>JAPQWN010000006.1:71701421-77061421 GCA_028538565.1 Umbellularia californica | reverse complement strand
ACAATCATGTAAATTTGTGCTTATTGATTCTTGATTTGAGCTTTGAAGACAGCTTGCATAACTAATTAGTCTTATGTGTGCTTATTGATATGAATCTCCAACTTTGGTTGTATAACTTGATGGTTTCACTCACACGCTTGTAATTTGGATAATACAAGGTACACCTCCCTGAAGATGTGAAATCCCTCTAATCTCAGAAGAAGAGCATCAGTATGTCTTACCTTTTCGATTCTGCTGGATAGCAGGGTGCAGCAGGTTTTAAGTGGTAGGTTATCTCATCTCGGATAGGTCCTGAAATATAAAATAATTAGTTTTACCCATGTAGCCTTTGTTGATTAATCTTATCAATATCATCATACTGAATGTGGAACTTGATCTATATGTGTTTTAGTACAAGCAGACAGTCGTGCCCTTTCACTTCTCCTTGGATTGCATTAAGTGGTGTCTGAAGTTCTTTTCTTTGAGTTAGTTAATGACAGTCTACAAATTGCATTATGGTTGCACTGTCGTAATGACAATCTTAAGTAGTGACTCAATCTCACAAAGACAAAGGCATGAATGGAATAAAAATAGAAACCTTCTGAGACAAATAAGATATATGTGAGATTGTATCTCTCTATGCAAATCTGTGTATTGATCAGCCACTTACAGAATAGTTAAATAAACATATAAATTTTCTCGAAGAAACCTAGTAGGGGAAAATGTATCATGGTTTTAACTTTGAAGACAGATTGCACAACTAATTAGTGATGCTATCTCATTTGTGCTTATTGTTGCAAATCTCTAACTTGATTATAAAACTTGATAGTTTCACTCATGCTTTGAAAAGCGGCAAACACAAGAATTGATTGTTCCTATGGTTGCTTATATGCATACAATACTCACCTCCAGTTCAGAAAAAGGGAATAGAAATCCCTGAATGTCACCTTGAAAAGCATTTAGAGAAATTGTGACCCTTTATCACATACCCTTCTAATTTGTTATACATAAGTTAGACCAGTGCTCCATCCATCAAACCTCTCATGCTCATCAGACAATTACTGTTAACTGCAAAATAAGAAAGCACTTTATCGAAGGTTTATAGATTGTTATACCTTTTATGATGCAACCTTATGTTAAGCGAAAAGTATGACCTGATGGGATCTTGAGTTAATCCCAAACACAAAAGTCCTTCATCCTATTCTTTTTTAAATCCTCAGGGGAACAGCAGGAAGCAAGTCTCTAGGGAAAGATGAAAGAAAATGCCTCTTAAAGAATTATAAAAAAAAAAAAGGATCTACCATCCAATTACATCGAAGTCTGGCCTCAAGTGTTTTGTTGCTTTACAAGTCTGGGAGCTGTTGCGACTTGCATGAGTTGATTGATGTTAACCAATGTTGTCTGTCCTTTTTTTATCCTCTCCAAACCTTGCATGAATAAGCTGATGTAATCAACACTTGTGCCACATTATTAGACATATCAAAGACGAATTTGGACAACACATGAATTGCTTCCTGCAACTGATCCATGCTGTGGTTGAAAAGCCTAGAAAGGCATGGGTCCAATCTCCTGCTTTAATACACAGTTGATGTAACCCTAACTCCAGAAGGCCTTTGATCATACTTTCTTTCAAATGGGAAGAGGAGAAAAGAGGCCTAGAGAGAGAGAGAGAGAGAGAGAGAGAGAGGAAAGAAGAGGTCTCTAAAGAATTATAAAAGGAAAGAACCATGAGTACAAATCTTAATACCTCAAAGCCATTGGGATAGGATGAAAGGAAGAGGACCACGAACAATTCCTGATCAAGAACCCCTTTAGTCATTGATATGCCCATAGCACAAGAGTTATAAAGAGGAAGAACTCATTATTTTTGTGTTAATATCTGAATGAGAATACGAAGAATGCTCAAACAGCCCTTGTAATATGAATTCTCTCTCTCTCTCTCTCTCTCTCTCTCTCTCTCTCTCTCTCTCTCTCTCTCTCTCTCTCTCATATCTAGGGTTTAATTTCTTATGGTGCATGTAGTCTTTCATGGAAAGATGGTGCTATTGTTACTCTCTTCATGTATTTTCAGTTTTGTACCTGGTCATGTCATAAAAATCCAGTTTATATAAAATTGTAATTTTATCAACTAGCTTATTCAGATTCTCATATTTCAGGCTTACCACTTTTGAATAAGAGCATCGGCGGCATAGTAAGAGGAAATTGTCTATACAGGAAGACTGCTATTTGATAGATATCAACTTGAGTTGTATCCTAATGATCCAGACCCGAGCCCACGTCCACGGGAAAGATGAATGAAAGAGTCAAACTAACTGTCATAGATAGGAAGACCAGGTTCAGGCCAATCCATCCTATAAATGACCCGATTGTACACACAGATATGGCTTGCATGCAGTATATGAACCATGTGTAGGCTATAATATGGATTGGATGCAGTATGTGAACCATATGTTGGCCATAATATGGATTGCATGCATTTGGAATTCCATCGGTGGCCATCAAATGGACGGCTAAGATAATTTTTTTTTATTATTCCAAATTCTTTGTGGTGAAATCATGTGGTGAAGATGACAGCATCAGCTTCAATTTTTGCTATGCTTTCAGCCATATGAGACCCATGTACTGCACCATCTGATTAGCATGCTTTGTGTACGGCGGATAATTTGCCAATGTTCTGCTTGGGGGCACATCGGATGGGAGTCCAGGTCTGAAAGTATCTGGTCTTTTTCTTTACTCCTAGTTCTCATTCGTAAAGGAATTTTAGTTCTCAGTTTTGAGTTCTATTTTATTTCATGTTCAAATGGTTAATTTGCATTTCTTCCTCTGTTACTTAACAGATGTTGATTCAGAGACAGACGACACGAGTCAATGGGATAATTGTAGACATCAGAACACTGTTCATGCTGATGACTCAATGAATGGTTAGTAGATGATGCAGATGTTAATGTTGTAGATGTTCCTGAAAATATATTAACATAGTTTATATTATGGAGGTGGCTCAATCGCAGGTGATCTTGATTCCGTTGATATCTTGATTCATGTAACAAGTTGTCTATAACAAGTTTCAACCAGTGGTCTTGAATTATGTAAACAGTTATCGGATTTATGCATGCAGAGAGTTGATTTATGGTGTTGATTCAGTTTGGAGTTCATAATTGATGCTTTATTGAGTTCATTTGCTGCAGTGTAAAGCAGTCATTGACACAAAGGGATTGTATTCAGAATTTATCCTGCTGCAATTGAAAAACTTTTGATCTGATTTGGGTGTATGTTAAGACATTCAGGTTTCATTCTATGGACCTTCAAGACATCAGGCACATGCATTAATCAGGTATCACATCAGATGGGTCAAATTTATATCTTAAGGAAAAGCTAGACCGAAAACAGTCCAAGACTCTGAAAGCATGAGTCTAGTCTACTCAAAAGTCATGTATGATGCAACAAAAGTCCAGTGACCTACAACCATTTCCAATCCCCTCCATCAAATTAACATGATCAACAGTACTATTATCTCATGACCATTCTGCAGGGGCTAAAACTACTTGTCAAAGGGAAGTAAATGTTCTTGCACATTATTTCTTCATGACTATTTCTCATCAACCCCTTCATAAACTTGTTGAATTGTGCATTGGGTGACTGGAAATTGAAAAATGCATGAATACATTCTGAACCAATTAGGGAAAAATACCATTAAACAGCACTCATTGAACTTGTTAAGCTGCATTTCTGAACCAATTGCTCTGGTTTTATCTGAAGCAATTACCTTTCTGAAAAAGGCACTCAATCAAACTTCCTGTATTGGTGGTTTCACAACACTTACTGGTATACGCAACCTGCAACCATATTGCTGGTTTTACAACACATGAAGATCACCTCTATTGCTGGTTTGTCCACATTTCAGAAAATGATTGCAATCCAGGAAATGGCATGCATAGGAAATGTCTACATTCCAGAAAATATTTACAAATTGGAAACTGGTTACAGTCCATAAAGTGTCTACCTACATATACCCATCCGTTCATTGAAGAACAGTTGAAATTCAATAATCACTGAACGATGGTTGAAATTCAACAATCCAGAACCGTCTACAGACAAATACCCACCCATCCATAAGTGTTGACACTCACTTGACAGACTCCTACAAAATTGTGGTCAGCTCAACATGGATACAGTGAATCGACTCCTACAAAATCAAGATCCAGCAAGGAAAAACATGTCGTGATCTGTTTGACTCCTATAAAATCAGAGAATGAAATTAGATTAGTAAACAATGGCTAGGCATACATTTCAAACTAAACCCTAAATAAATCAAACCTAAGCATCACGTATTTTGTCAACAATATATATCAATACTCATTATAAAGATTAGAAAATGTATGATTCCCTTTCTAAATTACAAAATAAACTCATTATAAAGATTTGGAGAAGTTCAAGAGGCATTTACAACATTAAATCTAATTTATTGTCTTAGAAAATATTGATAGTTTACAAAACACAAGAGGCTGAGGATTGGATAATAGGGATAAGTGAGATTTGCAGGAGCCGTTGAGGATAGTAGGTGGGTCAAAGATCAATTTGAATATTTAATTCTAATTTGAAGGTAGCATCGAAAAATGAAATATGTGAACCTACCCTGTCAAATTTTGAAATTTGGTGGGTGTCAAATTGTTTCATTCAACTTAGATGCGAATTGGCTGGACCATGAACCAGGTAAGTATGGTCCCAAGCACGGGACGTCCACATGTGTGGCAAGGATGCTGCCGGACCATATATGTAGGACCCACCCATGGACCATGGAGCCATGTATGCAATGAATGGGTTTCCCTCTGGTTCACCGCTGCTTGGATTGCCTGGTGTCCTGTCCAGCTTGTCCAAATAGTTGTCGGCCAACTGACATACATGGTCAAATTGATCATATCAAGTTTATCGCCCATGGGATTAGTCACCTGGATGACCTTCTTCCTCTTGACTGCATTATGCTATGCATGTCCTTGGGCTGAGATCATATGATTCCTCTTTGGTTGTGGATCATGGAAAAAGTAGTAATTCATAAAATTTATCCCAATCTCATTTTTCTTTTTGTAGTATGTTACAGGAACGGTTGACTGTGAATCCTAGTGTACCCTACTATTACTGTTGCTCTTGAGAAGATTTACAAGGATGGTGGAGTTGGTGGATTTTATGCTGGTATTTCACCAACACTGATTGGCATGCTTCCATGCAGTACATGCTACTATTTCATGTATGAGACAATGAAGAAATCTTATTGCCAAGCAAAGAAGAAGAAGGCATTAAATCGAGCAGAACTGCTTCTGGTTGGAGCTCTGTCAGGTGAGAAGCTGGCTTTAATTTTCCTTTGCTTTCAGTTACAGAAGGAACAGGCTTGAATTTTATTTGTGTATGATGCTTAAAGTTTCCACTCAAATAGCTGAAAAACACATTTCTGGGTCGAAAACGGATATTTGTCTTAAATACTGTGAGTGCATTTGGAGTGGGACTCTGTACTCATCCAATTCAGAAGTGGTCTCATTAATTTGGTAGAGTTGTGGGTATCCAATAATCTTTATTAGACCTCAATGCATTTAATTATTAAACCACGGTAGATGAAACAATAATCTTCTGCAGGTTCTGCCTCAGTTTATTAGCTCAAGTCACCTATTCTGATTTGGGGCAAAATTTTTGGAAAAATAAGCATCTCTACTCTCTAGTTGTGATATCTGATTACTGTGCTACCCGAAGTATACAGCAAAAAGGTTAACCAGTAACCATTTTGTTTTGCAAAATTGAGAAACTGATTGCCATTTGTGGTACATCTAAATGTAGATACACCTTAACACCTAAGCCACTTCTAAATTTCTTGGGCCTGATTGGTAGCCAAAGAATTAGTATCTCTCCAAATGTGATTTCCAATTCCTGTGCCACCCCTAGGACACTGAAAAGGCTAACCATTTTTTCCTGAAAGATGTAGATGTTGATTGCAATTTGGGGTACATCCAAATGCACTCGAACATCCAAGCTAGTTCTAAAACGCAGGTATGAGTGATAGATAAATTGGTCTTTTCAACTTAATTTTATGTTTAAATTCGGGAGCAGCAGAATTGCCCCAATAATTGGAAGTTTGCTTGAAATGAAATGGGCTTGAGAGCAGCCAAGGAAAACAGTAAAATGACTTAACATGATGCTCTAGATATCAGGTTCTGTCTCTTATGCTCATATACTTCAGATCTGTTTGGAGGCTTTATAGTGGAATTTTAAGGATGCATCTTGAACCCTGATCTCCCCAGATTATAACTAGTTTGAATATTTTGGAAAAAATGATTGGTTATCTGCCCTGCTAGGCATGATAGTGTTTTTCTGAATTTTCTGTCCTGAATCATCTGCAGTGTGGATCATCAACTTGGCAAGTACAAATTTGAAAAATAGTATCGCAACTACTGTTATTTTGTAATTCTGTTTCGTACCAAACTCACGCACTCTCACTTTGGCGATGGTTTATAGGCAATTATGATGCTTTGTATTACAAGGTTGGGTTGGTCAGGAAGGATGCATTGATTTCATTCTAACAAGATCTGTATCTCACCTGTCAAGCAAGGTGTAGATGCAAAAATCAAATACTATATATAAAATTATAGAAATTCTTTGCTTTTTACTTTGGGTTTTGTTCCATATATGGTTCCCATAACAGAATGTGTTCCATTATAGTGCAAAAGTTGTACTAATTTTCTCCTCATTAGAGCCCCGAGTGCTCTCAGGTTTGTCTTTTCTCTTTCTTTCTTTCCCCCCTTTTGTTTATGACCATTGTATGAACTTTTATCTTGTGTTGATGGATATTTCTGCTGATTTATGCATGAAAATTTTCTGCATGGTCTTAGTTTATTCACAACATTTTAGTGCATAAAATTGCCAAATGCAACTCATGGAGGTAGTTGATGGCATGTTTCCATAACAATCTTGGGAAATAAAATTGCCAAATGCAACTCATGGAGGTAGTTGATGGCATGTTTCCATAACAATCTTGGGAATTAAGTAGAAGAAAAATAATCTCATTAGATATTGCTTGCCATTTGTGCAGTACATCGCTTTCTTTCATTTGATAAAACTATATCGATACGTTCTCTATGACAGTTTGAATGGTTTAGCGGGAGCCTGGAGTTGGGCCCATAGTTATTATCTTTACTCGGGTCCAACTGGTTGAGCCTGAATCAGATTGGAGTAATGCTGATTCAACTAGTCGGGTATTTGAGTATGGACTCGATCGGTTCCTGGTCTAGACCTGATATGAACTTTTTGATAACTGTATTCCTTTGCTCCAACTAAAAGTTGCCATGAGAAAATCTCTGTTCTACAGAAAAGGTCTGCTGATTTTTAGCTTGGACACTGATTTTAAAAGTTCAAGTCAGACTCAGTCAAGCTCAGGCATGCTCGCCTGGGGCAACATAAAATTGAGTAGTCGGTTAAAAATGAGCTATTGGAGAGTTTTGCCCAAACTTAGCTTTATTAAGAATCAACCTTTAACGAGTTTTGGCCAAGCTAGGTTTGATTCGATCAAGGCTAGGTAAGCTTGGTTTTAACTTGATCTAAACTCATTTATGAACTCAAGGAAAACTACTAAAAAACTAATTTTGTTAAGAACACCTCCACACTTGCTGAGTTGGGCAATTCATTTCCACAATGGCAGAAACTCGGGTCTGGATGTGGAAAAACAAAGGTTTTAAAAAGAGCCCTTTGTATCGAACCAAACACAATTCCGCCCAAAAATCCTTTTTATTTTTTATTTTTTTACCTCTCTTTTCAAGGGGCCGACGTGAACTCTCATTTTTTGTGTTGAGGGTTGACATCTAGCCCTCACATCTATCTTACCATGCGATTCCCTTCTTCACCATCATGCTTAACCTTCCCAAGCCACCTGTCACGCACTTTATTCAACTCTAAAGCTTTTTAAAGTGGTAGATCTACGACATTTACCCTTGAACTTTAGGTTCATTTCTTTTCATTTGCTTATGGAGCCAAGTGAATGTATATGCTTTGAATGTGGGTTCAACAACATTTTTGTTTCTTTTGAATGTGGGTTCAACAACATTTTTGTTTCTTTCTCCTGGAGCATGAGTTCCCTCTATTGTCCTTTTAACAGTTCACGTTCAATCAGAAAATAACGTTTAGCAAATGGTGTGAAATTTGTACTGTTGTGCATAGCCTAAAAGCAGACTTGGCCAATGGTTCACATTCAATTAGAGTCAACGTAATGCCAATCCATGACACGCTTTGATGCAACATAGAGTATCCGGGTGTTCATATGCAGGCCTGTCAATGGGACAGGACGGGCCTGGGCATTGGTTGTCCAATCCCGTCCCGAAAATAGGACGGGCCTGCCAGGTGTTGTCCAATCTCGGCTCTAAATTGAGCGGGCCTACATCAAATCCCGTCTTGCACAACCCGGGCTGGGACAGGGCGGGCCTGTACTTAGCCGATCCTGGACATAAGCAAAACATTCTATAATTATTTCTATTGTCACCAGACACCTAGTGTGAACTGGACTTTAAAGCCTCCTCCTTTCTTCTGTGCTTGGGACCGGTAATGTAATGCAATAAGTAACATGGCGGAGTTAAAAACTTTTTTTTATTTTTGCCGATGATAGTTGAAAATTAGGAAATCAATAGAAATGAATGAATATCTTATAGGCTATATGGGTCAAGTAATGTAGGAACGGTTAAAACCTTTTTTTTTTTTTTTTTTTGCGGTGAAAGTAGAAAATCAAAAAATCAATAGAAATGAATGAAAATGAGTATCCTATATGAGTCAAGTTAAAGTAATGTAGGATCGGTTAAAAACTTTTTTTTTTTGGTCGGTGAAAGTAGAAAATTAGAAAATCAATAAAATGAATGAGAATGAATATCCTATATGGGTCAAGTAATGTAAAAAAGAAATCAACAAAAATTATTTTTTTTAATTTGTCTAAAACATTAGTCAGTGTATTCCCATCATTGTCTAAATCACCATCACTAGTTGGGTCATGACTAAACCAATCTTGGGCACAAACTAATGCTTCTACCATATCTGGTTTCAAAGAAGTCCTATGTAAGTCAAGTACCCTCCCTCGGGTGCTAAATACTGACTCTAAAGCAATGGTAGAAACTAGAATAACTAACATATCACGAGCCATTTGAGATAAAATAGAATACTTAGTTGAATTTAATTTCTACCATTGTAATATATAAATAATTATTATTAAATGACTTTGCAGCGGGCCGGGCGGGGCATGAACAAGCTAGGTTGTTTCTACCTAGTCCCAGTCTCATTTTGGCTGAGCTTTAAAATGTATTGTCCAAGCTCAATCCACTGGGCTTAAATTTTTTTAAAAGCCCCGTATTTTTGGGCTTGGGACGGGCCGGGCCGGGCTTTCTACCCGTGTCCACGCGTCTCATTGATATGCCTATTTATACGTCAACGATAAGGAACATATGGATGGATCCAAGGGTGTTCATACTTTTGAAAATGCTCGCCTCATTTTCGGGCATAGGCAAGGAAGTTCAATGGATGTGCATCGGATAGAATGCGATGGCCATGGTCGACGTCAACCCTAGTACAGATTGCCTATGGTCAATAGTGATGCAAGTATTGAAATTCTGCCTTGCCAGAATGTGAAGGCCAAGTCGACGTCAACCATGGCAACATGTTTAAAATGTAGCTCCTTTATAACATGGGTGATGAATCACACTTCAACGTCATTACATAAACCTCATTATGTGAGAACTTAGTCTGGAGTTCAACCTTAACCACGGAGCATAGCGTGTCAACCATGGACTTTAAACGTTGAGTCTCCGCTAATCCGCATCAGAAATATTTAAGTCATGACCGTAGGCTTATAAGTCAAACTTCGACTTAACTCAACATGAGGCCTTTTGAAACCGCATGGCCCTGGAAATTGTAAGAACTTTGGAGTTAAGCGTGTTTGGGCGGGAGCAGTACTAAAATGGGTGACCTCCTAGGAAGTCCCCGTACAAGCATGTAGACCAAAGTAGATAATTTCATGCTGAGTTGGGTCGGGCTATATTTTCAGTAGGGGAAAATGTGAGAACTTGGTCTGCGCGGCAACCGTAGATCGAGTTCATTACATCAACTTCGAACTCATTCTGTAAACTCCAAACTCATTCATCAATTTCATATTCACCGCATCAACTTCTAACTCATTCATCAACTTCAAATTCACCACAGCTTCAAACTCATTCATCAACTTCAAATTCACCACAGCTTCAAACTCATTCCATCAACATGAAACTCAGAACAAAATTTCAATGACGTGCAAGAATAAGATATCATACACAGGATAATCATTTCTCATTCTCTTCTTTATATAATTCCTCCATTTTTTTACTGCGCCTCTCTCTCTTTTGAGCACTAGGCAAACATTGTCAATTTCAAATGGTATCTTTGATATATCATCTACAAATTGCTAAACTTTTCAATAATAGATTAATAGTGTAGCATGATAAATTTATAAAGTTGGGAATTTCAGTTTATGTCAACATCGATAATCATTGATGGCATCCACCAAACACTATAATATTGCTTTAAATGGTTGAAGAAAATGACAAACTCCAGCTTTTGGATACACTTTAGAGCTGAATAAAGTGGGTGGCAAATGGCTTGGAAAGGATGAGCATGATGGGGAAGAATGCATTCGCGTTAAAGTAAGAGAGACATGAGGGTCGACGTCGGCCCTTGAAAAAAAGGTAAAAAAAAAAAGCTTTTTGGGTGGGAAGGTTGGTTTGGTATGAGTTTGGTTAAAGTCTTTTTGGTCCCGTGCCCACCTAAAGTGTTCTCTTTTATTAATAAAATCCCCTAATATTAATAAATAAATAAATTCTTGGGGCCAACGTAGACTTCAAAATTCTAGGGGAGCAGTAGTTCTGCCCCTTCTCCATGCCCTTCTTAACATTATTTTACCTCCATCACTAAACATAATAATACGTAGGGAGTAAAGTGCATGAGGAAATCCCACGTTCATTTTTAAGATCCCCATCCCTTTCACATAATGAAGAGTCTTGCGTACACCTCAGTTATGTTGTTTGGTTGGATAATAATATTATTAATCTTACATTAAACATCCATACACCACGTTAAAAAGAGTCCTTTTTGAATTTTTCATATATGTTTTGAAATCAATTTTATTCAATGCTAAAGCCATCAAAGTCCGAATGTACCAACACACTTTTTTTCTTTTTTTTTTTGGGGGGTGGGGGGGTTTATCATAGGTTTTCACTCTCTTGTGGGTTCTATTCCTATCTCTCAGTTTGCTATATTGTCGGTTCGTTATATTGTCGCGGGGGGGGGGGGGGGGGGGGGGGGGGGGGGGGGGTGGTGTTTAACATAGGTTTTCACTCTCTTGTGGGTTCTATTCCTATCTCTCAGTTCGCTATATTGTCACTCAAACCATACAAATATTCACATGGAGCATTTGAATGGTTTTTCCTGCAGTGTGCCCCTATTTTGTAGGGCCGTCTATGATTATGCTATCCCCCTTACACAAACTAACCTTCTGTATGTTCAAGTTTGACATTAATCCAAGAACGGCTCCTTGCCTCGGGTAAGGAGCTTACCTGCTGCACAAAGTTTGAATTTTCGGTACGTCACCTCTTCCCACTTGTCTATACTTTCTTCTCGCTTGTGAGGGCTGGCTTCCTGTGTGTATGGGCACTCTCTTGAGTCCCAGCCCGTAAAAAGAAAAAAATGTTTGACATTCATCCAATTGTTACTCATTGTTGGATTGAAATGAAAATAATTATGCCTTCTAAAACCATTGAACTTGAGAGTCATTGACCAAAAGATTATGATGATCCATTGGAGTTGATATTTTGTATGGCTCAAGCTCTAATTAGGATCTTTCCATCCCCAACTTTCACTATGATTAGTATGGCATTACATAGGGACCCATAAGGCAGACCATGCTATGTTAAATATGAGCAGTTCATGCCTCACATCACTCAAAAGGAATGGAGGAGAACAAAGTGGAAGAAGAGTTAATTTTTATATATATTTTTTATTTTGTTAATCTTTGTTTTCTTCTCAGAGGTGATGAGGGGTTGGTAACTCTCAGTTTTAAAATGTTGCTTTCCGACGGGTGTGGGGTTGGTAGCTCTCAGTTTTAAAATGCTGCTTTCTCAGGGGTGATGGGTTGGTAGCTCTCGACATAAATTATATGGTTTCCTTTGGTATGTTTAGTAACCATTCTCACAGAGAATTCCTCTTGGTTTTCATTGCTAACAAGGAAAATCCATGTTTGGTTATAACATGGATTTGGTTCAACCTCTGTAATTTTTACAATGCCGAAACACCTCAAAGCACATGTTCCTTGCTTCCTAGCCTCGCCCATCTTATTCAATGCTTGCGCAAAAAGGTGTAGCTAAAGGACCTACTTTTACAATTTTTTTGGTTTTTTCTGATCCTCAATCTAAATCCGAACCATTAGTTGATCTTTAGGATATTTTAAAAGTAGATTGAATAATTAAATAAAGAATCTTTGCTGTTAGCTTTACATGTGATATCATTTATAAAATTATAGTTATTTTTTGTTTTACATTATAAAAATTATGTTATCCCACCATTAGCCTTTTTAATATATATATATATATATATATATTACTTCATCCTATTGTATTTTGCATTGCATAGCGGGTCCCCCTTGTCCGGCCAGAGGAGGATGGTTACAATTAAGTATAGGAAATATTTACTCCCATTTCCATTTCCCCTTCCAGCTCAAAGTACCAACCGCGGATGTTGTCCCATTCCATTTCGCGATGTGGACATGTTGTTCTTCTCCATTTCCGTTAGATGTTGTCCCATTCCATTTCGTGGATGTGGACGTGTTGTCCTTCGATCCATTTCCATTAGATGTTGTCCCATTCCATTTCGCGGATGTGGACATGTTGTCCTTCTCCATTTGTTGTACATTCCCTCTGATGTTGTACACTCGGAGTGAATTTCGAGTGTATTGTGAAATTGTGGACCGCTGTTGGGGAGAATTTGCACCTTCTGCATCGTTGTTCACTCATGATATGAGATTGGATCACCGTTAAGTGAAATAAAAAGGAAAATTTTTTAAAAATATATAAAAATTTTGGCTTATTTTAAAAAATTACATGACGATTTGAATATTTTAAAGAGGTAAATAGGTATAAAAGTCTCCAACAATTGTTTGAATCAAGTACTCTCCATAATTTTTTTTTAAAGAAATGTTAATAAATATACCTTTCCCTTATTGCAGCTTTTTATCCATTTTTAACCTCATTCTTTCTCCCTGAAACTGCCCGTTCTGATTTTGTTGATCATATCTGTTGAATGAAGTTAGTTTTTCCGTAATTTGAAATGCCTAGTTTTAGTGGGCTCTATAGGGCCAGTGGATTACACTCGATCATTTGTCTTCAATCATTTATTAAAGGAAAGGTTTTGAAAAATCACATAGAGAAAAACTATATCTATATATATATATTATATATAGGAAAATATTCAAGTGCATCTATCCCTCACCATTGTGGTGAGGGACACTCCCTTTTAGAGAAGTTTCAAGTACAACTTCTCTTTTCTACCCCTCTTTTGTACTTGAAACTTTCCAAAAAGGGGTGTCTCTCACCATAATGGTGAGGAATGGATTAGGGATGGCAACGGGGCGGATCGGGGACGGAATTGGCGTTCCCCGCCCCCGCCCCGTCCCGAACTTGCCCCGCCCCGCCCTTCGGGGTAATTTATATTCCTCGTCCACGCCCCGCCATGCCCCGCGGGTACACCGCTCCGCTCCTCAATTGTAAAAATTTTAAATGTGCAAGACTTGGGATTCAAACTCGGGTGGGAGAGCAACCAGAGCTTTGCCTTACCACTAGACTAAACTTCATTTCTTGTAATGTTTTACCTTATTTAAAATATATTAATATATTCAAGATTGTTACACACATATACATACTTCACTTACTTACTATATATATTATGACTTATATATTATTTATCATTTATTTAAAAGGAAAATGTTAAATATAGACAACTAAGGAATCTAATTGGAAACCTTAAAACTACATTGAGCTCGTTTCCATCTCTTGAATTTTGAAATCTTTTGGTCTTGTGAAATGAATGGAACTTTATTTTAAAAATAATAATTTCGCTGATCAAACATTTTGTTTGGATATCTATTGGACTCATGGCTTGGAGATTCAAGAATCCTTTGAAATTCTGAAATATTTTTTTGGACATCAATTGGGATTGGGCCTAATTATTTTTTCTTGTGTTTCTCAATAACAGCTTCGAAATCTTTATCACATGAATTAGGAGTGCAATCATAATATGCCCTGCCTGTTTAAGATGAAAACATGAAAGCACCAACCAAAAGGAAAATTACATAATTTGCAATTCAAATTTATAAAAGTCTTGAAATGTAGAAAAAAATTTTAAAAACATATACTAGTAATTTTGTTAAAAAAAATAGAATTTATATATGAACTTCAAGTATTGTCATATGAATATTAAATCATTATTTATTGTATAGCTCTGAATTCATGAACCTCCTATAGCGGGCCCGGCTATATTGAAAGTACATACTATATTGAAACCCTCATTATCAAAGCCTTGTCCCAGGCTCCCAGCAGTGACGGTGTTGGCTACATGTATTCTTTTTCTCCATTCTAAATCAAGACCCAAATAAGAAAAATTTTCTTAACTTCATAATTTTTCTTTCAAGGCAAAATAAATTAAATTTTGGATTGACTACAAAGAAAAAGGTAAATTCATTTATTTTATATGGTAAAAAGCACATGAATGATTCATCTATGTTGTCTCCATGCCTTTAATAATATTAATAAAAAAAAACCCTCAACCATGCTGACTCATTTGCCCGAAACTCAAGCCCCTCTCAAAACATCAGTCTTCCTAGGGACCATGACATTTTTCCCAAAATAGAATAAAAAGATCTCCCAGCATAAATGTTTTATAAGTGTGGGGCACTATTAGATTGTTTAAAATTTTTTAAATTATCTAATATAAATATTATAAATTTTCCTTTTCCTAAAATTTTACCTATTTAAAGTGAGATTTATTCTTATAAGATTTTCTCTAAACCCTTGAAGGCCAATAACATACACTTGAAAATATCATATATGCTTTGAGACATTTTTTTATAAAAAAGACAATATCTCTCTAAAATATCATGAACTCCATCAATACATGGTTTCACTTCATTTCTGGTATTGAACTCCACTCACTAATAAAGAGGTTAATTACATATATAATTAAAATTAGTATAATGTAGTGTTGTTAGTATGATTAGAATCATATTAAGTTACTAACTATAATTTACCTTGTTATTTCTAATCATATGAGTTATTATAAGCGTATAGCATGATATATCTTGTAATGCTATATCAAATTAGTATAATTTATATTGTTATTAGTATGATTAGAATCATACCAATTATAATTTACCTTGCTATCTCTAATCATATATGTTATTATAAGCTTAAAGCATGATCTATCATTCTATTATATTCGTTTTATTTAATATGATTTATCATGTCGCAATTTAACATTATATATGATTAAAGTCAAATAAGCTTAGATAGATTTTTAACAACTTTAATTTCATTAAATTTGAATTAGAGGGAATGTGATCATATTATATGCTTTTATAATGTCTAGGGTTCAATCAATTACATGTTTAACTTTAAAAAAAGTCTTCAATCAATCTACTTAACCTTTAATAACAACATAAAATCAATATATACATTTACATATAAATATGTTTATTTATTATAAAAGAAATCTAAAAAATATATTTTTTTAGAGGATTATTAATTTCGGGGTGGGTTGCGGGGCAAGGCATAGGGCGGGGCAACGGGGCGGGGCGGGGCGGGGAATGAGGCAGACCCATCCCCACCCCGCCCCGGCTTCGGGGTATGTTTTTTTGCTCCGTCCCCGCCCCGTCTAAGATTCGGGGCGGGGAAAACCCGTACGGGGCGGGGCGGGGCGGGCACTCCGGGTTGGGGCGGGACGGGTTAAAAATGCCATCCCTGAAATGGATACAGTTGAATATCCCCCATATGTATATATATTTGAAATATTCATATCATCTTTTTTTTTTTTTAAATGAGTAAAAAGTTTTATACCTTCCTTAAATTTCCCAAAATAAAAATAATGTCATCTTAAAATAAGTAACCTCAAGTCCATTAAAGAATAAAAAATATTGAGATTCGTTTTTACCTAGGCCACGTTGAGATCTTTCCATGTTTGTTTTTTTTTTTTCAATCTTCGCATCTCCTTTCTGTCCAAGATTCACTTGCCTCCTCTCCCGAGCCTCATAAGTCGTAACCAGTCTGCCTGCAAGACTACATTATGGACGGTACTCAGCTGAGCTGCTGGAGCATTTGACCTTTCTTTCACAACTATATTCGACCAATGGTCCTCTTATAAATTATAAGAGTCCGGATCCACTGGTTCAACGATTTGGCTATGTATATTAAAAAAAGCCATGTCAGCATTGTTTTTGTTGAAACAGGTGATCCGGACTCCCATCTATATAAGGAAGTGTTGGGAACGCAGACTTCAGAGTCGCTCCATACATGGATAATCGGGCAGGTAATACAGTTACAGGTATGCCTGAAACGATTGCAGCAAATGATTTGCAAAGATGGTATGCAATGTTTCTATCTGTGATTTTAAGCTACTTGCAATTACCACTACAACGCCAAGGTGCATCTCTTTGTTTTAGCGTGTCTCTGTTCACGCTCACTACCTCGAGCCCCCTTCCTTGTAGCTCTAAAATTCTTCAAATCGGACTTTTCAGTCTCATATTAGGCTGTGCTCACCTCCTTTCTATGGCTGTCCCAAATATACTCGGGTGGACGCCGTATTTGTCTTGCATTCGGCCCTTTTTTCATCTCCTACCAGACCGATTTCAACTCCAAATTCTACAGTTTTCTCGATCCGTATGGACTGGTCTTAAACTGTTGGTGAGTCTAGCCTCCTCTTATGTTGGCTCTATCTTTCCACTTCCACTCACGATCCCGCATGTTTTCCAATTCGAATGGAATGCCGTCAGAAGACTGGTGGCGGCTGGTGACAGTCAAAATGCAGAGTCCTCCTCGCCTGTCGAGCTACGCGAACAAGCCTAATTGATTCAAGTACTGCTCATAGAAGAAGTGAACAAGTTCATATATAGCACCTCCCCCAATTCACTATTAGCAGAACGCGACGCAACTGCTAGTTCTAACCGATGCACAGTCGCTCAACAGGGTTGTAACAGGTAACTACATGTCATTTCCTATAGGCGATAGGACCTTACCTGACTTCGTGTTCTACCCGTGCTTCTTTTCCTCGTAGATATGGAAGTTTGTTTATGTGACGGCCATACAGCGCTGTTTCCTGGTAGATATGGAAGTTTGTTTATGTTGTTCTTATATCGAAGTTAGTTGATAAATTCCATGTTAGTATACTATGAACTGTAATCAGACTGCACTCTTGTAACGACAGTCTTCTGTAACTACGCAAAGGGAATCGATCTGGATAAGATACCAAAGACAAGAAATGGATTTGTGATTTGAACATGTAACACAGCTTGCGTAACTAATTACTGATGTTGTCTCATGTGTGTTTATTGATGTGAGTCTCCAATCTGGTTGTATAACAAGCTTGGGAATTAAGTAGAAGAAAAATAATCTCATTAGATATTGCTTGCCATCTGTGCAGTACAACGCTTTCTTTCATTTGATAAAACTGTATCGATATGTTCTCTACGACAGTTTGAAACTTGAATGGTTTAGCTGGAGACTGGAGTTGGGCCCATTGTTATTGTCTTTAGTCGGGTCCAACTGGTTGAGCCTGAATCAGATTGCAGTAATCCTGATTCAACTAGTCGGGTATTTGAGTATGGACTCGATCGGATCCTGGTCTAGACCTGATATGAACTTTTTGATAACGGTATACCTTTGCTCCAACAAGTAGCCATGAAAAAAAATCTCTGTTCTACAGAAAAGGTTTGCTGATTTTTAGCTTGGACACTGATTTTAAAAGTTCAAGTGAGACTCAGTCAAGCTCATGCATGCTCGCGGCTCGCCTGAGGCAACTCGGATTGACATAAAATTGAATACTTGGTTAAAATTCAGCCTTTGAAGAGTTTTGCCCAAACTTGGTGAAGGCCAAGCTTGGTTTGATTCCATCAAGGCTTGGTAGGTTTGGTTTTGACTCGATTAAAACTCACTCAGGAACTCAAGAAAAACCACTGAAAAATTAATTTTGTTAAGAACACACATCTCCACACTTGTTGAGTTACTCAACTCAGTTGAGACCCCGAGCCGATTCAGCTTGATAGCTTTACCACAATGGCAGAAACTGGGGCCGTGATGTGAAAAAGTGGTTTTAAAGGGCGCCATTTGTAAAGAACTGAAGATTTTCAATTTTCAATTTTTAAAAGTGAGCACAGCAAGTTGTTTAGTTGATGAAACATGATAATGGCCGTAATAAACAAACAAGGCCCATTCAATTCCAAGGTAACTCAAGGTTCCATATACCATGTTATTTTAGGCCATGCCTCACTGGTACCATTCACACTTCACCTTCACCTGTTTAATAAGGGGAGTTCTATTGGCCTCACAGAAGTGTCTCTCCACACCGCAAAGAAATTTTTTTTTCCATTTCCTAAACTACCTCTCCTCTCTTTCCCTCTTCCTCCACCCCACCCTCCCAGTCTCCGGGCGGGGAGAGATCCCCGGTCGGCCAACTAGCGACCTCCCTCCCCTCTTTCTTCCTCCCTCCCCCCTCCTCTATTTTCTCTCCCTCTCTTCCTTCCTCTTCTTCTCTCTCCTCCACCCCGCTGACGAGGAGGCATATCGGGCTGCTGGGCTACACCAGGTGCACGACTGTTTCCTCTGGCAGCGCCACCGAAGGGGGAGAGGGAGAGGGAGAGAGATTGAAGAGATATCGAGAGAGGGAGAGGGAGAGGAAGAGACATGATTGAAGAGATTGGACTGGATTGATTTTTATTTTTATTTTGGATATTTTCAGTACGGGTAACTTAAGATCCAACATTTGCCACTCAACGATTGAAGTTTAAAAAATTAATGTCGAGTTGTTCATGTGATGTTCTCGAGCCATGAGATATCACACCATGTGGTATCCTACATCTATAGGTTATCACACAATTTTCCTGACTTTTTAGTCCAGTTTATTGTACAAATAGCTGTGCGGGAATTTTTTAAATTTTAACTGTTCACGAGCAAAATGTCAAGTCTTAAAGTAGCCGTACATTCAAAATCCCATATATTTTTTGGAATGATAGTTCTCATTGAGAGCCTTTTGTTTATGCTTATTATCCAAGATACCTTATTTGGAAAGTCTTATCTCCATGAAATAGATCTATGGATAATAGATCCGTGTAGAATTTATAGATATGTGTAAAATAGACCTTTTATAAATAAACCATTTGGAAAGACAAATACACAGTTTGAAATAAAACCTCTAAGAATTTGGCAGTTTATGTTTTTTCTTGACAAATTTCTCAAGAATCACAATAATTAAGGTCTAAATTTTGATTCCCTAGCTTTTTGAGCTTTCCAAAAAGGATCAACGGCTAGGATCTTGATTAAGGGCCCTACAAAATTGAAAAACTCATATTTAAGTGTTTGTGCTTTTTCAAGAATATCTCGAGAAGGCTAAAATTTGACCCTGTGGCCATGTTCAACCTTTGAAGAGATCCAATGGTTGATATCATCCATTGGGTTCGCACAATTAAGCAAAAAAATAAAAATGGGACCGCTTATAATGATGTGAAAACCTAGCCATTTGGCTCTTGAGTAAATAAATGTTTTTTAGTTTTTTATTTTTTTTAATTTCTATAGATGCATGATGAATCGAGGGTTGAAATATGACTCTTTAGTCGTTTGAAGCTTTCCCAAGAGAATCAATGGTTTAAGATCATGTGGTTTTGTACAAATTTCTTGAGATCCATGAAAAATCAACAACTCAAAATTCACCCTCTAGCTGTGTTTACTCTTTTCAAGAGATCCAACGGTTTAGATCATTCTTTTGAGTCCAATGATTTAAATAAAAAAGAGATAAAACCGAATGACCAACAATCATGTGAAAATCCCGCACATTTGGGTCTTGAGTCATCAACGGATTCACTATTTTTTTCGTAACACACTTTAGATCTGTGATGAATCAAGGGCTGAAATTTGACCATATTGCCATTTTTTATCTTCTAAAGAGGATCAATATCGGATCTTGATCTTGGGGCCTACATAAGTCCAAGTATACATATCAAAGGCTTAATTTTTCAAAAAAAAAAAAAATATAGACTTTTAGATCCATGAAAAATCAACTGACGCACTAGGGATTACGAAGATATCCAAAGTTTAAGATGCCCTCCACGAATATCTATTTCTACTCTTATAAAAGAGGCAAAGTTGCAACTTTTTTCAACCAACCATTGTGGGGCCCACCCAAAATATTATAATAAAATATAATAATATATTATTATTATATCATAATAATAATATAATATCTTTTTCACCCAACCATTATGGGGCCCATCAAAAATCTACTCTTATAAAAGAGATAAAGTTGCAACTTTTTTTCAACCAACCATTGTGGGGCCCACCCAAAATATTATAATAAAATATAATAAAATATTATTATTATATCATAATAATAATAATATAATATATTTTTCACGCAACCATTGTGGGGCCCACCCAAAATATTATATCTATCTATCTACTATTATAAAAGAGGCTATGTTGCATGGTTTTTTCAACCAACCATTGTGGGCCCCACCCCCAAATATTATAATATAGTACAAGAATATATTATTTTGAGAAATTACAAAATTTTTCACTACACCTTTGTGGGGCCCACCCCAAAATATTATAATGCAAACTTTTTCACTACACCATTACGGGGCCCACCTCCAAATATCTGCTATCTACTATCTACTACTATTATAAAAGAGGGAAAGTTGCAAACTTTTTTCACTACACCATTGTGGGGCCCACCCCCAAATATTATAATATATTATTATGAAAAATTGCAAACTTTTTCACCACACCTTTGTTGGGCCCAACCCCAAATATTATAATGCTAACTTTTTCGCTACACCATTGTGGGGCCCACCCCAAAATATTATAATGCGAACTTTTTCATTACACCATTGTGGGGCTCACCTCCAAAAATTTACTATCTACTACTATTATAAAAGAGGGAAAGTTGCAAATTGTTTTTCACTGTACCATTGTGGGGCCCACCCCCAAATATAATAATTTATTATTATGAGAAATTGCAAACTTTTTCACTATACCTTTGTGGGGCCCAACCGCAAATATTATAATGCAAACTTTTTCACTACACTATTGTGGGGCCCACCCCCAAATAGTATAATATAATATAATAATATATTATTATGAGAAATTACAAACTTTTTCACTACACCTTTATGGGGCCCACCCCCAAATATTATAATCTATCTATAATTTTATCTTATCTTATATCTTATATCTTATATCTTATATCTACCCTTATAAAAGAGGCAAGATTGCATGTTGCTTTAGTACAACCGCTGTGGGGCCCACCAAAAAATTTATAATAATATATATAATAATATATTATATAATAATAATAATATAATATCTATACCCTTATTAACTATCTATCTCATACAAACTTTTTCACTACACCATTGTGGGGCCCACCCTCAAATATTATAATATCATATAATAATATATTATTTTGAGAAATTGTAAAACTTTTTCACTACACCTTTGTGGGGCCCACCCCAAAATATTATAATGCAACCTATTTCACTACACCATTGCGGGGCCCACCCCCAAATATTATAATATAATTTAATAATATATTATTATGAGAAATTGCGAACTTTTTCATGATACCTTTGTGGGGCCCAACCCCAAATATTATAATGCAAACTTTTGCATTACACCATTGTGGGGCCCATCCCCCAAAACGTATAATATAATATAATAATATATTATTATGAGCAATTGCAAACTTTTTCACTACACCATTGTGGGGCCCACCCCAAATATTATAATATAATATAATAATATATTATTTTGAGAAATTGCAAACGTTTTCACTACAACTTTATGGGGCCCATCTCAAAATATTATAATGCAAACTTTCTCACTACACCATTGTGGGGCCCACCTCCAAATATCCACTATCTACTATCTATCTTCTACTTTTATAAAAGAGGCAATGTTACATAGTTTCTTTATTACAACCACTGTGGGGCCCACCAAAAAATTTATAATAATATATAATAATATATTATAGAATAATAATAATAATATAATATCTATATCCTTATTATCTATTTATCTCATACAAACTTTATCACTACACCATTGTGGGGCCCACCCCCAAATATTATAATATCATATAATAATATATTATTTTAAGAAATTGTAAACTTTTTCACTACACCTTTGTGGGGCCCACCCCAAAATATTATAATGCATACTTTTTCACTACATCATTGTGGGGCCCACCCCCAAATATTTACTATCTACTATTTACTATTATACCATCATAAAAGAGGGAAAGTTGCAAACTTTTTTCACTACACCATTGTGGGGCCCACCCCCAAATATTTACTATCTGCTATTTACTATTATACCATCATAAAAGAGGGAAAGTTGCAAACTTTTTTCACTACACCATTGTAGGGCCCACCCCCAAATATTATAATATAATATAATAATATATTATTATGAGAAATTGTAAAATTTTTCACTATTCCTTTGTGGGCCCAACCCCAAATATTATAATGCAAACTTTTGCACTACACCATTGTGGGGCCCATCCCCCAAATAGTAAAATATAATATAATAATATATTATTATGAGAAATTGTAAATTTTTTCACTACACCATTGTGGGGCCCACCCCAAATATTATAATATAATATAATATAATAATATATTATTTTAAGAAATTGCAAACTTTTTCACTATACCTTTGTGGGGCCCACTCCAAAATATTATAATGCAAACTTTTTCACTACACCATTGTGGGGCCCACCTCCAAATATCTACTATCTACTACTATTATAAAAGAGAGAAAGTTGCAAATGTTTTTCACTACACCATTATGGGGCTCACCCCCAAATATTATAATATAATATAATATAATATAGTAATATATTATTATGAGAAATTATAAACTTTTTCAAGACACCTTTGTGCAGCCAACCCAAATATTATAATGCAAACTTTTTCACTACACCATTGTGGGGCCCACCCCCAAATAGTATAATATAATATACTAATATATTATTATGAGAAATTACAAACTTCTTCACAACACCTTTGTGGGGCCCACCCCCAAATATTATATTATAATATAATATAATCATATATTATTATTATATTATAATAATAATAATATAAATTTTATATCTATACCCTTATTATAAAAGAGAAGAGAAGTTGTATATTTTTTCACTACACCTTTGTGGAGCCCCCCCAAATATTATAATATAAGATAATATAATAATATATTCTTATTATATTATATTAATAATAATATAATATCTATGCCCTTATTATAAAAGAGAAAAAAGTGTCATGCTTTTTCTCTACACAACTGTGGGCCCCACTTAGTATTATGATATTATATATATAATAAAAGAGAACTACACATATGTGGGCCCCAATAAAAGAGAAGAACTTGTCATGCTTTTTCTCTACACATCTGTTGGCCTCACTTAGTATTATTATATAATATTACGTATATATAAAATAAAAGAGAACTACATGTCTGTGGGCCCCACTTAGTATTATTATATTGTATATATATAAAATACAAGAGAACTACACATCTGTGGGCCGCACTTCGTATTATTATATTATATATGTATAAAATAAAATAAAACTACACATCTGTGGGCCCCACTTGGTATTATTATATTATACCACTTAGTAGAATAACTTGTTATGCTTTTTGTCTACACATCTGTGGGCCCCACTTAGTATTATTATAATATCTGTATGCTTAACTTAGTATTAGTATACTAGATATATATATGATAAAATGAGAACTACAAATCTATGGGCCCCACTTAGTAGAAAAACTTGTCATGCTTTTACTCTACATCTACACATTTGTAGGCCCCACTTAGTATTCTTATATTATATATAAAATAAAAGAGAACTACACATTTGTGGGACCCACTTAGCAGAAGAACTTGCATGCTTTTTCTTTACAAATCTGTGGGCCCCACTTAGTATTATTATATTATATTTTATATATGGAGAATATTCAAGTACATCCATCCCTCACCATTTGTGGTGAGGGACACCCCTTTTGGGGAAATTGCAAGTACAAAAGAGAGGTCTACTTCTCTTCTGTACCTCTCTTTTGTACTTGAAACTTCCTCAAAAGGGGTGTCCCTCACCACAAATGGTGAGGGATGGATGCACTTGAAGATCCGCCTTTATATATATAATCAAAGAGAACTAGACATCTGTCGGCCCACTTAGTATTATTATATTTCGATGAAATGCTTAGCTCAAATGATCATAAAAATTGTTGCGTTTGAAGAATTTGTTCATTCACTACAACAACTCAAATGAGAAATTTCAGTTGAGATTTTCATGTATAGAAAATTTCAACTTCAATTTTAATGCCTGTAAAGACACAATTTGCTTGGAATCTTTGTGATTTGTTGTTGATTCGTTTAAAGCTATGAGTTGTGTACTGTTTTGGTTGGTTAGTTTTTTGTTTCATTGAATTTGGTATGTATTTGGCTCCAGGTTTTAGACAAATTTTAATGGAAAATGGGCCGGACTATCGATCTATATTGAGATTTGTGAGTGTTTTGGCTAATCATGTATGGCCAGAAAAGATTGGTTTTCAACTTTTTTTTTAAAATTAGTTTCCTCACATATATCTTGTTATCCCATCTTCTTTTTTCTATTGAAGCTTTTACTAAATTTCATAAGAACAATGAGTGATTGTAAATTACTTAATTTGCCAAAAAAATGAGTTATATGTAAACTGGTGATTCTCCATTGGGATAGTTAATATTGAATTTTTTAACGACTTCAATTTTTCAGATTATCATACTGAAAGAGTATGTTCCTTGCACATGCATTGCATGTGCAGGGCTCCACTAGTACTGTTATAAAAGAGGAGAAATTACAAACTTTTTCACTACATCTTTGTGGGGCTCACCCCCAAATCTTATAATATAATATAATATAATATAATAATATATTATTATTATATAATAATATAAAATCTATATCTATACCCTTATTATAAAAGAGAAGTTGCATACTTTTTCACTACACCCCTGTGGCCCCTCCCAAATATTATAATATAATATAATAATATATTCTTATTATATTATAATAATAATCATATAATATCTATGCCCTTATTATAAAAGAGGAAAAAAGTGTTATGCTTTTTCTCTACATATCCGTGGGCCCCACTTAGTATTTTGATATTATATATATAAAATAAAAGAGAACTATACATATGTGGGCCCCAATAAAAGAGAAGAACTTGTCATGCTTTTTCTCTACACATCTGTGGGCCTCACTTAGTATCATTATATTATATTATATATATAATAAAAGAGAACTACACGTCTGTGGGCCCCACTTAGTAGAAGAACTTGTCATGCTTTTTCTCTACATTTAGACATCTGTTGGCCCCACTTAGTATTATTATATTATATATATAATACAAGAGAACTACACATATGTGGGCCCCACTTCGTATTATTATATTATATATACGATAAAATAAAAGAGAACTACACATTTGTGGGCCCCATTTCGTAGAAGAACTTGTCAAGGTTTTTCTCTACATCTACACATCTGTGGGCCCACTTAGTATTATTATAATATCTGTATGCCCCACTTAGTATTATTATATTATATATGTAATAAAACGAGAACTACACATCTATGGGCCCCACTTAGTAGAAGAACTTGTCATACTTTTACTCTACATCTACACGTTTGTAGGCCCCACTTAGTATTATTATATTATATATATAATAAAAGAGAACGACACATTTGTGGGTCCCACTTAGTATAAGAACTTGTCATCCTCTTTCTCTGCACATCTGTGGGCCCCACTTAGTATTATTATATATATATTCAAAGAGAACTACACATCTGTGGGCCCACTTAGTATTATTATATTTTGATGAAATGCTTAGCTCAAATGATCATGAAAAGGGTTGTATTTGAAGAATTTGTTCATTCACTATAAGAATTCAAATGAGAAATTTCAGTTGAGATTTTTATGTGTAGAAAATTTCAACTTCAATCCCAATGCCTGTAAAGACACAATTTGCTTGTCAGAAGAAGGGATGAGAATACCAAAGATTGCTTGGAATCCTTGTGATTTGTTATTGATTCGTTTAAAGCTATGAGTTGAGTATTATTTTGGTTGGTTAGTATTTTGTTTCATTGGATTTGGTATGTATTTGACGCTAAATTTTAGACAAATTTTAATGGGAAATAGGCCGTACTATCGATCTATATTGAAATTAGTGAGTGTTTTGCCTAATTATGTATGGTCAGAAAATGTTAGTTTTCAACTCTTTTTTTTAATTAGTTTCCTTCCATATATCTTGTTATTCAATCTTCTTCTTACTTTTTTCTACTGATGCTTTTACTAAATTTCATAAGAATAATGAGTGATTGTAAATTACTTAATTTGTTACATGGTCATTCTCCATTGGGATAGTTAATATTGAGTTTTTTAATGACTTTATTTTTTTAGATTATCATACTGAAAAAGTATGTTCCTTGCACGTACAGGGCTCCACTAGTACTATTATAAAAGAGGAGAAACTACAAACTTTTTCACTACACCTTTGTGGGGCCCACCCCCAAATCTTATAATATAATATAATATAATATAATAATAATAATATATTATTATTATTATATAACAATATAAAATCAATATCTATACCCTTATTATAAAAGAGAAGAGAAGTTGCATATTTTTTCACTACACCCCTGTGGCCCCTCCCAAATATTATATTATAATATAATATAATAATATTTTCTTATTATATTATAATAATAATCATATAATATCTATGCCCTTATTATAAAAGAGAAAAAAAGTGTTATGCTTTTTCTTTACACATTTGTGGGCCCCATTTAGTATTATGATAATATATATATAAAATAAAAGAGAACTACACATATGTGGGCCCCAATAAAAGAGAAGAACTTGTTATGCTTTTTCTCTACACATCTGTGGGCCTTACTTAGTATTATTATATTATATTATATATATAAAATAGAAGAGAACGACACGTCTGTGGGCCCCACTTAGTATTATTATATTATATATAATACAAGGGAACTACACATATGTGGGCCCCACTTCGTATTATTATATTATATATGTATAAAATAAAAGAGAACTACACATCTGTGGGCCCCACTTCGAAGAAGAACTTGTCAAGATTTTTCTCTACATCTACACATCTGTGGGCCCCACTTAGTATTATTATAATATCTGTATGCCCCACTTAGTATTATTATATTATATATATAATAAAACGAGAACTACACATCTATGGGCCCCACTTAGTAGAAGAACTTGTCATGCCTTTACTCTACATCTACACATCTGTAGGCCCCACTTAGTATTATTATATTATATATATAATAAAATAGAACCACACATTTGTGGGCCCCACTTAGTATAAGAACTTGTCATGCTCTTTCTCTGCACATCTGTGGGCCTCACTTAGTATTATTATTATATATATATATATAATCAAAGAGAACTACACATCTGTGGGCCCACTTAGTATTATTATATTTCGATGAAATGCTTAGCTCAAATGATTATGAAAAGGGTTGTATTTGAAGAATTTGTTCATTCACTATAAGAATTTAAATGAGAAATTTCAGTTGAGATTTTCATGTGTAGAAAATTTCAACTTCAATCCCAATGCCTGTAAAGACACGATTTGCTTGTCAGAGGAAGGGATGAGAATACCAAAGATTGCTTGGAATCCTTGTGATTTGTTGTTGATTCGTTTAAAGCTATGAGTTGAGTATTATTTTGGTTGGTTAGTATTTTGTTTCATTGAATTTGGTATGTATTTGGCGCTAAGTTTTGGACAAATTTAATGGGAAATAGGCCGGACTATCGATCTATATTGAAATTAGTGAGTGTT
Source organism: Umbellularia californica (assembly GCA_028538565.1). NCBI lineage: Eukaryota > Viridiplantae > Streptophyta > Magnoliopsida > Laurales > Lauraceae > Umbellularia > Umbellularia californica. The sequence goes on along the minus strand of JAPQWN010000006.1, from coordinate 77,033,230 downwards.
TTGCCTAATCATGTATGGCCAGAAAATGTTAGTTTTCAACTTTTTTTTTTAATTAATTTCCTTCCATATATCTTGTTATTCAATCTTCTTCTTACTTTTTTCTACTGAAGCTTTTACTAAATTTCATAAGAACAATGAGTGATTGAAAAATACTTAATTTGTTACATGGTCATTCTCCATTGGGATAGTTAATATTGAGTTTTTTAATGACTTTATTTTTTTAAATTATCATACTGAAATAGTATCTTCCAATGCACGTGCAGAGGTCCACTGGTATTTGGTAAAAACACAAGAAATGGATTGGTATGCCGTATGCGATGATGTGTCCCGTTTACACTCTGTGACACCACATGCCAATGCCCTTTGCGTTATGTTCGCTTCAAATCTGAAGGGAGCCAGTCCTACTCTTTTGGCTCTTGAGGCGAAAAACACAACAGTACAGATGGCACCTTTCTATAAACTTCAGCAAGTCCTTATTTAGAAGTCAAGAAATAATGAGGCTCGGAAACTCGGATTGTTTATTCCGATTTCCTAACATAGGTCATGGGATCATTACACTCAAGGTTACTTATACCATGTTAGTTTATAGTTTATATCCACACGCGGCCATGCCTCACTGGTACCATTCACACTTCACCTTCACCTGTTTAATAAGGGGAAATCTATTGGCATCACAGAAGTGTCTCTTCACATCGTAAAGAAAAAATATTTTTTATTTCCTAAACTACCCCTCCTCCCTTTCCCTCTTCCTCCACCCCACCCTCCTAGTCTCCGGGCAGGGAGGGATCCCTAGCTGGCCAACTAGCAGCCTCCCTCCCCACTCTCCCTCTTTCTTCCTCTTCTTCCCTCCCCCCGACGGGGAGGGAGATCGGGTAGCAGGGCTGCACCAGGTGCACCACTGTTTACTCTGGCAGCGCCGCCGAAGGGGGAGAGGGAGATAGATTGAAGAGATATGGAAAGAGGGAGAGGGAGAGGAAGAGACATGATTGAAGAGATTGGACTTGATTGGTTTTTATTTTTATTTTTGGATTATTCCGGTACGCGTGCCTTAAGATCTTACATTTGGCGCTCAACAATTGAAGTTTAAAAAATTAATGTAGAGTTGTTCATGTGATGTTCTACAGCTGTGAGATATCCCACCATGCGATATCCTACATCTATAGGCTATCACACAATTTTGCTAACGTTTTAATCCAATTTACTGTACAAACATTTGCGTAGAAATTCTTAAATTCCAACCGTTCACGAGCAAATGTCAGGTCTTAAAATAGTCGTACATTCAAAATCCCATATAATTTTTAGGGTGATAGTTCTCATTGAGAGCCTTTTGTTTCCTTATTATCCAAGATACCTTATTTGGCAAGTCTTATCTCCATGAAATAGATCTATGGATAATAGATCTGTATAGAATTGATAGATATGTGCAAAATAGACGTTTTAAAAATATACCATTTGGAAAGATAATACACAGTTTGAAATAAAACCTCTAAGAATCTGATGGTTTATGTTTTTTCTTGACAAATTTCTCAAGAATCACAATAATTAAGGTGTAAATTTTGATTCCCTAGCTTTTTTTAGCTTTCCAAAAAGGATCAACGGCTAGGATCTTGATTAAGGGCCCCACAAAATTGAAAAAATGCATATTTAAGTGTTTGTGCCATTTCAAGAATATCTCGAATGGCTAAAATTTGACCCTACAGCCATGTTCGACCCTTGAAGAGATCCAATGGTTCAGATCATCCATTGAGTTCGCACAATTAAGGAAAAAAAAAATGGGACCGCTTATAATGATGTGAAAACCTAGCCATTTGGCTCTTGAGTAAATAAATGTTTTTTTTTTTTTTTTAATTTCTATAGATGCATGAGGAATGAGGGTTGAAATATGACTCTTAAGTGGTTTGAAGCTTTCTGAAGAAAATCAATGGCTCGGATCTTGATAAGGAGCTTGCAAACTCCAAAAATACATATTTAAGATCATTTGGTTTTGCACAAATTTCTTGAGACCCATGAAAAATCAACGAGTCGAAATTCACCCTTTAGCAGTGTTTGATCTTTTCAATGGATCCAACGGTTTAGATCATTTTTTTGAGTCCAATGATTTAAATAAAAAAGAGGTAATTACTGATGTTGTCTCATGTGTGCTTATTGATGTGAGTCTCTAATCTGGTTGTATAACAAGCTTGGGAATTAAGTAAAAGAAAAATAATCTCATTAGATATTGCTTGCCATCTGTGCAGTACAACGCTTTCTTTCATTTGATAAAACTATATCGATATGTTCTCTACCACAGTTTGAATGGTTTAGCTGGAGACTGGAGTTGGGCCCATAGTTATTGTCTTTACTCGGGTCCAATTGGTTGAGCCTCAGATTGCAGTAATCCTGATTCAACTAGTCGGGTATTTGAGTATGGACTCCATCGGATGCTGGTCTAGACCTGATATGAACTTTTTGATAACTGTATACCTTTGCTCCAACTAAAAGTAGCCATGAAAAAATCTCTGTTCTACAGAAAATGTTTGCTGATTTTTAGCTTGGACACTGATTTTAAAAGTTCAAGTCAGACTCAGTCAAGCTCATGCATGCTCGCGGCTCGCCTGAGGCAACTCGGATTGACATAAAATTGAATACTTGGTTAAAATTCAGCCTTCGAAGAGTTTTGCCCAAACTTGGTGAAAGCCGAGCTTGGTTTGATTCCATCAAGGCTTGGTAGGTTTGGTTTTGACTCGATTAAAACTCACTCAGGAACTCAAGAAAAACCACTGAAAAATTAATTTTGTTAAGAACACACATCTCCGCACTTGCTGAGTTACTCAACTCAGTTGAGTCCCCGAGTCGATTCAGCTTGATAGCGTTACCACAATGGCAGAAACTGGGGCCGGGATGTGAAAAAGTGGTTTTAAAGGGCGCCATTTGTAAAGAACTGAAGATTTTCAATTTTTAATATTTAAAAGTGAGCCCAACAAGTTGTTTAGTTGATGAAACATGATAATGGCCATAATAAACAAACGAGGCCCATTCAATTCCAGGGAAACTCAAGGTTCCATGTACCATGTTAGTTTATAGTTTATATCCCCATGTGGCCATGCCTTATTGGTACCATTCACACCTCACCTTCACCTGTTTAATAAGGGGAGTTTTATTGGCATCACAAAAGTGTTTTTCCACACCGCAAAGCAAAAAAAGAATTACATTTCCTAAACTACCCCTCCTCCCTTTCCCTCTTCCTCCACCCCACCCCATCCCACCCCATCTCCCTCCCAGTCCCCCCGGCCAGCCAACTAGCGGCCTCCCTCCCCCATCTCCCTCTTTCTTCCTCCCTCTCCCCTCCTCTATTTTCTCTCCCTCTCTCCCTTCCTCTTCTTCTCTCTCCTTCCCTCCCCCCTCTCAGCCGCCGATAGGGAGGGAGATCGGGGGGCAGGGCTGCACCAAGTGCACCACTGTTTCCTGTGGCAGTGTGGCCGAACGGGGAGAGGGAGAGGGAGAGGGAGAGGAAGAGAGAATGAAGAGATATGGAGAGGGAGAGGGAAAGGAAGAGAAAGGATTGAAGAGATTGGACTGGATTGATTTTTATTTTTATTTTTGGATTTTTTCTGTACGGGTACCTTAAGATCTAACATTTGCCGCTCAACGATTGAAGTTTAAAAAATTAATGTAGAGCTGTTCATGTGATGTTCTAGAGCCTTGAGATATCGCACCATGCGGTATCCTACATCTATAGGTAATCACACAATTTTCCTGACTTTTTAGTCCATTTTATTATACAAACAGTCGTGTAGGAATTTTTTAAATTTTAACTGTTCACGAGCAAAATGTCAAGTCTTAAAGTAGCTGTACATTCAAAATCCCATATATTTTTTAGGGTGATAGTTCTCAGTGAGAGCATTTTGTTTTTGCTTATTATCCAAGATACCTTATTTGGAAAGTCTTATCTCCATGAAATAGATCTATGGATAATAGATCTGTGTAGAATTTATAGATATGTGTAAAACAGACCTTTTATAAATAAACCATTTGGAAAGATAAATACACTGTTTGAAATAAAACCTCTAAGAATCTGACAGTTTATGTTTTTTCTTGACAAATTTCTCAAGAATCACAATAATTAAGATCTAAATTTTGATTCCCTAGCTTTTTGAGCTTTCCAAAAAGGATCAACGGCTAGGATCTTGATTTAGGGCCCTACAAAATTGAAAAATGCATATTTAAGTGTTTGTGCCTTTTCAAGAATATGTCGAGATGGCTAAAATTTGACCCTATGGCCATGTTCAACCCTTGAAGAGATCCAATGGTTTAGATCATCCATTGGGTTCGCACAATTAAGAAAAAAAATAAAAATGGGACCGCTTATAATGATGTGAAAACCTAGCCATTTGGCTCTTGAGTAAATAAATGTTTTTTTTTTTTTCAAATTTCTATAGATGCATGAGGAATCGAGTGTTGAAATATGACTTTTAGTCGTTTGAAGCTTTCCCAAGAGAATCAATGCTTCGAATCTTGATAAGAAGCCTGCAAAATCCAAAAATACATGTTTAAGATCATTTGGTTTTTGCACAAATTTCTTGAGATTCATGAAAAATCAACGACTCAAAATTCACTCTCTAGCTGTGTTTAATCTTTTCAAGAGATCCAACGGTTTAGATCATTCTTTTGAGTCCAATGATTTAAATAAAAAAGAGATAAAATCGAACGACGAACAATCTTGTGATTTGAAAATTCCGCACATTTAGGTCTTGAGTCATCGACGGATTCACCATTTTTTTCATAAAACACTTGAGATCTGTGACGAATCAAGGGCTGAAATTTGACCACATTGCCATTTTTTATCTTCTAAAGAGGATCAATATCGGATCTTGATCTTGGGGCCTACATAAGTCCAAATATACATATCAAAGGCTTAATTTTTCAAAAAAAAAAAAACCCTTTTAGATCCATGAAAAATCAACGGACGCACTTGGCATTATGAAGATATCCAAAGTTTAAGATGCCCTCCACGAATATTTGGTAAAAAGACAAGAAATGGATTGGTATGCCGTATGCGATGATGTGTCCCGTTTTCTCTTGTGACAGCACATGCCAATGCCCTTTGTGTTATGTTCTCTTCAAATCTGCAGTGGCCTATTTAAGTTTTGCAATAATGATGGTTTCCCAATCCCCTATTTAAGTTTTGCCATAATGATGGTTTCCCAATCCCAGTCCGACTCTTTTACTCTTGAGGCTAAAGAAAACAGTAATGATGGCCACCTTTCTATCAGCTTCAGCAAGTCCTACTTTAGTAGGCAAGAAATTATGAGGCTTGGAAGCTCAGATTGTTTATTCCGATTTCCTAACATAGATCATATGAGCATTGTGCTTGTAACATGCATATTCCTTTCTACCAAAAAGTACCTGCAAAATTTTCAGAGCCTCTGTAGGTAAGGTTGCAAATGGAACGGTTCTCGATCCGAACCATAGCGGCTCGGACTTGTTTCTAAATAATGGTTTTGGTTCCGGTTTTGACTTGAAACCTATTTTTTTTGTTCCAAACCCTGTTCCGATAGAATAATCGGGTTCCGGTTCCGGAACCGGATCCACCTAGAGGATTGGAATCTAATTTCAAAATCGATTCTAATATCTATTTACTTTTCATTTTTTTTAAAACAAGCATATTATTCAACTTATAATAATGCATCAAGTTTACTACCTCCATTATTATACATAAAATTATCCAAAAAAAAGTTAATTTTGAGGAATAATTTGTAATATCAAAGGCTCATATGCCGGGTCCACGGGTCAGAACCTATTAGGACCTGGAACCGGACCCCTTTTTTTTTATCAACCGGAATCTAAATTGGGTTTCGAACCCGGACTCGTTTATAAATCGGAATCTAAACTAGGTTCCAGACCCGGTTCTTAAGATGGAATATTTATGTTAGCCAATAGCCATAATCCATTTTTGGAGTAGACTTTTCTTGACTAAGACTCTTGGAATGGACTCAGCCATGTTCTTCTGTTTTGATTAAAAAAAAAAAAGGTGTTTTTTTTGTTTTTTTTCATTTTTATTCGATCACACTACAAGACATTTATCTATTCAGAGCTTTTAAATTAGGAACATTATCTATTAAGATGTCTTCTGGATCTTTTGAAATAGGAACATTATGGTTGTGAAATTTTGTTCTGGATGAAGTTTATTTTAATTTGGATGTAGCATTGTTCATCTAGAAGGTTTAGTTCTAAATATATCTAGAGGTCTGGGTGCTTTAATGATGCATGCTGCTTCAAAACCTTTACTATCGCATTCTGGACTTAAATTATACAAATGCAAACGATGTCAAAAGGGCCCTCATGTATGTAACTATTTAATGCGATTCCGCATATTGGCTCCGGTAGCATCTTACGGTGGATTGTAGTGCTGTTTTTAACATTTGAATACTTATGTGGGAGTAAATTACGAGTAGGGTGGTAAGCGGGTCAGTTCTGGTCCGGGTCCATAGTGGATCCGGAACCACTAAGGAGAAGGTGGAATTGGATTCGGATGTGGAACCGTTTCGAAACCGGTTTTTTGGCTCCGGAACTGGAACCAGAACTATATATGGGACAGGTTTGGATCTGGGTCTAGGTCTAGATAAAGAATGATATTAAAATAAACATGGTTTTTAGAAAAGATTTTCGAAAATTGAGACAATATGTTGGGTCTCGGGTCTGAACCAAGGTGGACCCGGACCCGGACCCATTTACTTATCTAAGCTTAAATAAGGACTCGTACCTGATTTTTAACGGGTCATCGTTGGAACCTTGTTGCATCCCTAACTTGTTAGGAAGCTTCTTTGCAGCTTTCATCAGTAATGCTTTCCTATTCATTTTTTTAACCTACTAGTGGAGCCCTGCACGTGCAATGCACGTGCAAGGAACATACTCTCTCGGTATGATAATTTGAAAAAATAAAGTCATTAAAAAACTCAATATTAACTATCCCAATGAAGAATGTCCATGTAACAAATTAAGTAATTTATAATCACTCATTGTTCTTATAAAATTTAGTAAAAGCTTCAATAGAAAAAAGTAAGAAGAATATGGAATAACAAGATATATGGAATGAAACTAATTAAAAAAAAGTTGAAAACCAACATTTTTTGGCCATACATGATTAGGCAAAACACTCACCAATTTCAATATAGATCGATATATAGTGCGGCCTATTTCCCATTAAAATTTGTCTAAAACCTAGCACCGAATACATATCAAATTCAATAAAACAAAATACTAACCAACCAAAAAAGTACCCAACTCATAGTTTTAAACAAATCAATAACAAATCATAAGGATTCCAAGCAATCTTTGGCATTCTCATCTCTTCCTCTGACAAGCAAATCGTGTCTTTACAGGCATTGGGATCGAAGTTGGAATTTTCTACACATTGAGTTCTTGCAGTGAATGAACAAATTCTTTAAACACAACCCTTTTCATGATCATTTAAGCTAAGCATTTCATCGAAATATAATAATACTAAGTGGGGCCTATAGATGTGTAGTTCTCTTTGATTATATATAATATAATATAATAATACTAAGTGGGGCCCACATATGTGTAGAGAAAAAGCATGACAAGTTCTTATACTAAGTGGAGCCCACAAATGTGTAGTTCTCTTTTATTTTATATATATATAATATAATAATATTAAGTGGGGCCTGCTGATGTTTAAATGTAGAGTAAAAGCATGACAAGTTTTTCTACTAAGTGAGGCCCATAGATGTGTAGTTGTCGTTTTATTATATATATCTAATATAATAATACTAAGTGGGGCATACAGATATTATAATAACACTAAGTGGGGCCCACAGATGTGTAGATGTAGAGAAAAAGCTTGACAAGTTCTTCTACGAAGTTGGTCCCACAGATATGTAGTTCTCTTTTATGTTATACATATATATAATATAATAATACAAAGTGGAGCCCACAAATGTGTAGTTCTCTTGTATTATATATATATATATAAATGTAATAATACTAAGTGGGGCCCACAGATGTCTAGATGTAGAGAAAAAGCATGACAACTTCTTCTACTAAGTGGGGCCCACAGACGTGTAGTTCTCTTTTATTTTATATATATAATATAATATAATATAATAATACTAAGTGAGGCCCACAGATGTGTAGATGTGTAGAGAAAAAGCATGACAAGTTCTTCTCTTTTATTGGGGCCCACATATGTGTAGTTCTCTTTTATTTTATATATGTAATATAATAATACTAAGTGGGGCCCACAGATGTGTAGAGAAAAAGCATGACACTTTTTTCTCTTTTATAATAAGGGCATAGATATTATATGATTATTATTATCATATAATAAAAATATATTATTATATTATATTATAATATTTTTTTTGGGGGGGCACAAAGGTGTAGTGAAAAAGTATGCAACTTCTCCTCTTTTATAATAAGGGCATAGATATTATATGATTATTATTATCATATAATAAAAATATATTATTATATTATATTATAATATTTTTTTTGGGGGTGGGGGGGGCACAAAGGTGTAGTGAAAAAGTATGCAACTTCTCCTCTTTTATAATAAGGGCATAGATATTATATGATTATTATTATCATATAATAAAAATATATTATTATATTATATTATAATTTTTTTTTTTTGGGCACAAAGGTGTAGTGAAAAAATATGCAACTTCTCTTCTCTTTTATAATAAGGGTATAAATATAGATTTTACATTATTATTATGATAATATAATAAGAATATATTATTATATTATATTATTTGGAGGTGGGCCCTACAAAGGTGTAGTGAAAAAGTATGCAATTTCTCCTCTTTTATAATAGTGTAGTGAAAAAGTTTGCATTATAATATTTGGGGTTGGGCCCCCTAAAGGTGTAGTGAATAGGTTTGTAATTTCTCATAATAAGATATTATTATATTATATTATAATATTTGGAGGCGAGCCCCACAAACGAAGGTGTAGTGAAAAAGTATGCAACTTCTCTTCTCTTTTATAATAAGGGTATAGATATAGATTTTACATTATTATTATTATTATATAATAAGAATATATTATTATATCATATTATATTATAATATTTAGGGGTGGGCCCCACAAAGGTATAGTGAAAAAGTATGCAATTTCTCCTCTTTTATAATAGTGTAGTGAAAAAGTTTGCATTCTAATATTTGGGGTTGGGCCCCACAAAGGTGTAGTGAATAGGTTTGTAATTTCTCATAATAATATAGTATTATATTATATTATAATATTTGGGGGTGGGCCCCACAATGGTGTAGTGAAAAACAGTTTGCAACTTTTCCTCTTTTATAATAGTATATAATAGTAGATAGATAGTAGATTGAAGATATTTGGAGGCAGCTCCCACAATGGTGTAGTGAAAAAGTTTGCATTATAATATTTTGGGGTGGGCCCCACAAAGGAGTAGTGAAAAGTTTGTAATTTCTCAAAATAATATATTATTATATTATATTATAATATTTGGGGGCGGCCCTACAATAGTATAGTGAAAAAGTTTACAATTTCTCATAATAATATATTATTATATTATATTATACTATTTGGGGTGGGCCCCACAATGGTGTAGTGAAAAAGTTTTCATTATAATATCTGGGCTTGGGCCCCACAAAGGTGTAGTGAAAAAGTTTGTAATTTCTTATAATAATATATTATTATATTATATTATAATATTTGGGTGTGGCCCCCACAATGGTGTAGTGAAAAAAGTTTACCAGTTTTTCTCTTTTATAATTGTGTGTGTATGTGTGTGTATATATATATATATATACATATAGGGGAACATTCATGTGCATCTATCCCTCACCAAAAATGGTGAGGGACACCCCTTTTGGGGGGTGTTTCAAGTACAAGAGTGGTACAAGAGGGGTACTGTGTACCTCCCTCTTGTACTTGAAACAACCCAAAATGGGTGTCCCTCACCATTTTTGGTGATGGATAGATGCATATGAAGATCCCCCATATATATATATATATATATATATATATATATATATAAGTAGTAGAAGTAGATAGTAGATATTTGGAGGTAAGCCCTACAATTGAGCAATGAAAAAGTTTGCGTTATAATATTTTGGGGTGGGCCCCACAATGGTGTGGTGAAAAAGTTTGTATGAGATAGATAGATAATAAGGGTATATATATTATATTATTATTATATAATAATATATTATATAATAATAATATATTATTATATTTTGTTATAATATTTTGGGTGGGCCCCACAATGGTTGGGTAAAAAAAAAGATGCAATATTGCCTCTTTTATAAGAGTATATATATATATATATAGATAAGATAAAATAAGATAAAATATAATTTCTTTAAGTGGGTCCCATGGTGGTGTAGTGAAAAAACTTGAGCAACTTCTTCTCTTTTATAAGGGTAGATAGATATAACCAGACTACCAGTTTTGGATGACGGATACAGATATGTCTGAACAAGAAAGGCTTGTAGCAGAGGCTTTGGATTTTCTCTAAACCACAAGATTAAGCAACTTGTTCTCAAAACAGGTAATTTCTTCAAGTGGGCCCCATAGTGGTGTAGAGAAAAGATTAAGTGGGCCCATAGTGGTCTAGAGGAAAGATTAAGTGGGCCCATAGTGGTGTATAAAAGATTAAGTGGGCCCATAGTGGTGTAGAGAAAGTGGTGTAGAGAAAAGATTGAATGGGCCCATAGTGGTGTAGAGAAAAGATTAAGTGGGCCCATAGTGGTGTAGAGAAAGTGGTGTAGAGAAATGATTAAGTGGGCCCATAGTGGAGTAGAGAAAAGATTAAATGTGCCCATAGTGGTGTAGAGAAAAAGATTAAGTGGGCCGATAGTGGTGTAGAGAAAGTGGTGAATAGAAAAGATTAAATGGGCCCATAGTGGTGTAGAGAAAAGATTAAGTGGGCCCATAATGGTGTAGAGAAGGTGGTGTAGAGAAAAGATTAAATGGGCCCATAGTGGTGTAGAGAAAAAGATTAAGTGGGCCCATACTGGTGTAGAGAAAGTGGTGTATAGAAACGATTAAATTGGCCCATAGTGGTGTAGAGAAAAGATTAAGTGGGCCCATAGTGGTGTAGAGAAAGTGGTGTAGAGAAAATATTAAGTGGGCCCATAGTGGTGTAGAGAAAAAGATTAAGTGGGCCCATAGTGGAGTAGACAAAGTGGTGTAGAGAAACGATTAAGTGGGCCCATAGTGGTGTAGAGAAAAGATTATTAGGGCATAGTGGTGTCGAGAAAGTGGTGTAGAGAAAAGATGAAGTGGGCCCATAGTCGTGTAAAGAAATGATTAAGCAACTTGTCCTCTTATAAATAAGAGTAGATAGATTAGATAGATAGAAATAGATAACCAGTTTTGTGATTGGGCAGGTAATACGGATACAGATATGTCTGAACAAGGGAGGAATGTAGCAAAGGATTTGGAACGATGGTATGCAATGGTCTTGCCTGTCATTTTAGGATACTTGCAGTTACAACCACAACACTCTGGAGGAGATGAAGAACAAGCTCGGTTGTATTCGCAAGCTGCGTATCTTTGTTTTACTATTGCCCTAGTGGCACTGACGGCCTCCGGGCCCCTCCCTTCTGCATCTAAAACCCTTCAATTCTGCCTTTTCCTTCTCATTTTAGGTTGTTCTCTGCTACTTTCTTTGGCAGCGCCGGTCATGCTCGGCTTGGTCCCCTATTTCTCCTGCATTCGCCCCCTCTTTCATCTTCTCCCTGCCAAATTCCAACTCAGAATCCTCCATTTTTCCCAATCCGTTTGGGATAACACCAAACAGCTGCTGCTGATCCTACTCTCCAATGTTCCATCTCGATTCTCGATCCTGCATTCTTCCAAATCTGAGCGGAATGCTATTGCAGGATTAGTGGCAGCTGGTGCAATTCCAAATGCTCAGCACTCCTCACCAGCACAAGCCAACGCGGTCAACCTATGCGAGCAACAAGTGTGTTGTAGTAGGGAGGCTTCTACTACGTCTTTGGCGGCGGCGGCGTCCTCGTCGTCGTCATCTGATTACCATTTGAACTTAGAGTGGGTCCTAAAGCACCTCGCCCAATTGAACTTGGAGCAGGTCCACGGGCACCTCGCGGAAGAGGTGAAGTCACTCTAATATCAGGAAACAGAATATAGAAGTTGGTTTAAGTGAAAATGGTTATATTAGAAAAAGTAGAGAGCTGTTTCCTTTCATTTCTCCTTTTATTGCATTTGAGTGGTGTATGTTGTTCTTCCATCAGAGTTAGTTGATGAATTCCGTGTAAGTATAAGCTGAAATGTGGCTGCACCATTGTAATGACGCAAAAGGAACCAAACCTGGAGAATGATATTGTTAATAATTGGGGGATTAGAAGAAGTTGATTGAACCAAACCTGGAGAATGATAATGTTAATAATTGGGGGATTAGAAGAAGTTGATTGAACCAAACCTGGAGAACGATAATGTTAATAATTGAGGGATTAGAAGAAGTTGATTAAACACACTACAATGAATGCTGTGATGAAAGGATGTTGCTCCAAAAGGAATGAATGAAATAAAAGGACAGATCAGTTCATTTATGATTCTTCTGTCAATGCAAATCTTTGTATTGATCACTGTAATTATTGCATAAGTTAAAAAAAAAAAAAAAAAGCATAAAAATTTGCACAGGCATTCCAAAAGGCAAGAAATGGATTCGTGATTTGATCTTGGAAGACGGTGTGCCTAACTAATTAGTGATGTTGTCTCATGTGTGCTTATTGATGCGAATCGCCAATCTGGTTGTATTACTTGATTGTTCACTATTTATTGGTTGAGTTAAACAATCATGTAAATTTTTACTTATTGATTCATGATTTGAACTTCGAAGACAGCTTGCATAACTAATTAGTCTCATCTGTGCTTATTGATATGAATCTCTAACTTTGGTTGTATAACTTGATGGTTTCACTCACACGCTTGTAATTTGGATAATACAAGGTACACCTCCCTGAAGATGTAAAATCCCTCCAATCTCAGAAGTCAGAAGAAGAGCATCAGTATGTCTTACCTTTTCGATTCTGCTGGATAGCAGGGTGCAGCAGGTTTAAAGTGGTAAGTTATCTCATCTCCGATAGGTCCTGAAATATAAAATAATTAGTTTTACCCATGTAGCCTTTATTAATAAATCTTATCAATATCATCATACTGAATGTGGAACTTGCTATATATTATGTGTATTAGTACAAGCTGACAGTCGTGTCCTTTCACTTCTCCTTGGATTGTATTAAGTAGTGTCTGAAGTTCTTTTCTTTGAGTTAGTTAATGACAGTCTACAAATTGCATTATGGTTGCACTATAGTAATGACAATCTTAAGTAGTGACTCAATCTCACAAAGACAAAGGCATGAATGGAATAAAAATAGAAACCTTCTGAGACAAATAAGATATATGTGAGATTGTATCTCTCTATGCAAATCCGTGTATTTGATCAGCCACTTACAGAACAGTTAAATAAACATATAAATTTTCTCAAAGAAACCTAGTAGGGGAAAATGTATCATGGTTTTAACTTTGAAGACAGATTGCACAAGTAATTAGTGATGCTATCTCATTTGTGCTTATTGTTGCAAATCTCTAACTTGATTATATAACTTGATAGTTTCACTCATGCTTGAAAAGTGGCAAACACAAGAATTGATTGTTCCTATGGTTGCTCACATGCATACAATACTCACCTCCAGTTCAGAAAAAGGGAATAGAAATCCCTGAGTGTCACCTTGAAAAGCATTTAGAAAAATTGTGACCCTTTATCACATACCCTTCTAACTTGTTATGCATAAGTTAGACCAGTGCTCCATCCATCAAAGCTCTCATGCTCATCAGACAATTACTGTTAACGGCAAAATAAGAAAGCACTTTATCGAAGGTTTAGAGATTGTTATACCTTTTATGATGCAACCTTATGTTAAGCGAAAAGTATGACCTGATGGGATCTTGAGGTAATCCCGAACTCAAAAGTCCTTCATCCTATTCTTTTTTAAATCATCAGGGGAACAGCAGGAAGCAAGTCTCTAGGGAAAGATGAAAGAATATGCCTCTTAAAGAATAAAAAAAAAAAAAAAAAAGGATCTACCATCCAATTACATCGAAGTCTGGTCTCAAGTGTTTGGTTGCTCTACAAGTCTGGGAGCTGTTGCGACTTGCATGAGTTGATTCATGTTAATCAATGTTGTCTGTCCTTTTGTTATCCTCTCCAAACCTTGCATCAATAAGGTGATGTAATCAACACTCGTGCCACATTATTAGACATATCAAAGACGAATTTGGACAACACATGAATCGCTTCCTGCAACTGATCCATGCTGTGGTTGAAAAGCCTAGAAAGGCATGCAGTGGCGGACCCAGGATTTTCATATGAGTGGGGCTAAAATTTAACTGGACTTGACATTTGAGGGAAAAATATTTTTTCTTGACTTTGCTAGACTTGACATTTGAGAAAAAATTATATTTTTTATTGACTTTGCAAGACTTTTCACATTATCAAATAACATTTATACGTTGTTCTTTAGAAAATATCCAACTCGTGCAACTCAAATAGATGCAAGAAGTTATTGAAGATTGGGCAATGAAGAGGTTAGAATGTTAATCAGAAGTACCAAAAATCATTAGATTGATAAAAAATGATTCTTACCTTGATTTAATTAGATATTCAAACTCACATTTTCATGTTTCACTAAATTTATATGTTAAAATCAATTCCCAACTACCAACTCAAGGTGGGGGGGGGGGGGGGGGGGGGGGGGGGGTGGGGGGTGTGGGGGGGTTGAGAAAAACTTAATACAAGAACATTTAAGGACACACATCATTTCCCTTTTCTCTTTCTCATAGCTTCCAACCTTCAGATAATGGGAGTGGAATCCCATCTTTGAATCATAGTGGGGTAAAAAGACATGATAAAAGGAATTGATTTGATTATCTTTGGATTTTTGTAGTTACCCTCAGATTTGGTGATTTAGGGCTTAGGGTATGGATAAGGATTTTGGGATTGTTTCAAAATTAGGATTTGGAAATTAAGTATTTAGATATAGGTATAGAGTGATTAGGTAGGATTATACTAGATATGTTTGGTAGATAAAGATGCAGTAATCTACACAGTACATAGAGACCGGCAACGAGGAGCTTGATAGACTATCGGAGCGAAGAGGTCAAAGAAAAGGGAGAGAGATATGTTACAGCATCGTTTTCTTTTCTTTCTTTTTACCAATGACGCTTTACTTATGTGGGATCATCTTTAGACATATGTGAATCAACAAGTTTAGACATGAGGGGCATATTTCAAGGCCCCGTTCAACTCTACGAAGATTTTAATTTTGACATGGGGCAACTGCCCTAGATCATGCCAACATAAGTCCGCCCTGCACCAAGACGCCATTAAACTTTATACTAATTCCAATTGGTCGCCCCAGGTCACTAGAACCTAGGTCCGCCTCTGAAGGCATGGGTCCAATCTCCTGGTTTAATACACAGTTGATGTAACCCTAACTCCAGAAGGCCTTTTATCATACTTTCTTTCAAACGGGAAGAGGAGAAACGAGGCCTAGAGAGAGAGAGAGGAAAGAAGAGGTCTCTAAAGAATTATAGAAGGAAAGAACCATGAGTGCAAATCTTAATACCTCAAAGCCATTGGGATAGGATGAAAGGAAGAGGACCACGAACAATTCCTGATCAAGAACCCCTTTAGTCATTGATATGCCCATAGCACAAAAGTTATAAAGAGGAAGAACTCATTATTTTTGTGTTAATATCTGAACAAGAATACAAAGAATGCTCGAACAGCCCTTGTAATATGAATTTTCCTATCTCTCTCTCTCTCTCTCTCTCTCTCTCTCTCTCTCTCTCTCTCTCTCATATATCTAGGGTTTAATTTCTTATGGTGCATGTAGTCTTTCATGGAAAGATGGTGCTGTTGTTACTCCCTTCATGTATTTTCAGTTTTGTACCTGGTCATGTCATAAAAATCCAGTTTATATAAAATTGTAATTTTATAAACTAGCTTATTCAAATTCTCATATTTCAGGCTTACCACTTTTGAATAAGAGCATCGGCGGCATAGTAAGAGGAAATTGTCTATACAGGAAGACTGCTATCAGATAGATATCAACTTGAGTTGTATCCTAATGATCCGGACCCGAGCCCACATCCACGGGAAAGATGAATGAAAGAGTCAACCTAACAGTTATAGATAGGAAGACCAGGTTCAGGCCAATCCATCCTATAAATGACCCAATTGTACACACAGATATGGGAACCATGTGTAGGCTATAAGATGGATTGCATGCAGTATGTGAACCGTGTGTTGGCCATAATATGGATTGCATGCATTTGGAATTCTGTCGGTGGCCATCAAATGGACAGCTAAGATAAATTTTTTTATTATTCCAAATTCTTTAGGTGAAATCATGTGGCGAAGATGACAGCATTAGCATCAACTTTTGCTATGCTTTCATCCATATGAGACCCCACCATCTGATTAGCATGCTTTGTGTATGGCGGATAAGTTGCCAATGTTCTGCTTGGGGGAACATGGGACGGGAGTCCAGGTCTGAAAGTATCCGGCCTTTTTCTTTACTTCTAGTTCTCATTTGTAAATGAATTTTAGTTCTCAGTTTTGAGTTCTATTTTATTTCATGTTCAAGTGGTTAATCTGTGTTTCTTCCTTTGTTACTTATACAGATGTTGATTCAGAGACAGACGACACGAGTCAATGGGAAAATTGTAGAGATCAGAACAATGTTCATGCTGATGACCCAATGAATGGTTAGTAGACGATGCAGATGTTAATGTTGTAGATGTTCCTGAAAATATATTAATGTAGTTTATATTCTGGAGGTGGCTCAATCGCAGGTGGTCTTGATTCTGTTGATATCTTGATTTGTGTAACAAGTTGTATATAACAAGTTTCAACCAGTGGTCTTGAATTATGTAAACAGTATCTGATTTTTGTATGCAGAGAGTTGATTTATGGTGTTGATTCAGTTTGGAGTTCATAATTGATGCTTTATTGAGTTCATTTTACTGCAGTGTAAAGCAGTCATTGACACAAAGGGATTGTATTCAGAATTTATCCTGTGGCAATTGAAAAACTTTTGATCTGATTTGGGTGTATGTTAAGACATTCAGGTTTCATTCTATGGACCTTCAAGATATCAGGCACATGCATTAATCTGGTATCCCATAAGATGGGTCAAATTTATTTCTTAAGGAAAAGCTAGAACGAAAACAGTCAAAGACTCTGAAAGCATGAGTCCACTCAAAAGTCATGTATGATGCAACAGAAGCCCAGTGACCTACAACCATTTCCAATCCCCTCCATCAAGTTAGCATGATTAACAGTACAAGCTTCTCATGAGCATTCTGCAGGGGCTAAAACTACTTGTCAAAGGGAAGTAAATGTTCTCACACATTATTTTTTTTCATGACTATTTCTCATCAACCCCTTCATAAACTTGTTGAATTGTGCATTGGGTGACTGGAAATTGAAAAATGCATGAATACATTCTGAACCAATTAGGGAAAAATACCATTAAACTGCACTCGTTGAACTTGTTAAACAGCATTTCTGAACCAATTGCGCTGGTTTTATCTGAAGCAATTACCTTTCTGAAAAAGGCACTCAATCAAACTACCTGTATTGGTGGTTTCACAACACTTACTGGTATATGCAACCTGCAACCATATTGCTGGTTTTACAACACATGAAGACCACCTCTATTGCTGGTTTGTCCACATTTCAGAAAATGATTCCAATCCAGAAAATGGCATGCATAGGAAATGTCTACATTCCAGAAAATATTTTCAAATTGGAAACTGGTTACAATCATAAAGTGTCTACCTATATATACCCAACCGTTCATTGAAGAACAGTTGAAATTCAATAATCACTGAACGATGGTTGAAATTCAACAATCCAGAAACTGTCTACAGACAAATACCCACCCATCCATAAGTGTTGACAGACTCCTACAAAATTGTGATCAGCTCAACATGGATACAGTGGATCGACTCCTACAAAATCAACATCCACCTAGGAAAAACATGTCGTGATCTGTTTGACTCCTATAAAATCAGAGAAAGAAATTAGATTAGTAAACAATGGCTAGGCATACATTTCAAACTGAACCCTAAATAAATCAAACCTAAGCATCACATATTTTGCCAACAATAAAAATCAATACTCATTATTAAGATTAGAAAATGTATGATTGACTTTCTAAATTACAAAATAAACTCATTATAAAGATTTCGAAAAGATCAAGAGGCATTTACGACATTAAATCTAACTTATTGTCTTAGAAAATATTGATAGTTTACAAAACACAAGAGGCTGAGGATTGGATAATAGGGATAAGTGAGATTTGCAGGAGCCATTGAGGATAGTAGGTGGGTGTCAAAAATCAATTCGAATATATAATGCTAATTCGAAGGTAGCATCGAAAAATGAAATATGTGAACCTCCGCTGTCAAATTTTGAAATTTGGTAGGTGTCAAATTGTTTCTGTCAACTTAGATGCGAATCGGTTGGACCATGAACCAGGTAAGTATGGTCCCAAGCATGGGACGTCCACGCGTGTGGCAATGATGCTGCCGGACCATATATGTAGGACCCACCCATGGACCATGGAGCCATGTATGCTATGAATGGTTTTCCCTCTGGTTCACGGCTGCTTGGATTGCCTGGTGTCCTGTCCAGCTTTTCCAAATAGTTGTCGGCCAACTGACATACATGGTCAAATTGATCATATCAAGTTTAACGCCCATGGGATTAGTCACCTGGATGACCTTCTTCCTCTTGACTGCATTATGCTATGCATGTCCTTGGGCTGAGATCATATGATTCCTCTTTGGTTGTGGATCATGGAAAAAGTAGTAATTAATAAAATTTATCCCAATCCTCATTTTTCTTTTTGTAGTTTGTTACAGGAACGGTTGACTGTGAATCCTAGTGTACCCTACTATTACTGTTGCTCTTGAGAAGATTTACAAGGATGGTGGAGTTGGTGGATTTTATGCTGGTATTTCACCAACACTGATTGGCATGCTTCCATGCAGTACATTTTTATGTATGAGACAATGAAGAAATCTTATTGCCAAGCAAAGAAGAAGAAGGCATTAAATCGAGCAGAACTGCTTCTGGTTGGAGCTCTGTCAGGTGAGAACCTGGCTTTAATTTTCCTTTGCTTTCAGTTACAGAAGGAACAGGCTTGAATTTTATTTGTGTATTATCCTTAAAGTTTCCACTCAAATAGCTGAAAAACACATTTCTGGGTCGAAAACAGATATTTGTCTTAAATACTGTGAGTGCATTTGGAGTGGGACTTTGTACTCACCCAATTCAGAAGTGTTCTCATTAATTTGGTAGAGTTGCGGGTATCCAATAATCTTTATTAGACCTCAATGCATTTAATTATTAAACCACGGTAGATGAAACAATAATTTTCTGCAGGTTCTGCCTCAGTTTATTAGCTCAAGTCACCTATTCTGATTTGGGGCAAACTTTTTGGAAAAATAAGCATCTCTACTCTCTAATTGTGATATCTGATTACTGTGCTACCCGAAGTACACAGCAAAAAGGATGACCGATAACCATTTTGTTTTGCAAAATTGAGAAACTGATTGCCATTTGTGGTACATCTAAATGTAGATACACCTTAACACCTAAGCCACTTCTAAATTTCTTGGGCCTGATTGGTAGCCAAAGAATTAGTATCTCTCCAAATGTGATTTCCAATTCCTGTGCCACCCCTAGGACACTGAAAAGGCTAACCATTTTTTCCTGAAAAATGTAGATGTTGATTGCAATTTGGGGTACATCCAAATGCACTCTTAACATCCAAGCTAGTTCTAAAACACAAGTATGAGTGATAGATAAATTGGTCTTTTCAACTTAATTCTATGTTTAAATTCGGGAGCAGCAGAATTGCCCCAATAATTGGAAGTTTGCTTGAAATGAAATGGGATTGAGAGCAGCCAAGGAAAACAGTAAAATGACTTAACATGATGCTCTAGATATCAGGTTCTGTCTCATATGCTCATATACTTGAGATCTGTTTGGAGACTTTATAGTGGAATTTTAAGGATGCATCTTGAACCCTGATCTCCCCAGATTATAACTAGTTTGAATATTTTGGCAAAAATGATTGGTTATCTGCCCTGCTAGGCATGATAGTGTTTTTCTGAATTTTCTGTCCTGAATCATATGCAGTGTGGATCATCAACTTGGCAAGTACAAATTTGAAAAATAGTATCCCAACTACTGTTATTTTGTAATTCGGTTTTGCCCCAAACTCACGCACTCTCACTTTGGCGATGGTTTATAGGCGATTACGATGCTTTGTATTAGAAGGTTGGGTTGGTCCGGAAGGATGCATTGATTTCATGCTAACAAGATCTGTATCTCACCTGTCAAGCAAGGTGTAGATGCAAAAATCAAATACTATTTATAAAATTATAGAAATTCTTTGCTTTTTTCTTTGGGTTTTGTTCCATATATGGTTCCCATAACAGAATGTGTTCCATTATAGTGCAAAAGTTGTACTAATTTTCTCCTCATTAGAGCTCCGAGAGCTCTCAGGTTTGTCTTCTCTTTCTTTCTTTTTCCCCCCTTTTGTTTATGACCATTGTATGAACTTTTATCTTGTGTTGATGGATATTTCTGCTGATTTATGTATGAAAATTTTCTGCATGGTCTTAGTTTATTCACAACATTTTAGTGCAATTGCCAATTCGACTCATGGAGGTAGTTCATGGCATGTTTCCATAACAAGCTTGGGAATTAAGTAGAAGAAAAATAATCTCATTAGATATTACTTGCCATCTGTGCAGTACATCGCTTTCTTTCATTTGATAAAACTATATCGATATGTTCTCTATGACAGTTTGAATGGTTTAGCCGGAGCCTGGAGTTGGGCCCATAGTTATTATCTTTACTCGGGTCCAACTGGTTGAGCCTGAATCAGATTGGAGTAAGGCTGATTCAACTCGTCGGGTATTTGAGTATGGACTCGATCGGATCCTGGTCTAGACCTGATATGAACTTTTTGATAACTGTATTCCTTTGCTCCAACTAAAAGTTGCCATGAGAAAATCTCTGTTCTACAGAAAAGGCTTGCTGATTTTTAGCTTGGACACTGATTTTAAAAGTTCAAGTCAGACTCAGTCAAGCTCAGGCATGCTCGCCTGGGGCAACATAAAATTGAGTAGCGGTTAAAAATGAGCTATTGGAGAGTTTTGCCCAAACTTAGCTTTATTCAGACAATGTAAGAATCAACCTTTAACAAGTTTTGGCCAAGCTAGGTTTGATTCGATCAAGGCTAGGTAAGCTTGGTTTTGACTTGATCAAAACTCATTTATGAACTCAAGAAAAACTACTGAAAAACTAATTTTGTTAAGAACACCTCCACACTTGCTGAGTTGGGCAATTCATTTCCACAAAGGCAGAAACTCGGGTCTGGATGTGGAAAAAAAAAAAGGTTTTATAAAGAGCCCTTTGTAAAGAACCAAACACAATTCCGCCCAAAAATCCTTTTTATTTTTTATTTTTTACCTTTCTTTTCGAGGGGCGACGTCAACTTTCATTTTCTGTGTTGAGGGTTGATATCTAGCCCTCACATCTATCTTACGATGCAAATCCCTTCTTCCCCATCGTGCTTAACCTTCCCAAGCCATCTGTCACGCACCTTATTCAACTCTAAAGCTTTTTAAAGAGGTAGATCTACAACATTTACCCTTGAACTTTAGGTTCATTTCTTTTCATTTGCTTATGGAGCCAAGTGAATGTATATGCTTTGAATGTGGGTTCAACAACATTTTTGCTTCTTTCTCCTGGAGCATGAGTTCCCTCTACTGTCCTTTTAACAGTTCACATTCAATCAGAAAATAATGTTTAGCAAATGGTGTGAAATTTGTACTGTTGTGCATAGACTAAAAGCAGACCTGGCCAATGGTCCACATTCAATTAGAGTCAATGTAATGCCAATCCATGACACACTTTGATGCAACAAAGAGTATGTATCCGGGTGTTCATTCGCAGGCCTGTCAATGGGATGGGATGGGCCTGGGCTTGGGTTATCCAATCCCGTCCCGAAACTAGGACGGGCCTGCCAGGTGTTATCCAATCCCGGCCCTAAATTGAACGGGCCTACATAAAATCCAGTCCTATACAGCCCAAGCTGGGACAGGGCCGGGCCTGGGCTTAGCCCGATCCTGGACATAAGCAAAACATTCTCTAATTATTCTTATTGTCACCGACACTTAGTGTGAACTGGACTTTAAACCCTCTTCCTTTCTTCTGGGCTTGGAACCGATAATGTAATGCAACAAGCAACATGGCAGAGTTAAAAACTTTTTTTTTTTTTTACTGGTGACAGTTGAAAATCAGAAAATCAATAGAAATGAATAAATATCCTATAGGCTATATGGGTCAAGTGATGTAGGAACGATTAAAACCTTTTTTTTTTTTTTTTGGCGGTGAAAGTAGAAAATAAAAAAATCAATAGAAATGAATGAAAATGAGTATCCTATATGAGTCAAGTTAAAGTAATGTAAGATCGGTTAAAAAGTTCTTTTTTGTTTTTTTTTTTTGCCGGTGAAAGTAGAAAATCAGAAAATCAATGAATATCCTATTTGGGTCAAGTAATGTAAAAAAGAAATCAATAGAAATTATTATTTTTAATATGTCTAAAACATCAATTAGTGTATTCCCATCATTGTCTAAATCACCATCACTAGTTGGGTCATGACTAAACCAATCTTCGGCACAAACTAATGCTTCTACCATATCTGGTTTCAAAGAAGTCCTATGTAGGTCAAGTACCCTCCCTCCGGAGCTAAATACTGACTCTGAAGCAACGGCAGAAACTGGAATAGCTAAATTATCATGAGCCATTTGAGATAAAATAGAATACTTAGTTGAATTTAATTTCTACCATTGTAATATATAAATAATTATTATTAAATGACTTTGCAGCGGGTCGGGCTGGGCCTGAACGGGCTAGGTTGGTTCTGCCCAGTTCTAGTCCCATTTTGGCTGGGCTTTAAAATGTATTGTCCAAGGTCTATCCACTGGGCTCAAATTTTTTTAAAAGCCCTTTATTTTCGGGCTTGGGACGGGCCGGGCCGGGCTTTCTACCCGTGTTAACATGTCCTATTGACAGGCCTATTCATACGTCAACGATAAGGAACATATGGATGGATCCAAGGGTGTTCATACTTTTGAAAATGCTCACCTCATTTTTGGGCATAGGGAAGGAAGTTCAATGGATGTGCATCGGATAGAATGCGATGGCCATGGTCGACTCAACCCTAGTGCAGATTGCCTAGGGTCGATAGTGATGCAAGTATTGACATTCTGCCTTGCCAGAATGTGAAGGCCAAGTCGACGTCAACCATGGCAACATGTTTAAAATGTAGCTCCTTTATAACATGGGTGATGAATACACTTCAACCTCATTACATAAACCTCATTATCTGAGAACTTAGTCCGGGGTTCAGCCTTAACCACGGAGCGTAGCGTGTCAACCATGGGCTTTAAACGTTGAGTCTCCACGAGTCCGCATCAGAAATATTTAAGTCATGACCCTAGGCTTATAAGTCAAACTTCGTCTTAACTCAACACGAGACCTTTTAAAACCTCATGACCCCGGAAATTGTAAGAACTCTGGAGTTAAGCGTGTTTGGAAGGGAGCAGTACTAAGATGGTGACCTCCTAGGAAGTCCTTGTGCGAGCACTGATAAGTCCACAAAACTAGGTCATTAAGTCATCATTTCATTACTTGCCAATTTGGCTGGAGATTATCATGTAGGCTCTTAGACGGTTGGGTCCCACTCAAATTTTCGTATCTTTCATATGCCATGGAGTCACTAGATGAACCTGAAGATTTCGAGAAATTTAGATTTTCAAGTGCCCTGTTGATTTGCGATTCCCTCTCTTAGAACATGGTTTAATTATGGAAACTGATGAGTGTTAAATATTGCATATTTTACCCCTCATTAGTCCGAATTTTGTTGGTATCTCATATGCATATCATTTGCTTTACACAGAGATTTTGTCATTCTATCACATTAACGGATTATTGGATTATCTTATATAAATCCGATTATTTGTAGCGAATTTTTATGTAATTTCTCTTGTGTAGGTAGACCCCGTGATTATTCCAACCTGCCGACTAATGTGTCAAAGCATTAAGAAGAGATTTCAAATAAAGAAGTTACATGAAGAAATCTTGGTGAAGTGTTGAAGAATTCCAAAACAAGAGGAGAAGACTTTAAGGATAAAAGAAGTCATTTCCTAACATATAGGAGTGATTAGTGTATTGGTTAGAGCTTGGGTTGGTGAAATGAAATTGGTTATGGGTTCAAGTCCCAACAATTGTATATTATTTTTTTTACCTATAAAATATTCCATCCGGCCAACTCACCTCTCCACCAATCAAAGCCTCCAAAATGAAGGACTACATAAAGCAAAAGGCACATATCTTTTTAGAAGGAATGTTTATTGCAACCAATCACTTTGAAGCTATCCATGTGAAAGCAAAAGAGCCTCCAAATCAAATTCAAGCAATCCATGTGAAAGTATCAAAGGCCTTCAAGCTCCGTTCTTCATCAATTACCTGAGTCCTTAGCCTTGTTCAAACTCACATACTGAGAGTTAGTCAGTAAAATTTGTGTGCTTCCATTGTTGAGAGTATGACCTGTAAGGTTGTAGTGAAGGCGAAATGTATTCCGAAGGGGATTAAGGTTGTGTGAGCTTCGACTTGAAGATTGCATGATTATTGGCTAAATACACATACATACACAGTGGGGCTTAGGTATTGACTGACAAAACTTCAAGAGTTGGCTAGTATTCCTAACTTGATATTCATTCTTATTAGCTTGCAAAAAAATGTTGGACACCAAAAATATTTTCTTTTCAAAATAAAAAGAATTTTGTCGCTCGGCAAGCGTGCATGGTAGCACATCAGTTACATGGAAAGTTTCCCGCCTCCTCTTTAGCCCTATGATGTTGTCGCGAGTTTTTCTTTTTTTTTTTTCTTAATAATATTATCATTTTCTTATTAATTATGAAACTTATTATTTTTGTTGATCAATTCCATAAATTATATATTCATTTGAGTTTAGTTCTATTGTAAAATGGTTGTCATAGAAAATTAATAACTATATAGGAAATCATATAAAATAGTTATTTCAAAAGTTTGATCATCTATGCTTAAAGTACAATGCATAAGTATGAAAATAATAACAGCAGTATTTATATGGGTCAATATTCTAAAAATGTAGTTATTTTTATAAATATCTCGTACATAAATTCCAACTCCCGGTCAACATTCTAAAGTGCGGTTGGGTCCCTTCCTCATTAACTAATTTTAAGTTTTTATTGATAACTATTAACAAAAAGATAATTTGTGGTGTAGTGGTAGGTCGCACATTTGAAATCCATATTGCCTTGAGTTCGAGTCTCGGCTTATACCATGATTAACCCCGACTTGACCTGTTTGCTAGGGTCAAACTGAATTAAATGGAGTGAATTGGAACTGATTTCAATTTGAAATCACTTCGCTTCATATATAATAATTGTTGTTGTTTTTCTCTAGTTCATCGAGAAGGTTTAGTTCTAAATATATCTAGAGGTCTGAGTGCTTCCACTTAGTAGGTTTTTCTTCGCTTTAATGATGCATGCTGCTTCAAAAAATTTACTGTTACATTCTGGACTTAAATTATACAAATGCAAAAGATGTCAATAGGGCCCTCATGTATGTAACAATATAATGCGATTCCGCATATTGGCTCCGGTAGCATCTTACGGTGGATTGTAGTGCTGTTTTTAACATTTGAATACTTTTGTGTGTTAAGAGAAAACATGCCCATCATTAAGACAATAAATGTTGGGAGTAAACTACGGGTAGGGTTGTAAAGGGGTCGGTTTTGGTCTAGGTTCATGGTGGATCCAGAACCGCTAAGCAAAAAGTTGAATTGGATTCGGAACCGGAACCGTTTCGGAACCTTTATTTTTTGTTTTGGAACCAGAACCATATATGGGACATGTCTAGATCCGGATTTAGATTTAAATAGAAAATGATATAAAAAAATATAATTTTTAAAAAAGATTTTCAAAAATTGAGACAATATATCTGGTCTCGAATCCACGGATCATAACCAAGGTGGGACTGACGGGACCCATTTAATTCTAGAGGCGGGGCTCCCACCGGTTTTGAGCGGGTCATCGTTGGCAGGGCCGGCCCTAGGCCTAGGCCACTTAGTTGGCTGCCTAGGGCCCCCAATTTTTACAAATTTTTGGGGCCCTTAAGAATTTTAGTTATGGGTATATATATTTTGGATAGGCTAGTTTGAGACTTGAGAGGGCCCAAATTTTATTGATAGGTCCATTTTATTGATAGGTCCAAACTTACCTAGAAAATTGCTCCCAGCTGTAGTAGACTGTTAGACTTCTACAATAAGGATAATGTCTCACTCTCTCTCTCCTGTAGTCCTGTTAGACTGTTAGACTTCTACAGCTGTAGTAGACTATTAAGATTTAACGGCACAATTTTTTTTTTTTCAGGATTTAACGCCACTCCCCCCCCCCCCCCCCCCCCCCGTGAAGTTTGAATCTGAACAAAGAACACCTTTTGGAGTATACTCATTATTTTCTTCTTCAACTAAACGATGGAAAATTTTACAAGATAATATATCTATGTTAACTCTTAAATCATTATCTCAAACACGATGGGAAAGTCGTATCGAAAGTGTTAAAGCAATCAAATATCAGACTCTGAAAATACGAGATGATTTAATTCAATTAGCAAAAATTAGTGAAGATCCTAAAACAAGGAGTGAAGCCACATGCTTAGCTACATATGAGATTGAAAACTTTGAATTTTTATTGGGTATGAATATTTGGTATGATATATTATTTGCTGTTAACACAGTTAGTAAAAATTTACAATCCAAAGACATGCATATTGATGTTGCTATTGATCAATTAAAAGGATTTTTTTTTTGGAATCATATAGAGAAAATGGATTTTACTCTGCTTTGATTTCATCAAAAGATATTGCACTTGAAATGGAAATAGAACCAATATTTCGAGAAAAACGTAAAATTTTTAGGAAAAAACAATTTGATGATACAATTGAAAATGCAGTAACACTATTAGCTAAAGAGTCTTTTAGAATTGAGTATTTTTTATTTATAGTTGATCTAGCTATTTCTTCGATCAAGAGTAGATTTGAACAATTCAAAATATATATGAAAATATTTTTGGTTTTCTATTTTGTTTTAAAAAATTAAAATCCTTAGATGATGATAGTTTGAAAAGTTATTGTCTTAACCTTGAAACTTTTTTTAAGCATGACTTATTTTCTGATATTGATGGTTTAGATTTATTTCAAGAATTGACTGTATTAAGAAATGTTCTACAATCTGAAATTAATACTCCAGCTGAAACCCTAACTTATATAATAAAACAATTAGATTATTTTCCAAATGCATATATAGCTTTTAGAATATTGTTAATAATGCCAGTAACAGTTGCTTCAGCAGAGAGAAGTATTTCGAAACTTAAATTAATAAAATCTTATCTCCGATCAACTATGTCACAAGAAAGATTAAATGGATTATCTATATTATCTATTGAAAAAGATATATTAACAAAACTTGAATATAAAAATTTAATCAATATTTTTGCATCTCAAAAAGTTAGAAAAATATCTTTTAAATGAATAATTTTAATATTATTACCTATTAATAGGGCCAGCTTCATATTTTCACCTCGTGTCTCCGTATTTGTGTCCCTGACTTATTTTCTAGACAGCTACTTCTTCGCATCTTCGTGCCTCCGTATTTGCGTCCCTGACTTAGTTTTTGAGAGAGACAGCTACTTCTTCGCATCTTCCGCATTCCAAGTTCCACCCCATTTTTATTATTTTTATAACCTATATAGACTACCAGTTTTGGATGACTGGGCAGAGAATACGGATACAGATATGTCTGAACAAGAAAGGATCGTAGCAAAGGCTTTGGAGCGATGGTATGCACTGGTCTTGCCTGTCATTTTAGGCTACTTGCAGTTACAACCACAACACTGTGGAGGAGATGAAGAACAAGCTCGGTTGTATTCGCAAGCTGCGTATCTTTGTTTTACTATTGCCCTAGTGGCACTCACGGCCTCCGGGCCCCTCCCTTCTGCATCTAAAACCCTTCAATTCTGCCTTTTCCTTCTCATTTTAGGTTGTTCTCTGCTACTTTCTTTGGCAGCGCCGGACATGCTCGGCTTCGCCCCCTCTTTCTCCTGCATTCGCCCCCTCTTTCATCTTCTCCCTGCCAAATTTCAACTCAGAATCCTCCGATTTTCCCAATCCGTTTGGGATAACACCAAACAGCTGCTGCTGATCCCACTCTCCAATGTTCCATCTCGATTCTGGATCCTGGAATCTTACAAATCTGAGTGGAATGCTATTGCAGCTGGTGCAATTCCAAATGCTCAGCACTCCTCACCAGCACAAGCCAACTTAAACTCACTGCAGGCGGTCAAGCTATCCGTGCAACAAGTGTGTAGTAGGGAGGCTTCTACTGCGTCTTTGGCGGAGTCGTCATCGTCATCTGACTACCATTTGAACTTGGAGTGCGTCCTAAAGCACCTCGCCCAATTGAACTTGGAGCAGGTCCCCGCGCACCCCGCGGAAGAGGTGAAGTCACTCTAATATCAGGAAACAGATATAGAAGTTGGTTTAAGTGACAATAGTTATATTAGAAACAGTAGAGAGCTGTTTCCTTTCATTTCTCCTTTTATTGCATTTGAGTGGTGTATGTTGTTCTTCCATCAGAGTTAGTTGATGAATTCCATGTAAGTATGAGCTGAAATGTGGCTGCACCATTGTAATGACGCAAAAGGAACCCAACGTGGAGAATGATAATGTTAATAGTTGGGGGATTAGAAGAAGTTGATTAAACACACTACAATGAATGCTGTGATGAAAGGATGTTGCTCCAAAAGGAATGAATGAATTAAAAGGACATATCAGGGTGCAGGGTGCAGCAGGTTTAAAGTGGTAAGTTATCTCATCTCGGATAGGTCCTGAAATATAAAATAATTAGTTTTACCCATGTAGCCTTTATTAATAAATCTTATCAATATCATCATACTGAATGTGGAACTTGCTATATATTATGTGTATTAGTACAAGCAGACAGCCGTGTCCTTTCACTTCTCCTTGGTTTGTATTAAGTAGTGTCTGAAGTTCTTTTCTTTGAGTTAGTTAATTACAGTCTACAAATTGCATTATGGTCGCACTGTCGTAATGACAATCTTAAGTAGTGACTCAATCTCACAAAGACGAAGGCATGAGTGGAATAAAAATAGAAACCTTTCGAGACAGATAAGATATATGTGAGATTGTATCTCTCTATGCATATCTGTGTATTGATCAGCCACTTACTGAACAGTTAAATAAACATATAAATTTTCTCAAAGAAACCTAGTAGGGGAAAATGTATCATGGTTTGAACTTTGAAGACAGATTGCACAACTAATTAGTGATGCTATCTCATTTGTGCTTATTGTTGCAAATCTCTAACTTGATTATATAACTTGATAGTTTCACTCATGCTTTGAAAAGCGGCAAACACAAGAATTGATTGTTCCTATGGTTGCTTATATGCATACAATACTCACCTCCAGTTCAGAAAAAGGGAATAGTAATCCCTGAATGTCACCTTGAAAAGCATTTAGAGAAATTGTGACCCTTTATCACATACCCTTCTAATTTGTTATACATAAGTTAGACCAGTGCTCCATCCATCAAACCTCTCATGCTCATCAGACAATTACTGTTAACTGCAAAATAAGAAAGCACTTTATCGAAGGTTTATAGATTGTTATACCTTTTATGATGCAACCTTATGTTAAGCGAAAAGTATGACCTGATGGGATCTTGAGGTAATCCCAAACACAAAAGTCCTTCATCCTATTCTTTTTTAAATCCTCAGGGGAACAGCAGGAAGCAAGTCTCTAGGGAAAGATGAAAGAAAATGCCTCTTAAAGAATTATAAAAAAAAAAAAAAGGACCTACCATCCAATTACATCGAAGTCTGGTCTCAAGTGTTTTGTTGCTTTACAAGTCTGGGAGCTGTTGCGACTTGCATGAGTTGATTCATGTTAACCAATGTTGTCTGTCCTTTTTTTATCCTCTCCAAACCTTGCATGAATAGGTGATGTAATCAACACTTGTGCCACATTATTAGACATATCAAAGACGAATTTGGACAACACATGAATTGCTTCCTGCAACTGATCCATGCTGTGGTTGAAAAGCCTAGAAAGGCATGGGTCCAATCTCCTGCTTTAATACACAGTTGATGTAACCCTAACTCCAGAAGGCCTTTGATCATACTTTCTTTCAAATGGGAAGAGGAGAAAAGAGGCCTAGAGAGAGAGAGAGAGAGAGAGAGAGAGAGAGAGGAAAGAAGAGGTCTCTAAAGAATTATAAAAGGAAAGAACCATGAGTACAAATCTTAATACCTCAAGGCCATTGGGATAGGATGAAAGGAAGAGGACCACGAACAATTCCTGATCAAGAACCCCTTTAGTCATTGATATGCCCATAGCACAAGAGTTATAAAGAGGAAGAACTCATTATTTTTGTGTTAATATCTGAATGAGAATACGAAGAATGCTCAAACAGCCCTTGTAATATGAACTCTCTCTCTCTCTCTCTCTCTCTCTCTCTCTCTCTCTCTCTCTCTCTCTCTCTCTCTCATATCTAGGGTTTAATTTCTTATGGTGCATGTAGTCTTTCATGGAAAGATGGTGCTATTGTTACTCTCTTCATGTATTTTCAGTTTTGTACCTGGTCATGCCATAAAAATCCAGTTTATATAAAATTGTAATTTTATCAACTAGCTTATTCAGATTCTCATATTTCAGGCTTACCACTTTTGAATAAGAGCATCGGCGGCATAGTAAGAGGAAATTGTCTATACAGGAAGACTGCTATGAGATAGATATCAACTGGAGTTGTATCCTAATGATCCAGACCCGAGCCCACGTCCACGGGAAAGATGAATGAAAGAGTCAAACTAACTGTTATAGATAGGAAGACCAGGTTCAGGCCAATCCATCCTATAAATGACCCAATTGTACACACAGATATGGCTTGCATGCAGTATATGAACCATGTGTAGGCTATAATATGGATTGGATGCAGTATGTGAACCATATGTTGGCCATAATATGGATTGCATGCATTTGGAATTCCATCGGTGGCCATCAAATGGACGGCTAAGATATTTTTTTATTATTATTCGAAATTCTTTAGGTGAAATCATGTAGTGAAGATGACAGCATCAGCATCAATTTTTGCTATGCTTTCATCCAAATGAGACCCATGTACTGCACCATCTGATAGCATGCTTTGTGTACGGCGAATAATTTGCCAATGTTCTGCTTGGGGGCACATCGGATGGGAGTCCAGGTCTGAAAGTGTCTGGTCTTTTTCTTTACTCCTAGTTCTCATTCGTAAAGGAATTTTAGTTCTCAGTTTTGAGTTCTATTTTATTTCATGTTCAAATGGTTAATTTGCATTTCTTCCTCTGTTACTTATACAGATGTTGATTCAGAGACAGACGACACGAGTCATTCCAAAAGGCAAGAAATGGATTCGTGATTTGAAATTGGAAGATGGCGTGCATAACTAATTAGTGATGTTGTCTCATGTGTGCTTATTGATGTGAATCGCCAATCTGGTTGTATTACTTGATTGTTCACTATTTATTGGTTGAGTTAAACAATCATGTAAATTTGTGCTTATTGATTCATGATTTGAACTTTGAAGACAGCTTGCATAACTAATTAGTCTCATGTGTGCTTATTGATATGAATCTCTAACTTTGGTTGTATAACTTGATGGTTTCACTCACACACTTGTAATTTGGATAATACAAGGTACACCTCCCTGAAGATGTGAAATCCCTTAATCTTAGAAGAAGAGCATCAGTATGTCTTACCTTTTCGATTCTGCTGGATAGCAGGGTGCAGCAGGTTTAAAGTGGTAAGTTATCTCATCTCGGATAGGTCCTGAAATATAAAATAATTAGTTTTACCCATGTAGCCTTTGTTGATTAATCTTATCAATATCATCATACTGAATGTGGAACTTGATATATATGATGTGTATTAGTACAGGCAGACAGCCGTGTCCTTTCACTTCTTTTGGATTGTATTAAGTGGTGTCTGAAATTCTTTTCTTTGAGTTAGTTAATGACAGTCTACAAATTGCATTATGGTTGCACTGTGGTAATGACAATCTTAAGTAGTGACTCAATCTCACAAAGACAAAGGCATGAATGGAATAAAAATAGAAACCTTCTGAGACAAATAAGATATATGTGAGATTGTATCTCTCTGTTTGTGGCACTGTGGGAGCTTCCTCTCTGTTTGTGGCTCCTATAGTTCCTCAGTAGCGTAGCATTGCTGTGTTGCCACTGAGCCTTTTCCTGCAGTCGGAGTGTTTTGGTTTCTCTTCCTTTGGCTGCTTGAAGCTACGCGCCCGTTTGGTCCCCTGCTGGAGTTGCTGCTGCTTTGTTCTGTTCTGCTGGATTGCTGCTTGGAGTTTCTCTCCCTCTTGAAAGCTTCCAGTGCTAGAGCTGGGTGTAGTTGTCCACGAAAGTTAGTCTGCAGTAGCTGATTTTCATCAGTTTGTAGCAAAGCTCTGAATTTTTGCTGCCAGCAGTTTGCTGCTTGCAGTGCAAAAGCTGGGAGAAGTTGTCTTTGAAAGATAGTCTGCAGTAGCTTTAGCATCTTTGTCCTCTGGTTCATCAGTTTGAAGCAAAGATTTGAAGCAAGCTTCTGATGATTTCTCATTTGGTTTTTGGTCAGTTTGGTGCTTTGGGGGTATTTGTTCTGCTCAGTCTCAGGCAAGAGAAGTCCTTCTCTCCCTTTTTGAAGTCGTTTGGGCGGCCCAATTAGCTCTTCTTCTGGGTTCCCATCTGCCCTGCCCTGCTTCTTTTTGCTGGTTAGAGCTCTTCTTTGCTCTTCTTCTCCTTTGTTTTTTGGTTTTTGCCCTCTTGTTCGAGGGGTGGCTTTCTTGTTGTAATTTTTGGGATGTATTCTTTTTTCTCATTGTCTTGGGGCCTTTGGCCTTCCCTCTTTTTATACAAATTTACCAATTAGCAAAAAAAAATTTGCTGCAGTGTAAAGCAGTCATTGACACAAAGGGATTGTATTCAGAATTTATCCTGCGGCAATTGAAAAACTTTTGATTTGATTTGGGTGTATGTTAAGACATTCAGGTTTCATTCTATGGACCTTCAGGACATCAGGCACATGCATTAATCAGGTATCACATCAGATGGGTCAAATTTATATCTTTAGGAAAATCTTGAACGAAAACAGTCCAAGACTCTGAAAGCATGAGTCCACTCAAAAGTCATGTATGATGCAACAAAAGCCCAGTGACCTACAACCATTTCCAATCCCCTCCATCAAATTAACATGATCAACAGTACAGGTTTCTCATGACCATTCTGCAGGGGCTAAAACTACTTGGAAGTAAATGTTCTCACACATTATTTCTTCATGACTATTTCTCATCAACCCCTTCATAAATTTGTTGAATTGTGCATTGGGTGACTGGAAATTGAAAAATGCATGAATACATTCTGAACCAATTAGGGAAAAATACCATTAAACTGCACTCATTGAACTTGTTAAGCTGCATTTCTGAACCGATTGCACTGGTTTTATCTGAAGCAATTACCTTTCTGAAAAAAGCACTCAATCAAACTACCTGTATTGGTGGTTTCACAACACTTACTGGTATACGCAACCTGCAACCATATTGCTGGTTTTACAACACATGAAGATCACCTCTATTGCTGGTTTGTCCACATTTCAGAAAATGATTGCAATCCAGAAAATGGCATGCATAGGAAATGTCTACATTCCAGAAAATGTCTACAACACAATGACTGTGTGTGGACCATTCACAGTCCGCCATGTTATCGCAGACAGCCTGCCATGCATCCAGACCGGGACTGCTTGCGGTGACGTAAACCCTGAGTGGTCCACTCACGGTAACCATGCATAGATATTGCTTGCCAGTTCATGGGATCCTAATCCACAATGCTTTCTTTCATTTGATAAAACTATATCGATATGTTCTCTATTAACAGTCTGAATAGTTTAGCTGGAGACTGGAGTTGGGCCCATAGTTATGATCTTTTCTCAGGTCCAACTGGTTGAGCCTGAATCCGATTGGAGTACGACTTTAATGGTGATTCAACTAGTCCGGTATTCGAGTATGGACCCGGATCGGATCCTGGCCTAGACCTGATATGAACTTTTTGATAGCTGTGTACCTTTGGTCTGACTAAAGTAGCCAGGGTTGTATATGTGGATAGGGAGATGCCTCTCTATTGGGCTGTGGGCTGGCTATTTAGATGTGAGGACTTATTTTAGCCATTTTATTATTGCAAATGTAAATTTTTTTTCTGAAAACCACTCAAATTGAGAATATCTCATGCTTGAAAATTGAGAATTCCTATCAAACCATTCATCTCTAAATTCTCCATATTCTCAGTAAACTCTTCATTTCCCAAGGTGAAAGCATAAACTTTTTGCGAAAATGCAAATTTAGAAATAAAAATGTGGAAGACTTTTTCCTGTGGGTTTATGTAAGATTGAAAACACATTTTCTTCACCAAACTGTAGAAAATGGAAAACTTGACCCCAAAAAAAGAGGAATCATGGAGAAAATCAATTCCAAAGAAACTATTGCGCACATTTTTTTTTTTTTGGCAAAATTGAAACAGTAGAAGATATGGATAAGTGAAATGCCACAAAATTTGTTGGGAAGAAACATGCACTGAAAATAATAAATCAACATTACTTTTTACCAGATTTTCTAATATTTGGAAGATCCCTATCTCTTTCACATAATGAAAGAGTTCTGTTCTACAAGCAACTCACTTATGTTTTTTGGTTGGATAATAATAAATCAACATCAAACATCCATACACCATGTTAAAAGGAGTCCTTTTCTTTTCTTTTCTTCTTTTTTTGATAATGGACGGTGTTCCTGGACTAATCCCCTCTGGAGCAAACTGTGGTCCTAGGCCACCCTCGGGGTTATATTAAAAAGAGTCCTTTTGAGTTATACATATATGTTTTGAACACAATTATATTCAATCCTAAATCCTTAATCTAAGTCCAAATGTAATGGGGTGGGTGGGCGGGATTGACTCAGGTTCCGTGCTCATGTTTAAAATTATTCCAAGCAAATCTAGCCTCTTCTTCTTTCCAGAAGGATGAGGTTTGTTTTATCCATTAAAAAAAAGAAGCAAGATTAGTCTTTTTTTTATCATAGGCTTTCACTCTCAAACAATACAAATATTCAGATTGACCATCTGAATGATTTTTTCTGTAGTCCGCCCTATTTTGTTGGCATATTCTGATCAAGTTAACCCCTACACAAACTAACCTTCAGACACTGCTGTATGCCAAATTTGCCATTCATCCAATTTTTATTCATTGTTGGATTGGAATAAAAATAATGATGCCTTTTAAAGAAAATGTGACTCTTGTTCCATTAAAAAATTTCAAAAAATCCCATATTAGTCCCGAAGTTTTTCAATAAGTTTTCAGTTAAGGACATCTAGTCATTTAATGGTATTTTATGGCAACTTTTTCCCTTAGTTTTTTAAAATGCCCAAATCACCCTTCCTTTAAAGCCATGACAGTTCCGGGCCTTCCGGCATCCACTACATGAAACCGATCACTTTGAGGACCCTAGTTGTTCTTGATCACAGTTTGGACACCAATGAAAGAAATTACGAGAATGTAGAGGAAGTTTAGGAGGGTTTTATTTCCATGAAGGGTAATTTGAGTACATAAAAAAATCGAGGGAAGAAGTTGTCATGGCTTTAAATGGACAGATGACCTTAATTGAAAACATTATGAAAAACTTAAGGACTAATATGAAAGTTTTGAAGGTAATGTCCTTTTTTGAAATAAGGTGAAAACTTAAGACCTTATTTGAGATTTTCTCTTTATTTTTTTAACCATTGTTTTGACAAGATGAGGGTTTTCGCAGCTCTCAATTTTAAAATATAGCTGCTTTCTCAGAGGTAAGGGGTTTGTAGCTCTCACTGCTTTTAAAATACTATGCTGATTGCTCTCACCAACAACTATAAGGTTTCTTTAATCTCTTACCCAATCTTCACCCTAAAGTCTCTTGACAAATCAAGTCAAGAGGTGGGCCCATCATGGAATTCCACTTCTTTTAATTAAGCACAAAAGCATGAAATCATGAGAGTGAGATAACATGGAATGTTTTTAAATCCAAAATCCAAGAGATTTAAACAAATCTGGATTGGGTTCAAGTCTAAAGAGTCATACATCACAAAAATAAGTGCTCAGTTTGGGGTCATCTATGAAATATCTTGGGAAGGAAATGTTAAATCAAAAATAGGTCAACTAGGGTTTTTTTTTTTTTTTTTTTCAGGTTAAGATTTACACTTAAAACTTTTCATCTTCATATCTTTATTTAAAAAGGAGAGAAAAACAATGCAGTTTCTAATGGCAAGTCTGCAACTAAAAACTTCATTTATAAAATATGGATTGCTACCATCCAGTACCTCCTGGTTTCGTTTTCCTATCTACAATGAAAAATCAATGAAAAAACTATGAAAGAATTCTAGCCTTACCCAGTTTGTCTTTGAAAGAGAATTAATTCCCAGATACTATAAGAAAAAAAATTAGATAAAATATACAAGAGGATGCAACAGAATAAAGAGGCCCCATGGCCCACCCAATGGATCTGAGACCTGTGCTCGAAGGATCCTGATCATGCATTATGATGGGTCTTTTTCCTTTTCATGTTTGTATGCATGTTTTTGTTTTGGGATAAAATTGACATTGAAACTTTCTTTTTTATTCATTTTATTAGGGAAAAAAAATTCAATGTAGCTTTCAAAGGGCAAGTCAGCACAACTAGGATTCCATCAGTCGAAATTCCGCTTATTTTTTCGCTTGTATGGTTAGGATCATCTGTTTGAATTGACGTTGATTGATTTTACTTCTTAGTGTCATGCAATCAAGAGACAAGATATCAAGTATCTTTGATTCCAATTAGGGATGTAAATGGGTACCCGATTATTCGATTACCCAGAGGTTCTGATTTGTTAAAAACCGGGTCTAGGTCCTTATTTAGGCCCCGATAAGTCAATGGGTCCGGGTCCGGTTCCACCTTGGTTCGGACCTATGGACCTGAGACCCAACATGTTACCTCAATTCCTGAAAATCTATCCTAAAAACCATGTTCTTTCAATATGATTCTCAACCTAGACCCGTACCCAGATCCAGACCCTTTTCATATATGGTTCTAATTCCGGTTCCGGAGCCAAGAAATAGGTTTCGAGTCCGGATCCAGTTTCATTTTCTCCTTAACGGTTCCGGATATATCATGGACCCGGACCGGAACCTACCCGTTTACAACTCTAATTCCAATCTTTTCCATCTAAAAGGTACATGAAATAATAGAGTGTGGTAAAAATAAAATTTTGGGATTTTGACCGTATACTTGCCTCTAGATTTAGATATGCCCCCCAGCTTGTCGAATTTTAAATAATGCTCCATAGGTGTGATATATATACTTGTTGTCTACAAAAAAAATGATTTAAATGCCCCTCACCATGTGATGTTGCACAATATATACGATCTCTAAAATAGAAACCTCTTATAAGGAGACTTTTGATGGTTTTAAGTAGGCCCAATTGGGATTTGATTCATGATGTTTATAAGACTTATAGAGGAAATGGTACATTGGTAGCTATATATCAAGGACCCGTCCGAAGTGATCATGTGGATCACCAATCAAAGATCATTCTTAAGCAAATGTACAAAAGGAGATAGTTTGGTCCCATCAAGGGACTAAAAGGCTTGGTTTGAACATCAGTCCATGGCGTGATCGGATCTTACCAGGCATGTGTTAAAGGTAATAAACGTGCTATATTTTGACCCATGTACTGAGGACCTAGACTAAGACCATAAATCAATTAATTCTTGGAGTAAAGTTTTGCATTTTTATTTGATTCATAAGCATGTTTTATTTGTGTTCACATTAGTGGATGATGATGTTTAAAATGGGTCCAGCTCTATTATACCCAAATATTCTTTAGTAGAGCCATTTTTCCTTCCCAATATTATTTTTAGTTATAATACTTTTGTAGTCATCGACATGGGCCTCTAATCTAATGGATAGAATCTCCCTATGTTGAGTTCCCTTTTTATCGAACTTTTGTTCGATCAAGCGAGAAATCTTAATTAAAAAAAACATATTCAATAAAAAAAGATAGATTTGTGATTCTATAAAGTCAATTTCAACCAACTACCCAATGTCACAACCACTTCCATCATCAAATTAACAACCAAGATCACCCTACATGGTCCACCACAACAATCTTCCATCATCAGATTAACGAACAAGATCACCCGATAGGTCCACCACATCCAACTTCCATTATTAACACATTAAAATGTGCGGAAAATAGAACCCTCAAACCTGAATTGTGTGAAAAAAATAAGCCCTCAACCGAACTTCAAAAAGAAAAAAGAGAAATAGAGAAAAAATAAATAAATCCAAACGACAATATTTACTTTTTAGAAAATCCTACATCAAAAGACACTACCATTTAAGTTATCTTATTCCAAAAATAGGATGAGAAAAAAATACATTAAGTCATCTTTCATAGGTTTTAACTTTTCATTCCTAGTAGAGAGAGAGAGAGAGAGAGAGAGAGAGGATCCATCACCTTGAGAGATTATAAAAGGGAAAATATAGTTGGCCAAGAGGAGTAGAGAAATATGAATAGGCACTATATATAGAAAAGGAAAGACAAAAGGCTGATCTAACATATTGTAAAGATCATACAATGAGGGGTATTCCAATTATTTTTCCTACAAACAACAAATACAACACACCTCTAGGGAATTATTTAAAATTGAACAAGGTAAAGGGCATATCTAATTCTAAAGGCAAGTATATGGTCAAATCCCTAAAAAGTTTTCTGGTGTGGACTTCCTTGAGGTCTTTGAGGTCAAATCTGGTGGGTGTTTTCCGGCCTAGGGAGCAAGCCTATGTGCTACTCCACTCCACCAACTCCCAAGCGAGTGGTAAAATTGAAATTTTATTAACTCAAATCTCATTTGTAGTCTATATAATTTTACCGTACTTTTTTCTTTTCAAATAATTTTTTATATATACAATTTTAAAAATGATAAATAATATATTTATTTATTTTTAGATAAATTTTTAATGCAGTGCTTTTTGATATTTGAATTTATTTTTTCTAAAATTACTTCAAATAAAATCAAAGGTGCTAGTATTTTTTATTTACATCGCACTAGTGTATTGGTTTGTCTAGTGAGTACAATCTCACTGTCTTTATAAATGTGTCATTTGGTTTTTTGGGTCACCTTACCTACCTATGATGGACTTTCCCTTCTTTATTACATACTAGCATGACAGCCCCTGCGATCCATGGTTAAACACCATCCAAAACCAAATGAAATTGCTATTTAATATTAATATTAATATTTAAATTAATTATTAACCCATAAAAGGTACTTAAATCATTCAATTAATATTCAGTAAAAATGAGAAAGTTCTATGCGATGCTCGGTTAAATCCCGCATAAATTAATTTATAAATTAAAACTAATATCTAAAATTAATAAGAATTAATAAAAACACATGTATTGGGTGAATGGTTTAATGATTAATCAGTAGGACTCTTTGAAGCTTACCCAAATGGGGTTCGTCCCAGTTTATGAGCCATCAAATGCTATTGAGCATATGGTAACTTATATAATGAGAGCTTCTATTGACCCCTATAAATACTTATGCATTGTACTTTAAGTATAGGTGTTCAAACTTTTAAAATAACTATTTTATATGGTTTCCTATATAGTCATTAATTTTCTATGATAACCATTTTACAATAAAACTTAACCCAAATGAATATATAATATATGGAATTGATCAACAAAAATAATAAGTTTCATAATTAATAAAAAAATGACAACATTATTGAGAAAATACAAACTTGCGACAACAGCGCGGAGCTAAGAATTCAACTTAGGTATTGAATTCTTTTGGACTCTTTTCCCCCTCTTAGACTATAACCTTTTGCATTTAATTTTAAAGAAACTGATCGTAAAGCTCCTTTTATGAATTTTAATATTATAATTATATTGTGCATGCTAAATACGAGCCATGCAGTATTTTCATTGATAGTAACAGTTGTACCTGGCCATGTACTGTTTTCACTGGCCGGCATTATCTAAAGTATGTACAAAGCATTGTAGGGATGCCCACATGCGGTTATAAGACCTTTATAAGAATGACATTCAGATTCCAAACCCCAATGTGTGATATCAATAGTCTGCAACTACCAGCTTTATGATTTAACTTAAATTATATTGCTCTAGGTTTGTGTGGGGACATTTTCATAATACCGAGATTGTTCTAATCTCGGTAAAAGTACCAGTTAGGCATGTCTTGGTCTCGATTTAATGTATATCAGTAATAATGGCAGAATACATCCATGTTAAGGTCATATTTAACCTCGATATCGTCTTCAGTTCGGTCTGGTTAACCGAGATGAGCATTGATACTTAGTCAGTTACAATTATACTCCTATAAAGACTCAACCACGTTACAGAACGTGTCGAGAGATAAAGAGTTATCCTTATCCGGTAGTTACATCCAGGGGTGGACCCAGGCACAGCCATGCGGGTGCGGTCGCACCCGTTAAACTACGGCGCGCTTCAAAAAATTAAATTAAAACTGTAAGCCCACCCTCAAAATCCAAGGTTTGCCCCCAAAACCAAACTACCGTTCGCACCCCTCAAATGAAAATCCTGAGTCCGCCATTGGACTCACTTACAGCCATAATCCCTGAAAAATCGGGATAGAGTCTGAGTGAGACTCTATCACCGAGAAACCAGGACAAGAGTCATATGACTTTTGGCCTATATATACAAGTATCTAATCTAATCCAAAATTCAAAAAAGGCACATATAGATACACCAAAACTCTGACCTTTTCTCTGCTCACTCAACCTTTGTTTAGTTACCAAACTGACTTAGGCTTCGGAGTCCTTTTGACTGAGCTCAGCCAGGGTCTTTGACCTTTGTTTTCTCCTTCCCTTTTAGATTTCAGACATTTAATCTTTTCCAAGAAACTTTAAGCGATCTTAATCCCACCCAAATAAGCCCGTAATAATTTAAACACGTACAAGGTCCACATAAGTAAGACTGTTTCTGGAGACTTTGCGGAGTGGACGGTGCTGGGCCTGTCTATTTCGTCTAATTGTTCTCTACATAAGTCAAATGCCACAAAAGTCGTTGGCTCCTTCACAAGAAACTCAGTTTTATGTTTTTTGGTTGGATAATAATAAATCAACCAACGTCAAACATCAATACACCGTGTTAGAATAGTAACAACCGAAATGTAGAAAAAAAAAGTTCTCGATTTTATAATTCTACGCTGAGTAGGAAATGAATACTCTGATTTGACTATCCGTGTTGCTGCGCGAAAGTCGCCCCCTTCGTTTGGCGACGGGGACAGATGAAAAGGGCCGGTCAAAAACCCACCTTATACACTTCTGAATTCTGACCACCCATGCAGAGTAGAGATTGAATTGTTCCTGCAGGTGGCTTCGATTGGCGGTCTCGCCGACTCTTCTTTAACTCTGCAACACGTACGGGTGTATTATAAAAGTGTGCACCTTCTCTTTGCCATCGGAGAATCTGCACCCTCTACATCTCCCCAACTCCTGTAATTTCAACATGGGATCACTTCCTAAAAGTTGTACAATCTTTCTATCGATCTCCTTCATCTTCGCGATCGACATAGCCTCTGCTGTGATTCTCATAAGCCAGTTCGCTTGCAAGACTATGTTATAAACGGTACTCGTCTATACCATCCTACTTTTTATACCTTTTTACACTCCATATTTTGAAGTGACCCCGCGATTTACCATGAGATCATCATCCACAACCATGACACGCGTAACAATAAACAATAACAAATTGGGATTAGATGTTGCCGGAAGCATGGTTCCGGACGACAAGCGTTCTACCCAGAAAAATAAACCTATATAAGAAAGCCATGACTCGTCCATGTTCCAAGCCAAGACTGGTTCATTTTGGAACATGGACGGTTGTGGAGCTAATACAGATATCCCTGTGAGGGTTCAAGGAGAATATATGCGTTTGTATGCAATGGTCCTTCCTGTGATTTTAGGCTACTTGTCCTCGCAACAACAGCGTGTTGGGAATGTAGAAGGAGCTCGCTTATATTCGCAAGCAGCATGTGTTTGTTTCACCATCGCTCTTGTGGCACTCACAGCTTCTCGTCCCCTCCCTTGTTCTTCTGGAGCATAGCAAATCTGCCTTTTCCATCTCATATTGGGGTGTGCTTTGCTCTTCTCTTTGGCTGTCCCAAGCATGCTGTGTTATACTATTATTAACATGAACTCTAAGATCGTGAACAGCATGATAAATACGTGTAGGATTTAATCTTAAATAAATTAAAGAGTACCTCCAGACATCCTGTCGCAGAGAGTTTTCTGATCCTGCAGTCTGGTGCTTTTACTGATTGATGCTGTGATCCGTCGAAGAAGAGGCTAGGTGAATGGTTTTGGTTTCTCTTTCCTTGCCTATAAAACCTAATGTGTTGATTTTTGTGAATACTTTTGTGATGGACGAAAGGCTTTGTTTTATAGGTGAAAAGAGAACCAAATTTCCAATTAGGGTTTCCTTAGACTTAATCTCAACCGTCCATCAAGGTAGAGAATATTATGGAATACATCTCATTAAGAAAACATTTTTAGTAATTAATAGCATATATTCTATGAAAACGGATTTCCTATAATGACTACATTCCGGGAAAGGAAAGGACTTGTGGTCCAAGTAATGGACATAAAGGTAATTTCCTTACAGTCTCCCACTTGGTCGATAGGAAGATCTTTTAGTGTTTTCATTTTAGGAATCATAAGGCACGCACTATATGTTAAACACTTCTTTAGTCGGTTATCATAAGTGTCTTGGCTAATTCGGTTGTCAATGGGAGTCATGGCGTGCACACATTATTTTGCAACATGCTTACTTCCATGTACTACAGCATTTACAACCTTCATAACTAGATCGTAATAGGAGATTTACGTAATGGTCTCATAATGTCTTTGTTTAAAGACTGTTTCTGTTTATCATTCATCCAAACATAAATATATACACAATGAAAAAACAGAAATAGCAAATGTAGAGTTGCATTAA
This sequence comes from Umbellularia californica, assembly GCA_028538565.1. Lineage (NCBI taxonomy): Eukaryota > Viridiplantae > Streptophyta > Magnoliopsida > Laurales > Lauraceae > Umbellularia > Umbellularia californica. The sequence continues at coordinate 76,989,895 of JAPQWN010000006.1, read as the reverse complement.
GAGCTCAATAAATGTCAAATATAAATACAGAAATAAAAGGCAGAAAATGATAATTAAGAACTATCTTCAAGACCCATGCTTTCAGTATGTCCTTGAAAGGTCTTTGGAGGTAGTCCTTTTGTGAATATGTCTGTGATCATGAAATCTATACGTATAAACTCAATGACAAATTTCTGTAATCAAACATCTTACTTCAGTGATAGATATTTAAGGTTCATGTGTTTGGATCCCTTAGATATCCTGTCATGCTTGGAAAAGAAGGTTGCAACTTCATTGTCACAGTAAAGGGTTAATGGCTTAAAGATGAAACTCAAATCTCCAAATTGAGAGACAAAATTACGCAACCATGTGCCTTGAATTGCAGCCTCGTAACATGCTACATACTCAGCCATCATGGTGGATGAGTAAAGCAACTCAGATTTCTGGCTTTTTCAATATATTGCACCTCCACATAAGAGATACACATAGCCAAGAGTGCAAAGTCTAGTGTCAGGACATCCAGTCAAATCTGAATCTGAATAACCAGTTACCTGTAGGTGACTTGATTTTATGTATGTGAGCATATAATTCCTTGTTCCCTTGAGGTATCTTAGTACTTTCTTTGCAGCTTTCTAATGAGCGATTCCTGGGTTACTCTGAAATCTACCGAGCATGCCAACAACATGACTAATGTCAGGTCTTGTACAAACCTGTGCATACATCAAACTCCCTACAAGAGAAGCATAAGTATATTTTTCCATTTCTCTAAGTTCCAATTCGTTCTGTGGACACTGCGATAGATCAAGCTTGTCTCCTTTATGCAGTGGAACAGGACTAGAGGAACATGTCATCATGCCAAATCTCTTTAGAACTTTGTCAATATATGCTTTCTGAGACAATCCCAAAATACCAAGTGACCTGTCACGGAATATTTCTATTCCTATCACATAGGAAGCCTCAACCATATCTTTCGTTTCAAAACTCTTACAATGATAATCCTTTGTTTGATGTAATAAAAAAAGGTCGCTGCTAGCCAGTAATATGTCATCAACGTACAGAACCAAAAATATGAACTTACTCCCACTAATCTTGAGGTATATGCAAGGGTCAACTATGTATTCTTTGAAATCGAAGTCAGTAATGATTTCATGAAACTTTAGGTACCATTGCCTCGAAGCTTGTTTCAGTTCATATATTGACTTCCTAAGTTTGCAAACAATGTCTACCTGACCTTCAATTATGAAGCCTTCAGGTTGACGCATGTAGACTTCTTCTTCCAAGTCTCCATTAAGAAAGGCAGTTTTCACATCCATTTGATGTAACTCGAGGTCATAGTGAGCTACTAATGCCATGATAATTCTAAGAGAATCTTTCCTGAACACAGGGGAAACAGTCTCAGTATAATCAATACCTCCTTTCTGATTGAAACATTTGGCAACAAGTCTAACTTTATGTCGTTCAATATTGCATTTGCAGTCGCGTTCGGTCTTGAAGACCCATTTACAGCCAACTGGTTTGTGTCCTGGAGGCAATTGAACAACTTCCCAGACTTAATTTTCATTCATAGATTTCAATTCATCCTTCATGGCATCAATCCATTTACTAGAATTAACATCCTTAATGGCATGTGAATAAGAAACCGGGTCATTAATTGTCCCTTCTTCAGATTCTACTTGGTAAATTAAGCATGTAATCATCGAAAATAGCTGATCTCCTTTGTCTTTGAGACCCTAATAATGCTGGTTCCTCTGGTGCATTATCCATATGTTCATTGGCGATAATCTCATGATGGAGTGGTTGATCATTTATTGGGTTTTCCTCATTGTTAAATGGTTCAACAATGGGAGGATTCCCAACATCTTTCGGAATAGAGGGTAAAGGGATAGGTACCCTGATTTCTTGAATGAACACATCTTGAGGTTTATTACTGCCACTGATTTCGCCATTCTCAAAGAATCTAGTATTACCGGTTTCAACAATTCTCGCACTATGGTTAGGGCAGTAAAACCTAAATCCTTTGGACTTTTCTGGGTAACCTATAAAGTAACCACTGATCGTTTTAAAGTCCAATTTCTTTTCATGTGGATTGTAGACTCTAGCCTCAGCTGGGTAACCCCAAATTCGGAGATGTCGTAAACTAGGTTTCAATCATTTCCACAGTTCAAAAGGTGTCTTTGGAACTGCCTTACTTAGAACTCTGTTCAAGATATAAACAGTTGTGCGTAGAGCATCCATCCGTAAGGATATAGGTAAGTTAGCATGACTCATCATTGATCTAACCATTTCCATGTATGTACGATTTCGCCTTTCAGCTACACCATTCTGCCATGGAGAACCAGGCGTTGTGTATTGGGCAACAATTCCAAGCTTTTGGAGAAGTTTTGTAAAAGGTCTAGGATGTTGTCCCGTTTCATCATACCTTCCATAAAACTCACCACCTCTATCTGACCTTATGATTTATACTTTTTTGTCTAGTTGCCTTTCGACTTCAGTAATGAACACTTGTAAAGCACTCACAAACTGAGATTTGTCATGCAATAAGTATAAATAACAGTAACTTGAGTAATCATCAATGAAGGTAATGAAGTACTTTTCTCCTCCAAAGGTTGGAACATCAAAGGGTCCGCAAATGTCTGTATGTATAATTTCAAGAGGCTTAGTACTTCTTGTGGCTCCTTTCGTTGTGTGTTTTGTTGTTTTTCCTTTAATACAATCCACATATACTTTAATATTAGTAAAATCTATATCCGGAAGGACACCATCTTTTACTAATCGTTTGATTCTTTCATTGGATATGTGACCCAGTCTTTTATGCCACAAGAAATAAGAGTCGTGTTTAGATGACTTTCGTTTTGTTTCCTTAGAATGCAGGGTAAGTTGGGTTTCAGCAACTTGACTATCAAGATGAAACTTGTATAGCCCATCAATCAAAATTCCAGAACCAATACGACTAGAATTTCTAAATAAACTGAAATTATCATTTCCTACTTCAAACGAGTAACCAACTTTATCAAGTGCGCTTACAGAAAGCAAATTACGAGAAAGAGACGGAACATAAAGAGTTTGACATAAGTCTAACTGATAACCGCTATATAAAACAAGACAAAAAGTTCCAATAGCTTCAACTGGAGCTTTGTCTTTGTTTCCCATGAAAAGGAAGTTCTCACTTGGGTTTATGGTTTGGATCGTAAGGAATCCGTGCATTGAATTGGAAACATGAACATTAGCACCAGTGTCAATCTACCAAGTATCAGAAGAAACATAAGTAAGATTTGATTCGAAATAACTTACGAAACTCATAGGGTTACCTTTCTTTTCTAACCATTCTTTACGTTTAATGCAGTCTGGCTGAAAATGTCCAGGTTTCTTGCAAAATTTGCATACATTTTCCTTCTTTTTCTTCTTGGGGTTCTGACTAGCCTCATTAGATCTAGGTAGTGCCCTTTTCTGGCATGAATTATGCTTTCTCCCAGCTTTGTGTCCAGCTCCTTGAACGAGATGAGCTACTTTAATTCCTTGTTGATTCAGCCTGGCCTCCTCTTGAACCAGTTTGTTAGCCAATTCATTAACTGTCCACTTGTTCGTAATAGTGTTGTAGTGAATTTAGAAAGGCCCGTACCGAGGAGGTAAACTGTTTAGGATAAATTGGACGAAAAAAAGCCTCATCCACTGATAATCCCAAATTCTTTAGTTTAACTGCAAGGTTGGTCATCTCAATGACATGTTCATGCATTGATCTAGTGCCATCAAACTTCATGGTTGTAAGATCTGCCATTAGTTTTCCAGCAAGAGATTTGTTTGCAGTCTTATACATATCTTCAAAGGCCTTCATGTAGTCCTTAGCATTCTCAGGTGTAGGAAGGGATGTTTTTATGTTGGTGGCAATAGTTATTCGCAAAAACATAGTGCTTAGTTTGTCAGACCTCTCCCAAGCATTAAAGAGGGTCTTTTCCTCAGGGGTACTTGTTGCAGTGAGTGAAGCTGGCTTATCTTTAAGAAGAGCCATATCCAGTTCAAGTACTCCCAATGTGAACTCAACTTGCTCTTTCCATTCTGAGAAGTTGGTTCCATTGAGCTTAGTGACAGGGGTAGCATGCGAAGTCAGATCAGTGGTTGCAAGAACTGCAATAGAGATATAACAATATGGCTTTAATTAAAATAAGACAACACATGCATAATATATGAATATATACGACATAAAATTTAGGTGCTCCTGTGGGTGGTCACCATAATTTCTACACATTATATAATCTAAGCTCGTCATATTCAACGTGGTGTAAATGAGTGATGTTACTCTTAATTAGGACAGGTAAGATATCTTTGGTCTACATATGAACAAACACTCCTTAATTATTGTTCAATCGTATGAATATAATCCGCCTGTGGGCGACTAAATGTTTCATACCAGCTTGAACAATATGTAATGTAAACATCATAATGGTACTTTTAGGGCCAAATTTCAGTGTTTAATTGTTAGGGTCACTGTAGTGAGACCTAACCCTAAGCATACAAATTTGGTGATCAAAATTGGCTTAATATGAATATAAACATTATATATTGCATGCATTCATGATAGATCATTCGTTATATGAAAAGTACTGATAAAGAAGGCCGAGCCCCGGAGGGCTGTCCGACGGCTCTTTGGGGCTGCAAGCCCCATGCTAATATACATAATAATGAAGAAACATACTAATGATAATCATCATAATACGGAATCATTATGAAAATATGATCCAACTATATGGCCTATTTGCTGTCCTTCTTTTCGATCATCTGTCTTTATCTTCAACTGCTTCAAAATGCCATCTTCAGTCTCGAAACAGCCTCCTTTTCAATCATGACGTACTAGTTACAGATCTCCTCCATTATTACATTGAAGTTTTACTCACGCAGGAGTTTATACATAATTGAAAATTCAAAACTTAAATAAAAGCACGATCAAACAGTCGTGCCCAAATTAAAATTGCGGAATAACATAAATATAAACCATTCATGCAGGCCATAATAGTTGGATCGATAAATTGCTGCAAAATAGAGTCAGAACGGATCTATATTTGCCGATTATGGCGATGCATAGTTATCCTAATTAATGGACGATCATGTGTTCTAAAACCATGCTCTGATACCACATGTTATACTATTATTAATATGAACCCTAAGATCGTGAACAGCATGATAATCACGTGTATGATTTAATCTTAAATAAATTAAAGAGTACCTCCAGACATCTTGACGTAGAGAGCTTTCTGATCCTGCAGTCTGGTGCTGTTACTGATTGATGCTGTGATCCGTCGAAAAAGAGGCTAGGTGAATGGTTTCGGTTTCTCTTTCCTTGCCTATAAAACCTAATGTGTTGATTTTTGTGAATACCTTTGTGATGGACGAAAGGCTTTGTTTTATAGGTGGAAAGATGACCGAATTTCCAATTAGGGTTTCCTTAGACTTAATCTCAACCGTCCATCAAGGTAGAGAATATTATGGAATACATCTCATTAAGAAACCGTTTTGAGTAATTAATAGCATATATCCTATGAAAACGGATTTCCTATTATGACCACATTCCGGGAAAGGAAAAGACTTGTGGTCCAAGTAATCGACCTAAAGGTAATTTCCTTACATGCTGTGCTGGGCGCCGTATTTCTCCTGCATTCGCCCCATCTTTCATCTGCTCCCTCACTCATCCTTTGCATTGGTTGGTAATTATTTGATGTTTGTAAATAGAGGAATCAGGGGAATTAAACGGTGTCATTTACTGACATTCTTCCTTTCTATTTTCAAGATAGGAGTACTGGGAGCAACTTTTGAAGCAAAGAGTTGAAGAGAATATATGTAACTTGAGCACGATTTCTTCAACTATGGAGTGATAGTTTTAAATTTGTGTTTTTTAAATGGTGAGATTCATTTTCTACCAACTATTTTGTTGGGTTGGGTTTATTTTGTTGAAAGGATGTTTGAATATTAATATGAAGTGGAATGAATTTTTTTGTTTCATTTTTTTGATGATTTTGGAATGTAAATGGATGTTGGGTGTGTAGTAGATTTGGGTCTTGGATGATGGAATTAACAATTTCAATATCTTCATATGACACGGGTTGAAAGTTGTAATAATATACTATTGTATATGTAGGAAAAGGAAATTAAAAATCAATGAATAAAAAAAATATGTTTTCAAACTTTTACCAACGCAATTATACATTGCCGGCAAAAAGAAACGCTGGCAAAATGCCTTAAAAATAATTAGTTTTAAAAAAATAAATATATTCCCGGGGAGAAAAAACGTCGGCAAAAGTTTTTTTTTTTCCAATTTATTATTGAAAAATAAACATCTTCTCCTAACGAAATAAACATCTTTTCCCGGCGAAACAAAACGCCGGCAATGTATAACTTTTCGTTTGCGAATGGTATTAGTGGCATACTTTTCCCGACGGATTGTCGGCACAAGAGAAATTGCCAGGAATAGATTTTCCCGGCGTTTTATGGACCTTTACTGGCACTTATTTAGCGTGGGTAAAAGCATTATTGTAGTGTCTTCGGGGGAAGGGGAGGAAACAAGTGAAAGAAAAGACACCTAAAGATTAAAAAAAAGAAAGAAAAGAACACAGAAGTGAAAGAATCTACCATCCAATTACATCAGAGTCCGGTTAATCCCAATGTTTGGTTCTCCAAGTCAGGGAGCCATCACGTGAGTTGATTCATGTTAACCAATGTTGTCAATCCTTCTCTTATTCTCTCCAAATCTTGCATCAATAAGGTGATGCAATCTACACTAGTCCCACATTATCAGAGATATCAAAGACGATTTGGACAAAATGGCGCTTCCCGCAGCTGATCCATTGTGTGGTTGAGAAACCTAGGCTTCTAACCACCTGCTTCAGTACACAGTTGATGTAACCCCAACTCCAAAACAGAAAGCCTTTTCTCATACTCCCTTTCAAATCTCAAAAGGGGAAAAGGAGAAAAGAAAATCCAGACAGAAAGGAGGAAAGAGGAGGCCTCCTGTCTGCTAAATTCAAGTTACTAATTAAGTGTGGTTGAAGGGTCATACTGAGGGACTATAAAAGAAAAGAGATCAAATCAGAAAGTAAAAGATTTTAAAAGGCCCATATCCATCGCTTTTTTATTTGACCCTCTTCTTTTAACGACTCTTATTTCACCATTCACCTCACTTCACTTTAAGAGTGAAGTTACCAATCTACATCTATTAATATTCTAATACCTGAAAGCCATTGGGACTGGATGACAGGAAGGGAACCACCAACAATTCCTGATCAAGAACACATTTAGTGAGCGATTTACTTATTTGCATGAGTTATAAAGAGGAAGAACTCAATAATTTTGTGTTAATATATTTCTAAATGAAGATAGAAATAATGGTTGAACGGCCCTTGTAATATGACTTCCATAGTTGGCCTCCGTTAGATCTACAACTCAATCTCTTTTTGTGTAGAAGAACTATGGCTTCTCTAGATAATTCCCACATATATAGTTTCTAATGCAAACTAATCTTACAAACACAATTTATGATACTTTCTGTAGGGCCCAACTCAATGCATGCTAGTCATGGGTGAAAGGGCATGTTGTGTGGAGGTGGGCCAAAAATGGCCCCCTTTAGATGATCCTGACCTTGAATAAGGTTCCAAACTTTTAACCTTTTATATCCCTTAAGTCAAGAGCATTTTTCTAAAATCGAAATCGTATAAAAATTTGTTAAAGGGGTTGAATTGAATCGTATCATGATCATGTACAGCTTTTTCAATGAATGTTAATATTAAGAAAATATTGCGAGTTGTAGAATTTTTCTAAATTTTTATTGTAAAATATATATAGTAAATAATGTAGTTGTGAATAGTTAAAATGTTTAAGATATCAATGTTACTAGAAAAATAAGCAAGTTTTAGTGCTTTTCTTGCTTTCTTTCAATTAAAAAAGTGTCTACCTAGGAAAACCCGAGAAAAGGAAGAATGTAAGAAGAAACTCTATACATTGAGTAGAATGCTCTGGTCACGCACTTATCCCCTATTTATCTTGAAAACTTCCTCAAATTTCATAAATGCTTTAGAGTTTTTGTTAATCATTAGATAACCCTTTAAAAGTAGAGACACCACTAACAAAAAAATAAAACTCATTAATATTTGCCATTCGATTAAGGCTTTTAACCTAGAAGAATCGCTTGAATCATAACATTCATAAAAAATAAAATAATAAAAAAAAAAGAATTCTAAGTCATAATATTCACAGCTGAACTATGACTCGATTAGACAAAATGATCTTTTCAACTTTCATTTTGGCAGGAACGGAATACACATGGACTATCAAACAAGATGGGTCAAGTGTTGAGTCGGTTGGATTGCATTTTAGTTTCATTGGATTGGTTGAATCTATTTTCTGATAGTATTTAAAATGCATTGCCTCGCCGTTTACAGAGCATTGCCAATAGTTATTCTCCCCCATTCCTTTTGGTTACTTGAATTTTACTCTCTCTCTCTCTCTCTCTCTCTCTCTCTCTCTAACTGAGGGGTTTCCTTTCTTATGATGCATATAGTATTCAATAAATAGATGGTACAATATATTGTTACTCTCTTTATGTACTTTTAATGTCATACTTGATCATGTAATAAATTTCTAGTTTTTTATACTAAATGGTAGATATTTTATCTACTAGCTATCTTATTCAGATTCTCATATTTCAGGCTTACATCTTTTGAATAAGAGGGATGCAACATAGTAGGAGGAAACTATACAGGGAGACTGCTAGAAGATAAATATCAACTTGAAATGTATCCTAATGATCCAGACTCGAGTCCACACCCACTGGAAATAGGGAATGAGTCAAGGAGCTAGAGAGTGAAAATAACACAGATGGAACCGAAGGACATGTTGAGGCCAATCTCATCCTGCAAATGACCCGAATGTATTCATGCACTCACACAAACAGGCATGCACCCACACGCACACGCAGATGTACACACCTTCAGATAGCATGCACCCATAGATAGTCACACACATTCACTCAAATACATGCACACAGAAAAGCATATGCATGCATAGGGGTTATGTTTGCTGAGAGGTACTCATCACATCTTAGGTGATCAGAGGTAATTTTTTTACCACCACATGAGACCCCCTACGATCAGTTCAACCCACTTACACCAACTAACCCCTCAAGAATTGGCATCCACCCAATTTGACACTAATCTTAACTATCTACATGGTTGGATTGAATTTCACGAAAAAACAGAACTTAAGAAACCGTAAAGACTAAGGTTGTTGTCACAACCCGGGCCCGAGATCAGAGTAATCAGGGCTTAACCCCGGGTCGCGAAGGCGATCATACTTACTCCCGTGAATCCCAAACTAGCTCGAAACTCACAAGGGATCTAACTTGCATACTTGTCAAATGTATATTTTTTCGGAAATATATATACATTGACAATAATTAACTTTACATTAAACGTAAAGTCCACATATACAAAATTGCAGTTTAATAAAGTCCACCACTGCATATTCAAAATATAATACAAGTGACATCTATTTACATCTCAAAATGATTTACGACAAAAGTATCTATCAAAATAATTCTCAAAATACTTCCAAAATATTTAAATCCATACGCCCTCCGATTTATGTCCATTCTATTAGTCCTCCTAGAGGAATCGGGTTGGCTTTCTCCGCTAGCGACGAGGCCTCTGCAAGGTCGGGACGGGCAACTGGGCCTGTAATGCCATCAATAACACTATGAACACGACGGTTCAGCAATGTATAAACAAATCTATAATAATTCATGCTAAATTTGTTCATTTCTCAACGTAACAACTCTAAACAATTAAATCTATAACAGTATAATATCATGTACAATATAGCCAATTAATAATCAATGACTAAGTTACAACTACAATAGTATTATTCTCATTCAATTCAGTTTCTTCCCAAGGAAAGTAGTTAGTCAGTTCATTTCATTAATTACATTGAATATCTATTAGATAACTTATGGGACACATTAGTCCGATATCACTTTTCATTCAATAAGTAATTTCATTATATGGCTTATATGTGGCTTTTCAATGACTTTTCAATATATATGTGGGATCTACCAGCGTCTTGATTAGAGATCACTGGCATCATCACGGAGCTTTAGAACACCCCATCCATCTACTGCAGTAGGATTAATCATTATATTGTTACCTTTCATAAATGTTCATTAGTTCATTGTATTTAGTCATTATTGTTCCATACGAGTTAGACTAGTTCCAGATGGGTTAGAAAACTTCCTACTCATTTCTATTTCTACTCAACTCTCTTTCACATTTAAACAACTATTTAGGTGAAAACATCGGTTACCAAATGCACGTGTTATTCTCAATGGGCATGACATTTATACATTTAATGTGTGCATTTAGTTTCCAAAATTTTCACCCACAATTTCAAAATCCACTCACAGTTAATGTTTGGCCAGTATCAGGTTCGCTAGGCGGTGACCCAGTGGTTAACCGAACTTGGCCGGCGGCTAGCCGAAATATGGTCGGCGGCTAGCTGAAATCTAGTTGGCAACTAGCCAAAATTTGGCTGGCGGCTAGCCGAATTCTCAAATGTGGTTAACTGCCATATAGCGGTCCACTCGCGGTCAGTTTTTCAGAAGCTGGCATTTTTTGCCGGGATTCCGACTCAATTTCGATCAGCTTACGGTTACCCTAGGGCTAGCCGAAATTTCAATTCGGCTAACCGAAATCTAGAGGTTAGCTTTCCAGAAGCTCACCCATTTTATAGATTTCGATGATTGGCTTCACGGTTAGCCTTGCGGCTAGCCGAAATTTGCCCAGAATTCCATTTTTGAGTTTTAGAAGTATTTGAAATTGAGTTTCAAGAACTCAAATCTCCACAATAATCTATAGAATCCAAGAAAACGCATACACTTGGAATAACTATTAATCATTCCATTCAATTTATAACACTCTCCATTCTACAACAAGGAAAGGATTTGAGATCCCAACTCTCACAATTCAAGAAAACTTGCAAACTAGCATTTCAAGCATAGATGTGCATTTATACTTGCCTCTTGAAGTCAATTAGTAAAGGGTCCTCTTTTTTAGCTTATGTTGAGACTAAATCCCCAAATTCCAAACCCTAATTCCATAAAAACATGAAAAACACATTCCTATAAGCTATCTGTACTAGAATCCATGCCTAATCACCCATTACAACTTGCAAACTCACTAAATGAACAACTACTTACTTGTGGTTCCAAGAAAAGGGATTCTTGAGGTCTTCTCCCAAGCTTCAACACTCCAAGGAAGAGGACAAGTTGAAGAAGAAGATGAAGAGGACGAAATTCTTCAAAAGTCCCTCTAATCAATCCAAGACTCTATCTTGATAAAGGAAAACGGGAAAGGAAATGAAGAAAGGAGTGTCTAGGGTTTCTCTTCAATGAGGATGAGCTGAATGAACTCAAAGGAGTTCATCTTAAGCCTTATAAGGGTCTTTTTGCAACTAAGCCCTCTCTTTCTTTCCTATTTTCAATTCAAGTCAATTGAAGGACCACTTAACGAATTCCTCGTCAAACGGCTTTGAGTCTATTATGAAAGTTAACTTACTCGTCGAAATATACACGTTGGTATCAAGAGTTTCTGTATTCGATAAAAATACGTATAAATCCGTATTTACGAAAAAGTCCTTCTCTTAATTTAGGCTTAAAACTCACTCAATTCACTTAATCTCTTTCATTAGCATTTCCTTAAGTTCATTTGAGACTAATCTCATTGAGTTTAGTCATTAATTATCATTAGTCTCATTAAACGTGATTAACTAGCATTAATTTCAATTAATTAGAGTTAATCTTGATTAACTCGGGACGGGGCCTTACAGTTGTCAATCCGGCACTTTAACAGGACCCAGCTCGGCTACGCTTGCAATAGTGAGGGCTTTTGAGGGCCAAGTTAGGGCTTGACCATATATATATATATCCTATATTTTTTAATGTTTATTAATTTGTAAGACTTACAAAGATATAACCATCAACAAGGACTTGCACAACAGCAATTTTCCTCAGCAATGCTATCACATGAGCTTTACAAAATCCATCTCTTATGCAGTCCTTATGATAGGTCAAAGGGCAACCAAGATGGCAACGGTGTGAGTTTCCATCCTCTTTAGAAATTTCCATCACACCTTTATAATGAATTAAGATGATAAGGAAAAAAAAAAAAGAAGAAATGCTACAATAAAAATCTTCTTGGCTCCCATTTTGAGATTAACTAAATTATTGTTCCAACAGTCACCTATGGTGTGCTTGTTACAATAGCATATTAATAGACACATTTTCTGGATGAAACTAGATAATTTTCCTTAGTACTATATAATTTTACAAAATTGCATATGTTTTTCATGATTTGTGGCTAAAAAACCAAAAGAGGGTTATAAATGATAATTGTTAATTGTTGGCACTTAAAACATCTCCTTTTCATTACATTCTAATGTCACATCTCGGTCCCGAATCACCCTAGCCTAGGATAATCCCCGAGGTGTGACACACGTACTCCCATGATGCTGTATATGTCTCAAGCCAAATATAACACACGAAGGAGAGAAAAACAACTATTCTACACGTGAGTCGTATTCACTAGAACATATTAATGACATTTAAACATAGTGGAAGCTTTAATTCCTAATGAAAGAGTATCATTTCCCATTCAGTCCAATTAACTGTTCAAGTTTAATACAAAAGAATTATACAATTATATACATTATTTTACAAAAGAGAGTGTATAAAAGAACCCTATACAAATACGACAAAAAAATATATATAACAAAAGAATAACAACAACTAAGTGTGGCTCATACAAAAAGGGGCTGATCACACTCACTACTAGAAACATCTCAAAAGTTTATTGAAAGAACTTTCATAATGTGCCAATTGATGATGCTCGAGCATTCACCAAAGTAGTCGCCATTGAGTACTTAGATTTTATCTTATTCTTGATCTTTTGGCCTTTCTCTTATCCTGAAGAGCTGCTTGTGATCTTTCATCAAATATACTTTGGCAAAATGACCTTACATTTGTTCGATATAAAGTATGTTTGATTTTGGACTTGTTTGGTTTCCTCAAGAAAACCACAGGAAACTTAGAATACATATTTTCTCAGGTTCGTAATATTCTACAGTTTCTTAAGGGGGAGAAAACCGAGAAACCAGATGTTTCTGGCATGGCATAGGGATTGGCTTCAAATTCGCTCATTTCATCAAATTGGTGAACTTATTTGTTCAATTGTGAAGAAAGAGGGAAGCAGTAGTTGGCTGACTTGTAGTTTTGGTATCTTCTTAACAGGTTTGCCAGCAAGCACAATCAGCTTTCCCCTGGAAGTGGCAAGAAAGCTCCTGATGGCCAACTCATTGCAAGGTAAGTGCCCACCCCACACCAAGAGGGATTGAGGGGTCTCTACAGGGGTGTGGTGCAAGCTGTTTGAAAGTCATGCCATCATCTGGCATCATATGGATGTTCTATGATTGGCGGACCCAGGATTTTTATTTGGGTGGGGCTAAAATTTTGGTCAACTTTGCTAACTTTTCTCACATAAACAATACAGAAAGAAAAACTTTATTGCATTTAAATAGACACAAATTCTTTTTCATGCTCAGTTCCCCTACCCAATTGAAAAGTCTTCCCACCAACTCTCCCAAATTTAGGTGATCATCAATTAATCGTCATCAAAATAGTTTAAGCTAACATTTCCTTTAATCCTACTTGTTTGGACGCCTCAAACGATGATTTGAGTGAGCACCCAATTACCCAAGTTGGGTTCTCAAAGGGGTTTTATTTGGATCTAAGGAATTTGAAAATGAATGGCTTCTCCATACTTCTTTTCTAGAAGTTGTTAAGTCCAGTTGGGAAACCCACATAGAAGGAAACCCCCAGTTCATCCTAGCCCAAAAACTCAAGATCCTCAAAAACTCTCTCAAACCCTGGAGTAAGACCACTTATGGCTATGTCCACCAAAACATCAAAGCTGCCGAAGCTCTAGTCCTAACTTGCCAAAAAAACTTTGATGCCTCCCCCTCAGCCACCCTTAGAAAAGACCTCTTGGATGCTAAGCTTAACCTTCATGCTGCCCTTCAAGCTCAGGAGATCCACTGGAAACAAAGACCCAGAATCTCTTGGCTAAAGGAAGGTAACAAGAACACAAAATTTTTCCACCAGTCCGCCAAGGCTAGAGGCTCCTTCAACAAAATCAAGCAAGTTTCTATCAATGGCATTGTCACTGATGACCCCCTCATTATCCAAGATCAAGCCGTGCATTACTTCTCTAACCTTTTCACTCCTCACATTGGTCAGCCTAACCACATCCTCTTCCAAACCAATAGTCCTAAGATCTCAGATTCAGACAACTCTTTCCTTGTCTCTATTCCCTCTGCTTCCGAGATAAAATTTGCAGTCTTTGCCCTTAAAAAGAACAGCTCCCCTGGCCCTGATGGCTTCAATGGAGCCTTTTTCACCACAGCCTGGGACATCATTGGTCTAACCGTCACCAACGCTGTGCAACATTTTTTCATTTCTAGGAATCTCCTTAAAGCATCCAATGCTTTCTTCCTAGCTCTCATTCCCAAATCCAACAACCCCACTTCCTTTGCAGATTTCAGACCAATTAGCCTTCTGAATTTCTCTTACAAAATCATCTCCAAAATCCTCTCCTCCAGACTATCCTCTCTCCTTCCAAAATTAATCTCCTCTCACCAGGCTGCCTTCATCTCTGGGAGACCAATCCACCACCACTCAGCTCTGACTCTGGAACTCTTTCAGAAACTCAACTCTAAACTCAGTAAAGGTTCTCTCTGCCTCAAGCTTGACATTTTCAAAGCCTTTGACAAATTAAGCTGGCCTTTTCTCTTATCAGCCCTCAGATTCTTCAATTTCTCGGAAACCTGGATCTCCCTAATCCAGGAGTGTGTTTGCTCTTCTAAATGCTCTGTCTTGATAAATAGATCCCCTCAAGGCTTCTGCAGCCCCTCTTGTGGCCTTAGACAAGGAGACCCTCTTTCCCCTTACCTGTTTGTAATTGCCGAGGAAATTCTTAGCCTCCACCTTCACAACCTCCAATCCCAACATCTCATCCTTCCCCTCTCCACAGTTCCCCACACTCCCTGCCACCTCCTTTATGCTGATGACATAATCATTTTCATGAAAGGCAACACCTTTGGTGTCCTTGCTCTCCAAGACCTTTTAGACCTCTACCAATCTTCTTCTGGCCAGCACATCAACCTCCAGAAGAGCCAGCTCTTCATTGGCAAATGTGGCAACAGAAGAAAGGCCAGGATTCGCTCCATCCTTGAATGCAAGACAGCCAAACCCAGCTAAAATACTTGGGCTTCCCAATTGTTTTCGGCTACCCAAAGAGACTCCACTTTCTCCCCTTACTAGACTCCATTAATTCTAGACTAACTGCTTGGAAAGCAAGATTTCTCTCTTTTGCAGGTCGTCTGATTCTCATCAAGCATGTGCTCTCCTGCATCCCTTCTTACACAGCCTCCATCCTTCCCATCCCAATCTCCATCTGTCAAGACATAGAGCGTCTAATGAGGAACTTCCTATGGCCAAGTAACTCCTCTTCCAAGATCCACTACGTCAACTGGCCCCAAGTTTCCCTCCCTAAATCTGAAGGGGCCCTAGATATCAGGAAGATCTCAGATATGAATGAAGCTTCTCTCATCAAATTAGGCTGGCAGGCCAGCACTATGTCTACCATCTGGTCTAATTGGTTCAAAAATAGATACTTCAAAAATGTCAACATTTGGAGCTCAACTACCTCTAGTCTTGGTTCCTGCATTTGGAGGAGAATCCGTAGGCTTGCTCACTACATCCATCATGGTAGGTCCTGGGTTTTCGGCAATGGCAAGCTCATTGACATCGGGCATGACACTTGGAGTGGAGACAGACCCATATCAGCAGTCTTCCCCAACCTCAATTTCCCTCCAAACCAGAGTCTGGCCTCCTTGTTCTACTCCGGTTCCTGGCACACCCCTTCCTCTCAACCTACAGCAGTGCAAGCTTTCATCTCTTCTGCTACTTCTCTGCTCACCCCAAACCCCACTTCTAATAACTAGCTTATGTGGAAGGGGTCCCCCTCTGGTCAGATTTCCCTATCTAGTGTCTGGAATGCTATCAGACCAAGGGGAATTCCCCTCCAATGGCCCCCCCTCATCTGGAATGGAATTTCTCTCCCCAGAGTCAGCTGCTTTGCTTGGAGACTGATGCTCAACCGCACTCCTACAGAATCCCACCTGCAGAGAATTGGCTTCTCCCTAGCCTCCAGATGTAGCTTTTGCAAAGAAGGATTAGACTCATCCAATCACTTGTTCTTCAGCTGCCCTTTTGCTAGAGCCATCTGGTTATGGATCCTTCAAGCTGCCAAAGTTCTTCAGCCCCACATCATCTCTGCTTCTTCCCTTTGGATTGCTCTTTCTTCAGGGAACGACAAAAAAGGCCAGAAGATCATGGCATCGGTCCTCCTCTCAGTCATATACTCAATTTGGATAGCAAGAAACACTGCAGTTTTCAACAACCATCTTCTAACCTTCAGCCATATCAGTGCTCATCTTCATCAAGAATTCGGCTTCTCGCTCAGCCAGATCCCCACGCCGATCATCAGCCCTCAATTTACCTCGATCAAAACCTCGCTGAACTTGTAGCGAGCCTGTTCCTCCTGTTGGCATTCAGATTTCTTCCTCTTAGTTTCTCTGCGATCACCTCCCTGGCTCGAGAGCCCGTTGCTTTCCTCTCCAGTGCTTTCCCTGCGTCTTCCTTCTTTGTCTGCGCTGTGGCTGGTGCCGTTTTCATCTGTGCTGTTGCCGTTTTGGCCTGATGGTCTGTGCCGTTGCGCTGATCTGGTCTAAGCCGCTGCGATCCTCCTCTTTTTCGTCAGTCTGAACTGCTGCGATCGTCCTCATCTTCGTCAGCTCTGTCGTCGCCTGCTAGATCCTTCTCCTTCATGCCTACTTTTCTCTGCCGTTTCGCTGATCCCAAGTCGAATCCCAAGTCTCTCTCTGTGGCTGATCTCCCCCGCCGTGTTTCTCTCCCTGTGGTGGAGCTCAGAGCTTGTATTCTTTTGTTTTTCTTCCTCTGTTTCCTTTCCCTTTTTAGGGCTTCTTTCTCTGTTCCCCTTTCTCTCAATAAAATTTATCCCTTTTCCCAAAAAAAAATAGTGCCAAAGGTGTACTAATTTTCACCTTAATAGGGCTCCTGGTGCTCTCAGGTTTTTGTCTTTTTTCTTTCTTTTTTCCTTTTGTTTATGACCATTGTATCTTGTATGAACTTTTGTCGTGTGTCGATGGATATTTCTGCTGATTTATGCTTGAGAAATTTTTGCAGGGTCTAAGTTTATACACAACATTTTAGTGCATGAAATTGGAGCTACAACATTTTAGTGCATGAAATTGGAGTCCGAATCTGGTAAGGTACAACCTAATGACTATGAGTGGACCATTCACGGTTCGTCCCGTCACCACAGACAGCCTGCCATGCATCCGGGCAGGGGCTGCTCGCTGTGACTTGGAAAACCCTAAGTGGTCCACTCACGGTAACCGCGCATAGATATTGCTTGCCATTTCTTTTGATAAAACTATATCGATATGTTCTCTATAACATTTTGAATAGTTTAGCTGGAGACTGGAGTTTGGCCCATAGTTATAATCTTTACTCAGGTCCAATTGGTTGAGCCTGAATCCGATTGAAGTACGACTTTAATGGTGATTCAACTAGCTAGTCGGGTATTTGAGTATGGACTCTGATCGGATCCTGGCCTAGGTGTGTACCTTTGGTCTGACTAAAGTAGCCAGGGTTGTATCTGTGGAAAACCCTAAGTCTGACTAAAGTAGCTAGTGATATGCCTCACTATTGGGTTGCGGGCTGGCTACTTAGATGTGAAGACTTATTTTAAGCCATTTTATTATTGCAAATTTAGATTTTTTTTTCTAAAAGCCACTCAAATTGAGAATATATCATGCTTGAAAATTGAGAATTCCTATCAAACCATTCATCTCTAAATTCTCCATATTCTCAGTAAACTTTTCATTTTCCAAGGTGAAAGCATAAACGTTTTGCGAAAACGCAAATTTAGAAATAAAAATGTGGAAAACTTTTTCCTGTGGTCTTATGTAAGATAGAAAACACATTTTCTTCACTATAGAAAATGTTTTCCTAACCAAACTGTAGAAAATGGAAAACTTGACCAAAAATAAAAAGGAATCATGCAGAAAATCAATTCCAAAGAAACTGTTGCGCACATTTTTATTTTTATTTTTTTTTTGCAAAATTGAAACAGTAGAAGATATGGATAAATAAAATGCCACAAAATTTGTTGGCAACAAACATGCCCTGAAAATAATAAATGAACATTACTTTTACCAGATTTTCTAATTTCGAAGATCCCTATCTCTTTCACATAATGAAAGAGTTCTGCTCTACACGCAACTCACGTATGTTTTTTGGTTGGATAATAATAAATCAACATCAAACATCCATACACCATGTTAAAAAGAGTCCTTTTCTTTTCTTTTCTTCTTCTTTTATTTTTTTATAATGGAGGGTGTTCCCGGACTAATCCCCTCCAGGAGCAAGCTGTGGCCCTAGGCCACCCTCGGGGTTATATTAAAAAAGAGTCCATTTGAGTTATACATAATAGCGCTGAAGGGCCCGCGCCCAACGCGGGACTTTAATTGATGAGAGGAAATCGCAATTTAAAGTAAAAGTAGACACCAAGTAAATAAAAAAAAATACATTTAATACAATTATAACAAAAATTCAAGAACAGTCACCATCTTTTGTTTCCCAAGGCTTCTCCTCCTTGGGCCTTGGGTTCCTCATACCATGCATGAATGTTTTTAATGAAATTTTTTAAAGATTTATTAAATAGAATGTCTTTATAAAAAAGCATACGAAAGAAATACAATACGAAGGGCAAATGTATTTAAATAAAACAGGAATAGTGTTTATAAGTCTCCATCATTCAATTCATAATATTTATTGTGTCCATCAATTCCTTTAATTCATGTAGTTGTTTCACCCTATCCAATTGTCTCATT
Source organism: Umbellularia californica (assembly GCA_028538565.1). Lineage (NCBI taxonomy): Eukaryota > Viridiplantae > Streptophyta > Magnoliopsida > Laurales > Lauraceae > Umbellularia > Umbellularia californica. The sequence continues at coordinate 76,970,851 of JAPQWN010000006.1, read as the reverse complement.
GCCTGAAGTTGTCTCTGCACATTGACTTGTCGAGGCATCCATTATTTTGTCAGCAACTATACTTGTATCAGCACCTGCGCATGTCTCAACATGTGCGCTTGTCTCAGCAATATGACTTCTATTTGGTATTGCTTCCAAAGTATTCGGTCCGATTTCTTCACTTGTACCAATTTCTGGCTTATTTGATACTGCATATTCAATTTCCACGTGAATTAGGAGATGATAATGGTATTTCATAGAACAGTATGAAGATATCCTAATAAAACTTACATTTTTCAATTTCTGCCAACAAAAATGCCGATTCCTTTTGGTAATGTATTTCTTCTATTTTCTTGAAAAAGAGTCCATTTGAGTTATACATATATGTTTTGAACACAATTATATTCAATCCTACATCCTGAATCTAAGTCCAAATGTAATGGGTTGGGTAGGCGGGACTGACTCAGGTTCCGTGCTTGTGTTTAAAATTATTCCAAGCAAATCTAGCCTCTTCCGCTTTCCAGAAGGATAAGGTTTGTTTTACCCATTAAGAAAAAGAAGCAAGATTAGTCTTTTTATTATGATAGGCTTTCACTCTCAAACAATACAAATATTCAGATTGACCATCTGAATGACTTTCCTGCATCTGCTCTATTTTGTTAGCATATTATGATCAAGTTACCCCCTACACAAACTAACCTTCTGACACTGCTGCATGCCAAATTTGCCATTCATCCAATTTTTATTCATTGTTGGATTGGAATAAAAATAATGATGCCTTTCAAACAAAAAGTGACTCGCGTTCCATTAAAAATTTCAAAAAATTCCAAATTAGCCCCGAAGTTTTTCAATAAGTTTTCAGTTAAGGACATCTAGCCATTTAAAGGTATTTTATAGCAACTTTTTCCTTAGTTCTTTTAAATACCCAAATCACCCTTCCTTTAAAGCCATGACAGTTCCGGCATCCACAACATGAAACCGATCACTTTGAGGACCCTAGCTGTTCTTAATCACAATTTGGACACTGGTGAAGGAAATTACGAGAATGTAGAGGAAGTTTAGGAGAGTTTTATTATTATTTATTTTTTTTTGCTAATTGGTAAATTTGTATTAAAAGAGAGAAGGCAAAAAGCCCCAAGACAAGAAGAAAAAAGAATAAATCCCAATAAATACAACAAGATAGCCACCCCTTGAACAAGAGGGCAAAAACCAAAAAACAAAGGAGGTGAAGAGCAAAGAAGAGCTTTAACCAGCAATAAGAAGGGGCAGAGCAGATGGGATCCCAAATGTAGAGATAAATGGGCCGCCCAAACGACTTCAAAAAGGGAGAGAAGGACTTCTCTTGCCTGAGACCGAGCTGAACAAAAACCCCCAAACAGACCAAAAACCAATTGAGAAATCGTCAAAAAAGGATGTTTGCTTCAGAGCTTTGCTTCAAACTGATGAACCAAATGACACATTTGGATTGGAAGAAAAAAGCTACTGTAGACTTTCTTACAAAGACAACTACTCCCAGCTCTAGCACTGCAAGCAGCGAATACTGCACAAATCAACTGCACCAGCACAAAGGGAGCCACAACAGAAGACAAACAAGGGACAACAGATCAAAGAGCTTCTAAACCATTAGCTGGATGACAGAGCAATAGACTACAAAACTGCAGAAGACTAGAGAAGCACTCTAAGATGAGAAGATTGCCCATCAAAACAAGGCAGTACCAGAGCACTGATGCAAAACAGAGAGTCAACCGACAAGGAAGAGAAGAGAGCTCCACTACACCAGCTGGCACAAGGAGGAATCTCACAGGGGCAGGCTGAAGGCAACTGCTTACATTGAGAGGCCACCCGAGAACACCACAGAAAAAACTGAAAACAAATGAAGGAGAGATCCATAGGAAAGCACCAAAGCTAAAGTAGCAATGCTTACTGCCAAGCGCAGGAGACTACCTAGATCATGTTGACCCGATGAAAACCTCTCCAGGCAAACAGTCCCTGATTCTAGACTTGGCTCTCGAAATAGAAAGCTTTTTAGAGTTGAACTTCGCTTCATTCCATAAAAACCAGAGAGTGGAGGTAACTTGGAAGAAAATGGCAGCCGCTTTCTTTCTACCAGTAATATCTTTTCCTCGGGAGAGGAGGTTCCAGATCAAGAGGGTTTTATTTCAATGAAGGATAATTTGAGTACTTCAAAAAAATCGAGGGAAGAAGTTGTCATGGCTTTAAATGGACGGATGACATTAATTGAAAACATTATGAAAAACTTAAGGACTAATATGAAAGTTTTGAAGCTAATGTCCTTTTCTGAAATAAGGTCAAAACTTAAGACCTTATTTGAGATTTTTTCTTTATTTTTTTAACCATTGTTTTGACAAGATGAGGGTTTTCGCAGCTCTCAATTTTAACATATAGCTGCTTTCTCAAAGGCAAGGGGTTTGTAGCTCTCACTACTTTTTAAGTACTGTGCTGATTGCTGTCGGCAACAACTATAAGGTTTTCTTTAATCTCTTACCCAATCTTCCCTCTAAAGTCTGTTGACAAATCAAGTCAAGAGGTGGGCCCACCATGGAATTCCACTCCTTTTAATTAAGCAAAAGCATGAAAGCATGAGAGTGAGATAACATGGAATGTTTTTAAATCCAAAATCCAAGAGATTTAAACAAATCTGGATTGGGTTCAAGTCTAAAGAGTCATACATCACAAAAATAAGTGTTCGGTTTGGGGGTCATCTATGAAATATCTTGGGAAGGAAATGTTACTGAGAAAGAAATAAATCAGAAATAGGTCAACTTGGTGGGTTTTTTTTTTTTTTTTTTTTTTTTTTTTTTTTTAAGGTTAAGATTGACCCCTAAAACTTTTCATCTTCATATCTTTATTTAAAAAGGAGAGAAAAACAATGCAGTTTCTAATGGCAAGTCTGCAACTAAAAACTTCATTTATAAAATATGGATTGCTACTATCCAGTACCTCCCGGTTTCGTTTTCCTATCTACAATGAAAAATCAATGATAAAACTATGAAAGAATTCTAGCCTTACCCAGTTTGTCTTTGAAAGAGAATTAATTCCCAGATACTATAAGAAAAAAAAATAGATAAAATATACAAGAGGAGGCAACAGAATAAAGAAGCCCCATGGCCCACCCAATGGATCTGAGACCTGTGCTCAAAGGATCCTGATCACGCATTATGATGGGTCTTTTTCCTTTTCATGTTTGTATGCATGTTTTTGTTTTGGAATAAAAATTGACATTAAAACTTTCTTTTTTATTCATTTTACTAGGGAAAAAAAAAATTCAATGTAGCTTTCGAAGGGCAAGTCAGCACAACTAAGATTCCATCAGTCGAAATTCCGCTTATTCTTTCGCTTGTATGGTTAGGATCATCTATTTGAATTGAGGTTGATTGATTTTACTTCTTAATTTTTTTTTTATTTTTTTTATTTTTGATAATGCAGGGTTCCCAGCCCTTTGGGCTAGAATAATCCCTACGGGCCCAGGAGAGAAAGCCGGGTAAAATTCCCATGTAGCCCTAGTGTAGTAGTGCAGTTTCGAACCCACAACCTCCAGGTGCAAACTATAGTCCTAGGCCAACTGAGCTACCCCTCGGGGTCAATTTTACTTCTTAATTAGTGTCATGCAATCAAGAGATAAGATATCAAGTATCTTTGATTCCAATTAGGAATGTAAATGGGTTCCCGATTCTCCGATTACCGAGATGTTCCGATTTGTTAAAAACCGGGTCTGGGTCCTTATTTAAGCCCGGATAAGTAAATGGGTTCAGGTCCGATTCCACCTTAGTTCGGACCTATGGCCCGAGACCCAACATGTTACCTCAATTTTGGAAAACCTATCCTAAAAACCATGTTCTTTTAATATGATTATCTACCTAGACCCGGATCCAGACCCGGATCATATATGGTTCTGGTTCCAGTTCCGGAGACAAGAAACAGGTTCCGGGTCCAAATCCGGTTCCACTTTCTCCTTAACGGTTCTGAGTCCACCATGGACCCGGACAAGAACCAACCCATATACAACCCTAATTCCTATATTTTCCATCTAAAAGGTTCATGAAATAATAGTGTGGTAAAAATAAAATTTTGGGATTTTGACTATTTACTTGTCTTTAGATTTAGATATGCCCTCCAGCTTGTCAAATTTTAAATAATTCTCCATAGGTGTGCTATACTTGTTGTCTACAGAAAAAATGATTTAAATGCCCCTCATTATGGGATGTTGCACAATATATACGATCTCTAAAATAGAAACCTCTTGTAAGGAGACTTTTGATGGTTTTAAGTGGGCTCGATTGGGATTTGATTCATGATGTTTATGAGACTTACATAGGAAATGGTACATAGGTAGCTATATATCAAGGAACCGTCCGAAGTGATCATGTGGATCACCAATCAAAGATCATTCCTAAGCAAATGTGCAAAAGGAAATAGTTTGGTCCCATCAAGGGACTAAAAGATTTGGTTTGAACATCAGTCCATGACGTAATCGGATCTTACCGGGCACGTGTTAAAGGTAATAAAACGTGCTATATTTTGACCCGTGTACAATTGAGGACCTGGGCTAAGACCATAAATAAATTAATTCTTGGAGTAAATTTTTGCATTTTTATTTGATTCTTAAGCATGTTTTATCTGTGTTCATATTAGTGGATGATGATGTTTAAAATGGGTCCAGCTCTATTATACCCAAATATTATTTAGTAGATTCATTTTTCCTTTCCAATATTATTTTTAGTTATAATACTTTTGTAGTCATCGATTTGGGCCTCCAATCTAGTGGATAGAATCTCCCTATGTTGAGTTCACTTTTTATCGAACTTTTGTTCGATCAAGCGAGAAATCTTAATTTAAAAAAAAAAAAAACATATTCAATAAAAAAAAAAGATAGATTTGTGATTCTATAAAGTCAAATTCAACCAACCACCCAATGCCACAACCATCTTCCATCATCAGATTAAAGACTAAGATCACCCCACATGGTCCACCACAACAATCTTCCATCATCAGTTTAACAACGAAGATCACCCTACATGGTCCACCACATCCACCTTCCATCATTAACACATTAAAATGTGTGGAAAATAGAGCCCTCAAACCTGAATTGTGTGAAAAAAAATAAGCTCTCAAAACTGAACTTCAAAAAGAAAAAAGAGAAAATAAAGAAAATAAATCCATACGACAATGTCTACTTTTTAGAAAATCCTACATCAAAAGACACTACCATTTAAGTTATCTTATTCCAAAAATAGGGCGAGAAAAAAAAAATACATTAAGTCATGTTTCATAGGTTTTAACATTTCATTCCTAGCCGAGAGAGAGAGAGAGAGAGAGAGAGAGAGAGAGAGAGAGAGAAGGATCCATCACCTTGAGAGATTATAAAAGGGAAAATATAGTTGGCCAAGAAGAGTAGAGAAATATGAATAGGCACTATATATATATGAATAGGCACTATATATAGAAAAGGAAAGACAAAAGGCTGATCTAACATATCGTAAACATCATACAATGAGGGTTATTCCAATCATTTTTCCTACATATATACAACAAATACAACACACCTCTAGGGAATTATTTAAAATTGAACAAGGTAGAGGGCATATCTAATTCTCTTTTTCAGCTCCCTAAAGTCTCTTTCTTTACTTGGAGATTGCTGCACGGTAAAACTCCATCTCAAGCCTGGGCCCAGAAATCTGGCATCAGTCTAGCTTCAAGGTGAAATCTTTGCTTCAGTGATGTAGAATCTACCCTTCGCCTTCTCTTTCTCTGCCCTTTCTCCACTGGTATTTGGAACTGGATTCTTTCTGTTGCTGGCCTGTCAGTGTCTGGCGCCCTCTCTCCTTCAAAAATCTGGTAAGCTCTTTCTTCCAACAGCGATCGCTTGGCCTGCAAAGGTGCTGCTACAATTCTCTTCACCACAGCCTATGCTATATGGATCTGCAGAAACAATGTTCTCTTCTCCAATTCAGCTGCTTCCCAGCAGAAGGTTATCTTCTACCTGTTAGAGCTCCTCTCTGCCTCTCTCAAGTGCATTAACAAACCGTTCATTGGTAGACCTCTCCTTTCTTTCTGTAATTTTCTGTTTTTTTCTTCTTAATTTTGGTTTCTCTTTTGGCCTCTGGTTGGGCTCTGTTTTGCCTGTTTCTCTGTTTTCCTTTTCTTCTTTGCTTGCTGTTGCTCCTTGAGCTTTTCTCTTGCTGGGCTCTTTGCCTTGTTCTTCTCCTTTCTTATTAATTCATTTGCCATTCAGCAAAAAAAATATATATAATTCTAAAGGCAAGTGTATGGTCAAAATCCCTAAAAAATTCTATGGTGTGGACATCCCTTAGGTCATTGAGGGCAAATCTGGTGGGTGTTTTCGAACGCATGCCTAGGGAGCAAGCCTGTGTGCTACTCCACTCCACCAACTCCCAAGTGGGTGGAAAAAATTGAAATTTTATTAACTCAAATCTCATTTGTAGTCTATATAATTTTACCATACTTTTTTCTTTTCAAATAATTTTTTATATATACAATTTTAAAAATGATAAATAATATATTTGTTTGTTTCAGATAAATTTTATATTAGAATTTATTTTTTCTAAAATTACTTCAAATAAAATCAAGAGGATTTTACTGGAAAATACCCAGTACTTGTCCGTCGCACGTATTAGTGCCCCGGAACACTTTCACTACGGCAATATTCCTCACGGCTGTTTTTCTATTTTTTTTTTCATTTTTTCTCCAAGCGACGATAGCGTCACTTAATTTGAAATTAAGTGACGCTGTCGTCGTAATTCGTTTTATTTTCTCTGTCGAAACCCACTTTTTTCTCATCTATAAGTGTTTGCTTCTTCTTTTTACTTGGTTGTATGTTTTCGCTCAACACACCTTCCATGCACAGAACGATGAGAATCTCCTTTCTATTGCTCATCTCTTTGGTTGTTGGCTTCCATTTAAGAGGTTGGTGCACTTTTTTGTGAATGCTGAGAATCTCCTTGCCATTGCTCATCTCTTTGGTTGTTGGCTTCCATTTAAGAGGTTGGTGCACTTTGTTGTACATTTTCTTACGCTTATCAGAGTATTAGTAATGTTTTCGTGCTGTTCGGCATCCATTTCCTATTTCCCCGCTGTCAAAACACCCTTTTTCTCATCTATGAGTTTCCGCTTCTTGATTCTTGCCTGCACGTTTTCACTCATGAGACCTTCCATGCACAGAATGCTGAAAATCTCCTTTTTATTGCTTATCTCATTGGTGGTTTACTTCCATTTAAGAGGTTGGTGCACTTTTTTGTACATTTTCAAATGGATTTCAGAGTATAAATAATAGTTTCACGTTGTTCGTCATCCATTTCCTATTTCCCCGCTGTCGAAACCCCCTTTTTCTCATCTACAAGTGCCCGCTTCTTCTTTATACTTGCTTGCACGTATTCGCTCTACAGACCTTCCATGCCCATAACCCGTCAACCCTTCTATTTACACCATTTTGAACTTGTTAGCATCCGTTTCATCCTGCAATATGTTTATGTACGTGGAAATTGGAATGGTTTTTCTGGAATCAAAATAAATGAAAAATTTTTTAAGAGCAATGAAAGTACCCTTATTGTTTTCTACCATTAATGAAACTACCATTATTGTATATGACGTAACATACATGTGTAATTTCCTCTACATTATTGAAATGTTGTATATAGTCTGCTGCTGCATTTCTCTCTAATAGATATATGTTCTTTCAATGATTAGGATGTCGGGAGATGAATTAATAGTCATATTCCACTATGAAGGGGATCTTTAGTTTGACATGATTCGTCCAGCATGTAAAGGTCGAAAGCAAAAGATGAGGGCTATTCCAAAGGATATAACATTTGAATCGTTAGTTAAAGTTGCTATTGAAGCATCACATTGGGAGATTAAATGCGAAGACATTAGCATACTTTATCTATATCACAATGGTAAAGTGTTTTTATTGGTTGGCATCAAAGATGATGACGATATTAAGTGCATGCTGACACTCTCAAGAGTTGAAACAAATGGGATTTGTTTATATATCAACAGAACACCAGTTGGTTCCGGTTGCAATGTTGGTATTGGAGAACAACAAAGGTACGCCATACGAGTTTATTTTATTAAGCAACACATTCATGTACGTGTTATACATTATTAATTCAATATCATGTACTTTTCTGAAGGTCGCATGGGTTGAATATGCATATGCTGCGAGATGGTAAATGGGAGGGTACAGCTAGCAGTCATGATGCAATGCGGAAGGCTCCATTAGAGACAGACAGAAGATGTGATACTGTAAACCTCAGTGAAGACGACGACATGCACTTCTCCTCCAACCCGAACATTGCGACCAATGAATTGGCCCAAGATAGTGACATAGTCTTTCGCAAGTACCTTGATGCAGTAGAGAGTGATGCTGATGTAGAAGCTATGAACGTAGAAGACAATCACCCCACAAGTGTAACTCCTAGCGGTGCACTCAAAAGAGCGATCGTGTGTGCGAAATTAAATGTTGCGAAACCATCAAATTATATACGTGAAGTTATTTTTTAAGATACTGTGGTTCCAAAGGAGTCTCACCCTGGAAGTAGTACTGGAGGCAGTGCATTTAATAGAGCGACAGTGAATACAAAATCAAATGTTGGGGAGCCATCAACCCACAGGCGTGAAGTTAATTTCGAAGATAACATGGTTCTAGAGGAGTTTCCTACAAAATTGTACTATAATACTTCTCGGGAGATGTGGCTAGGGCGCGAATTTCCGAATCACGAAAATTTCAGGAGGAGTACTATAGCCAAGTTTGCAATATATAACAACTTCACACTCAAGCAATTGAAGACTAGTTAGTTCAAAGACACAGCAAAATGCAAGGACCAGGATTGTCCATAGCGTATCCACGCGTCTATAATTGAGAGTGGACCACGGTTCAAGGTTCGAACCTACAACCCTATTCATAAATGTTCAAAGCCAATGATGGGTACAGCACATAGGTAGGCGTTATCAGAGTTAATTGCGGAGTACATTCCGGACAAAGTTCGTCTAAACAATAATTTGAGACCGAAAGAGATAATGAATGATTACCAGATGGAGTTTGGGGTTAATACATCGTACATGAAGGCACATATCGCTAGAGAAATGGAACTTTGTATAGTTCGAGGTTCATACGAAGATTCATTCAAACTCCTTCCACTCTATTGTGCCGAGTTGAAGATAATGAACCCAGGAAGTGTGACCAACATCGTGACATCCGACGACGACAGATTTAAGAGATGCCAATAGTGTCTTTGCCCGCTTGTGGAGCAATGCCAAGCAACTCCTTACACACTTCAGGGACAAGTGACTTCGGGAAAGTCCGACTCATTACCAGTATACCATCGATCGGGAGCCCATATATGTGTGCAACATCCTGTAAGGTAACCGTGGCTTCATGATAAGTACCTAATTGTTAAGCAATTAGAGACTTAATTTCCTTTCCATCACCTTCATTCGTGTTTAATTCGTTTGATTTCATATAATTTTGCACGAATATTGGTCTTTGGTCTTTTGCAGGAAATTAGTGAAGAATGAAGCTTTTGGGATGATGAATAGATCGAGTGCAGATTGAAGGATCAAGTGAATTTAAAGATTTGAGCAACAAAAAGCAAGAAATTGAACTTCAACACTCCAACCGGAAGATCTACCAGTAGAAATGTCCAAAAATTGGACAGAAAGCTGAAGAAATGGAGCTTCCACATTTCTACCGGAAGTTCTACCGGTAGAACTGCTTCTACCGCAAGTTCTACCGGTAGAGATGGCTGAAATTCAAGCAGAGAGCTGGAAAAGCAGAAAACCCTCAGTTCTACCGGAAGTTCTACCGGTAGAAAAGGTTGAAAAGATGGCAGAGAATTGCACATCAGAAGTGCGCCTGTTCTACCGGTAGAACACTCGGATTTGGATACAATTTTACTTTTTGGGGCACTTTTGTAATTAAAGTTTTGGGGACCTATATAAAGCATTGTAACTTGATAATTAGGGTTATCTGGGAATTGTCTTCGTTTTCCAGCCCCCTTTTCTTTCCTTCTTTGATAGATGAGTGTATAGGGAGTTTTCAATTGAAGATCAATGTTCAATTTTGCTAAGTTCTTGTATTAAGACAGAATCCTTCAATTTAATTCAAGTTTTCAATAGAGGTAATCTTTCGATTATGTTCTTGCTGTTCTCTTACTTTCATTTAATCTGTATGAAGACTTCTCCATTAATGGAGGGGTAAAATCTCAGATGGTTTGACCTAAGGGGAATTCACCCTGGGTTTTGCATAGTTTCTTCTTCCTGATCATACTTTACTGATGAAAGATAATTTCCATTGATGTTCTGTTTTCAGAAATCATGATTGAGATGTTAAGCCTTTGACTAATTGTGTTCATCTATGATGATACAATTAGTGCTTAGGTCGATGACTCTCAGGTTATTGAATAGAATATCTTAGAATCTCTTTGGAAATTATTCAATTAGACTGATATTTGATTTCCACGAAGGAATTTTCCAGGTTAGAATTGGATTGCTCCAAATCTAACCTATGTAATGGAAAGGAAGATGAAAACCATGAAAATCCAAGTGAATTGAACCCTAGGTTGAACCATCTCTTTAGTTTAACAATTTCAATTAGTTTTCTGCAGTGTTAATCAGTCATCAGATTAGAATTAATTCAAACATTTGAACAAAAGTTGGTGACTCTTGACCAAAAGAAGTTCTCCATAGCCTGAAAACCCTAGCCCGTTCTCTGTGAATTCGACCTCTTCATGAGTGAAGTGCTACTCAACAATGAATTTGTCCTCCGCTTAGGACACACACCCACAATTTCAGCTAAGCACTTCACCGGTAGGCAAATGGAATGTATTAGTCTCAGGCCTCCACCTTTCGACCAAGCCACTAATGGGGGCATGGTCTATTCTCATATAATCAATTTCTGCAAGATGTTCTAGACCAACATCCCTAACAATCTCCCTTTGCCTGTCAGTAAGAACCCATATGTCCTTATCCGGGTTCGTATTTATACATCTATATGACCCTGGCTCCACCCCATTTAATATGGATTTCAACACATGAGAGTCTTGGCCATATAGCATTTTATCCTCTTGTTTTAGCTCCTGTCCTTGGGCCATTTGTTCTGTTTTGGCAAATTGAGACACAAGCACATATAAAACATAGGATTACACTTAATTTTAAATAGAGAGAGCGCATGCAGTAAAGGGAACCTTAAGATATTTCAATCATAACTATCAAATTTCAGCAGCCATTTAGCATTCAAAACAACGAGTAGCATAATTATGAGTAGCATCATTGGCATACGTCAGGATATGTTTTCATTTTTCGTAAAACTTGGACATCAGATTTAAGTAAACAACCTATATAACGTTTTATTCAAAGACAATCCAAGAGTTAGATAATAAATTACTAATCAAATGGTATAAATTAAATGCTAAAATTCATCAATACGAGGAGATTGTATGCATTTCTCTAGATGTATACAAGCTTCTAGTTTTTATGTTTTGATGTTTAGATAGCACTGATAGTACATTTGAGGGTGATATATAGCAAGCAATTCATATAAACAACAGTTCCATTTTATTGGTAGAATACTTGGAAAGATTGGAGTTTGTTTGTTTGGTCCTGCCAGCTTGGTTGGGTAAAGAGCAGAAGTTCCCTTACAATATCTTTACAAATGTATCAATCGAAAGTCATATATCTATTCTGGAGAATTTTCATTGAGAATTCCGTTCATCAATTTATCTACACGACACAAACAGTATCACTAAGAGGAATCAATAGTAACTAAGACTGATTGGGCGGTAGTACGCAATTTTCCATTTTTAGGAAAAACTAGGTATTCCTATACCCCAAAAGAGCCTGGAAATCTTAGCTCTTTGCAATCAAAACAAACCTAACTGTGATGCTTTTATCTAATACTACTTCGAACTCTCTCTCTCTACACACACAACACATTTCAAGATCTATAAATAGGGGATCTCTCTTGTGTTTAGTTCATCAAAGAGAAAACAAAAATAAATTGTTTATCACTACCATTGGCCTATTAACAACCAACTTTTTATCTTGGTTAAGTTGTTTATCACTGCTAATGGCATCCAAAGGTTGGGTTCTTCTCCCTCTCACCTTATTCCTCTTTACTCTACTCATTGAGTCTCGTTCTCCTCCCTCTGCCCCTCCCCACCATCCCCACAAACATCATTAAGCTGTTGTTCCAAATTATGAAGCAGCACATACTGAGCATAACTTGGCGCTGATTGTATACTTTTATTTTATGATTTAGCCAATGAGTTTCTTTCAGGATGTTGCCCACATGATGTTGATTCCAATGTTTTATGTCGGAAGTGAGTGTTTTGGTCTTAGCAAAAACAAGATCAAATGTAGAACAGTTAGATTAAATCTACTCTCACTGAACATGCTTTGACTCACTATTGTTAGATTAAATCAAGTTGTTAAAATAAAAACTACATTGTTCCTCACTGTTCTATCTAGGTAAACCCAACACACAAACCCTAATTCCTTGTAAGGAATTGGAATCAAAACTATTGCCAAATGAAAGTTCTTCAAACAACATAAGTCAATATATTTCACACCAAAAATGCAATAATGAAGTGGTGGAAAGATCATACATTGAAGAGAAGAAGAAAGATGGCAGACAATCATAGAACAGAAACGAAGAAATTGCACGTTTGGTGATAGAATCCCATTTCCAGATTTTAATCAATCGCCAAACAAGCATTACGAAATGAAAATCATATGTCACAAAACATGTGGAAAAAAACAAAAAACACCATTGTGGATGTTTCGTCTTTGATACAAAAACCCAAACAGACATTGTTTTTGAAATTATACACATACAAATGTGCAAACGGAATCAACGGGCCATACCTTAGAGATGGTGTGCGATATCGGAGCAAGGTTGATACAAAGTATACAAGGAATGATGCAAGAGGAACACCGGCGTCGACGTACTGGTGTAGAGGAAGGAGAGGGGAAGGAAAAATAGGAAAACGAAGGGTCAGAGGGGTATATGAAACTGCCGAAGAGTGTCATCTCATAAAGGCAAAAAAAAAAAAAAAAACCAAACGGGGTGTGCTGCGCTATTTCCGAGGCACTCATACGTGCGACGAACAATTACTGGGTATTTTCCAGTAAAATCCTCTAAAATCAAAGGTGCTAGTATTTTTATTTACATCGCACTAGTGTATTGGTTTGTCTAGTGAGAACAATCTCACTGTCTTTATAAATGTGTCATTTGGTTTTTTGGGTCACCTTACCTACCTATAATGGACTTTCCCTTCTTTCATACATGGTTAAACACCATCCAAAACCTGTCTAGTGCATGACAACCCCTGCAATGCATGGTTAAACACCATCCAAAACCAAATGAAATTTCTATTTAATATTAATAATAATATTAATATTTAAATTAATTATTAACCCATAAAAAGGTACTTAAATCATTCAATTAATATTTAGTAAAAATGAGAAAGTTCTATGCGATGCACAGTTAAATCCCGCATAAATTAATTTATAAATTAAAACTAATATCTAAAATTAATAAGAATTAATAAAAAAGCACATGTATTGGGTTAATGGTTTAATGATTAATCAGTAGGACTCTTTGAAGCTTACCCAAATGGGGTTCGTCCCAGTTTATGAGCCATCAAATGCAATTGAGCATATGGTAACTTGTATCATGAAAGCTTCTTTTGACCGAGCTCTGACCTTTGTTTTCTCCTTCCCTTTCAGGTTTCAGACATTCAATCTTTCCCAAGAAGCTTTATAGCGATCTTAATCCATCCAAACAAGACCGAAATAATTTAAGCACGTACAAGGTTCACATAAGTAACACTGTTTCTGGAGACTTTGCACAGTGGACCGTGCCGGGCCTGTGTATTTCGTCTAAGGCCTTGTTTTGGATCGTCTTAATATTTTGACGTCTTAATCTATCTGAAAAAGATCTGTGAGTTTAAGATCTTATTAGAGCTGCGAGTTTAAGATCTTATTAGCTGTTCTGTAATAAGATCGTTTGGCAACACGTGAACGTGATGAGATCTGAATTGAATAAGACTGTTTGGTAATACATCTTATCCATGTCTTAAGTTAAGGGTAATTTTTGTCATTTAAAAAATGGTTTTAAGCCTGAAAAACATCTGTGACATAAATTTATTTCTTTTTAGATTCGGACAATGTCCAGTACACTTTATACTCATTTTTTTAAATTTAAAAAAAATCATGTTTTAACTATCACAATGCATGTTCCACGTCATAATCACCAACATTATTACATAAACTTTAATAATAGTTCACTTATAAAAGGACTAAAGACACATCACTATAACGACCACCAAAATGATTGCTGCATATTTTTAGAAACATATTGAATCCAATAGTTAGAATCAAATTTTTTTTCAAAGAAGCAACTTCAAAAAAAATTGAAAATGAAACTGTAAATGAATTAAAATAAAAAAATAAAAAATAGAGAGATGAGGGCTCCAATCGTTGATATCGGTGAGGGTTATTACGGAAATTTTAAAATTATTTTAAAGTTCTGAAATGTCTTACCGCTTAAGATGTTGGGGTCTTAATTCCAAGAGCTGGATTTTGAGCTCCTAGAATTAAGATAATCTCATCTTACAAGTCGTTTTAGCGCTTAAAACATGTTGTTATTGCATATCGAACAATCTTATTTAGTTTTTTTTGTCTAAGCGCTTAAGACACAAAACATTAAGACCCAAACTTAAAACGATCCAAACATTACCTAATTTATCTCTGCTTAAGCCAAATGCCACAAAAGTCGTTGCCTCTTTCCCAAGAAACTCACTTTTACGTTTTTTGGTTGGATAATAATAAATCAACCAACGTCATACATCAATACACCATGTTAGAATAGAAAAAACCGACATGCAGAAAACCAAAGTTCTCGATTTTATAATTCTACGCTGAGTAGGAAATGAATACACTGGTTTGACTATTCGTGTTGCTGCGCGAAAGTCGCCCCCTTCGTTTGGTGACGGGGACAGATGAAAAGGGCCGGTCAAAAACCTGCCTTATACACACTTCTGAAATCTGACCACCAATGCAGAGTAGAGATTGAATTGTTCCTGGTGGCCTGGATTGGCCGTCTCCCCGACTCTTCTTTCACGCTGCAACATGTTCGGGTGTATTATAAAAGTGTGCACCTTCTCTTTGCCATCGGAGAATCTGCACCCTCTACATCTCCCCAACTCCTGTAATTTCAAGATGGAATCACTTCCTAAAAGTTGTACAATCTTTCTATCGATCTCCTTCATCTTCGTGATTGACATAGCCTCTGCTGTGAGTCTCATAAGCCAGTTCGCTTACAAGACTATGTTATAAACTGTACTCATCTAAACCATCCAACTTTTTATATCTTTTTAAAACTCCATATTTTGAAGTGACCGCGCGATTTACCATGAGATCATCATCCACAACCATTACACGCTTATCAATAAACAATAACAACATGGGACTAGAAATTGCCGAGAGCATGGAAATGGATCCCTTCCACTCGGGGGTGCCACATGAGAGAGAAATGTCATATCAATGACATCTCATCTCCTCGGCGTTAATTTTTTTTTTTCTTTCCCTTGTGGCACCCACTCATTGGTCCAAACAGGGATCCTTTGGATCCGAGGCAACAAGCGTTCTACCCAAAAAAGGAAAAAAAAACGTATATAAGAAAGCCGAGACTCGACCATGTTCCAAGCCAAGACTGGTTCATTTTGGAACATGGATGGTCGGAAAGCTAATACAGATATCCCTGGGAGGGTTCAAGGAGAAGATATGCGTTTATTTGCAATGGTCCTTCCTGTGATTTTAGGCTACTTGTCCTCGCAACAACAACTTGTTGGGAATGTAGAAGGAGCTCGCTTATATTCGCAAGCCGCATGTGTTTGTTTCACCATCGCTCTTGTGGCGCTCACAGCTTCTTGTCCCCTCCCATGTTCTTCTAAAGCACAGCAAATATGCCTTTTCCATCTCATATTAGGGTGTGCTTTGCTCCTCTCTTTGGCTGTCCCAAGCATGCTGTGCTGGGCGCCGTATTTCTGCTGCATTCGCCCCATGTTTCATCTGCTCCCTCACTCATTTCAACTTCGAGTCCTGCAGTTTTTCGTGTACGTGTTCGATGCCATCAAAAGGCTGGTGGGTCTGGTCTCCTTTGTTGTTGGCTCTCTCTTTCAAATGCTCCGGAAACCATTTGGACTCCTGATCAGACAAGGCAATGCCATTGGACGATTGGTATCGGTTGGTGTCAGTCGAAATCCTCCTCAGTCATCGTCACCAGTACAAGCCAACTTCAACTCGCAGCAGGTGGCAGTTGGTGTTGCTCAGTCATCCTCACCAGCACGAGCCAACTTCAACTCGCAGCAGGAGGTCGAGGCTGTCAAGCTACGCGTTCAAAGCATCAATGCAATTGGGCGATTGGTGGCAGTTGGTGCCAGTCCACATGCTCAATCTTCCTCATCAACACAAGCCAACTTCAACTCGCAGCAGGAGGTGGTCGAGCTTCGCGTGCAAGGAGGGACTAGTATGGATGCTTCTACCTCTGGCGTGCATAAACCCTAGATCCGCCACTATTGAAGGAAGGTGGTCACTTGGTTCTACCGAGTCGATGCAACAAGTTGGTATCTGGTATGTCCAGCGTTTCTTTCCCTTGCTTTGCAGGTATGGAAGTTGGTATGTGTGATGTTATATATTAGAAAAGAGGGAGAGATGTTTCATTTCTCGTTTTATTGTATGTAAGTGGTGGGTTGTTCTTCTATCAGGGTTTGTTGATGAATTCCATGTTAGTATATACTGTAATCTGACTGCACTCGTCTAGACAGTCTTATGTAATGGCGCAAAAGGAATCAATCAGGTGAATGATAATATTAATAATTGGGTGATTAGAAGATGTTGATTTCATTAAACACGCTGCAATGGATGCTGTGACAAAAAACGAAAGGAAATAAAGAAAGAAAAAAAGAAGATGTCACTCCAAAATGAATGAATGAAATAGAAGACGAACTTTTTAGAACAAATCACATGCATGTATGATTTTCTCTTTATCCAAGTCTTTTTATTGATCACTATCTACTGCATAAGTTAAAACATTTCATATAAACCAATCTTCTTTGTGTCTCATTGGTTGCATGATTAGGAGTACATGCAAGACGTCTAGGGTTCAAGGATTGGTACCATCCTCTCTTTATCTTAAACATTCTTATAAAGCTATACAAAGATACCAAAGAAAAGAAACTGATTCTTGATTTGAACTTGGGACAGCTTGCGTAACTAATTAGTGATGTTGTCTCATGCTGCTTATTGATGCAAATCTCCAACTTGGTTGTATAACGACGGTTTCACTAATTCCCTCACTCGCTTGTAATTTGGCTAACACAAGGTACACAATATCTTGCCTTCTGGATTCTTCTGGATAACAGGGCGCAGCAGGTTTAATTAATTAAGTGGTAAGTTTATGTCATTTCGGATAGGTCATGAAATTAAAAATCAAGTGAGTTCAATCCACGTAGCCTTCGTTGACTAATCTTATCAATATCACCATTCTGAATGTGGAACTTGATATATATGATGTATATATTAGTACAATAGACAGTCTTGTCCTTTCATGTCTAGTTTGACATACAAAAGTTAGAACTACTAACTTGATATACAAAAGTTAGACCAGTGCTTCATCAACCTCTCGTGCTCATCAGATAATTACTGTTAACTGAAATAAGAAAGTGCTTTATCAATGGCTTAGAGACTGTTAAACCTTTTATGCTTCCTTCATGTTAAGGGAAAATATGATCTGATGGGATCTTGAGGTAATCCCAAACCCAAAAATCCTTTATCCTAGTTGGTTTTTTTCCTTTTATAATCCTCATGGGAAAAGGAGGAAACAAGTGAAAGAAAAGACATCTAAAGAATAAAAAAAAAATCTACCATCCAATTACATCAAAGTCTGCTAAATCCCAATGTTTGGTTCTCTAAGTCTGGGAGCCATCACTTGAGTTGATTCATGTTAACCAATGTTGTCAATCCTTCTCTTATCCCCTCCAAATCTTGCATCAATGATTCCTGCTATAGTACGTAGTTGATGTAACCCCCACTCCAAAACAAAAGTCCTTTTCTCATGCTCGCTTTCGAATCTCAAAAGGGAAAAAGGAGAAAAGAAGCCCAGACAGAAAAGAGGATACAGGAGGTCTCCTGTATGCTAAATTCAAGTTACTATTCAAGTGGGGCTGAAGGGTCATTCCAAGTGACCATAAAAGAAAATAAAAGATTTTAAAAAGCACATATCCATCACTTTTTTATCTGACCCCTCATTTCATCAAACTTGTTGAACTGCACATAAGGTGACTGGAAATTGAAACATGGACGACCACATCTGAAGTCTAAACCTATTGGTGAAAATACTTTTTAAACTTGTTGAACTTGTTAAACTCCATTTGCTGAACCGATTGTGCTGATTTTATTTGAATACAATTACCTTCCTGAAAAAGCATTCAATTGAACGACCTATATTGATGGTTTTACAACATTTACAGTCATACACATGCAACCTGCACCTATATTGCTAGTTTGAGCACGCATGAACAACACCTGTTGCCAGTTTTACCCGTAGTTAACTAGTTCGTTCATAATGCCCTCGGACTCCAAATAGTTCATTTCGAACAATTCGCAGTTCAATTCACAAACTGTCATTGAACTAGTCTAATTACTCCGCTAAATTGATTCCTATAAATCCAATTGTGGTGTCACTTGAGCATCCAAGCAACTCAAAAGCATAGGCACCCCTATCTCTTAGCGCTAATCCAAATCCGACTCCAATGAAAGTGGCACTTTAAGATTGCTTACTAGTAAAACATGAAGTTTTACTTTGGTTTTTATTTCAACCGTGCATTTTACACTACTCTATTTAGTAAAATCTCACCGTAGTCAATCTAAAGAACAACTATCTTCGATGATTAATTTGGATTTTAGAACTTGTTAAACTCGAATTGAGAATTAGATGAATTGAGATGCGATTCATATCCAATCTTACTACTTGGCCTACTCTTTTTCCATGTCATTTTTGGCCTACTCTTTTTCCTTGGCAGGCCATCCATCGACGTGCATAGAAGGATATTCTAAAAAATGTTTGCAATCCAAAAAAATGTTTATACCAAAAGTTGAAATCAGAAACGGAGGTTTGAAACGGCCTTAAGCCGTTTCTATTTTGACGCGGTCTCACACCGCTCAAAATGAAAAGGGCCGTTTCAATTGAAAAAAAGACCTTTCGTTTAGTATCAGGAATCATTCCCGCTCTCTTCTATTCCCTTCGCGCCATTCTTCTAAAGCGTGCCCTTTTTATCTCGTTATTCCCTTTGCGCCAATCTTCTTCTAAACAGAGGTTCTGAACTGCTGCGTCTTCTTCGAATCTCTTTGAGGAGCAGCACTGCGTGCAGAACAACAACGATCGGAGAAGAAGGTTGCAGAGAACCCATTTTTCTATTGCAGAACAACTTCTTTCAGGTTTCTATTGCAGAGAGGATGTGAGGAAGAAGAAGGGTTTTCCCATTTTTTTCCCAAGTTGCAGAGATCACCAAGGATCCGGTGCTTTTGGCTCCCGACAGGCCTTCCATCGGTGGTCTTTGTCGCCGCTGGGCCGTGGCCGGAGAGGAAGGAGGGCTTAGGTTGCAGTCCGAATAAAAAATGAAGAAGGAAGAAGATCGAGCCTGGGCTACACTACGTCAAAATACTGTATTCTCATTTCAACAGTCGTTTCTCAAGAAATAAAATTGGGTCGACGCGATTCCCAGAATCACTACCGTCATGTTTGCAAGTATCTTTCTTTCCCTCCCTTTTCTTTCTTTCTCCATCAATCGTGCCATTTCTGTTTCGGGTTTCTCTTCGTGCACTATTTTGGGATCACTCTTCCCATTTTTCTTTTGATTTAATGGTCAGAAAGGTTTACACTCTTTGGCTTTTCTCATCTGTAGGTCTCTCTCTGCTCACTGTTCTCTCAAACTGTTCTCTCTGCTTTTCTCTGCAAAAGTCTGAAGGTAAAAGCACAATCATTATTTATTTTCTATTTTATTGCTTTTAAACGTTCTCAAATATATGAATAGATATTGGGATTAGGGCTGGATTTTGGGGATGTAAGGGATTTCAGGTTTCTTTAATTTGGGGATTTTAGGGATTTTTCTCCATCACTGCCTCCAAGCCCTCACTACTGGTTTGGCTAAAAAAGGGTGTGATTGATCTGGTGGTTGGATTCATAAATAAGTTAGGCCTTGGATTAAACACTGAAATCCAAATAATAATAAGAAGAACCATCAGAAGAAAGGATATTTAATCAACGTTGACACACAAGAGATGATGTCTCATAAGACTGTTGTGAGGAATTACATGTCCCTATTTCTTCACATGGTTCTTTCTTATCATTTGCTACCACAGAAATCACACAACAAATAAAGAAAGGAGAAAGAAAACAAAAAATATAAAAAAGTGAGGTATCGGAATCGCTCACTTAAGACCAGAGGGAGAGAGGGTGGATGTCCGGCTTGTAAAGGAGCTTAAGAAAAAAAAAAAAAACAGACACCAATATAAGGTTTGGAGCATTTCCATGGATGAAAGCAGCTCCATTACACTGTGGAATGGAACAAAACTACTGGGGGCAGGGGGCTTTCTCCACGTTCAAGGCAATTCAATAATAGTGTGAGTAGAAAAGATTTTGCTTTACAAACTTTATTCCGTTGAATTTTATTGTTATGTTTGGCTTCCTATAATTTTCCTATAAATGTAATGATGTATTATATGATAACATGGTACATATTCAAGAAAAAGAAGTGAGTGACATGAAAGTAAATTCTCCCACACTCTCTATTTCTTTAGCTAGAAAGAAATAGAAACAGGATTGAAGAACAGAGGTTCACAGGGGAAAAAAAACATGCTTTACTTTTTGTATGAACCAACTGGAAGGGTCTTGCCCGGGCCTCAATAAATCTCATGATATCGCTGAACAAGAAAGAAAGCTCCAAAAGGCCAAGGACCCCTTCAGCTCAGAGCAGCTGGCCCAAGTGCTCAATTGATGGAAATTCATGAGACACGAGGGTCCAGGCCTTTTCACTAGTGTAAGCCACCACCAGTGTGAGTGCTCATCCCACATATGATATTCATGTCATCAGGGTCAAAACTTTAAGCAACATAAACAATCAAATTGCTTGGAACATTGAGACCCCAGAAGGTTTTTGTAGCTTCTTGCACCCAAAGGGATTGCATCTTTGAGACCCCCCTTTTCGTTTGGAATAAAAGAAGGTGGATTTGCTTTCCAAGCAGTTGAATTAGGCATGGGAGGCACCAATGAAACAAGGAAAGACCAATCATTCCCTTTAGAAAGGAGTTGCATTATTAAGAAGAACATATTGCAAAAAGTAGCGGAGGGGTATTATTAAGTCATCTTACCATTTGGACATGCACTTCATATCTAATGCAAGTTGTTGATAGTGATCTAGAGTATTGTTCTAAATTGGCCATATAAGTTGGTATGATTACTTTCGGATAATGTTACCTTTTCTCAAAGTTTATAACTTCATTTACACTAATGTTTCAGGAAATTGTACAATGCGCTATTAGTGAGATGTATGCATCATTTTGAATCATTTGCTAGTTTTGTTCTTGTATCATTAGTGGATTTTGTTTTTAATTTGGATTTTTCCCTTAAGTCTTAAATGTGTTTGTTTTTTTGTTTTCTTTAACTCTTAATGCTTAAGGCAGTGTGCTGGTGTGTTTATAGTCAAAGAGTATGATGGGATTGAGCAGACTGTTTTTAGATTTTATTCAGTTATTTTGTTTATGGTCCTTTTGTGGTGATGACCAAAGTTAGACTTGTTCTATGGGAGAGTTATTGGTGATCCCATTTTTGTCTAAATTTCCCATTCCCTAAGATGTTGCTATAACCCAATCCAGCACTTCAAACAAGTGAGTTGCGAGGCTTAGATTGATTGGCCTATAAATGGGAGATTATGCAGGAAAATATTTAAATATTACATTGAAAATTGAATATAACCTTACCAGTTATAAAGGAACGTTGAATCTAATCTTGAGTTCTGTTTTCCTTAGGATTACAGGTAATTAAGTTTTATTTCAATTTACAGAGGATATATTGATTATCCAAAACTATCATGAAATTTCTGCCTCTTCCTTCTGTAAAGTCTCTCATCGTTCATTGAACTTCAGCTTTTATCATGGCAGTTATTATGGTGTTCTAATGGCCTATGGAGCCCTTGTAGATGTAAGCAGATTTGATCTTATTTGGTTCAGTGATTTAAGATCATTATAATCATCATCTTGTCCCAACTATGTTGTGGTTGGCTACATTAATCAAGTGATTTAAGATGTCTATATCTATATATATATAATTAATCATGTGATAAAACTGATGTGGATGGACAGTTTTTAAAAGACCAGAATCCTGAGTACACAACATCTTTGGTTCGGAGTTGGGTGCTACCGTTATATTTGTTATGTTCCTCTCAGCCTTACTTGGTTGCCACTGCCAACTGGGTCCTTGGAGAGCTTGCATCCTGTCTCCCTCAGGTGAGATGTCTCTTATACATTCTTCTTGCAAGATCCCTTACCATAAAGTGATTGTCATGTCCAGTGAATCTTTTTATTATTTTGACTTTCTTTGCAGTATGTAACAAATGGTTGAGTGCTTCTTCTTCTTCAACATCACAAGGCTAATATTTTTGTTGTATGGTAGCATAGACAGGTTTTAATTGACCGAATATGGGATTATGAAATCTTGCCCCTTGGTGATCTTGTAGTAATGTTTTAAAATGTTGATGTGTGAGGCGAGGCATCCATTGCCCAAAGAGTGGAGTGTAAGCCTCAAGGTATGTGATATGCCTCATGATCTCATCATTCTAATAAATAAATAATTACATCAGAATAATATGTTATTAAAACACAGTATTAGCTTGACAGTTTTTAAGATTTCTAATGAATTAATTAGGGTGGAATTAAAATGGACTTAAATTAAAAAATTAACTTATTAAAATAATGAACTGCCCCTCCCATTTTCTTAAAAAAAAAGATATGCTAATGAGGCTTATGCTCCTTAATATGGAGCATGACTGAAGCGTACACTTTATCTGGGTGCATGGCAGACTGAAGCATACACTTTATGCTCGCACCTGTGCAGTTAATGGTACATCCTTTTTTTTTTAAAAAAAATCATTCAGTATGAGTTATTAGGCAATCATTCAATTTCATATTATAATGTGGTTTGATGTAGATACTTTATCATTAATTTATTGACTATGATATTCAATTTGTAGAAGAATGACACTATCTGAAAACTCCCAATGAAATGCTCTGTTTTGGACTAATCACATGACAGACTAGATCCGGACATTTATTAGCCTCAGGATGAAGGTGCTATTGGTTTCTGATAATTTCTAAGATAGAAACATGCTGATTGGGGTTTACTGAATAGTCCTTAATTAGTAATGAAAGCAAATGGGTTTGGTTTAGTTGGCAAATGTTTTCAGATAAGATGATAGGATAGTTTGTCAAGTGATGATTGGGCCATGGCATCTTCATGGTTGGGTCTTTAAGATGATCTGACTTCTGAGTAATGCCAACATTTCCTAGGTGGGCCCAATTGTTGCATCTTATGGGTAACTCATGGTTTTGTTGTCTTTTATGGGCCTGTATATAATATGCTAACTCTTGTTAATGGGCTAGTGCTTTTATTTTGGACTGTATTATTTTCAATTGTGCATGTGGTTTCAATGCGTCAATTTTTTTTCTTTGTAAGAAGGATGCCTTCGCCACCTGCAACTCATGGTTTTGTTGTCAACTTGCATAGGAAATGTGAGTTAAAGGATTTCTTTGAAAGAAGGATGCCTTCGCCACTTGAAAGTGCAGTTTGTTGTAGTGTATGAAACGATGTCGCCTGACATGCCGGTTGCATCATCCTCATGCATGGATGAGGATGACAAAGATGATGCAATTCATATACAGCTATTGAATTGAATTGAATAGACTCAAATTTGGACTATTTTTTCAGCATTTCTTTTTTTTTATTCTGAATGAATTTCCATACACATTTCATTACATGTAGTTAGATATCTGTATATTGATTGAGTCCTAGTTTTATGTTAATAATTTGTAAAATGTCTATAGGGTACCAGCAGTTGCAATCTTCAAGTGGTGTGACACAGTTACTTGTAATGGGGTTCCTAATGTTGTTGAGTCTTCATACCCAACCTACTCTTGTGGTGCTGGAAAGTGCAATCTTCTTACTGAAAAGGATGGGAAAGATACTGAAACTGATTAAAATATTGTTTTGCCAGTGCCGCCTCCAAATTGGTCAATGACTCACCAACTTCAGCCTTTCGGCTCCAAACAGTTGTTCAGATAGAAAGATGCATGTGGTTGGGAACTGCATACAGAAGTTATACCAGCACATGATTCATCTATGTTGATGTCAATTTGAGGTATTGTATTGTTTATTCATCCCATTTTTCTTCTTTTCTGTTCCTTTTTATTTCATTTATTTCTTTTCTTGTTTCATTTGTCAACTCCTGTTTAAGAGGCAGCAATACACTGTAACCTTTGTCCCATTTCTAATGTCATATTCATTGTTTTAATCATGAAATGCTAGTGTGGACTGCCCAGAAAATTCCAGGATTGGACTCTCTGTTTTGTGTAATTTTCTTGTAAACAGAGAATTAGTGTACAGATTTTGCTGCTGGATCAATCAGGTTGGTAGGGCAGATGGGGAAACTCCAGCATGGTACAGATTTCACTTGACTTATTGCTTTTATAATATAGATGTGAAAGCATGAGACAGGAACCAAAGGGCATAACCACATAGGTATTTTCTATGGAGATGAGTTTAGTGGTGCACAAGAATTGATCAAGGTATATCCTCATCATCAAATGTGATTCGTAAGGTGATGTACCTGAAGTTGTATGAGGAAGTACAAGTTTAGAAATCATGATTCTAAATTGTGGCTAATGCTTCATCTATACATTATCGAGTGCTATATGATGAGTTGTGATTTTAGCAGTGCACATGGATCGAGTTGTATGAGAGGAAGTATAAGTTTAGGAATCATGGTTCTAAACTGTGGCTAATGCTTCATCTATACATTATCGAGTACTATATGATGAGTTGTGAGTTTAGCAGTGCACATGAATCGAGTTGTATGAGAGGAAGTATAAGTTTAGGAATCATGGTTCTAAATTGTGGCTTATACTTCGTCTATACTTTATTGAGTATTAAATGATGACTTGTGGCTGAATGTTTGTTATCACTACGAGGAGGACTAGAAAAGTCTAAAATGCCCTTAACAAATGGGCTACAAAGATGAAAATAAAAGAGAGCTAGCAATGGCACAGGCCCATGCAATCAGGTGACCGATTCTGATCTACATCAAAACTGAAGTTGTGTAATGGTGATAACATGAGTGTTGGATGGCATCCAAACTGGTGGAAACTGATACTCTCTTATGCATTCTGATGACCAACATCATCATTGTAGCGTTATTCCATTACTATGGCGGATACAACTCGCAAAAGAGTGAATTATTTTAAAATAATTACTTGATTTCCATTTTTTTAGAGGAATTATGGGAATGCTTCTTAGGGGTGCTTGAGATCTGATTTGAGCATTGGAAGCATGATTACCATGATTCACGAGAATTTTTTTCCCCAAAAGCATACTATGAGTTTAGAATTTTAAGCTTCCATTTTAACCTACCTCCCAATGCCATTTTTACAGCAACAGATCATACTCTATTTTACCTGAAGAGGAAACTGTTTCTTTTCATTAGTATAATTTTTATCAGTTTCCTTTTTTATGCCGGATAAAGGTGTAGATTGTTGTATGACTTCATTTTCAGGGTTTTCTTCTTTCTTTTTTGGCTTCTGTATTCATTCCATTGAGTTTGTACTAATGTTAGTTCTTTTTATGACAGTTGTTGAAACATTCTAATTGGTTGAAGGAATAAAGAATTGTTTGAGGTTTTTCAGTTTCAAGACCTCACTGTTTTATTGCAAGGGTCGATGGCAGAGAGGGCTTGTGTCAAGCGCCTTCAAAAGGAATATAGAACACTTTATAAGGTATGCATTTTTACAGAGTGTACTTTTGAGTATCCTTATCAATAGGCATTTGGTAGTTGTTTGACTTTGGAGTAAATGTCAGTCTGGCTTTGTGTATATGTTGATGATCTTGAGCTGTGACAGAATTTTCTTTTTATTACCAGTCTTACCTGATGAGTCCAAACGTTCACATACCCTTGCCCCTTCATGATCGGCACTGACCCCAATTTGGTACTCATCAAGCAATTATTAACCGTTGTATTTAAAGAAAGTCAGTTTATCTATGGGCTGAAAATTTGAGCCCCTCTTAAGTCAAGGGCTAGGATGGTTTTGGTTGGGACCATATTTGGTCTACCCTAATCCAGAGGTAGACCTAGCCATCTCCTTCCCCTGTTATTGGCATCAACCCATGTGGGTTCAAAAAAAAGTTACTTAAAAAGAAAAGAAAAAAGAACCTGTCCTTTGTAGATATTTCTCCGTACAATACTGTTATGCTGGGGATCAAAATATAGTGTATGAAACTTTATTGTTTTTGCTCCAAGGTGGGTGCATGCATGGAAGGTGTGCAAGGGGATTTGGTAGGGAGATGAAGCGCAGGTGGGGTTCAGGGGGCTGGGACAGTGGCTATGCAAGCTGGGTGGTGATGGCAGTGCAGTGGGTGGTTGTGAGGGAGAGGAAGAAAGGACGAGAAAGTGAAGGGAAAGAAAAGAATGGAGAAGGAGATGGTGATGGTGTCGGCAGTGGAGGTGCAGCAGGTACAGCTGGCAGGGGGAGGAAGAAAGGAAGGAGAGAAGTGGGGGAAGGAAGAAAAGAAAAGGAAAGGGAGAGGGACGTGCACATGCATGGGTGCAGGGGAGGAGAAGAAGGAGAGAAGAGAAGGGGGAAAGAAATAAAGAAGAGGAGGAGGCAGTGGGTGTGCAGGTGGGTGTACGTGCAGGGTGGTGCAGCTGGTGGGTGTGTGCAGCTGGTAGAAGAGGAGGAATTTTTTAGAACCCTTTTCACTTTTTACATTTTCACTATGGTGTCTGTTTAATGGCTCAGTTGCTATAAACTCTTTCACTTTTAACCTTTTCACTATGCTTTGCAGCTTCTAGTTTATTAATATGGCATTACTGCAAGGGGAGCACTTTTAGAAGAACACGTATTACTTTCTAACAAGTGCAAGGTGTGTCAGCCGATTCTTTGTAATTATGATTAGTTGGAAGCCTATTACTTAACAGTATTCTAGTAGATAAAAGGAACAATATTAATGTTTACATTTCTGCTATTCCAGCTAGAATATAATTGGTGAGTGTTTTTTCTAGACTTGGTTTGGGACTTTTGTGCAATACTAAAATGTTTAGTTTACTTGCTATTTTTCATTTTCCACACTTTGTAACAATATGTCAGTATGCTCTCTCCTCATGCTCCAAATTTTGCATGTACTTAAATTTAATGTCAGTATTCTTTTATAGATAGTTGATTACAAGACACATAAAAAGAATTAGACTGAAGGGCAAAAGTACTTTATGGAAAGTTGAGCATTATTGAGAATTGAATTATGCTAGGCCTGGTTTTTGGCATCCAACCCTTTTTTTTTTTTTTTTTTTTGAGTTATGTTTTAAGGTTACAGAATTGAAAAAACTTGCAAGAAACTTGTCAAGGATGATGTTTTTCTTCTTTAGAATACTCACCTCTTTTCTAATATTACTCAAATCATGTCAATAGGAGTTAATTTATGAATATTTTCCTTTGGCAAACAACTAAGAGACAGTTTGGTTCTATATAAATTTTGAATTTCAGGTGGCAGTTGACGAGCACCTCATACCACAGGCCTTGTTTCAAATGTTCTCATGGAGGCTGTGTGATCAGCCCATCAAATCATGTTGCACATGAAGGAAGTTTGCATTGCAAGCACCATCACTCTTAGCTCTTCAAGGCAAAGGGGAATTTTAGCCAGCTTGGCAAACATGAACCTCCTAATCCAGTCCCAAAAGCGGGACCTACCCTCTAAACTTCATGTATACAATCCAGATTAACAGGAGTTCAAAGCGTCAGAGTGCGGGTGAATGTTTTTTATTAGTCATGAAGGTCACATACATGTAACGTAGGGTTAACATGCAAAACAACCCCTATTTGTGTTTGCTTTTGATTTTTGTGTTATATATTTATGTATTTCTAAATATTGTAAATTGTACATTTAAATTCAAGCTAGTATATTGATTTTTTAAATAAACTGATGATGTGTGATATTAATGTGGTGTAGATGAGAATGCTACAATTTATGGGTTTTAATTTTTTTTTCTGATTTTAAGAAAGAATGAATTATGGAACGGTTTTAAATCCTTCCTGTAATTGTTCTAAAAATTAGAATTTGGAACGGTGTTAAAAATTTTGAAAGTGTTTAAAACCGTTCCAAAACAAACTACTAATTGTAAGGATGCTTAAAATTGGAACGGTTCTAGAAAATCAGGTAGTGTTTATAACCATATCAAAATTATAAATTTGGAACAGTTTTAGAAAATATAAAAGTGTTTAGAACCGTTCCAAAAAGGACTACGAAGCGTTCCAAATATTTGAATTTGGAACGGTCAAGAAAACTCTGGCAGTGTCTAGAGCCGTTCCAAATTTTATAATTTGGAACAGTTCTAAAAAAATTGGAACGGTTTTCAGCAGTTCCAAAACATTCAATTTGGAACGGTTTTGGCCCGTTCCAATGTCTTAGGAACATGGACATTTGTAACGGTTTAGGACCGTTCCTATTTTTGTTAGGAACGGTTCTGGGCCGTTCCTATTTGCTGTTTTTGGTGTAGTAATTATAATCAAGAAATTGACATGTCAAGGAAATATCAACGTTCCATATAATGCTTACAATCAAGAAAAGTGTCCGCATACAAATACACAGACCATCCCTAATCAATAGACGATAGTTGAAGTTCCAACATTAATCCAAACTTTGTCTTCAATCCAGAAACCCACTACATACGAATACTTAACCATCCATGAAAGTGTGGATGGACTCCTAACTAATTGTGATCAGCTGAAGTATCTCCAGCTGGGCTAATTTTGGGTACATTTTTTTTGGACTTGAGTGAAGTCATGCTCATGACAGATTCCAATTTTGGCTGTGCTTGACCCACACCTCCCTGCTAATCATTAGTAGATCAGGTAGTTAAGGCAATAATACAAATTATTTTTTTTTAATTTTAAAATAAAAAACCAGTTGTGAATAAATCTGACCTGTCACAGGACAGACTTGGCATTACAATGTAAGCCATAAAACCACTCATGGGTTGAGGCAAATGTCAATTGCGTCGCGTTGAAGTCGGCCTAAACCCAAACCTGACAGACCCACTGCCAATTTGTCATCCCTAATTACATCCACCTCGCTCTCCATGTTTTGTTCTATCAATTGGGTTTGAGTTGGATACTCATTCAGGTTCACACAATGGGGGACCTACACGCAACCACTTGGGGCAGTCACTCCATTGGACTTGGGTTCGCTTTCAAAATTCACGTGTTAATTTTGGGCTCATCCCCAAACTCCACATGAAAATCTTGGATTTTCCCCTAAAAACTAATTATCCATTTAGATCTCCAAATCCCACATGAAAATCTTGAATTTGCCCCCTAAAAACTAATTATCTATTTAGATTTGCCCACTCAAACGAA
The DNA here is from genome assembly GCA_028538565.1 of Umbellularia californica. Lineage (NCBI taxonomy): Eukaryota > Viridiplantae > Streptophyta > Magnoliopsida > Laurales > Lauraceae > Umbellularia > Umbellularia californica. Next base: position 76,941,103 of record JAPQWN010000006.1, on the reverse strand, counting down.
AATTTTTGGTCCGCCGCTAGGTTCACGCACTTCGTAAAGATCTTATCCATTCTCATTCCGTCTCCGGTTGGGTACCTCATGGATCGAGACACTTGTCTAGTCCATCCTTAATCGCTCTTTTATTAAATTAATAATGTTTACATATTATTATAATCCATAGGAGAAATCCAAACATATGAAATAATAAAAAACTAAAAAAATAATATCCTATGTTGTTGACCACAACCAACAATTAACTAAGAAAAAAATAATATATATAAGCTTATTAAATAAAAAGAAAGAGTGATGTTACATGTACTTGGGTCCAACTCTAATGGACCTACCTACATGCATCCCATCAAAGTTTAAGTGAGGATTGATACTTTAGCATGTGGTTTAGGCCCAATATTAGATTAGATGTGTCCTGCTGCACATGATTTGAACCCTTAATTTAAATATTCCCAAAATCTACCATCACACATCTCAAAAAACCGAATCTAATCATCGCAATAATTCAACGGTCAGCAACGCATCCATCAAATGTCAATACGAAGAGACTGTCCGATCATTGAACTGGGCCCCACATGTGAAAAAAACCAAAAGGAGGCGCCACCCGAGCGAAGCGTTACGTCCAATCTGCCGTTACAAAAAGGCAGGCGCCGCCGCTAAGAAAAAACACACCCCCCATTTCCGTCACAAAACGAGTCGGACTAAACCCGAACCCGGACCAGGACCCGAACCCGTTGCGAGTTGCGACTCGTTTAACTATTAAAACTAGCGCGAAATTTCTCCCGCTCTTAACTCACTCTCGTTTTCTCTTCCCTCACTCATTCAACCCCCCACATCAACCCTATATATAAGCTACAGTTTGGGAAGGGGGTAAAATAGGGAGAATGAAAAAAAAAGAGGTAAAAATGGAGGGAAAGTAGAAATTTAGGGTGTTTGGGAAAGAGGGAGGGAAAAGTGGGGGGGGGGGGGGGGGAAATGAGTGTGGAGCCCACTCCAAAATTTTCCTCTCGAGGCGGAATTTATTTGAAATTACTAAATTACCATTTTGTCCAATGAAACTTTTTCAAAAGTAAAGATAAAATGGTTTTTATCTATCTACCTCATAAACAAATAAAATTATACTTTTTCACTTTTCTTCTCCTAGTTTTTTTACTATCAAAACAAAAATGATGTAAAATTAATTTTCACCAACACTAATTGGCATGCTTCCATGCAGTACATGCTACTATTTCATGTATGAGACAATGAAGAAATCTTATTGCCAAGCAAAGAAGAAGAAGGCATTAAATCGAGCAGAACTGCTTCTGGTTGGAGCTCTCAGCTCTGTCAGGTGAGAACCTGGCTTTGCTTTCAGTTACAGAAAGAATGGGCTTGACTTTTATTTGTGTATGATGCTTACAGTTTCCACTCAAATAGCGGAAAAACACATTTCTGGTTCGAAAACAGATATTTGTCTTAAATACTATGGGTGCATTTGGAGTGGGACTTTGTACTCACCCAATTCAGAAATGGTCTCATTAATTTGGTAGAGTTGCGGGTATCCAATAATCATTATTAGACCTCAATGCATTTAATTATTAAACCACGGTAGATGAAACAATAACTTTCTACAGGTTCTGCCTCATTTTATGAGCACAAGTCACCTGTTCTGCTTTGGGGCAAATTTTTTTGGAAAAATAAGCATCTCTACTCTCTAGTTGTGATATCTGATTACTTTGCTACCCGAAGTACACAGTAAAAAGGATAACCAATAACCATTTTGTTCTGCAAAATTGAGAAACTGATTGCCATTTGTGGTACATCTAAATGTAGATACACCTTAACATCTAAGCCACTTCTAAATTTCTTGGGCCTGATTGGTAGCTAAAGAATTAGTATCTCTCCAAATGTGATTTCCAATTCCTGTGCCACCCCTCGGACACAGAAAAGGGTAACCATTTTTTCCTGAAAGATGTAGATGTTGATTGCAATTTGGGGTACATCCAAATGCACTCTAACATCCAAGCTAGTTCCAAAACGCAAGTATGAGTGATAGATAAATTGGTCTTTTCAACTTAATTCTATGTTTCGGGAGCAGCAGAATTGGCCCAATAATTGGAAGTTTGCTTGAAATGAAATGGGCTTGAGAGCAGCCAAGGAAAAGTAAAATGACTTAACATGATGCACATATCAGGTTCTGTCTTACATGCTGACTTACTTCAGATCTGTTTGGAGACTTTATAGTGGAATTTTAAGGATGCATCTTGAACCCTGGTCTCCCAGATTATAACTAGTTTGAATATTTTGGCCAAAATGATTGGTTATCTGCCCTGCTAGGCATGATAGTGTTTTTCTGAATTTTCTGTCCTGAATCATCTGCAGTGTGGATCATCAACTTGGCAAGTACAAATTTGAAAAATAGTATCGCAACGACTGTTATTTTGTAATTCGGTTTCGCCCCAAACTCAGTAGTAGTATCAAGTTGTCAGGTCTCGTTCCGAGTTAATCAAGATTAACTCTAGTTAATTGAAATTAGTGCTAGTTAACCATGTTTAACTAGTTTAATGGTAATTAATGACTAAGCTCGATGAGTTAGTCCCAAATGAATAGAATGAACGGATAATGAAAAGATTAAGTGGATTGGTTATGCTTAAGGCTAATTAACTGCGGTTAATTGAGCTAATGATGGTCAATGACCAAATAATATGGAATAAGCCTCAAATGAATGAATTGGGCTTAATGGAATGGTAAAGAGTGGATTTGCATGGTTTAAATGGAGTTTTAGACTCAAACGTAGAAATGAAGGACTTTTATGTAAATACGAAATTTCGCGTATTTCGTCGAATACGGAAACTCTTGATACCAACGCGTGTATCTCGACGAGTACGTCAACTTTCATAATAGGTTCGAAGTCGTTTGACAAGAATCTGGTCAAATGACCCTTCATTTGACTTAAATTGTAATTTAGTGAGATTCATGGGCTTGAATGCAATTTATTAGCTTATATAAGCTAAGAGAACCCTAATGAGATCATTATCTCATTTGTTTAGAGCATTTCAAACCCTAGGCACCTTTCTTCTTGCTTTTTCTCTTCTTTCCTTCCAATCTTACTCAATCAAGAGGCAAACAAGGAGTTTACAAGTGTTTTCAAGAAGCTTTCATCCTCTACTTCATCCTCCTCAACTTTGTTTACAAATTTTGGAGGTGTGAAGCTTGGACTTGAGGTTTTATTCTTGGAACTACAAGCTAAGGAAGGTTTATTCTCCATTCAACCTTCACAAAAGGCAAGTACTTATGCATTCTTATGATTTATAGTGTTTTAGAGATGTTGGAGTCTATTTGACTCAATTTCGGGAAGTTTTGCTTCAGAAAATCCGAAGTTCAGAACTGAACTTCTGAGCATGTGTCGGTTAGCCGACACCTGACCGACAAGCTAACCGACAGCTCTGGGAGTTGTCTCGGAGAGTTTCAGCTCTCTGGAATTCTGACCGACATTGTGTCGGTCAGCCTACATGGTAGTGTCGGTCGACCGACAGGTCAACCGACGGACTAACCGACAGATCTGAAATCTGTCTCAGTGAATTCCAGCTCTCTGGAATTCGAACCGACAATAGGTCGGTCAACCGACATGGTATCTTCGGTCAGCCGACACATGACCGAAGCCTGACCGACGAATGTATCAGGAAGTGGACTGAAGAATCCAGCTTCTGGAACTTGAACCGACAAAGTGTCGGTTAACCGATAGGTCAACCGACGTTGTATGGTCGGTCAGCCGACAGGCCAACCGACAGCTGAGATGAACTCAGAAAAGATTATGGAAATGAAGCCTAATTTGTACAGGCTATTCCATGCTGATGTCTAAGCCTACATAGGTGTTAGCGAAGGTCGTCTCAATGTACAAATCAAATACATAAAGTGATATTCATCAAAAATAACATGTACATTGGATAACTAACGCTTCACTCGTTTGTCTGGCTTAGAAGTATGAATAGAATTGATAAGAGATGAATAGAATCCATGAAGTGACACAGAGGGGAACTTCATTGACATAGTGAACGTCATTGACATAATGCACGAAATGACAGAGTACATGAATTGAATTAATGAAATGAAATGAAATGAATAGTCACTAAAGGTGACAGTAACTTGAATGAATGAATAATTCCTGCTGCAGTAGATGTGAGGGGCGTTCCGGAGCCTCGTGGAATACCAGTGCTCTCTGATCAAGACACTGGAAAATTTCCACCATTGTGAAAAGTCATGTAATGAAAAGTGAAACAATCTTGAAGCCTCGGCCATGAATGGTTTGCCCTTCCGCCTTGTGCTTAATTAATGTGACTAAATGAAAATTGAATAATCTTGAAGCCTAGGCCATGAATGGTTTGCCCTTCCGCCTTGTGCTTACACTGCTTCCGTTGGAAGACACGAAATGAACGAAATGAGCGAAATGAACGAAATGAAAGGATATGATTGACATAGATATTTGTTATGGAATTGAAGTAGGTTATATAGAACTGTTAAGTTCTTTTATTGTAGAACTGTTTAAGTTCTTACCTTATTGAATTCTTGTATAGAATTGTTAAAGAATTGTTAAATAACATGAAGAATCATGAAAATGCATGTATCTTGTTGAACCTTCGTGTTCACGTGTTATTGATGATGTCACAGGCCCAGATGCCCGTGCCGGTCCTGCCGAGGCCGCGCCGCCTGCGGAGGAGGCCCGTCGTTACCTCCAGGAGGTTTAGCGGAGTGGGCATAGTCGGAGGGCGATTGTAAATGAATATTTTTGTAATAGAGAATTTTGGATTGTGATTAAATACCAACTGCATTGTATTTTAAGTGTGCAGTGTTGGTTTTAGTGGGCTGTAAATTTGTATAAGGGAACTTTACTTTTGTGTAAAGTTAATTGTAGTCAATGTATATATACATGTTTTCCGCACATTGTACATTGACAGGTATTGTGATTTGATATCCCTTGTGAGTCTTGTCTTAACTTCGGTTAATTCAGGATTTACGGGAGTAAGTATGGTTCCGCGACTCGGGGGTCCGTCCGAAGTAATCAGCTCTCGGGCCCGGGTCGTGACACAAGTATGGACAAGTCATCCAATCTATGAAAATGTTCTTATTAATTGTACCAAATTCCTGACACACCCTGGACTACCTTGGATGTGCCAAAGCAACACTTGATAGGGATTTTGATGTGGCCCAGGAGTCTCAAGTATTCATGTTCAAGAGAAGTTACAAGTTTCATTGTTTGAATTTGTATTGTTGAGAAGTTGTCAGAAGCTTTAGCTTTATTTGCTTGTTTTGTAGAAGTGTTAGTTACAAGGCGACATACAAATACTTTGAAGGAAGTTTACCTATGATGTGGAGAAGTATCCATCTTCTTCCATGGGTAGAGGGATTCCCCAAAAAGATATCAAGCATTTGACCTAGATGGGTTGCTGAAATTAAAGTAACTTTCGTTAGTTTTTTAAATTATAAATTATGAGTTACTGTGTTAGCAGCTATGGTGCTTGGGTTAGGTTAGGGATGATGTATAAAGGAGTTAGTTGTATACTTGAATTTAGGAAGTTAATCATGCTTGAATTTGGAAAGTTACAATTTTTAGTCATTATTTTCTACAATAACTACCTTATTCATATTTTAGAATGTCTTAATTTTTTTAAAAATCAAGTTGATGTTCTTCCAATGGAACTCCATGCAAGCTTTTCCAATGCAATTCTATATAAGCTTTCGGTTGTTACTCATTCTTCAATTTTTGGTGTGAGTCTTGAGCTAGTTTCAACTTAGGTTCAACAAATTGAGAAGCAAATTTTTTTCGTACTTGGGAGTGTGCTGTTCTCTTCACGGGTCGAGTGAAAACCTGTTTGCAGGCTTTGAGTTTTCTATGTTGATCCTGGATGAGGATTTCTAGGCTGTACATCCATCAACAAAGAAGGATCTCAAGATCTGGCCACCATTGGAGCACTTGTGCTATATTGAGCCTGCTAGATGTCAGTTGGCAACAAATTATTATGTTCCTTATACGTTCTTCTTCTAACTTGTTTTTCTTAATTCTTATGACCTCAGGTCTGACATCTTTCAGATCTTGATGCCCAATTTCAAAGACCATCACAAGAACCAACCCTTTTCATAACAAAAAATCCTGACCAGCCATTGCTGCTGCATTAATTAAGCTCATCGCTACCATGAGAGAGAGAGAGAGAGAGAGAGAGAGAGAGAGAGAGAGCCATCATCATCTTCAAGTATCCGTCCTTTCCTCCCTGTAGCCATGGTTTCTATTAAATTTCTTTAACCAACCATGGCTACCAAAACCTCAAAGCGTTAGTAGAGGCAACGGAAATACTTTTCAATATTCCCCCTCAGGTGGAGCCCACTCTTCAATACTCCCCCTCCGGTGGTACCCGGCCGGTGCACTTTTGGCGACATGCATTTTTTTCTTTTGCGCCGAGTCATTTCTCCTGAGGTTCGAATTCATGACCGGTTGGCTTTGATACTATATTAAATTTCTTTAGCTAACCATTGCTACCAAAACCTCAAGGCGTTCGTAGAGGCAGCGGAAATACTTTTCAATATTCCCCCTCGGGTGGAGCCCATTCCTCATTAGTTTCTACGACCCAAGGAGACTAATCAGTGAACATTTGTTGTGCATACAAGCATTCCCACAGCCACCGATCACTGTTTCTGCAATCATTGATCATTCTCCTTCCAATCAAATAGAACTCTGATATATTCCTAAAACACAAAACAATGCTACAGAACCATGTTCACCCAAACTCCAAAACCCTTACCTGTTTCGATTACCATTACTTAAAAGTAGTCACAACCCCACAGTTGCCAGATTTAGCCTTTGAATTTTGTCAACAATTCGTAATTCTTTGCTTTTCTTTAACTCCACACAACAATGTTTGCAGTGTGCACATCTCAGTTACATAATCTAATCCATATGGATTGAGATTGATAGGCAGGGGCGGACCCATGTAGGTGCACCCGGGTGCACCTATCGGGTGCAGGTGCATCCGCTAAATTTTGAAAACCCTTTTAGAGGGATATAGGTCATGCACCCCTGCCCCACTTAAAAATCTATCTTGCACCCCTCATTTAAAGCCCATCCTTAAAATGCATCCACCCACATCAACAATCGAGAAATCCTCTCACTCTCAGTTCCCCCAAATCGAAAACTCTTGTATCTCTCCAGCCCTTTTCCCTCTCCAATGTCTATTGGAAACTCTTCATTAACGCACCAAATCAGCCGTTCTTCTCCCTGTTTCTCTTGCGTGCGGTTTTAAATCGACGATTGACGAGGCTCAAAACTTTCAATCTTACAGATGTAGAGACATAGAAGAGGAGAAGATAGAGCCAACTCCAAGTAATACTCCATGCTTCGTATTTTTTTATTTTACTATTTAATTGATGCAATCGCTGTCGAGTTAAAAATAATTTTTTCTGATTTTTCCCCTTAAATCAGTGGATTTGGAATGGATTAAGCTTCATTTTTTTTTAACTTATGAGTTTTCATGTGTTTCCTTACTTTCTTTTTAAAGCTTTGTTTTGGATTATAAGAAAAGTGGTTTGAATTTCAGATGTCCGTAGTGTAGAGGCATTTTGATATCAAATGCAGTTGATTTTTGAGTAATCTGGTTGTCGATGGGGCTGATTGTTGTTTGGTAATGTTATATTAACCCAGAAACAAGCCCCTTAGAAAGCACCTGATGGCCGACTCATTGCAAGGTAAGTGCCCACCCCATACCAAGAGGGATTGAGGGGTCTCTACAGGGGGTGTGGTGCAAGCTGTTTGAAAGTCATGCCATCATCGTCATATGGATGTTCTATGAAGCATGGAAGGACATTTTCCTAGTCGAGAAATGGCCTTTTTAGCCGATTTTCCATGTGTACTGGACTAGAACCATGTGCCTGTGGTGGCCTGCCTTTAACGATGAGATTTTTTATTTTTTTTTCCTTGGAATCGAACCCACGCACTCTCACTTTGGGTTGGTCAGGAAGGATGCATTGATTTTATGCTGAAAGATCTGTTATCTCACCAGTCAACCAAGGTGTTGATGCAAAAATGAAATACTACATATATACAAGGGGATCTTCATATGCATATATCCCTCACTATTTTTGGTGAGGAACACCCATTTTGGGGGTGTTTCAAGTACAAGAAGGGTACTACCATTTTTGGTGAGGGACACTCCTTTTTGGAGTATTTCAAATACAAGAGGAGTACTCTTTTTTTCTTTATATGAATATTTCTCATATATATATATATATATATATATATATATAATTACAGAAATTCTTTCCTTTTTTCCGTTGGGGGGCTTTTGTTCCATATATGGTTCCCATAATAGAATGTGTTCCATTATAGTGCCAAAGGTGTACTAATTTTCACCTTATTAGAGCTCCGAGTGCTCTCAAGGTTTTTGTCTTTTTTCCTTTTGTTTATGACCATTGTATCTTGTATGAACTTTTGTCATGTGTTGATGGATATTTCTGCTGATTTATGCATGAGAAATCTCTGCAGCTTCTAAATTTATACACAACATTTTAGTGCATGAAATTGGAGACGGAATCTGGTGAGGTAAAATCCAATTCTACACTAAGTGGACCACTCAAGGTCTGCCACATTACCGCAGGCAGCCCTGCCCGATGCATGGCAAGCTGTCTGCGGTGACATGACGGATCGTGAATGGTCCACTCACAGTTACCGTGTGTTGACCCACTCAGAGGATCCCGATTCAAGAAATTGCCAAATGCGATTCATTTGATATTGCTTGCCATTTCATGGGATCCTAATCCACAATGCTTTCTTTCATTTGATAAAACTATATCGATATGTTCTCTATAACAGTTTGAATAGTTTAGCTGGAGACTGGAGTTGGGCCCATAGTTATAATCTTTACTCGGGTCCAACTAGTTGAGCCTGAATCCGATTGGAGTACAACTTTAATGGTGATTCAACTAGTCGGGTATTTGAGTATGGACTCTGATCGGATCCTGGCCTAGACCTGATATGAACTTTTTGATAGCTGAGTGTACCTTTGCTCTGACTAAAGTAGCCATGGTATTATATGCGGATAGGGAGATGCCTTACTATTGCGCTGCGGGCTGGCGGCTGTCAGTGGATTGGCGATGAGTCCAGTACTTAGATGTGAGGACTCATTTTAGCCATTTTATTATGGGGCATTCGGCGACGGATCCCTGAACATTTCATTTTATTGTCTTAGGTCCACAATCTTTTCTTATAGTGTGGTAGGTCCTTTTTCCAAATTTGAAAACCGAAAATATCTAATTTACCCTTTCTTCAAATCATATCCCTTGATTAGTGGGATAAGCCATTAATAATGGTCAACTACCATTAAATTAGTTACGATTTATAAAATTCCACTAATGAGATTTTCAAATAAATTTCAAAAAAACACAAATAAATTTTAAAAACAAAAAACAAATTGCAAATAAATTTCTAAAAATGAAATAAATTTAAAAAAACACAAATAAATTTCAAAAAAACGCAAATAACTTTCAAAAAACGTAATAAATTTCAAAAGATCCAAATAAAATTAAAAAAATATAAATAAATTTAAAAAGATGCAAATAAATTTCAAAAGATATAAATAAAATTTCAAAAAAGGGAATAATTTCAGAAGAACGAAGATAAATTTAAAAAGACGCAAAAAAATCTCAAAAGATCCAAATAAATTTCAAAAAATGGAAATGAATTTCAAAAGACATAAATAAATTTCAAAAGATCCAAATAAAATTAAAAAAATGTAAATAAATTACAAAAGACGCACATAAATTTCAAAAGACATAAATAAAATTAAAAACACAAATAAATTTTAAAAAGCGCAAATACATTTGCCAAAACTACGATAAACCAATTTTCTAAATTTTGGAAAATTTAGCGAAAAACCTCAAATATTTTTTCCAAAACTAAAAATTTAAAACAACACAAATAAACTTCAAAAGATACAAATAAAATTAAAAAAATGCAAATAGATTTCAAGAAATGTAAATAAATTTTCTAAAAAACTCAAATAGATTTTCCATAAACTCAGATAAATTTGAAAAAAGAACTCAGATAAATTTGATAAAAACACAGATAAATTTGACAAAAACAGAGATAAATTTAACAAAAACTCAGATAAATTATACTAGAACTCATAAATTAAAAAAACTCAGATAAATGTGACAAAAATACAGATAGATTTGACAAAAACTCAAATAAATTGCACTGGAACTCGGATAAATTTGACAAAAACTCAAATAAACTGAGTTCTGCTCAACTGGGCTTCTGCAAAGTGAGTCAGGTTGAACCTGGTCAACTCTGGCCGTTGACCGTACTACTGCCGTGACTCTGCTGAACTGGGCTTTCTAAATAGGGTCGGGTCAAACTGACCTGGAATTGATCTAGAATCGACCCGGCTTGTACTATTCTAGTGAACAGTTATCTTCTTCACAGCGACAGCCAAGCCTCAAGCTATTTCTTCTCTGCAACGACCTCGTTCTCTGCAACGACCTCGTTTGCTCCGATATCCTCTTCACCTCTGGCGACGAACGCAGTCCGGCTAATCTCCTCTGACCAATCAAAGTTGTGGCCCACTGCTGTGATCAAGCTATTAGATGCAAAATCGAGATCTATGCGTCTGATAGCCTTGATTGGTCACAACCTTGATTGGTAAGATGCATCTCGGTTTTGACCAATCTCGGATTCGGCGAGATGCATCTGATAGCCTGATCACAGCAAGTGACGGGTCGTTGCAGAGGTGAGATGCATCTGATAGCATTTGCCAAAATCGAGAAGGCCATCAGATGCATCTGATGCATCTCGGTTTTGCATCTCGGATTCGGCGAGGTGCATCTAATATAATATTCTACTTAAATTTTGGCAAATGCATCTTGGTTTTGCATCAGATGCATCTCGCCTTTTGGACTTGATTGGTCACAATCGAGTTCAGTGATCGTCGCCGAATCCGAGATTGGTCAAAACCGAGATGCAAAACCTCTGACCAATCAAGGTTGTGGCCCACTGCTGTGAGAAGGCAACGTTGCCTTCTCCGGTTCAAACTACACAGAGATTTGTGCGTCTTCTCCGATCTAGCAGTTGTGGTAGAGATCTGTGCGACTTCTCCGATCTGCACAGAGATCGTGGCCCACTTTATAGTGAGGGGGAGAATGGAGCATTTGAAAATTTAAAATTCAAAATTAGATGCCTAAACAGTTGAAAGAGGGCAAATTAGTCATGTAAATTATATCCAGGGACCTCTGGCTACAAACAGTCTGGATGCTTGGACCACAGCACTTAAAAAAAATTTGCCTGGACTGGAGGCTGAATAGATTCAATTATAGGGACCTTTCGCTAATTACCTCTTTTATTATTGCAAATTTAGGTTTTCTTTAAAAACCACTCAAATTGAGAATATACTATGCTTTAAAATTGAGAATTCCTATCAAACCGTTCATCTCTGAATTCTCCATATTCTTAGTAAACTTTTCATTTTCCTAACCAAACTGTAGAAAATAGAAAACTTGACAAAAAAAAAAAAGTAATCATGGAGAAAATCAATTCCAAATAATCTATTGCGCGCTCGCGCGCGCACACACACATATATATGGGAAGTGCTCAAATGAGAGACACTCTCACCAACTTGGTGAGAGATGGGTGGGGGTCCTCATATTTAAGTTGGGGGTCCTTATATTTAAGTTGGTGAGAGTAGATATGAAAATGAGGGCCCCCACCCATCTCTTATAAAGTTGGTGAGAGTGTCTCTCGTAGGAGCATTTTCCTATATATATATATTATTTTATTTTTTGCAAAATTGAAACAGTAGAAGATATGGGTAAGTGAAATGCCACAAAATTTGTTGGCAACAAACATGCCCTGAAAATAATAAATCAACATTACTTTTACCAGATTTTCTAATTTCGAAGATCCCTAACTCTTTCACAAAATGAAAGACATCTGCTCTACAAACAAAACTCACTTATGTTTTTTGGTTGGATAATAATAAATCAACATCAAACATCCATACACCATGTTAAAAGGAGTCTTTTTCTTTTCTTTTCTTTCTTTTTTTTTTTGGATAATGGAGGGTGTTCCCGGACTAATCCCCTCCAGGAGCAAGCTGTGGTCCTAGGCCACCCTTGAGGTTATATTAAAAAAGAGTCATTTTGAGTTATACATATATGTTTTGATCACAATTATATTCAATCCTAAATCCTTAATCTAGGTCCAAATGTAATGGGGTGGGCGGGCGGGAGGGACTGACTCAGGTTCCGTGCTCATGTTTAAAATTATTCCAAGCAAATCTAGCCTCTTCTTCTTTCCAGAAGGATGAGGTTTGTTTTATCCATTAAAAAAAAGAAGCAAGATTAGTCTTTTTATTATCATAGGCTTTCACTCTCAAACAATACAAATATTCAGATTGACCATCTGAATGACTTTTTCTTGTAGTCCGCCCTATTTTGTTGGCATATTATGATCAAGTTACCCCCTACACAAACTAACCTTCAGACACTGCTGCATGCCAAATTCGCCATTCATCCAATTTTTATTCATTGTTGGATTGGAATAAAAATAATTATGCCTTTTAAACAAAAAGTGACTCGTGTTCCATAAAAAATTTCAAAAACTCCCATATTAGTCCCGAAGTTTTTCAATAAGTTTTCAGTTAAGGACATCTAGTCATTTAATGGTATTTTATTTCAACTTTTTCCCTCAGTTTTTTTAAACGCCCAAATCACCCTTCCTTTAAAGCCATGACAGTTCCGGACCTTCTGGCATCCACTACATGAAACCGATCACTTTGAGGACCCTAGTTGTTCTTGATCACAGTTTGGACACCAATGAAAGAAATTACGAGAATGTAGAGGAAGTTTAGGAGGGTTTTATTTCTATGAAGGGTAATTTGAGTACATCAAAAAAATCGAGAAAAGAAGTTGTCATGGCTTTAAATGGACGGATGACCTTAATTGAAAACATTATGAAAAACTTAAGGACTAATATGCAAGTTTTGAAGCTAATGTCTTTTTTTGAAATAAAGTGGAAACTTAAGACCGTATTTGAGATTTTCTCTTTATTTTTTTAACCATTGTTTTGACAAGAAGAGGGTTTTCGCAGCTCTCAATTTTAAAATATAGCTGCTTTCTCAGAGGTAAGGGGTTTGTAGCTCTCACTACTTTTAAAACACTATGCTGATTGCTCTCAGCAACAACTATAAGGTTTCTTTAATCTCTTACCCAATCTTCACCCTAAAGTCTGTTGACAAATCAAGTCAAGAGGTGGGCCCATCATGGAATTCCACTTCTTTAAACTAAGCAAAAACAAGAAAGCATGAGAGTGAGATAACATGGAATGTTTTTAAATCCAAAATCGAAGAGATTTAAACAAATCTGGATTGGGTTCAAGTCTAAAGAGTCATACATCACAAAAATAAGTGCTCAGTTTGGGGTCATCTATGAAATATCATGGGAAGGAAATGTTAAATCAAAAATAGGTCAACCAGGGTTTTTTTTTTTTTTTTTTTTTTTTTCAGGTTAAGATTGACCCTTAAAACTTTTCATCTTCATATCTTTATTTAAAAAGGAGAGAAAAACAATGCAGTTTGTAATGGCAAGTCTGCAACTAAAAACTTCATTTATAAAATATGGATTGCTACCATCCAGTACCTCCAGGTTTCGTTTTCCTATCTACAATGAAAAATCAATGAAAAAACTATGAAAGAATTCTAGCCTTACCCAGTTTGTCTTTGAAAGAGAATTAATTCCCAGATACTATAAGAAAAAAAATTAGATAAAATATACAAGAGGATGCAACAGAATAAAGAGGCCCCATGGCCCACCCAATGGATCTGAGACCTGTGCTCGAAGGATCCTGATCATGCATTATGATGGGTCTTTTTCCTTTTCATGTTTGTATGCATGTTTTTGTTTTGGGATAAAAATTGACATTGAAACTTTCTTTTTTATTCATTTTATTAGGGAAAAAAATTTCAATGTAGGGCAAGTCAGCACAACTAAGATTCCATCAGTCGAAATTCCGCTTGTTCTTTCTCTTGTATGGTTAGGATCATCTGTTTGAATTGACGTTGATTGATTTTACTTCTTAGTGTCATGCAATCAAGAGATAAGATATCAAGTATCTTTGATTCCAATTGGAGATGTAAATAGGTACTCGATTCTCCGATTACCCGGAAGTTCTGATCTGTTAAAAACCGGGTCTTGGTCCTTGTTTAGGCCCCGATAAGTAAATGGGTCCTGGTCCGGTTCCACCTTGGTTCGGACCTATGGACCCGAGACCCAACATGTTACCTCAATTTTTGAAAATCTATCTTAAAATCATGTTCTTGTAATATGATTCTCAACCTAGACCCGGATCTAGACCCTTCTCATATATGGTTCTAGTTCAGATTCCCGAGCCAAGAAACGGGTTTCAGGTCCCGATCTGGTTCCATTTTCTCCTTAACGGTTCCGGGTCCCCGTTTACAACTCTAATTCCAATCTTTTCCATCTAAAAGGTACATGAAATAATAGAGTGTGGTAAAAATAAAAATTTGGGATTTTGACTGTATACTTGCCTCTAGATTTAGATTTGCCCTCCAGCTTGTCAAATTTTAAATAATGCTCCAAAGGTGTGCTATCCTTGTTGTCTACAGAAAAAATGATTTAAATGCCTGATGTTGCACAATATATACGATCTCTAAAATAGAAACCTCTTATAAGGAGACTTTTGATGCTTTTAGGTGGGCCCGATTGGGATTTGATTCATGATGTTTATAAGACTTATAGAGGAAATGGTACATTGGTAGCTATATATCAAGGACCCGTCCGAAGTGATCATGTGGATCACGAATCAAAGATCATTCTTAAGCAAATGTGCAGAAGGAAATAGTTTGGTCCCATCAACAGATTAAAAGGCTTGGTTTGAACATCAGTCCATGGCTTGAAAGGATCTTACCGGGCACGTGTTAAAGGTAATGAACGTGCTATATTTTGACCCATGTACAATTGAGGACCTGGGCTAAGACCATAAATCAATTAATTCTTGGAGTAAATTTTTGCATTTTTATTTAATTCTTAAGTTTTATTTGTATTCACATTAGTGGATGATGATGTTTAAAATGGGTCCAGCTCTATTATACCCAAATATTCTTTAGTAGAGTCATTTTTCCTTTCCAGTACTATTTTTAGTTATAATAATTTTGTAGTCATCAATTTGGGCCTCCAATCTAGTGGATAGAATCTCCCTATGTTGAGTTCCCTTTTTATCGAACTTTTGTTCAATCAAGTGAGAAATCTTAATTAAAAAAAAAAAAAAAAACATATTCAATAAAAGAAAGATAGATTTGTGATTCTATAAAGTCAATTTCAACCAACTACCCAATGCCACAACCATCTTCCATCATCAAATTAATGACCAAGATCACCCTACATGGTCCATCACAACAATCTTCCATCATCAGATTAACAACCAAAATCACCCTATATGGTCCACCACATCCACCTTCCATCATTAACACATTAAAATGTACGGAAAATAGAGCCCTCAAACCTGACTTGTGTAAAAAAAAATAAGCCCTCAAACCTGAACTTCAAAAAGAAAAAAGAGAAAAAAAGAAAATAAATCCAAATGCAAATATCTACTTTTTAGAAAATCGTACATCGATAGACACTACCATTTAAGTTATCTTCTTCCCAAAATAGGATGAGAAAAAAAATACATTAAGTCATCTTTCATAGGTTTTAACTTTTCATTCCTAGTAGAGAGAGAGAGAGAGAGAGAGAGAAGGAAGGATCCATCACCTTGAGAGATTATAAAAGGGAAAATATAGTTGGCCAAGAGGAGTAGAGAAATATGAATAGGCACTATATATAGAAAAGGAAAGACAAAAGGCTGATCTGATATATTGTAAACATCATACAATGAGGGGTATTCCAATCATTTTTCCTACAAACAACAAATATAACATACGTCTAGGGAATTATTTAAAATTGAATAAGGAAGAGGGTATATCTAATTCTAAAGGCAAGTATAAGGTCAAAATCCCTAAAAATATTTATGGTATGGACATCCCTGAGGTCTTTGAGGACAAATCTGGTGGGTGTTTTCGAATGCAGGCCTAGGGAGCAAGCCTTTGTGCCACTCCACTCTACCAACTCCCAAGTGGGTGGTAAAATTGAAATTTTCTTAACGCAAATCTCGTTTGTAGTGTATTTAATTTTACCGTACTTTTTTATTTTCAAATAGTTTTTTATAAATACAATTTTAAGAATGATAAATAATATATTTGTTTGTTTTAGATAAATGTTTAATGCGGTGCTTTTTGATATTAGAATTTATTTTTTCTAAAATTACTTCAAATAAAATCAAAGGTGCTAGTATTTTTGTTTACATCGCACTAGTGTATTGGTTTGTCCAGTGAGTATAAATGTGTCATTTGGTTTTTTGGGTCAACTTACCTACCTATAATGGACTTTCCCTTCTTCCATACATACTAGCATGACAGCCCCTGCGATGCATGGTTAAACACCATCCAGAACCAAATGAAATTGCTATTTAATATTAATATTAATATTTAAAATAATTATTAAACCATAAAAAAGGTACATAAATCATTCAATTAACATTCAATAAAAATGAGAAAGTTCTACGCGATGCACGGTTAAATCCCACATAAATTTATTTATAAATTAAAACTAATATCTAAAATAATTAATAATTAATAAAAACACGTGTATTGGGTGAATAGTTTAATGATTAATCAGTTGGACACTTTGAAGCTTACCCAAATGCATATAAGGGGTCCGCCCCGGTTTATGAGCCATCAAATGCTATTGAGCATATGGTAACTTATATAATGAGAGCTTCTATTGACCCGCATAAATATTGTTATTATTATTTTCACACTTATGTATTGTACTTTAAGTATAGGTGTTCAAACTTTTGAAATAACTATTTTATATGGTTTCCTATATAGTCATTAATTTTCTATGATAACCATTTTACAATAAAATTTAATCCAAATGAATATATAATATATGAAATTGACCAACAAAAATAACAAGTTTCATAATTAATAAAAAAATGACAACATTATTAAGAAAAGACAAACCCCCAACAACAACGCGGAGCTAAGAGTTCAACTTAGGTATTGAAGTCTTACCGACTTTTTCCCCCCTCTCTCATATTATAATCTTTTGTATTTAATTTAAAAAAACTGATTGTAAAGTCTTATTCTTATAAATTTTAATATTATGATTATATTTCCGTAGTGCGCAAGGGCCATGAACTATTTTCATTGATCATAACAATTGTACCGGGCCATGTACTATTTTCATTCGGCGGAATTATGTAAAGTATGGGCAAAGCATTGTAAGGATGCCCACATGCGATTTTAAGCCCTTTATAAGAATGACAATTTCCGAACCCCAATGTGTGATATTACTTGTTACACCCCGACCTGATTTGATCCTAATTAGTACTAATTAATTATGATTTAAGCTAAATTAAATATGTTTACTTATTGGTTATGGTAATTAGCATCTGTTAGTCTTTATAGACTGAGTTAAATGGGTTTTACACCTTATATAGGTGAGTTATAGTGGGATTCACTCAATTGAGTTGAGTCAAGGGCTCTTTTCGTAAATATTGATTTTCGCGTTTTTCATCATTTGTCCGTCATTTTGACATCATCACGTGTATTTTGACGAGTGCATCGATTTTCATATCAGACTCTTCTTCATTTGACCAACTATTGAGTATTTGGACATTCATTTGACTTCACATGAAAATATGGTCTTCTTGTGGACTTTCTTGCAAAACTCCTACTTTACCCTTTGTATATATATAAACCCACTTCTTCTTTTCCTCTTCTTCCCATCTCTTTTTCCTCTCTACACTACTTCCTCTCCACTTCTTTTCTTCCCTTCTTTCTCTACTACTACTAGAGTGCAGGCTTGGTCCTTGGAAGGCTAAAGAATGGATTTAGCTACATCTCCATTATTTTATCATCATCTTCTTCATCCTTCTTTCTCCATTGTTGACTAAGATCTACTTCTCCTCTTCCCCATCTCCTTCAACTTTGAAACCCTCTCAAAGGTAGACACTAAGCTCCTAAATAATTGAGTTTTTGAGTTACAATAGGGCAAGGAGATTGTGCCTAAGTGTTTATGTATATTTATTTGCCCTTTCCATGATTCTTGTGGTTAGGGTTTGAGCATTTGGGGCTTTTGGGATTTTCTTAAATCTAGGGCTTGGAAATCTCCATTGAGGCAAGTATAAGTTTTAATAATTAATGCATGTGATGTTATTCTTTGATTTGGATATTAAATGCTATTATTTTTCCTTTTTACTTTGATTAGCCTCTTAATTTTTAATTAGAGAATGATTATGACATGGATTTGATTTTTGGGTTCTAAAGGTCTTCATTTGGGAAGATTGAGAGGAGAGGGAATGGTGTAATTAAATAAGGCATATGGCTGTCCATATAGGTATATGTATCATGGGAACATTGTATTTAAATGCACATGTTATATTCAGATGCAGGTGTAGGAAATAATGAATGGGTAGAATTCTTTATGCACATGTCATGTGAAAGTAGTGGTGATTGAATGAAAACAATTTATAAAGAGAACATGTGCATTTTATATGAATGGAAAATCATGTGAAATGATGAATGGGTGAAATGGTGCGGGGCGTGTGGTATGAAACGTGGTATGTTCACTAGTGCAGGAGTTTCAATGGGTGTGGAAATTTTAGATACTAAGGCATTGAACCGGTGGCCTACTTTATGACATGTGTATGTTATGTTGAAGTTCAAGTGGGAGGAAACAATCTAAGACTTACCATTTGGT
Source organism: Umbellularia californica (assembly GCA_028538565.1). Lineage (NCBI taxonomy): Eukaryota > Viridiplantae > Streptophyta > Magnoliopsida > Laurales > Lauraceae > Umbellularia > Umbellularia californica. The sequence continues at coordinate 76,922,278 of JAPQWN010000006.1, read as the reverse complement.
ATGTATATGCAGTTGATGACATTCTCCATGGACACAGAACGTGTCCTCTGTGACTGACACAGGTTCTGTGTGGGGCCGGGAATTTTGTCTAAAATTATTTCTTTTCGCACCCTGTATATGACAAACACTAATTAGTGAGTATTTATGAAACCTATTAGGATTTTGACTCCAAGAGAATTATATGACCCTAGAAAATGACACCCTGGATGAGTTCCACTGACCAATGGTAATTAACCATGTGAGAAATTATTGAGGCTATGATTATTTTACCCGAAAATTATTCTTTTCTTCTAACACCTTGTCATGGATGAGGCTAGGAGAAATCGGTACTTTTCACTTATAAAAGTGGCACCAAATTAAAAATAGCTATGCACCGGATTTCCAAACCTCATCGTGTGAGAAGGTGAAGGATGAAAGCCTAGTAAATAATCCTTGATTCTTTTAATCAATGCATGTGCATATTGAAATTTATTTTCCTTTTCACCTTCCAATTTAAAGAATGATTTACATACATAAATTGGTTTGTTTTTCTTTCGTTATATTTGTACGGTTATACAATGTTCAATTGAAATTCGAGGCAAATAAGTTTATATGTGAAAAAGTCGGGATATTAATGATTTGATTTGATTCAAGTAAAAATAGTCTTACTTATATTTGTATTTATTTGATCCGATTGGTCTGGCACTACTGAGCTTCGACCTCGTGATACCCGACGGGGTTAAACTTGGTTTAGTTAATTGAGATCACTGCAGTAGATCATATGGAGTACCGGAACTCCAGAACCGGGTAGCCAGATAGCCTTTGGCCGGGCCGCTGGTGACATCCCAACTAGATTTGCTCTCTATTGAGAGGATGAGCTTAATGTAGTAGCCAACTAGTATGTTGTATCCCTCATTGATTTGTAAAACATAAATTATTCGATTTTGGCATGATTGCCTAGTTGTTACCTGATATTGACATCTTTTAATTAAGTGTTTATAAATGCTAACTGATGTAACATGAAATTTATTATTAATGCCTATACTTGCCGAATCGTTGTATTCATGATGCTATTCTTGGTGTCACAGTCGCAGGTTCAGCCTCCGCTCTTATCAAGGCCTCGGAGGGAGAGAAGGTTACCCAGGAGGTACCTTCAGGGTTAGTAGAGTGGCCCGAGCCTAAGGCCAAGTGAATTGTCTTCCCCGGAGAGCGGAATCATCTTTTTGGAGAATTCTGTTGTTGTGTGGCTAGCTCCATTTTGTGTGGGCCACACTTAGGTGATAGAAGTTCTTTTGTTTATACTTTTGGTAATGTTGTTTAGTCTTTCTATACCCTTCTTTTGTAAATTAATGTAAATACTTGTACAATTCTTTTGTATTAAACTTGAACTGTTAAATAGACTGGATGGAATTTGATACCTCACACTAATGAATTACAGCTTCCGCTACACTTAATTGCTTTTGATGTGTTTAGTGAGATTTAACTCACGGATGTGGAAAGTTGTTTTTCTCTCCTTCGTGTGTTGTATTTGGCTCGAGACAGGTACAGCACGCGGGAGTACGTGTGGCACACCTCGGAGATTACCCTAGGCCAGGGTGATTCGGGACCGGGATGTGACATAAGTAAGTATGGTATCAGAGCCCTGCAAGTCTTTCTAAAAGACTTAGAAATCTAATTAGAAACGTTGTGAGGATGCGTTAGAATAGGTTGTGAGTCTAGATTAGTCAGGGCTAATTAGTTCTTATTGTGAGATTGTTATTGATCTTATGTTGTTAGCTAGTATTGTGTAATGAGAGTTAGGAAATAGTCTTGACTCTCCAATTGTTTTGCAGGTCAATGGCATCTGGTTCCGGAAGTGGACACAATGGTGGAAACAATGAATTCCAAAATGATGGCTTGTTTGTCGATTTGAATAACGATCCACCCCATGTGGACGATAGGATGATGGTTTTGATGGAACAGATGGCAAAGACTAATGAATATCTAGCAGCACTGATGGCCAGACAAGATCCAACTCAGCCAAACCCAGGACCGCAAGTGGTGATTCAACCCAGGGAGAATGACCCAAATGCTTTGTACGAGAAATTTAGAAAAAGAGGAGCTACGGAATTTCATGGGAAGGAAGATGCCATTCAGTGTGACGAATGGTTGGAGCATATAAATGATGTGTTTGAGACAGTTGTGTGTGATAATAGACAGCGAGTGGCACTCACTACATCTATGTTTCGAGGAGTTGCTAAAGACTGGTGGAAAAGCATTCGAGATCCCTACAGAGCTATGCCTAATGCTACAATATGGGAGACCTTCCAAGAGCAATTTCGCCGCAAATTCATACCACCTCATGTGCACCGGAAGAAAGAAGAGGAATTCATCTCCCTCAAACAGAACAACATGCACTACAACAGATAAGGGCTTTTACAGCGCGCCATGCGCGCCGTAAATGTAAGTTTACGGCTCACGGGGTCGTGCCGTAAAAGCTCCTGCCGTAAAAGGTTCGATGTAATTACAGCCTGCATATGCAGGCCGTAAGTAGGATCAATGCACGCCGAAAATGATGCTGTTAGGACTTTTTCGACCAAATTTATGGCCTCCTAAGCAGGCCGTAAATACTAAACTTTTACGACGCAAACTGAGTGCCGTTAAAGCATTGGTCTGCTTAAGTTTATGGCACACGTAGTACGCCGTGAATACTTAAAATGAAAAATGTTTTACACAGCTTGCATTTGTGGGCTGTAAATGGGTTGTGTACAATCTGATTAACGGCTCCAAATGCAAGCCGTAATTAAGTATACGTTTTTACGACTTGCAAATGCAGGCCATTAAAGAATTGGCGAGTTTCAATTTACGGCTCGCAAGACGCGCCTTAATTGTTTTTTCTTTATAAAAAAAATTAATTGTTTTTTAATTAAAAAAAATTAAATCCACATTTTTTTATTGCTACAAATACAAATTAATAAACTAAAATAAAAAATGTAAACAGAACCTGTAAATAAACACTGGACCTGCAGTTAAAAACAAAAACACTGAACTTGCAGTCTATACAAGCTAGATAGGCCATGGGAAAAAAATACATGAAAAGGATCATCCATTCAAATCAATACCAAAACAATGAGAGAATTCTTGTTTGTTCATTTACAAGATTCACACACTTTTCATCTTCTTCCATTGGGATTTATTCGCGAAAGTACCTACCATTACATGAAAGTAAACTTCATCGTTGTCGTGTCGTCATTAAATCATAAGGAAAAAAAATACATGAAAAGGATCAACCATTCAAATCTTCCACACTACAAACATAGCATCGTCAACGTTGCTTACTAGAATCTGGGGAAGCAGAGATTGACAAAAGCTATATGCCCAAATCATCTCAAAAACTCATATATTCTTCATGAAATTTCCACAACAATGCAATCCCTCTTCAAATAAGTTTTTAAATAATAAATATGAAGTGCACTTGGGCCTTTAAATGGGTGCACTACACCAAAAATGGCAATACTACATCACACATCCACCTCATATAACCTTTTAACTACTTTCATCCACTCCATTTCTGGAAAGAAAAAAAAAAAAAAAAAACCAAAGAGCTACCCCATCACATTTGTTGTGGCTTTAACTTTCTCCAATGTTGTTTTTTGCTAGCTAATACCAATTGTTGTGGTGGAAAAAGCCCTCCAATTAAATTGTAGCATTCTTTGCAACGAGCTGCTTTTCTTGCACAATTATATTCTTTTTAGCATCCTCCTGAAAAAAAAAAGAACATGGTCTGATCACAAGAGTATGCTCAGATTAAATATCTAAGTGGCAGATTTTCTTAAAGAGTAGTTGCAAAATAGTAGTTATCTGATGCTTTCTCCAAGCTAAGCAATAAGCATAATAGATATTCATGCACTACCTAGAGGAAGTGTTGGAATTCACGTAGCAATTGATTTGCAATTTCGGGAAACTGCCCAACTCTAAATTGGAACCACTCCTACTTGTGGAAGATAAATTACACCATATTATTGGAACATTTCAAGTCATCTCAAATTATTAACAGAACAGAGAATCCAATCAGAAATCCATTTTTTTTATTGCTCGCTTTTAAGGATCCAAGCATTGTAAAATGAGAGAACCAATCATATGCATATAAAAATGAGCTGCAGCTAGGTTACCTCATCAACAAAAACAACACTAGGAGTAATTTTACTTGCCAAAGAAAAAACAGCCTTCACATACTTCTCACCTTCCCCGAACCACTGCAATGAGATAGAAAACATGAGTACTAGAACCCATAAATGAACTCACAAAGAAAGTAATCATTTCAGAAGCTTTTCCGAACATTACCTTTGATGTGATGCTGGACATTGACGTTTTTTTAGAAAGTAATCATTTCATTACCTTTTCCGAACATTTTTCCTTCATTTTTCCTTCATGTTTGCTGCTAGTATGCAATAATAACATCATCCTGCAATAATAAAAAAGGATAAATAAGAAGCATAAACACATTATGGCAAACATTCAATTTCTAATGTCTCCCCTGTACATGTGACATTCATTTTTTTTTTTTTTACAACCTGTTAAGTACCTGTACATAACAAAAAAAAAAAAAACTTCATATAAACAACCCAATGCCCCAACACATCACAAAGTCATTCACCATTCAACACTTCAATAATTTACTTCACACTTACACCATGAATATTAAACAAGTTTTCTTTTACAATCTGTTAGGGACCTGTGCATAACAATAAACATGTTATGTTAAACATGAAAATTAATTCAGATGAGGAAGAATCGAGATATGTTAAAAATAAATGAGCACAGGACATGACAAACTTGAAAAAATATCCAACCAACATACTGTTACAAGCACATGATACACTGATATGTTCAAACTCTGATCTCATAGATGATAATTTGAAGTCATAAAAGTCCAGGGTCCAAACCCATATTCATCTCAGGATTTAGTGATATGAATTTGCATTAGCAATCCACCAGTAACGTGTAGATTACAGTGCATTTCTGCACATCTCACTTGAACATGTGGACAAAAAATCCAGTCATACCGTTCCAAGAAAGCTATCAGCTTGATATATAAAGATATCATGAATTGCTCACGTTAAAAAGAAAAAGTTAGTTAGATGGGTTCATATGAAGAAAAAAAGAAATTATTTAATATAATAGTGAATAAATATAAGGGAGAGAATTGTAGCTACTACACTGCACTTAATTAGATGCCCACAAGAAATGTAGGCGGACAGTATTTCTGCACAACTTTCAATGGATTATGTCTCAGGTTCAACCTGAGATTCTGCACAAATTACATGGAGTGTACTAACCCCCAGATTGCATGAGGAATGGACTGCGATTAAGTAAAGATCCAAATGCGCTCTTATACTGATTTCCATTTGAGTAATAGAAAGACATGGAGTAATAGAGAGAGAGCTGAAAAGTAGGCAATAACATTGTTCTTGCTTTGGGCTGAAAAGTAGCCAATAAAACTATAAGAGAGATAGTGCAAACACAAATACATACCGCTTCTTGTCCACATTCTCAAAATATCAACAAGGGATGCCTCTGTCGGTTTGTCCACCTTGAGCTCCAACAAGAGGTTGGTGAATCATTATCCTAGAATTAGGTAAGCTATATCGTTTTCCTGCATTGATTTGGATGATAAGATTTATTTTCATTAATATATGAAATTAGTTAAAAAGATGGAAACACTTGGCTTCTGGACAACTTTCCACCAGTACAAGGCAAGAGAGAGTTTACCCTTGGTGCCAGCACTGAGAATGAAAGCTCCCATGCTGAAAATCAATAGACCATAGCTAGCAAAGGTCAGTAGATTGATGTAATTTGGAGAAATAACTTCGATGTTAAGAAAATTATCTAGCCTGTCCATACTGTTTGTATGGTCCAACTTGTTATCCATTATATTTCCTTCCCATGCGGCAGAAACGAATTAGAACAGTGCACATGATATGAAAATGACTTCATGTCTGTTTTAGGGAGCTGCATGCCATGACTAGTATAAATATCCATATATTTCACTACTAGAGACGCCTGAAACATGTAAAGAATTTACTTGTACAGGACTGAATCAACATCAGATTCCCCATTCTGACCATCTAGAAACATGGTAAAAACAAACATCAAGTCCTCTCCCATGTTCATGCCTCTAGAAATTGTTGTAGGAAAGCTTCACACCAAGTCTAATATACTCAGTGTCTACCAGCTCTCCAATGTAAACAACACTAGAAGTAACCCAAGACACTTCCAAGGCAAGGTTCTAACAGATCTACTAAATTCAAGTCTCTTCTATTATGGTGTGTTTTAAAACCATAAACGTGGGTGTTTTAAAATCAATAGAATTAATCATAGAGGGGCAGCAATAATAAAAACCCAACCACACGCCCATGAAGTTAAATGCGAGAAAACAGAAACCCACTTCACGAAAATCACAGATAAAGATTGAAATGACATCAATAAAACCAATTCTGCCCACACCTGTAAATGGCAAACGTATGATAAAAGAAAACTGAATTTAAGGGAGAGAGTCATACGCACATTAACTTTTCAAACAAGCACCTTTTCACCATCTGCACCACAAGCATAGATATCACGCATTATAGGCATATATATTGAGTAAATAGTATTTTAGTATGTTTCTCAATTGAGTTTAAACCTTTACAAGTTTCTTCGTTTGAGTAAGATCAATGGCAAAACAAATAAGAAAGCCGACATAACATTAAAAAAATAAGTTTGCCATTTACTAACTGATTCAAAAGACCACACAAAATTGGCAAGTAGAAGCATATCAACAGGATGAAGTGATCTCTTATGTACACCAACAAGATTGATAACCTGCAGCAATAAGTCAATGACATATCATGGCTCAACAATATGCTATGAAAGAATAGAAATACAAGAAGATTATGAAAGAAAATATCCCAAAAGAAGCAAACATAAATTGATGAAGGAAGATTACTAGACATGCATACTTTCTCCACCCATCCAAACAGTCTCTCAACTATTGAGAGTATTACGACATGTATACTTTCTCCACCCATCCAAACAGTCTCTCAACTATTCAGAGTATTACAAACTGATTGGGAAACGGTCTAGCCACTGAAACCTTCAAACGTGTTGGCAACATAGAATTCAATCAGGATCTTGATTCAAACAAAAACTAAGGGAACTGTCACTCCACCCATTGTGATAATTAAAATAAAGAAAATGATTTACCATTCAAAAATTGATGTCTTCTAAAAACAAAGACCTGTCATTGATACAGAGAAGTCGAACGTGAATTACATATAATAGACTTGCAACAATAAAGTGGAAATTGTCCAAAGGTACCGGTCACTTGCAAATAAAAGCATATGAACTAAGAAAGGACTCAATTGCACCCTATGATATCCTGATAATTAAAAGTGTTGAACACATCGAAATACTCCATCTTGATGTGTAAAGTCTTTGTTCCTTGATGTAACTGGGTATCATCACTCACATTTGTTTCTCATCTTCACATTTTTAAGGTTGCCAAGCTTCTAAACATGAACAACCTAAGTCACACCAACCAACCAAGTGAAATAATTCAGTTACAGAATTATGTGGCAAGTATCAAGGATTCTTGATACTTGATAAGACATGAAAGCTGGTGGCTCTAATACCAATTTATACTTTTGCAAGCCCCAAAAGTATACAGCAAAGAAGCACCAGCTAGAAGAGATAAGACATGAAAAACGAAAAAAACAAAACATGGCAAAACAGAGTAGCAGCTGAAAGAAACTAATTAACCCAAAGGTCACACCAAAGCCAGCCCAGCCCATTTACAAAATGATAAAATGATAAAATCAAGCATGAAAGACTAAACTTACAATGGAATTACAATCAGAATTGAAGCTACTGAAGTTGATATTACTTCATGAACATCTATCCTCATAGCCAATTAAACTCAAAAGTAAACCAAAATTGTGTTTCCCTTCTTTTTTTCATGACGATGACTATACTCACAATCTCACATGGTAGCTTTTAACAAAATTTTACTTCATAGAAAGATCTATCTTTTCCTTGTATCTTGAGCATGTCTTACTTCTAGCTTTATAAGAAGCCAAACAGTTTTCCAGCAAAAAAAAAAAGCAGCCAAACAGTTATTAGATTTTATGCATGCCATGGCTTATTCTTAATCACCAGATGGACACAGAACTACAAGATGCCACCTACACAACTTTCCAAGTAAAGAAAGAACTGAGCAGAACACTTGCATGAAAAAATAAAACTAAAAACTGTGCACCATATGTCCTATTTTTGAGTTCATAGGAGAAGACAACATTAACACTTTCACAGAATGTTTCATAATATATAAGTATTATAATGGACCATGCACTGCACAATTAGACTTGAAATCAAACTAAATTTCTATTAGGTTGTCCTACAAAATAATTCTTGTATACAATTCAGTCTGTTCAGCTAAAAGATATGGTGTTCGACCCTTTTTTTAAAAATGAAACCAATTTCCTCAAAAAGGTCAAAGCAACAAAAATGATGCCAGGTCCTGTCCAGCAACCAAACAGGTCCTATGTGTTCTCGATTGAAAAAGAATAAGGTGGTTACCATCTAGTTAACATTGTTGGTGAATGGTTAGGGATAGATGAAGTCACCATCAATGCTGCAACTATTCCCTCTCAATGAAAAGAAGTGTGGCACACTGAATTCAGCAAGATTCATAAACTGTGACTCGCTAATTTCCGGAAAGGATCCCACTGTTGACAAGCTCTGAGCCCTGAGCAAATATGGAACAAGATTATAATTGGCTCTAAGCCCTGAGAGAGAGAGCGGAGAGATAGAGCAGAGATAGAACAGAAAATTAGCTCTAACGCATCTAGTACATGCTAAAGGATATCAACTATGAAACAAGACAGATATAATTGGCTTGACATTTAACTTGTAAAAACGATTAATACTGCATTTGTTGAAGCCTTAAAACTCCTAAGAACATTATACATGATATTCCAATATGATATCTTACTGGTAGCTTGGGATCCATGAATATCCGTCCATCCAAATATTCCATAATATAAAAAGCAGTTCCAATAACACTGGTGTCCGTGCACAGGCAAAAGACCTTTAGGAACGGGAGTTAATGCCTTGAGAACCTGTAACATCAAAATATTCAAAACTCTTAGAACACTATTGCATCTTCTTCGCTAATCTTAATTCAATGACCCACACTAAAATGCAACAGAACAAAAACTTTAAAGTTCGAAGCTTCCGAGGAATAATCTCATTAGAAAAGGGATTTGAAGATAGCATAAGCTAATTCAAAGCAATTCTACCAAACAATTACTATAAAGTAACGATTTTTCCAACACCATAGCGTCGATTATACCTGAAACTCCCTTTCAATGGGATGGGCAGACTCCAATAGCTTCCCGGGCGGCTTCTTTCTAAACACATAGCATGCACCAGTAGCTCCAGAACCAACTTCGAGCAAGAACGTCAGATTCGACTGCCCATGCCCAAACTGCACAAACAACACATATCAAAATCCCCCAAACTTCACAAAACACCAACAACTTATAATCGAGCAAAAATCCAAAAACAAAGGCCATAAAGATAAGAACTTTTGACTCTGAATCTGACCTGAGAAACAGCGAATTTGGAAGGAGAAGGAGGAAATCCTTGGACGTTGGCCCGAGCATAAACAAGCAGAGCTTCCTCATTGAATGTGTGGGCTGGTTGTACGTTCACCAACAGATCAGACGTACGAATCTCCATGGATCTATTTTTTTTCTTCTTCTTCCAAACTGTGAAACCCTAATCAGAAGGAAAGATTGCGAACAGGATAGAAAGAAAGGAGACCAATGCGTCTGGAGAAGACAACCAGAAAAGGAGTCGACCGGAAAAGGGGTCAGAGATGGCTTTGGAGAAGACGACCGGAAATAGAGATGGGTTTCTGGAGATGGAGAGCAAGAGAGAGAGCAGAGAGAGACCAAGAGCGAGAGAGAGAGAGAGAGAGAGAGAGAGAGAGAGAGAGAGAAAGCAGAGAGAGACCAAGAGAGAGAGAGAGAGCAGAGAGAGACCGAACGAGAGAGAGATAGCGAGAGAGAGAGAGACCGAGTGAGCGAGAGAGACCGACAGATCGAGCGAGAGAGAGCGCAGAGAGATCGGCCGAGAGAGAGAGAGAGAGAGAGAGAGAGCACACTGAGAGAGAAATAGCAGAGAGAGAGGGACAGAGGAGAAAAGATGGATTTCGGTGGCGGGAGAGGGAGGGAAAAATTTAAGGGCTTCAGCGACGTTTTAAATTCGTCGGTAAAGTTCCCTGATTTTTCACTTTCCCTTAAAATAAGCTAATTCTAAAATTGATCTTTTACCAGCAAAATTAAAGCGCCGGCAAAAGCTTAATAAACTCATGACGCCAGACGGGTGAACTTTGCCGGCGATCTAGGCATTTCGCCGGCAAGAAATATAGCCTTTTCCGGCAACACTAAACTTATCGCCGGTAAAACATACCCTTTGCCGGTGAAAATAACAATTCACCGCTAATATTTTAACTTGTGCCTGAAAAAATATATCGCCGGGGAAAGTCATACTTTCCCCGGCGTTTAATGACTGCGCAGGGAAAAAACGCCGGTAAAAGTGCAGATTGTTGTAGTGGCTGGACGAGGTCTACGTGCGAGGGAGATGGAGAAGAGGGCTGAGGTCGCCTGGAGAGATGGAGGAGCGCAGGTCTCCTGGGAGATGGAGGAGAGGGCGGGAAGGAAATGGAGGGATGCGAGATGAGGGATTGCTGGGCGAGAGAGGGTAAGAGAGATGAGGGAGAGATGAGGGATTGCTGGGCGAGAGAGGGTAAGAGAGAAGTGGGCGCGGGAAATGGAAAATGGCTCGGCCAACACTGGAATGTTATTTTTACGGCTGAAGTGATTTTGAAGCCCCAATTAACTTTTATTCCTCCAAAACAAAAATAATAAAAATTTAATTTTTCCCGGTGAAGTAGTTAAATAAATGGTCAAAATTTGTTAATTGACATTTGCCGGGGATATAGGTATTTCGCCGATAAAAAATATATCATTTGCCGCCGACACAAATATTTTACCGTTAAAACATAACCTTTGCCGGCGAAAAAATGAGTTTGCCGTGTAAAGCTGAACCTTTACCTAATTTTCGTAGGTAAAAGAAAAATTCGTCAGTAAAGGTCTCTATTTTTAATTTTCCTAAAAAAATTAAACTTTACCGACATTTTACAAAAAAAACGTCGCTAAAAGTTCATTTTACTGACTTCATTAAATTCGTCAATAATAGTCTTTGATATTTATTTTCCCTAAAAATGAAGTTAATAATAAAATTGAACTTTGCTGACGGTTTTTAAGGAAACGTTGCTAAAAGTCAATTTTACCTACGTTTTATAATTCGTTGGTAATAATCTCTGATTTTTACTTTTCCTAACAATGAAGTTAAATCGAAAATTGGAATATTAATTGAAAATTTGTGAGAAGAAGAAGGGGTGCGAAATTTTTTTGGTGTCAAGATTTGGGTTCTCAGTGGGTATCGTCTATCCCTAATTTGGGGTTAAATTTTGGGTGTCAAAAAAAGGGTGCGAAATATTTTTGGAATATTAATTTGGCAGGTTTCTTTTTTTACGGCATGCAAAATGTGGGCTGTGAAAGATGATTAATCTTACAGCTTCTCAAAGCAGGCCGTGAACTTAATTTGAATGGCTTGGCCTTTTACAGCGTGCAACATGTGGGCTGTGATACCCTAATATTTTTACGGCTTGCGAATGTGGGCCGCAAATGCTCAATAATTTACGGCATCCTAAATGCACGCTGTAATTGATAAGATTTCACGGCGCGCAAAATGCACGCCTTAATAAAGAAAAGAAAAAGCCCTTTTCCGGCTCGCATTCCATGCGCGCCGTACTATTATATCATTTACGGCTTGCATTCAATGCACGCCGTAAATGAGAAGCTGTAAAAGCCCTGAAATGGTGTAGTGATGGCAGTGGTGACTTATGTGCATACTTTCACTCAATTGTCCAAGTTTGCGAAAGATTTAGTCGATACAGAAGAGAAGAAGGTTAAAAGATTTGTTGGTGGGCTTCATCCAACGTATGAAGAGCAAGTGACGATGTATAGGAGGCCCGAGACTTTTCAAGAAGCAGTGGACAGAGCTTATGTTGCTGAAGAAATAGCAGCCAAGAAGAGAAATGTTGACCCAAAGCGGAGCATGCCCCATGGGAAGAATTTTCAGTCTAAGAGGCAGAAAGGTGTAGTAATTGGTGCCAATGCACTCAAGTGCAAGACATGTGGCAAGGGACACCCTACTGAGAAATGTTGGAGGAACACCGGTGCTTGTATTTTATGTGGGTCTATGGAGCATCGAGCAGCTGCCTGTCCCAAAAATCGAGGCAATTATGGAGCACTGCAGCACCCCTTTCAGCAGCCAGTTAGGCCAGCACTCCCAGCTCCACCCCAGCAGTTAGCACTTCCAGCACCGCCCCCGAGACCTCAGCAGCAACAGCGGCAACAACAAGGCAGACCAAGACAGCAGCAACAACAAGCCCAACAGCTACCACAGCAAACAGGAAGACTTTTTGCCACGAACCTTGAACAAGCAGAAGCGTCGGGCAATGTAGTCGAAGGTACCGTGTTGATATGTGCTAGAAATGCAAAGACTTTGTTTGATTCGGGGTCCACCCATTCGTTTGTGGCACCTCATTTTGCTAATGGTATTCAGCAACCACCTGAGTTGCTTCCGTTTGTGTTGATGGTGACTACCCCAGTGGGTAAGAGAGTAGTTTGTGATAACTACTATCCTGAATGCAGCGTGCAGATCGGAGATTTGCTGATGCCAGCAGATTTGATCATTTTGACGATGCAAGACTTTGACGTCATTCTTGGAATGGATTGGCTGACGAGATATCGAGCCTGTGTGGATTGCTTCCATAAGACTATCACCTTTAAGGTGGAGGAACCCGAGTCGAATGTGATTTTCGAGGGTGTGCGTAGAGAGAGATCTAAGTTCGGACTCATATCAGCGTTGGATGCTGTCAAGCTTCTAGAGAATGGCTGTGAAGGCTACTTTGCTTATATCTCCGAGAAGAAGCCGCTCGTGAAGTTAGAAGATATCCCGGTGGCATGTGAATTTCCGGATGTGTTTCCGGATGAGGTTCCAGGACTACCTCCGCATCGGGAAGTGGACTTTTCTATCGACTTAGTACCGGGTACCGCTCCGATATCAAAGGCTCCATACAGAATGGCCCCAGCTGAACTCCGAGAATTGAAAGAGCAGTTACAAGACTTGCTAGACAAAGGACTTATACGTCCTAGCGTATCTCCATGGGGAGCTCCGGTATTGTTCGTGAGGAAGAAGGATGGTTCTCTTCGAATGTGTATAGACTACAGGCAGATTAATCAAGTGACGATAAAGAACAAGTATCCGTTGCCTCGCATTGATGAATTGTTTGATCAACTACAAGGAGCAGCTTACTTTTCAAAGATCGATCTTAGATCCGGATACCATCAGCTAAGAGTTCGTGAGCAAGACATTGAGAAGACGGCGTTCAGGACGAGATACGGCCACTACGAATTCCTTGTGATGCCCTTTGGCTTGACGAACGCGCCGGCAGTGTTTATGGCATTAATGAATAGGATCTTCGCTCCCTACCTTGATCAATTTATCGTGGTTTTTATTGATGATATTTTAGTCTACTCGAAGTCTATGGAAGAACATGCAGATCACCTCCGAACATCACTTCAGCTTTTGAGGATGCACCAGTTGTACGCCAAGTTTGAAAAGTGCGACTTTTGGCTCGAACAAGTGGCCTTTTTGGGGCACATCATCTCTCGAGATGGCCTGAGAGTGGATCCGGCAAAGGTAGAAGCTGTTATTAATTGGCAGAGTCCGAGATCAGTAGCAGAAATTCGAAGTTTTCTAGGCCTTGCGGGGTATTATCGTAGATTTGTTAAGGATTTTGCCAAGATCTCAGCTCCATTGACAAAGTTGACTAGGAAGGATGTACCGTTCTTGTGGACTGAGGAATGTGAGTCCAGTTTTCAGACCCTAAAGGAAAAGCTGACGACCGCCCCAGTCTTGTCTTTACCTGAAGGCATAGGAGGATTCGTAATTTATTCTGATGCTTCTAGAGTTGGTTTGGGGTGTGTCTTAATGCAAAATGGGAAAGTTATAGCCTATGAGTCACGACAGTTGAAGAATCACGAGAAGAATTATGCCACCCATGATCTTGAGTTAGCAGCCATCGTGTTTGTATTGAAGCTTTGGAGACATTATTTGTATGGAGAACAATTTGAGGTACACTCAGATCATCGGAGTCTACAATATCTTTTCTCCCAACAGGATCTCAACATGAGACAGAGACGGTGGCTAGAGTTTATAAAGGATTATGATTTTCCAATTAAGTACATTCCAGGAAAAGGGAACATTGTGGCTGACGCTTTGAGTAGGAAGTCATCATTGGTTGCAGCTATGGATACGCAAGAAAGCGTGTTTGATGTCTTTGAGGAACTGGACGTTAAGGTCCAACCATTTAGCGACTCGGTGTTATTAGCAGCGATGTCGGTGTTTGAACCAGAATTGATAACCCGGATTAAGAATGAGCAGTTTGAAGATCCAAATTTGGCTAAAATCAAAGATCACATTGTGGAGAGACCTGATTTCCAGTTGGTGGAGGGAGTTTTGTATTTTCGGGATCGACTCTGTGTACCGAAGATTGAGCAACTGATAGATCCAATTCTGACGGAAGCACATCATGCCAGATATGCGATGCACCCTGGAAGTACGAAGATGTATAGAGACCTTAAGAGGCGATTTTGGTGGAACAATATGAAAAGAGAAATTGCAGAATTTGTATCAAAGTGTTACACTTGTCAGAAAGTGAAGTTTGAACACAGGAAACCTCCAGGCTTGTTACATCCTTTATCTATCCCTCAGTGGAAATGGGAACACATATCGATGGATTTCGTTTCAGGTTTACCATTGACCAGTCGGAAGAACAATGTGATTTGGGTGATAGTTGATCGACTGACGAAATCAGCTCACTTTCTCCCTTTCAAGAAAGGCATGAAGTTTAATGAGATGGCAAGGCTTTTTGTCAACGAGATAGTTCGTTTGCACGGCACCCCTGTTTCAATAGTTTCCGACAGAGATACGAGGTTCGTTTCCTCGTTTTGGAAATCCTTTCAGCAGTCTATGGGCACCAAACTCAATTTCAGCACCGCTTACCACCCACAGACAGACGGACAGTCCGAACGCACTATATAGACCTTGGAAGACATGCTTCGAGCCAGCGTTCTCGATTTCGGTGGTGAGTGGGATGAACATTTGGCCTTATGCGAGTTCGCGTATAATAACAGCTTTCATTCAGCCATTGGGATGCCACCTTTTGAAGCTTTATACGGACGGAGTTGCAGGACTCCGGTCTGTTGGGAAGAAGTCGGCACAAGGAGTTTCCACGGACCTACTATCATTGCAGATACCGCCGAAAAAGTCCTTCAAGTCAGAGAGAGACTGAAGACTGCACAGTCCAGACAAAAGAGCTATGCGGACAATAGAAGAAGGAAACTTGAGTTCCAAGTTGGAGACTGGGTGTTTTTGAAGACGTCTCCGATGAAAGGCACGATTCGGTTCGGGCAAAAAGGGAAACTCTCACCTAGATACGTGGGACCATTCGAGATCAAAAGCCGAATAGGTGACGTGGCTTACAGATTGAAGCTTCCACCCGAATTCGCAGGAGTACATGATGTATTCCACGTTTCTATGCTTCGCAAGTACATCCGCGACCCGTCTCACGTCATTCAGTATGAGGAGGTCCAGATTAAGCCTGATTCCACGTACATCGAACGTCCACTCCGTATCATTGACGAGAAAGAGCAAGTGTTGCGAACGAGGACAATTCGCTGGGTGAAACTCCTTTGGGATCACCATGGACCCGAAGACGCCACTTGGGAGCTCGAAGAACAAGTTGCACGGCATTATCCAGAACTCTTCGTGCAGGTATGATCATTCGGAGGACCGAATGAGTCCTAGAGGGGGAGAATGTTACACCCCGACCTGATTTGATCCTAATTAGTACTAATTAATTATGATTTAAGCTAAATTAAATATGTTTACTTATTGGTTATGGTAATTAGCATCTGTTAGTCTTTATAGACTGAGTTAAATGGGTTTTACACCTTATATAGGTGAGTTATAGTGGGATTGACTCAATTGAGTTGAGTCAAGGGCTCTTTTCGTAAATATTGATTTTCGCGTTTTTCATCATTTGTCCGTCATTTTGACATCATCACGTGTATTTTGACGAGTGCATCGATTTTCATATCAGACTCTTCTTTATTTGACCAACTATTGAGTATTTGGACATTCATTTGACTTCACATGAAAATATGGTCTTCTTGTGGACTTTCTTGCAAAACTCCTACTTTACCCTTTGTATATATATAAACCCACTTCTTCTTTTCCTCTTCTTCCCATCTCTTTTTCCTCTCTACACTACTTCCTCTCCACTTCTTTTCTTCCCTTCTTTCTCTACTACTACTAGAGTGCAGGCTTGGTCCTTGGAAGGCTAAAGAATGGATTTAGCTACATCTCCATTATTTTATCATCATCTTCTTCATCCTTCTTTCTCCATTGTTGACTAAGATCTACTTCTCCTCTTCCCCATCTCCTTCAACTTTGAAACCCTCTCAAAGGTAGACACTAAGCTCCTAAATAATTGAGTTTTTGAGTTACAATAGGGCAAGGAGATTGTGCCTAAGTGTTTATGTATATTTATTTGCCTTTTCCATGATTCTTGTGGTTAGGGTTTGAGCATTTGGGGCTTTTGGGATTTTCTTAAATCTAGGGCTTGGAAATCTCCATTGAGGCAAGTATAAGTTTTAATAATTAATGCATGTGATGTTATTCTTTGATTTGGATATTAAATGCTATTATTTTTCCTTTTTACTTTGATTAGCCTCTTAATTTTTAATTAGAGAATGATTATGACATGGATTTGATTTTTGGGTTCTAAAGGTCTTCATTTGGGAAGATTGAGAGGAGAGGGAATGGTGTAATTAAATAAGGCATATGGCTGTCCATATAGGTATATGTATCATGGGAACATTGTATTTAAATGCACATGTTATATTCAGATGCAGGTATAGGAAATAATGAATGGGTAGAATTCTTTATGCACATGTCATGTGAAAGTAGTGGTGATTGAATGAAAACAATTTATAAAGAGAACATGTGCATTTTATATGAATGGAAAATCATGTGAAATGATGAATGGGTGAAATGGTGCGGGGCGTGTGGTATGAAACGTGGTATGTTCACTAGTGCAGGAGTTTCAATGGGTGTGGAAATTTTAGATACTAAGGCATTGAACCGGTGGCCTACTTTATGACATGTGTATGTTATGTTGAAGTTCAAGTGGGAGGAAACAATCTAAGACTTACCATTTGGTATGTATATGCAGTTGATGACATTCTCCATGGACACAGAATGTGTCCTCTGTGACTGACACAGGTTCTGTGTGGGGCCGGGAATTTTGTCTAAAATTATTTCTTTTCGCACCCTGTATATGACAAACACTAATTAGTGAGTATTTATGAAACCTATTAGGATTTTGACTCCAAGAGAATTATATGACCCTAGAAAATGACACCCTGGATGAGTTCCACTGACCAATGGTAATTAACCATGTGAGAAATTATTGAGGCTATGATTATTTTACCCGAAAATTATTCTTTTCTTCTAACACCTTGTCATGGATGAGGCTAGGAGAAATCGGTACTTTTCACTTATAAAAGTGGCACCAAATTAAAAATAGCTATGCACCGGATTTCCAAACCTCATCGTGTGAGAAGGTGAAGGATGAAAGCCTAGTAAATAATCCTTGATTCTTTTAATCAATGCATGTGCATATTGAAATTTATTTTCCTTTTCACCTTCCAATTTAAAGAATGATTTACATACATAAATTGGTTTGTTTTTCTTTCGTTATATTTGTACGGTTATACAATGTTCAATTGAAATTCGAGGCAAATAAGTTTATATGTGAAAAAGTCGGGATATTAATGATTTGATTTGATTCAAGTAAAAATAGTCTTACTTATATTTGTATTTATTTGATCCGATTGGTCTGGCACTACTGAGCTTCGACCTCGTGATACCCGACGGGGTTAAACTTGGTTTAGTTAATTGAGATCACTGCAGTAGATCATATGGAGTACCGGAACTCCAGAACCGGGTAGCCAGATAGCCTTTGGCCGGGCCGCTGGTGACATCCCAACTAGATTTGCTCTCTATTGAGAGGATGAGCTTAATGTAGTAGCCAACTAGTATGTTGTATCCCTCATTGATTTGTAAAACATAAATTATTCGATTTTGGCATGATTGCCTAGTTGTTACCTGATATTGACATCTTTTAATTAAGTGTTTATAAATGCTAACTGATGTAACATGAAATTTATTATTAATGCCTATACTTGCCGAATCGTTGTATTCATGATGCTATTCTTGGTGTCACAGTCGCAGGTTCAGCCTCCGCTCTTATCAAGGCCTCGGAGGGAGAGAAGGTTACCCAGGAGGTACCTTCAGGGTTAGTAGAGTGGCCCGAGCCTAAGGCCAAGTGAATTGTCTTCCCCGGAGAGCGGAATCATCTTTTTGGAGAATTCTGTTGTTGTGTGGCTAGCTCCATTTTATGTGGGCCACACTTAGGTGATAGAAGTTCTTTTGTTTATACTTTTGGTAATGTTGTTTAGTCTTTCTATACCCTTCTTTTGTAAATTAATGTAAATACTTGTACAATTCTTTTGTATTAAACTTGAACTGTTAAATAGACTGGATGGAATTTGATACCTCACACTAATGAATTACAGCTTCCGCTACACTTAATTGCTTTTGATGTGTTTAGTGAGATTTAACTCACGGATGTGGAAAGTTGTTTTTCTCTCCTTCGTGTGTTGTATTTGGCTCGAGACAGGTACAGCACGCGGGAGTACGTGTGGCACACCTCGGAGATTACCCTAGGCCAGGGTGATTCGGGATCGGGATGTGACATTACTGGTCTGCAACTACCATCTTTATGATTTTACTGCCATGGGTTCACATAAGTAACACTGTTTCTGGAGACTTTGCGGCGTGGCCCGTGCTGGGGCCTGGGTATTTCGTCTAAATTTTCTCTACCTAAGTCAAATGCCACAAAAGTCGTTGGCTCTTTCACAAGAAACTCGCTTTTATGTTTTTGGATGGGACGATAATAAATCAACCAACGTCAAACATCCATACACCATGTTAGAATAAAAACAAACCGAAACGTAGAAAAACGAAGTTCTTGATTTTATAATGCTACCCTGACCTGGAATCACTCTGATTTGACTATTCGTGTTGCAGCGCAAAGTCGTCGTTTGGGGACGGGGACAGATGAAAAGGCCCAGTCAAAAACCTACCTTTTACACTTCTGAATTCTGACCACCCATGCAGAGTGGAGATTGAATTGTTCCTGCTTGGATTGGCGGTCTCGCCGACTCTTCTTTCACACTGCAACACGGGTGTATTATAAACGTGTACACCTTCTCTTTGCCCTCGGAGAATCTGCACCCTCTACATCTCTCCAACTACTGTAATTTCAAGATGGGATCACATCCTAAAAAGTTATACAGTCTTTCTATGGATCTCCTTCATCTTCATGATCGACATAGCCTCTGCTGTGAATCTCATAAGCCAGTTCGCTTGCAAGACTATGTTATAAACGGTACTCATCTATACCATCCAACTTTTTATATCTTTTTAAAACTCCTCCATGTATTGAAGTGACCGCGCGTTATGCCATACATATGCATGAGAACGACATCCACGACCATTACATTAAAGAAAACAAAAGCAAAAACGCGCAAGAAGTTGCCACGAAGCATGGTTCCCGTGCTCTATCCGAAAAAAAAAAAAAAAAAAACTATAAGAAAGCCAAGGCTGGTTCATTTTGGAACACGGACGGTTGTGGAGCTAATACAGATATCCCTGTGAGGGTTCAAGGAGAAGACATGCGTTTGTATGCAATGGTCCTTCCTGTGATTTTAGGCTACTTGTCCTCGCAACAACAAGGTGTTGGGAATGTAGAAGGAGCTAGCTTATATTCTCAAGCCGCATGTGTTTGTTTCACCATCGCTCTTGTGGCACTCACAGCTTCTCGTCCCCTCCCTTGTTCTTCTAGAGCACAGCAAATCTGCCTTTTCCATCTCATATTAGGGTGTGCTTTGCTCCTCTCTTTGGCTGTCCCAAGCATGCTGTGCTGGGCGCCGTATTTCTCCTGTATTCGCCCCATCTTTCATCTGCTCCCTCATTCATTTCAACTTCGAGTCCTGCGGTTTTTGTCATACGTGTTCGATGCCATCAAAAGGCTGGTGGGTCTGGTCTCCTTTGTTGTTGGATCTCTCTTTCAAATGCTCCGGAAACCATTCGGACTCCTGATCGGACAAGGCAATGCCATTGGACGAATGGTGTCGGTTGGTGTCAGTCGAAATCCTCCTCAGTCATCCTCGCCAGTACAAGCCAACTTCAACTCGCAGCAGGTGGCAGTTGATGTTGCTCAGTCATCCTCACCAGCACGAGCCAACATCAACTCGCAGCAGGACGTCGAGGCTGTTGAGCTACGCGTACAAAGCAGCAATGCAATTGGGCGATTGGTGGCAGTTGGTGCCAGTCCACATGCTCAATCTTCCTCACCAGCACAAGCCAACTTCAACTCGCAGCAGGAGGTGGTCGAGCTACGCGTGCAAGAAGTGACTAGTACGGATGCTTCTACCTCTGGCGTGCATAAACCTTAGATCCGCCACTATAATGAAGGAAGGTGGTAAGTTGGTTCAACCGAGTCGTTGCAACAGGTTGGTAACTGGTATGTCCAGCGTTTCTTTCCCTTGTTTTGCAGTTATGGAAGTTGGTAAGTGTGTTGTTGTATATTAGAAAAGGGGAGAGATGTTTCATTTCTCCTTTTATTGTATGTAACTATGTAAGTGGTGTGTTGTTCTTCTATCAGGGTTTGTTGATGAATTCCATGTTAGTATATACTGTAATCTGACTGCACTCTTGTAGACAGTCTTTTGTAATGGCGCAAAAGGAATCAATCAGGTGAATGATAATATTAATAATTGGGTGATTAGAAGATGTTGTTTCATTAAACACGCTGCAATGGATGCCGTGACAAAAAAAGAAAGAAAAAAAAAGGATGTCACTCCAAAATGAATGAATGAAATAGAAGACTAACCTTTTGAAACAAATCACATGCATGTATGATTTTCTCTATATCCTAGTCTTTTTATTGATCACTATCTACTGGATAAGTTAAACATTCATATAAACCAATCTTCTTTGTGTCTCACTGGTTGCATGATTAGGAGTACATGCAAGAGGTCTAGGGTTCAAGGGTTGCTACCATCCTCTCTTTATCTTAAATATTCATATAAAGCTATACAAAGATACCAAAGAAAAGAAACTGATTCTTGATTTGAACTTGGGACAGCTTGTGTAACTAATTAGTGATGTTGTCTCATGCGTGCTTATTGATGCAAATCTCCAACTTGGTTGTATAACGACGGTTTCACTAATTCCCTCACTCGCATGTAATTTGGCTAACACAAGGTACACAATATCTTGCCTTCTGGATTCTGCTGGATAACAGGGCGCAGCAGGTTTAATTAATTAAGTGGTAAGTTTATGTCATTTCGGATAGGTCATGAAATTAAAAATCATGTAAGTTCAATCCACGTAGCCTTTGTTGACTAATCTTATCAATATCATCATTCTGAATGTGAAACTTGATATATATGATGTATATTAGTACAATAGACAGTCATATCCTTTCATGTCTAGTTTGACATACAAAAGTTAGAACTAGTAACTTGATAGACAAAAGTTAGACCAGTGTTTAATCAACCTCTCATGCTCATCAGATAATTACTGTTAACTGAAATAAGAAATTGCTTTATCAAAGGCTTTAGAGACTGTTAAACCTTTTGTGCTCCCTCATTTTAAGGGAAATATATGATCTGATGGGATCTTGAGGTAATCCCAAACCCAAAAATCCTTTATCCTAGTTTTTTTTTAATCCTCATGGGAAGAGGAGGAAACAAGTGAAAGAAAAGACATCTATAGAACGACAAAAAAAAAAAAAAAAAAAAAAAAAAAAAAACCCGAATCTACCATCCAATAATTCCAATTGCATCAAAGTCTGGTAAATCCCAATGTTTGGTTCTCCAAGTCTGGGAGCCATCACGTGAGTTGATTCATGTTGACCAATGTTGTCAATCCTTCTCTTATCCTCTCCAAATCTTGCATTAATAATGTGATGCATTCTACACTAGTCCCACATTATCAGAGATATCAAAGACGAATTTGGACAACACATGAATCCCTTCCTGCTGCAGCTGATCCATTGTGTGGTTGAGAAACCTAGCTAGGCTTCTAACCACCTGCTTTAGTACGCAGTACTTGATGTGTAAGCGCACAAAAATTCACGGACCCAGGGGGAGTGATTTTGAGGCCCACTGGAGGAGGAACGAGAGTGTAGCTCCTCGAGGATGATAGAAAAACCGTTGCCTCGAGCCTGTAAGGGGAAAAAGAAGGTCAGAGGACCTTGGCTTGGGCAGCGCAGGGCTCTCCGATGCCTAAGTTAGTTGCAGAACTAAGCAGAGGTAGGAGATGGAGTTTGAGAGGGGATGGCGTACCAGTGAGTGTGGTGTTCGTTGACCATTCTTGATCTGGAGCTGTTGCTATGTTTATATAGAGGAAGAGAGGAGACAAGAGGGTGGCTCTGTCATAGCCTGATCCCATCACAGCCCACTCTGTAGTCCCATCGGGCCTGACTTCTGGGCCCAATCCCATCAGGCCATTTTGAGCCATGCACTTGGCAGGGGTGGATATGGGGGAGGAAATATCCCCACACATGATGTAACCCCAACTCCAAAACAAAAGGCCTTTTCTCATCCTCGCTTTCAAATCTCAAAAGGGAAAAAGAGAGAAGAAGCCCAGACAGAAAAGAGGATACAGGAGGCCTCCTGTATGCTAAATTCAAGTTACTATTCATGTGGGGTTGAAGGGTCATTCCAAGGGACCATAAACGAAAAGAGGTCAAAATAGAAAATAAAAGATTTTAAAAAGCCCATATCCATCACTTTTTTATCTGACCCCTCATTTCATCAAACTTGTTGAACTGCACATTGGGTGACTGGACCACATCTGAAGTCTAAAACCTATTGGTGAAAATACTTTTTAAACTTGTTAACCATCCATGAAAGTGGGGATGGACTCCTAACTAATTGTGAATCAGCTGAAGTATCTCCAGCTGGGCTAATTTTGGGTACATTTTTTAAGACTTGAGTGAAGTCATGCTCATGACAGATTCTAATTTTGGCTGTGCTTGACCCACCCCTCCCCACTGATCATTTGTAGCACAGGTAGTTAAGGCAATAATACAAATTAATTTTTTTTAATTTTAAAATAAAAAACCAACTGTGAATAAATCCGACCTGTCACGGGGCAGACTTGGCATTACAATGTAAGTCATAAAACCACTCATGGGTTGAGGCAAATGTCAATTGTGTTGCGTTCAAGTCGGCCTAAACCCGAACCCGACCGACCCATTGCCAATTTGCCATCCCTAATTACATCCAACTCGCTCTCCTTGTTTTGTTCTATCAATTGGGTTTGAGTTGGATTCTCATTCAGGTTCACACAACGGGGGACCTACATGCAACCACTTGGGGGCAGTCACTCCATTGGACTTGGGTTTGCTTTCAAAATTCGCTTGTTAATTTTGGGTCCATCCCCAAACCCCAGATAAGAATCTTGGATTTGCCCCTTAAAAACTAATTATCCATTTAGATTTGTCCACTCAAACAAAAATCTTAGGTCCGCAGCTAGGTTCACGCAATTCGTAAAGATCTTATCGATTCTAGCTAGTTTTGTTTCCGGTTGGGTACCTCATGGATCAAGACACTTGTCCAGCCCATCCTTAATCACTCTTTTATTAAATTAATAATCTTTACATATTATTATAATCCACAGGAGAAATCAAAACATATGAAATAAAAAAACTAAAAAAATAATATCTTATGTTGTTGACCACAACCAACAATTAACTAAGAAAAAAATAATATATATAAGTTTATTAAATAAAAAGAAAGAGTGATGTTACATGTACTTGGGTCCAATTCTAATGGGACCTACCTACATGCATCACATCAATGTTTAACTAAAGATTGATACTTTAGCATGTGGTTTAGGCCCAATATTAGATTAGATGTGTCCTACCACAAATGATTCGAACCCTTAATTTAAATATCCCCAAAATCTACCATCGCACATCTCACAAAACAGAATCTAATCATCGACATAATTCAACGGTCAGCAATGCATCCATCAAATGTCCATACGAAGAGACTGTCCGATCAATGAACTGGGCCCCACATGTGACAAAACCGAAACGAGGCGCCTGTGCGCCACTCGAGCGAAGCGTTACGGCCAATCTGCCGTTACAAAAAGGCGGGCGCCGCTGCTAAGAAAGATACACGCCCCGCATTTCCGATACAAAACGAGTCGGCCTAAACCCGGACCCGGACCCGGACCCGGACCCGCTGCTAGTTGCGACTCGTGTTTCTATTAAAACTCGCGCGCAATTTCTCCCGCTCTTAACTCACTCTCGTTTTCTCTTCCCCCACTCATTCAACCCCCCCACATAAACCCTAAAACCCTCACAAAACCCTCAACGGCTCGCACGAATGTAAGTCTCTCTCTCTCTCTGCGATGATATGAACTGTAAAGGTGGGGTTTTGATTTTGATTAGATTCCAGGAGGGTTTTTTGGGATTTAGGGTTTTGAAGGGTTTATGTCTTTACTTATGCTGAAATCTGTGTTTTTTTTCTATCTTTGATGGGGTTGAGTCGAAATTTTAGGGTTTGGACGCCCTTAATCATAGTCATCATTACGAATAGAGAAAAACCATTCAATCTTATATTTATTCTGACTTTCTGCTAACTGCAGTGAAGTGGGGTTGTTTTGGTGCAACTCTCCTCCTCCTCCTTCTCTTTGAAATCGGATTCGGACAATCGTTATTATGTTGGTTTGAAATGAGGGCTTTTTTTTTTTTTTTTTTGTAATGTTATTGCCCCTTTTTGAATGCAAAGTCTATCCATTTAATACGTGTGGTAAACTGCTTCATATAGGTCAATGTCATGGAAACGGTGTTTGTAGACAAACATTGTTGAATGTTTTACATACTCTGCTGTTTGTAATTCTGTTTACTTATCTTGTGTCAAACAGAGAAATGCCGCCTTCATCGAAACTCGTTGGAGGGTCTAGACGCGGTGCTTCAAAAATGAAAATGGAGAAATTTAACAGTAGAAAGAAAGGTGACAATAAAAACCCTAACTCTTTCTCTCTCTCTATAAAAAAATTCAGTTTCTTTGATTTATATGATTTTATCTGAGGAAATAGTTAGAAGAAAGTAGTTCTACCACTTTTTTTAATCCATTTACTGTTTATTTCTTAAATACTATATTAGTTTTTATTCCATAAAAAAAAAAAGAAGATAACAAGTTTGTGGAAGATGTACCATCTTTCACAAAAGCGCCGGCCAACCCATTGTCTTCCCATATTGTATTGTGAAAACATGCTGCCATTGGCTTGTAATGTTATAAAAGGGGAAAGGTTTCATATGCAACCAGAAAAATCACAGTGGTTTGAATGTTTCTGAGTTTTCGTGTAGAAGTTTTTCTTCTACCACCCATTGTGGCATTTCTCCCTAGATGAATCGTCTGGGTCACTGAATTGTGCGCTGCTAACCTGACAAAAGCTCTTGTAGCCATGAGCAATAATTTCACAAGACTAATTGGTGAAAGCTTTGACGTATGGATGTTTGGAACTTACCACCAGTATTATAAAGTGAACTATATGTATATGTATAATGTATTTTTGGGTTTTCAATTTAGACTTGTTTTAAGCTTAAGAAATCTGAGGCTATGTGGTTGGACGATTGTCTTTTATGTGATCCATTCTTCCTATGGAATGATGATAGTTGCTATTTTATTAACCCGATGAAAAGATTTGCTGCTTTTATAACAGGACTGAAGAGGCCGAGAACACCAGATAAGATTGATACTACCCAGCGCTCAGGGAAGCATCGCCATGCCAATCATAAGCTTCATCGTAGCCCATCACCAAGTTCTTCAGGTATGAGAATATTCCACCCTAGAGTTATTTCTATAATTGGTTTCTGTTTTTTATGCTGACAAGGAAAGAAATAATAACTATACCTTTTGTTTTTTAAATGGAAAATTAAATCTTATTGCAACAAAATGAAAAGTAGGAACAAAAATTTCAGCCCCAAGATTTCCTACAAAATTATAAACTCACCAATAGCTTATTTTAACTAAAAAGCCAACCAAAACAGATGAACATAGCTGAAACCCAATTCACATAAACAAGGCCATCTTAAACGCACATTGAGAGGCTGATATAACACATTTCACCTTGGGATCTTAATGGTTATGGAGGAAGAGTAGATGAAGAATCTTGCAAAGTGTCTTCTGTTGCAATAGGCAATGCTTAGATCCTAGACTCAGCATGAAATGAGTATATTCTTCAAGTTTGATCATGTGAAAGAGATGTAAAGTATCCCTTCCTTATAATTCAAAATGTTTGAGCCTCTGCTCTTTAAATTGAAGTATCAGTTGAATATTTGGTACCAGGCAAATGATTTGGCTGAGTCCAGTCGGTGAATGATTGTCTTAATAGTGAATGGTGATGAAACTTTCAAATTTTAATGTGCCAATTTTACTTTGGTTAAAAATGTCTATCATCTGTTGCATGTATTTACACCTTCTGATAAAATTTGTGGATTTAGAAATGCCTTTTTGCTATATGTGCTACTTCTTGATGGTTCATTATGTTTTCATGAAGTCAAACTTTTTGTTTGTATAATGTAGAGCACTCATATGAGGAGCATTCAGGCAGTGAGACTTCTGAGGATGTAGTGGTTTATAAAGAACCTTCAACGTATGACAACTTGTTAATGGCACTGGGATCTAGTAGTAAATCTATGGCCGATGTGTATAAGAGGAGGTAAACCTTCTTGTTTCTTTGCTCCATCCTTTGTTTTTTTTGCTGCTTCAAGCTAGGATTTGCAGCATAGTAACTTCACATTCGTGCTTTGCTAGTTTTGAATAGGATGTACATGGCCTAAGCAATGCCATGCATCGTCTAGCACTGACCCAACTGATTATCATTCATAGTAGAATCTAGCTTGGGCCCATACGTAGACTGCAGCCAGCTGGCCTATGTTAATGACTCCTGTGGGGATGGGCCTACCCACATATGGTCCTATATGTACTTATACGAGGCATCTGAACGTAGTTTAAAATCACTGTACTGGTGTTTGTCATGGTTGACCTGGAAAAGCAATACATATGTGTGATATGTAATGGTTTGCAGCCATCAAGGCACGTCAAAGCATGAATTGTAATTTGACCCAAAAACTTAAAAAAAATTCCAAAAATTAAAATATATATATTTTTGAAAAATGTTAGTATCTAATGTTCGTTTTCTTTATGGCATAATGGTATTTATTGGACCCCCAAAGTCATATTGGCCCTGTATCATTGTTTTATCTTAGATTGTTGAATCTATTGAATTTCAGCAATCGAATCAAATTGTATTTCAAGGATTTTCACACACACACACACACACACACACAGAGAGAGAGAGAGAGAGAGAGAGAGAGAGAGAGAGAGTTGCCTCTTCGATTTAAGAATAATAACAACATATCCAGACCTATATTTGTCCCAATTTCAAATTTTTAGAGTGGACCCCCAAAATCATATTGGCCCTGTATCATTGTTTTATCTTAGATTGTTGAATCTATTGAATTTCAGCAATCGAATCAAATTGTATTTCAAGGATTTTTTGAGAGAGAGAGAGAGAGAGAGAGAGAGAGAGAGAGAGAGAGAGAGTTGCCTCTTCGATTTGAGAATAATAACAACATCCAGATCTATATTTGTCCCAATTTCAAATTTTTAGCATCTGTTATTTGGAACTCAATTTGCATGATCATATAGCTTTTCCATATTAATTTTTTTAACAGGTCTGTCTTGTTTACCTCTCTTAAATTCACTCATTCATTAGCAATGAGGACCTTGCAATAATTTGATGATCTTTACAAGATGACCTTCTATAAAGGGGTAAAATGACTTAACCTGCCCTGTAAGACATTCGATAGGCCTTTGTCTTGCTTGGCCTACATAAATGATTACCCTATGGAATGTAGGAAGTTCTCCTCTAGGGGTCACTATGTTAAAAATAAAAGTTGTCTTTTGTATTCTTTTGGTTTGGGGTGGGGGAGGTTGGGTGCTGGCTGTGATCACCCTCATCGATGTAGTTATCATGTTTAATCTTGCTCTACCATATTTGTGGATTTTATTTCCTAGTTAAATTGTTTAGTCATTTTACAGTATGCTCAATATGATGAACCTTTATTTTAACTAGACAAAGAGAGCAAGAAGGCAAAAGTGACACAGAAGAAGATGAAGGAGAACATGAATCTGCTAGCTTGCTTGACGAAGAGGAGGATGTTGAAGGAGGTATTGATTAATTGACTAGTCTATATCCTTTCCATTCTAGTTTTTAACTTATGGTATTATAACCATTGATCATGAATTCAAGAGGTTTTTTTTTTTTTTTTTTGAAGTTGGTGTTACTTACTTACCATTCAAAAAATGAAAAAAGAAAAAAGAAGAAGAAATGTTGGTGTTACTTCTTATGTACATAATGCTCACGTGCCTTCTTAAGCCATCACAAGCACTTGCTGGACAGCTTTGCATGGTCTCGATTATTTACTTCTGGACTTGAGTGCATGATTTCTGCATAATTCTGTTTCTTCAATTTTGAAATGTTTTTTCATAACAGTTTGACCTCTGATAGGATCTGATAGTGAGTCAAAGGGCTATGTGGAGGGAAATGAACTAGGAGAACATAGTGTGGATGATCTTGAGGAGCAAAGTGGAGAAGCTGGATGTGAAGAAGAGGATGAAGCTTCTGCTAACAGTTATGAGAATGATCCGGAAAATGATGGCCAAACTGCTCTTGAGACTTCTCAAAGCGCAAGGTTGGTTCATGTCCTAGTTTAGCTTCTCAGCCACACATCAGTGATGTCCTAATTTTGTGTGCCATGTCTTAGCCTTTCTAAATTTATGGTCAACAATAATCTTTATGGAGTGTTTCCTTTTTCCTCATATTTGCCATTTATAAAAAATTTTCTTTTAGTTTGTTGATTCATTCCCACATATGCTGGCAGTGGTTTGGATGGCATTATTTAGTTGATTTAATTGAATATATTGCCCTGATTGATGGGTTCACTGCAAGTCATGGGGTTGCATCATTTTGTTTGGATATTTGGGCAAATTGATCACCAAGTGGCAACTAGAGTATAAGCTCAATATGAAATATCAGCAATATATGCATTATGAAGTATTGTAGTATGAAAAATTCTGTGCAAGCTAATCATGGAGGTTTATCATTTTTTTATGTTATTGCTATTGCTAATGTTCCAAGGAAGAGTAAATCCTCAGGCATATTTTGTAGTGGCCGAGGTTGTTTCCAAAATTGTTTTGGGGAACACACCCTTTGTTGTCTTCTTGCTTTAGCCTCTAATAAACGTTCATAGCCTTTTATATAGATAAATTACAGTAGAAATTATTCTAATCAAATCTGATTGTACTTATGAACAGAACACATGATATTATTTTTTCTATTTTGGTGCAATCAGTAACCTACTTTGAGAAAGAAAGTACTGCTTTCCAGTTCCAAACTTTGACTTGGGACCAAGGTGACACCGGGGGATGTGTGCTATATGTCTACATAATAAGGTTTTATCCATGCTCAGCAGATATCGTCATTGCTGAACTTCATTGTACGAGCCATGAATTACCTCAGCAATGCGAGTACATGGCCGTGTTTTTCGAATAAATTATTCCAGTAACTGCACAAATCAATCGTCTGATGTGAGCCAGATTTAGTGTCCTGTCATTTATGTTGGTGTTCACAAGCACCCTGTACCGGGGTTGCTTTGGTAGGAACTGGAGTACACAAGT
The DNA here is from genome assembly GCA_028538565.1 of Umbellularia californica. Taxonomy (NCBI): domain Eukaryota; kingdom Viridiplantae; phylum Streptophyta; class Magnoliopsida; order Laurales; family Lauraceae; genus Umbellularia; species Umbellularia californica. Next base: position 76,892,183 of record JAPQWN010000006.1, on the reverse strand, counting down.
TGACTTCACTGTTTTGCACTGATGTGGTTGCAAACTCCATTTACTCAATCTTTTTAATTTGAGAATTGTATCGCAAACAGTCGTATTTTACATGCTCATCGTTGCAACCCTGAGGTTGCGTGGGAATCAACATACCTTTCATACAGAAAAAATGGAAAGAAAGAAAGATTGCCATCATTTAATTTTAAACTTGATTATATGGTAGGTGGTTTTGATGTAAATTACATTTAGGGCAAATTTACATTTTACACTTGTTCATGTTTATTTTCTTTCTCCTTGAGTAGTTTTTTCTGAGTCTTAACTGGATGTCTATTTACTCATTGCAGTTCCTTCAGCACTCACCTGGGGCATGTGCTATCAAAAGCAGATGTTGATGATTTGCTGGAAAAGAAATCGAATTTTGAATGGGAGGTGCCTGCTGTTGACATGCCATTGTCAAAATGGGTTGGAACAGGAGATTGTTTCTTTAAGGTATAACCCATCATATACATTTTTGTGGTTTCTTAAAAGCTTTCTCCTAAACATATGGTTGGATGAGTTGTCTTTCTGTAGAAGTAAGTCTTTTCCTTTATTTAAAGGAAAATAGCAGGCGTGGCATTTTATTTAAAATTTACTGCCTATTTTGTTAATGAGTCCCAAATTGCAAATAAAGGGGGCTGTAACACCAGGCAGTTGCTGTACTGCAGAATTCAGCAATAAAGATCCACTTGGAACCACTTTAAACAGAGAAACAAGGTAGGAACATCACCAACACTTCACATATCAGTGTGGATCTGTGTTTTGGATGTAAACTCAAGAGGTCTCCCCACTTGCACAAGCCCAAGCCTGGGGGCTTAAATTTCAATCGTGTAAAATTCATCAGCAAAATATGACTGCTGGCTGTATTTTTCAATAAATGCATACAAAAATGTTTAAATCCCTAAATCTAATCTAAATCATTCATTAATCTCTATAAATAAAAGGAATTAAGTCTGAACTGTTGCTTAGCTACTTAAAACAAAGAGAGAACTGTTGGGTGTGGCTTGGTGTAATGCCAAAGCCCAAACCAATCAAAGAATTCTACAATTGCAGATCCTTTGCATCTGTAAATATTAAGGTTGAAAACTGGATGATTCTGATTTACGTTGATTTTCACATTTTGTAGGAGTGTGACAAGGATGCTGGTTATGGGCTCAAGTTACGACTGTATAAGCATTGGCTAGATGTTTACAAAACTTCGGGAGGCCATGATTTTCATTCATCTAAGCAGAGGCTATTCTTCACACTCTGTAAGTTATGCTAATATTGTCCATATGCCTTTGACTTCCCTGAGAAGATTTGTTCTCCTTTTTTTTTTTTTTTTTTGTTTCCAATTACCTTGGTCATCTTTCGGACATTTTATCTCTACCTGTGGATATATTATATTGTGGTATCTGTAATTTCTGTATGGAATACTTTACTGGAAGCTTCTCTGTTTGTGATGCTTCATTTTCTTCCATAATGATGATCACAAAGCAGGAGATGCATCATTTGTATATAAGGTTGACATTTATGGTCATTTAGAAGTTATTCTTTGGAGATATATTTATGGACATCATTCGCCTTTAGGTATATATTGGTCTAAAAATGCTTCAATAAATTATATATTTATAATACTCAAATGAGCACCATCTTGTAAGCATGATTTGTGAGCACCCTTTTTTTACCAGCACAGAGGACCCGCTTTTTCTCAATGTAGTGGCAAATTTTTTTTTTTTTCATTTTCGGTTTAGAATTTGTCTGGTAATGTGCAGTAAAAATGAAGGAGATAGATGTAGAGAAAGATGATCACATGGGTTGTAAATCATAGATGATCATGAGAAGAGACTGTAGCATAGTTGGAAAGTGCTCAGTGTCACAAACACAAGGTTGTGGATTCAAGTCATGTTACATTGAGAAAAAAAAGATTACATCTACAATCTAAGAGACTACTGTTGTCTCCTTTAAATCAGCCCCATATTAAATATCGAGAGACAAGCATCAATATTGTTTCTTTAATCTTGAGCCTGAGCCTAAATCTGTAGTCTTTCTGGAAATATGATACTCATATGAGTATCACCAATTGACAAGATCAAGCATTTCTTGGACTGCAAAGGTGGTGATACACCCTATGGGTGTTTGGTAAGGGGTTTGATGAGAATTTTCATGGAGGTCAGATGGCATCTCACCAATATGGAGGTTGTTATATGTGTGTAGTCTTGTAATATCAGGATTTTATTGGAAAGTGTTGCTCAAATTTTTAGGAAAGAATCTAATTGGTAGTTGTTTCCTATTGTGATCATGGCTCTAGTTGTCTATGTGACTACTTTTCTTATTTGATGAAAATTCTGTAATGGGAAAAAAATCTTGTAAGACTATTGAAGGAAGGTATTCACATGTGATTGTGCGTGGAAAACAAGGGTTCGTTGTTTAACTCCCTTTAGGGAGTTGAATATTTGTGGGTATCTTGTGCGGGCGTGATTCTTCTGATAAGAGTTGAGAGGCCTTCTGGTGGGAAAGACTTCTGCTTTGGAGGTTATTTTGGGTTTAGTTTGCGTTGGTGATTATTTTGGGTTTGGCATGTACAAGGTACATCACTGTAATCTCGTCCTCTCTTTGCTACATTGTATCTTCTTCCCCCCTTGAAAACACTTGATTGCAGCAATTCAGCATTTTAAAACTCAGCTGAGTCGACTTGGACTCTGACATGGCCAAGTCTCTTTGTAAGGGACTCAGCCAAATCCTATGAGTGTGTGAGAGAGATGAACAGATTTGTTGTATTTGTATATTTATTACTTAAAAGAATTGCATTGCTAAAAAAAGTCAAAAGGGCTGCAAGCAATGAAGAAGGGCTGACATTTCTTTTTGAAGTGGTTATGATTTAGAGAGAGAGAGAGAGAGAGAGAGAGAGAGAGAGAGAGAGAGAGATGGGTTTGCTGTTGTATACTCTTGCTTGTGTATATTTTTCATTTAAAGACATGTTTGGTAAGATAGACAAAAATTCCAAGGATTCAGTAAAAGTAAGAGGAAAGGACTGCATTTCTTTTTGTAATGGTTTTGATTTGGATAATGAAATGAAATGAACAGGGAGATGTAGGAGACATAAGGAGACAGGAGGAATGGAGGAGACAGAGAGCAAGCTATTGATGGAAAAGCTGCTTCCTTTTTGTATCTTAAAAAAAAAAATGAAAAAGGGACTTTACTGGACTTGGCTGTCACACCTGACTTGACTCGCCCAGACCATGGCCAAGCCGGGAGCCAAGTCCAAGTTTTGAAATGCTGGAGATAATAGATTGACCAACTTCACAAAATTAGTCTTACCTGGTACTTGACCAGACCACACTCCCCATAGTAGAATGAATGTTGCTATGGGCAGATGAACATGACACTCTTGAGAACAACCTGTAGTATGTTAGGCAATGCTGACTTGCTAAAAGACTTGTGCGGAATTGTTTAGCATGGCTTGTTTCTTGGTCAATTAGTGATGCAGCCAAAGAATTGATTCCCACTTGTTTATGTGCCCAAACACCCTCAAGGGCCGATTTTGAACATATACGAAGAGAAATTTAGCACATTTACTCATAATTGATCGCTCGAATAACCTACAATCCTTTGGGAGAACAAAACGAAGGAGAAGTGTAGAAAATTGCATAAACAGCAACTTGTTAATGAATAAACTGATAATAACCAAAACTGAAACTTCTATCTTTACAATGAAATATATATCATAATTAAAACCATTGTTATGAAAATTGAAATCATATTATAAATCATTCAAAGGGTATGAATTAAATCATATCGTGAATTATAGGATTTTTTGTTTTTGTTGTTACAACATGAAAAATAATAATAACACATGTTTGTAGAAAAGAAAAGAAAATGAAAATAGCACTTATTCTAATCCAACCATTTCCCTTCAATAGTAGCATCGGTACAGTAACCAATAAGATTGTGAATTGTGATACAATCATATGAAAAACATCATGGCATACATTAATAAGTCATGAATGATTTATGTGTGTATAGTTAACTATGTTCAAGTTATCAACTTACTAAGAAAATGTATGAGTTGGAATGTTTTTTTTTTCTCTTGAAATAAAAGAATAAATGAATAAAATCTATATCATCTACTTTGCATGGTTAGGATGTCTCCTGAATTTACGGAAGTGTTTGTGAAGAGAAACCAACAAAAGAAAAAAATATAAAGAATGTAGGACGACGCCCATATGGAGAATCGAATGCTCTAGTTACATGCGGATTCCTTATTTATCTCAATAACTCCTCCAAATCGCATATAATCTTAATAGGCTCTGTTAATCTCTAGATAACCTTTTTAAAATAGAAATACTAGCCCAAAAAACAAAAGAACGTAAAAAAATTTACCAATATTAACCATTGTCCATTGGGCTGTGGCTATGACGAATTGCTTGAACCATAAGATCTAATAGAACTAGTATCTGATCATGAGTTCCACACCTAAATCTGAAGATTCACCCATAAATAGGATATGTCACATTGATATGAATCTTTTTCCTTAGGTTCAATATGAATTGTAGGATTTAGGATACAAATTATGAGATTTTAATGACAATGCTTTAAACACAAAACACTAAGAGAAATCCTAATCATCCATCATAACTTTGGATCCATATAAAACCCTAGCTTGAGTCCTAATGCACCTTTTAAACAATCCTTAAACAAGTCAAATAAATAGAATAAAAAAGAGATTGAGCTGCTCGAATGTCCTGGATGAACTCTAGCTTAGTGACTGTGGGTTGTCAAATAAATAGAATAAAAAAGAGATTGAGTCGCTGGAACTTCCTTGATGAACTGGACCACGTGTGGCCTTGGCAGGACCAGTCAATTACTTCCATCAATTTGCCAGTCCTGTGTGACTGGATGATGGCTGTTTCTTTTAGGCTGGGCCTTCTCTGTGCCCAGTTTTGATGGGTCGAATCCAAACTGTTGGCTGTCCGTAGATCTGGGCCTGCTAATTGTATTTGAGCAATTTTGGGTCTGTTTTTATTCTTCTTTTAACTCAGAAAGTCTTAGATTTTAATTTGGACCATATGGCCCCATCCAGTCTTTTCTTTGACCTGATCTTTTCCGATATATTGGGCTTTTGGTAAGATGGATCAAGAGCTCATTCAATTGATCAAAATTTTCTAGATACTTAAGGGCATGATCTTTCAAATGGTTATCATTGATTGGACCACTTGAGTCTGCACCAATTAGTCACCCTCTACGGTCGTTGGACTCATTAATTCCAGGAGCTATGACCTGACAAACCTCTAGATTATTCTGATTTACATGTTTCAGGTGTAAGAAGGTACCAGAAGCCTACTAACCCTGTTCTCATTTTAAATTGTCCTTTTTAGCCTCCAAAGTTATATTAGCATCCTGCTGTATTGAACTGGACAAAAATGAAACCATAAGGCCCCAAGAAAAACTTTTTTTTTTGTTGGTAAGAAAGCCTTGCCAATCTTTGGAGGAATAAAAACCATAACTTGGGGCCTTGATCCATCTAGGGCCTTGATCCAATTTTTGATTGGACAAAAATGAAACCATAACTTGAATGCAGATATCAAAAACCTCCCTGCCTTGCTTATACCTGTTTGGTGATCTGCTTTGGTAACATTACTAACAAAGAGTGACCAAAGAGCCTTGCAACCACCCGAAACTGTTACCCATTATAACCTGGTATATCTCTCCCCTTTCCGACGGGGAATTCTGCTTTAGATTTTTTCCCTCCTTTTTTCTTCCCTTGTTTTTTGAGCACATTAAGTCTGATGTGATTTTGAAGTGTATTCTTCGTAATAAAAATGTTTTACACATACATATTATGGTTGCTGTGTGATGGTGCAATTCGAAAGTTATCTTAATTTTATTTTGTTTAGTCTATTTTCATAAATCCATGTGCATGTATAATTTGTTGGGGGGTTTATATGATGAGTTTACATGATTCGTGATTACCTGTTTTAGGCAATAGCTATCGTGATATAATGCACTGTAACAAGAAGCCCTTTTATCTCAAGGGCCAGGAAGAAGATTCAAGTATCATGGATGGGTACATCATGCATGCTGTATGTTCAGATCCTTATTTATGGTGGCACTAGATGCCTCTTAATTTATTTCTGACCAAAATTCCTTTTAAGGTGGTGATTTATCTTTCTTTTTGGTGGGTAAATCGTTCTTATATTGTTGACAATTCTCTGATGTGTTGTTTGCAGTTGAATCATGTTTTTACAACTAGAGATCTTGTGACAAAGAATGACTCAAAAATGGCTAAACGTCAAGAAAGGGATGATGAAGAGATTCTCAATGATGATAGGTTCCTTGACCATGGGTTTAATCGTCCTAAGGTAGTATTGATTGCTTTTTTTTTTTTTTTGGATGGTTGCATGCAGATTGGACTCAGAATGATATATATATTTTTATTGATTGTGCTAATTATGATACATGTATGCTGTTTACCTTTGTAGTTAGTTTTACTCTGTAATTCTTCTCTTTAAACTTTTGTACAAATATTATTTATTTTGTTCTGGTTAGTATTGGTATTTATAATCTTTTATATATCTATGTTTGCACAGGTGCTTAAATGTGAGTAATTAATTCATCAGCATGGCTCATGCAGGTTTTGATCCTATTACCACTTGGAAGCATTGCATTCCGTGTTGTTAAGAGGCTAGTACAATTGACACCAACATCCCATAAAGTATGGTCATCTTTTAGTTTGTGATTACCTCTACCACCTGTTAAGTTCAATGTAATGTAACTTTTTGGTTCACAAAACTAGTGTATGGTTTGTTTATCTTAAAAGGAATATCTTCTTTCAATAGTTTTCCATATTTTCTTCATGACTTCTCCAGTTGTGCACTGTTGGATGCATACCTACGGGTAGATGTCTGTGATTATATATGCCTGTGATTTTATATTGCAAACACCCGATGCATACAAGTTGCAAGATAGGACATTTGGAATGGGCGGTCAAGAGTGAGAATAGAAAAGGAAAGGATGGCTTTCTCAAAGCTAGGTTAGACTGAGAGACATGTAGGGCAAGGAACAAAATAGTGGTTGTGGTGGGCGTAGCAGGCAGTGCCAAAACGCTACGCAGCAGGCGATACATTATGGTTATGGCGATATGTAGCGGGGTGAGTTTTTTTAGTGGACAAACTTTTTTGAATCTTATATAGGAATCTTATTTGTTTTTAGTGATTTGAAACCATATAAAGGTAGAGACAGCTTTAGGAAAGGCTATTAAGGAGGTAAAATAGGAAAAACAATGTTTAAAATTAAATTTTTTTAGCTCTACTAGGTTTTAAACTGTAGTGCCGCTATTTTCAAAATAGTGTAGCAGCCTCGACCACTATGGCCGATAATACGGCCACTGCGCTACGTGGCGGTCACTATTTTGAACCATGATTTAGGGCACTTTTGCCTATTATAGGAGCTACAATTGTTTGAGACGTTTGTGGGTGCATTGTTGTTGGCAAGATGAAGATTGGTGGTTGGATTGGAGACTGGGTGTGTTTCTTTGATTGTTGTTCAACAAGTTGCAAGCTAGATGTCAAAAGAAATAAAAAAAAATTGCAAGCCGGGGCATTCACTTGAGTGGTTGAGTAAGAATGATAAAGCAAGCTTAGCTTTCTCCAAGCCAGTTAAGTGAGAGGCTTTAGGGAGTAAATCTTGGCTATCTAGAAGCTTTGCAGTTATTCAAAATATTTGCAGGTGCATTGATGGTGGCAAGATGTAAGGGCTTGTGGCGGTTGGATTGGAGACCAGGTGCTATGTTGCTTTCAGTTGGATTGGGGACCAGTTGCTTTGATTGTTTTTGAGCAAGTTGCTAGCTAGGGCATTCGAATTAAGTGGTCATGAGTGAGAAAGGAAAGCAAGAATGAGTTTCTCCAAGCCAGCTAGATTGTGATATTTCGACTGCAAAACAAACTTCAGCTATCATAGATGCTTTGTGAGTATTCCAAACATTTGTGGGTGCATTGATGTTAGAAAGATAAAGGGCTCACGGTGGTTGGAGGAGAGAGAGAAAGAGGTGTTTTTTATACTGTGTTTTTGTATATTTGTTTCATCTGCAAGGGTGGTAGCGATGAGGGGATTTGGAATATAGTCCCTTTTCCTCATGTGGGTTCTCTTCCTAAATAATCTATCTGGGGCTCTATATCCACAGTCTTTGCTAGTGTGAAGGAACATGGAAATCAGTGTCTTTTAGAACTACTGTATATACGATAGTGTTTACATTTGTATATGGCTTAGGAATACCATACCAGGTTAAAGAGTAGTTATCCAATGCACACTATGCACACCTCATAGTGGGGCCCACCTGATGACCCATCCAAATGGACCACACACATGGGACACCCCTAAATTACACCAGTCCCAATTTTTAACACCCATTCGAATGGTCTTTACAATTGGATCGATGGATCAATTTTTAAAGGGCCGAAACTTGTTTGCCCTTGATGAAGGGGTTAGGATGATTAGATGGGGCCCATATTTTATACACAGTTTGGCGGTTGGCCCCAACTAGACGGAGAGATCGCCACCGGTCCCATCCCCAAGCAGGGTCCTAGGTGGACCCCACATCGAGGTGTGCATTTAAGCTTAATTGCGCATTGTGTGCACTAGATAACTACTCTCATTTTAAATATCCTAATAGATTAGTGATTAGAATGAGATTGATTTGATTTATTGTAATTTCTTAAATCAAAGGGATTGTATAAGGAGGAATAAAGCTAATTCAAGGGAGGCCTGAATAGATAACTACTCCATTCTCTCCTGTATATTCTCTTTATCAATTGTCATGGTATCAAAGCCACAACATTCTCTAGGACTTGTTTTTATGAAGATTGATCATTAGTTCAAATTCACATGGGTTTACTCTTGTGGGATAGATGGATCTGGTGCTATTTTTCTGTTAAGGGCAGATTCGGCTCTCTATTTTGCTAAAAGTCCTGATCAACTGTATCTCTGGTTGCTGTTGATCGAGGGTTCCTCTGATTGGATCTTTCTGTGGGCCTCTAGTTATTTTACTTCCGATCTAATGCTGTGGGATGGGCGAAAAAGTGTGGAAGTGAACTGTGGAGTTCCTCTTTCATTGCAGAGGAGTTATAGTGATTTTTGCTGTTCTTTGCTGTTGTCTTTCTTGCATACAAAGAGACTCACAAATGAGGCATAGTTGTAAAATTAGGTTCAACTTGGTCAAAACAGCAAAATTATTTTGGTTTAGATAGGAGTTCAAACTGGACACCCCTAAAAAATATCTGGTCTAAATTTTAAACCTTTTCGTGCAAAATCCAGAATTCCAATCCGAGATCCTTGTTTTGGTCAAAATGGTTGAAATTCCTAATTTCATCCGATTTTTTATTAAAAAAATCTAAATTGAAGTTGGTTTTGCAACTTTCTTATGAAATTGCCCCAAAGAAAACCCTTGTCTTTGTGGAGAGGAAGAAGAGGAGGACAAGAAAATACAAACAAAGTAAAAAGGGGAAAAAAAGAGTAGAAACTGGAAAAAAGAAAAGAAGAACGAAAAAGGGGAAAAATGGGAAGAAAAAGAAGAATAGATGTAGCGGGCACCAATGACGAGATCAAAGACCGATGAGCGACAAGAAGTATTTCAAGCTGAGAGGGTTTTTCGATGATCCCTTACCTAAGTCTAGGGTGGATAAAAATCAACTGTAATGGGTTCTTGTAGTTCGGTACAATTTATTGACTTTTGATCTTATTGTGTCAGTTTCTGGGGATATCTTTGGTCATATGTTTACTTTTGATCTTAATAGTGTACATCTCTATGCTAATATTTGTTTTGCTTAATATTTTCAGATTGAAGGAATTTTTTTTTACTGATTATAAAGTAAATAAAATAATGAATGTATAACTATTAAAATAGTAATATCAGGAGAACCAGAGGAGGAGAAAATGCAATTTTTTGTAGCATGTTAATGAGGTGATGAACTCTTTCTGTTTATGTTATATTATTTCATTTGACAAATGTTTTTGATGATCATTCTAGGTCAATGTCGAGTACATTGATCGTTTTACTAAGGAGTTTGGAAAGAGAGCCACTGAAGACGATGATGATATGATTGAAAAATCAAACCATGTTGAAGATGATGTAAATTCAAAATCTCGGAAGTCCTCAAAACCTGCAGACTTTCAAGCCCTCTTTGATGGGAACAATGAAGACCACTTTATGATAGGCATCAAGTTTACCAAGTAAGGCAATATCTTAGCTTTAACATATTAGTTGTCTATCATGCTATTTTTGCCCCTACATATCTGCAGCGGATCTGGTTTTTGAAAGAAGGTTCAAACAATTTACCCACCATATTGCCCAGTCCAAGGGGGCATTTGAGTCCTAAAAGCTCTTTAATGGAAAACCCTCACCCGTATGGAGTGTCAATCCAAGCCCAGGCCCATTTGGGGCCCAGTCTTCATATCTTATTGTAAACCATATTTTTAGGATCTAGATAAGGATACTAGCATGTAATCAGGGCATTCAGCCCATCTAGATAAGAATAGTAGCATGTAATCAGGGATTCAGCCCCTTTATAATGAGAACAGTCGATCAAGACTGGATACATTTTACAAACAAACATGATCAGTGTTTAAATTCATCTCTCCAAAAATGTCATGGTATCAGAGCAGGGTCGATCATCTGTGATCTTCTCCTAAAAATATGGTTTACAATAAGATATGAAGACTGGGCCCCAAATGGGCCTGGGCTTGGATTGACATGGAGTGCATGGGATGTGAAACTTTTTAGATCGAAGCACACAATACACGAATTTATCCTGTGTGGTTTTGAACCTCGAAATGCACAATCCCATTACTACAGCGAGTCAGTCCGATAAATTTTTGTCAATTTTCATAACCAGTGTATAGTTGTCCTGCTTTTAACAATTTATTTTCCTGTATGCTTGGGGGGAAATTATCTTTTATGTGCAGAACTGCAGATCCTGAATGCACTGGTTATGTTACAACTATAGGGAAAATGTATTCTCCTGTCGCTTATCTTTTAGATTGTTGGTTTTGTAGGAAAAGCATAAAGCTATATGGTGATTTTTATTCCTCAGACATGATTGTGGCATCTCCTGTTGGACTAATTACTGTAAGTACTTTTTTCTTGCATTTTAATCTTTTAGATTGATGATTTTTGTCATGATTTGCATGGTACCTTTGCTCTGCATTGGATGCATTGAATGGTTCACGCTACTTCAAGTCTGCTTCTTCACCTGTGCTTTATTCACATGTAGTTAAATCAGATTAAAAAAAATAAGAGAAGGTTGGATCAGAATCTGTACATACGCATCGTGTTGCAGCTGAACTTGTGAAAACTTGATAAAAATAATATTCTTTTCCACTACTGAAATGGCTCATCAGAGTCCTAATGTTTCTCTAAACTGTTTCACAAGTGGTTCCTAGCGCTTAGTCTGTGGTATGACGTTGATTGTTGAGAGTTTGTGACCATAGCTGTCTATAGGTTGTATTGATATGTTACAATGGTGTGAGCACATGTTCATTTGTGCCGTAGATGTTGATGCAGCATGGAACATTGAAATATTCAGAAGGTGGCCCAAGGACACTATGAAAGAACATATGGGTCCCACATGATTACCAGTCTGTCCGCGTAGTTAGTTTAATAGTTGTTAGAAATGGAATTATCATTATACAAAAAGAAATGGAATTATCGTGTGTCAGGAGGCATCAAAGTTATAAAAACATGTATCATGCGCATGGTCCAAAATCATGGTCACTCTATCCACCGCAATTGACCATGAAAATCGATGTCATAGTTCGTGGCTGCCGTGGCCTGAAACAGTGTGATTTTTTTTGTTCTAAAAAGTCTGATACAATATCTAGAAAATCCATAATATTGGAAAAATGCTAGAATTCAATATTTTTTTGTTAGGCGCATTATAAAGCAATTGATAGGTCTCCTAGAGTCGTATAGATCATGTATTGTTGTTCCATAAAATATTGTTTAATTTGTTCAAATTTAATGAGAATATACTTGCTAAAAATTGTAAAATTATTGATATAAAAGTCATATATTATTTATAGAAACAAAGTATTTTTAACCAGTGAACATTCAAATTTTTTTTTTAAAACTACATCTCCATAGATTTGAAATGTCAGTTCATATGGCCTATAAATTGAATAGATGTGACTGATGTGACTGATATTTCAATTACTGGTTGATATTTTGCCAATAAATTGGAGATATACGACGATATTTTCATAGTATCCCTTTCACATATCGGCTTTGAACCTAGTACCAATACTCGATAAATATTTGGCTGATATTTTGAACCATGCTTCAACAACAGTAGTTCACAACTAGTCTAGGCCATAACCCCACATTGACTTTATTCCTGCCAATGAAAGAACAAAAACCCAATATAGAATGATGATTCTAAATTTTTTTTTTATTGTCTGAACACAACTCTGAGCTGGGATACCGAATGCAAAATGGCCGAAAGGTTTCTGTTTAGAATCCATTTGGAAGGGTTTCAAAACGAAATTGACCACTATACTTCACCAATCACCACTTCTAAATTTGATGTTTGAGCATGCGTACATGGTATTTCGAGAATCAGTGAATAATAAATATTTGGCCTTGTAATAGTGATGCAAATGAGTTTACCTGCTAATCTCTGATATCGTCAAGTATATTTCATTATCCAACTGCAACATATGATTCACCTGATGAAGGAAGAGTATCAACTAGCTTAGTGGCCCAGTTCACTAGTTAACCAAAGTGATGCACGTATTTCCTCTCTAATAGATAAACTCGGTTGAAATCTAAAGACTTCAGATGCCAAGGAAATATATTGACAAACCCAACTCTTTAATGCCATAGTCTAACAAAGACTACAGAGCTACAAGGCGAAAGCCCTCCACTAAACTTCTCAAAGCTATCGCAAGGAGATTGCTTTAAATCATGTAGAGCCTTTTTAAGACACGAGTAGTGGACACTTTTCAATGATAATATTGTGAAACTTCTGTATGAATTTGGCATTGTTTTATCACCTGTTGTACTTTTTGTTACTGATGTTGGACTTCATTTTCATGTATTGTCAGAAAATTGGCAATGCCGAGGTTGACAAGGAGAAAGATGTTGATTTTCTTTCCTCAATAGAGGTGATTTTTTGGTTTTCTTGTTTTCAGGGACACCAAATTGATGTCTATCTGTTTCTGTTCTGACTCTTATTTCATAGTCATTTAAATTCTTATGAATAAAAAATGTTTGTTGTGATTATTAGGTATTGATAATTGATCATGCAGATGTAATAGCGATGCAGGTACATCACATGAATGTTTAGTTGTTTTCACATTAATTTTCCTTTCTGAAGTATAATTTTCATGGCTTTTGTTGCATTAACCTTACAGAATTGGTCCCATGTGAATTCCGTGGTTGAGCAACTGAATCGTATACCATCTAAGCAGCATGGGACTGATATTATGCGTATCAGGCAATGGTAGGTATTTATGAATTGCGAAATATGATAATATCAACAACGTTGCCTGATATATTTAATATTTAACTGTATACCATCTAAGCAGCATGGGACTGATATTATGCGTATCAGGCCATGTTACGTATTTATGAATTGCCAAATATGATTATATCAACAACGTTGCCTGATAGATTTAATATTTTTTATTTTGATTTGTATTATCTCTTTTGTGTATCGAAGAATTCTCTCTCTCTCTCTCTCTCTCTCTCTCTCTTTTGCTGCTGGGCATGGCGAGTCACCTGGGCAATTTTAGAATCTACATTGTCTCATCCTTTCAGCTAATACCACTATATTCTCTGTCCGAATTTTCTCAGGGCACAATGTCTATTGATTGTTATTTTTATAATCTTATTCAACATTTTTCATTTTCATTAAATGTACAATTAACTTTAAAGGTTACTGTTATGGAACTGATGCATTTTTTTCAAAACCATATCTTATGATTAGGTATCTCAATGGTCATGCTCGATTTTATCGCCAAACAATACTATTAAGCTCTTTTCTTAACCCAGGTATGAAAATGCTCATATATATTCTTCTGTGATTATTGAATCTTGCCGCATTCTTTTAAAAGGTTTACTTTATTCTAGTACTTTATGGGCTCTCTCTCTCTCTCTCTCTTCGTCGGATAGATTGCACTTATTTAGATTTATTGTTACTACTTCCATCCTCATCCTCTTCGGCCTACCCCTTCCCCTTGGTGTTTCAACAACTTGCATAGAAAACTTCTCTTCACTGATGTCATTGCTAACCCATGTTGGACTTGTCCAAACTATCTCAAATGGGTTTCCTTTATTTTATCACCTATTGATCATCATCATTATCAAAGCCTTACCCCAACCGTATTGGGGTTGGCTACATGAATTTTGTTTCTCCATTCCAATCTGTCCTGAGCCAAATCCTTGGATATGTTGCAGTCCTTCAAATCTATGTTTACTACTTCCATACACATCTTCTTCGGCCTACCCCTGCCCCTTGGTGGGCAATCAACGTGCATAGTAAAAAGAATTCTTACCGGCACTATTGCTGACCTACGTAGGACATGTCATTTTAGAGAGAGATGAAATACAGAACACAAGAGAGAGTTGAATGTCCTCCTCCTTTGAGGATCGACTGTTGTTTATATAAGGGTTTAATTCCCTAATTACAATCAATTACAAATCTCAGATCCTAAACTAAAGCAACAAATTAAGAAACAACCTTTGACTAATTACAATGTAACAACTGGGTACAATAAATGGGCCTAAATGGATGGGCCTCGATTGACACCCCCCCTCAAATTGATGCTGGGGAGTCATAAAGCAGCAATTTGGATACAAGAAATTGATGTCGAGGCCGAGGAAGTCCCTTCGTGAAGATATCGGCAAACTGAAGTTCTGTGGGGACATGCGGTAGACGAATGACATCACGCTTATATTCATCTCGAATAAAGTGGCAGTCAACTTCGATATGTTTAGTGCGTTCATGGAAGACGGGATTTTCAGTGATGCGTATAGCCCCAGTATTATCGGCATGCAAGGGAGTAGGAGAGGTTTGAGCGAACCCAAGTTCCGAAAGAAGTCTCCGTAGCCATAAAATCTCAGAACAAGCAGAAGACATTGCCCTATATTCGGCTTCCGTGGAAGATCGAGACACCCGATCTTGTTTCTTGCATTTCCAAGAGATGAGAGAATTTCCAAGGTACAGACACCAACCAGTAGTAGAACGGCGTGTGTCTTGACAGCCGGCCCAGTCAGCATCCGCATAAGCGGTCAGATGAAGAGGATTATCCTTCGGATAATATAAACCACGAAGGACATTTCGCAGCAGATAGCGAATAATCCGCTTCACAGCTGTCAAATGAAGGTGTCGAGGAGCGGTCATGAACTGGCTCACAAGATTAACAGCATAGGATATGTCAGGTCTAGTGATAGTGAGATAGACAAGACTGCCCACCAGACGCCGGTAGGTATGAGGATCAGGAAGAAGATCGCCATCATCTTTACTTAACTTGAGATTTACCTCGACAGGCATATCAACAGGTGAAGAATCATGGAGGTCAGCCAACTCGATAAGATCTGATGTGTATTTGTGTTGATTAACAAATAAACCTTTGGGAGAGTGATGCACCTCTAAGCCCAAAAAATAATGCAATGGGCCCAAATCCTTCATACAGAAGGAATCCCTGAGAGAAGCTTGGAGAGATTTGATCATACCAGCATCTGTGCCAGTGATAATAATATCGTCAACATATACGAGAAGCACAGTAACACCAGTAGATGTGTGGCATAGAAAGAGAGACGGATCATAAGGACTTTGGGTAAAACCACTCTTGCATAAGCGACTCTTGAAGGTTTCAAACCATGCCCGAGGAGCTTGCTTTAGACCATAAAGCGATTTGCGCAGGCGACAAACAGTCCTCTTTGAGGGAGAGGGGACGCCTTGTGGTATCCGCATATAGACTTCTTCTTGTAGATCCCCATGGAGAAATGCATTTTTGACATCCATTTGGTATAAAGGCCAAGATTTAGAGGCAGCAATGGCGAGAAGTACCCGAACAGATGTCATTTTTGCCACAGGTGCGAACGTTTCCTCATAGTCAATGCCATACTCCTGTCTGTTGCCGAGTGCCACAAGTCTAGCTTTGTGTCTATCCAAGGACCCATCAGATTTAAGTTTGATCGAGTAGATCCATTTGCAACCAATGTGTTTAACTGTTGAAGGACACTCCACAAAATCCCAAGTGTGATTCTGATCCAATGCATCCAATTTCTCCTTCATGGCCTGGTTCCAACAATCTTTTTGTACAGCCTGCAAATAAGAACTTGGAATAGGGACAGAAGATAGGGTTGTCATCAAAGAAGTATGGGTAAATCCATACCTCTTAGGCGGTCTAGAATATCTGGAGGAGCGACGCAAGGCTTGAGTAGGCACAGAACCATTGGTCAGTGGAGGATCAGGAGGATGGCCATCTGCAGTGGTAGGTTTTTCCCGTCGGTGATACACAAAATCAGGATTAAACCTAGTAACAGTTGTTGGATCCGAGAAACCAGGTAAGAGAGCGGGTGAAGATGGTTGAGGACAGTCTATGTGAGTTTGGAAGAAATAGTGATTTTCAAAGAAAATAACATTCCGAGAAACCCTGATACGACGTCCAATGGGATCATAACAAACAAAACCTTTTTGATTAGTGGCATAACCCAAAAACGCACACCTGCGAGATTGTGCGGTTAGTTTTGTTCGTTCCGTGAGAGGTAGATGAACAAAACAAACACAGCCAAAAGTATGAAGGTGATCAAATACAGGTTGATGTCCAAACAGTTTAAAATGAGGTGTGAAATGAGCAATGGTAGGTGATGGAAGGCGATTTATGAGATAAACTGCTGTGGTGAGAGCTTCAGTCCAAAAACAAGGGGGAACGGAAGATTCAATTAGAAGTGTTCTAGTTACATCAAGGAGATGTCTGTTTTTCCGTTCCGCGACTCCATTTTGTTGGGGAGTATACGGACATGTACGTTGAGAAATGATTCCTTTAATTGTCAGAAAAGATTGAAAATCATTGGACACATACTCCCCCCCTGAGTCGGATCGCAAAACCTTAATGCATGTGGAGAATTGAGTTTCAACATAGCTAAAAAAAATTTTAAAAGCATGAAGAACATCAGATTTTGAATGTAATAAATAAAGCCAAGTAAATCTGCTGTAGTCATCAATGAAGGTGACAAAGTACTTAAAATGACTATGAGAAAGAGTTGGAGCAATGCCCCAAACATCACTATGAATTAAGTCAAAACATGCAGTGCTCCGTGTGTTAGAGTGTGGAAAAGGTAAAGTTTTACTCTTTCCTAATTTACAAGCATCACAATCAAACGAAGCAGAATCAATAGGTTTATGTAATAATCCAGATTGAAATAAATTAGACATTGTAGAGGCATTCGGATGACCAAGTCTATTATGCCACAACCGAGAATTATTCTTAATGAAAAAACAAAATAACTGATGTAAGGAGTTATTCGGAATAAATGAAGACACTGGTAATGAAAAAAGCCTTCCACGCTTAGGCCCCCTCGCGATCACTGCCCCCGACTCCTGGTCCTGCACAACACAACCAGAAGGAGAAAAAGAGACATTGCAGTTATTTTCAACAAGTTGACCCACAGAAACCAAATTGGTAGCAAGATGAGGAGAAACTAAAACATTGGTTAATGGTAAGGGGCTAGGGGTATCACCAACAGAGGTGATTGGAAGATGATCTCCGTTGGCAGCTTGGACAGTAAGATGACCAGTGTAAGGAACAACATTGTGTAATTTTAGGGCTGAAGTGGTCATATGGTTACTTGCACCAGAATCTAAGTACCAGGTATTGGAAAGAGAGGAAGCAGTACCTGCGATGTTCATGGAAGCTAAGGCATTGATGATCATTTGGTTTACCATCTCAGGGGTGAGAGGAGCTGGTGACACAGATTGTGAGGAACCAGGGTGGGAGGAAGAATCAGACTGCAGAGAACCACTGAAGTCAGATGAAGCATATGGTGAATTGGTCACAGTGTAAGCACTAGGAGCTGACGACACGCTGTAAGTACCAGAGGTTGACTGCACATGGTTGCGGGAAGTAGAATTGCGATTCTTCTTCCGGCACTCTTCAATAACATGACCAGTGGCCTTACAATATCGGCAGATTTTTGCCTTACATTGATTTGCATAGTAACCATATTTCTTGCAAGTATGGCACTGAACTTTACTGATGTCCCTAGGAGGTGGTCTGGTTGTAGCAACATAGGCAAGGGGAGCCTCAACAGATCTCTGTTGTTCCAGAGTAGTTGTAGTGACCCGACGTTGTTCTTCCCGTAGAAGTTCCTGAAGACAATCATCCAAGCTAGGAAGAGAAGCCCTGCTCATTAAGTTAGATCTCACTGTCTCGAACTCCAGACGAAGTTTCATAAGAAACTGATCCCGATGACTACATTGCTGTAATGGAAGTAATTCTGGTAGAAGAGCTGCAGAAATCGTGGCAAACTTAATCTCATCATATTCGGACCATAGTCTGCGGAAGCCATTATAATACTCCTGAATAGACCGGGAGCCTTGAGTGAATTGAGATATTTCAAGTTCTAATTGAAACTGACGAGCAGCATTGCCCTGTTGGTAAATTTTCTTAAGATACTCCCACATTTCACGGGCATTTTTGCAGGGTTTGAGGTTGAGAATAAAATGTGACTCAACTGAGCCCAGCAACCAGGTCTTGATTTTAGCATCCTTTGTCTTCCAAGCTAAGATTTTCTTATCATCTTCCTCAGGTTGAGGTTCAGATTCATCAATGTGTCCCCAGAGCTCTTTTCCTTCCAAATAAATTTGAAATTGGAAGGCCCAGGAGGTATAATTTGTTCCATCAAAGCGAGTTAAGGCAATCTCATGTTTTTCCATGACCAAAGACAAGGAAGAAGCACACACAAATCAGGAACGCACAAAGCAGTCCTGAAAAGATACTGTCAAATAGTGGAAATGGAGCAGCAGTACTGATATAGTCCAATTTTGGGCAATTTAGACCACAGTCACAAGTGAACTAAATCTGTCGTGTGAAGAGGTCCAGACCAGTGCCCAGAATCCAAAGGATAAATAGTGGACAAAAGTAGTGCACAGAAAAATAGCCCAGAACAGTCCCAGAAGGCATACAGCTAAAACTGCACTAACACAGTGCACATATGGACACAGACGACCCTGTCGTCACTGTGTTGATCTGCACGTGGGTCCCACCAAAGGATCTGCTGTCAGATCTGAGGATGAGGATGGGTTCACAACAAATTTCCGCAACTATTGGAAGTGGTCTCAGGCATAACGAATCCAAATCCAAACTTTTGGACGGCTGAGATGAAAAGGAATGGATAAAACTGAGTTTCTACAAAAAATTGCAGATGGCCTACCTCTGATGATCCATAAATTGTGAAAAAATCTTCAAGAAGATGTATAAATGCAGACGACCAAGATGGGTTGTTCCAGCTGAGTAGCGATGATGATCGCAGGTGGGCCACGCTTGATCTGAGGTGATCAGTGATGATCAGAGAGGATCTGGCTGACGAAGATGATCTTAGAGAGGCTTCCAATGCTTGGAAGATGACGGAGGAGATGATCCACAGTTGGAATGGAAGAAATATCAGTCGAAACAGTAACAGAAACCAAATACTGCACTGACGAGCCTGTCGTCAAGGTGCTGATATGCACGTGGGCCCCACCAGTTGATCTGACGACAGATCTGAAGTTCGAGATGGATGCACAGATCTTCTATGCAACTAATGGAAGTAGTCTCATCAAAAACCAGGTCAGATCAAAGATTTGGGGCGGCTGTGATGAAAACATGTGAAGAAGTCCAAAAATCCACAAAAGTTGACAGACGACCAACCTCTGATGATAAATAATTGCAGGAAAAATCACCAAAATTCCTGAAATAAACCGGCGATCACACTGGGTTGCTTCTGCAGATGAGTTGATGATGATCTGAAGTGGGCCACGTCAGATCTGAGATGATCAGATCTGAGATGATCAGATCTGATCAGGGATTTTCTGGGATGTCAGGATGATCAAGGATGATCTTACAGATCATTGGATGTGGAAAAAAACTAAAAACCTTAGGCTCTGATACCATGTCATTTTAGAGAGAGATGAAATACAGAACACAAGAGAGAGATGAATGTCCTCCTCCTTTGAGGATCGACTGTTGTTTATATAAGGGTTTAATTCCCTAATTACAATCAATTACAAATCTCAGATCCTAAACTAAAGCAACAAATTAAGAAACAACCTTTGACTAATTACAATGTAACAACTGGGTACAATAAATGGGCCTAAATGGATGGGCCTCGATTGACAGGACATGTCCAAACCATCTCAAACAGGTTTCTCTTATTTTATCACCTATTGATGCCTACCCCTAAATGCTCGAAAACACTCATTTTTAATTTATCCTTCTTAGTTTTACCACACATCCACCTCAACATTCTCATTTCTGTGACTTTATTAGTGAAAATTTTTATAGAAGAGTGATAGCTGTGGAGGGAAAGTGGATTTGATAGGAAACTGATGGTGTGCTCTTGTCAGGAACAACTGTTTAAACTTAAGCTGATGGTGTGCTCTTGTCAGGAACAACTGTTTAAACTTAAGCTGATGGTGTGCTCTTGTCAGGAACAACTGTTTAAACTTAAGTACCTAACCATTATATGTTTAATGTTTTGTGCAATTTTTAAGGTAGTCTAACCGTCCCTTGCGATACCAGGTCTATGGGATTGTTATCTTGATCCCATTAAATACCAAAACAAACGCAAAGGTAATATAGTGTAGGAGGAAAGAAGTAGATGTAGATTAGAAGGTTCATAGATAAAGGAGACTACCTTTAGATAGACAGGGATATGAAAGATTACCTTAAATTCTCAAACACCAATATATCAAACACAGTCAATTGGTTTTATAGCTGTGATTTTTCTGCCGTTCTGTAGCCCCAACACTATTTTCTATTTGTTGATAAGCCATTTTAAGGGATGCTCCAACTTTAGGGGATCAGTATTTTGGTTTATATTCTGTACTGATGAAAGAAGACATTGTTTCTAGCCTTTTCTAATATCCTGGATTTTTTTTTTTTGGATATTTTTGGGGTAAAAAAAAAAAGAAATACTCCCGTTGCAATGGTCGTGAACCACAACGATCGGTTCGGTTTTCTGGGTGAATCACGAAGACTACTGCGACGTTAATTATAAACCATCTGAAAATTCAGTCCCTCCAGCTCATTTCATGGTACTTGCTCACTTTGAGTTGACAAGCACAAATGATCAAATAAGTGGGAGAACAGGGTAGGAACTTGATATGGAAATGGGCATCCAAAAACTTCCAGCTTCTTTTTTACTTGAAAAATAAGGTACATTTTCATGGAAATGGAAATAGCCAAAAGCAGCCGTAAGAGTTAGGACTAGAAAACATTGCACCAGCAGCCTTAGGAGTGGAAACATGTTGCAGCCAGGGTTTAAAGTGGCAGAGACTAGAAACAGATCGCAACTCACAACCATGGTTTATGATCGCCATTATGTACTGCTTAGTGGGTTTAACTGCTATGATATATTATGTACGTAGACATAGTGGATTGTATTGCACTTTATTGGCTGATATTGATAGAGTCAATTCGCATCAGCTGCTACGCCCTCACAATTCATTTTTCTAAATGAAAAATGTTGTTTTTTTTAGGAAGGCCATTGTATCATATGAAAGCTTCAAATGGGCCCCTATGTTTATTCATTTTTTACTCTATGCCCTTTGTTTTTACTAATACCTCCCATGATCTGGTCCTCATCATCTTCCCCTAGTTATCTTTGAACACCTGGGACCCTTGCATGATTCAACGCATCCATTTTTAGTCAACAATTGAACAATAACACCCTATCTAATTCTTTAAATTGAACCCCTTTTCTCGATCAAGATCATGAAGATAAGCTCTATGGTAATCTGATATTCATGAATGCTATTTGCATGATATCGTTTGGAATCATCTTGCATACTATTGTCGTGATGAATGTGGAATTTGAAAAGTATACACAAATTTAAAAACTTTCTTGATAGCCATTTGCTGGTTTGTTCAGCTCGTAGTCCAGCGCTTGACTGGTTCTATGGTTTTCACTTCACTACCATTTGAATTTGATCATTTCTATTTGGTGAGTAATGATTCTGTCGTGTTCATAATACCAGTGCACCGTGCTCTGCATATTATATCATTTTCTGTATGCTTTTCATAAATCTTTGGCTAAAAAGGCAGTAACTGGTTTTGATGTTTTCTTTTCGTAGACATGAATGGATTCTTCAACCACCTGTGTCTTAACTACCAGGGGAAGGTACATGAGTACAATTATCTTCTTTTTCTCTATGCCAAACAGAAGTTCATTGATTTTCTGTTTCAACTTATAGGTGAAATTGATATCTGAATTCAAAGGTATTCTTCCGAAAGTACTGCTTCAAGTACGGCAGGTAAGCTACCCTTGATTTTCCTCTAGGTTAGGCACTCTAACTTGGGATTTATTTTTCCCGTGTTCATTTTTTCTTCACTGATAGTTATACTTATAGTTTGGTGTCTTTATTTTTATTTTATTTACTGTATTATTATTATGGTTATTATTTTTTGATAAGTTGGTTTCTTTCATTGATTCAAGGATGGTATTTTAAAGAAGTCATGGTGTATCTAATTTTTTCTTCTCCCACTTTTGTTTTGGCATCATATGATTATGATTTCATTTGCTGTGAGATTTCTTGTCCTTGTTTTGTGCCTGATTTCTTCGAGTAGCATGAATTCCCTGAGGAAGTATAGTCGTGTTGAAATATCTTATATTCCTCTATTGAATTTGCTAGTTTTAGGTATGTATGCCATTTAATCTTTTAAGAGAATAATTGTTTTATTGGTATTTTAAAGAAGTCACAGGTGTATCTAATTTTTTCTTCTTTCACTTTTGTTTTGGCATCGTATGATTATGATTTCATTTGCTGTGAGATTTATTGTCCTTGTTTTGTGCCTGATTTCTTCGAGTAGCATGAATTCCCCGAGGAAATATAGTCGTGTTGAAATATCTTATATTCCTCTATTGAATTTGCTAGTTTTAGGCATGTTTAGTTATGGACGTCTGAGTTTTTCACATGGCTAATAAGATTTCAATTTGA
The DNA here is from genome assembly GCA_028538565.1 of Umbellularia californica. NCBI lineage: Eukaryota > Viridiplantae > Streptophyta > Magnoliopsida > Laurales > Lauraceae > Umbellularia > Umbellularia californica. The sequence goes on along the minus strand of JAPQWN010000006.1, from coordinate 76,868,991 downwards.
CTTTAAACATGAAACAAAACCTCCTCTAAAAGGATAGGGGGGAATGGGTGATATATAAGATATATTTACTATTTTTTGTCCAAATTGGTTCATTGATAATTTTATATTACACAATTAAAATTATGGAGTAGCTTCAGATGTATATTTGCTTTTAGCAAGCTAATGTGCAGTTATTCATCTGATGCATTTCATTTTTGGTAGATGGATTATTGTTATTCCTGATTATTTCACATGTCCTGCCATGTTGACTTGTAGATTTATGAGCGTTTCGATGCCACTTCAGTCATCAAGGCTGATGATGCCCGCTTTGATTATTTTACTAAGAAGGTAAGTTTAGAACTCTCACTGCTCTTTTGGACTTGTGCTGGTGGACCCGGATTTGAAAGGCATTAATCCAGTGTTTTAAAAGCCAAAATGCACCTGGACTTTTCTTAAATGGTTGGTTCAACAGTGGGTTAACTCTTGTTAACCTGCTGGATCCCTGTCAATCATTAATTTATCGAGTCAATGGTAGAAATTTAGTATGATGAGAAATCATTCAATGTAGCTGACAACACTGAAATGTCGATTTTGTCAGTGAAATGATCACTGGTATAGGGTCACTATGGTCTGACTTTTTCTTGATCCAATTTTTTTGAATAGACCTACCACACCTGATTTGGCATGCATTGTTGGATTGGATACGTGATTAGCTTATTTTTTGTGCATGAGAATTACATGTGCCCCATCCAACAGTGAACAATAATAATATTTGGATTTGATTAAATGTGCTGGATTTGTTAAAGTAAGCCCTGCCGTGCTCAATTTCAATTTCTGGCTACATTAGACATTGGATAATTTCTCTGTTATCATTACTGGTGTAATTTTATGCAAGCCCTGCAGTGCTGAATTTCAATGTCTGTCTACATTAGACATTTGGATCATTCTTTGTTGTCATTACTGGTGTAATTTTATGTGCGCCCCCGTGCCCCCCCGCCCCCCCGCTTCCCTCTAGAAGTGTGCTCAACCTTATTAATGTCACTTTTCTTCTTTTGAAGAAAGAGAGATGAAAGATAGATGAAAAAATCCATTGAAGGTGTGGTCCAACCATATCCAGGGCTGTAGACTCGCCATTTCTTTTTTCCAAACTGGTCAAACCGGCTGGTTCAGTTTGGTTTCATGACTTTAATCTGTTCTGCATTGTTCAGTGATGTACACGGCGTGGATTATATAGCTTAAAAATGATATTGACATTAAACAAGATTTCTATGCATGCTTTCCATTTGACACAGGCAAGTCTATGGTAATCCTAAACATATCTCAGGAACACTACTTTTAGTGGGCATCAATCACAATTATGAAATATTATACAAAAAATGTTGCTAAGTAGCATGCAATATTAACCTTTTGGTTCCTCACTATTTTTTACTTTTAGTTGGGATTTTTGAATAGATATATAATTTCAAATTTTTTTAACAGTAAGTTTTATTTCACTATAAAAAACAAAAAAGAGGACTAAGCGGGGAAGCCACTTAATTCTAGCTAGAACTCAACACAACCAAAAAAAGGGAATAGCAAAAAAATTAGGCATAAAAAATAATGGAAGTGCAAAAAAAGTCCCTCCTTAGCAAGAGCATCTGCTATGACATTTGCCTCCCTATGAACATGATGAAATAAGGCTCCAAGCCGATTAGAAATATCCCGCACTTCCTCCACCAAATCTGCCAATCTCCAAGGATGACAAGCATTTCCAGACTCCCATTGAATGGCTGAAAAAGAGTCACCTCAAATGTTATTAGGACATGTTTTAATGTCTTTGCAGGAATTGTTGCTAATCCAGCTTATTAGAGCTTTCTTGTGACATACAGATACCTTGTGTGTGCCTAGCATATATCTGAAGGATATGATATTGGTATTGGTATTAGATACTGGACCAATTCTAGTTGGGTATAAGCCTAGCATATCCTACTGTACTGAGTTTATTATTTCATATGGTTCTATTAATTTCCTTATTTTTTTTAACATATATAAATGCTAGAAAGGAATGCAAATAATGAGGATTTCCTTAATCTAGAAATGTTCTAAAGAGGTGAAAAATTGAATGCTTCTAAAGAAAGAAATTTCATGTATGGATAGCCCTATCTGTATCCATGCCCTGATTTCGAAAAGTGCAAAGTTGTTTCGCTGATCCCTGTATCCCTGTTCGTATCCATATCTATGTATCGTAGAAGCTCTCATGCTGAGGCTGATCCATGTTGGTTTCCAGTTCTATACAAGGATTTACTTGATCCATTAATGCCTTAATGAGATAGTTATAATGAAAGCTACTTCTGGATGAGCTTATTGAATGATTGGTGAAGTGAGAGGACAAAATACTTCTGTTTTTTCATTTATCCAAATTAATGTGAGTACACACTCACAGGGGCTGAATTTAGTAGGCTATATGGATATTAGTCAGTATATTTCTTTTCAGAAAAGAAATATTAGTCAGTATATTCAACCGTCATTTACAAGAAATTTTTTTTGATATTCAAATGGAATTTAGACCTCTTGCTTCTAGGAGTTCTGAATGTGCTTTGTCTGGATTTTTTTTTTTATTGCAGGTGTTCCCCAGGATTAAGGACTCTATTCAGGTATCTTTTTTGTATCCCAAACATATGCATCAATTGTAGAAATCATCAAGCCCACCCCCAGATTGATGAGATAAGAATCAGATGATGATATGCCCAGTGTTGTTTTTTAGTCTTAAATTCTGTGAAAGCTTTTATATTCTCTTTAATGTTATAGGAAGCTCTCGTTTAGATTCCTATATAATTTTCAGTTTCATGCTTTGGTGTTCTCTAGCATTCTCCGCTCATTACCTTTTTTTTCATTTGTTTCTTTTGCTTGTTTCTGATGAATCTTGCATGCTTGCAGGGTGGAACTATGCTGTTTATCAGTTCCTATTTTGAATTTGTTCGGATTCGGAATTTCTTGAAGTCCCAAAATGCATCTTTCTGTTTGCTTGGAGAGTAAGTAGCTTTCCTTTTCACATATAATCCCCTTTTCTTTTGAGATAGTAACATAAAAAATTCAGTAAAAGGTGACCATGAAGGTAAGGCTACAGATTCTCTGTCAAATGTAGAGACTGGTAAACAGGTTGAAAAATGTGTTAGATGGAAATACAAGTCTTAATGTGTGCGTTAAGGAAAATTTTAGTCTATAAAATCCCCATTTTAGCTGGTGAATTGGCTTGTTATTTTGTGCTTCTCACTATGTACACAGTACGTGTTTAATGATCTAATGTAGCCTCGGGCCCGTTTGTTTCATGTAGTTGACTTCCTAGGAATTCTAATCCTTGTAATTCTGAAAGATTGGAGAAACAAGGGTAAATTTCCAAAAATGACCATCAAATAATCTCCTCATTAATGGAAGATGAATCGAGAGATGGTAAATGATTGCTTAGCTGTCACTCTAGTAATTCAAATCCTAGTGAATTCAAGGTCCCGTCTCTACCTCCACCTCATATCATTTACCCTCACCTCTTTAATAACCCTTAGTCGGAACCCATTTGACCATGAATCCTTACGTCCTCTTTAATAACCCTTTGTTGGTAACGTCTGCGGAAGCCACAGAATCCACGTTCCTACCACTCCAGGTAGGAATTCTGGATCCCATCTGAAGAGGGAAACACACGTTAAATGCCTCATTCTGATGTTTCCACGCTGCACCAAACAACGTTGAGGACCGCCCATTTCCGTGGAACATGCCTCTGCACAAACAGGCCCTAAAAGTAATTAAAGTTTCAACTTTCAACGGGAGAAACCACCCTATAAATTGTAATAGGATGAATCCATTTCATTTAGTAAGATTACAGAGAGAAAGTAACTTAAGCTGGAATCAGTTTTTCTCATTATTTTCTCATTACAGGTACACAAAGCCAAGTGACATATCTCGTGCACGGGTTTGGTTTTTTAATGGAACAAGGAAGATAATGCTATACACTGAAAGAGCTCATTTCTATCACAGATACAAGGTTTTTCTTTCATGAACAAAATTAGGTTTAACAATTTTTTCATTGTTTTCCTTGTGGAATTAGCCACCGTTGTTCCAATTATAAAAAACCACTATTAGTATATCTGGGATTCTCCACATGTGGAATTCTTTGAGTAATGCTACCCAAAATGAAATTGTACATAATAAGGCCCTTCCTAGCCTCTGTTGATGCACATTGTACTCAAATTTCTTCTAAATGGAGTGCCCTTGTAGGATAACAACATATGAACTGTTATTTCTTATGTATGATATGCTGTGAAGGCCTTTACACTGTGTACAGCTGAACCTGGTTTTGAATTGGGTAAAGTGGTGAATAGAAAGGGACGATTGTGAATGCCATTAAGCCGCATGTGTGGACTTGATTTTTAGACACAGGATCATATGCAAGGTATAGGTAGATGAGGTTATTCATGGTGGACTATTACTATACAGTGGCTGTTTTGTCACTGCTAATGCACAGGGTCGTGTCTGGTATTTTATGTCAAATATTAGGAAAATTTTCTTTGTTCTTCTCTTATTATGTGTCATTTTGAGTGCTGGTGTTGATATCCTCATGTGGATACCTTTTCATGGGTTTAGGAGAAAAACGGACTGAAATTTGTTTTTCTAAGGTCCTAATCTCTGAAAATTTTTGGTTAGCTTCTATTTCTTATATTCCTTATTTCCCCTTCTTGGAGCATAGATTCGGGGCATGCAGAATCTAATCATATACTCTCTTCCCGAGAGGAAGGAATTTTATCCAGAGGTAAACTTGTACCTTTTCTCGATCATCATAACTTAAGATATTAAGCATTACTTGTTCTTTGAGAATCTTATTCTCTTCAATTCCAGATTGTAAATATGCTTGAAGGATCAAAAAACATGAGCTGCACTGTTCTTTTCTCTCGCTTTGATAATTTGAGGGTAAGATCAGCAGTATCTTTTTCTTGAATAAATGAATTTTTATAAATTTCAAAATATGGAAATGTATGGTAGTTCCATGCACCTAGTTTGCACCACTGGGGTTCATGGTTTGGTGATCATACCATTTATCTGATGGTCTACTGTGGATGGAGGGGGACGGTCCTGGTGCCTCACATATTTGAGAATTTTAGCATATGGTGGTTCTGAGGATTGGAAGTCCAAATATTGTACACACAGCATCTTCCCATCTGAGTGTATGTGGGGACCATCTTATCAGCGCTTATAACCAGAACTGTCTCCAGAGTAAAAGCTCTGCTTCTTATCGGATAAAAAGATCCCATTCTACTTTCATGTCAAAACATTCAGATTTCATACTGTATGAGTTGTTGAATGAGCATTTCTTTCAGTTACGGAATTTAGTAGGGTTTGTGTAAATTTTTTATATGAAATTCTTGTAATGTTTCAGCTTGAAAGAATTGTTGGAACTGAAGCAGCAAATAAGATGCTAGACTTGAAGAAGATACCTAAGAAGGATGTCTTTGTTATATGCTGAAAACTGAAGCGGGCGCTTGGTAAAAGAAGAGAGAACCCAGTTGATAGAAATTGACATGCTGTGCTGTCGAGGAGTCATAGCTCTTACACTATCTACTTGCAAAACAAAGGAATCAATGGCATCTGATGTGGCCTTGATCCTGATCTAACATCCACGGCCTAATGCACAACCGAAAGACCTCACCTATCTAGAGGTCTTTATTTTTGTACTAGCATAGTTAGGATAGGTTATTTATTTTATGTTCTAGATTTATATCCTATTGTAATATTTGTTTTGGTGTACAGTCTACATTATAGCTTTAACTAGGGAGAATTATTCTTAGATCTTTGTTTTCGGTGTCTTTTGTATCGAACATGATCAGTTTTTGTAATAAATTTTTTGAGATTATTTATTCTTGAAGAGATTTTTGCTCCTCGCGACCTTGGGGAATGAGCTTTTGAGGGGCTTTGCAAGAGCCTAAAAATCTTTTTATGGGATGTAAGCACTGCCTAAAGGAGGAGAGCTTAATAAATCAACCCCATCAATTCATGTTGTAATCTTTGATTTAACGACCAAACCATAAGTTTTTTTAAGATTCAATCCACTAGTTAGGGTCAGGAGAGTCAAATTGGGCCTCAAATAAAGCTCTACTGCATTGTGATCTTAGGAGAAACTTTCCTACATATAAGGTGCACGAGGATACTATTTAATAGGTCAGATTCAAGCAATGACTTAAAAATGGAAGCAGACTAGCCAATCTGACCTAGTTGAACTGGAACCTCTTGATGCTGCATGTCAGTTCAACAGAAACCACTTATCCTCTAGTGAATTGGATGATGTATCATGTTCGGCTACTTTTCTAAGTTGTACTTTATTGAGCTATAATCCTTGACCGTTTTCACAATTTTTTTATTTTTTATTTATTTTTAGAATGCTATGCTGATGTCATGGCTTGACCAAAATGAAAACCAAATTCCAGTTTGATGGCTGGGTTGGCAAGTAGCAGTCCAATGAGTTAGATCATGTCAGATTAGAAGATCAAATAGCAAATATGAGCTTGACCCAAACCCAACCAATCTACTATTCATGTGAGAAAATTTGACTTAGCCTAACAAGAAAATAAAAGGATCAACCCAAACCCTATTAGTGAGTGAGGTTCAGAATGGGTTGTGGATCAGGTCAGGAGTTGCCATCACCAACATCCCTAATTCCTCAGGAAACAACTTGTTTGTTAATCTGTTGGACTTCATATGATTTGTCTCCCTCCCTCTACGTGCCCTTTCCTTCTTTCTCAAGTAGAGCATGCTTTTGAGATGCACCAATTCCAACAAGCAACCTTCCAAAAGGCACATTTACATTCCCCTCTTCTTTACTTTATCTTTTGAGCAGTGAAAATGATGTGAAAGCTGTCATAAACTCAATTTGTATACATGTTTCAGTGATCCCAGAAAGAGGAGAGAATGGACCAGTTAAAACTGCTCTAGAGAGAATGACTGAGATTGGAAGATACAGATATACTCTTTCCTTTAATATAGTGTCCTCTTTTATGGGTACCATCCACTATGACCAGTATTGGTGATATTTACAAAACATAGATGTTTACTTAGAACCCATGGACACCCCACTAATCAAAATGAGAGATGCTAAAAAAACAAACAGAAGACTGGCCCAAGAAGCTTTCTATACATTGACTTATGGCATCTCATGATCTTTACAACAACTATAAATCAAAAGAAAATTTAAGTAGTGGGTCTAATTATAATCCTCTCTATTTGTATGGCTAGCCTCCCTTTAATTGCAATCAGAGTCATATTCACAGTCCAAATGTGTCACCTAAGTCTTTCAAATCTTTTAAATATATGGTCAGCAGGTAAAGTTGAACCAAATCCGATTACCAATGTGACCTGTCCCTCTCAAACCTGGTGGTTAGAGGGTGGCCAGGTTTGTACTATGTCATCCTTCATGCTTGTGCTTGGATGCTAATTTGCTGTGATATCTCACATTTTGTCACTACCCATTGACTTTTGTGTTATCTTATAATTTGGATGTCCCCCTGTCTATGGTTTCTCTCTCATTTAAAGCTCCATCTGCCCCCCTCCAACCATTCTTCCACAATCAGTTTTACATTCTTCCTCCACTTGTGGATCAGTACAAACGAAATATCAATTAAGAATTTCAAAAAAAAAAAAAAAGTGAAACTAAATTTTTTGATGTGCACACAACCTAATGAGAAAAATCACTAATGTAATCACTTTCAGTGGGACCCATGTGTTAATAGACCCAATAAAAAAGGCTTCCTAAAAGCATTAAAAAAAAAAAAAAAAAAAACTCAATAATGCATTTTTAGATAGCACAAGTCTTCAAAGATATCAAAGAAACAGAATGAGGAAGAAAAAATGTAACAAAAAAATAATAATAATAAAGAAATCATATTTATAATATGCCTTTTCTAAACTGTGTTAGAAATGAAGCCTAGTGGTCCTAGTCAAAACTGCCAAATCTGACTAGTGCGCTCTCCTGGCAAGTCCTACACCACATGTGAAACCTTTCCTCTTATTCCTTTATGAATTTTTTTCTTCAAACCTAACTTTCATCGACCACATGACATGCGCCTCCTCCGTCTCTTTCAATGACCTGCTCTCTAACACAAACCAGGTGCTTCTTATTTTGACATTTTTTTTCATTTCTCAAAGTTATTAAATTAAAAGTACTAATTATTCTACTGTACATTTCATCATCTTAAATTTAAAAATTATAATATTATTATTTATTAATAATAATAGCATTAAACTGATTAAATAGATGAAGACATATTACAAGTTTTTTGGAGTAAAGACACTTATGCGTCGGGCCATCCTGAGCCTGACTTGGGGCCTACCCGCTTTGGTTTACGTTTGGAAATTAGGATTTAGTATTAATGCCACATTTATATCTAAAATTTGGACTCATTTTGCATTTGAATCAGTTTAAATTAAGTGATAAAAAGCTAGAACAAGTAATGCTTATAGATTAATGACTAATTGACTTGAATAAACCACAAAAACTAAAATAAGAAATAGAAAAGTGAGCCCCTGGCCAGGCTGATCCAACCTACTAAATGGGCGGGCTTGGGCCCAACGTATTTTTATCACATTTATAGCTCATCACGAGCATAAAATGAAAATAGGCTACTGTTTCTAAAGTCGAGCCGAGCTTGGATATGCCTCGTAGGCCTCTAGCCATCGGGCCCTACCAAAGAGCGGGAAATGAGATACGGATCCAATCCATAGACCCACCCGACAACCCGCTCGGATGTCCCACACGTGCCGTCAACGGTAGAAAGGTCAAAGGGGGGACACACGTGCCGTCAACGGTGAAAGATCAAAGCGGCATTTTGGTAATTTAAACCTACTTTCGTTTTCTTCAACCTTCCCTCCTTCCCTTGAAACTCACGATCAGAAACACAAACAGGTGGACGAGACGGTCCTCCATCGTCCTCTACAAAAAAAAAAACAACGGTCACGATCGCTCCCCTCGTCTCATCCGACGGTCAGATCCCTTCCTCCTTTCCCACGCCTTCCTTTCTCCTCTTCTTTTTAATTCAACTTCTCCACACACAGAGAAAGAGAGAGAAAGAGAGAGAGAGAAGGAGAGATTCAACGATTTCAATGCCATTTGTAGAAAGTCCTTGAAGATTCCTAGGGTTTTTGTTCATCGGATTTCTGGTCTGTGTCGGTGGATTACTGTGCCCGAATTGATCAGATTTGAGGAATTCCAGGTGAATTTCGTTGTTATCGAAGAAGATTCTTGCGATTTTTTTTACTTTTGGGTCAAGCTAAGGAATTTGTTTGTGGAAATGAGATTTGTGATGTAATTGAGTTGGGTTTTGTTCTTAATTGTGTGAATTTCGTAGTTCATGTGATGTTTTCTTTCTCAGTTTTGTCACAAACGTGTTGATATCTTTCTTCAATTTTGCAAAACAAAATTAAAAATCAAAACTTTGGGTTTTTAGTGTATGGGTGGGTTGAGTGTTTTAGCTTTTTGTTTTGGCTATTTCACTTTTTTTTACAATCTTGAACTTTTGATGTGTTTGGTAGTCTTGGTAGTGTGGATAATATCCAGTGCATTTTCTTGTTCACAGAACTTAAAATGTTTCAGTGTTTGCTCCTGGTGTGACACAGTGACAGTCAGTCCTTTGTGCTCCAAATTGTGTAATTGATGATGTTCATGCTGAATTTCAGAGCTTTCTGCGGCCAAGGAACGACTTTGAATGGATTAAATTCTATTTCTAGTTTGTTTTTTTTCTAATATTTTTTGAGGTTTATATTATGAAATAATCTGCGAAACAAGTTATTCATTTCTAGTACGCCTTTTTAATGTATCCGAATTCTAATATGTGATTGTTTTAGCATCTGGGTTGTTCTACTCTGTAACTTCAAGATCTTGTATGATGCATGGTGTACATTAGCTAAAATTAGATCAATAGATATAGATATAGATATGTCTGTGTGTGTGTGTATGCTTGACACTTGGGCCAGAGAGCTATGATTTAGTTAAAGAATGTGATACGCTGAGCTATGTTGATTTCAGTGACCCACAAAGAGCAGAATTCGAATATCTTGTACTTCCAGTAGTCTTGGTAGTGGAGAATAAAATAGGGTCGGCTGTTATTTCCTGCAATACATAACTGTGCAGCATCTGATGGGATGGGCAAACATTTACAAGCGGCGCATAAAAATATTCACTCTTACATTGATAATCTACTTGGACTATAAGGTAAGTCCTTTTTTCCTGTGTTTGTTGATTTTGGACTACCTTTATTGTCATGGTGACTGACATGTACTTTATATTTTAACAGGCTTTGCAAAAGAGAGAGAAATGGTCTAGCAAAGATAAAAGAGCCACTCTATGGGACAAAGCTCACGAGCGCAATGCTAAACGTGTGCTTAATTTGATAATAGAATTGGAAGGGTTGTGGGTAAAACTTGGTCAATATTTATCCACACGTGCAGATGTGCTTCCTGAGGCCTATATAAGTGTACTCAAGCAGTTGCAGGACTCTCTTCCTCCTCGCCCTTTGCAAGAGGTGATTTTTGATAGCTTCCATACATATACCAAAAAGTGCTTTCATGTAATTCAGAGGTGCTTTCCTATGGATGATTTTGTAATTCTCCAGTTTCAAACATTTTCATGATGTATCCTTTACAGCTGCCAATTTAATGTTGCATGTGTGAGGCGGGCCTCACTTTCATTCACCGAGTTAGAAAGAAGATATTGGCATAGCTTATATTAAAGTGAAATACTTGTACTCTTTATGCCAACCATAAAATGATGAAATCAGGCTAAGATGATGACAGTGACGCAATAACTATGCGTTTGGTTGTTTCATTGTATTTTTAATTTAATCTTTATAATGTTCTGCTTCTGTGCTATTGCCCTACAGTTAGAGGAGGTGTTGGTTTGTTTCATTCATTCTACTACCTCAATAAAAATTAGGGCTGTCAACAGGTAATGATGGACACATTCTACAACCTAGGAAATTTAGCTTTTTGTCATGTTCTAGGCTGGATGATCTGGGTCCAATTGCGACCTGAATACTGATTGGGTCATTCCTGGGAGATAGGCTCAACACCCTGTGGGTCTGAATTCTATGTTAATAATATATTTATTTAAGATATAATTTTTTAAATTTATAAGAGGTCTAGATTGGGTACCTTGTCAAGCATATGCAGTAGGATTCAGATCTGGATCCTTTACTTGGGATTACTAAATGCTGATTTTATAATGAATAATGCTAGGTAAATCTGACCTAATTTTCTTAATCTGTCTCACCACCCTGTACCTGATATTGTTGTGGGTGTTCTGTATAGGGTTGGCTTCTGCCCTAACCCAACCTGTTAACATGTCCCCTAAGAAAATAAAAACTAAGATAAACTTCTTAAAACCAGTGGTGGAGCCAAATGGTGCCAAGGAGGGGCAATTGACCCTCTTCAAATTCTTTCTCCCCTTTAAACTAGGGGAGGAATATATACAATTTCAAATGGGCTTTTTTTTTTTTTTCTTATCTCATCTACTTTGCCCCTCCTCAACTTTTGTTTTTTTTCTTTTTTTTCTTTTTTGCCCCTCATCAACTTACTTTTTTTTTTTTCTTTTCTTTTCTTCTTTAGGTAAATAATAGAACTTTTAGAGCATTAAGGGCTATTATGTCTTTTACTTTTAGCTGTAGACAACTTATCAAATGACTTATCCTATCCTTCACTTTGATCAAACCTCCCAAGTATGTTTCTTACTTAATTATTTTTTCATCTCTATTCTACAACAACAAACCAAAATATTTTTATTCCCCTCACTAAGGCCTCCTCTCCTATTCCTCAAATGAGATATGTGTGTATTCCTTCTCTTTTTTTCTTATTTTTATTTGAATTTTCTTTTTATTGAGCCTATAATCCTGATTCTCTCAAGTCTCAAGTTTGAAACTCATAATTAGTAGTTTTTTTAATACTTGCTCATCTAAATTAGATCTAATCTAATTCTTAAGTAAGAAATTTCATGTGGCTATAAATAGAGTGCTGAAGGGTTCTATACACTAATTACAGGCCCAAAGGTTTCATCAACCTTAACATTTTTGTCTAAGTAGTGAAGAATTCGGGCTCTAAACAATGGGCCAAAGATCAAAACTTTCGTGACATCACAAGTAAATATGCTAAAATTATGTAATTTGTAATTCTTTTCTAATCTTCTGAACCCATTATTAAATGTTGTTGGATGTGGAAAGCAAAATACAAATTCATAATGTTATCATGTTTGGGGTATAATATAATAACTAGTTTATTGGTTAAAATGGATTGAACAAATGATTTCAATTTTTTGATATTGTGTTGAGATTTTTTTTAAAATTCTTTTTCGAATTTCTCATCAACCCCCCACCCACCCACCCACACACATGAAAAAATACTGGCTCCGCCACTGCTTAAAACCATGACATGGCATCAAGAAACCACCCTCCAGCATTATCTCCATCAATTTGAAGTAAAATTCCCTATCCCTTGTTATATATTCTCACTTTGGCTTCATTATATTCTCAAAACTGTACCAATTAGCTACCTTTGCCCTCTTGAATCGCACACCACCAAAGCCAATCTGCACTCAAAGACTAAGCGTGCCTTTTTTTTTTTTTTTTTATCCCTTTCCATCTGAAGCTTCATGTATAAGTTTCCATTTAAATTTAATATTGCATTCATTTGTTTGAATCTTTGGTGGAAGGTGAATAATAGGTTCATACACTGATATACTTACACTAGATCTGGCTTTTAAACTTAAGACTAGTTGAGAGTTGACTAGCAGTTACCATTTAACAGGTTTGCAGGACCATTGAGAAAGAGCTGGGGAAGCCAGTGGGTGAGCTTTTCTCAAATTTTGTGGAAACACCCCTTGCAACAGCATCTGTAAGATCCTTTATCCAAACTTTATTTTTGAGTTTTAGTATCGCTATGGGAATGAAATGGCACTCATTCGATGGCCAGACTTTTGAGGGACAATGCTTTTGGCTTTTTGTGTTGAAAATTTGAAATGCTGTAATGCAGATAGCACAAGTTCATCGTGCAACTTTAAACAATGGACAGGAGGTGGTTGTCAAAGTTCAACACGAGGGCATCAAGGATGTCATATTAGAGGTTAACAATTATTTAAACTTTAAGAAGGTTGGGATGTATAAAGCATAGCAGTCACTAAATTGATGGGCTTGAATTCATTTTCAGGACTTGAAGAATGCAAAGTCAATAGTGGACTGGATAGCATGGGCAGAACCTCAGTATGATTTCAAACCAGTGATTAATGAGTGGTGCAAGGAAGCACCGAAAGAACTTGACTTTGACCGTGAAGCTGGTAAGGTTTAGCTTTGGTGTATCTAAACATTGGAAATAATTTGATTAGTTGGTTTCTAGAATGAAAAAAGTAGAGTTCATGCTTCTGTTAAATTAGCAGGATATCTATAATCTGCCATCATGATCACATAGGCTTGCTTGGTTGATCTTTGTCTCCATTTTTGTAGAAAATACAAGAACTGTTTCCAATAATCTATGTTGCAGAAGCAAAAAGAATGATGCTACTTTGGATAATCGTGTGGATGTATTGATCCCAGAAGTTATTCAGGTATTTTTGTGCAGTTAACATCTTTCCTTACATCTGTTCAATTTAGTACTGGGTACGATGTTGCCATTTTATTTTGTCTCATTTATTTTACATTTTTTTTCCTGTGGCAGTCATTCGAAAGGGTCCTCATTTTAGAATATATGGATGGAATTCGAATAAATGACCGTGAATCATTGGCAGCATATGGTGTTGACAAACAAAAGCTTGTTGAAGAAATCACTCGTGCATATGCTCACCAAATATATATTGATGGTTTTTTCAATGGTGATCCTCATCCCGGTAGGAATTTTATATCATTTTTTTTTTAACTCCATTGGATGGGATATATGAGATATTGTTTTGTTATAATCCTCAGATTTCTATCTATACTAGTGAAGCAAGGGATTGGACAAATAAATTACCCCATTCAATTGTCTTCGGTTTGGGGTTTATTTTATTAATGAGAATAATTACAACAACTACCCTCACTTAGGGCATTAGTGAGGGTTCTAACAGGAAAACAGTTAAGGACTCACATATGGTGCTCCTTTGATTTACATTATATGAGAATCCTTACTCCAGACATCATTAAAACAAATATTTCGCACCTTCAATATGTGATGCCGTAACTGGTTTGTATTTCAGTATAGTAATGTTGGCTAAATCTTTCATGTAGGGAATTTTCTTGTGAGCAAGTATCCACCTCATCGCCCAATTTTGCTTGACTTCGGACTAACAAAGTCATTATCAAGCTCCATGAAACAAGCATTTGCAAAAATGTTTCTGGCATGTGCTGAGGTCTGTATGATCTCCCTTATATATATGATAAGTCTGCTGTTAAAAGGAAAGTTTTAATATTACAGATGAATTTTCCTTGCTTGCATGATCTTTCATAGATATACATAACCCTGGGCAGATAGATTTTCCATAAAGCACATTCTGAAGTATTATAATAATAATAATAATAATAATAATAATAATAATAATAATAATAATAATTATTATTATTATTATTATTTTGTAGGCTTTGAAATTTTAATGAATAGGTTAGTCTGGTGTAGGCAACTTTTAAGACAGTTTCCATTAAAGCTCGTTTAGACATTTTATTGGTCCATCATAATTAAGAACTGAAAATCCACTTCAGCTTGGAAACTGATTTACTGATTTTCAACTTTCACTAGGCATACTTTTTAGAATAAATGAGTGATTTAACCAGATATTTTAGATTTCATTAATAATGTGATTTTTCCCATAGTGTCTTCAATTTTTTTGGTTTTTTCTAGAGAGAACATCTTCAAATATTGTAAGGCATTAAATTTGAATTGTAGAAATTAGGTATACTGTAATGAAGTTTGATGGTGTCCTTTTTCATGTTGCTCTTCTTGATCCTGCTCAGCTTTTCACTCCCACAATTCTCAATTCTATGTGCCCATAATGTCTTTGATTATCTGAGTCCTCTGTCCTTTTGTATAATGTTCTTGGCAATGGTGTGATGATTTACACTTAAAATTCAGGAGGCTTCCCTATATATTGTTGATGTTATTCTTGCTTATCTCTATCTGGTCACCTGCCTCTAGATTGGTTTTTCTTGGATTGGTTGTTTTTCAAATTTTTTTCAGTTTATCCAATTTGAGAAATAAATTTTCGAAATTGCATGTGGCAATAGGGCGACCAAGTAGCATTGTTGTCTTCCTTTGCCGAGATGGGTCTTAAGCTGCGTCTAGATTTGCCAGAACAGGCTATGGAGATAACTAATGTACTGTTCCGCAACACAACGTCAGCCTCAGAAGCTCTTGTGAGTTAACTTGATGGTTGCTTTATTTGCCTATTTAATTACAATGGGTCTTGTCTCATATTGAATTTCCTTCTTATAGGAAAACATGAAATCTATGGCCAATCAAAGAGATAAGAATATGAAGATCATCCAAGAGAAGATGAAACTAAGTGAAAAGGAAATCAAACGGTTTAACCCTGTAAGTTCCTTTTCTTTTCCTATGGTACTAACAAATTATTTTCTTTGAGTTTCAATGACTTAATTGAATTTGATATGACTCACAGAGCATTTACGATATTGACCATTGAGAAACATGTCAACTATATTTTCCAGGTTGATGCTTTTCCAGGTGATGCTGTGATATTTATCCGGGTTCTAAATCTTCTTCGAGGTATGCCCTGAAACCCATGTACTCCTGATATCATTGCGAATATGGGTTTCCATCGAGGTTCTGTACATTTTTCAGGTCTTTCATCTACACTGGATGTCCGCATAGTGTACCTAGACATCATGAGGCCATTTGCTGAGTTGGCTCTACATGGGTAAGTTTATATTCTGTGAGCACAGTTTCCAGTGGGCTTCTTCTCTATTGATGAAAGCTGTAGTGATAGATATACAATAGCTATGTGTTACACATTTGTCTGCGTGACATTGATCTTTTAAATGAATCTCTTGCACAGAAGAAATATTGGAGGCGGGCCAGCAATTAGTACACAATGGATATATGATACGCCTGTTCTGTCTGATGTGGAGAGCAAGCTGAGGCAACTGTTACTTGAGCTTGGCAGTGAAAAGATACTTGGAATTCAGGTAAATATGAACATAAATACATCATAAAATGTTATCAATGTCGTTACATTTTTCTTATCTAATCCTTTTTTTTTCTTGATTTATCTTGTCATTTGCATTGATCTTAGCTGTGCCATTGAGTTGTCTTTTTGGCCATAGCATCCCATTGCCTTTTGTTTTTCCTCTTCCAATAAATTTCATGTTTTCCTTCTCTGGCAGTTGTTTCTGTAAAGGGCCACATGATAAATTTTTTATTTATTTGTCTTGTTCGTCTATAATGTTTTCTCTAGGATGCGAGACTAGCTAATAAGAGAGATGCTTTCTTTATTCTTCTAAATCTATAATCAGGTTCTAACTTTCAGTTGGTTTTTTGGGGACTTTTTATGTGAGGGGAGGGGCAGTGTCTTCCAGTGGCCAATATACTGGAATATGGACAGTTACTTCTTTGTATATAAATAGTAAAAGAGGGACTAATGTGTATTGAACTTTTTTGTTATTTTCAATTTTGTTTTATCCTCTTTTGAAGCTAATAAGTGTACAAATGTTGAAATTAAATTCTCTTTTTTAAGGTTTGTGCCTACAAAGATGGAAAGGTTATCATAGATACTGCTGGAGGGATGCTTGGAAGATATGACCCTCGGCCTGTACAGCCAGATTCCCTATTTCCAGTTTTCTCTGTCACAAAGGGGATCACTGCAGGAATGCTACATTGGCTGGCTGATAATGGGTATGGTACAATTTTACTATCCTGTTATCTTTATATGTTGTGAGATTTTTTAAGGTGTATAATTTTGCAACTATATTCACTCTTGAAGAAAATATGTTTGTTTATGTTTTTATTCTTCTATCTTTTTTGTTATTTATTTTTTACATAGCTGTTTATGAAAGTAGTAGTTATGGGAGGAGCTATTTTATGATATTTCATACTTTCTAATTCATATATATGGAGTGCACATGCCCACAGTGGTTTGCGCACACTATTACTCTGTGTCCGCTGCTTCATGGTATCAAGTTAAGGTTCTGACAGCGCTAGTTTGAAACCCCAGATCTTCTCCTTTTCTTTATTTCTTCTTGTTTTTTCTTCCCTCATCCTTATTACATCCCACAGCAGTCCCTCACAGAAGTTCACCGCGGCCCCTACCAGTCCCTTTCAGTTTGCCTCCTCTTAGTATCTTTCACAGAAGGCTGTCATCAGCCATCTGCAAGGCCAACATCATCATGGCCGTGTTTAGAGTTTTTCTTTGTCCTATTGAGGCAAGTTGTAAGGTGTTAACAGCAAAACAGATTATCTAAATCTGAGATTATGAGGCTGTTCTACTGATTTGGTGCGTTCTGTGGGTTCTTCGTCATGTACTGTTGGACCATGTTGCTGTGATCTACTTCCTCTTCATATTGGTTGTCTGATTGGTATGGTATTGTGTTAAGTTTAAGAAATTTTTATCAAGAGCCTACATTTCATCAGTCAGCAGCTTTCCACTTGAGATGAGTTAGGGCATCAGAAATGTTGAGAAACAGGTCAGATTTTTTTCCCCTTAATTACAGAAAAGTCAGGGATTGGTTTTTTAGATTTTTTTTTTTTTTTTGGGAAAAAAGAATACATTAATATAGGTATGAGGGGCTGGTTGCCCAGACCCTATTTAGATGACCAATACTTCCAAAATATCTTACTTTCTTCTTCTGAACTCAATTATTTAGCTTTCTAATTTTTTTTCTTTTCTCTCGATTTCAACTTAATATTGGATTTTATTTACATTAAACCTCTCTACTTGGTACCCGAGCCATCATAACTTGAATAAGACTTTCCAAGAATCCAATGAAAGGAGTGTATTGGGTAAAAATTTAAGAGTAAGAAGACATGTCAAACTGTGTAAAGAGATTATCCTTCCTGGATAGATTAACTAGTTTAGTCTTGAAATGGTTGTACTTTTTCGTTTCGCAGGAAGTGATGGATGGTTTCTCTATTTAGACGTTGAATTTGTCTTATAGTGTCAAGCTTAGACATGTGACTGTTGGTCTCCCTCAAGTGCTATGGCTTGGAGAATAGTTTCTCTATTTGGTTTCCATATAAATGATTGGCTATTCTTCCCCCATTCCCTCCCCTTTGCTGCTTTAAACAGATAATGTTATTTCACGTCTCATTTATTGTAGCATGGGTTATCCATTTTGAATGCTTTCTTTTGCAGGAAGCTGAAACTAGAGGAAAATATTGCTAATATTTGGCCAGATTTCGGCAACAACAGGAAAGATCTAATTAAGGTAATTATTTCTTTCTGAAATTGGTATGATGCTGTTCTATCATCAACTTAGTATACATGTTCTCTGACTTCCCTTTTCTTCTATTTTAGGTTCATCATTTGCTTAATCACACATCTGGATTGCACAATGCATTGTCTGAGATAATGAAGGAAAACCCTTTAGCAATGTGTGATTGGGAAGAATGTTTGAATCGCCTTGCCTTGTCAGTTCCTTCAACCGAACCTGGTTGCGAACAAATATATCATTACTTGTCTTTTGGTTGGCTTTGTGGTGCAATTATAGAGGTAATATTCCCTTCCAGAAAAGGAAGCAATATACAATGCTCGGCCTGAGAAAATGAAAGGTTTGCTTGAGTTGTCCATTTGTACAACTGGGGCCTGTGGGTTAGTTACCTGAACTGTTGATATGATGGGTCCAACAGTGGATGGCCCATGCCCTGAAATTATCCCAGAAATGTGAATCCTGAGCCTTCGATTGGATGCCTTGGTTCTTCCAATCTGGGAGTTCTCTTTTCATTTTCCATCGGCGACAGGACCAATTTTATCACCTTTCTGAATATCTGGACTGCAAACCATAGTCAACATTTCTGCTTTCTATAAATCTTGAAAAAGCTCTTGTACTTCCAAAACTTTGTATGCAGAATATGCATATGAGGTTTTGACTGTGGTCCTAGGTCCCTAATTTGGCATTTTATAGCAGTTCCTTATCTTCCTATGTCCCCCCCGGTTTGGCATTTTCTTGCAGTTTTCTTACTCTGTGTTCTGTTTGTGCCACTTGATTATATTCCCATTTTTACATATGATGCACTTGGGTGAAACAGCATGCATCTGGGAAGAAGTTTCAGGAGGTTTTGGAAGATGCAATCATTCGTCCTCTCAACATTGATGGGGAACTATATATTGGCATTCCTCCTGGTAGTTTCACACTTCTGCCACCTTGCGGCAAATTTTTTTTAGAATACTCATAAAAATGTATGCTTGAACATTGTCGATATGTTATGAATTATGTGAAGAGGGCAGCTTATAGTTGTATCATACAGCAATCTCCCATTTGCATATAATCCATAGCATATACAGGCTGAGGTGAGAGTATTTATTCGACATCCAGCATTTCGGTAGGTTATATTTTCCTGTCTATTCTCCACTGTGGCAGGAGGTCTTACCGAATGATTTGGGGAAGTGGAAGACAATTAGGCCCGAAGGAATCTTTCAAATTGGTTAGCTTTGATTTTTTATATAGAAATTTGGTGGTATGCAGTGTTGTTTTATTAAGTATTGGAGTTAGGTGTAGGGGCAAGGTCATTGCTTTGGTGCGATGGCAAAAGTCTCAGGTGCCATGTGTAATAACACAGATTCAATACCTGCGAGCAGCCATTTCGTGCAAAATTGCCAAAGGTTAGATCTGCCTCCAGCCTAGACCCTACCAAATCCCTACTTCGGTGGGACTCGCACTGGGTAATGACCTTAGTTAGGTGTGGGGTGGACTCCAAGGAGTATGGTGTAGTTGAGAGAGAGAGAGAGAGAGAGAGAGAGAGAGAGATATCTATTTAAATGTGCATGAGGGAGGGAGGGATTCATCACCAAAGCCTTGTCCCAACTATGTTGGGGGTCGGCTATATGTGAAAGGGAGGGAGGGAGGGAGGTCTATTTACATGTGCATAGCATCTCATCATCATCAAAGCATTGTCCCAACTATGTTGGGATCGGCTACATGTGAAAGACATGTGCATTTCATCTATACCACTCCAAATAATTGCAACCATGTACCACTCTCAAATGGAACTTTCATCCAATGTTTTCTTTGGGTTCTTTTCCTTTTCTGACTTAAAAGCATAGTTTTCACCATCCCATATTTTGAACTCCGGCCATCAAAACCCAAAGTGGACACTGGTAACAAACTTGAGTGTTTCTCAGGTGTGGAATCTCGGCTGGCAGCACTCACTGTTGACATGGATGACATCAACAAGATTTCTGGACTAGGCAACCGACCAGATCTCCCTTCGTCCCTCCAACCAAGCAACATACCAGAGGTTGTCAAGGGCATTCCCATCATCTTCAACACGCTTTCTGTGCGCCGTGCAATTATTCCTGCTGCAAATGGGCACTGCTCAGCTCGTGCATTGGCGCGCTACTATGCAGCCCTAGCCACTGGCGGTATTGTCCCCTCGCCACATCCGCCTTCTTCTCAGCCACCACTCGGTAGCCACAAACACATCCCAGAGTTTCCTTCTAAATCCCGGAGGAAGAAGCGCAGCTTGAGCAAGGAGTTGAAAACCCAAAATATCGACAAGGTTGCTGGCAATAAGAGTCCAGATGATAAAAGCATAAAAATTGGTAGCAGAAGCGATCAGCATGATATAATAATTGAAAATGGTGATCATTGTACAAATGGCATTTGCAGCGATAACTACAATGACAAAAATGGTAGCATTGATAGGATGTTTAAAAACCCAAGCATTCACGATGCATTCTTGGGGGCGGGTGATTATGGGAATCTGGCTCTTCCAAATGGGAAGTTTGGTCTTGGATTTAGGAGGTTCCGCTCTAGCGATGGTTCACTGATTGGTTTTGGGCATTCAGGAATTGGTGGATCCACAGGTTTTTGTGACATAAAGCATGATTTTGCTATCGCTGTGACCTTGAACAAGATGTCACTTGGGGGCGTCACGAGAAGCATAATTCAGTTGGTTTGTTCAGAGCTGAATTTGCCTGTTCCTGATGAGTTCACTACGGATGGAGAGAGGGGACCAGACATGCAACTAAATGTAGGGAATCAGGTGATTAATTAGAGCACACTGTGTCCAAGGATTTTTTTTTTTTTTTCAAACTCATACACAGTAGAGGCAATCTATTAAGAGAAGCAGAACTTACCTCATCTCATACATCATCAAAGATATATTGGTTGTACTTCAATTATATATCTCTTTCTTTTCCTTTTGGTATACATTAAGATTTAAGAGGTAATGTATTCATAGAAGCTAAACTTGCGTCATCTCATACATTATCGAAGATATATTGTTTGTACCTCAATTATATATCTCAGCTCTTTTCCATTTGGTCAACTCTTCCTACTCTGAAACCCTGGAAGTTATTTTTCTCGAATGAAAAGGCTAAAGGGTAAAAAGCTAAAATTCATAGAACTGGGGAATGGATGTGGCACCGTAGTGGGGGTTTAATGGCCCAGCTGATAAGGTGATTGTCTGTGGATCATAGGAATCCATTATCATCAAAGCCTTGTCCCAAGTATGTTGGACTCAGCATGATAAGAATCTATCAGAACCGAAAAAAAAAGGCCCCAGTGGGAAATTCTGTCCATCTGATCTATGGTGATGATAGCTTGGATGGTTGGAATGGTTTCATTTGGAACTGTCTATCGTGTTAGACTGCACAGCTCGACACTTCATTTTGCAGAACCTCAGTCATTTTTATACTCTCTACTCTCATTAAGTTAAAGGAACTGCCACAACAAACAACAGAACTCTCAATTCCTGATTTAAATGGATATATCTGAGACATGTTTTCTTCCTAGAAAAGTATGCACAACCTTCTTTAATTGCTGTGAGAAGGAATCCAATGTTAATCTGGTGTCGAACATGTATCATCTAGCTTGGAATGGGATGTTTGCTCCTGTCCCACATCTCAAACTGCAAAATGGGTTATCAAGGGCAATTGGAACCATTGATAGGGTGGGCCGGCCGGCTGAACAAAGTCAACAGACAGTCCTGATTCATGATAACTAGTACTAGTCAATGGTTTCTATTCAATATGTTATATGTGAAGATTGGAATGAACTCAATGGTAAACAATAAGGAAATGGTTGTATTTGGGCTGTGTGTTGGCAGGTCAAATGGCAAGAGCAACTTCAACCTGAATTCAATATAAACCAAAAAAATAGAAGGGATCAGCTCAAACTCGCCAACACAATTCTCACTAGACCATTTCTTGATACTGTCATGTGACCTTTTGTTTTCTGTGCAGCATCAGCCATTTCTAAGGTTGGGCTATCTTGCTCTTCATGTTTTTGGGTTCTCCATTAAAATGAAGCTTCCTTTCAGTTCCCAAAGTCTGATTCAACCAACCGTGGGATTGTATTGGATGATAAAAGAAAAGGCAAAATCTCCCCGTAATGCAAGGGGTTTGAATTTGGAATTCAGGGCTAATTACATCATTCTTGCACTGGTGGTGCTCATGGGCCGGACCAGCTAAACCCACAATGGGTGTGGGATATTTTTAGGCCACTGGGCTAGACCAGGTCCTAACTTTCTAGCCCAACAATGAAACATGCCAGGCCCAAGCCTTGGTCCATGCATGCTAAAATACTTACCACAGAGCACACGTAGATTTTCACAATTTGGGCTTGGGCCCAATACTGACTTCACAATTTGGACACAGATTGTGGCAATGAATGAAGAGGAGACGTGCAATAATCAATAAAATGGGTAAATCTGATCCAACTAAAGTTTTATCATCTGGAAACAAAATTTCATGTTAAAATTCAAATATCAAAATTTCTTATACCTAAAACCCGAATAACAGTTTCACAATTCTCATGGGTAAAAAATAAAATACAAAAAATAAAAGAAAAGGAAAGAAATATCCAGAGTCAATAAAACAAAAGTCAAAACATTATGCTCAAAGTTTTGACTTATGAATGGGAACTTGAAATGAAAGCATCCTCGGAAGGCAGCTCGCGGCAGAAGCTTTGCAACTCACTTTGAAACCATTGATTTGAAGAGTCGAGATTGCACATTCTAATCTTCATAATTTAATCCATCATTGTCGTCGTCAACATCCACTTCAGCATCATCAGAACCACCCAAGAGTGACAGAAAGACGAGAACGCTGATTGCCTGGGCAGCCAGAAAGTACTTGCCTCTTCTTCTGAATGTTTTCTCTTCCTGTGTCTTTTCCCTCTTAGGTTCCCTCTTGGGCTTAGAACCTAGCAGGGCCATAGATACATGGTTAAAAATAAAGAATCAGGTCAAGTTAAATTGATGAAGTATGAAACAATCACAAGAAAACAAGGGGGAAAAAGTGAAGGGATTAAATATATTAATGTTAATATACATATATATATATGGAGGTGCTCCTGCGAGAACATTTCTCACCTTACTATGAGAGATAGGAGTGGGGCCCTCACATTTAAGTTATTGGCATTGGATAATAAGGTAAGGGCCCCATCTTATCTCTCATAGTAAGGCGACAGCATCTCTCATAGGAGCATCTCCCATAAATATATATATATATATATATTAACATTAATTTATGTTGATGAATAATGAACAATCAAACACAAATTCTGTCTCCAGTACATCACTGCATTAGCGATTTAAATAGAGTAAAAGTTCACTCATTTGCTCCTGATTGCATGGGTCAGCGTCAGTTCTAGGTGATTGCATGGGTCAGCATCAGTTCTAGGTGACTAGTCCAATGCTGTTGCATGAGCTAGTGACGGGTTTTTTTTATTTTTTAACATCATCAACAACATTAAAACTTTAGCATTAGAAGTAAACACCAGTTTTCATCACATCCCCAGAGAAGCCAACGACGTAGACATGAGATGGCTAAAACAAAAGTTTAAATACTTAAAATGGATTAATTACATAGCAGCATTTGGCTATTTCTTGTACATAGGTCCTATGATTTGATGGGGGCCTAACTTTGTACATGTCCTTTATTAATAGGTCCAACTCTCAAGGATAAAATTTGAACAAAAAACAGCAAGGGTTAGTAGGGGGTATTGGAAAGAGTTTTCATGGAAATCAATTAACATATAAGGAAATTATATGCCAAATTGAGAGGCAATCTTGCCTTGCCTTTGTTTTTTTTTTTTTTTTTTTTTTTCTTTATTCTGTTCTAGTGCAACAAGCAATACTGAACATGGGCCGCACTTTTCAAATACTATATCAAAGTTCCACATAAGAACCAAGTGATGCCCTTTATACCAACTTGTCCTGATTCACTCAAGTCTCTTCAGAATGCTTTGTATATACCTGATTCGGTCTCTAAACCTTGTTCATGGCACTCCAAATATTAGAGGGTTTCTCAGATTGAGGTTTGCCAAACCAAAAGGCCTAGAGAAGAAAAGAGCATAAGATCATAAAAGATTATCTTACTCCAAAATGAAGAGGCTCTTCTCCTTGGTGTCGATGATGTTGAAGGGTCATGAGGACTTATAGGCACAGATGATGATGAACTGGCTAGCAGGAATTCCATCTTCAGATTTTCAGCATATCGTACAAGATTATCATACTGCATGAGCTTACTTCGCAAGATAGATGTATCCTAAAACATATAATACATAGTTAAGCAATTTTAGCTAATTCTAAACTTGAGTCAGTTCTCAAAACATATAATACCAGTGAAAGTGAGATGAAATGCTCGAACAATTGAGTCAGTTCTAAAAAGAATTGCAGTGTGCCAGTGACACACACATACATCAAATGCAATAATTACTGAATTTGAAAAGGGAGCCATTTGGAGGCATGGATTTCCACTTCTCAGATTTCTATGATCCCATTTAGAGATTTTCTCGATTTCAGAAAAAGACAATTTTTGTTGGATAACTTGAGAAAATCCTCCCGGAATAAAGAGATCATAGAACCCAAAAAAAAAAAAAAATCATTTAGACAACTTGAAGGTTATCCCCAAAAAAGGCTTTTTATGAAGGTCTCTAATAGATCTATCTCATGCCATGTGATATACATGTGTCCCACTTGATAAATAATCATATGACCACATCCACTGGAAAAACACCCCATTCCCAGCTACTGAGACCACACTCACTTTTCATGCCCTCCACCTCACACCAGCATTAGCTGAAGCCCTCTGTCGGGTCCAAGACGGCTAAATCATATAAGTCATGATCTACTGAAACAAAAGAGAATAAAAAAAAAAAAAGAAAAAAAAAAACGGATCCCTATCATGGCATAAATAAATCCAAGATGAATCAGCATAAAAATGGATCCACTACACATACGTTATCATGGATGCACACATCACCATGGGGCTGTTTGGTTGAAAGACCAAACCTTGTACAAAACAAACCAACGGGAAGAACGTTGGGAGCTTTGGGGGGTGGGGGTGGGGGGGCAGGCAAGGGGCACCATTTTCAGTGGCTTTGTTCTTCTCGGCTTTTTCAAGCATACATAATCTTTGGAAGACCAAGGCCCCTCCAAGGGTGATTGCTTTGGGGTTGTTAACGATTTAAGGAGGTATTCTCACTATTGGAAAGCTCAATCAGCGGAAAGAAGCTCAATCGGCGGAAAACAATCGTTGTTAGTGCTTCTCCCATGTGCCTATAAGACAAGGAAACGGTGGATCACTTGCTTCTTAACTGCAGGGTGCGCAAGATAAGTGGAAAATGGTTCTCAGATTGTTTAATTATAGTTGGATGCTTCCTCCCTGGACCATTTTCAAGCTCTTAGAGGCTTGGAAAATGGCAGTGGGGTCAACAAAGGCGAGGGTCATGTGGAAATCCTCTTTTCTAGCAATTATATGGATTATTTGGAAGAAGAGGAACCTTTGATGATTTGAAGGCAAAACTTCTCATGTTGGGGCCTTGACCAACAGGACAAAATTCACCATTATCTCCCGGGTCTCCATCCTTCCCCAAATCCAAGCCCTTCCCCTCAATCTCATCTTGCTCAAATGGAGAGAGGTGGCAATTTCCCATATTGGTGTATGATATGTCACCTTCTTAGGCTTCTTGGGAGTGTAAGAAACCATATACCAACCCAAAAGCTTAAGCTGATAGGTGGAAGGCCCATACAGGTATATTAAGACATGACAAGCCTATTACTTAGGCGATGTAGGATATGGGACTTCCCAACACTCCCCCTCAAATGCAGGCCCAACAGATTTCATGAACAGGCCTGTCACATGGGCTACACAAGAACGGCGTCCACGTAGACTGCACAAGAACAACAGGATCGGAACCCACTCTGATACCATGTAAGAAACCATATACCAACTCAAAAGCTTAAGCTGATAGGTGGAAGGCCCATACAGGTATATTAAGACATGACAAACCTATTACTTAGGCGATGTGGGATGTGGGACTTCCCAACAAGGAGCTGCTACACCTCCCTCTCAATTGTCTAGTCTTTATTAAGGCTACCATGTTATTAGTAGTTTACTAGTTTTGCTAGCGCCAGTCCTTTGTTTTTCCGCCATTGTTGTTCTCTTGATGGCAGTGTGCTTGCTTTTATTTTAGCTTCCAGTTCGTAAGCTTGTCGGTATCTCTCTCTTGTACTGCT
Source organism: Umbellularia californica (assembly GCA_028538565.1). Lineage (NCBI taxonomy): Eukaryota > Viridiplantae > Streptophyta > Magnoliopsida > Laurales > Lauraceae > Umbellularia > Umbellularia californica. Next base: position 76,842,357 of record JAPQWN010000006.1, on the reverse strand, counting down.
AAGCTTTTCACAAGTTCCCATTATAGAAAAATAATACATGGGTACAGTGGCAATGTGACGCTCTTAAGTTTCCACTATTGAGTCTTTATGACTTTTTTTTTAAGGTTCATGAAAAATATTTGTTGTTATAACGTGTTAGCATTTATCAATGTATGAACCATAATGTTACATCTGTTCACTTCATTTGCATATCATATGACATTTACAGTGATATTCGTCAAACTTTTGACCAATATAATTGATTCTTTTTATTTAAGGCTTTGGGGCTACGCTATGTACCCTAGTGGTTAGCACTATGTCTTAATGCAAAAGAACTATAGATTCTAATATTTTTCAGTATACTGGGTTTTTTTAATAATATTTTTAGATTGTTTGATCAAATTAAAATTCAAGCTCCATTTAGCCCCCATCGGTTGTGGACCAGTGCATTGCTGCAACATCTCTCTTTCATTGGCAGTGCGTAACACAGCATCACAATCGCTAATTTTTTCCATAACTTGTACCCTGCCTTATAAAGATAAAAGGGTAAGATTTGGCTAAAGCATCTCATTTGTTGAACAACTCAGATATCACATCTATCCATAACCTTGTTTGGGTAAAGCATCCGTGGGACCATAAGAACATGTTTGGTAACAAGCAAGGAATTCATAGATCTGATGATTCTTCACTACAACTAGAACAAGGATTCTTCGCTGAGAATATGTATAGTTGGGGATTTCATATTGATATTGGTGTGTATCGATGCATGGAGCTGAGAAAAATAGAGTTTGGTGTGCAAATCCACTTAAGTGAGGATTTTCAAATCTTATGGGGGATTGTGGGATATGAAAATCCCAATAAATGAAGATTTCCATTCGTCTAAATCCTCAGGAATTTACAATTACCAAACATGGATTTACCCCAACTTTAGGGAAACCAAAAATCTTTTCCCTAATGATTTGGTTGCCAAACATGACCTAAGAAATTTGCCCAAGTCTATTGAACACCCACTGAAATGGTCCCCCTCCAAACAAGTGATCTCACCAGCAACCAAAATGTGCAAAGGTGTGGTTAATGAGAAAACAAAAAATCAAAATCTTTTTCTACCAATAAAATTAAAAGTTTTTCAGTAAAATATAGTACAAAACAAACTGAAGATGCATAATATTTTTTTTTTTAATGCTGACTAAATATTATTCAAAAGCACATTACTACAAGAGAACTATACTAGATGGCTCCTCAAAGACAAATAGCTGCATACAAATTTGCAAGATATATGTTAAAACCAAAGAAGAAGAGAATGGAGAAGAATGCAACAGCTTCATATGAATTGTGAAATTTCAAGAGAAGCAGGTCAGTTTGAGAACAAGCATTTGACAACAAACCAATTAAATAGCCTTCAGTTTTCACCATGTGTCATGAACAACATGTAATAACATAACAACTCACATCTAAAGCTTGAAGGACAAAAAGGGCATGTGCAAGGACAATAGCATCCAAACTTGTCGGCCTGTTTATAGAGAATAAAGCAAGCAAAATTACTAGGCATATTATTGATATTCATAAAATGTTTTTAAAAAAATGCGCTGAAAGTAGCAGAGATATCCATATTGGATCATAAAAAAACTAAATCCAGAATATTATTCACATAATAACCAATTATCGTGTGAGAACTTCACACTATAATTTGGTCCTTAGCGTTTCCCACTAGACAGTATGCCTTTGAGTTGAGATAGACCATTAGACAGGAAGGATAAAAAATGCACCATGGATGCACTATCAGACACCTTCAGATTATTGATGATATACTCTAATGAGGAATCATCTGATGAAAACACCACACCATTGGTGCAAAGGCCTTTGCACTGGACAATGGATTGGCAGACATTTGACTTGGGGCAAGCCATTGAAAAGTAACCATGAATGCACTAGCACTCCACTGCAGTCAGCAACAGCAAGAATAATAATGAAAATAACAATAATCTGCTTCATCATATGGTCCTAACAACCTTTTTTTAAAAGGTACTTCGACCATATTTTTCCAATAATCTATTTTGCAAATCTAACAGGAAAAAAAGGAGAGATATTTTGCAGGATATTGACAGGAAAGACCTCCAAACCAGCTGATAGGAATGAGGAGACTAGTGCATCCATAAATGTAGCCTACCCAATTTAAAAGTAGGCACTACAGTCTGCTGTAAATGCTTCAGCAGATCATTTCCTTCAACCACATATCCAGATTACCTGTTTTCAAAAAAAAAGTTTTGCTCCCCTAACTTCATTGATAGAGCCTCATATGCTTTGTCTGCCTTCGTGTAAATCTGTCCACAGAGACAAAATCTGTTGATCATTCAGAATTAACTCAAAGATCATCCTTCCACAGTTAGTGTTTAGTGGGGAAGGGGAAATGAAAACTAAAGAAAGAAATCTTCAAACTTTCTGTTATACAAAGAAGAGTAGAAAACACAAAACCAACATGATGAAATAGCAGCATCCAAACCATGGGTAGGGTTGTTAATGGAACAGAATTGGACTGGACCAGAGGCCGCATCCCCAGGCCCGAGTTCATTAGAATTGCAGGGCCAGGGCCAGAGTTCAGGTTGACATGGACCTTAGACAGCAAACACGAGTCCATTTAGGGAAAAAGCATACATGAGCCCACCCATTTAAGACCCAAATCCATTCGGGTTTAAGGTCAGAGTCCAAGCATGCAGCAATAATGATGAGGACTCAATTGCTTAAAGGAATCCTAAGGGCCTGTTTGTTTCATGTAGTTCTACAAGTGGTAAAAAATGAAGAATTAAAGGTGCATATCCAAAAGGACCATTAAATAACCTCCCCTTAATGAAAATGAAATCAAGGGAAGATGTGAAATGAATATCCAGCCATCACCCTATTAATTCAAATCCTAGGAAAGCCAAGGTGTCATCTACATCACTACCTTATTTCCTTCAACTCTCACCTTTTATCCTTCACCACCTCACCTCTTCAATAATCCTTCGGTGGAGCTCATTTGACCACGAATTGCTATGTATTCTATGCAAATAAACGGACCCTAAAGGATGGGGCCACATTAAAAATAGAACCACATATATAATGGATGAGAAAAGAGTATCATCTTGCTCAAGAGCCTAGGTTGCATAATTTAATTTAGTTTTGTTCCAAACTCCTACTTAATAGGAATTATCTCCAATTAGTTACGAGTAATCCTGATACTAGGAGAGTCATAATTTAGTTGGTGCAGAAGCTTTTTTTGTATTGAAAAGTCTTATGTGTAAAAGTTCAAGTTGTTATCAAATCTGAGTTAGGAATTTATTAGTCAAACCATGTAATCACAAAGCCATTCTTTTGGTTTCTTTTAATTCTAGGAATACAGGTCAAAAGGATTCTATGAACAGGTTATCTTCATGATTTAGAATTTAGGCCAGCACCGAGTTCACTTCGGATGGTCATTTGGAACCAGTAAGGGACCAGAATGCTAAAAATGCCCTAACTCAATTGAGTGAGGAGGCATGATACCTGGATGGGAACGATACTAGTACAGACTGATGTGGGACCAGTACAGACTAAGTCAGAAAATAACATAACTATAGGAACTTATTTTTTCACTTTTCTACTCTAAAGTAAAAGGAATCAGTATGTTAGCCAACTCCCAATTCTCACACTCATCGGCATAGATAATGGACACCTGCAATTTTAGTATGGTGGTGAATAGTATTAAGATTGATGATTAATGCTACAGGACAAGAGCTTGTGGCACACATGAATGTACTCACTATTGCAACCCTGAGGTTGTGGGTTCGAGACATGTGAACGTAAAAAGAAAAATGATTGATGCTATAGGGGAGTAATCCGAATGAGGACGGAGCAGAAGGAAATTTTAGATAATTTCTAGTATCCTATCAATAGTTCCCTAGTTATCCAATAGAAAATATAGATGATGATGATGATGATGAAGACTGTATGAGCCAGCTTGAAACTTTCAATGATATTGAAGAGTTGACTGCCCCCATCCTCAATTAATAATTATACATGGATAATTTGATAGTCTTTATGTGTTAAATTAAATGATCCCTCTAGATACTACAAGTGATGAACGTCATGCTTGCTTTCAGAAAACTAAACATCCCTACAACTGATATAAGATGCAATTAAAAGCATTACATGTAGATGTTTCTAGCATTTTCCTACAGTTTCTTTACTTCTCTTTTTTTCTCAAATATTAGAATGCCTGTACGAGTCTGACACAGCCAGCATGGGCAGCACAAACTTGTTTCCAAGATCCATGGACAATTGAAGCCATGAGTTTGTATATTGTATTCCACCACACTGAATAAATTCAAGTTTTTTTTTTCTATAATTTCTTTTTCAGGTAACATGACTCAGATTGCAACTTCATGGACAAGCAACATCGTCTAACTGACCTACGGGCTCTTGTCCTTTATGTTATACGAATGGGTTGTCCTTTTGCCGACCCCAACATACATAGTCAGGACATGGCTTTGATGATGATGAATGGGTTGTCCTTTTGATATAAATTGTGAGTCTCTCCCCCTCCAAGCGTGAAATAGAGAGATTTCTAGTAAGATGAAGAACAAAGGGTGAGTCCAAGGCCATCCATCCCGCATCAGTTTGATATCCTAATGGGTAGTTCATTGAAGATTTCTTGCTTGTGTATCAACCATGCTTGCTTTCGTTCAGCGTCACAACCACGTTTCTTCTATCGGAATCACCACTGGGTCAGAAAATTCTGCTTATTTGTTTTAGGGGTGTGTTACGTGTGCATGCTTCAGAAAAGGAAATATTGAAACTGGATAAACAACAGTGGATTCTTAGACCACCATTTCCTTATTTCAACCTCAGAAAATGAGGGTTTATGAGAAAATATGGTCAAGGATGGGGAAAGGCATTTCAAACAGGAACTAAACATTATTGATGGTGAGGAAGAAAAAAAAAAAGAGGAGAGGCATGCCTGAAAATGGGATACCCAACCAATACAGATGCCCCAAAATAATTTCAGAAAATGATTATAATATAGAAAAAAGATGAAGAAAACCTCTGATGTTCGTTCTTCGAAATTCAATTTTGTTATCCCTAGACGTTGCTTTACAATTTGAGTATGCTTCCAGTGGAGAACCTTCCCAATCAGCCATGGAAGATCAGAGAAATATATTTTATCAGCTGCACTTCCATCAGAGCCCACCCAGAGTTCATACAATGTTGCATCCACCAGCCATGAGCTGACCATTGCCTTTGTTGACAACCATTCAGGAAAAGAATGAGTTGGAAGTTTTGAGTCCAAATCAACAATGCCATATTCTTTCAAATTTCCAATGACCCCACCCTTTTCATTGTCAAATGCAACATAATCTCCATATTCGACGTATGGTATGTCATCTACAGAAGATTAAAGGCCATAATCAGCAAGTAGTAGATATTAAGAAGCAAATTTATGAATGCCATTTTGCATAAAGTAACTAGTACTTAGGTAGGAGGAAAATTGTTTAAAACATATCAAAGTAACAACACGTCAACACCAGTAATAATAATTATAATAAAATGCCAGCAGCCGAAACAACTCAAACAATTTGGCATTGTACAAAAATCATCTTGTGTTATTATGAATTTCTTTGTCACTTCACACAAATAGGACAGACAACTTTTTCAGTATGCGTAACTAATATCTCATCCTATGCATTTAACGAAGCACACAGCCTGTAAAATGTATTGTATAAAAATTGTTTTCATAAAATTTGAACCCCCAACTATATACACTAAAATACTTAACTTACAAAAAATACTTAACTCGCAATATGTGTGTATGCGAGCATTGAAGGGGTTCCATCTCAGCAGCCCTCTTCTTTCTGCCTCTGATATTTATCCTGTTACAATGCTAGATGTGATATGACACCTTTTGGTTCAGATTATGGGAAGTCTAAAATGTCAATAAGTGGTGCTCAGAGTATTAAATCCAAAACACCAAAATCACAAGATCCCATGTATTGACACTGGGATAAATTTCACTCCAACTAGAGTTTGTCGGATCAGTCACGCGCAAGCAAAGGCTTATCCTCTAATTATCACCATCTCAAATGAGTCTCTCTTAATTTATCACCTACTGTTGCTGCCACTAAATGCTCTCGATTGCTCACATTTCTCGTACTAACTTTCCTAGTTTCTTCACTCATTTTGTGCATTTATTGCGCTTATCTACTAAGTCATGCATTAACAAAAAAAAAAAAAAAAAGGAAAGAATCAGAAGGAGTGCATAACATGACAAGGGACATAAATTCTTAATAGAACTTTCTTTATCAATTCCCCAGTTCAATAACATTGGATCTACAATTCAGGCATTTTCCTTCTAATCAAAACTCTACATTTACAAATTCCAACCAAATTGATACCATAATATCTATCTATACACAACATACATCCCCTCTCACAAGCATTGCAAGAGTATGCAAGAATGGGAATTCTCTCTACCTACTATACAAATGCATGCTATATATTGTTATCTGCAGACCATGACAATTACAGTATATGATAACAGCAACTACTTGACCGACCTCTTCCAAAATAATTACACAAAGCCCAAAATCAAGCTTTCAACCAACAAGTTGAGCACTGCGTGCGCATATGGATGCACCCCAAAATCCCAAATTTAATGTTTCATCAATAAACAACGATCAAATGGGGCGGTGTGGAAATCTAAAATCGCGCTATACGAGCGATTCTTCTCTACAATTTTGCCCAGAAAATCATCATTCGTGATTCCTTCTAACTCCCAAACATCCATTCTTCCAAAACATCCAAACCACTCGAAAACCCAGAAATGAAAGGAGATGAATAGAATTCAAAAGATAGAAATAGACCTGAATCGGGGTTGGAAGTATCGAAATGCATGTCAAAAGACAAGCTTGCGAATCGGAGATAGATATAGACGGGTAGGCAAGAAGGGCAGGCGGTTGGGAGGCCGAAACATGGCTTTCTTGCTACAAGAACTAGCCCTTTCTCCTTCTGATCTTCCATTTATCTTTGTCAGAAGAGAAAGAGAAAGAGAGAGGAGAGAAATAGAAACCCTAGAGCTTGGAGAAGAACATTGCTAGGGTTTTAGGGCTTATTGTGGTTTTGGAGGATTTTGGGGGTCTTTGTAGGAATCAACTGGCTGCTGATGGAAAGGGTTTTAGTGGTATTGAGCTTTGTGAGAGACATTTGTTGGGTCATGAAATCAGATGGGCCCATGTGGGTCCCACATATATTTGACATCTCAAATTACATTGATTTTTGGAAGGTCAATGATCACATGGATTGCAATTGATGGCAGAATTTGTGGGATCCACTGATTGATAAGAGATTTGAGATGTAATCATATATATAACAAATATTAAAAATTTGAGTCATTTGATCAGAGACAAAAGAATGATGATCAATTGATAAGCAAACTTAAATAATGGACTGTTTTATTCTAGAGCATTACATCAAATGCTCATCAACATCAATGGGTTTATTTATTGTTTTCTTGTTTCTTATGAAATTAGTAGACACCAAGAAATGTGGGTTCATGGAAGAAACTCCTGGATGCTGTCAATGGAAAAGGCGTGGAAAGCGAAAATGTTTTTTCACGCGGTAAAAAAAATTATGTTAGGTTCAACTGCTTTTCCTTAATTAAAATCGGAAAAATGAGCTAACCGTGTCCAATTGGGGGACTTGTTTACAAAGAATGTAGAAAAGGTTTTTTTTTATCCGGTTTTCCACAGCGATGCACAATCTTGCCCTAAGTGAGGATGAAACTCGAATTACTTGTCTTGAGTTCAAATTACAACTTGAGCCTACTTTGATATGGATTTTTCATAATTTATTACTTTCATTTTTATTGGTAACAAGATAATTTTATTAAAGACACTCAGAGTACTGGGGTTTAATCCAGGTACTCGAGCTCCAAAACCTAGCCGAGCCAGAATTCCAGAAGCTTCAAAATCAGGTGGTGGTCAAACCAGAAACCAAACAAATTTAGCCCAAATTGCATCTTATGTGGGTCGGGCCAGGAGTGTTCAGGTTTGGCCTGGCCCAGGTCGCACTCCCAATTGGAAGGTCATGGAATGAGGACCAAACCCAACACTGAAAGGACATGAAAAGGTCATGTAGTCATGAGAAATTGACCTGCGCTGATTGAGGGGCTGAAAGACAGGAAAATGCAAATGCCACCCCAGTTGCATTAGAAGCAGCAAGTAAACCACATGGTCACCACCATTTGCTTCTTCCACTAGTCAATGTGGGACCCACTACCATTCTGATTAGGTGATAGTCAAAATCCAATCCCAGCTTATCTGATTTTGCCTGATTACATTGGACCCATCTGATCATTTCCTTATCCATCGATTTCATTGCCGCTAATTGAACAGTTTACCTTAATTTTATCGGTCGCATTGGATCGCATAATGCTCCCAATCCAAGATGGGGCACAAGATCTGGATGGTCCAATTACCACCCATTTGCTTCATGCCACATGTACCATGATGTATGGTCAGTCTACCACAAACTTTTTTGACTTTCTTTTTTGTGGTGGACACTAGACGCATAGGGCAATTGGAGTGCAGCACATTCCCATGTCATTTATTCTATATTCCCAAATGCCCAACAGCTCCATTCCTTTGTATTTGACCTTCAATTAAAAGAAAGGCCAACATTTATGGCGATGGGCCCACAGCTGATGTGCCTGAAATTGGAAACTTTTCCAATGGTTGGGTGATCCAATTTTCAACCGTAGCCTAATTTTAGTGGCATAAAGACATGCAAAATGTCCCTTCTGAAATATTGTTGGGGTTGAATTGAAGTTTTCTTTCACATCCCACCTTAGGCCACCAAAAATAGGAGAATATGGCACCCATTCTTCAACTAGCAGTGCCTATAAATATGGACACTGAACCAGAAATAATGAAGCATGGAAATGGAAGTGTGTGTATGAGAGAGGATGTTTTCTATATAGGTTCTTTTTTTTTTTGTGGTGGAATTGCTATGAGGCCAACGCCGACGCCGGAGAAGGTCGTCGAATGGCCTTGGATGAAGAGGTAGAGAGTGGAATGCAGCCAAGGATGACTTGCCTGACGACTTCAAATGAAAAACGGGCCGGTGACCGGAGATTGTAGATGACGGCCAGGCAGGTTGTCCTTGGCTACACTGGGCTCTCTCCTTCTCATTTAAGGCCTGGAGACCCAACTGATGCTGCTATACAGGAACACTATGTTAATGAGGAGGATGTGTGTTCTCTGACAATGGTATGAAACAACAATTGTTCTTCTCATTTTTTTTTACTTAGCCACCTTCACATTCTACACTATCATGGGTTTTTTCTTTCATCTTCATGTGTATCTAGTCTACATAGAGAGGCCCACCAGATTGTCGAGTAGTGCAGCGGAATCAAACGATGCACAAGCACACATATCCATACAGATGAGCAGCTTGGATCTTGCATGGATTACTTCTCCCTTTCTACTTATCATAAGAAACTCAAGCCCATCAATGTGATCGAAGAAAGCAACCAATTATATCTTCATCCGACCCTTTGATCCTGTTGATCTCTCTGTGCAATAAGCTCCCTAGTTTTCCCTGCCAATGTCATCAACTCATTAGTGGCTAATCCATCACTGACCAAGCTTAAAACCTAATATTTCACTACTTTTGAAAGACAGAAAATGGGACCATATGGAACCAATCCCTCTACTCCGTTCCATTATCACATAGGTGACTGTGGAGTGGGCATCCCTTCCATCCTTCAATCCCATTTTGGGTGAATCTAGGGGTAGATTTCAATTGGGCCTGTAGTTAGTTAATTTGCATAGCAAAAAAGTGTACAATACCAAAATACATTTGGATACAAGATTAAAAACACAAATAAAACTTTGACTACAAAAAATGGAGAAACACCCAAAATTCGAAGTCAAGTACAAATATATTCAAGATGAAATGTTCTTCTTGAAAGAGTTTGGAACTAGTGTGTCTTTGTAATTTATGCAGGTGTTTTGGGAGATTTTTGGAATGTAATGTTCTGTGTTGTTTTTTAAATATATGTTTTCAAATTTCACTTATTTGATATTATGTTATGTGAGTGTGTGCAATAAAGTACAATTTGTGGAAATTATTTTATATTGCTTTTATAAATATAAATACACTTTAAATTAATCACACCGAAATACAATTTTATGTGAATATTATTTTCTTGAATTTATCTAATTCTTTTTTTTTAAATAGTCATATAATATGTGTTTTATTCAAGAAAATTTTGATTATTTCTCCGTATCTTCCGAAAGAAGTGCACGGGATGAATTGCTAGAAAATACTTTCACACTCACCCATGAGCCTATCTCTATGTAATAAACTCCCGTTGTTTAGAAAAGAAGAAACAAACGTAGAGATAAGAAAGAGAAAAAAAAAAAAGAAGTGATAAAATAAAGAGGGGGAAACCTATGATGAGCTCTGGCCCTCCTAAACAGCTGGTGGGCCATGTTATGATTAATCAGTGGACCATAAAACAAGGACACTCTCTAATAGTCACGGACCCTAGGGTTTGGCACCCATCCGAATGGACTAGATTTTTGGATTGACTGTGCACTTGTTTTCAACAATGGAAATTTATGGGCCATCGATCAAGGTATTAAGATAATGATCTGAGTCCCCATCACCACGCCATATACAGGGCCGTGAGAGGAGATCTTTCGATCCTCCAATCCCATCCTCATGTGGGACCCGAGGTGGGCTCCACAAGAGCCAATGGTCGGCAGAGGGGAACCCGATTAAGAGAGCTAAATTGCTTCATTTTGTATTTGAGAATTGCCATTTTGTAAGAGCCGTGCTACCACACCAAGAAAACATTTTAACAGCACAAACATGGTACAGAGTTGGGGCCCCAAAGCTAAGACAGAGAACTTGTGCAGCCCAATCCCAATCAACAAAAATGAAGTGATCTGCATATGAAAGCAGTGAGCAAGTTGGAATAATGGCTTCTCATTGAAGGTTTAATTAGGTCAAATCTTTTATTTATAGTTGATATATGGAGCTGACTTTATATATGGGGAAATCAGTACGCCTCACTGACATATTACTTGTTTGTGGTGAAAAGCAAATCAAACTTGCAAATCCAAGTATCTGAACTGACCTAAGTCAATTGTACTTAACCTGGTTTGCACTGGGGAAAATAATTTATTGTGAGATCTACCTAATCTAGCCTCACACCATGATTGTTGGCGATACAAAGTAGACTGCTACATCATACCTTCCCTTGATCAATTCTGCAGGTCTAAATTAATTTATACCAGCTGCAGTTTGCCTTTTTTCCCAAGTTAAATACAGGTGTTGGTAATTAATCCGGCCTATAAGTTGATAAAGGTTACAAGTTAGGATGGAATTAAGGCATGAAGAAAACATGATAACCTGGATTATTGAAGCCCGGCAATTTTAAGATGTAAGCATACAATTGTTCATCCTCCTGATTTGGCCTAGCAGACTCTAGCCTGTGTTAGGTTGGATTTGAATTGTGCACAAGGCGTTTACATCCATAAGCACAAGTACAGACATCATAACCAGATTCTTAGCAACTCCAAGTGAAAAATCTCACACTGAGCATGATGTTAGAGGTATGACCTTCAGGGGTAGTTATTGCCTAGTCACGGCATCCATGTACATAAGGACCCAACTAGAACAAGGGTGCACAAGTGCTGAACTACATCTTACCAGGGACTTAAGTGTTTTACCATAGAAACTCTTAGGCTGTGTTTGGGAGGGGAGGGGAGGGGAGGGGAGGGGGAAGGAAAATGAAGGGGAGGGGAGGGAAAATTAATTTTCCCTCCTTTTGTTTGGGAAGTGAAAAAGTAGGGGAAGGAAAGGGAAAAAATATAATTTTCTTTATTTGTGAGGTAGGAAAAAAAAAAAACCATTTTACCCTTACCCCTCTTTCTCCCTCACTTTCCCCCCATTTTTGGGGGGAAAATTTTTGTCACTAAAAGACAAAAATTATCCCCCCCTTCCCCCTCCCCCCATTTTCCTCCCCCCCTTCCCAAACACACTCCCCTCTTTCCTCCCCCCCACTTTCCCCTCCCTTTTTTTCCTTTCCCCCTTTTTCCTGCCTTCCCAAACAGGCTGTTAATGTACCATGTCATAGTACTCCATTTTATTATTATTTTTAATAACAGAGGGTGTCGTGGCCCTTTGGGCCAGGCTAATCCTTTCGGGCCCAAGGGAGCCGGGCAAATCTTCTATGGCACCAGTGTGGTCGCACAGTTTCGAGCCGTCAACCTCCGAGAGAAAACTATGCTCCTAAGCCAATTGAGCGCCACTTGAGGTTATCTTAGTATTCCATTGATTACAGGAAAGGTATGACCTTCGCGGATAGTTGTTGCCTGGTCACCATCCATGTACAAGAGGACCCAACTAAAACAAGGGTGCACAAGTACTGAACTCCATAAGCATAAACAGTTACTAGAGGCTTAAGTGTTTCAAACTGGAACTCCATAAGCATCCTCTTATCTACTGCATTTTTAATACACCACTGTTGATGCATGAATCAAGCTGGAACCAGATTCTTTTTGCAGACCTCTTCTTCTCATGGTCTCTCTCACTATGCCAACCTCATCCCATCTCTGGCCACCTGCAAACATGTTTGATAAAAGCACAAAGTTACTAGGGTTTTCTGGTTCCATTCTCATAACTATCTCAGCCACCTCACGTCCCATCTCTAAGTCCTGGTGGGCACCACATGAAGCAAGCAGTGCTCCCCAAACAGGTGGACTTGGCTCTACAGGCATAGCCCGAATAAACTCCATTGCCTCCCTTAGCCGTCCAGCTCGACCCATCGCATCCACCATGGCTGCATAGTGATGCATATCCGGCTTTAGCTGGTACTCATCAATCATGCATTTGAAGCACACTTTGGCCTGCTCCACCAGGCCTGCATGGGCACATGCAGTGAGCACGCCCATGAAAGTCAGGCGGTTTGGAGTTACTCCTGGCTCCCTTCGCATCTTATCAAACAATCTCAAAGAATCCTCACTCTTTCCATGCTTGGCGTAAGCCATGATCATCGTCGTCCACAGCACAACATTCTTTTCAAGAATCCTCTCAAACAAGTTGGCTGCATAGTCTATAGAACCGAATTCCGCATACATATGCAGCAGTGACGCACCAACAAACACATTCGAACTCTCTAAACCTCTCCTAACAACAAACCCATGCATCTCCTTCCCCAAGCAAAGAAACCTGATTGCGGGCATTACAGATACAAGCACAACAGGATCCAGTTTCACATTTTTCTCCACTAACAACCGGAATGCCGCAACTGCAAGACTTCCCAAGCCACACCGCACATACCCAGATATCATTGTAGTCCACGTGATCAAATCCCTGCTAGACATTCTATCAAACACCTTCTCAGCATACGCTAAACACTTCAATTCCAAATACATGTGAACGAGAGCATTCCCCACAAACAATCTCATCCGTTTCTCCATCATCTCTTCTGTTAATAACCCCCGTCTAACGACATACCCATGTACAGCGTGACCACTTTGCAGAGCAGCAGCTCCCAAATTAGCATGGGCATCAAGCACCGCACACAACGTATAGGAATCAGGCACCCAACCCAGCAGCACCATCTGCGAAAAGTAATGGAGGGACGAGGAGGTGAGCCCGTTATGGAGGCAGCCAGAGATTATCGAGTTCCAGGTAACGTTGTTTCTATGGGGCATTTCGTCGAACAGGTGTAACGCGTCTTGGATTCTGCCGCATTTGCAGTACAGGGACATGAGAGAGTTGGCTGAGTGGAGGTTTTTGTGATGAAAGAGGCCGAAGGTGACGAGAAGAGCGTGGATTTGACGGCCTTGTTGGAGGGAAGAGAGAGATTTGCAGGCTTTGAGAGCGAGTGGGAAGGTGAAGTTGTCAGGTGGAGTTCCATAGCGGAGCATAAGGCCGAACAGGTGGAGGGCTTCTAGGTATGAACCCCGGGCCACATGATCACTCATCGAACGGTTCCAAAGGGATGATGATGGGAGAGGAAGATGCCTCATCCAAAAAAGTGTCTCCAAGTGCTAAAATCTAAGCTGGCAGCAGTTCCTTTTGGAGGATCAAGAGGATAAACTTTCTCCCACATAGGAGCAGATGCTCCATGATGAGGCCACTGCCCTGTAAGTACGCCCGATAATCTGGCCCCGAGACAAGGCCAAAGCCCCCGAAAAGCCTTAAAACGAGAGCATTTGTTTTTAAGAAAAATCCTTGGAGGTGGGCTTAGATAGTTTTTTTCAGGCCCTGACATTTGATGGCCGAGTTTGGACGGTACCAGCCCGGCTCGATGGTCAAGTTTGGACGGTACCAGCCCGGCTCGACCCTGTATCTAACTTTACTACTTTTATTTGTTTTATATAATATATGAGAGATTGGGTGGGGCCCCTCACATATAAGTCGATATGAGGGTTCCCACCCATATCCCTCATATAAGGTGAGAAATATCCCTTATAGGAGCATCTCCATATATATATATGTGTATGTGTGTAAATATATAGTACAAAACTCCCCGGGCGCTTTTCACAAAAGAACGCCCCTTTTCTAAGCCTATAGAACTATGACACGTATCATTATCAAGTTAAATACGGATAAAAAATTTAAAATTTCAAAACTCTCATTGGACAAATTAAAAGGGACAAAAACTCCCTTTTTTTAAATTGGGAGATTTTGAGAATTCCTCTATATACTAAAACTCCCTTATCATTGTTCGTTAGTGGTAATAAAATGGGAATATGAAAGCACTTTCATACTCATCTATCACTTACCCATTACAAAATGTCCAAAAAGTCCACATACATATTTGGTTCATTTCATCTATATTTAATTATTTAAGTTACATAGTTAATACACAAGCAATAAATGTTTCATGAGTGCTTTTAATCCCTTTCTTCTAGTTTTATTGGTTTTCATTTAGGCCTTTATATTGTTTTTATATATTCTTTTTTTTTTTTTAACAGGAAACAAGAGTTTATTAACTTGAAATGGAAGTTACATCAGAGGAAATAACAACTTGCAGCCATGATGGAATATCATGCCAAACAGAGGGACTAGTATGAAAACGAGATGCTCTAGCTATTGCATGGGCAACTTCGTTTGCTTGTCTCTTTACAAAACTCACAGAGAAGTTAATCCCTTGGCACTCTAGGGATTTACATTCTTGAATTATGGACCCAAATTCAGAAATATCAGCAACTTGGGAGTAAAAAGCATCAACTACAACCTTGGCATCTAATTCAAATATGACATTTTGAAGACCTGCAGTTAAAGTCCACGAAAGAGCCTCTGACAGCCCAATAGCTTCAGCTTCTTTAACACCATACAAACCAGGAAAGACTTTAGAAAAACAGCAAATAAACATACCAGTATCATTTCGAAACACCAGTCCAATTCCTGTGCTGTCTTCATCCTGAAAAATTGCAGCATCTATATTGCACTTGATAAAACCAGCAGGAGGTGTGCACCAATTAGAAGGCCTGTCATTACTTTGTGCTTGTCGAAGGTTTTCTTTGTGTTTTGCATGCGCTGCTGTCCATTCACACATAATAGCAAGACTCTCATGCACTGTTTTCTCAGGCAACTGATTGGTATCATTCCAGAGTTTTTCATTTCTTTGTCTCCAAATGCACCAAATAAGAATACAAATCTTACCAACAATAAGCTTATCGCTAACATTCAACATATTAAAAAACCAGTCCTTGAAATTGGAATAATCATCTGTACTAAGATTCAAATTAGATTTTACCCAGCACTGTTGAGCATAAGGACATTTGATGAAGACATGCCAGGGATTTTCGCCAATATGACCACAAAGTACACAATAGTTTGGAATAGGAACACCTCGCTGAAGTAGTTTATCTCTTGTGGGAAGACAGTCACGGCAGGCTCTCCATAAGAATGATCTGACTTTAGGTGGAACTTCTATTTTCCACAGCTGATTCCATGCTCCAGGAACCCGAAACAGATCATTTTCGCCAAGAATTTCCATTGCCACCCTATATCCAGATTTGACCGAATAGAAACCATTCTTAGTAAAATGCCAAATCTTAATATCCCCATTATGTCTTGTTCGCAACGGAATTCGAGCAATTGCAGCCACATCCCTTGGATTAAACGTCTCATAAAGGAGCTCCATATCCCATTCCTGACATCCAGGTATCATGAGGTCATTAACTAAGGCATTTTCAAGAGTTGAAATCATAGGAGTATGAACTTTGAAGCCACTATCTTCTTTTAACCAAGGTTCCTTCCAAACATTAATTTTCCTACCATCCCCTACCCGCCATCTGCACCCTTTCTCCAGCACCATTCGAGAATGCCAAATGCTCTTCCAAGTAAAACTTGGGTTATGGCCCAACTGGGCTGATAAAAATTCCCCTCGTGGGTAATATCTGGCTTTGAAGAGCTGACTAACAAGAGCATTAGGGTCGGAAATTAACTTCCACCCTTGTTTCCCCAACATTGCTAGGTTAAAAGCATGGAGATTACGGAAACCCATCCCTCCAAATTCTTTTCTGACACACAAACGGTCACAACTATACCAATTTATGCCACGACTCCCATTAGACTTTGAACCCCACCAAAAAGAATTCATCATACGCTGAATTTCATCTCCCAACGTCAAAGGCAGCATGAAAGTACTCATACAATAAGTAGGGAGTGCTTGAGCTACAGTTTTCACAAGGATCTCTCTGCCAGCTCTAGAAAGAAGCTTCCCCCTCCACCCTTGAAGCCTACTCCAAAGTCTGTCCCTCAGGTAACTAAACACAGATCTCTTATTCTTTCCAATAAGAGATGGCAACCCCAGCTATCGCCCCGTATTAAGAGGAGTGGAGACTTCCAAAAGAGAAGAGAGTCTAGTTCGCAAATCCACCGACACATTAGAGCTATAAAAAATACCTGACTTCTGAAAGTTAACTGCTTGTCCCGATGCTTTCTCATAATCAGCCAAGATACCCTTCATAGTGGTACATTCAGACTCAGAAGCTTTGAAGAAGAAAAAGCTGTCATCCGCAAATAGTAAGTGAGAAATACTAGGGGCACCCCTACTAATTCTGCATCCATGGATTTCACCCCTACGCTCTGCCTTGTTGAGAAGAGCAGAGAGACCTTCAGAGCAAAGGATGTATAAATATGGAGATAACAGATCACCCTGACGCAACCCTCTTCCTGGATTAATGGGGCCAATCTCACTACCATTCAAAGCAACTGAGTAGCTCACAGTCGTAACACACAGCATAATAATCTCCACCCACTGCAAACTAAACCCCAACTTCAATAGCATACTTTTCAAGAAACCCCAATCAACCCTGTTGTATGCCTTACTAATATCAATTTTGAGCGCTACTTCACCCTTCTTGCCTCTAGTCTTCCTCTTCATATAATGAATCAACTCAAAAGCTGCTAAAACATTGTCAGAAATAGCTCTGCCTGGCACGAAAGCAGATTGAAAAGGCGAGACCAAATGAGGAAGTAAGGGCTTCAGCCGGTTAGCCAGGACCTTTGAGATGATTTTATACAAAATATTGCAAAGTGAAATAGGACGAAGATCTTTCATTTTGGAAGGTGATTCACACTTTGGAATAAGGACTATAATAGTATCATTTAGTGAGGCAGGGAACTCTTTTCGCTCTAACCAGCTAACACAAGCAGAAAAAATATCCTTGCCAATCACCGGCCAGAATTTTTGGAAAAAAGCAGAATTCAACCCATCCGGACCTGGAGACTTGTCCGGATGCATCTGGCCTATAGCAGTAGTAAACTCTTCCATTGTAAAAGGGGCCAGAAGAGTAGCATTATCAGAGTCCGAAACTCTATACTCTACAGAATCCAACACATTATTGTAATTGCCCGATCCCTCAGCAAACAATTGTTGGAAATAATCTCTAGCCACTCTGCACATACCTTCATTATCTTCATGCCAAGCCCCTGCATCATCCTGTAACTTCTGAATTTTATTAGCTCTTTTCCTTGCGGAAGCAGACGCATGGAAAAAACGGGTGTTGGAATCACCCTTCTGAAGCCAAAAACTTTTTACCCTTTGTTTCCAATAGACCTCCTCCTGCAAAAGCAGATCAGAGAGAGCAGATTTTGCTCTCTGAAAAATCTCAATCGCACCCGCATCTGATCTATCACGATATTTCTCAATCTGATGCTTATACTGAGCAATACCCTTCTTAAATCGTCTTGCTAATTCTTTGCCCCAACCAGCCAAAGAAACAGAGCAAGAACCAAGTCTACTGATTACATCCAGCGATGCCGTTGAAGCCCAAGAGCCAGACACCACATTACCAATCTCAGGTTCTGATAACCAGCTATTTTCAAATCGAAAACGATAAGGGCGATGACTCACCCTATTAATCTCAGTTTTCAACAATATTGGTGAATGGTCGGATATTGGAGAGATAAGGTTTGACAAAGATGCTTGAGGAAAAAGAGAAAGCCAAGAATTAGAGACAAGGGCTCTATCGAGACGTTCCTCAACCCAATGGTCTGTGCCTCGACCTCGCTCCCAAGTAAAGGGGTAACCATTGAGAGGAAGATCATTAAGAGCACAATCAGACACAGCTTCACGAAAACCCCTAAATAGCCAATTAGGATGCTCCACTCTGCCCTTCTTATCCGATAGAGTGAGCATATCGTTAAAGTCACCCATACAACACCAAGGCAAAGATGAGGATGCACAAAGAGTTCTAAGAAGATTCCAAGAGTCTTTCCTGCGAGATCTCTCCGGATAACCATAAAAAGCAGTAAGTCTCCACTTTTCAGCAACCCCATCATCAATCACCAAATCAACAAAATTGCGAGAGAAGCTAAGAACAGAACACAGATTGGAGGAGCGCCACAACACTGCTAGACCACCACCTCTCCCCTCTCTATCTACAGCAAAAGCACCAGCAAAACCCACTTTAACTCTAATTTCTTCGATTTTATCAGCATGAACCAACGTTTCAAAAAGCAATAGAACATCTGGTTTATGAGATTTGACAATCTCACAAAGGACAAGAACTGCACGAGGTTGGCCCAAGCCTCAGCAGTTCCAGCTAAGGCCTATCATGGCTGTGGGCAGGCCTGATCCACAGGTCCTGCCAATAAAAAATGCTCATTTGGGCTTAGAGCTATAGCGGGCTTAACACCACCAATTTTTTGGGCTTCACAACTAGGCCCTGTTATATCACACACCATACTATCTTCCACCACAACACCCATTGGGCCTGCTCTAGGAGATTTCAAGCCCATCTTCCTCTGATCTTTCAGAAGACTTATCCCCACAATCAATATGGACACCTACAATAATTCCCTTCGCTTTCTCATGCACTGTTTTAGGCTGATTCAATGGCCCATTACAGTCAATGATATGTTTCCCACGATCAGCTCCCTTAGTATTACTGTTAGTTACCATATTTGAATTCTCCTTGATTAATCCCATGATTCCCGCCGAAACTTTCTGCCCTCCATCTCCACTACCTTCCTTGCCGCCAGAGCCATCACGAAGCCATTTTTCACCACTCTCGCCGGAGAATCTTTTGCCTTGAGCACGCAACCAGGGACCCCATTCCTTTCTTATCT
This sequence comes from Umbellularia californica, assembly GCA_028538565.1. Lineage (NCBI taxonomy): Eukaryota > Viridiplantae > Streptophyta > Magnoliopsida > Laurales > Lauraceae > Umbellularia > Umbellularia californica. Next base: position 76,822,764 of record JAPQWN010000006.1, on the reverse strand, counting down.
CAGTTTCTTGTTCAGTGAATAGCCGTTCACAGAACCGGTCAGAGTGTCCCAGAAGACCACAAATGAAACAAAAAGTACTCAAGCCTCTCATACTTAAAGTTCACTATTGACCATTCTCCTTGCGGTTTTTTTTATCTTCTTCCAGCGTTTAAGCGGCTGTCGCACATCCACACTAACCCGAATTCGCATGTAATTCCTCCATACTCCAGAGTTATTGTTGACATCATATTCAATAAAAGAACCAATAAAATTACCAAGTTGTTTACCAACATTGACAGACATGAAACCAATCGGTAAATCATAAATTTGTACCCAAAAATCCACATGGTATAACGGAATACATGCCGGAACATCACCTGGTTTAAGCTGGTGTAAAATCAGTAAATGATTATCGAAAGTCCAAGGACCTCCCTCAATAACTCTTTTGAGATCAACAGAGTGAAAGAACTGGAACAAAAAAAATTGAGGATTAATATCCTTAATGCATATACCTCTGCCTGGTCTCCACAAACTGGCCATTCGATTCTTCATGACATTAAAATTAATGGAACGGTCTGTCAGGAATCGTCCCACCAAGCATAGATCATAAGACTGAAGTTGTCCTGGCTCCGCACTGACTTCCAGCACAATTTCCTCATCTTCTTCGACAGACAGAGACAAACCTTCCAAGCTAGATTCCATCCTCTTGGGAGCAAAAAGGACAGATGAGACAAAACTAGACAAAACAAAAGAAAGAAAGGGACGAGACACTCTCAATACATGAGAGACAAACAAACACTCTCAATACATGAGAGACAACCCATGATAGTTATTTGTTTTTATATATTCTTGTCAATGCAAAAGGGGGTGTACTCCTTCCCCATAATTAGGGGTGCTCATGGGCCGGCCTAGCCTGCTTTAGGCTGGGTTTGGATATGTAATTTGGGCCCATTTAATAATTGGACCGGACTTGGATTAGGTGAAAGAAGCTCAAAACCAGGCCAATATAAGGAGTGCATGTAATTTAACTTAATTAGATTAAAGATTTGCTAGAAAGCCCAAAACCCAACCCTTATAAGGAGTGCATGTAATTTAATTTAATTATATTAAAGATTTGCTAGAAAGCCACAACATTAGTCGAAAGCCTAGTTCAACTTGGCCCAATTGACTAAATGGGCGGGCTCATGCCATACTTTTATAGCCTGCTCTAGACTCAAGCCGGGCCTGCTAGTCTGTGTTTCTAAAGTCCGATTGGGCCTGGACATGCCTCAGCCCAGCACATGAACACCCCTACTCTTAATAAGGATACATTTTTTCAATTCATATAAGTAGTTTGTACATGCACGGAACTTTAAGGATATAGGGTGATCTAAATATCCTTTTAATTAGATAAATAATTATAACTATCGATTTAAGCCTAAACTAGTGGTATTTTTAAGTGTATTTATTTTTGTGACTAAAATCCAATAACACATAAAAATCAAATTAGTGTTAGATTGAAAATAATGTCAATAGAGTGATAAAAGGAACGTGAATGTAAATAGTTCAAGATTCTCAAAGATAATATGTTACTGGAATGATTTAATAGATGGAGATTCCTGTGAAATGTGTGAAATAAATCAGACGTTTTTAACTATTTCCTTCTTTGAGAAAAGAAAAAAAATTGTATGTATACCCAAGTCATGAAACACGATGAATTTATCCGATAAAAAAGAGTTTTTAGAGACGACTGATATTCTCCAAATATTTGTTTAATGATTCATTCACATTTGATGTTAGAAAAGATGATGATCATTGTTATTGATAATAATTAAAAAAATTAAATGCCTCGAGTTGATCCTTCTCCCACCCTGACCATGGATAATAGGATAAGGGTTTAGATAGTATATAACCTGTTATGTAGTAATAAAATCACGACGTTGTTAATCTACCCACACTTGCTGTAATAGAGATATAGCCTTTCACACCTTACGCATCTGTTAGGAAATTAAAAATATATATATATATAAATAATGCTTTAATCAGTTTTTCAAAAAGGTACCCTATATATTGATTATTTTAACGACATTTATAAGTTTTCCATTATTATCTCAAACAAATTTTCTCTATCAAATGAGTCCACTGGTTTAAAAGAAAAAAAAAATTAATAGCGAGTTCTTTTTAGTGACAAAACTATCTTTTCTTCTCCAAACCCGCCTTTCCTCCTCTTCATTCATGCAAAAACTATCTGAGAAATGATCATGCCCTAGAGTCAAGTCGTGGAAAGAGAACAGCTACCAAGCAAAAGTTATGGGTGGTTTCCATTGCTTATTCCCTTTACCATGGTGTTTAACAAAATGGAAGCTCCAAATTTTATGCTATATCAGGTTTTAACTATAATTTCAGGTTATGACTCTATCAGTACAATCCACGCTGTAGGTTTTACTCAGTCATTTGAGAACTTTAGGTGTTTTTTCAACCAAATGAAAGGAGTAGATTCACTATAAGATAGTACACTGAGCAAGCACTTTTAACACATTAAGGAAGCACAAACACAAAATCTGAATGGTGGCATTGAACCCATTAAAAAGCCCGAAAAAATTCAGCATGGTCCCTCACTTGGATTTCCTAATAGAGAGGTTTTATGGGAAAATTACAATAAGCAATTATTATGAATTTTTTATCTTACCTTAATTTAAGTCCCTTAATCGTTTTTATTTTTAATTCAAATCCCAAAACCATTTGTGCTGCTTAACTCTTGCTAGACTCTAAGTTTTTTTCAATCTTCATTTCTCACGATTTAAACTTGGTATTTCCTCTTTGATATTTTAAATCCTTTTTAATATATTTCTTTTTCTTTCAAATTTATTTTATCTATTTGTCACTTTAAGATTTTCCTTTCCTTTCTTCAACTTTTAATTACTTTTACAATTGATGTTATCACAATTGCTATTTGCCAAACAAGTAGTAAGAAAACAAAGACGATGTTAATTAAGATGGGATACAATTTCTTAAAAAAAGTCAACATGTATATAATTTCTTAAACATACTTTTTTCCTATGCCACTCATCCTCGATAAGAAAGTTTCGACTGTAATTTAGAAAATAAGTTAATAAATAATTTCTAATTTCTTTTAAAAATAAAGTAATCATGGTTATGGAGGATATTTAAAAGCATAAGGCAAAAAGCTCAAAATTATCATTGTAAATTAAAAAAAATCACAAATATATAATCAAATAATTCTTCCAACAAGTTCTATTGATTTTTAAACTAATTCTAAAATTGTGCCAGATTCATGCCACGTTTGTATCTTTGTTAAACTCTTAGCTTACCTCTTTAGAAAATGAAGAGGCCTAAGTACCTCTTGTTTAAAGGTAATTAATACAATTTGATGCGTATCTAGGTTATAACAAAGTCGCCGAATTGATGAAAATATTAATAAATCATAAAAATCTCTTTTCTATTACATAATATTATACGATATGTTGTTTTGTTATCATTGTACATAGTATAATACACGCATAGAAAGTAACAAATAGAGGTAAAACCTTTAAAACGAAAATTGTTAAAGAATAAGTATAGGTTTCAATATGGGACTAGGTTATAACAATGTAGCTGCTCTGATCAAAATATTAAGAAACCATAAAAATCTGTTTTATATTATGTAGTATTATATGTTATGCTATTTTGTTAGCATTGTACCTAGCATAATACATATTGTACATGGCATAATACATGCATAGAAAGTAGCAAATAAAAGTAAAACCTTTAAAATGAGGATTATTAAAGAATTCATATAGGTTTCAATATAAAATCGGGCACCATAGACAGAGTCGACTCAATTTGCAATGGGGAATGCAACAATGCTAACTGTACAAGTAAATGGTATAAAATATGGGCGAGGGCGGGAGATCAATTCTAAAAAAATGAATGAGAATGTTTGATTGTAATGGAAGATCATGCCCTATTTATAAGATAGAGAAGTCACGGATGACTGACGAGTGTCATTTTTAGAGAAGTCACGGATGACTGACGAGTGTCATTTTTTTAATTGCTATAAAAAAATAGTGACTTTAAATGTCACTTAATTAAAAAGAACACAAAAAGATGATGATAACTCACGCTTAAACTACCCACACTTAAATTGTTCAAGTGGTTAGAAGTTCAACAATGAGCTAGGAGGTCCCTATTTTGAACTATTTGGGCCTCGATGGGTTACAGGAAAAAAAAAAGGGAGTTTGGAGGAAAAAAAGGATGCCCAATTCATTTATGGGCCTATTTGGGGCTCGATGGGTTCCTCGATGGGCCTAGATGTCTAATTCTTTGATTAATTTGGTTAGAAATATTAATTCAAACCTATCAGGAAAAAAAAGGATCAACTATAATTTCAAGTTAAAATGGTTGGTTGGGTCAAATAACTCTTCCGATTTGTTCAAACTTTCTCCAATTAAGGGATTATAGATATTTTATTGACAACCCGATGCAGTGCCCTTAAATATCGAAAACTCAAAATTCAGCGAGTCATTTTATTATCAAAGAGAGCTAGGTAGATTTTCTTTTCAATGAAACCTTTTTCCTTTTCTTTTATTATCAAAGCGAGCTGATGATATAGGAGCACAAACAGGGCCGGCTCGAGACAATTTCAGGCCTAAAGCAACAATCCTAAATGAGGCATTTTCTATGTTTTAATGTTATTATAAATATTATTTAAAATTTATTTTTCTTTCTTTTTTGTGATGCACTAAGTCTTTATATGCACTAAGTCCACCTCCAAAATCCATTTGAAAATTTTGGGTCCATCCCCAAAACTTACATGGAAATCTTGGGTCACAAAATCTAACTACCTATTTGGCTCCAAACCAACCCCCCCCCCCCCCAAAAAAAAAAAAATCTTGAGTCTGCCACTGGTGGGGCTCGAAATATTTTCGCTTGTGCACAGTGCGCATATGCACCATGAGTCAGGATCATCCAAGATGGACTTGAGAGGTGTGCCCCACGTATTGGATGTTGCACATGCACGGTGCTCATATACACTGTGGGCAAGTGAATAAATTCCGGTGGGAGCCAATTGTTTATCTTAAATTTTAACATATATTATTAGGGCTGAAATCCCAAGCTATGGATTTATTACAACCACATCATGGATCAAATATGAATGTGCCCCTATTGAAATAGGATACACAAAAATAATGAGAAAAGCTTGTGAAGAAAATTCATGACGGAATGTATGGTTGAGATTTGATGCACATGGATTGCTAGAAATATAATGGTGTGCTAAAATCAATTGGACTCCCAGCAATAGAAATTAAAGGGGCATATTTGGAAATATAATAGGCCATAAATGACACTTTAAGGCCCCATGAAAACCTTGGTTGTGATCTCAAGAGAGAGTTATTATGGGTCCTTATATTTTAGGAAGAAAAAAAAAAAGAGATGGCAGTTGACCAGTTTGATTTTTAGGATTTCAAAATACGCAAGCTATTATTATATAGGGCCTTTTTTCGTCCTTATGTTATGAGGCCTAAAGCAAAGGCTTTATTGGCCTTGTGGTACAGCCGGCCATGAGCACAAAGTCACCTTCCATTTACTTAAAAAATAAATAAATTTACACTTACAGTCCTAGCTCCAAAATCCCAATATAAAATTATCCACAATTTCAAATAAACTTCCACTGCTCAAATCATCTACACAACAAAACTCAAGAATGTCAATTAATTCATTCTTGATCTTTGTATCCCCAAGTCAACCTCAACCAGACGTCGAAGTTCTGAAACCCGTATGAGTGTCTATGATTTAAAATCACAACATAAGTCTCATAGACTTTGTGGGTGTAGTGAGCTCGACTCCTGGCGAGGGTCCAACTTAGCTCGCGGGTCTGACCCAACCTGAGAACCCAGTCTGCAGGTCTCGGGCCAAGCCAATATGAGCCAATTAGATCCAATAGCACGATACCGAAAAAAGGGGAGGAGGTTAGCCATCTGCAGAAAATGGGTAAGGACGTGTGAGGTGGGAAGGAAGGTTCTCCCCCACGATGGAGGAACTCCTCCATGACAGAAGCCATGATAGAGGAACATGAGGAAAAACGGCAACAGGGAAGAGAATAAAAGGAAAGGGGAAGGTAAGCAAAAGGGGTTGGTTTTTGGTGACTCTCTCTCTCTCTCTAAGCTTTTACTGATTAAAGGCGGGAGGACTGATTTAAGCTTCGGAGAGTATTCTATCGGACATCCGATCGAATCTTCATCTGGTTTTTGGTTTATGTAGCAGGATCCAAGCTGAGCAGCAAGGTTAAAGAAAGGGAGGAAGGACGAATAGCACCAACGAGACCGCACCAGATCCGGTCCGATGAAACTTGACCTTACAATTGGCGCCATCTGTGGGAACGAAAAGGGAAAGAACACTCACACTCTGCTGAGTTAATGTCGAAGCAGGAGCATCATCCGGGATCACCGTCCCGGCCAGAACAGCCTCCACCTTAGAAGGGGGCAACGAGGCCTGAAAGGTTGGGTAACGATCACCACACTCGCCAGCCCACCGAGTTGGACTTTGAGTATGTCCTGTGTATAGAAATCGGACATACTATTCCACCTGAAGGCGAAAAAAGGCGAATTCGGTCGGAGGTCCATCGCACAGGCCCCACCCGAGCGGAAGTTTCACCTTCTGTGGAGAAGCCGCGAGAAGGGACCCATCAAAGGCTGGGCAAGGGACTTCTGGAGAAGAGCCCGTCACCTGACACGTACGCCAGCCTGGAGCGAACCTACAGGAATGCCGTACGGGATATGGCTGAAGGGGTTAGGCAGCACCAAGAAAAAATTAACGACCTGCTGCGGGAGCTGGAGAACACTAGAAAGCACTCTTTGGACCCGGAGGAAGTTCTGGAGACCTTGGACAAGGGACATTAAGGGCGAACAGCAGCACTACAGTCAAGAAAACCCCTTTCCGAGTCAAGGCTCCGAAACTCCCATACTGGAATGGGGGCGGACGATGAAGGGAGTCGGACCTCAAGTTACCGACCAGGGAGGGAAGAGAAAAGCAGGGCCCGAGCTCGGGGCGCGAGAAGGGATGCTCCCTCCCAAAGGAAGGTTCCACAGCAGGGCTTGGCTGAGAAGGACGTGAAAGCTCTGATAGAGAAGGCATTGGTCGATAGAAAGGAGAAAACGACCAGGACGGGATGTTTTGGAAGTACTTAAAACTTCGAAACCCCATTCTCGGAGAAAATAGAGAAAATGGACCCGCCTAGACGGTTTACAATCCCAAAGCTAAGGGTGTATGATGGGACCTCGGACCCAGCCGACCACGTCCAGCATTTCCAGCATTCCATGGCGTTATGGGCCGGAAATGAGCCCCTCATGTGCAAAGTTTTCCCATCAAGTCTTGGCGACCTCGCCCTGAAGTGGTTCTCTCGGCTAGCCCCGAGGTCAATTGGCAGTTTCCGAGAGCTTGCTGGGGCCTTTGTCACACGATTTGTGACAAATTCGAAGCAGCCAAAGGATGTGGGGGTGCTACTAACCCTCAAGAAGCAGAGCTCGGAGAGCCTGAGGGATTATAGCACCCGCTATTAGCGGTTGTATAATGAAGTAGAAGGGGACAACGAGCATGTTGCGGTAGCAACATTCAAGCTCGGACTGTCAAAAGAAAGCCAGCTCTGACAGTCTTTGACGAAGCGTTCTCCAACCACCCAAGGTGAGTTGATGAAACGCATTGAGGAGTTTATAAAATTAGAAGAAGATACAGATGTCAAGGAGCCAAAATGGACCCACCCGGAGGAGGAAGAAAGCAAGCGGAAGCGAAGAAGAGAATTTGGTGAAAGGCCGGAGCGGAGGTCGGTTCGACCTGAGCCCCCGAGGTCGGCGTATGAGGGGGTTTATACCATATTCAAAGAGCCGATCTTTCGGATTCTGACCCAGATCAAGGACAAGCCCTACTTCAGGAGGCCTCCAAAAATGGTCAGCGATCCCGGACGTCGGAACCCCAACCTGTGGTGTTCCTACCATCGGGAACATGGACATTTGACAAAAGATTGCAGGGTCCTCAAGCAGCACCTGGAAGACCTCGTGAAGGAAGGACACCTGAGAGAGTACGTAGAGGATGCCCGACCAAAGAATGCCTAGGGCAGCTCGGCAAAAAAAGAAATGAGGAATGCTGCTGGCCAACCAAGAAGGGAAGAACCTGTGGGGATAATAGATGTGGTGCATGGAGCCACCAACCCCTCCGAGGTAACAGCCGGATTCGTCCGCCAACATAGGAAAATGGTCGCGCACTTGAGGGAAATGTACCAAACAACTACCAAGCCAAGCATGGTTTATCAGGAAGGACGAAAAGGAGGGGAAGTTTCGTTCACGGATGAGGACTTACGGGATGTGGTTCAACCACATAACGATGCATTAGTACTGACCCTGAGGATACAAGAATATGATGTTCGGAGGATACTGATTGACCCGGGGAGCTTGTCAGAGATCATGTACGCTGAGCTATTCGACAGACTTCGCCTAAAGCGCTTGGACCTAAAGCCGACCACGGTGCCTCTGTTCGGATTCAGCGGACAGGCTGTACATCCGATGGGCCTCATCACGGTGCAGGTTGGAGCGGGACCAATATATTCGGAGGTAGAGTTTCTTGTGGTTGACGTGCCGTCACCCTATAATGCTATCATGGGCCGAACTTGGATCCATCGGATGAAGGCAGTCCCATCAACTTATCACCAAAGGATCCGATTTCCAACAGCGAGGGGGATGATGGAGATTAAGGGAGACCAAGTAGTTTCCAGGAATTGCCTGATAGCTGCAATCAAAGGGAAAGCCCTAAGAGTAGAAGAGGGCGATTGTCTGGACGCAAGGGCAGAGCAAAAATAGCAACTACAGACAGGTCGGTCGGGGGAGGGAGAGAAGAACCCCGACCAGACCAGTCCGGCGATGGAGGAGCTGGAAAGATATGTTGTCCAAAAAGGGGGTGTGCCATTCCCCGAGCAATATTGGCTGATCGGGAAGTCGATGACCAAAGGGGAACAAGATAGCTTGGCACGGCTGCTCAACGTGAATGTTGATGTCTTCGCATGGGCTCCCCATGAAATGCCCGGAGTCGAGCCTGAGGTCATATGTCACTGGCTGGGGGTGGACCTAAGAGTAGAAGAGGGCGATTGTCTGGACGCAAGGGCAGAGCAGAAATAGCAACTACAGACAGGTCGGTCGGGGGAGGGAGAGAAGAACCCCGACCAGACCAGTCCGGCGATGGAGGAGCTGGAAAGATATGTTGTCCAAAAAGGGGGTGTGCCATTCCCCGAGCAATATTGGCTGATCGGGAAGTCGATGACCAAAGGGGAACAAGATAGCTTGGCACGGCTGCTCAACGTGAATGTTGATGTCTTCGCATGGGCTCCCCATGAAATGCCCGGAGTCGAGCCTGAGGTCATATGTCACTGGCTGGGGGTGGACCTCAGGGCCAAGCCGATAGCTCAAAAACAGAGGAAGTTAGCACCCGAGCGCCAAGCAGCTGTGAATGAGGAGGTTGACAAGCTGCTAGAAGCGGATGCTATCCAAGAGGTACAGTACCTAGAATGGTTATCAAACATTGTGGTGGTGCCAAAAAAGGATAACAAATGGAGGGTCTGTGTGGACTTTACCGACCTAAATAAGGCATGCCCCAAGGATAGTTTTCCGCTCCCAAAAATTGACCAGTTGGTGGATTCAACGGCTGGACATGAGCGAATGAGCTTCTTGGATGCATATCGGGGATACCATCAGATTGCAATGGCAGAGGCCGACCAGGAGAAAACGGCATTCATCACTCCAAAAGGAACCTACTGTTACAAACGAATGCCTTTTGGACTGAAGAATGCGGGGGCAACATATCAGAGGTTGGTAACGAAGATATTTCAGAATCTGATTGGGAGCACGGTGGAAGCCTATGTTGATGACACGGTAGTAAAAAGCAGGAGGGAAAACCATGAGGAAGACTTGAGGTTGGTGTTTGGCATCTTGCGGAAATATAAACTGAAGCTAAATGCCACCAAATGTTCTTTCGGGGTTAGCTCGGGGAAGTTCCTTGGATATATTGTGACCCAAAAAGGGATAGAGGTCAACCCCGACCAAATAGCAGCGGTACAGAGGTTGGAAAAACCAGGCACGAGGAAGGAAGTGCAGAAGCTAGCAAGGATGCTTGCCGCGTTGAATCGTTTTATAGCAAGGAGCTCGGACAAGTGGCGGCCATTATTCCTTGCTCTGAAAAAGAAAGTAAGGCAGGTATGGGATGAAAAGTGTGACGAGGCTTTCGCACAGCTTAAGCAGTACTTAAGCTCCCCTCCGGTCTTGTCCATTCCCGAGCAAGGGGAAGAGCTGGTGTTATACCTGGCGGTATCTCAGCATGCAGTCAGCGCAGCACTGATGAGAGAGCAAGGAAAACACCATCAGCCGGTCTATTTCGTTAGTAGGACCTTGCTAGACGCTGAAACCAGGTACTTACCTCTGGAGAAGCTCGCGTTGGCTTTGGTATGTGCAACCCAGAAATTGAGGCATTACTTCCAGGCCCACACTATCAAAGTTTTGACTGAGCATCCTCTCCGATCAGTCCTTCAGAAAGCCGACCTCTCGGGAAGGTTAATGAAGTGGGCGATAGAGCTTAGCGAGCACGATATCAAGATAGTACCTAGAAATGCGATCAAAGGGCAAGTGATAGCTGATTTCATAGCTGAGTTCACCCACAAAGATGAGACCGAGCAGGGCAGTCCTGATCGGCATTTATGTCGATCGGACGCCGACCAAAAATGGCAGCTGTATGTGGATGGGGCATCCAACTCCCGAGGATCCGGTGCTGGTGTAGTTCTCATGATGCCAGAAGGGGCGATAATCGAGCGGGCAGTAACGTTGGGATTCGATGCCTCAAATAACGAGGCAGAATATGAAGCATTATTGTCTGGATTAGCAATAGCCAAAGAGCTCGGAGTAAGAAAATTGCTGGTCCATTGTGACTCACAATTGGTCGCCAACCAGCTTACTGGAGAATATGCAACGCGGGATGATCGGATGGCAGCTTATGTTTCGGAGGCGAAGTATTTGATCCATAAAATAGGAGATGTCGTGATAAAACAGATAGCTCGGGAACAGAACTCACATGCAGACAGCTTGGATTCTTTGGCCACTGCAGTGAAGTCCGAGCTAAGAAGGGAGATCATCGTAGATTTCTAGCAAGAACCAAGCATCGCGGGTTGACACATCATGTGCACTGATCAAGGGAAGGAAGGTCCAAGCTGGATGACCCCAATAGCCGCGTACTTGACTGACGGAACTCTCCCGAAGGAGCCTGATGAAGGTGTAAAGGTAAGAAGAAAAGCAGCAAGGTTCTAGTTGTCGCCAAACAAGAAGCTTTATCGCCGGTCCTATTTTGGACCCTACCTCCTCTGCGTACACCCAGCTGACGTACCAAACTTACTATGGGAAATCCATGAGGGCTGTTGTGGAAGCCACGTCGGGGGACGGAGTTTGGCGCACCGAGCTATGTCGCAAGGATACTGGTGGCCATATATGCAGAAAGACTCGCTACAGTTCGTCCAAAAGTGCGAAAGGTGTCAGCGCTTCGGCAGGGACATTCATCAACCGGCCGAGCATCTGAACATGATTTCGAGTCCTTGGCCGTTCGATAGATGGGGAATCGACATTGTTGGACCAATGCCAAGGGCAGCAGGAAATTTCCGATTCCTTATTGTGGCGACTGATTATTTTACCAAATGGATAGAGGCAGAGCCCCTAATTCATATTAGGGAGATTGACGCCGAAAAATTTGTATGGAAGAATATCATCACCAGGTTTGGAATACCTCGGGTGATAGTAACAGACAATGGAAAACAGTTTGAAGGAAAAGCTTTCAGGGGCTTATGCGAGCGGTTTAACATCAGCCATTATTTCTCCACCCCGGTCTACCCACAATGTAATGGCCGAGCAGAGAGCTCCAACAAGACCTTGCTGGATGGATTGAAGAAAAGGTTGGATGAGGCAAAGGGAGCATGGGTGAACGAGCTGCCAAGTGTCTTATGGGCTTACCGAACAACCCCCAGGAAGTCGACGGGTGAAACCCCATTTTCATTGGCACACGGGATGGAAGCCGTAATACCCTTGGAAGTCAGATTGCCGGCCACTCGGATGGAGACATATGATCACGAGCAAAACAAATGGAGGATTGCCGAGCAACGCGACATGGTGGAGGAACGAAGGGAGTTGGCACTGATCAAATTGGCAGCCTACTAGCAACAGTTGACGCAGAGCTTCCAAAAGAAGGTCAAGCAGAGAGCTTTTCAGGTTGGAGACCTGGTCCTTAGAAGGATGCTGCCTGGAACTAGGAATCCTGAGCATGGCAAATTGGGACCAAATTGGGAGGGACCTTATAGAGTCACTGTTGCGGGAAGAACGGGGGCATATCACCTAGAGACACTAGAAGGAAAGGCGTTGCAGAGACCTTGGAACGTGGCAAATCTGAAGAAGTTTTATTTCTAAAACTATTTATGTTTAGAACAGTTGTTTATCTTTAAAGTTGTTATCCTATTTTTTGCAAACTTTATTATAGCTATGTACTGAACGCTATTGCAGAATTTAAAGTTTATACAGGTTATTTCATGAATTGTGTGAAGTATGATCTTCAGAATTCTTATATAACTTTGTGCCAAAAGATTAGTACGCCATTAACGTGGACCCGTGGTAAGGACAGCGCCCTACCGGGACACCCACGAAGGACAGGCTAAGGCCTGAGGTATCCAGGGCAGTAACAAGCCCATTACTTCGTACCGAAGGAATGAAAATCCTAACTGGGAAGAACCCTAACTAGGTATACTGCACTGATCTTCCCTCACCTGGTGTTAGGCGTGACGACGCAAACACCAAGCTGGGGGGAGTTCGGCAAGTGCCGACAGTGACAATAGGCATGCACCATGTGAAATTACTTGAAGCACGAGAACAAAAGTATTTGAAGCATTAAGGATGCGGTAAACATGGCCCACAGGTCGGGCAGTTCGCCAAAAGAAGAAACAAAATAAAGGGTTTATTTAGACAACCAATAATCCATCCAAGCAACCAAAACAACCAGACAAACATTCAGGCAGCCAGGGAAGCATCTGGTGTAGAAGCGGAGGGATCAGCATCAGCCTCTCGGACAGCCAAAGAGTCGGGCTTTTCAGTAGGTTCTGGAACAGGGACCTCAACTGGAGATGAGTGGCCGGAAGTAGATACAGTCTGGACTGCATACCTGCCCCAGAGAGGCGAGTCCCTAGGGACCTCAGCATCACTCAAACCCACGTCGTAGCCACGTTTGAACACAACGACTTTCATCTGCTCTACTTGTCCAAGGTACATAGCCTCAACCTCCTCAAAAGCAGCATCCTTTGAACTCTCCATGGATTCTTGCATCTCGGCAACCTTGCTGCGAAAGGTGTCAAGCTCTACCTCATTAGCAACCAGGCGGCTAGTGGCGGAAGCGGCTTTGGCCTCTGCAAGGCTCAAGGCCTTGGAAGAATTCGAGGCGGAAACCTCGGCCAGCTTCCGAGCAGCTTTGGACGCCACCAGTTCCATCTCAAGGCTTTCTGCCCGTTTCTGACTTTTTTCTAAACGGTCCGACATGGTGAACAACTTTTGCAACCCCTAAAAATAAAAAGAAAGGGGAGAAACAAAGAAAAAGGGGGGAGGTTAGAGCGAAAACTGATACGCCTGCTTGGAACCTAATTTAATCAAACGGAGACAGACTGACCAAAAGACATTGCTGGATGCTGGAGGCCAATAGATCCTGGTCAGATAAAGCCCCATGTGATCCCATATCTGAGGGGAGTAAGATAGATTTGCCAAGCTGGAGTGCAACCAATAAGGATTCTGCAATTCCACCACCAGAAGAAGATTGAGACCCAGGAAGCAAACTCGGTGAGCCCTTACTCCCAAAGGATTGACTAGGCTGAGGAGGAAGTGGGGGCAGAGAGTCATCCAACCAAGTGGAAAGCGAGTCAGAATCGTCGGCAGATTTCTGCGGCAACTTGCCCTTAGGCTTCTTTGGGCCGAGGTCAAGAGAAGAGTCATCCGCTGGCCTTTTGCCCAAACCCGAGGACAATCCCGATGGAGGGGCCTTATCTGCGCCAGGAGAGGGAAGATCCCCTAGGTTGCCGAGCAAGTCCTTGGCCCTACGCTTGGACATGGTGGAAGGAGGCCTGTCGGGGTCCGAAGAGGATGAACCGTCTGAAACTTCAAGGACAGGAACCCGTTTGGAGAAGGAAGAGGAAGATGTGCTAGAGGTGGCCGATCTTCTAAGGCTGCGCCTCTGATCAGAGGGTTCTTGCTCGGCGGAAGGAGATGGGCCAGAGGACCTCTGAGAGCCTGCGGATTTCACACTACGTGCCCTACCTCGGCTGGGGGATTTTGGAGTCTTTACAGCAGGGACTTTCCTCCGAAGAGGGCGGAGGGCTGGTCCACCAGGAACCTCCCCTGGAATGTGCCAAGGAGGAAGGGCCAGGAAGCTATCATACGATCTTTCATAACCAAGCAAAATGTGGGCAGCTTGGCCCCATCCGCGCAGTTCAGGAGGACCCCGGTACTCCAGGACAGTCTTCAGGTCAGCGGCTCGAAGGAAGTTTTGGGGAATCTGGTTGATCGACGAATCTGCAGACAAAGATAAAATAAAACGCTAAGTGTAAGAAAACAAACGATCTGTAGGGTGGGAGAAGCATGAGGAAACAGGAGGCCGACCTGGAGAGCCTGGGGCTAAGGGAACTGCTCGACTGACCCCGCCCCAGGAGGTCGGTGCCTCCCAGTTGCCTCCCACAACAATAAAATCCCCTTTGCTTTGCTTATTCGAATCTGGAAGGTAGTGGACAAGGAGTTTGTTCTGATCTCGGGATTTCAGGTAAAACACAGATTTCTGGTTATTCAGAGGGACCAGGGAATAGCAGGAGAGGATGTCGAAGACCCCTAGGCTGGTGCCGAGCATCCTGTTCAGCGCAGCCACTCCCATTACGATGCGAAATAGATTTGGGGCACATTGGAGCGGGAAAAGGTTTGTGAGGGATAAAAACTGGATGAGAAGAGAATCTAGAGGGAAGCGCACCCCCCCTTCCACGATGGCGATGGTTGGGAAAGGCATGGCATCCCGTGACCCGCTTTCAAGGGATTCTCCGGGGAGGGGAGCCCTGATAAGAATGTCCGAGGGAATGTGGTATTTTTGTCTAAACTCAGTCAGTTTCATCGGATCACTGATGAGATCCTTCAAGTTCCCCATATCTTCAAGAGAAAGAAAGAAAACCAGGGAAGCAAGCAAAGAAAGGAAACTTACTGTGAAGAGGTCGAAAGCGGAAGGGCAGAATAAGATGAAGAACTGCGGTGAAGGGTTTAAAAGGAGGAGGAACGACGATTCGCAGGGAGACGCGTTTCCTTGGAAAAGACCTAGCGTTTCAAAAGAGATGGAGAAGATAAAGATGGGAGGGCGTTTGGCGGCAGGATGGACAAGGTAACTTACGGGGACGCGCCACGTGGAGAGGCCAACGTACCAAGCCCTCTTTCCTCGGGAACGGTAAGGAAAGAAAGGGCTTGGGGGGGCAATTGTGGGTGTAGTGAGCTCGACTCCTGGCCCGGGTCCAACTCAGCTCGCGGGTCTGACCCAACCTGAGAACCCAGTCTGCAGGTCTCGGGCCAAGCCAATATGAGCCAATTAGATCTAATAGCACGATACCGAAAACAGGGGAGGAGGTTAGCCATCTACAGAAAATGGGTAAGGACGTGTGAGGTGGGAAGGAAGGTTCTCCCCCACGATAGAGGAACTCCTCCATGACAGAAGCCATGATAGAGGAACATGAGGAAAAACGGCAACAGGGAAGAGAATAAAAGGAAAGGGGAAGGTAAGCAAAAGGGGTTGGTTTTTGGTGACTCTCTCTCTCTCTCTCTCTCTCTCTCTCTCTCTAAGCTTTTACTGATTAAAGGCGGGAGGACTGACTTAGGCTTCGGAGAGTATTCGATCGGACATCCCGATCGAATCTTCATCTGGTTTCTGGTTTATGTAGTAGGATCCAAGCTGAGCAGCAAGGTTAAAGAAAGGGAGGAAGGACGAATAGCACCAACGAGACCGCACCAGATTCGGTCCGACAAAACTTGACCTTACAGACTTAACAAGTATCAACCTTCTATGAGATGTGCAAGAGATAAGTCTCATCTTTTGTTACACATTTTCATTTCGGCTAATACAATTCACATCAATAGCATATATTGTGTAGTTTTTTTTTTAGTTCAGTGATAGGGTTGGGACCGTAAGACTCATGACACAACTCACACATATATTATGTAATTATAAATAATTTCGCTACAAAAGCATGAAATGAATAATCCACTTTGCATTCAATATTCAAAGACATACAAATATCATACATTGCAGGATGGAAGGATCCGTGTGTGTAGGGGCCCAAGTATTAAAATTTCATCTCAATCTAATATCCTTATTCATTCATGGCCCACAAATTCAATGACTTGATATCAATAAGAAAAAAAAAAAAAAACACTTGATTGCTGTTAGTCCAGTCCATTTAGATGGTTACTACTATGCATGAAATGAACAAGCCCATATTTTACACTGTTCCAAACATCATACACCATTGAATTTTATCACATTAAAATTACACAACGTATATAGATATCAAACTTTGTTAAAAACATTTGGTTAAGCTAATATCTTATAACTTGTTTCCTAGGAGAATGAATTTATGTGTTCTCTTTTTAATTTTATTGGCTTTCTTATGCATGCGACTATGTATGTTATCTCAGAAAATAGCCTTTATTGTCAAAATTGGATAACTCTGAACTGGAGGGCGGACGCCTAAGGTCCCAAGGCTGGGTTGCTGAGGGATAATTTGGGTCATTGAAAAAAAAAAAAAAGACTGTTGCTTGCTTTTTTTATCCTTTTCTTCTTGTTCTTGTTGTGTCTTGTTTTTTTTTTTTTTTTGTATTTTTTACCCTATACAATGCTTCTTCAAAAAAAAAAGCCATAAACATGACTCTTAACTGAAAAGGCTACAAGGTCAAGTCGACGTGGCATATTTAGTTTCAATTGACACTTAAAATTTGGAACCATCAACACCATGATTATGTTCATCAAATCACACTCATGGTGGGGCCCACATTTTCCCTACCCCACCCACCCCTTTGGTTGGCATCCAAAGGTGGGCCCACTCAAAATAACAGATATATTTGATCTTCCCATATGGTTTGAGCCTTTTCCATGCCCATCCCAAGATGGGGCACTCTGATCATATATGGGCCCCACACTCATGCCAATGGCCCAGATTACGAGAAAAAATGGAAAAAATTTTATGCCTACCTCCCTACTATATAACGTGGCCCCTCGTAGCCAAGTTGATGCTGTCATCTCTCTCTTTTCTCTCTCTAGATCTTCTAAATTGCAGGTTTTAGATCTTCTTCTTCTCAATCTCTGCAACAGATCGCTGTTTCTCCCATTCGATCAAGCTCCAAGATGCCATCAGTATACGGAGATCGGCTAACCAGGTTCGAGGATTCGGAGAAGGAGAGTGAGTATGGTTATGTTCGAAAGGTATCGATTCCTTCCACTACCTTTTGCGAGAATCTGAAAAGGTTGTTTCTTTTTTCAGAATTCGATGGGATCTGACGGTTTTTATCGATTTTCTTTTGGTGGGTTTTGGATCGGTCAATGTATTTTTGTGTTGATCGAGTGGGAAATGGAATTTGCAGTTGTGTTGGATGGTTGTAAGAAAGATCGGAGCTTGGTTTAGGGCTTGGAGGTGGATTGTTTGAGGTTTTATATAGAAATGGAAATGTGTTTGTGAAGGTGTTTCATTGAGTTAGAATTGATGGGTTTTGTTGTTGAGTTGTAAATGTGGTTTGGGTGATTTTTTTTTGTAGCTTGTTCTGTCATTTTTTCTTGTTGATCTGAAGTGGTTGAGTGTTTGGATGTATATTTCATTATTTTGAGTAGAAAGAGCGTATTCAAAGATTGATGAGGTTATGTGTTAATGTGATTAAGACCATTAATTCATCTTTAAAAACCGAGTAGATCCATTTTCTTTTGTTGGCTAAGTAATGTATGTTTTCATGCTTGTGTACAGTGATAATCAAGTACACTTTTTGAAAGGTGCCTCATTGTTGCAATCACAGCATTGGGTTCTCAAGACAAGTTACTTTTCATAAAAAAAGGGGGGTACAATGAAAGACTCCTGGGAGCCTGGGATCTAAGTCTAAATCCCAAGCTCTAAGTGGATGGGCCAGATCTCATAACTTTTTTTTTTTTAATGTTTTGAATGGTAACATGACTTGAATCTGCAAGCTGTTGGTTGCAACAATTAGCACCTTTCTACTGATCATGGGATTTCATTCTTTGACAGATTTTTTAAAGGAAGACTCACTTCTAATGCTGGACTAAAACTAGGGCTGTCTACTTGTTGACAGACTACAACAAGTGAATGAGCCATATCCTCTACCCATGAAAAATGAAAGAAAAGAAAAGAAAAGAAACCACAGCTATCATCACTTTTCTTTTCTTATTTAGTTATTTAGTAATCATTTCCCTTAATTATTAAGTTTCAGATTTCCTTGCTACAATGTTTGAGAGAAAACTGGTCCAGAGCTCATAATATGAACGTTGGTTATTTGTTTTATGAGTAGGGACAACTGGACAAGTGAAGAGGGTCTTGTCAAAACTGAAAACCACTTACTGCAACAATACCATAGTTTACAATATTGGGAGCAAGTAGAAAGCAAAATAGATGACTTGGTAAGGTTATTCTGACTCACAATTGAGCAAAGGGAAAGTGAGATATTAGCAAATGGAGTGTCGTGTCATTGTAGAGTGATACTAGAGCTAAAGGGTCACTTCTATAAGAATACATGCATTGCTACTGGAGTTGCATGCTAGGCAACAAAGAGATGACAAGGAGATAAAGTACATGCTGCTGAGATAAGTTCTATTGGATGGATGTTTTCAGTGCCGAGGGTGGAATTTAGGAATCAACACATCAGAGGAAATCCGCTGGTAGCTTCAAGAGGAGAAAATCAAGAAATGTTGTCTGAGGTGGTTTTTCATGTGCTTCAAACTTAAAAGAACAAAAACAATCCTTCTATTGTATGAAGAATTGCAGTGTTGCAAGTCCAAGGAATTGGAAGAAGGCAAAGGCCAATAAAGGCATGGAGGTGAAGTAGTCCAAAGAGACATTTTAGGTTGAGTGACCAAGGACACAACTGCTTAATAGGAATGACTGTGAGAGTGCCTTTTTATTGTTAGTGGAGAAGGACTCAAAGAATTGGATTCAATGATAATGATGAATAATACGTCTATGAACTTTTTTTGTTGCTAGCAATATGAATTATAAAGAAAATGTAAACACAAGAAAGCAAGACAAAAGAAAGCAAACAAGATAAAATACAATAGAGAAATTCAAGAAAAGCTACAAGATACTAACGAGAAGTATCCTTACACTCCCGTTTCTTTCTGTTTTTTTTGTTGGTAACTTTACACTCCCTCTTAGTGAGAGCATTTGCAACAGAGTTTGCTCATGTCTGAACAACTGGAAGGAAGCTTTGACCAATGGTAATAGGCATATAACATTACATTAATGAAAGTGAGCTACCACAAATCCTTGTCTTTGGAAGATGAAGGATTGAGGACCACTTATCAACATTGTGGAATCTCCTTTAATTATTAGTGGACCTATGAAATATGAATTGTGAAAGGTATCTCTAAAGTGCAAGTTGTCGCCTTGTTCACATTTATCACTTCAACATAGCTTGAAATCTCATTATGGTCACTGCCATCCTCTTTCATTAGGAGAGGCCATCCACTCATGGGCTGCGATAGCTGCAACTTCAAGCACTTCATAGAAATAAAGCTTCAACACTCCTGGACCCTTTTAATTATAACATTCTTTACATTGTTCGATAAAATAAAATAAAATAAAATAAAATAAAATAAAAACATGTTTTACATTGATGTGTTTGTCTGTTTCGATTTTAAATTATCAGATCATCTTTTATATATTTTAGGGTAACAACATAATAAATAAGGCAGCGAAAAAAGATAAAACTTAGTTAAAAACAAACCAATAACACAGATGACTTAGAATTTCATAAAAGTGTCCGCTGTCCATCAAGGTCATGGATAGATGAAACCCCTAAACAGGAGTCAATTAAAGTATTTCTCATTATTTTACATACACAGCCTACACTTTAGAGAACCTTCTTTAGTGAAATAACCATCTATTGCATTGCATTTGCTTCTGTTGGAAATATGGAACAGACTCCCAACAATAAATGTATGACTTCTTTAATTAAATAAAAAAAGAGACACTCCCAAGATTTTCTGATATTTTCTAAAGCAACAGTACTCCAAGACTAACCTTCTACAATCTACAATCATATGCCCCAGACACCAACCTTTGAATAGTTTTTGGTACTGTTTCATTGCCAATATTCGTTTTAATAAAAAAAATCCCAAAAGTTGTTGTTTTCTAACCTCACTTTCTATGTAATTCCTCAGGTATCAGGACCAGTCGTCGTGGCAGATGGAATGGGTGGCGCTGCCATGTATGAACTCGTCCGTGTTGGTCACGACAACCTAATTGGAGAAATTATTCGGTTGGAGGGAGATTCTGCCACAATCCAGGGTATGAGTTTTTTTGTGCTCCCATGATGATGTGTGCTTATTATATGATCGAGATTTTCATTATTATTTTTTTCCTTGATAAGTACTTACCCAAAATGTTCTTTCCATATTGTCTGATCCTGTCCCTTCACGAGCTATGATGCTTATTTTGCCTTGTACCCTTAATTTCTGTTTTTTAGTTACATATTCGAGTGCTGCTTTAAGTGATTTTTTTTTTTGGAAGCTTTATGTCTTTACTTGCATACAACCTGGATTGTTGAATTTGATCAAGTAAATTTGCTTCTATACAGTTTATGAAGAAACTGCTGGATTAACAGTGAATGATCCCGTTTTACGAACAAGAAAGGTATCTCTGATTGATTCGCTCTTCTTCTTGCTTGAGTTTGGTTATTATTTGCAATTCAATTCACAATTCGAGCATTATCCTTGCAGCCCCTTTCTGTGGAGCTAGGACCAGGAATTATGGGGAATATTTTTGATGGAATTCAGGTTTTTTTTTTTCTTTTAACTCCGTAGTGCTATCACTTTTAGATTCTTGGATATATTGTTCAACATAGCTTTGGTTTGCATGCCAGCAAGTTATCTAAATCCTTATATTATTAATTTTAAATGATTATAATAATCTGGCTTTATTTCTGTATGGTCTTTTATCTTATGGAGTTTACGTTTTCTTGTTCTATCTATGTATGGCTTCTTGATTTGATATGATTCATATTAACTTTTGACCATTCCCCTTCACCTCGTTGGATTTTCCAGTTATTTTTTAATATTTCATTTCTGTTCATCTATATCATAAATAGTCTCAGCATGAATATCTAGTCACTTTCTTTGTCATTTAATGCAGAGGCCCCTGAAAACTATTGCCATAAGATCTGGGGATGTCTATATCCCTCGTGGTGTTTCTGTACCTGCTCTTGACAAAGATACACTCTGGGAGTTCCAACCTAAAAAATTAGGTAATTCCCTTGAACTTTCCATGCCATCCATTTTCAGAAAATTGGTAGAAGAATTGGTCTGCAACACTTTGCGACAGGTTTTAAATGTTTGGTTTGTTTTCATGTGTTGCAGGTGAGGGTGATCTTCTAACTGGTGGAGACTTGTATGCTGTAAGTTCTGTAGCTTTAAATTTTTTTATAGAGATAAATATCTTTATGAAAAGTTATGGTTAAACCTCTGATATATATATTATTGAGTTTCATTTATTCTAACATTGGTCACTTATTATTTTTATTTTTTGGTGGGGAACATTGGTCACTTAAACTGCAGACTGTCTTTGAAAATAGCTTGGTGAAACACCATGTAGCACTTCCTCCTGGTTCAATGGGAAAAATTACTTACATTGCTCCTGCTGGTCAATACAACTTGAAGGTTGGTTTGTTGAGCTTACTAGTTCTGCAACTACATTAGGTGTTTGGATTTATTGTAATGATAACAATACATTTCTTTTAAAATAAAAATGAGGGAACTCTGGCTTTTGACTTCTGTAACTGGCATTAAGTTAGATTATCTTGTTGTAGGATAGTGACGTGCGGTAGCTATACTCTATATGCTGTGGGGAATGGTTGATAACCAAATAAGTCAAGCAACCCTTGTTGGAAGAAAGTGTTTTTAAAGATACAAATCTGTAAATTAGTTTTTACTAAATTGCTTTGTACATAACTCAATCATTGACATGAGCTATTGGCTTCTGGAAAATCTGGGGTGCAACATAAATGAAGTTCTTTAGTTCGTTCTTTTTTTATTATTATTATTTTTTTATTTTTAAATCAATGAATTTAGTGCAATTTACATGAAAATTATCCATGCATAGTTTGCATCATCTATCTACCATGCTTTAACCTTGTTTATGTATATTTACAGGACACTGTACTAGAACTGGAGTTTCAAGGTGTTAAAAAGCAATTTACTATGCTTCAGGTTTATATTTACTAATTTTTCCTGTTTAAAAATTGAGATAGTAATGTCATGAAATAATGTGAATTTTCAATTGGTTTGTTCTCTGCATTTCCGCAGACATGGCCTGTACGAACACCAAGGCCTGTTGCCTCAAAGCTTGCCGCAGATACTCCTCTCTTAACTGGGCAGGTAATGTAACAAACTATGTACTATCTCATGTTCTAGTATCTTTTTCTGTCGTTTCCTACTTGTTTGATGGTTTAAGATTTATCGTTGAATAAAATGATTGATCCTAATGGTCTAGCTGTATATTGTGTGCAGCGTGTTCTTGATGCACTCTTCCCTTCAGTACTTGGTGGAACTTGTGCTATACCTGGAGCATTCGGTTGTGGGAAAACAGTCATTAGTCAAGCTCTTTCGAAGGTAGTTCATCCTTTATTTATATGGAGTACTTCCTCTAAATATTTAAATGTCCGTGTGCACAAATGCAGACACTCATGCACACACGTACAAAGATAGGTGTTGTTCTTGCTTCTTATTTATCATGTTTATTTATGTGCCAGCACCCTCATTTTAATTTTTATTTATTTATTTATTTTGGCTGGGAACCAGTACTCTAACTCCGACACTGTGGTTTATGTTGGCTGTGGAGAAAGAGGAAATGAAATGGCTGAGGTATGGAGTTTTATTTGTCCTTTATATTGTTATCCTTCTCACTCATCACCCTTCATTGAAAATCCATCTTCTGGTTAATGAGACTCAGGTTCTTATGGATTTCCCTCAATTGACAATGACATTGCCTGATGGTCGTGAAGAATCTGTCATGAAGCGCACAACACTTGTTGCAAATACCTCTAATATGCCTGTGGCTGCTCGTGAGGCCTCCATATATACAGGTATAGATTGTGGTCATGCTCATGAAGGTGTCATTTATTGGAAAGGGTGCTTCTTTGGGTTGTTAAAATGGTTCACTGTTTTTTTCCTTTCCTTTTCTTTTCCTTTCTTTTTTTATATCAGTGCAACGGTTAATTTTTGTTATCTGCAACTAGCGCTGTATAAGCAGTACAGTGACTGCAGTCTGCACCTCTATAGGATTATCTTGCGCTGTAAAAGGCATTGTTGTGTAATGTAATGTATTTTGACCTCCTTGGACGTCATTGTTATCCTAGGTACAACATGGATAAGGTTTGTAAGTTGGTGATCCATCTTGGATTTTAAACTGATTATGCATTACACATGTAGGATTTTTGTTAGGAAATTTGGCAGACTGCTTCTGATTTGATTTGAGAGGTGAACCTGTGTTTTGAATGACTAGTCTAGTTGTCCGACACAAGCTAATGTGGACCATCTCTTAAAATTCAAAACATTGAAAGGCATAACCAGTCTTGTCTTCTTCAAGTGGATATTCTCATTGCTTACCGTTTTCTCTTGGCTAATGGCTCACCAAAGTTTTTCCAGAACTACTTCTGTTGCCTTATCCAACTATCTGTCTGCCACCATTTCTTCAGAATCTACCGTTATCTATCCTTTGATCACTGAGATGAGCTTGTTTTCTTTGAAAATCTTCTTTGGGAGACTGACAAAACGATCTTGTATTGGGAGAATTCTTTTTCCCTGCTGCTTTCGGTTTCTATGTTCTTAATCTCAGACCTTTCTAGCAGAAGAATAGTCAGATGTTTCTTCTCTTAAGCTTGCATTGTGAGACAAAAACTTTCCTCATCACTGTTTAGGATCTGGGATTAAAATCAGTTGTTCGTTTGCATGTTTATCGTAATTCAGGATCTAGAAGAAAATCTCTAATCTTGGAATGTGGGCTGTGAGGGGATAATACCCTCTTCATCACTATTTTTTAAGAAGAATGAAAAGAGATAGATCTCTATAGTGCTTACAGCGAGCCTGTAGGCTTGCTGAAATACACTATTCCCAAAGAAGCATGAAAAGGTTGAGATTATGGGTGTCTTTTTTTTTTTTTTTTGCCTAGTTTGGTTAAAAGAGACGTTTGTTAACCGTTTAAGCCATTCATTTGCCAGATGGCAAACCCTCATTGTTAGAAATTTGAGTTTTTTTAAAACAAAATACTACCATCATCATTCAAAAACCCTGATTTCTTTAGTCAATGAAAGTTATCATTCAAAAAAAAAAAAAAAAAACACTACCATCATCATTGAAGCAGCACACCCACGCACAACCCACAACCACCCACCAATACCCACACCCCTCCCTTCTCTCCTCCTCCTCTTTGTTTCAATTGGAGAGGGTGTAGGAAGTCTCTAGGATTTGGGTTTAGTTTTGAATATCAGAACTAACTTTTTTTCTTCCTCCTGCAAGAACCAATGATACAAATTACAAACTACAAAAATAAAGGTTACTTTCATTCAAACATAAAAAATGAAGCTCACAAACCAAATGTCGCCATCTGTAACCACTTAAATTCATTAATAACAGCTAACACATAATGAGTCCTTAAGTCCTATAGTTATTGTATGAAACTTTCAAATTTTAAACATTTCTCTGGTTTTGGGTCTGACTTGGTCCGACCCCACCAAGCTCCATGTGACAGGTGACTGAGTCATACTCCAAGTCTGAGTTTTACAACTTTGATCTCTAGTAACTCAAATAAAAGACTGGCCAGTAGATTTTTGGATGACCACCATCAAAGTAATCGCTGTTTGTTTCAATCTTTGCAAAAGAATCTCCCTCCAAGGTTTTTTTTTATTTTTTTTATTTTTTTATATTATACTAGGGATGTATGAATTTGGAAAATTCTTCTTCAGTTTGGGTAGGGACTAGGGATTCACCAAATCATCAACATTACATGGTTTTTTTTTTTTGGTATAAACATTACATGGTTAATATGTGTAACTTGAAGTTCAATAAGTGATTCATAAAGCAAGAATTAAAAAAAAAAAAAAAAACGAAAAAAGAATGTATGAAGAAACCCAAACGTATAGTCAAATGTCCATTCCTAAACCTCCCTAAAATCGCACTTCTTGTTTGTTAATCACTCAATAACCTCTTAAAAATAGAAACATTGAAAAATGAGGAGAACAAAAGAAAGAAATACTAATGTAGTCTTTGTGCTATGGCCATCAGAATTACCTGAATTGTTTGATTTGATAAAGCAATTATTGAGTCATAAGACTCACACTTTGATGCAGGACAAAATTAGGCATGATGTCCCCATCACACTTGGATCCTAAGATTTATTGTAAATGGGATTCGTTGTATTGATATAAATTTTTTATCTAGGATTTGATATGAAATGTAGGATTTGAGACACAAATCCTAGAATGATAACAAAAATGGTTAGAATACTCGGTTTTGTGGAGTTAAATGTTGGGCTGCAAAGGAACAGGAGGAACATAATGTACATTTAAAGAAAGGGATGCTTGAATTAGCAAAAGAGTAAACTTGCATTAGTTAGAGAAGTCACTACTTGGGGTTGCATATGGGAGTGGTTTTCAGGAGGTGCCTTGTTGGAGAATTGTAACTTTTCCATTTGGAACATTTCTTATGCATTTCTAGTGTGCCTTCATTTCCTTTCCTCATAGCCACTAGAAAGTCTCTTGCGCACTCATTTTTATACTCCCACAGTTCTTGTACCTTAGGTAGTTAGGTTTCATTATAAGTTTTTTTTTTTTTTTTTTGAATGGTGAATTGTATTAATCAAAGCAGAGCAGTGCAAAAGATATATACTGAAGAGCAATGAGAGATGCAAGGGGAACAAAGAAACAATCCAAAATAGCAAAAGAGGATAGACAGAGTCTCTCCTAAACAGGCCTAAGGCCCCAAAAAGTGAAACCAAAAGATTAAGATGACGTGGCTTCTTTCGTTATAAGTTGACGTGAGCCTTTTAGTTCCAAAAAATAGAAATCTTAAGCTGACCACAGATCAATGGGACAAGGTTAAGTTGATGATGATAATTACCTATTATTCATGTATATATACTTTCCAATGCTGCGATTTCCTTTTCTAGTATTCTGATGTTTTTTTTTATCCAGCATGTTGTTGTTATCTCTATTGATGTGAGTGGCGTACCATGTTGTCTTTAGGAATCACCATAGCGGAGTACTTCCGAGATATGGGTTACAATGTTAGTATGATGGCTGATTCGACATCCCGATGGGCAGAAGCATTGCGTGAAATATCTGGACGACTGGTAATTTCCGTCATTTCCTTTTATCATACACAAACAAGCATGCGCATATTTGTATCTATTGGTTTACAGAAATATTTAATGACCTCCTCTGCCCTCTGCATTGAGCCTAAAAAATGACCCGTCTAATTTCTTATTCAGGCTGAAATGCCAGCAGACAGCGGCTATCCAGCATACCTGGCAGCACGTTTAGCCTCTTTCTATGAACGTGCTGGAAAAGTGAAATGTTTGGGTGGCCCGGATCGTACTGGCAGTGTAACAATAGTCGGAGCTGTTTCTCCTCCAGGAGGAGATTTCTCGGATCCTGTTACATCTGCAACCCTTGGTATTGTTCAGGTGATAATGATCTCCTTTTTCTAATTTTCTTGTCTTACCACTTTTCTTAGGCGATTTTTACTTAACCGTAATGTGGAACCTGTTTAATTTTCTTTTACTTATTTTTCAGGTCTTTTGGGGTCTGGACAAGAAACTTGCGCAGAGGAAACATTTTCCATCTGTAAATTGGCTTATTTCTTATTCGAAATACTCAACGGTTTGTATACTACCACATTAAAATGCATAATGCTATATTGAAATTTTGAAATGCATAAAAATGTTCTTTCAATGCTTACATGTCCCTGGTTGAACTGTTGCCTGTATTCCCACATATCATTCCTTGAAATGCAGGCCCTAGAGTCTTTCTATGAGCAGTTTGACTCAGATTTCATCAACATCAGGACAAAAGCCCGTGAAGTGCTTCAAAGAGAAGATGACTTGAATGAAATTGTCCAAG
Source organism: Umbellularia californica (assembly GCA_028538565.1). Lineage (NCBI taxonomy): Eukaryota > Viridiplantae > Streptophyta > Magnoliopsida > Laurales > Lauraceae > Umbellularia > Umbellularia californica. The sequence goes on along the minus strand of JAPQWN010000006.1, from coordinate 76,795,351 downwards.
TACGTCTTCACTGTTTGTTTGTTTGTTTGGTTTTTTTTTTTTTTTTTTCGGAGTGCGTGCGTATGTGCCAGGGCCACTAAGCAGCCAGACTTATTACTGGGGAGAATGATAGGCCCATGACCATTTGAAATGTCTACTTGATGCAGCTTGTTGGTAAAGATGCTCTAGCAGAAACTGATAAAATTATCCTAGAGACCGCAAAGCTTCTGAGGGAAGATTACCTTGCTCAGAATGCTTTCACTCCGTAAGTTGTAATTAGTATTTCACTTATATTAATCTATTCTTCCCTTGTTTTAATCTACTCTTCCCTTGTTTATATCCATCTTTTTAATCATTGTCCTTATGCATTCATGTTGTGGTTGGAACAGATACGATAAATTCTGTCCATTTTATAAATCCGTTTGGATGATGCGCAACATTATCCATTTCAACTCATTGGCAAATCAGGTATTTGTTTTCCTGCTTTCTACATTTTCTTAACATTCTCAAGTGGTTTTGGCCTCTAAACTGCTTATGAAGGGTTCTTAAATCAAACTTGTTTAAGCACTGCCAATCTTTAGAACAGGGCCTTGGTCTCACTTTCAGTGACGAGCTGGGTTAGTCAAGTATCTGGGAATAAATTTCTGAGTTAGAGAGTGAGATTTTGAGCATCATAGAAAAGGGGTCAAATTCCTGATGTGGTATTGGTTTTCCTGGTTTCTCAATGATGGGTTGACTATTTATGATAGTTTTTTTCAATGGTCATGTGCTATGGTTAAAGGATTTGTGGATTCATGTAACAACGCTTAAATTTTCCTTTTGTGCATGGAACTTACACTACGAATGGATTTTTTTTGACTGATTATTCAGAAACATGATCCACAACCCGTTGCTTAAAAATGAAAAATAAAAAAGAAATAAATCAAAATTAGGAATGTGCAGGCCATTTTACAAATTTTACAAAAATGTCCCAATCAAAGTGGCATTTGACTAGCTTCTACTATCAGCACCTTGCATTAATCATGCTTGCAACTTTCTTTTCAAGCCCTCCATTTTGTTCTTTAGTTGCTTCTAGATATTGGAATCTATCAGATTGGCACTAAGTGGTTCTCAATTTTTATGAGAACATTCTTGCTACTTCCAGAAAACTCATTGTGCACTACATTCATATGCTGTCTTTGTTCTGCTAATTTGCAAATATGATTTGACACAATTCTGAAGTTCTTGCATATTATTTACTTGATCTATTGTTTGCTGATTAAGATCACATTGTTTGCTGATAGCATATAGCAAGGAACATCTTGAATTTCTGTTGCCATTTTGATCATTGCCAAGACAAATAAATGAGGATTCAAGGCATCCTGGCTGTTGTTGAGCTGGTTAGGGACATAGGGTGTATGGGAGTAGCCCAACTTCGAACTTGTAACTTAATCTTCTTTCCACGCAGTTCTTACACTTGTTATTATTCATTTACACCTGCCTTGTGTGGTCTCAACTCAGAATATAACCCGGAGGACTGCTTTTCGCTTTAACTTCTCTTTATATGGGTAGGATGATTCTGTATTTTCTATTTAACCTTCCAAGTTTTTGTGTTTGCAGTTAGTGGAAAAAGGAGCAGGTTCAGATGGCCAGAAGATAACATACAACATTATCAAGCAACGATTGGGTGACCTCTTCTATCGTTTGGTGTAAGTAAAACAACTATGCAAAATACACTTGCCTTTTTTTTTTTCCTCGAGTTTTGACTCACTTCTATCAGTTGTGTACCTATCTTTTTCTGATATTAGCAATTGATTGGATGTAAATTCTTAATCTCAAAGAATGAAGCTTGGTAGAACGATCACTTTGTTCTTTAGTGTGCTCTCTTTCTCTTTAGATGCAAATCTTCTTGTGTAATACCTCTCAGTCACTCTCATATGGTGAGAACTTCCAGCAGGTCCACCTTATATTCCATCCAAACTGTTTACACATGAGACCTCCTTGATAGATACCAGACCCTAGGGTTTGCACCCAACGAATAGACTGGACTTTTGGATGGAGGATCAATTTTTTTCTTTAATATAAAGCCGTTGAACTTGTGGGCCATGGATCAAGGGGTTAGAGGCATGGTATTGACCCCATTTTTGATATTTGGGTCCATCATGAGTGGATTTCCAAGCTCCCCACCCATCCAATCCCCAAGTCCCATGATCTGTAGGGCCTTAGGTGGGCCCTAACAGCATGTGTGCTGATGTGCCGGAATATTGCCCCTCTTTAGAATAGCCAACCTTACCTTGGAATTGGCAGATGTTGATTTTGGGGTTATATTGCATGATAGAACATGCGTATCTGTGACATTGTCAGAGCAGGTGTCCTTCTTGTTGAGGTTTCCTCTTGCCTGCAATCTGACTGGGCGTTTTTTAAGTATCAGAACTGGCCTGGGTGGAGGCTTTTTCCAGGCTCACCTCTTTTATTTATAAAGCCTAATAGTCAAGCTCAGATCCAGCAAGCAGGCCTAAAGGTCAGGTCCATATCAATTGACCAAACACTAGGTCCGGTGTACCTTTAATTGTCAATGTCTCCCTCCATGTGATGTACCACAGCTCAAAGTGCATTTATTTCTGATAAACTCAACTTAGTTTTGAGATGCTGTAATTAAGAAGGGTTTAAAAAAAAAGAAAAAAAAAGAAGAGAAATGTTCCACTGCAATTTTCTACTATTTGCCCCATTTATAAGCTATTCACTAATCTCGGTTTATGCAATATAGCAAGTGGTACTTGCACACACCAAGACCTCACTATTCCATATCATACAGAATTGCACACTGAAGCATTTACTAACTAGGACCTTTCTGTCGTGCACAACTACAGCTCCCAGAAATTCGAAGATCCTGCAGAAGGAGAGGCAGCTCTTGTGGCGAAGTTCAGTAAATTGCATGAAGATCTCACTACTGGTTTCCGCAACCTCGAGGATGAAATGCGGTGATTATTTATTTCCTTGGATAAATCTTATTTCTCTCTGGCTATATGCTTATGGAAGTGAAGCAATGAACAGGTGTTTCTAGTTACCTGTAATTGGTTTCTCCATGTCTTGACATTTTACTCCGCTTTGGTTTACTCTGGCCGCTTTCTTTATTTTCCCCAATCTGTCGGAAGAGAGCAGTGATGGTTGTTAAATTCTATTTATTCAAATAAGATGTGATTTCGTCGATTGATTGTATTATCGCAGATCAGCTTCCATATGCTGTGCAGATTTAGATTCCTTTTTGTCTGTCATGCTCGTATGGATGAGCAGGATGAAATCTGACTCTGTCTGCAATGATCAGGTGGTTCTCACTAATAAGTTTTTTGAACATGGACATTATGATGCCTGTTTTGCCTATTCATTGTTGTCCATTTCTCATAGCCCACCTGATTGGTAGAACTGCCTGGCTTTGTGTTCAGGGCACATACACAAAATGGTTATTATGATGGACCAGTAGCTTACTCGATTCTTCACATTTTTCTTGGATCTGTAATAAAATTGCTCGGATTTTTTTTTTTACGTCGATGATAATTTTTTCCCCCATATCAACAGATTATCAAGCAGACCAAGAAGTTTGGCATGATCTCACCACATGATTGAGATTACAACATATGCTCATATCATGTGTCTTAGGAGATTAGTTTTTGTTGATGATAGAACAAGGTGAAACTGATTTTGAGCAGTTTTGATTTTGAAAGTGGGTTTGTTTAACCGATGGGCTTAGAGAATTTATAGTTACTACCCTCCTAGAATCTGGAGTCATTGTAACATTTTAAAAAAATTACTAATTGGAAGTACCTTTTAAATTTGAATTATATGGGTTTGTTTGCAAAAATATTCATAGAGGAGTGTTTTCCAGTTACCGGAAAAGTGGGGGTCTTGGTAAATTGAATAGTGAAGGGAGATTTTTTGTAATTAAAGAAACAGGGGTGTATTTGTTGATTAATCTGTGAAAAAGTATATAGCCTCATGATCGGGCCATTTTATGATTTTTTTTGTCACGTGTCCGGACAAACAGGAAATATTCTCCAGTCGGGTTCATGGTGCCCACTTAGATACAAATTTAATTATCTTGTTGGGTTCATGGTGCCCACTTAGATACAAATTTAACTATTGGAGGAGGGCAGATTCGAAAGTCTCACTCTCATGGATGGGGAATCTAGAAAATCAGCCACACCAATATTATCCTAGACCTTTACTTAACATCCTTAAAAATTCAGTGGTACATCTAAACTGGAGATTTTCATCGAGATTCAATCCAATGGTGTGTCGAGGTTCAGTGAGTGTAAAACTGGCCATGATGGCACATCATGGGGGGCCTTTACTAATGAAAGGTAGTGCCTCATCATGGGGGCCTTTACGCCTTTACGAATGAAAGGTGGGCACAAGTTAACCCCATAGTGCTGGACCACACTTGCTGTTGCTCACAGGAGCATATGATTATTTCCCATTTGCTAAAGGCCTTTGATACTTATGTAGTTGAAAATAAAAATGATAATTATTAAATATAAAGAGATTGATAGCGGTCCAACTCCCATCAAAGTTGAATAAATTGACCGTCAAAATAAAAACATTACACTTTATCTCCTAAGCTTCCCATTCATAAACCTTTAATTAAAACTTTGTTCAATCAATCCAATTTTTATTTTAGATACTAGAGTTCTCTTTACATTTGATGCTCTAATGGCAGTGTGACACCCACAAATTTTGCCTGATGTGATATTTAGGTAAAGGGAAATATTCAAGTGAGAAGAACTAGTTCTCACACATATTGTATAAGAACTTTTTTGTGAGGTGCAACTGACGACCCATCCAAACCCATCAATCAACAGGAAACTCCAATAGCCACTAATCTTAAGAGTTCGTACACATCCTGATGATTGATAGATATGCACACACATTCAAATTATAGGACTACATAGAGCTTCTGACCTGATTGTTATAAATGGGGTTTGGAACTTAAAAACACAGGAACCCACATGACCCCGCTATTGATAAACCTTTCCTCGTAATCTACTCACACAAAAAGGTCCCCTGGTTGAAATTCTTTGTTGGAGAGCGACCCAACAGATTCCCGCCACCGTGTTTTTATATGGTTCTCATAGACAGTGAGACAAGTCTACAAATTATAATCCATCACCACTTATGTGGGGACCACCCACATGTCCCTCCTCAGATGATCAATTCACACAAACTATATGCCCGCAGCAGGGGTGTATTTGTTGATCGATCTGTGTGAAAAAAGTATATAGCCTCATGATCGGGCCATTTCATGAATTTTTTTTTTGTCGTGTGTCCGTTCAAACAGGAAATATTCTCCTGTTGGGTTCATGGTGCCCACTTAGATATAAATTTAATTCTCCTGTTGGTTTATGGTGCCCACTTAGATACAAATTTAACTATGGGAGGAGGGGTAGATTCGAAAGTCTCACTCTCATGGATGGGGGATTTAGAAAATCAGCCACACCAATATTATCCTAGACCTTTCCTTAACATCTTTAAAAATTCAGTGGTATCTTAACTGGAGATTTTCATTGAGATTCAATCCAACTGTGTGTAAGGTTCATTGAGTGTAAAACTGGCCATGATGCCACGTCATGGGGGCCTTTACTAATGGAAGGTGGTGCCACATCATGGGGCCTTTACTAATGAAAAGCGGGCACAAGTGAAACCCATAGTGCTGGACTACACTTGCTCTTGCTCCCAGCAGCATATGATTATTTCCCATTTACTAAAGGCCTTTGATACTTATGTGGTCGAAAATAAAAAGGAAAATTATTAAATATAAAGACATTGATAGCGGTCCAACTCCCATCAAAGTTGAATAAATTGACCGTCAAAATAAAGACATTACACTTTATCTCCTAAGCTTCCCATGCATAAACCTTAAATTATAACTTTGTTCAATCAATCCAAATTTTATTTTAGATACTAGAGCTTTCTTTATATTTGATGCTCGAATGGCAGTGTGACACCCACAAATTTTGCCTTGTGTCATATTTAGGTAAAGGGAAATATTTCTCACCTATTATATGAAATTTTTTTTGCGGGATCCAATAAGCAATTCATCCAAACCTAGTAATCAATCGGAGAACTGGGAGGGCCACTACTCTCGAGAACTGGCACACATTCGAATGAATGATTGGGATGCACGCATATCGAATTATAGGACTATATAGAGCTTCCGACCTGTTATAAATGGGGTTTGGAACTTAAAAACACAGGAACCCACATGACCCCGCTATCGATAAACCTTTCCTCGCACAAAACACATACAAAAAGGTCCGATGGCTGGAATTCTTTGTTGGAGAGCGACCCAACAAATTCCCGCCACCGTTTTTTTATCTGGTTCTCCTGGACAGTGAGACAAGTCTACAAATTAAAATCCATCACCACTTATGTGGGGACCACCCACATGTCCCTCCTCAGATGATCAATTCACACAAACTATATGCCCGCAACGAATCGTGTGGGTCCCATGCTTGAGTGACTCGTCCCATTTGATCTAATGGATCAGATTGGACAGATTTGAGGCCTCAAGAGTTAAAAAGATGGTTCCTTGACCTTTCAAACTCCTCTCAAAGTTTATGATCATCATCCTCTCAAGTGGGCCCCACAAGTTGAACGGTTTAGAAGAACATCTCTCTCACCTGTTTTAATGTTGAAAAGACTCTCCCATATCTGACCGTTGAATCTCTCAGACGACCGAGCAGTCTCTCCGCATTTTCAGTTGTTCTTCTTCTTTCCTCCGTTTTATCTCTTCTCCTTCTTCTCCTTCTTCTTCTTCTCTGTGTGTGTGTCATAGATTGGATTTGGGGCTTTTCATTGATTTATTCATGTCATAGGTTGTTGGTTTTTGTTGCTTTGGAATGGTTGTGTTGCTTTTGGGGCGAGGAGATTTGGGTTTCATTATTTTCTCAAAGGTTGGAGCTGGATCTTGTGGGGTTTTGAAGCTGACAACACAAATGTGGAAAAAGTTCCTTAACAATTCGGTTTTATGAGCTTATACCTTCCATGATCAAAGACAGCATCAAATAAGTAAGTAAAATATTCATTTGATTCACAAAAAGCAAAAAAAGATGGAATCAGAAGAGCCCATTGTCAAGAATTTTGTAACGTCTATTCTTGGGGGATTTTTATTTCAGCCTAATGGGGTTGCCCAAATCATCATTAGAAATGTGTGTGAATGATTAATGTTGGAAATCCTGTATCAAGTGTTTGCATGTCGTAGTTTCTTAGTTACATGTGTCTGCGACTGCATTGGTATTTTGATATGGAGAATTTAAATAAGTATTGGAATGTAATCAATATATGTTTAGGAGAATGTGGGTTCATTTAATGTATGTGTGGTGTGATTGTTTAGAAGTCTTGTGAGAGATTGGAATGAGATTAGTCTGTTCATAAGAATGTGTTTTGGTCAGTGGAGGACCCAGGATTTTGATTTGGGTGGGGCTAAACTTTTGCTCGACTATGCTAACTTCTTTCACATGAACAATACCAGAAGTTTAAAATTTATTACATTTAAATAGAAACAAAACTTTCTTTCATGCTCAAATTTCATGTCCAATTGAAGGGTCTTCCTGTTAAGTTGACCCATGAAGGGGCCCAGGCCCATCAATCCAGTCCAGCAAGCTATACCTCACGTGGGTTTTGATTTGGTCACTAATTAGATAGCTGTACATATTCTAATTTGATTGCTTTCCTATTTTAGATTAGTGATTCATGTAATTACCTAGTTTCCTATGTAAGAGCCTTGATTAAGGCATGTATATTCCTATTTATTGGTGATGATTCTCCAAGAGAAGACACACAAATTAATACAAAGAGTTATTCCAGAAGTCTCAGTCGATCTTTGTGTTTTGCAATTGTGAGAATGACATGGTATCAGAGCCTTGTTCAAAGAAATCTTGTTTTGTGATCTCATATAGCATTAAGGCATCAAGAATAGAGAGAAATTAATCTCTCTTGTGAAGATTGACAGATCAAAGATCTGTTTCAAGGAATCCAGACGCTGCAGCATTGTCATCTTCATGGTGGCCCACCTCTGATCATCAAACCACCATCAGAAATCTCCCCAGTCATGGTCGCTTGGATCTTCTAGGAATATTGGAGATTTTTTCAGCACTTCCAGGTTGGTGATTTACTCATTCTAGAGATTTTCCAGATTTTTAATATTGTTTTCATCTAGACCGTCCAAAATCTTGGATCTGTAGTAGAATTGGATAATTCTTCTTCCATTAGAAGCCAGAGTATTGTGTGTCCTTAGATCAGTGATCTGATCATTGTTCAGATCTACCAGTGGGGCCCATGTCAAGGATCAGCATCAATTTTTTTGGTCGCCTGGGGTGTTTTATTGCCTGATTTTCTATTTTATGTTCACTGGTTGGTCCGATCTTGGTACTACACTCTCATCAGTTTGTTATCAACCTTGAAACTTCATCTCTTCTCTGTTTGCTGGACCTGCTACTATTTTTTCACCGTTTCACTCAGTGTGTTTGGACAATCTTCATTAAAGATGGAAAAATCTGAGGTTACCTTGATCAGATTCACGGGAAAAAATTACCCCGCTTGGTCGTTTCAATTCCAGATTTACCTTGAAGCCAAGGAATTGTGGGGCTATATTTCTGGATCTGATCCTAAACCCACAGAAGATGAGAAGAAGATATCCACTTGACTTACTAAAGATGCAAAAATAAAAACTTGGATACTGGGTTCAGTGGAGCCACACCTGATAATGAACTTGAAACCTTACCCCACTTCTAAAGACATGTGGGGGTATCTGAAGCAAGTATACCATCAAGATAACTCCGCACGTCAATTTCATCTGGAATGTGCAATTGCTGAATATGCACAAGGGAACTTGTCAATCCAAGATTACTACTCAGGATTCCGAACCCTTTGGTCGGAATATGATAGTATTAAGTATGCAGATGTGGCTGCCGACGTTCTGATCGTAATTCGCGATCTTCAGGCCTCTAGTCAGCGGGATCAATTTTTGATGAAATTACGGAATGAATATGAAAGTATTCGATCTGCCCTAATGAATCGGACACCTTTACCTTCCTTGGATGTCTGCCTGAATGAACTTTTACGCGAGGAACAGCGCATTTCAACCTCCGCACATCTGGCTCAACAAACAACTGAGACCTATTCAGTCGCATTTTCGGCCAATAAGGCTTCTCAGCCTCCACCTCAGGACTTGAGCAAAACACAATGCTACAGTTGTCAAAAATTTGGGCATCTTGCATCTCAATGCATCTCAATGCAAACAGAAAGTATGTAATTACTGTAAAAAGTCAGGACATATCATCTCTGAATGTCGCCGTCGCCCACAACGTCAGACTCCTCAGCATCAGGCTCCACAGTATCAGGCTTCGCTGTATCAGACTCAGTCTCCGACTCCCCATGCTTATGTTGCCTCTTCCAATATGCCTGCTCCTACATCTGCACCCTCACAGCCTGGGCCCTCATCTTCTCTGACTCCTGAATTGGTTCAGCAAATGATTGTCAATGCTCTTTCTGCATTAGGTTTTTCAGGGACCTCGCCTCCATCTTCTACTTGGTTTCTTGATTCCGGGGCGTCTAATCATATGACATATTCCCAGACCCCTCTCTCCAATGTGAAAAAATACAATGGTAATCTTCAAATACAAACTGCCAATGGAGGTACAGTTCCCATTACTGCTCTTGGAGACATTCCTGGTCCCATCCCTTTGAAAAATGTCTTCCTTTGTCCCAATTTAACTTCTAATCTATTGTCAGTCGGGCAACTTGTTGAAAATAATTGTAACATATCTTTCTCTTCTTCTGGTTGTGTTGTGCAGGACCAGATGTCCGGGAAGGAGATCGCGAGGGGACCTAAGTGTGGACGCCTGTTTCCGCTGGATTTTTCTCAAATTCCTAGGACTAGAATTGCCAATGATGTGTTTTGTTTTTCTATTAGAGATAACCACAAATTGTGGCATAAACGACTCGGACACCCTAATTCCAAGGCTTTGTCCCTTATGTTAAATTCTGGTTTATTAAATAAATCTATTGGCTTATCTTCTTGTGTGCCTTTTGATTATGCTACTTGTAAACTGGGGAAGAGCAAAACTCTTCCTTTTCATATTTCCACTTCACACAGCACTCGATGTTTTGATTTAATTCATAGCGATGTATGGGGAATTGCTCCAGCTCTTTCTCATGCTCACTACAAATATTTTGTCACTTTTATTGATGATTTCAGTCGTTTCACATGGATTTACTTTCTGCATTCCAAATCTGATGTTTTCACTATTTTTAAAATTTTCTTAGCTTATGTTGAGAATCAATTTTCCACCTGCATCAAAATCTTGCGATCTGATTCGGGTGGAGAATATGTCTCCTCTGATTTTCAAAAGTTTTTGCAACACAAAGGCATTATTTCTCAGCGAACTTGTCCCTATACTCCCCAGCAGAATGGAGTTGCTGAACGGAAAAATAGACATCTGCTTGATGTCACTCGCTCTCTACTTCTTGAATCATCGGTTCCTACCCGTTTTTGGGTTGAGGCACTGGCTACTGCAGCTCATCTCATAAATCGTCTGCCTTCTGCCTCTCTTCAAAATCAGAGCCCATATTACCGATTGTACCAGACCTCTCCATCTTATGATGATCTTCATGTTTTCGGCTCTGTTTGCTTTGTGCACTTGCCTCCTTCTGAACGAACCAAATTAACTGCACAATCCGCTAAGTGTGTGTTTTTAGGGTATGCCCCCTTCCAGAAAGGGTACCTCTGCTACGACCCTCACATTCGTCGCTTACGGACTTCTAGGAATGTTGTTTTTTTTGAACTACAGTATTTTTTCAACAGCACCTTGAACCTCCTGACTCCTCTTTAGTGTCTTTACCTGGTTTCTCTGACAACACTTCAGTTGTTCGTTTTAATCCTAACTTTGTGTACCACAGACGGAATACAGACGCGCCTCCCAGGGATCCCCCTCCTGATCTTCCTCCAGCATTTGGTCCACCTCCGGCAGTTGATCCTTCTGGGCTTCCTACATTGCGTCGCTCCACACGCATTTCGGTACCCCCTGACCGCTATGGGTTTTCCCATACTTCCTTAATGTCCACTTTGTCCTCTTCTTCCATTCCCCAATCCTATTCTCAGGCTGTGCAGGACAAATGTTGGAACCAGGCTATGAACGATGAGTTGGAAGCCTTAGAGAAAAATCATACATGGGATATTGTCTCCTCTCCTTTGGGTGTCAAACCTATTGGCTGCAAGTGGATTTTTTCTCTCAAGTTAAAACCAGATGGCACTCTCGATCGATATAAGGCGCGTCTCGTTGCTCTCGGCAATCGTCAAGAATATGGCATTGATTATGCTGAGACATTTGCTCCCGTCGCTAAGATGACCACTGTCCGCATAATCCTTGCTGTTGCTGCATCTCAGTCCTGGCCTCTCTATCAAATGGATGTCAAGAATGCGTTTCTTCATGGTGATCTCAAAGAAGACGTTTATATGCGTCTGCCTCCAGGGTCTTCCTCTGGGCCGGGCATGGTTGCTAAGCTCCGTCGCTCTCTTTATGGTCTGAAGCAAGCTCCTCGCGCATGGTTTGAGAAATTTCAAGATGCGCTTCTCTGCTTGGGTTTTCATCCGAGCCAGTATGATCCTTCTATGTTCTTACATCATGCTCCCTCTGGAGTTACTGTTCTACTGGTCTACGTAGATGACATTGTTATTACTGGTCCCAATGCACAAATGATTCATGAACTTCAAGCTTCTCTTCATCAGACATTTCAAATGAAGGATCTCGGCCCCTTGCACTATTTCCTCGGTCTTGAAGTTCATCAATCCCCTACTGCTATAGTTCTCAATCAGCACAAATACACTGTTGACCTCATTGCCTTGGCTGGCCTTGCTGATTCCGCTCCGGTCGATACGCCAATCGAACTGAATGTCAAACTCAGTAAAGAGGAGGGTGACCTTCTTCCAGATCCTACCGCTTATCGCCAGTTAGTAGGTAGCTTGATCTATCTCACCATCACCCGTCCTGATATTTCCTTTGCGGTCAACCTCATGAGTCAGTTCATGACTGCTCCTCGTCATCTGCATATGGCTGCTGTTCGCCGCATCATTCGATACCTCCTTCGCACTCCGACTCGCGGGTTGTTTTTTCCATCCAACAATCCTCTATCTCTCAAAGCTTATTCAGATGCTGATTGGGCTGGTTGTCCAGATACTCGCCGCTCAACGACAGGCCGGTGCATGTTTTTGGGTAATAGTCTGATTTCTTGGAAATGCAAGAAACATGACAAAGTTTCAAAATCTTCTATCGAGGCTGAGTACCGAGCTATGTCTGCTGCGTGCTCTGAAATTCTTTGGCTTCGGGGTATGCTCTCTGACATTGGATTTCCCGCCGAAGGAGCTACCCCCCTCTATGCTGATAATACCAGTGCCATTCGGATTACTGAAAATCCGATTTTTCATGAACGCACTAAACACATCGAGGTTGATTGTCACTTCATACGAGATGAGCTTAAACGTGATGTCATCAGCCTTCCGCATGTCTCCACTGAGCTTCAAATTGCTGATATTCTTACTAAAGGTCTTCCTCGACCACGGCATCAATTCTTGGTTGGCAAATTGATGCTCGTTGATTCTCCCGCATCAATTTGAGGGGGGATGTTAAGTTGACCCATGAAGGGGCCCAGGCCCATCAATCCAGTCCAGCAAGCTATACCTCACGTGGGTTTTGATTTGGTCACTAATTAGATAGCTGTACATATTCTAATTTGATTGCTTTCCTATTTTAGATTAGTGATTCATGTAATTACCTAGTTTCCTATGTAAGAGCCTTGATTAAGGCATGTATATTCCTATTTATTGGTGATGATTCTCCAAGAGAAGACACACAAATTAATACAAAGAGTTATTCCAGAAGTCTCAGTCGATCTTTGTGTTTTGCAATTGTGAGAATGACACTTCCCACTATCTCTCATAAGTTCGGGTTATTATCAATTCATCACCATCAAATAAGCCTAAGATGGTATTTTCTTTAATCCTAGACAATGCCCTGAAACTGTGATTTGGGTGAGCATCCAATTATCGAATTTGGGTTCCCAATGGGATTTTATTTGGACTAAAGAATTTGGTTGCATGTACTTACCTTAGCTATAAAAATACTTCCCTATAGTTGGTCATGAGCTCATGGTAAAGAAGAAAAATCCACTTAAATGTAATTCAAATTATCCACACATGAACTATAAGACCCAATTTATGTATGAATTGAAGATTAACGTGTGCCAAATGGTGATTTGTCATCTTGTAGATATACTCAGATTTGGTGATTTAGGACTTAGATTTACATTAGGATTTGAATATTAAGGGTTCAAATTTAGGTGTAGAGTGATTAGAAGTATGATACATCGGAAGAGAGGATTCCTTTATTTAGGGTTATTTGATGAGAGAGAGAGACTGAGCACGGGAGGACCACCGCGAAGAGGATCTCACACTCTCAATATAAAGAAGATGTCGAAAGAGAGCGACGCGAAAATGATCCGGTACTCTCGGCGAGAAGAAAATGTTAGAAGATATAAGTGTTTTTACCAATATTTTGTGACGTGGGGCGACTATTTATTAGTTAAAAGTGGGACAGGTTCAAGCCCATCTAATTCTCTAGGAGTTTCAAAATAGACCTGGGGCCACCACCCCAGGTCATATACTGTAGGTCCGTCCATCGTTTTGGTTTTTATTTTTTGGATGCAGTGAGTGAGAGTGTTGTCGGAGATTGGAGGGAAATTGATGTGTTTAGGAGAATGCTTGCATTCCACTAACATTTGTAAGTTGCCATATGTATGTCATTAGCTAGTCTTGCATGCAATAATGTATATAAATTGTAAGCTTAAGTACATTAATAAAAAGGAGTCTCCCTATGCATAGCGCTCTGATGAAGACATCACTACCTTAGAGGAGAGTCAGGGTTCAAGCACTGCTCGCCCTATTAAAATCAGCTTCCACAAACCAAGTGAGCCATTTATCCTAGAACCAAAAAAAGGGGAGAAAGAGAGGTCATTCTACAAACCTTTTATTACCTTTTACAAAAATTTTAAATAAAAAACTCTAATTACTTTACTTTATTACCCCAAGGAGCTTACCTGTACGAACCCTCTTGTTGGACCTTCTTGATAATCAAGAAGACCTAGGGTCTAGTTGGGTCCTTTTTTTTTTTTTTTTGGAATGATAACTTGTATTAGAAATAAGAGCTTTAGAGTACAACTGGATTATACCAAAAAACAAGGGGCCTAAAGAAACCCCAAACCAACAAGAGCCACTCAGAAGGGAGGTCTAGTTGGGCACACCATACTTGAATGCCTAGAAATATAATATATTATATAAAATAATATTAATTAATAATTCTTTTTTGTGAGAGAGGGAATGATGCAGTTCAAGAGATAATGCCATCGTCAAATCCATTGTCAAAGAAATTATCAAATGACTTCATCACATCTCTTTGCAAGCACAATTTTATGTGGTTTACCTCTTTGCTTTTTAATATAAGTTTGGTTACTATTTAAAAAAAAATTGTGGTTTGTCACAATGTATGGCTATGCCAGTAGAGAAGAACGATTGGAGGGTTCTTGCTGTCTAGAGTGGTCATGACTTCATTTTGAATCAAAATGTAGTGAGATATGTATTGAATTTTGGGTTTTGTTTTAAGTGTGTTTAATTTTTGGTCAATAGCCATGACCATCATTGTCTTTGGATTCAATTTTGCTTGTAAAATAACAAATCAGGAGTTTTCTAACTGATTTTTTGTAGTTTGATCCTCTTGAAACCTGACTGGTTGTTTGGTAAAGAATACTTAAATCTTTTTAAGAAATGTGAAGAGGGATACTTGAAGCCCCACCCTACATCCACCTTATCTTGCTCTTGTACTCTCCTATTCTTGAAGAATGAATTTAAATATTTATGTCCAAATTATGTTTTGTCAAATGTTCTATTCTGCATCTTATTTTATCTCCATACTTCTGATTTGCTGAATGAACTTTTTTTCTGAAAAGGTATATTGCAAAGTTCTAATTAATGGCTTGTCTCTTATTTCATCGTTCCAGATTCTATTTTTTTAACATCACCGAGTGGTTAAAGTCTTGGCTGGTTGTCTTCCCCACCAGTGAGTCATGAATCAGGGGTTTAAGAAAGTGAGTTGAGATTTTTCTTTGATGAAATTCTTTAGATGAAGATACCTAAGGAGTGGTGGCTAGAAATTGGAGAGTTGCAGATAATGCCAATGCCGCGCCACCGGCCTGTGCCAAGGAGGCCACCATGGATTATTATATTGGTTTCTTTGGTGTGTGTGTTGCTGATTGGGGCTTACATTTATCCACCTGGACAATTTGAAGCTTGTTACTTCTTCTCTTCAAGTACTTGTAGTTCTTTTAGGAAATGGCTTCCACCTTCTTTCGTTAAGGTTTTTACTGATGATGAGATTGCAGCTCATGTCGTCCTAAGGGACATTCTGACTATGCCTTCCATACAATCAAAGAATCCTAAAATTGCATTCATGTTTCTCACTCCAGGTTCTTTGCCTTTTGAGAAGCTTTGGGAGAAGTTTTGGGAGAAGTTTTTTCTTGTAAGATTTCTTATTTGACTATAAACATTTCAGTTCTTTACTTGGTACACAATCTGCCTATATCTTCTTATTTGGTCGTGATACAGGACATTTAGTTTCTCCTTTGAAAAGATTCTTCTTTACACTCCCCTTTATAAAGATGAAGTCTGAGGTGTGAATGCATTATTGTCAATTTATTTAGCTAAACCCCCTTAATAATAAACACTTTAGGCCCATTTCATTAAATCAAGAAGAGAAAAATAATAAGAATACAATGTTGCTTAAATGTAACTGCATTATTTGAGATGTGAGAGTACTCTTTCTTGTTTCCTTTTCTTTTTCTTTTTTCTTTCCTTATTTATAAATAGATTCAAGGAATCTCATGTTTGGATTCTTTGCACTCTCTCTAAAACACATCATCTCATATTAGTAGTAAATCAGGCACTCTGTTTTCTCTCTTCATATCTTCTGGTCAGTTCATGGAACAAAAGTATATTCAAACTGGGACAAAATGGAGAGGGATCCTTTAATATCTAGATAATGCATGAAATGATTTTTTTTAATTTTAACGTGACTTGAAAATTGAAATAATGCATGAGATACTTGCAAAGGGGTTTTAAACTTGGTAGTGTTATTTGTTTTTAGAAAGGGCATCAATATCTGATCTCAACTACTGTTGCTGCTTAACTGGGTGATATTGCATTATGTTATTTCTGAGCGTTCGTATGTATTGCCTGGGTCACGAGGAAAGATTCTCCATATATGTACATGCATCTAGGGAAAAACCTGAACACGTTAGTCCTTTATTCATTGATCGAGACATTCATAGCAAGCAGGTATTTGCTTCTTTATGTTCGCGTTCTTTTATATTCATTAACTTAGAGAATTCAGTAAGTATAGGTATTAGGTGTTCTCAAAGTCATGTTCTATGAGTAAACCTATCTTCTTCTTCTTTTTTTTAACATGAGTAAACTTATCTTTATCCTTGGATGCATTTTTGTTCATTATGCTAGTTCTAATGTGGATCAGAATCTATTGATCCGTGAGTATGAGCCATAAATGATAATTAAATATTCACTTTTAGAAGATTTGGCTCATGATAGATTGGAGTGGAGAAATAGAATTCATGGAGCCGAACCCAACATAGTTGGGACAAGGCTTTGATGGTGGGGATCTTTGCATTTTTACTATCTTTGTGTCAATCTCTGTAAGAGAGCAATGGTATGTTGATCTAATTAATTATGACTTTATAATGTCTTTGAAAATCACACACTTTTTTTTTGTGTGGCTCTTGATGTAATTTTCCTGTGCATATTTGAAGGTTCAAGTTTTACATGATTCAAGGTGACATATTCAGCCCTTATTATCCCTTGACCATGAGTTGTAGCCTAAATTGATGGGATGAGGCTAAGGCTTCGACGATGATGATGATTGATGATAATGTTGATGATGATTTGCTCTCCACCTTAGTCCATTGGTCTTATTCTGTAATTCTGTGTTGTCTGGTTTGAACATTGTGAGCTTCAGAAACTGTCAAAACATTTCCTAGAGGGTATGATTACTGAAGTCTGAAGATGTGGAAGTTTAAATGATGTGGTAAATTGACAGATCAAAGGTCTCTTTGGCGTTTCTTCTTTAGGATATTTGATGTCAGCCAATTTGACCTTGTCGTTCCTTTGGTCTAACATCGTATGGATGAGCTTGTAAAGAAGGTGATATACAAAGTAGTACACTTTGTTGATTGTTTCCGTAGTCCCGCAGACTATAGTCCTGTTGCAATTATCTTTGTTATATTTTAGAAGGGCTCACCTTCTAAGAAAAAGGCTCAATCCTGGAGGCTGTGTGATTCTTTAGATACGCTTAATCATTAGGGGTAGTCCTGGAGGTTCATCATCCTTCTGAGAATCTCTTTTTTATTTGGTTTTCCACCTCAGATTCGACATTCATCCTCTGTAGGGGTGAAGAGGACCTTACAGTTTTAGAATCATTTATCAAAGTGTGGTTTGTAAACTTAACAATCACAGATGAGATTGGACAGTTAAATCTTTAAGAATTGTAAATTTATTATTTATAGTCAAGAGCAATGGAGCTGCAGTATTTTGGATTTTTTTATTGAAATAGTTAAAATTTTGAATTTGAAGCCTTTTGTCGTGAGATTGGTTGACAGCTTTATCTTATGCCATTTGGTTCCTAGAATATCTTATGCCACGTGGATGTCATCCAAAACAATTGCAGGTTGTCTGGGGAAAGATCTCTATGGTTGATGCTGAGAAGAGACTTTTGGCAAATGCACTCCAGTACACCGACAACCAGCATTTCATCTTGCTTTCTGACAGGTGATTGGTTTGGAAATTGATTTGATCCCAGTTCTAGATTAATTGATTTTATGGTGCAATTGTGACCATTTAGAGTAATTCTACTTTTTACATTACAGCTGTGTGCCACTGCACAATTTTGACTATGTGTATAACTATCTGATGGATACAAATGTCAGCTTTATCGACTGGTAAGTCTGCTATACTTTTCTGCATTAATCCTACTTTTCCCCTGTATTAAAGCTATTCTGATATTTACTCCATTGGAAAAATTATTTGGATTAGTGTCAAATGGAAACTCTGTAGAATGGATTAATGGTGCCGTACATCCCGATGTGCTTTTTAAGCCTTTATTATTATTATTTTTTTGGGCTGATCAAGAATGTACATTGGCTTATTAGTGGATTGCTTATTTATGTGCATTATACACTTGTTTTTTGGGCTTTTGAGGATTAGTTGTTTTTTTTAATTTTTAATATCTACTGCAAAATTGAGAATTGATTGCGTTGGATCATAATGTGCAAAGTTACACTTTTGTTCAATCACATTTCTTTTCCTTTCAGCTTTGAGGACCTTGGTCCACATGGAACAGGCTGGTATTTAGACAATATGTTGCCCGAGATTGAAAAGAAGGATTGGAGGAAGGGTGCACAGGTAAACTCAAGCATGCTTGCTTATGTCTAATTTAATGTTTAGAGGGCTGCAGAGGGCTGCATGGATTTCTAGAAAATATGTATGAATTTTATGGTATACCTCTAAGCCTTTTTCAGAAAAAGTGAACATACAAATGAAAGACCGTTATGATATGTATGCTATGTCTGTATTTGAAATGTTAACCTAGAGATAGTGCTACATGAATGATTTATAATGGTCTATTGTTTCACTTGCAGCAGAGAGAGAAGGTCTTAATAATCATTAAGAAGATTATAATAATTTCCTGAAAGATAAATTATGGTGTGCCTTAGTGATGTATTGCTGAAGTCCTTAACATGTGTTATTGTCCACATGTGTGCATGTTTACACTCACCCTGAAGTTGGCATGTGAGTGTCAATCTTACTGGCTATAACATATTGAAAATGAACACATCCTTGGGCTTTGGTGAGAATTCCAACCAATTAATTGCTAATTCTGATTTAAGGGTGTGAAAATTCGTCCCTCTGCAGCCATATCTTTGACAAGGTGACAATCAACTTCCTTGTGTTTTGTTCTTTAGTGGTTTTGGTGATATGAATTACTGCTTGCTGGTCTTGAAATAGTATTCTCAGTTTAATGAGAAATCACTGGAGCTGTGTTACTCCACATTCAGTATGGGCCATGGCTTGATATTCTGTCTCAACACTTGATTGCACCTGACTGAGCAATCACACTATGCTTTTACCCTGCCATGCAACAATATCTCGCCCCACAAATCTGCATTGTCTCGAAGTAAATTGATGATTGGAAGGAGTCCTAACCCACTTTGCTTCCTGAAAAAGTTTAGACATTGGTATGTCCATCAAGCCTATAGAAAAGTCCCTTTCCAGGTGCGAATTTGAGATATTCAAGAATTCTTCCGACTTCTTCCACGCGAGGCGGCATGTGAAGAAACTGACTAACAACGCCAACTACAGAACGTATACTTGTCCTCGTGATAGATAAATTAACTCCCAACAAGCTTTTAGTATTGTCCAGAATCATCAAGACTCTAAGAGGTTTTCCATCCTCAACTTTAAGGTGGTGATTTATTGATCAGATAGAATCAATTGGTTTACATCCAAAGAATCCAGTTTCTTTAAGACGATCAAGACTATATTTTATCTGAGAAAGATAAGACTCATTAGATTTTGCGACCTCTATTTCTAAAATTTATCCATTCTGGCGTCATTTTAAGTGCATGGGACTGGGAATTCAAAGATTAATTTAACTTGGCTTTTTTTTATAATTTTTTTTATCTGTTGATGCTTAATGGCAGATGGTTTTATCCTCAGAAGTGTATTAATCAGTGACACAAAAATGCATATTGATGGTTCTGGCTTTTACTTGTATTATTTTGCAGTGGTTCTCAATGAAGCGGCAGCATGCTTTGCTGGTTTTGGCAGACAGTCTTTACTATTTAAAATTCAAGAATTTTTGCAAGGTACCAATGTGCCAAACTATGACTCTTTTTATGATGATACTAGTTACTACAATTTTAGAGTCCTCATTTACTGTATACATACACTCTTTGTCCGCTTAAAAGCATAAAAATAGTACAGTATTGAGTAGTGTATTGATTATGAAGGAATGAATCTCTGCTGATGTTTGCAAGGGAGTTTACATGCAGACAACACCATTGGCCCATGTGAAGCCCAACTTGTGTCATTGAAACCATTCATGTCATAGCAACTCTTATGAAAGTCATTTGTCCAGATTTCACTACAATGGGAGGGACATAGACCGTTGGGGTGATCATTGTCTAAAGGCAGTTGAACTCAACAGAGAACCTCTCTTTTCAAACATTTATCAATCCAATGCTGTATAACCGGGTGGATCAGCAAAAGGTCATCCTCAAGGAAACTCCTATCCAAAGATTAGTGTAGAACCATTTCTTTTGATTCTGATATAATAATTACAAAGGAGAAGTACATGAAGTAAATCTTTTTAATACAGTTCTTTTTCTTAGTGCAGCTTGTTTATCTGACTTGTTCTGAAATCATAAAAGTATTTTAGAAAAAAATCTAAGTAATAAAATGCTCAATTAGTTTTCCTATTGACCTCTGGCAATACTAGCGCCATTGTCTTCTATTTTTAATGAGTAAAGTGATTTATTAAATGAAAGCTTGAAGAAAGAGTTAAAGAAGCACAAATTAAAAGGACAACAGGGAATGGACAGTTAACATAAATTAAAAAAAAAAAAAAAAAGAGGAAATGGAAAGCACGCTCCTTTTAAGGGCATCTGCGATCAGAGGTGCTTCATCCAAAGAATAACACGTGATGTGAACTCCCTATTAAGGTGGGTAACTGAGGTTTTTAAAATACCACTAAGTTGATATAGGTAGTACCCAAGTCCAAGTTGAGATTTTAAGTTGTGCGCAGAATTCATTATTTCTGTAAATTTCTGTTAACTGTATTTTAGTATACCTCAACAGCTGAACTACCTGGATGTCAATTTGTCCACTTTACTCATTATTGTTATGCTGTAAAATTATTAAAGGAAGGATTTCTCCATACCATGTTTTTAGAACTCAGCGAAGCAAGTTGTATTCAAGGGCGGACCTACATGTAGGCCTAGCCCCCCTTAAGTTTTCAAAAATTTATTTTTTATCACTAAATTTTTTGTAATTTTTTATTTTGACCCCTACATTGTTAAAATTTTCTTTTAATAATTTTCACTTGGCCCCCCTAGTTCCATTTTTTGGGTCCGCCCCTGGTTGTATTGCCCAATACATAAAGGTTTCAAGGATCATTATTACCGATTTTTAATGGAATTTTTCTGCCACCCAAAATGTATAATGTTGTATTGAAATCCTTGTCTCACCACCTCTATTTTATGTTTAGGTTAGTTTATTTACATCTGAAACACTCTATATGCAATTAAACATAAGTTTTACACATTTTTCTATTTTCTAATTATTCTCTTTTTAGAAAAATAGGTGAAGTGATCCAAAATATCAGTCAATAACCAATATATGGGTTAATACCCAAAAATTATGGCATTGGCCAATACAGTATTTAAAACTATG
Source organism: Umbellularia californica (assembly GCA_028538565.1). NCBI lineage: Eukaryota > Viridiplantae > Streptophyta > Magnoliopsida > Laurales > Lauraceae > Umbellularia > Umbellularia californica. The sequence goes on along the minus strand of JAPQWN010000006.1, from coordinate 76,773,777 downwards.
CTTCATACGGAATATTTAACGGCTATGATGCCTAGATATTTCCAATAGGTAATGTATCTGATGGTTAGATTTATTTTATGCAATCTATTCCTGTACCATATCCATGGTGTGTCCTGCTGTGTCTGGACATCATAGCTAAGCAATAGATTGTTTTCAGAGCTTTTTTTTTTTTTTTAATGATTCCAAAGCATTATGAAAGGCCGCTATTACATTTTGGTTAAAATTAATTAACGTTGGAGACAGAGAGCATGCGTAACTTTGTTGAGAAACTATACTGATGCAGATGCATGCTGGTTTTCACAGCTAGGCATGGAAAGACGCAATTGCTACTCAGACAAACATTATCTGCCGACTCTTTTTCATGTCAGCACATTAGACTTTGTACTACTGTCTTTTGACAATTTTTTTGTTTTCTCGCCGTAATCCACAAAACCAATTGGTGATTCTTTATATTTCCCTTTGCAGATGATTGATCCCAGTGGAATTGCTAATTGGTCAGTCACATATGTAGATTGGTCTGAATGAAAATGGCATCCAAAATCTTATAGGGCTCAGGATGTGACATTTGAACTCCTAAGAAATATAACAGTATGATTCTGCTTTTGCATGGAATCACTCTTTTCTTATTTCTGCATTGCATGATAGCATACGGCTACATTTCTAATTGTCCCCTGTTGTTTTTTATGTGCAGTCGATTGATGTAAGTGTCCATGTTACAAGTGGGGACAAGGTACATAATCTATTTCATATTCAAATGTAATGCCTTTTCTCCAGCAGTATTAATTGTAAATCAAGGTTCAGGGACCATCAGTATTACCTTTGTCCTTTGGTATTCTGTCAGTTATAGATTTGGTTCTGGAGATTTTACATGCGATAATAAACGTGGTTCTGGAGGTTTTTACACGAGATGGGTGCGTATGGATGTGATATCCTGCTGGATTGGTTTTTGCAGAAAAACCTGACTGATACGGTCTAAATTCTGATGGTGGTAGAGTCAGTAACACACACTCCCGCACGCACGCACGTATGCGTGTTTTGAAGAAAAAATCTGCCTGCTAGACACACGTTCGGGTTACATTCTATATTAGCTGTCCAATTTTTAGTTGTTCATACTAAATCAATTATAGAGATTGGTGAGATCAACTGCTTATATAATTTGGAGAAGAATGAAAGTTTCTTTTGTACTTTTTTTTTATCATTACAGGATGCATTGCTCATATCATAATAAAATAATAAAAAAGGGAATGTATTACTCAGCCCAAACCCAAATCATCCTCATTTATTTATTTATTTTTGCTATGATGGGAGAGTGGTACACAACTTGTGAAGCTAGCAACACACCCAGAAATCAATCCGTGGGAACCTGTGAAAAATGAGATGGCCCATTCCACTCGGCCATCTCCTGTTTCTCAACCCAAACCCACTTTAACAAGAGCCGTCTGCATATTTTCTCTTTGAAACATCACATCTATTGGCGATGATTGATAATTGTGACACGGGATAGCATAGTTACTTTAATCATCTTTAGAGTGTTAACCTGTCATATGTAAGTCTGCTCAATTGCTATTAGCATTTCTTACTAGAAATAATTGTCATTGTCATTATTTTTAGAGAGCTAAAACATGGAGTTCTTTGTTGCATGGTTCTAGTAAATAATCACTAGAAGATGGAAAACCATGATGAGTGTTATATTGCATATGTGCAGGAGATGGTGCTGCAGAGGCCATGCTTGTGGAATGGGGTGAAGCGGCCATGTTATTTGTTTGCAAGAAAATTCAACCTGGAAACACTCGAAAATATGATGCAATATCTCTCCAATTATACAATTTGAGAACCAACCACGCTTGTGATTTTTATTCATTGGCCAGCATTCTCCGTTAGCTCCCATTAGTTCTTCCTTGATACATATAAAATGCAAAACCACAGCAGCTCTAATGCTGATCCACTGCTAAAAGTAGAAGGCTATTGGTAGAGAAAGCAGGGGTTCATTTAACTTCTATTGTTTGAGCAAACTGACTAAGCTTTGTTGCTCTTTGTTTTGATTTTTGTCAATGGCATCTCTCCTTCTCTCTCTACCACCCCCGCCCCCCCCCCACCCCCCCCCCCCCCCCCCCCCCCCAATTGTGTGTGTGGGGTTTTTTTTTTTTCTTTCTTGGGAGGTTTTGTTCTATCTTTTATAGAAAAGTTTTGCCATCCTTTTCAATTGTTTTGATTTTATTATATGATTATATAGCTAAGAGACAGGAAAGAAAAATCCATTAGTAGCTCAGTCGATGAAGGACCTCCGTTCCACTGATATAGCTGGCTAGTTAAGGACTCGGGTGATTGTCCATGTGGGTGTGTGGGTGCTTACATAACCAAAAAAAAAAAAAAATTGTGGGACTGTCTCTATTTAACAATATTGACTCGTTTTTATCTACTATGCAATACCGTGAAGTGAATCCCAAGTCATGATACAGTGACTTATGATATCATGATAAATAGTTCTCTGAACAAAAACCAGCCGAATGCTTCTACCTAGAACCACAAATCTCAAAATGATCCCAAAATAGGTTCTCTTGGGAATGAGATCACCACAAAATGAGTTGACCCACTTCAGAAACACCTGTGCCTGAACAAAACCACTTCAAAGCTCTTATGACCACACCCCCAACTAGGGGTCAGGTTAGAAAACTCCACAAAAAGCCCACATGAACTACCATTTTGAAGACACATTTTTGCCTAAAACCGTCCCAAGAAAAAAATTCAATCTTTTTGTAAATGGCGTTGGTTGTCATTGCCATATATGTTCCACACACTGGACAGATCTTCAACATCAGATCCTCATATACCCACAATGGCTTTTTTGTCATTCTCATCTCATCCAACTCACCTGTATTTCCTGCAAATGAAGCAAGATGTTGATCTTCTCTTTCTTCATATCTTTATTGTCTCCTTTCACGCATAAGTTGAACCAACCACCTAGCAGATTTAAACCATGCGAAGCAACCAACGCCATTGCTCAAGTTTGACTCATGAGCTAACTAAGCACGCTTGAGCTTGAATTGGTTATTAGCTTCTTGAAGCTTGAGCCTAATTGAGCTGAGCCCAGCTGGTCAAGCTCATTGACAACCATAAAGACGAGAAAGTAAAGGACAACATAACATTATATAGATAGAAAACACACCATCCAATACTATATAAATGAAAATCTAGCAAGGAAAATAACAACACATTGATAAGTTGATAGTTAACGGTACAAACCCAGTCTAGAATCACACTGCGACAATTTTCACATAGTTCACAAACAACTTATAAAATAAGATGATGAAGAAAAAGAAAAGGAACAGATTTCTTGCCACCAATTGTTCATTTGAATCCAAAGCACTAGTTGCCATATATGGTATTGAAATATCACCTGCAAGGCATGAGATTGCATATAAATTTTGTTAATACAAGTTGAGAATGATACAAAATCCTAGAGTTCTGAAATTTACAAGCAGTTCAATGAGAGAAATTCTAGAATAGTTGGATAACAATGTGTTTGGAAATTAAAAAATGAAATGGACATGCTTTTTTCACCTGTAGTAATATCAAATGGGATGTAGTTTACATGAGTGGAACCCTGCTAAAATAAAGGTGGGGATGGAAAATCCCACACAACATTCCTATATGAGAGGATCGATTATGTTTTCCTTTTCTATGATTGGTGAGCTAATATGATGATACAACAAATTCTATAGGCATTGAGATAACAACATATAACCCAAGTTTTAGAATTCCATATATTAAGCAATCTCACCTTGGTTTCAAATGTATTTCATGTTTGTTTCTCAATTCAAGTGGGATTCCACAGTTGCATCGACTGTCCTTTATAAAACAAAATTAAATCTTAATGTAAAGTTCAAATGTAGAACTCAATGGGTTAGGACTTCGATCGGGTTCATTTCCAGTTTTCTCATCTTTTCTGGAAAAAAAGATCCTTTGGAAAAGAAAAAAGTTTTGAATGAGAGACATTTGAAGATATTAAAAAAAAAAAAAGATTTATAAACATCTCATTTAAATGCTGGGCCCAGCGAGAATATTCTGATGTCTTTTATAATAGAATAGGTGGAAGGGCTTTTGGAGCCAACTGGCCTCATAAGAAATAGCTGAATAGGACTTCATTTATTTATTTATTTGTCAGCTCGATCTAAAAGCACTTTTCTATCATGTAGGTCAAGAGCGTTTGATAATAGGATAAAACTATCAAGCATTGAAACAGTAGGGGATTTGGATCCTTTGTAAGCATAAATATTCAACTCATAAAATAAAATTGAAAATATAAGTTACCTGGTTTTCTCCCGATTTCATTTATGCTCTGCTTCTCTTCTTCCTTAGACTACTTTAAATTCCTTCAAGAGACCACGGACTCGCTCGGGAAGTGTCTTAGTTTTCAAATGATGTAGATAATAGAGTTCTACACTTTTGATAACTGGCATTGCTCTTTCCTCAACTATCAATTCCTCTATAGGCAACCGATCGAGCATCAACAACTCCAACCGAGGAAATCCTCCTGAAGAGCAAATCATTTTCTTGCTAACATACGATTCGGACCATAACTCGAGAATCTTAAGGTATGGCAGTGTCTCCAATGTAGAAATGACATCTTCTTGCAATTTAGAAAAATTCAAATTCAGCTTGGCAAGTTTTGGCGGCAACTCTGGTAGTTCCTCTATTCTTCCACACAATTTCATCTCATAGAGATGCAAATGACGCGTAAAGGGCATAAACGTTGGGACAGGAGATAAATCAAGCAATTGGAGATTGTGCAATTTCTGAATGGAGTCGGACAGTGCCTTATAGTTCGAACTTTCGGGTCCCCTTATTTTAAGTTTTCTAAGATTAGTTAGCTTGTCTAAGCCATCTTCAATCCAACTGCCAGCCTCTAAGGATAATGTACAGAGGTTACTTAAATTCTCAAGTCGTGGATGCCCATAAATATCACAGAACTCAGCGTCTAGATGCCTCAACTGCTTCAAATTGAAAATTGCATTAGGTAAGGTGCCACGGCCATATAAAAGTAGAGTTTGTAAGTTAGACAGGTCGCCAATGGATGGTGGAAGTGGAGGCGGAACACCATGGGTTGGACCAAGTTGAAATTCCAAATACCTTAAATGAGCAAAAACTCCAATGTGCTTGGGTAATGTCACTTCTGAAAAGCATACAGGAACTGTTTTCAACACTCTTAGTAATTTGGGTCTTGTGTGCAGTAATTTTGACAAAGGAACTTCAGATTTGGAGAAGTCTAATATGGAACGAAGGGTCTCGGTTGAGCTTTCTGAAGTTTCATATCCATCAACATTGTCATGGAATGCTAGTCGCCTCACACTAGTTGAAGATGAACTAGTGCCATTATCTTTGTAAATTGTGAAGAAATTAATTTGGCTAGCTTCAGATATAGTGAGGTCACGTAAAAGATCATGGACACGGCATTCATCAACTAATCCGTTAGATTTCTTTGATACTACTTGAATCATGCTCCTGCTAACCAGCTCCTCTAAGTGGTCTTCTGCAACATCTTCCATGAGCTCGCCATCTCTCTGCCGAATGAAGCCTTCAGCAATCCACAACCTGATTAATATCTCTGACCTGATTTCATAATCCTCTGGGAAAAGGCCGAGATACAAAAAGCATGGTTTCAGGTAATAGGGCAAATCCCAATAACTCAAAGCTAATATTTTCATACACCATTCAGAGCTTTCAGTGAGATGCCGAGGTACACACTTAAGAACATTGGACCATTCACGGAACGTCTTTTCTTTTCTTGCTAAGAGACCTCCTAGGACCAAAATAGCTAGTGGCAGACCTCCACACTTTGCAAATATCTTTCTCCCTGTTTCTTCCAACTCTGATGGGCAAGCTGCTGAGGGGTTTTCTCCTGGAAAGACTTTTTTCATGAACAATTCCCAGCCTTCTTCATTATTCAGAAGGCGCATCTCATGGAGACGGCTTACTGGGTCAGCATGTACAGCTACTTCTTTGATGCGAGTGGTAAGCATTACTCTGCTTTGCTCCTTGCCATTAGCTGGTAGTACGAGTTTTAAATCCTCCCATGCTTTTATGGACCATATATCATCAATGACCACCAGATACTTCTTCCCTTTCAAGTGATCACGAAGCATCTTCCCCAATTCGGACTCAGGCAAACTCTCTATATCCGCTCGAGATTTGCTCATTGCGCATGTTATAAGGCGTATCCAGACATCTTTCATTTCATATTGTTGAGATAGGCAAATAAAGGCATGACAATCAAAATCATTTTTAACATCATCATAAACTCTTCTGGCGAGAGCAGTTTTACCTGAACCGCCCATGCCAAATATGGAAATCACACAACGCCTTTGCTCCCCATTGATCAACTGCTTCTTCAAAGTGCTGATTTCTTCTTGTTGACCAACTACTTCCGGTTCTTCGAGGACGGCAAAAAACAGCCTGCGTTGCTGCAAATCTCGGATCGAAGAGCTTGCCTCTTGTCTTCCTTCATTGATATCCCTTATGCCATAGGTTTCCCTCCTACTTGAGATGTCACTGATCTTCTGCTTTATTTGCTTAATCCGGTTGGCGACCTCGTGGCGAGTCTTTGGCTCGCTGATGCCCCTTCTGACACGCCCTACAAGTCCATGCCTCTTCCTTTGACTGTAGATGAAGGTTTCAATAACATCTTCGATTTCATAAGAAACATCTCTGATGTCTGACACCCATTTCTTCACTAGCTCGTCTGTATTCTGTTTGGAATCGGCATCTTTCAGAAACCGTTGCATCCACTCTAGTTCATTTTTAATCCCTTCCACCCCCTCACGCACTCCAAAGAGGAGTTGTGCTTCTTGAATGAGAAGATCACCCAACTTTCCTATGATATAGGAAACAACAGCCTCGGAAGCCATCTGTCTCTTCTGCGATGGAGAAGATGATCTCAAGTTTTTTCCATGGAAAGGTTAGAAGAGAAAGACGGTGGTGATTGTATTGCACGTTATAAAACCTACAAAAAAACAAAAAAGGCCTTTCTCAAATACTTCCTTTTCATTTGCTTTTCTGATACCCACCACCAACTAAAGTAAAAGCTACCTATGGAATGGGGGTGTTGTGGGTTGAATGGCATCTGATACTACCTCACACCCACTGGCAGCAACAGAAGAATAATGGTGACCGAGATTTCCATATATGTGTAACACTGAAAAGAAAATACAACACGTGCCATGCATGCGAGGCTGTAACCGAGTGAGTCTTGAGTCTTGGCTTATCGTTGTGAATTTCTCTCCTAAATTTCAAGGGATGACCCATTACTTTTGTCACGTAAAATGGCCCCCAGTCCATGGTACCTGGTGGGTTACAGTGTACGTCTCACATCATACAGTGTGTCCCACTTGAATAGGGTGGTTGCAAGACTTGCAAGTGGCCCCACTTGCTGGGAGGGGGGATCAAACGGTCAGGTGGTCAAATGGTGGGCCCCACTTGCAAGTCTTTAAACGGTGGGCTCCACTTGCATGCGAGTGAACTGGATTTCGGATTCAGAGAGCCGACCGGGATATGGATGTCTCTCCATATATGATGCAGGGGCATGGTTATGTGTTCCACATACCACCCTCGCCATCCAGTCATTACCTGTTCGCATTTTCACTCCTTTTACTTTGAAAGGACAATCAATTTTTTTTGTGCCTGTATCCTTCGTGGAAGTTTTCCTACTTCTATATGTGCCATCGCGATCATATTCGAACAACAGTCTAAGACTCTTCCCAATTATACTAGTCTCTGACCTTTTAATGACAATGATATATCCTAAATTGCGTCTAGTATGTTGAATCCAATCAATTAGAGATTGGCGCGAATAGAATACCTGAAAATATATTAATTCAGTTAGAAATTAACAACTTTTTATTAAAAATTGACAAAATAAAACATAATTGGAATTGAGTTAATATCATACGATGTCGGTGGAAAATTCGTTTGTAATATTTTCATCCACATTTTCTTCTTCTTGTTTTATTTCGTTTCTTGTGCATCCAAACAGGCCCTAAAGGTATTTCAGAGATTAAACTCTTTGGCATTAATTTGACTGAGCCCACGTTATATACTGGGCCCCATGATTTCTGACAATGTTTGATTTGATAAAGCAATTATTGAGTCATAAGACTCACACTTTGATGCAGGACAAAATTAGGCATGATATCCCCATCACACTTGGATCCTAAGATTTATTGTAAATGGGATTCATTGTATTGATATAAATATTTTATCTAGGATTTGATACAAAATGTAGGATTTGAGATACAAATCCTAGAATGTTAACAAAAATGATTAGAATACTCGGTTTTATGGAGTTAAATGTTGGGCTGCAAAGGAACAGGAGGAACATAATGTACATTTAAAGAAGGGGATGCTTGAATTAGAAAAAGAGTAAACTTGCATTAGTTAGAGAAGTCACTACTTGGGGTTGCATATGGGAGTGGTTTTCAGGAGGTGCCTTGTTGGAGAATTCTAACTTTTCCATGTGGAACATTTCTTATGCATTTCCTTTCCTCATAGCCACTAGAAAGTCTCTTGCGCACTCATTTTTATATTCCCACAGTTCGTGTACCTTAGGTAGTTAGATTTCGTTATAAGTTTTTTTTTTTTTTTTTTTTTTTTAATGGTGAATTGTATTAATCAAAGCAGAGCAATACAAAAGAGGATAGACAAAGTCTCCTAAACAGGCCTAAGGCCCCAAAAAGTGAAACCAAAAGATTAAGATGACGTGGCCTTTTTCATTTGACGTGACCTTTTTAGTTCCAAAAAATAGAAATCTTAAGCTGACCACAGATCAATGGGACATGGTTAAGTTGATGATGATAATTACCTATATTTCATACATATATATATATATTTATACTTTCCAATGCTGCGATTTCCATTTCTAGTATTCTGATGTTTTTTTATCCAGCATGTTGTTGTTACCTCTATTGATGTGAGTGTGTCAGATTTTTTCTGTTGCCAATTTCTTTTAGTTAGAACAAAACTCTTTATTTCAGTCCTACTTGAGTTGTATTTTTTATTTCTTTTAGTTGAGGACTGTGAAGGAACTCCATTGTGGTGAAAGACTTTTGTTGGGTTCGTGTGATCCTTGTTAAAGACTCCTTCTTGGACTGGAAGATCTCCTGCAGAGTCCTGCTGTGCCGAATTGCGGAATTATACTGACTGTCTACATGGTCTCGCTATAACGAGACACTATTCTGTCTCATCTAGAGACTGACCTCTCTATAGCGAGGTGTCGTATCCTGATTTCTTTAGGACTCTTCAAGCTGAAGTTCTCTACTTCTTTTAGAAGTTCTTTCTTCTTTCTATGAGTCTCCTGCACGAATCAAAAACCCCTTGCATCCTCTATAAAGGGGACTGGAGAGCAATCAACATGTGTGTATCAAGTCATATTCTTCTTCTCAAGTCTTGTAAGGGAGTCTGCGCTGAAGTTCTGGTTCTTATTCTTCTTCTTCTCTCTATCTCCTTGAAGGGGCATTCAAGGAGGGTTTCAAGCAAGCACGTGGAAGGTGAACGGCGGGTCGTCGGCGAGTTCTTCACAGTCCTTTAGGTTGAGTTTCAACTGGGTCAGGTCCTGTGAGTTCTTTATAATCTTCATTCTCATAGTACATTGCTTTATGTGGCTTTTGCCACCCGTGGTTTTTTCCCGAGAAGGGTTTTCCACGTAAATCTCTGTGTCTCTCTTTATATGGTGATTGTTTATATTTGTTTAGCATAATTTTCTTATTAATTACATATAATAATCTGATAAAGGACCTTAGCCTGAGTTAAGGCATAAATAGAAGGTTGGTATCAAACCTTCACAATAATCGAATTGAATCTCGCAAAGTGGATCCCACATATGTCAAATTTAGTAGTCCTCTTACGTATTATACTCAAAATACCCAGAGCTGCATTGGCCCAATATCCAAATGAATATTTGAAAGGATCTTTTAACACGATTAATTGATTATCATTTGGAGGGTTTTCATGTCTAACGTTCCCATAGGATTTAAAAATCCCTACTTTTGTAGATTTACGTACTAATTCATATTTTTCTCTATTATACACAACAATTATCAACAATATTGGTGTGAAAGAAGACGACAGTTCCGTCAAAGAAGACGACAGCCACGCGGAAAGCGGAAAGACTCGTCCAGGAAGACGACAGCCAGCGTTAAAGCAACGCACCCATTGCTTTTGAAGCACGCGCCATTGACTTCAGACTTTCTTTTGCTTTAATCGACTGTAGCGCTTTATCCCACAATAACCAAAGCAGCTGCTTCGAAAAAAAGTTCTATAGTTTATTTTTGATGCAAACCAAGCTTGAACTCCCAAATTGTAAATGGAATCAGCCCCGCAGAAGAGTGGTCCAGCCCAGCTCTGGCCCATTAACAGCCGTCCATTCTTTATGTGACCTGCCTCATGATGGATTTAGAAAAGCTCGGCCTGTGAGTCACACTCAATAAGATCGATTTTGGCTCTGCTTACCTGTGCCCAGGGTTGACCCTACTTTCAAGTAATGAGCCCAAGGGTTGGTACTTGGTGTGGACTTCTTTTTATTTTTTCAGTGGCCCAGTGGCCAAGACATAGAAAGCGAAGGTCGTCCGCCCGGGTTCAAAATGTGGTGGGGCCTTATCCGCAAGGCCAGCCCTCTGCTCCCGGCTTTGGCATGGACTATGACAAGAACACAACAGCTCGGATTTACGCATGCCTGATTGGAAAATGGGCAAATCCAAAATCAGTCCGGTTAGTATATTCAGGCTTGGATTCAAGCTTTAGCACCAATATGATTTCATTATAAAAAAGAAAAAGAAAAAGAAAAAGAAAAACTGAGCTACTCATTAAAAAAATAATGAAACAATATTGTCCTTGATACATAAATGTTAGTATTATCTGCCAGTTTATACGGGATGGGCTTGAACATTGTTAGAATTATCGTTCGAGAAAAATAATTCTCTCCAAAACACGAGGATATTTTTAAATCTGGGGTTTCTCTTAGGGTGAGTTTGTGCGGAGTGAGGAATCCGGCCTCAATGGAATCCTTGGTGCCCCATTTTCGTTGGTGTCAGAAAGCCATGGCAATACTAATCCATGGTATCATTTTCTAAGCATTTGGTACAGCAAAGAAAATAGGCCCGAATTCCGCATATGTGTTGTTTGGTGCAATAACAAATTCTTCGATGATTCCTATATATTGGTGTTTGGTGCAACATTTTGCTGGGTCTGAAAATAACTTCATGCTTACAAAAATTATTTAAATTTTATATAAAAGAATTTGTTATCTCCACACATGACAAACTGAGCTAGATTAATCAAATTCTGTGGGACCATAAAGAATAGCTTAAAAATTAATTGCGTTTAATTTTCTCCCTATAAAATTATGCTGATCTAGCGAATCCATTCCATGAAGCAATCCCACTCTATTAAGCAATTGACCCAGTCCACAAACCCACCTTTGCAGCTGACCCAACCGTAATGCACATCAATAAAGATCATATGCACCACAAAGGGATTTAAATCAGCTGGGGCTCATGTTCCAACCTAGAAAGAACGTGTTTCAGTCCACACTAGGCAACAGGCAGCAAGCAATGACTATTCATGATCCTTTTGAGTTAGCACACTACTATGACCACCAATTTTACAGAAATAGAAATTTTGATTGTCAGAAGTTTTTATAAAGAAAATGTGAAGGAAAGCCAAAGTTGAGGGTGAGATGACAGTCATGCATAGGCACTACACCTAAAACAATAAGGTTTTTTTTTTTTTTTTGTAAGTTGTATTGATTAGTAAAAATCATGGCATGCGGTGAATGCAATCTCAATTTATAGCATCATCAAATAGAAAGGCCCACTCCTGAAGAGCAACAACAAATGGACAATTAAAAACTATGACTAAGTTAGACTTTGTGCTTGAATTGCAAAGTCAGCAGCAATAAGCTAGTTGTAATCAATTGACTGAGCCCAATTTTGGGTGGAAATCTTTTTGGGAATGAACAACCTTTCATCCCCTTATTTGGCAAGCATTTGATGCAGAACGCACAAAGATGCTAGCTTGGTATAATTGTGCTCGAGGTGAGGTAGAAAGGACTCGAGATTAGGTTGAATTTCATTGCACAAAGAGATTGAGGACACTCCAAATATTTCCTATTGGATGATCCTTCTTGTGGAGTTTGCCTGGTTAATGTTACCCTTTGTCTACATTCATCTATTAAACAGCCACTCTGTGCAAGATCAGATATCAAAACATAGGCAACAGCCCAATCCAAGCCCAAGTTGCATTGGCTAGTCTTCCCTCTCTGTGCAAGATAAGAAACATATATAGATGCAATCTCGGGCCTTCTATCCAGTCAAGCTCCACAGGATACGTAACTGTGGCATATGCCGGTGATTTTATGCTTGGCAAAGATGGGCTTTAAATTCCACAATTATTATTAGACCTCAAGCAAAATCTAGGAGGATGTGAACAACATGTAACAAGTAATACAATTCATAACAAGAATAGCAAAAACAAACACTATCTAGTAAACTGGTTAAAGCCCCAACAGAGGCAAGAAAACATCCGCAGTGTGTAAATGTTCAAGCCCATTCTAGAAAACAAGTCCCAAAAATGAAACCAAAAGGAAGATTGGTGCATCCTCCTCCATCGGCACATCCTATAAAACAAGCCCCAAAAATGAAACCAAAAGGAAACTTGGTGCATCTTCCTCCATAAGCAAGCCTTGCTGCGAGCACTTAGCGATACTGAAAGACAAATAAACCAACAGTTAGTGTAATGCAGTCCCTGAAAATTGCATTTTTTATATATCTAAAGAGACATTTTACAAAACTAGCAGTGAAGAACCAGCATTGTTTGTGCTTGGACTAGCCTTACTTCTAGCCTGATAACTAAACAGGAAGAGCTGGATTGTATACATGCTTGAGGTCAGACTTTGTTCGGGCATGATACAATCAACAAAAATGGACAAATGTATCTTCTGTGCATGATCTGGGCCATAATATGACCAACACAATCTCACTTTGAAGAAGCCTGGGTTCATCACAACCCAGCTGATTCCTAACCAACATTATTACATGGAACAGTATGTCAACCAATGAAGAAATGAAAATATAAAGTACCATGCATAGCCAAAAAGTGTGTCACAAATGATGTAGGGAACAAGTTGTTTGAAAATAAAAATAAAAATATAAGGAACACCCATGATGCTTTTGGGCATACACGCAGAAGAAACAAAAGATCCATCATTAAATTGTTACAAAGAGAGTAGAAACGATAAATCAATATAGTCTAAAATGATATGTTAAATTGTGAAGTGACAGAACATGGATTCAAATGGGATTGTGTAGTAGAATTAACAAAGCAGACACCATATTAACAACACACAATGCTGATGATTTTTTAAACAGTTTAAAAGATAGACCTTTTTTTATGGGTAAGAGAAAACGATTATGATTCAATGAATTATTATCAGGAGGGACTAGTTGTGACAAACACAGATTCTGCAATACATCTGAACTGACACATTAGATTGTAAAATGGCTTCAAATAAGACTGAGTGGAAACTGTGTAAGTAGAGAACTCGAAAGGGCAACACCAGATAGATGGAAAAAGACTTCGACAACGACGGTGACAATGGTGATGTTTAAATAGAATATTACAACAGTAGATGTTATATGCCAACTGATCTGAAACCCACCACAAGCATCTTCAGACCATGTTTGCTTAAAATCAGAGAATCACAGCCTGTGAACACCTAAAAGGATACAAACTAACCTTGATAAAGCCAATTGCTTTGGCATTGTTGTGGAAGCACTGCTTGCGACACATAAGCCCATACTTCCTGATCAAACCATGAGAATTTCCACAAACTCGGCTGAGAAAAGAGAAAAAAGTTATTTGTTAGAAATAAATTAAAATGTAGATGAAATAAGAGGGCATTAGCAACATGAGACAGTAACTGTGTGCATAAGCATAGTCATCAAATGATCAATCAGAAATAAATAAAGTTTAAATGCAAACTAGATTTGGGCAGAACTGAAACACAACGATTGAAGTATACTTCCAATGTCCCTATAGTTGCCAAAAAAGTAGAAGATGGAGAAACGATTAGTTGTCTCTTTTGAAAGTTGTTCTAGGAATTGCTGCATTGAACCTGTCAAGGAATTGTATGATCATCACATTTTCATGGGTTTAAATGAAAGGATAAACTATTAAAGAGGTGACCTTCATAAACAACAATATAGAATTGAGAGTATTAGAAAAACATGCAGTTGAAAGATACAAACTAGCACTTAAAAATGTGCAAAATGTTTTCATTATCCTAGACAATTGTTAATACATATAGCACTGCAAAAGTATTCATATAAACATTCCTCAAGAGAACCTGAAATCACAAGGATAGAGGCAATACCAATGTAGCGAATCCAACTGTAAAATTCTGCTTTTCTTAACCTATATACTTTCAAAACATGATAATACCATTATAGCCTCTCCTTTCAATCCAAAATTTCAATACATAACAAAGAAGCACTACAACCACAAATACCAAAATTAGTCGAAGACCAAGAATAATAGTACTTACAATGTATAATAATAATAAATAAATGAGTAAAGCATAATACAGAAAATCCAAGGATAAAAGCAAACCTCGAAACAATTGTTAACCAGTTATCTTTCATCCCACATTTGTTGTGCAATATTATCACGCAAGTTGGTTGCAAACTCCTTATCCAAATTACTTGCATATGGTGTAGCAAGCGTTTCATCATCTATTCCATGCAATTCTCCATCATCATAGTTTAAACTCCCGTCCATATATTCCCCGAACAACTCATCCACGCCATCCCACTTACGTATAAAATTGTGAAGCACACATGTTGCAACCACTATCTTTGCTTGTGTCTTCAATGGATAATGTGAGCCAACTTTAAGGATGGGAAACCCTGACTTTAACACTACAAAGGTCTGCTCAACCACATTACGTAATTTTGAATGTAGCAAATTATAAAGTTCTTTTGGTGTTCTAGGTGCATTTGTAGAGTACTCTTTCAGATGATATCGTACGCCACGATATGGAGCAAGGAAACCACGTGCATTTGCATAACCAGCGTCAACGAGATAGTACTTTCCTACAAAATAAATTTATAAATGATCAAAACTCATAATGGACTCGAAGATATAGAAAAGTGTATAAATACAAAACAAATGATTATAATTGAACAATGCATTACCTACTGGAACTTTCAATCTATTATGTGGCCTTTTATAAATTGCATCTTGTAAAATTCTTGAATCAGAAGCAGAACTTTTTATGGATCGACCTGCTTTGGATTGTTCTACCATTATTTGTAAGAGGATTTCATCATGGACAAATATCCACTTCATATTCCGTTTCTCTTTGTCCCCACCTTGTGGCACCGATCTATTACATTCATTTCCATTTTGACCATCCATCCCTACAGAAACCATTCTCATTATTGTTTCTCGTCATTCCATCCAAAAGCGTAACTCAAATGACAATTTCGTATCAAAGAATAATACGATTTATGTGAAAAAAATGATAACCATGTATATGTAGGATGATGTTGAATTATTATCTTAAACTAATGAAGATATGAGGCTGCAACAACCAAACAAATTATTTCTTGTTTACCTTTAGGAAACAATAGTTCTTGCCTATAATCTGATTTTCTCGGCTATGATCAAAGTAGTATTATATATAGTTTGGATTAAAGTGGAGGCTCTCTCATCAAGTTAGTTGAGTGTAATGTGAAGGCTATTTAAATTCCAAAAAAGAGAGGATTCTAACTTTCAACTATTTCATTTATTAAAATTATATGTCTACAAGAATTTTCAACTGAATTGTATTTTCCAAAGTCTAGACCAATCAGAATAATAATAATGATACCATGAAGTATGCAATTGCCATAAATATGGCCAACAAGTTTAGAACTATCAATTTCACAATTTAGATTACTTTAAACAAAATCATAGAAAAAGTTAAGATTCAAATATTCAGAAGATATATGTATATTGAGCAGCCACAAGACACTGGGAATTCTTCATGATGTTTTTACACAAAAAATAGGTGAAAAAAATAAGAATGAGACTGTCATCATAATGGTCAAAATCCATTGCTTAATATACAAAGAGGCACCAAAATTAATACAGTTATCATGATGAGCAATACTATTAAGAACACATTTCGGCTTAGAAAATGCTGATAGTCTCATGCAATTAATAGATTATAAAATGAATATTAACACAAACACTTCCCAAACCTTAACACAGAAAAGGATGCCAATATATGATGTTATCCCCAACCTCTAGGTCAGTCACAAACATGACTCTGTCTAATGAGGCCATCCTAAAGTTTAAAAAAAAAAATTTAAAGAAAAGGATGAAGATGAAACTGTGTCATTCCACATATTTTCAGGTTCTTCAACTGGTCTCATTGAGCCATTGCTCTGAAAAAGATGAACCAGGTCTCATTGAGCCATTGCTCTAAAATCCTGGGTCTGACAATATTTTCAGATTCTTCAACTGGTATCTGGTTGATCTCATAAGCTTTACAAATCTTCCTTTGGCTCATGCTATGCCCTATTGGGTGTCTCTTCTTCTTTCTTTTTTTTCTTTTTTAAATTTCAGTTCTACTACTCTATTTAGGGAATATGTTTTGGTAGGCCATCTTGGCCAAAACACCTGTCCTAACGACACAATCGATGGTGTTGCATAGCACTTTGTTTCAGTTTTAATAAAATTCCCTTACCAAAAAAAAAAAACAGAGAGAACCAGATTTCATAGGGTATTGGGAAATCTGAAAAATGAGACCCATATTTCATAGCGTTTTGGGAGATCTAAAGAAGACCCTATGAATTAGGTCTTACAAATCTCATGGTTTCCAGAAATCTGAAAAATCAGTTATGGAAAATCTCCTTTGTACTAGAACTCCCACAAAATCTTCTGAAAAACCTCACAAATTTAGGGTTCTGGAAAGATTGAAACTATTGGGTCTCATTAAGTCAGAGACAAGAGGGAAGAGGTGTTAGCAATCCTACCCATCTCACGGTTCTGAAAATAGAAATCTCATATGCTTCTAAAAAATATCACAAATCCTTTGACGCAGAGATGGGTAGGATTTCTAAAAAATAGAAATGGGTAGGATTTCTAAAAAATATCACAAATCTCACGGTTCTGTCGGAGATGATGAACAAATCTCCTTTTAGAAAATGATGTGAGTAAGAGGACAAATCTCTATTTTCTGTCGGAGATGATGAACAAATCTCCTTTTAAAAAATATCACAAATCTCACGGTTCTATCGGACTTCTATTTAGAAATCCTTTTAGAAACTCAGATTTCTAAATAGAAATCTCATCTTCTTCATTCAGTCGGAGATGATGAACAAATCCTTTGATGCAGAGAACCTACCAAGGCCCTTTGAGTAAGAGGACATAGACGATGAAGAAGAAATAAAGGGGAAGAACCATACCTGACTTGAAGATGAGATCAAAGGAGGAGGCTTCAGAACGAGATCGATGGAGAGGACACTGCAGAACTAGTTGATCGAAGAAAGCTAGCATTTTCCATCAGAAGAAATGACCTTTTATACAAGCGCCTCATCTTGCACGGAAAGACCTTTCTGATGGAGATAGATGAAATTTCCGGATCCCCTCTGTCACGGAAAAGAAATCGGGATTCAGGGACGATTTTCCGTCGAAAATCCCGCACCGAACACTGCTGCCCTGTTTCGTCGAGGAAGGACGTCATGTTTTCTACGGAAAACTCCCGCACAAACAGGGCCTTAGGTTGGGAAATGTCATATAAAATACAATGATTTTTAAGTAAAAACAAAATACTGCTAAACAATACTTTTATATACTTCCCATTTGTTCTATTTTCGTTCATATGATTTCAATTTTCTCATTTCTTTGAGTAATATGTTATATAAATATCATAATAGTGTCACAGTATTTTCAAAATATCACCTAAGAATTCGATATTTTTGCAATAAATGTTGCATATCATGGACGCAATGTTACAGGGCCTTTGACGGAAGCCATTGCCAATTGAATCCCTCGAAGTTGAATATCCAGCAAACAAACCAGCCCTAATTAGAGACCTGAATGGGCTACACCCAACTCATCAGCCAATCAAAATTCTACAAAATGAAAAACGTCTTCCATAGACATGCAAATCTAATTTAAGGGTTATCAACTTATGATACCCTCCATAGGTCCACACCGCTGTCCCGGGTGTAAGCCCTCGTCCACTTCTCATGAATGTGGGCTCTATCATGGGTTCCAACCTCTGGGTGAGGAGCCAAAAAAAAAAAAAAATAATAAAGAAGGGATATACGGCCGCTTCTCGTCGTTTGTAAGTATATAGAGTATTATCATTAAAACATCTTCCATAGAAAGCTCTAATTTAAGGGCTACACCAAAGTAAATGTCCTCCACCAAATAAAGGGATTTTGTGCCGAGAGCTGCACTTCGACCTGACATTTATCCATCGTTAAAATTAAATTTTTTCCTCATGCAATATTGTAGGGCCGTTCCATAAGCACGTATCATATTGCCCCGTATTTCATGGCCGTGTGATATCACATATATTAATGTGTACAATATTTTTAGGTTTGTATACTATTTCAAATGTGATATCCATGAGCAGTGCGTTAGTGCTCTGTTATTGTGAGAATAACCTTGTAAAAAAAATTTAAAATTTAAGATGTAAGATTTAAAACCAGCCATAGGATCAATATCCCTTCCAAAGTGTTGTCAAAAGTTTTTTTTTTTTTTTATTTTTTTCCAGAAGTTAGTCAAAAGTTTTTGAAATACAAAAGAAGAATCAAGAGGAATTTATGGCGCAGGTCACCGTAGGACCCCATACCACTCTTGAGGTCCCAGACACACCGTATTTTTGGATAAGGTCCTCAAGGAGCTTTTTTTTTTTTTTTTTTTTTTTTTTTTTTTTTTGTCGTTTTGCGAATGGCCGATATCGACCATTCTGCGGGAACCCATTTTAGTGTTTTTGTGGAGTTTTCTGGTCTTATATGTATTTTTTGGTGTTTAATTTGGGTGGCTATTAGGGCTTCTAAAGTGGGGTTTAGTTCATTCTGAAGTGATTTCAAGAGAACCCATTTTAGGAACATTAGCTACTAATGAATTTTTCTCATTAAGATGTGTCCATCAATATGAATGTTCCTCATTGGCAGGTCTCTCCTGCTCGCTCTCTCTCTCTCTCTCTCTCTCTGGGAAGACGACGCACCTCAAAAATTTTCCATCAACGGGTGAGAGAGAAGGGCAGCGCATGTAGTTGTATCTGAATTTTTCTCAAACGTTATTTCCCCGCAGTCGCAGGCCGGCGTTTCATTTGCTTTTCTCATTTCGAAGACGAAGTTGTTGACAGAATCACGTGACTGCAAAATCCACACCGAAAAGGAGTGAATTTAGCATCCCATGTGATTCACACTCCGGTAGGTCCAGGTCCACGCCGCTCCATCTCCACAATAATCGAGATCCAAAGGGTCATGAGTAAATGCCAAAAATTGTCAGCAATAATTTGTACGAAAAGATAGGTGTGGTCGGTCATGGGGCCCACCAGTGCAGCACCCAAGTTCTGACAAGGTTGATATTTGATTTTCAAAAGAAAAAATATTTTTATTTATTAATTGAGACTAAATGTGCAAAAGAAATAATCAAAAGATAAAATAAATAAAACTAAAATAATTGAAGAGTACTAAGCTATAAATTAAATTATTATTTATAAATACAATAATTATTTCTAGTCAAACAAGAACAACTAAGTACTCGAGTTAGACCCCACCTGATGGCTCGCCTCAGTGACATAAGAGTCGGAATGAGTTCTCCAAGTTTAAACCGTGCTACATGAAATGTCAGCCCAAGCGGGGTGCACGGTGTTGATATGGTGAGAACTTCAGGTGCAGGTCCATCTTATAGCAATATTGTCTGCTACAAAAACAACCCATGAAAGCCATAAATGGCATGGGAGTAAAACTCATATGGAAATTCGCTTGGACAAAGTCCTGGCTACAACTATGACTGTACAAAGACCAAGCATAGGCCACGGCATAACTTTCCTAGATGATTAATGGACCAGCCCAGCCCAATGATAGCCCTGACCAGATACAAGTTCAGTTCCATTCTTTCCCTGTATAATACTTGATTCCAGAAAGTAGAGGTATTATCCAGGGAGACCAAGCTCTGGCTTGTAACTTGTAAGCCTACCAGGATGCATGCTTGAAAGGTCTTATATATTTTTTTTCTTTGGTAGAAGCTTGAAAGGTATTGGTGCCTAAAAAATGTTTCCATCAGGCGGGCCGTGCCTGGCGGGAGACCATTATAGACAGGTAGGCCCATGTGGATTTTATCTTTCATTTGTTTTTTTTTTTTTTTTCTTTCATTTGTTTTCTAACTTAATCCAAATGCAAGCGTCTGTTAGTTAGGGCGGCTCATGAAGAGATCTTTCTTTCCATGGTTAAAGAAAATTGAGTTGCCTGGAGATTGGATTTGAGATTTTTCTCAAAAATAAACATGGAAATGGTATACGCAGAAGAGAAAGGATGAGAAAAAATAGGCTTCCAATCTCAATCTCAATCTGACAAAAAAAAAAAAAAAAACTCTCCTTCTATTTTATCCTCACATTAAATTCTAAATGTGATTAAGGCATGGGTAGAACATAGATATTCATGAAATGATCCATATATTCTAAGGCCCATTAACAATATGGGCCGGTCTCGGGCTTAATGGACTTAAGTGGGCTGGGCTCAGGTTGAGCAGCTATGTCTTGAGTCGAGCTTGGGCCTGCTGTGTTAAAGTCAGGCCGAGCTTGAATATTCATCAGCCCAGCCCTGCTCATGAACACCCACGTCCGGCATTGCTATGAAAATGATACTTCCAAACAAACATGCTAATATGTTCTACGTACACGTACATGTAAAGCTCACATTTTACGCATGTAAATCTCATTTTCAAATCCCATATGTAAAGGACAAATAGGCCTTAGGCTCAGGAAGAGTGGGCCGGACCTGGGTCCATTGACAGAACTAAATAGAGGATCTCATGCATTCAAAAAACGATGGATCTGACCTAAATAGACCATAGTTTTTGGTAAATGACGCAATTATGCCGACAGATTTTCCAATGGACCTATGGTCCTATCTGCCTTTGTATTTCTGGTGTGTGTCTGCTGTCTGGTTTGAAATTTGCGAGTTTCAAAAACTGCGACAACATTTCCTAGAGGGCATGGTTACCGTAGATGTTGAAGTTCAGATGCTGTGGCAAATCCACAGATCAAAGGTCTCCTCTGGTGTTTTTCCGTAGGATGTTTGATGATAGCCAATTTGACCCTGTGGTTCCTTTGGTCCAACATGGACAAGCTATACTGTTCTCATAGTCCCTCATACTATTGTGTTGTTGCAATTGTCTTTGTAATATTTTGGAAAGGTTCAATCCTTTGAGAGAGAGAGAGAGAGACTCAATCCTTTGTAGCTAGGATCTTTAATGACAGCCAATTCCACTTTGTGGGTCCATTTGGTCTAAAACATCATGTGGACAATCTTGTAAAGAACAAGGTGATACATGAAGTATAACACTTTGTTCCTGTAGTGCCCCAGACTATTGTGGTGTTGTAATTATCTTTGTAATATTTTAGAAAGGATCAATCCTGTCCTTGGGAATCTGTATTTTATTTGGTCATCTGCTTCAGATTCAACATCCATTGTTAGTAGGGTAAAGAGGACCTTGCACTTTGAGAATCATTTGTAATGTTCTAAAAGTGTGGTTTGCAAACTTAACAGTCACAGATGAGACTGGACAGTAAAATTTCTAAGAATTATAAATTGATTCTCTATAGTCAAGAGTGGTTGGGCTGCAGTATTTTGGATTTTAATTACAATAACTAAAATCTTGAGTGCAAAGCCTTTTGTTGTGTGATTGGTCGACAGATCTTACTTTATGCTGTTTGGTTTTAGAATATCTGACAACCAGCATTTCATCTTGCTTTCTGATAGGTAATTCAGTTATAAATTGATTTGATCCTACTTCTAGATGAGCTAATTTTATGGGGCTACTATGACCATTTAAAATGATTAATCTACTTTCTACATTATAGTTGTGTGCCACTGTATAATAGTGACTCTATATAACACTATCCGATGGACACAACGTCGGGGCTATCAACTCGACTGTTAAGTATGCTGAATTTTTCTACATTAATCCTACTTTTCCCCTGTATTATACCTATTATATGGTATTTCCTTCTACAGAAAAGTTAACTTGAACAATCTCTGTACAATGACTTAATGGTGGTGATAAGCATTTTGAGTTCCTTTTATTTATGCTGATCAAGATGGTACATTGGCCTATTAGTGGATTGATTATTTATGCGCTATACCTTGTTTTTTGGACTTTTGAAGATTTTTTTAATATCAACTGCAAAATTGAGAATTGAATGTGTGGGATCAGAATGTGCGAAGTTCCACTTCTGTTTAATCTCATTCCTTTCCTTTCAGCTTTAAGAATCCTGGTCCACATGGAATAGGCAGGTATTTAGACCATATGTTTCCTGAGATTGAAAAGAAGGACTGGAGGAAAAGTGCACAGTATACTCAAGCATGTTTGGCTATGTCTAATTGATGGCTGCATGGATTTCTAGAAAATATGTATGAATTTTATGGTTTATCTCCAAGCCCTTCCAGAAAAAGTGAAAACACAAATGAAAGGCCGTTATGATCTATGCCATGTCTGTATTTGAAATGTTAACCTAGAGAGAGTGCTTCATGAACGATTGATAATGGTCAGCTGTTTCGCTAGCAGCAGAGAGAGAGGTCTTAATAATCATTTCTTGAAAGATAAATTATGGGGTGCCTTAGTGATGCATTGCTAAACTCCTCAACATGTGTTATTGTCCACATGTGAGCATGTTGACACTCTCCCTGAAGTTGGTGTGTGAGTGTCAATCTTACTGGCTATAAAATACTACAAATGAACACATCCTCTGGCTTTGGTGAGAATGCCAACCAATTAACTGCTAATTCTGATTTAAGGGTGTGAAAATTTGTCCCTCTGCAACCATGTCTCTTAACAGGGTGACAAATCAACTTCCATGTTCTTTGTTCTTTAGTGGTTTTGGTGATATGAATTACAGCTTGTTGGTCTTGAAATAGTATTCTCAGTTTAATGAGAAATCATTGGAGCAGTGTAACTACACATTCAGTATGGGCCATGGCTTGCTACTCTGTCTCTCAACACTTGATTGCACCTGAGTGAGCAATCACACTCTGCTTTTACCCTGCCTTGGGACAAAGTTACTCCCCACAAATGTGCAATGTCTTGAAGTAAATTGATGATTGGAAGGAGTCCTAATCCACTCTGCATCCTGAAAAGTTTTAAACATCAAGATGTCCATCAAGCCATTAGAAAGTCCCTTTCCAGGTGCAAATCTGAGAAATTCAAGAATCCTTCCTACAACTTCCACATGAGGCAGCATGTAAAGAAACTGACTAAAAACACTAACTACAGAACGTATACTTGGCCTCCAGATAGATAACTTAACTTCCAACAAGCCTTTGATATTGTCCAGAATCATCACGACTTAAGATGTTTCTGATCCTCCACGTTAGAATCAATTGGTTTACATCCAAAAGGATCCAGTTTCTTTAAAAAGATCGAGAGTGTTTTCTCTGGGAAAGATAAGACTCCTAAGATTTTGTGACCTCTATTCCTAAAATTCATCCATTCTGGTGTTAATTTAAGTCCATGGGATTGGGAATTCAACTATTAATTTAACTTGACCATGATATTTTTATTTTATTTTATCTAGTGATACTTAATGGCATATGGTTTTATTCTCAGAAGTGCATAATTAATCAGTGACACAAAACTGCATTTTTTTGGTTGTGCCTTTCACTTGTATTTATTTTGCAGTGGTTCTCAATGAAGCGGCAGCATGCTTTGCTGGTTTTGGCAGACAATCTTTACTGTTTAAAATTCAAGAATTTCTGCAAGGTACAATTGTGCCAAAATATGGCTTATTTTATGATGAGAAAAGCTGCTACAATTTTAGAGTCCTCCTTTACTGTATACACTCTTTGTCTACCAATGTAAAATCAAGGTTTAGGGACGATCAGTATTACCGTTGTCCTTTGGTTTTCTGTCATCTCGGCCATCTCCTGTTTCTCAACCAACCCAACCCCACCTTAACAGGAGCTGTCTGCATATCTTTTCTCATCAAAAGGTCACATCTATTGGCGATGATTGTGACACAGGATAGAATAGTTGCTTTAATCATATTTAGAGTGTTAATCTTTCATATAAGTCTGATCAATTGCTCAATTGCTATTAGCATTTCTTACTAGAAATAATTTTCGTTGTCATTAATTAGAGATCTAAAACATGGAGTTCTTTGTTGCATGGTTCTAGTAAATAATCACTAGAAAATGGAAAATCATGCTGAGTGTTATATTGCATTTATGTGCAGGAGGGTGCTGCACTGCTGCAGAGGCCATGCTTGTGGAATTGGGTGAAGCAGCGTGTTATTTGTTTGCAAGAAAATTCAACCCGGAAACACTCGAAAATATGATGCAATCTCTCTCCAATTATACAATTTGAGTACCCCACTCTCCCATCTTGTGATTTTTATTCATTGGTCAGCATTCACTATCTACTTGAGATATATATATATAGAGAGATGCTCCTATGAGAGATATCTCTCGCCTTATATGAGTGATAGGGTGGGGGCCCTCACATCTACATCCAATGCCAACAACTTCAATATGTGTGCCCCACCCCTATCTCTCATATAAGGTGAGAGATATCTCTCACACGAGCATTTCCCATATATATATATATATATAAAATGAAAAATCACAGCAGCTCTAATGTTGATCCAGTTCTAAAAGTAGAAGGCTATTGGTAGAGAAAGCAGGGGTTCATTCAACTCCTATTATTTGAGCAAACTGACAAAGCTTGCTGCTCTACGTTCTGAATTATTTATTGCTCTCTCTCTCTCTCTCTCCTTTTTTTTATAATTTTTTTGGGAGGTTTTGTTCTTTCTTTTAATTAAAAATTTGGGAATCCTTTTCCAGCTATTTCGATTTTATTATGATTATATATGGAAGAGACAAGAAATTTGCAGTGATTATCTCATCCTTTAATTGTTTGTGTCGATTCAAACATGTCACAGAGGAATATTCATATTGATAGCAACATCTTAATGAGGAAAATCCATTGATAACTCAATTGGTGAGGCACCTCCCTTCCACATAAACAAGGGATTAATACTTGGCTATAGCGTTGCTAGTGAGGGACTTGGGTGACTATGTACGTGGGTGTGTGAGTGCTTACCTTACAAAAGAAGAAGAAGAAGAAGAAACAATAGAGTGCAATATTGTGAGACCCGAGTCATGATACAGTGACTCATGAAATCATGATGAATACTTCTTTTAATGTATATGGGATTTGGATTATTAAATTATAAGAAAATGATTTTATTTTAATCATATGTTTAATCTTAATGTAGGACAAACTCTTATTTGAGTAAAAAATTAAGCATCCTTGGTTATGCAGGGCGGGAATGATAGAGAGCATTTGAACTCGGATCTTTTTCATTTTTTTTCTTTTTTGGGATAAAACTCAGACTTCTTGGTGAGACCAATAACAGTATATAGATGAAATTAGAAAACACCCCATCAAACACTACATAGATAAAATCAATCAAGGAAAATGACAACACATCGATGAGGTGGTAGTTAACGGTACAAACGCAGTTTAGAATCACACAGTGACAATTTTCATATAGTTCAGAAACAACTTATAGAATAAGAGGATGAAACAAAAAAAAAAAAAAAAAATCTTGCCACCATACTACCATAGCAGCTCATTTGAAGCCAAAGCACTAGTTGCTGCATGTGGAATTGAAATATCACCTATAAGGCATGAGAGTGCAAGTAAAATTTTGTTAATACAATTTGAGGATGATTCAAAATCTTAAGAGTTCTGAATTAATACAAGCAACTTAAAGAGAGCCGTTATAGAATACTTGGATAGCATTGTGTTCGGGTTTTTTCACAAATTACAAATGAAATGGATATGTTGGCAGAATAATCTTCTCACCTTGTAGGATTCTTGAATGGGAAAGTGCGGGATTTTCAATCCTTGTAGTTCACAAAAGCGAAACCCTCATGAAATAAAGGTGGGACTGAAGGTCCCATGTGACAGCCCTACATGAGAGGATTATGTTTTCCTTTTCTATGATCGGTGAAATAAATTCAATAGGCACTGAGATAACAATATACAACCCAATTTTAGAATCCGATATTCAACAACCTCACCTTGTTTTCAAATGTATTTCACATTTGTCTCTCAATTCAAATGAGATTCCACGGTTAGAAACAAGATTGAGGGTAGAACTACCATGCAGAGCGACGGTGCAGCAGCCATGTTAAATACATGGGTGGGGCCCACCTTTGAAAAATCCACACCTTGTATTAACCCTAACAACCATTGCAGTGATTAAATAATAAATTATTATTCAAATTAATGAGATGGCCACCGTGGGATCAACTAAATCTGGATTTTGTAATTAACTTTCGTTACTTCCTCTTTTTTATAGGCAGAATTGGGAGGAATCTCTCATGTGTGAAACTTGGTGATCAATACATTGGTTGGCCTATTGAATACTACTTTGAATATTTAGATATGAAGAGCATACAATGGGTCTAAAGGCTGTAAAACGATTTGGATTTTTCAAAGGTGGGCCCTACCCATGTTGTTAACATCGGCGCTGCACCATACTACCATGTAGTTCTTCCCCAAGATTAAAATTGTCATTTTAATGTAAAGTTTAAATGTAGAAATAGATGGGTTAGTACTTCGATTGGGTCCATTGCTTCTCATATTTTCTGGAAAAAAAGATGGTTTGAAAAATGAAAAAGTATTGAATGAAAGACATTTGAAGATTCAAAACAAAAATGAAGATTTATAAACAGCCCATTTAAAGGTTTGGCCCAGTGAACTACCAGTGGCCTCAATAGAATAGAATATGATCGTATCATGGACTTGACTGCATTGTGGCATATGAATTGTTTGGAATGAAATAGTTTTATTTATGTGGCATTGTGGTAGCAGGTCTATCACACTATCTTTCATCTAAGTGTCAAATAACGCTAAGAAAAATAAGAAGAGAGACAGTTTTATTTATGTGGCATTGTGGTAGCAGGTCTATCACACTATCTTTCATCTAAGTGTCAAATAACGCTAAGAAAAATAAGAAGTGGTCTCTCTCTCTCTCTCTCTCTCTCTCTCTCTCTCTCTCTCTCTCTCTCTCTCTCTCCTGGGGGAAAAAAATGTAAGCATTAGTTTCTATCTTTCATTCATCTCTTGAAAACATAATAATAAAGAAAAGATTTAATTCTCATGAGAAATAAAAGGATTGTGCATTTGCCTAAAGATTCAAAATCCAACTTGAATATCATAGGTCATTAGAGGTTATGAAATAAAAAGAAAGAATTTAATGACAGCGGCTATATAAATCAAGTGCGCCCCATCCTGGTTCGAATTACTCACCCTCTCAAGTGTGCACCTCGTACGCACCTCACTGTGGGGCCCACTTGGAGGTAGGACTTAGGGCAATTTGAAGATCTCCCCAGGCCCCTCCTCTTTGAAAAACAAACCAGCCCCAATTGATCATCCCATCATCTTCGTTCGGGCTTCGCAAGTTTAACGATGTACACAGTCCATTCGGATGTGTCCACTCAGCCCAAGGCCTTGCCCATGCGATGTTGGGCAGAGACAAGGCCCGACATGACATTTATATGAAAAATACTGATTTTTTTTATATAAGTAAAAATTTTAAATTTAAACCAATTAAACTTTATTTTTCATTTATAAACTTATAGTTAGAAAACTCTTTGAGTTGACTCTTGACTCTTTTGAGTCATCTTGTCTTGATGAAGGACCGAGTCAAAAATGAGGGAGACTTAGTCGAGTTATCTCATTTTGACAAGTTGTTTGCATTCCAAACAATTTAATAGGCAGAGCTAATTTTAAAACAATTAACGTTTATTTATAAGTAATTGTGCATTAGGTTTGGAGTCGGTGATTTAAAAATGATGACTAGAATGTAATTTGAAACTTATATTTGATCTTTTAGATTTGATATTTGGACTATTAAATTGTATAATGTGCAATATTTTTTTCTTGTAGTAGTATTTTTCTTGCATATGTAATTTATTAATTTGAATTAATTATTATGAATCATGTAAATAAATCTATTTTTTAGGTTTTATAAGTAATAGGTTCAATTTTAAATATATTTGTGATTATTTTTAAAAAATCATTACTCTCCAGAGTCTTCGCGTTGACTCTAGCCCAGTCGATTTTTTGCCATTGGAAGAGTCAAGTCCGAGTCACGAGTTTTCCAACATTGTATAAACTAACATCAATATTTGTACATTTATTTTAATAGTTTTAAATTTATTTCAAGTTGAAAATTCTAAAAATTCATAAAATCTCTTTCAATTTATATAAAAACTTAAAAATAAATAAATAAATGATTTTGGGAAAGACATGTGGGCCGGCCTATTGGGTGGCGTGATCCAGCCCATTCGGGCATGCAGCACAGCCGGTGAATTTTCATGGGCTGGTACGACACGGGCCACGCACGGCTGGGCCAGCCTCAAAGCAGGCTAATTTAGTGCACGCGACGTGTACGATAATAACTCCTTTGAAAATGTACTTCGGAGCCAATCTGCACTCTCTCTCTCCAAAATGACACCGATCGCTTCTTCTTCTTGTATAAAGACCACAATTCCAAAGCCTCCTATTTCATCCCAACTGCATATCTTTTTCCCTTCTAGTTAGGTACTCTGACCACATTTATTTTGTAGGAATCTATTCATATGTTTCATCGGTTGGTGTCTGTTTGAATTTTTGGATTGCTTTTCTTTCCTTTGTTCTTCCTCTAGAAGTTCACATCTTAATTTTCTTACACACCCATTTTCCTGAAATTGTATTATTCAGGTAGAAGATTCAAATAAGCAGGCGAATATGTGGTAATCTTTTTCAACCACTACGTGTAAACTTTTTGTTTTCCCCCATTCGCCTTCCTCTTCCAATTGGGTGGTTTATTCATTTTTCAATAGCTAATTTTTTACAATGTACTGATACAACCCATGAAAGATTCATTTTATTCAAGAAATAGTTAACCCATGAGCTTGTAATTGCTCTGAAGTAATTTTTTTTTTTCCTTAAAGGATTAATGAGACCTTATTGATGTGTTTTGCTGGAAATATTGACAGTGATAGTAATCTTAGGAAAATAAAGCAACAATCCGCCCTACATACTCGAAATTGCTGAAATAATTGACTGGTGGTAGTGATTTGTTTTATTTCTGAAAGAAACAGTGTGACCCAGATGATCATTTTGCTGAAATGATTGAAAATGATGCAATTTAGCAGGGTCTTTTGTTTTTAATAAATAAGAAGAATGACCTGTGTCAGTACAACACATCCTTTTAGGGCATGTTTGTTTGGAAGAATTGTGCAAATTCTTGTCTGGGAGAACTCTGAGAATTCCAAATCTTGCCCACAAAGTAGAATTCTAAATACTCAACCTATTAGGTTTAAGGCATTTTTGACAAGGAATTGGGCTTGTCCGGGGATTTCTAATGTGATGTGACATATTGTCATGTGGGCATTCCAAATACTTTATTTGATGCAAGAATTCAGAATTCCAGACCACATGAGAAGGCACTTGGCCTTGTGAATTTTTAAAATTCCAGCATTCCAAATGCTAGAGGGGGGTTAGGCATTTGAAATTCTACTTTTGGGGTTGGGGGGGTGGGGGGTGTGGATTCAAAATTCCAGACCACATGAGAAGGCACTTGGCCTTGTGAATTTTTAGAATTCCAGCATTCCAAATGCCAGAGGGGGGTTGGGCATTTGAAATTCTACTTTTATCGGTTTGGGGGGGGGTGATGATTCAGAATTCCAGACCTCATGAGAAGGCACTTGGCCTTGTTAATTTTTAGAATTCCAGCATTCCAAATGCTAGAGGGGGGTTGGGCATTTGAAATTCTACTTTTGGTTGGGGGGGTCGCGGCGCATTTGGAATTCTCAGAATTCTTCTGGACAAGACACACAATTCTTCCATACAAACAGGCCCTTCACTTGATGAATGATTGATAGGCAATTATAATTTAATATTATACTTGTCCAAGAATAAAATATTTTCAACTTTATATTTTGAAAGGATGACCCAAGGAGTTGCTTTTTTTCTTAACTTGCAACTTGTACCGTCTGATTCACTACACATCTCACCATCTCCTTAAAGAAAACCTGCCCAGGTGGGACCTACAAGATGTCATCGGTCATCAAATGCATACACCTGAGACTGATGCACTGTAGTGCTGCTGTCCTTTAATTTTTGCAAGATGGGATAATACAGCTTGCATTACTGGAAAAATCCTCTATCTTTTGTCTGAATATGTTGATAGGAAAGTAAGGAGCCATTTGTTGCTCATGAAATATGATGACCTGTCTTTGTGGCATATTTCAGCAAGCACAGTTCTCAGAGCAGAACTTGAGTTGTGGCTAGAAATGAACTACATACTTAACTGAACACACTTTCTACCACCCCACAATAGAAGAAAAAAGAACATGACTGATTTTCATTGATATTCCTATCATAATTTGAATTCTGTTACAGATTACACGGGGAGAGAGCGCTTCCTATACACCTACTAACAATAGGCAAAAAGAGGTTCAAAGGGATTCAGCTAATAGTTGAAGAATACAAGGAGAAGCTCAAGTACTGTTGCAGCGTTGGTGATGTCCAAATCAAATCCAATCCAAAAAATCCAAGGTATGTTTATCTTGTCTCTACAATATGCTACCATTGAATCTGACATTTATATATATATATATATATATATATTATACTTTCCTGTGTATTTGCATGATGACAAAAACAATACAAGAAAATCAAATTAATGCATTTGACTCAGTGAGTAGTTGATGGAATGATTTTCTAATGCTGTGGATGTTGTTGGCAATAATTAGTAGTCCTAGACTCGTAGTTTCTATTGGCACTGCTGTGAACTGTGCCAGCTTTTGATATGACAAGCAATAACTAAAGTGAAAATTGGTGATGGGAAAAATTGATTTTCCCTAAACTGAAGAATCTGGCTTCAGTTGCATTTTAGAATTCTTGCGTCGAATTCCCACATTTGTCATAAGATAAATTTTCCTTGAATCTTCTTCAAAAATTACTTTTTCCTACTGACAAGCCTTTTTTCTTATCACTTTTCTAACTAAAGAGTTTCTTATCAGTGATGTTATGGCCCAGATTAAAGGGGAAGACAATATTATCATCCAGCACATCAGGTCCGAAGATTGGGTATCACCTTTGAACCTTCATACGCTGACCAAAACATTCTTTATTATTATTATTATTATTATTATTATTATTATTTTGGGGTCTTTCCTTATTGGGTGTTTGTTAAGATTGGTATTCTATGCATGGTTATGTAGATATGCTTTGCCATTGATATGATATGAAAATGAAATGCTTAGTCCAACAATGTTGTCTCTTGATTCAGGTTTTCATTTGTGTAATGGGTCCACCTTCAGTTAAATACACGATCAAAATGATGGGTGGGCCCCATTCATAAGGCGCTAAGGAAAAATCTGCCACTTTAGAGTTAATTCTCATAACCCTTCCGTCAGTGGTCAGAAAATTAAATACTTAAAAGTTTGGGAAATTATATTTCTTTCTAGTTTTTGTACAAATGTTAAACCCGAAGCATAACATAGAATTTTGGACAGAGCTTATGCAGGGGAAATCATGAAAAATGGTAACACATAACAGGGGCGTGTCAGTATGTCAGGTTTTCTAGGGCCTCCCATGTTGGTCATCCCGCTTGTATCTCACATTGGTACATGTATCTATGTTCAAGTTGTAGAGACAACTTCGTGGGGTAGCTCAGTTGACCTTGGCCACGGTTTGCTCTTAGAGGTTGAGGGTTCGAAACTGTGCTACCACACTAAGGCCACGGGGGATTTACCCGACTCCCTCCGGGCCCGTAAGGATTAGTCCGGCTCGAAGGGCCGGACACCCTCCGTTATAAAAAAAAGTTGAAGAGATCATTGCATATGCGGTCCATGTATGGTTATATAGCCACCATCCATTTTATCTTGAGATTCAGTAATTTGCCACAATTAGTAAGCATGTTTCTGATCTATTATGATCTTTTACCTTATAGAAAGTATTTATAAACTTGCTTTTGGTAATTACTTTAAACTATTATTTTACTTTTTGAAAAGAGCCTGTCGCAAAGTTGGAAGGTACCCAGCGTTGCAAGGTTGCGGGTTCGATTCGTATTACCCTTTCGTAAAAAAAAGCATTCCCTATTACTTTTGATTTTTTTTCTGTGCTTTGATTTTGATTTCTCAGGTTGTGGTGTTGGATGAGCGTGGGCTATATATTGGTTCTGAACAAATGGCTGAGTTGGTGGGGGATGCACAGAGAACAGTGTGAGTTTGACTTTAATACTAGAAAATATAAATATACAGTTTTAAGCTAGGAGATGTAAATGGTTGTATTTGCTTTGGTTACTTCTGTTGTTCTGTGCTGATAGCAGTGTCATCAACACATTGGCAATGTTTGCTTGCATTGCAATACATAGAAATTGAATACATAGGGTGGTTAAAAATGAAGATCAAAGGTGAATTTAAAAAGACGAGCATCAAATATAATCTTCTTTTGATTTTATTTCCTCTTGTTGTGCATTTTTGGAAATTCATCTTTAATCTTCATTTTTAATGACCATATGCATTCGATTCCTATGTATTCTAATGCAAACAAACAGGCCCTAATGTATGAGATTTTGCAAGGTTTTACAGTCTCCTCTTGTACTTTTTTTTTTCTTATGTATTTTATTTTAAACTTTTTAACTCTTAGCAATTTTCTCATCAGGTATCACATGGGAAGGCCATAGCTGTAACCTTGTTCTTTTATCTTCTCAAAGAAAATTTTCATTTTCACTGGTAATATAAGTGTTCTACATCTTGACGCAGCACAAGGGCTGCAGAGAAGGCAGCTAATGGTCTGGCATGAATTGCCAAACTGCTTGGGAACTGGAGACTGTCCAGCATGTAGATGATATTTAAATGAGGTGGAAAACCAACCTGAAGTAGGTTGTAAATGATCACTCTACCGGCATACTAGATTCTCTTCCAGACAAGTAGGAATCAGCCTACTCAATCTGTAAAACAAATAATCACAGGCTGGAATCTGCAGGATATAAATGGGAGTCACTTAGTTCATAGTGGTGTTGCTTATGTCACTTGGGAAGGTTTTCTGAAATTGGACATTAGATCTTCTAGTGTGACACAGAGGATTTTTTTTTTTTTTTTACTGAACTATTTGAATATGCACAAGATATTATTTCCCTACCTTGAAATGATTATATATTACTTGAGCATTTTAAATTATGTTATCTGACTCTGTTTAAGTGATTAAAGTCGACCTGGATGGTCATTGAGTTGAGACCTGTGTTTGGGTTTTCAGACTTTTCTAGAGATCCACCGAAACGAACTTATTCAGTCCTGCGGGTCACCATATGCCTGACAGAGGTGTAATTTAAGCAGTGATCAAGGTGTGTACCATATATGTGTTATTATCTCAAGATGGAGATCTTCATCCTAGATATTAGGATGGATAGCGTTTTTCCTTTAAAGGATTTTTTCTGCCCAGATCTCTGAAATATATTTATACGGTGATATATCTCACAAGGAGGATACACAATTTTCAGCCATCTCATCTCTCCTTTTTTTTTTTTTTTTTTTTTTTGGGCCTGTTTGTTTGTGGATACATAACAGGCCCTTATAGTTGATATTTTGGATCATTCTAATTCTTTAGGGATGATTCTTGGTTGCTTAGCTTCTAGATCTCGGGTCACTTCTGTTGAGGAGTGGCCTCCACCTGATAAGTATTGAAAATATTTATGCCGCCACATATCAAAACATATACACCTGCCACAGTACCACATCTTATAACCTCCATACCGATATGCCAAATACAATACAGTTATAAGTATCATGTGCACATAAAAAATGTGACGGCTCCGTTCTATGGTGACTGTTTGAGATCTCAAACTATCACCCACCACAAAATAACTATCACCATAAATACTTTTCAATACTACCGAGCCACTCCTCAACTTCATTTCAAGTGGCTGTTCATTTCATGCTCTTTTCGTTTGTAAACCTTGTAGGATCATCAACAATTGCATTTTGCATTGGCGGCCCTCATGGTCATGGGCGACAATTGCGTGAATGTGCCAATGTGTCTGTCAGGTTGTCCTCCTTGGTCTTAAATCATCAAATTGTTTTAATAATGCTTTTGGAGCAGCTTTACAGTTAAGAACCTTTTCATTGGTTCTATTCCCAATCCTTTATATAATGATTTTGGATCTTTGAAGCAACAGTCGAGAACTGAATCTAAATTAGTGCAGTCTTTCTATTGAGGAAAAAGCAACATATAGAACTGTGCAAATCAGATGAACTGAGCTACCAAACTGGTTTGGACTGACTGAAGTCATGTCCCTCATGGTTCGAACTGGCAGTTCATTGTTGAAGCATCCACTTCACTGGTTCACCCTCCACTAGATTTTGAGTACAAGATTCATACTGGTTGAAATTATCGGGGAGAATTCTTTTATTGTTAAAATAATTTGATCATATTAATTGACTTGTGTCAATAATTTGGTCATATTAATCATCGACTCGTGTCATTTCTAAACAAGCAAAAGACTAGAAAAAAAAAAAAAGGAAAGCGGGGGGAGGGGGCGCTTGCTTTTGGAGAAGCAAACCAGGGCTTGCTTTTGGAGAAGCAAACCACAGTCCTATCCATACAACGTGGCCCCCCTATAACCAATCTGAGCCTTGTCACAAACACCTATCCCCATTAATTGGCCCTCATCTGAATTTGGCATCAACTATTATCCACTGTTGGATTGTATCTACAACATAATTTCTCATCCCCGAGGGGCCCTCATATTAACTGGAGCAGGCTGTTAATAAGCAAACGCAGGTTTTTGTTCTTTTTTTTTTTCCGCAAAGACAGTGTTTTCCCTTTTGTGCTTTGCTGTGAACAACAAAATGAAAGCTTGACTCTGGCAGTTTGGCTCGTGCACTAATTAAACATTCGGCTCAGGCTAAGTTTCTAATTGATGTGTGAGTTTTGAACATTTCTTTGAAGCCTAAACTTGATTGTTTATTAAACTAGAGCATGGACTATTCTCAAAGGACAGAAGTACCATCACTAGCGTCACTTTTCAGAAAGATACCCAGATTGAAGGATCAATATTCATTAGGTTTTGTCTCTATGCCAAAAAAATACCCAGATTGAAGAATCAATATTCAACCTTTTTCAGTTTTTACAGTGAATTTGAAAATCCACTGGCTTTTCCAAAACATCAAATGTTAATCTGTCATACTGATTAAAAAATAAAAGAGCCAATACCCCATTTTAAGAAATAGGAGAAAAAAAGAAGATACTCTAAGTTTGGAACAAAGCCGGCTTTTGGAAGTTGGAACGGCCTTCATCCATAGTGGGAGATATTATCAATAATACTAATCATTTGATCATCAAAGAAAAATCTCACATGATCGCAAGACCATATAATTCCCACCCCAAAACACAAAGCTTCACATACTTCTAGAAGATCAAGGCTAACTAGAACCATCAAAGTTGTGACAATTTATTCTTTTAGAATAATTGATGACATTACAACAGTGGAGAATTTATGTTCAAAGTTCCTTATTTTCTTAAAAACATCTCCCGGCAAGCATCCATCACGAAAATAGCATCTATAAGCGACCGATTGTCAACTGTAAAACTCTTGTTTCTTGCTAGTTTTGCTCATGCCAATTAAGCACACTTCATCTTATTTAAAATCACCATGCAATATTTAAAATCACCATGCAATACCTTTTTATATTATATTCGATTAAATTATTAGACATTGTCTGTAAAATATTAAAGAAGTGTTGGATGTTCACGAGGTTTAAAATTACCACATAAGACTGCCTGAATGTAGGTACATTGTATAGGAAAAAGGAATTATAAGAAAAAGGAATTAAGTGTGAAACCCCAGCCACTGGCCCCAAGAATGGGACAACAGGGTCAGCATAAATACCTGCATCATGTTTACTCTGATCCTGGTTTTGTGAAGGGATAATCCCTGGCATGAGTGCAGGGTAAAATATTGGAAACTTATGGATATCAACATCAGGAAATGCTGGAAAATTGGAGAATATGGGCACCTGAAATTCTGTAACAACCTTTCTCTTTACATTGACTGAAATGAAGAGAACTTCTGAATGAGAAAACAGAACAAGAAGGGGAATGGGGGCAGAAGTCAACCTTACCTCTATGCTGATAATTTGAGTGTGTGCAGTGTACAAGAAAGAAAGAAGAGATTAGTACAGCAGGCTTAAATCTCAAGTCATTTCTTTTCACTTAATATAACATATGAAGCATTAGACTAGCAAATAAAGCGAAGAGATTAAACATCATACAGAATGTTAGCATGATGGCTCAATAGGAAATAGGAGCTATCATTACTGATATGACCTTACCATGGACCAGCAGCATGGGCCAGCTGACATCAAGCATGGTGCAAATCTGGGAAACCATGGGCAACAGTAAGCCCTCTGGTTCTTGGCTGAGGCTATAAATAGAGGCATTCCTCTATGTGTTAGACAGGGAGAGTCAAGAACACAGAAAGCTAATACAGCTTGAGAGAGAGTCTCTGTGGGTGTACCTGGGATTGGGGTTGTGTGAAAAAACTCCATTGTAATCTCCATTGTAATCTTTACTCATAGTGATACTCTTGCCGTCTTCTCCCGTGGATGTAGGCTCAAGCCGAACCACGTAAAAGCTTGTGTTATCTCTCTGTGTGTGATCTCTGTTCTGTGTGGCTTGATTGATGCTCTAAGCACAACAAACTGGTATCAGAGCTTTGAGTGATCGGAGGAGATCCGTTGAATCGGATTTTGAAAAAGCCATCAATTTTGCTGATTAATTGCAGAAGATCAGACGATCTCGAAGTGGGCCACAGACCTGCCTGCTTGATCGCAGCACCCAGGTTCGGCGAAATCGCCGCCGCTGCTGCCTCACTGGGAACGGGGGTCCGTCCCCGCCACACTGTTGCCGTGGAAGAAGAAGAAGACCGGAAGAAGGGGTAGGGACTGTCCCTGTTGAGAAACAGGGCAGAACCAGAAGAAGAAGAGGAAGAACAGGAGAAGAGCCATCCGCCGTCGCCATTGCAGCCCTGCCGTCGCCGGAGAACTCATTGCTGTCGTCGAGCTGTGCCGTGGACGAAGGAGAAAAAAACCGATCCAACTCCTCTCTTGTTCTGCGAAAAACAGAACCAGACGAAGAACAAAACCCATGTTCTGTTATGTTTAAGTGGAGAAGTTGACTTGGTACTTGGTAGTCTGAAGTACCAAGGGAATTTATGGTCCCTGAAGCACCACATAAATCGGTGATCCCTCAGTCCTGGTTGTAGGCCAGGCCAGTTTCGGGTCAGGTTGACCTGGTCCACGCAGGAAGCCCAGAAGCAAAGCATAAAGGTGCTGACGTCATTGCTGATGTCAGCAGATCCGTACGGTCAAAATTTGATTTGACCGCATCAAAGGCTGAAAATTAATTTCGCGATATCTTGGAGATTCGGAGTCTGATTGGAGATCCGTTCGAACCTACGGACTTGTAACGAGCAGATCTACGCAGTTGTGGAAGAAGATTGGCTGTCAAATAGTCAACAAAAAAGGTTGACTGATCAGAGCGTAGAAATTTATTTCTGCGATATCTTAGCCATCCGGAGCCGGATTTCAGATCCGTTTCTTCCAGCGTGCTCGTGGTGACCAGATCTACGCAGGTGCGGCAAAAGATTCGTGAAATGGCTGCAAAATTTGAAATTGAAAAATTCAATGGTAACAATGACTTTAGTCTATGGCGTTTGAAGATGCATGCTTTGCTGGTTCAAAATGGTTTGCATAAAGCTTTGAAGGGAAAGAATGCTTTGTCTGACAAACTGTCAGATGATGAGAAAGATGAGTTATTGGAAAAGGCATACGGTCAGATTCTGCTATTTTTAAGCGATGGTGTACTGCGAAAAGTTGCTCAGGAGAAAACTGCTGCTGGCATATGGCAAAAGTTGGAGAACTTGTACATCACGAAATCTCTCACAAATCGCTTGTACCTGAAAAAGCGGTTGTTCACCTTACAAATGCAGGAGGGTATGTCTGTTTCAAACCACCTTGATTCTTTCACAAAAGCTATTATGGACCTTGAAAATATAGATGTTAAAATTGATGATGAGGACCAAGCCATTATGTTGTTATGTTCATTACCACCCTCGTATGAAAACTTTGTTGATACCATGATGTATGGTAGAGAAACTCTATCCAAGGAGGATGTTGAGTCAGCCTTAAACTCCAAGGAGTTAAAGAAAAAGGTTGCAACAGAAAACAATGACAGTTCTGAGGGTTTGGTAGTGCGTGGCAGAACAGAGAAGAAATGGCAGAACAGGAGAGGCCGCTCTAGGTCAAAATCAAAAACTAGAAAATTAAAGTGCTTCCAATGTCATAAGGAAGGGCACTTTAAAAAGGATTGTCCAGAGCGTAAAGGAAAGGAGAAAGCACATGATTCTGGAAATGTAGCCGGTGTTGCAAAAGACAGTTCTGATGGTGAAAATGTTCTCACTGTTACCATTGGTAGCTCAGGTGATGAGTGGATCCTTGATTCAGGTTGTTCCTACCATATGTGTCCTAATAGGGACTGGTTTGCCACTTATCATTCTATAGATGGTGGTAAAGTTCTAATGGGGAACAATGCAGCCTGTAAGGTTGTTGGGACAGGATCAATCCGAATTAAGATG
The DNA here is from genome assembly GCA_028538565.1 of Umbellularia californica. Lineage (NCBI taxonomy): Eukaryota > Viridiplantae > Streptophyta > Magnoliopsida > Laurales > Lauraceae > Umbellularia > Umbellularia californica. The sequence goes on along the minus strand of JAPQWN010000006.1, from coordinate 76,734,806 downwards.
TATGATGGTATTATAAGAACTTTGTCTAATGTCAGGCACATTCCAGAGTTGAAGAAAAATCTGGTTTCCTTGGGTATGCTTGACTCCAATGGCTGTACCTACAAAGCTGGAGGTGGAGTTATGAGAATCTCAAAAGGTGCTCTTGTAGTGATGAAGGGACAAAAGCAGAATGGCCTCTACCTTCTTCAAGGTAGCACAGTTACAGGTGTTGCTGCTGTGACGTCCTCAGATTCAGATCTGGAAACTACCAAGTTATGGCATATGCGACTTGGGCATATGAGTGAGAGAGGTATGGATGAGCTGAGCAAACAAGGTTTACTCTGCGGCCAGAAAACAGGAAAGCTGGACTTCTGTGAGCATTGTGTCTTTGGAAAGCAATGTAGAGTCAAGTTCAGCACAGCAGTTCATCGGACCAAGGGCACTTTGGATTATATCCATTCTGACCTTTGGGGTCCCTCTCGTGTTCCATCTTTGGGAGGTGGCAGATATATGTTAACCTTCATTGATGATTATTCTCGGAAGGTTTGGGTATATATCTTAAAGCACAAGAATGAAGTCTTTGCACAGTTCAAGCAATGGAAGGCTATGATCGAGAAGCAAACAGGTAAATAGATCAAGCGCTTGAGGACTGACAATGGCTTGGAATTCTGCGGAGGTGCTTTTAATGAGTTCTGCAAGAATGAAGGTATTGTGAGACATCGCACAGTCAGAAATACACCACAGCAGAATGGAGTTGCAGAACGGATGAACAGAACTATCCTAGAAAGGACCCGCTGCATGCTCTCTAATGCAGGGTTACCTAGGAAGTTCTGGGCGGAAGCTGTTAACACAGCTTGTTATCTGATCAACCGGTCTCCATCAACAGCTATCGAGTGTAAAACTCCTGAAGAGGTATGGTTTGGATATCCTGCTGATTACACAAATTTGAAAATATTTGGTTGTCCTGCTTATGCTCATGTGAATGATGGTAAGCTTGAACCAAGGGCAAGAAAGTGCATATTTCTAGGGTATGCAGATGGGGTGAAAGGATATAGGCTTTGGTGCCTAGATGGAAAATCACCCAAATGCATAATCAGCAGAGACGTGACTTTTGATGAGTCTGCCATGTTGAAACCGAAGCAGTGCATTGATGCTGGAAATGACAATGGTGTTAGTAAACAGGTAGAGGAGCAAAACGGCGTTAGTAAACAGGTGGAGCTTGAGAAGGAAGCTTCGGAAAGCTTGCAAGAGAATTTGCAAGAAAATGTCCCAGATCAGCAGGATGCAGGCCCAAATGTGGAGAATGAAATTCCGCAAGAATACATGCTTACTAGGGACAGGGAGAGGAGACAGATTAAGCAACCTCAAAGATATGGATATGAAGATATCGTTGCCTATGCTCTTAATGCAGCAGAGAGTATTGAGTCAGAGCCGGTCACATATCGGGATGCCGTCACTAGCAAAGAATCAGCAAGATGGGCCGTTGCCATGAGTGAGGAGATTGAGTCTCTTCATAAGAATCATACTTGGGAGCTGGTGAAACCGCCGAAAGGTCAGAAGATTGTTGGTTGAAAATGGGTCTTCAAGAAAAAGGAAGGAACTCCAGGGGATGTTAGGTTCAAAGCACGACTAGTTGCAAAAGGCTATACTCAGAGAGAGGGTGTTGACTTCAGTGAAGTGTTCTCTCCTGTGGTGAAGCATAGTTCTATCCGGGTGCTACTTGCTATAGTTGCTCTATTGGACTTAGAGCTAGAGCAGCTTGATGTCAAGACTGCGTTTTTACATGGCGAGCTAGAAGAACAAATTTATATGCATCAACCAGAGGGATTTGAAGTCCAAGGTAAGGAAGATCATGTTTGCTTACTAAAGAAATCATTGTATGGCCTAAAACAATCACCTAAACAGTGGTATAAGCGTTTCGATACCTTTATGGTTGGAAACGGTTATTGCAGGAGTGGGTATGACAATTGTGTCTACCACAAGAAGCTTCTAAATGGTTCTTTTATTTATTTGTTGTTATATGTTGATGATATGTTAATTGCTGCTAAGGACATGTTTGAGATCAACAGGCTGAAAGCTCAGCTCAGTGGTGAATTTGAAATGAAAGACTTAGGTGCTGCGAAGAAAATTCTTGGGATGGAGATTCAAAGGGACAGGAAAGCAGGCAAACTGTCCTTGTCACAAAAGGGATACCTTGAGAAGGTTCTGGAGCGCTTTGGTATGCAAAGCTCGAAACCTGTGAATACTCCACTGGCAGCCCATTTTAAACTTTCCGCTGCTTTATCACCACAAACTGAGGATGAGGTGGAGCACATGTCACGTGTTCCTTATGCTAGTGCAGTTGGGAGTATCATGTATGCCATGGTTTGCACAAGACCAGACATTTCACACGCGGTTAGTGTAGTTAGCAGATACATGGATAACCCAGGAAAGATCCATTGGCAGGCAGTGAAATGGATACTCCGCTACTTGAAAGGTACTACTGATGTTGGGATAGTATATGATAGAAACAACAACACTTCTGAAAGTGTTATTGGATACGTTGATTCAGATTTTGCTGGAGATTTGGACAGAAGAAGATCCTTGACAGGTTATGTCTTCACTTTTGCTAGCGGTGCCATTAGTTGGAAGGCAGCATTGCAATCTAAAGCTGTCTTGTCTACCACTGAAGCAGAATACATGGCAGCTACGGAGGCAGTGAAGGAAGCTATTTGGCTGACAGGCTTGGTTGGAGATCTGGGATTGGAACAGAAGCTGACAACTGTTTTCTGTGACAGTCAGAGTGCGATCGATCTGACACACAATCCTAAGTATCATGAAAAGACCAAACACATTGATGTTAGGGCACACTTCATTCGAGATGTCATTGCTGAGGGTGCCATTGCAATGATTAAGATTGCTACGGCAGATAATCCAGCGGATATGATGACAAAGACTATTCCAGCAGTCAAGTTCAAGCATTGCTTGGACTTGATCAGTGTGATCAGTACCTGAGTGCCCTAAAGGGCAGATGGAGACGGTGAGACGTATTCTGTGCTATGAGGATCAACTCCTATGTTCGCCAAGGTGGAGATTTGTTAGCATGATGGCTCAATAGGAAATAGGAGCTATCATTACTGATATGACCTTACCATGGACCAGCAGCATGGGCCAGCTGACATCAAGCATGGTGCAAATCTGGGAAACCATGGGCAACAGTAAGCCCTCTGGTTCTTGGCTGAGGCTATAAATAGAGGCATTCCTCTATGTGTTAGACAGGGAGAGTCAAGAACACAGAAAGCTAATACAGCTTGAGAGAGAGTCTCTGTGGGTGTACCTGGGATTGGGGTTGTGTGAAAAAACTCCATTGTAATCTCCATTGTAATCTTTACTCATAGTGATACTCTTGCCGTCTTCTCCCGTGGATGTAGGCTCAAGCCGAACCACGTAAAAGCTTGTGTTATCTCTCTGTGTGTGATCTCTGTTCTGTGTGGCTTGATTGATGCTCTAAGCACAACACAGAAGATCTGTGAAAGACGCATATGTTCGGAGGCATTAAAGTTGTTACTTTAAGTAACTAGGTTAATATCCTTGGAGTGGACTAAGCTATTGTTGGAGGGCTACAATCATTTTAGGTAGATTTACTCAAGTTTAGCTTCGATCAACTCTAGCACATGAATGGTTTCATTCTACAAGAAGCAGACATATTTAGAGTAGTAGTTGGTACATGCCATGGACTTATCTTATTTTATTTATTTATTTGTTTTTTACTTCCATAAGTATAAAAACTTTGTTGAAAGATCTAAATGTACAAGGATATAATCATGTTAAAAAAAAAAAAAAATTCTAATTAGAGGTTGTGAGTTCTAATCATGTTACAAATAAAAAGAAAAAAATTGAATGAAAATGATATACATAAATCAAGATAATATTTTGCGCGTACATCATCCATAAATGTGCCCCATCCTGGTCTCACTTACACTGCAGGTGGCATCTCACCACGATTACTTCTCACAATGGATTCGAGTCCTCTTAGCTTTTGCAACAAGAAGCTCTCAGTTGCCTTCTAAAATAGAACTTGTGAAAGTGTATCTGAGGATTCCAAGTATATGATGTGATCGGGGTATATCCATCTGTATATAAAATCAACTTCACTAGAAGTTTGCAGCTTTATGATTTAAGGCCACTACAGGCCTTCCACTAATGTCTTTTGAAGAGCAGCCAACATTTACTGCACTTGATTTTTTTATATTTTTTTTACCATCTAGATTCCAGAGCTCTTTTGTATCACGTAATTGAATGTCCTTAAAAAAGACTTTTTCATGTATACAACTTTAAAAGCATGACAAAAGGGGTTTCTCAATTGGTTGTCAACTCCACATGTCATTGGGTTACCCGGGGATTGATCCCTGGGCTTGCCACTCTTCCCACTTTTTGGGCTTCTCTTCCTACCTATGTGGGCTCTCTTAGGGTCCTAGCCCACTAGGCTTGGGTACCAAAATAAAAAATAGAAAACAGGATGTGGCTATCTACTTTTGAGAGTTTGGAGGATTTGGATCCTTTTTAACCATAAATCCCCAACTTACAAAATGAAATTGAAAATACACATTACCTAGTCTTCTGATTTCACACATAAGAGACTGCGTACTTGCTCGGGAAGAGTTCCCATAGTAGAGATATTAGAGACTTGAACACCTTTGAGATATAGCATTGCTCCTTCCTTAATTATCCATTCCTTTTGAGGCAATTCGAGTCCAGGAATTTCAATCGAGGAAATGCTCCTGCCGTAACCATCCATTCCTCTAGAGGCAACCCATGAAGTGCCAACAGTTCCAACCGAGGGAATCCTCCTAAAGAGCAAATCATTTTCTTGCTAGAATATGATCGAGGATGTAAGTTAAGAATCTTAAGGTGTGGCAGTATATCCATTACAGAAATGGCATCTTGCTCTAATTCAGAATCCAACAAATGCAGCTCGATAAGGTTTGGTGGAAAACTCTGTTAGCTTCTCTATTCTTCTTTCCAAAGACATCTTATAGAGATAAATGATGTGTAAAGGGCATGAATGGTAGGATTGTGCATGCATCATATAGTTTAAGTGATCGGAGGTTGTGCAATTTAGCAATGGAGTTGTGGAATGTCTTCTGGTGTGAACTTAGATATCCACATATTCACAATTTTCTAAGATTGGTCAACTTGCCTAAGCTCTCTTCTATCCAAATGCCAGCCTGTAAGCATAATGTGTGGAGGTTTTTTAAATTGCTGAGTTGTGAATACTCATCAATATCATAAAACCAAGCGTGCAGATGCCTCAATTGCTTCAAATTACATATTGTATTTGGTAAGGCTCCAGTGTCTTTTAAGTTTAGAGTTTGTAAGTTAGAGAGATTGCCAATGAATGATGGAAGACTTCTGAATACCCTATTCTTCAGTCTTAAATACCTTAAAAGAACAAATTCTCCAACTTCCTTGAGAAATATCTCTTCTGAAAATTATGTTCCATCTCTTAATAATTTGATGCCTGCATCTAGTACTTTTGACAAATGAATTTTAGAGCCAGGGAAACATAATATGGAACGAAGTGGCATTAGAGCAATTTTCATCACTGCTGCCATAAAGTGATAATCACCCCACACTGGTTGAAGATGAAGCAGTGCCATTATCGTTTTCAATTGTGAATAAATTGTTTTGTCTGGCTTCAAATATAGAAGGGTCACGTAAAAGATCATGGATGCGGCATCTGCGAACTGATCCATTAGAATTTTCGCTTACTACTTGAATCATGCTCCTGCCAATCAGCTCTTCTAACTAGTCTTCTGCAACGTCTTCCATGATCATGTTATGTTTTTGCTGAATGAAGCCTTCAGCCAATCCAGAAAGTCATTATTTTGAATGAATCGATTTCATAGTCCTCTGGAAAAAAGCCGAGATATAAAAAGCATGGTTTCAGGTAAGAAGGCAAATCCTGGTAACTCAAAGCTAATATTTCCATACACCGGTCAGAACTGTCAGTGAGATGCCAATTTACACTCTGAGAACTTTGGACCATGCATCCAACCTCTTAAATTTTCTTGCTAAGAATCCTCCTAATACCAAAATGACTAATGGTAGACCTCCACATTTTTCAAGAATAATTCTCCCTGTTTCCTCCAACTCTGAAGGGCAAGCTGTCAAGGAACTTCCTCTTGGAAAAGTTTTCTTCATAAACAACTCCCAACCCTCATTGTCATTTAGAAGGCACATCTTATGGGGATGGCATAATGGGTCAACATGTAAAGCTACATCTTTTATGCAAGTGGTGAGCATCTGGTTCATAGCATTTGATAGTATGAGTTTCAGCATTTTCCATGCTTCTATAGACCATATATCATCAAGGACCACCAAATATCTCCTCTCTCAAGTGATCACAAAGCATTGTCCCCAAGTCGTCCTCATTCAATTTCTCTATATTCTCGATATCCTCCTCTTGAGATAAGCTCATTACGCTTTTTACAATGCATATCAGGACGTTCTTAATTTCATATTGTTGAGATTGGTAAATATAACCCCAAGGGGTTGGCCGAGTGGTCAGGATCACGGTTCCTTCCTCTTCCGTAACTAGAGGTCTTGGTATCGACCCCCGGTTCCCCCCTCTTCAGGAACTGAAGGTTGAGTCCACTTGTGCTACCACCTAGGGGCCACAGGGATTTTACTCGGCTTCTCTCTGGGCGCGGAGGGAATAGTCCAACCCAAAGGGTTGGGAACCCTCCGTTAGCAAAAAGAAAAAAAAAAAGATTGGTAAATAAATGCATGACAATCAAAATGCCTTTTAACATCATGAATAATTTTTTTTGCGAGAGTAGTTTTACTTAAACAGCCCATGCCGAATGTAGAGATCACACAACGCCTCGTCTCCTCACTCATCAGCTGCTTCCCCACTGTTTTGATTTCTTCTTGCAGACCAACCACTTCTAAATCTTCGAGTGCAGTGAAAAGCCACTGGCGTTCTTGCAAACGTGGTCTTGAAGAGCTTGCCTCTTGTCTTTCTTCATTGATATCCTTTATACCATACGATTCTTTACTTCTTGATATTTCATTGATCTTCAGCTTTATTCGCTCAATCTCCTTTCCAACATTGTGGCGAATTATTGGCTCACTGATGTACCTTTTGACATGCCCTACGAATCCATGCCTTCTCCTTTGTGCAATTTGACTGAAGATGAAGGTGTCAATAACATCTTCGACTTCATAAGCAACGTCTCTGATTTCTGCCACCCAATTCTTTACTCTCTCGTCTTCCTTCTGTTTAGATTTGGCATCTTTGAGAAAGCATTGCATCCTTCTCAATTCTCTTTGAATCCATTTGAACTGGTCGTGCACTCAATAGAGGAGTTGTGCTTCTATAATGAGAAGATCACCCCAGCCTTTCTACAACAAAGGTGACAATAGCCTCAGCCATCTTTCTCTTCTGCTTTGTAGAAGAAGGGTCAAAATTTTTCTGTGGACAGGCACAGGTGAGGAAGAAGGAAGTGCTTGTATTTCAATCTACAGCTTTCTCAATTATTTTCCTCTGCTGCGCCAACACTCTCTTTTCTTATTTTAATCAGGACAATTCATTGACAGAATTATGTGAAAAACCACACTGGGCCCACCTAGTCACATCCTATCCATCCTATCATATCATCTAATGTGAATGGGCATCAGTCAAGGAGGGCCTCACAGCTTGGCGCACCGCACCGGCGCACCATTGCACCAGCACCACAGGTATTCCCAGTTATCAATCTAAGACCAATTAACCAGGAAAAGAGATAAGAGATGGAATGTTGAGTGACAGGTTATATATTATCATATTTGCTCGGAAAACATTTCCATGTGAACATGTAATTTACATTACAGGTAAAACAGATCATCGTATTTGTTTGGAAGTACCATCCTCACATGAGTAAACGTTTAACTGCTCAAAATATATTACCTTATGTTTTTTTTTTTAAGAAATAACTTGCTCTCAGAGTTGCTTGTTCTCTCATGCCATACAAAGAAGCCCATAATGATTACTTTAACAAGAGTTGTCTGCATATTTTTTTTCATTGCACATCTATTGCCGATGATTGTGACACAGGATAGAGTACTAGTTACTTTAATCATCTTCAATGTGTTAATCTGTCATATATAAGTCTGCTCAATTGCTACTAGCATTTCGTACTAGAAATAATTGTCATTGTCATTATTTTTAGAGATCTAAAACATGGAGTTCTTTGTGGCATGGTTCTAGTAAATAGTCACTAGAAAATGGAAAATCATGATGTGTGTTATATTGCATTTATGTGCTGGAGATGGTGCTGCAGAGGGCATGCTTGTGGAATGGGGTGAAGCGGCCATGTTATTTGTTTGCAAGAAAATTCAACCCGGAAATTAACACTCGAATATATGATTCAATGTCTCTCCAATTATACAATTTGAGCACCCACCCCACCACCACCCCCTCTCCCATCTTGTGATTTTTATTCATTGGCCAGCATTCTCCATCAGCTCCCATTAGTTCTTTATTGTTATATATAAAATGCAAAACCACAGCAGCTCTAATGCTGATCTAGTGCTAAAAGTAGAAGGCTATTGGTAGAGAAAGCAGGGGTTCATTCAACTTCTATTGTTTGAGCAAACTGACTAAGCTTTGTTGCTCTTTGTTTTGATTTTTGTCAATGGCAATTCTCTCTCTCTCTCTCTCTCTCTCTCTCTCTCTCTCTCTCTCTCTCTCTTTCGTGTGTGTGTTTTTTTTTTTTTTTTGTTAATTTCTTTTGGGAGGTTTTGTTCTTTCTTTTATAGAAAAGTTTTGCCATCCTTTTCAACTGTTTTGATTTTATTATGATTATATAGCTAAGAGACAGGAAAGAAAAATCCATTAGTAGCTCAGTTGATGAGGCACTTCCGTTCCATTGATATAGCTGGCTAGTTAGGGACTTGGGTGAGTTTCCATGTGGGTGCGTAACCAAAAAAAAAAAAAAAAAAGTGCGACTGTCTCTATTTAACAATATCGATTTTTTATCTACTATGCAATACCGTGAGGTGAGTCCCAAGTCATGATATCATGATAAATAGTTCTCTGAATGAAAACCACCCGAATGCTTTTATCCAGAACCACAAATCTCAAAATGATCCCAAAATCCCCGAAATAGGTTCTCTTGGGAATAAGATCACCACAAAATGAGCTGACCCACTTTAGAAACACCTGTGCCTGAACAAAACCACTTCAAAGCTCTTATGAACACACCCCAACTAGGGGTCAGGCTAGAAAACTCCATAAAAAAACCACATGAACTTCCATTTTGATGACACATGTTTGCCTAAAACCATCCCAAGAAAAAATCCAATACTTTTGGAAATGGCGTTGATTGTCATTGCAATATATGTCCCGCACACTGGACAGATCTTCACCATTAGATACTCATATACCCACAATGGCTTTTTTTGTCATTCTCATCTCATCCAACTCACACGTGTATTTCCTGCAAATGAAGCAAGCCGTTGATCTTCTCTTTCTTCACATCTTTGTTGTCTCCTTTCACGCATAGGTTGAACCAACCACCTAGCAAATTTAAACTAAGCTAAGCAACAAACACCATAGCCCAAGTTTGACTCATGAGCTAACTGAGCAGACTTGAGCTTGAGCTTAATTGAGCAGAGTGGAGCTGGCTAAGCTCATTGACAACCATAAAGAAGAGAAGGTAAAGGACAACATAACATTACATAGATAGAAAACACCCCATCCAACACTATATAAATGAAAATCAAGCAAGGAAAATAATAACACATCGATAAGTTGATAGTTAACGGTACAAACCCAGTCTAGAATCACACAGTGACAATTTTCACATAGTTCACAAACAACTTTTAAAATAAGATGATGAAGAAAAAGAAATGGAAACAGATTTCTTGGCACCATTGTTCATTTGAATCCAAAGCACTTGTTGCCGCATGTGGTATTGAAATATCACCTGCAAGGCATGAGATTGCATATAAAATTCACTAATACAAGTTGAGAATGATACAAAATCCTAGAGTTCTGAAATTTACAAGCAATTCAAAGCAGTTCATTAAGGGATTCTAGAATAGTTGGATAACAATGTGTTTGAAAATTAAAAATGAAATGGACATGCTGGCAGAACACTTTTTTCACATGTAGTAATATCAAATGGGATGTAGTTTACATGAGTGGAACCCTCCTGAAATAAAGGTGGGGATGGAAAATCCCACACAACATTCCTACATGAGAGGATTATGTTTTTCGTTTCTATGATTGGTGAAATGATGTGATGATACAACAAATTCAATAGGCATTGAGATGATAACATATAACCCAATTTTAGAATTCCATATATTAAGCAATCTCACCTTGGTTTCAAATGTATTTCATGTTTGTTTCTCAATTCAAGTGGGATTCCACAGTTGCATCGACTGTCCTTTATCAAAACAAAATTAAATCTTAATGTAAAGTTCAAATGGAGAACTGATCATTGGGTTAGGACTTGGATCGGGTTCATTTGCAGTTTCTCATCTTTTCTGGAAAAAAGATTTTTTTAAAAAGGAAAAAAGTTTTGAATGAGAGACATTTGAAGATAATTAAAAAATGAAGATTTATAAACATCCCATTTAAATGCTGGGCCCAGCGAGAAGATTCTGATGTCTTTTATAATAGAATAGGTGGAAGGGTTTTTGGAGCCAACTGCCCTCAGAAGAAATAGCTGAATAGGACTTCATTTATTTATTTATTTGTCAGCTAGATCTAAAAGCACTTTTCTATCACGTAGGTCAAGAGGGTTTGATAACAGGATAAAACTATCAACCATTGAAACAGTAGAGGATTTCGATCCTTTGTAAGCATAAATATTCAACTCATAAAATAAAATTGAAAATATAAGTTACCTGGTTTTCTCCCGGTTTGCTCTGCTTATCTTCTTCCTTAGACTAGTAGTCATTCTTCCTTCAAGAGACCACGGACTCGCTCGGGAAGTGTCTCAGTTTTCAATTGAGGCATACCAATGAGTTGGACACTTTTGAGAGATGTCATTGCTCCTTCCTCAACTATCCACTCCTCTAGAGGCAAGTCCCTGAGTTTTAGCAATTCCAACCGAGGAAATCCTCTCGGAGAGCAAATCATTCGCTTGCCAAGATACGATTCGGAATTTAATATGAGAATCTTAAGGTGTTGCAGCGTCTCCAATGTAGAAATGATATCTTGTTCTAATTCAGAACCATGCAAATGTAGTTCGACAAGATTGGGTGGCAACTCCAGTAGTTTCTTTATGCTTCCAGCCAAATAAATCTTATATAGATCCAGATGATGTGTAAATGGCATAAATGGCGGGATTGTGTAACAACACTCTAGTTCAAGCGATCGGAGATTGCACAATTTCTCAATGCAGTAGGGCAATGTATCATGGTATGAGCTCACATCTCCAAATATTCTCAATTTTCTTAGATTAGTTAGCTTGCCTAAGCCTTCTTCTATCCAACTGCCAGCCCTTATTCTTAATGTTTGAAGGTTTCTTAAATTGCTGAGATGTGGACGCCCCTTAATATTGCCATCAGTTTGTAGATGCCTCAACTCCTTCAAATTCCAAATTGTATTCGGTAAGAATCTCATTCCTCTAACTTTTAGAGTTTGTAGGCTTGACAGGTTCCCAATGGATGGTGGAATACCAGGGACAATATATGTTCTTGAAAATTCCAAAAACTTTAAATGAACAAATTCTCCAACTTCCTTTGGTAATGAGACTTGAGACTCTGAATATCCTTTTGATTCTAAATTCATCACTCTTAGTAATATGCTACTTGTGTTCGGTAATTTGAACACATCAACTTCAGAGAGGATGAAGTACAATATGGAACGGAGGGTCTCAATTGAGTGATTTTTAGTCTCATCTCCATCAATGTTGCGGTAGAATGCCAGTCGTCTCACACTAGTTGAAGATGAACTAGTGTCATTATCATTGTGGACCGCGAAGAAATTGTTTTCTCTAGCTTCAGATATGGAGAGCTCACGTAAAAGATCGTGGATGCGGCATTTGTGAATGGATCCATTAGAGTTTTTACTTGCTACTTGAATCATGCTCCTGCTGACGAGCTCCTCTAAGTAGTCTTCTGCAACATCTTCCATGAGCTTGTTACCTTTCTGTTGAATGAAACCTTCAGCAATCCACAGCCTGATGAGTTTTCTTGAACCGATTTCATAATCCTCTGGGAAAAGACCGAAATATAAAAAGCATGGTTTCAGGTAATGAGGCAAATCCCAGTAACTCAAAGCCAATATATCCAAACATTGTTTAGAGCTTTCGGATATACTTTCGAGAACTTTAGACCATGCGCGTTCAGTCTTATCTTTTCTTGCTAAGAGAGCTCCTAAGACCGAAATAGCCAGTGGTAGATCTCCACATTTTGCAAGGATCTTTCTCCCTGTTTTCTCCAACTCTGAAGGGCAGGCTGTTAAGGGATCTTTTCCTGGAAATATCTTTTTCATAAACAATTCCCAGCCCTCATTGTAATTAAGAAAACGCAACTTATGAGGATGTCCAGATGCATGTGAAGCTACCTCTTCAAAACGAGTGGTAAGCATTACTCTACTTTCCTTCATACCATCTGGTAGTATGAGGTTTATCTTTTCCCACGCATCTATAGACCATATGTCATCAATGACCACTAGATATCTCTTCTCCTTCAATTTGCCATGCAGCATCGTACTCAAGTCTTCAAGATTTAATTTCTCTATATTCTTTATGTCCTCTTGAGATGGGCTCGTTACGCATTTTATAATGCGCGTGAGGACGTCTTTAATTGCAAATTGCTGAGATAGGTAAATAAATGCATGACAATCAAACTGCTTCTGAACATCACGATAAACCTTTTTAGCGAGAGTAGTTTTACCTAAACCACCCATGCCGAATATAGAAATCACACAACGCGTTGACTCTCCAGTCATCAACTGCTTCTTCACATGGTTGACTTCGTCCTGCAGACCAACCACTTCTGAATCATCAAGTGCAGTGGAAAGCCTCCTATGTTCTTGCAAACTTTGACTTGAAGAGCTTGCCTCAACTACAGTGATATTCGTTATGCCGTAAGTGTCCCTCCTCATTTTAATGGCACCGATGTTCAGCTTTATCTTCTCAATCTGTTCGGCGACCTTGTGGCGGGTTCTTAGCTCGCTGAGGATGCAGATGTACCTTTTGACACGCCCTACAAATCCACGTCCCCTCCTCCTCCTTTGACTGTAGATGAAGGTTTCAATAACATCTTCAGCTTCATAAGAAACATCTCTGATTTGTGCCACCCAACTCTTCACTCCCTCATTTTCCTTCTGTTTGGAATCGGCATCTTTTAGAAAGCACCTCATCGACTCCAATTCTATTTGAATCCATCTGAATTTGTCACCTACTCCATGGAGGAGTTGTGCTTCTTTAATGAGAAGATCACCCAGCCTTTCTACAAGAAAAGGGACAACAGCCTCAGAAGCCATCTTTCTCTTCTGCTTTGGAGAAGTAGGAGTCAAAATTTTCCCATGGACAGCACGTACAGGTGAGAAACAAGGCAGTGCTTGTATTTCATTCAAGTTGTAAGCTACAGCTCTCTCACTTATTTCTTATGGGCCTTTCACTTGCTTGTTTTGAGGGCTAGTCGTTGACAGAACTCTGTGAAAACCACACTGAAGGTGAGGTGGAGTTGTGACCTAAGTACGGCTCGCACTGGACCTGCGCACCATTCCATCTGCATTCTGCATCACAGGTAGACCCAGTCACTTGTGATCTCATTAGGTGATGAGAAATGGAAGGCTAATTGAGAAAGAAACAGAATCCCAGGGAATCACAATTCAATGGCCCGCTCATCCCCAACAATTGAGCTCGGACGTCAAAAAGTAAAGTAAAAGCAAAGTTGTCCGTAGGGATGTCAAATGGGCTGGGCCGGGCCGTGCCATGGGCCGTGCTGGGCCGAGGGATCTGGCATGGTCGGCCCGTTTCGGCACGACCTGTTTAGGCACAGCACGCCATGTGCCAATCTATCTATAACGGTCGGGCACGGCCCGCCTGGCTGCCAACGGTTAATGGCCGACCATGGGCCGTTAAGCATGCTGGAGACTTTTTCCACATGGTTAGAGCCTTCCATCTGCATGCCATGGGTGGACCTCATGTGGCCATTCTGACCTGAGATTTGAGCCTTTTAATTAAGAACGCAGAGTGATCACACTAACTATGAGCATTTTAAGGGGCTGATTAGTTTACGAATATTATGAATTCCTGAAATTATGGTCCAATGTGGTGGTAAAATGGGGTTTGTTTGTTTGTGTTGAGTTTCTTATATTATAATAAGATCATCAGTAGGTGGGCCTACTAGACCATTTGGGGTTCCGGGCCCAGACTGCAATAAAAAGTTTCCCATTAGAATCATGTGCGCGAATCCGATTATGATTTGAACGGTCAAGAGCATCTGATGGTACATGTTCGTGATCTAATCTTTTTAAACAAAGAAATCTGTTATCCAAAATCCATGGAGATCGACCAGAAAAATGTCAGCCATATGTTCAAAACGTCAGTGCCCTCGGGCACTTAAGATCCAAATGGTTCTCTTCTTAGTGGAGTAGGTCGAGTTTGACCGAACCATTTAAATATCTTTATCATTCTCATTATTTATGTTTTAATTTTTAATTTTAAATTTAATACCGAAAAGACGAAAATGAATAAAATAAAATAAAATAAAGAGGTACGACAGCACGACCGACACGAAGGCACGACACGGCCAGCCCGCACGGGCCGTGCCGTTCTAGGGTAAATCCGTGGCGGGCCTTGCCGGCCCCTGCTCAGCCCATTTAATATGCCTAGTTGTCTGACAATACTGCAAAGATGTGTGGACCCCAGAAGCCCATGAGATCCACAAAATGATGGTTTTACGGTCTCTTGTGTGAAATTATGTGCAACATTCATGTAATTAAGGGGTCGTTTGTCTACATCCATTTACATATATAAATGGTGAATATGCGTAATATTTGTCTACAAGTATTTACACATCTTGTGTGTAAATCAGATGTGTAAATGGTGTGAAAATGAGCCCATTTTCACACCAAGATTTGAACACCTGTTCAGATGGAAAAAGAGAATACCAAAGCACATGTGATTTCATGGGAAAAGAGAATACCAAAGCACATGTGATTTCAAAGAATACCCGTTGGAAGCGTACGGTTTGGTTTTGGGGCAGTTTTCGTCAAAGAGGTTCTGGGTTCGAAACCCCCCTCTTAACGCATTTAGAAAAATAATAATAAAAGAGGCATTTCCATCAAAGAGGCACTGGGTTCGAAACACCCATCCAATGCATTTACAAAATAATAATAAAAGATGCATAAAGACCGATGAAACCTATGAATGAAAATCCTCCCTAAGATTTTCTTTTGATATCTTAATGATTCTTCTAAAATTATTTATTATTTTATTACTTTAAAAATATTTAAATATGTATAAATGAATGTAAGAGAAAAGGAAGAATGTATATTAACATTATAGTATCATTAAAAAATAATGTATAAATGCAATTTTATCTAACCATAATAAATTTGTGATACTTTTAATATAATTGGACTTAGCAATAAAATACTCATTTTAAGAACTTTCTATGATTGATTAATATTGGCATAAAGCCGGTGAGATGCATGGGTTAAGTTTTATGCAAATTGAATAATGAATTAAGATAATATTGAACTAAATATTAATTAATAGAAATATTAATAATAATCCTATATCTCTTAACTATCAGACTATAAACCCTTATTTCCTTAACCAAACATGTTGGAATGCATTTTTTTAAAGGTGATCATTGATAGAAATATCTATTTTTGAAAAGTATATTTCATATTGAAAGACATGTTCTTTTTTAAGGATTTAAAATGCAAATGAAAACTTTGATATAAATCAGACATTTTTTTTGTCTCATTTTCATATCATTATAGTAGAATATAATTTAATGATTAATAAATATTATTTACAAAATCGTTTAATACATATACAAATATCATTGAAACAAACATAGAAAAATGAATCACATGTGTAAATGATACGAAAATAGTGTTATTAGACAAACATTGTAAAAAGAAAAACATGTGTAAACGTTACATACTTAAAATTTGAATATTCATCTTTTACATATGTAAATTGTATTTACATATTCCACGCATAAAAGACAAGCGACCTCTAAGTAACAGGTCTGTTAAACAATGGATCTTCTTAAACAAAATTTATAAAATCATTGCCTAATTTAAAAATAGATGAAAAGTTATAAATAGGAGCCAAATCATATGTACAAAGTAAAAGAGAGTTGCTAATGCCACAGCCCGGGCTTCTCTTTCCACATTCCTTCTCTCTACACACCCTACTTAAGTTAAAAAACTCTCAGAATTTCTCTCCACACACACCCCATTGTTACCAAAATACCCAAACCCCTCTACTCTTATTTTCTCAATTCACTCCCCTTCTACCTCCTCTCCCTACTGCCACCCTCTACCCTACCCACCGCTCTCTCCCTCTCCCCGCCGTCACCCTCCCTTTCTCTCTCCCTCTCTCTCCCTCTCCCTCCCTCTCTCTTCGACTGCCTGCCCAGTGCCCTCTCTCCCTCTCTCTGCTTGCCGCCCTGTCCCTCTCCCCTTCTAGCGGTGCTGTCGGAGGGGATACTGGTGGCTGAGATGGGGGTTGGGTGAGTGTAGAAAGAAGTGGAAAGAGAATATTGGGTTTTGGCATTAGAAGCTCTTAAAGCAAAAATATAGGTAAAGAACAAATCATATGTAAGTTTTGCACATTCATGGAAATGCATATTTGTTTGTGCATGAAAATGATTTATAATTAGACTATTTTCTTATGAAAATTTTCATTACACACTTCCCTTGTTAACCCATCAGTACAAACTCCACTGGGGAAAGGCTGCATTACCTGTTCAAAACTTTCATTTGCACATTAAACCCTAATGCATTCAATTTTGTATCTTAAATCTTTGTTGATTTTGAGATGTATGAAGTTTTACATATGTAATCCGAATTGTTCAATGTTTACTCATGTAGTGATGGCACTTCTAAACAATAATGGCCGATGGGTTTCACATTGAATATATACAAATTTTACATACATAAATCTCGTTATCATATTCCCAAGCGTGAAAGACAGACGGAGGTTTAAACTTTACATGTGAAAATGGGAAATGAAAATGTGATTTATGTCACATGTAAAACACAATATCTAATTTTTTGGAAGTACTTTTTACATGAGTAGATGTTAAACTGCTTGGAATACACATGTAAGATTCCCATATGTAAGGTTCCCATATGTGTGTGTAGCTCGTGTGTGTGTGTGTGTGTGTGGTGGGTCGGGGGGGGGGAGCTAAAAACTTAGATAAAATACATGACCCCCTTAAATTGCACATGTCCACCAACTTTTGGCCAGATTTGAATTTACTGGACCATTGGATCGACCGTGTACCGATCCGAATGAACAGTTGACCATTAAACTTTGGGGCCCAAATGGAAATGATATAAACCACGATTAAGGCTGATTTTTTGCACATAAAATGGTCTCATGGAGTCCTTGAAATCTCTCCCACCCCATCCCCAAGTGGGCCCCACCACCAAGGGCGGACCTACATGTATCAGGTTGGGGACTTAAATCCCCACCAGAATTGTAAAAAGCCCATTAGGGCCCTAAAGGAAGTTTGCCCAGCCCCCACTTGAAATAATCCATAGCCACCACCCCTCTTTCCCTAACTCAAAAAATCCACTTTCCAGATCTCTTGTTCCCCCTCTAAAAAAACCCAAATCCACTAACCCTCCGTCCCTGGCATTGGTGCACCCTGCTATTCTTCCCTTCCACAGGTATCCATCTCTGTATTTAATAAATAAAAAATAAAAAATTTCAAAATAGGGCTCAAGTTTTAGCGAGATTTCGAATCAAGCCAAAAATGCCCTTTAGGCCCTTTCCTCTTCCTCCCTCCCTACCATTGTCGTCCTCAGCAGCAGTCCCTTGATCGTCAGGGCTTTCAATTGAAGCCATTGAAATCGACAGCTGCGAGGTCATTGGCAAAGGTGGGGCAGCGCAGAAGAATCCCCAATGTTCGTATATGTCTTTCCCCATCCATGTCTTTGTAATCCCCTTTTTATTATGGGGTGGAGTTTTTCAACTTTATAGTCATTTGGTGATGGTGGTGGTTTTGGAGAAGGAGGTGGCAGCGCCGGTGGGAGCATTGGAGGATCTCAAGATGATGAAGGCTGGGTTTTTCCGGAGACATGCATCTCTTTTCTCGTCTTTTCCATCCTACTAACCCATTCCCACAGCTAGAGAAATATCATAAAAAATCGTCCTTTCCCCTCTTCCCTTCCATCCTCAAACTGGCAAGTGCCCATTTTCACATAATCCAAACCCAAGAACCAAAAATTATGGCAAGAAAGAATCTCTGCCTTAGACCCAATTTCTTATTTTAAATTCCATGTATAATTTTTGAATTCTAATTTCCATTTTCTTTGGGTTGAAAAGCAGGGAGATGGAGGTTTTGGCATGGGAAAACAAGTGCCCATGTGGCTTCATTCTGATTACGCAAATGTAAGATATATTCTTTGGATTGCATGAATAGAGCCCTTTGTTTATCTCTTTCTTGCTTACCTCGGGACCATCGAGCAATTATTATATATGAAGCAAAGTGGATTTGACTTCCAATTTCATTGTCAATTTCAAATTTGATTTTGACTCTTCTCATGTTGACCTCCTACTAATATCACTTATTAATCCTCCTACTAATATTAGCCTTATTAATAACGTTCTTTTTACTAATCCAATGTTACAGAAACTCTTTCCTCTTCTCTTTATGTTTCTATTCACGTCTCTACATTTCCCACCTTTAAACGCCACAAGCTTTTTTTTGTTAGGGTTACACTCTAAACTATTTCTATTGATATTTTATTTTAGACCTTTACATTATAACTACCACTAATTACATTGCCCGTGCTCAGCACGGGAGCACGGGGGTCCTTCGCTAGCACATCTATTGAATCTATTATGTTTTGTTTGCATTTGATTTGCCATATTTGGTGCCAAAAGGTCATCTTACCACCACATAGGCCTGTCAATTTGGCCCTGAGAAAGGGGGCTGGCCAAAAAGCACTTGAAATGAGGGCTTTTGTTTCTAACGAAAAGCCCTAGGCCGGGCTTGGACAATTTTTTGTAGGCCCTGAGATTTGAGGGCCGGGCTTGGACATTAGTGGCCCTGGCCTTGGCCCTCTTATTTTTATTTATTTTATATATAATATATACATATATATATATATAAATATATACTAAAATGCCCTTATCATAATCACTTTGCAATAATATGGGGCATATGAAGGCAATTTCATACCCACTTAACCATTAAAAAATGTCATAAAAATCCAAACATACATACTTCATTCATTTCATCTATATTTTAGTATTTAACTTATGCATTGTACTTGAATCTATTATGTTTTGTTTGCATTTGATTTTCCATATTTGGTGCCAAAAGGTCGTCTTACCACCACATAGGCCTGTCAATTTGGCCCTGAGAAAGGGGGCCGGCCAAAAAGGACTTGAAATGAGGACTCTTGTTTCTAACGAAAAGCCCTAGGCCGGGTTTGGACAATTTTTTGTAGGCCCTGAGATTTGAGGGCCAGGCTTGGACATTAGTGGCCCTGGCCCTGGCCCTCTTATTTTTATTTATTTTATATATAATATATACATATATGTAAATATATACTAAAATGCCCTTATCACAATCACTTTGCAATAATATGGGGGATATGAAGGCAATTTCATACCCACTTAACCATTAAAAAATGTCCTAAAAATCCATACATACATACATACTTCATTCATTTCATCTATATTTAATTATTTAAGTTATGTATTGTACTTAATACATAATCAATAAGTGTTGCATAGTTGCTTCTTATTACTTGCTTTTAGTTTTATTGCTTCTTATTTAAGTATTTTATATTATTTCTGTAAACAATTGTTAGTGCAAAAGGGGGTGTACTCATTTCTATTAGTAATGATACACTTTTTCCTCTATAGAGTTGCTTAGAATATCAACCAATTCATAAAGTCAGTTTGAATGTGCATAGAACTTTAAGGATATGGGGGTAATCCAAACATCCTTTCAATTAGATAATTGTAACTCTCAATTTTTAAAAGTTTAAAATAATAGTATTTTTTTAAATGTATTTATTTTTGTGACTGAAATCGAAGAACTCGTAATGGTCAGATCAGTGTTAATTAAAAATAATGTCAATTGATAAAAGTTATGTGAGTGTAAATGGTTTAAAACTCTCAAGATAAGACACTGCTGGAATGATTTCATATGAAAGTCATATTAAAGGTGTGAAATAGATCATATTCTTCAACCATTTTCCCTCTTTGTCAAAAAAATAAAATAAAATAAAATCATATGTCTAGAACCTAGAAGAAACTTTTTAGAGATAACTTATATTCTCCCAATGTTTTCTTAATAGTTCGTTTGCAATTGAGATTAGACAAGATAACAGATGTTTTCTTAATGATTTCTTTGCAATTGAGGTTAGACAAGATAACGCTTGATCACACTCAGATTTTGGTAACAATGATAAAAAAAATATTTTTCTTGTTTTGAAGCCCCGAGCCCTGCCCTGGCCCTCGAGGGTAGGGTAAGGGCCTAGATAGTAAAGGCCATCTGAGGGCTTTGGCCAGCTTAAGCCCGGCCCTGCATATATTGAGGGTAGGTTTAGGACAACCCCAGGCTCGGCCCAGCCCGGCCATGGCACTACATGAATAGAGTTTCTTAGATTCAAAAAGTGTCGAACATCAAAGGTGTCCAAACGTACATCATCATTAACGTTAGTGATTGATTCTTGTTTGTAGGATATGGGTTCAAGTTGCCGAGGACCATGGTGGTTAGGAGGGAGGAAGAGGAGAGGGCCTAAGGGTGTTTTGGGTATTTTGAAGAAATCAGAGGAATCAGTCCCTCGAAAACTCAATTTTTCACGGGATGTACTTATCTGAAATGTAAATGGATAACTTAAGTCCTAATTTGAAATGTGAGGGTTTTTTTTTTTTTTTTTTTTTTTTAATTTTTAATTTGGGCAAAACTTGAGCCCTGTTTTGAAATTTTCTCAATAAAAAATGCGTAGGATTCATTGAGTTATTAAATATTTCAGATTCAAAGTTTTCTTTAGGTTTTGGGAATTGATATGAATGAGATTACAATCATGTATTCGGTCCCCTAAATGTACAATCATAGGATTGCATTCATAGAATTAGTTCAGAATCGTGATTTGGAATTAGGGATCATTGAACACTTTATTATGCTTTTCAAATTATCATTTTCACTTTACATGGTGTAAATGAATACATTAAGTGATTTAAATGTATTTAGATTATTTGGATGCATTTCAAATATTCTCAAAATCCGTTAAAACTTATAAGATATGAAACTGAGCTTATTGATGACTATCATTAAGCTAAGAATGTACGAATTGGATAAAAAAACTATGATCCAAAGATGGTTTACAAATTACTCTAATCTTTCAGCACTTGGAAAATAGGTATTGAAGAACGAACCTTAAAATAGTAGTACAAATGTCATAAGTTTTGATGATAGAACGTCGAGGAATTTACCCGAAAAATCACGATAGAGGTCTTGTGCACCAAAAAGACCCACATAGTTTATGAAACAAAACTGGTCTTCCCGTCGATTTTTGTTTTGCCCCCTTTCAACCAGTGACGATATTATCACTTCAACGATATGATCGCTCTTCTCAAATGACTATCGTAAGCTCTCTTGAATGAAAATTCTGAGCCTGCCGTGCCCACCAGAGATCAAGGTTGCATTGCTTTTCATCTGGAACTCAATCGTGCTTTTATTCCTATGGAAAGATGCCGACTCCTTTGGTTTCCTTTTCCTTGCTTGCATCCTACGCAAGAACATGATGCTCTGTTGATTACTTTGTCAATCATCCATTCCATGCTTCTCCTATACTCCCTTCTATGTCTTTGCATTTCTACTTTCCTTTGCTTCCCTTGCTTAGTTTGATACTTCGACCTAACGAGTGACCCACATTAAGGTTGATTGTCTTCAACTTCAAAAAGACACTAGCAACAACGCCCCGTGCTAAGATATTATATTTTTAATTTATGAGATATCAAAATTAATTATAAACATATAAGAATATATTCATACATATTTATATAAAAACAGTCAACACATCTTCAATCATAAATACAAGTGCTATCTTCACATAGGCCAATGGTCATTTCAATCCCTCCGCACAAATTTCTTCTCTACCCCTTTGAAGTAGCACCAATACCACTTTAGAATCGATCAAACCATTTTTTAGCTATAGATTTTTAAAATAATGTATAAACATCTGAATTTTAAAAGCCATAAATTATGAGACTTTAAAACCACATGCTAATGTTATTTGATCCCTTAATTATGGGTCCATGTGGGCCAACGAAAGTGTAATTATGGTGGGGCAAACCTAGGGTCATTTGTCATCAGAAAATTATGCCTATAGGATTCAATAAATAAAAAAAAAACCTCCAACCTCAAATCATTTTTATCACAAGCCCATCTATGAGGTTGTCTACTAGAAGGTCGGGTCTGATTTTCGTTCACGTATGACAATCTCTGAATAGAGTAGAGCTCTATTTGGAAACTAAAAGAAAATGATAGTGTGAATTGTTGAAAGGTGGGCCCCAAATATTAAAATAAAAAGATGACAATCTTGAGAGGATGGAAGATAGATGATGTTGAGAGAGAGAATAATCCATAATCCATATTGACCTAGGTTCAGTTTGGCATCTCTTAAATCTACCTCTTATTGACTTATAACGGTTTCAAACCACTTTTAGAGTGTTTGGTTTTGCTTTTCACATGTCTTTCTTAATTGGAGAGCAGACATGAAGTGTCCTTTCCAAAAAGCAATGAAATTGCCAAGATTTGAAGTAGACATCTTACGCTGAAGGAGAAAGACATCATTAGCTACAATGCACTTGACACTATCACAAGGCAGTCCGATTTCTCCTCTTTTTTTCCTTTTTTTTTAATTTTTGGGTCCCTCGAGCTCCATCCAAACCGCTGGATAGATTTATAAGATCAAAAACACGGCTGTGGATCAAATTTTCAACCGTTGTATGTTCATATAGTTGAGATATTTGTAATAAACCCTAGAAGTTTAGATCACCGTTTCTAACTTTTTTGGGCCCCACACTCAATATCTGAACCGTTCATCCTATTTGGAAGGATAAACATAGCTACTACCCCAAATTTTGTTGACTAATTCATTTTGGATCACAATAAATTAGCAAAAAACTATAGACCGTTGATTATATATGCGTACCTGGCAAAGTTTTGGACACTGTTCTCACTGTCTGATTTTTTTTTGTTTTTCTTCAATTGTGGGACCCCTAGTTTACAATCTGAACCGTAAAAGCTCTTAAGAAGACTAAAAATGGCTACCGCACAAATTTTCAACCGTTGATCCTTCACCAATCTCTAGATATTAGCAGACAAATGTGAAGTACTTGGTGTTAGTTTCTAAATATTTTGGGCCCCTATATCAAGATCCACACCGTTGATCCTCTTTCAAAGGCTAAACATGGCTAAGGGGTTGAATTTCAGCCCCTGATTCTTTGTAGATCTCAAGATATTTGCAAAAAACCTATCGACCATTGATTTAGAAAAATCTATTTTAATCAGATTTTTTGTCCTACCAAACAAACTTTTTCTATAGCATCTATTTCAATTAGGGCTATTTGAAATAGATCTATTTCATGCAGATCAGTTTCATATAGATAAGATTTGCCAAACATGGCCCTAGAAAACTAATATCTATGCATAATCCATGAGTGGGTCCTACTGCAGAAATAAGTTAAATGTGCGGGCCCACTAATTGATTTGCATCCATTAAGAAACTAGACAACGGCCAATAGGCTTGCCTCCCTCCATCAATGGGGCCCACTCTCAGAAAAAAGGGGTTAAGAGAAGGCCATGGGGATTTCATCCAATACTGTAGTCCAATCTTGAAATATATTTAATACGAATTGGTGCTCATTACTGGATCCATCCATTTAGGAAAAAAAATTGAAAGGAGAGTAAAGGAGCAACAGTTTGGATTTCAATCATCGGTAGGGCTCACAAAACATATTTAACATGGGACCTATTGATGATAGAAGATCTAAGGAAAATAAAACAAACTATTGATGATTGAAGATCTAAGGAAAAGAAAACAAAGATTTGCTTATAATTTGGATAGTGGCAAGAAATAGAGCTCAAATTCAAACGTTTATAAAAATCTCTTATGAGAGAGGTTTTAGGAGAGAAAGAGTAGCCCTTTTTTAAAATAGAGAGTTTTTAGGGATGATGTGGCACCCCTCACGGCCCAGAGAGACTTTTTAGGGATGAGGTGACACCCTTCATAGCCCACCTCCCCCTTTGCTTTAATATATATAATATTTGCTTCTTTTGTTTAAAGCAATTTAAGATATATTATAACCTAAAGCATTCTGCATTATTTCTCCTATAAGTCTTTCCATACCCCAATGAGAGCAGATATTGTGGCTGACTTCTTGATGGTGTGGCCCACCCGTTGTTCATCCAATCCATTCGCTCAAATGCGAGCCTTGCTTAATTTCCTTCCAATATCTCCTTCATTGGAGCAATGCTCACAGTTTTATGGAACACCCATCAACATATATAAGGAAATGTGTTTCATGCCATAATTTCTGAGTGATCTTTTTTTTAGCATGTTTTCTTGGGGAATAAGAAAGAGAGCATTATATATTCATGTAACGTGTAACCCATAATAGAACGGTACTGCATATCATACAGAGAGTGAATCCAAAGGAGAGTCGAGTTTCTTTCCCGTGGACGTAGGCAAGTTTGCCGAACCACGTAATTCTCTTGTTCTTGTGTGTGGTTGATTGTTTGTTCGATCGCTTATTCACGTTTCCGCATACACGCGCACAACAAGTGGTATCAGAGCCCAGGCCCAAACTTAGCCAGGAGTCAAACAAAGGTGGTGGGCCTCGGTGATGCGCAAAGAAGCACGGTACTCACGATCGGTGGATCCGTGGTGAGGCTCTCGAGTTGGCTCTACTCGATGGAGCGGACGGATGGATGATCGTTTGAGGGGAGGCTCGGTAAAAATATCCAAAGAGATATGGTCCTTTGTTTGAGGGGATGATTGTTGGGGATGTGCAACCAAAGTCCCACATCGGCTAAACATGGGAAAGATCATGTGCATATAAGTTGGACTAAGTACTCAATTGGTATGAGGCCTTTTGGGTAGAATCCTAAGAGCAAAACCATGAGGGCTTAGGCCCAAAGTGGACAATATCATACCAATGTGGAGTCCATAGTGGTCAATAGTCCTAACAAGTGGTATCAGAGCCTAGGGTTTCTAGGATTGGATTGTGCAGTGTTGCGATCGACGGATCGGATCAAGGAATTGGTCCGGATTCTGCACGTTGTCTTCCTTGCAGAAAAGGGAGAGAGATCGTCCTTCGATCTCGGTGGGCCACACGAACAGTGCAGTGAAGTTGGAGAACAGGATCTATCTTCCCTGTTGCATTGCTGCGCACAGGGGAGGGACGGTTTCGAGTTTTTTGGACCGGATAACAGCAGATCCGGATTCTTTCTGTTACCAGATCTTCACCGGAGAAGAGAGCTAGCCGCTGCAGAAAGAAAGAAAAAAAAAAAAACCAGTTTTTTTTTCCCGCCGATCGGAGCAGCCGCCACCGCCCGTCGCCGGACTCCTGCTTGTCACCGGAGTAGGATCGCCGGCCATCGCCGTTCGCCGCACCCCGTTGCCGTTCGCCGCAGTGCCGTGGCCGGAGAACAAGGAAGAAGACAGCCCACGTTGGACTAACAGAACCCAGTTCTGTTTGGAGAGGAAGAAGGGTGCAGATTTGGGCCGAGTAAGGTTTCAGGTCGGGTTGACCTGACCTGTTTGAAGAAGCCCAGCGCAGACCAGCCCACAGATTAGGTCCAGGTTCGGGTCGGTTCTGACCTGACCCATTCTGTGAAGCCCAGCCTAGAGTCCAGGTCAAGCTCAGGTTCGTAGGTCAGTTTGGCCTGACCCGCGAAGCAGGAAGCCCATTCCAGCAAGCCGCTGACGTCAGCGCCACGTCAGCAGAACAGTACGGTCAGCAGGGGTTTGACCAGATTGACGGCTGAGAATTGTTCTTGCGATATCTTGATCATCCGAGGTCAGATCGGAGATCCGTTTGCATCTACAGAATCGTTGCGAGCAGATCTACGCAACTGTGGAAGAAAATTGGCAGTTTGACGGTCAACACGAAACTTTGACCAATCGGAGCGCAGAAAACAGTTTTTGCGATATCGGAGCCATCCGAAGTCGGATTTCAGATCCGTTTCTTCCAGCGTGCTCGTGGTGACGAGATCTACAGATTGGTGCAGATTTTGAGGTTAGTGAAAGTTGTTTGTTTTTCTTGATTATTCAATTGTGATGGATAACAACACTGGTAACACTACCATGATCAAACTCAACCATACTAATTGGTTGATTTGGAAACCTAAGATGAAGGATATACTTTATTGCAAAGACCTCTATGATCCCATTGAGGGGGATTCTGCCCGACCAAAAGAGATGTCTGATCCAGATTGGAAAAAGATGCATAGAAAGACCATTGGTCACATTAGACAGTGGGTGGATAATAGCATATTTCATCATGTGTCTAATGAAACCAATGCGAAGACCCTTTGGAAGAAGTTAGAAGAAAGATATGAGAAGAAAACTGCTGTGAACAAAACTTTTCTGATTAGAAAGCTTGTAAATATGAAATTCAAGGATGGTGGTAAAATTGAAGATCATATAAATGATTTCCAATGCATTGTGAATGAACTGGCTACAATGAAGATGGTCCTTGATGATGAGATGCAAGCTTTATTTCTTCTAAGCTCTTTACCAGATACATGGGAAACATTAGTTGTTTCCGTGAGCAACTCTACTCCAGATGGTGTGTTATCAATGAGTCAGGTTACTAGCAGCTTGTTGAATGAAGAAACAAGAAGAAAAACTGCAGGGACAGATAATGCACATGCCTTTGTTACTGAGAAAAGGGGGAGGAGTAAGAGTAGGGGACCAAAGGGGGGTCGTGGCAAGTCTAAAGGTGAAACACAGACTAAGAAAAAGTCTGGAAAATGCTTTCATTGTGGCAAGGAGGGCCACATTAAGAAGAATTGCTTTGCCTTGAAGGAAAAGAAAGAAACCAACAATGAGAAGAAGAATGACACTAACACAACAGCTACTTTGGATAATGAAGTAGTGGTACTGGTCAGTGACGATGAAAAGTGTTTGAGTGTTGCAGATGATCAGGTTGAGTGGGTTGTTGACACAGCAGCATCCTACCATGCTACTCCTTGTAAGGAGATGTTCACAACGTACAAAGCAAGGGACTTTGGCACTGTGAAGATGGGCAACACAAGTCATTCGGATATTGTTGGGATCGGTGATGTCTGCATTCAAACCGATATTGGTTGCACAATGACGCTGAAAGATGTGCGACATATTCCTGATCTGCGGTTGAATCTGATTTCCGGAACTTCATTGGACCGTGCAGGTTATGAGAGTTACTTCGGAAATGGCAGGTGGAAACTCACTAAAGGGTCTCTTATTGTTGCGAGAGGGAAAGCGTGTAATACGCTGTACAAGACACATCTCAAGCTATGCAAAAGTGTGTTGAATGCTGTTGAAGACAGATCCTCTCCAAATCTGTGGCACAAGAGACTGGGACATATGAGTGAGAAAGGACTGCAGATATTGGCAAAGAAAGATCGAATTCAGTACTCCACAGGTACATCCCTTGACCCTTGTGATTATTGCTTATTTGGTAAACAACATAGGGTATCTTTCTCTAAAACATCAACGACAAAATCTAATGTGTTGGATTTGGTATATTCTGATGTTTGTGGTCCCATGGAGGTGGAGTCATTGGGTGGCAATAAGTTCTTTGTCACATTTATTGATGATGCATCCAGGAAAGTCTGGGTTTATGCGTTGAAATCGAAGGATCAGGTATTCCAGGTATTTCAGCAGTTTCATGTCATGGTTGAAAGAGAAACAGGAAAACTCTTGAAATGTCTCCGTACAGATAATGGTGGAGAGTACACATCCAACCTGTTTAAAGGCTATTGCTCAAAGCATGGTATTCGACATGAAAGAACAGTTCCTGGTACTCCACAACACAATGGTGTGGCAGAAAGAATGAACCGCACTATTCTTGAAAGGATGAGATGCATGATTAGAGTGGCACAACTACCCAAGGCATTTTGGGGTGAAGCTGTCCTGACTGCCGTTTACCTGATTAACAGGTCTCCCTCAGTTCCTTTGGATTTTGACCTTCCGGAGAGAAAATGGACAGATAAAGATGTTTCTTATTCTCATTTGAAGGTGTTTGGATGCAAGGCTTTTGCACATGTACCAAAGGAGCAGCGTTCAAAGCTGGATGATAAGGCAGTGTGTTGCATTTTCCTTGGCTATGGTGGAGCTGAGTTTGGTTACAGATTATGGGATCCAGAGAAGAGGAAAATTATCAGAAGTAGGGATGTGGTGTTTCATGAAGACCGGTTCTTTGGAGATACTGAGAAGACCGAAAAGTCTAAAGAAGTTGTTGATGGAGTGGTTGATCTCACACCGACTCCTTCTCCAGTGCAGACTACAGGTGGAGAAGGTGGACAGAACGATTTGAATCGTGATGAGGCGCAGGGGTTGCCAGATGAACATGGTGTTGAGCAGGGGGAGCAGTCTCCTCAGTCAGAAACCACAGAACCTCAGGTTAGGAGGTCTACTCGAGAGCGTCAACCATCAACAAGATATCCTGCAGCAGATTATATTTTGCTTACCGATGAGGGGGAGCCAGAGAGCTACCCAGAAGCAAAAACTCATGCAGATAAAGATGAGTGGATGAAGGCTATGCAGGATGAGATGAGTTCTTTGAAAAAGAACAATACTTATGAGCTGGTGGAACTTCCAAAAGGCAGGAAGGTTTTGAAGAACAAATGGGTGTTCAAGCTGAAGAGAGATGACAGTGGAAAACTGATTAAGCACAAAGCACGGCTAGTGGTTAAAGGCTTTGCGCAGACGAAGGGTATTGACTTCGATGAAATCTTCTCTCCAGTTGTGAAGATGACTTCTATCAGAGTTGTCTTGGGTCTAGTCGCCAGCATGGACCTTGAACTTGAGCAGATGGATGTGAAGACTGCATTTCTTCACGGTGATCTGAAAGAAGAGATCTACATGACTCAGCCGGAGGGTTTTGAGGTAGAAGGAAAAGAACAGTTGGTTTGCAGGCTAAAGAAGAGTCTCTACGGGCTGAAACAAGCACCGAGGCAGTGGTACAAGAAGTTTGATTCATTTATGGTAAATCATGGGTATCGGAGGACAGCTGCAGATCACTGTGTTTATATTCGTAAATTTGGTAACGGCAAATTTATCATCCTTCTTTTATATGTAGATGATATGTTGATAGTTGGACATGATATTAAGATGATTGACAGGTTGAAAAGGGACATGTCAAAGACTTTTGACATGAAAGACTTGGGTCCCGCACGACAGATTTTGGGAATGCAAATACGTCGTGACAGGAATGCCAAGAAGCTGTGGTTGTCACAGGAGAAATATGTTGAACGGGTGCTAGCAAAGTTCAACATGAAAGATGCTAAGCCAGTTAGCATGCCTTTAGCCAGTCACTTCAAGCTCAGTAAGAGACTATGTCCTACTACAGATGAAGAAAAGGAACGGATGACTTCTGTTCCATACTCCTCAGCAGTTGGGAGTCTTATGTATGCCATGGTGTGTACACGGCCAGACATTGCTCATGCAGTGGGTTTAGTGAGTAGATTTCTTTCTAACCCTGGGAAAGAGCATTGGGAAGCAGTGAAGTGGATCTTCAGATACTTGAAAGGTACATCAGATTTTTGCTTGTGTTTCGGAGGCTCAAAACCAGTACTTGAAGGCTTTACAGATGCTGATTATGCAGGCGATCTTGATCGTCGGTTGTCTACTTCTGGGTACTTATTTACTTTTGCAGGGGGAGCTATTTCCTGGCAGTCTAAGTTGCAGAAGTGTACAGCATTGTCTACAACCGAAGCAGAATACATAGCTGCTAATGAAGCAGGGAAGGAGATGATTTGGTTGAAGAAATTTTTCAAAGAACTGGGTTTGAAGCAAGGAGAGTATGTAGTCTACTGTGATAGTCAAAGTGCTATGGATCTCAGCAAGAACGCTACATACCATGCCCGCACGAAGCATGTTGATGTGAGATACCATTGGATTCGTGAGGTCATCGAAAAGAATCTCATGAAGCTGGAGAAAATTCATACTGACAAGAATCCCTCGGATATGATGACTAAGGTCGTGTCTAAGGGAAAGCTGGAGCTGTGTTCAGAGTTGGCAGGACTGGACTCCTAGTAAGGGGGGTTCAGAGGCGTCTTCCCCATGGTCTGGAGGGGGAGATTGTTGGCCCAGTGGGTCCAGACCAATTGGGTTCAGGGTTATGGGTAATTTGGTAATTGTACCAGGACTTTCTTATTGATTAGGATAGGGTTTCTTGGGGAATAAGAAAGAGAGCATTATATATTCATGTAACGTGTAACCCATAATAGAACGGTACTGCATATCATACAGAGAGTGAATCCAAAGGAGAGTCGAGTTTCTTTCCCGTGGACGTAGGCAAGTTTGCCGAACCACGTAATTCTCTTGTTCTTGTGTGTGGTTGATTGTTTGTTCGATCGCTTATTCACGTTTCCGCATACACGCGCACAACATGTTTGTCATCCATCAGTCAAGTTGCTCCAGTGAAAAATAATAACAATAACAGAACTCTTAAGAGATTGAGGGGATTTGGCTTAACGGAATGGAGACCTGAGAGCATAAACTAGGGTCGTCTCCATCATCAAGCAATGACAGGAGCTCCTCTTATGACCAATGGTTTTTGAGTAAAACTTTATTTTTCATCTTTCCTTTTTCCCTTTTTAATATTTCTGCTTTGCTTTCTAAATGAAGACGCTTTGGATTACAATAGGAAAAAATAGAGTACACCATAATGTGCATTTGCCTGTGTCCTGGAAGTAAACGTACATACAATTGTATTTTTGGATGATGACATCTGCCTGACACTGCAGAGTTCATGTGTGTGCACTCATTTGGTGATCCGAACTGCTTTTACAGTGGAACATTTTGAGGATGGAGGTTTGCCAAAATTCCTCCCTACTTCATGATCCTAATCTTATGGCAAAGAGGAAAGGAAAAAAAAAAAAAAGGAACAATTCAATATTGCCTATTGATACCTGCTCTTCTTTCTACAAAAAGAACCAGGATCAGTCTTTAGCTTAACGTTGGTGTGGAGTGTGTGACTGACTACTTACAAAATATCTGTTTGATTTTAAAAAGTGCATGTGAGGCCCACATGATGTATGTCAATCAATGGGGGCATTTAATTGATAGGTCCTGGTGTGAATTAGAGGTGGGGTATATTTCATTGCTATTTGTCAATTGTAATCGGAGTAAGGTATGGGTCCATGTAAATTTGGGTCCGGATTCGACTCCATTCATTTCAAGCCCTGAAAACGAATACAAGTTGCCACATAAGGCCGGCAGGTGCCTCAGTGGAAGGGAAAAAAGGGGCAATGTGACCTATCGTGATTGTATTCATTTGTGAAAGCTTATTTAAGGTGACTTCAGGCAGCCCGCCCCATTTGTTACATATCTGCTCAGGGTTCGATCTTTAGGCATACTACCTTATACCTCTTTTGACATGTGCAGGCTTTCTTTCGGCCTCTATGGGCTTTATCATGGGAGCCAAACAAGGGGAAACGGTGACTGCAGGCTTAAGGATACACCTTTGTATGATTAGAGGATTCCATGATACATATGAATAATGTTACAATGCAACAGATTTTTCATGCAGAAAAGGACAAGAGAGGAAGATCATTATGATTTTCTATATAGCCCTTTTTAAGATTGTTTGGTGTGACACTTTTCTAGAATAAAAGAAAAAAATGAACTTATTTTCCTCGAGAGAGAGGATTTTGATTTTATATATGAGAGGTAGGAATGCAAGCTTCCACTCTCTTGCAGAAATAAAAATATGGGAGGATTCCTCTCTCCTGTGGAAATGGAAATTTACGAAATTTGGTGATGCAAATGCCAACTTAGTCAAAAGCATATACTAGAATTATTAGAAAAAATGATTTGTCTGCAGGGGCGGACCCAGAAAATGGAATTAGGGGGGGTCAAATGAAAATTATTAAAAGAAAATCTTAACAATTTGGGGTAAAAGTAAAAAATTACAAAAAATTTAGTAGTAAAAAATAAAATTTTGAAAACTTAGGGGGGCCATGCCCCCCCTAGGCCTATATGTAGGTCCGCCCCTGTTTGTCTATCTACTTATTTTAGGAAATAATAAATAAAAACTAAATAACAACCAAGGGATATAGGTTTAGACCAAAACTAGGTTATGAGAAATTAGTCTGATCAGATGATTCTAACCCTTACTTTTAGGTCATTAAATTGTAATGACCATGCTGGTGCAAACTTTTTCTAATAGAAATCATTGTGACTAATGCCTGATTTAGCGTCGAATATGGATTAGTGACGGTTCAAGGGGATTGGGTGTGTGGATGAGTTGAATTTATCATGGTTGGTCCCCTATATATCTGCCCATTGTCTAACTAGCATCCTTGTTAAGGCTGAACACACCCCAACTCCTTTAGATGGGCCACCCTACTATGAGTGGTTCCACTTAGGGTGGCAATTCCTTATCCGTGATGCCAACCCAATCAGAGTATGACCTGATAATACAGGGTTTGGGTTGACACTTTTAATTCTTGGATTGTGTTCAGTTTACATTCTAAACCTAATCACTAAATGCATAGGATTTCTTTTTGGTAAAAAAATGCATAGGATTTGAGTTATACCTTGAATTGGTATTTACTAATCCAACCTAACCTACCTAATAATACAGTGGTCCGCAAGTTCCACCGGACCAATTGATCATCAAGGGCTTGGATTTACCCTTTTAAACTTTCTCATTTTATTAAGGATAACATTTTCACATTGATTAATAAAATGGCCCGGGTTCAACTTGAAGCTTGCGTATTTCTTTAGTGCAATCTTTTGAATACACGTTGGAGAGTTTGTGAATTCTCTAAAAGCTATCCCTAGTTGGAATTCCTATCATCCTCTCCGGTGGATTAGAGTTTACAAATGTCAAATAGGTTGGAATTCCTTCAAAGGCTATTTATTTCTAACAAGAAATACCACATTTTCAAATGGCAAGGAGACAATCAATTACATGATTTATGAGTTTTCAACATCACAAATTAAGAAACGGGTCGTTATACTTGTATGACCCAACCTGATTCATTATTATACTATCCACTTCCATGTAGAGGTTTAAATTGCATACCCCAATAAGAAAAAACCTGGGCCGGCTGGGCTCAACATGAAATTTATAAAAAAAATAAAGGTCGAATCTTTATATAAATAAAATATAAAACTTGAAATAATTAAAATTTTTTATTTTTCATTTTTAAATTACCAGAAAGGTTTGCGCATTTATTTCAATAGTTCCAACTTTATTTCAAGTTGAGAACCCTAAAATTTATAAAGTCACTTTCAGTTTATATAAAAAAAGTTTTAAAAAATTAAAAAAAAATGAGGATTTTACAGCAAAAAAAAAAAAAAAAAAAACCCACTTTAGATGCTCCTTTACCAAAAGGGTCATTTTAGTTTCCTTTCTACTCTACTATAGTGGTCCTCCCGCCAAAAAAAATTATTTGTTTTTACCAACAACGTACATCTACTCGCGGCACAACCAAAGCCGTACTGTTGGCCGGGCCCGGCCGAAGCCCAGACGACCTCGTGCCGTGCCAGCCCCAAAGCTTTTCTGAAATATTTTGGTTCACACGACGTCTGCGATAACTCCTTTAAAAATATACTTCGAAGCAAACCTCCACCCTCTCGGGCCTCTCCCCATTCACTCTCTCCAAAATGGCAACAATCGCTTCTTCTTCTTCTTGCATGAAGAACATAATTCCTTCCCCAAGTATATCAAAGCCTCCTATTTCACCCCAACTGCATAGTACTCTGACTACATTTGTTATGTAGTAATCTAGTCTTATCTTTCTTCTGTTGGTGTGTGTTTGAATCTTTTTTATTGCTTTTCTTTCCTTTGTTCTTCACATAGAAGTTCATATCTTAATTATCTTACACACCCATTTTCATGAAATTTGTATTTTTCAGGTAGAAGATTCAAATACTCAGGGGAATCTGTGGTAATCACTTTGAACCACTACGTGTAAACTTTTTGCTTTTCCCCGATTACCTTCCTCTTCGAAGTGGGTGGTTTATTCATTTTTCAAGAACTGTTCTTTTACATAGCACTGCACAAGTCACACAGCCCATGAAAGATTTCATTTTATTCAAGAAATAGTTAACCCATGAGCTTGTAATTGCCATGAAGCATTTCTTTTCTTAAAGGATTAATGAGACATTGTTGATATGTTTTGCTGAAAAGATTGATAGTGATAGTAATCTTAGGAAAGGAAAGAAACAATCCGCCCCACATACTCAAGAATGCTGAAATAATTTTATTTCTGAAAGAAACAGTGTTACCCAGATGCTCATTTTGCTGAATTGATCGAAAATGATACGGTTTAGTAGGGTCTTTTGTTTTTAATAAAGAAGCAGAATGACCTGTGTCAGTACAACACATCCTTTTAGGGCATGTTTGTTTGGAAGAATTGTGCGAATCCTTGTCCGGGAGAATTCTAAATGCTTTCCCTTAAAGTAGAATTCCAAATACACAACCCGAGCCTATTAGGTTAAAGTCATTTTTGACAATGAATTAGGCTTGTTGGGGATTTCTGATATGATGTGACATCTTTCCCCTGGTTATTCTAAATACTCTGTTTGATTCAAGAATTCAAAATTCCAGGCCACATGAGAAGGCACTTGGCCTTGTAAATTTCCAGAAATCCCAGTATGGGACATGGCAGCGGGCGCATTTGGAATTCTTAGAATTCTTCTGGAAAAGAATTTGCAGAATTCTTTCAAACAAACAGGCCCTTAACTTGATGAATCATCTATAGGCAATTGTAATTTAATATTATACTTGTCCAATAATAAAATATTTTCAACTTTATATTTTGAAAGGATGATCCAAGGAGTTGCTTTATTTCTTAACTTGCAACTTGTACAGTGTAATTCACTACACATCTCACCATCTCCAGTAAGAAAACCAACCCAGGTGGGACCTACAAGATGTCATCAGTCATCACATGCATACATCTGAGACTGATGCACAGTAGTTCTGTTGTCTTGAAATTTTTGCAAGATGGGATAATACAGCTTGCATTCCTTGAAAAATCCTTTATCTATTGTCTGAATTTGTTGATAGGAAAGTAAGGAGCCATTTGTGACTCATGAAATATGATGACCTGTCTTTGTGGCATATTTCAGCAAGCACAGTTCTCAGAGCAGAACTTGAGTTGTGGCTAGTAATGAACTACATACTTAACTGAACACACTTTCTACCACCCCACAATAGAAGAAACAAGAACATGACTGATTTTCATTGATATTCCTATCATAGTTTTAAAACTGTTACAAATTACACTGGGAGAGAGCCCTTCCTATACAAGTACTAACAATAGGCAAAAAGAGGTTCAAAGGGATTCAGCTAATAGTTGAAGAATAGAAGGAGAAGCTCAAGTACTATTGCAGCGTTAATGATGTCCAAATCAAATCCAATCCAAAAAATACAAGGTATGCATATCTTGTCTCCAAAACATGCTACCATTCAATCTGACATATATATATATATATATGTGTGTGTGTGTGTGTGTGTGGGGATATTTCTTCCCTCTTATCCTCCCTTGCCAAGTGTATGGCCCAGAATAGCCTGATGGGACTGGGCCCAGAAGTCAGGCCCGATGGGACTGCAGAGTCGGCTGTGATGGGATCAGACTCTGATAGAGCCTCCCTCTTGTCCCCTCTCTTCCTCTATGTATACACAGCAACAGCTCCAGAAGCTGGATGGCCAACGAACACCACACTCACTGGTATGCCATTTCTTCTCCCACTACATCTCCTACCTCTGTTCTAGTCCTGCACCTGCAACTAACGAAGGCATCAGATAGCCCTGCGCTGCCCAAGCCAGGGTCCTCTGACCCTCTCCTTTTTCCCCTTTCAGGCACGAGGCATCGGTTCTCCTATCATCATCGAGGAGCTGAACTCTCCATCCTCCTCCAGTGGGCCGCAAATTCACCCCCCCGGGTCTGTGAGTTTTTGTGCACTTACAATTGGCGCCGTCTGTAGGAATGGCGGTAAAAAAGCCATCTTCCCAAACACCATACCTCGAAGAGCCAGAGTGCGACGAGTTGATTTCAGTAGCATTTCTTTCTTTTCCTCTCTCTTTCTCTTCTTCAGCTGGAGAAGTCTATGGCTGTGAAGCCATCACCATCTCCTTATCATCCATGGCCTCTTCAAGGGGCAGAAGAGCCGAGAGGGTGAAGCAGACACCCCAGCTCGGCGGACCTCCTAGCTCGGTCGCCTAGCTCGAGAGATCTCCCAGCTCGGCCTATGTCTCTGGCTGGTAGACTTCCCATCTCGGCAGACAGTCCGTGGCAACTCTCCCAGTTCGACAGACAGTCTGCGGCAAGTGTCCCAAGTTCGCCAGACACGACCAGTCTTCCAGCTGGCTGATTTTTCCAGCTCAGCACGATCATCTCGGCAGGTCCTCCAGATCGGCAGGTCCATCTCGGCAGGCTCCCAGATCTGTAGGTCCTCCAGATCGACAGGTCCATCTCAGCAGCACCCCATCTCGGCCAAAGCCCAAACTCGTCTGCATCTCGTCTCAGCTCGGCAGGTCCGTCATTTCGGTACTTTCAGTTTGGCAAAGAGCACCATTTCAGCAGGCAGCAGGACTTCCATCTCGGCTGAGATCATCATTTTGGCAGGACCTTCATTTCGGCGGTCCACCATTTCGACAGAACTCCATTTCAGCTCGGTCGCCCAGCTCGATAGACCACCCAGCTGGCAGGCGTCACCATTTCGGTGGACATGCCATCTTGGCAGCGTCTCCAGCTAAGCAGACCATCCAGGCAGATAGCTGCGAGTCGGCACGTCCTCTATCTCGGCTGACGTCTGCAGCTCGGCCGAAGTCCCCAGTTCGGCAGCTTCAGCTAATTGGGCGACCTGCAGCTCGGCGGGTATTTCGAACTCGGCCGGTGTCCCCAGTTCGACTGGAGCAACCCCTCTTCTGCTTCTCTGGAGTCTGAAGATTCGTCCTCTACCCTGCCATCTCTCATCCAATATCCCCCACACAGTCATCGAGAAGCTCCAATCTTTCAGTACTGGTCATCGCGGGAAGGCCCGATTTCACATTGACCTCTCTAACACTACCAATCTCAAGATCGCCCTGCGTGACGCATCTGCTGATAAAAGGTTTGTACTTCTGAGGTTGATCAAATCTTCTAAAAAAGACCAGACAAGATGAACAGGAGCTCTGATATGTTTGACGAGAGCAGAACCGCACTGACTCTCACTCATCTGGTGCTGGTGATGTCTCCTTTTATATTCCGTCTTCACCCTGCTTCCATTCGCTGACATAGACACCGGAGATAGAAGTTTCAGCCGCCTTGCCAGGTTGCAGCACTGCTTCTTGAAGGCGTTCCTGAAATTGGAGATTGCAGAGATCTGATTGACGACCTCGATCAGCTCTTGCACCATATCTACGGATGGTCCTCCACCGCCGGACTTCTCTTCTTCCGTCGGAGGGACGATCGGCTGGGGCGATGGACTTGCTGCATCATGATTGAATGTCTCAGGACCTTGATCAAGGGATTCTCCCCGGTTTTCATTGGCCCAAGTGGATTTCTGGAAGGGGATTTGGATAGGTATTGAAAGACAGGTTAGAGCTTGGAGAATGATGCAATTGGGGGGCATTGGGATTTGAGTCATGGGTTTTCTAATAGCATGGGTGGAGGTCAAAATTAGGGAAGGCTGAGTAGGTTGTACGTCCACAGGATGAAGTGACTTGGATGTTTGGTAGTCCTATTGCCCACCAAGATTGGTAATCCTACTTACCACCTTTCACAATCTTCCCAGAGGGTCTTTTAAAGCTATCACATCATGGGTTTGGTATGGTAATCATACTTACCACCTAAAGGTATGGTAATCCTACTTACCACCTAAATTAGTAATCCTACTATCCACTCCCCTGACAGCATTGAGTTCCAATGGTTTACTCCACTTGCAACACATGCACCCAAAAAAGTCCACATGGGCCACCACCTTATACCACACGTATATGTAACGTGTCATGGGTATATGAGAGATGTCATGCACATATATCGAAAGAAAAAATCAGGCTCAGTGATGCCACCAGCCTCGATAAAAATATTACACTGGCTCCGGTAAAAGTACCAGCCAGTTACGTCCCGATTTCGGAAAATCAGGCTCGGTGATGCCACCAGCCTCGATAAAAATATTACACTGGCTCCGGTAAAAGTACCAGCCAGTTACATCCCGATTTCGGAAAATCAGGCTCGGTGATGCCACCAGCCTCGATAAAAATATTACTCTGGCCTCGGTAAAAGTACCAGCCAGTTACGTCCCGATTTCGGAAAATCAGGCTCGGTGATGCCACCAGCCTCGATAAAAATATTACACTGGCTCCGGTAAAAGTACCAGCCAATTACGTCCCGATTTAGGAAAATCAGGCTCGGTGATGCCACCAGCCTCGATAAAAATATTACACTGGCCTCGGTAAAAGTACCAGCCAGTTACGTCCCGATTTCGGAAAATCAGGCTCGGTGATGCCACCAGCCTCGATAAAAAATCACACTGGCTCCGGTAACAGTACCAGCCAGTTACGTCCCTCATCTCGGCTACGCGCCAGTTTCCGCCTACACGGCGAAGGACTGCACCTCTGGTGACGAGCCAGCAGGTCGTGTTGCTCAAACTCGGATAAACCATCAGGCTATTTAGCTTTCAAACTTCCAAAGGGTTGAAGCACCCTAAAGAAGTTAAAAGCTGGGGGGCTTTGTGTGGGGATATTTCTTCCCTCTTATCCTCCTT
Source organism: Umbellularia californica (assembly GCA_028538565.1). Taxonomy (NCBI): domain Eukaryota; kingdom Viridiplantae; phylum Streptophyta; class Magnoliopsida; order Laurales; family Lauraceae; genus Umbellularia; species Umbellularia californica. The sequence continues at coordinate 76,695,703 of JAPQWN010000006.1, read as the reverse complement.
TGCCAAGTGTATGGCCCAGAATGGCCTGATGGGACTAGGCCCAGAAGTCAGGCCCGATGGGACTGCAGAGTCGGCTGTGATGGGATCAGACTCTGATAGAGCCTCCCTCTTGTCCCCTCTCTTCCTCTATGTATACACAGCAACAGCTCCAGAAGCTGGATGGCCAACGAACACCACACTCACTGGTATGCCATTTCTTCTCCCACTACATCTCCTACCTCTGTTCTAGTCCTGCACCTGCAACTAACAAAGGCATCGGAGAGCCCTGCGCTGCCCAAGCCAGGGTCCTCTGACCCTCTCCTTTTTCCCCTTTCAGGCACGAGGCATCGGTTCTCCTATCATCATCGAGGAGCTGAACTCTCCATCCTCCTCCAGTGGGCCGCAAATTTACCCCCCCCGGGTCTGTGAGTTTTTGTGCGCTTACAATATATATTCTACTTTCCTGTGTATTTGCATGATGAAAAAAACAATACAAGAAAATCAAATAAATGCATTTGACTCGGTGAGTAGTTGATAGAATGATTTGCGAATGTAGAATCTAATGCTGTGGATGTTGTTGGCATTAATTAGTAGTCCTGGACTCCTAGTTTCTATTGTCACTGCTGTGAACTGTGCCAGCTTTTGATATGACAAGCAATAGCTTGAGTGAAAATTGGTGATGGGAAAAATTGATTTTCTCTAAACTGAAGAATCTGGCTTCAGTTACATTTTAGAATTCTTGCGTCGAATTCCCACATTTGTCATAAGGTGAACTTTCCTTGAATCTTCTTCAAAAGTTACTTTTTCCTACAAACGAGCCTTCTTAACACTTTTCTAACTAAAGAGTTTCTTATCAGTGATGTTAAGGCCCAGATTAAAGGGAAAGACAATATTATCATCCAGCACATCAGGTCTGAAGACTGGGTATCACCTTTGAACCTTCATATTCTCACCAAAACATTCTTTTTATTATTATTATTATTATTTTTTGGGGGTCTTTCCTTATTGGGTGTATGCTAAGATTGGTATTCTATGTATGGTTGTGTAGATATGCTTTGCCATAGAGAGGATATGAAAATGAAATGCTAAGTCCAACAATGTTGTCCGTTGATTCATGTTTTCATTTGTGTAATGGGTCCACCTTCAGTTAAATACACCATCAAAATGATGGGTGGGCCCCCATTTGTGAGGCACTAAGCAGAAATCTGCCACTTTAGAGTTAATACTCGTAACCCGTCAGTGGCCAGAAAATTAGATGCTTAAAGTTTGGGAATTTATATTTGTTTCTAGTTTTTGCACAAATGTTAAACCCGAAGCATACTATAGAATTTTGGACAAAACTTACGCAGGGGAAATTATGAAAAATGGTAACACATAATAGGGGCGTTTTAGTATGTCAGGTTTTCTAGGGCCTCCCATGTTGGTCATCCTGCTTGTGTCTCACATTGGTACATGTATCTATGTTCAAGCTACAGAGACAACTCCGAGGTGTAGCTCACTTGGCCTTGGACCACGGTTTGCTCTTGGAGGGTGAGGGTTTGAAAATGCCCTACCACATTAAGGCCACAGGGGATTTACCTGGCTCCCCTTGGGGCATAAGGATTAGTCCGGCTCAAAGGGTTGGAACACCCTCCATTATCAAAAAAAAGTTTCAGAGATCATTGCATATGCGGTCCATGTATGGTTATATAACCACCATCCATTTTCTCTTGAAATTCAGTAATTTGCCACAATTAGTTAGCATGTTTTGTGATCTATTATGATCTTTTACTTCGTAGAAAGTATTTATAACCTTGCTTTTGGTAATTGCTTTAAACTATTATTTTACTTTTTTAAAAGAGCCCATGGCAAAGTTGGAAGGTACTCAGCGTTGCAAGGTTGCAGGTTCAGTCGTATTACCTTTGGGAAAAAAAAAGCCTTCCTTATTGCTTTTGACATCTAAGTAGGAGGGCTTCATAGTATAAAGTTTGCATCTTAATTTTTTTTCCATGCTTTGATTTTTTTTTTCTCAGGTTGTGGTGTTGGATGAGCGTGGGCTAGATATTGGTTCTGAACAAATGGCTGAGTTGGTGGGGGATGCAGGGAAAACAATGTGAGTTGGACATTAATAATAGAAAATATAAATATACAGTTTTAAGCTAGGAGATGTGAATGGTTGTATTTGCTTTGGTTACGTCTATTGTTTTGTGCTGATAGCAGTGTCATCAACACATTGGAACTGTTTGTTTGCATTACAATACAAAGAAATTGAATACATAGGGTGGTTAAAAATGAAGATCAAATGTAAGTTTCAATAGATGAGCATCAAATATTATCTTCTTTTGATTCTATTTCCCTAAAGAAAATGTTACTTGATGTGCATTTTTGGAAATTCATCTTTAATCTTCTTTCTTAATGACCCTATGCATTCATTTCCTATGTATTCTAATGCAAGCAAACAGGTCCTAATGTATGAGTTTTTGCAAGGTTTTACAGTAACTTTTTAACTCTTAGCAATTTTCTCATCAGGTATCACATGGAAAGGCTGTATCTGTAACCTTGTTCTTTTATCTTCTCAAAGAAATTTTTCATTTTCACTGGTAAAATAAGTGTTCTACATCTTGATGCAGCACAAGGACTGCAAAGAAGGCGGCTAATGGTCTGGCATGAGTTGCCAAACTGCTTGGGAACTGGAGACTGTCCAGCATGTAGATGATATTTAAATGAGGTGGAAAACCAACCTGAAGTAGGTTGTAACTCTACGGCACACTAGACTCTCTTGCAGACAAGTAGGAATCAGCCTACTCAATCTGTAAAACAAATAATCACAGGCTGGAACCTGCAGGATATAAATGGGAGTCACTTAGCTCATAGAAGTATTGCTTATGTCACTTGGGAAAGTTTTCTCAAATCGGACATTAGATCTTCTAGTGTGACACAAAGGATTTATTTATTTATTTATTTATTTTATACTGAACTATTTGAATATGCACAAGATATTATTTCCCTACCTTGAAATGATTATATATTACTTGAGCTTTTTAAATTATGTTATCTGAGTCTGTCTAAGTGATTAAAGTCGACCTGGATGGTCATTGAGTTGAGACCAGTGTTTGGGTTTTCAGACTTTTCTAGAGATCCACCCAAAGGAACTTACTCAGTCCTGTGGGTCACCATATGCCTGACAGAGGTGTAATTTAAGCAGCGATCAAGGTGTGTACCATATATGTGTTATTATCTCAAGATGGAGATCTTAATCCTAGAGATTATGATGGATAGCGTTTTTCCTTTGAAGGATTTTTTCTGCCCAGATCTCTGAAATGTATTTATACGGTGATATATAAAGAGTTTATTCACACTCTGCTGAAAGATCAACCTACACAAGTGTGGGTGGTTACATCTAATAAGCTATGATCAAAGAGGTCAAGCTCCCACCCCCAGCGCTGCTACGAAGATACATTCAAGGAAGTTGCGGCTTTCAAGGGGAAGCTATTAATCATAATTAAAAAAATGCACGTTCTTATCTTTAGCTTTGTCAAATTATGGAGAAAAAGGGGGAGAAAGGTGATAGATTAAGGGGCAGAACAAGAAGTTCAGACTGAGTCAGAGACTATGCAGATCTACATTTGCTGATTGCAAATTTTTGTGTTGATTGCCAATTTCAATTGTTTTTAAAAATATTCAATGTATTTTGGGTTTCTTTTTAGTAGATCGAATTGTATTGTCTTATGGAGTTTTGTCCATGAATTGCCAAAGGAGGAGATTGTTAGGATTTTGAGTGTTGGCTAAATTCATGGGTTGGATAAAACTCTGGGTTTTTTGAGTTGTATTTTTTATTTAGAAAAGGACTCTGACGATAGAAAATTGAAAGGACTCAGAAGAAGAAAGTCTGAAAGAATTAGAAGAAGAAAGATGGAAAAAGAAAGCTGAAATTCCGGATCAACCAGTATGGGGTCTGCTTGAATTTCAGTTGTATTTCAATTGTTTTTAAAAATATTCAATGTATTTTGGGTTTCTTTTTGGTAGATTGAATTGTATTGTCTTATGGAGTTTTGTCCATGAATTGCCAAAGGGGGAGATTGTTAGGATTTTGAGTGTTGGCTAAATTCATGGGTTGGGCAAAACTCTGGGTCTTTTGAGTTGTATTTTTTATTTAGAAAAAGACTCTGAAGATAGAAGATTGAAAAGATTCAGAAGAAGAAAGTCTGAAAGAATTAGAAGAAGAAAGATGGAAAAAGAAAGCTGAAATTCCGGATTAACCAGAATGGGGTCCGCTCAAGCGACTACATCATCCGCTCGAGCAGACAGAGTCAGACTGGCCCAGCACTGAAACAAAATCTCATCCGCTTGAGCGGATGGTGGGTCCGCTCGAGCGGACATGGCGGTAGAGTCCCAGGAAAATTAGAAACTGCTTTTCTAATTATGCTCAAACTGCTTGTTTTAATCCTAATCAAGTTAGGCAACTTTAAGCATGACCTAAGGGCTATTTAAAGGACTCAAAGGCTATTCCAAAGAAACCTCACCTCTCAAAGTTCCGAGTTGGAGATTATTATTGAGAGAATTCTTCTCTAGAGATTTTTATGAAGTTGTGCTGCCAAGTTCTCTAGAACAAGTTCTTCTGCATCATTTGTAGAAGATTATCTTCTTGCGAGAAGACTTGAAGAGTTAAGCGCTCGATTGAATCTGTTGCAATCAACGGTGTGAAGTCGTTGAAGCGTGAAGCGACACAAGGTAACTTCAGTCCTTAGGTAGGGGATATCTAGGGAAGAGATTTGAGTTTCTTGTAATTGCGAGATTCATAGTGTTTGATTTGACCTAGTTTGGATCGGTGGTTTTTCACACGATTAGAGTTTTCCACCTTAAATTTGGTGTCTTTGTGCTGTGTGCTTGTTTATTTTATTTCCGTTGCATATTGTTTATTTCTGCACACTTTTGGGTTGGTTGTCTGAGTAAACCAATATAGAGATCCCGGACCCTAAATCTTTCACAACCCTTGGCATTGTTCAGGTGATAATGATCTCCTTTTTCTAATTTTCTTGTCTTAACACTTGTCTTAGGCGATTTTTCCTTAACCGTAATGTGGAACTTGTTTAATTTTCTTTTACTTATTTTTCAGGTCTTTTGGGGTTTGGACAAGAAACTTGCGCAGAGGAAACATTTTCCATCTGTAAATTGGCTTATTTCTTATTCGAAATACTCAACGGTTTGTATACTACCACATCAAAATGCACAATGCTATATTGAAATTTTGAAATGCATAAAAGTTTTCTTTCAATGCTTACATGTCCCTGGTTGATCTATTGCCTGTATTCCCACATGTCATTCCGTGAAATGCAGGCCCTAGAGTCTTTCTATGAGCAGTTTGACTCAGATTTCATCAACATCAGGACAAAAGCCCGTGAAGTGCTTCAAAGAGAAGATGACTTGAATGAAATTGTCCAAGTATGTCTTTACTGTTTGATTGTTTGTTTGTTTTTTTGGGAGTGCGTGCTTATGTACGCCAGGGCCACTAAGCAGCCAGACTTATTACTGGGGAGAATGATAGGCCCATGACCATTTGAAATGTCTTCTTGATGCAGCTTGTTGGTAAAGATGCTCTAGCAGAAACTGATAAAATTATCCTAGAGACCGCAAAGCTTCTGAGGGAAGATTACCTTGCTCAGAATGCTTTCACTCCGTAAGTTGTAATTAGTATTTCACTTATATTAATCTATTCTTCCCTTGTTTTAATCTACTCTTCCCTTGTCTATATCCATCTTTTTAATCATTGTCCTTCTGCATTCATGTTGTGGTTGGAAGTTGGAACAGATACCATAAATTCTGTCCATTTTATAAATCCGTTTGGATGATGCGCAACATTATCCATTTCAACTCATTGGCAAATCAAGTATTTGTTTTCCTGCTTTCTACATTTTCTTAACATTCTCAACTGGTTTTGGCCTCTAAACTGCTTATGAAGGGTTCTTAAATCAAGCTGTTTTAATAATGTTGAAAAGACTCTCCCATATCTGACCGTTGAATCTCTCATACGACCGAACAGTTTCTCCGCATTTCCAGTTTCCTCTACTTATCTCCTCCTTCTTCTCCTTCTTCTTCTTCTTCTCTGTGTGTGTGTCATAGATTGGATTTGAGGCTTTTTGTGCGTGCCTAATTATTACGGACTTGGGGTTAACTGATGATGAGGGTTTACAGAGAGGTTGTTTAGCTTGAACAAATGTCTCTGCTGATCTGAAACCTGAAAGGGAAGAGAAAACAGCAGTCAGGGCCCGAGGCTGCTATCAGCCAAAGGCACTCCGACGCCTGAGTTAGTGCAGTCACTGAACTAGGGTGAAGTGGAGAAGAAGAGATGTTTTAGCAGAGTAACAGTGTGGACTGTATTTTGCATGTACCTGTTCATGACTCTTCATGCAGGCATATATAGAGGAGAGTGGAAGGTTCCATAGTGGAGGTAGGTGAGGATACTTGTCCCATCAGCCCACACCTGGGATCTTTAGTGGGGGTAGGTAAGGATACTTGTCCCATCAAACCTCCCCTCAAATCCCTCACATAAATGTGGATGTGATCTGTTGATAGGAACGAGCCCTTATCCTTGGCCGGTGGCCGCCCTACCTGACAGGGACTCCCTACAAAGTACCCGTCCCATCTCATAATGGGAACTGGAAGCCCGGTGTTCACCTCGGCAGAGGGGCCGAACTGGAGAAGAGGCAGGGGTCAGATATACCCGAGATCGGACTGGGACGCCAGCGTGAGACCGAGTTCGGTAGGACATGGTCGGTACTCCTACCGGGACCAATCCCACCTTGACAAAGGCTGAGACGCTGCTTATGTCGGAGAGAAGGGGGTTAAGACCCTGATTGGCGCTATTACCAAAGAATTACATACAACATCGGTTTCGGTAGAAGCAGCCCACACAATTGCCCCCTGCTCCTGACTTCGGGGGGTCAAGGAGACCACGGGGTTAGGAGTGAGAGGATGGACTTTCCCGAAACCGATCCTGTAGTTTAGACAGGCGTGGGGTGCCGCTTCGCTTACCGAGGCGCTTTTAATAGCGCCAGGTTGTCTGGAGGCGGTTTTAATAGCCCCAACCATATCATCATGAGGGCGCTGTGACGCCGCCATGTGTCAAGTCCCTGATGGCCATTGCGTCTTATCGAGGAGACGGGTGGCGTGCTCGAGGCGGTGTCTGCACATGCCTTTCGGGATACGAAGAGATCTCCATCCCTGTATAAAAACCCCGGTCCTCGAAGGAGGACCACTTTCGCTGTCACTGTGCTTGGAGCTTTCGCCTGAGTTGCCTGGAGCCTCATCGTCCGAGAAGCCCTTCCGTTCGTCTCCTGAAGTTTAGAGTTCTCTGTTCTCTACATCCTTTCCGGCCCTGTGTCTTAGTGAGTTCCCTCCTGCCTCTGACATTTTTTTCCTTTTCTGGGCTCTTTTTCTGTTTTTGGGGGTGTCTGCTCAGTCTTTCTTCTCCGTCACCGTCACCTGTATTCCGGACTAGGCTAGGGAAGATGGGGGTTTTTAGACATTGGATAGACACAGAGCTTGCCCTAGCCGAGCTTAGGAAACAATACCAGATACCAGAGAACGTCCAGATTAGGGCGGATGGGGACCGTGACCGAAGCCGACCACGGGTGCTTGTAGAGGGATGGATGCCATTCCCTCTAGTAGCCATAATAGAGGGCGGAGTGAGATTCCCAGTCCATCCCCTCCTGAGAGCTTGCCTCAGGAGGTGGAACCTTACCCCGTGCCAACTAATGCCCAATGGTTTTAAGATAATCATGGGTATAGCCGAACTGAATAGGATATTGGGAACCAACCTCGGCGTCGAAGACATTGAGGATGTATATAACCTGTGTCGATCTCCAAAGGACGACGCATACTACTTGCGAGTTCGACCGAAGGAGATTCCCATAATCAACGAGCTCGAAGACAACACAAAATACGCCGGGGAGGACTGCCTTTACGTCACCGGGAACTGGGAGTATGCCCCCGGAGAGCCCAGGGTGGACCACGTACCCGGTCGTCTCGGAGAACCACCGAGTAAATATCTCAATTTCTGAACTTCTGATGTAGTTTCACTCTGCCGAACTGATGCCTAATTGCTTGTCGTGCAGGTCACGCGGAGAGGAAACGGCAGAGGAGGAACTCCGGGTGGCGACGAAACGTCGGCTGGTTGAAAAGGATTTACAGCTACAAGGGTCACCGGACCCGATCTGCCTCAGCCCTTCTTGGGTACGAACCCGTGTACCGATCTTTCATAAGAAGACGGCACGAGAACCTCAGGGGGGAGCAGGTCCTAACTCTTGCCGAAGCCGAGGAGCAAACTGCTCCAGAAGCAGGGCCTGCGCAAGTACCTCCCGAGGCCACACCTTCTAGAGCTTCAGCCGAAGCCGGTCCGTCGCAGGTCCAGACCGCAACAGAGACCGACTCCGAGGAGGAAAGTGAGCCGGAGGGTGAGTCCGAGGGGGTTCGGCAGGAGGAGCTTGTAATTCTCCCATCTTCTGAGTCGGACGAAGAGGCCGAGATGGGACGACGCCGCGCGACCCTTATTAGTCTCGACGAAGTCATCTTCGGAGACTCGCCCACCTCGGGGGCCGTTCTCCCTCCGAACCTGGAGGATACGGTCGTCTCTCCCCCAGTTCAATCTCCTCAGCCTCCAGCAGTGGCCGAGCGCTCCACCAAATCCCGTCGGGATTCAGTTCGGCTGGGAAAAAGGCCCAGGGTTGCGGACCCAGTGGGGGACGAGCCCAACCCTGCCTCTCAGCACTCGCCGCTGCTCGGCCCTCCGATCTGGAACCCTAGCTTCCTGCTGGAGGATGGCCAGTCGCTGTCGTCGGACGGCCGGCTGAGTGATGGCACATCTGTTGTCAGTGCCCTTGCGCACGCATGTGCTCTGCCTGGAGACATGGCAGAGCATATGCAAAGGAGCGAGGTGGAGCTGGATGTGGCTCAGATGGCCGACGCCCTCAGGGTAATTTTCTCCTTTGAACTTTGCATTTCTTTGATTTCTGTAATTCTGGTATTGATGTCGGCTTAACACTTGTTTGTTTCTTCAGATCCTGCAAAGGGCGCTGGTATCGGCGGACAAGGCCCAGCAGAGCACCGCTCGGGCGGAGAGGGCCGAGAAAAGGGAACTGGAGCTCGAGGCCGAGCTCAGCCTAATAAAGTAAAAGGCAGCCGAGCAGGAAAAGAGCGTCTTGGGCCTCAGTGACGAGCTTGATAAGGTCAGAGCGGAGCTGGAAAACCAAGTTCAGGCAACGGCCGAACTTGAAAAGAGGTGGGGGGAGGCGGAGGCTGAACTCCGAGCTGATGTCGACAAGCTACGGGCCGAGGTTGACAAAGCTTTTGACGAAGGGGTGGCGGAGGCCACCGAACAGTACATCGCGCAAGTCAAGAGCGTCAGCCTGAAGGCCTGGAGACTGGGATGGACAAGCTCGTTGAGGGCAGCATGGGTCCCCAAGGACAGCCCTGTGTATACAGAGATCCCTCAGTTTCCTCCTCCTCAGCCCGCACCGAACCAAGCTCCTGAGGCCCCAGCCAGGGAGACCGAAGACAGTGCACCCGGACACGACGCGGAGGTCGACGCCGGACAAGTGGCTGTCGAGGTCATGGAAGCTGCTGCTGCTGATGGCGCCGAGGGGGCTGTGGTCTGAAAAATATGATGTAATTTTGTTTTTATTTTTTCTGTACTGGGGGAAATTTTGTAATTCTTTTTGTTGGGAAATTTGTAACCTTTCTCATTTCATGAAATGAAATTGGCTTTGCTTCCAACTTTGAATTTTTCTTCTCTTTTTTCCTTTCTTTATGCGTTTGGCTTAACAACCAGAATAAATAATAGGAAATAAGACAAAGTAAATGAGTTCGGTAGAAGCCGAACTTGTAGTAGTTGTAACCCGAGGTGCTGTATTGATTTTGCAACCATAACGAGCATCAATCACGGTAAAACTGAGGGCGCTTGGTCCTATGACCAGAGCTAAGTCCGGTTTATAGTCAGAACTCGACTGGTCCATTGACCATGCCAAAGTAAACTAAGATAACCGAACAAAGAATTCAAGTCGGTTCCGTAACCGAGCTGTAGATATATGCCGAGTTCCATAACTTGGACATTTTTTCGAGAATAGGGGACAGCTTGTAAACGTATTCTATAAAAAGAAATAGTTTATTTACTTCCCAAATCTGATTACATCTCAAAAATAGAATTTCTTGAGGTGGGCGGCATTCCATGGGCGTGGCAGCTCTCTGCCCTCCATGTCCTCAAGCCTATATGCAGACTGCCCAGCAACCGAAGTCACCTTAAACGGTCCATGCCAGTTCGGTGCAAACTTTCCTTCGCTGGGATTCCTGTCTGCTGGAAGAGTCTTTTTCAAGACCAACTCTCCAGGGGAGAACTTTCGCTCTCTGACCCTTTGATTATACCCTCTAGCCAACTGTCGCTGGTAGGAAGCGAGACGGATGGCTGCGGCATCCCTTCGCTCCTCCGCCAAGTCGAGTTCTGTGGCGAGGTTTGCATCATTCTGGCCTCGGTCGAACAGTTCCGACCTGAGTGTGGGGAGGCCGACCTCAAGTGGAATTACAGCTTCCATTCCGTAGGCTAGGGAGAAAGGAGTTTCCGAGGTCGAGCGCCTCGGGGTAGTCCTATATGCCCATAGGACACTTGGAAGTTCCTCTACCCATCTCCCTTTGGCTCGATCTAGTCTCTTTTTGAGTCCGTCAAGCACCACCTTGTTCGAAATTTCAGCCTGCCCATTGCTCTGGGGGTAGGCCGGGGTAGAGTAGTAGTTCATGATGCCAAGGTCTTGACAGAAGCTTCTGAAGAAGTTGGAGTCAAACTGGGTCCCGTTGTCCGTGACCAGGGTCCGAGGTACTCCGAATCTAGTTACAATGCTTCTCCACACGAAGTTTTTGGTGTCCTTCTCAGTGATGGAGGAGAGTGCTTCGGCTTCTATCCACTTGGTGAAGTAGTCAGTTGCTACGATCAACCATCTTTTGTTCCCTGGAGCTCGGTGGAGGGGTCCGACGAGGTCCAGTCCCCATTGGGCGAAGGGCCAGGGGCTGGAAAGGGGGCTCAGGTCATGTGCTGGCTGATGGAGAGAGTGCGAGAACTTCTGGCACTTCTCACATTTCCTGGCATAGACCTGTGCATCCTTCTGCATATAGGGCCACCAGTACCCCTGGCTGATAGCTCGGTAGGCGAGTGACCGACCTCCGATGTGGCTGCCGCAGATCCCTTCATGGATTTCATAAAGGAAGTCTTCGACTTTGCTCGGATGAACGCACCGGAGGTAAGGGCCATTGTAGGATTTCTTGTAGAGTTTATCGTCTGGAGAGAGCCAAAATCGGGCTGCCTTCAGCCTGATTTTGTGGGCTTGGCTCTTGTCCTCGGGTAGCTGGTCATTCTTGAGGTAGGAGATAAGTTCATCCATCCAGCTTGGACCGAGGTCAGTGCACAAAATCTGTCGAGGCGGTTGAAGTTGTATGCTCGGTCTGTCCAGTGCTTCCACTTCGATAGTTCTTTTTCTTCCTGCCTCGACAGCAGAGGCTAGATTTGCTAGAGCATCGGCGTGAGAGTTGGCGTCTCTGCCTATTTGCCTGACTTCAGCCTTTTGGAACTGAGACAGGAGTTGCTTGGTGTAGGCCAGGTAGGCTGCCATCCTGTCATCTCGGGCTTGGTAATCTCCATTGAGTTGGCTGGTGACCAGCTGTGAGTCACTGAAGATCACCAGTTGTTGTGCCTCCAGGGTTTTTGCGCTGCCCAGGCCTGCAATTAATGCTTCATACTCAGCTTCATTGTTAGAAGCTTTGAAGTCAAGAGTCACAGCTTGCTCAATGACAAGACCCTCCGGAGATTGAAGGACTATGCCAGCACCAGCCCGTTTGGAGGTGGAGGACCCATCGACGAAGACTTTCCAAGATGAGTCGAGGAACTGTTTCCAGGACCGATCCTGCTCGGTCTCTGCCGAAGTCGTTGCCTCCTCGCCCCCCAGTTCGGTGTCGAGATGACTTGGTGCCGAACTAGGAGAAGTGAATTCCACAATAAAGTCTGCCAGGACTTGGGCTTTGATGGCCGTTCTGGGCTGATACTGGATATCGTATTGCCCGAGTTCGACAGCCCATTTAGACACTCGTCCTGAAAAGTCTGCTCTCCTGAAGAGGGACTTGAGTGGGTGTTCGGTCACAACCACTATAGAATATGTCAGGAAGTAGTGGGAGAGCTTGCGTGAAGCACTAATGAGTGCTAACGCGAGCTTTTCTAGTGGCAGATATCTTGTCTCGGCATCCAGCAGAATTTTGCTCGTGTAATAGATGGGTCTCTGCTGCCTGTCATCTTCTCTTACGAGCACAGAGCTCACCGCATGGTCCGAAACTGCCAGATATAGATATAAGATCTCACCCCGCACTGGGGTGGAAAGCAGAGGAGGGGAGGAAAGGTACACTTTAAGCTCCTGGAGAGCGCTTTCGCATTCCGGGGTCCACTTGAACCCGGAGCTCTTTTTCAAGAGCTGAAAGAAGGGAAGGCATTTATCCGAAGCTCGGCTGATGAAGCGGTTCAGTGCTGCCGCCATCCCGGTAAGTCTCTGAACCTGTTTTATCGAGTTCGGACTCTGCAGGGCTCTGAGTGCCGAGATCTGATCGGGATTAGCCTCGATTCCTCGCCTCGTAACCAGGCTGCCAAGGAACTTGCCCGAGCCGACGCCAAATGCACATTTGGAGGCGTTCAACTTGAGCTGATATTTCTTGAGGATGGAGAAGGTTTGACGTAAGTCAGTCAAGTGGTCCTGTGACCGCTTAGACTTAACGACCATATCATCAATATAGACCTCGATCGTCCTGCCGAGCTGGTCTTGAAACATCTTGGTTACCAGCCTCTGGTAAGTGGCACCGGCGTTTTTTAACCCGAAGGGCATTACTTTGTAACAGTAGGTGCCCCTGGGTGTTATGAACGCGGTTTTTTCTTGATCAGGCTCGTGCATTGGAATTTGATGGTAACCTCGGTAAGCATCGAGGAAACTCATCCTCTCATGGCCGGCAGTGGCGTCGATCAGCTGGTCTATCTTCGGTAGAGGAAAGCTGTCTTTGGGGCAGGCTTTGTTGAGGTCGGTGAAGTCTACACAGACCCTCCAGCTGCCATCCTTCTTTTTTACCACAACTGTGTTGGCCAACCACACAGGGTACTGGACTTCGCGGATAGCCTCAGCGTCCAGTAATTTGTCGACCTCCTTGGTCACAGCCTCTGCCTGTTGGGCGCCCGTCCTGCGAATCTTTTGGACAACAGGTTTATGTCGGGGATCCACATTCAGCTTGTGGCTTATGACCTCAGGGCTGACGCCGGACATTTCATATGGGGTCCAGGCGAAGACCTCCCTATTTTGTAACAGGAAGTCGAGCATCCTGGCCCTCTCCTCGTCAGCGAGTTGGCTACCGAGCAGGAAGAACCTCTCTGGATCGCTGGTATCGATACCGACCTGGGTGAGGTCTTCGATGCTCTTCTGTTCGGGAGTTCGTCCCACAGCGTCGAGCTCAGCTTCCAGCTCGGTCATGTGGACTTGCTGTGGCTGCGTATCTCCGGGGACCACGGCCAAGAGGCATTCTTTGGCCATGTCTTGGTCGCCGCGGACTGTGATAACTTCGAAACTCCCATCCTTGTTCTGTAAAGGAAACTTGAGCTTCTGGTGATGGGTCGAGGGAACGGCCTCAAGGTTATGGAGCCAGGTTCTCCCCATGATGGCATTGTATGGAGATTGTGCATCCACCACCAGGAAGTCTACCTTTGTGGAAGCTCCTCCGACCTCGACCTTGAGGGAAATTTTCCCTTTGGGATACACCGTCTTGGAGCTGAAACCCACCAGGGGGGTGCGGGCTTCCTGCAGGTCCTCCTCTTTCAGGCCCATCCTCCTGAAGCAGTCCAAGTAGAGGATTTCCGAGGAGCTTCCAGGGTCCACTAGGATCCTTTTGACATCGAAGTTGTGTAACCTCATAGTCAGAAGAAGAGGATCATTGTGGGGTAGCTGGACCCCGGCCAAGTCTTTATCAGAGAACCAAATTTTTGGCCTCTCCACACGTGCTTTCTTTGCTGAGGGACCGAACTCGGCCGTCATCACATGCTTGCTATGCTAGGCTTTCCTGGCATCGGCACGGGCTCGGTCACTTCCCCTGGGGGCAGGAGCCAAGTGAATGACGTCGATGGTCCCTGCAGGCTCACCGCGGCCTTGGTCATCGGGGAGGCGTTGCTGAGCGTTGTTCACTCTGCCTTCTTCCCTGACATGGTCTCTTAGATGCCCATCTTTCACGAGCTTTTCAAGGTGCGCCTTGAAGGCATAGCAGTCCTCGGTTCTGTGTCCTCTATCTTTGTGGTAGGCACAGAACTTGCTCTGATCTCGGGAGGAGACGTCACCCCTCATTGGCTGGGGCCATTTGAAGAAGGGCTGGGCCTGGATTTTGCCGAGGAGCTTGTAGATAGGCTCTTTGAAGATGGTATTGACGGCTCTATAAGAGGCGCCACTTGGTTTCGGCCTCGCGCTGCCTCCCGAGGTGGGGGCAGGGCGTACTGCCGAGCTGGATGGCTCTCTACTCCGATCCACCTCTTTCTTAGCAAGACTCCTCTCTCTTCTCGTGGGACGGCCCTCCGGTCGGCTTTCTGGCCAGAGATTATGGCTCTCCCGAGCTCGGATGTCGTCTTCTTCCTGCTCAACGTACTGGTTCACCCGGACCATCAGAGCCTTCACTGAAGGTGCAGGATGACGTACCAGTTTCTGCCGAAGCTCATTACCCGGAAGCAAAGCTTGTTGGAAGGCAGTGATGGCTACGTCGTCATTGGAATTTTCAATCACGCTGTAGATGGTCCAGAATCGTTTGGCGAACTGAGTAAGAGTCTCGGTCGGCCTCATCTTGATTGAGATCAGGTCGGCGTCAGTCTTCGGAATGACCCGGTGGGCTTGAAATTTTTCGACAAAGGAGTTCCGGAGCTGTGGCCAGCTCGAAATCGATCCCTCGGGGAGTGCACAGAACCACCGAAGTGGGAGGTCGCCCAAGCTGGAGGAGAAAACCTTGCAGTCAAGGTCGCCGTCCCCGCTGAATACCGTCATCTTCTGGGTGAAGTGCCGAAGGTGGGCCTCGGGGTCCGACGTCCTGTCATAGAGATTGAAACGTGGGACGCTAAACTTGTCAGGGAGGGGATGATCCCTGATTTCCCGAGAAAATGGAGAGGTACCATGGATGTCACCGTGTTTGGTAGTTAACCGACCTCGAGAGAGGCCGGCTTGCTCCAGGCTCTGCTGTACGGCCAGCTTAATCTGCTGGTCGATGTAGTCAGCCATCTCGGGGTCGGCCCTGGTCTCCCGCCTTTGTTTATGGTGCTGGTGCTGGTCAGCACTGGCATGAGTGTTACTCGAGCCCTCTTCTCGAGCTCGGGTACGCCTTTCATTCAGCTGATCCCTTAGGTCTGGTCGACCCCGAAGACCGAGACGAGCTCGTTGCTTAGGTGGAGGGGTGTGAGAGGCTTCGGGCTGGACTTGGCTCTTCGTCTCAAGCTGCCGCTGAAGCTGGAGGATCTGCCCTTTTTGCTCTTCGATGATGAGGTTTTGGGCCTTGATGGCCTCGGCTTGGGCCTCAACATCGTCCTCCAGGACCATGTCGTCGTCACCTTCATCGCCGAGGTGGACGTGATCCTCTTCCATATGGTCCCCGTGAGAAGACCGAGGTGGAGGAGACTGCACAGGAGCCCCACTTCGTAAGGGCCGTTCCTGAGGAGGAACGTCCTTTCGAGGCGGCGCGTTGAGAACAACTTCCAGGCGCGGACGTTCCGCCCGGGAGGTATTCGTCCGAGCCCGCTCTAATACAGGATCGCGCCGAGAAGACGCTGCTGCTCCTCTTGACGATGAGTGTGTCACCGTAACGGGTGAACCTACACTCCGCATACCAGGTTCTCCTCCCACTCCCCTCGGAGGAGGGTTGGATGGTGCTCGCCTGGTATCTCTTCGCGAACTTGTCACCAACGCTCCTGCCTGGTCTGTCACCAGTGGAGGTGGCATGAGAGGCAGGAATGTTTCTGGTTGCTTAGACTCAGACGGTCTAGCAACGCTCTTTCCCTTCTGAGCCTTGGGAGGCATAGCTGTTCGGATGAAAATGTGGAATTCTCAGATCGTTTCCCACAGACGGCGCCAAATTGTGCGTGCCTAATTATTACGGACTTGGGGTTAACTGATGATGAGGGTTTACAGAGAGGTTGTTTAGCTTGAACAAATGTCTCTGCTGATCTGAAACCTGAAAGGGAAGAGAAAACAGCAGTCAGGGCCCGAGGCTGCTATCAGCCAAAGGCACTCCGACGCCTGAGTTAGTGCAGTCACTGAACTAGGGTGAAGTGGAGAAGAAGAGATGTTTTAGCAGAGTAACAGTGTGGACTGTATTTTGCATGTACCTGTTCATGACTCTTCATGCAGGCATATATAGAGGAGAGTGGAAGGTTCCATAGTGGAGGTAGGTGAGGATACTTGTCCCATCAGCCCACACCTGGGATCTTTAGTGGGGGTAGGTGAGGATACTTGTCCCATCAAACCTCCCCTCAAATCCCTCACATAAATGTGGATGTGATCTGTTGATAGGAACGAGCCCTTATCCTTGGCCGGTGGCCGCCCTACCTGACAGGGACTCCCTACAAAGTACCCGTCCCATCTCATAATGGGAACTGGAAGCCCGGTGTTCACCTCGGCAGAGGGGCCGAACTGGAGAAGAGGCCGGGGTCAGATATACCCGAGATCGGACTGGGACGCCAGCGTGAGACCGAGTTCGGTAGGACATGGTCGGTACTCCTACCGGGACCAATCCCACCTTGACAAAGGCTGAGACGCTGCTTATGTCGGAGAGAAGGGGGTTAAGACCCTGATTGGCGCTATTACCAAAGAATTACATACAACATCGGTTTCGGTAGAAGCAGCCCACACACTTTTCATTGATTTATTCATGTCATAGGTTGTTGGTTTTTGTTGTTTTGGAATCGTTGTGTAGCTTTTGGGGCGAGGAGATTTGGGGTTTCATTATCTTCTCAAAGGTTGGAGCTGGATCTTGTGGGTTTTTGAAGATGACAACACAAATGTGGAAAAAGTTCCTTAACAATTTGGTTTTATGAGATTACACCTTCCATGATCAAAGACAGCATCAAATAGGTAAGTAAATTGTCAAGAATTTTGTAACGTCTATTCTTGGGGGATTTTTATTTCAGCCTAATGGGGCTGCTGCCCAAATCATCATTAGAAATGTGTGTGAATGATTAATGTTGGAAATCCTGTATTAAGTGTTTGCATGTCGTAGTTTCTTAGCTACATGTGTCTGCATTGGTATTTTGATATGGAGAATTTAAACAAGTATTGGAATGTAATCAAAATATGTTTAGGAGAATGTGGGTACATTTAATGTATGTCTGGTGTGATTGTTTAGTAGTCTTGTGAGAGATTGGAATGAGATTAGTCTGTTCATAAGAATGTGTTTTGGTTATTTTTTTTTGGATGCAGTGAGTGAGAGTGTTGTGGGAGATTGGAGGGAAATTAATGTGTTTAGGAGAATGCTTGCATTCCACTAACATTTGTAAGTTGCCATATGTATGTCATTAGCTAGTCTTGCATGCAATAATGTACATAAATTGTAAGCTTAAGGACATTAGAAAAAAGGAGTCTTCCTAGGCATTGTGCGCTGACGAAGACGTGACTACCTAAGAGGAGAAATGGAGAATCAGGGTTCAAGCACTGCCTGCCCTATTAAAATCAGCTTCCACAAACCAAGTGAGCCATTTATCCTATAACAAACAAAAACAAAAGGAAAAAGTGAGGACATTCTACTAGGGATTTCAACAAACCTTTTATTACCTTTTACCAAAAAAAAAAAAAAAAAAAAAACCCCTCTAATTACTTGGTTACCCAAGAAGCTTACCTGTACGAACCCTTTTGTTGGACCTGTTTGATAATCAAGACGACCTAGGGTCCAGTTGGGTCCTCTTTTTTTTCTTTTTCTTGGAATGATAACTTGTATTAGAAATAAGAGATTTATAATACAACTGGATTATACCAATAAACAAGGGGCCTAAAGAAACCCCAAACCAACAAGAGCCACTCAGAAGAGAGGTCTAGTTGGGCCCACCATACTTGAATTAGTAATTCTTTTTTGTGAGGGAGGGAATGATGCAGTTCAAGAGATAATGCCATCATTAAATCCATTGTTAAAGAAATTATCAAATGACTTCATCACATCTCTTTGCAAGCACAATTTTATGTGGTTTATCTCTTTGCTTTTTAATATAAGTTCCGTTACTATTTTTAAAAAAAATTGCGGTTTGTCACAATGTATGGCTATGCCAGTAGAGAAGAACGATTGGAGGGTTCTTGCTCTCTAGAGTGGTCATGACTTCTTTTTGAATCAAAATGTGGCGAGATGTGTATTGAATTTTGGGTTTTGTTTTAAGTGTGTTTAATTTTTGGTCAATAGCCATGGCCATCATTGTCTTTGGATTCAATTTTGCTTGTAAAATAACAAATCAGGAGTATTCTAACTGATTGTTTGTAGTTTGATCCTCCTGAAACCTGACTGGTTGTTTGGTAAAGAATACTTTCTTAATCTTTTTAAGAAATGTGAAGAGGGATACTTGTAGCCCCACCCTACATCCACCTTATCTTGCTCTTGTACTCTCCTCTTCTTGAAGAATGAATTTAAATATTTATGTCCAAATTATGTTTTGTCAAATGTTCTATTCTGCATCTTATTTTATCTCCATACTTCTGATTTGCTGAATGAACTTTTTTCTGAAAAGGTATATTGCAAAGTTCTAATTACTGGCTTGTTTCTTATTTCATGTTCCAGATTTTATTTTTTTAACATCACCGAGTGGTTAAAGTCTTGGCTGGTTGTCTTCCCTACCAATGAGTCATGAATCAGGGGTTTAAGAAAGTGTATTGAGATTTTTCTTTGATGAATTCTTTAGATGAAGATACCTAAGGAGTGGTGGCTAGAAATTGGAGACTGTAGATAATGCAATGCTGAGCCACCGGCCTGTGCCAAGGAGTCCACCATGGATTATTATATTGGTTTCTTTGGTGTGTGTGTTGCTGATTGGGGCTTACATTTATCCACCTGGACAACTTGAAGCTTGTTACTTCTTCTCTTCAAGTACTTGTAGTTCTTTTAGGAAATGGCTTCCACCTTCTTTCGTTAAGGTTTTTACTGATGATGAGATTGCAGCTCGTGTTGTCCTAAGGGACATTCTGACTATGCCTTCCATACAATCAAAGAATCCTAAAATTGCATTCATGTTTCTCACTCTAGGTTCTTTGCCTTTTGAGAAGCTTTGGGAGAAGTTTTTTCTTGTAAGATTTCTTATTTGACTATAAACATTACAGTTCTTTACTTGGTACACAATCTGCCTATATCTTCTTATTTGGTCTTGATACAGAACATTTAGTTTCTCCTTTGAAAAGATTCTTCTTTACACACCCCTTTATAAAGATGAAGTCTGAGGTGTGAATGCATTATTGTCAATTTCTTTAGCTAAACCCCCTTAATAATAAACACTTTAGGCCCATTTCATTAAATCAAGAAGAGAAAAATAATAAGAATACAATGTTGCTTAAATGTAACTGCATTATTTGAGATGTGAGAGTATGCTTTCTTGTTTCCTTTCCTTTTTCTTTTTTCTTTCCTTATTTATAAATAGATTCAAGTAGTCTCATGTTTGGATTCTTTGCACTCTCTCTAAAACACATCATCTCATATTAGTAGTAAATCAGGCACATCTGTTTTCTCTCTTCATATCTTCTGGTCAGCTCATGGAACAAAAGTATATTCAAACTTGGACAAAATGGAGAGGAATTTTTTAATATCTAGATAATGCATGAAATGATTTTTTTTTAATGTTAACGTGACTTGAAAATTGAAATAATGCATGAGATACTTGCGAAGGGGTTTTAAACTTGCTAGTGTTATTTGTTTTTAGAAAGGGCATCAATATCTGATCTCAACCACTGTTGCTACTTAACTGGCTGATATTGCATTATGTTATTTCTGAGCGTTCGTATGTATTGCCAGGGTCACGAGGAAAGATTCTCCATATATGTACATGCATCTAGGGAAAAACCTAAACATGTTAGTCCTTTATTCATTGATCGAGACATTCATAGCAAGCAGGTATTTGCTTCTTTATGTTCATGTTCTTTTATATTCATTGACTTAGAGAATTCAGTAAGTATAGGTATTAGGTGTTCTCAAAGTCATGTTCTATGAGTAAACCTATCTTCTTCTTCTTTTTTATAACATGAGTAAACTTATCTTTATCCTTGGATGCATTTTTGTTCGTTATGTGAGTTCTAATGTGGATAAGAATCTATTGGTCCTTGAATATGAACCGTAAATGGTAATTAAATATTCATTTTTAGAGGAGATAGATCGATATAGAGAAACAGAATTCATGTAGCCGAACCCATATAATTGGGACAAGGCTTTGATGATGGTGATCTTTGCATTTTTACTATCTTTGTGTCAATCTCTGTAAGAGAGCAATGGTATGTCAATCTAATTAATCATAACTTTATAATGTCTTTGAAAATCACACACTTTTTTTTTTTTTTTTGTGTGTGGCTCTTGATGTAATTTTCCTGTGCATATTTGAAGTGAGGTTCAAGTTTTACATGATTCAAGGTGATATATTCAGCCCTTATTTTCCCTTGACCATGAGTTGTAGCCTAAATTGATGGGATGAGGCCAAGGCTTCGACGATGATGATGATTGATGATAATGTTGATGATGATTTGCTCTCCACCTTAGTCCATTGGTCTTATTCTGTAATTCTGTGTTGTCTGGTTTGAACATTGTGAGCTTCAGAAACTGTCAAAACATTTCCTAGAGGGAATGATTACTGAAATCTGAAGATGTGGAAGTTTAAATGATGTGGTAAATTGACAGATCAAAGGTCTCTTTGGCGTTTCTTCTTAGGATAGTTGATGTTAGCCAATTTGACCTTGTGGTTCCTTTGGTCTAACATCATATGGATGAGCTTGTAAAGAAGGTGATATACAAAGTAGTACACTTTGTTGATTGTTCCCGTAGCCCCGCAGACTATAGTCCTGTTGCAATTATCTTTGTTATATTTTAGAAGGGCTCACCTTCTAAGAAAAAGGCTCAATCCTTAGGGATAGACTCAAGCCTGTGTGATTCTTTAGATAGGCTTAATCATTAGGGGTAGTCCTGGAGGCTCATCATCCTTCTGATAATCTCTTTTTTATTTGGTTTTCCACCTCAGATTCGACATTCATCCTCTGTAGGGTGAAGAGGACCTTACAGTTTTAGAATCATTTATCAAGTGTGATTTGTAAACTTAACAGTCACAGATGAGATTGGACAGTAAAATCTTTAAGAATTATAAATTTATTATTTATAGTCAAGAGCTATTGAGCTGCAGTATTTTGGATTTTTTTTTATTGAAATAGTTAAAAATGTGAATTTGAAGCCTTTTGTCGTGCGATTGGTTGACAGCTTTATCTTCTGCCATTTGGTTCCTAGAATATCTTATGCCATGTGGATGTCATCCAAAACAATTGCAGGTTGTCTGGGGAAAGATCTCTATGGTTGATACTGAGAAGAGACTTTTGGCAAATGCACTCCAGGACACCGACAACCAGCATTTCATCTTGCTTTCTGACAGGTGATTGGTTTGTAAATTGATTTGATCCCAGTTCTAGATTAATTGATTTTATGGTGCTATTCTGACCATTTAGAGTAATTCTACTTTTTACATTACAGCTGCATGCCACTGCACAATTTTGACTATGCGTATAACTATCTGATGGATGCGAATGTCAGCTTTATCGACTGGTAAGTCTGCTATACTTTTCTGCATTAATCCTACTTTTCCCCTGTATTAAAGCTATTCTGATATTTACTCCATTGGAAAAGTTATTTGGATTAGTGTCAAATGGAAACTCTGTAGAATGGATTAATGGTGCCGTACATCCTGATGTGCATTTTAAGCTTTTATTATTATTATTCTTTTGGGCTGATCAAGAATGTACATCTGGCTTATTAGCGGATTGCTTATTTATGTGCATTATACACTTGTTTTTTGTGCTTTTGAGGATTTTTTTTTTTATATTTACTGCAAAATTGAGAATTGATTGTGTTGGATCATAATGTGCAAAGGTACACTTTTGTTCAATCACATTTCTTTTCCTTTCAGCTTTGAGGACCCTGGTCCACATGGAACAGGCAGGTATTTAGACAACATGTTGCCCGAGTTTGAAAAGAAGGATTGGAGGAAGGGTGCACAGGTAAAACTCAAGCATGCTTGCTTATGTCTAATTTAATGTTTAGAGGGCTGCATGGATTTCTAGAAAATACGTATGAATTTTATGGTATACCTCTAAGCCTTTTTCAGAAAAGGTGAACATACAAATGAAAGACCGTTATGATGTATGCTATGTCTGTATTTGAAATGTTAACCTAGAGATAGTGCTACATGAATGATTGATAATGGTCAATTGTTTCACTTGCAGCAGAGAGAGAAGGTCTTAACAATCATTAAGAAGATTATAATAATTTCCTGAAAGATAAATTATGGTGTGCCTTAGTGATGTATTGCTGAAGTCCTTAACATGTGTTATTGTCCACATGTGTGCATGTTTACACTCTCCCTGAAGTTGGCATGTGAGTGTCAATCTTACTGGCTATAACATATTGAAAATGAACACATCCTTGGGCTTTGGTGAGAATTCCAACCAATTAATTGCTAATTCTGATTTAAGGGTGTGAAAATTTGTCCCTCTGCAGCCATATCTTTGACAAGGTGACAATCAACTTCCTTGTGCTTTGTTCTTTAGTGGTTTTGGTGATATGAATTACTGCTTGCTGGTCTTGAAATAGTCTTCTCAGTTTAATGAGAAATCACTGGAGCTGTGTTACTCCACATTCAGTATGGGCCATGGCTTGATATTCTGTCTCAACACTTGATTGCACCTGACTGAGCAATCACACTGTGCTTTTACCCTGCCATGCAACAATATTTTGCCCCACAAATCTGCATTGTCTCGAAGTAAATTGATGATTGGAAGGAGTCCTAACCCACTTTGCTTCCTGAAAAAGTTTAAACATTGATATGTCCATCAAGCCTATAGAAAAGTCCCTTTCAGGTGCGAATTTGAGATATGCAAGAATTCTTCCGACTTCTTCCACGTGAGGCGGCATGTGAAGAACCTGACTAACAACACCAACTACAGAACGTATACTTGTCCTCATGATAGATAAATTAACTTCCAACAAGCTTTTAGTATTGTCCAGAATCATCAAGACTCTAAGTCCGCGTTTGGATGTGTGGTGAAGTGAGGTGAGGTGAAGTAAAAGTATCCAGACAAGAAATGACAATGGGCCATATCAAAAAGTACAAAATTTCAAAATTCCCTTCATCTTTTTTCAAAAAAAGTAAAAAAAGCAACCTCCTTTCTCTACTAAAATACAAAAAAAAACATTTACTTTACTATACAAAAAGTAAAAAAGATTTCATACCAAACAACTAAAAACAAAACACCATCATAACACCTTATATTTTATTTTCTCTTAATTTGATGGTTCACCTCACCATACTTCAATTCACCATACATCCAAACAGGCCCTAAGAGGTTTTCCATCCTCAACTTTAAGGTGGTGATTTATTGATCAGATAGAATCAATTGGTTTACATCCAAAGAATCCAGTTTCTTAAAGACAATCAAGACTATATTTTCTCTGAGAAAGATAAGACTCCTTAGATTTTGCGACCTCTATTCCTAAAATTTATCCATTCTGGCGTCATTTTAAGTCCATGGGATTGGGAATTCAAAGATTAATTTAACTTGGCTTTTTAAAAAAAAAAAAAAAAATGTTTTATCTGGTGATGCTTAATGGAAGATGGTTTTATCCTCAGAAGTGTATTAATCAGTGACACAAAAATGCATATTTATGGTCCTGGCTTTTACTTTTATTTATTTTGTAGTGGTTCTCTATGAAGCGGCAGCATGCTTTCCTGGTTTTGGCAGACAGTCTTTACTATTTAAAATTCAAGAATTTCTGCCAGGTACCAATGTGTCAAACTATGGCTCTTTTTATGATGATATTAGTTACTACAATTTTAGAGTCCTCATTTACTGTATACATACACTCTTTGTCTGCTTAAAAGCATAAAAATAGTACAGTATTGAGTAGTGTATTGATTCTGAAGGAATGAATCTCTGCTGATGTTAGTAAGGGAGTTTACATGCAGACAACACCATTGGCCCATGTGAAGCCCAACTTGTGTCATTGAAGCCATTCATGTCATAGCAACTCCTATGAAAGTCATTTGTCCAGATTTCACTACAATGGGAGGGACATAGACCATTGGGGTGATCATCATTGTCTAAAGGCAGTTGAACTCAACATTTATGATTTATCAATCCAATGCTGTATAACCAGGTGGATCAACAAAAGGTCATCCTTAAGAAAACTCCTATCCAAAGATTAGTGTAGAACCATTTCTTTTGATTCTAATATAATAATTACAAAGGAGAAGTACATTGTGTGGGGTGTTTTCCTAATACCGAGGTTACCCCTGATCTAGGTAATAGTACCAATTAGGGACTGCCTCAATCTCATTTGTCCAGCTTGGCAACTATGCCAGCTGGCACCGTTGTGGTAATGGTCTCAGTAAGGGTATCGACCATGCTCCTTCTGGGCTCGGCCTCGAAGCGTTTCGGTAGCAGTACCCGACCTCAGTACCTTCTCCAGTTCGGCCCACTTGACCGAGGTGAGCATTAAGCGTCTAATCCCCATTATGAGATGGGACAGCTACGCTGCAGAGCATGCCAGCAGGTTGGGTGGCCGCCGGATTCCGACAAAAGGTTATCCTTACCTATCAATCACGTCCACATTAATGAGAAGGATTGGGGAAGATCTGATGGGACAGTGCTCTCACCTACCCCCACTCAGGAAGCTTCCACTTGTCTATATATACTTGCACGGTAAGCCCATAACAGGTACGCTCTATGCACTGTGTATTACAATACTTCCCTGCCTGAACCTTCTTCTTCCTCACTTCACCCTAGTTCAGTGACTGCACTAACTCAGGCGTCGGAGTGCCTTCGGCTGACAGCAGCCCAGGGCCTGACTTTTGTCTCTCTTTCAGGTTCAGGACTTCCAGTGACACTCTTAACCAGCTAAACAGCGTCATCACAATCTCCATTATCATATAAACCAAGTCCGTTATTTTTAGGCACTTACAATTGGCGCCGTCTGTGGGAAATCGATTTGAAAAAACCAAATCTTCCATCTTGAAAAACCATGCCTCCTAATACTAAGAAAGGAAAGGGCGTTGGGCCGCCCAGGTCCATACAGCCACAGTCATTCTTGCCCATCATGCCACCTCCACCAATGACGCACCAGCAGGAGGTGCCTTTGGTCCCTCGCCAGAAGAGGACTGGAGGACGGTCCAGCATGATAAGCGTGGGAGAGCCAGTTACCCAGTCAGGCTCGTCGTCGAGAGGGGTGACAGCACCTCCTCGTCGTCACGACCCTGTTCTGGAGCGTATCCGGCCAACTCCCTCTGAGGCGGAGCGTCCTCGTCAGGACGCTATCTTACAGCAACGACCCCGTCAGGATGTCCCTCCTCTGGGACATTCCCGACGGGACAAAACACCAGTGTTGTCTAAGTCCCACCAGTCTCGTCGCCAGGATCATGTGGAAGACGACCACGTGCTCCTCGACGATGACGACCTGCTTTCCGACAAGGGCGACGGCGACGTAATCCTAAAGGAGCTCGACAAGGCCCGTCTCGCGGCTATCAGGGCTTAAAACCTCCTTATTCAAGAAAAGGATGCTCTGATCCTCCGACTCCAAGAAAAGCTTGCAAAGAAGCAGAAGGTCCCGGCCTGGACCTCGGTCATGCAATCTGCACGACAGCGAGCCCGGCGGGCCCCCAAGCCCAAACAGGACTTGAGGCAAGTCCTGACCAAAAAGAGGTGCGACCGAGCCTACGACGAAGGCTCCAGCAGCACTCATCTTAGTGCTGACTCCAGAAGATAGCGCCGGAGACCGGAGGACGATCCGGACATGAGGATATGGCTCAATCAACAGATCAAGCAAACTGTCCAGCAGAACATGGAGTTTGTCGGCTTCACCCGAGGTCAACTTACTGCCGATGACACTGATAGCCGTGGCACATCTCCGTTCTCTCGGGAAATCAGGGGTCACGTCCTCCCTGAGAAGTTCAGTGTCCCAAGGTTCAATCTCTATGACAGGACCTCGGACTCGGAAGCGCACCTCCGACACTTAACCCAGAGAATGTCGGTGTCGGGCGACGAGGGCGGCCTGAACTGTAAAGTTTTCTCTTCCAATCTGGGCGACCTCCCACTTCGGTGGTTTTGCGCGCTCTTCGAGGGATCAATTTCGAGCTGGCAGCAGCTCCAAAACTCCTTTGTCGAGAAGTTCCAAGCGCATCGGGTCATCCCGAAGACGGACGACGACCTGATGGCCATTAGAATGGGGCCGATCGAGAATATCACTCGGTTCGCCAAGAGATTCTAGACCATTTACAGCCAGGTCAAAGACGCCACTGACCAAGTGGCCATTAAGTCCTTCAGGTAGGCTCTGTTGCCAGGCAACGAGCTTCGCAAGGACCGGAAGCAGTTTCCCATGATCACTATGAAAGCATTGATGACCCGGGTGAACCAGTTCGTCGAACAAGAGGAAGATGAGGTCCGAGCTCGAGAGAACCACAACATCTGGCAAGAGGACAGGCCCTCCAAGAAGGATAAGAAGTTATCCAGGAGGGAGGCGGACTGGAACAGAGAACCATCCAGCTCGGTGACACGTTCAGCTCCCACCTCGGGGGGCAACACAAAGCCGAAGTCAAATGGTGCCTCTTACAAGGCCGTCAACACTATTTTCAAGGAGCCCATCTATAAGCTCCTTAGCAAGATCAAGATGCAACCATTCTTCAAGTGGCCCCAGCCCATGAAAGGTGACGCCTCCACCCGAGATCAGACCAAGTTCTGTGCCTACCACAAACAGAATGGGCACAGGACTGAGGACTGCCATGCCTTTAAGGCCCACCTCGAAAAGCTCGTGAAAGACGGGCATCTCAAAGATCTCGTCAAGAAGGAAGGCTGAGTCAACCGAGCTCACCAAGGCCAACTCGATGCAGATCGGGACAACGATGAGGAGAGGACCATCAACGTCATTTACCTAGCTCCTGCCCCTAAGGGAAGCAACCAGGCTCGTACCGAGGCCAAGAGGGCCCTGCACGGTAAACAGGTGATGACGGCTGAGCTCGGTTCCTCTCCAAAGAAGGCAAGGAAAGATAGACCAAAGATTTGGTTCTCTGATGAAGACCTGGATGGGGTCCAGCTGCCCCACAACGATCCTCTACTTCTGACTCTGAAGTTGAAGAACTTCAAGGTCAAGAGGATCCTAGTGGACCCCGGGAGCTCCTCGAAAATCCTCTACTACGACTGCTTCAAGAAAATGGGTATGAAAGAAGACCTGCAGGAAGCCCGCACCCCGCTGGTGGGCTTCAGCTCCAAGCCCGTCTACCCCAAAGGGAAGATCTCCCTCCTAGTCCAAGTAGGAGATGCCTCTATGATAGCAAACTTCCTAGTGGTGGATGCTCCATCCCCATATAATGCAATAATGGGAAGGACTTGGCTGCACATCATGGAGGCGGTGCCCTCCACCCATCACCAGAAACTCAAGTTCCCGTTAGAGAACGGGGATGGCAAAATCGAGGTGATCATAATCCGAGGCGACCAATAGATGGCCAAACAGTGCCTAATGGCCGTGGTCCCCGGCGAAGCAGAGCTGCAGCAAGTGCATACGGCCGAGCTCGAGGCAAAGCTCGAAGCTGTCGGCCGGGCCCCCGAACAGAAGAGTGTCGAAGACCTCACCGAGGTCAGGATCGATTCCAGCGATCCGGAGAGATACTTTCTGCTGGCAGTCAGCTTGCAGAAGCTGAAAGGTCCGAGCTGCTTGACTTCCTGTTACAGAACAGGGAAGTCTTCACTTGGACCCCCTACGAGATGCCCGGCATCGACCCCGAGATCATGTGCCACAAACTGAATGTGGATCACAAACACAAACCTGTAGTCCAAAAGGCTCGCAGGACTAGGGTCCAGCAGGCAGAGGCCGTGACTGAAGAGGTCAAAAAGCTGTTAGAGGCTGAGGCTATTAGGGAAGTCCGTTACCCTGACTGGTTAGCCAACACAGTGGTGGCCAAGAAGAAGAACGAGAGCTGGAGGGTATGCGTGGACTTCACCAACCTCAACAAGGCCTGCCCCAAAGACAGCTTCCCGCTTCCAAAGATTGACCAGTTGATCGACACCACCGTCGGGTACGACAGGATGAGTTTCCTTGATGCTTACGAGGTTACCATCAGATCCCGATGCATGGGCCTGACGAAGAAAATACCGCGTTCATAACACCTAGAGGCATCTACTGCTACAAAGTGATGCCTTTTGGGTTAAAAAACGCCGGTGCCACTTACCAGAGGCTGGTAACGAAGATGTTTCAGGCCCAGCTCGGCAAGACGGTAGAAGTGTACATCGACGATATGGTCGTCAAGTCTAAAAGGTCACAGGACTACTTGACCGACCTGAGTCACACCTTCGCCGTCCTCAAAGAGTTTAAGTTCAAGTTGAACGCATCCAAGTGCACATTTGGCGTCGGCTCTGGCAAGTTCCTGGGCAGCCTAGTCACGAGGCGTGGAATTGAAGCCAATCCCGAGCAGATCTCGGCAATCCAGGCTATTCAAAGTCCGACCACGGCAAAATAGGTCCAGAGGCTCCCAGGGATGGCAGCTGCACTGAACCGCTTCATCAACAGAGCTTCAGACAAGTGTCGTCCCTTCTTCCAGCTTTTGAAGAAGAGCTCGAAGTTCCAATGGACTCTGGAGTGCGACAGCGCCCTTCAGGAGCTCAAAGGATACCTATCTCCACCTCCCCTACTGTCCATTCCGACACAGGGCGAGACTCTATACTTATATCTGGCAGTCTCGGATCACGCTGTGAGCTCGGTGCTCATCAGAGAAGAAGACAAGCAGCAGAAGCCTATCTACTACGCGAACAAGATCCTGCTAGATGGCGAGACGAGATACCTGCCATTGGAGAAGTTCGTACTTGCGCTCATCAGCGCCTCCCGCAAGCTCTCCCACTACTTCCAGACCTACTCCATAGTGGTCGTTACAGAACATCCACTCAAGTCTCTTTTCAGAAAAGCAGACTTCTCTGGAAGAGTGTCCAAATGGGCCATTGAATTGGGGCAATATGATATCCAGTATCAACCCAAAACGGCGATCAAAGCCTAGGTGCTGGCAGACTTCATCGTAGAGTTCACATCTCCTAGTTCAGCACCGAGAACAGTTCCTCGACTCATCCTGGAAGGTCTTTGTCGACGGATCCTCAACCTCCAAAAGGGCTGGCGGGCATAGTCCTCCAATCTCCGGAGGGTCTTGTCATCGAGCAGGCTCTAACACTTGACTTCAAGGCATCAAACAACGAAGCTGAATACGAGGCGCTAATCGTAGGACTTGGCAGCGCTAAAATCCTGGGGACACGAAACTGATGGTCTTCAGCGATTCTCAGCTGGTGACGAGTCAGCTGAATGGAGACTACCAAGCCCGTGACGACAGGATGGCAGCCTACCTAGCTCACGCAAAGCAACTCCTCTCTCAGTTCGAAAAAGTTGAAGTCAGGCAGATCGGCATATACTCCAATTCTCACGCCGACACTCTTGCCAAGTTGGCCTCTGCTGTCGAAGCTGGGAGAAAAAGGACTGTCGAAGTGGAAGCACTAGACAGACCGAGCACAAAGCTCCACCCACCTCGGCAGATCTTATGTGTCGATCTCGGCCCAAGCTGGATGGACCAATACATCTCCTACCTCAAGGACGGTCAGCTTCCCAAAGATAAGAGCGAAGCCCACAAAATCAGGCTGAAGGCAGCCTGATTTTGGTTGTCTCCAGATGACAAGCTCTACGAAGAATCCTACAATGGACCCTACCTCCAGTGCGTTCATCCTAGCAAGGTCGAAGACTTCCTCTATGAAATCCATGAAGGGATCTGCGGCAACCACATTGGAGGTCGGTCATTGGCATACCGAGTTATCAGCCAAGGCTACTGGTGGCCATACATGCAAAAGGACGCCCAGGTCTATGCCAGTAAATGCGAGAAGTGCCAGAAGTTCTCTCACTCTCTCCATCAGCCAGCACACGACCTGAGTCATCTCTTGAGTCCATGGCCTTTCGCCCAGTGGGAATTGGACCTGGTGGGACCACTTCACCGAGCTCCCAGGAATAACAGGTGGCTAATAGTAGCCACTGACTATTTCACCAAGTGGATAGAAGCCGAGGCATTGTTTTCCATCACCGAGCTGGATACGAAAAACTTCGTGTGGAGGACATTGTCACAAGATTTGGAGTACCCTGAGCCTTGATCTCGGACAACGGGACTCAATTCGACTCCAATTTCTTTAAAAACTTCTGCCAGGAGCTCGGCATCAGGAACTACTATTCCACTCCAGCCTACCCCCAGAGCAACGGTCAGGCCGAAATCTCAAACAAAGTGGTTTTTCAACGGGCTCAGGAAGAGACTGGACCGAGCCAAAGGGAGATGGGTAGAAGAGCTTCCGAGTGTCCTCTGGGCGTACAGGACTACCCCAAGGCGCTCAACCTCTGTAACACCCTTCTCCCTGGCCTACGGAATGGAAGTCGTGATCCCACTTGAGGTCGACCTCCCAACTCTCAGATCAGAGCTATTTGATTAAGGCCAAAATGAAGTAAACCTCGCCAAAGAGCTCGACCTCGCTGAAGAATGGAGGGATGCAGCAGCCATTCATCTCGCTTCTTACCAACAGCAGTTGGCCAGAGAGTACAATCAGAGGGTCAGGGAAATGAAGTTCTCAACAGGAGAATTGGTCTTAAAGAAGACACTCCCGGCAGATAAAAATCCCAGCGAAGGAAAGCTTGCATCGAACTGGCATGGGCCATTCAAAGTAATCTCGGCAGCTGGGCAGTCAGCATACAAACTTGAGGACATGGAGGGTAGAGAGCTACCACGCCCATGGAATACCATGCACCTCAAGAAGTACTATTTTTAGGCTGTACTCAAATCTTGAAAGTTAATAAAATTGGTTCTTGTGGAAGGTTGTGTTTTGTTACTTTCAAATTTCGCCAAGTTACGGAACTCTGCATCTGCACACAGCTCGGTTACAGAACCAGCTTGCATTTGGCGCGGTCACAGGACTAGCCACCCTCAGCTCGGTTATAGAACCAGCTACCTTGGCTCGGTCACAAGACTAGCCACCCTCAGCTCGGTTACAGAACCAGCTACTTTGGCATGATCACAGGACTAGCCACCCTCAGCTCGGTTACAGAACCAGCTACCTTAGCTCGGTCAAAGGACTAGCCACCTTCAGCTCGGTTACAGAACCAGCTACTTTGGCGCGGTCACAGGACTAGCTACCCTCAGCTCGATTACAGAACCAGCTACTTTGGCTCGGTCACAGGACTAGCCACCCTCAGCTCGGTTACAGAACCAGCTACCTTGGCTCGGTCACAAGACTAGCCACCTTCAGCTCGGTTACAGAACCAGCTACTTTGGCGCGGTCACAGGACTAGCCACCCTCAGCTCGGTTACAGAACCAGTTACCTTGGCTCGGTCACAGGACCAACCACCTTCAGTTCTGGTTATAGAACCGAACTCCGTGACTCCTGCTCTAGTTATGGAACCTAGCTCAGTTACTTAGCTCTGGTTATGGAACTAGCAGCATCGGCCCGGTCACAGGACCAGCCATTTTTTAGCTCTGGTTACGGAACCAAGCTTGGCTACGGTTGTGGAACCTAGTTCTCTAGCTCTGGTCATGGGACCTAGCTCATTTCGTTCTACCGAGCTCAGTGACTTGTTACGGTTGCGGAACCTAGCTCGGTCAATTGGCCCTGGTTATAGAACCTAGCTCACTACTGACTTCGACTATAGAGCCGAGCTCAGCTACTAGTCTTTATTCATATTACTTATTTTATTTTGGTTACAAGACCGAATACAAAGAGTGGAACATAAAAGAAAATAAAAAGACATTCAACACATATTGCACAAGGATGGATGCAGAAACTGATTTCATTGATTTCCAAAAGGTTGTTTACGATTCACATGGCATCATCCAATGATACAAGTCTTGGATAAGAAGCTACAACGCACTAGAACGCCCTTGTTAACGATCCTTTACTCCGACAGCATCTAAGGTTCCTCGAACAATGTGATATCTCACACCGAGTAAATCCTTAACCCTTCTTCCTCTTACTAAGACTACAGAATGTTCTTGTGAATTATGGCCAATGCAAACTGAAAAGAAAGAAAAAAGATATAGTGAGATTCCCCCCCAAGTGCAGAAAAAAATAAAGATTACATCATGACAACTGATCAACATCAATCACAACAACATCGCCAGTCTCGCCACCACCAGCAGGAGGGTCCTCCGCGTTGTCAGCCCTGAGGTCGGCAACATGGGTTTCGGCGGCTGGAGCATGAGGAGTCTCTGGAGGAACTTCAGAGGAGGCAGGAGGATCAGTAGCTGAAGGATCGAGAGAGGCCTCGGTGGATGAGGGGGTAGGGGACTCGGGTTCTGGACAAGTGAGCTTGGGCAGGTTCTGGTACAAGGGGTGATCCTCGGGGATCCCCGCTTCCTTTTAGCGCTGCCAGACAACCCATCTCAAACAGCTCCTCGCCCAGCCCTACGAGCTGGTCTTCATATTGTTTGGTCGCCCTAGCCACCCCATCCTGAAACGAGGCGGCGATCTTCGCCTGCCGCGAAGCCTCGGAGTTGACCTTCTGTTTAGCGGAGCTTCCTTTTCGGCCTGCAGCAGTGCGTCGACCTCCGCCTTTTCTTTCCTCAAGGCCTCCATCTCGGCTTCAAGCTGATCCGCCCTCTTGGCCTTCTCGTAAGCCGCCGCCCGGAGCTCATGGTTCTCGGCGCTCGTCTTAATGAGCTCCGCCACGGCTCCCTCCATCTCTACGTTTAGCTTGGCGTACTCCTCGTGCGACTTCTTCAATTGATCGGAGCTTCCCTCCAGAGCTGCTCTAAGCTTTTGCCTTTCGGCCTCCAGCGCTTGGATCAGGGAGCAGCTTTGTCGGGACTTCTCCATTGCCACCTGAGTCCTTTGCACGATCTGGAAAGGAAAAGGACAAGTGTATTAGCATAGCAGAAAGCATATCGAAAAAATCAGACACTCATTGGATATTTCTTGCTAGCAGGGCCGACGTAAGGTTGGACATGAGCAGCGAGCCTTCGTCTAGTCCCCTCAGCGGTCAATGTCCATTGGGAGCGCACAAGCACCCGCCAGCGCGGCCGTGACTGCCGGACTACCAGACAACCTATGTCTAGTGGTCAGCGGCAGCCCTGGCCAGAGAAGGAAGGATGGCCTCCATGGCTTGTGCTCAGGAGCCCGGGGCACCAAGGGTTGGGCACGGTCCTGCCGAGACGAGCCCTCGCCCCTGGGCGTCGCTGGCACCCTCTCTCCTGCCTCGGCTCCTCCTTCTCCCTCCGCCTCGGTTCCCTCTGCTCCTCCTCTGCCTCCCTCCGCCTCGGTTCCCTCCTCTCCTCCGTTGGCACTGACCGGGTCGCCGTCTCCTTCTGGGGTTTGCCTTGGCGCGGTTCTTCGCGCCTGGCCTTTTTCGCCTGCCGCTCCTCCTCCCTCACATCGGCTGGGTGCTGGCGGGAAGAGCTGGAGGAGGGAGCCCTAGGGGCATCCCTGGAAGAAGAATCGGCAGACCTCGAAGAAGAGGAGGCCCGTTTGCCAAGAAGCTTCTCCCTCAGATTGGTGGTGATGAAATCTTGGCTACCCCTCTCCATCTCTGGGCTAGAAGGATGCTTTTCGACCGCTTGCCCCCGATCGGAAGCAGGGGAGCTCGACTGTTGCTCGACCACCTCCGGCACATAGCTGACCCCGGTCACAAGGTACTCAGTCCCTTGTCTCTTAGAGTAGGACTTGTACCTTGGCTGGTACCCCAAGAGACACCAGTCAACCCTCCCTTTATGGCCTTTGTATTGCTGGATGGCGGTCAACCAGTCGTCGTTCCTCCTCCAACCTGCACGCTGGGCTACCTGCTTTCTCTCACCAACCTCTGCGCAACGAACAGAAAGGATGTCAGTTCGGCAAATAATGAAAAAGATGAAAAATTAGGCTGTTACACTCGGTATTTACTTGGGGGGCGCCCAAAGAAGCGAGGTACCTTGTACCTCCTCTCCGCCTTGGTATCTTCCGCGCCGAACTCCCAGTTACCGGCAACGAACAACCTGTCGCTCCCGCGCGTGGCGCATAGAATCCTCGAGGACGGTAACAAAGGGGACCGCCTTTGGTTTTCCCCGGAGGTAATAATAATGGTCAGGCTCCCCTTTGACTTACAGACATCGTAGGCGTCCTCGATGTCATGGACACCGAGGTGGATGCCCATGATCCTACTCAACTCTACCGCCCCCATTATGATCTTACAGCTATTTGGCATTAACTTGCATGGGGCGAGGTGCCATTTCACCAAGCATTCCCTAAGGACAGGGTGGATGGGGAACCTAACCCCTCCCTCGACTATCGAGACCAGAGGAAAGGGCATCCACCCATCCCGGTATGAGTCGCCGTCCCATGGGTCCTCTGGATCATCCAGCCTGGTCCGGACATCGTCCGAAACGTCATACTTCTCCCTAAAGCTGATCATGGCCCCAATAGAATTTGCCAGACAGCGATATACTCCTACGCCCATATTTGAAGGTCTGAAAAAACTAGGGTGATGGAGAAGAGAACCCTAGCAGGGGAAGAGAACGGAACGGAAGTGCTAGAAAGGAAGACGAAGGAAGGACAGACTTACAGAGAGCAATGCAAGAAGCAGAGGAACAGGGAAACACAGGGATGGTCTAAATCTCGCTCGAGCAGAGTCTCTCCAAGATTCAATCGCCAAAGTAGATGAAGGAGAAAGGGGAATACTGCTTTTATAGAGCAGCAGGGCGCCCTTTCGAATTTCGAGGGCACGCATTCAGGACGGCGCCTCGAAAGCCACAGATGTCGCTTCGGATCGACCGTATAGCCAAGCAAATACTAGCACATGGCAGAGGCGGTACGCCTTCCGCAATAATGCTGTCAGAGCAATTGATTGCCTCGGGCAGGCGCAGCGGTTTCGGCACCCTCTGGCAGATAGACTGGCACTGGATTAAAAGCCCTAGATAAAACAGCGTCATGTTAAGGATCTGACGTCGGCATCCAATTTCAAGATGCAGGGCTGCGAGCTCGGCATTAAAAAACTCCCAGATACTTAGCTTCCGACCTCAGACAGTTATGGAATTTTGATAAGGTCAGCAGCTGGGGGGCAATTGTGTGGGGTGTTTTCCTAATACCGAGGTTACCCCTGATCTAGGTAATAGTACCAATCACGGACTGCCTCAATCTCATCTGTCCAGCTCGGCAACTATGCCAACTGGCACCGATGTGGTAATGGTCTCGGTAAGGGTACCGACCATGCTCCTTCTGGGTTCGGCCTCGAAGCGTCTTGGTAGCAGTACCCGACCTCGAGCATGGCAGACCTCAGTGCCTTCTCCAGTTCGGCCCACTTAACCAAGGTGAGCATTGAGCGTCTAATCCCTATTTTGAGATGGGACAGCTACGCTGCAGAGCGTGCCAGCAGGTAGAGTGGCCGCCGGATTCCGGCAAAAGGTTATCCCTACCTATCAATCACGTCCACATTAATGAGAAGGATTGGGGAAGATCTGATAGGATAGTGCCCTCACCTACCCCCACTCAGGAAGCTTCCACTTGTCTATATATACTTGTATGGTAAGCCCATAATAGGTACGCTCTATGCACTGTGTATTACAATACTTCCCTACCTGAACTTTCTTCTTCCTCACTTCACCCTAGTTCAGTGATTGCACTAACTCAGGCGTCAGAGTGCCTTCGGCTAACAGCAGCCCGGGGCCCTGACTTTTATATCTCTTTCAGGTTCAGGACTTCCAGTGACACTCTTAACTAGCTAAACAGCATCATCACAAGCTGCATTATCATCTAAACCAAGTCCGTTATTTTTAGGCACTTACATACATGAAGTAAATCTTTTTAATACAGTTCTTTTCTTAGTTTAGCTTGTTTATCTGATGTGTTCTGAATCATAAAAGTATTTTAGAAAAAATCTAAGTAATAAAATGCTCAATTAGTTTTCCTATTGACCTTTGGCAATGCTAACGCCATTGTCTTCTATTTTTAATGAGTAAAGTGATTTATTAAATGAAAGTTTGAAGAAAAAGTTAAAGAAGCACAAATGAAAAGGACAACAGGAAATGGACAGTTTACAAAAAAAAAAAAAAGGAAATGGAAAGCACGCTCCTTTTAAGGGAATTTGCTATCGGAGTTGCTTCATCCAAAGAATTTACACATGATGTGAACTCCCTATTAAGGTGGGTACCTGAGGTGTTTAAAATACCAGCAAGTTGATCTCGGTAGTACCCAAGTCCAAGTTGAGATTTTAAGTTGTGTGCATAATTCATTATTTCTTTAAATTTCCATTAACTGTATTTTAGTGTACCTAAACAGTTGAACTACCTGGATGTCAATTTGTCCACTTTACTCATTATTGTTATGCTGTAAAATTATTGAAGGAAGGATTTCTCCATACCATGTTTTTAGAACTCAGCGAAGCAAGTTGTATGCTTGTATTGCTCAGTACATAAAGGTTTCAGGGATCATTAGTAACGATTTTTAATGGAATTTTTCTGCCACCCAAAATGTATAATGTTGTATTGAATGTAAAAGATAGGCCCAGCCCACCAAGGGCCCAGGCCCATTACAAGCCTGTCTCACGTAGGATATAATCAGATCTGTGTATAGCTGATTTCTCTCATTAGTTAGCTGATTTCTCTCTTTGTGATTTCCTTGTATAGATTAAGATTGATTAGGATTGATTCTTTCATTCTTTCATTGTAATCTTAACATACTTAGTACCTTGATTAAGGTAACTATTCTTTATAAAAACAGATCCATCGATGATCAAAAGATCATTGAGTTTTCTCTCCAATACTGTTGTCTTCTTCTTCCTCTCATCTCATCACAGATCCTAACATGGTATCAGAGCCATAATTCGTTGGAGATCTCATCTACTTCATCAGAGCAACACAGAACAAGGTTCTGTGTCGACTGTTTCCTTACTGTGATCATAGTGGCCCACCTACAATCATCCCGAAATCCTTAAGTTCCCTTCCAGCACTGGTCGACCATCCCTCCTGGTTATTTTGGAAATTTTTTCAGCATTTTTCAGAGATCAGAGGTAGGCGATTTGATCCATTTTGTGATAACTGAGTTTCCTTAAATAGTTTTCATCGCAGCCGCACAAAATCCTCAATTTTGATCCGATCTAGATGAAACTTGAACTGTTAGAAAGGAATTTGCATACTGGTCTCTAGCTACTGATCTGATCACCAATCAGATCCCTCTGTGGGTCCCACGCAAGGATCCCACCTCACTTTTTCAGGTCGTCTGGGCTGTTTAATGGTTTTTTTTATTCTGCATGTCCTGTTTCTGCTTTGAAGCCTCTACTACTTCTCTGAACTCTTCTAAATATTGCTGCTGTATGCTGTCATTGGTGCTTCTGACTGATTAAGGCTGATTACATACTGATCAGAGCTGGTTCTTGCTCTGTTAGTGCACTGTTGGTATACGCACTGCCAATTTTGCCTTTTTCTAGCAGATCAGAACACCTTCTTGGGTTGTGTGCTGCTCTCTTTCTTCTGCTGTTGATCTGTTGTCTCTTATCTACTACATTCATGCTAATGGACAAGTACGACGTCATCCCTATTAAATTTAATGGGCAAAACTATATGTCCTGGTCCTTCTACTTACGGAATTTTGTCGAAGGACAGAGCCTTTTTGGTTATCTTGATGGATCGATAACCAAGCCTCAGATTACAAGTTCTACCGACTCAAAAGGCCTAGCCACCTGGTCCAAAGAAAATGCGAAAGTCGTCACTTAGATTCCTAACTCTATTGATCCCTCTTTTGCCGTGGCTCTTCAAGCCTACACCACAGCAGCTGATATGTGGGCTCATCTGAAGAAAATCTACCATCAAACCAATAAAGCTCGGAAATTTCATCTAGACAGCGAAATTGCAAAATATAGTCAAGGGGATAAAACTGTGCAGGAATACTTTAATGGTTTCCTCACCTTGTGGACTGAAAGGGATTCCATGTTAATCCAAACGGTCTCTTTTGAATTTCTGTCTGAAACTCTCAAGTTACAAGAAGAAACTCATATCAGCCAGTTTCTTATGAATCTAAGTCCTGAATTTGAATCTGTTCGGTCTGCCCTCATGAATAGGGAGAATACTGCTAATCTTGATACTTGCTTCCAAGAAGTACTTCGCGAAGAGCTTCGTCTCACTTCACAGCGCAATATTCTGAAAGCACCCAAAGCCTTCCTTGCGCCTCTTCCTGTTGACTCAGCTCTTCTGGCCACTCCGAAGCCAACTCAATGTTATGAATGCAAAGGCTTTGGACATATTGCCAAAAATTGTCGCAAGAAATTGGTTTGCAGATATTGCAAACGGACCGGTCATGTGATTGATGACTGTCGAAGCCTACAGTGACGGAATGAGACACAGCCTAAGAAGCCTCCCTTCAATATGCCAAGATAGAATGTTCCATCTGCATTTCAGGCTCAAGCCCCCATATCAGATACAGGCAGCACTTCTTCCGAGGCTATATCCATGAGTCCTGCTCAGATTCAAGAACTGATTTAAAGCACAATCACCTCTGCATATGCGTCTATGGGCTTCTCTGGTGGTCGGTATCAACCTCATTCTCATATAGCATCTCCTGCCTTTCATTTTTCTGCATCTCTTTCTTCTTCTATCACCTCTTCCACATGGTTTTTAGATTCAGGAGCCTCCAATCACATGACATCTGTAGAACATAGCTTTACAGATTCCCACCCTTATCTTGGAAAAGAAAAAATTACCACTGCTAATGGTGATCAACTACTCATTTCTGGAGTTGGTACCATTACTTTATCTAGTGTCACTGGCCAATCCATCACCATTTCCAATGTCTACTTTGTCCCAAAATTATCAGCCAATTTACTTTCTGTAGGACAACTTATTGATGATGGCTATCTTGTTCACTTTTCTTCCTCTGGTTGTGTCATACAAGGGCGACAAACTGGGAAGGTGATCGCGACGGGGAGTAAACATGGGCGCCTGTTTTTGCTGGACATTGGACATCATTCATTTTTTGCTTCTTCTTCTAATAATTTCAAAAACTTGTGGACGGTTTGGCATAAACGTCTTGGTCATGTGAACAATGCCTATTTAATTTCTTTGTTTAAACTTGGTTGTTTGGACTCTACAATTGATAATAAAATGATGTCTTCTTTATCTCAATCAAAATGTGAAGCTTGTTGTTTAAGTAAGAGTCATATTTTTCCATTTTCTGTTCATAATTCTCGTGCATTAGAATCTTTTGACATCATTCACACTGATGTTTGGAGCATTGCTCCTACCTTGAGTAGGGAGGATTTAAGTACTACGTGACATTTATTAATGATCATTCCCGTTATACTTGGATTTATTTCATGCGTTTCAAATCTGAGGTGTTTTCTATTTTTCAAAGATTTTATAACATGGTCCACACCCAATTTAAGAAAGATATCAAAATCCTTCGATCCGATTCTGGCGGAGAATACATGTCTCATGAATTCTCTGTTTTCCTCTCTGATAAAGGAATTCTTCATCAAAGATCTTGTCCACACACTCCGCAGCAGAATGGAATTGCGGAAAGAAAGAACCTCCATATTCTTGAAACTGTTCGTACCCTTTTACTTTCATCCTTAGTTCCTCCTGAATTTTGGTTTGATGCTGCATAGACTGCGGTATATCTGATCAATCGTCTTCCTAGTACTGTTCTAGGTAAGACTACTCCTTACGGAGTTCTCTTTGAACATCCTCCTTCATACTCTCACTTATGTGTGTTTGGTTGTTTGTGTTTTGTTCATCTTCCACCGACTGAACGCACTAAGCTATCTCCACAGGCTGCCAAATGCATCTTTCTTGGCTATAGTTCTGAACACAAAGGGTTCTTGTGTTATGACCGGTTTGAAAAACGCATGCGAATCTCTCGAGACGTGATCTTCCTGGAACACATTCCTTTCTTTTCATTGCGTTTAGATCATCATCCTATTGCTGTGTCCTATTTGCCAACATTCCCGGAGTCTGCTTCTGTATCACCGGCTCTCAAGGTCTATGTCCGGCGTAACAAGGTTCCTCCTATGGTGCCTCCCTCTCCTGATCCTCTCCCAGTGCCGCTTACTGCTCCTACAGGTAATCATGTTTCTTCTGATAATATCCTTTCTCTGCGACGATCTAATCGTCTTTCAATTGCCCTTAACCGTTATGGCTTTTCTGCTCTCTTTTCATCCTTAGATAGTGCTCCTATACCCACCTCATATTCACAGGCCTCGAAGATTGCTTGCTGGCAGGATGCTATGAATGAAGAATTGCTCGCTCTCGAAGCAAATCAGACATGGGACTTGGTACCGACTCCTGAAGGAGCCTCTGTGATTGGCAGTAAATGGATCTTCTCCATCAAAGTCCACTCCAATGGGAGTCTTGATCTCTACAAAGCTTGATTGGTTGCACAGGGTTATAAACAGGAGTATGGAATCGACTATGAGGAGACA
Source organism: Umbellularia californica (assembly GCA_028538565.1). Taxonomy (NCBI): domain Eukaryota; kingdom Viridiplantae; phylum Streptophyta; class Magnoliopsida; order Laurales; family Lauraceae; genus Umbellularia; species Umbellularia californica. The sequence continues at coordinate 76,655,022 of JAPQWN010000006.1, read as the reverse complement.
TTTGCACCAGTGGCTAAAATGACCACCGTTCGTACTCTCCTCTGTGTCGCTGCAGCCCGCAACTGACCTCTGTGGAAAATGGATGTCAAAAATGCTTTTCTTCATGAGGATTTACAAGAGACTGTCTACTTAAAGCCTCCTCCAGGATATGCTTGTCCTCCTAAGCATGTTTGTAAGTTGCGGAAATCTTTGTATGGGCTTAAGCAAGCTCCCAGGGCTTGGTTCGATAAGTTTCGAGCAGCCATTCTTCAAGCAGGATTTCGTCAGAGTCATTCGGATAGCTCACTATTTCTTAGATGGACATCGAAGGGCTACACTTTCCTGTTAGTCTATGTTGATGATATGATTATCAGTGGCAATGATAGTGCTAGCATTACGGAACTCAAACTTCATCTCACTCGCCACTTCAGAATGAAAGATCTTGGTCCTCTCACCTACTTTTTGGGGCTGGAGTTCTTGCATAGCAAATCTGGCATTCGGGTTCATCAGCGGAAATATGCTACAGATTTAATCACTTCGGCAAGACTCGATGATGCTCACACTTTTGATACACCTATGGAGTTGAACAGCAAGATCAGTGCGGATGATGGCCCTCCCCTGGATGACCCCTCTGTTTTCCGGCGGATCGTTGGTAGTTTGCTCTACTTAACTATGACTCGGCCGGATATCTCTCATGCTGTTCATACGGTTAGCCAGTTTGTGAGCAATCCTCACAAACCTCACCTTGCTGCTGCCTTGTGCATACTCCGCTATGTCAAAGGCACCCTTAATCATGGTCTCTTTTACTCTTCGAGCGCTTCTCTGCACTTATCAGCTTATGCGGATGCTGATTGGGCCGGTTGCCCAGATTCTAGGCGATCTACCACTGGCTGGTGTATGTTTCTTGGGGACTCTCTGATATCGTGGAAATGCAAGAAGCAAACCACTGTTTCCAAATCTTCTGCTGAGGCTGAATATCGGGCGATGTCGTCTGCTAGCGCTGAGATCATCTGGCTACGCCGTCTTCTCTGTGAATTTGGTGTTCGTATTGGTGGTTCTACCCCTCTTCATGGAGACAACACAAATGCTACCAGAATTGCTAACAATCCGGTCTTTCATGAACGAACGAAGCATATTGAGATCGATTGTTACTTCATTTGTCAGCATGTTGTTACTGAGAAGATCACTCTGCCTCGTGTCTCTACTCTTAACCAATTAGCAGATATCTTCACAAAAGCTCTCCCCAAAACGCGTCATCATGATCTCACTAGCAAATTGATGTTTTCTGCCTTACCACATCAATTTGAGGGGGAGTGTAAAAGATAGGCCCAGCCCACCAAGGGCCTAGGCCCATTACAAGCCTGTCTCACATAGGATATAATCAGATCTGTGTATAGCTGATTTCTCTCTTTGTGATTTCCTTGTATAGATTAAGATTGATTAGGATTGATTCTTTCATTCTTTCATTGTAATCTTAACATACTTAGTGCCTTGATTAAGGTAACTATTCTTTATAAAAACAGATCCATCGATGATCAAAAGATCATTGAGTTTTCTCTCCAATACTGTTGTTTGCTTCTTCCTCTCATCTCATCACAGATCCTAACATTGAAATCCTAGTCTCACCACCTTTATTTTATGTTTTGGTTTGTTTATTTACATCTGAAACACTCGATATGCAATTAAACATAAGTTTTACACATTTTTCTATTTTCTAATTATTCTCTTTTTAGAAAAATAGGTGAAGTGATCCAAAATATCAGTCAATAACCAATATATGGGTTAATACGCAAAAATTTTGGCATTGGCCAATACAGTATTTAAAACCATTTTAAAACCATGCTTCATACAGAATATTGAACAGCAATGATGCCTAGATATTTTCAATCGGTAATGTATCTGATGCTTAGATTTATTTTATGCAATCTATGCCTGTACCATAGCCATGGTGTGTCCTGCTGTATCTGGGCATCATAGCTAAGTAATAGATTGTTTCCTGAGCTCATTTCTTTTTTCTTTTTCTTTTTTTTTTTTATGATTCCAAAGCATTATGAAAGGCCGCTATTACATTTTGGTTAAAAATATTTAACGTTGGAGGCATAGAGCATGCGTAACTTTGTTAAGAAACTGTACTGATGCAGATGCATGTTGGTTTTCACAGCCAGGCAGGGAAAGACGCAATTGCTACTCAGACGAACATTATCTGCCGACTCTTTTTCATGTCAGCGCATTAGACTTTGTACTGCTGTCTTTTGATACGGCTACATTTCAAACTGTCCGCTGTTGTTTTTTATTGCAGTCGATTGATGTAAGTGTCCATGTTACAAGTGGGGACAAGGTACATAATCTATTTCATATTCAAATGTAATGCCTTTTCTCCAGCAGTATTAATTGTAAATCAAGGTTCAGGGACCATCAGTATTACCATTTTCCTTTGGTATTCTGTCAGTTATAAATATGGTTCTGGAAGTTTTTACACAAGAGATGGGTGCATATCGATGTGATATCCTGCTGGATTGGTTTTTCAGAAAAACCTGACCGATACGGTCTAAATTCTGATGGTGGTAGAGTCAGTAACACACACAAACTCCCGCATGCAGGCACGTATGCGTGTTTTGAAGAAAAAAATCTGTCTGATACTATCTAAATTCTGTTGATGCTAGAGGTTACATTCTATATAAGCTGTCCAATTTTTAGTTGTTCATACTAAATCAATTATAGAGATTGGTAAGATCAACTGCTTATATAATTTGGAGAAGAATGAAAGTTTGTTTTGTACTTTTTTTTTTTTTTTGTCATTACAGGATGAATTACTCATATCATAATAAAATAATAAAAAAGGGAATGTATTACTCAACCCAACCCAAATCCACCTCATTTATTTTTTTTATTTATTTTTGCTATGATGGGAGAGTGGTACACACCCAGAAATCAATCCGTGGGAACCCGTGAAAGATGAGATGGCCCATTCCACTCGGCCATCTCCTGTTTCTCAACCCAAACCCACTATAGCAAGAGCTGTATGCATATTTTTTCTCATTGAAACGTCACATCTATTGGTGATGATTGTGACACAGGATAGAATAGTTACTGTAATCATCTGTAGAGTGTTAATCTGTCATATTTAAGTCTGCTCAATTGCTATTAGCATTTCTTACTACAAGTAATTGTCATTGTCATTATTTTTAGAGATCTAAAACATGGAGTTCTTTGTTGCATGGTTGTAGTAAATAATCACTAGAAAATGGAAAATCATGATGAGTGTTATCTTGCATTTATGTGCAGGAGATGGTGCTGCAGAGGCCATGCTTGTGGAATGGGGAGAAGCGGCCTTGTTATTTGTTTGCAAGAAAATTCAACCCCAAAACACTCGAAAATATGATGCAATATATCTCCAATTATACAATTTGAGCACCCCTCCCTCTCCCATCCTGTGATTTTTATTCATTGGCCAGCATTCTCCATTAGCGCCCATTAGTTCTTTATTGTTATATATGAAATGCAAAACCACAGCAGCTCTAATGTTGATCCAGTGCTAAAAGTAGAAGGCTATTGGTAGAGAAAGCAGGGGTTCATTCAACTCCTATTGTTTGAGCAAACTGACTAAGCTTGTTGCTCTTTGTTCACTTCCGTTCCACAGAACCAATATATCAATACCTGGCTAGTTAGGGACTTGGGTGAGTTTCCATTTGGGTGCGTGAGTGCTTACTTAACATAAAAATAAAAAAAAAAAGTGCAACGTGTCTCTATTTAACAATATCGTATTTTTTCTTTTATCTTACATGCAATACCGTGAGTCTCGAGTCATGATACAGTGACTCATGATATCTTGATGAATACTTCTCTGAACCAAAACCACCCGAATGCTTTTAACCAGAACCACAAATCCCAAAAGTGATCACAAAATCCCAAAAATGGGTTCTCTTGAGAATAAGATCACCACAAAATGAGCTGATCCACTTCAGAAACACCTGTGCCTGAACAAAACCACTTCAAAGCTCTTATGACTACACCCCAACTAGGGGTCAGGCTAGAAAACTCCACAAAAAACCACAAGAACTACCATTTTGATGACACATGTTATCCTAAAACCATCCCAAAAACAAAATCCAATATTTTTGTAAATGGAGTTGATTGTCATTGCAATATATGTCCCTCACACTGGACAGATCTTCACTATCAGATACTCATATACCCACAATGACTTTTTCTGTCATTCTCATCTCATCCAACTCACACCTGTATTTCCTGCAAATGAAGCAAGCCGTTAATCTTTTCTTTCTTTACAACTTTGTTGTCTCCTTTCACGCATAGGTTGAACCAACCACCTAGCAAATTTAAACTAAGCTAAGCAACAAACGCCATTGCTCAAGTTTGACTCATGAGCTAATTGAGCACACTTGAGCTTGAGCTTAATTGAGCTGAGTGGAGCTGGCTAAGCTCATTGACAACCATAAAGAACAGAAAGTAAAGGACAACATAACATTAAATAGATAGAAAACACACCATCCAACACTATATAAATGAAAATCAAGCAAGGAAAATAACAACACATTGATAAGTTGATGGTTAACAGTACAAACCCAGTCTAGAATCACACAGTGACAATGTTCACGTAGTTCACAAACAACTTATAAAATAAGATGATGAAGAAAAAGAAAAGGAAACAGATTTCTTGCCACCATTGTTCATTTGAATCCAAAGCACTTGTTGCCGCATGTGGTATTGAATTATCACCTACGAGGCATGAGATTGCATATAAAATTCATTAATACAAGCCGAGAATGATACAAAATCCATGAGTTCTGAAATTTACAGGTAGACATTCAATGAGAGAAATTCTAAAAATAGTTGGATGACAATGTGTTTGGAAATTAAAAATGCAATGGACATGCTGGCACGATGCTTTTTTCACCTTTAGCAATCCCCATGTAGTTTATGTGAGTGGAACCCCACTAAAATAAAGGTGGGGATACAAAATCCCGCACAACTTTGATCGGGGAACTAATATGAAGATACAACAAATTCAATAGGCACTGAGATAACAACATATAACCCAAGTTTTAGAATTCCATATATTAAGCAATCTCACCTTGGTTTCAAATGTATTTCATGTTTGTTTCTCAATTCAAGTGGGATTCTACAGTTGCATCTACTGTTCTTTATAAAACAAAATTAAATCTTAATGTAAAGTTCAAATGTAGAACTCAATGGGTTAGGACTTCGATCGGGTTCATATGCAGTTTCTCATCTTTTCTGGAAAAAAAATCCTTTGGAAAAGGAAAAAGTTTTGAATGAGAGACATATGAAGATATTAAAAAAAAATGAAGATTTATAAACATCTCATTTAAATGCTGGGCCCACCGAGAAGATTCTGATGTCTTCTATAATATAATAGGTGGAAGGGCTTTTGGAGCCAACTGGCCTAAGAAGAAATAGCTGAATAGGACTTCATTTATTTATTTATTTGTCAACTAGATCTAAAAGCACTTTTGTATCACGCAGGTCGAGGGTTTGATAACAGGATAAAACTATCAACCATTGAAAATAGTAAAGGATTTGGCCATTGAAATAGTAGAGGATATGGATCCTTTGTAAGCATAAATATTCAACTCATAAAATAAAATTGAAAATATAAGTTACCTGGTTTTCTCTCGGTTTCATTTATGCTCTGCTTCACTTCTTCCTTAGACTAGTTCCACTCCAAGAGAGCACGGACTCGCCTGGGAAGTGTCTCAGTTTTCAATTCAGGCATTTTGGTGAGTATGACACTTTTGAGAGACATCATTGCTCCTTCCCCAACTACCCATTCCCGTAGCAGCAAGTCATAGAGTTCTAGCAATTCCAACTGGGGAAATCCTCCCGAAGAGAAAATCATTTGCTCGTTAAGATATGATATGCAATATAATTTCAGAATTTTAAGGTGCTGCAGCTTCTCCAATGTAAAAATGGCATTTTGTTCTAATTTAGAATAGCTCAAATATAGTTCAGCAAGATTGAGTGGCAATACTGGTAGTTTCTTTAGGCTTCCTTCCAAATAAATCTTATACAGATTCAGATGATGTGTAAATGGCATAAATGGCGGGAGTGGGTCACCACTCATCAATAGTGCAAGAAATCGGAGATTGCGCAATTTCTCAATGCAATAGGGCAATGTATCATGGTATGAACCCACACTTCCAAGTATTTGCAATGTTCTAAGATTAGTTAGCTTGCCTAAGCCTTCTTCTATCCAACTACCAGCCCTTAAGCATAATGTTTGGAGGTTTGTTAAATTGCTGAGATGTGGATGCCCCTTAATATGAAAACTGGCACTTAGATGCCGCAGCTCCTTCAATTTCCAAATTGTATTCGGTAATAAGAATGAATCACCCCACTTTACTTTTAGAGATTGTAAGTTTGACAAGTTGCCAATGGATGGTGGAATACTATGGAATTTACACCTTGAATATTCCAAAAACTTTAAATGAACAAATTCTCCGACTTGCTTTGGTAATGGGACTTTTGAATGTTCTTTTGATGAATGATTCATCACTCTTAGTAATTTGCTACTTGTGTTCGGTAATTTTAACACATCGACATTAGAGTCGAAGAAGTACAATATGGAACGGAGGGTCTCAATTGAGTGATTTTCAGTCCCATCCCCGGGGTAGACTGCCAGTCGTCTCACACTAGTTGAAGATGAACTAGTGTCATTATCATTGTGGACCGTGAAGAAATTGTTTTCGCTAGCTTCAGATATGGAGAGCTCACGTAAAAGATCATGGATGCGGCATTTGCGAATTGATCCATTAGACTTTTTAGTTGCTACTTGAATCATGCTCCTGCTTACTAGCTCCTCTAAGTAGTCTTCTGCAACATCTTCCATGACCTTGTTACCTTCCTGCAGAATGAAACCTTCAGCAATCCACAACCTGATCATTTTTCCTGAACCGATTTCATAATCCTCTGGGAAAAGACCGCAATATAAAAAGCATGGTTTTAGGTAATGAGGCAAATCCCAGTAACTCAAAGCTAATATATCCATACATTGTTTAGAGCTTTCGGGTATACTCTCGAGAACTTTAGACCATGCTCGTCCTCTGTTATCTTTTGTTGCCAAGAGACCTCCTAAGACCAAAATAGCCAGTGGTAGACCTCCGCATTTTGCAACAATCTTTCTCCCTGGTTCCTCCAACTCTGAAGGACAGGCTGTTAGGGGATCTTTTCCAGGAAATATTTTCTTCATGAACAATTCCCAGCTTTCATCGTCATTAAGGAGGCGCATCTCATGGCGATGGCCTGATGGGTCAGCATGTAAAGCTACATCTCTTATGCGAGTGGTAACCAATACTCTACTTTTGTTCCCATCATCTGGTAGTTTGAGAATTAGACTATCCCATGCTTCTCTAGTCCATATATCATCAAGGACCACCAGATACCTCTTCCATCTCAAGTATTTATCACGAAGCATCAACCCCAAATCCACCTCATCCATTTTCTCTAGGCCCTCTGGAGCAGAATGGCCCGCTACGCCTTTTATAATGCGCACAAGGACGTCTTTAAATTTACATTGCTGAGATACATAAACAAGTGCATGACAAGCAAAATGATCTTTAACATCATTTAAAATTTTTTTGGCGAGGGCAGTTTTACCTGAACCGCCAATACCGAATATGGAAATCACACGACGCCTATGCTCCTCGGTCATCAACTGGTCCCTCACAGTTCTGAATTCTTCATGCTGACCAACTAGCTGCGGTTCCTCGAACATGACGGAATCTCGCCTGCGACCTTCCAAATCTCGGATCCAAGAGCTTGCCTCTTGTCTTCCTTCATTGATATCACTTATGCCATAAGCTTCCCTCCTTCTTGAGATGTCACTGATCTTCTGCTTTATTTGCTCAATCTGCTTGCCGGCCTTGTGGCGAGTCTTTGGCCCGCTGATGCCCCTTTTGACACGCCCTACAAGTCCATGCCTCCTCTTTTGACGGTAGATGAAGGTTTCAATAACATCTTCGATTTCATAAGAAACATCTCTGATGTCTGACACCCATTTCTTCACTAGAGCATTTGTATTCTGTTTGGAATCGGCATCTTTCAGAAAGCGTTGCATCCACTCCAGTTCATTTTTAATCCCTTCAATCCCCTCACGCACTCCAAGGAGGAGATGTGCTTCTTGAATGAGAAGATCACCCAACTTTCCTATGATATTGGGAACAACAGCCTCGGAAGACATCTGTCGCTTCTGCGATGGAGAAGATTATCTCAAGTTTTTTCCATGGAAACGTTAGAAGAGAAAGAAGGTGGTGATTGTATTGCACGTTATAAAACTAAAAAAACAGAAAGCTTTCTCAAATACTTCCTTTTCATTTGCTTTTCTGAGACCCACCACCAACTTTCGGCTTGTTTGGCAATACTTGAGTAACTAAGGTAAAGCCCCATTTTTCATTAAAAAAAACTCCACCAAAACCACTTTGATTTCAATTTTCCACCATATATTTTTCAAAAAAAAATCAAGAAGTAACCTCATTTCTCCACTAAAAGGTTAAAAAAACTCAATTTTTCAATAAAAAAAAGTCAAAAAAATTCCACCACAAATAACTAAAAATAAAATACCATCATAACTCATTTATATTTTATTATTTCTTCAAAATAACTTTTACTCCACTCAACTCCACAAGTAAAGCCGCCGAACAGATAAAAGTAAATGCAAGGATTGCCTATCTGGTGACATGACTCATCGCTGCCAAAGGCATGGCTGATCAGTAACTGGCCTACTGTAGCGAGACTACACCTACAGAATTAGGTGCCAGCTGCATGCCTAGAGATGGACCCACGTGATATTTTATTCATTTCAGTGTACCATGTCCGAATACCTTGACTCCACACGATTCTCCTCCTTGGGCCCACCTATTTAAAAATAAATGCATTTAATACTTAAATTTTATTTTATCAACCTAAATTTTGAATCTAGATAAGTCAAAACAAGTAGTTTTATGTTTTATTACACATTCATCAATGATTTTAACTTGTATAATCGAACTGGATCTAGCAAAGTGGATCCCACATACGTCAAATTTAGTAGTCCTCTTACGTATTATACTCAAAATACCCAGAGTTGCTTTGGCCCAATATCCAAATGAATATTTGAGAGGATCTTTTAACACGATTAATTGATTATCATTTTGAGGGTTTTCATGTCTAACTTTCCCATGGGATTTAAAAATCCTTACTTTCGTAGATTTATGTACTAATACATATTTTTCTCTATTATATACAACAATTATCAGCAACATTGATGTGAAATCCTTAATTATACAAATACTCAATGAACAATTCTTGGATTCTTTTCAAATGGAACTCTAATGAAAGAAGAAAATTTTGAAATATTACTAATGAATGACCTCTTAGTTTTTCTACACGAATGCTAACAAAAAACTAGACGAGTTAAGAGAGCGATCTGAACAAGCATCCAGAGAAATTAGAATTCTTTATATGTTTGAACAATTTACCGAAAAACTAATGTAAAATAAATGTTAAGTTTATAGAAAGAATAATAATTTTCTAATGAAAGCATATTTTCCGACTAATTCTTTACTGAGTTTGTTTTAATAAGATGAAATAATCTAAAGTGAAATGAGAAGTTATCATTCAATAAAGAAATTAGTTTTTTGAATTTTTTTTGACGGCTGGCAAAGTAAAATGTGGCTGTTTTTCCTCATAGTTTTACATTTCTAAGTCTGTGACAAACACAATGAATAAAACAACTCCTTGTGAAAACAAGGATTACCTTCTGCAAACAATTTATTTGCCTGCGCAAAATATAATACATCTGTAAATAGTAAGTTGTACTCCCGTTTGGTAATTTTTCTGTAAAATAAAGATAAAGTAAAGCATCAAATTAAGATAGAATAATTTATAAATGGGTTATAATGGTATTTTAATTCTAGTTGTTTGGTATGAAATTTTTTTGACTTTTTATACAGAACTGTGGAGATTTTTTGTCTTTAAGTAGAGAAAGAATGATGCTTTTTTACTTTTTTTTAAAGAAGGGGGTATTTTGAAAAAGTGTATTTTTGATGTAACCCCTTGTTTGAAAAATGAATGCTTACCCCTTGTCTGAAAATATCGGTCGCATATGTTTTTGGTAAACAGTAAATGCTGTAGACCGAAGCAAAGTTAATAGATATGTAAAAATAGAATAAAAGTGTCAGTCAAAAGTTATTAGTAACATTGATTTCTGAAATATAAAGATTAGCTTATGCAAGCAATTTATTCACATGTGGAACTGAAAATGTAAAAGTTGTAGTTAGTGATCGCAATGTTTTTGGTAAAAAGTAAATGCTGTGTACCCAAGTAAAGTTAATAGACTGGGTGTTACACCTCGACCCAAACTAATCATGATTAAGGCTAATTAATTGAGATTAATGCTAATTAAGCATGAGTAGTTGGGTTAATGAAGGTTAAGGACCAAAGAGAGATAAATTAGTCTCAATCGATGCATTAAGCATAATGGAATGAGTTTGACTGGAATTGAGTTGATTAAAATGAGTATAGACTCAAACAAGGTAGGCTAAGGACTTTTTTGTAAATACGGGTTTCCATGTATTTTGTCGAATACGGAAGTTCTTGATACCCACGTGTGTATCTCGAATAGTACGTTAACTTTCATAATAGGCGCAATTCCATTTGACCTCAAATGGACTAAATGAGGCTTCATTTGACTCAAATTGTAATAGCACTTAATATGAGGGGGTTTCAATGTAAGAGAGCCTTATATTAGAATGAAATGAGGAGATGGGCTCATTTCACCCAAAACCTAGACATCTCCTTCATCTCCTTCTTCTCTCTTGCATTCTATTCTTCAAGAGTGACTTTTGGTGGAGTGATTAAGGGATTGGAGTGAGAGGCTTCATCTTCTTCCTCAAGCCATTCCTTCAATTGTAAAGTGTCAAGCTTGAAAGAGAACCCTAGGCTCCTGTGCTTGGAGCTACAAGTAAGTAGTTGGCATTCTCCTAGGATTTCTAAGTTCTATTGAGTAGTGAGGAGAGGTTTCTAGCACAAATAACTTATGGGTAGTGTTTTTATGCTTTCTTGGATTTAGGGTTTAAGATTTGGGGGTTTTCATCTCCAAAAGCAAGCTAAGCAAGGGACATTAAGTTAGTTGGCTTCAAGAGGCAAGTATAAATCTTTCTTGTGATTAGAGTTAATCATTGTACGTAAAGCTTATAGAATTTCTATGGAATGCTTTGGGTGATTAATTGGTAATTAAAGGTATGGTTGGTGAATGAATGGTGTGTGAAAAGGGAACTAGAGGTTCCCATGTTTATTCCAAATGTGTACACTTTCTAGGATTTTATAATAGAGTATTGGAGAGATTGGAGTTCAAGGAACTCATTGTCAAGAGTTTGCTTCAAAAGTTCTGAAACTAGAAAATGGAGTTCTGGGTAAATTTCGGCTAGCCGTAAGGCTAACCGCCGAAATCCATAAAATGGGTGAGCTTCTGGAAAGCTAACCGCTAAATTTGGATTAGCCGCAAGGTAACCGTAAGGTAACCGAAATCGAGTCAGAATCCCTGCAAAAAAAGTCAGCTTCTGGAAAGTTGACCGCTATATGGTGGTTAACCGCAATTGAAATTTCGGCTAGCAGCCAGCCAACTTTCGGCTAGCCGCCAATTAGATTTCGGCTAGCCGCCGACCAGATTCTAGCTAACCGCCGACCAAGTCTCGGCTAACCGCCAGGTAACCGCCAAGTGAACCTGATATTGGCCAATACATTAATTGCGAGTGAAAATTTGGCCAATCGATCGGACCTAACGGTCCTTGTGAGTTTTGGATTTTTGCATAAGCTTGGAACACTCCTTGTGAGTATAAATGCTCGCTAGATTAGTTTTAAGACTAATCATGAGGTAAAGTGAAACTATTGAGAATGAAAGATAATGAAGGGAGAATTTCATAGTTAATAAGTTGAGGTCTAAACTTCTATGGGTGTTAACTACGGAGACTATAATGCACACCTTAAATATATAAATGTGATGCTCATCAAGGAATAACACGTACATTTGGTAACCGTTGGTTACACCTATATGGTTGTTTAGGATTGAGATAGAATTAAATAGAAACATTATTGACTAGCAAGTCCCTCATTGTAACATTGTGTCCCAATCTAATGAGATTGGTACCACTACTCTTTTTTTCCCTTGTTAAGAAGGGGATCATGGAATTGAATCGAATCCAGAAATGGATCGCTCACTGAAAAACATTGACCCTCAAGTCTAGTACTACCTAGCTATTGTATTAGAACTCTAAATGAGTTCAATGAATGAATAAATGAAATAAATGACTAATCATACTGCAGTAGATGGATTTGGGGGCGTTCCGGAGCTCTGTGGTGATGCTAGCTGTCCTTGGCCCAAATACTAGTAAGTACCACTATTTTTCGATTGTATTTATGGGTATTGATCGATGCCTTCCATTTGGAAAAGAAATGATTCCTTTGAGGGAAGATGGTAATGATGAATCCTTCCTTTGAAGGAAGATGGTAAATGAAAAGAAGATGAATGCTATGGTAGTGACCACCCTATACATGACCACATGATTGACTTTTAGGTTTGCTTATTGTTATTGTAGGAACTTCTAGACTTATCTAGAATTGGAACTGTTACTAATAGATTGAATGAGTTTAACTTATGGATTAACATGCTATTGCAAGATCTGTTTATACATTGTTGAACCGTCGTGTTCATTAGTATTATTGATGGCATTACAGGCCCGTTTGCCCATGCCGGTGTAGCAGCGCCCCTGGCGGCAGCGGAGGAGACCGCTCAGGTTCCTCCAGGAGGACTGAACGAGTGGAATGGTCGGAATACCGTTTGATATGGGTATCCGAGTGCGAAACAGAGTTGGAACATTTTAAGAGAATGTTTTGGAAAAATGTTTTGAGAAGTTATTCTTTTGTATAATCATTTTGGTATGTAGTTGATTGACATTGTATAATGTTTTGAATATGCACTGATTGACAAGTAAACGATGGAAATGATACATGTATAAATAACATTATTTTGTATATATGTAAATCGTAAATTGATATTGTCAAATATAAATGTTTCCGCAAGTTTGTACATTTGACAGGTTTATAGAGATTGTTATCCTTGTAGATTTCGCTTTAACTTCGGTTAATTTGGGATTTACGGGAGTAAGTATGGGCTCACGGCTCGGGGTTACCGGATCTCAGGCCCGGGTCGTGACACTGGGCAAAAGTAGAACCAAAGTGTCAGTCAAAAGTAAGGCCGCCAATATGTCGTGTTAATAAATTCAGGTTGGGGTTAACGAATTCTTACTAGAACCACCTCAATCCGTACATGACTCATTAAATAAATGGGTTAAAAAATCAAACATGAACACGACCCATTTATTTAACGGGTAACACGACACGACCCTTTAACCCATTAAATAATTTTGAATGTTGAATTGTTTTCTTCTTTCATATAAAATGAAGAGACATTGTTAATAAAATTATGGTGAGATTTCTGGAAATGTACTCCCTTGATTTTACAAATTTGCATAAAATGTGTACTGAGAGGTTAACACGGGAGGTTTGTAATGGGAAATTATATATGAAGATGGTCTAATTTTAATCACGCTCAAACAAATATGCATATGCATCAATGTGCAACACTTACATATTCTTTCATATTCTGATTCAATGTTTATATATCTTACATATTATTTGGCTCCTATGTATACTTTTTTGTCTATTTTTTAGTTCTGATACGATTTAATAAATTCTTTTTTAAATAAAAGATTAAACTTGTCACTCAACTTGAATGCTCCACCTAATCTCACACTAGTGTAAAAGTAGGCCCCACAAGAGGCCGTGACCACCTTTCTGTGGATCACATGGGATTCTGGGGTTGACATCATGTCTTTGCAGTATTGCCGATGATTTTGCTTTTACTTTGAGGCGTCCAATATCAATTATTGGGGAGCGGGCCATTGGGATCAAATCAAATTCTAAACTTTTGTATGGTTTTCTAGTTTTACTTTTATTTTTTGGTGTTTAATTTGGGTGGTTATTAGGGCTTCTAAAGTGGGGTTGAGTTCCTTTTGGGGTGATTTCAAGAGAACCCATTTTAGGAAATTTGGGATCATATTTGTGGTTCTAGATAAAAGTATTTGGTGGATTTTACCCAAAAAAAATCACCTTCGATGGCACTAACAAAAAAAAAAAAAAAAAACAAAAAAAAGGTCTCATTAGTATTTATGAAATAAAATTGGTCTTCCCGCCAAATTTTTCTATTTTTTTGCCATTTTTCAACGAGTGTCGATGTCGTCACTCATTTCAATGAGACCAAGTATTTCAAGATTCTACAAAGCGACGACGTCGTCACTTATTCTAACCTTTAGCAAGGCTTTATAAACTGTTGGGTGACGATGTCGACGCTAATTTAAACTGTAAAATTTGGCAGTATATTCTGTTAGGCGACGACGTCGACGCTGAACTTAGTTTGAGAAAAAAAATTGATTAGATTCACTATGATGTGCACATGCACTACATAATCCAAAGAAACCACCATACATCCTCTGCATGCATCATTGCAAACACAACTACAAAATATGGAATACAAGATCAAAAACTTTATATTCAAATAGCTTCCCTACCACTGCCACTACCCTACACTGTTCAATTCCCAACAAGTTTCCAACATTATCCTTCTACATTTGAAAAGCTCAAAACTGAGAGAATTACTAGTACCAACCTTCTAGGCTATTTACAACGAAACAATAGTATCTAAAGGGTGGCTAACACAACAATACATACAATAAAGTTTCAGATTTGTACAAAAAGGCCAAAAAACTTTGGGTTCGAAAACATCCTCTTCAGGTATAACTACATTAATCAGAAGCTCTTCAATATTCAATCAGTGTGCATTCAACTCCCAGAAAATCTCATAAACTATTTTGGAAGGTTTCAGGAAATGAAAAGAAGATGAAGAAACCCTCACAAATCGTCATTGTGGAAAACAAATAATGGGAAGACGACAAGAAGAATATCTCCACGCACGTGATGAGATACTCGAATTTATGATGCTTCAATCTAAAGGAGGTTGGAAAATAACCTCTGGGACCACATTCTAGGCTCATGAGGAAGAATGAGGCAATGAAATCGCCAGACATGTGAAGATGATGAGGAGGAAGAAAGGAAAAATAGGGTTTCAGGGCATTTGTGGGGTTTAAACGAGCGACGACGTTGCCGCTCAATGAAAAACTTTAGTAAAAAAAAAAAAACGAAGGAGCACTTCTGTGTCATATGAATTATTGGGGCCCTTTTCAGTTAGTATCATTCTAAGATGATTTTTCGGGTAAATTCCTCAAGTATTTGAGTGGTTCTACTTTTGCTTGAGGTGGTTTTGGTTCCTAGGAGAATTATTTATGATGATATCATGAGTCACTGTATCATGACTTGGGGGCTCACAACAGGTTTAGGAGTAAAATAACTATGTTTGTTTTTTTTTTTTTTTTTTGTAAAGACGTTATTGTTAGATAGAGACACTCTGCATTGTTTTTTTTTTTTTCTTTTCTTTATTAGTACTCACAGACCCACATACACACTCACCAAGTCCATCTCTATCAAGCTACAGGTTTGATCTCTGTGTCTCACCAACTCTATTAATGGATTTTCCTCATTAAGATGTGGCAATCAATATGAATATTCCTCATTAACAAGCTTGAATCCACGCGAACAACTGAAGGATGGATAATTACAGCTTCTGTCAATTTCTTGGCTCTTCGATATATAATAATAATAATAATAATCATAATAAAATCAATAAGGTTAGAAAAGGATCACCAAATTTTTCTATAAAAGAGAGAACAAAACCCCCAAAAAAAGAAGAAATAAAAAAAAAAACCAGAGATAGCAAAAAATAATTACAAATCAAAACAAAGAGCAACAAGTTGTGTCAGTTTACTCAAAGATTAGGAGTAGAATGTGTAAGGGTAATGACATTGTCAAGTCCGAGGCAGAGTGATGGCTCACTATAGCGAGCGTGGACGGGAAAGCCCAATCCGATCTGGACTCTATTTTGGAGTTTGTGCAAACTTACTATTCTGATTGGAATATCATTAGAAGTCTTATACACGGATTTGGGACTATAAATTGTGTGATTCTGTTAACCCAAATTGACACACTACCTTTCTCATTAATTTGAGTAAGAGATATTTTAGAAAGAGAAATATTCTCTATAGTCATTGAGAGATTGTTTTGAATGGCTGCTCTAAAAGGTTTTACTGCTTCTACTCTCTTATAGAAGATTGATCATCTTAGTTGACAAGGTGCGAGGAGATCAAGTAAAGAGAACAGTGCGTGCATGGTGGAAGTTGAGGCATTAGAAGTTGTGCAAGAACACCTACAGTCCTTAGGTCGAGGTACTGACTGAGGTAAAGGAGTTGTGAGTATATCTTGTAACTTGTTTGTGAGTTATTGACTCTATGAGTACATCTTGCAACTTGTTCGTGAGTTCTTGATTTCAAGATTTGTGTATTTTCTCCCTGAAAAGGATTTCCACGTTAAATTTGTGTATGTCTTTTTGTGGTGATTGCTTGATAGATTTATTTGCTAATTCTATCTTGTTTGATTGGCTATATCCGCTGCATTGATTTGATTAATTAGACTAGCATCCATTCTAATGGGTTCTACAGAACTTTCAGAATGAACCACCCCTACTTGCTCTACCAATCGCCTACTGTTAGAATTGGTTCAACATTAGTGCTACTGTGATTTTGCATAAAGTAGCCTTTTTGGAAAGAATCTAAAAGTCAATGGAGACCAGCTGTGGAAATTGGTATTACATGAGACCTGAGGGAAATGTCGGCCAATTGATCTCAAAAGAGAAAGTAGCCCTTTTGGAAAGAATCCAAGTCAAGTTTATGATTCGTTGTCAAACTGGTTAATTCAGCTCATCAACCAAACACTACACTTGTAGTTAAGTAAGCCCCACGAGCTAACTATAAAAAACATAGAGAAGATGAACTCCTGCAAGTGGAAAAGTTTGGATCACGGCCTGTGCCATTGCGCGTAGGATAAAATAGACCATCAAATCGGCCATTTGTTTGATGATGGGTAATCCAGAAACCCAATTTGCACTTATAGGCTGGAAAATACTGACCTGCGCATTGTGTGCAGGTGCACTGCATCGGGAATACATGTCATAATATTTTTAAATATTATTTATAATTTTAAATAAATTATAAATAATTATTAATATATAATTCATAATACAAACACAATTAAAATTGAATTTCAAAAATCAAGGTTTAAAAGAAAAAATAAGTAAAATGATCTAATTGAATCATCTTATTCGTGATATTGAAAAAATCAATCAATTACATTGAATAATGTGTTAAAGAAAAGGGAAAGGTTGAAACGTAATTATGAATAATATGATATATGATGCAGAATAAAACATATAAAATTTGAATAAAATTGGAGTCCATGTAATAAAATATATAATAATTTTTCAAAATTGGAGTCCAGAATAAAATTTTATATTTCTTAAACAAAATCACTAAATGAAAATTTTAAAAATAGTAAGAAAGATACAAAGGCAGTTAATTTACTAAGTTTTATTATGAGTTAAAATTAATGATATGCATACATAGGTTTGGATATTCTGATCAGTTTTGATGAGTTATAATTGCTTCTTTTTTGTTAATATAAATTTAACACATATAGTTAATAGTAGATCTGAAAATTAAAGAAATAAAAAACCAATGCGGCTAAGATTTTAGGTGATCTTCTGATGGATGTTTTTCATAAACATTTAATTGAATGGGATCTATGAGAACCTAATAAATTTTAGAAAAAATAATATTACATTTATAGAGAGAAGGAACAAAGTTGCATCATTAAATCTCAACTTACACGTAACTAATTTGTTGATGACCCTTTCTACAAATGTCAACAAAGCAAAATATCAGTTGGCTTGTCTAGATTATGAATGAGAGAAAAAGTTGTATGGAAATCAAATGGTTTGGACAACACATGAAGAAAGGGGGAATAATTATACAACCTAATTACTCAAACAAGTACCAAAATAATTATTAAAAAACATATTAACAACATGATTAAGGCACGATCACTATCAATTCAAAAGTTGAGAAAGTAAAACATTAATGAAGAGCACTGAGAACAATAAAAGGTGTTAATAAACAACTTTTCTCATCATAAATGCTATATAATTATCTGTCATGAATGCCTACAAAAATCAGCCCCCAGGTCTCTGATAGAGACTAAAGATTCACATAAAAATTATTAATCATCAACATGGTTTTATGACACAGGTTGAGACGCTATACTGGCCATAAGGTGAAGATCGAACAGAAAAAGCCAGGGACTGATGGGCAGCAGGTGAATACCCAATTAAAAAGCCTTGCTTTTGGTAGAAGGTGAACCCAATCAAATAGATTTGGCACTGATGCGCGGTAAGTGAACACCCAAGTAAAGAAAGACTTCGATATTTGTAGGTGAGTGTATGGGTATTTATTAATAAATAAATAAATAAATAATAACAAAAAAAAAAATTCAATGGAAGGCCGACATTGAATGTTGCCGTGCCTCGACAAATGGAAGACCCAATTAAAAAATTCGGGCAACAGCTGGGCTAGATGGTGACCCAATAGAAAAAGACTTGGGATGGGCAATAGATGGAGAGTGTAGAGTGGAGACCCAATTAAAAATAGAAGATTCAATAAAGAGAGACCTGGGCTGGGCAATCGGTGGAAACCGAATTAAGAAAAAAAAAAAAGACTTTGTGCAGATGGCCGGCAGGTGAAATTCCAATAGAAAAAATGCTTGGGACTGATGGGCAGCAGCCTGCAGGTGAATACCCAATTAACAAGCTTTGGCTCTGATTGGTAAAAGATGAAGATCCATTAATTATAAAAAAGACTTGCACTATTGCTCATTGGATGGGCAGCAGGTGAAGACCCATTAAAAAAAGACTTGGCACTAGCAGCAGGTGAAGACCCATTAAAAAAAGACTTGGTACTCGCAGTAGGTGAAGACTGAAGACCCATTAAAAAAACACGGTCATGTTTATTTCCGAAAAAGATGACTGTGACATATGCCATGGAGATGGAGTCCAGCTGTGGAAATTGGTGTTGCATGAAAGATGACTGTGACAAATGACATGGAGATGGAGTCCAGCTGTGGAAATTGGTGTTACATGATACCTCAGTGAAGTCGTCGGCCAATTGATCCCAAAAGAGAGAGAAAGCCGCCTTTTTGGCTCTAGTCCTACCAAGTCACCTTCTGCTCCACTACTTGGAAAGCATCAAGTCAAGTTTTATGATTAATTTAAGGGGTAGCTCAGTTGATCGAGGACCATGGTTTGCACTCGGAAAATGTAGGTTCGAAACTGCACTATCATACTGGGGCTATAGGGGAGTTTACCCGGCTTCCCTCTGGGCCCGGAGGAATTAATTCAGCCCAAATGGTTGAGAACCCTCCGATAACAAAAAAAAAAAAAAAAAAAAGTCAAGTTTATGATTTGTTTTGACATTTCTAACCTAGTTTTTATTTGAGTTCACTCCTATTAATTCAGCTTATCAGCCAAACACTGCACTTGCAGTTAAGTAAGCCCCAACTACCCTGAGGGGTAGCTCAGTTGGCCTAGGACCACGGTTTGCACCTGGAGGTTGTGGGTTCGAAACTGCACTACCACACTGGGACTACAGGGGAATTTCATCCGGCTTTCTCTCCTGGGCCCGTAGGGAATAGTCCAGCCCAAAGGGTTGGGAACCTTCCGTTAGCAAAAAAAAAAAAAAAGATACCCAATTTGCACTTATAGGCTGGAAAATACTTACCTACGCATTGTGTGCAGCCGCATTGCATCAGGAATACATGTCATATGTAATGCTTGAAATTCAGAGGTAGATAGGTAGGCCCCACCTTTAGGACGTTCTTTGGTGAACATTTTCCCTTTTAGGTTCATGTATGAAACTCTATTGTAGGGTCCACGTAGTGATAATCTGGACGGTTTAAAATGACAAATAAGAAGAAAATTGACAAAAAGAATTAAATCATATTGGAGTGAGGTTTTTCGAAGAGAGCATTTTTTTTTATGCCCACTAACAATTTCAAGATTATTTGCACAATAGATACAACTACAAAATAAAGAAGGAAAGCACAAAATCACATTCTTGAAATCGTCCCCTTGTCTATATGGCCCTTACTTTTGGATTCATATGACAACAGTTTCCGCATATTAATTATGCCCTTCTATTTTTTTTCAACTCCTGTAGCCTCTAGGCTTTAAATTAAGATCATTCAAATTCTTCATTGATCCATTGAACCACAAAATATTTTGTTTCATGTCTTCTAGGTCTTAAAAAAGTCATCAAAGATTTTGAGGTATGAAAAAATTTTACACATATAATTTAAACGGTCAAGCTAGGGGTACTTGTGGACCAGGCCGGTCTAAGCCCAACCAAGGCACAGCCCATTTTGGGTCGAGCTTGGGCCTACAGTTTTAGAACTAGAGCTGGGCTTGAACTAAAATATTGGGCTTTTTTATTTTATGCGCCGTTCTTGGATTAAGTGTAGAGAGACCAAAGTCTGGCCCATCCCAGCCCGAATAAGAGGTATGAAAATAATCATCTGACATTTGCCTTATAAAACTCAAGAGTTGCCGCCCTTCTCCCTCTCCTTACTTAATCCTTGATTGCAGGTTCATATGCTAACATGATAGGAAAAATCAAGGTGAAACTTGTCACCATGATTTCAATCCTATGTAAATATCACAAATACTCCTCTTTTTATTTTATGGCAAACTATGTACAACTAAGGCCTAAGTACCCCTAAGTCAAGGAGAAAATCTCCTCAAATCAACTAAGTGATTTCAATCCAATCTCACTCCTCCTATTTTATCCTCACATTCAATTCTAAATGTAATTAGGGGATGGATGGGTAGAACATAGACATTCATGAAATGATCCATATATTTTAAGGCCCATTAACAATATGGGCTGGGCTTGGCCTTAATAGACTTTAGTGGGCTGAGTTCATGTTGAGCAGCTTTGTCCAGAGTGGGGCTTGGGACTATTATATATATCAAAGACAGACCGAGCCTGAAACTCATCAGCATGGCCCAGCCCAGCCCATGAACACCTCTACATCTGGCATTACTGTTGAAAATGATACTTCCAAACAAACATGATAATTATGTTCTACGTACACATGTAAAGCTTACATTTTACGCATGTAAATCTCATTTTCAAATCCCATATGTAAAAACCAAATAGCCCTTAGGCTCAGCAAAACTGGGCTGGACCTGGGTATATTGACAGACCTAAATAGAGGATCAGATCCATTCACAAAACGATGGATCTGGCCTAAATAGACCCTAGTTTTTGGTAAATCACGCAATTATGCCGACAGTTCCGATAGAACTATGGTCCTATCTGCCTTTGTGCGTTGCTTTTATTTTGTAATTCTGGTTTGTCTGTTTTGAAACTTTTTCAAGTTTCAAAAACTGTGACAACATTTCCCAGAGGGTATGGTCACCGAAGATGTTGAAGTTTAGATGATATGGCAAATTCACAGATCAAAGGTCTCCTCTGGTGTTTTTTCGTAGGACATTTGATGATAGCCAATTTAACCTGTGGTTCCTTTGGTCCAACATGGACAAGCTATTTTGTTTTCATAGTCCCTCAGACTATTGTGGTGTTGTAATTATCTTTGTAATATTTTAGAAAGGTTCAATCCTTTTGAGAGATATACTAAATCCTTTGTAGTTAGGATCTTTGATGACAGCCAATTCCACATTGTGGGTTCCTTTGGTCTAACAATACGTAAACATGCTTGTAAAGAACAAGGTGAAACATGAAGTAGAACACTTTGTGCCTACAGTCCCTCAGACTATTGTGGTGTTTTAATTATCTTTGTAATGTTTTAGAAAGGATCAATCCTTTGTAAAACATTACTCTATTTAACTTCTAAAACTTTAAAAAGTATTTGTAAGGGCCCATTTAACTTCATTTTACACTATTTTTTGCCTATCCAAATAGGTCATAATCCGTTTGGTAATTTACTATTAAAGTAAAAGTAATGTAAAGCATCAAATCAAAAGGTAATAAAATATAAGAGGGTTATGATGGTATTTTCTCTTTAGTGGATTGGTATGAAAATTTTCTGAATTTTAGTGTAAAAAGTGAGTGTTTTCTTGTCTTTTAGTGGGAAAAGGAAGTTGTTTTTTGAACTTTTTTTTTAGCAGAATGATGGAATTTTGGAGATGTGTACTTTTGACGTCTGAAAAATAGAGGTTTTACATTATTTTTATTAACCTAGTAAACCGCCAAACATGCCTCCTTCCAGTGAAAGTAAACTTGAACAAGTTTAAGAGGGAAAATCTCTATACAATGGCTTAATGGTGTAGTACATTTGATCAGCCACTTGAGTTCCTTCTTTTATGCTGATCAAGACGGTACATTGGCCTATTAGTGGATTGATTATTTATGTGCTATACCTTGGTTATTGGATTTTTGAAGATCATGTATAATATCAACTGCAAAATTGAGAATTGATTGTGTTGGATAAGAATGTGCAGAGTTCCACTAATGTTTAATCACATAAACATTCGTTTCCTTTCAGCTTTGAGAACCCTGGTCCACATGGAACGGGCAGGTATTTAGACCATATGTTGCCTGAGATTGAAAAGAAAGGGATTGGATGAAGAGTGCACAGGTAAACTCAAGCACGCTTGCTTATGTCTAATTTAATGTTTAGAGGGCTGCATGGATTTCTATAAAATATGCTTGAGTTTTATGGTGTATCGCTAAGCCTCCTTAGAAAAAGTGTAAACACAAACTATGATGTATGCTATGTCTAAATTTGAAATGCTAGCCTAGAGATAGTGCTATGTGAACGATTGATCATGGTTAATTGTTTCGCTGGCAGTAGAGAGAGGTCCTCATAATCATTTCTTGAAAGTAAATTATGGTGTGCCTTAGTGATGCATTGCTAAACTCCCCAACATGTGCTATTGTCCACATTTGTGCATGTTTACACTCTCCCTGAAGTTGTGTGTGTCAATCTTACTGGCTATAAAATACTACAAATGAACACATCCTCTGGCTATGGTGAGAATGCCAACCAATTAACTGCTAATTCTGATTTAAGGGTGTGAAAATTTGTCCCTCTACAGCCATGTCTCTGACAGGGTGACAATCAACTTCCAATGTGCTTTGTTCTTTAGTGGTTTTGGTGATATGAATTACAGCTTGTTAGTCTTGAAATAGTATTCTCAGTTTAATGAGAAATCATTGGAGCTGTGTAACTCCACATTCAGTATGGGCCAGGGCTTGATACTTTGTCTCAACACTTGAGTGCACTTGACTGAGCAATCACACTCTGCTTTTACCCTGCCTTGGGACAATGTTACTCCCCACAAAATGTGCAATGTGTTGAAGTAAATTGATGATTGGGACAAGTCCTAATCCACTCTGCTTCCTGAAAATTTCTAAACATCGATATGTCCATTAAGCCATTGGAAAGTACCTTTCTAGGTGCAAATATGAGAAATTCAAGAATTCTGCCAACAACTTCCACGTGAGGCAGCATGTAAAAAAACTGACTAAAAACACCAACTACAGAACGTATACTTGGCCTTGAGATAGATAACTTAACTTCCAACAAGCCTTTGATATTGTCCAGAATCATCACGACTCAATATGTTTCTAATCCTCCACTTTAGAATCAATTGGTTTACATCCAAAAGGATCCAGTTTCTTTAAAAAGATCAAGAGTGTTTTCTCTAGGAAAGATAAGACTCCTAAGATTTTGTGACCTCTATTCCTAAAATTCATCTATTCTGGTGTCATTTTAAGTCCATGGGATTGGGAATTCAACGATTAATTTAACTTGACCGTGATTTTTTTATATTTTATTTTTATCTAGTGACACTTAACGGCAGATGGTTTTATTCTCATAAGTGTATTATTAATCAGTGACACAAAAATGCATTTTTATGGTTGTTCCTTTCACTTGTATTTATTTTGCAGTGATTCTCAATGAAATGAAGCGGCAGCATGCTTTGCTAGTTTTGGCAGACAGTCTTTTACTATTTAAAATTCAAGAATTTCTGCAATGTACAATGGTGCCAAAATATGGCTTATTTTATGATGAGAAAAGCTGCTACAATTATAGAGTCCTCCTTTACCGTATACACTCTGTCTACTTAAAAGCATAAAAATAGTATGTAAGATCTAATATGGTTTGTGATGCAAATCAAACATATGAATCTAGATTTATGCATAAACAATAAATAATCTCAATTAATAAAAAGTGTACCTTGCGCCATAATCGAGATGATGAGCAGAACCCTTTTTCTGAAATTGGGTTTTCTCCCATCTCTCTTGTCACCCACTCAAATATGCGTGAAGTTGATGGTTAGTTTTCAGATCTTGTAGGTTAAGAGAGAGGACCGGAAAACCATATATATAGATAAGCCCTAAAGGGATTTCTTACCATCAAAGAAATCTAATAAAAGTAAGTTTCCTTAGTTCCCTCAAATTAGCCAACAAGAGTCCTATTTGATTTGGGCTTACTAAAATTGAATCCAAGATAAAATTAGTAAATCAAAAAACCAAAGGGGAAAGGAACTTAAATTAGTGGGATCAAACCCTAGGTCCCAACAATGTTGCACATGTGGTCATGAGGACCACTCATGTCTAACAATCTCCCACCTGGTCTGAATGACCACACATATGTGATCTCCCACTTGGTCATGATAACCACCAATATTCAATCCACCTTCTTTTTTTTATTTTATTTTGAAAACTATGTTTTATAAAATGACACAACTTGGATTCAACAGATTTTAAAATCCCGACGAGTGGCCACTCATTTGTAAAAACAGCCCAATCATTCTTGTTTTTGCTAATTCTTATATACTGTAACAAAATGAAACCAATAATGCGAGTCATGGCGGTCAAACATCAATTTTGTGACATAATTCCTTCCATGTATCACAACATTAGTGATTCCATTTAGTCAAGTCAAAAATCGAGGAAAAATAATAAGAGTGGACTAAAATTCATAATTATTGGTCCAACTGAAATTTATCTTGCTTTTCAATAATGAATTAATTGTGCACACAAAAATTAAGCAAGAGAACATAATCATTATTAATGAAAATTGATCAACAAAAAATGTCTAAATAAATAACATAAATCCTTTCAACCACAAACATTAAGGTAACACAATGAGACCCATTGCTTTAACATGATCATTATAGGCCTCTGCAGGTAATGCTTTGGTCATAGGATCTGCAATAATGAGCTTTGTACTGATCTGCTCTATAGACACTAAACCATCCCGAACCTTCTCTTTAACGGCAATGTATTTTATCTGAAAGTGTTTTGCAGCGCTAGAACTCTTGTCGTTGTTAGAGAAGCAAACAGATGATGTATTATCACAATAAATTTTCAGTGGCTTAGAAATGGAATCCATGATCTGAAGCCCTGAAATAAAATTTCGCAGCCATACTGCGTGATTAGTGGCCTCAAAGCATGCCACAAATTCTGCTTGAAATGTGGAAGAAGTAGTTGTAGTCTGTTTAACACTTTTCCACGAAACAGCCGCACCAGTAAGGAAAAAAATGTATCCAGATGTAGATCTCCTTTTGTTGAGACATCCAGCAAAATCTGAGTCTGAATATCCAATCACTTCCAAGTAATAAGATTTTCTATAAGTGAGCATATGTTCTTTAGTCCCTTGTAAATATCGCATAACCTTCTTTGCTGCTTTCCAATATACCATGCCAGGATTAGACTGATACCTTCCTAACATGCTAACTGCAAAACTGATGTCTGGACGGGTACAAGTCTGAGCATATAAAAGACTTCCTACAACGGAAGCATATGGAATATCTTGCATCTGTTTTCTCTCGATATCATTTCTTGGACATTGATCTTTGGAGAATATATCACCTCTTGATATGGGTGCTTTTCCTCCAGAATAATTCTGCATATTGAATCTTTAAAGAACTCTATTGATATAGGCTTTTATTGAAAGTCCTAGTAATCATCGAGATCTGTTTCTAATAATCTCGATTCCAAGCACAAAGGATGCTTTACCCAAATCTTTCATTTCAAAATTCTATGTGAGGTATTCTTTTGCTGCATGTAGTAGGCCAAGATCACTACTAGTAAGTAGAATGTCATCTACATATAGGACTAAAATAATGAACTTGCTCCCACTGATCTTCAGGTATATACATTGATCAACAATGTTTTCCTTAAAGCCGAAGGAGATAATGGTATCATGGAACTTAATATACCATTGCCTTGAAGCTTGTTTAAGTCCATAAATAGATTTCTTTAATCTACAAACTAGTTTTTCTTTGCCTTTTTCCTCAAATCCTTCTGGTTGTTTCATATATACCTCTTCAAATAAATTCCCATTTAAGAATGCTGTTTTGACATCCATTTGATGTAACTCTAAATTAAAATGAGCTACTAATGCCATTATGATTCGAAAAGAGTCCTTTGAAGAAATTGGTGAAAAGGTCTCTTTATAATCAATATTTCGCCTTTGAGTAAATCACTTAGCTACAAGTCTGGCCTTAAATTGTTCGATTTTGCCCTTTGAGTCTCGCTTGGTCTTAAAGATCCATTTACATCCTATAGGCGCAGACCCTTGAGGCAATTCGACGAGATCCCAGACTTCATTTAATGACATGGATTTTAACTCGTCTTGCATGGCATCAATCCATTTATTCGAATCATCTCCTTTAATGGCTAGTGAAAATGTTACCAGATCTTCTTTAATACATATGTCAAAATCAGATTCTTGAAAATAAACAACATAGTCATCCGATATAGCAGACCTCTTAGATCTTTGAGATCTTCTTAAAGCTTCTGGTTTTGCTAAATTTTGATTCAGATAAATAATATCTTCAATCATATCATTATGAGTGACATTCTTATCTAGTGGTGCATTTGGTATGATAGGTTGTATTTCCATCGTATCGTTCTGAACGAAATCATTTGGAATACCAACTCTAATCGTTTCAATCGGTACTTGAATAGGTATCCGATGTTCTTCAAATACCACATTTCGTGGTGCATTGCTCCCACTAATGTTATCATTTTCTATGAATTTGGCATTTCCGGTTTCAACAATTCTAGTGGTATGAGTAGGACAGTAAAATCTAAAACCTTTGGACCTTTCAGGATATCCAATAAAATACCCACTGATAGTCCTAAGGTCCAATTTTTTTCTTGTGGGTTATAAAATCTAGCTTCCGCTGGACAACCCCAAACATGCAGATGTCCTAAACTTGGCTTCTTACCTGTCCATAACTCGTAAGGAGTTTTAGGAACAGCCTTAGTGAGTACACAGTTTAGGATATATGCAGCTGTTTTGAGGGCTTCTCCCCACATAAAGTCAGGTAATTTAGAATTACTTAACATACTCCGTACAATTTCCATAAGCGTTCTGTTACGTCTTTCAGCCACAGCATTTTGATGTGGAGAGCCAGGTAATGTATATTCAGCACGAATACCATGACTTTTCAGGAATTTCGCAAATGGGCCAGGATTTTGACCCGATTCATCATATCTCCCATAATACTCTCCACCCCTATCAGATCTCACAACTTTTATTTTTCCGTCTAACTGTTTTTCAACTTCAGCCTTGCAGATTTCAAAGGCTTTTAAAGATTCTGATTTCTCATATAACAGGTAGACATATCCATATCTATTGAAATCATCAATAAAGGTGATAAAGTATTTTGGACCATTATAACATGGTGTAAGAAAATAACCACAAATATCTGTGTGGATTAGTTCAAGTGGTTCTAAACGTCTTGTGGCCTTATGTTTATTGGTGTTTTTTGTCTGCTTACCTTTTATGCAGTCTATACAAACACCAAAATCAGTAAAATATAGGGTTCTTAACACCCCATCATTTACTAATCTCTTTAATATCTCTTGAGAGATGTGTCCTAACCTTTTATGCCACAAAATTGAGGAGTTTTCATTCAAAATTCCTCTCTTAATACCAACATTCATAACCTTATTCTCATGCAAGATAAGTAAGGAACTAGCAAAATATGGATCCAGATTTAATTTATAAAGACCATTATATAAAATACCACCACCAATTAAAACTTGATTCTTATAAATACTCAAGGTACTATGTCCAAAAGAGAAGGTATAACCTTCTAAATCAAGTTTAGATAAAGAAATTAAATTTCTATTAATGTAGGAACATAAAAAGTGGTATTAAGGTCCAACTTGAATCCAGAATCAAAAATCAAACTGCAAGTCCCCACCGCTTTCACTTCAACCTCCAGCCGGTTTCCCATAAAAATGTTTTTTTGTTCATTGTTTGGACTCCGGCTTGAGTGAAAGCCTTGCATGGAATTTGCCACATGAACAGTGACACCAGAATCAATCCACCAAGTATTTGAAGGAACATCTAAAAGATTTATTTCATAACAAATAAAAGAACTATTTATACCTCTAGATTCAAAATATTTCTGTCTCTTCAAGCAGTCTTTCCTCATATGTCCCTTTTTGCCGCAGAAGAAGCACCTTGGTTCACTACCTTTCTTCCTGACTTGGTCAGTCAAAGTAGGTTTCTTCTGACCTTTCTTACCATTGGGATATGGTTTCTTGTTCGAAGGGGTGTTGGAGATGAAATTTTCTTTATGTAACTGCCCTTCCTGCGTAAGTCTGCCTTCTTCTTGGACACACATTGAGACCAACTCATTCGTAGTCCATTTCTCCTTATGAGTATTATATGAAATTTTGAAAGGCCCAAATTGAGGAGGCAAGGAGTTCAAAATAAATTGGACAACGTAATTTTCAAAAATTGTCATTTCTAGAGAGTTAAGTTGGGCCGCTATATCCCTCATCTCCATGATATGTTCCCTGATACCGCTAGATCCATCATATTTCATTGAAGACAATTTGGCAATCAAAGTAGCTGCTAAAGCCTTATCAGATGCTTGAAATTGCTGCTCCACAGATTTGAGATAGGCCTTTGCATTTTCATTATCCGGGATAGAACCACGGATATTTTTAGCTATGGATCTTTTGATCATCATGAGATTTAGACGGTTGGCCTTTGTCCATTTTTCATAATATGCTCTCGCAGTTTGAGAGCTATTTTCAGTAAGATCAGCGGGTTTGGGTTCCATAATTGCAGTGTCCAAGTTTAAGCAGCCCAAGGTTAATAAAAGTTCATCTTTCCAATCAGTAAAATTTGATCCATTTAACATAGAAATGCTCGAGAGATGTTCATTCAATGCAGTGGGAGTCAATGCTGGAATATAAAGGGAAAAAAATGCTCAATTACTTTAATGCTTTAAGTTCACGCTAAAACATTAATCCAGAATGATTCGGTGCATAATGAAGCATATCTGGTGAGTGATCTAGTTCATCATCATAGTCCCTCCTTTGGGTCGAGATTATAACATGCAATAGGAACGCTCGTGGAGGCATCCTATCCATCCATAGGGCTAATTAGATAGTATGAAAGCAATTCGCTAGGCTTTATACCTTTGGGTATATGAACAAAAACCAATTGGGTACATATATCAAATTACCTTAGTCCGATCTTACAATTATTTGAGTGGCGATCGAACCTTTGGGCCGATCCTTACTCTCATAATTTAGGATCGCAAGTCTAATGCTATTATCCTTACACAAGAAATAGTGTGAAGGGTCTTAAATTTCAATTGATACCTACAAGTTCTTCATAATTGGGCACTTTGGTGACTAGCACACTATTTAAAACCATAGGTCTCAATTGAATTAATAGCATTTACAATAAGACATAAATGGGGTATAATTAAGATTAGTTATAATGTCACTAGTGGTGCCTCTACAAAAAATTTAAGTTACGCTACATGGATATAAATAAAATGATGGGCCCTAAGCATATGACCCAAAATAGGCAAACCCACTAAAAGTGACATAATAAGACCATTCTAAGCAACAAATAATTAAACCCACTAAAAAAATTGGAATAAGAAAATCATAAAAAAAATTACATCAAACAAATTTGATAAGTCAAAAGGTCATGAGACATTAAGGGTCCCTTTTTTTTCTAAAATTCATTAAATAATGGGGCAAAGAAAGTCTTCTAACATAATGATAAAAGTCCTGTAGATTCCAAAAAAAACAAGGGAAAACGTGCCCAGGTCCAAAATAATAAAGAGTTCACAAAAAACAAAAATTGGTGACCATGTTTTTGCATACACCCCAGACCACCAGATCCATTATCCTTTCTTCTCTTTCTAGCCCTCTTGCCATCACAGCGGAAACAGAACGTCCGCAACTAAGGGTGCGTTTGGCATCGTGCCATTTGGATGTTCCCATGAGATAGGGGTATAGAAAACATGTTTGATATGTGTAAATGACTGTTCCGAATTTTATTCTCATGGGAAGGAATCTCGAAATTTTAACCCACCAGCATAAGAAAGTTGGAACAAAAAAACTTTATTTTTTTTTTTAAGAAACAACTTTCTGGCACAATTGGTTCTTTCTTATCTCTTACCATTTAAAGAATATCATTTGAAGATCTTAAATCCTCTCACTAGTCCTAAATATAGGCCCCACCCACGTTCACAAACCCAAAGGAGGTGGCCCCACTTTATAATTCCTAGAGGTGGGTCACATGGTCACAATTATAAAATGTGGGATCCTATTATAATTCTACAATGGTGGGACCACATTCTAAATTGTTTATAAAAGGTAGGCATCATCTTGTGATTTCTCTAGGTGGGTCCCATGTCCACAATCAAATTTTAATGGTGGCCACATGTTTGGGTTTTTAAATGTGGGTACCACATTGTAATTTTTTAAAGGTGGGTCCTATGTTCACAATTAACAAAAAGTATGGCCCCACATTTTAATGATGGCCCCATGTTCAGATTTCTAAATGTGGGTACCGCTTTGTAATTTTTTAAAAGTGGGTCCCGTGTTCACAATTAACAAAAAGTATGGCCCCACATTATAATTCCTATAAAGGTGGGCCAACATTGTAGATTTTATAAATGTGCTATCCCTATATTCTAATTTTTAAAGGTGGGCACCACTTGCTAATTTCTAAAGGTGAGCCCAGTGTCTACAATTACAAAAAATGTAGCTCCACTTTGTAATTAATAAATATGGGTTATATAATCTCGTTTACAAAAGGTGGACCCACACCGTAAATCCTATAAATATGAGCCCATATTCTAATTTATAAAGGTGGATCCCATATTTACATTTACAAAAAGTTGGCCCACATTATAATTCCTATAAAGGTGAGCCCATATTATAAATCCAATGGATATGGGTTCCATGTTCTAATTTTTAAAGGCGGGTACTAAGTTGAAACTTCTACAGGTGGGTCCCATATATGATAATAATAGTATTGCACACAATAAAAGGTGGGGTCCCACATTGTAAATCCTATGTTTGCTCCTTGAAGCAAAACTTTTATAATGTTATCAAACAAGTTCCGTACGACATATTTTTAGAAGAATAAGTTAATATAATGTTGCCAAACAAGTTCCGCTGAGTATAGACTCGGCATAACCTGATCTCAGCACAACCTAATCCGAGTACAAAATTGGGAACAACACGAAAACGATGCCAAACAGGCCCTAAACTTCCTCACATGGGCGATAAAAATTGCTAGAAAAAAACGTGGGCTCCACTGATCAAACCTAGATCAGACCCCATCAACAAATTCGCCCAGGGCCCTATTCCAAGATGTAGGCACTAGATCTGCAATCAATGGCCCACTTTCGGCCCCACAATCCAAAAAAAAAAAAAAAAAAGGAAAAACCCTTTTCTATCTCAAGGAGTCAGCCCCTTTGGGTTGCTGAATGGTGGACCAAACGAGGCCCAGCTCTCATGGGCCCCCATCTCTAAGGTCGCCCCACCAGGTCCGGCCCGATGAACGAACCAGATGATGAGATGGGATCATCCAAGTGGGACCCACATAGCCTGATGCCCAAGGTTTATTTCCTTTCTAATCCAGACACTCAGTGGGCCGGAGGAGGGGGCGCCAGACCGATGCCTTTTCCAACATGCGTTCGGAGGCCAAACCGAATCACATGGAAACGGCCTTTCATCCTCGATTTTCGAGCACCGTAAGAGAAGAAAAGCTCATCTTCTTCCTCCCTCTACTGTTACAGAAACGTCATGAAAACGGGAGAAAAAAAAACTGATGAAGAAGAGATCCTAGATTCCAGCGATCCACAACATTATCGGAAGATCCGTCAAACGCAAAAATCTAGTTACGACAGTTCTCCAATTTAAAGAGAATGCATGAATCAGAACCCATGACTCTGATACCAATTATAAGATCTAATATGGTTTGTGATGCAAATCAAATATATGGATCTAGATTTATGCATAAACAATAAATAATCTCAATTAATAAAAAGCGTACCTTGCGCCATAATCGAGATGATAAGCATAATCCTTTTCCGAAATTGGGTTTTCTCCTATCTCTCTTATCACCCACTCTAATATTTCAAATCAGATCTTGTAGGCTAAGAGAGAGGACCGAAAACCATATATATAAATAAGCCCTAAAGGGATTTATTACCATCAAAGAAATCTAATAAAAGTAAGTTTCCTTAGTTCCATCAAATTATCCAACAAGAGTCCTATTTGATTTGGGCTTACTAAAATTGAATCCAAGATAAAATTAGTAAATCCAAAAACCAAAAGGGAAAGAAACTTAAATTAGTGGGATCAAACTGTGGGTCCCAACAATATTGCACATGTGGTCATGAGGACGACTAATGTCTAACATAGTACAGTAGTGTATTTATTATGAAGGATTGAACCTCTGCTGATGTTTGCAAGGGAGTTTACATGCAGACAACACCATTGGCCCATGTGAAGCCCAACTTGTGTGATTGAAGGCATTCATGCCATAGCAACTGCTACAAAAATCGTTTGTCCAGATTTCACTATGATAGGAGGGACATAAGCCATTGGGTCGATCAATTTCTAAAGGAAGTTGAACTCGATAGTGAACATCTCTTTTCTTGATTTCAGAAAATCTCGATTTTTGTTACAACTCTTGATTTTTCATGCTGAACCCTACAACTTTTATTTTCCTTCCGTACATATTCGAAACTCAGAAATTCCGTTTTTCAGTAAAAAGGGCAAAACAGACCTTTCACACCTTAATCTGTGTATGATTTTCAATGTGTTTCAAAATTTTGGGAATCCCTTTCCAGCTGTTTTGATTTTATTATTATTATATATGGAAGAGACAAGAAAGTTGCAGTGATTATCTCTTCCTTTAATTCTTTGTATCGATTCAAACACGTCAAAGAGGAATATTCATATTGATTGCAACATCTTAATGAGGAAAATCCATTGGTAACTCAGTTGGTGATCAGGTACCTCCATTCCACATAAACAAGGGATCCATACTTGGCTATAGCATTGCTAGTGTGGGACTTGGGTGAGTACGTATGTATGTGGGTGTCTAAGTGCTTACCTTAAAAAGAAGAACAAGAACAGTAAGAAGAAAGAAAGAACAGAGTGCAATATTGTGAGTCCCGAGTCATGAAACAGTGACTCATGATATCATGATGAATACTTCTCTGAACCAAGTCCAAAACCACGCTACTCTCAAAATGATCCCAAAATCCTTGAAATAGGTTCTCTTGAGAATGAGATCACCCAAAATGAAATGCCTCCAGTGCAGAAACCCAGTGCCTCCACTTCAAAGCCCTTATGACCACACCAAAATGAAGTACCATTTTGAGGACATACATATAACCATTTTGAGGACATACATATATTTGCCTAAAACCATCCCGAGAAAAATCCAATCTTTTTGTAAATGGCTTTGATCGTCATTGCCATAAATGTCCCACACACGGGCCAGATCTTCATATACCGACAATGGCCTTTTTGTCATTTTCCAACTCATCCAACTCACACATGTATTTTTCTACAAATGAAGCAAGCCGTTTTCTTTCACACATAGGTTGAGCCAACCACCAAGCAAATTTAAGCTAAGCAACATACGCTATCGCTCGAGTTTGACTCATGAGCTAACCGAGCATGCTTGAGCTCGAATTGATTATTAGCTTCTTGAGCTTGAGCCTAATTGAGCTAAGTTGAGAAAGTAAAGAACAACATAACATTATATAGATGCCAATAAAGCTATATAGATGGAATTAGAAAACACACCATACGATAAGTTGATAGTTAACGATACAAACTCAGTCTAGAATCACACAGTGACAATTTTCATGTAGTTCATAAACAACTTATAAAATAAGATGATGAATAAAAAGAAAAGGAAACAGATTTCTTGCCACCATTGTTCATTTGAATCCAAAGCACTAGTTGCCGCATGTGGTATCAAAATATCACCCGCAAGGCATGAGATTGTATATAAAATTCGTCATGAGATTGTATATAAAATCCGTCAATTCAAATTGAGAATGATACAAAATCCTAGAGTTTTGAAATTTACAAGCAGTTCAATGAGAGGAATTCTAGAATAGTTGGATAACCATGTGTTTGGAAATGAAAAATGAAATGGACATGCTGGCACAACGCTTTTTTTCGCCTGTAGCAATATCAAATGGGATGGTATTGGATTTTCAATCGCCATGTAGTTTACATGAGTTGAACCCTACAAATATAAAGGTGGGCATGGAAAATTCCCACACAACATTCCTATATGAGAGGATTATGTTTGGGGCATTCGGCGACGGGTCCCTGAACATTTCACTTTATTGCCTTAGGTCCACAATCTTTTCTTATAGTGTGGTAGGTCCTTTTTCCAAATTTGAAAACCTAAAATGTCTAATTCACCCTTTCTTCAAATCATATCCCTTGATTAGTGGGATAAGCCATTAATAATGGTCAACTACCATTAAATTAGTTACAATTAATAAAATTCCACTAATGAGATTTTCAAATAAATTTAAAAAAAACACAAGTAAATTTCAAAAACAAAAAAAAAAATTGCAAGTAAATTTCTAAAAATGAAATAAATTTAAAAAACACAAATAAATTTCAAAAGAACGCAAATAACTTTAAAAAAACGCAATAATTCCAAAAAACGCAATAAATTTCAAGAGAACACAAATAAATTTAAAAAGGTGTAAATAAATCTAAAAGATCCAAATAAATTTTAAAAAATATAAATAAATTTCAAAAGACACAAATAAATCTCAAAAGATCCAAATAAAATTAAAAAAATATAAATAAATTTAAAAAGATGCAAATAAATTTCAAAAGATGTAAATAAATTTTCAAAAAAGGGAATAATGTCAAAAGAACGAAGATAAATTTAAAAAGACGCAAAAAAAATCTCAAAAGATCCAAATAAATTTCAAAAAATGGAAATGAATTTCAAAAGACGTAAATAAATTTCAAAAGATCCAAATAAAATTCAAAAAATGTAAATAAATTACAACAGACGCACATAAATTTCAAAAGGCATAAATAAAATTAAAAACACAAATAAATTTAAAAAAGCGCAAATACATTTGCCAAAACTACGATAAACCAATTTTATAAATTTTGGAAAATTTAGCGAAAAACTTCAAGTATTTTTTCCAAAACTAAAAATTTAAAACAACACAAATAAACTTCAAAAGGCACAAATAAAATTAAAAAAATGCAAATAGATTTCAAGAAATCTAAATAAATTTTCTAAAAAACTCAAATAGATTTTCCATAAACTCAGATAAATTTGAAAAAAGAACTCAGATAAATTTGACAAAAACACAGATAAATTTGATAAAAACAGAGATAAATTTGACAAAAACTCAGATAAATTATACTAGAACTCATAAATTAAAAAAACTCAGATAAATTTGACAAAAATACAGATAAATTTGACAAAAACTCTGATAAATTGCACTGGAACTCAGATAAATTTGACAAAAACTCAAATAAACTAAGTTCTGCTCAACTGGGCTTCTGCAAAGTGAGTCGGGTTGAACCTGGTCAACTCCGGCCGTTGACCGTACTACTGCCGTGACTCTGCTGAACTAGGCTTTCTAAACAAGGTCGGGTCAAACTGACCTGGAATTGATCTAGAATCGACCCGGCTTGTACTGTTCTAGTGAATAGTTATCTTCTTCACAGCGACAGCCAAGCCTCAGGCTATTTCTTCTCTGCAACGACCTCGTTCACTCCGATATCCTCTTCACCTCTGGCGACGAACGCAGTCCGGCTAATCTCCTCTGACCAATCAAAGTTGTGGCCCACTGCTGTGATCAGGCTATCAGATGCAAAACCGAGATCTGTGCGTCACAACAGAGTCACGGGATCTGTGCGTCTGATAGCCTTGATTGGTCAGATGCATCTCGGTTTTGACCAATCTCGGATTCGGCGAGATGCATCCGATAGCCTGATCACAGCAAGTGACGGGTCGTTACAGAGGTGAGATGCATCTGATAGCATTTGCCAAAAACGAGTAGGCGAGATGCATCTGATAGCATTTGCCAAAATCGAGAAGGCCATCAGATGCATCTGATGCATCTCGGTTTTGCATCTCGGATTCGGCGAGGTGCATCTAATATAATGGTCTGTTTAAATTTTGGCAAATGCATCTTGGTTTTGCATCAGATGCATCTCGCCTTCTCGGTCTTGATTGGTCACAACCGAGTTCAGTGATCGTCGCCGAATCCGAGATTGGTCAAAACCGAGATGCAAAACCTCTGACCAATCAAGGTTGTGGCCCACTGCTGTGAGAAGGCAACGTTGCCTTCTCCTGTTCAAACTGCACAGAGATTTGTGCGTCTTCTCCGATCTAGCAGTTGTGGTAGAGATCTGTGCGTCTTCTCCGATCTGCACAGAGATCGTGGCCCACTTTATAATGAGGGGGAGAATGGAACATTTGAAATTTTAAAATTCAAAATTAGATGCCTAAATAGTTGAAAGAGGGCAAATTAGTCATGTAAATTATATTCAGGGACCTCTGGCTGCAAACAGTCTGGATGCTTGGACCACAGCACTTAAAAAAAATTTGCCTGGACTGGAGGCTGGATAGATTCAATTATAGGGACCTTTCGCTAATTACCTCATTATGTTTTCCTTTTCTATGATTGGTGAAATAATATGATGATACAACAAATTCAATAGGCATTGAGATAACTACACATAACCCAATTTTAGAATTCCATATTAAACAATCTCACCTTGGTTTCAGATGTATTTCATGTTTGCCTGTCACCAAGGCATCCAAGGCATCGACTCTCCTTATAAAAACAAAATTAAATCTTAATGTGAAGTTCAAATGAAGAACTCAATGGGTTAGGACTTAAATCGGGTTCATTTCTTTCTCATCGTTGCAGGAAAAAAGATCATTTGAAAAAGGAAAAAGTTTTGAGTGAGAGACATTTGAAGATATTAAAAAAAATGAAGATTTATGAACAGCCCATTTAAATGTTGGGCCCAGTGAGAACATGCCCCAGCCCAAAACTGTTTTGGCTAGTGTAGTCGCTAGGTAGATAACATGGTCAAGAGAATTATGAATGGTTTAATGACTACAAGTGGCCTCTGTAGAATATGATCGTATCATAGATGTGATTCCATGATGCTCGTCTCCCAAGGACCTAACATATGAAACATATGAATTTGTTTGGAATGAAACAATTTTATCCATGTTGCATGGTGTTAGCAGGGACCATCAGGTCCATCACACCACCTCTAATTCATATAAGTCTCATATAATGCTACTAAAAATAAGATACAAGTATTCTTTCTCTCTTGATAAGAAAAACCGAAGCATAAGTTTTTAGCTTTCATTCATCTCTTGGAAACAAAATAATAAAGAAGAAATTTAATTTTCATGAGAAATTAATAGATCAACTGATAATTAATCCCATTGTTTTAGTATTGCCCGCAAAGGATTGTGCAAGCCCAAAAATTCAATCATCCAAGTTGTATATTGTGTGTGCCTAAAAATTACGGACTTGATTTAGAGGATAATGGGGATTATGAAGATGCTTTTCAGCTGATTGGGAACGTCGCCGATAGCCTGAATCCTGAAAGAGAGAACGAACAAAGGTCAGGGCCCCGGGCTGCTGCCAGCCAAAGGCACTCCGACGCCTGAGTCAGTGTAGTCACTGAACTAGGGTGAAGTGGAGAAGAAGGTCTAAGCAAGATAGCACAGTGTAAGGTGTATGTTGCGTACCTGTTAATGGCTTAACATGCAAGTATATATAGAAGAGAATGGAAGGTTCCATAGTAGAGGTAGGTGATGATACTTGTCCCATCAGTCCACACCTAGGATCCTTAGTGAGGGTACTGCCCCGTCGGATCTCTCCTCAAATCCCTCACATAAATATGGATGTGATCAGCTGATAGGAAAGAGCCCTTATCGATGGCCAGCGGCCACCCTATCTGTCAGGGCTCCCTGTGATATGGCTGTCCCATCTTATAATGGGGATTAGAAGCCTAGTGTTCACCTCGACCAAGAGACCGAACTGGAGAAGGCACTGAGGTCGGCTAGGCCTGAGGTCGGACAAGGACGTCGAGACACACGAGGCCGAGTTCGGAAGGATGTGGTCGGTACTTTTACCGAGACCAATCCCACCTCGGTACCAGCTGGACAGATGAAGTGAGGCGTTCCCTACTTGGTGCAGTCATCGAAGTCAGGGGTAACCTCGGTTTCGGTAAAAACACTCCACACATATATCATAGGTCATAGATTGAATTAGAAGGACCTATAACTTATTTAAAAAGATGCTCATTAGTGGTTATGACTTGTTAGTTGTAATCATTTTACAAATATATATATAAAAAAAATTTTGAGTTGCAAGGATATATAAATCAAAATAATATTAATCACATTGTTTTAGTATTGCCCGCGAAAGATTGTGCAGGCCAAGAAATTCAATCATCCAAGTTGTATATCAAAGATTAGAAGGACCCGTAAATTAGTTTAAAAAGGTGCTCATTAGAGGTTGTGAGTAATTCTAATCATGTTACAAATTAAAATGAAAAGTTTGAATCGCAAAGATACACAAAATCAAGATAATATTTTGTGTACCCCATCTATAAATGTGCCCCATCCAGATTCCACTTGCTCAAAATATCTTTAACAATGGATTTGAATCCGCCACAGCTTTTGCAAACTTTTTTTTTCCAATAATAATTAAAAAAAAAAAAAAACCAAGAAGCTTTGGATGTATTATAGCAGGAAAAAGCTATCTACGGTTTGAAACATTACTGGAAGGTATAGAATGTTTATAAGCATAAATCCTCGAATTATATAATGAAATGGAAAATATAAATTACCTGGTTTTCTCCCGATTCCATTCATGCTCAGCTCCTCTTCACAAGAACACTGACTCGATTGGGGAGAGTAGTTTTTGAAAGATTTGAAAGCCGATGGAGTTTTACACTTTTGATAACTGGCATTGCTCCTTCCTCAACAATCAATTCCTCTATTATATACAACTGTACGAGTATTAACAATTCCAACCGAGGAAATCCTCCTGAAGCGCAAATCATTTTCTTGCTAATAAACGATTTGAAGCATAACTGGAGAATCTTAAGGTTTGACAGTTTCTCCAATGTAAAAATGGCATCTTCTTGCAACTCAGAACCATACAAAGTCAGCTTGGCAAGGTTTGGCGGCAACTCTGGTAGTTTCCCTATTTTTCCAACCAAAAACATCTCATAGAGATGCAAATGACCTGTAAAGGGCATAAATGTTGGGCATGAATTCGCAGCCTCTAGATCAAGCAACTGGAGATTGTGCAATTTCTGAACAGAGTCAGACAGTGCCTTATGGTATGAACTTATGTCTCCGGATATTTTTATTTCTCTGAGATTAGTTAGCTCATCTAATCCATCTTTCATCCAACTGCCAGCTCTTATGTATAATGTACAGAGGTTTCTTAAATTCTCAAGTTGTGGATGCCCATCAATATCATTCCCCAAAGCCTGTAGATGCCTCAACCGCTTCAAATTGGAAATCGCATTAGGTAAGGTTGCACCGCCCCCTACATGTAGAGTTTGTAAGTTAGACAGGTTGCCAATGGAGGGTGGAAGTGGAAGCGGAACACGATGGGATGGACTAAATCCAATTTCCAAATACCTTAAATGAGCAAAGACTCCAATATCCTTCGGTAATGTCACTTTTGAAAAGTCTACAAAAGTTGTCTTCAACACTCTTAGTAATTTGGGTCTTGTGTTCAGTAATTTTGACAAAGGAACTGCAGAGTCGGAGAAGTATAATATGGAACGAAGGCTCTCAGTTGAGCTTTTTGAAGTTTCATATCCATCAACATTGCCATGGAATGCTAGTCGCCTCACACTAGTTGAAGATGAACTAGTGCCATTATCTTTGTAAATTGTGAAGAAATTATTTTGTCTAGCTTCAGTTATAGAGAGGTCACGTAAAAGATCATGGACACGGCATTTATCAACTAATCCATTAGATTTCTTTGCTACTACTTGAATCATGCTCCTGCTAACCAGCTCCTCTAAGTAGCATTCTGCAACATCTTCCATGAGCTCAGCATCTCTCTGCTGAATGAAGCCTTCAGCAATCCACAACCTGATTAATATCTCTGAACTGATTTCATGATCCTCCTGGAAAAGGCCGAGATATAAAAAGCATGATTTCAGATAATAGGGCAAATCCCAATAACTCAAAGCTAATATTTCCATACACCATTCAGAGCTTTCAGTGAGATGCCGAGGTACACACTTAAGAACATTGGACCATTCACGGAACGCCTTTTCTTTTCTTGCTAAGAGACCTCCTAGGACCAAAATAGCTAGTGGCAGACCTCCACACTTTGCAAATATCTCTCTCCCTGTCTCTTCCAACTCTGATGGGCAAGCTGCTGAGGGGTTTTCTCCTGGAAAGACTTTTTTCATGAACAATTCCCAGCCCTCATTGTCATTAAGAAGGCGCATCTCATGGAGAGGGCTTACAGGGTCAGCATGTAAAGCTACATCTTTGATGCGAGTGGTAAGCATTACTCTGCTCTTGCTCTTCCCTGTGTCTGGTAGTATGAGTTTTAAATCGTCCCATGCTTTTATAGACCATATATCATCAATGACCACCAGATATCTCTTACCTTTCAAGTGTTCACGAAGCATCATCCCCAATTCCTCCTTAGTCAAGTTCTCTATCTCCCCTCGAAGTTTGCCCATTGCGCATGTTATAAGGCGTATCAAGACATCTTTCATTTCATATTGTTGAGATAGGCAAATAAAGGCATGACAATCAAAATCATTTTTAACATCATGATAAACTTGTCTTGCGAGAGTGGTTTTACCTAAACCGCCCATGCCAAATATGGAAATCACACAACGCCTTTGCTCCCCATTGATCAACTGCTTCTTCAAAGTGCTGATTTCTTCTTGTTGACCAACTACTTCCGGTTCTTCGAGGAGGGCAAAAAACAGCCTGCGTTGCTGCAAATCTCGGATCGAAGAGCTTGCCTCTTGTCTTCCTTCGTTGATATCCCTTATGCCATAATCATCCCTCCTTCTTGAGATGTCACTGATCTTCTGCTTTATTTGCTCAATCTGCTTGGCGACCTCGTGGAGAGTCTTTGGCTCGCTGATGCCCCTTTTGACACGCCCTACAAGTCCATGCCTCTTCCTTTGACTGTAGATGAAGGTTTCAATAACATCTTCGATTTCATAAGAAACATCTCTGATGTCTGACACCCATTTCTTCACTAGCTCGTCTGTATTCTGTTTGGAATCGGCATCTTTCAGAAACCGTTGCATCCACTCTAGTTCATTTTTAATCCCTTCCACCCCCTCACGCACTCCAAAGAGGAGTTGTGCTTCTTGAATGAGAAGATCACCCAACTTTCCTATGATATAGGAAACAACAGCCTCGGAAGCCATCTGTCTCTTCTGCGATGGAGAAGATGATCTCAAGTTTTTTCCATGGAAAGGTTACAAGAGAAAGAAGGTGGTGCTTGTCGTATTACACGTTATAAAAATAATCATTGACATTTGCCTTATAAAACTCAAGAGTTGCCGCCCTTCTCCCTCTCATTACTTAATCCTTGATTGCAGGTTCATATGCAGACATGATAGAAAAAATTAAGTTGAAACTTGTCACCATATTTAAATCCAATGTCAATATCACAAACACTCCTCCTTTTATTTTATGGTAAACTATGTACAACGAAGGCCTAAGTACCCCTAAGTCAAGGAGAAAATCTCCTCAAATCAACTAAGTGATTTCAATCCAATCTCACTCCTCCTATTTTATCCTCACATTCAATTCTAAATGTAATTCGGGCATGGGTAGAACATAGACATCTATGAAATGATCCATATATTTTAAGGCATATTTACAATATGGGCTGGGCTTGGTCTTAATAGACTTAAGTGGGCTGAGCTCATGTTGAGCAGCATTGTCCTGAGCCGGACTTGGGTCTATTATATTAAAGTCGGACCGAGCTTGAGTTTGCGCCTGGCCCATGAACACCCCTACGTCCAGCATTACTCATGAAAATGATACTTCCAAACAAACAAACATGATAATATGTACCACGTACACATGTAAAGCTTACATTTATGCATGTAAATCTCAATTTCAAATCCCATATGTAAAAGACAAATAGCCCATTTGCTCAGGAAGACTGGGCTGGACCTGGGTCCATTGACAGACCTAAATAGAGGATCTGATCCATTCACAAAACAATGGATCTAACCTAAATAGACCGTAGTTTTTGGTAACTGATGCAATTATGCCCACAGTTATAATAGACCTATGGTCCTATATCCGCCTTTGTGTGTTGCTCTTATTTTGTAATTCTGGTCTACCTGTTTTGAAACTTTAGCCCAAATCCCCAAGGGCATTTTGGATACAATGGGTAAAATAGCCAAAATTAACGCATAAAGTTATCATTTAATGTACATTAGTGGATTTAGTTAGGTCAATTCACATTCAATTTCATAAAATTCCCTGATTTCATGCATTTGTGGATTAAATTGAAAATTAGGTCAAAATGAGTCAAAATTGGTTGAATTGCATGGTTTTCATGAAATTAAGGGTTTGGGCCACATGATCACTCCACCAATTAGACTTTTTGATTTTCAAGAATGCATAGATCTCTTGTATCATGATTTAATTGGGCCCATTGAAAACCTAGTTGGGTCCCATGCATGATATATATTAGTCTCTCACAATTAATTAATTGCATCATTTCATTGTTTTGTAGGAGACAATCACCTAAGAGGGCCCACACTTGAGAAAGATTAAAGAAAGATTAAAGAAAAATGATAAAAGATAAAAAGAAGTAGGGACTAGCCCATCCTTGGGCGTGAATCTCTATGCACGCCCAAGGCAATGGGTCCCACTTGATACATGTTGCGAGTCTCTAAGAATTGAAGAAATTCTTCTCTCCTTTGATGTCCAAGATTTAAGACTCTCATTATCGTGAATTCAAATTCAAATCCAAGCAAAGATGTGTTCAAGTAAAAGAAGAAAATTCAAGAGAAGTTTGAAGTGATTTGAATCATGAGAAGATGAGAACTAAGCCAACTAAGATATGAAGACCAAGAAAGAAAAAAGGATAAGCAAGAAAGAGATTCAAGGCTGGGCTCGGGTAGAGGAGAGGGAGAGACGTTGGGTTGGCCTCGGGTGGAGGAGGACAGTGCAGAGGGG
The DNA here is from genome assembly GCA_028538565.1 of Umbellularia californica. Lineage (NCBI taxonomy): Eukaryota > Viridiplantae > Streptophyta > Magnoliopsida > Laurales > Lauraceae > Umbellularia > Umbellularia californica. The sequence continues at coordinate 76,611,408 of JAPQWN010000006.1, read as the reverse complement.
TTCCCAGAGAGAGAGGGAGAGGGAGGGAGGAGAGGGAGAGACGTTGGGTTGGGCTCGGGTAGAGGAGGGCAGAACAGAGGGGTGCCCAGAGAGAGAGAAAGAGAGGGAGGGGGTGGGGGAAAAGAGAAAAGTAGGGAAGAGAGGAAAGGGAAAGAAAGAAAGAAGAAAAAAGGAGAAACAAATCGGTTGGGCTGGGCTCCGGTAGAGGAGAGGGAGAGCCGTTGCGTTGGGCTCGGGTAGAGGAGGGCGGTGCAGAGGGGTGCCGAGAGAGAGAGAGAGAGAGACTTAAGGGAAAATTACCAGTACATCCGAAGCCGAAATGGGTTATGGATATATTACCAGATGGGTTCTGGTCGGAAGGCTTTTCTGCTCCAGATCGAGCTGAGAAAGAAAGGTTGAAGTGGCTCCGCATCGATCCAGTGTGTGTTCTTATGAAAGATGATACAGCACGTACTGGTGTGTCGTCGGTGATTTTGATAAGGCTGGGGGCGACCTCTCAATCGGTTGACCTTGTCGGAGTCGCAGAACCTCGGCGATCCGACCTTGTGAGAGGCCGATGACTCCGACAAAGTCGTCGTTCTCAATCTCAACGCCGGCACTCCAGGACTCACCGGCTGGCTTGACCCAGATACATCCTATATATATACCTTGAAAATATACTTTTGAGGGATACATCCAGCAGAGATTATACGATGTCATTGAAATATACATTGATCAGTATTTTTTTTTTTTTTTTTCCTTTTTGAATGATATAAACTTATTGCATACAAAATTAATACAACAACAAGAAAACAGGTAAGAGTTGGTCTGAAACATAGGGCGAGCCTCAAATCAAAACCCTCGGAAATAAGTAAAACTGCTACTATCTGGAAAAACTATTAATATCTGGAAAAACTTATAAAAATATTTGAAAAAACTCATAAAAATATTTTGTAGATAAAAATGTTTTCCATAAAACTTCTGGAAAAAATCAAAAAAATCAAATTAACGACAAATAAATGACCAAACGTTTTACTAAAAAAATTATTTCATAAAAATATTACATGTTAGTTTGTGCATTTAAAAATATCTGGAAAAACTCATAAAAATATCTTGAAAAACTCATACAAATATGTGCTTCGATTGGACAGATTTTTGATCTACCTAATTTAAAAATACTCATAAAAACTCAAAGTCCGGGCTAGACTGTCCAATATTTCATAAAAACTAATAAATATTATTTAATAAACACTCATAAAAAGTATTTAATAAAAAATCTTAAAAAATATTTAATTGCAAATTATAAAAAATACTTCATAAAAACTCATAACAATACATAAAAAATAATTTTATAAAAATAATACATGTTAGTCTGTGCATTTAAAAATATTTGAAAAAAATCATAAAAATATCTTGAAAAACTCATAAAAATATGGGCTTGGATTGCACAGATTTTTGATCTACCTAATTTAAAATAACTCATAAAAACTCAAAGGCCGGGCCGGGCCAGACTGTCCAATATTTAATAAAAACTAATAAATATTATTTATGCCAGAATCTCATAAAAAACGTTAGTGGTGCTCATGAGCCAAGACATCCCGAGGACTAACCAGGCCCAGCTCATATTGGGGTGGGCTTCATTGTATAATCCAGGCCCTACAATGTTTGGGCTGGGCTTTTATTAAATGGTAGAAAGAATTCAAAGCCTGGCCTTGCTCAGTCTTAATTTAGTGTTACATTTGTCCAAAGAACTACTATAAAGGTCAAATTACAAATAAAAGCCCAGTTCGGCCTGGCCAGATTTAAATGTGGTTATGCGGTTTGACCTGGGCTAAGGCATATACAAGCCTAAATAATCTTTAGAAACGTTGGCCTGGGCCGGGGCCAAGCTCAACGCGGGCCATGAAAAGCTAGGCCTGAGCCCGCCCATTTAAACAATCGGGCCATGCTTAATCGCGCTATACATCACTTTTCTGGCCGTTAAAACACAGATTAAATTAAATTACATAAGCACTTCTTAGAGAAGTTGGGTCTGGGTGGGCTATGGGCTATCCATCAATTAATCGAGGCCCAGCCAAATGATTAATCGGGCCCTAAATATTATTCATATTATTAGTTTAGATATTAAAATAATTTATTTTTAATAATAAATTAGTAAACTGTCTGAGAATTCATAATAAACTCTATATTCATTTTAAATTATTAATCGGGCCCCAATAATTATCCAAATTATTGGTTTAGATATTAAATTAAATTAATTTTAAAAATAAATTAGTACACTGTCTGGGAATTCATAGTAAACTGTTTATTCATTTTAATATAGTAAAACTCTTTAAGCGGATCCGGAATTGTTGGGATAGGGCCAAAATTTATGGTGATTGTGATTATGGACCGTTTTGATCTGGGCTAAGGCATATACAAGCCTAGATAATCTTTAGAAACACTGTCTCAGGCCGGGGTCAAGCCCAACGCGGGCCATAAAAGCTAGGCCTGAGCCCGCCCATTTAAACAATCGGGCCATGCTTAATCGCACTATACATCACTTTTGTGGCCATTAAAACACAGATTAAATTAAATTACATAAGAACTTCTTACAGAAGTTGGGCCTGGGTGGGCTATGAGCTATCCATCAATTAATCTAGGCCCGGCCAAATGATTAATCAGGCCCTAAAAATTATTCAAATTATTAGTTTAGATATTAAAATAATTTATTTTTAATAATAAATTTGTAAACTGTCTGGGAATTCATAATAAACTCTATATTCATTTTAAATTATTAATCGGGCCCCGATAATTATCCAAATTATTAGTTTAGATATTAAATTAAATTAATTTTAAAAATAAATTAGTACACTGTCTGGGAATTCATATTAAACTGTTTATTCATTTTAATATAGTAAAACTCTTTAAGCAGATCCGGAATTGTTGGGATAGGGCTAAAAATTATGGTGATTGTGGTTATGGACTGGTTTGATCTGGGCTAAGGCATATACAAGCCTAGATAATCTTTAGAAACACTGTCTCGGGCCGGGGCCAAGCCCAACGCGGGCCATAAAAGCTAGGCCTAAGCCCGGCCATTTAAACAATCGGGTCATGCTTAATTGCGCTATACATCACTTTTGTGACCATTAAAACACATATTAAATTAAATTACATAAGCACTTCTTACAGAAGTTGGGCTTGGTTGGGCTATGGGCTATCCATCAATTAATCCAGGCCCGACCAAATGATTAATCGGGCCCTAAAAATTATTCAAATTATTAGTTTAGATATTAAAATAATTTATTTTTAATAATAAATTAGTAAACTGTCTGGGAATTCATAATAAACTCTATATTCATTTTAAATTATTAATCGGGCCATGATAATTATCCAAATTATTATTTTAGATATTAAAATAAATTAATTTTAAAAACAAATTAGTAAACTGTCTGGGAATTCATAGTAAACTATTTAATATAGTAAAACTCTTTAAGCGGATCCGGAATTGTTGGAATCTACTATACTAAGGGAAGGGAATGTACTCTACCTAAGATGAGGACACTTGTCAGGCATCCAAACATAATTCCTAATTTTTTAAAATACAACAGAACTGGTGTCGGAATCTCCCCTCTCTCCAGTTTCCTCTCTCTCCACTATCCTCTCTCTAAACAAACTGAACCACATAACTTCCTAAAAAATAACCAACTTCCGATGACTCTTCCACAATGCCCATTAGACCTTCCTTCTCACAACCATCTTCCATTAGTTCCTCTCTCCTACCATCGCCCACCTTGAAGACCAAGCCATCTGAACAAGTTAAGATAGCTATTAGGCCAAGGCCAAATAAAGGTTCCTAGAATGATATGAATGAACTGGGAAACAAATAAAGTACAGATAGAACTGTTGAAGAGAGGAAGGAGGAGTATGACAAAGCACGGGCCTGTATCTTAAGTAGCTCAAGCAATTATGGCATGGAAGGTTCATCTTCTCAGAGTTTAAAAATAATAAATTTATTAAAAATAATTCGTATTAGTCTATGCATTTGGTGATTCCGTAGTCTGATCTAAAAACCTGATACAATTTTGACCTTAGTGGTCCACCAAATACATTTTCTTAGCATATGCAATTTGATATCAACGTTAATTCAAAAAGAAATTCAAGCTCCTACAAATTGAACTCGCAACAAAGGCCCGGGATCACAATAAATAATTTTTTTAATTTAAATGGGAGGCACACACAACTTTCAAATTAATTTGAAAAAAAAATAAAACTGATACCATTTTGACCTTGGTGGCCCACCAAAAACTTTTCCTTAGCATATGCAATCTAATATCAACGTTAATTTAAAAATAAATTCAAGCCCCTGCAAATTGATCCGCTACAAAGGCTCGGGATCACAATAAATAATTTTTCAATTTAAATAGACACGCACGCACAACTTTTAAATTAATTTGAAAAAAAAATACCTGATGCCATTTTGACCTTGGTGGCCCACCAATTACTTTTTTTTAGCATATGCAATTTGATATCAACGTTAATTTAAAAATAAATTCAAGCCCATGCAAATTGATCCGCTACAAAAGCCCGGGATCACAATAAATAAATTTTCAATTTAAATAGACACGCACGCACAACTTTTAAATTAATTAAAAAAAATACTAATGCCATTTTGATCTTGGTGGCCCACCAAATACTTTTTTTTAGCATATGTAATTTGATATCAATGTTAATTTAAAAATAAATTCAAAACTCTTGCAAATTAAACTCGCAGCAAATTCAATGGTACGTACATCGCACGGGGTTTTGCTGCTTACCCTCTAAAATTATGTTGAAGAAAGAGGCCCCACTGCGCTTGCCTGACCCAACCACCTCCATTTTCGCTATCCACTGTGCTCCCGACGTGTACGATAATTCCTTTAAAATGTACTTGGCACAAACCCCCCACCCCCACGCCCACGCCAACGCCAAAATGGCAGCAATCTGTTCTTGTGGTGTGAAGAACACAATTCCTTCACCAGGTATATTAAAGCTGCCAATTTCACCCTAATTGCATATTGTTTGCCTTCTATTTTGTAGTAATCTATTCATATCTTTCATCTATTAGAGTGTGTTTGGATTTTTTTTTATTGCTTTTCTTTCCTCTAGAAGTTCTTATCTTAATTTCTTACACACCAATTTTCCTCAAATTTGTATTTTTTCAGGAAGAAGATTCAAATACTCTGGTGAATCTGTGGTAATCATTTTCAACCACTAAGTGTAAACTTCCTGTTTTCCCCCATTTACCTTCCCCCATTGTTGTGTTTTGCTGAAAATATTGATGGTGAAAGTAGTCTTAGGAAATAAAGAAATAATCCACCCCACATGCTCAAAATTGCTGAAATAATTGATATTGATAGTGGTCTTAGGTAGTTCATATCTTAATTTCTTAATTTGTTTTATATCTGAAAGAAACAATGTGACCCAGATGCTCATTTTTCTGAAATGATAGAAAGTGATGCAATCTAGTAGGGTCTTTTGTTTTCAATAATAAAGAAGCAGAGTGAAATGTGTCAGTACAACACATTCTCAAATAGATGGAATCATCTATAGGCAATTGTAGCTTAATATTGTTCCTGTCCAAGAGTAAAATCTTTTCACTTTGTTGATGATTTTCGTTCTATTGTATTTTGTTTTATATTTTGAAAGGATGATTTAATGAGTTGCTTTATTTCTTAAATTGCAACATGTACTGTGTGATCCACTGGACATCTCACCATCTCCATTAAGAAAAGCTGCCCAGGTGGAACCTGCAAGATGTCATCGGTCATCACAACATTGTTTCATCACATTTACAATTATATGCATACATGCTGAGACTGATGCACAGTACTTCTGCTGCCTTTTAATTTTTTCTAGATGGATCATGGGATAATACAGCTTGCATTTCTTGAAAAATCCTTCATCTTTTGTCGGAATTTGTTGATAGAAAAGTAAGGACCCATTTGCGCCTCATGAAATAGGGACTTGGTTTTCTAAAATGCCATGTTGATTTTGCAATTTGACAATTCTATTTCCTGACTTTAGAAATCAGTGGCCTGGTTTGTTTCTAATTTTTTTTAGATTCTGTTAGGAAAAGAAAATGGAACAGAAGCTTTCTGGTTGCGGAAGTTCTCCTTTTTTTTCATGAGATCAACTACTGTAGAGATAAGAACTGTCCTATGTTACAGTTTTTTTTTTTCAACACAAGGGTGCTTTTGAAGAGTATTAAAGTTACTACTTTTTTAGAAGGAAACAATTTTGCATCATTTAATTTATCTCCACGATGGATATTAATTCACTGAATCCAACGAATCTAAGGAATCAGACTCTCTCTCTCTCTCTCTCTCTCTCTCTCTCTCCCTCCCTCTCTCTCCCCACGTGCATACACTCATTTCCATACAGAGCCTCACTAATCACAGGTAACATATTTATAATTCAAGTTTTAAGGGTATGAAATAAAGTTCACCATCTTAAGTACAAAAGTGTTTCCTTTGAAACATGGAGAAATAGTGAGTCATTCTTTTCTACTAGCAATGAAATGAATAATTCCCCATTTAAACAACATGGAGTATGGACTTGTTTCTTAGAATTCACATTTTATGTGTTTCCATGATTACATAAATGTAATGACCTGTCTTAATGGCTTATTTCAGCAAGCACAGTTCTCAGAACAGAGCTTGAGTTGTGGCTCGTAATGAAGTACATACTTAACTGAACACGCTTTCCGCCACCCCACAATAGAAGAAAAAAGAACATGACTGATTTTCATTGATATTCCTATCATAACTTTTATTCTGTTACAAATTACACTGGCAGAGGGCTCTTCCTATACGCATACTAACAATAGGCAAAAAGAGGTCCAAAGGGATTCAGCTAATAGTTGAAGAATACAGGGAGAAGCTCAAGTACTATTGCAGCGTCGATGATGTCCAAATCAAATCCAATCCAAAAAATACAAGGTATGCATATCTTGTTTCTACAACACGCAACCATTCAATCTGATAGTTATATATTCCATTTTCATGTGTATTTGCATGATGACAAAAGTGAGTAATTGATAGAATGGTTTGTGAATCCGGAATCTAATGCTGTTGATGTTGTTGGCATTAATTAGTAGTCCTAGTTTCTATAGTCACTGCTATGAACTTTACCAGCTTTTGATATGAAAAGACGTACTTGTGTTATTTATTGTATTTCTGGACATGCATTCAGTTTGAATATCTGGTTCTTTTTGTATGATCTTCATCATCTCTGCATAAGAAGAAATGTTTCTTTGGATTTTACTTCATATTCTCAACTTGGATCTGCTTTGTACTCCCATCTTTTTATTTGCATCATATCAGTATCAGAACCTGGGGATTAAGTCGGTGAAAATCCGAATAAAGGAATTTCTATTTCAAACAAAATCTTTAGTATAGCTTGCAGGGAGTAAAAGAACTATATATATATATATATATATATATATTAGAACTGTATAAAGTATTATACAGTGACTTGTCACACAGTAACATGCGTAAGTATATTTAATAAAATTTTGTTGGTCATATGGGTGACATAGTTGTTCCCCCGAAGTCACGTTTCTCTCTTCTTCTCTTCATCTTTCTTTCTTCTCATCTTCTTAACTCGGAAGTGATGCAACACGCATGTATTTTTTTGGACAAGCAATGACTTAAGTGAAAATTGGTGATAGGAAAAATAGATTTTCTCTAAATTGAAGAATCTGGTTTCGGTTACATTTTAGAATTCTTGTGTCAAATTCCCATATTGGTCATACGATAGAATTTCCTTGAAATCTTCTTCAAAAATTATTTTTTCCTTTCTTATCTCTTTTCTAACTAAATAGTTGCATATCAGTGATGTTAAGGCCCAGATCGAAGGTGAAGACAATATTATCATCCAGCACATCAGGTCTGAAGACTGGGTATGACCTTTAAACCTTCATATACTGACCAAAAGATTTTTTTTTTCTTTCTTTGTGGGTGTTTGTTAAGATCGGTATTCTATGTATGGTTATGTAGACATGCTTTGCTATAGACAAGAAATGAAATGTTAAGTGCAACAATATTTTCTCTTGGTTCAGGTTTTCATTTGTGCTAATGTGTCCACCTTCAGTTAAATACACCATCAAAATGATGGGCCCCATTGTGATGTGAAGTGTCAAATACAAGATGGTTCAGGCCCAGGCCCAATATGGTGGTGTGTCAATCTCGTTGGATGTGGTCAATCCTTGTACAGCTTTCTTTCTTCCTTAAATAGATTGTAATTAGATTTGGTTAAATATTCTTTCCTTAATTAGATTGTAATTAGATTAGCTAATTGGTAGAGCTGATTTGTAGCCTTTAAATAAGGCAACTGTACTCTATATAATGGGAGAGAATCTCCAATGAAAGGGAGACGATTTTACAACACAAAGTCTATTGACTTCATGCTACGTTTGTCATGGTATCAGAGCTCTGATAATTCTCTTCTCTTCTAGTCTTCTTCTTCGACTTGTTTGTCGAATCTTGGTGATAACAGTCATTGACATTCTGTCCTTGACTGGTCGTGCATGTTAACATAGTTTTCATTAACATCCTGAAGTCTGCTCACTGTGGCCCACCACAGATCAGCCCAAGTTCATCACAGACATCCTTCTATCTTGATCGACAGTTGATTTAGAGCCTTGAGGACGTGCGTTTGACTCAGCAGAAAAATCAGAGATCAGATTTAGGTTCTGAGAACCATTCTCGTCAGGAACTTGGAGTGTCTCTTCAGGGGCCCACCTCTGATCAACACTTCAGCATCAGTGGAGCCTCCCATCTTGGTCGACCACTCATCCTGGTATTTTTGGACATTTTTTCAGCATTTTTCGATCATCAGAGGTAGGCCATCTACCATCTCTTTTAGTTTTCCAGTTTTGACAGATCATTTTGATCTCAGCCGTACAAAATCTTGGATTGTGGATGGATTTCAATAAAACTTGTATTGCTGGAAAGGTATTTTGATACTCCTTGCAAATAGTTGATCTGATTCTCCACTTGATCAACCAGTGGGGCCCACGCAGGGATTCTCCACCATTTTTTCTGGTCTCCTGGACCAATTTTTTGCTCTCTGTGTTCACAATCGGCAGTCTGTCATTGCTGGACTGTTGCACATAATCTCTGGATACTACCTCTCTTTGTTTGGTTCTAAATGGAGAAGTCTGAAGTTCATGATTCGATTTAATGGTAAAAACTATCCAGCATGGGCGTTTCAATTTCAATTATATCTTGAGGCCAAGGAATTATGGGGATTTGTTTCTGGTTCAGACCCAAAGCCTACAGAGGATGATAAAAAGATTGCTACTTGGAATACAAAAGATGCAAAACTTAAAACATGGATTCTTGGGGCTGTGGAACCTCATCTGATTCTGAACCTCAAATCCTATACAACCGCCAAGGAGATGTGGGGTTACTTGCAGACAGTTTATCACCAAGATAATTCTGTACGACAATTTCAACTTGAGTGTGAAATTGCAGAATACAGTCAAGGCACCTTGTCCATTCAGGACTACTACTCTGGTTTCCGTAATTTGTGGAGTGAATACGATGGGATTAAATATGCTTCTGTTCCACACAATGTTCTTAAAACTATACAAGACCTTCAAACCTCAAGTCACAGGGACCAGTTTTTGATGAAATTACGTCCTGAATATGAGACTGTTACATCGTCTCTGCTGAGCCGGAGCCCATTACCGTCTTTGGATGTTTGTTTGAATGAGCTTCTGCGAGAAGAACAACGTATTCACACAAAAGCCCATCTGGAACAACAGCACACTGCAACTTATCCTGTTGCATACTCTGCTAAAGGGAACACTCCGTCTCTTCAGACCTCTCAGTCTTCTCCGACTCCTCAGACTCGGGATATGAGCAACGTCCAATGCTACTCTTGCAAAAAGTATGGACATCTTGCAACTCAATGCAACCAGAAATTCTGTAATTACTGCAAAAAGAAAGGACACATCATTACTGAATGTCGCCGCCGTCCACAAACTCGGACTCCCAATGCCTATGCTGCCAAGATAGACTATTCTACTGCTGATGCTGCGTCCACCTCTGTGCCTTCACAGCCTGGTTCTTTTTCCTCTGCTCTCACTCCCGAATTAGTTCAACAAATGATCGTCAATGCTTTTTCTGCACTTGGCATCACAGGTAAATCTAAATCCTCTTCTTCCATTTGGTATCTTGATTCCGGAGCATCAAATCACCTGACTCATTCCAGTGCACAACTTTCTAGATTGACAAAATATACTGGCAATACTCATGTTCAAACCGCCGATGGAGGCCATCTTCCTATCACTGCATTTGGAGATATTTCCAGTATCTTGCCCTTAAAGAATATTTATCACTGTCCCCATTTAATTTCAAACCTCCTTTCAGTTGGACAACTCGTTGAAAACAACTGTAATGTTTCTTTTTCTTCCTCTGGTTGTGTTGTGCAGGACCAGATGTCAGGGAGGGAGATTGCGAGGGGGCCTAAAATTGGACACTTATTTTCTCTTGATCTATCTACTCCAATTAGGAATAATTCAGCAAATGATTTTTGTTTTTCTGCTCAAAATAATTGCCAATTGTGGCATAGTAGGCTTGGACATCCTAATTTTAAAACCATGTCTCACATGGTTAATTCTGGATTGTTAAACTCAATAGGTTTTTCTAAGTTTGTTTCTTTTGATTATGCTACATGTAAGTTGGGCAAAAGCAAGACTCTTCCTTTTTCTGTCTCTACTTCTAATAGCATTCAGTGTTTTGATTTAGTTCATAGCGATGTTTGGGGTATTGCCCCTCATTTGTCTCATGCTAATTATAAATATTTTGTGACATTTATTGATGATTATAGTAGATTTACATGGGTCTATTTTCTGCATTCTAAAGCTGATGTCTTTAATGTTTTCAAGATGTTTTTAGCTTATGTTGAGAATCAATTTTCCACGTGCATTAAAATTTTACGCTCTGATTCGGGAGGTGAATATGTGTCTACAGACTTTCAAACTTTTTTACAACAAAAAGGAATCATTTCTCAAAAATCTTGTCCTTATACCCCTCAGCAAAATGGGGTCGCTGAAAGGAAAAATCGGCATCTCCTTGATATTACCCGATCTCTTCTTATTGAATCCTCTGTTCCTACTCGTTTTTGGACAGAAGCTCTTAGCACTGCTGTCCACCTTATAAATTGATTACCCTCCTTTTCTTTAGCAAATGAGAGTCCTTTTTATCGGTTATACAAAACTACACCGTCTTATGATGATCTACATGTTTTTGGATCGGTGTGTTTTGTACATTTACCTCCTACTGAGCGTAACAAACTTACTGTCCAATTTGCCAAATGCGCATTTCTAGGATATGCTAGCAACCAAAAGGGGTTTCTTTGTTATGATCCTCATCTACGGCGCATTCGTACCTCCCGTAATGTTGTCTTTTTCGAAACTCAATATTTTTTCCAAAAGCATCTTGATTCTGTAGCATCCTCATCTGTGGTTTCCTTCCCTGGTTTTTCGGACAAAACTCCATTTGTTAAATTTCATCCTAATTTTTTTTATCAAAGACGGAATAAAGCTGTGACCACACATAGTCCCCCTACCGATCCCCCAACTGCATCTGGTCCCCCTGAAGACCCTCCATTACGTCGTTCATCTCGGATTTCCGTACCTCCAACTCGTTATGGATTTACCCACACTTCCTTGATGGCCATCATACCTTCTACTTCTATTCCGAACTCATATTCTCAGGCTGTGCAGCATGAGTGTTGGAATCACGCTATGCAGGATGAATTGGATGCTCTTGCACAAAATCATACATGGGATGTGGTTCCGTGTCCTTCTTCTGTTAAGCCAATAGGTTGCAAGTGGATTTATTCTATCAAGCTTAATCCTGATGGGACTCTGGCTAGATACAATGCGCGCCTTGTCGCCCTGGGTAATCGGCAGGAATATGGTATTGATTATGAAGAGACTTTTGCTCCTGTAGCAAAAATGACAACTGTTAGGACTATTCTTGCCATTGCAGCATCTAAATCCTGGCCTCTCTACCAGATGGATGTTAAGAATGCATTTCTTCATGGTGATCTCAAAGAAGATGTTTATATGCGCCTTCCTCAGGGGGTTTCATCGATCATCCCGGGTGCTGTTGCCAAACTAAGGCGTTCTCTTTATGGTCTCAAACAAGCCCCCCGGGCATGGTTTGAAAAGTTCCAACATGCTCTTAGCCACTTGCGTTTTCATCCTAGTCCATATGATCCATCCATGTTCCTTCATCATGCTTCTACAGGGATCACTATTCTTCTGGTTTATGTGGATGACATCATCATTACAGGTACCGATGCAGATATGATTCAACAACTTCAGGCCTCTCTTCATCAATCTTTCCACATGAAAGATCTCGGCCCTCTACACTATTTCTTAGGTCTTGAAGTTCATCAATCTGAAAAAGGCATCGTACTCCATCAACATAAATATGCTCTTGAATTAATTGAAATGGCTGGTCTTCAAGGTTCTGCTCCCGTCGATACTCCTGTAGAAGTCAATGTTAAACTTCAGCAAGACAGTGGGGATCCTCTCTCTGATCCTACCCTCTATCGTCGCCTCGTTGGTATCTTGATCTACTTGATGATAACTCGTCCTGATATTTCTTATGCAGTCAATTTAGTCAGCCAATTCATGACTGATCCTAGACATCTTCATTTGGCTGCAGTCCGACGTATTATTAAATACCTCATTCGGACACCAACCCGTGGATTATTTTATCCGGCCCAGAACTCTCTTACACTCACAGCATACTCAGATGCTGATTGGGCTGGTTGTCAGGACACTCGTCGCTCTACCACAGGATGGTGCATGTATCTGGGTGATAGCTTAATTTCGTGGAAATGTAAGAAACAAGATAAGGTCTCTAAATCTTCCACCGAAGCCGAGTATCGTGCCATGTCCGCTGCTTGTTCCGAAATTCTATGGCTTCGCGGGTTGCTTTCAGATCTTGGGTTTCCTGCTGATAGTGCCACACCACTCTATGCCAACAATACTAGTGCAATTCGTATTACTGCCAATCCAGTTTTCCACGAACGCACTAAACATATCGAGATTGATTGCCACTTTATTCGCGACGAATACAAACGTGATGTGATTAGCCTTCCTCACATTTCTTCTGATCTTCAAAATGCTGATATCTTCACAAAAGGCCTTCCGCGACCTCGTCATCAGTTCTTGGTTAACAAATTGATGCTTGTGGATTCCCCCGCATCAATTTGAGGGGGGGTGTCAAATACAAGATGGTTCAGGCCCAGGCCCAATAGGGTGGTGTGTCAATCTCGTTGGATGTGGTCAATCCTTGTACAGCTTTCTTTCTTCCTTAAATAGATTGTAATTAGATTTGGTTAAATATTCTTTCCTTAATTAGATTGTAATTAGATTAGCTAATTGGTAGAGCTGATTTGTAGCCTTTAAATAAGGCAACTGTACTCTATATAATGGGAGAGAATCTCCAATGAAAGGGAGACGATTTTACAACACAAAGTCTATTGACTTCATGCTACGTTTGTCATGAAGCACTATGCAAAAATCTGCCAATGGAGAGTCATTACTCGTAACCCTTCAATCAGTGGCCAGCAAATTAGATACTTAAATTTTGGGATATTATATTTGTTTCTGTTTTTTGTACAAATAAAAAACTCGAAGCATAATATAGAATGTTGGACAAAACTTATGCAAAAGAAGTTATGAAAATGGTAACACATGACGGGCATGTCGGTATGTCAGGTTTTCTATGGTCTCCCATATTGGTCATCCTGCTTTTGTCTCACATTGGGACATGTCTGTTCAAGTTGCAGAGATAATTGCATCTTTGGCCCATGTATGGTTATCTGACATTCTGACCACCATCCATTTTATCTTGAAATTTAATAATTTGCCACAACCAGTGAGCATGTTTCTGATCTGTTATTATCTCTTACTTCTCACAAAGTATTAATAAATTTACTTTTGGTAATTACTTTAAACTATTTTACTTCTTGACAAGAGTCCATAGCAAAGTTGGAAGGTGCTCAGTGTTTCAAGTCTGCAGCTCGAGTCATATTACCATTTGGAAAAGCCAAAAAAAAAAAAAAAGTGTTCCTTATTACTTTTTCCATCCAAGTAGGTGGGCTTCTTAGTCTGAAGTTTGCGTCTTATTGTTATTATTTTTTACTTGCTTTGATTTTGTTTTCTCAGGTTGTGGTGTTGGATGAGCGTGGGCTAGATATTGGGTCTGAACAAATGGCTGAATTGGTGGGGGATGCAGGGAAAACGGTATGAGTTTGACGTTAGTAGTTGAAAATATATGTAGACAATTTTAATATTGGACATGTAAGTGGTTGTGTTTGCTTAGGTTACTAATATTGTTCTGTGCTGATACCAATATCAGCAACTATAATGTATGAATTTTTGCTAGGTTATACAGTCTCCTCTTGTACAGGGTTTTTTAACTTTTTGAAGTCTTGGCAATTTTCTGATTGGGTATCACATGGGATGGCCATATCTGTTAAGTCGTGCCTTTATCTTCTCATGAAAATTTTCATTTTCACTGGTAAAATTAGTACTCTATATCTTGATGCAGCACTAGGACTGCAAAGAGGGCAGCTAATTGCCAGCATGAATTGCCAAACGGCTTGGGAACTGGTGACTTTCCAGAGCCTACATGATATATAAATGAAGGTGGAAAAAGAACCCGAAGTAGGCTGTGACTGGTCACTCTACTGGAACGCTAGACTCTCTCGCAGCCAAGTAGGAATCAGCCTACTCAAACTGTATAACGAATAATCGTTTGCTCTTGGATGGTCTGTTTTGTTCGATCCCTACCTTCGGGGTTTCGATGGTGCGGTTCTTGTTTTCAGTATAAGTCTCTTGTACTGTTTTCTCTATATTGAATTTAACTATTTAAAAAAAAAAAAAAAAAAAAAAAAAAAAAACACTGTATAACGAATAATCACAGACTGGAACCTGCCAGATATAAATGGAAGTCACTTAGTTCTGGAATTGCTCATGTCACGGAGGAAAGTTTCCTCAAAAGTCAAATCCAAGAACAGATCTTCCAGTGTGACTCGAGGGATGCTATTTCTTCTTTTTTTTTTTTTACCGAACTATTTGATTATGCACAAGATATTATTTCCCTACTTTGAAATACTCATATATTAATTGAGCATTTTAAGTGATGTGATCTGAGTCTGGTAAGCTATTGAACTTGACCTAGATGGTCACCTGTGTTTGGGTTTTCAAACTATTATAGAGATCCAAAGGAACTTGCTTATCCATTAGTCCTGCAGGTCACCATATGCCTGACAGAAGGTGTGTACCATACATGTGTTAGAGATCTTAATCCTATAGATTTGGATGGATAGCATTTTTCCTTTGAAGAATTATTTCTGTCTAGATCTCTGAAATCTATTTATACAGTGATATACCTTGCAGTGAGAATACACATTTTTCAAGCATCTCATCTCTCCTTTTGCTCTCTCTTTGGGCATGTTTGTTTGCAGATACATAACATGCCCTTATAGTTTGTATTTTGAATCATTCTAGTTCCTTAAAGGATGCTTGTTGATTACTCAAATTCTAGACCACTGGTGACCTATGATGCATGGATACTTCAAAATGAGCAATGCATCGTGTCATTTTGTATCCGATACTTCACTTTTTTTTATGTAAAATCCATGTTCTTGCTGTGTCTATGGTGTATCCTAGCTGTATCCATGCTGTATCTGGGCATCATAGATGGTGATTGCATTTCAAGTCCCTGTTCATTTGATGCTCTTTTCATTTGTAATACTTGTAGGGATCATCAGCAATTGCATTTTGCATTGGTGGCCCTTATGGTCATGGGCGACAATTGCGTGAACGTGCTGATGTGACAATCAGGTTGTCCTCCATGGTCTTAAATCATCAAATTGCTTTAATAGTGCTTTTGGAGCAGCTTTACAGGTAAGAACCTTTTTCATTGTTCTATTTCTCAATTTTTTTATATATGATTTTTGATCTTTGAAGCAAGAGTTAAGAACTCAGGCCCAATTAGTGCATTCTTTCTATTGAGGAAAAAACTGCCTATAGAACTGTGCAAATCAGATGAAGTGGGCTACCAAATTGGTTTGGACTGACTCAATTCGTGTCGCTCAGGTTCAAACTGGCAGTTCATTGTTGAAGCATCCACTTCACTGGTTCACCCTCCATTGGATTTTAAGTACAAAATTCGGCCTGGTTGAAATTATCATGGGAAATTCACTTATTGTTACAAAAAATTGGTTGTTAATCATTAACTCGCGTCATTTCTAAACAGGCAAAATATCACAAGGAGCAAAAAAAGTGCTTGCTTTTAGAGAAGCAAACACCATTCCTCTCCCCCCCACCCTAACAAATCTGAGCCCTCTCACAAACACCTATCCCCATTAAATGGCCCTCATCTAAAGTTGACATCAACCATTATCAATTGTTGGACTGTATCACAATAGAAGATCAATTTTAAATACATTACACTATGGGGTCCTACAATCAAGGGCTTTGAGATCTGATTAGAGCGACTTTTGGCCAACCCCCAATCTACAACATAATTTTTCATCCTCTCCCCCTCTAGGGGGCCTCGTACAAACTGAAGCAGGCTTTTAATAACCAGTCCATGGTTTTCTTTTTTTTAGTGCTCCTCCGTGAACAAAGTAAAAGATTGACATGGTAGTTTGGCTCGTGCGCAAACTAACATTTGGCTCAGGCTAAGTTTCTGATTGATGGGTGTGTTTTAAACATTTCTTGGAAGCCTAAACTTGATTGTTTATTAAACTAGAGCATGGACTATTCTCAAAGGACAGAAGTACCACCACTAGCTTTGCTTCTCAGAACATGCTGGCAGCCATTTCCATTTATACAGGTATGAGCTTATAGCTTCAAATCTTAATGTCACGCCAAATGGATCACATTCCTGCTCATTTCTTTTCTGCTATGATTGATCATTGTATTTTGTTCTTTTTTCTGTTTGGGTTTAGCTTTGAATTTGGTGATAGCTTGTCAGTATAGTTCTCTTGTACCGTTAAGCTTTTCTAATGAACATTATATATATATATGGCAAGGCTTTTCTAAGCATGAGTTTAGGATAACCTACCTCCCCCCCCGAATTGCACATGTCCACCAACTTTCAGTCATCCTAATTTACTGAACCGCTGGATCGATTGTGTACCGATCCGAATGGACTGTTGACCATTAATATATAAATATATATGTGGGGGCATTTTTGCCCCTTTCGTGTTGTCCAATGAGTTAATACCACGTCATGAGATAATGCCATGTCAAACTTTCACATTTCAAAGAAATTAACTTTCTGCTGCCCATTACTAGTTTTTCTGGATGCATTACGAAAGTAACTTTCATGCCTCCCATTTCAAACGAAAATGTCATCTCATTAATATTTTGGCATGCATTGCAGCCAGGAACCCGAGATGGCCCTTGCTTTCATGTACAGAACCCTCTGCCACCAAACTTTTAGCCCATTTCGGGAGTTTTTCGGCATGCATTGCAGCCTGGACGTTACTTTTAGACCATGGTGCTTAGCCTATAACTCAAATCCGACTAAACCCAACCTGTTGAAACCCCTACATAAGAACAAGAAAGCATGCAACTGAATCTTGTCATTCTTAGCAATGTTGTTGAATTTGAGCTTCAAAAAGCTAGCTTGAACCTGTGCAAAAGTAGTGTAGTTCGTGAATCAAACCAATAAATTTAAGCCAATTTCTGTGCGGGACACAACTTTGAGAAACAGAGTGCATATTGTTTTTGTGAGGGTGCATTAGTGCATGGATGGATGTGGTTGGGATGTGCTGTTTAAAAATGGTCAGTTTTTCCACTGTTTGGCGCATCATATTGAAGATGCTCATAGTCCATGTTTCTGTATATGTAGAAACAATATCTCTGCTTGAAAGTGTTTGTAATTTTAACCTACTTGTGCTCCCCCCAATGTCTGGTAAACTAATCTGTGACTGCACTGTGGTGTGTTTAGATTTGGAGTATCTTTGGCTTTTAATAGAGAGAGGAATCATGTGTCCAATGCAGATGATGGGTGGTGATCTTTTGGATATATTGGGCCACAGATGGGTAGGATGGAAAGGATGGGTGGTGATTTTTTGAAGTGAGTCCAAGACCTATTGGTTGATCGGATGTACTGATCCCTTGGGAAAATTGCCAGGTGCAAACCTTGGTTCAAGGTTCAAACAGGGGGCTCCAAATTAAACAACTATTGATTAAGATTAAATAAAACTACAAAAGGGTAAAGACAATGTGAATTCAATTTCTTCCTTCCTTTTTTTTTTTTTTTTTCCGTTCTCTGGATGAGTGCTTGCTTCTATTCATTCTAACCAGTTCCAAGAAATTATACTAAAGTAGAACAAAATGTACAGGAATAAGCTGAGCAAACAACCTAATCAAAATTGTGAAATCTGGGATGTACAGGGATGCAGTTAAATTGACCACCGCTAATCAACATTATGAAATCCAGGAAGAAGGGAAGTCACGAAGCCGGCGACAATCATCTGGATCTCCTTGGAAACTCCCAACCAGTGGATGCCACCCCCTCTATCAGGTTCTGCCCGGTTCTCATTCTCAACTGGCTGATTCATGTTATCAGCAGGCTAATTCTTGTTGGAAGCTTTAGTACACCATTTGCATCTACAGATATCAAAAACGAAAGATCATTTATTAGCCTAGTTTCTTGTTGATTGTACTTTGGCACTTACATCTCGCGGTAGGTTCAAGCCATCTGAGTTATTGATTTATAAAAAATGTAGTCTTTTATTTTATTTATTATAAAAAAAAAATTATAAAGATTTCGATAGTAATCCTATTGAAAAACTTTCAAATAGAAAAAATCCAAATGGTTCTCTTCTCAATAGAGTAGGTCGAGTTTGATTGAACCACTTAAATCGTGTATTATTCTCTTCTTTGTGAGTATATTTTCATTTTTATAGTGCAAGACCTCTTAATTTTTTAGCCTAAACGACTCTACACCCTAGGAAATCATGAAAATCTTGGCCGCAGGCCGTGATGGGCGAGCATTCCGGCCTGGCACAGCACGATTGCAGATTTGCAGTGTCGTGCCATGCCGGCACATCTCTAGTCTGGGTACATATATGCTTTGAGGAGAATTTGCATGTTCAATAAAGGTAAATGCTCCTATGCAACCCACATTGAAATTGTTCGTGTGGTTATGAAGTCCATTGATGAGCTGGAGGTCCTCGCTTTGAAGTGTTTGGGGCCTTACTCGATACACAATGCTAGTGGGTGGTAGCTGGTGTTGCATATTTAAGGTTTTACAATGATCAACCGAAAAGGGGTTGGCGGGTTCCTTATCATAAAAAAAAATGCTCCTATGCATCCACCTCGCGCAAGGTTGGATATGGAGCCCACCTGATCAAACCACCAATCCCTCACTGACTAAGACCATTGGATTGAGGGTTTTTTTTTTTTTTTTTGTTCACATAAAATTGTTGAACTTAACCTAGGACCACAAACCAACGGGTCAAGGCTCAGCAAAATGACTTAAAATTTGATACATGAGGTGGACCCACATTAGTTTTCCGTACTATCCCTTGATCTGTTGGGGCACCAGCAGCATCTACCTCACCTGGTACCATGCGAGGTGGAAGCACCCAACAATGTCCCTCGTGACTCCTGAGATATAGATATTTTTATGTGCCTCCTAAATGAAGCCCACTTATGATCAATAATCCTGGTTAGTTATGGATTGCTTGCAACAATTCATTGTAGTTTGCAGGTAGGACAGTTTTAGAGCTATGGTTCCAATGCAAATGAAGCCCAGGTCCCAGTCTTGATCCTTTTGCTAGCTAGATATCAGAATATGAGATTTGAGTCACAACCACACTGGAGAGCTAGCATCAGGATTTCAATAGGATGAGGAACTGAATTCTGAACCAAAATAACAGTTGATCATCTCATTCTCATGTCATCACCGACTAGCAAATCTTGATTCAAATGACCCATTACAGTTCACAGTATGATCCTTTCTTTTTTCGTTTTTTCAATTTGCCAAACAACTCATGAACCAACATAAGCAAAGAAAATATATATAGCTTTCAATTTCCTTGCAAGACTAAAAGGGGTCGCTTGCCTTTTCTTAGAAGTTTTTGTCATTGTAAGCAATGTCGTCGAGTCTGAGCTTCGAATGGCGTCCATGAATGTAGCAGCAGGACAATTTTTGGTGTGGAAAATGGCCTTATTTACAAATCATTTCACGCCTCATTTATTCATGGCAGGCAGAAATAGCACAAGCCAATGCATAACCATCATGTGAATCATGAGTGCAAACAAATGACCACTACAAGACACAAGAATTGCAGCTTGGAAAACCTTAACTGGGTGGATAGTAGAAGCATCAAAATCACCAGATGGAGATGCATAAATCCATTTTCCTAGACAAATCCTACCATGGGTACGAAAAGTTCATATATTAAGGAATGCAGTGAAAATAAAAATGTTCTCTTTCTATCAGTCTCCCATTTTCATACAAAGACCTCGCCAAAACAGCACATGTTAAATATGTTGCCATCTATAACATACAATAACCAATAAACATACAGTAATTTGAGACGAGATGCATCTGCATTGGACTTGGGAAGGTTAAGGAGTGGTTCCCCACTGGGCTGAGAACGCAGAGAGGAAGGAACTACTCCTTTCAGCTTAAATCTGATTTGGGTTACAAGGGAGAACTATAGATGAAAAGAGTATCATGGTTTAGGAGGAGAAAACTGTATTGACCTTCTAATTGATCTATTGGTGCAGGGTTTTGGCTTAGATTGGTTGAGTGGTAGGGTACTCGGGGGACAGCCTACTCACCCAGGGATCAATCACTCAATGGCTGTATGAGGTGAGAGTATGGACACCCTTACAACGGGTGTGTCTACTGTGGCCCTTGATTCCAACCAAGTTGGGAGCATCTACAAGTGCTCTCAACCTTTTCCCACCAAATAGGGTATAGTGCTTAAACTACTTGATGTATTAATTGAATGAATCTCTGTTTCTTCTCATGCTGTAACCAAATGGTTCCCACTGCCTTTGATTTTTTTTTTTTTTTTGCCCCACGATATCGATATGCCTTTGTCCCATAACTTCACAACATCACACAAGATTCAAAGGATAAACAAAGAAACTTCATCACATTCTACCCAGATATGCCTTGCAATATATTATAAATACAACAACTTTGAGAAATAAATCAGACGGCCATCCCTGATTCACGGAAGATAGAGAGACCAAGTCAAAAAACGGAAGTTTCTTTTCTGAAAATAAGCATTTAACCCAGCTCCCATTGCTCTTCAGCTTCATCTGTACATCAACTCCCTCATGCGGTTCAGGCATCCGCATACTTCATCTACAAGGTGGCCGAGCCTGCAAACCCAAATCATTAATTTGCTTTGCTTTTACCATCATATTTTTCCAGACATTAACTCAAACCAGTCTACATTAAGAACTCCTTACCATTGCTGATAGGCCAAAAAATAATTCAAATTTGTGGGATTCAAATAGAATTTGGCATGACTGGTGTTCAAAGGCACATTCCCCTGATGTCAGAAGAGAGTTTTAGTAACAGAAAAAATATTGGAAACAGGAATTGACCTATCCAGCTCCAAGTTCAGGCTCAGCATCAGAACTGACAATCAAATCAAGTTCATAATCTACCTTGACAGAATTGGCCCCACAAAGATCACACGGATGACGGATTTATTCAATAAATGTTAAATGATATGATAGTAGAATAGAGCATTAGAGCTTCACCCAAGCAGTGAGCTACAAACATGGGTTCACGTTTGGCAATCTGAACTTTCGATGGATCCCAATGTGCACATACAGAGGTTGAAAGATCAGTCATCTTGACCACCAACTTGACACTTGAAGAGACAGGAGGAAATCAGCACTCCGATAAGATTCACCGTCTTCTTCTCTTTTTAACTTTTTTCCCAATAGGTAATATGGCTCAAACCCACAACGATGGGGTTGTGGCAACGAGCACCTTCCAAGTGTGTGCTACAGGCTCTTGTCTACATCAGCTATGTTACTGATGAGATGGGAGATTTGATTTAGGGCCTGTTCGTGCAGCATGTTCTAGGGAAATGGGTGGATCCGGTGCCCTCCTCAATGCCCTACGGTGCAGCGCGGAAATATCACAGGAAAGGGACTTTTAACGCATGGTTTCCTCTAGAGATGGGATCCGGAATTCCTACAAGGAGTGGTGGGAATGCGAGTTCCGTGGAAGAGGAAACTTACCGTTTCCTCTTATGCAGACACTACCAAATGCACCCTTAGAATATTTTTGCTTTTACAGTTTTCAGTCCAGTGCTGTAGCTCAGCTGGTAAAGGGACATCAAAAGTCCTCTAGGGAGAAGGGGCACCCTAGCAGGTGTAATTGCAACAAATAATAAGAATAGGACATGAGAAACATTTTATATTTGGCTGCACTTTTTACAGAGTTTGATAAATGGACCGAGTTTTATAAATGGAAGCAATGAATGTACCACATTATTGATCAAACAACTGATCATGGATGAATGAGAGAGCAGAGATTAAAGAATTCCCATAAACAAGTATATCATCATGACCTGTTCACGGTGTTGAGATATAATGTTTATGGAATAGCGTTAGGCAAGCTGGGTCCACCTCGGATTGGATCTATAGGGGCTTTGTTCAATGATAAGGGGAGAAATTGCTTTTCTAACACCCATTCATAGGCATTTATGACTTAATGAAATGGAGATTAGGGCGATAAGGGACACTTTGAGATTCCTTTTTAATGATCCATCCATGATGAAATGTGACTTGTGCAACCAAATGGGTTGGTAGAGATGCTCCTTGGATGTTTTTCTTTCATTTTAAAGAACACTAGAGAGTTTAGCAAGTGCTTCAAAGTGAAGTTCCATACTTCCATCATTTGGCAGGAGCAAATATAGTTGCCAATTTGTGTCAAGAGGGTGCAGATAGAGTATCCTTTATAGGACACCTCTTTTTTTTTTTTGGGTGGTGGGGGGGGGGGGGGGGGGCGCTCCAACTTAGGCACTAGTTATATAATTGTTCATCTTATTTTCTTCTTCTTTGATTTAGTATAATAAATTAAATGTAAATAATTTATAGAGGAATTTACCTGAAACATCAGGCTAGATGTCCCCAACACAAAAAGGGCCCCAATAGTTTCCTTGTCACAGAAGTGGTCCCCTGGAGCCACTTTCGTTTTTTTATATAAAAGAGCAGTGCACAATATTATTTCGCGAAATCCATTTCCCCCTTTTCTTCTTCCCCAACCCTTTTCCCCTCTACCGATCTCATCTCTTCCTCTTATCCACGGTTGTCCCCACAGTGGTCCCTGCGGTCATTTGCAACCCATTTCTTTCATTCAATCATCAAAGTGTCCGATTGAAGATATTTTGAAGTATTTTCTTCGTCTTCTTCTTGTTTTTTACCCACATTGTGATTGCTTCTCATTTCTTCACTTCTTTCCATTCGACCAATCCTTTTCTGATATCGCATAGTAGAGTAGTGCAATATCATGCACTTGAGTCGGATTGTTCATTTAATCGGTTGTTTTCACTATGCTTCACTTCCCCCTTTTCTGTTGGGGTTCAAATCGGGGCCCAAAAGTGGAGATGTTCGCGAGTTCTCTCACTTTTTGCTCTAAAAAGTCATCAATTGTTTGCGCTCATGTTCGGTATTCCATGGAGGGAATGGGGGTTGGAAGAAGTTCTCAAATGTTATAGAATTGGGGGATGATGGCTTAGCACTTCCCTTACGTCTTGGTTTCTCTTCTCCCCAGGCATGTGGAGAAAACTCTACACAAGAAAATGAGACATAAAATGCGCTACCGGGATTCCTTTGGGCAAATGCTTCTTTCCCCCCATCCATAAGTCCTAACATTTAAACCATTTTCTAAGTGTCATTGTTTCAGTAGCACATTTAGAACGAATAATGTGTAACCATGAATGGAAATGGCCACTAGTAAGTATTCAGTTTCTCGTTGATTAGGACCGCAAAAAGGATTGTTTTGATCCCTATAAAAGTTTAGTAGTAGTTTGGAGGATGAGAAGAAAATCTGGGATGGGAAGAAAGTTAAGAAACAAGGAGAAAGTGCATAACAAAATATCAGTGTTGGGCGACGATATCGTTGCCCAACGGATTTAAATTTCCCTTCAAATGAGTGACAAAGAAAGTCAAGAAAGAACGAGAAAGTGTATTGCAAAATATCAATATAGGACAACAATATCATTGCCCAACAAATTTAAATTTCCCTTCAAATGGGAGACGACAACAAAACTATACGGATTAAATGGCTATAGTTATCCGAATCCTACGATTCGTATCCCGAATCTTAAAGAAAACGATTTGTATCTATGTAATGCATCCCATTTACAAATGAATCTAAGGATTCAAGTGTGAATCCTACGATTTGATACTCGTTTCATCGAATCTTACGATTTAAGCGATTCGGCTAGGCGAGAATGACTACGGCCAATAAGTTAATATTAATAATCTTTTACCTTTTTGCTTTCTTTATTCTCTCTTTCTTTTATTACTTGTATTTTTAAAATGTTATTTAGTAGTTAACGAAACCTCGTAAAAAAAATTTGCGGCTGTGTAAAAGTGATGGTTAGGGTTTTATTTTATTTTTATATTTTGATTTAAAGAAAATAAAAAAATTAATACTTTAAACTTATTTAACTATTTACACATAATTTATTTCATATATGTATTAATATATGTCATGATGTTCTTGATATGATTGTATGATAGACTTATTTTTTATTAAATTTAACTACTATAAATGGGAAAATGGGTGGTTATGAATAATTACTTTTTCTTTTTTTTAATCATTTTTCATTTTTATTAGAAAAATAAAAAATCCTACGATTCGCGATTCGATTCATGTATCTGAACAATTTGCGATACGATTCCAATTTTGAAAACTATGTACATGGCAATAAAATTGAGCGCCGATATCGTCGCTCACCTTCAATATTCAGGGACAATATCGTTGCTCTTTAAAAAAAGGGGACAAAAAGTAATTTTTTAGGCAGGACGACGGGTTTTGTTCCATAAAAATTATGAGGGCCTATTTCGTGCACGGGACCATAGTTATTTGAATCCTAGGATTTGTATCCCGAATATTAAAGAAAACAAATAATATCTATGTAATAAATCCCATTTACAAATGAATCTTAGTTCTTAGGATTCAAGTGTGAATCCTACGATTCGATACTCATTTCATCGAATCTTATGATTCAAGCGATTCGGCTAAGTGAAAATGGCTATAGCCAATAAGTAATAATCTTTTACCTTTTTTCTTTCTTTATTCTCTTTCTTTTATCGCTTGTATTTTTAAGAGGTTATTTAGTAGTTAACGAAACCTCATAAGAATTTTTTGCGGCTTTGATAAGGTTTTAAAGATAAATAAAGAACATGTATTTAACTAAAGCATTCGACTATAGGTATGGTGCTTGTTTGTATCTTCTTATTTTTTTAATCTATTTTGTTTTTTTTTTTTTTTCATAAACACTTTCTTAACTTTAAGAGATATCCGACTGTGTAAGATTGATGGTTTGGATTTTATTTTATTTTTCTATTTTAATTTAAAGATAATTAAAAATATATATTGATACTTTAAATTTATTTAACTATTTACCCATCATTCATTTAATATATATATACATATTAATATATGTCGTGATGCTCTTGATATAATTGTATGATAGACTTACTTGTTATTATATTTATACTACTATAAATGGGGAAATTGATGGTTATGAATAATTACTTTTTATTTTTTTATTATTTTTCATTTTTATTAGAAAAATAAAAAATCCTACGATTCGCGATACAATTCGCGATTCGATTCGATTCATGGGTATGAACGATTGGCGATGCGATTCCGATTTTGAAAACTATGCACAGGCCAACTAACGTGATTTTTCCAGTAATTTCCTCTAATTTATATGTTATTTTTCATATTTTTCTACATAGTGTATATATTGAATATTTTCCAAAGTGGAAACCCGAAATGTATCACTGAAATTAAAAATTGGCCGAAACATTTCAGTTTGGAAATAGGGTTCAAAGCAAAATTAATAAATACAGTCTACAGTACTGTTTTACCAAAAAATAAAAATAAAAACTACGGTACTGCCTATTTGGCTTTGTTTCATTTGCAATAAAATTTGGTTTATTATTGCTCTATAAAAAAACATCATGACATGAGCAAAACATCTACCAACTGCTCATAACAAGTAGGATAACTAACACTCACCCATGATGTTGTTTTATCAGGCACCACTCAGCCTTCTTCATCCTCAGATTCAGGAGTTTTCTTTGCCTTTGTTTTTACATGAGGAGCAGTTTTTACATGATGAGCAGATACTCCTGTAACCAATAGTTTTAAAGAATCATGACCAGTCTAGAAAACCAGTTCGAATTCCGCAGAGAATAGAAATCAGATGCATATATTTAAAGAACATGCAAATCTTTTCTATTTATGAAGACACCAACCATAAAGCGGATAAATCAGATGAAGGAACTATAGAGTAAAGCAAACTTCTACAAACATAGATGAGGAAGGGGTGCAAACACCCGAGGCATAAAATTTTAAGTAGAACACCATGCAAACACTCCCGAGTACATAGAGAACGTCTCCAGACATCAATAAAAAAAATAGCTAAACAAGAGATGGAACATATTTGAACAGCCTTTCATGTGCAAGATAAATTAGGAGGTGATGAGAAGCAAGAACTTACTAGTTTCATCACTAACAAATTTTAAGTAGAACACCATGCAAACACTCCGAGTACATAGAGAAGGTCTCCAGATATCCAATAAAAAAGCAGCTATGCAAGGGACAGAACATATTCAAACAGCCTATCATGTGCAGACAAATTAGGAGTTGATGGGAAGCTAGAACTTAGTAGTCCCATCGCTGACAAACTTTAAGTATAATATTTTCTATCACAAAGTTCTTGGACAAAACAATACATCAGGGGATATGTTACTGTTTAGTGTTTACTAATGAAATTTGTGCTACTATTCAAATACATGTGTGTGTGTAAGGAAAATGAAACAGTTTCCTGATCAGAGATAGAGAAACAATATTGGACCAAATAATGAGGAAATCCTTCTTCCAAACAGGTCTTTGCTCAGTCTAATGGCATTGAAAGAAATGCATAAAAATGAAATGGAAAATTCCCACTGTAATTCCTGAGTTGTTTAACTTTACTTCCACAGTGGAGTTTCAAAAGATTAAAATAAAAAGTGCACTTCACACCAGACTCCTTTACAAGAAGATATTTTTCCCCATGATAGGTGACAAGAAAATAATGCACCAAACAGCCAAAAAACTTTAAAATGGCTACCCCATTCAATTCTGGCTGACAGCCCTTCCAAAGCAAGCCACATCAAATTCCCAGGAAAAGAAGAATTCAATCGCCAAATCTTCAAAAATATCAAAACTAAATCTACTAAACAAAATAAATCAATTGTATAAAATTAAAAGAAAAGCAAGAGAACTTTACATAGCTTAACAGCCTATAAAGAAAGAAATCAACCCTCAAATTAATGAAAACCAGCATGCAAATGCATTCTAAGTAAATACTAACTTTCCAGAAAACAAAACCCAGAATCACCAGGTCATCAAAATACCAGGGAACGACTCCATTTACACCATCCAAAATCAACAATAATACATAAATTCATAGTTTTGGAGAGTACAAAAGCCACAAGAATCTCCTCAATTCCAAATCTAACCCAATCCAACCAATGGATTAGCCTGAAATGCCCGAAGAACACACAAATCAGAGGTCCAAAACCAACTGATCCTTAAAAAAATGCAAATTTAATTAACTAAAGAAGTAGAAACCACTCACAAAATACACAATCCAGAGAGAGAGAGAGAGAGAGAGAGAGAGAGCTCTTGGGACAAATCTAAACATGAAAATTATATGAAAATTGCGGAAATCCTTGTTACCAGGAAGGGCCCTTTTGCCTACTTCGAATTTGAACTCATACACTAAAACCGTATTCATCAACCAATACTTGACT
Organism: Umbellularia californica; assembly: GCA_028538565.1. Classification (NCBI taxonomy): domain Eukaryota; kingdom Viridiplantae; phylum Streptophyta; class Magnoliopsida; order Laurales; family Lauraceae; genus Umbellularia; species Umbellularia californica. Next base: position 76,583,330 of record JAPQWN010000006.1, on the reverse strand, counting down.
TGCTAGGATGATGGTTGGAATGTTGGATAGCCTTCAAATCTAATCCAACACTTAGCCTCATTGACAGAAAGGCATTCCTTAGAAATTCCACAATAAAGAGGACATCTGCTCTGATTTTCCAGATGACTCGATTTTCCACCATTTGGTGTGATGATTTTCCATCCAAAAAGGGCACATTTTTTCAGTAAATATGAAAACAAAATCCAATTGAAGGTAACAACAGCATGATTCCACACTTAGTGGAAAAAGAAATTTCACAAAGCATAAAATCCTTGCATCAACAGTAAATTCAAACTGGCCCTAAAATACAAAAAATTTAAAATGAATAAAACAAATGCATTCTACAAAAGTTTCTCCTCCCAAAATTCGAAATTCTCCACCAGCCCAGGGACAAAATGACAAATGTAGTGAAAAACAGAAAAACCTTCCACGGGTAAGGATTTTAAAATACCAGCTCCTAAATACCAACATCACAGCAATATCACCAAAATCAACATGGAAAAAAACATAATCTAAAACACAATTTTCCACAAATCCCACCTCTAAATCCAGAGATCGTCAAAACCAACACAAATCAAAGGTTCAAATCAAAAGATTCTCCAAAAAAAAAAATTAGCAAACTCAATCGAACAAAAGCATTAGATACCAACAATACTTGCAGAACACATGCACAGAGAGAAGCGACTCCTTTCATGAATCAGCACATGAAAAATACCGGAAATCCTTTCGGTATGGGAGTTTATCATTCCAAGATCCGATCTTTCTCACGAATGCAAGATCAGAATGACAATAACTACTGCCCAATGATCTTAAAACACACATCCAAATCCAAATATCCTCAAAACGAGCAAACCAAATCAACAAAACAAAGCATAAATCAAAATCACGAAACCCTAAGAGTCCAAATCCAGAACCCGCACCTTCGACGAAGTAGGCCGCCGACGGCCACCCTCGGACGGTCGTGAGCGAGAGCGTCTCCTCCTCCGAGAGCGAACTGCCAATCTTACCGATCAGCTCGGAAAGGCCAAGGGATCTCCGCCGCGGCGGGACCCAGTAGGATGCGCCGGGCACGAATGGCAGCCAGTCCGGCGCCGATCTCCGGATGATGATACCGTGGATGGCGTCCTCGAGCCTCCGGATCCCGAATACCTCGACCTCGCCGTCGGATTCGAGATCAACCTCGATCAGGAGCTCAGGAGACCGCGATTTCCCGGATCTGTTGGAGCGGTTGCGGAGATTCAAGAGGCGAGAGGAAGGAGAAAGATGGAGAGATTTGGAAGGGAGAAGGAGAGGAGTTGCAGATTCTCGAATTAGGGTTTGGGAGATGATTCGAGCCATCGAAGCTTCGAGCAGAGATTGAGAAGAGAGAGAGAGAATTGCAGAGGAATTCAATCCATGTGAGCGATTTGTATGGATCGTGATGTATGGAAGGCATGCATCGGCGGATTCTTTGAGTCCGACTTTTTTTTATTAATCGGGTCGATATATGGATCCCGGTCCATGAACGAGTTGGGAATGCTTGAGAATTAGCTGAATTGTAAGGTTTGGTCAGTTTGGCACATTAGATCAATGTTCAAATCAATCTATCAAGGTTCAAATCAATCTAAGATTTGGATTCCTGTAGTAGAAAATCCATCATGCCCCCTTATAAAGATAGTGTTAATCGTTAAAGATGAATCACATCTCCTTTAATAATATATCCTCATATTTTACTTTAATAGAATTGAGTCTTACAATAGAATTAGAATTGGGCACGTAATTGAAATAAGAGTGGGCGTTGATGTGACATTAATTATATTTTATTGCGTGCTCATTAGAAACAATCTTATTGAAGTGAGATTTGAGGAATTGTGATTAATTCATCATGGACCACCCAAATTATCTTTGTGTGGGCCATATAATGGAGATGGGGGCATTTGTCACACAATTCCACTGGGGGAAAGGGATCGAACTCATTAATCTAAACCCAAAGAGTAAAAATTGCCATCCTAACAGAATTCTCATGAATATGTTTTTTTTCTAACTTCACGATTGAAGGGTTCCGAGTTCTTTGGGCTAAATTAACCCTTCCGAGCTCATCAAAACAGATAAACGCCCCCACCTTATGTGATAGTGCGGGTGCAAACCGTGGTGATAGACCTTCTCATATATTACATATGCCAACATATTGAAAGTTTCATATTATGAGTTGGGAGCTTTACGTAAATAAACCCAACATAAGGTCTCTTTCACAAATTCTCTCTTTGAATCATTATATTGAAGATATCCTCATCGATCAAAAAGCAGAAGAATCGAGCTAGGGTTACTGTCAGGGTTTCTCGAGAAACTTCAAGATCATCTTCTTCTTCTTCTTTTTCTTCTCTCTGTACCTGCAACAACAAGATCAGAAAAAAAAAAAGATGGCGATGAGGAACTTCTACAACGAGATAAAGGGGATGAAGGTGAAGGATCTGCCTTCCCACATTAAGCCGATGCTTTCTATCGACTACATAAAGAAGTCGATCGGCAAGGCCATGGACAATTACCACGCAAAGTACATCCAAACGAGTTCCATCGACCCTGTCTACCATGTCTGCTTTGGTGGAATGATCTTCTCCTACCTCGTCGCCCTGCCCGAAGAGCGTCGCCACCTCGAACACCAGCAGCACGCAAAGGAGCATGGCGGTCACTGACCAATCGGTCTAGGTATTATCACAGATCTGATCTCTTTAACGATACCGTTCATTTTTTTTTAGAATCCCTCATGATTGTGTCTGAGGAGAACAAATTTTAATTGGACCCATGTGTGTATTTGTATTGAATTCCTAAAGGCATGTCTGATACAAAATAAGACTGGAAGCACACCTCTCATTGATAAAAACTGTCCTATAAATAGGCATTACATAGAAAGGGACTTAACAAACCACTTACTTAAGATCCTATAAAACAGGACAAACAAACCACTTTCTGTAGCCACAATAGCACGATCTTTCCAACTAAATAAATCCCTAAAGACTAGGACAAACTGTAGACTAGGACAAAACTAGTGCTACCAAACTCAAATAAATAATAAAACTTAACACCCTCCCTTAAACTGAATGTCCTAAAGACAGCAGTTTACAAAAAGAACTCCAGCATCCCGTCTCTTGTTCATCAGAACCAGCATCCTTCCTTGAACATACTCCAAGTAGACGTCGAAGCTTAATAAACACAGCAGGCTTGAGAGGCTTAGTCAGAATATCTGCAACCTGATTCTCACTTTTACAGAACACCAAATCAATAACACCCTCCTGACATAAATCACGCAAGAAATGGTACCGCACATCAATATGCTTGCACCTACCATGTAGAACTGGATTTTTTGAAAGCTTTATTGCAGAAATGTTATCACAATAAATTAAGGTTGGGCTTTGCTGCTGATTATGTAGAACTTCAAGTAACCGTCGTAACCAAATAGCTTGACAGGAACTGGATGCTGCAGCAACAAACTCAGCTTCAGTTGTTGATAAAGTCACTATTTGTTGCTTCTTAGATGACCATGTGACAGCTCCAGAATTCATCATGAACACAAATCTGGATGTACTCTTTCTGTCATCAAGGTCTCTAGCATAATCACTATCTGAGAACCCGAGCAAACGTGACTGCCCCCCATTTTTGTACAAAATCCCAAAATCTGCAGTACCTTTCAAATAACGAAAAATTCTCTTTGCAGCGAAGAGATGAACTTCAGTTGGATTTTCCATGTATCGGCTGATTAAACTAACAGCATGCATGATATCTGGCCTTGTTGATGTCAAATACAGAAGACTCCCAACAATTTTTTTGTAAAGAGTGGCATTCACCCTTTTTTCTGTTCCATGTCTTGTGAGTTTCAGACCAGGGTCAGATGGAGTCAAAACTGGATTGCAATCCTTCATTTGGAATCTGTCTAAAATTTCCAAGACATATTTCTTTTGTGAAATAAAAATACCAGCAGGAGATTGCACTACTTCGATGCCAAGAAAATAGTGCATCAACCCCAAATCTGACATATCAAATTCATTCATCATAGATTTCTTAAAATCAGCAAGCATAGTTTCATCATTACTAACATAAATTAGATCATCAACATATAAACACACAATAACCATCTTTCCATCTACTCCAACTTTAACATAAAGTGTGTGTTCATAAGGACATTTAAGAAAACCTTCTTTAGCAAAATAAGCATCTATACGACTATACCAAGCTCTAGGTGCTTGTTTCAGTCCGTATAATGCCTTTTTTAGCTTGTATACCTGGTTTTCGTGACCTTGCTTCATATATCCCGGAGGTTGATCTATATACACCTCTTCTTCCAATTCCCCATGCAAAAATGCTGATTTGACATCAAGCTGGTAGACAGGCCATGAGTTTTGGGCAGCAATGGATAACACTAACCGAACAGTGTCAAGCCTTGCTACTGGAGCGAACACTTCTGTGTAGTCGACGCCAAAGGCTTGTGTGTACCCCTTTGCAACGAGCCGAGCCTTGTACTTATCAACTTCTCCATTCTCCTTCAATTTTGTCTTGTAAACCCACTTGACACCAATAGTTTTGTGTCCAGAAGGAAGATCAGTCAATTCCCAGGTGTGGTTCCTTTCAATGGCGGTAATTTCATCATCCATCGCCGTCCGCCATTTTGATTCTTTGACAGCATCTTCAAAAATTGTAGGATCACAATCTGAAAAAAGAGCATAGTAAGTAATTGGATCCTCAGATTGGTCAATTTCAGGTACCTCAAAATCTGACATCCATCTGGGCCGTTTTCGAACACGGCGAGGACGAGATTCAGCTGCTGCATCAGTAGATTCTGTTGCTGTTGGTGAGTTTGCAGGAACATTAGCTGCTGGAATTTGTTGATTTAGAGGCTGCTGCCTTTCTTCATCGTTTTCTTCATCAAAAGGGACTGGAATTGGCTGCTGTTGTGAACAATTTTTACTCCAATTCCAAGTGTTCTTCTCATCAAAAATGACATCTCTGCTGATCACGATCTTCTTCGTGAGTGGATTGAATAATTTATAAGCTTTGGAAGTTTCACTTATGCCAAGAAATACACACTTTATACCCTTATCATCAAGCTTCTTTCTTTTCTCATCCGGGACATGTGAGTAAGCGATGCAACCAAAAATTCTGAAGTGGTCTACAGCTGGTTTCCGCCCACTCCAGGCTTCCTCGGGTGTCATGTTCTGAACAGAAAAGGTAGGACTTCTATTCAACACATGAATGCTCCAATTCACTGCCTCCGGCCAAAACTTCTTTGGAATGTTCCCTCTTGCTAGCAAGCTTCTCACCATGTTGAGGATGGTTCTATTTTTCCTCTCCGATACACCATTCTGCTGAGGTGTATAAGCAGCTGTGAGTTCCCTTCGAATACCGTGATCTTCACAAAAACCTACAAATTCTTTGGAGGAGTATTCTCCACCACGATCAGTACGGAGAGTTTTAATGGCCTTTCCTGCTTCATTTTCAACTCGAGCCTTGAAGCTTTTAAATGCACTAAATGCTTCTGATTTTTCCTGCAAAAAATAAACCCATGTTTTTCTAGTATAATCATCAATGAAGGTAAGTAAATATCTTTTACCCCCATTTGAAAATGGTTTTATTGGTCCACAAATGTCGGAATGTACCAGCTCCAGGACTTGTTTTGCTCTCCATGACTTTCCTTGAGGGAATTGAGAACGATGTTGTTTGCTAACAACACATTCTTCACAAATTTGTGAAGGTACCTGAATTTGAGGGAGGCCCGTCACCATATCTTTCTGTTGGAGAGTCTTTAATCCGCCAAAATTCAAGTGGCCGTAGCGAAAGTGCCAAAGCCATGAAGGGTCTTTTACTTCAGCCATTAAGCAAGATTGAGATGTTTGTATCTTCAAAGGAAACAACCTGTTTGAACTCATCAGAACAACAGCAATTGCTCCTCTTGAAGGATCATATATCTCACAAGCACCTTTTTGAATAGTTATCACATAACCTTTTTCTTGCAACTGACCAGCACTTAACAAATTGCTTTTCAAGTCAGGAACATAAAGGACATTAGATATTGTTTCTACAAAACCATTTTTGGTTCTTATCTCAATATCACCCTTTCCCATCACATTCACAGTGGAACAATCACCAAAACTTACTGTAGAATGAAAGTCTTCATTTAAATAAGAAAAAGAAGACTTACTTCCACACATGTGGTTACTGCAGCCCGTATCCACATACCAAACATCAAACTCTGGTTCCTGATTAGCTTGAACAGCCATCAACAAAGTTTCCACTTCCTTCTTTTCGACAAAATTCGATTGCTCTCCCTTCGATTGCTCTCCCTTTTCTTTGTCATTAGGCAGCCTAGTATAACATTCAGAACGGTAATGTCCAAACTTATGACATCTAAAGCACTCTACCTTGGTTTTATCAAAATGTTGATCCCGTCCTCTGCCTTTGCTCTGAGGTTGATCATCGTTGGCATTGAAATGTCTGCTGCCATCTCTACTGCCTCGATCTCCCCTTCCTCTACCTCTACCTCTACCCCTACCCCTTCCTCTAGAGTTTGAGAAATGAGTAAAGGTAGAAGCCTTCAAAGCATGCTCCTCTGTATTTGAACTTCGATGCATCTTCTGTTCGTGGACCAGCAAGGAGCTCTGTAGTTCATCAAGAGAGAGTGCATCTATGTCTTTCGATTCTTCAATTGAACACACGACATAGTCAAACTTTGGCGTCAGAGAACGCAATATCTTCTCCACAATGGTGACATCTCCCATCTTCTCACCATGAAAGCGCATTTTGTTGCTTATCTCCATAGTCCTGGCACAGTAGCTGGTGACAGACTCCCCATCCTTCATTTGTAGAGTCTCAAAATCTCTTCTCAAGGCTTGAAGCTGTGAACGCTTCACTCTATCAGAGCCTTGATATTTTTTCTTCATGGAATCCCAAATATCCTTGGAAGTTTCTTTGCTAAGAATTGTTTCCAAGATGGGACGATCAATTGCCTGAAAAAGGTAATTTTTTGCCTTCAAATCTTTTAGCTTTCTCCCTTCCAACTCTGTTTTCTGGGCATCTGTCAAGACTGCAGTTGTTGCTGGCTCTACAATTCCAGATTCAACAATCGGCCAATATTCTTTTGACCGTAGAAAATTCTCCATTAGCATACTCCAATGGTCATAGTGACCATCAAAACGTGGGATTGCCGCCTGCACAAAGTTGGAATCTGAAGCCATCGTTTCCTGCAAAATAAATCTGAGGAGAAAATAGCTGCGGCTATTTTTTTTTTTTTTTGGTAGGCTCTGATACCACTGATACAAAATAAGACTGGAAGCACACCTCTCATTGATAAAAACTGTCCTATAAATAGGCATTACATAGAAAGGGACTTAACAAACCACTTACTTAAGATCCTATAAAACAGGACAAACAAACCACTTTCTGTAGCCACAATAGCACGATCTTTCCAACTAAATAAATCCCTAAAGACTAGGACAAACTGTAGACTAGGACAAAACTAGTGCTACCAAACTCAAATAAATAATAAAACTTAACAGTTTGCTTGCAAGCGATTGAATTCCTGGGAATTCTGAGAAATATATTGTTAGAAGTGGCTAAACTATAAAAAACCCGAAGGCGAAGATTCATAAATGGCTATGAAGCCGCATTTTAGTCCACCCTCCATAGGAACAGAACACTAGCAAGTAGAAGCCGCATTCGAGTCCATGACGGCTCCTCCAAAACCAGCAATGCCAGGGTTACCCATCACAATCATCATCGCCGTAGAAAAAGATAATCTCCATAAGAGCTTACTCTTAAAAGAAATTCACCTTAAGCCCTGACACGGCTTCAAAACATAATAAAATGTCATTGATATTTTTAACTTTGATTCTCATTGGCATCACAAAAATCAAGGAGAATCACGAACTGCAAGTGAGTAATCGTCGGAGCATTTGGAGCCGGTTTGAAGTTTGAATCCCTGATTGAAATTGGGATTCCTTTCAGCCTCCACCATACAGCTTAGAGTCTCACCCACAATCACATAACTGAGAAAGAGGATTGCCTTGACAAAGACATGTGATAAAAAATGGTAAAGAAAGTAGAAGCAAGACATTCTTTTAGTCCAACCTTTCCACCCCAATCCAAAACCCATATTGGGTAACAAGTATTGCAAAAACTCCCAATCCACCCTATCATAGGCTCTCTCTAGATCTAACTTACAGGAAGACACGGTTTCCTCTTCTTGAATATGTAATGGATGCACTCATTGGCAATTGTCCAGGATTTTTCTCTCATGGGCAAAAGGGCCTGTTTCAAAACAAATGAGGGACGACAATACAACTTGGAGGTAGCTAGCCAAAACCTTAGCTAAAATCATGTAGATACTGATCAAACTGATAGGACAGAAGTCTTTGATATTATCGGCACGAACATTCTTAGGAAGGAGCGCAATGAAAGAAGCGCCCACCTGCTGAGACAGTCTGTCTCTAGTGGAATTCATTCATGAAAGCTATGATTTCCTCCTTGATGTCTTCCCAAAAGTGTTGAAAGAGGCCAATTTGGAACACATCTGGCCTGGAGCTTTATCACCTCATTGGTCTCTTGACTACCCTATCTGAAGGATGATCATCTTTCTACATCCACATGTGGTTGAAGATCTAGTGCTTGCATTAGACTCTTTTTTGTTGAAGATCCATGTCTTCTGATATTCTTTTAACGTGTAGGGTTTATTTCCATTTTTGTTTTTAGTTGCAGTTGAAAATATTTATTTTTCTTCCAATTTGATTGAAGAGGTATATAGAATGTAATAATTCTTTTCTTGTTGTTACTTGCAATGATTGTATCATCTGGGTTGGGTTTTCAGGAGAAGACTTGCATTCCCTCGTGAATAGACACCTATATTTTGGGATTTTTGTTTTCAACGAATAGATTTTTTTCTTTCTTGTTATATTTTTCTAAATTTATGGAGAAATCATACTGGTGTTATTGGTATCTTTTGTCAATCCTTTTATAATGTGGGTTTGTGCCAGCCATTAATCTCTGTTTTTGGCCTTTTCAATCTCACGATTGGTAGAAGGAGAGGATATTCAGCTCTTCATCTTCTCCCTTCTGTTCCTCGGAAAGAAGGAACCCGTCTCCGTCTCTCTCAAGTTGGGGATGGGGGTTGCAGGTTGTGGTTATGATGGTTTTTAAAGTAGCAGCTTTAGGCAACGAGGGGAAGCAACTGGAGCTGCATTTTTGTCATGGCATGTTTCATCGTTGAAGGGTGGAAACACTATTCTCATTTTCATTTTAACATTTTTTTTTTTTTTTTGCAGGGTTGATAGGTTCTCTTGAAGTTGGTTCAGGCAAGGAATCCCATCTTTTGTGAATTTTTCTTATTTCGTGGGGTTGTTTGAGAAAAGCACCATGACCAAATGGCAAACATTGACTGATAAATAAATTTAGTATTGTTTGAATGTTGACTCATTTATTGCCGCTTCTTTGACATTGTTCCTATGTTATCTGTGATTTGAATTAAATGCCTGAAAATTACAAGATCAGCACCAGGGCAACTGCAATTTATTTTGCTATGCTCAGGTGACTCTTAAAAGCACCAATTTATCGTTTAAAGTGGCTTGGAGACCACATAACTCTTGACATGATATTGTATCGTGATACTTTGTGGATGGGGCTGCCTCACCTTATCCGGTGATCGTAGCCCCAAGTGCAAGGCCGCGATTGTAGTAATAACTCGGTGAAGTCTGAGGTCGATCCATAAGGAGTTATTTATCGCAAAAAGAACATGTCCTATTAAAAACTACTAGTTCTAACCTAAAAAAAAAACTATACAAATCAAATGTCCTACTTTAATAAAAAAAATTAATTACAAGTCTGAAAAATTAATTACAACCAAAGAAAATGAAAAATAAATCATAATCTAGAAATCTAATCTAACTACTGCATCACCATAAGAATTATTAGTCCAACCAATTGAAATAATTATTAAGGTGAATAAAAATAAAAATAAAAATAAAAATAAAATAAAATAAAATAAAATCAGAGAATAAAAAATTAAGACCACCGCACCAAGTGCGCACTGTCACTACGCATAAAAATTCGATGTTGACTCATTGGTAAAGACTAAGACCCCATAAACTTGATTTATTAATGAAAGACCCATTACAACCAAATAACCATTACAAAATTATTTAAATCAAAATAAAGTGCATCTAACCTTACCCTAGACATATGAAACACCAAACGAAGGAGAAAGACTTGCAGTCTCGAATGGCGATCCAATCGTTTCTCGTTTTGCGATCTGAAATCCAAGCAAGGGAAGATGATGAATGGTTGGTCCAATGGTGGAGCGATGGTAACAACGGCCGCGGCACGATGGTGACGCAAAATCCCAAGTGGTGGTGTGCCTTAGGAAAGGCCTTGGATGAAATTGTGATGGAAGGATGAGAGATGGAAAAGGAGGGGAATATGTTGCTGGTCTCTACAAGAGGAATGGGGGGATGGGAATTGACGTGCAGCACCTTTTTTTGTCTTTTTTTATAGCTTTGGTTGCAAGATTTTGGTTTGGGTAAGGATTAGTAGTATGGGGTCCAAATTGGATTAGGATTAGGAGGGTTTTGGGAGAATTTCAAGAGATTTTCCAGCTTCTTGGATTTCTTGGCACACCATCCTACTAAAGGTAGGATTCTTTATATCTCATGCAACCTCCTTTTTTGGGCCCACCCCCCTTTCTTTGGACGTGCGATACTTGTTTGAAAGTGTCGGACGTGTGAAACTTTCTTGGAGGAATCTTGGGCCTATCCATTTGGAGTGTAAGTGCTAAAATCTTATATTCTTTTGGAGTTAGTTTCTATCTTGGATTACTTTGGCTAACAAGAGTTGGTAAATCTCCTTGCATGGTCCCACCTTGGTTTGAAGATTTCCAAAATATTTGAACTTCTTAATTTTATTCCCAACTTGCAATGGAGGTGGGCCCATGTGTAGCTTCAACCTTGGTTTTCCCTCTTTAGTTCTTTATTTGATTTATCTCTTCCGCGGGTCCTAATTTTTAAAATTCCCTACAAAAATAAAACCAAATGTCAAAGAATAATTTATTCATATAGGGAAGGGATGATGCAAGATGCGGGCCCAATTCCACACTAAATAGATGCATAAAATGTCACAATTTTATCAAATCTTCAATTAAATCAATGGTGCAAATAAAATTCATCATTTCATGTGTAAATAAAAAGTAATGAGAAATTTGTGACTTTCAATGCCAAGAAATTGAAAATTTCATGATTTTATGTGAAAATGCAATTTTGGATGAATTTTGACTCGAATTCAAACTTTGATGCTCACAAACATAGAATCATGAATTTTTTTAATAAAATGGTGCATGATTTGAAGATTAAGTCCTTAATTAATTCTAAAATGATGATGAAATTATGCATTTTTAAGGACTTATCATCCAGCTCCATAAATCTTGATTGGAAGCTTCTTTCTAGCAGCAATGGAGCAGGGAAGGGTAGGGATTTGCACTGGATTAGCCCACAACCAGGGCTGTCATCTTGTACGCATGAATAACAGCTGATGTATTTGAAGGGCATGTTCTCCTTTGGTGATATAAGTTGTGCATCTCCCATTTGCGAGATACTGAGGAGTACCATGGTAAGCTGTGTTTTTTGGCCTCAGTAATGGAGGCATGTTATGGATTTACCAGATCTCATGTGATCTAGAACAACCATCCTTTGGCCTTGGGCTCTCAGTACATCAGGGCGACTATGTTTTAGATCCAAAGGTCCTGTTTGTTTGCATTAGAATGCATAGGAATTGGGATAATTCATGCCATAAGTGGTTAAAAAATGAAGATTAGAGCTAAATATTTGAAAAATGCCCATCAAACAACCTCGCCTTTAATTGTAAGAGAATCAAGGGAAGATGGGAAATTAATACACAGCCATCACGCTATTAATTCGATACATAGGAAAGTTAGTTCATTCTACATCTCCACTTTATTTCCTTCCCTCCTTACCTCGTTTTTTTAACCCCCCGTGTTTTTAAGAATCCTTTGGTTGTGCTCTTTTGAACATGAACTCTTATATATTCAATTCCTATGTAATCAAGCAAACAAACAGGCCCAAACCGAATATTCGAAAGACCTGTTCAAATTCCAATTCACAGACCAAACCATAAAAAGAAAGCAACAAATGCAGACATGAACATGATCAGATAATAGGTCGGTACAATCTGTATCTGCTGTGTGTATAGGACCAAACTTAGACTATAAGTACATTCAAGTGTGGGAATCACAATGAAATAATTAAAATCTGAAAGCATATTCAAAAAGCATTTGGAAATGAATAAGTGATGATTGGGAACTGACTAAACGGCCTAAAGACACACCATCGGTGGGGCTAATCTTACTAGGAACAGCAGCTTGATGGACAACCCACCAAAACATTGCCACCAAAAGGCACTATAGCAACATGGCAAACCTTTTTAGATGTTCAAGCCAAATCACATGTGCCTGCGCTAATCTTGGGCCTGCTCACATGCACCTGTGGTCAAATGAATTTTGAAATGTGCTGTGTTGTTGTTGATGAGTTCTTGAAGAAAATAGCCCTACAAAAATCCTACTGATATGCCCGGTCACACTGAACCCATAGTCGACTGGGCCTGGCAGCGCAAGTGGCTGCTGGGTTGGACCTGGTCAATTGATTGTGGGTCTGGTTGGGTCCAGTTGGGCCTGCTGGTGGGCTGGCTAGACTTGGCATGTTCCTGGCTAAATCACTAAAAGCATGAGGAAATTGACTGTAGCAGGAAGAATGCATAAAAATAATACCGACTTTAGAGATTCTTTTCGAGTGTTGTGTTGTTTCTTGATTGGATCTAAACGATTCCTGATAAAGAAGGGCCTGAAAGCTTGAAATGGAATCTGATACTGAGGGCAGTGGAAAGCTTGAACCCAACTTTTTCCTATTCAATATTTCATTCTAATGATTGCACATGGTGCATATATTACGTTTTACATTATTTCGTATTTCATCAAAATACACAATTTATTTGTTCTTCAAATATCTGATGTTTTTAAGGCCATCACATTTGGGTCCATCATTTCCAGCCGCTGGATAAACTAGAGAGTTGTTTCATCCATGAAATTGAGAGCTTAAGGAGCGATGCATGCCCTAAGATTTAAGTTTAAATTTGTGCAACATGCACATTGATAATTTCTCATAACCATAGTTTGGAAACTCCTTGTAGCTTGCATCGTTCGTCAGAGTCAACTCAGCTTGATAAGTCAAGAAGTCAGGTGAGCGAATGAGTCCGGCCAAGTCTGACTGAGTACATGTAAGGCTAAGTCCCGAGTTAATCAAGATTAACTCTAATTAATTGAAGTTAATGCTAATTAATCATGTTTAACTAGTTTAATGATGGTTAATGACTAACCTCAATGAGATTAGTCTCAAATGATTGGTTTAGACTTAATGAAAAGATAATAAATGAGATTAAATGAATTGAATGAGATTTAGACCCAAATTAAGAGAACAAGACCTTTTTCGTAAATACGGGTTTGTACGTGTTTTGTCGGATACGGAAACTCGTGATACCAACACGTGTATCTCGACGAGTACGTCAACTTTCATAATAGACTCGAAATCGTTTGACGAGAATCCGGTCAATTGACCCTTCATTTGACTTGAATTGTAAATGAGAGGGAAGTTAGGGGCTTTGGTGCAAAAATGGGCTTATAAGAGTGAGATGAGTTCATTCAACTCATCTCCAGCTCATTCTAAACCCTAGGCTCATCTCCTTCTTCCTTTTTCTTCTTCTTTCTTCCGTTTCAACTTCATCAAGCACGAAAGCGGGATTTGAAGTGGTTCAAGTGAGGAGAACTTCATCTTCTCCACCTTCTTCATCTTCTTCTTCAACTTACATCATTCCTTGGAGTGTTGAAGCTTGAGAAAGAACTCAAAGATCCATTTCTTGGAGCTACAAGTGAAGAAGTTTTTTACTATTTGACTCAAGAGGCAAGTATAAATGCATATTTATGATTCAAATGCTAGTTTATGAGCTTTCTTGAGTTATGATAAATGGGTTCTCAACCCTTTCCTTGTTATAGAATGGAAATGATTGATGGCTACTCCAAATGAGTGAGTTTTCTTGGATTCTTTGGGTTATTGAAGAGATTGAGTTCAAGGAACCCAATTTCAGAAGTTGCTTCAGAAGTTCTGAAACTCGAGAATCTAACACTGGGTGAATTTCGGTTAGCCGCGAGGCTAACCGTGGAGCCAACCGTCAAAATCTGTGAAATGGGCGAGCTTCTGGAAAGCTAACCGCCAATTTTCGGTTAGCCGAAATTCCGCAAGGTAACCGTGAGGTAACCGAAATTGAATCAGAATTTCTGTCAAAAATGCCAGCTTCTGAAAAGCTAACCGCGAAATGACGGTTAACCGAAATTGAAATTTCGGCTAGCCGCCAGCCACATTCCGGCTAACCGTCGATCAGATTTCGGCTAGCCGCCGGCCAAGTTCCGGCTAACCGTGAGTGGACCTAATACTGGCCAATTATTAATTGCGAGTAGTAGATTTTGAAATCATTGGTGAAAATTTTGGGAACCAAACGCACATATTAAGCATATAAATGTGATGTCCATCGAGAATAACACGTGCATTTGGTATCCATTATTCACACCTAATTAGTTGTCTAGATTTGAGATAGAGACAGGTAGAACTATAAATGACTCAATTGGAATAATGAATGTAACGAACCACTGAATAATGAATGTAATGAACCACTGAACAATGAATAAATACAATGAAATAATGAATAATCTTGTTGCAGTAGATGATTGGGGTGTTCCGGAGCTCCGTGGTGATGCCAGTGATCTCTGATCAAGACACTGGTAGATCCCACACATAGACTGAAAAGTCAATGAATTGATAAGCCATGTAATGAAAAATAAAATACATCGTACTGAAGAGTCCCATAAGCCACTTAATGAACGAAATGAATGAACACTGAATGAAATGAACCGACTAACACTTCCTTTGGGAAGAAACTGAATTGAATGATGATAATACTACTATTGTAATTGAAATTAGTCATTAATTATTGATTAGCTGCACTGTACAGGATTTTATACTGTTCTAGATTTAATTGTCTAGAGTTATTACATTGAGAAATGAACATGCTTAGCATGATTTATCATAGATTGTTTATACATCGCTGAACCGTCGTGTTCATAGTGTTATTGATGGCATTACACGCCCAGTTGCCCGTGCCGGCCTTGCAGAGGCCACGCCGCGTGCGGAGGAGGCCCATCCGATTCCTCCAGGAGGATTAGCGGAGTGGGCATAGTTCAGAGGGCGTTGGTTTTGAATATTTTGGATTTAGTTTTAGGAATTATTTTGATAAATACTTTTGTGAACCATTTTGAAATGTAATTAAATACCCCCTGCATTGTATTTTGGAATATGCAGCGGTGGACTTTATTGGACTGTAATTTTGTATATGTGAAAGTTACTTTTAATGTAAAGTTACTTATTATCAATGTATATATGTATTTCCGCAAAGATATACATTTGACAGGTATGCAAGTTAGATCCCTTGTGAGTCTTGTCTTAACTTCGGTTAATTCAGGATTCGCGGGAGTAAGTATGTGAAATCGCGATCCGGGTTTATCTCCCGATTACTCTCATCTCGGGCCCGGGTCGTGACAGTACACAACCAGACTCACTCAAGTTACTCGGCTTGGTGACCTTCCAAGTAGAATCTGCATTTCCAAAGTTTTCAAACTATGCTCTCAAGTCTCAACTAATAATATTGGCATTAGTTGTGTGTGTGTGTGTGTGTGTGTGAGAGAGAGAGAGAGAGAGAGAGAGAGAGAAGCATGATTCCTTTGAAAGCATCTTATAAAGCACCAAGTAATGAACATGATCCCTTTGTAAGCATTCATATATTGTACTCTTCTACTAAATACAATAAATATGCTCTCATTCATGCTAACAAAAGAAAAACCCTATAAATTTCTCCTCACCCACCCACCAAAAAAGAATATTGAAATTTGGAACAGCATGGTAAGCATCATTTAGAAAAACAAAACAAAACAGGAGAGAGAGAGAGAGAGAGAGAGAGAGAGAGAGAGAGAGAGAGGGGCAAAATTTGTTGGATTGTGGCTTTTGTATCCTTCTTGTGTTCTTGTATACACCTTTTGAAGCCTTCTATTGACAGTAAAAGGAGGATGGTAAAGGTGAAAAGTGCGCAGTTCATGAACCTCAGCAATCAATGAAGAAGGGAAGGCCTCCTAACAAATCTACCCTGCAAGAAATTTCAAACAGAATCAACTGTTTGTTCGCCATTTGTTCTTGTAATGCAAAGTAAAGAAAATCCCTTCATACATATTTAAATTTGAGTCGGGGTTCAGCTTTATTTTTTAAATCCAGTAGCCTTACTGAAATTAGAAGAAAATAGAAGGGAAAAAATGTCAATGGATAAAAGGCAGACTGAGAAGTTTTTGGACCTGGCCTTCTATGCCAGAAATTGATTTAGGCCTAAAAATACAGTTTCAGTTAACTTTCTGGCCAACGTTTAGGAAGTCATCAGTTTAAGGCGCGACCCACTAAGATTGAAGTTATGGCCACAACAATATTGTTATCTACAAAATTCACACAGTGAGTATTGAACCATGTTGGGTGGACTGCACCCCCACTTGGGTTAGGTCTGTACTCCAAAAATCGGAAACAGGACAAAAGGCCAACCCTAATCTAGCCTGTTGACAACCCTATATATGCCCCATCTGGATCCTTGGAACTCATTTCTCCTATGGTCATCTGTAACTCTAATTAGCTGTAGCTCTTTTTACCTGTAATTGGTTAAGTGTAATTGAGGAGATTCAAACATATTTATCGCTCTTTTTACCCGTAATTGGTTAAATGTAACTGAGGATTTTCAAACATATGGATCATCATTTATGTCTAGACTAAACTATCCGCACTTAGTTTATGAGGATCTAAATGGATCCTTAGCGACTATGATGCACGAATACTTCAAAATGAGCAACGTACCATGTCGTATCGCATCTAATACTTCACCTTTTACATGTAAAATCCATGTCCTTGCTGTGTCTATGCCGTATCCCCACAGTATCTGTGCCGTATCTGGGCATCATAGCTTAGCGAGGGAAATTATTTACCAGTTTACTGGCTAATAAGATGTTGTCAATATATTAAAAACTGTCAAATACCTTGCAGAAATGCCGTTACATATAGAGAATAAGGGAACTAATATATACATCCATTGCTACAGAGTTTATAGTTTTAGATACATCATTTCATCCTTAGTAGATGAACACTTCTTTATACAATCTTTGATCTTAATTTCTTTTAAATTCACTTACTCAGAAGAAGAATCTGTGAGTTATTTCTTCTCGTCCTTTCTAGGGAAAAACAGTGCACCAAACATCTTTTTCTTTCTTTTCTCTTTACACTCGATTGACATTTTGTTAAACAAATGTGACTAATATTATTAAAGAAAAGATGTGCTTGTAACAAAGGTTTGATGATGATTACCATCAAACCTTTTATCCATCTTTATGGGGTTGTGTTTGTGAGTTATTACTCTAACTTAATCCTATTTAAAGACATGTTCTATGAAACTCTAAAAACTTACAAATGAAGTATATTAAACAAAGATAGAGAGATGATTATAGTAAAAGGAACGCATGTGTAAATAAGCATGGCATCTCCTAAGAAGGGAGAGATTGAAAAGGACAAATGATTCTAACTTGCCTTCATTCTCGGTCTTCTATCTGCATTCACCTTCCTTACTTGATAGCGAATTTTCTTGGAAAAAAGCCTTGTTCTCCTCTTCTCCTTGTACCTCAAAACGCTAGCCTCTCTCACACCACCAGTCCCAATTCCTGATATTAAATCAAACTGCAAGAGTCTGGCCTGCCACAGATTCCAACATCAATCAAAAAACTCAACAGAATTAACAAATTACTGCTTCCATTAATGGAACCCTCTAGATCCAACCATGTGAGGCTTCCACCTAAAACTTCTTACTATGGGAGCCCTCAGTGCTCCAATCACAGGAGAAAGAAAGTATCATCACCATAATTCTAAAACTTGACTCACCCAAGTGACTCAAAGGGCATTGAGTTGGGTAATTCAGGCAAGTTTGAGCTTGTTTTTGGCCAACTAGTAAACTTGCTTAATCTGGTGCCCTTGGAGTTAGGTTGACTTGGTGATTCAGGGGGAATCAGATTCAATTTCTTTTAACAAAGGTGATGGTAATTTGGTCATCTCATGGAGGTGAGCATTTTGCACTACTTGCTTTTCATACTTCAAATAGCAAGTATGGGGCATCAAACAAATTTATCCATCTATTTCAGGAATTTTCGCACTTTTGCTTCATAATTAAAGGCAGTTGGGTACTTTATGCAAACAACAGTGCTTTAGAATGACTCTGCCTAACATGACTGTCTGCTAAGTTCAATACTCATGAGACAACAGTACCCAATTCTCTCTTTTTTTTTTCTTTTTTCTTTTTTTTTTTTTTTTTCTTGTGAGATTAGCACGTACAATGGCATCAGGAGAGGATTCAGTGGAGTCTGAGATGGGAAATTCATTGGAAAATGGCGACCCGCGATCAGACCACGCGTTTAAAACCTCCTCATAATTCAACTTCAGGGAAAGCCCTGACTGCACATTCTCTTTACTGAGTCTGAGCTCCAATTGATCTTCTTCTTCTTCTCTTCGCTCTACTTTCTTCTTCTTTTTCTTCTTCTCTGAAGGAGGTTTGGATTTGGGAATGATGTCAAGTATCTCAACAGTTGGAGATCTCCACCAATCGCCTTCTCCCACCTGTTTCAATGCCCTCACACGGCCACCAAACTCGAACCCCACTTTCCTGCCAAACCCAAAGCCCAACCCCATTGGATTCCTATAACAAGCATTGATATAGGCATTGCGAAAATCGTTGGGGCCGTCGTAAGTGTCCTTGCTCACATTCAAATTTCCCATGATGCTGTCAATGCCAACCACTCCTTCCATCTCCTCGTCTAGGATTGATTCCACATCAAAATCTTCCTCAAAAGTGTTGCAACTGCTTGGTGAATTCAGCTGGAAATCGACTTCTGCAGAGCCCTTGCAAGCCTTTTCACTGGAGTTTGATGTTTTGGGCTCAATTCGGGAGACGGGTTTTTCAGGGATTTGTTGATGAAGTAGGAAACAGGTGTTGTCAAGAGCTGGAAAAGACGGAAGCAGCTCGGATGACTCAGAGAAGGAGTCATAGGATTTCAAGTGTTTGCAAGGTTTTCTGAGATTTTTGGTGGAGAAGATGTTGGGGTAGATTGTAGAGAGGAGGGCAGCGGCTTCGGTGTATGTCTGGTTGGGTCGCTTTCGAGGAGTTCTTGGCTTTCTTGTTGAGATTGTAAGAGGGGAATTGCTAGATTCAGAGAGAGTGGAGGAAGGAGAAGAGGAATGAGAATAGGTTGATGGAGATGGGGATTTAACAATGTCTAGATCGAATCCAAGAGTCCTTCCAGCGCTACTTAAACACGAAGACATTTGTAGGCTGGTGAAAGTTGAGAATTCAGCAAGGTTGGAGTGAAACAGAGGGATAGAAGGCCAGAAGCCTTACAGAACCATAAGCATCATATGGAATTGACAAGGAATGAAACCCAAAAGGCCTTAAATAAGAACCATGTCTCTAGTCCTAAAACTAGATTCAACGTCTACAATCAAATTGCCTTCCTTTTGAGGATTTTTGCCAATTGAGGGAAATCCCAAAATCCCAGAGTGAAATGAGAAATGTTGCAGAATGGGAACAAAACCCAACTCCAAAATCCCAACTCAAATCCCAAAAGAGAGACAACAAGGAGGGATTGGGACTTGCTATGGAACCAAACTATACCAGAAAAAAACTAAACTTTCTAAAACCCTACCAGCGCTATTCGACTGAGAAAATTTAGGAAAATTTCTCCTTTTCAATCAAAATCTAGACCATCATAAGGCAGAGGTTTCAGTGAGCAGCACCAGACAAAGCAAAAGACAAAAAGTTGAGTATTGTTAAAACCCTAAAACCCCGCAAAACCCTACTTGAATTCAAAGAGATTGCTGCAACAGATAGCTGCAGATTGAATCTTAAAAACCCAAAATCACTAAAACCCCCAAATCCACTTCAACCAAATACCCAAGAAGAAAGCAATGATGAAAAAACAGAGCACCCCAGAAAACAGAGGAATCTAGCTAAAACCCCAAAACTCAGCAAAAACGGTTGCTGTAGAAATCCCAAGACTGAAGTACTAAAAAGGGAAAAGAAACAAAAACTCCATTCCAAGATCTATCAAAACAAAATAAGGACAAACTGAACCAAATAAAACCTCTAAAAACCTACCACCCCAGCTCAAGAAAACACAAAACAAAGCACAAACTTCAACTGGAACCCAACCCAAGCAGGTGGGGGGCCAAACACACAAAACTGGAGAAAACTGGAACTGGGTTCTGCTCCAAAGGAATGAAAGTAGGCTCTGATACTGAAAAAGATTGCACAAAGCAAAGGGGTATGAAATAGGCAGAGCAGAAGGCCTGTGCCACCAAAAAAGCAGTATAAGCGGGAGAGGGATGTTTTGATTTTTCTCGCTCAGAAATCACGAGATGGGATTAGTGTCCAAGGAGTGTTCCGTTTGAAATAGCTGTCGAGAAAATCAAGATGAAGAACAGAGCGTCTGAGAAGAGACACAGAATGCGACAAATGCTCCTTCTCAATCAGTTTAGAGCATGGAGACTCTGGACTCTGGACCACTATTTGTAGTGGCCCCCTTCCTGTCTTTTTATCACTCTTAGTTGAGGAGTTACTTTATCTTGGTAGAATGATAAAAATGCCCCTTCTCTTGTTTTGGTTATAACATGTATAATCTCAATTTGGATAGGAAAAATTTATTAGTCGAATTGAAAATATTAGCTTGATTTCGACCAAAGTTTAGAGGTTGATAGGCTGGACATTCTAGTTCGCAGGTCAAATAATATGAATGAACTATATTTAAATTAAGTGAATTATTAATCAAAATATTGGATCACCTGCTCGGGATCTATGTCGGTCCGAGTATTGCCACCCAACCCCAATTCATGATGAGAACTTTCATCTTTGTATCATTACTAATTGGCATTAATTTAAGTGGGTCAATAGAAAAGAGGATGACAAGTACATCAATTTGGTTACCATCAGCCTTACCAACGAGATTAAGAGCATTGCTATAGGAAGAAGTAAAGTATACAGGAAGAAGTGAAAAATGGTAAACTAATTATTAAAGACCTTTTTTGTGTTGTTTTGAAAGACACAGGGACATTCTTGTAATTTAACCTTGTAATCCGATCGGCCATCCATTCAACTATCTAAGCATTATCTAATGCATTATCATTCCACGCCCATACACCTGCAGAAAACTACACTATGAGTACAATACTCATAGAAGTCCCTGAGTCCAACTTCATAAATCTAAATGAGTGGGGCATCTTTAAAATCCAAACCGCTCAAAATTAATATTTCAAACTTTTATTACTATTAAGGATAAAGTAATCCAATTAGAATTACAGATTATCACATCGATTACATCTGAAGCACATAATTAAATAAAAAAATGATAGTCAAATGACATGTTTCACAAATCATGAATCTAGTAAGGATGGTAATTTTGAGCTGTTTGGATTTCAAATTTAGGTACCATTGATGGATTTATAGTGTTAGCCTCAGAGATTTCTCAGTGTCCTGACCTCAGACGATTTGCAGCACTCGAGTGTTCTAGGATTTTCATGGAAGAGCTGGTTTGCTTATCTGATGACATGTCAAGCTCCAATTGGACATCGCCGATTTTAAGGCTGACGTGGCATGCTCTTTATTGGCTGACAGATATTCACGTGTCTCTAAGGGCGGCACAGGGTCATTAAAGGGAATTCACATGGGGCAATGATTTGAATGTTTTGGTAGCTTTTGCTTCTCATGTGTGGCCAATTGAAGTCATACGTTGAGTGATTTGGGTTCAAGCAGTGGTGATGAGAAGGATTTTAATACCCTCTTGTGTGCTTTTGGATACTTATGGTCATGGGCGTTTACACATATTCTAGGGTTTTGGAGGTCTTAGGGTTTTAGAGGGTTTGGAGGTTTGGGAGATTTTTCCTGACAAATATCTACCATGTCACTTTTTAGCCAAAAGTACGTGAGATTTTTATTTTCTACATTTTTTCATCATTTCAAATTCAATTTCAACATATTTATTTAGAATACTGTCCAACTTGATATTCACACATAATTGTTCGAGCAATATTCTAGGATTATGCAATATTGCACGCATCGGGCCATGCAAATTCCTAGGGCAATGTGATATCACATGTATCGCCCTGTGTGATATCTTAGGGTCGTGCGATATTACATCATTTTGTACGAAGAGTTCTGTGGAAAATGTTTAAATTTCACATGTTCTAAAGTGAATATCAAATTTAAGGGCAGCTGTATGGGCAATGTCCCTATTTATTTTGAACTCTTTAGTCTACTTTGAATGAAAGCGACACAATTTATTTTATGTTTGAAAGTGCAAACATTATATCATATAATATGAGCCCAAATGATGCCATTCATGTGCACCATGGGCCTCACTTGGAGGAAAGGGTTGCAGGCTGCAAAGGTCTATTTTTGGTTAATGGTTTACCAAATCATGAAATTAAGAATCTATTTCTTTAGCAAATTTCTTGAATGGAATTCCTGATGTTGCGACTTCAAAAACAGTGATTTGATGGATGTTAACTAGAATTTTTGAATATATTCTTTTGTTAGAATTCAAAAAAAAAGTCAAAAATAGGCTTTGGCATTCTCAAAATTTCAATCTTCTTAGCGTTATCAGATGCTTCAATAGAGAGGAGGATCCAAGAATTCTACCAAGGGGATAGTTTTTGGAAAATTTGGAAATTTTCCATACATGAATTGATATGATGGAGATATGGCAGCCCTAAAATAATAATAATAATTATTATTATTATTATTATTATAAAGCAATTAAAGGTGGGCTCCACATGGCTTATCAAGTTATCAACCATCTGTTTGCCGCCAAAAGCCGCCTCCTCTCCATTATATGAAATGTAATTGGACACGTAAGCAGGCTTGGTTCTTTTGGAAACAAAAGGTATTATAACCTTTCAATAATTATCACTAAGAGATTACCAAAAGCAATATTCTTCTCCAATCAATAAGGTGTTTTGCATTTAGTAGGATATAAGATTATGAAAATTGACAAAAGAATCGATTCTAAAATCTGGTACAAGCATTTAATAATCATGCTCGCGGAAACAAGTTTTCCATTTTCTACTTGGAGATTTTAAGTCTTCAAAACGAAAGTGTTTTAGGTACTGAATCAAATGTTTTAAGTTAAAAGACTCTCAGAAAACATGGTTTTAGGAGATTCAAAGAAGTGGGGCGCTGCATTAGTATGGTGCAACATCCTTCTTTCATGTAAGGTGGGGCCCACCTTTTCAAAATCCAAGCCGCTCATCAACCCTAACATTCCATGTGGTGATCAGCCTGTAGATTACTTTTTCAAATACATAAGATGGCTGTCATTGGATTTTCTTCTAATTAAAACATGTGATGAACTTATTTTACTTTCTCTCTTTTGAGAAAAAAACTGGAGGAGTTCGTCATGTGTGACCAATCTTACAGTTGGTCCACTTAAATCTTCTTTGGAAATCTAGATAGAACGAATATAAAGGGTGTTAGAGCTTATGAGTGGGTTGGATTTTGAGAAGGTGGGCCCCACCGAACACTAAAGAAGGCCGTTGCACCATATTATACTGAAGCTATGCTCCATTGTAGCCCTGCCCTTCAAAGTTTATGGGCATTTTTTCCCAGTGGTGATTAAAAATGAAGAATCAAATGTGACTATCTAAAAATGACAATCAAATAAACTTTCCTCTAATGGACATTGAATCAATTAAAAATGGAAAATAAATACCCCGTCATCACCTTATTAATTCAAATCCTAGGAAAGTCAAATCCCACCTATATTGTTATCTTATATTCATCATCCCTCGTCTCTTTAATAATTCTTCAACATAGCTCAATTTACCATAAATTTCTATGTATTCCATGCAAAGAATCAAGCCCTTATACCATTCAAAAGGAGGCAAAAATAAAAACGAAACAATCAGTCCCATATGAAATGAAATTCCTTTTGGTCTCGATTGTCAGAACTTTAGAAACTACATCTGATAGACCCATCTTCTCATTAATAGAAACATTTCAACCATTTTAAATGAGGAACAGTTCAGCCAATAATAACAGAGTCTGGTGGTGATTAATCATCATCCAAAGTACAATTTGGAGGACCTACAAATGGCTTCTGGATAGAAAAAACTGTGACCAATCAATCCATAATCAGGACAGATTGGTGATTTCCATAATCCACACATGGATAAGGTATTTTGAAAAATTGCAAGCATAGATCTCATCTGACAGTGCCTGGCTTATCCAAATCGGGTGACTTGGAAACTTCATGGCCATTATTCTCATGAGAGGAAACAAACCCCAGAAAGAAAAAGCAGTCAGGATTACTTGCCTGGTGATGCATGTGACTCCATTTCTATCCTATCTCCTTCATGGTATTTACTATGTCCCTTGTGATATTTTACCATGAGGGTCCGTAGAGATACACCCATCCTTTAAAACTTGGATAGAGATTCGAGACCCAGTCCCCCTATGGGACCAACTTATCCACAATACTAGTCGAAATACAGGGGTGGCAAGACCCAACCCTAAAGACTCACTACATAATCTAATTGAGGTGGGCCCATATTGCCAATGAAGTAGTTTTACAGGCTTCAAATTTGCATGGGCCCATGGTAATCAGTTTGTAGGTGTGGGACCCATGGTAATAGCAGAAGAGTCTGGATCTCGTGTTTCGTAGAAACGGGGAGATACTATTTCATTTAATCCAGACTTGCCAACTGTGTAAAATCTTTGGATGGAACGGTATCAAAACATGGGATATGGACTTGTAGTAGAAATATAAAGATCATGGCTAATTGGGTTTAGTGGGGTTGCCCCGCATTGTGGTGTGCTGATCCGTTCCCAGCCCTCTGGGCTAGACTAATCTCTCTAGGCCCATAGAGAAGCCGGGTAAAACCCTTGTAGCCCCCAAGTGGTAGCACAAGTGGACTCAACCTTTGGTTCTTGATATGGATGGAGACTCACAATCAAAAAATCCCCATTCAACCCAACCCATTCAGATCTGGTTTGTCTTACATAATAGGAGTGACAGTCCTGACCCAACCTGCCAATCCAACCGAGACCAAAATTCAGTGTTTGGGCTGGCCCCTTCTACTCACCAGTTGGGTTTCGATTAACATTTCAAACCTGGTTGATAAATGGATCCCCTAGAATTTATTTTATTAGGGTGTTGATTAAGTATTTACCTCCAATGTCCTAAATTTATTTTAATGGGGAAATCATTTACTGGTAATTTTATTGATCTTTAACTTGTATATCTTTACAATAGCACCCGGGCTAAGGTCGGGCCTAGAGGGTAAGGCTTACCCATAAGCAATTGAGGCCAGGGTTGGGCAGGTCACTCTTAGCCCAGCCCACCAAAGTTGCGTCCCTAATCCTCTAATTGACAAGCCAAGCTGAGCCACTTCATGAGCTTAGCTAATGCAGCCAAGCTGAGCCGAGCCTCATTCAAGCTTAGCTCATTTTCTAAATGAGCCCATTCATGAAGCTCAACCTAAAAAAAAATACCCTTGTGCTAGACAGAATCAGAACCATAAAAGTTCACTAAGCTAGCTCGTCCCATTGACATCCCTACTATTATAATATATTAAGCTAGAAGGCTTTGGATCTAATTTTGACTTTACTTTTTAATTTTGACTAGAAGTCATTTTTGTTTCTACAACTACTATATTCTCCCCCCACTTTCGACTAATATACTTCCCCTACTTATGGACTCCCATCTTCCCCAATTAGCATGGATTTTTGTGCTAGTAAACAGGCCCGTGTGAAAATCCATCCGGAATGAAATTATGCGTTGGAGTAGATGCGACTTTACCAAGCAGTAAAGCTGCTCCTCCAGTTTTTTTGTTTGGGTCAAGTCTGGGTCCTTACAAATATTTAGGGGTCACGCGGGGCCTTTAATAAAAAAAATAGACCACTAGGCCAGAAAGTTAGGCCCGAGTCTAGCCCACAGGCCTAGAAACAATCAACCCAACAGTGAATATGAATCAAGATGAGTATGAAGTAAATCGGTTTTAGGTGAAGGTCGCGGTAAAAGGGCAAAGATCAAGAAAGAGTTCCAGAATTTTAATTTGGATCTTCTCATTAGCAATTGGAAGGCATGTATGGTTGGTGGATCCTTCAAGGTGATAAAGTGCGAACGATAGTCTCCCCTACCCGAGGGCGTGTTTAAGTTTAATGTGGATGGTGTTGCTTGAGAAAAGCTAGGCCCGACAGGCATTGGCGGTGCTAGAGGAAAAATGTTCACTCTAAAGTCCGACCAAGTTCAAGTCTCACTGATTTATGTGGCGACCAAATTGAGAACCGGAGAAGAAGAAACAAAGGGGAGAAAGGAGAAAGGGATTCTAGGAGCTCCGAACACAGGTAAGTGATCCTCTGTATTTCATTTTGATTCCATCTTGTTTGCTAATTTGTGTTGGTTATTCGTGCATCAAATGATTGGCTGCAACCAGTGACGAACCCAGGATTTTCTCAGGCCCGTTTGGTAATTTTACTTATAAAGTCAAGTAAAGTTAAGTCAATTTAAACATCCCATCAAAAGCACCTTTTACCAAAACCCCCTCCATCTTTTTCCAAAAAAGTCAAAAAGCAACTAACTTTACTCACTAAAAGGCAAAATATATTCCAATTTTCCATATAAAAAGTAAAAAAGATTCCATAACAAACAAATAAAAATAAAATACCATTATAACCCACTTATATTTTATTCTTTCTTCAAAATGAACTTTAATTCACTTGACTCAATTAGTAGAGTTACCAAACGGCCAGTGCAGACTCTAATAGGTAGTTTGGTTTTGGGGGAAAATCGAGGATTTTCATATGGATTTTGAGGGTGGACTCACAATTTTTATTAGATTCTTTAAAGTGGACCCGAAATTTTCATATAGATTTTGAAAGCGCGCTGCAATGTGAAGGGTGCGACAGCACCTCCGTGCTTGCACCAGGTCTGCCCCTAGCTGCAACCTGATCTTGAAGACCTCAAATTGGTAGTCATGGAAGCTGAACAAATAGGTTTGGTTGTATTGATTCATTTATTCAGCACAGTTTTGATAGTATTTTAGATAACAATATCGAGTTATATTATGGGCATTAGTGTATTGCATATGGCTAATGTGTATTATTTCATCATTTATAATGCTAATCTATAATTTGATTACTATAAAAAAAAAAACAGAACCTTTCTGACTAAGATGCTGGCTGATCTATGAGTCTGTAGATTTAGAGCCTTGTTTTCCTCATGACATAACATTTGATAGGAAATTTGGGACCTTGGTTTGCTTTTAAACGATTGATTGACTGACAATTTGAGTATTGAAACTCTAGAGTGAATATCAAATAATAAAACTTGTATAGGTTTTTTTCTTGAATGATAGGAGGAAAAACAAGAACAGGAAATTGAAGGAGGGGTTAGATAGTCCAAAGATCCCAGTATAATACAACAATATCAAAGACCTTGGCATCTGAATTCTGATAGGAAAAAATACATTTTCTAATCATCTAAGACTTAGTTGCTGATAATGCTTTCTTTCCCTTCTCCTTTTTGGTTGCTATGCTCAACAGGTTCTGAATTTAACTTGTGCCTTTAATCTTTCTCCCCCTTGGTAAGAGTATATCAGGAGGCTGTTCTCTTGCTGTGGTTAGAAAAATAGTTCTGGTGTTGCACGGTGCCCTTCAGATGATATATTTCACTTTGAATTCAATCCTGAGACTTGTATTGTACCCAGGATGCATATTTTGGGGAGGAATTATAGCATCATACTGTATCAGGATGTTTGTAGCCCCTCATTTTTTCGGGGCCTCACTGTGTTAATTGACTATATAGAGCATGTGAGCTGCATTGCATCAGTTGAGAAACTGGTCATGGAAATCCAACTTCCAGTGTAGTAATCCAATTTCCAATTTAGTAATTGTTTGGTATGCCTGGTTGTTGTTGGGAGTTTTTTTTTTTCCTGTGACGAGAGTTCAATGTTGAATGCAGTTTTTAAATTGCCCAAGTCAGTCCATCAAATGTCCATTTGCTCTAAACAGAACTCAAAAGTCTATGGATGAAAGGGTGATTTTGATGATGCTTACACTTCGACACTAGCTGGCCAAATTTAGTGCAATGTCTTTCATGGGCGCTTATTTTGATTTCAATGTCTTTGAAATAGGCTTTTTGCGCATATGAACTTTAAGAGTGTGTTTGCATCACAAGAAGATTTTGCAATAAAAGAGGAAAAATGTTTTAATTTTTTATGTTGCCCACTGTTTGGTTATTTGATGCTACACAATTTCCTTGCGAAAAAAAGAAACAAAATGAATTGATTTTCCTTGTCAGAAAGGATTTCAATCTCCTATGTGGGATGCTGAAATGGAAGATCACTATCTCCCATGGAAAATAATTCTATAGTGCACAGATTCCTCTCATTGCACCAGCAAGCCCTTAGCCAAGACCAAGAGGTTTGGTTTATATTAAAAAAATCAGAATTCAGAAAGATTTAGTTCATGATTGAATTCTGAACGTGTGACCTTGTTTTTCTTTAGAAAAAACATCAAAGTAGGTTCTACTCACCTGGTTGTATTTTTATGGACAGACTATACATTTCAAAGAATACCAAGAGTAAAGATGTTTAGGTTATTATAAATTTGTTGAGCTTCTTTGTAATGCCCCACCGTACATGCATTCATGATATTGCCCTTTTTGGCTCACGGGCCTCACGGTTTTGTTTCTAGTAGGCCTCAACCCACCGAAAGACCTCATGTAAGGTAAGGGTGTAAGCTCTATATATAATGACAGTCACTTTCCTTTCTATAGCTGATGTGGGACTCCAGGCCGTCACATTCTTTCCATCTATTACTATTATTTTTATGTTTCTATTATTTCTTTGGCCAAGTAAAAGAAAATGCAGTGCGAAATGATGAAAGATATTTTTCATCTCAGCCATGCACTCATTTTCTTCAAAATACAATTAACCAAACCCAACATAATAAGCACAGATTGAAGAGTGGATTGTAAGGGGAAAGGAAATTAAATTAAAATCTTTAATTGCATCAAAATTGGTTTATATATTGGGCATGCTTAAGTAATGCGTTTTCCGCAAAATATAAGTATAAACATATTCTATTTTTTTCGGAAAATATTCACGTGCATCCATCCCTCACTATGTTATGGTGAGGGACAACATAGTAGGGTTGACTTTATAACATATCTGAATCTCCACACACATGGAACCCCCTTAAGTACACTAGACCCATTGAATTTTCACCAATCCAAATGGATTGGACTGTTGAATTGAGGGTCAAATTTCTTTCCTCTAAGATAAAGTCATTAAATTTGTGGGCCACGAATGAAGGGGTTAGAGGCATGGGATTGACCCTAGATTTAATATATGGTCTTATCCAAGATGTCTCTTCTCATCCCCCACAAGTCGCATGATCAGTGGGTCCCTAGGTGGGTCCCATTAAGTTTGTCTCTCACCATATGGTGAGGGAAGGATGCACAGGAATATCCCCCATTTTATTCACAAGCTTCATTTTTCATTATTTGGTGCAGACATTTTTGGCTTGTTTCTTTGTTGGAATTCTAGGAATTCCTGATTGGGGTATTCTCGAATTCCCATATAAAGTGGAATTCCCGGATGCCCTTTTGGGCTTTAGCATCCAAGAATTTCACTCCAAAAGGTCAAAAGAGATCTTTAATTTGGCTAGAATTCAGAAATGTTTGTAAAGAAACATGAAATTCAGAAAATTCTAAGCAAAAAGTGTATTTGGACAAACTCTATGGACAGAATTTGGGACAAACTGTCCACGTGGCGCAACGTGATTGGACTCTCTCAAAAGTTAAAATGCATTGTCCCAATCACGTTGCGCCATGTGGACAATTTGTCCCAAATTATGTCCATGAGTTTGTCCATATAGACAAACTGAATTCTAAGAGACGGTCTGGAACATCATGTCTAGGAATTCCTGGACACGGTGAATTCCTGTCAGAAATTCCACTAAAAAATCATGGCCTTTTGAGTAACTTTTCTTTTGAGTAAGTAAAAGCGACTTTTCTTTTGCTTGATTTTTTGGGAATTTACTAAGAAAGCAATTCCATGAAGAGCACAAAAAAAGGTGGAACATTCCACTATAAAAAGCGCTAGTATGAAGACTTCCATTTCAGTAAATGGTTCACAATCATACCCTTTACGTTTGGGCAACTGAAATAGGCTTGACTCTACATCTTAGGCGGGTAGTTCACTGTTAACTCAACAAAGCCTAGCCAAAGTGCATTGGGTAAGCATATGACTGAGCCTGGTTCACAATGGTGCTAATTAAGTTACATGCTAAGGGCAATTCAAAATCGGAGTAGAGTTTGAGCGTTCACTGAGGGCCTGTTGTTTGCATGGAATTGAATTCATAGAAACACATGGCAATATGCTCGAACAAAAATGAACATTAAAGAAGTAAGGGGTTAAGGGTATTAAGCAGGAATTTAGATGATTTCCTTTTATTCGGGTTAATGGTGAATGTTGCCATTTGTGATGGACACACTTGTGTTTACATGTGAGTGGATCCAATCACAAAGAGACACCCCTTACAAGAAACTATAATTTGTTGCAAACAAGGATATGTTAATCCTTGTGTGGTTATTGGATAAGAATTCGTTTAATTTTAAAAAGATGTATAAATCCTTGTGTGGTGATAGGGATTAAAATTCCTTCTAATTTGATTCAGTTCTCTCCGTTCAAAAGTACATTTTCATTCTTCAATTTTAACCTCTTTCAAAAGTAAATTTTTTCAAAATCATTGGAAATTTAGCTACATTAAACAAACAAGTTCCATAAGTTTGATACTATTAAGTCTATTGAAACAAACAAGTCCTCTCATAAAAATCTGTTTGGAAGAAAATTAGGCGCTGAATAAATTGCAGGTTTACCTCCATGTAAAGCAGAGGAAAACTTGCAAATGCAGCAATACCAGTACCACTGCTTAATATTGTGGTAATCTTGGGTTCTTCTCCTTTTGGGAGTTTGGGTCAAGTCTGACCCAGGCATGCTGAGGGACAAGTTTCACGAGCTTGTCAGGCAGGGGTGAACCTTGTACGAGCAAAAGCACACTTCATCACATGAGCAACTAACCTTCTAAACTCCTTGAGATTTCTTACTCAAGGAGTTGAGCACTTGGTTGATCATCTAGAAGATGCTAACCATTCGGATATTTCATAAGGTCCACCATTGTGGCCTGTGGGAAAGCACAGAGACTCTGGGCACAGAGCCAACATTGATCCCAACTTAGAGTAGCACAAAGGTGGGCCAAATAAACCCAATCACATATGATAGTACAACTGAAATATGGGCCGGTCTTGTTTAGGTTTGCTCTTGGGCTTGGACCTGAATTTTGCAGTCCAAATGCAATTCAGGCCGAGCTTAACCTCAAGTCTCCACTCCCATTGAGTGAACCCAGATTATGTTATTGGAGTCTCGAGCCAAAACGCACACTCACTCAAACTTAAACAAATCCATGACTGGGCCCAAGCTCAAACTCTAAGCAGTCTAAACCAAACTCCACTCCTACGCCGTCCGAACATGTGAGCTCAGATCCAAATCAGGCTTATGCCCATCCCAAGTTTCACCCAATGTGCACCTGATCTAGTTCATAGTGCAATCCACAATTTATAGGGATGTAAATGGGTCCCCATTCTCTTCCAGAGGTTCCGACTCATCAAAAATAGGATTTGAATCCGTATTTAAGCCCTAATAAGTAAATAGGTCTGGGTCCTCTTTCAAGTCTGTGGCCCCAAGAACCGACATATTACCTTAATATCTAAGAATTCCTTTTAAAGATTAGGTTTTTTTTTTCCTCGTCATTCTCTACTTAGACCTGGACATGGAACCATCTCATTTACAGGATCGGTTCGGTTCGGTTCCATCCCATATATGGAATCGGCTCGGATTTTGAAACCAAAAAACTGGTTTTATCTTCTCATTAATGGCTCCATCCACCATGGATTTACATCCCTAACAATTTAAAAGGCTACGTTGGACCCAACAGATCAATGTTTGTTGTTGGTCCACACTAATGATCGGCTTTTAATCTTCCAGGGACTATTTTGCAATTTCCTGTAATACAGTGTACTGTTCCCGACATATCGGACGTAACGGTCCTTAAATCGCTTTTCCGCGCTTTTGGTAACACATCGTTATCTTTGTGGGGACAAGGTTAGCGGCCGTGGTGGATGGCAGGATGGGGAGAAAAAGAGATCAGAGATGAAATGTCTAAAATGTCCCTACTTGTTCAACATATTACTAAACTAGTCTCAACCCCGGGCCTGTGGCTAAGGACAAGAGGGACAGGGATTTTGTTGAGGGTGACTTGGCATGGGAGAGGAAATTGTTAGAACAACCCCCTAGTGTTTTTCTAAACTACCAAATCTTCATTTTGGTTTCTTGGACTTGTTTATTTATATGAGGGGTGAAATGAAATAAAATTAAAAATTAAATCTAAGGAATGAGAAGGAAGAAGGAGTGGAGAGTAATTAACATGAATATTGTGAAAGTTTGGAGTTAAAAGTAGTCAAATGAAGCAAACATGGTTGTGAAATTTTAAATGAATATGGTTCATCATTTCATTGTCAATGGTTTAAGATCTTGACTCAAATGGCTCATGATATAGCTTTCTAATCTAACATCTCAGTTGAGGATTGTTTAACCTGCAGCAAGTCTTTTTTTTATTTATTTAGTTTAAAATGACAAGTTCATATGAATAATGTATTCAATGAGTTCTAAAAAAATTCCTTCTCCTTTTCAAAATGTAATAAAGTGTTCAATTTTCCAAATTCTTTCTCTTGAAAAATGAATGTTGGTTGCAAAAAAACTCAAAAAAATTCTCAATTCTGGCCTTGAAAAAGTCAGGCATTCTTCTCATTTTCTTTCAATAAGTTTACTTATATAACTTTTATAATATGACAAGTTTAACTCTACTACTATTATTTTATAGCAAATTTGTCTATGCTACTTTTATTATATGATAATTTTACCCATGTGACTTATATATACAAGTTTTCTTTCCATTTCAATCATTTTCTTATTTTTTTTTGTTATATATATGAAAAGTTTGTTTTCTTATTAATAGTAGATCTGTGAACAATATAATTTTAATGATTTTCTTATTTTTTAATTATCCCATCTTATACAGAAATTAGATTTTCGCATTAGTAATTTTTTAGAACAGTATCACAGATACAATCAGTATTTTGGAAATACCGTGGTAACAGGGATTGACATTTTTAAAAAGTGAATAATTTAGTCGCAAGAAATTAAGAATATCATAAAAGCTATAACATTTGAAGATTACAGACTTAAATATTTTTATTGTTTTTAGTTAACTTATCTTTTGTTTCCACCAATCCATGGAAAATCTACAACCTGAAATCCCCCTTTAATAAGTCCACTTTATAGCAAAAACCCCCTTATAAATGATTAGGAAAAGAAAGCAAATTACAAAACTTTTTGCTAGCATTAGATTAAAGTGGTTTTGAATTGCATCATGGAATCTTCGGTACTGCCCAAACATGTTTGAAAAAACCTTATTGCATTAATTTGTTCTTTGCCAAGACTGTAAACTAGGCTAGTAATTGCTGATCATCAAGCATCATCAAACAAACTAAAAGTACTACTGGTTCTTGATCAAAGATGGGTCACACCTAACAACACTTTATTTTTACTATGGGAGTTTTGAATGAGGATGTCTTGATTCGGGTGTTAAGGACACATTTATACACATGTAGTGCTGCGGTAAGACTAAGAAAAATGTGGTAGATTTTTTAGGATGTTCCTTGATGATATGTTTGGTGTAGCTAGCAAATATAGAAAAAAGTGTCCGTTTTTGTCACATTTCCAACGCAAGGAGGAGAATTTAGAGCCCAACCAACATATGGTGTTAGATTGGTGTTGTCGTCGAAGATGGAACACGAATGTTACACAAACATGTCCTAACAGAAATAAGAAATCCATCAAAAAACTTTATATCCCTTAATTTCAAGAGATCTACAATGACTCCTCCATGTAAATGTTTTATACAAAAAAATCCCCTGGATAAAAAGGGGATCAAATTAAACCACCTCGTCTCTAATCTAAGACCATGGAATTAATCATTTAAATAAAATCTTGCTTCTAGATGATTACTCTAATAAAAAGTACTCTAGTTAAATGAGCTTGATATCTTTAATAGACAATCTACTCTTCTAGAATCCTTTTGCAT
The DNA here is from genome assembly GCA_028538565.1 of Umbellularia californica. Taxonomy (NCBI): domain Eukaryota; kingdom Viridiplantae; phylum Streptophyta; class Magnoliopsida; order Laurales; family Lauraceae; genus Umbellularia; species Umbellularia californica. Next base: position 76,548,884 of record JAPQWN010000006.1, on the reverse strand, counting down.
TTGGTGAGCTATCAAAATCACATAGTCATGAGTCAGTCGAGCACCACTCTTAATCACTTTATCCTGACCCTTGATTTTGGAACACCAAAGTTCAATAGTTTCTTGACCATATTTTTCTCCCATGCTGATTCCTTTCAGCATTAAATTACAAATGGGCCCCATCCATAGATTATCAAAATTTGTTTATTACCCGGCAACACAAAGACAAGAGAGTAAATCCAAATTTTCACCATCCAAGGACAGGCTTGATATTCCTGCGAGAACACTTGGGCCTGTCGGTAATTTGGTGGCCTTTGAGTGTAGAAAATCTAAGAGAGAGAGAGGAAGGTGGAAGGTGTTTTTTTTTTACTTCTCTCTTCTTCTCTCTCTGTTTTCACTGGCCGTTTTGCAGCCAGACAAGCAGTCCAAACAGCTCTGTCCAGATGGAGATGGCGATCGATCACAGCTCGCGGCCTTTTCTTGCCTCCCTCATCTGACCCCCCAATACCCCAAAACCACCTGTCTTCATCGGGTATGAAAATCTCTGGCATTTCCTCCTTTAATCCCTACTCTCTCTATTTGATTTGGTAGTGTAGATCTCTCAGTACGCTCTTATTCGGCGGGAATGGGGATGTGGGGTTGTTTCATCTGGTGATTTGAGACTTGGGTTCCTGTTTTTGGACTCCGGGAAGTAGAAATGGTAGGTGGGTTGAACATTCTTACTGTTTTTTCTTTTTCTCTTTTTTTGGGGTTTTACATTTCAAAGGGTTTGTTTGATGGTGATGAAGATTAGAATTTTGGGTTTCTTTTGGTCTGTGATTTGGGATCTGGGTTTGGGTTTTGCTGTGGGCAGACTCCAGACTTTTAAAATGGTACGGATTTCGAGAGGTCGGTCTTACTGAATGCTACTAAAGTTGGGTTCTGTTGGTAATGCTGGTTTGGTTTGCACGTGATATTGGATCTGGGTTCGTTTTCATCTACTTAATTCGGACTTTTCATCTTGATTTGGGGTTTTAGATCTACCAGTCTGCCTGTTATAGGCGCTAATGAAATGTGGGTTTGTTTTGTCTAGTGATTTGGAATCTTGATTTCGTTTTCTGGATTCCTGGAAGTAGAAATGGTAGGTGGGAAGTGGGTTCAACATTCTTATTGGGTTTATTTGGGGTTTGTATTACATGGGTTGGGTTTTGTTTTGTTTTGATGGAGATGATAACTTGGATTTCTTTTTAGTATGTGGTTTTGGATCTCATTCTATTCCTGCTGTTCTAAATGGTACGGTTTCTGAGATTCGTATTTCTGTCTTGTGCTTTTTTTTCGTGAAAAATGATAGTGTTGAATTGTTTGGTTTTGTGATTTGGGAATGGGGTTCCATCTTATTAAGTAATTCTCCCTGTTTTATCTCCCTGTTTTATATCTTTTTTGGGACTTCCTATCCTAATTAAGGGTTCTAGATTCCTCATTCTACTCAGCTATCGAGGTAGATGGGAATGCAGGTTTGATGCTCGATTGATGGTTGGCAGGTTGAACGTTCTTACGGTTATTTTGTGGGTTTTGAATTTCAAGGGTTATGTTTGGTTTTGATGGAGATGATATTTTTTCCCTTTTTCATCTGTGATTTTACGTTGATTCATTTTGTCACATTATTTTGGACATGGGACTATTTTTATCTATTAGGACTTTGCATCTCATTAGGATTTTAGTTCTCATTCTACTCCTTAACGGTGGAAATGGGAAAACGATTGATCTAGTGATTTAGGATCTGGGTTCCTTTTTTGGACTCTAGGAAGTCAAACTGGTAGGTAGGTTCAACTTTCTTACTCGGTTTTCTGGTGTTCTGCATTTCAAGGGTTTTGTTTTATTCTGATGGCGATGAGTAATAGCTTTCTTTTATCTGTGATTTGGGATCTCTTTCTGCTCTAGATGTTTGAAATGATACGGGTTTCTGCGAGCTCTCACTAAATGCAGCATTTTTTTTATGTAGTTGTGTTAATTTTATTTTTTGAAAATGATTATATTGGTTTGTTTTGTGGTGTGATTTGGGATGTGGATTTTATTTTCATGAATTTTTCTTTCTTCTCTCTTGCTTCCTATATTTTTCCCCACTTTCTTCATGTCCTTTCCGTGGGCTTTGTATCTTGATTTAGGGTTTTATTCTTTTAGACCTCTCATTATACGCCTCATCAACGCAAATGGGAATGTGGGTTTGTTTCATCTGGTAATTGGGATCTGGGTTGTTATTTCTTGGGTTTAATGATAGTATTAGATAATACATAAGTTGAGCATTCTTACTGGTATTTAGTGGGTTTTGCATTTCAAGAATTCTGTTTGGTTTACCATTAAAAAAAAAAAAAAAAACCATTCAAAAAAAAAAAAAAAACAGAATTCTGTTTGGTTTTGATGGAGATTAGAATTTGGCTTTCTTTCGCCTGTGATTTGGGATCTATGTTTGTGTTTGTTCACTCTGGATGCTTAAAGTGGTAGTACCATTTCTGCGAGCTCTTTCTGAACTGAAAGGTTTGCATTTTCTGTAGTTATGTTCATGTTCGCGGTAAAAGATGTTATTGAATATTGTCTTGCTTTATCTTATATAATGATTTTGGATCCGTGTTTATTTTTCGTTTACTTTATTTGGACCATGCATCTTGATTTAGGATATTAGATCTCTCATTCTACTCTGTCTATGGAATGGGTATGTGGGTTTATTTTTCGCAGTGATTTGGTAACTGGATTCTTGTTTCCATATTCTAGGAAGTAATTTCGCTTTCTTTCATCTGTGATTGAGATTTACATTTGAAACTGATGGGATTTTGGTTCCTTCTCCTGTGATTCGGGCTTGGCTTTTGGCAGAACTGATTGATTTATGAGGATTCTTTCTGAAAGTCGAAGTTTCGTATTTTATGTTTTTTTAAATTTTTTTTTTGTCACATAGGAATGTGTTGATTTTTTCTTCTGATTTGAGATATAGGCTCTAATTTTTTTAGATCATAGAAAACAGAATAGCTGTGTTTTATATTACCATAGTTTTGTTTGTTTTCATTGGAATGTCGGTTTCGAGAATTTAGATCGCACCATTATTTCTCTTTGGACGAATTTTGTATTTTAAAAGATGCAAGGGTTGTACCTATCAGCTTATGCAAAATCTTTTTTAAAATGTAAGGTTCTGTGTTAAAGTGATTTTGTTTGTTTCTGATGACCATGCTCATATTGTCTTTGTGATGTGGGATCTTGGATTGAGTTTTAGTATTTTAAAATTTGAAAATGGTTGGGGTTTTAGGCGTAGTAGTCAAAGAAGTGTGCCTAAGTCGTATGGGCTTAGGAATTGGGCCTTTATGCGCCTTGCACACGAGTAAGGTGTGTGAACAATTAAGGAGGGTGCAAGCATCCTGACATAATAAATGCCATCTGTCATCATAATCGTCATCATCTTCTTCAAATTTTGTCAATAATGGTACATCTCGAAGATTGTTCTGATTATGTGTTTTATTAATGAAAGTAGCCATTAAAAAAAAAATGGTACATCTCGAAGACAAAATAAAATATATTTATTATTACATCAACATCCAACTGTTTGTTAGGTGGGCGCCTTGCTTGTGCCTTGTGTGGTTGTGCTTCATGCAGTTGTGCTTCGTGCTCCAATTGATTTTAGCCATTTGCCTTCGAAGTGCCCTGTCATTATTTTTTGGTTACATGTGTCCTAGAGTTTTTGATCCTTTTAGATTAGGAGTTTGACCATCTGAAACTGGGCTGTGTCTTGATGTGGTTTGGTTTCTACAAATTGAGGTATTTTTCTCGGGTGTCAATCTTGTACTTTTTTTTCTCTTTTCACTGGTAGTTTTTTTTTTGGGTACTGAACTTAGCTACTTGTTCTTAGATTTAAAAGCTGGGTTGATACAGCTTCTGAATATCCAGTCTTTTCCTCGGCCTCTTTGTTCATTTGTTATTCATTGTTGTAACTTAGATTACGAGGTTTTCTTCGGCAATGAAGTTTGGGGTGTTCAATTTAGGTCCCAGACTTTAAAGCAAAGGGATTTAATATACAGCTGTAAGTATTTACATACTTATTGTGGATTAACAACACAGAATAAGGAAACATCAAATTGACACAAAAATTGGAAGACAAAAATGGCATAGGCACTCAGATATGAACTCTCAAGATATGAAGTTATGGTTACACATTATGTGTTCATATGCCAAAAAATAGAAATACGCAACAAAATATTAAAACAAACCTAAATTTGAAGGAATTAAGAAACGAGGCATGTAACTTGTATAACAACGTGTATTAGTAGGTCTAGCCATCTAGGGCAGACAAGATGTGAATCAACGTCATAAGAATAACTGAAAGACATGAAGAAACTCTTAAATAGTTGAAAAAATATTGAAAATAACATTGGATTAAAAATCATGCAAATTGAACGACGAACTTGTGTAATTTCGTTAATTGCTACATAACTTGTTGAAAGAAGTTGAATTGGGAAAAGGGGAAAAATTTGAGACTTATATAACTCTCACATGAATCCTCTCTATGTCAGTTCATTAATTAGAGCTCTCTGGTTTGTGTCAAATGTCAGAGAGAGTGACCCAATATGTATTTTCTAATGGAGGTACCGATGTGAATACACACACAGAGGAACTCCTTTGGGTGGTTATATCGTTACAGGTGCGTGTATTCCACGTCATGATAAATCTTGAATGTTAAGTCAGTGATGCATTATATTGGTGACCTTTGATCCCTGATACGCTTGGCTTGTATTTTGAACCATGTAGTTAGCTAGTGATGACAAACTGTAGATAGAGTTCTAACTAATTCTAGGTGTATCTTAATTGTTTGAAGTAACTTATCACTCCCCCTTGTATGTTATATTGTTCTGCATTTTTCTTTTCTATCTGTTGAAGTTTGACAGACATGATCATTCACGTTTTCCCCTTTATTTAACTGTTATATAATGAGGTTTTCGTGTTTTCTTTTCAGAATGTTTTTGCGTAGTCCGTACCACATCATGTTGGCCCATGTGGATTTATATACTCTACTCTGATTTCGGTGTCCTGTTGCATCAAAGTCATAGCATTGAGTTTAAGCACTGAAGATACTGGTGTTGTTTGGTGTACTTATATTTGACCAGATTATTTATCTGAAGGTCGATGGGTTCCAGATTCCCGTCCCATCAGCTTAGCAATGGGCTTTATGTTTCGGGCCGGCCTGAGCAGCCAAAGGAGAGGCCTCCAACAATGAGCTCCACGGCCATGCCCTACACGGGAGGAGATATAAAAAAATCTGGAGAACTTGGGAAGATGTTTGATATTCCTGTAGATGGCTCGAAATCAAGAAAGTCCGGACCCATAGGTAACCCTCCATCTAGGACTGGATCATTTGGAGGTGCTGCTTCACACTCGGGGCCCATCATGCCTAATGCTGCGGCTCGGGCATCCGGTCCTGTATCATCGGCTGGCATTCCAGGTTCTTCTTCAATGGTCACAGGAGGATCCAATAGGCAGAAGTCCAATTCAGGCCCACTTAATAGACATGGGGATTCAATCAAGAAATCATCTGGGCCTCAATCTGGTGGGGTCACTCCAACTGTTCGCCAAAATTCAGGCCCTCTCCCACCAGTGCTCCCTACCACGGGACTCATTACATCTGGCCCCATATCATCGGGGCCGCTTAATTCATCTGGTGCCCCTCGAAAGGTATCTGGCCCATTGGATTCTCTTGGGTCAATGAAGCTGCATGGTGTCTCTATTGCTCATAATCAGGCTGTCACTAATCTCAGCCAGGAGGATGACTATTCCTTCAAGAGGAGTTTCCCAAAGGCGATTTTGTGGTCGGTGGTTCTTCTCTTTGTGATGGGATTCATTGCTGGTGGTTTTATACTTGGGGCTGTCCACAATCCTATTCTTCTAATTGTTGTTGTGGTTCTGTTTGGGGCTGTGGGTGCTGTTTTCACCTGGAATAGCTGTTGGGGAAGGAGAGCTGTTATAGGTTTCATTGCTCGTTATCCAGATGCTGAGCTTAGAACTGCTAAAGATGGGCAGTATGTCAAAGTCTCCGGGGTACGTACCAGCACCATTTCATCTTTTGACTTCACCTTTGATACTGACTGTATTGGGCTCTCTTTAGGAGTTTATCCTGGATAGTTTCTCATCCCATTGATACTAAATTTATGAGGATCGGAACTTCTATTCTATTGGGAGGTCTAATGCATATATGTTTGTGCATGTTCTTCCATTGAAATTTCTCAAAGTTCCATCTGTCCTTCCATTAGATGGCTGCCATCAGTTGGTCTTTTATAAAATCCAGCTTTTCATAAATTTTCCATTACTACATACAGGTTTGTGCTATTTACTTGTCCTTTTCAGTCAGAATAATCCAATTATTTTCTGGATACTATGGTCCAAAATCCAAGTCATTCACTCGGATCAAGTGCTAACCTACTCATGCTTTACTAGATAAATTTTACTCCATTTTCGAAGTCATTGAGAAATTTCTGTTGTAGGTGGTTACATGTGGAAATGTCCCCCTTGAGTCATCCTTTCAAAAGGTTCCTAGATGTGTATACACTTCTACAAGTCTATATGAATACAGGGGATGGGATTCTAAAGCTGCCAACGCCACACATCGGCGTTTCACATGGGGACTTAGATCTTTAGAGGTAAATACTTTTATTGCTTAATTAATGGTACATTAGAAAAGAACAACGACAAAAATGATATGATAATGATGAAGATGATGACAGAGATGATGCCAATTATGGTTGGATCTGCCCGATGTGGGACAATGGTGGCGGCACAAAAAATTAGAAGGCGGTGCTCCACCCAATGATGGAAGCATGATTGGCCAAACCTTATGATGGAAAATCAAGATGGCCTTATCTTATAATGGAAAGCACATTAGGGTCCACTCAGTGATAGTCATGGTAGTACTTCCAAATATTCAAAATATTGGTATGCTCATTTGATGATTGTATTCATTGTCCCACAAAAAACATGAGTACCATTCCCCCCAAAAAAAGAGGAGTTTACCAAACCAAACCAAACCAAACCAAACCAAACCAAGCCTTTTCCCACTAGGTGGGGTCGGCTATATGGATTTGACGACGCCAATCAAATCTGTTTAGGGCCATGTCCTCCGTTAGATCCATGTAAGCAAGGTCATATTTAATAGTTTCTTTCCAACTTCTCTTGGGTCTCCCTCTCCCTCTCCTACTCCTGGCAATCTCTATGCCTTCACACCTTTTAACAGGAGGAGTTTGCCAATGGTAAAAAATGATAATAATAAATCATTGGATCAGACTTCAGTTTTTTTTTTTCTCATTGGTTGCCCCTTTCATCCTCATTCTCATTGTTGTCCTCATGACGTTTCCATCATCGAGTGGTACCTGTTGTAAATTCAACTTGTTATTTTTACCTTGATTTCTAATTATCCATCTTTTATCATTCAGAAATAATAATAATAATAATAATAATAATAATAATAATAATAATAATAATAATGTTGGGTCCATCCAACTGGGGATTCCGTCATCTACATGGATTTTCAATGAAATTTTAAGTCTGGTTTTGAATTTTGCATTTCTGAATTTTGAATTATGGCAGAGGCATGTCGTCGACTTCTACATCTCTGATTTTCAGTCTGGTTTGAGAGCACTGGTTAAAACTGGCTGTGGTGCCAGGGTGACTCCATATGTCGATGAGTCAGTGGTTGTTGACATCAATAAGAAGAACAGAGAATTCTCTCCTGAATTTATCAGGTGGTTGGGAGAGAGGAACCTTTCAAGTGATGATCGTATTATGCGTGTGAAAGAAGGGTAATCTGAATTCTGAATTTATGTTTCTTTTCATTGGTAGGCTTTTACACTACATCCTTCCACTGTATATTACACCAATTTGCAGTCAGTCATAAGCAGCTGTTTATAAATGTTAGTGTCTCTGGATCGGTGCCAAATTACAGTTTACTTGAATATTGCAAATTATTGGTGGCTATTGTTTTGCCGTGGATTTGTAGTGTCGAAGTCCAGAATCACGTAGCGGGTGGAATGCTTTCCTATTCAAATTTTCTGCCCAAAATCAATATTGGTTACTGGAACTGATTTTTGTTGAGTTGAAAAGCAGAAAGAAGGTATCCTTTTCCGTTGTGCAAAATCTCACTCAATATTAACAGTTCAAGTGATGGAGATTTGTACAATTGTTTTTAAAAACCCATGTCCCTAGCCAGCTAAGCTACAACTGAGGACAAATGCTCATTCTGTTGATGCCAGTTTTGCCTATCTCAGAGAAGCCAATACATAAGCCTTTACCTTATTTTTTTGGTAGGATAAGGGTTAATTACCCCATTTGCAAATGGAAGTATCAACTGAATGGGCTACAATTGATGTCTGTCTGTAGGTACATAAAAGAGGGAAGCACTGTTAGTGTGATGGGGGTGGTTCAAAGGAATGATAATGTGCTCATGATCGTGCCTCCATCGGAGCCCATCTCCACAGGGTGCCAATGGGCCAAGTGTATCCTTCCAGCAAGTCTTGAGGGGATTGTTCTGCGATGTGAAGACACTTCAAAGATCGATGTCATACCGGTTTAGGAGGACTTGGTGAATTTTGCAGATTTGTTTGATGATGACAATGGCAATGGTGGGTTAGTGTTGATGTTTTCAACATAGATGTGTATAGCTTTGGGTTTTTTTTTTTTCCTTTTCTTTTTGGAGAGTTGGGAAGCTTTTGCAGAGTGGTTGGCTTGATTATTAGAGGAAATCTTCATGTGTTTGAAAAAGTGGTAGTTGGGGGGTTTTGTTGAGGAATGTCTTGACATTGAGTAAATTGGATTTGTCTGTCTGTGTATGTGTTTTTGGTTTCTTAGGGAGGAACAATGCTCTCATGATTAATGAAAAAGAATGAAAGAAAATTCTCTTAGTAGTTGTAAGATTTCATCTGGGTGAGACAAATTGCTAAATCCTAGATCATGCTTAAGTGTTGCATCAGTCCAAGTAATCCGAGTTAAGTAGTTGTTAGATTTGCTTTCTAGCGTTTTTGTTTGCAGAGAAGAAGACAAGTCACATTTGGAAGCCAAATCTGTCCAATTTTCCTACCGTCAAGTTGTTGAACATGTCATTAGATTCTTCTACTAGAACCCATTTGACCCGGGCTTTCTCTGTTTTTCCCCTGTTAGTTGGATTGGTAACATAACTTGAACCCACAACGTCAACATTGCAACAGTAAGCACCTTATAGGTCCTTCCTAGCTTGTCTGTGACAAGTATCTACAATGGATATAATCTGCATTTCTTGGGATGCCATCCATCTTCTGCTACTATCTCTTTCCTCTTGCAAGCAGTCATGGTAATCTGTTGTGAATTATAGATTTCTCGCGCAACATATTCCTCTCCCTCTGCCTTATTTGGTTCCTCTCTTCCTGTTTGCTCCTCCGATTTCTCCTTCAATATAAGCAAATTTGGAGCAGTTGGCATCAACAGATAAGAAGTTTATAATTTTTGAGGAATTTTTTGTGTTCTTCCAAAATAAAAGGACCTAATTAGAACAAAAAGGGATCCATGAAAAGAAACCTTTCCCTCTGTGGAAGAACTAGAGGAAGCACAGAAACGTCATGGGATAAAAAAAAGGCGAATCCGCTTGTTGAAACAGAACATACATATGTTTTTTAATCAGACCAACGTTGGATTAAAAGGATACACATCTAATAATATCATTTGAATGCGGAGATTTTGACCATCAACAGTAGGGGGCCAAATGGCAACAGTAGTGATTTTCTTTGAAAATTTTGGTCCATCTTCCTTCAAATTGGACGTCATTGGAAAGCTCAACTTTACTGAACTCAGCTCAGACTGCAGGCTTGGTCTAGGTAATTCAGATATCATACAGGCTTTTGCTCAATGCCAACATTTAAGAAACAATCTAGTAAATCTAAGTGGAATGCTTAATGATGATTTTTAAGAAAAGACACCCAACATTCCACATGTCCAATAATTTGTTGCAGTGCTCTATCATCATAATCCCAACACAATGGCCAATATTTAAGTAGAGGTTGGGCATGGAATAGCCCAGTACATTAGCAACCCTACCACTACCAGTGACCACTAAATACTTTTGCTTCCCAGTCTCTGCCCAAAAGTGATGTCCGATTACTAAAAAGGACTGGAAGTGGTTCCTGAGCTTTTCTGATAAAGCATGGGTTGGTCTTTCCAGCCGCCCGAACCAATAGTCTACGCTCTTTCTGTTAGAGCTGGATTTATGCCCTACTTTCAGGGCTGTAGACGACCGGACCTACCTTCTTCTCCTTAAAAAAAAAAAAAATTGACTTAGATCCGGTCGACGCCGTCGGTCTTGGGGTCATCCAACTCAACTGAGACAGAGAACACTAGTTAAAAACTCAACATCTACTACAAGCACACAAGATCCAAGTTTCTTATTCTTATTTTTCATACAACATAGGATGAAGCCCATAAAAAGGTTTATTGGGCATTACTTAAACATAGGAGTTCTTTGTTTCAGTGAATAATAGACAGTAAATAGGTCCAAAGAGGCTGAAAGAGGAGACTTTAACCTTGTATGTTACCTCCCACTGCAGTACATTTTCATGTTTAGTTGTGGGGCTAAGAGCTAGCTCCTCAATTATGGTGGGCCTGCCGTCATCACTTGTCCGAACGGCCTCCGTGCCCGGACTTTCATCATCAGGTCTTGCTGAATCAGTTTCTTTTTCTCCATTGCTGGAATTGTCACGACGTCCTCCGTTTCTGTGCCTTGATTTGGTTCCAATGACGCTGTCGAAGGTGCAACTTGATCAACAGGCTGTAGGGGAGGAAATGTTGGGCCTTTTGAAGGTCCTCTGGAATTTCTATTTCTTTCCCGCCAACGTTTCCAATAAGGCTCTGACAAGAAAGCCACAACGGCTAACATTGCGATACCTGCATTTTTCAAATGTCTCAGGCAGCTAACCAGTGTCATAATTTTAGCTTTTCATGTTGTGTTTTTTCAGACCAAGTCATGTCAATATTGTGGAAAGACAGATCTGATTGTCTGATTGTCAATAAAAGGATATTTGTCATGTGAATACTACAGGTGGTACTACAGGCAACAAACATAGTATTTGTAAATAACAATAGAAAAAAAGGTGGCTATGCATGAATTTCCTAAACAAAAAGGAGTACCTGAAGCAATGATGAACGGACCAAGGATGGTAATTTTCAAGGGAAGTTCATTGTCAGTTACAGGAGTTTCGAGGGAGTCCTCCAGGAATGTTGATCCAGCTCCAAACCATTTATTTTCAATGTCAAACATGTCCCTTGACGAGCTCAAGTTAAGAATTGCCTTAGAAACGTCAGGCACCATAGCAAAACCTCTAGGGAACACCTGCAAAAGATAAATAAAGCAAAGCAAAATGTAAATCTATATATGTGAAATTTTGAAAGTAGGTTCCATGGAAATAGTGGCCTAACTGTACATCCTTTTAGAACATCAGATGGACAACTGGGACCAGCTTTTGGAGCATATCTTTTGAACACTTCTGAAACCAGTGAGTTGGACCAAGCAAGCTTTCTAGATGAACGTAATTTCTTGTGATTGGAATGTAAGCAAGAGGAATATATCATTCATTGTGTATGGCTACTTTGATTGGATGATCATAGCCACTGAATCAAACCGATGACCCGCAGCTAGCGTAGGGTTCAAACCAAATTGTTCAAGTTGGCGCCTCACCATATGGCCATTGGACTGCCTGATTGGCCGAAGGGTTTTCAGCCCAAGATCGGCTATGGATCCTGATTAAGGTTCATGGATCTGGACCCAGTTATTAACAGGGCCAGATATAAATCCTGTAGGATACATGGTTGCTACTCAAGCAGTATAGAACTGTCAAAGCACAAATGCATCTATATAAAATGACAAGCAAGGTTCTTTGGAGCCCTTTTTTAAGTTCAGATGGACCCAAACTAGCAAAAACTAGGATCCGCATGTTGATTGAGATCAAAGAGTATGGATTAGTAATTGGGTTCAGATCCAGACTGGTTATCATCGGACGCGATCCAAATCCAAACTGTTTAAATCCCTAGTTTGGGGTTCAGTCAAGGTGCACAATTCTTGACCTCATCTGCCAATCTAACTTAAATACAACGAGGTAATTCAGGGTTTGGAATGACCAATTTTGTTTCTGGGTCACATTCAGGCTGACATTTTCAACCTGATATAGATAAGCTGGGTTTGGGTTGGTACATACTTTGCTAATTGACCTGCCAAACTCAGTCCATCCTAGATCTTTTCACTTGAATCACACAACCTGACCCAGTAATTCATAGATCAGGTTGAACATTTTAACTTCGGGATCGATTTGGATTGTCATGTCCTAGCAATAAACTGTTTGGGTTTGAGATGGACCCGTGCACGTTACCCACAATGATCTATCCAATGCTACCCACCGCACCCAAGTTCTCAGTCAAAATTGAGTGATGAATAACACTAGAATTGAGAGACAATGATCCACCCCACCCAAGTTCAGTCAAAATTGAGTGATGAATGACACTAGAATTGAGAGAGAGAGTGATGAATGGCACTAGAATTGAGAGAGAGAGAGAGAGAGAGAGAGAGAGAGAGAGAGACGTACAAAACCAAATCCTCCGGTCTGAAAAGTCGGACCGGCCATGTTGTATTTATGACAGTACTTTTTAAGGAAGACCTTGATATAAGGTATCTCGTCTATGATGGCAGAGACTCCGTTGTTGCTGCTCCCTCTAGATAGAGCTTCTGCATATTCATCTGCTGTGGCATATGGCTTCAGCTTATCTTCTGAAATTCCCAAGTGCTTTAGATGCTCAAACAAGAATGATGCGCTTTGGTACCCCACATAGTCCCCATTCCTAATCAATGAATCTATGTCTGTTATTGATGGTTGCACCTTTTCGACAGTCAGCATCAAAGTCAAGTTTGCAGTATAGCTTGTCATTAATAAAAATACAATGAATGTCCAAACAACCACAACCACTCTTGCAAGGTTGGTTTCTACCTTCTCTCCTGTCACATAAAAAAAAAGAAAAAAAAATCACTATGCATTAAAAATTGTTTCTAACTCTAAATATAAATAAGTGTTTGATCCAGCATTTTTGCTGTGATACATTTATGTGCGATAGTTCTAGAGATGGAGAATGGTTGGCATCAAATGGATGAGGCTTAGTATTGGGTGTATGTCTTGTATTCGAGTTAGCTGGATTAGTTATTGTGGGTTAATCTGGATGTAATCGGGCTCAACGGGTATTTTGGTAATTAGATCTGGGCCTTCTTATGACTCTGACCCTTGATTGATAGAGAAGAACGATGGACGAGAGTTCTTTCCTCCTAGACGTAGTCAGTTTTGCCGAACTACATAAATCTTACGGTGTCCATATGTGAATGCTTAATAGCTTGTTTGTTTGTGCGTTGTGTGGTTTGTTGAGCGCATGTATTTTCCGATGCGCCACCCAACAAATGGGTAAAATGAAACAAGTCTAAATCAGACCATTGGATCTCCATCTATGCCGTTGTAATGGACAATCCAAGTATAATTTACACTATTCTAGTTTCGTTTTGTGTACATTACAACCATAATCCAACTAACATGGTAGGCTTGTTTAATTCTTTATAATCTTTCAAGATTTGCTCTGAGCAAAGACGAACAGGAAGAGAGAGCTTACTCTGAGAAAAGTGGAATAGGGAGAAAGAGAAATAGAGAGTAGTTCCCAATTGTTTTTGCCAAGGGCCTTGAAACTCCTCGTTGTTTCCACGTTCAAAAAGCCACACTAGGAACCCTTTTGCTCCCAAGAGTACAAATATAGTCAGCCATACTTGCCATTTGAATGGCTTAGTGAACCACCAGAGACTCTTGGTAATGTCATGTTGTATCGGTACAATCATTGATACACCACTCTCCGCATATGGCACTGTGAAGTCTACATAGAATGATCTGTTCGCAGTGATTGTTGTGTCACCCACAACTGCATCAAATTTCTGTTTAAAAAGAGTAGCTTCAACACACACCAAAAAAAGAAAGAAAACTACAAGCAGAAATGACAACACCTCCAAACTATTTCTTTTTTCAAGGTTATATGAATGGAAGAGAAATTTATCAAGATTGTCATATATATTTAACTGCCTTTATCAGTATATGTTGACTATAAAAAGATCGAAAAAGTTGGGAGACAAAGACTCAATAAATATATAATGTGAGCTTTTGGGTTAGCTATACACCAAGGTAGATCTGTTGGACCGTCATAGACATCTGATATAAGGCAATGAAATTAACCATGTCAGTGAACATCTAACAATCAATTGTCTTTGATCGAACGGCTAAAAACGCGCGCCAATGGTATTACTAATGGTATATCGCCAATCCAAAAGGGATACTCTACACTATGCCATCTTAACAGAAAAAGGTACTCGTCATGCTGGCCACGTTCTGGAAAGAATTAACTAGTTTAAACAAGCTGGATGGTTGAGTTGATGGCTCGAAAAAAGAATCCGGCCAGACCCAAAGTATATTATGCAACTAAATTTTAGGCCCTGCTTTGGGTTATGAGATCAGTCAAGATTGGGTTGGCCTCCAACCACATGTAGGCCAAAGCCAGCAGTAGCTACTAGGCCACGAAATAAGGCCAATGTAGTCTTTGTTGAGGGGTGTTGGCACTCGGTATCACATACACACACCATGGGATCGATCTTTGGGTGTCCAGGTTGTTAGTATCACTCCTGGCTAGAGGGCTAACCCAGTAAAAAGAAAGCCTCATATGTTAACAGCACCCAGCATCAGCCGATTGAGTGCCTGGCATTAGGGGTGCAACTTGGTTTCACCCTCCGCATGGCCTGACTTGGACCAAGAGTTAATTTGTGTTTGACTTGTTCAGGTTTGACTCAGTCACAGTCAGGACTGGATCTTGAAACTAGCATGCGATTTTGTGTCCAAGACACTGAGAGTTCTAGTTTGGGCTTATGTCAACCACTCAACCACGTTGCCTGACTTATCTATACACATGTAATGCATACTACATGCACTATAATAATCCATGAAGTGCATAAACTTTTTAAATTCTATACCTTTTCAAACGCAAACCAAGTCCAAAATACGTGTGCCCAGAATCAACCCAGCTCAACCCGAACTGCACTCGGGCAGAGAAATTATGAGTCGAGCGTGCTCTGTTTTTCTTTCATTCATTCGGGTTTGGGTTCACTGACCTGCAATTCAAGTCACACCAGGTGTCAGATTGGGTATTGAAAGTCCCCCTGAATCACATGTTGGTTAGCAAAATCTAATCTGAACTACATCACATTGGATCATACCCAACCCAAACCTAACCTGATATGTGAATTCCCTACCACAAGTGCAATTTGGGTTGAATTTTATCAAGGTGGGTTGAACCAGGTATTGGTACCCCAAATCTCTAGGTTTGGCCTATCCCTTTTGGGATCCGCAACCCTAGTGGTAATGCAGACTTCTAAAAGCGCACAAGAACCACCTACCACAGGTTCAAACCTGCATCCCTGCCTCTACAGGAAGGTGTCCCTACCATTGCACCAAGGAAAAGTGGTTGGGTATTGAAGGCCAATTCTAAGGAAAAGTCTTGATTTGCTTGTACTACACTGGGGAGGATCTAAACTCAACCTAAATTTCTAAATTTGCACCTTAACCAAATGTAAACCACAGTATTAACCAAGCAGTTGAGTGGGGCTGTAACCAAGTTGGGCCTGGTTCTTTGAATCCAAGACTTTGATCAGTCGGCCTGGGCCTTGTGACCGAGGCTTATTCAAATAGTAAGTTCTTACATATCCTAAGCCCAGCCAACTGACAACCTTAACAGCTGTGAGCTGAGTAGCTGACTGTTGAGCAATAATCCACATACTAAAATGGGAGAAAAGGAAATTACAGTGTACTGAACTGACCATGAAGCTAAATTACAGTGTACTGAACTGACCTTGAGGTGAACTTGGTAAATGAGCTCGTCATAGTAACCTGGTTCCCCTGCATGGCCGTTATCAAACTCAATGTACTCAAGACAGACTGGATAGTGTAAATAATCCATTGACATTACTTTCTCAAACACTTCAATGCAGAACCCCGTAGCAACTGTTTTGTTGTCATTGGGATCTATATCAACCTTCATGAACTCGCTAAAACCTGTTCTCACAGGGACACCAATCTTCAGCTTTCTTCCAAATGCCCCAGCTTTTGGTGCTGTTGTAGACCCTCCAGGCCAAATAATTCCATCAAGATCATCTGCATTTGCCGAATAATTCTTCTCCATGTACTTAGAACTTCTACTTCTCGAAAGACCTGCATGCGGTGTCCAATACCCAATACCCCTCCCACCATTCCCCAACACATTCACTATCTGAAAATCGGTAGACTGTAACTGCCCGCCTACTAATTGGATGTCACCTGTTAGGCCTTGGAGTTTGGTACCTAGGATAGATTTCAAGTAATTTGCTCCATTTGGAGACACATCCAAACCCATCAGATTCAGAGAGTTTGGTGAGTTGAAGTTTTCATTAAACTGGAAGCTAGTTTTCTCTGCTGCCATTGCCAAAAGCCACACTGTATCATATGCCCACAGGGAATAAGCATCGAGATCCAATATTTCAATATCTGGGAATCGTCTCCGGAACCACCGTTTCCATCGGACCTTAAAATCATCGAGCCTTTCAGATTCAGGCACGAATGTTTTAACCCCCAACACCCCCTGC
The DNA here is from genome assembly GCA_028538565.1 of Umbellularia californica. Lineage (NCBI taxonomy): Eukaryota > Viridiplantae > Streptophyta > Magnoliopsida > Laurales > Lauraceae > Umbellularia > Umbellularia californica. Next base: position 76,532,200 of record JAPQWN010000006.1, on the reverse strand, counting down.
ATTGTGTTAAAAATGGATGAATCCATGTAACATAAACGGTTTGTGAGTTCAGATGTGATTATCCACACATAATCTTTTTCCATCATTCCTGCCTTGTGGACATTCATGAAGAACCTCTTGCTGAGTGAAAATGGCAAATGTACGATGAACACCCTTGTCCCTATCTGTTTAGTTATCTTGTGCAATGTCTTGTTGATTGAGGACTTAGTAGATGCAAGGGCTAGTCTATGACGAACTTTCACGTCTATTTCTTGGAATGCATCTGTGAGATAAGGAATCAGCACCATACCACTGTCACTGTCATCATGGATGATGACTACTTCTCTCCATCCAAAAGCTTGGACTAGTGCAGCAATGGGCATTGCTTGAGTGGAGTCATTTTGTGCCATGAGAACAAAGTACTTCACTTGAGAGGGAGACAGAGAGGAGCTGACCGCATAGAAGGACATGATGGGAATGTGTGCTTCTATCCCCATATAAGCTAAGAAATCAGCCTGTTCTGATGTTTGTGGGCCGATAATCGCTTGCACTTTGCTACCTTTCATCAGATCAAATGCTATTGAGTTCCGGGGGGAAAAGTCATACAATCAAGTTATTGTGTTAGAGGATATATAGTTATCAATTGTATTGAAATGGTACGAAGCACTAGCTAAAATATAAGATAACCGAAAAAGGTAGACGCATAGAGGGTCAACTTGGGTCCGCAAGGAGTAAATTACTATTATGAGTGTTTTTTCTATTCAAAAAAATTTCAAAATAAGGGCTTAATTTCTTGCCTCAAGGGCAATTTGGGTATTTTAAAAAATTGAGAAAAACGTCACCGGAAAATAACGAGTGCTGCTATCTACACACTACAAAAACCTTTCCACACACCGCATTTTAAAAAAATAATAAATAAAAAAAATTCCTAAACTACCCCTATCCCTCTCCTTCCCTCTCTCTTCCTCCTTCTCCCTCTCTTTGGTCTCTCTCTTTCTCCTCCTCTCCCATCCTCCCTCTCCCTCCCTCCCTCCCCTTCTTTTTCTCCCTCCGCCCACACCCACCACCTCTGGCCCTCTCCCTTTCTCTTGGCTCTCTCTTTCTGCCCCTTTACCATCCTCCCTCTCCCTCCCTCCCATTCTCTTTCTCCCTACAACGACTCTTTCACCCGCCGCCCCCAACTCCTCGCCGCCCACTACCTCTCTTTCTCGTTCCCTCTCTTTGCTCTCTTTCCCGCCACCTGCCGCTTGACCTCCCATCTCCTCTGACGGGAGCATACTAATCAGTAGGTGTAAACCCATTAGAGGGTTGTGAACCCATTAGAACATACGTGGACATGTGTGGATTGACGGAATCCATTAAAGGCGGAGGAGATCTAGCAGGTGGGTGCAGAAAGGGATGAGGATGAGGGCAGGTGGGGGTAGGGCTAGGGATGCGGATGAGCATGAGGGCAGGTGGGTGCAGAAAGGGAGATGGGTCGGCGTAGGGCGGGGTTGCCGGAGCAGGGAGAGGGAGAGAGAGGGAAGGCGAGGGAGAGGAGTAGTTTAGGCATTTTTTTTTAAAATGCAGTGTGTAGATAGATTTTTGCAGTGTGTAGGTAACAGCACTCAAAATAACTTTAAATGCCCTGTTGTCCTTAATTGAGAACATAGTGGAAAACTTAGGCCCTAATTTAAATAGTTTTAAAAAACTTGTGTCCTTTTCTGAAATAAGGAAAAAACTTGAGGCCTTATTTGAAAATTTTCCTTTCTATTCATTATAAATAGCTGTATTATTTGTTAAAAGTTTAAATAAATTCTATCTATCAAAATACTATGATGTTTTCAAATTTAGAAATTTTCTTTTGATGCCATTTAAAAAATTAGCAAAGATTTTGTTTTAAATAATTATTGCAGAATAATCAATATAAAATATAAAGCTTTAGTGGACCAAATCACTGTCAGTCGACTATCCCCCCTAGGGCTGCACAAAAAATCCAGTATCACCACAAAACCGAATCGATCTGACTGAACCGGATGGTTCGGATCGGTTTTAGGTAGATCAGTTGATCAACGGTTTGAAAATCATTGAAACCGCCTTACATCAGTCGGTTATCAGTTTGAACCCACAGTTAACTGCCGAAACCGAACCGACCATATGTATTAACTTGAGTAATGTTCTACTTGCATGTTACATGTTTGATGAAAGTTCTACAAGAAATGTGTATTATTGGGTTTTTAGCGCTGCCGAAGAGTTTGGTCTGACCTAAGAGAAAGTAAACTATGAAGAGGCTCATCTCAATTAGTTCAAAATTGGATCTACATTTCACTCGAACCCATGTTTTTGGCGCATAAAAAAAAAAAGAAAAAAAAGAAAAAAAAACCTAGTTCCTTGTGTGTTGAATTCACTGATCTGGATGAAGTAATGTAGTCTAGTCCAGGTTTTATGCAGAAAAATAGGTACATGTCTTACCATTTTGTTGGTGTATTTTACCAGAAGATTCGAACTACTTTAGCTCATTGGCATAAAAAGTTGGCCGAACTTGGCTTGGGCCATTCAATCACACGACCGAATGATGGATGGAAAGAGTTCATCCAACGTTTGATGTTTGCTTCTTTGGTTGAAACAAATTATGATATATATTTTAGTATTAATTACAGCTTCTCATAATTCCATTTGATAGACAGTTTGAGCTGCAATTTTTTTTTGTGAAAAAAATAATAAAATTAAAAAAAAAAAACCAACTGAACCGAACCGGTTCGGTTCGGTTTGATTTGAGCACATAGGCGGTTCGGTTCGGTTTCGAAAAATTGAAAACTGAGGGGTTTGGATTTGGTTAATGGTATCCCCTCTAACCCGATCGGAACCGCCTATGTGCACCCCTAATCCCCCCACCCAAGAAAAATGTGAAAAAAAATCTAAAATTTCTAATTCATTAAGGGGTAGTTTGCAATTTCACCCCCGCCTCCTAGTTCCACCCTTTGGATATATATCAAATATCAACTATCAACCAATTCAAACAACCCAGTGGAAAATAAAAACTAGCTTTTGACTTGCGTTAATAGAAAGTCAAAAAAAAAAAATTCTTCAACACAAGCTATATATCCCATCTACTTGGTGAATTGGGTGCATCCCATATGGATGCCATGAGTTAAATCTTGTCGTATAGACCTAGCCCAATTAAGTTATTTCAACTCCTCCAGCCCTTCATTTTTTAACAAACCTCACTCTCATGAACAGTCAGGTCCATGTGGCCACTGGCGGAGCCAAATGGAATGGGGCCGGCCATGGTCTCCCCAAAAAATTGCACAAAATCACATAGGCTTTGAGAAAATTCTTATAGGTTTTATGTGGCTTCCCACGATTTTTCTTTTTACAGAGCTATTCCCTGGGTCTGCCCCTGTATGTGGCCCACATAAATAATTGTCTATGGCATGATCTTACAATCAAAATCGTCTATTTGCAAAATCGTTAAGCTTTGAGGTCCTTTGTCAAACCATCAAATAATGATCATGATCATACCTGCAGATGCTGCTCCTGTGATGCTTTTGTTAGAATCACTACCATTTAATACCAATCTAGTTCGATATTTGAAGCCAGGTCCAACAGGTCCATAAAAGTCCTCAAGAGCCATAGTCATGGTGCAGTTGCATACCTTTCCAAGCAACGATTGTTGGTCCACAATCACACCCACATCAATCTTCTGTGCTGCTGCTGTCTTTGCCCATTCCCTGCAAGTAATAAGGAATGTCAAGGGGTATTGAATTATCCAAGCCAATCCAAGAGGAAGGTGAAGTGGAACTTGAACTTGCTTTTGCATTCAGTAGAAACTCATATCAACATTTAAATCTTGCTTGATTTGTGTAGGAGTAGGAACTTTGTGCATTGGAGTGTCGGAGGATCCAAATTTGAAACAAACCATAGCCATGTTTTTGAAAAGATGCAGTCTAAGAATATATATGATGGCTTCAATCATTTTGCAATTTGATAGTCTATGTTGCTAAGATCATTTTGACATTTTAGAACCTCCTCTTGTATGTTATACAGAACTATATCGAGACCCAATGGACCCAGCTGGCATCCGCATACGTAAGGATATCAACAGGCTTTAATTAGGCCCGGTTCTAGCCCAGATTTGGACTATCGGTCTTGCTTTTGGTCAGACGTCTGGATTAGATTCCATTTTAAGGTCTGAAATCTCTTGACAGGCCTCTCTACCTATTAAGGACTTAAGAGGCCGAGTGATTTTTTCTCAAGCTCGTTGTTTTATATGTACACACTGAGGGTTGTAAATGGGTATCCGAATCGCTGATCATTCGAAAGTTTTGACCTGTAAAACGGGCCTAGTTCTGGATCCAAATAGGTTTGGACCTATGGACCAGGGACCCAATATTGAGTCTTTGATATTGCAAACTGTACTTTAAAATTAATCATTTTTTTTTTAGATTTTTATATATAATATTGGAGATAATAGACTTGATGCACTGTTATAAGTTAAATGACATGCTTACTTTAAGAAAAAAATTGAAAAATAAAAAGAAATTAAAACCGATTTTCAAACTAAATTTCAGCCTTCTAAGTGGACCCGATTATGAAATCGGATCTGGATTTCTCTATCGTCACCAGGTTTAAAACCAAGAAAATAAGTTTCAAGCTAAAACCAAACCAGAAATCAAAACCGTTATTTAAAAATGATTCTCACCCAGAAACATTCCGTTTGCAATCCCATAAACACTAACACATATGAAGATTTTTTCTTGTGCACGCTCCCCTATGAAGCGTGCATTGGGATCATCACCAAAGGCAGTACCCACCCCTAAATCTGACACGTCACACGCTGCCTGGTGAATGTGACGATATGATCCGACATTGATCCGCGGGAGTGCAGAGAGCAGGAGAAGTTTATTTTCTCTCTTTATTGTTATGACTTTGGCTTCCCGCGAGTGCTCCAGTTCATGTCCAAATGTAAGAGTCTTCAAACTGGGGGAAATCGGACCTAGCCCAATCACAAACGAGCCAACTTGTATCCAATCCAACCACTAGGATACATATATCAGATGCGGACCTATGCTAGGGACTCATCAATTTCAAATGGTCCGGAGGATGGACACAGGTGAGTTTAGGCCAAAAATGTCTTCCCTTTTTTTTAGATTATATCTAGAAGAGGGTTTTTCTTATTTTATTTTATTTTATTTTTTAATTTCATATGGGAGGATATCCCAACCGACTAATCCCTTTATGTGGGTAGGGATGGCAACGAGGCGGATCAGGAATGGAATTGGGGTTCCTCGCCCCGCCCGCCCCTCAATTGTAAAAATTTTAAATGTGTAAGATTCGGGATTCGAACTTGGGTGGTGGAGTAACTAGAGGTTTGCCTTACCACTAGAGTAAACTTCATTTCTTGTAATGTTTTACCTTATTTAAAATATATTAATATATTCTAGATTGTTACACACATATACATATATATACACACATATATATATACACACACACACATATATATACATATACATATACATATAAAAAATGGTGATGGATAGATGCATATGAAGATCCCCCAACACACACATATATATAAACTTATTGAATGGCGGGGCGGGACATGGGGCGGGATAACGGGGCGGGGAAAAAAGCAAACCCATCCCCGCCTCCGGGGCACAGTTTTATTCCCCGTCCCTGCCTCACCTAAGGATCGGGGCGGGGAAAACTAACGCGGGGCAGAGCGGGGCGGGGCGGGGCGGGGCGGGGCGGAACAAAATTGCCACCCCTACGCGCGGGTAGGGATGTAAATGGATCCCCGATTCTCCAATTAGCCAGAGGTTATTACCCGTTAAGAACCGGGTCTGGGTCCTTATTTAGGCCCTGATAAGTAAATGAGTTTGGGTCTGGTTCCACCTTGGTTTAGACCCATGTACCCAAGACCCGATATATTACCCCAATTTTCGAAAATCTCTCCTAAAAATAATGTTTATTTTTTAATATCACTCTCTACCCAGACCCGGACCCCGATCTAAATCCGTCCCATATATGGTTTTTGTTCCGACTTCGGAGCCAAGAAAGCGAAATAGTTTCGAGTCTGGATCCGATTCCACCTTCTCCTTAATGGTTCCGGTGGTGGACCTGGATCGGAACCAACCCGTTTACAACCTAAGCGCAGGAGATACGGGTAAATTCCTTGTGGCTCCACTGTGATAGCATAGTTTCTAACCATCAACCTCTCGGAACAAATCGTGATCTATTGCAATTTAGATGACCCATTGGGATTACATGATCTAGAAGAGGTGTTAATGAAAAGCTTCGAACTCTAATTTGCATAAACAATCAGTATTCTCTAATACCCCAGAACATACAACATACTACCCCAAACCATGTCCTGACCATTAATTTCCTTACCTGCAAAGAACCGGCAGCAAGTAGTATCCGAGCCACAGCCTCATAATGAGATTAGCTCCCTTCCCAATGTAATTGGTTTTACTGCTGCATTTCTTCAGCTTCTCTTCCATGGCTGCTGCTAATCTTGCTGCATCTTCCTTTTCTTCTTCTGCGTTTTTCTCCTCTTTGGTAAATAAAAATTAGTAACGTGACGGTGCCGCCAAGTAATGCACCCCTTAAAATTTTCCTCTGTCCTTTCCATGAATCCAAGATTTCCTGTCGCCATGTGTATGATGTGGCATCCTGACGATTCTGTCCTACAATAGACAAATTTCAGCCGGCTCAAATTTTATATATATATATATATTACACTATAAAACTCTCCGGATGTGAGCGTTTACCTACTACCCATCAGCGCCAAATCTATTTTATTGGGTTCACCTTCTACCAAAACAAGACTTTTTAATTGGGTATTTGTGACGTTTTGGGTTATTTTATTTGATATATTATTTATTTTATTATTATTATATAATTGATTGTATTTTAGTTAAATATACGATTAGTCTAAGTGGGGACCACACTAGATTTAGGTTGGTGAGTTAGGCTTATTGGAGAGGTGTCTTACCCATAGTTAAATCAGGCCCAGTTTAGTGGTATAATCCTTCTCTAATCTAAACTCTTATTTTTTTTAGAACCCAAACTCTATCTTATTTAGAATTTAAGTTAGATTACAACCCCTATTCCTATTCCCTATTTATATACCACTACACTCTTTTATTTTCACACACAACTCTCTCTCTCTTCTAATTTTTCTCTGGGTTAGCACTTTGAGCTTTTGCAGTAGGAATTCTAGACCGTCTCTCTCAACCGCGGACCTCGGACAAGTACCTAAGCATAATTTATAGATTTAAGACTTACGTTCCTTCTTGATTTTCGTGCAAATAGAGACCCCTTTTATGCCCTTTCAAGTGATGATAATGTTATGAAATTTATTTCGTGGCAGTGAATGGGGAATGATTCAATTGATTTCTTCAAATTATGTTTTGTTGTTGCAATAATTTCGATTTTTATGTTGACCACTGCCCACCCCTATTTGGATTTCAAAACCCTTTATTCAACTTCTATGATTATGGAGATTTGTGTATTAAAGTTGTTAGATGACTCGCTGTAGACCGAGGAAGGCCGGATCTTGCAACAGGTTCCCAAACATCGAAACCGTGAGAAACTGTACCCGTACTGTCCGTCAGATTATGGGCCATCTGATCAGAGATCTTATTCGTGGATCTGCTTGCGGACCTACAGGCGATCCTATAGATGGCGGACCCATGTGAGTGGGTCCCCTCTTGCCCACCATCCATTGGTTCTAAGAACATGGGGCGGAGTTGCAGGTTGAGAATTTTATTTGGGTAACATGCAGTAGCGGGACCCATGGAGGATCTGATCACAAATTTGGCCGATCACATTGCCGTGTACGGCTGGGCGACCTTGTTAGTGAAGACTGATCCTGGCTCTTGATAAGCAGGAACCACATTCGTGTGCCCCAAGTTGTTGGCATAGTGCATCTATACAGAATTCGTTTATGTGAATAAATTTAAGATCTGTAACTTATGAGAATGGAAGGGATAAGATGATGACATGTATGGGAAAGATGTTGATGATGTGGGCTAACATGGGATGATGGAGGTAAGGTGGTGACAGAACATTACAAGCCTCTTTATTTTAGCATATGGCCCCATTAGATTTTGAAATTTAGGAAAAGCCTTTCTTTTTGCTTTAATGAACTCAATTTAAACCCTTTTTGACTTACTTTGATGGTGGAAAAATATTTTGGATGGGGTCCACAAGTTTTTTTTTTAAATTATAAACTAAGATTATTATTATTTGAAAATGAAAATTAAATTATATTTATGGTTTTCAATATGTTAAAATTATATTTTTATACTTTATTAATTGGATCTTTGGACCAAATAAATACCGTCTGGGCACACGGTATCTTATCAACGTGGGGTTTAGTACTTCGTATGACTTCAGGGAAATCCTAATGGATTCGAGATCAACCCATCTTTATTGGAAAACCCTTAATTGGGTCTATGCACCATTAATTGAGAGGGGATGTGTTGATCTTTTATCTACTAGAGATTCTTGTGGTTGTCGGGTATGAGACTTTACGTTTGACCTTAAGATTGACTTGTGATTATTCCTTGACCTTCGGGTTTGCATACATGATGTTGGTCTATTAGTTGCATACCCTGTGTTGATTAGATATGGATCGTGATGTGGCGTGGCAATTGATTGAGATATTGTAGTGGTTTATTCGAATGATTTGATCGGTATTCGATTATGGATTATTGTGCAGCCAGCCCTTCACTTTGACTTAGGATTCTGTATCAGAGCTTTACAAATCATTAGGTCTATTATACTATGATATGTATATTGATTGGGTCATATTCGAACGACTGCAGTTGTATTTGGATGGCTGATCACCGATGTGTATGGACACTGTAATATCCAAATCTCAAACCGGTTTATCCAGTCTACGATTTCGATTACGAACCGGTTTGTGACCGCCAGCCTTCGAACGGGTTTTCCCGCTTTATTGTTAGAACTGACCACCCAAAATAGTAGCAGTGCTTCTGTGTAATTATTGTATTGCTCTATTGTGTAGAATGATGTAGGTTGTACGCTCTTTTCATCATTGTGCCATTGTTAACCTCTTATGATCATCACCTGTCTTTACTCACATTGACCTTATGTTTTATTTATGAATTATGCTTTCGTTCTTACTATTTACTTTGTTTATTAGTGCATAGGTACCGACCCCTATCCTACTGTGGAGACGGAGAATGGTCAAATGTTTTAAACATTTGAACTAGTTGACGAATCTGAGTGGAGACCCGGAGATGGCTACGAAGCCGTCTGAAACAGTACGGGAGTGACTTTCATATTTTAATAACAATTCTTAATAATGAACATAAATTTAGTTAGTTGTTTATTTAAGTTATTTTGGAAAGTTTAAACCTTAATATTCAGTAATTATGTGTCGGTTTAATTTTGGATATTGATACCAATTGATTTAAATGCTTCAGCAAATATTTTATTATGACTCATCATGTTTCGAAATTTTGTGGGTCTATATTTAAGAGTTTGTGTTGCATTAAACATAGGAAAATAAATATTTATTTTTATTTTTTACATTACCCCGTGATTGTATTTTTCGGGGATTCAACAGTATTCACCTGCTGCCCATCAGTCTCAAGCTTTTTCTATTCGGCCTTCAACTTATGGTCAGCACAGCGTTTAAAACCATGTTGATGATTAATAATTTTTATGTTAATCTTTAGTCTCTATCAGAGACCTGGGGGCTGATGGTCAACAGTAGGCATTCATGACAGATAATTATATAGCATTTATGGTGAGAAAAGTTGTTTATCAACACCTTTTATCCTTCTCGGTGCTCTTCATTAATGTTTAACTTCCTTAACTTTTGAATTGATAGTGATCGTGCCTAAATCATGTTGTTAATTTGTTTTTTAATAATTATTTTGGTAATTGTTTGAGTAATTAGGTTGTTTAATTATTCCCCCTTTCTTCATGTGTTATCCAAACCATTTGATTTCCATACAACTTTTTCTCTCATTCATAATCTGGACAAGCCAACTGATATTTTGCTTTGTTGACATTTGTAGAAAGGGTCATCAACAGAATAGTTAAAGTGTAAGTTGATTTAATGATGAAACCAAAAGAGGAAAACCCAATTTCTAAGAGAAATTTACGGCGTAGGCCATGATAAAAAGTAAATAAAATTTTAAGAGTAATTTACCGCGCATGTCCCCGTAGGACCCCATGCCACTCTTGAGGTGCTGGTATTATGTTGGACACAGGAGGGGTCCTCATGTGGCCCTTTTAATATATTTTTTTTTTTGTCATTTAGTGATTGGTCAATATCGATCATTCTGCGGTGGTTGCTCTCGATTTGCAGAACCCAAATAGAAATTGAGTTTTTCTCTCTTAGTTGCTCTCGATCGCACACGCAACCGGCATGGCCGTGGACCCCGTTTGTGCCACACAATATGCGGGTACCCTTCTCGAGGAATTGCCAAATTCCATAATTTTTCTGTAAAATTCCTCTATAAAAAAAATAAGAAGTGATTTTTAAAATTTTATATATATTTTTTTTATAAAACTCCTTTTCTTTTCTTGTCTCTTTTTGAACTCACTTTCCAAGTGAATTACCAAACAAGCCCAATTGTTAACTTCTATTACTTTAAATTATTATACCTCAGAAAAACAAAAGAAGACGTTTACTAATTTATATTGCCTGTTTTGTAAATTACTTGATCAAGTGGAGAATTCCAATTTCTCCAAATGCTTGTCCCCTCCAGCTCCCCAGCCTCTATTTTTTTCTATCTTTCGGACAAAGAATTTTTAAAAGGCCATGAGTACTATTTCAAAAGTCTCTTCCTTTATTGGAGCCCTAGCAATCAGACAAGGAGCTTCAAATGCCCCTTGAATTGCAAAGTATTCTCCAAGGATGTTCGGAGGTGAGCCCACACTGTTCAGGTTCTCAATTAACAGGTAGTGCCATTGAGATGTCAGCCCATGTGATTGTAGTGTGAAGGTACATTTCTCAGCTTTTGTGGTGGAGCAATTAAACCTTAGCTGAGGGCAGGTGCTAACATTATGGTGAGCGTTGGGGCTCCAAAACAGGTAGTTGAGCTCAAATTGCAGGTGTTTGGGGCCCCAAGTGAATTAAACAGGTGGGTCCGTGGTTGAGCTCAAATTTGTAAATGAGGTGTGAAAATGTAATCTTTACATGAAGGTTTTCACACTCCCTCCTCAAAAGGCACTCATGAAATTTCCACCTAAGGCAGGTCCTAGTATCAAATACCACGATGGCCTTACACCTCTTACAAGTCATAATGGGCTCCAAATTCTTAATTCAAAATTGTTCAAATTTCTAATAGGCCCAATAAACTCCAAAATTCTCAGCAATTTAACATGTGTATTCTGAGCAATTTAGCATCTACTCATGTAAAAAGTACTTCAAAAAAAAAAAAAAAAAGGTATTGTGTTTCACATGTGACATTAATCACATTTTATATCCTTGATTTCAGATAATAAAGAGAACATATTCTAATCGCATACTTTTTTATAATATAGAAATCTGTTTTATCATTGAAAGCATCAATCAAATATAAGCATACATGAAAAGAAATTTCAACAAACAAAGAAAAGAAGAGGAAGAGAACCTCTCCAATTAGCGCTGCTTTGAAGAAGACAATGAATGAAGATTCCTCCACAAGTAGCAGCCGTTAGCCACGTCGAGATCTTGCAGAGGATCGTCGAGATCTTGGATTTTTGCTGGATTTAGGGCAGAGAGATAGAAAGATAGAATGAACAGAGATCTAGGGAGGAAAAAAGATGGTGCCGTTTATAAGACTACAAAGGCAGAAGAGAGGTTGAAGCGTAGAGACATATAATAGGGCTGAAGCGGAGAGACTTCTATAATAGGCGCAAAAGAGACTTCCGTTTGGAAGGGCCTCTTAACAAAGGCGGGTGATGATTAAAAAAAAAAAAAAGAAGGCGGGAGATGGAAAGACTTGGGAGACTTTTTTTTTTTTTTTAACGCTATAAAATAATGTCGCTAATAAAACTATTATCTACGACGCATTTATAGCCACGTTGCAAAAAAACTCATTATCTACGACGCAACAGGTATAGAGTCGCAACTAAATATTTTTTGCGACGTCAAAATTGCGTCCCAAATAAATAGTTATTTATTTAGCTTAAATTTTTTTATGACACCATATGATGGAGGTCGCTAATACTAATTATTTGCAACGCAAATATATCAGTGTCGCGAATAAGATATTATGTGAGACGCAGAAAGGAAACTATACATTGCAATAAACCTTAACTTTTCTACGACTTAGCTCAGACTAAAAATTATTTGCGACACGGGGATTGCGTCGCAAATAGAGACACTTATTTACGACAGATGATTCGCAAATGTGTATCTAGCGTTGCGAATAATTTTACCACCATTTGGCGCCAATGATTTTGTGACGCATTTGTTTGCGACACACTATATTCATTGCTGAAAATATCTATTTGCGACGCATGGAGTCTTGCGTCGCAAATATCTAACTTGTTGCGACGAGTCTAGTTTCATGTTGCAAAAAAATTATTTTCTGTGACACTTTGGATTGCGTCACAAATATTTTTGTCGCTAAAAACCCAATTTGTTGTAGTGACATGAACCTAAAAGGGAGAATGTTCACCTAAGAACGACCTAAAGGTGGGGCCTACCTGTCTACCTCTGAATTTCAAGCATTACATATGGGGTTACGCTACAAAACTCCTACCTGTCTACCTCTGAATTTCAAGCATTACATATCTGGGTTACGCTACAAAACTCCCTGTGCGTTTTTCATAATAAAAACGCCCCTCTTTTAGCCAATGAAAGTGTGACACGTGTCATCAATGACACACTTATCTGTGGATATTTTATAGATTCTCTTAAATCATTGGTTAATAGATAGGTCAGAAACTCCCCTTTTGAGTTATAGGAGTTTAACTCTCCTTTTATATATGGGAGATGCTGCTATGAGAGATAAGGTGGGGGCCCTCACATCTATATCTAATACCAATAATTTAAATGTGAGGGCCCCCACTTTATCTCTCTTAAAAATCCCCAGTAATTGAGTTTGGATACCTCTGAGGATTTCCCTGTCGAAGTGGACCAATCACGGTCCGTCACATCACAGTGGGCAGCCTCATGTAATGCATCCGGGCAGGGGCTGCCCTCGGTGACATGGCGTACCGTGAATAGTCCCCTCATGATCATCGTGGGAAAAATTCTCAGATGATCGTGATTCCTGTAATTCAATCAGATGGGCCACATCGGATCTTGTTCCAGCTCTGACTCAAATTCCACTGTAATTTGAGTTTGGCCTACCACTTGATCAGTCGATTATGTGGAAAACACAATGATCAGCTTCCAGTGACATTTGGTATACAGGAGATGGTTATTTTTACGGGCTTGGATCTCATATATGGGTCCACCGGATCAAGGGATCTCTGATCAAGAAGATTTCGGCCTAAGTCTATCTGTATACTTAGGCCTTGTTTGGCATCTCTACTCTTTTTCGGGCAGACCATTCAAAATAGAGCCATTAAAAAAAGAGCTATAGAAAAAAGAGGCCATAACAAAAAACGCAAATGTTCTGAATAGAGAAATCAACAAGAAGAAACAAAAGAAATAAAAACAGCAGTAGACACGCACCTCTTCCCCTAAGCGTTCTCCCTTCCAGCCTTTTTCACGTTGTAGAACAATGTGAAAAAGGCTGGACCATTAAAAACAAGCTATAACAAAGGAGGCTATTTTCTGAATACTTAGGCTTTGTTTGGCATCTCTACTCTTTTTCTGGCAGACCATTCAAAATAGAGCCATTAAAAAAAGAGCTATAGAAAAAAGAGGCTATAACAAAATACGCAAATGTTCTGAATAGAGAAATCAACAAGAAGAAACAAAAGAAATAGAAACAGCAGTAGACACGCACCTCTTCCCCTAAGCGCTCTCCCTTCCAGCCTTTTTCACGTTGTAGAACAAAGGAGAACCCAATCATTTCGACTTGTAGAGAGGATGAGAAGAGAAACAAGCTACAGTTGTGTGGTTTCGAGGTTCTATTCCAAAGGACTATCGTTGGAAATAAATTTCCGTCAGGGGCATTTTTATCCTAAAAAATGGGTTCCGCCTCTGGTTTTTCAAGAGGCATTGCCTCTAATTTCTACATGCATATTTTTGGGGCATTTCTTTTTTAGAGGCTTTGCCTCTTTTGCTCTAAAGTGTGCAGAGGCTATAAATCATTGCCAAACACCTCTAAATTTAAAAACCTATATCTGCTTTAGAGAAATAGATGTTTAGAAGCAAAAAATAGATTTTCCAAACAGGGGCTTATTCCCTTCAAAATAGAGCCATAAGAAAAGGAAAAAAAAAAAAAAAAAGGCCGAAGCTTTTATCTTCATAAGCTCAGAAATGGGCATTTTTATTCATTTTTATTTTAAGAGGCACTTGCCTCCACAAGTGGGCATAAAGTTGATTATCCACTTTATAAGACATTGAGACCCTTTTTTGTTTCGCTAACTTGATTACCCACTTTATTAGACATTCAGATACAATTTTTTTCTTCTTCTACTGGATGGTTCCCAATCCTTTGGGCTAAACTAATCCCTTCGGGCCTATAGAGAAGCCGGGTAAAACCCTTACGGCTCCCCAGGTGGTAGGCTGGTAGCACTAGTGGACTTAACCTTCGGTTCCTAAAAAGGAGAGAACCGGGGATCAATACCAGGACCTCTAGCTAGAGAAGAAAGAGAAATTGTAGTCTTGACCACTCGGGCATCCCCTTTTAAGATTACATTCGAAAGGAACGGTGTACTAACCACTCGACCAATCCCTTATGATTACTTTCAAACACATAAAGGTTGAAAATAAGGTCTGGTCTCAACTTATCGTACAAGATAGAAATATTTTACAAGTTTCAGCTAAACACATTCAACTCTTCACTTGGCAGTTTCCACTTTGGTCAGTGGATGATTCTATTTCGATCCGAGCAATTCATTATTGGATTCTAAATAGATTGGTTGGAATTGTTCTTCACGTCACGTCTCTTGACAAGCGCCTTTTCAGGGTGTATACGGTGAGAAATGTTACCGTATGAACTGCAGTTTATGTTGACCAGCTCTGCGAAGCCCACTTTGGTAAACCTTTAATTAGTGCAGCCTTGCAAGGCCCTTTCGTACTCTCATTTCCACAGCTGCCCAGCATCTTTTGTCAGACCCAATTTCACCATCATCAAATTTTTATCCACCGTTGAGTTGAATATCAAAAAATTTTATAATTAAAAAACCACCGCAGATTAAGACTACTAAATCAAGAGCTATGATTATTTTATAGGACTGATTCTTTTTGTTGGCCCTTATATGAAGAGAGATTTTTCCATGTACCCAACACCTTCAACAAGAAGACTTCTGGTCTGAGCCCCATGAGCTGGATTGCATATTACTTATAGGGGATTTGACATATGAATGACCCTTAAACACTGTTGTCCCAAGTTCATGGCTCAAAGTAAGCTAATGTCACCAGAGTTGTTTGACTTTGATTCACTTTTTTCCCTTAGATCACGTGATATCATGGGTTTTCCCTTGATATCATGGGATCTACATGTTAAAAGTTGAAAAGTTACTTGGATCCCATGATTATGATATCATGGAATCTAAGGTCAAACAACTATGGTGACATTTAATGACTTTTAGTCGTGAATTTGAAAACTGAGTGTCTAAAGGGCATTAAATTATTAAATCCCCTTGCTCATATAAAGACAGGTTATAAGAGAACTTATTTGGATGAGTTTCTTAAAAAGTGCAAAAGAAATCTGAAAAGTTGCTAATTTAAAATAACTTTTTTCTAGGAAAGTGTAGTTTGATTAGCACAAGTGACGTCTGCTTTTACAAAATGCCCAAGATTGTTTGGTCATCGAATAAAAAGTAATAGATCTTATAGTATATAACTAAAAATAATATACTAAAATATTGCTGACAAGATATATTATTTTTTTAAAACAAAAAATAACTAGAAAGAATAGGTAAGTGAAATGGGCAAATGACCTCGTATGTCATTACGTGGGCCCCAACCCAAAAGCCCAAAAGGCCAGAATTAATAAGGATTTTGTGCTCTATAAAAGGTACACTCCATCAATGCGTTTTTTCCTGTAGTTATACCAATGATTTTGCACTATTTGAGTTCTCAAAAAGTTATCGAACTATAGATGTGGTGATAGAAAGAGTACATCTAGCTATGCATTCTATATTGGAGATTGTGTTATTTATTACTTGGTCATCAAAGAAACAAGATGTTTTGGTCATCACATAAACAGGATGTTGTGGCACTCTTATTGCAATGCTGGTTGATGAATATATTCTTCCATTGGGATTTTGATTTGGTCCAAGCATTTTGTAAACATTGGCGCTTTTTGTTTCAGTGAACAATAGATAGTGAAGAGATCTAAATCTTATTTCATGTGGTGGAGAGGCCCAAGAAGAGAACTGAACGTTGTATGTGACCTCCTAGCGTATTACATTTTCATGGTCTAGTCGTGGGGCCAGGTGCTTGGGCCCACCAGCATCAGTCGTCCGTGCCCTCACTTCCATCATCACGTCTTGCTGAATCAATTTCTCTTTGGCCGTTGATAGAACTGTCCTGAGCTCCATTTCTGTTAAATGAATTAAAGGTTACCTGAGGCCCAAGAAGAGAGCTGAATATGTTAGGAATATTTTAGGGTTTTGCTATCACCCAAGATCTTTGAAACTGTTCAATCCAATAATAGTACAAAAGATCAATCAGAACTGTTCAAGGATGTAAATGTTACCCAAGTGCACCGTTTTAAGGATTCCATCCAGCAAATGTTGGTTTTTATAGGAAATCACAACTCTCTTGTATTTTATCCTTTCTTCTTCGAAGTAAGTGATGGATAAAAAGAATCCTCCAGAAGCAAGAGAGTTATACGAGGATTTATACTGTAATCTCTCCTTTCATCAATGAGAGAAAATCACTCTTGATTTTGATTTGTCCCTTGACCCTAGCAATCAAAATAAATTTTTTTTATTAAACAATAAATAATTCATAAATGAAATATGATGTGAGAGGACCAATCCATATGTATATGTAGTCATGTGGGCCACATCAACACACCGGTTCAACAAAACATTGCATCTTACCTCTTGCCATAGTGCATTTCATGTTCTATTTGTGGGGCCATGTGTTTTCTCCTCAATTATCTCAGGCCCGCCGGCATCACTCATCGGAACGGCCTCTATGCCCAGACTTCCATCATCAGGTCCTGCCGAATCAGTTAATCCTCTGCCGTTTGTTGGAATTGTCACCCTCTCCATTTCTGTAGCTAGGAGATGGTTCCAATGATGATGCCCCGGGTGCAGCTTCATGAAAACTTGAGGATTCTTGTTGGGGTTCAACACTATCACCGGCTGGGATAGGAGGAATTGGTCCTTGTTGGGGTTCAACTCGATCAGCTGCTGGGATAGGAGGGGGTGGTCCTTGTTGGGGTTCAACTTGATCACAAGCTGGGATAGGAGGGAGTGGTTCTTGTTGGGGTTCAACTTGATCACAAGCTGGGATAGGAGGGGGTGGTCCTTGTTGGGGTTCAACTTGATCACCGTCTGGGATAAGAGGGGGTGGTCCTTGTTGGGGTTCAACTTGATCAGCTTCTGGGATAGGAGGGGGTGGTCCTTGTTGGGGTTCAACTTGATCAGCTGCTGGGATAGGAGGGGGTGGTCCTTGTTGGGGTACAACTTGATCAGCTGGGGGTGGTCCTTGTTGGGGTTCAACTTGATCAGCTGCTGGGATAGGAGGGGGTGGTCCTTGCTGGGGTACAACTTGATCAGCTCTTGGGATAGGATGGGGTGGTCCTCTCAAATTTATGTATCTTTCAAACCAAAGTCTGCAATAGGGCTCCGACAAGAAGGCTACAACGACTAACATTTGAATGCCTGCATTTTCAAATTGAAGAATTAGGGTGTGAGATCTCTAAACTGGTCATCTCAATAAATTAGATCAATAGTGTGCAAAAACAAATAATTAAGCAGTGGAAAATAAACTAAAAAAACATACATCACAAGGACACCGGATTTAGCGTGAAAAATCCTAACCGGAAAAATAATCAAACACTATGAACCTTGCAATTATAAGAAACTCAAATTTCTCCCCAGATATCCCCTACCTAAGGATTGCAACTATCTTGTGTCGCTCCACGCTTCAACTAATTTACATAGTTGATTGCAACAGACTCAATGTCATGCTTGACTCCTCACATCTTCTACGCAAGAAGATGATCTTCCATAAGGGATGCAGAAGAAACTGACTCTTCAAAAGTTTTTTCTTAACTATTCAAAAAATCTCTAGAGAATATTTTTCTCAATTAAATCTTTAATTCAAAAGTTGAGAGACGATATATATTCCTTTGGGTTGAAAGAAACACTCAATATATAGCTCCAAATCCATGCATAAGACTCCTAATAATAATGCACTAAGAATTCAAAGTCATTATCAAACTCTTCATAAGAGTTCGGATTGGATGGGGCTTCGTCCGCCACGTGTGCCACCACGCTCGCTATAGCGAGCCATGCTTCTGCCTTTAGGCTCTGATAGCCCCAGTCACCCTTACACAAATGTCTTAGGCAATTAACTAGTGTTGTAATTTTAGTTTTGCTGGTTGTTTTTTGGCTGTTCATCTTCTTCTTAGACACCTTTTGTCATCTGTAGATCTTCTTGGTATTGATATTAATAAGATCTCATTTTGTTGTTCTTGAAAAACTAAAAAAAATAAAGGTGAGAAAACTTGCATATAACCACCCACCACTTCTAGTATTCACAAGCAATAATCTCTACTTTTGATTTTGAGGTTTTGACCGGTAGCTTACCTCTAGAGATTTTCTCCTCTCCATTTCAAAAAACTTTAATTTTCCTCGTACCTTCTCTATGGTAGGTGATGAGAGCCTAAAATACACCATTTAAACCCTCAACGAAGACTTTTTTTAAACCTTGGAATAATAGTTTAGATCTTTAATTATGTTATTTTTATGTTTTCAGGTATTTTAGGTGAAAGACCAAAAGCCGGAGCTAAAATGGAAGAAATTGCGAGAAACAGAAATGCACCGGAGCTCACTAGCTCCGGGCGTCCGGACGCTCGGCTACAATGGACACCCGGATTAGATGGGGGCACTGCCCCCAGTGCATTTTGAAGTGATTTTTCGACCCGAAAACCTATAAATAAAAGCTTCAATCTCGTTTTCAATGATTCACATCTTGGGAGAAGATTTGGAGGCTACTTTGGGAGCTTTGGAAGAGCGTCGATGGAGATTTCGTCAGAAATTCTTCGTCAACCTCTCGCCATGAGTAACTGAATCTCTATCTTAGGGTTGTGATGAAGCCCTAGTTTTGTGTTTATGGTGATGTATAAGTTCTAGGGTTTTATTTTGAATGCTTTGATTATATGACATTGATGTTATTCATTGTTGGATTATATTTATTAATGCAAGATCTGTTTTTGGTATTTTATTCTTATAGTTTGGAATACCAGTCATATAATAGGTGCTTGAATGTGTGTGGAGTTAATCTTAGGATAATCTATTCTATAGAGATAGGTTATGCCTAGATCTAAACCCGCACCCCTTATTTGTTGACTCTGTGAAGGTTTGTAACAAGATTGAGTCTTTAAAGCATTGATAGTGGAAACCCTAATTTTGTATTCGCCATTGCACGAGGCTAAGGTGGATTCGTACCCTAAGACTTTTCTCTAATTGAATCAAAACATTGTCTTTTAATTTGTTAATTTAGAAATAAATCTATCAAACCAACACTTCATTTTCTAATAGGATTAGTTTAGGAATCAACACTGCCTTTTCCAATTAAGATTAGTTTAGGAATTTTGGAACCAACATAACTTAGCTTTTTTGTTCCAAAGGATACGACACCCGGTTGACATCTTTGCTCTCGCTAGTAGAGATAGTAGCTAGGTAGAAATTATATTTGCAAACCCTATTTTAGAACGATCAGTAGGGGACATCACAAAGCTACCTAAGTTTAAATATTGCACAAGACACCTATCTATGTGATGGATGAAGAAATAGGCCTTGTCACTTTCCTTGCCATGTGGGCTCTTATGTGGCAACATTAGAAGACCAAGTGGCAACATTGGATACTTAAGGATTCAGCCCAATTAAAGTGATTTTGAAAAGTAGTTGGCATTATTGTGAATTACTTGGAACTCCTAGTATTTATTTTGCCTAGCAACTAGTTCTTATAAGTTGTGTCTTATTTTGGGAGTGTAATTAGTCGACTGTGTAGTAAGTTGTGGTCTTGAATGTGAGTCAAGCATGTAATCATGGAGGAAGAATGCTATATAACTTGTAAAAGTCTTATGGTTAGGCAGATAATTATGTTTGTTTCATTTTGATTAATGTTAATTCAGTGGAGAGTTCGACTCGTCTCCTTTTGTCTCCTATCATCTCTTGTTACTGTCTCCACTGTATCTTTCCTTCATCACTATAGTTCCTATATGGTTGGGATAAGCCAACACTGATGTTGATGATGATGAATAAATGAAATAGGCTTCATAGATTTTGAGTGGGACTCCAGTTGGCGGTTTGTAATTAGAATTATGCTTAAGTGGTGATTTCAAAATGCTGGAAACTGAAGGTTCAAGTATTGATGCAGTCTCAGTGAAAAATGGATACATATGGACACTATTGATACATATAATACATCACTATTGGTTTCATATATATATATATATATATATCAATGTAAATTAAAATAGAAAATAATAAATAATATATATGTATGAAAAATCAAGAAAATTGACATCACTATTGGTTTCATATATATATATATATATATATCAATGTAAATTAAAATAGAAAATAATAAATAATATATATATGTATGAAAAATCAAGAAAATTGACAATCCTAGAACTAGAATGTTCGATATTTTAAATTAATAGAGCTTTTAGAAATAATTGATCAATCATGTCATTGTAAAATAATCGAACTTTAATGTTGTGAACCACTTAAGATGGATATCACTTATATAGCACGAACCAATGCGATATAAGCATTTATCTCGAGTCATGCTACATAGTGTGCGTTCACTTGTTGTGGTGCCTATCTAAATGAATGATAATCAAGAAAAACAGGGGATGAACAGGCTACCACATGGATTAGGGTGTTCTTAATATCAGTCCCATAAAATGATCGTAAGCCCGTAACTTTAACTATTCAAAATATAATGGCTACAGATTATATTTTGATAAAGTTTTGCGTTGACTACAGTCAAATTACTTAAAATTAAATGACATCCCTTAATTATCACACGTCCCCCATAGGGGAATAGGCATTTTTATGCGATAGCCCACAATATGGGCATTTTTGTCCTTGATTGATAATCGGGATCCTCTTAGGCTTTTGACCTATAGTGACTGTGATTGGTCCACTCATGGTCACCATGAGGAAAAACCTTAGAGAATCCGGGCTCAGTTGACTGATACTATAC
Organism: Umbellularia californica; assembly: GCA_028538565.1. Taxonomy (NCBI): domain Eukaryota; kingdom Viridiplantae; phylum Streptophyta; class Magnoliopsida; order Laurales; family Lauraceae; genus Umbellularia; species Umbellularia californica. The sequence continues at coordinate 76,510,740 of JAPQWN010000006.1, read as the reverse complement.
GTGGAGTATAGGTGCTACTATAAACCCAAAATAGAATTTACAAAGGAAAAACAGGTGGATATGTGTGAATTTCCCATACCTCCGGCTAAAAGGAAGAGGCCGAGGAAGTCTTTCAAGAAAAGTTTCTTGTCAGTTAAATGGGTTTCCAGGGAGTCCAGGCATCTTGCTTCGGCTCCGAACCATTTATTCTCAATCTCAAACATGTCCTTTGAATTGCGCAAGTTAAGAACTGCCCTGGAAACGTCAGGCACCATATCAGAGCCTCTTGGGAACGCCTGCACAAGTAAGATGTAAAGCAAAGAGAAATGTAAATTTGTATATCGGGTAAACTTTAAAAGAACTGTATATCTGCTGTGCCAACCCATCCTAACTCATTTCACTTGGTCTAGAGAACATGACCCATTAATTCACAGATCATACTGAGGTTTGGGTTAGGGTATTTTGGTCATTGTATCGGGGCTTTCTTGAGAGCTAAGAAAGCGGAGAATATTATATATATGTAATCTGTAACCCTATACCTACGCAGAGTGGAATAATATAGAGATCAAGTTCTCTTAGGCCGTATGGACGTAGGTACTTTGCCGAACTACGTGAATTTCTCGTGTGATTTTCTCTCGTTGTGGGTGGGTTGATAGTCAATTACAGCTATAAGTGCTTCCGCACGCACGCGCACAATAAATACGAACACTTTACACCCAAAATGATCCATCCAACCTACCCATGCCACGCTAGTTAAGGCAAAAGAATTGGAGAGGTTATTGAGGCCAATTATATAGATAGATAGCAAATAAATAGAGAGAGAGAGAGAGAGAGAGAGAGACGTACAAAACCAAACCCTCCAGTCTGAGGAGTCAGATCGAGACAGAGACGTACAAAACCAAACCCTCCAGTCTGAGAAGTCGGATCGGCCATGTTGTATTTCTGACGATACTTTTTAAGGAAGACCTTGATATAAGGTATCTCGTCTATGATGGCAGAGACTCCGTTGTTGCTGCTCCCTCTAGATAGAGCTTCTGCATATTCATCTGCTGTGGCATATGGCTTCAGCTTATCTTCTGAAATTCCCGAGTGCTTTAGATGCTCAAACAAGAATGACGAGCTTGGGTACCCGACATAGTCCCCATTTCTAATCAATGAATTTATGTCTGTTATTGCTGGTTGAAACTTTCCGTCGTTCAGCATCGACGCAGTCAACATTCCAGCATAGATTGTCCCTATGAAACATACCAACAATTTCTCTACTTCCACCACAACTCTTGCATGTTTGGTTTCCAACCTCACTGTTGTCAAACATATCTAAAAAATAAGCTCACTGAGAATTAAGAGTTGTTTCTATGCCTAAACATAAACCAAATGCTTGATTCACGCGACATGTTTTGCTATTGTACATTTATGCACAATATTTAAAGAGATGGAGACTTGCGGGCGCTAGTATTGAAAATTATTTATGCTACTTTTACTAACATCTTGATGGTATCGGTCACAAGTTCAAATATGACGAGGAGTGACTTGGCGCTAAAAAAACTTGTCGCAAACCATACACCAACTAGTTTCCGCCCGAGGGAGATTATTGGCTTAGTTAGCAAAGGAAATTTAAAAATTAGATGGGTGAGGCTAGAGTAAATCAAACAAGGCAAATCACACCATTGTATGGAATGGAAATCAAGGTATGATTTACATTATTCTTTAGGACCCAAAGAAAATGATAAGTTCATTAAGTTCTTCATAATCTCTCAAGACTTACTCTGTGCGAAAACGAACAGGGAGAAATAGAATGTAGTTCCCAATTGTCTTTGCCAAGGGCCTTGAAACTCCTCATTGTTTTCACGTTCAAAAAGCCACACTAGAAACCCTGTTGTTCCGAATGAAACAAATATAATTAGCCATAAGTCCCAGCCGAACGGCTTGGTAACCAACCACAGACTATTGGTGATGTCATCGCGTTGTACCGGTACAATCATTGATATTCCACTTTCTGTATATGGCTGTGTGAAGTCCGCATTGAATGATCTGTTCGCAATGATTGTAGTATCTGCCAAAACTGCATCATATTTCTGCAATAAAAGAGTAGAGAGACAAATCCATTCAACCCAAAATGGTGAACTGCAACTTTAAACAATCAAACATCTTAGATCAAATCATCGAACAGCAAAAAATGTCAATGTTATTTCTGTTGGTATATGGTCAATCTAAAAAGGGGAACTGCAAGTTTCAACAAGCTCGATGGCTGAGTTGAGTTGGTTGCTTGGAAATAGAATCCGGCCATACCCTAAGTATAATATGCACCTAAATTTTTGGCCTCGCTCGGGCTTATTGGGAAAGTCCCACATCCCATGTCCCCTAGGTAATGGATTTGACATGGACTTCTACCTATCAGCTTTAGCTTTTGGGTTGGTAAATAATATCTTACATGTTATTAGAATGATTCATGTCTTAAAGTTCTAAGATGAAAATAAAATTGCGATGTGCTGAACTAACCTTAAGGTGTAATTGGTAAATGAGGTCGTCATAGTAACCTGGTTCCCCTACGCGCCCATTTTCGAACTCGACGTACTCAATCAACACTGGATAGTGCAAATAATCTATTGACATCACTTTTTCAAACACTTCAGCGCAGAATCCCCTAGCAACTGTTTTGTTGTCAATTGGATCTTTAACAACCTCCATCAACTGGCTAAAACTTGTTTTCACAGGGACACCAATCTTTAGCTTTCGTCCAAATACCCAGCCTTCGGGTACTGTTGTAGACCCTCCAGGCCAAATAATTCCATCAAGATCATCTGCATTCGCCGAGTATTTCTTCTCCATGTCCTTACAACTTTTACTCCTCGAAAGACCAGCCTTCGGGGTCCAATACCCAATGACCCTCCCACCATTCCCCAACACATTCACTACCTGAAAATGGATAGACTGCAACTGCCCGTCTACTAATTGGATGTCACCAGTTAGGCCTTGGATTTTGGTGCCTAAGATAGATTTCAAGTAATTCTCACCATTTGGAGACACATCCGAGCCCAACAAATCCATCAGATTTTTAGAGTTGGTTGAATTGAAGTTTTCATTAAACAGGAAGGTGGTTTTCTCTGCTGCCGCTGCCAAAAGCCACGCTGTATCATAAGCCCACAGGGAATAAGCATCAAGATCCAATATTTCAATATCTGGGAATTGTCTCCGGAACCGCTGTTTCCATCGGACCTTAAAATCATCAAGCATTTCAGATTCAGGCACGAATGTTTGAACCCCCAACACTCCCTGCATTGAGTTGAGAACAGATGAGTTCATGTAACACAAACGGTTGGTGAGATCAGACGTAATTATCCACACATAACCTTTTTCCATCATTCCTGCCTTGTGTGCATTGATAAAGAACCTCTTGCCGACTGAAAAGGACACATGTACTATGAACACTCTGGTCCCCATCTCAGTTATCTCGTGCAGTGTCTTGTTGATTGTGGACTTAGTGGATGAAAGGACTACTCTATGACTGACTCTAACGTCTATTTCTTGGATGGCATCTGTGAGATAAGGAATCAACCCAATGCCGCTGTTACTGTAATCATGGATGATGGCTACCTCTCTCCATCCAAAAGCGTGGATTATTGCAGCAATCGACCTCACTTGAGAGGAGTCATTCTGTGCCATGCGCACAAAGAAAGGCACTTCAGTGGGAGAAAGAGAGGAGCTGACTGCATAGAAGGACATGATGGGAATGTGTGCTTCTTTCCCCATATAAGCTAAGAAATCAGCCTGTTCTGATGTTTGTGGGCCAATGAGCGCTTGCACTTTTCCATTCATCAGATCTAACGCTATTGAAGAGAGAGAGAGAGAGAGAGAGAGAGAGAGAGAGAGAGAGTTATTCTCTTACATGATAGTTATGTATAAATTGTGCTGAAATGGTATATATTTAGGAGTCCGGATCACCAATAGCATATTACACCTTTATCGTGGGTGGATTAATAACAGTAAGCCACGTCATCAAAAAATTTAGGTGATTTTCTTTCATCTGATTTAAACTTTTTTAAACTTTAAAATTACCTAATTTTTTTGCTAACGTGGCAGATTGTTATTGGTCCACTCACAGTGAAAGTGTAACAAATGCGATAAGTGATCTGGACTCTTTATTTAGCACTAGCCAAAATGTAAGTAGAGAAAAAGTTAGATGCATTGAGGTTGCGACTTGGGTTGGGCCCAACCTAGAACCTCATGGGTCGATCTGAACGGAAGTGAAATTTGGATTGGCTCTTTTCAGGTTTGAGTCAAACATGGGTGATGATTTTGAAACCTTCATAGAATTAGTGACAATTGTCCAAATTCCACTTCAATTGGAGTACTATGCTACATGGGATAAAAACTGAGTTGAATCCGAGTCGAGACAAGTGACTTAATTTCACTTAAATGTCACATCATGGTAAATGTGAGGTAACATCATGGTAAATGTGAGATAAAGTATATGGTAAATTAAAGAATATGATGAAGTAGAGTGTGAGAGAGTGATGTAGTATTTTCTTTATATTTGACTTTACTTTATCACACTTTACCGTAGCTTATATTGTAAAAAAAAGTAACTTATAATAAAGTTCATGGTAAAAAAGTGGCGGTTAAACATTACTTTACCAAACTATTTTTTCATCTAAACAGGGTAAATGGATAATATGCCACATCTAGGCCAAGACATGTTTGTTTCTATGTGTGATAAATTAAGATAAATGTTGATGTCACATCATGGTAAAAGAGATGAGATTAAACAAGGTTAGATGAAGTGTGTTGTGAAGTGAAGTATGAGAGCGAGAGAGAGTTGTAAAGTAGTTGCCATTTGTATGGACTTTAGATAATTTTATGTGATAAACAAAAGTGGCTTATGGTAAAAGAATTGACGGCTGAACTTTATTTTACCACACTACCTTTTCATTTTGACATGGAAAATTACATATAAATTTAGTATTTAATAAAAAGATTATTCTAATAATGAACTTTACTATATCAATAATATTAACTTCTTGTTATTATGAATTTCTTTAAATATATATTAAAATCATAGTATCTTAAAAAAAAACTCAATTTAAATTTTTTAATAGTTTTCAAAAATTACCAAACAACGAAAATCTTACAATATTCTAATATTAAACTATTTTCTTCTATACTATTTTATTCTTACAATATTTAAATTTGTAAATATTGTATTATGTAGACATTGAAACAGCCCTAAGATTTTTCCTCAAACACAATGTTACACAGATATGCCCAAGAGAATTGGACTTCAAGAAGAGGAGAGGCTCATTTCAAGTGATACTAGGGTTAGTGTGTCACAATAAAGAATTTTCCTCCTCTTGTGGAACCCACCTATTGTGTATGATGTAAAGTAGGGTGGTTCATATTTCATAGGTCATAGTTGGCTTCATATCAGAAGCCATCGATCATTAGCATGGTAAAATAGCAGTGTTTTATTTATTACTGAGAAAGTAAGGTGATAATTACTTCCACAAGGAAAAGTCTTACAAAAAGTATGGTAAAATAATCTCTACTGCTGAAAAATTTGTCTCACCCATGTTTAGTGGCAAAAAACGTGTGAGAAATCACAGTTCCAGACACCAAAACTTTTACTTTGTAAGCCTCCAAAAAATTCTAGCTTATAAAACTTTAAATTTAAGTTTAGATTTTTGTCTTTTCTTTATGTTACCATTTTTCTTTTCTCTTTTTTTCTTCCTACATATGAGACCTGAGCATGCACATTCCCACTCACGCATCTATGTCTAGGAGTGCATAAAAAATCCATCGATCCGTAAATCCGATCCGATCCGATCCGATCCGCGGATTTTTATCCGATTTGAAGGTAAATGGATCGGTGGCGGATTGAAAATTTTGTAATCCGTTACCAACGGATCGGTGGCGGATTTCACCCTCAATCCGCGGATTCAATCCGATCCGATCCGTTGACATTAAATATAAAATATATATACCCATGTATCTGAAAGGCCCCAACCAAATTTTAAATTAAAGACCTCAAACTTGGACCCATACTAACATAAATAACCTGAATTGAGGTCCAAATCCAAGTTATTTATATATAAATAAACTTAACATGTATGAATGATACGATCATGAGGCATCGATATGCACAATTCATAGACCAAAACAAGAACCTTCATTAAAAATGGGTCCAGATGTTGGGCCCATACATCCATATCTATTTATTTGTTTTATTTGGGCCATCTGGGTAGTAGTATCACTATGAGTTATTAGGAGGTCTGATATCATCCATTGACCCAACTTGAAGAATCTGAGTACTGATCCCTTTTTAGTAATTCTTAATTCTGCCCGGGTCACTCTGAGCCCACTTTATTAGTTGGATTGGAGTCTAGGCCAAGTTGGATCGATGTAATTGACACCACCCATCCTGCTCATTTCAGTAGTCATAATCAACAATGAATCCTGCAAATTTGTACCTCCCTCAGTTAGATGTTTACATTAAATATGAAATATATATATAAGGGGTCTAAATATAAATTAAGATGTCTAAATTTAAAATAAAGAAAAAAAATTAAAGGGTCAAAATGTAATTTTTTTACAACATATTTGATATTTTTCTTTTAACATTTGATGGAACGGATTGAACGGATTAATCCGATCCGATCCGGTCCTCCACGGATCGGATCATATCGGATTTCAACAGCAACGGATTGGTGATGGATTCAAAATCCGTCAATCCGTAGGTAACGGATTGGTGACGGATTTGGCCCAATCCGCACCAATCCGATCCGTGTACACCCCTATTTATGTCTCAATCATTTGAGCTGTGGCTTGGAAACTTAATTTTCTTTACCAAACATGAATTGTCTTTTACGAGGTAAAATTTCTTAAGGTCCTAGTAAAGTAAAAGTAAGCTATTTTGGTAACTAAAACTTGATTTTTCCACTTGTTTTGACCATTTAAACATGGTAAAGTCCAACTTTTTATGTTGAAATTACTTTACTACTGATCTTACTTTACCACTTGCAAAACAAACATTCCCAATTATCAATAAATATGTATGTGTGTGTGTAGATATATATACACACACAACAATTCTGTCTAGCCTACAAGTGGAGTTAAATTAAGCTGGTCTCCATGCTTGCATGCTTGTGTGTGTACGAGAGCATAAGATCATTAAATTCCGAGGTCCATAAATTAAGCCATGATATCATGACTTTAATTTAAATATGATGTACCTGCAGATGCACTTCCTGTGATGCTCTTGTTCGAATCACGGCCATGTAAGACCAATCTAGTTTGGTGATTGTAGCCAGGTCCATTGTAGAAGTCCTCAAGAGCCATAGTCATGGTACTGTTGCTAATTATTCCGAACAACGATGTCTGATCCAAAATCACTCCCACATCGATCTTCTGTGCTGCTACCGTAGCTGCCCATTCTCTACAAATAGGAAGGAAATGTCAATGGGTATCTAAGGGTCTGTTTGGCATCATTCTTGTGTTGTTTTCAATTTTGTGCTCGGATTAGGTTGCGCACAGATCAGGTTGTGCCGAGTTCATACTCTGCGGAACTTGTTTGGCAACATTATATTAAATTACTCTACTAAAAATATGTTGTACGGAACTTGTTCGGTAACAATATAAAAGTTTTGCTCCAAGAAGCAAACATATGATTTACAATGTGGGACCTCACCTCATTATTATCATATATGAGACCCACCTATAGAAGTTTCAACGTGGTACCCGCCTTTAAAAATTAGAACATAGAACCCATATCCATTGGATTTATAATGTGGGCCCACCTTTATAGGAATTATAATTTGGGCCAACTTTTTGCAAATGCAAATATGGGATCCACCTTTAGAAATTAGAATATGGGCTCACATTCATAGGATTTACAGTGTGGGTCCACCTTTTGTAAATGAGACCATGTGACCCATATTTATAAATTACAAAGTAGAGCCACATTTTTTGTAATTGTAGACACGGGGCCCACCTTTAGAAATTAGAATGTGGTGCACACCTTTAAAAATTAAAACATGGGGGTAGCACATTTATAAAATCTATAATGTGGGCCCACTTTTATAGGAATTATAGTGTGGGGCCATACTTTTTGTTAATTGTGAACACGGGGCCCACCTTTAAAAAATTACAAAGGGGTTCCCACATTTAGAAATCTGAACATGGGGCCATCATTAAAATGTGGGGCCATACTTTTTGTTAATTGTGAACACGGGACCCACCTTTAAAAAATTACAATGTGGTACCCACATTTAGAAATCCAAACATGAGCCACCATTAAAATGTGATTGTGGACACGGGACCCATCTAGAGAAATTACAACATGATGCCTACCTTTATAAATGATTTATAATGTGGTCCCACCATTATAGAATTATAATAGGGGCCCACCTATTGTAATTGTGACCATGTGACTCACCTCTAGGAATTATAAAGTAGGGTCACCTCCTTTGGGATTGTGAACGTGGGGCCTACATTTAGGATAAGTGAGAGGATTTAGGATCTTCAAATGATATTCTTTAAAAGGCAAGAGATAAAAAAGAAACAATTGTGCCAGCAAGTTGTTTCTTAAAAAAAAAAAAATAAAGTTTTTTTTTCCAAGTTTCTTATACCGGCGGGTTAAGATTTTGAGATTCCTTCCCATGAGAACAAAATTCGGAACAACCATTTATACATACCAAACATGTTTTCTGCACCCTTATCTCATGGGAACATAGGAACATCCAAATAGCACGATGCCAAACGCACCCTAATATTCCAAGATATCAACCCAACAGAAAGGTTATGTGGAAACTTGAACTTGTTTTTATTGGATTAAGGAGAACTCCGAATATCGATTACTTGGTTCCCGTAGGAGTAAAAGGTTTATACATTCAACTATGATTATAGATTCTTGTCTGTTCCAACTCGAAGAACCAAATTCGAAAATGAACGAACGATGAAAATGCATTCTAAGAATATATATATATATATATATGGGGGGTCTTCATATGCATCTATCCCTCACCATTTTTGGTGAGGGACATCCCTTTTGGGGGTGTTTCAAGTACAAAAGGGAAGTACAAAGTACCCCTCTTGTACTCCTTTTGTACTTGAAACACCCTCAAAAGGGGTATCCCTCACCAAAAATGGTGAGGGATAGATGCATATGAATATTCCCCTATATATATATATAAATATGGGACAACTCTCCTAAGCTGAAGCTTAGGATAAGGGAAGCTGAAGTAAGCTCAATTTCGTGGTGGAGCCCACTTGGAGACTCATATGGGGATGGGGGTGGAGGGATTTCAAGGACTCCCTACGACCCTCCTTGTAAAAAATCAGCCACAACCATGGTTTCTATCATCTCTATCTAGGCACAAAAAGTTTAATGGTCAATGGTCCATTCGAATCGGTGCATAGTCGATCCAACGGTCTAGTAAATTTGGATCTGACCAAAAGTTGGTGGACATGTGCTATTTAGGGGGGTCGTGTGTTTGGTCCATTTGGATGGACCAAAGATGGGCCCCAGAAGCGTTAGCTTACGGAATCTTATCCTAAGCTTAAGCTTAGGAGAGCCTTGCCCCCATATATATATATGGCTTCAATCATTTTGCCATTTGAGTCTTTTATGTACGTAGCTTAGATAAACATGATCCTTTTAAAGGCTCCATTTGTATGTTTAACATAACTATGTGGAGTTCTACCAAAAATAAAAAAGGGTGAGGGGAGTACACCTCGGTTGAAGTGGGAGAACCTTTGGTGAGGGGAGTTGACCTATGGTCAGATAGCACAACCATGGATGAGGAAAGGTGCATTTTCAGGTTAGAACTCTGGATATGTAAGAACAAGCGCCTCTTACAGTTAGGGTTTGAGGTTCTTGTTCCCTGAGTGTCATTAGTGATCCTAGAAAGAACCACTCCAAGAGTCTCCCTCTCCGTTTCTTGACTTGTCTAGAAAAGTTATATAATGAACCGACTTACCAATTCCAAAGAGATCAAACCGATGGACTTTGATGAAAGGTGACAAGTGGGCCACGTAGACCGCATGTGAGCTACATGCTTACACTGACCATAGTCCCACTATACTATTAATAGGAATGCTTGGTCACCTTTGGGAGCAAGTGAGAGTAGTGTGTGAAGTGAAGTATTGTGAGAGCATAAGTGCATGTTCTTTATAAAATTCTAAGAATTCATGTTTGGAGGAATTTTAAATCTCCGAAAACTCTCTTCCATGAGGTGGAATACCAAATCCCTCCTCTTAAGTGGAACATTTGAAATCCCGACTAAATACAGAGAGTGATAATCCAAGAATTCAATAAGATTTATGCCAAAAAAATAATTCCAAGAGATCATTTGAGATATTTTAGATGGTTGGAATTTGAAATTTTGGTGAAAGAAATGTCATTTTAAATGCTAGAGAACAAGATGTAACACCATGTCCAAAAACCCCAACATAGCAAATTCTTTTAAAGAATTTTGGTAAAGAAACAAGCCCAAACTATAGTGAGTGAGAGTTGCTTTGAAGTGGGTGAGGGCATTGAGTGAAAGTGTAGTGATTGCTTCCCTTCTAATAAGTATGTAGGCACAAATTGTGTGCTTTATAAGTTGCTTTGTGTAATTTGTGTGTGGCTAGGAAGTCTTGTAGTAGCATTTGTGGGTGTAACTTGTAAGCATTGTAGTTGTGTAATTTATTAAGTGGGTTCTTGATCTTGTGTAATTGTATTCATATCAAGTTAAGTGGCTTATTTTGATTGTAATCATAAGTTTTAATTAAGTGGTATTCAGTGTGCATCTCCCACCGTCCAACAAATTTATGCTTAAGGTCAGAAGCCCTAAAAGGCCTCCGTGCATATGGTCGTAAGCCCTACAAATTTTCTTAGGCTCAGCACATGCACATATGCCAAATACAATTATACAGTGGAGTAGTTGGGATTTGAAATTTTTTTTTTTGTGTGTGTGTGTGTGTGTGTGTGTTTGGGGAAGGGAGGGGGCAAGGATGATCAACTAATTATAATATTTCTGGACTTATGGTAAATCCAAACCATTCAAATGATGACCCATTTCCAAGCGGTCTACATAAGATTTCACTTACATAGTTTGTAGTCAAAATGATGAGTTTTAGAACACTTTATATAGATCAGTTTTGATATAGAACCTATAATCGTATTAAAGTGGAATTTTACACAGAAAAGGGAAAATTCTGTTTTCGCCCAGTGATGATTTCAAGGCCCACCAACATTATTTACATGATATAGACAAAAAGAAGAAGAAATTAAAGAATCATAGAAGAGTTCCACCAAAGAAGACCTTTCCACCTATTCTACTGCTTTTGACAGACATGCTTGTATGCAGTTCCCACGAGCTAGACCGCCTATAAACAGTGCATGATATGCTCATAGGAGATAATTTTCCATATTATACATACCTCATATAAAAATGGATTTATATGATTTTCTCAGTGTTTTTAATGAGTTTGGCTTGGCCTGAATGCTCCAGTACTTCATGTCCTAAAATAACAGACCCATACTTAACCATATCACAAAAGGGCGAACTTGGTATCAAACACCAGTTTACTTGGATCCTGGCTTAGACTCATAATCAATTTTAACTGTCCTCATGCTGGACACAGGTGATCGAGTTCAACCCAAATCTGACCCACCCATCTCTGTATTCTCTAATATTAACCCAACTTCTTTATCTCGAATCCAAAGCCAAAACTCCAATTTTTAGCTGATCTAGCTATAGATCCATCCCATAAGATCCGAGTTCGAACCAAGATACACCATGGCTCCACAACACGCACACACATTTCTCATAAATTTCTCTCTCTTTTTCCACAGATTATCAAGAAGAGGTTAATTGGATAGATAATTAATCAGCACTCTCTAAGATCCCACCACAGCACGCACACATTCCCCTACCCACCGAATTGGGATACGATCTTGAGGCTTTTGACCCATGGTGACCGTGAGTATATGTACGAATCATAGTCCCAACCATGATTGGTCCACTTACGATCACTGTGGAAAAAATTGCACCAAAGAATCCGAACTACACCCCCACCCCATATCCTGATCTTGTTTATTTCCTTACCTGCAAAGAAGCAGCAGCAAGAAGTATGTGTCCCACAGCTTCTTAGTCTGATCAGCTTCCTTCCCCATGTTATGGGTTTTGCTACTGCGTATGCATTTCTTCCACTTCTCTTCCATGGCTGCTGCTGCCGTTTCTTCTTATTCTTCCAATATAATTAACATGACGGTGCCTCCAAGTAATGCACACCCTTCCTCGACATTTTCTAAGCATGATTTCATGTCGTCATCGGTATTACGCGGCTTCCTGATGATTTCGTCCTATGATTGGACAAATTTCGACCGGCTCAAGTGTTGTATTCTCTTGCCCTTATAGATTCCTCTTAAAACTTTTCTATATTTAATTTACTCTCGACTCAAATTCCACTGGAATATGAGATTGGCCTACCACTTGATCAGTCGATCATGTGTAAAACATGGAGCTTAGATTAGAGTAAAATTTGGGTGGGACGAGATGGTGATCTCGAGGGGTTTGAATGGGTAACAAACGAAGCGGTTGCAGGTCGGAACTATACTCAACTTGGACCCACACATTTCTAATCAATAGTTCTGGTTCTGGACTAGATTTCAACTTGGAACCTATTTTATTAGTTTCAGACCCGATTTCGATAGGAGGATCTGAATTTAGTTCCAAAACCGGATCCAATTGAATGACCAAAATCTAGTTTTAAAACTAGTTCTAACTTTTTTCCTTTTTCTTATTTTAATTTTTTTCTTAAAATAAGGATATCACTCAAGTTATAAGAGTACATCAAGTCTACTACATACATGATTAAATATAAAACAAAGGTCCGACAGAAATTGATTTTGGGCTACAATTTACCACAGAAAAAACTTATATACCTGGTCCTAGGTCCACGGGTCAAAACATATATGGACCCAAAACCCGACTTATTTATCAAACGGAACCTAAATTAGGTTCCAAACCCAGCCTCGTTTATAAATCGGAACCTAAAATAGGGTTCCAAACCCGATTTTTTACAGATCGGAACCTCCTTAGAATCGGATACCCATTTGCATCCCTAGGTTTGAATCTCTGATAGGGCCCCATTGATGGAGTTTTAGGTGCATTTGTGCTTATTCCATGATAAAGCGGAATGTTATAATTTTCCATGCACCAATTATTCTATTGTTGTTTCTTGGGGCACATCTTCCTCCAAAAAGAAAATGAACAAGTATTCCTTCACATTATAGGATTTCCATTTTCTAGGAGGGATAGAAATGGAGGATTCCGATCTCCTGGTTCATGTTAGGCAACCAAATCCTTGATAATGGTAAATTGGTTTTTGTAATCTGACAAAATATAAATTGATATTATAACATAATTAATTAAAAAATGTTCATATATAGTGTTAAACCGAGCCAAAATTACTAAATTGGGAGCCCATCGGGGTGCATGTCACATGACATGTACTAAGAGTAGGCAATGAGTCGGATTTGGATAGGATCCAACCATATGCCTAAGGCCCTAATCCCAAATATGAAAATTTCTCCACTGTATAATTAATTAAAAAGAAGTTCATATATATTAATGCTAACCTGAACCTAAATTACTATTATGGAACCGGTAGTGGACCAAGACTCAGCTCGTGTGAGGGTTAGAAGACATCCACCTGTGGATGCAATGGATAGGGTCCAACCGCATGCCTAATATAAAAAAACATTCAGACATAGGGTTCACCGGAGCACAAATTACCAGTTGGGAACACATAGTGCCCTTTTCCCTTCTGTTCTTCCTGGTGATCTCTTTGGGGACTTTTCTCTAAAAGTCTTTGTTATGTTCTTTGCTTCTCAATACAATTACCCTTTCCCCACAAAAAAGAAGAAAAAACAAAAACCATAGTGCCCCGCGACTTAGCTCGTGTGAAAGTCACAGGACGTGCACCTAAAGATGGCAATGGGTCGGGTCTAGAGAGGATCCAAGCCATGATATGAGAATTTTCATTAGTCAACTTGGTGAGTGTTAGCTTCAATCATACAACCATATGCAAACCAAATAAAATCATTGGTTTTAGGTCTGGTACTGAATCCAATTTGGTTCTCATTAGACAGAGAGAACATTTTACATCCATAATAGTTGTATGCAGGAAAATGTAATTCTAGGAGCCACCGTAAGAGCAGTCCAGCGTTGGGCCCACCTTTCATCAATTGATACTCTTTCATTCCATGACCCGGCATCATGCTAAATTTTATACTCATTCAACCTTCACTAGCCGTTAGACTGAATTTCAAGAAAACCTACTAGTAGGAAGGATACAATGAAATTTTAATGCTGCTAAATCAAGAGCTTGGATAATCTAGTGAGGCTGATTTTTTGGATTCCTCTTTATCTATGAGGGTACTTTTCCATATGCCTTCCTTCTATTGATAAACTTGAATTTAAGTGGATCCCACATGCAGTGGCAGAACGAGGAAATAGGCATTGGGGGGCCATTATGAACAAAAAAATCTTGGGGGGCTAATATATAGAAGAAAAACTCCGTATATATAAAGGAGCTTTCTGAGATTTTTTCTACGAGCTAGACTGAATATAAACTAAATGAGGTGTGCTTTTTTTTTTAGTCTTTTCCTCTGAAAGAGTTAATTGACTGAGACTCAATCGACCACATCTTAGGGCGGTCCAACTCAACACAAACCTAAAATGAACAGGACATGTTTGCATATTTTGCAATGGCGCGGTGAATAAAGGGGGTAACAAACGAGGAGTCGGATGCTTTGCTCATAACATAATTGTTGGCATTTTGACAAGGCTTTCAAAAAGAATGGAGGGGGATTATGCTCTCATGGCAGAGGTTTTGGCTATCGAACAAGCTTATTGGCACTTCAGAATACATAGAGAAAAGTAATTTTTTTTTAGTGACTCAAACATTGTTATAAGTTCAATAAGGAAGCCTCATTATCCTTTCTCATGGGAAACTTACTCCCCATTATAGAAGATCATAGGAAAAATAAAAAGATATCTTGACTAGAGCACGCTTTATGGGCGCGCAGGGCTTTGTATAGGCACTGATGCCTATATTATTAATCATACTGTCTCATTCTCTAATGTTTAATGAATAGATTACCATCTTTCCAACCAATATGAAAAATATATGTTCTTTCATGGGCATTTTTATTTGGGCAAAGCATTTTGTAAACATGGGCATGTTTATTTCAGTGAATAATGGAGACCTTAAATAGATCCAAGTCTTTCTCATTTGGTGGAGGGGCTGAAGAGAGCTGAACATTGTATGTTACCTCCGAGCATAGTACATTTTCAAGCTCTATTTGTAGGGCCATGTGCTTGCTCCTCAATTATCTCATGCCCGCCAGCATCATTCACCGGAACGGCCTCCGTGCCCGAACTTCCATCATCAGGTCTTGCCGAATCAGCTTGTGTTTCGCCGTTGTTGGAATTGTCAGGATCTCCATTTCTGCGGCTCGGAGTTAGTTCCAAGGATGCTGTCCCAGGTGTAGTAGCTTCTTGTTGGGGATCATGAACTTGATCATCGGCCGGGGTAGGAGGGTCTGGTTCGACTTTTGTAAGTCCTAACAAATTTGTAAGTCTTTCAACCCGAGGTTTCCAATAGGGCTCTGAGAAGAAAGCTACCAGGGCTAACAATGCGATACCTGCATTTTCAAATGTCTCAGGCAGCTTAATAGTGTTGTACTTTTAGTTTTTTTAGTTGTTTTTTTGGCTGTCCATCTTCTTTGACAGTTTTTGTCATCTGTATATGGCTTGCTTTTGATATTAATAGAATCTCATTTTATTGCATGTTCTTAAAAAATGAAGAAAAGAAGAATAAAGACAAAGGAGAAAACTTACATAGAACCATCTACATTCTCTAGGGGTATTCACAAACAACCATGTAGACACTCTTGACAACCTTGGTAATCCACCTTGATGGCGGTCAAAGTTTGACACTTTCTAGCATTTTAATTACAATCAACTCCCACAGTTTACCCTTGGTAAAGTTTAACATTAACTGCAGTAATTCACAATCGACCTCCACGGTTTGCCCTCAGTCAAGTTTAGCCTTAATTGTGGTAGTTTAAACTAAAGGTAAGAAGATCAAGCAGGGGCGGACCCAGAAAATGAAATTAGGGGGGGCCAAATGAAAATTATTAAAAGAAAATCTTAACAATTTAGGGGTAAAAGTAAAAAATTATAAAAAATTTAGTAGTAAAAAATAAAATTTTGAAAACTTAGGGGGGGCCATGGCCCCCCTAGGCCTACATGTAGGTCCTCCCCTGAGATCAAGGTAAGTATAGTTAGTTAGTTAGTGGGTTTTTTTTACTCAAGTCTAAAAAACTACACTCACTGGAAACTATTGTGAGGCAAGGGCATTTGCACTGTTTTATAAGAATGCTAACTAGGTCTTGTAAAGATGAAGGAGAGGAATCTGATCGTCAAGTGGTTGACTGATATTGTCATGTGAGTATAGGTGCATGGTTATGTGTGAGTTTCCCAAACAAAAGAAGTACCTCCAGCAATTGCGAAGGCGGTAAGGAAGGCTTTCCCGGAAAGTTTCTTGTCAGTTATAGGGATTTCGAGGGAGTCTGGGCATGTTCTTCCAGCTCCGAACCATTTATTCTCAATATCAAACATGTCCTTGGACTCGCTCAAGTTAAGAACTGCTCTAGAAACGTCAGGTACCATATCAAATCCTTTTGGGAACACCTGCACAACATATATAAATTAAATCCAAGAAAAATGTAAATACACACACAAAAGAAGATTCCAAGGGACCAGTCGCCTGAATTGTACATCCTTATAGGATATCATACATTTGACCAGGGGTTCAGGATCATCTATCAGGGCAATCTTTTGCACACTTCTGAAAGTGGCGAGGTGGATAAAATGAGTTCTCAATATGAAATCTAATTTCATTTGTTTGGATAGCAAACAAGAGGGTCAAGACAAATAATGGATTCTATATGGCCACTCTGATTGGATAATCATAACCACTGGATCAAATCAGTGGCCTGTAGTGTGGAGTTCAAATCAAATTGTCCAAATTGGTGCCTCACCATATTGCCTTTGCCAAATCATTTTGAATTTGAGTGACATGACTGCTAGGGAAGGATGGCACTGATAGCCTGACTACCCGATCATTAGCTGATGACTGCTAGGCCCATGGATCTGGATCCAGATATCAATCGGGCCAGATATGAATCAATTACAACACATGACTGCTCAAGTGCTCAAAAGTTAGAACTGCATGCATATAAAATGACCAAACAAGGCTTTCTGGAGCTTAAATTCAGACACAGACCCATGCTAGAAAAAATTTCAGATCCAGATATTGATTGAGATAGAAGACTCTGGAAATCTGGATACAGATCCACACTGGTTATCAGTGGACAAGATCCAAATCCAAGCTATTTAAACCCCTAATTGGGGGTTTAGTCAACGTGTGCAATTCTTGACCCCGGGTTTTAGGATTCTAGACTGGTCCTTTTTTTTTCCTGGCCAGGTTCAGGTTGACATTTATGACCCAATATAAATGAGCTGGGTAAGGATTAAATACATAGTTGCTATTTGACCGGCCAACTCTTACCCGAATCCAATCCGTTACAACTCATTTAACTTGGATCAGCAGCTTGACCTAGTAATTCAGGGTTCAGTTTGAACCTTTCAACATTAGGGTTGGGTTTGGGTCGTCATGTCCAACCCTAGTTAGATGTTTATGGGTTTGGGATGGACACGTACATTTTACTCACAATGATCCACCTGACTCTACCCATAGTCTAGTTCAATCAAAATCGAATGTTAAACACTCAAATTAAATGTGTGTGTGTTTGGAGAGAGAGAGAGAGAGAGAGAGAGAGAGAGAGAAGATCCATACAAACCCAAATCCGCCTGTTCTGGAAGTTTGGCCAGCCATGGTATATTTATCACAATATTTTTTAAGAAAAATCTTGATATAAGGAATCTCATCTACAATGGCAGAGACACCGTTGTTGCTGCTCCCTCGAGATAGAGCATCTGCATATTCTTCGACGGTGGCATATGGCCTCAGCTTTTCTTCTGAGAATCCCATGTGCTTTAATTGTTCCAACAAGAATGACGCATTTGGATACCCCACATAGTCCCCATTCGTAATCAATGAATTCATGTCCGTTATTGCTGGTTGCAACTTTTCGACAGTCAGCATCGCAGTCAAGTTTGCATTATAACTTGTCACTATTAAAAATACCAACAATGTCCAAAGAACCACAACCACTCTTGAATAGTTGGTTTTCAACTTCTCTCCTGTCACAAGTAATACATATGAAAAAAACTTAGTATTTAGTCTTTAGAATGCTTTCTATGTTAAACATGAATAGAGTTTGACTAGCTTCATATATTTGATGTTATAGATTTAATTAATTATGCACGATCCTTCAAGAGAATGATTGTTGGTGCACTACAAGAAAAAAGCGACTTTTAGCGACAGAAAATTCCACATTTGCCGGTGGTTTTTTTCCACCGCTAAAATTCAAATAGGTGTGATTTTTTAATCTTCACTGCTAAAGTTATCGTAAAACCCTAACGGTACCTTCCAAGGCAAGAACGACAGTTTTAACGGCGGAACAAAATTTCTCCCGCTAAAAGTCACTGATTTTGTAGTAGTGTTTGTCAGTCAAATATTGACTTTGTCCCTAGAAACAACCCATTTCAAGAATTATCTAGAAAGACCCACTCCATATTTCACTCCCCTTAACTTTCTAGAAGTCACATGAGACTTTATTCATCTAGATGTCTCCCATCTCCTCACACAACCGACAGAAAGCTTGGTGAGCAAGTAAGCCACGTGGGCCATCTCCCATGCACATAAGAATGCCACCACCGACCTTACACCCCTATAAATATGAGGCCTTGCCTCAGTTGCAAGACAAGTGAGAACACAACTCAAGTGTGAAGTGAAAAGAAGAGAAGTCTAGTGAATAGAGTGAAGAGTGAGACACACTGAAGTGTGTAGTGAGAAGTAGAGTGAGTGCTCCTTTGTAGTGAGTGGGTGTATTGAGTAATTTGTAGTGAGTGAGTCTTTTGCTTGCAAGAGTGTAGGCTTAAAGTGTGTGTAAGTTGTAAGTTTTGTAATAGTGTATTTGTATAAAAGTTGTAAAGTTGGTTCTTGTTCTTAGTATAATTTGTATTTTGCAATTAAGCTGTATTTAGTGTGTTTCTCCCATTGTCTAAGCTATAGAAGCCATCTTCCAACAAAGTGGTATCAGAGCCGGGTTCCCCTACAAGCAGAGATGGCATCAAGCTTGGTTCAATCTTAGATCCTGAAGCTGACAAAGGAGAACTAGAGTATCCAGATGAAGGCGTTATTTGGATCGCAGGATCTATGGGAGATCGTCACCGAAGGATTCGTGGAGCCCACTACAGAGTAAGAAGCTACGTACACTTTGGAGCAGAAGACTGCCCTTAAAGATCAAAGGAAGAAAGACGAGAAGGCCTTGTTCCTACTCTATCAAGGGGTAGATGAATCAACCTTCGAGAAGATTGCTGAAGCACCATCTAACAAGAAAGTATGGGAGACCCCGAGCACTATCTTCAAAGGCGTTGATCAGGTCAAGAGGGTCCATTTGCAGTCCCTCCGAGCAGAGTTTGAAGCCACTCACATGAAAGAAGGTGAGAATATTTCTAATTATTTTTCACAATTGCTAGTAATAGCAAATCAAATGAAAAGAAATGGTGAAAAGATAGAAGATATTAGAGTTGTAGAAAAAGCATCGAGATCCCTCACAACCAAGTTTGAGCACGTGGTTGTGGCTATTGAGGGGTCCAAAAATTTAGAGACTCTCTCAATAGAAGAATTAATGGGATCACTCTAAGTCCATGAGCAACGTATGCAAAAGAATAGTGGTTCCATGGTCTTGGAACAAGCACTAGAGTCAAAATTGACTCTAAGTGAGCAAAAGCCCTGTTGCGGAAGTTCGAAGCGGGGCGGTAGCACAAACAGCAATCGCGGTAGAGGTAAAGGGGGAGCAAACCCTCAAAGCCAAGGGCAATCTCAATCGAGGAGCTCCAACAATCGCGGAAAAGGAGCTGGCCGAGGTAGATTTACCCGTGGTCGTGGTAATTCAAGAAGTGTTCAATGCTACAACTGCAACAAGTTTGGACACTTTGTCTCAGAGTACTGGAGCAAACCCGCAGAACGGGAGTAGCGATCTAACTTCGCAAAAGCAAGAGATGAAGAAAAAGAACTATCCACAGTTCTTCTAGCACAAGAGGAAGGCTATGGCCAAGAAAATGTTTGGTACTTGGATTTCGGCGCGAGCAACCACATGTGCGAGAAGAAGGAACTCTTTGAAGAGTTTGCAGAAGATGTCAGTGGAAAAGTAAGTCCTGGAGACTCATCAAAGCTTCAGGTACGAGATAAGGGAAATATTAAGATTTATCAGAAAGATGGTGTGCTTGCATATATCTCAAATGTGTATTATGTGCCCAACATGAAAAGTAACATCCTTAGTCTTATGCAACTCTTAGAGAAGGGGTATGTAATACATATGGAAAATCTCTCTTTGTCATTGAGAGATGTACATGGGAGGCATATAGCTCGAGTCCAAATGGCCAAGAATCGCATGTTCCCACTCTATCTTAACACAAAGCTAGAGAAGTGCTTCCATGGACTTATAAACAATGAATTATGGAAGTGGCATCTTAGATATCGGCATCTTCACTTCAATGGGCTCAAACTATTATCCACTGCAAACATGGTGCATGGCTTGCCTACTATCGAAAAGCCCAAGCATGTGTGTGAGGCATGCACACTTGGCAAGCAACAAAAAAACTCATTTCCAATAGGGAAATCATGGAGATTGGTTCACACAGATATTTGTGGACCATTGGAGACACCTTCTCTTGGAGGTAATAGATACATCATCATTTTTATCGATGACTTCAGTAGAAAGCTTTAGGTATTCTTTGTCAAAGAGAAGTCTGCGGCCTTCACTACCTTCAAGAATTTTAAAGCCCGTGTAAAAGTCGAAAGTGGTTGTAAGATTAAGACACTTAAATCTGACAAAGGTGGAGAGTACATCTCAAAAGTATTTCAAGAGTACTGCAAATAATGGGGCATTAGGCATCAGTTCACAACTGCCTATACACCGCAGTAGAATGGAATAGTGGAACGGAAAAACCGCACCATCCTCGATATAACGAGGACCATGCTTAAAGAAAAAGGTCTGCCAAAAGAATTTTGGGCTGAAGCTGCAACATGTACAGCCTACTTACTCAACAGATGCCCTACAAAAAGTGTCAGGAATAAGACACCACAAGAGGCATGGAGCGGTCACAAACCAAGTGTGGCCCATCTAAAAATACTTGGGTTTGTTGCATATGCCCAAGTACCAGAGGTAAAGAGGAAGAAGCTTGATGATCGTGGAGAAAAGTGCACATTTATCTGAAGCCTGCAAACTCTACAACCCACTTACTGAAAAGGTGGTGGTAAGTAGAAATGTAGTCTTTAGTGAAGAAGAGGCATGAAAGTGGAATGAAGAAAACACATCCCAAGAAAAGCCTCTTGAAATAGAAGAACAAGAGAAACATCCTCAAGATAATGAAGGCCCGTGGCGAGGAGATGCAACATCTCCACGTACAGCATCTCCACTTCAAAGGAGTCCTGAAGGACAAGATGGATCATCAGCAAGCAGCTCATCAGCTCAAAGCTCTTCCTCCTCCATCACACCAATCAAGATGAGAAGCCTAAGAGACATCTATGAGGAAACTGAAGAGACCGACCTCTTATGTCTCTATGCTTACCATGAGCCTCTTACCTTCCAAGAAGCAGTGAATGAAGATTATTGGAAAAAAGCCATGAAAGAAGAGATTCACGCCATCGAGAAGAACAACACTTGGGAGCTTACTACACTCCCTCCAGGCCAGAAAGCTATCGGTGTCAAGTAGGTATACAAAATCAAGCGCATGATCGATGGAGAGATCAATTGCTATAAGGCGAGGCTTGTAGCTAAAGGCTATAAACAACAATATGGCGTGGATTATGAAGAAGTCTTTGCTCCTGTCGCCCGACTTGATACGATAAGAATGATTATTTCTCTTGCAGCACATCATAGTTGGAAATTTTACCAACTAGATGTTAAGTCAGCATTCTTAAATGGTATACTTGATGAAGAAGTATATGTAGAACAGCCACAAGGCTTTGTAGCAGAAGGAGAAGAGCAAAAAGTATACCACTTAAAGAAAGCATTATATGGGCTAAAGTAGGCCCCACGAGCATGGAATGCTTGTATAGATAGCTATCTAGAGGAAAACGGGTTCTCCAAATACCCGTATGAGCATTCAATCTACATAAAGAGAAATGCTCATGGAGAAATGCTCATAGCATGCCTCTATGCTGATGACTTACTATTCACTAGGAACAACCCCCAGATGTTCGAAGAATTTAAGCATGCTATGTTCAAGGAGTTCGATATGACCGACTGCAGACTAGTGTCCTTCTTCCTGGGTTTAGAGGTCAAGCAGCAACAAGATGGTATTTCCATCTCACAAAAAAAAAATATGCTAAAGAACTACTAGAAAAATTCAAAATGAGCAACAGTAATCCTGTAAACACCCATGTAGCAATAGGTTTGAAACTAACGAAAGAAGGAGAAGGAAGAGACATTAATCCGACACTATTCAAAAGCCTGATTGGAAGCCTAAGGTATCTCACAATCACAAGGCCAGATATTGTTTATGGTGTCGGACTTTTGAGCCGATATATGGAAAGGCCAAATGAGTCACACTGGGTCGCAGCCAAAAGAATCTTACGGTACATCAAAGGTACCATGAATCTTGGTCTTTTCTACGGCTATGGCAACGAAGCAAAGTTATATGGATATTCGGACAATGACTGGGGAGGTGATCAAGATGAAAGAAAGAACACTACAGGGTATGTGTTCTATCTTGGATCGACAGCTCTCACATGGGTCTCTAAGAAGTAAAATATTGTAGCACTGTTTACATGTGAAGCCAAATACCTAGCAGCATCAGCAGCAGTCTGCAAAGCTATATGACTAAAAAACCTCCTAGAAGAATTTGATCACCCACAAGATGAATCCACAACTATACATGTGGATAACAAGTCTGCCATTGAACTCGCTAAAAATCCTATACAGCATGGAAGGAGTAAACATATTAACATCAAGTTTCATTTCATAAGAGATCATGTAAAGCAGAAGACAGTGAAGCCGGAGTACTGAAGCACTATTGAACAAGTGGCAGACATTTTCACTAAGGCTTTGCCAACAGACACATTCACAAGACTAAGGACGAAGCTTGGGATGAAGACAGTTTCGGTATGAAAGATTATGAAGGTCAGTATTTGAGCGGGAGTAATGCCAGTCAAATACTGACTTTGTCTCTAGAAACAACTCATCTCAAGAATTATCTAGAAAGACTCACTCCATATTTCACTCCCCTTAACTTTCTAGAAGTCACAAGAGACTTCATTCATCTAGAAGTCTCCCATCTGCTCACACAACCGACGGATAGCTTGGTGAACAAGTAAGCCACGTGGGCCATCTCCCATGCACATAAGAATGCCACCACCGACCTTACACCCCTATAAATATGAGGCCTTGCCTCAGTTGCAAGACAAGTGAGAACACAACTCAAGTGTGAAGAGAAGATAAGAGAAGTCTAGTGAATAGAGTGAAGAGTGAGACACAATGAAGTGTGTAGTGAGAAGTAGAGTGAGTGCTCCTTTGTAGTGAGTGGGTCTTTTGCTTATAAGAGTGTAGGCTTAAAGTGTGTGTAAGTTGTAAGTTTTGCAATAGTGTATTTGTATAAAAGTTATAAAGTGGGTTCTTGTTCTTAGTATAATTTGTATTTTATAATTAAGCTGTATTTAGTGTGTTTCTCCCATTGTCCAGGCTATAGAAGCCATCTTCCAACAGTGTTAGATGACTGAGGCTAGGGTTAAATAAAATCAAGTCAAATCAGACCCTTGGATCTCTATCTCGGATCCCATGCATTGTAATGCACAATATTCAAGGTTTGATTTACATTATTTCTAGTTTCTTTTATGTATACTATGACTGTAATCCACAGGACAAAATAAGCAGCTTGTTTAATTCATTTTAATCTTCAAGACTTACTCTGGGAAAAGACAAGCACGGAGAAGGAGAAATGGAAGATAATCCCAAGCTGTTGATACCACTTTCCAACAAACTCCTCATTATTAGCACTACGTTCAAAAAGCCACACTAGAAGCCCTTTTGCTCCACAGAGAAGAAATATCGCTAGCCATAAGTTCCCTTTGAATGGCTTGGTGTACCACCACCAACTCTTGGTGACGTAATCATATTGTATCGGCACAATCATTGATACCCCACTTTCTGCATATGGCTGTGTAAAGTCTACATAGAATGATCTGTTTGCAATGATTGTGGTGTCTCCCACGACTGCATCAAACTTCTGCTTGAAAAGAGTAGAGAAACAAATCACTTCAAGTCTTCAGCAATAGACTGGAAATAATATACAAACACACGCACCAACCCAAGCTCCAACTAGCTAGGGCTGTTCACTGTTGTTTCTCTAGGCCATAACTGTTTCATTGAGGACATTTATCCCTACCTAGATCCAGCCTGTGGTTCCTGTGGATGATGATTATCTAATCTGGATGCCAAAATGTCAAGCCCCTGTCCAGTGTATGTCAAATTAACAAGCCTTCATGTTGAACTTGTTGTACCATACTGTTGGGCTCGGCCTTTAACCATATGTAGGCCAGGACCAACAGTTAAACCTACTAGGCCCCAAAATAAGGCTCATACATGAACGGCACCCCAGCATCAACCGTTGAAAATAATTTTTTTTGGGTGCCTGGCATTATGGGTGCAACTTGGTTCAGCCCCTACATGTCCCAACTCGACCAAAAATTAATTTGGGTTGGAATCGGTCACAGTCGGGACTGGGTCTTGAAACTGGCATGATACATAGTGAATGCACTATATTATGCATTTATGCATGCAGTATATAGATTTTCTAAATTTTATACGTTTCTAAAAGCAGACCAAATCCAAAATATGGGTACCTTGAATCAGCCCAACTCAAACCGAACTGCACTCGGGTAGGGAAATTAAATCTGAAGTCGGGTATATGTTTGGGTTTCTTTCATTCAGGTTTGGGATTATCGACCTGCAATTCAAGTCAGACCATAGGTCTACCAAAAAAAAAAAAAAAAAAGTCAAACTATGGACCTTAAGGTGAACTCTAGAGTCCTATCATGACAATGAGATTGTCATGAAAACGAAAAAAGAAAAAAAATAATAATAAAGATAAAGTATATATAACTCTGAAGTTCTATCATGAAGCTAAATTACAGTGTACTGAACTGACCTTGAGGTGAACTTGGTAAATGAGCTCGTCATAGTAACCTGGTTCCCCTGCGCGGCCGTTATCATACTCAATGTACTCAAGTATGACTGGATAGTGTAAATAATCTGGTGACATTACTTTCTCAAACACTTCAACGCAGAACCCGCTAGCAACTGTTTTGTTGTCATTGGGATCTATACCAACCTTGATGAACTCGCTAAAACCTGTTTTCACAGGGACACCAATCTTCAGCTTTCTTCCAAATACCCAACCTTTCGGTGCTGTTGTAGACCCTCCAGGCCAAATAATTCCATCAAGATCATCTGCATTTGCAGAATCATTCCTCTTCATGTCCTTAGAACTTCTACGTCTCGAAAGACCTGCATGCGGCGTCCAATACCCAATACCCCTCCCACCATTCCCCAACACATTCACTATCTGAAAATCGGTAGACTGTAACTGACCGCCTACTAATTTGATGTCACCAGTTAGGCCTTGGAGTTTGGTACCTAGGATAGATTTCAAGTAATTTGCCCCATTTGGAGACACATCCAAACGCATCAGATTCAGAGAGTTTGGTGACTTGAAGCTTTCATTAAACTGGAAACTAGTTTTCTCTGCTGCCATAGCCAAAAGCCACACTGTATCATATGCCCACAGGGAATAAGCATCAAGATCCGATATTTCAATATCTGGGAATCGTCCCCGGAACCACCGTTTCCATCGGACCTTAAAATCATCGAGCCTTTCAGATTCAGGCACGAATGTTTTAACCCCCAACACCCCCTGCATTGTGTTAAAATTGGATGAATCCATGTAACATAAACGGTTTGTGAGTTCAGATGTGATTATCCACACATAATCTTTTTCCATCATTCCTGCCTTGTGGACATTCATGAAGAACCTCTTGCTGAGTGAAAATGGCAAATGTACGATGAACACCCTTGTCCCTATCTGTTTAGTTATCTTGTGCAATGTCTTGTTGATTGAGGACTTAGTAGATGCAAGGACTAGTCTATGACGAACTTTCACGTCTATTTCTTGAAATGCATCTGTGAGATAAGGAATCAGCACTATACCACTGTCACTGTCATCATGGATGATGACTACTTCTTTCCATCCAAATGCTTGGACTAGTGCAGCAATGGGCATTGCTTGGGTGTTGTCATTTTGTGCCATGCGAACAAAGAACGGCACTTGAGAGGGAGAAAGAGAGGATCTGACTGCAGAAAAGGATATAATGGGAATGTGAGCTTCTTTCCCCATATAAGCTAAGAAATCAGCCTGTTCTGATGTTTGTGGGCCGATTATCGCTTGCACTTTGCTACCATTCATCAGATCAAATGCTATTGAGTTCCGGGGGGAAAAAGTCATACAAGCAAGTTATTGTGTTAGAGGAGATATAGTTATCAGTTGTATTAAATGGTACAAAGCACGAGCTAAAATACAAGATAACTGAAAAAGGTCGACGCATAGAGGGTGCAACTTGGGTCCGCAAGGAGTAAATTACTATTATTTGTGTTTTCTATTCAGAAAATTTTCAAACAAGGGCTTAAGTTCTTACCTTAAAGGCGATTTGGCTATTTTATAAAATTGAGGAAAAACGTCACCAAAAAATAACTTTAAATGGCCTATTGTCCTTAATTGAAAACATACTGGAAAACTTAAGCCTTAATTTAAAAGTTTTTGAAACTTTTGTCCTTTTTTTAGATAACGAAAAAACTTGAAGACTTATTTGAAATTTTTTCTTTCTATTCATTATAATTAGCTCTATTGTTTCTAAATTTGAATCGCCCTCTCAAAGTTTAAATAAATTCTATCTACCAAAATATTATGATGTTTTCAAATTTAGAATTTTCTTTTGATGTCATTTAAAAAAAATTGCAAAGATTTTGTTTTAAATAATTATTACAGAATTATCAATATAAAATATAAAGTTTTAGCGGACCCCATCACTGTAAGCCGACGATCCCCCCACCCCACCCCAAAAAAAAAAATACAATGTGAAGAAAATCTAAATTTTCTAATTTATTAAGGGGTAGTTTGCAATTTCACCCCGGCCTCCTAGTTCCACCCTTGGATGTATATCATATATCAACTATCAACCAATTTAAACAACCTAAAAAAAAAAAAAAATTCAAACAACCCAATGGAAAATAGAAAATAGCTTTTGATTTGCGTTAATAGAAAGTTTAAAAAAATATATACATCTTCAACCAAGCTATACATCCCATCTACTTAGCGAATTGTGTGCATCCCATGTGGATCCCATGAGCTGAATTTTGTTGTATAGACCTAGCCCAATTAAGATATTTCAACTCCTCCAGCCCTCCATTGTTTAACAAACCTCACTCTTACGAACAGTCAGGTCCATGTGGCCACTGGCGGAGCCAAATGGGCTGTGGTTGGCTATGGTCACCCAAAAAATTTGCACAAAATCACTTAGGCTTATAGAAAGTTCTTATAGATTTTATGTGGCTTCCCACAATTTTTCTTTTCATAGAGCTATTCCCTGGGTCTGCCCCTGTATGTGGCCCACATAAATAATTGTCTATGGCATGATCTTACGATCATAATCGTCTATTTACAAAAACGTTAAACTTTGAGGTCCTCGAGTCAAACCATCAAATAATGATGATCATATATACCTGCAGATGCAGCTCCTGTGATGCTCTCGTTAGAATCACGACCATTTAAGACCAATCTTGTTCGATATTTGAAGCCAGGTCCAGCAGGTCCATGATAAAAGTCCTCAAGAGCCATAGTCATGGTGCAGTTGCTTACCTTTCCAAGCAACGATTGTTGGTCCATAATCACACCCACATCAATCTTCTGTGCTGCTGCTGTCTTTGCCCATTCCCTGCAAATAATAAGGAATGTTAAGGGGTATGTGTATGTGTTTTGATTAAATTTTGTCTATATTTTTCCAATCAAGGGAAGATGAAAAATGAATACCCACACCTATAACCCAAGTAATTCAATTCATAGGAAAGTAAAGGCCTCATCAACATTACTACTCTTTACCCCTCACCTTATATTATTTACACCTTAGCTCTTTAATTTTTCTGAACAATCACCTTAGCTCTTTAATAATTCTTCGATGGAGCTAATTTCACCATGAATTCATATGTATTCAATTTCTCTCTCTCTCTCTCTCTCTCTCTCTCTCTCTCTATATATATATATATATATATATATATATATATATATGGTAAGGCTTCCCATGTGGGCCCCACTACACACTTAAGCTTACCTAGGGATCCACATGGGGATGAGGGGGATTTCAAGGACTCCTTGAACCCTTATCTTTGCAGAAAATCACACTCAACCGTGATTTTTATCATCTCTATTTAGCCTCCAAAAGTTTAATGGTCAACAGTCCATTCAGATCGGTACATAGTCGATCCAACAGTCTGATAAATTCGGATCTAATCAAAAGTTGGTGGACATGTGTAATTCAGGGGGTCGTGTGTTTGGTCCATTTGAATGGACCAAAGGTGACCAATGGTGGGCCCCATAAGCTCACGCTTGTGGGGCTCACCCTTGGTCCATCCAAATGGACCAAACACATGACCCCCCTAAATTGCACATGTCCACCAACTTTCGGTCAGATCTAAATTTACTAAGCCTTGGATCAACTGTGTACCAATCCGAATGGAATATCGACCATTAAACTTTTAGGGCCCAGATGGAGGTGATAAAAATCACGGTTGGAGATGAAGTTTTGCAGAAAGGAGGGTCTTAAGTAGTCCTTGAAATCCCCTCAACCCCATCCCCATGTAGGTCCCTAAGTGGGCCCCACCATACACTTGAGCTTAAGAAAGTTGTCTATATATATATATATATATATGGAGATGCTCATATAAGAGATATCTCTCACCTTAGATGAGAGATAGGGGTGGGGACCCTCACATTTAAGTTGTTGGCATTAGATACCCACCTTATCTCTTATAGTAAGGTGAGAGATGGTTTCATAGGAGCATCTCCGATATATACATTCTAATGCAAAAAATCAATCACTAAAGATAACAAATCAAGAGATACAATCCTTATTCGTGAATGACCCAATCAATTTGGTCATGCACTAGCCATCTATTTTCATTATTTAAAGTAAGTGTTGTAGCTTACTTAATCAGACCAAGCCTATGCAATTTTAGAATCTCCAATCGCATGTTCTCTTGGTTTTGGAAAAGTTGGTCAACTCCTTCCATCTTAATGTATCAAATCTAACCAAATAAAATTTCTCATAAATCTATATCTTTCATATTTTTTTTTCTATCAACACACACACAATACAAAAAAAAAAAAAAAAAAAACCCTCATACGCCACCTCATAACCGGACCCCCCCTTTTTTTGTCAAGAATCTGACCGCTTATATATCCTTACCTGCAAAGAACAAGCAGCAAGAGAAATCTGGGCCACATCATCTCAATGAAATTAGCTTCCTTCCCCATGTCAGAACATGTCATGCTTAGAATTGGAGAGTGCCATCACATTTAAGCTCAATCTACGGACAGCCTCCTGGCAATGTGGGACTTCCAACATAAAAAGCATCAAAATTTTAAAATCCGGTGCCACCAAGGAATGGACGTCTATAACAAGGGCTCAACATCTTCAGGAATACAAAAACAATTGCTTGAGATCATGTCGTCATTTGCATTACGCAGCTTCGTGACGATTGTGACCTACAAGTCGACAATTTCGGCCGTCTCAAGTTTTGTATCGGTTGACCTCCGGCCCCTTTGGTAATTTAACTTATCAAGTTAAATGAATTCAAGTCAAATTAAACATCAAATCAAAAGTACTTTTTACCAAAACTCCCTCCATCTTTTCCGAAAAAAAGTCAAAAATCCACTACCTTTATTCACTAAAAGAAAAAAAAACTCTATTTCCTCATACAAAAAATCAAAAATATTCCATCCCAAATAACTAAAAATAAAATACAATCACAACTCACTTATATTTTATTCCATCTTTTCATTTCACTTTATTTTAAAAGTAAATTACCAAATGGGTAGATTCCTCTTAAAACTTCAATGTAATTTAAGTAAATGGGCCACATCTGACCTTGTTCTAGCTCTTTACAGAAATTCCACTCATGTTTGAGTTGGACCTGCAACTTGATCGGTCGATTTTGTGTAAAACACAACAATCAAATTTAAGTTGAAATTTGGATAGGAGAGGAAGGTGATTTTTTAGGGTTTTGAACGTCGCCTACATTAGTTTGATAGGAGTGTTCTGCAATAGAAATGAAAATTGTTCTGAGTTTCCATGCTGCAAATTGCTCAATTATCTGGTGCAAGATTATTCATTTGTATTTCCACCCACACACACGCATTCACCCAAGTTTCTCACCATCAATGTTATGGCCACAGGATTGATCCTTTGGATGTTTCTATGAGGCGGGCCCCTTTGGTAATTTTTTCAAAAAATAAAGGTTAAGGAAAGTATTAAATCTAAGAGATAATAAAATAGAAGTGAGTTATGACGGTATTTTGTGTAAAAAGTGGATTTTTTTATTTAGTAGAGAAATGAGGTTGCTTTTTACATTTATTTTTGAAAAAAAAGATGAAAGTTTGAGATGTTTACTGTTGATGTGACCCTGAAAAGTAGAGGCTTTATATTACTTTTACTTTAAAGTAAATTCCCAAAGCAGCCTCACCTAAAAATGAACTAATTTTCCTCAATGGAGAAATTTTCAACTCCCTAAGCAAAGAGTAGAAATGTAATATTCCCATGCAAAAAGAAAAGAGAGCGGAGAATCTTATAGCCGCATAAACGAGTCTGGTGCTAGATCAGGGAATTTCCTGCCTAGGTAGGAGGAGGGTATGTTGGTCCATGACAGCGATATTTACCCGGCTTTCTCTCCTGGGCCCGTAGGGATTATTTACCCCCCAAGGGGTAGCTCAGTTGGCCTAGGACCACGGTTTCCACCCGGAGGTTGTGGGTTCGAAACTGCACTACCACACTGGGGCTACAGGGGAATTTTACCCGGCTTTCTCTCCTGGGCTCGTAGGGATTATTCTGGCCCAAAGGGCTGGGAACCCTGCGTTATCAAAAAAAAAAGGGTATGTTGGTCCATGACAGCGATATTTAAGAAGTTCTATATGAAGAACTCAAGGCTGTAATTTTGTCTTAGCAAAGTGTTCATTTATGGCCCACCCACCTTTCATGACACAATTTCTTTATTTGAGGACCCAGTGGCATTGATGAAAAGCCCATATGACATATTGGCTTCAAAATGGAATGGCTGGGATTGCAGCAAAGTGAGGACCTGATGAGAGGTCTTGATTAATTTGGAGAAGTCTGGTCGGCCTGGATGTATTTGGATGGTAGACAGTCCTTTATCTTCACATTTCTTGATAAACTAGCAGAAAGCCCATGCTATACCCAGGTTAGCTCTCATGGAAATAATAAATTAAAGTTAAAATTTAAATTAAATACTAATCAATAAAATCAAATAAATTGAGTGATGATAAATCATCAAATTTTGTAATCATCAAAATATGAATTCATATTTTAACATAATTAATCAAAAAAAAAAGTCTATATATAGTTTGGAAACCCAAGTGGAGCAAGATCCAACTCGTATGCATGTTATGGGACACGTATCTAGGGATGGCAATGGGTTGAGTTAGGATAATATCGAGCCGCATGTCCAAGCCCAAATGCGAAAAATTTTCATTGGTATAATTAATTAAAAAGCAGTCCATGTATAGCACTGGCCTGAACCCAAATGACTAATGAGGAGTCCCATAGTGGACCAGCCTTTGGGTCATGTAAAGGTTACAGATAGATGGCAATGGATTGGGTGTAGATAGGATCCAGCCATATGCCCAGATATTAAAAAAAAAAAAAAAAAAAAAAAAACCCATTCATATAATCAATAATTAAAAGAAGTTCATAGATAGCATTGTCCCAAACCCACAGTACTAATAAGGAACCCATAGTGGGCCAGGACTCAGCTCCTGTAAAGGTTACAGTACATGCACCTAGGGATGACAATGGATCAGGTCTAGATAGGATCCAGCCACATGCTTAGACCAGATATGAAATATTTGGTTGGTCCCAAGTTCGAATCTAGGTTTGTGTTGGCTTTCCTACTCTTATACCCTAACTCAATAAAGTTTCTAAATCGGATTTGGAGAGAGAGAGACTGAATTTCTTGGCATCTGGTCAGGAAATTTCCTGCGTAGGAGGGCCACCTTGCGTGAGCAGATAATTTATCTGAGGGACCCTTCATTGATGGAAACATATATTGGATTTAAAATAAAATATCAGGGACCGTTGAGGGCCAAGATGCTTTTTCCATTGAGTATTTTAATCAAATTGTCAATCTTACAGCAGCGGAATCAACTTAAATGGTATCGCCGGTGAGACTTTGAAAACATATTTCATTTTGAGCATACCTGTTTTCAATAGATGCATCCCCACTGTAGAGGTCCACTTTTTCAAGCTTCAACCTGTCCTGAGTTCCAGACTCATCAATGAGGTGCCACATGGCCATATGCCCTTGGATCCCTCGTAGTGGGAATGAATACCATCCTGACATATTGCGATGTCCCATCCCGGTCCATTGCATGGTCCTCAAAGCAGGATCCTCTCGAGTGAGACTCCACTTCCAACACAAACATCATCAATCAGAAAAATAGCAACACAGCATTTGCAAGTCAAAAGCAAGCACACCTAGGAATGAAGAGCACAATTATTTGATTCTGGACGATGTGAGGGATCTCCAAGGAACAAGCTGCTCAGTGCCCATGAACAAGTCAGCAGAGATTAAGGGCCTATATATTATTCCAGTAGCAATGATTCTTTGATCCATGATAGTTATCATCAAACTGGAAGCCAAATTGAACGCGTCAAAAAATTATAGCAAAAAGAAGAGTGAGAATATATATATCCATTATGGGTCTCTCGATGTTTTTAGGATATGTTAAATCCATGGTATGTCCGCATCATATAACTCTAATTCTAAACAATATACTTGAATAAAAAATCTAATATGAAAGGATGATCACATGTCAAAACATCACACAATTGCAATGTATGAATGTTTGACATCCTAATTTTTGTAGATATGGATCTTCAACAATTGGAATACTTCTTATGCCTATATTAGATCGCAAAAGAAAACCCTAAATCGACTGTATGGCTCCCCAAAAGTATAGGGCTTGGCATCATACAACCAAAAAGTTAGTCCAAAAATAAAATAAAAAATGAATCTGACAAAGCACAATGTCAAAAACCTCGCTAAACAAAATGTCAACCACCTCACTAATTTCTACCATATTAAGTCCCCAAGGGGAGCCGCAGTGGAAAACATTACTACAACAGGCTATGTTTTGAGCCTCTATTACCATGTGAAGTTAAAGAAGTGAAAAAGATGGGACGTTTGCTCCTTTGCACATCTCAGCTCAGCTCCCCAAAACTACACGGAGAGGTCAGCACCCCAGCCACCAAAAAAGAGATGTTAAGTCTGCTTCACTTCTCAGAGGCCAAAGAATCCAAGTTCGCTGGCCCTTTCCTTCTCAAACGTCTCGAAGTACTGATAAATAATAGTCACGGCAAGCAGGATTCCAGTCCCGGAACCAATGGCCCCCATGAAATCTGCCAGAACGGTCAAAGCACCGATGCACATGCCCCCAAATGCCGCTGCAGTAGGTATGTAACGGTTCAGTTCTTTCTGAAGATTTGACTCCCTATGTCCAGGCATCACCATTTGTTGCTCCTGCAGAACCAATAACAAAGATGGTAAAAGTCTTGCTTCTAACAATGTAGTAAAAAAAAAAAAAAAAACAGAAACAGGAAGAGGAA
Source organism: Umbellularia californica (assembly GCA_028538565.1). Lineage (NCBI taxonomy): Eukaryota > Viridiplantae > Streptophyta > Magnoliopsida > Laurales > Lauraceae > Umbellularia > Umbellularia californica. Next base: position 76,476,576 of record JAPQWN010000006.1, on the reverse strand, counting down.
ATGCAACCAAAAGGATATGAAGTGCCAAAAGTAAGCTATTGCAAGATATCTGCAGGTAACTACGAAATAATCCTGCAAGAATTCAAGATGGCACCAATCTTCTACAAGTCAACTGATCACTCAGTAATTAAAAAAAAAAAATGAAACCCAATAAATATATATATATATATATATCTATCAAGAGGTATTTCATACAATATAGAGAACTATCATATAAACCAGAGAGGATAACTCAATCAAAGCAACTCATGCAAGTTACGAGAGGACTCCATTCACAAATAAGAACCCCAAAAGATAACAATATTCTAAAGCTTGATTCCAGAGAATATTCAGCTAGTATAAATCAAAACGGAAACTGGCCTTATAAAAATTCTCAAATATCCAAGAAATTCTGCCTGGAGTGAAAAGGTTCAACTCAAGAAAAGTGGCATCCAAGCTGTTACGATTTCAAGGAATTAATTTCATGGAGGTGTCCAGCAAATCTATGCGGCTCAGTAAAAGACTTAAAAGCACCTATGCAGTTCCATCATATACTTATGAGGCAAATCTTTTGGTTATGATGTAATTGTTTATTCTCTATTACCTGAACCCGGGTTGCCGGTGGCTTTTGATTACTTTACGTTTAGAAAATATAGTTGTTTCTAATGGGGTATGCCCCATAGAGAGTTGCTACATTTATACCTAGCATAAGTGTACGCATCTTCTCCATTGTACTTTATGTTATATTTGAATGAAAGACTAACTTATCTTTCAATATATATATATATATATATATTCTCTAAAGCTTGATCTAGCACTCAACAAGGTTTTCAGTTGACTCAAGCACTAACACAGGCTCTCTTTTTATCAGAGTGGTGAATGAATATCATTTGTTAACCCTTCTTTATCTAGCAGCATAAATAAATAAATAAATAATTAATTAATTATCAAAAGAGAAGATAGCTAATATCAAATTTAATGTTACCTTGAGCTGCTTGGCAACATCTTTAGCTGAGGATCCAGACACTTCTATCCATGTTTTTGAAAACAGTGCACAGGCCGATAGCATAAAAACAAGATAGAACAATGCATGGAACGGATTGGCTGCCATATCTGCCAGGCTGGGGAAAAGAAAAGGACCCCAAGTAACAATATAAGAACATATATACATAAAATTAAAAGGGGCTGAAAAAATTGGTTTTATTGCACAAAAACATCTACCATGGAAGAGTGGAGAATCTAATCACCTTGATGGAGCCGTTATGTAGTATGCAATGCCACCAACTGGAACATACTGGCCACCTGAATATTCAGATTCCTTCCACATACCAAGAAGATTTACAAAGAAGTTTCCACCGTACCTCCTGGCCAGCAACTGTACCAGACAAGAATACAGTTAGACTTTCCATAAAATAAAATGTGATGCCCATAATGCCAATTTCTACCAGCACATGTATAACAGCCCAATACCTGAGAAATGAAGTATAAATTGGAAACAAGAGCAGATTGTAGAATGATAGGCATGTTGGAAGTGTAGAACAACTTGATCGGGTAGGATCCTTGCTGCCCACGGGCATTCTTCGACCTCACAGGCAGAACGACACGGAATCCTTGGAAGTAAATAACAATGAGGAAGACCAACACCGTAGCGAGCAAATTAGTTACATTTGGGAGATTCTGCCGGTAGAATGCCTCACGAAGAGCACGGACCTTGTCTGTCCGAGTTATCAGCAGATGGAATAAAGCAATAACAGCTCCTTCAAATTCAGCTCCTCGCCCACTGTTGATAGTTGTGGGACTGAATGCTTTCCAGATGATATTTTCACTGCAAGGAGAATCAGATGTTTCAGTGCATAATTCTGTCGTCATTTTTTCTATCAGTTAAAGTATTTCAACAAGAAAAAACATATAAAAATGCAGTGACATACCAGATGTTTGTCGCAATAAATAGCGAAATACCAGATCCAAGACCATATCCTTTTTGGAGGAGTTCGTCTAAGCATATGACAATGAGACCAGCAAAACAAAGCTGAACAATTATGAGAATGGCATTTCCAACTCCAAGTTGACCGACACTACCATACATCCCAGAAAGAACATAGGCCACTGCCTCACCGATGGCAATCAGTATGCCAAGTAACTTCTGAGCACCATTTCTAGGGGCAAATATAAAATTGTCAGGTAAGTCCTACTTAAGCATAATATACCACTTAAGTGTTGAAAACAAATATGGATTCCTTAGTCCACCTCAATAAATAGACAATGCACATTGAAGGGACAAATATACATTGCAAAAAATGCATGAAATTGCTCATCAAAACATAATTAAAACTTTTTAACACAATTAAACCAGTATTTTTAAACCCATGCAATAACTTGAACCATTTGTATAGGCTTGTCGGCAGTTCTGTCTCCAATCAGCAGGTCAAGCCATGTTATTCTGCCAAGCCAATCCTCCTTTTTAATTTACCTCTTGTTATTTCTAGTCTATATCTATTTTTAATGAACTTAACTCTAATATTTTACAGGACTGGTTCTAGTATATTCATGAATTCATAAAGACATCTAAACGTGGAATGAAACATGATGGAAACAAAGTGCAATAAAGCAATACACAATGCAAAGCCCAATAGAACAGACAGTTTGCTGGGGAGAAGAAATCTGAACAGACAAATCACAGCTCTAGACGATCCAAGACCACAAATTAGGTGCGTCTCATGGAAACAAATTTCCTTTAGTAAACAATCCATACATCCCATAAATGGTCCTTTACTGTCCACATTAGGATAAACAACTATCAAGCTAGTTACAATTGCAAGTCAGGGTTTTTTGTGTGAAGCATAGAAAGTTGGGAGCTCTTCATATGATACACATGAACTAGGTGCTCATGGACCAGGCCGGACTGACCTGAGCCGGGCGCAGTCAACAGTGGGCTGGGCTCGAGCCTTAGATTTTTGTACTAGGGCTGGGCTTGGAAAGTAAATCTGGGCCCATTAATACATGGGCTGGGCTTGAATTCAGTGGTATAGAGCCTGAAACCCGGCCAGGCCCGAATGAGACTATGAGAGCCCCATTTAAGCAAAAAATGGAATTTATGTTGGAATGAAGACTCGAAGCCATGCACTCTATCGCACTATATCTCATTGACACATGATAACCTATAAACCCGGATACTTGTACAAGCCCAAAGTATCCTTGTCAAACCGTTACAACACTTGTATTGATACCTTATACTATCAATGCAAGTTTAACATATCCTACTTACCAAGTCATTTATTGCATATAGTTCTTTTAATTTTCTTCTCAACATAAATTTAAAAAAAAAAGTTAGAAAGGAACATAAACAATGATAATTTCATTGATTCAAAAGTGATCTAAAGTCAAAATTAGGACACCCATATCCGTATCTGTACCCATATCCTAGATTTTCAAAAGGGAGGAGTTGTATCCCCGATCCCCATATCAGTGTCCATATACATACCCGTACCTGGGCATCATAGGTGATAACCAGCTAAGCTACCACTCCCAACAGTGAGTGGAGAACATTCTATTTTAAAAAACCTTTACCCATCTGAGTTCGGGCTTCATTTTTTAAGGCGGGCTGGGCTCGGGACAGGCCCTTACGGCCCGATTCGGACTAGGGCCGGGTTGGGCCTGTCATTTTAAAATAGGGCCGGGTATTGGCACTAGACAAATTTGACCCTAGACAGAGTGATATTCACCATGAGATCAGGAAAATAAAATCCTAAGAATACACCAGTGAATTTTGGAGTCCTGAAGTCAATAGTTATGATACCCAACAGGATGTTCCGCTAACCAAATCCCATTCACAACAAGACTTCCCATCCCACCATACCCTGTAATTGGAGGTGGTTCAAAGGGGCCCCAGACAGTACCTCCGGTTATCAGGGTGAGGTCTGAACCCAGTGACACTAGAACACCAATACCTGTTGAAATTCTTCCATAAAATAGTGTAATTACAACTGAAGTTAGAATCAGAACTTTGATTCCAGCAGTTCCAGTAATTGCTGCATAACTCAATTTCAGCTGCACATTATGCAAACGGATGTACTATCATGTTGTCATTTTCTACCGTGTTTTGTTGAATAAACAACTACTGATTGAGGAACAAATCTCGTAGAGATCAAGATGCTCCAAACTGGGGGAAAAAACGACATGTATGTGCCATCCATTTTAATTTTAGGACCTTCAACAAATGATGTTCCAACCCAAGAAAACAAAAGGAAATGTCATGGAAATTTGACTAAGTATCAAGGTAGCCATCCCATCACAAGCATATTTCCATACAAATCACCAGTGGCCTATAGATAGAAAGTAAAATGACCACACCCAAAAAATCTTCATCAAATTGCATCCAGTGTGCAAAAAACTGTTCACAGTGATAAATTAAACTAGGCTTCGGTCTATTAGAAGTGTAAAGGTGTGCCCAATGTGTAGACAAGGAAACAAAAACTGGACACAGCAACTTATATACAATCAATGTATTAGAAAATATTTCCATTGTTTGTAAAAAAATATAATCTAGAAAGTAAATACTCACAAAAGGGCACGGTCCTCTCTCACACTGTTGTCAACTTCAATGATCTTTGAGCCTGCCAAGAGCTGCATCACCAGACCTGAGGTGACAATGGGGGTAATTCCCAGCTCCATGACAGTCCCACGATTAGATGCCAGAATAACACGCATCCAATAAAATGGATCTGCACCGGTAGTCGAGTGTATGCCATAAAGCGGAAGCTGGCTGCATACCAGGAAAATGAACAGAGATATTACGGTGTAGATAACCTTCTCCCTGAAGGGAACTTTCCTGTCAGCACTCTGCACTTCCGGCAAGATGGAAAGAAACGGTCTAACAAGATGCAGCACTCTAAATCCCCCTCCCATGTTCCCTTTTCAAAATCAAGTACCTAAAGAATATGAAGTTGAATTATATAAGAAAGAACTCAGAAATGTCTGATGCAATTAATATTCTTAGAAAAAAAATGGAATAACAGAATCAAAATACAGCAATCTAAAGCCAAATATCATGCACTGTATCCATAGATTATGATAATCTGCAAGGAAAACTTAAAAATAGAAAGCCTAGATCCAACCAAAATACTGCCAGCCATTGAAACAGAAACAGCAAAACATGACAACCTTGCAGAAGAAATGACCCAATGAGCAGAATTACAAATTTACAGGTGCACTGCGTGCGCAGCTGAACCAAGTTCCAAGGATCCAAACAGGACCCAGCAAAACACAGGTAGGAAATGTGTTCTATTCTACTGGCGATTTAAGAACCCAGCAGACCAAATGGAGCCAGCGCCCCTTCTCATCTTGGCCAAATCAGACCACTCTAAGAGTCAAAAAACTGTTAATAGTGGTTCATTCCAAAAACTATCCACCTGCTATTCAACCAGGATAGCTTCTAAGAAAATAAGCTGCAGGAATGACACAGCCAGCCCATGGCCATTTGAACAAACATGCATAGACATCTTTAACAAAAACACCTACATGCAAAGCACATCGCACAACATGCACATTGGCCACAAGTACCAATCATCATGCAAGTGATAAACAACATCATAATAAAAGTTCAACAAAATCCATGAAGTACAACATATAATTATTTAACTACAAATCGCCATTTGAATCACATAAAGTCAACAGATTCAACAGATCCGCAACTTCCTCCCCTTTTTCAAAGAACAACCATTTCAAACAAAAAAAATTCTCATAGATGGCAAAAATTCAACAGATCCATCAGATCTGTAGCTTCCTCACCTGCATCAAATACAACTGAATAGAACAAAAGGATACAAACAAAAAACTCAGGCAAAGATTTCAGATCTAAAAAAAACACTTAGTAATTCGATCTCAAGGGCCAAGGAATCACATCCATAAATCATCAAAACAAACACTTCCACAGAAACTACAGTTTTCCTGAAGATCACAGGATCTCACAAGAAATACTGAGATATCAGATTCACGAGAAAACGAGACAAATCAGAAACTCTAAACCCCAATTCCTAGAGCATGCCGTCCAATTTCCTAAAATCCAAGATCAGATGCATAACTATGGAAGAAAACACGGAAAACCTAATAATCACATAAGAAAGACTTCAGATCTCAAAAATGAACCTCGCAAATCCATCAAATTTCAAGGCACCAAATCTACAAATGATCAAAACAAACGGCATAAACAGAATTTTCAGTTTTTGATCAGAGATTTTAAAGGATTACTATATCAAATACAAAGATGCCTCCAAAAAGGCAGATTCACCAGAAAACAGCAGAAATCAGAAGCCCTAAGCTGCGATTGCGACAACATGCAATTCCAAGCAAATGATCGATCCGATTTTACGAAAAAAAAACCCTAGAATCGGTGGATCAGATGCGAAATCAGAGAAGAAAAACATGAAATTTGGGGATTGATCGACGATACCTCGTAACGGAATGGAACGAGAGATGGGAAAAGAGAGAGTTCGAAGATTTATGAAAATCCGAAGACTGGTTCTTTTTGATGTCCCTCTGTGTATATATCCGCAGGATTGACTTTGATGTGGGCCACCGTAGAGGGGACCAATGAGTTTAGAGGAAACACGTCATTGACAACAATCTCAGCCGTCCATTTGGGTAAGAAGCGATATGGAGAGCTCGGATCCCACGATGCCCGAGATGAGAGACAGGTGTCGGCTCGAGCGTAGCAGGAAAAATAAAACTGACTGTTAAGTGGCAACGAGGATTCTTCTCTACAGGCAAAAAACAAGGAAGAGGAATGCGAAGTTTTTCTTTTTTTTTTTTTTAATCCCGTGCCGGAGGGGAAAATTGTTTATGATATTTTAACATGTCTATGTAGGTTTTTTTCTTTCGGCTGTTTGATGCGAACTCTCTCCATAAATCTATTGTTTAGGTGTTTTTTCTCTTTTGTGAGTGGAAATTGGAGCTCGATCACCCTTTTATAAAATTTTTAAGTAAAAATATTAAATTTTTTTTTAATAAAGAGGATTTTACTTTCCCATAAGATAGGTAGTAGCGCAGGATTCGTTTCTCCTTGCACAAACAAGTTGGAAATCTTAAACATCATTTTTCTACATTATTACAATTTTTTCTAACGGAAAATGAGAATTTTAAACTAAGTTTCCTAAAATATATGGAATTTTGTTTTTTTAATTGCTTTTATGTTGAAGGGTCCTAATGAATTTAGAGGTTATAATAGAAATTGTCTTTTTTTTTTAAGGAAATAAGAGTTTCTTTTTTTTTTAACAAATTTTATGGATTCCTTAGTTTGGAGCATTCAATTAAAAGATTTCATTAACTAAGTATGTCCATGGCGATAAAGCTTAATATTTAATAGCATGTTCGGAAAACTAGATATAAACATTCATGTTTGAATTATTTGTAACCATCTGAGCCCGCTGTCCACATGATATTGTTTGCTTTGGTTGATAGGATTCCAACACAATTTTGCCGCACACTTAAAAAGGCCTCATGCGGAGCTAAAGGCGGGGTCACACAGATATATATCCAAGATCTGAACTAGCATATTTCCGATGTGGGATTTATGCACCGCTGTATTCTCAATTCTCATCGGACCCAACGCCTTTTCTACCGGGGAACCACAGGTGTGACATACTCCCCCACCGGAAAATAAAGTCGTCATCGGCTCTCATACCATTTGTATCGACACGAGCCCATATATCACACATGTGACTCCCATGTAGAAGGGCATTGGGTCCGACAAAGACTTAGTATAAGTCCTGTATACCAGAAACATACTAATTCAAATCTTGGGTATATGTGTGACTTAGCCCTTAATTCCGCATGAAACTGTGTTGTAGTATTAGGTTGAAATCCCATGAACTAAAGCGGACAATATCACATAAATAGTGGATCATGTCATTATATTATTAGTCCATGTGGGCAAAATATATTGGCCTAGGCCCCGCCTAGTAAATTTCGGGCTAAAAAATTAGGTCCATCTACAGTCCAGTTGCCTCGAGTATTTAGTTAGACGTCTTCAAAGCTAAAAGTACTTTTCCTAAGAAAACACCCAAGGCCCATCTACTATCACAACTAGAGATTGGAAATTTTCTTAGGAAAGTACCCACCTACTATAGAGCTCACTTAATTACATGACAATAAAGGAGACAGTGGGTGGATAAAGATATCCTGAATTTTGGTCTCATCAAATGATACTAATCCGTGAGTTGCAATGAATTCTAGGTGGGTAATGTTTGGATTAGTGCCAATTAAATTAGCACATCAATTCGTGCTTAGCGCCCGGGGGGGGGCGCGGGCTCACATTTTAAAGATATATGCCAAATTTTTAAAAAAAATACTTATATCCCACGATTGATTGTGTAAATACTAATCATACTAGTCCTTTTTAATCACAAAAACCCATATAATCTCATCTACTAAAGAAAGCACTAACGTGTATGTGTCTTGGGAAGGAGATGGCTTACATGCAGATCGTGTGTGAAGAGAAGATTCATTAATTGTATATATGTTTCCATTTGGATATATTTTTGTGGGAGATGCTCCTATGAGAGATAAGGGTGAGGGCCATCACATTTAAGTTTTTGGCATTGGATATGGATATAAGGACCTCACTTAATCTCTCATATAAAGTGACAGATATCTCTCATAGGAGCATCTACCTATTTATGTTTGTGTTTGTGTGTGGATTTTGTTTTTGTCTCTAAGCCCCACCTTAATATTGATCAGCAATAGAGATGGAAGCTTATTTACTTTGGTTTTTACTTTAATCATGTCTTTAACATGGGATTGATTTGAGGTAGGCTCGACTTTGGTTATTTTTGCTACGTATGAGAAATGAATGTTGGATGTGGAATGTTGTCATAGAAATGGAAGTTGCTAAATGTTGCCCTTGTATTTTGCTGGATTTGGAATTTTGAAGTTGGGCATTGGATGAAGTTATTTTTTGTTTAACAGTGGTGGAATTGAAAATGTTGGATGTTGGATGTTGTGTATGACAAATCCAGTTGCAGGTTGCTGTGTATGAAATTTTCAGACTTTGAATAAGATTCCATTGAAATGTTTTCTGCATTAAGGTACTAGATGTAAGTTGTTTTTCTGAATTTTTATGAGTTTTGTAATGGTGGAATGGAGTAATTGAAATGACGGATGCGTTTTCTTTTTCCATTGAATGTTGGAACATGGAATGGTCGATGAGTTACTGAATTCACAAGGGTTTTGGATGGTGGAACGTTGGATTTTTTTTTTTCCTGTTTTTCAATTGAAATTTGAGATGGTGGGATCTAAATGCTGTAATGGTGGAATCCTGGTGGAATTTGTATCTACCTAATGTCCAAAAACTATCTTGCTCCATGATAGATGAGTTTTTGAATTTTTAAATCAGTGCATTCCTCTTTGTGGATTTTGTCTTCACCATCTGTATAGTGAAGTGTCAATCGTATCATGTTAAAAGTAAGTTCACTCCTACAAGGGAGAGTGAGTGTCACAGACAGTATGTACAGTACTCAATGCACATACAGGTAACTTGAAGACTCAGTTTCCTGTTTTATTAAAAAAAATGCATGTACAGGTTATTTAAAGACTCATTGTTACCAATGGGCACCCAACTAATACAAGTTTTTGGAATATATACACATTTGTCCTTCCAAAAACTTAATACATGTTTAATGACTATCAGTAGGCACCCAACTTATACACTTTATGCTAAGTTATTTATCACTCTTCTTTATCATAAACCACTCCAATGAAAACTTTACAAGCTAAATGAAGTTGTCCATTTACATCTGTTATTAATTGTTTCTCTTTACAATTGCCAGGTTATGATGTGTCCCAAAAGGTCTTAAAGGGGATGTTGCACCAACAGTCAACTCTTTATGCATGGGGATATATAATTGGCCAACATTGCATGCCATAAATGATCACTATGGTAGGGAAGCTATTTGCGAAATTCTCCTCATTGCCACCTCAAACAAGGCCCAATGAGTATCTGATTGCAGCCATGGGTCTAAAACAAATAAGGTGTCAATGCCACGCCACCACAGATTTTCTATTGCAAATAACCAAAATGGTACTCTCTTCTAAAACTACAAACCAATTTCTGTGTGCCTATTGTGTTCAAAAACTGGTATCAGTTGGTTAATGCCTATCTATTTTGTATTCAGAAACTGATATCAATTGGTTAGTGCATATTCAGTGTTTAGAATGCACATATTATGAACCTTCAACATGCTGTGGCCGAACCAACAGAAAGATTAGAGTTAAGAATGACAACAACTTCATCTACATTTATTGAATGACAAAGAGCCCTTCTTAGCAACATTTCGTTATAGCAAATTCCTCTTTAGTGCATTATTCAAAATAGTCTATCCAAAGCCAAATACCTTTTTAAGAAATCCCAACTTCCAAACGTTGCTTGCATTCAAACTTCTCTCCCATTACAACTATCAAAATATATCATACAAGATTAAAAACCCACTCTCATTACAACATGAAAATAATCTACCCCCCTTGTTCAACAATCAACATGCATTCTGATCCACTTCCAATAAGAAGATTCAAATTCTCTTCCCTTACAACTTTTAAAATTCGACATCAAAGCTAATACAAAAGAAAATACAAACTCCATTCCCATTACAACATATAACAAAAAAACAATCAATAATCAGCAGTGGCAATACAATCTCCACCTCCAACTACATCAATAAAAAATTATCTTCTATTACAACTTGTCACGACCCGGGCCCGAGATCTGATTACTTCGGACAGACCCCCGAATCGCGAGATCATACTTACTCCCGTAAATCCTGAATTAACCGAAGTTAAGACAAGACTCACAAGGGATATCAAATCACAACACCTGCCAATGTACAATTTGCGGAATATACATACATACATTGACAACAATTAACTTTACATCAAAAGTAAAGTCCACATATGCAAAATGGCAGTCTACTAAAACCAACCATGCACATTTAAAATACAGTGCACGTGGCATCTATACACAACTCAAAAATTAATTATTACAAAAGTATTCATCAAATATTCAAGTTTGATCGCCTTCCGAACTATGCCCACTCCGCTAATCCTCCTGGAGGAATCGAATGGGCCTCCTCAGCAGGCGGCGCGGCCTCTACAAGGCCGACACGGGCAACTGGGCCTGTAATGCCATCAATAACACTATGAACACGACGGTTCAGCAATGCATAAACAATCTATGATAAATCATACTAGACATGTTCATTTCTCAATGCAATAACTCTAGAAGTAAATTTAGAACAGTACAAAATCCTGTACAATGCAGATAATCAATAATCAATGACTAATTTCAACTACAATAGTAGTATTATCATTGTTCAATTCAATTTCTTCCCAAAGGAAGTGTTAGTCAGTTCATTTCATTCAGTATTCATTCATTTCCTTTCATTCATTTCGTGTTTTCAGTTTAAGCACAAGGCGGAAGGGCAAACCATTCATGGCCGAGGCTTCAATATCGTTTCAATTTTCATTACATGGCTTATCAATTCATTGACTTTTCAGTCTATGTGTGGGATCTACCAGTGTCTTGATCAGAGATCACTGGCATCACCACGGAGCTCCGGAACACCCCAATCATCTGCTGCAGTAGGAATTATTCATTGCATTATTACCTTTAGTAACTGTTCATTAGTTCATTAATCATTACATTGTTACCTTTAGTAACTATTTATTAATTCATTGTATTAGTAATCATTACGTTGCATTTAGTCAACGTTGTCACATACGAGTTAGAACTCCCTATCTATGTCCGTTTCTACTGAACTTTCTTTGACATTTAGACAACTAATTAGGTGTGAATATTGGTTACCAAATGCACGTGTTATTATCGATAGACATCACATTTATATGTTTAAGGTGTGCATTTAGTTCTCAAAATTTTCACCCATGATTTCAAAATCCACGGTCCGATCGATTGGCCAAATTTTCACTCGAAATTAATATTTGGCCAGTCTCATGTCACTGGCGGTTAGCCGAAACTTGGCCGGCGGCTAGCCGGAACGTGGCTGGCGGCTAGCCGAAATTTCAATTTCGGTTAACCGCCATTTCGCGGTTAGCTCACGGTCAGCTTTCCAGAAGCTAACATTTTTGACAAAATTTCTGACTCAATTTCGGTCACCTCACGGTTACCTCGCGGCTAGCCGAAATTTAAATTTCGGCTAACCGAAAATTGGCGGTTAGCTTTCCAGAAGCTCGCCCATTTCACAGATTTTGACGGCTGGCTTCACGGTTAGCCTCGCGGCTAGCCGAAATTCGCCCAGAATGTCATTTTCGAGCTTCAGAACTTCTGAAGCCAATTTCTAAAGACTGAGTTCCTCAAACTCAAGTCTCTTTAACAATCTATAAAATCCAAGAAAACATACTCTTGGAGTAATCATTCACCATTCCCATTCAATTCCTAGCAATATCCACTCTACAACCAAGAGAGGGTTTGAGAACCCATTTACTACAACTCAAGAAAGCTTATAACCTAGCATGTGAATCATAGATATGGATTTATACTTGCCTCTTGAAGTCTATTTAGCAAGAACTTCCTCACTTGTAGCTCCAAGAAGGAAATCATTGAGTTCCTCTACAAGCTTCACTACTCCGAAATGGAAACCAAGACGAGGAAGAAGATGAAGAAGGTGAAGCTCCACTCCAACCACTTGCCAAGCTTCCAAATCCTCACTCTAGATGGAGAGAAATGGAAGGAGAAAGAAGAAAAGAAAAGAAGAAGTAGCCTAGGGTTTGTCTCTGCAATGGATTTTAGGTGAAATGAACTCAAAGGAAGTTCATTCCTTTTTATATGAGTTCACTTTGCAACTAAGTCCACTTTATCAAGGTTATTTACGTTTTGAGTCAAATGAAGGGTCATTTGACCAGACTCTCGTCAAACGACTTCGAGTCTATTACTAAAGTTGACGTACTCGTTGAGATACACACGTTGGTATCAAGAGTTTCCGTATTCGAAAAAATACGTATAAATCCGTATTTACGAAAAAGGTCTCATTTTCTTAGTTTAGACTTAAAACTCATTCAATTCATTTAATCTTCTCATTATCAGTTCATTACACTCATTTGTGACAATTCTCATTGAGTTTAGTCGTCAACTATCATTTGGCTAATTAAATACGATTAATTAGCATTAATCCCAATTAACTAGAGTTAATCTTAATTAACTCGGGACAGGATCTTACACAACTTCAAAGTTGACATTCAAAGTACAAGCTCCAATTCCAAATAATTACAACATTCAAATCTTTTCCATTCCAAATACAAGTCTAAAACCACTTCATGTGCGTGCTTCAATCCTAACAAATTGCAGTGTAGGACAAGCAAATGTTGGTAATTTGATTTAGCAAATTATTCATACAAAGATTTTTTTAAATGGTATTAAGTTATAGAATATACCTGCTGGAACATACTGATCTTCAGTATCTCTTTGATCTCTAATTAGAATTTAGATTGAGTTCTATATATATTGTGTTTGATTTGACATGAGCTGTCTGATCTATCAAATTAGGGGCTGAGTATGACAGGGATGGGATATAATATCAACAACAAAAGCATATCTGGAATTGGTTTATTATTGCTTGGACGCGTTTGATTTGAGCTCCTATCCTTTAGTTGTATTCATAAGAAAGACAGATGCCTAATAACATTGCTCTAGGTGGCTTGAATGATCGAGATTCACCATTCAAAGTTAAAAGTAATCTTTATTAATAATATCATTTATTTTCTTCTGTCATCAATTTCATGCTCACAATGAATTAAACAATACGATCTTCTTCGGAAAGTATGAGTGTATGGGGCTGGGGGCGAACTCTTTGTCAAGAATCTCATACTCCAAGAAATTAAACTACACTGAAGCAGCACCATTTATAGACATTTTATATAGTGAAAGTCGTGATCGAGGAATCAAATTAATTGTCTAATAGATTGATCCAATCGCGGCCGTCTATATGAAATGTATATAAATGGTGTTGCTCTAGTGTAGTGCAATTAGTTAAGAGCATAGGACTCTTGACGAGAAGTTCACTATATTCTCACACACTCGTATTCTCCGAAGAAGATATATTGTCTAACACAATATGAAATTAATAGTTTTATTAAGAAAATGGTAACTGGAAAAGAGCAAAATGATTAATAATAAAAATAAGCTGCATACACATCTTCAAAACGTGTATCTTTGTCATTCTAAGCGGCTACAACAATGTCACTGGGCATGTATATTCTTGTGAAAACAAGTAAATGATGGAAGCTCAAAGCGCATCCAAGCAACACCAGACCAGTTCCATATATGTTACAGTTGCATGGCAAAGGAGAATCCAAAATGTCATTTATCCCCCAATCATCCTTCCCATGTTCCCTCATCAAAAACCCAAGTACCTAAGAACATGAAGTGAAATTAAGAAAGGAAAAATTAAGTCTTAACATAAAAAATCAGAAATGTCCTTTGCAATTGATATTCTTAAAAGAAATTGAATGATAGACTCAATAAAGTAACCTTAAAGCCAAATATCTATGCACAATATTTATCCATACACTATAATAATCTGCAAGAAAAACTTAAAGATTGAAACCTATACCCGCCAAAATACTGTCAATAAACATGACAATAATGACAAACCTTATAGATGTAGCACAATGGTGGATGGACATACATGTGGAAGAGGTGGATGAGACATGTACTAACTGAGATCCAATATTACATATGCCCTAAACCCGAAAAGTAAAAAAGAAAAGGATAATGCTTATATAAGAAATAGGTCAAAATAACAACCACCCAAGTGGGTGCATTGGATCTTCCCTATTCCAAAAATTAATGGCCCTTGGAATCTTTGTAAGAAAGGTGCAGGTAGCTCAGTTTACACATAAATGAGGGTTAATGCATTTAGACAACCTGAGTTTCATTGCTTTATTCCTTGTCGTTACTAATTATAGATAACTATAGTAACAAATTTACAGTTGTACATGTTGGGGAACCAAATCCCTTCTATTTTACCTATGATTTAGGAACCTAGGAGATCAAATGGAGACAGTGCCCTTCTCACCCAATCCAACCAAACCATTTTAAGAGTAAAAAAAATGTCAAAATGGTGGTTCACATCAACCCAAATATCCATCCTCAATCTCCAATCCGATGCTTGTAACACTGGGCCACCTGCTGTTCATCCTAGCTTCCGTGAAGAGAACATGCAGGAATTACATAAACCATAGCCATTTTGACAAACATGCGTATATATTTCATAAGAAGCGCCTACATGCAAAGCGCATAGCACAGCATGTACATTGACATTTGAATCCACATACAATATAACATCAAGTCATAAAACTACAACAACAAATCTCCATTTGAATCACATAAGGTTAACAGATTCGATATGCAGATTCACCATAAAACAACAAAAATCAGAAGCCCCAAGTTGCGATTGCAACAACATGCAATTCCAAACAAATGATTTGTAAAAAATAAATAAATAAATAAAAATGGTTCGGGCTTATTTCTTTGCTAGAATTGTAGAAATTTTTGTTTGGGAAATTCCTGAATTCCCAAACAAAGTGAAATGAGAGTGGAATTTCTAGATTCTCAAAGGTCAAAAGAGACCTTTCATGTGGTTGAATTCAGAAATTCCAAGAGACAGCCTGTCACATTATGTCCAGGAATTCCTGGATATGGTGATTTCTTGGCAAGAATTCCACTAAAGAAACAGGGCCTTAGTGTGATGTGGGAAATTCCCCTCTCCAATGGCAGTTCAGCTAGTGACTATTGAGGCGTCTCTTTTCTAATAAAAATAAATAGAGATTAATTCGTGGCTGTAAAGCTAAATGATGAGAGATGTGTATGAGTTGGATCAAGAACTTCATTTTCTACAATTTTTTTTTTCACTTTGTTTCATGCAAACTTATCGTGAAAAATCTATTTCTTAGGTGATTTTTCTTTATGATAGAGGAAATTGGAGTCTCATTTCCGCTTGCATCATTTTAGAAACAAGCCCTTTATATATAGCTTATAATTTTGTTCTTTGGGGTGATGCAAGGTTTAAAAAAAAGATGGAAATTTTTTTAATTAATTATTTATTAATTCTTTTAATAAGGAGGATTTTACTTTCTATAAGGGGGTTAGTTGTGCTGAATTGAATTTGTTTCTTTTACAGAAACAAAAGTCTTTGCAAAGTATAAAATCTTATCTTGCACAAACAAGTCACAATTATCAAACACAATTTCACTATATATACTTTTTTTTCAGAAAAATGATAATTTTAAACTAATTTCCTAAAATACAAGGAATATCATTTTTTAGGTTTGAATTGCTTTTATTTTGCGCTAGAAATATCACAAACATGTTATATAAGGTGTTCATATTTCACATTGAAAGTTCCTAATGAGTTTAAAGGGTTGTAATTGAAATTATCTTCTTCTTGAAAGGAAGTAAGAGTCTTTGTTGGACAAATTTCTTGGATTCCTTAGTTTGGACCATTCAGTTAACTAAGTCACTTATAAGCATACACGTATCTTGAATCTTGGACTCATCAGAAATTCATTAGGCTCGTCTATTGAGCTTATTTATAAGAAGTTTAAATTGCTCATAATAAATGGTCGTCTCTTCTACTTATTGCTACTCTCCAATATGCATTGGGCCACCATTAAATTTATCACTCCAAATATTTCAAGTTTTTGTAATATATTTGTCCATCTTCTTTTATAACTTAGCCATGACCCTATTTCATTTGTTCTCCTTCTAAATAAAGGCAGGGGAAGTAAGACTCTCTTTTGAAAGACCAAGGCATAAATTATCCATGTTTTCTAATTTCTCTAAACTGAGATCATGCACACTAATAAATTTGTGTTATTATTTTTATTCATAGAATAACCCTTCAACCTTATTTAGCCAAGGTTTAAAGCGAGGTACATGGAAACGTGGCAATCATCCTTGATGATTTTAAGATTATGCGGTATCAATTTTGGCTTGCGAATCATGGAGCATACTTGAAAGCATGACAACTGATTGATGTTTTTTTTCCCCTCTTCTTTTCATGCATGCATGAGGTGAAGGGTGGGGAGTTTTGGAGATTAGAAGGCATTTCATTGTTGAAGTTAAGTGAATTCCTATTAGAGCGAGTAATTCTCCAAATGTGTCCCCTCCAATGTCCCCAAATTTTTCTTGAGCATCCTAGCAAAAGAAAATGCTGGAATTTAAAAAATAAAAAAGATCAAACAAATGACATTTCAAAGGCTAGGTTTATATAATTATACTCGTCAAATAAGGAAATTCACCTTGATGTTAGAAATGACCAACACATTGGATTCATATAAAAAATGTCATCAGCTAAACAGATTCACTTATCTCCGGCATGCACGCTATTTTGAGGGCTTCCAAATTCTCAACATCCTGACCATTGCATGGAGCAAGATAGGTGCCAAAATTTACATGATCAACCAAAAGACCACACAACTTAAATGAACTACAAATTTGGGCCCTTGCTAATTCTAAGAGGTTAACAAATTTGAAGGATTTGGATTGATCAATGCCAGGCCAAGTAGACCGACTTCGCATGACTAGGCATCCCAAGTTCAAGGAATGTCTCTCCCTCTCTCTAATCTTTGCCCAAAAAACTTTTCAATATTTTGATAAAAAAAACTTATTATTTATCAATATACCATAATTGGAGAATGATAATTGTTGCAACCATAAAATCCTCACCATCTAAAACATTAAAAAAAGAAAAGTACAGATACAAATCCAATCACTAACAATAGAGATGGATGGGGGCATCCAATGCCTGAACTCGACCTGGGTCAAAACCCAACCTTTAACCCACACCCAACCTCACCTAGGTTGCAAGCGGGTCGGGCTGGATTGGACTAGTTTAACCCAACCCATTACAACAACCAGAGCAATGCTTCAAACTTATTAAGTTGATTACTAACAACATCAGAATCATAATCCTAATCCTTAAAGATTAGGGTATTTCCGTAATTTAACACAAAGCACGTGTCAAAAATACACACGCACTTGTGTTTTTTTAGCCTTTTTTCCCTTCTCGTTCAATCCTAACCATTCAATACAAAGGCAGAAAAAACCCAAACTCTATTCCCATCTCTCTCTCTCTCTGAAAACCCCCCCTTCGATCCATTCCAAAACCCTAGAAACAATCCCAACCGATCGTCCACCATAAAACACTCCCCACCCAGATCCCACCATAGATCCAGATCTCTCTTCCAAAACCTCCGGTCCTGATGATCTCCCTCCACAAAACCTAGGTTTTCAATTTCTGCTCTCATCCAGATCTGAAATCTCTCCAGATCTTTGATATCTCGTTCCATCTCTGATCAGATTGAGTTCCATATCGTGTTTTGATTCGATCTCAGCCGTCCGATCGATCGAATTGGAGGTCGAAGAGGAGGAGCGAGATGGGAGAGAATAACAGCAACAACAACAACGTGGATGTGAAGATCCAAGCGATCCAAGCAGTACAGGCTGTACAGGTTCAAGGACATCCGCAGATCCACGTGGTTAGCGCGGATCACGTCCATATGCTCGCTGCCGCGGCGGCGATGAGCATGCCGGGGCAGATCGACGATGGGCAAGTCGGGGTCGGCTCGGTGGAGCCGACGCCAATCCAGGTGGTGGATGCGCAGCCTATCCACGTGCATTACATGCAGGCGAGTGATGCCGCGATGGAGGAGGACGGTGACGATGGGGGCGGGAGCGAGGGGATGGAGGGCGACATGCCGCCGGAGCAGCAGCAGGTCGGTGTCGTGACGCGGAGCCAGGTCGCCAACCAGCTTACGCTCTCTTTCCAGGGCGAGGTCTACGTGTTCGACTCCGTCCCGCCGGAGAAAGTAGTGTTCTTGAGCTTTACATCTGTTCCCTTTCTTTGATTCAGTCGAATTTGGGTATTTGAATGTTAAAGTTGAGATGTTGAATTGTTTTTATGTGAGACATGTTATGTAGATTGGATGATTTGTAGAAAGTTGAGATTTTTATATGATCTAGATACGAAATTGAAGAGATTGGGGAGAATTTTAAAGGGAATTTGACATTCTGATATTTTCTGCATAAAAATTAGAGGGTTCGGTTGAATTTGATGGGAAAATTTACATTTTGATATCGGTCAGATGGGTAAAGTAGAGTGAAGTAGAGTGGCTGGATGGCTGGATTCAAATTCATGGAAAAGTTGATATTTTGATAACATTTAGCTGGGAAAGCACGGGAGTGAAAGGCAGGAAATTATGAACGAAAGAGTGTGACAAACTGTGAATGTGATGAAGTTTTCCCATATAAGGTGGAATTTTCTTTTGCAATCAAAAGTGGGAAAATTTTGTATTGCTGAGCATTCACTATTTCACCTCTTTGACTAATGTGATTTTCCTATGTAAGCAGTACGCATTTGACCGTACGTCTTTGTGGGTGGAGATGGATGTAGGTGTAAATCAGAGTAAAATGTGGGTGGAGATGGATGTAGGTGTAAATCAGATGTATTTTACTCAAACTCAAAAAATTGTGTGGAAGATTTATAGATGGTATGATTTGTTGGGAAAGGCATGATGGTTTATGCACTTCCTATTCGTGAATGGGGCGAGGGAAAATGCCTAAACTGGGGAATTCAATTGACTTCCCCTCTATTTCATAGATGTTATGGATAAATCTATGTTAAATGTAGAAAGAGTTACCTTTTCATCGCCAACAATAGGTACAACCTTGTGACATGAAGTCAATTCGATACCATAACTTTGTCGGGATAAAAGTCTTAAAACAAGTGAAGGACTCTACTTCTGGGCACATCTGATCCTTCTTGTGTCACCTTTTGTGTTGGAGTTGTAAATTTTTTCTTGATTTTTAGTTTAATGGTGAGTCTGTAGGTGAGGGGAAGTTGGTAGGTTGTCTCTAGGAGAGCTCTGTGGCCTTGATTTTTGTTTTGAGGTCTCCAGTAATCACATTGATCGTGATTATCTTGAGTTATCCAACATTGTTCAACAATCCCTATGGTCACTGAGATCCTAGTCATAGGTAGGACCCAACATAACTTTTGATGGTGAATTTTCAACTACTTCTCAAGTAGGAGGGACTCTTCTTTCTCTTGTTGCTCTACATCAGGTTCTTCTCTTATATTGATTTTGTGACATAAAATAAAAAAAAATAAAAATTTCAAGCCTTCTTGAAAAGTAGTAAGTGCCTTTTCTAATTCATTCTTTCAAGGATAAAATAGCAGCAACACCATTTGGAAAAAAAGGGGATAAAATAGCAGGAATCAAACCCAACTAAGAACTTCACACTGTTATACCATTCAAAGGAAGGGAAAAAAAAATACACTGTTATAACACCATGCGGCAAAGCAGTGCTATAGAAACCAGAATCTGAATCTATTTCAGCTGTCTATCTGTTGAAACACCATCCACAAAGCCCTATAAGGGCCAGTTTGGCAATTCTACTAATAGAGTCAATTGAAGTAAAGTTGATTTTGAAGAAAGAATAAAATATAAGTAGATTGTGATGGTATTTTATTTTTAATTGTTTGTTATGTAATTTTTTTTGACCTTTTGTATTGGAAAGTGGAGTTTTTTTGTATTTTAGTGGATAAAGGTGGTTGCTTTTTGACTTTTTTTTTTTAAAAGATGGAGGGAGTTTTGAATTAAAGTGCTTTTGATGTGACATCTTGTCTGAAAAATGAAGGCTTTACTTGACTTTTACTATATTAGTAAAGTGCCAAACTAGCCAAGGTAAACAAGGAAAGGGTCACTCCCTTATTGTCTGTCTAAATTAAGGAAAATCCCCTTTACATGCTGCTGACTAGTATATGTGGGGTATGCGCACTCTTAAGTTAAAGTAACCATTAGCTATTAGCCATCTTTGCACAAAAGCCATTCAAGAAGATCAATGTAATTTAATTAGTTCATACTCTACAGGTTCAAGCGGTGCTCTTATTACTGGGGGGACGTGAAGTACCTACCACCATACCTGCTATTCAGTCCCACCAAAACAATCGGGTATAACCTTTTATTACCCCCACGATCTCTTTACCTCAATAAATCTTTGGTTTGTATTGTTTGTTTCCTATTTTGCTCCTTTTTACTGTAGTATTCAACCAGTTGCATGATGTTTCTCAGAACGCAAACATGCCCCAGAGAGTTGCTTCACTGATGAGGTTCCGTGAGAAACGGAAAGAGAGAAACTTTGATAAGAAAGTCCGTTATAGTGTTCGTAAAGAGGTGGCACTTAGGTAAGATGTGCATGACTCGCCAATAGATTCTAAATTTCTCATTCTTTTCGCAGAAATATTTTTCCATGTAAGTTGATGACTTGTTACCTGATTATGGTGGAATTGTACTAGCACTGAAGCTGAAAAGCTGAAATTGTTATTATTGGTTGCAACTCTTACTCGTCACTTGATGTGATGATATCATCCTGTTATTTGTCACTGCATTGATGGCATGGATGGAAAATGTAGGGATCATGAATATCATTTTTAAAAATTTTGAGTTTTAAATAGAAAAATCTTATGATTTACCTTAGGGTTCAGGGTATGATTTGACCTTTAGGGCCTGTTTGCTAAGGTGAGATGGATGTGAAATCATGGAAGAAGTAAAAGTGAGGTGTGTCACAGTGAAAAGTACGGGTGTGATAAAATCCATGTTTGGATACTATAACCTAAAGTATAGGTGAGGGAGATTAAAAAGAACTTTTTGTGAAGTTTACTGCCCCACAATTTATCACGCTTTTTTGTGGTAATGAAACGAGGCATATGGAGGAGCAAAAGGTAAGTGGTGTCACATCATAAGTTTACTTCTCCACTTAACTTTTTTCATACAAACATGGTGAAGTAAAAAAGATCACATGACATGCCTACTTTTACTCAACCTTGTAATACTCCTTGTTCTAAACAAACTGGCCATAAAGGAAATAGGTTGATTCATGATTTGATTTCGAATTCAAAACCTTTATTATATGTCAATCTCTTTTTTAGCCCTCTGGATGATTATTTTCAATTGTATTAACTGATTGCGTTAAGTACTCCATTGATATCTAGTGATGCCTACTTGATAATCTCTCGTTATCTCATAGTTCCATTGTTATGCTGCCGACAGCTAGTTTTGTAGATGAGCCTTTACTCCCGATGCAGTTCTCAATGACATACCACATGTGAAACCATGCTAATCGTTTGGTTCTGGTGTCTGGCTAAGCGTTTGCTTTCATATTTTATTTCTTGTTATATTATTTGATTTTTTTAGAGATTTCATTGGCCCTTATATCTGGAAGGTTTTTGTTTTCTTAATAAATTTTATTTTATTTCTATGTTTTTCTGCTTTTACTAATTATTTCACTATCATAACTTCTTTAGGATGCACCGGTACAAGGGTCAATTTGCATCAAAGGCCCAAATTGAAGAAGCGCAAGCACAAGAAGCTGCCGCAAAAGCAGCGGCGGCAGCAGCAGTTTCTGCATCAAGTTACGGGAGTAATACTCGTTGGATTCCAGTGCACAATGAAACGCCACCAAAAGCTTCTGCGTAAGCTTCAAATATATTGTCCTGCATTTTTTTGTGCCTTTTTCTCAATTTGAAATGTGCAAATAATTGGTTTCACAAATGAAATTGCTCATTAGTTATTTTTATTTTTTGAATGATATTTCACTCATTTAATTAGATCATAAATTTCATACGAAAGTGACCATTCAATTAACTATATAAATGAATAAAATCATTTGAAGAAAAGAATGTCAACAAGTTGACTCAGTGTGCAATGTCAGGATTTGAGGCACTTGCAATTTGTATGCTCTTGTTTTCTGAGGGTTTTTTTTTTACTGTATTGATGGTTTGGTTCATGAGTTTTGCATCATAAGTTTCATATGAAAGTGACCATTCAATTAATCGAATAAATGAATAAAATCATTTGAAGAAAAGAATGTCAACAAGTTGACTCTATATGCAATGTCAGGATTTGAGGCACTTGCAATTTGTCTGCTCTTATTTTCTGAGTGTTTTTTTTTTTTTTACTGTATTGATGGTATGATTCATGAGTTTGGGTTTTGCAATGGTTTTCTTTTATGTTCTGTTTGTTTGTATACTGTATGCTTATTGCCGATCGTGGGTCCTCCTGTTTGATTCATTCTTCACTTAATTTACATTGCGTTGCCATAACATTGAACTGCTACACTGTGTTGCATGGTTTAAGGGAAATTATTTACAGGGGATTTTATTACAGATTCATGACAGGCAAATCTGATTAAATCCTGTAAATGAACATTCGATGCATCATGGAAAATTATTTGGGATGCAAGAGCCAAATAATTTTCTGCTGAGGAACAAAATATATTTCATTTGGTCCTTGGATAGATTATTCCTTTTGATTTCCAAAGGGGTGTTGCTGTGTTGCCTTGAGCAGTGCTCTAATCCTTTGAATCTGGTACCAATAGGCATGAACCCTCCAAGAACAACATTTTATTTTCAGGCCTTTCAACCAATCAGTAAGACCTCATAGAGCAGCTTTTGCTAAAACTTGAGTGGCTTCTTAAAAATTGCTTTGGATATGAAACTTTGAGTATTCAGAGATGCCCCATTATTCCCGATAAGATGGCTTGTCAATGGATTGCTTCCAAAGCATGTCCTGTTCATTCTGCGTGTAAAAACCAATTATTCCCAATAAAATGACTTAGGAGATACTGTTAGGAAAACGCTCAGGAGATTAAAACTTGAAGTCAATGATCTTCCTATTACGTCAAACCATACAGTTCTAAGTGTGGTTGGAGTGTTGGATTATGGTCTTGTCTGCAATAACTGTATTTCTTTTAAAGAGACTAGAATGCAGTATTCTTTGTATTATAAACTCGGCCCGAAATGAAGAATGATTATCTTTTTAATTTTTATTTTATTATCATCATTTTTTTTTGCTATCTTAGAGACTCGAACACACGCACCCCCACTTGCACACAGATGTCCTAACGAGCTGATCTACAGCTTGAGACGAAGAATTATTAGTTTGAATGTGGAGAGAGAGCATACCAAGAGTCAAAACTTCAGATTGTCTATGTAATGTCATTCATCACTCATTTTACCTGGGTACTGCAATTACAATGATCTGGTTTACCACCATGTGATATGATTTTCTTTTTCATGTTCCAGTTTCCGCTGCGATATGATGCAGAACTTAATAAGAAATCCCTTGCACTTAGTTTACTTGTGTCCTGCCATTACATTTGTTATGGTTCACCATGAACTGGGATCTAAAATCCATGACAGAAATTACTTTGGATATTAACATATGAACTTAATAGTTTGGCTGCAATGTCAATTCATACCTTGTTAAGTTTGGAACCCTTGATGGTGGTCTGATGTGCTAAATCTTTTAGATCCCTTCTTGTTTAAGATATTGAAATGCAGCAATCTGTAAACTCAGCCTGAAACAAAGAATGGGCAGGTTGATTACCGAGTGATAGTATAGAAAGAGTCACGACATCATAGCTGACAGATCTTCAATCATATAATTTGAAAAGTCTTAAGGCCAACATTTATCATGTGGGTCGCCCTCACCCTTTTGGAACTCTTTACCACAAAGCTCTAACCTGGCAACTAAAAATTAAAAAGAAAAAAATGAGATCTTTAGCATGGATTCTGAAACCTAGAGGCTAATCATTAAAGCCATTTCTACCTAAGATCGCTGTCAGGAATTGAAAACTCACTCAACTATAGCTGGAATTGTTATGATCTTGGCTTCATTGGGAATAAAACTGAAAAACCTTTCAAATTGTTCCAATTCCAAGTGATTTTTTTTCTTAAATGCTCAACTCGTTTTTAAATACATGGAATACCTCATTTTCAAAAAAAAAAAAAGGAATACCTGCCTATCGGATTTTCTATTTAATAATTTTTCTTTTTAAACTGACACATAATATGGATGAACTAATTCAACTAAAGTGGAACACTCCAAAACGAAAAGAATTTCCGTATTTGTTTTATGGCTCAAGGCAAATTCACATATATACACAGACACAGACTTGGTTGCACCATTTGTTTGTCAATCCTGTTTCTGGACTAAGAATTGTCTATCTTGCTTTTGGAATGGGCCCAGAGTTCTTTTGTTGTTGTTGCTGTTGTTGTTTAAGCATAGACAGTAAACTGGCCCTCATGTTTTTTGATCCTTTCACTGGACATACACTATAATGGGAGTATGCCTTACTATCAGTTGGGTATGATATCGGGGTCCCATTTGCCTACTTTGTGTGAATTCCTAAGAATGCATACTAACAATTGGTTTTATTGAAGGAGTATTAAGGAGGCAAGGAGTGAGGGGTTTCAAATGGAGATGCGGATGAAGCCTCCATATTCCTAAGATTTAATTTTCTAGGGTGATGGGTTGGTAATCATTTCCTGTCTAAGGAGAGAGTGAACCCCACTTGTGGATCTTCACCTTAAATCCTTTACTTTTTAGCATCTTTGGTAGAAAGGTATTGCTTAGAAATCTTAGGAAGAGAATACAGGGGTGTCTCTATGGATAGGACTCCTGCTCTCACCCCACCATCCAGGCTTCGATCCCTGGGCAGTAGGTTTAGGTAGTCCTCTTTGGCCTTTAGGCCAAGCAAGGAAAAAGTCAAAAAGGGCCTGTGAGTAATTTCTCATGCAGTCCAACATCTGTTTGTTGATTGACTGGAGTCATTGTGAGCGTGATCTGCTTCTTTGATTGCACTTTCAGACCTTATGGCCTCAAGTCCTAGTAACAGAAATCTAGAATACTAAAAATAGGAGAAACCTCTTGTACAAACGGTAGCCTTGACATGGAGCTTTTTGGCACATCTAGATGTGGCAATTTACTGTCTTAACTCTTAACTCCTGATACCTTGATTGTCACATGGACCTCTAGCCATTCACAAAGTAATTAGATGCCAAGTTATCAGTGGGAAAGAAAAGAACAATTAGGTTTCCTTATGTTTTCAGATCTAAATTCCTTCTGCTACTTCCGGGGAAGACATGCGCCCTTCCCCCAACCTTAAATTTGATGGCTATGAATGATGCTTTGTTTGTTGCTCCCAACCATCTTTGTAGATGGACAATTTCTTCCGTGGTATTTTAGTTTTAAGTTACTGGCAAAATATTGGACCAAGTGCTTTTAGGATGTTCTTATGACTCATTTTTTGTGCTCATTCTAGTTCAAGAGGAATGCTTTTGAATTATTTGCTGCGTAATGCTGAATTACACTGTAGAAATATTTGAAGTCTAGATTTTTTCCCTGGTCATAACGTTCTTTATCATTCAAATTACTGCTGGATCACAGGTTAACATCGCATACAATTTATTATAGTAATCTATTATGGGATGAGTTGCATGCTTTGCTGATGAGTGACGCTTTTGATTTAGTGCCCAAATTTGTCTTGTCATCATGATAATGATTCTTGAGAGCAATTGTCATTTCTGCAATTTTTGGAAATGCACATGGAAAGTCAATGGCATCTGAAGATTGGTTCTATATTTTCCTACATAAAATATATAGATAATGACAAAACTGGGCTTTACCTCTATTGATTGACCATTGTACTTCATCTCTAGTGTCAACTTTACTTTGTGTCTGTGTTTCATTATACTGGGAATATTGTAAGTTACTAGGAAAAGGTCTATCCATGGATTTGTTCCAACTTAGGGTTGAGAACTAAGAGTACAGGTGTTCAAATTTCATGTTCTCATGTACCTTGGGGAGGGAATTGCAAATGGGTTAGCTGAGCCTTTTTTTTATCATTGGTGCTTCATTTTTTCCCCTTTTGTAGTCCCTTCTTCTTAATAGGTCTTTGTCTCTTATTTCCCAAAAGTGAATAATGCTTTAAGGGATTGGTTGACTGATATTAGGTTGGAACTTGAAAGCCTCTGACTCTTTATGGAAGGTTTGAGGATCTTTATACCTCATGTTTTTGTGGACCCTATGTTGTCAAAGGTGATTCACACAATCTACTCTTTGTAGTGTCATATTTTAGTGTTAACATTTAACATCATTACACATTTGTTATCCAAATTATATTTTGTACTTTAGTTGTAACTGTTAAGAAGGGCCAGTGACGTGGGCATTAAGATTATCTGCTTTACGTATTTGCAAATCATTAACTGATCCATGTGAGAGCGCTTTTTTTTTTTTTTTTTTTGCATGGTAACTTTGTTAATATAAGAAAAGGTATACAATAAAAGGTAGATATACTGAATAAACAAAAACAAAACAAAACCTATTTTGTGTAACTCCTATCTTTTTCTATTAAGCTATGCAACTACTCCAGTTATTTGAAGGTCACTTTCAATCTCCATTGGGTTTCATTTAGTGGATTTGTTTAGCTCTCTCTCTCTCTCTTTCTCTCTCTCACTCACTTGTGTAACTAGGTGACAGTGTTGTTATTATGTCCGTTTAACTATTTTAACTACAAAATTGTCTAAATAGAAAATTTGTCATTGATATTCTACTTTCAAAATATAATGTGTGTATATATGTATTCTTGTTGATATATTCCTTTGGATTTTGGTGTTGTGAAATTGTTGCCTTTTTGGGAAAAAATGGGAAAAAAAATACCGTGATTGTGAATCATCTGTTTTGCTCATTTCTTTAGTGTACATGCTTGTGAACCTATTATCTATTGGAAAATAAATAAATAAAAAGAAAACATCTACAGATATAGGGGGAATTTTTCCTGCAGATGTTCCTGCGTGTAGGTGCCTGAGTTTTCACGATGGGTGCTGTGAAATGCAGGGGGTCCTGGTTTTTTGATGGGGCCTGCCTCTTTAATGTCTGAATGAGGATGTCCTCATGGGAAGTCTTATATGAGAAAATTTCACACAAATATAGATGTTGTGAATCTTTTTTTTTTTTTTTTCTTTTTCTTTTCACTTTGTTACTTGTCAATACTCTCTCTGTGTCTCATACACATTTAATTACTTGTCAGTACTCTCGCTCTCTCTCTATCTCTCCCTCCATGTAGTGTGTACTGATTTGCTGCCATCTCAAAATAACTTCGAGTGTGCATTGAAGGTTCAATTGACATTTTTTTTAAAACTTTTTTTAGATGCCATCACTGTGGCATTAGCCAGAAGGCTACTCCTATGATGCGTCGTGGCCCTGATGGACCGAGGACTTTGTGCAATGCCTGTGGACTTTTTTGGTCAAACAAGGTATGCACTTACATCTTGCTTCAAGTTTTTAATGATTTCTGACTTCTATGTTTTGCTTATGAGTAACTGATTTTATTCTTATTTTTTGTAAATGTTTATTTCTTTTTCTATTTTTTAATTTAGTCTCCTATATGCTATACACTTCAGTTTTGATTGAATCGGATGCATTTCAGTCCTTTCTTATACAAAATGACCAATCCACCCCCCCAAAAAAAAAAAAAAAAAAATCACAGGCATTACGAGACAAGTGTTCAACATTATGAGAAAGTCCCTGCCTTTCTAGTGTGGGGAAATTTTCACCCACATGCAGATTACATACTGTTGACATGCAGTCCAGCTCCTGGATCCCACCTATATGCATACCTATCAGTTGGAGTAGGGGGAATGGAAAGGCCACCTCATGGATAAGTGCCAGGCAAAAATCAGCCATATAATCCTTGATTTAACAATCTTAAAATTTAACTGTCTTTTAACTATAGATTTTTTTCCCCTTGGAGATTCAATCCAACAATGAATAATGGTTGAATGGGTTTCAAATTGGGCCTGGTGCCTTTAATATGGACAGGTAGTGAGTTTGATGGGGTATGTTGATCTAAGTTGGCCCAAGTGGGCCCCATAGAGCTAGACTACATGTCAGTCTGCTCATAGGCGGAATTTTTTCACATGCCATGGCATATTTATGGATTTTTTAAATAGAACATGTTCTGTGTTTTTGGCCCACCTACCCCACCAATTAGAAGAGGGGTTTGCAATCTAGTTATTTTGCAAAACATATCAGGTCTGTTGGACATCTCTCTGGGATCCAGTCATTTGTGGGGAAAAAAAATCAAGTCTATTAGATGTTGCAACTCTGTCCAAGGCCAAGAAATGGATGTTCACATAGAAACTTTTGACCTCTATTTGTTGACTGTCCATTTCGTTGTATTAAATTGATTATATTTGTACTTGATTCTTTGCAATGGCTAGATTTGAGATCCCTTTTATATCCAATGGTGCTAGTGGGCTCCACAAAATGTTGCATAGGCACCACAGCACTTTGGTTGTTCTATCACAATTAGATTGATCTATCTAAAACACATGCTTAGAATCAGAAAAGTAAAGCCAGTAGTCAAATCATGTATTTAGGGTGTGATTGGTTTGACGATGGGACAAATCATGTGTTTAGTGCGTGATTGGTCTGACGGTGGGACTTAATTTTGATTTGAGTGAAATTTTGTTGGTGAAAGAACAAGGTGGGACAATGATTTTTTAAAAACTTTGGAGTTTAAAGGTGGGTGGGTCCATGATCTTGGCAAGTGGCTAGCAATTTTATGGCCACTTACAAGTGTTTTTGGGTCCCAATCGCCTAAGCCGGTTTTCTGCATGACTTTTGCATGGTTTTTTAAGAGTAGGACATGTGCTAGGGTTTGGGAAACCACTGCCTTCACCAGATAAGGCTATGAGGACTAACAAGCGAAGAAATCTCAGGTCTACTTGATGTTGTTAGTTGTTCAATCTAAAGGCCAAATGGAGAGTCAGATCATGGCCTTAGATTTCAAGGCTAGAAACACTCACTGGACTTGAGCTTTGGTGGATGGCTAGCCCCTCAAGCCTCTTGTATTTGTTGGCCAGGCTTAAAGCCTGCTATGTATATTGCTCCTCCATGAGTGAAGACGACACTCTTCTTGTTACCATGACGACACTTGAGTTCAAGACACGTGGCATGGTATGGCCTACTAGGCCCATCAAAAGAATGACACCTTTTCAAATTAGCTAATCAATAAAAATTCAGCTTCACGGGCTCAGCCATTTGATTGTAGGAAATGAAAGCGGATGGTAAATATGGAACTCATGAATGTTTTATAATCGTTGTCTTTGATTGAATGAACATCAATGGTCAATGAGTTCTTCTTTATCCGTTGTTAATCCACCAATCCTTGTTTTTATGATGGAACATCGGCCCCACCTACATGCCACATGCAGTGCATTTAATTCTCCTTACAGTGTATGATAACGACACTCTTCTATGACCAGATTTTTTTTACTGCTGCTATAGTCTGATGTTAGAGTACTATATTTTAAAGTAAGACATGTGGCATAGTTTGTACATCCAACTAATCTGACATATACAAGAGGGTTTTTGGACCTAGCTATCTGAAAAAAATAATAATAAAAAAAATTCAGGTTTGTATCGAGCCATCCAATCTAAAACCATGAAGTGGACGGTCAACAAATGAAGGGGTCGGTTTTTATTTTGACCATCATTTCATGGCCTTGGACTGGACAGCTGCAGCTTCTAATGGACTTGAATTTTTTGGAAATGTTAGAACTCAAAGTTCTCTTATATTTGGTAGGGCCAGTGGGCCCACAAATTCTGCCTTGTGTCATATTTTAAATGGTAGTAGGGATATATTGCAGCAGATTTGACCCTTTTTTCTTCATCCCCACAAACCCAAACTACCCCCACCCAACCCACCCCCACCACCCACCCCCCCCCCCCCCCCCCCCACAAATTCTGCCTTGTGTCATATTTTAAATGGTAGTAGGGATATATTGCAGCAGATTTGACCCTTTTTGCTTCATCCCCACAAACCCAAACTACCCCAACCAACCCCCCACCCCCCCCCCCCCCCTCCCCCCCCCAAAAAAAAAACCCACCCCACAATATTAAGTTCAAACTGTACTCTTGCAGCACTTGTGGGCATTGTTATCATCTTCAATATTAAGTGAAGTCTTGCAGCACTTGTGGGCATTGTTGGTATCATCAATATTAAGTGACAACTTTTTGAAGGACTATTCGGTGATTTTATTATCTATGGTTTTAATTTATTAACAAGTGCTAAGTACAGCACAAGTCACTATAATATATCCAGTATACCTTTTTGTTTCCTATTTCTCATTATTTTGTTGTTAAATCTAGAGCCTGTAAGTCACAGAAAAGAAGCAAACACAAGTGGAGGACTCACTTTCTTTTATATAACAATAGGCAAATTACAATGATGCTCCTCTTTTAATTAAATGGGATATACTTAAGAGAGGGATAATAAAACAAAAGGAAACATTGCTAAATACACTAGCTCTCCAACACTCCCTCAAGGTAAGGTATAGATGCCTATGATGCCCAACTTGGAAAAAATAGACTGCATCTAATCATTCGGAAGAGCTTTCAGACACATCTGCTAGTTGATCTTTGAATTTGACAAATGGAGCACTGACATAATGCTTTTCTTTTCTATCTTCTTTAATAAAGTGGCATTTTTCCTGTATTCGCTAGGTATGCTCATGAACAACCAGGTTCAGTGCAATGTGAATTGGTGCCCATTTGTGGTGCTCACAAGCGTGCACACACAAACAGCTTTTTAACTTTTTCTGTGGCACTAGAACCTCAACAAATAACTTTAGTTCTGCATCATATATATATATATATATATATATATATAGGGAGGTGCTCCTATGAGAGACACTCTCACCAAGTTTATGAGAGATGGGTAGGGCCCTTATTTATATATTCACTCTCACTAACTTAAATGCAAAGGACCCCCAACTTAAATGTGAGGGCCCCCACCCATCTCTCACCAACTTGGTGAGAGTGTCTCTCACTAGAGCACCTCGCATATATATATATATATATATATTAGCTCATAGAAATATGACCAGCCCATAGTCATTTAGAAATAAAATAGGGTTTTGGTTGCCCTTTTGTGTATTGTAAACATGTCGTCAGGTGCAGTCCTGTAGGGTAAAAAATTCATTTGTATTTATTTATTTTCTTTTTCGGGGGACCTGCAGGGAACACTGAGAGACCTTTCAAAGCACCAACAGACACAGGCACATGTGCAGGCGCAGAATCCTTCGAGGAACCTGAATGTTGAGGTATGTATGCCACCTGAAGGTTATGTTCTGGCATTCCCTCCTTAGGCAGCAGATATCTTGCTTTAAATTTGTTGCGGTTTAAAAAGCGGGAAAGCAGGATCCTGCCTAATGCTTCCGCTTCACAATCCCAGAGGAACTGTTCTGTGCCAAAAAAATAAGAGAGCAGTGCATCTGACTTTACCGCATGTCTAACCTGATCCAGTTTGTTCTTGTAAGAAGCATTTCCATTTTGTCGCACCTCTTTTTGCTCTACAGTCTTTTCCCCTTTTCTGCAGATTGAAACCGAAGCAGACGCGAATCAGAGCAACAATGTTGTTGCAATGCAGGTGAATGCTGCAAATGGTCATCAGGCCTCTTGATATGGATGAAATGCGTATGGTGGTGATAGCAGATTTTTACTTCAGTGGGGAAGAACATGGCCCTCATTAGGGTGGGCCATCTTCACCACTTCAACATATATATACCTGTAACACTGGATCCCTGAAATGATTTAAATTTAGTTTAGTATTTCTTGCAGTTAGTAATGGGGGTAAACTCATATTGGATCTGTAGTGGTGGAACCATTTAGGCCTGACATAGTAGCAAGTATCCTATTTATCTCTCACTGTCTGTTGATTTTAGTATATATCTGAAATTGGTGTTTTGTGCTTTCCAGTGATTGTTGGAGACGATGACATTGCTAACTTCCAAGTGTTTCGCCCATTTCCTGCTTTGTTTATGTATCTGTTTACCACATCTTCTAGTGAGCCATGGGTCTGTCATCTCATTTGCGCTGCACAAATACAGGAATTTTACTTTGGCCTAATAATCTGCTGGGTGGGCTTGCTTGCTTGCTGGGCCACCAGTTTTTGTGTAATCTCTTCAATGCTGATCTTGGAACCAACCGTTGAGGTCATGGTTTTCATTTATTCTCAAAATGAAACATTCCTAGAATGATGCTAAACAAGCTCCGGTGTCCCATCCATTAATGATGGATTATGCATGCCCTTAACCACCTTTACCTCAGTAATTTTTGCCCCACTACTGTTGGATTTATTTCCTGCCAAAATTTAATTGTTTGCAGTATGACTCATTCATGATATGTGACAATGGATGACCGGATAGTAAGATTGAACCATGGTTGCAGATCTTGTTCTCGGAGTCTCCTGTTCTGGAAATTATCAAAATTTTGCTCTTTTAGGTTTGGGGCTTGTTCGGCGTCATTCTGAGAATGTTTCATTCTGAAAAATGGACGTTGAAAAACTTATTTAACATGTATTTTGTTAGATAAAATATAGAGAGGAGGGAGATATTTTATAGATGTGTAGAAAAGGAGAGAATGTTTGCTAATAAGTTTTTCTTCATTCATTCTTAGAATTAAATATTTCTAGAATGATGCCAAATAGGCCCTTCAGTGGGGGAAAGGACTCGGTCAAAACACGGAATCAAAGCTATGAAAGTTAAAAAAGTATATAAATTTTGTGCGAAGTTTGAAGAAAAAGATTGGGATTCTTATAATAAGAAGAGACATGTTTTCCACATTGAAAGACAAATTTCTAAAATAACTGTAGAATTGTCTGGATCACATGGCAATGGCATCATTTTTTATTATTTTTTTGACCAAACAACCCCAAAGCCGCAATATTGTGAGATTCATAATATCATTGGTCTCCTAATCTACTCTCTTTTTAGCTATAATTCACTCTCCCATCTCTTGACAAAATCAACCCACACTCCCATTTCCAAAAGCTAGAAATCTCCCGTTCTTCACAAATTCGCCCCACATCTAAACAGCCCCATCTTCACCATAACCAGAAAGGCACCCTCATCTCTTCCTCAAAGCCCACGTCCAAACATCTTCCCCACATCTTCTTTGCAAAATTAACCCTCATCACCTCTTTTTTTTCTCCCCCTTCTCTCTGCTAAGTAGAAAGAGGGACTCTCCAGTAAAATACAAAAAACTCTCACACGCTGGCACAATTTTCCAAAATTTTATCGTTAGCTAGTGAAAAGCTTGTTTCATGACTATTTTTTTGATAAAAACTCAGAAGAAATATCACTTGATTATCTCATCTCAGAGGATGTTGGGGAGATGGTAGTGATGCAATGGTGAGGAAATTGATCACACAGTTCAAATTTAAATTGGGAGATCGTTTTCCCCTCACCTGGAATAATCTCAAGATGCAATGGGATTGAACTAGGGATAGCAATTGACCACCTTTTACCCCATTTGATAATTGGATCTTGGCAAGTGTATTATATATTAGTAATATATATTGATGATGCACAAAAATGGATTTGCACACCACCGGTCAAGTATGAGTAATAAATGTGGAAATAAATGAGAGAGAGATTTATAGTGGTTCGGTCAGTGACCTACGTCCACTTTTGGAAAGGCTGAGGTAGCCGGAATGTATTAATTCTCAAGTGTCCAGAGATTACAAGTGTAGGAGAAGAGAGATGAAGGGAGAATATTGCTTGCCTCGGTATTTGTCTCCTGCCCCCCAAGTGCTGGTGGGGCTTACAATTTATAGTCGCTCCCCTAACAGATGGGGACGACTTTACAGCGCCGTTTACGAGGAGCCTTCGAGGTGTCCTCGACTGGGGAGGCAGTTGTGATATTCTCCGCACGACTTGGTAAAAGCGGGACGTGGCCTGCCTGCTTCCGAAGCGACCCGGACTGCTGTGACGTGGCCAGGCATCGTGGGTTTGGGCTCGGACTCCATTGGACCCAACGGATCTTTCATTAATTTAAGCCTTGGCTCATCACAGACTGGGCCACTTGGGCCTGACTCATCATTTGCCCCTCAATGCCCTGTGTCCAATGGAACTTGGAGAGGAGGGCATTCGATTGAATTTTCGGCTGAGTTCGCAACTGCAAAAACTTCGAGAGGCCAAAACATCTGTCTCGAGGCCTTTTTTGGACTTCTGACAATATCAGTCACCGCCACTGGCTGTGAGTTTTGTAGGGCTCGCCGAGAGCTTCGATTTGATATATAATACGCCTCATTCGGATTTATGGACCAAAACTTACGGTGAAAATAGCAAGCAGGCGCGCTGGGCACGGTTCTGGGCAAGCAGAGGGGCCGGCGCCTGTGCTGGGCGCTTCTGAGGAGGTCTGGGCGCCCCTGAGGAAGTGCTGGGCGCCCATGGGAGTGCTGGGCGCCCATGCTGGGCACCTGGGAGGCCTGGGCGCCCATGGGAGTGCTGGGCGCCCATGGTGGCTGGGCGCCCAGGGTCTGGGCGCCCATGGGGTCTGGGCGCCCATGGTGGTTGGGCGCCCATGGGGCCTGGTCAGGGCGCCGGGCGCAGCACGCGCAGGGCGACGGGCGCTGGGGAGGCGGGCGACGCAGCGGTGTCGGCGCCCGTTCATCCACAAAATATATATATATTTTTTTTAGTCCAAGCACTGGGCGCCCATAGGGTCTGGGCGCCCATGGGAAGTGCTGGGCGCCCATGGGTTGGGCGCCTGGGAGTCCTGGGCGCCCCTGGGATGCCTGGGCGCCTGGGATGTCTGGGCGCCTGATGGTGTCTGGGCGCCTGATGGTGTGGGGTTAGCTGCTGCGTCCGTGGACTTCTCTGCTGTTGCTGGCGTGAGCTTCGCTGCTGAGGGGCTAGCCACTGTTCGCGTGGGCGAGCAGCTCGTGTGCTGTCCAGACATTTGATTTGGACAGTCGGGCAACTGGTCCGGTGATTTGTAGTAGTCCCGTAGGCTGTAGATAACCTACCTTCTGACATCGAGCTTTTGGCGACCCGCGAGGGAGCCGATAAGCTGAAGATAGGCTGCCTGCTTGAGAGCAGTGCAGAGTCCAAGCTTTTTGGTGACCCGCGAGAGGGTAGCTAAGCTGGAGATAGGCTGCCTGCTTGAGAGCAGTGCAGAGTGCAAGCTTTCTGGCGACCCGCGAGAGGGTAGCTAAGCTGGAGATAGGCTGCCTGCTTGAGAGCAGTGCAGAGTCCAAGCTTTCTGGCGACCCGTGAGAGGGTAGCTAAGCTGGAGATAGGCTGCCTGCTTGAGAGCAGTGCAGAGTCCAAGCTTTCTGGCGACCCGCGAGAGGGTAGCTAAGCTGGAGATAGGCTGCCTGTTTGAGAACAGTGCAGAGGCGGGTCAAGCTTTTGGCGATCCGTGAGATGATTCACCTCGCCGCCTGGACCTGTTGATTTCCTCAGCATTCATATATTTTTGAGCTTTTGCCAATAGTTCTGGCATGCTCTTTGGCTGGCGCTTCATCACTGAGAAGAGGAAACTTGATGACCGGAGGCCTCCTACGAAGGCGGTCATGCTGACCTTATCATCGGGCTCCTCGACCTGAAGGACCTCCTCGTTAAAACGAGTGAGGTAGCTCCTTAGGCTCTCGCCTCGATCCTGTTTTACGTTGAGCAGGTGGGTGGCAGGCTTTGGTTGGCGGCGTCCCCCAATAAACTGTGCCACAAATGATCTGCTTAGTTCGGCAAAGGAGCCTATGGAGGCCGGGGTGAGATTGGCAAACCACTGTCGGGCGGAACCCTTCAGCGTGGTTGGAAACGCCCTGCACATAATCTCGTCCGGGATACTGTGCAGCTGCATTATTGTTTTGTAAGTCTCCAGGTGATCCAGCGGATCCTTCGCTCCATCAAAGGTTTCCACGGATGGCATCTTGAACTTACAAGGGAGTGGATAGTTCACCACGTCAGGCTTGAACGGCGTGTCCGTTCGCCTGACTAGGTAATCCACTGTCTCTGGTGCGTGTGCCTTCATGGCGTTGAAAACATCGCCCAGTTGATCTTGCATCTCTCTGAGCTTCTCGTCCCATTGGTTGGGGGCTGCTCTGCTTGAATCATAGAAGTAGCTCGCGCCTTCCAGCTCCTGATTCTCACTTTCCCCTTCTTGAAAATGAGGATCATCCCCATCAGAAGCGGAGGGAGGATGTGAAAATTCTCCGTGATTTGACCCTCCCGGAGGTGGGGATCCTCCCGGAGGTGGGGGTCCTCCCAACTGGGCCCCACGGGGGGCGCCCTGGGAACGGGCGCCAGGGTGTACACGATGGGCGCCGCCAGGGTGTACACCATGGGC
Source organism: Umbellularia californica (assembly GCA_028538565.1). Classification (NCBI taxonomy): domain Eukaryota; kingdom Viridiplantae; phylum Streptophyta; class Magnoliopsida; order Laurales; family Lauraceae; genus Umbellularia; species Umbellularia californica. The sequence goes on along the minus strand of JAPQWN010000006.1, from coordinate 76,439,559 downwards.
GCCCAGTGCCTGGGCGCCCGGGGCATGGGCGCCAGGAGCATGGGCGCCCGGGGCCTGGGCGCCTAGGTGGGGAGCTCCTCGCCGTCGTGGAGCTCTTTGATGCCCCGGGCGTGTTCCTCCTTGCGGTACTCCTCCGACCCCTCCTTGCCCCGAGAGCATGAGTTGTAGTATTTGATGGTTTTGGGCCACCATCTGTTGCATAGTCTCCAACATTAGTTGAGGAGTGGGAGCAGGAGCATTCAGGCCAGGATTAGTCAGTGGAGGACCATCCTCGCCCTCTTCGCGTCTTGTCGATCTGGTGGTCACCATAATTTGAAAAGAGGAAGGATACTGACGTGAGAACTTTAGTCGTTCCCACAGACGGCGCCAAACTGATGATGCACAAAAATGGATTTGCACACCACCGGTCAAGTATGAGTAATAAATGTGGAAATAAATGAGAGAGAGATTTATAGTGGTTCGGTCAGTGACCTACGTCCACTTTTGGAAAGGCTGAGGTAGCCGGAATGTATTAATTCTCAAGTGTCCAGAGATTACAAGTGTAGGAGAAGAGAGATGAAGGGAGAATATTGCTTGCCTCGGTATTTGTCTCCTGCCCCCCAAGTGCTGGTGGGGCTTACAATTTATAGTCGCTCCCCTAACAGATGGGGACGACTTTACAGCGCCGTTTACGAGGAGCCTTCGAGGTGTCCTCGACTGGGGAGGCAGTTGTGATATTCTCCGCACGACTTGGTAAAAGCGGGACGTGGCCTGCCTGCTTCCGAAGCGACCCGGACTGCTGTGACGTGGCCAGGCATCGTGGGTTTGGGCTCGGACTCCATTGGACCCAACGGATCTTTCATTAATTTAAGCCTTGGCTCATCACAGACTGGGCCACTTGGGCCTGACTCATCATATATCATTATAGAATTTCATATGAATCATGCATAAATGTATCAATAATACATTAGATTAACATTATTATTTACATGGATATATGCAATATATCCATAGACAAGTACAGGTCCGGGGGATTAGAGTTTGGCCTAGGTCCTATACATTCGAGGTGTGCTGCTATTGGAAAACTTGGGACACTATAGGACGGGTCACGGTCAAGTAGTGGCGGACCCAGGATTTTTATTTGGGTGAGACGAACAAGGACAAGCGATGAAAATCGGCAGTATGTAGAAGCTCAATCGGTGAAGTGAATTTTTCCAGATATAGAAGTATAGGAAAATTAAGATGGACCAAGACTTTACACAACACAGCTCACAGTAATTTTTATAAAACAAACCCTTTAATTTTTATAGACAGAATTATACAAAGGGCGCCTGAGATAATATACGTTGCATTACAAAAGCAGCATGTCACACTACATGCCAAACAAGTTACACCACAAGACACTCATATATTATCATTACACTTTCAGATACTCTCTATGCCACACTCACATGGCACTTGGACTCACTCACCACCCCCATGATCTTAAGGCTAAGGATTTTCTCCATGAATTGAATTGGAAGGGGATATTTCGGTATGGGAGTGGGAGGGTTTTTGAAATGGGATTCTGGTGGGGTTTTGTAGACAGGCTTGATGATGATGCCGGTGATGATGGGGTTATGGGGTTGTGGGCATTGAGAGAGATGTGTTGGGAGAGAGGCCGAGGGAATGGAGAGGTGGCATGATGTGGCACTTGTGTTCCGTCATAAGACCATCTATCCACAACTTAGCAGCCATTTCCATTGTTGATGTATTGACTGATAGTCAAGTTTTAAGTTGAGAAAACACGGGGTGATTAGCAATAGTAATGGTTGGATCATCCATTAAATAAATGTGGGCTAATAACATGACAAAGAAGATTGTACATGGTTGCAGCAGATTCCACCACATTGTTGTTGACAGCTTTTTTAAGAAATATCTTTACCTTTCCTTTCTTTCTCCCCACCTAATCCATCATTCATTTTAGATAGAGATTCTTCGTAGTGACACACACTTACTTGTTTACATTCCTAAGTAGGCTTGTCAACCGGGCGGGAAAAACCCACCGACCCGATTGACTCGACCCGGTCGGGTCATAAATTACCCTCCCCGTTTGGGCAACGGGGCGGGTTGACCCTGACCCGGTCAACCCCGGTCAAAGAGCTGACCGGGTCAGGGGCGGTTATGGGGACGGGATATATATATATATATATATATATATATATATATAATATTATATGTAAATTTATTCATATTATATATGTTGTGTTTGTGGCTTGAAGGATTATGTTAATTGTTTGGGGTATGTTAATTGAAGGATTATGTTAATTGTAGCTTCTTACCTTTGCAAAATTAACAAAAAAAATATGCTAAGAAACTTTTTTAGTCTTCATTGGTCATTAAAATTGAGAATATTGCAGGGTTTGAATACCGGGTCAACGGGGCGGGGCGGGTTTCCCAGTGACCCGACTGGAATTCCATCCCCACCCGGGTTATGGGGCGGGTATGGGAAAGGGGAATTTATTACCGGGGCGGGGATGGGGCATGGCGACCCGCCCCATACCCGCCCCATTGACAAGCCTATTCCTAAGCTCCAGTTTCAAAAGTCTATTCGTGTAGGTGAGAAAAAACCATTACACTAGTTATATTTCTTTTTCGCAGTTACACTTGTCGGACGGACATGTGGGGCGATCTTCCAACAAATGTGGGGCACATGTGGTTCATGGTGCAGGGCACAATTCAACTCCATCCAAATTACCAGATTTGATCTGGGGCGACCACCCCAGATCATCATAACATGGGTCCGCCCCTGGAGCTATTTCTCATAGGAGCATCCCTCATATATATTTATACTCTTATGAGAGCCTCTCTCACCTTACTATGAGAGATAGGGTATCAAATGCTAACAACTTAAATGTGAAGGCCCCCACCCCTATCTCTCATATAAGGTGAGAGATATCTCTCATAGGAGCATCACCCTATATTTATATCCATCCCTCATCAGGTGAGAGACCCTTACATTTTTTTCCCTCTTTGCACATGAAAATGCTTTTTCTGCATATAACCATATATGGCTTTTCCTCTTTTGCATATGCATATTTTCAATTATGTAAGTGTCTCTCACCCTATGGTGAGGAATAGATGCGCATGAATATTTTACATATATATATAGGGAAATATTCATATGCATATATATATATATATATATTATCAAAATCTTCTTTTCTCCATCTTTTTCCTTACAATAGAAACACCTTTTATCAAATTACTAGAAAGGTGCATCAACGAAGGCTCATTATAGCAGTCTTCTGGGGTAAATAAGAAAAAAAACATAGCCACTCTGCCCTAAAATCAGATTCCATGACGTATTTTGACATAAATGTCCTAAAAAAATTCCCTTGTATTTTTTGAAGAATAACTAGCCAGATGTATGTCTCCTGCCCTCTACTCTGCCCCCCGTTCACTGCCTTCTATAAATACTCCTGCAGGGAACAAAGCTTCAAACAAAATCATTTATTCTCAGTTGTGTCTTTGCCTTTATCTCTCACAAGATACAACTGTGAGAGAGAGAGAGAGAGAGAGAGAGAGAGAGAGAGCAATGTGCTTGTCTTGGGTTTGTAATGAGGAAAAGAAAGAGATAGGGAGGCAGAAGGCGCCAGGAGAATGCCCCTACTGTGGAGGGCCTGTGGAATCCATGGATGTGGAAAGCCAATGGACGCTTTGTTTTCTCCCACTGTCTTTTAAGGCTCAAAGGAAGTACTTTTGCACTTCATGTTCTAGACGTTTGGTGGTCTACCCATGACACCGAAATGTCCAACATCATCCATATCCAATGCAGATTTGTTTCTTCTTTCATAACGGTAGAGGGAAAAAAAAGGTATAGTGAATTTGGTGTAGATGCGACTGGCTGTTAAGAGGGATTGAAGAGGCCATTTTCAAATCGATTTGTTCTTTTGGGCAGTGATCATGTGCTTGCTTCCCACTAATACAATTCTTTGAAAATGTAGTTATCTCCTTCATTTGTGAGTTTGTGCATGTAGTAATCTTCTTCATTTGTGAGTTTGTGCCCACCGCCCCCCCCCCCCCCCCCCCCCCCCCCCCAGAAATGAAGCTCAAGATTAGAAAATTGATTGTTTGAAATTTACTGCAATTTTTTTCCTATTATTTTCTTGTACTTGGTTGGAATTTTAGTTGATGTGGTTTGATTCTTTTTTTTTTAATTGGTGGTTTTGATATTTGTAGCTCAGTTCAAGTAGTTTGGTCCCCAATGTCATGGAAAATGTTGGGTATTAATGCATTTCTTGTGAATCACAGTTCAAAAGTGGGAGGAGTGTTCATTGATGTTAGTGAGGCAAAGAGGATTTCAAGGTCCTTTTACTCCAATCTCTATCCTCATTGTATGGAAAGTGAGAATCTTGATTCTTCAGTCTTCCAGTGACAAATGAGATGTCCAGATGCAATTTGAGGGTATTAAATTTGTGATAAAAAAAATGTATTCAAATATGATTCATTGGATCATCTAAGTAGAATTTTAAAGAGAATATCATTGTAGGATTTCTTCACACTTTCTAAAGACACAAGGTTCTTGAAACATTAAAAGATGTCTAAAGCTTGGTACCACAGCAAAATTAAAGTGAATTTACACAAGATTGAGGCATCTTAAACCCAAATCAGTATTAACTACCTTGAACCCATCAGAATCACTCTGTCATGCCCTTGGATCAATGTATGTGGGGATCATTCAACCAATTTATGAATGTTAATAATAAACAACAAGAAGAAGAAGAAGGAGAAGAAGAAACTATTGGGGGTAAAAATTGGCTAGGCAATCACTTGTCTTGAACTATCACAACTTGGGCGAAAGAGGCAATGTAGAAGAGTGGCGTGGCACGTGGTACTGGTCCATAGTGAGCAGGTCAATTACTATAAATGGGTAGCCAGGCCCATTTTTGTCTAGAGAAAATGCTAAGACAAGCATTTATCCCAAACAATCCCTGACTTGGCCAAAGAGGCAATTTAAGGGCGTGGCATGACACATTGTACTGGTTCATAGTGAGCAGTTCATTGACTATAACTGGGCCAGATAGGCCCACATCACCCCTCTGATCTTTTTTTTTTTTTTTTTCAAAAATTTAGAGAATTCTTATGTGGAGAATTACAGATTCTCCGAATGTTGCCCTCAACATGGGATTCCAATATCCTCAAGGCCAAAGGAAGAATGTTAAGGAGGTTTGTAACATTTCAGGTAGTTTGAAATCTGAATTCTAAAAAAGGACATAGCATTTTGAAATGTCAGGGACAACCATTTTATATCAATATCCGAAATTTCCAATATAACAAATTCTGGTAAGAAATTATACTTAAAAAACAGGCCCTTAATGTCAATAGCAATTTTCATTCCCCATGTACTACATAGTCGGTAGAATAGTTTGTTCAAATAATTCTAACCCTCAGATTCTTGGAAGGTGTGTTTTTTCCCTAACTCAATCCAACAAAGAATAATAGTTTGGATTGGTGTCAAACTGGGATTAAAGATAATTCATGAGTATAAGCGTGTTTTTGTGTTTGTTTAAAGATTTGAATTTGACCATAAATGGTATCCTATATGTATCCAATAAGTTTTTTTTTCCTATTACATACTCACACGCCCATACACAGGCCCTTCCCAAGTCCCTCTCCTGCAAAAGCTATGGTCAGGAATCGATTCTTGGTTGCTTCTCTTTTGTGTGTATGGAATTTGGATTCTCAAGGACAGCTAAAATATACCCTTCCTTGAACTAAGGGTTAGATTATACTTATCAGGGGCTATTATATTTATATTATAATCATTAAAAATAAACCTTGCCCTTATGTTCTAGAAATCTCACTAACTTTAGATAAATATTAGTGTAACACACACTTGCTTAAAATGATACATCTTAAAACAGTACAAACTAATCCCACTTTTTCTTCTTTTGCCAACTCTCACTTGGCAGATAAGTGACAAGGCAATGCCCATTTCACTGAGACAATCACAGATTAGGAGGTTGAAATCATCACTCCTTTCCCGGTGGGACAACAGGAAGAATAGAAAGGAGAAAAGTTTTTTGTTTTATAAGTGATCACTTCAAGCTTATTAACTCTTTTTTTTCTGGGATTTTATGAAACCTACTAATTAAAAATTAAGAGTAACTACTTTTTTTCTAAGCTATCTAATGAACTCTGATTAAACTAGACATTCTGAACAGGCTTTTTAATGGATAGCATAAAACATGAAGCATGTGAGCAGAATCTTTTTGAGATGGTAAAAATAAGACAGTTTTCAGAAGTTCAGTGGCTCAGAGGACATTTTAACAGTTAGCCCATGAAGCCTTTTACAAGGATAGGTTTTTTTTTTTCCTCTCTCTAGTCTAGGTTGAAATGATAGCAAGTGCGGCGTTTCTTTTGCCAAAAAGTCTGAAGTTGTACGAACTGATCTGACAATTATAAAGTTGCTGTGGGGTTCACCGTTCACTAGGATCAAGGACCACTCAGGGTTGGCATGCTGTAGATAAGGGGTGTGAGAAAAAAAAATAAAGAAACCCGAAGACCGTATAACCGGATCGAACCGCACCGAATCCAACCGCGGTTAATAATCGTATTTTACGATTTGATTACGGTTGCGGTTAATGAAATCCAAAAACCGCACGGTTCAAATCGGTTACAGTTTTTCATAATAATTCGAGGTTATTAACCGAACCGTATAATACAGTTCGGTTAACCGTATACGGTTAACCGTACCGTTTACAAATAATAATAAAAAAAGGAACCGTAATCGTACGGTTAACCATATAATAAAGATTACCGATCAATGAGATTTTTATTCAATTGCTCCTTATGTGTCATTTTACCTTCAATCATTCACATTTATCTCCTTATGCGAGGAAGGCATTCCACGGTTATTAATCATAACCGAATTGTTTAATACGGTTAACCACGGTTACAGTTTTACGCAGTTTTTATGGATATGGATACGGTTACGGTTACGGTTTTAAAAGATAAAAAAACTGCGGTTACGGTGCGGTTAACGGTTTTTCCAAATTAACCGGTTAACCGAACCGTTACACCCCTACTATAGATGAGGGTGGAGTGGAATAAAGTGGCCCGTTTGGTAATTTACTTTTGAGACAAAGTGAAATGAAATGAAATAAAAAGAGGGAATAAAATATAAGTGGGTTATGATGGTATTCTATTTTTAGTTGTTTGGGATGGAATATTTTTGACTTTCTGTATAGGGAAATTGAGTTTTTTTTTTTTTTTTTTTTTTTGTCTTTTAGTAAGTAAAGGTAGTTGCTTTTTTACTTTTTTGAAAAGGATTGAGGGAATTTTGGCAAAAAATGATTTTTTTCACTTCATGTGTTACTCCATGACTGATTTTGAGATCATGAAAATTGTTATATGTAATATAAATTGAGTAGTTTCGAGAGCATTTACGGGCAACATCAATGAGAGATAAAATTAGAGAAACCTTTTCGAAATGGCTTGGATATATTCAACGTAGGCCGAAAACGATGCTGATAAGAAAATATTTGGCAATGTAGTTTGATGAGCTACCAAGGAAAAGAGGCAGGTTGAAGAAAATGTGAATGGATTTATTAAAAGTATATATAAAGAATTGCAACTTATTTAAGATTTGGCTCATGATAGATAGAAATAGAAAAACTATAATTTATCCAGCCGACCTCAACATAACTGAGATAAGGCTTTGATGATGATGATGGTGATGAATCCAAACTGTTATTCATATATCATGTGAAAATGGTTCTTTCAAACAAAAATAATATTGTATTTCATAAGTGTGAATTTTACTTATGTAAATCTCACATAAGTTGATTTTACATATGTAAATCTCATTTACATATCCCTGTACAAAAAACAAATGAACCCTTACCTCGTATTGGAACCATAAAATCTACCTTTAAACGACAAAAAACAGAACAAAAAAAAAAAAAAAAAAAGTGAAGTTATTCTCTTTGTGTGTGTGTAAAATGAACTATTCTTTGTACCTAAGGTTTGTTCGTTTGCAAAGACCCTTTGTTTGCAAAGAACTAAAGTAATGTTATTCGAGTTGCGATGAAGAACGTCAAATATTACCTTAGTACTAGATACATGTCCATAGATTAATCCTTGGGTCCTCAAGTTTGAAGGATTACTTCTAACCACCCAACTTTGTAACAAAATAATAATAATAAAAGTGTTACTTCTAACCACCCAACTTAGTAACAAAAAATAATAATAAAAGAATGTTGGATAGATGGGAGGTCAAGGATATACAATAGAGATGTAGATGGGTTCTAGACTTTCCTAATTGAGGGAATACTGAGCAACCATTTTCCAACAAAGGGGACTAGGAGTTTAGGATCCTGAGAGACTGACACGCATGAGGAGAGAAGTTGAACACAACATGCGGGGAGTGAAACTTGCACATGCATGGCGTGCGGCAGACCAAGGTAGATCCCTGGTCATCCCAAATGAGAGCTGATTTACCAACCAACTGAACAACCCCCTTTCCTAAAATCGATTAGTTCCCCATTTTGTGCATATTTACTTTCGATTAGAATAATTTTATCCCACTGGATACCCATTATAGAAGCTACATGAAAGGCGCTCTGTGAGACCGACAATGGCTCCCATGCAATCAGATTAACCCCCTCAAACTCACTAGCTATACAAATCCTAGATTTCCTAGATGAAATTCTGCATAGGCTTATAATGGGGTGAGGTCTAAAGATGAGTGCAGTCTTGCTTGTAACCACAAAAAATGTTCAACATGTAGACCAACTCTCTTTCGGCCTCCACCATGAATATGAGAAGCAACTGTCATTATCGTTAGAAATTCCCAACATAAGAAATTTCTATTAAAAAAACCTCCAAATAAAAGGGCCCTGATTACATATAGGCATCCGTAGAGAGATCAATTGATTGCAAATGAGGCTTTTTAAAAAGAATCACAGATAGTAGGGCATTGAATTTGCCTAAATATGTTTAATATATAAGGGATCTTCAAATGCATCCATCCCTCACCATTTGTGGTGAGGGACACCCCTTTTGAGGAAGTTTCAAGTACAAAAGAGAAGTGTACTTCTCTTTTGTTTCAAGTACAAAAGAGAAGTATACTTCTCTTTTGTACTTCCCCAAAAGGGGTGTCCCTCACCACAAATGGTGAGGGATTGATGCACTTGAATATTATCAATATATATATATATATATTTTGATAACATGGGAACCCGCGGACCCCCCTATAGTTGATTATTGGTAAACCCACGGATAAATATGTTTAATATTTAATCCTGGGCATTGGGAGTTCTGGTCCTTTATCATGAAATCCACGATCCCGAAGCGGCCCAAATTTTATTTGGGTCAATGCAGTGGGTCCAGTCAGGGCCCAAATTGAAAGCGGGCCAAATCCTGTTCCCCCCAGACACCGCAGGGACAGAGATGGTGACCTGACCAGGTGGTACATAGCATGGGCTGGGTTTAAGATGGGGCCGATCAATCTAAGTTCCAAGCCCATGATGTGATGGTTTTGATCCTTTTACATCACATGGTGGCCCACCATATTCCCTCTCATGTCCCAATCACCATTCACCAGTACATATGTACCAAAAATTCTCAGAGATTCTGAAGATTTGCATTTTCTTTTCATTTGTCGTGGCTCATAGCATGATGATGACCCGTGTGTCTAATTAGAGGTTTGAATGGAATTGCTAGCTATTAAGTGTGGATTAAGGGTACATATAAAATCATCTTGATTTGATTAATATCTTGATCATCTGTTTAAAGGCCCTGTAGTTTAACTGTTATGTGAACACTTGAAAAATGGTTGAGCTTTAGGGCTCTCAAGCCAATGGTTTCAATTATCAGATTGAATTGATAATCTGGCTGCATATCATCTTAGAAAGAGTTTCCAATCCTATCTTAATTCTGTGATTTGAATGCATCAAGATGGACCATTTGCACCCAAGTTTTCTAGTAACTTGGAATGATATGCATGGAATTTTTTTTTTCAGGATATGGAATAAGTAAGACTTTTTACTTTTCTAAGTTCAAATGAGGTTGAGAGTTCAAGCTATCTTTATTACTGTTATTATTATGTTAGCTTTTTAGTATCTAAGGACTAGTCCTCCTGGGAAATGGAGGGATATTTTTAAATTTTAGGTTTTTTTGGGTTATTACCATGAAATAACTCAGAGAAATAAATTAATTTATAAATAATCAAAATAATTACAAATGAAAACGAAATAGAGCATTTTGTTAAAAATAAAAATTTCAGGACATTTTTCTTGTTTTTCCCAGGAGACAAGCTCTTTATACACTTTAAGGGCATGTTTATGTGCAACATTTCTTAAGTCTTTTTATTGCACGCATGTGCTAATTTAATGTTGGGCATGCAGAAACTTTTCACAAAAAATTTCTAAGGGCCTATTTATTTGCATTAGAATATACAGGATTTGAATAACAAAGAGCAGTTGGAAATGAATATTAAAGGTAATTTTTGAGGAATGAACACCAAATAACATTTTTTAAGAAAATAGTATTAAAAAAAAGATGCTATCATATGCTCATTTTAAAAACTCACCTTTGATCTTCATTTTTAACCACCATAGGTATTCAATTCATATGTGTTTTAATGCAAACAAACAGGCCTTACAGTTTTTTAATTTTGAGAGGGAGGGGCCGAACTTGTGACTGTTTTTCGCATGCTTTCTACTTCATCTCTTTATATATCTCATGAGTATAAATTCACATCCAAAGATGTCAACGAAAAAAGTACATTATGGATTTTACACACTTATTTTCAAAGGTGCCAATGCCTTTGATGGGCTCTGTAGTTGATAAACATCAGCATTCAAGACATTAAAAATATTAGTTATTTTCAATTAAAGTGCATTACATTGGTTCACATGTTTTTTTCTTTCTCCAAATCATAAAAGCTTTTAAATTTTTGTTTGAAGTTGACACCAGGCGCAACTTATTTGTGAGGCCTAGCATACTGTGGCTAGATTTGTTGGTCATAATGAAACATCCAATACATTTCTAATAATCCCACACCCCTTTGGAAACAAGATCTTATCTCAACCTATGGAAGCCTGGCAATGTGAAATAAAGAGAGAAATTGTGCCTCAATCCCTTACACACCAATACAGAAGTGAGAGCAAGACCCACCACTTCAGAAGGCAGAGGCAGAGGCCTGTCTTATTCAATGCTACTAAGAAACAAAACAGAAAAATATACACAGTTGATAACTGCATGGCCATGGGCCCCCCTCTCTCTACTGAATACGATACATATATACTTGCTCAAATTTGATAACCATCCAAGGATACAGCTAGACATTGCCCTACCTTGAGCTCCATTTGTAATTTGATCAAGCCATCTCCAGCATCAATGGATGATTGCAAATGGTAAAATGGACCCCAAAATCAATGACAAGGAAGATCTGGGTTGCATGATAGTTGGCCAACACCCAATCCACCCACAACACACACCTACATTTGACATGCACCCAAGCTGGCCCCATACAAATTGAGGTGTACTTTTAAAATGCCAATCTGAAATTTTTTCGTTTTTAAAATTTAGGAAGGGATGGTTAATGGGTCACACTCAAAAAGTAGAAAAAATAAAGCATACTTTCAAGGACCACCTTTACCATTCTTCATGAAACATGAGTCAAACATCAGACATTTCAAATTTACTGAAGCGTTTGTGATGAAAACTCCTTTCAACCACCCTAACCAGATTTTCTTCAAGCATGCATTAGGTGATAAGAAAGTAACAGACCCCCATAAATAGCCATCTGAGACTGACTCCTCACAGCTCACCTTCTCTCTACAAAGAAAAAATTACATGTCTTTTCCTATTCCAGAGTTTCATTCTCTAGGCATTTGTAAATATGAATCAAGGCCAAATGGGACATGTCTGCTGATATTAAGAACTATGGTGGACATGTAATGAAAGGTGGGGTCCCGGAGGCATATCTATTTTATGATAAATGAGGGTTTGTTGAATTAGCTATATATGAAACCATTTGCTTTATTCAATGTCGTTCAAAGTTGTATTTGTTCATTGCTTGTGCTTCGGTATTCACTTCATTCCTCATTTCCTTGTAGTGGGATGGAAGTTGAATATGATGAGACAAATCTTTTTAGAGATAATCTTGTGATTGCTGACCCGTTCCTGCCTTAAACTTGTTGTCAAGATCAACAACAAAACCTCATTGTTACATTAACTAGACAATGTAAATTAAACTTTCTTAAATTGTTATTTATCTTATTTGATTCAATTTTCTAAGAAAATTAACTCTGCTTTTCTAAATATTATTATCAAGATTTTCTGATGAAAGTAGCAAGGCCTGGCTCTTTATTGTGTTTGGGGGCTGGGATTCAGACTAGAACTAGGTCTAATGAACTAGGTGGGTAGGGGATAACTTTGGGTCTATAGAAAAAGAAATCAACCTTGGTTCATGTCCAATTGAGAGTAGACATGTGAGGGGTTTACTTTGGGTCTATACAAAAAAAAAAAAAAAAAAAAAAAATCAACTTTGGGTAGCCATGCGAGGGGAGGGAGAGAGAAATTCAGACTAGAACTAGGTCTAATAAAACTTTGGGTCTATAGAAAAAAAAATCAACTTTGGTTCATATCCAACTGAGAGTAGCCATGTGAGGGTCTATAGAAGCATAACTCCTAGGCCTGTATCTTAGTCATACATACCTTGGGTTAGAGATACTTGGTCATGAAGGTTGATGAATGTTAAATATTGTATATATTTACCCCTTATTAGTCCGAATTTTATCAGCATCTTATATACATATCATTTGCTTTACACGGAGATTTTATCCTTTTATCACATTAACGGATTATCGGATTATCATGCATAAATCCGATTATTTATAGCATATTTTTATGTAATTTCTTTTGTGTAGGTGGACCTCGCGACTATCTTAACCTTTCCGCTAGTGTCCCAAGGCATATACGAGAGATTTCAATAAAGAAGTTACATGAAGAAATTTTGGTGAAGAAATCTTAGGAAGAGTTGAAGAACTTCAAAATAAGAGAAGAAGACTGTAAGGATAAAAAATGTCATTTTCTAACAAAAATGATTGGTTGGTGTATTTGTTAGAGCTTGGGTTGCCATGAAATAAGTTATGGGTTCAAATTCATGGAAGCAATCCTTGTGAATGGAAATGATTCAATTAAATGTACTTAATGTTTCTATAAATTGGAATGTGTTTTTGGCTAATCTCTCTCATTTCTCATGCTCTATCTAGATGATAATCTAGGATCTTGGCCATGATTTTCTAGATGAGATTGCTAATTGAATTGTAGATTTGGGAGTTGAATTAGAACATACATTATTTGAATTAATTACATACTCAGTGGATTTTGGATTGCCTAATCTTTTATTTTTATTATTTTTAATTTAAATCCTTATTTGATTTGTTATTTTCATTTCTAGATTGTTTAATCTATACTTCATATCACTTGTTTTAAAATCCTATACATTTCACACTACATCTTGACCTTAAATCTTCCATTTCTACCACCATTCATCCATTAATTTAGTGTAGTTTGTTAAATTAGCTTATATCTTGTTAATTTCATATTTTAGATTGTTAATTAGAGTAGTCTAATTGCTATTTTAGTTTTATTCTATATTTTATTTAGTTTAATTCAATTTTTCACACATAGTTTATTAGTTTTAATTGTTCACTTCAATTGTCTATATTAGCTATATCTTAGTTCAATTCTACTTTAATTGGATTCATTGTTTGTTCCATCATCTCTCCGTGGGATCGATAATTCAGACTGTTTAATCCTTTACTACTTGACGATACCGTAGTCTTGCGGTTAAATATTGCACATATAAGTGTCAATCAAAGGTCTCTATTGTCCTGAATGCTAGACTAGAATTTGGCCCAAATGAACTTCAGGTCATGCCCAATTGAGAGTATCTATATATGTGAGGAGGGTCAACAAAAGCATAAATCTTGGGCCTGAATCTTAGTAATACATGCCTGGCTTACATCGAAGGCATACTGGACGGACCTTAGACTTAACTTGTTCCAAACAAGCAAGGCTGATCCATATTAGTATCAGGCCTCGGTATAGACCTATGGCCAAAGTATGGTTGGTGTTGAGTGTTTGTAGGCCAGAAACTGTAAATAGACGACACAAAACTTAAGCAAATAGATCTGTTGGTCTAATTTCTGAGTCATGGGCTAGAATATTTACTGAGGTCTGAACAAAACTGGGCTTCATCAATTCTATTATAATGCATTCATGGAGCAATATGCAGCCCAATTTAGTTGTGTAAACTAGATCGTGATTTTGCTGTCTCAGTGCTTGCAGCTCCAGTGTCACTTATTGACATTAGTGTGCACTAGATCTATCTAGAGTAACAAAATCAACATTCAAAATAAAAAAAGAAAATGATCTCTTCTTGTTGTTGTTGTTGGTTTTTTTTTTTTCGATTGCGAGAGGTGCTTCGCGACTGAGCTATACTGCCTATTCGTGGAAAAAATAAATATTATTTTGATTAGCGGTTCGCCAAATATCACTCTAACCATATCATCTTAACCATAGTTTCTGGGGTCTCATGGTTCACTACTTTGACTGCGTACACCTTTTATTGTGACCCAATCCAACAGTAGATTAGGCTTGAATTGGTATCCAATAGATGCAAATGTCAATCCACTGAGGAGGTGCTTGTGGGATATAGTTAGGATTTAGGAATGATCACAGGTGGGCCCCTCCTACATTAGAGTAGGATATCACTTGGGCTTGACCTGGTCTTGGGCCCAGACTTTTCAAATCGAGCTCAGGTCGAGCTCGTCAATTTGGTTTGCACCTAATTCGGGTCCTCCCACATGGAAATCAGGCTGGGCTTGGGCTCGGTTAATAACACAGACCCAACCTGTCCTGGTCGTGTTGACCCTCCAATATAATGTGGGGCCATGGTCAGGCACAAGTAGGCCCAGTTAGAGGCCATCAGACCCTACAGATAATTTCTATGTCCACTCTTCCACAACTATCAAGGCTATTTCTGTAATCTCATGTCCTTCCCATCCTACGGTCCATATTTTGCTGCACTGAAATCCTGGCCGTTGGAAGTCGCTTTATAAGGTCGTCAGCACCTGCAACAAAAACCCTCGTTTCTCATTTGCTTGTGAAATCGCAGCCCAAAACCCTAGCGGAGTTGAAGATCAGAAAGACAAAGGTGAGTAGAAAAATTCCATTTTTCTCATTTTCAGCAATCCGATCTGTCCTTTCGATTCGCCCCTTTTGTTCTTTGATCTCTTCGATCGTGAAGAGCAAAACCCTAGATTTCCTTCTGAAAGATTTCTAAGGTTTTGGGATGAATCAAGGGATTTGAATCGAAACCCTAGATTTTTAGACTTATATGATTAAAGCAATGTTCTTCGATTGATCGCCGTCTGTTAGACTGCGAGAATCTGTTACATTTGGGTGAAATCCCTTGATTCGTCATGGAAAGCTAGCTAGAATGGTCGATGAATCTGGGTTAGGGTTTTGTCGAGGTGGGTGGGAAGAATAAAATCATGTATGAATATAGGGCTAGTGTTTTGTTAATGCGGGTTGTTGATATCATTGTATGTTATTGCATGTGGATTATTCTTGGTTTTCAGTGTTCATGGAAATAGAGTTTTTGAATGAATCGGGGGTAGATGAATCTTGTGTTTTTAGTACATTTATCATCCTAATAATTTGGGGGCAGTTTGGATGTGGGAATACTGGTGGATAAAGTAAGCTGAGGGAACTGTGAATTGTGGAAAGTATTCTCCGCCCTTTCTCCTCGTCAAAGCAGACCCAACAGGGTGCTTATTTGGATTAGGAGAAAGTGATTGATAGAGAAATGAGGAGAAATATAGAGGTGGGGAATTCCCTTGATGGAGATTCACCAATTTTCTCATCATTATTGTCCACTGTGTTTAAATTTGAATGGAGAAAGCTATGCAGGAGAAAATGACTTTGATCATTGTTCAAACCAAGATCTTGTTATTTAAGTTTTAAATGTCACCTATGATTTGTGAATTATAAAAATTCATTTGCAATCTAGAGAGAAGCGTGTCTTCTTCATCCCTACTTCTTGTAAATAGTAGTTGAGAGGGGGGGTACTTTTACTCCTCTTAAAGAAATCCGAATAGGAGAAAAGATGTTTTTCTATAAAAGTTTTCCTCCACTTTTCTCAACATTGAAAATGGGCCCAAAATGATGAGAAAAGGCGGGCAAAACACGATGTAAATATTTCTTCACTTGTTTTTGCTACCTTATTAATTCAAAGTGACGAGGCCCCTATTTGTGTAGACATCAGGAGAAAATACAAGGCTAATTGATTTATGTTAGGGTTGTAAGTGTGGATAAACCATATTCTGCTTATTTTTGGAGTGGGTATGGAAGGGCCACTAGAGTGAATAAGGCTATATAGAGACCTTTCACATCTCTGCAATACGGCATACGACTTATTTCCATTTTACCTTACCAAACTAGTCTTACTAGGTGTTTCTATCTTCCCAAATAGAAATGAACAGTAGCCGCGGGCTTGCAAGCGAATACAAAAAATTAAATCCCTCTCTACTAAAAAAGATATTCTTTTTCAAAGTAATATAAATTAAAACAAAATAATCTCACCTTAAACCATTTATCTTTCTAGAAGACATAAGGAGTACGAGTAGAGGTAGAAAGCAATGAAAGAAGATGAAAAAAAGGAGTGGAGGAGTTTGAGTAATAGAGTGGTTTCTTTACCATGAATCTTCATTTACAATGCGATCATTCTAATTTGGGTAAGCTACACAGTGTGCTAGACTAATGTAGTTTACCCAAATTAGAATGATCGCAGTACTGTAAATGAAGATTCAGAATCTTCATTTACAGTACTGCGATCATTCTAATTTGGGCAAGCTGGACTGATGTAGCTTACCCAAATTAGAATGATCGCAGTACTGTAAATTGTAAAGAAACCACTCTATTACTCATACTCTTCCACTCTTGTTTTTCATTTGGTGTAGCTTACCCAAATTAGAATGATCGCAGTACTGTAAATTGTAAAGAAACCACTCTATTACTCCTACTCTTCCACTCTTGTTTTTCATTTGGTGTAGCTTACCTAAATTAGAATGATCGCAGTACTGTAAATTGTAAAGAAACCACTCTATTACTCCTACTCTTCCACTCTTGTTTTTCATTTCTTTCATTGCTTTCTACCTCTATTCGTACTCCTCTTCTGGTGGTGAGATTATTTTGTTTTATTTTATATTATTTTCAAAACTTATATCTTTCTTATGTTTTTTTATTTTTTTTATTTTTATAAGGAAACGAGCATTGAAACCTCTTATTCTCACACGAGAGAGTAGAGAGGGATCTGAGTTGCTGCATTCGCCTGCAAGCTCGCGTCCTCATCCATCGCCGCTGGACTTCCTCTGAATTCTCATTTTTCCATTTTCCCTCTTGTCCATTTTCCTTTCTGTTTTTTTTTTTTTTTTTTTGTTTCTTGTCCATCTTGTCCATTTTCCGTTCAGATAAGACTTGTTTCTTGTCCCTCTGCTGTTGTGTTTCTTTCTCACGAGATAGAGTAAAGATAAGACTAGTTTGGTAAGGTAAAGTGTAAATAAAGGAGAAGTCATCAGCAGTCCAATCCTTATGCCCAGTCTTATGCCGTATTGCATAGATGTGAAAGGTCCGTGTATAGCCTCTTTTACTTTCATCCACTCTACTGGCCTTTCCCGTACCCAACCTGATCTCTTTCCCATTCCCAACCAAATGCTTCAAAAAATGGGCTGATGTTGGGTCACCTGCATTGTATCTATATCAGCAATTTGAGTCACATCTGTTGATGCAGCAGCAATACCACATCATTGCAACAAGACTTGTGGGCCACATGCAGCAATACCACATTATTGCAACAAGACTCATGGGCCACATGTGGGACCCATGAAATTCACTGAGTTTTAATTAGTATTAGTTTAAGTTTAGCAAGATTGTAATTAGGATTAGTTTCTAACTTAGATAGGATTCTTATTTTGTTTCCTAGTTTAATTAGGATTGCTTTCCTAGTCCTTAAGACTCTTTTATTATAAATATGGCATTGTAGAGATTAATAATCTCAGTTTTGGAGTTAATCAGTTTTTCCTTTTTGGGTTTTCGTTGGAGAGTCGTCTTCATCGTGTATGATTGTTCCCGTGGGAACCCTAATTGTGCCTCGGCACTTGCGATTGTACCTACGATTGCATCATCTGTCTCCGATCATGTTTAAATTTTGTGTTTATTTTAAATTAGGGTTTGGGAAGATGAGATTCTGATTAAGTCAAAGGTTTTGGATGAATATGGAGTTCTTGCAAAGATCCATTGGCCTAATGGTCATTTGGTTGAATCTGGTGTCCTTTCTTGGATTCGTTTATCGAAGCTCTTGTTTCACTAAATTGCCTGTTAGATTTGGGTGAATCTTGGTTTTTTTTTACGGAAATTGATCTTTCCCCCCTTTGATGTATTATATTTTTTTGGGGAAATTTCAAATGTGGCCTTAAGTTTTTGCTTTATTTCATAAAAGGACACAAGTTTCACAGCTTTTCAAATTAATCCCTAAGTTTTCTGGTAAATTTTCAATTAAGGAATTTAAGGTATTTCTGACGACTTTTCCCATAAATTCTTTCAAAGCCATGATATGGTTCCGACAACCGCTACATGTAACTGATTGCCTTGGAGTTGCTTGTTGTCCTTCATCATTGTGGGGACGCCGGTAAAGGAAATGAGGAAAATATAGAGGAAGTGAAAGGAGAGCTTTATTTCAATGAAGGATAATTTGGATATTTTTAAAAATTGAGGGGAAAAGTTCACGAAAAATAGATTTGAATGGACGGATGTCCTTAATTGATAACTTATAGACTAATTTGAAAAGTTTTAAAACTTATATCCTTTTTTGAAATAAGGCAAAAACTCGAGGCCTTATTTGAAATCTTCCCTATTTTTTCTGTTATGCTTCTAAGTTGTGTTTACTTCAACTGCAGGCTTTTCAATGATTACATTTTACCTTTCAGCTTCTATTGCCTTTGGTTCTTGTTTTGTTGGAAGGGTTTTGAAAAAAAAAGGGATTTTAGACGAATAAGGTTTTCTTAGGTGAAAATGCATAGTTTTTGTAGAGTATGAGCAGATGTACTTGAAGACACCTCTACATGTACTGGTGCCCCATCATTATACTTCTTAAGTGATTTAGAACGTTTTAGAAGATCATTTTTTTTTTTTTTGCCTACATTGAAGGCTTGAACAGACGCATGATTCCTCACAACTACCATGTCCTAACCAGCTAATCTACAGCTTGGGAGAACATTTTAGAAAATCATTAAATTCACAATTAACTTAATAAAATCCTAAAAGCAGGATTCACAACTGTATCAATTCAAAAAAAAAAAAAAAACCTTCAAGGCTTGCTATGAAGAGGAGAAATATTGGTTATATGCAAAATTTATATCCAACATTACTGCCTTTTGGCTGAGGAGGAATATTGGCTATCTGCTTGAAAAGGGTAAATTAAAGACAAAAGGGCTTGCTGATTCAAATAACAGTGAACCATGATTATCTTATTCAGACCCTTTATATGGTTTCCCTGGTACAGATGGGTCATGGTCAGAAGTATCTGTGCATCATGGAGTGGTAAATCCTAATCCTCACTCAGTGGCCTCCAAATATTCTTAGATGTGAATATAAAAAAAGTCAGAAGAGGATCTTGCAAACACGGAGTTGTGATGATTAGTGAATATAAAAAAAGTCAGAAGAGGATCTTGCAAATACGGAGTTGTGATGATTAGTGGTTTGTGGTAGGTGCTGGACATGGGCTTTACTACTTTTTCAGGATATATAAGCAAACTTAGTAGTTTCAGGGAATTAGGAAATAATTTGAGTTATTGGGTTTTGAAATCCATTGTCGGTTACTACCTTTTTTTTTTTTTTTTCTTGTTATAAGTGGTGCTTAATCTTGTTGTAGGAGTAATTGTTAGTTAGAATATGGATGTCAAAGATGTTAATTAATTTCTCTCTGAGGATTTGGCCAAGGATAGTCTGGAATGGAGAAACAAAATTAATGTAGCTGCCCCTATATAGTTGGGTCAAGGATTTGATTATGGTGATGGATATTGTTAATTAATGTTTTTCCCTGAATCTAAATTTCTCACCTTTTCTTTTGCCTGTCACATGGCAGAGAAATGGGTGAAGAAGTCAAGGGAGGGGCTATGATTCCAGAGTCTGTGTTGAAGAAAAGAAAGCGAAGTGAGGAATGGGCATTGGCAAAGAAGCAAGAGCTTGAGGCCAAGAAGAAGAAGAACAAGGAGAATCGGAAACTGATCTTCAATAGAGCTGCACAATATGCAAAGAAATATGAGGAGCAGGTGATAGAAAATAGTTTTATTTGTTTATTTATTTATTCTTGCATTCCTTCTTTTTATTCTTTTTTATTTTTATTTTTGTCATTGACATGGATCTCTAGGAAAGGGAGCTGATCCGGTTGAAACGTGAGGCTAAGTTGAAAGGGGGTTTTTATGTTAACCCTGAAGCAAAATTGGTTTTTATCATCCGTATCCGTGGGTATGCAAATCTTTCTGTTTCTTTCTTTCCTTTGGAGTTTGAACTATCATTCACCTTTCTCCCCTTACCATTTCTCCCTTTACCTTTGTCTAGTATCAATGCTATGCACCCGAAGACAAGGAAAATTTTGCAGCTACTGCGTTTGAGACAGGTGTGGATACCATTATATTGAAATTTTACTTCTATTGTCCTACACTCACACATGTTAAAATTTATTTCTGTAACATGGGCTGTTCTTTTCAGATATTCAATGGGGTGTTTCTGAAAGTCAACAAAGCTACTATGAACATGTTGCACAGAGTTGAGCCTTATGTGACCTATGGGTACTACTTGATTTTGTTCATATGTGTGTCTTACAGTGGAAGTTTCTTTATTAAATTAATAGATTATTTATGTTTCAGTTATCCTAATCTGAAGAGTGTTAGAGAATTGATTTACAAGAGGGGTTATGGAAAACTGAACAAGCAACGGATCGCTTTGACCGACAATTCTGTAATTGAGCAGGTAGACTCATCTTTTTGATACATAGAAGTATGTGTACAGTGGTGTCATCTTATAACATGATGTTATTTAATGCAGGGCTTAGGTAAGTATGGTATAATTTGCATCGAGGATCTCATCCATGAGATCATGACCGTTGGGCCCCATTTCAAACAGGCCAACAACTTCCTATGGCCTTTCAAGCTGAAGGCCCCACTGGGCGGTATGAAGAAGAAGAGAAACCATTATGTTGAAGGAGGGGATGCTGGAAACCGTGAAGATTACATTAATGAGCTCATTAGAAGAATGAACTAGCCTTTCAAGCTCATCAATGTGAGGTTTCTTTCCATTGAGGATCAAGATTTTCATTTTATTGATGTTCTTTTGAAATCTTGTTGAGTAGTACAATGAAAACTTCATTTTACTCATCTTTTAAATCATTATGTTGGAGGACAAAACATCATGGTTGTCGGAAAATTTTGTTACTTTGAACTTAAAACATAGAAATTTGTGAGTGCTTTTATTGCTTTTGCTTACTGTTGTTGACTTGATGCATGCCAGTTTCTTCTTTTCACCCTCTTTCTGGTTGTTAGTACTTTATTTGAGCAGAAACTAAAGGGCACGGGCATAAAGGCTCATGATATGATTAGATTCAGGCATTCCACTAGAATTATTAGTATTTACAGGCCAACAGTATTCACTGGTTTATATGGTATGCAATAAACCAGGTTTGTCTTCTACATCTGGCATAAAAGTCTGTTGCGCAGAAACCCCTTGAGTTGTTCTTTCTGTTGCACAGAAGCCCCTTGAGTTGTTCTTTCTTTAAATCTTCCTGTCCTTTGTGGATAATTTCTGGATTGCATCAAATTCCACAGTTCCTCGGTCACCGCCCACCGGTTCCAGGTTCCATCTGAACCATTGGTCACCGGTTTGGGACTTTGGGCCTCTTCTGTGTGTGAAGGGAGACACTCTGTAAAGTATTGATTATTTTATCTTATTGATGTCCCTGTCAAATGTCAGTTTATATGTAGCCCTCCTTGTGAGTGTCATTTTGTGTGTTCCTCTAAAGCATGCTTCATTTTCATAGTTGTGGCTCTTTGGTGGACCCAAGTTTGAATAAAAATAATTTCAAGCACTATCCTTTGGCACTTATAAATCATTCATTTATAGAGTGATTCTCTAGATAGTCTAAAGTACCCATCAACCAATAGCTCTCTCTAAATCTGTCTGGCAAGAAAACAATATCTAAAGAGGCGATCTATACTTTCCTTTAAAGAGTGATTTTGGCTCTGAGTCTCTTCTGTGTGGGAAGGGAGACACTCTGTGGTGATTGATTTTTTCATAATGATGTCTCCATCAAATGTCAGTTTATATGTGCCCATCCTCCTCGTGGTTGTCATTTTGTGTGTTCCATATTTTCATTCCTTTAAAGCATGCTTCATTTTCATAATTGTGGGTCTATGTAGACCCAAGTATGTGAAAATATAATTTCAAATGCTATCCTTTGGCGCTTAGATATGATTCCTTTAAAGAGTGATTCCCCAGAAAGGACCCAACAACCAATAGCGCTCTCTAAATTTGCCTGGCAAGAAAACAATATCTAAAGAGGTGATCTGTATTTTCCTGTGTCACCACAAATGCAAGTATCTTCTAATTCTTTTAATGAAATGATCTCTAGTTATCTTTGAGCCTTATCCCAAGGGGCTCCATGTCAAGTTGCTTCTTGTGTTGCTTTTATGAATGATATACTTTTTCTTCCAGGTTGAATAAGGATGATTCTGTGACATCTCACTTATAATGAGGATCATGGGTATTCTGATTGTCAACTGAATGGGGTCATGTCCTGTTTTGTGTTAATTAATAGAGCTAATCCTTAAGCTGATAAACGGTTCGTGCATTCTTACTCAGGTGAAAACTGATCATCCTATCTCTTGATAATTAGTCCCCACCCAAGCTGAATCCTTTCAACTTATTTTTGGCATCTATGGAGTTGTCAAATCCATGAGTTGATTTTTTCTTCTTTTACCTGGAAGAAATGTACTTTTGCCAGTTAAAAGGCACCAAAGTCAGGACCAGTAGTAATGTTATTTTCCATTGAGGTTTTGAGTCCTTACCCAACCTTTACTTGGGACGCAAAATATACCCTTGCCAGAATGCAGAGATGACATAAAATTTGAGGGAGGCCAGCATATATAAGTTAGAGCTGCTGTTGAAATGAGGAGGTATTGCCGTATTGGTCCTACAGCAGGGCCTTGTGGTAGCTTAATAGGTATATATGTGGATATGGGCAAAATCTGTATTTGGGGTTGGGTCACTCAGATAATTTGTTATGGCTTCTATCATGTTTTCTTGACTCATTTGGTTCAGATGACGGGCTAAGACTATGGCACAGATGGCTTCTATCAAGTTTTCTTGACTCCTCTGTAAGCCCTGTAGAGGATAAAAGAATTTTGATGGGGATCCTTTGATCACACTAGTCTAATCACTGTTGTAACTCAATTTATCACGGTCAGAAACCCTTCCCTCTTATACCAAGCCTATAGATGTGATATACTTACAAATGAACATATATAGGCTAGGAATTTCCATCATTAAATCATTCTCAGCCCATATCATTTCTCTCGTACACTGACAAAGAAGAAAGGCCTTGATAAGATTTTGTAAGACTTTTTAGGACCCTTTAATTGACATAGACCCCAATCCTCTAATAGGATGATGCATCCGTAATGGTCGGTATTGCACCCTTTTCGAAGTCAGAACTAAGCTTCACGGGAAAGACACTAATGATCGGTCAGAATATAGTATCACAAGCTTTAGCCATGTTAATCCGGACATTTTCACCCCGTTTTTAACTGCAAACGTAGTTTCAGTTCTGGATTACATTTGGGTTGCACAGGGAGGATTATTTTGTTCAAGAGTAATTATGGTAATAGTTTTGTAGAGGATGTTGCACAGATTTATGATACATGCTCATAATGTGCGCGGGGGTTCATTCTATGTTGCATGAGATGAGGCTCATGACTGGGTCTCAATTGAATAAGGCTTCTTTGTTGCATGAGATGAGGCTATGACTAGGTCTCAATTGAACAAGACCTCATGCACATGAAGAGCATGTATCAATTTAAGTACCAGAAAAGGGTTTTTTTTTTTCCCCTCCCACCATCGTGCATTGGCCTGAAGGTCTTTTCCTTTTTTTAACCCTTTTTGGGAAAGGTATGGTATTCTCTATGATTTCTGTCTCCCAAAAAGGATATTAAGGGGTGGAAAGTGTTATCCTCTGATGAGGTCACTTGAGGAAGTTCCTTGTCGGGTGAACAAGGGGCAGTGAAATTTCTTTGGTAAAGATTGCTGAAGCTATCCAGTCATGATTCTCCATATAGCAGTGAGGACGCTGCTTCCACCGGTAAAAAACGTTGGGAGTATTTGAAACTTTGAAGTTCTTGGATACCATATACCCCATAATCTTGTAGGGTTGCACATGATCTCCACCATTTGTCTCATCTTGGTCTTTATCCTTGGGTGCAGTTTATTCCGGGTCAATCCATTGGCGTGTTGCACTGCTCTTCTTCAGGTCTATCCTTGATATTTTCTTTCATGTGCGTTTATACTATTATTTTATATCTTTTATGCAATGACCTTTCTGCTCTTTTTTTTTTTTTTTATTTCCTTAGAGACCTTGCTGCCTTTTGATTGCATAATTACTGAAAAAAAGTTAAGTAATTTGCTTCTAATTTTCTGGTGTACACATGATTTATTAGTTATGAAATTCCCGTTCACTTCATGTGTGCATTGGTTCGTCTTTTTTTTTTTTTTTTTGAAAAATCCCCTTAAACCTTGAAACAACAGTGAGGGCCTAAAAAATTGATATTAACTCAAAAGGTCCTCTTGCAACCTTTTTTCTCTTCTTGCCCACGAATCATGATATTGAACCTTGTTTATGAACCACAATGTCTCCATTGGGGAACCCCAAGTTAGGTTGATGATTTTTTATCGGTGTGGCTCGCCTCTTGCACTGAGATCTTTTTTCCTGCATATGAATATTAATCTTAAACGTGGAAAGGTCCCATAAAAGTCAAACATGTTCATATCCTGCATATGAATCGTTGCATAGAACCTTTGATTATCCCACTGCATAGATTAGGCCAACGACGACACAAGAAAATGAATTAATCCAGCTCAGATGAGTTCTTAATCATCAAAATAAGTTTAGTGGTCAATATTGGTCAATTGGTCAACTCTACCAATTATAATCAGCGCCCAGATTTTGCAGGTGAGGACCAATTCGGGTCTGGCTAGGTCTGGGTCAGAACATAAATCCTAATATTCGTTCGGGTAATGGATCAGGTTTGGATTAAGTCCATTCCTTGCCCCGAAATGATTTGTAAAAGAACCGGGCCTGGGCTGGGAAAGCGTACAGGTCAGGTCAAATTTGACCTGGTCCAGTTTGTATACAAGGGCAGGTTGGGCTGATTGAAATAGAATTTGTCCCAGCCCACCAAAAGGAGATTGTCCCAGTTCAGTTTCTCCGCTCTGCATGAAACCATGCAGTGTAGATTACATCCAAACATCATACATGCATAAGCCAATAACCAAACAGAAGCATGCAATCAGTGTACTATAATTAAGAGAAAGGAAATCTACTATTTGGCTATTCAAGTCTAAGCCTAAAAAACTCATGCTCTGATATTAATTGTTAGATTTATTGCTCAATCAAATAATCATAGGATCGACCATATTGGGATAAGATTTGAACAACACAATATCAATAATAATGTAAGTGCGTTTGTGATTTCACTTGATCTTCTAATTACAAAAATATCTTCTTCCTTTACAGCATGTGTAATTAATAGGGTGCCAAGCAAATTCAATGAAGTACTATGAGTTATCGTAAACCCTTTATAGCTTTTAAAATAATTCATTTCCATCATAGGACTTTTTAGCATAATTTAGATAGCCAACTTAGATTTAAAAAAGAAGTCAGATTCTTTTCAAGTCCATATTTTGAAAAATAAAAAGGAGACCCCAACCACTTGGTCGTCAAAGAGGGACCCACAATGGGCTTGTGTGATGTGGGCCACACAGTACCCAATTAGTCTAACAAAAGCACTACTATGCTTCATAGAGAGTTACTCTCTATTCTGCGTTTAAGTGGCCCCTAGGAGGAACTTGACATGGGATCCGTTTCCATACTCTGCGAAGCACTGGTTGTGCTTATTTATTCTACTAGAAGGATTCAAACTCACACACTCTCAAGGGCGTACTATAGTTGCCAATAGTAGTGATGCTATCAATCCGAAGACCTATTAATTAACTCGTGAGTATGTGTGTGATATAGAGTAGGGGTGTTAAAGGGCGGGGCCGGGCCGGGCCCTAGGGTTGTCCTTACCCTATCCTCAATATATGTATGGCCGGGCCTAGGGTTGTCCTTAACCTATCCTCAATATATGCAGGGCCGGGTCCTGGCAGGTCAAAGGCCCTGCACTACTTAGGCCCTTACCCTATCCTCAATATATGTAAGGCCGGGTCTTGACGGGTCAAAGCCCTCGGAGGGCTTGCACTACTTAGGCCTTTACCCTACCTTCAAGGGCCAAAGGAGGGCTTAGGGCCTCATAAGGAAAAAAATACTATTGTTTTTTACATTGTTACCATGTATCGAGCGTCAATTGAGCGCTATCTTGTCTAACCTCTGCTGCGAATGGATCATTAAGAACTTTCTTTTCGTGGAGAAAATCATACATACTTCTAAGAGAATAGAAGCTTTCTTAAAACCTTTCATTTATTGGAGAAAATCATACATACTTTGGTGACTTGGGTTCTAGGCGTACTTTTTTTTTCCTTCTTTGTCAAAGAATGAAAATGGCTAAAGAATTTGTTCTATCTCACACTTTTCACAAAAATCTCCTAGTAACAAATCATTCTAACAAAGTATTAATTTTGAGAAATTTAAACCGTTTACAATCAGCTCCCCTTTATGAATTGACATTACTTTCGATTTAACACTGAAATGGCTATTAAATGTTCTTCGAGTGTAGTCACAAAAATAAACGCACTTAAAAAATTATTGTTATTTAGGACTTTAAAAAATTGAGAGTTATAAGTAGTTAATTAAAAAGATATTTGGATCACCCCATATCTTCGAAGTTCCATGCACATACAAATTACCTTTATAAATTGGTTGGCATCCTAAGCCACTCTATAGAGGAAAAAAGTATATCCTTATTAATAGGAGTATACCCTCCCTTTTGCATTAGCCAATATATAAAAATAATCTGAAAAAGCCTAAATAAGAAATAATAAAACTAAAAGAAAGGGATAAAGAAGAATCGTGAGACACTTATTGCTTATACATTAAGTATAACACAAAACTTTAATAATTAAATAGAGAAGAAATGAACCTAGTATGTGCGTGTTGGTTTTAGGGCATCTTGTAATGGGCAAGAGGATATGAAATTGCTTTTATATCCTCATTTTTATTATTGATAAGTGACTACTATAAGAGAAATTTAGTTTACATTTATGTATATAAAATATGTATTATATGAAAAAAAAGATAGTAGGAGGGTAGGGGCCGGGGCCGGGCCAAGCTAGTACTGACCAAGCTCGGCCCTCAAATTTCAAGGCCCGCAAAAACCAATCCAAACTTGGCCCTAGGCCTTTTCATTAAAAATAAAACCCCTCATTTTAAGGATTTTATTCAAGAGCCAGCCCGTCTCATACCTAATGCTGAGATGTCAACACCGCTCAACCAGGATTGAATGGGCACATTGATTCATTTGTTGTTATTAATTTTTCTTGTCTCTTTCTTCAAGGCCATTGTTATTGTCATTGGTTTTTGGGTAGTTGTGCCGGCCCTGTCGTCTTGTTTTTACGTCTTCTCTTTGTCAAGTGTTGTTGGACTTTGGCTGATACTGACTGATACTGCCGGCTTGTTTTTTTTGTTTTATATTATCGTTGTTCTTTTAGTCATGGTCGAAGTTTTTTATTTTTTTTTTTTGGGCTGGTTGGTTGGTTTTGTGTAAGAAGACGAGGAAAAAGTAAGAAGGTTGTTTAGTAGGATTGCATTTATTTAGAGGAGTATGTGTGGAATCATAATCTGGCTGTAGTCAAATTAGGAGCCTTAAATTATTTTAATCGGATTTCATTTCAATCAATGCTATGCTTTTGTCAAATTAAAACGGCTTTTTTATCTTTATTTTGATGTGATTTGCCTTAGGTTACTCCGCACTTTGTTTTATAATCTAGAAAATTCTTTATCTAATTAGCCCAATATAAGATTATCAAACTCCGGTTTTCCTTGATGGAGGACAAAACCATGATTGAAATGAAAATTTCTTTGATAGTAGAATGATGTGTGATAGTGACCTTGATCAGTTTGGATTTTAGAGGCGAGCGTCACCATTGGATCTATTGCTAAGGCTTAGATAATCTCTTGATGTGCAAATCACGACTCAAGTTTTATATATGTGATGTAGCAATTTTAAGTCATGCTGCATGGGTTTGTTGGGATGAATGGTTGAGCTGATTATTTGTATAATGAGGTCCGACAAGATTTTCCATTGTCTTGTGCTTGGCCATTTTGTGAATAGAAGAGATTCTCTATTTAGGTCTATTTGGGATGTATGAATAATGGATTTTTTATAAAAATTCCATTATAAAAATTTAAAGTTAAAGAATACGATGGAGGGTGCAAACACTTCATAATGATAGCAAATGACTTCTATTCCGTGATATTGTGGAATAATCTGAGATCTCATGAAATTATGAAGTAACCTACATGCAAATTTTATGAATAAAGGGACATTCGATGATATAATTGAATAATTCAACATTCTATGATATGGAACCGGTTCATTTGTATGTTAGATTATTCCTTGATATGATGGAATGTTGGGTTAATGATATCATAGAAAATAGATACCCTGCAGTCATTATGAAGTGTTTGGGCCTCTATTACATATCTTATCTTTAAGAGATTCTCTTCATAAAAATCAATTGAATAATTAACAAAAAAGTTGATGTAAATTAAATATCATACTAGTGGAAAAAGTAATGCTTGTGAAAAAGGAAAACTACACTTTCTGATAAAATAAAATGTGTGTGTTTTCATGAGGTAAAATAAAGTAGAATGGGATGTCAATAAGTTGTAAATTAACTAATTTACTTATGCTTTATAAAGTAAATTTTTTTTTATGACCGGTAAAATCACAATTTAGTTTTTTATGGTCAAGACTTTACCAATAAATATGGTTAAAGTAAAAATTTTTACTGTTGTGATCGCTTTCTTGTAAACTTTACTTTACCTCTTAAAATTCTTTAATTTCTTCTCTTTCCATGTCACCCTTGCCCTTGGGAAGGGGCATAACAAGACGGGGGTTGGGCTGGTAAATCGACCATGTAAGTTAAGGAAAATTTTATAATTTTTTAACATGCAAAACATACCCAGATTGTTTCACCCCGGCGGCCCTGCCCTTGAGGGATAACAACCGTATTCTTCATTTCAAAAAGAGCCTGGATCCCCTATTTTGTTGAAATTATCCTGTTTTGTTAAAACTACATATGCATTCACGTCATTTCAGTTAAAATAACTTCTACCACACTGTTACCAATAACAATAATCCATGCTTGATCCAATCTGAAGAGATGTTAATAGTTTACGATGAATTTGGTGTTCATTATCCTAATCAGATGGGCTCCACCATAATTAGTGTGATGAAACCATCCACACATAGGCCACAATTTTTATAAAACGTCTGGATCATCAGACAAAGAAACCAACATTATACAAACTTGTGGGGCATCAGTACCTAACAACTATTTTACAAGGGACTATAGGTAAGTCGGTGCAAGTCAAGTTTTAATATTCAAAACCATGATCTTATTAAAAACATCTGCCAAACAATATTCATTTGTTGGACCTCAGATCAGGACATATTCCTAATCCAAACATTTGAATATTAGGTATGAAGAATACTTAAATTTTAAAAATCTGGAACTTGTCTTCCCATGAACCTTCGATCGAGACTTTTGCATTTTATACTTTGAAAAAGATTTTGGTAAGAAAAAGGGCCTTTCAATCATCAAACAAATCAACAGCACAGCACGGACAAACAAACAGACTCGTAGAAAAAAAAAAAAAAAAAAAAAAACAACAGACAACACCACAGTTAACAGTCTACCCCTAGGAACACACGCCCCCTTTCCAGGTCTATATTCGGACAGTAAGAAAAGCAAATCTTAGCACACGCTGCAGAGTTGAAAATTCTAAGAAAATAAGAAATCTCATGAGCTTGAAGTGCCTCTCACCTAAGGTTTTCTAGCCATTCTTCATATGGTCTCTACGCCACTGGAAGAGACCAAATACTCAAAACTTTTGCGATATGGTAAAGGTTTGTGAAACATTTGTCGACGTTATAAACAAAGAATTATCATAAGAAAGAAAACTTTTTTTTTTTATAAAGTAAATGTGTTATATTGAAAGAAAACTTTTTTTTTTTATAAAGTAAATGTGTTATATCTATCTACTTCTTGTAAAAGAGGCAAAATTGCAACTTGTTTTTCAACCAACCATTGTGGGGCCCACCCAAAATATTATAATCTCTACTCTTATAAAAGAGGCAAAATTGCAACTTGTTTTTCAACCAACCATTGTGGGGCCCACCCAAAATATTATAATAAAATATAATCTATCTATCTATATCTATTTACTCTTTTAAAAGAGGCAAAATTGCAACTTGTTTTTCAACCGACCATTATGGGGCCCACTCAAAATATTATAATAAAATATAATAATATATTATTATATAATAATAATAATAATATAATATCTTTTTCACCGAACCATTGTAGGGCCCACCCAAAATATTATATCTATACTATATCTATATACTTATTATAAAAGAGGCTATGTTGCATGGTTTTTTCAACCAACCATTATGGGGCCCACCCCCAAATATTATAATATAATATAAGAATATATTATTTTGAGAAATTACAAAATTTTTCACTACACCTTTGTGGGGCCCACCCCAAAATATTATAATGCAGACTTTTTCACTACACCATTGTGGGGCCCACCTCCAAATATCTGCTATCTACTATCTACTACTATCATAAAAGGGGGAAAGTTGCACTTTTTTCACTACACCATTGTGAGGCCTATCCCCAAATATTATAATATAATACCATAATATATTATTATAAAAAATTGCAAAATTTTTCACCACACCTTTGTTGGGCCCAACCCCAAATATTATAATGCAAACTTTTTTACTACACCATTGTGGGGCCTACCCCCAAATAGTATCATATAATATAATAATATATTATTAGGAGAAATTGCAAACTTTTTCACTACACCATTGTGGGGCCCACCCCCAAATATTATAATATAATATAATAATATATTATTTTGAGAAATTGCAAACTTTTCCACTACACCATTGTGGGGCCCACCTCCAAATATTAACTATCTACTATCTACTACTATTACAAAAGAGGAAAAGTTGCAAACTGCTTTTCACTATACCATTGTGGGGCCCATCCCTAAATATATTAATATAATATAATAATATATTATTATGAGAAATTGCAAACTTTTTCACTATACCTTTGTGGGGCCCAACCCCAAATATTATAATGCAAACTTTTTCACTACACCATTGTGGGGCCCACCCCCAAATATTATAATATAATATAATAATATATTATTATGAGAAATTACAAACTTTTTCACTACACCTTTATGGGGCCCACCCCCAAATATTATAATCTATCTACAATTTTATGTGATCTTATCTTATATCTTATATACTATTATAAAGGAGGAGAAATTACAAACTTTTTCACCACACCTTTATGGGGCCCACCCCCAAATCTTATAATATAATATAATAATAATATATTATTATTATATAATATTATAAAATCTATATCTATACCCTTATTATAAAAGAGAACAGAAGTTGCATACTTTTTCACTACACCCCTGTGGCCCCTCCCAAATATTATAATATAATATAATAATATATTATATTATATTATAATAATAATCATATAATATCTATGCCCTTATTATAAAAGAGAAAAAAAGTGTTATGCTTTTTCTCTACACATCCGTGGGCCCCACTTAGTATTATGATATTATATATATAAAATAAAAGAGAACTACACATATGTGGGCCCCAATAACAGAGAAGAACTTGTCATGCTTTTTCTCAACACATTTGTGGGCCTCACTTAGTATTATTATATTATATTATATATATAATCAAAGAGAACTACACGTCTGTGGGCCCCACTTAGTAGAAGAACTTGAATGCTTTTTCTCTACATTTAGATATCTGTGGGCCCCGCTTAGTATTATTATATTATATATATAAAATACAATAGAACTACACATATGTGGGCCCCACTTCATATTATTATATTATATATATGTATAAAATAAAATAGAACTACACATCTGTAGGCCCCATTTCGTAGAAGAACTTGTCAAGGCTTTTCTCTACATCTACACATCTGTGGGCCCCACTTAGTATTATTGTAATATCTGTATGCCCCACTTAGTATTATTATATTATATATATAATAAAACGAGAACTGCACATCTATGGGCCCCACTTAGTAGAAGAACTTGTCATGCTTTTACTCTACATATCTGTAGGCCCCACTTAGTATTATTATATTATATATAATAAAAGAGAACTACACATTTGTGGGCTCCACTTAGTATAAGAACTTGTCATGCTTTTTCTCTACACATCTGTGGGCCTCACTTAGTATTATTATATATATAATCAAAGAGAACTACACATCTGTGGGCCCACTTAGTATTATTATATTTCGATGAAATGCTTAGCTCAAATGATCGTGAAAATGGTTGTGTTTGAAGAATTTGTTCATTCACTGTAAGAACTCAAATGATAAATTTCAGTTAAGATTTTCATGTGTAGAAAATTTCAACTTCAATCCCAATGCCTGTAAAGACACGATTTGCTTGTCAGAGGAAGGGATGAGAATGCCAAAGATTTCTTGGAATCCTTGTGATTTGTTGTTAATTAGTTTAAAGCTATGACTTGGGTATTATTTTGGTTGGTTAGTATTTTGTTTCATTGAATTTGGTATGTATTTGGTGCTAAGTTTAAGACAAATTTTAATGAGAAATAGGCCGGACTATCGACTTATATTGAAATTAGTGAGTGTTTTTCCTAATCATGTACGGCCAAAAAATGTTAGTTTTCAACTTTTTTTTTTAATTAGTTTCCTTCCATATATCTTGTTATTCAATCTTCTTCTTACTTTTTTCTATTAAAGCTTTTACTAAATTTCATAAGAATAATGAGTGATTGTAAATTTCTTAATTTATTACATGGTCATTCTTCATTGGGATAGTTAATATTGAGTTTTTCAATGACTTTATTTTTTCAAATTATCATACTGAAAGAGTATGTTCCTTGCACGTGCAGGGCTCCACTAGTTATAAAAGATTTGGGCATTGTGATCTTTTCGTGCAATGTACTCAACATGAAGCGCATATTTTTTATTTTGTGTTTTTTAAAACTACATGGGGCATTTCAAACTCCGAAAGGATGATTTGTTTGCACTCACATATGTAGTGATACACGTGTAATGGGCAATGTGTAAATGAGGTGCAACAATCTTTATATGGTAAATAAGGTGGTAAAATGCTACATATGTATATGGGGTCCATTAAGGTTTCTCCATTGTTTTGTGAATGGATCAAATCTTCTATTTAGATATGTCAATGGATGTAGGTCTAGTCCCATTTACTTGAGCTACGGGCCATTTGAATTTCATGAATGGGATATGAAAATAGAATTTACGTATGTGAAATGTAAAATACATACATTTGAAATATATTACCATGTTTATTTGGAAGCACCATTTTCATAGGTAAACACCAAACAATTTGTATTATCATTTTCTCAACTGAATGTTGAACCTTTTGTATTCATATGTAAAACTTGTACGAACAGCCTCTTACTGAGGCGCTAGATCATACTTGCCTATCCTAGGTTCGAACCCGGGCATGCACCTTTCCTCACCCGATGCTGCGATACCTCACTAGAGGGCTCCACACCTCACCTGAGGTTTACTCTCTTCACCCGAGGGCCTCCTCTCCAGAGAGCTAGGGGATCCAACGCCCTTTAAGCTCAGATATATCTATGGAATAGAAAAAAAAATGGGTCATGAAATGCCTTGATGAAATCTGAAACTGGTCTGCTCATTCGGCCCAAGACCCCTAGTTCAGTTTAGGGCTCTCTACATGAAGAACATTGCAAGTACTGCAGCCATGGGAGAGCAGAGATGCAGAATGAAGCAGTCAACCCAACTAACATGATCACCTATCTTTGTAAAGGGAAGATCTATGTATAAATGCTTTTGTAAGGATGGGGAAAAAGCAATGTTGTAACTTCTCTGTTCATGAATAAAGGCTCTTTTCTTGAAGAGCCATGCTACTTGTCCCGGGTGTCATGTCCCGGGACTGGCCCGACTCCATAGGGGGAGGGCATTTTGGTCATTTGCCAAATGACCAAAATGCCCTCCCCCTATGGAGTCGGGCCAGTCCCGGGACATGACACCCGGGACAAGTAGACTTTTTGTTT
Organism: Umbellularia californica; assembly: GCA_028538565.1. Lineage (NCBI taxonomy): Eukaryota > Viridiplantae > Streptophyta > Magnoliopsida > Laurales > Lauraceae > Umbellularia > Umbellularia californica. The sequence goes on along the minus strand of JAPQWN010000006.1, from coordinate 76,404,889 downwards.
CTTGAAAGGAGGGGGTTGGTTTTTTTTGCTGAAAGGTAATTTTGTATCAGGAGAAAAAAGGAGCAGGGCAAGAGCCCCCAAAAACAAGAGAAAAACAGAGGGAAGGCTCACAAAAAAAATGTCAACCCAGAAAAGCAAGACAACCCAAAAAGAGAGGAAGGAAAACACAGAACAAAGGAGACAAAAACAACAAAAGGAAAGCCACAGGAACCGTTGGTGCTACTCACTTCAGAAAGCAGTACTACAGGTCAGCTCAGTACAGGAATGCATAACAACGCTCTGCTCTTCAATAGACCACAGAAAAGCAGCACATCATGGCTCGATAACAAAACCCTACACAACTACGCACCACAACTAACCAGCTTAGCACAGGAATGCAGCTCTTCACAATATCACAGCAGGACGAATTCTAGGACATCAAGAGGAAAACCACACCACTAGCACTGGGAGGGAAAACTGCTGAACACCACTCTGCTCAAAGGATGGGGCCGGTAACAAGGGTAGATCGACTATCACTCTAACCAAACAATTTTAACACTTGACTCTAGGGCATCAAAGTATCAACAATTAAATTTCCTAAACAATTTATAATCATCATATTGGTATCAAGGTTGGATTTATCTCAAGATGCACATGTTGGATGGTTTAGATTGATAATATATGGGCTCCATTATTTGCAATTAATAGGCATTCTCAAAAATAAAAAAAAATAAAAGGAAAGAAAATCCTTTGAATTCTTCTTCTTTATTTTTTTTCCCTCGTTTTTATGACATGAATGTCCCTGATGTAAACCCACGTCTTATGTGACTCCACCATTATTAGGTGGGTATTTTTCCCGGCACGTTTAAAGAAAAATACACATCTAATCCCTTATGAGAATTCCACAACCATAAAATCTATTTCCAAAATCCACGTATAAGCAAATTAGGAAACACAATAAGGGCCTGTGAAATTGATTCCTTAAATTGGGAAGTTATGGCCATCCAACTTCTCTTAAAGAAAAAATAATAGACAATCGGGACAGGCCTGAATTTCATGAGTTCAGAACACTTACCTTATCTCCAATGGAGGGATAATTCGGACTGTTTAAGATGAACTCCATCTCCTCAATAGATAAATCCTTCAATTTTAGTACCAAAGAAGTGGGTTCCACCATTTGATTGAGCACCATAATGAGAATGGAAGTTTCCATCCCCTGTCGCAACTATTACGTACATGGAACCATGTAATGCATTTCAGAATTTCCATTGTGTGGCCCACATTGAGATACTTTGGACTGTTCAAGAAGAATCCATTCCCCTATACTCAAATTTCAGTTCAATAGAAGTGAGTCCCATGATCATTCGGTTGAGCACATGACTAAAATGTGATTGGTGTCACATCAAGAGCAATATATGCCATCTCAACGAGTAGTCATGTCTTCAATCTTGTGGTGGAAACCACTCTTATTAAAATGAAATATGAGGATATGTCAATGAATCTACACGGAGATCCCCGATCTTACATGGTTCATGTGTAATAGCCGTGACAGGAGATTCAGACTCATCTGAATTGGCCGCATGTCGCATAACGCAGGAGAAATTCCTCCCACTTTAGATTGCACTTCCATTAATTGAAAGCGGTTCAATATCTAGAGGATGCCAAACATCATGGATCTATACCCCGCCCTAACCTTACAAGTTACATCACATGTGCCATCACTTTGCTCTTAATAATAATAATGTATAAGACAACCTGGCAAGAGCAGCACCCCTTCATAAAAAAAAAAAAAAAACCGAGTCATCTTTGTCCAAAAGGTCAACTTAATCCATCTACTAACATGGGAATTGGGATGGAGCTTCCATGAAAGAAATTCACCATCGCACCATGGTTCATTTACATTTTTAACTGGACATTTAACTCTTGTCATACTTTACCTTGGTGTTGGAGGCTTGGAGCATGATCTTTCCATAACTTAGAAGGAATCTGCATGCCCATTTGGATGATTAAAAGAAGGGGAAAAACACGAGCCATAACGAATCTTGTAGTTTTTGTTTTTTTTTTTTTTTTTGCCTTGGGTTTGGTAGCCAGGTAGGCGACAACCAAGCATATAGAGATTGCCCACAACTCATCCTCAATTGGATCTTTCGAAAGAGGAAGGAGTCATATCCATTTGTAAACACAATTAGTGTGTCAGAGATGGTCCCTCCCAATTCCCAGGCGCCGACCCAGGCTTAATTCTTTGTTTATGAAACCCTTAAAATCAGAACTTCTAAAGTCTTTTTTCGTTGTCATATTAAAAAAATTCGAATCTTTCAAAAGACCCAGGGGAAAAAAAAAATAATAAAAAAAAATACACACACACATGAGCAATGGACGGTCTTTTCCATCTTACAATATATACCACCTAGTGGGGCACTCTTGAGACCACATAAATCATGGGACGGGGAGGATGAAAAGATCCCCATGGGGCTAATTACTTAGATATAAAATCTGAAGCCAATCTAATGCCACTGGCCCATTCATCCGTCGTTAACAAGTTTAAGGACTTTATATAAAACAACAAAAACTGACCCTTATTCCAAGGGTCAAATACATTGGATCTATGGTATCCATGGAATTGTTAACTGAAGGGGGGGTGTGCATGTGTGGTTCGTTTGGATGGGTCATAAGATGTGCCCCACTAAGTGTATTGTGACACTATAACATTGTAAGAATGGTCAACGTCTTACTGTGCAAACGACTGAGTGGGGCCACCTTGGGACCCCACAGAATATGGCGGTGGGGATCGAAAGATCTAAGTGGAGTCAACATAGACATCGAATTTCAAGTCAATCTAATATCACTACCCCTTCATCCGCCGTCCATAAGTTTGAGAGCTTTAAATGAAACAACAGAAGTTAACTCTCAATTGAAGGGTCGATTCCATTCGAATCCACTCTAAATCCATTGACTATATATAGGGGGGTTGTGTATGTATGGTCCATTTGGATGGGTCATGAGGTGGGCCTCACTCGGTGGTCAACATTGTAAAATTGTGTACGTATGGTCCATTTTGAAGGGGAATAATTGAGCAAGTGGCGCAATAAAAAAGTCAAAATTGAAAAAAATGTTGTGCTATAGTGTGTGTGTATATATATATATATATAAAATTGTGGATTATTGGTTGTTGCAAGATGCAACCCATTTTATTATGAATTTGCATATATTCAACTTCATGTAAACAAAAGCGCCCTAAGCTTTTTAAAATGGCTGCAGAAACACACAGTAAGCAGAAAGGGTTTTCCGATGCTCCAACAACTGAAGGCAGGCTGGTGATTTGGGTGGTAGCAGCACAAGAGCGACGGCAAGCTACTGCAAGTAATGGAAGTAATAATATCCAGTGGCAGCAATGTAAAATGAATGATATTCCTTTACCTGTGTTTGGATTTAACCAGATTCAACAGCAGATCAGATCAAGGAGCTTCCACACATCACAATGGAAATAGGATTTCGGATTTGATTGTTGCATTCTTTCATCTTCCATACCATGAAGGCAAGGTAGGAAATGATAACATTCCCATCTCCTTCACTCATGTTTCTCTTCAGTATAAAGTACATTAGGTTACCTACACATTAATATGCCTGGTATATGTTTCAGGTGGGAGGGATAGGTTCTTCCAATTTGAAAATATCTGGAGTGCCGATTTATAAGAATGGCTAACAATATTGCAGCTCGAGTTTTAGGCAGGATAAGGCCTCTGTTAGAAGGATTGATAGGCAGACATGGTGATGGTCATGGCATTGATGAAGATGGTCCTGGCATTGACGAAGATGGTCATGATATTGATGAAGAGAGAGATGCATGGGTGAATTCCATTCAAATGAAACTCAATGCAAACACACTCCCTCAAAATGCGGACATCGAGACCAGCTGCATACCAAGAGTCCCGGAAGGATTCTGCCGAGATACAAATGAAGTCTATGAGCCCTGTATCATCTCAATTGGTCCTTATCATCGAGGCAAGCTAAAGCTCGAGCACATGGAAATGCGTAAATGGCAGTGTCTAAGAGACATCCTTGACAGGAGAAAAGGAATTCATCTAAATGAATTCTTCAGAGTACTTAGGCCCTTGGAAGTCCAAGCAAGAAGCTTATACTCGGACGACATCCATCTCGAAAGTATGGACTTTATGGAAATGATGCTGTTGGATGGTTGTTTCATTGTTGATTACCTTCGTCGGCCTTCGCGATACATACCCGACACCAGAACTTGGGTGGAGCATCAAATAAATAATGACATGCTGTTGCTAGAAAATCAGCTTCCTTTCTTTGTTCTCAACCACATATATCCCTGGGTCAAAGAGGAAAGAGAGACAGAAGTATTACTAGATCTTGCCTTGAAATTTTGCAGCCTTGTGTGTGCCAAAAAGACAACTCTCAGTGTAGCTATGTTAAGTGGCAGGAGTTTTCAGCATTTGCTCCATTTTTATCATGCATATCTTTTTTACGACGAACGTGAAAGGAGTAATCAACCTATAGAATCAGAAATAATTAGAACAATTCATACTGCAAAGTTCCTTAAAAAAGGAGGAATCAAGTTCAAAAAGAAGAAGGTGATTGACAAAGTGATAGATGTAAGGTTCAGTGATGGGGTTATGAACATCACACCTTTAGTCATAGATGCTTTTACTATTTCTCAATATAGAAACCTCATTGCCTTTGAGAAGTTCGACCCTAGCATTGAACCTCGGTTCACAGCCTTTGCTCAATTCATGGATTATCTCATAAATAAATCTAAGGATGTTATACTACTCCGAGAGAAAGGCATTATCGAACATGCACTTGGCAGTGATGAAGAAGTTGCCAATGTTTTCAATCAGTTAACTACTGGGACTTTTGAATACCTTACTTTGGAACTGGCGACTGTTTATAGGGAGGCTGATAAATATTGCAAAAAGAAGAAGAACAAATGGATGGCAAAGTTGATGCGAGACCATTTAAGCAGTCCATGGGCAATTACTTCCATTGGAGTCGGAGTCCTTATCCTTATATTCGGTGTTATTCAAGTTGTTATGTCTCTGTTAAACTTCTTTAGGCATAAATCTTCCGGCCATTGAATGTATTCTTGTGCTTTATGTAAATATTTCTGGATGCGTGTGATAACATTTCCTCCAAATTAATGGACGGGATTTTTATGAACTACTTCCATTTAATCCTATTTTTTCATAAGTTAATGACAACATTTTTGAAAATGCAACTAGAATCGTTTGACTTATATCCCTGTTTTTCTTTTGCGGTCTTACCCAGGGGCGGACCTACATGTAGGCCCCCCCTTAAGTTTTCAGAATTTTTTTTTTTACTACTAAATTTTGTGTAATTTTTTTTTATTTTGACCTCTAAATTGTTAAAATCTTCGTTTAATAATCATCCCCCCGACCCCCCATTTTCTGGGTCCACCCTTGGTCTTACCCATTAAGCACTAATATCATAGGTCATTACATCATATGGTATCTCTAAATGGTTGATCCATTGTTTCGTTGAAACAGGCCGGGGAATCCATTTCGACCGGTCCCACTGTGCCACGTGGCAAATTTACCACCTCACATATGACCCCCCTTTTGAAATCAATAAAGAAGGGCAGGGTCTTTCTTGCAAATAGTGAAAGTTAGTTTTCCCCAAACCATATGCTCTTCGAGTGTTACAGAAAATCTGCGCCTAGACCATACTTCTTCGGTGAAGATCGAAAGTTGGCAGCGTCTTCTTCCTCGGCGTCGGCAATCGACTTCTTCTTCTCCGGCACAGGCGAGAAGTTCGGGGAAAGTTTAAGTTAATGTCCATCAAATTTTGCATACTGGCCCCTCCAAGAATCTTTTTTTCTTCAAACTGGCCCATTGCAAGATAACACATATCGTTTAATCCAAAGAATTTAATAAACTCAATTTTAATCGAAATCATGTGAAACCAGTGCTATGTAAAAGGTAACTGATAAACAAATATAAAGGAAAACCCACATGACATGGAAATTAAAAAAAAAAAAAAACAATCACAAATGCCGGACTGTCAAGTTGAGGTAGAATTTCTAAATTTCTGCACTGCAGGATTTTGCATTTTACATGCAGACAGAATATCTGTAGGCCGGTTTGTTTGCTAAAATTCAGAAGATCATGTGTGAGAGAATTTTAAGTTCTCTAGATGTTTGACCCCCTGCAGTTCTTTAAACAATAGTGGTAATTAACCATTCATGCTGAAGATAAACAAAATGAAGAGGCAATAAGTAACGGAGCAAAAGTTTATCTGCCTTCGAAGTTATGAAACAAGTAGCCTCAGTTATGGCATGTAAGAGTGTTGCTAAACCTTACATATGTGATCCGACCATAGCTGAGTTTATGGCAGCTTGGGTAGCTGTAGATTCTATAATTCTCTATAGATTCAACAATTGAAATTAGACGGGGATTCATTAGAGGTTGTCAAAGGACTTAGGTGTGAAGAAATGAGTTCTAGCCGCTGTGGACAATTGACTGACTCTGCTAAATCGATTTTAAACTCCTTTCAATCATGGCAAGTTGAACATATCAAGAGGGATTCAAATAAAGTGGCCCATAGATTTGTGAAGGAAGCTCTACTCGAACCGACAGATCATATTTGGAGAGACTGTGCTCCACAATTTATTCATGATCTCGTAATCCTCAAATGTGATATTTCTGAAAGTTCTTAATCCAATATGATACTCTCTCTCTCTCTCTCTCTCTCTCTCTCTCAAAAAAAAAGTAGGTTCAAATATTGCACGGTGAAACAGCAGCGTCCTCAGGTTGTATTTTCAATTATGAAGCACCAAATCTTGGGAATTAAGGAAAATATTCTCTACTAGCAGCGGGGTGCGAGAGCTCCCATTCCAACCGTCCATGTAGGGATGGCAATGTGTTAGGTTTAAACGGGGACCCGCCTGCTCTACTCTTTTAAGAGTTAGGTTTAATAGTCAGTTTTTCTTTATTTGAGATGGGTTTGGGTTTTGTTGATATAATACATATTTGTTTTTAATTCAAGTAATAAATTGAGATTTTTTACCTTTGAATTAGTTCTAACGCGAGTCCAAATGGGACGAATTTGGTATCACATACCAACGACCGATCACGACACAAACTAGATTTAGATGAGATAAACTTAAAGACAAATTGTATTTGGATTTACCTAAACCAATATCAAACCCGCCTAGTTGCCCCATGGGCCATGAAGTAGTCCCTCCCTCAAATTACATGGCAGGAAGGATGGCCAAGTGCACCTATATCTGTTGTGGTTGCGTTCTGCAACCAGCTGGAGCACATCTTTACTCAATTAATGGGGGAGTGGACCATTTAAGTTGTGGGCACATGCGATTGTGGGGTGAAGGCATCTTTCTCAACCTTCCATGTCTTATCTTAGATGTGGTAACCCGTGATTGTAGGGTGGTGGCAGGTGGGCGCATGCGATTGTGTGGGTTGAAGGTATCTTTCTCAAATTTCCATGGTTTATCTATTCTTTTTGTACATTGGTAGTAATATATATTTTTTGCCCTTTCTTCTGAAAAGGAACCACCAACAATTTAGTATTCTGCGTTTGTTTGCGCGTGTGGTGGATCGTACAAGCTGTGGGCCCACATGAACCCTAGCTAACTCATATTGAATGAATATATTTTTATTATGTTATAGCCTGCACTATGGCTGTTTTAGTCCTAAAATAGTTCAATTGTAGCTAGGGGAAATTTTTAGACTTTGTTAAGATGGAAGAAAAAGTCATCTCAAAAGGTAAGTTATAGGGAAAAATCTCGATAAATGAAATATGAAAATGGTGTGTGACATCCGTGACTTTTTTTATATGAAAACACTTCATTTCCAAAGATATGCCAGTAGAATCTCAACTTAGGAAAGGTCATGGCAACAAACACCTCGCAATTTTATGTTGACCCAGTAAATGCAAAAATGCAGAGTTTCATGCCTTAAATCCTCATATATTTTAAGATATTCCAAGATCTTATAGATGTCTTCGGACCAGTTAATGTTTACTAAATGATACGAGACATTTAAAAGATGATACTTCCTAACAAAAATGGTAGTGCTTTTCACATTTGCAAATTTTATATATATGCGCAAATGAGATATGAAAATGTGATATATATATATATATATGGGTAATATTCAGGTGAGAACTAGGTCTCACATATTATATGAGAACTTTTTTGTGGGGCCCAATTGTGGGCTTCATTTGGGAATGAGATCAAGGGATTTGGAAAGATCTATGTGAGACCACCCCAAGTATCAAGTTTGACCCCAAAACCATGCCCTTAACCCCTTCATTCGCGGCCCACAAATTTTATGGCTTTATATTAAAAAAAATATTCAACCATCGATCTAATGGTTCAGTCCATTCGGATGTGTACCGATCCTTGGGATTAGTGACTATCAGCGGTTCCCTATTGGTTGCTAGGTTTGGATGGGTTAATAGTTGGGCCCCACAAAAAAGTTCTCATATAATAGGTGAGAACTAGTTCTCACTTGAATATTTCCCTATATATATATATATAAACTATACATATGTGAAAGCCGTTATTATGTTTGTTTTAAAGCACCGTTTTTACATGAATAAACACTCTATGTTTTAAATTACACATAAAAACCTCATATTAACTCAAAATCTATAAAGAGCGTAGCCATGAAACTCGAATATATGATGTTTAATAGGCCAATTAAAAATTGAAATGGTTAGATTTTGAGACCATCTTTTTTCTAATTTTGAAGTGCACAATTCATACATATTTTGCTTATGAGATAAAATGTCTAACCTGTCACTCCAGTGCTGCTGCACCAGATTTGTCGCTAGTGTTAAGGGCCACCTAATGTAATTCAAACCATTCAGAATAAACGTCCTCCAAGAATTTTGTTTATCGTATTTGATCAAACAATCAATTCAATGGTGAAACAAACTAAGATCGACGGTAAAATTTTAGATTGAAGGCGTAACTCTATAAGTGTAGGAATTTTACTTAAGTAGGCCCCCATTATGAAGTTTCACTCCTTCAACTCAGGATTTCTTTGGATTAAAGCTTTAAATGGATCCGGGCTCGAGTAATTATGTGCTTGTTAAAATAAACAATGTGCTTGCTTAGTGACTGGCTTTACCTTCGGTTGGTGCAATGGTGCACATCTCCATTGCTGTATCACCTTATCGGTGTGGTTATTTAAATAATTCTGTCAACAACTCATCTTGTGTCTAAAATAATATCAAAGCAAATGCTTATCACTTCATAAATAAAAAAATGCCAGCAGTTGGCACTTCTCTTCCTGTTGATAGTTTATGACCGGAATCCAGATTTTGTTGGTAAACAAACCAGTTGAAACCCAAGCAGCAACGCGTTTTCTCTTGCCTGTCTATGAATAAGTTTTGATTTCTTCTTCTCCATCCCAGAAGAGACTCTAATGGCCATCGAGGCTGTTGTTTCCTTTGTTTTAGAAAGGCTGAATGATCATCTCATTCAAGAAGCACGACTCCTCTATGGGGTGCGTCACCAACTCAAATGGATTGAATCAGAATTGAAACTAATGAGACACTTTCTGAAAGATGCTGATTCCAGAAAGAGGGAAGATGAGAGAGTGAAGAACTGGGTGGCACAAATCAGAGACGTTTGTTATGATGTTGAAGATGTGACCGAGGCCTACATCATCAGGCAAACTGCACGAAGGAGGCGTGGATTTTTAGCGCATCTCAAAAGGTACTTCTGTTTTGCAAGCGAGCTAAGAACTCGCCACAAGGTCGGCAAGAAGATTGAGCGAATAAAGCTTCAGATCAAGGACATCTCCAAAAGAAGGGAGACTTATGGCATAAGAGATATCAATGAAGGGAGACAAGAGGCAAGCTCTTTGAGTCCCATTTTGCAGGGGCACAGGCAGTCTGTCACCTTGCTGGAAGAATCAGAAGTAGTTGGTCCGCGAGAAGAAACCGAGAAGGTGAAGGAGCGGTTGTTCAATGCGGGGTCAAGGCGCTGTGTGATTTCTATTGTCGGGATGGGCGGTTCAGGTAAAACCACTCTTGCCAAAAAAGTATATCATGATGTTAAAGATGATTTTGATTGTCATGCATTCATTCACCTTTCTCAGCAATATGAAATCAAAGATGTTCTAATGCGCATTATAAACTCCACAATGAACCTCTGTAGAGAGAAGATAGAAAAGTTGGATGAGATGGAATTGGGGATGATACTTGGTGCTCACTTGACAGAAAGGAAATATCTAGTGGTCATTGATGACATACGGTTGATAGAAGCATGGGAAGCGCTCAAAGGAGTACTTCCGGATGGTTTGAATGAAAGTAGAGTAATTCTTACCACACGCATCAAAGATGTAGCTTTACATGCTGACCCACGAAGTTACTGCCATGAGATGCAGCTTCTTGATAACAATGATGGCTGGGAGTTGTTCCTCAAGAAAGCTTTTCCAGAAAGAAATACTTCAATATATTGCCCTTCGGAGTTGGAAGAAATAGGGAGAAAGATCTTTGCAAAATGTGGAGGTCTGCCGCTGGCTATTTTAGTCTTAGGAGGTCTCCTATCAAGAAAAGACCAAACACCCAGTGCATGGTCCAAAGTTCTTGTGAGTGTAACTTGGGATCGCCCTGAAAGCTTTGAACAGTACATGAAAATATTAGCTTTGAGTTATTGGGATTTACCTTATTATCTCAAACCATGTTTTTTATATCTTGGCCTTTTCCCGGAGGATTCTGAAATCAGTTCAAGGAGATTAATTAGGTTATGGATTGCTGAAGGTTTTATTGAACAGAGTGGTAACCGGATCATGGAAGATGTTGCAGAAGATTACTTGGAGGAGCTGGTTCATAGGAGCATGATTCAAGTAACAAGCAGAAGGTCTAATGGAACTGTTAGGAAATGCCGCCTCCCCAATCTTTTACGTGACTTCTCTATATCTGAAGCTAGACAAAACAATCTCTTCACAATCTACAATGATAATGATCACACTAGTTCATCTTTAACTAGTGTGAGGCGATTGGCACTCTATCGCAACATTGATGGCTATGAAACATCAAATCATTTAACTGCCACCCTTCGCTCAATGTTCTGCTTCCTCGGCTCTGAAGTTCCTTTGTCAAAATTACTGAAAATAGGGGGTGAATTCCTAAGATTGTTGGTCGTAGATGGTGCGGGATTTTCAAAAGTGAAATTACCTAAGGAAGTTGGAGCATTTGTTCATTTAAGGTACTTGGAGCTTGCAACTATTATAGATGGTAGTCTTCCATCATCCATTGGCAACCTCTCTAACATCCAAACTCTAAAATTATCATTTGATGGCACTTTACCCAATGAAGTTTGGAATTTGGTGCAGCTGAGGCATCTATCCGCTTATTATTCTAGTACTGATGGGCATCCAAAACTCCAAAATTTAAAAAAACTCCAAACATTATGCTTAAGGGCTGGCAGCTGGATTGAAGATGGCTTAAGCAAGTTGACCTATCTTAGAACATTGGTGATAAATGGAAACCTAAGTTCATACCACAAGGCACTATCCCACTCCATTTATGAATTGTGCAACCTCCAATCGCTTCAACTATATGATGGGCACTCAATCCCACCATTCGAGCCCTTTTCTCGTCATTCAGCTTTGTATAAGATGTATTTGGATGGAAAAATAGAGAAACTACCTATGTTGCCACCGAATGTGGTCGAGCTGACTTTGAAGAATTCTTTGTTAGGACCGGATAGCATTTTTGCACTAGCGGAGCTCCCACATCTTATGATTCTCAGTTTATTGCATAAATCCTATGATAGTAAAAGAATGATTTGCTCTCAAGGAGGATTTCGTAGCTTGGAATTGCTAAAACTTTGTGAGCTGCCTTTAGAGTGTTTGATTGTTGAGGAAGGAGCAATGATATCTCTCAAAAGTGTTGAACTCTTCCATATGCCTAAACTGAAAACTGAAACTCTTCCTGTGCGAGTAAAACTGGAAGAAAACCAGGTAACTCATTTTTTCAATTTCATTTTATAAGTTGAGGATTTATTATTACAAAGGACCCAAACCCTCTACTGCTTCAATGGTAGACAGCTTTATCATACTTTTTGAAGTTGGACACGATGCAAAAGCTTTCCAAGCCCACTGACCTATATGGGAGCTTTTGCATCTAGCTGACGTTTGGAAGAAAAATAAATTCAGTTGCACTAAATGGCATCCTTGTTTCTTCTAAGGCCATTAGATGAAGGTCCTAATAGCTATACATACATATGAAAGCGAGATTCCAAACACATAATGAAGCCTGTTGCTGCAAAAGTTGTAGGGGATCCTGATCCATTGTTAGAATGTTCATTGCGTGATTCAACCTTCTTCTGAGCAAGTGGAACCAGGATGGGGCACATTTATGGATGAGGTACATGTAAAATATTATTTTGATTTATATATCCTTTACATGCAATTTTGTCTTTTATTAGTAACATGAATAAACAACCTCATGAGCACTTGTTTAACTTAAGTAACAGGCCTTTCTGATTCAACTTGTGACTTATTATATACAACTTGGATGATTGAGTTTCCGAGCATGCACAATCCATGATTATCAGTTGATCCAATAATTTCTCATGAGATTTAAATCTCTTCTTTATTACTTTGTTTCCGAGAGATGAATTAAAGCTAAAAACTAATGCTTTTCTTTTCTTCTTTTTTTTTTTTTTTTTTTTCTGGAGAGAGAGAGAGAGAGAGAGAGAGAGAGAGAGCATGTTTCGTATTTTGGTCGGATGATCCTTTGTACCACCACCCAACATGGATAAAATTATGTCACACCAAAAAATCCACATGTTATGCCCTTTTTGAAAAGTGTATGATGTTATTGTTAGTGCCGAGTACAGTCAGTAATAATTCAGTATTTAGGAGACAAGTTTTAAACACAGTGAACCAAAATAACAACTAAATACAGTAGTAAATTGTAATGTAGAAATATAATTCACTTACTGTTTAAAAGCAGAGACAGTGTTTTTGTCAGAAGTCGAGAAGTTCTGTAACTCGCAGATGAACGATGATCAAGGCTAGCGTTATACACTATGTCCTTAAGACAAAATTCGCCCTCGCAACGGTGCTTACGAGCTCTACAGCGTCTGTCTCTCAGGATACAATGATCAAAACCACACAGTTGCAGAACTACAAACTGTATGTCCGGCGAACCAAAAGTGCAACAGCAGGACTCTCTCTCTCTCTCTTACTATGCACAATGACTCGAATATGCAATGCAACAGCAGTGAATGAATGGAATCGATGGTCAAAAGGCATGTACAAGATGCATATAAATAGCTTGAACAGGTCTCTTCAATGGGGGTTGCATCTGTTCAGAACAGTGACTGTTCAATGAACAGATGCATCTTCTCTGGACACACCTCATGGGTTTGGACACACCCTTTTAAGTGCGAAAGGACTCACACCACTAGGGACACATCCCATTTGCAAAAAGAAATTTTATTAAATAAAATTTATCCAAAAAATAAATGGGTAGTGGGCTGAGCCAAGGCCCAACTCGCGCGCCCAAGCCCAAGCCCGATTCGGTGCGCGGCGGCGCGTGCGCATGTGGTGGTGACCCTACCTTGATCTAGGTACTCCCTCCCCCACAAAAGTGGGGTGCTCCTTGGGGCTTATTTTATACTACCAAGGTAAGTATATTTATACCCAAGGAATGTTTTGCTCTCAAGCAATGTGGGATACAAGTTTACTACTTCCTTTGTTTCCATGTTTAACATGTTCAAGTAGTGGTGTTTAGGAGGCAATTTCTCATTCACTCCTTAATGGATTAGAGCAACCCAATAAATGTAATTAATCTACTCAAGGAGTAGAATACATTCCCATGTATTCCCACCAAAAAAGATAAGTGGGTCCCACTTAGTTTTTGGCTCAAACTTTGACAAAAGTTAGTAGTGCTCTAGGCCATTTTTCCAACAGTTATCGCATCCATTTGACAATCGTATTATGAAAATGGCTCCTTACACCACTTGCGGTTATCACCTTATTGTCTAGAGTTCGAAATCTATGTAATACGCCCCCTAATTCTGTGTGTGTGAGCTCCCTTCCCACTTGTATTGGCTTTTTGCCCATATGTGCAGGCTCCTTTCCCACGTAAGTAGGCTCCCTTTTCGTGTGCGTGCAGGCTCAGAGGCGATTGGTACGTATTTTTTTTAACGATGCATAATTCTCTTAACCATGTGATCTACACAGTAGAGTACTCTAGCCAAAACAGTTTTGGGCTAGGTCATGTTCTCACTGGGCCAACTTATAAAGAAGAGAGAGGAAAAAAAAGAAAAACTTCTCCAATCTAACATACCTGCTAATATTGGCACTAACATCATATCCAGGCTATGGTAGGCCAGGTTGCAACTTGTCCCTGTCTTTTGTCATTTAGTCATTAGGCCTAAACTTTCGGCTCATGTGTGGTCCACTGACTATGAGTTGTAACCCAGACCGGCCCTGTCCTTTTTATGGAGAGATAATGTTCATTTCTGTGAGATATGTTGGTCCATTTCAAGCCCATTTATTGGGTATGCTGATAGAAAAACTGCCCATCCCATCTCATAGTCCAAGCCTCATTTCAAATATTGTGCAAAGTACGCATGCTAACAAATCCTCGTTAGGCCAAGCTCAATTTGAAACACTGGTTGACGCATTTGCTAGGATGATCCTTTTACACACCAATTTTATGAGTACCTGTCCCAATTATAAACATAAATTTGATTGGCTGTTTGTAAATCCTCATTTCTGTTTTATATCTTCTAAGTGTTCTCATTCAATAGTGTTTTCCTTTTCTTTGTATTTTTTATTTTCGATTTCAATGGGAGTGAATTGTAAAGCATCCTAGTTCTTGACTAACCTAATCTATCAGCCCAAAGAGCATCCCTAGGTTCTTCCATGCACTGATAGCTCCCTTCGCACCTGATCTGCATGTGAGTATCCTTTCCTAGTGTCTTCTTCCAATGACCTTTTTCTAGAGTAGATGAGAAACAAACGGACTCAAAGCCTATCCCCTCAATTTCTACGTTTGAACTTATAATAGGTCTAATCCTGCTTCTAAGAATAGTTGGCCGAATTACGGAATCCCAAGACTTTGAATTTTGAATTGGGAGAGAATCATGAAATACATTTGAAAACAAGGTTAGGTTGTTGAATATGGGGGTTGTCCTAAAATTGGGCTGTATGTTTTTATCTCAATGCCTATTGATTTGTCTTTATTACTTGTATTATTTCACCAATCCTAGTAAATGATAAAATCATCCACAATTGCACAAGACTGCCATGAGGGATTTTTGGTCTCCACCTTTAATTTAGGGGGTTCCGCTTTTGTGAACGACAGGGATTTAAAATCCTTCACCATCTACATGCATGATACCCATAGGTGAAAAAGCGCTTTGCCAAGATCTCCATTTCCTTTGTAATTGGCAAAAAGTTCAAACACATTGTCATCCAAATATTTTAAAACTAGTCTCTATAGATTACTTGTATTAATTCAAAACCCTAGGATTTTGTATCATTCTCAGCTTGTATTAACAAATTTTACTTGCACTCTCATGTCTTACAGGAGATATCTCATGACAAACAGTGCTTTGGCTTCAAATGGATGGTAGCATGAAATTTCTTTGTTTCTCTTTTTCTTCACCCTCTCGTTTTATAAGTTGTTTGTAAAATATGTGAAATGTGAAAATTGTAACAATGTGATTCTAGAACTGGGTTTGCACGTTAACTATCAAATTCATCAGTGTGTTGTTATGTTCCTTGATTTCATCCACGTATTTTTATTGGCCTCTACATGGTCTTGTGTTGTCTTTTAGTTTCTCTTGTTAGGATTGTCAATGAGATAAACCAGCTCGGCTGCTTTGGGCTCAAGTTAAGCTTATGTAATAATCAGTCTGGGATCAAACTCGAGATGGACACGGTTGCTGAGCTGGGCTTAACCTTGGTGTATGGTTTATTTGAGTGTTAGCAATTTATTGGGTAATGGATAAAATGGGGAATTCAATTTACAATGTATTTTAAAGATAGGATGCCTAGAAGAAGAGCTAAAGGAAGAAATCCGTCAGAACTTGAAGTGACTGGGAGCTTGAGCAGCCCGACATGCGCTCAAGCGCACCCCAGACGGTGAAGACCTGCGCAAGAGCACACTTCAACTTGCAAAAGCGGGGCCGGGACAAAACCTTCACGTGCTCCAGCACATGGATCATCAGACTTTTCAGGACTCTGTTTCCTAATTTCTCTCTGCTTGCCAATTCGTTCTCTATCCATCTTAGAAGACTTCATGCATGACCTAAAGACTATATATTGAGCATTATAGCAAACCTAAAGGCACCAATTATTATTCTCTCCTATTCTAAGCCTTAGAATCATATTGAGATGTCTTCTTTTTCTCCATAGTTTCATCAAGTTGCTGTGCTGAAGTTTCTTGCTTTGGAGTTTCTTTTTGCTACTCTTTAGTAGTAAATTTATCTTGAAGAGGCATTCAAGGTGGTTGGCTCAAGCGCGGTGAAGATGTACGGCGAGTAGTCGGCAATATCAAAGCATTCCTTAGGTTGAGTTGCAACTGGGAAAGGATTATGAGTTCTCTTGTAACTTTTAAGGGTTGTGAGTTCTCTTGTTACTTTCAAGTTTATTTTAGTGCTTAGTTGTCTGTTGGCCTAGACGGTAAAGCCCGTGACCGAGTAGCGTTTTCCACGTATAAACCTTGTGTCTCCTTCTCTTTGTGGTTGATTGCTTTTAATTGGAGTTAGGGTTAATCACTAGTTTAATCACTTGGATTGAAATATGATAGAGAAACTATTTGCTGGGACCTCAGCCTGTATCAAGGCTCGATTTTTCAATTGGTACCATAGCCGGTTGCATTAAGTTTGTGATCTATAAATCAGTGTTCTTTAATGGATTTCAATAGAGAAGGATGTCTACTACCAAGTCCCCACTTTTAGACGGATCCAATTATGCTAATTGGAAAGTAAGGATGATTGCCTTTCTTAGGGCCATTGATGCTCAGGTTTGGGACATCATTCAAGATGGTTATACTAATCCCACTGTTGTTGTAGATGGACATATTAAATTGAAACACAAAGCCCAATGGACCGATGCTGAAAAGACTAAGTTTAATTACAATAAATTGGCAATTAATGCACTCTACAACGATGCGACCCTAGCAAAATTTCATAGGATTTCTGTGTGTCCTAATGCCAAGGCGGCATGGGATTTGCTAAGGACTGGTCAGAAGGGAACTGACATCCTGATCGACACTTATATGTGCAACGCTTAACCGTAAGACTATAGTGTCGTCAAGTAATAAAGGACTAAAGAGTCTGGATTATCGATCCCACGAAGAGAGGATGGAACAAGCAATGGATCCAATTAAAGTAGAATTGAACTAAGATATAGCTAATGTAAACAATTGAAGTGAACAATTAAAACTACTAAATTATGTGTGAAAAATGGAATTAAACTAATTGAAATGTGAAACAAAACTAAAAGAGCAACTAAATTACTCTAACTACTAATTTAAAATATGAAATTAACAAGATCTAACAAACTACACTAAACTATTGGTGGTGGAAATGGCATGTTTAATGTGAAGATGTGATGTGAAATGTGTAGGATTTTAAAACAAGTGATGTGAAGTATAGATCTAATAATCTAGAAGTGAAAATAACAAATTAAATAAAGATTAAAATTAACTACAATAAAAATAAGAGATTAGGCAATCCAAAATCCACTATGTATGTAATTAATCCAACCAATGCATGTTCTAATTCAACTCCCAAATCAACAATCCAATTAACAATCTCTTGCCTAATTTGATTGGATGATATAATAATGAGGATCAAACTAAATAAAATCAAAAGCCAAGATCTTAGATCATAACCTACCTACCCTAACAATTAATCATCAAAATCAAGTTACAAAAGATCAAAGATAAGGGTTCTAGAGCACGCTATGTGAGAGAAGTTAATCCAACCACAAAGCATCAATTGAGATTATCTAAGCATCAAGTGTAAAGATAGAGCATGAAAAATGAGATAGATTAGTACAATTAAATCTAAAATCTACTAATTAATCAAGGCACAAATAGGGAATTTAAACTAAAACATGCATGTAATTGAACTAATCACATTACTTAACTTCAAAAGGAGAGCCTAATCCAAGAGCTTTAACCACTAAACATCAAGAAAGAGCTCCAAATCCTCATTAATGATCTTCAATGACACACTCTCTCTAGATTAGTTAAAAAGAAGCTTCTAATGACAATCTAAAAGTAAAAATAAAATCGCAAAAGGACTAACTTGCCAAAAGACTTCCCTTATCTTTCACTCTACAAATACATTCCAATTTATAAGAGCATTGAAGACATTTGATTGACTCATTTCATTTCACAAGGATTGCTTCCATTTGATTGGTTGCAACTTGAAGGCTTTCGATTGGCTCATTTGCTTTTACATAGATTGCTTGAATTTGATTTGAAGGATTTTCATTAGCTCTTTTGCTTTCACATGGATAGCTTCAATTTGATTGGTTGCAACAAACTTTCCTTCTAAAAGCAATTGTTGGGATTTAAAGCCATAACCTATTTCATACTAGCCTAAGCTCTAACCAATACATCAACCACTCCAATATATTTATAGGAACATTGAAGACATTTGATTCACTCATTTAAACACATAACTTATTTCATACCAACCCAAACTCTAACTAATACACCAACCACTCATTTGTATTAGAAAATGACTTCTTTTATCATTAAAGTATTCTCCTCTTATTTTGAAATTCTTCAACACTTCACCAAGATTTCTTTAATAAGATTTCTTTATATAACTTCTTTATTGAAATCTCTTCTTGATGCCTTGGGATACTAGCCGGAAGGTTGGGGCAGTCGCCGGGTCCACCTATACAAGAGAAATTACATAAAAATACGTTATAAATAATCGGATTCATGCATGATAATCTGATAATCCGTTAATGTGATAGAAGGAGAAAATCTTCGTGTAAAGCAAATGATATCATATGAGATACCAATAAAATTTGGACTAATAAGGGGTAAAATATGTAATATTTAACACTCATCACATCCAAACTCCAAAACTTGACAACCGCTTTTGAGACGATTCGAATGAAAGATTTTGAAACTTTTGATGAGTTTAATTCTAAACTGAGTAAAATTGTGAACTCAAGTTTTAATTTGGGAGAACCTATACCTCAACCGAAACTAAACAAGAAAATATTGAGGTCTTTCCCAGAAAGACTTCATCCAAAGGTAGTTGCCATTGAGGAGTACCAAGATCTGAATTCCCTCAATGTGGAAGAATTAGTTTGAAATTTACAGACTTATGAAGCTAAGTATTGTCAGAGTAAGAGTGATAAGGAAATTGCTCTTAAGTCTTCCAAATTTGCTAGCTGAATCGGGTGACTTAGATGACGCTGAGTTTGAGAAATACTTCGTTAAAAAATTCATGAAAATATGGAAGAATAAAAATGCTAAGAATGATGGTAACAATAAGGCACCAAAAAAGACAAAATATGTGCCTAAATCTGAGAAGAACCCATATAAAGGATCCTTCAAGCCTATCCAATTCTATGAATGTCAAGGCTATGCGCACACTGCTACTAAGTGTGCAGACAGCAAAGAAAAGAGCAAAGGAAATGCTCCTAATGTATCTTGGGAAGAGGATACATATAAGGAAAAGAGTGAGCCTCAATCTCTTGATAATGAGTTTACAAATTGTGTTGCTTCCATGGCTTTGTCTATTTTCACTTCTATGTAGGGCAAATTTGAAAAGGACTCCAAGTCAAATGAAGATAAAGATCTGAATGACTTTTCTGACAGTGAACAAGACATAGAATCAAAATATAGGAGACTGCTACAAGATTCCATACGCATGTCAAAGATTAATGAGAAAAGAGCACTGAAGTTGAAAGCTATGGAATCTATAAATTCATCATTGCAAGCCACCTTGGAAGACTCAGAGTATAAGGTAAAACAGTTAAAAGAACAGCTTCTGAGTGTAACTAACAATCTAATTGATGTAGGTAAGGAGAATGCTTTACTGAAAGAGCACATTGAAAAAGGTTCAAAGGACCTAGAAACATTACAGAAAAAGTTGAGTGTGTGCAAGGCTGAAAAAGGTTGATCTAACTAGAAAGCTTAAGATGGCAACGTCTGAATTGTCACTTGCAAAGGCATCTCTGGATCGAATGTACAAAGGGTCTAAGAAACTCAATGAAATCCTTGAAAGCCAAAAGACTAACAAGTAGATTTGGCTACACTAATGGAGCTTCATCCTCAAAAGATAAAAGTAAATCTATAATTATCCAAGGACCTACTATGTTCTCTATTACACACACTACTCATAATGTTCCAAACTTGAAATCTATGCAAGCAAAGCATAAGCGTGCGCCAAGGTCTAAACCTACACTCACTTATCATTTTTGTGGGATCAAAGGGCATATCAGACCACACTGCACTAAGATGAGAGTTCATATGAGAAATCATCAGAGGTAAAAGTCTTTTTTTTTTCCTCAAAATGTCAAGACTAAGGCTGTCTGGATTCGTAAATCCAACCTGTGCTATAATATGGTCTACATTACACTGTCTAAATCAATTAAGAATGTTAAGGTTGATCCCCCTCTTCGTAAGCCCCTAGGCATTGGCCTACAAACCTAATCCTCCAATTGTATTTTAGATTGCACATGCATACTTTTTTGGGCTGATATTGAGATTATCTGGCATGTAGTTCCCACGTTCTCGAGGTATGTCTACGGATCACACCGATTCTACTATGCTCAAAGGCAGAATATGAGAATACAAGATATAACTTTTTTTACGACAATGCTAGGGTTATATAATAGTATAGGGTAATATTATGAAAATACCCTTACAAGGTTCGGATCTACGATACTGGACGTGAATTAATAGTGGGTTATATCAAACTCCACACATAACATCTCTATTCTCCGAAAAATTTTCAAGCAGTCCCTCTATGAGAGGTTGAGCAAGATAACGTTCGGATGAGAGTATGGTTCGTGGAATGTAGAAAGAAAAAAAAATTTTGATTTTCTTGTTTTTAGTCCTCAAAGCAGTGTAAGAAAGCTAAATTTGGAACCAACAGATTTTCTCAGTAAGTTTCCTTCAACTCCCATGGATTTCCACCATCCTCACATCTCTTTTTCCTTGCAAGAAGATTTTCTAGCAAAGGGATTTAGTCTTTATGAAGTTTAAGTTCAACATTTTTAGCAGTCGAACGAGACAACAGAAGTATCGCTGTATCAGCAAGAAAAACTCCTTTTGATTTTATGTTGATAATGCCTCCACCCACCTCGATTTTTCGTAGAAGGGTGGATGCTCCATCAAAGGTCCGTTACCAAGGTGCATCATGATTTCATCACTTCACTTCTCAAAATTTCAGTTGCCTGGTTCTTTCTCTCCATTCTTCCGACCTCTGCGACCACTCTGTTTTCTTGGTCCACGGAGCGGTCGTACTCTAGATTTATTTTCCAACCCTCCAGTGGACTCTGCTTCATGAGTTGTATTTTTCATTTCCTTCTCTCTGGGACTCAAATCCCCTGACTTCTTCCAGGCTCTCGAAAGAAATAAATAAAGAAGCAGCAAAGAAGAAAAGCCATCGACTGATTCCTTAGAAATTCCATAAAATCCCTTCTCTTAGATGTAGAGTATTGGATTATAAAAAAGGAAGGGGGAAAAAAAATCTTCAACCGCTTTTGTGAATCTCAAAGCATGGGTCCTTTTCTACTGTGCCAAGTATTTCTTCTTCTAAGTTGCTGGGGCATGTTGCACGTGATCGAGTTTGTTGGGTCTGTCTTCTTCTTGTACTTCTTGGGTTTGACTGGTTTTCTTTGATCAACTTTTCTTCGCAAGATTTCTTGGTTCCATTGAATTTGTAAGTGATCCATCTCAGCTTCAACCTTCAAGGCGTGTTTGGATGTGTGGCGAAGTGAGGTAAAGCTTCCATTGTCCAAACAAGAAAAGACAATGAGTCATATCAAAAGTACACAATTTTAAAATTCCCTCCATCCTTTTGAAAAAAAGTCAAAAAAGCAACCTCCTTTTTCCACTAAAAAACAAAAAAGCTCCACTTTTCTATACAAAAAGTCAAAAAAATTTCATACCCAATAACTAAAAACAAAACACCATCATAACATCTTATATTTTATTCTCTCTTGATTTGATGCTTCACCTCACCATACTTCAATTCACCATACATCCAAACAGACCCTCAGGTAATGGACGAAGGAATGTTAGACAAATCGAGGCTGCGGTGGAGCCGGGTTATTCTTCCAGGAGGGGCAAGTAATAGTCAATCAATAGCGGCAAAGCCGTATTTTTTCTAGAGGGATAAAAAGTGCATTTAATTTTAATGATTTTTAACTCATTATTAGGAAAGTAATTTATATTGTTTTTGTATAGTTTTTTTTTTTTATAAATTTCTCAAGAAAGAAATTCTAAAATGGTAAATACCTCATGTCAAATTCTGTGCACCCCAATAGATGCATCATCTTACTGTGGGCCACGAGCTTTGTGATTATGGGACCTAAACCTGTTTAAAGAGTCCTAAATAATGGGAGTTGGTTGACACAGTTTTGCTTTGAATGAATAAGTGCCACGTAGGTAGGGTGTTAGCATTATTTGAGCTTTTGTAGGAGACTATGAATGTTGGAATGTAAACATTGGAGACTTGACTTAAGAGTCTATATAGTCTCTGTATTTAAAGGAGGACTTGTAATAAAAATGATCATAACTTATTTTTCATTAATAGTTCTCTGTTTGGTGCAATCTCCCATGTGAGATTCTATCTTCTTAGCTTCTTTTTTGAGTAGTGAAATATATATTTACAATATGGCTTGAGAAATGCTAGAAAGTTCATATCTTGTATTCTCATACCCCAGTCCTGGTTGCAACGACACCACTTGTGGTCACTACCCCGCGAACCCCGTCACCAGGAAGAGCACCAACGACGATCTCATTGATGATGTATTGTTCATACAATCCATAGATGTGTCGAAACCCGGCCCAATAGTGACCGTGCCCCGTTTCATCGTCTATTGTGCACCTAATTTCCTCTCAGCTGGCCTATTTGACATAGCTCAGGGGCCTGTGGGCCTTGGCCGCATTAGAATTTCATTGCCATCCCAGATCGCTGCAGCATTTAGCTATACATATACAGAGAGATTTTTCTCCAAAGACAGTTTTTTTTTTTTTTTATCCTACCCAGCAAAAAAAGATTCTTCAAAAAAATAAAATAAATAAAAGGGCCTAAACATATAGATGGAGGAGAGGAAGATAGAGAGTGGATGAGAGAGATGCTCAAAACTACAAAATCCCCAATACCTTAGGAGAAGAGATGTCCTCTACAAGAAAAATAAATGTAGGCTCGTGGCTCCCTTAAAGAGAAAAAAAAAAAAGGAAAAGAAAATTAGTCAGAAGCCTTATTCTTTCTACCAACCCCCCTTAACAACCCAAACAATCAAAATTCCAAACCAAAACAATGGTGGAAAAACTACAAAATCATAAAATCCCAACCCCCAAACCCTTAAATCCCAAACCCAAACCCTAAAATCTAATAAAACCCAAACCGTGCACTGAAAAAAAAAAAAAAAAAAAAAAAAAAAGAACACATCCTATTTGTACTAGGATCAGTGACCGAAGGAAAAAAAAAAAAAGCAAAGAGAGAGAGAGAGAGAGGGAGGGAGAGGGAGAGTACAAGAGAGGGAAGAAGAAACGGACAGGCGGTCAGGATCATGGCCTGGGGGACAATCGCAAGAGAGAGAGAGAGAGAGAGAGAGGGAGGGAGTACAAGAGAGAGAAGAAGAGATGGACGGGCGGTCGGGATCGTGGCATGGGGGACAATCGCAAGAGAGAGAGAGAGAGGCACCGGAGAGAGATCGAGAGACGGATGTGGCATCGGGGCAGTGTCTGGTGGAGGGGCGGGAAAGAGATGAGGAGATTGGGATGGAGGGTTTCTTTAACTGAACAAGAGGATGAAATGGGTTGGAGGGTCTCCAAATGTTGTGGTTACATTTGGGCGGGCTTTCGATTTCATTAAATCTTTTCACTCATCGGGTGGACCCTCCACACGTGTTTGTCTCATTTGAGCGGACCTTCTCCTTAGCATGAGCTGAGGAGAGGCCCTCTCTATATACATATTCATATATACATACATATGAGTAACGCTACAAAATGCCTCGGGCATTTTTTTCATCTTTTAGCTAAAGAAATTGTGACACGTGTCATCAGTGATACACATATCCGATTCTCTCTCCTAAATATTCTCCTGCAAAGTTGGATTTCTTAAAATACTAACAAATCATTGACTATTCGATAGGGGCATAAACTCCCCTTTTGAGATATGAGAGTTTTTGAGAATTTTAATATATATATATATATATGGGGATATTCCTGTCCATTATTCCCTCACCATATGGTGATGAACAAACTTAATGGGACCCACTAATCATGCGACTTGTGGGAGATGGAATGAGACATCTTGGATGGGCTCATGTATTAAATTTGGAGTCAATCTCATGCATCTAACCCCTTCATCTGTGACCCACAAATTTGACAATTTTATATTAAAGAAAAAAAAAATTAACCCTAGATCCAACGGTCTAATCCATTTGCATAGGTGAAAACTCAAATGATCTAGTGTACTTAAAAGGAGTTTCATGTGTGTGGACGGTTCGGATGTATTATAAAATCAACCCTGTTATGTCGTCCCTCACCATAAGCGATGGATGTGCATGAATATTTTTCTATATATAATATTTATTTCTATTAAAACTATAAAGAGCTGCCTCCTATCCTAGTGACAAGAGTTGTGAGGTCTTACCTGTCTATTCTGGATTCAAATACGGGCAGGCACCTTCCCTCACCTCCTTCACAAGAGGAGCTTGGGTAGAGGTCTCTATAATCAAAAGATTATAAGATACCTTCACTTGAGGGCACACAGTTTTACACGGTGCAGCAGTTTTTATATATGCTGCCTTGGATTTCTTGTTATTAATGGTAATTAGGCTGTCTATTTTCATCATGTGGTCCGATAAGAATTTTCCATCGTCTTTTGCATGGTCGTTTTGATGAATTAGGCATGGTGGAGCCCATCATAATTATCTGATAAAATCTTTATCATATTTAGATGAGCCTCATAAAACTTTATTCAACACCCTAGAATATTAGCAGGAAAAAAAATATAGAAATAATGGGTAAGAACAATTTTATTGAAAAGAATAAAGGTTGAATCAAAGGCTAAATAATTGAAGATGGTTACGGTCTTCTCCATTCACATAGGGTGCAATTTTTATCAAATCTGTAGACCATCAGACCATGACACCAAACAAACATGACCTAGTGAATCAGTGCCCAAACAACTATTTAATATGGGATTAGGTGAGTCGGAGCAAGTCATGTCAAGTTTTTAATCTCAAAATGATATTCATGATAAAAATTCCTGCCAATCAATATTCAGCTATTGGGCCCAAGATGCAGAGAGATTCCTACTCAGAGCATTTGAATAATACGTCCAGGCCCACAAAGTCTTCCTGTACGAAGACTGCTCTTTTGTTTGCTCTACATATACGAAGACTACATGATTTTACTAATCTGAAATCCACTGTTGCTTGAAGCTTCGATTGAGAGACTTTTTCATATTGTAGTTAGAGTCTGAAAATTATGCTCATCTGTTTCAAAATTAAAAACCGAGAAATTCTCCCCAATTATGCTTCTTATGGTGTGTATGCCATGTGAAAAGGCAAAATACCCGGATTTTTTTAATTTTGCAGAAGTATAGGGAATTTAGGTCACATGCTTAGTTGATGAAACTTGTGTTTTTAAATGTTTATTTCATTCATAGTTTAGTATTTTTCAAATTTTCTTTTATCTTTTGGCTAATTCCTTAATATTTTCATCTCCATTTATATATATATATATATATATATATATATACTTTGTACAAATCAGTCTATTATTATACTTTTTATTCTATTTTTCAGATTTGAGATAAATTCTTTTTATAAATATTTGGGCTTCAAAGAACAAACATCAAAACGTGCCACTTGAGTGCTGCATCTGATTTGGCACAAGTGTTAAGGTATGCCCCTTGACCTACCACATCCATCATTTTGTAGACCACATTTTTTTTCCAATTGTTGACAACAATTCACTCGGGTGTAACATGTGTAATAAATCATATATTAACACAAAAGCGTATTGGGTACTCGGGTATTGGGCTATATAAGAACAATGGGATCGTAACTATATATCAACCCAAAAACTTAAGTTGATAGGTGAAAGGCCTATAAAAGTATATTAAGAAGCCTATTACTTATGGGATATGAGATGTGAGACTTCCGAATACCAGGATCACATATTTTCTATTACCAACTTGTCTTTAAAATAAGAGAATTAAATGAAAGGCCTGGAAGATATAATTGCATACTTTCTATAATTTGAGATACAAGCACCGTCTTCATTCTTGCCGATGGCCGGCAGACCTGCATGTATGGTATCGGGGGCAGTCGCCCCTGTCCGGCCTAGATCTGCTTTCGAAAATCATATGAAAAATTTGAGTCAGCTTCCGAAATCCCCATGCAAATTTTCTGTTCGTCTCCAAAACTCACATAAAAATCCTTTATTTGCCCCCAAAACCCAAATATCTCTTCGGGTACACCAACGCCCTCAAACAAAAATCTTCGTCGTCGCCGAGGCTATCCTTTCATATGTTGTGCAAAAGGTATGTGATCATCTCAATAAAGAAGCAGAACTCTTCCATGGAGTGCGTGACCAGTTCATTGAGATTCAAAAGGAATTGGAGTATATTCAATGTTTTCTGAAAGATGCCGATTCCAAACAGAAAAAAGAGCTGCTAGTGAGGAAATGGGTGGAAGATATCAGGGACCTTTCTTATGATGTCGAAGATGTTATTGACAACTTCATTTGCAGTGAAACTGCAGAAAGGAGGAAGCTTGGAATTGCAGAGTATCACAGAAGTAAAGCCAGAGACACAATAACTCACGAGGTCGGCGAGGAGATTCAGCGATTAAAGCAGAAGATGGATGAAATCAAAAGGAGGAGAGAAACTTATGGCATAATGGCTATCAATGCAGAAAGACGAGAGGCAAGATCTTCAACCCCAACTCTGGAAGATCGCCGCCAGCTTAAAGACCTGATTGAAGAAACTGAAGTTGTTGGTCTGCAGGAAGAAATAAACACTCTGAAGGAGCATTTGAGAAGTGAGGAGCCAAGCCGTCGTGTGATTTCTATAGTAGGCATGCCCGGTTCAGGTAAAACTACCCTCGCTAGGAAGGTTTATGATGATGTTAAAGGTGATTTTGATTGTCATGCATTTCTCTGCCTTTCTCAAGAATATGAAATTAAAGATGTCTTGATGCGCATGATATGCGTAATGGACTTACCTCGAGAGGATGAGAGGATGGCACAATTGACTGAGGCGGATTTGGGGAAGAAGCTTCAGAAGCACTTGAAAGAAAAGAGATATCTGGTGGTCATTGATGATATATGGTCGAAAGAAGCATGGAACATGCTAAAACCAATGTTACCAGATGTCGGGAACAAGAGCAGAGTAATGCTTACCACTCGTAAAGAAGAGGTGGTTCCATATCCCCTTCGCCTCAAGAAACGCCTTCTTAATGATGATGAGGGCTGGGAATTGTTCATAAAACAAATATTTCAACCCTCAACACCTTGCCCTTCAGAGTTGGAAGAAACAGGGAGAAATATACTTGCAAAATGTAAGGGTATACCACTGTCTATTTTGGCCTTAGGTGGTGCCTTGGCACCCAAAGAAACGCTCAATGAATGGTCCGAAGTTCTTGAGAGTGTAAACGACCATCTCACTAAAAGCCCTGAGCAGCCTATGGAAATATTAGCTTGGAGTTTGTGGGATTTGCCTTGTTACCTGAAACCATGCTTTTTATATTTCGGCCTTTTTCCGGAGGATTATGAAATCGATTCCATGAGACTAATCAGGTTGTGGATTGCAGAAGGTTTTATTCAGCAAAGTGATGACAAGATCATGGAAGATGTTGCAGAAAAATACTTGAAGGAGCTCGTTAGCAGGAGCATGATTCAAGCGTCATGGAAGCGGAATAACGGGTCAGTTGGTGGATGTCACATCCACGATCTTTTCCGCGAACTTGCTATACTCGAAGCTAAAGAAAGCAATTTCTTCACAATCCACAATGTTGAGGGTACTCATTCACTCCCAGACAACATCAGGCGATTGACACTCCATCGTAGGATTGACGGGTATCACCCAACTAAGACCCTTCGTTCCATTTTGAACTTCAACCATCACTTTGACCTTTCTCGGTTAGACTTTAAGCAGGCAAAGTCCCTGAGAGTAGTCAGTGAAACGAAACAGAACCGCGATTTCGTCCAAACGGGGAAAATAGACTCTCCAAGTGCAACATTAACAAAGGTACTCGGAGAATTTGTTCTTTTAAGGTACTTGGAACTTGGTGCAAGGGAAAGTCTTCCATCATCCATTGGAGACCTCAATAACCTACAAACTCTAGTATTACATCAGCCAAATGGGGCCGTACCTAATGCAATTGCAAATTTGAAGCAATTGAGACATCTAGAGGCTTTGGGTGATTATGAAGTGGAAGGGAATCTAGCAGTCAATAATTTAACAAACCTCCAAACATTATGCTTAAAGGCTGGCAGTTGGATAGAAGATGGCTTTGGCAAGCTGAACAAACTAAGCAAATTGGAAGTATATGGAAATATAAGTTCATACCACAAGACATTGTTCAACTCCATTGAGAAATGTAAAAACCTCCAATCACTTTCCTTACGGAGCGAGAGATATTTCCCACTGTCTATGTCCTTTGCAAATCATTTGCATATATATGAAATGTCATTGGATGGAAGATTAAAGAAACTACCGGAGTTGCCACCGAACCTTACTGAGCTAACTTTGTGGTCTTCTGATATAGAACAAGATGCAATTTCTATATTGGAGAATCTACCACACCTTAAAATTCTCATATTAGGACCCAAAGCTTATTTTCCTAAGAGAATGACTTTTTCTTCGGGAGGTTTTCCTCGGTTGGAATTTCTGGAACTCTGTTGGTTGCCTCTAGAGGAGTGGATAGTTGAGGAAGGAGCAATGCCAAATGTCAAAAGTGTCAAACTCCCGATTATGTATTATTTGAATATTAAAGCTCTTCCCGAGCGAGTCCGTGTTTGCATTGGTGCGAGGGAGTGGAGAAGCAGAGCATAAATGGGATTGAAAGAAAACCAGGTAATTCAATTTCATTCTAGAATTTATGCAATTATGCTTATAAAGATCCAAACCTCCACCGTTTCAACAGTAGATAGCTTTATCCTACTTTTTGGAGTTGGACACGTGGAAAAAGTTCTCCAGGTCTACATACTTATACATGATACAAAAGAGCTTTGGATCTAATTAACTAAAAAAATCAAGTCCACTAAATATTGTCACTAGATGGAAGGTCTATAATGGCTTCAGATCATAAAGCTGGGAAAAAGCTCTATCCCAAACACATCATATACTTGGGAGGCCAATGAGCCCCAAAATCCATACCACCTATACTATTATAAAAGACATGATCCGATGCTTCTTCTCGCAAAAGCATTAGAGGATCCCAACCCAAAATTGTTAGAAATTTTTTTGGGGTGTGGTGTGGTGCAACCTTCTGAGTAAATGAAACTAGGATGGGGCAGTTTTTTCATCTCTATTATCCTTTATTAAGAGATAATGTTCATTTTTGTGAGATATGTTGGGCAACTTCAAGCCCTTTTATTGGGTCTGTACTCTGTAGATTAAAAAACTGCCCATCCCAGCTCATTGTAGGAAGCACGCTAGTGTACCCTGGGTAGGCTAATAGAGAAGATGGCAAGCAAAGTGGAATCGAATTCCTGTCCCCCCATATCCAGTAATTTCATTTGTAATTTGTGAAAAACCCAAACACATTGTCATCCTAATATTATAAAACTAGTCTCTTTATAGGACTCGTATTAATTTAGAACTCAAGGCTTTTGCATCATTCTCAGCTTGTATTAACTAATCTTGCACTCTCATGTCTATTACAGGAGATATTTCAATACAACTTGTGACAGCAGTGCTTTGGCTTTATATGAACGATGGTGGTATAAAGCCCATTTCCTTTTCTTTTTCTTCATCCTCTCATTTTATAAGTTGTTTGTGAGATACTTGAAAATTATTATCGTGTGATTCTAGAACTAGGTTTTGTGATATTAACTATCAACTCATTGATGTGTTTTTTTGTGTCCTTGCTTGATTTTATTTATATGGTGTCATTGTCATTTACATGCTAGTTAACCTAAAATAAATGAACACTTACATACGATGTCTGCGAGCTTTTGCTTTTTCATAGAAAAAATTGCCTCCCCATCCCCTCCCCACTCTCCTCTCCAGGGAAACACACCATGGATTCATGAGAAATCGTATCACTTTTAATTCTTTTTTAGCTAAGAAGTGCTTGCAACAAATATTGGAAAAAATTTTAAGAGCCCAACTTATCCTTTCTGTTTCCTCAGAAATGCATCTACAAAAAAGTGCTCTTTGGTTTCGGTCATTATAGCAGTCCTGAACTGGGGGGATTAGGCCAACCTTATCCATTCCATTGATTAAAAATTTAGAAACTTTTACCAAATCTCAAACAAGAACGTAACTCATAACATAATTAGGTTAGAATGTGGTATTAGGCCTACCTCATGGTGTCGTCCTTTACTTCCTCCTTGTTTGGATTGTCTATGAGCTTAGCCGGCTCAATTATTCTAAGGCTCAAGCTATTCTCATGTAATAATCAATCTTAGCTCATGCGGGCTCACTTAACTAATGGGTAAACGGGCCGATTCAACACCCATCTCTTCCAATATTCGCCATTTTATCCCCATTAAGCTTTCCTCCACCCCAATTCTTACCACTGTTGAAAGATCATAATCTGATGGGTTTCATTGATGGCAGCAATCCCTGTCCTCCACTTTTTGTTACATCCAACTCCTCAAAGCCTGAGACTGTCATTGATGAAGCTCCTACTGTCATTGGTGGTTTCGCTGGGGGGGGGGCGGGGAGCTTTCCTGCCCTCATACTCTTGAACAAAATGGGACAAGTTTCCTGCCGTCATACTCCTGAACAAAATGGGGCCGCAGAAAGAAAATACCAATATATAATTGAAACTGGACTCTCTTTGATGGCCCACAGCAAAGTACCACTTCATTTTTGGCACCATGCATTTGAAACTGCTGTGTATTTGATCAACAAGTTACCTGCACCCACACTAGCAAAAAACACCCCTTTTGAGAAATTGTTTGGCTGCCAACCTGACTATACTACCCTTCGAGTATTTGGATGTGCTTGTTTTCCATTACTACGGCCCTACAATAAGCACAAACTACAATATAGGTCTGCACAATGCATCTTCTTGGGACATAATACTCAACACAGTGGGTACCGGTGTCTAAATCCTTCCACCAATAAAATTATCTTAGGTCGTGTCACGACCCGGGCCCGAGATCCGGTAACCCCGAGCCGTGAGCCCATACTTACTCCCGTAAATCCCGAATTAACCTAAGTTAAAACGAAATCCACAAGGGATAACAATCTCAATAAACCTGTTAATTACACAAACCTGCGGAAACGATTTCATTTGACAATAGCAATTAAGATGTACATGTATACAAACAATGTTCCTTATACATGTGTACTATCCATCAATTGCCCAACAAATAGTGCATGTCCAAAATATTGTGCAACGACCATCAATTACATCAATGACCATTAATTACAACCCAAAATGATTATACAAAAGAATGACTTCACAAAATATTTCCAAAATGTAATATTCTTTCTCGCACTCGGATACTCGTGTCAAACGGTATCCCGGCCATTCCATTCGATCAAACCTCCTGGAGGAACCGGAACGGTCTCCTCCGCTCCCGCCGGGGGCGCTGCTGCACCGGCAAAGGCAACCGGTCCTGTAATGTCATCAATAACACTAATGAACACGACGGTTCAACAATGTATAAACAGATGCTGCCGTAGCATGTTAACCCATAATTCAAACTCATTCCATAATATTAATAACAATTTCAATACCAGATAAGTCTGGGAAAGTTCCTACAATGGGATGTGTGTACATAAAAGCTAAACTTGTGGTCATGCATTGGGTGGACACTACCATAGCATTCATTTTTCATTTCATTTCATTTCATATACCATCTTCCCTCAAAGGAATGATTCATCTTCCAAATGGAAGGCATCGATCAATACCATAGATATGATCGGAATTAGTGGGACTTACTAGTGTCCGGGCTAGGGACAACTAGCATCACCACGGAGCTCCGGAACGCCCCCAAATACCATCTACTGCAGTAGGATTAGACATTTGTCTGATTTATTCATTTAATGAACTCATTTAGAGTTCTAGTACAATTGCTAGGTAGTGCCAGACTCCAAGGTTAACATTTCTCAGTGAACAATCCAATCCTAGATTCGATTCTATTCAATTCAATGATTCTCTTCATAGTAAGAGAAAAGAAGGATAATAATACCAATCACATTAGATTGGGATACATTGTTACAATAGGAATTGCTGGACAATTATGATTCTATTTAATTCTTTCTTAAATCTAAACCACCATATAGATATAGCCAACGGTACTAAATGCACGTGTTATTCTTGATGAGCATCACATTTGTATTTAGTGTGTGCATTATAGTCCCCGTGGTTACCATCCATGGAGTTTAGACCACAACTTATTAACCATGAAGTCCTTCCTTCATTATCCTTAATTCTCAATCATTTCACTTTACTCCACGATTAGTCTTCGAACTAATCTAGGGAGCATTATACTCACAAGGAGTACTACAAACTTTCGTAAAAATCCAAAACTCGCTGGACTCAAACTGAGTCCCCCAATCGATCGGACCGTTAGGTCCGGTCGATTGGAAAATTTTTTACTAACATTCTTTCTCTCGATTCACTATACTTAGTGGTCCTTAAGTATGGTATATTTAGTTTTAGGACTCATTTATAGTACATTCTTAATCATAAATAAGGTATCGTCACAATTAATCGCCGATCTCAAACGGACTCAAAATGAGCCCTCCGATCGATCGGACCTACAGGTCCGATCGATCGGACTGAAACCACATCCAGTTAGCGACTTGTCCGATCGATCGGACTGCAAGTCCGATCGATCGGACTGAAAACATGTCCAGTTAATGACTTGTCCGATCGATCGGCCTGCTGGTCCGATCGATCGGACCTGGGACGAAACCCTTCCAAAAATCAGTCCGAAATCTGATTCTTCTTCTTCCTTCTCTACTTCTAATACACTTAAAGTTTACAAATCTAATGGAAATTTTCTATCTCCTTCTTCACACCAATCCATCAATAAACCACACATTTAATCATCCATTAATCATTCCATTCAATCCATAAACAACTCAAAACTCAATAACAATGTATAAAAATCTAAATCCATGGAAACTACAAGTATTTCTACATTGATTAACAATAACTACAACCAAATGCTTATACTTGCCTCTTAAATGTTAGTTAGCTCAAGGTCCTCTTTGTTTGGCTTGTTTTTGGAGAAGAAAACCCCCAAATCTCAAACCCTAAATCCATAAAACATGCAAATACACAACCATTGAGCCACTTGTGCTAGGAAGCTTCACTAACCATCCATGGAACTTGAAAATCATACTAAAGTACTCATCTACTTACTTGAGATTCAAAGGAATGGATCTTGAGACCTTTCTCAAGCTCTACACTTCTAACAATGGAGGAAGCAACTAGGTGAAGAAGATGAAGATGGAGTTGTGCTCTCCAAAATCCCCTTTTTAATCACTCTTAAACTCTCTCTTGATGATGGAGAAAGGAAAGGGAAAGAAAGAGGTGGAGATGAGCCTAGGGTTAGGAAAATGAACTCCTCTCTACATTTCACTCTAATATAAGGGTGCTCTCACACTAAAACTCCTTCATGTTTAGTATTATTTCATTTTGAGTCAAATGGACCCTCACTTGGCCCATTTGAGGTCAAATGGGATCGCACCTATTACGAAAGTTAAAGTACTATTCAAGATACACACGTTGGTATCAAGAATTCCCGTATTCGACGAAATACGCGAAAACTCGTATTTACGAGAAAGTCCTTAGCCTACTTATCCAAGTCCAAATTCATTTTAACCAACTCAAATCCACTCAAATTCACTCCATTATGCTTAATGCATCCCTTGAGACTAATTTGTCTTTCTTTGGTCATTAAACTTCATTGACCCAATTATCCGTGCTTAATTAGCATAAATCCAATTAACTAGCATTGATTTCGATTAATTAGAGTTAATCTTGATTAACTCGGGGCAGGGTCTTACAGGTCGGCATGTTGTCTTCCATGAAGAAGTGTTTCCCTTCAAACTCACAGCACCACCTACTCAATCATCCCCACATTCTTAAATAGAAAGTGCATCAAGACACATCAGCCACACCTCGATCAATTGATAATGGAGGTCTCCAGTAGTAAGTGCATCAAGACACCTCAGCCATCTCCAATATCTCGGATTAATATCCTCTGCATATCACTGTATACAACTCATTACTATTGAAAAACAGATCATGTAGATCAATCATATCTATTGTAATCATACATATAAATAGAGTAGTCATTCCTCAACTTGAGGAATACTTTACACAAAATTCATCGTGTGATATTCTCTTATAGAGATCAACTATCTTCTCTCCTCCAGAATTTGGGTATCATTGTTGATACTAACCTAGCATGACTTTCCTTTCTTTCTTTTATTTCTCTACCATTGCATGTACCTTGTCTTCTTTGGCTTTCTTTGGTCCTCTGTATCTTTCTTTGAGGAGGGGGGGTTGTTTTCTCTTCCCCTTTTATTCTTTTAATACAATTGCCCTTAAAGCCAAAAATAAAATAAAATAAAATAAAATATTGTGACACCATTATGATATTTATAAGACATTTTACTCAAAGCAATAAGAAAATTGCATTTAGCAGTATTTGTATTTACTTAAAAATTATTTTACTTTATATGACATTTCTCAACCTAAGAGAATCACCAAATTTGAAAATATCCTCTTACTTTCCAGAGACAATTGTTCTTCTAGTTTGATATTTCTAATAATATATGTACATGCACACCCCATACATATGACATACTAACATTTACTGATATGAGAAATATCATTTTATTATTTTTATAATGATTAGCGCATTTTTTCTTTCTTTCCTCTCTCCTTTTTTAATGAAATCATATTGGTGCTAAAGCTTGAATCCAAGCTGTATACTATACGGGCTGATTTGGATCTACCTATTTTACAATCAGGCAAGCTTAAATCCGAGCTTTTATGTTCTTATCAAATCCATACCAAGCCTGGGGCTTATTAATTGAAAATAGGCTAAACTAAACCCTGGTTACATGTCACGACCTGGGCCCGAGATCTGATTACTTCGGACGGACCCCGAGTCGCGGCACCATACTTACTCCCGTAAATCCTGAATTAACCGAAGTTAAGACAAGACTCACAAGGGATATCAAAACATAATACCTGTCAATGTACAATGTGCGGAAAACATGTATATATACATTGACTACACTTAACTTTACATCAGACGTAAAGTTCATATACACAATTCACAGTTCACTAAAAACCAACACTGCACATTTAAAACACAATGCAGTTGGTATTTAATTTACAATCCAAAATTCTCTATTACAAAAATATTCACTTGCAATCGCCCTCCGACTACGCCCACTCCGCTAAACCTCCTGGAGTTAACGGACGGGCCTCCTCCGCAGGCGGCGCGGCCTCGGCAGGACCGGCACGGGCATCTGGGCCTGTGACATCATCAATAACACGTGAACACGAAGGTTCAACAAGATACATGCATTTTCATGATTCTTCATGTTATTTAGCAATTCTATACAAGAATTCATCAATGCAAGAACTTAACAGTTCTATATAACCTACTTCAATTCCATAACAAATATCTATGTCAATCATATCCTTTCATTTCATTCATTTCGTTCATTTCGTATCTTCCAACGGAAGCAGTATAAGCACAAGGCGGAAGGGCAAACCATTCATGGCCTAGGCTTCAAGATTATTCAATTTTCCTTTAGTCAATTTAATTAAGCACAAGGCGGAAGGGCAAACCATTCATGGCCGAGGCTTCAAGATTGTTTCACTTTTCATTACATGACTTATCACAATGGTGGAAATTTTCCAGTGTCTTGATCAGAGAGCACTGGCATTCCACGAGGCTCCGGAACGCCCCTCACATCTACTGCAGCAGGAATTATTCATTCATTCAATTTACTGTCACCTTTAGTGACTATTCATTTCATTTTATTTATTCAATGTGCTGTCACCTTTAGTGACTATTCATTTCATTTCATTAATTCAATTCGTGCATTCTGTCATTTCGTGCATATGTCAATGAAGTTCACTATGTCAATGAAGTTCACTATGTCAATGAAGTTCACCTCTGCGTCACTTCATGGATTCTATTCATTTCTTATCAATTCTACTCATACCCTCTAAGCCAAACAAACAAGTGAAGCGTTAGTTATCCAATGTACGTGTTATTTTCGATGAATATCACTTTATGTATTAGATT
Organism: Umbellularia californica; assembly: GCA_028538565.1. Classification (NCBI taxonomy): domain Eukaryota; kingdom Viridiplantae; phylum Streptophyta; class Magnoliopsida; order Laurales; family Lauraceae; genus Umbellularia; species Umbellularia californica. Next base: position 76,368,235 of record JAPQWN010000006.1, on the reverse strand, counting down.
TGTACATTGAGACGACCTTCGCTAACACCTATGTGGGCTTAGACATTAACATGGAATAGCCTGTACAAACTAGGCTTCATTCCCATAATCTTCTCTGAGCTCATCTCAGTTGTCGGTTGGCCTGTCGGCTAGCCGACCATACAACGTCGGTTGACCTCTCGGTTAACCGACACTTTGTCGGTTCAAGTTCCAGAAGCTGGATTTCCAGTCCATTCTCTGATACATTTGTCGGTCAGGTATCGGTCAGGTGTCGGCTGACCGAAGATACCATGTCGGTTGACCGACATATTGTCGGTTCGAATTCCAGAGAGCTGGAATTCACTGAGACAGATTCCAGATCTGTCGGTTAGTCTGTCGGTTGACAGTCGGTCGACCGACACTACTATGTAGGCTGACCGACATAAGGTCGGTCAGAATTCCAGAGAGCTGAAAACTCTCTGATATAGCTCCCAGAGCTGTCGGTTAGTTTGTCGGTCAAGTGTCGGCTAACCGACACATGCTCAGAAGTTCAGTTCTGAACTTCGGATTTTCTGAAGCAAAACTTCCAGAAATTGAGTCAAATAGACTCCAACATCTCTAAAACACTATAAATCATAAGAATGCATAAGTACTTGCCTTTTTGTGAAGGTTGAATGGAGAATAAACCTTCCTTAGCTTGTAGTTCCAAGAAGAAAACCTCAAGTTTAAGCTTCACACCTCCAAAATTTGTAAACAAAGTTGAGGAAGATGAAGTAGAGGATGAAAGCTTCTTGAAAACTCTTGTAAACTCCTTGTTTGCCTCTTGATTGAGTAAGATTGGGAGGAAAGAAGAGAAAAAGCAAGAAGAAAGGTGCCTAGGGTTTGGAAGAAGATGGAAATGAGATGAATGATCTCATTAGGGCCACTTTAGCTTATATAAGCTATGAAAGTGCACTTAAGTCCATCCATTCCACTAATTTACAATTCAAGTCAAATGAAAAGTCATTTGACCGGATTCTCGTCAAATGACTTCGAGCCTATTACGAAAGTTGACGTACTCGTCAAGATACACGCGTTGGTATCAAGAGTTTCCGTATTCGACGAAATACGCGAAATTTCGTATTTACATAAAAGTCCTTTATTTCCATGTTTGAGTCTAAAACTCCATTTAAACCATGCAATTCCATTCCTCACCATTCCATTAAGCCCAATTCATTCATTTGAGGCTTATTCCATATCCTTTGGTCATAAACCATTATTAGCTCAATTAACCGCAGTTAATTAGCCTTAAGCATAACCAATTCACTTAATCTTTTCATTATCCGATCATTACATTAATTTGGGACTAACTCATTGAGCTTAGTCATTAATTACCATTAAACTAGCTAAACATGGTTAACTAGCATTAACACCCATTAACTAGAGTTAATCTTGATTAACTCGGGACGGGACCTTACATTACAGCTAAGTAGCTCCTGGATCCATCTCATGCCAAGCTTTCCAAATCCATCAGGAGATGCATCACACATAGAATGGACGGATGTTAATGGGCCAGATTCGAGCTGGACTCACTCTTGTGTGGGACTGAATCCATTTACAACTTGGGAGTTCAAGCTGGGTTTGCATCTGAAATAAACTATAGAACTTCATTTCGACATTTCCCTTTCGGAATTAGACAAAAGCCCAAGTTCATAATAAGAAAATTATAAGTATTACTTTCACACGGCATTGTATGTGTCAAATATTCTTATCCCAACAGCGGTCCAAGAAATTGAGGGTCAAGATTTTCATTTTGTTGATGTTATCTTTATCTTGTTAAGTAGTATCGGTCAGAACTTTGTTTCACTTATCTTCAGATCACTATGTTGGAAGTCCGGATCCCCTGGTTGGTCCAAACAGGCTCCCAAACAGGGGATCCGGGGATCTTAAAATGTCTGTTGCACAGAAACCCTTGAGTTGTTCAACAATTCCATCTGAACATAAAGATGCTCTAGATACACCTTTGCTACCGCATCTAATACTGAACCGGACAAGAAATCTAAATTGGAACTAGACTCAGTTTTTCTCAAAGTTTCCTTCTACTAGCTCGGATTCCCAACATCATGGCTTCTCTTTTTTCTTACAAGATGATCTTCCTGCAATTGGCTCTTGGGATCATGGTTTTGATCTTTATGTGAATGCATAGGGAGAAACTACTGAGTTAATGACTTCGCGACAAGCCTTGCTCTTGGGTTTTTTTTTTTTTTTTACTGAAATATCAATTTTTCAACAATTTCCATTATAAGGGAGGCTATTTGATGGTTATTTTTAGATATTTTCAATTTTAACCATTATATAAATATAAAGTCCAAAAAAGAAGGCTCTCGAGGAAAGATTAAAAATCTGGCCAGCAGCAGCTTGATATCTTGCAAGAAGACTTTTGATCTGACCTATACTCCACGGTGTTGTTGCTTTGAGGAAAAAAAAAAAAGGACATCAAAGCATCCGCCAGAAGGAGATTAGGAGTGGATGGAATTGTGGAAACTGGCCGAATGAGATCCGTAAAGACTGATTTTGATTAATCCGAGGACGAGCAAGTCAGCTCTGCTTGTCGATGGAGATTCCACTCTTCCTCCATTATTGAATCATATCTCTTTACCTGAATCATAGAAATTCACCGTGAGAACTCGATCAAATGATCCAACTGAGGATTCTCCGATGATCAAGTTAGGCCAAAGAATCCGCTTTTTCTTAATCCTTTGTATTATTGATAGAATTGTGCATACCTCTTCATCTGATTTTATTCTGCTTTAAATACTTTCCCTTTTCCTGGATTCTCTCCCACTACCTGCGCATGTTCTCTTCCTTCATCATTTCAATTTTTGTAACTGTCAGACCTTCGATCGTGGGATGTCTTCAATCCGGGAATTAACCCCTCACTAACTGTCACGCCGGTAGTTACTGATTCTTGCGCTATCATCTGGGCTTGATTAGTGGGTCAGGTTGCGTTAATCTTGACCCAAACTTGATCCACGTATCAATTTGGATCACCCCCCCACCCCCACCAAAAAAAAAAAAAAGAAAAAAAAAAAGAAAGATCCTTTAATATCATCCCCCTAACATTCAGGTTGCGTTAATCTTGACCCAAACTTGATCCACATATCAATTTGGATCAAACCCAACCCCCGCGCCCCCCCCCCAAACTTGATCCACATATCAATTTGGATCAAAACCAACCCCCCCCCCCAAAAAAACAGAAAAAGATCCTTTAGTATCATCCCCCTAACATTGAGAATGAGGATCTCTTCCGCCAATAGAAAAAAAAAAAAAAAAAAAAAGGGAAACAAGGGATCATCTTGTCAAAGGCCACAGGTGAAACAGAAAACGCCACAGGGGCGCCTATTAATCAAAACAGAGCCTTTGGAATTGCAAATTAGCTATTTTATAATGTTGATCCAAGTTTTAGATAAATTGAAAATTCGGAGGGCTTTGAAAAGAAAAAATCCCACTGAAGTTTGCCAAAAGCTTCAATAATGTCCATTTTCAAATAAATAGAACCTCTCAGAATTTTTTAATTGAGATTTTTTGGAAAAGCTCATGCACTAGAGTTGAATGTTGGAGTATTGATCGGCCTTTGGAAAAAACTGCTTGAGTGGAAGATATAAGTGAAGGTAAGATGTTTGAGAGCCGTGACGCAAGTGGAAACAACTGCAGGGGAAAAGTTTTAGATTGGCCACCCCTGCAGTCGCACCCCAAAACGCGGACGTTTCATGGCAATCAGTTTGGGGGCGTAAAAGTATGAGCTCCATAATTTCTGCCTAAAAAATGGACAAGAAGAGGGTGGAAAGTGTTATCTTCTCGTTAGTCGTGAGGTCCCTTGAGGAAGATCCTTGTAGGGGGAACGAGGAGCATTGAAATTTCTTTTGTAAAGATTGCTGAAGCTATCTTCAGTAGCTTGTAATTATGGTTCCCATATGAGTCAAGGACACACCAGCGATGGCGCGATGCAGTTGGGACGCTGAATCAACATGTAAAAAACATGGGAGTATTTGATACTTCTACTAAAGTTTCTGGATATGATAGCCACCCTAATTGCATATTGTTGTGGGAACGCATGTAGAAGGAAGCGCGAAACCCGTGATCGAAAAATCAAGCCACACAAGACTCACAAGAGAGAGATGTGGGTTTTATGTGTTGCGGCAAAACCGCCTACATCCACCGCAAGAAAGCAACGACTCACATCTCGACTCTCTTCAAAGTCAATCTTTACTTGCTTAAGCCCCAAGAAAGCCCAGTACAATGATTAAAATACCGATAACAAATCTACACCTTAACTTGTATTCCGCATAACTTGAGTCACCGGAACATTGTCTTCTCGTACCTCTCTAATAGGTGTACACTCTCTTAAACGCTATGAGATGTTGTACATACATTTGAACTTTGATTTGCAAACAAAATTCCTCATCTCGTCAAAACTTACCACTTTGAACTTGATACTCCATTGATGACATAATGAGTGTTTTTCGAATCACTCAATCTGCAAATTTCTATACCGCGCTGTATATGTCCTCACCACGAGTAAGTAGGATCATACCGATCTGATATCTAACTCCATTAGTCAAATTCCGTTGTTGACCGTTGAACATCCAATCTTTCCCTGCTATTGGGTAGATGTACTCGTAACGAATCTATAGGCGCAAAAGGACCTCCAATCATTCATTGGATGATGCTTCATATATTGAAGAAACAACCTCTACCGTAGATCTCAGTCAAAGTCCTTTTACCGTACCTATTAACGTCACCACTGATATCAGCATGCAATGCTACTCATAGGCTTCCTGCTATACTGCGGTCAGGTCGACTAGACCCTGAAGCAGCTCAGGGAAGGAGGATAGCCAACGGATTCTGCTAAATCATATCAATTATTAAAAATCTTAGAAACGCGCTAATTCTATTAAATCATATCAATTATTATAAATCAAATAAATATACTAAATTTGAAAAATCATCTAGAAGATCCAAAACTAAAAACTGTGGTGGGAGAATCTTGAATTCTGTCATGGCTGCGCCTTGTGGACTTTGGGCCTTCTGAAATAAACTTTCAAACATGGTCCAGTGGTCTAGCGTGCATCACCTTTGAATGGTTGAGAAGAGTTTTTGAGGTCTTAGAAAACTTAGGGAAGGTGAGAGAGATTAGAGAGAATATAGATGAGTGTTAAAGGTATGAGAAGAGTGGAGGTGTTTATAATTCAATGAGAAGAGAGGAGGTGTTTATAATTTAAAGTGTTGAACTGTCAGAAAATACTACTCATTTGACCTTTTCTTGGTGCCGGCCCAGGTACCTTGGCCCAGCACAGCCTTTGCCGTTGACAGTGTCAGCCCACAACACGGTTTTTCATGTTGGGCTGAGCCAGACGTACCCTTAACCATGGGGCTTGTCAACCACGGATTTTTGACGAAGAGTCTCCGTAAGTCCTGCAGATATGGGATATGGCCGCCGAAAACGTTAGGCTTATAAGTCAGATCCTGACGTAATTCAATGGCAGTGGTTTTTACCTCTGGGTACCTTTTTGTAGGCCTGGATTATTGTCTTTTGATTCCGTGACCTCTGCCGTCTCCATTTTTCCGGTTTGATTGTTTCCAACTCCCAAAAGTATTTTTACCAAAAAAAAAAAAAAAAACCCCAAAAGTAACCCATGAAAAAATCTTGTGTTATGGGTTGGGATACACCAAGCAACATTATAGATATTAAAACAATAGGGAGGGAGTGCCATTGGGTTCTCCTTTTGGAAAAATATAAAGAAAAGGCATACAGTACTTTAAGGTGACATATGACTTTGCTAGTCTTTCTCTCCTAATATCTTTCTCGTTTAAAATATCATCTCATTTCCCCTAAAATCTCTCTCATTAAACAACTCCTAAAATCTATAATTGGGGCAGCAGTTGTCCTGTCTTAATGTCTAGTGGAAGAAATAATTAGAGAATTGTTAGCTTATATTCAAGAAAGTGTTAAGCCTTGGTGTGGCCCGGGCCCGTACAGGACGGGATTTGACACAGGCCTATTCAATTTAGGGCAGCGATTGGAAAACCCCCCACAGGCCTGCCCAATATGCGAAACAGGATTGGACAGTCCAAGCCTAGGCCCAGCGGGCCCATTGAGAGGTCTAGGGCCCACTTATAAAAATCATATGCTACTATAAAGGGGCCCACTATTCAGATCTTATGACCCAAAAATATCAACATCTTTTATTTATGTGGTATCCAACACCAGTTTTATGGAACTCAATAAATCTGAACCATGTACCATCTGAGTAGACCTACCAAATAAATGCTTTACTAATCTATATAAGATTTGATAGATTAAATATCATGGCTATTTTAAGTTATTTACATCATCTATGAAACTCGTTTGATGAAGGATTGACATATATCTATTATGTGTAGTGGTGTTCTGTTTTTATTTTTTGGTCTTTAATTTTGGCTCGGGCTTATCATCCGTCATCACCGTTCAATTCTTCTTGTTATATAGTTATTTTATAGCAATTTCAAAGGTACACGACAATAGCATTTCAATGTAAATTATATATAAATTAGTTTAGTCTTTTTGCTAAATAATATATTTACTTATCTTACTTTATTTCTTTATCGATAATATTTTAAAGAAAAAAATAAAATTAAATATATTTTTATTGTTTGGCCAGGGATAAGCACTGGCGGCCGTTGCTAGTTAATAATTAAAATATTAAGATATCCAAACATGAGACACCTGAGTGGAAATGGAGATGGGTTATCCCATGTGTTGTACCACTGACCCAATTAGAAGAAAATAAAAGCGCAGGAAAAATACTAAGATAACACTTGTTCTATTATCGAGAAAACTTTCACTTCAGTCATGAATTATGCCCTCCGTCAATGGAAACTAGACTTGGATCATATGTTCAATTGGGGTAAACCCTAATTAAAATGCATGGTAATCGGTAATCCATGGCGAAATACATAAAAATAGAAAAATAAGAGTCAGTTTGTAAGAACAAGGGTTTGCGTGGTTGGCTACTAAACCCATGTCTCATCCAATTACCTAGGGTTTGATCGCTGGTGTCTTTCTCCACTTGTGTGGCCACCTTTTTTGCATTTGCAGGCTGTCTCCCTGTGAGGCTCTGTGAGTCCAGGTGCTGTCATGGGTCCCACCGCCCCCTAAGTTTTGATTGGAGTTTGGACTGAAATCAGATGAAATTAATCTAAAGCTCCTGTTTTAGTACAGCCGCATTTTGATTTGATCCCACTTACACGTCTTTAATTCCTTATTTATATAAAATACCATCCCATTAAACATCTTTCTTACTTTCTTTGCATTTTCTTGATTGGTGTTTTACTTTTTGCTAAAACACCATAAAATCCCTGTCATGTTTGAGTAAATTCACCATAAAAAGTTATGTAATTAAATATCAAATCAGTGGAAAAAATAATGATTGTGTAAAGGAGAAGTATGCTTTCTTATAAAGGAAAAAAAATGTATTTGTTTTTAGAGGATTTTACAAAAAAAAAGGTGACCAGTGGCACCAAAAGATCATTTTAACTGACCTTGCACCATATCAGTCATTTTGCCTGAAAAGATGTTTTTTTATCAGCACTTTCTACTAGCGTCCCTAGCGGCCTTAGTTTTATAACGTTATGGATCCCTAGGGACCCTGCGGTGTATACCTAGAGGAGGAGGAGGAGGTATATAGTTTTGAGGCTTTGAGCTCTCATCATCTCCCCTTGCTCCTTCTTTGCCAACTAACTAACACTTTGTTTCTAGTTATAGAGGAGGAGTTATAGGGTTTTGAGGCTTTGAAGTCACCAATTTGGGTCTTCCAGATATTCCATTTATTTAGCTGATTTTGGAAGACTGGATTGCTTCTCCTCCTTAGGGAATCATTCATGGCCCACACAAATGCACTAAAAGCCCACAAATGATTGTTTAATCCTTCAGACAATCATGTGATTGTGAAGATTTTTCTTCTTTTGGTTATTTAGTTGTCAACATTGATATGATATCTACCTCCTTTTTATTTTATTAACACTTTTGGTTAGAGTTGGATGGTGTTCATGTTCAAACTCTTGTTCAGATAAGTAATTGGTTCCAACTACCGTTTTGTGTCTTCCATTTAGATGCTAGGGGCTATGTGAGCTAATTTAGCAACCCTGTCTTGTTTTACTGATTGTGTGTGTTGTTAATTAAACAGTTGGCTATGTAAATGGTTGTCCTCTTATTTAGATGCTAGTGGGTTATGTAAATGGTTGGCCGTTTGTCCTGTTGCATGTGGCAATCTGTTGTTGGGTATGCTAGTTTGAATCACTAGTTATGTCAAACCTCGAATCTACAAATTGGACGATAAGAGCTAGGGACTGGGGTGCATATGGGAAGGTTGGATATGTGTAATTGTGTTTTTCATTTATATTTTATGCCCATCATGGAGATGGAATAAGGGCATAATCTAGACAACAATAACGTCATAGACGACTCTGAAAAGGCTAAAGGGGAGCATCCAAAAGCACATACCTTCGACAAAGAGGATGTGGTGGGGGACCACAGTTGGTAGAAGGGCGAGGAGTCACAGACGAAGAGGATGTTGGAGGGGACCATCGTTGGCTGGGCGCAGACGACCGCGTTGAAGAAAAAAATAAGCTGTTGACAACGAAATTAAGCTTTATTTTGTTATACTTTGTATACACTGCAGGTCCCTAGGGACCCTTAACGTTATAAAACTAAGGTCGCTAGGGACGCTAGTAGAAAGTGCTAAAAAAATTTACTTTTTCAGGCAAAATGACTGATCTGGTGCAAAATCGGTTAAAATGATCTTTTGGGGCCACTGGTCACCTTATCTTTTTCTTTTTTTTTTGGTAAAGTCCTGTTTTTACAAAGTAGAGTCATTTGAAGTGAGTTGAGAAATCAATAAGTGGAAGTGGTAAAGAAACAACTTATGTTTTATGGACATAAATTATTTTGATGACAGGTAAGTTAAAAGTAAAATTTCTTCCCGTCCGAGAAATACCAACTAGATATGGTGAAAGTAGAACTTTTGATCGTTAGGATTAGTTTCCCATAAGTTTTACTTTTATCTCTTAAAAGAAAATTCTGCATAAGCATTTCTATTTTCTTAAGATTCTTCTGTTTCCATGTCACCCTTCCTCCCGGAGGATGACAGTGATCATCTTCTCCATTTCAAAAATGATCGGACACTCCTCAACTCATTTCAATTAAGAAAAACTCTATTACACAGTGACCAATACCAATAATCCATGATCGATCGGACCAGAAGAGGCAGGACTGATAAAATCTTTTATCATATTTGGATGACCCTCATAAAACTTTAATCAATACCCTAGAATATTACCAAAAGAGAAAAAAAATAATACCCTAGAAATAATGGGTAAGAAAAATCTTATTTAAAAGAACCCAAAGGTGGAATGAAAAGCTAAATAATTGAAGATGGATGCGGTCCTCCATCCACAGAGCACAATTTTTTTTATATCAAATGTATGGATCATCAGACATTGACACCTCCATTTTATAAACATACCCTGGTGCATTAGTAATACCTAACGAGTATAGAAAAAAGGATTAGGTGAGTCAGATCGATTCAAGCCTAGTTTTTAAACTCAAAATTATAGTCCTATTAAAAGTTTTTGCCAATCAATATTCGGTTGTTGGGCCCAAGATGCAGAGAGATTCCTAACCGGAGCATTCGAATAATGCGTCCAGGCCCTCAAAGTCTTCATGTACGAAGACTGCTCTTTTGTTTGCTATATATACACACACACCCACCCGCGAAGACTCCTTGATCTTATTAATCTGAAATCCATCGATCCTTGAACCTTCGATTGAGACTTTTTCATATTATGGTTTCACCAGTTTGAAAAAAAAAAGAAAAAATTTCCACACCTATGTTTCCTATGGTGATCATGCCATGCGAAAAGAAATATCAAGACTTTTGTAACTTGATGACGCACCATTTTCTTGATACAATACTATGAAAAAAGAAAAGAAATAATTAACTAAGTAATATCACAGAAATTTAGGATTCTTTTTTTTTTTTTTTTTGGCCTGCGTAGCATTCTACGTTGAAAGCACAGATGCCGATATATTTTTATTTTATTTCTCTTTTTCGCATTAAAGAATGTGAAGTGCGTGTCAGTCTCTTTCACTTTTAATTTTATTTCAATATTTAGGTTCTTTGTGATAATGATAATAATAATATTTTTGTTTTTTAAATATTTATTTAATATATAATTTATTTTTTTCTTTTAATTTATCTTATTTTGGGCTAATTCTTTGATATTTTTATTCTAGATTTTATTTTTTCCATGGTAGTCTACTATTATACTTTTATTTTATTTTTTAATATTTGAAATAATCCTTTTTATAAACATTTGACTCCAAAAATCAAATATCAAAGCTGGCACTTGAGTACTGATTTGGCTTATTTCCAATTGTTGATGACAATTTTGGCTTTATGTGCTGAATTATTGGGAGTGGGTCGTCCATGCGATCCCATGTTTTGGAAACGGATCTCTCCTGTTTGGACGAATAAGGAGTTGCCGCCGGGGGGGGGGGGGGGGGGATAAAGAGAAAGTAGCTTCGCTTTGCTCCTCGGCATCTGTAAGTGTCGAATCTTGACTCCCCCAAATAGGGCTCCCCTGTTTGGACGAAAAAGGGATCACAACCCCTTTTATTGAATCCGGATCCCTGTTTCCAACGAAACAAAGCAACTTGTTTGGGGGAATGTCCAAGCGCCACGTTGTATCATCATTTAAAAAAAGGGTAAATTAGCCTCAAGTCTCTAATCACGGTCTTCTAAGGCAGTCAGCCCAACAGTTTTTTCTTTAATGTCTTTAGTACATACAGCCGGAGATATTTTGGTTAGAGATCCCTAATATTCCACATCATATAATTTCATAACTAATTTGCCCCTTTCAACAGTTTGAGCATAAAGGTTTGAATTTTAAAAGTTCAAATCATCCATTCTCCTTCATTCCTAGGTTAAGTTTTCTCTCATTCTCTGTTGTCTCGGAGAACCCCTTCCGTCTTCTTCCCTAGGAACGAGGGACTTCAGCAGAGAGCTCTGCAAATCGAAGTTGGCCATCTCCGACTACACCAGCAACGATGGCGACGGCCCAGCGATGGAAACGCGACTAGTCCGAGCCTTCTCCTGCGACAGGTTCTGCATAACACAAAAATTCGTTGTTGTCTTTGCCTTTTCTTTCCTTTTTTCGTTTCGTGTAAGTCTAGCTCTTGCAATCATAGCAACAAAAAATGGGGACTCTTTCTTACAAGAAAATTGTTGCTATTCATCTGAGTTTATTTGAGTTCCACAACAAATTTATCCGAGTTCTGGACAAATCTAGTTGAGTTTTTATCAAGTTTATCTAAGTTTTGAGTTTTATCAAATTTATTTGTGTTTTATACGAATTTATCTGAGTTTTGGACAGATTTATTTGAGTTCTAAAATAAATTTATCTGAGTTCTGGACAAATCTAGCTGAGTTTTTATCAAACTTATCTAATTTTTGAGTTTTTGTCAAATTTATTTGTGTTTTATACGAATTTATCTGAGTTTTGGATAGATTTATTTGAATTTCAGTACAAATTTATTTGAGTTTTGGACAAATCTAGCTGAGTTTTTATCAAATTTTTTCTAAGTTTTGAGTTTTTGTCAAATTTATTTTTTTTTATACGAATTTATCTGAGTTCATGACAGATTTATTTGAGTTCTAGAACAAATTTATCTGAGTTCTAGACAAATCTAGTTCAGTTTTTATCAAATTTATCTAAGTTTTAAGTTTTTGTCAAATTTATTTGTGTTTTATACGAATTTATCTGAGTTATGGACATATTTATTTGAGTTCTAGAACAAATTTATCTGAGTTCTGGACAAATTTAGCTCATTTTTTTATCAAATTTATCTAAGTTTTGAGTTTTGTCAAATTTATTTGTGTTTTATACGAATTTATCTGAGTTCTGGACAGATTTATTTGAGTTCTAGGAACAAATTTATCTGAGTTCTGGACAAATCTAGCTGAGTTTTTATCAAATTTATCTAAGTTTTGAGTTTTTATCAAATTTATTTGTGTTTTATACGAAATTTATCTGAGTTCTGGACAGATTTATTTGAGTTCTAAAACAAATTTATCTGAGTTTTGGACAAATCTAGCTGAGTTTTTATCAAAATTATATGAGTTTTGAGTTTTTGTCAAATTTAGTTGTGTTTTATACGAATTTATCTAAGTTCTGGACAGATTTATTTGAAAACTAGAACAAATTTATTGGAGTTCTGGACAAATCTAACTCAATTTTTATCAAATTTACCTAAGTTTTGAGTTTTTGTCAAATTTAGTTGTGTTTTATACGAATTTATCTGAGTTCGGGACATATTTATTTGAGTTCTAGAACAAATTTAACTGAGTTCTGGACAAATGTACGTAGCTCAGTTTTTATCAAATTTACCTAAGTTTTGAGTTTTTGTCAAATTTAGTTGTATTTTATACGAATTTATCTGAGTTCTAGACAGATTTATTTGAGTCCTTGAAAAAATTTATCTGAGTTCTGGACTAATTTAGCTGAGTTTTTATCAAATTTATCTCAGTTTTGAGTTTTTGTCAAAAATTTTTTGTGTTTTATACGAACTTATCTGAGTTCTGGACAGATTTATTCAAAATTTTGAATTGTTGAAATCTATTTCTGTTTTTGAATTTTATTTGTCTTTTGAAATGGTAGTTAACCATTATCAATGGCATATCCCACTAATCATGGAATATGATTTATATTTAAAGAAAGAGTAACTTAAACATTTTAAGTCTTCAAATTTGAAAAAAGGACCTACCACATTATGAAAAGAGATGGTGGATCTAATGCCATAAAATCAAATTTTGAGGGACCTGTCGCCAAATGCCCCTTAAAAAAACGAGATAAAGGCATCCACGAGATTTTGCTGGCTTTCTAGGTGTCCTGATCCCAAAAAGCTATCTCAAGCTATTGTGATAAAAGTATGACGCAAAAGGAGGGGTTAAATAGTGTGGGTACCGATTAAAAAAAAAAGAAAGAAATTGTGTGGGTTGTGGCCTGAGGGAGCACCCAAGTGATTGTGCTCTTGCAATATGAACGGGTATGATTTGCCTGGAAATAATGACCCCTCCTATAGTAGTCCAGATCATGGTTGAAAATCTCGGCAGATACCTGTTCGTATCAGCCGATATGAACCGGTATCGGCCTGTACCGGTACAATATTTTGATGGGAAACCGATATCGGTATCTCCCATCAAAATATCGCCAAAAGATCGGAATGTATCAGCAGATATTTTGAATATATCGGTCGAACCGATATATCGGCCGATATTATTCAAAATATCGGCCGATGCATGGTGTTGCTCTTCTTCCCTAACCTTCTTCTTGCAGGTTAAAAAGGGGAAAAAAAAAAAAACTTACAGCAATAGGAAACAGAGATTGAATGAAAGGATGAGGAGGAAAGTACCTGGATTGGCTCCACAACTGCTACCGGCCGGCCGCACAAATCAAGCAGTAGCTGCAGTACTCTTTCCATTTCCTTCTTCCCTTCCTCTCCTCTCTTCCCCTGTTCTTCCTCTTCCTCTTCTTCTCCTCCCCTATCCTCTCTGTCCTTTCCTTTTCTTTTCCCCTGCTTCTTTTTCTCCTTTCCCTCTTTCGTTTCTGGCCCTTCCCTCCCTTTCCTTTCCTTTTCTGCCCCCCCCCCCCCCCTTTTTTTCGTTTCTGGCCCTTCCCTCCCTTTCCTTTCCTTTTCTGCACCCCCCCCCCCCCCCCCCCCCCCCCCCCCCTTTTTCTCTTTTCCCTCTTTCATTTCCGGTTTCCCTCTCTGTTACGGTTCCAGTCGAAATGGGTTAATGCCCTGTTAGCTGTTAGGTTTTTTTTTTTTTTTTTTCCCCTTTTCTAACTATCAGTTGAGTATTAAACATTATAACCATGGCACCTTATGGGTCCTACAATGGAGCCCACCTACATAAAATCCAAACAGTTCAAAATAACTCTCCCTCCCTCTATCATGTCCTGAGAAAGTTTCACTCTAATTGGAAAATTTCCAACCATTAGATTAATCAATAAACCAATTTAGAAAAAAAAATCAATCTAATAAGAACAAATCTCCTAATAAAATGAGATTTGGATGATGGCCCATGCAAGAGAAGGGCAACTATTTTGAGTGGTTTAAATTTTTGTAGGTGGATCTACCATGAAGACTACAAGATTTCCAAACTACCCTAATTAATTTTTAATTACACCTTACTAAAAGGGCCTAATTATCTTAAATCTAAACCACTTGAAGATAAATGTCCCTTCTTGTGTGGCCCTTTAATTTTTCCTACTCAAATAGGAGTTGGGCCCAGTGAATTAACCATTTATAAGACATCTAGAGTAATGATTCAAATCATATAGCATGGCGAATTCAATTGTTGCCAGAGTATGATTCAAGAAAATTTTTTTATAAAGCTATTACAAAATGTGACAGTTATTTTTAATCATTGGGATTTTAAATATGGCTACATTAATGGGTTTGTAAATTATAAGAATGGACACATATATTATGTCACGTCCCCCGAACCCGATTAGAGAATAAACCGGATCCGGGAAGTGAAATTTTGGGCCAATTAAATTTTTTTGCCCTTTTTGGCCCAAAGATCGTAAGTCCGCTGTGAGGATAATGTGTTTGAACCTCAAAGCATAAAACAATAGCAGAATTCATACATTGATATTAACAATGGATAATAAATCTCAATTAAATTTAAAGTTGCAAGAAACAATTAAAGCTAAAAAAAAAAGTTAGTTTAATTACAATGGCCATCCCAGAAACTAAGGCCATTAAATCAAATGAAGGCAATAAACAAAAGTTCCAAAGATAATAATAATGAATTAATAAAATCTAATGAAATGTCCCCAAAGTGAATCTCTCATGTGCCTGGTAGTGATGACGCTACACTACGTCATCGGCACTCCACTCTCGTGCCTCCTCTGCTGGTTGGAGATCCTCTGGGATCTCCTCACCGGCCTGCTCCTCGTAGTAGTACTCACCTAAGGAGTCTGCACACCAAGGAACAGAGTCAACGACATGTTGAGCAATAGATAAGCAAGATATAATTAAAACATAACATGCATCAAGTGAAAGAGTAATGACAAAATATAATCAAGTGAATACAAGGAACAGAACTAGGCATAAAGCATGAGTAAATAACCAACAGAATCAATATCAGGAATCCTAGCAATACTAACAATCACCACTACCAATGTAATGCAATGCACAAGAGGGAGACTCCGTGGATGTCCAAGCCACCTCACGGGGTACCAGTAGCAATCCTATCCGGACTACTGATACCAAAGTCCGACTCCAGGGGGATCCAAGCTCCCGGTCCTGGGAATAGTAGCACGGTCCAAGCCCGCTCCCAACTATTCAACACCATGGACGCCGTCCAAAGCTGACTGCCCACCCCTATGTCCGAGTAACCGGCCCATCAATAAAACCCCAAACTGCAGCTGGCCATGATATGCAAATAATAATAAAGTGGTGCTGACATGCGGGAAAAACAAGACAAGCAAGTCTGGCTAGTTCAGCAAACAAAACATGTTCTTAGGGATTATTTCATTCAAAACAATACAAAACATATCAACCACACGATAATCCCTTACATGCTAGCCAGTCATGTTTATCAATACACGATACACAGTTCCTAAGGTACACTCTAAGTCAGGTCCTTGTCCTAATTCTATGAGAGTTTATGTTTCAAATTAATTAGGTGTTTTATGCCAAGAGAGTGTACAAGGAACGAAATCAACGGATACGATTAACAAGTCAATGAGAGATTACAATCCAATCCTCGGCAAGTGTTGTCATCCATGTACCATATTTGTTTTAACGGAGTGCGTGGGGAATTCGAATCAACAATGTTTATAAAGAGTTCCTGGTTGTACAATCATGTTAAACATTGATTGATTCAACTCCATACGCATTCGGTTAAACCATACACAATACACGAATACCTAGACAACCCATCGAAGCACACCAAGCCACGTGCTGCGATTTTAATACCCATTAATGGTCACGTGAGAGACTAAGTTCATGGTTTCCAATATCTAAGGCCCAAACCTAAGTTATTAGTCTCATTTACACTAAAACAAGAGATGAAACAGTAATATGAATATTTACATCACTTCTCGACCTCCAATCATGATGAAACTAGAACCATTGGATTCTACATCTCGAGAGCTTTCCAACGGTATATTATATGTAGAATTCCAACGGACGGATTAAAAGATATGACCTTTAGAAATCAGCCCTCTAAATATATATATATAATATAAATATATTTTCTTTTTATTATTTTATTCCCTGCTGCGCCGGACGGACGTTCAGAACGTCTCAACGTTCAGGTTCTGAACGTTGAAACGTTCTGAACCGAAGAGAGAGCATTTTTTTCTTCTTTTTTATTTATTTATTTATTATAATGCAACTGCGCCTGACGTTCATGAGTCATGACTGAACGTTCTGAACGTTCAACAGCAGAGCTTCCTCTTTTTTTTTTCTTTATAATTTATTTATTTATTTCTACCCCCAAAATCCTTTCTCATCCACTCTAAATTCTTCCAAAAATTCACCTGCACAAAACTGAGCCACTATACTCTCCCAATGATATATTCCATCCATCATCATATCCACAAACATCAATTAACTTCAAATTAAAGTAAAATTACCCCAAAATTATTTTAACATACTAACCCCAAATTAATAACAGAAACATGCTTGGAATTTTGGAAAATCTAACAAGAACACAGCCAATCAATGGAAAACATACACACATGTATAATTATAAAATGCAAATCTACTTGCCTCAACCAAGAAGAAGATTGGAATCGGGGTATTCGAAGAGAAGCTCTTTATCACAAAACCCACAAATCTAACCCGACCAAACGCAACCTAACACGCAAAGGAAAAGAAAAGAAAGGAAAAGATTGGGATCAAGCCTAAATCTAAACCAAAGAGAATTGATTTAAAAGATGAGAGTGAGGGAAATTTACCAAACTGATGTCAATGAAAAGAGGAGATCGCGAGGAAGAAGATGAGCGGTTCGGATCTTCGAGATGGCCTTTCTGGGGAAGAGTTCCGGAGCCTTGGAAAAATGAGGAAGAAGAAGATGGCTGCGGTAGAGAAAACGTTCGTTGCAGAGAATGAAAAGAGATTAGGTTAATCTCTTGCTTAAGAAGAAAGGGAGGAGGAAAGGACAAGTTTACCCTTAAGTGGGTCCGGTGAAAGAATGAATTATTAGAAGGGTTTCTGGTCGCCGGATCGTAACGAGTCAGAAGACAAAAATGATCAGCGCGATGAGACCTTTCCAACGAACCCAAAATCACGGCGATAGGAATTTTTCGGAAAAATACTTAATTTTCCCTAAATTGCAAATTACCCCTACTAGGGTTAAACGAACTCAGAATCCAATGAAACTCCGCAGACACTATTCTAACGCTAAAAGAAACTCGCTCACTATCTAAACCCACCTAAATATCTAACAAAATAATAATAATAATAATCTCAAAATAAATGGGTCAACGGGCCGGTTATTGGGCCCAACTGACCCAGTAAGGTCACGGACCTTACATATTATACATTAAAACTTGACATATTTAATAATTAATAATTAGTCAGCGATACAGGATCTTATGACTTAAGGTGACCGAGATTTTGATTTATTGTTGTTACTAATGGAAAAAAATACTGTTTTCTAGTATTTTCTAATATTCTGGATTTTTTGGATATTTTTGAGAATTTTTTTGGATTAAAAAAAAAATTCACAACGCGACGACCTCGACGGACCGATATCTGCGACCGATACCGATATCATATCGATTTTTCAGCCCGGCCGATACCGCGACCGAGACCGCGATTTTGAACCATGGTCCAGATCCTCTGATTAGTTGACCCATGAGAACTCCTGATTCAAGTATTGGAATTTGGAAGGCTTGTCTATCAATTAAATATCTGAATATTTCAAAATGAATCTCTCTTATTTTTTGTTATACTAGATGTCTCCTAAGTTTACTCCTGTCCGTGAAATATGAGGATAAATACAATCTTGCATGTTATTAAGCATATTTTTTAATTAAGTTATTCATCATACAATCAATATTACAGTAGAGCCAACTTTTATTACAGTAAATTCCAAAAAAATCCAATACACAAGATAATGTGCATTTTAAACAGCTCTAATTTATTTTCAACAAAACAAGCTGTACTTCAACTTAAGAATTCCCCAAGTCATATACTCAAAGGATTCAAGCTCAAATAGCAATGAACACATGGATGCGGATGAAGGCCTTAGGCATGAAAACTGGGTCGTGCCTTGCCTTGCCCAAGTTGTTGGCACGGCCCAGGGCACGGATTTTTCCATGCCGTGCTAGGTCATGCCCCAGCTGGGCTCGGGCATGCCGCCCACGGGCCGGCCTACATGCCTCTTCTATTTTTTTTTTTATTTTCTTATATAAATTGAAAGAAAAATTATGGACTTTTAGGCGTTCTTAACTTGAAATAAAGTCGAAACTATTAAAATAAATGCACAAACATTAATTCTAATTTACAAATGAGTAATAAATATTTAATTATTTTAAGTTTAATATTTATTTATATATAAAAAATTAAATTTATATATATGGGACGTGTCTTGCAGTGCTTGGGCCTAGGCACCCCTGGCCCAGCACGGCCCACTCGGGGAAGCCGAGCTTGGCCGTGCCAGCACGTTGACCTGGTCAAAGGCCCAGGCACGATTTTTTCCGTTCCGAGCCCAAGACGCCGGCCCATATTTTCACTTCTAGACGCGACAAGACAATGAGTGCGGCCCACTTAAATCAAATGAAAGTCTCTTTTTTGTGCATGGCCCGGCAAGGAGATTGGTTTTTATTAGATTGATTAAGTATAAAATATTAAGACTTTATTTATAAAATGATTTTTAATTTTAATTTTGATCGCTTGTTAAATATGCGATCAAGTTAGAAATGGACCCAACTTCAATTGAAGTGATTTTATACAAGAAAATGTAATTATGAATGATTTGGGAGCCATTCACCATTTCTAAGGGAAGTTAGGGACTCTCAATTGTTGGATAAAATGGAAAACCTGCCCATAAAATGAAGAGGGATATAGAGACTAACAGTGGGTCCCAATAAATAAAAGATTTTATTTCAGGTGAAAAATGAGCCCATCTTATTATGGAATGCAGGTTTGCGCTTGCAATGACAGAAATTATAGCAGCTTTTACCAAAAAAAAAAAAAAAAAAACCACCTTCCCGGGAAGCAGTTCATTTTAGCAATAAGCATAACCTCTTGGAGTACAAGAAAAGATGCTTTATTCCTATGGTGTATCTAAGGTGGGTCATACCTAAAAAACAAATGGGATGAGATACGACGTGTACGAATCCATAGAAGAGTGGACGTTTCGAAGTGCAGGCACACCTTGAAACTTGAAATCCAGCAAAATCTCGTGGCAGAAAGTCTACTTGTCCCGGATTTCATGTCCCGGGACAAGCACGACTCCACAGGGAGGGGCAGTTTGGTCATTTACCAAACTGCCCCTCCCTGTGGAGTCGTGCTTGTCCCGGGACATGAAATCCGGGACAAGTAGCATGGCTCATCTCGTGGATACCTTTTTCTAGTTTTTCAAAATGATGATGTAACATGAAAGCCTGCAAAATCCTTTTTTTTTTTTTTTTTTTTCCTCTGCTAACGGAGGGTTTCAAACCCTTTGAATTGGACTATTTCCTTCGGACCCACAGAGAAGCCAGATAAAATCCCTGTGGCCCCTAAGTGGTAGCACAAGTAGATTCAACCTTCGGTTTCTGAAGAGGGGGGAACCGGGGGTCGATACCAATACCTCTAGCTCTTGAAGAGGGAAGAACCCTGGTCCTGACCACTCGGCCAACGCTTTGGGGTTAGCAAAATCTCGTTGATGCTCTTATATCGGGCTTGTAAAAATGATATAATGAAGTGGCGCTAAGGGCCTGTTTGGATGTATGGTGAATTGAAGAATGATGAGGTGAAGCATCAAATTAAGAGAGAATAAAATATAACGTGTTATGATGGTATTCTAGTTTTAGTTGTTTAGTATGAAATCTTTTTCACTTTTTGTATAGAAAAGTGAAGCTTTTTTGTCTTTTAGTGGAGAAAAGATGTAATTTTTTTACTTCTTTTTTAAAAGATGGAGGGAATTTTGAAATTGTGTATTTTTAATATGACCCATTGTCTTTCCTTATCTGGATAATGGAAGCTTTACCTCACCACACCTCACTTCCCCACACATCCAAACACGCGAAGGGATTTGCCCAAAGAGCGTTCCCCTGTTTCGTTCAAACAGGGGATCCGGACTCCATTTTTCTTACCTTATTTGCATATTTTCTCTCACCAACTTTGTCTTTTAAAATTATAACATCAGATGAAAGATCTGGGAGGATATAATTGCATTACTTTCTTTGTAACTTGAAATACAATCCCCGTCTTCTTCGTTGTTGATGGCCGGCGGACCTGCATATTTGCGACTGGGGGCAGTCGCCCACTTTGGGCCTGGTTCCGCTTCTAAAACTCATATGAATTCTTTGAGTTTGATTTCAAGATCTTCAGTCCGCCTACAAAATTCAAATGAAAATCCTAAATTTCCCCTAAAAACCCAACTACATGTTTGGATCTGCCTCCCCGCAACGCAGATCCTCCGTCGTCCACCACTGCAAGTAGTAGTTTGTGGAACAAAGTCTGGCTCTTCTCCAGAAGAAGAGAAGAGGAAGACCGCTTCTTCCGAGGCTGCCGTTGCATATGTAGTAGAAAAGTTGGGTGATCTCCTCTTTGAAAAAGCACAACTCGGTGGAGTGTGTGTTGACCTCAAATGGATTCAAAAAGAACTGGATGAGATACAATTCTTTCTGAAAGATGCCGATTCCAAACAAAATGCAGATGAGAGAGTGAGGAAATGGGTGTCAGAAATCAGAGATGTTTCTTATGAAGTGGAAGACGTTATTGACATCTTCATCTACAATCAAAGGAGGCAGCATGGATTTCTAGGGCCTGTCAAAAGATGCTTCAGTGAGCGAATGGCTCTTGCCAAAATTGAGCAAATAAAGCTGAAGATCAGTGAAATCTCAAAAAGGAAGGAGACTTATGGCATAATTAGGGATGTCAACGAAGGAAGACACGAGGCAAGCTCTGCAAGGAAAGGTTTGGAAGACCGTAGGCGGTTTTCTACCTCGCTTGATGAGAGGGAATTAGTTGGTCAGCAAAAAGAAATCAGCACTCTAATAAAGGAGCAGTTGATGAATGGGGAGCCTAGGCGTTGTGTGATTCCTATATTTGGCATGGCCGGTTCAGGTAAAACCACTCTCGCTCAAGAAGTTTATCATGATGTAATGCACGATTTTGATTGTCATGCATTTATTTGCTTGTCTCAACAAGATGAAAATAGAGATATTCTGATGCGCATTGTAAGAAGCCTGTCTGGCCTCCGTCTTGAGGACATGGAGAAAGAGGATGAGGATGACTTGTGGATAAAAGTTCGTAATCGCTTGAGAAGGAGATATCTAGTGGTCATTGATGATATATGGTCCATGAAGGCACTGAAAATGCTGACACTCCTACTGCCAGATCCTATGTGCAAAAGTAGGGTGATGTTTACCACTAGCATCACAGAGGTAGCTTTACATGCTGACCCATCAAGCCATCCACATGAGATGCGCCTTCTTGACCACAATGAAAGCTGGGAATTGTTCATGAGGAAAATCTTTCCAGGAGGAAATCCCTCGACAGCCTGCCCTTCAGAGTTGAAGGACAAGATCCATAAAAGATGTGGAGGTCTACCACTAGCTATTTTGGTCTTGGGAGGTCTCTTAGCAAGAAAAGATATCAGTGCATGGTCTGAAGTTCTCGACAGTATACCCAAAAGCTCTCAGCAATCTATGGAAATTGGCAAGAAAGACCACAACTTCTTGTCTTCCTTATCAAAAATATTAGCTTTGAGTTACTGGGATTTGCCTCATTATCTGAAGCCATGCTTCTTATATATTGGCCTTTTCCCAGAGGCTTATGGAATTGATTCGAAAAAACTAATCAGATTGTGGATTGCAGAAGGTTTCATTCAACGGAGAGAGAACAGGATTATGGAAGACATTGCAGAAGACTACTTAAAGGAGCTGGTTGACAGGAGCATGATTCAAGTGTTATGGTATGAGTCTAATGGGTCAATTGGTGGATGCTATATCCACAAGCAGCTACGTGACCTCTCTATATCCAAAGCTAGACAAAACAATTTCTTCACAATCCACAATCCAGACAATAATTGTTCATTCTCAACCACTGTGAGGCGACTGGCTCTCCATTGCAGTATTGACAGGTATCACCCAACTATGACCCTTCGTTCCATATTGTGCTTCTGTAACTTTGACATTTCTCAATTAGAATTTAGGAAAGCAAAGTTACTGAGAGTAGTGCATCAAGATTACGAGGCAATTTTTCCAAAAGTGACATCAAATAAGGAAGTTGGAGAATTTGTCCATTTAAGGTACCTAAGCCATGCGAGTGGAATTCTTGTATCATCCTTTGGAGACCTCGATAACCTACAAACTATAATAGCAAATCGAGTAGGTAGCTCCTTGCCTAATTCAATTTCAAATTTGGGACAATTGAGACATTTAGAGGCTATTGCTTCTGAGGACATAGGGAATCTACCGGTCAACAATTTAACAAACCTCCAAACATTATGCTTAGCAGGTGGAAGTTGGATAGAAGATGACTTTGGCAAGCTGACCAACCTTAGAGAATTGGCAATACATGGAAACACACATAAATATAACTACAAGGCACTGTCTGACTCTATTGATAAATTGAAAAATCTCCGATCGCTTACCTTACATGATTGGTTTCTCCCAGTACTCATGCCCTTTACAGATCATTTGTGTCTATACCATATGTCATTGTTTGGACAAATAGACCAACTACCAGAGTTGCCTCCAAACCTTACGGAGCTAACTTTAAAGCATTCTGAGTTAAGACAAGATGTAATTTCTATGTTGGAGAAACTACCATTCCTTAAGATTCTCGGATTACACTGCAATTCGTATAATATAGCGAAACTGACTTGCACCTCAGGAGGATTTCCTAAACTGGAATTGCTACAACTGATTGACTTACGTTTGGTTGAATGGATCGTTGAGAAAGGAGCAATGCCGTCTCTCAAAAGAGTCTTTCTTCGGCTTAGGTACAAGTTGGGAATTTATAATCTTCCCAAACAAGTCCGTGTTCACTTATTAGAGTTCACAGACTAGTTCAAGGAAGAAGAAAAGCAGAGCATAGATGGAATTGGAAGAAAACCAGGTAATTTATATTTTCAATTTCATTCTATAAGTTGAATCCTCCACTCTTTCAACACTAGATAGTTTTGTAGTTTATTCTACTTTTTGATGTTGGGGCATGTGGAAAAAGTTCTCCAAGCCTACTGAACACAAGAGCTTTGAGTCTAACAAAGTAAAAAAAATCAAGTCCGCTAAATATTTTCATTGGATGGAAGGTCTATAGTGGCCTTAAATAACGTTGATTTTATTTATATATAAGCTCTATGCCAAACACATAATATACTTAATTAGTAGGCAAATGTGCCCCAAAATCCCTACCACATATTCTATTATAAATATATATACATATATATATAGGGAAGTGCTCCTATGAGAGACACTCTCACCAACTTGGTGAGAGATGGGTGGGGGTCCTCACATTTAAGTTGGGGGTCCTGGCATATATATTCTTGTTATTCAATTATTTTTCTTTTCATTTGTTAACATGATTATAACTCACAACCTCTAATGAGCACTTTTTCATCTAAGTTAAAGGCCTTTCTAATTCAATCCGTGACCTACGATATGCAATTTGGATAATTAAAGTTTTGGGCTCGCACAAACCTTTGCAAGAATCTCTAGAAATAATGCTAAAAGAGAGAAAACATGTTTCTTTTTTTTTTCTTAGCATGAATGATAACGTGATTGTCCGCTACCAGCTCCATGCACAATTTTTTGCACGGATCTCTATCTTAACAAAATTATTTTTTATATTTAAATATGTGGATAAGATATATTTGTGCCCATTAATTAATTGTTTATAAGCTCACAAGCACTATGTTGTATAGGCGCTCTGAAAATATAATTATTTTAAAATTTATCGTTTAGGCACTCCCGTTCCCGCTCCGCACTCTGGGCACTTAAGCTGGGCATGTTCAAGCCCTTTTATTGGGTCTATAGATGTTGTTATTGATGATGACGACGATGATGATAAACTACCCATCCCAGCTCATATTAGGAAGTACCCTAGTGCATCCTGGCAAGGCTAATTTTATGAGTATATTTTCCAATAATAAAGATAAATTTGATAGACTCTTTATAAATCTTCATTTCTGTTTTATAACTTTCCAGAGAAGATGGCGAGCAAAGCTGAATCGAAGTCCTATCCCATCATATATATATCCATTTCATTTATAATTTGTGAAAAAACCCAAACACATTGTTATCCAAGCATTTTGAAACTAGTCTCTCTAGAGTACTTGTATTAATTTAGAACTCTAGGATTTGATCATCATTCTCAGCTTGTATTAACTAAATTTTTTATTTGCACCCTCATGTGTTTTACAGGAGATATTTCAACACCACATGTGACAGCAATGCTTTGGAACGATGGTGGCATGAAACCAATTTCTCTTCTTTTTCTTCATCCTCTCATTTTATAAGTTGTTCGTGAGATACTTGAAAAGTATTATCGTGTGATTCTAGATTTGGGTTTTGTACTGTTGACTATAAACTCAACGATGTGTTCTTATGTTCCTTGCTTGATTTCATCATTCTATATGCCATATGGTGTTAATGGCATTTGCATACTAGCTATGCAAAAATAAATCAGCAAAGGTTTTAATATGTGTTTATGGAAAATTGTAACGGAACTTCTAGGTACATATATGTGGTGCCTTCCCCATCCACTTTTCCCTCTCTCCTTTCCAGGGAAATGCCATAGATTCATGGGAAATTACATTACTTTAATGTTTTTTCTAGCGAAAAAGTGTTCGCATTAAATATTGAAAATGTTTTCAATAAAAAAGACCCCATTTATCCTTGCTATTTCCTCAGAAAGACATCTACAAAACAGTGCCCCTTGGTTTCTGTCATTATGGCCTTCCAAAGCATGAACTAGCCTTTCAAGCTCTTCATTGTGAGGTTTCTTTTCAATGAGGGTCAAGATTTTCATTTATTTGATGTACATTTCAGATCTTGTCGAGTAGCATCGATAAGAAATTTGTTTTACTTATCTTTCATTATGTTGGAGGACAAAACATCATAGTCGTAAGCAAATTTTGTTACTTTGAACTTCAAACTTGGCAATTTATGAGTGCTTTTATTGCTTATGCTTTCAATTTTTGACCTGTGGCATGCCTTTCTTGCTTTTTATGAGAAAGGCTTATGTGGACTGATTTTGTGGGATTGACTGCTAGCTAGTAACTTGGTTGTTAACTTCAGTCAAAAGACTGTTATCCACATGACTTGCTATTGTTTTAGTCAAGGGAACATGGGCTATTATCTTAGATAAGAACCTCTGCATGATGGACACATATGGGATGACTTTATGGGCTGTCACACCTGAAACTATTAGGATGTTCTATAAATATTGTATCCTTTTGATTTGTAAAGAATAATAGTAAATTAACATTTTCTGCAAATTCTATTTCTTTTCCCCCTCCTGGTTGTATGGACTCACTCCATTTTAGCAGAAACTGCGAGCACAAACATTTGGGCTCCTCATACGATTGGATTCAGGCATCCCACTGTAGCTATTAGAATTTACAGGACTATCAGTATTCACCGATTTTTATGGCATGCAATGAACCAGGTCTTCTACATCTGTAT
Organism: Umbellularia californica; assembly: GCA_028538565.1. Taxonomy (NCBI): domain Eukaryota; kingdom Viridiplantae; phylum Streptophyta; class Magnoliopsida; order Laurales; family Lauraceae; genus Umbellularia; species Umbellularia californica. Next base: position 76,342,336 of record JAPQWN010000006.1, on the reverse strand, counting down.
CAAACTCATAGTTCCTCTTTCACCAATTCTATCTGAACATGAAGATGCTCTGGTTACACCTTTTTAAAGCATCTAATACCACATTCGCATCCTGTGAGCAATCCAAGAAAGCTAAATTTGGAACTAGACACAGTTTTTCTTGAAGCTTCCTTTGACTCCCATGGATTCCCAACATCCTGACCTCTCTTTTTACCTTGCAAGATGATTTTCCTGCAGTTGTCTCTCGGGATCATGGCTTTGAGCTTCATCCAAATGTTAGATGTAATTCAAAGGGAGATGCTCTTTATGAAGTATTAAGTCCAGCACTTTAGCATTTAATTGAAACCATAGAAGTATATAAGCAAGCAGTACTCGTTTCATTCTTTCTTGATTTGGAGAGAGGTGGATGCTCAGCCAAAGGTCAAATTTCATGCACTCCTCTTCCACCTTGTGGTGTCCTTTTGTGCGTTTGATTCCTGTAAAGCATGCTTACTTTTCATAGTTGTGGCTTTAAAGCGGACCCAAGTGTGTGAGAATTTCATTTAAAACACAATCTTTCTGCACTTTAAAGAGTGATCCTCCAGATATTTAGACGACCACATCCTTTCTGTCAACATATACACCCCCTGCTCAACCAATAGCCCTATATATGTAAATATGCTCGGAAAAAAGAAAAATATCCGAAGAGGTCATCTATATTTTCCTTTCTGTTTCCACAGCCACAAGTATTTTCTAGTTTTTCTAATGAAACAGTCTCAAATGGATCTTTGAAAGGTATCAAGCCATTCCCATGATGAAGGTGGCCACTTCACGCAGCCATTGCCATGATGGTCCAGTTGGCCTCTCATACAATTTGCTTTTGTGCTGCTGTTATGAATGACGTTCATTTCCTCCATGAGGTATATAACGTTGATTCTGTGATACCTTACGTACATCAAGGATCATTGAGTACTATGATTGTCAGTTAAATAGGGACGCATCCTGGTTTGTGTAATGAGCTGATCCTCTTAATTGATTCATTGTCACGTCCCCCAAAATAAGAATGGGGAAACATGTGAAAAATTAAAATCAAATTCAAATTCATGTGTTCAATACACCATAAGCTTCCAAAAGTAAACCCACATAAAATTTCAACCCGTGGTGAAGTAAAATAAATTTCATTAAATACAACAGAGACTTTATTCAATTGGTATCCAATGTTCATAAATAAGACCCAACACAAATTCAGATAAAACAATAGTAGTTAAAGTTGCAGAATAAATAAAATAATTTATAAAAGAGGTCTCAACACTAAAAGAAGGTTCATTTAAAATAATTCTAAGATAACGTTCTCTCTTGTATAGGCTCAGACGTCTCCAAAGCCATCCCCAACATCCCACTCGGGTTCGTCAATTGGCTAAAACGTTTGAAACTTTTGACCCTCTTTCGTCTTCTTGGTAAAATAGGGCTCAGTATCTATGTACCAAATATTATAAAGTAAATAGCAAGTTCATAATCATAATTTGAAATTAAATATAATAAAGAGGAAAATATAGACAAGTGTGATCATATAGAAGTAATGACAATGATAATGACAATAAATAACGTATAACATAATCTAAATAAAGAAAAATGAGCAATATGATTCACATGAAGACAAGTGTTCCCGTTGTTGGTGGTCAGCTCTAAATAAATAGGGAAAGCCCGTCCATAACGTTGGTGGTCATAAACCGATCAAATTAAAAACCAGGATAATCTGTTCACATTCATAGAGGATTATAAGTGATCCGGTCACATCAGTGATCAATCATCCATATATTGATCTGCAGTTGTCCATAAATGACCCACATAAACATAAACACATAAACACAATAGACCCGAATAATAAAGCTCCGACACAAGAGTCCTAAGTCAAAGTAAAGTGCTGGCCATTCCACATTTCATATCATAATCAAATCGTCATACAAAATTTGCCAATACACTTTATAGTCCATAACACACAATAGAGTATCCATCTAAAGGAATACATATCCCAAACCCACATATATATGCATGCGAAGGTTAAGACATAGATACGAATCGATCCAAGGTCAAACATAAGGTCTCGTACCCAACAACCACATGAATTTCTAATAGAGAAATGATCAACGCATTTCTTCTCCATCAATGGTGCACAGACCCAATTAAGGGTTTTCCAATAAAGATGGGTTGAGCTCGGATCCATTAGGATTTCCCCAAGGTCATACGAAGCACTAAACCCCATATTAATAAGATACCGTTTACCCAGACGGTATTTACTCAGGTCCAAAATCCAATTAATAAATTACAAAAATATAATTTTAATATATTAAAACCGAAGATACAATTTAAAATTTAATTTGTAACTAATAATAACAATCTTAGTTTATGATTTTAGAAAACCCGAGGATTCCATCTATGACATTTTCTAAGTTCAATTCTTTATAAAATAGGCCAAAGAGTTCTAATTTAATTTTATAAAACCACCAGGGTCTTTTACCAAATTTCCAAAAATTCAAGGGCCAATAAATAATTAACCAAACTCAATGTCACAAGGGATGACATCATCAGTCACCACCATTCTCTCTCCTATCTCCTCACCAACACATCATTATCTCTTCCACACACAAAATCCCACATTTTCCCATACACTCACTGACCACTAAACTCCTAATTAAAGAAGGTGCCCAGGTTAAAAACCCTCCATCCAAAACGTGTCTAGCCATCACTTTTTCTTCTTCTTCTTCTTCTTCTTCTTTTTATTTCTATTCATGTCAATTGTACGCTACAGGTCATCACCTTTCCCCCTCCCTTCCTTTCTTTATTCCTACTACAAATACAACTCACGCGTCTTCCTCCATTCAACACAGAACTTCTTTCTGTGAGGAAATTCGACGCCCAAAGAAACTGGGCCACTCGGATAGTCGGTCCCACTGATCAAGAGTCAAGATCAGTTCCCACCAACATTGTCGCCCATGGCCCCTCAACAAGATCTATGGTCCAGATTGCCATTAGTGTCCCATCTGGGCCCCACAGCCTCCAAAAACAAAAATACCGTTTTTTTTCTTTCTCATGCAACCCCCTTTGGGTCGTTGGATGGTGGACCAAATAGGGTCCACTGCCTACGGGTCCAGCATCTTTGAGGTCGCCCGTGGGTCCTCCTTAGGATCCACGGATCAGATCTAACATCGGGGCCCGCTTGAGTCCCACAGTCAAACATATAGAAAGTCCCCAAACTGTCTGCGTTCCCTATTACAGATCCACTCCCTGAATTATATGGTTCCGCTTGCCCGTCAAGGTCACTTGAAATAGTGGTCTCACATCGCTAACCACAAGTCTACAGAAGATGAAAAATGGGTTTTGAAAATCCAAACAACATAAGATGAAAAAGGGGTTTTGAAATCCAAACAAAAGTGCTGCGGCAATAGCCATTTGCAACAGTAACATCAATACGAGAAAATGGATTGGTTCGTCCCCAAATCTCCGATCTTATTGCAAAACAAAATCGCATTACAAAATTATCATAAGAAAAGGCATAAAAGGGTAGGGTTTCTACACGCATCCACACTGGAATCAACGAGAAACACATGTATTAAATTCACAAATTATGTTTAGGTACTTGCCTTAATTTGAAGTTGAAGAAAAGTGCAATAGGGTTCCTAACCAATACCCAAACCGAGATTCTCTATGCGCTCGAGAATAATCTTATCGCCAATCTGACAAAGAAGATAGGAAAGAAATGCTCAGATGAACAAATATATGGTACTCTTATCCAAATCTACCATTCGAAATAAAAAGGAGATAACCCTGGAATATAGATCTACTCCTAATGGTTTGAAGAGAGTGTTATCTAAGATAAGAAAGTTGAGTGAAGAATGATGGTATTATCTGATTTTGATTTTGATGGCTGGATCTTAAAGTTGCAATGGTTTGAGAAGTTGAAAGAGGAAGAAGACGAAGAATAATCGGGAGGAGTTGCGGAGATAAGTGGGGAGAATAAGTTGTGCGGTTATTTAAAACAGGGATTAGGTTAAAAGAGGATATTCTCTGGGCTTTAGTAATTGGGTCAAACTGCGGGTCAGGTCATCTACCCGTTAAACCAACTCACTAATCCACACATCTAATCTAACGTGTGCTCCACTTAATCTTACCCACTTAAATAACTAAAATACATTTAATTAAAATAATAATAATATTCTAATTAAAATATAATAAAATATTATAAACGGGACCAGGATCTTACATTGTTCATGAGTCTAACCACCCAGGGGAACCCATCATCCTATCTCTTGATCATTGCTCACCACCCAAGCTGGTCCCTTTTAACTAATTTTCTGCATCTAAGATGAGTTCTCAAATTCACCAGTCTATTTTTCCCTTCCTCCACCTTGAGTTAGAAAGCCCCAACACACACATGAAGTTCGATTATTTTACCTTGAGGTTCCCAATCCTGACACAACTTCCATTGAGATGAACTATATCCTTGCCAGAGTGCAAAGATTTTGGCAATCCCGACCCTCTTATGGTAAGGACGTTCTAGATAATTTGAAATGGACGGTAGCGCCTTACTGTAGATTAAGATGGACACATTTGTAGACGGGTCTGACTCAATTGGTTCAGAAGACAGGCAAAGACTTTGGCACTGATATAGGTATGCCTGTTACAGTGACTCGTATGGTCTCCTTGGTTGTAATCCTTGCACTCGCTCTTGAACCGGAACCGGAACAATATATGGGATGGGTCTGGATCCGAGTCCGAGTTTAGGTAGAGAATGATATTAAAAAAAAAACACGGTTTTTAGAAGAGATTTTCAAAAATTAAGGTACTATGTCGGGTCTTAGGTCCACGGGTCCGAACCAAGGTGGAACCGGACCCAAACTCATTTAGTTATCGGGGCCGAAATAAGAACCCAGCCCCGATTTTTAACGTGTCGGAACCTCCGGGTAATCCTAGAATCAGGTACCCATCTACATCCCTCGTAAAACGTTTTCACTTACATTCTCCATCTTACAAAATTTGAAGAAGGATTTAATATTTGGATTTAATATTTGGCATCCTAATAACCTACCAAATCAAACTTCTTAACATTTGTTGCATTCTTGTGGGATCGGCCATTTGGAATTTATTGTCTCCAACTAAAATGCCAGCAGATTTTCATTTGTGCCCGGAGAAAATTGTCTCAACCGAATTAATTTTCATGCTTCTTCAATTCACTTTATGATTTTTTATCTTACTTTGTTTTTTTTTTTTTTTAATTTAACTAAAGTTCTTTGTATTTATTTCTTCAAATACTCTGTGTGGACATGCCCGTGGCAATCTGGACGCTTTTTTTTTATAGACTAATTAAGGTTTCCATGGAGACTCCATGGAATCCGTTTTCCGATTTCGTGGCTCCAATAATAGGAATTGTAGGGGATTCCACAGGTAGTGTTCTATGCACACAAAAGAGCCCTCAAGTTGAGAACAAACCAGTACTGTTTCATACAAATTGAGCCTTCTCTAAAAGCTTCTGCTTCTCCTCCAATGTGAGCACCTCATGCCATGGAGTCAGCTGTGACACATTCACCATCAATTCTGCACTACAAAAGGGAATCAATCGATAAACTCTCTAGATAAGAAAAAAAAAAAATTTTTTTTTTTTGGGTATTCCAGCTCTTGAGTGGGGGAGTAAATTAACCTCGGGTGAGGTGGGGAGCCCTCGGATGAGGGAAGAAATAGACCTCGGGTGAGCTATCACAACCTCACCTTAGGAAAGGTGCATGTCCGGGACCGAATCCTAGGCAGGTAGGTAAGAACTGACGCCTCTTAGCACTAGGGTAAGAGGCTGTTCTTTATATTATTAAGATAAGACCTTAAAATTCTTATTTTGTTATTTAACCTTTTCACTTGACAATTGCCCGCACCACCCAAACAAAAATTCTCATGCCACCATTGGGCCTACTAGCTAGGTTGGTTGAGGCCCAAAGTTAGAACCACCACGACTTGATCAAAGAGGCAATAGAAAATATTTGGACACAAAGTTCGATTTATTATATATTTCTCATTTCAACAAATTATAATTTTTTATTCTTGCTAGATGAAAATAGTTTTTAGTATTTTGATGATTTTTTAAAGTTATTTTTCACAATATTTTTGAAAGGTTTTTTTTTCTATATTTAGTATATTTTATAACTCTTTCTTTGCAAAAATCGTAGATAGAAAAACCATATTTGCTTTGAATCCAAACAACCCTCTACCAAACCAACCCCTAATAGGAGAATATTATATTTTAACTCTCTTATCTTTTTACCTCAATATAATTTATACACAAAATATTATATTTTATTTTTTGATAAATTTTTGGATTTTTTGTATTTACAATTTTATTGCCTGTGCTAAGCACGAGTAGGATTCGATTTCACAATTGAACTCTACTTTCGCAATTTATTGAGGAATTGAAGCTCAATTTTAATTTGAAGGAGAGATTTTAGGGGTTCAGAAAATTTTCAATTTTAACGGTCTAAATAAAGAGTCCAATCTAAAATGAGTTTCCTTTTAAGGAGCCCAATCTTCCATGGTCTCTAATCAATAAATGCATATTTAGCTTTGTTTTTATCTAATGTCATAGTCAATCTTATTTGTCCCTAGGTAGCTAAATGACATCTAGGGTTACCAACCAACAAGGTAACCGCAAATTCTCATTGTCATTATCAATTTTGATGGTTTTTTATCTTCTTTTTTTTTTTTTTTTTTTAGTTTCAGATTTCTCTCTCTGGTTTTTTTATTTTATTTTATATTTTTTTTTGGTTTCCCATAGGATTTTTGTTTCTTTTCAATCACGCTACTTATATGGATTTTTTCTTAGGTTTTTCTTCTTTTTTATTATAAACATGAAAAGTGTAACGTAACGATGTTTCTATTTCAATAAAGCATTTTTTTGTGAGTTAGTTTCTTTTTTTCTTTTTGGGATTTTTATATTGGATATGAGTTCTAACTTTTAAGGATGTGAAAGTTAATGAGTAGTCGTGTAAAGGATTGTTTAATTTTCTGAAGTTGAATTTTATTGATTATCTTGAATTTTATTTTTTCAAGTCAATTTGTGGATTTTATAAGGTAAGTACCCACTTGGAATTGGGTGACTCGCACTAGACATGGGTTTGCTTCTCGAGTCGTGTGCTCGAATCCCACTCTATACTTACCCGGTGCATGTGTGTGTTGATTTCATGTGTGCGCCCAAGGGAATAGTCCTATCAGGCTATATACAATGAGAAAACCCTCATCATCAAATAAATGAACAACCTTTTAGATAATAAGTGAGATGCCAGGATTATTTGTGCAAGAATCTTTATTTATGCATAACTTTTTTATTCTAAATTTACTTTTTTTTTCTTGCTTGGTTTTAAGAGGGCTACATATATATTTGGTGTTTTTTTTGTTATTTTCTTCTAATTGTATTTTCATATGCGAGTAGGGTTTTATTATTATTTGTGACGTTTAGATTGCATGGTTTATATGTTTAATATTTACTTTAAGCTATCATTTAACTTGAAGACATAAGTTAACTTCTTATATTTTAGTTAATTTAAAATTTTATTCATTTCGTTCATATTAAGTTTTAATTAATGTGTTTTTTCTCGGGCTGAGCACGGGCATATCTTGCTAGTTAAATCATTAACTATAATGACGAAAGACATAGAAAAATAACAAGGAATAATCTCACTGGTTTTGGTTTCCTCCTCCATCGTAATCCATGGATTAGCAAAGTATTGTGCAACAAAAAAGAATAAAGAAACAACTCTCTATTATAAAAAGCCTTCAAAATGGTCTAATAAAACACTCAATCTCCACCTTCACCATCAAACAAAAATTAAAGAAGAGCAAGGCTCTCTTAAGCTCAAGCTTAGGAGAAAATTTCGTAAGCTCATGCTTGTGGGGCCCACCTTTGGTCCATCCAAATGAACCAAACACATGAACCCCCTAAAATGAACATGTCCACCAACTTTCGGTCAAATCCGAATTTACTAGACCATCGGATCGGCTATGTTTTGATCCGAATGGACTATTGACCATTAAACTTTTGGGCCCAAATGGAGATGATAGAAATCACGGCTGGGGCTGATTTTTTATAGAAATGAGAATCTCAGGGAGTCCTTGAAATATGCGGGTCTCAAAGTGGACCCCACCACACACTTGAACTTACCTTATCCTAAGCTTGAGCTTAAGAGAGCTAGCCCCAAGAAATAACTAAAGAACAAGGGAGCAAGAGAAAGAGAGCCCCGTTCTAAACAAAAAACAACCTCCTTTTAAGAATAAAGAAATTGAATAAGTAAAAGAAAGGAAAATTCCCCAAATTTGCCATCCCTCTCGTCTCTCATTTTGATAGCATGTTTTTACCTCCAAAACGTCAAAACTAGGAGATCCCCATGAGATATGATTTTTATCTCCTTTAAATTCTCTTTCCAACGCATCCAACTTTGCATTAATTCGAGTCTTGAGTCAAAAGTTATGGCCGTATGATTTTTATCTCCTTTTAATTCTCTTTCCAATGCATCCAACTTTGCCTTAATCCAAGTTTTAAGTCAAGAGTTATGGTCAAAATAGTAAGCATGTGTAGGCTAGAATTTCGAAAATCTTCTTTCCTTCTAAATTTGATTAATTGCTAAATAATAGCATTTGTGTTGCAATCCACGAGATTCCTTACTTTTATTGTAAGGTAAATTAGCAACCATTAGAAAGGTGGGGCTCATGACCTCTAACTTAAAATTCCAACTCCCCTCAACAAGCATACATGCTCTTTGTACAAAAATTCTCTAATGGGCTTTTGGCTTTAAACCTATCCAAATTAAGCTCAAATATGCTCCACTCCTTCTAATTCCTAGATAGTAAGAGAAAGTCTATAATTAGAATATTTATGACACAATAAACACTACAAAATTCAAATAAAAGGATAATTATTAATATTACGTCATGCATATCAATAACCCCATGCTTAAACTGACTGAGTTGTCACTCAGGGAAGAACTAATATTGCCGTGAACCCACTACGATGAGTTAAGTTAGTTAGTTAGTGTCATGTGTTTCTCATTTAGCTGACTGGACTAATAGATTTTGTTAAGGATAGATTAGTTATAACTGATAATTCTCTTAGTATGTATAAATAACGTTGTAAGTCATTGAAATAGTTTAATGAAATTGCTTCAAATGATTTCATTTTCATCTCTGCCTATGTAGTTCCTCTTCTTCTCCTATTCTTCTTCCTCTTCCTATAATAGTTGTCTTGGTATTAGAGCTACAGACCGATCGTCATCTGATCCTGCCTGAAGCTTGTAGCTGCTTTCCTTCTACATCAAGTTACTTCGATTGCTTTTCTTAGTCAAAGGCTTTCATAGATCAGAGTCTAGCATGTCTTTTCTAATCACATTCAAGGCAATTCTTCATCATCTTCTGCAGTTTTAAAGAAGCCGTTTCGGTTGTTTATTTTTATCAAAGATTTTCTGAGATCTAAGCTTTCCAGAAGCTCTTCATCTACTACTGTAGTGGTATGTTCAGCTCCTCCTTAGGAAAGATCCCTCCCTCCCATCCAATTTTGAGGGCCTTAGGGTGGAATGATTCCCCTACTCTCCAGGCTGATCTCTCTCTCAGTAGCTTAGCCTAGAGTAGCATTTTTGTTTTAGCTGCCTTATTTATCTTGTTCTGGGTGGTCTTCTTGCTGTAGTAGAAGTTCTGTTTTGGTCATTGGTCTCTCCCTTTAAAGCAGCTGTTGGAGCTCGGAGAGTAATTAGCTGGAGCAGCTTCTTCAATCCTGTTTGGTAGCAATGTTGTATCGATCTCAATTGGGGCCTGTTATTCATAATTCACAGATTTCTTCAAGGAGCTGCAACCAGCAAGTTTTGACTGTTCTCTAGTTCGGTAGCTCTGTTATGGGATTCTCAATCAAGTTGGCCAATCTCCTTCTTCTTCTCTCTCTTCCTCTTTAGGTAGACCAGCTCTTCAGCAGGGTGTTGATGTCCAAGGAAGAAATCTGCTGAATTATCTCTTTCTTCCTAGCCATCATCGTCCTCTGGTTTCTCTGTTTAGTAGCTTTGTCCCTCAGCATGCTCTCTTCTTAGCTGAATGCTCAGCAGTCTTTTTGGTCTGGTTGGTGGTTATTGTTTAACGCTGACTCTGAGTTCTCTTCTGAGGTGCTGAGTGGGGAGAGCATTGTAGATCTTTCTCCAAGTGTAGGCCTATAGTATCTCTTCTTCAGTTTGGCAGTTGAGTGTTGCAGAGTAGAGTGTTTTGCTGTGTTGGAGTTCATCAATGCAGTGGTGTGTTCATCAGTCTTGCTAGAGAGAGAGCTCAGTTGCTGAAGCTTCCCTGTTTTGCTCCCAGTTGTGTTATGCGCTTTTGCAGCAGCTCTGCTTTGTCTGAAGGATCTCCTGGTTAGGATCAACTCAGTCTGGTCTAAAGGATCAGCTTCAGGGGTTCTTTCTCTTTTTTCTCAGCTTGGATCTCTCTAAGGTCTAGAGAAGCAGCTTTTTTGGCATGGGCTTTTGAGGATCTCATTCATCTTTCCTCTGGCTTTCTTGCTTCTGGAGCCTCTGGGGAAGTTCTGTTTGTTGGAGCTTTTTGTTGGTGGCAGTTTGGGCTGTTCTCTGTGGAGATGTGGAGTTTTTCATCCTCTTCTCCCTGTCGGTTAGCTTTTGTCTTAGTAGCTCTTGAGCTTGGTGGCCTTTTTTGTGCCCTTCCAGTCTCAGGGTTGGCCTTTCTGTTTGTATTTTTAGTTGTATTTTTTCTTCTCCTTGTCCTAGGGGCTTTGCCCTTCTTCTTTCTCTTAGTATAAATTTGCCAATTAGCAGCAAAAAAAAAAAAAAAAAAAAAAGAATTAATTCAAGTAAATCTCTTTTCGGCTGATGCATTTTCAAGATCCGGGATCAAAGATTCACCTTCTCATATCAAGATCAAAGTCTCTATCCTCTTCTATCTCCTCAGAGGTTCATATTTCTTAATCTTTTCACTATTTTCTTGTCAGTACTTCTAGTATTGGTATGTTGAGATGCTCTCTATTTCAAGAACGATGTCTGCAAGTCTTTCGTCAAGCTTCTTCATTTCCAATATTAGCACAGTCTGATTTCTAATAAATTGGAGAATCATAATTACATTCTCTAGAAGTTGCATTTCATACCTGTGCTAAAAGCTCATGGATTCTTAGGGTTTGTAAATGGTAGCAGGCCTTGTCCAAATGAATTTCTTATTGATCAGGATGGTAATTTCACGAAAGAATTAAAAACTCAACTCCAATCTATCAAGAAGGGATTGATGTTTATTACCAAATGCATTCAAAATATCAAACATATTTCTTAAAGTTCCTCTCTTAATACTCCTTGGACACAGGTAACCAAGGCAGCCAGTATCTCTCTATTCATTAGAGCTGCTCTACCCGATTCGAACCCAGGCCTTAAGTTCATAAGGAAACAATTGATGTATGCTTCTTGTTGCACACTAAGAACATGAGAAGCGGATTCTGAAGATACAGATGCCAGAAAGAATGGGTTGTTGAAAATGATTTGTTGAAAATTATGTTTTACTTCATAAGTGGGATAAGCGCACATGATTGGGTTGGATTTGGCTCAAGGGTATGAGATGCATTCTACCCAATGTGGCCACGTGGGTCTAGGGTAGACGTATGATGCGATGGAGAGTAGGATTACACTAGTTGGATAGTGACTTCCTGGATATTCTCTCTTAAGATGTATAGTCAATTGGTCCCACTCCCTACGTTCTATTTTATGGTATGAGCTTATGTGATAGTGGAGTAGTCCGTTCGATGCGAGTGGGAGATGTTAGCCTTAGTGGATTGGGGCCCACTGCCATGTCAACAAATATGGCCCCAACCACATATCGGAAAAACGCCCCGCACTTCAAGTGACTCTTATGTTTCTTCTTCTTCATGAAGTAACAAAGAAGGCCATTGAAACCTAATTATGCCTCCCTTCACTGAATCTTTTTTCCATGGTTATATAAAGAGGATGCAGTGGGGAAGAAGATACAGAGATACAATATCCCTATCTTCTTCTTCCTTTTGGTTATCACAAAAGATTCGATCCATCCACCCATTAGCTCATTCATCAGCAGGGCCGGTTTTACTATAAAGCCAACAAAGCCATTGCTTAAGGCCCAAAAAAAGGCTCCATATTAACAGTTGACATCTTTTGAAATTTCGAAAAAACAAACTTGCCAACTGCCATCCCCGTTTTTTCTCCTCAAAATATAAGGCCCCATAATAACTCTCTCTTAAGAAGATAGATCAAGATTTTCATGGGGCCTTAAAGTGTCATTAATGACCTATTATATTTCTAAATCTTCCCCTTATATTTCTATTGCTAGGAGACCAATTGATTTTAGCATACCATTATATTTCTAGCCGCCCATGTGTATCAATCAAATCTCAACTATACATTCAGTCATGAACTTGCTTCACAAACCTTTCTCATTATTTTTATGTATCCTATTTCATTAGAGGCCCATTCAAATTAGATCCATAATGTGGTTGTAATAGATCCATAGCTTGGGGCTTCGACCCTAATAATAGATCTTAAAATTTAAGATAAATAATGGGCCCTTGCCGTAACTTATTCACTCGCCCACAGTGCATATGAGCACCGAGCATATAGAACATCCAATATGTGGGGCACACCTCTGAAGTCCATCTTGGATGGTCCTAACTCATGGTGCATATGAGCATCGTGAGCAGGTTAAAATGCTTTGAGCCCCACCAGCAGCAAACTTAAGATTTTTATTTGTAGGGGATGGAGCCAAATAGGTAGCTGGATTTTGTGACCCAAGCTTTTCATGTGAGTTTTGGGGATGGGCCCAGAATTTTAATTTGGATTTTGGAGGAGGACTAAAGATAAGTTAGCAAAACTTTAATATAAAACTTAATTAGTAATTTTGCATCACAAAAAAGCAAGAAAAATAAATTTTAAATAAAATATTTAAAATAATATTAAAACATAAAAAAATGCCACATTTAAGATTGTTGCTTTAGGCCTCAAATTATCCCGACCTGGCCCTGTTCATCAGGTATTCATATCTAAGCCTATGGACAATAAGGAGTGATCTTATTGGGAGAGATTTCTATTAAATCTCCTAAGAGCTCTTGACAAATATACTACCTCATCCTTAGTGTGACTCGGTTACTTGCATAGTAGCGGACTCATAACACTCGATCGGAAGCTGCTGGAATGATCTTCGACCAACATAACTATAGAACATAGTTGCTTCGATCGAGTTTGATGGATAGCAAATGATTGATATGTGATGTGAAAAAGGACGAGGAAGATAAGTCGGATGCCATTATAAAGAATGATCGGAGTTTTGAGACAGAGTGCTTCGATCCCATAGAGGATAATAAAATTTGTGAGATTTGACCCAAATCAGTTCCATGGGTTCTCTTGAGTAACATTCCTTCATTTCAAAGTAACAAGTCCATCAGTTAAAAGGGATTCGATGAGATTTACGTTTTTTGCCTTTGGTGTCTTTGACAATAGAACACTAAAAACAAACAGTAATGCTACTTGAAAAATGACCAAAATACCCTTTCATGTGGAGTCGGGCTTGTCCCGGGACACGAAATCCGGGACAAGTAGACTTTTTGAAAAACAAAAGGGACATGCTACTTGTCCTCCCGACTCCACATTGGAGGGGCAAAAACGACATTTGCCCCCCCTCCCCATGGGAGGGGGGGAGGGGGGGCAAATGTCGTTTTTGCCCCTCCCACGTGGAGTCGGGACAAGTATACTTTTTGAAAACAAAATAATCATAATCATAAACAAAAAGTCTAAATGGACAAACTTTTTTGCCAGAATTTGGGACAAACTCCCATGTGGCACAATCCTAGAGGTGCAACTTTTGAGAGAGGGTGAAAAAACACCTCTAAGATTGTGCCACATGGGAGTTTGTCCCAAATTCTAGCCAAAAAGTTTGTCCAAGTAGAAGAGTTGAATCATAAAATAGGAAATCATAATCACAACAACGAGGATGGTTCTCAAGTGATTACCAAAAGAAACTACATGAAAGGACATTTGAGAGAGCAATGAAAGAAACCTGCCAAAGAAATTAAGTTCGGATCTAGCATATAAGAGCATTCGTACAAATCACAACCTACTAAGACAGCAAGATGAATTCGGAATCTAACTCCAAGGCATTCATGTCTAACACGCCTAAGAATGGGAGACAGCTTCCATGAATTCGGAATCTAACTCCGAGGCATTCATAAACTCTGGAAAGAGACAGATCTCCAAATCCACACTCCCACCTCCTCCACTTCCTAGATATGAAGTCACCTTCCCATCGAACTTGTTTGCATATCCGCAATGAACTGCCACTGACCTCCCCCAACCAAAGTCATTACCGTGCATGTCGAATCTTGGAGAGCTTGTGAAAGAGACACCCCATTTATCTAACTTGCTCGCTTGCAATATGAAAGGAACTTTCACCCATGCATCCAAGTTCCCACGCACAGTAGCATCTGTTTGGGTAGCAACGGATTGATGCACCAACCATGCGGCCCACTCAAGATCATGGGAAAGCAGCTGGGTCACAGTGGGTCAAAAGGTGTCTGTGCAGGATTTTCCTGTGCGGGAATACATGCTGCATTTGCTCTTTGGCAATGCATCAACTCCGCTCCCGCATCATTGCAGTCTATAAATACATACATAGAAGAAGGAGGAGGAGAAGATGGCGATAATGGTGATGAATGGTGTATTTTGAGGCGGCCAGCGAGAGGGGAGAAATGGAGGAGAGCTTGGGAGAGGGATTTCTTGAGAAGATGGACAGTGGGATTGAAATGATGTTTTAGTGAAGAAGGGGCGTAGAAGAGGAGACCCTTTTGGATGTATTGTACAGAGAGCATGGATAAGTCCCATGATTTGAGTTGGCAACGTTCGGGCGTTTGGGGAGATTCTGTAGTGCGCTGGGGTGTGATGGTGCACCTGGAGATATCACGAACCTGATGGGAAGACATTATTTTTTATCGGTATCACAGAAACGTTTCATCTAGCGTTACGTTTTTTAACACGTTTGGAAACTACCAAACCCAGGAACTAGATTACTAGAGACGATGAAAAGGTCGCAGAATCAAAAGATTGTACAAGATACCTTCACTTGAGGGTACACAGATTTACATGGTTCAGCAGTTTTTATTCTCATATGCTGCCATGGATTTCTTGGGATAAATGATAATTAGGCTGTCTATTTTCATCATGATAAGAATTTCCCATTGTCTTTTGCATGGTCATGTGATGAATTAGGCATTCAAGGTTCTACTCGGATGGGGCCCCCCATAATTAGGGCTGATAAAATCTTTTTTCATATTTAGATGAGCCTCATAAAACTTTAATCAATACCCTAGAATATTAGCAGGAAAAAAAAACATAGAAAGAATGGGTAAGAACAAGTTTTTATTGAAAAGAACCTAAGGTGGAATCAAAGGCTAAATAATTGAAGATGGTTACTTTCTTCTCCATTCACATTAGGGTGCAATTTTTATCAAATCTATGGATCATTAGACAATGACACCATACAAACATGACCTAGTGAATCAGTGCCCAGCAACTATTTAATATGGAATTAGGTGAGTCGGAGCACGTCATCTCAATTTTTTAAACTCAAAATGATACTCAGATTAAAAATCCCTGCCAATCAATATTCAGTTGTTGTGCCCAAGATGCAGATAGATTCCTAATCGGAGCATTTGAATAATGGGTCCATGCCCACAAAGTCTTCCTATACGAAGACTACTCTTTTGTTTTCTCTAATCTAAAATCCACTGTTGCTTGAACCTTCGATTGAAACCTTTTCACATTATAGTAAAGAGTCTGAAAATTATGCTTAAAAAAAAGGGTAAATTAGCCAACAGTCCCTGAGCACGGTCTTTTAAGACATCCAGTCCAACAATTTTTTCTCTAATGTCTATAGTCCAAACAGCTGAAGATATTTTGGTGAGAGGTCTTCAATATGCCACGTCATATATTTTCATAACTAATTTGTCCCTTTCAACTCTCATTCCTAGGCCAAGTTTTCTCTTATTCTCTGTTGTCCCAGAGAACTCCTTCCTTCTTCTTTTCTCTCATTTTTCATTTTTTGTTCGTTTCCATGGTTGTGGAGTATCGTTACAGAGCACATTCCGTCGCCACCATGACTTCCGAGTTTCTCTCTTTCATTTTTTCAAAGATGATAACGGTTTTATTTTTTCATTTTTTCAAAGATGATAACGGTTTTATTTTCTCTTACTCTTTCATTTGAAGTCTCTTCCAAATCTCTCTCTCTACAACTAATTTGAAAGAGAGCAGTTTGCTCTTTTGTTGGTTTCCCCTCTCTCTCTTTTCTCGATTGGATCATGGTTATCAAGTGTTCTTGTTTTTGGATTTCGATTTTTATTAGAATCTGGTTTTCCGTATTCTGACTTTTGGTGATGCCAAGCTCAAATAAATTTCCCAAAATCTATGATAAACTGGACAAAAACTCAAACAAATTTATTTGAGTTTCTGGCAGAACTCAAGAATGGAAATGATCACTTTGGTGTCAAGGTTGTTCTCCTCTAGCTCACCGGCCATATAAATTATGTTGGGCATCTCTGGGAGTTGATCGAGAGCTAGCCCTTGTTCATCATAGGTCCCTTGTAACCTTGTGGAATTATTAGTTAAAGGTGTCTTATGCGACTCAAGTTTTTTAAAAAAAAAATTTGGCTACAGAGAGCTGAAGCGTACTCTTGTTCAGGACAGAGGGTTTCTTTTTTTTTTTTTTTTTTCTAATTTGGGAGGACAGAGAGTGGGGTGCCAAATGAAGTAGTGGTTCTTGACAGATGATTTTTTTTTTACAGTAACATACATTGTAAACTTTTGGAGGGATACACTGATGTTATTATGTTTTTCTTTTGAGTGGTTTCCTTTTCTTGTAAAATTCCTGGACCATCTTGTGGTTACATTGAGGTGTGGAATTGAGCGCCATCAACCCAAATCTATAGGCACAACCTGGATTGAATATCTTGCTGCCTTCTACCACTACTATAACAGATCAAGGGACTGAAAAATCACTTTGACTTTGGTTATTCAAATCTGTAAGTCTCTAGCCTCCCTTCATTCTCATTTCACATCATTACAAAAAGCAACATAAATTTATCCGAGCAGAAAAATTAACAACAAACTCAGAAAACAAGAAATTTATTTGAGTTTTTCTGAAAACTTATGTTAATTTCTAGTAAAACTCATTTGGCAAATTTATCTGAGTTTTATCTGAGTTTTGCCAAAACTCAGATAAATTTGTTTGAGTTCTGCTTTTGCTGACGTGTACATGAGCTTTTTTGTCTTTTTCACTGCATCATTTTTACGAGAGGACTGCTGCCGGTACGATAAAATATCATGGACTTTAGGCTATAAAAACAAATGACGAGGGACCTACCGCCAAAAGCCCAAAAAAAAAAAAAAAAAATCTCCCTAACTATGCTTCCTATGGTGAGTACGCCATGTGAAAAGCCCAAAGTACCAAATTTTTTGTAATATTGCAAAAAGTTTACAGAGTTTTGAGAGATCATATCCTTGATTTTGCAATCTATCACCATTTTCTTGATACAATATAAACAAAGGATTATATAGGAAAGGCAAATAAGTAAACATGCAATGTCAGAAGAGTTTTGGCATTGTGATCTTATTTGCATAACATACCGACCGTTGAAGGCACATATGCCGATATAAATATATATATTCGTAATTCATTTTAATTTAATTTATTTTTCTCTTTAAAGATTGCGAAGGGCATACACTCTTTCACTTTTTCGCTTTTTAATTTGATTCTTTATATGATGATGGTGGTGGTGGTGATGATATGTGTGCTTTTAAATGTTTATTTCATTTATCGTCTAGGTTCTTTAAAATTTTCTTTTATCTTTTTGCTAATTCTTTAATGTTTTTATTCTTGATTTATATCTTTGTCCATATTAGTCTGCCATTATACTTTTTATTCTATTTTTTTGATTTGAGATTTTTTTTTATAAATATTTGGAAATAAAAAATCAAATATCAAACCTGCCACTCGAGTGCTGTACCTGATCTGGCACAAATGTTAAGGTAGGCCCCTTGACCGGATACAACTATCATATTTCGTGGACCACATTTTTTTTTCAATTGTTGACTATAATTTTGACTTTTAGAGCTAAATTATTGGGAGTGGGTGGCCGGAGTGTGACAGGATCGCAATTTTTACATTACTTACATTTTTTCCTATTACCAACTTGTCTTTAACAGCCTGTTTGGGAAGGGGAGATAAAGGGGGGAGCAAAAAGAGGGGGGGGGGGGGGGGGGGGGGGGGTTGAAAATGAAGTCTGTTTGGAAAGTCTGTTTGGGAAAAGGGGAGGGAGAATGAGGGAGGGAAAATGGGGGGAAAAAACGTGTGAGCCCCACTGATCTTTTTTCCCCTCAAAACTGAGGGAAAAATGAGGGCAAAAAGGGGAATCTAGACCACATTACTGAAATGCCCTTCAAACCTATAGAATGTTAATCGTTCTGTCTCTCTAGTCACTCCACTCTCTGCAAGAAAAGAATGCTACAGTGATTTTCTTCTTCTCCCAAGAATCCTAGCCATCTTTCTCTTTCTCTTTATCTTTTTCTCTGTTGCTAGCTTTGTATCATCTTCCCATTCCCATCCTCCTTCTCAGTCATATAAAAATCGAGACTTGATTTGAGAGAGTGAGAGAGGAGAGCCTGCAAGGAAGAAAACCCATCTTCCCAAAGAAAAGGGTTGTCTTCTTTCTTCTTCTTATTCCTTGTTTACAAGAGGATTTGGTGACTGATTCCATCGTGGAGAAATCTATTGTTGGAATATTGGCTTCTTCCTCCACAAAGAGGGGCTGCCAAAATTGTGGGTTTGGCCTCCAGATCAAGTCGTAATATCTCTCTCTCTCTCTCTCTCTCTCTCTCTCTCTCTCTCTCTCTCTATATATATATATATATATATATCTTCCTCTCTATCTCTCTCAATCTCTTTCTATCTATCTATAATCTATTTGTATTCTCCCCGGTACCCATGTTTTGCAACTAATTTTGAAGATGCACGGTTAGAAAGGCCTTGGACGATATAAATGTATACTTTGTTATAAGTTGAAATACAAGCAGAGTCTTCTTCATTGCGGATGGCCGGTGGACCTGCAAATCTCCTATTGAGGCCGGTCGCCCCCGTCCTGCCTGTGTCTGCTTTCAAAACCCGTATGAGAATTTTGAGTCCACTTTCAAAATCCATATGGAAACTCAGGGTCAGCCCCCAAAGCCCACGTGAAAATCCTTTATTTGCCCAAAAGACACTTGAACTGTCTGATCGGGTCCGCCGCCCTCAAACAAAAGTCCAGGGCGTTACTGTCACGACCCGGGCCCAAGATCGGACTAATCGGGGCCTAACCCGGATCGCGATGCCATCATACTTACTCCCGTAAATCTCAAATTAACTGAAGTTAAGACGAAGACTCACAAGGGATCTAACATACATACCTGTCAAATGTACATTTTTGCGGAAACATATATATACATTGACAATAATTGACTTTACATTACAAGTAAAGTTCACATATACAAAATATAATCCAATGAAGTCCACTACTGCATATTCACAATACAATGCAGGGGACATCTAATTACATCTCAAAATGATATACAAAATATCTATCAAATGATTCACAAAATAATCTCCCAAAACATTCAAAATCAACGCCCTCCGAGCTACGCCCACTCCGCTAAACCTCCTGGAGGTATCGGATGGGCCTCCTCCGCACGCGGCGCGGCCTCTGCAAGACCGAGAGGGACAACTGGGCCTGTAATGCCATCAATAACACTATGAACATGACGGTTCAACAATGTATAAATACATTTATGATAACACATGCTAAACTGTCCATCATCAATATAACAACTCTAGACAATTACATCTAGGTTAATGCAATATCCTGTACAGTGTAGCCCATTGATACTCAATGGCTAAATTTACAAATACAATAGTGTTACTATCATTCAGTTCAACGTCTTCCCAAAGGAAGCATTATTCAATTCATTTCATTTATTTCATGTCATTTCGTTTCATTTCGTGTCTCCCAACGGAACAAACTTAAGCACAAGGCGGAAGGGCAAACCGTTCATGGCCTGGCTTTATTTCACTTTCGTTAATAAATTTAATTAAGCACAAGGCGGAAGGGCGAACCATTCATGGCCGAGGCTTTAATATTATTTCAGTTTTCCTTACATGGCTTATCAATTCATTGACTTTTCAGTCTATATGTGGGATCTACCAGTGTCTTGATCAGAGATCACTGGCATCACCACGGAGCTCCGGAACACCCCAATCATCTGCTGCAGCAGGATTATTCATTATTCATTGCATTTATTCATTATTCAATGGTTCATTGCATTTATTCATTGTTCAGTGGTTCATTGTATGCAGTCATTATAGACTCAGGGGATTAGCTGAATCATTAATTATTCACGGTCCTACTTGTCTCTATCCCAATTTAGACAAATTCTGGGTGTAATTATTAGTTAGTAAATGCACGTGTTATTTTCGATGGACATCACATTTACATTTAATATGTGCATTTAGTCCCCAAAAATTTTCCACCCACAATATCAAAATCCACTGGACTCAAACTAAGTCCCACAATCGATCGGACCGTTAGGTCCGATCGATTGGCCAAATTTTTTGCTTACAATTTCATGTTTGGGCCAGTATCAGGTTTGCTCGAGCGGATCCAAGTTCGCTCGAGCGGACCCAAACAGAACCTTCATCGCACGAGCGCACATAATATTCGCTCGTGCGGACACTTTTCGCGTCAGACAGTAACTGGTTCGCTCGAGCGAACTGTCCAGAACCCAGATTCCGGATTCTGAACATTCACTCTTCCTTTCATCCATTTCAACCACCATTTGCATGCCCATTTAAAGATCTCCTATCCTCCCCTCATCCATCATTTAATACACAAATAGCACTTCTATTCCATCATTAATACATCATAAAATCCATACAAATCACATTCAACCTAATCTCCATTTCATAACAAAGAAAAGGGGTTTTGAGAACCCATCTCTAATAACTCAAGAGAACTTGAAGATTAGCATATTTGATCATAAGAAAGCATTTATATTTGCCTTTAAAGCCTATTAGCAAGAAATCCCTTGATAGCTTGACTTTGAGGTGAGAAATCCCCAAATCCAAACCCTATTTCCATAAAAATATGAAAGACACAACCTTATAAGTCATTTGTGTTAAATACTACTCCAAAATACTCCATAGACTTGGAGAATCCTAAGACAAGGTTATCTACTTACTTGTAGATCCAAGCTCAAGAGGTCTTGGGCTCTTCCTCAAGCTTCAACACTCCAAAAATGGAAGACAAGCCAAGGAAGGTGATGAAGAAGATGAAGTTCTCCCAAAACCCACTTGAAATACTCTCAATCTCACTCTTGATGAAGGAGAATGGGAGAAGGGAAGGGAAAAAATGGTGCCTAGGGTTCCTTTGCAATGGACTTGAGATGAATGAACCCAAGGGTTTCATTTCAATGCCTTATAAGGGTTATTTTGCAACTAATCCCTCTCTTTCTTTCCTATTCTCCATTTAAGTCAAATGAAAGCTCACTTGAGTCAATACTCGTCGGATGACTTCGAGTCTATTATGAAAGTTAACGTACTCGTCGAGATACACGTGTTGGTATTAAGAGTTTCCGTATTCGACAAAATACGTATAAATCCGTATTTACGGAGAAGGCCTTGTTCTCTTAATTTGAGTCTAAAATCTCATTCAATCCATTCAATCCCCTTCATTATCATTTCATTAAGCTTAATTCAATCATTTGAGACTAATCTCATCGAGCTTAGTCATTAGCCATCATTAGCCTCATTAAACGTGATTAATTAGCATTAACTTCAATTACTTAGAGTTAATCTTGATTAACTCGGGGCGGGGTCTTACAGGAAAAGATCCTTGCGAAATGTGGAGGTCTGCCTCTGGCCATTTTGGTCTTAGGAAGTCTCTTATCAAGAAAAAAGAAGACATTCGATGCATGGTCCAAAGTTCTTAAGAGAGCATATCGCCATCTCACTGAAAGCCCTGAAGACTGTATGGGAATTTTAGCTTTGAGCTATTGGGATTTACCTGCTCACCTGAAACCATGCTTCTTATATTTCGGATTTTTCCCAGAGGATTATGATATTGATTCGGAAAAACTAATCAGGTTGTGGATTGCAGAAGGTTTCATTCAGCAGAGAGACGATGAGACTATGGAAGACGTTGCAGAAGGCTACTTAGAGGAGTTGTTTGACAGGAGCATGGTTCAAGTGTCAATGAAGAAGTCTGATGGGCCAGTTATCAAATGGCGCATCCACGATCTTTTATGTGACTTCTCTATATCCAAAGCTACACAAAACAATTTCTGCACAATCCATAATGTTGAAGGTTCTTGTTCATTCTCATCAACCAGAGTGAGGCGACTGGCACTCCATTGCAGTATTAATGGGTATCACCCAACTGTGAGCCTTCGTTCCTTATTGAACTTTCGTGACTCTGGCATTTTTTACTCAGACTTCAGTCAAGCAAAGTTACTGAGGGTAGTGGGTCAAGATTATAATGGGCCAACTAGTGGAAGACTGATATTAACTAAGTCACTCAGAGAATTTGTTCTTTTAAGGTACTTGGAACTTTATGCAGTCGTCGGCCATATAGGCGTCGACCTTCCATCATCCATTGGAGACCTCAACAGCCTACAAACTCTAGTATTGAATCATACATTTGACTTCTTACGGATCTTTCCGATTAAGAAATCAAATTTGGAGGAATTGAGACATCTAGTTGCCTATGATTGGATGGTAGGGAATCTGCAAGTCAGCAATTTGACAAACCTCCAAACATTAGGTTTAGGAGATGGGGGTTGGATAAAAGATGGCTTTGGCAATCTGACCAATCTTAGAAGACTGAGTATA
This sequence comes from Umbellularia californica, assembly GCA_028538565.1. Lineage (NCBI taxonomy): Eukaryota > Viridiplantae > Streptophyta > Magnoliopsida > Laurales > Lauraceae > Umbellularia > Umbellularia californica. The sequence continues at coordinate 76,319,392 of JAPQWN010000006.1, read as the reverse complement.
GTTAGATCCTTTGATTTAAATGACAAGGAACCATCTGACTCCATTGACAAATTGCGCAATCTTCGAGTGCTTGAACTTGAGGGTTTTATGCATCTCCCACAATTGAAGCCCTTTACATATCATTTTCACCTTCATGAAATGTCGTTGTTTGGAAAAATGCAGAAACTACCAGAGTTGCCACCGAACCTTGTACAACTTATTTTGAGTCAATCTAACTTAAAACAAGATGCCATTTGTATTCTGGAGAAACTGCCACACCTTAAGTTTCTCAATCTATTCCCTAATTCATTTGATAGTGAGAAAATGATTTGCACTTCGGGTGGATTTCCTCAGTTGGAAGTTTTGATAATGCATCGTATAGCTTTGGAGGAATGGATAATTGAAGAAGGGGCAATGCCATCTCTCAAAATTGTCCTACTGTCTGGGATGCCTAATTTGAAAACTCAAACTCTTCCCGAGCGAGTTCGTGTTCTCTTGAAGTGGGATGTGGATGAGGGTGGATGCAGGACGGAGCAATCGAGGTAATTTATATTTTCAATTTCGTTCTACATTTAGAGAATTTATGCTTATAAACGATCCAAATCATCCATTGTTTCGACAGTAGATAGCGTTATTCTACTTTTTGAATTTATATTTTCAATTTCATTCTACATTTAGAGAATTTATGCTTATAAACTATCCAAATCATCCAGTGTTTCAACAGTAGATAGCTTTATTCTACTTTTTGAAGTTGGACCGGTGGAAAAAGTTTTCCAAGCGTACTGACTTACATGATACAAAACGGCTTAGGATCTAACTAACTAAAAAAATTCAGGTCCACAAAATCCTGTCATTAGCTGGAAGGTCTATAGTGGCCTCAGATCATAAAGCTGGGAAAATCCATCGATGTTGATTAGATAAATAAGCTTTATGCCAAACACATCGTACACTTGGTAAGCTAATGAGCCCCAAAATGGCTAACACCTATATTTATATTATTATAAAAGATGTCCCAAGCTTCTCAAAAGCTGTGAAGGATCACAATTGACACAACCCGAGCCCAAGATTATAATTAATCTAAGTTAACCCCGAGTCGCGTCCACTTATACCCGTGAACTTCAATCAAATAAGATTCACAAGGGATATCAATTACACATTATGCGGAATTATAACAAATATACATTAATCAACGTATAAAAACAAAATTTCATTTACATTATGTACCACATCCACTTGCATATTTAAATACAATGCAAGGATGAAAAGTGTGAAACATTTCCAACACAAATTTCCATTTCCAAAAAGTTTCTTTACTGTTTTCGTTCCCAATATCATATTCAGATGATATAAAATCATCTTTACTCAGCTAATCCTCTCGGAGGAACCGAAGAGGACGTCTCCGCTGGCGCTATGGCCTCTGAAGGATCGGCATGGGCAGCTGAGCCTATAATGCCATCAATAACACTGTGAATTTGACAATTCAGCAATGTATAAGCAAATACATGATTGTACATGCTAATTATACATTTAACCTATTTAATTCAATGTTAGACCAATACAAATATAATTCAATTCAGAACCAATGAGAGTCTTATTCAAATTTGGCAACCTACAATAGTATTTTAAATCAAATCACATCCTCCTAAAAAGAAGGAATTCAAATCAAATCACATCCTCCTAAAAGAAATGAATCACATCGTCCATACGGAAGAAATCATATATTGTGGGATTTATCAATGCCCGGGCTCGGTACTACTGACATCACCAAGGAGTTCCAAAACACTCCCAAATCATCTGTTGCAGCAGGAACAATATTAATGAGTTGTAAGAAATCACTATGTAGTGCCAGACTCAATAAACAATACAGTTTAACATATTAATTTCGTTCAATTACAAATTAACGGATTCAGCTCAATAAACAAGTCTTTTAGAATTCAATTCAAGTTATGATCCATTTCGAATACAATTCAATATACAATTTCAATTAAGTAATACCAACTATTCAGGTGTAATCATTTGTTATTTAATGTACGTGTTATTTTCGATGGACACCACATTTTATAAAATTTGTACATTAAAGTCCTCTTAATTAACACCCATGGAGGCATAGTTTATATAACAAATGAACAATTAATATATTATTGAAACAAAATTCAAAGTTATCGATAATTATCCTTTTCATAGTCCATTAAGCTTAACAACTCTCAATTACTTTATAATTAGTCTCAAGACTAATTTATAAACCTATTTAAACGCATAGGAAGAGCTTTTGATTCAAATAGAATCACCTCATTTTGGACTCATTTGTGAGTCATCCGATCAATTGGAAATATAAAGCATTAGATTCTACATTCCAAGAGCTTTCCAGCGATATTTGGAACTCTAAAATCCAACGCACGGATAAAAAGTTATGGTGATTTGAAAATCTGCCAAATTCAACTATCTGCCAAAAATTCGAACATTCTATACAAGAGTTTGAACGTTCAGATCGAGAGTTCGAATGTTCGAGTGCAGTACGTTCCAAGCCAAAACCCAGCAACGCCAAGAGTTCGAACGTTCAGGCCAAGAGCTCGAACGTTCAAGTGCAAATTTCTCATAAAAGAACCTGTACAATTCTTTTTTGCACTAAACTTTTCTCCACCTTTCCCACTCATCTCTAGGTCTTTCCAACGACCATTTAAACATTATTTGAGTCTCTAATACTCTATAAACAATTCATTCATCATTTATAACCTAATGGAAATTGTTTACAAAACCAAATTACTGAACAATTACAAGCATATATACATAAGAACTGATTTTACTTTCAATAAAATTCTAGAACCTCTTGCTCCCTTCCTCAAATATCATTTCTCATAAGATTAACACTTCTATTTATCATGTAATCACTTCAAATACCATTCAAATTATCCACAAATCAAATCATTTCTATAAAAATCAAATGAAATCATATCTAATGACAAGAAACTCATATCAAGTAGCAATTTAATCACAAGTATTGTTTATACTTGCCTTTAATTGATGTTTAACACAAAACCCCTTTCTTTTCAATCTCTATTTGGTTCAAAACCACCAAATTCCAAACCCTAACATCAAGAATATCCCCAAAATGAATTTCTTATAACTATTTGCACTATAAACCATTTCAAATCAAGTAATAGAACTCAAAAGTTCTATAATATCAACTGAGCACTTACTGTAACTTGAAGATAAGGAAACTCTGAGATTTCCTTCTATATATAGCTCTAAGAAACTCAAGAAAAATGATGAAAAAGAGAACCCAAACACTAATCCTCTTCACCACTTCAAACCTTGCCAATTGATGAAGAAATGGAAGAAAACAAGAAAGAACCTAGAGCTGAACTCTTGTAGCTGCTGGAAAGATCGAGAAAAATGAGGAATTGGGTTTGTTTAAAACCTTATACAACAGAAATTTGCAACTCAACCCACTTCTCTTATCTTATTTACACTATGAGTCAATTCAAGACTCATGTGACTCATTTCAAGTCAAATGAAAACATGTATATTATAAAAATTGATGTACTCGTCAAGATACATATGTTGACATCAAGTTTTACCGTATCTGACGAAATACACGAAAAGCCGTATTTATGGAAAAGTCCCTAATCTCTTTAATTTGAGTCTAAATTCAACTCAATTAACTTAATCTCTTTCAAACTCATTCCATTATGCTTAATTTACTCACTTGTGATGAATTTGAGTCATTTTGATCATTAACCTCAATCAACTTGATTAATCATGTTTAAATTGCATAAATCTTGATTAACTAGAGTTAATCTTAATTAACTCGGGATGGGGTGCAACACCAATCCACTGTTAGAAATTTTTGTGGTGTGGTTCAGCCTTTCCTGGAACCAAGATGGGGCACTCTTATAGATGAGGTACACAAAATATTTGCCATTCAAATTTTTTCTTTTTATTTGTAACATGATTAGAAATCACAACCTTAAATGAGCAGCTTTTTAAGCAAATTACCGGCCCTCCTTAGTCACTCAGAGACCTATGATACAACTTGGATAATTGAATTTTTGGGCTTGCACAATCCTTTGCAGGGAAATACTAAAACAATGTGATTATCAATTGATCCATTAATTTTTCACGAAATTTAAATCTTTATTTTATACTTTTGTTTCTAGAGTTATGGAAAGCTAAAAACTAACGCTTCTATATTTTGTTAATAGAAGGAAAACATTTTTTCTTATTTTTCTTGGCATTATTTGACAGATATATGGGTGAAACCGTGATGGTCCTTGCTCTCACCATGCGACATGGAAAAAATTATTTCACTCCAAATAACTCATATATTATGCCCTTTAAGATTGGCAAGATGCAATCACATCTATTAGATGATCATATTCAACTTAAACCGGCTGTAGCTGTTTAACCATCCATAATTCTGTTCACAATGTGATCTCTGCAGTGAGTACAGAAGCCGAATCTGTTTTGGGCTAGGTCATGTTCTCACTGGGTCCAACCTTTAAAGGAGGGGAAAAAATCTCCAATTTAACATAACTGCTAATATTGGCACTAGGATTACAAGTAGGCTAGGCTAGGCCAACCTGAAACTTGTCTCCCTCTTTGCTGCATAGTCATTAGGCCTACTCTTTTGGTCCATGTCTGACCCACCGATCATGAGTTGTTACCCGGTCCCAGTCCATTATTAAGAGAAACTGTTCATTTGTGTGAGATATTTTGGGCCTTCAAGCCCTTTTATTAGGTTCTATGGATAAATAATAAAAAAACTGCTGATCCCAGCTCATAAAGATTAATTTGATGGAATGTTTGCAAATCTTTGTTTCTGTTTTATATTTTCAAATGTTTCTCATTCAATAGTTTTCTGTTTCTAGAGAAGATGGCAAGCAAAGTTGAATGGAAGTCCTTATTCTCCCTCAACAGTCCTATATATATTCCATCATATCCATTTCACCTATAATTTGTGAAAAACCCAAACACAGTGTTATCCAAGTACTTTATAACTAGTCTCTTTAGAGCACTTGTATTAATTTAGAACTAGCTATACTATAGGATCTTTTATCATTCTCAGCTTGTATTAACTAATTTTACTTGCACTCTCATGTCTTTTACAGGAGCCAATATATCACTACCACATGTGACGTCAGTGCTTTGGCTTCAGAAGAACAATGGAGGGATGAAACCCATTTCCTTTTATCTTTTCTTCAGTCTCTCAGTTTATAAGTTGTTTGTGTAATCTTTGAAAATTATTACTGCGTGATCCTAGAACTCGGTTTTGTACTGTTAACTATCAACTCATCGATGTGTTTTTATGTTCCTTGCTTGATTTCATCTATATGAAGTTGTTGGCATTTAAATACTAGGTAAGCAAAAATAAATTAGTAAAGGTTTTAATGTGTGCTTTTGGTAGATTGTATCAGCCAAAGACAACTTTGCCAAAGACAACTTTTATGATACATTTTTGTGGGGTCTCCCAGACACACACTTTTTATTGAAAGTTTTGCCTTCCCCATCCCCTCTCCACTCTCTCCTCCCTAGAGAAATACCATAGATTAATTGAAAATTACATTACTTTAATGCTTTTCCTAGCAAAATTGTGTTTTCACCAAATGTTGATAATGTTTTCAATAGAGAAGGCCCTAGTTATCCTTCCCGCGTTTCCTCATAAATGCATCTACAAAAAAGTGCCCTTTGGTTTGGTCAAGATTATAGCCTTTCAAAGAATGAACTAGCCTTTCAAGCTCATCAATGTGAAGTTTATTTTCCATGAGGGTCAAGATTTTCATTTTGTTGATGTAATTTTCAGATCTTCCTGTTGAGGTCAACATCCACCCTCGCTCCTGAGCGGTCATAATTGTGGTCGAGCCCTCGCACTTACCATAAAACTATTGTTGTATCGTTTCCTATCACCAATTGGTTTTGGGATAAGTGGTAGTTCAATGGGGTGTAAGATCCTACAAGTGGTATCAGAGCCTGGTAGGTCGGGTGTTTGAATCACGGGACACGCGTTTTGCGAGTTCGCAGCAGGAGTCGCGGTGGGTACGCCATTGAGGGAGGGATTGTTGAGGTCAACGTCCACCCTCGCTCCTGAACGGTCATAATTGTGGTCGAGCCCTCGCACTCACCATAAAACTATTGTTGTACCGTTTCCTATCACCAATTGATTTTGGAATAAGTGGTAGTTCAATGGGGTGTAAAATCCTACACTTCCCTAGTAGTATCGATGAGAACTTATTTATCTTCAGATCATTGTCTTGGGGGACAAAACATCATAGTTGTTAGGCAAATTCTGTCACTTTGAACTTAAAACATGGCAATTTATTAGTGCTTTTATTGCTTATGCTTTCCATTTTTGACTTGTGGCATGCTAGTTTCTTTCTTGCTTTTCCCCCTCTGGTTGAATAGACTCTATTTTAGTAGAAACTGCAGAGCATACACATTTGGGCTCCTCACACGATTGGATTCAGGCATCCCACTGGAGTTTTTAGTATTTACGGTCCAATCAGCATGCACCGATTTATATGGCATGCAATGAAACAGGTCTTCTACATTTGGTATAAAATTTTGTTGCCCAGAAACTCTTTCAACTGTTCTCTTGCCGTTTAATTAATCTTCTTGTCCTTTGTGCATAATTTCCGGACTGCATTAAATTCATAGTTCCTCTGTCACCAATTCTATCTGAACATGAAGATGCTATGGTTACACCAATTCTATGTGATTCTTTCTTGAAAATGCCTCCCACCTGTCTTGATTTGGAGAGAGGCGGATGCTCAATTAAAGGTCAAATTTCATGCACTCCTCTTCCTCCTTGTGAGTGTCCTTTTGTGCATTCGATTCCTGCAAAGCATGCTTACTTTTCATAATTGTGACTTTAAAGTAGACCCAAGTGTGAGAGAATTTCATTTTAAACACTCTATTTTCTGCACTTTAAAGAGTGATCCTCCAGATGGTTTAGAGGGCCAATTCCTTTCTGTCAACATTTACAGCGCCTGCTCAACCAATAACCCTCTATAAACCTGCCCGGAAAAACAAAAATATCTCAAGAGGCTATCTATATTTTCCATTTTGTTGTCACAGCCACAAGTATTTTCTAATTCTTCTAATGAAACAATCTCAAAGGGATCCTTGAATGGTAAGGGGTCTCTTCACCCAGCCATGGCCATGATGGTCCAGTTTGCCTCTCATCAATTTGCTTTTGCGCTACTTTTATGAACGACGTTCATTTCCTCCATGAGGAATAACCTTGATTCTGTTATACCTTCCATCAAGGATCGTTGAGTATTCTGATTGTCAATTAAACAGGGACGCATCCGGGTTTGTGTAATGAGCTGATCCTCTAGCTGATTCATTGTCCATGAGTCTGCCCACCCAGGGGAACCGGTCATCCAATAACTTGATCATTGCTCACCACCCAATCAAGCTGATCCCTTTATCTAAGATGAGTTTTCAAATGCACCAGTCTATTTTTCCCTTTCTCCACCTTGAAGGCACTCTTGCTAGTTAAAAAGCCCCAAGTCAAGCATGAAGTTCGATTATTCTCCCTTGAGGTTTCCAATGCCGACCCCACTTCGACTGAGACGTGAATCCTTACCGGAATGGGAAGATTTTGGAAATACCAACCCTCTTATGGTAAGGACGTCTAGGTTAGAGCTTCGGTTGAAATGGACCATGGTAGCGCCTTAGTAGGACACCAATGAAATGAACATTTGTGAGTTTGGCATTGATGTAGGGATGCTTGTTACAGAGACAAGTAGTCTCCTTGGTTGTAAGCCTCAACACTAATCATTAATGAAAATGAGGCTCGAGTGCCTTATTAGTTACCTCTACTTGTTTTTTCATTGGATTGAGCCTCTAATGCTCTCTGTTAAGGATAACTTTATTGGCTCTTATCCACTTTCCATAATATGCTTTATTAGTGGCGTTCAATTCTAGCATAGGGTGCGTATCTTTCCAATTGGTGTAGTTGCACACTACACCAAAAATGCAAATTAGAAACGGCTGTGAGCCGTTTATAATCAGAGAAGGTTTGAAGCGTCCCAAGTGTAAAAACCGTTTCAACATCATAAATACTAGCCCAATAACCCGTGCTCAGCACGATATCTCCCTACATTATAAAATAAATAATTACATATTAAAAAAAATTACCTCTTTCCACAAGACAAGTTGTATAAAATAAAAATAAAAACTGGAGTAAAAAGGAAATAGTTATATAGTAATAATTGAAACATCAGTGGTTTGATGGAAAAACGAATTGTTAGTTGCATGAGTAGTTATATAACCATCAGTCAAAATCATACTGATGGTCAAAATTGGAACCAAAACCTAGCTTAATATATTACTAGTCATTGCCTGTGCCTGAAGGCACAACGCACCACACTCTGAGCACAACTAAATCTAATTACTCTTTTTTTTACCACCTAACAACTAACGCCGCCCATAATTTAACAAATTTAATTCAAATTTTCTATGTGGCCCATTGGATCAATCAGCTTCAAATCAAGCCCAGCCGGATTTTATTTTTTTAGGTAAAATAGCCCAGCCAATTGGACCCTTATTTAACCACCATTGAATACCAGAAGTGGCCCACTATTATAAGCAGTCTAGTTTAATTGTATGCAAGCCATATTTGCATCTGCTACCAAAACAATCCAAGTTAGCCCAGATTCCACAATCCGTGAAAAACAGCATATATATGTGAAGGGACAAACTGGTAAGTTGTGAGCCCAAATTCCATACCGTTCAATCACTAAATTGCAATCATAGCCGTGTATTTAATCATATCTTTACTTGCAAGGAAGTTTTGAAAAGATAATGGCACGTTTCGTAATTTCACAGAAAACCAAGGACACTCTCATATCCTCTGGGAAAAGATAATGGCAGGTTTCGTAATTTCACAGAAAATCAATGGCACTCCCGTATCCTCTTGTCCTTAGTAAAAAGTTACTGCCCCTTTCTTTTCAAATAATTACAAAATTACCAAGCTCTTGAATCCCTTCTCAGCCCTTGGATTTATGTACATAAATCCAAGGGCTCAAAATGTCCTAGGATTCAAATACTGCTCTCCCATATTATATAGACTAGTCATTGCCCGTGCCTGAAGGCACAGCGCACCACGCTCTGAGCACAACTAAATTTAATTACTCTTCTTTTGACCACCTAACAACTAACACCGCGCATAATTTAACAAATTTAACTCAGATTTTCTATGTAGCCCATTGGATCAATCAGCTTCAAATCAAGCCCAGCCGGATTTTATTTTTTTAGGTAAAACAGCCCAGCCAATTGGACCCTTATGTAACCACCATTGAATACTAGAAGTGGCCCACTACTATAAGCAGTCTAGTTTAATTGCATGCAAGCCACGTTTACATTTGCTACCAAAACAATCCAAGTTAGCCCAGATTCCACAATCCGTGAAAAACAGCATATATATGTGAAGCGGCAAACTGGTAAGTTGTGGGCCCAAATTCCACACCATTCAATCACTCAATTGCAATCATAGCCGTGTATTTAATCATATCTTTACTTGCAAGGAAGTTTTGAAAAGATAATGGCACGTTTCGTAATTTCACAGAAAACCAAGGACACTCCCATATCCTCTGGGAAAAGATAATGGCAGGTTTCGTAATTTCACAGAAAATCAATGGCACTCCCGTATCCTCTTGTCCTTAGTAAAAAGTTACTGCCCCTTTGTTTTCAAATAATTACAAAATTACCAAGCTCTTGAATTCCTTCTCAGCCCTTGGATTTATGTACATAAATCCAAGGGTCCAAAATGTCCAGGGATTCAAATACTGCTCTCCCTTATTATATAGATAATAGGGCTCCATTGGCTGAAAGACGTTCAAGTTTCCTCCATTCGTTCCCTCTTTCTCATACTAATGGTCAAAATTGGAACCAAAACCTACTAGCTTAATGTATTATATAATAAGGCTCCACTAGCGAAATTACCCGTGCTTTTCACGGATATGGCAAACATTGCAATTTGAATATTCATGTATAAAAAATTCATAAATTTTTTAAAAAGAAAGCAAAAGAAGAAAATTATAAGTATGTATTTATATAATTGAAGAATTGGTATCATAGAATGGAAAAATGAGAATTATAATATAAGGAGAATGATAGAATTTGAATTGAAACAAAGTCTATGAGAAATAAAATTAAATAAAAATGGAGAACAGTTATGAGTGGTCATTAATTGATTATGATAAAGAAAAAAATAATGTAGTTGATGTAACTTCCGGTCAAAATCATAACCGTATCCAAAACCTCCTAATTTAATCGGCTTGAAAGACGTTCAAGTTCCCTCCATTCGTTCCCTCTTTCTCAAAACTCCTTTCCCGTCTCTTTCTCCATCGCTGGGAGATTGTTTCATTCATCTCAGAAGACAAAAATTCTCTCTCTCTCTTTCTCAGAAATCCTAGGGTTTTCTTAGATCTTGCCATTGTCAAAGAAGACTTTCTCTCCTCTTCACTCTCATTTCTCATCCCCTTCGAAGAGACGGATTTCACCTCGTTCTGTCATCTCCACCCAGGGTTTCTGGTAGCAATGCTTGAACGTTCCTGATCGTTTTTGGTTGTGCACCTCAGCGGAGCTTCTTCGAGTTCATCACTTCAGAACGGGTGAAGGTCTCTCTGCAATGCCGATCGTGTCGTCAAGTCCGAAGCGATTGTCCCCCTTTCGGCCGCGCACGGGTGGAGCAGATCGTTTTCATGTGTCGTTCAGGTAATTCCTCTTCTTTCTACTCTTCTTCTTCTTCTTCGCATTTCTGTTCATGGGCGGTCATGCTCTGATTTTTGTGGAAGTATTTGCAGTTATTTATGCTGTAGGTGGTTGTATTTGTTATGTGGATATGGGATGAAATGCATTTCTCTGCTTGTTTTTTAAGTTTTTTAATCTGTTCAATTAGGTGAAGATCCATGTCTAGGAATATTTTTTTTTATCAGTAACGATAAATTATATTAAAAGAGAAAGCTAGATACAAGAACCCAAAAAAAAAAAAAACAAAGAAACATCACACAATGAAAGCCACCAAATTAGAATACCCATCCACCATGCATGTCTATGAATAATACAGGTCTGTAATCACTGACGGAATTAGTTTTGGTGTTTAAGACTGATGAATGAAAAGGAGCTAGAAGAAGTCCAAGTAGTTATGGGGGCCATCTGCATGAATGGAACAATCTCTATTGAAATTTCAACTACTAGTATTTTGTTTCATTACTATGCCACATAAAACTACGTTTGATTGAAAAAAATAGTAAGATTAAGTAAACTGCAACCCATTTCACCTCTTCCGGTAACAGTGGCAAAGGCTCCACTGGGTAGGCAAGGAAGGCATTGCATTATCTTTCTATATTTTCCCCCTTTTTGTTTCCTGTCTGGTTCATGAAGATGAGCAGGAGGAAGACAAGAAGAAGAAGATGGAAGGGAAGAAGTGAGAATGGCATGGATCAGTTGGGTATTTTTAAAGTTGATGGCATCTGTTCTCTTTAGGATTATCATGTAATGTTGGGACTTTCTGCTGCTACCATCTTAAATAAAAAGCTTTCCATATTTTAGTGCTTCGCTTTTTTTTTTTTTTTTTTTCTCCATTATGCTTAATATGAGGATATATTAATTAAAGAGGAAGAATGATGTAATATGTTCAGATATTACCTTTAAATCTGCACTGCGAAGTCCGCTTGTTAAGCTGAACGTTGGGTCTCATCACTCCATAATTAATGTAAATGGGTCCCAGGTGTGATTATGTCAGTGTGGGACAACATCATTAGCTTTGTCGAGTTTTCTATTTGATGAATTGCATCTCTTAATCGCCTTTAATGCAAATAGAATATATTGACACATGCTTACATAGGCCTTGCTCAATAAATGATCAATGTTTTGATAATAAAAATGGGGCTGACAGGATCTAGATTTATTTTTCTTTCATTATATTTTATTCAGATCTATGTTATTTTTCTTTTCTATGTTCAAAATATTTTTATCTCTTTCAGTGATGGTTGTGAACATAGTCATGGATTAGTGTTTGGGATGTTAAGTGTTTTTCACATCGGGCTTTGAGATTCATGTATTCTGGAATCCTTACCATTAATGTTTTGTGTGATTCAGGTTTTTTCTATTTCTTCAATCCTTACTAAGTTGTTGTTATTCCTGTTTTTATAGGCCTGGCAGTTAATGAGCTTTCCAAATGGGGCCGTGGTCTTCTTCCCCTCTCTTGGTAAGCGCCGCCCCCCCCCCCCCCCCCCCCCTGCTGCTATTTGGTAGTTTATTTTATAATTTCTAGATATTCTTATGTTTTTGGGTTACATCCAATACTTTTGGAACAGTGGAGAGAGATCTCCTATCAATTCAAGGTAAGAGAGAGATCTCCTATCAATTCAAGGTAAGTCATTACATGGATGTTCATTCCCTACTTTTAATGGACGAATGACTGGCACAGCTGTTTTTTAGATAAGTTATTTATAGCTGAATATTTCGGGTGAAAATCATTTCCCCTTCCTTGACATGGCTTACCAAGGTTTGCAAGTGGTGATCCTGAGAGGGATGCAAAGGCTATTCGAATTTTTCTTGAAGATGGGCATCTGATTGGATGTGCTCAATCATACGCGGAAAACATGGGATTGTGTGGACGAAGAGTTGGATGTATGAGGTATACTTCTGTTTTTGTTGAGACATGGTAGTGGCTTAACCAGCTCATAATTAAGGCTAAATTTGTTATAGATGATTCGATCAACCAATGCAGTCAGCAGTCAGCATAGGTGGGCAGGGCAATCAACAAGCACAAACAAAAGGCCCCAAAATGCATACAGAAGATGGATACCAAATTCCATTTGACGTAATATTTTGAGAATGTTTCTTTTAGCAGAAAATCACCATCATTTACAGTAGCCACTAACCTATTCAAGTCCAATGATAATAGCAGAAATCCGAGAACAGTGTCCCACTTGGGAGTTTCTAGTCAATCTGTCCAATGTGGAGCTCTGTTTAGTGAAACTGCTTTCTCTGTTTTAAGCTTTCTTTGATTTAATCTCCTCTGCATGTGAAAACTTTTCTCTGCCTTATATTGAATGCCTTTTTTCCCATCAATACCTTACATGTGAAACTTATATTGATTATTCATCCTTCATATATCTCAAACTCTTATCTCTTAGGGCCCGTTTGGTAATTTACTTTTAAAATAAAGTGGTATGAAGTGAAATAAAAAAAGGAAATAAAATATAAGTGGGTTACGATGGTTTTTTATTTTTAGTTTTTTGGGATGGAATATTTTTGACGTTTTGTATGGAGAAATGAAGTTTTTTGTCTTTTAGTGAGTAAAGGTGTTGCTTTTTGACTTTTTTGGGAAAAGATGGGGGAAAATTTGGTAAAAAGTGCTTTTGATTTGATGTTTAACTTTACTTGACTTCACTTGACTTGATAAGTAAAATTACCTCATGTATGGAGATTGTAGAGCTCTCTCTTCTTCTTCTTCTTGTTTTTGCTTTTGTTTGAAATGTTTCTCTCATTTAGAAATTAGGCTACTGAGTTAAAACTTTCATCTCTCTCTCTCTGTGTCTTGTTTATCTATTTTCTACTCTTGTTCTATATATTTTACTTGTTTGACAAGTTACTTCAATCTCAGCATGTAATATTTTATTGCTTGAATGGCTTTATTTCCTTTCTAGCATTGCTACTTTCTCTGTCTTTTATTTCTCTGGTTTATGGCTAGGCTGGGCCCTACACATGCTAGTTTCGGTATTTAGGAGTTAGGACCTCCAAATCTCAATCCATTTCCAGATATTCTCTCTTAACTGGAATGTAGTTTTATTTTCATTTATATATTTATTTATTTATTTATCTTTGCTGAAATACAAGAAGGATTGAAATTGGTTTGTTCTAAAACCTTTCTGCTAACCCAATGTGGGTCCATACGTGGATGGACTCTTTTTTTTTTTTTTTTTTGCAAAGATTTATTTGAAGGCTACTTTTCAGTTTCACATAGCTAACAACCTAATTTAGAATTATTATGATTTTGGATTTTTGGGTCCCTGTTTGGATCAAAGCTGGGTCTGTTATGATCCTCTTATATCAGTAAATCCCATGAGCCAGCCAGTCATCACCGTCTCCATCATGGTCATTGTTATTATTGTTGTTATATAATTCCTATATAGTTGGGAAGAGAGAGAGAGAGAGAGAGAGAGAGAGAGAGAGAGCTTTCATGTTTCATAGATAGGTTTTTGGTCATGTTTAATAGATAGAGCGAGCTTTCATGTTTCATAAATATGGGTTTTTCTTTTATATATATATATATATATATTATTCAACTTAGTTTGTCTCTTTCTATCTGACTTGCAATTGGTTGACAAGACGAGAAGCAGTCATGGGTTTTGATAATCACTTTCCATGTCTTTTAGTTTTACTGATGTGCCAAAAATCAAATTTCTGTTCAAGTTTCATCTACCGATGCCTACGATGGCTTTTTAGCAAGGTTAATCTTTCTGATCATGGGATTTCATGAATCATTTGAGTTACGTGTTGAACATGGATTGTCTTTTCTGTTGAGTTGCTTATCAGCCTAGTTTATTCAAGCAGTTCAAAGCTCCAAACATTATGCTTAAGGGCTGGTAATTGGATAAATGATGGCTTAGGCCGTTAGGCGAGCTGGCCGGTCTTAGAAAATTGGGAATACATGGAGACCTAAGCCCATATAACAAAGCACGATCCAAGTCCATCGATAAAATGTGCGACCTCCGATTGCTTAAACTATTAAGTGGGTGCTCAATCCCACTGTTTATGCCCTTTACACATCATTTGCATCTCTATTACATGTTTTTAGAAGGACGAGTAGAGAAACCACCTGAAATACCACCAAATCTTGTCAAGCTAACTCTGGTAGGATCTGGATTAAAACAAGATGACATTTCCCCATTGAAGAAATTGACGGATGTTCGTGGGATCTGGATTAAAACAAGATGACACTTCCCCATTGAAGAAATTGACGGATGTTGATCTTTTCCCCCTATGGTTGCCGTGTCGGGTGAGGAGGTGGATTTAGAAGCAGATATTCGGTGGCAATGCGACATTTCCCCTTTTAAGAAGCAACGATGCTCTCTCTCCAAGGAGTCCACCTCTTCAATTACGTGTTCTTTTCAAGAAAGCGGAGCACAAATGGAATCAGTGGAGAACTAGGTAATGCAAATTTTTAAATTTCATTTCATGCATGTGTTGAAGATTCATTGTTATGTATAAAGCATCCAAATCCTCCTCGGTTTAAATCACAAGTCATTACTCATTAGTAGAATCTATTGATAAACGACACAACTTCCACTCACTTCAACTATATGAAGGGTCCTCAATCCCACTATACCTTTTACACTTCACTTGCATCTCTAAAAGATGTATTTGGATGTAAGAACTGAGAAACTACTTGAGTGGCCATTGAATCTCACCACGCTCTCTGGATAGTTTCGAGTTAGAACAAGATGCCAATTCTACACTCGAAAAATTGTCACACCATAAGACTCTCAAATTAGAACAGAGGTGTTACATGATCGGTAAGAAAATGATTTGCTCTTCGGGAGGGTTTCCTCGGCTGGAATTGCTAGAGTTTTTTGGGTTGCCTATTCTAGAGGAATGGATAACTGAGGATGTAGCAATGTTATCTCTGTGAAGTGTCAAACTCTCCTATATGTCTAATTTGAAAACTCTTCCAAAGTAAGTACGTGTTGTTTATGTTGGGTTTATGTTTTGTATTCTCGTTTAATCAGATTTGGTTCATTGGGTTGACCAATGACCATGTTCAGGATCATGGGTATTTTGGTAATTATACTAGGACCTTCTTAGGATTTAAAAAGTGGAGATTATATATATATATATATATATATGGGAAATGCTCCTATGAGAGACACTCTCACCAACTTTATGAGAGATGGGTTGGGGCCCTCACTTCCATATCCACTCTCACCAACTTAAATGTAAGGACCCTCAACTTAAATGTGAGTGCCCCCACCCATCTCTCATAAAGTTGGTGAGAGTGTCTCTCGTAAGAGCATTTCCCTATATATATATATATATATATATATATATATATATATATATATAGGGAGATGCTCCTATAAGAGATATTTCTTACCTTAAATGAGAGATTGAGTGGAGGCCCCTACATCCATATCCAAGGCCAATAACTTAAATGTGAGGGCCCCTACCCCTATCTCTCATAGGAGTATATCATATATATACATATATATATATATCATCTCTCACCTTACTATGAAAAATAAGGTTGGGGCTCTTACATCCATATCTAATGTCAACAATTTAAATTAGAGGGCTCCCACCTTTATCTCTCATAATAAGGTAAAAGATGTTCTCATAGGAGCATCTCCATATATATATATATATATGGACCAGTTCTCCTAAGCTGAAGCTTACCTTATCCTAAGCTGAAATAGTGCTGGTCCCACATATCAAAGTCGATTATCGTTGTTTTTTACGTGATTATTATCTCCAAAATCAAGATAAATCCAATTAGAACTAGATTTTTTAGTTCTATTATGCAAAAAACAGATATAATCAACTTTGACTTGTAGGATCAGTACTATTCCAGCTTAGGGCAATATAAGCTTCAGCTTAGGAGAGCCCTGCTCATATATATATATATATATATATATATATATAAAATCTGTGTCCCTACACCCTGTAAGAGAGTTAGAGTTAGACAGGTGAGAGCTCTTTCTCCCATGGGTGTCGGAGTTTTCTGAATCATGTGGGGCCTAAGGAAAGTCGAGTTTCTTTTTCGTGGACGGAGGCAAGTTTGCCGAACCATGTAAATGTATGTATGTGATTTTTTTTCTTCTTGTGCGGTTTGATTGTTTGTCAATCGTGATAATACATGCTTCCGCACACACGCACACAACACTTTAGAAGTAGGGAATGTTAAAATTATGTGATTATCAATTTTTTAATTAATATCTCATGAAATTTATTCTTTGTTTTTCTTCTGTGAGATTAATGAAGCTAAAACCTATTGCTTCTTATTTATCCATGCTTCGAGCTGTTAGTGAGCGACAGATCAATGTGCATCATAGAAGAAATGCGCCAGATGACCAATGTGGAGAGAAACACTTCTCTAGAGATTTGAACATATGACCCTCGACTTTGATATTATGTTAATAACTAAAAAGACTAAAAGCTCGAGCTGTTATTGAATAACAGAACAATGTTTGTCAAAGGGTCCTGATTGCTACATGGATAACTATTTCATTCCAGATGAGAATGATGCAATCACGTCTATTACACGATCATATTCTGGTAGTCGTTTTACCATTCATCAGTTTCCAGTGTACTCACTGGCCAAAATAGTTTTGGGTTGGGGCATTTTCTCATTGGTCCCAACCTTTAGATGCTATCTTCAAATATCTCTCATTCAATACTTTTTTTATTTTTTCGAAGGATCTTTTTTCTAGAAAAGATGAGAAACAAATGGACCTGAACTCCTAACCGGCCCGTCAATTTCTGCACTTGAACTCTACATTAAAATGACAATTTTAATCCTATTTCAAAAGGACTATTGATCCTACTGCAGAATACCATCTGAATTGAGAGACAAAGATGAAATACAATATTTGAAAACAAGTTGAGGTTGTTGAATATATGGGATTCTAAAATTGGGTTGTATGTACAGTGCCTATTGAATTTGTTGTATCTTTTATATTATTTCAACAACCATAGAAAAGGAACACATAATCCTCTAATGTAGGGCTATCGTACAGGATTTTCTGTCACTGTTTTTAATTTAGAAGGTTCCGCTTTTTCGGACCACGAGGATTGAAAATCCTGCATCTTCCCATTCGAGACTCCCATAGTTGAAAAAAGTGATGTGCCAACATATCCATTTCATTTGTAATTTGTGAACAAAACCCAACATAACGTTGTCAAAGAATTCTAAAACTACACTGTTTAAATTGCTTGTATGAATAGAAAACTCTAGACTTTGTATGGCTCTCAGCTTGTGTTAACACATTTTACTTGCACTCCCATGCCTTACAGGTGATCATATTTCAATACCAGTGATGGCAACTGGTGCTTTGGATTCAAATGAACAATGGTGTGTCAAGAGACTGTTTCTTTTTCTTCATCCTCTTATTTTGTGAGTTGTCTGTCAACTATGGGAGAACTGTTACTGTGTGATTCTTAACTGGGTTGGTACCGTTGACTATCAACTCATTGGGGTGTTGTTATTTCCTTGCTTTGTTTCATCTGTGAGTGTTGGATAGTGAGTATTCTATTTTCAGCTATATAGTGTTTATTGGCATTTATGTCATGCTACGTTGTTCTTTTGGGGTTGTCTTTCAGCTTGGCTAGCTTGGCTGGGCTTCATTAGCCTGAACCTCAAGCTAAGCTAATAATCAATTCGAGCTCAAGCGTGCTCAATCTAGTAGAACAATTCTGACATTTTCATAAATACGGGAAATAAGGTTTTATTTATTTCTTTCAATCCTCACTGGTCTATATTTCCTAACAATTCTGACATTTTCATAAATATGGCAAATAAGGTTTTATTTATTTTTGCAATCCTCACTGGTCTATCTTTCTAAATCCCTCATGAGATGGATCATATATACAAGGGCCGGAGTTAAAGGCCGGCAATGGCCTGATTTAAGCTGCAGATGGTTCAAAACCGGGGTATAGGTGTCAAAAACCTGATACGGTATAAGTAGTGGTTGCGTTATCAGTCTGTCGCGGTGTGAATTTTTTTAATTAAAAAAATTACAAAAGAACCAAAAAATATAAAATATTAAAAAACGCTAGAAAATAATGTCAAAAATATCAGTCCCCCTAAGTCATAACATCCTTATTCGCCAATGTTTAGTCTTTGATTGTTAATTATGTTCTGTTTTAATGTTTAATATTTTGCACCATCCTAATAATTCATAAATCCATCAATGTAATTCATATTCGAAACCCAAACCAGTAAAAAATGATTTATATTAGCTTTGTAAAAGTTTCACTCTAATTACTATAGGGCCCACCATTAAATGGATTGTGACAAATTATTAGAATCATTGTCCTATTAGAAATGAGATTTTAAGATCTTGTTTTTAGTTGAAAATTGAAATTAGGTTTAACAAATGTTTTTATGATTGAGATCTAGTTTTTAGTTAAAAATTGAAATTAGGTTTATCAAATGTTTTTATGATTGAATATTTTTTATTCAATGGTCAAGCTTCTTTTTTTCTTTAAACGTATTATTGATTATAGTTAAAAACGAATTGGACCCCACCACTCAGTCCAATGGAGGCCATGCATTTTTTTTTAATAGAAAAGGGCCCATGGAATTCTCTCTTGGTAGAAAGTGGTCCACAAAATAGTGTGGCAGTCTCACATGGTAAGAGAGTTAAAAATTTGGCACTAGGGTCACGCTGGGCCCCACAACAGGCAACCCAACTGTTTTGCTGGACCACATTTCATTTCAAACGTTGCCGACAATTTTGACTTCCACTTTTCTGTGTGTATCACATGGGCCTCGCACATCTCCCCCTTCTCCACCACCTTGCCCGTGTGATTTTTCATAAAAAGATTCTCTCAACATGTATTTAAAATAAGAAAAGCTAGGCATGATGTAGGGGCGAACCAGGAAATATAACTTGAGTTGGAGGCCCCTTGGAAAAAAAAATCTTGGAGGGGCCCAAAGGAAAATCTACTCAAAATAGTATTGATAATAGGCGTTTCTATGAAATTAAGGGGGACTGAGGGTGGTGTGCCATGCATGATGTGATGACTCGTTCCTTGGTATTTGCACATGTTATATTTGTTTGTTAAGATTTTAAATTCCAACCCACTAAAAAAGTCTAAAGGAGCTGTTTGTGGGGCAGACTTTGTCGTCAAAAGAGGAGGAGACCAGCCACTAGATTGCTAGAGGCGTTTGATGCACTCGCGAAGGGCCTATTTCTTTTGTGGAATACCTACCAGGAATTCATCATGTCCAGGAATTCCTGGAAATGATGTGACTTGTTGTCTTCTGAAGTTTTTGAATGCCATGTTTTTTCACTAGCATTTCTGGATTCCTGCCATGTGAAAGGTCTCTTATGACCTTTGGGAATCTAGGAATTCCACTCCCATTGCATTTTGGTGGAATTCCTGAATGCTCAAGCCCAAAGGAGCATGCAAGAATTTCACTATGTTTAGGAATTCAGAAATTCCCTAGACAGGAATTCCTAGAATTCCATCTTAGAAACTGGCCGAAAACGACCTCATTTTTTTCCTCTATTTGCACTTGAGTTCCATGATGGCGAAGATCTGCACTTCCTATTTAGGGTTGTAGAAAATTGATTCTACGGTTTCCTCTTCCACAGCAGTTACCAAACACACCCTATTAAATGACTTTTGAAATTCTCGGAATTCCTCCTTAGCATTTGCTGATATATATTCCACCCAGAAAGAGGATTTAGGAATTCCACTCCTGTGTAGCTTTTGGAGAGTTCAAGATAAGTATTTGTTTTTCCTAGGGCCTATTCTTCTAGAAGAGTCCTTGACCAAAATTTAATCTGTTGAGAATTTCTAGCATCAAGCCAAAAGCAATCTCCTTGGAACTCTTGTTTATTGTATTCCTTTGGCAAGTTCTCAAACCCAACCCCCGGAAAGGTCTACTTTAGCCTTTGGGATTCTTTGTTAGAGTTCTTCTATTGCTTCTCTTTCCATGTGACCCTTCCCCTCAATTGTCATCTTGTCCATCTCAAAATTGATACATTCCTCAGTAGAGGTGGCAGTCGGGTCGAGTTGTACTAAACGGGTCGGACCCGTTTATTAAACTGGTTAGACAAGCCTAACCCGCATCTGACCCGTTTATTAAACGGGTCGGAAACCCCTAACCCGCACTCACCACGGGTCAACCCGACCCGACCTATTTAAACTCGCATAACCATTGCAGGTTATACAGGTCAGGTCGACCCGTATACTTGAATAAGTGAGTGATAAGTTTCTTTACAAGAAAAAAATGTTAGAAATAAAACAGCTTTTTCATAAAAATAAAAAATATCATATCAAAATAAAAAGATACTATAGAATTGAGTGATAAATTTCTTTACATGAAAAAAGAAAATAATAACAATATAAGCATGGCTCATGCAAGACAAGCACATCGTAGTTCACAAATAATTAAAAAAAAAAAAAAAAAAAAACTATCCATTTAAGATGAATAATTCTAAATTGTGTGACTCATGGTAAGTATAATGTTACTTAGTCCTACTATAACAAATATGAAATATAAAATCACTGTCATATTAAAAAAAAAATTCATGCACCATCCTGAAATTAAGTATTGGTAATCTTAAACAGATTTAAATACAAGAATTAATACGGGTTCTGCGGGTCAAGCGGGTTAACCTTAACCCGACCCGCTTAATTGCGGGTCATGAATATATACTTGACCCGTGACCGACCTGCCTATTAAATGGGTCGGGTTAAGCGGGTAATACAGGGTCGGGTCGGGTCGGTTTGGCGGGTCGGGTTATATTTTGCCACCTCTACTCCTCAGCCCTCACTCATTTCAATTAAGATAACTTACACCATACTGTGACAGATGACATTAATAATCCTTGCTTGATCCAATTCCAACCTGAAGAGGAATTCGTCGACTGTGATGAATTAAGGTGTTCATTGTCCCAGTCGGATGGGTAGACCATAATTAGGGCTGGTGAAATCTTTCGTCACATTTAGATGACCCTCATGGACCTGTAAATCAACATCCTAGAAATAATGGGTAGAAAAGTTTTATTAATCAGAATCCAAAGGTGGAATGAAACGAGGTGAAATAATTGAAGATGGTTACAGTTTTCTCCATCCACAAAGGCACACGTTTTATCAAATGTATGGATCATCTGATCAGCCCAAGCCGCCACCTGGAATCAAAACCCAAAAATTATTTGATATGGGATTAGGTGAGTCCGAGCATAACTCAACTTTTTTAACTCAAAACCACAATCATATTAAAAACTTCTGCCAATCAATATTCTTCAGTTGCTGGACCCAGATGACGAGATATTCCTAATCTGAGCAGTTGATTTTACTAGTATGAAATCTATAATTGCTTGAACCTTCGACTGAGACTTTCTCATTTTATACTTAAAAGGGGACTTTGTGCAACTCCTCCATGGCTTTCCAAATTCTTTCTTGGCGCCCATTTTTATGCTAGAATGTCGGAATCTCATCCCAAATGGTCGCTGCACCCAAACATCAGCTGAAGGCGCCCAATTGTCTTTCGGTGTCCCCGTGGAAATGGGTGCTGCACTACAGTGGCAGAGGACCTAGGGAATGAGCACGGCTCACAAAATTCCTAAAAACTTATAATGGGCATTGGTCATGCCCAAAATACTGTCCTAGTTGCAAAATGTTTTCTACCTCTGTCCATAAACTAAAAGCAACCGTTTCACTTATGGGCCCACTTATATACGGTTTATGCATGTTGCGCAGTTATTTGGAAAGTGCGGCTCCAATCTAACTAAGACACATTTTGAAATAAATAATATGATAAATTAGAAAAGTAGGATCATACAAGCATTAAACTTCTAAAAACTAAAAACTAAGAAAGTATTTGAGAAAGTCTTGATGAGATGAAGTGCCATGACACTTGCAAAGTGACTCCTTATTGAAATGACAAGTGGTTTAGAGTAGGAACAAAATAGGAGAACTTAAGAACCCATTAAACCAATACAATAGTCCAACTTCACAGCCCAGTTAGGATAGAGATCTCCATCTAAATTATTTCCACTGTTGGTGTAGGTGCACGAAAATTCACGAACCCGGAGGTGGAGATCTCGAGACCCACTAGAAGAGAAGATGTGATGCCTTCGGAGGAACCTGAAAGGAGGAAGAGTAGACAAGCAGTCAAAGACCCTGGCTGTGGTTAGCGCAAGGCTCTCCGATGCCTAAGTCAGTGTAAGAACGTAACAGTAGGGTAGAGATTTTTCAATGACAGAGTAACGGCTCTGTAAGTAATAGGTTGAATATCGCGTACCTTTGGAGGAGACTAAGTCCTCTAATTTATACCGTTGTGAGGTTTCAATATCGTGGGTAAGCATCAGAGCGTAACTGGTGCGATTCCCTCAATCAGGGCAACCGTTTCAGTCGATTCCGCTCCTTTAATTCAGATAACCGCCCAGTTAATGCCTATCTCTTAATTATAGTTGTAACGTCGCCCGTTCTACTTGGTGTTCGCTGCATCATAAACCATTCCGCCACGTCCCTCGGTCGTTACGCCACGTCTCTATCGGGGATGATGGGCGATGCCCTTTGTCCGAAATAGGTGGTCGAGACCGAGACGAGGATGTCCGAGGTTTGATACATCCAAACTGGAGTATGACCGAACTGAAGGGGGATGCGGGGGAATGCTGGCAAGTCTACCGAGCTGCATGGTAAGGACGAGCCTTCTGCCGAACTATAAGGGTTGGTGCTATAGCAAATCAAGCCCGGTTCCGAAATGGCACATAATTCTCCACCCCTGGCGGAGTGGGCCCAATCTCGGTGTTCAAGGAACGACCCCACACAGTTGGATTAATTGTTTGATAAAGAACAGAAATGTATATATATATATATATATATATATATATATATATAAAAGTATGTGTTAATCACGTTTTTAAGAAAAAGTCAATCGAATGGTCGGATTTGTTATGATCTAGGGCCTGCCAGAAGATAGTGCTTCTAATTGCATAATGATTCTCATGTCTTTCCTGTGGACGTAGGCCAAAAGCCCAACCACGTAAATCTGTGTTCTTCTTGTGTGTGATTGATCTCTTCTGGTAGGCCTTAGATCATAACAAATTGGTATCAGAGCAGTTTGGCGTGATCAAAGGAGATCCTACAGAATTGGATTTCGAAAGGGCCGTGGATCGTGCTTAGATCTGCTGGTGGGTCACGATCGTCGAAGGAGAAGAGAGAAAAGAAACATGTGTGTTTGATCTCTTCTCGTAGGCCTTAAACGGTCGGATTAATTTTGATTTTCGATATCGTATACATTTGAATGCCCTTATTTTATAGGGCTCGAATTTCAATAATTGGGCTTCACTATAATGTTCCACTCTTTTTTCTCAATATATATCCAAGAGCAATGAAAAGCACAATATTGCTCAAAGCATGAGTAAAACCATATAAGAATGAAGATAGCGTTTTGGCTGCTTTACATGTGGCCCCATTAAATGGTATTAGCTATTCAATCTCATTCATCAAATCATGAGGCCCTTTCATGTATAAAATTATAGAAATTGGATTTTAACTACTTATTTCTTCTTCGTTTTTTACATGCTATACATTTTCTTTTACACTATTTGTTGATGTGGAAAAAAGTCTAGCAAAATGTTGAAGAATTTCGCCCCACCCAAATAAAATTTGCGGGTCTGCCACTCCCTGGCCTCAAGTATGAAAAGGGCGGTTTACCTGCTTGAAAATAAAATTTTGCCTGAGCCAAGTATGAAAATTGGCAGGAGCATGATTCAAGTAGCAAGAAGAAAGTCTAATGGATCAGTTGGCAAATGCCGCATCCTTGATCTTTTGCGCAATCTCTCTATATATGAAGCTAGACAAAAAAATTTATTCACAATCCACAATGATGGAGGCACTAGTTCATCTTCAACTAGTGTGAGACGATTCGCACTCCATTGCAACATTGATGGGTATGAAAATAGAAATCGCTCAACTGTGACACTTCGTTCCATATTGAGCTTCTTCGGCCATGTAGTCGATTGGGAAAAATTACATAAAACACATGGAAAACTACTAAGAGTGGTGGATGCACTTGATGAACAAATCAGTTGGCATAAATTTCCTAAAGAAGTAAGAGAATTTGTTCTCTTAAGGTATTTGGAACTTGGATTTTATACAAAGGTAAGTCTTCCAACATCAATCGGCAGCCTTTATAATCTAGAAACTCTTAGATTATCAGGCTGTGGCACCTTATGTCACATCCCGGTCCCGAATCACCTTGGCCTAGGGTAATCCCCGAGGTGGAACACACGTACTCCCGTGTGATTGTACTTGTCGCAAGTCAAATACAAACACACGAAGGAGAAAACTATTCCACTTGTGAGTCGAACTCACTGAAAACTATTAATCAACAGTTAATGTAGCGGAAGTTTATATCAAATGATCATCATAACCCTGTACAATCCATATACAACATTCAAGTTTAAACAAAAGAATTACTAAATTGATATACAATGTTTGTACCAAAGAAGGTTCTATACATCATTATCAAAATACATAACAAAATGAATCAAATTAAGTGTGACCCAACAAAACACTAGTCACACTTCTACTATGCTCTCAAAAAAAAAAAATCTTGACGCTCTCCGAACTGAGGAGTCGCTACATGGGCCCTACTCCGGGCCACTCCTCTAATCCTGAAGGTACCTCTTGGGTAACCTTCTCTCCCTCCGTGGTCTCTGCTAGACCGAGAGCTGCATCTGTGCCTGTGACACCAAAAGTAGTATCTTAATACAATAATTTAGCAAGCATAAACTATAAACAGAACATACGGTGAGATTTTCGAAGACAATTACAATTCGAAAGTTGAAATGAGACGAGTAAAAGAGTAATCAACAATCCATTTTTATGAGTAAAACATATATATGTATTGTCTTTTAAAATCATTAAAACGAAAATATGAATACAAATATAATATGAATTGGAAACTACTTAACGCTCATCCTCTCATTGAGAGCAATCGTGTTGGGATGTCACTAGGGGTCCGGCCAAGATCTTCCTAGCTACCCAGGTCCTGGAGTTCCGGTGCTCCAGTCTGTCAACTGCGCAGCGACATTCAATTTCTAACCAAGACTTAACCCCGTTGGGTATCGTCCGGTCGAAGCTAAGTAGTGCCAACTTATTCAAATCAATATTACACCGAATTTCGTTTATAGTTCAAATCGAGTGACCTTTCCAATATTTGGATATTCACTCAACCCAATTTCGTTATCCATATCAATATCAAATATTGTATAATAATTTTGGAGAAACAACAGGGTAATGAAATATATGAACACACCGTATCAATATGACAATTTATCGAATAATTTGATACAATTAAAATTCCGATTTCAATATTCAATTTAAATGTTTGATGACAATAAACAATTAATATTAATTTATCATTCATATAACCTACTATCATCCAATACAAGATAAAGTTAAAGAATCAACATATTGCTATTTACTTAGTGTCACTTACGATGGTATTATGTTGAATCTCTAAATTAATCTTCATGGCTTAATACTAGATTAATGATTTCCTTTGGGCTTAAATAGAAGTTTAAGGATTCCAATTCTAAGTCATAGATTAAATGAAACCTAAGTTCCTATGGTAAGGGGTATACATCCTAATTATCCATTTGGGAGTGATTAGGAGGGTTAATTATGGACTATGAGTGAGAATTTCACTCATTAAAAGGGTTTAAAGAAGCCTGGAAACAGCTTCAGGTTCGCTCGAGCGGACCCAAGTTCGCTCGAGCGGACACCAAACATAGAGTTAATCTCACGAGCGCACCCCTTTGGTCGCCCGAGCTGAGTTTTCAGCATCAGGTCCGCTCGAGCGGACCCATATTCCCTCACGCAAACTGTCCAGAAACCCTGTTTCGGGATTTCTTCCTTTCTCCCATTCCCATTCATTTCCAACTCCTTTCTACCCTTAACACCTGCAATGTAGAGCCTCCATGCTCCCTTCCATGTCCTTACACTCTTCCATTCCATTCATTAACCCATAATCTCAACATTAAAAGCCAAGAAATGCATGTAATGATTCATGAAAACTTGATTTATGCAATCAACACATTTACATCATATGTACAGCATGTTTAAAGTCTATACTTGCCTCAAGGAAGAGCTTGTCAAACTTCTCACACACTTGATTTGAAGAAAACCCAAAAGCCCCAAATGAGCAAACCCTAATCACTATAAACACATAGAAAATTGATGAGGATGCAATGCATGCATGAGAATGAGTCTATTTGTCTCTAAAATGCTCAAAATCATGGTTAAAGGGTTTTGTTACTCACCTCTAGTAGAGATTTCGAAATTGAGAGGAATTAGAGAGAGTTGGAGAATGCCTCTTATCACAAGATGAAGGAAAATGGAGAGATGAGGAAGAGGATGATGATTCACCCTAAATTCTCAAAGCACATGCAACAACCCCTTGGTGATTGAGTGAGGAGAGTGAATGGAAGAGAGGTAAGGAGAGTTGTAGAACAAGAGAAATGAAATGAATGATAGAAAGAGGCTTATAATGCCTTATATATATGAAATGAGAATGAACTTTTGCAAACCAGCCCATTAGTTAAGAGCATTTCCATATTGAGTCAATTGAGAGTCCACTTTCTCAATGAGTGGTCAAATGAGATCAAGGCTATTATGAAAGTTGATGGGATCGACGAAATACACGTGTTAGTGGTAAAATGACGTGCAAATGATGCAATTTATGAAAATCAAGAATTACGAAAAAGCCTTTAATTACAATAAACCGAGTTAAATCAGTGTCAACTCACTCATTTAGGGTTCCAAACTCACCCAACTCAATACAAATGCATTAATCAATACTAATTTATCATAATTAGAAGTCAAACATAATTAATTTGGCTAATACTCAATTAATTAGCAATAATCAAGGTTAATTAAGCTTGGAGTGTAACACCTTACCGAATGCAATTTGTAATTTGAAGCAACTGCGGCATCTATGCACTTATGGTTTTGATATTGACGGGCATCTGCAACTCAAAAATTTAACAAACCTCCAAACATTATGCTTAACAGCCGGTAATTGGATAAATGATGGCTTAGGCGAGGTGACCAATCTTAGAAGATTGGGACCTCAGTGCATACCACACAGCACAATCCAACTCCATCCATAAATTGTGCAACCTCCGGTCACTTAAACTATTTAGTGGGTGCTCAATCCCACCGTTTATGCCCTTTACACATCATGTGCATCTCTATAAGATGTTTTTAGAAGGACGTATAGAGAAACCATTTGAAATTCCACCCAATCTTGTCAAGCTGACTCTGGTGGGATCTGGATTAAACCAAGATGACATTTCTGTAATGGAGAAACTGATAAATGTTGTTGAGATTCCACCTTCTTGCATGCGGCGGTATTGCCACCCGGGGAGGCAAGAGAAGCTGCTGGAGAAATTGATGGTGGGGTTGGTTTCGCATATTAAAGCCGTTTTCCATCTTTACGAAAAGCTCTCCGGATGGAAGGCATCCACCTCTCCATCGTGTTCAAACTAGTTCCAGGAAGAAGAAAGCAGGGCATATACGGAATCAAGGAAAAACCAGGTAATGCAAGTTTTTAATTTCATTTCATGCATGTGTTGAAGAATCATTGTTATAAAAGGATCCGAATCCTCCACAGTTTAAACAATAGATAGCTCTATACCATTTTTCAAAGTTCCAAACGTGACAAAGGTTTTCGGTTCCAAGTGTCCTATGTTATGCAAAAGGGTTTTGGAATCTAACCCGGCGTGAAAAATATTTCGAGGGCATTAATTGTTGTCAGTTGTTTCTTCAAAGGCCATTGGGAACATCCAGTGAAGTTAGTTTTATATCCCAAACATGTTATACACTTAATAGGCCAATGAGCCCCCAAAACCCTTCACATGTTCTATAAAAGGAAATCCAGGAGCTTCTTTTTGTAAAAGCTGTAGAGGATCTGAATCCTGTGGTGGGATCCGCCGATTCCTTTGTTACAAGTGATTATGGTGAGACCAGGATGGGTCCGCGGATTCCTTCTATGTAAGTGGGTCCAGGATGGGGCACATCTATAGATGAGGTAAACCTAAAACATTTGTCTTGATTTATATATCCTTGCCATTAAATTTTTTCTTTTAACTAGAAACATATGATTAGAACTCACCACCTCTGATGAGTACCTTTTCAAATGAGTTACATATATACCCTACCGATTCAGTCTTTGATCTACTATATATAGCGTGGATCAGTGAATTTTGGGGCATTCACAATCCTCTTTAGGAGGCATTTGTGCAACAAAATTGTCAGAGAAAGGGATAGGAATGGTGCCCGATTTTCCGGTGCCTCTATTTGGTGCAATGACAAATCCATGGATCTAGAAAAAAACTGGCTTCTTGTTGAGCCTTAATTTTTGTCGATAGAGGAGATGCTGGTTTCTGACCTCCCTTGGATGGAAATCGAGCGCTGGGGCTCTGCACAAACTATCCTAGGGAACCCTAAAGTTTTGTGATTATCCGTTGATCAGTTAGTTTTTCATTCAATTTAAATCTCTCCTTTATTATTTAGTTGATAGGGGATGAATGAAGGAAACAAATGTTTCTATTTTTCCTTGGCACCTTTTGTCACTTACACATGAATATCAGTGTACTGGTCCCTGCTACAACCATGCATGATGGGATAAACTTATTTGATCCCAAACTGATGTAAAACAAGTTGCAGAAGAATTTCTCGAAACAAATAGATCATAAGATGTCAAGCCATAACGTTAAATCCATAGTGTGACTTTAAATGTCCAAAACTTTTAATCTAGGTATCATCACGGCGCCTATTACCATGTGTTTTGAAGCTATCGACGGGGAACATGACCAAAGGCGGTTTATCACAATCAAAGGCCAAATTAAGCCTTTTTTAATGTAAAAATACAGTTTTTTGTGTGCAAAACTTACAATGTATAGTAAGTTGTCATTTTGTACATTTTAGAGGGTGTTTTAGCCCGTTTGAGTTGGAGTCTTTGTCTAAGGTCCTAGGTCCGTTTGGATGCCTAGAGAATACAATATTTATAAATTAAAGAATTTCAAGAATAAAATAGAATAGTGTAATATTTAAAATATAGACATTGCGTACCTAAAACACTACCTTGATTTATGTATCCTTGGCACGTTACTTCTTTTTTTTATCGGTAAATTTGGAAATGCATTAGAAAATAAAGATTACATAAAGAAAGAGCGCTTTTTCTTATTATTGGTGACATGATTAGAAAACCTCCAATGAGCACCTTTTTAACCAAGTTACAGGCCCTTCTTATTCAATCGGTGACCCGTGATATCCAACTTGGATGATTGAATTTTTGGGCATGCACAATCCTTTTGCAGTCACTACTGTGATTATCAGTTGATATATTAATTTCTCATAAAACTTAAATCGCTTCTTTATTATTTTGTTTCCGAGAGATGAAATGAAAGCTAAAAACTAGCTCATCTATTTTTTGTTAAGAGAGAAGAGAGCTTGTTTCCCTTTTTTTTTTTTTTAAACACTTACATGAATGATGGTGTGATGGTCCCTGCTTCCACCATGCAATATTGTAGGATCTCAGACCCCCACTGAGCTACAACTTATCCCAAAACCAATTGGTGATGAAAACGGCACAAACGACCCGTGAGGAGACTCAAACCCCCAACCATACCAGGCTCTGATACCACTTGTAGGATTTCAGACCCCATTGAGCTACCACTTATCCCAAAACCAATTGGTGATGGAAACGGCACAATAATAGTTTTATGATATGTTGGTTGTGTTAAGAAAGCATTCGAGCATCACTCCACTATGGGTACACACGAGGGTTGTACCAGGGACCTAACAAACATTGATAAAACTATTTAATTTCAAACAATTCATATGCTAGGCCCTTTTGAAATGGGCTTGATGCAATCACATTCTACTCAAATGATCACATTCTTCTGTGGCCACCAGCAGTCGTTTAGCCATCCAAAAATCTAATGACCATGTGCTAGCCACTAGCCAGTGAGTACACTAGCCAAAACAATTGTGCAATTCCGGCATGTCCTCACTGGGCCCAACTTTCAAAGAAAAAAGTTCTCCAATCTAATATATCTACTAACATTGGTACTAGGATTTTGCATAGTTCTCCAATCTAAAGATCACGTTGAAAACATTTCCATTTAATTATAATTTGTGAAAACACTAACACAATGTTATCCAAGTATTTAAGAATTAGTCTGTTTAGATTACTTGTATTAATTCAAAACT
The DNA here is from genome assembly GCA_028538565.1 of Umbellularia californica. Lineage (NCBI taxonomy): Eukaryota > Viridiplantae > Streptophyta > Magnoliopsida > Laurales > Lauraceae > Umbellularia > Umbellularia californica. The sequence continues at coordinate 76,288,438 of JAPQWN010000006.1, read as the reverse complement.
GTAGGATTTTGTACTATTCTCAGGTTTCATTTGTTGACAATCACTTATTCTAAAAGTTTAAGTTGATAGAGAACGGTGTAACAATTTATATCAAGCTTACAATATCATTAACAAATTTTAATTATTTTTAAATCTTTTATAGGAGTATTTCAATACCACATACGACAACCGGTGCTTTGATTGCTTCAAATGAACAATGGCAGCATGAAATCGGTTTCTTGTTCTTTTTCTTCATCCTCTCATTTTATAAGTTTTTTGTGAAATGTGTGAAAACTGTTTTGGTGTGATTTGAGAACTGGTTTGTACTGTTAACTATCAGTGTGCTGTTAATTTCCTTGCTTGATTTCATATTTATAGTCTTATTGGCTCTAAATAGTGTTATGTTGTCCTTTACTCTCTGCATGTTAGGGTGGTTGTTACATTCCAACCCGAGTTAATTAGGATTAACTCTAATTAATCGAGATTAGTGTGGATTAAATGTGATTAAAGGATAAATTGAATCAAATTAGTCACACCTGAATGAATTAAACATAATGAACAAGTTTGGAGAAGATTGGCTTAATTGAATTGATTTTTAAACCTGAATTAGTCAAGTAAAGGACTTTTTCGTAAATTTGAATTTGTACGTTTGTCATCGAATGTGGTCAAATTTGATGTCAACGTGTGTATCTTGATGAGTGCAACGATTTTCATAATACTTTCATTTTCATTTGACTTCAAATGAAGCAAGTGGGTCTTGAATTGACTCAAACTTGAACTATGTCTAGTATATGGGGGTTTCAATGTAAAAGTTGTTTTTATAAGGTGATGAGTCACCCATCTCAATCGGTGAGATGTGTCTTCAACTACAAAACAGAGAGAGAGAGAGAGTGTTGTAACTCTTTCTTTCGTTTCTTCTCTATCGAGTGTGTAGAAAAGGGATTTTCAAGTGAGTTTCGAATAAAGGGTTGTGTACATCAACTCTTTCAATTTGTTTGGTGTTAAAGTAAGAGAAACTTCAATTCTTCCTCACTACAAATTGTAAGGTGAGTAGGTTTGAAGATTTCAGTTGTGTTTAGGTTCTTTAGACTCATTTTTATCTCAAACAATTTGTTGAAGTTCGTTTTTGGTTGTTTGTGATGTTAAGGTTAGAGAAAAGCGTTTCATTTGTTGGATTTTGTGTTCAATAGAGTTTGGAAGAAAGGGGTTTTGTGTGGATTCGAAATTGAGGCAAGTATAAACAGTTTTGTTGTGATTAAATGCTAGTAAGGTTTTTCTATCGATTATGTTGTGAAAAATGAGTTTAACCTTATGTGTGATTCATTGGGTACATGAATGGTTGTTTTGGAGAAGAATATGATTCTATGATGTTTAAATGGATTGGAGAATTGTATATATATGTGAATGGATGATTGAGAAGGGGACAGGAGGTCCCAATTTGCATGCAGGTTTTGAAAGAAATGAAGAGGAAACCAGTCGGTTCCAAGATCTGGAACTGAATTCGTTCTAGGTCCGATCGATCGGACCTTTTGGCCGATCGATCGGACAGTCCCTAACTGGGACAGGACTTCAGGCCGATCGATCGGACAGTGAGTTTCTGATTCAATTTGGAACAGATGTTTTTTCTGAGCGATTTAAAGTAATTAAATCTTCTTTGAAGTAATTTTCTTGGAATTGGATCCAAGAGGAATTGCGAGTTAACGAAGGGGTTATCTAAAGGTGAGTAGTTGTAATTCAATGATGAAAATTAGCTTTTTAAGCTAACTGAAACTAATCATATTTTTAAGAAAAGAGTCTATTGATGAACTCAAGACTGCTAATATTGTCTTATAGTCATGGGTGTTAACTAAGAGACTTTAATGTACAAAATACACATAACTTGTGATATCCATCGAAAATAACACGTACATTAGATGTCTGAAGGTTACACCTAACTGAAAGTTCCGGATCCGAACCCTAGAGGGGGGGTGAATAGGGTGAGCTACAAATTGATTGCCAATTTTAATTTTCTTCAAATTAAACTCCAACTAGTGATGATAACATGAAAAGATGTGGAAGATAATGAAATCAATCACCACAAGTCATTCACCATTACACAGTATTTTATAGTGGTTCGGCCTCAATGCCTACATCCACTACCGGCTTGTGATCACACACCCCACCGGATTTCCACTATTTATGCTTTTACAAAAGGCTAAGCAATAACCCTTACACACTATGCTTTTAATAGGCTAAGCAATAACCTTTACAATTTGCTTTTCTTAGGCTTAGCAAAAAACCTTTCAAACAAATAGTTTTTTTTTTCTCAAAAAGGTGTCTAAACACTAGGAGAGAAATACATTAAGCACAATATATATTGCCTCTAAAATAGGCGAATGAGAAAGTGAAAATCAACTTACATAACACACTATAAAATGCAAAGATGAATGCTCATGATGTGTGTGTGTGAAAACTTCAATCAAGTTGAAAATGAAAGCTCAATCAGTTTATGCTTTGAAGCAATTAAAAGTTTAATGCACATAAAATGATTTGATTGAAGTGATATGCAAATCACATGAACAAAGTACAAACTTGCTGAAGATATGAAAATCCAAAGTTTGCAAGTTGTATGAAATTAATTATGTCTAAACATGTAATGCATGTGATATGTTGTTTTTAAAATCAAAATAATTCAACTAAAGTTTTAAAGATTGAAAACAACAAAGAAGATTCATACAAGTTAGTAAAACATGTTATAACATAAATTGAAGAGTTTGATAAAACATGTCTAAGAAGTTTTCTACCACAAACTTAATTTGAATCAAGGTGAAGAATCCAATAACTTAAATCAAAGATTAAGAGAGGAATAGATTCAACACATCATAGTTAATATGCTCAAAATCATTTACAAATAATTTATACAATGCATAAAAAACATATGATTAGGAAAAGTCAAACCTTACTTGGTGATTGAGCTTCATTAATCCAAGCTTAGCTTTACTTAATGATCCTTTGGCCTTCTTAGCTCATTCCCTTTGATTTGCCTTAGTACACCTCAGAAATGGCTTCTAGAATCATCACTTTTGGCCTTGGAATGAACTTCATTTTATAGAATTTTTTGGCCCAACAGCTATATGTCGATTAGCCGACATCCAGGGGTCGGTTAACCGACACCCCCAACGGTCATAGACCAACGGTCATAATTTCAAAATTTTGCTGACCAAAAAGCATGGTTCGGTCAACTGACATGTTCGGTTAACCGAGGCCTGACCGACACCCTAACCGACAATGAAAACAGGGTCAGAAAACACCTCTCTGGAAATCTAACCGAGAGAGCTTCGGTCAGGATCAGAAGCAAGGTCGGTTAACCGAGCCCTGACCGACATGCTGACCGACGTAAAAAATGTATGAGAATGCAGCTCTCTGGAAATCTGACCGACAAGGTGTTCGGTTAGTCCATTTTCTATGGTCGGTTAACCGATACTTAACCGACACACTAACCGACATCAGAGACACCCTTCAGAAAACCTAACCGAGTGAGTTCGGTTAGGCTTCGGTCCAAGGTCGGTTAACCGACACCTGACCGACAGGCTGACCGACAGTATGGTCAGACTGTTTTCTGAAGATCTGAGTTTACAAGAAAAATCTAACTTTTGAAAACTTTTGAAACACAGAATGTAAGGGTGTTTGAGACAAGGTTTTATCAAGAAGAAAGCTTTTCAAAATAAGAATAAAATCAACCAAAAGGTTTAAAACAGAGTTTGAGCAAGTTGATTTAAAATCCTGTGATTTTCAAGATAAACCTTTGAGAAATGATATGAGATGATCATGATGCAAATGTTGGACATCAAATTGCAAACACAACTTAGGGTCTAACACTAACTGGTTGATATTGTTAGTTGAATTTGTATATGGAATTGACATTGAAATTTGTATATGGAATTGAAATTGAAATGTTTATTGAGTCTGCCACTACATAGTGATTTCTATAAGCTCATTAGAGCTGATACTGCTGCAGCAGTTTATTTGGGAGTGTTACAGAACTCCATGGTGATATCAGATGTCCCTGGCCCGGGCACTGATAAATCCCACAATATATGATTCCTTCCGTGTGGAAGATGTGATTCCTTCCTTTTGAGGAAGATGTGATTTGAAATGAAATGCTATTGTAGATTGCCAAATAATAAAGACTCTCATTGATTTGATTTAATTTGATTTGAATTAAATGATAATGGTATTAGTCTAACATTGGATTAGACAGATCAAATGTGTATTTAGCATGTTGAATCATGTACTTGTTTATACATTGCTGAATTGTCAAATTCATAGTGTTATTGATGGCATTACAGGCACAACTGCCTATGCCGGTCCTTTTGAGGCCACAGCGCCAGCGGAGACGACCGCTACGGTTCCTCCAGGAGGACTAGTTGAGTAGAAATAAACAATATCATCTGAACATGATATTGAATCGAAACCTTAAATGAAATTTTGATGAGGGAAGTTGTAAAAGATTGTTTCATACTTTTAATCCTTGCATTGTAATTAAATATGCAAGTGATTAGTTGTACATGATGTAAATGATGTAGATAAGTTTTATTTACATGAGCAATGTATATATTGTTTATATGTTCTGCATAATGTGTTAATTGATATCCATTGTGACTTTATGTGATTGAAGTTCACGGGAGTAAGTATGCGACACGACTCAGGGTTAACTCGGATTAATAATAATTTCGGGTTCGAGTCGTGTCAGTGGTCAATGTGCTTAGCTAGCTCAGTGCTGCTCAATTAGCATGGCCTAAACTCTGGCCTACGTTGCTTAGCTTGGGTTAAACTCGATCAGCTGTTTAGGCTGTTGATTCAGCCTATGTGAGGAAGTCTTGGCCATTCAAAGGAGACGACAAGGATCTTAATGTTGGTGCCTCAGGATGGTTATAGGCAGAAATGCTGCGGGGCGTTTCCTAAAAATGGTAGTTCATGTGGGTTTTTTTTAGAGTTTTGTGGTTTTACCAGTAGTTGGTGCTTAATTGGGATAGTTTTGGAGGGCTTTGAAGTGGTTGAGGATTTCTGTAGTAGTGTTTAGTTCATTTTGGAGTGATTTCAAGAGAACTCTTTTTGTGATTTTGGGGTTTCTTACTGATGGTTTTTGAAATTGGGGTTTTTTGAGGCCATATGTTGCACTTTCGCCTAGAATTTGGTCCCGTAATTTTGTCTTGAGATTGGTGGTTTTGGATAGAAGCATTTGGGTGTTTTTGTTTAGCTTGGTGGTTTTTTTTTTCTTTAATTCCAGCTAAGAGGCAACGACCCAAGAGAGCACCCGCATAGGCAGCGAGAACACCCTTTTTACGTGGGGAGTGGTTGCCCACACACAGGCCGGGAAAGCATTCTCAGGGTTCAATCCTTGGGCCACTTGGTAATAGGCGGAGTTGCCAACCAACTTCAGCTGTTAGTTAAGGCGTTTGGCCTGAGATTTGTTGTTCCTAGGAGAGTCATTTATCTGGTGAGTCACACAAGTCAGTGAAGGAACCCCATATCATATCATTCTAAACCGGCGTGGCGGTGCTGGATGCTTCGAATCAATAGCACTGGAAGAAGAGGAATAAAAAAGGACCACCAAAAGGAACTACCACGAAGATTAGGAATCAGGATATAACAGGGTAGGAGTAGTTTGATGGAGAATTCATTGTTATTATTTAAAGTTTCGTTGTTCCTGATGAAAAACATGTATAATATTTTTATTTTTTTTCATGCATTGAAAACCTTGTTCTGGAGTTCATTTCATTCTTATAAAAAGGTGGAGATAATATATAGTGTCCTTCATCACCGATTGCAAGAAAATTTGAAATGAAGGGAAAATGGGAGGGCCTATTGTTGGGCAAAAGCTTATCCAACCCCAACCTGTTTGGTTGTTGAGACTTAGCCAGCCCTTGCGCAGGAGATTCTGGTTCGTTAAAAAAAAAAAGGGCCATCTCCTACTAAATATGACAGGTAGGTTATGCGCATCTGTTTGGCCTTTATATGTGAATTTTTTTCTTAGCCCAATTCATTTATAAAGCTAAACATAAAGTTGTAAACGGGTCGGTTCCAGTCCGGATCCATGGTGGACCCGGAACCGGAACTGTTAAGGAGAAGGTGGAACCGGATCCGGACCCGGAACCGTTTCGAAACCGTTGACGGTAAAATTTTAGATACTTTGAAGGCGTTAACTCTATAGGTGGCCGAATTTTACTTAAGTGGGCCCCCACTATGAGGTTTCACTCCTTCAACTCATGATTTCTTTGGGTTAAAGCTTTCAATGGATCCGGATTTGAATAATTATGTGCTGGTTAAAATAAGCAATGTGCTTGCTTAGTGACTGGATTTACCTTCGGTTGGTGCAATGGTGCACATCTCCATTGCTGTATCACCTTATCGGTGTGGTTATTTAAATAATTCTGTCAACAACTCGTGTCTAAAATAATATCGAAGCAAATGCTTACCACTTCATAAAATATAAAAAGTAAAAAATTAAAAATGCTAGCAGTTGGCACTTCTCTTCCTGTTGGAAGTTTATGACCGGTATCCAAATTTTGTTGGTAAACAACCCAATCGAAACACAAGCAGCAACGCGTTTTCCCTTGCCTGTTGGTGTTCAATAGCTGCCAATGGTAGTGATACTATCAATCCGAAGACCTAGTAATTAATTCGTAAGAATATGTGTGATATGGAGGAGTCAACACCGCTCAATTAGGGCCCCTCTTCAAGAACCAAAGGTTGAATGCACTAATGCTACCACTTGGAGGTCACATGGGTTTTATTTGGCTTTTCTCTACTCTGGATGGATTAGTCCAACTTAAAAGGTTGGAAATCATCCCTTACGGGAGGAAAAAAAAAAACCTGGAATGCACTGGCACATTGATTCATTTGTTGTTATTATTGTTTTCTCTCCTCTTTCTTCCAGGCCATTGTTATTGTCGTCGTTTTTGGTAGTTGTGCCGGCCCTGCCGTGTTGTTTTTATTTCTCTTTGTTAAGTGTTCTTGGACTTTGGCTGGTTGTCCGGGCTTGTTTCTTTTGCTTTATATTATGTTGTTCTGTTTATCATGATCGCAGTCTTTTTTTGGCTGGCTAGTTGGTTTTGGGGTAAGAAGACTCGGAGAAAGTAAGAGGGATGTTTTCATGTTAAGTAGGATGGCATTTATTTAGAGGAGTGTGTGGAATCATAATCTGGCTGTAGTCAAATTAGGAGCCTTAAATTATTTTAATCTGATTTCATTTCAATCAATGCTATGCTTTTGTTAAATTAAAACGGCTCTTTTATCTTTATTTTGATATGATTTGCCTTAGGTTACTCGGCACTTTGTTTTATAATCTAGAAAATTTTCTATCTAATTAGCCCAAAAGAAGATCATCGAACGCCGGTTTTTCTTGATGGAGGGCATAACCATTATTGAAATGAAAATTTCCTTGATAGTAGTATGACGTGTGATAGTGACCTTGATCAGTTTGAATTTTAGAGGTGAGCGTCACCGTTAGATCTATTGCTAAGGCTTACATAATCTCTTGATGTGCAAATCACGACTCAAGGTTCATATTTGTGATGTAGCAATTTTAAGTTATGAGGCATGGGTTTGTTGGGATGAATGGTTGGGCTATTTCTTTGTATGATAAGGTCCAACAAGTTTTTCCATTGTCTTGTGCTTGGTCGTTTTGTGAATAGATGAGATTCTCTATTTAGGTCTATTTGGGATGTTTGAATAATGGGATTTTGATAAAGTTAAAGAATACGACGGAGGGCGCAAACACTTCATAATGATAGCAAATGACTTCTATTCCATGATATTGTGGAATAATCTGACATTTAATGAAATTGTGAATTAATCAACATGCAAATTTTATGAAAAAAGGGACATTCGATAATATAATTGAAAAATTCAACATTCCATGATATGGAACCGTTTCATTTGTATGTTAGATTATTCCTTGATACGATAGAATGTATGGTTAATGATATCATAGAATATAGATCATTTGCTGTCATTATGAAGTGCTTGGGCCTGTATCGTATTTCTCATCTTTAAGAGATTTTTCTTTTCATAAAAACCAATTGAATAATTAATAAAAAGATGATGTAAATTAATATCATACTAGTGGAAAAAGTACTGCTTGTGGGAAAGGAAAACTATACTTTTTGATAAAATAAAATGTGTATGTTTTCATGAGATAAAGTAATTTGAAGTGGGATGCATGTCAATAAGTGGAAAAGTAACTTATTTACTTATATTTTTATGAAGTAAAATTTTTTTTTTTATGACCGGCAAAGTCACAATTTATTTTTTTTGTGGTTAATACTTTATCAAAAGATATGGTTAAAGTAAAAATTTTACCGCTGGGATTGCTTTCCCATAAACTTTACTTTACCTCTTAAAATTCTTTCATTTCTTTTGTTTCCATATTGCCCTTGGGAAGGGGAGTAACAAGACGGGGACTGGGCTGATAAATAGATCCTGTAAGTTAACAAAAATTTTGTAATTTTTTTTAAATGCAAAATATAGCCCCTTGTTCCATGGCTGCCCTTGAGGGATAACAATCATGTTCTTCATTTCAAAAAGAGTCTGGATCCCCTATTTCATTGAAATTATATTATTTTTGTTAAAATTATACACTCACGTCATTTCATTTAAAATAACTTATACCACAACGTTACCAATAACAATAATCCATGTTTGATCCAATCTGAAGAGATGTTAATAGTTTACTATGAATTTGGTGTTCATTATCCTAATCAGATGGGCTCCACCATAATTAGGGTGATGAAACCATCCACATATAGGGCACAATTTTTATAAAACGTCTGGATCATCAGACAAAGACACCAACATTATACAAACTTGTGGGGCATCAGTACCTAACAAATATTTTACACGGGACTATAGGTAAGTCGGTGCAAGTCAAGTTTTAATATTCAAAACCATGATCCTATTAAGAACATTTGCCAAACAATATTCATTTTTTGGACCTCAGATCAGGACATATTCCTAATCCAAACATTTGAATATTAGGTACGAAGAATACTTAAATTTTAAAAATCTGGAACTTGTCTTCCCTTGAACCTTCGATCGAGACTTTTGCATTTTATACTTTGAAAAAGATTTTGGTAAGAAAAAAGGCCTTTCAATCATCAAACAAATCAACAGCAGAGACAAATAAACAGACTCCAAAAAACAAGAAACAAACCCACAAACAACAATACGGTTAACAGTCTACCCCTAGGAACACGCGCACTTTCCAAGTCCATATTCCCGACTGTAAGAAAAGCAAATCTTAGCCAATGACCAGGTCTATATTCAGCATGAAGCACATATTTTTTATTTTTATTTTTTTTTAAAACTACCTAGGGCATTTATGAACTCCAAAAGGATGATTTGTTTGCACTCACATATTTAATGATACACATGCATAACGGTTACATCATTTCATTTGTTTATGCAATGTGTAAATGACGTGCATCAATCTTTATTTGGTAAATAAGGTTTCTCCGTTGTTTTGTGAATGAATCAAGTCTTCTATTTAGATATGTCAATGGATGTAGGTCTAGTCCAATTTACTTTGAGTTTTGGGTCATTTGAAAATTTTATGAATGGGATATGAAAATAGAATTTAGATACAATTATCATTTCACAAGTAAACGTTGAACGGTTTGTATACATAAGTAAAATTTATATTTATCTCAAAGTCTTTGGAGATTTATGATATGGGACTGAATGTTTTGGGTTTAATGAGTCCATAAAAATTTAAATAGTTGGAATTAAAAACTTGGGGCCACAAGAGTTGCAAACGACCGAAGGTGATGATGGGATCTAATACGATGATGTATTCTGATTCAAAATTGTTTTGACACCTTCAAAGGAGGAAATGATACATGTGAAAAAGAATGATATAAGGCAAAAGGAAATTATTTGTAATTAGAGAATACTACAAAATACCAGGACTTCTTTTTCAAAAGAAGTCGGTTATAAAAACGGTCTCTTACCCTAGTGGTAATAAGAGGCACTAGTTCTTACCTGCTATCCTAGGTTTGAACCCGGGCAAGCACCTTTCCTCATCCGATGAGGCGATACCTCACCAGAGGCCCTCCTACCTCACCTGAGGTTTACTTCCCCCACCCGAGGGCCCTCTCTCCAGACGGCTAGGGGCTCGAGCGCCCTTTAAGCTTGGTCCAGCCCAAGACCCCTAGTTCAGTTCAGGGCCCACTCGCTACATGCAGGAACATTGCTAGTACTTCAGCCATGGGAGAGCAGAGATGAAGAATGAAGCAGTAACCCCACCAAACATGGATCACCTATCTTTGGAAAGGGAAGATCTATGCAATGCTTTTGTACGGATGGGGAAAAAGCAATCTTGTAACTTCTCTGTTCATAAATAAAGGCTCTTTTCTTGAAAGGAAGGGGTCGGTAACAAGTGTAGATCGACTATCACTCTAGCCAAACAATTTTAACACTTGACTCTAGAGCTTCAAAGTATCAACAATTAAATTTCCTAAACAATTTATAATCATCAGATTGATCTCAAGGTTGTATTTATCTCAAGATGCACATGTTGGATGGTTTAGATTGATAATATATGGGCTCCATTATTTGCTGTTAATAGGCATTCTCAAAAAGAAAAAAAAAGAAAATCCTTTTAATTGTCCTTCTTTATTTTTTCCCTCCTTTTTATGACATGGATATCCCTAAGGTAAACCCACATTTTATGCGACTCCACTAACTTTTAGGTAGGTTTTTTTCCGGCATGTGTAAAGAAAAATACACATCTAATCCCAGTCCTATTCCTAATAGATTGACCCCAAAATAGCATATCCAAATTATAAGAAATCCTATAGAAGCTACAATTGCCGAATCCACACCCTGTAAGCTCTTATTTGTTCTACTATGTAAATAAATCACGAATATGGTCCAATTAAGTAATATATGCCCAAGTTTCCTTGGGGTCCCGATTCCAATAAGACCCCCATGCCTCATTAGCCCATACTGCTCTCGAAAGAATACCTATGGTTAAAAAAGTAATCCCTAGACTAATGACATGATAACTATACACTGATCTAATTGGTAAGTTAATTGATACCTGTGATAATTTATGAGAATTCCACAACCATAAAATATATTTCCAAAATCCACGTATAAGCAAATTAGGAAACACAATAAGGGCCCGTGAAATTAATTCCTTTAATTGGGAAGTCATGCCCATCCAACTTCTCTTGAAGAGAAAATAATAGACAATCGAAACCGGCCTGAATTTCTTGAGTTCGAAACACTTACCTTGTCTCCAATGGAGGGATAATCCTGACAGTTCCAGATGAACTCCATCTCCCCCACTGATAAATCCTTCAATTTTAGGTCAAAATAAGTGGGTTTCACCATCTGATTGAGAACCATGAATGGAAGTTTGAATCTCCTTTGCAACTATTACATGGAACCGTGTAATGCATTTCAAAATTTCCATTGCGTAGCCCACATTGAGATACTTTGGACTATTTAAGAGGAATCCTATCCCCTCTGCTCAAATTTCAGTTCAATATGAGTGGATCCCAACTATTGGTTGGGCACATGATTGAATTGTCATTAGTGCCACATTAGTAGCAATGTCATCTCAGCGAGTTGTCACGTCTTCAATCTTGTGGTGGAAACCACTCTTATTAAAGTGAAATATGAGGATGTATCAATGAATCCACATGGAGATCCCCGGTCGTTCATGTGTAATAGCTGTGATAGGAGATTCAAACTCATTTGAATGGGCCGCATGGCGCGTAATGAAGGGGAAACTCCTCCCACTTTACATTGCGCTTACATTAATTTAAAGCAGTTCAATATCTAGAGGATGCCAAATATCATGGATCTATACCTTACACAAACCTTACAAGTTACATCACATGTGCCATCACTTTGCTCTTAATAATAATGTGTAAGACAACCTGGCAAGAGTCATTCCGTTTCCATCCATGGGAATCCAGCAGTACACCTTTTAAAAAAAAAACCATGTCAACTTTGTCCAAAAGGTCAACTTAATCCATTTACTAAACATGGGAATTGGGATGGAGCTTCTAAAAGCATCCCATGAAAGAAACTCACCATCGCACCACGGTTCATTTCATTTTTAACTGGACATTTAACTCTTGTCAAACCTTACCTTGGTGTTGTTGGTGTTTTGGAGCATGATCTTTCCTTAACTTAGAAGGAATCTGCCCATTTGGATAATTAGATTATTAGAAGGGCAAAAAAAAAAAAAACAGCCATGACGATTCTTGTAATTTTTTTTTTAGCCATGACGATTCTTGTAATGTTTTTTTTAGCCTTGGATCTGGTAGCTAGGTGGGCGATAGAGACTGCCAACTCATCCTCAATTGGATCTTTCGAAAGCGAAAGGCGTTATCTCCATGTGGAAACACAAGTACTGTGTCCGAGATGGTCCCTCCCAATTTCCAAGACCCGACCCTTTGGCTTATTTCTTTGTTTATGAAGCCCAAATTAGAAAGATTTGACTAGGTAATGGACGGTCTTTACCATCTAAGAATACATACCACCTAGTTGGGTCCATTTGAGACCGTACAAATCATGGGATGGGGAGGATCAAAAGAACGCCATGGGGCCAACTTAGATGTAAAATTTGAAGCCAATTTAATGCCACTAACCCCTTCATCTATTGTCCACATGTTTATTGTCTTTATATAAAACAACAAAAACCGAACCTCAATCCAAAGGTCAAATACATTGGATCTATGGATATCCTTGGAATTGTTAACTAAAGGCGGGGTGTGTATAAATGGTTCATTTGGATGGGTAATAAGATTGGCCCCACTAAGTGGTATGTATTGTAACATTGTAAGGATCGTTATCGTCTTACGATGCAGACTACTGAGTGGGGCCAGACCCCACAGATTATTGGGGGGGGGGGGGGGGGTGTGTTGGTTGGGGATCGAAAGATCTAAGTGGGGCCAATATAGACATCGAATTTCAAGTCAATCTACTATCTCTACCCCTTCATTCGTGGTCCACAAGTTTAAGAGCTTTATATAAAACAACAGAAGTTAACTCTGTATTGAAGGGATGATTCCATTCGAATCCACTCTAAATCCATGAGGCCATTGACTATATATAGGGGGTTGTGTATGGGTTATGAGGTGGGCCTCACTCGGTGGTCAACATCGTAAAATGGTAAGGACTCACCCCCTCCCCACAAGTGTGTGTATCAAAACATTTAAATGCATACTAACACTGAGAATATTCTCATACATACATAAACATGCACGCATTTGTAAAATATGAACCTTGAAAACTAACAAAATCAAAGGAAAACCAGGGGAAAAAGATTCATTCAAGGAAAAAATCACAATGACAAAAAATCATATGGAATAATTAATGAGAAATGAAGGAAAAAACACGAATGGCATCAGGTTTTGTAGTCAATTGAAGAGAACAAAAGAAACAGAATAAAAAAAAATCAATTCGGGATTCTATGATTATTGATCAATTGAGAAAAATCACAATTTCATCGAAAAGCTTTTGATTTTAAGGATTTCAATCTCATTTCTATGAATCTCAATCATATTAGATTAGTTGAGAGAAATATGTGAGTATTTTATTTGGAATGTATGGGTAATTAGAAGATATGAGAAATATGTTTAAAAGTAATTATATTTTTTTGGTACCCAGCCAAAGGGGGTTGGGCGGGACCCAAGAGAGAGCCCACACACATGGAAAGACTGTCCACTCAGGTCGGAAAGGAGCTCACACGCGTGAGAAAAAAAGCCCACATGAGTGGGAAAAGGGAGCCCATAAATGTATGGGAAGAAGTGTCAGACCAGGGATCAAATCCTAGCAGCTAGAGAGCTGCCCCTCCTTACCACTCGGGTAATGAGGCATTCTCAAAAGTTACCACATTGGTAGATGAGATTTGAAATGGGGGGGAGGATAATTGAGCATTGAGCAATTGAGCAAGTGGCGCCATAATATAGTCAAAATTGAAAAAAATGTTCTGTTTTAGTGTATATATAATTGTGGATAATTGGTTGTTGCAAGATGCAACCCATTTTATTAGGAACCCGCGGCAGCTACTGCAAGTAGTGGAAGTAATGTCCAGTGGCAGCAAAGTAAAAATGAATGATATTCCTTTACCTGTGTTTGGGTTTAACTAGATTCAACAGCAGATCAGATCAAGGAACTTCCACACATCACAAATGGAAATAGGATTTCGGGTTTGATTGTTGCATTCTTTCGTCTTCTATACCATGAAGACAAGATAGGAAATGATAACTGTAAGTGCCTAAATTATTACGGACTTGGTTTAAGTAATGAAGGGGATTATGAAGATCTTGTTCAGCTGATCGGAGAAGTCATCGACGGCCTGAATCCTGAAAAGAGGGAAGAAAGAACGGTCAGGGCCCGAGGCTGCTGTCAGCCAAAGGCACTCCGACGCCTGAGTTAGTGCAGTCACTGAACTAGGGTGAAGTGGAGAAGAAGGTGCTTAGCAAAATAACAGTGCAGGCTGTGTATTGCATGTACCTGTTCATGGTTCTCCATGCAGGCATATATAGAGGAGAGTAGAAGGTTCCATAGTGGAGGTAGGTGAAGATACTTGTCCCATCAGTCCACACTTGGGATCTTTAGTGGGGGTAGGTAAGGATACTTGTCCCATCAGACATCCCCTCAAATCCCTTACATAAATGTGGATGTGATCTGTTGATAGGAACAAGCTCTTATCAATGGTGGTGGCCACCCTACTTGTCAGGGACTCCCTATAAAGCACCTGTCCCATCTCATAATGGGAGTTTGGACGCCCAGTGTTCACCTCGGCCTAGGGGCCGAACTGGAGAATGCACCGAGGTCAGCTATACCCGAGATCGGACGGGGGTGTGAGGGCGAGGCTGAGCTCGGAAGGGCGTGGTCGGTATTTCAACCGAGACCATGCCCAAGACCAGTCCCATCTTGACAGCGGCTGAGATGCAGCTGTGGAGGCCTTCTTTGACTGGGACCATTGTCGAGGCCGTGACAACATCGGTTTCGGTGGAAACAGTCCACACAACTGCCCCCCTGCTCCTGACCTCGGGGGTCTGGACAACACGGGGTTAGGAGCGATAGGACGAATATTTACCGAAACCGATCCCGTAGCTTATAAAGAAGCGTGGGGTGCCGTTTTGTCTTCCGAGGCGCATTTAATAGTGCCTGGCTGTCTGGAGGCGGTTCGATAGCCCATTCATATCATTATGAAGGCGACGCGGTGCTGCCACGTGTCTCGTCCCTAATGGCCGTGATGTCTTATCGATGAGACGGATAGCGTGCTCGAGGCAGTGTCTGCGCGCGCGCTTTTCGGGATACGAAAAGATTTGTCATCCCTGTATAAAAGCTTTCGTCTCTGAAGGAGGACTACTTTTGCTGTCCGTGCGTTTGGAGCCTCTGCCTGAGATCTGCCTGAAGCTTTGTCGTCCGAGAAGTCCATTTTCTGCCTTTCGAAGTCCGGGGTTTCCGTTCTTCCTAGATTCCGTCCAGCCTTTCGTCCCAGTGAGTCCTTCTCTGCCCTTCTTTTGCCATTTTTCCTTCTCTGGGGCATTTTTCTTTTCTTTTGGGGATTCGTACTGTCCTCCTTCTCCGTTGCCGTGACCTGTACTCCGGTCTATGTTGGGGAAAATGGGAGTGTATAGACATTGGATAGACACAGAACTCGCTCTATCAGAACTTAGGAAAAAATACCAGATACCAGAGAACGTCCAGATTAGGGCGGATGAGCCTGAAGACCGAATCCGACCTCGGGTTCTTGTAGACGGGTGGATACCTTTCCCACTAGTGGCCATAATCGAGGGTGGGGTGAGATTCCCAGTCCATCCTCTCCTGAGTGCCTGTCTCAGGAGGTGGAACCTGACCCCCTGCCAACTAATGCCCAATGGCTTCAAGATAATTATGGGTGTAGCCGAACTCAATAGGATTTTGGAAATTGACCTCGGCGTTGAGGACATCGAGGACGTCTACGACCTCTGTCGATCTCCGAAGGACGACGCTTATTACCTCCGAGTTCGGTCGAAGGGGAACCCCATAATCAACGAGCTTGAGGACAACACAAAATATGCTGGGGACGACTGCTTGTACGTCAAAGGGAGTGGAGTATGCCCCTGGAGAGCCCAGGGTGGATCACATACCCCGTCGTCTCGGAGTGCCACCGAGTAAATATCTGAATTTCTAGTCTTTTTGTTCTTCTGTTTTGCCGAACTGACACTCAAATTCTTGGTGTGCAGGTCATAAAGAGAGACAACAGCAAAAAAAGAACTCCAGGTGGCGGAGAAACACTGCCTGGCTAAAGAAAATATACAGCTACAAGGGTCACCGGACGCGATCAGCCTCAGCCCTTCTCGGGTACGAGCCTGTGTACCGGTCGTTTATAAGAAGGCGGCACGAGAACCTTAGGGGGGCGCAGATTTTAACTCTCGCCGAAGCCGAGGAGCAGACAACCCGAGCTGAAGGGTCTGCAGAAGTGCCCCCCGAGATCACATCCTTTCGGGTCTCTGCTGAAGTCGGACCTTCACGGACCGAGGCCGCTGCTGAGACCGATTCCGAAGAGGAGCGCGAGTCACAGGGTGAATCCGAGGAGGCTCGGAGAGTAGACCTTGTGGACCTTCAGTCTTCCGAATCAGACGAGGTCGGGATGGGGCGACGCCGTGCGGCGATGATAAGCCTCGATGATGTCGTCTTTGGAGACTCGCCCACCCCCTCGAGACCCGTTCTTCCTCCGAATCTGGAAGAAACAGTGGTCTCTCCTCCAAGCCAGTCTCCTCTTCAGCCTTCCGCGACGACTGAGCGTCGCACTAAATCCCAGGGGGACTCAGTTCGGAAGGGAAAAAGGCCTAGGACCGCTGATTCAACCGAGGATGAAACCAACCGAGTTCCTCAGCACTCTCCGCTGCTCGGTCCTCCGCTCTGGAAACCTATCTTTCTGCTGGAGGATGGCCAGCCACTGTCATCGGACGCCCGGTTGACCGACGGGACTTTCGTTGTCAGTGCCCTCGCGCATGCTTGCGCTCTGCCTGGAGATATGGCAGAGTATTGGAAGCGGAGCGAGGTGGAGCTGGACGTGGCCCAGATGGGTGACGCCATCAAGGTAATTTCTTCTTCTCTGAGCTTGTATTTCTCCTTTGACTTCTGCACTTCCAGTACTGACCCCCTTGTGACACTTGTTTCCACAAATCCTGCAAAGGGGTCTTGTATTGGCGGAGAAAGCCCAACAGAGCGCTGCTCGGGTAGAGCGGGCGGAGAAGAAGGGAATGGAGCTCGAGGCGGAGCTCGGAGAAGTAAGAGCCAAGGCGGCCGAGCAAGAAACATACGCCGCGGGCCTTAAAAACGAGCTCGACAAGGCCAGAGCAGAATTGGAAGACCAAGTCAGGACAACGGCCGAGCTCGAAAAAAAGTGGGAGAAGGTAGAGGCTGTACTTCGTGCCGACGTCGAGAAGCTGAGAACTGAAGTCGAAAAAGCTTTCGACGAAGGGGTGGCAGAAGCCACCGAGCATTATATTGCCGAAGTGAAGAAGGTCAGCCTGAAAGCCTGGAGGCTGGGGTGGACGAGCTCGTTAAGAGCAGCGGGGGTCCCCGAGGACAGCCCTGTGTTCACAGAGATCCCCCAGTTTCCTCCTCCCCGGCCCGCTCCGAGTCTAGCTCCCGAGGTCCCTGTCGGGGAAGGTGATGACACTGTCCCTGGAGCTAATGTCGATGCCGGACAAGTGACTGTCGAGGCCGAGGGGGACGCTGCTGTTGGTAATGCTGAGGAGGCCGTGGTTTGAGAAAAACTTTGTATTTTTCTTTTTTTTGACTTTCTGTACTGGGGGAAAAAATTTTTGTTCTCGGAAGAGAATTGTAATCAGTCTTTACTTTTTGGAATAGAATTGATTTTGCTTCCAATTTTAAACATCCGTGGTGAATGTTTCTTGCCTTGTTCTTTCTCTCTTTATGCGTTTGGCTGAACAACCAGAATAAAGTAGGAAATAAAACAAGTAAATGAGCTCGGTCCATAGCCGTGCTTAATGTATTTTTTGTACTCCGAGATGCCGTATTGATCCTGCAATCATAACAGGCAATGACTTCGGTAACAAGTGCTCGGTCCTATGACCAAGGCTGAGTTCGGTTTTATCATCAAAACTTGACTGGCCCAAAGGCCGCGCCGAAGTAAATTGACCCTAGTAACTGTGCTGTGTATATGCCGAGCTTCAAAACTCGGCCATTTTTGTTGAGAATAGGAGATAATTCGGAGAATACAAACTTATTCTATAAAAAGAACCAGTTTATTACCTTCCGAAATCAGATTACATCTCAAAAATAGAATTTCTTGAGGTGGGTGGCATTCCACGGGCGTGGTAGCTCTTTGCCTTCCATGTCCTCAAGCCTGTAAGCAGACTGCCCAGCTACCTAAGTCACCTTGAATGGCCCGTGCCAGTTTGGTGCAAACTTTCCTTCGCTAGGGCTTCTGTCTGCTGGAAGGGTCTTTTTCAAGACTAATTCTCCAGGGGAGAACTTCCGCTCTTTGACCCTTTGATTGTATCCTCTAGCCAACTGTCTTTGGTAGGAAGCGAGGTGGATGGCTGCAGCATCCCTTCGTTCCTCAGCCAAGTCGAGCTCTGTGGCGAGGTTTGTATCATTTAGGCCTTGGTCGAACAGTTCCGACCTGAGAGTCGGGAGACCGACCTCAAGTGGAATGACAGCTTCCATTCTGTAGGCTAGGGAGAAGGGAGTTGCCGAGGTCGAGCGCCTTGGGGTAGTCCTGTACGCCCAGAGGACACTTGGAAGTTCCTCTACCCATCTGCCTTTGGCTCGATCTAGTCTCTTTTTGAGTCCGTCAAGCACCACTTTGCTCGAAATTTCAGCCTGTCCATTACTCTGGGGGTAAGCCGAGGTAGAATAGTAGTTCCTGATGCCAAGGTCTTGACAGAAGCTTCTGAAGAAGTTGGAGTCGAACTGGGTCCCGTTATCCGTGACCAAGGCTCGAGGAACTCCGAATCTAGTGACGATGTTTCTCCACACGAAGTTTTTGGTATCCTTCTCAGTGATGGAGGACAACGCTTCAGCTTCTATCCATTTGGTAAAATAGTCAGTAGCTACCAACAACCATCTTTTGTTTCCTGGAGCTCGGTGGAGTGATCCCACGAGGTCCAGCCCCCATTGGGCAAAGGGCCAGGGGCTGGAGAGAGGACCTAGGTCATGTGCTGGCTGATGGAGCGAGTGGGAGAACTTCTGGCACTTCTCACATTTCCTGGCGTAGACCTGTGCGTCCTTCTGCATATAGGGCCACCAGTATCCCTGACTGATAGCTCAGTAAGCCAGTGACCGACCTCCAATGTGGCTGCCGCAGATCCCTTCGTGAATTTCATAAAGGAAGTCCTCGACTCTGCTCGGATGTACGCACTGGAGGTAAGGGCCATTGTAGGACTTTTTGTAGAGTTTGCCATCCGGAGAGAGCCAGAATCGGGCTGCTTTTAGCCTGATTTTGTGAGCCTGGTTCTTGTCGTCGGGCAGCTGGTCATTCTCGAGATAGGAGATGAGTTCATCCATCCAGCTCGGGCCGAGATCAATACACATGAGCTGCCGAGGTGGTTGAAGTTGTATACTCGGTCTGTCTAGTGCTTCTACTTCGACAGTTCTTCTTTTTCCTGCCTCGACAGCAGAGGCCAAGTTTGCAAGGGCATCGGCGTGAGAGTTGGAGTCCCTGCCTATCTGCCTGACTTCAGCCTTTTGGAACTGAGATAGGAGTTGCTTGGTGTGGGCCAGGTAGGCTGCCATCCTGTCATCGTGGGCCTGGTAATCCCCATTGAGTTGGTTTGTCACCAGCTGTGAGTCGCTGAAGATCACCAGTTGTTGTGCCCCCAGGATTTTTGTGCTGCCCAGCCCTGCAATTAGTGCTTCATACTCAGCTTCATTGTTAGATGCTTTGAAGTCAAGAGTCAGGGCTTGCTCAATGACGAGGCCCTCTGGAGATTGAAGGACTACGCCAGCGCCAGCCCTTTTGGAGGTGGAGGAACCATCGACGAAGACTTTCCAACATGAGGCGAGGAACTGTTTCCAGGACCGCTCCTGTTCGGTCTCAGCCGAAATGCTTCCCTCCCTCCGGGGACCACGGCCAAGAGACATTCTTTGGCCATGTCTTGGTCGCCGCGGACTATGATAACTTCGAAGCTGCCGTCCTTGTTCTGTAAAGGGAACTTGAGCTTCTGGTGATGGGTCGAGGGAACAGCCTCCATGTTATGGAGCCAGGTTCTTCCCACGATGGCATTGTATGGGGATTGTGCATCCACCACCAGGAAATCTGCCGTTGTGGGGGCTCCTCCGACCTCGACCTTGAGGGAAATCTTCCCTT
Organism: Umbellularia californica; assembly: GCA_028538565.1. Taxonomy (NCBI): domain Eukaryota; kingdom Viridiplantae; phylum Streptophyta; class Magnoliopsida; order Laurales; family Lauraceae; genus Umbellularia; species Umbellularia californica. Next base: position 76,268,121 of record JAPQWN010000006.1, on the reverse strand, counting down.
TGGGATATACCGTCTTGGAGCTGAATCCCACTAAAGGGGTGCGGGCTTCGAGCAGATCCTCTTCCTTCAGACCCATCCTTTTGAAGCAGTCGAGATAAAGGATTTCTAAGGAGCTCCCGGGGTCCACTAGGATCCTCTTGACGTTGAAGTTTTGCAACCTCATGGTTAAAAGAAGAGGATCATTGTGGGGTAGCTGAACCCCGGCCAAGTCTTTGTCTGAGAACCAAATCTTTGGTCTCTCTATGCGGGCCTTCTTTACAGAGGGACCGAGCTCGGCCGCCATCACATGTTTGCCGTGCTGGGCCCTCCTGGCCTCGGCACGCGCTTGATCACTTCCTTTGGGAGCGGGAGCCAGGTGAATGACGTCGATGGTCCCTATAGGCCCATCGCTGTCCCTGTCGTCGAGGTGGTGCTGCTGGGCCTGGTTCACCCTTCCCTCCTCTTTGATATGATTTCTGAGGTGCCCATCTTTTACAAGCCTTTCAAGGTGATTCTTGAAGGAGTAGCAATCCTCGGTTCTGTGTCCTCTATCTTTGTGGTAGGCACAGAACTTGCTCTGATCCCGTAAGGCAGAGTCACCTTTCATAGGCTGGGGCCATTTGAAGAAAGGCTGGGCTTGGATTTTGCCCAGGAGTTTGTAAATGGGCTCTTTGAAGATGGTGTTTACGGCTTTGTGAGGGGCGCCACTTGGCTTCGGCTTTGCGCTGCCTCCCGAAGTGGGAGCAGAACGCGCTACCGAGCTGGATGGCTCTCGACTTCGGTCCGCCTCCCTTTTAGCAAGCCTCTTTTCCCTCCTCGTAGGTCGGCCGTCCGAAGGTCGGCCCTCGGAAGGCTGGCCCTCTTGGAGTGGGGGCCATAGATTATGGCTCTCCCGAGCCCGGAGCTCGTCCTCTTCTTGCTCAACATACTGGTTCACCCCGGCCATGAGCGTCTTCACTGAGTCCGCTGGGCGACGCGCCAACTTCTTCCGAAGCTCATTTCCTGGTAGCAAGCCTTGTTGAAAAGCCGTGACGGCTACCTCATCATTGGAATTCTCGATTACGCTGTAGATGGTCCAGAACCTTTTGGCGAATCGAGTGATATTCTCTGTCGGCCTCATCTTGATAGAGATTAGGTCGGCGTCGGTCTTTGGGATGACCCGATGTGCTTGAAACTTCTCGACGAAGGAGTTTCGGAGCTGTCGCCAGCTCGAGATCGATCCCTCGGAGAGTGCACAGAACCACCGAAGCGGGAGGTCACCTAAACTGGAGGAGAAAACCTTGCAGTCGAGGTTCCCGTCGCCGCTGAATACCGACATCTTCTGGGTGAAGTGTCGGAGGTGAGCTTCGGGGTCGGACGTCCCGTCATAAAGATTGAAGCGTGGGACGCTGAATTTATCAGGGAGAGGATGGTCTGTGATCTCCCGAGTAAACGGGGAGGTGCCGTGGATGTCGCCATATCTGGTAGCCAACCGACCTCGAGCGAGGCCGGCATGCTCCAGGTTCTGCTGCACGGCCAGCTTAATCTGCTGATCAATATAAGCGGCCATGTCGAGGTCGGCGCCGACCTCCCGCTTTTGCCTTTGGCGCTGACGCTGGTCGGCGCTGGCGTGAGTGTTACTCGAGCCTTCTTCCCGAGCTCGGGCACGTCTCTCGTTTAGCTGCTCCCTTAGGTCTGGCTGACCCTCAGGGACCCGCCGAGCTTTTCGCTGAGGTGGGGGCGTGTGAGAGGCTTCGGGCTGGGGTCCGTCCTTGACCTCCAGCTGTCGCTGGAGCTGGAGGATCTGAGCCTTCTGTTCCTCAATGACGAGGTTCTGAGCCTTGATTGCCTCAGCCTGGGCTTCAACATCGTCCTCTAGGGCCGTGTCGTCGTCATCTTCGTCACCGAGGTGGATATGGTCCTCCTCCATGTGGTCTTCGTGATGAGACTGAAGAGGTTGAGATTGCTCAGGAGCTCTACCTCGTTGGGACTGTTCCTGAGGAGGAACGTCCTTGCGGGGTGCTTGGGTGAAAACGACCTCCAGGCGTGGACGCTCCGCCTGGGAGGACGTTGTCCGGGCCCGTACTGCTACGGGACCGCTCCGAGGAGACGCTGGTACACCTCTCGACGACGAGTGTGTCACCGTGACGGGTGACCCTACGCTTCGAACACCAGGATCCCCTTCCGCTCTTTTCAACTGAGGGTTGGGTGGTGTTCGCCTGATATCTCTTTGTGGTCTTGTCACTGATGCCCCTGCCTGGTTCGTCACCAGTGGAGGCGGCTTGAGAGGCAAGAATATCTCTGGCTGACTGGACACGGATGGTCCAACAACGCTCTTTCCCTTCTTAGCCTTAGGAGGCATGGCTATTAGGATGAAGGTATGGATTTTGCAGGTCGTGGGTTCGAGGTTTCCCACAGACGGCGCCAATTGTAAGTGCCTAAATTATTACGGACTTGGTTTAAGTAATGAAGGGGATTATGAAGATCTTGTTCAGCTGATCGGAGAAGTCATCGACGGCCTGAATCCTGAAAAGAGGGAAGAAAGAACGGTCAGGGCCCGAGGCTGCTGTCAGCCAAAGGCACTCCGACGCCTGAGTTAGTGCAGTCACTGAACTAGGGTGAAGTGGAGAAGAAGGTGCTTAGCAAAATAACAGTGCAGGCTGTGTATTGCATGTACCTGTTCATGGTTCTCCATGCAGGCATATATAGAGGAGAGTAGAAGGTTCAATAGTGGAGGTAGGTGAAGATACTTGTCCCATCAGTCCATACTTGGGATCTTTAGTGGGGGTAGGTAAGGATACTTGTCCCATCAGACATCCCCTCAAATCCCTTACATAAATGTGGATGTGATCTGTTGATAGGAACAAGCTCTTATCAATGGCGGTGGCCACCCTACTTGTCAGGGACTCCCTATAAAGCACCCGTCCCATCTCATAATGGGAGTTTGGACGCCCAGTGTTCACCTCGGCCTAGGGGCCGAACTGGAGAATGCACCGAGGTCAGCTATACCCGAGATCGGACGGGGGTGTGAGGGCGAGGCTGAGCTCGGAAGGGCGTGGTCGGTATTTCAACCGAGACCATGCCCAAGACCAGTCCCATCTTGACAGCGGCTGAGATGCGGCTGTGGAGGCCTTCTTTGACTAGGACCATTGTCGAGGCCGTGACAACATCGGTTTCGGTGGAAACAGTCCACACAATAACATTCCCATCTCCTTCACTCATGTTTCTCTTCATTATAAAGTACATTAGCTTACCTACACATTAATATGCCTGCTATATGTTTCAGGAGGGACAGGTTCTTCCAATTTGAAAATATCTGGGGTGCCGATTTATAAGAATGGCTAACAATATTGCGGCTCGTGTTTTAGGCAGGAAAAGGCCTCCGTTAGAAGGATTGATAGGCAGACATGGTGATGGCCATGGCATTGGGTGAATTAGATGCATCCAAATGGGCCTACAGAAGCGCTTTTTAAAAGGTGTACCTAGGCTGACAAGAAAGCCGTTTAATTATACAGGTTTTTAACCCAATAAAATAAGGCCTCATACAACCATCTTGAAGAACAGGTTTCGATCCTGAGCATGCATGTAACGCCAAGGTGCCAACACCATACAACAATGGTCTACAAATGTATTGGCATTCATATAAGTTTTGTTAATGTATACATGTAACATATCATATATTTTATTTTAAGTATACTTATTATATTAAAATAGGTGGGGCCTTTATCAATATAAAGAATTAGATGTAATTTAATAGAAGAGAATTGGTATACTCATTCTAGCAGAGGGGTCGTTGGGATATCATATTAACGCCTACGACCGACATATGGGTATAAATCCTTTCTTAAAGTTTTTTTTTTTTTTTTAATTTATTTATATACAGAAGTTGTATGAAATCTAGTTAAGAAAAATCAACCTGAGCTTATACCTAACTTAGCTTGACATGTTTAAAGAAAATTCGAGGTGGGCTTCTCAAGCTTGACTCATGCATAAACTTGGCTAGAATCGGTTTATAATACTTTTTAATTGCTGGTTGAACTTTATCTCGAGTATGTTAGGTAGGACAGTCAATCTGGCCCTCAGAGAAGGGGCAAGGCTCCAGCCAGCTTGGCCCTTAAAAAGTCATTAAAATGAGAACTTTTGTTTAAAAAGCCCTAGGGCCGGGCATGGAAAGTCTCTTTGTATGCCTTGGAATTTGAGAGTCAGGCTTGGATAGTACCAGGCATAGACCTGGCCGTAGCCCTCCTAGTTTTCTATCACAGAACTAATGGAATGGAAAGAAATACTTCGAATGGGCCTAGATATCAAGTTCGGGGTCAATCACATGCCACGAATGACTAAACATTTCATTCGTGGCCTACAAGTTTAACTAACGTTATATTAAAGAGAAAATTTGACCATTGATCCAACAACTTAGTTCATTCGGATAAGTGAAAATTCGAAGTATCCAGTGCAATTCAGGGGGTCCTGTATGTGTGGATGGTATGGATGGATCATAAAGTCGGCCCCAGCATGTGTCCCTCACTTTATGGTGAAGGATGAATGCACATCGGGGTTCTATGTCTGTGGATGGCTTGGATGTATCATAAAGGGGCCAGCCACTGGTCCATCCGAGCGGACCATCTAAACCAACCACTCCTATATACATGGGTCCTATCGGGCTTTAATAGATCCAAATGGAGTGAACCATTGGATTGATGGACAATTTTATTATTTTATATAAAGTCATTCAACTTGTAGATCACGGATGAATGGGCTAGAGGTATTAGATTGACTTCAGATTTGATATCTAGGAAGGACCCACTTGTATATATCAATCCCCCATTGTTCCATGATGTGTGGGGTTTTAAGTGGGCCCCACGAGGTGGCTTGTAATGTAAGATAGTAGGCCAATTTGGCAACTCTTTTAATATACTCAAGTGAAGTAAAGTTAAGTTTGAAGAAAGAATAAAATATAAGTGAGTTATGATGGTATTTTGTTTTTAGTTGTTTGTTATGGAATCTTTTTTACTTTTTGTATAGGAAAGTAGAATTTTTTTTTCTTATTTTAGTGGATAAAGGTGGTTGTTTTTTGACCTTTTTTGAGAAAAATGAAGGGAGTTTACAATTAAAGTGCTTTTTATGAGACATCTAGTCTGAAAAATGGAGACTTTACTGGACTTTTACTATGCTAGTAAAGTAACAAACTAGCCCGGGAATCTTGTACAGGAGCATTATTCACACACACACACATATATATATATGGGGAGGGACATTCATATGCATCCGTCCCTCACCATATCGTGAGGGACAAACTTGATAGGGCCCACTTAGAGCCCTACTAATAATGAGACTTGAGGATGGAAAGAGACATCTTGAATGGGCCCATATAAAAAGTTCGTGGTCAATCCTATGCCTCTAACCACCCATGGCCTACAAATTTAACTACTTTATATTAAAGGAAAAATTGAACCCTCGATCCAACAATTCAATCCGTTCGAATTAGTAAAAACTCAATGGATCACATATATTTGGATCGTTAGGATGGATTATAAAGTTGTCCCCATTGTATTATCCCTCACCGTAATATGACGAGGGATACGAGGGATATGCACATGAACATTCTTCACACACACAGATATATATCATGAGGCACGACAAGATTTTCCTATCGTCTTGTGCATGGGCGTTGTGATGAATCAGGCATTCATGGTTCTAGTCGGACGGGCACCACCATAATTAGGGCTCTTACAATCTTTACCATATTTAGACGACCCTCAAAGCTCAATACCCTAGAAAATCTGATGATGATTATACTCCACAAGAGCAGGCCATTTTTTCATCGATTTAGATTCTTCATAGATGGGCCGACTAAGTGGCCTACCAAATTCTCATGAAATTGTTACATGATATTTTTGTTCTCTCTTTATTTTCTTTTTCTTGAGATGTGCAACATGTAAAGGACCTTAGAATTATTACTAGGGTAAAATTTAGAACGTTGGTATGCAATTGGCATTTTGTTTTGTACTTTTTGAGGAATGACGTTTAAAAATTATCAAATTCTCCACTCAACATGTCTCCAAACGCCTCCAACCTACAACCAAATAGGCCAAAAGGTACATACATGTCATGGTATGCCTCAAAAATTTATCGAAATACCCAACGCTCATAATTTTCGTAAAGAATTGTTTAAGACTGATTTCACTTTCGGATCCTATATTTTGAACGTATTTCTTTTTCACGTGCAAGAGGAGGGACGATTGTTTTTGAACTTTATCCATGGGGTGATTTAACATGTCATGACTCATATAGGGTATTTAACACACACACACACACAAAAAGTCATATATAGGGTTCCAGCCATGCCCAACTGATATGATTAGTGGGTTGGATTATTGAAAGAATTGGGATTCTTTTAGGAGTTTTGCCCATGCTGACCGTGAGGGGACATGGTTCTCAATTAATTACCATTTCCAATTATCTATGTGGTAACAAAGAGATGACTTAAAACAAACAGATTCACATGCTACACTACACTAGCATAAAATAACACCCATTTTAACATAATCAAATTACAAATCCAATAAAATATTGTTCTGAATCATTTGGCCAGATCACATGATTACAGCCCAGACTTTAATATTGATAGAATATTTTTTTTTTTTATTACACTTCCCTTCCCATAGTTTTTGAGTGGCCAAAAGAAATTATGCCCCCTAAGCTTCTACATAAACTGCTATCACGTGGATCGGTTCCTTTGTATTATCCTTCTTAAATAATTTTAGAACATTATAGAAGATCCTTGAAGTCACATTTAACTTAATAAAAACCTAAAATCAAACCAGTGCCATTTAAGAAACATCAAAACTTCAAGGCTATTGTTGGGTTTATGTCTTGTATTTTGAGTTTACCGGAGTGGTCTATTAGGTTAGCCATGGATCGGTTCAGGGTCAGGGATATTTTGATCATTGTATCGGGGCTTTTTTAGGGGTTAAGAAGGTTGATATTATATATATATATATATATATATATATATATGTTGTAATCTCTAAAATCCTAGATAGGTGATTTTGCCGAATCACGTAAAATCCTTATCTCTCTCTTACGTGGCATAGTTGTTCGTGCTTCTACATGCACTGTAGCTTGCTGTAAAGATGTCCGTTCGGCCAAGCTAAATTTTGAGGATGATTTTGACTTCAAATGACCAAGCTTTGTTACACCACATCCATTTACTCTAGTGAGAGATTTCCAGCAATATATAGCTGCTGGCGCGCGTTGCTGGCGGTGTATGTGTTGCCATCCTTAAATTTTTCTGTCGTTTGGCAACAGTTAAAAAACCAGACCCATGTCTATTTCCATTACTAATATGATGATTCAGTTAACTGTTAACCATAATCACCTTATTCAGCTGCTTGATCTTGTATTTCCTGCTACAGACTAGGTTATGGGAGGGTTGTTGATCCTAATCCCCAGTAATTAGGTGCTGGACATGGGCTTTACTAATTTTTTCAGGAGCTATAAACTAACCTGGGAGTTTCAGTGGAATTAGGAATTTACTTGACTTCTTGTGTTTTGAAATCCTTCGTTGGTTACATCCCTTTTTTCAAATTCTCCTAGGTGTTTGGTGTCCCTAGGCCGGTTCTTTATTTTGTTTTTGATGATTGTTGTTGTCTATGTTGGGCTGGTTGTGCCGGGTTATTACCGAGTTCTTCATTTCTCTATTCATTCGTCGTCATCTTTGACCGGTTGTGCTTTTTTTTTTTTCCCTTGCTAGACTAGATGGGTGAATCTGCCATTGCCAAGTTGTTTTTGTGTCTTCTCTTTGTTAGGAATTTTTCTTGCCTTCCCCATCTTTGGCCGGCTGTGCCGGATTGTTTTTGTGTCTTCTATTTGTTATGCAGGCCTAAAGGTTACCTTTTTGTAATAAGGGCATTTATAATGTGTTTTATGAAGCGGTTAAAAACGCTGGGAGAAAGTAAGGAGGGCGTTTGGCGAGATGTCATTTATTTAAAGGAGTGTAAGTGGGATCAAAATCTGGCTGTACGCAAATTAGGAGCTTTAATATTATTTTAATCTCATTCATTCCAATCAAAGCCACGCTATGTCAAATTGATCACATCTAAAATATTTTCTTTTCAGTTTTTAATATTTAAATCTTATTTTGATGTATTTCACCTTGGGTTGCTATGCATTTTGTTTAATCATCTAAGAGAATTGCTATCTAATTAGACTCTAGCCCAATTGAACATGATTGAAGTCAGGTTTTTCGGCATAACTCATTATTGAAGTGAAATTCTTCTTGATAGTAGAACAACGTATTGTAGTGACCTTGATAAGTTAGAATCTTTGAAGGTAAGCGTCACCGTTAGATCTCCACTAGTGGGCCCCACTGTCAGTAGGCTACATCTGATTTTTCTAGATAAATCTTCATTGCAATTGAGCGGCATCTAAGAACCTATAGAATTGCAATTTCATACCAGGAAAAGAGGAACTAATAGAGGTGGGATAGGTTTCTGCATAAACACAGCGATGCTTGCATAAATGACAATGTGACATATTCCTAAGAACCCACAGAATTTCAAAATCCATTCTTTGATGTCTGTGACAACAAATAATTCGTAAGAAACTACATAATTTCAAACCCCACAGAATTCCTAAGAACCCACAGAATTGCAGCTAGCACCTTCAGTTTTGCAGCTGGCACCTTCTCTTCTGCAATGGGATACTTGTGTTCGATGGTGATGTTGTCGATGAGGGCGGATTTGACGGACTGACAGAGGTGGGGGGAGAGCTTGGCCCAGTGTCCGGTGATCTTCTTGAGGATGAGGACGGCGGAGAGCTGCCTGACGTTGGGGGTCTTGGGTGCGGAGGTGGTGGACGAGGGTCCTTCGACAGATGCTTTATCTGCTCTGCTTGTCGCCTCGCGTGGTAGTGTGGCATAAAAAACTGTATCAATAGCAACTCCAGCAACTGAGCCATCTCTGTCTCTCTCTCTCTACTTTGATTCGATTTGATTTTCTTTCATTTTCGCTTGGCCTTACTCTCTCTCGCTGGCGCTGCGTCTGGTCACACGTTCCACGGTAGGGCCGAGATGGTCGCACAGCTCGACACAATGACATCGAGAGGCAGAGGCGTCGTGAGGGAGATCTGGAGCGAGAGAGATGACACCGGGGAGAGATGACATGAGTTGAGAGGCAAAGACGAGAGCTGCAGCAAGAGAGAGACGTTCAGTGAGAGTTGCAGAGCAAAAGTTTTGGATTGGGTTGTGTTTGAAGTCAAAAGGGGGAAATGTAAAATTTTTGAGCGGCCCTACAGTTCACGTTGTTTGGGTTGCCACACGTGGAGACCACACACTCCAGCTAATGGAACCCTCAGCTGCCGCTCGGGAGAGCCATTCTATATATATATATAATTTTTTTTTATTTTTATTTTTTTGAATTACTATTATAAGTTTATAACTATTGACCGGACAAGAGAAGAATATTAGGAAGGGATGTAATTTGGGTCAATAAATTTAAGTTTGGTTTCAATTAGACCCAAGTTCCAAACCTATTTCCAAGCTTACCTGGCCAAACAAAGTCATCTAAAAACCTTATATCTCACGAAGATTTATATTTATTATGGTTAGGGCTGTATATATATATATAGGTTGGTTGGGACCAAATATTTGATTGGACACATTCCAAAGAGACAACTATAGTCTAAGACGAGATCCATGATTTGAGGCACAAGTGAAGAGACCAAACTATACTTAGATCTGATTATGTTTTAATGCGATAATATAATCATAATAAAAGTAAAAATAACGTTATATATATACATATATTAGATTACTATTATAAGTATATAACTATTGACTAGGCTAGAGAAGAATATTAGAAAGGAATGTAATCTGGGTCAATAAATTTATATTTGGTTTCAATTGGACACAAGTTCCCAACATATTTCCAAGCTTACCTGGCCAAACAAAGCTATCTAGTGATGTTTGGTAGGTGCCAAATTAAAATTGCACAAAAGAAGTTTGTGTTTTATTTGGGCCCAATTTCCATAGTTATTTTGTCATAATGGCCCACCTGTTATATAATGATTGACATCCTTTGTATTTTTTTTTTTTTTTTGTAAATAAAACTTTGATTAAAAGAAAAAGAATGGGAGGGTTAGAGTATTTATAGACTTTGTAAAAATTGAAAATGACACAAAATACCCCTTGTATGACTGTTTTATGGCCGTTGGGGGGTTAAAATGAACAATTTTTTTAAGAAAATAGCCATTTTTGGGCGGGCTAGACCTGTCGTGCCTGGCCGGTCGATCCTAGCGAGCCCGGTGGACCGCAAGGGACAGCCCACGTGCCGGACGGGCTGGGCCAAATGGGCCAAAGGGCCCAGGCACCTTGGCCCAGCACAGCCCATGTCGTGGGCCGTGACCTGTGGGCCGTGCCGGGCCACGGCCCGTTGACTGGTTCGGCACGGCCCAGCCCATTTAACATGCCTACCATCCCCACTTTCCACTTGGGTGGCTTGTGTTTTGATATCTTAGTATTTTAGCAACGAATTTTGTCTTTTTGCTTCAATTATTTCAATCCATCACACAAACTTTTCATCTCAGGTTTGGAAACTACCAAATCCAGAAAATAGAGACAGTAGAAATGACAGAAACAAGGGATCATCTGGATACCCTCACTTGAGTTGAGGGTACACTGATTTACATGATCCAGCAATTATAATTTATGCTACCATGGATTTCTTGGGATGAATGGTACGTAGGCTGTGTTTTTTATAGGGTAAATTAGCGATACATCCCTGATTATTGGGCTATAGAGTCTCCAGTACAGAGCATAATTGTTTAATGCCTAAGGTCCCTTGCGTATGGGATTAATTCGAGCGGTGGTCCCTTGCGTGACACATCATACTTTTTTGATGACTGATTTGCCCTTCTAACCGTTGTATAGTTGTCATGCGATCTTATCTTTGTTTATAGCTCGAGCTCATCGTCTTTCCCTGACTACTGACGAATTTAAATTTCGTCAGATGAGTTTTGGATCAAATTTCAAATCTTGAATAAGAGGGATTGACGATTGATGGAAGGTGGCATAGGATTTATCGGTTTCTAGAACAGGTCGTTTGTACTGCGTGAGGATCCATCTTCTTCTTCTTCTTCTTCTTCTTCTTCTTCTACTTTTTCTTCTTCTTCTTCTTGTTCTGACGTTGCTACAAAGCACAGATAAACACAAAAGACAGATAAATTTATATAAGTACAGAGATAACTTTATTTTAAAGTCAGATAACTTCATGCCAAAATTAGATAGCATATACAAAAACTCAGATAAAATAACAGCATACTCAGAAAAACAGCAAATTTATCTGAGTTTTCTGAAACTTATCTTAACCTCTCAGAAAACTCAGACAAATTTATCTGAGTTTCGAACAACCTCTGTGAGTTGCAAATGAATTTATCTGAGTTTAGACCAAAGCAAATTTGTCCGGGCAGATAAATTAACAGCAAACTCAGAGAAATATCAAATTTATCTGAGTTTTCTGAAAACTTATCTTAACCTCTTGCAAAACTCAGACAAATTTATCTAAGTTTTGAAGAACTTCTCTGAGTTGCGAACAAATTTATTTGAATCTGGACCAACACAAATATGTCCGAGCAGATAAACTCAGACAAATTTATCTGAGTTTTGAAGAATTTCTCTGAGTTGCGAACAAATTTATCTGAGTCTGGACCAACACAAATATGTCCGAGCAGATAAAATTATAGCAAACTCAGAAAACAGCAAATTTATCTGAGTTTTCTGAAACTTATCTTAACCTCTCAGAAAACTCAGACAGATTTATCTGAGTTTTGAAGAACCTCTCTTTGTTGCGAACAAATTTATCTGAGTCTGGAACAAAGTAAATTTGTCCGGGCAGATAAATTAACAGCAAACTTAGAGAAATATCAATTTTATCTGAGTTTTATGAAAACTTATCTTAACCTCTTGCAAAGCTCAGATAAATTTATTTGAGTTTTGAAGAACTTCTCTGAGTTGCGAACAAATTTATCTGAGTCTGGACCGAGTTTGAAAGAAATAAACTGATTTGAAATCCTTTTTTATTTGATATATTTGAAAGTGAAATAAGATGGTTTAAATCTGAGAAAACCATATCTATTTCTTGATTGACCTTCTTCTTGCTTTGATTATACTGTCGATTGCTTTTTCCGTTGGCTTGAGGTAAGTGAGGAAGAAGTAGAAGAGGAGCGTTTTGGCCGACGTGTATGCCGACATGTACAGGGGCATTTTGGTCTTTGTTGCTGCGTCATTTTCATGGGAGGATTGCCGCCGTGACGAAAAGATATCCTGGACCTTAGCCTTTAAAATCAAATGACGAGGGACCTATGGCCAAAATCCCCTTTTTTATATCATGAGGTCCGACAAGATTTTCCCATCGTCATGTTCATGGTCGTTGTGATAAATTAGGCATTCATGGTTCTACTCAGATGGGCTCCACCATAATTAGGGCTGTTAAAATCTTCATCATATTTAGATGGCCCTAAATACCCTCGAAAATTTGCAAAAAACCCCTAGAAATAAAGGGTAAGAAGTTTTTTTATTGAAAAGAACCGAAAGGTGGAATCAAGGGCTAAATAATTGAAGATGGTTACGGTCTTCTCCATTCACATAGGGTGAATTTTTATCAAATCTATGGACCATCAGACAATGACACCATACAAAAATGACCTAGTGAATCAGTGCCCAGCAACTTTTTAATATGGAATTAGGTGAGTCGGAGCAAGTCATGTCAATTTTTTAAACTCAAAATGATAATCAGATTAAAAGTCCCTGCCAATCAATATTCAGTTTGTTGTGCCCAAGATGCAGATAGATACCTAATCGGAGCATTTGAATAATGGGTCCAGGCCCACAACGAAGACAACTCTTTTGTTTGCTCTACATATACTAAGACTACGTGATTTTACTAATCTGAAATCCACTGTTGCTTGAACCTTCGATTGAGAGACTTTTTCATACTGTAGTTAGAGCCTGAAAATTATGCTCACCTGTTTCATAATTTAAAAAAAAGAAAAAATCCTCCCCAATTATGCTTCTTATGGCGTGTATGCCAAGTGAAAAGGCAAAAGTACCCCATTTTTTTTAATTTTGCAGAAGTTTAGGGAATTTAGGAATATCACATGCGTAGTCGATGAAACTTGTGTTTTTAAATGTTTATTTCATTTATAGTTTAGTTTTTTTTTTTTAATCTTCTTTTATCTTTTGGCTAATTCCTTAATATTTTCATTCTTGATTTATATTTTTTTGTAATATCAGTCTTTATTATACTTTTTATTCTATTTTTTTAGATTTGAGATAATTTTTCATTATAAATATTTGAGCTTCAAAGAACAAACATCAAAACGTGCCACTTGAGTGCTGCATCTGGTTTGGCACAGGTGTTAAGTCATGCCCCTTGACCTACTACATCTAGGGATGGCAACGGGGCGGATCGGGGACGGGATTGGGGTTCCCCGCCCCCGCCCCGAACCTGCCCCGCCCTTCAGGGTAATTTATATTTCCCGTCCCCGCCATGCCCCGCGGGTACCCCGCCCCGCCCCACAATTGTAAAAATTTTAAATGTGCAAGACTTGGGATTCGAACTTGGGTGGGGGGCAACTAGAGGTTTGCCTTACCACTAGACCAAACTTCATTTCTTGTAATGTTTTACCTTATTTAAAATATATTAATATATTCGAGATTGTTACACACATATACATACTTCACTTACTTACTATATATATTATGACTTATATATTATTTATCATTTATTTAAAAGGAAAATGTTAAATGTAGACAACTAAGGAATCTGATTGGAAACCCTAAAGCTACATTGAGCTCGTTTCCATCTCTTGGATTTTGAAATCTTTTGGTCTTGTGAAATGAATGGAAATTTATTTTAAAAATAATAATTTTGCTGATCAAACATTTTGTTTGGATATCTATTGGACTCATGGCTTGGAAAATGTAGAATCCTTTGAAATTCTGAAATATTTTTTTGGACATCAATTGGGATTGGGCCTAATTATTTCTTCTTTGTTTCTTAATAAAAGCTCCGAAATCTTTATCACATGAATTAGGGGTGCAATCATAATATGCCCTGCCTGTTTAAGATTAAAACATGATAAGCACTCACCAAAAGGAAAATTACACAATTTGCAATTCAAATTTATAAAAGTCTTGAAATGTAGAAAAAAATTTAAAAACATATACCAGTAATTTTGTTTAAAAGAAATAGAATTTATATATGAACTTCAAGTATTGTCATATGAATATTAAATCATTATTTATTGTATAGCTCTGAATTCATGAACCTCCTATAGTGGGCCCGACTATATTGAAAGTACATACTATATTGAAACCCTCATTATCAAAGCCTTGTCCCAGGCTCCCAGCTGTGACGGTGTTGGCTACATGTATTCTTTTTCTCCATTCTAAATCAAGACCCAAATAAGAAAATTTTTCTTAACTTCATAATTTTTCTTTCAAGGCAAAATAAATTAAATTTTGGATTGACTACAAAGAAAAAGTTAAATTCATTTATTTTATATGGTAAAAAGCACATGAATGATTCATCTATGTTGTCTCCATGCCTTTAATAATATTAATAAAAAAAAACCCTCAACCATGCTGATTCATTTACCCGAAACTCAGGCCTCTCTCAAAACATCAGTCTTCCTAGGGACCATGACATTTTTCCCAAAATAGAATAAAAAGATCTCCCAGCATAAATATTTTATAAGTATGGGGCACTATTAGATTGTTTAAAAAATTTTAAATTATCTAATATTAATATTATAAATTTTCCTATTCCTGAAATTTTACCTATTTAAAGTGAGATTTATTCTTATAAAATTTTCTCTAAACCCTTGAAGGCCACTAACATACACTTGAAAATATCATATATGCTTTGAGACATTTTTTTTATAAAAAAGACAATATCTCTCTAAAATATCATAAACTCCATCAATACATAGTTTCACTTCATTTCTGGTATTGAACTCCACTCACTAATAAAGATGTTAATTACACATATAATTAAAATTAATATAATGTATAGTGTTGTTAATATGATTAGAATCATATTAAGTTACTAACTATAATTTACCTTGCTATTTCTAATCGTATGAGTTATTATAAGCGTATAACATGATATATCTTGTAATGCTATGTCAAATTAGTATAATTTATATTGTTATTAGTATAATTAGAATCATACCAATTATAATTAACCTTGCTATCTCTAATCATATATGTTATTATAAGCTTAAAGCATGATCTATCATTCTATTATATTCGTTTTATTTAATATGATTTATCATGTCGCAATTTAACATTATATATGATTAAAGTCAAATAAGCTTAGATAAATTTTTAGCAACTTTAATTTCATTAAATTTGAATTAGAGGGAATGAGATCATATTATATGCCTTTATAATGGCTGGGGTTCAATCAATTACATGTTTAACTTTAAAAAAAGTCTTCAATCAATCTACTTAACCCTTAATAACAACATAAAATTAATATATACATTTACATATAAATATGTTTATTTATTATAAAAGAAATCTAAAAAATATATATTTTTTAGAGGATTATTAATTTCAGGGCGGGTTACGGGGCGGGGCAATGGGGTGGGGCATGGAGCGGGATAACGGGGCAGGGTGGGACGGGGCGGGGTGGGGCGGGGCGGGGGGCAGACCCATCCCCGCCCCGCCCCGCCCCGCCCCGGCTTCGGGGTATGTTTTTTTGCCCCGTCCCCGCCCCCGCCCCGTCTAAGATTCAGGGCGAGGAAAACCCGTCTGGGGCGGGGGCGGGCACTCCTGGTTGGAGCGGGGCGGGTTAAAAATGCCATCCCTAACTACACCCATCATTTTGTGAAACACATTTTTTCTCGATTGTTGACAACAATTTTGACTTCTAGAGGTAAATTATTGGGAGTGGGTCACTAGGGTAGGGTGTGACACGATCGCATTTTTAACAATATATTACTTGCATATTTTCTACAAACCAACTTGTCTTTAAAATAAGCAAATTTAATGAAAGGCCTGTGAAGATACAATTGCATTCTTTCTTATAATTTGAAATACAAGCACCTTCTTCTTTCTTGCTGATGGCCGGCGGACCTGCATGTATGGTACTGGGGGCAGTTGCCCCCGTCAGGCCCGGGTCTACCATCAAAAATCACATGAAAATCTTGTGTCGGCTTCCAAAATCCAATTGGAAATTTTCTGCTCACCTCCGAAACTCACATAAAAATCCTTTATTTGCCCTCAAAACCCAACTATCTCTTTGGTCCAGCCACCGCCCTCAAACAAGAACCCTTGTAACTGCCGAGGGTATCGTTTCCTATATTGTAGGAAGGGTGGGTGATCTTCTCCTTGAAGAAGAAGAACTCTTCTCTGGAGTGCATCACAAGTTCAAAAGGATTCAAACGGAACTAAAGTATATTCAATCTTTTCTGAAAGATGCCGATTCCAAACAGATGAATTCTAAGAAAGTGAGGGACTGGCTGGGAGTTATCATAGAGATTTCTTATGAAGTGGAAAATGTTATTGACGACTTCGTCTATACTGAAACTAAAGTAAGGACGGAGCTTGGACCTGAAGAGTATTCCCGAAGTCAAGCCAGAGAGAAAATAACTCGCAACAATGTCGTCAACAAGATACAGGGATTAAAGGAGAAGATCAATGACATCTCAGGGTGGATTCAAACTTACGACATAAGAGAAGGAAGACAAGAGGCAAGCTCTTCAACCCCAACTCCGCGAGATCGCCGCCAGTATAATGCCCTGGTCGTCGAAGAACCAGACGTTGTTGGTCTGCAGGAAGAAATAAACACTCTGAAGGAGCATTTGAGAAGTCAGGAGCCAAGCCGTCGTCTGATTTCTATAGTAGGCATGCCCGGTTCAGGTAAAACTACCCTCGCCAGGAAGGTTTATGATGATGTTAAAGGTGATTTTGATTGTCATGCATTTCTCTGCCTTTCTCAAGAATATGAAATTAAAGATGTCTTGATGCGCATGATAAAATGCGTAATGGACTTACCTCGAGAGGAGCAGGAGAAGATGGCGCAGTCGACTGAGAAGGAGTTACGGGAGAAGCTCGGTGCTCAGTTGGAAAACAAGAGATATCTGGTGGTCATTGATGATATATGGTCTAAAGAAGCATGGGATGAGATGCTAGAACCAATATTACCAGATGATGGCGGGAGCAAGAGTAGAGTAATACTTACCACTCGCAAAGAAGATGTGGTTCCGTATTCCCATCACCTGAAGAAGCACCTTCTTAATGATGATGAGGCCTGGGAATTGTTGATAAAACAAATCTTTCCAGGACAGAATCCCTCAACAGCTTGCCCTTCAGAGTTGGAGGAAACATGGAGAAAGATCCTTGCAGAATGTAGAGGTCTACCACTGGCTATTTTGGCATTAGGTGGTGCCTTCGCAAACAAAGAAGATAGGTCGCCCATTGGATGGTTCGAAGTTCTTGAAAGTGTAAATAACCATCTCAATAAAGGCCCTGATCGGTGTATGGAAATATTAGCTTGGAGTTTCTGGGAATTGCCTTGTTACCTAAAACCATGCTTTTTATATTTCGGCCTTTTTCCAGAAGATTATGAAATTGAATCGATGAGACTAATCAATTTGTGGATTGCAGAAGGTTTCATTCATCAAAGTGATAACAAGATGATGGAAGATGTTGCAGAACAATACTTAAAGGAGCTTGTAAGCAGGAGCATGATTCAAGCATCAGGGTACGTGTCTGATGGGTCAATTGCCAAATGCCGCATCCACCATCTTTTACGTCTACTCTCTATATCCAAAGCTAGAGAAAATAATTTCTTCACAATCCATGATGGTGACGTTACTCAATCACTGCAAGACAACGTGTGGCCATTGGTACGGCGATTGGCGCTCCATCGCAATATTGACCAGTATCACCCAACTGAGAACCTTCGTTCCATATTGAACTTCTGTAACTTCGACATTTTTCAGTTAAAATTGAGTGATGCAAAGTTTCTGAGAGTAGTGAGTCAAGAATATGGGCCTGGTATTTCAGGATCGACATCAACTGAGGAAGTCAAAGAATGTGCTCAGTTAAGGTATTTGGAACTTAGTGGAGGGGAAAGTCTTCCATCATCCATTGGAGATTTCAATAACCTACAAACTCTAACAGTAGATCCATCAGATACCCCATTACCTAATGCAGTTTCAAACTTGAAGCAATTGAGACATCTAGCGGCTATTGGTAATGGTGAGCAAGAGAATCTAGCAGTCAACAATTTAACAAACCTCCAAACATTATGCTTAAGGACTGGCAGTTGGATAGAAGATGGCTTTGGCAAGCTCACCAATCTTAGAAAATTGGAAATAAGTGGAAACATAAGCTTGTACCACGAGGCACTATGCGACTCTATTGATGAATTGAAAAACCTCCGGTCCCTTTCATTACTGCGTGGGTCTCACATCCCACCATTTCTGTCCTTGAGACTTCATTCGCATCTTTATCAAATGTCATTGGATGGAAGAATAGAGATACTACCGGAGTTGCCACCGTACCTTGCCGAGCTAGCTTTGTCTAATTCAAACTTACAACAAGATGCCATTTCTAAATTGGAGAAACTGCCGCACCTTAAGATTCTCAGAATAACAAACGAGCCCAATCTTTCTAAGAAAATGACTTTCTCTTCGGGAGGATTTCGTCAGTTGGAATTGCTGGAACTCATTCGTTTGCCTGAGGAATGGGTAATTGGGGAAGGAGCAATGCCGTCTCTCAAAGGTGTCCTACTCCATGAAATGCCTGATGATTTGAAAGCTGAAACTGAAACTCTTCCTGAGCGAGTCCGTGTTCTCTTGAAGCAGTACTATTCGATAAAGAAGAGAAACACAGCATAAATAGAACGAGAAGAAAACCAGGTAATTTATATTTTCAATTTCATTCTATAAGTCAAGGATTTTTGCTTATAAAGATCCAAATCCCCCACTGTTTCAACAGCAGATAGCTTTATCCTATTTTTTGAAGTTGGACAAGTGGAAAAAGCTTTCCAAGCTTACTGACCTGCATGATACAGAAGAGCCTTGGATCTAACTAATTGGAGAAAAAAAATCAAGTCCAAAAAATACTGTCATCAGGTGGAAGGTCTATAGTGGCCTTAATTAGATCATAGAACTGGGAATATCCAGCAAAGTTGATTTTTTATATAAGCTCTATCCCAAACACATCATATACCTGGTGGGCCAATGAGCCCCAAACTCCCTACCACCTATTCTATTATAGAAGAGATCCAAAGCTTCTTCGCAAAAGCTGTAGAAGATTCTAATCCATTGTTAGAAATTTTTGTGCTGTGGCGCAGCCTTTTGAGTAAGTGGAACCAGGATGGGGCACATTCATGGATGAGGTACACACAAAATATTATCTTGAATATATATATATATATATACACACACACACTTGCCACTCAATTTTTTTTTTCTTTTTATTTGTAAACATGGTTATAACTCACAACCTGTAATGAGCACCTTTTTATCTAAGTTAAAGGCCCCTCTGATTCAATCCGTGACCCATAATATTATACAACTTGGATGATTACATTTGGGCTTGCACAATCCTTTGCAGGAAATACTAAAACAATGTGATTATCAGTTGATCCATTAAATTCTCATGAGATTTAAATCGCTATTTTATTATTTTATTTCTAGAGATGAGTGAAAGCTACGAACTAACTGCTTTAATATTTTCTTAAGCAAGAGAAAACATGTTTCTTATTTTGCTTAGCGTTTGTCGAAACATGTGAATGATAACGTGATGGTCCTTGCTTCCACCATGCAACAAGGAAAAAATTGTTTCATACCAAACAATTCATATGTTATGATGAAAACTATGTAATCACATCTATTAGATGATCATATATATACAACTTAAGCCATCGTTAATCATTTAACTATCCATAATTCTGCTGACAATGTGATCTACGTAGTGAGTACACTAGCCAAAACTGTTTCAGGTCAGGTCATGTTCTCACTGGGTCCAACCTTTAAAGGATTAAAAAATAAAATAAAAATCTCCAATTCAACATACCTGCTAATATTTGCACTTTTTTTTTTAATATTGGAATTAAGGTTGCAACTAGGCTAGGCTAGGCCAAGCTGAAACTTTTCTGTCGTTACTTTTTAGTCATTAGGCTTAATCTTTTAGGCCCATGCCTGCCATGAGTTGTTACACGAGCCCAGTCCTTTATTAAGAGATCAATGTTCATTTGCGTGAGGTACGTTGGGCTAGTTCAAGCCCTTTTACTGGGTCGTTAGATAATAATAATAATAATAATAATAATAATAATAATAATAATAAAAGCCCATCCCAGCTCTCGTAGTAGGAAGTACACACTAGTGTACCCTAGGAAGGCTGATTTTATGAGTATATTTCCATATAATAAAGATAAATTTGATGGACTGTTTGTAAATCTTCGTTGCTGTTTTATCTGTTCAAATGTTCCTCATTCAATAGTTTTCCCTTTTTCATAGGGTTTAATTCCAGAGAAGATGGCGGCAAAGTTGAATAGAAGTCCTATCCAATCATTTATAATTTGTGAAAACCCCAAACAATTTTTTTCCAAGTATTTTGAAAATAGTCTCTTGGGCCCGTTTGGTAACTCTACTAATTGAGTCAAGTGAAGTAAAGTTGATTTTGAAGAAAGAATAAAATATAAGTGAGTTATGATGGTATTTTGTTTTTAGTTATTTGTTATGGAATCTTTTTGACTTTTTGTATGGAAAAGTGGAGTATTTTTGTCTTTTAGTGAGTAAAGGTAGTTGCTTTTTGACTTTTTTGGGAAAAGATTGAGGGAATTTTGGTAAAAGGTGCTTTTGATGGGATGTTTAAATTGACTTAACTTTACTTGACTTTATAAGTAAAATTACCAAACGGGCGTACTGAAGGTTTGAAAACCCCAATGTAGGGTTTAAGGTCCCAAATCAGATCTCTAATATGTAGTTCAAACAACACAATCAACAATCGAAAAATAAAAAAGACAATCACCAGAAAGAGAGACAACGATATACGTGGAAAAACCCAAACTTGGGAAAAAACCAAAGACCCTGGAACTCAGTCCAAAAAAGAGATCAAACACTATCAATATGAAGATTAAAAGAGAACTTACAACTTTCCCCAGTTGACTCTCAACCTAAGGACTGCAAAACCTCATGCCGGCCACCCGCCGTTCACCTTCACCCATGCTTGACTCTCCGTCTTCAGCCTTGAAGCAACCCCGAGATGGGAACGTGATGTAGATGGAAGATATAAACTCTAGAGATGGAAATCTCAACTCGAAGGGAATGAATCTCTAGAGAATGGCAAGATCTATCCGGAAGTTGGCAGCCGTTCTTCACAGATCCGAGAGAGATAATAGGGCAAGATCTATCCGGAAGTTGGCAGCCGTTCTTCACAGATCCGAGAGAGATAATAGGGCAACAAACAACATCCTTTTATATAGAGAAACACCTAGGTTTTTGCAAAACTGATACGAACATTCAAACTCTGTAATGAAGAGTTCAAACTCTTGAGCCTTCGAAACACGACTTTGAGTTTCGCCAGTCAACGTTCGAACTCTCGGGCTGAGAGTTCGAACTCTTAAGTCTTCTGAAAAATAACCTAGAAAGGCTCAAGCCATGATTTGAACTCTCAGTTGAGAGTTCAAACTCTATGCACTCTGGATTTTGGCTTGGAATGCACTACCCACCAATGTTCGAACTCTAGGCACTTCTGGAAAAAGGGCTTGGGAGGAATTGACCTAGAACATTTGAACTCAATTGTTCTCAGAACGTTCGAACTCTTTTTCTGAACGTTCGAACTCTGCTTCAGAACTTTTGAACTCCGGAGCTCTTGTCTTTGGTTTGCAGGTTGTTGTCCCATGGGATTTTGCAGTCCATTCTAAAAAAAATAAAAAACACATAGATCAAACCAAAGTTTTGTCTAATCCCATGAATTATGCCAAACACTCAAAACCTTACAAGTACTTGTATGAATTTAGAACTCTAGGATTTGTTATCATTCTCACCTTGTATTTACTAATGTTTCTGCTTGCACTCTCATGTCTTTTACAGGAGATAATTCAATACCACATGTGACAGCAGTGCTTTGGAACGATGGTGGCATGAAACCCATTTCCTTTTGGTTTTCTTCATCTTCACATTTTATGAGTTGTTTGTGAGACATTTGAGAATTATTACCGTGTGATTCTAGATCTGGGTTTTGTACTGTTAACTATCAACTCAAGGGTGTGGTTTTATGTTCCTTGCTTGATTATCACCATGTGATTCTAGATCTGGGTTTTGTACTGTTAACTATCAACTCAAGGGTGTGGTTTTATGTTCCTTGCTTGATTATTACCATGTGATTCTAGATCTGGGTTTTGTACTGTTAACTATCAACTCAAGGATGTGTGTTTATGTTCCTTGCTTGATTATTACCATGTATTCTAGATCTGGGTTTTGTACTGTTAACTATCAACTCAAGGATGTGTGTTTATGTTCCTTGCTTGATTATTACCATGTGATTCTAGATCTGGGTTTTGTACTGTTAACTATCAGCTCAAGGATGTGTGTTTACGTTCCTTGCTTGATTATTACCAAGTGATTCTAGATCTGGGTTCTGTACTGTTAACTATCAACTCAACGATGTGTGTTTATGTTCCTTGCTTGATTTCGTCTATATGCCATATGGTAGTATTGGGATTTACATGTTAGCTAAGCAAAAATAAATTAGGAAAGATTTTAATATGTGTTCATGGAAGATTGTATCGACCAAAGAGAAAACTTTTTAGGTTGCATATTTGTGGTATCTCGGGACTCACGCTTTTTTATTAGAGAGATTTGCCTTCCCCATCCCCTCTCTCCTCTCCAGGATTTTTACCATACGGGATATTACAGATTGTTCAATCTCCCTCTTATATTTCCTTCTGCTACTTTCCCGATCATTAAAAAAGGTTCCCAAAAAGAGTAGTTTTTCATTCTCTTCACCTTTAGATCATTCATGAGAATTAGTTCCCAAAAAGCTTACGTAGACCACAAAATTTTACAAGGTATTGATATTGTGGATCCATCTCTTGTCCTCATGGTAAAGTTATCATAACAAGACAATGATCAAATGGAAAAGAAAAAGGAAGAAGAGTTGTGGAGAAACCTTAAGATACTTTTTGATAAACGAAAAGGTAACAAAGAAACCCTATTGAAAATCTTTTTTAACGATGGAGAAAGTAGTAGGAATGGAAAAGGTCGCAGGAGGAAATGGAGGTTTAGTATTTTGAGAGATCGGAACGAAAGAAAATATAAGAGAAAAATCGATTAGTTTCAAGTTCAATTTGTGCGATATCGCACAATATAAGTTGAATTGGATAAAAAATTTGGAGCCCTATGTATAATAACCATATTTCAAATATAGTTTTGGCCAACACCATTTTGATAAATTTATGGTCTTTTATTTTCCGTATGGTCAAAATCCCTATTTTTAATGTTTTTCCGACTGAAAAAGTGTTCGCAACATATATTGAGAATGTTTTCAATAGAAAAGCTCCAATCACAATACTTTTGGTTTCGGTCATAATAGCCTTTCAGAGAATGAACTCGCATTTCCAGCTGTTCGATGTGAGGTTTCCATTCAATGAGGGTCAACATTTTCATTTGGGATTTTTTCTGTACGGTAATGTACAGTACGTGATATCCCCCTCTTGTTACCAAAGTTTATCATTTTACCAAGACGTTCTCCATACAGTTCGTACCACTGCGCAGTGCAGAAGTTGCATTTTTTTTGCGATATCACAACAAATGTTGCGATACCGCAAGTTATTTATTTTGCGATACCGCAATTTTATTTGTTGCGATAGCGCAAATCGAAAAAGCCCTTTTCATCTCTGTTTATCCCTCCCTGTTCGACTATCCCTAATTTTCACCTGCGGTAACTTTCTCCCCAGCCAAATTTCACCTCCTTCCTTCCTCGCCAACCTATTTGTAAATACGCAAGGTCCCAACGTCCATTCGACGTCGACGAAGCTCCACCGTCTCCATTGTCTCCATCGGGTAGGGTTTCTCTCTCTATTTATCTCTGTTTGTGGGTTTTCTATTTCGTTCTATCTCTCTGTTTGTGGGTTTTCTATAAAAGGGACGAGGTGGATACTATCACATTATCTGTTATTTTCTCTCATGTGTTGTATGCGTCTGTTACTTTATAGGGTTTAGGGATGTGTTCAAGATGGAAAACTAGATTTGCCAGCGGTGAATAGAACTGGTTCATTGGTTATCATCTGTGTCAAAACTTATCAGTCTCCACTTGTTGACAACATGAACACAACTGCTCATGGTCTTAGATGCCTTGGATGGAGTCCCTAAATTAATGGTGATTTCTCCACTGTTGATCATAAATTGTATTCACTTTTTAGAAAACTCCCACACTATAGGCCGTAAGGTTTGTAGCCATTGAGCAATAAATATCATATAACATCAATAGACGAACTCCAATAGATAAAAATCAGTGGCAAACTCAAATTGTGGATGAAAAAGTATGGAATGGTTCAACAGGGTCTCAGCATTAGCAATCGTGATATAAGTTCACCTCCGTTTGGATTGAACAACCCATATTTGTTTCCATTCAAAACATTCTAGGTATTGACTCTATCAATGCCTACAATTTCTTTCAAGTAACAGTAAATTTCCTCCTCTGATGGAAGCCTCCTTGCAAACCAACTTGATGAAAGACAGGTCTTTTGGTTGCTGACTTAGACATCAATGCACAATTCCTTCCAAAGATGTCCCTTCCGTGTATGGTACAGAACCACAGGGAAAGGAGTTGTTTTAGATATATTGTTATCTTTCGTCCAGATAGCCCTTCACTGTCGTAGAGGGCTAGCTCATAAAACTCAAATTTGAGATATAAAATGGCCAAGCTCAAGAACAGAGAACAATCTTAAAGTGCCGCTACAAATTCTGAATGCATATGGCTTAAGTGCATGCATTAGTCACCTTAGAGTCTTCATTTCAGATGTGGTCGGATAGCCACTGTAAATTAACAAACGCACTACTAATACAAACATTTCAGATGTGCTTGGTTGCTGAAATTACAGCGCAGTGCAAGTGTAGTGTGCAGTGGGTTGTTGAGGTATAAAGCTCCACAGTGGGGCCAACGCATTGAATTCTGAACTGTTCAAAGAAATGCACTTCTGGCTTTGTTCCACCATTGGATTGACTGAATAATAAAAAAATTATTAACACAATCTTATGCATATTCATTATCTTAGATAAATTATGACCGATGTAAAATCTGAGGATACCCCATACACTTGGAGGGCATTTATTTTTAGTTCAAATTTTGATTAGTGTAGTGAATATATAGGCTGTCTGTGACCATCTCCCACGTCACCTTAGTGTAGTCTCTCAACATCTCTCTATGTACTCTGCAACCCCACTGTGAGTCCTGGATTTCCCCATCCACACTGCCACCATTATATCTGGGTTCACATATTTCCTCTCAAGAACTAGTTATCTCAAACATTCCCATAAATGGATCGATTATCCAAGTTGTATCTATCATTCAATCTGTGATCTTATGTTTATCTACGATTAGATGGATCATTGTTGTAATGATGAGCAGGTTTTCTGTGTTTGGATTGATATTCTAACCCCACCCCACTCTTCCTTCCCTCCCTTTATTGGGCATTATCTGCCTTCATGGTCAGATCAATGGGCTTTATTTATTATCATTGTTATTATCATGAGTGGTCAAAATTTGCCAAATCTCCATCTTTCAAATGGTACGTTTGTTATGCTTTGATTTATCTTAAAGTAGTTTTTGGATCACCCTATTATGTAATGAACTTTTAAAATTAGCAAATTCATTCTTGTCTTATAACTGATATTTAGCTATTATAAGGAAGTGCTAACCCTGTGGCAAGTTGAAAGATGGATCCCGGTCCTTTGGATAAACAGATCCTTATTGATCAAGATAATCATATATCAAAAGTGATATGGGAAGGGCAGGTAGAGTCAATACTGTCATTTCTAAACTTTAACATAATCATATTATTTTTAGATGGTTCATCGCGAGTCTCTTGTTATGATATTATGTATTTGTTAATTGCAGGAGCTTGGCCCACTGAAGTGCATTCCAGCTGACCCTAAGTTCACATCCAACTCTGCAAGGAACCATTCTCAGGTATCTCTATCCTCTATCTCGGCTATGGCAAAAGCGATGGGAAATAACTTATGGTCTCCATCATATGTCACGGCAACAAACAAAACTCCAGGGTATTTTCCACGAAGGTGGGCACCATCAACAGCTATTAATGGGCGTAATGAACTCTTGAAAGAGCGGATGCTTGAGCCAAAAGCCCAAAATAACCTCTTGAATGAATCATCATCTTCCCTGATCAGATGAGAAACGCTACCTGGATTTGTCCTTTCTAGTTCAATGCAATAGCTAGGCAGGATTCTGTATGAATCTTCATAAGAACCATGTATTTCAAGCAATGCTATCTCTTTTGCTAGCCAAGCTTTCCTGTAGCTGATATGGACGTCAAACTCTAATTGAAAGTCTGTCACAATTTCTTTTGGAGTGTAACTTGGATGGAGACGCAGCCGTTCTTTTATCCAGTCAGCAATCAAGGCCGATGTGGCCTGAGAATGTGCGAGTCCCATCATTGGCTTCGAGCAAGTATGTTTTTCAGAATAAGTTCGCACAATAAACTCAGGGCCGGATTGCAGGATAGATCCATGGATGCGCCAAGGACATTGATGATCACCACACCTTGCACTTAATTATGTTGTAGACCTTTTCACCCAATGAAGCTCAAAATTGCTGTATATTGCAAATTTTCTCAATGCAATCCTAAATGATTCACGTGTCTGAAACCGTCTTCCATTCCACATATCACGAAAAGATGCCTCATGGTGATCCACACCAATATGGTCATCATTAGGAACTAAAGTATCAATAACATCTTCTACTCTCACAACATTTGATGCATGACCCAATCCTTCTTGTGCATACGATTTTCTACGTGGTCCTATGGCATTTTGCAATTCATATTCTCTAGGGTCAACATCAATATCAAATTCATCTTCATCATTTTCAGCCCCCTCATCCACTACATTGCACCCTCCATCAAAACAAGGAATTTTGGGTAATGCATCCGTTTCCATCCAATCCATGACAACTTCATCCCTTATATTAGAGAATTTTCCATTTTCATCTTCTGCAAGATTAATGGGAGCTATTAGATCTTCAAGCATGGCCTCCACGAATGGGTTATCATGAGGTACCACAGGCATGTTTAGGTCAAACTGGCTTCGAATAGGAGAAAATGAGACGTTGCACCTGCATAGCAAACAGTCAATCATATATAAATTACATAGTATTATCAAATCAGATGTGTAGCGAACCAAACCTGTAAACATCATCTCTTATTGAAGGGCCACATGTATCCTTTTCACCATTGGGAAAGTTTGTAGTATTTGTATATGTCATCGAATTCCCCCTGCGTGAATCACCATGTCATATAACAACCAGTAACATAACTAAAACAAGATATTAAACACGAGAGGATTAATACATTTGTTATGATGGGTTGTGGTGGCACCTGTTCAAATTGAACGACGGTCTATTCCCTCGCTGGCTGCTAGGCTGAGCGTATGTAGACCTTAGATGTGATGGTTGTCGACTTGCACTTGCTTCACTGTCTGTATGCAAATACATAAATATAGCTTGACTTCCACTTTGGAATAATCTGAACATCCGATGGAGATCATCATCACCTCTTATGGTTATGATCGTGAAGCTTCGGCCATTATGATACTGATATTGCATATTTATATGCTCATCATGAAGCTCCCAACTAGTTTCTTCGTTTATCTTTCCGAGTAGTTGATTGAAAGTTATATTGGCATCGACCCATATTACCTTCTGCTCGCCACCGTTGTAGACTGGAAGTGGATTGCTTACATCTAATATACCATTAAAATGGCATATTATACATATCTCAATATTATCCATCCTACGAAGGAGAACACAGATTTCGAATAATAAGATTTACTTTTGAATATTTTTGAAGTTACTCACAAACATTTCTATAATCCATGAAGATTTAACGTGTGAAAATAACTATCGGAATAAGTATTTTTTTAATAAATAAGATGAATGTTTGGAAT
The DNA here is from genome assembly GCA_028538565.1 of Umbellularia californica. Lineage (NCBI taxonomy): Eukaryota > Viridiplantae > Streptophyta > Magnoliopsida > Laurales > Lauraceae > Umbellularia > Umbellularia californica. The sequence goes on along the minus strand of JAPQWN010000006.1, from coordinate 76,239,960 downwards.
AACTAAGATTTGAAGGTTGTTAAATATAAAATAAAAAACTACTCTATGCATACATGGAAAATTAAAAGAGTTAATATCTAAGCATTGACATTTAGGATATCGTGAAGCTATATATTTCTATAACATTAACAGCCAAATAATAATGCATTATCCGTTAAAAAAAATTAAATAAATGCATTATCTTAATCAATTCTACACTTAGATATTCTAGCAAATTTATTTTAAATCTCATTGGTACTAATTCTCTACATTTAGCAAAAGTATATATATATATATATATATATATATACAACATAAAACACCCATTTAAATAAAATAATAATGACAACATGGCGGTTGGTCAGCTGGTGCCACATCTTTGGGGTTTTAATGTTAGATGGTCATAAATGTCTTTAACTATTATCTTAGCAAGCTACAAAGTCAGGCCTCAATCGTGAAATCAATCAAGATCGTTCATCTAATAAATATCACCATTCGTTGATAACTATTAAAGAATCTAAACCATTTAATCGTTTGTTTACTTATTAATAGCATTAAAAAATCATTAGCAGTTTAAGATAATGATCAAAATGATGTCTGTAATGCCACAATAACAGGAAAAGGCTAAAAGAATATGTGGAAATTCTGAGTTTGTGCTGGGGCCCACCATAGGACGGGATGAACAAGACATGCCACATTGTTTTTTGCGATTGGACGTCCAAGCCAATCCAGTTGTTGGTAGTTCATGATGAGAACAAAGGGATTTTTTAATATACCTACAACAGGATGTTCATAAAAAAGTGAGGCACCACAAGTCCCACCTAAGGTCACTATTAATATTTACACAAAATATTTCAAATGTTTCTACAAGTGGGATTCCTTGTATTCTAACATTTTTTTCAAAAGACACATAAGAAGAAAAAAATTATACAATAAATAAGAGGGAGATACATACAAGGCGGGAAATATGGAATAAATACCTAAGACAAAGACGTGGCAGGAGATTTTATTGCTATATATGAAAATGGCCTGAGGTTGACATGCAGGGAATGTGGCAGGAGATGGCAGGAGATCGCTAGTTATGTGGCAGGAGCTGCACTTGAAGAGCAGTGAAGTAGAAAACCTAAGCCAGAGGTGCAGCAATGGAATGCCAAGAAATTACAAACAGAAATGCATTCGTTGACTTTATAACCTATCGTTTTTTGCGCTATCGCCACATATTGTGATATCGCAACTTAATTTTTTTGCGATCTCGCAAAATGTGTTGTGATATCGCAAAAAAAAAAAAAAAAAAAAAAAAAAAAAAAAAGCAACTTCTGCACTGCGCAGCGGTATGGACTATACGGAGAACGTCTGGGTAAAATGACATACTTTAGTAACAAGGGGGAGATATCATGTACTGTAGATTACCGTACAGGAAAAATCCCTTTTCATTTTGTTGATGTACTTTTCAGATCTTGTCTAGTATAGTATCAATAAGAACTTTGTTTTACTTATCTTCAGATCATTATGTTGGACGACAAAACGTCATAGTTGTCAGCAAATTTTGATACTTTGAACTTAGAACTTGGAAATTTATGAGTGCTTTTATTGCTTATGCTTTCCATTTTTCACATGTGGCATGCCAGTTTGAAAGTTTTTGGGGCTACCAGAAAGGATTATTAATTCTAATTTAACTAATTAATGCAGCAGAAATAAATCAATCAGATAATATAGAACTAGTTATCTACTAAGTAATCAACTACAAGAAGGCAGAAACAATATTTAGAGTGAAAACCCTATCCAAGGAGAAAAACCGCGAACTAGAAATCAAGAGTTCACGAACAATTACAAGATATACTCACAAGTTCTTTTAACTCAGTCTGTACCTCAACTTAAGGACTGTAGTTATTCTTGCAAAGAATCCACTAACATGACATCCACCGTGCCTCGTTTTCCTTACTTGATCTCCTCGCACCTTGCCAGTCAAGATGAACTATCTTCTACAAGAAAGGTAGAAGACGCAACAACCTTCTAAAGCATCCCTTCAGAATAGTTTCTCAATGGCTCTAGAGAATAAACTCTCTTTAAGATATCTCTGACTTAGATTAATGAGAGTGGTAGTGGTCTCTGTGGTAACTTCTAGGGTTGAGAATAACACCCTATTTATAGCCCCAAATTCGTGCCTTAGACTTAGTGCACAAGTAGGACTTAAATTGGGAAACATAGCCTCAAATGAAACACTTCTAAATTAGAAATAGGAGACTTTCCCGAAATTCCTGCGCATCTGTCTGATCGATCGAACAATGCATCCGATCGATCGAACCACCCAAATAACTGGTTGCGTTTATAGTCCGATCAATCGGGCCTGGGGAGGTTCGCCCGGTCTTCTGTTTTTCTTTTTTCTTTTTTTTCTCTTCATCGTTTGAGCTCTTCCAACAACACAACCATAGTCCATTGTAAAATAAATTAGAAAATACAATCTTATGGACCCAGAGTTTTGTCTAACCCATGAATTAGCCAAAATAAAAATACTAACACGGTTTCTTGCATTTCCCCCACTTTCTGGTTGCATAAACTCTATTTTAGTAGAAACTGCAGAGCACAAACACTGGGGTTCCTCACACGATTGGATTTTGTCACGCCCCCAAAATTGAAACCGGGGATTATGTGTAAGAATAGGGTCAATTAAAAATTTTCCAACAATAATCAAATGCAACCTGACCCCAATCATGTCCCATAGGATTGAAGTCCTTGGTAAGGTATGAATATTTCCTCGGTAACCGTAAAGCACAGCGGAACATCATAATTAGACAAATTGTACACTATAACATTTCAAAGTATGCGCATCTTTCTTTTCTATAGTTTAAGTTTAGCAAAAGATAACAAAAGTATATTAATTAATGGCTTCTAACAAAATCTAAGTCAAAAGAAAATAAATAAGAACTAACCAAAGTATGAAGGCACTCGTGTGCTGGTCATGACGACAATACCATTGACACACAACTCGTACTCACCATCAGGCTAAACTGCTTGAAGCGATGCCTCGACTTTCCCAAAGGTAGATGTACCCGGTACCTATGCACCAAGTGCAACATCAAACACGACGGTCGGCAGGCAGATATAAATATAAAACATCAATAGATTGGCAGAACGAATCAGAGTAAATGAGTACACAAAATCTTATGAAATGCATAGTGTTCTGATCATAAGAAATACATAGCATTCGAATTATAAACAGACTATCAAAGTAGGTGGTCCACTGTCACATTCCGGTCCCGAATCACCCTGGCCTAGGGTAATCCCCGAGGTGGAACATTCGTACTCCCGTGTGATTGTACCTGTCGCGAGTCAAATACAAGCACACGAAGGAGAAAACAATTCCACTCGTGAGTTGAACTCACTAAAAACTATCAATCAACAGCTAATGTAGCGGAAGCTTATATCAATTGATCATCATAACCCTGTACAATCCCATATATAACATTCAAGTTCAAAACAAAAGAAATTATACATTGATATACAATGTTTGTATCAAAAGAAAGTTCTATTCATCGTTATCAAAATATATAACAAAATGAATTAAAGTAAGCGTGACCCCACAAAAACACTAGTCACATTTCTACTATGTGTTCTCAAAAGGTTCTTGACGCTCTCCGTACTGAGGAGTCTCTACATGGGCCCTACTCCGGGCCACTCCTCTAAACTTGAAGGTACCTCTTGGGTAACCTTCTCTCCCTCAGTGGTCTCTGCTGGACCGGGAGCTGCATCTGTGCCTGTGACACCAAGAGTAGTATCTTAATACACAATTAGCAAGCATAAACAGTAAACAGGAAATAATGAAGTGTTTGAAGACAATTATACTTTGAGAATAATAACGAGACGAGTAAAAGAGAAATCAACAATCTATTTTTCATGAGTAAACCCTATATGTAATTTCTTTTAAAATCATTAAAGAAAATACAAATACAAGAATTGGCAACTACATAAAGCTCATCCTCTCAATGAGAGCAAATCGTGTTGGGATGTCACTAGGGGTCCTGCCAAAGATCCTCCTAGCTAGCCCAGTCCTGGAGTTCCGGTGCTCCAGTCTGTCAACTGCGCAGCGACGTTCAATACTAAACTAGGATTTAACCCCGTCGGGTATCGTCCGGTCAAAGCTAAGTAGTGCCGGCTTAATCAAATCGAATAACTTTTCAAATATTTGAACATATTGTATCAATATGGCAATTTATCGAATAAATTGATGCAATTAAAATTCCCATTTTCAATATTCATTTGATATGTTTGATAACAATAAACAATTAACACTAATTTATCATTCATATAACCTACTATTATCCAATTCAAGATTAATTTAAAGAATCAACATATTACTATTTGCTTAGTGTCACTTACGATGGTATTATGTTGAATTTCTAAATTAATCTTCGTGGCTTAATAATAGATTAATGATTTCCTTTGGGACTAATTAGGAGGTTAATGGATCCAATTCTGAGACATAATTAAATGAAACCTAAGTTCCTATGGTAAGGGGGTGTACATCCTAATTATCCATTTGGGAGTGATTAGGAGGGTTAATTATGGACTAGGAGTGAGAATTTCACTCATTAAAAGGGTTTAAAGAAGCCTGAAAACAGCTTCAGGTTCGCTCGAGCGGACCCCAAACGGAGAGTTAATCGCACGAGCGCACCCCTTTAGTCGCTCGAGCTGAGTTTCCAGTATCAGGTCCGCTCGAGCAAACCCATGTTCGCTTGAGCGAACTGTCCAGAAACCCTGTTTCGGGATTTCTTCCTTTCTTCCCTTCCCATTCATTCTCAACTCCTTTCTACCATTAACACCTGCAAATGTAGAGCCTCCATGCTCCCTTACATGTCCTTACACTCTTTCATTTCATTCATTAACCCATAATTTCAACAATAAAATCCAAAAATACATGTAATAAATCATGAAAACTTGATAGATGCAATGAATACATTTACACAACATGTATAGCATGCTTAGAGTCTATACTTGCCTCAAAGAAGAGCTTTATAACTTCTCACACACTTGATTTGAGGAAAAACCCAAAAGCCCCAAATGAGCAAACCCTAATCACCATAAACACATGGAAAATTGATGAGGATGCAATGCATGTATGAGGATGGGTCTATTTGTCTCTAAGATACCCCAAAATCATGGTTATAAGGTTTTGTTACTCACCTCTAGTAGAGATTTCGAAATTGAGAGAAAATAGAGGGAGTTGGAGAATGCTTCTTGTCACAAGATGAAGGATAATGGAGAAGATGAGGAAGATGGTGATTCACACTCCACTCTTCAAGCCTATGCAACAATCCTTGGGTGATTGAGTGAGGAGAGTGAGTAGAGGAGAAGGGAAAGGAGAGTTGTAGGAATAGGAAGAATGAAATGAATGAAGGGGAGAGGGTTTTATGTCTTATATAAGAGATAAGATTGGACTTTTGCAATTCAGACATTAGTTAGGAACATTTTCAGATTAAGTCAATTGAGAGTCCACTTTCTCAATGAGTGGTCAAATGAGGTCAAGCCTATTATGAAAGTTAATGGAATCGACGAAATACACGCGTTAGTGGTAAAATGACGTACAAATGATGCAATTTATGAAAATCAAGAATTACGAAAAAGCCCTTAATTACATTAAACCGAGTCAAATCGGTGTCAACTCACCCATTTAGGGTTCCAAACTCACCCAACTCAACTCGAATACATTAATCAATACTAATTTATCATAATTAGAAGTCAAGCATAATTAATATGACTAATATTCATTTAATTAGTAATAATCAAGGTTAATTAAGCTTGGGGTGTAACATCCACATATGCTAATTATCACGGGATAGTGTCATTGCCCTCCCTTACTCACATTGAGTCGTGCTAGAGATATCAATAGTTTAGGATCATAACCCTTCAATCAAAGTATTCAAAGTGGTTTCCATTACACCTTGGTGTCCATTACACCAAATCCAAACTACAAATGATCTTCTTGGGCTCATGCGGCTCGGGCCCCGTGGGCTCTGGCCCAGTCTTACCTCAAGGTCGGTCCTCTATTGGCTCATGTGGCTCGGGCCCTGTGGGCTCTGGCCCAGTCTTGCCTCAAAGTTCTAAATTCAAGTCTCACACAAGTGGTGCTTCAGCTGTGCTGAACGTTAACAGCTAAGTGGTGCATGACATAAAGAATCCTAAATAAACATCAATGAGGGGCTAGGCTTTCTTGCGCGAACAAGATTCAACAACATTAGAGAAACTACTTTAATCCAAATCAAATCAAACTTCAAACAAACTTCAATAGTAGTCCTCTTCAAGCCTTACAATCAAAGCCCCCTAGCCTCAACACTTCAACCAAACCTTAAAACAAATAGAACATCAAAAGAAATCCTAAGTCCATCATCTAAGTTCTCAATATGATCCTCAAACAAAGTAAAGTAAACAGAGATACTGAACATGTTCATTACATGTAGATAGTACCAGACGGTACAATTCATACTCAAAAGCGATAGACAATCCAATCTCACTACAACAAAAATCATTAAATCATTTTTCACGATGCAAATTTTGTCGCAGAAAATCCGAAAATTGTCGCCCAATATATTCTGCGACGAAACCATTTTCGTCACCAGTTCATCGCCTATTAGGCGTCGGTGAATATTTTTGCCAACGATCACAACTAATTGTCGCCAAATATCAATTTTCTGCGGCAATAACGATGAAATTTTCTGCGACAATACGCTATCGTCGCCAAATATCAATTTTCAGCGACAACACGTTCTGTCGGCAAAGAGGATATTTTTTGTCGCCAAATATCTATAATTCATTGCAAAAAAAAGGATAGAAAATGGTGAAAAGGAATTTGGTGACAAAATGAAGTCATCGCTGAATTATATCTTTTACCGACAAAACTATATTGTCGCTAAATAATGTATGAATTTCCATAAGTTATAATAGGCGATGAATTAGTTTTGTCGCGACCACCTTAATTCGTCGCCCAATATTTCACCTTGCCACAAATTCTCTTAGGCGACAAATTATATACGTGGGATAAAATGCAAAGATATATTTATTCTTATTAGGCGACAAATAAAATTTGTCGCTAAAAATAATATATTTATTTTATAAATTACTGCTTGCCACCTCAAAAACCTCCTTATATAATAAAGAGGATTTAACAGGAAAAAACACTTAATGTGGACGTGTTACGCAATGAAACACTTTAGCCATTGGTGCACCAATTAGAGCAATTGGGCCCGATTTTCATTTTTTTTTTACCAATTTATCACATCGTCGGCGCCGACCTTATTTACACTGAATAAGGTCGGCGATGACCCTGTCCGCGAACTCACTATCTACTAACACTCCTTCCCTGCTGGGTTTTTTTCATCCCAATAGGAAGAATTTCTTCAATCCCCAAATGGACAAATCCTTGGAAACCAACTCCAAATCTCCCAACTCCTGTGCCTCTTCTTGCATCCTCAGAATCCAAAACCCAAACGACCTTCGCATGGTTTTTGGAAAATTCGACTCAGATGGAGATGGGAAGATGTCATCTTCAGAGCTGGGATCCATGCTGCAGGGCCTGGGCGCCAAGGTTCTCTGGAGGAGGTGGAGTTGATGATGAGGCGGTCGATTTGGACAGAGATGGGTGCATCAGCTTGGAGGAGTTCTTGTCTGTGACAACTAGAGATGGATCCAAGGTCTTGTTTGGAGGATTTAAGGGGTACTTTTGACGTCTTTGATCGAGACAGGAACGGTTTGATCTCTGCTGAAGAGCTGCACTGCATGCTGGGGGAGATTGGGGAGAGTGCTTCCTTGGCAGATTGCATGGTGATGATAGATGTTATTGATCAGAAGGGTGATGGGGTTGTGAATTTTGATGAGTTTGTGGCAATGATGACCCAATCATCACCATAGTCAGATTGAGTCTTCTCCTTTGATTTCTGTCATATTTTTTTATATTTTATAGTAGTAGTAGTATGTTGTTTAGACTGTAAAAAATTGAAGTGAATGAATGCATTCCTGTCTGGGTTTTTTTAGTTTTTGCAGTAATGCAAGATTTTAAAGTTTCAATAATATAAGATCATCAGCCACTCACATACACAGAGAGATCAGACCAGACCAGACCAGAGTCTTCTCCTTTTCCACATTCTCCTTCAACTCAAAAGGTACATGCCCATTTCATATGGCCCAGATCAAATCAATCTTCTTCTCCTCCTCCGTCCTTATTCTACTTCTTTTCTTGGTACTTTCATCACCGTGCATCAATTTGGCCCAGCACCCCACTTTCAATCTCAGCCCTTCAGATCGCCAAGCCCTCCTCAAGATTAAGACCGACCTCACTGACCTCCCAGGCTCCGACTTCTTCTCCACTTGGGACGTTTCCTCTCCTGACCCCTACGCGTCGTTTGCAGGCGTCTTCTGTGCTCCCGATCCAGATCCAACGTCTCCTGCTCTTCTACGTGTCTCTTCTCTCACTCTTGGAACTGGCCTCGCGGACTCCTCGGGTCTCGGTGGGTCCCTCTCCGCTGCCATTGCCAATCTCACTGCTCTGGCCCAGCTAGTCGTCCATCCTGGCCGTATATCTGGCCCCATCCCTCCTCAAATTGGTAATCTCCACCGTCTGATCTTTCTCTCCATACCCAACAACCTCATCTCGGGTACCATCCCGGACTCTCTCTGCTCTCCCTTCTCTCCACACTCTCGATTTGGGCCATAATCGGATCTTCGGCCCGATCCCGCCCAACATTACACAAATGCCGAGTCTGAAAGTGTCGATCCTCGCATCTAATCAGATCTCGGGCCGGGTCCCTCCGATCCGATCCTAGCTCCTCCACCTTGACCTCCGCAGCAACGCCCTTCGAATCTTCGACCCAATGACTCTTTCTTCTTCTTCTTCTCCCTCATCCTCTTTGAAAAGTTACAACTTTTGATAAAAAAAAAAAAAAGAGAAACCTGCATCGGTGATGACCTTATTTTATAAAATGTTAGGTCATCGCCGACCCGTACTTGGAAATTTTGCCATAAGCCTCTTTGAAAAGTTACAACTTTTGGTAAAAAAAAAAATAGAAACCTGCGTCGGTGATAACCTTATTTTACAAAAGGTAAGGTCATAGAGTTCGTGGACAGGGTCATCACCGACCTTATTCGGTATAAATAAGGTCGGCGCCGACCTTATTCAATGTAAATAAGGTCGGCGCCGATGATGTGACAAATTGGTAAAAAAAAAAATGAAAATCGGGCACAATTGCTCTAATTGGTGCACCAATGGCTAAAGTGTTTCATTGCGTAACACGTCCGCATTAAGTGTTTTTTCCAGTTAAATCCTCTATAATAAAACATGCTCATTCAACTAAAATAAAATGTATAATAAAAACTTCACATTCAACATAAATAAAATGTACAATAAAACATATCTATTCAACTCAAACAAAATGTACAATAAAACCTACTCATTCAACTCAAATAAAATGTATAATAAAGTCTGCTCATTTAACTAACAAAAATGTACAAAACCTGCTCCTTCAACATATTAGGAAACATATAACTATTAAATCCAACCCACAATTTTAGCCACGTCATCGTTACTAATTCAAGTAAAAATGTAACATCCAAAATAGTGTAAGTACAATATTCTTATGAGAAACAAAAAGATGTTCAAGCAATTGGCCTTTATTACATTGATCTCTAGTCCCAACCTATGGTACAAAAAATAAATATTAGGAATTAAACATAAGAATCAAAAGCAAAGTAAGTGAGACAAAATAAAATCCTGGAAAAATAAAAAAATAAAAGTGAACTTGAAGCAAAACAAGTTGATTCAAGATCACAAACCTGAATCACCATCCTAACAGTTAATGAGTATGTAATGTCCATGGTGAAATGGAAGTTATACTGATGCAATGCCCACAAAGTAAGAACAACCTAGAAATCCAAACACCAAACAACACAACATAAAAATAAAAATAAAAAAAAGCCTCAAGAGAGTTTACTCTGATCCAATAACAGAAATCTCAAAGAAAATGATGGCCTCTCTACCAACCCATAGGGGTGTAACGGTTCGCTTAACCGGTCAATTTAGGAAAACCGTTAACCGAACCGTAACCGCGGTTTTCTTTCTTTTAAAACCGTAACCGTAACCGTATCCACAAAAACCGTGGAAAACCGTAACCGTAGTTAACCGTATTAAACGGTTCAGTTACGGTTAATAACCGTAGAATGCCTTCTTCACATTGATACACCCCATAAAGATACAACTTAACAAAGAAGAGCCTCTTGAGAAAGAGACAGCCTCATCCAAAGTATCTTCTCCACACAACCCATGAGTGTCCATGAGTGTCCAACCCATTCATAGCGGTATTGTGGGCTAAGGAGGATCATTGGACTCTTCCAACCCTAATACTTCATTTAAAAGAGGATAATTTAAATCACTCAACATAGTAGGAGGATCTTCCAACAAAAACATGGAAAGGACAATCTCATATTAGTCATATACTTGGCCTTCATACAACCATATACAACTAATTTGTAACTTAACCAACAAGGGCAACTATTAAAGCATAAGAATATAGCAACTGGGTATGAGGAATATAAAACAGAAGATGTAAAGTTCATGGGCTTGTTTTTTGCCTAGAAAAATTGGAGCTAACCATTACACTGAGCCCCGCGGAATACTTCATGATGTGTTGCACTACCAAGCCCCTTCTGATGATTGAAGGTTGGTTTCAAAGGTTGGAACATATGGGTTTCAAATCTTGGGACTGAATGCAGACAGTCAAGAACACAAGTTTTGATGCTGTGCATGTACAAAGGCCACAACACTACTCCTTAAATTGATAGTCCTTATTTATGGTTGGAACAAGAACAAGAGGGGCCCTTTTCCTAGTGGCTAGCCCAAAGATCTCGCCCAAGTCCACATCATCAGCACTGATCCCATGTGGCAATGCCCAATCAAAATGAAACAAAACAAAGCAAGCACTGGCCACTTCAGAGCAAAGCAAAGCACACCGCAAGAACAGGAAAATCCCACACAAGGAAGCTGCAAGAACAGAGACTGTCACGTCCCCAAAAATACAACCATGTGATAAAGTGAAAAATAAGATTAAATATTCATTTTCCTATGTTTAATGCAACACAAGCTCCCAAATATGGACCCACAAAATTTTGAAACATGATGAATCATAATAAAACATTACCGGAAGCATTAAACCAATTGTTATCAATATCCAAAATTAAACCAATACATAACTACGAATATTTAAGGTTTAAAGTATGCAAAATAACTTAAATAAAACAACTAAAAAAATATATTATGGAATTAAATCAATAAGGACTCTAAGATATCGATATCTCATGGGGGGACTGAGACGGCTCCATAGCCATCTTCAGCTCTCCACTCAGGTTTGTCAACTGGTTCAAATGCTTGACACGTTTGACCATCCTCCATCTCCACAGTAGGATAGGGGTCAATACCTACACACCAATAAATAAAGTAAATAGCAAGTATGAAAGCATAATTCGTAAATAAAACACAAGATCAATGTGAGTAATGATAGGTAAAATTCATGATATTAACAATGGAATAATGATGAAAAGAACGTACAACCTACATCCATTCTACACAATAGAGCAATAACAATAATCACACAGAAGCACTGCTACTGTTTTGGGTGGTCATCCCTAACTATAAAGCGGGAAAACCCATTCGAAGGCCAGCGGTCATAAACCGGTTCGTAATCGAAATCGTAGGCCGGATAAATCGGTTCGAAATTCGGATATTACAGTGTTTGTACACATCGGTGATCAACCGTTCAAATACAACTGCAGTCGTTCAAATATGACCAAATCAATATACATATATATACATATCATAATATAATAAACCTAGTGATCTGTAAAGCCCTGATACAAAAACCTAAGTCAAAGTGAAAGGCTGACTGCACAATAATCCACAATCAAATACCAATCAAATCATTCAATTAAACCACCACAATATCTCAATCGATTGCCAGGCCACATCACGGTCTATATCCAATCAACATAGGGTATGCAACTAATAGACCAACATCATGTATGCAAACCCGAAGATCAAGGAATAATCACAAGCCAATCCTAAGGTCAAACATAAGGTCTCATACCCGACAATCACAGGAATCTCTAATAGATAAAAGATCAACGCATTCCTTTTCAATCAATGGTGCATAGACCCAATTAAGTGTTTTCCAATAGAGATAGGTTGATCTCGAATCCACTAGGATTTCCTTGAGGTCATACGAATACTAAACCCTACGTTAGTAAGATACCGTTTGCCCGGACGGTATTTACTCTGGTCCAAAAATCCAATAATAAAGTACAAAAATATAATTTAACACATTAAAAACCATAAGTATCATTTAATATTAATTTGCAAATAATAATAATCTTAGTTTTTAATTTTAGAAAACCCAAGGATTCCATCTATAACATTTTTTTCCACATTCAAAGTAAGTAAAAGGTCTAATTTGAGTTAATTAAAATAATCATGGCTTTATTAAAATTTATAGAAATTCAATGGGTAAGGTGGTATTACAAAGACCCACCTACACTAGGTTCTGTCACAATCAGAACTCTTCTCACACACTACAATAACTATTCTCTCCTTTTCACTCATCCACATGTCACCTCCATCCTTTCTCTCACAAAATTCTACACGTTACCGACTTCTCTTTCTCACTCATCCACACAAATTCCCACACCTTTTCCCATACACCCCCAGACCACCGAACTCTTCATCCCCATCTTCCACCTTAACTGAACATCTCCAACAAAACAAAACTTCTCGCCTAAGACATTGTGCTTGCTAACATCGTGGGTCCCGCTGATCAAAACCCAGATCAGACACTACCATCATGATTGCCCAACCCCCTCTTTAAGATCTATGGTCCCGATTTCCATTGGTGACCCACCTGGGCCCCCACAGTCTCCAAAAATGGAATTATCTCCCTTCTTCTTCACTACCGTCATGCCCCTCTTTTGGTCTTTGGATGGTGGATCAAACAAGGTCCACCTCTCACAGGTCCACATCCCTGATGTTGCCCCACCATGTCCGGTCCAATGGACAGACCAGATCTACGATCGGATCAACCAGTGGGTCCCACAACCATCTGATGCCCAAACTGAATCTGCCCCCTTAAGCACACCTTCTGTTGATCAGCCTACAAGTAGATGGTCCAAACGGGGTCCGCTACCCACGGGTCCAACATCTTTGAGGTCGCCCGTGGGTCCTCCTTCGGATCCACGGATTGGATCTAACATCAGGGCCCACTCGGGGTCCCAATTTCCAATCACACTCACAATTCCAAGTCCAGAATCGTTCAGGTTCTTCCTTTGCAAGTCTTGGGGAGGAGTGAGTTACAGAAGGCACCCACTGATCACCTCAAAGTGATATACAGGATTTCATGAGTCCAAGGGTATTAAAGAAAGGGTTTCGAACTAAAAGACAATGGGCTGCTATGTCTACTATATTTGAGGAACATCGTCCATATGCACGGTCTCATCGAAATAATAGAGAAATCAAACATCATAGGGAAAAAAGAGGTTTCTATATGCATTAACACGCAAATCAAGGAATAACACAAGTATTAAATCTATAAATTATGGTTAGGTACTTGCCTGAGATCCGCTATTGAGGGAGACGGTCTAGGATTCCTATTGCCACAGCCCAAAGTGCTAAGCCAGAGAAAAGTTAAAAAAGAGAGTTGTGTGTAAAAATAAAAGAGTGTGGTGGTGGTGTATAAATAGGAAATAAGAATAAGAGTTGTAATCTAACTTAAATTCAAATTAGAATAGAGTTTGAGTTCAAAATAGATAGGAGTTTGGATTAGAGGAGAATTATACCCACTAAATTGGGCCCGGGTTAACTATGGGTCAAGACACCTATCCAACAAGCCTAACTTACCAAACATAAGCCTAACGTGGTCCCCACTTAGACTAATCTCGTATTTAATTAAAATACAATCAATTCTATAATAATAATAAAATAAATAATATATATTTATATAATCAAAACGTCATAGAGACTGCTGCCTTCAACTTCACTCCTACAACCCAACTGCTCCAGCAACTACAAGACCTTTGAATTGGAGCTGCCCACCCACACAGAAGATCCCAGAAGCCCAAAGCAACAGAACAAACGATTCCCAACTGCCCAAAGAATATTTATTTTTTTTTCCACCAATCCTCATAAAATGGGATTTTTACTTAGAGAAAGGAAAAGAAAAAAAAAAAAAAAAAAAAAAGATGAAACGGGCTATGATAAAGATGTGATGAAAAGAGACAAAAAGAAAAAAAAAATGAATTCAGGGTAAGAAAAATAAGTGGTTCTCGTTCAAGTACGTATTACTTAATACTTATTTTCATTTATTTTTTACTTATTCAGTATTTCTCATTATAGTTTAAACTTAGTGGATGCACTTTAATTCAATCAGAGAAGAAACTAGGAATACTGACCAAGAAGTAAGCACTCCTCCCTGTGTCATCATGTCTGATCCCGTCACTCTCGCCACCAACCGCATCATCTCCTCGATCTGTCGAGGCATGGCTACTTGATTATTCTTCATCTACTCCATCTCTTGAGATCGAGCTCCCAATTCATTTTGCAATCTCTCCACATTAGCCCTTAATGCCCCACGTTCACCATCCTCTGAGTCCGTCCTGGTGCTTCTAGTTGTAAACGTGGGCTTTGGACCGTTTCCAAAGCCTCTCAAGTATCCAGACCGACCACCAAGGACATTGATTGATATTTGCTCTTGAGTTAATTGGATCGCACCCTCATGCGTACACTTCTCCCGTTCTGCTACAAGTTTTTCCTGCCATTTGAAATAAGTTAAATTATATTGCAGTTGAAAAATTAAGTTGAACATAACAAAATCTACGTTCTACACTGTAACTAGAAAGACAAACATAGAAGATGGCAATTTTCCTATAGTTTTATCCAAAAATCCCATAATGACAGTTTTCGGGAGCTAAATTCATGCAGTTTGGTGGTTTTTCAGCAACATGATCAATTCTCACTTGGTATAGAAAGAGTCAGAAATTTCTTGGTAAAAATATTTGCAATTCTTTCTCTCCATTTCTTTTGGTTGCTGAATTGCAAGTTAAATTAAGAGAGAGGGTGTCTTACAAAGGCTTGAAAATGACAAGCCCTAAAAGTATACAGCAAAGAAGCACCAGCTGGAAGAGATAAGACATGAAAAACGAAAAAAACAAAACATGGCAGAACAGAGTAGCAGCTTAAAGAAACTAATTAAGTCATTTGAAAAAGATGGCCTAGTGACCTTCAGATAGAGGAAAAGAGCATCCGGAGGATCTTACTCAAGGTTTGACCTTGCTTTTACTGTTTGGTTGTTTATAGAACTATTTCTAAATATTACTGGATTTGTCTTTTGGAACTGGAGTGTCAAAAAATTTTATTTTCCCTTGTTTTCTTGTTGGAGAGTTAAAACAATTGGCTGGGTTGGGACTCACTAACATTGTTAAAATCAAAGCTATCAAAATTCTACAAAGTGGGTTCTACAGTTTGGGTCTTAATCAGTCAAAACAGGGGCAAATCTTCTAGTGGGTTTTACTGCTGGGAGTTTTTGCCTGGCATCGGCTTGGGTTTTTGCCTTGTAGATTTGCCTGGCATCGGCTTGGGTTTTTGCCTTGTTTTCTACGCTCCCCACCTCATCGTCAGAATCATCATCATGTCCACCCTTGACATTCATAGGCATTGGCTCCCTGTGGAGTATCCATGCCATGTAAGAAGTCATGATTCCGTTAAACAACAAATGTTCTTGGACGGTGGGATAAGTATGCAATTCTACATTCATGCATCTCAAACACGGACACCAAATCTTACTATGCTCACCCATATGTTCACTGGCAAATTTAATAAACGACCTCACCCCATTTCTATACTCTGGTCGAAGTTTATTCCTGCAATTCATCCAAGTCTTGTCCATATTTGGTGACCTACAACATCACAGTTAATGATTATGCAAATTTATGCGTGTACTATCAAACTGTCGCCGTGTTGGTTATGATGTAAATTTATTTCTTATTCCTATCATTGTTTTGATAGTAAAGCACAAATGAATTAAAGGGAAAACAACAATTAAAGTGGAGATAAGAGTGTCCACTTTCACAATTAAAGAAAAAATTAATTAGAGCGGAGTATCCACTATCCTATACAGAATTAAAAAAAGATTAACACTATACATTCATCAATAGAGACTAGAAAGAGACCATCTCTAATGTCAAAAAGATTCAAATTTAATCTTCCACACTACAATGGAAGTTAATCACACTTTTATACTGATGATGCACTATTCCCACATTGGGAAAAAAAAAACCCAATAAAAGTTAATATAACCGATGATGCTGCTTTAGTAACTAACTTTTGTTGGTATCTCAACTCTACATTAGCAGTAAAAATTGTGGGAAAAATGTAACTGCCTTGAATTCTCCATCCATGGCAGTCATGGACTGGTGTCTTCTTCTCTTCTCATTGGGCATGTAGTCACAAAATCAACAGTCCATGATTTTCTATTAGAAGGGTGGTTCACAAAATCAGCTCTGTTGTGTACTTCTCAGTTTCCTTCCGTTCTCATCTTAAATATCACACATTTTAGTTCAGTTCAAGAACTGTTCTCATTAAATTCTTCTACTAAAGTATATAGTCACAAAATCAACTGAAGGACACTAAAAAGATTCAATTTTGCATGAAATCCATATGCAATTTTACTATGCCACTCATAGCAGAAGCTCTATACACATTATACATTTGGTGATATACACAGGCCAGGTCCTAATAATCAATTGGAAATGATAACATAAGTGTGAATTGGTCAAGACCAAAAGGATGGCGAAAATGGTCTAATGTGCAAATGGAAACTCATAGAGAAACAAGGAAATGGTCCAAGCTCTGAATTCCATGGGGAAAAAAAACTGACGGGTAAGAAATACAAATTTTAATAGCTAAGATTCTAGGATTTACTCTATCCGCTCCCATACCTAAGCTTCATGAAAAATCAGATGTGTAAAAAAAGTGTCATTAGAAAGGAAACTTCCAACTGTGTACAAGCTGTTCAAAAATGTTGCCTTTCAATTTTACTTTATTTGATTTTTGAATAGTAACTTCTCATTCATTTAAGCTTTACAGCACAAAAGGGCTACAGTGAAAAGCTAAATGCCCAAAACCACAAAATGAAGGATTGAACAGGATCACTGAAGACAAAGTAACCAACAGCCTACTAAAGAAGACAGAAGCTCAACACTTCGCCACACTACTCAGCAGAAAACCACTGATCACTGAACTGAGCACACAACATTGCACTACCAAAATACCAGACTTCACTGCCAGAGAGAAAGCACCCCAAAGAAAAACACTACACCGCACTGCAGGACAGCAAAAGAAAGCAAGAAGACACGATCTGATTCTGCACTTTGCAAAGCATCCACACCTCATGGGCTGAGGAGAACAGAGCCGGACTCATCTTTACTACAGAGTAAAGATGAAGAACAAGAAATGTGCAACTCTGTTTTTTTTTTTTTTAATATTGTTGCTTTTCTAATTTTTTTTTAACTAACCCAGCCCCATCGGTGACCCATTCCCATAGCAACCCATCCCTGCAGAAACCTTGCTCCATCCCACTCCCCGACAATTGACATCCCAGCCCCAAACCCAGCAGAGAGAACAAAAAAAAAGATCAGGAAAGTAGTAGAAGAAGAAGAGACAGAGCAAGGCCTTAAAATTTAAACGATTAACCATGCCATTGTTTAAAAGAATGTTTTTTGCTACTTTGTAGTAAACCCCATAATCCCTTGTGGAAGGGTGGTCGATTAACATAAAAAAAGATAGGAAAAAAAAATTCCAACTTCCATTTTTCAGCTTGAGAGGACTCAACTCATGCATTCACCTCCCTATAGAACCCCAACAAACCTTGGACCAAACAAACCTTGGGCCAAACAGAGATTCAATCCCAAGTGCAAATGCAAAAAGGAGCTTGACTCCAAGACCTGCTGATTGAGCAAGGAAAAGCTTGATTGCAAGACCCACCAGCCATTGGGCAGGGATGAAAGTCAAACGGTGATCTGACAACATTGAGTAGAAGGGCTGGCACTCTACAGATATAAAGTTTTTCTTCTTCTTTTTTTTTTAAAGATTAGAATTACTCTAAAAGAATAAGAAGCCATCCCGGTCTAAAATCCACAAATAGAACGGATCGACAAAACCCAACAATATAACCGCTGTGTGAATGCCAAGCAATTGCACGAACCATTAACAAAAAGAGAGCATAAAAAATGAGAAAGAAGTTAAAAGAAAGTGCCAAGGAAACAATAACACCCACATAAATGGCAAAACCAAAAAATAATTTTCTTATCATAGCAGTCACACAACAGCACAATGGTTTCCATTTTTCGATATGAAATCATTTTTCGCAAATCTCTCAAAATGCAGATTTGAACCCCCAAAAGGTAGATTATCATTCTAATCAATCCTACACAAGCAATGGAAACTAAGACTGCATAAAAATCAAGTCTTTAGGTTTCCATTTTCTACGGAAAAGAAAATCACAATAGAAGAAACGAAATGCCACAAAAAACTGGCATCCACAAAGATGCCCTAAGGACTTTCTCTTTCAATCTAAAAATCTCCATGCTTCCTTTTCATTTGAAAATCGAAAACAACTTCAGGTGTTGCAATATACAACGAGATTTCAACAGAGAATCAAATTGCAGCAGATGAATGAAAAGCCTCTTTTATGGGGTTTTGTTGATGAGAGATGGGAAGAAAGAGGAGATCAATAGATGAGAAGAATAGAAGAAAGAAGAGAGAGAGCGTACCTTCTTCGGATTTTGAGATCTGAAGAAGAAGAAATCCACTGCAAAAAAAACTCGTTGAGAGGAATGAAAGAGAGAGAAAAAAGGGAGGAGTTTGGCCTGGGGAGAGTTGAGTTCGTGGAGGTTCATTTCGTCGGCCAATATTGCTCAAAAATGAACCGCGAAGACAGATGGCACCACCCCCAAATTTTATGCATTCCGCAATGACATATTTTTGTCACGAAATTTTTTTAATAAAATATGATGCAAATGATTTACCGACAAAAATAATTCGTCGCCAAATAAACAGTTTTGTCGGAAAAACTTTACATCTCGATGGCGCCACCTCCATTTTTTGGTGCAAATTTTTTTGCGACAATATTTAGCGACAATTGAAAATTATCGTCGCTAAATAATTTGCTTTTTCTTTTTAGGCGACGAGATAAATATTTAGCTGCGAAAAACAACATCTAGTGACAAAATTTCAAAACATCGCTAAATATTTGGAGCGAAAAATGATTTTTGTTGTAGTATCTTAAGTACAATGTTAATCCTGAAGCATCGTACAACCTACTCAGTCACTGAAAGGGAACAAGGTTCGCGATACCCAAACAAACAAACTTCGTACATAGATATAAAGGGGGTATCCCGTTGTCCGGTACTGTTCAAGATTTAGCTAGGTTGGATCCCGATAGAACCGGAATAACCGTGAAAAACGTCGGCTCAAAACGTCCTCACACAGTCAAATGAGTCCAAAAATGGTAGCCAAAATCCCACCTAAGGCCATCCAGTTCTAAGTAAAAAAGGCCCTTAAGAAAGAACCCCAGTTCATCTGGTCAACCTCCTTCATAGCCGGTCGATATCCGGTCGACCGAGTACACAGTCAAAGTTGAAACATAAATGGGAATTGGCTAAGTTGTCAGGCTTCCTAAAGCCTGACTATATACCAGTGTTGCCGGTTGACCGTATGACCCCACTCAGTCAACCGCGTAGCTTTAGAAAATAGAATCAAGCTTTTGTAACCGAACTGAGTTGGGGAGAAACTCCCTTTTCATCCACACCTACAGACAAACACAATAATAGGGCCTAACCCTCTTCACATACAACATCCAACCTCCTCCCAATCCATTCAAACCAGTATCCATCCCATTCGAACCATTCCATCTAAGAATCCATTTCATTAAACATATAGATCAAATTATCATGTTTTCCAAAATCAAAGACATCAATGAGCATTTGGTCATTTAAATCATCATTAAATCATCGAATCAAAGGCTAGACAAACATATCTAAGCATATATATATATATAAATATCTACTTGCCTTTTGGCCGAAATTGCACAAATCCACAAATCCTAGCTCCATAGCCCAACAAACCAAGCCTAAGGGATAAATAGCAAAATAAAACTAAATTAAATATAAAATCACTAGAGGGGAAGCTCTAAGCTACCAAACACATTTCTATACCCAACGTATAAAAACCAAACCTAGGGAGAAGAAGAGCTTACCAAAAAGTGAAGGGAATGGAGTGGTGGCTTGCAAATTGAGGATGAGATGCTCGCGGGGTCCACGGGGAGATGATAGTGATGATCGGAGGTGATGGGGCTGCCGTTGCAGTCCATTTCCAACAAGGTAAAAGAGAGAGGGAGAAACTGAAATTGAGGTGGAGAGGCTGTGGGGCCCACTTGATTGGTGGCCCACTAAATTAGTGGTGATGGAGGGTCTTGGTGGTCCACTGAAAGGAAGAAGGAAGAAGACAGAACAAAGAAAGAATGGAGAAAGAAAGAGAAAAAAAGGAACAGAGAATGGAATGGTGATATGGGTGGGGTGTCCCACATTGGCAGGGGGAGTGAGAGAGAGAGAAAGTAGGAGAAAGAGAGAAGGAAAATGGTGAAATGGGTGAGGGGAGAAGTCAAGTCACGTTGACAGTGAGTGGAGAGAGAGAAAATGAGATGGTGAGATGGGTGCGGGGCTTTATTCATTTTGGCAGGGAGGAGTGAGAGAGGAAAGTAAGAGGGAGAAACAAAGAAAGAAAGAGAAACAGAGAGAATGAAAGAGAGAAACAGGGAAGGAAAGGAATGAACAGTGAAGGGAAAAATGGGGGGGAAAAACAGAGAGAGAGAGAGGTGGGGCTGCCGTGAGCTAGGAAGAGGGAGAGAGATGGGGTGGCTAGGTTCGCCGGAGATGGGGAAGCTCGGCGGTGATGGTGACAGTCGCTGACGGCGACGAGGTGGTTCCGGGACAGTGGGGCAGCGAGATGGCTGGGAGGAGAGATGAGATGAGAGAGTGGAAAAGAGAGAGAAGAAGGAGCGCTTGGTGGTGGTGGTGATCGTCGACGTGCTCGAAGTCGGGCGGCAGCGACGCAGTGAGGAGAGGGAGAACAAGAAAAGGGCAAAAATGAGAGGAGGGGCTGCTGTGTTGTGTGGAATGGAATGAGAATGGGGGTGGTCATGTGACCTAAATGGGAAACAGGATGGGGTTCTGCACGTGGAATAAGGTGGGGATACGAAGGGAGTGAGGTGTGGCTCACATGGAATTAGATCAGGTGCAGTGGCGTTTCGCTTTGGAAAATTAATAAAATAATTTAGGTGGGTTCGGATCAAATAAGGTTTTGGGTAGGGCTCAAGGGTCCAGATTAGGAAGCAACAACAGAACAAAGTCAGGGAAATTAGGTAATATACTCAATGGTGCCAAAATTTCGAAAAGCTGAAAATACCAAAAAGTCATCCGAACTTTTTGGAAATAGCGACACACCTCTACTGTACCTAAAAAGGCTCGGATCTCAACCCAACTTCCCACGCGCGATCCTAAATATTAATCGAACCTGTTTGGCTTATAAACGACCTTAATTATCTAAAAACTCAATTAACTAAGATAATTACAATTTGGAATCCCTGGATCTTACAGATTCAGGCATCCGACTGGAGCTATTAATATTTACAGGACAATCAGTATTCACCGATTTATATTGCATGAAATGAATTAGGTCTTCTACATCTGGAATAAAAATTTGTTTTTCAGAAATTCCTTCAGTTGTTCTCTTGTTGTTTAATCTTGCTGTCCTTTGTTCAGAAGTTCCGGACTGCATTAAATTCATTGTTCCTCTGTCACCAATCCTATCTGAACATGAATATGCTCTGGTTACACCTTTGTAAAGCATAATACCACATTGGCATCCCGTGAGCAGTCCAAGAAAGCTAAATTTGGAACTAGACACAGCTTTTCTTGAAGCTTCCTTGAACTCCCATGGATTCCCAACATCCAGACCTCTCTTTTTTCCTTGCAAGATGATTTTCCTGCATTTGTGTCTCGGGATCTTGACTTTGAGCTTTATCCAAATGCAAAGGGAGATGCTCTTTATGAAGTATTAAGTCCAACACTTTAGCTTTTAATCAAAACTATAGAAGTACAAGTAAGCAGTAATCGTTTGATTCTTTCCTGAAAATGCCTCCCACCTGTCTTGATTTGGAGAGAGGTAGATGCCCAATCAAAAGGTCAAGTTTCATGCACTATTCCTCCCAATTGTGAGTGACCTTTTGTCCGTTCGATTCCTGTAAAGCATGCCTGCTTTTCGTAACTGCGGTTTGTTTTAGGACGCTATCTTTATGCACTTTAAAGAGCGATGGATCCTCTCCGTTTGGCACTTTATTAGATTAGTAAATGTCAAGTAAAATTTTTATTTTTATATATATAAGAGGTCACATTAATAACATTTTAATTTAAAATTTTCTTATTTAAAAAAAATAGTCAAAAAGCAATATTATTTCTCCACTAAACGACAAAAAAGCTTCTGGGTGGAGAAACTTCTTAAACAAATCAGATTTTCTAATCCAAATTTGAGTCGTCTTGGGTGGAGAAAAATTCTTCTACTATTGTTTGGTCTTAGGTAGACTTTGCAGCTTCTGGCAATGGGGACGAATATGTCATTTTAATCCACAATGATGACAAGTGGATGTGCTGCAGTGCGTGATACATTCTTTTTCTTGAAACTACTCAACACATTATTTGAAAGTGCAGTATGTAGAGTAGCACGTGCAACACTTGAAACAAAAATTATTTTACCTTTAGCATTTGAAGTGGATGTACCATGATTAAAACCGAGACCGCTTCTGTCAAAAGGAGGCTTCTAACCACACAAGATGTTTGTAAGAGTATTCAAACCAACGTTCTTCTTGTTTAGAGAAGCTTGCTTGACTTCAAGCTCAGACAGAGTGATCTTCAGTCTTCCTTGTAGGTGTTGATTTTCAGCTTTCAATATTTTTATCTCTTGCTTTAGATTTACTACTTCTTTTTCAGCCTTCTCAATTTTTTGACCATCAGTAGTCAAATTTTCAGCCAAACAGTTTTTCTGGCTTTTCAAGAGATGAACTTATTTAAGCGCTTGATCTAATTCAATCTTCAGTGCAGAATTTTCTTCTTGAACAGCCTTATACTTGATAGTATTCTTATTACCATACTTGGTCATCTTGACACAATCAGCATATGTAGCATGATACATCTTTTCCCAATCTTTTTCTTGGTCTGACGGCCCATCTTCATTATCTTCAACAATATCAATGTCAGACACAAACGCTGCCATGAACGCCACAAACTTGTCATTCACATTATTAGAAGTCATCCTCAGGATCTTTTGCATTTTCTTTTTCTTCTTCAGAAGATTCTTCATCCCAAGTTATGTTAAGAGCATTTTGCTTTGTAGCCTTTTTCTTATTGGCACATTCATTAGCATAGTAACCATAGCCTTGGCCCTCAAAACACTTTATTCCTTTTACAGGATCCTTCTTATCAGATTTGGAATTCTTTTTATTGGCTCGTTTTGTCTTTATGTATTTTTTGAAACATTTCATAAACTCAGCCATATCATCTTCAGCCTCAGATTTAGAATCAGACTCAATTTTCTTTGCAGGCTTCTTTCTTGATTCTAAGATGGCTTTCAAAACAATATCCTTCTCTTTTGATTTTCCTTTATTCAAACGGTTTGTTTCAAACGTCTAAAGATTTCCAGCCAGGTCATTTAACTTGAGAGTATCCAGATTCTTATTTTCTTCAATAGCATCAACTTTAGAATCGAACCTTGAAGGTAGAGACCTCAAAATTTTCTTAACAATCTTGTGTTCTGGTATTACTTCCCCCATAATGAAAACAGTATTAACAATATCATTTAGCTTTGCATAAAATTGATCGAAGGTCTCATCTTCTTCCATCACGATGATTTCAAATTCTCTGTTCAGCCTTTGCAATTTGGCTTGCTTCACTGTGTTTGTACCCTCATAAACTGTCTGTAAGACTTCTCATGCTTCTTTTACAGTTTGGCAAGTGAAAATCATTCGAAACTCATCAGCAGACACTCCATTGTATATGCAATTCACAACCTTGTTATTACAATTGGATCTATGCTTCTCATCCTTAGTCCATTGGGCTTTAGTTTAGAAAAAGTTTGTCCATTAACCACAATTGTAGGTATGGAGTAGCCATCTTTAACAATATCTCAAACATCATCATCAATAGACTTAAGGAACTCAATTATCCTTTGCTTCCAATATGCATAATTAGAATCATCAAACAAATGAGGCTTGGAAGTTGATGTCCCTTCTCTATTGAGCACCATTCTAGAAATCTTGCAGGATCAGACACAACAAGATAGGGCAACCCTCTTTGATACCAATTAAAACATTTATGGTCCACAATCTCTAGATTGGTCTACTCAAACAATCAACCCAAAAATGTGCAGAAATAAATAATATGCAACGAAAAATAAATCAACAAGTACACACCACAAAGACACCAAATTTAGGTGGAAAACCCTATCCAGGTGAAAAACCACCAATCCGAACTGGATCAAATCAAACACTATGAATCTCGCAATTACAAGAAACTCAGATTTCTCCCACAGATAGCCCTACCCAAGGACTGAAGTTACCTTGTGTCACTTCACGCTTCAACGACTTAACACCGTTGATTGCAATAGATTTAATCCAGCGCTTGACTACTCAAGTCTTCTCGCATGAAGACAATCTTCTACAAAGGATGCAGAAGAACTGACTCTAGAGAACTTGGCAGCACAACTTCATAAAAATCCCTAGAGAATAATTCTCTCAATAATAATCTCTAACTCAGAACTTTGAGAGGTGAGGTGTGTCGGATGTGAATTTCGACCCCCCCCCTGCGCCCCCATGGCTTTGGAAATCTCCATTCATCTATATATGCTATTTAAATTTTACATCGAAAATGAGGATTCCGACTACCCTTAAAATTGACGGATCACAATCGCCAGCTACGGTAACGGCCGTAACACCGTTCTTCGACGAAAGACGAAAAAAAGGGAGAGAATAAATGAGTGAGTTATTCCTCTCGTCTAATGTGCTGCCGGCAACACACGACGGTTGTCTTGTCACATTGATTTGTGTCTCTTTGGGTCTCTTTAATATAGAGTCAATTCAGGGTTACGAGTTAAAGTCCAAATAAGGTTAATCCTCACATAGCAAAATCATAGTATATAAAAGTAAAATAAAATAATTAAAATAAAGAAAATAAAGGGGGGATATGCCAAATATTTAAGAAGAGGATCGGCCCCGTTCCCGGGTACCCCCTTCAAATCCCATGGCAAAATAGGGTTTAAAGGCTGACTTTACAAACCAAAATGATGATGCAAATGAGACTTTGACTTGTGATTTCTGTGTTTTTCGTGTGCGATACACGAGTGATAAAAGTGAAAGGCCGATGTGCCGTAATTGATTGGAGGTGGCCGATGGGCCGGTGTATGTTTTAGGGAGGCCGATGGGCCGTGATTGTTTTAAAAGTGTGTGCGAAATCACTCATCTCATCTCGTCATTCTCATTTATTCAATTTTAGAAGTTAGTTCTTCATTCCCTTTTATCATTAAGTTAAATTAAATATCTGGCACCTGAGGTGGAGGAAGAAATAAAGAAAAATCTTTTTGGTTTTATTTTGCGGGTTTTATAGTTTTTATGGATTTTTTATAGTGGGCAAGAAGGGCCTAACTAGGGAATTTTTACTTGGATTTACGTGATTAATGCTTTATTACTGATCATCGGATTAACCCTAACCTAAGGTCCTAGACCGCCCACATCATCTCTCCCGGTCCCCTAACGGAACAAGAAAAGTGATGGGTCGAAGCCTAATGCTCTAATCTATCTAATGGAGAAATCCGACCTAATCCTAGGGTGTGGACAACCTAAGTTTGATAATTCATACGCCAAAGCAGTTTGTTGAATAAGGTTTTAATTGGTTCAGTTTGTTTTGATTCGTTTTGAGTCATTATTTGGTTAAGAGTTATTTAGGGATGGATTAGGGGTGCCTTAAGGTTCTGTTTTAGTTGTTGAATGTTTTGGAGTTTCGGGTTTTACTTTAAATGATTAAAAGGTGTCGAAACCAGCAAAATGGGGGTACGGAGGACTTGGGGGCACCTGTGGTGGCGCCTAGGTCCTCTTGGTGACTTGGGCGCACCTGTGGTGGCGCCCAAGTGGCTGCTCTATGTGGTTCGATTGGTTGCGATGGTTTCAACTTGATTTTGGAGTTTCGTGGGGTTTTGATTAATGTAAGTTTCTATTTTGATGTTGTCTTATGTTTTGGGTTGATTTGATTTTAATAATTTTAAGTCTGGAATTCGAAACATAATCGAAGTTCTCGATTCGGATCTGACAGGGGACTTGTGCACACCTGTGTATACGCCTAAGTGGTTCTGTGCACTTGGGCGCACCAGTAGTGGCGCCCAAGTGGTGATTTGATGTCCTTTTGGTCTTCTGGCTTGATTTGAAGTTCCATATGGGTCTAAGTTGATTAAGGTTTTGATTTCAAGGTTGTTATCGGTTTTGTAAAAGTTCTGAGATATTAGTTCGGGTTGGGTTTTCAAAGTGAATAGGGATTCGGTGGTCCCAGGGGATGGAAAATGACTTGGGCACACCTGTAGTGGCGCCCAAGTGTTCGGTTCGCGTTTTTTTTTTTTTTCTTTCTTGGGTTGATTTGAGGTTGAACTTTTATGGTTTGATGTTCTTTAAATTAAATGTATTTCACTGTGTTGTATCGATTGGAATTAAGTTAGGTTTCAATTAATTAGATTTCTTAGTGATTGGGGGAGGTTGGGTGCCAAGAGATTGGTGCCTAGGTGGATGTTTTCATAGTTGAGTCGGTTTGATATTTTAGGTTAATTCAGGCTTTTGGCTTCAGCTGTTTCAAATCGTAAGGGTGTTCTAATGTGTTGATTTGGGTCAAGATTTGAGATTAATAGGGAATTCGGTGGTTCCTGAGCTAAATATGACTTGGGCACACTTGTGGTGGCGCCTAAGTCCCTTTGGTGTACTTGGGTGCACCTGTGGTTGCTCCCAAGTATTCAGTTCGTGTGTTTCATTTATTTCCGGGGTTTGTTCGCTTAAATTTAGGAGTTTAAGGTGGTCTATGTTAATAAGTTCCGAATATGGAATTGGCTTTGAGTCTCTGGACCTTAAATACGACTGGGGTTTGAGCTTGGGAGGCGAGACGTAGCCGAAATGCGTCCTGGGATTGGACCAGGGAGATGGGTGCACCTATGGGGGCGCCCAAGTGTCTTCTATAACTTGGGCGCACCTGTGGTTGCTCCCAAGTGTCAGTCTACTGTTGTCGTCTTCTAGGGTGTTTTTAGGTCAGTTTGGGGTATTTGATTCTGGTTTCTGTTGGGAGATGTTTTTATTTTCGGGATTGGTTGGTATATTGTTTTAATGAGGGTTCAAATTAGGAGTTGATGATCAATGTTTGATTAAGGTTTGGTTAAGGTTTGAATTTTGTTAATTGAATTTTGTTGATTAGGGTCTTAATAAATTAGAGCTTGTTGATTAGGTTTGTTAATCATGATTTTAGTTGGGACTTGTTAATTAGGGTTTTGTTTTATTAGGAGTTTTATTAGGAGTTGTTCATCAGTTTTAGGGATTTAATTAATTAATTAGGTCTGTGGATTTTAATTGAATGTTTCAATTAGGTGTTTTAAATTAATTAAGTGTTTTAAATTAGGGTCGGTCAAGTTTATTAATTTACTTAGGCATGAATGGAATAACCTAGGATTATCTAGTTAATGTCTAATTCTATAATTCTACTACTTCTTTTATTTTATTTTATTTTATTTTATTTTGTGTTCTCTTCTCTAATCACTAGGGAGCAAGACGAGATGATAAGTGTTTTATGATTTGTGGTTTTTTTGGTGTTTTATGCAAAAACAATGCAAGCTAACCTAAAGAAAAATCTAGGGTCCTCTACTTAATGTCTATTCTTTTTCTTTTTATGTACTTTTCTATTCCTTTTAATTTTTTTGTGTTCTCTTCTCTAATTACTAAAGAGCAAGATGAGAAGGGAAGAGTTTTATGATTTTATAATTTTTTTTTTTTTTTTGGTATTTTATGCAATGTAAACTAACCTAAAGTATTGATAATTTGATAATTCAAAGCCTAGAAGTTCAGCAGTCAATTGAAATTATCACGAACATGGAAAAACAAGTTAATTGAGACACAAAATGTAATAAACGCAGGCCAGAAATCAATCCAGGGACTTGGGAGCACCTGTAGCGGAGCCCAAGTGTTTCTGCAGGACTTGGGCACACACACAGTGGCGCCCAAGTATTTCCTTTGTGGATTGTAATGTGTTTCAGATTTCCAGCGATATCCCGGCGTGATTTCTAACAATTCGCGATTGAGTGCAAGGTCCTACTATGAATTATTAATATCAAAACTTTCGGATTTGAAAACAATAATGCAAGCACTAAGATTCGGAGGATGAATCCCTTTACAGGACTTGGGTGCACTCATAGTGGCGCCCAAGTACCTCTGTTTTTCTTTCTTCTTGTTCCTTCTTTCTAGCAATGATATTTACTCCTCTTTCAATCCTTTTAATGCTTTTTACTGATCCGAAGGCTTTGATATCAATTCGTATGAGGATTGGCTCGAATCCAAGAAGCAAAGAAGCACATGAAATGGAAAATCGGAGTCAAATCCCCCAATTTTGGACTTGGGTGCACCTGTATGGGCGCCCAAGTACCTTTCTGTGCTTTTTTTTTCTCTTTTGTTTCCTTTTTCCCTTTTTTTTTAAACAGTTTTCACGTGATTTTCAACACAAAGTCACAGATACGTGGTCCTGATATCAACCAATTTGAGATTGAATTCAGATCTGAGAAATGAAGTGGAGGAGAAACGAAAGTCGGCGCTGAAATCTTGCCTCAGGACTTGGGCGCACCCACTGTGGCGCCCAAGTGCTCTTTTGCACTTTTCTTTCTCAAATTTGAAATTTTCCCAATAAAAACAATATAGATGCAAGATCTATCCTAATCACGAGTTTAGGATGGCAAAAAACGATGCAGATCTACAGACTAAGAATGATCCTAGGCATATTGCTAATATGATGAGATGTTAATATCAGATTTATCGTAACAAATATGGATCTATGATGCTTAGATGATCTTAAGCATGTTTCTAAATGAGGATGATGATAAAATGCAATGAAACAAAATAGATTTAGAAATACCAGTTCGAATCGCGTTCTTCAAGTGCTAAACTAAAGCTCTCGCGTAGATCCATAGCTTTGGGAGGCTTTCTCCATTGCTGATCTTGGAGAACCAAAGTACTCTTCTTTCTCCTTTCTTCTAGATCTAAAGATCTCCTTTGTGACCTTTCTCTTTTCCTCTCTTTTTTACTCTACTTTTTCTCTCTTTTTTGGTAGCCCCCCTTTGTAAAAGTAGTATAAGAGGTCTATTTATAAGGATTTCTGGCGTGGAGGAGGGGCTAGGGTTGCTGCTTGCACGAGTATCTAGAGTCTTCATGCAAACTAAGGTGAGATAGAGTTTTCGGGGACTTGGGCACACATGGGGGGGCGCCCAAGTGGGTCCCATGAGTTGGGTGCCACCATGTCCAATTTTGAAGCCCAATGGGTCTAGGGTCTAGTTTCGGATTGTTTTTTGGTCTAAACCGAGTCGGAGTTGCGAAGAGTAGAGTGAATCATACCTAAGTATACACCGAAATATGTTTTTGACATGACCAGGAACCTGGGCACACCTGTGTATGCGTCCAAGTGCATTTCAGGACTTGGGCGCACACTCAAGTGCGCCCATGTCATGCTTTGGGTCAAATGGGTTCGAAGTTTGATTCCGGTTCGTTTTTAGGCTAAGGTCGGGTCGGAACTATGAAAGGTAGAGCGGGATGCACTTAAATACGCATTTAAGTGCCTTTCTAGGGCAAATGAGGACCTGGGCGCACCTGTGTGTGCGCCCAAGTGCATCCTTGGGACATGGGCGCTCAGGTGTGTGTCTAATGGGGGTCGACGGGGTAACATTCCGACGGCCATATCTTTTGACTCGTTCGTTGGATTTGGACATTCTATATATTGTCGGAAAGCTCTCGGAACGTAGAATCTTTTGGTCCATACATCATAGTGATTAGAGGTCGGAAAAAGGTAGGGATATCTGGGTCAAAGATTCTAGTCCCCTAATTTATGCTAATCATATTGTACTTAGGCAAACTAAGTGTAATTTATATTTGAACAACCTGAGTGTGTTCTATGTAGCCTGAAAGGGGGTTGGATAGTGTTGTTGTCCATCCCTTGTATAAGTAGTGGGTCGGACTCAAGATCTCGATGCGATTCGGCCTTTTCTCTCACGAATTTCTAAAGATTGTTGCACTATGTAAAAAATTATCAACAAGCATCTTCATCGTCATTAATTAATCTGAATTATGCCATTAACCATTCAATTATGGGTGAAATGGGGGCACCGTTATATATGACAGATGTTTAAGGCTATTGTAGGGGGCCAAATGAGGTGTCTACAAGGTGGTGTCTTTGGAATAACCCTTGAGTCCTTTAAATATCCTTTAGGTCGTGCTTAAGGTTGCCTAACTAGATTATGATTAAAACAAATAGTTTGAGCACAATTAGAAAAGCAGTTTCTAATTTTCTTGGGACTCCGCCGCCTTGTCCGCTCGAGCGGACCCACCATCCGCTCGAGCGGATAAGGTTCTGTTTCAGCGCTGGGTCATTCTGACTCTGTCCGCTCGAGCGGATGATATGGTCACTCGAATGGACCCCATTCTGATTGATCCAGAATTTCAGCTCTTTTTCTCCAAGCCTCCTTTGTTTGATGGTTCTAATTATGCATATTGGAAGCAAAGAATGATTGGATTCCTTAAGTCCATTGATGATGATGTTTGGGATATTGTTGAAGAGGGCTACTCTAGACCAACAATTGTGGTTAATGGACAAATTGTTCCTAAACCTAAAGCCTAATGGACTAAGGATGAGAAGCATAGATCCAATTGTAATAACAAAGCTGTGAATTACATATACAATGGAGTGTTTGCTGATGAGTTTCGAAGGATTTTCACTTGCAAAACTGTAAAAGAAGCATGGGAAGTCTTACAGACAGTTTATGAGGGTACAGACACGGTGAAGCAAGCCAAATTGCAAAGGCTGAATAGAGAATTTGAAACCATCGTGATGGAAGAAGATGAGACATTCGATCAATTTTTTGAAAAGCTGAATGATATTGTCAATTCTGTTTTCATTCTAGGGGAAGAAATACCAGAACACAAGATTGTCAAGAAAAATTTGAGGTCTCTACCTTCAAGGTTTGATTCTAAAGTTGATGCTATTGAAGAAAATAAGAATATGGATACCCTCAAGTTAAATGAACTGGCTGGAAATCTTCAGACGTTTAAAACAAACCGTTTGAATACAGGAAAATCAAAAGAGAAGGATATTACTTTGAAAGCCATCTTAAAATCAAGAAAGAAGCCTGCAAACAAAATTGAGTCTGATTCTAAATCTGAGGCTGAAGATGATATGGCTGAGTTTATGAAATATTTCAAAAAATACATGAAGACAAAACGAGCCAATAGAAAGAATTCCAAATCTGATAAGAATGATCCTGCAAAAGGGATAAAGTGTTTTGAGGGCCAAGGCTATGGTCACTATGCTAATGAATGTGCCAATAAGAAAAAGGCTACAAAGCAAAAGGCTCTTAACATAACTTGGGATGAAGAATCTTCTGAAGAAGAAAAAGAAAATGCAAAAGATCCTGAGGATGATCCTTCTAATAATGTGAATGGCAAGTTTGTGGCGTTCATGACAACGTCTGTGTCTGACATTGATATTGATGAAGATAATGAAGATGGGCCGTCAGACCAAGACAAAGATTGGGAAGAGATGTATCATGCTACCTATGTTGATTGTGTCAAGATGACCAAGTATGGTAACAAGAATACTATCAAGTATAAGGCTGCTCAAGAAGAAAATTATGCACTAAAGATTGAATTAGAGCAAGCGCTTAAACAGGTTCATCTCTTGATGAAAAGTCAGAAAAACTGTTTGGCTGAAAATTTGACTACTAATGGTCAAAAAATTGAGAAGGCTAAAAAAGAACTAGTGAATCTGAAGGAAGTGATAGTGATATTGAAAGCTAAAAATCAAGACCTGCAAGGAAGGCTGAAGATTACTCTGTCTGAGTTAGAAGTCAAACAGACCTCTCTAAACAAGATGAACATTGCTTCGAAAACTCTTACAAACATCTTGTGCAGTCAGAAGTCTCCTTTTGACAGAAGCGGTCTTGGTTATGATCATAGTGCGTCCTCTTCAAATGCTAAAGGTAAAACCATTTTTATTTCAAGTGTTGTACATGCTACCCCACATGTTGCACTTTCAAATACTGTGTTGAGTAGTTTCAAGAAAAATGTGTCATGCGATGTACGCACATCTACTTGTCATCATTGTGGATTAAAAGGACATATTCGTCCCCATTGCAAGAAGCTGCAAAGTCTACCTAAGACCAAGCAATGGCAGAAGAATTTTTCTCCAACTAAGACGACTCAAATTTGGGTTAGAAAATCTGATTTGCTTAAGGATTTTACTCACACTATGCTGAAAGATCAAATTATACAAGTGTAACAAGCCCTGATCAAAGAGGTCAAGCTCTCAGCCCCAGCGCTGCTACGAAGATACATTCGGGGGGAGTTGCTTTCGAAGGGGAGCTATTGATCCTAATTAACAAAAAGTTGCATGTTCTTATCTTTAGCTTTGACAAATTATGGATAAAAAGGGGGAGAAAGGTGACGGATCAAGGGGGAGAACAAGAAGTTCAGATTAAGTCAGAAACAATGTAGATCTACATTTGCTGGTTACCAATTTTTTATGCTGATTTTTTTTTAAATTTTCAATGTATTTTGGGTTTCATTTTGGATAGATCAAAATGTATTGTTCTAGGGAGTTTTGTCCATGAATTGCCAAAGGGGGAGATTATTAGGTATTTTTAGTATTGGCTAAATCCATGGGTTGGACAAAACTCTGGGTCTTTTGAGTTGTGATTTTTTTTTTTAAAAGGACTCTGAAGATAAAAGATTGGAAGGACTCAGAAGTAGGAAGTATGAAAGAATTAGAAGAAGAAGCTGGAAAAAGAGAGCTGAAATTCCGGATCAACCAGAATGGGGTCCGCTTGAGCGACCACATCATCCGCTCAAGGGGACAGAGTCAAAATGGGCCAGCGCTGAAACATAACCTCATCCGCTCGAGCAGATGGTGGGCCCGCTCGAGTGGAGAAGGTGACAAAGTCTCAGGAAAATTAGAAACTGCTTTTCTAATTGTGCTCAAACTGCTTGTTTTAATCATAATCTAGTTAGGCAACCTTAAGCACGTCCTAAGGGATATTTAAAGGACTCAAGGGCTATTCCAAAGATAAGAACCTCACCTCTCAAAGTTCTGAGTTAAATATTATTATTGAGAGAATTATTCTCTAGAGATTTTTATGAAGTTGTGTTGCCAAACTCTCTAAAGCCAGCTCTTTTGCATCCTTTGTAGAAGATTGTCTTCTTGCGAGAAGACTTGAGGAGTCAAGCGCTGGATTGAATCTGTTGTAATCAACGGTGTGAAGTCATTAAAGCGTAAAGCGACATAAGGTAACTTCAGTCATTGGGTAGGGGATATCTGAAGAAGAGATCTTAGTTTCTTGTAATTACGAGATTCATAGTATTTGATTTGATCTAGTTCGGGTCGGTGTTTTCACCCGATTAGGGTTTTCCACCTTAAATTTGGTGACTTTGTGGTGTGTGCTTGTTGATTTATTTTCTGCTGCATATTGTTTATTTCTACATACTTTTGGATTGATTGTTTGAAGTAGACCAATCTAGAGATCTCGGACCCTAAATCTTTCACATCCTATTTAGATGAAAATGTAAAGTGAAGAAGTAAAGTTAGGCCATGGCATTAGCCCGTTTGCATGGAAAAACTGGAGAGAAGTAAAGTTAGTATGTGACACTTCTAGCCCTTTTACTCCTCGTCTCCTCCCATGGCCTTTGTTGTTTTTCTTTGTTTAACCATACAACCAAGTTTGATAAATTGGGGAGAAGTAAACTATTGAGAAAAAAGTGTCCTTTTTCACTTTAACCTCCTTTATTTTTACTTTATTTAAGATTTAGCCCCACTTTATTTTTACTTCTCGCACATGTAACAAATAGGCTAGGATTCAGGCGTTTTGCAGTTTTCTGGCAGTTCCTCCTAGCATGGATGATCAATAGCTTGGTGGTGCTTTTCTCTCCTAATTTTCTTTTGGTTTCCCTTATTATATATTTGTAATGATGCCTGTTTGGTATTCTTCTTGTGGGGCTTTCAGCCTTTGTCTCTTTCCCTTTTCCAATACAACTTGCCTTTTAGCCAAAAAAAAAAAAAGCTAGGATTTATCTGGGTAACGGGTCAGGTTTGGGTTAAGTTCATATCTGGCTCGGAAAATCCATAATAGGTAAGAAATTAAGACCTGGGATAGACAAAGAATACAGGTTATTTCAAATCGGACCTACCCTAGTCTCAATACAAGGGCAGGCCGGGCTGATCGAAACATAACTAGGCTCAGCCCAGCAAATGAACAACGTCCCAAATCAGTTAGAGAGCGTGCTATGCTCAATCCTTGCACGCCTACCGAGTACCTTCTCAAGGTGAGGCCCACTTATGATATTTGGTTGAACTAAGGGATTGTTTGATTGGTGTGAAAATGATATGTAAATAATGAGGTGTGTAATGCTACGCTACGCACTGGTCATATAATTAAGAGAAAGGAAATCTACTATATTGGTTATTCAAATCCAAGCCTGATAACCTAATGGTCTAATACCAAATGTTCGATTTATCATAATTAATAATTAAACATTGAATTGTCCGTCATGGGATTATACCTGAATAAGTTAGTATCAATTAGATCTGAATAACTTGGTATCAATCATACTATATACATGTTCTGAATTCCATCGCTTTGATCTTTTGATTATGTATCAGTAGATTGTTCCTCGCAAGGGATTTACAAGTCTTTTTTGTGTGTAGTTAATGCAAGGCGAGCGAATCTAATAAAGTTAAATGAGTCATTCTAATCATTTTAGTTTTTAGGGATTACAGATTACTCCTCGTCAGCCAATTCAGATTTCGAAAGCAACCCTCTTTTTTTTAAATGGTAACAAAAGGTTAATTAAAGAAATAAAAAAAGGTACAACCAAACCAAACTTGGTTACATGAGGGTTAAACAAGAAACTTTTCTTTAGAAGTGCATATTTTAAAAATATAAGAAGCAAGAGGGATCTCAATTACTTGATCGTCCAAGTTGGGTTACGCAATGGGCGTGTGGTCCAATAAGTCTAACAAAGCATTGCTATTTGTATATACTATAAGTGGGCGTTACGTGCAGTTATATGTTTAATATCATGAAAAAGGATCCTTCTTAACATATGAACGTGGCTATTTGATCAAGATCTGAGTCCATTTTGACTGGAAAACTCCACTTGAATAATTCACAAAACAAACGCCTTTTTATAAGTTCTAAAATGAAAGATCAGGATAGGAAAATCCCATTCAGTCAATAGAAGGTGGCCTTTTTCATCCTATGTGTAGCATTTATTGGTGAAAGTGCCAGCAAAATATTCAGGTAATTCCATGAGCATGCACATGACTGAAAAAGCAGCTCTTAGAACACTGTGCCCATTGGAATGGCTAGTAGTATGATGATGAGTCCACTTTCTACTGCATGGTGCTTTGCATTTTAAGCTTAACTAAGCAATGGGGTGTCAAAACTCAAAACAACACTATTCTTTTATTAGTAAAGACTCGTTGAAGATCATGCCATTAAAATTCTGACCTGTCCACTCATGTTGGCCAACATGTAAATTGAATGTGAACTGTTGGAGCTTCTTTATTTGTTCATTGTTCATACATCTGATACATATGTGGCAGATTTTGTTTCTTAACAACCAGCCAACACGTTGTGTTCCTGAGGGTCTGAACTGTCCACTCATTTTGGCCAACATGTAAATTGAATGTGAACTGTTGGAGCTTCTTTATTTGTTCATTGTTCATACATCTGATGCATATGTGGCAGATTTTGTTTCTTAACAACCAGCCAACAGATTGTATTCCTGAGGGAGTTGGGTTCTTGTCAGAAATTTAGGTGTTGGATCTCAGCTACAATATAATGCACCAAGTGGCCATTCGCTAGATACAATCTCTTCCATTTGAGATTGAAGTTATCGACCTTGCCCACAACCACTATCTGAGGTTTTCTATCAGAGCTTGTTTTCGATGATGAAAACCTTACTTATCTCATTGTTTCTTATAATTTATTTTCAGAGTTCGGTCAGGACTGTATTAAACTACTTTTAAGGAACGGGGTTATATTGTTTAAGCCCAACAACAAATCCTCTTCTATCTTCTTTAACGGAATATAAACAAGCACATGGTTAGCACCGACCTCAATTAATTGCCCATTCTCATCCGGTAATCATTTTAAAAATCTGGGCTTGGAACACCCATTCAAGAAAATTGTGGAAAAAAGGGGATTTTTAGCTACTCTTTCAAGGATGTGAATTTCTAACTTAGTTACTGCTGGATGACCCTTTAACCATCACAAACGCCGAAAACAATTAAAACAAGGAATTAGGAAGTGGGTTAGCGCTAGAAGTAGAAATCTAAAGTGAGGAATTCAACAAAACACGAAAACAATCAAAGAACCTAAGATGATTTAAAAAAAAAAAACATAAAAAACAAGAGGCCTAGATATATCGAGGGGATAGAGGAGACTAATTCAAGGGGTCTTATCTATTAGAAACAAGCGGTTGGGAGCCTATATTTCATTTTGCTCTTCCTGGATATAGCTATCACTAACAATATATATATATATATAGCGATTTATTTAGGTGAGAACAGTTCTCACCATTTTTGTTATTCAGGTGAGAAGTCTCATCCTGTCTGTCCATTTGTTTAAAATGATCCAACAGCTGGCAGCATGGGCTATAAGAGAGGAAAATAATCAGAGGCCCACCCAGATTTCCCATTTCCCCCCAAATCCCCTCCTTCCTCTCTCCTGTTTCCTCCATCTCTCCCTCCCCCAAACGGTTTTCTCCTTCTCTCTCCTGGCCTGCGCATCTCTATCATCTCTCTCCCGGCCAGCGAATCCCTCTCTTGGCCAGTGCCAAACGATAGATCTTCATTGACAACGCCAAGATCAGCAGCATCCCCCCAAATCCCCTCCTTCCTCTTCCTCCACCAAACGGTTTTCTCCTTCTCTCTCCCGGCCCGCGCATCTCTCTCATCCCTCTCCAGGCCAGCGCCAAACGAGGACGAAGAAAAGCTTCGGCGTCGCGCATCTCTCTCCCTGCCAGCGTCAAACCGGGACAAGAAACAGTCCAGGCGTCCCAGATCTACACGATGAGCGGACTCCGACTTTTCTGACTTTGTCCCAAAATACGATCAGGTTTGCCTAGCCCTCCATTTTAATCTTTTTTTATTTTTTTATGCTTCTCTCTGTTTTCTTTCCTTCCATTATTCTCTTTGGTCGATGGGATTTTCATGGGTGAAATAGCAATGTAGGAGCAGTATCATGGATCAACTGTCTTTTTCTATTTTCAGTTTATGTTCTCTATAGAGTTGTATCTAAATCTTATCCTTCTCCATTGAAAATGTATAGGTTTGAAACCATTTTTATTTGAGAGCTATGTTGGGTTGCATTAATTTGTGTCCTAACGAAAATGAGAGCTATGTTGGATTTCATTAAGATGCATTTTCTTTTTCTTTTTTTTTTTAATCCCCCTTAAGTCTTGGGCAGAAGTTTAGAAGAAGTAATATCTAAGTTTGGATACTCTCAAAATTTCTTGATTTCTTTGATCTGGGATAGTAGGTCTCTTCTTATCATTGTTGATTGATTTTCAGTTACTTTCCAAATCTTGTAACCAAGATTTACAGTTATTTTTCAACTTCTTATCACTCTCATAATTTCTTAATTTCTTTGATCTGGGAAGGGTTATGAGAATTCTTGGTTCTTATCTACTTGGCCATTGCAGGTATCCATTTTTGCATATCTTCCTTCTATCAGGAACTGTTCAAAGTGCTTATGCATATTTATGACTTCACATCCTAGAATTGTTTAGTGCAACTGGTGAATAGATGCATAGTCCTGAGATTAACGTGGTTTGAGCGTGTTGGGCCATGGAGCGTAGTGTATATTTGAATTACTTGGATTCGAATCTTGCTTGTGGTTGAATTGAACACATGTGGAAATTTGGTCTGGATTCTAACTCTTCATGACAGGAATTCATCATCCAATTCTTATTCCACCGAATATGCGCCAAAATGCTCATGT
Organism: Umbellularia californica; assembly: GCA_028538565.1. Classification (NCBI taxonomy): domain Eukaryota; kingdom Viridiplantae; phylum Streptophyta; class Magnoliopsida; order Laurales; family Lauraceae; genus Umbellularia; species Umbellularia californica. The sequence continues at coordinate 76,201,526 of JAPQWN010000006.1, read as the reverse complement.
GGAAAGATGATTTGTGTGACCTCTCGTACAAGTTCTAATCCAAATATAAAGTTTTGGAGATGTCTTAATCTGAAAGTAGGTACTTTATATTTTTGTGTTTAGCAACAAAAATATGTTAATTGAAAAATCTTAAATGAAAAACATGTTTTTCTTTTTTGTAGGATGGAAAAGGTTGTGGTAGATTCATATGGAAAAATGGAGTGGACGATGGAAAGAATTTAGCCGAGCTTATCGAAGCTTTGAGGAATACAATGAAGAAGCAGAATGAAATTTTATGGGTAGCAGTTCAAGAGATGAAAGATGCAACTGAAGTTGGGAAAAAATAAAATAAATTTCATTGTATAGTATTGTTTTTCTATTGTCTTATAAGTTTAATATGTATTATGAAAACGTTCAATTAAAATGTATCTTTCTGAGAAATCTGTCTCTCGATGTCTAATCGTGACTAGAAGTTGTATATGTTGATGAACCCAATGAATGGATATTGTATATGTTGATTTTTATTTGGTATCACTTTCCATGAGTTTTATATCACTCTTAAGGCATCTATTGAGGAAAGATAGGATTTTGGTTGGGTGATTGTCACGACTCCAAACCCGGGGTCCGTGAAGTAATAATTATGTTTCTCCCAAGATCCGCGTGTGTGAGGATTACAAATTCCAACACACTCTGAATATTTAGCGGAAGCTTTCGTGGTGTTGCGACTCGGAGTCCGTGGCCATTAGATTCCGCACCGCACTCAACCCAAACATATAATCATCTTATCATCGATCCATCTCAGACTGGAATAAACAATCATAATAAAAGTACAGAGCTGACAATAACAGGGTATTGCATTCCCATATATGTTCAAGTTACAAATAACAATGTGTATTAATTACAAATCCCAAGAAAAAGGCTAATAGAAGCCATACAAAAACAAGCTAATGATCACTACCCCATATGTGACGTAATTCCGATGTCAAGCTCAATGTCTACATGACATAGCCGACAAACGACCTGTAAGCTCATGGCTCCACAGCCAACATGTGCACTCATCTCGGGTGAAAAAGTCTGAACCTGAGTACCAAAGTAGTGGGTCAGACATGACGGTCTGGCAGGTGAGTGAATAGATATAACAATATACTGAACGATAAAACATGTAATATATCATGCTGTCTGATCAAAATTGTACCTAATAAAAATGTATCAAAAATCATAATTACCTGACAAAATCCTGTATTCATATAAAACGGGTATGAAATATGAATATTTGACAAAACATCTATTCCTTTAAAGCATGTATAGAACATGAACATTTCACAAATCGGAAACTCATTTAAAGCGTGTATAAACAATAACATTTCACAAATATGAAACTCATTTAAAACTTGTATAAACAATAAACATTTCACAAATCTGGAACTCATTTAAAACGTGTATAAACAATAACATTTCACAAATATGAAACTCATTTAAAACTTGTATAAACAATAAACATTTCACAAATCTGGAACTCATTTAAAACGTGCATAAACAATAAACATTTCACAAATCTGGAACTCATCTAAAGCATGTATAAATAGTGTACATTTATTAAGAAAAGACGTGATCAATATAAAGCAGGACGGGTATCAAGGATCAAGAACTATCAAGATGGCAACCACACAAAGCTAAATCCTCTATCACCGAAGTGATAGAGCAAGCATATCAAGGCGTTGACCTCAGTCACCGAAGTGAGGAGGAACAACGAATTTTACATGTACATATACAATAATACGGGACGGGACCACGGTGGCAAACCGGGCATTGGGAATCACGGTAGTGAACTGGATATCGGGAACCACGGGAGAGAGCCGGGTATCGGGACGGGACCACGGTTAATAAACCGGCTATCGGGATCCATGCTGCAGCTGGCGGGACAAGAAGGGATCTCTAACTCGGTAGATCAGACCGACAAGGTCATCCAAGCTTAGTGGTGCCGACTCATAGGTTATATGCAAGTAAACAAACAAATACATGTATGCATGTTCTCTTTTTGGCTCATGGGCTCGCACTACAAAGCTCTGGCCCCATATTGCCTCAAGGTTTTGGCTTATGAGTCATATACAAGAAATCAGGTCAAATAAATACATATGACGGGACGGGGTGCTTATAAGCAAAAAAGCATATCTATATCGGTCGGGCATGTACGAGCTAGCAACAATACTAAAAACATGAATTTTAGTACTGTCGGGCAAGTCTAGTCATAAAACACGAGATTTAAAGTGTACGAGTGAAATTCGAGTCGAAATAAGGCATGAATGGATTTCTATACTTTTCCGGGCCAAACGTCGAGGGTCCTAGATTTAATCGATGTGAATAGGGTCCCGTATATCTAGTTTGACATATACTTGGTACTCCATGAGAATTAAGGACATCTCGGATCCCTATGCACATTGACAAGTCTAAGGATCCTCGACGAATCTTTATAATGGGGTTTCTCTTCATCCGGACTCCATACACCACTTTATGGTTCTCCTGACACAACAGGACTCCCAACGAACCTCCCACAAACATATAAATGTTTTACTTCAGCTCCAAGCATGTCCCCAGTGTAACAGCACCCATCGCTCGAGCGGACATCACAGTTCGCTAAAACAAAGGAGTCTCTGGAATGGTTACTGAGAGGGTTCCCTCGAGCGGACCTAAGTTCGCTCGAGCGGACCTGCCTAGGTTCAGGTTGGCACGAGCGATGCATCAGTTCGCTCGACCCAACCGTTCTCTGGATGGCTGCTGGGAGAGTTCACTCGAGCGTACACAGGGTTCGCACGAGCGAACAGCTCTCTGGAAGACACGATCCCTCTTCTGGGCAGTTCGCTCGAGCGAAGTATCAGGTTCGCTCGAGCGAACTATCCAGAACTGGGTTCAGGACAACTCTGTTCTTCCTTTCTTCTCTTCTCATTTCAACTCCCTTGAGCCCCATTTCTTTACATCAATGGGAGATTCAAATCTCTACCCAACCTACTACAATCTCCATCAAAACTCCTCACAACCTCCACAAGTAATTCATCCATTCATCTCCATTCTCTTTTCCATCAAATCATCCATTCCATTCACATTCAATCACAAGAAATCCATCACATGAAACAAGTCAAAACTTAGTACAATCCAGATACCATTTTCAAGGAAGCAATGTACTAGAAAGATACACTAAAGAGTGTATTTCAAATCTCTATAAAAGTATGTCATGAAGTAAAGAATAAGTAATGGAAATCATTAATGAGAGCTACACATTTGTATAAAACATGATCAATGGAAATAAATCATTTCATCCACTTGCCTTAAGTCCAAGCTAATGCAAATCAACCACTAATCACTTCTCCAAGCCAAAATCATAAATCTACACAAAAACCCCAAAACAAACCCATCTTAGAACCCTAAAATGGTAAATCATCAAAAAGAAGGAAAGGGAGTTCAAACAAGTTAAGAAATAGGACCTAGGGGAAAGCCATTGCTCAATAATAGAAGATGGAATGAGATCCTTACCTCTAGGGCCATTAATCAACAAGAATGAGCTTAAAATAGGGGCTGCCCAGCTGAGATTTGTGCAAGGATGATGTCCATGGAGAGCTAGAAGGATGGAGGAGAAGAAGTTGAGCCCAAGTCTCCATTGTAGCAAGGTTTGGAGGTGGAATTTGTGAGAGGGAGCAAGAAGGAGAAGAGAAAAGGGCAAAAAGCCCTAAGGAGCTGGAGCTCTCTCTCCTAAGAGTGTTGGAATGAATGGGGAAGAAGGGAGAGGGGTGGTCCTTTTATAAAAGGGTGGGTGTGGGCCCCAATATCACTTAAACTTGTCGGGATTAAAACATCAATTTCTGGGCCTCGGATGCAATCGACGAAGAAGGGAAAAATGTTCCTCATAAAATCTAGTTTTCAAAAAGTATAATTTTGGCATGGTTCTAAAATCTCGAAATTTGGGTCCAGATTTTGTGAAAAAGACCAATTTTTGCCCCCATGGCTGGAAAAACTGGTTTTAAGAGCTTCGAATGGGCATGGAGTGAACACGAAAGTTGTAGGGAATGGCGAGATTAGTCAAACGAAGCTGAAATGAGAATTTTTGGGAATCACCAAGAATCTCCCCACGCTGACCACGCAAAACAAATGGGACCCTACGGTCACTGTCTAGGTTCACTGGCTCTCAAAACTTCCCAAAGCTAATGAAAAGTCATTCTAACTCAAAAACTCAACCAAACAACCACTAAACCCATCGAGAAAACCAAATCACGATTAAAACCACACTAAACCAAGAAATTAGGGGTCGGGTTCTCACAGTGATGATAGTCTGTAATTCTGACCATCTATCTACAGCTAAAAAACTTAGCCATACAATTGGTTGAGTTATTTCATTGATTGCATGCTGACTGTTTCTTTACCATCTATTTGTAGAGTCAAACATTGAGCACAAACTACCATACATTATCTTCAAACTTAAATGAATTGTATGCCATCCATTCAGTGTATATCTAATTTGAGGAACTCAACATAGAGGGCCAAAGTGACGGATCCACTAGTTGCAATAATTTTGTGCAATAAAAAACCTGAAGTGAATTGGCCAAATCCAAGTGATGTCTGAACCAAAACCTAGTTGATTAAGGAATTATACTTTCAGGCTTTCAGCAAACCAAATCCTAGAATTATACTTTCAGGCTTTTAGCGAAGAGGTTCTTAATTGTTTCAACATTAGATATTTTTTGAGAAAAAAAAATTGCATTTGTCATAAGCGCTTCTTTCATGTAGCAGATCAATGGAACTATATTCATGAACAACCAACTAGGGCGCCTAGACATCTTCAGGGACGACAATTCACATGACTTGTATGCCATCCATTCAGTGTAAATCTGATTTGAATAACTCAACACAGAGGACCAAAGTGACGGATACACTAGTTGCTGAAGTGAATTGGCCAAATCCCAGTAATGCCTGAACCAAATCCTAGTAAATTTCATTGACTACTGTTTCCTGGAAGCATATCAATGCCACAATGTTTGAATACAAGCCACTTCTATTTTGTATAAAAGTAGTTGACGTTTTTTTTTTTTTTTTTTTTGGCTCATGAATACTCACAACCCTGAACTATTCCTAAGGGGACGTTTGTTTGTGCCCATTTACATATGTAATTAAATCACATGCGTTTCCGTTATGCATATATCACGTTTGTTTTGTGTGAATTTGATTCACATGTGTAAAACTCATGTGTAAATGGTATGAAAAACAACTCATTTGGTGCCTTGGATTTTCACACATTAAGAGGTGTGAAAATCTTTCACATGTCACTGTTACAAGGCGGACTGCTACAGTGCCATTATGAGCAATCCGCCTTTTTTTTTTTTTAACTTCTCTGGGCCCACTTGTAACATCCGGACCGTTCATTTTCTTAAGAAGCTCAAACACGGCCATGTGTCCAATTTTCAACCGTTGATGATGCATAGAGGTTGAGATATCATCAACATAATTACAGTCGTTATATTAATTTATTGTTACTAACATAAGTAATCCGCCTTTTATGATTTACTTTTATTGTTCTGGGCCCCACCTGTAAAATCAGGACCATTCATATTCTTCAGAAGCTCAAACACGGCCATGTGTCCAATTTTCAACCGTTGATGATGCATGAAGGTTGAGATATCATCAAACAATATACAACCTATTGTTACTAACATACCCAGTCTGCTTTTTATTTTTTTTAATGTTCTGGGACCCACCTGTAAAATCAGGACCGTTCATATTCTTCAGAAACTCAAACACGGTCAAGTGTCCAATTTTTAACCATTGATGTTGCTTGGATGTTGAGATATCATCAAACAATATACAACCTATTCATAGATTCACATGTGAAATGTTATGCTAGTAACAAATAGTGGAATCTGATGCACATGTGAGTCATTTACATATGCAAATGACTCACATGTGGGTCATTTACACATGTGAATCACTTTCATAGGAAAAAAACTACCCCTAAATGAGATGACAAACGTAAATTACATTACCTGTGCAGCAAACATGCTATACTTCATCAACTCAGACCATGATATCCCTTAACGAAGAAAAAGGAATTGAAGCTACAGAAGGGGGATACTGGTTTAGCAAAACATGGACACAGTCCCCTACCATGGGCAGGGTAACTACAAAGGAATTCTATGGAGGAAAATCTCCCCGTGGGGAAAAAACTGATTGGGTGATGAAACAGTACACAATGGATAAATTCTTGGTAATGTGATGAAAACTAATCCTATTCTATCAGCTTTTTCTTCTTTTTTTTTTTAGCAAACACAACATGGAATCCTGAAAACTGATTGAAAGAAAACAATTGAAACCAATCCAATCTTCGCCCAGCAACAACGGTTCCCCATTGCCAAACCATAAAAATTGATTGAAACAAAAAAAATTGAAACCAACTACCAACCCATATCAATCCTGAATTTAACATAAATACAGCCCTATAATATTCTTGAAGCCTACAAGATAACAAAATAACCAAATACACAAAATGAAGATAACATTCAACACCAAATAAAGTTGGAATCCAAATACACAAAATAAAGTTGGAATCCAAATACACAAAATGAAGAGAACATTCTTGGCCACTTACATCATACAAAATTGGAACCAATCCAAGTAAAATCAGTTTTTCATCAACAATTGCAAGCCCTATCCAAAAAACCAATGTCTGTGTCACTTGTCTGCGAGACTGTCGGAAGCTGTGAATGGTCCGAAAGTGAGAGCTGCAAATCCAGCTACATATCGTCAAATGGGTCTTCGCAATCCATCTGGTACACCGGCGTTGCGACATGGGAGAGATATACACGACGACCGGGGGAGAACAAGAAACAAAATACAAGAGAGCTCAAGCTCAACAAGAAACAGAGAGAATGTTTTTCTTCTTCGTGGGCGGATTGGAGAAGCAGGTCCGCCAAGGGCTGAAATCGGAGATTGTTGGTCTCTGGCCGTGAGAGGGATGCACGCCGCTGGGAGAGAGATGCACTGCTGTCACTGCGGATATGCTGCTGATCTGGGCGCTGCCGATGGAGATTTACCATTTGGCGTTGGCCGGGAGAGCGATGAGAGAGATGCGCGGGCCGGGAAAGAGAGAGAAAACCGTTTGGGGAAGGGAGAGAGATGGAGGAAACAGGAGGGAGGAAGGAGGGGATTTGGGGGGATGCTGCTAATCTGGGCGCTGCTGATGGAGATCTGTCGTTTGGCACTGGCCGGGAGAGGAATGAGAGAGATATGCAGAGGTCGGGAGAGAGAAGGAGAAAACCGTTTGGGGGAGGGAGAGAGATGGAGGAAACGGGAGAGAGGAAGGAGGGGATTTGGGGGGAAATGGGAAATCTGGGCAGGCCTCTAATTTTTTTCCTCTCTTATAGCCCATGCTGCTAGCCGTTGGATCATTTTAAACAAATGGACAGACATGATGAGACTTCTCACCAAAATGGTGAGAACTGTTCTCACCTGAATAATCCCATATATATATATATATATATATATATATATATATATATATGACATGATAGTTTTGGGGTTTCATGGAAGTCCACAATCCAGATTTTTCAAACTCACTTGAACAACATATAACCTGCATCCCACCAATAACAACATAGACATATGAATAGTTTGGACAATCTGACAATCACATAACAAACTAAGAGCGATAGAGAAAAGGACAACCTCAAAAGAACCAACCTGGAAGACCACCAGTGTAAGACCCCGACCCCTAATTTTCGTGATTAGTGTGTTTTTAGCTGTGAGCAAGTTCTCTAAGAGAGATTTGAGTGCAATCGAGTTGGTTTGTAGATTAGAATAGTTTTTCAATGGCTTTAGGGAATTTTGAGAACCGTCGGACTCAGTCAGGCAGCCTAAGGACACCTTGGGTTGCACGTGTTAGCATGGGGGGATTGTTCTTGATTTTGAAAAATTCTAATTTTTATTTCTTTTAATAGATCAAATTAGCCTTAACAACTTTTGTGTTCACACCGATCCCATTCGAAACCCAAAAAATCAGTTAGGGTAAAACAGCCTTTTACATTGAAATCTGAGTCCAAATTTTGAAACGCCAAAAACTTGTCAAAAATATATTTTTGAAAACTAGAGTTTTTTAGGATCATTTTAGTCTTCTTCATCAAGTCCATCCGAGGCCTAGAAAGCCCAGTTCTGAGCCCATGAAAAATTATTAGTTGCGGGCCCCACTCATGACTTTGTATATAACCTGGCCGTCCTCTTTCTTCCTCATATCTCCAACGTACGGTAGCAGAAACTCAGCTGAGCTCCTTCCTCTTCTTCCGTTGCTCATTTCTCTCTCAAATCCTTACCAACCTCTTCCCACTTGAAAATCTAAGTATGCTATCTTCTTCCCCACCTTCCAAGTTCTCTCTAGATGCCATTTTTAGGCAAAACGAAGCTGGGCAGCCCTCCATTTGAACTCTTTCTGGCTGGTTTGGTAACTTAGAGGTAAACACCCTCCTTTCTTTTGTTAGAACATGATCCTTGTACACATTTAGGCTATACATTTCATACATGCAAAGCCCTATTCCTTGCCTTTGATGATTTACTATTTTTGAATGTATCTTTGGGGGTTTTTGTTAATAGGTGGTTTTGGCTTTATTGGTGAGATTTGTGGATAATCTTGGAATCTTGGAGTGCTAGAGGCCCAGGCAAGTGACTCATTTAGACTATTTTAGTGCAAGTCATCAATTTTGGGTATTTTAAGTTCTAAAGCATGTCTTTTAAATATTACATGTTTGGTTTTCTTGTCCCTTATCTAAGCTTGATTTTAACATTAGTTACACAATTGCATATCATATTCTCATTGTTATTTCCATGAATTTTCTCATTTATCTTGCTGTATTCTTGTTTAAATTCATAACCTATGTTTTTAAATTAATGGCTTATGGAAATGGGTGTTTATGGAAGAATGATGGTTTTGTTTTGAAATGTTGGAATTGAAAATGGAGAGCATGTAAGCTCTGTGAATGCAAGAAAATATTAGTGCATTGTCTCTTTTGAAAGAACTTTCTGAATTTTGAAATTCCTATTACTTGGTATCGATTTTCTATGTTAAATTGTAAATGGAATAGTTTAGAAAGTGTGGTTAAATGGAGTGTTGTTGGAACTAAGGAAGCTCAGGTTGTGTATGAATGGAGATGGAGATGAATGAAGGAAAAAGGGGAACTGAATGTATGAAAGAAGAGCAGAAAATTCTGCAATGGACGAGCTCAGCCAGCAGCCTTGCTCACTTGAGTGGGCCAGTCCGCTGTCTGACGAAGAGCTGCCAAAAAGCTAGCTCGCTTTAGCAAGCCAACCTTCTGGGCAGTCCGCTCGAGCGGAGGAATGCTCGCTCGAGCGAACATGTGTTCTATCCGGTGGCTGTATCCTACACACTATTTTTCTCATATTTTGTTGTGCAGACCCCTAAGGACTCATTTATGCTTGGGGATGGAATTGGTGGATCCAAAAATAATTCATAACATGGAAACCGAAAGGGGAACCTTTATAATTACCAGGGAAATACCATGACTTTATCGAAGTCTCGAGGTGCACTCAGAAATCTCAAATGTCGGACAACTTCTGGGGCACCAAATTCGTTATCATCATCCGACATTTGGATTCTAAGTGCTCATTGAGACGACCTGGGTAAGCCACTTAACCATAGATAATAATCCCATTTCAGATTTGAAAACTTGTTTTTTTCTCATAGAATCGTTTGGGGAAAATTCTGAGTGGTTCGCCACGTCGTGAACAATCTTTAAAAAGATTTCGATTTGTAAAGGTATTGGTTTGCAAACGTTTGGATTTGTAAAGGGTTTGATTTGTAAAGGGATTGGTTTGCAAATGTTTGGATTTGTAAAGGTTTTGATTCGTAAGGGTATTGGTTTGTAAAGGTTTGGTTTTAACAAGAATTTGACCTAGTGTCAAGTGTTGATTTGAGTGGTTCGCCACATTGGAAATATCGGTAAGGCTACTTGTTTGATTAGCTTCGTATTCCTTCGTTTGTATTTTATTCAGAGTGGTCCTTTTATCGGTTTAAAATGTGTTCCGATGATTTGATTTGTATCGATTCAGATTTTGGTCGGCACCACTAAGCTTGGGTCACTTAGTCGAGCTGATTACCCGGCTTGGGATCCTTAAATATTTCGCCAACTACATCTTAGACACTTTGTTTGATTGTTATCCGTTTCGCGGTGAACTTTATTTGTTACCCCATCTATATTGGGCTATTATTGTATCATCCGTTTGTTCTAGCCAATTTATATGGCAATGATTATAGATTGCTCTTGTCACTTCGGTAATAGGAGAATATAGCTCAATGTGAGTTGCCATCTGTTTTATTCGATTTGTCTGTTTTATCAGTTTGATTCAGCATGTTTTCTATCTCACACAAATGACTTTGGTATTAACTCTGGCTACTTCATTTCTACTTCTGTTTAGATTTTCAAATGTGCTTTGGTATTGAAAAATGGATTTTAATATATTATCATCATGTTATTATCTGTATCAATCACTTGCCAGACTATCGTGTCTGATATTCTATACTTTGGTGCTTTAGGTAGCTGGTTCTTATCTTGAGCTAGTACATGAGCAGTTGGCTGTAAAGCCACGAGTTTGCAGGTTCGTCTTGTCAATGATGTCATGTAGATGCCATGCTTGACTCCGAAGTTATATTTCACATTTGGGTAGTATTGGTTCTTCGCTGGTGTTTTTAGTATGGCTTTTGTTAGCCTTTTTTTTTTTGGAATGTAGCTAATGCACTTGTATAATTTGTAACTTGAACATGTTTGGGTAATGATTAGCATGTTACTGTCAGCTCTGTATATTTTGATATTATGATTTGTTCCAGTCTGAGTATGAGTATTGCTATGACAACTTTATGATGACAGGTTGAGTACGACACGGAATCCAATGGCCACGGGCTCCAGGTTGCAACGCCATGTAAGCTTCCGCGAGATGTTCTTGATGTATTTGGCAATTTTGTCATCCTCACACATGCGAATCCTGGAGAAAACAAAGATTTTAATTATTTCCAAAATAACGCTCCCTGAGGTCGAACCTCTGCAGGAGTCTGGTTTCGAGGCGTGACAACCAGTGGTTTCTGAACAAACACGAGTAAGAAACATGTGATCAATCTAAAGAGAAAACACCAAGATAATTTAGCAAATTTCAAAACATGAGAAATGATCTCCTCAACTTGCATATAAAGTGGATAATCACAGACTTTTGATAACGTAACCTTTTGCTCGGGACAAAAGCGTTGCTACACCTGAATCAAGGCAAAATCATTCAGAAATAGAATTTTAAAAAATAAACATAGAACCTATTTTTTGGATTCAATTGTCCTGGGAATTTGGAGTTATATGAAAGTAGGAATAATGAATCAAGTGCAGTAAACACAGATTAGCTAAACGGCCACAGTGGACACATTGTAAGGAAGATAATAAAGGACTATGATGACTACAGTGACAATGAATGTGGCAATAGAAACATCGGCAAACGTGAAGAATGAAAACAGCCGACAATAAAGCTATCAGTTGTAAGAGCAATGCGGTTGAGTTTTCAACAATTCCAGCCATGGTAATTCTCGAACTGCAAATGTCCTGGTCAAATAGAATATAGCAAGTTATCCTCTCTCTTTTTTTTTCTAATTGGTAAGTATGTAATGTCTTAACATAGGATTTAGATCATTCTGACGCTTTGGAGTAGATTAGAATTTATATAGACTATGGAGTAATGAGTCGGGAGGTCAAATACTGCAATGAGATCCACTGAATGTTTAAAAGAAAAAAATCATGATTTGGATACGAAGAAGAAACCAAATTTCAAATTGGAAAGTACGAAATACAAATTTTCATTGAGTGACTGGATTATAGAGTAAGTTCCTCATGCCACTATTTCCATACCTCTCCAGCATTGAAGGGCACCGGATCTTGTGTATCCATTCCCGTCCCTAAAATCTATGAAACTGAACAAAAGAAAATATAAGAATGATACAAACCCAAGTGAAAATAAAATGATAAAAAAGTGAGTTTTGCCAAGAACACTCACAAACTCGTATGTGAAACGATTCCAAAATATTTAATTTATACCCATTCAGGCATCTCAATAAAAACTTGACTAGGCCTAATCCAAGGGTCCCTATTGTCAATTGGGCAAATTTTGTGCCTATACCTAAAATTTACATGAGTTCTTTGTATAATTGATAAACAGATAGTCTTTTACATAAAAATTGACGATTTTGAGTGATTATGGTTTTTTGTGATTATTTGCTATATTATTCGACTTTGACATCTTCTCAACTTAATTAATCTCAGGTACATGGTCTAAATCACAGAGGCGCGGAAGAAGCTCACTGAAATAGCTCAAACACTTAAAAACATCCATGTGAATCTTACAAGCACATTGGCGCAATGCTATAAAAAGATCGGTGATTACTAACTCAAACCAAAATCTTAGTCTACCTTGTACTAATTAAATTCCAACCAATGTAAGGCTCATATTTTGCACTGTATATTTGCATCATTGATCATAGGCTGATCCATCTTGACCTAAAGAGGACGTGAGAATCAACGAGGGTTACTATAAGATTAAACACCTCATGGAAAGTACCCACGCTGACAACATGGAGATTTTTTTAGGTGAGGTGGTATTCAAAGTCATAGCAATGAAACACACACTTGAAATACTTAGGGCACGTTTGGCAAAGGGCGTGGCCAAGGAATACTCTCCATTTTTCGCGTTTCCGAGGATTTCCCACGTTTGGTTGGGAGAGGAATTTGAGAGGAATGACATGAGTTTTCCTCTAATATGAATATTTGCACAATCAGACCACGCCCCCCCCCCCCCGGTCGAACCGAGTGAATCCACGCATAAGTGGAAAGGCGGATCTACAGTGTAACTACAGTGACTGAGACGTTAATGTGGATTTGGCCGGTTTTTGCCTTTTTAATGAATCTTTTGGATCCCACAATCAAGATCCAAACCGTTAGTAATGTTTAAACAACCGAAAACGGCTATCTCACCAAATTTCAGCCATTGATTCATCATAGATCTTGAGATATTTGCAAAAATGTCCAAACCGTTCTGAGATTCTGTTGGGCCAAAACCGGGATGGAGACCAGTCCATTCTTTTCAATTTTTTGATTCCTATGGGTCCCCACAATCATGATCTAAACCAGCAGTTATTTCTAAAAGGTCAAACACGTCTAGTTGACCAAATTTCAACCGTTTATCCTTACCATATCTTGAGATATTTGCGAAAACATCCAAGTACTAAAATATTAATTTCTTATTCTTATAAGCCCCCTTTGCACGATTTGAACCGTTCAGATTTTCTAAATGACCACAAACAACTTTGAGGTGAAAGTTGAGGTCTTAATTTTTCATGGATTTTGGAAATTTTTATAAAAATATTTATTACCATTGGATCATACATTCTACAATTTGTAGGAATCTTCCCTCTATCCAAACATGGAACTCTGGAATCCTACTTGAAGATTGTGGCATTCTTTGGAGATGGAGAGAATCCTCTAAATAGAGGATTCTTCGTCGTTTACCAAACGTTCCCTTAAGGACATAATTTGACTCAATGATAGAAATCCCTACTCTTCCAATTCTCATAAGAAATACGTTCAGATAAATAGGCCATGAAACTTTTTTATGCTTTAATGTAATAAATCTCTATCTAGGAGAATTAAAAAGATCCCAAGTCCACCTTTCACTTGCTTCACATGCATCATTAGACCTAGGATAGAAGACCAAGAGTAGATTTATTATAAAACATGAGAAAGTCATAAAATCCACTTTTAATGACATTTATCTCCAGACAAATATTATTTTACTAGGCTGGGCAAGATTTTTTTTTTTTTTTTTTTTCTTTGGCATCTATCTGTTTTTTTTTAAATCTAGGCAAGGGGGCTTAGACCCAAGAAAAAAGCACGCAAACACACGGAAGGGCAGCACAAGTAGGAAGAGGTGATGTACTTGGGAATCAAATCCCGGGCCTGATAATAAGTGATGCTCCTTACCACTTGAGTAAGGAGCCGTTCCTATTCAAATCGTGTTGTGCATAAACTTAATGCATGTGGGAAGAGAAGGTGGTGTATTATATCTATACTGCATTCATTTCCATGCATTTACATATTTTAAAATTTTTAACATTTAAATTCAATCTGACCCTAACCCAAATGGGGCGGGGCGGGGCGGACCGCGCAGGTTTGGATGAGAAAAACTTGAGGTGGGCTTGAGTTTACCCCTACCCGTACCAAACCCGCCCCATTGCCATCCCTAGTTTCCACTTGGGTGTCTCCTGTTTTGATATCTTAACATCTCAGTAATGATGTTATTATTGTTTCTTCAATTATCTCAATCCATCACACAAATTTTATTTTATTTTTTATCGGTGTCACAGAAACATTTCATCTAGTGTTACTTTTAACACGTTCGGAAACTACCAAACCCAGTAACTATAGACGATAGAGGTCGCAGAATCAAAAGATTAAACAAGATATCTTCACTTGAGGGTACACAGATTTACATGGTTTAGCAGTTTTTATTTTCATATGCTGCCATGGATTTCTTGGGATAAATGGTAATTAGGCTGTCTGTTTTCATCATGATAAGAATTTCCCATCGTCTTCTGCATGGTCGGAGGTTGTGGGTTCGAAACTGCACTACCACACTGGGGCTACAGGGGAATTTTACCCGGCTTTCTTTCCTGGGCCCGTATGGATTATTCTGGCCCAAAGGGCTAGGAACCCTACATTATCAAAAAAAAAAAAAAAAAATGAAGTAGGCATTCATGGTTCTACTCGGATGGGCTCCACCATAATTTGTGCTGATAAAATCTTTTTTCATATTTAGATGAGCCTCATAAAACTTTAATCAATACCCTAGAAAATTAGCTGGAAAAAAAATAGAAATAATGGGTAAGAACAATTCTATATTGAAAAGAACCTAAGGTGGAATCAAAGGCTAAATAATTGAAGATGGTTACGGCCTTCTCCATTCACATTAGGGTGCAATTTTTATCAAATCTATGGATCATCAAACAATGACACCATACAAACATGACCTAGTGAATCAGTGCCCAACAACTATTTAATATGGAATTAGGTAAGTCGGAGCAAGTCATGTCAATTTTTTAAACTCAAAATGATAATCAGATTAAAAATCCCTGCTAATCAATATTCAGTTGTTGTGACCGAGATGCAGAGAGATTCCTAATCGCAGCATTTGAATAATGGGTCTATGCCCACAAAGTCTTCCTATACGAAGACTACTTGATTTTACTAATCTGAAATATATCTTGCTTGAACCTTCGATTGAGACCTTTTCAATTAAGAGTCTGAAAATTATGCTTAAAAATTAAAATAAAAAAAAATCCTCTATCTATGCTTCCTATGGTGAGTATGCAATGTGAAAAAAAAAAAAAAATACCCAAAATTTTGTAATATTGCAAAAGTTTATGGAATCTTTGGAGGTCACATGCTTCCTTGATGAGATTTTGCAGTCTATCACCATTTTCATGATAAACCAAGGATTATATACTAAAAGAAAAGAAGTAAACATGCAATATTGCAGAAATTATCGCGTTTTGATCTTATTTGCATAGAATACTGACCTTTGAAACGACAGATGCCGATATATTTTATTTTTTTATTTAAAAAATGTGAAGGGCATGTCATACTCTTTCACTTCATTGTTTATTTCATTACTTAGATTCTTTGAGGTAATAATAATAATAATAATGACAAAAACAACGATGATGATGATGATGATATTTCTGTTTTTAAATATTTATTTAATTTATAGTTTAGTTTTTTTTTTAATTCTCTTTTATCTTTTGGCTAATTCTTTAATATTTTTATTCTGATTTATATTTTTTAGAGAAACTTACCCAAAAATTCACCTTAGATGACCACTACACCAAAAAGGCCTCCGTAGTTTTTATGAAATAGAACTAGTCTTCCTGCCAAAATTCTTTTGTCTTTTTGCCCTTTTTCAACGAGCATCAACGTTGTCACTTATTCAATTGAAATAAGTTACTGAATTTCTATGGAGCGATGTCGTCGTCGCTCAGTCTAACCTTCAGTAAGATTTCATAAACGCTTGTGCAACGATGTTGTCGCCCAATTAAATAGTAACGGTTTGGCATCATATTCTGTTAGGCTCGCAACGACGTCGTCACTGATCTTAGTTTGGAACAAAATCTATTATATTCACTACGATGTGTGATGTGCTCAAAATAATTAACTGCAATCACACAAATTTCTATTAAGTAGATAATGACAAATACGGTCAATCCATAGAGATTTGTAGAAACAAGATCCAAAAATCCTTAATCAGTTTCCACACTAGGGATTTTAAAACCACAATTAATCAAGAAATTAATTACTAAAATGATATCAAAGGAAATCTAAACACAAACTTATCAGAGAAAGAGCGATCAGGGTACTAGATTTCACCAAAACAGATTTCATCATTCTTCACAGTTTTATCCCAATAAAACTCAATCCAATGTGCAAACAATTGCCTTGGATCGGAAGATTTAGCTTTGGAAACACATTTTCTTAAAAATCCAATTCTCTAATTAGTACCTAAGACTCCCTTCACTTCAATATAGTGAAACACTAATAACTATTTATCAAGATCAAGCACAAACCATTAAACGAATTTAATCTAAACATGATATGTCAAGATCAAGCATAAAAAGTAAAAAACATTCCAAATAACCTTTGCAAAGCCAGAAGTTGAATAACATTCATGAAGGAGAACCTATTAAATCATTAAGCATAATGAGGGAAAGACGGAAAAATAATGAGGAACAATCTCACCGGTTTTGGTTTCCTCCTCTACCCTAATCCACGGATTAGCCAAGCATTGTAAAACAAACAAGAATAAAGAAACAAATCTCCATTATTAAAAGCCTTCAAAGTTGTCTATTACACCACTCAATCTCCACCTTCACTTTCTACAAAGATTGAAGAAAAATAATCACCTTTTTTCTAGAGCAAAAGAGTGCCTCCCCTTAAAAAGAAAAAAAAAATTACAAGAAGAAAAAGAAAGAGAAATCACTCAAATTCGTTATCTCTCATATCCCTCCAATTAAGCTTGCGCAGGATGGCTACAATTATTTCCTTCATAATTTGATCACTTGCTAAACAATATCATTCTTATTGATGTCCATATGATTCCTTCCCTTTTTGTAAAGTTCATTGCTAATTTTAAGCAAATAAAAATTGATTGTGCCAAGTCTTGAACTTATGACCTTTAACTTGAAATTCCTACCCTCCTACAACAATCCTCTATGCTCTTTGTGAATATCTTTTCTCAAATGGGGTCTTCGCTCTAAACCTCTCCAAATTAAGCTCAAATATGCTCAGCTCCTTCTAATTCCTGCATAATAAGAAAAATGCTAAAATTAGACCATTTAAGACAAACTAAACAACTAGCAAATTCAAATAAAAGGGTAGTTATTAATATTATACCATGCATATCAATGTGCACACACACTACATGATCCAAAGAAACCAAGACACATCCACTGCATGCTTCATCAAAAGCATAATTACAAAATATGGAATACAAGTTCAAATACTTCATATTCAAACAACTTTCCTGCAACAACTAATATGCACGACACCATTATTGATTTAAAAAAAAAATACTACATAATCACCATGACCCTGCACTGATCAATCCCTAACACGTCTCCAACGGCATCCTTCTGTTAGATTGTGTGGACTCAATCCATCAGATAATATAATAAATTGATTCATTTTTTTATTTATCAATAAAATCATGCTTTCCTTTCATAATCCATCAGATAATGTAATAAATTAATCCCTTCAATTTGGACCACCGACCCTTTTTTTCCGTCTCCACCGTCTATTTGACGGCCCTGCTTTGATGGTCATGATCATCAAGAGGTACCACAATGTGGAAATCCCTTCCAGTCGAGACTTGTTAGTGGTTGGGCAGGCCCTGCATTTAGGGCCTACTAAAGTAGTTGGTTCTCTTACCAATTCAGATAAATTTGCCAAAACTCAAATAATTTATCTGAGTTTTGTCAGAAGTTCAGATAAGTTTGCCGAAAACTCGAATAAATTTGTCAAAACTCAGATAAATTTATCTGAGTTTTGCTAGAAGTTCAGGTAAGTTTGCCGAAAACTTAGATAAATTTATCTGAGTTTTGGCAAATTAATTTATCTGAGTTTTTGTCCAGTTTATCAGAGTTTCTGGAAAATTTATCTGAGCTCGGCAACACCAAAAGTCAGAATACGGAAAATCAAATATAAATCAAAATCCAAAACAAGAACACTTGATGACCACGATCCAATCGAGAAAAGAGAGAGAGGGAAAACAAGCAAAAGAGCAAACTACTCTCTTTCAAATCAGTTGTAGAGAGAGATTTGGATAGAGAAAGAGATTTCAAAACCGTTTCTATCTTTGAAGAAATGAAAGAGAGAGAATTGGAGTCATGGTGGCGAGGAAAGGTGCTATGCAATGATACTCCATAACCATGGAAAGGAACGGAAAATGGAAAATGAGAGAGAAAAAGAAGGAAGAGTTTTCTGGGACAACAGAGAATAACAGAAAACTTGGCCTAAGAATGAGGGTTGAAAGAGGCAAATTAGTCATGAAAATATATGACGTAGCCTTTCACCAAAATATCTCTAGCTGTCTGGACTAGAGACATTAGAGAAAAAGTTGTTGTCCTTGATGCCTTAGAAGACCATGCTCAGGGACTGTTGGCTAATTTATCCTTTTTATAACTGACCTCTTTTGAAAAAGAAGTCCTGATATTTTGTAGTATTCTCTAATAACAAATCATTTCCTTTTGCCTTATATCATTCTTTTTCACATTTATCCTTTCCTCCTTTGAAGGTGTCAAAACAATTTTGAATCAAAATAGATCATCGTATTAGATCCCATTATCACCTTCGGTCGTTTGCAACTCCTGTGGCCCCAAGTTTTTAATTCCAACTATTTAAATTTTTATTGACACATTAAACCCAAAACATTCATTCCCATATCTTAAATCTCCAAAGACCTTGAGATAAATAAAAATTTTACTTATGAATACAAACCGCTCAACGTTTACTTGTGTAATACAAATTTTTCAGTATTTACTTATGAAAACGGTGTTTCCAAACAAACAAGGTAATATATTTCAAATGTATATATTTTACATTTCATGTATCTAAATTCTATTTTCATATCCCATTCATAAAATTCAAATGGCCCGAAGCTCAAGTAAATTGGACTAGACCTATATCCATTGACATATCGAAATAGAAGACTTGATCCATTAACAAAACAACGGAGAAACCTTATTTACCAAATAAAGATTGATGCACCTCATTTACACATTGCATAAACAAATGTAATGATGTAACAGTTTCACATGTGTATCATTACATATGTGAGTGTGTCACGACCCGGGCCCGAGATCTGATTACTTCGGACGGACCCCGAGTCGCGGTACCATACTTACTCCCGTAAATCCTGAATTAACCGAAGTTAAGACAAGACTCACAAGGGATATCAAAACATAATACCTGTCAATGTACAATGTGCGGAAAACATGTATATATACATTGACTACAATTAACTTTACACGAAAGTAAAGTTCCCTTATACAAATTTACAGCCCACTAAAACCAACACTGCACACTTAAAATACAATGCAGTTGGTATTTAATTACAATCCAAAATTCTCTATTACAAAAATACTCATTTACAATCGCCCTCCGACTACGCCCACTCCGCTAAACCTCCTGGAGGTAACGGACGGGCCTCCTCCGCAGGCGGCGCGGCCTCGGCAGGACCGGCACGGGCATCTGGGCCTGTGACATCATCAATAACACGTGAACACGAAGGTTCAACAAGATACATGCATTTTCATGACTCTTCATGTTATTTAACAATTCTATACAAGAATTCAATAAGGTAAGAACTTAAACAGTTCTACAATACTTACATATGCCAAGTCATCTATATCTAGTCATATCCTTTCATTTCATTCATTTCGTTCATTTCGTGTCTTCCAACGGAAGCAGTGTAAGCACAAGGCGGAAGGGCAAACCTTTCATGGCCTGGGCTTCAAGATTATTCAATTTTTCCTTTAGTCAATTTAATTAAGCACAAGGCGGAAGGGCAAACCATTCATGGCCGAGGCTTCAAGATTGTTTCACTTTTCATTACATGACTTATCATAATGGTGGAAATTTTCCAGTGTCTTGATCAGAGAGCACTGGCATTCCACGAGGCTCCGGATCGCCCCTCACATCTACTGCAGTAGGAATCATTCATTCATTCACTTTACTGTCACCTGTAGTGACTATTCGTTTCATTTTATTTCATTAATTCAATTCGTGCATTGTGTCAGTTCGTGCACTATGCTAATGAAGTTCACCTCTGTGTCACTTCATGGATTCTATTCATTTCTAATCAATTCTATTCACACTTCTAAGCCAAACAAACGAGTGAAGCGTTAGTTATCCAATGTACGTGTTATTTTCGATGAATATCACTTTATGTATTTGATTTGTACATTGAGACGACCTTCGCTAACACCTATGTAGGCTTAGACATCAGCAGGGAATAGCCTGTACAAACTAGGCTTCACTTCCATAATCTTCTCTGAGTTCATCTCAGCTGTCGGTTGGCCTGTCGGCTGACCGACCATACAACGTCGGTTCACCTCTCGGTTAACCGACACTTTGTCGGTTCAAGTTCCAGAAGCTGGATTTCCAGTCCATTCTCTGATACATTTGTCGGTCAGGTATCGGTCAGGTGTCGTCTGACCGAAGATACCACATCGGTTAATCGACATATTGTCGGTTTGAATTCCAGAGAGCTGGAATTCACTGAGACAGATTTCAGATCTGTCGGTTAGTCCGTCGGTTGACCTGTCGGTCGACCGACACTTCCATGTAGGCTGACCGACACAATGTCGGTCAGAATTCCAGAGAGCTGAAACTCTCCGAGACAACTCCCAGAGCTGTCGGTTCACTCGTCGGTTGACCGTCGGTCAACCGACACTGACCCAGAAGCTCAGTTCTGAGCTTCAGATTTTCTGAAGTGAAACTTCAGGATTTGAGTCAAATGAACTCCAATCTCTCTAAAACACTATAAATCATAAGGATGCATAAGTACTTGCCTCTTGTGAAGGTTGAATGGATGAAAACCTCTTTCTTGAGCTTGATTCCAAGAAGAAAACCTCGATTTCAAGCTTCACACTTTCACAATTTGAAAACCAAGCTGGGGAAGATGAAGTGAAGGATGAAAACTCCTTGAAAACACTTACAAACCCCTTGTTTGCTACTTGATTGAGTGAGATTGGAAGGAAAGAAAAGGAAAAAGGAAGAAGAAAGGTGCCTAGGGTTTGAAAAGCTTTGAAAATGAGATGAATGACTCATTTGAGTCATCCTTAGCTTATATAAGCCCTAGAATTGCATCTAAGTCCACTAATCTCACAAAATTACTATTTAAGTCAAATGAAGGGTCATTTGACCGGATTCTCGTCAAACGACTTCGAGTCTATTACGGAAGTTGACGTACTCGTCAAGATACACGCGTTGGTATCAAGAGTTTCCATATTCGACGAAATACGCGAAAATTCGTATTTACATAAAAGTCCCTCATTTTAATGTTTGAGTCTAAAACTCCATTTAAACCATGCAATTCTATTCTCTACTATTCCATTAAGCCTAATTCATTCATTTGAGGCTTATTTCACATCATTTGGTCATAAACCATTATTAGCTTAATTAACCTCAGTTAATTAGCCTTAAACATAATCAATTCACTTAATCTTTTCATTATCCGATCATTACATTCATTCGGGACTAACTCCATTGAGTTTAGTCATCAATTACTATTAAACTAGTTAAACATGGTTAACTAGCACTAAATTCAATTAACTAGAGTTAATCTTGATTAACTCGGGACGGGACCTTACAACTATCTCAACTTTTTGAACCATTCGGTCCTCCGAATGCAATTCCAATCAATGTAAGGTAACTAAACAATTCAATTCAAAATTACCTGAACGAATAGCTCGGGATACTTCTGAGCCATTTGCTCCTCAAGTTCCCATGTGGCTTCATTAGGTTCATGATGATCCCAAAGGACCTTGACCCACTTGATTGTTCTAGTACGCAGAACTGCCTCCTTTGTATCTATGATATGAACTGGCTTCTCAACATATGTGGTGTTTGGTAGCACTTCGATCTCTTCATGATGGATGACATGTGAAGGATCATGCACATACTTCCGAAGCATAGAAACATGAAATACATTGTGAATACCGGAGAGTTCTAATGGGAGGTCTAGGCGATAAGCCACATTTCCAATTCGACTCGTGACCTTGAAAGGTCCAATAAATCTCGGGGAAAGCTTCCCTTTCTGTCCGAATCGAACAGTACCTTTCATTGGAGAAGTCTTCAAAAAGACTAAATCATTAACTGCAAAAGACTAAATCATTAACTGCAAACTCTAGATCACGCCGACGATTGTCAGCATAGCTCTTCTGCCGTGATCTAGCAACTTTTAGCCTTTCTTGTATTCTCTGGACTTTCTCTGCTGTTTCTGCAATAATAGTAGGACCATGGAAACTCCGAGTTCCAACTTCTTCCCAGCTAACTGGGGTCCTACACTTTCGACCATACAATGCCTCAAATGGTGCCATCTCAATGCTGGAGTGATAGCTGTTGTTGTACGCAAATTCGCACAAAGCTAAATGGTCATCCCAATCACTCCCGAAATCAATCACACTGGCACGGAGCAAATCTTCCAGAGTCTGTATAGTCCTTTCTGACTGCCCATCAGTCTGTGGATGGTAAGCAGTACTAAACTGAAGTCTAGTGCCAAATGAATTCTGAAATGACTTCCAGAATGTGGACACAAACCTGCTATCCCGATCGGAGACAATCGAGACCGGTGTTCCATGCAATCGAGTCACTTCTTTGACAAACAGTTTAGACATCTCACTGAATCCTATATCCTTTCTGATGGGAATGAAGTGTGCAGACTTTGTTAGACGATCAACGATCACCCATACGGCATCGTGCTGCTTCCTCGTCCTCGGTAAACCCGATACAAAGTCCATCGTAATGTGCTCCCACTTCCATTTAGGGATTTTCAGTGGATGAAGCAATCCCGGTGGTTTCCGGTGCTCAACTTTTACACGTTGGCAAGTTAAGCAGGAAGATACATAACCTGCTATCTCCCGCTTCATGTTATTCCACCAGAATCTATCTTTCAGATTTCTGTACATCTTCGTACTTCCAGGATGCATAGAATACCTGGTGTGATGAGCTTCAAACATGATAGCTTGCTTAAGATCTTCTTGGGCTGGGACACATAATCTGTCCCTAAAATACAGAACTCCTTCTACTAACACGAAATCTGACTTCGTGGCAATGTTATCTTTAATCCTTACCAAATCAAGGTCTTGAAATTGCCTAGCCTTGATCTCCGTGATAAGCATTGGTTCAAAGACAGACATTGCTGCAAGCATCACTTTACTGTCTATCATTTCAACCGCTACATCCAGATCTCTGAACTCTTCAATCATGTCCCACTCACCAACTAATGATGCCAAGTCAGCTGATTTCCGACTCAAAGCATCAGCCACCACATTACCCTTTCCAGGTACATATTTGAATGGAAAGTCGTAGTCCTTGATTAGCTCTAACCAACGACGTTGCCTCGAATTAATATCTTTCTGAGTGAATAGATACTGAAGGCTCCTGTGATCGCAATGGACTTCAAAAGTTTCTCCATAGAGATAATGCCTCCATTGCTTCAATGCAAACACAACCGCCGTGAGCTCTAAATCATGTGTGGCGTAATGCTTCTCATGCTCTTTCAATTGACGCGAACCGTAGGCAATTACCCTACCATTCTGCATCAATACACATCCCAAGCCAATACCCGAGGCATCTGAGTATATCTCAAATCCTCCTCTTCCATCGGGTAAAGACAAGATTGGGGCTGAAATCAACTTTTGCTTCAAGGTTCGAAAACTAGACTCACATGCATCATTCCATTCAAAGGAAGAGCTCTTACGAGTCAGTTTTGTTAATGGCGATGCTATCCTTGCGAAGTCCTTGACGAACCTCCTATAATAGCCTGCCAATCCCAAGAAACTTCTCACTTCTGGCACATTCTTCGGACTCTGCCAATTGGTAACTGCTTCAATCTTAGCTGGGTCAACCGCTAGTCCATCTCCGGAAATGATATGACCCAGGAATGCAACCTGCTGCAACCAAAAGTCGCACTTCTCGAGTTTTGCATATAACTGATTCTCTCTCAGTATCTGCAAGGCTGTCTTCAAATGACGTGAATGCTCAACCTCTGACTCTGAATAGACCAGGATGTCATCAATGACGATTACCACAAACTGGTCCAGGAAGGGAGCAAACACCCTATTCATTAAAGCCATAAACACTGCAGGTGCATTAGTTAGACCAAAAGGCATAACTAAAAACTCGTAGTGACCGTAACGAGTCCTAAATGCAGAGCACATCTCGATCCTTAACTCGAATCTGATGATAACCAGATCGGAGATCAATCTTGGAGAAATATGATGCACCCTCGAGTTGATCAAACAACTCATCAATTCTAGGCAGAGGATACTTGTTCTTGATTGTCATCTGATTTATCTGCCTATAATCGATACACATCCGCAGGGTACCATCTTTCTTCTTCACAAACAACACAGGTGCTCCCCACGGTGAGACACTAGGTCTGATAAACCCTTATCAAGTAAATCCTGTATTTGTTTCTTCAACTCATACAACTCTGATGGTGCCATTCGATACGGTGCCTTCGATATTGGTGCAGTACCGGGCACAAGTTCAATGGTAAAGTCCACTTCTCTAGCTGGAGGTAGACCTGGCACTTCATCCGGGAACACGTCTGGAAATTCACAGACTACAGGAATGTTTCGCAATTCCTGTACAGGCTTCTTCTCTGAAATGAATGCGATGTAGCCTTCACAACCACTACGCATCATACGTTCAGCCTTAAGTGCTGAAACGAGCCTGGTGTCATACTTCTTCTGCACTCCTTCAAACAATACACTGGCATTGGCTTCATTAACCCTGAAGGTAATGACTTTGCGGAAACAGTCTAGACAAGCCCTGTACTTCTCAAGCCAATCCATGCCGAAGATCACATCGAAATCATTCATAGGTAGTATCACCAGATCAGCTGGCATTGATACATCTCCAATTCTAATAGTACATTGTGGAATATACAATTCACACACTACTTTACTCCCTAAAGGAGTAGATACAGTAAAATCATAAGACAATTGCATGATCCGGTCTTGCATGCTACCAGCAAATGCGGGTGCTACAAATGAGTGTGTGGAACCGGGATCAAACAATGCAATTGCAGGTCTATTATCTACAAAAATTGTACCTTCAACCACATTTGTGGCAACATCAGCTTGTTCTCTGTTGACAGCATAAGCCATCCCAGCCATCTGTGGCCTGTTTGGCTGCTGCTGTTGCCTCGGAGGCTGCCTTTGCCACTGACGCTGCTGGCCCTGACGTTGTGGCTGTGGTTGCTGTTGCTGTTGTGGTCTAGGAGGAGGAGCTGGTAAAGCTAATCTCTGCGGGGGAGCAGGAAGTGCTGCTTGACCCTGCGCAGGATACTGGTACGGGGCTCTATCATCCCTCCTAGCTCTTGGACACTGTGCCATTCTGTGTTCCAACGAACCACAGACGAAGCAAGCTCCAGTATTCCTCCAACATAGCTCAGTCCGGTGACCTTTGCCACAAGTCTCACAGACTGGCAGATTCTCTCTTCTCTCATTCCTAGGAATGAATTTCTGCTTCTGCTTCTTATTCTTGGACTACCCTCCTTTCTTAAACCAGGAGTCACCACTTCTCTTGGTGTTCACAGTCTCTCTATCTCTCTCTCTCTGAATTTCCTCAGCGGTGTATGCCCTGTCTACGGCATCATCAAACGTCGTAGGCTTCTGTCCAGCCATTACGATCGCTTTGTAATCGGGGTTCAACCCAATGAGGAATCTCTTAACCTTCTTCTCCTCAGTATCCACCAAGTCTGTAGCATACTTGGACAACTGTAAGAAGGTATGGACATAGGTAGCTACGGTCATTTGACCTTTTTTCAAGTGTAGGAATTCTGATTCCTTTTGCTGCTGCACATGCTCGGGGATAAACTTTCTCTGGAATTGTTTCTTGAAAGTCTCCCAAACATCCGGTGCGGTCATGGTTTTAAACGTGTCCTTGACACTCTTCCACCACGTGTTTGCTCCCCCTCTAAACATGGTAGAGGTGAGCAACACTCTCTGCCTGCGAGTGCAGACGACCGTTTCAAACACATCTTCAATGTGTTCCAGCCACTCATCAGCTTGTATGACATTCTCAGTACCATGGAACTCTGTAGCTCCTCTTTTACGAAACCGCTCATAAACAGCATGAGGGTCCGTCTCTTTGTGCTGCAATACTAGCTGAGTCTCAACATGAGGTTGCATTGGAATAGGCGGGGCTTGCATGACTTGCAACATCGAAGTCATTTGGGTTTGCAAACCTAACTGAGCTTCATGACTTTTCGCAATCTGCTCGTTAGTTCTGGCTAACTGTTCCAGAATAGCAGTAAACCGAGCATCATTATCCGATGCTGGGGGAGGAGGTCTAGTACCGTCATTGATAGTACCTTCTACGATGTCATCACTCCCTGATCCAGAAGCCATGCTGTAAACAATACGGAAGGTAAGACATACATCTATACACTTCCACGACATTTGTATCACATATAGTGAAAGCAATAAATACAAATCCAAGATTGGATTCGTCCTATTGATAACGTTCCTCACTTCGTTCTTAGTTGTACTAAGGCTTTTAAAAGTTCCTTAACCTAGTTCTCTAACTAGGCTCTGATACCATACAATAAGTATGTCACGACCCGGGCCCGAGATCTGATTACTTCGGACGGACCCCGAGTCGCGGTACCATACTTACTCCCGTAAATCCTGAATTAACCGAAGTTAAGACAAGACTCACAAGGGATATCAAAACATAATACCTGTCAATGTACAATGTGCGGAAAACATGTATATATACATTGACTACAATTAACTTTACACGAAAGTAAAGTTCCCTTATACAAATTTACAGCCCACTAAAACCAACACTGCACACTTAAAATACAATGCAGTTGGTATTTAATTACAATCCAAAATTCTCTATTACAAAAATACTCATTTACAATCGCCCTCCGACTACGCCCACTCCGCTAAACCTCCTGGAGGTAACGGACGGGCCTCCTCCGCAGGCGGCGCGGCCTCGGCAGGACCGGCACGGGCATCTGGGCCTGTGACATCATCAATAACACGTGAACACGAAGGTTCAACAAGATACATGCATTTTCATGACTCTTCATGTTATTTAACAATTCTATACAAGAATTCAATAAGGTAAGAACTTAAACAGTTCTACAATACTTACATATGCCAAGTCATCTATATCTAGTCATATCCTTTCATTTCATTCATTTCGTTCATTTCGTGTCTTCCAACGGAAGCAGTGTAAGCACAAGGCGGAAGGGCAAACCTTTCATGGCCTGGGCTTCAAGATTATTCAATTTTTCCTTTAGTCAATTTAATTAAGCACAAGGCGGAAGGGCAAACCATTCATGGCCGAGGCTTCAAGATTGTTTCACTTTTCATTACATGACTTATCATAATGGTGGAAATTTTCCAGTGTCTTGATCAGAGAGCACTGGCATTCCACGAGGCTCCGGATCGCCCCTCACATCTACTGCAGTAGGAATCATTCATTCATTCACTTTACTGTCACCTGTAGTGACTATTCGTTTCATTTTATTTCATTAATTCAATTCGTGCATTGTGTCAGTTCGTGCACTATGCTAATGAAGTTCACCTCTGTGTCACTTCATGGATTCTATTCATTTCTAATCAATTCTATTCACACTTCTAAGCCAAACAAACGAGTGAAGCGTTAGTTATCCAATGTACGTGTTATTTTCGATGAATATCACTTTATGTATTTGATTTGTACATTGAGACGACCTTCGCTAACACTTATGTAGGCTTAGACATCAGCAGGGAATAGCCTGTACAAACTAGGCTTCACTTCCATAATCTTCTCTGAGTTCATCTCAGCTGTCGGTTGGCCTGTCGGCTGACCGACCATACAACGTCGGTTCACCTCTCGGTTAACCGACACTTTGTCGGTTCAAGTTGCAGAAGCTGGATTTCCAGTCCATTCTCTGATACATTTGTCGGTCAGGTATCGGTCAGGTGTCGGCTGACCGAAGATACCACATCGGTTAACCGACATATTGTCGGTTTGAATTCCAGAGAGCTGGAATTCACTGAGACAGATTTCAGATCTGTTGGTTAGTCCGTCGGTTGACCTGTCGGTCGACCGACACTTCCATGTAGGCTGACCGACACAATGTCGGTCAGAATTCCAGAGAGCTGAAACTCTCCGAGACAACTCCCAGAGCTGTCGGTTCACTCGTCGGTTGACCGTCGGTCAACCGACACTGACCCAGAAGCTCAGTTCTGAGCTTCAGATTTTCTGAAGTGAAACTTCAGGATTTGAGTCAAATGAACTCCAATCTCTCTAAAACACTATAAATCATAAGGATGCATAAGTACTTGCCTCTTGTGAAGGTTGAATGGATGAAAACCTCTTTCTTGAGCTTGATTCCAAGAAGAAAACCTCGATTTCAAGCTTCACACTTTCACAATTTGAAAACCAAGCTGGGGAAGATGAAGTGAAGGATGAAAACTCCTTGAAAACACTTACAAACCCCTTGTTTGCTACTTGATTGAGTGAGATTGGAAGGAAAGAAAAGGAAAAAGGAAGAAGAAAGGTGCCTAGGGTTTGAAAAGCTTTGAAAATGAGATGAATGACTCATTTGAGTCATCCTTAGCTTATATAAGCCCTAGAATTGCATCTAAGTCCACTAATCTCACAAAATTACTATTTAAGTCAAATGAAGGGTCATTTGACCGGATTCTCGTCAAACGACTTCGAGTCTATTACGGAAGTTGACGTATTCGTCAAGATATACGCGTTGGTATCAAGAGTTTCCGTATTCGACGAAATACGCGAAAATTCGTATTTACATAAAAGTCCCTCATTTTAATGTTTGAGTCTAAAACTCCATTTAAACCATGCAATTCTATTCTCTACTATTCCATTAAGCCTAATTCATTCATTTGAGGCTTATTTCATATCATTTGGTCATAAACCATTATTAGCTCAATTAACCTCAGTTAATTAGCCTTAAACATAATCAATTCACTTAATCTTTTCATTATCCGATCATTACATTCATTCGGGACTAACTCCATTGAGTTTAGTCATCAATTACTATTAAACTAGTTACACATGGTTAACTAGCACTAAATTCAATTAACTAGAGTTAATCTTGATTAACTCGGGACGGGACCTTACAGAGTGCAAACAAAATCATCCTTTCGGAGTATATAAATGCCCCAGGATGTTTTAAAAAAAATAAAAAATATGTGCCTCATGCTGACATT
Source organism: Umbellularia californica (assembly GCA_028538565.1). Taxonomy (NCBI): domain Eukaryota; kingdom Viridiplantae; phylum Streptophyta; class Magnoliopsida; order Laurales; family Lauraceae; genus Umbellularia; species Umbellularia californica. The sequence goes on along the minus strand of JAPQWN010000006.1, from coordinate 76,171,960 downwards.
GCATGAAAAGGTCACAATGCCCAAATCTTTTATAATATAACACCTTTACTTTAGAAAAAAAAGTTTTTTTTCTTACTATAATTCTTTGTTTATAACGTCGACAAATGTTTTCCAAACCTTTACCATATCGCAAAAGTTTGAGTAGTTGGTCTCTTCCAATGGCGTATAGACAATATGAAGCATGGCTGGAAAACCTTACAGATCAGTGGCAATTCAAACTCAAGAGGTTTCTTATATTTTTAGACTTTTTAACTCTGCAGCCCGGTCATTGGCTAAGATTTGCTTTTCTTACAATCGGAATATGGACCTGGAAAGTGCGCGCGTGTTCCTAGGGGTAGACTGTTAACGATGGTGTTGTTTGTGGGTTTCTTTTTTGTTTTTTTTTTTTTTTAGTCAGTTTATTTGTCTGTGCTGTTGATTTGTTTGATGATTGAAAGGCCTTTTTTCTTACCAAAATCTTTTTCAAAGTATAAAATTCCAAGGTCTCGTTCGAAAGTTCAAGGGAAGACAAGTTCCAGATTTTTAAAATTTAAGTATTCTTCGTACCTAATATTCAAATGTTTGGATTAGGAATATGTCCTAATCTGAGGTCCAACAAATGAATATTGTTTGGCAGATGTTTTTAATAAGATCATGGTTTTGAATATTAAAACTTGACTTGCACCGACTTACCTATAGTCCTGTGTAAAATAGTTGTTAGGTATTGATGCCCCACAAGCTTGTATAATGTTGGTGTCTTTGTCTGATGATCCAGACGTTTTACAAAAATTGTGCCCTATGTGAATGGTTTCATCACCCTAATTATGGTGGAGCCCATTTGATTAGGATAATGAACACCAAATTCATCGTAAACTATTAACATCTCTTCAGATTGGATCAAGCATGGATTATTGTTATTGGTAACAGTGTGGTATAAGTTATTTTAACTAAAATGACGTGAATGTATAGTTTTAACCAAACAGTATAATTTCAACAAAATAGGAGATCCAGAGTCTTTTTGAAATGAAGAATACGATTGTTATCCCTCAAGGGCAGTCATGGAACAAGGGGCTATATTTTGCATTTTAAAAAATTACAAAATTTTAGTTAACTTACAGGATCTATTTACAAGCCCAACCCAGCCCCGTCTTGTTACTCCCCTTTCCAAGGGCAATATGGAAAGAGAAGAAATGAAATAATTTAAGAAATAAAGTAAAGTTTATGGGAAAGCAATCCCAACGGTAAAATTTTTACTTTAACCATGTCTATTGATAAAGTCTAGACCACAAAAAACTAAATTGTGACTTTGCCAGTCATAAAAAAAAAAAAAATCTTATTTCCTAAAAACATAAGTAAATAAGTTACTTTTCCACTTATTGACACGCATCCCACTTCAAATTAATTTATCTAATGAAAACATACACATTTTATTTTATCAGAAAGTATAGTTTTCCTTTCTCACAAGCATTACTTTTTCCACTAGTATGATATTTAATTTACATCATTTTTTTATTAATTATTCAATTGATTTTTATGAAAAGAAAAATCTCTTAAAGATGAGAAATACGATAGAGGCGCAAACACTTCATAATGATAGCATATGATTTACATTCTATGATATCATTAACCCGACATTCCATCGTATCAAGGAATAATCTAACATACAAATGAAACAGTTCCATATCATGGAATGTTGAATTATTCAATTATATTATCGAATGTCCCTTTTTTTATAAAATTTGCATGTAGGTTACTTCACAATTTCATTAAATGTTAGATTATTTCACAATATAATGGAATAAAAGTCATTTGCTATCATTATGAAGTGTTTGCGCCCTCCGTCGTACTCTTTAACTGTATAAAATTCCCATTATTCAAACATCCCAAATAGACCTACATAGAGAATCTCATCTACTCACAAAATGACCAAGCACATGACAATGGAAAATCTTATTGGACCTTATTATTCAAATAAACAGCCCAACCATTCATCCCAACAAACCCTTGCCGCATAACTTAAAATTGCTGCATCACAAATATGAACCTTGATCCGTGATTTGCACATCAAGAGATTATGTAAGCCTTAGCAAATGATCTAACGGTAACGCTCACCTCTAAAATCCAAACTGATCAAGGTCACTATCACACGTCATACTACTATCAAGGAAATTTTCATTTCAATCATGGTTATGCCCTCCATCAAGAAAAGCCGGAGTTCGATGATCTTCTTTTGGGCTAATTAGATAGAGAATTTTCTAGATTATAAAACAAAGTGCTGACTAACCTAAGGCAAGTCATATCAAAATAAAGATAAAAGAGCCGTTTTAATTTGACAAAAGCATAGCATTGATTGAAATGAAATCAGATTAAAATAATTTAAGGCTCCTAATTTGACTACAGCCAGATTATGATTCCACACACACTCCTCTAAATAAATGCCATCCTACTTAACATGAAAACATCCCTCTTACTTTATCCTAGTCTTCTCACCCCAAAACCAACTAGCCAGCCAAAAAAAGACTACGATCATGACAAATAGAACAACATAATATAAAACAAAAGAAACAAGCCCGGACAACCAGCCAAAGTCCAAGAACACTTAACAAAGAAAAATAAAAACAACACGGCAGGGCCGGCACAACTACCAAAAACGACGACAAAAACAATGGGCCAGAAGAAAGAGGAGAGAATAATAACAACAGCAAATGAATCAATGTGCCCATGCATTTCAGGTTTATTTTTTCTCCTTGAGGTATGGTTTCGAACTTTTTGAGTTGTAATAATCCTTCCAGACTAGAGAAAAGCCAAGTAAAATCTATGTGGCCCCTAAGTGGTAGCACTAGTGCACTCAACCTTTGGTTCCTGAAGAGGGGCCCTAGTTAAGTAGTGTTGACTCCTCTATATCACACACATGCTCACGAATTAATTACTAGGTCTTCGGATTGATAGTATCACTACTATTGGCAACTATTGAACACCAACAGGCGAGAAAACGCGTTGTTGCTTGTGTTTCAATTGGGTTGTTTAACAACAAAATTTGGATACCGGTCATAAACTTCCAACAGGAAGAGAAGTGCCAACCGCTAGCATTTTTTTTTTTTTTTTTTTTTTGAATGAAGTGGTAAGCATTTGCTTTGATATTATTTTAGACACAAGTTGAGTTGTTGACAGAATTATTTAAATAACCACACCGATAAGGTGATACAGCAATGGAGATGTGCACCATTGCACCAACCGAAGGTAAATCCAGTCACCAAGCAAGTACATTGCTTAGTTTAACAAGCACATAATTATTCGAATCCGTATCCATTTAAAGCTTTAACCCAAAGAAATCATGAGTTGAAGGAGTGAAACCTCATAGTGGGGGCCCACTTAAGTAAAATTCAGCCACTTATAGAGTTAACGCCTTTAAAGTATCTAAAATTTTACCGTCAACGGTTCCGGGTTTGGATCGGGTTCCACCTTCTCCTTAACAGTTTCAGGTGGACCCGGACCGGAACCGATTCGTTTACAACCCTATGTTTAGCTTTATAAATGAATTGGGCTAAGAAAAAAATTCACATACAAAGGCCCAAACAGATGCGCATAACCTACCTGTCATATTTTATAGGAGAAGGCCTTTCTTTTTTTTAACGAACCAGCATCTCCTGCGCAAGGGCTGGCTAAGTCTCAACAACCAAACAGGTTGGGGTTGGATAAGCTTTTGCCCAACTATAGGCCCTCCCATTTTCCCTTCATTTCAAATTTTCTTGTAATTGGTGATGAAGGACACTATTATCTCCACCTTTCTCTAAGAATGAAATGAACTCCAGAACAAGGTTTTCAATATTGCATGAAAAAAAAAAAAAAAAAGAAGACATATTTATACATGTTTTTCATCAGGAACAACAAAACTTGAAATAATAACAATGAATTCTCCATCAAACTACTCTTACCCTGTTATATCCTAATTCCTAATCTTCGTGGTAGTTACTTTTGGTGGTCTTTTTTTATTCCTCCTCTTCCAGTGCTATTGATTCGAAGCATCCAGCACCGCCACACCGGTTTAGAATGCTACGATATGGGGTTCCTTCACTGACTTGTGTGACTGATCACCAGATAAATGATTCTCCTAGGAACAACAAATCTCGGGTCAAACCCTTAACTAACACCAAGCTGTAGTTGGTTGGCAACCCCGCCTCTTACCAAGTGGCCCAAGGATTGAACCCTTGGAATGCTCTCCCTGCCTGTGTGTGGGCAACCACTCCCCACGTAAAGAGGGTGTTCTTGCTGCCTATGCGGGTGCTCTTTTGGGTCCTAGCCTCTTAGCTGGGATTAAAAAAATAAAAAAAATTGCCCACCAAGCTAAACAAAAACACCCAAATGCTTCTATCCAAAACCACCACTCAGACAAAATTACGGGACCAATTTCCTGGCAAAAGTGCAACATATGGCCTCGAAACACCCCAATTTCAAAACCCAGAAGTAAGAACCCCAAAATCACAAAAAGAGTTCTCTTGAAATCACCCCAAAATGAACTAAACACTACTACAGAAATCCTCAACCACTTCAAAGCGCTCCAAAAATATCCCAATTAAGCACCAACTACTGGTAAAACCCCAAAACTCCAAAAAAAAAAACCCCACATGAACTAGCATTTTTAGGACACCTCCCGCAGTATTTCTGCCTAAAACCATCCTGAGGCACCAACATTCAGATCCTCGTCGTCTCCTTTGAGCGGCCAAGACATCCTCACATAGGCTGAACCAACAGCCTAAACGGCCAATCGAGTTTAACCCGAGCTAAGCAATGTAGGCCAGAGTTTAGGCCACGCAAATTGAGCAGCACTGAGCTAGCTAAGCACATTGACCACCCTAACAGGGACAGAGTAAAGGACAACAAAACACTATATAAAGCCGACAACACTATATGTATGAAATCAAGCAAGGAGAATAACAGCACACTGATAGTTAACAGTACAGACCAGTTCTCAAATCACACCAAAACAGTTTTCACACATTTCACAAAAAACCTTATAAAACGAGAGGATGAAGAAAAAGAACAAGATACAGATTTCATGCTGCCATTGTTCATTTGGAGCCATTAAAGCACCGGTTGTCGCACGTGGTACTGAAATACTCCTGTAAAAGATTTGAAAACAATTAAAATTTGTTAACGATGTTGTTAGCTTGATATACATTGTTACACCGTTCTTTATCAGCTTAAGCTTTTAGAGTAAGTGGTTGTCAACAAATGAAACATGAGAATAGTACAAAATCCTACAGTTTTGAATTAATACAAGTAATCTAAAAGGACTAGTTCTTAAATACTTGGATAACATTGTGTTAGTGTTTTCACAGAGTATAATTAAATGGAAATGTTTGCAACGTGATCTTTAGATTGGAGAACTATGCAAAATCCTAGTACTAATGTTAGTAGATATATTAGATTGGAGAACTTTTTTCTTTGAAAGTTGGGCCCAGTGAGAACATGCCGGAATTTCACAACTGCTTTGGCTCGTACTCACTGGCTAGTGGCCAGTGGCTAGTGGCTAGCACATGGTCATTCGATTTTTGGATGGCTAAACGACTGCTGGTGTGTCACGACCCGGGCCCGAGATCTGATTACTTCGGACAGACCCCGAGTCGCGATGATCATACTTACTCCCGTAAATCCTGAATTAACCGAAGTTAAGACAAGACTCACAAGGGATATCAAAACATAAAACCTGTCAATGTACAATGTGCGGAAAACATGTATATATATATACATTGACTACACTTAACTTTACATCAGGCGTAAAGTTTATTTACACAAAATCATAGTTTACTAAAACCAACACTGCACATTTAAAATACAATGCAGTCGGTATCTAATTACATCTCAAAATTCATTATTACAAAAGTAATTGTTGGCATTCGCCCTCTGACTACGCCCACTCCGCTAAACCTCCTGGAGGTAACGGACAGGCCTCCTCCGCAGGCAGCGCGGCCTCGGCAGGACTGGCACGGGCATCTGGGCCTGTGACATCATTAATAACACGTGAACACGAAGGTTCAACAAGATACATGCATTTTCATGATTCTTCATGGTATTTAGCAATTCTATACAAGAATGTCATAATGTAAGAACTTAAACAGTTCTCTATATAACCTAATTCAGTTCCATAATAAATATCTATGTCAAGTCATATCTTTTCATTTCATTGATTCCGTATCTTCCAACGGAAGTAGTTTAAGCGCAAGGCGGAAGGGCAAACCATTCATGGCCTAGGCTTCAAGATTATTCAATTTAATTAAGCACAAGGCGGAAGGGCAAACCATTCATGGCCGAGGCTTCAAGATTGTTTCACTTTTCATTACATGACTTATCACAAATGGTGGAAATTTTCCAATGTCTTGATCAGAGAGCACTGGCATTCCACGAGGCTCCGGAACGCCCCTCACATCTACTGCAGCAGGAATTATTCATTTATTCACTTTACTGCCACCTTTAGTGACTATTCATTTCATTAATTCAATTCGTGCATTCTGTCATTTCGTGCATTATGTTAGTTCGTGCACTATGCTAATGAAGTTCACCTCTATGTCACTTCATGGATTCTATTCATTTCTAATCAATTCTATTCACACTTCTAAGCCAAACAAACGAGTGAAGCGTTAGTTATCCAATGTACGTGTTATTTTCGATGAATATCACTTTATGTATTTGATTTGTACATTGAGACGACCTTCGCTACACCTATGTAGGCTTAGATATTAACATGGAAGAGCCTGTGCGTCTTAGGCTTCATTCCCATAATTTCTCTGAGTTTGACTCAGTTGTCGGTTGGCCTGTCGGCTGACCGACAACACAACGTCGGTTGACCTTTCGGTTAACCGACACTTTGTCGGTTCAAGTTCCAGAAGCTGGATTTTTCAGTCCACTCTCTGATACATTCGTCGGTCAGGCCTCGGTCATGTGTCGGCTGACCGAAGATACCATGTCGGTTGACCGACATATTGTCGGTTCGAATTCCAGAGAGCTGGAATTCACTGAGACAGATTCCAGATCTGTCGGTTAGTCCGTCGGTTGACCTGTCGGTCGACCGACACTTCCATGTAGGCTGACCGACACAATGTCGGTCAGAATTCCAGAGAGCTGAAACTCTCCGAGACAACTCCCAGAGCTGTCGGTTAGTCTGTCGGTCAGGTGTCGGCTGACCGACACATGCCCAGAAGTTCAGTTCTGAACTTCAAATTTTCTGAAGCAAAACTCAAGGATTGGAGTCAAATGAACTCCATCCTTTCTAAAACTCTATAAATCACAAGAATACATAAGTACTTGCCTCTTGTGAAGGTTGAATGGATAAAAACCTCTTTCTTGAGCTTGATTCCAAGAGAAAACCTTGATTCCAAGCTTCACACTTTCACAATTTGAAAACGAAGTTGGGGAAGATGAAGTGAAGGATGTAAGCTCCTTGAAAACACTTACAAACCCCTTGTTTGCTACTTGATACAGTGAGATTGGAAGGAAAGAAAAGGAAAAAGGAAGAAGAAAGGTGCCTAGGGTTTGGAATGACCTGAAAATGAGATGAATGATCTCATTAGGGCCACTTTAGCTTATATAAGCTTAGTTTTGCATTTAAGTCCACTAATCTCACTAAATTACAATTTAAGTCAAATGAAGGGTCATTTGACCGGATTCTCGTCAAACGACTTCGAGCTTATTATGAAAGTTGACGTACTCGTCGAGATACACGTGTTGGTATCACGAGTTTCCGTATTCAACGAAATACGCGAAAATACGTATTTACACAAAAGTCCTTTATTTCCATGTTTGAGTCTAAAACTCCATTTAAACCATGCAATTCCATTCCTTACCATTCCATTAAGCCCAATTCATTCATTTACGGCTAATTCCATATCATTTGGTCATAGACCACCATTAGTTCAATTAACTGTGGTTAATTAGCCTTAAACTCAATCAATTCACTTAATCTCTTCACTGTCCGTTCATTACATTAATTTGGGACTAACTCCATTGAGTTTAGTCATCAATTACTATTAAACTAGTTAAATATGGTTAACTAGCACTAAATTCAATTAACTAGAGTTAATCTTGATTAACTCGGGACGGGACCTTACATGGTGGCCACATAAGAATGTAGTCATTTCACTAGAATGTGATTGCATCAAGCCCATTTCAAAAGGGTCTAGCATAAGAATTGTTTGAAATTAAATAGTTCTATCCATGATTGCACCAAACGCTTCTGTTTTTTATTGTGTGACGACAATTTTGACCTTTTCAAACTTCTGGAGCTATATTATGGGGAGCGGGTCACTGGGGTGTGAAAACGATGGCATTCCAACTACAATTACCAACTTGTTTGCAAAAGAAGAAAATTAAATGAAAGGCCTGCGACGATACAGTTGCACACTTTCTTATAACTTGATACACAAGCACCGTCTACTTTATTTCTGATGGCCGGTGTAGGTGCATATCTCTTATTGAGGCCGGTTGCCCCCGTCCGGCCTGTGTCTGCTTTCAAAACCCATATGAGAATTTTGAGTCCACTTCCAAAATCAACGTGGAGATTCAGGGTCAGCACCCAAAGCCCATGTGAAAATCCTTTATTTGCCCAACAAACACGAGTACCTGATCGGGTCTGCCGTCCTCAAGCAAAAATCCAGGGCGTTATCGACTTTCTGAGCAAGGCCGGTGCCGATGTTGTCCTTCCCCTTATTGTAGGAAAGTTGGTCGATTTTATTGCTAATGAAGGAAAACTCCTCATTGAAGTGCATGATGACCTCAGATGGATTACAAAAGAACTGGAGTGTATGCAATGCTATTTGGAAGATGCCGATTCCAAACAGAATACAGATGCGAGAGTGAGGAAATTGGTGGCAGAAATCAGAGATGTTTCTTACGAAGTTGAAGATGTGATTGACTCCTTCATCGTTAGTCAAAGGAGGGGAAATGTCATACCGCACCTCGATGTCTACAACCAGATTAAGCCAATAAAGGAAAAGATCGGCCACATCTCACAAAGAAGGGACACTTATGGCATAAGGGATATCAATGAAGGAAGACAAGAGGCAAGCTCTTCGACAACAACTTTGCAAGAACGTAGGCAGTTTTTCGCCTTGCTCGAAGATTCAGAAGTAGTTGGTCTGCAAGAAGAAATCGAAACGGTGAGGAAGCAGTTGATGTATCAGGAGCCAAGGCGGCGTGTGATTTCTATAGTTGGCATGGGCGGCTTAGGTAAAACTACTCTTGCCAAAAAAGTTTATCATGCTGTTAAAGGTGATTTTGATTGTCATGCATTTATTTGCCTATCTCAACAATATGAAATTAGAGACATCCTGATGCGCATTATAAAATGCGTAATGGACCTCTCTTTCGAGGTGATAGAGAAATTGAGTGTGGAGGACTTGGGGAAGAAGCTTCGTGATCACTTGAAAGAGAGGAGATATCTGGTGGTCATCGATGATGTATGGTCTGTGGAAGCATGGGACACTCTAAAACACGTACTACCAGACGGTATGAAAAGCAGTAGAGTCATGCTCACCACTCGCACTAGAGAGGTAGCTTTACATGCAAACCCATCAAGCCATCCCCATGAGATGCGCGTTCTTGATGACAATGAGGGCTGGGAATTGTTCTTGAAGACTGTCTTTCCAGGAGAAAATCCCTCAACCGCTTGTCCTCTAGAGTTGCAGGAAATTGGGAAAAAGATCCTTGCAAAATGTGGAGGGCTGCCTCTAGCTATTTTGGTCTTAGGAAGTCTCTTATCAAGAAAAAAGAAGACGTTAGGTGCATGGTCCAAAGTTCTTGAGAGTGTGTATCGCCATCTAACTAAAAGCCATGAACGGTGTATGGAAATATTAGCTTTGAGTTATTGGGATTTGCCTCCTCGCCTAAAACCTTGCTTCTTATATCTCGGTCTTTTTCCAGAGAAATATGAAATTCATTCGGCAAAATTAATCAGGCTATGGATTGCAGAAGGTTTCATCCAGCAGAGAGATAACGAGATTGAAGAAGATGTTGCAGAAGACTACTTAGAGGAGCTGGTTGACAGGAGCATGATTCAAGCGTCAAGGATGATATCTAATGGCCCAGTTGTCAAATGCCACATCCACGATCTTTTACGTGACCTCGCTATATCCAAAGCTACACAAAACAATTTCTTCACAATCCATGATGTTGAAGGTACTCGTTCATTCTCAGCAACCAAGGTGAGACGGCTGGCACTGCATCGTAGTATTCATGGGTATCAACCAACTGTGGCCCTTCGTTCCATATTGAGCTTCTCGAACTCCCACATTTCTGACTCAAAATTTAGTAAGGCAAAGTTACTGAGGGTAGTGAGTCAAGATGTTTATGGGCGAAGTACTCGTCAAAAAACACCAATATTACCTGAAAACGAAATCAAAGAATTTATTCTTTTAAGGTACTTGGAACTTGATTCAACCGATAGACCTCTCCCATCCATTGAAGGCCTCAATAGCCTACAAACTCTAGTATTAAATCCAGTATATCGGTCCTTACCTGATGCAATTTCGGGTTTGGAGAAATTGAGACATCTAGTGGCTTATGGTGACTATGAGGTAGGGAATCTACGAGTCAAGAATTTAACAAATCTCCAAACATTATGCTTAAAGGCTGGGAGTTGGATAAAAGATGGCTTTGGCGAGCTGACCAATCTTAGAAAATTGGAAATAGATGCAAAAGACAGTACACTGATAATAGATGAATCAGTGATTGACTCTATTCATAAATTGAAAAGCCTCCAATCACTTTCATTTAAAAGTCAGTCCGATCTCCCACTATTTAAGTCCTTCAAAGATCATTTGCATCTTTATGATATGTCATTGGATGGAAAAATACAGAAACTACCGGAGTTCCCACCGAACCTTGCCGACCTTATTTTGCTTAGTTGTTATATAGAACAAGATGCCATTTCTATGCTGGAGAATCTGCCACAACTTAGGAGTCTCGAATTATGGGTCGATTCGTATAATAGTAAGAAAATGGTTTTCTCTTCGGGAGGATTCGCTCAGTTGGAAACTCTGGGACTGCAGGAGTTACCACTAGAGTATTGGATAGTCCAGGAAGGACAACTGCCATCTCTCAAAAGTGTCAAACTCTTGTGTATGTCTTATTTGAAAACTGAAATTCTTCCCCAGCGAATTCGTGATCTCTTGAAGCGCATCTAGTTCAAGAAAGAAAAGCAGCGAAGCTTAAACGATATTGGGAGAAAACCAGGTACTTTCTATTTTCAATTTCATTCTATAATGAGATTTTTCTGATTAATCACTCTTAAAGTCAGATTCTCCAAGATAATGACAGTTCCCATCATAAATGATAGATTTCCTTTTTCATAGGGTTTTTTTCCAGAGAAGATGGCAAACAAAGTTGAATGGAAGTCCTATCCCATCATATCCATTTCAATTATAATTTGTGAACGACCCAAACACATGCTATCCAAGTATTTTAAAACTAGTCTCTTTAGAGTTCTCCTATTAATTTAGAACTCTAGGATTTTGTATCATTCTCAGCTTGTATATTAACTGATATTTTTACTTGCACTCTCATGCCTTTAACAGGAGATAACTCAATACCAGAAGCAGTGCTTTGGCTTCATATGAACGATGGTTTCCTTTCTTTTTCTTCGTCCTCTCATTTTATAACTTGTTTGTGAAACATTTGGAAATTGTTACCGTGTGATTCTAGAACTGGGTTTTGTACTGTTAACTATCAACTCATCGATGTGTTTTTATGTTCGTTGCTCGAGTTCATCTATATGGTGTTATTGGCATTTACATACTAGCTAAGCTATGATAAATTAACAAAGGTTTTAATATGTGCTCTTGGAAAGTTGAATAGGCCATAGACAAAATACTTAGGGCACGCTTTCGTGGTGTCTATACCTACACTTTTTTGTTGCCTTCCCCATCACCACTCCACCTCAGAAAAACCCCATAGGTTCAACGAAAATTACACTGCTTTTAAAGCTTTTCTTAGTTGGAAAATATTTGCATCAAATGTTAGAAAATGTTTCAACATAAAAGGCCCCACTTATACTTTCCATTTCCTCATAAAAGCATAATCTACACAAAAGTGCCCTTTCGTTTCGGTCATTATATCTGTCCTAGACTAGCAAGATATAGCGAACCCTACCCAGTTGCAGCACACTGCAATGCTCTCATTTTTATTTTGATAAATAGGATTTTATTAAAAAAAAACAAGGGCAAGACAATAACAAATTGTCTCAACAAAACAAACTAGTTATCCATCCCCTCCTAGGTCCTAACCCAATCCAAAATAAAGTCTTGATTCGTAATTCAGTTTAACAAGCATATGAGCACCCTCATTCTTAGATATAGCCAACACATGTGGAAAGAGGGCAGCCAGGGATTGAACCCAGGGGAGCTGGGTGGAGGGTATAATAACCCTTAAATTAGAGTTGCATGTCTATGGAAGACGCTTTTTTGTTGAATTTTGATAGGCAGATCAGTTTGGTGGAGCCCATTCAAGTCTCTAAAAGGGCTCGTTTGTTTGCTGGATATTCAACTTCTATGGATTCAATTGCTGAAACATTGCATCCATATGCAACATTTATTGCAATAATATCAAATTCTTAGGTGAATTTTTGAAAATACTGTGACACTATGATGATATTTATATAACATATTACTAAAAGAAATGAGAAAATTGCAATCATATTGAACGAAAATAGAAAAGTTTTTAATGAGTAGATCAGTTTTTCTTTCTTTTTTTGATGAAATCATATTGGTGTTAAAGCTTGAATCCAAGCCTGAATATACTAAACGGGCTGATTTGGATTTTTATCATTTTGCAATCGGGCATACTTAAATCCGAGCTGATGTGTTTTTTGTCAAAGTCCATACCAACCCTTGGGCTCATTAATTGAAAGTAGGCTAAACGCTGGGCACAGGTAAGTATACCCTGAATCTATCTTATTGAGTGTGACTCAGTGGCCGAGCTTTTTTAAATCCATCATGGGACAGGCCACATATAGAATGGACTGATCTTAATGGGCCAGATTTGGGCTGGACTCACTCTTGTGCGGGGCTAACTTCATTTACAGTTTGGGAGTTCAAGCTTGGTTTGCGTCCAAAATAAACTATAGAACTTCTGTTCGACCTGCCCGTTCGGAAACTGGGCTGGCCCATGTCCCCGGTAAAATCCCACTTCACATTTTGACCTGGAATTGGAATAAAGCCCAAATTCATAAAAATGGCATTGTGTGTGTCAAATATCCTTAGCCTATTTAAGAGCGGTCCAAGATATTAGACGGTCAAGATTTTCATTTTGTTGATGTTCTGTTTGGGATCTTGTTGAGTAGTATCGATCAGAACTCTGTTTTACTTATCTTCAGATCACTATGTTGGAGGACAAAACTTCATAGCTGTAAGCAAATTTTGTTACTTTGAACTTAAAACATGGAACTTAAAAAGTCTGTTGCACAGAAACCCTATAGTTGTCCTGTCCTTAAAAAATCTTCCTGTCCATTGTGGATAAGTTGGGGACTGCATCAAATTCCCAAGTTCCTCTGTCACCATTTCCATCTGAACATAAAGATGCTCTGGATAAACCTTTGCTACAGCATCTTATGCTGAACCGGGTAAGAAATCTAAATTGAAACTAGACTCGGTTTTTGTCAATATTTAAAAATGGATTAGATATTTATAAACTATAAATATAAATTTATTTATTTTATATGCATTCATAATAATCAATTTCAATTAATAAATTTGTATATATAAGAAAAATATTATAATAAAAAAAATAAAGGAAAAGAATATTGCATATTTTATAATTTATTAGTCCAAATAGTTAATATAAAATATAAAATATTAATTTCAAATTACAACCTAGTCATTATTTTTAGATAGATAACTCCAAACCTCATTCACACTTGCATAAAAAATAAGCATTAAGTATATAAAATCAGATTTGCCTATCAAATTGAGATGCAAATAATTTTTAAAAATGAGGTGACTATGCCGAGTCCTTCCTTATATTTCATTTGGTCCTTTGACAAAAACAGATAACTTCGAAGAGTCAAGAGTCAACTCAGGCGGGTTTTCCAACTCAACCAAATAACTCTGGAGAGTCAAGAGTCAACTCAGAGAGTTTTCCAACATTGATGGCTCTTCTATTATAACAATCCTGGCCCACCGTCTACATGATATTGTCTGCTTTTATTCATGGGATTTCAACTCAATCTTGGGTCACGATTTTAAAAGACTTCATGCGGGTTTAAGGTCAGATCGCATATTATAAGCCCGGTGTCAGGACTTACATATATTTTTGATGTTGGACTTGGACAAAGCCTCACGATGCTAACCAAAGCACTCCACCCTTACCCATGCAGATTTCTTGCCTTAGATCATAGACACGTGAACATCTGGTGAAGTTGATATTTTTCCCATACTTAAAAGTTAAAACCGCCATTCTCTTTAGCTGAGCATTCCTATCAAAGCCCTGAGGCGCTAGTTAATAGATTCAATACAACTACTTTTTAATACTCTCCTCGGATGGAGCCCACTCCTCAACAATGACACTGCGGTCAACCAAACATTCATTGGTGCACCATTATCCAATAATAATTTTTTAATATTTTTTACTAGATTGGCATACTAACTGAGGCTGATACTAACAAATTGAAGATCAAGGGATATCCATTGGCACATATGTAATACCGCACTCAACCATACGTGTATTGGCGGTCCCCCAAACAATTATTTGATATGGGAATCCATGGCGACTTTATAAGCCATCAGGTGAGTGAAAGCAAGTCAAGTCAAAGATTTTTAACTCAAAATCATAACCATGTAAAAATGTTTTGCCTATCAAAATTCAACTGTGGCCGTGGGTCCTCAAATGGGGGAGTCTTCCTGAGCAGTGTATGTACGGAGATTACTTGATTCAACGTATCTGTAATCCATATTTGCTTGAGCTTTCAATTGAATCTCTAATGCCCTTCATGTGCCTAAAAAATTTCTCCAACCATGCTTCCTAGTTCCTACGATCAGTGCCTCATGAGAAAAGGGAAAGAATAACAGAAAGGAAAAGGCCAAATTTTTACAATACCACATTTGCAATATCATATTTTTCCCTACAAAATTGTCAATCTGTCGTCATTCTCTCCATATTGTTGGAAGACTGCGTAGCTGGACTGCCATGGGTCCCATGCTAGATAGAGCCGATCCGCATGCTGTGGTTAAACTCCCATAAGTCTTGATCGGATAGAGGCCTTGTTGGAATTACCTCTTACTAGAAAAGTTTGAATGAGCATTAGACGCACGATTTGATCATACTCCCGGCTAGTCAAGTGATGTGATTTAGGAGTAGAGTTCTACCACAAAGTGCGATAATACCACGATGGTGCGCTGATTTAAGCCACAAAATAGACTAAGGTCCCTTTGCATCAGTATCTCTAATTGATTTCAATCCAATTAATTAACTAGCCAATGAACCTAAATTGAATTAAAAAGTAATCACTACAAAAGAGAGGGAGACACAGTATTTTTTCATGTGGAAAAATTCAGTTAGGAAAAATACCACGGGCCTTACTGTCTAGGCCAAAAGGCAAAATCCAAACACTATAAATCGAAAGTTACAAATACTCTACCTTATCCAATTACAACTCAGTCTAAGGACTGCTTTGATCTTGCCAGTTCCTCGTTGTTCATCTTCACCGTACTGGAGCCAACTACCTTAAATGCCTCTTCAAGATTAATCTACTCCGAGAGAGTAGACAAACGGATTTCCAAAGCTTCTATCTTCAGCACCATGGAAAAATAGTTATAAAGCACCAATGAATCCCTCTAAGAATTCTAGGATTTAGATGTGAGAGGTGTGTCCCTAGAATAGAGAGAATATGGCTTTAAATAAAATGAATTTCCTGCCTTGAGAAGCCCATGGAGTTTGACATGAAGTAGGCCTTCCAATTTGTGTAAAACTCCAAAAATCCCAAAAAAAATTCAAAGTGAAATAACATGCACTGCACGCACGTGCGGGTGCCGCCCATGGGCGTAGCCAGATAGAGGCAAGGGGGGGCACGTGACCCCCCTTTCTTTTTTAGGTAAAATTACAAAAATACCCCTGTGAGATTAAATTTATTACAAAAATGCCATATGCCCTAAATGCCAGCTGATGTGCATTTGACTTTCAAAATTGTGAAAGTCTTCTGTTCCTTCCCACTCCCAACGGCTGAAAGTCTTTGTTCCTTCCCAGCAGGCAGCTTCAAGCCTTCGAATATAAGTATCATGAATTATTTTCAAAATATGAAAAATCGTAGGGGTCAATTGTAAGTTAAATGTCAAAATCAAGAACAATGGTTAACTTTTGTGTTACTTACTTTTGAATTTTAATACAAGTACGTTTTTGTGTTAGTTTATATGCATTGTGCCCCCCCTTAACAAAAATCCTAGATCCACCTCAGGTGCCACCACACGTGCTCGTGTACTATGCGCACGTGCGTGCAGGCTTGCTGCCTTGCACACCTTGAGTCCGGCATGGGGTGTTATTTGTTGCGTTTTGTCACTTTTTGAGTACTTTGAAAGCCCGAGATCTTCGGGTTCGAATTGGAGACTTTGAGTCTCGATGGAATGCGTCCAATGTCTTCTAGTCACGAATCACGATAGAATACGTCTTGTAATCTTCTTGGGCAGTCTAACTAAAAATACAAGAGAAATAGAAATCCCATGTTTTGTCGAACAATAAAATTGCCAACATAGTTTCATTAGGATTACAATCCTTATAATCCCCCATTTTAACAATTCATGGACAAAGCCCTAGATATATACAAATTTATACCCAAAAATAAAACCCAAAACACAAAAAGTTGATTTTTGAAATTTTAAAATTCTTATTCGCATTTAACTTTATAATGACACGTGTCATTGTTTTATAGGCTTAGAAAAGGGGCTTTTTTTTTATATAAAAAGCATCCAGGGAGTTTTGTAGCGCTCCTCATTCTCATAGGAGCATCTCTCATATATATATATATATATATATATATATATATATATATATATATATAGGGAGGGCCTTTCCTTAGCTCATGCTGAGGAGGAAGTCCGCTCAACACATGCGTGTCCCAAAAACTGCCCACCCAAATTTATTTCATTTGCCCGCTCTCCATCTAAGGCCCAAATCAAATCCTCATTGAAATGCACCTTTCCATCCCTACCTCTCCTTCCTCTCTCTCCGCTCCTTCTGCCCGGCATCTCCTTCTCCCAGGCGAGAGTTCGTCTCTCTCCTACGATCATTTCTCTCCGACGTTGTCTCTATCTAGCGACGCTGCCTCTCCCGCGACGTTGTATCTCTCCAGCAGCTGTCTCTTTCCGGCAACGTTGTCTCTCTCCCGCGACTCTAGATGCATCTGAATAAGTCACAAATCCTCCTGTACCCGTGGGTAACGACAAAATTGGGGCGGTCGTCAACTTCTCTTTCAAAGCTTGGAAACTAAACTCACATTCCTTAGTCCATATGAACGGTAAATCTTTTCTAGTCAACTTCGTCAATGGGGCTGAGATCTTAGAAAAATCTATCTTTAACAAATCTGTGGTAGTATCCTGCTAGGCCTAGAAAACTCCGAATCTCTGCCACAGTCCTTGGACTTCGCCAATTTATAACCGGTTCTACCTTGGCTGGATCCACCCTTAGGCCATCTCGAGTAATAATATGCCCCAAAAAGGCTACTTGTTCAAGCCAAAAATCGTACTTCTCAAGTTTAGCATACAACTGATGAATCCTCAAAAGCCGAAGCGATGATTTGAGGTGATCTGCATGTTCTTCTCGTGACTTCGAGTACACCAAAATATTATCAATGAAAACTACGATAAATTGATCTAGGTAGGGAGCGGAGATCCTATTCATTAACGTCATAAATACCACCAGTGCATTGGTCAAACCAAAGGGCATCACCAGATATTCGTAATGACCATATCTTGTCCTGAAAGCTGTCTTCTCAATGTCTTGCTCATGGACTCTCAACTGGTGGTATCCTGATCTGAGATCGATCTTCGAAAAGTAACTACTCCCTAAAGCTGGTCAAACAGTTCATCGATTCGAGGCAATGGGTACTTGTTCTTTATCGTTACTTGATTGATCTGCTTGTAGTCTATGCACATCGAAGAGTACCATCCTTCTTTCTCATACCTCGGATGAAGCCCACCGACAAATCTCTTCACTTTCTTTTCTTCTGTATCAACTAGATCTTTGGTAAACTTAGACAATTGAAGGAAAGTGTGCACATATGTCACCATCGTCATCTGGTTCTGCTTGAGGGAGATGAATTCTTCTTCTTTCTTCTGGTACATATGATCCGGTATAAACTTGTGGGGGAACTATTCTTGAAAAGTCTTCCATATAGTGGCGTTGGGCATGACTTCATAAGCATCTTTCACACCCTTCCACCAATCTTTGCAACACCTCGAAACATCGAAGTAGTGAGAACCACTCGTTGTTTGTTGTCGCAGATCATCTTTTAAACACATCACCTATATGCTCTAGCCATTCATCCACCTGTTTCGCGTCTTCTTTTCCCTAGAACTCCGTAGCTCCTCTCTTTCTGAACTTCTCATATAGAGCATTCGGGTCACGTTCTTTAGACTGAATGACTACTTGGGTTCCCGGATTTGGCTGCGCTTGTCCTTTTCTGGCCATCAACATTGCTAGGTTCTCATTTGTCTTGGCCATCTGCTCCATCAGCATCATCATGCAGGCTTCCATGGAAGGAGGATCATTTTCCAATAACACAAATGAATCTTCATTATGGGACTCGTTATTTCCCCCATTGTGTCCACTCCCGGAGCCTGACGCCATTGACCTGCAAAATAATTGTAAGAGTTAAGTTTATACTCTATTCTCTCCACACAATTATAACGATAGATACAATTGCTAACAATAAACTCACAACTAACCATAAACTAGCCCTGACAATTCTATACTCCTAATCGACCCTAACTCATTCTCACCATGTTTCTAATTGTTTCTAAGTCTTTTAGGAAGACTTTTAGGGCTCTGATATCATACTTACATATGTCACATCCTAGTCCCGAATCACCCTGGCCTAGGGTAATCCCTGAGGAGAGACACAAGTACTCCCGTGTTGTTGTACCTGTCTCGAGCCAAATACAACACACGAAGGAGAAAACAACTTTCCACACGTGAGTCTAGTTCACTAGAACCTGTCAATTAACATTTCAATTTTATAACGGAAGCTGAAATCCATACACATAAAGTATCATTTCCTATTTAGTTCAATTAAATATTCAAGTTTAATACAAAAGAATTACACATGTATATACATTGAGTAACAAAAGAGGGTGTATAAAAAAACCCTATATAACTATACCAAAAGTAAAATCAAAAGTATAACTAACTAAGTGTGACTCACACAAAAAAGGGGCTAGTCACACACTACCGTAGTCCTCAAAATGTACATCACACTCTCCGGTGGAGAAGTATCTACACTGGCCCCTACTCTGGCCACTCCTCTAATCCTGGAGAAGCCTCCTAGGTACCCTCCTATCTCTCCTGGGCCTCTTTAAAGTCGGGAGCTGCACCTGTGACTATGACACCAAAATTAGTATCTCAATAAGACGATCTAACAGGTATAAGCATTAATAAGGAAGTACGTAATGCTACAAATTGAATTGAAAAGACAATTAAATTAATAGATATCAATGATAAGTATCAACTAAGCAAATTGTGCGAAAATCGAATAGTTTATGCTTATGAATCAAGGTGGAATGAAAACATACTAATTGGCTACTACATTGAGCTCATCCTCTCAAAAAAGAGCGAATCTAGTTGAGATGTCACAGCATCCCGGCTAAAGGCTAGCTAGCTACCCGGGTCTGGAGTTCCGGTGTTCCAAATGACTTGTTGCAATAATCTCGAATAACTAAACCAAGTTCAACCCTATCGAATATCACAGAGTCGAAGGTAAGTAGTGCCGACTCAGTCGAATCAAATAATAATTGAATTTGAGTAAGTCTGTAATCACTTGTTTATAATCAAATCGAATTAGTAATGCATATACTCGAATACTTACTCAGTCCACATTTCCAACGAATACCACAGCGATTATACGATAATTAAGCCACGAATCGGAATTGGAAAATCGAACCACAATGAATACTAATAATGCAATCAACATACTAATTAGGATTGATATCAATAACGAAATTGGACTTCAATATGAAATGCAATAATTTAAAGGAATCAAGATAATTCTTACTAACCAAACCTAATCTATTATTTATAGTCTCTCACCGTCCATTACAAGGTAATTCCGGAAGGTCAAAGTAATACTATCTTGTTGAGTGTCACATATTATGGGAATACGTTGAATTTCTACAAATACCCTCGTGGCATAGTGCTAGACAAATGATTTCCCATTGGACCAATTAATGAGGTTAAAGGTTCCATTTTAAGGTCATAAGGTCTTAAAAAATCCTAAATCCCTATGGAAATAAGGGTGAGCACCATAATTATCTATTAGAGATGATTATGGTGGGTTATGATAGGTTGATGTTGATAATTCACCCTAGGTCAGAAAGGACTCAGGCTTCAGCTTCAGGTTTGCTCGAGCGGACCCAAGTTCGCTCAAGTGGACCCCATCTAGAGGCTTGATCGCTCGCTCGAACCATTTCGTTCGTTTGAGTGGTGGATTCAGAAAGGTGTTCGCTCCAGCGGATCCCATCCAGAGAGTTGGTCGCTCAGGCAATCTTTTTGATCGCTTGACTGACTGCTTTAAGAGGAGGTTTGCTCGAGCAAATGATCTAGTTCGCTGAGCGAATGCTCCAGAATTCCTGCTTTCGAAATTCCCATTGTTTCTTCCCCCATCCACTTCTCAACTCCCTTCCATCACATAACCTGTACAATGGAGCCTCCTTGCTCTCATAAACATAATATACAACTCCTCCATCCAATTTCATCAATTAAAATAATAAACAATTCAACCATTCATTCATTAAGAAATTAGAATCATTGAGAAAGAGTCTCATTTGAATCAATGGTAACTAACAAAATGTAAATCTAAATCAAGCTTATACTTGCCTCTAATAGAGCTTTCCAAATCCTTTCTTCACCGCTTGACTCAAAAAACCCAAATTCCAAACCTGAATCACAAATACACATGGGAAAAACAAATG
The DNA here is from genome assembly GCA_028538565.1 of Umbellularia californica. Taxonomy (NCBI): domain Eukaryota; kingdom Viridiplantae; phylum Streptophyta; class Magnoliopsida; order Laurales; family Lauraceae; genus Umbellularia; species Umbellularia californica. Next base: position 76,150,823 of record JAPQWN010000006.1, on the reverse strand, counting down.
AATATGCATGTATTGTCAACTCTAAGTCCCTTGACTCTATTTCAACTCAAAAACCTAACCAAAAATAGTTTGAAGCCTACCTCTTGCAAGAATTTCAGATTTGGATAAGGTAGGAGATGGTGGAGGTGATTTCTTGTCAACAAAGAAGAGAGGCAGATGAAGAAGATGAAGAGGAGTTCTCTCTTAGTTCCCAAGTGCACATGCTAAGGCCTCTTGATGATTGAGAAGAGAGAAGAAGGAATGAAGGAAAAGAGTAGAGAGAAGAGGAAAGGAGAAGGAAATGAAAAGGAGAAGAAAGGGAAGGCAGTTGTTTATATATAAGGATAAGGGTGCCCTTTTTGCAAGAAGACCCACTCAAACCATATATTTCCACTTTGAGTCAAAAGGGGGTCCAAATAATCAACGGTAGCTCAAATGAAGTAGAGTCTAATACGTAACTCCACATTCTCGTCAAACTACACACAATGACGCCAAGATGACGTGCAAATGATGCAAAATTAGAAAATCGATAATTATGAAAAAGTCATCGACTCTACTCAATTGAGTCAAACTGATTCCAACTCACATATCTAAGGTTCAAGACTCAACTAACTCAACCCATAAAGGCTAATTAACACTAATGACATAATTAGCAACTAAGCACAATTAATTTAGCTAAAACACACTTAATTAGCACTAAATAAGGTTAAATCAGGTCGGGGTGTAACACTTTGTCAACGTTGAGCACAGAGCAATTGTTATGATTGACATTTTTCTATGCTGTTGGATTATGAACTCTGATTGTTTTATTATGCTGAGCTTGGACTTCATTCCGAGATTCACTTCAGAGTAATATGAACTGTTGGATTATGTAACATGTAGAATGTAGCTATGTTTTCAACATAACCAATCCAACATGTTCTGCATAGTAATTTAGCTGCCTTCAGCACCATATCACATATAGTAGCAGAACGGGATCATTCTTGTTAGATATGCAGGTAAACTACATGCAGGGGATGTTTTGTGAACCAAACGGAGCCCTATACAAAGCTTATCCTATTAAATATGGGATGACTGACTGTAATTTCTATAGCTGATCCAAACAGGGCTTGTACATAGCTCATCCAAATAGGGCTATATACATAGTTGATCCAAACAAGATCGATGTATTCGTAGCCAACTTAACTGACATGGCAGACTTCAATTTTTTTGAGTAACCTAGCCATCAAATTTCAAGAACTTGAATTTTATGAAGTGCATTATAAAACTGCATGTGCATGCAGAGGTTAACTATGATCACATAGAGAACCTTCTCTGTTTACATGCAAGTCAGTATCTAAAACTTACTCGAAGATGATATCTCTGTACCAAATCCAACAGAATTAGAAAATGTGAGAATGAATGAGCATCCTAGAGATCACTAAAAATAACTATATTACAATTGCAGAATTTATCTGAACAGGAATGTATTCACAAAAGTCTGAAGTAGGCTTGTAGAGGTGAACTACGCTTGCAGTCGCTGATAGGGGAACATGTACCTATATTTATGAGGCACGTTTATTTGCATAGGGAGGATTGGAGCAAAATAAAATGTCAAGTCAAGAGTAAATTGTAGCAGCAGAAGTATGAAAAGAAACAGACCAAGGAAGAAGATCACCGTCTTCAACTCAATATCAATACTTTGACTCTACAAAAAGGAGATATAGAAAACCTAAACAAATTTGTAATTCATAGTATTCCCTAAAAGAAGCATTATATCACTTTTTTATAGTCCCGAAACCTTAAATTACCCAAAATATCAAACTTATTAAAAATAAAAAGTTACATCAAAGGCCTTTGACCATCCATAAATAATTTTCTAAGACCTTCCACAAAGACTCAAATTCAAACTGACTCAAAAGGCCCTTAAAATAGTCAAAATCACAACTTACTATAAATAGTAAGTTTTCCAAAAAAAAAAAAACGCATTTTGACCTTCGAGACAGTGTACTGCGACAACTCCAACTGCCTTCTTAAGTTGTCCAGGGCATAGACCTTGTCGATAGATTCAAAGTCATGGCTATGGGCCTCGGGTCATGGTTATGGGCCTCAAGACGATACCATCCATAAACAACTTTCTAAGACCTTCCACAAAGACTCAAATTCAACCCCTCAAAATACTTAAAACAGCAACTTACTATAAATAGTAAGTTTTCCAAAAAACAACACATTTTGACCTTCGAAATAGAATACCGCAACAACTCCAACCGCCTTGTTAAGTTGTCCAGGGCATAGAGCTTGTCGATAGGTTCAAAGTCATGGTTATGGGCTTCGAGACGATACCCGGATCAAAAGTTATGGTTGTTTGAAGTTGACACTATGGGTTTAACCTTCCGGCTTAACTTCTTGCAATCTTCTTGTTTCATAAATGCTTTTGCGACTTGTTCTACATCACAAAGGAAAGAGGATGGATGGATAATAAATGCACTACATGACAAATAGTTATTGGGGAGTAATTTGAAGAGGGTAAAAGTGGGGTGGAGAGGAAACTTTGTATTTATATCATATCATACTGATCCCTAAGTTGATGCAATTTGGGGAGTAATTTAACCCTGTTTGGGAACTTCACTAGTAGAGTGCAGTGAAATAAAGCCTCCATTTTTAATACAAATGGTCACATCAAAAGTAAATATTTTTAAAATTCCCTTCTTCTTTTTCAAAAAAAAAAAAAAAAAAAGAAGAGTAAAAAAGCAACCTCCTTTCTCCACTAAAAAAATAAAAAAACATCCACGTTTTAAACAAAAAGTAAAAAGGATTCCCTATCAAACAACAAAAGACAAAGTATCATCTTAACATACTTATCTTTTATTCTTTCACCATTTGAGGCTTTACTTTACATGTAAAGTTCCCAAATAGACCCAGCAGTGGGTAAAAGTTTTTTAGCATTCAAAATAAAATTACTTCTTTTTTTTAAGGTAAATGCTCACAGCTCCACACACACTCACACAAGTCCCTCACTATCAAGGCTACAACCGGGGGTTTCTGTGGAAGGGAGGTACTTCACATACTGAACTACTAGTGGATTAGCTTCCCTCTATTTCTATTCTTAGCATCCAAACACAATGAAGTTACATGGTCAATCACATCATCATGTACTTTTCAACCCTATTTTAATCAACTTCAAAGTTATATCTAAATTCTCCTCCAATGGCCTATATTGTTTTCATGGAATTTAAAAGAATTGTTACATAGAAACCCGATCTCGTTTGGTAACTATACTAATAAAGTGAAGTGAGGTGAAAAGTAAAATTGAGAGATAAGAAAAGATGAGTCAAATTAAAAGGTGATATTTTTTGCCATTTAGCAAAATGAGAATGTAGCATTTTGGCTTTTTTTTTTCAAAAAAAAAAATATGACTTTTTTGTCATTTAGTGCCATGGGAAAATAACTTTTTTGAATGTTTATGATAAAAAATTGAGGTGGTTTTTTGAAATAAAGCACTTTTTTTACCCATTTTCTTTTATTGTCTTATGATTTAAATACATAAATATTATATACACATATAATTATTTGTTTTACTCTAATGCGTAAATGAGATCTGAAAATGGTTTGTAATGGAGCCATATTTACATGAGGATTTTCACCCCTTCCTCAAAAGTCACCCATAAAATTTCGATCTAGGGCAAGTCGTAGTATAAAGAGATATTGCCTGGAGAGTTGTCCGTAGACCTAACATTTACCTATGAGAGATCAAAGTTTAAGTGTTTCCCTCGTATGATATCTTAGGACTGTGCAAAATCACAAATATTACCTTGTACGATATCCTAGAGCCGTGCGATATCACACTATTACTGTACGAACAGCTCTACGAAAAATATATAAAATTTAATTGTTGTGGGGCAAATGTCTGATGTAACACCAGTCTACGATCAATATCCCCAGTATCAAATACCATCATATCCTTTTATTTTTTTACTACTCATGTAAGCCCCAAATCTTTAATCCAAATTGCTCAAATTTCTTATTGACCAAACAAACCCCAAAGTATCCTATTTCATTTCTTAAATGTCTATAGATCTTGAGGTAAATAAGAGTTTTAAATATGTAATCCGAATTGTTTACTCATATACATATGGTACTTCAAAGGTGCAAAAACAAGAAGGCAGTGATCGATCACCTGTCTGATAACACGACCTTTTCCTTGTGAAACTTGTTTTGTACCATGACAAGAGACGGGTGTGATGAAAGTTTTCATACCAACATTGTCTGAAATTTACACCATTCAACATTCGAACATATACGCAAATGCATAAACGTACAACACTTGCATGTGGTCTCAGCAAAAAATAGAAAAAATAAAAAAAAAACTTGCATGTGGTTAGTTCTTTAACATTTCTACTCTAGATTCATATTTCTTTACAGATTATTTATCTGCTATTTGTACTTTTTTTTTTTTGTCTATTGTTTCATTATAAAATAGTGTTATAAATAATTCTTTTGAAAATTCAAAATATCTAACCTGTCGCTCAACTTGAATGCTGCAACCTAATTTGGCCACTACTTTTCCAGTGGGCCCCACAACTGATCGCACCATCCTTTCGTGGATCATATGCCTTTTCAGTCATTGTCGACCACTCAACTCCGTTATTGTGGGAGTGGGCCGTTGCAGTGTGAATGTGTGATCACAACATGGGATTCCTTCTCTCATCTCTTTGCTAACCAAAATTTCCATTCAAAATCCTAGTCGCTAGAAAATGAACGCACTTCTCTTGCATTGGTTGAATTGGAGTTCATCCCGGTGTAAGATTGATCACATAACAAAATTTAAGAATAAAGTATCAAAGTATCCATGTGAATTGTATATTATCATTCATATGAATAAAATAAAGGGTTTGATGTTTATAATTAATAATGCACAAGATTGTGCTAATCACAATATAAGCCATCCGATTAATGTTATGATGGAATAGATTTCTATTAAAGTAAAATATAAGGATGTAGTTGGAGGGGATTACAGTCATTGTGTGCGGCCTAGATTATCGATTGGTAGACTCCCCAGTAGGGGTCCGCACATCGCACTTATGGGAAGCACGTGGGAGACCGCTCAAGGAATCCGCACTGATGTTTGTAGTTGAGACAACATAAACACCGCAAATTTAGAGACTTTATATTAGAGAAAAAAATTGACCCTCAATCCAACGGTCCAACCCATCAGGATAGGTGAAAACTCAATAGATCTAGTGTATTTAAGGAGGTCTTATGTGTGTAGATGGTTTAGATGTATTATAAAGTTGGTTCCACTATGTCATCCCACATCATAATATAGGGAGGAATGGATGCGCATGAATATATTATGTCCCAGTGCTCAACCTTAAAAAAAAAAAAAAAAAAAGCCAGAGAAAAATCGGTGTTTTTAAAGTAGGAAATTTTTTAGAATTTTTCGTACGTGCAGAGGAAGACAGTGATACATCCATTATTTCTGAAAGTTGGATCCAGCACGAGGGGTGGCCTAGTGCCGATCGTGGTTTGATGGGTTCTTTGTCGGGTGCAATGATTTCCTCTTTATGGGTACGATTGTCTGTGGATGATAGGTGTGTGGGGAAAGTTAGAATGTTAAATGGGGGTTATATTAATTAGGTTACAAAAAAATATTCTTGCAGGAGATCGGTAAATTTTACAACTAATAAGTGACATCAGAAGATTTTACAAATCACAAAATCACATAAGAAAATTACCCTTTTTTGTATTTTTGCACCCACATTGAAGAAATTTCTTTTTAAATTCTTCAAGGGTATTTTAGATCCCCTGAGTGAGAGAGGCCGTGTGCTTTGAATGTATGTAATTTGCTATAGGTGGGTTCCACTTTAAGTTACCCTACTTCCACTACCAAAAAATACATGAGGGACACAACAAGGTGATAGTGACTCTTCTTTCTCAAGATCCTCTTAAGATTTGACTTAGAAAAAACCAAGATCAACGGAGTTCATTTATTGAAAACCCAAGCCATTCAAGACATGACACTTTAAGTTTAACGTATGTTTTTTAATTTTTACTGCAACAGGAGTTCGCCCAACTATAAGACTGGCTTTTTAATAATAAAAGAAATGGTAATATTGAATAATAAAAGATTTTGCCAATAACATTTTTTCCAATCAAGTAGTCAATCTTACGGTACTACCATATGAGAGTAAGATTAGGGGATTCTGGGCGCATCTTTACTCTGAGCAGCTAGGATTTTCAAAAGATGGGACTCACTTTTGAGTACCACTCCTTTTTAAATCCGGATTTCTCAAACTCAATTACTAAAAGAGGGTCCGGATTTTTCCATTTCTCATCTCTTGTTTTATAGGTGGTATCAGACTAATAATTATGTGATTGTTCCAAGAAATAATGTTTATTGCTCTGGTGCAGTTAGGGGTGTAAATCTGGGCCGTGCCGACTGAAGGAGGGCCCAGCCCGGGCCCGGGCCGGGCCGGCACGGCCCACGTAATTACACGGGCCGTGCCGTGCCTGGCCCAAGGGCTCAGGGGCCAGCCCAGCCCGGCCCGGCCCACGGCTGGGCCGGGCCCTAGTCGGGCCTGGGCCGTGCAGCCCGTGGGCGGCCCACAATATTTTTTTTTTAAATTTTTTTTTTTTTAGGTTCTTTATGTCTTTTTTTTAGGTTCTTTAAAAAATATGTCTTGGACCAATTTCACTAAAATAAAGAAATTAAGAGAAATAACAAGTAGAATAACACTAATGATGTTTTGAAAAAATACATCAAATAAATTGTATTTCCTTGAAATTTAAGTTACAAAAGTTCAAAAAAATTACAAGTTTGAACTTGGATCAATATATATAATGAAATTCAAACCTTCTAATAAATGAAAAAGAATTACAACTTTAAAAACCTATGATACATTCTAAAAAATAAATTACAACTTTATAAACCTATGATACATTCTAAAAAATAAATTACAACTTTAGAAACTTATGATACATTCTAAAAAATAAATTACAATTTTACAAACCTATGATACATTCTAAAAAATAAATTACAAGTTGAAAGCCTATTATACATTCTAAAAAAATTATACTATGATATATGTAACCCTGCTAGCTCGTCTTCTATCTCGATCTCATCATCATCGAGGTGTTGTTCCCTATCATGTGCTTGATACCAATCCCGTAAGCACATGCAGGTCTCAACGGTTTCTTCTGAGAGCATAGTCCTCCTAGGGTCAATAAGGCGCCCACTTGCACTAAATGCTTGCTCTGATGCAACTGTAGACGCTGGTATTGTTAGAATAGCACGGGCTATGGCGGAAAGCACGGGAAACTTAGTTTCGAATGATTTCCACCATGCCAAAAGATCAAAATCATCTTCATCTTCATCCTCGACCACAATAGGATCGCTCCCCAAGTACATTGTTAATTCATTAAGGTTGTAAGATCCTCCGGAAGAAGAGGAGTTACTTCCATGAGATTTCTTCAAAATACTCCAAATAGCCTTCTTTTTTCCTTTATGTACTTGGGGAGGGCCTGTTAGGACCGTGGGTGCTATCGATCTACCTAATCGGGTGGCATAATCCAAATAAAGTGTTTCTAATTTTGTCTTAATTGTTGTAATGTCATTTATATTAGTTGTATTCATATTAGAGCTTATTTCATCAAGAAGGGTTTCTACACCCTGTAATTTCAATCTAGGGTCTAATATAGCAGCTATACAAAATGTTAAAGGAGCTATTCTCCAATATGATGAAAACTTTGCCTCCATTTGTATACACATGAGTTGAAAAATTGGAAAATCTCTATACTTTTTAAAAGTAATACTTATTTCAAAAAAATGGGATAAAGCTTGATTTAATGTGGGATAATATACCCCAGAAAAAAACAATGTTGCATCATGAAAAACTTCTAAAAAATCTCTTATTATCTCAAGAAGGGTCCATTTATCATCACTTATAAAAATATTTTCATGCTCCAAATAAAGTTGACAATATTGATTTAGTGCCATTTTATAGGCACATGATTCTTTTAACATTTTATAGGTAAAATTCCATCTATGCTTTACATCATATGATATTTTCTTTGGTCTTAGATTCAAATTTACACATATGTCCCTCCACCATTGTTTTCGCGAGGGAGAACAAAAAATGTATCCTACAATCCATTTAATAGTCTCTAAATCATCTCTAATTAATTTCACCCCTACTTGTACAATAAGATTTATGATGTGGCATGCACATCTATTGTGAAATAGATCTCCATTTAAATCAAGTTGAATTGATTGTTTTATTAACTCTACTGCGACATTGTTAGTGCTTGCATTATCTAAAGTTATAGAAATTATTTTATTTTCAATTCTATATTCTCTAAGTTTTTCAAGGATGGTGGACCCTATCCTAGCACCAGTGTGTGGAAATTCTAGCATAGAAAACGAAATTATTCTTTTCTGCATCACCCAATCACTATCAATAAAATGTGATGTGATTGCAATGTACCCCAGATTTTGTTTGGAGGTCCATAAATCTGAAGTTAAAGCTATTTTTCCAGGTATATTTTCAAAAACATTTTTTAAATTCTCTTTTTCTTTCAAAAAAGTTTTTATTGCATCATTTCTAGCAGTAATTCTAGATATTCTTTGCCATGAAGGAACAAAGGCAGACCTCAAAAATCTTTCAAAACGTCGATCTTCGGAAAGTACAAATGGATAATGGGAAGAAACTATATACTTAATAAGTTGATATCTAGCATTAGTAGGGTCATAATTGAAAATTCCTAAACCGCCAGATGAATCTGTTTGAGAAAGTTGTGTTTGAACCATCCCACGGCTCCCACCTTTTCCCTCATCGTTAGCGTTTTTCGCTTGGTCGCTTAGACACTTTTTCATGTGTCTATTAAGGTGCCCAGTGCCACTTGATGATTTGGCACTGAGGAGATCTTTGCAAATTTTACATTGTGCCTTTTCCTCTGTTCCTCCCGTGGGACATGGGACAGTAACTTTAGTAAAACAATTCCATACATGAGAAGTCAATCTTGATTTTCTCTTCTTTTTAGTTGCAGCAACCGAAGACGATGCTGGATTTTGGGGATTATTGCTATCTACTTCTATGTCCTGATTTTGATCTAAATGAATAAATCCAGGATCTTCCTCATTTAGAGAGAAGTCAAGGTTGAAAGGTTGTGATGGTCCAGCCATTTTTCTAAATAAAAGATAAAAAAATTTTTGATAAATAATTATGTATAATGTGTTTTTTGTGATAATTTATATAAGAAAGGGGAGAAGATGTGACTTAATATATAATATTACTATGTATATTATTACTAAGTAAAACTCAAAATTAAAGAAAATAAATACCTTTATGAGAGAGGCTGAAACTTGAAAGGGAGAGCTAATGGAGAAGTTCTTCTTAGTTGAATCCTCCACTTTAGAGAAGTCACCCTCACTCTTCACTTCTTAGAAAACTTTGTATAGAGAGCTTAGACTTTAGAATGAGACTTAAGAGAGCTTAGAGCCTTAGAACTTTAGAGGGAGTGTGAGAAATGAGAGAGTAGATGAGTGTAGAGAAATGAGAGAGTAGATGAGTGTAGAGAAATGAGAGGAATAAGGGCTATTTATAGAATTCTTAAGTGATAAAATGACATAAAATACCCCCTCATATGACCGTTTTATAGCAGTTGGGGGGGTATAATGGTAAAAAATGATCAAAAGACACTAATACCCTCCCATATGACCGTTTATAGCTGTTGGAGGGGGTTAAAAATGTAAAAAGACCTTTTTTTGGGAAGTGGGGGGGATTTTTTGAAAAAAAGAGCCGTTGGGCTCTCTGCGGGCCGTGCCCGGGCCGGGCCGCCCGTGGGCCTGGCCGTGCCTCGGGCCGGGCCGGGCCGCCCGCGGGCTCTGGGCACTGGCCTAGCACGGCACGGATTTTAGCCGTGCCGTGCCGGGCCGTGCCTCGGGCCTGGGGGACCTGGGCCCAGCACGGCCCATCAGGGCTTCCGGGCCGGCCCGTTGACCAAGTCAACGGGCCCAGGCACGGCCCAGGCACGGTTTTTTCGTGCTGGGCCCGTGCTGGGCCTGGGCCGCCCGCCCATATTTACACCTCTAGGTGCAGTAAGAGCAGTGTGGCCAATTCACATTAGATGATAGGATGTGAATTGGTGGGTCCAATGTCGGCTTTCAGATAAGATCATAAGAACCACTTGTCTTTTAGCTTTTAGCTTTAAAATAAAATAAGAAAAGCAAGTGGAGAAATAATTGAGGAAGCTTTTAGCTTATGATCATGACATGAAATACAATACCAGAACAACCTTCAGCCTTCTTTCTCAGCAATCCATGGAGTATTTTTGAATTCTGCTTCCAAAAGCAGAAGAGACAGATGGCTTCCGAGGCCGTTGTCACCTTTGTTGTAGGAAAACTGGGAGAACTTCTCATTCAGGAAGCTCAACTCCTCAATGAAGTGCAATGCCAATTCGAATGGATTGAGACAGAGTTGAAGCGGATGCAATGCTATCTGAAAGATGCTGATTCCACACAGAAGGCCGATGAGAAAGCGAAGAATTTGATAGAAGAAATCAGAGAGATTTCTTATGATGCTGAAGATGTAATTGACACCTACATCCTCAGTAAAACTTTACAAAGGAGGAGGCCTGGATTTGAACGGCGTGTCCGAAAGTACGTCTGCATCATTGACGAGCTAAGAACTCGCCACGAGGTCGCCCAACAGATTGAGCGAATAAAGCTGAAAATCAAGGAAATCCCAATAAGTAGGGAAACTTATGGTATCCAAGAACAGAGACCAGAGGGAAGCTCTTCGACCACAAGTTTGCAAGAACGTAGACGGTTTTCTGCCCTGCTCGAGGAACCGGAACTAGTTGGTCAGCAAGAAGAAATCAGCACTTTGAAGAAGCAGTTGGTCAATGGGGAGGTAAGGCGTTGTGTGATCTCTATAGTTGGGATGGGCGGTTCAGGTAAAACTGCTCTCGCCAGAAAAGTTTATGATGATATTAAAAATGATTTTGATTGTCATGCCTTTATTTGCCTATCTCAACAATATGAAATGAAAGATGTCTTGATACGCCTTATAACATGCGTAATGGACAAGCTTCTAAGGAAGAAAGAGGAATTGTCTCAACAATATGAAATGAAAGATGGCTTGACACGCCTTATAACATGCGTAATGGACAAGCTTCTATGGAAGAAAGAGAAATTGACTAAGGAGGAATTAGTGAAATTGACTAAGGAGGAATTAGAGAAATTGACTAAGGAGGAATTGACTAAGGAGGAATTAGTGAAGTTGACTAAGGAGGAATTAGAGAAATTGACTAAGGAGGAATTGGGGGTGATGCTTCGTGATCACTTGAAACGGAACAAGTATCTGGTGGTCATTGATGATATATGGTCCATAAAAGCATGGGACGACATTTTAAAGCTCGTACTACCAGCTAATGGCAAGGACCAAAGCAGAGTAATGCTTACCACTCGCATCAAAGATGTAGCTGTACATGCTGACCCAGTAACCCCTCTCCATGAGATGCGCCTTCTTAATAATGATGAAGGCTGGAAATTGTTCATGAAAAAAGTCTTTCCAGGAGAAAACCCCCCAGCAGCTTGCCCATCAGAGTTGGAACAAAAAGGGAGAGAGATATTTGCAAAGTGTGGAGGTCTGCCACTGGCTATTTTGGCCTTAGGAGGTCTCTTAGCGAGAAAAGAAAAGACACTCCGTGAATGGTCTAAAATTTCTGAGGATGTAACTTCAATCTCTAAAGAATGTTCGGAAATATTACGTTTGAGTTACCAGGATTTGCCTCATTACCTCAAACCGTGCTTTTTATATTTTGGTCTTTTCCCAACAGATTATGAAATCCATGCGGGGAGACTAATCAGGCTGTGGATTGCTGAGGGTTTCATTCAGGAGAGAGAGACTGAGACCAAGAAATTGGAAGACTTTGCAGAAGACTACTTAGAAGAGCTAGTCGGCAAGAATATGATTCAAGTGGCAAGCAAGAGGTCTAATGGAACTATTAGGACATGCCGCATCCATGATTCTTTCCATGAATTATCTGTATCTGAAGCTATGGAAAATAATTTCTTCATAATCCACAAAGATGAAGGCGGCACTTTGTCATTTTCAAGTAGTATGAGGCGACTGGCACTCCATCGCAGGTATGAATTAAAAGAAAATCACTCAACTTCACCTGTTCGTTCCATATTGTGCTTCCCGGACTCTAGAGTTTTTTTGTTAGAATTACTTAAGGAAAGCGGAAAGTTGCTAAGAGTGGTAGATGCAAATTGGGCAGAACTTGCAGGGGTGACATTAACTAAGGAAGTTGGAGACTTTGTTCATCTAAGGTACTTGGAACTTGTAAGACCCCGACCCCGCTTAAGTTTGCTTTACGCCTAATTAATCACGATTAGGTGCTTAATGTTTGTTTTGGATGGTTTTGTGATGGATTAGGTAGATTAGTAAGGTGTTGATCCAACTAGGTAGAACTTATGACCTTTTTGCTAATTGTGGGCCACACATGTTTTCATATGGTTTTATAGGATTTCATGTGCATTCATAAAACATGTGATTAACATTGATTTTCATGGTTAGACCCATATTGACCTATTTCCAGGCCCAACTCATCAAAAAGGCCTTTTTCCATATATTCCTTAAAATGGATGGACTTGCATGCAAAACAACCAGAAACTTTCTCTTTAATCACCCAGCCATTCCCATCGTTCTTCATTCCTGTCCTTCGTTTCAGTTGAGAGAGGTTTTCCATTCCTCTCCTTTAATTCCTCTTTTTCCTTTCCCAAATTTCTTGCCTCTAGTTTCAAGAATGAAGGTTACAGGTGGGTTCTCTAGGCTTCATTTTCATCATCAAGCCTTCTTCACCCTCTATAACCAGCCACTCTCTCCAAGCATCTCTACTTTGACAAGATTGTCACCAATCACTCTTTCTTGTCTGCAAGTACAACCAAGGTGTCTTGCATGTGTAATTGGAAGCACTCATTCATTCTTCTTGAACAAGACTGTCATCTCCTTCAAGACAGTAACCTCCCCATTCATTTTCACCTTCTCCATTGGTAAGCACCCATCTTCTAAATGATTCCTTGAACTTAGGATGGACTGTTTGGCTTGGTTCATTTAAATTACATGCATGTTAATTCATCTCCATGCATTACATTTCACCATTGTAGAGATTGAAGAGAGCTTGGATTATTGGGGGTTTTGCTTGATTTGATTCAAGAAGAGAAATTAGATTGGAAAGCACCAAAAAGAGGCAAGTAAATGAGCAATTTAAGATATATGCATGCTATTGTTTCCTTTATTGAGCAATGTTACTCTCTTGAATGATAATTCAGCCTTTTTCTTTGAATTAGAATTATAATGTAAAATAAATGGGTTCTTGTAGTGAATTATGGTAGACTGTAATTGGATGTATTATGGGTTTTGTGAGCACTTTGGAGGCTCATTTTGGTCCAAGTTATGCCTTGTAAAGATGGGTTATAGACTTATAGGTGTGGAGAATAGACTCCAGAAAACAGAGCACTTCAGCTCAGTTTATGCCCAGAAAATGGGCCGTAACATGCTGTCCGCAATGGGTCGCGGGTCGGCCCATTGGGCCCAACAAGCCAACTTTGAATGGCTATAACTTTTGACCCATACGTCCGATTTTTGAGTTCCATATATCGTTGGAAAGCTCTTGGAACGTAGAAACCAATGATGCAAACATCCTAGCGATCAGAGATTAGGAGATGAAGTTGATATGGGGACAATTAAACCGAGCCCTATCTCTTTGGGAAAAAGAGACTTTAATACTAGCTTGGACCTTAGATTGGAGGAACCCATAGACTAAAACCTTATAATCATTCCCGAGGATGATTGTGATATAAAAACTAAACCAATAAGGTCTTAGGTTGAGAAAGGAGTGACCTTGTAGGTCCCTAGACATGGAACCCTTAACCAAATAAATAAGTCTAATGGAAATTGTAACACATGAGAAATCTTGGGCTGAGATTAGCTCATGTGCCTATCCGTTTGTCTAGCACCTTTCCATGGGTGTTGGTTTAGGGAGTTCGGTGCATCACGCACACACACAATGTGACACCAATAAAAGGTAGCACGTGCATCGAATTACCTAAAACTACATCGAAATGGACGGTTAGAGTCGGCGGGTAATTAGATTAGGTTTGGCTAGTAAATCTTCTTGATCCTAATAATCGAATTGCATTTGCATATTGTTATTGACTTTATTATTGCCCTCAAATGTCTCGAGATTTGCTTATATGCATTGTTCGTATTACTTCTCAAATGTTATTACAAATGTTCTATAAATGTATCATGAATTGATGTGAATAGCGGCCTGAGTAAATATGACTAGATTGATTGAATGAATAGAGTGGAAGCAAAACGAACTGAGTGTAAAAGTCTTACTCAATTGATTGAATTGAATGTGTCGGCACTACTTAGCTTCGACCGGATGATACTCGACGGGGTTGACTCTTGGTTTAGATTTGTGTACGTCACTGCAGTAGACAGCCTGGAGCACCGGAACTCCAGAACCCGGGTAGCCAGGAGGACCTTTGGCCGGGCCCCTGGTGACATCCCAAAATGCGTGCTCTCTATTAAGGGAGGATTGAGCAAAGGTAGTAGCCAACTAGAATGTAAGTTTTTGTTTTGTGATTCGATAAAGCATGATTTATTCTCAAAAGCACAACGTGCCTAGTTTTCGATTATTTGACATCGTGTAATCTTCTGTCAATAATTCAAATTTGATATACTATGTGATATATCTTAATTGCTCATATATATTGTTGAATCGTCGTATTCATGGTGCTACACTTGGTGTCACAGGGATCCAGGATACCGAAGGGAATAGCTAATAACCCTTCAGACTAGATATTTGATCGGTAAGGTTCATGGTTAGCCTTGACCGTCAGAGTACGTACAAGTGTGGTAATTTATAACTTGAGATTAGATAGTGAATCTTGCACTTAGTTTAAGTATGCATTGAAGGTTTAAATTATTAGCTTTGTTCTAGACTAATTATTCTGAAACGGTATGGTTAATTGACTGTCATGGCTTGATATTGATATTGTACATGCTTCCGCAGTTAAATGTTGATTAACAGGTATCAGTGAGTAATCCTCACACATGAAATGTGGAAATTTCTCCTTCGTGAATTCGGACTTGGTTCGGAACAGGTGCGAGTTCATGGGAGTACGCGTGTCACATCTTGGGAACCACCCTAATCAGGGGATTCTCGGGTCCGGGATGTGACAGAACTTAGACATGGTAAAATAACTGAATCTAATCCATATTCACCCAAAAAATATAAAAATAAGACTGTTGAATGTCTTCCATCATCCATTGGCAACTTAAGCAAACTGCAAACTCTGAGAGTAAGTTACAATGGTAACTTGCCTGATACAATTTCGAATTTGGAGCAATTGAGACATCTAAAAGCTGATGGTGAACTTCCTGATGGGTAGCCAAAGCTCAGCACATTAACAAATCTCCAAACATTAGGCTTACGTGTTGGCAGTTGGATAGAAGATGGTGTGGCAAAGCTGACCATTCTTAGAAAATTGGGAATATCCGGGGATCTAACATCACACCACAAGGCACTGTCTGACTCCATTAAGAAATTTTCCCGCCTCCAATCTCTTAAATTAAGAGAGGGGGGCTCAATCCCACAGTTGCCCTTCACATGTGATCATTTGCATCTCTACAAAATGTATCTGGACGGAAGCATACAAAAACTACCAGAGTGGCCACCGAACCTTGCTGAGCTGACTCTACGGAATTCTAAATTAAAACAAGATGCCATTTCTGCATTGGAGAAACTGCAAGAACTTAAGATTCTCATATTACATCCCATGTCATATGATAGCAAGGAAATGATTTGCTCTCCGAGAGGATTTCTGAAGTTGGAAATGCTGGTACTTGATCAGTTGCCTATAGAGAAATGGATAGTGGAGGAAGAAGCAATGCCATCTATCAAAAGTGTCAACCTCAACTATATGTCTGATTTGAAAACTTTCCCCGAGCATCTAGAGCAAGCAGGTGTACTCAAGTGGGTGAAGAGAAGCGAAGCATCAGAAACTGGGAGAAAACCAGGTAATTATATTTTCAATTTCATTCTATATAAGTTGAGGACTTATGCTTATAAATGATCCATATCCTCTACCGAGTCATGTTGGGAAGTCCCACATCCCACATCGCCTAAGTAATAAGCTTGATATGTCTTAATATACCTGTATGAGACTTCCACCTATCAGCTTAAACTTTTTGGTTGGTATATGGTTTCTTATTCTACTGTTTCTTCTAAGGCCATTATAGATGGATAGTCCATAGTGGCTTTAGATCATTGAGCTGGGAACAAACAATGAAGTTGGTCATTGGTTTTACATATACAACAATTATATTCTAAACACATCATATACTTCGTAGGCCAATGAGCCCCAAAGCCCCTTTCAACTGTTCTTATATAAAGACTTCCGAAGCTTCTTGCCGCAAAAGCTGCAGAGAATCCCAATCCATTGTTAGAAGTGTTTATGGTGCAAAAGCTGTAGAGAATCCCAATCCATTGTTAGAAGTGTTTATGGTGCGATGCAATCTTCTGAGTAAGTGGAACCAGCATGGGAACAGGTATGGATAAGGTACACCTAAAACAGTGTCTTGATTTATGTATATTTGCCACGTTACTTTTTCTTATTATTGGTGACATGATTAGAAAACCTCTGACGAACACCCTTTCTAACCAAGTTACAGACACTTCTTTTTCTACCGGTGACCCATGATATACAACTTGGATGATTGAATTTTTGGGCCTGCACAATGCTGTTGTAGCTACTACGACGTGATTATCAGTTGATCGATTAATTTCTAATGAAACTTATATCGCTTCTTTATTATTTTGTTTCGGAGAGATGAATGAAAGCTAAAACTAACTCTTCTATTTTTTGTTAAGAGAAAGATAGCTTTTTTCTATTTTTTTTTTTTTTTTGTACATGAATGATAGTGCAATGATCCCTGCTACCACCATGCAACATGGATAAAACTATTTAATTTCAAACAATTCATATGCTAGGCCCTTTTGAAATGGGCTTGATGCAATCACATTCTACTGAAATGATCACATTCTTCTGTGGCCAATAGCAGTCGTTTAACCATACAAAATTCTAATGACCATGTGATAGCCAGTGAGTACACTAGCCAAAACAGTTGTGAAATTGGGTGATGTCCTCCATGGGCCCAACTTTCAGAGAAAAAAGAAATTCTCCAATCTAGTATATCTGCTCACATTGGCACTAGGATTTTGCATCAAAAAAGAAATTCTCCAATCTAATATATCTGCTCACATTGGCACTAGGATTTTGCATCATTCTCCAATCTAAAGATCACTTTTTACACATTTCCATTTAATTATAATTTGTGAAAACCCTAAACACAATGTTATTAATTCAGAACTATAGGATTTTGTATTGTTCTCAGGTTTCATTAACAAATTTTAATTGTTTTCAAATCTTTTACAGGAGTATTTCAATACCACGTGCGACAACCAGTGCTTTGATGGATTCAAATGAACAATGGCAGCATGAAATCTGTTTCTTGTTCTTTTTCTTCATCCTCTCATTTTCTAAGTTTTTTGTGAAATGTGTGAAAACTGTTTTGGTGTGATTTGAGAACTGGTTTGTACCGTTAACTATCAGTGTGCTGTTATTTTCCTTGCTTGATTTCATATTTATGGTGTTATTGGCTTTATATAGTGTTATGTTGTCCTTTACTCTGTCCCTGTTAGGGTGGTCAATGTGCTTAGCTAGCTCAGTGCTGCTCAATTAGCGTGGCCTTAACTCTGGCCTACGTTGCTTAGCTTGGGTTAAACTCGATTGGCCGTTTAGGCTGTTGGTTCAGCCTATGTGAGGATGTCTTGGCCGCTCAAAGGAAACGTCAAGGATCTGAATGTTGGTGCCTCAGGATGGTTTTAGGCAGAAATACTGCGGGAGATGTCCTTAAAATGCTAGTTCACGTGGGTTTCTTTTTTTTTTTTGGAGTTTTGTGGTTTTACCAGTAGTTGGTGCTTAATTGGGATATTTTTGGAGGGCTTTGAAGTGGTTGAGGATTTCTGTAGTAGTGTTTAGTTCATTTTGGAGTGATTTCAAGAGAGCTATTTTTGTGATTTTGGGGTCTCTTACTGCTGGGTTTTGAAATTGGGGTGTTTTGATGCCATATGTTGCACTTTTGCCTAGAATTTGGTCCCATAATTTTGTCCTGAGACTGGTGGTTTTGGATAGAAGCATTTGGGTGTTTTGTTTAGTTTGGTGGGTAATTTTTTTAATCCCAGCTAAGAGGCTAGGACCTATGAGAGCACCCACATAGGCAGCGAGAGCACCCTCTTTAGGTGGGGAGTGGTCGCCCACACAAAGGCAGGGAAAGAGCATTCTCAAGGGTCAATCCTTGGGCCACTTGGTAGGAGACGGGGTTGCCAACCAACTTCAGCTTGGTGATATTTAAGGCGTTTGGCCAGAGACTTCTTGTTCCTAGGAGAATCATTTATCTGGTGAGTCACACAAGTCAGTGAAGGAACCTCATATCATATCATTCTAAACCGGCATGACGGTGCTGGATACTTCCGATTAATAGCACTGGAAGAGGAGGAATCAAAAAAAAAAACCCACCAAAAGTAACTACCACCAAGATTAGGAATCAGGATATAACAGGGTAGGAGTAGTTTGATGGAGAATTCATGATATTGTTATTATTTAAAGTTTTGTTGTTCCTGATGAAAACATGTGTAATATGGTTTTTTTTTTTTTTTTTTCATGCATTGAAAACCTTGAGTTCATTTCATTCTTAGAGAAAGGTGGAGAAAATGGTGTCCTTCATCACCAATTACAAGAAAATTTGAAATGAAGGGAAAATGGGAGGGCCTAGTTGGGCAAAAGCTTATCCAACCCCAACCTGTTTAGTTGTTGAGACTTAGCCAGCCATTGAGCAGGAGATTCTGGTTCGTTAGAAGAAAAGGCCTCTTCCTATAAAATATGAGAGGTAGGTTATGCGCATCTGTTTGGGCCTTTTTATGTGAATTTTTTTTCTTAGCCCAATTCATTTATAAAGCTAAACGTTACATCTGATCCTCGTCATAGGATTAATGATCATCCAAAAACTAAGTGAACTGCTGTGAATAGCATACACTTCAGTTTTTTTAACCAAGGTTAGGACCTTGGTTATGCCATCTTTTCCCACGTTTGCGGGCTCCCTTCCCATTTGTGTGGACTTTCTTCTCGCTTGTGCGGGCTCCTTTCCCACTTGTGTGGACTGTCTTCCCGTTTGTGTGCGAGCTCTAACTTGGATCCTTGCCCCGTTGGCTGGGCTAAAAAATATTAATTGAATAGCCTACTTGAATTGCTAGTTTTAGCTATGTGAAGCCATAGTCAAACACCACCACTATTTGCTCCACGAAGGGTTGTCAATAGGCCTGAATTCACCCTATTGACGGGTACATAGGCTCCCTCACCAGAGGGCTTGGGTCTCAGCCCCCTAAGTTGGGTATCAAAACAAAAAGGCCCGAATTCATCCTGTACCAAACAGTGCTGGAAAGAATTTGGATGTAGCACGCCAAGGTGGTCTAAGTTAGGATTTGTCATTTCAGTACATAAATGGGTGGACCTATAACTTGGGCCTTGTGAACATTGGGATCTTAAAGGTATGGGTGCTAAATTATTGCTCTCTCTTTTTTTTTAAACTACAATGAATTCATTGATTATTCTGATTCAAGGAACCTTAAGGGCCTTTTCTTCAAACCAGCATTAAATTTATAGGACTTTTAGGAAATGCCCAAAGGTCTCGAAAAGTCCGTCTTCAGGTCGAATTTGTGACCTGATGAAATTTAACTAGTGGTGTGTGCCACTCACTATTCCATCAATGCTCTGTCAAAATGGTAAAATTGATGATTCTGATTTGACTCGGTGGGCCATCGACTGAAGATCCTGATGTGGATTGCATAAAAAAAAGTCCACGTAGAAGATTTATTCAAGAGAGATCTAACATTGCAACGGTCAGATCATTGGATATCTGGTAAATAAATCCTACTAGAAGATCAAGAAACAATTTGCCCCTTGTTGGATGTTAGGAATTGGGATCTATAATCAACTCACTGTTGCAATCTCATACTTGCAACCAAGTTTAACAATCATTTGTGCATGGACATCAGTGTTCAATCAACAAGACCTTAAATCGGACAACCAATGTCATAGTTTGGTAAGATCTGACCGTTCATCAACAAAGATGACTTGAATCAACATAGGAGTTAAGAAATCCAACAAGTATTAGTAACATGGAGCAAGAAATTAGAAAATCTAAAGGAACAATTATGGATCTTGGGTTTTGTGAGAACAGTTTCATTTCTTCCCAGAAGGTCGTTTTTTAATTGGTTTAAATAAAGTTGATTTTTTTTTTTTGCTCTATCGGAGGGTTTCCAACCCTTTGGGCTAGACTAATTCCTTCGAGCCCAAAGGGAAGCCGGGTAAAGTCCCCTGTAGCCCCAGTATGGTAGTACAGTTTCAAACCTACAACATCCATGTGCAAACCATGGTCCTAAGATAATTGAACTACCCCTTGGGGTTAAATAAATAAAGTTGCTTGGGACTCTTAGAAATGGAAGGTGATCCCACATCTTGAGGATTTTGTTTCTATCACTAGTAGTTTAGCTGAATTAGAAATTTTAGAACTTTCGTTATAAGATATAAAAATGCAATTGAGTTCATCTGGGATAGAGATTTGAGAACAATATTTTCCTCCTTTTGTGACGTTGTTTCTCTTTTGAGAGTTTTGCTTTGCAGAAAGGTTGGTAACAACCGTCGGCTGTGATCAATTTAATGTTTGATCTGGGAGGGAAAATTAATCTATAGTATCTGGGCCATCTTCTTTTGTGATTTTGGGGTTATATTTGGCGCAGTGATACAATCAAGAAAATATCCTCTTACATTAGATTGTCGGACCATTTGTCCTACATCACCATCAAAGACACTCTGGCGAGGCCAAGTTTTTTCTTTTCTTTATTTATTTTTTTACAACGGAGGGTGTCCCAGCCATTTGGGCCGAACTAATCCCTATGGGCCAAGGGCGAATCGGATAAATCCCCAGTGCAGTTTTGAACCCTCAATCTTCGGGAACAAACCGTGGTCTTAGGCAAACTGAGATACCCCTCAAAATTTAGTTGAAATTTAGAATTGTAACATGAGATATGCAAATGTGAAGTGCAACTAATTATAATGATATAAACCATGCAAACAAGGTCTGAATTGCTCATCTAATTAGTTATTTTCTTAACATTATTGAGCCACAAATATTGGTAAAATGTATCAACTTGCATCAACACCCTTTTGTTATGGTCTAAAGAAGAACATAAATATGTATCCTTGTATAGAATGCACGTAATAGGAATTCATAACCAAATGAGCTCTATCAAAGGATAATTAGAGAGGTGCAGCATGAAGGATATACGGTGGTGATATAATAGGACCTTGGCTTTCCTTGAATTTGAATTATTAAGGTGATGAATGGGTATTTCATTATCACCTTCCCTTGATTCAATTTCCATCAAAGGGAAGTTCGTTTGAAGCTATTTTTTAATACTAATCACCTTTAAATTTTTTTTCAATTTTTAACCGCTCATATAAATATGAAGTCTTAGAATTCCTAGAAATTCAATTGCAAGAAGCAAATGCACCAAATCAAAGTTCCTTAAATGGAATTGATGTTCTCTATGTTTGTATTTTTTTTTTTTTTTTTTTAACAGAAGGTGGTAGTTTATGAATTGATCCAGTGGGTGGAAGTCTCAAGTCAAACCATGTGAAATGTGTGATGTCCCTCAACACATACTGGTGGTGTTAATAGACACTAGCACAATAGCCCATGTGTCTTTTAGCATGGATATGTCCTAACATCTCAAATTCAACATCAATTTATTTAAGGGCACATTTTTGTACATTAGGAAAGGAAGAGAGCTGTGTCTCTCTTCAACGGAAATGCATTTTCTATGGGGAGGAGTGGGACTGATATTTCTGTGCAAGTCCACAAAAACCGACTAATTTTAAGCAATTTGCCGCGGCAACCTAGGTTGCACCAAACAGAGACATGTGATCAAAAGTGGAAATGACGTTCTGCCTTTCGGGAAATGATTATGCACAAACGTGTGCTAATGATTAAACATTCATAACTGGTGAGCCATAACAATAGGGCCACTTCTAGGACTGTTAAGTTATATATGGTCGCTGGCTTGAGAACTTGGGGCCACTTAATTGGTTAGCAACCTTATCTCTCGCCCAGTTATCTAAGATTTGATTCATGGGTATGCGTCTCTCTTCTCACGTGTGTAAAGTTATATATGGTCCCATGTTGTGAGGTTCTCTCCCCTTGTGTGTGGGTGATTTCATTCTTCCCAACCCCACTGCCTACCAAAAGAAAAAGTTATAATAATTGGTTCCCTAGTGAAGTGGCTTAATGATTTATAACTTGTGAAATGGCCTACTGATGTCAAACTCTAGATCTACCACACACATGCACAATCAATAATTCATCCTCATCTCACTAATAAATCTATTGAGATTCAGGATAATAAATTAACAGGACTTTTATGAAAAACCCTTCAGGATAATAAATTAACCATTATTTTTCACAACTTTAAGGAATTTCTTTCAAAAAAAAATCCCTAAAATAATATCTTTTTAGAGGACCCCCAATTGAGTTTCTTTTTCATTATAGAGAAAAGTATATACATTTTAGATCCAACGAAAAAGACTTATGGGAAATAATTTGTTTTAAATATAACAAAAAAGATAATCCATTATTTAACAAATTGTCATTCCATCCAACAAACACTTATTGTTAATCCAACAGAAGTGGATTGAGTTAGAAAGGCAATAAAAAACTATGAAAAAATAAAATTATTACATAAAAAGAAAAATAAAAAAAAAGCAACAACATATTTAATTAGCTTATTGTCAAAAGTCGAGTAAGTAGGAGTCAACACGATAACCGAAGGAAGATGAAAATTGCATAAAAACTAGATATAGAACAGGTAACATTTTCAAGATAATAACATGGTCAAAACTAAATTCAAAACCCTTAAATATTAACATGATATAATTTATAACATTTACAATCATTTTAACCGGGAAAAATGCCATAACTATTGATGATATTTTGAAATATCCGATCACAAACTTGAAGATCCAATAATCAACCCTAACACCACTCAATCACGACCTTTTTGTATTTTATACCGTTATTATTCAGGACAGAGAAAAACAAGACGTCTTTTTTAAGTATAACTGAAAAAACGACGCGAGACATGTCATCCATCAAGAATGTCACGCTCTCACCAAACTATGGAAAAAGTAGTGACACGAAACGTTTCGGATATAGTTGCTGTCCGAACCCTTTTTTCCACGGAAAGAGGAACGGTGGTGAAAACGTGCTGTTGCTTCTTGCGAGGAAGTTTCGGATGGGTCATCTCATATCACTCGAGCAACTCTGCTCAACTTAAGACGATCCAAAGGTAGAACACAAAAACTTAGGGTTTCTAGTGGAGACAAAAGGGAGATTTGAAGAGAGAAAGAGAGGAGAGGAGAAAGCCTCAGAGATAATTATCTTGCGGAAACTAACGCTTGTTGCAAAGCTTTTCAAGGAATTGATAACAGCTGATCTCATCTCTCTGCTGCAAAAGATGACTCTGACGGGGAAGAAGATGCTCAAGAAATGGAAGGTATGGAAGAAAGAAATCTCCCCCAATTTTGCGATCTCTTAGATCCTGTTTGGCGCGCCGCGAACAGTTTCGATGCATTTCAATTGAGCTTTTGATTGCTTAGCTTTCAAACAGGGAGAAAAAAGACTACTTTTTTTTTTTTGTTGTTGTTTCTAGTGTGAGAATGGAAAAAAAATCTCTGCTTTTGATCTATGTCTTAACATGCTCTTTTTGCTGTCACTCAGCTCCTCTACTGTCTGCTAGTGGGTTTTGTTTTTTTACTTTAATTCTCATCACAAATCAAGCCAAGTTTTCTCTTATATCCTGTTCTACTTTCAGAGATATTGCATGAAAATCAAGTTTCGATCTTGTTTTTTTCTTTTTCATGCTCTGATTTGGGTGAGGGATTGTAGAAAGTATACTGGGTTTTGACGATTTCGCAACCCCAATATGAATTCTGGGTAATTACTGTTTGATGATGATGATATTGATGATGGGTTTTGTCATAGTGTATCAGATGTTTGTGATAATAACGAGAAAATCTCGGATTTCTGTTCGAGAACCGAAAAAAATGAAGCGCTTTCGCCGAACATCCTTTGGGGTAGTTCCTAAAGTGGGAAAGAGACAAAGATGCGATGGTGCGAAAATTGACAACAAAGCTCATATGGGATTTGTTAATCATTTCTCCCTACAATCACTTCTTTACCTTTTCCTCACAATCAAAAGGCCCTTTTAAGAGACGCTCATGTGGAGCAACTTTATGTGGAAAATGAAGATAGTATTCTTCAAGGGAGAAGAATTTCATGTTTTTCCCATGTTAAATTTTCATGATCTTCATTTCTAGTGGTCAAAGTGTTTTCCACAACTTCCGTAGAAAGTGAATTTGGACACAGGACGTGAAGAACCACTTTTCTGATGTCTTACACAAGACGCGGGTCTGCAGGAACGTATTTTACTGTGGAAGATTTTTGTGCTGCACCAAACAATACACTATTGAAGTCTTCAGTTCCCATTTTCTGCATAAAATGAAATCACTATTGAAACAAAACTCTGTAGAAAAGTGTTCCCACAAACATGCCCTTAAGACTTGTTTGTGCATTTCCATTGGAGAGAAGAATACTGCATTCCTACTTTTCCCATTGGAAATCAAAATCCTCTGTATCGAGGAAAATTGGTTCATTTTTTTTCTTTCCTGTATGTGGACAAGCAGAATAATTTTCCTCTATATCATAGAATCCTCTCATCGACAAATGCACCCCGAGGGTTTGTTCAGTTTTAGCTTGCCATTTGATGATGGTAGTTCACAGAAAAAATACTGAAGAATTTGTAAGGAAATTACATTACAGTCCATTCCTTAGACCATAAGTCCTTTCCTTTCCCGAATTGTGGTCATTATAGGAAATCTGTTTTCTTAGGATACATGCTATTCCTTACACAAAAAGGTTTCTTAATGAGATGTATTCCTTACTATTCTCTACCTTGATGGATGATTGAGATTAAGTCTAAGTAAACCTTAATTGGAAATTCGGTCATCATTTCACCTATAAAACAAAGCCTTTCGTCCATCACAAAGGCATTCACGAAAATCAACATATTAAGGTTTTATAGGCAAGGAAAGAGAAACCGAAACCATTCACATAGTCTCTTTCTCGACGGATCATAGCATCAATCAGCAACAGCACCAGACTGCAGGATCAGAAAGCTCTCTGCATCAGGATGTCTGGAGGTACTCTTTAATTTATTTAAGATTAAATCATACACGTGATTATCATGCTGTTCACGATCTTAGGGTTCATATTAATAATAGTATAACAGAATTCTCTCTGCAAAATATATTATTCGTAGAGCTCCCCTTAGAGGTTCCCAAAGGAAAGTATGAATGTAAAATAATTGACTCTCATAATGATGTTGAAGAAAAAAAAAATTATCTGACCAGAGAACGCCGTTGCCTCCTTGATTTTCCTCTTTTAGTAGTTATATTGATATTCATGATTCTTCAATTCTTTTATACTTCTCTCTCATCGTGTATCCTCTTCTTTTGGAATGAACGGGAAGCACTTCTTACTAATTACTATGGATTGTGTGTTTTTTTTTTAAGACAAACCATGATTGCCTGGTTGGTTTTTTTAGTAGGGTCCACATCATAATATTAGTTGTCTTCTCTTTTTACATGGATGGATTCATTAAAATTCCCAAAAAACCTAAGCATCATCTTTTCTTTCCTGCAACAGTCGGACTCTGCTATTCAGCTTGGGGAATCATGCTGCTCTGACATTCTTTCCGATATTGAAGGGTTTAAGAAACCAGTGGTATGATAATATTTCATTTATTCATTTTTCAAACACAATGTAGTCACCCACTTATAGTTATATTTTACATCAAAGTGAATGCCTATGAGTATGAAGTGTTCTGTAAGTAGGAGATTGTATTAAGACTTGAACTAATGTCAAATAAACAATTTCATCTTTTTCAAATAAAAAACCTAATCCCAAGGGAAAATTTTTTCGCTCAAGCAACTTGCTGCTCTAAATCTCTAGTTTTTACCACCAAAAGGAACACTCCCTGTCCTAAAATAAATGCCCTGGAGCTATGTTTCTCACTAGCACACGTCTCATTGTTTTGAGGGATAGTTTCCACTCAAATAGGGTGTTTTCGAACTTGGGATAAATCTACAGTGTTCATGCCAGTAAGGGTTATAGAGATTGTTTGGTAAATGCTTAAACCGTATTCAAGTTAACTCTGTTAAATGGTGGTCATCCGGACCACCGTATGTTTAATTGTGTTATATGTAACATTATTTCTTATAGTCCTACAAAGCACTATAACTAATCATTATCTTCTAGATTATCTAGATTCATCATCACCATCATCAAAACCTTGTTCCACTATGTTGGGGTTGGCTACACGAATTCTGTTTTTCCATTCTGATAAGTAGATTATCTAAATTAAATTATATTAGTTAGGAGTAATTTCCTTCATATATATATATATATATACATATATATATATATATATATATATATATATATTAGAGGAGTGGTTTAAGTTGTAATGAAGGAAATTATCCATGTTAAACAGAGAAGTTGGTCAACAGATGAGGGTACCAAGTTCTGAATTATGTAGTCTTGAATCATGTAGAAATATGTGAAAATGTGTAGAGATGTGTATTACAGAATTGTGTGCATGAGTCTAGGAATAGGGTAGAGTTGTTAGAAGAGTCTAGATTAGGGCCTAGTTTGTCCTCCATTGGATGAGCAACGTGCGGACTAATCCTAGCCATTGATTTTATAGAGTAGGGCTATGAATATGTAGCTTTCATTCAGTCATAACAAGCAAATTTGAAGAAGATTCGATCAATAAAATATAGAAGCTCTCATTTCTCAAGTTTTCTCTCTACTTGGGTGTGAGTGTGCATTGTCTTGGGGTGAGTTTTTGTCTAAGGGTTAGATCACCATTAGAGAAAGCTGACTTGCTAGCGCATAGGGTGTCGACAAGTGTCACACAGGTAAGAATTAAGTGGATTCACTCAGCCTGTGATAGTTGGTATGAAAGCACGGTTTCAGAAACCTTGGAAACACAAAACACCATACAAAAGAGTATGTCATGGCTTCGCTAGATGAACTGACCTTTTGGTCCTCTAGGGATCTGACTCTCTACAGCCCTTGTGGCTTATAGGGGAGCTAACTTCCCCTGCGCTCATGTATTTGTGCATAAAAGTAGGAGCACAAGAAGTCGCTTGCTCCATAGTAGACTAATGTTCGTCTAACCCAATACAATGGACCATCATATTAAAACAAATTTAGAGACAATATGCAGAAACTGAAATTTTTATTTCTCTGTAGATAACTGATTGAAAACAACTCTATTAATACTAAAAATATCTCCTAAATAATCTCAACAACATCAACGTGCTTCAGAGATTATTCTTGCTAAATAAAAGCAAGTAAGCAACAAATTCCTAAATAAAAGGAAGACTGAAAAACAACTTAAGACTTATTCAACAATCCTAATAACTAGGACCCACTAAAAGCAGTAAGCCAGTAAGTTGCACTAATTTTTGACACTCCCCCTTAGTGCAAACTTACAGCTAACAACACCAAGAGCACTTCGAAAAACTTCGAACTTAGCTTTGGCAAGTGCTTTGGTAAATATATCAGCAACTTGGTCCTCAGTTCGAATTTTCTGCAACTCAATGTCTTCAGTTAACACCTTCTCTCGAACAAAATGGTAATGAGTTTCAATGTGCTTTGTGCGTGCATGAAACACGGGATTTCCAGCAAGCTTAATAGCACTCTCATTATCGCAATAAATGGGAACTGGAAGGTTGAAAACAGAAACCAAATCTTGAATGAGTCTCTTAAGCCAAAGACACTCTTGAGTGGCCATAGTAGCTGCCATGTACTCAGCTTCACAACTTGAAAGAGCAACCGTAGTTTGCTTTTTACTGCACCATGACACTGCTGCTGAACCAGTATTGAAACAATAACCTGTTGTGGAGCGCCTATCATTCACATCGCCAGCCCAATCCGCATCTACAAAACCACTTAAAGAAAAAGATACATGCTGCTTGTATATTAACCCAAAATTTAAAGTGCCTTTGACATAGCGAAGGATCCTCTTTGCTGCAATTAAATGACCCTCACATGGTTTTTCCATAAACTGAGAAACGACTCCAACAGAAAATGCAATGTCAGGTCTTGTGATAGTTAAATAGAATAAACTCCCAACAAGCTGTCGAAAAAGTGTTGCATCTTCAAGTGGTTTTCCTTCATCTTTTGTTAACCTCAGGAAAGGCTCCATAGGAGTGGTCATTTCTTTTGACTCCCCCATACAAAAACGATTCAATAAACTTGCAGCATACCTTTTTTGAGACACAAAATAACCATCTGATGTTTCAACCTCTAGGCCAAGAAAACAACTAGCTTCACCCAAACTCTTCATTTCGAAACGAATGGACAAGGCTTCTTGAAGACGAGTGATTTCAGCATTGTTGTCTCCTGTAATGATCATATCGTCCACATAAAGAAGGAGTATTGTGCACATAGTGGGTGTCTTCTTAATAAACAAGCTTGGATCTGCACTTGAAGACTTAAAACCACAAAAATCAAGATATTGAGCAATCTTACCATACCAAGCACGTGGAGCTTGCTTGAGACCATATAATGCCTTCTTGAGTCGACATACATGATCAGGGAATTCCTTAGAAATAAATCCCTGTGGCTGTTCCATAAAGATATCACGATCTAGCTCTCCATAAAGGAATGCATTCTTCACGTCTAATTGCCACAATTTCCAGCATTTGGAAGCAGCCAATGAAATAATTGTTCGAACCGTCACCATTTTAGCAACAGGACTGAAAGTCTCCTCGTAATCTACACCATATTGCTGAGAAAATCCACGGGCAACAAGACGAGCTTTATGCCTATCGATAGTGCCATCAGCCCTTTTCTTCAACTTGTAAACCCACTTACAAGTAACTAATTCAGCATTCTTAGGCTTCGGAACAAGTTCCCAAGTGGAGTTCTTGTTTAAAGCTGATATTTCTTCTTGCATTGCTTCTTCCCACTCAAAATTACCTTTAGCTTCAACGTAGGATTTGGGCTCATTATCACAAGCATCTCCCATAAGAAAACATGACAGAACAGAACAATGATTTAACTGAACTTCATAGTCAGTTAAATATTCAGGTTGCTTTCTTTGTCTAGAAGACTTTCGAATCAATGCCTCAGTAATATCATCTTGCTGAATGTTATCCCCAGATGGAGAAATACTACTTCCCTTTTCGCTGAATGCTTCATTACCAAAGAAAGGTGCAAGATCAGTTATGCCTCTATTAGCTTCAACTTGATGTGCTGACACTTCATCAAACACCACATCACGAGAAACAACTACTTTCCTTGTTTCAGGATCCATGCATCTCCATCCTTTCCTGTGAGTGTCATAACCAACAAAAATGCAACATCTTGCCTTTGGGTCAAGTTTAGTCCGATTACCTTTTGATACATGGACATAACAAATTGAACCAAAAACTCGAAAATAACTCACATTGGGTTTGCAGTGGTATAGTAATTCAAATGGAGATGATTCTGTCCCTGGCCATGGAGGTAAGCGGTTGATGACATGAGCAGCGGATTCAATAGCTGCTGCCCACAGCTCCCTCGGAAGATTCTTTGCATGCAACCATGATATAAGCACATGGCTGTTAGATGTGCCAACTTGCGCTCAGAAACCCCATTTTGTTGCGGAGTTTCCGGACAAGTCATTTGACGCAGAATCCCATGCTCCCTGCAATATTCGAAGAATTGATCGGACATATATTCCCCTCCATTATCAGTGCGCAGACACTTTATTGACAGCCCAAATTCTTTCTCCACCTGCTCCTTGAATTGAACAAATTTGGATAGAGCTTCACTTTTGTGTTTCAAGAAATACACCCAAGTGAACCGAGAAAAATCGTCCACAAAAACCATCACATAATGAAGACCAGTGTAGCTAGGTGTTCTTGTTGGCCCCATAAGATCTGAATGGACAAGCTGTAGAGCGACAGAAGATCTATTTTTTGAATTCGGGAAAGGAAGACGATGAGATTTTCCATATTGACAACCTGGACAAACCACATCGTGTTGAATTTCCTTAAAAAGAGGAACTCCATCAAGAAGTTTCTTGATGGAGATTTGCTGTAGCAACTGATAGCCAACATGACCTAACCGAGCATGCCAAAGTGTCGCACTTGCATTCTATCCTGTCTTTTCAACATATGCATCACTTGCAGACAATACATATAATGATTCTTTCCTTTTTCCAGCAAATAAAACGTCAGCCTCAATGTGCTTTAAATTGGAAAGAATTTTCACATCATCTGGACCAAAAAGAACATACCTCCCAGAGTTAGCTATTTGAGAAACTGAAGCTAGATTCTTCTTTAGGCCTGGAACATGATAAACATCTTTGAGAGAAATGCCTCCATCATTTGAATTGCTGTCCTTGATTTTGAAATACCCTTCTTTCACTACAAGATGTAATGAATTATCAGCTGTCACAATGGCCTTTTTCCCACAATGTGGACGAACATCAGAGAGCAGAGAAGCATTCCCGTTGCATGATGGGAACAACCAGAATCAACGATCCATTCTTTATTATAGTCTATGGGAACAGCAGCATCTGTTGGTGCATTTGTCTGATTCACATTTGCAGCTTGATCATAGTTTCAATGGCTAAGCACTGCTCCCACTTTGGTTGTTCAGACTCACTGCTTTCATAAGCTGCATTTGCATCTTCCTCACTAAGATTTACCCGACAATTAGATTGAATGTGACCAGGTTTCCCACAGCGATTACAAATTACCTTCACTCGGCAATCACGCTTAAAATGTCCATGCTTTCCACACCTATAGCATGTTCTTGAAGTTCCCTTAGATTGACCTTCATCATTTGAAAGCACACTACCACCTGCAATTTGCTTTGCAGAATAGTTTATTTTACCTTGATCCTTGGAGTAAAGTACTTCCTCCACTTGCACAGAAGGCTTGTTATTGGTCATCTGATTCACCAAGGCTTCTTGATTTGAGAGCAAGTTCTCCAATTCAATGATAGAGGGTTGTTTAGACCACCCTTGTATCGAGGAGATGAACGGCATGGAGTCCTTCCGTAGTCCTCGAATGATATAACGACGTAACCGTGCCTCACTCACAGGTTCAGTAGGATCCAACTCTGAAATTTCAGCACACAAAGTTTTAACTTTTAGGAAATATTCTGGAATTGCAAGGTTACCTTGGATGATCCCGGCAAGATCATTTTCTAAGAACTGTAGCCGCATCGTGTTCTTTTGAGTAAACAATCTTTCGAGTGTCTCCCACACCTTCTTTGGTGATTGCTCATCACGAACATGCTCTATATACTCCTTACTGATAGAGGTTCGTAGAGCAAATAAAGCCTTGCCACACTTCACCTTCCACTTCCGACGTGACTCGACATTTTGTGGCGTGTCCTCTGGAATTACAGTTTCATCACCAGAGACAAGATCCCACAAGTCTTGTCCTTGTAGGAAAGCTTCCATACAAAGCTTCCAATAGTTGTAGTTGTTACCAACTAGCTTTTCTACAGCAACAGTATTTGCACCATTCATCTTCACGAGTACACGAATCAACCCTTGGAACCGGGCTCTGATACCATAAAACAAATTTAGAGACAATATGCAGAAACTGAAAATTTTATTTCTCTGTAGATAACTGATTGAAAACAACTCTATTAATACTAAAAATATCTCCTAAATAATCTCAACAACATCAACGTGCTTCAGAGATTATTCTTGCTAAATAAAAGCAAGTAAGCAACAAATTCCTAAATAAAAGGAAGACTGAAAAACAACTTAAGACTTATTCAACAATCCTAATAACTAGGACCCACTAAAAGCAGTAAGCCAGTAAGTTGCACTAATTTTTGACACATATGAGGATCTGCCATTAAGGAACCCTCCCATTTTGTTTGGAAGTGAAACATGTGTGAAGCACTCTATTTGTGGAATGAGCAGCACCATTATACCTTGTTGAATAAATAAAAAATATTGTCTTCTAAAAGGCTAGAGCGGATAGTGAACCACAAAACCAGAAAGTTGTTTCCTGATTTTTAAAATGAACTGCCAAAGAAAACGGAATTGACGACCATGCAACAGTGTCTATTGTTGATTTTTCATTAAATGTGATTTGTTTTCCACAGGAGGAGCGCGCTTCTCTACGGTTTCGGCCTAATAACTTGGGAAGGGAAAAGAAAGAGCACGTGATACTCCAAGTAAGTATTCTTTTGTGAAACAATATTGCTCTCTTGGAGTCATTGTTGAGGCTGCATGTGGATGTCCTCACTTTCTGTTGTACACCACCCAAATACTACTGCCTGTGTTCCGGTTCCGATTCAAATGTTTGTACATTAGTTTGAATTCGAAAGAATAGGCTCCCAAAACATGTGACATGAACACAATGGAACAGTTTCTGCCAGAATATATCATCCCCCACTTGATACACCTCTAGCAAACAGAATTACCAAATTGTGGAGTTTGGCGGGTGTTAAGAAATCCGGTTTGTTTTGGCCGAAATTTCCCAATAATTTTGGATTGCTCTACCAAAACAAACAGGACCTCTGTAATTATTCGTCCTAGAATTTGTTCCAATTTCTCCATTTGAATCCGAATTTTATGATTTCGGCCAATTCGTCCAATTCATCCGATTCATTCAATTATTTGTCCCATAATGCAGGTCCAACTATTCGTCCCAGCATGTAGGTTGCCTTTAAAATAGAAAAAATGAAAACTGAAGGGGCTAAACATATGTTTTTAACTTAAAAGTAAAAGTAAAATTACACTTTTTGGCCATTTGGCTTAGAGAAATTAGTGGGCTCTACTGTGGAGCCGCCCATCTATTAAAATCTAAATAACTATATGGGCCCTATCGCCCTAATCAAATTTTATTCCGATAAAAAACATTTTATTATGAATAAGCTAGCCAAGTTTCACTCTAATATGAAATAGCCCATCAAATATAAGTTTACATATTGCAAATATAAGTTGACATATTGCATTGATTTAGTACAATATATTAAATGTATCATATATTATTTTTTTCATTTTAATATATATATATAATATTTTTTCCAAAATATTTCACCAAAATTTTCAAATCGGTCAAAACATTTCATTTGGAGGCCAAACCGAAATGGCGTTCGAACCAAATTTCGTGAGACTGGACTTTGGCCCCAAAGCATTAAATGACACAAAGGTTAGTGATTTTTGTCCAAAACCACCAACTGCACTTGAGATTGAGGTAGAAATCAAGAATAACTGAATCGTTTGGATCCCTCATAAAGTAAGTGAAGGTAACTCAGTTTTACATGTAAATGAGGGTTCATGCGTTTTGAAACCCCATTTTGTTTTGTTATTTTCTAGAACAAATTACAGGTAAATAGATTTACACTGAGTGCAGCGTGAGCAATTCAAACAGGGACTTAAGGCTTATTTGTTTGGGTGGGATCCACCTTTGAATACATGTGGACCCCATGGTTTCCTTTCATTTGATTGAGCCTTGGAAACAGAAGTACCGAAAGGCGTCTATGGAATCCTATTTGGTTGAGTAATCCTCCTTTCTTCATAAAGAGGGAATAATCCTTTGAATTCCATAGACACCATGAGTTTATTCAAACAAACTAGTCGTTTGTGTCTGCATTGTAGTCATTCTGTCTGAATGTAATTTCTTCAGAAAAAAAGTGACAAAGCATATGCTACTGCTGCAGATTGAGGCAGATGCCCCACAAATGCAAGGAGTAGCTGCACAGAATTCTTGCAATAATTCTAGGCCTTTGCATGAAAGGTCAGTTACCAGTTATAGTGATATTCTATATTTCTATGTTTCCATGTTTTCATTTGAACCCTGCTTGGTATATGTGCAGGAGCAATCTGAATAGAATGTTTGCAACCCAATATGCCAATTTTAACACTTACTGCAAGATTTGTCTTGTCTATCATGTGGGCCCACTGTGAGCACGTCCTGCTTCAAAAGGGGGGCTGGTTTTATGGAGCATTTGGTTCATTTACAGTATATTTGGATTATTTGTCTAAACCATCTATTTTCTTGTTAATATATGGCCAGCTGATAATTGCACTTGCCTGAATTTTGGGGTCAAGACAAGTCACAGTGGGATGCACGTAATACATTTTTCAAACTTTGCAGTCATGTGTCAAGTGCCTTATGTACTAGTGAACTAGATAATGTCTTTTGCATTTGGCTGATTGACTTTCTGCCTTTCACAGTGAATCTGGGAGCGGCATTATGTCCTGTGCAGTTCTGGTAAGATTAAATTTGAGAGTAGGCTATGTTTTATCCTTATCTGCAGGTTGAATGTTTTGTTAGAAAACCAATAGATCTTAAGATACTCCCACCCTTCTGCGTTTGGTGAACTTATATCGAAGCCTTGGTTACTGGAATGGAAACAATGAGTGTGGGAGATGCCTTTCTGTTAAAGCGTGTTTAAAAAATGAAATAACTCACCCTCCTTGGTGTTGGTTTGTTGGCATGGAGCATCTGTTTGCTCCCCACGTCATGTCTTCGACACCCCCCAGATTTTACCTTGTGCACATGCGTTGTGGGGTCGTGCATGCACCTGGGGGATTAGTCATGTGAAGTCAAATACCATGGGATGATGATAATGATAATAATTCAATCCAACTGCATCGTAGACCTCAAAGTCTGCAAAAGGAGACTCAAATCAATAATAGGTCCGCAGTTGGCCATGTAAGAAATGAGAGAGGAAAAGGAAGAGAGATTTGATGAGCACTGTGCGTCAATGTGAGAACAGGACCATTTCCTTTACAGTAGAGTTTACAAAGAGGTACAAATCAAGGCAAACTAGATTTGTTTACAAGTTCAAGGAGACTTTCGTTTGGATTAGTTGAGGGGGCATGATAGCTACCTTCAAAAGCAATCCCACACAACCAGTATTGGATGGTTAACTCCAAATGCATCTATCACGGTTCCCAGTTGGAAACATTCTCTTTGGTACCTTGATGCAGCTGCACCGATATTTTGTTGGAGATAGACTCATGGGCCACATGTGGGGGCCAAGGGGGTCTAGAGATTTTCCTATTTTATTAATTGTTTAATTTAAATTGAAGAGTTGTAATTAGGGTAGTTGTTAAGTTACTTAAGTTTCCTAGCTTAATTAGTTTTCTTAGGGTCTAAGTTTCTTTTACTATTTATATGGCATGGTAGAGATCATAATTTCAAAGTTTGAGTTAATAGAATTTTTTCCTTGTGTGGAATTTTATCATGGAGAGTTTTCTTCATCTTGAGATTGTTTCTGCGGAAACCCATCATTGTGCCATGGCACCTACGATCCAAATCCTAACCCTAGGATTTGCATCATGCCTTCTTCATCTCCTCTTCTCCAAGGTGGTTATGGGTTCTTAGCAGGCTAAGATATTGGAGATAGCCAAATTTATCATTAATGTCAACTATGTGTGTGTGTGAAGAAGACCAGCCTTGGTTAGTTTATGATTCAATGCCTCACCTTTCATTTTGGGGAAAAAAAACTTTCTTCTTCTCCGTGACTCTTGGTTTCTTCTTGGCCTTTTGGCATCTCTCTTCCTATGGGTGCAGGAGTTTTACTGTCCATGCTTGTGTGTGTGTGTACTGGACTTCTGGCTACTATCATTCTTGGTGGTGCGATTCTTTTTCCTTGATTTGTGTTCTGTCTGGGTTGGTGCTGTTTTTCTCAGACTACCTGGGCAGAAGGTCACTCCTTGGATTTGTAGTTTTTTGGCCTTTGAAGGTTGGTGCAATGGGTTCTCTTCTTTCTCGTTTCAAGCTTTTGGTGGAGAATCTAATTAAAGCCTCGTCACAACTATGTTGGGCAGCTACATGAATTCTGCTTCTCCATTCCAATATATCCCGAGTCAAATTCTCATATAAGTTGCAATTCTTTTGATCTATTTTTACCACCTCCATCCTTACTAATTATCGAGCCAAGGTAACGAAAAGAATCTGGGTTTCAATTCTGACAGGAAAATTAATTTATTTAATTCACTAACTTAATTAAATATTTTTTTTATAATATTTGGGGTTGTGTCCTCTCAATATCAAGATTCTCATTATGCTTCCTCTTGATCCATCAACCTGTTACAGCCCACCTTGGTGTCCCATATCAATCATGCCGTCTTCAACTACTGATGTTCCTCAATCTACTCATCTTAATCCTGAAGCCTTAGAATAGATCATTCAGTTCTGGCTTTAGCTGCAATATGATATTTCAGTAATATTTCTCTTTTCTCATGAACATTGTACCTCAGTTCTGGTGCATCCAACCACATAACTGGAGTGAAGTATAATCTATTTCACACTAATCCAGATATTGAATCTATAAGAATTTACACCAAGCAAATGAAAAGATGGTTGTAAAGTGGCATAGGAGTGAAAACTTACTTGTTTTGAATTTGATTCCGTGTCAATCTCTCTCTCTCTCTCTCTCTCTCTCTCTCTCTCTCTCTCTCTGTGTGTGTGTGAGTGTGTGCATGCATTTTGTCATTTGGTTTTCTAACAAATAATGGTTTATCTTTGTGGCATAGGAAATTAGGACATGCAAACATTTGCACATTATACTTACGTTAAATTCTGGTTCATTTGGAAATAAAAGATTTACTTTTTCACAATTTTCTTGCTCTAGTTGTCACATGGGAAATTGGAAAAAAACTCTTATATTTCCTATTAGCACAAGTACCATATCACTATGTTTTGATTTAGTTCTCACAGATTTTCGGACATCACTTGTCTATCTAGAGTGGGTACAAATATTTTTTTATATTTGTGGATGATTATATTTATATCCCATATTTCAGCAAGCTATTAATATGATTGAAAACTAGGATTCTATTTTGCCAAAACATTACTTCAGGGGGAGTATATATGTCCAAGGATTTTCAGTCCTTGGTGCATAAAGGTGTTTCTTCAAAAGTTTTCTGTCCTCGTACCTCCTAGCAAAACGGGGTTAACAATTTAACATAAACATCAACACATCTTGCGAATTGTTCGCATTATTGATCGATTTAAATATTCCCACATTCTTCTGGGTAGAAGCATGAGCAGTGTTGTTTACATTCTCAATCATCAATTTCGTTAGAACTTGTCCAACCAATCTAATTATTCCATTCTTCGTCACCATCATCCCAACTATAGTTTACTTTGTTCTTTTGGATTTTTATGTCTTGTCCTTCTACCTCCAAATGAGCAGGCTAAGCTTGCTGCACAATCCATTCAGTTTTCATTTCTTGGTTATGGGGTTATAGACAAAAAGAATTTGTTTGTTTTAATCCTAACACAAATTGATCATGGGTGTCTTGAAATGCTGTCTTTCTAGATAGTGTTCCTTTCTTCCTTTTACTCCAGTGGTGGGCCCAGGATTTTCGTTTGGGTGGAGTGGATGATGGTCAATTGAAAAACCCAATCTACATGTGCTTAATCCAACAGTTGGTCCCACTCCTATTGTTATGAGATTTTGGTATATATCCCTCAAGGTTATGGGATTATCTTGAACGGTCCAGATTATCTAAGTGGGCCCCACGATGGAGTCACTGGCCAATTCACTCGTTCCTAACATGGAGTTAATTATATTTCCATCATGTGCTCAATCAAATGGTTGGACCCACCTCTACCGAAATGAAATTCTAGGATATGTCCTTGGAGGGGTTGGCATCCATTTTAAACGGTTTGAAGTATCATTTTGTAGGCCTCACAATAGATTCCCGGAAACCTATAAGTTCACATATAACTAGACTCATCCTCATCACCACCTAATAAAAAACCCAGTTCTCTCATCACTCTCTTCGTCTCCTCTCCCGGTATCACTTCTTCCTCTCACTCATCTCATCTATCATCATAATTACCACATTGGACCCCACATGCACATGACAAAACCCCAAACCCACCTCCCTCTCACTGAAAATATTTGAGATCCCCTTTTTTTCATTTTTTTTCCTTCTCCTTTCTCCTTCTTCTCTCTCTCTCTCTCTCGGTCTTCTCAATTCTTCTTCTTCTTCTGCCTATTCTCTCTCCTTTCTCTCTCTCCTTTTCTCTCTCTCTTCCTCATGGGTGGGGCAGAATTCGTAGTGGGGCGTGGGCATGGTTCAAAATCGCGGTTCGCGGTCATCGCGTCGTGGTTTGTAGTCACCACGGTCCATGACGGAGCAAATTTTATTTGACCCCAGAAAAATCAGAAAAAATATCCAAAAAATCCAGAATAATATAAAATTATATAAAACAATGTTTTTTTTTTCATTAGTGCACACTTTAAAGAAAAATAATGGTCCCCTTAAGTTATAACATCCTGTTTCATGGCTGTATCGATGTATATAGTAAAATAAGCTCAAATATAATAAATTTCACATAATGCAACCATAATTTTTGGGCAAACTAATAGTGTTAAACATTTTGATATCAAGAAAAGCCCAAATTTTGAAAATAAAGAAAATCTAGATCTACACTTTAAAACACTAGATCTAGGGAAAAATAAATGAGTAACATCAAATCTAACTCATTATAAAGCCTTTGGTTCATGTATTATACAATCTTTTCAAAAAAAAAAAAACCTAAAAAAAACTAAAATAATTCGGATTTAAATAATGAAAAAATAAAAATATTACAAAAAGTGCTAAAATTTGTAATTTTTTGCTCCAAAAGTATAGATCTAACATACCTCAAACATCTCTAAGTCATTTTGATGTTGAATCTTGAAAAGAACTCCAAAAAACAAAAAAATATGCCTACCAAAGAGGTCTCTTGAGTTTCATTTGATTTTCCCATGGACAAATCTACCCAAAAGCGGCTTAGATTCAACCTTTTAGGTGCTCCTCTAAGCCATAGAAGCTATAGCAGTCATTAGGAAGCTCTCAGAGAAGAAAGACAGTGAAAGAAGTGAAAGAGAAGGCCAAAAGGGAAGTTAAAAAAAAAAAAAAAAAATCCCGTCAGGCAATATAACGGCCGTTATTTTGAAAATAACGGCTGTTATAATGGTACGACCGTTATTTAAAAAAAAGGGTAAATAGCAGCCGTTATTTTGGCGATATTTACCGTGGTATCGTAACGTGGCCGTTATATACCATTTAATGTAACGGTAAGGGCCGTTACCGTTACATGACGGCCGTTATTTTGAACAATGGGCGTGGGCTATACCGCCAATAGCTCATCATGGGAGTTTTCCCGATCCAGTCGCACCCACATGTCATAATCTAGGTCCACCCTTGCTTCACTCCATCTAAGTTTGCCTTAGCCTTATCACAATCCTTTGTGCAGTCTTTTCTGACTCTTACAGCTTCCTCTTGATCACCTGCTGATTCTTCATCTACTAATTCATCTTCACCCAGTCGCTCCAAGGCTGTGGCTTATCAAAGAGATAGCCTAGATGATCAGTTAGCTCCTCATTACCCTTCCTCTTTGGCTTTTTAAGGGGTGCCTCCCCATCTTCCATTTTATAATTGTTTCATAATTTTTCACAGTTCATCTCGTATTTTAAGACTGCCTAACTGCTGTGGATTTTTTGTCTACCTCTCTCTTTGCTTCTTTAAATTCTGTTTCTATTCCTTGCTCTTTTAAGCAGGCAATTGTGCAACTACTATGAATGAGGAGTTTCAAGCTCTTCAGGACAATCACATGTGGGGGATCTTCTTTTCTATCCTCCTCCTGATGGCCGACCCATTGGTTGTAAATGGTTTTATACCATTAAAGATCAAAACAGATGAGTCTTGACAGTGCACATCTCGTTTCTTTGGGCTATTGACCAAAGTATGGCATTGATTATGATGATAGATATGTTCCCATTGAAAAGACAACGATAGTTTTAAACTATTCTGAAAATTGTTGCTTCCAGATGATGGTTCATTTTTCAAATGTACTAATATAATAAGTTCTTGCATGGTGATCTTTAGGAAAAAGTGTGTGTGAGTCCTCTACATTTTACCATTCCTAAATCCTCACTCATGTTTCTTTGGGCTTGTTTCCTATCTTCGTAATTATTCACTAATCTCGTTAAGTTAGATCATTTATCAAATTCAAGTTAGTTGATATACCAATTAAACTCTCAATGTTATGGTAAAAACGTGGCAACCCTGTTTTCTATCCATCCATCCTAAGCGAAATTACTTGGTAGTCTTGTCTCTTTCAAACCGGCTCTACTTGATGTTTCCCATGGAAAATTTAATTTTCAGCCAATTTATAGTTGATCCATGCCATCTTCATTGGACTTATATTTTTTTGGATAATTTGATATTTACATGGTTGTCTACGGCGTGGGATTCTATTTCCTAAGGTTGCCCTCAGACTCGTCGATCAATAACTGGATGCTGCATTTTTTAACGAATTCTCTAATTCTCTGAAGTGAAAGAAGTAAGATCGGTGTGGCTAAATCTTTTTCAGAAGTAGAATGTCAATCTGTCGTCTGCGTGTTCAAAGTTTGTGTGGGTTAGACGCTTACTTCAAGAGCTTGGTGTTTCTATTTTGGCTTGCCCTCCTCTCTCTATGCAAACTATGCTCGTATCCTCTGAATCAAGGCAAACCCAGAATATCACAAACAAACCAAGCATTTTGAAGTGGATTGCCTTTCCATATGCTGATACTTCAAAGACAAAACTACTAGTCTTTATACATCTTTCCAAACTTCCAACCTATTGACATCTTTACCAGAGCAATGTATCATGACCATCATGATTCCTTGGGTTGTAAATTGGTTATGGAGGGAGAGAGTGGGGCGAGTACCAAATTTAGATACAGAGATTTTAGTACCTCCATGAGATTAAGACCTTATCTTAAAAGGTAAGAACTTATCATCTTTACATGTTGATAATTGGTGGACTTTGCTTGCCTTATTTCCCCTGTACTTGCATGACTCTTTAAAATAAGTACATTTATAACATCATATAAAGATGAAAATCATCACATAAGAAGGTGCTCTCCCGCTAAGAGGGAAACTAAGTTTCCCTTCTCAAACTGTCACCCTTATTAGATTTCCTGCCTCACATCTTGCGTACATTTTCAAGACCCTATTTCCTGCTTCACTTTTCAAATCCACTCCATGGTAACTAAGATCTATGCTTACCCCTTATTGATGCTATTGGTAAGGAGAACCTTATTTGATTTTCTTGTATTTCTGGTGCAGATCATCCTGGTGGTAGCTGAAGTCATCCTTTTCTCGCATCTCGTGTTTTTTTGAATTATTTTAATGAAGGGTTTCATATGGTCATCTGGAGAAAGGTTAGCATTCTCTCTTCAGAACGCACCACATTTTGCACTGTATGATACTGCTTTTATAAAAGCATGACTATAAAAGCATGAAATGGCTACTACGCAGGACAGAAGGAAGCCAAAAGCATTGATGTTTGCAAGAGAACAACCTTGGTTGGTATCTATGATCACATCAAACTTCTCATTTTTTTGTTCTTTTTATTATTATATTTTTTCATTTGTCGAATATATTTTTAATTCATTGTAAACGAACTTAAAAGTGGGCTGCACGAACATGATCCTGGGACCTCTGGCATGATCCGACTATTACTACTTTTTTTATTTTCCTTATACATGTAATACCTAATTGCAGATTTATTTATTTATTTTCATTTGAATCACAGATTTATACTTCACGGTGAATTGCTGTTTGGATTGGAATGAGTAATCAACGCACCAGTTATGGTGGTTGAACCCAAGATAATAATCTAGAATGTGAATGGTCTTTCAAGTCTATTCCAAAAACAATGGCAAAAGCATGAATTTTGCGACCTCAAGTTATTGAGTAGGATCCTGATTGCTTGCTGAATCAAGTTGACTCAGGAAACTTGGGAAGGGACCTTTTCCCGGTCACCAGTTAATAAAAAGGGCCTACGTTTGGGACAGGGTCCAAT
Organism: Umbellularia californica; assembly: GCA_028538565.1. Classification (NCBI taxonomy): domain Eukaryota; kingdom Viridiplantae; phylum Streptophyta; class Magnoliopsida; order Laurales; family Lauraceae; genus Umbellularia; species Umbellularia californica. Next base: position 76,108,721 of record JAPQWN010000006.1, on the reverse strand, counting down.
ATGGTCCTTGGACCCAAATACACATTTTGAGTATAATATGTTAATACAGTTCATAAAAGTCTTCCACCCATTTAGCTGAGTAAATTGGGACCAAGTCATAATAATAACCAATTATGTATGTATAACATGATATATAGACGCTTAATAATCTTCAGCTAAGGGTGTACCGGAGCTTCATACACCTATCATGTGGGACCTACTTATCATTAACCAAATCCCCAGGCCAATTTGTCATGCGTTAGAGAGAGAGGGGTTTAGGGTTTAGGCTCTTGATATTTGCACGCATTAGAGAAAGTTAGTGTAGCCGGTTTTCTCCGGAAAAGTCGGAATTTTTGAAAGGACAAGAATTTGAAATTCCAAGTGTATAATTTCCTTTAAAACATTCCTCCAAAATTCTAGATGTTTGGGTTTTTGCAACCCGGTAGCATTTGTAAATCCCATGTTTCTTGTCGAACATTTAAAATTTTCAGCCACATGAAAGGTCCTAAATAACTTTTGGGAATTTTGGAATTTCACCTCATTGTATTTTGATGGAATTTATATATGCTCAAGTTGAAGGGAGCATCCAAAAATTTCACTATGGTTGGAGATTCAGGAATTCTCCATACATGAATTTTTTGAATTCTGAAAAATAGTTAAGCCCCAGGAGGGCAGCGCGGGTCTCATCGCTGCACCAATTACCTCTGTATTTTTCAAACTACCCAAAACACCTTAAACCCCTTTCTTCTTCCTCCCACCCAAATTTACTTTACCCACCCATAAACAGAAATCGGTAAAAGGGAAGTGGTAATAGCGCCCAACTCTTTGAACGGGCCTGATAGGCTGATACCATATTGAGTGGCCACAGGTGGGCCCACACCATAGTAGCCGTTGTCTTTTGCTCCCACATCACTCCTCCACCATCATCTCGGCTTCCTCTCCACGTCCGCCATCTGCACATAGGCTGGTGGTGGAATGCTCATCTCGGCTTCCTCTCCACGTCCGCCATCTGCACATAGGCTGGTGGTGGAATGCTCAGCGATGCCTCAAATGGGTCTCGCCCCACTGCATGAACCACCCTTCCCTGGTGCTGGCGCTCCCTCTACTCATCTGGGCAGCCAGTAGCTTGATGGCGCCTTGATCATACATTCCACTCAACAGTAGAGGGTCCACTCTCTTGATAAAATAAAATTCCGATGGTGGTTGGGAGGAAGAAGAAAGGGTTTAGGTCACTAGAAAATTCAATTTTGTCCTGATTTGAAATCTGAGAAAAACTTAAGCCCTATTTTAAAATTCTTCCATTGCTTTTTCCTAAAAGTGAAAATAAATGGTAAGATCTTTTCTCAAAAACACAAACAAATTTTCATTGCCAACACATTCATCCATGAGCCAGCCTTGTTGGTAAATTCAGTAGCACGCAAATGCCCTGTGTGTTTGTTCTTGGGTTCTCTAGTTTAAAGTATCACGGCTGAGTGATCACTAGACTAACTTAACAGAAAAAAAAAAAAATCTTCTTTCATTCATTTAGGAGGTATCTGTCCAGCATCCACTTTTTTCTCTTCCACCAGCAACCAAATCTCGGCCCTTGAGGCCAGACCACAAAATTCTCCCCAATAGGCTTTGAAACGATAAAAAAATCCTCGCTGCACCAAACAAATTGAAAAATGGGGCACCTTTTTCACCCTGTTTCCATGGCAATGCCCCTGCACAAAAGCACCTTAATGAGCGCTTTTCATGAAAGGCAGTTTTTTTTTTTTTTTTTGGTTACACGGAAAAGTGTTGGTGTTTGAGGATGGTGTGTTCACGGTCGTGTTCCAGTTGTTGGAGGCATCAGATTCATTAGCTTGTATCATGTTGATCATACCCATCCATGACTAATCACTCTGTTCTTCCAATGTCAACCAACATTTATTTTTTTAAGGAATTTTTATGAAAAAAAAATAGTTATAAACTCTAAGATTAAGAAAGACCCTAAAATATCTAATTAGGGTGTTGTAAGCGGCCAAAAGACCAATTTGCCCCAGATCAATATCTTAGGGCTCATTTAAAAAATAAAAAAAAAAAACCCTTTATTAGTGTCTTCTTCTCCCCAGACCTTAGGCCTTATTTGCAAATCTTTAAACTATCTCTACGGAAACCTAAAACTCCCTTTAAGCCTCATTTTCCCAATTCTCCTCATTCACTTCTGTTCTCTACTATCTACTACTCCTTCTCCATCACTAAGCTCGAGCTATCCAAGGATTCCCAAGCTCTTTGTCAAGGATTTCCAAGCCCTCAAGGCCTTCTTCACCATCTTCTTCATCATCTCCTTCCCATTTTCATTTCTAGATAAGCTACCAATTTTCAATTTTCATATAGTTTGTTTCTATTCATGCATGCTAGAACCATGCATTCATGTCTTATATATGTTTTTTTATTTTTATTTTCTTGTTTGGCATGTAGCTGGTGTGCTCTTAGCTTGAATTAGAGTGGGTTGTGGTGGAGAGCAAGATCTAAAAACCTTAGCCACTAAGAATAAAGGGTTTTTTTGTGCAATCACGCCAAGGCAAGCAAATAAAAGTATAATAATACACTTAAGAGCATGTCCATACTTTAAATTTGGATATTCCTTTTAAAAAATGAAGGGTGATGTAGGATATATGTAATTTGACATAAGTAACTTGGCAAGTCCAAGAGAGATGTCAAATGCAAATACAAGCGGGCCCATGATCATTATTTTATTTAGAAGAAAGATTTACGACCAAAAATTCAAATGCAAGTGGGCCGTCACAATTATTTTATTCACAAGAAAATTTTAAAGTATACTTTATGGTATGTCAAATTTAGCATACCATCACATACTTTAAATACCATGTATGATATGAAGTATCTCTTTGAGATAATCTCATATATCAATAAGAGCTGTTAGAGATTAACATGGACATTTTAAGTGTCTGATGCAGTTGCTCTTATGTTTGAAATTAACCATTTATTCATGAGAACAACCCATGTTCAAAGTGGCCCCGACACTGCGGACCACTAAAGACAAGTTGTGGTTTGTAAGCAGAGACAAGTTTTTAATGCCAACTTTCCCATGACTTTTATAAAAAGAAAACATCATCATCCATTGTCCATTGTTCTTGCAGAGGAGACCAAAATTACCCTGAAATGGCCTAAAAGCGTTTTCCAAGTTTTAAAACAAAATAATTCATTTCATCCAGTAACGAAGTCACATGTATCGTACATGTTTATTCATTTTTTACATAAGGACTGCAATGTATACAAATGAGGACCAAAGAGGCAAACAAATGAGGACCAAAGAGGCAACTCACTATGAAGATTGTAATGAGTCAAAATGTTAAGTCCACTCGTCCTACCTTCTGCGACCACATAACCCTCCCATGGAGGAAAAAAGAAAAAGAAAAAGAAAAAGTGGAAAAAGGTACTCTGGTCGTGACGTGCACTGACCAAACTTCTGGTAATTTGACTCATGAAAATGAAAGAAAAGCAAAGGAATCCTCTCCTTAAAAGGACTACAAGCACTGTACCAGATACCAAACAAAAAGAGCTGGCCTAGGGATCACCAGCCCTTTGAAAATGTCAACTATAAGACCCCAGTTCTCCATTATCTATGTTGTTAAAAACTTAAAGCAGGTATTAAAAATCTCATCTACACCACCACCTCCATATTAGTTTAAGTGTATGTGTATTTTCTACTTTAATCTTACTCTAACAGCTGCCATACGTTTAATGATGCTACCATACATAATAAGATGCATTCCTACTTCCAAACAGTCGGGTCAAACCTGCTGAGTACCTTTGTTTATGGCACTTGCTAACTCACTTCTCAAGGAATTTTTTCGATGAAATTTGAGGCTTTCAAAGTCTGTATCATAACTTAAAGTCCGATATTTTTCAACTTGATACAATCACGTTTGCGTTGTTTTCAATTCGCGCGTTTTTCCAACACAGTCGGGTCAAACCTGCTACGACTTTGCTGAGTACCCCTATTTGGGACACTGGTTACCCCACTGGTTAACACGATTGTATGGAAATAGGGATTCAATCGAGGAATTTGGTAAAGGATCATTTCCCGGTCCCCAATTAATAAAAACAGGCCCTACATTTGGGCGGGGCTGGGTTTGTTTTGAGTGTGGGCAATTACCCCCACTTACATTTAGAAAATTTTATTTTATGCCCTTTTTCCCCTCCTCAACTTTCTCTAGTCTTTGAAAACTTAGAAATGAACAAGGTATTTTTGTCTTAATAAGGGCATTATTGACCTTTACTTTTTTAAAAGATAGAATCTTATGGTTTCATCTCTCTTGGCAATGTCATTCTCTTCCAACCCAATGTCTCACCCCACATCGAATTATGTTTAGAATATTTACCAATTTTCAATTTTCATGTAATTTATTTCTATTTTGCTAGAACTATGCATTCATATCTTAGATATATTTTATTATTATTTTTTTTACTTATTCGGCATGTAGGTGGTGTGCTCTTAAGCTTGAATTAGAATGGATTGAGGTGGAGAGCACGATTTTTTGTGCAATCAAGTCAAAGGAAAGTAAATAAATGTAATAACAATGCTTTTGTTTTATGCTGACCATATTTATTCATGAGATCAACCCATGTTTCATAAATGGTAAATGGTGCAGACAAAAGGCAACCAAAGTGGCCCCCACACTGCGGACCACAAATGACAAGTTGGGCTTTGTACGCAGAGACAATTTTTTAATGCCAATGCTTTTGTCTTTGACCATTTAATTCACGAGTAGTTTAGAACAACCCATGTTTCCTAAATGGTGGAGGCGAAAGGCAACCAAAGTGGCCCCACACTGTGAATCCGAATCCCTATTTGGTCCAGACCTAAAAACATTTGTGTGGACCAATTAAGGGTGACACAAAAATTGGTCCCAATAGGGATCCGGATTCCCACACTGCAGACCACAAATGACGAGTTGAAGGTTCGTGCGAGAGACAATTTTTTAATGCCAATGCGTCGTCCTCTCTCCCTTGACTATTATAAAAAGAAAACACCATCTTCCATTGTTCTTGCAGAAGAGACCAAAGTTACCCGAAATGTCCGATTGCCTAAAAGCGTTTTCCAAGTTTTAAAACTAAATAATACATTTCATCTGGTAACGAATTTACAGGTTTCTTCATTTTCACATAAGGACTACAATGTATACAAATCAGGACCAAAGAGCCACCTCTCCATGGTGGTTACAAGGAATCATATTGATTAGTCCAGCTCAAATGATTTGGAACCCTCCGCTAGCGTAAAAAAAGAAAAAAAAGAAAAAAAGGGAGGAATTCATACTGGCATAAGGGAAAGTCCATTTGAAAATAGATTTGGAAAGGCAATAGGGCAGTCGTTAATGAACAGTATTAGATGTCCTGTTACCAATTTTAGAAGAAACATTCCGTGAAATTGTCAATTAGGGGTGTTGGTGTCAGATGTTACAATCCTAGCTTACAATTACATTGGGTTTGTTTGTTTTCCGTGAAATAAAATAAAGAGTTTTTTTTATATACTCTCCTAAGGTTTATATGATTTGTAAATAGGCCCCTATAGTTTTTATATTTGCATATAATCCCCTAACTTTTGTGTCCCCAAAATTAGCATTTCTAATGAAAATGGGTAACGACCATGGGATTTGTGTTGAGCTTTTATAAAAATGACAACTTTTCCCTTATATCAATTAAGCAAATATGAGTATATTATTATTTACCAAAATTCCATTATTGTATCCCAATTCCCAACGGTCTCTCTCAATAAATTCTGAGTGTGCATGAAGCCCAATTATGTATTTTGAAACTTTCATGCATTGGTTGTCATTATAGTATATTTGAATTTAATAAAATAGGCCCTTTATTGATAAAAAAACAAATTTACATATGGTTACTCTCTCCTATTAAATGTAATTATCAATGTTACAAGCTTTAGAGAAAAATAAATTCAAGCCTTTGAATTTAAGCATAAAAAGATAAAGTGATGGGCAAATGTGTCATTTCACGATAAAAACTTTTGATAGTTGGTTCGCTACTGATTTTGGGGACACAAAAGGCATTAAAATGAAACGGTAGGGGCCTATCTGTAAATACTAAAATCGTCGGTGCCTATTTACAAATCCTACAAACATTAGGGGGTATATGCAGAAGGCTCTAAAATAAAATATAGTGAAATGAAATCTAACGGTTGCATTTTAATGAAGAAAATTTAAAGGCTTTATATCATTAACACTCACGAAAGACCTGAAGTATAAATAGATTAAAAAAAAAAAAAAAAGGGATCAATTTCCGTTTTGGACATGCGCATGTAGGATGACTAAGACTCCTTCCTGAGATATTTTTAAAAGCCTTTTTTTAATAAAATGTTGTGAGGCCCACTGGACCAAGTAATAGACAGTCTTCCAATTGTGAAAGCTAATTGATTTCAAAATCCCATTAAATTTTGAAATGCCAAAATCTTGCTTTTGAAGTGAAATAGAAATGGTTTGGAAGCATTTACATCTGTGTTGTTGTGTGCACAAGCCAAAAGAACAAAAAAAAAAAATTTTAAAAAAAAAAAAAACCCTATTGTTATACAGCAGAGTCCACCTTTGATACAGACTTGTCCAACTGTTTCTCAAGTGCTCTTATTAGCTATTCCAAATTTCCAATAGAATGCTAAATATTTTCCAGATATTTTACTTCTTAATCACTCCTCAACCATTCCGAATATGATAGAAACATAGAAAGAGTGAGGAAGGAAAAGGAGACAGGAATAACCAAAGGCAATCTGAATGCTGCTAATGTACTTCAACTGCTGAGAAGAGGAGTCATGAAGGAATGAAATGATGTACTTGGCATAGAAAAAGTTAGAGAGGAATACGAGACACAAGAATAACCAAAGGCAATATTGCTGTTGGGTAGGAGAAAACCACACTCAAGCTCCAATGGTCCATTCTTCTCATCATCGCTCAGAATTTCTTACTTAGTGTTGTTGCTCTTTGAGAGAAGAATAATAGAGAAGCGAGGACACGACTACATGCACCAATATAGCAAGGTGATTTGACAACTTAAAATTTGAATGGATGTGTTGACATAAGATAGTTTATAGATTTGATTGGTTCGGAAATTGAGTGAGTCATCAAACTCATGACATGGTACGACATGTCATTGCTACCATGTCATTGCTAAACCCGGAAGAAAACGCCAGCACATTGCTTCCCGTGAATGCCTCCTATATATTATGGTGACGGAACGATGCACATAAATTCCCCCTATATATGTGTAAAATATTCATATGTATTCATCTCTCACCATAGTATGGTAAGGGACAATATAATGGTGCCGACTTTATGATACATCTAAACTATCACAGTTTTGCCTATCTAAATGGATTTGACCGTTGGATCGAATGTCATTTATTTCTCTAATATAAAGTTATTAAATTTGTAGGCCACGGATGAAGGGTTTAGAGGCATGAGATTTACTCTAAACTTGATATATGAGCTCATCTAAGATGTCTCTTTCCATCCCCTAAGTCCCATGATTAGTGGGCCCCATTCACATGAATGCCCTCTATCTTCAATCAGTCATATGAGTTCTACCCATCATAATTTCCTTCTCTTTTTTTTTTGCTCAGATCATAATTTCCTTTATTCTTCTCTTCTTTTTATTTTTATGGTCAGAACGGGCCATATACATTATCCTTTCAGTTTCCACATTATTGTCTTTTTGTACCAAAGAACAACACACACCACGAAAGCTCATTGACCTTTTTTTTCGATTGAATTGGATTCTGCTGCTGCTGCTTCTTCATCGGCGCGAGATTTTCTTTCGCTTCGACTTAACGAAGCTTCTTCCCACTCTTTTTTCTATAAATGGAGTGTTGTAGAATAGCAATGTCTGGAAAGAAACTTCTCCCTTCTCCTGTGTCTTCATTCTTCTCATTAATGCCTCTTGTAATTCCCAAGTGGATACTAGAAAGGAGTGGTGAGTAAACAGAGTATTGAAAAGCTAACAGAATTGATGACTTTGTAACAGCGGTTGTGGTTGATTTTTGTTAAATGTGGTTTGTTTTCCGCAGGCGGAACACAATTCTCTCAGCGGAATGCTTTGGGAGAGGAATAGAATGAATTTGTTTTCTATCCTAGTAAGTATTCTTATGCAGAACAATATCTCTCATATACTCATTTCTCCTTCTTCTTTCATGTCTTTTTTTTTTCCTAAAAAAATTGGTCTCATATAGTCATTGTTGAGGCTGCATTTGGATGTCCTCATTTTCTGTTGAATTCCACCCAAATGAATACTGCCTGTGTTCCAGACCCAGTTCCAACTTCAACTATTTGCACGTTAATTTGAACTCGAAAATAGGCTTTGGAAACGTGACCTCAACACAATATAACAGATTGTGCTGGAATAGTTGTCTACACTTGTGGGGTACAAACAACAAACTTAGCAAACAGCAGTGTCAAATTGTGGGTCAAGTTTGGTCCCAAAGCAATAAAGTAATATGAAGGTCACTGATTTCTGTACCAAGCCACCTATTGCACTTGAGATTTAGGTAGAAACCAAGAATCACTTAGGTTGTGGGTAAATCTAAAAATGCCCTTGGGGGCTCTTTTGGATCATCATAAACTAAGTGCAGGTAACTCGGTTTATGTGTAAATGAGGGTTCCTGTGTTTGGACACCCTACTTACTTGAAGTGAGAATTGTTTTGTTCTTTGGCATTAAAATTTACAAGTATAGATTTACATTGAGTGCAGGGTAATCATGTGACCCAAACAAGGCCTCAAGGCTTGTTTGTTTGCATTGAATCCACCTTGGAATTCTTACACTGGGATCCCCATGTTTTATGGTAAGGGCAAGGGTTCGGCCACAATTATGACCGCTCATGAGCAGTGGTGAACGTTGACCTCAACAGAAAGTAAATGATAATGTTATATTGGGCTTCGGCCAAATGCGAAGGCGAAAATATTGAAAGATCTATAGTGAATGTTGATGTTGGCTGTATACTGCAATGCTTGAATATTCAGAATCCAAAACATTATGGCTGAATTATTACCTTTTCAAATTCGTGGTGTGTTATTTGACAATTCAACCAACTGAAATTTTAGTAATGGAATCTTCACAAATTAAGCAATACTGGTTATAAAATTTAAGACCATTTCGTACACTTTGTCTGAAGACATAGAAGACCAATATGAGTTCTTTATTATGCATGATATCTTCTTTGCCTTCTCTTTTAGCAGATAGTAAGTTGTTTTTAATTATTTGAGAAAGCGGCATGCTGTTATTTGTTATGTTATTAGGTCTGTTTTTTTTTTTTTTTTTTTTTTTTGATGATTAAAAGGTGGACAAGAATCTTCTGTTAGGCAATCTTTTAAATGATTTATGGTAAATAAATAATTAACATTAGCTTGATCTTTTTGATAATTATGTTTGCATCCATTGCAAGTTTCTCAAGAACCCAAACTTCTATCTCTAAATTCTGAACAAGAGGTTCTATGAACTGACTTGTGAGTGTCAACAATTCACTTATTGCAGCAACATATTGACTTGTAAGTGTTAACAGAACCCAGGTGATTTTTTTTTTTTATCAATTTGCTAGTCCAGATTTAGTGAAACGGACTTGACCCAGTTGGCTTCTAGTGAAAACTAAAAGAAATAAGACAAGACTTATCTAAGTTCTAATGGACTGGACTCAATTAACATGTACGGGAAAAACCCAACTAAATAGAAATCTAACATTTTTTCGGGTAAGGCTCGATGGAATTTATCAAAATCTATTGAAATTTGTTGGCTGCCAAAGCATATTGTTCCTTCATTTGATTTAAGGGAAATGCACCCGACATAACTGAATGGTTGAATGATGTACATGTAGGTGGAATGGCACAAATTGATTTGAATTCTACAAGAAATTTATAGCCATATCAGACAATATTAACATTGATTCATCGAGGTAAAATAATTTACTCCAAACATGAATTTTTAATTTTCACGTGAAATTCTTTTCCATGGCATCCATTTAATATGAACTTTGCGAAGTACAAGAATGTGTCCTTTTTGGGTTCTCCCGTACGTTATCGATCATGGAAATGGCGCCATGATGACATAATGGCGCGATGATGACATAGCAAGCACGAGTGCCGTCATCCCTTTTAACACATGTTTGATAATATAAAAATGCACATAATCAATTAATATATAATATTGAGCTAATCAAGTTATCAATCATGTGGGACCAAATTCTATGGATTAAAATTTAAGGGAACTTACTTTGAGGACATCCTACTGGAAGGGATGACATTCAATTTTAATGCTTCGGATCATCCCAATGAGTTATGCACATCCTACTTATATAAACATGTAATACGATGATATAGTGCTGTGTATCCCGTTTCCGAACTCGAAGAGATGGTAACTCACTTGTGTAGAAATGGAAATCCACAAAGAGCGAAATTATTTTGATAGACAAGCACGGCTTAGACTTTTAAAATTTCAAAATTCTCCAGGTGTTATACCCCCAGTGTTATTCTCCAAGTGGAGTTATAAAACATAGACATCCAGTCTAGCATTTAGAAAAAGTGGTGTTAGGTTCAAATCAGCTGAACCTAACTAGAGGTCAAAGCCAAGCTGAGGTGTCTCGACTCTGAGCTCTGCTTGTAGCTTATTGAGCTCAACTTCGTTGCAGATAAATTGAGTTCAAGTCTAAGCCGCTGTCGAGCCGAGCTGAGGCCCTTCTTTTTTTTAAAAAAACAATAACAAGAATATTCATTAAAAAGAAACAAACAAAATACAAAGGGAAGCTGGAAAAGAAAAAGGAGAAAAATTAAAAAAACCTTAAGAAAAATAAGGGAAGAGAAACAAGAGGGACCAAGAGAATTAGACCCACCCATGATAGCAACCTTAAAAAAACTGAAGCCGTTTATAAACGAAGAAAACAAACGCATGCGATTTTGGTTCAGATGTCAATGATGGGATAGCCATAGCACTAAAGGTGTAGAGAACCATATGTTTATGATTTTTTTTTTTTTTTCTGATCTACAACATAAAAGAAAAAAGTTATGAATCAGATATTGATCAGGCTTGGATCCCATTTGGACCAATGAAGTTTCCAGGGTGATTCTTAATTTTAAAATAAACATTTTCTTTTTTTTTTTTTCTTTTAAACAAGCCCCCCATGGCAGCATCTACCATGAATACATCATGAAATCATATAAAAGAAAATAACCAATGATTATCTATCCAAGCCCAATCCTTAAAGAACCAATAGGTCTGTTAGCACATATTAATCAATCGACAATCAACACAACCTTAATCAGATCTACACAATATAAATACAGAATTGAACAGAACAAAACAAAATTGCATATCTATCTCTTTAATCAATGGTTAAGCTCTATGAATCCCACAATCAATTCACTATCTTTTGATTGAAAATGTACTATAATCCTCTAATGCTTCTTTTGTATGATATTGATTGGCAATCGAAGTATGGATGCAGGGAAGAGCCGTAAGTTGTAACCCCTACAACCCTATCATGGAGTTTTAATCAGATTATATTTTAATTTTAAGATTACCAATTTTCTTAATTTACCTAGAATTCTATTTTAAGAGAGCTTTCACATCATTAATCGAGACTAGAGTTAACTGAATTGCCGTCACGTGACTTCGTGCGCTTGTGTGCGCACTTTAGCACATGTTAGCTTCCGCGTACTTACAACTTACAACTGCCATATAAAGTTCCGGCACTTGACATGGCTACCAAACGCATTCGTTCATTTATTTGATCATCGGAGAGCAAGCACAGACATGATGAGGTTGCCGACTCCTCCCCACATTTCCTCCTCATGGTCATGGCCGTCTCCGCGTCTTCCTCGTCTCGATGAGGAGCAGGGAAGCTTGGCAGAGTTCTCTGACGAGAACGACACAATCGCCATCCCAATCCCGACTGAGGTACCCCAAATCAAATGGATGGTAAATTTGATTCTATCCAACTGCTGTGAATTCTAATACGCATGTACACCAGGTTTCTGTTTCTGTTTTCCTTCTTTTTTTTTTTTCTTTTTTAATGGTTGGGTTACTTGGCTTTTGTTCTTGATTGAGATTGGGTTGATGTTTAGCTTTTGTTGTCGATGGTTTGTTTGTTTGTTTGCTTTTTCTCGTCGTTTGATGTTAGTTTGGCTTTAATTTGTTTGCGATTTTGATGTTGAGATGTAGCTTGGTTTGTGTTTTCTGTTTAAACAATTTTACAGTAGTTTTTTTCATCTCAACTGTTGGATTTGCTAGACTTTTATTGGATTATAGCTTCAAATTTGCAGGAGACCTGCGCATAACATGGAAGGTTGATTGGAAAATATGGTTCATGTGTTAGGGTTTTATCTCCCTCTGTGGGTCGACTGGACTGAATGTTTAGGATAGGTGCCCTGTTTCTTGCACTTCATTTATGCGATTCTGCACTGTTTTGATTTTTCTGAATACTTCTCCATTTGGATTGCATCTTTTCCTATTCTATTTGCACAATCTTGTCTCGTATGGCTTCCCATCATGCTCAAGTCATCTCTCTTTGCTTGATCTGATAATCTTTACCTATTGAGCGTTTGGGCTCATCTAATGACCAATTTTTTTAAAGAAAGAAGACTTTGGGATTGTGATTATTCCACTAAATTAGAGAAACCGATAGATCTCACTACTCAAGAAGAATGTAATCTGATATTGATAAAATCGATTCCTGGCTAGCCGATTCGTGGATCCCACCATTAGTTTCCAACTTACAAAAATGGTCGTCCCAAGGGGGCTTGGGATTATTTAGCTAGACTTTATGCTCCAGTCAGCTGTACCAAAAGATATCAGTTGGAATGGTAGATTCGGAATGCTCACCAAGGTGATGACTTGATTCATACATGTGAAAATGACGAAACCATGGGACCGCTTGTCATTTACAGAGCTATAGTTCACATGTGCCACTTACAACCTCAATCCTCTCATTTATCTGAATTACTATCAAAAGATAGAACTCAATCATTATCTCTTGCTACCAAAAGGACCATGGATGCAGATCTTGTTCTTGTATCTACGTCTCCTGCTCTCTAACCTGGACTACTTGCTTCGATCTCCTCATCAAAAGGCGGTTCATCTAACATCTACGACTATTGCAAGCATCAAGGACATTGGAAAGGCAACTATCCTCTCTGCCCGAAGGGACAAGTTGTACACCTTCTCATCAACAGATGGGTGATTAGTATTCGGGATCTGCCCATCATCAGCATTGTGCATGTGTGGAGTATTTCTACCGAAACCAAGGTTACCCCTGACTTCGGTGAATGAACCAAGCAGGGAACGACTTCGGTGGGGTCCCTTTTTGTTTTCCGAGACGCATTTAATAGCGCGCAGCTGTCTGGAGGTGGTTTTAAAAGCCCGCCCATATCATTATAAAGGCGACGCAATGCTGCCACGTGTCTCGCCCCCGATGGCGGTGTAGTCATATCGAGGAGACGAGTGGCGTGCCCGAGGCGGTGTCTGCACGCGCGTCTTTCGGGATACGAAGAGATTTTCATCTCTGTATAAAAGATCTCGTCCCCGAAGGAGGACTACTTTTGCTGAACCTGCTGCTGCGTCTGGTGCTTCTGCCTGAGACCTGTCTGAGAAGTTCGTCTGTCTGTTCTTCTCGTCGTCTGAGAAGTCCATCCGTTGATCTGAAAACCGAGTTTCCGTCATCTCTCCTTCTGTTTCAGCCTTGAGTCCAAGTGAGTTCCTCTCTGCTTTTCTTCTGTTATTTTTCCTTTGGAGTTTTCTTTCTGGGTTGCATTATGTTCTTCTCCGTCACCGTCGTCTGCTTTCTGTCCATGCAGGGGAAGATGGGGGTATATAGACATTGGATAGACACAGAACTTGCCCTAATAGAGCTTAGGAACAGATACCAGATACCGGAGAACGTCAGGATCAGGGCAGACGGCCCCGATGACCAAATCCCGCCTCGGATTTTCGTAGACGGGTGGATGCCCTTCCCATTAGTTGCCATTATAGAAGGTGGGGTGAGATTCCGGGTCCATCCTCTCCTGAGGGCCTGCCTCAGGAGGTGGAATCTCACCCCCTGCCAGCTCATGCCCAACGGTTACAAGATAATCATGGGCATAGCCGAGCTCAATAGGATCCTGGGGACCGACCTTGGCGTCGAAGATATTGAAGATGTCTATGACCTTTGTCAATCTCCGAAGGACGATGCGTACTACCTCCGAGTTCGGTCGAAGGAAACCCCTATAATCAACGAGCTCGAGGACAATACTAAATACGGCGGGGATGACCGCCTTTATGTGACTGGGAATTGGGAGTACGCACCCGGAGAGCCTAGGGTGGATCACATCCCTCGTCATCTCGGGGATCCACCGAGTAAATCTCTCAAGCTCTTATCTTTCCTGGTGCATTTTTGTTCTGTCGAACTGATATACTAATTGCTTGGTGTGCAAGTCATAAGGAGAGAAAACAGCAGGCAAAGAACTCAAAGTGGCGACGAAACGTCACCTGGTTAAAGAGAATATATAGCTATAAGGGCCACCGGACCCGATCAGCTTCAGCTATTCTTGGGTACGAGCCCATATACTGATCCTTCATCAGAAGACGGTACGAGAATCTGAGGGGGGAGCAAGTTTTAACTTTAGCCGAAGCCGAAGCGCAGGTAGCTCTAGCTGCGGGGCTTCCTCAAGTACCCCCCGAGATCAGACCTCTTCAAGCCTCAGCCGAAGCCGGGCCCTTCCAGGCTAGGACCGCCGCCGAGACCTAGTTCAGAGAAGAAACCCCATCAGAGGGCGAACACGAGGAGGTTCGGCGAGAGGACCTCGGGAACCTTCAGTGCACTAGACGGGCAATAATCATGCAGCTCTCTACAACTACGGATCATTCTTCTTCTATGAGTCTCACCCCATAAATTCATCCCACTATTCTCTCCTCAAGCTTAGTCTTCTACTCCTTCATCCTCCTAAGCTTTTCAGTCGTTTACCCCTCTTCTACACCAGGTAACACAATTGGCCCCTAGATCTTTGATTCAGGTGCCTTCAGTCATATGACCTCATACAACTCTTAACACTTATCTCCAACTCTCCTATTTGTCGCCAAAATAGGCACCATGAATCTAGTTTTTTTTTTTTTTTTTTTTCTATATCATCTGTTCTATTTGATCCAAAATTTTTTTTTTTAAATCATTGATCTGATAGATAACTTGCTTAAGACATGGTAATAAATAAAAGATGCCCTAAAACAAGGGTAGATTTGAAAGGGCAAAGGGCAATAACATTTAAGCATAAAGCAATTGAGGGGGAAAGAGGTGTGTGGAGGATCTAAAGAAAAAAGAGACTGTGATAAAGAAACCTAGTAGTGGAGTGTAGCAGTTCAAGAAGTTATCATGAGAAAAGACATTACTATAAAGTTTGGTATAGGGGACGAGGAATATAGAAAATTCTGAAATGCATAAGAAGGTAAAGAAAGAAGTTATGAAAGTAGTAAGATATGCAAAGTCCAAAGCATATGGTGACCTATATAAGTAGTTAGGAACAAGAGAAGGAGAAAGATATTTCAATCTAGCAAAAGTTTTTGTAAGAAAAAGTAGGACCTAGATCATGTCATAACTCATACATATAAGAGCGACCAAAAGGTTTTAGTACAATACGGTGATATTAACGAGGAGGTTCCTTGATGCATGTTGTTTGTAGATAATATAGTGTTGGTGGATAAATTGAGAGATGGCGTAAATGTGAAAATGAGAGATAACAGGAGGCTTTAGATATCCTGTACAAAGACAAGATGTATGAATTGCAATTTCAATAGATATGTGCGAAGAGCTTAAACTCCTATGAGAATTGAAGCTTAAGAGATGCCATAAAGAAACTCATTCTGATGGCTTGGCTTGATAGTTTGTAAGATATAGAGATTAAGGAAGACATTGAGCATAGGAGCATGATGGATGAACTGGAGACTTGCTTCTAAAGATTGTAGTGCATTGTGATTGGCACACACTACCAATATTGAAAGGAAAGTTTTATAAGACAATGATTAGACAAGTTATGTCCAATGGAGCATAATGTTAGCCAATTGAAAAGCAACACATGCACAAAATGAGTATATCAGAGATGAGAATGTTGAGATGGATATGTCATATGTATTAAACTAGGAAAGATAGAATAAAAATGAGTGTTTTCAATAGATGATATATTAAGAGGTGGTATGTGTTAAATTAGGAAAGATAGAATGAAAATGAGTGATTTCAATAGGTGATATATTAAGAGAGACTAATTATAGATGGTTTGGACATGTCCAACACAAGCCAGCAACGACGTCGTTGATGAAAAGCTTTTCAATGGAGTTTATGGCCCGCTAAAAAAAAAAGGGATAGGCTGAAGAAGACATGGATTAAGTATAAGGATAGATATGAAGAAGTGGAACCTATCCAAGGATTTTAGTCATGATAGATTGGAATGGAGAAACAGAAGTATGTGGCCAACCCCAACATAGTTGGGACAGCTTCGATAATGATGATATGCAGCCGTGGAAAAGGAAGCACCTTTAATTTCTTAATGCAAGATAAAAGAAAACTAGTTCTCTCACTTTTTCCTTCACAAATAGGTGGAACTCACCATTTTCAAGAAATGGCAAATTAGGAGCCCAAGAAGTCACTTGCACTATTTTTTTTTAACTAACAAACCATCTAAACCCAATAAAGGGTGCCACCACATGAAGAAAGTCCTTAGAGCCCGTTAGAAGAAACGATCTCATTTCATTTGGGAAGTTGACACTGAAGCACTCTCTTTGTGGAATGAGTGGTGCCAATGTACCTTGTTATACAAGATGAAAATCACGTGCCTTCTAAAAACGTGAACAACTAGAACACTGAGGTCACATTTGGCAACCAAATCTTTGGGGAAACGATTTTCGGTTTCCCTGAAGGTATTGTAAATCCATGTTTGGCAATTGTAAATCCTTGGGAATTTGGACGCATGTAAATCTTCATTTGTTAGGATTTTCATATCTGACCACTCCCCATAAGATTTGAGAATCCTCACTTAAGTGGATTTGTACACTGAATCTTATTTTTCTCAGTTATATGCATCGATACACACCAATATCAATGTGAAATCATCGACTATACAAATCCTTAGTGAGGAATCTTTGTTCCAGTGGTAATAAAGAATCATCCGATCTATGGATTCTTCACCTATTACCAAACATGCTCTGAAAGTGTTTTTTTCTTTTTATAAGAGTAATTTTATTCCAAAGAACACTGAAAGGATTTGTACTTATAGGAAAATAAAATGCCCACAAAACAGAATTGACGATTGTGTAACAGTGGCTGTTGGTGATTTCCATCAAAAGTGATTTATTTTCCACAGGTCCCATTCCCTTCTCTACAGTCTCAGCATAATAATTTTGGGAGGGAATGGGATGAATTTATCACCCTGTGAAGCATTCCTATGTGAAACAATTTCTCTCATAGTCATCGTTGAAGCTATACATTTGGATGTCCTCCCTTTCAGTTTTATTCCCACCCAAAGGAATACTGCCAGTGTTCCAGTACTGACTTAAATGTTTGCACAGTAATTTAAATTTGAAACGATAGGGTCTCAAAAATGTGAGATCAAAACAATAGAACAAATTCTGCCAGAATATATCATCTCCATATAACGGTGTACATCCAAATACACCCTTAGCAGAACAGTGTTATCAAATTGTGGGACAAGTTTAGCCCTAAGCATTAAATAACATAGGAAGGTAGACCTCAAGAACGTATCAAATTGTGGGTCAGTGATTTCTGTCCAAAGCCACCTGTTGCACTTGGGATTAAGGCAAACAGGGCCTTAAGATTTGTTTTTTTGCATGGAATTCCCCTTATAATTTCTTGTTTTCTTACATTTGGTTGAGTCTTGAAAACGTAATTTCCAAAAGGGTCTGTGAATTTCTATTTAATACCTTGTGGAATCCTCCTGTTTTCATAAAGTGTTGATGATCCGTTGGAATTCCACAGACGCCTTGGTTCCATTTAAACAAACAAGTCCTTACTGACTGCATTGTAATCATTCTGTCTCAGTGGAAGTCCTTTAAGTAGGAAAAATAGAAGAAAAAGAAAAAGAAAATGACAAATCATATGCTTCTGTGCAGATTGAGCAACAAGATGGCGCCCCACAAATCCAAGGTGCAGCACCACAGAATTCTTGGAATAACTCTATGCCTTTGAATGAAAGGTTGGTCACCAGTTGTAGTTATACTCATCATGATTTTGTGCCTGCTTGTTATACGTGCGGGAGCAGTCTTAATGGAATGTTTGCAACATAATATCCCATTGTAGCACTTATTGCAAGATTTGTCTCATTCATCATGTCAGCCCACCCACTTTGAACACACCCTGGCCCAAAAAAGGATCTGGTTACACTCAGCAATTTGTTCATGTACATCATATTTGATCTACATGTTAGTCACCAAAAATAAATTAAATAAACGGACTGCATGTATAACAATCAATTTTGTTCATACATGGCCAGCTGATGAGTTCACTGGCCTGAATTTTTGGGTCAAGATATCACAGCGGGATGCACCTGATACATGCTCCAAAATTTGCATTGATGTGCCAATTGCCTTTGTGTACTAGTGAACACCTTCAAATTGTTTGTATAATATCTTTGGTATTTTGGCTCTCTTTGCATGACATTGTTTGCTGCGTTTCCACAGTGAAGTTGGGAGCGCCATTATGTCCAACGCAGTCCCGGTGAGACTCAACTTTTATGTTTATCTGCAGAGTTGAATGTTTAAAAGTTTAATATTTGTCCAAAACCAGCATTATATCTTAAAATACTCCCATCCTCATATCTTGCACTTTGCAGCCACATATTGGCAATTGTGAAAATATTGTTCTCTCCAAAAAACTTTTACATTACTTAAAGGGAGATGCTCCTATGAGAGATATTTCTTACCTTAAATGAGAGATAAGGTAGGGGCGGCTGAGAGAAGCATTTCTACGAAAGTGTGGTTCAAAAATGAAATAATTCAATCCAAGGCATCATGGGCTCAACGTGTGCTGGAATACAAAGAAAAGGCCTGCAGTTTGCCAGCCAACCATGCCTAACCTATAGTAGGTCAGCCCATTGGGCCTGCGATATCTACTTTCCTAGTATGACAGTTATGAATAAATTTTCCTAGAGCCACATTCCTAGTTGAACAAATATTCATGAAATTTTATATATACTCTTTTTAGTTTAAGAAATCCTAAAGACGGTCTTCCACAGCTAGCAAGATAACTAATCAGCATTTAATCAACAAGGGAGGGGGAGGGAAGCCCTATTTAGAAAGAAGGGATTGACAAGTAATCATCTCTTGGGAAGCGAAGGAAATCCTCAATAAATTCTCTTGTATTTCTCTGATTTTTGCCTTCAATGAAAATATCTCCTCATTATTGTAAATACATTCAGCTAGTGTTTTCCCTTGTGTGAAGACTCAGTGAGTTTCCAATGTTGATCACTAATTAGGTTCCATGGTGAATGTACGGAGACTTCATCCATCCTTAGGTCCCATTATATTTGATATCAATGCAAGTTAGATCCTTTGATTTTGTCTTGTTTTGAACTAATTATTTTAGATTATGTTTTCATTTGATTTCATTCAAATCTTCTCTGAAGACAAAAATCCAAAAAATTTCATCCAAAAATTAATAAAGAAAAAATGCTTATAGATTTTGTTTCCTGCAATTTATTGTACTGCTTTTCATAATTGTAACACTACTTGTGTTGCTGTTGTTATTCTCAAAATCATTGGATTTGCTATTTCCGAAACCAAAGTAGGCCCATCTCACCTTTATTTCACTTATTCATTCACCACATATATTCAAGAACCATCAAATTTTAGTGGAAACGGGGATCCAAATATCCTCAATTGGATTTATGCAACTGAAGGTTACTTCGAGCTATATAACATGATAGTTCATGATCAAGTTTGCTTTGTGAAGGGAAAGCTTAAAGGAGTTGCTCTAATATGGTGAGACAATGTAGCAGATTGATTGGAATGACTCACTCATGGCCTCCTATGTTAGAATGAGAGGATGTGAAGTTGGTATTGGTTGACAAGTATTTGCATCATAATTATCTATATTAAAGTGCCTACCAATTTGAGGGGGAGTGTGGAGCAAGTACCAATTTAGATACACTCATAGAATGTGGTACCAATTTTCTAGGAGGTCCTCCCACTAAGAGGGGAACTCAAGTTTCCCTTCTCAAACTGTTGCCTTATTACTGAATTATCAGCTTCAAATCTCAATATATTTTTTCAAGACATGACCATTTCACACTTCACTTCTCGTATCTGTTTCTATCCTGGTCGTTATGATCTAAGCTTACCCTGTACTGATGCTATTGGTGAGGAACCTTATTTAATTTGCTAATATTTCTGGTGCAGATCATCCTGGGGGTTGCTGCACTCCTCATTGGCTTGCATTTGTTTGGAGTCTTTAATGGGGAGCCCCATTCAGTCCAATCTAGAAAGGTGAGTATCCTCTCCTTGGGAGAGAACACCACCTTTTGCACCTCATTATCCTGTTTATGTGAAAACCTTAGATGAATTCAGGAGACTAATGTTTATATGAAAGCATGGACATAGGATTGATGCAAGAAACTACATGGTTTTTTTTTTTTTAATGGGACATAAACTTCTTCATTGTCTGGAGTATGACTTTGCATTGGATTTTTCTTTATACTTCTGTAAGTAATGGTAGGTTTTTTTAATTTTTCATTTGAATCACATCTATGGGTGAATTGCAGTTTGGCTTGGATGAGTCATCCATGGCACCAATTAATTATGGTTGAACCCAATTTAATTGTATGCATTGATAATAACCTAAAATATGAATGGTCTTCCAAAGTTATTCCCAAAAGTAATGACAAGAGGATCATGAATTGCGGGACATCTAAGTTAGGGATGGCAACAGGTTTGCAAGGCTATATAACCTTTTGAGTAGCATCCTGATTGCTTACACAATGGATTTAACTGAAGAAATTTGGGGATGGTTGCCTTTTTTGGCCCCCAATTAAGAATCAGGCCTACGTTTGGGTAATGGTCCAATATGATCTGAAACCCAAATACCCTTTTAGCTGAGAATAATGTGTAACATCTCTTTCTTATTTTTTTAATCTTTTGTCTGATGTACCTGTTACAATTTTGACGTTTGGGACCCACCTATGATAAATGTAATCATTCTCGTGAATGTGAAATGCTATTTGAACAATAAAAATTTTCTGCAAAGGGCCACCTATCTGGGAGTTCAATGTACACTTTTTTTTAACAATAACATTTTTCTTTTTTCTTTTTTTTTGTTTTTTTTTTTTTTTTTTTTGCCACTTAACCTATGATCAAATTGCCTCCCTTGCAACACTAACAACCCCCCGGAAAATGAATTAGTACGTGTCCAAATTTGACCACACCCAATTGTACTCATCGTTGGATTGAAAAAAGAAAATGATGCCTCCAAAAATCATTAAATCTAAGGGTCATAGATCAAGTGGTTTGGTTGATCAATGAGCAGGATATTTTACATACCCCTATGTCTGTTTTCCATCTCTCATCTTCCCCATGATTGGCATGGCCTTGGGTGGGCACCACTGAACAGTTCTCACCTGAACAAAATGTATGTAAATGCTTTTTTTTTAATGATTAGCTTAGTTTTTTTCACTAATGAATACATATTTATGCTATAGGCTCGGATAAATGGGCAGGCTGAGATTTGCCCATTTTCGAGTACACAAATCAATGCATACCCTTGGGCTCGAAAAATTGAAAATAGGCTCGGCCCTCTACAGAGGTAGTGCAGCCTGAGTCAAGACTTATTGACAATCCTGGTCATTAGGCGAGCCTTCCTAGAGCCATGATGAGCCGATAACGTATACAGTATACTATAAACAGATGTCAAGGGTGTCAACGGGCAAAATTCACCCGGTTGAGCCCATTTGCAGCTAGCAAAACAAGCTTTACATGGTAAAAAGTGTGGAGAAAGTCATGTAATGATGCCAAAATCACATCAACAAAAGGAGAAGAATGAGAAGAAGAAAAAAGGAGTGGAGAAAGGCATGTAATGATGAGAAAATCACTTCAACAAAAGGAGGAGATTGATAAAAAAAGAAGGCGTGTGATTAGCAAGTGTGCTTAACATAACATGATTATGACATGATTGATTGTAACCCGTCAAAAGATGGTTACGAGAAAATGAAATAGACCTCTCATTCTCCACTGGACCCCACACATAACTTCTTAGAAATTCCAACATCAATCAAAATAAAATAGACTTCTCTGTCGAATCATCTACAGCACCATTTTTGTTATTGTGTTTGGGATTGGATCTTCGCTTCTTCTTTCTTTGTTTTCTTGTCTATTTCTGGAAATCTTGGGCGGAGAAAAGAAAACGAAGAAGAGGAAGGGAGGGACGGAGACGGAGACTGAGACTGGTGGTTATTTATAGGAGGGTGAGAGGGTTTGAACTTTGGAAAGGTGGAAAGGTGGAAAGTTCGAAGGGAAGAGAAGGCCTTCTTTTTTTTTTTTTTTTTGTTTTTTTATGTTGACTCGGCTGTCAACGGTTGGGGGCCATCTTGAAGATGGGTTACAATCAATCATGTCATAATCATGTTATGGACATGCAACCAACCACAAGAATTCAGCCGTCTCAACTTTATTTTAGATTTTGTTAATAAACAGGGGACAACATGATTGAGGGGCTCGGGTCCACGTAACTTAACATTTTCAAAGGCAGGCCGCACTTGTTGAAATTATTCCACTGTGGTTGGTGTGTTACATCCTTAAAAACGGTCTAAGTACCATATTTTATACGTACAATGCCAAAACCATTTCCTGAAAAGCTCTATAACAGTGCTTGTGGATGGGATTTGGTATTGGCAATACCACTTGAGATGAGATGTTCTTTTTCTTCTTTAGAATTGTAACAGGATTCTAAACAGGATAACGAGTTACAAGACTGGGATGACTCTCAAAAGTAGTGAGTTGGGGGTAGGCGCATGTTCCATCCATGCTTATTGTCTAGTATAAGACAAAGAAAGGTAAAGGAGGCATTGAAATGGTTTTTGAAAAAGAACATGGAGTAGGTTTCCTGAATATGGGCGTTTTAGTCCAAAAATGATGTAATTATAGCTGTGGGGAATAATTTAAAATTTGAAAAGGTAGAGGAAAAAGCCATATGTAAAGGTAAGTTACGGGTCAAAACTTTTTTTTTATTTTTATCAACCTCCTTCTTTTGTTGATTTGGTTTTCGCATCATTCCATGACTTTAACTTACCCACTATTTACTAAATTTTTCTGTCAAAAGCTACAGTAGCATGGTTGGTAATAAGTAGTGCATACCAATAATGATACCATTCCATAAGTTATGGGTGGCATGGCCAAAGAAACTTCCACTTGGGGCAAATTCGAGTCGGCCTAAACACTAACCTCATGACCTGAGCTATTGCCATCTAGAAAAAACTAATTGAAGTCTCTTAAAATGAAAATCCCAAATCAAACTCTTTCATTAAAGCCGTATTCCAAATGCATAAAATTTTTTGATAAAATTATAGATTTCCCTTTCCATATGGTTCCTATGCTTTTTATACATTCCCACGAGGAAGAATCAAATTAAGACTATGGAACCCACTTACTCCACCATGATAAATTTAAGCCCTTCACAAGCACTTCTATCCCTTCTAAATTGTGAGACCTCAAGTTATGAGTCGATGCTGATTGCTTACGAATCGATTCAATCGAGGAATTTGGTAAAGGATCATTTCGTGGTCCCCAATTAATAAAGGCCAGGGCGTGTGGGGTGGGGGGTGTTTTGTTTTGAGTATGGGCAATTGCCCCCACTCACATTTTCTTTTTCATCTTACATCAACCAGAGAGAATAATGGAATGAATTTAAAATTTTTTATTTTATGCCCTTTTGCGCCCTCCCCAACTCTCTCTAGCCTTTGTAAACTTTAGAAATGAACAAGGTATTCTTATCTTAATAAGAGGATTATTGACCTTTATTTTTCCAAAAAGATAGTGTCTTATGGTTTTTTCTCTCTTGGCAATGTCATTCTCTTCCATCCCAATGTCTCATCCCACATCCAATTATGTTTAGAGTATTTAATGAAGCTCTTGAGTGGAGCCCACTTAATAAAATTAAATAGGCTCAGAATGTGAGTCCTCTAGCACCGATGCTCTTGAGTGGGGCATACTTTGGACTCTTCTATCATGTGTTTTTTTTTTTTTTTTTTAACTACTTCTACTGTTCATATGGCATTCATTGGATATCGAAGCCACCGTAGCTCTTGATTTAACAAACTTAGAGTTAACGCTATTTTAATAATAATTTCTCTCTTTTTTATGAGTTCCAATCCAATACTGGGTAAAGGATCGATAAGCATCAAAATTTAGCATGGTGCCAAATCAAGGTGGGGATATAAGTGTTGAAGGCGCTAAATTGATCAAAGGTTGGCCCATGTAGGCCCCATAGAGTTGGACTTTATGTGTGACCTATTTGAAAAAAGAAAATTTTAATTTCTTCAAGTGAATCTTACGTAGATAATAAGAGAACCGGCCTTTTTTTTTTAATTGGTTTAGGTTTTTCATGAGTGGGCCGACTAATATTATTGGTCCTTCAACTTTGCCCCCACTAGGAGAAAATCATGGCTCCATCGTCCCTGGCTGGGGTCCAATATAGTCTAATTGGTCTTAGAACCGTATACACAATTTTTGAGTATAACATATAATATTATGTTTTATTAAAACCTTTCACCCATTTGGCTGAAGAACAGTTTCAACTTCATTGGGGACCTACGTATGATCAATCTAATCATGCATTTATGCAATTGTGATCCTATGCGTGTCATGCACATGGGATCACCGCGTGTACCTCACTGTGGGACCCACCAGAGGATGGAACGGAATGGGAAGATATGAGTGGGCCCTACTGGTAAACAGAATTGGAGGCTCATATGATCATCCGTTCAACGATCTGAACCCATCATCCTCTTTAGTTAGAAGGTCCAAAAGGTTTTGGTAATGGGATCAAATTTCATGTCTTGATTTAGTATAGATCTTAAGAAATTTATGAAAAACCATAAATCATTGGATGTATCTAGTGTAGATGACGTTATTTTCATTTTCCTTTTGCCCGGTCCCTGTTTTTTCAAATTTTCTCTTCCAGCGAGCCTCTAAATCATGATCAAAACCCTTCGTCCTCTTTACAATTGCAAAAACACAATCAAGAGGTCCAAATCTTAATCTATCATGAATTTTGGAATATTTGCTAAAATGCCCAAACCATTAAATTTGTCATTCCGATATGGTCCAAGCCAGTCATCATCTTTAAAAGATTAAAAGCATTTATAAGTGCTCAAATCTCATCTCTTAATACATCATTGATTTAAAGAAATTTTGGCGGGGGGGGCGGGGGGTAATCTGCAAAATCGAAACACATAGAGAATCACTGTATTTACTTTTAGACTCACATGTAAAAATCATGATTTTGGCAAACATAAGATTTTGCTTCACACAAGCGCGTATGATCATTTGTATGCTTAAATGTTTCATATGTTTCATTTACACACGGAACATTCACATGTTTAAATGCCGAACCCACAGTCATAAAGAAATAATTCTTTCAGGGCCTTCCATGTCCATGTCCGATAGATGAGTTAAAGCCTCATGGACCATTTGTTCCGTTTGTTGGAAGGATCAGGTTTTCACTGGCTTGTATCATGTTGATCATGCCCATGCATGACTGATATTTGCTTATTTGCAATTAGAACATTTTTCATTTTTCCAACCTGGTCTACTAAGGGGCCCGGTTTGTTTACATTAAAAATAACTTGGAATAACTGCATATGATAGTTAAAAATGAAGATCAAAGGTGAATTTTCAAAATTGAGATTCAAATAACATCTTCTTTTGATTCTATTTTCCTAAAAAAGTCTTATTATATATATTTGGTTTTGAAAATTAAACTTTGATCTTCATTTTTAACTACCCTATATATTCAATTTCTCTGTGTTCTAACACAAATAAACAAACCCTAATAAGTGAATGCCAACTACCAGCTTGACTGCATAAAGACTCAATCAACTTATAGGTGAAGTTCACCACCCAAACACCAGTGAAAGCTTGTGTAGCCTCATTTCTATGGGATAATGGAAAAGCATAAGATTTTCCACGCCGTTTTCAATTCCAGTGAAGATTTTCTGCACTGTTTTTTCAGTGCCACAGAGACCAACGGTCTATCTTTGCTGCCGAACAACAAGAGTTTAAAACACCTTTTTTCTTGCATAGCATTACACAAATTTGCCTTTACCTTACTAGTCTAAGATTTTCATGTACCTGTACTCCAATGTAACTGCTGCTTAATGCTTTTGATACAATCACCTTTCTGATGGGGAAAAAAACATCTGTGTGTACCAGTACGGGTCTCTTTGAACCTATCTTTCCTAGTTTCCATGTTTCTTTTCCAATAGGTGGTTAATCCTATGAAGTGCTAAGAGGCATTTATTTACTTAATTGAGTTTCTAGGATTCCCATATATAGAAGTGATAGCAAACCAATAGAAAGGGAAATGAAAAATGAATAGTGAGTCATCACAATAATATTTTAAATTTTACGAATTCATTCTCATAACGCCATCCTAACTATTAAACTCGAAGACTATGAATCAAGTGGTTGGGATGATCACACATGTTGATATTCTGCACATCCCAAGGACTTATTGAGATCTCTCCTCTTTTTTTCTTCTATTTTTGAAAAAATTATATATATAAAGGGGGATATTCAAGTGCATCCATCCCTCACCATTGTGGTGATGGACACCTCCTTTCTGGAAAATTTCAAGTACAAAAGAGAAATACAAAAAAGAAGTACACTTCTCTTTTGTACTTGAAACTTCCCAAAAAGGGGGTGTCCCTCACCATAATGGTGAGGGATGGATGCATTTGAATATTCTCCATATATAAACACCCTTTTTCTCCAAACCAAAGTCCCCTCACTCAGTGATGCTCATGATGGCAAAAAGTATCTTAATCTCACACGTAATCATGACGTCACTCTATTCTTCCTACCCTTTGCCATAGGCCTGTTGATAGGATGTGTTGAAGCGGGTAGAAAGCCCGGTCCGGCCAGTCCCAAGCCCGAAAAACAGGGCTTTTAAAAAAATTGAGCCCAATGGGCTGGGCTTGTACAATATATTTTAAAGCCCAGCCAAAATAAAATTGGGACTGGGCAGAAATAACCCAGCCCGTTCAGGCCCGGCCCGCTGCAAAGTCATTTAATAATAATTATTTATATATTACTAAAAGTGCCCCTCACTAACAACAAAAAAAGACTAATTAGGTTTTAACCGATCATAGATTACTTTAACTTGACTCATATAAGATACTCATTCTCATTCATTTCAATTGATTTTCTGATTTTCAACTTTCACAGGCAAAAGAAAACAAAAAATTTTGAACCATTCCTACATTACTAGACCTATATAGCCTATAGGATATTCATTCGTTTCTATTGATTTTCTACTGCCACTGGCCAAAAAAAAAATTAACACGGCCATATTGCTTATTGCATTGCATTGCCGGTCCCAAGCCCGGAAAAAAGGAGGGTTTAAAGTTCGGTTCACACCGGGTGTCTGTTAACAGCAGAAATAATTAGATAATATTTTGCTTATGTTTAGGATCGGGCTAAGCCCAGGCCCGGCCCTGTCCCAGCCCGGACCCATAAGAGACGAAATTTGATGTAAATCCATTTAATTTAAGATCGAGATTCGAGAGCACCCAGCGGACCTATCTATTTTTGGGACGACATTGGACAACAAAAGCACCCATTGACAGGCCTATCCCGAGACGCGGAGTATGGACTCTTTTTCATGGTGGTAAAAGAAGCATGTTTTGAGAGAGAGACATACAGAGAGAGGAAACTTGGGTCGAAAACGAAAACTTCTGATCGCTGTTCTTCATCGAAATCGCTCGCGCCGAAACGGTGTTTCTTGCAAATTCCCTTCTGGGCGACGATGAAGATATTCAAGAAATGGAAGGTATGTGAAAAAAAAAAGAAAGAAAGAAAGAAAGAAAGAAAATTTGTCAGTTATCGCAATCTAAGCTCCTGTTTGGATGCATTTCAATTGAGCTTTTTGATGGCTTCAAAAAGATTAGTTCTTGATCGCTTTTAATGGGAGAATTGAAGCAATCTCCTCTTTTTTTCTCATCTGTCAGGACGCTTGAAAAAGACTAGTTCTTGGTCCTCTGCTCTTTGCTACTGGCTTCTTCTTCTTCTTGTTATCTTCTTTGGGTTCCTCTTTTCGACGACTTTTCTGGACAATTCAAGCGAATTTCTCTTAGACCCTGTTCTACTTTCCATGGAAATATTCCATAAAAAACCAAGTCTTTTTTTTTCGTTCATGCTTTGATTTGGGTGAGGAGCTGAAGTAGGAATACTGGGTTCTGTTTTTTCATATCACATCTGATGTCTGTGAGAATGATGGGAAAATCTCGGATACCCATCTGCAAATCATCAGAGACAAGACCCACCACCCATCAAATCGAAGAGCTCCAATTCATATTCACATGGATATTCCAGCCTCCTCTTCCTCAAGCAAATCCCGAGTGGCCCATCATGCTACATGTGGGTTCTCTCTCTCTCTCTCTCTCTCTCTCTCTCTCTCTCAAAATGGTGAGGATGTATTGGCTTTTATATACATGATCAAAACGATCAAACCGATTTGGTGGAGATGGAGATGGATGGAGATGGATGAAGTTGTGAAACTCTTCCTTTTATATTATTTTATTTATTTGGATATGTCTTTTGGAGATATTGTATTGGATCTCGCGAAGAGCGATAATGGAGACATCGATGTCACTCTAAAGATGCTTTATATTTTGATTAGTTTTTATTTCATTTAGACAATTGTAATAAGGCCCTTGATTTGGCCAACCATTCTACATAGTTGGTTTAAGTTCATATTTTGATATAGATGTTCAAAGTTTATTAATGAATTAGTTTATGATACTTGTGCTCTTATTAGTTATTAATGTCTGATATTTGATTTTGATGTTTGAAAAAGATTCTACTGCAAGTTTTGATTTGACCTAATCTTGTAAATGAAGAGAAATTATATTTGTGGCGCGAAAACGGTTTTCTTTAGAAATTTGGATTTCAACTCGTGACAATAGGGCTTATAAAAGATTTCTTCACGCTCACATATGCGCCCATAGTGATCAAATGGGAACCCAACAAGTAACTTGCTCCATATTTGACTAACCATCCATCTTACTCAAGAAGGTGGATCACCATATGAGGATAGGCCATAAAAGCCAACTTGCTCCATGAGGACAGTGGCATTTGTTCATTTTTATTAAATGTGATTAATGTGGCTCGTTTTCCACAGGTGGAAGGCACTTCTCTGCAGCTTCAGCATGATAATTTGGGGAGGGAAAATGAAGAACATGTGACAATCCAAGTAAAAATTCTTTTACAAAACAATATTCCTCTTGCAGAGTCATTGTTGAGGCTGCATTTCCATGTGTGTTCACTCTATGTTGTATTCCACCCAAATGAATAGGCTGTTTTCCGGTTCCGACTTCAAACGACTGCTAAATTTGAATTCGAGAGAATAGGCCCACAAAATGTGTGACTTTAACACAATGGAACAGTTTCTGCCAGAATAATACATCCTCTCCACTTGCGGGGTCGTGATTTCTATCCAAAGCCACCTGTTTCACTTCAGGTTCAGTTAGAAATCAAGAATCCCTGTTTGTATCTTAATAAACTGACTGCAGGTAACTTGGTTTATGTGCATGAGGGTTCTAAACAGGGTTCGTGTGTATAGAATACATAGATACCTGTAAGTGAGAGTCGTTCTGTTCTTTGCCATAAGCAATTACAGGTAAATAGATTTATACTGAGTGCAGGGCAAGAGAGCAATCCAAAGAGGGCGTTAAGTCTTTTTGGCCTTCATGGAATCTACCTTTGAATACATGAGGATCCAAATTTGCATAGATTTGATTGAGTCTTTAAAACAGAATTTCCAAAATGGGTCTATGAATCCAACTTGATACCTTGTTGAGGAATACTCCTGTCTTCATAAAGAGAAAACAGTTCTTCAGAATTCCATACTCCAGCGACACCATGATTCCATCAAACAAACAGTCCTTACTGTCTGTATTGTAGTGATTGTGTCTGAATGCAAGTGCTAGTAAAAAATGAGAGCATATGCTACTGCTATTGCAGGTTGAGCCAGATGCCACGCAAATGCGAGGAGTAACAGAACAGAGTTCTTGCAGTATTTCTAGGCCTATGGATGAGAGGTTTGTCACCAGTTATATTGATGTTCTATTAAAGCATGATTTCATATGAATCCTGCAGCAATCTCAATGGAATGTTTGCAACACAATATACTGTTAAAGCACCTATTGCAAGATTTGTCTCATTCATCATGTAGACCCTCTGTGAACACACCCTGGCCCAAAAAAGCACCTGGTTTCACTCAGCAATTTGTTCGTGTACAATCAATTTCTCATACATACATGTCCAGCTGATCAGTGTGCTGACCTGAATTTTTTGGTCCAGACATGTCATAGATGGATGCACCTGATACATGCTATAAAGCTTGCACTCATTTTCCAATTTCCTCGTGTACTAGCGAACGTGTTCAATTTTTTTGTACAATATCTTATGTGTTTGTCTCTCTATGTATGACATTGCTTATTGGGTTTTCACGGTGAATCTGGGAGCAGCATTATGTTCTACGCAGTCCCGGTGAGTCTCAATTCTTAGTGTAGGCCATATTTTATACTTGCCTGCAGAGTTGAATGCTTTATCTGCCATGGGATTCTTTAGTTATGTTTCTCTTTTCTGATCCATGTGGCACGTCAATTCCGATGCATCCACCCACATGATTTGAGTGAAGCATAATCTATCTCACATTAACAGTCACTAAACAAACACAAATTTACACCTAACAACTTAGAAGCTGGTTGGGAAATGGCATAGGTGCAAAATATTATTTGTTTGAGTTTGATTCTGTACCATTTATTTTTCATTTCATCGTTTGGTTCTTGTAACAATAACAATTTATCTCTGCAGCTTAGGAAATTAAGACATTCAAACATTAGCCAATTATACTTCTGTTGAATTCTGGTTCATCTGAAGATAAAAGATTTGCTTCTTCACAATTCTCTTACTCTAGTTGTCACAACTCACATGGGAAAGGGAAAAACTATTCCATTTCCTATTATCACGCATACATCATCACCATTTTTTATTTTGTTCGCGGAGATTTTTGGATAGCACCTATCTATCTAGTCTCAAGCATGCTTCTTTGGGCCTGGTTTTGTCTACTAAGCATAAATATACACTAGATCTCATGAAGTTAGATCATTTATCAGATGTCATGCTAGTTGATACACCACTTGGAATCATGTTAAATATGCTAAAAGTAGTGACACAATCCCTTGGTTTGAATGTGAGAGAGAGAGAGAGAGAGAGAGAGAGAGAGCTTTGAAATTGGGTCTCATCTTTCTAAGAGATATCTCTTTTTATAATTCATGAAGGCAGATTACAGATATTGATTTCCCTTGATTGGGATATTATGATCAATTACAACAAAGACGTGCATCTTATAGATTTCTATACAGAATGGTATACTTTATTCTTCATGATAAGGATGGTCGTTCCCGAATCTGAGGACATTCTTGCATTTAGAAATTATGTGTCTTGCTACTTTACAAACCTAGCTCGAGGACGGGGTTCTCCTTGAGTTACATATGCAATATTAAATGTGCTTGGGTATTCGTCGTCAATATAGAGAATTCGATCAAATTTCTTTATTCTTCATGCAACAATTCACAAAGCAAACTGATTGATATTTGTACCATAGTTTCATCAAGATTTGGTCCTGTAGGCCACTTCATGAACCCTTTCTACGGCTGGTAAGGATTCATCAGGGATAGTGGCATATAGGGTTACAAATGGGTATCCAGGGTATCCAAGTATCCGAGGTCTCCAATTCAGAACAAAGTAGGTTGGGAACATAATTTTGGATCCAGAGAAGTTTGGATATGGATCCGGATACAAGCATATCGTATTCATAACATTCGGATCCAGATCTGGATCCTTGTATGTTCTGACCCAAGAATCCAAATTCAGGACATGTTGATAAATCGTAAGTTATTGTTTTCCTGATTCACTCTTGTACTTTTATATAATTAAAAATGAGAATAGTCGTTTTAGGAGGTGCTCTCCCACCAGAATGGAAACTAAAGTTTCCTTTCTAAAAGCCGTCACCTTCATCCCACGATTCCCTGCTTCATATTTCACATAGTTTCAAGACTCCATTTCCCACTGCACTTCTCGAATCTGCTTTCCACCCTAGTAATTGATATAAGGTTACTCTCTGTTAGTGATGCTATTGGTGACTGTTGATGAACCTTATTGGATCTTCTGTCATTTTTGGTGCAGATCATTCTGGTAGTAGCTGAAATCCTCCTCGGCCTGCATTTGTTTGAAGTAATTTAATGGCGGGTCCCATTTATTGGTTTCGTTTGATTATCATCTTCTTTCTTATTTGTTGGACACTTTTTTATTCGTCTCTTTAGTCATCAGATAGAATATGAACACTTTTTTTCATTAATTGGAGCACTTTTTTGACTTTGGATTGAATTTTCTTTATACATGTAATAACTAATTGTAGCTTCTTCTTTTCTTTTCTTCTCTTCCATTTGAATGATATACATGTAACCTCCTTGATGGTGAATTGCATTTAAACCAATTTAATTCAAAGCACTGATATTAACCTAAAGTACGAATGCTCTTTCAAAGTTATTCCCACAAACAATGGCAAAAGCATGAATTGTGCGACCTATGCTATGAGCTATGATGCCCAGATACGGCAGGGACACAACAAGAATAATGATTTTACACTTAAAAAGTGAAGTATCATATGCATACCACACCATTTGTTACCCATTTTGAAGTAATTGTGCATTATAGGCTATGAATAGGATGCTGAGTCCCTACTGCTTGCCCAATGGACTCAACCAAGGAAATTTAGGAAGGGGCCATTTCCTGGTCCCCATTTATAATATAAAGGATCTTCAACTTAGTTTGGGACGCTCCTATAATCAATGTAATCGTTTTTGTACATTTGAGATGATATGTTTACAGGGATTTTCTGCTGAGGGTATCCCTCACAACGCTTATGTGGGTCCAGGGGTGGACCTACACACCGCTTTCAAAATCCACATAAAAATTCTGGGTTCACCACAAAGCCCATATGAGAATTTTGGATTTGCCCCCTAAAGTCCGACTGTCTATTTGGGTCTGCCCCTTAAGGTCGGCCATTGTGTGGGTCCCACCTATTATTAACCCAATACTTTCAGACCCAGACTTCCCCTAGAATTGGCGCCGAATTTAATTTGTTACTTCCTATATACAAGGTACATCAAGCACCTACTGCAACTTCCAATGAGGAGCAATAAAAGACTATGGGACTCACTTACTGCACCACCATTATTTTAAGCCCTTCACAAGAACTTCCCCTTCTGTCTAGCCATCCTCCAAGTTTGATGCTTCCAAAATTTTTAGGTCACTCATTTGAACATGTAGAAATTGATACGACAACATTGATATCCTGCGAACACTATAGTTTCTCATCGAATAGTTTCATTTTTTTAAACTTATTGTGTGTGTGAAGCAAATTCGTTGTTTTCTGATAATGTCTAGTTTGCTATAGAAACATCTTGTGAGTCGAGACATTATCATTAGTAAAACAATCAATGGCCTCAATTCGGGTTAAGCTCATCAACTTGTAGGCCGCCAATCATTGGTAGTTTAGTGGCGAGGCACTTTCCTGCTATAAAAACAGTCAGGGATCAATCACGGACCATAATGCTTATATTGAAGAATAGGCATTCACGAAGGGAAAACGAAGAATAATGAGTTGGTGTGACATGAACCCAAGAGCTTGAATCCAACTCTGCCCCTCATTATTGGGAAAGCCAAAGTCCGTCTGTTTAAACCATGTCAATGTATTTAAAATTGGGGTTTGCTATGTAAATCACTTTACCCAGGGCATGTAAAACAGCAGAAGTATCCTAATGACACAATAGAAATAAAACCCTTGTGTCAAAATGTAGCTTTCCTAAAGTTCTCATAGAACTAATAAACTCTAGGATGTGAAGACTTATGTCACATAAACTTGTGGATTTTGAGAAACCTGTGAATGACACAAGAACAGCCTAATCCTTTTTTCCTAAATTTACTACACTCTCATGGCCTCCAATTCTCGATCTAAGCGTTCAACATTCTTATATAATTGACATTCAATGGCATGAAGTTTCACAAATTAAACCTTCATAGGTATTGATAAAGGAGCAGTAAAAGAAGCGCATGATGATGTATGTGACTTTTTTAACTTCAGTTTGTTTGTACTTCTCCTTGGCCACTTTTTTTTTATTAAAAGAAAGTGTCATAAAATGCAGTGCATTGAACTTTTTTTTAAAAGAAAAATTTTAATTTAACCCCTCTATGTTTACTTTTTTCATGAAAAGACTTCTAACTTTAGGGAGAATTTCAAATAAGGCCTTATGTTTTTACCTTATTTCAAAAAAAAAGACACAAGTTATAAAAAAATTCAAATTAGCCCCTGAGTTTTTCAAGAAGTTTTCAAGTAAGGACATTCATCCATTTAAAGCTATTTTTAGACAATTTTTCCCCTCAATTTTTTAAACTACCGAAAATACTTTTTATTGAAATAAAATTTTCATTCAGTTTATCTATATTCTTTCTTTTCCTCATTAGTAGCCTCATAGTAATCGAGAACAACTAGCATTTCCATAGCAATCGGCTGAATGTAAAAGCTGCTGGAACCATTTTATGGCTCTAAATGAAGGATACTTTGGATATTTCCAAAATATGAGAGAAAATATAATAAAAAAATATCATTAAATGGACGGATATCCTTAATTAAAAATTTATTAAAAAAATGTAGAAACTAATTTAAAATATTTTAAAACTTATATCCTTTTTCAAAATAAGATAAAAACTTAAAAAACTTATTTGAAAAATTTTCCTTTACTCTATGTTTCCTACTCCACACATCTAAACAAACACGGCAAAGATTGGTAAAATGCATTAACTTGCAAGCTGCAGCACCCACCGTTGCCGTCTAGAGAAAAACGAGGGCTACAAAGAGAAACATTGTAAGTTCATTTATGGTTGACGACTGTCTCGTGGTTTGTTGCAATAAATGGTGGTCTTATGATTGAAATGCAGATGACTAGATGAGGCATGAGACTTTGAGAGTGAGACAGAGCAACTACCAAGGAAAGTACCAGATCACACTTTTTGACCCTCTCTTTCTTATATTCTTCAAAATTTGCTTTCACTATCACGTTGGTAGGAGTAAAACTCCAGTGGGCCCACCTGTGGGAATCAAAACTACTCAAATGAATGATGAAAATTATTGTGCCTCTACCTGTGGGATCAAAACGGATCAGTGGAAGAGAAAGGAGAGTAAAGGGACGATTGTGTCAATATCTTCTTGATTAGATTAATCAAAATGTCATTCTAGTGGGTCCTTTGCTGGAGATGATCCGACCTCTATTTATCTATCAAATCTGTGGCCTTCAGGCTAAGGGACTATTGTGTCCATGATCAAAACATATAGATTGGTGGACCGTGCATATGTAAAAATATACATGTTACAAAATGATTGAAATGAACATTTTTACCATTGTTTCTTACTTCTCTACCAGTCTTTTATACCTAGATCTGATGGATAATGGCATGATTAATTTAACTATACAGCCCACTAGATGAACATCTAGATTAATTTGATGAAAAATACAGACACACCACACCGGTCGCTTTCTTAGTTGCTTTATATGTTTTGACTGATTCCACTTTTTTCTTCCACAAATCTTTTTCAGCCATATATGAATGATTACATGATAGAGAAATTCTATATACACCCTCCCATTTGCTGAACACACCTACATTCTAGAAAAAAAAATCACTGTTCATAAAAAATGTGGGTGTGCTCAGCAAATGGGAGGGTGCATATAGAATTTCCCTTAAATGGTAACATCGTTTCCATCGTAGGGCCACAGATGAAAATCTAGACTAATCTGATCATGTGGGCCTTACACATGTATAGGGATGAAAATGTTATAAATAAATATAATGATTTTGGAAAGCTTAAAAAAATTATAGTCTATATTAATTAATTTGCATTGAACTTGGAGATTTGGATGACTCTACACACATCCACATCATTATATCAGCCTCTGCCACACACATATAAAGTGTGCTCCTGAGAAAGACAGCTGCTGGGGCCCATGCAAAACATATAAAAGGTGGGGATCAAAAGGTGTAGGTGGGAACAACCCATATATTAAGTTTATAATCAATTTAATAATCTTAACCCATTGATCTGTAAACACAAGTTTAACATTTTTAAATAAAAAATTCACACGCCATGAGATCCATGACATTCATATGGGGGTTTGGATAGTACGTTCAGTTTGATCATAAGGTGGGCCCATATACTGTAGATTCACCAAACAACTAAAGACAAAATATCATCATAACTCACTTATATTTTATTCTTTCACTTTCTTTCTTTTCATTGACTTCACTTCACTTTTTTTTTTTCATTGACTTCACTTCACTTAGCATTGAGGAATTCCAAATTCTCCAAGACTACAATTCTTAATAAACAGGCCCTTAAGGTGTATTTCAGCTTTTACCCAACTTTAAAATTTCCAATTATAGCATAATTAGACCTGGGCAAAGATGAGTCCAATCCAAACCAAGGCTAGTAGCAGGCTTGCTGATACACATCTCTACCTGGGATGTATGAAGTCACACTTTTGAGGCGTTGATGGACATTTTCTATAAAAAAAAAAAAAATATATATATATATATATATATAACTTTATTTGATGGTAAGGATGTTGTTATTAGTTGCCAACACACACACTTGAGTGGTGTTGACACTATGACAAAATACATAGGGAGCAATCCCTAGTCCTCCAGCCTTACCTAGCTATAAAAGGAAGGAAGAAAAACAATAGATGTTGT
This sequence comes from Umbellularia californica, assembly GCA_028538565.1. Taxonomy (NCBI): domain Eukaryota; kingdom Viridiplantae; phylum Streptophyta; class Magnoliopsida; order Laurales; family Lauraceae; genus Umbellularia; species Umbellularia californica. The sequence continues at coordinate 76,071,655 of JAPQWN010000006.1, read as the reverse complement.
TGTTGGTCAAAGGACTTATTTAGAATTAGTTTTGAATAATAGAAGACTATTTTAAGAATACTTTTTCTTAGCGTACTTCTAAAATTAAAATAAATTTAAATGAGTTTTAAGCAAAAGAAATTTCTTCTCAGTTTGCCAAGACATGCTCCATCGCTCCCTATGCGAGGGGGAAAATGATTTCTAGTTTTTTTTTGTTTTTTTTATAGACTTTAATTGCATCTAATCAAACATTGGCAATATTTGAAATGCCATGATATAGTCATATCAGGGTATTTTATTTTTAAATATTTCTAAAATTAGAGATATGATGAGAAGATCTTGATAAATATCAAAATAAAGATAGGGAGCAAATCAAGAAAACCCTAGAATTTTACTTTCAAGAGGATTTTATATCAATCTCTTCTTTGTTATTTTCATGACATTTTCTTTGATGATACCATCCCAAGGAAAACACAGAATTGAAGATGAGTTCTATATTTTCCTGGGAATTTCTTGAGAACCATATTTTCCCGATAACCATATTTGTGGCAAAGAACTGGTGCCATCCAGGTCAAAGCCCTGGATGAGTCCACAGTGCTTTGTTCCCAAAATAGGTTAAATGCCCTGGGGTTGGATATAAACCTATGTTTCTGGACTTATAGAAGAAGAAAGCAACCTTGAGCTTTAATTGTACGTCCAAGGCATGTCACTGTCTTTCACGGCCATTGGAGGACATTTGAGATTAGTAGTTGATAGTGATATACGAGCTGGGATTGGGGACGCCATGTTCAAACCTATGTTAAGCTTATTTTAACCAAAAGAATCAATCTCAACAGAGCCTTCAAATTCTAGTGACTAAAATTCTAATTCAAGTTTCTAAAAAAACTAATAAAACCAATTAAACTAAAAGGGAAGATGTGGTGTAAAAATTTCCAAAATATCTAGTCATTGTAAACTTTTAATTTTTGAAGTTTTATAAGATAAAAAAGGAGCTTATATTTTTAACTTTTAACTTCCATCACACAATCCCCCAAGGTTATCAGGCATCTAATTGGGTGCTAAAGGGGGCTTATATTTTTCCTTCACATAGGAATTATAAGTGGTAGCATTAGGAAATCATACAAGGGTAATTTGTCACCTTTAAAGTGCGCCCCTAGGATACATGCCATCAGGGGGATATAGTGTAATGGAAAGGTATCATCTTGAATATGAGAGTTTAGGACTTTGTATCTCAATTATATCATTACAACCATTGATTTAGGCGAGCCTTAAAAGTTTCACATTTTTCTTAAATTACATTTTTAGAAAATTCTATATAACAGTAAATGTAATTCCAATAATTTTAGGGTGAGTGCTAATTCATCGGAGTTAGTGACTATGAAGGTGTTGAGTGCCAATTCACATATAGTGTTAAAGTTGTTGCCTCTCAGAATTGGCATGAGACGTTAAAAAACAGTTTGATGGGTTGAATGAAATAAAAATATTTTGCAGGGGGGGTTTTAGAAATATGAAAATCAACTCTGTAACGTTTTTTCTTCCCTTTGAAACCCAAGACCCCCTCTCCATCTTCATCCAAAGAGGGGCAGTGGAAGAGGAACCTTCCTCCCTGCTTCCTCACTCACTGTATATAATAAAAATGAAGAGACAACACTTCCTCCCCACACCGGCTCACCGCAACTCCTTCCTCTCCTTTCTTTCCCACAATATAAATACTTTAAATTCATGAGGCCGTCATCGGAGTTCCGGCACGGCGAGTCCTCGTCGTCGACACATTTTCGGCTCCGTCACAGAAGCTCCGGCGAATTATCCGACGAAGAGGACGACACCGTCACCATGGCCACAATGATCGAACAGCACAAGAAATGGATGATGGTATGTGTCGGAATTTCTGATATGTGTGTATGTGTAATGTGTCGGAATTTCTGATACGTGTGTATGTGTAATGTGTCGGAATTTCTGATATGTGTGTATGTGTAATGTGTCGGAATTTCTGATTGTGTTACACTTTGTACGTATCGGAATTTCTGATATGTGTGTATGTGTCGGAATTTCTGATTGTGTTACACTTTCTTTGTTTTTCTGGGTGCGGAGGTTCTCAGTTCGACACCGAAACACGAGGAATCGGAAACGGAACCCTCACTGAAGTGATCTGGATCGCAACCATCAGATAGTCGAAATTTCTGATGTGTGTATGTATCGGAATCTTCAGTCCGATACCGAAACACGGGCAACCCCAACCAGAACCGGAACCGGGAACCGTGTCGTGAAATGATCTGGATCGCAACCATCAAATAGGTAACATGAGGAATCGGAATTTCTGATATGTGTATGTGTCGGAATTTCTGATTGTGTTACACTTCGTTTGTTTTTCTGGGTGCGGAGGTTCTCAGTCCGATACCGAAACACGAGGAATCGGAAAGGGAACGCTCACCAGAACCGGGAACCGTGTCGTGAAGTGATCTGGATCGCGACCATCAAATAGGTAACAGGGCCGGAGGAATCGGAATCGGAATGTCTGATATGTGTGTATGTGTCGGAATCTTCAGTCCAATACCGAAAGAATCGGAATTTCTGATATGTGTAAGTGTCGGAATCTTCCGATACCGAAATACGAGGAATCGGAAACGGAACCCCAACCAGAACCGGAACGGGGAACCGTGTCGTGGAGTGATCTGGATCAGAATCATCAAATAGGTTCTGGGTCCCGATTAGTTCTGCTTTGGTCGGAAACCGCAATATGCGGAATCGGAATGGTATCGCGAAGTCATTTGTATCGGAACCATCAAATAGGTTGCGAGTCCGAACTGGATCCGGATACAAGTGTACGAGTGGTTCGTTTCAAACGCGTGGAATCGCTGGTGAGGAGTGTGAGAAAAAGGACACATGAAACGGGGATATGGGTGTTAATGGGCCTGGCCGCAGTCCGGCTTGAGCCCGCCCATTTAGTCAACTGGGTGGAGTTAAACGAGGATTTTGATTAATTTTGTGTGTTTTATAGCAAACCTTTGGTCTAATTAAATTAAATTATATCCGCTCCTTGCGCGGGTCAAGTTGGGCGGAGGGATTAATCCAGTTAAAAAGATTGAGAACCCTATGTTAAAGAGGAAAAAAAAAAACAATATATTGGAAAGTTCTTTCCCAATATGAAAAATGGACCTGCCCACAAAATGAATTGAAGACTGTTTATTACTATTAACAGTGGCTTTTGTTGATTCTCATTAAATGTGATTCGGTTTCCACAGGAGGAAGGCACTCCTCTGCAGTTTCAGCATAATAGTTTGGGGAGTAAAAAGGAGGAACACGTGACAATTCAGGGGAGGAAAGAGGAAAAATATGTGAGAATCCAGGTAAACATTCTTTTGCAGAGCAATCTTGCAAAAGCCTCATCCACACAAACCAGGTTACCTGGACTAAGTTTATGAAGATACAAACAGGCCATAAGAGCATGGTGAAACTTACCCATAGCCTCAGGGATTCTTGATTTCTACCTGAATCGGAAGTGCCGCTGGTGGCTTTGGACAGAAATCACTGACCTTTGTATCAGTATTACTAGCGCTTTGGGGCCAAACTTGATCTGATAATGATGTCCTCTTAACGGTGTATTTTGATGTACCCCACAAGTCGAGAGGACATAATATTCCGGCAGCAACTGTTTTGAGGTCGTGCATTTTGAGAGGCTATCCTCTCGAATTTTATCATGCAAAAATTCCAAGTTAGATTTGGAACACAGGCGATGTCTCAACATTTTTTGTCAGGCCATAATTTCCTGAGAACCATCTTTTAATATTAAAAAAAAAAAAAAAAAAAAAAGGTCCTTACTCTCTCTGCATTGGAGTCATTTTGTCTATATGCAAATGCTTTAGAAAAGAAAAAAATGACAGCATAAGCTATTGCTATTGCAGGTTGAGCCAGATGCCCCACAAATGCAAGTAGCAGCAGCACAGAGTTCTTTCAATCATTCTGGACCCACGGCTGATAGGTTAGTCACCGGTTATATTTATGTTCTAACTATAATTTCCTTTGAGCCCTGCTCACAGCAATCTCAATGGAATTTTTGCAACATAATGGTATATAATAGCAATTATTGCAAGATTTGCCTCATCATCATGTAGCCACACTGTGAACAGTGTCTGTGGCCCAAAAAGGGTCTGATTTCACTAAGCAATTTGGTTCATTTACATCACATCAGGACTACTAGTCTGACATTGCTTACTGGGTTTTGCAGTGAATCTGGGATTATGTCCTACGCTGTCCCGGTGAGACTCAATTCTTAGTTAACATCTTCAAATTGACATTCTTTTTTCCTGCAATTTGTTGTGCTGCTTTTCGTAATTTTTTATCACTACTTGTGCTGCTTTTCGTAATTTTTTATCACTACTTGTGCTGCATTGTGATTCCCAAATCCTAAGATCTGCCATTCTGAAACTAAAACAGGTTCTGCTCACCTTTACTTACAGTTATTCATTCACCATGTATATTCGAGAACCACAAAATTTTTCTAGAAACATGAATTCAAATATCTTGGATTGGATTAATGCAACTGAAGATTACTTTGAGCTGAATAATATGACAGCTCATGATCGAGTATGCCATGTAAAGGGAAAGCTCAAATGAGTTGCCTTAACATCATGACACAATCTAGAATTGGCAAAGAAAATTGGATTGGGTATCATGCAGTTGATTGTCCTAAAGAATCAACTTGTCTTAGATGAGACGGAAACAGAATTACATAGCTAAATGTCATATTGAATCAACATTGAAAGAAACTTATCAATTCAAATAGGCATATCTAGTGTGTAATGGAAGCACAAAAGAGGAACAACTGATAAAATAGATGAAGAACCGAGAACGAAGAAAAATGAAAGTCAGCTAAAAAACAGAAAGCTTTGGATCTGATGGGCTTAATAATAAGCCGACAGATAGCCAACCCAATTGGCTGAAACATATCTACTATGGCAATTTCCAATAAATATTCCTTGATCTACATTATTAATTTAGGAAACTTTCAAGGAGATCTTCTGGAAATGCATTCTTAGTTTAGAAAATCCTAAACAAGATTTTCCAGCATATCCTAGTAAGAAAAAAGGGATTGACACGAAGAGGAAAGGAGATCATATCTAGGATCCCTAATAGGGTCTATTGTCAGCCTAGCCTTTATAGATTTATCATATATGCACTTAATTTAAGTGTTTTCTTTATATGAATGCTCCTTAGGTTGCCAACAGTGATGATTCCAAATGCTCGAGCATCCATGGTGAATGTGTGAAGATATACCATCCATCATTGAGTTCCAATATGATAAGGACGTGATTCCTATTTTTTTGTGATCTATTTTGAAATGTGTGAGACACACATGGAAATTTTGAGAGATGCCAGAATCTTGCATTTGAAATGAGTTGGAGATGGATTCAAAGCTACACGTTCATGCACTTGACCATTGTGTCATTTGCACACAGTGTGCATACTGCATATAAGGATAAAACTACATAGAATTCATCTGTTTGTGTCATTCGCTATGATGCCTTGATCCAGAAAGAGACATGCCATGGATATGGTAGGGACAAAATTTAAAAAAAAAAAAAGAAGTATCAGAGTCGATAGTACACAATATCTTGTGACTTTTGAAGTATCCAATTACCATAGATCATTTTCACGTAGTGTGTAATAAGGCCAAAACCAATATATAAAAAAAGGCATCCGCAATACAGCAGAGCCCACCTTATCCTTATGATACACATGAGTGTTTCTCAAGTGTTCATGGTTTCTCACTTACCTCTCAAATGCCTCGTGCATTTAATAACGCACTTCACCAATCATGTCTTAAAAAACCTTTTGCGAAGCTACTACCGAGACACACCCATAGAGCGTGGCTCCACCACAAGATTAAGACCTTATTCGAACTTTTCTCTATGTGTGACTGTGGCCAGGATCTTAGCATGATGGCTGATAAAAGTAAGATTCTTCCATAAAACTTGATGGAATCAATTATTTTATTTGGGATTTTGATTTTTGAAATTTTGTAGAAGGGAAAGTATTATGGGACTTCATTGATGGATCAATTATAGTACCTATTAATTTCTAAAAAACAGCAACATGGAAAGCAAATAATACTTAAGTCATCAGTTGGATCCTTAGCTCAGTTGAGCCCCATATTCCCTGACTATTCATCCCTACATGACAGCTCGAGATATGTGTTCCCTTTTATGTAAAGTATATCTTCAGGAGAATGATGTCTGAAGTTTTCAAATTGAGTTCAAAATGGGAGAATATAAACAAGGAGATAAATCAGTTCAGGATTATTGGTATATGGATTTATGGCTCTTTGATATAGCTCTTTAGTTCAGTCTATAGTTCTGGCCATTTCTCCCTCCATAGAAACACTAATTCCTTAGAAAACTTAGGAAACAATATAAACTTGTTTAGGAAACAATATAAATGTTTTTGTGCTAGTTTAACGAACCAGGTTTCTACTCCCACATTGGATATTTGTCTTCAAGAACTTCTTAAGGAATAAACTATAAAGGTGTTGTTCACAAGTTTTAATGGATGAACAAAAGCACTCATCATTTGTTAGCTCTTCAGGAGTTGCTGATACAGCTTTCTACAGATCTGATACAGGGAATAGGTGGAATGATATGAGTACGATGCTATAACTGCAAGGAATTCAGTCACTTTGCCAACAGATGTTAGAAGAATAAATTTTCAAACTTGTATAAGAAGTCTAAACATCTGATAGCTAATTGTGGTAGACATCCCCAAAATCAAACTTCATGCATATCTAATGCTTCTTCTGAAAACATTGACCCATTACAAGCCGCTTTGGAGTCCCATCTCCTCCCACCTCAATCATTCAGTTTGCAACCACTAATGTTCCTCAACCTGCTCTTTACCCTAAAGTCTTACATCAGATCATACAGGCTTTATCTTCCATGGGATTCTTCACTGATGTTTCTCCTTTCTCATCCATGTGGTACCTCAATTCCGGTGCATCCAACACGACTGGAGTGTAGCATAATCTATCCCAGATTGAACCATATATCAAAAGCAACACAAATTTACACCAAGCAATTTAGAAGCTAGTTGGGAAATGGCATAGGAGTGAATTATTTTTTGTTTGAATTTGATTCTTCACCCTTCATTCTTATTCATTTCTCTGTTTGGTCTTCTAACAATAACGATTCATCTTTGTGGCATAGGAAATTAGGACATTCAGATATCACAAAATTATACTTACATTAAATTCTAGTTCATTTGAAAATAAAAGACTTACTTCTTCACAATTCTCTTACTCTAGTTACCACATGAGAAATGGAAAAACTCATCCATTTCGTACTATCATCCATACATCACCACCATTTATATTTAATTCACAGATTTTTGGAAATCACCTGTCTATCTAGAGTGGGGTACAAATATTCGTCATATTTGATAGTCAATATACAGGAGTATATTTTCTAAATTCAAAAGCGGACATCTATCCCATATTTCAACAAGTTATTAATATGATTGAAAACTAGTTTCCAATGTTTGTCATAATGTTAAACTCAAACTCGGGAGAATGTTAATGTAAGAATTTTCAGTCGTTCCTGATATGTAAAGGTATTTCTTCAAAATACTCATGTCCTCATGCCTCTCAACAAAATAGGGTAGCCAAGCATAAACATCAATGCATCTTGCAAACTGTTCATATTCTATTGATTGATTCCATTGTTTCCACGTCCTTTCGATAGAAGCATAAGTAATGTTCTATACATTCTCAATTGTCAACCTTAGTTGAACTTGTCTAGCCAGTCTCCATAAATCCTTCTTTCTCTCTATCATCCCAATTATAGTTTACTTCATTCTATTGGATGCATATGTGTTTGTCCTGCTACCTCCAAAGGAGCTAGTGAACCAAATTTATTACACAAAATTTGGTTCAGTGTGCATTTCTCGGTAATGAGGATAGACAAAAGAATTTTGTTTGTTATGATCCTAACACGAATCTATCATGGGTGTCTCAAAATGTTGTCTTTCTAGAGATTGTTCATTTCTTTCCTTCACCTCCATTTTATTCTGTCTTATCACAATCCTTTGTGCCATCTTTTCTATCTTTCTTACAGCTTCCTTTTCATCATCTACTTATTCTTCATCTGCTAATTTATCTTCACTCAGCTGGTTTAAGGGTGTGGTTTAGCAAAGAGAGTCAAGATGATCAACTGGCTCCTCATGGCCCTTCCTTGGAGGTTGCATCCCCCATGTCATAATCCTCTCAAACATTTTCAGCACTCATCTTATTTTTTTAATCAGATGGGAGTCTTGATAGATATAAAGCACATCTAGTTTCTTTAGGGTATCGACAAGAGAATGACATTAATTATGATGAAACATCCGTTCCCATTCCGAAGACGAAAATAGTTATGGAATTCTGACGAGTGTTTCTTCCTAAGCATGGTCGATTTTTCAAATGGACTTTTAAAATACGTTCTTGCATCTTAAGGAAGTTTTATAGGAGTCCTCCAGCTTTTACCATTCCTAATTTCTGATGCATGCTTCTTTGGGCCTGTTTTTATCTTAGCATAAACATACCCTAGATCTCACTAAGCTGGTTTATCTAATGTCATGATAATTGATACTCCAGTTGAACTATATGTTAGACAGAGCAAAAAATAGTGGAGACACTGCTTCTAATCTACCCCTCTCTAACGGAAATTAGTTGATGGTATCATCTATCTCGCAAAAATTCAACTAGATGTTTCCCATGCAATTCAAGTTGTCAGTCAATTTATACATGATGCATGTCATTTCCACTGGATTGATATTTGCATCATTCTCAAGGACGTGGGATTTGATTTCCTAAAAATCCAAGTAACTGCATATGCATTTATGGTGTAGGATGTCTTAACACTCGTAAATCAATGATCCGATGGTGTATTTTTTTTCTAGGGATTCTCTAATTTCTTCAAAGTGTAAGCAATAAGACTTGGTTGCTAAAAATCTTTTGTAGAAGTAGAATATCAATCTTTTGTCTTCTACATGTTAAAAAATTGTTTGCCTTTATCAAGGCGAATCCAGAATATCACAAATAAACACTAAGCACTTTGAAGTGGATTTTCATTCCATACACAGATACCTCAAGACAGAACTATTTAGTCTCTAGCGTCCACGTATATTTTCCAAACTCCAACTAAACTGACATCCTTAACAATGCAATGTCTCATGACATTCATAATTTCTTGGGTTGCAAATTTGTACTCTTTCACTAACTATCCAATTTGATGGGGTGTGAAGCGAGTACCAATTCAAATACACTGTACCTCCACAAGATTAGGACCTTATCTTAAGAGGCAAGAACTTATCATTCCATCCCCCTCGTACTTGCTAGGCTCTTTAAAGAGGTACGTGTATGTATAATTTATATAAAGATGAAAATCATAGTATCAGGAGGTGACAGTCCTGATTTGAGTGACACAATTGGACTGTCAAGGACCCAAATAAACCAAAACCCAGTGACATAGAAATTGCAGAGAACCAACTGAAAATTCAGAATAGAAAATATGCAAAGAACCAATGTAAATCAGCCCAAATAACTGACCTTAGAAAGCCTTCCTCAACTTAAAACATCACACGATCAGAAAGAGGAGAAAAGGGCTTCTGTATTCAAGCCATACACTCGGCCAATGGAGAGCACCAATAACATATATGAAAAGCACTATTATAATATTATATGACTGCTGAACATGTACTGCCGTGATTGTCTACCTTTGCTAGCTATATATAAAGAAAAAAAGAACCTCAAAACCCTACGAAAAATCCAGCAATTGCTTGCCCAAGACAATTAGGGACTGTGGGCCTAATTCTTTCTGAAATTCCATGAATCCCTGTCTAAAGATTTTATGAATTCTCCAACTCAGTAGAATCCTGAATGTATTTTTGTACTAAAGCATCCAGAAACCCCACCAAAGAGCGAAGGGATTGAAATTTTATTCTTACAAAGAAACGTAGCATTTACAAATATCAGGGATAAGTGATCACATCATGTCCCAGAAAACCCCAACACACCAAATTTTTGATGATGAACCCACCCCCTAGATTTGGAAGACCACTCGTGGCACTCTTGGGTGACACTATTGGTGCTGGAATTGAGTGGAGTGGGTCTGGTATGGACTACCAATCAAGCATCCAAAGTTGCAGCACTTGAGGCTCTTTCATGAGCTTTAAAACTTCTGGAAATCCCAAAAAGTACCCTGTATTTTCTGTTTTATTCAAAACATCCCTGTATTCATATTTTCTTTAACGCATGGGCTTGTTTGAGGCCCACCTATTCCTTTGGCCCACTTACAAGTGTGGCTGTGTCCCATTGGTGTGATCACAAGCTTCCAAACGATCACCTTGATTAGATTCCCTGCTTCACATCTCACATATATTTTTATGGCACTAATGATCTAAGCTTACCTTTATTGACGCAATTGTGCAGATCATCCTGTTGGTAGCGGCAGTCATCTTTGGCTTGCATCTCGGCTTGGATCTGCGTCGAGGAATTTAGGGTCTGTTTGGCATCATTTCATTCTAGTATATTAAGACATAGCAAGCGCATTACTTAGGCATGTGGGAGATCATTGGTTAAACAATATATACATACATTATATATATTAAAGCAAAGGGGAAGGTGGGCAGTGAGGGGTGCCACCTTATCCCTAAAAAGTCTGTCTGGGCTGTGAGGGGTGCCACATCATCCTTAAAAAGCCTCTCTTTTCAAAAAGGGCTACTATTTCTCTCCGAAAACCTCTCTCATAAGAGATTTTTATGAACATTTGAATTTAAGTCTTATTTCTTGCCATTATCCAAATTATAAGCAAATCTTTATAGTCTGTTTGTTTTCTTTTCCTTAGATCTTCAATCATCAATGGGTCCCATGTTAAATATGTTTTGTGGGCCTTATCGATAATTGAAATCCAAACTGTTGCTCATTTACTATCTTTTTAGTATTTTTCCATAAATGGATGGATCCAGTAGTGGGCACTAATTCGTATTAAATATATTTTTCAAGATTGGACTCCAGTATTGGATGAAATCCTAATGAGCTTCTCTTATTCCCTTTTTTTCTAAGAGTGGGCCCCACTGATGGAGGGAGACAAGCCTATTGGCCACTCTGGTTTCTTAGTGGGCCCCGCACATTTAACTTATTTCTGTGGGACCCACTCATAGATTATGCATAGATATTAGTTTTCAAGGTTAATATGGATTATAGATTATTTTCGCTCTCAACACCATCTATCTTTCATCCTCTCAAGATTGTCATCTTTTTATTTTAATATTTGGAGGCCCACCTTTCAACAATTCACATTGATAAATTTTTCATTAAAAATATCATTTTCTTTTAGTTTCCAAATAAAGCTCTACTCCATTCATAGATTGTTACACGTGAACAAAAATCAGACCCGACCTTCTGGTAGACCACCTCATAGATGGGCTTGTGATAAAAATGTTTTGTGGTTGGATTTTTTTATTGAATCTTATAGGCATCATTTTTTGATATAATTATATTGACAAATGACCTAGGTTTGCCCCGCCATAATTACACTTTCATGGGCTCACATGGACCTGTAATTAAGAGATATATACATTTATCCATGGTGGACCAATTATTACTGGGATCAAATAACACTAATCTGTGGTTTTAAAGCCTCATAATTTATGGCTTTTAAAGCTAAGATGTTTATACATTTTTGAAAAAAAATCTAGAGCTAAAAAACGGTTTGATCGATTCTAAAATGATATTGGTGCTACTTCAAGAGGTAGAGAAGAAATTTGTGCGGAGAGATTGAAATGACCATTGACCTACGTGAAGATAACACTTGTATTTATGATTGAAGATGTGTTTACTGTTTTTATAAAAATATATATGAATATATTTTTATATGTTTATAATTAATTTTGATATCCCATAAATTAGTAATGTAATATCTTACTTTTTACCCTGGGCTAAGCGAGGGATGTTGTTGCTAGTTATCAATTATTACAATAAATCAGTACAGGTATATTAAGACATCGAAAGCACAGTACTTAGGCCATGTGGGATTTCTCAGCAATCTTTTCACTCAATGAAACTTACACCGGAAAACCCACCTTAAATCCTTATAAAACAGCGGTGTGAGATAGTGCTTGAGAAGTTCTAAAGTTAATCATGATAATTTCTACCAAAAAAAGGCTAATCATGATAAGAGTAAGTGGGTCCCATAGTCTCAGATGGCTCCCAATCAGCAGCTGTAAGAAACATATGCCATATAGGAAGGGATATCTATAATTTTCTCAGATATTCTTAATATGGAAACACCCCTGTTCTGCCTCCATTATTTTAGGCCAGGGAGCTCTTTATGAAATGTCAGCCCAAAAATCGGCATAAGTCCAAATTTGACCCTCATCCAACTATTCAAATATACCATACTCCTATGAATTTGCATAAGCCCAAATCTGGCCGTCATCCAACTTTTACACACCATTAGATTGAAATCCTAAGGAAATGAGGCCTCTAAAACCATTGAACTCTAGGGCCATGATCAACAGCTTAGGATGATCTAATGGAGTTGAGATTTTATATAAAGGTAGGTCGAACAGGGATCTTTCCATCTAATGACATTCATGGTCGTCATGCATCAAAGTGGTTCCCATTCCATTTTCTAACTTTGTGAGTCCGGCCTCCTTACATCCCAATTTCAGAAACCTCTCTTCTCATTCCCCATGTTTTACCTCAGGCTACTTTCTCCTTTGGAAGGCGAGAAAGCTCCTTTTTGTTTTCTTCATAATTATTCTATAGATATAATAGGATCATTTGTTAAACTAAGTTTGGCCAAAAGAATCTACAAGTTCAAATGTTAAGATCAATACGCATGTCTCAAAGAATTACAAGTCCGGAAACCAAAGTAGACCTGCTAGCACTTGGTAGCAGTTCTATCTTCTTAAACACAGACAGAAAAAAGAAAGAAACTTACTCAGCAGCAGGTCTATCTTCTTAAATTCAAAGCATCCAAAGCAAACTCATTCCCTTTTCTAGCACTTGGTAGCTCCAAACATGTGATTACAACACAATCTACAAAGGTAAATTATATGTTTTTAACTGATTAGTTTGTTGGTACTAAAATCTTGTTCAATTCTAAAACAAGGGAAGAAAGTATATTTTGAGAAGCTGAGTGAAACTCTGGTATCTTGTTAGAGGATTCTATGACACTTGACATCAAGGATTTACGTAAAAGAAGCATCAATAAGGAGTAGATTACTTACTACTTTCCCTTTCCAATTGCATTGAGATAAGAGGAGGCAGAGACAGAGGATACGCCATGCTCTCTCTCTCTCTAAAATCTGATTCATAGCTAAGTTGGGAATCTGATCGTCAAGGAGGGTGTGTATTTACAATCCTGTCCTCTTATCGTCAAGGAGGGTGTGTATTTACTGTGTAGATTTCAAGTCAACAAGCAATAGTCAATCCGATAGAAAAATCATTCATCTGGGCCCCCACTGTATAGACTTAAGCTGTGAAAGAAAGCGAAGTCAGCATGTGCGTTGGACTCGCTCTCCTGATTTGACGGTAGACTTGACTACTGCCCCAGGCCAAAATTCCAGGCCCAACCAGAAATAGGAGGATCCGATCCCTTTTTGGACCAATTAGGAAGTGCCACGTGGAGGAGAGGATTCGTAAAAGAAAAATCCTCTCCTCCATGTGGCATCCCCGCTTGGTCCAAAACCAGGGGATCTGTTTCCAAATAAGAAGGCAATGTTTACATTTCTCACCAGGTTAATTAATGTGTTTAATTTGATTTGAACCCATTCTTTCTAGGGAAAATTTCAACATGGGGCTTGACTTTTTCGAAGATTTCAAAATAAAACAAATATAATAAACACATTTCAAGATGGGTCTTAAGTTTTCAAAATTGTTTCAAAACAGGACATCCGCCCATTGGTCTCTCTAGTCCGACCACTTTTCCCTTTTTTCTATCAAAAAATCCTAAAATGCCCTTTATGGCCTTTTGAACCAAGGAATGCAGCAAGTATCGCTCCCTTTCATATATACTCTTATTTCATCCCTCTCCCATAATACCCTCTAGGGCATTTTAGTAATTTTTGAAAGAAAAAAGGGAAAAGTGGTCAGACTATATCGCCGGATGTCCTGTTTTGAAACAATTTGAAAAACTTAAGACCCATTGTGAAATGTGCCTTTTAATTTGTCCTGTTTTGAAATCTCCAAAAAAGTCAAGCCCCATGTTGAAAATTTCCCTTCCTTCTATTCCACCTACCCCCGAAACAGAACCAACTAACTACACTTAAAAGGGTTACAATTGGTCGGGTTGGAGAACCACAGGTCACTTTTCTAGGCTTAATCTGAACCCTGCCCGTTTATCGAAGAAGTTAAAAATCTCAACCTAGATTTGACCTGAAAGTCAAAATGGTCAAGCCAAACCATTCATTAATACGGCGGGGTGGCGGTTCATATTTCATAGTGGAAAAACTAAGTTGGGCCCGGTTTGGATCAGGTTAGTTGATTTATTAAAAATGAATTGAATTCAAACTTAACATAAATTTATTGAATATGGCAAAAATGTTAACTTGGCCCATCATTAGTAAGAGTCAAAACAAACCCTAGATTATTGGATTGGATTCAAAATGGATTGTAGGTCCTAATGGCACTATAACCCACCAACACAACCCAAACTTGAGAACTCAATTAATTAATGTGTCAGTACAACTCGACCAATTGTCAAACCCTAGTGTCATGCGTGAGAAGAAGACCAATTCTCCATATGGTACCCAGCTCTATGAAATCATCCATGACGCTCAAAAACACTATGGCCTTATGTTCATGGTCAAATTTCACACTAGAAGTTGATCCCACGATATTGATCTTATGTTAAAAATACATTCATGCTTATGTCTTCGAATATGCAAAAGGTCACGGGGGTGAGCTTATTGTCAGAGAAATAAGAGGTACGCCCACAATTCTTATTAGAGCTGAATATTTTATTACTCTCCGGGAATCAATCCAACCCCTTACACACTCTAGCCCTTTTTGAATTCCCACTCTTTAAATCGACGTTAATTTGAGTGACTCAATGTTGGATTGAATTTCATAAGAATTTGTAATTTAAGAAGATGTTAAAACATTAAGAGCCTAAATTAATGGGGTGTGATAATTCAATTGAGATAATCTTCTACACAAAGTTCTAATGTACCTAACTTTTCCATCACACTATCCCTCATGGTTGGCATGCAGCTAGCTGGGTGGAACAACCGTACAAGGAGCTTAAAATTTTACCTTCATATAGGAATTATGAGGGGTAGTGCTCAGCATTAAGAAACCCATGCACAGGGGCCTGTTTGGTAATTTTGCTTTTAAAATAAAGTGAAGTGAGGTGAAATAAAGAGGGGGAATAAAATATAAGTGGGTTATGATGGTATTTTTTTATTTAATTGTTTGGGATGGAATATTTTTGAATTTGTTTATGGGGAAATGAGGTTTTTTTTTTCTTTTAGTAAATAAAGGTAGTTACTTTTTGACTTTTTTTTTAAAAAGATGGAGGGAGTTTTGAATTAAAGTACTTTTAATTTGATGCTTAACTTGACTTTACTTTACTTGACAAGTAAAATTACCAAACGGGCTAAAGGCACCTCTTCTGCTTTAACGAGTGAAAGCCCATGCCCTTGGAAGGTCCACTTAAATGTATCCCAATTATGGCCAAAGGTGAGAACAGCCACAACCTCACCATCAAGTGGCGGTATTTCTCACCTAGCTGTTCAGGATTTAATCCCCGGATACGCCACATTTTCCCACTTATACAAGCTTCTTTCGCGCTTGTGCGGGCTATATTCTTATATTTGTGGGGGCTCTCTCTTGGGTCCCAGCCCCTTTGGCTTGGTTACCAAAAAAAATATCAGGAGGAAGGTGCAATGCAACGTCTCATCATAGATATGATCTTGGGAAAAAAAATATTTCAATCATATCATCATGACCATTGAGTTAGGCAAGCCTGAAAGTTTACCACGTTACAACTTTTTTTATAAGACTTTATCCAATGACAAGTATAATTCAGATTATTATGCTAACTAGTGAGTATGAGCTGGTTGTATTGATCACAGTGTTCAAATGACAAGTATAATTCAGATTATTATGCTAACTAGTGAGTATGAGCTGGTTGTATTGATCACAGTGTTCAAATTGTTAACTTTTATGACTTGCATAAGACATGAAATTCTTAGCCCTTGTAGGACCCACTTGGATGCCTACTCTTCATGTTGGGATGGTGTGGTGGAAAAATGCAAACGAGCATAATAGGAGCCGATTTAAGACATTAGACATGTGTTCGGCAATTAAGGCCTTTTAAGTTTAGCATTTCAAATTCTAGAACATAATTCAAGTCCAACCCAGACGTGACGATGCCTACTGAAAATCTCTTGGTGGAAGCTCTCAATTAAGAGTATTGGGGGAGTGAGACAAGTGAAATTCCACAGGAAGGTCCCTCCCTTAAAAATCTAAATCCCTTAAAATGAATACACTCTTCTTATGGTGGAACTAACAAGATTTTACTTTGATAAGAATGGGCCCCATCAAGAATTTGAGCACATGACTAATAATATATAAAACTCATAAATTTAACTACTTTGAGGGATTATTAGGTACGCTAGGTGTGCAAAGGAGTTTCCATGCACACCTCACTGTTGAGTCCCCACCAGTTGGGGCTGAGGGGAACTGAAAGATCTAGGCTCCTCGCACACCTCATTGTCTGGTCCACCCCGGGTGGGGCTGAGGGTAACTGAAAGATCTAGGCTCCTTGCACACCTCATTGTCAGGTCCACCCCGGGTGGGGCTGAGGGTAACTGAAAGATCTAGTTAGAGCCTACTCATGTCCACCTAATCATCCTAACTCTAATAATGATCCATAACTCAATGATCCATTCCGATGGGTGCAAACCCGGTAGCCCAATGACTATGGGGAGAGGGGGTATATATGCGTGGTCCATTTAGATAACCAGAAGACAAGCTCCACTATAAAATGTGCATGGTTTTGGGGGAAAACAGGCACGAGGTGGTACTTACCAACTGCTTTATATTAAAAAGAATGCCCATCAAAAGACCAGGACTCTAAAAGACAATGACCATGACAGCATCACATGATGTAGGTTCGAATGCAAAACATCCGGTACTCATCTTGCGACTTTGGTTACTTTGGGAATCTGGATCTTTGATCTTTTAACCTTAAAAAAAAAAAAGAAAAGAAAAAAGAGGTTCCATCTGTGCAGCAAGGGATTTTGCTGATATAGGAGGTGCCGTTTTCTCAGGCGCAGCGAGGATTCAACTCCTCCTGGTTTTCCGGCGCTATTTTGAAGAGCTATTTTATGCGCCTGATTTTTCAACCTCCATGCTAGGAAATCAAATGCTGCGGAAGAGGGATTCCACTGTTCTGCACAAACAGACCTTAAGGGAGAGTATTCGAACTCTTTTTAAGTGTTAGATCTTGTATTCTGAGTTTACTAGAGTGGTTTATAGGGTTAGCGAATGAGCGGATCGAATCACAACACCCCCTTCAATCATCTGCAGCAATATTGTTTAAAAGCAACCAAAAACAAGAAAAACATGAAATTTATTTTAGCAGACATTGAAATACACATGAGAAGAGGAAAGCCGGACTCTAATGGGATTCCTTCGAGGAGATGAGTGGGTAAGGAGAGGGTTTTTTGCTGGAGGAGACAAACGCTTGAACAGATAGTCTTTTTGCTGATGGACTTCGGTGGAAGAGATGAATGATCATATGAGAGGTTCTTTTTATAGTAGGGTTTATGGTTTGAAACATTTTTTTTTTTTTCAGTGGAAGAGATGGACGATTAGATGAGAGGTTCTTTTTTAGTATGGTTTATGGTTTGAAACATGGAGATTGCCAAGAGTAGGAGAGGGAGAGGGAGACCTAAGAGAAGTTGGAAAGAAACTATTAAACATGACATTGCCTACATGAATCTAACGGAAGACATGGCCCTAAACAGATTTTATTGGCGTCGACAAAGTCATATAGCCGACCCCACCTGGTGGAAAAAGGCTTGGTTTGATTTATGGTTTGAAATAATTTTTTTCTATTTGCAACAATCACGCTGTAATTTTATTTTATAATAAAGACAACTTGCAAGCTCCCCGGTTTCGTGGAAACTAGGGATCCAAATTTCATTATAAAATGTGCATTGACCCAACTGCTTTATATTTAACAGGGAATCCAAAAAGGCCATGCGGTGTTTTTACCTAACTGCTTTATATTTGAAAAATGCCCGACCAAGACTCTAAAAGGCAATGACCATGACAGCTTCACAAGATTCAGGTACTTAAGCAAAGCATGCGAGATCCATCTCAACTTAGTAGAATCTTTACTTTGGGAATCCGATCTTCTGGTCTTTTAACCTTATGAAAAAAAAAAAGTTTAAGTGTTCTGAACTATTAAGTGGGGCTCATCTATTGAAATCCGAGCCATTCAATAAAAAAATGACCTCTACTTACCTGGGATATCATAAAATTACATGCTTAACACAATCTTTTATATATATATATATATATATATATATGGGAAATGCTCCTATGAGAGACACTCTTACCAACTTTATGATGGGTGGGGGCCCTCATTTCCATATCCACTCTCACCAACTTAAATGCAAGGACCCTCACATTTAAGTTGGGGGTCCTTGCATTTAAGTTGGTGAGAGTGGATATGGAAATGAGGGCCCCCACCCATCTCTCACCAAGTTGGTGAGAGTGTCTCTCATAGGAGCACTTCTCATATATATATATATATGTGTGTGTGTGTGTGTGTGTATTCGTTGGACAGAACTACCATGATGCCCATGCTAAAAATATGAGTGAGGGCCACCTTTGAAAAATCCAAACCTCTTATTAGCCCTAACTCCATTGTAGTGATCAAATGTTAGATTATTATTCAAATCAGTGAAATGGCCACCGTTAGATCAACTAAATTTAAAATATGTGATTAATCTTTTTTTTTTTTTTACTTTCCTCTTTTTAATGGGCATAATTGGAAGGAGCCTTTTATGGGTGAATTTTAGAGATAAATCCATTGGTTGACCCACTAAAATAGATTTTGAATATTCAAATGTAGAGTACGCAATTGGTCTTTGGACAGCGGAGCAATTTTGATTTTCCAAAAGTCCGGCTTGAGCCCGTCCATTTAGTCAACTGGGTGGAGTTAAACAAGCATTTTGATCAATTTTGTGTGTTTTGTAGCAAACCTTTGGTCTAATTAAATTAAATTATATCTGCTCCTTACACGGGTCTAGTTGGGCGGAGGGATTAATCCAGTTCAAAGGATTGAGAACCCTCCCTTGGAGAGGAAAACAAAAACAATATATTGGAAAGTACTTTCCCAATATGAAAAATGGACCTGCCCACAAAATGAATTGAAGACTGTATTACTATTAACAGTGGCTTTTGTTGATTCTCATTAAATGTGATTCGGTTTCCACAGGAGGAAGGCACTCCTCTGCAGTTTCAGCATAATAATTTGGGGAGTAAAAAGGAGGAACACGTGACAATTCAGGGGAGGAAAGAGGAGGAATATGTGAGAATCCAGGTAAACATTCTTTTGTATAACAATCTTGCAAAAGCCTCATCCACACAAACCAGGTTACCGGGACTAAGTTTATGAAGATACAAACAGGCCATAAGAGCATGGTGAAACTTACCCATAGCCTCAGGGATTCTTGATTTCTACCTGAATCGGAAGTGCCGCTGGTGGCGTTGGACAGAAATCACTGACCTTTGTACTAGTATTACTAGCACTTTGGGGCCAAACTTGACCCAAAATCTGATAATGCTGTCCTCTTAACGGTGTATTTTGATGTACCCCACAAGTCGAGAGGACATAATATTCCGGCAGCAACTGTTTTGAGGTCGTGCATTTTGAGAGGCTATCCTCTCGAATTTTATCATGCAAAAATTCCAAGTTAGATTTGGAACACAGGCGATGTCTCAACATTTTTTGTCAGGCCATAATTTTCTGAGAACCATCTTTAAATATATATATATATATATAAAAAAAGTCCTTACTCTCTCTGCATTGAGTCATTTTGTCTATATGCAAATGCTTTAGAAAAGAAAAAAATGACAGCATAAGCTACTGCTATTGCAGGTTGAGCCAGATGCCCCACAAATGCAAGAAGTAGCAGCACAGAGTTCTTTCAATCATTCTGGAGCCACGGCTGATAGGTTAGTCACCGGTTATATTTATGTTCTAACTATAATTTCCTTTGAGCCCTGCTCACAGCAATCTCAATGTAATTTTTGCAACATAATGGTATATAATAGCAATTATTGCAAGATTTGTCTCATCATCATGTGGACCCACTGTGAACAGACCCTGTGGCCCAAAAAGAGTTTGATTTCACAAAGCAATTTTCTTCATTTGCATCACATCAGGACTACTAGTCTAACATTGCTTACTGGGTTTTGCAGTGAATCTGAGATAATGTCCTACGCATTCCTGGTGAGACTCAATTCTTAGTTAACACCTTCAAAAATTGACATTCTTATTTCCTGCAATTTGTTGTGCTGCTTTTCGTAATTTTTTTTTATCACTGCTTGTGCTGCATTGTGATTCCCAAATCCTAAGATCTGCCATTTCTGAAACTAAAACAGGTTCTGCTCACCTTACTCACAGTTATTCATTCACCGTGTATATCTGAAGTGCAGCTGGTGGCTTTGGACAGAAATCACTGGCCTTCGTATTAGTAATTACTCGTGCTTTGGGGCCAAACTTGACCCAAAATTGGATGATGCTGTTCTCTTAACGGTGCATTTGGATGTATCCCAACAAGTGGAGAGGACATATTATTCCAGCAGAAACTGTTCCATTGTGTTGAGGTCGCACGTTTTGAGAGGCCATCCTCTCGAATTTTAACATGCACAAATTCTGAGTTGGATTGGAAAACAGGCAATGTCTCAACATTTCTTGTTAGGCCATAATTTCCTGAGAGGAACACAAGCGATGTCTCAACATTTTTTGTTAGGCCATAATTTCCCGAGAAAACAAGGCCTTACTCTCTGCATTGTAGTCATTCTGTCCGTATGCAAATGCTTTAGAAAAGAGAAAAAATAACAGCATACGCTACTGCTATTGCAGGTTGAGCCAGATACCCCACAAATGCCAGTAGCAGCAGCACAGAGGTCTTTCATAAAGAATTTTAAGAATTACTTTCTTCCCATAATTTCACCGTAACATTCAATTGAGAATTGATCTCAATTTATACAATGAAGAGACTCTAATAAACAATTATTTAAAATTCAAATTACCTAAAATCTCTAACAACCAAACTAATCCTTATCTAAGATACTAATCTCTAACATTCCCCCTCAATCACAAAATCTTTTCATAGGAAAGATTTGTGATTGTTCACATTAAAAATAGAAACCCTTGATCTCAAAATAAAATATAAATTCTAAATATTTTGCAAAAACGATCATATCTTCTTCTTGGGGATCACCATTCCGTCTATGGATCCATCACTGTCGCAATCCGCTCCCTTTGAGTCTGTCGGTGCCGGTGGTCCACTAGATCAGATCTGACATAATCTCTTTCAGAAGTTTTGATCGTACAAACTGAGATTGAGAAGATCATAAGGCTTGAGGTGATGATTAAAGGGGAGAAGATGCTGATTTTCTTTATTGAAATAAAAAAAAAATTGACGGTGATTTGCGGAAGCAAGATCATACCTAACTTGATCGCAAGATCATTGTTAGGCCCACGCTCTGATACCATAAAGAATTTTAAGAATTACTTTCTTCCCATAATTTCACCGTAACATTCAATTGAGAATTGATCTCAATTTATACAATGAAGAGACTCTAATAAACAATTATTTAAAATTCAAATTACCTAAAATCTCTAACAACCAAACTAATCCTTATCTAAGATACTAATCTCTAACATTTTCAATCATTCTGGACCCATGGCTGATAGGTTAGTCACCGGTTATATTTATGTTCTAACTATAATTTCCTTTGAGGCCTTCTTGGTATATATGAAGGATCACAGCAATCTCAATGGAATTTTTGCAACATAATGGTATATAATAGCAATTATTGCAAGATTTGCCTCATCATCATGTAGCCACACTGTGAACACACCCTGTGGCCCAAAAAGGGTCTGATTTCACTAAGCAATTTGGTTCATTTACATCACATCAGGACTACTAGTCTAACATTGCTTACTGGGTTTTGCAGTGAATCTGGGATTATGTCCTACGCTGTCCTGGTGAGACTCAATTCTTAGTTAACACCTTCAAATTGACTTTCTTTTTTCCTCCAATTTGTTGTGCTGCTTTTCGTAATTTTTTATCACTACTTGTGCTGCATTGTGATTCCCAAATCCTAAGATCTGCCATTTCTGAAACTAAAACAGGTTCTGCTCACCTTTTCTTACAGTTATTCATTCACCATGTATATTCGAGAACCACAAAATTTTTTAAGAAACATGAATTCAAATATCTTGGATTGGATTAATGCAACTGAAGATTATTTTGAGCTGAATAATATGACAGCTCATGATCGAGTATGCCATGTAAAGGGAAAGCTCAAATGAGTTGCCTTAACATGATGACACAACCTAGAATTGGCAAAGAAAATTGGATTGGGTATCATGCAGTTGATTGTCCTAATGAATCAACTTGTCTTAGATGAGATGGAAACAGAATTACATAGCTAAATGTCATATTGAATCAACATTGAAAGAAACTTATCAATTCAAATAGGCATATCTAGTGTGTAATGGAAGCACAAAAGAGGACCAACTGATAAAATAGATGAAGAACCGAGAACGAAGAAAAATGAAAAGTCAGCTTAAAAACAGAAAGCTTTGGATCTGATGGGCTTAATAATAAGCCGGCAGATAGCCAACCCAATTGGCTCAAACATATCTACTTTCTTAGTATGGCAATTTCCAATAATTTTTCCTTGATCTACATTATTATTTTAGGAAACTTTCAAGGAGATTTTCTGGAAATGCATTCTTAGTTTAGAAAATCCTAAACAAGATTTTCCAGCATATCCTAGTAAGAAAAAAGGGATTGACATGTTACAATCTCAGAAGAGGAAAGGAGATCATATCTAGGATCCCTAATAGGGTATATTGTCAGCCTAGCCTTTATAGATTTATCATATATGCACTTAATTTAAGTGTTTTCCTTATATGAATGCTCCTTAGGTTGCCAACAGTGATGATTCCAAATGCTCGAGCATCCATGGTGAATGTGTGAAGATATACCATCCATCATTGAGTTCCATTATGATAAGGACGTGATTCCTATTTTTTTGTGATCTATTTTGAAATGTGTGAGACACACATGGAAATTTTGAGAGATGCCAAAATCTTGCATTTGAAATGAATTGGAGATGGATCCAAAGCTACACGTACATGCACTTGACCGTGTCATTTGGACAGTGTGCATACTGCATATAAGGATAAAACTACATAGAATTCATCTGTTTGTGTCATTCGCTATGATGCCTTGATCCAAAAAGAGACATGCCATGGATATGGTAGGGATAAAATTTAAATAAAAAAAAAAAAAAAGAAGTATCAGAGTCGAAACAACACAATATCTGTGTATTTTGAAGTATCCAATTACCATAGATCATTTTCACGTAGTGTGTATATAAGGCCAAAACCAATATATAAAAAAAGGCATCTGCAATACAGCAGAGCCCACCTTATCCTTATGATACACATGAGTGTTTCTCAAGTGTTCATGGTGTCTCACTTACCTCTCAAATGCCTCGTGCGTTTAATAACGCACTTCACCAATCATGTCTCAAAAAACCTTTTGCGAAGCTACTACCGAGATACACCAATAGAGTGTGGCTCCACCACAAGATTAAGACCTTATTCCAACTTTTCTCTGTGCGGGACTGTGGCCAGGATCTTAGCATGATGGCTGATAAAAGTGAGATTCTTCCATAAAACTTGATGGAATCAATTATTTTATTTGGGATTTCGATTTTTGAAATTTTGTAGAAGGGAAAGTATTATGGGTCTTCATTGATGGATCAATTATAGTACCTATTAATTCTAAAAAAACAGCAACATGGAAAGCAAATAATACTGAAGTCATCAGTTGGATATTTAGCTCAGTTGAGCCCCATAGTCCCTGACTATTCATCCCTACATGACAGCTCGAGATATGTGTTCCCTATCATGTAAAGTATATCTTCAGGAGAATGATGCTGAAGATTTCAAATTGAGTTCAAAATGGGAGAATATAAACTAGGAGATAAATCAGTTCAGGATTAATATGGATTTATGGCTCTTTGATATAGCTCTTTAGTTCAGCCCATAGTTCCGGCCATTTCTCTCTCCATAGAAACATTAATTCCTTAGAAAACTTAGGAAACAATAAAAACTTGTTTAGGAAACAATATAAATGTGTTTGTGCTGGTTTAATGAACCAGGTTTCTACTCCACATTGGATATTTGTCTTCAAGAACTTCTTAAGGAATAAACTGTAAAGGTATTGTTCACGAGTTTTAATGGATGAACAAAAGCACTCATCATTTGTTAGCCCTTCTGGAGTTCCAGATTCAGGTTTCTACACATCTGATACTGGGAAATAGGTGGAATGTGATATGACTACAATGCTACAACTGCAAGGAATTCAGTCACTTTGCCAACAGATGTAAGAAGAACAAATTTTCAAACTTCTATAAGAAGTCTGAACATCCGATAGCTAATTGTGGTAGACATCCCCAAAATCAAACTTCATGCATATCTAATGATTCTTCTAAATACATTGACCCATTACAAGCAAGCTGCTTTGGAGTCCCATCTCCTCCCACCTCAATCATCCAGTTTGCAACCACTAATGTTCCTCAATCTGCTCTTTACCCTAAAGTCTTACATCCGATCATACTGGCTTTATCTTCCATGGGATTCTTCAGTAATGTTTCTCTTTTCTCATCCATGTGGTACCTCAATTCTGGTGCATCCAACACGACTGGAGTGTAGCATAATCTATCCCAGATTTAACCATGTATCAAAATCAACACAAATTTACACCAAGCAATTTAGAAGCTGATTGGGAAATGGCATAGGAGTGAATTATTTTTTGTTTGAATTTGATTCCTCACCCTTCATTCTTATTCATTTCTCTGTTTGGTTCTTCTAACAATAACGATTCATCTTTGTTTGTGGTGTAGGAAATTAGGACATTCAGATATCACAAAATTATACTTACATTAAATTCTAGTTCATTTCAAAATAAAAGACTTACTTCTTCACAATTCTCTTACTCTAGTTATCACATGGGAAATGGAAAAACTCATTCATTTCCTACTATCATCCATACATCATCACCATTTATATTTAATTCACAGATTTTTGGAAATCACCTGTCTATCTTGAGTGGGGTACATATATTTTGTCATATTTGACAGTCAATATACCTGAGTATATTTTCTAAATTCAAAATCAGACATCTGTCCCATATTTCAACAAGTTATTAATATGATTGAAAACTTGTTTCCTATGTTTGTCATAATGTTAAACTCAAACTCAGAGGAGAATATTAATGTAAGAATTTTCAGTTGTTCCTGATATGTAAAGGTGTATCTTCAAAATACTCATGTCCTCATGCCTCTCAACAAAATAGGGTAGCCAAGCATAAACATCAATGCATCTTGCAAACTGTTCATATTCTATTGATTGATTCAATTCTTTCCACATCCTTTCAACGGAAGCATAAGCAATGTTCTATATATTCTCAATTGTCAACCTTATTTGAACTTGTCTAACCAATCTCCATAAATCCTTCTTTCTCTCTATCATCCCAATTATAGTTTACTTCATTCTATTGGATGTATATGTTTTGTCCTGCTACCTCCAAAGGAGTGAACCAAATTTATTACACAATTTGGTTCAGTGTGCAGATAGACAAAAGAATTTTGTTTGTTATGATCCTAGCTAACACGAATCTATCATGGTTGTCTCAAAATGTTGTCTTTCTAGAGAGTGTTCATTTAATCCTCTCACCTCCATTTAAGTCTGTCTTATCACAATCCTTTGTGCCAACTTTTCTAGCTTTCTTACAGCTTCCTTTTCATCGTCTACTTATTCTTCATCTGCTAATTCATCTTCACTCAGCTGGTTTAAGGGTGTGGTTTAGCAAAAACAGTCAAGATGATCAACTGGCTCCTCATGGCCCTTCCTTGGAGGTTGCATCGCCCATGTCATAATCCTCTCATACCTTGTCACGACCCGGGCCCGAGATCGGACTAATCGGGGCCTAACCCGGATCGTGATGCCATCATACTTACTCCCGCAAATCTCGAATTAACCGAAGTTAAGACGAAGACTCACAAGGGATCTAACATACATACCTGTCAAATGTACATTTTTGCAAAAACATATACATACATTGACAATAATTGACTTTACATTACCAGTAAAGTTACCATCTACAAAAATATAATCCAATGAAGTCCACCACTGCATTGTAATTTTATGTAATAACATGAAGAAGGAAGAGACGAGAGTTGGAGAGAAACTGATGTCCATCAAGAGGATCGTCAGTGTTTTTATATTGTCATTATGCCCTAATCAAGGGCTTTAAACATGCTAATTAATACAATCATAATCAAGAATGAATCAATCTCCTAATCTATGTAAAGAAGTTGTACAGGGAAATTAGCAGCACTAAACTAGCAACAAAATCTAATCAATGATCCCACACGTGGGATTTGTATATATATACACCTATGTGGGCTAGGCCCGTGGGCCTAAGTGATCCGAAGCCCACACTATCTTCTACACTCCCCCTCAAATTGATGTGGTAAGGCAGAAAACATCAATTTGTTAGTGAGATCATGATGACGCGGTTTGGGAAGTGCTTTTGTGAAGATATCTGCCAATTGCTCATGAGTAGAGACATGAGGCAGAGTTATCTTCTCAGTAACAACATGCTGACGGATGAAGTGGCAATCAATCTCGATATGCTTTGTTCTTTCATGAAAGACCGGATTGTTTGCAATGCGTGTAGCACTGGTGTTGTCCCCATGAAGAGGTGTAGAGCTTCCAACAGTGACACCGAACTCACAGAGAAGACGGCGTAGCCAGATGATTTCAGCACTCGCAGATGACATGGCCCGATATTCTGCCTCAGCAGATGATTTCGAAACTGTGGTTTGCTTCTTGCACTTCCATGAAATCAAAGAGTCCCCAAGAAACATACACCAACTAGTGGTAGAGTGCCGAGAGTCGGGGCAACCAGCCCAGTCAGCATCCGCATAAGCAGATAAGTGCAGAGAAGCGCCCAAAGAGTAGAAGAGACCATGATTAAGGGTGCCTTTGACATAGCGGAGTATGCGCAAGGCAGCAGCAAGGTGAGGTTTGTGAGGATTGCTCACAAACTGGCTAACCGTATGAACGGCATGAAAAATATCCGGCCTAGTCATAGTTAAGTATAGCAAACTACCAACTATCCGCCGAAAAACAGAGGGATCATCCAGAGGAGGGCCATCATCTGTACTCATCTTACTGTTCAACTCCATAGGTGTATCAAAAGTGTGAGCATCATCAAGGCGTGCCGAAGTGATCAAATCTGTAGCATATTTCTTCTGATGAACTCGAATGCCAGATTTGCTACGCAAGAACTCCAGCCCTAGAAAGTAGGTAAGAGGACCAAGATCCTTCATTCTGAAGTGGCGAGTGAGATGATGTTTGAGATCCGAAATGCTAGCACTATCATTGCCACTGATGATCATATCATCAACATAGACTAAAAGGAAGGTGTATCCCCTCGTTGTCCATTTAAGAAATAGTGAGCTATCCGAATGGCTCTGACGAAATCCAGCTTGAAGAATTGCAGTCCGGAATTTATCAAACCAAGCCCTGGGAGCCTGCTTAAGTCCATACAAAGATTTCCGCAACTTGCAAACATGTTTAAGAGGACAAGCATATCCTGGAGGTGGTTTTAAGTAGACAGTCTCCTGTAAATCCCCATGAAGAAATGCATTTTTGACATCCATTTGCCACAAAGGCCAGTTGCGGGCTGCAGCGACACAGAGGAGAGTACGAACGGTGGTCATTTTAGCCACTGGTGCAAATGTCTCCGCATAGTCGATTCCATACTCTTGTTTATAACCCTGTGCAACCAATCGGGCTTTGTAGCGATCAAGACTTCCATCGGAGTGGACTTTTATGGAGTAGATCCATTTACTGCCAATCACAGAGGCTCCTTCAGGAGCCGATACCAAGTCCCATGTCTGATTTGCTTCGAGAGCAAGCAATTCCTCATTCATAGCATCCTGCCAGTAAACAATCTTCGAGGCCTGTGAATATGAGGTGGGTATAGGAGCACTATCTAAGGATGAAAAGAGAGCAGGAAAGCCATAACGGTTAGGGGCACTAGAAAGAAGATTAGATCGTCGCAAAGAGAGGATATTATCAGAAGAAGCTTGATTACCTGTAGGAGCAATAGGCGGCACTGTGAGATGATCAGGAGAGGGAGGCACCATAGGAGGAACCTTGTTACGCCGGACATAGACCTTGAGAGCCGGAGAGGCTGAAACTGGGGAGGCAGAAGCAGACTCCGAGAATTGGGGCAAATAGGACACAGCAATAGGGTGATGATCTAAACGCAATGAAAAGAAAGGAATGTGTTCCAGGAAGATCACGTTTCGAGAGATTCGCATGCGTTTCTCAAACCGGTCATAACACAAAAACCCTTTGTGTTCAGAACTGTAGCCAAGAAAGATGCATTTGGCAGCCTGTGGAGAGAGCTTAGTGCGTTCAGTCGGTGGAAGATGAACAAAACATAAACAACCAAATACACGTAAGTGAGAGTATGAAGGAGGATGTTCAAAGAGAACTCCGTAAGGAGTAGTCTTGCCTAGAACAGTACTAGGAAGACGATTGATCAGATACACCGCAGTCTGTGCAGCATCACACCAAAATTCAGTAGGAATTAAGGATGCAAGTAAAAGGGTACGAACAGTTTCAAGAATATGTCGGTTCTTTCTTTCCGCAATTCCATTCTGTTACGGAGTGTGCGGACAAGATTTTTGATGAAGAATTCCTTTATCAGAAAGGAAATCAGAGAATTCATGAGATAGATATTCTCCGCCAGAATCGGATCTAAGGATCTTGATATCTTTCTTAAATTGGGTGTGGACCATGTTATAGAATCTTTGAAAAATAGAAAACACTTCAGATTTGAAACGCATAAAATAAATCCAAGTATAACGGGAATGATCATCAATAAATGTCACATAGTACTTGAGTCCTGCCCTACTCAAGGTAGGAGCAATGCCCCAAACATCAGTGTGAATTATGTCAAAAGATTCTAATGCACGAGAATTATGAACAGAAAAAGGCAAAATATGACTCTTACTTAAACAACAAGCTTCACATTTGGATTGAGCTAGAGAAGACATCATTTTATTATCAATAGTAGAGTCCAAACAACCAAGTTTAAACAAAGAAATTAAATAGGCATTGTTCACATGACCAAGACGTTTATGCCAAACTGTCCACAAGTTTTTGAAATTATTAGAAGAAGAAGCAAAGAAGGAATGATGTCCAATGTCCAGCAAAAACAGGCATCCATGTTTACTCCCCGTCGCGATCACCTTCCCAGTTTGTCGCCCCTGTATGACACAACCAGAAGAAGAAAAGTGAACAAGATAGCCATCATCAATAAGTTGTCCTACAGAAAGTAAATTGGCGGATAATTTTGGAACAAAGTAGACATTGGAAAGGGTGATGGATTGGCCAGTGACACTAGATAAAGTAATGGTACCAACTCCAGAAATGGGTAGTTGATCACCATTGGCAGTGGTAATTTTTTCTTTTCCAAGGTAAGGGTGGGAATCTGTAAAGCTATGTTCCACAGATGTCATATGATTTGAGGCTCCTGAATCTAAAAACCATGTGAAAGAGGTGATAGAAGAAGACAAAGATGCAGAAGAATGAAAAGCAGGAGATGCTATATGAGAATAAGGTTGATACCGACCACCAGAGAAGCCCATAGACGCATATGCAGAGGTGACTGTGCTCTGGATCAGTTCTTGAATCTGAGCAGGAGTCATGGATATAGACCCGGAAGAAGTGCTGCCTGTATCTGACACGGGGGCTTGAGCCTGAAATGCGGAAGGAACATTTTGTCTTGGCATATTGGAGGAAGGCTTCTTAGGCTGTGTCTCATTCCGTCGCTGTAGGCTGCGACAATCATCAATCACATGACCGGTCCTTTTGCAATATTTGCAAACCAGTTTCTTGTGATAATTTTTGGCAATATGTCCAAAGCCTTTGCATTCATAACATTGAGTAAGCTTTGGAGTTGCCAAAAGAGCCGAGTCAGCAGGAAGAGGAGCAAGGAAGGCTTTGGGAGCTTCGGGTGCTTCCAGAATAGTGCGCTGTGAAGTGAGACGAAGTTCTTCGCGAAGGACTTCTTGGAAGCAAGTATCAAGATTGGCAGTATTCTCCCTGTTCATGAGCGCAGACCGAATAGATTCAAATTCAGGTCGGAGATGCATAAGAAACTGGCTGATGTGAGTTTCTTCTTGTAATTGGAGAGCCTCAGATAGAAATCCAGAAGAGACGGTTTGGATTAGCATGGAATCCCTTTCAGTCCACAGGGTGAGGAAACCATTAAAGTATTCCTGCACAGTTTTATCCCCTTGACTATATTTGGCAATTTCACTATCGAGATGAAATTTCCGGGCTTTATTGGTTTGATGGTAGATTTTCTTCAGATGAGCCCACATATCAGCTGCCGTGGTGTATGCTTGAAGAGCCACAGTAAGAGAGGGATCAATAGAGTTAAGGATCCAAGTGACTACTTTCGCATTTTCTTTCGACCAGTTGGCGAGACCTTTTGAGTCAGCAGGACTTGTAATCTGAGGCTTCGTTATGGATCCGTCAAGATAACCAAAAAGTCCCTGTCCTTCCACAAAGTTCCTCAAGTGGAAAGACCAGGAAATATAATTCTGCCCGTTAAATTTGATTGGGATAACATCGTATTTATCCATTGCAGAATATGAAGGAAGAAGGTCAACAAAGAGCAGCAGCACAACCAATCAACAATGGGAAAGGAGGAGAACAGCCAGCAGCAGCACAAGAAGTTTTAAAAACTAGCAATAGAGGTCGCAGTAGTTTCTGATGAAGAATCCAGCCACAAAAATCACAACACAGTGCATAAGTGTCCCAGACAGAGCCAGGCGACCATGAAATTTGGACCTGGATCTGTGCGTGGGCCCCACAGGATTGTCTAATCACAGATCAGGTTTGATCTCTGTAAAGTGGATCAAATTGACTTCCTTCAGTCCAAATCTGATGAGATTTGGAAAAGTATCCACAAATCTGGACGGTGGTGATGAAATCCTATTGAGAAAAACCGTCAGATGAGGAAGAGGTTGGAAACTACCTCAAAGGTGATGAAAAAAATCCAGAAAAATCACCAGAATTCCCAGAAAACCCAGTCGACCATTCCTGTATGCAAGGATGGAGGCTTCTTGACGATCGTCAGAAGTCCACAGTCGCAGACGATGAGCAGCGACGTCAAACGACCAGTCGTCAGTGGATCGATCAACACGTGGGGTCCATTAGAGGATCAGTGACCAGATCTGAGGTTGGGGATGGAAGGACACAATATTTCCGCAACTCCAGGCCAAAGTCTTACTCAAAACGGATCAAAATCCACAAATTGGAACGGCTGTGATGAAAATTGTTGCACAAAACTGAAATATCACAAAATCAGGTGGATATCCTACCTCTGATGACCCAAAAATCTTGAAAAAATATTCATAAATAAGAGGAGAACCAGACGATCAATATGGGCTGCTTCTGCTGCTATGATGATGATGATCGCTGGTGGGCCATTTTTGATCTGAGATGATCAGGAACTATTATAAAGATGATTTTCACTCCAGGAAGAAGATCCAAGCCAGGAATAATGATTGGATCAATGAGAGAAGAAGATCAATGATAATTGATCATAACCTCGCTCTGATACCATGTAATTTTATGTAATAACATGAAGAAGGAAGAGACGAGAGTTGGAGAGAAACTGATGTCCATCAAGAGGATCGTCAGTGTTTTTATATTGTCATTATGCCCTAATCAAGGGCTTTAAACATGCTAATTAATACAATCATAATCAAGAATGAATCAATCTCCTAATCTATGTAAGGAAGTTGTACAGGGAAATTAGCAGCACTAAACTAGCAACAAAATCTAATCAATGATCCCACACGTGGGATTTGTATATATATACACCTATGTGGGCTAGGCCCGTGGGCCTAAGTGATCCGAAGCCCACACTATCTTCTACATGCATATTCACAATACAATGCAGGGGACATCTAATTACATTTCAAAATGATATACAAAATGTCTATCAAATGATTCACAAAACAATCTCCAAAATAATCCAAAGTACCCAAAACCATCGCCCTCCGAACTATGCCCACTCCGCTAAACCTCCTGGAGGTATCGGATGGGCCTCCTCCGTACGCGGCGCGGCCTCTGCAAGGCCGGGATGGGTAACTGGGCCTGTAATGCCATCAATAACACTATGAACACGACGGTTCAACAATGTATAAACACATTTATGATAACACATGCTAAACTTGTCCATTATCAATATAACAACTCTAGACAATTACATCTAGGTTAATGCAATATCATGTACAGTGTAGCTCATTGATACTCAATGGCTAAATTTTTCAATTACAATAGTATTACTATCATTCAGTTCATTTCATTTATTTCATATCATTTCGTTTCATTTCGTGTCTTCCAACGGAAGAAACTTAAGCACAAGGCGGAAGGGCAAACCGTTCATGGCCCGGCTTTATTTCACTTTCATTTAATCAATTTAATGAAGCACAAGGCGGAAGGGCAAACCATTCATGGCCGAGGCTTCAATATTATTTCAGTTTTCCTTACATGGCTTATCAATTCATTGACTTTTCAGTCTATATGTGGGATCTACTAGTGTCTTGATCAGAGATCACTGGCATCACCACGGAGCTCCGGAACACCCCAATCATCTGCTGCAGCAGGATTATTCATTACCTTTATTCATTTTGTTCATTATTCAATGGTTCCTTACATTTATTCAGTATTCAGTGGTTCATTGTATGCAGTCATTATAGACTCAATGGGATTAGATGAATCTTTAATCATTCACGGTCCTACTTGTCTCTATCCCAAATTAGACAATTTATAGGTGTAATTATTAGTTACTAAATGCACGTGTTATTTTCGATGGACATCACATTTTCATTTAATATGTGCATTTAGTCCCCAAAAATTTTCCACCCTCAATATCAAAATCCACTGGGCCAGTATCAGGTTCGCTCGAGCGGACCCAAGTCCGCTCGAGCGGACCCAAACAGAACATTCATCGCACGAGCGCACCTAAAGTTCGCTCGTGCGGACACTTTTTCGCGTCAGACAGTAACTTGTTCGCTCGAGCGAACTGTCAAGTTCGCTCGAGCGAACTGTCCAGAACTCCGTTTCTGGAACTCCTAACTTCACTCCTTCATTCATTCACTTCAACCACCATTTGCATACACATTTAAGGATCTTCAATCCTCCCCTCATTCATCATTTAATACACATTTAGCACTTCTATTTCATCATTAGCGCATCATAAAACCATACAAATCACATTCAGCCTAATCTCCATTTCATAAGAAAGAAAGGGGTTTTGAGAACTCATCTCTAATAACTCAAGAGGACTTGAAGATTAGCATATTTGATCATAAGAAAGCATTTATACTTGCCTCTTAAAGCCTATTAGCAAGAAATCCCTTGATAGCTTGACTTTAAGATGAGAAATCCCCAAATCCAAACCCTATTTCCATAAAACACAAGAAACACTATCCTATGAGCTAATCGGCTAGAAACCATATCTAAGCACTCATTATAACTTGGAAAAATCCTTGAAAGCCCTAAGTACTTACTTGTGATGTGGGTAGGGAGCTCTTGAGCCTTCCTTTCAAGTTCCAAGCACTCCAAATGGGGAAAATAAGATGAGGAAGATGATGAAGAAGATGAAGCTTCTTGCTTGAGACACTCCAATCTCACACTCTCTCTCTCTTGATGAAGAAGGATGGAAGGAGAAATGGAATGCCTAGGGTTTCCTCTACAATGAACTTGAGATGAATGAACCCAAAGGTTCATTTCAATGCCTTATAAGAGTCTTTTACAACTAAACCCTCTCTTTCTTTCTTATTTTCAATTCGAGTCAAATGGAGGCTCACTTGAGTCAATACTCGTCGGATGACTTCGAGCCTATTATGAAAGTTAACGTACTCGTCGAGATACACGTGTTGGTATCAAGAGTTTCCGTATTCGACAAAATACGTACAAATCTGTATTTACGGAAAAAGGCCTTGTTCTCCTAGTTTGAGTCTAAAATCTCATCCAATCCATTCAATGCCCTTCATTATCGTTTCATTAAGCTTAATTCAATCATTTGAGACTAATCTCATCGAGTTTAGTCATTAGCCATCATTAGCCTCATTAAACGTGATTAATTAGCATTAACTTTAATTAATTAGAGTTAATCTTGATTAACTCCGGGCGGGGTCTTACATACCTTTTCGGCACTCATCTTATTTTTTTAATCAGATGGGAGTCTTGATAGATATAAAGCACATCTAGTCTCTTTAGGGTATCGACAAGAGAATGACATTAATTATGATGAAACATCCATTCCCATTCCAAAGACGATAGTAGTTATGGAATTCTGACAATTGTTTCTTCCTAATTATGGTCCATTTTTCAAATGGACTTTTAAAATACGTTCTTGCATCTTAAGGAAGTTTTATAGGAGTCCTCCAGCTTTTACCATTCCTAATTTCTAATGCATGCTTCTTTGGGCCTGTTTTTATCTTAGCATAAACATACCCTAGATCTCACTAAGTTAGCTGGTTTATCTAATGTCATGATAATTGATACGCCAGTTGAACTATATGTTAGATAGAGCAAAAAATAGTGGAGACACTGCTTCTAATCTACCCCTCTAACGGAAATTAGTTGATGGTATCATCTATCTTGCAAAAATTCAACTAGATGTTTCCCATGCAATTCAAGTTGTGAGTCAATATATACATGATGCATGTCATTTTCACTGGATTGATATTTGCAGCATTCTCAAGGACGTGGGATTTGATTTCCTAAAAATTCAAGTAGCTGCATATGCATTTATGGTGTAAGATGTCTTAACACTCGTAAATCAATGATCCAATGGTGCATTTTTTTTCTAGGGAATTCTCTAATTTCTTCAAAGTGTAAGCAATAAGACTTGGTTGCTAAACATCTTTTGTAGAAGTAGAATATCAATCTATGTCTTTTACATGTTAAAAAATTGGTTGTGTTTGACACTTACTGTATCAAGGCGAACCCAGAATATCACAAACAAACTAAGCACTTTGAAGTGGATTTTCATTCCATACACAGATACCTCGAGACAGAACTATTAGTCTTACACGACCCGAGTCCGAGATTCTGATTAATCCGAGTTAACCTAGAGTCGCGTCGCATACTTACTCCCTTGAACTTCAATCATATAAAATTCACAAGAGATAACAAATAACACATTATGCGGAATATAAACAAATATACATTTCTCATTATAAAACAAAACTCATTTATAATATAAACAACATTCACTTGCACATTTAAATACAATGCAAGGAATGAAAAGTATGAAACGTTTCTAAACCATTTCCCATATCAAAGTTATCTTTTCCATTTTCGTTTCAATATCATAATCATATGATATTGCTTTACTTCCACTCAACTAGTCCTATATTGTGAGATTTCCATCTCCCATACGGAAGAATTCATATATTGTGAGATTTATCAATGCCCAGGCCAGGGACTACTGATACCACCACGGAGTTCCGGAACACTCCCAAATAATCTGCTGCAACAGTAACAGCTCCAATGAGCTTGAAGAAATCACTATATAGTGCCAGACTCAGGAAACAATACAATTAACACATTAATTTTGTAATTAACAGATACAATTCAATGCACAATTCAAGTAAGATTTACCAACCACTCATGTGAAATTCTTAGTTGTTTAATGTACATGTTATTCATGATGGACATCACAATCTATGTGAATTTTGTACATTAATATCTTCTTAAATAACACCCATGGAGGTAAACAGTGTTGACAACCTTGATTTAATCACTAGGCTCAATTCTTACAATGCAGGAATTAAACCTGAAGTCTATCAGTTTAGGTTAATCTACGATTCGTTTTTAGTTTCAAATCTAGGAATACAATTCCTAGAAAAATCCAAGTATACGTAAACTATATTTGGTTGACCATTTGGTCAAACAAACTCCATCATTGATTATCTAAACACAAATTAATTACTGGTTCTAATCACTAAATCTCCTTAATTAAAAGAAGAAAATCAAATCTTAAACAAGAAAACAACCTGAAATAGTGCTTCAGGTTCGCTCGAGCGGATTTAGGTTTGCTCGAGTGGATGGCTCAGAGAAAGTTGGTCGCTCGAGCGACAAACATCACTCTCTCATGATGACGAACAGTCATCAAGTTCGCTCCAGCGGTTTTTCATGCGCTCGAGCGGATATATTCAAAAAGTGGTTCACTCGAGCGGACATCTATTCGCTTGAGCGGACGCTTCAGAATTCCACTTCCGAAGTTCTGAACAGTTCTTCTTCTTCATCAAAACTCAATCACAACCTGCATATAAAATATGGAACCTCCTGTTTCCTCCCTTAATCATCATTTATACACTATAAAACACTTCTATTTAACATATCATCCATTCTAATACTATTTAATCAATCCATAAATCAAAACAAATCAATTCCAAATTCCACATAACAGGTTTAAGCTCACAACCATAATTAATCAAGTGAAATCTATATGAATTAGCATCATAAACACACATAACTGTTATACTTGCCTTAATTTCAAATTCAAGACAAAACCCCCTTTCTTTCAATCTCTATTTGATTCAAAACCACCAACTTCCAAGCCCTAGTATCAAAAACAAACCCCAAAACGAATTTCTCAAACTATTCATACTATAAATCACTTCAAATCAAATAATAAAACTCAAGATTTCTATATTAATAGCTGAACACTTACTGTGACTAGAAGAAAAGGTAAATTCTGAGATTTCCCTTAATAACAGCTCCAAGAAACTTGAAGGTAATGATGAGGAAGTTGATGTGGATAAACCCTCTGTAAAATCCTTTAGCTTAATCTTACTACAAGCACCAAAGGAAAGAAAAACGAAGAAGAAGGAGAAGAAAAACCTAAAGCCCTCACTCTCTCTGTTGTTTCGGCTGTAAGAGTCGAATAACATGGGTTCTGGACTGATTTAGAACCTTAGGGCGTGTTTGGCACTTAACTAGTTAAAGTGAAGTAAAGTGAATCAAAACAAGAAATGACAATGAGTCATATTAAAAGTACACAATTTCAAAATTCCCTCCGAAATTTTCAAAAAAAAGTAAAAAAAGCAATCTCCTTTTTCCATTAAAGGACAAAAAAAACTCCACTTTTCTATAAAAAAAAGTCAAAAAGATTCCATGCCAAATAATTAAAAACAAAACACCATCATAACACCTTATATTTTATTCTCCCTTAATTTGATGCTACACCTCACGATACTTCAATTCACCATATATCCAAACATGCCCTTGTAGAATGAAATTTTACAGCTTAACCCCCACTTTTAAGCTTATTTCAAGTTTGAGTCAATTAAAAGCTCATTTGACTCATTTCAAGTCAAATAAAGACGAGTATATTACGAAAGTTGTTGTACTCGTCGAGATACACATGCTGGTATAAATCTTCATCGCATTCGACGAAATACACATAAATCTGTATTTACGGAAAAGTCCTTAACTTCACTAATTTGGGTCTAAAAATCAACTCAATTAAGTTAATCTCTTTCAAACTTGTCTATTATGCTTAATTCAATCTTTCATGCATAATTTAATCCATTTTGATCACTAATCATATTTAACTTGACTAATCATGCTTAATACGTATTAATCTCGATTAACTGGAGTTAATCTTAATTAACTCAGGATATGGTGTAACATAGTCTCTAGTGTCTA
Organism: Umbellularia californica; assembly: GCA_028538565.1. Taxonomy (NCBI): domain Eukaryota; kingdom Viridiplantae; phylum Streptophyta; class Magnoliopsida; order Laurales; family Lauraceae; genus Umbellularia; species Umbellularia californica. The sequence goes on along the minus strand of JAPQWN010000006.1, from coordinate 76,033,547 downwards.
CGTATATTTTCCAAACTCCCAACTAAACTGACATCCTTAACAAAGCAATGTCTCATGACATTCATAATTTCTTGGGAAGCAAATTTGTACTCTTTCACAAACTATACCAATTTGAGGGGGTGTTAAGCGAGTACCAATTCAAATGCACTCATAGATCGTGCTACCTCCACATGATTAAGACCTCATCTAAAAAGACAAGAACTTATCATGTAGATAATTGGAGTTGACTATTTGTTTTCCTGATTTACCCTAGCACTTGCAAGGTTCTTTAAAGAGGTACGTGCATAATTTATATAAAGATGAAAATCATAGTATAGGGAGGTGGCATGGTCCTAATTTGAGTGACACAATCGGATTGTCAAATAAACAAAAACCCAGTTACAAAAGAATTTGCAGAGAACCAACTGAAAATTCAGAATAGAAAATATGCAAAGAACCAATGTAAATCAGCCCAAATAACTGACCTTAGAAGCCTTCCTCAACTCTAAAACATCACACAATCAGAAAGAGGAGAAAAAGGCTGCTCTTTCCAAGGCACACACTCGGCCAATGGGGAAAAGTACTATTATTATTATTATTATTATTATTATTAAAGCAGCAGCCCTTTTCATGGGAGCACCGCGTGGGATTTTGCAATGACATGTGGCAAAATCAATTCTTATTAAATCAAATCTCACTTCATAAAAGTTGGCCCACTTAAATTTTTTGTAATCCAGTACTTAGACCCCTCATTTATGGGGTTCATGCTAATCCCCGCAAAAAACTTTTAATCAAAATCAAGTGTTTTATGATCACTCTATCCAAAAAATATATTTTATGACCATAAAATACTCATGGGACCCATTTAATTAATATGATATTCTACCATTTTTACAGAACATTGTTCATCTATATATTTTTTTTATTTTGTATTCTATGTTCTGTTTTTTTAAATATTGTTGATAAGGGACCACATCCCACTCATTAACTACTAGTACATAAGTTACATGTTTTCATCCTTTTACCTTGCATTTGAATTTAAGTTTTAGTTATTTTGCATTAAGAGAAAAAAAAATTTTAATTCTGAACTTAGCAAATCAAGCCTATGAGCCCGGGTTGGGCCAACATCCCCGAGAGTTTTTTGTAGCTTAGCGTTGTTAATTTTCTTTATTCTTGAACACTAGGTCTGCACTATATCATTATGGGCCCACCTAATCGGTCCAAATCTTTTATCTTTCCCTTACTCCTTCCCTCATATGGCTCCCTCTATAAATCTTTTCTTAATGGTTTTTTTTTTTTTTTTCCAACACGGGCCCTCACACTGGTAATATCATATGACTGCTAAACAAGGACTGCCGTGACTGTCTACTATTGCCATCTACATATATAGCACATAAGAACCTCAAAACCCTAGGAAAACTCTAGCAATTGCTTGCCCACTACAATTAGGAATTAGGGACTGTGGGCCTAGTTCTTCATGGAATTCCATGAATTTCAGTCTGGCTAATTTCTGAATTCTCCTACAAAGTGGAATTTCTGAATCCTTCTTTGTACTAGAGCATCCAGAAACTCCACAAAAGAGCAAAGGGGTTGGAATTTTAGGAATTCTAACACGAGATAACCCAACACACCAAATTCTTGTACGGGTAGAGCCCAGCAATCATGCCTCCAAAGTTGCTGCACCTAGGGCTCTTTCACGAGCTTCAGAACTTGTGGAAATCCCAAAAAGGACCCTGTATTATTTGTTTTATTCAAAAAAGCCCTGTAGTCATATTTTCTTTAACACATGGGCTTGTAAGGCCCACTTAGAAGTGTGGCTGTGTCCCATAGGCGTGACCACAAGCTTCTAAAAGGTAAACTAAGTTTTCCACTCTCAAACGATCACCTTTTTTAGAATCCCTGTTTCACATCTCACATATATTTTGAACACCCCATTTCCCACTTCACTTCTGGAATATGCTTGCACCATGGCAACTAATGATCTAAGCTCACCTTTATTGATGCAATGGGTGAGGAACCTTATTTGATTTCCGCATTTCTGGTGCAGCTCATCCTGGTGGTAGCGGAAGTCATCCTTGGCTTGGATTTCTTTGGAGTACTTTAGGGCCTGATTGACTTCATCTAATTGGGCTATGGGACCGGGATTTGCTATTCACAGCAACTTCCTGTGATTCCCATGCTTCTGAACTTTTGTTGAGATTGCTACCCTAATAATGTGTTGTGCTAAAAGATACTTTCATAATTTTCTCATATTTTGTTATAAACTCGTAGTGAAGTCTAGATCCAATTCTGAATGTATTGACATCATTTGAACAGGAAGATTTGGGCTTTCCCAATTAACAGAAGGCTTGATATTGCTAAAACAATATATACATGAATCTGTTCCGCGGAATTGCTGGAAATTTAAGAATTGGGGGAGCATTTTAAGTACACTTTCTTTAGGCCTCTCTTAAGTATTCTCAAATAAAGGATTTTTATAGGAAACCCCACCTTAATCCTTGTAAAATGGCGGGGGGAGATAGTGCTTGAGAAGTGCTAAAGTTGATCATGATAGTTTCTACCAAAAAAAAGAGCTAATCATGACAAGAGTAATCATGATAGCCTTGGATTGCTCCCAATCAGAAGATGTATACATATGCCATATAGAAAGGGAAATCTATAATTTTCTCAGATATTCTTAATATGAAGACACCCCTTTTCTGCCTCCATTATTTTAGGCCAAGGAGCCCTTTATGAGCCAATCTAGTTCTTTCAAATATACAATACTCTCATGAATTATTGGCACAAGCCCGGATTTGACCCTCATTTAACTTTTACCCACAATTGGATTGAAAGTCTAAGGGCCTGTTTGGTAATTTTCTTGTAAAATAAAGATAAAAGGAAAGCAACAAATCAATAGAGAATAAAAATATAAGTGATTTATGATTGTATTTTATCCTTAATTACTTGGTAGGGAATCTTTTTTAATTTATGTGTAGAAAGTGAGGGTTTTTTTTTTTCCATTTAGTGAAGAAATGAGTTTGCTTTTTTACTTTTTTTTTTATAAAAAGGAGGGATTTTGAAGATGTGTATTCTAATGTGACCCCTTGTCTGAAAAATAAAGGCTTTACATTACTTTTACTTTAATAGTAAATTCCCAAAATGCAAGATTTGTTTGGTAAAATACTTGTAGAGTAAAATGAAGTGAAGTAAATATTGAAGAGTGAATAAATTATTAGAGGCTCTAATCATAATGTGATAAAATTCTATTTTTAATGGCTTGATAAGGAATCTAATTTATTTTTTGTGTAAAAAGTAAATGGATCTTTGTCTTTTAGTGATATGAGAATGTTGCTTTTTTACTTTTTTTTTTAATGAATGAAGTTCTTTTAAAATTTTGTAATTTTAATATGACCCTAGGAGGTGGAGTGAAGTAAAGCCTCCTTTCACAAGGCAAGAAAGACTAGAGATCATATCAAAACTATAAGATTTCAAAATTCCCCCCTTCATAAAAAAAAGAGAGTAAAAAAACAATATTCTTATGCCACTAAACAATAAAAACTCATCTGCGTCTTATACAAAAAGTCAAAAAGATTCCTTCTCAAGCCACTAGAAATAATTTCTCATCATACTATAATTAGACCCCCTAATTTTTTATTCTATCTTCATTTAAGGCTTCATTTCATTCACCCCGCAAGTATTTTTACGAAACAAACACAAGGAAATGAGGCCTCTAAAACCATTGAACTCTAGGGCTATGATCAAGGGGTTAAGATGATCTAATGGAGTTGAGATTTTGTACAAAGGTAGGTCGCACCCGGATCTTTCCATCCAATGACATTCCATGGTCATCATGCATCAAAGTGGGTCCCATTCCATTTTCTAACTTTGTGAGTCTGGCCTCCTTATATCCCAATTTCAGAAACCCCTCATACTCAGTCCCCTTGTTTTTCCTCAGGCCACTTTCTCCTTCCTCTAGCTGCTCTCCGAAGGCGAGAAAGCTCCTTTTTGTTGTCTTCATAATTATTCCATAGATATAATAGGATCGTTTGTTAGACTGATTTTGGCCATAAGAATCTACAAGATCAAATGACTAGTTCAATATGTCTCAAAGAACTACGAGTCCGGAAACCAAAGTAGACATGCTAATCCATATTTCCCGTAAACACAGACAGAAAAAAAAAAAAAAAAAAAAAAGAAACTTACTCAGCAGCAGGTCAATCTTCTTAAATTCAAACCAGCTAAAGCAAACTGTTTCCCTTTTCTAGCACTTGGTAGCTCCAAACATGTGATTACAACACAATCTACAAAGGTAAATTATATGTTTTTAACTGATTAGTTTGTTGGTACTAAAATATGTTCAATTCTAAAACAAGGGAAGAAAGTATATTTTGAGAAGCTGAGTGAAACTCTGGTATCTTGTTAAAGGATTCTATGACACTTGACATCAAGGATTGACATAAAAGAAGCATCATTAAGGAGTAGATTACTTACTACTTTCCCTTTCCAATTGCATTGAGATAAGAGGAGGCAGAGACACAGGATACGCCCTGCTCTCTCTCTATTTCTAAAATCTGATTCATAGCTAAGTTGGGAATCTGATGGAAAAACATTCACATTCACAATCCTGTCGTCCTCTTATCGTCAAGTAGGGTGTGTATTTCCGATGTAGACTGCAAGTCAACAAGCAATATTCAATCTGATGGAAAAATCATTCATCTGGTCCGCACTGTGTAGACTTGAGCTGGGAAAGAAAGCAAAGTCAGCATGTGCGTTGGACTCGCTCAATTGATTTGATGACGATTGACTTGACTACTGCCCGAGGCGAAAATTCCTGGCCCAACCAGAAATAGGAGGATCCGATCCCTTCCCCATGATTGGTCCAAAAACAGGGGATCCGTTTCCGAAGTAGGAGGGCAATGTTCACATTTCTCACCAGATTAATTAGGGACTTGCTATTGGAACACAGAAAAATCCTTTTCCCACACAATTTCTCTCCACACACATCACAATATTTTAAAATTTATATTTTTTCTTTCCCCACACACCAAATATCCCCATTTTAGCCCCCTCTCCATCGTCCTCATTCTTCTTCCCACACACATTTCATTCTATTTCTCCCCACACACAAAATCGATCGAACACTCCCTCCTTCTCCGGCGTCTCTGTTCCTCCGGCGTTCCCAGTCATCTACACTATCTCCTCTTCCAAAGGTTAATCTCTATCTCCACCATTTTCATTTCATTTTGCTTCACCATTTATTCTTTACTATTGTATCCATCTTAGATGTGTTTTTTTTTATGCAAACTTGTTATGGGGATAGATTCTCATTCAATGGAGGATTTTAGAAAGAATGGTATACTTTTTTCATGCATTGGGTCGGTTCCCATACAATGTCTGCTTCATTTTGGTGTTCCCAGAAATGACGAGGTGTTCGGACCTAAAGGTCCGAATAAATGTGATTTGTTCGGACCTTCAGGTCCGAACAAATGTGTTTTGTTCGGACCTGAAGGTCCGAACATGAATAGTTTGTTCGGACCTTCAGGTCCGAACATGATGCTGAGTTTTTGTTTTTTTTTTTTTTTTTTTGGTAAAAGTGTGTGGATTAATGTGTGGATTAAGGTCCGAACATGATGCTTGTTTCAAAGACTATTTTTATTTGACTCGTTTCCCCATTTCTTTAATGTGCATTAATGTGATAAACTCATGTGGGAATAAATTTGATTGTAGCTGAACTTACTATGAATTCTCCTACAATGTCTGTATTTTTATTTTAGATATGGACCGACCGAGCTCTTCTAGGGTGCGACCCACAGCTTCAAACAGAAGGCGTCGCCACCGAGTGGACGAGGTTGCAGAAGAACCTCTTCTTAGTGAGGAGGGCCTTGAAGAACAACCTAATATGGATGTGGAACCAGGTCCGGGGCCACAAGACAGGTCCTTATTGACCAGCTTTGATACACATATAGCTGGGTATATTTGGAGTGGACAGGTGTGTTTCGTTTATTTCATATTAATATTGATTGATTGATTTATTGGGGAATAACTTCAATATTGTATCAATTGTTGAATGCAGGATCGAGGAGCACTGAAATGTCTAAGCCATGGTCAGAAAGTGCCATTGTGGCAATGGCAATTGAATGGGTCTGATAGGTTTAGGCATTGGATGTCCAGATCAAGATTAGCTCCCTTAGTGACTGCATCATACCGCAGTGTGAATAAGATTATTGTATCGGGTTTTGTGGAGAGGCGGCAACCCGAGACTAACACCTTTCACATGCCATTTGGTGAGATGACCATCACGTTAGATGATGTTGCATCCATCTTAGGCATCCCAGTGACGGGACGGACTGTCTCGTATAATGATAGAATGGCATATGAGGAAGCTCAAGCACTCCTTGTTGATGCACTGGGAGTAGAGCCCATAGAGGCACATGATGAGCTGATCCAAGTGCGGGGCCAATCTGTTAGATTGGAGTGGTTACGGGAAAAGTTTGGCGGAATGTCTGACGAAGATGGGGAGGAGATGATTGACTGCGCAGTTAGAGCTTACCTTCTGTACTTATTGGGATGTACGTTGTTCGCAGACAAGAGTTGCACACGGGTGCCTATCATATTTCTTACACATCTGGTGGATTTGGACAACGTACATTCATATGCATGGGGTACTGCTGCACTGGCATACTTATACAGGCAGATGGGGCTAGCAACTCGGCATGAAGTTAAACAAGTGGCTGGTTACCTAACTCTATTGGAATCTTGGGTGTACGAGCACTTCGAATGTTTGGCTCCAACTCCAAACATTCACTATCAGCCAGATCATCCCCGAGTCCATCGATGGGTCCCTCGTAGGGAGTCTGCTCCTTTACAAGCACTACGAGAGAGACATGATTCAATGAGCACTGACTTGGTAATTACGCATACTTTCATACTCATTTTCTATCACTCGAAGTTATTATTCTGTATTATGTATCTTCATATCTAATGCTTTGATTCAATATTTTCAGGTCACTTGGGACCCATATCGTGATGTTAGGCGCTATCACCCTTTCAATGAGGTTTCATACTACTGTGGATGCATCAAGTGCATGGACGTGGTTGAGCCTTATCATCCGGATAGGGTGCTTAGACAGTTTGGGAGAGTACAAACTATTCCTGCACCGCCATTAGCCCCCATTCGAGCTACGCGAGGTCCGACTGCCCGTGACTACCATATCGCATATCAATACATGAATCAAGTTTGGGAGGGATGGCCTAATCACCTACTGTCTGCATTGAACCGTAGTCAACCCGTAAGGCGTCCTGCAGATTGCGTACCCGGTTATATGGATTGGTATAAACGAGTCTCGTGGAGGATATTACAAAACCCAAACTCTCACTCTAATTTTGTTCCACGTCCCGAAGAAGCAGAGTCTAGCAGTATGGTGGACTATGAGCAGCGTAATTCGGATGCACTGTTCATTCTTGATGAAGTGATGGGAAGGGGTGAGGACCATTGGGTTGAAGATCCACAGGGACTATATACTCATGTGAATCAAGTTGCCCATGTATTGCGGGGAATGTCAATAGCCGATGCTCAACGAACCATTCGACATCCGCATATGAGTTAACAAAGCTACAGCCGCAGCAGGTCAACACAGGGAAGGAACAATTGAAGAAATTTGAAGAAGTTTGAAGAAATTTGAAAATTTGTATTTCAATCAAGTTGTTGTACTTTCGATGGTTGTACTTAGGAAACTTTTCTATTGAATGAATTACTTCGATTGAATTACTTTGGATTAAGTACTTTGAATGAATTACTTTGATTGAATTACTTCGAATGAATTACTTTGAATGAATTACTTTGAATGAATCAAGTTTTTTTACTTTTGAAAAATTTTATTACTTTTTATTGGGTTGAAGACCCACGGGAACAAGTGTTGTTTGTTCGGACCTGTATGTCCGAACAAACAGGGTTTGTTCGGACCTGTATGGCCGAACAAGTGTGGTTTGTTCGGACATACAGTTCCGAACAAACCATGTTTGTTCGGACATACAGGTCCGAACATACCCTGTCTGTTCGGACATACAGGTCCGAACAAACCCTATTTGTTTCAAATGTGGATGGAGTTGTACGAACATACCGAAAAAACCCTCCAAACATTCATGTAACCTTGTTAAATGTATAATTGTTACATTCAGATGAATTTACATTCAAATTTCGAATATCCAAATCATTCATTAAATGCATTCTTTAAGATTCAACAAAGCATTCATTAAATGCAATTCAAAAAAGTAAAATACATTTCGAAGTCCATCTGGAGTTACGAGCTCTCTGAAGGCTCCCATGTAGTTTGATTTAATCCAAATCAATTGTCTCACATGTTGAGACATCTGGAGTTACGAGCTCTCTGAAGGCTACAATTCGATCCTTGTATGGAGTCTCCCAACCTTTCGCACAAGAATGATGAAATTGTCTCCACTTATTTGCAATAGGCGGAATTGGATGACCAGGTACTAAGAATAACTGAACAAAATGATTTTGATTAACAAAACATATTGCTCGCTCGTTCCGAGAAGGCGTCGGAACAGGCACAGAGCGCAAAGGGAGGAAAGTCAGACACTGTTCTGTGCTCAAGTGGTATAACACCAAATTATAACGAGATGCTATGAGATGCCCCATGTCAGGCATAGTCATCCAATAGTCCACGGATGGGTTGTCATGAAAGTGTGATAATGTTTCAACCAATTCCTCAACTCTGTTCTCCTCTGCATATAATTGTTTGTAGTGGTCTACATGTGCAAGTAACTCCTGTAATAAATCTCTCCTAACTTGTCTCCATTCATCTTCGACTAGGCCAACCAATCCAGCTATGGCTCTGAAACCACAGTTACCATCAGTTGCGACGTCCTTTACATGTCGAATATAAGGTCTCAACCCCACAGGAAATGAGAGAACATAATTATTGATGCTCTTTGACCTCGTGCGAATTGCACTGATCTTTTCCCTTCTCTTTGGTTTATTTTTCAGCCGTCTTTTATCTTTAACTTCTATCATTGCAGCTGATCTGGGAGAGTAGCTATCCTGTGCAGACGGTACCAATTCAAAAGCGCTTGGATCTCGTCGAGTTGAGGTGTCAACTTTCATACTTGGTCTACCTCTTGTTCTTGAAATTACTTCGGGTTCTATCAAATGAGTACTGTCTGGTTCTGTAAGTTCTCGTATCTTCCTTAAAAGTTGCAGTTTTCTCGTGGAATCATACTCATTGAACCGTTTTTCAAGTAACTCCAAATCTGCCTTACAATCCAAGCCCATAGAAGAACTTTTCGATGGGGCAGTAGGCAACATGTCAAGTTTACACCAATGCGGATGTATACAACTTAGAGGAATAGGCCGCCCTTGACTTATATATTCTGCAATCTCGTGTGCACAAGGTAATCCATGTGTGCGTCGAATAACACAACCACAAACACCGGCATCAATTCCAACTAGGTGAGCTCTCTTTGTTTCTGTTAGGATTTTTTCAAGTGCATTTTTAGAGACATTACCACGAAGCTCTTTGTATTCGGCCACTTTGAAATTATGTTGCACAATTGTCTTACTTTTTTCAAACGAAGCTTTGATACCGGTATGCTGCAACTCAAGCAAACTATGGATTTTAGTCCATACCGCTTCAAAATTTCCTTGACTTGATCCAAGCTGCCTCTTAAGCTGTGCATGTGAACTCTCAGCCCTGCATAGGATTATTAAGAGGTTAGGCATAGTAATTAATAAGCATAAATCAATTAAATTGTATTCCCAAAAGAGTACCTGTTCGATGTAATATTCCCAAAATGGACACAATTGTCTGTCCATGCCGAAACAAATCTCTCCTTGTAAGCATCCAACCAACTGCCTTTCACATAATTGAGTGCATCAGGATACGTACTGAATTCTTGATTTAGCTTATTTAATTGTTCACCAAACTCCTTTTCTGTGGATGAAGACACCAACATATTCCAGCTCATAATAAACCTGTCCCATTTTTCTTTCGTTTCAAACAACTTTTTGCATCTCGCCAATACATTTCTATTAATGTGCCATTTGCATAATAAATGAGTAGCATCCGGGAATACTCTGTTAATGGCGTTCATGAGTGACAATTCTCTGTCTGTCACAATGACATCGGGAAGAATACCATCACCGATAATAGAACGCAATACACCCAATGCCCATGCATAATTTTCTTCACGTTCCGCATGAAGGTATGCAAAGCATACAAAAAAAGTCACGTCTGTGGATGTGACACCAACAACCTCCAATAGAGGCATGCGATAACGGTTGGTCTTGTAAGTACAGTCCATTATCAAAACATTTGGAAATATACGTAATAAATCTAAACTGCTTGGGTGCGCCCAAATCAAGTCAGTTACAGTCTCGCTATCCTCGCAAGTCTTATGCCATTCGATGTAATTATGCTCTGCTAACTTCCCAAGCAGTTGTTGCATATGACTTCTTCCACCTCGCTCATTAACTTTATATCTGTAGCGCGCATTGTATATTGTCTTCATTGTGGTTACGTTTAATTCACTTCTTTGTTTCAACGTAACCAAAATTTCTTTTGGTCTAACCATGCTCTTGGACATATCAACCAGCAACTGAGTTTCCTCCGTTGATAATCTGCCTGCAAATGAATGCCCCTCTAAATGTTCTGCTGCCGAATGATTATGCACGCCACATACGACCTCCAACATCCAATCATCATTCGAGTCTAGCTTTATGCCCTTTAATGCGAAAGGGCATCCACATTTTTTTGAACCGGTTTGTTTGATCCTTTTTCGCTTTTGGCCCTCTTCATGCTTATATTGTCCACTTCTCTCGCATGCAAGGAGTACTCTAGCTTTGACACCTATCCGAGCAGCATTTGAAACCTTTATCACAATGACAAACCCGTTTTTCCTTCCTACAGCACGAGCCCAATTGATCAATGAATCGCGACTGTGAAATATCTACAATAAACAAATTTAATAAGGATTTAGTAACAAATAATTGTAATTTAAATAATAAATTCATAGTTGGACTAACCTCTTGAGTTATAAACTCACTGCTGTAATCCATGACAAAGTCCGATCCAACCTGACTTTCTTGCGTAGAGACCTGCAAAAATAGAAATTGAATATCACTATCCGGTCTTCAACATCCGAACATATGGTGGATGTTCGGACTTTCAGGTCCGAACATACCTCATATGTTCGGACTTGAAGGTCCGAACATATGAGATATGTTCGGACCTGTACTTCCGAACATCCACCAGATGTTCGGATGTTCAGTTCCGAACATATCTCATATGTTCGGATGTTCAAGTTTGAACATATGAGGTATGTTCGGACCTGAAAGTCTGAACACATCGCGATTCTGCAACTTATTCCGGGCGAGAAAAAAATTAAAAAATGAGGCATAAATACAAAGAAAACACAAACAAACAAAGGAACTGACCTTTCCACTACTACTTTGATTTAAAGGCACAATTTGATTGTTGTTTTCTTCCATCATTGCACTACAAAATGGAGAAATGTGGGTGAAGATGAGTTGCCCAAGAGGATGAAGGAAGTAGAGAGTGAGAAGTGGAGGGTGAGATAAGTTGCTTAGGAGAAGAAAATGCTGATATGTGAGTGAAGATGAGTTGCCCAAGGAAGATGGAGGAAGTGGAGAGTGAGAAATGGAGAATGAAATGGGTGAGAGAAGAAGAAGAAGGGCTTGTGTGTGAAAAGAGAATGGGTTTTGAGGTTTTGTGGAATTTTGGATATTTTGGTCATTTCATGAAGGGGTAATAGTGTAATTAAAAAAAATTGACTGTGTTTGAAAAGTAAAAATTGGTGTGCCAATAGCAGCACTCATTAATTATTGTGTTGGATTTGATTTGAGCCCATTCTTTTGGGGGAAAATTTCAACATGGGGCTTGACTTTTTCGAAGATTTCAAAACAGAATAAAATAATAGACACATTTCAAGATGGGTCTTAAGTTTTCCAAATTGTTTCAAAACAAGACATCCGGCCATGGGTCTCCATAGTCCGACCACTTTTCCCTTTTTTCTTTCAAAAAATCCTAAAATGCCCATTATGGTCTTTTGAACCTAGGAATGCAGCAAGTATCGCTCCCTTTCATCCGTACTCTTCTTTCATCCCTCTCCCATAATACCCTTTAGGGCATTTCAGGAATTTTGAAATAAAAATGGGAAAAGTGGGCGGACGATATGGCCGGATTGCCTGTTTTGAAACAATTTGAAAAACTTAAGATCCATTTTGAAATGTGTCTTTTAATTTGTCCTATTTTGAAATCTCCAAAAAAGTCAAGCCCCATGTTGAAATTTTCCCTTCCTTCGATTCCACCCACCCCCGAAACAAATTGCACTAGGGGGTGACAATTGGTCGGGTCGGAGAACAATAGTTTACTTTTGTACGCTTAATCTGAACCCTACATTTGGGAATCTAGATTAATTTTGGAGAGGATTTGTAAATGCGATTAATTTTATTAATGATCATATTGAATGGACCGTCAGGGAGGGCACAGATATATCTGTTTGGGAATCTAGATGGATTTTTTGTGACCATGAGCTTCGAAAACCTCTCTCTCCCATTTCTAACCCAGACCTTAAAATTAAAGACCTTAGGAATGATCATAAATCTTTGGATATTCCTTTAATCTCAAACGTATTAAGTAATTGTAAGGTCCCTTTCCTACTTGCCAAATTAGGTGCAAGTGAGTGTACGAAAGTCACCAAAGTGGCCCCCTCACACTCTGACAATTGAAAACAGAATCAATGTGCGGTTCCATTGTTCTGGCAGAGGAACGGAATCATTGTGCGGTTCCATTGTTCTGGCAAAGGGCACCCAAGACCAAGGTAGCGCCAATTGTCTAAAATAATACACTTCTTCCATTAAAGAAGTCACTGTGGTATATTTAAAAGACCAAAGAAAAAGAGGGAGATGAAGTGCAGGAAAAATGCACCACCTTCAACCCTAATAACAAAATCACACCCACCCAAAGAAGCAACCTAGCAACCAATTACATAATCACATTCACTCAAGGAAGCAACCTATCCACCCCTTACTTGGCTAACACATCTGCCATAAAGTTAGCCGATCTAACCTCATAATGGAAGGAAACATTAATTCCAACAGATAATTCTCTAATTTCATTCAGGTGAAAATATAGAATTACATAGTCATTGTCGTACATGTTTCTTCACTTTTCCGAAAATATATATATATATATAATTGAGGTTTTTGACTTGGGGCTTTATTTCACTTCACTTCTCCCTACAGATAATTTTACCTAACACGAGGGATTGATCTTTGATTAAGTAGGTCTTACAGTTGGATTTACATCCATATTCTATACTAGCAAAAAAAAGAAAAAATCATCTATTTGAAAATAAATTTTCTAGAACTATTCGAAAGGCACTAAGGCAACTAACTGTTTATTAATTGTATGGATTCGGATGTAATGTGACCAATTTTAGAAGTTACATTCGGTGAGTTTGTCGGGTTGGGCAGTCGAGCTAGTTTACAACATTTACATTTTTAGGATTGAAAGGTGCTACACTTTGACTAGCCATTTCTGTAGTTCTTTTGTTGCTGTTTGTCTATTTCTGGGCTCACTTGGCTCATTACTTGAATTGTCGCATGTTCAAATCCTCCACACTTTATATACTTTTAAAAGCAATATGAGAATCTTTGTTGTGGAAGTGCAGGGGATTTGAACTTGTGACATTCAGCGAATGACATGCTTATATGCCATTCTACCAATATAAAGAATTAGAAAGTGAATATAAAAAACAATAGATAGTTGGAACTAGGTGTGCAAATTGGGCGGGGCTGCCAAGTCCGGCAGGGCCCAACATGTCAGTCAACGTGTAGTGGCTCATTGGCCCAACATGCCAGTGGCTGGGCCGCATGCTGGGGTGCTGCGCCGTGGCACGGCAAAGACTAGCATAACACGACATGAGTCATGCCATGGGCCGTGCGAGAAGCGCCTAGGCCAGCCAATCAACAAGTCGATCCATGCACCCCTAGATGGGTATATTTTAATGAAGAAAATCCTAAGGGTTTATATCATTAAATTAACACTTCCTCTAGGCCTGAAGTCCAAATATTTATCATGGAAGCATGAAGGATGGGACTGTGTCGATATCACAAGATCATCACCGGACCTGGCTTTGATACCATATAGATCTTTAAATAAACAATTCTATTCTATTAACTTACGTAAGTTTCATTGAAATCGGGTAAATATGGTCATTCAAATCAGGTAAGCCACACTCGGCCAACACCTATACCACATCCAGGTCCATTGAAAGCCTACTTTCCTTTTTTCAGTTTTTAATTTTCAGCTTTCAGCTCCTATGTACTTCCATTTGTGCAAGTATGATTACTGGTACGAAACTCTTTTATATTATCTTATTTGTATATGTTGATATGTCTTACAAGTTGTTATATTGAATCTCGTGAAGAATGATATATTGGCCTAGGAGGTTTTTTTTTTGTTCTTGCCCACCCCTAAATTTAGGGCGGGCAAAATTTATCCCAACCCGGATAATGCAACCCACAACATTGGATTTGTCAATAGTGAGGACCTAACCTGCCTTTAAACGGACCGAGTTAGAGTAAATCTTCTCGACCCGCATAACTCGCCTAATCTATCTAAATGTGTTGCGTGATGGTCAACCTGCATATTTGCAACAATGGAAATTGATGAGTCAGGCCAAAGTGGCCCAGTCTGTGATGAGCCAAGGCTTAAGTTAGTGGAGATCCGTTGAGTCCATTGAGGTCCAGGCCCAGATCCATGAGGCCTAGCCACGTCACAGCAACCCACGTCTCTTCGGAAAGAGTCAGTCCACGTCCCAGATTTACCCGGTCGTTCGGATAACTGCCTCGCCAATCGAAGACACCTGCCACATCAGTTTGGCGGACACCTCGAACGCTCCTCGTGAACCGTGCTGAGAAGTCTCCCCATCTGTTAGGGGACGCTTATAAATACGAAAGCCCCTCGGTACTTGAGGGGCAAGCAATATTCTCCCTTCATCTCTCTTCTCCTACACTTGTAATCTCTGGACACTTGAGAAATGACATATCCGGCAACCTCTGCCTTTCCAAAAGTGGACGTAGGTCACTGACCGAACCACTATAAATCTCTCTCTCATTTATTTCCACATTTATTACTCATACTTGACCGATGGTGTGCAAATCCATTTTTGTGCATCATCAGTTTGGCGCCGTCTGTGGGAACGACTAAAATTCTCACGTTAGAATCCTCTTTTTTCCGAAATTATGGTGATCACCACAAGATCCGCAAGACTACCAGAGGATAATCCCTCTAGAGAAGGCGAGAATGATCCTCCACCGACTAATCCTGCCCCAAATGCCCCTGCTCCCACTCCACAACAGATGTTGGAGACCATGCAGCAGCTGGTGACTCAAAACCGGCAAATTTTACAACTCATGTTGGCAGGGGGGCAAGGAGGGGCACAGTTTGGGGGAGTACCGCAAGGAGCACTACGCCCGGGGCATCCAAGACCTCCACGCCATGGAGCTCCTCCCCCGGGCGCCCGAGGAGTTCACCTGGGCGCCCATGGGCATGAGTTCCCCCTGGGCGCCCACCAGGGTGGTGCCCATCAACGAGGACCTCCTCCCCCTCCGGGTGGAGCCCAGTTTGGAGGACTCCCACCTCCGGGGGGAGCTAATCACGGAGGGCTTCCACCTCCTCCCTCTGCTTCTAATGGGGAGGACCCTCATTTCAATGAGGGGGAGAGTGAAAATCAAAGCGTAGAGGATGGGAGCTATTTTCATGATCCGTCCAGGGATGCCCCCAATCGCTGGGACGAGAAGATCAGAGAAATGCAGAACCAACTCGGTGATGTCTTCAACGCCATGAAGGCGCAAGCCCCACAAACGGTGGATTACCTAGTCGGGCGGACGGTTACACCGTTCAAACCCGACGTGGTAAACTACCCTCTTCCTCCAAGGTTCAAAATGCCGTCCATAGAAACCTTCGATGGGACGAAGGATCCATTGGACCACTTGGAGACATACAAAACTATAATGCAACTACATAATATCCCTGACGAGGTTATGTGCAGGGCATTCCCAACTACCCTGAAGGGTTCCGCTCGGCAATGGTTTGCCAGTCTCACCCCGGCCTCCATAGGCTCCTTCGCCGAACTAAGCAGATCATTTGTAGCACAGTTTATTGGTGGACGCCGCCAACTAAAGCCTGCCACCCATCTGCTCAACATAAAACAGGATCGAGACGAAAGCTTGAGGAGTTACCTCACTCGTTTTAACGAGGAGGTCCTTCAAGTCGAGGAGCCCGATGATAAAGTCAGCATGACCGCCTTCCTAGGAGGCCTCCGGTCATCAAACTTTTTCTTTTCAGTAATGAAGCGACCACCAAAGAGCATGCCAGAACTATTGGTGAAAGCTCAAAAATATATGAATGCTGAGGAAATCAACAGGTCCAGGCGGCGAGGTGAATCATCTCACGGATCGCCAAAAGCTTGACCCGCCTCTGCACTGCTCTCAAGCAGGCAGCCTATCTCCAGCTTAGCTACCCTCTCGCGGGTCGCAAAAAAGCTTGGACTCTGCACTGCTCTCAAGCAGGCAGCCTATCTCCAGCTTAGCTACCCTCTCGCGGGTCGCCAAAAATCTTGGACTCTGCACTGCTCTCAAGCAGGCAGCCTATCTCCAGCTTAGCTACCCTCTCGCGGGTCGCCAAAAATCTTGGACTCTGCACTGCTCTCAAGCAGGCAGCCTATCTCCAGCTTAGCTACCCTCTCGCGGGTCGCCAAAAAGCTTGGACTCTGCACTGCTCTCAAGCAGGCGGCCTATCTTCAGCTTATCGGCTCCCTCGCGGGTCGCCAAAAGCTCGATGTCAGAAGGTAGGTCATCTGCAACTCGAGGGACTACATTACATCACCGTGACCACTGCCTGGCCCCCCAAATCAACTTACTGGACAGCACACGAGCTGCTCGCCCACTCAGACAGTGGCTAGCCCCTCAGCAGCGAAGCTCACGCCAGCAACAGCAGAGAAGTCCACGGACGCAGCAGCTAACCCCACACCATCAGGCGCCCAGATCAGGGGCGCCCAGACATCCCAGGCGCCCAGGCATCCCAGGGGCGCCCAGGACTCCCAGGCGCCCAACCCATGGGTGCCCAGCACTTCCCATGGGCGCCCAGACCAGAGCATGGGCGCCCAGTGCTTGAAAAAAAAAAAAAATTTTGTGTGAATGAACGGGCGCCGACACCGCTGCGTCGCCCGCCTCGCCAGCGCCCGTCGCCCTGCGCGTGCTGCGCCCGGCGCCCAGACCAGACCATTGGCGCCCAGCCACCATGGGCGCCCAGGCCCCATGGGCGCCCAGCCACCATGGGCGCCCAGACCATCCATCATGGGCGCCCAGCCACCATGGGCGCCCAGACCATCCATCATGGGCGCCCAGACCATGGGCGCCCAGGCCCCATGGGCGCCCAGCCACCATGGGCGCCCAGACCATCCACCATGGGCGCCCACCCCATGGGCGCCCAGCCCCATGGGCGTCCAGACCTCCAGCATCCTCGCTGCGCTGTCCGTCGATGCACATTGCACAGAAGACCCCTAAATTTAGGGCGGGCAAAATTTATCCCAACCCGGATAATGCAACCCACAACATTGGATTTGTCAATAGTGAGGACCTAACATGCCTTTAAACGGACCGAGTTAGAGTAAATCTTCTCGACCCGCATAACTCGCCTAATCTATCTAAATGTGTTGCGTGATGGTTAACCTGCATATTTGCAACAATGGAAATTGATGAGTCAGGCCAAAGTGGCCCAGTCTGTGATGAGCCAAGGCTTAAGTTAGTGGAGATCCGTTGAGTCCATTGAGGTCCAGGCCCAGATCCATGAGGCCTAGCCACGTCACAGCAACCCACGTCTTTTCGGAAAGAGTCAGTCCACGTCCCAGATTTACCCGGTCGTTCGGATAACTGCCTCGCCAATCGAAGACACCTGCCACATCAGTTTGGCGGACACCTCGAACGCTCCTCGTGAACCGTGCTGAGAAGTCTCCCCGTCTGTTAGGGGACGCTTATAAATACGAAAGCCCCTCGGTACTTGAGGGGCAAGCAATATTCTCCCTTCATCTCTCTTCTCCTACACTTGTAATCTCTGGACACTTGAGAAATGACATATCCGGCAACCTCTGTCTTTCCAAAAGTGGACGTAGGTCACTGACCGAACCACTATAAATCTCTCTCTCATTTATTTCCACATTTATTACTCATACTTGACCGGTGGTGTGCAAATCCATTTTTGTGCATCATCAGAAATATAAAGTAACAATAGAAAAACAACGAAATTGCTTCAAATGGGAATGGTCGCTTCAGTGGGAATTGTCCAAATAAAACTAAAAATAAAGAGAGATGATATTCTGGTGTCGTTTGACAGCCCATGATGGCAGACTCACATAGAGTTTTTCCTATTGCACAAGGTGGGTGTTGACGTGTTTGTCCGAAGAAAGAGATTTCTCTCTTCTTCCATATTTATTTTATAATTTCAAGCAAGACCCTTAATAAAAGTATCCTTTAAAAGAGTCACCTAACTAATTATACTGTATTAACAGTCAGTCTACATGTCCCGATTCCTGGCCAGATTTATGGCCCTACCCCATTCAACTTTTCAACTCCCGCCAAAAAGTTGAATGAGGTTGGGCCATAAATCGGGCCAGAGAATCGGGACATGTAGACTTTTTGCTGTATTAAAGCAATGGGTTTTCAAGGTAATTTAGACCATAACTACTAATTTTTACCCGAATTTTCATCCATTCATGTTACTTTTACTTACCACGTCCTCCCCTACTTCCAATACATAACCACACAACTATTCATCTCGCTTTTCATTCTTTTGCAATAACTTCATTTCTATCTCAAATCTTAAATATCTTTTCGGCTTCTTTTTTTTTTTTTTTTACTACTTCTTATGACCCCTTTCTACTCCATGCACTCTCATATTGAAAAAGAGGTAATGAGATAAACCCATAATCTTCTCCTCTTAAAATTTTATACTATTGCTGGTAATTGTTTAAGATGTTTTTTATGTAATTTAAATTTATTTTTAATGGATCATTTAACATAACTTTGTAGTTATTGGGAAACATGTCTGTGCTTTGGTCTTACTTTTGTCAAATGTTATGGTTTTCTGGTTCCGTTCGACAGCCCATGGTGGCAGACTCACATAGAGACAACATCCTATTGCAAAAGGAGGATTCATGCGTTTAAAAGTAGGGCCAGACCGGCCAGTAGGCAAGCATCCGGGAAACTTCCCCGCGCAAATACTACCACCAGTCACACATGGCAAGTAACCCATATAACACCATTCACAGTTCATGCATCCACCGAAAAAACAACAACGCCTTCATCGTTTTCCTCTGTAGCTATGAGCCGTTCATCAGAAAACCATCTTGGCGCCTCCTCGTCGTCACCGCCTTTCCTGCAGTTCGGAGAATTGTCCAAGGAAGAAGAGTGTGACGACATCGCCAAGAAGAAGAAGAAGGCGATGATCGAGCAGCAGCAGCAGAAAGGGATGGTTTGTGTCGAATCTCTGAATGCGCCTTCACAATTACACACTTATTTTGGGATTTTTGTTTGCAGTAGATTGGAATATATTGAATTTATGATGATGGCCGCTGGGTTGGGTATGTATATGTATGTATACACTTAACAGCCAGCCGATGCTCCTCTCTCTCTTCCTGATTCTCTGGTGGACTGGGTGGGTGGGGGAAGGAAGATGGTGGAGGGGGGCGGGGGAAGGGTAGTTTAGGAATCTTGATTTTTCTTTTCGGTGTGGAGAGACAAATGACGAAGCCCTCATTTTGAAATTTTCCCTTTATTTATTAAAAATCTCTGTACACAGATGTCATTCCGTTGAGAGAACGCGGCTAACCGCTGTGAACCCCTCATCGATCGGAGTATCAGCTCGGCGCCTCGTTGGAGAAGAAGCAGAAGGCGACGATCGATGAGCAGCACAAGAAATGGAGCGTACGTGTCGAATTTCTGATTGGCGATCGGCAACTTTCTTTCTCTACTTCTTTTAAAATACCCAAATGGCCCCTCTGTTGTCGTCGTCGTCGTCTTCTTCTTCCTCTATCTCCATCTATGGACCATCCATGCGCAACCTCGCCTTCCAATCCCTCGAACCAACCAAACACGCCAACAGATTCTAATCCATCGAAACACCAACACCATCCTCTCTGTCCATCACCTTCATCATCCCACTAACCCCATCTCTGTCTAGCGGACAACACATCTACAACCAAAGAGCAGCCACCATCAACCAAACACCTTCACATGCAACCCAATCAACCCAAGAACATCTGCTCTTCTCTTTCCTCACCATCCATCCATCGTCTTCACCTTCAACCCACTTCATCATCTCACCAATCCATGTGGACAACACAACGGAGAGTCAAGACCCACAGGCACCTTAGTCTCTCAAAGCCCCTCCCAACATCACCATCCTCAACACCGCCTGCAACATCTCTCCATCATCAGAACTCGCCCCCTACTCACCAAACCTGAATTGAAACCAGCACTACCTTCTTCCACCCACCTTCAATACCCACAGGTACATCACCTTCAACCCACTTCATCATCCCACCAATCCATGTGGACAACACAACGGAGAGTCAAGACCCGTACAGGCACATTAGTCTCTCAAAGCCCCTCCCAACATCACCATCCTCAACACCGCCTGCAACATCTCTCCATCATCAGAACTCGCGCCCTACTCACCAAACCTGAATTGAACCCAGCACTACCTTCTTCCACTCACCTTCAATACTGTCACGACCCGGGCCCGAGATCGGATAACCCCGAGCCGTGAGCCCATACTTACTCCCGTAGATCCCAAATTAACCGAAGTTAAAACGAAATCCACAAGGGATAACATTCACAATAAACCTGTCAATTAACAAAGGCTGCGGAAACATTTCACTTGACAACATCAATTACCATTTACATGTATACAAAATATCGTTTCTTATACATGTATCATATCCATCATTTGCTTATCAAATAGTGCATATCCAAAATATTGTGCAATGGCCATTAGTTACATCAATGACCATTAATTACAACCCAAAATGATTATACAAAAGAATGACTTCACAAAAAAATATTTCCAAAACATAATACTCCTTCTCGCACTCGGATACCCGTATTAAACGGTATCCCGGCCATTCCATTCGATCAAACCTCCTGGAGGAACCGGAGCGGTCTCCTCCGCTCCCGCCGGGGGCGCTGCTGCACCGGCATGGGCAATCTGGCCTGTAATGCCATCAATAACACTAATGAACACGACGGTTCAACATTGTATAAACAATTCTCACAATATCATGTTAGTCCATAAGTCAAACTTAATCAATCTATTAGTAACAGTTCCAATTCTAGATAAGTCTAGAAAGTTCCTACAATAACCATATACAACTATAAAAGTCAATCTTGTGGACCCGTTTATGGATGGTCACTACCATAGCAGTCATTGTCATTTCATTCATTTCATTTACCATCTTCCCTCAAAGGAAGGATTTATCATTACCATCTTCCCTCAAAGGAAGGATTCATCTTCCAATTGGAAGGCATCGATCAATATCCATAGATACGATCGGAAATTAGTGGGACTTACTAGTATCCGGGCCAGGGACAACTAGCATCACCACGGAGCTCCGGAACGCCCCAAATCCATCTACTGCAGTAGGATTAGTCATTTCTTTCATTTATTAATTCATCGAACTCAATAGAGTTCTAGTACAATTGCTAGGTAGTGCCAGACTTCAGGGTCAATGTTTTTCAGGGAGCAATCCAATCCTGGATTCAATTCCATTCAATGATTCCCATCATGACGAGGGAAGGGAACAATAGTGATACCAATCTCACTAGATTGGGACACAAAGTTACAATGAGGGACTTGCTAGTCAACCCTGTTTATATTCAACTCTATCTCCAATCTAAACAACCGATGAGATATAACCATTGGTTACCGAATGCACGTGTTATTCTTGATAGAGATCACATTTGTAGTATTAATGTGTGCATTCAAGTTTCCGTAATTATCACCCCTGGAAGTTTAGTCGACAATAGTTGTCTATGAGATCCCTTCTTTATTATTCATAATTCTTATCGGTCTCACTTTACCCTACGCTTAGTCTTAAAACTAATATAGGGAGTATTCGTACTCGCGAGGGGTGCTTCAAGTTTATGCCAAAATCCAAAATCCACTGGACTCAAACTGTTTGGGCCAGTATCAGGTTCGCTCGAGCGGATCCAAGTTCGCTCGAGCGGACCCAAACAGAACCTTCATCGCACGAGCGCACCTAACGTTCGCTTGTGCGGACACTTTTCGCATCAGACAGTAACTGGTTCGCTCGAGCGAACTGTCCAGAACCCAGATTCCGGATTCTGAACATTCACTCTTCCTTTCATCCATTTCAACCACCATTTGCATATACATTAAAGAATCTCATATCCCTTCCTCATCCATCATTTAATACACAAATAACACTTCTATTCTATCATTTAAAGCATCAAAATCCATAGAACCAAACCAAATTCACAAATCTCCATTTCTAACAATAGGGTTTGAGAACCCATCTTTATAACTCAAAGAAAACTTGGATACTAGCATGTTCAATCATAAGAAGCATTTATACTTGCCTTTAAAGCCAACTCACTCAATGTCCTTTGCTTAGCTAGCTTTTGGAGAGGAAAACCCCCAAATCTCAAACCCTAAATCCATAAACATGCAAATACACAACCTTTAAGCTATTTGTGCTAGAAATCTCTCCTCACTACTCAATGTAACTTGTAGATCCTAAGAGAAGAACCATTACTTACTTGTAGTTCCAAACAAAAGATCTTGAGTTCCCTTCTAAGCTCTATCACTTCAACAATGAAGAAGAAGGCTTGAGGAAGAAGATAAAGTTGAAGATGAACTCCTCAAAACCCCTCTCTAAATCACTCCTAGACTCTCTTTTTGATGAAGGAGAATGGAAGAGAAAGAAGAGAAAGAACCTAGGGTTTGGCTTGAAATGCTTGAATGAATGCATTTCATTCTAATATATTGCCTCCTTACATTACAACCCCCCTCTCATTTATTCTTATCTCATTTTGAGTCAAATGAAGGGCCACTTGACGAAATCCTCGTCAAACGGTTTCGAGTCTATTATGAAAGTTAACGTACTCGTTGAGATACACGTGTTGGTATCAAGAGTTTCCGTATTTGACAAAATACGTATAACTCCGTATTTACGAAAAAGGTCTTATTCTCTTAGTTTAACCTTAAAACTCATCCAATTCACTTAATCTCTTCATTATCCCTTCATTAAGTTCATTTGAGACTAATCTCATCGAGTTGGGGCATTAACCAGCATTAGTCTAATTAGACTTGATTATTTAACATTAATTATAATTAATTAGAGTTAATATTGATTAACCGGGGACGGGGTCTTACAAATACCCACAGGTACATCACCATCCTTAACACCATCATCTCTTACATAGCCAGCCAGCCACTCACCATCCTTAACACCATCATCTCTTACATAGCAGCTGCCCGTTACTTACCCAGAACTCACTAAATTCTTCCTCTCTATAAAAAGGAGAAGAAGGAGAAGAAAGAGGAGAGCATTTTTGGTATTTAAAAAAGCTAATAATAATAAGTGGAGATGAAAGTCGCCGGAAAATCCTTTTTACTGGGGATGTCCTGAATTGAAATGGATATGGAAAACCAAGTCTGGTTTTGAAAATCAATGATTCTTTTTATCTTAGATTCGGAATCTGTGCATTTAAAAATTTCCTTTTTTTATGCGATGTGGTGTTTTATTCCTACGTGGATTATCATGAATTCATGATTGCTTGGTATTATAGGAAGTCGGCACAAGTTTAACAGTTTTTCTTTTTCTTTTTTTTTTAAATTTCATATTCTCTGGTGGGGGCCAACTTGATCAATGATCTGCATGGTGGGGCCCACTTGATCAGTGATTTACAGGATAGAGTGATGGGCCATAGAAGCAACAAAAGAAACCATCTCATTTGTTTGACATGCCACGCGCTCTATTTGTGGAATGAGTGCACAATTTCACCTTGGTAAATTGAAAAAAAGAAAAAGGTGTACTCTAAAAGGCCATAGAATAGAATGAAATGATGAACAACCAGAATCCTGAAAAGTTATTTCCCAATAGGAAAAATGAACTGCCCACAAAATGGAATTCACCACTGTATTAACAGTGGCTTTGGTTGATTTTCATTAAATGTGATTCGTTGTCCACAGGCGGAAGGCACTCGCCCAGAGTCTCAGAATAAGCAGGAGGGGAAGAAAAAGGAGGAAGCGACAATTCAGGGGAGGAAAGAGGAGGGACATGTGTTACACCCCAAGCTTGATTAACCTTAATTATTGCTAATTAATTGATGTTTTAGTCAAATTAATTATGCTTGACTCCTAATTATGATGAATTAGTTTTGATTAATGCATTTGATTGAGTTGGGTGAGTTTTGAACCCTAAATAGATGAGTTGACTCCGATTGACTCGGTTTAATGTAATTAAGAGCTTTTTCGTAATTTTCGATTTTCATAAAGTACATCATTTGCACGTCATTTTGCCACTAACACGTGCATTTCGTCGACCCTATCAACTTTCATAATAGGCTTGACCTTGTTTGACCACTTATTGAGAAGATGGACCCCCAATTGACTTAATCTGGAAATGACCTTAACTAATGGGCTAGTTTGCAAAATCCACTCTTACTTCATATATAAGGCATTTCCTTCCTTCACTCATTTCATTCCCATTCTCTGCAACTCTCCATAACCTTTCTCTTCTTCATTTCTCTCCTCATTCAATCATCAAGAGAACTATTGCTTGTACTTTGATAAATTGGGTGAATCATCATCTTCATCTTCTCCATTTCTCCTTCATCTTGTGTCAAGAGGCATTCTCCAACTCTCTCCATCTCCTCCTAATTTCGAAATCTCTACTAAAGGTGAGTAACAAAACCCTTTGACCATGATTTTGAGCATCTTAGAGATGGATAGACCCATCCTCATTCATGCATTGCATCCTCATCAAGTTTTTATGTATTTATGATGATTAGGGTTTGAATATTGGGGCTTTTGGGTTTTTCCTCAAGTCAAGTGGGTGTGAAGTTATAAGCTCTTCCTTGAGGCAAGTATAAACATAAATTGGGTTTGCATTTTGTACAATTTCATTTGATTTCAAGTATTCTCTTTTCTTTCCATAAAATTGGGTTTTTACGTTTATAGAAGGTAAATGAGTTGGATTTCTTTATGAAGTTGTTTTGGGAAGTATAGAACTTTTATGTATGTGTTTGGTGAGCAAGGAGGCTCATTTGGAAGAGATTAAAATAGAAAGAAGAAGAAAAATTGAACTCGAGACGTTCTACCGGAAGTTCTACCTGTAGAAACGGCTCGAAATCACACAGAGAGTTGAAGAAAACTGTGAACCCCTGTTCTACCGGAAGTTCTACCGCTAGAAACAGTCAAAAATCTGGCAGAGAGCCTGGAGAAGGAAATCCAGATGCTTAAACCGGTAGTTCTACCGGTAGAGCTGTCTCTACCGGAAGTTCTACCGGTAGAGACGCCTCAACCGGTATTTCTACCGGTAGAACTTCTTCTACCGGAATTTCTACCGGTAGAACTGCCTAAACCATTCTGTTGGGCCTCTTTATGGCTCATTAAAGGTATATTATTACTCCTAGTCCATAATTAACCCTCCTAATCAATCCCAAATGGATAATTAGGATGTACACCCCCTTACCATAGGAACTTAGGTTTCATTATGTCTTAGTATTGGGACCCTAATCCTTCTAATTAAGCCCAAATGAAATCATTAACCTATTGTTAAGCCATGAGGATTAATTTAGAAATCCAACATGAGATCATCATAAGTGACACTAAGAAAACAATAACATGTTGATTTTATAAATTAATCTTGTATTGGATGACAATAGATTATATGAATAATAATTTATTATCAATTGTTATAGTCGTTAAATAATTGCTTTAAGTATTGAAAACGAGAATTGTAATTACATCAATTTTCGATAAAATGGTTATATATACTGCTCTCCAATTGTTATACATTATGTGATATTGATATGGATAACGCCATTGGGTGTATCCAAATATTTGAATAGTTACTCGATTTGAATTGCAAATGAAAATTTGATTTGAATAAGTCGGCACTACTTAGCTTCGACCGGACGGTACTCGATGGGGTTAAGTCTTGGTTTACTATTGAACGTCGCTGCGCAGTTGACAGACTGGAGTACCGGAACTCCAGGACCCGGGTAGCTAGGAGGATCTTTGGCCGGACCCCTAGTGACATCCCAACACGATTTGCTCTCAATGAGAGGATGAGCTTTATGTAGTTGCCAAAATTTGTATTATAGTTTCTTTAATGGTTTTAAAAGGAATGACATATAGGATTTATTCATGAAAATGGATTGTTTAATTTCTCTTTTACTCGTCTTATTATTCTCAAATTGTTGTTGCCCTTAAAAGATTTCACCGTATTCCTGATTACTGTTTATGCTTGCTAAATAGTTGTATTGAGATACTATTCTTGGTGTCACAGGCTCAGACGCAGCTCCCGGTCCAACAGAGACCGCGGAGGGAGATAAGGGTACCCAGGAGGTACCTTCGGGACTAGAGGAGTGGCCTGGGGTAGGGCCCATGTAGAGACTCCTCGGTTCGGAGAGCGCCAAGACATTTTGAGAGCATAGTAGATGTGTGACTAATGTTTTTGTGAAGTCACACCAAATTCAACTCTTATTGTTATGTATTTTGATAACGATGTATAGAACTTTCTTTTGGACAAACATTTTGTACCAATGTATAACTTCTTTTGATTTTAAACTTGAATGTTATTTATGGGATTGTACAGGGTTATGATGATCATTTGTTATAAGCTTCCGCTATATGAACTGTTGATTGATAGTTATCAGTGAGTTCGACTCACGAGTGGAATAGTCTTCTCCTTTGTGTGCTTGTGTTTGACTCGCGACAGGTACAATCACACGGGAGTACGTGTGTTTCACCTCGGGGATTACCCTAGGCCAGGGTGATTCGGGACCGGAATGTGACAACATGTGATCCAGGTAAACATTCTTTTGCAGAACAATCTTGCAAAAGCCTCATCCACACAAACCAGGTTACCTGGACTCAGATTATGAAGATACAAACAGACCATAAGAGGATGGTGAATCTTACACACAGCCTCAGGGATTCTTGATTTGATTTCTACCTGAATCTGAAGTGCAGCCGGTGGCTTTGGACAGAAGTCACTGGCCTTTGGCCTTTGGCCTTTGGCATTTGTATTAGTAATTACTTGTGCTTTGGGGCCAAACTTAAGACTCAAAATTTGATGATGCTGTTCTCTTAACGGTGCATTTGGATGTACCCCAACAAGTGGAGAGGACATATTATTCCAGCAGAAACTGTTCCACTGTGTTGAGGTCCCACGTTTTGAGAGGCTATCCTCTCGAATTTTAACATGCACAAATTCTGAGTTGGATTGGAACACAGGCAATGTCTCAACATTTTTTGTTAGGCCATAATTTCCTGAGAGGAACACAAGCGATGTCTCAACATTTTTTGTTCGGCCATAATTTCCTGAGAAAACAAGTCCTTACTCTCTGCATTGTAGTCATTATGTCCGTATGCAAATGCTTTAGAAAAGAGAAAAAATAACAGCATAAGCTACTGCTATTGCAGGTTGAGCCAGATGCCCCACAAATGCAAGGAGTAGCAGCACAGAGTTCTTTCAATCATTCTGGACCCATTGCTGATAGGTTAGTCACCGGTTATATTTATGTTCTAACTATAATTTCCTTTGAGCCCTGCTTGGTATATATGAAGGATTACAGCAATCTCAATGGAATTTTTGCAACATAATGGTATATAATAGCAATTATTGCAAGATTTGCCTCATCATCATGTAGCCACACTGTGAACACACCCTGTGGCCCAAAAAGGGTCTGATTTCACTAAGCAATTTGGTTCATTTACATCACATCAGGACTACTAGTCTGACATTGCTTACTGGGTTTTGCAGTGAATCTGGGATTATGTCCTACGCTGTCCTGGTGAGACTCAATTCTTAGTTAACATTTTCGAATTGACATTCTTTTTTCCTGCAATTTGTTGTGCTGCTTTTCGTAATTTTTTATCACTACTCGTGCTGCTTTTCGTAATTTTTTATCACTACTTGTGCTGCATTGTGATTCCCAAATCCTAAGATCTGCCATTTCTGAAACTAAAACAGGTTCTGCTCACCTTTAGTTACAGTTATTCATTCACCATGTATATTCGAGAACCACAAAATTTTTCTAGAAACATGAATTCAAATATCTTGGATTGGATTAATGCAACTGAAGATTACTTTGAGCTGAATAATATGACAGCTCATGATCGAGTATGCCATGTAAAGGGAAAGCTCAAATGAGTTGCCTGAACATCATGACACAATCTAGAATTGGCAAAGAGAATTGGATTGGGTATCATGCAGTTGATTGTCCTAATGAATCAACTTGTCTTAGATGAGACGGAAACAGAATTACATAGCTAAATGTCATATTGAATCAACATTGAAAGAAACTTATCAATTCAAATAGGCATATCTAGTGTGTAATGGAAGCACAAAAGAGGAACAACTGATAAAATAGATGAAGAACCGAGAACGAAGAAAAATGAAAGTCAGCTAAAAAACAGAAAGCTTTGGATCTGATGGGCTTAATAATAAGCCGACAGATAGCCAACCCAATTGGCTGAAACATATCTACTATGGCAATTTCCAATAAATATTCCTCGATCTACATTATTAATTTACGAAACTTTCAAGGAGATCTTCTGGAAATGCATTCTTAGTTTAGAAAATCCTAAACAAGATTTTCCAGCATATCCTAGTAAGAAAAAAGGGATTGACATGTTACAATCTCAGAAGAGGAAAGGAGATCATATCTTGGATCCCTAATAGGGTCTATTGTCAGCCTAGCCTTTATAGATTTATCATATATGCACTTAATTTAAGTGTTTTCCTTATATGAATGCTCCTTAGGTTGCCAACAGTGATGATTCCAAATGCTCGAGCATCCATGGTGAATGTGTGAAGATATACCATCCATCATTGAGTTCCATTATGATAAGGACGTGATTCCTATTTTTTTGTGATCTATTTTGAAATGTGTGAGACACACATGGAAATTTTGAGAGATGCCAAAATCTTGCATTTGAAATGAGTTGGAGATGGATTCAAAGCTACACGTTCATGCACTTGACCATTGTGTCATTTGCACACAGTGTGCATACTGCATATAAGGATAAAACTACATAGAATTCATCTGTTTGTGTCATTCGCTATGATGCCTTGATCCAGAAAGAGACATGCCATGGATATGGTAGGGACAAAATTTGAAAAAAAAAGAAGTATCAGAGTCGATAGTACACAATATCTTGTGTCTTTTGAAGTATCCAATTACCATAGATCATTTTCACGTAGTGTGTAATAAGGCCAAAACCAATATATAAAAAAAGGCATCTGCAATACAGCAGAGCCCACCTTATCCTTATGATACACATGAGTGTTTCTCAAGTGTTCATGGTTTCTCACTTACCTCTCAAATGCCTCGTGCATTTAATAACGCACTTCACCAATCATGTCTTAAAAAACCTTTTGCGAAGCTACTACCGAGATACACCCATAGAGCGTGGGTCCACCACAAGATTAAGACCTTATTCCAACTTTTCTCTATGCGTGACTGTGGCCAGGATCTTAGCATGATGGCTGATAAAAGTAAGATTCTTCCATAAAACTTGATGGAATCAATTATTTTATTTGGGATTTCGATTTCTGAAATTTTGTAGAAGGGAAAGTGTTATGGGACTTCATTGATGGATCAATTATAGAACCTAATAATTTCTAAAAAACAGCAACATGGAAAGCAAATAATACTTAAGTCATCAGTTGGATCCTTAGCTCAGTTGAGCCCCATATTCCCTGGCTATTCATCCCTACATGACAGCTCGATATATATGTTCCCTTTTATGTAAAGTATATCTTCAGGAGAATGATGTCTGAAGTTTTCAAATTGAGTTCAAAATGGGAGAATATAAACAAGGAGATAAATCAGTTCAGGATTATTGGTATATGGATTTACGGCTCTTTGATATAGCTCTTTAGTTCAGTCTATAGTTCTGGCCATTTCTCCCTCCATATAAACACTAATTCCTTAGAAAACTTAGGAAACAATATAAACTTGTTTAGGAAACAATATAAATGTTTTTGTGCTAGTTTAATGAACCAGGTTTCTACTCCCACATTGGATATTTGTCTTCAAGTACTTCTTAAGGAATAAACTATAAAGGTGTTGTTCACAAGTTTTAATGGATGAACAAAAGCACTCATCATTTGTTAGCTCTTCAGGAGTTCCTGATACAGTTTTCTACAGATCTGATACAGGGAAATAGGTGGAATGATAGGATAGGTGGAATGATATGAGTACGATGCTATAACTGCAAGGAATTCAGTCACTTTGCCAACAGATGTTAGAAGAATAAATTTTCAAACTTGTATAAGAAGTCTAAACATCTGATAGCTAATTGTGGTAGACATCCCCAAAATCAAACTTCATGCATATCTAATGCTTCTTCTGAAAACATTGACCCATTACAAGCCGCTTTGGAGTCCCATCTCCTCCCACCTCAATCATTCAGTTTGCAACCACTAATGTTCCTCAACCTGCTCTTTACCCCAAAGTCTTACATCAGATCATACAGGCTTTATCTTCCATGGGATTCTTCACTGATGTTTCTCCTTTCTCATCCATGTGGTACCTCAATTCCGGTGCATCCAACACGACTGGAGTGTAGTATAATCTATCCCAGATTGAACCATATATCAAAAGCAACACAAATTTACACCAAGCAATTTAGAAGCTAGTTGGGAAATGGCATAGGAGTGAATTATTTTTTGTTTGAATTTGATTCTTCACCCTTCATTCTTATTCATTTCTCTGTTTGGTCTTCTAACAATAACGATTCATCTTTGTGGCGTAGGAAATTAGGACATTCAGATATCACAAAATTATACTTACATTAAATTCTAGTTCATTTGAAAATAAAAGACTTACTTCTTCACAATTCTCTTACTCTAGTTACCACATGAGAAATGGAAAAACTCATCCATTTCGTACTATCATCCATACATCACCACCATTTATATTTAATTCACAGATTTTTGGAAATCACCGGCCTATCTAGAGTGGGGTACAAATATTTTGTCATATTTGATAGTCAATATACAGGAGTATATTTTCTAAATTCAAAAGCGGACATCTATCCCATATTTCAACAAGTTATTAATATGATTGAAAACTAGTTTCCGATGTTTGTCATAATGTTAAACTCAAACTCGGGAGAATGTTAATGTAAGAATTTTCAGTCGTTCCTGATATGTAAAGGTATTTCTTCAAAATACTCATGTCCTCATGCCTCTCAACAAAATAGGGTAGCCAAGCATAAACATCAATGCATCTTGCAAACTGTTCATATTCTATTGATTGATTCCATTGTTTCCACGTCCTTTCGATAGAAGCATAAGTAATGTTCTATACATTCTCAATTGTCAACCTTAGTTGAACTTGTCTAACCAATCTCCATAAATCCTTCTTTCTCTCTATCATCCCAATTATAGTTTACTTCATTCTATTGGATGTATATGTGTTTGTCCTGCTACCTCCAAAGGAGCTAGTGAACCAAATTTATTACACAAAATTTGGTTCAGTGTGCATTTCTCGGTAATGAGGATAGACAAAAGAATTTTGTTTGTTATGATCCTAACACGAATCTATCATGGGTGTCTCAAAATGTTGTCTTTCTAGAGATTGTTCATTTCTTCCCCCTTCACCTCCATTTAATTCTGTCTTATCACAATCCTTTGTGCCATCTTTTCTAGCTTTCTTACAGCTTCCTTTTCATCATCTACTTATTCTTCATCTGCTAATTTATCTTCACTCAGCTGGTTTAAGGGTGTGGTTTAGCAAAGAGAGTCAAGATGATCAACTGGCTCCTCATGGCCCTTCCTTGGAGGTTGCATCCCCCATGTCATAATCCTCTCATACATTTTCGGCACTCATCTTATTTTTTTAATCAGATGGGAGTCTTGATAGATATAAAGCACATCTAGTTTCTTTAGGGTATCGACAAGAGAATGACATTAATTATGATGAAACATCCGTTCCCATTCCAAAGACGAAAATAGTTATGGAATTCTGACAATTGCTTCTTCCTAATCATGGTCGATTTTTCAAATGGACTTTTAAAATACGTTCTTGCATCTTAAGGAAGTTTTATAGGAGTCCTCCAGCTTTTACCATTCCTAATTTCTGATGGATGCTTCTTTGGGCCTGTTTTTATCTTAGCATAAACATACCCTAGATCTCACTAAGCTCGTTTATCTAATGTCATGATAATTGATATGCCGGTTGAACTATATGTTAGATAGAGCAAAAAATAGTGGAGACACTGCTTCTAATCTACCCCTCTCTAACGGAAATTAGTTGATGGTATCATCTATCTCGCAAAAATTCAACTAGATGTTTCCCATGCAATTCAAGTTGTCAGTCAATTTATACATGATGCATGTCATTTTCACTGGATTGATATTTGCATCATTCTCAAGGACGTGGGATTTGATTTCCTAAAAATCCAAGTAACTGCATATGCATTTATGGTGTAGGATGTCTTAACACTCGTAAATCAATGATCCGATGTTGTATTTTTTTTCTAGGGAATTCTCTAATTTCTTCTAAGTGTAAGCAATAAGACTTGTTTGCTAAAAGTCTTTTGTAGAAGTAGAATATCAATCTTTTGTCTTCTGCATGTTAAAAAATTGTTCGCCTTTATCAAGGCGAACCCAGAATATCACAAATA
Organism: Umbellularia californica; assembly: GCA_028538565.1. NCBI lineage: Eukaryota > Viridiplantae > Streptophyta > Magnoliopsida > Laurales > Lauraceae > Umbellularia > Umbellularia californica. Next base: position 76,000,596 of record JAPQWN010000006.1, on the reverse strand, counting down.
AACTAAGCACTTTGAAGTGGATTTTCATTCCATACACAGATACCTCAAGACAGAACTATTTAGTCTCTAGCGTCTACGTATATTTTCCAAACTCCAACTAAACTGACATCCTTAACAATGCAATGTCTCATGACATTCATAATTTCTTGGGTTGCAAATTTGTACTCTTTCACAAACTATTCCAATTTGATGGGGTTGTTAAGTGAGTACCAATTCATATACACTGTACCTCCACAAGATTAAGACCTTATCTTAAGAGGCAAGAACTTATCATTCCATCCCCCTCGTACTTGCTAGGCTCTTTAAAGAGGTACGTGTATGTATAATTTATATAAAGATGAAAATCATAGTATCAGGAGGTGACAGTCCTGATTTGAGTGACACAATTGGACTGTCAAGGACCCAAATAAACCAAAACCCAGTGACATAGAAATTGCAGAGAACCAACTGAAAATTCAGAATAGAAAATATGCAAAGAACCAATGTAAATCAGCCCAAATAACTGACCTTAGAAAGCCTTCCTCAACTTAAAACATCACACAATCAGAAAGAGGAGAAAAGGGCTTCTCTATTCAAGTCACACAGTCGGCCAATGGAGAGCACCAATAACATATATGAAAAGAACTATTATATTATTATATGACTGCTGAACATGGACTGCCGTGCCTGTCTACCATTGCTATCTATATATAAAGCAAAAAAGAACCTCAAAACTCTAGGAAAAATCCAGCAATTGCTTGCCGAAGACAATTAGGGACTGTGGGCCTAATTCTTTCTGAAATTCCATGAATCCCTGTCTGAAGATTTTTTGAATCTCCAACAAAGTAGAATCCTGAATGTTTTTTTTGTACTAGCGCATCCAAAAATCCCACCAAAAAGCAAAGAGATTGAATTTTTATTCTTTCGAAAGAAACGTAGTATTTACAAATGTTAGGGGATAAGTGATCACACCATGTCCCAGAAAACCCCAACACACCAAATTTTTTATGATGAACCCACCCTCCAGATTTGGAAGACCACTCTTGGCACTCTTGGGTGACACTATTGGTGCTGGAATTGAGTGGAGTGGGTCTGGTATGGACTACCAATCAAGCCTCCAAAGTTGCTGCACTTGAGGCTCTTTCATGAGCTTTAAAACTTTTGGAAATCCCAAAAAGTACCCTGTATTTTCTGTTTTATTCAAAACATCCCTGTATTCATATTTTCTTTAACGCATGGGCTTGTTTGAGGCCCACCTGTTTCTTTGGCCCACTTACAAGTGTGGTTGTGTCCCATTGGTGTGATTACAACCTTCCAAACGATCATCTTGATTAGATTCCCTGCTTTACATCTCACACATATTTTGATGGCACTAATGATCTAAGCTGACTTTATTGATGCAATTGTGCAGATCATCCTGTTGGTAGCGGCAGTCATCTTTGGCTTGGATCTCGGCTTGGACCTCGGTCGAGGAATTTAGGGTCTATTTGGCATAATTTCATTCTTGTATATTAAGACATAGCAAGTGCATTACTTAGGCATGTGGGAGATCATTGGTTAAACAATATATACATACATTATATATATTAAAGCAAATGGGGAGGTGGGCTGTGAGGGGTGCCATCTTATCTCTAAAAAGTTTGTCTCGGCTGTGAGAGGTGCCACATCATCCCTAAAAAGTCTCTTTTTTTAAAGAGGGCTACTCTTTGTCTCCTAAAACCTCTCTTATAAGAGATTTTTATGAACGTTTCTTATTTCTTGCCATTATCCAAATTATAAGCAAATCTTTTATAGTTTGTTTGTTTTTTTTTCCTTAGATCTTCAATCATCAATGAGTCCCATGCTGAATATGTTTTGTGGGCCCTAGCGATAATTGAAATCCAAATTGTTGCTACTTTACTCTCTTTTAGTTTTTTTCCCTAAATGGATGGATCCAGTAGTGGGCAGCAGTTCGTATTAAATATATTTTTCAAGATTGGACTTTAGTATTGGATGAAATTCTAATGGCCCACTGATGGAGGGAGGCAAGCCTATTGGCCGTTGTCTGGTTTCTTAGTGGACCCAGCACATTTAACTTATTTCTGCAATGGGACCCACTCATAGATTATTTATAGATATTAGTTTTCAAGGTCAATATGGATTATGGATTATTCCCTCTCTCAACACCATCTATCTTCCATCCTCTCAAGATTATCATCTTTTTATTTTAATATTTGGAACCCACCTTTCAACAATTCACACTGATAAATTTTTCATTAAAAATATCATTTTCTTTTAGTTTCCAAATAAAGCTCTACTCTATTCAGAGATTGTCACACGTGAACAAAAATCAGACCCGACCTTCTAGTAGACCACCATAAATGGGCTTGTGATAAAAATGTTTTGTGGTTGGATTTTTTTTTTTTTATTGAATTTTATAGGCATCATTTTCTGATCTGATTATATTGACAAATGACCTAGGTTTGGCTCGCCATAATTACACTTCCGTGGGCCCACATGGACCCATAATTAAGAGATATATACATTTATCCATGGTGGACCAATTATTACTGGGATCAAATAACACTAACATGTGGTTTTAAAGTCTCATAATTTATGACTTTTAAAGTTAAGATGTTTATAGATTTTTTTTAAAAATCTAGAGCTAAAAAACGGTTTGATCGATTCTAAAATGATATTGGTGCTACTTCAAAGGGGTAGAGAAGAAATTTGTGCGGAGAGATTGAAATGACCATTGACCTACGTGAAGATAATACTTGTATTTATGATTGAAGATGTGTTAACTGTTTTTATATAAATATGTATGAATATATTCTTATATGTTTATAATTAATTTTGATATCTCATAAATTAAAAATATAATATCTTATTTTTTACCCCGGGTTAAGCAAGGGTTGTTGTTGCTAGTTATCAATTAATACAATAAATCTGTACGTGCATGTTAAGACATGACAAGCATAGTACTTAGGCCATGTGAGATGTGAGACTTCTCAACAATCTTTTCACTCATTGAATCTTACACCGGAAAACCCACCTTAAATCCTTATAAAACAGCGGTGTGAGATAGTGCTTGAGAAGTTCTAAAGTTAATTATGATAGTTTCTACCAGAAAAAAGCTAATCATGATAAGAGTAAGTGGGTCCCATAGTCTCGGATGGCTCCCAATCAGCAGCTGTAAGAAACATATGCCATATGGGAAGGGATATCTATAACTTTCTCAGATATTCTTAATATGGAAACACCCCTTTTCTACAACCCTTTTCTGCATCCATTATTTTAGGACAGGGAGCCCTTTATGAATTGTCAGCCCAAAAATCAGCATATAAGTCCAAATTTGGCCCTCATCAAACTTTTCAAATATACTATACTCCTGTGAATTTGCATAAGCCCAAATTTGACCACCATCCAACTTTTACACACCATTAGATTGAAATCCTAAGGAAATGAGGCCTCTAAAACCATTGAACTCTAGGGCCATGATCAACAGCTTAGGATGATCTAATGGAGTTGAGATTTTGTATAAAGGTAGGTCGCACAGGGATCTTTCCATCTAATGACATTCATGGTCGTCATGCATCAAAGTGGTTCCCATTCCATTTTCTAACTTTGTGAGTCCGGCCTCCTTACATCCCAATTTCAGAAACCCCTCTTCTCTTTCCCCATGTTTTACCTCAGGCTACTTGCTCCTTTGGAAGGCGAGAAAGCTCCTTTTTGTTTTCTTCATAATTCTTCTATAGATATAATAGGATCATTTGTTAAACTAAGTTTGGCCAAAAGAATCTACAAGTTCAAATGTTAAGATCAATATGCATGTCTCAAAGAATTACAAGTCCGGAAACCAAAGTAGACCTGCTAGCACTTGGTAGCAGGTCTATCTTCTTAAACACAGACAGAAAAAAGAAAGAAACTTACTCAGCAGCAGGTCTATCTTCTTAAATTCAAAGCATCCAAAGCAAACTCATTCCCTTTTCTAGCACTTGGTAGCTCCAAACATGTGATTACAACACAATCTACAAAGGTAAATTATATGTTTTTAACTGATTAGTTTGTTGGTACTAAAATTTTGTTCAATTCTAAAACAAGGGAAGAAAGTATATTTTGAGAAGCTGAGTGAAACTCTGGTATCTTGTTAGAGGATTCTATGACACTTGACATCAAGGATTGACGTAAAATAAGCATCAATAAGGAGTAGATTACTTACTACTTTCCCTTTCCAATTGCATTGAGATAAGAGGAGGCAGAGACAGAGGATACGCCATGCTCTCTCTCTCTCTAAAATCTGATTCATAGCTAAGTTGGGAATCTGATCGTCAAGGAGGGTGTGTATTTACAACCCTGTCCTCTTATCGTCAAGGAGGGTGTGTATTTACTGTGTAGATTTCAAGTCAACAAGCAATAGTCAATCCGATAGAAAAATCATTCATCTGGGCCCCCACTGTATAGGCTTAAGCTGTGAAAGAAAGCGAAGTCAGCATGTGCGTTGGACTCGCTCTCCTGATTTGACGGTAGACTTGACTACTGCCCCAGGCCAAAATTCCAGGCCCAACCAGAAATAGGAGGATCCGATCCCTTTTTGGACCAATTAGGAAGTGCCACGTGGAGGAGAGGATTCGTAAAAGAAAAATCCTCTCCTCCATGTGGCATCCCCGCTTGGTCCAAAACCAGGGGATCTGTTTCCAAATAAGAAGGCAATGTTTACATTTCTCACCAGATTAATTAATGTGTTTAATTTGATTTGAACCCATTCTTTCTAGGGAAAATTTCAACATGGGGCTTGACTTTTTCGAAGATTTCAAAATAGAACAAATATAATAGACACATTTCAAGATGGGTCTTAAGTTTTCAAAATTGTTTCAAAACAGGATATCCGCCCATTGGTCTCCCTAGTCCGACCACTTTTCCCTTTTTTCTATCAAAAAATCCTAAAATGCCCTTTATGGCCTTTTGAACCAAGGAATGCAGCAAGTATCGTTCCCTTTCATATATACTCTTATTTCATCCCTCTCCCATAATACCCTCTAGGGCATTTTAGTAATTTTTGAAAATAAAAAGGGAAAAGTGGTCAGACTATATCGCCGGATGTCCTGTTTTGAAACAATTTGAAAAACTTAAGACCCATTGTGAAATGTGCCTTTTAATTTGTCCTGTTTTGAAATCTCCAAAAAAGTCAAGCCCCATGTTGAAAATTTCCCTTCCTTCTATTCCACCTACCCCCGAAACAGAACCAACTAACTACACTTAAAGGGTGACAATTGGTCGGGTTGGAGAACCACAGGTCATTTTTCTAGGCTTAATCTGAACCCTGCCCATTTATCGAAGAAGTTAAAAATCTCAACCTAGATTTGACCTGAAAGTCAAAATGGTCAAGCCAAACCATTCATTAATACGGCGGGGTGGCGGTTCATATTTCATAGTGGAAAAACTAAGTTGGGCCCGGTTTGGATCAGGTTAGTTGATTTATTAAAAATGAATTGAATTCAAACTTAACATAAATTTATTGAATATGGCAAAAATGTTAACTTGGCCCATCATTAGTAAGAGTCAAAACAAACCCTAGATTATTGGATTGGATTCAAAATGGATTGTAGGTCCTAATGGCACTATAACCCACCAACACAACCCAAACTTGAGAACTCAATTAATTAATGTGTCAGTACAACTCGACCAATTGTCAAACCCTAGTGTCATGCGTGAGAAGAAGACCAATTCTCCATATGGTACCCAGCTCTATGAAATCATCCATGACGCTCAAAAACACTATGGCCTTATGTTCATGGTCAAATTTCACACTAGAAGTTGATCCCACGATATTGATCTTATGTTAAAAATACATTCATGCTTATGTCTTCGAATATGCAAAAGGTCACGGGGGTGAGCTTATTGTCAGAGAAATAAGAGGTACCCCCACAATTCTTATTAGAGCTGAATATTTTATTACTCTCCGGGAATCAATCCAACCCCTTACACACTCTAGCCCTTTTTGAATTCCCACTCTTTAAATCTGATGAGTCCGGCCCGAATGGCCCGATCTGTCGTGAGCCAAAGCCCCAAAGTTAATGGAGATCCGTTTGTAGTCCGAGCCCGTATCCATGATGCCCGGCCACGTCATGGCAGTCCGGAGCGCTTCGGAAGCAGTCAGGCCACGTCCCGCTCTTACCAGGTCCAGCGGAGGATATCGCAACTGCCTCGCCAGTCGAGGACACCTCGAACGCTCCTCGTAAACCGTACTGAGAAGTCTCCCCATCTGTTAGGGGAAGCTTATAAATACGAAAGCCCCTCGGTACTTGAGGGGCAAGCAATTATTGTTATTCACAAGACGTAATCTCTCTTCTGCACACTCTCCAAAGTTTGTAATCACAGACACTTGAGAAATTAATACATCCGGTGATCATTGTCTTTGAAGTGGACGTAGGTCACACTGACCGAACCACTATAAATCTCTCTCTCCTCTTTATTACCACATTTATTACCATTATTACTTGACCGGTGGTGTACGAATCCATTTTTGTACATCATCAAAATCGACGTTAATTTGAGTGACTCAATGTTGGATTGAATTTCATAAGAATTTGTAATTTAAGAAGATGTTAAAACATTAAGAGCCTAAATTAATGGGGTGTGATAATTCAATTGAGATAATCTTCTACACAAAGTTCTAATGTACCTAACTTTTCCATCACACTATCCCTCATGGTTGGCATGCAGCTAGCTGGGTGGAACAACCGTACAAGGAGCTTAAAATTTTACCTTCATATAGGAATTATGAGGGGTAGTGCTCAGCATTAAGAAACCCATGCACAGGGGCCTGTTTGGTAATTTTGCTTTTAAAATAAAGTGAAGTGAGGTGAAATAAAGAGAAGGAATAAAATATAAGTGGGTTATGATGGTATTTTTTTATTTAATTGTTTGGGATGGAATATTTTTGAATTTGTTTATGGGGAAATGAGGTTTTTTTTTTCTTTTAGTAAATAAAGGTAATTACTTTTTGACTTTTTTTTTAAAAAGATGGAGGGAGTTTTGAATTAAAGTACTTTTAATTTGATGCTTAACTTGACTTTACTTTACTTGACAAGTAAAATTACCAAACGGGCTAAAGGCACCTCTTCTGCTTTAACGAGTGAAAGCCCATGCCCTTGGAAGGTCCACTTAAATGTATCCCAATTATGGCCAAAGGTGAGAACAGCCACAACCTCACCATCAAGTGGCGGTATTTCTCACCTAGCTGTTCAGGATTTAATCCCCGGATACGCCACATTTTCCCACTTATACAGGCTTCTTTCGCGCTTGTGCGGGCTATATTCTTATATTTGTGGGGGCTCTCTCTTGGGTCCCAGCCCCTTTGGCTTGGTTACCAAAAAAAATATCAGGTGGAAGGTGCAATGCAACGTCTCATCATAGATATGATCTTGGGAAAAAAAATATTTCAATCATATCATCATGACCATTGAGTTAGGCAAGCCTGAAAGTTTACCACGTTACAACTTTTTTTATAAGACTTTATCCAATGACAAGTATAATTCAGATTATTATGCTAACTAGTGAGTATGAGCTGGTTGTATTGATCACAGTGTTCAAATGACAAGTATAATTCAGATTATTATGCTAACTAGTGAGCATGAGCTGGTTGTATTGATCACAGTGTTCAAATTGTTAACTTTTATGACTTGCATGAGACATGAAATTCTTAGCCCTTTTAGGACCCACTTGGATGCCTACTCTTCATGTTGGGATGGTGTGGTGGAAAAATGCAAACGAGCATAATAGGAGCCGATTTAAGACATTAGACATGTGTTCGGCAATTAAGGCCTTTTAAGTTTAGCATTTCAAATTCTAGAACATAATTCAAGTCCAACCCAGACGTGACGATGCCTACTGAAAATCTCTTGGTGGAAGCTCTCAATTAAGAGTATTGGGGGAGTGAGACAAGTGAAATTCCACAGGAAGGGCCCTCCCTTAAAAATCTAAATCCCTTAAAATGAATACACTCTTCTTATGGTGGAACCGTGGAACTAACAAGATTTTACTTTGATAAGAATGGGCCCCATCAAGAATTTGAGCACATGACTAATAATATATAAAACTCATAAATTTAACTACTTTGAGGGATTATTAGGTACGCTAGGTGTGCAAAGGAGTTTCCATGCACACCTCACTGTTGAGTCCCCACCAGTTGGGGCTGAGGGGAACTGAAAGATCTAGGCTCCTCGCACACCTCATTGTCTGGTCCACCCCGGGTGGGCTGAGGGTAACTGAAAGATCTAGGCTCCTTGCACACCTCATTGTCGGGTCCACCCCGGGTGGGGCTGAGGGTAACTGAAAGATCTAGTTAGAGCCTACTCATGTCCACCTAATCATCCTAACTCTAATAATGATCCATAACTCAATGATCCATTCCGATGGGTGCAAACCCGGTAGCCCAATGACTATGGGGAGAAGGGGTATATATGCGTGGTCCATTTAGATAACCAGAAGACAAGCTCCACTATAAAATGTGCATGGTTTTGGGGGAAAACAGGCACGAGGTGGTACTTACCAACTGCTTTATATTAAAAAGAATGCCCATCAAAAGACCAGGACTCTAAAAGACAATGACCATGACAGCATCACATGATGTAGGTTCGAATGCACAACATCCGGTACTCATCTTGCGACTTTGGTTACTTTGGGAATCCGGATCTTCGATCTTTTAACCTTAAAAAAAAAAAGAAAAAAAAAAGAGTTTCCATCTGTGCAGCGAGGGATTTTGCAGATATGGGAGGCGCCGTTTTCTTAGGCGCAGCGAGGATTCAACTCCTCCTGGTTTTCCGGCGCTATTTTGAAGAGCTATTTTATACGCCTGATTTTTCGACCTCCATGCTAGGAAATCAAATGCTGTGGAAGAGGGATTCCACTGTTTTGCACAAACAGACCTTAAGGGAGAGTATTCGAACTCTTTTTAAGTGTTAGATCTTGTATTCTGAGTTTACTAGAGTGGTTTATAGGGTTAGCGAATGAGCGGATCGAATCACAACACCCCCTTCAATCATCTGCAGCAATATTGTTTAAAAGCAACCAAAAACAAGAAAAACATGAAATTTATTTTAGCAGACATTGAAATACACATGAGAAGAGGAAAGCCGGACTCTAATGGGATTCCTTCGAGGAGATGAGTGGGTAAGGAGAGGGTTTTTTGCTGGAGGAGACAAACGCTTGAACAGATAGTCTTTTTGCTGATGGACTTCGGTGGAAGAGATGAATGATCATATGAGAGGTTCTTTTTATAGTAGGGTTTATGGTTTGAAACATTTTTTTTTTTTTCAGTGGAAGAGATGGACGATTAGATGAGAGGTTCTTTTTTAGTATGGTTTATGGTTTGAAACATGGAGATTGCCAAGAGTAGGAGAGGGAGAGGGAGACCTAAGAGAAGTTGGAAAGAAACTATTAAACATGACATTGCCTACATGAATCTAACGGAAGACATGGCCCTAAACAGATTTTATTGGCGTCGACAAAGCCATACAGCCGACCCCACCTGGTGGAAAAAGGCTTGGTTTGATTTATGGTTTGAAATAATTTTTTTCTATTTGCAACAATCACGCTGTAATTTTATTTTATAATAAAGACAACTTGCAAGCTCCCCGGTTTCGTGGAAACTAGGGATCCAAATTTCATTATAAAATGTGCATTGACCCAACTGCTTTATATTTAACAGGGAATCCAAAAAGGCCATGCGGTGTTTTGACCTAACTGCTTTATATTTGAAAAATGCCCGACCAAGACTCTAAAAGGCAATGACCATGACAGCTTCACAAGATTCAGGTACTTAAGCAAAGCATGCGAGATCCATCTCAACTTAGTAGAATCTTTACTTTGGGAATCCGATCTTCTGGTCTTTTAACCGTACGAAAAAAAAAAAGTTTAAGTGTTCTGAACTATTAAGTGGGGCTCATCTATTGAAATCCGAGCCATTCAATAAAAGAATGACCTCTACTTACCTGGGATATCATAAAATTACATGCTTAACACAATCTTATATATATATATATATATATATATATATGGGAAATGCTCCTATGAGAGACACTCTTACCAACTTTATGATCGGTGGGGGCCCTCATTTCCATATCCACTCTCACCAACTTAAATGCAAGGACCCTCACATTTAAGTTGGGGGTCCTTGCATTTAAGTTGGTGAGAGTGGATATGGAAATGAGGGCCCCCACCCATCTCTCACCAAGTTGGTGAGAGTGTCTCTCATAGGAGCACTTCTCATATATATATATATATATATATATATATATGTGTGTGTGTGTGTGTGTGTGTGTGTGTGTATTCGTTGGACAGAACTACCATGATGCCCATGCTAAAAATATGAGTGAGGGCCACCTTTGAAAAATCCAAACCTCTTATTAGCCCTAACTCCATTGTAGTGATCAAATGTTAGATTATTATTCAAATCAGTGAAATGGCCACCGTTAGATCAACTAAATTTAAAATATGTGATTAATCTTTTTTTTTTTTACTTTCCTCTTTTTAATGGGCATAATTGGAAGGAGCCTTTTATGGGTGAATTTTAGAGATAAATCCATTGGTTGACCCACTAAAATAGATTTTGAATATTCAAATGTAGAGTACGCAATTGGTCTTTGGACAGCGGAGCAATTTGGATTTTCCAAAAGTGGGCCCCACCCATATTTCTAACATGCACGCTGGAGCATACCATGCAGCCGTATTCTTTTATCACATCCGGTGCCTACCCTGATTTGTTTACATTCCAGCATCGTCTTTGATTACCAATTCGGTGACTAATCGCTTACTTTAAAGACTTACGGCACATCACACTGCATCACAAAATGAAGGGGACCACTCAAAATCAATTTCTCCGCATGCATAGATTCGTAGGGAGCATGCTGTTTTTAAAACTTGATGAGAGGGGATGTCTTTTTCAATCAAAATTATTCTTAAGATGGTCTCTATTATATTATTTTTTTTAAAGATAAATGGTCTCCATTATTCAAAATTAATTATAAATATGTCAATCAGCCAACAACATCCATCAAATAAAATCAACTACTCCTATAGGAAATGTCCATCAACACCTCAGCAGTCAGCAGTGTGACATTAATATATTTCTGGCAGAGGTGTATATTAGTAAGCTTTCTAATAGCATTGACTTGGAAAGGACTCGGCCCTGTCTAGGCCCAAGTATGTTAGAATTGAGAAATTAAAATGAGTGAAAATCAAAATGTACTTGAAGGGCCTTTTTTCCAAGAATTTTGGGAGAATTTGGAATTCTCCAAATGCTCTCTCGTGAAAGGGCAACGCCTATGTAAATTGTCATTCTATATGGAAGTTAAAAAAGTTTTTTATGATATAGCAAATTTTATATTTAGTGCGGTCGCTTTTCTCTTTGAAAGCAAAAAAATAAATTATTTTTTGTGAATTCTAAAAAAAAAAACTTTATGGTTGTGAGTGGGAGTCGGAAAAAATATTTTTCTCATTTAAAAGGAAAAATCGAGCAGAACCAAGTTTTCACGGTACACAAACTTGCAATAGTGAAATTCTAAGATGCTCACACCCAATTCAACATTCATAAACCTAAAAGTAGGTTTTTTAGGTTAGTTGTTATTCAAAATCAAAGCAATGAAACACACATTTGAAATATTTAAGGACATATTTGACTCAATGTTAGAAATCCCTACTCTTCCAATTCTCATAAGAAATACGTTCAGATAAATAGGCCATGAAACTTTTTTATGCTTAATGTAATAAATCTTTATCTAGGAGAATAAAAAGATCCCAAGTCCACCTTTCACTCATCTCACATGCATTAGTACAATTAGGGCACGTTTTGTACACACTTTTTTCGCAGAAAGGGAAAATTGTCACGTCGGCAAATTTTATAGAAATGGAAACCTTAGAAAAGAATTTTCCCTGAATTTAGAAATTCATATTTGGTTCGAATTTTTCTTCCTCATTGAATTGGTGCTAATATTGTTTGGTGCGGCTGTGGATTTCTTATAGAAAATCAAATTTTCTTGTTAGGTGAAATAATTTTTTGAAAAAAAATAACATAATATATATTATTTATTTAATATCAAATAATAATTTATTTAAAGTGAAAAATGAAAGAGTTGTAGGGCTTTGGGTTGAAATGGAAAAGAGGGAGAAGTTTTCTATGGAAATTCATTTCCCATACTCCCCATAGGAAACCCATTTCTAGCAATAGTAAGGAAAATGATAACAAGGCAAGACAACGTTTCCGTTGAATTGTTCAGCACTAAATGCCCAAAAAATAAATTTTTAGCGGAAAACCGTCTACTTTTCTGCTGAAAAGTATTGCACAAACATGTCCTTTAGACTTTGGACCTAGGATTGAAGACCAAGAGTAAATTTATTATAAAATATGAAAAAGTCATAAAATCCACTTTTAATGACATTTATCTCTAGATTAATATTATTTTATTGGGCACATATGATTCATACAAACACAGACACCATTAACAGGGCTAGGAGAATCTAACGGGCTAGTGGCCCTAGCCCCAAACCTAGCTCCAGGGATTCATCTATTAGATGCAAATACATGTCCAGCAAATAGGGACCTGTTTGACAAATCTTTTTTTTTTTTTTTTTGAGAGAGAGAGACTGTTTGACAAATCCTAGTTGTATGAAGAAAATTAAAAAAAAAAAAAAAAAGATTAGTTGATCAGTGGCCCCAAAAGATCATTTTAATCGACCTCGCACCGGATTAGTCATTTTGTCCGAAAAAGCCTTTTTTTAGCACTTTCTACTAGCGTCCCTAGCGACCTTAGTTTTATAACATTAAGGGTCCCTAAGGACCCTGCGGTGTATGATTATAAATGAATGAAACTCATCCTCATTCCCTGTTCTTGTTGAAAAAAACGATGAGATCAAAACCCATTTAGCGACATTAAATCAGATAGCTACCATCAACAACAGTCCAACCACATGGCATCAAGCCCAACAACAACAATTGCAAGCATCAGATATATATCGAAAGGAATATCCAAGAACTGCAGCTGCTTTTGAGCAGATTTAGCAGCTAGCAAGATGCTAAACCCTATTTCATACATAGCAGGGTCCTAGGGACTCCTAACGTTATAAAACTAAGGTTGCTAGGGACGCTAATAGAAAGTGCTAAAAATAAAACACCATTTTCTGGCAAAATGACTGATCTGGTGCAAGGTCGGTTAAAATGATTCTTTTGGGGCCATTGGTCACCTATTTTTTTTTTTTTTTTGGTAAAATCCTCTTGAATGAAAGAGTGGTTTCAAACAAACGGTTTTAAGAATAGACACTTTTATCAAGCTAAAAAATTGGTTGAAATAGATGTCTCAAGAATATAGTAGTTCTTGAATTTTTACTATTTTTTCTATCTCAACAGAGATCTTGGTGGAGCTGAGTCCTGACCATGTAGCCAGTCCAAAAATGCAGATTTATCATTACATAGTTTTCTAGAAAATATCCGTCATAAGAATTAGTTTAATTTGAGATTCTATTTAAAAGGAACTAGTGTAGTAGGCCTACGTTGATAACAAATAATTAAAGTTTTAATTAATTAAATTTTTTTATAAGTATTTAAAATGACCTAAATGTGAAATTTGAAACCAATTGGCTTCCATAATGGGCCCCACAAATTACTTATGCCGAATATTGAAAGGAGAATGAGGAGAAAAAAAGTAATAAATATATACTATGAAAGTGGCCTCATTTAATTGTGAGTTTCGAAAGAGAAAAATCGGTTTTTGCTATAGGGCCCTTAGATTTATTTAGTTAATTTAGTAAATATAATTATGATAACAAGAAAATTCTGATAAAGGTGGAAACTCATGAGATTTTAGGGGAATATCAAGTAAATAGTAGATATTTTAGAAGCTTGATTTGATTATATTTGTACTTAGGCATGAATTGAGTGTCAATATTAAATGTGGATTTTCAAATCCATTGGCTTCCATAATGAGCTCCATATATTAATCATACCGATATTCAAAAGAAAATAAGGACAAAAATTTAGTAATTACAACTTATGAAAGTGGCCCCGTTAATTGTTAGTTTGGAAAGGAAGAAAATCTAGCTTTCACAATGGGACCTATATATTATTCAAACTTTGAAAAAAAAAATTGGCTTTGACAATGGGCACCACAGATTAATGAAAAAACAATAACGATGAAGTCGACTATGATCTATAAGTGGGCCTTAATCTTTATAATTTGGATTTGGTATGATGGTCCCCCAAATTGATTTACATTAAAATTTAATACATACATATCCACCTATCATAAAAGTTATTACCAACTTGATCTCTATATTTCTCATCAACTTGTAAGGCCCACTATCAAAGCCAAATAACATTTCTTCTTCTTTTTTTCTCTTTTTGTTTGTTTAGTAATCTGTGGGACCCATTGAATGTAACTTGTGTATAAGGAGAGAAATCATGTGATAAGATAGAGATTTTACGGGTAGAGGGAGAATTTTTGGAGATTAATTAATAGAAATCGTGCGTAGAAAGAGAGATTACAGGAGAAGTAAATGAAATTGATTGGAGAGGCATAAAAAAAGATTTTAGGTGAAATAAATGGAATAGATTAAAGAGGTGAGTTAGGAGGTAGTAAAATTAGAGGTGATGTTAGAAAGTTTAAAATTGAAGGGAGGAATTTTAGGGGAGTTGGAGAAGATTTAAGACTTTTATTTGTGATGCCATGTGTCATTTTTTGCGGATGCCCACATGGTGCCCTTGAAAAATAAGAAAAATTGAGGATGCGCCTCGTGTCGCACTCTTGTGAAAAGACTGTTGTTTATATATATATATAATACTCGCTCTTTCACTGGTGAGTTCTTTTGAAAATAAGAAAAAAGCACAGGGTCATTTTAAAATTAGGAAAAATTAGGAAGCATCCTCGAAACTTCCTGCGAGAAAATGGCACGTAGTTAGTTGCAGTCTTGTCGAGTACAAAATCCCGAATCCTCTCCGTCGCTGAAACTAGGGTTTCCTCGATGCGACCGAAACGTATATCTGCAAAAACGCTCCTCTCATCAAGATCCGCTTTCATCCAACTCCGATCTGTTACGATACAATCTCAGATCTCCTTTCAAACCCCCCACATTGCTTCCGCGTACCGGTTTTTCTTATTTGCCAGATCCGATACATAGGCTGGTGTCATCTCTCCTGCCGATTGAGAGCGAGCGAGCGAGCGAGCAAGCAAGCAAGCAGCCATGAGCCCGTCGTCGAAGCACCGGCACGGCGCCTCGCCGTCGTCGTCGCCTTACCGTCGCCGGCGAGATGAGGAGCAGGACAGCTTTGGAGAAATATCGGAGGAAGAGGACGACACCTTCACGATCCCGCCGAAGAAGGTGACAATCGAGCAGCACAAGAAATGGAGGGTAGGTTTCGGATTCTGAACGACTCTTCCACATTTTTTTAAAGTATTTTCAGTGCATACACATTTATTTCTATTGTGATTCGGAGGTACCCAGAATGATTCTAAATGCACCCACCATTTTTGCTGAACACACCCACCCTCCTCTATGAACAGTGATTTTAAAATCACTGTTCATAGAGGAGGAGGGTGGGTGTTGGTGGGTGCCTTTTGAATCACCCTACCCAGAATCTTCCACTGGAGCCCACTTTCGATAAGTCAGCTCTTTTCTCACTCTTATCACCACTTGATCCGGCACCATCACCATCCACAGTTTTGCTTTCATTAAAGCCTTTGCTCATTTCTCTAAAATTGCTGAGAAGATCATCACCGGACCCATCTCTAATACTACTTCATTGACATAATAGAGTAACAGAATCTTTTATTAAGAGAATCTTCTCAATTTATACAAGAGAAGAGGAACCTCAATACAATAATTTAAAATTCAAACTTGAGTTCTATCTCTAATATATCTAGCAAACGAATTCTGCTAAGATTTGTCCCAATGTATTATCTAAGGATAGGAATTATTTTAAAGGATGCGTTTCTATCAATTGATATCCACATTGTTTAAAAAAAATATATGATTTGACTGACACTCATTGTACCACTGAAATTAAATCCTAGAAAAATGGATAGGAAACCAAACGGTCCGGTAAGGCAACACCCCACAGCTGGAGTCTTAGTCCTCCAAATTGATAAGAGTAAAAGGAGAACTCTGTTTGATGATGAATAGCGTCTCAATTCTGTTCCTGGATTTCTTTTTGCCATTTAAAAGAAAATGGTGTTCCCTCTCTTGCTAAGATTCCTTTTTTTCTTTCTGTCAAGGTGGAAGATTTTGATTAGATAGGAAATAAAAGATTAGTACATCCTGGGGCAAAAATCCAAATCGCCCTTTGATTCTTGCTAACAAACCTTAGGGGTGATCTGTTTGCTGCCATTTACATATGTAAATGATTTACATGTGTAATGGTTACGCATTATCACCTTTTTCCTTTTCTTTTTTTTCTTCTCGTTTTTTGCTCACGAGGAGTGAAATGATGTGTAAATAAGGCTGTTCACACCAATCACTTTCACACCTCTCTTGCAAAAGGCGCTAGTCCGGTGGGCCTTATGAACCCCCTTATTTTTTTTTTTAAATTCTTATGGGCCCCATAGTGAGGCCCACCTAAAGAAAATCAAAGCTGTTCAAAATAACTGTCCTTTTATATGGGCTTTGGACAAGTCCCACTCTAAGAAGAGATTGGTCCACCATCAAATTGATTAGTTGATTAATTTTAAAAAAAAAATCAATTTAAGAATGCCAAATCTCCAATTAAAATGAGATTTGGGCAAAACCCATATAAGAGATGGGAAGTTATTTTGGGCAGTTTGTGCAGGTGCACCCACTATGAAGCATGCGGCTCACAAAATTTTCAAGACAACCTTACTCCTTTTTTAAATTGTACCTTATTAATAAGGCCCACTTAATAAAAATCTAAACTACTCTAAAACAAATGTCCCCTTTGAAATCTAAGTTTTTTGCAACTTTTGTTGATGGCTAGATCATGAAGTTATATATATGAATACGCTAATGATTGATGATTCTAATAATGTAACATGTCCAATTCAATTGTGGGAGTAATATATTTTACAAAGCTAATATAAGAGGTGATAGTTATTTTGAATGATTTGGATTTTAAATTTGGGCTATAATGTATTTATAAATTATGAGGATAAACACAAAGATTTTACTTGACATATTTAATAGTAGGAAATCGTGTGGCCTGCATGCTACGGGTCCCACGTCAGATCAAGCAGGGCTTATGCCAACAGAGAATACAATCCCACTTAATGTAAGACTTGATCTAGTCCCACCAATAAGACTCCCAATAAGATTAGTGGATGTGGGTTTCTCGGCGAAGAAGTCTCCAGTAAGTGTGACTCTTTTGGGACTTGTGATGTAGAACAGGCCACAAGTGGTCATGCCGTGTTATTGATTTTTTATTTTGTTTCCTTTTTTTTTTATTTTTCCTAATTTTAGTTAGCATGTTTCTAATTGTAATTAGGGTAGTTTCTATTATTAGTTTAGGATTGCTTAGGCCCTAAGTTTGCTTATCTATTTATATTGCATTGTAGAGATGGAAATCTCATATTTTGGAATTGAATAGAATCGTGGGTTTTTTCCCTCGGAGAGGGAGGTGCATCCTGGTGTGTTGAAGTCTCTGTGGAGACAATTTGAAGTGTCCTTGACACGTGCTTCGGCTCCTACACAAACCCTAACTCTAGGGCCCGCATTAGTTGGTGTCAGAGCGAAGATCCACATCGCTCCGATCCATCTTTAGTCACCGATCGGAGCCTACCCATTGTCCATCACCATCCATCCATCCCCGACATGCCCTACCGTCATCATCCCTTCCCAATCCCACCACCATCCCATTGTCGCCAACCCTTTAAACCCTATCCATCGCTACCATGCTTCAGTCAAACCCAAAAATCCCACTCTAGATCCGCTACCCTATTCCACCCTTCCAGTTAGCACTTTATCGACACCAAACAGCTCAGTGCACAACCGGGCCCTAATCGAACTCCATAGAAACCCATCTTTCTCATATTCCCAAACCCCAAACCCACCTTCGTCCAGCGACCCACCATCCCCAACCGAACATTGAAACCTCTTCCGGCCTTCACCAGAACTCCTTCCGCCCAACACAGCCCCATCGCCGCCCTCCCCAGCCCCATCACCATCTAGTCCAGCCCATTAATGCCCTCTTCCAGTACATAACCCCAACCCAGAAGAGAAAAAGAAGAAGAAGAAGAGGATGAAGAGGAAGAGGAAGAAGAAGAAGAAAAAAAGAGAGGAGAGAGAAGAAGGAAAGAGATGTGTACTTTGCACTGCAGAGTTGCTGCCTATTGCCGCCGTTCGCCACGCCCCAAGGCATCGCTAGTTGCACGCCATCGCCCTCACTGCACATCACCCAGGGCTCATCGCTCCACTTCGTTGAAGCAGGACCAGCAAAAGGGTAACTTCTGGCTTTTGTTTTTTTGCCAGAAAAAAATGCCATGTGACACACTAACATGTGACTCCATTAGCTAGATTGAGTTAGGTCATTCTTGGGTCAGGTGGACCCGTTTGTAGAGAGGCCCAAAGTTTTGCTGACATCGTTACAACAGCAGGTTCTCGTCAACAGCATATTTAACTTGATCAATGGCCACAATTTGTTTCTATGCTATTGAAGTCATCTGGCATCTGATTTTAAGTCCCTTTTCTTCATCGAACTTGTAGAAGGCAAATCTACCCATTAGGCTAGTCATTTTTTTTTATTGCATTAAAAAATGGTGGTTCATAAGAAGAAGGTACAAGTGGAGTCCTCCACAAACGATGAGGATCTGAGGGGATCCGTTGCGGAGTTGTCGGAGAATATTAATCAACTATCCACAAAGATGGTTCAAATCCAAGACACTCTTGCAAGGATTGAAATTGGATTAATCAATTTGGAAACTAATCGGCGTGAGGATAATCACCGAGATGATGGGGGACATAATTGGAATCAACGAGATCCACAAGCAGTTAATGTTGATCGAGACTTAGAAATTAAACTCGTGATTCCTGAATATGATGGGAAATTGAAGCCGGATGAATTTTTGAACGGGTTAGTGTGTTGAAAATATTTTTGCAAACAAGCCAATGATGGATGGTCATAAAGTTATATTAGTGGCAACTCGATTTTGCAATTATGTTGCAATTTGGTGGGCCGTGTTGCAAAAGAAGAGAAGAAATCAAAACATTGACCCAGTTGACACATGGATCGAGATGAGAAATTTGTTAAAGCAAAAATTTCTTCCTATCAATTACTCAAGAGACAAAGACCAGTCATGTGGGCCCTAAGCGTGAGGCACATTAATCAGGTCTATTTTCTCCCATGCACTTCTTGCATGGTCTTACTGTGGAGATAGCACGTGGGGCCCACCTTATGATCATGTGGGGCCCACCTTATGATCAATCTGAATGGACTATCAAATGCCCCCCAACTAAAAAAAATCACGGATACCATGGGGTCTACACTGAATCAAATGGATTGGATTGTGGAATTGAGTATGAGTGTTTTTTTTTTTTTTTTTTTAAACTGTCAAACTTGTGCCCATAGATCAAGGGGTTAGGATCATTGGATTGATAGACTATTATCTTTTTAAGCTTTCCAAAATAAATATATTTTTTTTATAAAATATCATACTCATACATGTGTATAAATAAAAAAATAGGTCTCAAAATAAATTTATAGCATCGTTAATGGGTGATATTGAAAGAAAGCCAATCGGTATCGTCATGAGCGGAGTCTTAAAATGACAATTTCAGGGGAAGGAATAGGTTGTGCCCCACATTCCTAGAAGATTTTGTATGATCTGGACTTTGAAGGACAACATTCATATAAAGTTGACGTGGATCTTCAGAACTTGTGTCGCAAATCACAATTTGAACCTCATGACTCGTAAGTAATGCGTTTTTTTTTTTTTGTTATAGAAGACTAGGTACGGCAGTTTGCTAGTGTTAGATGGTATAGGGTGATGCAGAGCGGTACACGGTATGGGGTGGGAAGGAGAAAAGACGACATATACAAAGGATAGGTCGGGATTCCACCCGAAGTTTCTCAGGCTTCACACCCATGCCTTCGCGCCATTCCCTTCCAGGAGAGATGCAGAGATTGCATATAGCAAAACTCAAACTTGGTTTTCTTTCAATGGTTTTCTTTCAATGATCAAAATCTTATGAAGCCAAGTGGCTTTACAATGCTTTAAATAGAGAAACTAAAACCCTAGAGCCAATCTCAACCATCTAACAATCCTACGGCGCAGATTAAAACATCTTAACTTAGATAAATAAAAGACATGAAACATTAAAAATAACTCTAAATAAGATAGGGATAGGTAGGCTGCGCCCAAGGGGGGTGGACCCATGGGGACCATGGGTTTGTCTTGCATCATAGGGTCTTCCCATCTAGCATGAGCTTGACATTTTGCTTTATTATGCGATACATTGTGTAAAATTGGGAGGCTTGTTTGAGATGTAGAGTTCCTTGGATGAGGAAAATGGTGGTTTGGTGGCCTCCCCCTAGAGAGGTTTCGAAGTTCAATGTTTATGGTGCAACAAGAGGTAAGCCACAATAGCCACATTGAATTCTTTCCAAATTCAATGTCACTAATCACGAAGTTGGGTCTCTTGAAGAAGCTTTGAATAGTCTCTGCAACAATTGGGAGCACAATAAGAAAGGAAATACCACCTTGGCCCAGCTCTGTTTTCCAGCCTTCATATGGTCAATTTGGAAAGGGAGAAACTACCACATATTCCATAACAAGGCAAAACCTTGGGAGCACACACTTACTCAGATCCTTTAGAAAATTAGAACTAGAGTTCTATTCCCTTGTCTTGATGTTTCCAGCTCTATAGCAGCTTCTTGGGACCTGCCTTTCACTCCTCCAATAGATTTTCACATGACCATCAAGAATCATGAAGACTGAAACCTGTTCATCTCTCCACAAAATGGATTTAGTGTCGGCTTCCTGACAGATGTAGTATAGAACCCAACTTGGACTCTAATCAAAGAGGCTGAAGACATGTTCAAAGCCTCTTTAACCATCATCTCCCATGTGGCCAACCACTGCCAAAATCTTATCATCTACTTAGATTGCAAGATAATCAGAGAAGCATTTTTGGATCCATCCATATCTCCTTGGCGGCAGAGATTCAAAGCTAGGACTTTAAATGCTCTAATCCAGAACCTGAATGTGCTCTCTCTTCCTTTTCTTTGTCCAGAGTAGGTAAGCAATCTTGGAGCTACCTCTCATTCTTTTGTTCTTTGTAATCTCTCTTTGGAAATGCAACTCTTAACGAGAGGTAAGCTAGGGCCGACAGGCATTGCAGGAGTTCTCAAGGATCACAAAAGGAGATGTGATTCTTAGTTTTTCCAAGAATGTGGGTATCAATGTAAGATACCATATACCAACCCAAAAGCTTAAGCTCATAGGTGGAAGGCCCAAATATATATGAAGCCTTGCCAACGACATTAGTTTAGTTAGGCAATGTGGGATGTGGGACTTCTACCAACAATCAAGGAGTTAGATGAGTGTGAGGTGTTGGCCATTCCAAAGCTCTTCGTTTGTTGCCCTCTTCCTTTCAAGACAGGTCAATAGTTGAGATTGATTCCTCTAACGGCATCTCTTGGATCCTCCTCCAATCAGGGTCCTTGGAGGTTTCACTTCTTCTTTCTAGAAATCAAGTCTTTGTCCTCACAAGGCCATGTCCAGTTTAAGCATGTGTAGAGGTCAGCTAATTCCATGGTGGATTCTCTAGCAAAGCCAGGGCTGATTGGGTTGTTCCTTTGGTTGGTTATACCTTATGATATAGCAATAGTCACTTTTTCTGTTGTAGGGTATACCTGTTTTCGCTCTTGTTGTCGTGTTTGTAATCTCTTATCTTTAATTTAAAAGTTCCTGTTATATATAGGGGAAAAAAAAAAAAAAACTGACCAAGACCAAATCACCTCCTGAATATATTTTTGTTGACATACAAAGACACTTCAGATGATTGTGCTTTGAGCATGTGGAAGGATATCAATTTGCCTAATTTTTTTTTTTAAATGATTAGCATTTACTTTTAATGTAATTACTATTGATGTGCACTCAGTGATCCGCATGGTGGATGTAATCATTCTTCAGACACATCTTTTAGTCTTCTGGTGCTCCTTATCCGTAATTTTGCCGAGACTGTTTTCTATTTTCGGTTTATGTTTAGTGAAATAGCCAGTCGTTTTATGGCCTTTACTAATGTACAATACATGGCGTCCTGTCTGTGCAGCATGCAACTCTCGTGTTAAATGCTGCTCGTCGGTTTCGGTACACTTTGGACTTGACAAAGGAGGAAGAAAAAGAAGAAATTAAACGGAAAATTAGGATGCATGCTCAAGTCATTCGGGTAATATTTTATTAATATAATAAATATGAGTCTCATATAAAGGACCTTTTTGTTTTCCTTTTTTCTTTTTTTTTTTTTTTTAAACTTTGTCTTCTTGTATCAGGCTGCATTGCTGTTCAAAGAGGCTGGGGAAAAACAGTTGCATGGTACATTAACTGTCTTCAGATTTATTTACCATCATCGAGTTTTAATTTGAACTGCAAGCATGTTATTATTTGTGTAGGTCTATATGAAATGGCGATTTTGTTGTCTCACTAGCCATATTTTGATTTTTGTGACTTTTATTTCAGCGAAAATCTTTTTTGTCTAACTAGGTCCAACAGTCTAAGGAGGTTAGTCTAATTGATATGTGGATCCAATTGTAGTCCTCAGTCAGTGAACCAACAATTTCTTTCACACCAATTTTGATGTGTTCAGATACAACAGATGACTGGTCATCCCGTGATCATTAGTGGAGTCAAAATTAAATAAAAAAAGTTCGTAAAAACGTATGTCTCCTGAAAATTGTATTTACGCTTAAATGCTAGAGGGATAACTCCTTCACTGGAATGTAAGCATCAAATTAGGGGATTTAAGTGGGTGGCTTCTAAGGGCCTGAACCTGGCTTTGAACCCATACTCAACATGGGTCTTATTTATTTGACCTACCAACTATAAGTCATTCTTAAGTACTTGGGCGTGATTTTGGGTCTGAAACCAGATGTGACTCTGGCTCCGGGCCCATACTGATGCAGGACAAGCCCCTGGTCCCCATGGGTCGGCCCGCCTTTGGGCCCAACCCACCTATCCTTATCTTATTTAGAGTTATTTTTAATTTTTCATGTCTTTTATTTATCTAAGTTGAGATGTTTTAATCTCAGTTGTAGGATTGTTAGATGGTTGAGACTAGCTCTAGGGTTTTAGTTTCTCCATTTAAAGCATTGTAAAGCCTCTTGGCTTCGTTAAATTTGATGAATGAAAGAAAACAAGTTTGAGTTTTGCTATATACAATCTCTGCATCTCTCCTGGAAGGAAATGGCACGAAGCCATGGGCGTAAAGCCCGAGAAACTTTAGGCGGAATCCTGACCTATCCCTTATATCTGTCATCTTTTCTTTGTCCCACCCCGTATTGTGTACCACTCCGCATCATTTGGTATCAGAGCCAAACACCGATCCACTTAGATTCAATAATCGCGCTCCATCATCACTGTCGAATCAACACCATCACCGTTCGACAGTCTCAAATCCATCTTCCTTGTCCACACCGCCCACTGTCTTTGAAGTTCTCGTCATCACAATCACTTGTCAACCATCCCTCCCATAGAGGCCAATCATCACCTCAGATCCTTGCCATCAAAACCCAGCCACATCAGGTATCCATCATCATCTCCATTACCCCAAATCCATGTTGGCCGAATGCCCTAGAATCCAAATCTCATTAGTCGACCAACTCCAAATCACAAGGCTGAAATTCCCATCCATCAGATCTGGTCTCCAGCCTCATCACACATAACCCGAACCCATCCCATCATCAAACACCAGCAAACTTCATCC
The DNA here is from genome assembly GCA_028538565.1 of Umbellularia californica. NCBI lineage: Eukaryota > Viridiplantae > Streptophyta > Magnoliopsida > Laurales > Lauraceae > Umbellularia > Umbellularia californica. The sequence continues at coordinate 75,976,719 of JAPQWN010000006.1, read as the reverse complement.
AAGCCCATCTCATATGAGCTGACCCTTTCCCAAACCATTCCATCACAAGTCGATCCCTTCTCCTCACCCAATCTACCGGGTGAACCCAAACTCAGCTACATCCACCTTAGTAAAAAATAACAGCCCTTTCACCAACTAAACGCCACCTAAACCAGTCGCCCGCAAACCCCCCCAACACCATTGATTCCCAAACCAAACCAAACCAAACCAAGCCTTTTCCCACTAGGTGGGGTCGGCTATATGGATTTGACGACGCCAATCAAATCTGTTTAGGGCCATGTCCTCCGTTAGATCCATGTAGGCAAGGTCATGTTTAATAGTTTCTTTCCAACTTATCTTGGGTCTCCCTCTCCCTCTCCTACTCTTGGCAATCTCTATGCCTTCACACCTTTTAACAGGTGCCTCCGTTGGACGCCTTCTAACATGGCCAAACCATCTTAGTCGATTTTCTCCCATTTTATCTCCAATTGGTGCAATTCCTACTTTGCCCCTAATCTCCTCATTCCTAATCCTATCTCTCCTTGTGATCCCGCACATCCATCTTAGCATTCTCATCTCCGCAACTTCCATCTTCTTAACATGATTATGCTTTACTGCCCAACACTCTGATCCATATAACAATGCTGGTCTTACCGCCACCTTATGATACTTTCCTTTAACCCTGAGGGGGACTTTCCGATCACACAAGACCCCCGAAGCACTCCTCCATTTGGTCCACCCGGCCTGAATCCTGTGACTTACATCAGTATCAATCCCTCCATCCTGTTGCACCATCGATCTAAGGTACCTAAAGTTTTCTTTCTCTACAATCTTTTGTGTGCCTAAACTTACTTCTATGTTACCAAGTGTCCTACTTTGGCTAAACTTGCACTCCATATATTCCGTCTTGCATCGACTTAGCCTAAACCCTTTTGTCTCTAACGTTTTCCGCCATACTTCTAGCTTAGCATTCACTCCTTCTCTCGTCTCATCTACTAAAACAATGTTATCTGCAAATAGCATACACCATGGCACCTCATCCTGAATATGTCTTGTAATCTCATCGATAACTAGGGCAAACAAGTACGGGCTTAACGCTGAGCCTTGGTGTAGACCAATCGTGATAGGAAACTCCTTAGTCTCTCCGCCAGTCGTCCTTATAGATGTCACGGATCTATCATACATATCCTTTATCGCCTCAATATATGCGACACACACTCTTTTCTTTTCCAGTACTCCCCATAGAATCTCCCTAGGCATCCGGTCATAGGCCTTCTCCAAGTCAATGAACACTATATGTAAATCTCTCTGACCTTTTCTATACTGTTCCATTAACCTCCTCAGGAGAAAGATAGCCTCTATGGTTGATCTCTCATGCATGAAACCAAATTGATTCTCTGAAACGTTTGTTGTTCTTCTTAGTCTTCTCTCAATAACTCTCTCCCATAATTTCATCGTATGGCTCATCAATTTAATCCCGCGGTAGTTCGCACAGTTCTGAATATCTCCTTTGTTCTTGTATATGGGTATAAGAATACTTTTCCTCCATGCATCAGGCATCTTCTTGCTCTTTAGCACTACATTAAAAAGTTTTGTCAACCAACTTATGCCATTCTCCCCCAAGCACCTCCAGACCTCAATAGGGATACCATCTGGCCCAACCGCTTTCCCATTCTTCATCCTTTTCAATACTTCTATAACTTCTTCCCTACTGATTCTCCTATAGAACATATGATTCGATTCTTCCCTAGAAATGGTAAGCTGTCCCAATTGTATGCCACTACTACTGCTTTCGTTAAATAACTTGTAGAAGTAGCTCTTCCAACGCTCCTTTATCTCATCGTCCTTTACTAATACCTTTTCATCCTCATCCTTAATGCATTTAACTTGGTTTAAGTCCTTGGTCCGCCTATCTCTGGCTTTAGCAAGCTTGAATATCTCTCTTTCGCCTTCCTTAGTGTCAAGTCGCCTATATAGCTCCTCAAATGCCTTTGCCTTGGCCTCACTAACTGCCTTTTTGGTTTTTCTTTTTGCTTCTTTATACTTTTCCAAGTTTGCTGCATTTCGATCCTGTTGCCAAGTTTTAAAGCTCTCTCTTTTAACTCTTATCTTGTCTTGAACGGCCTCGCTCCACCACCATGCCTCCTTCTGTGCCGGAGCACCCCCTTTGGATTCTCCCAAGACTTCTTTTCCTACCCTCCTAATACACTCTGCTACCTTATCCCACATATTATTTGCACTCTCATTTATCGCCCAAACGTCTTCCTCTAGTACTCTATCCCTAAATGCTAGTTGCTTATCACCTTTCAAGTTCCACCATTTAGTCTATGAGCATCTATACAACTTCTTTTTTGTAGTCCACCTTTGTAGCTGCACATCTATGATCAACAACCTATGTTGGGAAGTCAAGCTCTCCCCCGGTATCACCTTGCAATCTTTACAAGCTAAGCGGTCTCTTTTCCTAGTTAAGAAGAAGTCAATCTGTGTCCTTGAGGAGCCACTCTTATAAGTCACCAAATGCTCCTCTCTCTTCCTAAAAAAAGTGTTAGTCACCATGAGATCATAAGCCACTGAAAACTCCAAAATATCCTTCCCTTCTTCATTTCTATTACCGTATCCAAGTCCCCCATGTACTCCTATATATCCATCTACGTCGCGTCCTACATAGCCATTCAAATCTCCTCCTATGAAGACCATCTCGCCTTGGGGTATCTCTAGTAGCACTCCTTCCAAGTCTTCCCAAAACTTCTCCTTATGTCCATCTCCTAAGCCCACCTGGGGGGCATAAGCACTAATTACGTTCACTATCTCTTCTCCTAACACTAACTTAATTGCAATAATCCTATCTCCACAGCGCTTTACATTAACTATATCTTCCTTTAAGTCCTTGCTCACTACTATGCCAACCCCATTCCTCGCTCTATTAAGTCCCGTATATCATAACTTATACCCAGTCCTCTCGATCTCTTTAGCTTTCTGTCCCACCCACCTTGTCTCTTGCAAGCAGGCAATTGTGATTCGTCTTCTTTCCATTGTATCCACCACTTTCATAAGTTTCCCAGTTAGGCTCCCAATGTTCCAAGTACCTAATCTCAGCCTTCTATTTTGGGCTAGCTTCCTTACCCCCCGCACTCGTCCAATAAAGTGTGGGGACCCTTGCCTATTTAGCACTGCACCCGGGCGCCGATGCAGCGGTCCTTGCTCACTTATCACTGTACTTGGACCATACAACGCGTCGCTAAGTAGGGGACGCCCCAACGAAACACCATTGATTCCCAAAACCTATTAAAAAAAAAGACAAGCAGAAGAAGAAGACCGAGAGAAAAAAGTAGCAGCAAAGAACAGAAGAAAAGAGAACAGCAGTGAAAGATGCATACCTGGCACCTGGGGACGTCGATACCTTCATCTCCTAAGAATAGGCCGACCGTCTCATCTTTGAGGCAGCTACGCCAGCACCGCCAGAGCCCAACGCCATCACTGCCATCGCCCATTGGGCTTCTCCAAAACAAGCACTGGCATCTTCATATTCATCTTCGAGCTCACCATCATTGTCACCGTCTCCAATCAGCTCCATCTCCGCCAGCTCTTTTGAAGCAGAAAAGAACTGGAGCCCCACCCTGTTATTTTCTATCTTTTCTACACGAAGCATGAGACAGTCATGGTTATAGAAACTTAAGGTCATTACTGATCATGAGCACAACACTTATACTTTCAACCGGAAAGAATGCAAAATCAGGTTACTTCCTTTGCCACCTCAGTCGTCTTCACCCACATCTGATGTAGCTCTTGCACTTCCCATCTTGACTATGTGGAAGTTTGAACAAGAAAGCAAAGAGCAGGGCATCATATATGCCTCGATTGCTAAACAGGTTGCAAAGGACACTCCTACTGCATCCATCCCACATGAAGTAGAGCCACTTCTGAAGAAATTTGCTAATTTAGTTCTTGATGAGACGCCAAAGGAACTACCACCATTACAAGACATATAACATGTCATTGATCTTGTACCGGGAGCTTCATTACCAAATCTGCTTGTGTATTGGATGATTCCTATGGAGAAAGACAGAAGCTGGTGTATGTGCATGGACAACCGTGCAATCAGTAAAATCACGATAAAGTGCCGCTTCCCAATTCCCAGAGTAGGTGATATGCTAGCTATGATGACCGGTGCATGCATTTTTTCTAAAATTGAACTACGAAGTGGTTATCATCAAATCCATATAAGGCGGGTGATGAATGGAAGACTGCATTTAAAATCAAAGATGGTCTTTATGAATGGTTGGTGATGCCCTTCTAGTTAACCAATACACCCAGTACTTTCATGCCAGTCATGACACAATTATTGCAGCTTTATATTGGAAAATTTTGTCATTTACTTAGACGACATCTTAAACTACAGCAAGACAAAAGATCATCTTCAGCGTCTTAATAAAATCCGTCAACTCCTTCACCGGGAGCATTTCTATATTAATCTCAAGAAATGCACCTTTATAAGTAATTTTGTTATTTTCTTGGGATACATTGTGTCTACACAAGGAATTAAAATGGACCCTGATAAGGTAAAGGAAATTCTTGATTGACTCATTCCCACTAAAATCACTGAAGTTCAAAGTTTTTATGGTCTTGCAACCTTCTATAAGAGATTCATTCGAAAGTTCAGCAGTATTAAGTCTCCTACCACAGAATGCATGAAGAAAGGTGAATTTAAGTGGACTAGTTTAACCACCGAAGCTTTTGAGGAAATAAAGCAAAAAATCATAGAGGCACGAGTTTTGCAAATTCCAGATTTTGACAAAGTCTTCGAAATAGCCTGCGGTGCATCAAATGTAGGCATTGGAGGTGTTATTAGTCAAGAAATACATCCAATTGCATTTAAGTGAGAAGCTTTTTGCTGTTGAGCGAAAGTATTCTTTTTATGATTTGGAGTTCTATGCTGTGGTTTAGACGCTTCATCATTGGAGGCATTATTTGATTGGCAAGGAATTTGTTCTTTATTCTGACAATGATGCTTTAAAACATCTACATTCACAGTAGAAGATCAGTGCCAACCGTGTTAAATGGAGTGCTTATATACAGGAGTTTAGTTTTCAGCATTCATCATATGGCAGGAAAAGATAACTTGATAGCCGATGCACTAAGTCAATGAAAGCATTTGTTGACAACCATGTCTGTTAGGGGTCGTTTGTCTATACCCATTTATATATGTAAATGGTGAATATGCGTAATATTTACGCATCAGTAATGTTTGTCTACAAGTATTTACGCATGGTGTGTGTTAATCAGATGTGAAAATGCTGTTCAAGTGGGAAAAGAGAATAGCAGAGCACATGTGATTTCAAAGAATACCCGTTGGAGGCGGACGGTTTGGTTTTGGGGCAGTTCCATCAAAGAGGTTTTGGGTTCGAAACCCCCCTCTAATGCATTTAGAAAAATAATAATAAAAGAGGCATTTCCATAAAAAAGGTTCTGGGTTCGAAACCTCCCTCCAAAGCATTTACAAAATAATAATAAAAGATGCATAAAGACTGATGAAACCTATGAATGAAAATCCTCCGTACATCTCATGCCCTTTTATGAATGTAACGTCTTTATTTCCCTCTATTGCCTTGCTCTATATAAAAAAAAAAAAAAACCTTTATAAAATCTATCTACTTCGTAGGTTATTCTTTCATAATTTGATTCTCTATCTTCTCTTCTCCTTTAGATTTTCTTCCAATTCTAAAGTTATTTATTATTGTATTACTTTAAAAATATTTAAATATGTATAAATGAATGTAAGAGAAAAGGAAGAATTTATATTATATAGCATTATGGTATCATTAAAAAATAATATATAAATGCAATTTTATCCAACCATAATAAATTTGTGTTGCTTTTAATATAATTGAACTTAGCAATAAAATATGCATTTTAAGAAATTTCTATAATTGATTAATATTGGCATAAAGCCGTGGAGATGATGGGTTAAGTTTTATGTAAATTGAATAATGAATTAAGATAATATTGAACTAAATATTAATTAATAGAAATATTAACAATAATCTTATTTTTCTTAACCATCAGACTATAAACTCTTATTTCCTTAACCCAACATGTTGGAATGCATTTTTTTAAAGGTGGTCATTGATAGAAATATCTATTCTAGTATATTTCATGTTGAAAGACATGTTCTTTTTTAAGGATTTAAAATGCAAATGAAAACTTTGATATAAATTAGACCTTTTTTTGTCTCCTTTTCATATCATTATAGTAGAATATAATTTAATGATTAATAAGTATCATTTACAAAATCGTTTAATACATATACACATATCATTGAAACAAACATAAAAAAATGAATCACACGTGTAAATGATGCGAAAATAGTGTTATTAGACAAATGTTGTAAAAAGAAACACGTGTAAACGTTACATACTTAAAATTTGAATATTCATCTTTTACATGTGTAAATTATATTTACATATCCCACGCGTAAAAGACAAACGACCCCTTAGTGTATTGGGTTTTGAACAAATCAAGCAAGATTATGCTGAAGACCAAGACTTTGGCTCCATCTATGTAGAACTCAGCAATGATGATCTTGTAAGCATCCTCATTACAACATTAATGATGGTTTCTTGTTTAAAGGGACACAACTCCGCCTTCCTACTACATCCATTCGTGAAAACGTTGTCCAAGAGTTGCATTCTGGCGAACATCTGGGACGCGACAAAATACTTATTGTTGTCCGCAACAAACATTATTGGCCCCGCATGAAGTCCAATATTATTCGCATTTGCGAAAGATGTCGGACATGCTAGCCAGCCAAAGGCAACAAGAAGAATACTGGCTTTTATAGCCTTTACTTGTTCCTCATACTCCAGGGGAGGGCATTAGCATGGATCTTGTGCTAGGTTTGCCCAAGACTCAAAGAAAGGTTGATTCTATTTTTGTTGTCGTTGATCGCTTCTCAAAGATGGGACATTTTATTCCTTGTACTTAGCTGGTGATGCCTACAAAGTTATCAAGCTCTTAAAGAAGTTGTTTGTCTACATGGCCTTTCAAAGACTATTGTTTCTGATTGAGACACAAAGTTCATGAGCTATTTTTGGAAGACCTTATGGATGATTTTCAATACCAAGCTCAAATTCTCCACAGCTTACCACCTTCAAACTGATGGCCAAACATGAGTCTTGGACAATTGTTATGAGGCCTTGTTCGTGATCACATCACAACTTGGGATCAAGTGTTACCTCTGGCTGAGTTTGCGTACAATAACTCGGTCAATCGATCTACTGGTACTTCTCCATTTGAAGCTGTGACAAGAGTTCGCTCGCGGCTACTTGTTGATCTTGTCACTTTGCTTGTAGATGTAAGAATAAGTGCCGATATGGAAAGCTTCTTTCACCACATGCAACAAGTGCACAATGAGGTCCGCCCACATATATCTATTATTAATGACACTTATAAGCAGCAAGCTGACAAGCATCGCAGATTTGTTGAATTTGCTGAAGAGGATATGGTCATGGTCCGTATCCGTCCAGAACGTTTACCTTCAGGAGGTATAAAAAGTTGCAGCAATGGAATACAAGTCCATACAAAATTCTCAAAAAGATTGGCTCCAACGCCTATGCGCTAGATGTATCACCAGACTCAGGCATCAATTATGCTTTCAATGTAGAAGATCTCACACTCTACTGTGGTCATGACAGTGATGGAGGTACTGAAGAGCAGACTATTGTCCTACCTTCTAATCTACCACCTACTGATGAGATTGTTGATGTACTTGATGACCAGATTGTTTCCACTCCTCAAGGAGGTTTCCAAAAGTTCTATGTTCGTTGGCGGAATCGTCCTTTCTCTGATGCTATATGGATCACCGCAACAGATTTCCAGCGCCTAAATCTAGATAGATCTTTATGAGCGCTATAAAGCCATTAACTCGCCGGAGTTGAGTACTTTCAAGCCGGGGAGAGTTGATGCAGCCCTACCCAAGGCCAGGGCCCGTAAGCCCTGATGGACCCACCTGATGGGCCCACATGATTTCTGATTTTGACAGAGATCCCTATCTTTAATTTAGATAGTCTTTAAATTAGTAATGTTGCTTAGTTGCTTAGTAGACTTGCTTTCTAATTTCTATTTTGATTAGGATTAGATATTCCCTTATTGGTTATTTAGAAACAATGCTACTCTATATATCTAGAGAAGCCCTATTGTAATGTTATGCTTTCTTCAATTAATTCAAGTATCGTGAGGCTTTCTAATTTCTATTTTTATTAGGATTATATATTCCCCTATTGGTTATTTAGAAACAATGCTACTTTGTATATCTAGAGAAGCCTTATTGTAATGTTTTACTTTCTTTAATTAATTCAAGTATCGTGAGTTTCTCTTATGGTTTATGTTGCGCCTAGGGCTGGAATCCTTTGGATTTGATCAGTCTTCCGGAGATTGGACTACACTTCTGATCGAAGATCCAGGCCTTTGCCAAAAAGAGAACAACAGAAGAATAACAGTAAATTTAGAGTAGTTTTATTTTCCACACTCACTGGCACAAGGGGATAGCACAAGCCGTTTTTCTGATTTATGGAACAAAGTTCCATTTAACAACTAACAAATGGTAAAGGGAATATGGAGATTTCAGAGAGAGAGAGAGAGAGAGAGAGAGAGAGAGAGAGAGAGAGAGAGAGCATATGATGATTGAAAATCCAACATATTAGTCCTATTGGGTTGAGATTTGGGGAGTTTTATATTCATGCGAGGGCATCTGTTATTAATGCCTTAGGCTTAGAAAAGTGGGCCCCACATAAGTCAACTGAAATCTGCATGAAAATCTCCGCACGGAAATCAGCATGGGATCATTTCACGTCGTACATATATACTTGTGCATGTGTGCTTGTTGACAAAAGCCTGTAGCACATTTTGATTCATGTTACTTGTTGAAAAAACAAAAAATTGTGTGTACGTGTTAACTGTCCTCTCAAGGAAAGCTGGATTGGCCAATACCCTTTGTACTAAATAGTTTATAATAAATCTCGAAACTAAGTACCATAATTTTGAACAAAGTTTTATCAGATAATGTCCTCAAATCTATTTATAAATACCAAAAATACTTCCTAAAAAACCCTTATGATTAATCCAAAGCTTTTTTCAATGCATTTTTATTTTTATTGAGAAAAAAGGTAGATGACATCATTTACCATCTGGAAGGCCACTTTGCCCTTTTTTTAGACTACATATATCTCAAAGATGCCTTCATTTACCATTTGGAAGGCCACTTTGCCCTTCTTTCTAGACTACATATATCTCAAAGATGTTGCGTGCTTCTTGTTGGAAAGTTAACATTGAGTATTGACACCTTTATACCAATAAGACATCGGGTGTATCATCACACACGTACATATGACTCCTTTATACTAATGTATCTCTCTTGCGTGCGAGCACGACTAGACAAAACTTTCCATACACTCACGCATGTGGGGCCCACATGGAACCCCACCTGGGGATGTGATCAAGGGGAATCAAAAGATGTCCCCCCTACCTACTTGTGTACGGTGATGACAGCTTGGATGATCATCCTAACCCCTTGATCAATGGTCGACAAGTTTTCACCGACCAAAATGAGTTGCATAGTCAATCCAATGGTCCAATCCATTCAGATGGGTGGCAAACCTCGGGACCCCTCGCTACAGGGCGGTCCTTATTGTGTGGTCCACTTGGATGGGCCAACGATGGGCCTGACACGTGTGAGCGGATGGGCCTACGATGGTGCTGAATGGACTATATTTTTGGATAGATTTCTCATTTTTTCTAAATATAAAGCCATTGAAACGTGTGGGTCGTTAAACAAGGGGTTAGGATGATCAGTGGACCCTCAATTTTGTACAAAGGTAGGGCCCACCCTGATCTTCGAATCCCCTTGACCCCATACCCAGGTGGGCCCCACAGTAAGGTGTGCACTGTAAAACTGTGCATACCGCGCCCTAATATAAGATTAGTGAATGCTATTCTTTGGATTTGTTATTGCAACTCCATGCTAGGTTTTGATTTTCATAAGTTGTATTGTACACCTAAAAGCATAGTTTTACAACTTGGTCGAGTCTGAGTCGACTCAACTCGGCCATGATCAAGTCGCGTTCTTACCCGAACCTACTCGGTCGAGTCCTCTTATTATTCTTCTTCTCATCCCAACTCTCTCACCCCCTCCCTCATGGCTTCCAAGACCGAGTGGGGTTTGGGATCTATATGGGTGTAGGGTTTTCATTTCATGGCTTCCAAGACTGAGTAGGCTTCCAAGACTGAGCCATTGAGTCCATTGTTTCCTTCAATTCTCGTGGAGAGAAGGTTCTTATAGTAACCATTTCCTACGTGTCCTGTTTCTTTGCCGGAATTCAGAGAATTTCTGAATTTTAGACATTGTGGAATTCCTGAATCTTCCCTTGTACTAGAGCATCCAGAAATTCCACCAAAAAGCAAAGGGGCTGGAATTCCAAAGGTCATTTGAGGCTTTTTAGGTGGCTGGAATTTTGTAATTCTGGGAAAGGAACATGGCATTTACAAATGCTAAGGGCCAAGCCATCACCTCGTTTCATGAATTTCTTAACACACCACATTCTTGTCAGAAATTCTAGTAAAGAAACATATCCAAAATGTATTCTGCAACGACTCCACTGTCCACCATCACCCCTCAAAAACAAACCCTCCCCCCACCCCCTGCCCCCAAAAAAAAAAAAAAATTATCGTCCTCCTACTCTTCTTCCTTGTCCCTTCCTCTGTCCTTATCTTGTTCTTCCATCATTGTAAGCTCCCTTGCAGCCCCTTTCAGAAGATTCATCTCCATGAATTCTAGGTATGACAGTCTAGAATTGGCCTAAGAAGGCCTTCAAACCATCGAATTCCGGGACTAGAATCTCAGACGGTCGAACTACATCGGTGTCTGCATTTAATTGGCTAGTTTGTTTTGGAAAAAAAATCAAAAGATTTAGGGGTATATCTAACTTGGCTGGGTTGCTGCTGACCCGACCCGACCCGACCCGACCCCTGCCAAGTTGATGGCTGCCTAAAAGCTCAACCATGCACCCTTTGTGGTTATTTACCAAATAATATTGGCCGACAAACCATACTTTTTGATCATGTCAAATAAAATGAAAAGGTCTAGTTTGTTCTTTTCTTTTCTTTTTTTCTCATTTTTAAAGGCCATTTGTCGATATGAAGTAGGGTCATTGCTTTGGTGCAATGGTAAAAGTCCCAGGTCTCAATTTAAAGAGATGTTAGGAATTGAAGTCAGGAAACTGGGAGAAATTCTTTGTATCCCTTTGGGATCAATAGGTTACATTATATAAGGGCTGTTAGCCCAATCAAAGATTACAATTAAGCCTTTAATAAGGGAGAGTAATTGATACATTGGAATTAGATCCAAAATCTATGCTAAACATATATAATATACAGCAATCAGATCCAAAATCTATGCTAAACCTATCTAATATACAGCTATGAGGTTGACCAGTCATTTATGAGATATTATCTGTATTGGGCCTAGAGTGAGCTTAACGGGCCTGTCTTGACACCCCCCTCAAATTGATGCCGGAGGATCAAATAGCATCAATTTGGAAATAAGAAACTGATGTCAAGGCTGAAGGAGACCCTTAGTGAATATGTCTACAAGTTGAAGCTCTGTAGGGACATGGGGAAGACTTATCACATTACACACATATTCGTCACGAATGTAGTGACAATCGACCTCTATATGCTTTGTGCATTCATGAAGGATTGGTTTCTCCGTGATTCGAATGGCATTAGTATTATCTACATGTAAAGGAGTAGATGTAGTTTGTGCAAAACCGAGATCTGAAAGAAGACCTCGAAGCCATAATATTTTTGAACATGCTGAGGACATGGCATGGTATTCAGCTTCCGATGATGATTTTGATACTCGTTCTTGCTTCTTACATTTCCATGATATCAAGGAGTTGCCAAGATACATGCACCACCAAGTCGTAGATCAGCGAGAATCAGGACATCATGCCCCATCTGCATCAGCATATGCTGTTAGAAGTATAGGATATCCTTTAAGAAAAAACAGGCCACGAGTGGGAGTCCCTAACAAGTACCGAATAATTCGTTTCACAGCCGTGAGATGGAGATGTTTTGGAGCACTCATAAACTGGCTGATGAGATTCACAGCATAAGATATATCGGGGCGAGTAATAGTAAGGTAAACCGGACTACCCACTAACGTTTGATACAAGTGGGGATCAGGAAGCAAAGTTCCATCATCCTTGCTTAATTTCAAATTAATTTCCAATGGAGTATCAACTGGAGAGGAGTTTTGGAGATCAGCCAGATCAATAAGATCTACTGTATATTTGTGTTGATTGATGAATAACCCATTGGAATTCTGTTGGATTTCCAAGCCCAAGAAGTAATGCAAAGGACCCAAATCTTTCATATGAAAGGAAGTGCTCAAAGAAGCTTGAAGAGTTTTGATCATCTCAGCATCTGTACCTGTGATGATAATATCATCTACATATACCAACAGAATAATGATACCTGTAGATGTGTGTCTGAGAAAGAGTGAGGGATCATAAGAACTTTGAGCAAACTTGAGGTGACACAGTGTTGTTTTAAACTAGTCAAACCAAGCCCAGGGAGCTTGTTTTAAGCCATAGAGAGATTTGCGCAATCGACAAACTGAAGTCTTTGATAGAGAGGTGATACCTTGAGGAATGTGCATATAGACTTCTTCTTTTAGATCAACATGAAGAAATGCATTCTTCACATCCATTTGATATAATGGCCACGCTTGTGAAGCAGCAATTGCAAGAAGGATTCAAACAGTAGTAATTTGCGCAACTGGTGCAAAAGTCTCCTTATAATCATTGCCATATTCTTGTCTGTTTCCTAATGCCACAAGACAATCAGGCTTGAGTTTGATTGAGTAAATCCACTTACAACCTATTGGTTTGATTGTCGGGGGCCAATCCACAATATCCCAAGTGTGATTATTTTCTAGCGCATTTAGTTCTTCTTGCATAGCCTGTTGCCAGCATTCCTGTTGAACAGCCTGCGAATAGGAGTTAGGAATAGATGCAGAAGAGAGGGTGGCCATTAAGGATGCATGGGTAAAGCCATAGCGATTAGGAGGATGCGAAATTCTTGAAGAGTGACGCTAAGTACTTAGCGGAGGCGGACCATTTGTCATCGAAGGGTCACAAGTTTCCGGGCCGATAGGGACAACTTTTTCCCGTCTATGATACACAAAATCAGGTTTAAACCTTGAAATAGTTGTTTTGTTGGAGAAATTAGGTAACAAGACTCGGATGTTGAATTCCGATGGTTCAAGATGTGTATGAAAAAATACTGTTTCTAAAACAAAGAAAAGAAACAACATTACCGGAGATCCTGGTGCGTTTAGGATCATAGCAGACAAAACCTTTTTGATGAGGGGTATAACCTAAGAAAGCACACTTAGCTGATTGAGCAGTTAATTTAGTTCTTTCATGTGCAGGAAGCAGAACAAAGCATACACAACCAAAAGGATGGAGATGATCAAAAGTAGGTTGTGTCTTATGCAGTCGGAAATAAAGGGTCTCATGATTAATGGATGTGGATGGTAGCCGATTTATTAGATGGACTGCCGTTGTGAGAGCTTCAGGCCAAAAATGGTAGGCACTGAAGATTCAAGAAGGAGAGTCCAAGTAACATCTAGAAGATGTCCATTCTTTCTTTCAGCAACCCCATTCTGTTGCGGAGTGTACGGACATGTCCATTGTGAGATAATTCCTTTTTCTTGAAGAAAGAGTTGAAATTCTGCAGACATATACTCCCCTCTTGAATCTGACCGTAGTATTTTAATGCGTTTGGAAAATTGGTTCTCAACATAGGTAACAAAAATTTTAAAGGCAGTAAGGACAACAGATTTTGAATGCAACAAATAAATCTAGGGGAACCTATTGTAGTCATCGATGAATGTGACAATATTTATGACTACCATGGGATATATGAGGAGCTATCCCCCATACATCACTGTGAATCAGGTCAAAATAGTCCTTGCTACGAGATATAGACTGTGGAGAAGGAAGATTTTTACTTTTTACTAACTTACATGCATTGCAATCAAATGGAACACAACCACCATAATTGTTTAATAAGCCAGAATTGAACAATGTTGATAAAGTTTTGATATTGAATTTCCTAACTTATTATGCCATAATTGACTTTTATTCCAACCAGAAAAACAAAACATCTTATTGGAAGTTTTATTCTCCCTAATTGGAGGCACATCAAAGGAAAATAGTCGTCCTTGTCTAGGCCCCCTCGCGATCACCTTCCCCGACTCCTAGTCTTGCACAACACAACTATCGGAAGAGAATGAGATGCTACAATTATTGTCAACCAATTGCCCAACAGAGAGAAGGCTTGTAGTTAATCTAGGGGAAACAAAAACATCTTTTAATGGCAAGGAACTATTGACGTCACCAATGGCAGTAATTGGTAAAATTTTTCCATCAGCAGTTCGGATTTTAAGGTTACCCTTATATTCAACGATGTTTGTTAAAGATGAAGGTGATGAAGTCATATGATTTGTGGCGCCTGAGTCCACGTACCAAGGGGATGGGGAAATTGAGGTCTTACCTGAAAGGCCAATGGCAGAAAATGCATTGATGATCATTTGTTGTACTAACTCAGGAGTGAGAGAAGCAGGGGATTTCAACCGGTGTAGAGGCAACAGAGCGTGCAGAAGGACCAGATAGTGTAGAAGAAAAATCACCTTGTTCAATAGTGGCATGAGTATTAGGAGTGGCTGTGTAGGCACGAGAAACAGGATTCTTTGGATGTCTCCTACATTCTGAAATGAAATGTCCGGAGGCTTTGCAATAGTTGCAGAATTTTTGTTTGCATTGTGAAGCATAGTGGCCATAATTATTGCAGCTGTAGCATCATACTTTACTCATGTCACGAGTACCATTGTCACGAGGAGATGGCTGACCTTTAGCCACATGCGACTGGAACAATACTTTCATGAACCTTTTGTTCAAGAGTGGCCTTTGTCATTTGACGTTGTTTTTCGCGAAGCAGTTCTTGAAGACACTCATCTATTGTTGGGAGAGGAGCTCGATTCATTAAGCTAGAGCGAACCGATTCATACTCAAGGCAAAGCTTCATTAGAAATTGATCCCGATGACTGTTCTGTTGGAGTTTTAATAATTCAGGAAGAAGTCCCTCAGACACATCTGCAAATTTTATTTCATCATAGTCAGACCAGAGTATTAGGAAACCAGAGTCGTAATCCTGTAAGGACGTTGTCCCTTGGCTGTAATTTGCAATTTCAAATTCCATTTGAAATTGATGAGCTGCATGGCTTTGATAATACACCTTTTTTAGGTATTCCCACATTTCTTTTGAGGTTGTGCAGGGTCTGAGATGCAAAATGAAATTTGGCTCTACAGAGGAAAGGATCCAAGATTTGATTTTTGTATCTTTAGTTTTCCAAGATAGGGTTTTTTTTTTTTTGCATCATCAACCGGGATTTTTTCAGACCCATCAATATAGCCCCAAAGTTCTTTTCCTTTGAGATATAACTGGAATTGAAATGCCCAAGAACCATAGTTTTTTCCATTAAATCGAACAATACAAATGTCAGATTTCTCAGTTTTATCCATGAGCTCAGAAACAAGTAACAGATGAGTGTAGATGGAACAGACAGCAACAAGCACTCAGAAAACAGTGGCAGCAATCATTTACCAATCAGAAAACAGCAACAGCATGCAGGACAGTTGGCTGATCAGAAGGAAAGTGAAAAAAATGCGACCAGGCGACCCCAGGGTGATGACTGGTGCACAACGTGGGGTCCACAGATTGATGGGAATGCAAATCAAGAGAGAGATCTGAATCCAGGCCTGAGATGGCTTCTTTGTGATGAAATCTCGTCTGAAGATTCCTCAGATCCAAGTTTTTTGGAGGGTTGTGATGAAAAACAGTGCCAAAAATTGTGAAATCATGAGATGGAGTAAAAGATCTAACTCCAAGTGGCCAAAATTTGTGAAAAAATCACCTGGATTACTCTGAGTTAGTGGGCGACCAGATCTGTTGTGGATTCCAGCGGAGTCTGGTTGATCAAGGTGAGCCACAGTTGAACGGCTATGATCAATAGCTGATGCTTTTGACTGACGAAAATCGGAGATTTCTGAAAACAGATCCCTGATCTGTTCTTTCCCACTGGAGAGGATGATTTCTCTCTAATCACAAGGAGACTGCAACCTTCGGCTCTGATACCATCTCAATTTAAAGAGATGTTAGGAATTGAAGTCAGGAAACTGGGAGAAATTCTGTGTATCCCTTTGGGATCAACAGGTTACATTATATAAGGGCTGTTAACCCGATCAAAGATTACAATTAAGCCTTTAATTAGGGAGAGTAATTGATACATTGGAATCAGATCCAAAATCTATGCTAAACATATCTAATATACAGCAATCAGATCCAAAATCTATGCTAAACATATCTAATATATACAGCTATGAGGTTGAGCAGTCATTTATGAGATATTATCTATATTGGGCCTGGAGTGAGCTTAACGGGTATGTATTGACACCAGGTGCCATGCGTGACAGCGTAGGTTTGAGACCTACGAGCAGCCACTTTGTGCAAAATTGCCAAAGGTTAGGTCTGTCTCTAGTTTGGACCCTCTCAGGACCCTGCTTTGGTGGGACCGCACTGGGTGATGACATTTTTTTTATTTGTCGATATAAAGTGTCTTTGTCTTACAGTGGTTGACCCATAATCTCTTTTATCCAGAGTGACAGCAGTTTGTTTGGGTACTTAAAAAAATACCTGGTTCTTTATAAAGAGTCTGCTAGTGATTAAACATATATCTCTTCTAATCATGTGGATTTAGCAAGATGGTTCATGAAAAAATGGGCAGACTAGAGAGATGGACTGAACTGGGGTGTTGTTTTTGGTAGCTTTTGTAGTTCTCATATGGCTTCTTTTGAACGCTTTTGAAAAATTGTGATTGCATAGTTTGTATGTTCCTGATATGAAGCTAGCAATTACATCTTTGTAGTGTTTCCCCTACTATTGTGCCTCGAAACATTTTATTGATGCTTCATTTCCCCATTTTATCACCAGGTTCTTTTGAAGGATTACCTGTAACACCTAGTGGTGGTTTTGGGATTGGACTAGATCAACTCTCAACAATGACTAGGGATCACAACTTTTCTGCTCTACAACAATATGGGGGGGTGAGTGATACATCCATGTTGATTAGTTTGATGCTTTTATATATTATAGTTTCATGCACTTCATTATGTAATTTATGTCATTATGTCAGGTTAAAGGGCTAGCGTCTTTATTGAAAACAAATTTGGAGAAGGGAATTAGTGGAGACAATGGTGAATTACTCCATCGTCAAGTTGTCTTTGGAGCAAATAATTACCCTCGGAAAAAAGGGAGGAGTTTCTGGGTATTTTTGGCCACATATTTCAAAATTTCTTTTTACTGATCATTGTATCTAGTGGATGTGATATTATCAAATGGCAATTATGGCTCTGTTCTTTGTAGGTTTTCCTTTGGGAAGCTTGGCAAGACCTGACCCTCATCATCTTGATGGTAGCTGCTGTGGCGTCATTGGCATTGGGCATGACGACAGAGGTAAGCTTAAGCTTGTTTTCATGACAAAGCATGAGATTTATCCCGTTAAATTTGCACTATGAGCGACGTATCATGGAAGAACAGCAAGATTCATAAGCTCATTATATCTACTGGTTTTGCTTGATAAGCATCCAGAATTGTAGTTTGAATTAACTGGCTATATTGATTTGTATCCTTCTCTCTCTCAATACATACACACATCTATATCATATACAATATTACATTATATGAACTAGAGGGATCAGTGTTCTCATAAGAGAAGGCTTTGTATTGCTAAAATGCAATCCAGCTCTTGGGGCCCACACAGGGACACACATATATCAATCAGATGAGGGCAGATAGAAAGGTTTCCTCATGGGCAAGAGGGAGCCAACAAATCAGCCCTACCCGATTATCCTAGCATGTGATTTAACAGCCTTAAAGTTCAATGGCATCTGAACTGTATATTTTTTTGGGATTCAATCTGATGGTGAGTGCCGACCCCAACATAGTTGGGACAAGGCTTTGATGATGATGAGGATGAATCCGACCGCTAGTGCAGGTTTGGTGAGTAAAATTGGTCCTAATTCCAGATCATGGATGGGAAGATATCCAAGTGGCTGCACTTATCAAAGGTGGGCCGTCATGCAGTCTGCTCGTAAGAGAGTGTTCTCCTGAACTGCAGGGGTTATACTTACATGTTACGTTTGATAACCTAATTTCAAATCTCGAAGGAGAAGTGGTTGATACCATAGGTCCCCAAGTGCAAGGCCTTCAATTGTAGTTTTACCCGGTGAGTCGGAATCTTAGCCACAGGGAGTTATGTTTACTTGAACTTGTCGTAATAAAAACTAGAACTAACTTTAAAAAAATCTATACAAAAATTGAACTACTAAAATAATCTGAAAATAATAATTAAATTACAATCCCAAGTCTGAAATAAACCCTAAACTAATACTAAAACTAGAAACGGCAAAACAATAGAACCATTAGACCACCCATGTGATAAAGATAAATAAATTCAGAATAAATAAAAATAAAATAGAGAAAAGAATATGAGCTTTTGAAATCCAATTTTCAACATTCAAACTCCTCCATGCTTAGGGCCAAAGAATCAAATCAGAACCACAACATCAAATATGTTCTGTCACCCCACATAAACACAATGTGTTGATCCAATAAAATCAATTGATGTGACTCACAAATCTTAATTTATTCTTTGCACATCGCGAAGATATCACGAACAAGAATGTGAAAATTGAACTCTAAATAAACTCGCTTTCTACTCTAGTCACTCGAAACACCAAGTCAAGGAAGCATCCGTCATGTGAAATAGGAGAAGAGAGGGGAATGGAGGAGAGGGAGGATGAGAGAGAGAGAGAGAGAGTGTGTGGGACATGTGGGAGAGAGTGGAGATAGAGAGCAGGGACGTCCCCCATGGTGGTGGCCTCCTTTTATAGATTTTTGAAACTCTTCTTTGTGTAGCAACTATTTCCCACTTGGACTCTTTAGGGCTTGCACTCTAAGCTACCTTCTCATCCTTAGCAATAATTTAAAATTTCAAAGATTCTTGGCCTTGGATAGGATCTTGTTAACCACTTCTTTCTATCTTGGACTTCTGAAAAGATCTTCATGTTTTCCAAAAGATGAACTTCCAAAAAAATTCAAATATTTGTGAGATGAGAGAGAACTTCATGTGGGACGTCCAAGGGGTGAGTGGGACCCACTAGTGGACGTCCACTCCTCTTGGTCTCTTCTCTTGCTTTTCTTCTTTATCTTGAACTTCTTTCCTTCTTGGTCGTTATCTCCTACTTGGATTAGATCTTCTCTTCCATAAGTTTGAAAATTTTCAAACTTCTCTTAGATCTTCTTTCCTACTTGAACACATCTCTTGCTTGAAATTGAATTTGAATTCAAATCTTGATGATGAAGAGAGTCTCAAATCTTGGACACACAAGGAGAGATTTCTTGAAAACTTGAAAACTTTGCAAGCAACAAGTGGGGCCCCTCCCTTGGGCATGCCTAGGGATTCACACCCAAGGGAGGGTGTGGTCCCTACTTCTTTATTTTTTTTCTTCTCTCTCTCTCTCTCTCTCTCTCTCTCTGAAAACTTTCTCTTTCTCTTCTCAATTGTTTTCCAATGTGACTTTCCTTTATGTGATAGTCTCCTACAAAAAAAAAAAAAAAAAAAGAATACTTCAATTATAATTAAATGTGTGCAACTTTATGAATGTCATGCATGAGACCCAACTCAATTTTCCATTGTGCCTAATTATGTCATGATGCAAGAAATTGATGCATGTTTGAAAATCAAAAGGCCTAATTGGTGAGATGTTTGAGTGGTCCAAAACCCTAATTTCATAAAGTCATGCATGCAATTCAATGAATTTTGACTCATTTTGACCTAATTTCTAATTTTATGCTCAAATGCATGAAATCATGAAATTTTATGCAATTAGATGTAAATTGACCTAATTAAGTCTACAAATATGCATGAAATGATGACTTAATGACCTAATGTTGTGGGCTTATCAGTTGTCAAGGAGAATTTACTAGCAGAAAGCCAGCAAAAGAATTACCAAAATGGTCTTCAGGAGAGGACAATATAATTCTTCGGTTGTAAGTTATTATTATCAATAAATCTCAAGAAAATTCTCGAAACATAGAAAACGATCATTTTTAAATTTTAATTCTCAAAACATAGAAAACAATCTTTTTGAAATTTTAATTCAGATTTTCTAGGGGATGAAGTTTACATACTTATAAACCTAATATGTTCTCTTATATTTTGAATTAATCTTCTGATCTAAAACAAGTTTTGAAATGCTTTTGTGCAGTTATTTATACTTGTAATCTAAGAATTTTTTTTTTACTCCTACTTTGACTTGAGGTTCAAAATATCGGCATCAGAAGATGTATCGCCTTGTTCATAAAATGATACGTATCAGTGATACGTGTTGTTTATAAGTGATACATATTGGTTTTTGGCACTATTTTTTTTTTTTTTTAAATACAAATGTCAAAAAAGTGCTAGGATATTACAAAGATATTTTAGGTTTTAATGTTCATCTGCATTCTCAGTAGAGTATGTAGGTATGTGTTGGATATGCTGAAGTGTCATGTAGGTTTGATACTGCAGTATGATTCAATAGGAACTATGCTATTGAATCTACTTGAGGTATAGTTTTATCAGTCAATCTATTGGCTGAAAATCATATTAATAGAAGTCTAATACATGCAATATGTATGCTACTGGTTGTGTTGCCCAATTG
Source organism: Umbellularia californica (assembly GCA_028538565.1). NCBI lineage: Eukaryota > Viridiplantae > Streptophyta > Magnoliopsida > Laurales > Lauraceae > Umbellularia > Umbellularia californica. The sequence continues at coordinate 75,955,858 of JAPQWN010000006.1, read as the reverse complement.
ATAAGACCATTAGTTAATCCATCATTGTCGTCATGTCATCGTCATCATCATCAAAGGCTTGTCTCTTCTATTTTGGTTTGGCCTTGTGAATTCTACTTCTCTACCCAAGCATATTTGCAACCACAGTTTTAGTAACTTGACGATTGTCATGTCTGTTATCACTTCTTCATTTAAGGTCTTTACCAGTGAATGCTTTCTTTACCCTTCTTCAGAAGTAGGAACATATAGAATTAGAAACTGACACATCGATTGCTATTCACTTTCCTTTCTAACATTTTTATGCTGAAAAGCAGAACTATTGGAACTTTATACTATAATGGATTAAGCATGTAGGATATGTATTCATAACAAACATGTATCTCAGCATTATCCAGCACTAGTGCTGCTTATTGTGTCCTGTGGATAGAGGCATGCCTAAAAATTGAAGTTGACAACGTGATAGCTATCTGAAATTGAAGTTGACAACGTGATAGCTATCTGAAATTGAAGTTGACAACGTGATAGCTATCTGAATGATTAGAGTTATCACCAACCAAATTACATAGATTTGAAATGTATTTCTGTATACGCTATATATTTTAGGTTTAACAAATGGAAACATAAAATATCCCGAACAAACGGAAAAAGAAAGTTGAAAAATGAAGTATCGACCGCATTAGTAAATTATTGCCTGATACATCTGATGATATCCAATTTATGGCATCAGTCATGGCCGTTGTACAATACATGTTGACTGACCATTCTTTTGACTCAAAGTTTTAGTAGATAAAAATATGTTGAGATGAACTACCCTGCAAACCTAAAACTCTGATGAAAGCTATATCAAAATGGGCCAGAACTTGTTATGGTGCATTGTCTTGGGCTCATTAGAAAGATACTTTACCAAATTTAATATGGCCTTAAATATAAAAAAAAAATGAAAATTAGCTTTCATTCCTTACCAATAATGTGGGATCCATCAAGATCTTTCTCATCACCTTTTTCCTTTTTCTGTTTGGCAATGGGAATTTTTGATATGGAAAATTACAAATATCTATATGATACAAGAGCTGTAACAAGACCAAAGTTCTTCATGAAAAGTACAAAAAAAGAGATAAAACTAAGAAAATGGAACCCTCATAACATCTTGTCTATCAATTCCCCTTTCAGCCCATGTATTTTCTAAGTCATCAATCGATCTTGAAGTGTGTAAGGTCATCAATGGAGACTCAAGTAAGAACTTATTTAACTAGCTGGATATGCTAGTTTCCAAGGCATGGACTCTCAGTTCTTGCCCAAACCTATCACACTCTAATTTTGCACCTTCAATAAGGAGGCTTCTTGACTCTTGAGTAATGCTTGGCAAAGAAATAGACCCTGTTTGAATTGTAAACAACTTTTCCTCATTGGAACCTTTGATTCCCACCTTCGGAGAATTTAAAAGTTACAATGCTTCTGTATGAATGCTTAGCACTCCTTTGCGGTTTTTTGGTGCTTCGGTAACACTTCTAATTTGAATCACTTCCATTTTGCCTGTTGCACTTCTTTTTTTTCACTTTAGTTTTTTCAGAGTGTAGGCTTTGAACTTTGTTTTTAAAAAACATTTTAGGGCGTTGAAGAAGGATGGTATGATGGTGGCAGCATTGCCTTCGCTGTTATTCTTGTTATAGTTGTTACAGGTATGTCTTCAGGGTTTAACCTATTCCATTGTTTTATATTTAAACATGTATTTTCCTTTATCAAAGAAGTTTTGTTTAATGTAAATAAATTAATTCAGAATGTATTACTATGCTGGTCTATCTTATCTGTGCAAGTGGAGGAGATTCCTTTCCCTTACCAATCTCTTTCATTTCATGGTGAGCTTAACTAACTCAATAATATTGATTACAAATTCAGGGGGTCTTTCTCTTAAAAAACCTTGTGAATCTGGAATGAAATGATTAAGCCTGTTGATTTGTGGATTGTGTCTGTGAACTAATCGAGAAAGGATAAAAAAGATTGCTCACAAACTGAACTTAACTGATACTGAGTTGAAATCTAGAAATTAAGGAGTCTGTCTGGGATTCTAGAGCTTTTGCCAAAGGAGTAGGCTCATTTTGTAGGTGGTTCCATTGCAATCCGGAAAGCAACCAGAGGTGAGATTGGTGAATATTTGGTAAACATTCCATGGAAGCTGCAATATATCTTTGATGAGATCAAATCTCTATTGTCATATCTTCAGGTGTCTCCATCATGTGATTCAATGAGCTAATGTGGTTGCTGAAAAGTTGACAAATAATGGGGTCAATAGGACTGCCCCCTTTGTGGGTTCTTCATTGTAGTGTGTCACTGTGCTGTTTACTTGTGTTTGTGTTGTGTTAGGTATAAGTCTCTTATACCTTTCTGATGCTTGGTTGTAAGTTTTCTCTTGTTCCTTCTTCAATAAAATGACCTGTTATTTATAATAATAATAAAAAAAAACAATCGAAGACCATTTCTTATGGGTTGCTAACAATTGCATGGGATGCAGAATTGAGCAAGTCATAGGGCTTTTTGAAAGGAAATGGAGGACTTAAGCAGACCCCCCTAGTAAGCTTCCCTTGATGTTTTCCATCTTTTTTTTTCCTTTTTTTGTGACGTTCTTTCAGAAATCAATCTAAAGGCCTTGAATCTTCTCCATCATTTTGGTTCACTTGAAAAGAGTTTAGAACGTTGCTTTGGAGTGATTGTCTGGAATTTGACTTGGGAAGGGATGCCTTCCTCCATCACTCTTAGTGGGTTTGAAAGTGTGGCTGATGTTTCTTTGTAGGTTATTTTAAATGGATTGTGATTAGGAATGAAACTACTTTGATATAGAAGATAATGATTGGAAATTCTTTGTTAGAATGACAGTCATGATGGCCTATTTATGTTTTCTATTTAGGATATAAAAATGGAATTTACAAATCCTATAGGTTGAAATGAGCGCCTTTTGGAGCATTTAGAGGTAGCAACAATACATGATAAATTAAGAGAGATTCATCTGAGATGGTTTTAATATGTCCAATGCAAGCCAACAACAGCACTATTGTGGAAAAAATTTTCTAAGTAGGTTGATGGCCCACTAAGGAAAAGGGGTACGCCGAAAAGGACTGGATAGAAGTAGTTAGGATCATAGTCATCAGAATCCTACTATTTGTATCTCAAATCCCGATTCGTATCCCGAATCTTAAGGAAAACGATTCGTATCTATGTAATGAATCTCATTTACAAATGAATCTTAGGATTCATGTATGAATCCTACGATTCGATACTCGTTTCATTGAATCTTACGATTCAAGCGATTCGACTAAGTGAGAATGGCTATAGCCAATATGCTAATATTAATAATCTTTTACCTTTTTTTTCTTTCTTTATTCTCTCTTTCTTTTATTGCTTGTATTTTTTAAAGGTTATTTAGTAGTTAACGAAGCCTTGTAAGAATTTTTTACGGCTCTGATATGGTTTTAAAGATGAATAAAGAACATGCATTTAACTAAAGCATTCGACTAGCCGTATGATGCTTGTTTATATCCTCTTTTTTAAAATTATTTTGGTTTTTTTCTTCATGACCACTTTCTTAACTTTAAGAAAATCCTACCATGTAAGATTGATGGTTTGGATTTTATTTTATCTTTATTTTTTGATTTAAAGATAATAAAAACATATATTGATACTTTAAACTTATTTAACTATTTACACATCATTTATTTCATATATATATATATATATATGTAATAATATATGTCATTATGTTCTTGATATGATTGTATGATAGACTTACTTCTTTTTTTTTATATTTATACTACTATAAATGGAAAAATGGATGGTTATGAATAAATACTTTTATTCTCTTTTAATTTTTAATTATTTTTTATTTTTATTAGAAAAATAAAAAATCCTATGATTCATGATACGATTCGTTATTCGATTCGATTCATGGGTATGAACAATTTGCGATACGATTCCGATTTTGAAAACTATGGTTAGGATAGGTTTGAAGAAGTGAAACCTATTTGAGGATTTGGATCATGGTAGATTGGAATGGAGAAACAGAATTCATGTATCCAGGCTCAACAAAGTTGGGAGAATGCTTTGATGATGATGAGATGATGACAAACTCTATAGATTGCCATGTAAAGTTTTATCATTACTCTGTAGATTACAATTGAGGGAAAATATATGGTTACAATGAAGGATCGTAAGTCTCTATGGTCGGTATGGTAGTACTAGGCACTAGCATTATCAGTTCTTCAACCTATCCACCACCACCACCACCAAGCATGCTCATGATTTAAAAGAGTGATCACTGATAGATTGGCTGTAAAATCTTTGAAATGAGCAACAGTGTGAGGCTTGGTGAAGAAATAAACAATTTGAGCAAATGGAAGGGAACGCAGAACACTGACGGACCCTTGTCACCACTCAAAAAAAAAAAAAAAAAAAGAAAAAGAAAAAGAAAAAAAAAAAGAAAAAAAAAAGAGAAAAAAGGGATAGCCCCTTGTCAAAGATGTTGCTGCACAAAATGATAGTCAATCTCAATATGTTTGGTGCATTCGTGAAATATGCAATCATAAGCAATGTGAATGGTTCCTGGTGCTCTTGTTGTCACAATGGAAGGTGGTAGGGCTGCTGAGAAGAATGCCCATATTGAAGTAACAAGAGAAACCAAACAATTTCAGTAGTACGAGTGCAAGAGTACAATAGTGAACATCAACAAATGATATAGAGACCACTATCTTTTCTTGCTTCTACATGAAAAGAAATGACCAAAAAGGATGCAAAACTTGATTGTTTAATGCCTATCTTTAATATCATCAGCTGAATCGGTTATAATAAGAGAGCTGAAGAAGGATGAAGTGCTAGGCGTATAATGCCTTGAAGATGTTGGAATATCCAAAGCACAACAGCCCAATGAATGGTGGTAGGAGCAGACTAATAGTATGCACAAGCATGATGGATGTAATGTTTCCATAAAACTACATACAATTTGCCAATTTTGCACATGATAAGCAAACATGGCCCTTTAAGTTGCATTTGACAATCACGTCACTCCAATAGCTTTTATCTTATTTGTCCATGTGTTGAACCTAGCTCAAATACCCAACTGTAATCCTTTGTTTTGTTCTGACCTTACTCCTTGATGTCGCGATATCATACTGTTATTGGTGGAGTGCTTTAGAATAGAAAGGGGGAGGTCGTCTTTATGTTCTCCAAGCATGTGGGGGTTTGTGACTCGAATGAAGTGGAAGTGTTAGTCATTTTGGAAGCTCTCCGATGTTTTTCGAGTTACTATCATGGTGTTCTTATTACGGAGAGTGATTCTTCTAATGTTGTTGCTTGGGTTTCTAATCGGAAAGCTAGTCCTTTGAAGTTCCAGTTCCTCTTTAATGAAATCTGGGCTTTATCTACCATTATTAATGTTAGCTTCCACCACCAGCTCAGGTCAGCCAATGCGATGGCGGATGCTTTAGCAAAGTAGAAAGTTGAGAGGTTTTTATCATGTAGTTTGGTGTGAGGGGGGTAAAATGCTCTTGTACCTTGGTGTTCCCTTGCTCTAGCTTCTTGTAATCTTTTCTTCTTTTTGTTCATTCCCTCTCTTTGTATCCTTTTATCTTTTTCAATGAACTTTTTTCGTTAAAGAAAAAAAAAACAGTTCTCCTTCCTTGCTCCTAGATCCACTAAAATTGTACTTCATTTGTTCCTTTTTTTATTTACTAATTCTTAATCCATCTGGCCAAAAGCTTTTATCCAGAGTTTTATTATATCATTTACTTGTTTTCTTGAATATCTTATCATCCACCAACAACTTACAGTATGGAAGTTTGTCCTGATCACTCAGTCATCCTGTACTCAATGTGGACCCTTGGTGCTGTCTAACTCCATGGGATACTTAATTTCTCGAATATCTTATCATCAACCATCAAAACACAGTACGGAAGTTTGTCCTGATCACAAAGTTATCCTTTTAGGGACTCAATGTGGACCCTTGGTGCTGTCAGACTCCATGGGAACCCAAACTTCTATCCATATATAGTTCTCACATTCATCCCTATTGAATACGGAGTATTCAAGTGTGAACCATGTGGTGGGGCCCACCTATCACCAATCCAAATTGTGGACTGCACAAGGACCCCGCTATAGTCACCAATCCCGGGGTTCCAAATGGACCGGACATTTGGATGGAGGGTTGAAATTATTTTGAATATGAAGCCATTAAACTTGTGGCCATAGATGAAAAGAAATTATTCTGTGTGGGTTCAAACTTGATAGCTAGGGTGGTCCCACATGGATCTCTCCATCCCCCTATCCCTTCCCTAGATGGGACCCACAATGGGCCCCATAGCAGTTCGCATGGAAGGTTCCCACCTGAACAAGCCCCATTATATATATATATATATATATATATATATATATATATTCTACAAGGTGCCTTTGTGCAATGAGAGCATTCCATGATGGGGAGGAGAATTGTTCTGATTTTCCGTGTAGCCCATGCTTCCGTCGTTTGTGACAACTCTGAGTCTTTGCAGAAAAGAAAGAAAAAAAAATTTTAACTGATTTTCATCAACAAAGGGAATCTCGGTTTCCTATGGGTGGGGTAGGAACGAAGGATTCCTCTATCACAAAAATGAATTCTGCAGAGTACCGATTCCTCTTGTTGCAAAATACACCCTTGATGTCTGCCAAAGTAAATCATGCTTCTTCGATGCACAATAGGCTCTTTGATAACTAAATTGATCATTGAAATCAATCATACGAGTTATTAGCAAGTCATTATTATTAATATTCTTTTGTTATCCACTATCCCTTTTGTTGGATAAGAAATCTACGAAGATTTCTTTTATTAGTTTTATTAAAAAAATCTACACTTGGAGTGAATGCCTTTTGTAAAGTTTGTAGTTTCCTCTATGTATTAGGTTAAACTGGACATCAAATTTATAGTGACAAAGAAAAATCCTCTCTAGTACTTTATTATCTCCGAAATATTGAGTAGACATTTGAGGATTATTTCCTATGTAATGATGGTTCCTTGGAATATCATTTTGTTAGCTATCAAAATAAAAAAGAAAAAAAGAACAAAATTCTGTTACACTTACTAGGCGTATCCTTGTTTATGATAGCTATCTCAACTAAGGTGGCAATGGGCCTAAATCCAACATGATTTGTTCTGATTATATCTGGTTTGAGCATAAATATGTGCTCAATATACTGGACCAAGGCTTCTTAGTTCCACTTAGCAAGCAGGCCAGACTAAGGCGTACTCCTTACTCCCAAAGGAGTCTAAGATCTGTTTGGCCCCTTTATATTTATATGTGTATATGCATGTGTCTATATATATGGGGGATTTTTCTCCTACAAGTGGACCGCCGCCTCTTTGAATTTCATATGAACCCGGGTTTGGATAGATCTGAATGGACTGGGCCTTTGGATCAACCGCACACCCCATTCGAATGGACTGAACTTGTGGGTTCTGGAAGATAAGGTTAGGATGATCTGATTTGTATGATTTTTTTTATTCATAGGAGAGGCCTGGGCAGATCTTTAAATTCCCCCCATCCCCATGTGGGCCCTCAGGTGGGCCCCCACAAGTGTGAGCTGACAGGTTCCCCTTTCAGCTTGAGCGGAGGAAAGGAGCCCCCTATATATATATATATATAAAGCTTCAAAATTTATCTGTCCTTTTATCTATGCATATTTTCAGATCAAATTTAACGGGTCGGCAAGTAAAGGTCAGATGAGTGTCAAATATTGCCTGGTTTCAATTCATGGGACGTAGCGAGTGAGGGGTAGACTGATCAAAGGTGGGCCCAAGTGGGGCTCATAGAGCTAGACCACATGTGAACAGTATGCAGTCGGTTCTTAGGAGAAAATTTCTGCTTGTGTGTGTGGGTTACATTTGAATGATTTTATACCAGAAATGTTTCTTGTAGTCGACCCCAATATAGTTGGGACAAGGCTTTGATGTTGATGATAATACCAAAAAAGTTACAAAAGATAATATGGATAGTATGAGGGCTCAAGCCTGACCCCAAACCTCAATATTAGCTAGTTGGTGGGTTTGGGTTACCATATTGGTTAAATGCGTGGGGTCTGAACCTTGGCTTAAAAAGCCTGGCAGGCTTGAGCCTGGGCATTGTGTCTGGACTCATATGAGCACTGCCAAGTTGTCTTGTTGCCACCCTATAATTAACATTCCAAAGTACCAGCCTACCAGGGCAACATAGCTTGCTAGAAATTATGTGTCTTGGAGTGTTGCTTGCTAGGGCACTAGTGTTCTAACGGTCTGATTGTTGATACTCTTTCCATTTCTTTTTTCAAGCTGTTAGTGACTACAGACAATCGCTTCAGTTTCAAAACTTGAATGAGGAGAAGCGAAATATGCACTTGCAGGTTTGTGCCATTGCAATGTGGGGAATTTTTTTTGTTGGTTTTTTTTCTTATTTTTGTATCTCTAGTTATATGTGTATTTTGCAGGTTATTAGAGGTGGAAGAACAATTGAGATATCAATATTTGAAATTGTTGTTGGTGATGTTGTCCCTCTTAAAATTGGTGATCAAGTAAGCAAACATAATTTAGTGGCAAATTGATTTATTTTGGATGCTCACATTTTCTGTGTTAACATTTCCTGGCTATGTGACAAATCACGTTTAGGTCCCTGCTGATGGCATTTTAATTTTCGGCCACTCCCTTTCCATTGATGAATCCAGTATGACTGGGGAGAGCGAGTTTGTAAGTGGTTTTCCCCCCTAATATTTTAGTAGTAAATATGTATTCAAGTATTCTAAATTCTGCGTTTTGCATCAGGTCCATAAGGATCAAAAGGAACCCTTTTTGATGTCTGGATGCAAAGTGGCTGATGGTTATGGTAATATGTTGGTAAGTATTATTAAGTCTGTCTAGTCAAATGTGCATAGAATTTGACTTGGATTTGAAGGTCCTGGTCATTCAATCCTTGCTCTTCTTCTGCTTGGTGGTTTCAATCCCTTCTAGACTGTCTATATCTTTAAAAATCAGGAGTTTTCATCAGGATATATTCAGGGAATGTCTATTCACCCTCTCTGTATATTGTTGTCAACCACGTACTTTAAAAGCTTAAGCTGATAGAGAACGGTGTGACAATGTATATCAAGACGACAACACCCCCCCGCATGTGCAGTCTCCTTCATTGGAATTACACCCTTCACGGGAGAATACAAGGGCTCCGCACGGGAATCACACCCTCCGTGGGAGAATACAAGGCACAGCAGCCCAGGGGATTCGAATACTCGACCTCCCGCTCTAATACCATGTTGACAACCACTTACTCTAAAAGCTTATGCTAATAGAGAACGGTGTAGTAATGTATATCAAGACTACAACACTAAGGGTTTGTATAAAGGGCCCTAACGCCAATACTACAACACCAAGATGGTTAGATGACCTCTGTTATAATGTTATTTCATTATTTCTGAAAATTACAAAAAAAAACCCCAAGTTCCTAGTATTTACACAAAGGTCCTTCATTCACCATGAATTACAAATAAGTCCTACTCCTTAACTTACAACATATAATAGTTTGAAAAGCCAGCTGCTCAGCTAGAAGCTTGTTCTGTTCCTGCTATGATGACTGAGCAGACCTTGCATTGCTTGCTGTACCTTGTTTATGGCAAGATTGCGCCTGGTGTTCATGGTTTGACTTTGTTTACTCCAGGCTACCTAACTGGAATTAAGCAGTACATTCTCATCACATTCTGTGATGAAGATGGTGACGAGATTTTTTTATTTTTTATTTTTTTTTTAAGAAAATTGAACTATAACATAGTAGTAAAAAAAAAAAAAATTTAATCTATACGTGGACCCATTGGATGACTGGAGCAACCAGACACATTGAATGATTGTCTTGGTCCTAGTTTGATATGAAAGATTTTGATATGTTTTAGTATTTCTAGGCATTAATGATCAAAGTCTCTCAATCACAGCATGGCGTTTTTTCCCCAGTAAATCTATGCTTTTGATTTATTTAGTCCATAGTCAATATAGGAGTTTTAAGCCAGTTGTTAATTGGTCGGAGTTAAATCATACAATGTGATTGGATGATGGAGAACTGCTTGAGAATCCTTGGCTATACGTGAGCTTCTTCTTTTTTTCCCTTGCAGTAGTAAAATCTGATCTCTGGCAAACAGTTAGTGTAGTCAGGAAGAATTTTCACCTGTGGGAGTCCCAGTGTGGAATTTCCAATCCCTGCCATCCAATCAGTGGGACCCCCTGCATAAAGGCAGAGAATGAATCCTGCACAACCCATAGGAGAAAATCCTTGATATCAGTCAGTATATGCGTGCTTCTCGGCTTGCAGATTTAGAGGCAGCTAGTCACATTTTAAGTTATATCAAAGATTCTCTTGGAAAGAGTATTTTGCATTGGTATCATTGTCATCCAAATATTATATAGGCTATTCAGATGCTGACTGGATGTGATGATATTCTTACATGATGATCAATGGTTTGCATCAGTTTATTGTGGTTTTTGTTGCATGTAACATGGTTACATGGTGGTTCAAAAAGCAGATGGTAATGACAGGATCCATTGCTGCAGTGAAATATCGGACTACAGCCAAAATTTTGGGAACTTCTTTTTTTTGGGTTTTTGATTGGTAACATGACCTGAACCCACAACCTAAAGGTTGCAATAGCGAGCACCTTTCACCGTGCCATGAGCTAGTCAAAATTTTGTGAATTTATGTGGCTAATATAATTTATTGAAGAGCCTGGTTTTCAAGTGAAGATTTCATTTGTATGCATTGTGGTAACCAATGAACCATCCATATCCCATGAATCCTGTGTTTCATGAATGGACCATGCATGTTGAAGATGATTGTCTAGTTTCATTATAGGAAAAATTGCTAAGGGATGACAGTAAAAAGACACATGAAAAGATTGCTTAGTGATTTAGCTCCACATCATTTGAGAAGTCAGAAGAGTCAACTGGCTGTTATATTTATTAAAGTGTTATGATTATCGAAGTTCAGATGTCTATCATCCTGGACAAACCAGACATAATTAACATATTCTCCAATTTGGGAGGAAGTGTTGGACGCCGATTGCATGGCGCGAACGATGGAACTATTTTTATTTTATTTTATTTTGTGCCATGTATTTTTCCCTTTATGTAAATGGGCATTATTTTTATTATGAAATTGTAACTCTTAAACCCATAACCATTTGTTAGAATATTCAATTATCCCAAAAATTCTTGTGTGTTTTGGTAACATTAATTAAAACTATGTACAGGTAACTGGTGTAGGAATGAATACTGAATGGGGATTGCTCATGGCCAGCATCTCAGAGGATACTGGTGAAGAAACGCCATTGCAGGTATGGTATTCTAAGATGTGATCTACATGTTGTAACCATCATTTGCCTTTTATGCATGGGATAGAAAAAATGGGTTTTACATATGTAAACGTTACATATGCATATGTGACACATGTGAAACACATTACCATGTTTGTGAAAATCACCATTTTTTGCATGAATAAATGAGTACATCCAATGGCTTTTGCTCTCTTTGGGTTTTTTGGACTTTTTTCACAGATGTCTCAAAATCCATGAAGATTTAATATGTGAAGTTAAACGTCCTGATGCAAATCATTAATATGAGAATTTAAATGGTTTGGATCATGAGTTGGGGCCTTCAGAAGTGCAGAAAATTAGATATATAGGTTGAGATTTTTTGGATGTTTTTCACAAATTACTCCAAACATATGAAGATTAAAGATGAATGGTTTTGGGGTTTATTAGTTCAATAAATAAATTGAATTATTTTGATTACATATATGAGGCCCGCAGAAATGGAGAATAAAAAAATAAAAAACTGGTTAATGGGATTTGATCCCATGGCCAATTGCATAACCAAATGCAATCACCGTATGAAGACTTGTACTGGGGCCTTTTGCAAGTGGGAGATATGAAAGTGTCTAAAACCAATTTAAGTGTGAAAATTTTGTGTAAAAATGGCCTTATTTACACCATTTTTTCACCTCATTTACGCATAGCGTGATGATGTGTAACCATTACATGTGTGAATCATTTGCATATGTAAATGAGTGCAAAAAAAAAAAAAAAAAACCTTAGCAACTCTTTTTTTTTTTTTTTTTACTTTTTTGGCTATTTACGGATGTATTGAATAGGTGCGCTTAAATGGTGCTGCTACTTTCATTGGCATAGTTGGGCTTACAGTAGCTTTTTCTGTTCTAGTTGTCCTTCTTGTCAGGTAAGATGGACTTTAATGTTACATTCTTTTCAGTCCTTTTATTTAAATTAAATTAATTTTTCACATTTTGAATCTGTTCAGATACTTCACAGGACATACAAAAAATTTGAACGGGGATCCTGAGTTTTTAAGAGGGAAGACAAGTGTTCGTGATGCATTAAATGCAGCGATTAAGATAGTGACAATTGCGGTGTGTATCCTTTCATAGATGAATTTTTATAAGGGGTGTCTACTCAACAATAATTGTCAGCCATCTGAATCATGTATGAGCATGATACACCCTGGAGTTTGGGTGGTTCATCACACAGCCTCAAAGATGATCATTCCCTGGCTCAAACATCAGGCTTTTCTGCTGTCACTGTCGCAGTATGTGTACTGCAAAAATTGGTTGGAGCAGAAGCAAGCAACTGTTCACATGCAAACCGCATGAGTGACCCACCTGATAAGCAGAACAGCCTATTTTTGGATCAGGTAATATCTGTGGTGGTTGTTCTACCTGATGGGTAAGCCTGGATCTTGTGCAAGTAAACGACATAAATGGTTTCTCAATGGTCTTCTAATTTGTGTCTTTTCATATCATTTGGACATTTTATATAATTAAATTTCTGACATAATGGTAACTAATCATGAAAGTTCTCTTTAGGTTACTATTGTGGTTGTTGCTGTGCCTGAAGGGCTCCCTCTGGCAGTTACCTTGACGTATGATTTACTAATTTCTTATTTCTATTCAATACTTGAGACTATATGCTTGTTTGGGGAAAATAAATTTTCTTATTTCTGTATCACCTCATTTTTTCTTTTTCCTTTTAAATTCTGACAGCCTCGCATACTCAATGCGGAAGATGATGGCAGATAAGGCCCTGGTATATATTATTCCTTGAATATCTAGATTCATTTTTTTCTGTGATTAATATAAATTTTAATGGGTTTAGATGGCGTGCAGGTGCGGAGGCTTTCTGCTTGTGAAACAATGGGCTCTGCTACTACGATTTGTAGTGATAAGACTGGAACTCTAACCTTGAATCAGGTGGGTTTTCAAAGTTATATTTCTTTCTTTGTATGTTAAGGCCTTGTTAACTTGTATCTTAACTGGTAAATTTTAGTTTATGAAATTTTTTTATGTTTCATTTTTTTTTTTTTATATTGATTCACAGTTCCATTTTAAAAGGTTAGTGTTTTATGTTGTTGCAGATGACTGTTGTTGAGGCTAATGTTGGTGGTAAAAGAATAGATCCGGCAGATGCCATTCAACTCCTGTCTTCTAATGTAACCTATCTATTATTTGAAGGGATTGCACAAAATACTACAGGCAGTGTTTTTACGCCTGAGGTAATTCTTTTTTATTTTTGTTGGTTCTGTGCACATTCATACTTGGTTTTGATATATCTGAGAGACTCAGATGACATGTTATATGAGGCAGAGCAGTTCATGGCCATTACGAATGTTGTGCTATCTGAACTGTGGAGTTATATGTGTTTTACTAGCATCATTTGTATTTCTCTGGAATCTTCAATATTGTGAGGAAAAGATTCACCACCTATATCTATTGAGGTCCATGAAGGCAAGATTCAGCTTCAGTGCCTCAAAACATACCCCTCGAGATATTCTGTCTCTGAGGAGTCCTGTGAAATTGTGTGGCATGCAACAATCACATTTGTGATTCAATTCTTTCATTGTGTTTGTGCCTTTGTGGCATACTGACTTATAAGTATCATGCTATGTTAAAAAAAGAAAAATATTATTGCATGATAGGTACTTGTTTTATGGAACACATTCACGAATTTATACAGATATTTTCTAATCATGACACTACTATACTTTCCCTGGTGCAAAAGAGTATCAACCAGTGAGTACATACTGAAAGGAGACTTTCTTTTGGACTTTGAGATGTGCTTTTGATATCTGCATAACAAGGAGTGTTCATTTGAGGGTGAGACATCTAGGATGTTGAGTTTTCAATGAATACCACGATGCTAAACCAAAAGCAAGACCCCTTGCATTCTCTCTATGGTGGATATGAAGATATTCTAAAATCCCATCTCTCTCTCTCTCTCTCTCTCTCTCTCTCTCTCTCTCTCTGTGTGTGTGTGTGTGTGTGTGTGTGTGATATCATAAGTTGCAAGAGAGAAAAAGCCCTACATCGTCATGGAAGAACAAATGAGATAGTGAAAAACCAAATCTTTTCGGAAGAGTTGCTATACAACATCCCATCCTGAAGTCTAAGGAGGTTGGTAGATGGTTACTACCGGCAATTGGCATCCTAAAGTTATAATATGGATGAGGCAGCTAGAGGTGAAACTGGCCCAAGGGAACCGGCCGGGGGTTGGGGTTTTTTTTTTTTTTTTTTTTGTGGGGGGGGGGTGGGTGTGGGGCGCGGTGGGGTTTGTCCGTGGACATCTTGTGGTGGGGAATGATTCTTTCAATGCTATTTCATAGGTCTCCAAATCTTTGGCTCCTTGGAGGTTTCATTTCTTATTCAATGACGGGAGGGGGTTACTTCTTAACAATGATAGGCTTGTTTTGCCCATATTTTCTGAGAACGTTGGTATTGTGGAGACTAATGAGGTGGTAGTCCTGGCCATTTTGGAAGCTCTTCATATCTTTAGGTCTCGTTTCCATGGAGATCTTGCAGTGGAGAGTGATTCTTTCAATGCTATTTCATGGGTCTCCTCTTCTTTTTTGGCTCCTTGGAGGTTTCATTTCTTATTCAATGAGATCAAGGCCTTTGTTTCTATGCTTTATGTGGCATTCAAAGATGTTGGAAGATCAGCTGACTCCCTAGTGGACTCTTCGGCTTAACTAGGGGCGGACAGAACCTCGTCTTTCGTTATTTTTTCCTATGTAATTTTTGTTTTCTTTGCTTCTTTGGTATTAGGATTTTATACCTTTGACACCCTTTTTCTTTGGGACGTCCATTTTATTCGCTTCTTTCAATGAATTTTTTGTTACCTATCCAAAAAGAAAAAATCATCCCATCCTGATGCCTCCATAAGTCTAAAGCAGAAAGTCAAAATGGCTTGATTGATATCTTACCTCACTAGAGGGCTATGCAATTGTGCCCTCATGTGTCTTTCTATTAGCTCTTGTTGATAATTTTCTAAATATGAAATTGATTTTATCCTGTAAAGGAATATATTTTAATTTATATGCTTATATAAATACATTCATTTTGTTCAGGATGGTGGAGCTAAAGAGGTTACAGGTTCACCAACTGAAAAGGCTATACTTTCTTGGGCCGTCAAGGTATCCTAGCATGTTCATTGAGCTTTGCATTTTATTCCATTGGATTCCTTGTGCTTATTTGAACTTATGGTTATTCTTTTTTATAGATGGGGATGATGTTTGACAATGTAAGATCAAAGAGTAAAATTCTTCATGTCATCCCTTTCAACTCTGAGAAAAAACGTGGGGGTGTTGCAGTACAAGCGGTAATGATTTCATTTTATTACTTCAATTGATTTGTTGGTACGTATCATAATATGCAGAACCGCCCACTAGCTTTACTTGATGTTGGGGACACTGCGACATATATGGCTGTTCGTTAGGTGTTCAAATCTTGGACCAGCCCATGGGCTGGGCTGGATTTGAGTGGCGCTGCTAGGCCCTTGGGCCGGTCTTGCGTTTAATTTCTTAGCTTATTCCCAAATGGGCTGGACTGGATATATGAACGTTCAGTGGCTCAACTAATGGCTGGTCCTAGAGCGACGTGAAATTGCAGACGAACTTAGTATGCTGCAAATGGGCTGTGCAGACACCTATTGTTGTGGATGGCCTTGAAAATCATGTGATTGAACAGGCATTGGGTTTCATGGAAGCACTTGATCGAACCCATGGGTTTCGGACTTCGGACCCATATCTGAAGGGCTTTAATGAAATTAAGAAAATAAACAGCTGAATTTTTCTGAAAATTACAAAATATAGGGGGATGTTTTCATAATTCTGAGCATGACAAAGGGTTTACTGAAATTCTACAGAAAATCAATTCAATTCAAACATGCAGCTGGAGCAGTGACATGCCCAAATAGGAACCGAAACCAGTTGGGTCCAAGGCCCCTGGGGTTGCCAAGGGATCCTCTTTCACATGGTATGGTCCACCATTTAAATAGGTGGGTCATGTGGGCCGCTAATTTTCTTTTATTAAGATATTATGAGTTGGCTAGTAGTAAGGGATTTGAGGGTTATATATGTGGTTTTCCCATCTGCCAGGGATACCTAGTGAGCTGATGACAGCTTTATTTTTGAATAAAAGTTGATAACTTCACTTTTGAATTCAGTGGTGCTTTCAAACATTGATTTCCTCTATTCCTTGAGTGTTTTATGGTGTAAAACACTGTTTGAGTGCATTATCTACTGCTTAAAGTCTCTCCCTTCTCGTTGCAGTGTCAGTCACAGCACACTGTTATGCATTAGCTTTTTTTTTTTTGACAGTTCCAGTACTTTCTTGAATATTTGACTGGGCACCTACTTCAGGTCCGTTGACTGGATCATGGTATTGAATTTACTGAATATTAGGCCTGAACTAAGAAGGTAGAGCTTAGACAAGCTTTGGTCCTTAGCTCATGAACAGCGTTGTGGGGTCTTGATGTACTCCAATCGGACTAACGATCGTAGAAAACGACAAATCATAATTAATCGGAGAAACCCCAAAATGAACTTTAAACGGATCAACAAACAGATACGTAAAAGAAGTAAGAGTAGAAGATAGGTTATTAATCCACTAGTTGATAGATCTCCAATCCTTGGAGGCAGCACTCAAACCAATGGAGAAGAGAGAGAATTGCAGAACCACGTGATTTTATTGAATAAAAATGTCAAAGCATCTCCACATGCTTTGCTTTTATATCCACAAAAGAAACCCTAATCTACTTCTAATCATAGCCATCCATCCTTTCGAACTGATAAAGAAAGATTGCTACAAATAAAATCTTTACACAACTCAGCAACAATAGAAGGAGAAAATTAGAAAGTTTCCAAAAGATTCAAGTTTTGAATTGGATGCCCATGTGGAGTGAGATTTGATCCCAGTTGCTTCTTAGCTTTGCCTCATATATTTTAGAGAGCTTTCCCACTCTAGGATTTTTCTTTGGAAAATTTGCAATTAACATCTTGTTTGCATAGGAAGTCATTGGGCTTGCCACCTTATATTGGCTGTGGGCCCATGTTTTGTGCTTGTAGAACTAGTCACATGGTGTGAGCATGGGCCAGCTCTCTAGAAGGCAGGTGTATCGACCGAAAGATGAATTGAAACTGGTTGGTTAGCCACAGCTTGCATTAGCGCATCCTTCTTCCCCATAGGCTCATGTTCATGGCTTCTGATCTTTACCAAGGGGGAACAAAAGAATTGCAAGAACCACTTTTAGCAATGTTATGAGTCATATCCTACTGCACTTCCTTTATTCACAATAAATTCGCAGGCATCAAATATATGACCACCATTACACAACCATTATTTTTATCGACACAATTGATCAATTGTTGTTCAGATAGATCTATCAGGCTTCCTACATGCTAATCCCTTCTACTGTTACTATTGCCGAGAATGCTTCTAAGAGCTTCTTGTCTAGAAATATTCATGTACGAAGTTGAACGTCCATCATGACCTGGTTAGGACTTAGCCATTATTTTTTTCGACGCAATCGATCAGTTGTTGTTCAGATAGATCTATCAGGCTTCCTCCATTCTAATCCCTTCTACTGCTGCTATTGCCAAGAATGCTTCTAAGTACCTCCCGTCTAGAAATATTCATGTACGAATTTAAACGTCCATCATGACCTGATTGGGACTCAATTAGGTTTAGATATATTGTCTAAATGGACTCTTTAAGGGATTGATTTGGGTCCCCACTAAGTGCAGCATATTTTTTTTCCATTTGTGGTGATACAATGTTAGATTTGAGATGTGAGCCCTTTTTTTCTTTATTGGCCTCTGATTGAGATGGATCAATAGGCTATTCGATCAATTAAGTTGTTCCAAATAATCAAAGGCTTCATTACTTGCTAGTCCATCTCATCGGTTGCCTTGTGAAGATCATCCGTGCCATCCAATGGAGCATCAATTAGATCCGCACCATTTAGAAGCTCATCTGCTAGATCTGCAACATCATTTGGACAGTTGTTTTAGATCAGCAACAAATCTTCATCCTGCACGTCCTCAGCTCATTTATCTGCATCGAAAGACAAAATTCCACGAGATACAGTGCTATTCTGTCCATACATGCTCACTTGAATGGGGACTCATCCTCGTCCAAGAACAACTTTCAGTTTATCTTTGACGAAAGTAAAATTATTCTTGAATCCATCACGTAGAGTCTTTATATCACACTCCCATAGTCTTCCTAATAGTATATGACTTGCATCCATCTGCAGAATGTCACACCAAACATGATAATGATACTTGTTTCCAATTGAGAAAGGAACTAAACATCTTCTTGTCACTTTCTACTTATTCCCTTTCTTAAACCAAATAGGTTGTAAGAGGTTGGATATCTCTCAGAAGACAGCTTTAATTTATTCACCACATGACTCGCTGCTACCTCCTCACAACTCCCACTGTCAATAATAAGGTGGCACTTGCCATTTTCTGCAGTGCAAGTGGTATGAAAAATGCTTTTGTGGCACCTCTCATCACTTGACGAGACCCATGGGTCTTACCAATGAATAAGGAAAGTTCTCCATCACCAAAGATCACATCCTCATCATCTCCAACATGTTCTCATCAAATGCGGGACCACCATTGTCACCATCATAATCAGTTGCTTAATCGTCATTACCATCGTTAATGGATTTATTTTTAGTAACATCAACCATACATTTACAAAAATCTACTGAAACATGCCTCAGTTCTCCACGTTTAGAGAATTTAATTATTTCTTTTCCCTTATCATTACTTGGACCCCCAACCGTAGATTGTCCAACTTCTGATCAATCACGGTTATCCCTCCTTTGTTGCGCATCATCTATATCATGTTCTCGTCATGAATCAAATCACTGTTGGCTTGATTAGACAGTATACCTACCACTTTCTTTCTTTTGATATCTTGCAATGGCCTTTGCACGTTGATAAGCCTCATCCACTTTTAGAATAGGTAATTGGACAAATCAGTTTACATGGATGGATTCAGACCTTGCAGGTGATGTGCAACAAGTTGGTCCTCTGTCTCTAGGATGCCATTCATTGCTACAAGGTTATGAAACTCCTTGGTATACTCATCCACGGCCCTTTTCCCTTTGTTGGATTGAATGTAATTTTGTTTAAAAAGGTTGGGGGAAATACATGTGGGACCAAGGAATCCCACACACACACACACACACAAATATATATATAATCTTTTTCTGGGAGGCAATTCTTTCTTTTCCCATCCTTTGCCTTATCACTTAATCTTATGTCCCCATTCTTTCATGCTAACTAGTTTGACTTTCTTTAAATCCAAGATTTAAGAAATAGTTTTCTCTAATCATCCCAAAAATTCTTCACCATTCTCATAGTCGTACTATCATTAAAATCCGGAATTGTGATCCTCAAATTGAGAGCTTCTCTTTCATACCACTTTTCTATGTTCCATAGTTCCAAATTGGAGACTTGTTATGGAATGGACTATGAAAGCTATTGCACAAATCCTATCCCTGCATCTGTTCGCTCACTAGAATGTGATTGGTGAGGATTAAATCGTTCCAACTTCCAACTATCGAGTCAGATTTTCAACTAGTTGCAATTTTTTTATTTTAAGGTCATGCGGATCTGGTTGATCTCCCCTATTATTCTCTACATTATGCAATTCGGTCATGTCCACGTGCTCTATGGTGCAACATATTGTCAAAGAATGGAAACAAAGAATCAATCTTGTTTCACAAAACGGACTATCTATTCCAGCGGAAAACCCCCAAAATCAATTCTAACCAGATCAACAAGAAAATAAGGGAAACAATGAATAAAAGTAGAAGATAGCTTTCCACTAGTCTCTGATCCAATACTCACTAGTCTCTGATCCAATACTTGATAGGTCTTCAACCTTGGGAGAAACACTCAACCTGCTGGAGAAGAGAGAGAATTGCAGAACCATCTAATGTTATTGAATGAAAATGTGAAAATGTCCAAGCTAGTTTTGACGTCCCACAAGCTCACAACCTTTCTCCATCCTTGTATCTCTTTTTTCTTCTTAACTCATAAAGAAAGTCTGTTAGAAATAAAGTCCTTACACGACTCAACAATTTCAAAAAAGAAAATTTGAAAGTTTATAAGAGATTCAAATTTTGAATTGGATGCCCATGTGGAGTGAGATTTGATCCCACTTACTTATCCTTGCCTCCTATATTTTAGAAAGCTTTCCCACCCTAGTATCTTTCTTTGAAAAGTTTCCAATAAAGATCTTTCTTGCATAGGAAGTCATTGGGCATGCCAACTCTTATGGTTGTGGATCCCATGTTTTGTGCATGTAGAACTAGTCACATGGGGGTGAGCATGGCCAGCTCTAGACATCCATCAGGGGCCTTGTTAAGTCTCAGTTGGGCTTGATTAGATTGTCTAAATGGATCCTTAAGGGATTGATTTGGTCCCCATTAAATCCAGCATAATTGTTTTCCAATTTGGGATCCATTTCAAGCCCATCTTGAATATCAAGTGTTAGATTTAAGCCCCTTTTCTTCATTGGCACTCAATTGAGATGGATCAAAAGGCCATTTGATTGATCAAATCGATCCAACCAAATAATCAAGGGTCTAATCAATCACAGGATCCATAAAATCTAGATCATCCACTAATGCGTCAGGTCTCTCTATTTATAGTGTGTAAAAAAGTTTACCTCATGCAAATCCATGAGAGGTGAACATAGCGCTATATATAAAAACCCATGCACACTTTGCTTTGTGCACACCCATGCACACCTTATAGTGGGACCCACCTGATGGTCCAACCAAGTCCCTTCTCTTCTCTGCCTCCGCTGATGACCCCTTGGTTTGGTTTTTGTAGTAATTAGTATGCTGCTGCTAATGTAATGAGTTAGTGCTTTCTTTTGTAAGTAGTTTTTTTTTTTTTTTTCCAATAATTTTGTAAACAGAATATATCAATAAATGCATAGACCTTTTAATTTTTGAATGCTTCCATGTGTATGTTATTTGTGTACGGCACTTTGTCATATCATGCATCACATTCACATAGTGCAGTTGTCCCCCAAAACGAGCAATTTCAATGAAATCTTTTCTTATCCCTACAGGGGGAGTCTGAAGTTCATATATATTGGAAAGGGGCTGCCGAAATAGTTCTAGCCTCATGTACGAAATGGCTGGACTCAGATGGTTTAGTGCAACTGATGGATCAAAATCAGGTAAAACAGCTCTGCTTCTTTACCCGTGTTCCATATAAAAATTGTTTATTTATTGAATCATCATGTGATTACAGATGGATGAATTTAAGAAAGTTATTGAAGAAATGGCATCACTCAGCTTGCGATGTGTTGCCCTTGCGTACAGATCGTATGCAATGGAAAACGTTCCAGATGAAGAAGAGCAACGACAGCAGTGGAAATTGCCTGAGGATGAATTAGTTTTGCTCTCCATCGTGGGAATAAAGGTACATAATGTGATGTGAACCCACCTGCAAGAGTACTAACCAGACAACATTCAGTTGTAAAATTTGCTTGTTCCTACTTGTATATGTGGATCCAACCTATGATGGGCCTGCTGTAGGTGCAGGATACTCCAAAAATGTTCTCCCGATCACATGATTCTAACTCCATCATTTTGCATTATACATACCCAATGTAGACTGTGGATCACTGGACCGTACTTGTTCATTTGCACACAGTTCAGTCGGCTATACTTATCCAATAGGAGACTTATTATGAAATGACCCATCCCTGTTCATAGATCCAACATCTTATCTTACCTCTCTGATATATCGTATTTCAAGGTTTTGTTTCCCCTGTTTATAGTGTACTGAGAGTCAGGGTTTCAAAACTTGCCTGGGTCTGATTTGACTCGGACTCGGTCCTAACCAAATCAAGTTGGAGTCCATTCCGGATTGATGTACAGGACCTGGGTCAGTCCTATATGAGTCCTGAATCTTCGTAGTTTGCCTTTTCAAATCATGCCCTCATCAATCTTTAGGCTTTCCCCATCTGGGTCTTTGAGAAATTCAATCCAAAAGTTTCATTCATCTTTGTCAAGATCTTTCTCGATAAATTGAGCAATGAATTTAGTCTCCTTTTTCAAAAAAGAAAAAAGAAAGAAAAAGAAAGAAAGAAAGAAAGAAAGGAAAGAAAAAAAAGAAAAGAAAAGATCTTTCTTGGGTAAAGCAGCCTTTGAAACTGCAGAAATTGTCTTCTTTGAGTTTTGGGAGTTGAGGCTTTTTCCTTCATGGAAGTGCCCATCATTTTCCTTCTCACGATGTGCCTCTTCCAAAGCACGCACAGAGAGAGTGCCCGCCCCCCTCCTATGGTAATGGGTTGCACAAGTGGTAAATTCATTATCAAAAATGAAATTGGTGTCAATGAATGGCTTGCCTTTTTTTATGCAGGATCCTTGTCGGCCAGGTGTCAAAGATGCTGTAGAGCTATGCACGCGTGCTGGTGTCAAGGTAATTCCATTTAGTTTCTCAGTATTTTCAATAAGGTTGATCTTTAGCTCTGCTATTGGGATATTTTTATAATGTAAATTTTAAAGCATCTGCATATAGAAAAAGCTGAAACTACTGTAAGAATTGAAGACCATGAGTCCATGAGATACCACAGTGATTTTTTCCGCTACCTTGCCTCTATAATTAGTAAGGATGGGGAGATTGATGAAGATGTCGAATATAGGATAAAAGCAGATGGTTGATATGGAGACTTGTTTCTAGAGTGCTTTGTGACCGACGAATGTCAATAAGATTGAAGGGAAAATTTTAAGGGCAGCGATTAGACCAGCTATGACCTATGGAACAGAGTGTTAGCCAATCAAGAAGCAATATATGCACAAAATGGATATAGCAGAGATGAGAATGTTGAGGCGGATGTGTGTTAAAACTAGAAAGGATAAAATTAGAAATGTGCTCTTTCGAAAGCATTTAGGGGTAGCAACAATGGGGGATAAATTTTAAGAAACCCGTTTGAGATGGTTTGGGCACGTTCAACGTAGGCCGGCAACGGCGCCACTAGGGAAAAGTTTGGCCATGAAGGTTGATGGTCCACCAAGGGAAAGGGGTAGTACAAAGAGCATGTGGTAAAAATAGAGATGAAGAAGTATAACTTATTTGAGAATTTGGCTCAAGATGGATTGGAATGGAAAAACAAAATTCTTGTAGCCGACCCCAACATAGTTGGGACAAGGCTTTGATGATGATGATGAAATTTTAATGCATCTACTCATTATCAAATATAAAATGAAAATATTATTTCAAAAAAAAAATCTGGAAAGATACTGCAGCTTTCTATTTTATATTCCTTGCATCAGTTATTCACTAATTGCTTTGATTTCTCTCCCTTGCTTTGCATCCACCGAAAACTAACTGGTGTCATATATCGTTATGTAAGGCTATCAATGGGCATGACTGGCCTTTTGGTTTTATAGCACAGTGTAGGATCAACTTAATCCTAGATCATGTGCTTCAGTTCACTCTACAGAGCTGAATGCTGATGCAATCCCCAAGTGCAAGAATTTGAATTTTGGTGGACTAACACTGCTGTATGGTCTGAACTCTGAACAGCAACTAGTGGGCTGGAACCTTTTGGAAACTCCGTTAGACGGCTTGATGAAGCAAAAGAACTTAGCTCAGATCACCTGTAGAAAGGTGTTTCTAAGGTTCTTAGATGAATAGTGGAAACCCTAGAAAACAAATTTGTACACATCCTGAAGGACTTGGTTTCACTTGGAAATGTAAATTAATCCAGGAACAACTGCCTGTTAACTGTTTTGCTGCTATTATTTAAGAGGTAAACACTGTTCAAAGCCCGAAAACTGATCCACAGTCCACACCATATATCTAATAAGAAAAAGATTATCCTAGCCACTGGCATACTCCAAAAAGATAGAAAACAAAAGGAACCTAAATCATTCACACGAAAATTATGCCCAGCTTTATTTGCTGCTCAACTTAATACCAAAAGTAAGGATAATTAATTAAGGTATCTTGCAAAGAGGGAATGAGGATGGGACAGTCTTATGCCTGGAGAGTGGAGACTCAACCTATCAGAGTGCTCTTCTTTGTGAATGTCTTGCCTCCCATCTACAGTTCTTGACTGCATCAATCGAGCTTCATGGGTGGGGTTTGGCCATTTGTGTCTTTTAGGCTTGCAAATAAGAGGCCGACCTCATGCAATGTCTTGACGCTGTTTTTATGGAAGCCTCACTTCCACCTGGGAAGTATGCCAATTTCAGGCACTGTCTAAACTGCTGAAACCACCTGGTGCTAAATGGGAGAGCATCACTTTATGATGGTCCCTGTCATGTATTTTACTCAAATCATATCAAATGCTTATTCGTAAGTAAAACATCATGAAAGATACCATACAAAAAATGTCATGAATGATGCTATGCACTGTTCTTCTTGTTTATTCTCGTTCTGATGAGGTGTTCTTTGAGCCAATAGGTACGCATGGTGACTGGAGATAATATTCAGACAGCAAAGGCAATAGCTTTGGAGTGTGGGATACTTGATTCTGAAGCTGCAGCTGCATATCCTATTCTTATTGAGGGAAGAACATTCCGGGCCTTGTCTGATGCCCAAAGAGAAGACGTTGCTGAGAAAATATCTGTATGAGTCAGAATTTAATCTTCTCTCCTACATTTGTTGTCTAGACCTGTATAGATTGTATGATATCGATGATTAATTGATTATATATGTAGCCAGCTACATAGGAGTCTCCTGTGTGTCCCCCTTAACCTCTATTATGCCATCTACTTCTTGTCAGTGGCCAAAATACTACGTAGCAGGCGATACTTAGCAGTTGCAGCGATACATGGCGGTGTCGTGATGTGAATTTTTAAGTGGTTAAAATTTTTGAATCTGTATAACAACCAATCTTGTGCCTTTTTTTAGTTATTTGAAACCATATAAGGGTAGAGGCAACTTTAGGAAAGGCTATTGAGGAGAAGAAATAGGAAAAATAATGTTTAAAATTAAAATTGATTGGCTAGACTAGGTTTTAAACTGTAGCGCTACTATTTTGAAAATAGCGTAGTGGCCTTGACCGCTACAGACAATATGTAGCAGCCCCTATTTTGAACCATGAGTTTGACAATTGGATCCTGAACCCCTCTCAGATCAAAGTGTGATATTTTTTTCTATTTGTCCCATATGAAGTAACCTGTCATATCTATCTTATCTTGGGCCAACAAAGATCACTTCAATTCAGCAGTGAATGCAAGTCAAATCTATGGGGATCCAATTTGACGCTCATCTGGACATGGAGAATCATGTGTTCCTCATGTAGTTATAGCTGAATCTATCATGCTCTATCTGTACATTTATCCACGAGACGGACAATTTAAAGAGTTAGTATGCAGTTTGTTGGATCCCAACTTTTAAAATAGCAATTACTTGTACTTATTTTTTTAATTTACAATATAAACATGTTGCTGGTAACTCGTACATATTTCTGGTGTCTAATTATTTCCATTTATCATGTTCTGGAAATTCCTGTTCGACCAATGTTTGCATGGGTTAAATATTAAGTGGCCTAAATTCTCAGATACATCTAACTGTTTAAGGTTTTTTATGTACAGGTTATGGGTAGGTCTTCTCCTAATGACAAGCTTTTACTTGTACAAGCACTGCGAAAGAGGGGCCACGTTGTTGCTGTAACTGGAGATGGAACAAATGATGCTCCCGCACTCCACGAGGTTTCATCCGTCCATCTTTCTTTCATATAAATCCGTAATAACTGGGGTGAGGACATTGCTTATGTTGTGTATCATCACTTGTCTAATTCTGTTGTTTTTGTTTTTAGGCAGATATAGGTCTTGCAATGGGTATTCAAGGAACAGAAGTCGCGAAAGAAAGTTCTGATATCATTATTTTGGATGATAACTTTGCTTCAGTTGTAAAGGTTAGTTTACATATAATGAACAAGCTTGTTTTGTTAATTTTTGGTATTATGATTGTGATGATGACATACTTGGTGACTCTAGGTTGTAAGATGGGGACGTTCTGTTTATGCAAACATTCAGAAATTTATCCAGTTCCAGCTGACGGTCAATGTTGCAGCTCTTATAATAAACGTTGTAGCTGCAATTTCCTCTGGAAATGTTCCTTTAAATGCAGTGCAGGTTGAGTTTTGTCTTATGTCCTTTGCTTCTGAGATTTTTTTAAGGACCTTTTTTGTAGTCTAGTATACCATGAACCCAACCAATCAGAGAGCCGCGAGACCCCTTCATTTTAAAATGCAGGAGCCTTGCTTCCCACCAATATGCTACTGCTGTGATCAAGGACTACCAAGTACCAACATGTTCCTTTTGTACGCTACTCATATTTTCCTTGTGTTTACAGCTGCTTTGGGTTAACCTCATAATGGATACTCTTGGTGCCTTAGCACTGGCAACTGAACCACCCACAGATCACCTTATGCTGAGATCTCCAGTTGGACGAAGGTTAGAACTTTGGGATACAGTGGAAAACATAATCATATATTTAATATAATTATTCTCCATATAAGTAATGCACATAGAAATATCTGTTTCTATATAGAGACACTTGCATGCACACACAGTTTCCATTCTTTTAACCATTAAGATGAACTCCAGATTGAGGATTTAGTGGGGTAAAACCCCTTAAACAAGTATTCAATGGAAGAAACATTAAAGAAATTGATGCATTCTAAAACTGTTAAACTTGAGGGTCATAGATCAAGGGGTTAGGATGATCTGATGGATTTGGAAACATCCAAATCTTTTGATCCCCACCTTCCCATGAATTGATGTGGCAGCAGGTGGGCCCCACAAAGCTATGCTTAAATTGCTATGCTTAAATTGCTTACATGAGCGCACGCGCGCACGCATATATAGGCTATGTTTCATTGTCCAATCTTAATGAATCTGTTAATATGACTTTGCTTTCTGTTTTCCCTGCAGGGAACCACTTATTACAAATGTCATGTGGAGAAACTTACTTGTACAGGCATGTTCTTTCTTTTTACTTGAGTTTGTAGGTGACAGCTTTTCTGTTTAGTCTTACTCGTGCCCCAGAGACACTTAGTTTAACTATTATGCAGAGTGGATAGTTTCTGGCTTATCCTAGTGAAAGCCCATCAAATGTTTGCATTTGTTTATTTTTGGGCCATGAACAATTGGAAAAATCATTATTCTTTCTTCCATGGTATTCGTGCTGTTAATGTTGCAACATGTGTGTATTATCATACTTATTTAGTTTTTCTAATCTAATATGTGTGTAATCCTCACTGGGGAAGTACAGGCTCTATATCAAGTGGCTGTCCTCCTTGTTCTCAACTTCAGGGGTACGAGCATTCTGCGTTTGAAGCATGAAACCAGTGAACATGCCAACAAAGTGAAGAACACCTTCATATTTAATTCCTTCGTCTTATGCCAAGTATGATCATACTACTATGAATGGAAGTAGTTCTCTGTATTTTTATTATTTAGCTAATTTTCTAATGGAGGTGTGGTTATTTTCTTATAAGTTAGGGCCTCATTCATGCTTTTCTTAGTACCAACGATGTCGTACGTTATAGAACCATAGGGTTTTGAGACTAAAAAAAATGTACATCTTGTTGAGGTGCCCAATGCCATATGTACTATATCAATAGCTCATTTATCCAGGATGTTGAGCTGATGGATCCCAATGTTGGTGGAGATTAGCCCAAAATGTCTCTGGTCAAAATAACACAATTGTTGTTATAAAATATACAAAGGATTGGGGTCCCCTTCTATCTAGTGTGAGATTTTTGGAACTTCCTCCATTGGAGATCCAATCAGGGAAAAGTTTGGTGAGATTTCCAATTAAACAAATAAAAATACCTTGGGGCTGTGACTTGTCAAACAGAAATGGGAATCTCAGCCAATCATGCACTTGCTACAGCTGAGATGAAACATAATCCTTACCCATCAAGATTTCGTACTTTGTTGCTTCACCAGAAAATTCAACTTTCAACTATTTTTGTGTCAGGTATTCAATGAATTCAATGCTCGAAAGCCTGATGAAATGAATGTCTTTATTGGCATCAACAGAAACCGCCTCTTCATGGGTATTATTGGAATCACCGTCTTACTCCAGGTAACAGAAACTTAAGATGTTTCTGGCCTACAGGTTATCACACTTCTAATCAACTGAAACGCCTCTTTTACATGTAGGTTTTGATCATCGAGTTCCTTGGAAAGTTTGCAAAAACTGTCAGGCTCAATTGGAAGCTGTGGCTTGTTTGCACCGCTATTGGTCTCATAAGGTTTTTTTTTTTTTTTTTTTTTTTAACAGGGAGCACAGCTAATGATAAGGGTGTTTTCTTAGCTTTATTCATGCAGGAAAATGATTGTGGTGTATTCTTAGCTTTACTCATGCATTCCTTCCTTTCCTCCGGTGGATATAAACAATAGTTCCTTTCTTCTTTTTCCTTCTTCAGCTGGCCCTTGGCTTATGTTGGGAAATTTATTCCAGTCCCTGAAACTCCATTGCATGCATTTTTTGCTCCGCTCAGCAGGTGTTTCAGGCGTCCATCCAGGCACATGGGAATCTTGTGATAATTGTAAGAGCCCTTACCTCATATTTGGTTTGTGTTTCATATTAGGAGGAATTATACTATCCCAAAGTGCAGAAGGGCCATGGATTGGTGATCCAAATTCATCTGAACAGATCATACCCCACTATCGGCTGCTTCAATACTCAGCCTGACAGGACAATTGCAACCCTTGGATTTATTATTGCCTTTGATATCTAGTTTACAATGAACAATTGAATTAGTCCATTCATACATGATGGCCATATGTATTAAATGTTTAGGATCCGGAGATTGTTATTTTGATATGCAATTTGGGGTCATCAGTCCTACAGTTTGGGTTGCTGAGGGCGTGCAGCACATGCTAAAAGGCCCAGAAATGATATGCACTTCCTCAGGTCAAAAATAAGTAGTCTCATTTTTTTTTTTTGTACTTTATCTTACTTGATGTGCAGATTTATCGTCAGGCTGTGGGAGTGAAATGCAGGACACTGGTATGTTTTTTGGGAAGAATCTCATTGCCGATGCAGTCTGCTTTTGTTGGTCGGTTGTCCCCAGCTTTGTTCCCCAGTTACGAATAAGGTCGATAAGGTATGGTCCGGGAATGATTACGAATAAGGCATGGACATGGAGACTGGAAACGACGAAACAAATCTGTAATTAATTCAGGATTCGGATACTGATATTTCTCTCCAAGTTTTTACTTTAGAGTATTCTAAAGTAATGAAACTATTGTTGTTTACATTCATTTTTAATATATTTTATGTTGGGAGGTAAGAAAATAAATAAAACTATATGAAATAATAGACTTAGGCCCTAAGGCCCTATTCGACATCTCCATCCAAGTCTCTAAAGCGGTAGAGATTTTGAAAATGGAGGTGTTAGGCAGTAATTTCAGCCTTTGCCGGTGTAGAAAAGTAGAGGCAATGCCTCTTAAATCCACACCCCCAAAATGATGCACTTGAAAAGTAGAAGCGAAAAATAAGAGGGTGAACAGTGACTTCAGCCCCACAACAAACGAGTACAATTTATTATTATTATTTTTAAATCTGAGTGTAAATGAAGATCTAAACCGTTGGAATTGTTTACAAGATTAAACACGGCTATAGGGGTCGTTGGTTCATCATTAATCTCGAGATATGTGCAAAGAAAAATGTCCACCATTGGATTTGATTTTCTGGATTCTGTAGGTTTAGACACAAGATCCAAATCATTTGATCTCTTTGGAAGGTTGAACATGGCTCATAGATCAATTTTCAAGGCTTGATGCATTTTGCTTAATTTTAAATTTAGTCCATGAGCAATCATGTTTTATTTTTTAGGATAGTAAATTACGATCCAAATCGTTGAAATTGTTTTTAATTAAGATCATGCCTGAGGACCAAATTTTTTCCATTGTATCATCGACAATCTCAAGGTATATGTAAAAACCGTGAGCCATTTGATACCATTTTCTGGATTATGTGGGCCCCAAACACAAGATCCAAAAAGTTCTCTTTGTTTGGGTGAACACGACTATGGGGTCAATTTTCAAGGTTTGATACCTTGTGGATATCGAGAAATTTGTGAAAAATGTTCGATCATTAATTTAGAATAGTCTATTTAAAATAGATTCTTGCATTTCCGAATACTCATTTTGATTCTAGCCTTCTTTTTAATCAGTTTTCAAATGGTTCTATTTTGATGGGTTTATCCAAAAAAGAGTAGATATACTAGTAAGATATCCTAGACTTGTACTATAAGAGTATTGGTCACTATGCAAGTGTGTATCATTTTGACACAAACAAGCTGGTACAAGTATCCAGGTATTAGAGGTCTTATGTTTGGAATTCCAAAAATGTCTTCCTTCTTCCAAAGCTTTATTCTTTAATTGGTGGTTCGTTTCTTGTTGTTTTAGTCAAATTTGTGATTTGTATCGTTTCTCTATCTTGACATACGAAAGGAATCATGCCTAATCAAATTTATATGGATTGTGAAACTGTAGGTAGGGAAGTGATCGATGAGCAGACCAAATCCCCACACCACCACGACCACCACCCATCCCTTCCCTTTTTCTCTCTTTTGCTTTGTTGTCTCAGAATATGCATACCTGAATAACCTCATTTTTCAAGTCATCAGAATCATCAATTAGGGACATCCCATCTTCTGTATGGTATCATCTTTTAATTATTCAGCCAGCCATATCATTATGTGAAATTTAGAGTCAGATCAGTCAGCACTAATGTTTCAATGCCTGGTATCCATCTTGCAACTTCCAAGACAGCCCTGTGTCTATGTTCAACCACCTCCTCCTGCTACTGTATGGACATTGCAATTTGGTATTCAAGAACCATCCTGAATCTTGGTGGCCTATTTTCAAAAGATTTTCAGCTTAAAATTTTTTCGAGTCCTTTGGGCTACTGGTACAGTGTGACCCATCTCTTTGAAAATCTCAGCCACTCGAACTGAAATAACGGGCCTAGCCAAATTTCTAAATCTTGATATCTATTTTATATTTATAATGTAATATTATGAAAATTTTAAATCTGACTCATTTCACCAAAATTACAAATGGGCTTAAATATTTATGGTTGGTGGTCAAACCAAATGAGTCCAAAGCAAAATTGACAACTGACTAGGAGTAATTGACAACTACCTAGAATTCTTGCATGGGAAACTTTGAAAAACTCTTTTGTCAATGCATTATTTGGTCTCCTCCGTCTTGATGCAAACAACACAACTAGCTCATTATTGGTTAAGGCATTGTCCCGTTAGGGGATGGGTCCAAGGATCGAATCATGTAATAGCTAGATCAACATTAATCTACAACCGTCACGAGCTTGATCCTTCAACTCTGTTGTCTATAGTGTGACAATATCGTAACCACTGCAATGTTTGTGTTGTTTTGTTCAGTAGTATGTTTTTTGAAAAATATCTATATGCAACAAGATCGGTATGAGCTTTGAAGATTATTTGCTTACCAATAAATATCAAGTGATAGTTGCTAGAAGTTCCTTCCCGTTTTTTGGGATGCCCCAATTTGTACTCTTACAGAAATGCAGTTTTTCAACCCCTATAAATTTTCTAGCGAGTCATTTTGTAACAAGGGCATAGAAAATCCAAAGGAAACAGAAATATTACATAAAATATCCGGTAAATGTATGGAGAACCTAGACTTTTTTATTCAAAATGAATTAGAAACAATGGAAAAATTCAACATAAAAAAAATAAGCAGAAACCTCTCGAAATGATTGAAAAACAAAGGCATGATAAAAAAAAATAGAAATAAGAATCAAAACATTAATTAATTAATGAGCTTTTTGTATATACCCCCTAAGATTTGTAGGATTTGTAAATAGGCCTCGGAGGATTTAGTATTTCTAACAACAAATTTCTTTTTTCTTAAACAATTATTAATTTTTTATTCTGAATGGTAAAAGCTAATCACGCATTTACCAGTTGGATTCCCGCATTAGATTACATTTATTTAATTGATTCCTTGTTTTTCCAATTCCTTATTCCTTTCGCTTCTTAAATTCATTTCCAACCATGGCAGCCGCAGTCCAAATTATTCCTAGTCCTCATGGTGAGCGATGTTCCGTGATTTTATAGTTGTATGGTCCACTTTATTTATTTATTTATTTATTTGCCTATATTGAGAAATCAAACTTGCTCACTCTTACAACCCATGTCCCTTACCAGCTTAGCTAGAGCTTGGGGACGGTCCAAATGGTTGTTTCAGTTTTGCAATTCCATATAAATGTAAAGGACATGATCATAAATGGGCTAGAAGCCTGAGGACATATTGACATGCAAGCCTGGAGAAATGTTTCATCTCGGAGGCTAGACCGAAATAGGGACTGAAATGAAATTGACACCTATCTTCTTGGCCACCTCCTATTGTTTTATCCAGTGTATGTGGATGGAAGGTTTGCATGTGCTCTTAGTGATTAGTTCTCGGCTGTCCAGAATCGAATGTCCCTCGGGCTCATAGGCAAAGACTCTTGGGCTGGATTGGGCGGGAGATACCCTAGGTTAATAAAAAAAAAAAAAGCAGATAAGTTTGAGCACACGAGTCTGGTCGAAGCAGGCCAATGCCACCCTAAATCTCAAGGCTGCATCACAATATAATCTCTCAGGTTTACAAGCTGTAATAATCAGCAGCAGAGGTGAGACAGCAAAGTCTTCAGTCAATCATAATTTGTATTTGAATGCTGATTAGAGATGATAATCAGCATCACCGTTAAAGCCTTGTCCTGATCAAATTGAAGGAAGCTACATGAATTTGTTTTTCTATTCTAGCTTATCCTTAAATCCTCCGCCATGTTGCACTTCTTCGGTTCTATCTTTACTACTTTTATCCCTGACATCTCCAGCCATTTTACAGGGCAATCAACCTACATAGAAATATTTTTTGTTTGTACATTCCCAAACCATCGCGAATGTTAATCCCCTTAAATGCTCCTAAATTCGCTAATTTCTCGTTCTACCTTTTCCTAGTTTTATCATACATCCATCTCAATATCCCCATCTTTGGGGCACTTATCTTTTTTATTTGTTGTTTTCTAATTGGCCAACATTCTATGCTACTAGTCATAGCTAGTCCAATCAATGCCATGTAAAATCCTTTCTCCAATCTTGTTGGCATGCATTGATCACGAAAGACTCCAAAAGTTAGTCTCCACTTGAACTGTCCAATTCTTATCCTATATTTGACATCCTCCACAATCTTTACATACTTGTTAGTTAGAGAACCAAGGTAGAGAAAGGAATCCTTTTATCCAGGCTTGGGACCGATGATTACAAATTGGCGGAGTTGATTAGTGACAGCAGTATCGAACAAAATTCTGCCCCCTCTAGATCATATGTTTTCCTAGTGAGATTCATCAAACATACCATTTCCTAGGTCTAGATTTCAGATGGGAGCCCTGCTTTTATAGCAGTAGCTTTTACATAACTAAAACATGCTAACCCTACATAGATGGGATAAGGATTTTTTTTTTTTTTTTAATGGAGATAGAATAAGGATATGATGACGACGATGGTGATGATGATGAGCACGAGGATGATGATAACGACAAATTTACTATACCATCAGGAAATACGATGGATAATTCTTGTATAAAGCTTGATGTGTTGGGTAACACATTATGTTACACAAAGTTTGGAAACAAATAACAACTGACACCTTACCTATTTAGATGTGCATATGGTTGAACTCCATGTTAATGAAGTATTGTATACAAATATGGACACTTTGCTTGCTTAGACAACCATCACGCTATATACACAGCTAATTAGGTAATGGGTTACATGTCCCTGCCATATCCTTGAGCACTCTACTTGTATCTATGCCGAGTCCAGATGCACAAATCATAGTTAAGAAAAAATCCTCTAGAAAGTGATTCTGGGAAAAAAACTTGTATTTTATGTAGCATTAGAGCTGCAGAAAAATTTCATCCCGGACAAGTTATAATTCCAGGCCTTCCTAAGTTCTGGTACAGAATCCAGAGGCACAAAAGTATGAAATACATTAAAGTTTCATCACTTACAGAGCTTAAGCCTCCGGAAAATTAAGGAAACAGCAGATTTGGGGTATGGTTTTGTTGCAAGACATGTTGGGATGTTCTCGGGTTGTTCAATCCATAGCTTGTGTGCAATCCCACCTTCCTTTAGCTTCTCAGACAAATTCAAGATCTGCGATTCACCCTTAACCTCAAGTGTTACCTGTAGAAGTAGTAGTATTATCAGAAATCAAAGTTAAACTATAACAGATATTTGGGTTTGTATCTGGGCTAATTTACATAGATTCTAATCAACGAGGTGCACTTTCTCACCAACATGAGACTGGATGTTTGAGTCATGTTACCCATTCAGGGCAAAGATTGTTAAGAAAAAATTTAACATTATCATACTAACAAATTATAACCAGTCCTTACCAAACCCATCATGTTAGTATTTGGGATTTAAATGATCTGCCACTACCTTATTCTATTTCCTCAGTTAAAAGGCTTCAAATGAAAATCATGACAACTATGTGAACTGTAAAAATTTTCTAGACAGTGTGAAACCTGAAAGGATTTCCAAAGCTTAAATATTCTGAATCAAACCAAACACTGAACTCTTTTTTTTAGGTAAGGAACCAAACAGTGACTTAAAAGCAGCATACTTGAGAGACAAAAAGAATCAGAAGAACAACAACAATATTAGAAAGAAAACTATTGAGGTGCAGAAGAAAATGGCAAAATGAGAATGGACTCACCAGGAGGAAGAGAAAGGAAATTCCGAAATTTCAACTACAATAATGTCAATTTTGTGACTGTCTCTAAAACGATATTAGAAGCATCATAACAACCCAAAACCAAGCCCTTTTATCCCTAAAACCAACTTTCAACTCAACTTACTATAAGAGTAAAGTTTACTAACAACTATTACCAACCCAGAACAGACTTCCAAGTTAGGGCATCCCCAACATAATAAACATCTAATAACACCAGCGAATTGTGTTCTCTCTCTGGCTCTTTTTTCCTTTTATTGGAAACATGACTCAAACCTTCAACCTTCATCATTTGCACAGTATCTTTTACCATTGAATCTTCTGGTGTATCATAAGATTCTATGGATTGCTCAACGCGATATATCCAACTTGTGAGATCAGCATCCCCTATCAAACTTAGGGAACTCTAATCTTTCCAATTGTGCTTGAACAAACTAATTGTTCCCTCTTTGGGCTGAAAACAACTCTGCATCTTTACCATCTAAGAATGAGCTCAACCAACTCCAAAGATCTCATCTTTTAAGTGTGACAGTGACTCATCCAAGGTCATTCACTGTTTCATCCATATATCTTCCAAAAACACTTAATTCCTGTTCCACCCTCTTCATTTCACTTCAAGTGATGACCATGAACTAAACAACTTCCAATCTACAATCCTACTAACATCTTTATCAATTCAAATCCAAAACCATTTTTACTATACCTATCAGCTTTCTAATTAAAGCTTCCCAATCGTTATGATTCTCTAATTTGAACTGCATTTCAAGAAAGAAACAGAGAAATTTCAGAGAGAGGGAGAGGATTGGAGGAGGAGAGATGTTGCCTTGTGCATCGAGTCGAGATTGCGATCGCTGCAGTAATCGAGGGTGAGAGGGTCGTCTCTGTTGGACCAGATGGCGGCCACGGAGGCGTGGCAGCCCTGCGTGACGACGCTGCCGAGAGGCCACGTGTCGATCAGATCCCTTCGGAGGACTACGTACTGGACGAGAACGTCGGTGGATTCCCGATTCTCTTCTCCGGCACCGGTGCCGGCGTTGGAAGGAGGAGGAGATGGATCTCCGTCCGCTGCTGCGGCGGCTTTGGAGCTGGTGTCGCTGCTTGCGCTACTGCTCATGGCGTGTTTGAAGAAATGCCGATGTGAGAAGGTGCTCTTACAGGAGCTGGAAATCCTAACCCTCCTAATAACAGAAGAAGCAGGAAGAGAAGAAGAAGAGGAGGAAAGGATGCAATGGCGAGAAGGAAGGAGACGCAGTGACAGTGCCATCTTAAATAACGGTGATTTTAGAAAGCCCACCTAAATTTCAATAAAAACTTATGGGCCCACTAGGGGAGTCATCACAGTGGGTCCCATCAGAGGCGGACCCAAGTACATTCATGTGAGGGCAGTCCCACCTGTTGGACTTCCGTCCGCTTTTATATCCATAATGAAAATTGTAGCTTATTTTTGAAAATTCACCTAAAAATCCTGTCTGCCCCAGGGTTTGAAAAATCCAATTGCTTGTTTAGATCCACACCCCTCAAACGAAAATCCTAGCCACGGTCCCATTCTCCACGAGATGGAATAAAGTGGGCCGTTCAATTATTTGATGGTACAATCTTATGGTCATACATTATATCTTTGAATTTGGTAGACCACTCTCAAAAGGTGTGAATTTTTTTTTTTTTTTTTATAATAGATGTTCGCTCAAAATTGTTGAGATCCAACCTTCACTTTGGGGTCAAATGAATCCAAAAATATTGGCCTGTTGGGGCATTTTTTGCATTTTTCTATGCCGAAATTTATTTGTCCTGTTGATATCATTTGATGCAGAAAATGAGATTTATGTGCATGGTGCACTCCTCAGGGGGTGCGTTTGTGCAACCACAGTTACATGAAGAGGCATGAAAAATATGAACGTTTTTCTGCTTTGGAAATATTTCATACTTGGTGCAGCCACTTTTCTATAATTCCTCATTAAAGCTTTCCAATGGGGTCGGTAAATTTTTTTCCCATAGAAGATGAAATATTCCGTGGAACTGGTTTTCCACGGGCGTGCATAAACATGGGCCTCTAAGTCTGGTCAAATAACAGCCATTTGCAGACAAGTGATTAATACTATCCCCTCTAAATCATCAAAGTCCGAACCGACAGAAATTGGCCGGCGGTAAGATCCAAGTAAAGATAACATAATATGTCAAGTAACTTCAAAATGAAGTTTTTATAAATATCTATATCATCATTATGTATCTCAATTACCAACATTTGTGTTTTTGGTAAGCAAATTACAAACATTGAAGATCTGTAGTCTGTCCTATGGAAAAAGAAATGCCGAAGACTAGATGGAGAACGGCTCCTGGTGACATTCCTGGATGGAAAAAGAAATGTCAAAGACTTGCTGGAGAACGGCTCATGTCTCAGTGGGAGTATATTCATGATTTACTCTTCATTACTCATTTCATGAACATTAATTTAATTGAAAAGGTATTCACAAGGCAGTGAAGCATTCACATCCATGTTCGGAAGACGGGAAGGAAGCAAAATTAAGCTGCATTTGTCAGCTGCTCAATTGAAGTAATCCATCTTCACATCTGTTACATCAAGTTGCAAGATCTCTGCTTTACATCCTAGTAATGAACCAATGCTGCACACAGGGAAAATAAAATAAAATCCAATGGGTCACATAACATTGGATCTGGGTGTCATAATGGTGATGGAAGTCAATAGCAATTGTAATCAAAATCATCCAAATTTGCAGCTAAGCTATGAGATATACCATCTGCATTTTCCATAATTCACCATTCTATTGAATATTCATGGTGCATTGGATAAACATCAGAATGGCTATGTTCTCCATTAGGCCTCTCCTAAATCTCCATCGTTATAACCTCAATGCTGGAGAAAGTTGGACCCAGATGGGGATTCAGGGTAGTGTATCCCAGCCAATACGCAGGCCTAGTGTTCGTCCCAAAAGAAAAATTATGGGCACTTCGATATCCTTTTCATCAAACTACACAAAATGGATAAGATGTATGATGAACTTCTACCTTGGATGGGTGCGGCCCAGATCTCCGTGCACAAATTCCTTGATATAGGTCCCAGCCTGTTTTTGGCATCATGTCAGATTTAGGTTTTAGGTTATAAAACTTGTTGCTTAAACAATAAAAAAAAAAATTATTATTAAAAAAAGAGAGGCCCTGAAGAAGATAGCAATAATAATCATGATGGCTGGGGGAAAACATCAGCAACACTATCAGTGAAACAATAAATTACTTAATTGCAAGTGCCCATTGTGTATCCATACAACTGAAAGCAGCAGCAACTTAGTTGCAATTTCCTATAGCCCATCCTTCTCTTCCTTGGACTTTGAAGTTGTGGTATGCATCATTTACTCATTGTTTGTGGATTACTTACTTCTAATATGATTCCACTAAAACAATACTTTCAAAATTACAAATAAAATTATTTTGTCAGAATAATTTAACATTCGAATAAAAAAACTTTAGACAACATTGCTTTGTTATATTTTTCGAAAATCAAAAAAATAATTTACCTTTTAAAGAAGTTCCCTTCAAATATGCAGTCATAATCTTAGAAAAGTACATGTATTGTATGAGCAAAATTTTACCCAATGAAGATAGAAGAAACAGAAATACCTGAGTGCATAGATGCAATAGAAAATATTGACAGCTTCCAGCAATTTTTTCAACCGTCATCCTAGCATCAAAAAAAGGTGCCAATGAGGTGTTTTCAAGAGACAGATAACAGATCAATAAAGAAATTAATGCTAAATAACTGAGAAACTCCATACCAATGTATTATCCGTTTACGTTCTAATGGACTTCTACGATGAAGCACTCTGATTGGGGTTTTCTGCAAAATATCCTAAGCAAGCAAAAAATCATTTTTTTTAAAGATATTAGAATTCAACCCATCTGCAGAACCAAACAAACGGATGATGCATCATTCTTAAAGATGATTTACAACTACATAATTAGGCATC
Organism: Umbellularia californica; assembly: GCA_028538565.1. NCBI lineage: Eukaryota > Viridiplantae > Streptophyta > Magnoliopsida > Laurales > Lauraceae > Umbellularia > Umbellularia californica. The sequence goes on along the minus strand of JAPQWN010000006.1, from coordinate 75,916,760 downwards.
ATTGAAGCCCTATCCCATAGCACTTATAACTATAAAAGAGGCTTTTAAGAATTCTTTGATGACAAGTGAAAGTGTGAAACTACAAATACCAACAGGTGTAGGACCTCACTGAGCAAGCATATTATAAGGCAACATCGAAATTCAAATAATACTTGAAGTTTAAGTATAGAAACAATGGATAACTACAGTTCCAGACAGGTTATCCAGCATGACATTAGAATGTAAGATGCCAACCCTAGATCAATGGGACAAAGCTTAAGATGATGATGACGACAATGATGAGGACAAAAACATCAGAATCTAAGACTGAGCAAGAGTACCAGATCTCTTCTTACAAGCATCTGTAACAATCAGAAAATAACTCCAAAACAGAATCCTATTAACTGATCACAAAATAAATTAATTAATAAAATGCAAGTCTTACCATGTCCTTAAGTGAAGATATGGTCTGCAGATCTTTATCATTGAGAGGACGAGAAATCCACACTAGAGCAGCATATTGCTTCTGCATGAAAAATGCAGTGAACCATAATGCTAAGCCACTGATTAAATATAAATATATAGACTAATGTACATATATATGAACATGGAGGGAATGGAGCCTCTACTTTTGATCATGGGCAATGGAGGTTTGGGTTCGGTCATAATAAAAGGAAGACAGATATAGGGTTCAGGTAAGAGAGACTGAAAAGAGATGAAGTCTTTCTTTTATTCTTAAATCCGTTGAAGAAAAACACTGGACAGAGTTTGCTGAATGCAATTAGTGAACAGTTTGTCACCAATTTGTGTGTATGTATCTATATATAGCTAAGCCCTTCTAACTTTTCTTTTCAACATGGCTTTTGTATCTAATGTACATCTGGCATTCCGAAAACCATGTTATGAAAGAAATAGTGAATGAGAAATTGGTAAATTTCTTTAACTATGAACGATATAGGTAAAACCTGTTTCTCTGCCTCCCCTTCACGCATCAGAGTCCAAGCTTGACTCCCAACTAAATTGAGGTTCCTTACCATCACCTGAGTAGGAGAAATCATTTTAAAGCAGGAAAGAATTAGAAAGGTGAAGCAACACATTCCTCAAAGGAGTTTGATACTCCAGTTTTTACTATACTTCAGGTGGATTCACAGTCGTCAAATACTAACATGATCATGTCATTTTACTTACAAATTTGTCTTTTGAGTTGTTTATATTGTCCACAATTTCTTCAATGTCAGCTGCAGTGGGAATATGACTTGCATTTTGAATTTCAACCAGGAAAGGACGACCAGAGCCTAACATCCGGACCTGATTCAAATTTTGTTCAATATATCTGAATAAAATTTACTATATCAATGTTTAAAGAATGAAATAAATACATACATCGATATCTTCTCTACCAGCAGCATGAAACTTCAAGTTGTCGCCTTTACATATGGGTAGGACATTGCTACTGATAATCTCCTGCAGAACAAAGCTATACATCTGTAAAATTCATCAGAATGTAAATAAAGCTGGAAAAATGAGTTAGATCCTCACTCGGAAACCCATATAAGCATCTCATTGGATGAGGACTATAACCAATCTGAAGTACCTCAACAGATGCCTCTCCCATTCTTTCATCATCAATTATCCAGCAGGTTTGACTCACATTTCTTGAATACTGCAGTAAAAAGAGAGAAAATGCACAAATCACTGTAAAATTAAACCTATCAAATAAATTAAGTCAAAGATAAAGACCATTTGAGCTTAATCTTAAATCTCCTCATTTTGGTTTGCTTGGTAAGGGTTTGAGCACAGAGTAAATTAATTTTCAATTTACCTTGTTCCTGCATTTTCCCCCTTATTTCATACTCGTCCTTTCAATATTCTACACCTTTAACATTCGATAAATTAAATAATACCAGAACTTTGTTCATCATTGGCACCCTTGAAATCATTTATATAGAACAATAACAAGGAAAATGAAGGAAAATGAGGGATGTAAAAAAGAATATAAGTTATTAGAACATAAGAACATTTTAATCTTTAGCGTCAGCTAAGATATAAGTGCTAAAAAAAACACCTATGGGGATCTGAGAGCACATAAGTAAAATCAGGTTAGAAATGAACCAACCATCTCCAGAACAACTTAAATGACAAAATATGTCCATATGTGTCTATAACGGGGTGACATAAAATCCTGGGTTCAGTATCTGAGAGTGCACCACAGTTTGTAGGCCCCCTGAATGTATGCCAATCACAGGGTAAGGAAGGATGGAGAGGTCTATGTGTGGGGCAAATGAACCCCATCAAATCCTTCTGACCACTGATTTCAGAGCATAAAGTCTAACGTTTTTTAATTTTTAGATGAAAACCAATGTATTTTCTCTAAAAACCGATAATGGGTCATATTTGGATGAATGCCCATTCAAAGGGGGTAAGTCATTGTGAGCGGATCGGATTGATAAGATGGGCTCCACATGGGAGTTCCTATATGCGACTGGTGCTCACTAGAAAAGTGTGCGCACACACAAACATGATCAAGAAAAGAACCGGCCTCAAATTTCAAATTTGAAAACCATTTATTGGAATTGAAAATGCACTTTTAACTGCAAAATGCACAGATGCGGAAAACATGCAGGTGTTTTCTCCTCTTAAAAAATGCACCCCGCTGTTCAGTCTACCCAGAGCATGGAAATCATAAAGGCAAAGAGGGAAGGATAGGTCTTCACATGGATTACAGGTGGACCATCAGCCCAATCTGTTAATCCTAGGCTTGGTTTTGAAGCTTGAAATTCAACAGCTTATAAGTATAGTTTTAAGGAGACTTAATCTAATGGTGAAAAATCACCTGATCAGTATTAAATTGAATTTCCTCTAATCACGGGGAATTTGTTTTCACATAAGTGGGCCCCCTATGTGCCTATGTGAAAACAAATCTCTCTCTCTCTCTCTCTCTCTCTCTCTCTCTCTCTCTCTCTCTCTATTTTTTTTATGAGAACGATCCTCACATGAATTCTATGAGAATCAATGTGGGCCCACATAGATCAACCTACGATCAATCTATCACCATCGCACTTACTGATCCCCCATGAGTTAGCACTCGCCTAATTTGACACTTATCCAACTATTGCTTGTTGTTGGATTGAAAAGCCCATTTTCATATGTTTTCACCATCAACCTTTACGGCCTCAAAATCCACCTCTCTAATGATCTGATTATGAGTAGTTTTGCAGCATTCATGGTTCACATTTGGTATGCATCTAGGTAGGCCTCATAAAAAAGGTTCTCATGTAGAAAAGTGAGAAGTGTTATCAAATAAACAAAGTCTTAAATATAATCTGCATATGAAAGTGTGAAGGATGCCCCACATCTATTTTTTATGAACGGCGGTTCACCATAATAAACTGCACATTAGTTCACTTTAAAGTTCATAACAATTTGCTATTCATATTACCAATTGAATGATATAAGTTCATTCCATCATATACCTTCAGATATCTCCCACCGATATATATAGGCATTCTATAGCAGCGGAATGTCAAGCTGCAGGGTTCATAAACCTAGTAAGATAGCAAAGGCGAGTGAATAGGTTACATCAAGAAATTTACATGATGTTCATTAGTTTGGATACTATGTATTGAAAGTTCAAAGTCTAGATGTGATGTGCTGAAAATAGAGAGTAGTAACCTTTTCTGGTGGAAAAATGAAGCGCTCACAGAATTCATGATCTTGCAAACTGTCCAGAGTCCTTCGAATGACTGCATCTGATTCACTACTCGACTCTTCAGTACATTCTGTTCTAGATTGAACGTGTGAATCATCACCATTGTCTAGACTGTGATTAGTGCCTGCTCCAAACTAGTAAAGTCAGTGCCATAGCTGGAAGGCTAACATCATCAACCCAACAAATCATAAAGAACAATAATGCTACGAGGAAGGGAAAGTGTAACCAATTATTTTTCTCCGAGCTTAAGCTTAAAGGATAAGCAAATTTACATGTCTAGGTCTCACCCCAACATATATTTGACACCAAAATATAGAGAGAGAACTATATTTCATTGAGTTCCTTGGAAAGAAGAGAGTGCCTCCTTTTAAAATGATAACCTTTAGGGCACGTTTTTTAAGCCACTTTTCCACGGAAAAATCGTGGAAAGTGGAAATGATTTTCTGCAGTGAAAAAAGGCCCACATTTGGTGCATGCAGAAAAATGAACTAAATTTTCCGCAATTCTGCTGAAAAGCGCTTCCCATGGGAGGATGGGAACAGATATTCCACAGAAACAAGAAAAGATTTTCCGTGGAACTGATTTTCTGCAATGCCACACAAACGTGCCATTAGTGATTCAGCAAATCCCTTCACATGGATGATTTTCTCTTCTTTATAAATCTTAATGTCAAGGGATTAAGAAAATCCCTTTAATTTGTTGTTGTTCGAGCCGCATCACACAGCTTTCGGCTAAATCAGCGTATCCATCATCCTTTTTGGGTGTGGCAAATATACCATCCTCTGTTCTCCCTGCCTGACCACTGGATACAAAAAATGACTGACAACATGTTGTTTCGAACAACCTGTTAGCTGTTTACCTTGTTTTGAACAACCTGTTAACTGTGCTCCACTGCCGCATATTTAATGCCACATGTAAACACACCCACATTGATTAATCTCTTCAAGGGAAACAATGGTTTTCACTTTTCAGGAAAAAATTTTTTCTTTCCATTCAAATGAATGGGGCCAAAAGGTGAAACTATTCAGATGAAATGTTTAAATTAAGTAATCAACCATCTATCTCAAGAATAAACCCAAATGCAATTTTCAATATGTTTGCTTTAAAACCAAAGGCCAGTATGAACTCAAAGGCAAAAAAGATTAATTGGAAAATAAACAAGGCAAAACGGTCGAGGCTCAATATATAGTGAAAAACACAATGAAAACAACTACAAAGACAAGGCACCAGTTGGACATAATGTTCACATGCACCATGATAATTACATAATGAAATCGCGCCACTACAGCTTCTAAATGAAGTAAATAAAAATCGCTATTATGTCGACAAGATTTATCCACGAATGGAGTGTAGAACATGCCTGCTTTCCTTCTTTTGCAACGATTATCTTTTGGTACTAAACTCTGAAGCTTTGATGATGCTTTAGCGTGACAATATGTCAGGCGAATACGGAAAGAGCTAACTCCAGATTTAACACCCTGCACAGCTTCAAAATACCAAAATAGATCAAATATTGTAACTTAATTTCTTTAAGCTAAATACATAAAGGAAATAAATTATTCAATAAGTGAAGATTCACATATAATCTGTTGAACCAATAAACAACAGCAGTACATTATATTACCAATAATGTCTCAAGTGAGCTTGTTATTGACAATTTCAATGCATCCTTCACCGAAATACGTTCAGCAAGAAACTTCTCTTGGAACCAGCCTTCAGACCCATACTTCTTTTTCATATATAACCTATCAAGTCAAAAGGGAAAAGGTAACTAGAAATTCAAAGTAGTGAGAAACACATAGAAATTTACATCATGCTGTTATGTTCGAATGGAACAGCAAAGCAGACATCTTAAGCCCATATTCCTGGGCAATCACAATAATTAATCCATGATACTGAGTTCCTGTAACACTAGCACCATCAAGCTGCATGAACCATGAATAGAAAAAGTGCATTTTGAAATTCTTATTACCATATGACGTCTGTTACAACTGATCATCATTGCACGAAGAGGCGGACCCAGGCACAGCCATGCGGGTGCGGCCTTAACCAAGGTGCGCTTTAAAAAATCCAATAAAAATTGTGGATCCACCCTCAAAATCCACATGAGAATCCTTGGTTTGCTTTCAAAACCAAACTACCTAATAAAGTTCGCACCCGTCAAATGAAAATCTTGGGCCCGCCATTGAATGCACGTAGTTAAAGATTGTAAATTTTTACTAAATGATCAATTAACAAACGACAATTCGCCTATACGAAGAATTCGAATTCCGATTTGCATTATATTATATGAGAATTTAAATAAATACTGTGGCTTCAGCTACATTGGCCATGGCAATTAGGGCTGTCAATGGACCCAAGTAAGATAACAGTACAATTCTTAATTCTACTATCCCAGAATTTTTTTTGAATGATCATTTTTGTAACAATGTGATGTGTTACCTAATCGCCTTTTCATTCGCCAAAATAATGGGCGGCAGCGAGATTTCAAGAGAAAACCCATCAATCTTATACTCCTCTCGTTTCACCAACTGCGAGATTTCGAGTGCAAAATCGCTAACTAGGGTTTTATTCTCACGCTTGTCTTGCTCGCGATTGTAATAAGAAAGTTGCAATACTCCCAAACAGATGCTGCAAAACTCAGTTTCCTGGCCTTGTGATTGTTGAGAAGAATCTGAAGCAGGTGGTTCTTCATCGAGAAGAAGAGAACGGAGAAGTGAAGTAGAGAGCAGTGAGGAAGAGTAGGAAGAAGATGCAGGGATTCCAAAGAGACGGAAGATGCATCGACCACATACCTGTGAGCAAGAAAAGAGGGGTGGGGTTTGTTTGTTGTTAGGGTTTTATGAGGAAGTTGTGATTTGAAGGAAGATAGAGTGAAAGAGAACATACAGCAACGGAGAGCAAGTCGTTGAGTGCGTCGTGAGGAAGAGAGAGTGCAGTGGTTCGGATAGTCATGAGCTCTTCTGCCTCTGCCATCCCTCTCTACTCTATTCTACTCTACTCTACTTCCACTCCTCTCTCTATGTAATTGCCGCCTATTTGGACGTTGGGTTTGGCCCGAAAGTAATCTTAAGAGTCCGGATATCCTGAGTTAAATAGTAGAATTCTAGGGTGGGGCCCACCTAAATCAGGTTTATAATCTATTTTAGGTTTTGATTCATAAATGGGTATGGGTCGGAGCTCAATTTAGGTTTCGATTGATAAATGGGTCCGGTCCCAGGTTCATATAGGTTCTGACCCGGGATCCGCTGTATGAGTCTTTGATATGACAAATTGTACCTTAAAATTAATTTTTTTTCGAATATTTTTATGTATGATATTGGAGGTAGCAGACTTGATACACTTTATAAGTTGAAAGATATGCTTATTTTAAGGGGAAAACATGAAAAATAAATAAAAACTAGAATCGATTTTAGAACTAAACTTTGGTTTCTCTAGGTGGATTTGGTTCCAAGTCTGGAACCAATAAAACAGGTCTCGAGTCAAATTCGGATCTGTAACCAGAATCGTTATTTAAAAATGGATCTAGGTCCAACTCTATCATGATTTTGATTCAGAACTGTCCAGTTTGCAAACCAGTATACCCATATACCTGGATGTCCCCATATACCTGCTAGAGGTCGTCTATCTTGAACGGTTCTAATTTCATTTGTTGGCTCTACTGTAAATTTCCATTACTTTAACTCAGACTGCTCCTCTTAAACAGGCTCAGATTTATATTGTTTACCCTTTAATTTTATCACAAAAAGATTGCATAATGCATACTCTAGAGTAATGGAACCTTGAGAACTTGAAAAAAAATAAGTAGCGGGATCATTTGATCAGCCTCAAATGTATGCAAATTAAAATTTTATGTTGAGAGTGGGATTTGAACCCACGCCCTTTCGGACCAGAACCTTAATCTGGCGCCTTAGACCAACTCGGCCATCTCAACATTTGATGGAAGTTTTCAATATTAATTATATATATACTAGAATCACACCTGCACTGTCATTCCTCAATACAAGGGTGTCATTTGGCCGGGTCAGAGTAGTTCAAAACCTGGCCAAGCCCAGTACATTCGCATTTTTGGACAGGTCCAGATTCAGCCAACAGGTCTGAAAGTTAACATGGGCCCAGCTCAACTCCAGAATGTCATATTGCCCCCCTTTAAGCTATATTGCCAGGGCTTTAGCCATGCTCGAAGCCATTTAACAATGGAGTCAAAAAATGAGACCTGCAACAGTTGAGTTGGGCTCAAACCTCAGTCTTGCCCATCCCACTAGTTTGAATTCCTCTGAGGACAGTCACTTCCATGAACCTCCCCTTTTAGCAAATATATGCATAGTGCTACGGGGGAGGTATTATTAGTTGGATCTCTGTAATCACAAGCTAACTATTAACAAACAGGAGGCTGAGAGGACTTCCGAGGGTATTATTATGTAATTGTGGTGTGGGTGGGGTACAATGCTCTTTGTACCTCTTGTTCTCTCATTCTCCTTTTTGTAATATCTTCGTCTTCTTTCCTGGTTAAAGGACTCCGTTTTATTATCTTGGGTAAAAATACATATTACATAAAATGGAAATGATCCATTTAATTTAACTACAGAACGAGCTATTCTTGGCTTAAATTACATATTACACACAATGGGAATGATCCCCTTAACTACATAATGAGCTAAACAAGAACCCATGGTATGGTAGAAGGTGCTCATTAATACAACCATGAGAATTGTGGGTTCAATTCATGTTTTTTTTAATGATATAATGAGCTAAAAGGAACTAATGATATTACGACGCACTGAAAATCCACCTGATGTAAACCCCTTGTGGGATCTTAAGGCCACTAATATCAGTAGTAAAACACCTGCAACTGCAAAATACAGCGTCTCAATCCAAAGGAGAATAGGTTAGTGTCAATTCATGGTGGAGTGGGGTGGCACTGCTACTTATTGAGTGTGCAAAGGGTTTGCTTGATTATAGAGAGGCTCAGACAAGAGTGTAGCTCATTTAGTTTATGCAAGAGACATCTTTCTAAAAGATATTTCAAAGTCCAGGGCGCGGTGTTGGTTTAGCCCTTTCCTTGTTTCAAGCAAGCCAACCTTCTAGTAAAAAAACAATGCTAAAGGAAAACTAACAAAATGGAGTTCAAGTTGATTTTTGTCTATGTATTTATCCTCCAATTTTAAGCAATTTTTCACATGCCTATGCATTTATTCCCAAAAGATCCGGAGAAAACAACAAAGATGTATATGTATTAGAGCTGCCTCTGTACATTGCAGAAATATCTTCTGAAATTTATACATTAAAAAAACATCAGCCTCAGCAATTGATCCGCATCTTCCAAACAATTAATTACATTTGTATATGCAGTCCAGGCATCTCTCTTGGCTCTAGGCTTTATTTCATACAACAGGAACGGCTCCGGGCCATATCACCAGTCACTTTGTTATCTATAAAGCACTTCTCTTGCTCAAAATACAAATCATCATGCTCTTCTCTTCTAATTTGATTGTGTATATGCAACAGACCAGTGCAGTTTTCATTTGGGCTTCATATGGAAAAGATGGTGGTAGCTTTCATTATTGAAAAGTGAAGCTTCCGCTTACCAAATGGATGCCAATTGTACTCCAAGGTGTGTACTCCAAGGTGATGAATGCATTTTGTCATACAGGTCTTAGGATATCCTTGGATAAAGAACAACTGGACCATTTGTCAGGTTATACCACAAAATGGAACCTGGAGCCCAAGAATCCTCATGTATTCACATAGCTGGCACAGCATTACCTACAAGATAGCAATGAAGAGACTCATTTTATGCAATCATAAGAGTAAGCAATATTAAGTAATTAATAATTTGCATAGTCTTCAGGGGCAAGCATCCTGTATGTTTTGGAAAGGAAAAGTGTATCCAGTTAATGCATTCTAGATATCTAAAGAACATGAGTAATTATTTTTGTTTGAATTACTTGGTGGGAGAAAAATCCCTTTCAATTGCATGATTCACATTTCATAAGAAGGATGATTATTAAAGTCATCCAATCAAAATTGAAATTAAGTGTGAGTTGAGAGGTTGTCTGCTTAAAATATTTAATGATGGTGATAAATATCACTGTACTTACAGGTGCTGTTTCTTGATTTTCTTAACGATATTCCTTTATAAAGTAAACATGTCCTTTTCAGAGTGACTGTCACAGCTCACATACCAACTTGAGATTAAAAAAATGAGTCGATGCTCTGGTTTTCTTAAAAGCCTCAACAAACATTGAAAGGCTAGATTTTACATTAACAGGCCAACCATATCTCCAAATATCGTAAGTGCCAAAAAACTATATGTATCAAAGTATTGAAACATAAACATATACATGCACAGGCTCTAACATAAACTATGAGTGCAGAAAGAAATGAATCAATTAAGGAATCAAAGATACACACAGAAAGTTCTTCTTCCTGAATATTTTCACAGCTATACAAAATAAACAATAACGAGTCCATGCATCCCTTGCATATTCTTATGGATTGGTAACTTTTTTAGCTATTACGTTTATTTCACATGGTCCCATTGAAGACTACTTCATGTTTTCTATTACATCATATGTCCTGTTAAATTAACAGGGTGCTTATTTGAATGACCAAGATCGACATCATCTCATTATTCAAAACATGATGTTGTTTGAACCTCCCTACGCCAATTTGAGGGCGAGGGGCAGAAGATTTGGAAGATAATAAGCCCTACAGACTATCGTATAAAAGAAGGGACTACTATTGTACAATATACTTCCCATTACCATAATATTATTATATCTCGAAGGACTATGATAAGATCATAGAAAGCCAATTAAGGGGGCAGTGATTAGATTGTAGTGAGAAAACCTAGGATTTTAATTACCCTATAATCAAGGGATTTTTGAATTGTAATTCAGTCATCCCTCACAATGAGAGGACAGACGATTCAGCCAACAATACATTACGCTCTTGATTTGTTGTCGACATCATGAATTTGACATCTCATGCAACTTTGGGACCCTAATTGTTTGCATTGTTATCTAAATGGTTTCACTGCTACTCCTACAGCATACATTTTTCCCAGTATTCTAAAGCATGCACTAAATATCTTTATGCAGTGTTGTGTGCTTCTACAGTTTGAAGAAAGAAAAAGTAGCAGCTGCCTAACTGATCATTTCAAAACCTTAAAAAAAACTATAGTAGCCTTGAGTGATGAAAACACCAACTCCCGTTCCCGGCCATAGGATCAGATTCTTGGTTGATGGGACAAAAAAAAAAAAATTAATGGCACAGATGAGAACAGTACCTAACATGGCGTCTAACTGAATCCCTTGTCAACTGTTGAAGCATCAAAGCTCGTGTTTTACCATCAGGTTTAAACCCACTGTTGTGCATACGCATGTACAACTTCTTTGCCTTATCAGACTGGCCTTGTAAACACATGCCCTGAAGAAGTGCATTGTAGAGAGAACTGAGAGATACGTCAGGTGTGGCCCTCTGCAAAACACATATAACTTCAAATGTCTTGGACAGAAGTACATGGTCATCCAAATGTGTGTTCGAGTCTACACCTATGCAAATGGTTTTCTAACAGATGGAACATAGATTTGAAACAAAAACTATGCACTGAAGATAATATAGCAACATAGGCTTCATCAAACACAACAGTAGATCAAATCAACCATGTTGGGATGTACAAGGGCCATAAATCCTCTGACCCTCACCAGTTACTAAGGTGGTACTGTTATTTGGTCCATATCTAATAGGGATGTGACAGGTCAAACTCAGTATGGGACCACAATGGATCCAGGCCTGGACCCCATTTATTTTACATAGATGGGCCCATTCCCAACTCAGGTAGAGTTAACTGGACCCAGATTGGACACCAGGTCTGACTCAGCTACCAAAATAAAACATAAAAATATTTAAAAAAATGGTCTGCTGGCTGCAGGAATCGAAACAGAGAACCTAGGGCTAGGATTGAAGAATGAAGCAGCTACCACCGCGCTGGAAATTCTTGAGAGCTAAATTCTTGCATATAAGATTATTAAATGTTATTTGTTCATATATTGTCTAAATGAACAGTATATAACATTTATTACATATCACTTACAAGGATATTCGGTATGGAACCAAGTGAACCCAGATCCGATTATCAACTAGGCCTAAAACACGGTACATACCCGCATATTTGGGTCAGATCCTTTAACTAGCTGGATAATTGGAGCTCCACTGAATATGTTTCCTGTTTTAAAGACTCAAATGTGTTTTACTAGATTCAAATGGTGAATGTGTATGTCACCTATGACAATGTGAGAGATGAACAGACAATTGTGCTGAATGACCTGCCCTTTTAGGGACGGATTGTATTTCATATATATAGGGGCTGAATGCCCTAATTACAGCAATTAGTAGTATCTAATCAAATCCCTAATTACAGCAATTAGCAATAACTTAATCAAATCAAGATCCTAAAGATTAGCAACTAAATATGTACAGATCTTTGACAAAATTACAAAGACTGGGCCTAATGGGCCTGCAAGCTTGGGCCAACATTAACACCCCCCCTCAAATTGATGCCGAGGAATCAACAAGCATCAATTTGTCAGTCAGGAATTGATGACGCGGTCGAGGAAGAGCTTTGGTAAAAATATCAGCAGTCTGGAGGCTTGAGGAGATGAACGGAAGGGAAATAACATCGCGTAGATATTCATCCCTGATAAAATGACAAGCCACTTCAATGTGTTTAGTTCTCTCATGAAAAACTGGATTCTCAGTAATCCGAATGGCACTGGTGTTATCCGCATGTAATGGTGTAGGAGATTTCTGGGAGAAGCCAAGTTCCTCAAGAAGACCACGAACCCATATAATTTCGGAGCAGGCGGCAGACATAGCCCGGTATTCTGCCTCAGTGGATGATTTTGAAACTCTGTCCTGTTTCTTCACTTTTGATGAAATAAGAGCATCACCTAGGAACATGCACCAGCCCGTAGTGGACCGGCGAGTATCAGGACAACCTGCCCAATCAGCATCAGAATAGGCAGACAAATGCATCTGCGAGCCAACAGGGAAAAACAAGCCTCTGTGAGAAGTGCCAAGAAGATAACGAATAATACGTCGAACAGCGGCTAAATGAAGATGATGAGGCTTGGTCATATACTGACTCATCAAATTGACTGCATAACTGATGTCAGGCCGAGTAGTAGTCAGATATATAAGACTACCAACGAGTTGACGATAATATGTTGGATCAGAAAGGAGATCACCACTGTCACTATGAAGTTTAAGATTCAGTTCAAGAGGAGTATCCACTGGTGTGGATTTAGACAAACCCGCCGATTCAATTAAATCCATAGTATACTTATGTTGATGTAAAATCAACCCCTTCTCAGAGTGATGAACTTCCAATCCCAAAAAATATTGCAGAGGGCCCAGATCCTTCAGATGAAAAGATTGATGCAGAGAAAATTGAAGATCTTGAATCGTGGCTGTATCTGTGCCAGTGATGATGATATCGTCTACATAGACGAGAAGAATGGTAATTCCTTTTGATGTGTGGTGCAAAAACAAAGATGGATCATAAGGACTCTGCTGAAACTGTAGCTTGAGTAAAGCATCTTTGAATTTGTCGAACCATGCACGAGGTGCTTGTTTTAGCCCATATAATGATCGTTTCAGAAGAGCAACTTGATCTGCCGATGGTTTCGGGAAACCTTGAGGTAATCGCATGTAAACTTCCTCTTTAAGATCACCATGAAGAAAGGCATTTTTCACATCAAATTGAAAAAGAGGCCAGGATTGAGATGCAGCGATGGCAAGGATAGTGCGAACAGTGGTCATCTTTGCAACAGGCGCAAAAGTTTCTTCGTAGTCAATGCCATATTCCTGTCGGTTGCCAAGGGCCACAAGCCTAGCCTTGTATCGATCCAAAGCACCATCTGCCTTTAATTTGATAGAGTAAACCCATTTACTCCCAATAGGTTTAACCGAAGCTGGGCAAGGAACAGTAACCCAGGTTTGGTTCTGCTGTAGAGCACTAAGTTCTTCTTCCATAGCCTGTCTCCAGCACTCATGTTTTGCTGCTTGTGAATAAGAAGTAGGAATGGATACAGAGGATAAAGTAGCAAAATATGAAGAATGAGAGAAACCGTATCTATCCGGTGGACGAGATATACGAGCAGAACGGCGAATAGCAAGTTGAGGGAAAGTTGATGCTGGAGCAGGAGTCGGGACCGGTTCTTGCAAAAGAGGCAAAGTAGTGGCATTTGTTCCTTGTCGACGAATATACACCTTGTCCGGATGAAATCGCAAAGGTGAAGAAAGACATTCATCATCAAAGGATGGTACTTTAGAAAAGGAGATTTCTGGAGAAGAATCAGAATAAGACTGAAAAAGGTACTGATGTTCAAAAAAAACAACATTCCGAGAAATGCGAATACGCTTGGAGGTGGGGTCATAACAAACAAAACCTTTTTGGTGGGAAGCATAACCAAGGAAGGCACATTTTACAGATTGTGCGGATAACTTGGAACGTTCATGTGTGGGAAGATGAACAAAACAAACACAACCGAAAGTGTGGAAATTTGTGTATTGTGGGTCAGTTTTGAAAAGACGAAAATGTGGAGATGTGGTTTGAAGTTTTGGAGAAGGAAGACGGTTGATGATATGAGTAGCAGTGGTTAAAGCTTCTGGCCAAAATCTAGGTGGAACGGAAGATTCTAATAATAGACACCTGACCATGTCTAGAAGATGACGATTTTTCCGTTCTGCAACACCATTCTGTTGGGGAGTATAGGGACAAGTCCGTTGGGATATAATCCCTTTGTTTTGTAAAAATTCCTGAAATTGTTTGGACACATATTCCCCCCCCCTGAGTCGGTTCGAAGAACCTTAATACATGTGGAAAATTGATTTTGAACATAAACCAAACCAAACCAAACCAAACCAAGCCTTTTCCCACTAGGTGGGGTCGGCTATATGGATTTGACGACGCCAATCAAATCTGTTTAGGGCCATGTCCTCCGTTAGATCCATGTAGGCAAGGTCATGTTTAATAGTTTCTTTCCAACTTCTCTTGGGTCTCCCTCTCCCTCTCCTACTCCTGGCAATCTCTATGCCTTCACACCTTTTAACAGGTGCTTCCATTGGACGCCTTCTAACATGGCCAAACCATCTTAGTCGATTTTCTCTCATTTTATCTCCAATCGGTGCTATTCCTACTTTGCCCCTAATCTCCTCATTCCTAATCCTATCTCTCCTTGTGATCCCGCACATCCATCTTAGCATTCTCATCTCCGCAACTTCCATCTTCTTAACATGATTATGCTTTACTGCCCAACACTCTGATCCATATAACAATGCTGGTCTTACCGCCACCTTATAATACTTTCCTTTAACCTTGAGGGGGACTTTCCGATCACACAAGACCCCCGAAGCACTCCTCCATTTGGTCCACCCGGCCTGAATCCTGTGACTTACATCAGTATCAATCCCTCCATCCTGTTGCACCATCGATCCAAGGTACCTAAAGTTTTCTTTCTCTACAATCTTTTGTGTGCCTAAACTTACTTTTATGTTACCAAGTGTCCTACTTTGGCTAAACTTGCACTCCATATATTCCGTCTTGCATCGACTTAGCCTAAACCCTTTTGTCTCTAACGTTTTCCGCCATACTTCTAGCTTAGCATTCACTCCTTCTCTCGTCTCATCTACTAAAACAATGTCATCTGCAAATAGCATACACCACGGCACCTCATCCTGAATATGTCTTGTAATCTCATCGATAACTAGGGCAAATAAGTACGGGCTTAACGCTGAGCCTTGGTGTAGACCAATCGTGATAGGAAACTCCTTAGTCTCTCCGCCAGTCGTCCTTATAGATGTCACGGCTCTATCATACATATCCTTTATCGCCTCAATATATGCGACACACACTCTTTTCTTTTCCAGTACTCCCCATAGAATCTCCCTAGGAACCCGGTCATAGGCCTTCTCCAAGTCAATGAACACCATATGTAAATCTTTCTGGCCTTCTCTATACTGTTCCATTAACCTCCTCAGGAGAAAGATAGCCTCCATGGTTGATCTCCCAGGCATGAAACCAAATTGATTATCTGAAATGTTTGTTGTCCTTCTTAGTCTTCTCTCAATAACTCTCTCCCATAATTTCATCGTATGGCTCATCAATTTAATCCCGCGGCAGTTCGCACAGTTCTGAATATCTCCTTTGTTCTTGTATATGGGTATAAGAATACTTTTCCTCCATGCATCCGGCATCTTCTTGCTCTTTAGCACTACATTAAAAAGTTTTGTCAACCAATTTATGCCATTCTCCCCCAAGCACCTCCAGACCTCAATAGGGATACCATCTGGCCCAACCGCTTTCCCATTCTTCATCATTTTCAATACTTCTTTAACTTCTTCCCTACTGATTCTCCTATAGAACATATGATTCGATTCTTCCCTAGAAATGGTAAGCTGTCCCAATTGTATGTCACTACTACTGCTTTCGTTAAATAACTTGTAGAAGTAGCTCTTCCAACGCTCCTTTATCTCATCGTCCTTTACTAATACCTTTTCATCCTCATTTCAAAAATTTTTGAAACACATCAAAGACTTCAGATTTGGCATGTAGAAAATAAATCCATGTAAAACGGCTATAGTCATCAATGAAAGTTACGAAATACTTATACTGTGAATGAGAAATAATTGGTGCAACACCCCACACATCACTATGTATTAAATCAAAACTTTTGGTAGCAGAAGAAATATGTAACGGAAAAGGCAAAGTTTTACTCTTTCCCAGCTTACAAGTGGTGCAATCAAGAGCAACATCAGATGATAAAAACTTCATTTTATTGATATGACCAGAATTTAACAAGGATAACAAAATAGTTGAATTGGGATGACCTAATCTATTGTGCCACAACTGCACATTATTCCTAGAGACAACTGATAAAGCAAACAAAGACATATCTGGATTTGGTGTTACTATCTGAAGAGGAAACAAACGCCCCCACTTAGGCCCCTTCACTATTACCTTCCCCGTCTCCTGATCCTGCACCACACAACCAGAGGAGGAAAAAGAAACATTGCAGTTATTATCAACCAATTGACCAACAGAGATTAAATTGGTAGAAAGATTGTTGGAACAAAAAACATCATGTAAAGGTAGAGAATGAGCAATATCACCAACAGAGGTAATTGGAATTGTGGTACCATTAGCAGCATGGACCTGAATCTGTCCATCATATGGTTTAAGTTTGGAGAAATGTTTGGAGGATGATGTCATATGATTGGAGGCACCAGAATCAAAATACCATTGAGAGGGAGAGTGAATTTTACCAGATATACCAAGAGTGGAAAAAGCCTAGAAAATCATCTGATGGATCAGTTCAGGGGAGACTGGAGGAGCAGAAGCAGGTGCCGAAGAAGATGTGGAAGAAGAATCAATAGTGCCAATAGCAGTAATCGCCTGGTACACTTTCGGATTTCTGTTTTGAGGACGCTTGCGGCATTCATTGATTGAATGTCCAGATGCTTTGCAATAATTGCAGATCCGCTGCTTGCACTGATTTGCAAAATGGCCGAAAGTGTGACACTTGAAACACTGCACTTTACTCATATCTCTGGTTGGTTGCTTCCCCTTGGAAAAATAAGCAACATTTGCTGACGAGTTCGGTGATTGAAAGGCAGTGGGTATACTATAGGCAACATCCATAGCACCCGAACTAGCTTGGTGGATCATACCAGATTGCGTCAATTGTCTCTGTTCCTCTCGCAATAATTCATTGAGACAGACATCCAGTGAAGGAGAAGGGACCCTACTCATGAGATTAGATCTGACAGATTCATACTGAGGCCTTAATTTCATAAGAAATTGATCCCGATGACTAGATGCTAAAATTACTTGCACTTCGGGAAGAGCTTGTGCAGAAATATTGGCATATTTGATGTCATTTAATTCTGTCCACAAAGTCTGAAAACCAGAATAATAGTCCTGAATGGATGACGTCCCTTGCATATAATTGGCAATTTCAAATTCTAACTGATACTGTCGAGCAGAGTTGCCCTGATGATACACTGTTTTAAGATATTCCCACATCTCTTTGGCAGATTTGTAAGGTCTCAAATTCATGAAGAATTGTGGTTCCATGGAACCGAGAATCCAAGTTTTGACCTTAGCATCTTTTGTGTTCCATGACAGAATTTTTTTCTCATCTTCTGTTGGTTTTGGGTCAGTGCCAGAGATATGGCCCCATAACTCTTTACCCTCTAGATAAAGTTCAAATTGAAAAGCCCAGGAGGGATAATTTTTTCCATTAAACTTTATTAAGGTGATTTCAGATTTCTCCATTTGTAACAATGATGCAGAGGAACCAGCAAAACGATGATCCAGACAGTAACAGAATCACAGCTAAACAGAACAGTAGCCAAAGAAACTTAGCAGAGATCCACAATGAACAGGAACAGGTAACAGAAGAACCAGAAGAAGAAACAATGACCACTTGGGGCCCACAGAGATTGGCAGAGAAGAACCAAGCAGAAAAGAACCACAGCAGCACAAACCAAACACAGCACAGTAAGAAGCACCAAAAAAAAAACTGGTCGTTAGTGGTCTGGATGACCACGTGGACCCAAGATGATGATCAGATATCTGATCAGAGGGGGAGGATGAAAGCACAATGAAAAGTCACCACTGGTGGAAGAAGACCCACTCCAAATGGATCAAGATCCACAATTTTGGACGGCCGTGATGAAATCTTCTTGATAAAACAGAAATATCACAAAAAATGATAGATGGCCTACCTCTGATGAGCCATAAATCTTGAAAAAATCATCATAAAATAGTAGAGCACCAGACGACCAAGATGGGTGATTCCGCTGATATGGTGATTATGATCACAGGTGGGCCACGTCTAAATCTGAGTTGATCAGGACCACGTCTGGATGATCAGAATGAAATAACAAACTCTGAAAGACTTCCAGATCCCGGAAGATGACTAGCAGAAGCAGCTGATGATGATCACTTGTGGGCCACTCCTGATCTGAGATGATCAGGGATGCAATGGCTTCCAAAGCTTGGAAGATGACTAGGAGATGATCACAGATGATTGACCATGCTGATCAAAGAAAATCAATGGCTTCCAAAGCTTGGAAGATGACTAGGAGACGATCACATATGATTGACCATGCTCTGATACCATGACAATGTGAGAGATGAACAGACAATTGTGCTGAATGACCTGCCCTTTTAGGGACGGATTGTATTTCACATATATAGGGGCCGAATGCCCTAATTACAGCAATTAGTAGTATCTAATCAAATCCTTAATTACAGCAATTAGCAATAACTTAATCAAATCAAGATCCTAAAGATTAGCAACTAAATATGTACAGATCTTTGACAAAATTACAAAGACTGGGCCTAATGGGCCTGCAAGCTTGGGCCAACATTAACAACCTATTCTTTAGTGCCATCAGGATGGCAAGAAAAGGTCATAAGAGACTAATAGTAGTGCCATCAAGACCTGATCATTTCTCCTACAATATTTGCATATATAATAATAACTTTCAATCTAGCAAAAATTAATAATAATAACTTCGGGCAAGTGAGATGCAGCTAGAAGATAAAATTGAATAGCTAATATGATCAAATAGCAAACATTGAAGAGAAACAGAAAAGATAAAGTCGATATAAATATCGATAAAAACGGATACTCACATCTAGGATTTCCTCTGCTTCGACCCATAGAGATCCCCATACGCAAGCTCTTATTAATGACAGGTAAGTAAATGTGTCTGGGATGCACTTCTTATGAATCATATGTTTGTAGACTTGCAGAGCAACTTTTGGCTTCCTTGCAGCCTCACAAGCACTGATAGCATGATTATATGATACCGTTGATACCGTCAATCCACTCGCTTCCATCTGCCACAGAAGTTGCAAAGATCGATCCCAAAAAGCAAGCTTCTGACATGACATTAAAGTCACATTGTACAGGTGAACATTCAATTCAGAACTACTCTCTCTTTTAATATGGTCAAAAAGTTGAAGAGCATCAGCATAATGACTTCCTCTATACAGAGCACCAAGCAATGCATTCCATGTATATGCATCAGGCGAAAGACCCGAAGATTTCATGAGATTATAAATCCTAAAAGCAAGGTTGACTTTCCCAGCTTTCCCAAGACAATTGATAACTTCATTATAAGAAACAGCATTTGGCTTCAACCCACTGTCCAACATACGTTGGAAAACACTAAGAGACAAATCCCACTTCCCCTCCTTTGCACACGCACCAACCACGGCCTTCATAACAACCTCACTTGGTTTCAATTGATTATGAATCATTTCAATGTAAGCATCAATTGCCAGTTCAGTTTGACCTAAGTGTAAGAAATTACAGACCAACAGACTGTAGGTAACCGTAGTTCCATTGTGACCATCCTCCTTAAGTCTTCTCCACATTTTCTCCATTTGAACCCAGTCCTTTGCTTTCGCACACACCGATATCATCGTGTTGTAAGCAATCGCATCAAAACATTTCAACTTCCCTTCTTCTTCCAGTTCTGTAAACAATTCCAAAGAGGAATGATAACCCCGAGCAACTGCAGCTGCTTTGAGGATCAAGCTAAATGTATGGCCTGTAGCAATGTCCTTCTCGGTCATCATCATAAAGATTCTCAGAGCATCATCGAGAGACCCATTCCGTAAAAGACATGCCAGAAGAGAGTTACAAGCATGTGCACTGGGTAAAAGGCCCAAGCACTCCATCGAGATGTACAATTCCAGTGCACTCCTAACCTTGTTGGATCTGCTAAGTCTCAATATACTTCTCGACAGCATCTCTTCATCCCTTTCCTCTAAAAAATGCAGCTTGGCCTCAGACAAGCAAACCCTCCCATCTAAATCAGAAAGCATGGTATTATTAGTCCTCTCATTATGGTCATCCCTAGTTGGGACATTATCTTCATAAGTACTCATGTCAAGCTCTTCTTCTCCTCCTTGAACTGATGGGTCGATTTCTGCTTCTTCACAAACCAAAGCAGAATCAAAACCAGAAAGCATGACTGAATCTGTACTTCTCGCAGACTCGAGACGCCATCTCATTCCTGGCATCCCCTGATGGGTCCTGATCCAATTACCGCCTTCTCCAAAAAAAGATGACTTGTTGAGTTCATATATAATGTCCAGCTTCCTAATCACCTTCTGTTCCATACAACTGATGTTTACGTTACAACTGCCACATACAACATCATTCCTACTTCTGCAGCTATTCAATCGTGGGCGCGAACCATGGAACCCATGGGTTGGGATGAAAGCTACAGAGGAGCTCCTTAATACTTCCAACATGTTACAACCCAAATGTAGAAAAGACCAATCAAAGCTCCACAAGACTTAAAACATGAAGGGAATGCGGTTTATGTTGATTAAGAGAAAGCCCCAGATCAGCAGAATTACTCAAAGTCATTTCTCCATTGCAAAAGGATTAGAAAACTCATTTTGCACTATACTTGTGAGTTGTGACAGAATAGAGGGTATGTGACGTGACAAAGTAGATTAGAAGAGAAAGGCACCCATAATCTAACTGTTTCAGGGTAAACCCAAGATATATAGTTTGGAGTCTACCTAAAGATGGACAAGAGGAATACAACCCTTTTCACTGGAATGGGGGCGGAGAGATCCGATTTTCGTTGTTGGTTTACGTTCACAAGCAGTCCTCGCCAATTGCTTCGGTTTCATCTTCTGATTCTTCACAATTAGAGCTTGGAGTTCACTGCGGCATTGCGTCGAACATCTGGTGTGAGTGGTGTAAAGTTGCTCGGGCTTTTCGTCAAATACTCTGCGCGCGACTGGGAACTGAGAAGCGCGACTGGGTTTTTCCCTATTATGTGAAGGAGCGATGGAACGAAATGAAAGGAGAAAGTTTATCTCAAAAGACCGATCTTTTTGGCAACGGGTCGGGTTAATCGGGTGACCCGCTTCAACCCTTCAAATATGGGCCGTTCTATTGTTGGATTGGATATGAACTTGTGTTTCGACGCATGATACCTAGATCAAGATGTGCTAAGTTTCTAGCGAGTCCGTGCCAAGCAATCCCCAAAGTGGGCCCCCGTAGCATACGGCAGAATGCGTCCGTTGCTCATGACTCATGAGTCAGGTTGCAAACGGGTATCTAATTCTCCTATTATTTGAGAATTTTGAACAGAAAATAATCAGGTCTCAAACCTATTTTAGTTTTCGATTTATAAACGGATTCGAGTCCGGAATCCAATTTAAATTCCGATTGATAAACTGTTCCGAGTTCGGAACCCAATTTTGATTATGACGCCTTGGACTTGAGACCCGGCCTATGAATCTTTGATATTACAAACTGCATTTCAAAATTAATATTTTAAACATTTTCATATATAATATTAGAGGTATTAGACTTGACGCATTGTTATAAATTGAATCATATATTTATTTAAAAAAAAAAGAAAAAGAAAAGAGAAGTTAGAGTCAATTTGGAACTAGATTCTAGTATTATAGAGGGGCCTGGTTTCAAATTCGAATCCGAAATTTTCTATTGAAATCGGGTCTGAATTCTGAAACCAACAAAATTACTTCAAGCCAAAACTGATCCCGAACTGGAATCGATAACGGGTCCGCATCTGGATCGAATATGTTCTGACCAGGAACCGGTCAAACCGGTCACGTTGGCAAATAGTACCCCCTGACTCTTTGCTATACATATACATCTATCCCATGCATGAAAAAAGGGTGTTCTCCTCCCTGTCTCCTCGTGCTCCTCTCCTGCTTCCTTCTCTCCTTTTCATCAATTTTATCCCTTTTTTTCTTTCCTTTTCCTCAACGCAAGCAGAGCCGCAACGAGAAACCCTAGTTGTTCCCCAACCATGAAACCCTTCTCGCTGCTCTGCCCTCTCTCGTTGATCCACCGCCGGAGCTCGAGCCATCGATCGCCGGAGCCATCTCCTCTCTCAGCCGCAGGTGCTTCTTCTTCTTCCCTCCTTTTTCCCTCAATAGTATGGATGCTTCTTCTCTGTTGTCATTCTTCCTCTCATCACTAATACACCCTCTTCTTTGATTTGCACGCACGATCACAGATGATCACGATTGCTATATCTATTCATTAAAGAAAGATGAGTTTCAAAAGGAAAACGGGTTTCAATGAGGTTGGTATCTGGACTTTGGGGCTTCTCACCCAAATCCCCAACGTATAATCCCTCTCCCTAAAATTCTAACCCCTCATCTATTTCTCTCTCCTACTTCTGTTGGTTTTTTATCTCTCATTTTTTTCTTCTATCTCTGTTTGCAGTTCTTTGAGGCATAAATTCTGGTATGAGATGGCCACGATTGCGATCCTTCGCTCAAGTTGACGCTGGAAACGGTATGCTGAAAACTATCTTAAACACTAGATGTCTCTTTAGATTGTATGATGTTGGGGTTTTGCATTTTTTATTTTGCTGTGTTTTGTTTTGTTATTATTTATTGTCTGTTTACACTTGGTTAGGGTTTAATTAGTTGTTTGGAATTCAAATTTGTGTTTGTGATGTAATAAAATCATATGATTTACCATTATTGTTATTAATTGTGATTTAGTTTTGTTGGGAATGATTGTTCAATTTGTAGGAATGACTATTCTATTATATTGTTACACTGTTCTAAAACTGGGTATGGTTAATTTGGTTTTTGGGATTTGTTGTAAATTGATTTTGTGATATGATTAAATTCTATAGTTCTCTTTTGTTACTGTTTTTTAAAAAAATTCTGAACCAATTGCAGTTGATTAGGTTCTCATTTGGAATTTGTGTCTGCATGAATTTAAATTAGTTCTTTTAATTTTTTAAATTTGTTATGGTAGATTTGGATATACACAAATAAGAATGATGGTAGAAATGAATGGTTTTTAATTGTTAACCAGAATTGTACAAATGTTTGTTGAAAACACATCTGTTTACATGCTTTTTAAGCATGATTTCTATAGTGATATTTTGTGCAGCTCATTCCTTGCCCATGTTCTGAATTCTATTCATTACTTAAAAAAATATGCAAAATAAATATAAAGATCAGCAAACAAATAGGTTTGATTATTTTCATCATCTCTCTCTAAGACTTCTTATAGTCATTACAAACATCAAGAAGCTAATGAATCCTTATTCATTTTTTTCTATTAAATTATGAATCACAAATAAATTGAGATTTCCAAACATGCTACATAGTCCCCAAAGAGACGGAGCATTCTTGCATTTATGATTTCAGAATATGCTCCTTAGGTACTTCCCATTCATTGTTTTCTACATTTTGATCGGTTTTGGAGGTATCGAAAGGCTCACATATACATATAAATGTTTGGGTTTGGCACTGTATTCAAGGAAGTAATCTGTCCCCCATTTTATAGCTAAGTACATATTTTGCAATTGCCCAACCTTTTGCAACCGATTCATGTATAAAATTGCACCCCAGGAAAGAGTTGTAATGGTGAATGCTATTGGGAATCCAAATTTCACATTATCTCCTGCGTCATTGTATCCGCCAGTGAGGAATTAAGATATTTTGGTGAATTCTTTTGTCTGTTTGGGAGACAGGTTGCAAATTTAGCTGGTTAATTGAAGTATTTAGAGTCTTTCTTTATCTCTTGGTTGTTGGACTTTGGGAGTTCTGTTGTGAAAAAATTAGTAGAAAATCAGTGATTTTGTGTTCTTTCTGGGCCCCTTTGTATCTTATTAATAATCCTGTAAATGCTTGTGATTTTATTTTTTTCTGTAGAATATTTATTGTGAATAATATGATTAGTGTTTGATTAGTTTATTATGAACTTTGATGACACAGATTGTTGCACTCTTGAATCTCGATCCTCTTGAATGGTGACACTCAGATTTTTGTGCAAGACCCCCTTCCCTTCTTCAATCTTTCTCCCTTCTCAAGCAATCTTGAGTTACCCAGAGGTGTCAATCAATTATCTGTTGTTTCTCCTCATTTTGCTTTGCTTTCTTTTGGATTATGTGGTTTTACTTGGCACCTTCTTTTGGGTCTTTTATTTTTTTTTTAATTTGATTATTTCTTTGTGCTTTTTCAGCTAAAGGCTGCTTCTTTCATCGATCCTGAATTAACTTGTAGGTGTTTTTATTCAATTTCTCATGGATTGTGTTGAATTTAATTGCCCCCTTCTTCTGGGTTCTTTATTTTCCTTCAATTTGATTATCTCTTTCCTGTTTTTTAGCTAGAGATCTCATCTTTCATCATTGATGACTTAATCTGTAAGTGAATTTCTATTCAATTTTATCTTTCTTTGTTGAAGCAGATTGAGTAAATATTTGTTTTGGGTTTGTATGGGACTTGGGTTCTTCCTTGAAACCATGTATAAGAAGAAAAGAAAAAAGAGGCGTTCTCGGTTTTGGGTTCTTTCCAGTTGGGCATTGGTTGGATTTGGAGGAATCGATAATGCCTAATACCCAAACCCACTGAATCACTATCCAATTTTATGTTTCATTGTATTCCTGATTTACTGATGAGTGATGACATGTATTGATTCAGCCGGTGTATGAAATGCACAAACAGATATGTTGGATACTGGTCTTAGTTTCTCTAATTAGATTTCATGAAATTCATTTAAGCTAGTCAACTCTTTATTGGATATTCTGATGCAAAATCCATGTACTAATAATAGATTGGTATTTCTTATTTGATTACTCTATCTAGCACTCTAGCAATAATGTACACGATACTTGTATTTGCTCAAAAGTATTTTTTTTCTCCAGTTAAGCTTATGGGCATAGAAGTGTTTTTTTTTTTTTTTTTCTTTACCACTATAGATTGTGTTATTGGAGATTGTGTTATTTTAATGTGTAATTGGCTTAGGCTGCTTATTTTCATTTTTTTCCTTCTTTCATGTTTCATTTAAAAAATGGTTTGCCAAGATTCGTCCATGTTTTTGGAGACAACTTAGCAATTGCAAAGTGTTAAGGGTAAATATGCAATGGCAATATTTTTTCCTCGACTAATAATTAGTAAGGTCTCTAAAAATTACTGTGTCACATGATGAAACTGAGATTCAACTAAATATTCATAATATATGCATACGTTGTACAAATTTTTTTTTTTTTTTTTGGTGAAAGCTTGCTTTATCTTAATATTAATACTATATGTAAATGTTTTTTAGTTACTGCAATTAGTATATGTATAATGTATATTTTGTATAATTTATTAAAAGAAGTTTGAATGCTCTTGATAGAAGAAGTATCTGAATATTGTAGCATGCATGTCCAATGAAAAGTTCTCCCTGCAGGAAATGCGTACGCTGTCAACTCTTCAAATGGATCCGCCATTGGCAATGGCTTTCTAATGTATCAAGATCACGTCATTTCCGCCTTTTAAAAAACTAAAATACTCATATTAGATACTTAGAAACAAAATTGGACACGACACCCCTCTCTTGTGTCATGTAAAAGCTGTTTAAATCTCATTCTCTCTCATCAGCTCATGTAAAATTATTTGGCATGTTTCCTTATTCATTTTTAGGTAAAACACAAATTATCTTCTTGGGCTAAGAACACTCATACTTTCCCTCAAGGGAGATGTACTAAATATTAGATCAATTAGAGACCTAGAATTATTATATAAAAAAATTAGAGACCTGAAATCAGTTAGCTCCTTAGGGAAGTTGTGGAGAATTGAGTAAGCCGGTGATTCAATTTGGATACAAGGTAATGGGTAATTACTTGATGAAAATAGGCTTAGCATATTAAGTTTACATAGAATGCTTTTTGGTGCATGAGTGGAATCTTTGAGTTGCAAGATGTAGTTGATACAGTGAAGGAAATTGTATAGCATTTAGAAATATCATGTCCTCTAATTTTTCGAAACTCAAAAAGGAAATAGTTAACCTGATATTTTCATTATATTTAGCTTATTTTTAATTTAAGAATTTGATGCAACATTCTTGGGAATAAAAAAGAATAATAAGGACCGTTCTATTTAGTTCTGATCGGATGGAGAAGTATTCACCTTAGATCATTTTTGAATTTTCATTTTATCGATCATACGTTGAAATTATGAAAGATTTTAAACATAAATTGCGAACACTGCAATGATTTACTTTTTATTTTTTATCACCCAGCACATGTTTTACTCAAATGAACTTAAAGTAAAATGTCATTTAAGGTCATTTCTTATTGCAGGCAACAATAGGGAGAACCAAAGCTTCTTCCAAAACAAACTGTTGCTTTTATATATGGGTATAGAGATGCTGCCACTGATGAGTGGTTGATAGGTGAAATTTGAATAAACTATTGTATGCTTTAATGGAGAAAAATAAAATATAAAATATAAAATTTTGTAGTTCAGATTGTGTTAATGCATCTCAATTTCTACTAAAACAATTGGGTTTAAGATTCCTTTTGTGTAATTTTCTTTTATTATTTTTTATGGTATTCTTCAACTGTGTTTGTTCTCTTTTAACTAATGGTTTGATTGTAGTTTCTTAATCCCTACCATGCATTACGAGTCTGTCTGCATTTTTTCCATATATATGTATATGCATGATGGATAGTTGGTATTTTACTTTGGTGAATTTGTGAATTTAAATCTCAAATTTTCAAATAGTCAAATGATTGACATTCCTTTGTTTTTATAATCTTCTATTGATAAACTCAAACTTCTCTCAGTGTCTATACATAATACATCTGAATATGATTACCTTATCTTTGGATTCAATTTTTCCTCGTTTTCTTTTAATAGTGATCTTATAAATTTTATGTATGGTACTTATGGACCCCCATGGTTTAATGTATGGATAATATGTGATCTGAAATTTCCTTATTAGTAATATACGGAAATCTCAAACTCTACTAATTGTTTTGAAAATGCTAGACTCCCAGTTACTTCAATATTTCTCCATATTTTTTTATGTATATTGTTATAAAGTCTCTAAAAATTCTTATTTCTTTATTTTAATTGTTTGGTTTTTTTCTTTGCATGCTCTTTGCTTTCCTGGTAATCTATTTCAATTTATCAACATGCACCTTTTCACCCTTCTCTAACCAGTATTTAGACTTTTATTCCTTTACCTTTTTGTAGGAAAGAAAGAGATGGAGAGTGAGTGTGAGAGGAATGATGTTTTCATGTTTAGTGATGAGCATTTGGGTGAGATAAGTGGGTTGGAGAGAGGAAGAGATACCATTCAGGGTTGTGTGGGTGCATTTGCCAAAGCTTTGGTGGTGCTCCAGGGAGGATTAAGGTTTTGGCTTCTAGCGACTTTGAGATCAGCTGTGAATGTACTCCTGGCAGTCAGGAAGGTTAGAACTTATTTTCTGACTTTGGCTTTTTTTTTTTTTTGCTTTGACTTATTATTCTCTAATCTATTTGGATACTTACTTTTCTCTGTGGCCTAATAATGTATGTGACATGAAAATCCTTATCTATTTCTTCTTCCTTCCTTTGGCTTTTTAAGATATTGATATTTTGTGACATAGATAGTGACTACTACTTGATGAATACATGTATGCATGCACTATTGCAGTCTTTGGGATTAGATGGTGTTTTGTGCATCTCTACTTTCCAGCAGCTTTGTGATACCTCGAGATGTGCCAGCACTGATTCCAGTTGAAAAGATTGCATCTCTAGAGCCAGGTCAGACAACAAAGCAAATTCTTCAGTTTCATTTTCATCAACAGCTGGCTATATTTTGTAATAAGAAAAGGTATCTTGTTAAGTTGCTGTCAAACATTGGTTATTTTATAAAACCACTCTTCTTGGTTATGGATGTCTGTATGAACAATGGCAGCTAGACCATGGCGGCAGCTACAAGGAATGCCAGTATTTTTTATCCTCCATAGCAGTCCAACTTTATCAGCTACTTGTTAACTTGGAATGGCAGACTGCACACATTCAATTTTGGACACATTTAATATCAAGAGTTTTGATTTGATGAACAGGGATTCTACTTTCAAATTTACATTTTGTGGATTTTGAACTGCGTTGGTTGCGTAAGAGGTGGGGATATAAACTGGTATAATTTGGATAAATCCATATCATGATTTGCATATTTGTCAAATATATGAAATGCAGGCAACTAATACTATCACTTTAGTTACAACTATGTGCAACGCACTTGCCCATTACTAGTATATATATGTATGTGTGTGTGTGTATATATATATATATATATATATGTATGTGTGTGTATATATATATATATGTATATATATGTAGGGAGATGCTCCTATGAGAGTATCTCTCACCTTATTATGAGAGATAAGGTGGGGGCCCTCACATCCATTTCCAATGCCAACAACTTAAATGTGAGGGCCCCACCTCCTATCTCTCATATAAGGTGAGAGATATATCTTATAGGAGCATCTCCCATATATATATGTATGTGTGTGTGTGTGTATATATATATATATATATTTAAGTGTGTGTGTGTGTATATGAGAGCCACCATTGCAAGTTGAAACACGCAAATAGTACTTTGGCAAAGAGAGAAGAAGATTGTCCATGTCTCTCACCCAGTGATGTCTTCCATCTCCAAGTTCCTCTCATTCCTCTCTTCCATTCCTTTTCATTATGTAACCCTAGTTCGATCTCCACAAGGCAATTCCAAAGAGGCGCGAGAGAAAGCAGCAAAAGCTATAAGAAACATAGATTTGTCTCTAGCATCGTCCTAATCAATTGAGAGTTGGGATGAAGTAGCGGATGATCATCCCTACGAGCAGCTGCGGATCAAAGCCTTTGATCTCATCTGGAAAAAACATCTAGACAAAGGTTTGCATATTCATCTGTTTAACTTTCTTTACCTCAGTTTGTGAATTTAAAGTATATTGTTGTGTAGCAAGAGGTTTCCTTTTTCCGTAGCAAGTGGATTCTGCACTTTGCGGATTTCCTTTTCTGCTGGTGGTGGTGGTGGTGGCGGTGGGTAGGGGGATGTGACTCTCTGGCTCCTTCGTGTTTGGATGAACTGTGATTTGAGGTGGAGCATCAAATCTAGATGGAATAAACTATAAAGGGGTTATGAGGTTTTCTGTTTTTAGTTGCTTGACACAGAAACTTTTTTATTTTTGTATAAAGAAATAAGTTTTTTTTTTTGTCATCGGAGAAAGGAGGTTGCTTTTTAATTTTTAAATTTTTTTTGAAAAAGGAGGGGGGGATATTGAGTTTTTATACTTTTGATATGAACTGTGAATTGAAGTGATTTGAGGTGGAGCATCAAATCTAGATGGAATAAATTATAAAGGGGTTATGAGGTTTTCTGTTTTTAGTTGCTTGACACAGAAACTTTTTTATTTTTGTATAAAGAAATTTTTTTTTTTTTTTGTCATCGGAGAAAAGAGGTTGCTTTTTAATTTTAAATTTTTTCAGAAGGAGGGGATTTTTAGTTTGTGTACTTTTGATATGACCCATCGTATATTCTTGTATAGATAATAGAGGCTTTACCTTACTTTACTTCAATTCACCATCCATCCAAACACGATAACATTTGAAAATGAAGTTGAAGTTGAAGATGATGATTTTCTAGGCGTGGAAATGTGTGGCAGCAAATGTACTGCATGGAAATTTGGAGTCTTTTCCTTATCTATGGTGTAACCCTTGCATTGCACAAATGCGTCTTAAAAAGGAACTGGTTCTTATCTTCCACTTTAAATGGGAAAGGGTGCTTTCACTTTTCAGAACCCTGGAATGAGCCTGCATACAATATTTATTTATACTTATTTATTTGTTGCTAAATTGGAGATTTCAGTTTTACTTAAATGAGATTAAATCCTTATCATTTTCAATTCAAGTGTCGTTTCATCATGTTGGGAGGGTGGCCAACGGATTTGCAGGCTCGCTTGCAAAGCAAAGGGTGGATAGGTCAATTGATTTGGTAGCTTTCACCATGTAATTTGTTTTCTGTGTTTCTCTTTGGCATAATGCTTGTATACCTTCAGCCTCTTTCTTGTTGTAGGGCTGCTTGTATTTTGGAGCTTCTCTTTAATAAAATTCATTCTTACCAATAAAAAAAAGTTGTCTTGTACTGAGTAAGGGGAAATGGACTCTTCTACATTTTGACATTTGTTCAGGTTCAGCCTACCTAATCTTATGATAGCTATCTTAACAACCATTGAGCTCTTAAAAAAAAGTGCCATGCCTTTACTTCTAGACCAATGATGAAACATTTGGATGTCTAAATCCATAATGATCCTTACAGGAAGTCCTCTGGTTTTCTGATTTCTTATATTTATTCTCAACTACTTATCATCACCATCACCATCACCGCCCGGATCATCATCATTATTTCCAAGACATGATAATCATTCTGGGTGGGCTTGGACGGGATCTTGAGGAGGGTATCAGAGTAGCACTGCCCACTTGGCTTTATAATATATTAAAGCCAAGGGTTTTGGCTTTAATTTTGACCGTTAGTTATAATTTTGATTGTAGGTTATCCTTTTTTTTTCAAAAGTCCCACATTCTCTCCTCACTACTTATCTCATGTAACTACCTTATCTCTTTATCTCATCGAACTACTCAGTCTCTATTTTTGAAAGTATACTTCTTCCTTTCTCCAAAAATCCTCTTTCTACCTCAGCTCTTCTATTGCCCTTCTACACAAATTTTCCTATTCCCATTCTAAGCCATTTTTGCTCTTGGATCATAAAACTAGGTTGACAAGTTGTTACAGTTTGAGCGCTTTTTTGTCCACACTATAAAATTTAGCACGACCAAGTTGGAAAAATTTTAAATTCATAGATAAGTCCCTCCAGTTCACAACTCCATCATGCAGTAGATCTTGGAAGTTTTATTAAAATTTAAGCAAAATTTTTTTTGTTGTATGAAGAAGCAAGACTGACTCTCGAGTCTTCTTTTTTTTTTCTTTGGTTTTCATTGAATGCAGCAAATTTTGACCAAAACTCCCTGCAGTCTCTACCACATTACCGAGTCAATGATTGAATTGTACCTAAAACCTTTTTTCCTCAAAGGACGATCTATCAAATGTTGGATCTTTCTTTTTTGCATCAAGTTTTACTTATTTGAAAGAGATCTACTCTGGCATTTTCTCTGTGCCTCCATGTGTCTTTGAATTCTTAAAGTTTCAAATTATTCTTTTGGCATGGAAATGAACTTTTCTTCATTGACCTTATACACTTCATAGTGTTGAACTCAATTAGGAACCTCAGTTTCCTAGGCAAAAAAGGCATATTCGATGAAGATAGTTGGGGTAATTCACTTTGCCTGCTTTTGTCATTTGGTAATGCCTTTCTTAATAATTTCTATGCCACCTTTTAGTATTTAATAATGTCAGAATGACACCTTTTAGTTAGTAGAGAAGACATTTTCATCTGCACATACACATCCCATTTCTATATACACACACATACATATATGTAATATCAATTCTAAATTTATTGTCATATAAGCGTATTCAGATAAATGCTTCTGAAAAAATGCTAGAAATGACTGGCAAACTAATAACATTCTCAAAATAAATAAATAAAAATCACAACTCCATAAAAGGATTCAAATAAACTCTTAGTGATGCAGATGGATCTCAGGCCACATGTGTAGGGCCCAAATAGATTTATGATATTTTATTAATTAATTATATATCAATAGTTTCTAATTTTATTTAAAGATTTCGTATAAAAAAATGCATTGTCTGTTTTCCATTATTTGGAAAAGATCGTTGGGGCTTTTAGAATTAGTAATTTCTAACATAATGGGAGGGCCTTTACATTAGGGTGTCTGCAAAGTGTTTCCTAGTCATTTATTTTTCTAAATAGCATTTGAAGTTACATTGTGTCTAAACTCTACCCAAGCCAGCATGGAGTAGAACAGTGTGATATTGCAAGTATATTTTATTGAAAGTTTTTATTAGTGACTAACAGTTTTTTGGTTTACTTGGGATTTTGTTTTAAAATATTCAGTTACTAGAAATCATTATTTTTCCTTTTTCTTGATGGATATGCTTCTACATGCTCTTCCGGTGATTTACGATTGATTGGTTTTTAGTGCAGGGTTTTTGGGATGACAAGTGTAGCTTACTGTCTGAGGCAATGCTTAACTTTGCCTTTGATCTTCAATCTTGGAAGAGGTAATAATACTTCATTTTTGACATCCAGTTACTTGTTGCATAAGCAACTTATGTTTGCTTATGATGAAACTATTTTTTTTTTTTAGCAGAAAGAGTATTGATATTGAATTTGATTGGAGCCACTTTTATTTATCATTAGGGAGAAATTTGCTGAACAGATGAGTGACATATTAGCTCAAGGTCTGTCAAAAGTGGAGAGCTTGCGAAAGAACTGAAGTTCTGGGTCATGGTAAGTCTTTAGATTTGACCTTTGCTCTTTAATTGTTGATGGCTTGATTCCGCTTTTGAATATGCCTGAATTACGTCCTCTTCTTCTTTTTGGGAGTTGAAGAGCTTCTACGGTCTTGGGTGTTCTTTTCAAGTGATATAACTTAATAATTAACCGATGAACAGAGCTTCAAAACTTGGGCTCGAGCCTTGACTCGGCCATGGTTGAGTAAAAATTTTCCTATTTTTTATTCCTTTTTTAACTTTTTTAATCTTTGTGGGCCTCTCCAAAATTGTAAAAGCCATAGATCCACCAAACTGAGCCCTTCATATCATGAAAATATGAATTATTTATTTTTAGGAAGTGGAAGGGGGAGTTGGAAAGTGGAAAGTGTTTGGTCATTGATGGCATTGATGAAGTCGGGACCTATTCCATCAGTGGGCTACCCCGATTAACACCCCCAAAGGGAAGATCATGTGGCGACTCTCTTTCTTGGCTTGCATCTGGACTATCTGGAAAGAGAGAAACAGAAGGTGCTTTGAAGGGTTATCTTCCTCCCAAGAAGACTTAATCCTTAGATTGAAATTCTGCATTGCCTCGTGGGTCTCCTATCTCCCAGATTTTTGGGGCTTACGTTTTAATGCAATTATGTTCAATTGGAGGGAAATCACTTCAACTTGATTTGGTTCTCCTTTTCCTTCTCCTTGTTTTTGTTTCCCCTCCTTTTGAGAGGTGGCTGTTTTTTTGGGGGCTTCTGCCCGGCCGCTTCTCAGTATAGCTCTTTTATACTGTAAAGCTCTTTTGTATTGCTCCTTTTTCTTTTAATACAAGTTACCATTTCAAAAAAAAATTGATGAAGTCAGGAAGTGAGAGAAGGAGAAGTTGTGCCACGACCCAAAACCCAGAGTTCAACTTGAACGTAATTTTTCCTCATTTGTGAGATTATGTCTACTTGATATGTTTGGACTGATGACAAATGCTTCTCACAATTTGAGCTTAAGTGCTCTTGATACTTATGCTGGATAAAGTGCAGCAATTAGAAAGATAGTTATCAAAAGAAATAGAGGGCGCTTATGATATGAGGCCATGAGTAGAATATGTGACCCCACAGTGCATTATGAACAATTTTTAAACCTTAAATTGGATTTTTTTTATTAGTAACTGAAGGCTCTAGGCTTTTATGAAAGAAGGGGGGGATCTACCAGGGCAAAAAGGCAAGTTAAAATGTTTGCCTTTCACTTTGATTTTGTGATCTATAATTATATACCTTGACCCTGAACAATCAATGGATTTATGCTTTGCTGATTTTCTCGATGATGCTAATGAAGTACTTTTTGATGATGGTTTCCCATTAGATTACACTGCGGCTTGAATGTATCCTGACCTTGTTCCTTTGCTTCCAACTCAACAGTTTTTGAAGGAGAACAATAGCTATTGATATGATTATTTCTTAACTAAGAAGCATTTTATGCAACTCATTGTTCTTTAGAATGGCTCTTAGCAGAAATCATTCTTCTCTATTCTTGAGCCTTGTCTTCAAGGCTGACTACCTATTTTGGATTTAGTTTTGTGGCATCTAATACCACTGGAAAAGTGTCTGCTGTCACTACTCCCCGGAGTAGGCGTCAAGTTGCAAAGGATTTACTGACAATGAAGCTCAGTTATTGTTGTTGCAGTAAAGAGGATTACCATTTATTTCATTTAAAAGACTCAGCTTGCTATGGTTTTGCTCAGTGGCGGACCTAGAATTTTCATTTGGGCGGGGCAAACGATGGTCAATTAAAAAAGTTGCTAGGCTTTCTTTCTCATTAACAATGGCAAAAGAGAAAATATGTTGCATTTAAAAAGACACAAAATATTTGATTGCATTAACTAACATACAGTTCTCACATCAAAATTTTCTTTCAACTCTAAAATAAAGTTTTTACAATTACCCTTATGGTTCTCAACTCTATAATAACTTCTACACATTTTTCTTTAGAAAATGTCAAACTAATGTGGAACTCAACTAAATGCACGACTGTTTTTGGAGATAGGGCAATGAAGAGGTTAGGAACTTAGGATGTTAATCAAAAGTACCAAAAAGTATTAGATTTATAAAAAATGATTCTAACCTTGATTTTAGATACGCAAACTTGCATTATCCTGTTTTAATCAAATTTATGTCACAATCAATGCTAATGGAGATCACTGCAAATTCAAAGTGAGTAGGCATGTGCATGCATATTCAAGTTGAGTAGGTGTGCGAGAAAAAACTGAATACAAGAACACTTAGTATCTGTTGAAAGTTTTGCTACAGGAACAATTTATCCTTCAAAGTTTTCACTGTTCCCTTTTTATGCCCAATGGACACCCGTCCTTTCCCTTTTCACTTTCTCAAAGCCACCAACCTTTGGGTGATGGGAATAGAATTCCATCTTTGAATCATAGAGAAGACATGATAATTTAGGACATCAACTATAATATAACTTTCTAAAACTAGTCATTCTCCAATCCGTTCATTTTTCTATTTTCCACAATTAGGACCTGCCAAAAAAATGCGTAGGATCAATTCAGTGATGCATTTGTAGTGACTTAACAAAGATCCACTAACAAATAACCCACCATTGTGGCTGATATTCAAGAATCAAATTATCCAATTCAATTATGCACGTAAGTGGCACAATCCTATTTAGGAAAAAATAATGGAGAATGTGATAGCATCTCTGCACACAAACCTAACAAGTAACAACACAATACTGGGAGTGGGTTTGGTCATCTTTGGATTTGTATATACACTCAGATTTGGTTATTTCGCGATTAGGGTTTGGATTAGGATTTGAAGATTTAAGATTTGGAGATTTAAGGGTTTAGATTTAGGTATAGAGTGATTAGAATTATCCTAGATATGGTAAGGAAGAGAGAGCCAGGGTTATATGGAGTAGGGGAGAGATAGAGAGAGTAACCACGCGAGGAGGTTTGACAAATGAAGAATTGAAGCAGTGCACAGGGAATGGCAACAATGAGCTTGATCAGCATGGTGCAAAGAGGATCTCAGACTCTTGGTCAAAAGAGGAGGGAGCGTTTTCTTTTCGTTTGAGGGAGCATTTTCTTTTAGGCAAGTAGGGCAACTATTTTGACATACATGCGGCATGGTCCAGGGCCCCATTTTTTATCTCTGCAAATTTTAAAATCAGTCTGGGGTGACAACTATTTAGACATAGTTGTCAATTTCATTTCGGTCTCCATTTCGGTCTGGCATCTAAAATGTAATATTTTGGCGTTTCGGAATTTCGGAAAATTACTTCAAAAAAATATAAAAAATAAATATATAAAAAAGTAAAGTAAATGTGAATAAAATAAATATTCAAATATATAAATAACATAAAAAGTGATGTATTTAACTAATGCTACTAATTAATATAAAAGAAGGGTTTATAGATGGCTCATCTACACGGGGTCCACCATCCAAGCTGCTTAACTTAAATGGGTGTTAATCAGTGGGTTTCTGTGAGAGGGAGTGCGCTACAATCACAGCCCTAAATGTAAAAGTGACGCCCAGATTACATCCAGAGGATTGCTTTTTTACTATAGCAGTTGATCCATGTGAAAAGGGATCGTTGTCTTTCATTCTAGGTCAAAAGAATTATGCTTTTAAAATAAATATCCATCTTACTGTATCAGCTTCTTGTAATCATCTTTTTAATTATTTCTTTTTCAAAAAAAAAAAAAGTAGTAGTTTTGCTGCATTTATTCGTATCACACTTGTAAAATGCATTTAGGGGTTAGTGGCTCTTTAACTAATCTTTCTGTGGACTAGTTGATGCTTTGAGAAGTTCTTGTATAATTGAGATCATATAATCCCTACTTAATCAATATTCCCATTTTGGTTTGTGAATATGTAGCCTTCAGTTTGATGATTGAGATTTGTCACCATCATGGTTGTCGGCCTTTGATTCAGTGAGACATGGTGGGAGCATCATTCCTATCGCATAGATTAACTGCTGCATTTATCACTCATCTTGCTATATGTTCACCTTCCATCAGAAGGCATTTCACATTGTCTTCTCACATTTTACACTCGGGTGATCGTCTCAAGTTTGTTCTGAATGTCAGCTAATCGTGATTTGCAGGGGGGAGTTATGGTCCAGCGATCTACCTTTACTAGTAAGTGAACCACAAAGTTGATTTTGTTCAATAGCCCAAATGCAGGATCTCTTCCTTTTGGGGCTGTTTTCTCTTGGGAAATTTTCTCCTGCGGGATTGTTTGTCAAAAGAGCAGGCCATGAGCTCGTAATGTCTGCATGCGGACTTTCAGGTAGGAGAAAATTCCCCATTTCTCTGAAGCCCATTTGCTTGGTGTCGAATTCATGGCAATTCTCAGGCCTAAGCAATGCCTTCCTATCAATGGGGGCCTAAAATTGATGGGATATGAGCCATCTTTAAAAATGAAGTGCCCAATAGTTTCACCAACAAGTTACCGGAATACTGAAATTTTAGAATTACCAAATGCTAGATGATTTAGGATTTGGAAATATGCCTCGTCATAAGCATGTGAAAATTCCAGAATTTGGAATCTTTTTATAGGAATTTTGAAATTCCAAGGATATTTGGAATTCCCATCATAAATTCCCAAACAGAGAGAAAGAAGGCCCTACCTCAATTCATGTGCCTACGAATGCTAGCTAGTTTGAACATTGTATTTTCGTTGAAAACATACTCAAACTTCCACACGCGCGCACACGGCACAACCCCATCCAAAGTCCCATCCGACTCCCAACTGACATAGGGATCGAGAAAGAGAGATGCCTTAACAATGAGCTACTTCATTTAATAGTATTAAAATATTTGTTGGTGGTTCAGATTAAAATTTAGAACTCGGGTCTTTTATTCTGTCTCTAAGTTTCTTATTAATTTGTTCGGAAGCATGTATTTAAACTAATTAATTTAGAGAGTATGGTCAATGGTCAGATAATTAAAAGATTCGTATTTTTGATAAAAAGTTGTAGTAGTGTCCATACCAAACTAAATAGCTTGATACAATTGTCCCTACACATGCAGACCCGTCACCCACTACTGTTCTCCTTCTGTGGATATGGTTTTAAGTTGTGTAGTTTTCATATTTTTACTAAAGCTTGGCATTGCTAAAAAGAAAAAGAAAAAATTACAAATTAAGCTTCATGGCAGTTGCATTACAGACGCACCGAAGGTGCCGAGTCAAGCAGACTTTGAAAAAAAATTGTGATATGGGTAAAAATATTATACAAAATTTCTTTGATGTTGCAATTTACTACTTTTTTAAGTAGTAGTTGAGTGTGAAATTGGATCATCTTGACTTTTTTAATTGGTCTTAAATTAATAAGTTGTTTAGAAAATTGATGTTACCTGGACTTGGTCAATCTACCCACGTCAGGCAAAAGAGATTTTCGGTGATTTAGGTTTGAAATATAAGCGCCGGCGATCAATCTATGGTAATGAACGTCGAGTTTCCTGATTCCTCGCCTGCGTGGAAAGTGGAATAGGACTCAAAATATACAGGCAAGTTGAAGCACGACCCAAATACAATAAGGATTTGTTGAATTCTCATTTATAAGCTAACCGTGTATATTAGGTTGTCGAAGTAGATTATTCTTCCTAGAGTACCATGGTAATAGATTTAAATTGAAATGAAATCTAAGCATTAGACACTGATTGTTGCACTCCAATCTTATTCTATTTGGGTAATTCACTTATAATGTGCGTTGAAGTAAATAGTCACTTTAAGAGAAGAAAAAAACAGAAGTCATATCAAAATTTACGAAACTTAAAAAATCACGATTTTTTTTTTTTTTTAGAAAAAGCCACAAAGCTGTTCTCACATTGTAGTAAATGACCAATGGTCTCTTCTTTTAATTCAAAAATAATAATTTAGAAAAATTTCTTCTCATTTCACAAAATGATAAAAAGGTAAATTTTGATATTGTGTACTTTTTGATGTGTTCTATCTTCCTTTTTTTCTTTTCTTTAAAATTGATTTTTTCAGTTCAATTCACTTTACAAGTGAGTTACCTTAATAGGCTTGTGTAAGGGATTAAAATAATTTAAACAGCGGTCACTTCTCTTTTATCATGGTCTAATATTTCTTGTGAATCTTTGTCATGGATTAATGGATTAAGTTTTCATTGAAAATTGCATTAAAAGTTGCAATGGGGTGACCACTGTGCAAGTAATTGTACCTGGAAAAATAAAGGAATAAAAACTAAACCAAAAAAAGAAGGGGTTTTACAAGGAAATTAAGTTTAAATATTAATTAAATGATTTTATGAAGAATAACAAAAAAATGATGAGATAATTATTCGTACAGCTTTTTTGGACAATAGTACCACAGTTGACGTGATGTCGATGGTATCATCAACTTTCATTGCAGAAAATGATAATTTGGTTTTATTTTCTTCTATGTAGTGACAAAATTGTTGTGAAAATGTTTGCATTTTTTGTCCTAGTGGTTTCAACAATCTTTCTTTGGTGTGCGGATCCCATGCTTAGTTTCTACGTATTTTGTAGTCCCCCTCGGATGAGTTTTGATAGTTTAAGTTTGGAGTGTTAGGTGTTCATTGAAATGCATAAAGGAGGGCTTTCTCTCGATTTGGTGGCGGCTTCTGAGTGAGGTTGGAGGGGATGAATTTGGGTATGTTTCTGTGAACATTTAGAGTTTGAAGTCATTTGTTATGAGTAATTTTGTAGGAAGCCATGTTGGGCAATCTTTTAATGGTGAATGGGAGGTTTTCGCCTATTTATTGTATTGTTTTTTTATTTTGTTAATTTGGAATCTTCGAATCAACTTTAAGAATAGATTTGACAGTGGATGGATTGAACACGCCTCATTGTGTGATTTGTAAAAGACTTACCATTCTTCTTTGATGCATTCATCACCTCTTTTTTATTTTCTTTTCATTTCTTTGAAATGGAACTTCATCTCCCTCCCAACTTTCAAAATCATCCCCTCCAAACACTTAAGACAATCTGATATGGAAACCATTGAAAAAGAAGAAGAAGAGTCATGGAGGATAAAGAAGAAAAGTTGCAGGAAGTTGACGATATCATCAACTAATTTACGTCAACTGGGTTGATTTGGTAAAAAATAAAATGTACGAATAATTATCTCGTCATTTTATGATACTTTTTATAAAAAATATTTAATTAAAATTTAAGCTTAATTTTTTAGAACCAAAACCCCCCAAACCAAACCCTAAGCATAGCTAGTCAATTAATAATTTATAGACACTTTGTAAAATTTTACTTGCGTGTGATGAATGTGGCAGCGACGTCCCTCCAACTCTTTTGTCCTGAATGCTGTATCCAATCTAAATTGATAATATATTTAAATATTTTTTTACTCGAATTTGCACCCTGCACAGCTTGCTTCGGAGGTCGTGGTTGGGTCTACCCGTTTGGCACATTCGTCACTCACCTTGCCCACATTCATCAGACAGCCCACAGCTACCGCGAGAGAGAGATATAAATCTATTAATCGGCCATCGAGATCTACTCCATCGGAAACAGATGGAAGAGAGACACGGAGAAAAAAGAGGGCGGCGAGATATGGAAGGCTGGCGAGATTTGAATCGCAGTAATCCGCGGGTGCAGGGAGCGATTAGCATGGAGGGACGGAATATTAACTTGGGGTGTCAAGAAAGAAGGGGGCCTAAACTGATGCAAGACGATCGAGTAACGGAGACGGGGGGAGGGAATATTAACTTGGGGTGCCAAGAAAGAAGGGGGCCTAAACTGATGCAAGACGATCGAATAACGGCGACGGGGGGAGGGAATGCTAACATGGGGGAAGAAAGAAGGCGGCCTACACTGATGCCGGGGGAAGGGAACATTATCATGGGGGAAGAAAGAAGGGGGCCTAAACTGACGCGAGACTATCGAGTAACGGCTGAATGCACCCTTCTGCACTCTAAAGTTCTGGAGGGAGACGTCGGTTTCGTGAGAGAGACCTTAACTCGAAAACCGGGATTTGCCAGTAATTTAAACTCTCTGGGACAATCTCTATTGCATCTGGCTGCAGAGAGGGGGAAGGTAGAAGTGGTAAAGGTGATACGGAAAGCATGTCGTGGTGCTTGTTTCATTCGTGACCAAGATGGAATGATTCCTCTCCATCTTGCAGCAATCAAAGGCCGACTCGATGTGTTAGAAGAGTTGGTTAATGAAAACATCAATACAGCTTACATATTGACAGGCAGAGGAGAGCCGATTCTGCACTTGTGCGCAAACCATTATCAGTTCAAAGCCTTAGAGAAGCTGGTAAAATTGCTTAAAGATCTAGATGAAAACTTCGTGAATTTGAAAGACAAGGACGACAACACCATCCTCCATGCCCTTTCAGCCATGAACGAGGCCCAGGTACACTTCTTCCAATACTTGGAAACGTTGTCTTCTCATCTTTCATTGGGCGTGTAAGAACCTCCCGATTCTTTTTTTTTTTTTTTTTTTTTCTTTCTTTCTTTCTTTCTTGGGCTTGATCCTTCAACCTTTTGGTTAACGGGCACACGCTCTACGCAACTGAGCTAGTCCAGATTAATAATTGGTAACTTTCAGGGGCAATTCTTCCTTTGCAGCGAGCTTTTAAGAAGATTGATTTCTACGTTCATGCATCAAACATATTTTCTAGACCGTCAAGTTACCACTTCTCTCTCTCTCTCACACACACACACACGCTAACCCCATGAATTGAATCCTAAATTCGACTCTTATATCCCCCATCCCAAAAAGAAAAAAAAAGAAGAAGAAAGTCTTCTGAGACCATTAACCTTGTTGGTAGGATCAATAAAATAAGGTCTTTAGAACGCCCAGACTCTAATGAAGGGGGGTGCGTTTGCCTACTTGTATTGAATTTTTCCAATTCATAGTAAATAGGATTGTAGCGAAAAACGGTTGAAGAGGTGAAGTATAAAAGGTGAATTTGAAGATGGAAGCATCGGTTTCTTAAGATTTGATTAAGGTAATGGCCAAGCAATCATTTCCTTACGAAAGATTGGGAATTTTTACCCATTCGTGATTCACCTTTGCTTGATTCAACTTTAGCCTCTTTAATAGACATATATATATATATATATATATATATATATATATATATTTCTTAGAATTCCTCGGAATTCAATAGAAAGCAATCAACATAAGCACTTATTTTGTGTTGTAGGTCATAAAGTTTCTGATAAAAAATGCTAAAGTGGACGTTAGTGCTGTGAACAAGAGTGGTTTGACGCCCTTGGACGTCTTACTGAAAAACCCTTGTGGATTTGGTAGATGGAAAACACAGTGGTTCTTAGCAGGTGCTGGGGCTAAAAGTGCGAGGTTGGAAAAGATGATGGATCGCTGCCGACGTAGTTTTAGCGGGGCACGGTTCAGCGAGGTATTGTTCGCGTGTGCAGTGCTGATGGTCGTTGTGACCTTCCAAGCCGGAGTTAACCCTCCAGGAGGTGTTTGGCGAGACACTGGATACCACAATGCTACATTATTTTCACCTAATGCTTCTGAATCGTCTCCTCCTGAACTAGTGCATCACTTTGCTGGGAAATCGGTGATGTCGTATGTGGATCCTAAGCATTACAAATGTTTCTCCTCCTTTAACAATGTCGCATTTTATTCATCAGCGCTTCTCATCGTACTGCTGTTAAGAGGAGGGCATTCCTGGGCTTTGAAGATTCTCTCTAGCATTTCAGTTGTGGCGATTTCGGTCAGCAATGCTTGTTCACTCTCTTTCTCATCACCATATGAAAGATCTGTGACCAGATCTTGGACCTTTTGCACATGGGTAGTACTACTTTACACGTCAGGGATATTATTATCAATAATTGTCAACAAGTTCCACAACAAGTTCCACTTCCTAGCGGAGGTTTGTTTAAGGATGATGTTTCAGTTCCTCATAGGATCGTCGTAACTTCCCGACACCACCTCAAACACCGGGCAGACCTACATACAAGCTCCCCTCGCCCCATCGATCCTGGGCCCACTTCCAAAATGCATATAAAAATTCCTAATCCAAACGAAAATTCTGGGTTTGCCTCCAAATCTCACACAAAAATCTTTGGTCCGCTCCCCTCAGGTGAAAATCCATGACCTCAAATGAGCCCAGAGTTGGAAAAACTTGATTTTGTGAGATACTGTAATTCCTAGCCAGTCTTAAAATATCTGTTTTTTTCTTTTTCTTTTTTGTAAATGTTAAAATATCTGTTGGAAGTCTATGCCCGGATGATGAATCATTTGAATTCTAACTCAAACTCTTGTATGTACAATATAAATCTACAATATTATGTTTCTGCTGGTAATTTTCTGCATGCTACTCCTAGTCTCGTCATTGTCATGCTCAGGGCCCGTTTGTTTGCACTACAATCCATTGGATTTGTGATTAAAATAAGACCAAAGGTGATCTTTTTTAAAAATGAGCATTGAATAACTTTTTCTTCTATGGGAATAGAATAAAAGCAAAATGGGGAAATGAATAATTCTCTGATTCTTTCTTTTTTTTTTTTTTTTTTTCTAGAATTGACCTATGGTCTTCTTTTTGAACTACATGTGTCATAAATCCTATGCATTTAATTTCTATGTATTCTAATGCATACCCCTAATGAATTGTCCTCTTTGTATTGTTTCTTGTGATCAATTGTGGTAAATGCTTGTAATTAAGTAATATTTATGTTAGGGAAGTGCTCCTATGAGAGACACTCTCACCAACTTGGTGAGAGATGGGTGGGGGCCCTCACTTCCATATCCACTCTAACCAACTTAAATGCAAGGACCCCTAACTTAAATGTGAGGGCCCCTACCCATCTCTCACCAAGTCGGTAAGAGTGTTTCTCATAGGAGCACTTTCCTTTATGTTAAGAGTCATCACCATCTCTATCATATAACCGATCCTTCAAATTAGAAATTCTTAGTCAATTGTTTTAATTTAAATTGACCTGATCTATGATAAATTAGGATTATTAGTTTTGTTGAAATTTTTAGTTAGAGTATGACCTTGTCTTGCTTAGTGTTATCTAAGATGAACTTGAATTAGTTTTGTTTAAGTTCCAATAAGAGGACTTTGTTTTGTATGAGTTTCAGTTAGTACAAGAATCACTTTATTTCATTTCCCTTTCTTTCCTTTTTTTTTTTTTTTTTTGGGTTGACTTTTTTTTTTTTTTTGTGCGGATGCTTTCCCGCACTTTTCGGGAGTTATTAATACACTTTCCTTAAAAAACAAGATAAAATTTACTCACGCAGGAGTCCTATGCAACGTTGAGTTTTTTCTAGCCAACTTGAAATTGATTGATTGATTGCTTTAAAGCTTGGATTCTCAGTCAATTTAATATTCTTGAATGCTTTAAATCTCTTTAGATTGGAGCTCTACTTTTTACCAAAAAAAAAAAAAGAAAAAAAAGATCGGAGCGCTACTCCGTCGGATATTATTCTCCGTGAGCAATGGGATGAGGAAGTTCCTATTCCGAGCCCCTTGATTCGCGCAAGTGTTTTTTTTTTTTTTAATTCCTCGGAATTGACCTCTGGTGAGATAGCACTAGTCAGCACCCACTGAATTGGATTTATAAT
The DNA here is from genome assembly GCA_028538565.1 of Umbellularia californica. NCBI lineage: Eukaryota > Viridiplantae > Streptophyta > Magnoliopsida > Laurales > Lauraceae > Umbellularia > Umbellularia californica. The sequence goes on along the minus strand of JAPQWN010000006.1, from coordinate 75,872,251 downwards.
CTAGTTGCAGTAGAGTAATTAAGACATCAAATATATAGTACTTGAACTTTTGGAAAAATAATAATTAAAAAAAAACCCAGCGGTATCCACGAGTGCAATATTGCTACATTGCTTTATATGGGCAATAGATAAATGTATCATCCAGTGGGACCTGCATCTGCTTCACGTTTAGTTCCTACTGTAAGCAGGAGCGGTCCCCTCGGTCTTTTGTAACCTCTCTGTTTCAATAAACGAACCCTTACTAGCAAAAATAATAATAATAATGTATCATCCAGTGGGACCCGCATGTTATTGAATTGGATCTAGGCTGATGCATGTACCATCACAAAGTTGCCAACAAAGAGTAGACACCTATTGGACCCAACAAATGGGTCCACTACTAAATGAGACCATTTACAAACTGAACTAGTGGCCCGTTGATTTTCTAAATCTTCAAAAATTAGTATTAAAGCCAATAGTCCAAGTCATACATCTACTACAACCACTTTGTAGACCCATCTTGGTTGCTCCAATTAAAACAAGACAACCCAAACATACACATATATGTATGAGGGCAAGTACACGAAAGACGTATGGGTTGATGCATACATTTTGCATGGACTATTAGGAATGTAAAAGTGGGATGCGTCTTTCATGATATTTATTGACCTCTCGTTGTATGGGCAAGTCATGAAAATATATGAAGAATAATAGTGTATGACCATTTTGGATAAATGAAGAGTAGAGTAAAATGAAGTAGATTTTACATGAGGAGTGAAGTGGAAGAGAAGTAGGTTGAAGTTAGAGCTGAGTACTTCACTACATTTGGATGCTTATTGTGAAGTTAAGGATTGGAGTAGAATAATCCACATTTACTCGAGAAATGGAAGTATTTAGAGTTGAAGTGAAATAAAGTATATGTGACTGACGACATTACTTTATCTATCGGGCAAGACTCACCCAAATAGGGTAGAGTTAAAATTTTAAACTGTTAGTGCCCATTTAACTTCACTTTACTCCATTTTTTACATATCCAAACAGGTCTATTATAGGAGAATGTACTTTCTGAAAAAAGCCTTAAATTCTCTTTTATACGATTTTGAACTTCAACGCCCTAAGAGGCAATTGGCATGTTGTGATAATAGAAGTCGGGACATGCTCTATACTATCCTGCAGCGTCACCGGAGTCTGTGCCGCATATAAAAACGTATAAGATTTTAAAAATTCCCTTTTGACCTTTTTGTCATTTTGTGGTTGAGAAGTAAATTTTTTTTTTTTTACTTTTTCTGAATAAAAAGAAAATGAATTTTGTCATTTAGTAGAATAAGAGAATAATTTTTTGACTTTTTTTTAAAAGAGAAAACTATCCAAAAAATCTCCTTAGATGTCTTGTGCACCAAAAAGGCCCATATAGTTCTTTCGTAACAATAAATGCCCTCCCGCTAATTTTCAGTACTTCTGTTGAGCGACAATGTTGTTGCTCCTATTTCTTCTTCTTCTCTCTCCTTGTTCTCCATCTCCCCCTCTCCATTTCTCGCCCAACCCGCCGTCGCCTCTCCTTTCTTTCTCTATCCAATGATCTTCAGTCTTCCTTTCATCCTCAAAAACCAACATCAGGTCTCCACTTTCATCAAAGTCAGCTCTCTTTTCACTCTAAAAGGCACCATCTTCCTTTCATCCTCAAAAACCGACACTAGGCCTCTAGTTCCATCAAAATCAGCTCTCTTATCACTCTAAAGACACCATCTTTCTTCCTTTATCAGAAAACCCACATCAAAAGCTACCATTTTAAGAAAAAATCACTTTCATTCACCATTTGAAACTACTCTTCTTCCCATCTCAAAAACACACATTAGCTCTTCATCCCCACAAAAAAAAAAAAAAAAAAAAAGCTCCATCTGAAAATTTTTGAGGCATCCATTGTAGGAAAATTAGTTTCATGAAATGAGTTTTTCCAAAAAAAATGACAATACTAGATTTCTCCAACGGATTAGCTCATTCTTCTTCATCTTCCTCCATTTGTGGTGTTCCGGATTTCACCACCTTTGTCAAGGAATTCATGTTTGTGGGGTTTTCTAGATCGACCCAATGAAGCCTAGAAATACACAACATTGAACGGTGTATTTTTTCAGTAGGTTGGGTGAGTAATGGAACGGGGAATGGAGAAAATGGAGGGAGACAAGGAAGAAGAAATACGTACAACAAAATCGTCGCTCAACTGATGAGTACTAAAAATTGGCGAGATGGTCTTTAATGTTATAGAGGAACTATGAGGGCCATTTGGTGCACTAGACATCTTATAAGGTGATCTTTCCATTAATTTTCTCTTATAAAAAAGATGTATTTTTGAAATTTTATAATTATTGATATAAAAAAAAACCTCTTCTGCTTTTAGTCTCTTAAAGTGACCTTCGCTTCAATTCACTTTAGCTTAAGACTCTTTCTGTTTGATAATTTTACTTCTAAATTCAAGTGAAATGAAGTGAAGTAAAGCATCAAATCAAGAGGGAATAAAATATAAGTGACTTATGATGGTATTTTATTTTTAGTTGTTTGTTATAGAATCTTTTTTTTTTACTTTTTGTATAGAAAAGTGGAGTTTTCTTGTTTTTTAGTGAATAAATGTAGTTACTTTATTACTTTTTTTGAAAAGGATGGAGGGAATTTTGAATTAAAGTGCTTTTAATGTGACCTCTTATCTAAAAAATTGAGGCTTTACTTGACTTTTACTATTTTTGTAAAGTGTCAAACGGGCCACGTGTTTGGATGTATGGTGAGTTGAAGTAAAGTGAGGTCAAGCATCAAATCAATAGAGAATACAATATAGGGGTTACAATGGTCTTTTATTTTTAGTTTTTTGATAGGGAACCTTTTTGACTTTTTGTGTAAAATGAGGATTTATTTTTCTCATTTAGTGGAAAAGGGTGGTTGTTTTTTTACTTTTTTTTTTTTTAAATGGAGGAGAAAATTTTGAATTTATGTGCTTTTGATATGACCCCATGTCTTTTCTTGTCTGGATAATGGATTCTTTATTTCACTTTAACTTTACTAGTAAAGTGTGGGCGTGTTTGGATTATGGTGAATTGAAGTAAAGTGAGGTGAAGCATCAAATCAAGAGAGAATAAAATATAAGGGATTATGATAGTCTTTTATTTTTAGTGGCTTGATGGGGAATCTTTTTTACTTTTTGTGTAAAAAGAGGATGTTTTCTTTTGCCATTTAGTGGAGAGTGGTGATTTTTTTTTTATGTTCTTTTAGAAAAAAAAAAAAGGAAGGAAAATTTGAATTTATGTACTTTTGATATGCCCATTGTCTTATGTTGTTTGGATAATAAAAACACGTAAGCTTTCCATGGATATTCTACATTGGGCAGGAAGATTAGGCCTCAATTCTCACAATGACTCGAACAACTTAGGTCGTCATAGCGCTTTTTGTCCACTGCCTCCATCTTGCAATCCTTCTTGAAAATCACTACTCTATACCATCATCAGATGTGTTAGCAGATCCATTCACAAACCCGTTAGGAACGCATTGTTTTGTAGGAAATGAAATTGGATGAATTTGATGAAAGTGGCATTTGGGAGGATGTTGGAGGACATGTGCATCGATTTGCATGCCATGTCGGTAAGTTTTTTAAATCACAATTTTATTATATATATATATATATATATATATATATATATATATATAGGGAAGTGCTCCTACGAGAGACACTCTCACCAACTTGATGAGAGATGGGTGGGGGCCCTCACATTTAAGTTGGGGGTCCTTGCATTTATGTTGGTGAGAGTGGATATGGAAGTGAGGGCCCCCACCCATCTCTCATAAAGTTGGTGAGAGTGTCTCTCATAGGAGCACTTCCCATATGTATATATATATATATATATATATATATATATACATATGGGAGATGCTCCTATGAGAGATATCTTTCACCTTAAATGAGAGATTGGGTGGAGCCCTCACATCCATATCTAATGCCAACAACTTAAATGTGAAGGTGCCAACCAAGGGTTGCATGGTGGACCCGGAATCGGAACCGTTTAGGAGAAGATGGAATCGGAACCGTTTCAGATCCGGTTTCTTGGCTCCTGAACCAGAGCCGGAACCATATATGAAACGAATCCGGGTCCGCGTCTAGGTAGAGAATGATATTAAAAAAACATGTTTTTAGGAAAAATTTTCGGAAATTGAGATAACATGTCGGGTTCGGGTCTACGGGTACGAACCAAGGTAGAGCCGGATCCGGAGCCATTTACTTATCAGGGCCTAAATAAGGATCCAGACTCGGTTTTTAACGGGTCAGAACCTCTGGGTAATCAGAGAATTGGGGACTCGTTTACATCCTTACCTCAACCCCTATCTCTCATAGGATTATCTCTCATATATATATATATATGAGAATATTTATGTGCATCCATCCCTCACCATAGGGTGAGAGATACTTATATAATTGGAAATATTCATGTGCAAAAGAGGACAAGTCATATATGGTCATATGCAGAAAAAGAATGTTCATGTGCAAAGAGGAAAAACAATGTAAGTATCCCTCACCCTATGGTGAGGGATGGATGCACATATATGAATGTCTCCCATATATATAAATATATATATATATATATATATAGGGAGGTGCTCCTGTGAGAGTATCTCTCACCTTGCTATGAGAGATAGGAGTGTGAGCCCTTACATTTAAGTTGTTGGCATTGAATATAGATGTAAGGGCTCCCACCTTATCTCTCGTAATAAAGTGAGAGCATATATATATATATATATATATATATGGATAATATTCAAGTGCATCCATCCCTTATCATTTTTGGTGAGGGACACTCATTTTAGGAAAGTTTCAAGTACAAAAGAGACGTACCTTGAAGATCTCCCTATATATATAAAATATTCCCATTGCGCACCGTTTCGTGGGAACCATCCACGTACATCCGGTACAGGTGATATTGGCCGGTGGATTCCACATGTTTAACCATCCTCGCAGAGGGTTACATTTTATTAAAAATGTAAACTTATTTATATAAATAAGTTTAAACTTCCGATTTAAATAAGGAGCACTTGATTTTGGGATGTGATTGTGGTGGAAATGAATCTAAGAAGATATTGTTGGACTTGATATCCTCGTGATCAATGGGTTGAGAGCACGAACGGTGCATGAAGTACAGACCCCAAGTAGCCCCAATTGCCATCTGAAACCTCATAGGCCAATCCAACCTTCCCATTCGACTGGATCTTGAATTCGAATTCGACCCAGTACATCTCATCCTCCCATGGCAAGAGGTGAATCCGAACACGGTTGCGTGCCTAGCAAACAAGGCGACTGTCACGACCCGGGCCCGAAAACCGGTAACCCCGAGCCGTGAGCCCATACTTACTCCCGTAAACCCCGAATTAACCGAAGTTAAAAAGAAATCCACAAGGGATATCAGTCTCAGTCTTTCCTGTCAAATACACAAATCTGCAGAAACAAGTATATTTGACAATATCAATTATGATTTACATGTATACAAAAGAAAGTCCTTTATACATGTATCATTTTCACCAATTGTCTGTCAATTACTACACATGCAATGGCTATACAAAAGACCATTTGTTACATTTCAAAATGATTATAGAAAAATAAATTCTCCAAAACATGCTTTCAAAATGTTCCAACTCCTTTCCGCACTCGGATACCCATATCAAACGGTATCCCTACCATTCCATTCAATCAGTCCTCCTGGAGGAACCGTAACGGTCTCCTCCGCTGGCGCCGGGGGCGCTGCTGCACCGGCATGGGCAAACGGGCCTGTAATGCCATAAATAACACTAATGAACACGACGGTTCAACAATGTATAAACAGATCTTACAATAGCATGTTAATTCATAAACTAAACTCATTCAATCTATTAGTTACAATTCCAATTCTAGACAATAACAATATGTGAACACAAAGTCAATCCTGTAGACATGTATAAAGTGGTCACTACCATAGCATTCATTTTCATTTCATTTCATTTACCATTTCCCCTCAAAGGAAGGATTCATCATTACCATCTTCCCTCAAAGGAAGCATTCTTCTTCCAAATGGAAGGTATCGATCAATACCCATAGATACGATCGAAAAATTGTGGGACTTACTAGTGTCCGGGCCAGGAACAACTAGCATCACCACGGAGCTCCGGAACGCCCCCAAAACCATCTACTGCAGTAGGATTAGTCATTTATTTCATTTATTAGTTCATTGAACTCATTTAGAGTTCTAATACAATAGCTAGGTAGTGCCAGACTCACAGGTCAATGCTTTTCAGTACGCAATCCATTTCTGGATTCGATTCAATTTAATAATTCTCTTCATATCAAGGGAGAGAATAACAGTAATACCAACCTCATTCGATTGGAATACAACCATACAATGAGGAGTTACTAATCATTTACGATTCTACTTAATTTTATTTCAAATCTAAACAACCATTTAGGTGTAACCAACGGTTACCAAATGCATGTGTTATTCTCGATGAGCATCACATTTATACATTTAGTGTGTGCATTATAGTCCTCGTAGTTAACATCCATGGAAGTTTAGACCACAATTAATTAACTATGAAATTCCTCCTTCATTATCCTTAATCCTTAACAGTTTGTCTTTATCCCATGATTAGTCTTAGAACTAATTTAGGGAGAGTTTATATTCACAAGGAGTACTCCAGGCTTATGCAAACATCCAAAATCCAAATTTTCACTAACATTCTTTCCTTTGATTTTTCTATACTTGATAGTCGTTAATTAAGGCATAGTTAGTTCTAGGACTCATTTATAGCCCATTCCTAATCATAGATAAAGTATCGGTATAAACAATCATCAATTTCAATCGGACCTTCAGGTCCGATCGATCGGCCTAAAATCATGTCCCAGTTAGGGACTGTCCGATCGATCGGCCAGTATGTTCGATCAATCGGACCTGGGACGAATAATCTATGAACCAGCTTAAAGCTGATATTCTTCTACTCCTATTTCTCCATTTCATTTCCACATCATGCAATGAAAGTTGGAACCACCTATTCTCCTCATACATCATCCATTCACATCTAATAACCCTTCTAACCATCCATTAAGCATCTAATCAATCCATAAATAACTCAAAAACTCAATGGAAAATATACAAAACCCATGAAAACTCTACACATTTCTACAATAATTAACACTAATCACAAGTATTGTTTATACTTGCCTCTCTTGAAAGTTAGCTAACTCAAAGTCCCTTGCTTGGCTTGCTTTTGAGATGAAAATCCCCAAATCTCAACCCTAAATCCAGAAAAACATGTAATATGTAACTCTATAAGCTATTTGTGCTAGAAATCATGCCTAGGCACTCATTATGACTTGTAAACTCATTAAAAGTTCCAAGTACTCACTTGTAATTTAATGGGAGAAATCTTGAGTTCTCTTTCAAGCTCTATCACCTCAACAATGGAGAAATGGCTTGAGGAAGAAGAGATGAAGATGAAGATAAAGATAAACTCCTCAAAACCCCCCCTTAATCACTTCTAACCTCTCTCTTGACAAAGAAGAATGGAAGAGAAAAGAAGGAGATGAAGATGAGTCTAGGGTTTGATGAAATGGATTCCCCTTCTCATCTCATTCTAATATAAGAGAATCTTGCACTAAAACCCCTTCTCATTAACCTTTATTACATTTTGAGTCAAATGAAACCTCATTTGGTCCATTTGAGGTCAAATGGAATCGCGACTATTATGAAAGTTAACGTACTATTCGAGATACACACGTTGGTATCAAGAATTTCCGTATTCGACGAAATACGTGAAAACCCGTATTTACGAAAAAGCCTTTAACCTACCTTGTTTGAGTCTAAACTCATTTTTAACCAACTCAACCCCACTCAAATTCATTCAATTATGCTTAATGCATCATTTGAGACTAATTTGTCTCCCTTTGGTTATTAATCTTTCATTAACCCAATTATTCATGTTTAATTAGCATTAATCCCACTTAATTAGCCTTAAGGGGTGCAACAACGACAGTGGATATGGACTCATCAAGTTAATTTTTTTTCCCAACCTTTTAGGTTGGACTAATCCCTTCGGGTCCAGAGGAAAGCCGGGTAAACTCTCGAGTAGCTCCAGGGTAGTAGTGCAATTTCAAATCTACAACCTCCGAGTGCAAACTGTGGTCCGAGGCCAACTGAGCTACCCCTTGGGGTTGAGTTATGAAGTTGAGGTCCATGCATCTCTCTTCTCATAACACTGATAAAATTAGGATATAGACACATGTAAATTATTAGCTTATAAATTATTATGCTACAAGTGGATTAACTTCTTCATTTTGAATTATAATACTAATTAAAAGGAAATATTTGTTGGCTGACTGTTCCAATTAACATTAGCACCAATTTATCGAGAAATTTTTTTTGCACCAAATATGAATTTCTAGCTTTCACAGAAAACCTTTTTCGAGATATTTAAAAATTAAAGACTTTGCTGATGCGGCAGTTTCATCTTTTCAAGAAATTGCCTGTATAGAAGCTTGGCATCTCCCGTCCTTGCCATGGATGCAGGTTGGCCTCATGGAAATTGCAATGCAGAGGCAAGTTGGCTTTGAAAATTGTGATATGGGTACAACTTTTCTTTGATGTTGCAATTTACTACTCATTTTAAGTAGTAGTTGAGTCCGGACTTGGATTATCTGAACTTTTTTAATTGGTCTTAATTTAATAATTTCTCTAGAAAGTTGCTGTTGGTTGGGACTTATCAATCTAAAGTGAAGCAATGACCTTCGGTAAGTTAGGTTTGAAATATGGGCCCCAGTAAATAATTTTTTAAAATGAATTTGGAGTTTACCAAGTCAAGGACTCGAAATGTACAGGCAAGTTGAAGCACAAACCAAATACAAGAAGGATTTGTTGATTTTTCATTTTTAAGGTTTACCATGTATTAGGTTGTCAAAATAGATTGTTTTTCCTATACCATAGTTTCCGATTTAACATAAAATGAAATATAAATATCAGACATAGTAAATTATTGATGCTACTCCAATATTACCAAGATCTTGTTATAGGTAAAAATAATGGATTTTTCTTGTAAAGTCGTCTTAAGACTTGACATTCGTCCGTCAGTGTTTGAAGTTTAATAAATTCCCACAGATTTGTTCATGGTATATTCTAGGAGCGTGCGATATTGCATAAATCACACTACGATATCCTACATGCATAGGATATCACACATTTGTTGTAAGAAGAGCTCTATGAAAATTATTTAAGTTTCGACATTTCAAAAGCAAATGTCACATTTGAGGACAGTCATATTGTTAAAATTTATAAAAATAATGGTCGCTTTCCTACCATGGTCTAATTTTGTTTTGAATAATTTTCCTTTGTCATGGATTAGGTAGTTTATGTTTTCATTAAAAAAGTGCGTTAAAAGATCCAAAGGAGTTTGACAAGCGGGGTTCGGCAAGGAGTGCAAGTAACCTTAAAAAAAGAAATAGAAGCATTACAATATCACCAGAGAAGAAAAGTAAGATTTGAAAATGGGTTTGTCTGAAGTATAGATCATAGTTGTTAATTCCGTTTCGTTTTGGCTGAGATTTTTTGTTCCGATCTTTCAACAAAAACGGAATGAGGTAAAAAAAATTCCGGTTTGAATTCCAGTCCACTTCAATCAATTCCGGTCCATTTCAGTTTGTAACAAAAATTTTTTTTCTCAATCCTCATATCAAGAAACATGTATAATTTATATTCTATTTTTATTTTTCTATTTATATTATATATGTTTTAATTTTTATTAGTTCGAAAAGTTGTCAAATTTTCAAAATATTCCATCTTTATGCTAGACCGAAATGATGACCGAAACCGAATCGACAAACTATGGAATAGACACCTCAGCTGTATTGCTTCTCTTCTTTCTATTAAAAAGAATAAACTAAGAATGTGGCCCATAGTTGGACTGATAATTATTGGACACTTTATAATAGAGGTTTTTCCCTGTAACTTATCTTTAGAGATGAGTTTTCCCTCATCATTACCAAAAACTATAACTTTCCCTAGACCTTCTCCATGCTAGAGAAAATGAAAAAACTGCCCAAATCTTCTTTTCCTGAGGCATCTCCATTCCTTGATTTTTACTTTTTTCCCCTCTTGGTATGATTTTTGTTTTCCTCTTCCTTTACTAAACATTTGGTCATTGCACCCTCTGTGGCCCACGTCTATGTGTATAATCCCCCTTTACATATTGAAGTGAAATTTGATACAATGATCATATTGGAAGTGGTTGTTCATATGATCAACTTTTAACAATGAAAGGTGGGCGTAGAATAGGATAAATTGATTACCTCTCTATTTTCTTTTCTTTTTTTATATAAAAACTGGTCTTTTTTTCATGATCCAAAATTGTAAATTTTTTTGGTCTTAACACCTAAAATCACATTGATTGATAGATAGTAGGGATAGAAGACTCATCAAATTTTAGTTGTTTGTTTTGCTTGGGGTCGGTTTTACTGCATGAAAATAATTCTTAAGAATTATAAGGAGCCGCTTGACCACTAATTTTTTATCCTGAACATCTAACGGTGCCCGTTTATTTGCATCGAGTTGAATTCTCAAGGATTTAAAGAAATGAATTCATTATTGTTAAAAAATGATTGGGACATACTATTATTGTGGATGTGAATTTATAAAAATTCCAAGAAATCCCTTATGTTCCATGAAAGGTAAGATCTATTTGTTTACATGAAATTGAATTCCTACAAATTTAAAAGAGCTCATTTTACCATAAAATCCCTTATCTTAAATGAAATAAACCCAGTTTACCATGGACGCCTTATCTTGAAAATACTATTATAGATTTTTTGTTCATTGAATTTAATTACTAGGATATGGTGTCGTCATTTTGTCATTTAAAAAAACTATTGAAAAAATCTCATAAAGTTATTGACCATTTTTTAAGGTCAATCTTAAATTTAGTGTATATGATACTATAAGCTGATTGTGAATCTACTTCATTCAAAATCTATTCAATATTTTGGAAACTATCAAACAACAATAATATTCTAATATTATTGTGTTTTATCATGTAATATTTTATTTTACTAGTAGTTAGATTTAAAAATATTTTATTTTATATACATCCAAACATTCCCCAAAATCTAAAAGAATATAAGAAAATGTATTTAGATGAAAACTTCTTAATTATAAAATTATACTATATATTTTCATCCAAATCCATTTACACCATTGCATTTTCGGCACGCAAATACAATAATACGAGTTCGAATGTTTTCATTAACCAAAATTCCAAACCCATTTATGTTTCTTATGCTATTGCCGATACTATGGGTATTTTAGTCCTAAAATAGTGTAATTGTAGCCATGAAATATTTAGACTTTGAGAAGGAGGAGGGAAAAGTCATCTTTAGAGGTAAATTATACTGAAAACCTCTTAAAATTTTCAGCAAACAATGTGACAGCTGAGGTAAGTACCAACCCTCCCGTCGGAAATGCATGGGAAGTGAGAGAAAAAAGGGACCAAGTGCAGCAACCTGGAGAGATCTATTAATCGGCCATTGAGAGTCACCCCGTCTCTTTTATGGTTCTTGGCAGCAGATACCAAAGAAAAAGAGAGAGATGAACGGAGATGGAGGGCTGTACAACGCAGTAATGACTAGGAATCCAGAAACGTTGCGGAAACTGCTGAATGACGATTGGTCAATCGTCGGACGACTGTGTGGCACAGGCACCATAAATGATGGCCTTATGAATTTGATAGTTGAGGATGCCATGATGATTACAGAGATGTTAACTAGAATACCGACATTCGGCAGTAAATTGAACTCCCAAGGACAATGTTCACTGCATCTGGCTTCGGCGAGAGGGCATTTGGAAGTGGTGGAGGCGATAGTGGGTTCAGATGTATTAGCTTGTTCTGTTCGTGACCGAGATGGAATGATACCTCTGCATCTTGCGGCAATCAAAGGCCGACTCGACGTGTTAAAAGAGTTGGTTCGTGCTGACCGGACAACTGCTTCTTGGTTGACAGCAAAACGAGATCCGATTCTGCACCTGTGCGCAGAAAATAAGCAGTTCGAAGCCTTAAATACGTTGGTAAACTTGGTCGAATCGACTGAGTCGATCAATTTTTCAAGATTTGTGATGTTGAAAGACAGCGATGACAACACCATCTTCCATCTCCTTTCAGCCAAGCGGCAGCCTGAGGTATTGGTTTCATCTTCCATCAACAGTAGATGTTATTTTTCTGACTTTATATGTAGAGTCCCACATCGCTCGCTCATGAGGCTGTTCAGAGACGGCTGTATGTTTCAGCGCTCTCTTTGTCTAGCATGATTCATTTTGGGTCATCAGTATGAACCCAGAAACAAATCTGTATGGGTTATCATGAACAGAACAAGCAAAGGGAGTCGTGGCGGGTGTGCCATTGCCCTCACCATAAAAGTAGAGGGATTGTTGAGGCGGTCATAAAACTATTATTGTTGTGCCGTTTTCTATGTGTGAGATTCGATGTACTCAAACATACATTTATTATTGTGCTGTAGGTGATAGAGTTTCTGTACAAAAAAGGAAAAGGAGGACTGGACGTTAACGCTGTAAACAAGAGTGGTTTTACCCCCTTGGATGTCTCACTGCAAGAAGCTAAAAAGGGATTTGGTTCATGGGAAACTGACTGGACCTTAGTCAGTGTTGGGGCTACCACAGCGACGCCAATATGGCAGCCGATGAAGATGGCGACGGCAGCAGATGACTACCTCAAAAGTTTGCCTAATCCGATAAAGCTGACGGCTGGCGGACTGTTTTTGGGTGCGATCTATCAAACCAATAATAACCCTCCAGGAGGTGTTTGGACAAACAGTGGATACCACGATGCTCCACAATCCTCACCTCCGAAACAGGTGTATCACTATGCAGGGAAATCGATCATGGCGTCTATGGATCCAGACTGTTTCAAATATTACTCCCTGCTTATCAAATTCTCATTTTATTCATTACTGGCCCTCATTACAGTGCTGTTTATAAATCGGAATTCTAATTACTGGCCTTCCAAGGTCATAACAGGTATTCTCGTATACGTTTCAATTGCGGCACTTGTGTTCACCTTTGCTGTCTCCAACGCTTTCACATCACCAGAAGGAAGACTTTCGACCAACCTCCTTATCGCGGGGATTGCCACGTTAATAGCAGTTTTATACCTAATAATTCCTGACAATTTTCATGTGGTGATGATTCGGTGGTACCTCCGACCAAATGGACGTGCAGAACTACCTCGCTGAGCCCCAAGTTGCCAGTACAAATTCTAGGTAGCCAGCCGTATAATGTCTGACAGGTATACTATTTTTTTTTTTGTCAATTTCTTGATTTCTACAATATTATATACTACGTTAATACTATGTTTCTGCTGGTTATTTTATGGGTGCCATTCCTAATACGCGTATTATATATATATATATATATATATATGGGGGTCTTCACATGCATCCATCCCTCACCATTTTTGGTGAGGGACACCCCAAAAGGGGAATTTCCAAGTACAAAAGTGAAAAAGTACAAAAGTGTACTTCCTCACTTTTGTACTTGGAAATTCCCCTTTTGGGGTGTCCCTCACCAAAAATGGTGAGGGATAGATGCATATGAACATTTCCCATATATATATATATATATTCTCTTCTTAATTAATATTGTTTCAAAAGATGGTTGATTGTGCAAATGCTCATAAATATATATTATGCATAATTTTATGTATTTATGATAAGTTTGTTTTTTAGTCATTTGGACCGGTGGCGGACCTAGGTGTTCGACCGCCCCATGTCCGCTCACAAAATCCCCAAAAACTTATATATATATATATATATATATATAATGGCCCCTATCCTTGCTCAAAAAACTGCCCCACACCTAAAACGTTTTTAACCTGTGCCCATAAGCTAATTAAAAACAGTAGTTCCACTTGTGGTTCCACTTATATACTGTCTATGTATGTTGAACACTTACTTGGAAAGTGTGTTTCCAATCTAACTAAGACACATGTTGAAATAAATAATATGATAAAATTAAAAAAGTAGGGCCATACAAGAATTAAACTTCTAAAAACTTAGAAAGTACTCAAGGAAGTCTTGATGAGATGAAGTGCCATGACACTTGAAAAGTGTCTCCCTGTTGAAATGACAAGCGCTTTGGAGTAAGAATAAAATAAAAAAACTTAAATAACTCATGAAATCAATACCACATTCCAACGTCATAGCCTCATTAGTATAGAGACCCCCATCTAAGTTGGTTCCACTGTTGGATTAATCGATTGATAAAAATATAGAATTAAATATACATAAAATTATGTTAATCATGGTTTTATGAAAAGTCAATCGAACGATCAGATTAATTCTGATTCTCGATATCGTAAACTTTTGAAGGCCTTTATTTTGTATGCTCGGATTTCAATAATTAGGCTCCACTGTAATGTTCCGCTCTTTTTTCTCAATATATGTTCAAGTGCAATGAAAATTAAGCTCAATGTTGCTCAAAGCACGAATAAAACCATATAAGAATGAAGAGGGTGTTTTTGATGCTTTACATGTAGCCCCAAAAGAGTATTAGTATTAGCTATTCAATCTCATTCATCAAATCAAAAGGACTTTCACATATAAAATTATAGAAATTGAGTTTTAATGACTCATTTCTTTTTCTTTTTTTTAATGCAATATATTTTCTCTTTCACTACTTGTTTATGTTGAAAAAAGTCTAACAAAGTCTAGAAAATTTTAGCCTCACCCAGACAAAATTTCTAGGTCCGCCACTGATTTGGACTAACCATTAGATGCACAGTTTCTCCCCAAGAAGTGAATATTCTCGACATTTGCAATTATTATATGTTTAGAATGGACAAACAAAATTTAAGTATGTTTTTTTTTTTTCATGTTTGTGCAATCATCAATATTAATCTGGTTGACATAAACCCTGAGGCATATCTAGTGTATTTTTTTTTTTTTTTTGCTAAGTTACAAAATTGAATTAAAAAGAAGGAAAAGAGAAACAACCAAGAGAGGAAACCAACAGAAAAGAAAAACCACCCAAAACAAAGGGCAACCACTATCCAATGCTAGGATAGTGCTTGTTACATAAAGATACAAAAGAATTAAGAGAAGAGCTGGAGAAAGAAGTAGATAGATTACCAAGAACATGGGAAGCATCTGTCAAGAAGAAAGAAGAAGCTATATCTAGAGAAGGCTTCTTACCATTAAACAGAGATAGATTCCTAACCTTCCACAGGCTGAATAGGGCCACCAAAAAAAGAGCACCAAGACCCTTTTTTGCCTTAAAACAAGAATTCGCTGAGAGAGAGCTCCATAGAGAAAAAGCAGTGGCAGCAGCTGCAACTCTGAAATTACCTTGTTGCTGAAACCAGTCCCAAAAGCACAGGGCAAAGGGACAGAGGAAGAAGAGGCTGAAGATAGATTCCTGGTGCTTACCACAAAGGTAATAAGAAGACGCCAGTTGAACCCCAATAGATTGCACCCAATCATTGGTAGGGAGGCATATCTAGTGTATTCAGTTAGAATGCGCAGTTTGGTTCTATGTTATGTAGGCACGAATTTGAATGAAATTTAAATTTTATTTACAAATGCGATTAAGTTTATTCAAAAATATCCTTCGAAAATTTTCCAAACCAAATGGTAATTGTTGCATTGAATCATCAACTTAAGTAGGTAATACTGGAAGATTTGTGTCATTTGACATGATCATAAGGAGAAGAATTTACTAAATAAATCATGGTGAAAAGACTATAGATCCAACTTAAAATGCTGCCTCCACTTTGATCTTTAAAACTGTAATCAACCTTGAACAATCAATAGATTTATGCTTTACTTATTTCTGTGATGACACTAATAAAGGACTTTTTTTATTATGGTTTCCCAGTAGATTACAGTACAGCCACTCAAACTTTTCTTGACCTTGTTCCTTGTCTTCCATGCCAGAAAGAAAACAATAGGGATTGATATGATTATTTGTTAACCAAGAAGCATTTTATTCAATATAAGTAAACAGAAGTATTTCTATCTAATATTTAGGTTTTAGTTGTTTCTGTTATGGTCTTTGAAAAGAAGTACTTGTTAACTAGGCTTCCAGTTCTTTGTTTCTTCTCTCTTATTATACTTTTGCATTAAAAAAAAAAAGTTGTTTCTGTTATGGGAAGTACAATAGGTCATAACTGTAATATCTTTACACATGAAATATATCTTTTGCCGAACTGTACGCATCATATGTGAAATTTAATCTGGTTTCAATTTGACATAAATCTGAATGGAAGAGCCAAACTATTTCACTCACATAATTCCAAGTGGAATATTTTACTTGCCGGGATTGGAATGGACTCAGTGTTGGGGACTTTACTGCATTAGACGTCTGTTTAAAAGACTTCTGCCCAGTTGTGTAGTCCATTGGAATCTTAGCATTGCCAAGTCTTGGTTCAAGTTGGAAAATTACTGCATTTTGGGTTTCCATGTCTATCTTGTTACAATTACAAGCTGCCTATGTAATGAATTGTTCTTTTTGGTTATAAAACTATTGTTCTTTAGATATAGGCTCTTAGTGGAGATCATTCTTTCAATTGAGGACCAGGTTTTTGTCATTGAATACCATAAGTGGAAGGGATTCTGCTGTGACTACTCCCTGGAGGAGGTGCATAACTTGTCAAATAACAATTAAGTTACTTAAGATTTAATAGCAAGCGCGCTTAGTTCTCATCGTTGCAGTACTAAAGAGCATTACTGTTGAACTTCATTAAAAGGACTCAGCTTGCAATGGTTTTGCTAATATAAACGTTCCATTGTGCACTTTGCAACAAACAATTCCAACCTTGCTTGTGTGAACTCTGACATGAATATGGGGGTAGACATGTACACCTTTTAAGAAATTACAATCTACATCCAAGTAGTTGATTTTCATTTGCTCACTCTCCAAAGCTATGTTCTGAATGCAATTCAGAGAAACTCATTCAACCTCATTCCTCTCTCAGGCTCTTTTGTCCCAAATGAACTCTGATGGATAGGATCAGCATCTAGGGATCTTTCTCTAATTAATTCAGTCTGGAATACTATGAGGTCTAGAGAAGCTGCTGTAGTTTGGCATGGGTTAGTGTGGAACTCTATCATCAATCCTAGGCTTTCTTGGTTCAGCTGGCATCTTCTTCTCAGGAAAACGCCCACTGACTCTTGGGCCATGCACTTAGGGAGCTCTATGACTTCTAGATGCTACTCCTACCTCAGTGAAAGAGAATCAGACCTTCACCTCTTCTTCTCCTGCTCTCTGGGCCAGCAGCTATGGTCTTGGCTTCTAAGCCTACATGGACCTCCCCCAGCCCCTCCTCTCACTGCTTCTTCAGTTTGGATTGCTTTGATTCAAGGTGTAGATGTCAATGGTAGAAAATCTGCTACAGAAATCTTCTTCCAAGCCATCTATACTCTATGGCTCCTTCGCAATGAAGCCAAGCATCGCAGCAAAAAGTCTTCCCTGATGAAGGCGCGGTTGATCTTCCATGATAACTGCATTGGAATGTTTTCATCGTCCTCGGGCAAGTCTCCTCCTCTTCATCCAGTTTTGAGGTCCTTTGGGTGGGGTGATTAGCTTCATCCCCCTTCTTGGCTGCTTGAAGTCCTTCTTAGCTGTTCCCCTCTTCCTTTGGGTTGGCTCCTTAGAAGCTCTTATCTTGGTAGTCAGGGAGGCCCTGGGGAAGTTCTGTCTGTTGGTGTTTTTGTTGGTGGGTGTTTGTTTCTTGGTAGCTGTGCTCTGTTTGGGCAGTTGTCAGTTGGGCCCTGTTATGGGGGTTGGGCCTTCTCTTTGCTTCTTAGCTGCTAGTCGGTTCTATGCTCGGCAGTTGTTCTTGTGCAGTGCCTTGTTTTGCAGGGGAGCTTTCTCTGTTCAGCTGCTCGTCGGTTCTGTGTTCAGTGAGAGTTGTGGCTCGTTGGCTTCTTGCTGCTAGCTTGTGTTGGGTTTTGTTTTGCTGAGCTGCGCTTCGTTTTGTGGTGGTGCCTTCTTTCTGTTGCTGGCTTGCGCAGAGTTTTGCTGTTCTTGAGCTTCGAGGAGCTGTGGAGTTTTCTTCTTCTCCTTATCAGTTAGCTTTTAGTTTCTATTACTTTTGAGCTCTGTTTTCTATTGTTTTGTGTCCTTCTTGTTTTAGGGTTGGCCTTTGTGGTTGTTATCATTTGGATGTTTTTCTCCTCCTTGTCCTTGGGGCTTTGCCCTTCTTCTTTCTCTTAATACAAATTTACCAATTAGCAAAAAAAAAAAAAAAAATGCAATTCAGAGAAGATTTTCCCCAACCACTGTTTTTTTGCATCTCATATAAATTTATTCTGAATTTGTAAGTTTACATGATCTTGAATTGTATCCCTAGTCTCTATAGCTTTTTTTTTATTGGCACTAGTCTGTATAGCTTTAGACTCTATATAGATACCCTAAAACCAATGGGTTTGTCTCATCTCGATCTTCATCATATGCATGTATTTCTTTAGTTCATTTTAGTTCCAATTCCAGAATTCTACGACAATCCTTGGCATATTTTTCAGAGCACAGTTTTGCAGAGCAGTTATAGAACTCCAAATTACAGGTCTTCTCCGTATGTTGTTCAGTGTGAAGAGAAATCCCTTTCTTTCAGTATAGCTTATAAAAGAACTATGGTGCTAATCAGTATCCATCTTACAGAACCAGCCTGATCTTTTAATCATCTTTTAATCTTTCAGTATAGCTTTGTTGTATTTATTCCTATCACTTGTACAATGCATTTAGGGGGAATGCCATATTGGCTCTTTAACTAATCTTTCTAAGGAAACAGATGGGGCTTTGATAAAGTTATTTAACAGATAATTGAGAAGGATTGTATGATCCTTAACCTGAGGTTTTGTACAGTAAATTCAAGTTCTTGGGTTGTGAATATGGAGCCTTCGGTTGATAATTGAGATCTGACACCATCATAGTTGGCGGCCTATGATTCAGTGAGATATGTTGGGAAGATCATGACTAGGAAATCTCACCCCTTTTTAATCCTTCCCCTCAGATCAACTGCAGCAACTGTCACTCAGGTTGCTCATCCTTTCGAATTTGTTATGAATGTCAGCTAATCATGATTTGCAGGGAGGGATTTTGGTCCAGAGATCTACCTTAATAATACGTGGACCATAAAGTTGATTTTGTTCATAGTCCCAAAAGGTTCTCACCTTTTGGGGCTATTTTCCCTGGTCTGCATGTGGCCATACCAATCCGACCGTCCAAAAGGCTAGAGGACCTGTCAAAAAAGTGGGAGCCCTAGCTCGTAATAATGCGGCAAACGTTAGGAAAAAATTTCCCATTTCTCTAAGAGCCCATTTGCGTGGTGTCAGATACATAGCAACTCTATGCAATGTCTTAGTATCAAGGGGCTAAAATTGGTGGCACGTTGGCCTATATTTAAAATTCGAGTGTGCCGAGAGAACTCAACTGCTCTTACCAGTAGGGTAAGGAGCACCCTTTCTCACCCTAATTGTATAGAGCATGTTTGGTAGCAGGTAAAAAAATGCATATATCTTAATATTTTTCACTACCACTGGAACAAGGATGCTTCACTGGGAATTTGTATAATTGAATATTTCACATTGATATTGGCGTGTATCGGTGCACATAGCTGAGAAAAATAGGATTTAGTGTACAAATTCACTTAAGTGGGGATTTTCAAATCTTATGGATCTGAAAATCCTAGCAAATGAAGAATCATATTCATCCAAATCATCGAGAATTTACAATTGCCAAGCATGGATTTACCACAACTTTAGGGAAACCAAAAATATTTCCCTAAAGATTTGGTTACCAAACATGACCTAGGGGATCAATCCTGGGAAGGTCAATTTCTTCCTCACCTGAGGACATCTTCTCTCATCCAAGGGCTCTCTAACTTCACCTGAGGGCTCAATGGGTCACAACCTCTCTTAGTTTGGTACTGAAATATATATAAGTATATATATATAGGGAAATATATATGTGTTTTAGTGTGCCCGGAGTTTCAGAATTCTGAAATTTTAGAATTCACAACTGCTAGAGGATGATTAATTTGGATTAGGAAATGCCTCATTGTAAGCATTTGGAAATTTTAAAATTTTGGAATCCTTTAAATTCTTCTAAATGAACGTTGAATCTCGGATAGGAATTTCAAATTTTCGAGGACATTCAGAATTCCTATTGTAAATCCCAAAAAAAAAAAAAAAAGAAATTAAAAAAGAAAAGAAAACGCCCTACCTCTATTCATGTGGCTTTGAATGCTAGCTTGAACAATGTTTTTTAGAAGAAAAATATATTGTTATTACTTCATTTCAATTTTTTTTCTTTTTTTCTTTTTTAAACTCAAGTATATACTCACACATCCACATACTCACGCTAACCAAGCCCCCAGCCATCAGATCAGACGCATGGATCCATCATGCTTGTTTCCTTGGATGGAGAGGTCTCATCACTTGACCACTGGTGTATTAATGGCATCTTTATTTCAAACTAAAATAATAGAAAAGGATATTTGTTTGGTCGACTGTTCATAGTATTAAAACTTGAGACTTGATCATTATTGTGGTGGAGGTCAGCTTCATTGAAATTGCATTACGGATGCAAGGAGTTTGCTTGCCGAGTCAGCTTACCTTCTAAGGACAAAGAAAAACTGTGACATGAATAATCTACAACTTTTCTTTGAGGAGGAGTAAATACTACAACTTGTCTTTGATGTTGTGACATGAATAATCTACAGCTTTTCTTTCAAGGAGTCCTTTTTTAAGAAATAGGTGAGTCCGGATCATCTTGACTACTTCATTAGTCTTCTAAAACTTTGCTTTGATGTTGTAATTTACTCCTTTTTTAAGAAGTGGGTGCTAGTCCCCATCATCTTGACTACTTCATCGGTCTTCTACAGCTATGCTTTGATGTTGCAATTTACTCCTTTTATAAGAACTCAGAAGCTGTAGGTGAGTAAGGGATCATCTTGCCTACTTCACCGGTCTTGATCTACAGTTTTGCTTGCTTTGATGTTGTGATTTACTCTTTTTCTAAGAAGTAGGTGGGTCTGGATCATCTTGACTACTTACTTCATTGGTCTCAATTTAACCGCTTCTTCAGAAAATTGCTTTTGCTGTAAGACTACGTAAATCAATGTGACGCAATGACCTAATATAATTTGGTGATCATTTGAAATGAATTTAAAGTAATGGACATTGGTTCTCTAAGTCCTGACCTTATTGGATTAGGACTCAAATAGGTAAACCTAGAGCATAAATCAAATCCAAAAAGTCGTTTTGTCAAATTTGTAGTCATAAAGATGATACTTTGAGGGGCCGATCTAAAGCCATGTAATAGGTTGTCAAAATAGATTCATTTCCCTTGATCATGGTCTTAGATTTCACCTAAAACAAAATCCCTCGACCAAATTTCACTTTTTTCTTCTCATTTCAGTTGAGGAAGAAAAAGAGATGAGCGACGACACCATTGTTCAAATAAAAGTGAAGATTAGCGGGAGGGCCTTTATTGTTATATAGAAACTATGAAGACCTTTTTTGATACGGTACACATCTAAGGTGAATTTTTCAATAATATCCACTTATATATTTTACAATGACTCAGTCAGAGTAACGTTAAATTTCATAACTAAAAGTCTTAACAGAACATATGGAATTCTCTTTTTATATTTGCTGGGAAAGACCCCATAATAACGCCCTATCACCTACTGAGGGTATCACTGATGTCACGAAGGCAGGTGGCTTTCACAGAATTTGCTTTACAGTGTGAATTCAGAAGCATTACAATATCTATAAAGAGAGATAAAAGTGTGAATCTACAAGGAGTTTTTTTACTCTCCTCTCTTTTAATTAGAAGTAGTTGGAATAAAATAGGTTTCATTCGGGTCCGGCTACACAATGTATTTCGACTAATTCGGCAGTTGTCTTGTTCCAACTATACTATTATGATTTCTTAAAAAAAAAGACTATTATGATTTATTTAGATGGTCAATCTCATTAGTATATGTATGTATAGATATAACTATATATATAGGGAAGTGCTCCTATGAGAGACACTCTCACCAACTTTATGAAAGATGGGTGGGGGCCATCATTTCCATATCCACCCTCACCAACTTAAATGCAAGGACCCCCAACTTAAATGTGAGGGCTCCCACCCATCTCTCACCAAGTTGGTGAGAGTGTCTCTCATAGGAGCACTTCTTATATATATATATATATATATATATATACAACGCAGCAATGCAGGCCCGTACTTAACCCCAGCAAAAAAAATAAAAATAAAGATATATTTAATTTGAGACTATCTTTTGAGATACTAAATGAGAAAAAAAAAACAAATATATCATTTTTCATTTTTAATTTTATAAATCAAATCTGAGTTTATAAATTCTCACTATTTGATGTTCTATGTGACTTTTAAGAACTTATATGAATATTATAATGTATGTTTTATTAGAAAATATTTTAGATTTAATTTTATATTGATTTTAGAATTTTAATATAATATACCAGAACCCGCGAAATATGTACTGTTAATAGGTAGGTGGTTTGTGTTAATAATCTTTCATTATATTGGATCGTACATAAAATCGGTATTTTGCATCAAATAGGTCCATATAATGGGCAGCATATATATATATATATATATATATATATATATATATATATAGGGGTCTTCCTATGCATCTATCCCTCACCATTTTTGGTGAGGGACACCCCTTTTAGGGAAAAAGCAAGTACAAAAGTGGGGAAAAAAGCAAAGTACAAAAGTACACTTTGTACTTGAATATTACCCAAAAGGGGTGTCCCTCACCAAAAAGTGGTGAGGGAAGGATGCACTTGAAGCGTGTTTTGTGCATAACTGAAAAAAGAAAAAAAAAAAAAAAGAAGGGAGAGAGAAAAGGTAAAAAAATAGAAAGAGAAATCTAGGCTAAGTGTAAGAAAACCTGGGATAATCCCGAATCGAGTGGTGGACATGGGAATATGAGATACACTTTTAATCCCTGCATAAAAAAGAAAAGGCACTACATCTGTCCTACACTAAGCATAGATTGCCATTTGCAATACCATATACATTATAACATGAAAGGCACACTCAACAAACATGTAATAACATATATATATATATATATATATATTAAAAATGGTACCTACAAAGAAATTGTAATGATCATGGCCAAGAAATAAGAGAGAAATTAACATGAAATAAAATACAGCATAACCATCTTTTTAACATTCAACAAAAATAGAAACCATTATGAAATGATGTAACTGTTTTATATAAAAGAATGAGAAAAAATGAACATTTAAACTCCCATACATCCAGAACAAAAAGGAAAAATTATGAAACTTAATCTTACACTTCGAAAGGACAAAAGAAAATAAAATATAAATATTAAAATCATCTTCAAAGTAAAAAAAATTGAAATGCTCGTGGCAAAGAGATATGTGCTTGAGATGGATGACTTTTATCATAAAAAAAATTGAAATGCTCGTGGCAAAGAGATATGTGCTTGAGATGGATGACTTTTATCATACTACCATTATTAGAGAGAGAAGGTTGACCACTTTGGACGGTTGACTTGTGATTTCAACCCTTCCAAGCCCACCATTGATTCAAATTAGACTTTTCTCATGTCTTCTTGATTGGTCTTTGAACAAATGATGGATGACTCTTCTGACCTAGAGATTTTAGGGGTTTTACGACTGGATTAGATTGGATAGGATAGAATTAAATTTTGATTTGTAGAGAATTTTGTGTTTGTTAAAAAATCAAAGGTGGATGGAGAGAAATCAGGATATGATGGAGAAAGAATAGGAGACAAACAGAAAGATGAGATGACATTGGAAAGGGAGAGAGGATCAAATGGAAGCTTCATGGGATGAAATTAGGTAGAAGAGTTGGAGATTAGATGGACTTGATATTTAGGATATCGATTTGATGGAGAGATTTTAGGAGATTTGGAGGTGTAGAAGTTGTGCATGTTTTTTTTAAGTATTTTTTTGAAAGGAGAACTTGATGGGCGTTGATGTTCCTAGCGTAGAAAACTAGAAATGATCCAAGCTTGTAGAGTCCACCTTACTCATTGTGATCAATATAAACCCTTCACTTAAAACTGTCTCATGGATTGCCACCCATCCAAGTTTTACACTCACCTTAATTTTGGAGGTTCTTCAATTGATACTATAAAGTTCGCCAGTCATTAGTATTTATTTTACATTTAAGGAATGGACAACTTTGAACCAACATAAGGAATAAACAAATTTGGGGCCTTAGAAATTCTACTTCTGGTGATTGGATGATTTTTGCTTGCACAACGGTATGAATATACACCCACCTCATCTATGTCATGCTTTTAGGTCAGTTCGATTGGTGAGAAGGTTCCTAAGCTTGGGACCATGTGGCTTTCTCACTTACCTAGTTACGTTTCGTTATTTTGCAATGCTTCAAAAATCAAGTTTAGATCTTAATTAAGGGCTTATTTGATTGTAAGCATTTGTGCTAGGAATTTACCTTGTCTAATTAACATATAAAATGCAGTGGGTGTCCCTATGGTATCTAAATTTCAAAACCTCTACCCGCTTTAGAAAAATTGAGGATTAGAGGCAAAAAAATAAAGATGCCAAAGAGGGGCTATGTATACAATTGCTTCTTCACAAAATTGTTCGCAAAATTGTTTCAACAAGCGTAGTCTTCATCATATCAAATGTAGTGCATTTTCTTTTCCACAATCCCATTCTGTTGGGGCGTTTATGCAGTTGTAACTTGCTGCTTGATGCCTTGATGTATGCAATACTCTCTACATTCTTATAATCCCCCAATGCTGTCAAAAAATGTGGTTGGAAGGCAACATTGGAAGTAGGTTTTTTTGGGCACTGCTGGTGGTGGCCATACTAATGGTCATTATGGCCATTCAACCGGACTTAAACGACTCCAGGAGGTGTATCCTTGTATGGCAAGACATTGGATACCACAATGCTACCATATTTTCACCAATAATGCTTTGCATGCATCACTTTGCAGGGCAATCTGTCGTGTCGTATGTGGATTCAGAGAGTTGCAATATCCCTTTTCGCCCTTTTTTATATCATCCAACGGAAGATATTTAGGAACTCGATTGTGGTATTATTTCCATGATGTACATTGTACGTAACAATAGGTTTTCACAGTCGCCATATTGGTTATTTTCCGTGTATTTTATGCCTCACAACATTTTTATCACGTCGCAAACACCACCTCTGTTGACTCAGGAGTTGATGGAATACCTTGATTTTGTAAGACAATGCAGATTCTAGCCAGCCTTTAACTAGGGGTGAAAGTGGGTCGGGCCGTCCGAGGGCCGCCCGCGGACGGCCCGTTATAGGCTCGGCCCGAGCTCGGCTCGAAAGACAAAAGAGCCGAGCTAGGGCCTAGGAGGAGGCCCGTTTGCTTAAAAGGGCCGAGCTCGGGCTTGATGAAGCCCGGCTCGTAAGCCCTAGGGCCTACATATATTAATACACATATTATATATATATGTACACTATACAGTAGCTAATACATATATGATATAACATAATCCATAAATCCTAAACCTTAGTTTTAATCCAATATAAATAATCCCTAAACCCTAAACACTAAACCCTAAGCACTAAATAATTCATAAACCCTAAACCTAAGCGCTAAACCTTAAACCTTAATTTTAATCCAATATAAATAATCCCTAAACCCTAAGCACTAAATAATCCATGAATCCTAAACCCTAAATCTATATTAACATTGACCTATATCATTATAAAACGAGTCAGGCTCACAAGCCGAGCCTAGGGCCTCAATCAAGCCGGGCTCGAGGGCCGGCCCTACTTAATAAGAGCCGAGCCCGAGCCAGGATTTTTTAGGCCCTCTCAAGCTCGGGCCGGGCTAGGGCCTACTAAAAAATACTAGGGCTGACCCTAGGGCCTGTCAAAGCCCGGCTCGGCCCGACCCACTTTCATCCCTACCTTTAACCGTGCCTGTAGAATGAATAAGTATTATGTTTCTGCTAGGTATTCGTATACACTTTTTTGGACAAAATTACCATAGTTGACGAATTCAGGGCTGGCCCTGAACAGGGGTTGTGTGTGCACTCGCCCCGGGCCCACTTTTCAGGGGGGCCCAAAGTTTTTCGCTTTTACTCTTCCACGCTTGGCGATTTTAGACATTTTTCAGAGAGTGATTTTTGCTTCTTCCTCCGACTCTTCCACTCCTCAAGAAAAGTAGAAAACGATTCCACTCCTTGATTAGTAACGTTAGATTTTTCTGTTATAAATTTTTCTTCTTCTTCTTCTTCTTCTTCTTCTTCTTCTTCTTCCTCTTCTTCATCTTATCTCATCTCATCTTATCTACTGTTGACTCTCTCTCTCTCTCTCTCTCTCTCTCTCTCTCTCTCTCTCTCAAACAAATAGAGCTCAAGTATTTGGGTAAAGGCTAAAGCCTCTGCTTTGATTTTTGAAGAAGTGGAATAGTTACAGAGAAAGATGGCGGCAATTCGTGCTGTCTCTTAAACCGATCCATCCAAACAGGTATCGATGTCAAAATGAAAGAAATGCATCTGTCTTTCTGTTCTTATTTGTATTATATGTGTTTGTGGAAATGCCCGATCTGAAAGAAGACCTCTCGATCTCTGATTTGATGTCGTTTGGATTGAGATTGTATTAGGGCCGGGCCTGATTCTGAATTAGGTTTCTTGTGCATCAATTGCAAAAGCAAGGCTCTGTATGGATCCTGTCTTTTTCTAAATGCATTCTCTTTAGTAATTTTTGTGGTGCAGCTGCATAAGAACACTGTAAATTAAGGTTGTTGCCTAGGTTTGAATGGAAGCTGTGTGTTAGGGGTACCCTTATTTCTTGGGAATCAACTTGCTTTGTGAATCTTTTTTTTTTTTTTTTTTTTTTGTGATTTTTCTATCACTGTGTAATGTTTCTTTCTTTCTTTCCCTGTGAATTTTATGTTTATGTTTGTATTGCTGCCATGTGTTTGTGGAAATGCCCGATCTGAAAAAAGACCTCTCGATCTCTGATTTGATGTCGTTTGGATTGAGATTGTATCAGGGCCGGGCCTGCACCCTGCTTGATACATGGGACCCTGAAAATAATTGGAAAAAAGAGTTGAGAGAAGGAACATGCTGATTTTAAGTCTAGTGGTTTTTATTTGAACAGTTGGGAGAAAAAGAGAGCATTCTTTTTTGGGACATGGGTATTTGGAGTTTTGAAAGAACAGAGGAATATGTGGCTTGGGTACTTGAAGTATTCTCAACTTTTTTGGGTCTTGTGGGTGTTTTGGATGGGGACTACTGGCTAATGTGGTCAGGGACTTGGGAGAATTTACAACTGTTTAAGACTTTAGAGAATGGGGTGTTTGTGAATTTTCAGAGCTGCAGAAGAGGGAAAGAGTTTGGACTTTTGAATTATGGATTTATATGGACTTTGGCAGAAAGTGGGGACCCAGGTGCAATTATGTAAAGTAGATACTAAGCTTATTACTTGAACCAAAGATGCTAATTAAGCTCATTAGCATGGATGTTCTCTTCTTTAGCTTTGGAAATATAGAGGCCTAATTTTTACTCTTGCCCTGGGCCCTGAAAAATTCAGAACCGGCCATGTTGACGATATCATTAATTCAGTTGACCATATTATCAAACCTCCTTCAACTTTTTTTTTTCTCTCTTTCTTGGGCTTTTCTTCTTTTTTCCATGGTTTTCGTACCTGATTATTTTAAGTTTTGAGGAGATGATGCTAAGATTTGGCGGAAGATGAATATCCATTTCAAATAAATGAATAAATTCAAAAGAATGTAATGAATACATAAAAAAAAAAAAGGATTTGGCAAGTCTTTCACAAATCACATAATGAAGTCTGTTCAGTCCACTGTCAAATCCATTCTTAAAGCTGGTTCAAAGATTCCGAATTAATGAAATAAAAAACTGTTGGGATCTAAAACTCCATACAAACAGTATAATACTTAGGAGAAAACCTTAATTTAAAGATTGCCCCCAACATGGCTCCCTACATTTTGCTCATAGAAATAAAAACTTATGAAATTCCCCCCAAATAAATTGCATCAAACTCTAAATATTCACAAAAGAATGCCTAAACTCATCCCTTCAAGTCTCACTCGAAACCACAGTCGAATCGAGAGAAAATCTTCATTTAGACATTTCACCGAACACCTTACACTCCAAATTCGAACTCTCAAAATTCATGTAAGGAGGGCGACAAATGTGTATAAACTAAGCATTAGACCTACACAACTAAGGAAGATTGCCAGAACTACTTAAATAAGACTACTAGGACATAAAATACATTAATTTTCATAACGTTTCCATCACTAAGTGGAAGAAGAGGGAGCAAAATATCATTTTTTGCAATGAAGGTTGATGACGATATCGTGAACTGAGTTGATAATATCATCAACTGGGGTGATTGCGTCCAAGAACAGGTACGAACAATTATCACGTCATTTTATAGTTTTTATTCTTAAAACTGTTTAATTAAGATTTAAACTTAATTTTTTCGTAAAAATCCCATGATTTATTATGGTAGATACTCATAATTAAATAAATTTTTATGTTAGTGTATACAATGGGCATAATTCAGTAGCTTTGGGGATGTTTCTTAAAGTCTTCATTCTTTCTCTTTTGCTCGATCAGCTTTGGGGATGTTTCTTAAAGTCTTCATTCTTTCTCTTTTGCTCGATCAACACTTACACTGCAGGAAAATATAAAAGGGTCTGAGATAGAAATCACCATATCTCTCATTGAAGAATGACCTCAACTTGTTAACAAACTCATTCGACCCTTATTCAAATTCAAACCTATCTATAATCTCTAACTAATCCTATCTATAATCTCTAAACAAGAAGCTGAGTTGCCCTTAGGAGTACGGTTTGCTCATGGAGGTTGATGGTTCGAAAGTGCGCTATCATATTGGGCCATGTATACGGGATTCACCTAGCTCTCCCTAAACCTGTAGGGAGACCCTCTATTATATATATATATATATATATATATATATCTACCCTTATAAAAGAGTCAAGAATGCATGTTAATTTAGTACACCCACTGTGGGGCCCACCAAAAATTTTATAATAATATATATAATATATAATATACCTAATATCTATATATATATAATCTACCCTTATAAAGAAGGCAAGATTGCATGGTTGCTTTAGTACAACCGCTGTGGGGCCCACCAAAAAATTTATAATAATACATATATAATAATATATTATATAATAATAATAATAATAATATAATATCTATACTCTTATTATCTATTTATCTCATACAAACTTTTTCACTACATCATTGTGGGGCCTACCCCCAAATATTATAATATCATATAATAATATATTATTTTGAGAAATTACAAACTTTTTCACTACATTTTTGTGGGGCCCACCCCAAAATATTATAATGCAACATTTTTCACTACACCATTGTGGGGCCTACCCCCAAATATTTACTATCTGCTATCTACTACTATATTATCATAAAAGAGGGAAAGTTGCAAACTTTTTTCACTACACCATTGTGGGGCTCACTCCCAAATATTATAATACAATTTAATAATATATTATTATGAGAAATTACAAACTTTTTCACGATACCTTTGTGGGGCCCAACCCCAAATATTATAATGCAAACTTTTGCATTACACCATTGTGGGGCCCATCCCCCAAAACGTATAATATAACATAATAATATATTATTATGAGAAATTGTAAACTTTTTCACTACACCATTGTAGGGCCCACCCCAAATATTATAATATAATATAATAATATATTATTTTGAGAAATTGCAAACGTTTTCACTACAACTTTATGTGGCCCATCTCAAAATATTATAATGCAAACTTTTTCACTACACCATTGTGAGGCCCACCTCCAAATATCCACTATCGACTATCTATCTTCTACTCTTATAAAAGAGGCAATGTTACATGGTTTCTTTATTACAACCACTGTGGGGCCCACCAAAAAATTTATAATAATAATAATATTAATGTAATATCTATACCCTTATTATCTATCTATCTCATACAAACTTTTTCACTACACCATTGTGGGGCCCACCCCCAAATATTATAATATCATATAATAATATATTATTTTGAGAAATTGTAAACTTTTTCACTACACTTTTGTGGGGCCCATCCCAAAATATTATAATGCAAACTTTTTCACTACACCATTGTGGGGCCCACCCCCAAATATTTACTATCTGCTATCTTCTACCATACCATCATAAAAGAGGGAAAGTTGCAAACTTTTTTTACTACACTATTGTGGGGCCCACCCCCAAATATTATAATATAATATACTAATATATTATTATGAGAAATTGCAAACTTTTTCACTATACCTTTGTGCGCCCAACCCCAAATATTATAATGCAAACTTTTGCACTACACCATTATGGGGCCCATCCCCCAAATAGTATAATATAATATACTAATATATTATTATGAGAAATTACAAACTTTTTCACTACACCATTGTAGAGCCCACCCCAAATATTATAATATAATATAATAATATATTATTTTGAGAAATTGTAAACTTTTTTACTACACCTTTGTGGGGCCCACCCCAAAATATTATAATGCAAACTTTTTCACTACACCATTGTGGAGCCCACCTCCAAATATCTACTACCTACTATCTACTACTATTATAAAAGAGAGAAAGTTGCAAATTGTTTTTCACTACACCATTGTGGGGCCCACCCTCAGATATTATAATATAATATAATAATATATTATTATGAGAAATTATAAACTTTTTCACTACACCATTGTAGGGCCCACCCCCAAATAGTATAATATAATATACTAATATATTATTATGAGAACTTACAAACTTTTCACAACACCTTTGTGGGGCCCACCCCCAAATATTATATTATAATATAAGATAATCATATATTATTATTATATTATAATAATAATAATATAAAATCTATATCTATACCCTTATTATAAAAGAGGAGAAGTTGTATACTTTTTCACTATACCTTTGTGGGGCCCCCCCAAATATTATAATATAAGATAATATAATAATATATTCTTATTATATTATAATAATAATCATATAATATCTATGCCCTTATTATAAAAGAGAAAAAAGTGTCATGCTTTTTCTCTACACAACTGTGGGCCCCACTTAGTATTATGATATTATATATATATAATAAAAGAGAACTACACATATGTGGGCCCCAATAAAAGAGAAGAATTTGTCATGCTTTTTCTCTACACATCTGTGGGCCTCACTTAGTATTATTATATTATATTATATATATATAATAAAAGCGAACTACATGTCTGTGGGCCCCACTTAGTAGAAGAACTTGTCATGCTTTTTCTCTACATCTAGACATCTGTGGGCCCCACTTAGTATTATTATATTGTATATATATAAAATACAAGAAAACTACACATCTGTGAGCCGCACTTCGTATTATTATATTATATATGTATAAAATAAAAGAAAATTACACATCTGTGGGCCCCACTTGGTAATATTATTCTATACCACTTAGTAGAAGAACTTGTTATGCTTTTTCTCTATACATCTGTGGGCCCCATTTAGTATTATTATAATATCTGTATGCTTAACTTAGTATTATTATATTAGACATATATATGATAAAATGAGAACTACACATCTATGGGCCCCACTTAGTAGAAGAACTTGTCATGCTTTTACTCTACATCTACACATTTGTAGGACCCACTTAGTATTATTATATTATATTTTATATATGGAGAATATTCAAGTGCATCCATCCCTCACCATTTGTGGTGAGGGACACCCCTTTTGGGGAAATTTCAAGTACAAAAGAGAGGTGTGCTTCTCTTTTGTACCTCTCTTTTGTGCTTGAAACTTCCCTAAAAGGGGAGTCCCTCATCATAAATGGTGAGTGATGAATGCACTTGAAGATCCCCCTTTATATATATATAATTAAAGAGAACTACACATCTGTGGGCCCACTTAGTATTATTATATTTCGATGAAATGCTTAGCTCAAATGATCATGAAAAGGGTTGTGTTTGAAAAATTTGTTCATTCACTACAACAACTCAAATGAGAAATTTCAGTTGAGATTTTCATGTATAGAAAAGTTCAACTTCAATCCCAATGCCTGTAAAGACACAATTTGCTTGGAATCTTTGTGATTTGTTGTTGATTCGTTTAAAGCTATAAGTTGTGTACTGTTTTGGTTAGTATTTTGTTTCATTGAATTTGGTATGTATTTGGCGCTAGGTTTTAGACAAATTTTAATGGAAAATGGGCCGAACTACCGATCTATATTGAAATTGGTGAGTGTTTTGCCTAATCATGTATGGCCAAAAAAGGTTGGTTTTCAACTTTTTTTAAAAATTAGTTTCCTTCCATATATCTTGTTATCCCATCTTCTTTTTACTTTTTTCTATTGAAGCTTTTGCTAAATTTCATAAGAACAATGAGTGATTGTAAATGACTTAATTTGCCAAAAAAATGACTTATATGTAAACTGGTCATTCTCCATTGGGATAGTTAATATTGAGTTTTTTAACGACTTTAGTTTTTCAGATTATCATACTGAAAGAGTATGTTCCCTGAAAGAGTATGTTCCTTGCACATGCATTGCATGTGCAGGGCTCCACTAGTATATATATAAATCCTGACAACTCAATTATATGTCCTTCTCAGTAATGAACAAGCAACTGTTAGCAAAAATCAAAGTACTTCATCTATGATAATAATATATGGTAAAAGGAATTATCACGCCTCACTTGTGATCTCTTCATTTTTGAGTTTGTCATTGCTAGTGGCCCACTAAATCAAAATCTATAATGATCTCTTTGAGAACCTTTTGATCATTGAATGCAAGATTAAGGTTTGCATAATTGGATGGATAAAAGAGAATGCTTGACTTTTATTAAAACTTGAAAAGGCGAAGGTGATTATTGTAGAAGCATAAAACACTCACAAAAAAAAAAAAAAAAAGAATAAGAAAGAAAGGTATCCAACAAGCACGATAACTAGGGCATACCGGACCCAGGATTTTCGTTTAGGTGGGGCTAAATTTTTGCTAGATTTTTTTCACATTAACAAAAGCAAAAGAGAAACTGTATTCCATTTATAAATGAACATTATTAGCATAATCATAAACGTCATTTTACGGGCGAAGAAAAAAGTTTTTAAAAAGAAAAAGGAGAAGAAGAAATAAGTAGTTAAAAATTAAACATTCATCAAGACAATTAAAGAAGACTTGCTCTTGACAATAAAAAAATATATTAAGAGTTTTGGGTATGATGAAGAAGAGGCCATTGAAAAAGAAATGAAACTGATCCTGAACTGTTGAGTTCTCATCGAGTCTTGAACTCTTTGAGTTTTCACTAGAACTCCTAACTTCATATTTCTAGATGAGTTGAGTCACTAGACTCAGGCCATTGTCACTACATTTTGAGTAATAATTGAGCTAGTCACTATTTAAGGGGTGGTTTAATTCAACTATTTGTGGCGATCATATATGGGACCCAATGCCAATTTACTCATCCAGTCATCCATATCTCTTAGTTCTATTGTCATTTCTCCATAAAGTCATTTTCACCTTTTCTCTTCCACAAAACACAGATTATTCAAATATGAAGGATGTTATAGTCTTATAGAAAGATAATAGGATTGCACATTTGCACCTGTATCATCTATTCATCTTATTTGAGTTACTTACTTCAAGTCTTCAAATAGACTGTCCCCCCTTTTTTTGTCAACATTTGTCTAGGCAAATGGGCCAGGGAGAAAGTGTGAGGTTGTAACCTCAGGGTTGAACCAACTCTTGATCGAATTAAAATTTGAAAAAAAAAACCATAATAAATTTATTTTGGGGGACTCATATTAGTGTACTAAATAATGTAACAAAGAATATCATAAATAAAAACCCTAAATCAAAACAACCCTAAAATCAAGTAATGTAACAAAGAATATCACAAATAAAAAGCCCTAAATAAAAAAAATAAAAAAACCCAAACCCTAACCATAAAACAAAAATCAAACAAACAGAACTGAGAACCCTAATTTCTTGGTGCAACGCCTAAAATAATGAATGAAATGCCTAAAATAATGAATGAAATCACAGAAAATGGGGGAGAGGGAGAGAGAGGTGACAATGACATAGACCATTAAACACAAAGAAGGAGAGTGAGGGTGAGAGAGGCGACAGAGAGAGAGGGAGAGGATCTATTTACCTGAAGGCGAAATATCATCATACTCGTAGACATCCGATGAGGAGCGCGAGAGATAGCTTCCTGCTGTCGATCATTGAAGGAAGACGCACGCCAAGAAGGGGCTGTCCGACTGAGGTCAAAACAAGAAGAAAGGTTCGAACAAGAGTTGGAACTGGGAGGGATTTTTTATTTCTGCCCTTTTAGACATGGGGCACTTTCTTTTAGGCATGTGGGGCATGTGGGGCGTGGGCCATGACATGGGGCACTTCTTTTAGGCATGTGGGGCTCGGCCCATGGGCTCAATGCAGTTTTAAAGAGAAACTCAAAATTGACCTGGGGCAACCGCCCAAGATCAGTTTCACGTGGGTCCGCCTCTGAGGGCATAAGTAAGAGAGCTGCAAATGCCACAACCCAAACTTCTCTCAGCATATCCCTTCTCTCTACACACTCAAAAGAAGTAAAAAAATTGCCAAAATTTATCTATATACACCCCTCTTTTCCCAAATTGCCCTATCCTCTCTCTCTCTCTCTCTCTCTCACCTTCTCTCTACACTCCCCATTTTGCCCCTTGCTCTCATTGTCCCTCTCCCCCTCTCCCCGCCTGCCGCTCTCCGCCGCTCTCCCTCTCCCTAGAGATGTCAAATTGGGCCAGGCCGGCCCGTTTCGGTACGGCTCAGCCCACAAGTCAACGGCCCTGTCAATGGGCATGGGCTACACTGTGCCGAGGGAACGGGCATGGCCTGTTGAGGGACGACCCATCCATAACGGTTGGCCCGCCAGGCACAACCCGCCTGGCCCGCCGAAAAAAAGGCTAGTTTTTTTAAAATTGTCCATTTTACACCCCAAACAGCCATAAAATGATCGTATAAGGGGTATTTTGTGTCATATTCAATTTTATAAAGTCTATAAATACTCTAACCATCGTATTCTCATTTCTTACCAATTTATATAACTCTCTCTCTATACACTCTCTAACTCTCTCTCAAAGCATTCAACTATTTCACTCTCTTTAAGAAGTTTTTGGAGGGCCAAAGATCAAGTCATCAAGAGATAAGATGGGCCTTCAAATGATCCAGCAGAATACATTAGTGGACTACACATTTGATTTTTTTTACTTTTCCTGCATTGTATTTGTAAATATACAAGTTTTTTTTATTCTTTTTTATTTTTATTCTCTAAAAGGATCGTAAGGTTTTGAAGGTAATCTTATTTATAAACCTTCAAGAAGTTAAGATTCAAATGGTTCTCTTTTTAGTGGAGTAGGTCGAGTTTGACCGAATTTTTTAAATATCTTTGTCATTCTCTGTGCTTGTGTTCTAATTTTTAATTTTAATATCGAAATAACGAAAAAGTTGATCAGAAAAAAAAAAAATTAAAGAGCCACGCCGAGCACGCTCGGCACTGCCTGTGGTGGGCAGTGCTGGGCTAGGATAAATCATTGGTGGGCCATGCCGGCCCAACTTATGGCTAGCTCGGGCCAAGATTTGGATGGCCTGCCTCGTTTGACATGCCTACCCCCCCCCCCCCCCTTCCTCTCCCACCCTCTCTCCCTTTTTCCCTCATTGTCCCTCTTCCTCTCACCCTTCGGCGATGCGATGCGGTGGGGGTGATTGGGGTGGGGTGGGGTGGGTAAGTGTAGAGAGAAACTGGGAGAGGTAAGAAACTACGAATACTATTATATTCGGTAATTTCACACATGAGTATATTGGTCTTGAAGGAAAGGGATGTACTAAAAGAAGTTTGGAATATGCCATTAGCATAATCCCAACGAAACTGCCAAGGCAACAAATTGCCCCGTGCTATCCGAACCTCAAAACATATGGGTTGCGCAAAAGGCAAAACCCAAATTGGTCAGAGTGGTCAAGGTTCCCGTTGCAACCTTATATTTTTGTCAAAAGCCAACGAAACTGCCAAGGCAACAAATTGCCCCGTGCTATCCGAACCTCAAAACATATGGGTTGCGCAAAAGCCAAAACCCAAATTGGTCAGAGTGGTCAAGGTTCCCGTTGCAACCTTATATTTTTGTCAAAAGAATTTTAGGCTAATTTTATTATGCGACACAATGTTAAAGGCGATGAAGTTGAAAAAGAAATGAGGTTGCTTCCTTTAAATTAACCAATTGCTAGAGTCCGAACTGCCTACACACGAGAGACCACCCTGTGGTTGGTATATATAGGATCTATCATTCAATGATTCCTGCACCGAAGCTGCGCCCTGATCTTTAATCGGGTCCTGGGTTAGAACCCGACCATGATAATGATTTATTTCATGGAAATTTTCAAATATGGCTTTAAGTTTTGACCTTATTTTAAATAAGAACACAAGTTTTGAAACTTTTCAAATTAGTCCCTAAGCTTTCCAATAAATTTTCAATTAAGGACATTTGGCCATTTAAAGGTATTTTTTAGTGGCTTTTTCCCTCAATCTTTTGAAAATACCCAAATTACCTTTCATTTAAAGCCATAACATGGTTTCGGCAGCTACTACATGTAGCCAATTGCTGTGGGAATACTGGGTGTCCTTGATCACCATGAGAACACCGGCGAGAAAAATGAGGAGAATATAGAGGAAGTAAAAGAAAGTTATATTACAATGAAGGGTAATTTAGGTATTTAAAAAAAGGAAAAAAGTTGCCGGAAAATAACTTTAAATAGATGGATGTCTTTAATTGAAAACTTCTTAAAAAATTTAGGGACTATTTTGAAAAGTTTTAAAACTTGCGCTTCTTTTTTGAAATAAGGACGAAACTTAAATGGACTTTTGTTAAATTCTCCCTTTAATCCGTGCACAGGCCCGTTTTCACGCCCGAGGCGTTTCCCGCCATTTCTCGTTCTTAAGAGAAAGCGACGAACCTAAAAAAGCTAGCACACGAAAACCCTAGCCAAAGAGAGAAGAAGATCGTCAATGTCTCCTTCTCCATCTCCCGATTCTACTCCAATCATCTCCGAGAATGCAGAAAACCATCTCCAGGTTCATCCCATTCCTCTCTTCAATTCCTCAATCTCTTTTCACTTATTCCTCACTCTTTCCTTTTCATTCTGTAGCCCTTCTTCGTTCTCCACAAGGCAATTCCCAAGAAGCGCGAGAGGAAACAACCAACTCCCGCAAAAACCAGAAGAAAGATCGATTTGTCTCCAGCATCGCCTAAATCAGTCGAGAGCCGGGACGAAGAAGGGGATGATCGTCGCTACGAGCAACTGCGGATCGAAGCATTCGATCTCGTCTGGTCGAAGATCGAGACCGCTATAAAGGTTTGCACATTGATCGGCTTAACTTTCTTTACCTCAGCTTGTGAATTTAGGTGCATATTGATTCTGCACTTTGCGGATTTCCATTTCTGCTGCGGGCGTGGAATGCTACTCTCTACCTCCCCCAGATTGGAAAGTGAAGTTCAAAAAGATGATTTTTTTAGGTTTGGAAACTAGTGGTGTCAAAGGTACGGCGTGGAAAATTGGAGTCCTGCTGCATTGCACAAATCTGTGTTAAAGGGAACTGATACTCATCTCACACTTTGAAAGTGGAAGGCTTTCACTTTTCAGAATCTTGCAATGGACTCACATACAATAAGTCCCACCTGCTCGTAATCCCTCATACCCATGAATCGGCACTCATCTAAAACTCACTTCAATTGAAGTACACGTGTCGAAGTCAATCATGCATTTTTGGTGTTATCAATCCAGTGATGATCCACTGTTTGATTGGAGAGAATTTTTTCTTGCTCTGCCCATATATCCATGATTATGTGATATGAGCTCCTTTGATTCATGAATAGTGGGCCCAATATCGAGTTTTGAGAGGATCTTTCCACTTTATGCACATTCAAAGTGGGAGCAAGCAATATGAACTCTTTTGTAAAATCCATGGTAATGTTCTGATGGGATGCTTCTTTGCTCAAATTTTTATGGACCATGTTATTGTACTTGATTGTAAAACAGGGGAAATCGGTTTATGTGATACAAAAATAGCAGAGGATTTTTCTGTTCTGCCGAAGTATTGGGTTCTCTTGATTTTTATGGTTTCCTGATTTGCACCGATGTGTTGAGCGTTATTTTGTTTACCATTACAGGATGTATTGAGGCGTATTAATACTGATCTCTTTAGCGGGATACTTCGCTGGGTTGCTGAATCCTTCAATGCAATCAAATCTTCTACAACATTCAACATCTCTGATGTGAAACGGCCGTATCCAATTGAGACTGACAAGATCTGCAAACAGCTGTTTACGGCATTCATACTTACCAGTGAGCCTCAAATTTATTTATACATGTTATATACACACACACATTGTTTGTTAGAACAGATAATTGTTGTTACATTGATGGGTTAGTTTGTTGAGCCATGCTTTGTAGGGAATGTTGAATTTGTTGACGATCTCCTAACATTTGGAGAACTCAGTGCTCATTTGAAGTCTCATGACTTCCATGTGGCCAACCTTTCATCAGCAGATTTCAGCGTCAAGAATGGGGTTGGTGGTTGTCTAAGAAGTTTATTGAGGCAGTTAATTATGGTTACTGTGGATGTAAGTATATTTATCATTATGCTTTTTTTCTTTTTGATGACGGTAAATTTATTGTTTGGGGTGCATTTCAATGTACCTCAATTGGAACTAGTTTGAATAGTTTTGCAGTGTGAATAAGTTGATTTAGAGAAATTTACTAAGCTTAAAAAGTTCTATTTATATCATTTATTCATAAAAACACTAGCAGTGATATGTTACACTGTCAGCTACTTAACACTTAATCACAATAAGCATCACTATATTTAGATGGGATCATGGGATACTTGTTAAATAACTCAATTTTCACTTTTTTTTAGTAGTTTTCTATTTTTCCTTCTATTTTTTTTTTTTGGAAATTTGACTCTTTTTATAACCGGCACATTCGAATTGGTCCGGCACAAGCGTCACTGACCGGCGCGGGCGGCACCGACTCATACCGGTCCCAACTGCCACGAAGACCGGCGCTGGAATTTAAAATCATTGTGCTGAGTCAATGTCTCCAACTTACATTTTCAATTCCTAGGTTCTACATCATTTGGATCTATTAATATTCTTCTTCATATGTCCTTTGACGCATTCACATCTTGGTGGTCTCTTTTGGACAATAAAAATATCAATAACTACCAGGTACAGAACCTTGTGGTTTTGACACCAACTGCTGCAATCTAACCCTATTGCCTATGCAGTGGCATGACCTTCAGTTGAGTGGAATCTTCACAAGTAGTCAAACAAGGCTAAATTAAGACAGGTTTTTTCAAATTGTAAATCAAGAGAGAAGTTCCATATAAATAGCCTGAAGCAGTTGATTCTTTCGCCCAATATTCAATGAACTAGTGCTAGAAGTTTAAACCTAAGAATTTTTTGAATTCATGTCAATGTAGAGAAGATAACAAAGGTAGGTTTTCTAGCCCTATAATGATGTATATATAGTTCTAAATATGAATGGATATCTTAAGAACTCATCTAGGCTTTTAGATATGGCAATAAATGCTTTAATCTTAAGCTAACTGAACTTAATTATTGGTTAAAAATCATTAATATATCTTTTGCTCATCCAAAATTGTATAGATCAACAAACATCACATAGAACAAAGCTTTATGATTCCAAAGTTAACCAAGCTATAGGCTTGGTACGTCGAAGTCACGTGCCCGAGTGATTAGACCTGATGGGCTCAATGTTCCACTCATGTGGACCATTGATGGAGCATAGGTCCTCCATGTGTATAAATGTGGGTCCACTTTGCACATGCAGAGCTTCTCTTTTTGGTTTGCTTTGAGTTTTTAAATTTGACCATGTACTTCTTGGCTAGATGTATGAATTGGTCAAACTGGATTCATCACAAAGGAGCGTAATATGCTCATAATGTTCACCGTAAATGTCACATCTTACAAATTCGGCTTAACTTTCCCTTTGTTGCTCATTCACTCTCCTTGATTTTCTAACAGACAGCTGATATTGCTACTTTAGCTGCTTGGTATAGTGAACCGGAGAACTATGATAATCCTATTGTTGTGATCATTGATGATACAGAAAGATGTAATGGC
Source organism: Umbellularia californica (assembly GCA_028538565.1). NCBI lineage: Eukaryota > Viridiplantae > Streptophyta > Magnoliopsida > Laurales > Lauraceae > Umbellularia > Umbellularia californica. The sequence goes on along the minus strand of JAPQWN010000006.1, from coordinate 75,831,962 downwards.
ACCATTTTAGCTGAGTTCATCATAATGTTAAGGTATTCCTGGTCTTTGCTTTCTCAGGTTTAGTCACTGGAAACTCGTGTTCACAACTTTGAGCTCTCTTGTATGTGGCATCTAGCAAAAGCATGTCTGAATGTATAAGGTTTATGGGTTTCAGTTGTTATATCTGCTGTCCGTGCTTCTCTTTGTTGGAGTTCGGAACATTTTTTTTTTCTGAAAAAAGAACCAAATATGGTGGTAATATCATCCTTGAAAGAAAAAGAATAATAATGGTGATGTCATCTGGTGTTTGTTCTGCAAACATTGATTTTATGGCTTATGATGATAGCTATTTGATAACGTTCGATTTTTAATTATTATTCAAGCCATGAACTGACTAGTGAAGTTCTCATCTAGTGTCATAATGATTTATGCTATTTCAGAGAGTGCAGATCTGTATAATCTTCTGTTTCTGTTTGAACCCTTCTTTTTTTTTGTCCACTAAAAAATTTAGCACGGCCAAATTTAAAATCACTGATAAGTCCCTCTAGTTCACAACTCCACCATGCTAGTAGATCTTGGAAGTTTTATTGAATAATAGAAGCTGAGCAGGCACTCTGTACTACTTGAATATTAAACATTTTCTTTGATGCATGAAGAATCAAGAATGACTCCCGTGCCTTTTTTTTTCCTTTGATTTTCACTGAATGCTGCAACAAACTTTGACCGAAAGTCCCTGAAATCCCTACCAAATGACTGAGGCAATGACTGAATTGTACCTAAAAACTCTTTGCTGCAAGGGACAATTTCCTATCAAATGTTGGTTCTTTTTTGCATCAAGTTCTACTTATTTGAAAAAAAAATGTACTGTACCATTTTTTCTGTGCCTCCATGTGTTTTTGAATTCTTAAGGCCTCAAATTATTCTTTTGGCATGGAAATGATGCTTCTTTGTGAAATAATTAGTGAAATGGTTACAATGATATGTTTGCTTCTTTCAAGAAAAGAAAGAAAACTGCTTGCTTCTTCCTTGTGTTCAATAGCCAACAGTAGCTCGAACTGGACAACCATTTACTAGCTAGGCCTTTGCATCTTGTTCTCACTAATCTCTAGCCTAGCTTCTAAAAGTTGGGTTGTTCTTTTGTAGTGACTGGGTAGTTAAGATTCCAATCATCATAGTAATGGGTGTTGCTACAACTGTTGATGCTCCACAAAAGCTGCTTCGGTCAAATGCACTGCAGCACTTGCAGACTTGCTTGTTCACATTGGGATCTCCCCTTGAGAAAATGGATGCTATCATTGAGGGTGTCCTTGTAAAATCAAATTTTGGGTTTTATTTTGGTTACAAAGTAGCAGTGTTCTTGCAGAACTATTTTTTAAGGCATGATGGAACGATAACATCTTTCATTAGGGCTTTGAAGGTCAGTATTTTCAACTCCATATGGACGTTATGAACTGGTCTTCTTTTTCTTTTGTATTGTATATCATGTGATGGAATCATCAGATGTATTTGTCCATTATAACTGGTTTTAACATACTTATATGAAAATGCAGATTGCATGTGCTAAACATTTTGCAATGGAACCTCTCAGTTTCCTAGGCAAAGGCACATTTGATGAAGATAGTCAGGTTGATATGCTTTGCCTGCTTTTGTCATTTAGTAATGCCTTTCTTTAATAGTTTCAATTTTAAAATTTGACATTATTGTTCTATGCACATCTATGCTCACAGAATTACACCTTTTAGTAAGTAGAGAAGACACATTTTCATATGAGGTGAACAAGGTGTGCACCGTATCACTGTGTGCACCTCAATGTGGGGCCCCACCTTGGGATAGGACTGGGGGGTTCTGAACATCTGTGTGGGGCCTACCTCCCTGCCGAAAATGGTTCCCATCTGATCATCCTAAACCCTCCATCAAAGGCCCACAAATTTCAATGGCTTTACAAGAGAAAATAGTACAGTCCGTCGTGGGTCCCAGTCCATTTGGATGGGTGTCAACCCCATGGATATGGTGTAGTCAGGGAAGGTTCCTGTTTGTGTTCCATTCGGATGTACCAGCAGTGAGACCTAGTGGGCCCATGGTCAGGTGTGCACCATGTGCTAGGTGTGCACCTGATCTTTGCTACACACACGTGCGCACACACACATTCGATATCACTTGAAAATTTATTGGCATATGAAATTACCGGCAAACTAATAACATTCTCAAAAAATTTATAACTCCATAAAAGGATTGAAATAAACTCTTAGCAACATACATAACTATAAAGAGCACATTGGACATTGCAATATCACTCATGTAGCTGGAAGATGCTCAGTGTTGCAACAACAAGGTTGTGGGTTAAGTCCTGTTGCCATTAAAAAAAGAGAAAAAAAAAAAAAAAAAAAACTAGGGTTGCTGCCGTTATATGATGAGCCAGACTTGATTCCATATGTCCATGAGTCCTTTCCTTGTAAGGAGTGAATTCAGGAGGAATTGCAGCCTAGAATGCAATAGCCTCCTGAAGGGTTGCTTTCCATAGCTGTCATCCAAGACATGGAGGTGTCATTGTGCTTCATCATGGTTGACCCACTAAGATTTATATATGCAAAACCTCAGTTCTTTCCTTCCATTGGGGGCTGCTTTTATGTTTTCTCACTCCAACATATGTTACTTGTATGATCTGTGAGATGTGGGTTGTTCTAAGGCAACTTGGATCTTCTAAGGTCACAAAAGTTTGGCACTTGAGTAGGATACTCAGCAAAGTGCCTTGAGGTCCTAATTATTAAGTTTCAGGGCATTTGGTGGTTGCTAATTGTTTCCTAGAAGAATGGTTAGGATCTAAGTTTCATATCAGGGTTATCTTTTTTTTTTTTCTTCATTATAGCATTACGTATCTGGAAATTTCAAAACTTTCCCTTGCATGGTTGCACCACTCATAATGTGCTATTCAGAACCTCATAATTTAATGTTAGATTAGGGAAAACTAAATCTCAGATGCTATCTTCTGCTCTTGTTCCTATGGCTAAATGCATTGAGGATTAGGAGATATCATCCCCCCCCCAAAACCCAAACAAAAAAAAAAAAAACACACACACACACACAGAGGATTTGATTAGATATCCATGCTTGGTTGTCTAATCCTAAAATGTCTGTGTACTGAAAATTCTGTGTGGGAGAAATGATTCTAAGGGCTAGGTTTTTGGAAACTTTAGTGAAGGGAGGTTTCAGGCTGTGGATGAACCTACTGTATAGTCCGTTTCCATTATTTGGCAAAGATCATCAAGGCTTTTAGAATTCATAATTCCTAAAATAGTGGGAGGGCCTTGACATTAGGGTGCCACAAAGTGTTTCCTAGTTATTTATTTTTCTAAATAGCGTTTGAAGTCTCTGTGTCTAAACTCTAACCAAACATAGGGTAAAATAGAGTGATATTGTAGGTACATTTTATCGAAAGTCTATATTAGTGATTACCTGTTTTTGGGTTCACTTGGGATTTTATTTTTAAAATAATTTGTTGCTTGAAATCGTTCTTTTTTCTTTGTTCTTGATAGATATGCTTCTATAATGCTCCTTTGGTGATTTCCCATTGATTGGTTTTTAGTACAGGGGTTTTGGGATGACAAGTGTAGTTTATTATCTGAGGCAATGCTTAACTATGCTTTCGATCTTCCATCTTGTAAGAGGTAATAATACTTCATATTTGTCATCCAGTTACCTGTAGAATAAGCAACTTATGTATGCTTATGCTAAAACTACTTTTCTATAAAAAAAAAAGGTATGGATATTGAATTGATTGGAACTGCTTTATTTATTGTTAGGGAGATATTTTCTGAACATACGAGTGATATATTAGCACAAGGTCTGTCAAAATTGGATAGATTGCGAAAGAATTGGAGCTCTGTGGTTATGGTAAGTCTTTAGATTTCACCTTTTCTCTTTAATTGTTGATGGCTTGATTCTGCTTTTGACTATGCATGAATTATCTCCTCCTCTTCTTATTGGGTGTTGAAGAGCTTCTATGGTCTTGCGTGTTCTTTTCAGGTGATATAGCTTAATGTTTGGCTGTTGTGCAGGGCTTTAAAACGTGAGCTCGGCCCCTGAGCCAAATTGGCTCAATTTCCTTTTTTTAAAATTTTTCTAGGGCTCTCCAAAATTGTAAAAAACATAGATCTACCAAACTGGGCCCTCCATATAGTGAGAAAAATATAAATTATTTATTTTTGGGTAGTGGAAGGTGGAGTTAGGAGGTGGAGGAGGGTTTGATCATTGATGGCATTGTTGGAGTTGGGAAGTGGAAGGGGTTTGATGGCATTGATGGAGTTGGGTAACACCCAGTGCCACCCCGCCACCTACCCCCCGCACCATGCCATCCCACCCCCGCGAAAAAAATGGGAAAATTTCCTTGTGTGTCACTTTGATTATGGAATTCAAAGGCTGATACTCTGAATCATCTAACTATAATAAAATATATGATCAACCAACATTTATCCAGTTTGAAAAATAAGAGATCCACGAATCGGGATCCTAATGTATATAGATACAAATGGCCTACTGGAAGCAAGAATTTCCAGGAACATTCGGAGCATTTTATTTTTGAGCAGAAACACCGTTTTTGAGTAATGTTCGATTGATTACGTATTAATCAATATTCGATTGATTGGTCCGAGGTTATCCACTAACAAGATTTGTCCAAGTCACTTCTCTTTTTATTTCAATCGCTTCCTTTTTTCGTTGAGTCTCGGGAATATCTCCATTCATACGTCCGAAATCCACATCTATGAATTGAAGGGTCTGAATGATCAAGTCTGCAATCAGTTGTTAGAATCAATAGGTGTTCAAATTGTTTGTTTGAATAAATTGAAACCGTTCTTGTTGTATGATCATGATACCTCCCAAAGATTAATTTTTTTAATCAAGAGAGGAACAATATTACCATTTTTGTTCAACAAGATACAAAAGTCCTTGATTGACTCATTCCATACTAGAAATAATTGGAGGAAATCCTTTGTGAACATGGATTCCTATTTATCAATGATATCCCACGATCAGGACAATTGGCTAAATCCCCTAAAACCATTTCATAAAAGCTCTTTTATATCTTCTATTTATAAAGCACTTTGATTCTTGAATCATCCCCATTACTTCTCCATAGTTATGATTTTACATATGCACAATCCTTAATATCTTGTGCATTCACAACAAACTATTTTCTTTGTGTTTCAGTAGAAAAAAAAAAAAAAAACATGTTTTGGGAAGGAGACTATTTCACCGATTGAGTCATAGGTATCTCGCATATTCATACCTAACAATGTTCCACAAAGTGGTGACGAAATGTATAATGTGTACAAATCTCGCCATTTTTCAATTCAATCTGATCCATTCATTCCTATTTACTTGATTGCAGACATTTATGGAACACCTCTAATAGAGCAACGATAGTCAATTTGGAAAGAACTTATTGTCAGCACTAACAAGTAGTCAATTTGGAAAGATCTTATTGTCAGCTTCTTTCAGATATGCATCTATTTGATTTAGAAGGGAAAAATTTGCATCACTATCTCCATTTCAATTCAAACATGGGTGTGATTCACACTCCATGTTTTTAGAAATATTTACCATCCGGAAAGAGGAAAGAGTGGAGTCTTTGTGCACGTGCGGCCACTTAAATAGTTGATGTAAGAATACATGTGGGCCCACTTGTAAAATCTAAACCAATGAATTAAGCTTAGAAAATAAAGAAATGTTATAAATAAATAGGGGGCCTATGATATCTAAACTTAGGCTCATCACTTGATTTTATGAATCTAAATCGTTTGAAGTTAAAGCAACACTACAAATAAATAGTGGATCCCTTATAAAGTCTAAACCATTCAACATTAACTGAATTAGCATTTACCCAAATGTCACTTCAATCAAAGTTAGGGCCACAACTTGATTTTATTAGAGAGCTCCACCCATAGAGTGTTGGTGTCTATTTATTTGGACATAAAAAGCCTTCTTGAAAGGAGAAAAAATAAGGAAGATAAGTAGTCACCGTTAGGATAAAAATAGAATGTTGTTTAAGTCATTAAAGAGGGTGAAAAAGTAGGAACCAACGTCATTATCCTTAATAACAACTCCACGCCACCTCTTTTCTTATTTGTTGCACGTAGGGGACTTTTTTGCCTCGCAAAATCCATGTTGTTTCACAGTAGTTGTAGGGCTTTCTTATATGTCTTCACTTGACATATTATCTAGAGTGAGAGTTTGAGAGACAGAGTTAATCATGTATTCTGCAAAAAAATTTGCAAACATTTGCTTTTGATGTAATGTTCTCATCACTAACTAGTTCTCTTTCAGCACATAGTAAGAAAGCTAATTCCTTAAATAATGCATTGCATTGAACTTTCTGTTTTGTGGAATGTATATATTACAGTGCTTATATGAAGCTGGAAAGTTTCACAAAATACAACTACTAGATATTTTTTGTGAGGCGCTGGACCCAGATTTTTTGGAATTAAGGGCTTCTGATTATATCTCTGGAGAAGGGAAAACTTTTGCGAAGACTTCATCTGCTAATGATAGGCTGCTTGATGGGGAAAATTTTACTCTAAAAAAGGGAACCTTTATTGCCCAAGCAGTTCATAAAATCAGGTATGGAATTACAGTTATCTAATTAGCCTATATACAATCTCAGGTTCATTGCCCTACCCTAATTACTTATTTTAACTGAATAAAACTAATTGCTGTCAAACATTCTTGTTTGAAGTTACAAATTTTTTTTATTTTGGACTTCTGTTGCTTGATTTCAGACATATTTAGTCATGCTTCAAAGAAATATCTTATTGTAGCTAAATATTCATATGCTCATGCTAGCTCTATTTGGTTATTAGCCAATCTGTTATTACTGAAATTATATGATCTTTTATGAGAATTGTGCAATTATATTAACTTCACGTCAAGGAGTCTTAAGTGGCGTCTAAGAAACAACAAACCAGTTATTTACACAAAAATACGAAAAAGAATGTATCATGTACTTAAGCTTGTTTCTATCACTTACATTAAAGTAGTATTATTACTACCAATAAGAAGAAAGTATTTTTTAAATGGATAAGAAAAAGTATTATTATTATTTTTATAACCATTCTCATCATATTCGGATAAAAAAATCATTCTGATCATAGTATGATTTGTACTGCATGCTTGAAGTAATCGTGACATCAATTAATCACTCAATCTAGTGCTATGCTGTTTTCCTTTTTTTTTTTTTTTTGGTATCTTTCATAATTAATCTATGAAATGCATTCTATTTATGTTGTGATATATGCATCCTGGACTCCAAGATCTGATTCTCTAACCATGGTTATTGGGAGACTTGTTTCTCCTTGCAAATATTTGTATGTTTCTCTTACCTTTTCCTGCATTCATTTGTACATAATTCTATACCAAATTGTTGTGAATTGAGCGAGCCCCTTTTTGTTGCATCTTTTCTATCACTATTTCCTGCATCTATTTTTTGGGTTGAGCAACTATGTTCTTCTCAATGTATTTATACCATTTTGGTGATCAGGGATCTTCCTATGGCATCAGTGTTTCAACTGCTTAAGATTTGGGAAAAACACACTGAGAAAATGGCTGAGGTACAAATTAAAAAATTTGGTCAGGGTGCAATTTGTTCATCGATAGAAATATCTTATCAAAGGATATATAGGGATTATGTTTTGATTCTTCTATGATTACTATTTCTCCCATGTCTTAGTTTAGCCATCTGTAAGTTTTATAGTGTTGCTCATCACTGTTTATATTGTTTATTATGGTGCATGTTGAAGGTTGAAATTGATGGAACATTGTGGATTTTGGATTTGCTTGTTGCTTGGGGTCTGTCTTATCTTGTTTTCTTAAGATTAAAAGTACAGCTGTCTATGCATCAGTATTTGAAGTTCTGGACAAGTCTCTCTCTCTCTCTCTCTCTCTCTCTCTCTCTCTATATATATATATATATATATATATATGATCTATTAGTACCCAAATGTTGGTTCATGAAAGCTTCACACAAGAAAATTATCATCAAAGCTTTATCTCATCAATCTAGGGATCACTTAAAAATGTTTCTATTATCAACACACTTGTAAAAGAAAAGTAAATTAAGCTATTAGAAAGCTCCTATCTATATTACTTGAAAGTAATCTCCGTGTGTGAGAATGAGTGCACTGGAGACTTGTTTCCTGTTGGCGACACTATGCACACACATGAGCATATACATATAAAAGAATTTGGGGTAACCGGGTTAGGAAGACAACAATGATGAAGAGGGTTAGTGTCATAACCTATCACTACTCTAAGTGCTACCATTAATCACTTATTCAAATTATCATAAATACAAATAGCACCTGCGCACCTAATATAATTACACAAGTTACAAATAACCCCTCTATCTCATGCCAACTTCTCATGATGGAAGCAAAAGAGATATCATGGAAATTCGGAAGCTCCACGGCCCATGAGGCAATTAGAAAACACACCTTCTCTATCATCCCCACCTGAGAGGAAAAAACCCCTCATAACTTCTCAAATTTCTCTTTCCATTTAACCCATATGACTGCTGGAAAGGAGAACTGCCACTGAACTCTTCCCTTGGAAGATCCCATTGAGACGTTCTAAGCCTTGAACACCACCCAACTACAACCAAACCATCCTAAGAGAGAATACCACACCTCCTGGGTCACCTTATAATTGATAAGCAAATGGTCCACTGACTCTGTGGACTCTGCAGCAGCCAAACCCATCAGACATCTATTTACCAAAATCATCTTCCGGTGCCACAGGTTATCCATAGTAAGAAACTTATTACAGAGAGCAGCTCAACCAAAAGCAATAGTCTTGGGGGAACCTTCCAGGACCACAGCCCTGCTATTGATGAAGTGACCGATGAGCCCTCAGAAACTACTCCAAAGAAAGATGTAAATGAAATTCTCCATCTGCAGTCCCATTTGGATTCTTCTATCCATACCCTCTTCTGGGATTTACACCCCCATTTAAAAGGGTAGCAGCTCTTGAGATTCACCTTCAATTTCCATCAAATTTCTCCTGAAAATAGGTTCCCACACTATTTGATCTGCAATCCCTGTCATGTAACTGCTCACCACTGCAAAATGATCTTAGTGCATTGGCACAACTTAGTAAACTAAGAGGCAAGTGGTTTGGCTCCATTCGTATCTATCCAAAATAGAATCTCCTTTGCCCACACGACATCTGATATTGCTCATGAATATCTCCTTAATTTTTTTTTTAATATTATGAATATCTCCTTAATTGACAAGCAACCTCTCCAAAAAGCAGAAAGATGAGCACTCTGAGCTGAGATCTCCCAATCATTCCTTCGCACACCATATTTGCCCTCAATAATTTGCATCCACAAGCCATATGATATGAGCCGTCAACAATCCTCCACGACCATTTTCTTCGCAAAGACTAATTCATTTGTTGCAATGGACTAATTCCCAAATCACCTTCCTTCTTGATTTTAATCTCAAATCCTTACCTTTAGATTTTTTTTTAATGCAATAAGACCCAAAAAATGTTCCACTCTCTCCTTGTTGATAAATAGTGCAAATAAAAAAAAAGACAACTTATAAGGGGAAGTGGGTTGTCGTGTTCGACTGTCTGCCGTATCTGCCAATTTGAGTGTTACAGTTGATACAGTCGATACACCTTGTTGTATATATCATAGCATTGGGCCTGTGGAAACTGTGGCCTGTTTGATGTACCACTGTAATAGGCCTATTATGATAATTTGATTAGCTCCTTTTATTATTATTATTATTATTATCGCTATAATCATTATTTTTGAAGGTGTTTTTTCTTTTGTATTTTTTTTTATTTTTTATTTTTTTGTGATCATCATGGTTTATATTTTCCCTGCCTGTAAGGGGGCATATTTTTCATGCTCTTATGTTCTTAAATAAAGATACAAACTTTGTTACGGTTGTACTTTCTCTCAAATCTCTCTTTCAGAACTGACATGGTATTAGAGTGGGAGTTGTTGGGACATCCCATATCCCACATCGCCAAAGTCTTGGGTTGGATGTGCCTTCATATACTTGTCTAGGTCTTCCATTCCACTTATGCTTAAGCTTTTGGCTTGGTACATGGTTTCTTACATGGTATCAGAGCGGGTTCTGATCCCATGTAGCTCTTGTCGTTCTTGTGTAGCCCACGTGGCAGGCCCGTCCATGAAATCTGTTGGTCTTGTATGTGAGGGGGAGTGTTGGGAAGTCCCACATCCCACATCGCTTAAGTCCCGAGTTGGACATGTCTTCATATACCTGTTTGGGTTTTCCACCTATCAGTTTAAGCTTTTGGGTTGGTACATGGCTTCTTAAAGGAGTAGCCTATTCTCCTTATGTGCAACTCTACTTTTCTCTTCTTCGTTAACTTTATGACATCTCCCTACTTTTCTCGTCCCGAGTCAGTGATTGCTGCAAACATTTCCAAATAGTCTGCTCCATATACATGCATCAAATCTTTCACAAAACCATCAAGTCTTCTAACATAATACTACCATTAGAAATCAAAACTATGCTTCAAACTTCAAAGTATACACCCATCTGCTATCCACTTAGAGCGACCTTCTTCTTCTTTTCTTCTTTGAAATGGCAGCGTTAGTGTGTTCCATCTAAAAAAAGGGGAAAAAGAGCTCATTGAAAAATAGAACCCCGGACCCAACAACCTTCAAGACATAGTTTTCCTCCTTTTCTATCTTCTTTCTGGACCTTTTCTCTTCCTTCTTAATTTCCTATTCTTTTTCTCAATTTCATCAGATTAAACGTTAAAGCTATTTTCATATTACTGAATTATATCCTTCTCATAGATCAATCACAAAGTGAAGGAGCTGCAATTAGCACTGAAAGTTGAGGATGATGTCAAGAGTTTGAAACGAAAGGATCCAGATGTTCAAGGGTACTTTTCTTCCACTCGTATCCTTACACATTTATGATAATATTTTTTATATAAAATTTTAGAAGAAATTTGATCTGGCATGTAGTTCTCTCTCCCCTCTCCTCTCCTCTCCTCTCCTCTCTTCTCTATGTGTGTGTGAGGAAAGCCACTCCCATTAAATGACCGAAAAGTGCTCAATTAGAATGATATTCACCACTGAATTGGAAGTTATCTTTTGGTTTGGGTGACAGGCCATTTTAATTCAATGATTCATTCCACTTTGATCTAATTGATATTTGGGTTTATCATATATCATGGTGGATGATCACAACTCAATGTTCAAACAAGACAAGATGTGGGCCCTACCTTGATGTTTTCTGTGCATAGATGTTGTTGACTGTGGTGTATTGTTGCAAATGGGATGTCTCACACTGCCTCACTTTATAAAGCTAACTGAGTGGTTGTAGCTATTTTTAACTGTAGAAAGATGACAGGACGATGAGAAAAACTTAAAAGAGTTGCGATCTTGTTTGAGTGGTCATAAGTGTATTCAGTCTTTTTCTTTTTAACTTTAGGGCCTGTTTGGATGTATGGTGAATTGAAGTATAGTGAGGTGAAGCATCAAATCAAGAAAGAATAAAATATAAGGTGTTATGATTGTGTTTTGTTTTTAGTTGTTTGATATGGAATCTTTTTTACTTTTTGTATAGAAAAGTGGAGTTTTTTTGTCTTTTAGTAGAGAAAGGAGGTTGCTTTTTTTACTTTTTTTTTAAAAATTGGGAGAGAATTTTGTAATTGTGTACTTTTGATATGACCCCTTGTCATTTATTGTCTGGATTTACTTTACTTCACTTTAACTAGTTAAGTGCCAAACATGCCCTTAGGGTTGAAGGTTCTTTCTTCTACATTTCCAATATGCTCAAGCTGAAAAGAATAAAATAATGCGTTCATTTACATAGTGACACCTGTGCTGCACGTGGGATCATGAACTTGATACCACAGTCTATGCTGCAAGGCCAGCTACATATTTCACATCACAGTTACTCATTTTAACTTTTTCTAGTAAATGATGGTTCCATTTTCTGTGTTGCTGATGTGGTAGGAGATCCATGTCTCGAAGCCGTTTAAATGTGGTAAAGTGTTCCGCAGCAAATGATGAAGCGGCATTGCTGGCCCAGAATATGGTCAGGTAGGTAGAAGTGTAGAACAATAAATGAGAAAGCTATCATAATGCATTAAATTAGTTTATAGCTTTGATATATGAGTGTGTACAATTTAATGTTGTTCGATTGTTATTTCATGTTCCATCTATTGTTTGGTATGCCATTATTTGCAATTGGTATATCTTTGGAAATTGGAATAGTTCACTATTGAGATTGAGTTCTAGCTCCTGATGTTATGTCTTTGGACTAGTTTGTGTTTAGGATGAACTTGTAGCTGTCACTCAATTACACTATTCTTAATTGCTAACTCAAAAAAGTGATACTCGCATTTTAATATGTTTTGGTACAAACAAGAACAAACACGACTTTCTGTTGTTTGGGTGCTAAATCATGAAATGGCAAACTTCTACAAAATGTAGGAAATTTTAATGATATATGGAATCATTAGGTCATTGCTTTGGTGCAATGGTATAAGTCTCACTGTCTCAGGTGCCATGCGTGATAACGCAGGTTCGAGACTTGCGAGCTGCAACTTGGTGCAAAATTGCCAAAGGTTAGGTCCGTCTCCAGTCTGGAGCCTCCCAGGACCCTACTTCGGCAGGACCGCACTGGGTGATGACCTTTTTTATGGAATCATTAGGACCACTTGATTAATTTGACTGTCAAGAGTTAAGGACAACATTCAGATCATTTCGATCCTTCCAGTGCAATAATCAATTGTAGTCCGTCGATTTTTTTGGCTGTTAGTTGGATGATTAGGAATTAGGACATTCTATTTGAGTGACTTCTAAGTACTATGGATAGTATGAGGTGGTCCTGATTATTAAATGGAAATATGAATAATTGTCTGCTGTTCACAGAGTACTGCAGTGCACCATTTTAGGAAATGTTGTTGACATACTTATTATCAATATATGGCATTTGTGGATGATTCACCTCTAATAAGTCATGGAATCTTCCACAATCAACTTCTATTTTTTATTGGTATCTGCCAATGCCAACTTCAGTAATGTTAAGGCACATTTGGGGAGAAATTCATCAAATTGCTCTTTCACATAACTCAAAGATGAGAATCAATGGACTACTGAACCCAATTTTTCATTCGGTCTGAAATTGGTGCATAACATGATTTCTGCTTCATGCGATGTAGCTGCATGGAATTAACATCCGGTGTCACTCTCTTTTTGCTTGCTTGGTCATCTTGGACCATCACAAGACAATAGGTTTTTCTGCTGTTGTTCCTTGATGATAGATTCTCATCTTTTTGTTTAATTTAATCTTCATAAGCTAGACTTATTTGGGATGCAGTTTTATTTATTTATTTATTTTTGTTTTTCAATTTTTGAAGTTCACCATTCATCCCACTCTCTGTGTATCTATAGAGGAAGTATTTAATCTTTGAGAAAGGCTAAGAAATCCTAATCCAAGACTAATCCCTATTGGAAAAATGGTATGCATTTACCTATCCAAGAAAAAAGAAAATGTGTTACACCTTCCTTTTGCCTTCACAAGGCTAATCCCAACTATGATTTACTTCACACATTTGGTTGCATTTGCTTTGTGTCTATCTTCCTATTAATGAAATAAATACTCAAACTCAATAAGCGCAGACATTGTGCTTTTCTCGGATGTGCTACCTGTGAAAAGGTCATCTCTGCCATTATTCTTCACTCAGCACAGCAGAATCTGTCTCCCAAAACACCCTTTTTCCATCACTCTTATCTTGTGCACCTTCGTTGTCCTTATACTAACCGTGTTTTGAATTGGACCTTGTATCAGATAAAAAACAAAAATTCTGATAAACACCTTTTATAGATTATACTTCACATCTTCTTACTTTTCTACTTCATTGCTCCACCCACTCTTCTTGACCTGCAGGTCATTTCAGCTTCCACCCAGCCCGCCCCCTGCCAAAGACCTCCCTCATATAAGTCGGTTGTAGGATATGACTGTTGGCAGACATCCATTAATCAGAATCAGATTGATACCATTCCAAGTAGTTCCTTTCTGTCAAACTTGAAGGTTCTTGGTGAACCTGAATTACCTTTCAGAAACCTGTAGCTCCTACCCTGGCCTAGAATAGTTTGAGTCACATCACTTTCTGATCCCATAATAGTGAATAAAAAGGGACGGGTATCCCTCAAGAAACACTTACTCGGTCTCACCTATCACACGGAATGAGTCACACAATCTTCACATGAGACCAACAATAACAAAGGACACCCAACAGTGGGAGTGCAGTTCCTTAACTGAAAAGGGGGAAAAGACAACTTTTTTTTTCTAACCACCATAATTTCACACCATGATGCAGTCCCTTTTGGAGAGTCCAGGCGTCAATGTGGAAGGGAGGAAATTATGAAAACTCACCATTGAGGGCTCTGTTCAACACCAGATCTGATCCAAATGGCAGAGAGATCTGTAGCCCCAATGTAACGGGTCAGGTTTAACAATGTCTAACCTCCTCTAGTAACTGGAGAACCTGGAGCTAATTTTCCATGAATATCCAAGAAAAAACTTTTAACAGGCTCCATAAAATAGCTTTAAGGAATGAACAAAAATAATCATAAAACTCAATTGGGGGGTGTAAGTCCTCCAAAACTCCGGCACGAGAGAGCAAGGGCTCTATAATGTCATGTCTGATTCTGATCCATTTTCTTTTGCAATTGGTATTAATATCTGTTCCTGTTTTGAATTTGCATTCATTGTGGAAAGCATGCCTAGCTTTTTAATTTCTGTTTTAGCTGTTAACTTTTCCCAATTTATCAAAAAAATCATATTTGTTCCTGAGGCCTAGAGTTTTTATTTAAAAATTAAAAGGAGGTTTAATATTCTAAAAGTCTTCTACAATAAATGAAGTGTTGACTATCTTTTTTTAATCATTGAAACCTGAATGCTTCCAACTTGGGGTTTATTTTTTTAAACAGGGATTATCTGACTCCTGTGGAGTGTACAGCTTTTCATGAAGTTGTCTGCTTTAAGAATGCTGACATACTGCAGTCAGTAAGTATATGGAATTTTCATATCTATTTAAAATATGCTTACATGTTGGGCATTATTTGATAATTTTACTATAATTTTGATTCTATCGCACTTTGTTCATTTTCAATCGTGGGTGGCCACCTTATGCATAGGGCATTCCATTCATGATAATATTCAAAGCCATGTATGAATCTTATTTCCTATTAGTTAAGGTTTTAGTTTCTTTAAAAGTTGGAATTTATCTTTTTTGGGGTTGTAGTTTGATTAGGATAATGACTTTCTTCCCTAAAAAATATAGCTAAGATTTATTAGGATGGGTTTTTCTGTGTTTATAGAGAGATGTAAACCAATGGAATGGGTAGAGAATATTGAGTGCTTTTGCTTGCAGAGGTATATACTCGTCCAAGGCTCTGGGGCTTGATTTCATTTATCTGATGGTAATTAGATCGAGGTGTGAGCAAGACCACTGCCCTGGGCTGTTCTTGGATCAAAAGAGATAAGAATCTTTTTTCCCAAAAAAAAAAAAAAAACACAGAGATAAGAGTCTTCAATCTTTCTTAAAGTGCATGTGGCCTGCAAAGTGGTGGCAAATTCTGGCTTGCAAGAACCCTGTTGGTTAAATTCGTGTTCACCCATTTTCAATCATCGCATAAGCTTTTGTTTGGACCTCTAATGCCTTCCTGGTGAACCTATCTTTATCCAAGTTGAAACCCTGCACACCAGATGAAACTCAGCCCAGAAACAACCCTTTTTGAAGTTCTACTTAGTCCCTAGCTGACTGTCTAGTTCACAGCCTGTTTGGGACCCAAACCGGCCACTAAACTTGTTCCCTAACCAGTCCCAAAGCAATTCCATACAGTAAGTCCCACTTGCTGCCTCATAAACCCTATTCAACCAGCAACAATATCCCACTCAAACAGTCCCTTACTGGTACTGTACTTGTAACTAGACAGTCTCAAACCTGTCTTAAAACCTTTCATCTTATTTACATATAGTCGTTGCCTGTTAGAGCAATCTTGTGCAGTGCCTACAACAGGCCATACAAATCCCTTTTAACCCTCATTATGTTCAAAACCAGTGCTAGATCTGATCTAGTTAACTCAAACTCAACTTGCCCTCATTCATCAATAGCCGCTGCACAAGTACATTACAATCCTGATGCAACAACAGTACTACAACCTATTACAGCACATGCAGAAGTCCCAAAACGTCACCATAATTTTTCCCAAACAGCACCCAATTGTTCCCTAAGGGCTTAAAGCTAACCCGTGATGCTGATTTATGGTCACTGAAAACTCTTATTTCTCTCCAAAAGTAGTTCTCACTCTTATTACCGCTCCTCGTACATGTCTTTAATGAGGTCAATATAATCTCTTGGGGCCCTCCTTTTATCTGAAAGCCACCAAATCAAATTTCTAGGTACCTTGCCATAGGGTTTCTCTAGATTGATGAAGACCATATGAAGGTTTTTTCTCTCGGTATTTTTTTCATTAATTGTCTAACCTATCTAAATAACAGATTTGGAAACCGTGGGATTAATATTTATAAGGTGTGATCATATCTTTGGATATCTATCATTTCTGAACGAAAGCCACCTGTTCCCTATACAATATTTTTCCTGATATGGAAAAATTCATATGGAAGTTCTTTTTAGAAAACAAATGCCTTCTTATTTTTTAAGATCTACAGCTAAATGTAGATTTGAGTGCCTAACCTAATACGTTTCCAGAATTTTCTATAACAAGCCTTTCATTAAAACCTGCCCTTTTTTTTGGGAAAGAGAGCTGCTATATATCAGAAAAAATGTAGGTATTACTAAGCTACTTTATGGATTGTACAAGCTTCTGTAGCAGTGCGTGCATTGTCTTTATAAACAACTGCCTAATCTTTGCTAGGCTCTTATTGGAGATCCAAGGAGAACAATCCAAGTTGATCTTCTGCAGTCCCACACGTATCTCCACTGTAGTTGCTGTTGCAAGGGTGGTAATGGCTTGCTGCCATCCATGCATGATACCTCGATAATGTAAGTATCTCTGCTTGAACTGGACACATTTACACTTCTGATAAACACTTTTCTTAACAATAATCATGTGAATGAAGTTAGCTATACTCTTGAGGATTACCTTAACGGTCCTTGGTCTCCAAAGTAGCTCTTATGTTGAACAATGCTTCTTGGCATTGGAACTTGTATTTAAAAGCCTTTCTGATGGTGCTGCATGCTCTTTCCCCCCTTGTTTGGAACTATAATGCCCAGAGAGGACATGGATACAACCAGCACACACCATGGATATGGCGAGGACACATATTTTACAAATATATGGTGACATCAGATACAATATGTTATTGCTATGTTGCCTACTTTGAAGAATCTGGGTATCATAATTTGGCGATAGGAAACATGTGTGCAAGAATGCTTGTTCATTGCTTATGTAAAGCAGTAATGTTCCGAAGGAGACATTTTTCAAAATTGTCAAGAAAAGGAGGAACACTTAACTTTTTGCTATTTTGTTGGTTGGCTTCCTTCAGAGTCTCCCACTTTATACTTTGACTTGAGGCATAAATTTATGGTCTCAGGTACAATTTGGCCCAAGAACATGGTGATCTTATCAATCTTCATGATTGGTACCAGTCTTTCAAAGAAACACTCAGCTCAAATACCAAAAGCAAGCACAAGAAGCAGCAGTCCCCTGTGTCTAAAAAGAAAAAAGCTACACATGTGCCAGCAGGCATAGATGAAGCTTCTATTCAGTATCCTCCTAATTCTGGTTCTGTGTTCTGACTAGGCCTTGCCTGTTGTTATTTATCAAATATAATGCATTGGAGTTATTACACATGCTCTTCTAGGTTTACGACCTGCTAGTTGATGTTTGGACTGATATGAACTGCTTGATCTGCTTCTCACAATATGAACTTAAGTGCTCTTGATACATATGTTGGATAAAGTGCAGAAATTAAAAAGATGCTCAATAATTAAAAGAAATAGAGGGCATATGATTTGCGCCCATGACACCTTAAAAGTAGATTTTTTTATTATGTAACTGAAGGCTCCAGGTTTTTATTAGTGAGAGAGAGAGAGATCTACCAGGGTGGCAAGACTAGATGCAAGTTATAATGTTAGCCTTGTCACATTTATCTTGAGAACTATTATCATATACACTGAACAATCAATAGATTTATGCTTTACTGGTATCTTGAATGATGCTAATAAAGGACTTTTTGATGATGGTTTCCAATTAGATTTCACTGCAACATATCTTGACGGTTTTCCTTTGCTTCCAGCTCAACAGTTTTTTGAAAGAGAACAGTGGAGATGATATGATTATTTGTTAACTAAGAAGCATTTTTATGCAATTCAAGTAAAAGAAGTATTTCTAAGATTTTTGTTTTAGCTGTTTCTTTTATGGGTAATAAGTCATAACTGTTATCTCATTCCATATAAAATATATCTATTGAAAAAGTGATCATGATGATTGAAAAAGCGAAATGGAACTTATGGTGCATTAAAATTTTATGTTGTGTTCAGTTTGACATAAAAATCTGAATGGAAGAGCCAAATCATTTCAATTGCGGATGAAATTTTTGACTTGCTGGGATGGGAATGGATTCAGTATTGGGACTTTGCTATATTAAAAGTCTGTTCGACATTGGCTTCTGCCCAGTTGTCTACTCCGTTGGAATCTCAGCATCACCTAATCTTGATTAAAGTTGTTAAAATGCTGCATTTGGAGTTTTCATGTCTATCTTGTTATAATTACATGCTGCCTGTAGGATGAATTATTCTTTTTGGTTATAACATTATTGTTCTTTAAGTTGGCTCTTAGCAGAGGTCATTCTTCACTGTTTTTGAGCCTACTCATCAAGGTTGGCTACCAATTTTAGGCTGAGATTTGTGGCATCAAATACCACACTGAAAAGGGTTCCGCTCTCACTAATCCCTTGTAGAGGAGGTGCATATCTTGTCAAGTGACGATTATGTTACATGAATTTAGCAACAAGCAAGCTCAGTTCTCATTTTCGTGGTAAAGAGCATTACTATCGAACTTAACTTAATTGTGCAATGTTCAGTTATTCAAACAGGCCAAGGACACAGCTTGCTATGGTCTTGCTAATATTAATGTTCCATTTGCACTTTTATAAACGATTGTTCCAACCTTGCTTATGTGATTGTGACCACTATTTGATCCTTCATGAATGTGGTGGCAGAGGTGTACTGTTTTTTCCTCTAAATATTTACTCCTTGCATTATTGTACTCTACACAGTTCATAAAATGCATGAGTTGGTCCCATCTTTATGGACTTGCTATCCAGATCACAGTATTTGGTTTCCGTCTGCTCACGCTCCAAAGCTATATTCCCAATGCATTTCAGAGATTTCCCCGACTTATATTTGCAGCTCAAATAAATTTATTCTGAATTTGTGAATTTTCATGATCTTGGGCTGTATCCATAGTCTCTACCACCTTAAGACTGTCAATACCCTGGACTCAATGTGTTTCTGCTTAACATATAAATGTTTGTTCATTTTAATAGCAATGCCAACATCCTATGACAATCCTTGACAAGATCTTTCAGAGCACGGTTTTGCAGAGCAGTTACAGAACTCCAAATTACAGGTCTTCTCCGTATGCCAAGCAAGAGACGCCCAGATTACGTTCAGAGGATTGCTTTTGGACTATAACAGTTGGTCAGTGTAGAAAGGGTATCCTTGTCTTCCACTCTACATAAAGAGAACTGCGGTGCTAATCAACATCCATCTTACAGAATCAGCTTCTTGTAATCATCTTTTTTTTCCTTTTTAGAAAAATGTAGTTTTGTTGTATTAATACTTATCACACTTGTACAATGTATTTCGGGGGAATATCATAGTGACTCTTTAACTAGGAAGACTTTCACCATCGAGTAGACTGCATTTATGCAGATGCGGTCCAGCTTGTGGGGCCCACTTGGATGCCTTCTTATCATTGGGGTGAGATGGATGTAACGGCTCCTTATGGATAAGGCTCATCCAAGAAATCAGCCCCCTCATATTATCTTAGCTCTTGATTAACAATCTAAAAGTTTTACTGTCTTTTAACCATAAATCTTTTTGAGATTCAGTCAAACAGGTAGTAAAAGTCTGATAAACATAAAATTGTGCATGATTAGAGATCATGGGGATAAGAGTGTGAAGGAGTTGCATTGATCAAGGGTGGGCCCACTTAACTCGATTGCACATGCACTCTGCTCGTAGAACATTCTCCCATTAACTTTTCTTTCTGAGCACTAGATGGAGCTTTGAGAAAGTTCTTAACTGATAAGTGAGCGGGATTGTATGACCCTCAACCTGAGGTTTTGCTAAATTCAAGTTTTAGGTTTGTGAAGATGGAGCATTCAATTTGATGATTGAGATTTGACACCATCATAGTTTTCGGCCTATAATTCAGTGAGATGATGGGAGGATTATGCCCACGAAATCTCTCCTCTTCTATTTTTTCCCAGTAACAAGTAGGCTGCGATATTTTGACGAATGGTGTAACAAAGGCACAACAGCCATGTGGATAAGCTTACAACCCATGAGATATGTTCTGATACTATGTGGACAACCACTTGCTCTAAATACTTAAGATGATAGAGAATGATATAACAATGGATATCAAGCTTACAACACGATACACATTGTGATCTCACATTTTATATTGGGGTGGTCAGGTGGACATTCTGATCTGACTTTCCAGGAGGTAGGAGGACCTGTCAAAAGATAGGACCCAGAATCTGAGAATCAAATGCGCTGACAGCAGC
The DNA here is from genome assembly GCA_028538565.1 of Umbellularia californica. Classification (NCBI taxonomy): domain Eukaryota; kingdom Viridiplantae; phylum Streptophyta; class Magnoliopsida; order Laurales; family Lauraceae; genus Umbellularia; species Umbellularia californica. Next base: position 75,811,164 of record JAPQWN010000006.1, on the reverse strand, counting down.
ATCTGCATGTGGACTTACGATAGGAGAGAATTCACTGTTTCTCTGAGCAATGCCTAAACAAAGGGCCATTTGCTTAGTGTTGAATCCATAGCAACTCAGAGGGCCTGTTTGTTTGCATTGCAATATATAATAATTGAATATAAGACTTATGCCGGAAGTGGTTAAAAATAAAAATTAAATGTCAATTTTAAAAAATAAGCATCAAATAACATTTCTATTTATGGAAATATAATCAAAGGAATATGGGAAATCCTTCATAAGTGTCTCGTGTTATGCCTCTGAATCAAACGGAACTGAGAGAAACCCACCTGTTGCTTGTCATCTCGTTCATTGATGACATGCATAAGGCCACCATATCTCATCCACCTGTGGAAGTGAAGAAGATTCTTATTCCAATTTATAAAATGCAAGACCACCTTAAAAGTAGCAAAAGTAGGAAATAGACACCCCTATTATAAGCGTTTCTAAGAAAAGGCTATTTGGTGGGTCGACTAGTTGGCATTCCCATTTTTAATCTGGACAGTGCGTGATTACCAGGTGTGCTGGGCTTAACTTATTCGAGGCGGGCTGGGCTTGGGCACTTATCGCCCGAGTTGGGTTTGGGCTGGATATGGGCCTAGTATGCCTTAGTGCTGCCCAGCCCAGCCCAGTCCATGAATACGAGTTATTCATTTTTCTTTGTTTCTATTTCCATGGAAGGAAAGGTTATTTGATGCTAATTTTTGAAAACTGACCTATGGTCTTCATTTTTAACTACTTATGATATAAATCTTATGCAGTCAATTTCTATGAATTCTAATGCAAACAAATAGACAGTAAACAATGCCTTTCTATCAAGGGGGCTAAAATTGATGGCACGTGAGCCGTTGGCTCTACCTAGCTTGAAAAAAATGTGTGCCAGATTTTCAGCAAATAGTCACAGGCATGTTTGAATTTCAGAATCTATTAATGCTAGAGGATGGTTGGGAATTTGGGATTTGGAAATGCCTCATTTTAAGCATTTGAAAATTTTAATCTTTATCCTAAAATTCTCCAAATTCTTTTAATCAAATATTAAATACCTGACAGGAATCCTGAAAACAGGTCATATCTAAATTCATATGAAATCTTTTACTGCTAGCTTGAAAATCTTTATTTAGTTGAAAAAACTTTTGTTTCAACTTTTCTTCATTTTAATTTTTTGCTGTGGTACATGCACTCACACACTCGGGTCATGCTATCCATGTCCCTATCCTACAGGCCAAGGGATCCATCTTTGCTGTTTCTATGGATAGAGATATGTCATCTGCCTCACTACTAGATTGTCAATGGATTGAGTTTTTTTATTTAACAAAAAGGAATGTTTGTCACTTGACTGTTCAAATTAATATTTGTTGGCTCTAGCCAGTCTTTTTTTTTTTTTCTTAGCTTTCACACTCCTTTTAAAGTCGTAGCTAAAGCCCGGGTCGTCTTGACTAGTTTGTTGGTCTTAATTCAATCACTTGTTCCCTAAATTATTGTTGCATCTAGAACCACGTGCAATGACTTTGATTTGGTGGGTTTATATAACTTGAGACATAGGTGAAACAATTAAGTAGAGATGTTTAGAATTTTCACAGGTGAGCTGACCGAGAAACCGTACGAATCTATCACCAGTGCATGACCCAAATATAATATTGCTCTCTAAGATTCTCAGTAGAATCTTCAGCTCGCCACATATAGCCTCACTGCAGCAACCTGGATATGTGTATATAAATGCCAATTCATGAGATGTACCGTCTCACTCGCAGCAGAGAGAGAGAGAGATATAGAGAGATGGACAGAAGGCTGTTCCAAGCCGCAATAAGAAAGAATGAGGATATGTTGCCTCAACTGCTGCAAGAAGATCCACTTCTCCTCGATCGAGTAATGAGCGAACGCACCCGAAAGGATAATCCTCTACACTTGGATGCTCTATACGGGCACATCGGCTTAGTAAGAGAGATGTTAAGTCGAAAACTAGAATTGGCTCGTGAATTGAACTCTCATGGACAATCCCCCATGCATCTGGCTTCGGCGAGAGGCCATGTAGAAGTTGTAAAGGAGATATTGAGTAAAGATGCTGATGCTTGTTTTGTCTGTGACCGAGATGGAATGATTCCTCTCCATGTTGCAGCATTCAGAGGCCGAGTTGAGGTGTTAGAAGAGTTGGTCAATGCTAACAAATCTACTGCTTTCTTATTGACAGAAAGTGGAGAGCCGATTCTGCACCTGTGCGCAAAGAATAACAAGTTCAAAGCCTTAAAGAAGTTGGTAGAATTGGTTCAAGATGATGAGTTTGTGAAGTTGAAAGACAGCGACGACAACACCATCCTTCATCTCCTTTCAGACAGAAACCAGAGTGAGGCATATATAGATTTCATCTCCTTCCAAAAGTTTATTTTCTTATTTCTCATTGTGCGTACGTGTATTTTGGCTTCAATGCACACCTAAATGTGGGGCCCCCTTATAGGGATAGTCAGGATGGGACTTATGGGGATCTCTTTATCCGGGTGGAGCCTATCTGTGTATAAAACGTGGGCCCTGTCTAATTCTCTCTCTTGAAAGCTCAAAAACGATTGAAAAAAAAAAAGGTCCCTCTCTTTGCCGGTTAAAACCCCCTCTTTTATCAAAGGCACAAACAGAAATGCCGATTCCAGATCGGAAAAGGCTCTTCCAGCAAGAGGTTCATCATGTTATCAAAGGCACAAACAGAAAACATCTTCCTTCACATCATCATATATATGCGCCTCTTCCATATTGAAAATGCTGTTGGAAATATAACAAATAGAGACTGCTGTCAAATCAAAAAGAAACAATAGTACCCGACTCTGCAGTTGTGTTTTGTTGGCGGAAGTCGGCGAGCAGCAGCGGCAACAGATTTGTGACCGAGGCACGTCTGACGACGCTTTCTTTAGGACGAGTTCCGCCCCTTAGGATTAAATCCAGGTGCGAAGGTTCTCAGCAGAATCGCCCCCAGGATACAACGGCCTTCCTTGATTCAGGTCTGTTCGCAACGCAGCCCGAAAACGAAGACTCCTTTTTCAATGCTCAGTGCTCAGAGGGAAAAGCTCGTGGAAAAAGAAGGAAAACTTCTGTAATTTTTTTCACTAAGACGAACTTAATTTATAATCTGATTAGTGTCCGTTGGGCCATTAATCTCAGTAATGCACAACGTTAAAACACAATAAACAGTGATCAATTGGTTTAACGTTTTAAAACCTCTCATTAATCCTAATTTAAACCTCACGTTTTAAAAACATTAAATCAGCGATTCAAAACGTCGTTATGGTGGTTTTACAAAACAACAACAAAAGGGCAAAAGATTGCTGTGTCTATACGGGTCCCTCTAGGCCAGACGGCCTGGATTTGCACCCCCCTGCGCGCGATATACACGCAGGATGCGCGTCGCGGACGCACGCCCGGCTAAACGTTTTCGGATCCAGGACCTCAGGTCAAGCCTGGCTCGCGTGCGCGCATAGGACCCATGGCAAAAGCCTACAAGAGTCTTTAAAATGTAAAGGTATGAAAACACATATAAACCATCTTCAAAAGTTGAACTTTAGCAATGTGGGATGGGTTATTTTTCAATAGCCTACACTACCCATAAAGCAAAAGGTACTAAAGGACAAAACACTTTTTAAAAAGAAAACCTTGAAATGTTTTGAAACACCAAAAAACCCAACAATCTCCCCTCTGTTTCAAAATATTCAAAGAGCATCTCACTGGTAAGGTGACAAAGCTTGAACCTCACCGTCATGACATAATTTCAAACCTTTAGGAGTTGGAGTGAACAAAATCTTGAACTTCAACTTTTTATATCAGTTCAGAATTATGTCAAGTTTGATCTTGGAGTCAAAAGATTAGCACTTTATGGCCTCGTGCTTAATCCCGGATTTCATGAATGCTCTAGAGAATCTGCCCATATTCTCATAGGAAGCGGCCCCACTTCCACACTCATATAGGTGAGTCTATCAAGAGTGCTCCTGCAGCTATGCACCCCACCATATAGGCTATAGATCTCATTAAGGATTAAATCCAACCTCATTCGCTACAGGTTATGTACCAACCATCAAATTAATCTCACACAACAGGGATGAGTACTGAGTATACTTACTCTTTACGTTAGTACTTCACATCATCGAGATAGCTTGTTTTTCCCATTGAACCTATTTCTCGGGATCTCCGGTCATTAGGTTGGGTTCCCGCTATTGATGATTTATGGGCTTAAGACCCATCCCTTTAGTTGTTTCTTTTATTTTTTCCCTTGCAAGGCCTTTTGTCAAAGGATCTGCTAGATTATCCTTTGATCTAACATAATCAATTGAAATTACTCCTCCACCGAGTAATTGTTTCACATAGCTATGTTGTAATCTTACTTGTCTAGACTTTCCATTGTAAGTGGCATTGTTAGCAGTAATAATTGCTGCAGTGTTATCACAATGAATAATAATAGGAGGAATTGGTTTAGTCCACAAAGGAATATCAAATAATAAATTTCTAATCCATTCAGATTCCATTGCAGCAGCTCCTAGAGCCAGGAATTCTGAATCCTTAGTGGAATGAGAAATTGCAGTTTGTTTCTTTGATTTCCAAGATACTGCAGCACCTCCCAAAGTGAAAATATATCCACTTGTAGACTTAGAATCATCTAAGTCTGAATTCCAGTCAGCATCGCTGTAACACTCAACTACAGCTGGATAACTCGAATAACACAATGCATAATTTATGGTATGCTTTAAATATTTAAGTACTCTATATGCAGCATTCCAATGTGTAACATCAGGATTACTAGTATATCTACTCAATTTACTCACTGCATAAGCTATATCAGGGCGAGTACAATTCATAGCATACATTAAGCTACCAATGACACTAGCATAAGCAAGTTGAGATACACATTCACCATTATTTTTCACTAATTTAATACTTGGATCAAAGGGAGTAGACACAGGTTTACAATCAAAATGATTATATTTTCTCAATATTTTTTCAATGTAATGTGATTGGGATAATTTAATTCCAGAATCATCTCTTATGATTTTAATTCCCAATATAACATTTGCTTCTCCCAAGTCTTTCATATCAAAATTTTTTGAAAGAAGACTTTTTGTTTCTTCTATGCATTCCAAGTTAGATCCAAATATTAGTAAATCATCAACATATAAGCATATTATAATTGTTGAACAACCATCATATTTATAATAAATACATTTTTCAGCTTCATTAATTTTGAAACCATTAGAAAGAATAATTTCATCAAATTTCATATGCCACTGTTTAGGTGCTTGTTTTAGCCCATATAAGGACTTTATTAATTTACACACCTTTTGTTCTTGTCCTTTTATGACATAACCCTCAGGTTGATCCATATAAATTTCCTCTTCCAAATCTCCATTTAGAAAAGCTGTTTTTACATCCATCTGATGTATAATTAAATTATGAATAGCAGCAATAGCAATCAAGATTCTAATAGAACTGATTCTAGACACAGGTGAATAAGTATCAAAGAAGTCTATTCCCTCTTTTTGTCTAAAGCCTTTGGCTACTAGCCTGGCTTTATATTTTTCTATTGACCCATCAGGTCTAAGTTTTTTCTTGAGAACCCACCTGCACCCTAAAGGTTTAGTACCTAAAGGTAAGTCAGTTAATTCCCAAGTATTATTGGCTAAAATGGATTCAATCTCATCATCTAATGCTTCCTTCCAAAAAGCAGCATCATGTGCAGTCATAGCCTCCTGAAAAGTAGATGGATCTTCCTCTACTAAATAGGTTTCAAAATCAGGACCAAAACTAGTAGCAGTCCTTACTCTCTTACTCCTTCTAGGTTGAGATTCTTCTTCTTCATGAGTTCCTAGAACTCTTTTGGATGAAGAAGGTTCGGTTGTAAACTTAGTCTTAAAAGGAAAAGAGTCTTCAAAGAAATCTGCATCTCTAGACTCAACTAGGCTTAGGTCTTCTAATTTAAGGAATCTGAAGGCAGCACTGTCTTGTGCATAGCCAATGAAAACACACTCCCATGAGTGAGGTCCTAATTTAGGCCTTTTTGGATCTACTATCCTGACATGTGCTAAACATCCCCAAACTTTAAAATACCGAAGGTTAGGCTTTCTCCCTTCCCAAATTTCAAAGGGTGTTTTATTAGTTTTAGAATGCAAGATTCTATTTAAAATATAACATGCAGTCAACAGAGCTTCTCCCCATAAGTTTTTAGGACTATCAGATGCTATTAACATAGAGTTAACCATTTCAATCAAAGTCCTATTTTTTCTTTCTGCTATACCATTTTGTTGGGGTGTATAAGGGGCAGTACAAGTTCTCTTAATTCCTTTAGATTCACAATAGTCTAAAAAATCTTTTGAGGTGTATTCACCACCTCTATCACTTCTGAATGTCACAACCTTACTATTCAATTTATTTTCAACTTCAGTCACATATAGCTGAAATTTAGATAATGCTTCATCTTTAGTTCTTAATAAGTATACATAAGTATATCTAGAACAGTCATCAATAAAAGTAATAAAATAATATTTACCACCTCTAGTCATAGTATTACTTAGATCACATATATCAGAGTGAACCAATTGTAGTAATGTAGATTTCCTTTCTACATGTTTGAAGGGCTTACGAGTAATTTTTGATTGAGAACAAATTACACATTTTTTATGATCATCGTCATATTTATCAATTAGTCCATCATTACTCATATTTTTCATAGTTCTGAAATTAATATGACCTAATCTACCATGCCATTCATCAACTGAAGCAATGATATAAGCAGAAGAAGATGCAATATTATTATTGACAACATTCAATTTAAACATATTCTCACATGCATAACCCTTACCGACAAATACACCTTTTTTGGTGATTACAAATTGGTCGGATTCTATTACCTGTTTAAATCCGGCCTTATTCAGAAGATAACCGGACACAAGGTTCTTTCTCAACTCTGGTGCATGGAACACATTCAGCAAGGTTACTGTCTTTCAGGAAGTGAACTGAAGTTCAACCTTCCCTTTACCAATTACATCAGTAGTAACGGTAGTTCCCAGAGTTAGCTTACATTCATTTGTGACCTTCTCATAGGTCTTAAACACACCTCTGTCATATGTGACATGAGTGGTTGCACCAGTGTCAATCCACCATCCTTCACTCTTTCCTGTGCCGACAGCATTTACCTCAGAAATAACAGCAACGAACTGTTCTGTTTCAGCAACATTAGCTTGAGGCTTGGTGGTGTGAGATTGTTGTGAATTTTTCTTTCGGTGACGACATTCTCTTGCAAAGTGTCCCGGCTTGCCACAAACAAAACAACTGCCTTTAGCCTGTGGCTTGTCAGTCCCTTGATTTTTACTGAACTTTTTGTTCTGCTTTTGCTTAGGATTCTTCCTCTTAAAGGAAGGATTAAACTGTTTATTCTTGCCAAGATGTTGATCAAACTTCCCTTTCTTTTCAGCATCAATTTGGGATTTAGATTCAGCCAAATTTATTTTATCACCATTCTCAGCCAAATCTTTTTGATCACTCTTCCGGGCCTCTTCCTCAATTCTCAAGTAGCGCTGAAGGCGCTCTAAAGAATAATCCTTTCTTTTGTGTCGAAGGGTCTTTTGTATATCCTTCCAAGTGGGTGGTAATTTTTCAATAACCGTAGCCACTTGAAACTGTTCATCAACTCGGATCCCTTCTTTAACAATTTCATTAACGATGGTCTGTAAATCATGTACTTGAGGAAGAATGGGCTTGTCATCTACCATTTTGAAATTCAGATAACGACCAACCGCATACTTCTTAGCCCCAGACTCTTCTGTTTTATATTTTTTATCAAGAGCTCTCCAGAGGTCTTTAGCAGATCGGGCTTCAGAATACAGATTGTATATGTTGTCTGCTACCAGGTTCAGAATATGGCTTTTGCACAGGTAATCATGCTCTTTCCATTTCTTCCGTGCATAAGAGCCACCTGGTCCTTCTTCATGTTCAGGGCATGGTTCGGTGAGGACATAAGCAAGTTTTAAAGATGTCAGCAGAAGTAAAACTTTCTGCTGCCATCTTCGAAAATTGGATCCATCAAAATTGTCCAACCGAACCAGATCCTGATGCATGAATTTGACAGCGGAAGTAGCCATGAATCGTCCTAAAATTGTTGGAAATATAACAAATAGAGACTGCTGTCAAATCAAAAAGAAACAATAGTACCCGACTCTGCAGTTGTGTTTTGTTGGCGGAAGTCGGCGAGCAGCAACGGCAACAGATATGTGACCGAGGCACGTCTGACGACGCTTTCTTTAGGACGAGTTCCGCCCCTTAGGATTAAATCCAGGTGCGAAGGTTCTCAGCAGAATCGCCCCCAGGATACAACGACTTTCCTTGATTCAGGTCTGTTCGCAACGCAGCCCGAAAACGAAGACTCCTTTTTCAATGCTCAGTGCTCAGAGGGAAAAGCTCGTGGAAAAAAAAGGAAAACTTCTGTAATTTTTTTCACTAAGACGAACTTAATTTATAATCTGATTAGTGTCCGTTGGGCCATTAATCTCAGTAATGCACAACGTTAAAACACAATAAACAGTGATCAATTGGTTTAACGTTTTAAAACCTCTCATTAATCCTAATTTAAACCTCACGTTTTAAAAACATTAAATCAGCGATTCAAAACGTCGTTATGGTGGTTTTACAAAACAACAACAAAAGGGGTCTATACGGGTCCCTCTAGGCCAGACGGCCTAGATTTGCACCCCCCTGCGCGCGATATACACGCAGGATGCGCGTCGCGGACGCACGCCGGGTTAAACGTTTTCGGATCCAGGACCTCAGGTCAAGCCTGGCTCGCGTGCGCGCATAGGACCCATGGCAAAAGCCTACAAGAGTCTTTAAAATGTAAAGGTATGAAAACACATATAAACCATCTTCAAAAGTTGAACTTTAGCAATGTGGGATGGGTTATTTTTCAATAGCCTACACTACCCATAAAGCAAAAGGTACTAAAGGACAAAACACTTTTTAAAAAGAAAACCTTGAAATGTTTTGAAACACCAAAAAACCCAACAAATGCCTCATAGTACACCAAGCGAATCAACGTGTACTCTTCCTCTCATTCCTTTCAAAGAAACACTCAAGATTGACACTATTTAAGTATGGTTTCCTACTAGGGCAAGATCTTTACGCTCGATCTTTGGCAACTTCCATTTTATGTGGCCTGTGTTGTTTTTTTCTTCACAATCTTCTAATTTTGTAGAAGAATGGACAATCATTTCAAGATTTTCCCTCTGGATGGATTGCTTGGATTTGAATAAATGATATGGATACTTTCTAGGAAAAAGACTGCAAATGGGGAAAATGGGTTTCTTGTATGAAGCAGAGTAGCAGACATACTTAAATATTGATTGTCATCTTAACTATATGGCCAAATTGTGATTGCAGTTACTTTTTCCGTGCGTCATTTAACAAGCACTTTGTTTCGCAAATGTGTAATTGCATTGAGATTAAATGCCAGTCATGAGCTATTCTTTTTTATTGTCACATGTATTTTGAATTTATTGTGATGCCGTGGGCTACATGAGATTTAACCCATGAGTATTGGTTAGTTTGCTGTCTAGGACTACTGATATAGCCATACAACCGGTGTAGAGATTTTATTAAAATTCAAATTTAATTTATTTTTTAATTATGGTGGATGCGTAGGTTAATACTTCTGACAATTTAATTGGGAGTGTGCCTTTTGCATTATTGAGTAAAATTAGAATTTGACATGGGCTAACCTTTTTATTGATTATTATTATTTATTTTAGAATATTAGTTTTAAGTTATAAATCAATTTATGAGGTATCTAACCGTGCATCCCACGGGGCTTTATCATTTTTATTGAGTATTAATTGAATAATTTTTTATCCCTTTGTTATGGGTTGAAAGTTAATTTAAATACTAATATTAATTAACTATTTTATTTGGATGAATGCAGGGGCTTTCATGCTAGTCATCCTAAAACATATATATATTTCTATTGTGTACTACAGGTGAAAAGGTTTTTGGTCCAAAATGGGAGTGTGAACATGGACGCGGTTTTATGCCGTTGGATGTATCAATACTAAAACTACGTGGACATAAAGGACGGGACACTGACTTTTTCCTGATAGATGCTGGGGCAAAATTAAAGAACATTGCCAATTTTCAGGATGAGTGTTAAATCAATGATTGGAAGTTGGTCTAATGAGGCACTGTTCGTGGTAGCTGTACTAATGGTAACTGTGGCCTTTCAAGCCGGACTTAAACCTCCAGGAGGCCTTTGGCAGGACACTGGATACGACAACTCTACATTGTTATCACCCAATCCCACTCAAATACCAGTCAATGATCACTATGCCGGGCAATCTGTCATGTCCCATGTGGATCCGAAAAGTTTCAAATTATTCTTCGTGTTAAATTACTTGACACATTTATAATCAATGTGACGCCCCGGAGTCCCACATCGATTATAGAGAGGAAAGTGAATGTGGTTATATGTAGAGCTCACACCCTTACCCTGCATGAGTCCTTTTGATGGGATGAGGCCCATCAGAAGCAAAACCGTGAGGCCCGTGGGCCAAAGCGGACAATATCATGCATGTGTAAAGGGTGGGGCGTTATAAATGGTATCAGAGCCGACTCTCGACTAATTTGAGTGTGGGCGTTACAGGAACGTGCCACCTTAAGGGGGGTGGATTGTGACACCCCGGAGTCCCACATCGACTATAGAGAGGAAAGTGAATGGGGTTATATGTAGAACTTACACCCTTACTTTGCATGAGGCCTTTTGATGGGATGAGGCCCATCAGAAGTAAAACCGTGAGGCCCGTAGGCCAAAGCGGACAATATCATGCATGTGTGAAGGGTGGGGCGTTACAAAAATCAGATAAACATTAATAATTAAAGTTGCAGAATGAATCTTCAATACCAATTGAATAAAGCTTCCGTTGCATTTAATGAAATTTATTTTGATTCACCACAGGTTTAAATTTTTTGTGGGTCCACTTTTGGAAGCTTGTGTTGTATTAAACACAGGAATTTGAATTTTATTTTTTTAATTTTTCACGTTTTTCCCCATTTCTTATTTTGGGGGACGTGACAATCAATGTTCGTTATTGTGCTGCTGTTAAAAATGATGCTTTGTCAACTCCCCGTTCCACAAGTTTCTTGCAGTCTGCTTCACACACATTTCAGTTTGCACAATGTGGACGTCTTATGTTGTTTCATTACCTTTTAATATATCATCAGATGTACTAAAACTGCCCATCTTTTTTGTGGTGTTTTTCTCTTCAATGGTGTTATCAGTAATAATCATTCCTCCCAATATCCATGTGGTTTGTTATGAGACTCTTCGGTTAACATCAGGTCGCAGAACCACCTCAGTCGGTCTTAAAAGAGCTGCGAGGGATGAATAATTTGAAGATGAATAATTTGAAATCAAACTCTTGTATCTACAATATTATGTTTCTGCTAGTGTTATTTTTTTGAATGCCTTTCCTAGTCTGTAAGTCTTTGTCCGCCTAATGTATTCTCTTCTTATTTTGAATTGTTTAATAAGATGATTGATTGCTGTAAATGCTCATGATTAGGTAATTTTTATATTAGAGTGGTCACCCACTCTATCATATCACCTATTATTTAGGTACTGGAGTACTCCCAAGTATAGGATTTTTTAGCTAATCATTCTAATTTGAGTTGATCTTATTTAAGATAAAATGTGATTAATCTTTTTATGATTTTAATTAGAATAAGCTTTTAAAGGAGGGTTAGACTTAGCGTCATGGTATAGAAAAATTATTATATATAATAATATATTAAAAAACCCTTTCTCTCGGCCCTAGCCCTCAAGGGTAGGGTAAATGCTTCGATATTGTAGGCCCGCCGTGGGCTCCGAGGGCTTTGGCTCGACCTAGGCCTGACCCGCATACAGGAATATAGGGTAAGGACTTAGCCTAGCACAGCCCGGGCCGGCCCTTTGACCACCCTACATAAACCTGAGAAAATGAACGAAAATAATTTTAGTAAGATTCTCCATCTTACAGGAAAAGACTTAATCTTATGGAATTCAGTTAATTTTGTGAAACTTGATATTATGATAAACAAGACTTGCATGGAGTTAGCTGGGAATCCGATGCCTAAACGATGAATCCATTAGCAAGGAATTAGAGCTTAATAAGAAAAATCAAATAATTACTTGCAAACGAGTAGTTACTAGTTTTGGAGGCGATACCAAAGGAGCTCAGTTACGATTAAGTTACATGGATTTAGTAACAAGCAACCACATCAGTTCTCAATATTTCCGCGGTAAAGAGCATTACTATCGAACTTCACTTAAACGTGCAATGTTTAATAGCTCAAACATGCCCAGTAAGGACTCAGTTTGTTATAGTTTTCCTAATATTAATGTTTCATTGATAAAAGATTATTCCAACTCTGCATGTGTGATTGTGACCACTATTTGATCATTCATGAATGTGGTGGTAGACGTTTGCTGTTTTTTCTATAAATATTTAGTCCCTGCATTTTTGTACTCAACACAGTTCATAAAGCGCATGAGGTGGTGCATGTGTCCATTTGTTCATGCTGCATTAGTTTTGTACATCTTTATGGAATTACAATCCCGAACATAGTATTTGGTTTCCTTCTGCTCACTCCCAAATATTAATTTTTTTCAGCTAATTACACCAAAATCTCGAGGTGTTAGTAGAGGCAGCATAAATACTTTTCAATACTTTCCCTCAGGTGCAGCCCACTCCTCAACACTCCCCCTCATATAAAACCCGTAAGGCGCACTTTAGGCAACATATACATATATATATATATATATATATATATATATATATTTGAATGCCAAGTTTTCATCTGCTCACTAACAAATATTATTAAAAAATTTCAGCTAACAATTACTACCAAAACCTCGAGGCGTTAGTAGAGGCATTATAAATATTTTTCAATACTTTCCCTTGGGTGGAGCCTACTCCTTAACACCCAATGCTATAAATTCTCAATGCATTTCAGAGATTTCCTTGACTAATATATTTGCATCTCACATAAACTTACTCTAAATTTGTGAATATCCATGATCTTTAATTAACTGTATCAGCGATCTCTACCACCTTAAAACTATCCTATACTCAATATGTTTCTTTTTAACATACAAAATGTTTCTTTGTTCATTTTAATTCCAATGGCAGCATCCTATGCCAATCATTGACAAGATTTTTCAGAGCACGGTTTTGCAGATCGAGCAGTTGCAGAACTCCAAATTATAGGTGTAAGATCCGGCCCCACCATTAATTGCTATTTATTATTAAAATATTAGTATTATTTAATTAAATGTATTTTAGTTATTTAAGTGGGTAGGATTAAGTGGGGCAAATGTTAGATTAGATGTGTGGATTGGTAAGTTGGGCTAGTCGGTAGATGACCTGACCCGTAGTTTGATCTAATGACTTAAGCCCATAAGAGATTCCCTTTTTAACCTAATCCCTGTTTTAAAGAACTGCATGTTCTTATTTCTCCACTTTCGTCTGCAACTCCTCCCGGCTAATCTTCATCTTCTTCCTCTTTCAACTTCCCAAGCCATTGCAGCTTTAGGATCCAGCCATCAGAACCAAGATCAGAGGACACCATCATTCTTCACTCAGCTTTCTTATCTAGAGTAACCCTCTCCTCAAATCATTAGGAGTAGATCTATATTCTGGGGTTATCTCATTTTTCTTTCCAGTGGCAGATTTGGATAGGAGTACCATAGATCTGTTCATCTGAGCATTTCTTTCCCATATTCTTTGTCAGATCGGTGATAGGATCACTCTCGAGTGCTGTGGGAATCTCGGTTTGGGTATTGGTTAGGATCTGTGCATTTTTCTTTAACCCCGGTAAAAGGCAAGTACTTAACCATAATCTGTGAATTTAATACATGTGTTTGTCGTTGTTTCCATTGCTGTGCATATAGAAACCCTTTGATGCCCTTTTTATGATGTTAATTGTTTTTGTAATAAGATCAGAGAACGGAGATCATCCATTGATTTCCTTATTTTTTTCTATATTACAGTCGACCCAATCTGTCACAGAAACCGTGAGGCTTTAGCTTTGTTAATGTGTATTGGATTGTGGGGCCCAAGTGGACCCCGATGCTAGATCAGGACCGTAGATCCGGTGGTAGACCCAGGGGTGACCCCGGAAGTTGTGGGCCCATGAGGAGTGGGTCCCATCTAGCCCATCATCCAGATCCTTTTGTGTTTTGGGCGTGATTCACTGGTGTGGTATTGTCATTTGTTTAATCTTGATGTGGGGGCCTGGGAAAGGAACTTAGTGATAATCCAGATCATGGATCTTTTAGTGGGGTCCAGGGCGACCTTGTTGGTGAGGCCTGATCGTGGGCCTTTGATCAGGGGCCCACTATCCGAGTGCCTCAAGTGGCTGGCGTCAAGCTTCAGTCGATGCTGTGCAAGAACTTGTAGGTGGGTGAAGTGGAGGGAGTAAGGAGGGAGAGAATGATGATGGGAGTGGATAAAGAGAGAGAGTGTGATGTTGACGTCTGGGGAAGCGATAAGATAGGTTACAGATTTGCAACAGTCCTTAGCCATTAGAATTTAAAAAAAAAAGGAAAAGAAAGGGATGATACAAATGTTGTGATGGAACATGCATTTACTGTTAACACTTTATTATTATTAGTTTTTATAAAAAGGATGAATTATGTTACCATTTGACTTTTAAAACTTAGCCCATCAGTTTTCTTGAATTTAATAAAAAGGACCATTAACTTTTAATGCATCCAAATTAGACCCTTGGTTTATTTTATAAAGAATTGAAATGGGAAAAGGTTACTGATAGAATCCTTCGGTTTTCTAAAATTATAAGCTAAGGTCATTTATCATTGTAATTTGTAAATTAAATATTAATTGTTATCTTTGATTTTAAATGTGTCAAAATTATAATTTTGGACCTTATTAATCGGATAATTAGACCGAGTAAATACCGTCCAGGCAAACGGTATCTTACCAACGTAGGGTTTAGTACTTCGTATGACCTTGGGTAAATCCTAATGGATTTGAGTTCAACCCATCTCTATTGGAAAACCCTTAACTGGGTCTATGCACCATTGATGGAGAAGGGATGCGTTGATCTTTTATCTATTAGAGATTCCTGTGGTTGATGGGTATGAGATCTTATGTTTGACCTTAGGATCGATTCGTATCTATATCTTAACCTTCGCATGCATATATATGTTGGTTTAGGATGTGTATTCCTTTATATGCATACCCTATTGTGTGTTATGGACTATAAAGTGGCTTGGCAAATTTTGTGTGACGATTCGATTATGATATGGAATATGGAATGGCCAGCACTTTACTTTGACTTAGGACTCTTGTGTCGGAACTTTATTATTCGGGTCTATTATGCTTATATGTTTATGTTTATGTTTATGTGGGTCATTTATGGACGACTGCAGATCGATATATGGACGGTTGATCACCGATGTGACTGGATCACTTATAATCTGCTATGAATGTGAACAGGCTATCCTAATTTTTTTTATTTGATCGGTTTATGACCATCGGCGTTATGGACGGGCTTTCCCTATTTATTTAGGGCTGACCACCCACAACCGGGACAATTGTTTTCGTGTGAATTATATTGCTCATTTTGCCTTAATTGGATTATATTATACGTTCTTTCTCGTCATTACTTATATATGATTACACTTGTCTTTATACTTATCGTTATTGTATTTAATTTCGAATTATAATTGTGTACTTGCTATTTACTTTGTAATATTTGGTGCATAGGTACCGAGCCCTACTTTACCGAGGAGACGGAGGAGGGTCAAACGTTTCAAACGTTTGAGCCAACTGATGAATCCGAGTGGGATGCCGGAAATGGCTTCGGAGCCATCTGAGATTGTGCAATAGAGTACGTCATCGTAGAATTTCTCTTTAAATGAACTTTCTTTTAGTATTGAGACCCCTTTTAGAAATTATTTAATTCATCGTGCAACTTTAATTAGTAATATATATCTGATTTTTATGTTGGGTTTCATTTATGAACCTTCAATACCAATTGAATAAAGCTTCCGTTGCATTTAATGAAATTTATTTTGACTCACCATAGATTGAAATTTTATGTGGGTCCACTTTAGGAAGCTTGTGTTGTATTAGACACGGGAATTTGAATTTGGTTTTAATTTTTCACGTTTTTCCCCATTTCTTATTTTGGGGGACGTGGCAATAGGTCTTCAGCGTATGCTGGGAAAGAGGCGCCCAAATTATGTTCATCAGAGGTTGCTTTTGGACTATTAACAGTTGATTAGTATAGAAGGGGGATCCTTGTCTTTCACTTTACATAAATAACTATGGTGCTAATCAACATCCATCTTAAAGAATCAGCTTCTTGTAATCATCTTTTCAATTTTTTCCCCAAAAAATTTAGTTTTCTTGTATTTATTCCTTTCACACTTCTACAATCAAATTAGGGGAACATCGTAGTGGCTCTTTCAATAGGAAGAGTTTAACCTACAAGCAGACTGCACCTGTGTAGATGCAGTCCAAATCGTGGGGCCCATTTGGATGCATTTCTTCCATTGGTGATGGAATGGATAGAAACACTCCCCTTTTAAGGCTCATGCAAAAAACCAGCCCCATCAGACTATCTGAGCCCTTAATCTAACACCCTAAAAAGTTAACAGTGTTTTAACCATAGATCTTGAGATTCAATTTAATGGTGAGTAGAGATTTGGTGATAAATTTTTTTTTTTTTTTTGCATGATCTCAGATCATGGGTGGAAAAGAGTGTGAAACTTGTAGTGATCTGGGGTTGGCCCCATAGAGATGGATTGCTCAGGCGATTGCTTGTAGGAGAGCATTCTCCCTTTAACTAATCTTTCTAAGGATTAGATGGAGCTTTCAGAAATTTCTTAGGATATTATGATCCTTACCCTGAGGTTTTGCACAATAAAATCAAGTTTGGTTTGTGAATATGGAGCCTTCAATTTGAGGATTGAGACGTACACCGCCTAGTCGTTGGCCTATGATTCAGTGAGAAATGGTGGGAGGATCATGCCCGAAGTCAGCCCTTTTTAGTTTTTTTGTTTTTTTAATCCTAGCCCTTATATCAACAGCCGCAATTATCACTCTGGTTGCTATACACAATATTGTGATCTCACATTTTTATGTTGGGGTGAGATCTTGTGGACATCCCAATGTCCAAGAGGTGCGAGGATCCGTCAAATGATTGGGACCCAACTCTAAGCAATGCCTTCTTATCAGGTGGGCTAAAATTTGATTATACACGGGCCAACCTTTAAAAAAAAAAGAAAAGTGCGATGGAGTTTCATCTGAAAGTCGCTGGAATTTCATCTGAAAGTACCAATGACGTCGTCCTGCGTCAGCTCTGTACCGTGTGCAGTTCTGCTAGTGTCGGCTGGATTGCGTTGGGCCCGGTTGAAACCGGGTCGGATTCGCCCAATCAGCAAAGAGGTGATTTCTTTTTCTTGCTTTTTTCCGGCACGAGGAATCACATACTGCCCTTGCTGTGAAGCAGAAGACGTGAGGGCACACGTTACACGATTCCCTAGGCATTTTTTTATTCGGTAAAATGATGCCAGAGGCTTGATACCCTTTTATTTTGCTGGCTGTTATACGCCCGGCCATTGAGATCTAGCCCCAACTCGTAGCAAACACAGGAGAGAGAGAGAGAGAGAGAGAGAGAGAGAGTTATGGAAGGAAGGCTCTTCGAAGTGGCAATCGGAGGGAATAAGGAAATGTTGTTAAAACTGCTGGGAGAGGATCCGCATATCCTTGATCGAGTAATTAGCGAATGTAGAGGAAAGGAAAACCCTCTTCACGTGGGAGCTCTGTACGGGCATGTGGACTTGGTGAGAGAGATCTTAAATAGAAAACCGGAACTCATCCGTGAATTGAACTCTGAAGGACAATCTCCACTCCATCTTGCTTCTGCAAGAGGCCATGTAGAAGTTGTAAAGGAGATCTTGAGTAAAGATGCTGATGGTTGTTTCATTCGTGACGGAGATGGAATGATTCCTCTACATCTTGCAGCAATCAAAGGCCGACTCGATGTTTTGGAGACGTTGGTTGAAGCTAAAAAAATGACTGCTTTCATATTGACAAAAATTGGAGAGCCGATTCTCCACCTGTGCGCAAACAATAACAAGTTCAAAGCCTTAGAGAAGTTGGTAGAATTGGTCACAGATGATAACTTCTTGAATTTGAAAGACAGTGATGACAACACCATCCTTCATGTCCTTTCAGCCAAGAACCAGAGTAAGGTATGGATATCATCTCCTTCCAAAAGTTGGAAGTTATTTTCTGATTTCTCGCTGTGAGTTTATGGTCTTCCTCTTCTATGTTGGCTTGTAGTTGCAAGGCTGGTTATAAGGATAAAGTTTCTTCCAGCCACATAATTCCTATCCTCAAAACTAGCGTCATTGCCTTCCGCAACATATCATGTCGCCCTTTTTCTGGGACCCTTGCACTAGCGATACTGGGGTTCACGGACCCCGTAAGTTTTGAAAACCACGTTATCTCTTTAGTAAATTTTACGAAATTTTACACATGTAACCTCCGAAATTTATGAAAGTCTCTTTATTCTTTAGATAACTTTATAAATATTTACATATGGCCCTCCAAATTTTCTAAAACCCCTTTTTTTTTTATAATATTTAATAATCATTTACATGTGGACCCCGCAAAAGTTTCAAAAAAGCTACTGCATATTTTGAAAACTACATGTATTTTTCATATGTGAGATCCTAAAGAATTTTTTTCTACAAAATGGCCCCACCAAGGAAGAATTTCTGGTCTCGCCCTGGTCACTCTCGAGAACATCCACACATGGAGAAAGCACTTGCACAAGCCCGGAGAGGGCACCTGCACACATGGGGAGCCCACGTGAGGGCAAAACACTGTCCCACATGCAGAGAAGGGAGACCAAAGGATGGGTTCCCAACAAACTAGGCAACACCTCGTTTTTGCTGTGTTGGGCGGGTGCTAGAAGTGTTCATGGGTCGAGCTGAGGCATATCCGGCCCAGCCAACCATTAGAAATATAAACCTTTATCCAGCCCAAGCTCAGCTCACCCAACACATGCGTAGCCTGAGCCCAACCCTTTACTCAATCGGGCTGGGCTTCCTATCACACGTTTGGGCTTTCTAGTCACTTGTTTGTGTAAATCGATTATTAAACTACATGTATTTTATTCAGGCCGGGCTTGGTCTGGCCATGCTTTGGCTTTCAAGCATTTAATCAAGGCTAGGACCATATTTATATGGGCCAAGGATTTAAATCTAGGCATGACCAATATATTACAAAACAAGGCCATAACCCGGCCCTGGGCCCGACCCTTGAGCACCCTTCCTTCCAAGTTTGGGTCTTACCCAACCACCCTAACTCCTTCATCATTGCCCCACAAGTTTTAACAACTCTATATTAAGAATAAATCAGTTAGTACTCTAACAGTCTGATCCATTTGGTGAGTGTAAACCTTGGAGTTTGGTGACTATAAAGTGAGTCTCGGTTTTGTGGACCCCTTAGATTGATCATAAGTGGGCCCTATGATGACTTTCTTACTCGCCTCATAACGGGGCCCGCCTAATGGTCCAACCGAGCCACACAAAGGGACCCCCCCTCGATAGTTACTAGACCCTTGGATATGAATCCATCTGAATGGACTGGACTGTTGGATTGACTGTGCACCCATTTTTAACAGTGAGAATTTGTGTGCCATTGATCAAAGGAGTAGGATGACCATGCGAGCCCCGGTCATCGTACATCTTTAGGACGGCCCACCTAGATCTTCTGTTCCTCCTCGTCCGATCTCCTGGTTGGCCCCACTGCTAAGCATTCATGATAGGGACTCATGTATGTGTATATATAACAAGCACTCCAATGTGAGAAACCGTGTGAGACAACATGAGACAATTGTTGGGGCCCCACATATCATGGGAGAAGTGGCGATTAAAAGAATCAAAGATCCAAGTGGGCCCCATGAACTGTCTCGGAAAGCTCTTCGACTCCCCACACATGGGAGACAGCTCTACATCATTCTTTTTAATGAACATCAGCGTTCTTAACATTAACATGTATTGATTACTCAAAAAAAAAAATTAATATGTATTTAAACATTTCTATTGTGTACAGCTGATAAGGCTATTGGTCCAAAAAGGGACAGTGGACGTCAACGCTGTGAACATCCACGGCTCTATGCCCTTGGATGTTTCAATAGGAAAACCACGAGGCCCTCCAGGATGGGCTACTGACTTTCACCTGATAAATGCTGGGGCTAAAAGATCCGTGCCAATTTTCCGGATTGGTCAAATCTGGATGACTGGAAGTTGGTTCAATGAGGCACTGTTGGTGGTGGCTATACTGATGGTCACCGTGGCCTTTCAAGCTGGAATCAACCCTCCAGGAGGTGTTTGGCAGGATACTGGATACCACAATGCTACATTACCCAATGCTCCCCAATCCTCCGCTCCCAAACTAGTGCATCACTATGCCGGCCAATCAGTCATGTCCCACGTGGATCGGAAAAGATACAAAGATTTCTCTTTCTTAAACGACTTTACACTTTTATCATCGATATTAGTCATCGTACTGCTGTTAAAAGAATGCTTTGTCAAATCCCCGTTGTACCGGTGGCTTGCAATCTGGTTCACATTTATTTCGGTTGGCACAATGTGGGCTGCCTTTGCTGTTTCCGAACCTTATATATCATCAGATGTAAACAGTCCGCTCATCCTTTTAGGGATAATTTTTACGTGAGCCATGCTACTTGTCCCGGATTTCATGTCCCTGGACAAGCACGACTCCACACAGAGGGGCATTTTGGTCATTTTTAAAAATGACCAAAATGCCCCTCTGTGTGGAGTCGTGCTTGTCCCGGGACATGAAATCCGGGACAAGTAGACTTTTTGTTTTTACGTTAATGGAGGTCGTAGTAATTATAATTAGTCCTCCCAATTTGCATGTGGTTTGGTGTGAGACTCTTCGATGGGTTCGCATCAGGTGATCGCAGAACCAGCTCAGTCCAGGCGAGAGCTGTTGGAAGACCTTGATTTTGTAATATTTCTTAATGAACCAGAAGCCCCAAAAATCAAACCCTATACCAAAAATCCAATGAAAATGCTAATGAATATTTAATTATGACTATAATAGAGTCCCTTGACTCTATTTCAACTCAAAACACAAAGAAAGATGTGTTTGATGTTTACCTATAACACGGAATTCGAAAATGGGGAAGAAGGGTTCTTCAGTTGTATCTACAATATTATGTTTCTGCTAGTGTTATTTTTTTGAATGCCTTTCCTAGTCTGTAAGTCTTTGTCTGCCTAATGTATTCTCTTCTTATTTTGAATTGTTTAATAAGATGATTGATTGCTGTAAATGCTCATGATTAAGTAATTTTTATATTAGAGTGGTCACCCACTCTATCATATCACCTATTATTTAGGTACTGGAGTACTCCCAAGTATAGGATTTTTTAGCTAATCATTCTAATTTGAGTTGATCTTATTTAAGATAAAATGTGATTAATCTTTTTATGATTTTAATTAGAATAAGATTTTAAAGGAGGGTTAGACTTAGCGTCATGGTATAGAAAAATTATTATATATAATAATATATTAAAAAACCCTTTCTCTAGGCCCTGGCCCTCAAGGGTAGGGTAAATGCTTCGATATTGTAGGCCCGCCGTGGGCTCCAAGGGCTTTGGCTCGACCTAGGCCTGACCCACATATATGAATATAGGGTAAGGACTTAGCCTAGCACGGCCCGGGCCGGCCCTTCGACCGCCCTACGTAAACCTGAGAAAATGAACAAAAATAATAGTAGTAAGATTCTCCATCTTACAGGAAAAGACTTAATTTTATGGAATTCAGTTAATTTTGTGAAACTTGATATTATGATAAACAAGACTTGCATGGAGTTAGCTGGGAATCCGATGCCTAAACGATGAATCCATTAGCAAGGAATTAGAGCTTAATAAGAAAAATCAAATAATTACTTGCAAACGAGTAGTTACTAGTTTTGGAGGCGATACCAAAGGAGCTCAGTTACGATTAAGTTACATGGATTTAGTAACAAGCAACCACATCAGTTCTCAATATTTCCGCGGTAAAGAGCATTACTATCGAACTTCACTTAAACGTGCAATGTTAAATAGCTCAAACATGCCCAGTAAGGACTCAGTTTGTTATAGTTTTCCTAATATTAATGTTTCATTGATAAAAGATTATTCCAACTCTGCATGTGTGATTGTGACCACTATTTGATCATTCATGAATGTGGTGGTAGACGTTTGCTGTTTTTTCTATAAATATTTAGTCCCTGCATTTTTGTACTCAACACAGTTCATAAAGCGCATGAGGTGGTGTGCCCATTTGTTCATGCTGCATTAGTTTTGTACATCTTTATGGAATTACAATCCCGAACATAGTTTTTGGTTTCCTTCTGCTCACTCCCAAATATTAATTTTTTTCAGCTAATTACACCAAAATCTCGAGGCGTTAGTAGAGGCAGCATAAATACTTTTCAATATTTCCCCTCAGGTGCAGCCTACTCCTCAACACTCCCCCTCATATAAAACCCGTAAGGCGCACTTTAGGTGACACATATATATATATATATATATATATATATGGGGGGTCTTCATATGCATCCATCCCTCACCATTTTTGGTGAGGGACACCCCAAAAGGGGAAGTTTCAAGTACAAAAGTGAGGAAGTACAAAGGTGTACTTCCTCACTTTTGTACTTGAAACACCCCCAAAAGGGGTGTCCCTCACCAAAAATGGTGAGGGATAGATGCATATGAACATTTCCCTATATATATATATATATATATTTGAATGCCAAGTTTTCATCTGCTCACTCACAAATATTATTAAAAAATTTCAGCTAACAATTACTACCAAAACCTCGAGGCGTTAGTAGAGGCATTATAAATATTTTTCAATACTTTCCCTTGGGTGGAGCCTACTCCTTAACACCCAATGCTATAAATTCTCAATGCATTTCAGAGATTTCCCTGACTAATATATTTGCATCTCACATAAACTTACTCTAAATTTGTGAATATCCATGATCTTTAATTAACTGTATCAGCGGTCTCTACCACCTTAAAACTATCCTATACTCAATATGTTTCTTTTTAACATACAAAATGTTTCTTTGTTCATTTTAATTCCAATGCCAGCATCCTATGCCAATCATTGACAAGATTTTTCAGAGCATGGTTTTGCGGATCGAGCAGTTGCAGAACTCCAAATTATAGGTGTAAGATCCGGCACCACCATTAATTGCTATTTATTATTAAAATATTAGTATTATTTAATTAAATGTATTTTAGTTATTTAAGTGGTTAGGATTAAGTGGGGCACATGTTAAATTAGATGTGTGGATCAGTAAGTTGGGCTAGTGGGTAGATGACCTGACTCGTAGTTTGATCCAATGACTTAAGCCCATAAGAGATTCCCTTTTTAACCTAATCCATGTTTTAAAGAACTGCACGTTCTTATCTCTCCACTTTCGTCTGCAACTCCTCCCAGTTAATCTTCGCCTTCTTCCTCTTCAACTTCCCAAGCCATTGCAGCTTTAGGATCCAGCCATCAGAACCAAGATCAGAGGACACCATCATTCTTCACTCAACTTTCTTATCTAGAGTAACCCTCTCCTCAAATCATTAGGAGTAGATCTATATTCTTGGGTTATCTCATTTTTCTTTCCAATGGTAGATTTGGATAGGAGTACCATACATCTGTTCATCTGAGCATTTCTTTCCCATATTCTTTGTCAGATCGGTGATAGGATCACTCTCGAGCGCTGTGGGAATCTCGGTTTGGGTATTGGTTATGATCTGTGCATTTTTCTTCAACCCCGGTAAAAGGCAAGTACTTAACCATAATCTGTGAATTTAATACATGTGTTTGTCGTTGATTCCATTGTTGTGCATAAAGAAAACCTTTGATGCCCTTTTTATGATGTTAATTGTTTTTGTAATAAGAACGGAGAACGGAGATCATCCATTGATTTCTTTATTTTTTTCTGTATTACTGTCGACCCAATTGAAAGTTCCGGATCCGAACCCTAGAGGGGGGGGGGGGTGAATAGGGTGAGCTACAAGTTATTGACTAATGATGCCAATTTAATCTTCTTTAAAACAATTAACCACTTATGATGATTAACAAACTAAATGCGGAAGCTAAACAACAATCACCACAAGAGGCAATCACCACAACACAAGATTTATAGTGGTTCGGCCAACGTGCCTACATCCACTACCGGCTTGTGAATCTACACCCCACCGGATTTCCACTATTTATGCTTTTTAATAGGCTAAGCAATAACCTTAAACACTATGCTTTTCTAGGCTAAGCAATAACCTTACAATGTGCTTTTATAGGCCAAGAAATAACCTTTACACAATGCTTTTCTTAGGCTAAGCAATAACCTTTACAATCAAGGGATTTCTCTTTAGAAAGTGTTTTCACAAAGCACTCTAAGAGATTACAATTAAAGCTCAATTTAATTGCCTATAGATTAGGCGAATATGAAAGTGTAAAAACAAACCCACACAAACACTATGAATGCAAAGATGTATGCTTGTGAAGTGAGTGTGTGGAAACTTCAATCAATATTAAAAGTTTAAGATCAATCAATGTATGCTAAGAAGCATTCAAGGGTTTAATGCATATAAAGGTTTGATTGGAGTTTAAAGCAAGTCACTTGTAACTAATTAAAGTTAGACAAGTGAGCATGCTAAGTGTTGTTTTCAAAAACTAGGGCAACAAAGGTTTAGGATTGTGAAAACAACATGGATGATTCAAACAAGTTCAACAAAACATGTTATCAAACAAATCCAAGATTTTGACAAGAACATGTATTAAAGTTTTTAAAGCAAACTTGTTTTGAAATCAAAGTGAAGAATTCAAAGTTTTAAATTAAAGTTTAAATGGTTTAGAATTCAACACAACATAGTTTATATGCTAGAAAATATTTACCAATAGTTTAGTCAAAGCATAAAACATATGTTTATAAAAAGGCAAAGCTTACTTGGTGGTTTAACTTCATTAATCCAAGCTTTAGATTTCCTTAATGACCTTTAGCCTTCCTGAGCTTGATCCCCTTTCTTTTCCCTCAAAATACCTTAAGAAGGGCTTCAAAGATCATCCTTTGGGGCTAAGGAATGAGCTTCTTTTTATAGAAAAAGTTGCTCAACGGCTACCTGTCGGTTAGCCGACATCCAGGGGTCGGTTAACCGACACCCCCAACGGTCACAGGCCAACGGTCATATTTTCGAAAAATTTGCTGACCATAAAGCATGGTTCGGTTAGCCGAAATGTTCGGTTAACCGAGGCCTGACCGACACCCTAACTGACAATGTAAACTGGGTCAGAAAACTCCTCTCTGGTTTTCTAACCGAGAGAGCTTCGGCCAGGTTCAGAAGCAAGGTCGGTTAACCGAGCCCTGACCGACATGCTGACCGACGTGTGGACCGACAAAGAAGATCTGAAATTTGTAGCTCTCTGAAATTCGGACCGACAGATCCATCGGTTGACCTCGGTTCACTTGTTGGTTAGCCGACACTCAGCTTGTCGGTTGACCGACAGCCTAAGACAAAAATCCCAACTTTTACATTTTTCAAAGTAAATTTCTTGTGGGATCTTTGGGCCATTAAACCAAGCATGGAAACATGATTTAAACCAATCCAAGTGCTTTAAAATCATGAAACATAAAAAGCCTAAATAGATTTGAAAGTTTAAAACAAATGGCTAACTTGATTTATAAAATCCTTTTTAAAACTAAAAATGCATCCAATGTTGAAAAACAAAACATGCATAAATCATAAGGTGTACAAGATTTAAAGCAATGCATGAGTAAATTAAGATTTCAAGATTTCTAAAACAATGCATGTGTAAAAATTCAAATGATGAATAAAATGAATAATGCATCCATCAAATTGCAATACACAAAATCCCTAACAATCTCTCCCTCTGCAATTTGATGGCAAACCTTACTCAACACTAATTACTCACACAGTCTTCAGCTCCTCCTTAGCTGGACATGGCTTGAAATCTTCTTTAGATGCTTCTTCACTTAGCTTGGGCTTCAATCTTCTTGATGCTTGGAGCTTGATCATTCTTCAAGCTTTCATCTATCTTTCTTTGGCCAAGCATCTCTTCTTTAGCTCCCAAGCTTTCTTCTTTCATCTCCCCCCCTTTGACCTTGCATTCTCTTCCTTTGGCAAGATATGCATTCTTTCTTCCCTTGTATACTCTCTCCCCCTTGGAGCTTGAATATTCTCTCCCCCTTTGGAGCTTGAGTATTTTCTCCCCCTTTGCCATTAAATTGTAAAATACCAATTGAAGAGGGATTGGAATATCTTCAAGACCCTTGAGGACCCCAAATGGTACCTACACACATGAAACAAGGAAAATACCTTTTAGTAGCACCTGTTAACAAAAGAAATCGAAAATGAAAGTCATAACAGGAATTATGTATGGATGGCAAGATATAAGGGTAACAGAGCCAATACATGGGTGAATTTGATCAAAACTAATACTTCCTATGAAGATTTACAGTCCCCCTCAATCCATACTCTTCTTTTGTCAAACTTTTGACAAAGATTTAACTATTTGGTTAGAGAAGAAGATGGTTTTACCAATTGAGGGTAAACTTCAAGGAAAGGATTAGATTCCAAATGACTATAAAGCTTAATATGATCAAATTACCAATATAAAGAGCAAGGTCAAGAGGATAAACAATCATGGATACCAATTGAAAAAAAAAATATATAAATTGAGATTCAAGGATATGACTATTTTCTCAATCACTCTAAAATGGAGTTAAAAGGAATACAACTACTAGAATTAATCCAAATTAGAGCTATCCATGATGTAATGGGGAATACTAAACATAGCATTAATCAATATAACTATGAAAATCATATGCTATGAAGGTTATGAAATCATTTCATACATTCATTAAATATAACTGTCATGCACAAGATGAATGAAATGAAGTTCAAACATGAAGCCTACCTCAACCATTAAACAACCAAGATTATAAACACATAAACATGGTGGTCATGAGATTTACCTATATGTGCAAGAGAGGAGGCAAACATGAACATTATGATGCTAATGGAATGTGACATGGAATAAAAAAAATATTACTATTAAGTTCAATCCAATGGACACAAGGTCTATCACAAACTCAAGATATGATACCAATTGGATATTGATACTAATTGAAAATGATACCAAATGATTACCAATTGCATATGAAACATGATTAAGAGCAAGCATGTGACAAACATAAAATTCCAACAAGCATCATAAAGTGATATTCATCACTTAGAATAATATAACTAATGAGCATAGTGATGAACATGAGAAATTGCATTTAGAAATATATATAACTTGGTAGAGGATGCAATTTACAAAAGTGTCAAATCATATGAATTCAACAACCAAGAAATCCATCAAACAAAAGATATAACTATGAAATACAAGGAATGGATTTCAAAGAGGTTCATATGATTAAACACTATTATGAAGTTGAAACATGTATAAGAATGACATCACAAGGAAAATACACATGAATCAACATCATAACCATCCATTTAACAAAAAAAAAATGACTAGAAAGCATTGATGATGGATTTGAAAGTTCTATTATGATATCTATAAATGTAACTAAAGAGCACAACCATACATGGAATTATATGACATTTGCATAAAAAGAATAAAACCAAATGAGCAATGATGCAAATAGCATATAACAAGTATTTCCTTCTGAAAGATATAATCATAAACACAAGGAAATAAACTCAAAGGAAAATGCAACTATAAATATAACTAACAAAGCTTAGAACATTTTCCAAAGGACTTTAATTCACTTCAACAATCAAAATCCAACAATGAAACATAAAATCATGATACCATGAAGTGAACTAATATCAAATTTCAATTTGTAATCAAGGATAACTACAAAAACTCATACAAATTGACTTAAAAATTTTTCAAACTTGATATCAATTGGAAGAATGCATTTATCAAAAACACATTCAATTTTAAAGAATATAACTATAAAGATCTAACCAATTGAAACTCAAGTAAATCAAGGAATTGAATTTTCATATCAAAATACTAACTTAGTAAGCATAAAATGAAAATCAATTTTCAATCCTCATTTTTCATCAAGAATGTAGTAATGAGGCTTAAATCATTTTTCAACTTGCATTGTAAAAGATATAACTTATTTGAAACACATACAAGTTGATTTTTCAAAACAATAACTTTCCATAAGAAAGAATCCATGGAAAATCTAAATCATTTGTTTTTTAAAATAATTTAACTAAGACAATCAAACAAATGAATTTGAAAATATCAATCGATTATAAAAACTCTAGCTATAAAAGCTTTTGAAATCACAATCAATTGATCATATATAGAAATGCATTGCAAAGGATATAACTAAATGAGAGCAAAAAGCAAATCTATAAAGATGAAATTATAATCAAATGATTTTGAAAACCATGATATTTAACCAGAAAGGTACGTGAAGACAAAATCAATTGAGCATAACTAAACATTGCATTTAAATAAATGTGACTATGAAAGAAACAAATGCAAATGTGTCATGACCAACAATATGATTTAACTAAAAAGGTTCGGTTGGTCAATGAGTTCCAACGCCTTAAGGTTTGTCTAAGTATCTAACTTTAGGAATCCACCTAAGGTCTTGAGATGGTTGGTCTTTGAGGTCTATCTTAAAAGTCTCACAAACTTTAGGAGATTTGACTTGATAAATTTTCAATTTAGACTTATCACCATGATAATGAGATTTGACTAATTTTAGTTTTGATTGGTGATTAGTCTTTTGAGGTTGTTGACTTTTCTTAGTAGGGGATTGATTTCTTTTCTTCTTATTTCCTCTCTTTAATTGACTTTTGAATTTTAGATTTAACTTTGCAACTTTCTTCAAAAGTTCTTTCATTTGTTGAGTCAGGGGAGGTAGGTTGAGAAGCTTTTCCTTGATAGATTCTTTTATATTAGTTTTAACTTGTTTAAGCTTTTTAGAATCTATCTTAGGAGACTCCTTTTTAATAGGTTTAACTTGTTTAATCTTCTTGCAGTCTTCCTTGATTCTTAGTGTCTTATCCATCATAGAGTTAGATTTCACTTTCTTAGGTTTATAGATGGGTTTAGACACATGGCTTCTCCTTAGTTTGCACTCAAACCTTCAATGCCCTTCAATGCCACAATAATTACATTTTGTTTTGGGCAAAGGAGAGTGAGTGCTAGAGAATGAGGACTCACCTTTCACAAATGTGTTGGTGACTATGGGGTCATGAGAAATATTCCTATCAAATCCAAGACGCGTCCTATCTCCTTGAGATTTACCCAATCTAAATAGTTTTTCAAATTTCTCTTCACCATGGGTAAATTTGCACTCATACTTTTGTTTCTACCTTTCAAATTGAGTGACTTGTTCTTTAAGGGTTGAATTTTCATTTTTAACTTTTATTTGTTCATTTTCAATTCCATTAAAGTTGTTTAGTTCTTCATGGGCAAGTTTTAATTCAAATTTAAGTTCATTAATAACATTGGATCCAAGTTCTTGAGTTTTTATCTTATTAGATAAATTTTCCTTAGTGATAGTTAACTTAGATTCAAGATTGTTAATATTTTTATCTTGCCTTTGTAATTGATCTCTTAGTTTAGAATTTCCCTTATTAAGATTATCATAACTTATCTTAATTTCATTTAATTCATCTTGAGCATTAGATAAATTATGCAAAGAGATCATAAACTTAGAGTCTACACAATTTATTAATTCTTCTTTCTCTCTAAGTTCATTTTTTGAAGAAACTAATTCTTTGTTTAGACTTTTTGATTTTTCTTCTAATCTTTTATTCTTCTTAACAAGCTCTAGGGAAAATGTACATAAATCATTATAGGCTTGTTGAATGTCATCTTGATTTTCATCATTTTCTTCTTCATTTGATTCAAATTTAGATTCATTAAATTCATGGTTTGAATCTCCAAATGTTGGAAGAAGGAATGGTCTAGAAGAATCTACAAAGTCTAATATAGTGGAATCCAGTCTAATGATTTTCATAGAGAACACAACTAGGGTTCTAACTCTAGGTTTTTACACCTAATTAAGAGTTCCAAACACTTGATCCTAATAATAGAGCACGAGGCTCTGATAACAATTGAAAGTTCCGGATCCGAACCCTAGAGGGTGGGGGGAGGGGGGGGGGTTGAATAGGGTGAGCTACAAGTTATTGACTAATGATTCCAACTTTAATCTTCTTTAAAACAATTAACCACTTATGATGATTAAAAAACTAAATGTGGAAGCTAAACAACAATCACCACAAGAAGCAATCACCACAACACAAGATTTATAGCGGTTCGGCCAACGTGCCTACATCCACTACCGGCCTGTGAATCTACACCCCACCGGATTTCCACTATTTATGCTTTTTAATAGGCTAATCAATAACCTTAAATACTATGCTTTTCTAGGCTAAGCAATAACCTTACAATGTGCTTTTATAGGCCAAGCAATAACCTTTACACAATACTTTTCTTAGGCTAAGCAATAACCTTTACAATCAAGGGATTTCTCTCTAGAAAGTGTTTTCACAAAGCACTCTAAGAGATTACAATTAAAGCTCAATTTAATTGCCTCTACATTAGACGAATATGAAAGTGTAAAAACAAACCCACACAAACACTATGAATGCAAAGATGTATGCTTGTGAAGTGAGTGTGTGGAAACTTCAATCAATATTAAAAGTTTAAGATCAATCAATGTATGCTAAGAAGCATTCAAGGGTTTAATGCATACAAAGATTTGATTGAAGTTTAAAGCAAGTCACTTGTAACTAATTAAGGTTAGACAAGTGAGCATGCTAAGTGTTGTTTTCAAAAATTATTGCAACAAAGGTTTAGGATTGTGAAAACAACATGGATGATTCAAACAAGTTCAACAAAACATGTTATCAAACAAATCCAAGATTTTAACAAGAACATGTATTAAAGTTTTTAAAGCAAACTTGTTTTGAAATCAAAGTGAAGAATTCAAAGTTTTAAATCAAAGTTTAAATGGTTTAGAATTCAACACAACATAGTTTATATGCTAGAAAATATTTACTAATAGTTTAGTCAAAGCATAAAACATATGTTTATAAATAGGCAAAGCTTACTTGGTGGTTTAACTTCATTAATCCAAGCTTTAGCTTTCCTTAATGACCCTTACCCTTCCTTAACTTGATCCCCTTTCTTTTCCCTCAAAACACCTCAAGAAGAGCTTCAAAGATCATCCTTTGGGGCTAAGGAATGAGCTTCTTTTTATAGAAAAAGTTGCTCAACGGCTACCTGTCGGTTAGTCGACATTCAGGGGTCGGTTAACCGACACCCCCAACGGTCACAGGCCAACGGTTATATTTTCGAAAAAATTTGCTGACCATAAAGCATGATTCGGTTAGCCGAAATGTTCGGTTAACCGAGGCCTGACCGACACCCTAACCGACAATGTAAACTGGGTCAGAAAACTCATCTCTGGTTTTCTAACCGAGAGAGCTTCGGTTAGGTTCAGAAGCAAGGTCGGTTAACCGTGCTCTGACCGACATGCTGACCGACGTGTGGACCGACAAAGAAGATCTGAAATTTGTAGCTCTCTAAAATTCGGACCGACAGATCCATCGGTTGACCTCGGCTCACTTGTCGGTTAGCCGACATTCAGCTTGTCGGTTGATCGACAGCCTAAGACAAAAACCCCAACTTTTGCATTTTTCAAAGTAAATTTCTTGTGGGATCTTTGAGCCATTAAACCAAGCATGGAAACATGATTTAAACCAATCCAAGTGCTTTGAAATCATGAAACATAAAAAGCCTAAATAGATTTGAAAGTTTAAAACAAATGGCTAGCTTGATTTATAAAATCCTTTTTAAAACTAAAAATGCATCCAATGTTCAAAAACAAAACATGCATAAATCATAAGGTGTACAAGATTTAAAGCAATACATGAGTAAATTAAGATTTCAAGATTTCTAAAACAATGCATGTGTAAAAATTCAAATGATGAATAAAATGAATAATGCATCCATCAAATTGCAATACACAAAATCCCTAACACCAATCTGTCACAGAAACTGGAGGCTTTAGCTTTGTTAATGTGTATTGGATTGTGGGGCCCAGGTGGACCCCGATGCTAGATCAGGACCGTAGATCCGGTGATAGACCCAAGGGCAACCCAGGTTGTGGGCTCGTAAGGAGTGGGTCCCATCTGGCCCATCATCCAAATCCTTTTGTGTTTTGGGAGTGATTCACTGGTGTGGTATTGTCATTTGTTTAATCTTGATGTGGGGCCTGGGGAAGGAACTTAGTGATAATCCAGATCATGGATCTTTTAGTGGGGCCCATGGCGACCTTGTTGGTGAGGCCTGATTGTGGGCCTTTGATTAGGGGGCCCACTATCTGAGTGCCTCAAGTGGTTGGCGTCAAGCTTCAGTCGATGCTGTGCAAGAACTTGCAGGTGGGTGAAGTGAGGGGAATAAGGAGGGAGAGAATGATGATGGGAGTGGATAAAGAGAGAGAGTGTGATGTTGACGTCTGGGGAGGGGATAAGATAGGTTACAGATTTGCAACAGTCCTTAGCCATTAGAGAATGATGATGGGAGTGGATAAAGAGAGAGAGAGTGTGTGATGTTGACGTCTGGGGAAGGGATAAGATAGGTTACAGATTTGCAACAGTCCTTAGCCATTAGAATTTAAAAAAAAAAAAAAAGGAAAAGAAAGAGATGATACAAATGTTGTGATGGAACATGCATTTACTGTTAACACTTCATTTTATAAAAAGGATGAATTATGTTACCATTTGACTTTTAAAACTTAGCCATTAGTTTTCTTGAATTTAACAAAAAGGACCATTAACTTTTAATGCATCCAAATTAGACCCTTGGTTTATTTTATAAAGAATTGAAATGGGAAAATGTTACTGATAGAATCCTTAGGTTTTCTAAAATTATAAGCTAAGGTCATTTATCATTGTAATTTGTAAATTAAATATTAATTGTTATCTTTGATTTTAAATGTGTCAAAATTATAATTTTGGACCTTATTAATCGGATCATTAAACCGAGGAAATACCGTCCAAGAAAACGGTATCTTACCAATGTAGGGTTTAAAACTTCGTATGACCTTGGGTAAATCTTAATGGATACGAGTTCAACCCATCTCTATTGGAAAACCCTTAACTGGGTCTATGCACCATTGATGGAGAAGGGATGCGTTGATCTTTTATCTATTAGAGATTTATGTGGTTGATGGGTATGAGATCTTATGTTTGACCTTAGGATCGATTCGTATTTATGTCTTAACCTTCGCATGCATATATATGTTGGTTTATGATGTGTATTCCTTTAGATGCATACCCTATTGTGTGTTATGGACTATAAAGTGGCTTGGCAAATTTTGTGTGACGATTCGATTATGATATGGAATATGGAATGGTCAGCACTTTACTTTGACTTAGGACTCTTGTGTCGGAACTTTATTATTCGGGTCTATTATGCTTATATGTTTATGTTTATGTTTATGTGGGTCATTTATGGACGACTGCAGATCGATATATGGACGGTTGATCACCGATGTGACTGGATCACTTATAATCTGCTATGAATGTGAACAGGCTATCCTAATTTTTTTTATTTGATCGGTTTATGACCATCGGCGTTATGGACGGGCTTTCCCTATTTATTTAGGGCTGACCACCCACAACCGGGACAATTGTTTTCGTGTGAATTATATTGCTCATTTTGCCTTAATTGGATTATATTATACGTTCTTTCTCGTCATTACTTATATATGATTACACTTGTCTTTATACTTATCGTTATTGTATTTAATTTCGAATTATAATTGTGTACTTGCTATTTACTTTGTAATATTTGGTGCATAGGTACCGAGCCCTACTTTACCGAGGAGACGGAGGAGGGTCAAACGTTTCAAACGTTTGAGCCAACTGATGAATCCGAGTGGGATGCCGGAAATGGCTTCGGAGCCATTTGAGATTGTGCAATAGAGTACGTCATCGTAGAATTTCTCTTTAAATGAACTTTCTTTTAGTATTGAGACCCCTTTTAGAAATTATTTAATTCATCGTGCAACTTTAATTAGTAATATATATCTGATTTTTATGTTGGGTTTCATTTATGAACCTTCAATACCAATTGAATAAAGCTTCCGTTGCATTTAATGAAATTTATTTTGACTCACCATAGATTGAAATTTTATGTGGGTCCACTTTAGGAAGCTTGTGTTGTATTAGACACGGGAATTTGAATTTGGTTTTAATTTTTCACGTTTTTCCCCATTTCTTATTTTGGGGGACGTGGCAATAGGTCTTCAGCGTATGCTGGGAAAGAGGCGCCCAAATTATGTTCATCAGAGGTTGCTTTTGGACTATTAACAGTTGATTAGTATAGAAGGGGGATCCTTGTCTTTCACTTTACATAAATAACTATGGTGCTAATCAACATCCATCTTAAAGAATCAGCTTCTTGTAATCATCTTTTCAATTTTTTCCCCAAAAAATTTAGTTTTCTTGTATTTATTCCTTTCACACTTCTACAATCAAATTAGGGGAACATCGTAGTGGCTCTTTCAATAGGAAGAGTTTAACCTACAAGCAGACTGCACCTGTGTAGATGCAGTCCAAATCGTGGGGCCCATTTGGATGCATTTCTTCCATTGGTGATGGAATGGATAGAAACACTCCCCTTTTAAGGCTCATGCAAAAAACCAGCCCCATCAGACTATCTGAGCCCTTAATCTAACACCCTAAAAAGTTAACAGTGTTTTAACCATAGATCTTGAGATTCAATTTAATGGTGAGTAGAGATTTGGTGATAAATTTTTTTGTTTTGTTTTGCATGATCTCAGATCATGGGTGGAAAAGAGTGTGAAACTTGTAGTGATCTGGGGTTGGCCCCATAGAGATGGTTTGCACAGGCGATTGCTTGTAGGAGAGCATTCTCCCTTTAACTAATCTTTCTAAGGATTAGATGGAGCTTTCAGAAATTTCTTAGGATATTATGATCCTTACCCTGAGGTTTTGCACAATAAAATCAAGTTTGGTTTGTGAATATGGAGCCTTCAATTTGAGGATTGAGACGTACACCGCCTCGTCGTTGGCCTATGATTCAGTGAGAAATGGTGGGAGGATCATGCCCGAAGTCAGCCCTCTTTAGTTTTTTTGGTTTTTTAATCCTAGCCCTTATATCCGCAGCCGCAATTATCACTCTGGTTGCTATACACAATATTGTGATCTCACATTTTTATGTTGGGGTGAGATCTTGTGGACATCCCAATGTCCAAGAGGTGCGAGGATCCATCAAATGATTGGGACCCCTGAATTAATAACATCCGCATGTGGACTTACCACATGAGAAAATTTCCTGTTTCCAAGGGCCCATTTGCTCCATATTGAACCATAGCAACTCTAAGCAATGGCTTCTTATCAGGTGGGCTAAAATTTGATTATACACGGGCCAACCTTTAAAAAAAAAAAAAAAAGTGCGATGGAGTTTCACCTGAAAGGCGCTGGAATTTCATCTGAAAGTACCGATGACGTCGTCCTGCATCAGCTCTGTACCGTGTGCAGTTCTGCTAATGTCGGCTGGACTGTGTTGGGCCCGGTTGAAACCGGGTCGGATTCGCCCAATCTGTAAAGAGGTGATTTCTGTCCCAAATTACGCCACGTGGACAGTTTATCCTAAATTCTACCTGTACAATTTGTCCAAGAGGAATGCTACTTGTCCCGGATTTCGTGTCCCGAGACAAGCCCGACTCCATAGGGAAGGGTATTTTGGTCATTTTTCCAAATGACCAAAATACCCTTCCATATGGAGTCGGGCTTGTCCAGGGACACGAAATCCGGGACAAGTAGACATTTTGTTTGTCCAAATAGACTTTTTGTTTCTCTTTCTTATTTTTTTTTTTCCTGACACGCACCCACAGGAGTCACATTCTGCCCGTGCTGTGAAGCAGAAGACGTGAGGGCCCACGTTACACGATTCCCTAGGCATTTTTTTATTCGGTAAAATGATTCCAGAGGCATGATACCCTTTTATTTGGCTGGCTGTTATACGCCCGGCCATTGAGATCCAGCCCCAACTCGTAGTAAACACAGGAGAGAGAGAGAGAGAGTTATGGAGGGAAGGCTCTACGAAGTGGCAATCGGAGGAAATAAGGAAATGTTGTTAAAACTGCTGGGAGAGGATCCGCATATCCTTGATCGAGTAATTAGCGAATGTAGAGGAAAGGAAAACCCTCTTCATGTGGGAGCTCTGTACGGGCATGTGGACTTGGTGAGAGAGATCTTAAATAGAAAACCGGAACTCATCCGTGAATTGAACTCTGAAGGACAATCTCCACTCCATCTTGCTTCTGCAAGAGGCCATGTAGAAGTTGTAAAGGAGATCTTGAGTAAAGATGCTGATGGTTGTTTCATTCGTGACGGAGATGGAATGATTC
This sequence comes from Umbellularia californica, assembly GCA_028538565.1. NCBI lineage: Eukaryota > Viridiplantae > Streptophyta > Magnoliopsida > Laurales > Lauraceae > Umbellularia > Umbellularia californica. The sequence continues at coordinate 75,774,598 of JAPQWN010000006.1, read as the reverse complement.
CTCTACATCTTGCAGCAATCAAAGGCCGACTCGATGTTTTGGAGACGTTGGTTGAAGCTAAAAAAATGACTGCTTTCATATTGACAAAAATTGGAGAGCCGATTCTCCACCTGTGCGCAAACAATAACAAGTTCAAAGCCTTAGAGAAGTTGGTAGAATTGGTCACAGATGATAACTTCTTGAATTTGAAAGACAGTGATGACAACACCATCCTTCATGTCCTTTCAGCCAAGAACCAGAGTAAGGTATGGATATCATCTCCTTCCAAAAGTTGGAAGTTATTTTCTTATTTCTCGCTGTGAGTTTATGGTCTTCCTCTTCTATGTTGGCTTGTAGTTGCAAGGCTGGTTATAAGGATAAAGTTTCTTCCATCCACATAATTCCTATCCTCAAAACTAACGTCATTGCCTTCCGCAACATATCATGTCGCCCTTTTTCTGGGACCCTTGCACTAGCGATACTGGGGTTCACGGACCCCGTAGTTTTGAAAACCACGTTATCTCTTTAGTAAATTTTACGAAATTTTACACATGTAACCTCCGAAATTTATGAAAGTCTCTTTATTCTTTAGATAACTTTATAAATATTTACATATGGCCCTCCAAATTTTCTAAAACCCCTTTTTTTTTTATAAGATTTAATAATTATTTACATATGGACCCGCAAAAATTTCAAAAAAGCTACTACATATTTTAAAAACTACATGTATTTTTCAGATGTGAGATCCTAAAGAATTTTTTTCTACAAAATGGCCCCACCAAGGAAGAATTTCTGGTCTGGCCCTGGTCACTCTCGAGAACATCCACACATGGAGAAAGCACTTGCACAAGCCAGGAGAGGGCACCTGCACACATGGGGAGCCCACGTGAGGGCAAAACACTGTCCCACATGCAGAGAAGGGAGACCAAGGGATGGGTTCCCAACAAACTAGGCAACACCTCGTTTTTGCTGTGTTGGGCTGGTGCTAGAAGTGTTCATGGGTCGAGCTGAGGCATATCCGGCCCAGCCAACCATTAGAATTATAAACCTTTATCCAGCCCAATCTCAGCTCACCCAACACATGCGTAGCCTGAGCCCAACCCTTTACTCAATCGGGCTGGGCTGCCTATCACACGTTTGGGCTTTCTAGTCACTTGTTTGTGTAAATCGATTATTAAACTACATTGTATTTTATTCAGGCCGGGCTTGGTCTGGCCATGCTTTGGCTTTCAAGCATTTAATCAAGGCTAGGACCATATTTATATGGGCCAAGGATTTAAATCTAGGCATGACCAATATATTACAAAACAAGGCCATAACCCGGCCCTGGGCCCGACCCTTGAGCACCCTTCCTTCCAAGTTTGGGTCTTACCCAACCACCCTAACTCCTTCATCATTGCCCCACAAGTTTTAATAACTCTATATTAAGAATAAATCAGTTAGTACTCTAACAGTCTGATCCATTTGGTGAGTGTAAACCTTGGAGTTTGGTGACTATAAAGTGAGTCTCGGTTTTGTGGACCCTTAGATTGATCATAAGTGGGCCCTATGATGACTTTCTTACTCACCCCATAACGGGGCCCGTCTAATGGTCCAACCGAGCCCCCCCCGATAGTTACTAGACCCTTGGATATGAACCCATCTGAAAATACTGGACTGTTGGATTGATTGTGCATCCATTTTTAACAGTGATAATTTGTGTGCCATTGATCAAAGGAGTAGGATGACCATGCGAGCCCTGGTCATCATACATCTTTAGGACGGCCCACCTAGATCGTTCCTCCTCGTCCGATCTCCTGGTTGGCCCCACTGCTAAGCATTCATGATAAGGACCCATGTATGTGTATATATAACAAGCACCCCAATGTGAGAAACCGTGTGAGACAACATGAGACAATTGTTGGGGCCCCACATATCATGGGAGAAGTGGCAATTAAAAGAATCAAAGATCCAGGTGGGCCCCATGAACTGTCTCACAAAGCTCTTCGACACTCCACACATGGGAGACCGCCTTGCATCATCTTCTTTGAATTCGGATCCCCTGTTTAGACCAATCAAGGAGGGACACATTAGCTTATTGAGTTTAATTAAAAACAGGTGACAGCTCTGTCTTTTAAGCACAAAACAAGTATAAAATAAATGTGTAAGCCCCTGATTGGTCCAAAGAGGGGATCCGGATCTTCGTTTTAATTAACATCAGCGTTCTTAACATTAACATGTATTGATTACCAAAAAAAAAAAAAAAAAAAACATTAATATGTATTCAAACATTTCTTTTGTGTACAGCTGATACGGTTATTGGTCCAAAAAGGGACACTGGACGTCAACGCTGTGAACATCCACGGCTCTATGCCCTTGGATGTCTCAATTGGAAAATCACGAGGCCGCCAAGCATGGGATACTTACTCTAGCCTGATACATGCTGGGGCTAAAAGATCCGTGCCAATTTTCACGATTGGTGAAAACAGGATGATTGGAAGTAGGTTCAACGAGGCACTGTTAGTGGTGGCTATACTGATGGTCACCGTGGCCTTTCAAGCTGGAATGAACCCTCCAGGAGGTGTTTGGCAGGATACTGGATACCACAATGCTACATTACCCGATGCTCCCCAATCCTCCCCTCCCAAACTAGTGCATCACTATGCCGGCCAATCGGTCATGTCCCACGTGGATCGGAAAAGATACAAAGCTTTCTCTCACTTAAACGGCTTTACACTTTTTTCATCGATATGTGTCATCGTACTGCTGCTAAAAGAATGCTTTGTCAAATCCCCGTTGTACCGGTGGCTTGCAATCGGGTTCACATTTATTTCGGTTTGCACAATGTGGGCTGCCTTTGCTGTTTCATTACCTTATATATCATCAAATGTAAAAAATTGGCTTGGTCTTTTAATGTTAATGGAGGTCGTAGTAATTATAATTACTCCTCCCAGTTTCCATGTGGTTTGGTGTGAGACTCTTCGATGGGTTCGCATCAGGTGATCGCAGAACCAGCTCAGTCCAGGCGAGAGCTGTTGGAAGACCTTGATTTTGTAAGACAGTTGAAATTCTCGCTAGCCAGTACTAAAATGTCCAGAGATGAATAATTTGAAACCAAACTCTTGTATCTGCAATATTATGTTTCTGCTAATGTTATTTTTTGCATCCCTTTCTCCAAGTCCGTCTTTGTCAGGCCTTATGTATTCTCTTCTTTGAATTGTTTAATAAGATGATTGATTGTTGTAAATGCTCATAATCAAGTATTTTTATTGTTAATTAGAGTCGTCACCAACTCTATCATATCACTTATCTATTAGGTACTGGACTCCCAAGTCGAATGACATTTTTTAGCTAATGATTTTAATGTGAATTGGTCTTACTTAAGATAAAACGGGATTAATTTTTGTTTATGGCCGTTTTAATTAAAATAAGATTTTTCTTTGATTAGTCTTATCTAAGATGAATCAGGATTACCTTTCTTTCTTTTTTTTTTTTTGTAAAGTTGCAATTAGAATAAGACTTTGTTTTGTTAGATCCAACTAGAGTAAGACTTTGTTTTGTTAGAATCAGTATTTTATGTATGTATAAAGCCCAGCCCGCTTGTCACATACCAGTCCCGAATCACACTGGATTCGGGTAATCCCCGAAGTGTGGCACACGTACTCCCATAGTATTATGCATGTCTATAATCAAGTACAACAATACGAAGGAGAAATTTCACTTTTCCACTTGTGAGTCTCGCTCACTAACCTGTCAATCACATTTAACAGCGGAAGCATTTCGAATAATAAGCCACTAGGTACCATTTCATTGCACAGTCCTATTTAAAGTTATGTGTCAAGTTAATACAAACATAATTTACACATTAACTAACGTAGGGATTACAAAATCACCCCACTTTCTATTGCAAAAAGAAACTTCATTACTAACTTATAATACAATTAGTGCGACCCATACAAAAAGGAGTTAATCACACTCTCCACTTAAGCTCTCAAAAGATTCAATCCATCGCTCTCCGTGGACCGAACTACATAGGGCCATTTTCCGGCCACTCTTCTAATCATAGAAGAACCTCTTTGGTTTCCTCCTCTCTCTCCTGGGCCTTCTCAGGATGGACAGTTGCACCTGCATCTGTGAAACTAAAAATAGCATCATGAATACGACGATCCGGCAAGTATAGGCGTTAACAATAAATTCACATGCTGTATCAAATCGAATAAAAGACAATTGATTGAAAGATGCCAATGTTAAGTACACTAGGCAATTGTGCAATATCGAATAATCATGCTTCATGAATCAATTGGAGGATAAAATACGCTAATTGGCTACTATATTAAGCTCATCCTCTCAAATAGAGAGCGTATCTAGTTGGGATGTCACTAGCGGCTCGGCCAAAGGCTAGTTGGCTACGCAGTTATGGAGTGCCGGTGCTCCAGACGATCTACTGCAGTAATCTCGAATAACTAAACCAAGTTTAATCCTGTCGGGTATCACAAAGTCGAAGTTCAGTAGTGCCAGACCCATCGAATTGAATAAATAAACACTTGAGTAAGATTGCTTTTACTTGAATTGAATCGAATCATTAATTTCCAGAATATTTCACACATAAACTTACTCATTTCGAATTTCAATTGAACATGGTATAACTGTACAATAATTATGCGACACTTAGAAATAAAACAATTTATGCATATAAATCATTCTTTAGAGTTTGGAAGGTGAATGGAAAATAAATCCCAATATGCACATGCATTGATTAAAGAGAATTAATGTAATTTACTAGGTTCTCGTCCTTCACATTCTCACACGATAAAGTTTAGAGATTCGGTGTATGGCTATCTTTAATTGGTATCACTTTGTTTAAGTATAGTACACCAAATCTCCAAGTCTCATCCATGTCAAGATGCTAGATGGAAGATAAAATTCACATGAGATGATCTTAGTCTCAATGATCTCTCACGTGGTTAATTACCACTGGTCCGTTGATCTCGTCAAAGGTGCCCTTTTTTAGGGCTCTACAAGTCCCTCGGATTCCAAGATCCTACTTGGTTTTGTAAATACATAATATAACGGTATTCGTCAACTTTTAGTGTGCAAAAAATGAAGTAATTTTGTCAAAACAATAGGGCCCAACAGAACCCATCTCGCTATAGCGAGGATAGGGTTAATGTATTCGTCCACAATGAACAATCCCCGTGAGTCATGCTCATACCAATAGGTGTCAAAAGAAGCCACCTATACACATCATACAATTCTCATACAAGACTTATTCCTCATCATTGCCTTGGGCATGAGAGCCACCTCATTGAGGGCCACCCCATCAGCTGAACTCTATGCCCCTCTTCTTTCCAATTCCACCTACACTTTACATGCATTGGCGCTATTCCACCAGCACACACAGTTACAAACAATTCCACCTGCACTATTCCACCTCTCATGCATTATTCCACACCTGCACTATTCCATCTCAACTTTACCATTTTCCAAGCAAACTCACAAAACTTATATTCATTCTTAAGTTTGAACCAAGAGGCCAATCACAACAAAAAGGAGAAAATAAAATTTGATACCCATTCAAAAAAATAAACATGTATTCTTAATTAAAGCTTAGACTTGCCTCAATTAGCTTTCCAAGCCCTTTTCCTCTAATATTTCTCAAATGAACCAAAAGCCCCAAAAATCAAACCATATACCACAAGTCCAATGAAAATGCTAATGAATATGCAATAATGACTATAATAGAGTCCCTTGACTCTATTTCAACTCAAAACACAAAGAAAGATGTGTTTGATGTTTACCTATAACAAGGAATTCGAAAATGGGGAAGATGGGTTCTTCTCAACCACTTTGATGAAGATGAAGAGATGGAGAAGATGAAGATGAAGATGACTCCTACTCCTTATCTCTCAATCCACAAGCACCAAGTGATTTGAGAAGGAAAAGAGGAATTGAAAGAGGAAGAAGGCTCTCTCTCTATCTCCTTTTTGTTACAACAACCGAATGAAATGGATGGGTGGGGTTTTGAAGTGACAAGAATGTGCATTTTGCACAAAAGTCCATCTAATGAGTTTATTTCTATTTTAAGTCAAATAGGTTTGTAAAAATGGAGCATTCAATTTGATGATTGAGATTTGACTCCATCATAGTTTTGGGCCTATAATTCAGTGAGATTATGGGAGGGTTATGCCCACGAAATCTCTCATCAATTTTTTCCCAATAACCACAAGGCTGCAATATTTTCTATGATTTCCTACACAGACATCCGTCCTGTTTATGCGGATGGAGCGAAGCATTAAGTCACCACTGCACTATCAATGGATTTTTTTAAAAAAAAATTTACTTGTAATATTAAAAGAATTCTTTGTTGGTTGACTGCTTACATTAAGATTTGTTGACTCCGTCTTTTATTTGGGTTCCAGTTGGCTTCTGCGAAATTGCATTGCTCATCAAGTTTTCTTGGGTAGTGCACTTTACTCCTTTTTTAAGTACCAGTCAAGAGTGTTATCATCTTGACTACTTTGTTAGTCTTAATTTAATCATTTGCTCCGAAAATTGCTGTGCATTCAGACTTGATCAATGTATCCCAAGCAATGATTTTCGGTTCTTTTTTCTTGAAACATAGCCCCACCCCGTTTTAATTTAGTCACTTGTTCCCGTAACTGTTGCATTCAAACTTGATCAATCTGTGTGAGACAATGACTCTGGTGATTTAGCTTGATTTCTGTAGATTTTCTTAACCGAGTTGCAAAAGCGTACGGTTTGAAACGCAGGCAAACGTGATTGTAATTAAGTGAAAATTAGCAGATTTTAAATTCATAATATGTTCTCGGAAAGCCCTAAATCAAAAAAAAAAAACTTAGGAAGTGGGCTCAAAAGTGTATATTCAATCTAAAATGCCTCCCCAACCCAAAAACATTTACCCATCACTTAAGACTTGTTGGCTATAGATTATGAGCAAAACCATTCACACTCCTCAAGATATGGGCGAAAATAACAAATTCAAGATCAACATACAACTCTTTAATATCAATCAAAATAGAATGGATAGCCCAATCAAGGGACCGATTGTTCACTCAAAACACTTCTAAGGCAGCGTAGAATGGGTGGATCTTGCGAAAATGCTGCGATTTAGCTTTCTTCACCACGAGCAAAATGATCATTGCATCAGCTTCCTAAAGAGAAGATATCTTGGGCCCATCAAGCGTTCATTCATAAACACAAGAACCATCAAAACCAAATAGTGAACCCAAAGCCCACTTCTCCATCCGTGGCCATAAATAAAGCATTAGTCAAAACAAGGGTTGTGCCTACCGCGATCTTCAAACTAAATTCATTTCAAGAAGACGTGCTTTTGATACTTGCTTACATAGCATGCATTGGATTTTCTTCATCGCTGACCTACTTGTCCTCTCTTGCACTTTCACAAACAACTGGTGGGTATTATGAACCTAATTTCATGGGAAACGGACCCCCTGTTTGATACAAACAGGGCAATAGGGGGTGCCACATATATGGGAAGAGGATTTTTCCAGGGGATGGGATTTTTTTGAGGAGATAGGATGTAACATCCCAACTACATTTGCCACCCCGATTGGTCCAATGAGGTTTCGCCAACTTGATGATGATGACAAACAACTTGGTCAACAAGTCACTAATATTTTATACAAAGAAATTGTTTTCCTGGAGACCAAGATTAAGGCCAGAGATTCTTAGAGGCCAATCTCCAGGGCGAAAGAACCAGATTTTCTGAAACAGTCGGTAACCATTCTCACTGTGTGAAACAATATGCATAGTGGGGCCACCTATCACTAGTCCAAACCGTCCACCAAATAGGTACCCTCGTGATAGTCACGCATCCTCATGTCTTGCGCCCATGCAAAGGGACTGCACCGTTGGATAGAAGGTTAATATTTTTGAATATAAAGACATTAAATTTATGGACGACGGATGAATGGTTAGAAGCATTAGATTGGAGGGTCAAAACTTGATACTTGGAATGGTCCCACTCCCATACAAATCTTTTTTATCCTCGTAATATCACCACTAGATGGGACTCATAGTGGGCGGCACAAATGGTTCTCAGGGAAGGGTCACACCCAAATAAAACACGTTTTAAATTATCTGTTCTAACAAAGTGCAACGTCAAAGGAAAGATTTTATTTTCAAGATTATCTGTATCATAGTTTTCTTTGTGTACTTGTAAGTGAGCTGACTCGCCTGCTTCTTGCATCCACAGTGCAATTTAGCCGAAGCTGACTGGAACCAACAGATAAAAGTGAATTAATTCAAAAGAATGATGGGACCTGCTCCTCACCAATGTGGACTTCCGCATCTATCAGTGCAAGGGATGGAATTTAACTCCAGCGTTCCAGATTATCTCTATGTGGGCCACACAATGGAGTTCCATTGAAGTGTTCTTGTGTAATGACTGCGATGGATGATCCGGTCTCTAGTCTCTTCTACACTCAGCTGTAAAAAGATGGGATTTGAAAACACGTTTGGGAGGAGAGAAGAACCAGTGGAAAACGTCGAGCGAGAAAGAGATAACCGATTTGGAGGCAATGTGGAGTCTCGTTTTGGAGGTGAGAAGAACCAGAGGAAAATGTTTTAGGGCTTGTTTCTCTATTTCATGCAATTTTCATAAAAAAGTCTCTTCCGGCGGGCTTTGAAAAGATGCAAACCCATTTGGTCCAACTCAGCGCCACCTGGAGTCGACAAAGGATCGGTCCCCAAATCGGGCAATGGAGTAGGTCTCGGTAGACTCATTGTAGCAACCCTTCTACTTGGACAAACTTTTTGGCCAGAATTTGGGACAAACTCCCATGTGGCACAATCCTAGAGATGCTTAGGTGCTTTTTCCCCCTCTCTCAAAAGTTGCACCTCTAGGATTATGCCACATGGGAGTTTGTCCCAAATTCTGGCCAAAAAGTTTGTCCATTTAGACTTTTTGCTCATTGTAGATCTATACCATAGCTGTTGGATTTGGATCTTTTCATCTCTTGTCTCGTCTCTTGTTTCAGATGAAATAAATATCAACTTTAGTGCTTCCTTATTTTATATTTAAAAGGAGATATTTTCACAATAAAAACTCACCGTTGGTACCAGTGTTATTTGATTTGATTTGAAGTAGGATCCGTGACATACAGGACAAATGATTTCCTCCACCGACATCCGTCCTGTTTATGCGGATAAAGTGATGAATTAAGTCACCACTGCACTATCAATGGATTTTTTTTTTAAATTTTTTACTTCAAATATTAAAATAATTCTTTGTTGGTTGACTGCTTAGATTAAGATTTGTTGACTCTATCTTTTATTTGGGTTCCAGTCGGCTTCTGCGAAATTGCATTGCTCATCAACTTTTCTTGGATATTGCACTTTACTCCTATTTTAAGTACTAGTCAACAATGTTGTCATCTTGACTACTTTGTTAATCTTAATTTATTACTTGCTCCGATAATTGTTGTGCATTCAGACTTGATCAATGTATCCCAAGCAATGATTTTCGGTTCTTTATTCTTGAAATATAGCCCCACCCCATTTTAATTTAATCACTTGTTCCCATAAGTGTGAGACAATGACTTTGGTGATTTATATTTGAAATAGAATCCATCTTAATTTAATCACTTGTTCCGAAACTTGCTGTTATATGCCCGGCCATTGAGATCTAACCCCAACTCGTAGCAAACACAGGAGAGATAAAGGGAGAGAGTGTGTGTTATGGACGGAAGGCTCTTCGAAGCGGCAATAGGAGGGAATAAGGAAATGTTGCTAAAACTGCTGCAAGAGGTTCCGCCCATCGACCTTGATCTGGTAATGAGCGGATGTAGAGGAAAGGATAACCCTCTTCATGTGGGAGCTCTGTACGGGCACGTGGAATTCGTGAGAGAGATCTTAAATAGAAAACCGGAACTCATCCGTGAATTGAACTCTGAAGGACAATCTCCACTGCATCTTGCTTCTGCGAGAGGCCATGTTGAAGTTGTAGAGGAGATCTTGAGTAAAGATGCTGATGCTTGTTTCATTCGTGACGGAGATGGAATGATTCCTCTCCATCTTGCAGCTATCAAAGGCCGACTCGACGTGTTGGAGACGTTGGTTGAAGCTAAAAAAATGACTGCTTTCATATTGACAAAAAGTGGAGAGCCGATTCTCCACCTGTGCGCAAACAATTCCAAGTTCAAAGCCTTAGAGAAGTTGGTAGAATTGGTCACAGAGGATGACTTCTTGAATTTGAAAGACAGTGATGACAACACCATCCTTCATGTCCTTTCAGACAAGAACGAGGGTAAGGTTTGGATATCATCTCCTTCTAAAAGTTGGAAGTAATTTTCTTATTTCTCGCTGTGCGTGTATGGTCTTCGTCTTCTATGTGGGCTTGGAGTTGCAAGGCTGGTTGTAAGGACAAAGTGTCCTCCATCCACGTATTGATAATTCCTATTCTGAAAATGAAGGTCATTGCTTCCGCAACGTATCAACCGGGTGTTCACGGCCCCTGTAATTTTTGAAAACCACGTTATCTTTATGAATTTTACGAATTTTTACACATGTACCCTCCGAAATTTCTGAAAGTCTCTTTATTCTTTACATGACTTCATGAATATTTACATATGGCCCTCCAAATTTTCTAAAACCCCCTTTTTTTTTATAAGATTTTATAATTATTTACATATGTACTCCCCAAAACTTTCAAAAAAGCTACGTACATATTTTGAAAACTACATGTATTTTTCATATGTGAGATCCCAAACAATTTTTTTTATTTACATAATGACCCCATCGAAGAAGAATTTCTGGGTGTGGCTCTTGGTCACCCTTGAGAACATCCACACATGGAGAAAGCACTTGCACAATAAGGAGAGGGCACCTGCACACATGGGGAGCCCATATGAGGACATAACACTGTCCCACATGCAGAGAATTAAAGGGAGACTAAGGGATCTATCCCTGATGATTGGGTGCGAGGTGGGGTTTCCAACAAACTAGGCAACACCTCGTTTATGTTGTGTTGGGCTGGTGCTACAAGTGTTCATGGGTTCGGGCTGAGGCATATCCAGCCCAGCCAACCATTAGAAATATAAACCTTTATCAACACATGCGTTGCCTCAGCCCAACCATTTAGTCAATCGGGCTGGCTTCCTATCACACGTTTGGGCTTTCTAGTCACTTGTTTGCGTAAATCGATCATTAAACTACATGTATTTCATTCAGGCCGGGCTTGGTCTAGCCATGCTTTGGCTTTCAAGCATTTAATCAAGGCTTGGACCATATTTATATGTTCCAAAGATTTAAATCTAGGCATGACCAATTATTAAAAAACCAAGGCCATAACCTGGCCCTGGGCCCGACCCTTGAGCACCCTTCCTTCCAAGTTTGGGTACTAACCGACCGTCCTAACTCCTTCATCAATGGCCCACAAGTTTTAATGAGTCTATATTAAGATTAAATCAGTTAGTCTAACAGATTGATCCATTTGGTGAGTGTGAACTTTGGAATTTGGTGACTATAAAGTGAGTCTCAGTGTTGTGGACCCCTTAGATTGATCATAAGTGGGCCCTATGATGACTTTCTAACTCACCTCCTAGCGGGGCCCACCTAATGGTCCAACAGTGCCACACAAAGGGATCCCCCTCGATAATTACTAAACCCTTGGATTTGAACCCATCTGAATTGACTGGACCGTTGGATTGACTGTGCACTCATTTTTAATAATGAAAATTTGTATGCCATTGATCAAAGGAGTAGGATGACCATGCGAGCCCCAGTCATCGTACTTATGTAGGACGGCCCACCTAGATCTTCGGTTCCTCTTCATCCCATCCCCCGGTGGGCCCCACTGCTATGCAATCCATGAGCAGCACACGCTAGTGATAAGGACTCATGTATGTGTATGTATCACAAGCACTCCAATGTGAGAAACCGCGTGAGACAACATGAGACAATTGTTGGGGCCCCACAAATCACGGGAGAAGTGGCGATTAAAAGAATCAAAGATCCAGGTGGGCCCCATGAACTGTCTCGGAAAGCTCTTCGACACCCCCACACATGGGAGACAGCTCTACATCATTCTTTTTAACGAACGTCAGCGTTTTTAACATTAACATGTATTGATTACCCAAAAAAAAACATTAATATGTATTCAAACATTACTATTGTGTACAGCTGATAAGGTTATTGGTCCAAAATGGGACACTGGACGTCAACGCTGTGAACATCCACGGCTCTATGCCATTGGATGTCTCGTTAGGAAAATTACGAGGCGATCAAGGACGGGAGACTGACTTGAACCTGATAGATGCTGGGGCTAAAAGATCAGTGCCAATTTTCACGATTGGTCAAAACTGGATGAATGGAAGTTGGTCCAACGAAGCACTGTTAGTGGTGGCTATACTGATGGTCACCGTTGCCTTTCAAGCTGGAATCAACCCTCCAGGAGGCGTTTGGCAGGATACTGGATACCACAATGCTACATTACCCAATGCTCCCCCATCCTCCCCTCCCAAACTAGTGCATCACTATGCCGGCCAATCGGTCATGTCCCACGTGGATCGGAAAAGATACAAAGCTTTCTGTTTATTTAACAACGTTACACTATTATCATCGATGTGTCACATCGTACTGCTGTTAAAAGAATGCTTCGTTAACAACCCTTCTACTTGGACAAACTTTTTGGTCTGAATTTGGGACAAACTCCCATGTGGCACAATCCTAGAGGTGCTTTTTCCCCCTCTCTCAAAAGTTGCACCTCTAGGATTGTGCCACATGGGAGTTTGTCCCAAATTCATGCCAAAAAGTTTGTCCATTTAGACTTTTTGCTTCGTTAAATCCCCGTTCTACAAGTTGTTTGCAATCTTCTCCACATTTATTTCGCTTTTCACAATGTGGGCTGCCTATGCTGTTACATTACCTTATATATCAGCAGATGTATATGTAAAATATTCGCCCATCTGTTTTGTGGTACTTTTTTCGTCAGTGGAGTTAGTATTCATAATTAGGCCTCCCAATTTCCATGTGGTTCTGTATGAGACTCTTGGGTTCGCACTGTGAAGTGTCAAAGCTGACCGATTCATCAAGTTGGCTTGGTCTTTGTTAGTTTTTCTGTTGGAAATAATCTCTCCTTGTTTAAAGGAAGTGCAGCTAGTGCTGTTAGTGTTTTTGAATATTTCAGTTTGGCTTTAGGCCTCAATACCCACGTTTAGGAGTTTGTTAAAACGTGGAGTCTTAGTGTTTATATTTACCTGTAAAAGGCCTATATAAAGGCTATTGTTTTTCAATTCAATAATGCAAGTAAATTCAGTCCCAAAAAACTTGTGTTTTACTGGTATCTTAACAAGTGGTATCAGAGCCCCATCATAGGGGCCTGGTTGTGAAGAGTGTAAGAGTAAACACAAGAGGAAGGAGAGATAGTTGTGTGAGTGTGTAGAGATGTCGAGTGACAGAGATGGCAAGCTGTGTATCCCCAAGTTCGACGGGGATTATGAGCATTGGGCAATGCTCATGGAAAATCTGTTGCACTTAAAGGAATGGTGGCATCTGGTGGAGACAGGTTTCACAGAACCAGAGAGAGGAGACGTGCAAAATGGAGTGCAGAGAACGGAGTTAGCTGATTTGAGGTTGAAAGACCTCAAGGTGAAGAATTACTTGTTTGCATCGATTGAGAAGTCTATTATGAAGACCATCCTTCAGAAGAACACCGCAAAAGAGCTGTGGGATTCTATGAAGCGCAAGTATCAAGGAAATGAGCGCGTTCAGCGTGCTCATTTGCAGCGGCTGCGGAGAGACTTTGAAGTGCTGGAGATGAAGGAAGGAGAGTCCGTGACTGATTACTTCTCCAGGGTGATGATAGTAGCAAACAACATGAGGAACTTTGGAGAAGACATGCCAGACTCCAAGGTTGTGGAGAAGATTCTAAGAACGCTCCATGAGAAATACAATTATATTGTATGTTCAATTGAAGAGGCGAAAGATATCAATACACTTTCGATAGATGCATTGCAAAGTTCTCTTCTGGTGCATGAACAGAAGCTTCGAAAGGATAGTGGGGAAGAACAAGCACTGAAAGCTGTAGTTGGAGCTTGGAAAGGTGACAGAGGACGAGGTCGAGGAGGATACCAAGGAAGGGGTAGAGGCAGAGGACTCGACAAAGCTCTTGTGGAATGCTTCAAGTGCCACAAGCTAGGACATTTCAAGTATGAGTGTCCTAGTTGGGAGAAGGGCGCGAACTACGCGGAGCTAGATGAAGGCGAAGAAATGATGTTGATGTCCTACGTCACCATGAATAATGCAAGCAGAGCGCATGTGTGGTTTCTGGATTCAGGGTGTAGTAACCACATGTGTGGTATAAAAGAATGTTTTTCAGATTTTGATGGTGAATTCCGGCAATCAGTGAGGCTTGGAGATAATTCGAGGATGATGGTAAAAGGGAAGGGCAACATCAGACTTGAAACTGATGGCTTGGTACAGGTAATCAATTCTGTTTACTTTGTGCCAGAATTGAAGAATAATTTACTTAGTGTGGGGCACTTGCAACAGAGAGGATTAACCATTTTGATAAGAGATGATGTGTGTAAGATTTATCATCCATGAAGAGGGTTAATTATGAAGTCAATCATGTCGGCAAATCGAATGTTTGTTGTATTAGCATCGGTGAAAGCTCAAGCTGCAGGTTCACAAAATACTTCATGCTTACAAGCTATCACAGAAGATCAAATGCAGTTGTGGCACCACAGATTCGGTCATATCAGTCCGAAGAGCATGAGAACTCTCTGTTACAAGAAGATGGTGCTCGCAATACCAAAATTCAGTGTCTCAACGGAGGTGTGTGAGGTGTGCATGAAAGGAAAGCAGCACAGAGAGGTCATTCTGAGAAGGAGTATGTGGAGAGCAACTCGACAACTGCAACTAGTGCACAGTGACATCTGTGGACCTGTAACACCAACCTCGCATAGTGGGAAAAGGTACTTGATTAATTTCATTGATGATTTTAGCCGCAAGACATGGACATATTTTTTGACACAGAAGTCGGAAGCTCTAAATGTGTTCAAAAGATTTCGAGCTAGAGTAGAGAAGGAGTGTGGTGAGCCAATTGCATGTCTGCGTACGGATAGAGGTGGGGAGTATATCTCGAAGGAGTTTCAAGACTATTGCAGTGAGAATGGAATAACAAGACAACTTACTGCTGCTTACACGCCTCAGCAGAACGGCGTGGCTGATAGAAAGAACCGTACAATCATGAACATGGTGAGGTGCATGCTGATCGGAAAGTCCATTCCCAGGGAGTTTTGGCCGGAGGCAGTAAACTATGCAATTCACATTCTAAATCGGAGTCCATCAGTAGCAGTGAAGGAAGTAACTCCGGAGGAAGCTTGGAGTAGTTACAAGCCTTCGGTTGATCACCTCAGAGTCTTTGGAAGCATTGGTTATGTTCATGTGCCAGATGTGAAGAGAGTAAAGCTGGATGATAAAAGCACGAAGTGTATTCTGTTGGGTTTGAGTGGACAGTCGAAAGCATATCGACTCTACAATCCCGAGACAAAGAAGATTCTAATTAGTAGAGATGTGCAGTTTGCAGAGAATGATGAATGGGATTGGAAGAAGAGTGAAGAAGAAGTGGAGCGTGATGTGTTGAGGTGGGGAGAAGATGAAGAAGATCAACCAATTCAAGCAGAGGAGAACGGGTATGAGAGTCAACGTGATGTCGAAGAAGATGCAGTAGCAAGTCCATCTCAAGGCACAGCGAGCAGTGAAGAGGCTGAGAGTCCAGTTCAAGGGAGGAATAGGCGTAAACCAGTGTGGATGCAGGATTACGCGTCAGGAGAAGGACTGTCCGAAGAAGAGCAAGAAGAGCAGGGGATTGTGATGTTCACAGCCTCTGAAGATCCTGAGACATTTGAAGAAGCTGTGAAATGCTCCAAGTGGAGGGAAGCTATGAAGAAGGAGATAGAAGCTATTGAAGACAATGAGACATGGGAGCTGATAACTCTACCAACAGGAGCAAAAAGAATAGGAGTGAAATGGGTGTTCAAGACGAAGCTCAATGAAAAGGGAGAGGTTGACAAGTTTAAAGCTCGGCTTGTGGCAAAGGGCTACTCACAAAAACAGGGAGTTGATTTTAATGAAGTGTTTGCACCTGTTGCTAGGTGGGACACTATTCGCAGCATATTGGCATTAGCAGCTCAAAGGGAATGGAGTGTGTTTCAGTTGGATGTGAAGAGCGCGTTTTTGCATGGGGAATTAATTGAAGATGTTTATGTGGATCAGCCAAAGGGTTTTGAGAAGAAAGGAGAAGAAGATAAAGTGTACAAACTTAGAAGAGCCCTATATGGACTCAAACAAGCCCCTCGGGCTTGGTATGGCAGGATTGAAAAGTACTTTGCTAAGGAGGGCTTTGAGAAATGCTACTGTGAGCATACATTGTTCGTGAAGAAAGGAAGTGGAGGCAGCATTCTCATTGTAAGTCTTTATGTAGATGATCTCATTTTTACTGGGAATAATGAAGTTATGTTTGTGGAGTTTAAAAGTTCAATGATGAATGAGTTTGCCATGACTGATCTTGGTAAGATGAAGTACTTTCTTGGGGATGAAGTACTTTCTTGGGGTAGAAGTTGTGCAAGGAGAGCAGGGGATCTTTATTGATCAAAGCAAGTATGCAAATGAGGTGCTGGCTCGTTTTGGAATGAGTGACTGCAATCCTGTGAAGAATCCGATCGTCCCTGGCTGCAGATTGTCGACAAATAGTGGTGGTGCTGTTATAGATGCTACAATGTTTAAACAGTTGATAGGAAGTTTGAGGTATCTGACGGCTACAAGACCGGACTTGATGTTCTCTGTGAATTTGGTTCGTAGATACATGGAGCATCCCACAGAAGCACATCTCCTAGCTGCCAAAAGGATTCTAAGGTATGTGAAGGGCACTGTAGAATTTGGAGTTGCATATAGGAAGGGAGGAGATGAAGAGTTGGTAGGGTATGCAGACAGCGACTATGCAGGTGACTTGGATGACAGAAAGAGCACTTCAGGGTTTGTCTACATGCTGGGAAATGGAGCTGTGTCTTGGGCATCCAAAAAGCAACCTGTTGTGACACTTTCAACAACCGAAGCTGAGTTCATTGCAGCAGCCTACTGTGCTTGTCAAGGAGTGTGGCTGAGAAGGGTTCTTGAAAAAGTTGGACATGTTCAATGTAAGTGCACTACTATTTATTGTGATAACAACTCCACTATTAAGTTGTCAAAAAATCTGGTCTTGCATGGAAGAAGCAAACATATACATGTAAGATACCATTTTTTGCGTGAGTTATCAAATGAAGGAACTATAGAGCTGGTGTACTGTCCTACTCAAGAGCAAGTTTCTGATATCATGACAAAGCCACTGAAGCTGGAGGCATTCTTGAAGCTCAGAGACAAGATGGGAGTGTGTTCGAAGATGGAGTAAACTGTTTGCATCAGTATGCAATGCAGTTTAAGGGAGGAAATGTGAAGTGTCAAAGCTGACCGATTCATCAAGTTGGCTTGGTCTTTGTTAGTTTTTCTGTTGGAAATAATCTCTCCTTGTTTAAAGGAAGTGCAGCTAGTGCTGTTAGTGTTTTTGAATATTTCAGTTTGGCTTTAGGCCTCAATACCCGCGTTTAGGAGTTTGTTAAAACGTGGAGTCTTAGTGTTTATATTTCCCTGTAAAAGGCCTATATAAAGGCTATTGTTTTTGAATTCAATAATGCAAGTAAATTCAGTCCCAAAAAACTTGTGTTTTACTGGTATCTTAACAAGCACCAGGTCATCGCAGAACTACCTCAGTCCAGGCGAGAGCTGTTGGAACACCTTGATTTTGTAAGACAGTTGAAATTCTCGCTTGCCAGTACAAAAATGTCCAGAGATGAATAATTTGAAACCAAACTCTTGTATCTGCAATATTATGTTTCTGCTAATGTTATTTTTTGCATCCCTTTCTCCTAGTCTGTCTTTGTGAGGCCTTATGTATTCTTTTCTTTGAATTGTCTAATAAGACGATTGATTGTTGTAAATGCTCATAATCAAGTTTTTTTTATTGTTAATTAGAGTCGTCACCAACTCTATCATATCACTTATCAATTAAGGTACTGGACTCCCGAGTCAAATGAGATCTTTTAGCTAATGATTTTAATGAGAATTGGTCTTATTTAAGATAAAAAGGGGATTAATTTTTGTTTATGGTTTTAATTAAAATAAGATTTTTCTTTGAATAGTATTTTTTTTCTTTTTATAGGAATACTCACTTGAATTTTATTGAGAATCCAACATCGCATCAACGCTTACATATTCCTTAATCAGTATGGTGGAGTACCACCAGACCACCATGTCATCCACATATTGGGCACACCTCGCTAAAACATGAGCAGCTGCATTTCCCTCTGTTCCCACATGGTACACTTCAAAGTTGATGAAATTATTCAACAACCCTTTGATTTCCTCAAGCAAAGGACTTTGCCTTGACATATTAGTACCAGAGGACTTTAAAGCTTCCACCACCCATATTCAGTCCCCTTCTAGAAAAATACCGTTCACTCCAATGTGAAGAACCATTTGAAGGACTCTTAATGCTGCAATAGCTTTCAGATGAATCGGGATTACTTTCTTTTTTAAAGCTCCAACTAGAAAAAGACTTTGTTTTGTTAGAATCGGTCCCCCACAGACTTATCTAAGAGGAATCAGGGTTGTAAAGCTCCAACTACAAAAAGACTTTGTTTTGTTAGAATCAGTATTGTATGAATGTATAGATATGATTCGATTCCTACCCCCCCCCCCCCCCCCCCCCCCCCCCCGAGTCCATCTCTCTCTCTCTCTCTCTCTCTCTCTCTCACACACACACACACACACACACGGGATATAGCGAAGTTTTAATCAATGTGAGTCGGTCCACCATAAGATTGTGCATGTTTAAAAATATGAATAAAATATCAAAAGAAATTTAAGTATTTCACACATTACGGACACTTTCTAGGACATGTAAAAGGAGTATGGTATGTTCAATCTAAAATGCCTCCCCAACCCAAAAAACATTTACCCATCATTTAAGACTTGTTGGCTATAGATTATGAGAGAAACCATTCACACTCGTAAGGAATCAGGATATGGGCGAAAAAAACAACTTCAAGATCAACATACAACTCTTTAATATCCATCAAAATAGAATGGATAACCCAATCGAGGGACCGATTGATCACTCAAAACACTTCTAAGGCATCGTAGAATGGGTGGATCTTGTGAAAATGCTGAGCTTTAGCTTTCTTCACCATGGACAAAATGATCATTGCATCAGCTTCCTATAGAGAAGATATCTTGGGCCCATCAAGCGATCATGCATAAACACAAGAACCATCAAACCAAATAGTAAATCCAAAGCCCACTTTTCCATCTGCAGCCATAAATAAAACATTAGTCAAATCAAGGGTTGTGCCTACTCGAATCTTCAAACTAAAATCAGTGCAAGAAGATGTGCTTTGGGAAATTCTATATGCAACCTCTATTTTGTTGAGCACACACTTTTTAAAAAAAATCACTGTTGAGAAAGGAGTGTGGACGTGCTTAGCAAAATAGGTGGGTGCATTTAGAATTTCCCGACATACTTTTGATACTTGCTGCATAGTATGCATTGGATTTTCTTCATCGCTAACCTACTTGTCCCCTCTTGCACTTTCACAAACAACTGGTGGGTATTACGAACCTAGCTTCTTCATGATCACAAACAACTTGGTCAACAAGTCACTAATATTTTATACAAGGAAATTGTTTTCTTGGAGACCATGATTTCTTAAGGACAGAGAATCTTAGAAGCCAGTCTCTAGGATGAAATAACCAGATTTTTTGAAATAACCATTTTCACCGTGTGAACATGTTTAGGGGGGCCACCTATCACTAATCCAAGCCATGCACCAAATAGTAACTAATCCTCGTGTTTGGCACCCATGTGAATGAACGGCACCGTTGGATGGAGGGTCAATATTTTTTAACATGAAGACGTTAAATTTATGAGCCATGGCTGAATGATTAGAGGCATTGTGTTGGAGTCAAAAACTTGAAACTTGGAGTGGTCCTGTACAAATCTTTTTATCCTCATAATCTCACCCGTAGATGGGACTCAAAGTGGGCGGCACATGGTTCTCACGGATGGGTCATACCCAAAGCAAACACTTTTTAAATTATCTGTTCTAACAAAGTGCAACGTCAAAGCAAAGATTTTCTTTTGTAGATTATCCGTATCATAGCTTTCTTGGTCTACTTGTAAGTGAGCTGACTCTCCCACTTCTTGCATCCCGTGCAATTTCGCCGAAGCTGACTCGGACCAAAAGATGAAAGTGAATTAACTCAAAAGAACAATGGGACCCACTCCTTTCCAAATAACTCTTGAGAATTCAAGAATTTCAGCCTCTTTGCTTTTTGGTGAAATTTTTGAATGCTAAAGTACAAAGAAGCATTGAGGGATTTCACCTTATCTAATAATTTCAAAATTCTCAGGATAAAAATTACATCAATTCCAATAAAGAATTAATGACCCTATTGAGCTTAAAGAAATCACTATGTAGTGCCAGACTCAAGAAATAATACAGTTCACATATTAATTCCGTTCAATTACAATTAATGAATTTAATTCAATAAACAAGTCTTGTAGAATTCAATTCAAATTACAATCTATTTCGAATACAATTCAACGTACAATTTCAATTAAGTAATATCAACCATTCAGGTGTAATTATCAGTTGTTTAATGTACGTGTTATTCTCGATGGACATCACAATTTAGGTGAATTTGTACATTAAAGTCCCCTTAATTAACACCCATGGAGGCATATACAATAACAATAGCTTTTATATAATCCATAGGCTCTTTTCTTTAAAACTCATAAATTAATTCTGAAATTTTATTAATTTCGGTTAACTAATCAATGTCCTACCGGCTAGCTTTAGAAGCTAATTTTTATTATCGAATTACAACTATTCAGCTTTGGTTAACTTTTTGACTAACACTCAATTCATCTTGGATCCAAATCCAATGATATTACTTTATCAAAAGCGTAATTGGTTATATCCCTTAATTGTATTATAATTAGTCATTAGACTAATTTTTATAAACCATTTATGCTCATGAACAGAACATTTGATTTAATTTGAATCATAAAAATCCCGAACTCAACCTGAGTCCTCCGATCGATCGGCCTGAAACAAATTTCAGTTTCAGGCTTCTAAAACTGATTTTTCCCCCTTCTTCTTTACATTCAAACCATTCATATCATGCAATCAAATGGAACCTCCTGTTTCCCCATCATTCATCACTTCATATATACACAAAAATATCATCTCTAATCCATTAACCATCATCTTATCAATTCATTGATTCTTCTAAAAACATAGATTGAATCCATGATCATAATAAATCAAATAAAACCACATCAATTAACATATAATCATTAATGACTATTTATACTTGCCTTTAGTTGAGTTAAACACAAAAACTTCTTTTTCCTTAAGCTTGATTTGAGTCAAGTTCTCTCAATCTCAAACCCTATTATCATAGGAACAACAAAAACTATTTCTGATAACTATTTGTGCTATAATCACTTCAAACTAACTATTCAAAACCTGAAAGTTTTACAAAGAATCTATTTACTCACTTGAAATTCAACAAAGAGAAGTCACCGCTTCTCTTTAGCTTCAAATCTAAGGAAAATTGAAGAGAACAATGGAGAAGATGAAGTTCACTTGCAAGAATCCTTTTCTAAGCACTTGATAGAGAAGAAACGAAGAAGAAAGAAAGCGAACCCAAACCTAGGGCTTATACTGCTGCTGGAAAGGTCGAATGAACTGAGCTAGGTTTCCATTTGAATCCTTAAAAACAGTATTTTGCACATAAACCCATATGTTATACATATTTCTAATTTGAGTCAAATTAAGACTCATTTGATTCATTTGAAGTCAAATGAAAACGAATGTGTTATGACAGTTGTTGTACTTGTCGAAATATACATGTTATATCAAGTTTCACCGTATTTAACGAAATACGTAGAAATCCATATTTATGGAAAAGTCCATAACTTCACTAATTTGGGTCTAAATTCAAACCCATTAAGTCCTTAACTTCACTAATTTGGGTCTAAATTCAAACCCATTAAGTCCTTAACTTCACTAATTTGGGTCTAAATTCAAACCCATTAAGCCAATCTCTTTCAAACTCATTAACTATGCTTAATTCATTTATTTGAGACTAATTTAATCCATTTTAATTACTAATCACATTTAACTTAATTAATCATGCTTAATATGTATTAATTTCAATTAATTAGAGTTAATTTTAATTAAGTCGGGATGGTGCGTAACACATTGCCACCGGAAGATAACTGCTTTTTTTCCATTGAACCTGTCCTATGTAACGCCAATCAAATATGTTGGGTGACCTTATTGGAGACTTGTCCTTTGAAGACCGTTACCCATGTGCTATGATGCACATAGTGGTTGGCAACGGTCATATGACCGTTGCATTCAAAGTTCAGGACGATGACTTTGGTGACTTATATTTGAAACATACATAGGCTCCATCTTAATTTAATCACTTGTTCCGAAAATTGCTGTTGCATCTGGCCATTGAGATCTAACCCCCACTCGTAGCAAACGCAGGAGAGAGAAGGAAAGAAAGAGATATTTATACGGAAGGCTCTTCGAAGTGGCAATAGGAGGGAATAAGGAAATGTTGCTAAGACTGCTGGGAGAGGATCCGCATATCCTTGATCGAGTAATGAGCGAATGTAGTGGAAAGGATAACCCTCTTCATGTGGGAGCTCTGTACGGCCATGTGGAATTCGTGAGAGAGATCTTAAATAGAAAACCGGAACTCACCCGTGAATTGAACTCTGAAGGACAATCTCCACTGCATCTAGCTTCGGCGAGAGGCCATGTAGAAGTTGTAAAGGAGATCTTGAGTAAAGATGCTGATGCTTGTTTCATTCGTGACGGAGATGGAATGATTCCTCTCCATCTTGCAGCTATCAAAGGCCGACTCGCCGTGTTGGAGACGTTGGTTGGAGCTAAAAATATAACTGCTTTCATATTGATAAAAAGGGGAGAGCCGATTCTCCACCTGTGCGCAAACAATAACAAGTTCGAAGCCTTAGAGAAGTTGGTAGAATTGGTCACAGATGAGAACTTCTTGAATTTAAAAGACAGTGATGACAACACCATCCTTCATGTCCTTTCAGACAAGAACCATAGTAAGGTATGGATATCATCTCCTTCCAAAAGTTGTAAGTTATTTTCTTATTTCTCGCTGCGAGTGTATGGTCTTCCTCTTCTATGTGGGCTTGTAGTTGCAAGGCTGGTTGTAAGGATAAAGTCTTCCATCCACGTATTGATAATCCCTATCCTCAAAATGAAGGTCATTGCCTTCCGCAACATATCATGTTGCCCTTTTTCTGGGACCCTTGCACCGGCGGAACCGGGGGTTTCACGGCCCCCATAATTTTTGAAAACCACGTTATCACTTTAGTAAATTTTATGAATTTTTACATATGTACCCTCCGAAATTTCTGAAAATCTCCTTATTCTTTAGATAACTTTATGAATATTTACATATGGCCCTTCAAATTTAATAAAAACCCATTTTTCTTTATAAGATTTTATAATTATTTACATATGAACCCCCCAAAACTTTCAAAAAAGCCAATATATTTTTAAAACTACATGTATTTTTCATATGTGAGATCCCAAACAACTTTTTTCTATATAATGGCCCCACCAAGGAAGAATTTTGGGTTTGGCCCTGGTCACCCTTGAGAGCATCCACAAATGGAGAAAGCACTTGTACAAGCGAGGAGAGGGCACCATCACATGGGGAGACCATGTGAGGACAGAACACTGTCCCACATCCACAAATGGAGAAAGCACTTGTACAAGCGAGGAGAGGGCACCTGCACATGGGGAGACCATGTGAGGACAGAACACTGTCCCACATGTAAAGGGAGACCAAGGGATCTGTCCCTGATGATTGGGTGCGAGGTGGGTTTCCCAACAAACTAGCTGGCAACACTTGGTTTTTGGTGTGTTGGGCTGGTGCTGGAAGTGTTCATGGGTTCGGGTTGAGGCATATCCAGCCCAGCCAACCATTAGAAATATAAACCTTTATCCATCCCAAGCTCAGCTCACCCAACACATGCGTAGCCTGAGCCCAACCATTTAGTCAATCAGGCTGGGCTTCCTATCACACGTTTGGGCTTTCTAGTCACTTGTTTGTGTAAATCGATCATTAATCTACATGTATTTTATTCAGTACGGACTTGGTCTAGAGCCATGTTTTGGCTTCAAGCATTTAATCAAGGCTTGGACCATATTTATATGGTCCCAAGATTTAAATCTAGGCATGACCAAGTATTAAAAACCAAGGCTGGCCCTGGGCCCGACCCTTGAGCACCCTTCCTTCCAAGTTTGCGACTTACCCGACCATCCTAACTCCTTCATCACTGGCCGACAAGTTTTAATGACTTTATATTAAGAATAAATCAGTTTGTCTAACAGTCTAATCGATTTGGTGAGTGTAAACCTTGCACTTTGGTGACTATAAAGTGAGTCTTGGTTTTGTGATCCCCTTAGATTGATCATAAGTGGGCCCTATGATGACTTTCTTACTCACCTCATAACGAGGCCGGCCTAATGGTCCAACCGATCCAGACAAAGGGATACCCCTCGATAGTTACTAAACCCTTGGATTTGAACCCATCTGAATAGACTGGATTGTTGAATAGACTGTGCACCCGTTTTTAACAGTGAAAATTTGTGTGCCATTGATCAAAGGAGTAGGATGACCATGCAAGCCACGGCACACCTAGATCTTCCGCTCCTCCTCATCCCATCCCCTGGTGGGCCCCACTGCTAAGCATTCCATGGGCACCGCACACTAGTGATAAGGACTCATGTATGTGTATATATAACAAGCACTCCAATGTGAGAAACCGCGTGAGACAACATGAGACAATTGTTGAGGCCCCTCATATCACAGGAGAACTGGCGATTAAAAGGAGACTGCTCTACATCATTCTTTTTAATGAACATCAGCGTTCTTAACATTAACTTGTATTGATTACCAAAAAGAAAAAAAAAAAAAAAACCATTAATATGCATTCAAACATTTCTATTGTGTACAGCTGATAAGGTTATTGGTCCAAAAAGGAGACTGGACGTCAACGCTGTGAACATCCACGGCTTTATGCCCTTGGATGTCTCAATAGGAAAGTCACGAGGCCTTCAAGGATGGGATACTGACTTTAACCTGATTGATGCTGGGGCTAAAAGATCAGTGCCGCCATTTTTCACGATTGGTCAAAACCCGATGTTTGGAAGGTGGTACAGGGAGGCACTGTTGGCGGTGTCTGTACTGATGGTCACTGTGGCCTTTCAAGCTGGAATCAACCCTCCAGGAGGCTTTTGGCAGGATACTGGATACCACAATGCTATATTACCCAATACTCCCCAATCTCCCCTCCCAAGTCCCAAACTAGTGCATCACTATGCCGGCCAATCGGTCAGGTCCCACGTGGATCCGAAAAGCTTCGACGCTTTCTCTCTCTTAAACGACTTGACACTTTTTTCATCGATGTTTGTCATCGCACTGCTGTTAAAAGCATGCTTTGTCAAATCCCAGTTCCACAAGCCGCTTGCAATCTGCGTCACATTTATTTCGGTTTTTACAATGTGGACTGCCTATGTTGTTTCATTACCTTGTATATCAAATTGGCCTATCCTTTTTGAGGTAATTTTTTCGTCAATGGCGTTAGTAATAATTTGTCCTCCCAATTTCCATGTGGTTTGGTACGAGACTTTTGGGTTCGCACCAGGTCATCGCAGAACTACCTCAGTCCAGGCGAGAGCTGTTGGAAGACCTTGATTTTGTAGGACAGATGAAATTCTCGCTAGCCAGTACTAAAATGTCTGAGATGAATAATTTGAAACCAAACTCTTGTATCTGCAATATTATGTTTATGCTAATGTTATTGTTATTTTTTGCATAGCGAGGGTGGACGTTGACCCTCTCTCAACAGCACACCTGCCGCGACTCCTGCTGCACAACTCGCAAAACGCGTATCCCGTGACTCGAACACTCGAGATCTTACACCCCATTGAGCTACCACTTATCCCAAAACCAATTGGTGATAGAAAACGGCACAACAATGGTTTTATGGTGAGGGCGAGAGCACGACCACAATTATGACCGCTCAGGAGCGAGGGTGGATGTTGACCTCAACAATTCTGTTCTTTGAATTGTTTAATAAGACGATTGATTGTTGTAAATGCTCATAATCAAGTATTTTTATTGTTAATTAGCTAGAGTCGTCACCAACTCTATCATATCACTTATCAATTAGGTATTGGACTCCCGAGTCAAATGAGATTTTTTAGCTAATGATTTGAATGTGAGTCTTACTTAATGAAGATAAAACGGGATTAACTTTTGTTGATGGTTTTAATTAAAATAAGATTTTTCTTTGATTAGTCTTATCTAAGATGAATCAGGATTGTAAAGCTCCAACTAGAAAAAGACTCTGTTTTGTTAGAATCAGTACTGTATGTATGTATAGATATCCACCCCCCCCCCCCCCCCCCTCCGATCCATCTATCCCCATCTCTCTCTCAAAATATGAATAAAATATCAAAAGAAATTTAAGTGTTTCACACATTAAGGACACTTTCTAGGACATGTAAACGGAGTATGGTATATTCAATCTAAAATGCCTTCCCAACCCAAAAACATTTACCCATCACTTAAGACTTGTTGGCTATAGATTATGAGCAAAACCATTCACACTCCTCAAGATATGGGCGAAAATAACAAATTTAAGATCAACATACAACTCTTTAATATCAATCAAAATAGAATGGATAGCCCAATCAAGGGACCGATTGTTCACTCAAAACACTTCTAAGGCAGCGTAGAATGGGTGGATCTTGCGAAAATGCTGCGATTTAGCTTTCTTTGTGATAAAATTAAAGACTTATGCTAAGAAAGAAATACTGAATCAAAAATGATTTATTACTTGATATGAAGAACACAAAGATAGAATGCTTGATTGAAGTAAATAAAACTGAGTTACAGACTCCCTACTTATACTACTGAGATATGCAACTGTAGATAGTACTGGCATGAATATCTCCTGATTACTAGGTCACTACTAACAACCTATGACCGATTCAGAATCCTAAAATTACTCTAGACCTTGTCAACTAATAAGACTTATTCAATCTGAAGAGAACACATGACTAGGATGCACTAATTTGTAACACTCCCCCTTACTGCAGACTGGCGATCAGTGAGACCAATAGCGCTGCGAAACTTCTCAAACTTAGCTGTGGAAAGAGCTTTGGTGAACACATCTGCAATTTGATCATTTGTTCCTATTTTCTGCAAAACGATCTCTTGATTCAACACTTTCTCACGAACAAAGTGATGATGAATCTCTATGTGTTTTGTACGGGCGTGAAACACAGGGTTACCAGCTGACCTGATTGTGCTTTCGTTGTCACAACAAATAGGAACCGGATTGTTCAAGGTAAAACCAATATCTTGAAGTACACGCTTGAGCCAAACGTATTCCTGAGTAGCCATAGTTGCTGCCACATATTCCGCTTCTGTGCTGGATAGAGATACAGTTTGTTGCTTCTTACTACACCAAGAGACTGCAGCGGAACCAGTATGGAAGCAATAGCCTGTTGTCGAACGTCGAGTAATGACATCTCCAGCCCAATCAGCGTCAGAAAAACCTTGTAAAGAACAACTTACATTTGGTTTGTAGAGAAGTCCAAACTGCAAAGTACCTTTCACATAGCGAAGAATTCGCTTTGCTGCTATCAAATGACCAACACATGGGTTGTCCATAAACTACGAAACAACCCCAACAGAATACGCCAAGTCAGGTCGTGTAATAGTTAGGTAGAAGAGACTACCCACAAGTTGACGGTACTTTGTGGCATCATCCAGGAGTTCGCCTTCAATTTTCTGTAGCTTGAGTTGTGGTTCCATTGGAGTAGAGATCGGTGTCGAATCTGCCATGTCAAAGCGGTTCAACAGACATGTAGCATAAGAACCTTGAGAGACAAGGTACCCATTTGTTTTCAGAATTTCTAACCCAAGGAAAGAGTGAGCTTCCCCCAGATTTTTCATTTCAAAGCGATTAGACAACTCATCTCGGAGACAGGAAATTTCAGCATCATTATCACCAGTGATAATCATATCATCGACATAAAGAAGAAGTATTGTCGACATGGATGAAGTAACCTTGACAAATAAGCTTGGATCTGAACTAGAAGAACGAAAACCACAAAATGAAAGGTATTGTGCAATTTGACCATACCAGGCACGTGGAGCTTGCTTGAGGCCATACAATGCCTTTTTGAGTCGACACACATGATTAGGGAATTCATGTGAGATAAACCCCTGCGGCTGCTCCATAAAAATTGCACGATCCAACTCACCATAAAGAAAGGCGTTCTTCACGTCAAGTTGCCAGAGATTCCATTGTTTGCTTGCAGCCAATGAAATAATAGTTCGAAGAGTCACCATCTTCGCAACCGGGCTGAATGTTTCCTCATAGTCCAGGCCATATTGCTGAGAAAACCTGCGAGCAACCAGCCTTGCTTTGTATCTGTCAACAGTCCCATCGACCTTCTTCTTTAACTTGTATATCCACTTACATGTTACTAACTCAGTATCTTGTGGCTTTGGTACTAATTCCCATGTGTCATTGGTATGCAGAGCCTCAATTTCTTCACGCATAGCAGCTTCCCATTCAGCTTTTCCTTTTGTGTCTCTATAGCATTGAGGTGCATCAATACAGGACAATCCCATGAGAAAACAAGTTGTCTCACTAGCATAATTGACTTGAACTTCATAATCAGCGAAATAATCAGGTTGGCGTCTTTCCCTTGTGGACCTGCGAGTACCATTTACATCTTGCTCATTCTGAATGTGTGTTGCAGAAGTTGAACTACTGCTCCCCCTTTCTCTAGAGGCATTACTACTCGAGAATGGCTCCAGAAGTACCTGATCACTCCTCTCATTGTTGGCAGCAACATAATATGACGACACCTCGTCAAAGACAACATCACGAGAGATAATATACTGGTGTATTTCAGGATCCATACACCTCCAACCTTTTCGTCGAGAATCATAGCCAACAAAAACGCACTTTCGAGCCTTTGGGTCAAGCTTGGTGCGACTGCCCTTAGGTACATGAACATAACAGAGCCAACCAAATACCCGAAAATAACTCACATTCGGCTTCGTGCTATAAACAACTTCAAAAGGAGAGGCTTCTGTACCTGGCCATGAAGGCAACCGATTAATAACGTGGCAGGCACACTGCATAGCTTCAGCCCACAACTCCCTTGGAAGGTGCTTTTCATGCAACCAAGATAGACATACTGTAGCGAGATGTGCCAATTTCCGTTCAGCCATTCCGTTTTGCTGTGGTGTATCAGGACATGTCATTTGCCGCTGGATGCCGTGTTCCTCACAATATGTGAAAAACGCGTCAGACATGTATTCACCTCCATTGTCAGTGCGAAGGCACTTTATATTCAACCCAAACTCCTTCTCTACGCGTTCCTTGAAATGAATGAATGTAGAGAGTGCTTCACTTTTGTGGTTTAGAAAATACACCCAAGTGAAGCGAGAGAAGTCATCGACGAGAATCATCATGTATGTAAAGCCACTGTAGCTGGGTGTTTTTGTTGGTCCCATTAAATCCGAATGGACCAACTGAAAGAGAGTAGAAGCTCGATTAATAGACCGGGGGAAAGGAAGCCGATGAGATTTGCCATATTGACAACCAGAACATACCACATCTGTACTGATATTCTTGATGAAAGGAACGCCATCAAGGAGATTCTTCGTATAGATCTGTTGAAGCAACTGATAGCCAATGTGGCCTAGGCGAGCATGCCAAATATACGAGCTAGTATTCTGGCTTGTTTTGCGAACATATGCTTCACTTGCAGACAACACATATAATGAGTTTTTCCGCTTCCCAGTGAACAGAACATCAGCGTCAACATGCTTCACGTGGTCGAGAATTTGGACATCATCCGGACCAAATAATACATACTTCCCAGAATCAGTTAGCTGCGATACAGAGGCGAGATTCTTCTTTAAACCTGGAACATGGTACACATTTCTGAGAGCCACACCTGCACTATTTGAGCTATTAGATTGAACATTGAAATGACCTTCTTTCATTACAGAATGTAGTGAATTATCCGCAGTCACAATAATTCGATTCCCATTGTGAGGACAAACAACTAACAGTAAGGTATCATTTCCGGTGGCATGATGTGAACATCCTGAATCAACTATCCATTCTTACTTGTAATCAATGCAATCAATAGCTTTTATACTTGCATCGGTATTGTGCACAGCCGAAGCTATATTTTCTTGCCCATTAAGAACTTCAATAGAGAAACACTGCCCCCAGTTTGGCTCATCAGCAACTTTGGAATCATGGACAACATTAGCATATTCAGCATCAAGCTTTACCCGACAATTCTTCTTTATATGGCCTGGTTTGCCACACCTAGTACAGATCACCTTCACTCGACACTCGCGTTTGAGGTGTCCTTCCTTGCCACATCTGTAACAATACATGGGACGTCCTTTCGTCTCCTCCTCGGGCCTGAATTGATTGCCACTGCATGAAGCATGCTTAGAAGGAAAACAACTGTTCCCTTGGTCTTTGGTATACAAAACGTCGCCTCCTTGAGAATGATTTCTGCTGGAATTTGCTTCACCAAGGCTTCTTGATTTGAAAGCAAATTTTCCAGCTCAATGATCGAGGGCTGAACTGGCCACCCTTGTACCGAAGAAATGAATGGCATAAATTCCTTTTGCAGTCCACGGATAAGGTAACGGCGCAAGCGCCCATCACTAATTGGTTCATCCGTATCCAATGCTGAAACTTCATAACACAAATGTTTAACTTTCAAAAAATACTCTGAGATTGAAAGATTACCTTGAACCAACCCAGCCAATTCGTTTTCTAGAAACTGCAGTCGCATCGTATTCTTTTGGGTGAATAACCGGTCAAGCGTCTCCCACACTTGCTTTGGTGAAGCTACATCCCGAACATGCTCGATATACTCCTTGCTAATCGAGGTTCGCAAGGCAAATAAAGCTTTGCCACTTTTGATGTTCCACTTCCGCCGCAACTCAACATTTTGTGGAGTGTCCTCTGGAATTACCATATCAGCACCAGAGACAAGCTCCCACAAGTCTTGCCCTTGCAGGTAGGCTTCCATACAAAGCTTCCAGTAGTTGTAATTGTTACTAACCAGCTTCTCGATAGCAGATGGAGCAGTAACATTGTTACCATTCATCTTGAATATGAATAAATGACTTCACCCAGAAAAAAAAAAAATTAAACCAAACACTCCTAAACCAACTATTCAAGTAATAAACGCACACACCTTCTTAGCAACCTGTGCTCTGATACCATGTGATAAAATTAAAGACTTATGCTAAGAAAGAAATACTGAATCAAAAATGATTTATTACTTGATATGAAGAACACAAAGATAAAATGCTTGATTGAAGTAAATAAAACTGAGTTACAGACTCCCTACTTATACTACTGAGATATGCAGCTGTAGATAGTACTGGCATGAATATCTCCTGATTACTAGGTCACTACTAACAACCTATGACCAACCTATGACCGATTCAGAATCCTAAAATTACTCTAGACCTTGTCAACTAATAAGACTTATTCAATCTGAAGAGAACACATGACTAGGATGCACTAATTTGTAACATTCTTCACCACGAACAAAATGATCATTGCATCAGCTTCCTAAAGAGAAGATATCTTGGGTCCATCAAGCGTTCATTCATAAACACAAGAACCATCAAAACCAAATAGTGAACCCAAAGCCCACTTCTCCATCCGTGGCCATAAATAAAGCATCAGTCAAAACAAGGGTTGTGCCTACCGCGATCTTCAAACTAAATTCATTTCAAGAAGACGTGCTTTTGATACTTGCTTACATAGCATGCATTGGATTTTCTTCATCGCTGACCTACTTGTCCTCTCTTGCACTTTCACAAACAACTGGTGGGTATTATGAACCTAATTTCATGGGAAACGGACCCCCTGTTTGATCCAAACAGGGCAATAGGGGGTGCCACATATATGGGAAGAGGATTTTTCCAGGGGATGGGATTTTTTTGAGGAGATAGGATGTAACATCCCAACTACATTTGCCACCCCGATTGGTCCAATGAGGTTTCGCCAACTTGATGATGATGACAAACAACTTGGTCAACAAGTCACTAATATTTTATACAAAGAAATTGTTTTCTTGGAGACCAAGATTAAGGCCAGAGAATCTTAGAGGCCAATGTCCAGGGCGAAAGAACCAGATTTTCTGAAACAGTCGGTAACCATTCTCACTGTGTGAAACAATATGCATAGTGGGGCCACCTATCACTAATCCAAACCGTCCACCAAATAGGTACCCTCGTGATAGTCACGCATCCTCATGTCTTGCGCCCATGCAAAGGGACTGCACCGTTGGATGGAAGGTTAATATTTTTGAATATAAAGACATTAAATTTATGGACCACGGATGAATGGCTAGAGGCATTAGATTGGAGGGTCAAAACTTGATACTTGGAATGGTCCCACTCCCATACAAATCTTTTTATCCTCGTAATATCACCACTAGATGGGACTCATAGTGGGCGGCACGAATGGTTCTCAGGGAAGGGTCACACCCAAATAAAACACTTTTTAAATTATCTGTTCTAACAAAGTGCAACGTCAAAGGAAAGATTTTATTTTCTAGATTATCTGTATCATAGTTTTCTTTGTCTACTTGTAAGTGAGCTGACTCGCCTGCTTCTTGCATCCACAGTGCAATTTAGCCGAAGCTGACTGGAACCAAAAGATAAAAGTGAATTAATTCAAAAGAATGATGGGACCTGCTCCTTACCAATGTGGACTTCCGCATCTATCAGTGCAAGGGATGGAATTTAACTCCAGCGTTCCAGATTATCTCTATGTGGGCCACACAATGGAGTTCCATTGAAGTGTTCTTGTGTAATGACTGCGATGGATGATCCGGTCTCTAGTCTCTTCTACACTCAGCTGTAAAAAGGGACACGAAAAAAAGCACATCACAAATGCCACATTTTATTTCCTCTCCACTTGAAAAGGGGAGAGAAAAGGAGCGAGGCTTATGCCTCCTCTTTGTTCTTCTGTTGTCGCAGACCCAAGAGGCCCGGGCGGACCCAGGTAAGGGTTCGGGGGCTGAAGCCCCCACCACACCTTAAAAAGTTAAAGAATTTTAAAACCCCCCATCAGATTTTAAAAATTGTTATAAGTTTTTCTCTTATATTAGCCTCTTCCCCCAATACTTCTTTTACATTAAGTTTCCCCAAGTTGGATTTCCTGAGTCCACCCAGAGGGAGATAAAAGAGAAAGAACACCACCTAGGAAAAAAAGTCTTAGATCCTATCGATAAGTGCCTCTAGTTCTAACAAGAGAGAGATGGACGGAGAGCTCTTCGAAGCGGCAATAAGAGCGGATACAGGAATGTTGCCAAACGATCCACTTATCCTCGATCAAGTGAATGAGAGAATGCACAGGAAAGAATAACCCTCTGCACTTGGTACTCTTTATGGGCATGACCAATTCGTAATAGAAATCTTGAGTTGAAAACGAGAATGGGCTCCTGAATTGAACTCTCAAGGACAATCTCCACTGCATCTGGGTTCGGCTAGAGGACATGTAGGAGTTGTAAGGGAGATCTTGAGTAAAGATTCTGATGCTTGTTTTGTTCGTGACCGAAATGGAATGACTCCTCTTCATCTTGCGTCAATCAAAGGCCGACTCAATGTGTTACAGGAGTTGGTTAATGATAAAGGAGAACCGATTCTGCATGTGTGTGCAAGAAATAACAAGTTCGAAGCCTTAAAGATGCTGGTGAATTTGGTCCGAGATGATGAGTTGGTGAAGTTGAAAGACAGTGACGACAACACCATCCTCCATCTCCTTTCAACCAAGAATCAGACAGAGGTATTTATTTCATCTTTCTAACGGTCGGAAGTTATTTTCTAATTTTCGTTGGGATTGCAAGGATCCTCCTCATGTTGCTGGCTTTTATTAAGGCCAGTTCTTTCTTTGGATAAGCATTTAGAAATTTGGACTTGGTCCGATTCGGCCCTGGTTAGGTCAGTCTGGGTTGAGTCGCCGAGCCAGGTCGAGTCACAGGTGGAAGGTGAATGGTATTGTAAGAGAATCCGTTTTCTTTTGTAGATATGCCATGGGAAAGGTACATGCCACTGTTGCCAAAGAGTAGACAGCTAGAGGGCTTTGGATCTATAGACGAGGCTTGAATTAGTTGTAGATATTTAGCCGTACGTGCCTTGGAAGCTTTGACAGTTGACCTAGAGAAATCTTAGGTTGAAGGAGTAAATCTCCAGGGTACGTGATATTCCCAAATTTTACATGGGTATGAGTTACTCCCGCTCCATCATATATGGTCACCTTCGTCCAAGAACTATCCATGAGCACCCCTTGTAAGTACTACCTTTGGGACCTACTTGGGGCCATGTCAGTCACCAGGGAGGTAGGGGATCAAAAGATTTGGATGGAACCTACTGGTGTAAAAAGTTTCAATTTCATTGGACCATTCTAACTCCTTAATCATATAGTAAAATAAAATTCGTGTAGCTATAAACAAAACTCCTTAACCATGACCCTGAAGTTCAATGTTTTCTTAAGGCATCATTTTTTTTTTTTTTGGGGATTTTTCAATGAGTGCCAAACTGAGACCTGTGTCAATTTATTAGGAGTAATCATGAGTATCGTGGGGAGAGGTGGATGTTTTGTTTGTGTGTGGCCCCAAGGTGGTGTGCACGGTAAGATAGAGTGCAAGGTGGTCATGGTAAGATCATTTGTAAGATATGTGTATTTATAGATATGATACTATGTGCACCTTCTTGTGGGGGCCATCTTGGGCCCCACCAATCAAGGCGAATGTAGGGGAGTGAAAGAACTAGATGTGCCGCCTCTGTGTAAAAAAAATTAGGCCCCTTGATTTGTGGCCGAGTAATTTAATGGTTCTATATAATAAATAATTTGGTAATCGATCGAACAATCTCATCGAGATCGATGTAAAAAATGGTATTTGCAACATTTAGATGAAAGATCCGTGCAGACCTCGTACACCTGGTCCCTTCTGAACACACATATATCCTCCGTCCTGTTTTTGAGTTTTCATGCTTAGGGCCCACCTACGATCGATCTTAAATTTAGCACTGTTCCAACTTTTACATGCTTCGAAACATCTTGATCTCTGATTGACCTTATACATTGAAATCCATTAAACTGTAATGTTTAGTTATCTTCTATTTTAAGCAACTCAATTTCTTCATACTCAGACCAACTAAGGTTACACTTCATATATTTATAGTCTTGGGCCTGCTTGTTCTCATTCCATTTAATTCAAAGATCACTTCATCGTCCACAAAGAAAATCTAGAGTAAAACTTTATCTAAGCATAAAATTATGTATTGTAATGTGTTTTAGCCTTTTTTTTTTAATGCTATACATATAAATGCTTTGTTTGCTTAATAAGAAAACACATCTTTATTCGCCCACACGCATTGAATTTCTACGAATTCATAGTCAAGAGGGTTCTAATGGAAAAACTGTTAAAGAGGTAGAGCAAAAGATAGAAGGTGGAGATAGAAATGGAACCCTCAATTTTCCTAGCTAGAGTTGATTTACTAAAGTAATGGCCATGCAATTATTTCTTTATTTCCTGATAGTGGTTCAATTTTAACCTCTTTTAAGGTGGCCCTCCTTAAATCGGAGGGTTCCTTTCTTTGCCGAACTCGATTAGATTGTTTCCTCTCTGTCTTATAATCCATCTCCAAAGTGTTCTTTCCTCTCTATCTTATTATAATTTTTTTTATCGGTAACAGTAACTTATATTAAAAGAGAATAGAGTACAAACAAAGAGAACAAGAAGAAAAGAAAAAAAGGGGGAAAGAAACACAGAGGTACAAGAGAAATGTATCCCCTCACACCACAACTACATAATAAAACCCTCTCAAGGGGAAGCCCACTCAACACCTTGTTTGGCTAAAGCGTCCGCCATCATGTTTGATGACCTACTCTTATGCTGAAAGTTGACATTAATGGTAGTGGATATACCCAGATTTCATTGAAGAGAAACTGAAACTTTCATGGATGAGCCTTCCGGTTCAAAACCCAACTCACTGCATTAGAAGAATCACTCTCCACAATAAGATAGCCATGGTAGTATCTCAAAAAACACCGAAGAGATTCCAGAATATTGAGGGAGTATTCTTTCCTCTGTCTTATAATCCATGTACTTTTCCTAACAGCAAAAAATATTGTGTTGCAGATGATAAGGATTTTGGTCAGAAATACCACAGTGGAAGTTAACGCTGTGAACATCGATGGTTCTACACCCTTGGATGTCTCACTGCAATATGTAAGTGGGCTCGGCAGATTGAAGACTGACTGAATCTTAATAGGTGCTGGGGCTAAACAAGCAAGGCCAATCTACAGGAAGAGGAAAACAGGGATGTTGAATAACATGTATGGAAGTTGGTTTATGGAGGCTCTGTTGGTGGTGGCTATACTGATGATCACTGTGGCCTTTCAAGCCGCACTTAATCCTCCAGGAGGTGTTTGGCAAGAGAGTGGATATGACAATCAAACCTTCCCTTCAGATCTAATTTTTCACTTGGCTGGGGAATCCATCTTGTCCTACATTGATGTGGACATGTACAGACGCTTCACCCAGTATAACAAAATCACTCTTATTTCATCAATGCTTGTCATAGGAATGCTAGTACTCCAATGCTTTATCAATTCCTGGATTTTTGAGATTGCCCCAATCCTACTCACGTCCATTTCAGTTGTGGGACTGGCTTTCACATATGCTGTTTGCTACTCTTACTTATCAGGTTATATCTTTGACTTCAATTCATGTGCCTTCTTAACTGCATTATTTTCTGTAGTTATATTATGCACACCAGCTCTTGCTCTCCTTAGCCGTATGTTATATTTTGTGCCTATTTGGCTCTTCAAAAGATCATGTTGCTGCTGCAACTCGAGGCGTCCGGTAGGTGTTTGAAGACCTTGATTTTGTACGACAGTACAATTTCTGGCCAGTCTAAAAATGCAGCAAGAAATCAAAATCTTGTATCTACAATAATGTGCGTCTACTAAACTTCATCTGTCATGAGTCATGACTAATGTATTCTCTGCTTTGTATTGTTTTGTAAGTTGAGTGATTGTGGTAAATGCTCTTCATTAGTAAATTTTTATGTTGAAGTCATCACCAACTCTTTAGTCTTATCTAAGATCCTTTGTTAAAGTTCCATCCTGCTGTTGGGACTTTGTTTTGCTTAGTGTTATCTAACATGAAGTAATGCTTGCTGGGGCTAAAACAACAAGGTCAATAATCTCCCCAAGGCATACCCAAAGGATGTTGGATGGCAATAATGGAAGATGGTTTATGGAGGCTCTGTTTGGGGTAGCTATACTGATGGTCACTGTGACCTTTCAAGCCAGACTTTACCCTCCGGGAAGTGTCTGGCAAGACACTGGATGCCACAATGCTACATTATTTCCCAATGAAGCTCAATCCTTCGTGACAACACTAGTGCATCACTATGCCGGGCAATAGGTCATATTGTTTGTGTATCCGGCGAGTTACAATCTTTTATCTTTCATGATCTATTCTCGTCATCCAAATTCTCTTAATGAGAAGCTTCCGTACCTCCTGGATTTTCAATATTGCGCGCCTCAATCATCCTTACAACAATTTCAGTTTTGGCAATGTGGATCGCCTATACTTTTTCGCTCTATTAATTTACATCATCAAGTAATGAAAGATCTGTATTCACCTGAATTGTGGTAATACTTTCGTTGTTTACATCATACATGGCAATTCGCGTTCATGTTCTCCGTGTGCTTCTTTTTTTTTCCTGTCATTGTGTACCTCATGACATTTGTATCAGTTGGCAACAGCAGCTCAGTCGAGTCAGGAGTTGATCATGGAACACCTTGATTTTGTAAGACAGCAAAATTTTCTAGCCGGTCTTAAACTGTGTTGAGAGGGACTATTTCAAGCCAATGCTTGTAGCTTGAATATTTTGAAATTTTGAAATCAAACTGTTGTATCTACATTGTTAAGTTTCTGCCAGTTACTTTTAATGCATGCGTTGCCTACACTTAATCTTCTGCATGCCTAATGTATTCTTTTCTTATATTGTTTAGTAGGATGATTGATTATGGACTGTGTTGGAAAATTCTAAAAATAAGAAATCGTATGTTAGAATTTTTATTTTCTTGGAAAACACTTCTTATATTGATGCATTTTTCATCCAAGGAAAGTGTTAAGAATCCCATTCAAAACCGTTATTTTATTAACGCATTTCAAGTTTGGAAACTTCTTGTTTGACTTTCCTGTCATGATTGAATCCCACATCAGATAAACTCAAGATAAAGTGGGCACTTGTACCCTAACTGATGTACCTGGACTTGCAGCTTTAAGCTAGATTGAGGATGGTTTCCTTTTAACCTTCCTAGGCCTAATCCAGGATGACTCAATACTTCATTGGGCTAAGTCAGATTTGTTTATAGGCTAGGTTGGACCCGATGGGCTTGGAGTTTGTATGTGGTTTTAACTACAATGATAGCTATATCCTAATGTCCCATGTCTTTAACACTTTTAATCACTTGAGTTAAACAACCCATCACCTTCCAACGGTCATAGTTACCATTTGATTTCTATAAATTGGATACAGATCTTATTCAGGAACACACAACAACACAACGAACACATTCACCTCTCTCATGCATGCACTGTGGATTTTATATTTGAGTTTTGTTATTCGGTCCTAAATGGGCCACTGAGCTCATAATTGATCTTTGGGATCGTAAACACAGATCAACATCAACTTTAATTGGGCTTATAATCTTGAAGGCGGGCCCGCCTGTTAACCCATTGCTTACTTGGTCCTACCAAGTGGGTGACAGAAAACACCTTAAGGAGAGTGATTACGCGCTGGAAGGATTTATCTCCTCTCTTTGCATAGATATAATTCCGTCATCACCAACAATGTGCTCATTTCTACCAAAAAAAAATTGTGCTCAGAATTGATTAATTTTTATGTTAGTGTCACTTTTAAGGGGACTTCTTTAAAGACCTAATTTTTTTTATCTGTTCAATGCATATTTTAACCGTGCAGCAAAAAAGAATAATAAAAAATAAACAAATAAATAAGGAAGAAGTAAAAAAAATAAAGAAAACGTTATCTTGTTATTTCCACGGACTTGGAGTACCCGGACACAATTAGCTTTTTGTCTGCCAAAACCTGGTGACACAACTCTAATGTATAGGACCTATAACCTATTCCAATGGACCCATTGAATCTGGACTTGACTCCAAGCCTGCCCCAGGGAGGAACTTTTTTGGGTAAGTTGGTTAAATTGCTCTCATTGCTTTCTTTCAAGAAGTTCTCGAGCCTGGGAAAGGTTTTGGGCTTTGGATGGTGGAATAATTGACATGCATAAATTTGATTTGATTTGATATTACTTAGCCATACCAATTGGACAATCTTATGCAAAAATACTCCCCTTTAAGCCTAGGAAAGGTTCAGGGCTTTAGGGCTTTCGAGAAGTATTTAAGGACAGGTGAGATGAAAGAGATGGTACGTGTGACTCTAGCAAAAAAATTATGTAACTGCGGTCATTTTACCACAATCATTTTATGAAACAATACAAAGAAGAGAATACACTAGTCATGAAGATGAGAAAGACTAGGAAAGGCATTCATAAAGCATTTAGCAAGAACAAAATATTGTAGATACAGGAGTTTGATTGCTTTCATGCATTAATTGTTTTCCTTCGAAACTAAAAAACTCCCTCAAAGCAAAAGTCTACTACAATAAGAAAACCAAATTACATAACCACTTCAGGAATGAATCATACCACTCTAAAGACTAAATCCTCAGGAGAGCTTCCATCAACTATTGCAATATGGAGACTTAAAACTCCCTGTCTGACTTTCTACCACTGACTATCATTAGTACTTGCATACAAAATTAAGGACTTACAACAACTTATCTTAAGACTGATCGACTGAGGTGGTGCTGCCACGAAATACTAATTTTTTGAGGGACCAAATAATTACAAAATAACCCACATGGAAAACTTTAACAAGATTAGCTATAAATAATATCATTACCAAAAGTAAGGGGATCATCGGAGATATTTTTCGGTGATTATTGCTGGAGAATTCAAGTGATGATATGAAAGAGAGTGAAACATCATAGGTTGCTGACATTGCCCAAAGTGAAATGAATGTGAGGATGATTGGGTAAAGCTTGAAAAGCCAGGAATTGGAAAGCCACCCTCCCAACAGCAGTATGATCACGAGCACTGATGATGAAAGTGTGAGGTTGT
The DNA here is from genome assembly GCA_028538565.1 of Umbellularia californica. NCBI lineage: Eukaryota > Viridiplantae > Streptophyta > Magnoliopsida > Laurales > Lauraceae > Umbellularia > Umbellularia californica. The sequence goes on along the minus strand of JAPQWN010000006.1, from coordinate 75,734,133 downwards.
TAAACCTAGAGAAATCTTTGTAACGTTTTGGATCCACATGTGACATTACCGATTGCCCGGCAAAGTGATGCACTAGCATGGGACTGGATGGTTGGGAGACATTGGGTGGTAACAATGTAGCATTGTCGTATCCAGTTTCTTGCCAAACACCTCCTGGAGGGTTAATTCCAGCTTGAAAGGCCACAGTGATCATCAGTATGGCCACCACCAACAGCGCATCAGTGAACCAGATTCTATGATTGCCATAGATGGTGGGGATTATGAACCTTGGTGTTTTAGCCCCAGCACCAAGTAGGATCATGTCAATTCTCCATCTACCAAATCCACTTGCATTTACCAGTGAGACATCCAAGGGCGTGAAACCATCCATGTTCACAGCGTTAACGTCCACTTTAGTACTTCGGACCAAATATCTTATGACCTACAACACAATATAAAAGTTCGAATCCATGCATTGGTATTGAGTTTCTGAGAAGTCTAAGAATGTAACGCCCCACCCCATATTTACGTATGATATTGTCCGCTTTGGCCCACGGGCCTCACGATTTTGCTTCAGATGAGCCTCAACCCATCAAAAAGCCTTATACAAGGTAAGGGCGTAAGTTCAATATAACCACATTCACTTTCCTCTCTATAGTCGATGTGGGACTCCGGGGCGTCACATTCCCACGTATCATTTGTAACGCCCCGCCCCGCCCCACCCCACCCCATACCCATGCATAATATTATCCGCTTTGGCTCACGGGCCTCACGATTTTGCTTCAGATGAGTCTCAACCATCAAAAGGCATCATGCAAGGTAAGGGTGTAAGTTTTATATAACCCCATTAACTTTCCTCTCTATAATCGATGTGGGACTCTGGAGCATCACAAAGAAATACATCTTTCTATTAACGAGGTTAAAATTAAACAATCATAGGTCAATGGGCAAGTACTCTTGTTTAATAGGAAATGAATGCCTGGCCATTACCTTAGCAAATCAGCTCTCAGGAAATTGAAGGGTCATCTATTCACTCTACCTCTGTAACAATTTTTCGTTGCAACAGTATTTACTATGAAGTCATAGAAACTCAATAGAGTAGGCGAAAAGCCCTTTAAACCCTTGGGGCTACAGGCTCATTCGATCCATTTATTGTACGTTATGAACTCAACAACAAACTATACTGACCTTATCTTCCTTTAGATATGAGATAAAAGTAAATTCTTTTGAGTAAATCATATTATAAGAAAAATAAAGCATGTATATGTTAACACCAAAATAAAAAGTTAATACACACACATCATTTTATGAGAGATAAAGAATTGTGGTAAGTGTTGTTTGCTGATGTTGTAGCTCTCAAATTAGAAGAGAATTGAATGATAAGGTAGAACTTTGGAGATGGATCTTTAAATCAAATGGGATGAGAATTATAAGTAGCCCATGACTATGCATATGAAGTGGAGATTGGCTTCATCCAAGCCGTAAGCCGAGCAACAATTAAGAACTTGGCTTATAGCTTTAGGCTTGAAACTTCTAAATCATCAGAATGCACATCTCCAGCGGTATGCTATAGTCTCCACATTCAGATCCGTCAATTGATATCAGAGTCAGGCATGAAGCATTTCAACAGTTAAGATCTTGGAGAGGAAATCCAGATCAAAGTGGATCTGCGGTTTTGTGCTCAACCTTAGGCCTCACTTAATTCTATGCAAGTAACAGTAGAAAGGAAGGAAGAAGGCGACTTACTCTTCTCTTGTTGGGGCACAAACACAGATGCAAGCAGGTCAAAAAAATTCTTTCCTCCTTGTTTGGTCTTTTCTATAAGAAAGTAAAAGGAGTTCCTTTTTCTTTTCTTTTCTTTTCTTTTTATACACGCAAACCGAGATGCCAAAGAGAAGGGAAGATTGGCTTCATCCAAGCCGTGAGCCGAGCAACAGTTAAGAACTTGGCTAACAGCTTTAGGTTGATCACTAGGGGAGTGTATAAGGGAGTTTCATAGGGGAATTGGGAGGATGCCACTGAGGTCTAGTTATGGGAAAGTGATTGAAGGGATTGGAGACCAAGCTCTTTGTGAGAAAGGGGTAAAGCTGGTGCTCTGTGATGAATGAAACTATATTAACTGATTAACTGATGTGATGTTGGAATAAGATTTAGATTCTTGTGTTCTAAGGTCCAAATACAAAGGAAGTGGGTTTGAGCTTGAAGAAATTGAGTTGCTTAAGATAGAAGATAACTTAATACCACAACATAATTGATTTCAATTTCTATACCTCAGTCTGCTTGCTGGCTGAAAGGAGATGGAGGATGGTATTGTCATAGCTGTCTTTCAACTTCACGAAGTCATCATCTTTCACCAAATCCACCAACTTCTTTAATGCTTTGAACTGCTTATTGTTTGCACAAAGGTGCAGAATTGGCTCTCCTCGACCTGTCATTAAGAAAGCAGTAACGCTGTTAGCATTAACCAACTCTGTTAACACCTCAACTCGGCCTTTCATTGCTGCTAGATGGAGAGGTATCATCCCTTCCCGGTCACGAACAAAACAAGCATCAGCATCTGCACTCAAGATCTCCTGTACCACTCCTACATGCCCTCTTGCGGAAGCCACATGCAATGGAGATTGTCCTTGAGAGTTCAATCCACGGGTGAATTCTTGTTTACGACTTAAGATCTCTCTTGCGAAGTCGACGTGGCCGTAGAGAGCTCCCAAGTGCAGAGGATTATCCTTTCCGTGGCATTCAGGCACTGCTCGATTGAGAATACGCCCATCGTCTTGCAGCAGTTCAAGCAACATTTCTTTATTTCCTCTTATCGTTGCTTCCAAGAGTCTTCTGTCCATCTCTCTCTCTCTCTCTCTCTCTCTCTCTCTCTCTCCTTTGTTAGGAACCGAGTGGCAGTACGAGAGTCTAGATTGGGGAATCAAACTCTCGTTAGAGCTCGCGGTGCATGGAAGTTCGGGTGAAGTAATTCAGGCTCTCATCGATTAAAGAAACAGAAAATGTAGAAGAAGAAGAGGGACTTAATAACCTTTCCTCTTTTTTCAAGTGGTGAGGGAAAACACCTAGAACATGCGTTTGGTCCTTTTCCCTCTCTTTTTTCACCTGAGTGGAGAGGAAAGCAAGAGGAAAAGGGGCTTCACCGCTTCATATTTCCCCTTTGGATCTTCTTGCACGGTTTAAGCAACATTTACTTACTCCCTACCATGCACTTCAGAGCTCCTTCGGTTCAGGTCCCTCTCTTTTTCTCCCACTGAGGGTAGAGTATATGTCCTCTAAGGCACTTACTCTCATACCGTCGCGAGGTTTTCTTGGTAGAGCTCACTTGTTGAAAATCTAAACCTCTTGACATAAATGATATGCTGTTTTGTGAACTTCCTCAAATCTTCAACAAAATAAGGTTTGGTCCCAGTATAGATTAGTCACTTAAAATACATGAATAAAATAATTTGAGATTTTCGAGGATTTTATAGTTATCAATTTGACTTTAGGTCATCATTCTATTAATTGTGTTTTCTAGTTAAAAGAGAGGAGCGAAATGTTACATTTAAAATATTATGGTATGGAGTTTGGATCCTTTGTTGCAACTGTTACACAGAAACCATATAACACATTCCTGAAACTCCATCGTAAGGCACACCTAGTGATAGTCTGGACCGTTTAAACTGAATTTCATACCATCCACCTATATATCCTCAAGTTTCAATTAAAAAAGGAGATGAGCCCACCATCCGATGGAGATTCGTGAAGGAAACATGATTAACACCACGTCAACAACTATGCCATGTTAGTGCCTAGTCACGTTTGCATCTGGTGCTCTATTGAACGGTGGGCCTCATTTGTAAAATTTGATGATATGTTAGTGGAGAAGATGTGATTCATCTTGAACAGCGTAGATCATTATAGGTGGGAGCCCCATGGAGTTCGAGACGTGTTACACGGATCCATATAATATAGAGGATCCGAACTCTCTGGTATCAATTCTATTAGTCAAAAAGTGCTTCTCAGTTCCTAGTTCTTTTTCAGTTGCAGTAATTGCAATTCTTCTCATGTCACAAACCTTCCATTTCTTCTAAGGGAAGGTTACTTGGACTTCAGCAGTCATGGACTCTTCCCTCGCATCTTTAAAGCAATCTCACTGATAAAGGGAAAAGAATCTAAGTCCATGATAAAGGGAAAAGACCATTACTTTATCCATTTCACAAATTCTAGGTAAGGTTGGAGTGGAATCATTGTCTAATGATTATATTTTATTTTATGTTAAATCAACGATCATGGTAAAGGGAAAAGAGTTTATTTTCTCTTTTATATATATATATATATATGGTAAGTGCTCCTATGAGAGACACTCTCACCAACTTGGTGAGAGATGGGTGGGGGCCCTCACATTTAAGTTAGGGGTCCTTACATTTAATTAGTTGGTGAGAGTGGATATGGAAGTGAGGACCCCCACCCATCTCTCATAAAGTTGGTGAGAGTGTCTCTCATAGGAGCACTTCCCTATATATATATATATATATATATATGGCTATGGATCAGACATCTAATGGAAGATTTTCACCTATGCTCTCTAACTATGCATTCCATTTGGTTTGGTGGTTATGGGGGTTGAGAATTTCAGGACATCTAATAATGTAAGCTTTATAAATAAGTAATTAACGAAGCCTTCTTATATTTGGTTAGGGCTTCAGCTTTGCCTACTTTGAGTCCCAACTCCAAATCCACTCATTAGAGAAAAAAAAAACCCCTCTAAATTCGCCCAGGTAGTGACTAATAGATCTCAAAATTCATAAATATTGATTGATCACTGGTGCCTATATTTCCAATCTAAATCATCAATAGTCATTGCCTGACCAAATTGATCAAGTCTGAATGCAACAGCCAGCTTCTGAATAAGTAATTGAATTAAGACCAACAAAGCAGTACTCAAGATGATCATCTCACTCGCCTACTTTATAAAAAGATGTAAAGTGCGACATCAAAGCAAAATTATATATTGCACAAGTCACAATCTTCTTTCTATTTTTTAAATTAAGCTGACTTGGCACGCGCCTTTGATCTATTGCAAGGAAGTGATAACTCGCAACCCAAACTATATTAAAACCATCCACAAAAGAAAAAACAGTAGCGGCTTTGCATGTGTAGGGATTATTGTATCAGACCATTAGGTATGGACACTATTACAACTTGTCCAATTCCACAAATCTCAAAATATATATAAGCTATTGATTTCACCATAACCTCTAAATTTGTTTAAATATATGTTTCGGAACAAAGCTATAAGAAACATTAAGACCAAAATAAAAGTCCAAGTTACAAATTTTAATCCTTTTTTTCTCTATAAGGTGAGTGTAAATTATAAGAGTCTTACATGAGCTAAGAAACAGCTTTCATGTGCATCAAAAGCTGCTGAAAATCAGCTCAAAGAACCTAAAAACAAGGGAAAAACAAAAGAGCACAAAACAGGTCCCCTAGACATTAAAAAAAGATGCTTGGACACAATGGGAATGTCACTCCTGGTCTCGAATTACTCTGGCCTAGGGTAATCTCCGAAGTGCGACACACATACTCCCATGTGTTATACATGTCTCGAGCCGAATACAACACACAAAGGAGAGAAAATAACTTTCCGTACACGTGAGTTAAAACTCACTAGAACACATCAATAGTTTTTAATCATAGTTTTTAATCATAACAGAAGCTATAATTCATTCATGTGAGGATATTAATTCACATTCAGTCCAATTAACATTTTAAGTTTAATACAAAAGAATTATACAAGTATATACATTGTTTTACAAAAGAGGGTGTATAAAAGAACCGTATACAAACGCTACCAAACGTATAACAAAAGATTGATGACAATTAGGGGCGACCCATAGAAAAAGGGGCTGGTCACACTCTACTAGAAGCTCTCAAAAAGGGGTTATTACACACTCCGAGGAAGATCACTAAGCGGTTCCGAGCTCAAACCATTATTCTAATTCTGAAGGTACCTCTTGGATAACCTTCTCTCCATCCTTGGCCTTCTCAAGGCCGGGAGCTGCACCTGCGACTATGACTCAAATAGTAGTATCATTAATATGACAATCTAGCAAGTATAGGCAATAATGAGGAAATACATAATGCATGGTTTAAGCAACATTTACTTACTCCCTACCATGCACTTCAGAGAGCCTTCAGTTCAGGTCCCTCTCTTTTTCTCCCACTAAGAGGGTTGAGTTCATGTCCTCTAAGGCATTTACTCTGATACCTTCGTGAGGTTTCCTTGGTGGAGCTCACTTGTTGATAATCTAAACCTCTTGGCATAAATGATCTGCTATTTTGTGAACTTCCTCAAATCTTCAGTAAAATAAGGTTTGGTCCCACTATTGATTAGTCACTTAAAATACATGAATAAAATAATTTGAGATTTTCAAGGATTTTATAGTTATCAATTTGACTTTAGGTCATCATTCTATTAATTGTGTTCTTCTAGTTAAAAGAGAGAGCGAAATGTTACATTTAAAATATTATGGTATGGAGTTTGGATCCTTTGTTGCAGCTGTTACATAGAAACCATATAACACATTCCTGAAACTCCATCATAAGGCACACCTAGTGATAGTCTGGACCGTTCAAGCTGAATTTCATACCATCCACCGCGATATCCTCAAGTTTCAATTAAAAAAGGAGATGAGCCCACCATCCGATGGAGATTCGTGAAGGAAACATGATTAACACCACGTCAACAACTATGCCATGTTAGTGCCTAGTCACGTCTGCATCTGGTGCTCTATTGAACGGTGGGCCTCATTTGTAAAATTTGATGATATGTTAGTGGAGAAGATGTGATTCATCTTGAACAGCGTAGATCATTATAGGTGGGAGCCCCATGGAGTTCGAGACGTGTTACACGGATCCATATAATATAGAGGATCCGAACTCTCTGGTATCAATTCTATTAGTCAAAAAGTGCTTCTCAGTTCCTAGTTCTTTTTCAGTTGCAGTAATTGCAATTCTTCTCATGTCACAAACCTTCCATTTCTTCTAAGGGAAGGTTACTTGGACTTCAGCAGTCATGGACTCTTCCCTCGCATCTTTAAAGCAATCTCACTGATAAAGGGAAAAGAATCTAAGTCCATGATAAAGGGAAAAGACCATTACTTTATCCATTTCACAAATTCTAGGTAAGGTTGGAGTGGAATCATTGTCTAATGATTATATTTTATTTTATGTTAAATCAACGATCATGGTAAAGGGAAAAGAGTTTATTTTCTCTTTTATATATATATATATATATATATGGTAAGTGCTCCTATGAGAGACACTCTCACCAACTTGGTGAGAGATGGGTGGGGGCCCTCACATTTAAGTTAGGGGTCCTTACATTTAATTAGTTGGTGAGAGTGGATATGGAAGTGAGGACCCCCACCCATCTCTCATAAAGTTGGTGAGAGTGTCTCTCATAGGAGCACTTCCCTATATATATATATATATATATATATATTTATATGGCTATGGATCAGACATCTAATGGAAGATTTTCACCTATGCTCTCTAACTATGCATTCCATTTGGTTTGGTGGTTAAGGGGGTTGAGAATTTCAGGACATCTAATAATGTAAGCTTTATAAATAAGTAATTAACGAAGCCTTCTTATATTTGGTTAGGGCTTCAGCTTTGCCTACTTTGAGTCCCAACTCCAAATCCACTAATTAGAGAAAAAAAAAAACCCTCTAAATTCGCCCAGGTAGTGACTAATAGATCTCAAAATTCATAAATATTGATTGATCACTGGTGCCTATATTTCCAATCTAAATCATCAATAGTCATTGCCTGACCAAATTGATCAAGTCTGAATGCAACAGCCAGCTTCTGAATAAGTAATTGAATTAAGACCAACAAAGCAGTACTCAAGATGATCATCTGACTCGCCTACTTTATAAAAAGGAGTAAAGTGCGACATCAAAGCAAAATTATTTATTGCACAAGTCACAATCTTCTTTCTATTTTTTAAATTAAGCTGACTTGGCACGCGCCTTTGATCTATTGCAAGGAAGTGATAACTCGCAACCCAAACTATATTACAACCATCCACAAAAGAAAAAACAGTAGCGGCTTTGCATGTGTAGGGATTATTGTATCAGACCATTAGGTATGGACACTATTACAACTTGTCCAATTCCACAAATCTCAAAATATATATAAGCTATTGATTTCACCATAACCTCTAAATTTGTTTAAATATATGTTTCGGAACAAAGCTATAAGAAACATTAAGACCAAAATAAAAGTCCAAGTCACAAATTTTAATCCTTTTTTTCTCTATAAGGTGAGTGTAAATTATAAGAGTCTTACATGAGCTAAGAAACTGCTTTCATGTGCATCAAAAGCTGCTGAAAATCAGCTCAAAGAACCGAAAAACAGGGGAAAAACAAAACAGCGCACAAAACAGGTCCCTTATACATTAAAAAAAGAAGCTTGGAGACAATGAGAATGTCACTCCTGGTCCCGAATCACCCTGGCTTAGGGTAATCTCCGAGGTGTGACACACGTACTCCCGTGTGTTATACCAGTCTCGAACCAAATACAACACACAAAGAAGAGAAGACAACTTTCCACACACATGAGTTAAAACTCACTAGAACACATCATTAGCAATTAATCATAGCAGAAGTTGTAATTTATTCATGTAATGGTATTAATTCCCATTCGGTCCAATTAACATTTCAAGTTTAATACAAAAGAATTATACGGGTATATACATTTTTTTTTACAAAAGAGGGTGTCTAAAAGAACCCTATACAAACGCTACCAAAAGTATAACAAAACATTGATGACAATTAAGTGTGACCCACACAAAAAGGGGCTGGTCACACTCTCTACCAGAATCTCTCAAAGAGGGGTTATTACGCACTCGAAGAAGATCACTAAGCAGTTCCGGGCTCAGACCATTCTTCTAATCCTTAAGGTACCTCCTGGGTAACCTTCTCTTTAACCTTTGCCTTCTCAAGACCGGGAGCTGCACGTGCAATTGTGACACCAAGAGTAGTATCATCAATACGACGATCTAGCAAGTATAGGCAATAATGAGGAAATACATAATGCATCAAATTGAATTAGAAGACGATTAAATTAACAGATGTCAATGATAAGTATTAACTAGGCAAATTGTGCATAGATCGGATAATTAATGCTAGTGAATCAAATATAATGAAAACATACAAATTGGCTACTACCTTAAACTCATCCTCTCAAAAGAGAGCAAATCTAGTTGGGATGTCACCAGCGGCCCGGCCAAAGGCTAGCTGGCTATCCGGGTCTGGAGTTCCGGTACTCCAGATGACTTACTGCAGTAGTCTCGAATAAAAAATACAATTATTTATGTCAGATAGATCCTAGTTTTATTTTTAATGCGAAATTTAGTCTTTGATTTTAATATATTTATCATGCTTCAACTTGGATGTATGTCCATAAAAAATATAAAAAGTATTAGCTATCTTGATTTGTTAAAATATATTTAGTACTCAAGATGATCATTTGACTCGCCTACCTTAAAAAAAAAATAGTTCACAAGCATACTAATGAGAAAAAAAGTAAAGAGACAAACCCAACAGTAGTGCACACATTATAATAAAAAAATATACAAAAAGCAAGCATATACATGCACAAATTAATAAAGAAATAAAATAAATAAATTAAAGTGGGTGGGACATCTCCTCATAAAGAAGACTAATAATTGAATAAAGTATAATAAAAGGACAAATGGGGTAGTGGTTTTTGCACAAAAAGACAACAGAGCAGGTGCGCAGCAATTAACAAACACATGCGGACCAGTGCAACATATCCCTAGCCATAGGGTTTGTCTCTGCAAGTATAAAATCAAATGTGGAAGGCTGGAAGTTTACCTGCAGCAGCACAACCACAGCCACAGGCGCACACGGCACACAAACTAATGGTCTGATCTCTGAAGACTCTGATTGGATCAGGCCGGCGAGCGGTGGAGCAGGCCGTCGGGCAGTTATGTGAGCAGGGGCGGTTTATAGCTTTCTTCTTTAGTTCTTTCTTTCTTCCTATTAGAATATTAGGGAATAGGGATAGGGACTTTAGGGTTGATGTAACAGAAGTCTTTCTTCTCAAGATTCAAGAACCAAACCAGACGGTTGTCCATCTCAACCAAATAATGAGAAATTGAATGGCTTAAGTTATTCAATTACAAATCAGGGGCTGTTAACTTAATTGCATTACAATTTTCAAATGGATGAAGGACTTATGGGCTTCCCTTTTCTGGCTTTGGGACTTGGGACTTGAGAGACGTTTGACGAGGTCCATGAGGAGATGGATCAAGGCCCATTTCAATTTGGTCTTTTCTTGTTTTATATATATATACTTTGGGCAAGCAATTAAGGGGGGCCAGTTGTTATAAAATTATTATATAAATTAATTAAAACATATTAATTTTAGGGGTTAGTGATTTAAGGGGGGGAAGGGGGCATGGGCCTACTCCGGGGTCCGCCCCTGGATCTAACCCTCCAGGGGTTCTTTGGCAAGACACTGGAAACGACAACTCTACATTGTTATCACCCAATCCCCCTCAGATACCAGTCAATCATCACTATGCCGGGCAATCTGTCATGTCCCATGTGGATCCGAAAACTTTCAAATTTTTCTACGTGTTAAACGACTTGACACTTATATTATCAATGCTTGTCATTGTGCTGCTGTTGAAAGGATGCTTTGTCAACTCCCTGCTCCACAAGTTTCTCGCAGTCTGCTTCACACTCATCTCAGTTTGCACAGTGGGCCTCCTATATTGTTTCAGTACCTTTTATATCATCAGATGTACTAAAATTGCCCATCTTTTTTGTGGTGATTTTCTCATCAATGGAGGTTCTTGTAATCATTCCTCCCAATATCCATGTGGTTTGTTATGAGACTCTTCCGTTCACATCAGGTCGCAGAACCACCTCAGTCGTCGAGTCGAGAGCTGTTCGAAGACCCTGATTTTGTAAGATAGGTGAAGTTATAGCCGGTCTTAAAATGGCTGAGGGATGAATCATTTGAAATCAAATTCTTGTATCTACAATATTATGTTTCTGCTACTGTTATTTTTTGAATGCCTTTCCTGCAAGTCTGTCTGCCTAACGTATTCTCTGTTGGAAAAATGGCTAAGAGCACCATTAGTTTTTATCAAGTTTGAGCTAAAAACTAAGTGGGACCCACTTATCCTTTTAGGTGGGAATATATGGGAATGTAATCTACTCTCTGAGTAGATTAATGACATGTATTGGGTTGCTCTAATCCATTAAGGAGTGAATGAGAAATTGCATCATAAACACCACTACTTGAACATGTTAAACATGAAAACAAAAAGAAGTGGTGAACTTGCTTTCCACATTGCTTGTGAGCAAAACATTAATTGGCTATAAATATGTTTACCTTGGTAGTATAAAATGAGTCTCAGGAGGCATCCCACTTTTGTGGAGGAGGGATGACTTAGATTAAGGTGGGGTTACCACCACCACAAGTGCGTCTCGCTCCCGCCCCCGGGCTTGGGCTTGGGCTTCACGCGCGAGTTGAGCCTGGCTCGGCCCACTACCCATTTATTATTTTTGGAGAAATTTCCCTTTTTGCAAATGAGATGTGTTCTTAGTGGTGTGTCCATTCGCATCTGAAAAGGTGTGTCCAAAGAAACTTTTGTTCACTGAATAGCCACTGTTCTGAACAGAGACTCTGATAAGTTGGATAAAAACTCAGATAAATTTGCCAAAACTCAGATAAATTTATTTGAGTTTTTGGCAAACTTATCTGAACTTTTGGCAAAACTCAAATAAATTTATCTGAGTTTCGAACAATTTTTCTGAGTTTCGAATAAATTTATTTGAGTTTGGACCAAAACAAATTTATCTGAGTTTGAAAAAAAAATTATCTAAATTTTGCCCAGTCTCATACGCAGATTCTTTGGATGATTTTTCCTTTTCAAATAAATTTATTTGACTTTTGCCCAGTCTCACGTGTAGATTTTCTGGATGATTTATCCTTCTTTGAATCAGTTTTTCCCATTTTCTTTTTCTTACATGTCATAATCATTGATTTGTGCAATCAAATAATCTTCACGAAATTGACGGATTTTCTCCTTTTTTTTTCTCCAAATGAAACTCTTAACGAAATTAGTTTTCCTTGTAGACTTTTTAAGTGTTTAAAACTTGAGAAGGGACCTTTGGCTTTATGGAAAAAACACGTAGACCGTTTGCAATAAAAACCAAAGTTGAGGGACTTTCGACCAAATTCCCCTTGTTTTTTTTTTTTTTTTTTTTTCACTCTGGCCCTTAGATCAACAGCCGCAATTATTACTCTGGTTGCTATACACATTGTGATCTCACATTTAATTTTGGAGTGATCTTGTGGACATCCTGATCGGAGTACTGTTCAAGAGGTGTCACGATCAGTAAAATGATTGGGAACCCTGAATTAAAGGCCGCGACGGTTGCATGTGGACTCACCAAGGGAGAAAGTTTCCAGTTTCCAAGGGCCCATTTGCTCCATGTTGAACCATAGCAACTCTAAGCAATGCCTTCGTATCAAGTGGGCTAAAATTGATGGTACATGGGCCAATCTTAAAAAAATGAGTGTGATGGAGTGCTTGAATTTTGCAATTTCAGAATTCATAAATGCCAGATGGGTTTGGATTTTAAAATGCCTCATTATAAGCAATTGAAATTTTAAAATTCCCCAATTTTTTTAAACAGATATTAAATATCTCATAGGAATCCCGGAAACAAGCCGTATCTCAATTCATATGAAGTCTTTGAATGCTAGCTTGAAAATTGTTATATCGTTGAAATAAAGTATTTTTTGGTTTTCCTTCTTTTTAGATTTTTCATTTTTAAATTTTTCTCTGGTACAATATACTCACATCCGCACACTCAAATCATGCTACCGAAGACCGACCCATAGATCCATCCTGGTTGTTTCTATAGATAGACTGACGGAGTGATGCCTCAACAGTCACCACTGGACTATGTATATGGATTTTTTTTTATACTTAAAATATGAATATAAGTCTTTATTGGTTGACTGCTTACATTAATGTCATGTTTGGTAACAAACTCTGCAGTGAAAAGACTCCTGTTTTCCACGATTTTTCAAGTTTTGGTAGCCGCAAATTATTGCCGAATTTTTGCGCCTAAAATCTCTTATTGATATGATTTTGGGATTCGATCCCCCATCCCCATCGAATATGGGGTGGATATAAAAGCCAAAATCCCACCCTACTTCCAAAATAACCTACCATCTCGATCTCGGAACGTAGGATTGTAAAAGTCTGAGGATGCACCAGGTGTCATCCTCCCAAGAAGTCTGTCTTTTATTTGTTAACTCGGTCTTTTATTTGGGTTCCGGTTGGCTTCAGCGAAACTGCATTGCTCATCAACTTTAATTATATATATATTAAAGCAAACGGGGAGGTGGGCTATGGATGGTGCCATGTCAACATTGAAGGAGTTCTCCTTTTAAATAAATATACATAAAAAACTTAGAGATATTTAAGGAGCCATGTCATCACATTCCACTATTTTTTTCTCCAAAAGTATCCATCCATATCTTCTATCTCATAAAGTCTCTCAATCAATATCCTCTAAAATTAAAGTTAATCTTTCAAAAATAATACAAAAGACCATTCTAAGGGGGCCCACTATGTAGATATTATGATTCAAAAATAACATTCTCTTTCACTTATGTGTTACCCCACAAAAGTTTTAGAGAACTTAATAAATCTAACCCATGCACCATCTTAGTGGGACCACCTCATAGAACTTATCAACCTCACTCAAATGTTAAATGGACTTGAGCCTTTTGTTGAACTGAGGCCTTCAAAGAGTTGTCATATATTTTCAGTACTTTTTTATCGTGTGGTTTGAGTTGGGATGAACCTATGTGCACTTGGACTCAAACCTTAGTCTGACCCTGGCCTTTAAAGGGCAGTCTCAACCCACCGATATTTTTTGAGTAGGCAAACTCAAACTTAGTATCTAGGACCTGATATACACCTGAACTCAGGCCGTTTAATCCCTATTGATAGTAGAAATGGGCCAGTCTGGAAACTGGCCCATTGAAATTCCTACAACAGGCCATTAATTTAATGGACTTCTAAATTATAAAACTTATTGCACATGCTTACAATGAGGTTAGTTTTGATGCTTCAACATTCATGTAAAATCCAGAGCCTCAACATTGATGAAAGCAATTAAATTGCCCTCTCTATCGTTATCATGCACCATATATAGATCCCATGCCAGGGACCTTTTTTCCTTGGATCGTTTTTTTTATATATATATTAAATAAATATAGGACATTGATGTAGAATAAAAGGATTCTACACGTCTCTCTCTCTCTCTCTCTCTCTCTCTCTCTCTTAAGTGTTTGGTTGGATGTGGATTTGATTTGCATTTTCAAGCATGCTCTAATGGTAAGTAGGCTCAAAACGAGTGGGTAGTATTTTGGGTCATTGGTTTGGGACTCATCTTAGCCACACTTATACTCCACACGATATACCTAACAGACTGATAAGAAAATGGATGCATTTGTTTTTTCTTTTCTCATTTTTTTTCCTTCTTTGAATGGTATCATTTTTTCTTTTTGCTTCCATCCAGAGTTTTCTCTTTTTTAGTAGGGACTTTCAACCCATGCATTTTTTCAATTTATAAAGATTTTATAGGTGCGCTATTACAAGATTCGCATTGTTACTTTTCACGATAATTTCTTTCTTTTACCATAAAATCTTGAGATCTTTTTCCACTTTATTTTTTTCTAAATTTTTTTAAAAATAATAATAGTAGATTCTTCTTTTATAATTTTAATTATTATAATAATTTACTATATCTTTATTTTAGCACGGGCCCATAGGCATTTGTATATATACAAAGCGAACGCAGACATGGAAAGCAGTCAAGCACTTCCCTTTGCATGCCATGCTTTTGAAAGAGGAACAAATGTCCTTTGCATCATCATTCATCATCATTCATATGTCAGTCAAGTCACGCCATGATATTTCCAAGCAATTGCTCCATTGCTTCCTTCCTGCCCATTGCACAGCATCTTGGTTGCTTCCATCTCATCTCATCTGAACTGGACTGTTTGAGTACATGTGGACACGGAAAGCACAAAAGTTCTTTGCATCATCACCGCTCTCCTTTCACATGTCAGTCAAGTCAAGCCATGATATTTCCAAGCAATTGCTCTCTGTTGCTTCCTTCTGAGTTCCAACCCATTGCACATCATCTTTGGGGTGTGTTTGTGCGCATCCACGGAAGAAACGGAAAACAAATCCGATGTATGCCTGTCGGAAACGCAATCAACGCCACGCCTTGCGCAGAAATTCAGCACAGAAAGGTTGGAAACGTGTCCTTGCCGTGGCTGCACCAAACGTGAGAAGGAGGTGCCAGATTTGGTGGGCAAGTGGCTTCCGCTAAAACCTACTCTGCACAAACAGAACCTCAAAAGAAAGACATTTTCCACGGAATTTCTCAGTTGCTTCCATCTCATGGTCATTGTCGATTTATAAAAAGGCCTCTTCTTCATTTTTCAGAATCTCACTCCATCTTACTTGTTACCGAAATCTATTTCACAATCTAAGTCTCTCTGTTCTTTCATCTTTGCTCTGCGTGATCTGTCAAATGAAGGTCTGATTTCTTTTCCCTCTCTCTTCTGTGATACTTTTTTCTCTACTTTGTATTTACATAATTCTTTGTTAGAATACTATTACAATATGATGACTTTCTATTTCTACTCCAATTGGGTCCTCTCCCTAGTTTCTTTGATATTGCACTTACTCCTTTTTCAAGAAGAGTTGAGAGTCCGTTTCAAAAGAAAAGAAAACGGAGTAGTTAAGAGTCCTTATCATCTTGACTACTTTGTTAGTCTTAATTTAATCACTTGTTCCGAAAATTGTTGCGCATTCATACTTGATCAATGTATGTGAGACAATGACTTTGGTGATTTATATTTGAAACATACACAGGCTCAATCTTAATTTAATCACTTGTTCCGAAAATTGCAGTTATATCCCCGGCCATTGAGATCTAACCCCTACTTGTAGCAAACAATAGGAGTTATGGACGGAAGGCTCTTCGAAGCGGCAATAGGAGGGAATAAGGATATGTTGCTAGCGCCCATCAACCTTGATCGAGTAATGAGCGAATGTAGAGGAAAGGATAACCCTCTTCATGTGGGAGCTCTGTACGGGCACGTGGAATTCGTGAGAGAGATCTTAAATAGAAAACCGGAACTCATCCGTGAATTGAACTCTGAAGGACAATCTCCACTGCATCTTGCTTCTGCGAGAGGCCATGTTGAAGTTGTAGATGAGATCTTGAGTAAAGATGCTGATGCTTGTTTCATTCGTGACGGAGATGGAATGATTCCTCTCCATCTTGCAGCAATCAAAGGCCGACTCGACGTGTTGGAGACGTTGGTTGAAGCTAAAAAAATGACTGCTTTCATATTGACAAAAAGTGGAGAGCCGATTCTCCACCTGTGCGCAAACAATTCCAAGTTCAAAGCCTTAGAGAAGTTGTTAGAATTGGTCACAGAGGATAACTTCTTGAATTTGAAAGACAGTGATGACAACACAATCCTTCATGTCCTTTCAGACCAGAGCCAGGGTGAGGTATGGATATCATCTCCTTCCAAAAGTTGGAAGTTATTTTCTTATTTCTCGCTGTGAGTTTATGGTCTTCCTCTTCTATGTTGGCTTGTAGTTGCAAGGCTGGTTATAAGGATAAAGTTTCTTCCATCCACATAATTCCTATCCTCAAAACTAACGTCATTGCCTTCCGCAACATATCATGTCGCCCTTTTTCTGGGACCCTTGCACTAGCGATACTGGGGTTCACGGACCCCGTAAGTTTTGAAAACCACGTTATCTCTTTAGTAAATTTTACGAAATTTTACACATGTAACCTCCGAAATTTATGAAAGTCTCTTTATTCTTTAGATAACTTTATAAATATTTACATATGGCCCTCCAAATTTTCTAAAACCCCCTTTTTTTTTTATAAGATTTAATAATTATTTACATATGGACCCGCAAAAATTTCAAAAAAGCTACTACATATTTTGAAAACTACATGTATTTTTCAGATGTGAGATCCTAAAGAATTTTTTTCTACAAAATGGCCCCACCAAGGAAGAATTTCTGGTCTGGCCCTGGTCACTCTCGAGAACATCCACACATGGAGAAAGCACTTGCACAAGCCAGGAGAGGGCACCTGCACACATGGGGAGGCCACGTGAGGGCAAAACACTGTCCCACATGCAGAGAAGGGAGACCAAGGGATGGGTTCCCAACAAACTAGGCAACACCTCGTTTTTGCTGTGTTGGGCTGGTGCTAGAAGTGTTCATGGGTCGAGCTGAGGCATATCCGGCCCAGCCAACCATTAGAATTATAAACCTTTATCCAGCCCAATCTCAGCTCACCCAACACATGCGTAGCCTGAGCCCAACCCTTTACTCAATCGGGCTGGGCTGCCTATCACACGTTTGGGCTTTCTAGTCACTTGTTTGTGTAAATCGATTATTAAACTACATTGTATTTTATTCAGGCCGGGCTTGGTCTGGCCATGCTTTGGCTTTCAAGCATTTAATCAAGGCTAGGACCATATTTATATGGGCCAAGGATTTAAATCTAGGCATGACCAATATATTACAAAACAAGGCCATAACCCGGCCCTGGGCCCGACCCTTGAGCACCCTTCCTTCCAAGTTTGGGTCTTACCCAACCACCCTAACTCCTTCATCATTGCCCCACAAGTTTTAATAACTCTATATTAAGAATAAATCAGTTAGTACTCTAACAGTCTGATCCATTTGGTGAGTGTAAACCTTGGAGTTTGGTGACTATAAAGTGAGTCTCGGTTTTGTGGACCCTTAGATTGATCATAAGTGGGCCCTATGATGACTTTCTTACTCACCTCATAACGGGGCCCGTCTAATGGTCCAACCGAGCCCCCCCCCCCCCCCCCCCCCCCGATAGTTACTAGACCCTTGGATATGAACCCATCTGAAAATACTGGACTGTTGGATTGATTGTGCATCCATTTTTAACAGTGATAATTTGTGTGCCATTGATCAAAGGAGTAGGATGACCATGCGAGCCCTGGTCATCATACATCTTTAGGACGGCCCACCTAGATCGTTCCTCCTCGTCCGATCTCCTGGTTGGCCCCACTGCTAAGCATTCATGATAAGGACCCATGTATGTGTATATATAACAAGCACCCCAATGTGAGAAACCGTGTGAGACAACATGAGACAATTGTTGGGGCCCCACATATCATGGGAGAAGTGGCAATTAAAAGAATCAAAGATCCAGGTGGGCCCCATGAACTGTCTCACAAAGCTCTTCGACACTCCACACATGGGAGACCGCCTTGCATCATCTTCTTTGAATTCGGATCCCCTGTTTAGACCAATCAAGGAGGGACACATTAGCTTATTGAGTTTAATTAAAAACAGGTGACAGCTCTGTCTTTTAAGCACAAAACAAGTATAAAATAAATGTGTAAGCCCCTGATTGGTCCAAAGAGGGGATCCGGATCTTCGTTTTAATTAACATCAGCGTTCTTAACATTAACATGTATTGATTACCAAAAAAGGAAAAAAAAAAAAACATTAATATGTATTCAAACATTTCTTTTGTGTACAGCTGATACGGTTATTGGTCCAAAAAGGGACACTGGACGTCAACGCTGTGAACATCCACGGCTCTATGCCCTTGGATGTCTCAATTGGAAAATCACGAGGCCGCCAAGCATGGGATACTTACTCTAGCCTGATACATGCTGGGGCTAAAAGATCAGTGCCAATTTTCACGATTGGTGAAAACAGGATGATTGGAAGTAGGTTCAACGAGGCACTGTTAGTGGTGGCTATACTGATGGTCACCGTGGCCTTTCAAGCTGGGATGAACCCTCCTGGAGGTGTTTGGCAGGATACTGGATACCACAATGCTACATTACCCGATGCTCCCCAACCCTCCCCTCCCAAACTAGTGCATCACTATGCCGGCCAATCGGTCATGTCCCACGTGGATCGGAAAAGATACAAAGCTTTCTCTCACTTAAACGGCTTTACACTTTTTTCATCGATATGTGTCATCGTACTGCTAAAAGAATGCTTTGTCAAATCCCCGTTGTACCGGTGGCTTGCAATCGGGTTCACATTTATTTCGGTTTGCACAATGTGGGCTGCCTTTGCTGTTTCATTACCTTATATATCATCAAATGTAAAAAATTGGCTTGGTCTTTTAATGTTAATGGAGGTCGTAGTAATTATAATTACTCCTCCCAATTTCCATGTGGTTTGGTGTGAGACTCTTCGATGGGTTCGCATCAGGTGATCGCAGAACCAGCACAGTCCAGGCGAGAGCTGTTGGAAGACCTTGATTTTGTATGACAGTTGAAATTCTCGCTAGCCAGTACTAAAATGTCCAGAGATGAATAATTTGAAACCAAACTCTTGTATCTGCAATATTATGTTTCTGCTAATGTTATTTTTTTGCATCCCTTTCTCCTAGTTCGTCTTTGTCAGGCCTTGTTTATTCTCTTCTTTGAATTGTTTAATAAGATGATTGATTGTTGTAAATGCTCATAATCAAGTATTTTTATTGTTAATTAGAGTCGTCACCAACTCTATCATATCACTTATCTATTAGGTACTGGACTCCCAAGTCGAATGAGAGTTTTTAGCTAATGATTTTAATGTGAATTGGTTTTACTTGAGATAAAACGGGATTAATTTTTGTTTATGGTTTTAATTAAAATAAGACTTTGCTTGGTCTTATCTGAGATGAATCAGGATTACTTTTTTTTTTTTTTGTAAAGCTCCAACTAGAATAAGATCGATCACCTTGTTTTGTTAGAATCAGTATTGTATGTATGTATGTATGGGTATCCCCCCCCCCCCCCCCCCTCGCTCTCTCTCATGGGATATAGCGAAGTTTTAATCCAATGTGAGCCGGTCCACGATAAGATTGAGCATGTTTAAAAATAAATATGAATAAAATATCAAAAGAAATTTAAGTGTTTCACACATTATAGGGACACTTTCTAGGACATGCAAAAGGAGTATAGTATGTTCAATCTAAAATGCCTCCCCAACCCAACAAACATTTACCCATCATGTAAGACTTGTTGGCTATAGATTATGAACAAAACCATTCACAATCATAAAAGGAATCAGGATATGGGCGAAAATAACAACTTCAAGATCAACATACAACTCTTTAATATCAATCAAATTAGAATGGATGGCCCAATCGAGGGACCCATTGATCACTCAAACACTTCTAAGGCATCGTAGAATGGGTGGATCTTGCGAAAACGCTGTGCTTTAGCTTTCTTCACCACGGACAAGACGATCTTTGCATCAGCTTCCTATAGAGAAGATATCTTGGGCCCATCATGCGGTCATGCATAAACACAATAATTATCAAACCAAATAGTGAATCCAAAGCACACTTTTCCATCCGCAGCCATAAATAAAACATCAGCCAAAACAATGGTCGTGCCTACTGGAAACTTCAATCTAAAACCATTGCAAGAAGGCGTGCTTTTGAAACTTGCTTACATAGTATGCATTGGATTTTCTTCATCGCTAACCTACTTGTCCTCTCTTGTACTTTCACAAACAACTAGTGGGTATTATGAACCTAACTTGATGGGAAACGGACCCCTGTTTGATCCAAACAGGGCAATAGGGGGTGCCACATATATGGGAAGAGGATTTTTCCAGGGGATGGGATCTTTTTGAGGAGATAGGATCTAACATCTCAACCTCATGTGGCACCCCGATTGGTCCAATGAGGTTTCGCCAACCTGATGATGATGACAAACAACTGGTCAACAAGTCACTAATATTTTATACAAAGAAATTGTTTTCTTGGAGACCAAGATTAAGGCCAGAGAATCTTAGAGGCCAATCTCTAGGGCTGAAAGAACCAGATTTTTTGAAACAGTCGGTGACCATTCTCACTGTGTGAACAACATGCATGGTGGGGCCACCTATCACTAATCCAAATCGTGCACCAAATAGGTACCCTCGTGATAGTCACTAATCCTCATGTCTTGCGCCCATGCAAAGGGACTGCACAGTTGGATGGAGGGTTAATATTTTTGAATATAAAGATATTAAACTTATGGACCACGGATGAATGGTTAGAAGCATTAGATTGGAGGGTCAAAACTTGATACTTGGAATGGTCCCATACAAATCTTTTTATCCTCGTAATCTCACCAATAGATGGGACTCATAGTGGGCGGCACAAATGGTTCTCAGGGAAGGGTCACACCCAAATAAAACACTTTTTAATTATCTGTTCTAACAAAGTGCAACGTCAAAGCAGAGATTTTCTTTTCTAGATTATCCGTACCATAGTTTTCTTTGTCTACTTGTTAGTGAGCCGACTCGCCCACTTCTTGCATCCCCAGTGCAATTTCGCCGAAGCTGACTGGGACCAAAAGATAAAAGCGAATTAATTCAAAAGAATGATGGGACCCGCTCCATTCCAATGTGAACTTCCGCATCTGTCAGTGCAAGGGATGGAATTTAACTCCACCATTCCAGATTATCTCTATCTGGGCCACAAAATGGAGTTCCATTAAAGTGTTCATGTGTAATGACTGCGATGGATGATCCAGGCTCTAGTCTCTTCTACACTCAGCTGTAAAAAGGGACACTAGAAAAAGCAAATCACAAATGCCACATTTTATTTCCTCTCCACTTGAAAAGGGGAGAGAAAAGGAGTGAGGGTTATGCCTCTTCTTTGTTCTTCTGTTGTCGCAGGTAGAGGGTTCGAGGGGCTGAAGCCCCCACCACATCTGAAAAAGTTAAAGAATTTTAAAACCCCCCATCAGATTTTAAAATTTATTATAAGTTTTTCTCTTACATTAGCCTCTTCCCCCTAT
The DNA here is from genome assembly GCA_028538565.1 of Umbellularia californica. Lineage (NCBI taxonomy): Eukaryota > Viridiplantae > Streptophyta > Magnoliopsida > Laurales > Lauraceae > Umbellularia > Umbellularia californica. The sequence goes on along the minus strand of JAPQWN010000006.1, from coordinate 75,712,212 downwards.
ACTTCTTTTACGTAAAGTTTCCCAAGTTGGATTTCCTGAGTCCGCCCTTAGAGGGAGATAAAAGATAGAACACCACCTAGGAAAAAAAAGTCTTAGATCCGATCGATAAGTGCCTCTAGTTCTAACAAGAGAGAGATGGACGCAGAGCTCTTCGAAGCGGCAATAAGAGCGGATACAGGAATGTTGCCAAACGATCCACTTATCCTCGATCAAGTGAATGAGAGAATGCACAGGAAAGAATAACCCTCTGCACTTGGTACTCTTTATGGGCATGACCAATTCGTAATAGAAATCTTGAGTTGAAAACGAGAATGGGCTCGTGAATTGAACTCTCAAGGACAATCTCCACTGCATCTGGGTTCGGCTAGAGGACATGTAGGAGTTGTAAGGGAGATCTTGAGTAAAGATTCTGATGCTTGTTTTGTTCGTGACCGAAATGGAATGACTCCTCTTCATCTTGCATCAATCAAAGGCCGACTCGATGTGTTACAGGAGTTGGTTAATGATAAAGGAGAACCGATTCTGCATGTGTGTGCAAGAAATAACAAGTTCGAAGCCTTAAAGATGCTGGTGAATTTGGTCCGAGATGATGAGTTGGTGAAGTTGAAAGACACTGACGACAACACGATTGTTACACCCCGACCCCATCTAATCCTGATTAGTATTAATTAACCATGTTTTATCTAAATCAAAGGTGTTCAATTGCTAATTATAGTGGTTAGTGTTTATTAACCTTCTTAGATTGAGTTGGATGAGTTTTGCACCTGGTATAAGTGAGTGAGAACCGAATTGACTCAATTGAGTTGAGTCAGGAACTTTTTCGTAAATATAGGTTTTCGTGTTTTTCATAATTTGATCGTCATTTTGACATCATCACGTGTATTTTGATGAGTACATTGATTTTCATATTAGGCATTTCTTCATTTGACCAACCGTTGTGGAATTGGACCCTCATTTGACTCGAAGTAGAAATATGCTTTTGGAAATGGACTTTCTTGCAAATAGAGCACTTTATTCCCTTATGTATATATAACTCTACCCCTTTCTTTCGTTCCTTCTTCCTTTCTCACTACACTTTTCCTCCTTCTTCTTTTCTCCTTTTCTCAATCGAGCAAGAAGGAGCTGTGCTTGTGCTTTGAAGACTTGGAGAGTTAGAGAGTGAACTCTACTACACCTTCATCATCTTCTTCACCTCCTCCTCTTCACTAGTTGGCTAGAGGCTATCTCCACCCTCCTTCAATCCTTCCAAATTCAAAATACTTAGAAGAGGTAGGCTTCAAGAACTTTTGGTGGAATTTTAGAGTTGCATTTGAGTCAAAAAGACTCTTGGTTGAGCACACATGCATGTTCATATAGTTTCATGTGTTTATTGTTATTAGGGTTTGCTCATTTGGGGCTTTTGAGATTTTCTTTGAGTCAAGTGTGTGAGAAGCTTTGGAAAGCTCTTTTTGAGGCAAGTATAAGCATAATTTGGGTTTGCATTTTGTGCATTTTCGATTGATTCTAGTATTTCTCTTTCTCTCTCAAAAATTTTGGGTGTTTATATTGATAGATGATAAATGAATTGGATTCCTTCATGTGGGTTTGTGTTGGAATATATGGAAGTCTTGTGTATGTGTTATGGGGAGCAAAGAGGCTCATTTTGCAAGGATTAAAGAAGGAAAAGTAAACTTCGTAAGTTCTACCGGAAGTACTACCGAAATTTGACAGAGAGCTAAGAAATTGAGAACCCTTAGTTCTACCGGAAGTTCTACCGGTAGAAACAGTCAAAAATGTGGCAGAGAGCCTGGAGAGGGAGATTCAGTTGCTTAAACCGGAAGTAATACCGGTAGAGATGCTTCTACCGGAAGTACTACCGGTAGACGGACCTGAACCCATTTTTTAGACTTTTTTTTTGCTCAAATAATGGTGTGTTGACCCTTCTGGGGTATTTCCACCCTCCTTAATCTCTCATTTAGTGGGTTTTGGAGTATACCCTCACTTCCATAGGAACTTAGAGAATTTTTGAATCTTATGACCATAGAATGGGAACCTTAACCACATAATTGGGCCGATGGATATTCCTAGTCTAAAACTATGCCATGAAAAATTCGTTGGGAAGTTCAACGTCTCTCTTGTAACTAGTGACACCAAATAAATGTAGTATTTCGTTGATTCTCCCAACCTATTTTGAATTGGACGGTAGAGGACTAAAAACATAAAAATCTAGGTTTAAATTGTAAAATAAAAATAGTTTGATTTCTAAGTAATTGCATTTCATATTGGTGTGTGAATTCCCTTCGTATCTCAGAATCCTACTTACTAGATTGATAAATTCTTAGTAATTCCATTTGAATATTTCCAAATTGATGTTTGGTAGAAATGATGATTGAGTAAGAAATTGAAAAGATGTGATTATCAGTTGATTAGTTATGAATAATGAATATGAGTTTACTCAATTCTACTTTTATTCCGAGTATTATTGATTCTATCGAGTCGGCACTACTTAGCTTCGACCTAGTGATGCCCGACGGGGTTACACTCGGTTTATTAATTGGGACTACTGCAGTAAGTCATTTGGAGCTCCGGAACTCCAGATCCGGGTAGCCAGCTAGCCTTTGGCCGGGCCGCTGGTGACATCCCAACTAGATTTGCTCTCTTTTGAGAGGATGAGCTTAAGGTAGTAGCCAAGTTGCGCGTTTCCCTTTTTACTTGATCCGTCATGCATAATTTATACATTTGAGCACAAAATCTCCTGTTGGCATTTATTGTTGATTTCTATCAATTTAATCGTTTTAAATTCAATTGAAACATTATGTATTTCCTTATTATTGCCTGTACTTGCTTAATCGTCGTATTAATGATACTACATTTGGTGTCACAGTCTCAGATGCAGTCTCCGGTTCCCCAGAGGCCGAGGAGAGAGAGAAGGTTACCTATGAGGTACCTTCAAGCCTAGTAGAATGGCCCGAGGCCCCTTGAGTTTTTCTTCCGTGGAGCGCGTCACCTCTTTTGGATAAACTATTTTGTTGTGTGGTTGGCCCTTTTTGTGTGGCCCACACTTGGTTAATAGCAATTCTTTTTATTGATATTTTTGGTAATGATGTATAGGGTTCTTTAGCTTACCCTCTTTTGTATAACAATGTAATTAATTGTATAATTCTTTTGTACTAAAACTTGAACTGTTATATAGACTGAATGGAATTTGATACCTCACATAGATGAAATGCAGCTTCCGCTATGTTTAATCGTTTTAATGTGTTTAGTGAGTTTTAACTCACGCATGTGGATAGTTGGTTTTCCTCTCTTTCGTGTGTTGAACTTGGCTCGAGACAGGTACAGCATACGGGAGTACGTGTGACACACCTCGGGAACTACCCTAGGCCAGGGTGATTCGGCACCGGGATGTGACAACCATCCTCCATCTCCTTTCAACCAAGAATCAGACAGAGGTATTTATTTCATCTTTCTAACGGTCGGAAGTTATTTTCTAATTTTCGTTGGGATTGCAAGGATCCTCCTCATGTTGCTGGCTTTTATTAAGGCCAGTTCTTTCTTTGGATAAGCATTTAGAAATTTGGACTTGGTCCGATTCGGCCCTGGTTAGCTCAGTCTGGGTTGAGTCGCCGAGCCAGGTCGAGTCACAGGTGGAAGGTGAATGGTATTGTAAGAGAATCCGTTTTCTTTTGTAGATATGCCATGGGAAAGGTACATGCCACTGTTGCCAAAGAGTAGACGGCTAGAGGGCTTTGGATCTATAGACGAGGCTTGAATTAGTTGTAGATATTTAGGCGTACGTGCCTTGGAAGCTTTGACAGTTGACCTAGAGAAATCTCAGGTTGAAGGAGTAAAACTCCGGGGTACTTACCCCATCATATATGGTCACCTTCGTCCAAGAACTATCCATGAGCACCCCTTGTAAGTACTACCTTTGGGACCTACTTAGGGCCATGTCAGTCACCAGGGAGGTAGGGGATCAAAAGATTTGGATGGAACTTACTGGTGTAAAAAGTTTCAATTTCATTGGACCATCCTAACTCCTTAATCGTATAGAAAAACAGAATTCGTGTCGCTATAAACAAAACTCCTTAACCATGACCCCGAAGTTCAATGTTTTCTTAAGGCATCATTTTTTTTTTTTGGGGATTTTTCAATGAGTGCCAAACTGAGACCTGTGTCAATTTATTGGGAGTAATTTTGAGTATCGTGGGGAGAGGTGGATGTTTTGTTTGTGTGCGGGCCCCAAGGTGGTGTGCACGGTAAGATAGAGTGCAAGGTGGTCATGGTAAGATCATTTGTAAGATATGTGTATTTATAGATATGATACTATGTGCACCTTCTTGTGGGAGGCATCTTGGGCCCCACCAATCAAGGCGAATGTAGGGGAGTGAAAGAACTAGATGTGCCGCCTCTGTGTAAAAAAATTAGGCCCCTTGATTTGTGGCCAAGTAATTTAATGGTTCTATATAATAAATAATTTGGTAATCGATGGAACAATCTCATTGAGATCGGTGTAAAAAATGGTATTTGCAACATTTAGATGAAAGATCCGTGCAGACCTCGTACACCTGATCCTTTCTAAACACACATATATCCTCCTTCCTGTTTTTGAGTTTTCATGCTTAGGGCCCACCTACGATCAATCTTAAATTAGCACTGTTCCAACTTTTACATGCTTCGAAACATCTTGATCTCTGATTGGCCTTATACATTGAAATCCATTAAACTGTAATGTTTAGTTATCTTCTATTTTAAGCAACTCAATTTCTTCATACTCAGACCAACTAAGGTTACACTTCATATATTTATAGTCTTGGGCCTGCTTGTTCTCATTCCATTTAATTCAAAGATCACTTCATCGTCCACAAATAAAATCTAGAGTAAAACTTTATCTCAGTATAAAATTATGTACTGTAATGCGTTTTAGCCTTTTTTTTTTTTTAATGCTATACATATAAATGCTTTGTTTGCTTAATAAGAAAACACTGTTGTAGGAAAGAGAGAAATCAAGAGAGAATATTAGAGGGAGAATAAAGAGGGTTTTCTATTATCTCATATGTGTGTCTCAATACAAAGGTAGAGATACCTATATATAGGCAAAGTAACCCTACAAAAGAGGAAACTAAAATCTAACCCTAACTCATCCCAAGTGGGCATCCACTTAAGATCCATATCTTATAACACTCCCCCTTGGATGACCACCATTCAATGACAGTTGCCTCATTAAAAACCTTGCTAAGGAAAAACCCAGTGGGAGAAAACCAAAGCGAAGGAAAAAAGAGTACAACATTCTTCAAGATCATTGAACCGGTGTTGGACATGCATTAATGCTGCCTCATTAAAACCTTAACTAGGAAAACCCAGTGGGATAAAACCTAGAGAAGGAAAAAGAGTACAGCGCACAAATGTCCATGGGTAGCATACTTCAGGATGCTCCCTGATAAACCACTCCCCCTGATGATAGCAACCAGTTACATAGTTTGATGGTGAACTCTACGCATGCCAATCTCATATACAAACTTCTGGAATACTGATTTGGGCATAGATTTGGTAAACAGATCAGCCAGGTTGTTACTCGAACAAACTTGCTTGACTTCAATTTCATTGTTCTTCTGAAGTTCATGAGTGAAGAAGAACTTCGGTGCTATATGCTTAGTCTTATCTCCTTTAATGAAACCTTCTCGGATCTGTCTTATACATGCTTCATTATCTTCATAGATAATATTCGAGATACTTGCAATAGAAGGTAATTGACAAGAACTACGAACATGCTGAATCAAAGATTTTAGCCACACACATTCCCTACTGGCTTCATAAAGAGCCAAAATTTCAGCATGATTGGAGGAAGTAGCTACCAAAGTCTGTTTAGTAGAACGCCAAGAAATGGCGGCATTACAATTTAGAAACACATAACCTATCTGTGATCGACCCTTATGAGGATCAGAGAGATAACCTGAATCTGCATATCCTACTAAACTGGAATCTTTATGATTGTAAGCATAAAATATTCCCAAATCAGTTGTTCCACGCAGATATCGCAGGATGTGTTTAATGCCAATCCAATGCCTTTGAGTTGGTGCGGAGCTATACCTGGCAAGTAGATTCACAGAAAATGCAATATCTGGTCTAGTGCATTGTGCCAAGTACATCAAAGCTCCAATAGCACTTAAGTATGGTACTTCAGGACCCAATATCTTTTCATTTTCCTCGATGGGACGGTATGGATCTTTCTTTATATCAAGAGACCGGACAACCATAGGGGTGCTTAATGGATGTACCTTGTCCATACCAAATCGTTTTAAAACCTTCTCGGTATAATTAGATTGTTGGACCAACATCCCATTAGAATTTCTCTCGATTTGCAAGCCGAGACAAAATCTCGTTTTTCCAAGGTCTTTCATTTCAAACTCTTTCTTTAAATAATCTGCAGTTTCTTCGAGCTCTTCTGGAGTCCCTATCAAATTTATGTCATCCACATAAACTGCTAATACTGCAAATCCCTTCGAGAATTTCTTTATAAATAGACACGGGCAAATGGGATCGTTTGCATACCCCCTTTTAGACAAGTATTCACTAAGACGATTGTACCACATTCTTCCGGATTGCTTCAGGCCGTACAATGATCGCCTTAATTGGATTGAGTACGTACTCCTTGGCTTTGCTTCAGGCAAAGGAAATCCTTCCGGGATTTTCATGTGAGTTTCTGTGTCTAAGTCCCCATACAAGTAAGCAGTTACAACATCCATAAGTCTCATTTCTAGATTTTGAGAAACTGCTAAACTTATCAAATATCTGAATGTCGTTATATCCATAACAGGGGAGTATGTTTCCTCATAATCAATCCCAGGTTTCTGCAGGAAACCTTGTGCCACTAATCGTGCTTTATATCTAGTAATTTCATTCAGCTCATTCCTTTTTCTTACAAACACCCACTTGTAACCTACAGGGTTAACATCTTTTGGGGTTTGTACTATAGGCCCGAACACACCACGTTTGTTAAGAGACTCTAACTCTGTTTTGATGGCATTTTCCCATTGTGGCCAATCCTTTCTTTGTCGACATTCATTTATAGAACGTGGTTCTGTGTCCCAATCATCATCATCATTTTCCTTTGATATTTGTGTAGCTACCGCATATGCAAATGCGTCATCGATGATAATCTCATTTCTCATCCATCGCTCTCTTGAATAATTGTAAAGTATAGAGATCTCTTCATTTTCTGGTACCGGTGCCTCTTCAAGGGCTTCCAAAGTCTCATCAGGGACTTTCATTATTCTAGAGAGAACGGACTTTTCCATAACCTCTTCAGGAGCATTATGTGCCTCTTCGGGAGGAACCTCTCCAGGAGCGTTACGTGCCTCTTCGAGAGGATATGATGATGATTGCTCATTTCTCCTTTTCCGCGGAGCTAAGTCCTTTGAACCTATAGGTCTGCCACGCTTCTGGCGTATTGCAGATTCTTTTGCTGCCGTATTTTGATTTTGTCCTACAGGGACATTAATCCTGGCAGGTGCATTCATAGCTGGCACATGTGACTTCGTCACTTTTGCTGCATCGTTAAATGCATCAGGCAATTTGTTTGCAATTTCTTGCAAGTGCACAATTCTCCGTACTTCATTCTCACATTGTGAAGTTCGGGGATCCAGATGAGACAAAGTGGAAGTATTCCATGTTAATTCTCGCCGTTCTTCAGGAACGGTTTGTTCTACAGGAACAATACGTTCTTCAGGAACTATCTTATCTCCCCCTAACGGCGGGAAGATTGTCTCATCGAATTGACAATCGGGAAAACGAGCAGTGAAGACATCTCCTGTCCTTGGTTCTAAATATCGAATAATCGAAGGAGAGTCATAACCTACATATATTCCCAATCTACGTTGTGGTCCCATTTTAGTACGCTTAGGGGGTGGTATTGGGACTTGAACTACACAACCAAACTTGCGCAAGTGAAAAATATTGGGTTGATGTCCTGATATAAGTTGTGCAGGAGAATATTGATGATATGCCGTGGGCCGAAGTCGAATTAACATTGCTGCATGCAACACAGCATGTCCCCAAGCACTAACCGGTAAGTTGGACTGCATTAGCAGAGTCCTAGAAATAAGTTGGATGCGCTTGATCATGGATTCAGCTAAGCCATTCTGGGTGTGGACATGGGGGACAGGATGTTCGACTACAATTCCTATAGACGAACAGAAATCATCAAAAACCTGTGATGTAAATTCGCCTGCATTATCAAGTCTTATAGACTTAATGGGATAATCAGGGAAGTGAGCCCTCAGTTTAATAATTTGAGTTAATAGGCGGGCAAATGCTACGTTCCTAGTTGAAAGTAGGCAAACATCCGACCAACGGGTGGAGGCATCGATCAAGACCATAAAATACTTAAAAGGTCCACTAGGGGGATTGATGGGTCCACAAATATCACCCTGTATCCTTTGTAAAAATGATGGGGATTCGTATGCAACTTTAGTAAGAGAGGGTCGGGTGATCAATTTCCCTTGTGAACATGGGATACATAAGTACCCACTAGGTATGGTCAATTGATGGTTCTCTAAGGAATGCCCAAAAGAGTTATCTATGAGTTTTCTCAACATTGTAGCCCCAGGGTGACCTAACCTATCATGCCAAAGCTGTAAGGCCTTAGGATCACTGAGCTTCGGGCTTGACTTTGTCGTTTTGCTTATAACAGAATGTGATTCAACATTGGAGATTGTCGTGTAATATAACCCTGAAGAGAGTGCACTTAGTTTTTCTAGTATTTGCTTCTGGCTTCTAATACTAGTAACGATGCATAAGTATTCCTTGTTACCTTCACTTACAGTCTCAATGTGGTACCCATTCATTCTGATGTCTTTGAAACTAATCAAGTTTCTTCGGGAACTTTTTGAGAATAAAGCATCTTTAATGAATAGATGGGTACCATTAGGTAACATCATATGGGCTCTTCCGGAGCCTTCAATTATCTTTACAGGTCCAGCTATGGTGGATACCTGTCGTGGAATGAGCATCAATTCTGAGAAAAATTTCTGATTTTTCAGAATGGTGTGTGTTGTGGCACTATCTACCAAACATAGATTGTCCTCAGTTCCATGATCCATACCTTAAACAAAAATAATAGAAACATCATAACTATGCAATCATATGATTAAAAAAAATCATCATAAATTAGGACATTAATGAAGTTTTCTATCAAAACAATAATAAAAAGAATCTAAAAACATGCACTTCAAATGAACTAAAAAAAATTAAGTTTTTGATGTTCAAAGAATCATAGGTCTTCTAGACCATGCCAGGGGGTGCCCCCAAAAGATTATTAAATGCCTCATTTTCCAGATGTTGGTTATCTTCATCCTCAAAGAAGTCACGAGTCTCCAAGTTTGTAATGTCAATTGGAGGACTCTCTGATGTCATGATATCCCAATTCCAGCCTTCTAGATCATTTGTCTCTACTGAATGGACAGAGGCCTTGTATGCTTTGTATCGTTCCACCACTTCCTTGCCAGACACTGGATGCCACAATGCTACATTATTTCCCAATGAAGCTCAATCCTTTGTGACAACACTAGTGCATCACTATGCCGGGCAATAGGTCATATTGTTTGTGTATCCGGCGAGTTACAATCTTTTATCTTTCATGATCTATTCTCGTCATCCAAATTCTCTTAATCAGAAGCTTCCGTACCTCCTGGATTTTCAATATTGCCCTCCTCAATCATCCTTACAACAATTTCAATTCTGGAAATGTGGATCGCCTATACTTTTTCGCTCTATTAATTTATATCATCAAGTAATGAAAGATCTGTATTCACCTGAATTGTGGTAATACTTTCGTTGTGTACTTTATACATGGCAATTGGCGCTCATGATCACCGTGTGCTTTTTTTTTTCCTGTCATTGTGTACCTCATGACATTTGTATCAGTTGGCAACAGCAGCTCAGTCGAGTCAGGAGTTGATCATGGAACACCTTGATTTTGTAAGACAGCAAAATTTTCTAACCAGTCTTAAACTGTGTTGAGAGGGACTATTTCAAGCCAATGCTTGTAGCTTGAATATTTTGAAATTTTGAAATCAAACTGTTGTATCTACATTGTTAAGTTTCTGCCTGTTACTTTTAATGCACGCGTTGCCTACACTTAATCTTCTGCATGCCTAATGTATTCTTTTCTTATATTGTTTAGTAGGATGATTGATTATGGACTGTGTTGGAAAATTCTAAAAATAAGAAATCGTATGTTAGAATTTTTATTTTCTTGGAAAACACTTGTCATATTGATACATTTTTCATCTAAGGAAAGTGTTAAGAATCCCATTCAAAACCATTATTTTATTAACGCATTTCATGTTTGGAAACTTCTTGTTTGACTTTCTTGCCATGATTGAATCCCACGTCAGATAAACTCAAGATAAAGTGGGCACTTGTACCCTAACTGATGTACCTGGACTTGCAGCTTTAAGCTAGATTGGGGATGGTTTATTTTTAACGTTCCTAGTTGTTACACCTCATCCCGAGTTAATTGAAGTTAACTCTAATTAATTAAAATTAATATGGATTAAGTGTGATTAATCAAGATAGATGTGATTAGTGGATAAAATGGATCAAATTAGTCACATTTGAATGAATTAAGCATAATGATCAAGGTTGAAAGAAATTGACTTGATAGAGTTGAATTTAGCCTTAAATTAATGGAATTAAGGACTTTTTCGTAAATTTGAATTTGTACGTTTTTCATCGAATACTGTAAAATTTGATGTCAACATGTGTAATTCGATGAGTACAACAACTTTCATAATACATTCGTTTTCATTTGACTTCAAATGAAGCAAGTGAGTCTTAATTTGACTCAAACTCAAAATATGTATAGTATATGGGGGTTGAATATAAATTTCACACTTTATAAGGATGGTGAGTCATCCATTCTCGGTCGGTGAACATTTCTTTAGCTGAAAAACAAAGAGAAGGTGAGAGCTCTGAGTTTTCTTCATTATTCTCTTCCAGGATTGTCAAGTTTTGAAGCGGTGTGAGAGAAATTGTGATTTTTATCTCTTTTCCATCGTCTTCTTCAAAGTTATTTGGAGTTTAAGTTGCAGGAAACTTCAATCCTTGTTGTAAGTTCTTAAAGGGTTTTGAACTTGGGACATTTGTCTCAAATTGAACTCAAGCTAAAGGGGTTTTTGTGTTTGATTCAATCATAAGGCAAGTATAAACAGTTATGTATGATTTGATGATAGTTAGTATATATGGTTTTCTTTTGATTTGTAATGAGATATGATTTCAGCTCTATGTTTGAGCAACTTGTATATATGTGTTTGATTGTTTTGGAGAAAAAGATGATTCTAGGATGTTTAAATGGATTGGAGAATTGTATATATGAATGAATGATGGAGAAGGGGACATGAGGTCCCAATTTGTGTGCAGGTTAAGAAGGAAATGGATGTAAAGAAGAAGAGAGAAATTAATATCAGTATCTGCAACTGAAGCTCGTAATTCTGTACATGTGTCGGTCGACCGACGGGTGAACCGACAGCTCTGGGAGTTGTATCAGAGAGTTTCGCTTTCTGGAATTCTGACCGACATTGTGTCGGTCAGCCGACATGGGAGTGTCGGTCGATCGACGGTCGACCGACGTACAACCGACAGATTTGGAATCTATTTCAGTGAATTTCAGTTCTCTGGAATTCAGACCGATGAAGTGTCGGTCAGCCGAAGTGGCTTCGTCGGTCAGCCGACAGCCTACCGAGACCTGACCGACAAGTGTGTCAAGAAATGGATTGAAAATCTCGTCCCTGGAATTGAATAATTTCCGAAAGTAATGTATTGGGTTTGGATCCAAGAGTAGATTATGAATTAACCACAAGTTTAATTGAAGCTGATATGGTTCCCGAATTGTTTTGAATTAAACGAGCCTGTTCATTTAATTAAGGCTATCAAGGTTGTTTTAGCTCCATGAGTGTGAACGAAGAGACTTTAATGTACAAAATACACATAAATTGTGATGTCATTGAAAATAACACGTATATTAAATGTCTGTATGTTACACCTCAATGATCGATGTTACTTAGTTGAATTTGTATAGTGAATTGAAATTTAAATGAGTAATTAGATTGTTATTGAGTCTGACCCTACATAGTGATTTCTGTAAGCTCATTGGAGCTGATACTGCTGCAGCAGATTATTTGGGAGTGTTCCGGAACTCCGTGGTGATGTCAAATGTCCCTGGCCCGGGCACTGATAAATCTCACAATATATGATTCCTTCCATGTGGAAGATGTAATTCCTTCCTTTTTAGGGAGATGTGATTTGAAATGAAATGCTATTGTAGATTGCCAAATGTTAAAGACTCTCATTGATTTGATTTGAATTAAATGGAAATGGTATTCGTCTAACACTGGATTAGACAACTTAAATGTGTATTTAGCATGTTAAATCATATATCAGTTTCTACATTGCTGAATTGTCAAATTCATAGTGTTATTGATGGCATTACAGGCACAGCTGCCCATGCCAGTCCTTCTGAGGCCACAGCGCCGCGGGGACGACCGTTACGGTTCCTCCAGGAGGACTAGTCGAGTGGAAGTGAACCAATATCATATGAATATGATATTGAATCGGAACTTTAATGAAATTTTGTTAAGGGAAGTTGTAAAAGAATGTTTCAAACTTTTAATCCTTGCATTGTACTTAATTATGCAAGTGATTAGTTGTACATAATGTAAATAATTTTTGTTTTATCCATGAGCAATGTATATTTGTATATGTTCCGCATAATGTGTACTTGATATCCCTGGTGAATTTTTGTGTAATTGAAATTCACGGGAGTAAGTATGCGACGCGACTTGGATTAATTATAATCTCGGGCTTGGGTCGTGTCACTAGGCCTAAACCAGGATGACTCATCAATACTTCATTGGGCCAAGTCAGATTTGTTTATAGGCTGGGTTGGACCCGATGGGCTTGGAGGTTGTATGTGGTTTTAACTACAATGATAGCTATATCCTAATGTCCCATGTCTTTAACACTTTTAATCACTTGAGTTAAACAACCCATCACCTTCCAACGGTCATAGTTACCATTTGATTTCTATAAATTGGATACAGATCTTATTCAGGAACACACAACAACACAACGAACACATTCATCTCTCTCATGCATGCACTGTGGATTTTATATTTGGGTTTTGTTATTGGGTCCTTAATGGGCCACTGAGTTCAAAATTGATCTTTGGGATAGTAAGCGCAAATCAACATCAACTTCAATTGGGCTTATAATCTTGAAGGCGGCCCGCCTGTTAACCCATTGCTTACTTGGTCCTACCAAGGAGAGTGATTAAGCGCTGGAAGGATTTATCTCCTCTCTTTGCATAGATATAATTCCACCATCACCAACAATGTGCCCATTCCTACGTACAAAAAAAAAAAAAGTGCTCACAATTGAATAATTTTTATGTTAGTGTCGTCATAAAATGATTGATTGTGGTAACTTTTAAGGGGACTTCTTTAAAGGGCCTAATTTTTTTATCTGTTCAATGCATATTTTAACCGTGCAGCAAAAAAGAATAATAAAAAATAAACAAATAAATAAGGAAGAAGTAAAAAAAATAAAGAAAAGGTTATCTTGTTATTTCCACGGACTTGGAGTACCCGGACACAATTAGCTTTTTGTCTGCCAAAACCTGGTGACACAACTCTAATTTATAGGACCTATAACCTATTCCAATGAACCCATTGAATCTGGACATGACTCCAGGCCTGCCCCAGGGAGGAACTTTTTTGGGTAAGTTGGTTAAATTGCTCTCATTGCTTTCTTTCAAGAAGTTCTCGAGCCTGGGAAAGGTTTTGGGCTTTAGATGGTGGAATAATTGACATGCATAAATTTGATTTGATTTGATATTACTTAGCCAGACCAATTGGACAATCTAATGCAAAAATACTCCCCTTTAAGCCTAGGAAAGGTTCAGGGCTTTAGGGCTTTCGAGAAGTATTTAAGGATAGGTGAGATGAAAGAGATGGTACGTGCGACTCTTAACAAAAAAATTATGGTACTGCGGGCATTTTACCACAATCATTTTGTGAAACAATACAAAGAAGAGAATACACTAGTCATGAAGATGAGAAAGACTAGGAAAGGCATTCATAAAGCAATTAGCAAGAACAAAATATTGTAGATACAAGAGTTTGATTGCTTTCATGCATTAATTGTTTTCCTTCGAAACTAAAAAACTCCCTCAAAGCAATAGTCTATTACAATAAGAAAACCAAATTACATAACCACTTCAGGAATGAATCACACCACTCTAAAGACTAAATCCTCAGGAGAGCTTCCATCAACTATTGCAAGATGGAGACTTAAAACTCCCTCTCAGACTTTCTACCACTGCCTATCATTAACACTTGCTCACAAAATTAAGGACTAACAACAACTGATCTTAAGACTCGACTGAGGTGGTGCTGCCACGAAATACAAATTTTTTGAGGGACCAAATAATTACAAAATAACCCACATGGAAAACTTTAACAAGATTAGCTATAACTAACATCATTACCAAAAAAAGTAAGGGGATCATCAGAGATATTTTTCGGTGATTATTGCTGGAGAATTCAACTGATGATATGAAAGAGAGTGAAACATCATAGGTTGCTGACATTGCCCAAACTGAAATGAATGTGAGGATGATTGGGTAAAGCTTGAAAAGCCAGGAATTGGAAAGCCACCCTCCCAGCAGCAGTATGATCACGAGCACTGATGAAAAAAGTGTGAGGTTGTTAAACCAAGAGAAATCTTTGTAACGTTTTGGATCCACATGTGACATTACCGATTGCCCGGCAAAGTGATGCACTAGCATGGGAGTGGATGGTTGGGAAACATTGTGTAGTAACAATGTACCATTGTGGTATCCAGTGTCTTGCCAAACACCTCCTGGAGGGTTAATTCCAGCTTGAAAGGCCAGAGTGATCATCAGTATGGCCACCACCAACAGCGCATCAACGAACCAGATTCTATGATTGCCATAGATGGTGGGGATTATGAACCTCGGTGTTTTAGCCCCAGCTCCAAGTAAGATCATGTCAATTGTCCATCTACCAAATCCACTTGCATTTACCAGTGAGACATCCAAGGGCGTAAAACCATCCATGTTCACAGCGTTAACGTCCACTTTAGTACTTTGGACCAAATATCTTATGACCTACAACACAATATAAAAGTTTGAATATAATCAATTTAATCCATGCATTGGTACCTGTGCAGTAGACTGCCAATCCCTGTAGCCTGCCAGCCCTCTTGGCCCGCCCACATAGAGATCCACCCACGGCAGGACCCACACTTAAAATAGTCGAGAATCGGCTCTGATACCATTTGTAACGCCCCACCCCATACCCATGCATAATGTTGTCCGCTTTGGCCCACGGGCCTCACGATTTTGCTTCAGATAAGCCTCAACCATCAAAAGGCCTCATGCAAGGTAAGGATGTAAGTTTTATATAACCCCATTTACTTTTCTCTGTATAATTGATGTGGGACTCTGGGGCGTAACAAAGAAATACATCTTTCTATTAACGAGGTTAAAATTAAACAATCATAGGTCAATGGGTAAATACTCTTGTTTAATAGGAAATGAATGCCTGGCCATTACCTTAGCAAATCAGCTCTCAGGAAATTGAAGGGTCCATCTATTCACTCTACCTCTGTAACAATTTTTTCGTTGCAACAGTCTTTACTATGAAGTCATAGAAACTCAATAGAGTAGGCGAAAGCCCTTTAAACCCTTGGGGCTACAGGCTCATTCGATCCATTTATTGTACGTTATGAACTCAACAACAAACTATACTGACCTTATCTTCCTTTAGATATGAGATAAAAGTAAATTCTTTTGAGTAAATCATATTATAAGAAAAATAAAGCATGTATATGTTAACACCAAAATAAAAAGTTAATACACACACATCATTTTATGAGAGATAAAGAATTGTGGTAAGTGTTGTTTGCTGATGATTGATGTAGCTCTCAAATTAGAAGAGAATTGAATGATAAGGTAGAACTTTGGAGATGGATCTTTAAATCAAATGGGATGAGAATTATAATTAAGTAGCCCATGACTATGCATATGAAGTGGAGATTGGCTTCATCCAAGCCATAAGCCGAGCAACAATTAAGAACTGGGCTTATAGCTTTAGGCTTATAACTTCTAAATCATCAGAATGCACATCTCCAGCGGTATGCTATAGTCTCCACATTCAGATCCGTCAATTGATATCAGAGTCAGGCATGAAGCATTTCAACAGTTAAGATCTTGGAGAGGAAATCCAGATCAAAGTGGGTCTGCGGTTTTCTGCTCAACCTTAGGCCTCACTTAATTCTATGCAAGGAGCAGTAGAAAGGAAGGAAGAAGGCGACTTACTCTTCTCTTGTTGGGGCACAAACACAGATGCAAGCAGGTCAAGAAAATTCTTTCCTCCTTGCTTGGTCTTTTATATTAAGAAAGTAAAAGGAGTTCCTTTTTCTTTTCTTTTTTTTTTTTTTTTTATACACGCAACCGAGATGCCAAAGAGAATGGAAGATTGGCTTCATCCAAGCCGTGAGCCGAGCAACAGTTAAGAACTTGGCTAACAGCTTTAGGTTGATCACTAGGGGAGTGTATGAGGGAGATTCATAGGGGAATTGGGAGGGAATTGGGAGGATGCCACTGAGGTATAGTTATGGGAAAGTGATTGAAGGGATTGGAGACCAAGCTCTTTGTGAGAAAGGGGTAAAGCTGGTGCTCTGTGATGAATGAAACTATATTAACTGATTGACTGATGTGATGTTGGAATAAGATTTAGATTCTTGTGTTCTAAGGTCCAAATACATAGGAAGTGGGTTTGAGCGTGAAGAAATTGAGTTCCTTAAGATAGAAGATAACTTAATACCACAGCATAATTGATTTCAATATCTATACCTCAGTCTGCTTGCTGGCTGAAAGGAGATGGAGGATGGTATTGTCATAGCTGTCTTTCAACTTCACGAAGTCATCATCTTTCACCAAATCCACCAACTTCTTTAATGCTTTGAACTGCTTATTGTTTGCACAAAGGTGCAGAATTGGCTCTCCTCGATCTGTCATTAAGAAAGCAGTAACGCTGTTAGCATTAACCAACTCTGTTAACACCTCAACTCGGCCTTTCATTGCTGCTAGATGGAGAGGTATCATCCCTTTCCGGTCACGAACAAAACAAGCATCAGCATCTGCACTCAAGATCTCCTGTACCACTCCTACATGCCCTCTTGCGGAAGCCACATGCAGTGGAGATTGTCCTTGAGAGTTCAATTCACGGGTGAATTCTTGTTTACGCCGTCTTAAGATCTCTCTTGCGAAGTCGACGTGGCCGTAGAGAGCTCCCAAGTGCAAAGGATTATCCTTTCCGCGGCATTCACGCACTGCTCGATTGAGAATACGCCCATCGTCTTGCAGCAGTTCAAGCAACATTTCTTTATTTCCTCTTATTGCTGCTTCCAAGAGTCTTCTGTCCATCTCTCTCTCTCTCTCTCTCTCTCTCTCTCTCTCTCTCTCTCTCTCTCTCTCTCTCTCTCTCTCTCCTTTGTTAGAAACCGAGTGGCAGTACGAGAGTCTAGATTGGGGAATCAAACTCTTATTAGAGCTCGCGGTGCATGGAAGTTCGGGTGAAGTAATTCAGGCTCTCATCGATTAAAGAAACAGAAAATGTAGAAGAAGAAGAGGGACTTAATAGCCTTTCCTCTTTTTTCAAGTGGTGAGAGAAAACACCTAGAACATGCGTTTGGTCCTTTTCCCTCTCTCTTTTTTCACCTGAGTGGAGAGGAAAGCAAGAGGAAAAGGGGCTTCACCGCTTCAGATTTCCCCTTTGGATCTTCTTGCACGGTTTAAGCAACATTTACTTACTCCCTACCATGCACTTCAGAGCGCCTTCAGTTCAGGTCCCTCTGTTTTTCTCCCACTGAGAGGGTAGAGTTTATGTCCTCTAAGGCATTTACTCTGATACCTTCGTCAGGTTTCCTCGGTAGAGTTTACTTGTTGAAAATCTAAACCTCCTGACATAAATGATTTGTTGTTTTGTGAACTTCCTCAAATCTTCAGTAAAATAAGGTTTGGTCCCACTATAGATAAGTCACTTAAAATACATGAATAAAATAATTTGAGTTTTCAAGGATTTTATAGTTATTAATTTGACTTTAGGTCATCACTCTATTAATTGTGTTCTTCTAGTTAAAAGAGGAGCGAAATGTTACATTTAAAATGTTATGGTATAAAGTTTGGATCCTTTGTTGCAGTTGTTACACAGAAACCATATAACACGTACATTCATGAAACTCCATCGTAAGACACACCTAGTGATAATTTGGACCATTCAAGCTGAATTTTATACCATCCATCAATATATTCTCAAGTTTCAATCCCACCAACCGATGGAGATTCGTGAAGGAAACATGATTAACACCACGCCAACAACTATGCCATGTTAGTGCTTAGTCACATTTGCATCTGGTGCTCAATCGAACGGTGGAGCATATTTCTAAAATTTAATGATATGTTTGTAGAACATAGGATTCATCTCGAAAGGTCTAGCTTATTATAGGTGGGACGGCGGTGGACTTCGAGACGTGTTACACGGATCCATACAATACATAGGATCCAAACTCTCTGGCATCAATTCTATTAGTCAAAAAGTGCTTGTCAGTTCCTACTTCTTTTTCTGTTGCAGTAATTGCAATTCCCGTCAGTTCCTACTACCTTTTTTCTGTTGCAATAATTGCAATTCTTCTCAAGTCACAGACCTTCCATTTCTTCTAAAGGGAAGGTTACTTGGACTTCAGCAGTCATGGATTCTTCCCTTGCATCTTTAATAAAGCAATCTCATTGATAAAGGGAAAAGAATCTAAGTCCATGATAAAGGGCAAAGACCATTAATTTACATTCTAGGTAAGGTTGGACTGGAATCATTGTCTAACGATTATATTTTATTTTATATTAAATCAAAGATCATGGTAAAGGGAAAAGAGTTTATTTTCTCTTATATATATGGCTATAGATCAGACATGTAATGGAAGATTTTCACCTATGCTCTCTCACTATGCATTCCATTTGGTTTGGTGGTTATGGGGGTTGAGAATTTCAGGACATCTAATAATGTAAGCTTTATAAATAAGTAATTAACGAAGCCTTCTTATATTTGGTTAGGACTTCAACTTTGCCTATTTTGGATCCCAACTCCAAATCCACTCATTAGAGAAAGAAAAAAAAAAAAAAAAACCCTCTAAATTCGCCCAGGTAGTGACTAATAGATCTCAAAATTCATAAATATTGATCAATCACTGGGGCCTATATATATTTCCAATCTAAATCATCAATAGTCATTGCCTGACCAAATTGATCAAGCCTGAATGCAACAGCCAGCTTCTGAACAAGTAATTGAATTAAGACCAACAAAGCAGTACTCAAGATGATCATCTGACTCGCCTACTTTATAAAAAGGAGTAAAGTGCAACATCAAAGCAAAATTATATATTGCACAAGTCACAATCTTCTTTCTATTTTTGAAATTAAGCTGACTTGGCGCGCTCCTTTGATCTATTTCTATTGCAAGGAAGGGATAACTTGCAACCCAAACTATATTACAACCATCCACAAAAGAAGAACAGTAGCGGCTTTGAAAGTGTAGGGATTATTGTATCAGACCATTAGGTATGGACACTATTACAACTTGTCCAATTCCACAAATCTCAATATATATATATATATATAAACTATTGATTTCACCATAATATCTAAATTTGTTTAAATATATGTTTCGGAACAAAGTTATAAGAAACATTAAGACCAAAATAAAAGTCCAAGTCACAAATTTTAATCCTTTTTTTTCTATAAGGTGAGTGTAAATTATAAGAGGCTTACATGAGCTAAGAAACAGCTTCCATGTGCATCAAAAGCTGCCGAAAATCAGCTCAAAGAACCTCAAAACAGGGGAAAAACAAAACAGCACAAAACAGGTCCCCTAGACGTTAAAAAAAAGAAGCTTCGAGGCAACTGAGAAGGAGGGCCATACTTTTGAGGAGTGGGCCTCACTCAAGGGAAGCATTGAAAAGTATTTATGCTATATCTACTAATGCCTTGAGGTTTTGGTAAGAATGGTTATGTAATGAAATTTAATATGGTATCAAAGCCAACCGGCTGCAAGTTTGAA
This sequence comes from Umbellularia californica, assembly GCA_028538565.1. Classification (NCBI taxonomy): domain Eukaryota; kingdom Viridiplantae; phylum Streptophyta; class Magnoliopsida; order Laurales; family Lauraceae; genus Umbellularia; species Umbellularia californica. The sequence goes on along the minus strand of JAPQWN010000006.1, from coordinate 75,692,038 downwards.
TTTCAGGAAGAACGACTTGGCGTGGAAAAAAAACGTGCGTCACCAAAAGTGCGCTGACCGGTTCCACATGAGGGAAAGTATTGAAAAATATTTAGACTGCCTCAACTAATGCCTCGAAGTTTTTTCAGGAGTGGTTAGCTAAAAAAATTTTAAGACACACAACATGGCCATAAACATGAAGAAAACAAACAGAAATAAAGCAAACACGCTAGAAGGCAAAGAGCACTGCAGGTCTACTGCAGGTAGACTTGAAACTCATTGTAGTGATGTTGCTGGGTTGGCAAGTTCTGTGGCAGAGGGGTTCCCACGAATCTGAAGATGACCTCTATTGTTCTTCCAGAAAACTGCTTTTTTATTCTGCTAAGCGAAATTAGGAGTTGAGATTTAATGTGACTTTTGGCCCAGCTCGAAGATGCGGCATTTGAGTTGAAGTTACGCTACCCAAGTCTCTCTCCAACATATCCAAGATCGATCTTTATTGTTTATGCAGGCAGATGCGTCGTCATTGGGCTACCAGTGGATTGGCTTCTTCATCTCAAATTAGATTGCTAAGAGCTTGTTTGTTGCATTAAGATACATAGGAATTGAATACAGAAAAATTCATGGTGAAATAAACTCTATCAAAGAATTATTAAGGTGGCAAGGGTTGATGGACATGGGGTGAAGATGTAAATGAGACCTTCGCTTTTCTATGTATTGAATTACTACGGTGATAAATGGATATTCATTTTTCATCTTTTTTATAATTATTAGGAAACGTTATTTGATGTTAATATTTGAGGATTTATGTATCTTCATTTTTAACAAATTATGGTATGAATCCTATGTATTCTAATGCAAACAAAGAGACCCTAAAAAATATTTGTTGGGTTCTCAATTGGTTTTGAGGAAAAGAGAAAATAGGAAATTTTGAGGCAACGGTAGAGTCCTCTGCCCAAGCATCATACCACAGGTCTGAGAACTGCCCATTGCCAATTCTCAGGTAAAGCCTCCATTATCTAGACAAGAAAAGACAATGGGTGATATCAAAAAATACACAATTTCAAAATTCCATCGAGCTTTTTCAAAAAAGAATAAAAAAATCAACTTCCTTTCTTTCACTAAAAGACAAAAGGCTCCACTTTTCTATTAAAAAAGTAAAAAAATTCTATACCAAACACTAAAAATAAAATATCATCATAACTCCTTATATTTTATTTTCTCTTGATTTAATGATTTACCTCACTTAACTTCAATTCACCATAAATCCAAATGCGAAAGATGTGCACTCCATTATGCTCATAGATTTTCCTGGGGCACTCCATTATGCTCATAGATTTTTCTGATGCCCCGTTCCCCTCAGAGGCCGGTAGACAAAAGTCCAAACGAATTTGACTTTTCCTATGATGGTGACAAAGTTTAAAGAAAGGCCTGTGCAGGCTCGAAATGCATTTAAACTGGAGAAGCCTGGATAAATGTTAATCAGTTACAAGTTATAACTCTATCGGCACAATTGAATAGCGAGTTTTCAATTCTGTGCTACAGTAAAATTCATATTTGAATTGGATAAGTTTTCCGCAATTCCTCAAAAATTTGCACATAGTTGTTGTAATGTAACTCTGTTTTTCTATATATTCAAAGTAATCAGCTGTTACATATATATACAAGTGTAAGGATCAAAATGTGTACAACAGAATCCACATTTAGTGGACCAGATGAGAGGATTTTGAAAATTCAAACAGAGAGCATTATGGCTGGTTCGCAGGGACGTTGAGACTGGCAGCTGGCTGTATGGTTAACAGTTGTAATGATTGGACCACCGTTGTTGTAATGATTTTCGATTTTGGATCTAATTCAACAATCGTGGGGCGTACTCCAACATAGTTTAACACAGTTCAATACACCTAAGGTGAGTTTTAAAAGGTGGGCCCTTGTTTTGAAGAGAGGATCGGGATCCCATGGCAGCTGCAGAGATGAAAATCGGGCTGGGCCCCCATTGCCGGGCCATTGCCCAGCACAGCGTGGCCCACTTTTCATCTCTTTGTATACTGTATTTATTCTCTAGTCATTTACTTTTAAGAATGCTAATTTAAGGAAAGAAGATTGATTGCTTTAACAGTTTCCTACTTTTTCTCCTCAAAATAAATGCTTTTTATCTCAAAATACATAAATGCCAAAATTGCATGAGAGAGATATTTTCTCCTAAGTGAGGCCAATTAATTAAGGACGGTCAAATTTTTTATAAGTTTGAAATGAATGTTGCATTAGCTCAGTTGACCTTGGACCATAGTTTGCTCCCGAAGGTTGAGGATTCGTACCACATTGGTGCCACAGGAGATTTACCTGGCTCCCCTTGGGCCCGTAGGAATTAGTCTAGCCCAAAGGGCTGTGACACCCTCCGTTATAAAAAAAGAAAAAGAAAAAGAAAAAAAAAAGAATGTGGTGCATACACATATTTCCAAAACAAATGTGGTGCACAAGCATAGGGCCTTTTCAACACAACTCCTATTTCATTAAAATTACATACGGCCTGTTCCTTTCCTAAAATTTGAAAGGTCCCAAATGACCCTTGAGAATTCAAGAATTCCAGCCCCTTTGCTTTTCGGTGAAATTTTTTAATGTTAAAATATAAAGGAGCGTCAAGGGATTTCACCTTATCTGATAATTTCAAAATTATCCTGACAGAAATTACATCAATTCCGGAAAAGAAGAAATGACTATTGTTCTCATAAGAGGGGTGATTATGACTCTTTCAGTACTTCTCTATAAAAAAAAATAAAAAGTTTAAAGAAAAAAAGGAAACGCGTCAACCCATATTATGCTCTCTCTGTCAGGCCCCACCCCGAGTTAATCAAGATTAACTCTAATTAATCACAATTAATGTTATTTAATCATGTTTAATTAACCTAATGATGGTTAATGACCAAATTAGACGAGATTAGTCTCAAACGATTGAATTAAGCTTAATGAAATGATAATAAAGGAAATTGAATGGATTGAATGAGATTTTAAACTCGAACTAAGAAAACAAGACCTTTTTCGTAAATACGGATTTATACGTATCTTGTTAAATACGGAAACTCTTAGTACCGACGCGTGTATTTCGACGAGTACGTTAACTTTCATAATAGACTCGAAGTCATTTGACGAGAATTTGGTCAAATGACCCTCCATTTGACTTAAGATGTAAATAACCCTAGAGGAATGGACTTAAATGCAAAATTGGGTGACTTGTATAAATGAGATGAACTCTTTTGAGTTCATTCCACTTCATCCCCCATTGCAGAGAAAACCCTAGGCAACTATTTCCTCTTCATTTCTCCCTCCATTTCTCTCCATCTATAGTGAAGATTGAAGGATTGTCAAGTGGATGGAGTGAGACTTCATCTTCCTCATCTTGTTTTCCATTTGGAGTGTCAAAGCTTGAAAAAGAACTCAAAATCCCCTTTTCTTGGAGTCACAAGTAAGTGTTAGGGTTTCCTTTAGTGCTTTGAAGTTCCATTGGATGATTTAGAGTAATTTTTAGCACAAAATAGCTTATAGAGAAACATTTTGTGTTTTCATGGAAGTTAGGGTTCGGAATTGGGGGATTTCTCACATCAAGCTCAAGCTAAGTAAAGGTTTCTTGCTAATAGACTTCAAGGGGCAAGTACAAACACTTGTCTATGATTAACCATGCTAATCTAGAAGTTTTATTGGGTTATAAGAGTTGGGTCCTCAAACCCACTTCTTAGCAATGGAAGTTTTATGGATTTGATTTAGTTTTGTGGATTTCATGATGCTTTAATGATGGAATAGAAGTGTGTGTTTAAATGATGAATGATGAGAGGACAGGAGGTCCTTGTATGTGTATACAGATTGTGGTGTGAAATGGAAGAAGAAGAGTGAACTGTTCAGAATTCCGAATTTGGAGTCTTGGACAGTTCACTCGAGCAATCTAGGTTCTGTCTGATGCGAAATGGCATCTGTAAACGTCCGCGCGAGCGAACATTTGTCCGCTTGAGCGATGGAGTTTCTATCTGATGACTTGTCTTCGCTAGAAAGAGAGAAATATTGGTCGCTCGCGCGACCAACGTTCTGTGTTGAGTCCGCTCGAGCGAACTTGGGTCCGCTCGAGCGAACCTGAATACAAGCCAGTGAATTTTGATATTGTGGGTGGAGATTTTGGGGACTAAATGCACATATTAAATGTATAAATGTGATGTCCATCGAAGATAACACGTGCATTCAGTAACCAATGATTTCACCTAGTAGTTGTCTAGATTTGAGATAGAGACAGGTAGGACTACTAATGATTCTTCTAACTCGATTGGAACTATAATGAATGAATGAATGTAATGAACCATTGAACAATGAATAAATGCAATGAATTAATAAATAATCCTGCTGCAGCAGATGATTGGGGTGTTCCGGAGCTCCGTGGTGATGCCAGTGATCTCTAATCAAGACACTGGTAGATCCCACACATAGACTGAAATATCACTGAAAAGCCATATAATGAAAACATGTATTGAATGAAAAGTGACATTGGACTAAAATGTCCCATAAGCCATCTAATAAATACTCAATGTAATGAAATGAATGAAATGATACGAAATGAACGAAATGAACTGATTAACCACTTCCTTTGGGAACAAACTGAATTGAATGAGAATAATTCTATTGAAATTGTAATTTAGTCATTGCTTATTATTTGACTACACTGTTCAGGATATTATACTATTCTAGATTTAATTATCTAGAGTTGTTACATGAGAAATAGTTAATTTAGCATGGTTTATCATAGAATTGTTTATACATTGCTGAACCGTCGTGTTCATAGTGTTATTGATGGCATTACAAACCCAGTTGCCCGTCCCGGCCTTGCGGAGGCCATGCCGCCAGCAGAGGAGGCCTATCCGATACCTCCAGGAGGTTTAGTCGAATGGGCATAGTTCGGAGGACGTTGGTTTTGAATATTTTTGGAATTATTTTAGGGAAATTATTTTGATAGATACTTTAGTAAATAATTTTGAGATGTAATTAGATGTCCCCTACATTGTATCTTGAATATGCAGTGGTGGACTTTATTGGACTATAATTTTGTATATGTGAACTTTACTTTTAATATAAAGTTACTTATTGTCAATGTATATGTATATTTCCGCAAAGATGTACATTTGACAGGTATGTATGATAGATCCCTTGTGAGTCTTATCTTAACTTCGGTTGATTCAAGATTTACGGGAGTAAGTATGATGACATCGCGATCCGATTTAGGTCCCGATTAGTCCGGCCTTGGGCCCGGGTTGTGACACTCTCTCTCTCTCTCACTCTCTCTCTCTCTCTCTCTGTCTGTCTCTCACCCCAATCCTACAGAAGACACCCATCAAACAGCGACTACTCCCTTCAATTAAGAAGCTGAGAAAGAAGCACAATAACCTTTTTTTTCTCTCGCAGATCATCCATCATCCTTGTGTTTTGCTTCCTTAAGTCGAAAACGTGAATTGGCCAGTGAATTTGTCTTAATACCCTCCTCCTGATAATTAGAGCAAATTCGCAAAAATGGTATGCAGGATCAAAGTTAGTAGCCATGGTTGCAGAAAACTCTTCGGCAGTATAATTTAAAGCTGCCTTGAATTTGTTCGTTACAGCATTGTTTACCTACAGCCATTGACAAAAAAGGTGAATGTCATGAAAACAGATTACAAATATGATGATTATAACGAGTGTTAATTCATTGGGGCCAATGAGGGTGAGAGGGTTGGATTTGTTAGAAAATGTGAGTAAGCTGGATTTGCGAGAGAGTGTTAGTGAATTGGATTTGTCATTATGTATTCCACATGATTATAAAAAAGTCGTGCAGGTTAACCCCAAGGGGTTGGCCGAGTGGTCAGGACTACGATTCCTCTCTCTTTTGGAGCTAGAGGTCTTAGTATCAATTCTCAGTTTTCCCTCTTTAGGAACCAAAAGTTGAGTCCACTAGTGCTACCATCTGGGGGCCACATGCAAGGGTTTTACTAAGCTTCTCTGTGGACCCAAAGAAATTAGTTCAGTCCAAAGGATTGGAAATCATCCTTTAGGAAAAAAAAAATGTTGATGCAATTCCATAGAAAGTACGACCTTAAGCAGAGCATAGCCTAATAAATGGTAGATTTTAGGTGCACACATGCTCATTCAAGTAATGTTGCATATAGTCTTGTAGGGGCCATCTTGGGCCACAACAATTCAAAAACTCCAAAAGGAGGAGGTTTGGTATCTAGCTCTTACTAAATTCTCTCTTTGGATTGTGCCCAGTTGATGGTTGATTGGAGCCCAAATGAGCTCGGGAACTCCAAAATTTAATGAACGGCCGGATCTGGTCAAACAATCAACTCAAGGCATCTACCAAATTAGTGTTGTTGTATATACGGATGTGTCTTGCTGCCATGGCCAATCTCACTGGGACATCATATGCTAACATCCCTTTCTTCTCCCTCTGAGAGTGGAGATGCCTTTTTGTCCCCATCTCTCTTTGTTCTCTCTCCGCTTGCTGTCTGCCTTTGTTAATTGTTAGACGGTTATACCTGGCAACTAGGGCATAGCTGGAGCAGTCGTACAACACCTTTGTGTTGTTAAAAACATGTGTGGGGCCCATATATCAGAAAATTGCAAACCACTTGCTAGGCCTAAAGACCATTGTATTCTTGATCCTTCCCTTCCCCATAGCAAGAGGGAAGTAAAGAAAGGAAGATGATCGCTTAGTGCTTAGGAATATGATCGCTTAGTGCTTACTTTATAATTCTAAATGTGGCCGTTTGCTTACTTGAGTAATGATTAATGAATATGCATCTTTTACTATGCTTGGTGCATATTGATCATAAGTGAACCAATCATGATCAGTCGTCACATAAATTACTGAATTTTAAAATTTAAATCACAGACAGTTATATGTAATTTATGTCAATGTGATAGACCGTGATTGATCACTCATATTTAGCATGGACCAAATATGATAGAGGATCCGGACTTCACTAGTTGACACATTGATCACTATATAACAACAATGATTGTGTATACTAATTATGGTTTAAAATATTGGCCGATACCGGTACATATCGGCCGATATGTATTGGTATCGGCCATGATCAATCTGAAATTCTACTGTATATTGGTCTCGGCGTCGGCAAATTTAAATATCGCAGACGTATCGGTTAATATCGGCCGATATTTCAAAATATCAATCAGAAAACCGATATCTGCCGATACATACATTGTAACGGTACATAGGAATGATTCGAATGAAAACATAAAAATAAATAAATAAATAAATAAAAAAAGGGACGAATCGAGGGAGACAAAGGATTATGCATTCTTTTAATATTTATTGAGTAAAAAGGTGAGGGAGATTGGCTATTAGCGTGCTTATAACGGAGGGAACAAAAGAAAAAAAAGAAAAAAAGAGATAGGGAGGAGGTGGAAAGACGAAGAAGATCTAGTGGCCCTGATCGTTCTTTTGCTGCTGCTTCTTCATTTTCTTTTCTCCCCCTCTTTATTCTTCTCATTTCCCTCTTTGCATTTTCTATCTCCCACCCACCCCCACGTTCCTCCTTTGAAAGCCGAGAAAGAAGTGAATTGAGGGTTTCTACTTTTGGAAAAATTGTAAATGCCACATTTAATGCCCTTTAAATCTGTGCTGTGTGGTATAATTGTGCTACATTGGGCAGCTGCCGTTTTCTTGGTCTATGTAAGGTTTGACTTCTAACTTAAACGACTATATATAAGGATGTTGATTCGCCATAATCTCGTGGGTTCCATGAGCCACCATTTAAGTCTAAACTTCTCAAAAACATTTTTGGTAAAAAAACTAAAGTGCTTAATTAAATGCCATACTTTTTATGATTTACTATAATTCTTTGGGCTCTAGACTATAAACCTAACTAACTTGCTTAATTACATCTCCTACTTATTTTGACTTGTACCATTCGATTAGGGGCCACTTATAAAAAAAATGAGTCATTCAAAAATCAAAATAAATGTCACTGTAAATGGATCCATAATAAAGCTTACTCAAGTAAGAGTTGTGTGACTATAATATTAATCATTTATGATTCATGTGAATAAAATATAAATTATTTTGGTGTAAAATAATGGTTAATCAAAAAGATACAGAAGAAATACATTTGTTATGATAGGCCCAAGATTAAACACAAAAACTTAATACAAATAATGAATAAATAGCAATAGAGGATGTTTAACTTAGGTGAACGGATATTTTGATTTATAGTTGTTACTAATGGAAAAGTAGCATGTTTTCTAGCATTCTACAATATTTTGGATTTTTTGAATATTTTTTGGAATAAAAGAATTTCACACCGCGACGACCACGACGGACCGCGAACCGCGACGGTATTGGTTTCCTTGGTTGTCCAATATCGCAATTTTCATCTATACTATGAATGCAACTAGTTTGCATTTTAGAAGAAGAGGTCATGCGCCCGGGGGGGGGGGGGGCGCTTCACCCATTTATTTAACCTTTTTGTTTTTGTTTTTGTCTCTCTCTTCCTTTAAAAATGGTGCGCCTGATTTTGATAGATGCTTTCCTAGGTCCCTAACATTATTTTTTAGATGCTTGTAACATTGAAGTCTAAATCGTGGGCCTCACAGAATTTTGTGAGGCATTGTGATGTCTTACCTTTTCCTTTTTCATTCTTTTTACTTACATGGGATAAAAATGGTAAACTATCCTAGACGAGGTTATTATATATATACTATATACAATACCTGTTTGCCTAAGTATTCTTTTTCTATCATCCTTCGCTCCGCCCAAGTATTCGCCTACACCTTGTCTTCCGCTCGAGTATACTATTTGGATTACTTTGGCAGAAGTTGATTCCTGGATTACTTTTGGCCTGTTATTAAAAATTCATAACATTTGGTACCCGATTTTACTTTCATGTCTTGAGTTCTATTATTGGAAAGGGATACATTGAATATAGCAAGAGCAAAACAGAAAATTATGGTCACCGTCGACCCTAAAAAACAAGTAAAAAAAGAAGGGATTTCGGGGGAAGATTGGCTTGGTGTAGGTTTTGCTAAAGTGATATTTCTACTACTATTATAAAAGAGAAGAACTTACACAACTTTTTCACTACACCCTTTGAGGGGCCCACCGTTATTAAAATCATAAATCTACTATTATACTATATTATATTATATTTTATATATACTATATTAAATTATACTATTATACTATTTACTACTTACTATACTACTATATTCTACCCTTATAAAAGAGGCAAGATTGCGTGTTGCTTTAGTACAACCACTGTGGGGCCCACCAAAAAATTTATAATTATAATTATATTATATTATATATTATATATTATAAGGGTATCTACTACTATTACAAAAGAGAAGAACTTACACAACTTTTTCACTACACCCTTTGAGGGGCCCACAGTTATTAAAATCATAAATCTACTATTATACTATATTATATTATATTTTATATATACTATATTAAATTATACTATTATACTACTTACTACTTACTATACTACTATATTCTACCCTTATAAAAGACGCAAGATTGCGTGTTGCTTAGTACAACCACTGTGGGGCCCACCAAAAAATTTATAATTATAATTATATTATATATTATAAGGGTACCCTTATAAAAGAGGCAAGATTGCATGGTTGCTTTAGTACAACCACGGTGGGGCCCACCAAAAAATTTATATAATATATATAATAATAATAATATAATATCTATACCCCTATTATCTATCTATCTCATACAAACTTTTTTAATACACCATTGTGGGGCCCACCCCCAAATATTATAATATCATATAATAATATATTATTTTGAGAAATTGCAAACTTTTTCACTACACCTTTGTGGGGCCCACCCCAAAATATTATAATTCACTACACCATTGTGGGGCCCACCCCCAAATATTTACTATCTGCTATCTACTACTATACCATCATAAAAGAGGGAAAGTTGCAAACTTTTTTTGCTACACAATTGTGGGGCCCACCCCCAAATATTATAATATAATTTAATAATATATTATTATGAGAAATTGCAAACTTTTTCACGATACCTTTGTGGGGCCCAACCCTAAATATTATAATGCAAACTTTTGCATTACACCATTGTGGGGCACATCCCCCAAAAAGTATAATATAATATAATAATATATTATCTATACCCTTATATAAAAGAGGCATCGTTGGAAGGTTGCTTTAGTGCAACCACTGTGGGGCCCACCAATTTTTTTTTATAATAATTTATATATATAATAATATATTATATAATAATATAATAATATAATATCTATATCCTTATTATCTATCTATCTCATACAAATTTTTTCACTACACCATTGTGGGGTCCACCTCCAAATATTATAATATCAAATAATAATATATTATTTTGAGAAATTGCAAACTTTTTCACTACACCTTTGTGGGGCCCACCCCAAATTATTATAATGCAAACTTTTTTACTACACCATTGTGGCGCCCACCCCCAAATATTTACTATCTGCTATCTACTGCTATACCATCATAAAAGAAGGAAAGTTACAAACTTTTTTCACTACACCATTGTGGGGCCCACCCCCAAATATTATATCTATACCCTTATATAAAAGAGGCATAGTTGGAAGGTTGCTTTATTGCAACCACTGTGGGGCCCACCAGATTTTTTTTATAATAATTTATATATATAATAATATATTATATAATAATATAAATCTATATCCTTATTATCTATCTATCTCATACAAACTTTTTCACTACACCATTGTGGGGTCCACCCCCAAATATTATAATATCAAATAATAATATATTATTTTGAGAAATTGCAAACTTTTTCACTACACCTTTGTGGGGCCCACCCCAAATTATTATAATGCAAACTTTTTTACTACACCATTGTGGGGCCCACCTACAAATATTTACTATCTGCTATCTACTGCTATACCATCATAAAAGAGGAAAAGTTGCAAACTTTTTTCACTACACCATTGTGGGGCCCACCCCCAAATATTATAATATAATTTAATAATATATTATTATGAGAAATTGCAAACTTTTTCACGATACCTTTGTATGGCCCATCCCCCAAAAAGTATAATATAATATAATAATATTTTATTGTGAGAAATTACAAACTTTTTCACTATACCATTGTGGGGCCCACCCCAAATATTATAATATAATATAATAATATATAATTTTGAGAAATTACAAACGTTTTCACTACACCTTTATGGGGCCCATCTCAAAATATTATAATGCAAACTTTTTCACTACACCATTGTGGGGCCCACCTCCAAATATCCACTATCTACTATCTATCTTCTACTTTTATAAAAGAGGCAATGTTACATGGTTTCTTTATTACAACCACTGTGGGGCCCACTAAAAATTTAATAATAATATATTATATAATAATAATAATAATATAATATCTATACCCTTATTATTTATTTATCTCATACAAACTTTTGCACTACACCATTGTGAGGCCCACCCCCAAATATTTACTATCTGCTAGCTACTACTATACCATCATAAAGAGGGAAAGTTGCAAACTTTTTTCACTATAGCATTATGGGGCCCACCCCCAAATATTATAATATAATATAATAATATATTGTTATGAGAAATTGTAAACTTTTTCACTATACCTTTGTGGGCCCAACCCCAAATATTATAATGCAAACTTTTGCACTACACCATTGTGGAGCCCATCCCCGAAATAGTATAATATAATATAATAATATATTATTATGAGAAATTGTAAACTTTTTCACTACACAATTGTAGGGCCCACCCCAAATATTATAATATAATATAATAATATATTATTTTGAGAAATTGCAAGCTTTTTCACTACACCTTTGTGGGGCCCACCCCAAAATATTATAATGCAAGCTTTTTCACTACACCATTGTGGGGCCCACCTCCAAATATCTACTATCTACTATCTACTACTATTATAAAAGAGAGAAAGTTGCAAATTGTTTTTCACTACACTATTGTGGGGCCCACCCCCAAATTTTATAATATAATATAATAATATATTATTATGAGAAATTATAAACTTTTTCATTTCACCTTTGTACGGCCAACCCAAATATTATAATATAATATACTAATATATTATTATGAGAAATTACAAATTTTTTCACAACACCTTTGTGGGGCCCACCCCAATTATTATATTATAATATAATATAATCATATATTATTATTATATTATAATAATAATAATATAAAATCTATATCTATACCCTTATTATAAAAGAGAAGAGAAGTTGTATACCTTTTCACTACACCTTTGTGGGGCCCCCCCAAATATTATAATATAAGATAATATAATAATATATTCTGATTATATTATAATAATAATCATATAATATCTATGCCCTTATTATAAAAGAGAAAAAAGTGTCATGCTTTTTCTCTACACGACTATGGGCCCCACTTAGTATTATGATATTATATATATAATAAAAGAGAACTACACATATGTGGGCCCCAATAAAAGAGAAGAACTTGTCATGCTTTTTCTCTACACATCTGTGGGCCTCACTTAGTATTATTATATTATATTATGTATATATAAAATAAAAGAGAACTACATGTCTGTGGGCTCTACTTTGTAGAAGAACTTGTCATGCTTTTTCTCTACATCTAGACGTCTGTGGGCCCCACTTAGTATTATTATATTATATATATAAAATACGAGAGAACTACACATCTGTGGGCCCCACTTCTTATTATTATATTATATATATGTATAAAATAAAAGAAAACTACACATATGTGGGCCCCACTTGGTATTATTATGCTATACCACTTAGTAAAAAAACTTGTTATGCTTTTTCTCTACACATCTGTGGGCCTCACTTAGTATTATTATAATATCTGTATGCTCCACTTAGTATTATTATATAAAATGAGAACTACACATCTATGGGCCCCACTTAGTAGAAGAACTTGTCATACTTTTACTCTACATCTGCACATTTGTAGGCCCCACTTAGTATTATATTATATATAAAATAAAAGAGAACTACACATTTGTGGGACCCACTTAGCAGAAGAACTTGTCATGCTTTTTCTTTACAAATTTGTGGCCTCCACTTAGTACTATTATATTATATTATATATATATAATCAAAGAGAACTACACATCTGTGGGCCCACTTAGTATTATTATATTTCGATGAAATGCTTAGCTCAAATGATCATGAAAAGGGTTGTGTTTGAAGAATTTATTCATTCACTACAACAACTCAAATGAGAAATTTCAGTTGAGATTTTCATGTATAGAAAAGTTCAACTTCAATCCCAATGCCTGTAAAGACACAATTTGCTTGTAATCTTTGTGATTTGTTGTTGATTCGTTTAAAGCTATGACTTGTGTACTGTTTTGGTTGGTTAGTATTTTGTCTCATTGAATTTGGTAGGTATTTGGCGCTAGGTTTTAGACAAATTTTAATGGAAAATGGGCTGGGAAATTGGTGAGTGTTTTGCCTAATCATGTATGGCCAGAAAAGGTTGGTTTTCATCTTTTTTTTTTTAAATTAGTTTCCTTCCATATATCTTGTTGTCCTATCTTCTTTTTACTTTTTTCTATTGAAGCTTTTACTAAATTTCATAAGAACAATAAGTGATTGTAAATTACTTAATTTGCCAAAAAAATGAGTTATATGTAAACTGGTCATTCTCCATTGGGATAGTTAATATTGAGTTTGTTAATGACTTTATTTTTTCATATTATCATACTGAAAGAGTATGTTCCTTGAAAGAGTATGTTCCTTGCACATGCATTGCATGTGCAGGGCTCCACTAGTTTTATATAATGACCGCCTTGAGGGTTTTTTTTTTTTACACACCTCTTCTTAATATTTTATTAGTCTGTCTCACTCTGAGTCCACCACCATTTTTCCTTTTTTGAACTTTTTTAATAAGTTGTGTCTCACTATAGCGCCTCTTACTTTCTCAACCTTTTACTTTTAGATCCAACTACTGATAGATCCAACTGACGCACTTTTTTTATAAACCCAAAACTTTTACATTCTGAATTTTTTTTCCCAGTGATGTTTTCTCTCTTGTGAGGGCTCCAAATTGAACACGTTTGTGACGTTCATGCTTTGTTTTTTATTCTTTTTCTTTTCTTTTTTCTCTTTATATGCTTCATATAATCAAATAAATCTTGTGTAGGAAAAATCTGTTTTTTTTCTACTTAGGTTCTCTATTTGATTACATTAATCTTAGGTATTTTTAATATACATATATATTTTTTTATTGATTCTTTCAAATTTCAATCCCCCTATTTTGTTAACGAAATACCGGAATTGACCGGAATGCTGGAGCATTTCACAGTAGGACCAAACCAAAACAGTACCATCCACAACAGAATTGACAACTATGGTTAGAATTGAAGATTTAAAATAAGTGAAAAATCGAAATGTACCTTAACGCTGTATTTGGGAAGGGAGGAGGGGAGGAGAGGGAAAATTTGAGGGGAAGGAAAATGAAGAGGAGGGGGAGATTAATTTTCCCTTCTCTTGTTTGTTTATAGTCAAAAAATTTGAGGGGGAAGGAAAATCCCCTCTTTGCCTCCCTCTTTTCCCCCAGTTTTGAAGGAAAAATTTGGGGGTAAAATTTTCAATTCCCCTCCCCCACTTTCCCTCCCCCCTTCCCAAACCCCCTTTATTTTAACTTTCTCTCCATTTTTCCCTCCTTTTTGTCCTTCCCCTCATTTTACCTCGTTCCCAAACATAGTGTAAGGGGCTTTTTTTTATAAGAATCTTGAGAATTCTTGTTTGGGAGAGTTTGGGATTCTCCAAATGCACTTCCCTAAATGGGCATGCCTGTGCAATTGGTTATTTTGTGGGAAAAGCAAAAAAGGTATTTTGTGCTACAACAAATTTTGTAATTGGTGGGCCGCTTTTTCTCGAAGAAAGTGAATGCATACATTCTTTTTCCTTTGTGAATCCTCAAAAATACCATTTTTGTCATGGGATAGGAGCAAGAAAAAGATTTTTCCCACGTAAAAGAAAACAATTCTACATAACCGATTTTCCACATGTGTAACTTGCCATGAGTGAAGTTCTAAGGTGCTTATGCCCAACTCAACATTCATAAAGCTTTTCAACCAAAAAAAAAAAAAAAAACATTCATAAAGCTAAAAGAAGTTTTTTTTAGGTGAGTCGGTATGTATTTAGAATCCTAGCAATGGAACGCAATTCGGAAATATTTAAGGATATAATTTGACTCCAATGTTTGGAATTCCTACTCTTCCAATTCTCATAAGAAACACCTTCAGACAAATAGGAAGCTTTTTTATGCTTAATGTAATAAATCTCTATCTAGGAAAATAAAAAGGCCCCAAGTCCACCTTTGGAAAATAGGCAAATCCAAATTCATTGTTTCACATTCGTCATACAATTAGACTTTGGACTCAGGATTGAAGAGCAAGTAAAATTCATTATAAAATACGAGGAAGTCAAAAAATCCTCTTTTAATGACATTTATCTTTAAATTAACATTGTTTTAATAGGCACATGTGATACATACAAACACAGACACCATTAACGGGCCTAAGAGAATCTAAAGGCTAGTGGCCCTAGCCCCAAACCTAATACAAACCCGGCTGCTGGCGTCATCTATAGGATGCAAATACTTGACCAAGCCTTCCACCTAACATTCGCTTTTAAAGCTAAAGTATTTTCCACGTAATTAAGAATATCATATCATAGAGCCATGTCAAATATCACACATCTCAATGTGTGATGTCTCGCGGTGCCTATGCAAGAGTTAGGATGTAAATGGGTTGGTTCCGGATCCGAAACTGTAAGAGAAGGTGGAATCGGATTCGATCCTGAAATCTTTAAGAAGGTGGAACTAAACCCGGAATTAGAAGTATATATGGGACGGGTCTAGGTTTAGGTAGAGAATGATATTAGGAAAAAAAATCTAATTTTAAAAAAAGATTCTTAAAAACTGAATTAATATGTCGAGTACCAAATCCAAGGATCCAAACCAAGACGGAGCCGAAACCGAACTCGTTTAAGTCACTAGTAAAAAAACTAGATCTAGACCAATTTACTCAGTGGAGCCTAAATAAAGATCCAAATCCAATTTTTAACGGAACCGAAACCTCCAAATAATTGGATAATGTGGATCTTTACATCCCTACAAAGAGCTGTCAACATCTCACTACCATTGATTTATTGTGTACATTACTATGCTGAAAAGTATTTAAAGTTAAATTATTTTAGGGTAGATGTCAGGTCTAATACATTCAATATCTCTTGACTTTTAATGGAAGCCATTTTAAAATCAAAGACAGCTCGACCTACAAGAATTAGTTTAATATTCTATTTAAAAGGAATACTCTTTCTCTATCAACGGTGACTTCTTTAAAAATAAGAGCAAAAAAGGTCACAGCCACACAGGGCCATTTTAAAAGTAGGAAGCATCCCGACTTCGCTCCTCCCAGAAAATCTTGCCCATAGAATGGTTAGGTGCAGAATGCAGAGTAGAATCCTGAATCCTCAACGTCGTTGAAAACCAGGATTTCCTCGCTGATACCGAAACGTATATCTGCAAAACCGCTCCTCTCATCAAGATCCGCTTTCATCCAACTCCGATCTGTTACGATACAATCTCAAATCTCCTTTCAAACTCCGTGCATTGCTTCCACGTATCGGTTTTTCTTGTTTGCCAGATCCGATATATCGGCTGCTGTGGCGTCATTTCTCCCGTTGATTGAGAGCAAGCGAGCGAGCAAGCAGCGATGAGCCCATCGTCGAAGCACCGGCACGGCGCCTCATCGTTGTCGTCGCCTTACCGACGCCGGCGAAATGAGGAGCAGGTCAGTTTCGGAGACGAAATATCGGAGGAAGAGGATGACACATTCACGATCCCGCCGAAGAAGGTGACGATCGAGCAGCACAGGAAATGGAGGGTAGGTGTCGGATTCTGAATTTGTCTTCCACCAGTATTTTCGCAGCATGCAAATGGGGGTACCCAGAATATTCTCCTCGGCCCAGTGGGACCCACTTTTGACAGTGGGACCCACTTTTGATAAATCAGCCTTTTTCTCATTCTTATCACCCCATGATCCTGGCAGCACGTACAGTGTTTTTCTCGTTAAGCCTTCGCTCACCGTTGGATTAAATTTCTCAAAAATGCATTTTGGTGATCGATAAAAAATAACAAGATCAATTTAGAAAATGAGGATTTTTTTTTTGGGTAAAAACCCCATAGAACCTCCAAGCACTTATGAGGCCCCAGTAGCATAGTATAAGTGGGGGGGTTTTTTGGGTTCTTTTTCGTATTCTTTTTTTTTTAGCGATATGGTCGAGGTCGACTATTTTTTTTTATGGTTGCTCTTTGTTTGTTGAACCCAAATAGAAAGTATGTTTTTCTCTTGCTGGGTGGCTAGTGAAAGCGGGGGTGAACACTGTGCTGCTGTAGGAGCGGTGGTTGGGGCCAGGGGAGGCCGGGAGACGAAGGATATGTAGGAATGGAAGGCTTCATGGCGATCCTCCCTCCTCCAACAAAGACGGGTCACATGCTCGCCGCCTGTCATTCCTTCGTAGCCTGTCATTCCTTCATATCCTCCCTTTTCCCACCTCTCCGGCCCCATCCACCGCTCCTGTAGCAGCACTAGTAGTAGTGTTCTTCCCCACCGTCAGTGCCATCTAGTAGGAGAAAAACCCACTTTCTATTTGGGTTTAGCAAATAGAGAGCAACCACCAAATAATAGTCGATATCGACTATATCGGTAAACGAAAAAATAACGCACCCAGAGGATCCCTCTTATTTATACTGTGCTACTGGGACCTTGTCACTGCTACGTTTTGCTATGGGGTTTTTACCCATAAAATCCTCTAAAAAGCATAAATCCTTTGAATTCTCTAAAAAATCATGCGAAATTGATCATCATGTCAAATTAGTCATCATGTCTGCCAAGCCTGCCGGTGGTCCACTGAAATATATTTGTCAGTAATATCTTTAAGCTTTTGAGCAATTTGACGAAGATGACGAGATCATAAAGTGACAGGCCAATCGGTAGAGCATGATCTCTAATGCTACTTCTGAAGTACTAAACCATCATTATCGGACAATCTTCTTAATTTATACAAGAAAATTGAACCTCAATCGAATAATTTAAAATTCAAAACTTGAGTTATATACTAATTTATATATATATATGATTTGCGGGTGATTTGATTTGGAGATTAGGCTCAATTTGACAATTGATTGCTCAATTGAATTCACAATTTCCTCTTGGCAGTTATCTCCTCTACTTAATTAGGGAGATTTCTTATCCTATGCCTTGTAAGGATTTAGGTTTCTTTATGAAGCCCTTTTTCACCTATCTAAAACTGACATTGGATTAAATGATATTAAATGCAATATTAACTGATATGAGTTAAGAGTTGTCATCTCTAGGGCCCAACATAATAATAATAATCTGAACCGTTCGAAATGAATCTCAACCATTCTATTGACACAACTGTTCAATTAAGCACATATAGAATCGCGACTAGGTGGTGATGAGCCAAGTCTCGTTCTCTATTTTGCAGCTATTACATGTGAATTTAGAGTTTGAGCCTTAGATGTTGAAACACAAGCTGGCCGGGCTAGGATTTAGTAGTAGAGTGCCCAAACCCCGGCATGCAAGATCTAGGTCTAGATCGATCCCTCTCCCTCCCTCTCCTGTCATATTTTTTCCTCAAATTTTCGCCGTGCGCTGTTACTGTTACCGAAAATGGGTACTGTTAGGACCGATATATTGGCCGATATATAGGTCACCACCGATATTTTATAAATATCGGCCAATACAAGCCAGTATTTTTACCAATTTTTTTGGGTACCCAAGACCAATACCGATAAGTTTACACTTATCGGTTCGGTCAAGGCCGATACGTACTGGTATTAACCAATATTTTAAACACTGCCTCTAACCCATTCATCTGTGGTCTACAAACTTTAACTGTTTTATATAAAACACTAAAACTGACCCTTGATATAATGATTCACTCCATTCAGATATATCATAATTTGATGGGACCTATGTAAAAAGGAGGGGTAAGTTTGGTTAGTCAGCTCGGATGGACTAGTAGGTGGCCCCCTACTAGGTGGCTTGTACCATAAGACTCTAAGGAAAACTTTTGTGTGTGTGTGTGTGTGTGTGTGAATATTCGTGTGCATCTATATGGTGAGGGATAACGTAGTGGGGCAGACTTTATGGTCCATCCGAACCATCCATGCTCATGGGACCCTTTGAGTTACAACGGATCAATTGAGTTTTCACTGATTAAAATGGATTTGACCGATGGATTGAGGGTCAAATCTTTTTTTTTTTTTTTTAATATAAAGTTGTTAAATTTGTGGGCCTCGGATGATGGGGTTAGCGACTTGGAATTAACCTCAAACTTGATATATGGGCCCATCTAAAACGACTCTCTCCATCCCCCAAGTACCATGATTGGTGGGGCTCTAGGAGGGCCCTATCAAATTTGTTAGAATCCTAAGGATTTACTAGAACCCAATCCAACAGGAATTCATAGTCAAAAGTGTAGGTTCTCAATAGATATAGAAATATATATGCAACACTTCCCTTATAGATTTGAATTATTCTACATATATTAATACGATATATATTAATATGAAAGAAAGGAACATGAAATTCTTTAGATTTTTTTCCCCTTTCCATTCTGCAGAAGGAAGAATTCACTCTTTTAGTGTTGATAGCATTCCTAATTACTAATCATGAATAGAAGTTGGATAAAAAATCTGTATAAAAATATTAATTATCCAAAACTTCCTATAGAACTAATGTTACCAAAGAAAACTCCACTCTTCTTATCAGGTGAGAACCTGTGGGTCCCATCTGGGAATGAGACCAAAGGGGATGAAAAGATCTATGTGGGACCACCACACGTATCAATTTTGACTCCAATCCCATGCCCCTAACCCTTTCATCCGTGGCCCATAAGTGTAATGGCTTCATATTAAAAACAAGCTCAACCCTCCATCCAATGGTCTAGTCCATTCAGATGAGTGCCTTGGTACCAATGATTATTGGGGAGGGGTCCCTATATGTACACAGTTCGGATGGGTTACTAAGTGGACCTTGCCAATAGTTCTCATGAAAGTACGATGAGAACTATCTCACATGAATAAATCCGATATATATATATATATATATATATAATTGACCAAGACCAATCAGCCTTCAGAATATATTTTTGTTGACATACAAAGACACTCTTCAGACTTATGAATGACCTACTGGTAAATGTTCTTACTCCGATCCCACCCACCAGGAGTCGATCCCTCATGCGTTGCTTTACTCCTTTTCAACTTGGCCACTGAGCCAAGTAAGCAAATAAAAACACACTTTAGCTGATTGTGCTTTGAGGTAAAGGAAGAATGTCAATTTTCCTTATTTCTTTTTAAAATGATTAACATTTACTTTTAATGTGATCACTATTGATGTGCACTCAGTGATGCGCATGGATGTAATCATTCTTCGGTCACACGTTTTAGTTTTCTCGTGCTTATCAGTAATTTTGCCAAGACTGTTTTCTATTTTCGGTTTATGTTCAGTGAAATAGTTAGTCGTTGTTCTGCTTTTACTAATTTACAATAAAAAGTCTACTTGTCTCGGGCGTCTTGTCCCGGGATTGGCCCGACTCCACATGGGAGGAGCATTTTCGTCATTCAAATGATAAAAATGCCCCTCCCATGTGGAGTCGGGCCAGTCCCGGGACAAGACCCCGGGACAAGTAGCATGGCTCATTTACAATACACGGCGTTCCACTTTGTTCAGCATGCAGCTCTTGTGTTAAATGCTGCTCGTCGGTTTCGGTACACTTTGGACTTGAAAAAGGAGGAAGAAAAAGAAGAAACTAAATAGAAAATTAGGATGCATCCTCAAGTCATTGAGGTAATATTTTCTTAATTATATAATAAATATGAGTCTCATATAAAGGACCTTTTTTTTTTTTTTTATTTAAAACTTTGTCCTTTTGCATCAGGCTGCATTGCTGTTCATAGAGGCTGGGGAAAAACAGTTGCCTGGTACATCAACCATCTTCAGATTTATTTCCCATCATCGAGTTTTAATTCGAAATGAAAGCATGTTATTATTTGCGTAGGTCTATATGAAATGGCAATATGTGGATTTTTGTGACTGTTATTTCTGCGAAAATTTCTTCTTTTCTAACTATGTCCAACAGTCTTAAGGACATTAGTCTAATTGATATGTGGATCCAATCGCCGTCGTTGGTCGGTATACCAGCGGTTTCTTTCGCACCAAGTTTGATGTGTTTAGACACATAAATAGTAGCACTTATAATGAAAGGTGCTCATTGTCATAACCACGAGGTTGTGAGTTTTGTGTCGTATAACTAATAAAATAAATGATATAAAGTTCCCATTATAAATTTATCTTTCCTTTCAACCTCCAAATAAAAAGAGAACAACAGAAGAATAAGAGTACAACTAGATTAGTTTTATCGACCGCACTCACTCGGAATGGGGGATAGCACAAGCCATTTGTCTGATTTATGAAACAAAGTTCCATCTAACAAGTAACAAATGGTAAAGGGAATATGGAGGTTTTTACATGAGAGACCGACCCTGCAGTTAGATGAGAGGAGCCCAAAACGACGGGATAAGACAAAGATGATGATTGAAAATCCAACAAATTAATCTTATTGGATTGAAATTTAGATAGTTTTATATTCTTGGGAGGCCGTCTGCTAGCAAAGCATTGGGCTGAGAAAAGTGGTCTTGCGTGGTTACTTGTTGACAAGAGCACGCATGTAGCACATTTGAAATGTGCTCATTGTTGCAAGTTGCAACCACAAGGTTATGGTTTTGATTCATGTTATTTATCGGAAAAACGAAAAATTGTGTGTATGTGTTAACTGTACGTACTCTCAAGGCGGGGTAGACTGGCCAATACCTTTTTCAATAAATAGTTTATTATAAAATTTGAAACTATGTACCATAATCTTGACCAAAGTTTTATCAGATAATGCCCTCAAATCTATTTCAAAATACCAAAAATACTTCCCAAAAAAAAACCTTACGACTAATCCAAAGCTTTTCAATGCATTTTTATTTTTACTCTGAATAAAAGTAGATGGCATCATTTACCGTCTGGAAGGCCACTTTGCTCTTTTTTCTAGACTACATATATTGCAAAGCTGCCGTGTGCTTCTTGTTGGGAAGGTTTTTTATTTATTTATTTATTTATTTATTTTTAACGGAAGTTAATGTTGAGTATTGACACCTTCGTACCAATAAGACTCCGGCTGTATCATATCACACACATGACACCTTTATACCAATGTATTTCCCTGTGTGCATGTGCAAGTGAACAAAATTTTCTATATGCTCACACATGTGGGCATGGGCGGACCTACCTTATAATGATATGGGGCGGCCACCCCATGTCAAATCTTGAAATCCCAAAGAGGTGAATGGGCTCTTGGACCATGCCCCACATAAGTCTAAACGATCGCCCCCATATGTCTTATGTCTTAACCTCTGTCTCCTTCTCTCTTTTTAAAAAAGCTCTTCTTTTGACCCTTTTTCCCTCCTAGTTTTTCTTGTCGTCTTTGCATTGCTTCATCATTTTCGTCTTCTTTTCAATCACCCGCCGACTATCCGAATCTTAAGAAGTCCCTATCGATCCGATCCAGCTCAATTTCCTTTTTTCGTTTTCCCTCTTGGATGATTTAGTGTTGAAAATCAATTATTTCTTTATTTTTTCATAACCCATGGTGAAAAGATAATCAGAACTTTTGCATGTTTCTTCTTGCACTTTCATTGTGATTTCAGACACTTGTCTAACATTTTCTTTTGTTCATTTGCAATATTACTCCTGTCGTCATTGCAATTCATGTGTGTTGAATCTTACGTGGATAGAAGAGATTTTAATTTGTAGGTTTTGTGTATACACTATTTGATTTAAAGAAATCAAAATTGGATCTTATGTAAATTGTATTTCTTATTGACCATGTGCCTTTGGATTTATGATTTGCTTAGATTACTGTTGTATCATGTTGTGCCTTATTGTTACATCTATTGACTGATTTTTACAATTATGTTGTCCATCTTGTATTCTTGTTTCTGGGAAAGTTAGTGATCTTGTTGATTTTTTTTTTGTTAAGGGCGTCGTTTTTTCAATTGACTATTATCCGCCCCACCTAAACGAAAATCCTTGGTCCACCACTGTATGTGGGGACCACTTGGAACCCCACCTAGAGATGGGATCACGGGAGACTTAAAGATCTCCCTTTTACCTACTTGTGTACGGTGATGAAGGCTCGGATGATCATCCTAACATCTTGATCAATTGTCGACATCTTTTCACAGTCTAAAACGAGTTGCATAGTTGATCCAATGGTCCAGTCCAATTAGATGGGTGCTAGACCTCAGGACCCATAACTATAGGGGTCCCTATCGTGTGGTCCACTCAGATGGGCCAACAATGGGCCCCACATGTGTGAGTTAGGTTGCAAATGGGTATTTGATTCTTCGATTATCCGGAAGTTCGGACCCGTAAAAAACTGGGTCTGGAACCTATTTTAGGTTCCAATTCAAAACTAGTCCAGAATCCAATTTGGGTTCCGATTGATAAACGAGTTTGGTTGCAGGTCCATATAGGTTCCGACCCGTGAACCCGGGAACCAACATATGAGCACTTGATATTGCAACCTGTGCCTCAAAATTAACTTTTTTTGGGCATTTTTATGTATAATACTGGAGGTAGTAGACTTGATACACTCTTATAAGTTAAATGATATGCTTATTTTAAGAAAAATGAAGAATGAAAAGAAATTATAATCGATTTTGGAACTAGATTCAAATCCTCTAGGTGGATCCGGTTCTGAAACCGGATCCGGATTTTCTTATCGGAACTAGGTCTGTAACCAATAAAATAGGTTTCGTGTCAAACTCGGATCCGTAACCGAAACATTATTTAGAAACGGGTCCAGGTCCACTATAGTTTTTTCGATCAGGAACCGTCCCCAACCTACATGTGAGCGGACGGGATTGCCCTTGTCGCGTGAGCCAAGTAGAGGCTCTACCTAAGGATCCTATACGCATGGTGTGCACGATTATTACTCTACACGCTACCTAGTGGGTCCCACCAATATCCATCCAAGTGGACCACACAATCCGGACATCCCTAGTGGATTGTTGGGTCGATTGCACATATTAATAATAAAAAGCTGTTGAAACGTGTCGATCGTTGATCAAGGGATTGGATGATGAGGTGGACCCCCAATTTTAAACACAAGTAGGGCCCACCTAGACCTTCCACTCCCTTGGTCCCGTACCCAGGTGGGCCCGTGTGCACTGTAAGAATGTGCATTCCGTGCCCTAGTATAAGATTGGGGATGCTATTCTTTGGAGTTTGCGAGGATATGATTTTAATAAGTCGTATCGTACACCTGAAAGCATAGTTCTACAACTTGGCCGAGAGTCGACTCAAATCGGCCATGATCGAGTTGCGTTCTTACCCGATCCGACTCGGTCAACACGTCGTCGTCGTCGGCTTCTTCTTCTCATCCCAACTCTCTCACTCCCTCTGTCATGGCTCCGAAGACCAAGTAGGGTTTGGGATCTATATGGGGTGTAGGGTTTTCATTTCATGGCTTCCAAGACCGAGCTGTTCCTTCAATCGTTTCCTTCGATCCTCGTGGAGAGAAGGTTCCTGCAGCCACCATTTACCATTTCATGAAGAGTATGTTCCTTTTATTGTAACTAACCAATAAGCCAAAAGCCTCACGACTGATGGAACGCGTTTTACTCAAGTAGTCATTTCCGTGGCTACTTTCACTCTGATGGTATGCAGCTCTTTTTTTTATTTTTTTTTTTCAGGCGTCGCCAGTCGCTTGAACCCGAGACGTGGAGGTTGACTCTGATGCCACCTAACCAATACGATAAAAAGCCCTTGATGGAAGACGATGGAACGCTTCAAAATAAGTCTTTCCTTAATTCACAAAATTCATGTCCGGAGAATTTTTAAATTTCAGACTTAGTGGAATTCCTGAATCTTCTTTTGTGGAGAGCATCTAAAATTCCACTAAAAACTGAAGGGGCTAGAATTTCAAAAGTCATTTGAGACTTTTTTTGATGGCTGGGATTTTGTAATTCTACGAAAGGAATATGCATTTGCCAAAACTGGGGCCAAGCCATCACCTCATATCATGAATTTCCCTGCACACCACATTCTTATCGGAAATTTTAGTGAAGCAACATGCCAATGTATCATTCAGCGACTCCACTGTCCACAACCCCAACACCCTAACCACCCCCAACACACGCACATTGTCGTCCTTCTACTCTTCTTCCTCGTTCCTTCCTCTGTCCTCTCCTTCTTCCATCATCGTCATCTCCCATGCAGCCCCTTGCAGAAGATTTATCTCCATGAATTCTATGTATGGCAGTCTACAATCGTCCTGTAAACGGCCTTCGAACCATCAAATTCTGGGACTAGAAGCTCAGGTGCTCGAACTACATGGATGTCTGCATTTAAATATTGGCTGGATTTGCTTTGGAAAAAAAATAAATCAAAAGACTTGAGAGTATATCCAACTCGGCCGAGTCGCTCCTGACCCAATCCCTGCCAAGTCAATGGCAGAGTCAGAGTTTTAAATCACTGCTTAAAAGTTCAATCATCCACCCTTAGTGTGGTTATTTACCAAATAATATTGGCCGACAATCCAAGCCATTAGATCATGTCAAATAAAATGAAAAGGTCTAGTTTGCTCTTTTCTTTTTTTTTTTTTTTTTTTTCCATTTCTGTGTTGATATGAAGTGTGTTTGTCTTTCAGTGGTTGACCCATAATCTCTTTTATCCAGAGTGAGAGCAGTTTGTTTGGGTACTTAAAAAAAAATCTGGTTCTTTATAAAGAGGCTAATGATTAAACATGCATCTCTTCTAATCATGTGGATTTAGCATGATGGTTCATGAAAGAATGGGCAGACTAGAGAGATGGACTTAACTGGGGTGGTGTTTTGCTTCTTTAGAATGCTTTTCAAAAATTATGATTGCATAGTTTATATGCTCTTGATACAAAGCTAGCTACTACATCTTTGTAGTGTTTCCCCTACTACTGTGCTTTGAAACATTTGATTGATGCTTCATTTCTCCATTTTATCACCAGGTTCTTTTGAAGGATCACCTATAACATCTACTGGTGGTTTTGGGATCGGAATAGATCAACTCACAACAATGACTAGGGATCACAACTTTTCTGCTCTACAGCAATATGGGGGGGCAAGTGATACATCCATGTTGATTAGTTTGATGCTTTTATATATTATAGTTTCATGCATTTCATTATGTAATTTATGTCATTACATCAGGTTAAAGGGCTAGCGTCTTTATTGAAAACAAATATGGAGAAGGGAATTAGTGGAGACAATAGTGAATTACTCCATCGTCAAAGTGTCTTTGGAGTGAATAATTACCCTCGGGAGAAAGGGAGGAGTTTCTGGGTATTTTTGGCTACATATTTCAAATTTCATTTTTCTTTTTACTGATCATTGTATTTGTATCCAGTGGATGTGATGTTATCAAATGGCAATTATGGCTCTGTTTTTTGTAGGTTTTCCTCTGGGAAGCTTGGCAAGACCTGACCCTCATCATCTTGATGGTAGCTGCTGCAGCGTCATTGGTGTTGGGCATAAAGACAGAGGTAAGCTTAAGCTTGTTTTCATGACAAATCGTGAGATATATCCTGTTAAATTTGCACTATGAGCTACGTATCACGAGAGAACAACAAGATTCATTAACTCATTATATCTAATGGTTTTGCTTGATAAGCATCCAGAGTTGTAGTTTGAATTAACTGGCTATATTGATTTGTATCCTTCTCTCTCTCAAATATCAATACACGTACTTATATTATATACAGTATTACATTATATGAACTAGAGGGATGATGTTCTCCTACGAGCAGGTTGCATATTGCTAAAATGCAATCCAGCCCGCGGGGCCCATACAGGGACACATTTATCAATCGGATGAGGGTAGATGGAAAGGTCTCCTTATGGACAAGAGGGAGCCAACAAATCAACCCCACCAAATTATCTTAGCCCTTGATTTAAAGCCTTAAAGTTCAATGGCATCTTAACTGTATGTTTTTTTTGAGATTCAATCCGATGGTGTGTGTCAATTCCAACGTAGTCGAGACAAGGCTTTGATGATGATGATGATGAATCCAATAGTGAGTGAAGGTTCATTGAGTAAATTTGGTCCTATTGCCAAATCATGGATGAGAAGATATCCAAGGGGTTGCACTGATCAAAGATGGGCCCAAGTGGACTCCATAGAGCTGAACTGTTTATGAAGTCTGCTCGTAAGAGAACATTCTCCTGAACTGTAGAGGTTGTACTAGCATGTTACCTTTGATAACCTCATTTCAAATCTCGAAGGAGTTGTCGTCAAGGAGAATTTACTAGCAGAAAATCAGCAAAAGAATTACCAAAATGGTCTTCTGAAGTTGACAATGTAAGGCTTGGGTTGTAAGTTATTATTATCAATAAACTTCAAGAAAATTCTCGAGACAGAGAAAATGTCCGTTTTTAATTCAGATTTTCTAGGGGATGAAATTTACATATTTATAAACCTATATATGTTCTCTGATATTTTGAATCAAACTTCTGATGTAAAATAACTTTCAAAATGCTTTTGTGTAGTTTTTTATACTTGTAATCTAAGATTTTTTTTAATTTTTTTTAATTTTTTTTAAATTTTTACTTACTTTGACTTGAGGTTCAAAATATCGGCAACCATGTTCAAAATATGGTACATATCAGTGAAACGTATTGATTATAAGTGATACATATTGGTTTTTGGCACAATTTTTTTAAGAGACAAATGCAAAGAAGTGATAGAATATTAAAAAGATATGTTAGGTTTTAATGTGCATCTGCATTCTCAGTAGAGTATGAAGCTATGCATCGGATATGCATAAGTGTCATGAAGGTTTGATATTGCAGCATGATTCTATAGGAACTATGTATGCTATTGAATCTACTGAGGTTTAGTATTATCAGTTAATCTATTGGCTGAAAATCATATCAACAGAAGTCAAATACATGCAATGTGTACGCAGTACGCTACTGGTCGTGTTGCCCAATTGATAAGACCATTAGTTAATACATCTTTGTCACCATTAGGTAATGCATCATTGTAATCATTGTCGTCATTGTCATCATCATGAAAGGCTTGTCTCTTCTATTTTGGGTTAGCTGTGTGAATTGTACCTCTCTATACCCAAGCCTATTTGCGACCATAGTTTTAGTAACTCAATGATTGTCATGTCTGTTATCACTTCTTCTTAAGGTCTTTACTAGTTAAATGCTTGCTTTACTTTTATTCTTCAGAAGTTTGAGCATATAGAATTAGAAACTGACACATCTATTCCCATTCACTTTCCTTTCTAACATTTTTATGCTGAAAAGCGGAACTAGTGGAACCACATACTATAATGGATTAAGTAAGCATTATCCAGCACTAGTACTGCCTAGTGTCTATTGTGTCCTGTGGATACAGGTATGCCTTAAAATTGAAGTGTACAACGTGGTAGTTATCTGAAACATTAGAGTTATTACCAACCAAATTACATTGATTTGAAGGGTATATCTGTATACACTATGTATTTTAGGTTTAACAAATGGACACATAAAAACATTCTGAAGAAACACAAAAAGAAAGTTGAATAAAAATGAAGTATCGACTGCATTGGTAAATTATTTCCTGATACATCCGATGGCTGATATACAGTACACGTTGACTGACCATTCTTTTAACTCAAGGTTATAGAAAAAAATATGTTGAGATGAACTACTCTGGAAACCTAAAACTCTGATGAAAGCTATATCTAAATGGGCCATAACTTGTTATGGTGCATTATCTTGTTCTCATTAGAAAGATACTTTATCTAATGTAATATGGCATTAAATTTAAAAAAAAAATAAAATTAGCTTTCAATCCTTTTAGCAATAATGTGGGACCCATCAAGATCTTTCTCATCTCTTTTTTCCTTTTTTTTTTTTTTTTTTTCCTGTTTGGCAATGAAAATTTTTTATAAGAAAAATTACAAAAATCTATATGATATAAGAGTTGTAACAATACCAAATATCTTCATGAGTAGTACAAAAGATGGCCAACCCCCTTAAAAAAAAAAGAGATAAGACTATGAAAATGGAACTCTCATAACATATTGTCTATTAACTCCCCTTTCAGCCCATGTATTTTCTAACTCATTAATCGATCTTGAAGTGTGTAAGGTCATCAAAGGAGACTCCAGTAAGAACTTGTTTAACTAGCTGGATATGCTGGTTTCCAAGGTTGGACTCTCAGTTCTTGCCCAAACCTATCACTCTTGAATTTCGAACTGTCAATAAGGAGGCTTATTGACTCTTGAGTAATGCTTGACAATTGACAAGTAATTAGACCCTGTTTGAATTGTAAACAACTTTTCCTCATTGGAACCTTTGATTCCCACCTTAAAAGCTACAATGCTTCCGTATGAATGCTTAGCATTCCCTTGCGGTTTTTTGGTGCTTCGGCAACACTTCTAATTTGAATCACTTCCATTTTGCCTGTTGTACTTTTTTTTTTTTCACTTTCGTTTTTTCATAGTGAAGGTTTTGAATTTTGTTTTTAATAAACATTTTAGGGCATTGGACAAGGATGGTATGATGGTGGCAGCATTGCATTCACTGTTATTCTTGTTATAGTTGTTACAGGTATGTCTTCCTGGTTAAACCTATTCCATTGTTTTATATTTCAACATGTATTTTCCTTTTCCAAAGAAGTTTGTTTAATTTAAATATAGATTAATTCAGAATGTATTACTATGCTGGTATATCTTATCTGTGCAAGTGGAGGATGTCACGACTTGAATTCTGAGGCCCCGTCAGATTCCGGATGGTAACTTATAGGGAATATTCACCATGCATAAATCAACTAAGTTCACGTAAAGCATTAGGCATTTCCTACTAAATAACTTGAACATGTATTCAAGTAAAAATCCACCTTTTACTCATCAAAACAATTTACCATCTTTGGATAAATAAACCATCACAATCTTTAACTAATCTATTTGAACTAACTAAATCAATAAAAGAAAATTAATGCTCTTCAATATTCTAGATGATCCCGTCCTCTCAAGTACGCATGCGTTCTGGTTACTTGGAAGCGGCGATCCAAGAGTTGGTGGATACCGAGTGATAAACATTCAAGTCCATTTGCATGATAAATAACACAATAAATTTTAAAAACACAAGAAAACTTTAATAAATTAAGCAAGACAAGTAAAGTAGCATCTCTCAAATATTAACAGTATCATGAATTCACGTTCATTCATCTTTTATTACAACTACCGAACCATCTGCAGCACCGGCCAACACGGGATCCACCAATCCTCAGTGATGCTACGGAACATGTAAGCAACAAGTTGCACCCTCTGTCTGTCAGTACGGTTGAAGACCTTTAAGATCTTCTCAAGACGCACAATCCACTCATCTGCCTGAAGTGGGTCCTCAATGCCCAAGAAGTCGGGCGACCCTCTCTTGATGAACATCTTGAAGATCTCATTCGGGTCCCTCTTCCCAACTGGTATCACCACCTGGGTCGGCTGTGCTACCCTCTCTATGACCTCCATAACATGCGTCTGAAATTGAGCGAGGTTCTTTGTCTGCCTCTGCTTTGTTCCAACTGGAGGTTCTGCGAAAGCCTCCAGGAACCTCTGGAATCTCTGCTCAAGGTCAGGCTGATCGCCGACCTCTGGTGTGTTGGAAGTTGCTCCCTTCAACATCTGTTGAGAGAAAATAATTCCGTTAGTTCAAGGCCAACACTTAAGACTGCATTATAACTACCCAACCAAACAATCCTTACACGAAATCCAAGTTTTTAGTGTATTTTATTTCCTAGAGACTTGCCACTCTGATACCATAAATGTAATGCCCCAATTCCGGATCCCGAGTTTACTGCCAAGCTATCCGGATTTGGCGCGCTTCTTCGTGAATTAACCGAGAACTTCTAGGGTCATAGGTCCATAGTGAGGTACAATTTAAGATTTTTGCAACAATATTCATAACTATAGCTAAGTGAGGAAGCAATAAAGAATAGCGGAAGCAATATTAAATATAAACAAAAGCAAATATGAGGTATCATCATTCCTAAAGTATGTAAAAAAGCATAAGTTTCAGCTAATCTCAAAGTGAAATATAAAGTGTGTACATATCAGAAAAATCCCCCAAATCTCACCATAAATGTGTCAGTTATGCACGAGGATGAAAATAGCTGTGGCGGCCGCTACGAAGCGGGCGCTACGTAGTGGCGTAGCTGTGTGATTTGAAATACTCGTCAAAAAAATCTGAAAAAATTTCAGAAAATTCAGAAAATTGTAAAATGAAAGAAAATGTGGTTCTTTTACAAAAGTAAGGAAGAAAAGGGAGTGTAGTGGTGCCCTCAATATAAAGGTCCTGTATCGCTGTATAAATAAGAAAATAATAGTAATGATTAGTTTTTTCATCTGTATTCATGTTTCTTAGTCATACTAACTTAGAAAGTAATAAAAAGCTCATAAAAAAAAACTAGAACATGAAATAAAGGCATAAGACTTAAGAGTTAGGTTTGAACAATCAATACTTCAAGCCTCAAGGTCCAAGGTTCAAGGTTCAAACTTCAAATTCAATCAAGTGAATGAAGTAATCAACACTCAACAGTTCAACACCAATTTAGAAATGACAGAGTAGAGAGTTGGTGAAGGAAATAAGAATACCTTGGTCACCACCGAAAGAAATGTCTGCCAAGATTCAAGACATGCTTATCCTCATCATCCCCATCAGTGTTATCATTTCTATTGGTACCATATTGCATTTGATATTGATGAGCATTGGGATCCACAAATCCAAAGAAGGCAGCCACATCATTGTAAGTTGGAAGAGGTGGAGGTGGATATCTATTATATTGCGTTTCACCATAGTCACCATATGAGTAGGACCCTAAAACAGAAGACTGTTCTTCTCCTTGTTGCAGTTGACCATATGGAAAATACTATGAGGGTCCTTGTCCACTGTAACTAGGGTTCCACGAATCAGCCCATGAATATGATGCCACTTGCTGTCCTCCAACATCTCCACCCATATTTCCTTGTTCATTATTACTACCTCCAGAAGCAGGTGGTGAGACTCTCCGACGTCGTTGATAACCACGATTTCTTTCCATTCTTTTCGGAAAGTCCTGGAGGTGAGACTCTTCGACGCCATTGATAACCACGATTTCCTTCTATTCTTTCTGGAAAGTCCTGTACCTCCTCTACAGGAATGGCATCTTCCTGATCATGTTGGTAGTATTCACTAGTAGCATCTGTCCCACTAGTGTCTCCTGCTCCATCTCCCCCATCTCCTTCACCATGACTACTTGAAGAGACGATGGTACTTGTCCTCTCAAAAGATGATACAACATGAGCAGGTTCTTTCCCTTTAGATTGTGGGTGCGGCTGTGCACTTGTGCCTTCTCCTCCAAGTGGGGCACCCTTTGCCTCATCCATTTCTTCATCAAGCAAATCTCTAACCTCCTCCTGAAAGGCCGGATCTGAATCTAGCAATGGATCCTCTATTTCGGCTATCTATGGGAACAAGGGATCGTCCTCTCTGAATATGTGATCCAAACTAATAGGACAATAGCTTAGATCATCCCTTGCCTTCCTTTCTCTCGTTCTGTTTCTCAACTTCAAATTGTAATGGCAATACACAAGCTTGTTGAGTTTTTGTATGGTAAGCCGATTCCTGGACTTTGTGTGGATCAAGGAGAAAGTGCTTCAATTCCTTTCACAGTTTGATGAAGTTGTAACTTGACTAAGGATGCGAACAACCGCTCTCCTTAGATTTGGAGTATCCTCTCCAAAATTCATCCACCAATCAGCTGAAATTCAAAATAAACAAATAAAAGTAGATATTCCTTAAGTCCTTCCAAGTTCCAATCAATTGAGAGATAAATAACAAAAGAGAGCTAGCTTGGGTGATTAAGTCTCTTGTTCATACCAGGTGGCATCTTTCTAATCGCCCTTATTACAAGAGGGTCAGCAAAACCTCCTCTCCTTTATGTGTATGTAGATATCCACAATGTGAAAATTAGGAATAAAGCAATAAACCATTCATGTTTAACGGACCTATCTCAAGCATATACATATGTCATCTCAAATCTAAATCACTAACTCACCTCTTGGGTGGCTTGGATTTGATCATCAGCTCTCAACAATTTCTTCAACACTTGCCTTAATCCTACTCTCAACTCCGTTTCTATTGCATCGTTGTGGTGTTGGGCATTGGGGTAGTAGAATTCAGGATTAAGGAAATAACCTTCTTTGAAAACAAGTTAAAATGCAAAATGATTAAACATCAATCAAAGAGAGCTAAATTGCTTTAAAATCATCAAATAGTGATATTGTTATTGAGTAACTGCAGCATGCAATGGATGGTGTAGCTGGTCGTTCCACTGGACATTAATAATCTTTATATATTCATCATGATATCTAACATTTTTCATGATCTTGCTTAGCCCGATCCATTGCTTCATTTATATATATCCCATTGTTGGCTTGTCATCACCATCTACAAGCCGCAACACTCTAACTAAAGGCTCATAAACCTTTAATAAATTAAACACTTTCTTCCAAAATTTATTGTCCCTCATCAAGTTAGAGATCTCAAATTCCAGACCATTTGTTGCATTGCCTCATTTCGAACGAAGCCATTCTTTTGATGCAAATATCTGAATCAGTTTTGTTGTAAACCTTATAAGGCTCTCCATTGCAATGAAATGGGTAGCAAACCTAGTTGATCCCAGACGTATCAAGGCATGGTTATTTGTGAATCTTTTCATCAAGCTCAAAAGCCATGAATGATCATAAATAAATCTAGTAATGCCTCTACATGCTTTGATAACTTCAACAATTTTCTTCGTCTTTCCAATCTCTTCCATAATGAGATCTATAAAGTGTGCTGCACATGGAGTCCAAAATAGACGGGGCCTTTTATTCTCTAACATCTTACCGGCTGCCTTGAAATTCGCTCCATTATCTGTAACAATTTATACAATATGCTCTTCTCCCACACTCTGTACAACCTTATCCATAAGAGTGTCTGCATATTTAGCTGTCCGTCTATGTTTAGATGCATCCACGGACTTCACAAAGACACACCCAGCGACTGATTGTACCAAAAAGTTTATTAATTGTGTCTGTGTGCCACTGGTCCACCCACCACACATAATGGTGAACCCATTCTGTTGCCGCATGGGTCTAAAGGTCTTCACCCATGCCTTTACTTCTTTATATTCTTCTTCAAGATATTTAGAGCCCACATCATAAACAAAGGGCGACTGTATTCCCCACCCAGCTTCAGCGACAACATCAAGAATTGTTTGGAAATAGGGGGAATCTATTGCTGTATGTGGTATGTTCTTGTGAATTAGCCATTTTGCTATAGTTTTGGCTAACCTATCTCTTGCACCCTTCATCACCCCTTTCATAACACTTGATATATTTGGTTGTTTAGCCCTCTCTTTTCTATGTGCTAGAGGATCAATATGGGGAGGAATTGTTTTTCTAGTAGAAGTAACTTCCACCAACATCCCGTTCTTAGGTGCTAAATGCCCCAAGCATGGCCCCCACAATGCCCTTGCCCCTGCTTGGCATAGCAGATGAGCCCCCTGCATCATAATATTTGTTGCTTCTAGCAAATGCACGACGTTCATATTCTTCTTGGTGACTCATGATGGACTCTCAGTGTGCAGCCTCCATCTGTGCATCTTCATCATCAAAACCTTCATCCCCAAATACATCATAACGAGCAGTATCAACATCTTGCTACCTCTTTTCTTTTATTTCTACTTTTCTAGCTTTGTTCTGGCTAACCAAAGCTTTCATTTGTTCCCTGACTTCCCTTGGTACTTCTGTACAACCAGTAACATTGCCAGAAATGTGGCCCAAGTGGTGCTTGAATCTTGTAATGCCCCCATTGGTCACTTTCCCACAAAACTTGCATTTGATTTTCAACCTGTTATTCTCAACTGCCTCACCAAAGCTCCATGCAGGATCAATATCATGAGGCATTTTAAGTTATCAATTGGCAAACACAAATCTACAATAGAAGATTGAATACCTATAAATATGAACAAGTAGTATGTTAAAAATTAAAAAAACAAAAAAACATGTCAAAGGAAACATATATTTAACACTTAGGAATCTTTCTCTTGACATTTAATTGGTATTTCATTACTTAAAGTACGATTTTTAAAAAAATTTAAAAAAATTCGAAAATAAAAAAATAAAATTAGGAAAAGACAAATATATGTTGGATTGATCTATGCCAAACATAGATATAACATTTAGGGGCCTTATTCAAAACAATATAATGGGTAATGAATTAGTTAAGGCATTTTTTCCTTAAAAAAATAAATAAATCCGAAAAAAAAAAGAAAAAAAAAGGGAATGACAAAGAAATGTTGGATTGATCTATGTCAAACATATTCAAAACATTTAGGAGCATTTTTCACTACATTTGATTGGCATTCCATTACTAAAATATTTTTTTTACAAAAATAAAAAAATCCAAAAATAAAAAACGGAAAAAAATTGAAAAACAAGCAATATATGTTGGAATGATCTATGGAAAACATAGATCTAAAATCTAGGAGCCCCTTTCAAGACATTTGATTAGCATTCAATGACTAAAAATATTTTTTTTTACAAAAATAAAATAATCGAAAAATAAAAAAAGGAAAAAAAACTTGAAAAACAAGCAATATATGTTGGAATGATCTATGGGAAACATAGATCTAACAATATGAAGCTATTTTCAAGTTGTTTCATGAGTTTTCCATAAGTGATAATGTTTTTTTTTTTTAAAATAACATAAATCCAAAAATCAAAATAACAATATATTAAAAAAAAAACAAAAGAT
The DNA here is from genome assembly GCA_028538565.1 of Umbellularia californica. Classification (NCBI taxonomy): domain Eukaryota; kingdom Viridiplantae; phylum Streptophyta; class Magnoliopsida; order Laurales; family Lauraceae; genus Umbellularia; species Umbellularia californica. Next base: position 75,656,041 of record JAPQWN010000006.1, on the reverse strand, counting down.
ATGCCTGCAAGATCGAAAGGAAGCATGGATCTACAATAAAACAAGACAATGGTGCCATTATGTTGTAAATACTTGTGATTCACAGACCATAGTACTTACTAGTTAGAGAGATAATCTCAAAAGTTGAAAAAAATCACAAAAAAATGCATACCTAGATGAAGAATCTTGTTTAGAATCCTTAAAATAGTTGGACCATTTGATTTGGTAGCAAGAATCTTGAAAGAAGGAAGTTGGGACCACTAGAGGGTAGTAAGAGGGGTTTTACAGCAGTGAAAGAGGAAAAGAGGAGTAGATAAGAAAAAGAGGAGAAAAAGTCATTTGGCTGGGTTACGTATCGGCCGCTACGGGCAGCCATAGTTGCGACGGCCGATACGACCGCTACGGCCGATATTTACATCCTTGTTAATGCGCACATGGAGAGAACAATATTATTGGAGGTAAAAACCATGTCCCCTTTAGGGTTGAACCTTCTCATTAGATAGGGATTGATTATTATCCTAATATTAGTATCCTTATACATAACAACTTCCTAATACAATTAGATTCCGTAAGTTATAGGTAACTTCCTTATACAATTAGATTTCCTACATTGACAAAATGTCCCTCAAATCCCAAAAGAAAAGATCACTCATAACCCTGTGTAAGCTCTCCATTCTCTAGTATCACATCCGGGTCAATTGGGCCCCACTCATATTACTCAACTATCAGCGCCTCATGGTGCGCGTCGCCCTCGGGGTTGGGGTTGGTAATGATACTTAAGCATCAAATATGATGGGTCAGATCCAATGGACCTGGCGGGCCAATAAACTAATAACATAGTATGGATGCATCAAATGGAGTAATGATAGTAATAAGATCAATAGAATAATCAAGGTAACAATGCTAGGCAAATCGTACAACAACATAAACAATATGGATCATGGCACATCCACATAGGTTAGTATCGCGAAAACTTATGACACTGCCCTCCCGTACTCCATTCAGTTGTGGTAGGGAAATGCACAGGATCATAGTCCGTTTGAAATATAATTTATCGGAGTCTGCCGGCCGTATATTGGTATCGTCCAGTGTCGTGTGATACCCCAATGGCGTATGTCCACCTCTATCCAGCTCATTATATGGCCTCACTATAAAATTAGCTCTTACCAAAGGTAATTAGTGCCAAGGCTAAGCTCATATCAACCGAGTGGATGTTTTATACAGACTCTAAGGAACCATATAGTCAGGTCAGGGGTCTAGCTAGGCTACCCTTGCATTAGCTAGGTCTTACATGTCCGTACAAGGTCCACTATCATAGTCCAATCCTTATCTCATCATGTATTTCATACAGTCCATTATCTCATCATGTATTTCATACAATCCATCATCGCATCCATATCCATATCCATATACATATCCATATACATATCCATAAGCGTCTAATACGTTCATGTTAGGTGCCTAATCACATATACAATCCATTTATTCTGTGGTCATCACATCCATCCATTCATTAGGCCCGCCTAGTCATAGACACGAGTTAAGTGTTCTCCGTACATAATCACGGTCACCTCTAAGACATTCTAGGTAAAGGTCCTCCATTTTCCATTTATTAATCAGGTTTAACAATGGTGAAGATATGAGTGAATAGTACATAAAGATCATCTACATACATAACTTCCATGCCGATCAAAGGAAGGAAAATAGCAAAGGTCCAACCTAGGTCAACGCCCCCTTTCAAGTCCAAGGTCCCACTTCACCAATTTTGTCATTAAAAGAAGTTTCAGATGCCAAATGGAGTGTATTTGGTGCTCTGAAGTTACCGGCATCTAAGACTACCTTTAAGGACCGAATCGGATTCCATTTTATAGCCCTCAACCCTACTTTGGGTGGCCACATGAGTCAAGGTTTAGCCCATCCCTTGACTCATGTCTAGCACATCAACAGCGGTCCATATGGAAGGTCAATGGGGTCCACATACAACCACATCACAAAGAACATAGAAATCTGGAATGCATTATTCGTAGTGTATAAGGTCAACATCATGCACGGTCGGTCGACCGACTACACGGGGAGTCAGGGATCTAACTGTCAACTCTGTCTCAGTTATCAGTGTGCCTGGTATTCACCAAGGGTACCCTGGTCAATTGGGTGCACATGAGGTCGATGGACATAAACCTAGCAGGTAGGTCTCGAACTTGAAATTTTACAGTGTGGCTGGTCGACCTGCTATATGGCTGATCGACGAGCTACACTGAGGAGCCTGGGAACCTATCTGTCACTGCTTGCAATTATGCATGTTAATAACCAGTTACAGTAAAAGCTCGGGCTTTTGGTGTAATTGGTTTATTAACATGGTATCAAAGCCAGAGGTCACAAGTATGAAACCCCTGTAAGGCATGTTACCTTCATCTGTCTGTCTGGCCCGTTCCGTTCTGTCCTTTTGGTTTCGAATTCAAACGGCCTCGTTCGAGGGGGTGTTGACATACATTGTTATGATGCTCACTAACAACTCGAGTTTTTGGTGTTACCGGTTATTAACATGGTATCAGAGCAAGAAGTCACGAGTTTGAAACCCCTGGGGGGGATGTTACCTCCATCTATTTATATGGTCCGTTCCGTTTTGTATGTCTGTTGGGTTTCGAGTTTGAATGGCCTCCGTGCGAGGGGGTGTTGATTTACATTGTTATGACTTTCACTGAAGTTCGAGCTTTTGGTGTTTCTGGTTATTAACAGTGCAGTGTACTCGGTCGATCGACTACACCGAATTTCTTAGAACAGTCTGACAGACCTACTCTCAATTATTTTGGTGTCCACAGTGTATCTGGTCGACTTGGTCCTAGGTTGGTTAACCAGGTACACACAAATTCTAGAATTTCCGGATTTTGGCAATTCATCTCTTTCATCTAATTCTCAACCAAAATCCATCAATCTCGTCCCCATTCATCACAAATTCATTCCCAAACATGAAAACCCCTTTATCCATCACAATCTCATCATCCATGGGCCATTGATCTTCCAAATGGGAGATCCCATCCATCAATGGCCATCAAACCATATAAACAAGGCTTGAAAGATCGACCTAAGCATCAAATCATCAAGAGAATGAAAATTCACAGAATTCAAAGGGAAGAACATGCATTCTATGCTAAATCAGTATATTGTACTTGCCTTTGGTCCAAATGAGGGTCTCCTTGATCTTCAAGATCCAAGCTCCAAATCCTCAAGTTCAAGCTCTAAGGTCTCTAACTCTCACCACAGCCCACCAAATCTCAGATCTACAGAGATCTAAGCTTCCTAAACCCAATTCCCAAGGAGAAGATGCGTGAGAAGAGAGAATTCTAAGAGATGGAGATAGATATACAAGGAAATTAGGCTAGGGAGTGAAAATTACCTTGATTTGAAGAAGAGAGGAATATCTAGGAGATGAGAGAGAGCCTCTTACTTAGAGATGGCTGAAGCTTGATGAGATCTTTGGTCTTTGATGGAGGAAGGAGAGAAATGGAGATAAATGGAATTGGAGAAGAGAGGGAAGAGAGAAATGAGAGGGAAGTGAGAGAAAGAGAGAGAGAGAGAGAGAGAGAGAGAGAGAGAGATCATTTGGCATGGGATGGGTTTCTTTTATAGATTTTGGATTCAGGTGAATTGACAAAAATGCCCTCCTTTAGTTATTTGGTTTAGAGATAAGGCCATGGGTGATTTGGGTATTTTAGGTCATTAGCACAATTCTCCAAGGAAAACCCCTCCTATAAAACTAACTAATGAATCGTAGAGAGTCCATCTAACACCCGATCAAACTATTAAATCCCAAAAGACTACTAATTCCTATAAATAAGGCCTAATTCTTAGGAAAAGACTAAACTACCCTTACTAACTCCTACTAATTAGTATAGATATAGAAACTATACTATAATTAAATATAAAGAGGGCTCACAAGGCAGTGGGGCCTCACAGGGTGTGTAGAGAGGAATGAGGTTTCTATAGGTTAGGGTATTTTGGGCAAAACATGGTGTGTATGGAGTAAGTGTAGGGAGTGTAGAGAGTACCGGTGTGGAGAGAGCAAAAACCAGTGTGCATTTAGCAGCTCTCAAAGTAGATGGACAAGGGTGGTGTGGCCGGAGGTCCTGTTTTGAAATAACTTTGAAAAACTTAAGCCCATTTTGAAATGTGTCTTTTATTTTGTCTTGTTCTGAAATATTCCAAAAAAATATGCCCCATTTTTAAAATTTCCATTTTGATGATTAAATATGTGGGGTCTGAACCTGGGCTTAAAAAGCTTGTCAGGCTTGAGCCTGGGCATTGTGTCTGGACTCTTATGAGCCCTGCAAGCCGTCCTGTCGCCACCCTATATTTAACATTCCAAAGTTCCAGGGCAACATTGCTTGCTAGAAATTATGTCTCGGGGTGTTACTTACTAGGGCCCCAGTGTTCTAATGGTTTCATTGTTGATACTCTTTCCATTTCTCTTTTTTCAAGCTGTTAGTGACTACAGACAATCACTTCAGTGTCAAAACTTGAATGAGGAGAAGCGAAATATACGATTAGAGGTTTGTGCCATTGCAATGTGGGGAATTTTTTTGTTGGTTTTTCTGTATCTTTAGTTACATGAATATTTTGCAGGTTATTAGAGGTGGAAGAACAATTGAGATATCAATATTTGAAATTGTTGTCGGTGATGTTGTCCCTCTTAAAATTGGTGATCAAGTAAGCAAACATTTTTTAGTGGCAAATTGATTGTATTGGATGCTCACATTTTCTGTGTTAACATTTCCTGGCTATGTGACAAATCAAGTTTAGGTCACTGCTGATGGTATTTTAATTTTCGGCCACTCCCTTTCCATCGATGAATCCAGTATGACTGGGGAGAGCAAGTTTGTAAGTGGTTTCCCACCTAATATTTTAGTAGTAGATATATTTTCAAGTATTCTAAATTCTGTGTTTTGCTGCAGGTCCATAAAGATCGAAAGGAGCCCTTTTTGATGTCTGGATGCAAAGTGGCTGATGGTTATGGTAATATGTTGGTAAGTATTATTAAGTCTGTCTAGTCAAATGTGCATAAAATTTGACTTGGATTTGAAGGTCCCGGTCATCCAATTCTTGCTCTTCTGCTGCTTGTTGGTTTCTTTCCCTTTTGGACTGTCTATATCTTGAAAGCTTAGGATTTTTCATCAGGATATCTTTGGGGAATGTCTATTCACCCTCTCTGTATCTTAGTTTGAAAAGGCAGCTGCTCAACTAGAAGCTTGTTCTGCTCCTACTATGACTGAGCAGACCTTGCGTTCCTTGCTGTACCTTGTTTATGGCAAGATTGCGCCTGGTGTTCATGGTTTGAATTTGTTTACTCCAGGCTACCTAGCTGGAACGAAAAAGTAGTGTCATCACATTCTGTAACGAAGAAGGTGACGATAAATTTTTTTGTTATAAAAATTTGTAGTATCACATAGTAGTAAATAAAATTTTAAATCTACATGTGGATCCATTGGATACCAGACACATTAAATGATTGTCTTGGTCCTAGTTTGATATGAAAGATTTTGATATCTTGAAGTATTTCTAGGCATCGATGATCGAAGTCTCTCAATCACAGCATGATATTTTTTCCGCAGTAAATCTATGCCTTTGATTTACTTCAGTCCATGGGCAATATAGGAGTTAAGCCGGTTGATAAACACTTGGAGTTAAATCATACAAAGTGATAGGATGATGGAGACCTGCTTGAGAATCCTTGGCTGTATCAGAGACTTGTTAATGAGCTTCTTTTTCTTCTTTTCTTTTCGTTGCAGTAGTAAAATTTGATCTCTGGCAAACAGTTAGTCTGGTCAGGAAGAATTTTCACCTGTGGGAGTGCCGGTGCGGAATTTCGAATCCCTGCCATCCAATCAGTGGGACCACTACATAAAGGCAGTGAATGAAAATCCCGCACAGCCCATAGGAGAAAGTCCCTTGATATCAGTCAGTATATGCATGCTTCTCTGCTTGCAGTTTAGAGGCAGCTCATCACATTTTAAGTTATATCAAGGATTCTTTTGGAAAGATTATTTTGTAAAGGTTCCATTGTCATCCAAATATTATATAGGTTATTCAGATGCTGACTGGATGTGATGATATTTTTACCTCACGATCAATGGTTTACATCAGTTTATTGTGGTTTTTGTTGGAGGTAACATGCCCCATGTAACGTGGTTACATGGTAGGTCAAAAGGCAGATGGTAATGACAAGGTCCATTCTTGAAGTGAGATATCAGACTATGCCCAAAATCTTGGGTGGTTTTTTTTTTTTTTCGGTTGTATGATAGGTAACACGACTTGAACCTACAACCTCAAGTTTGCAATAGTGAGCACCTTTCACTGTGCCATGGGCTTTTGTCAACATTTTGTGAATTTATGTAGCTAAAATAATTTATTGAAGAGCCTGGTTTTCAAGTGAAAATTTAATTTGTATATATAATTATTCAGATGCTGACTGGATGTGGTGATATTTTTACCTGATGATCAGTGGTTTACATCAGTTTATTGTGGTTTTTGTTGAAGGTAACATGCCCCATGCAACATGGTAAGTCAAACCGCAGATGGTAATGACAAGGTCCATTGCTGAAGTGAAATATCAGACTGTAGCCAAAATTTTGGATTTTTTTTTTTTTTTTTTTGGTTTTTTGATTGGTAACTTGACATGAACCCACAACGTCAAGTTTGCAATAGCGAGCATCTCTCACTGTGCCATGGGCTTTTGTCAACATTTTGTAAATTTATGTAGCTAAAATAATTTATTGAAGAGCATGGTTTTCAAATGAAAATTTAATTTGTATATATAATTATTCAGATGCTGACTGGATGTGATGATATTTTTACCTGATGATCAATGGTTTACATCAGTTTATTGTGGTTTTTGTTGAAGGTAACATGCCCCATGTAACATGGTAAGTAAAAAAAGCAGATGGTAATGACAAGGTCCATTTTTGAAGTGAAATATCAGACCATGGCCAAAATTTTGGAATTTTTTTTCGTTTTTTTATATTGGTAACATAACTTGAACCCACAACCTCAAGGTTGCAATAGTGAGCATCTTTCATTGTGCCATGGGCTTTTGTCAACATTTTGTGAATTTATGCAGCTAAAATAATATATTGAAGAGCCTGGTTTTCAATTGAAAATTTAATTTGTATATATAATTATTCAGATGCTGACTGGATGCGATGATATTTTTACCTGATGATCAATGGTTTACATCAGTTTATTGTGGTTTTTGTTGAAGGTAACATGCCCCATGTAACATGGTAAGTCAAAAAAGCAGATGGTAATGACAAGGTCCATTTCTGAAGTGAAATATCAGACCATGGCCAAAATTTTGGAAAATTTTTTTTTTTCGTTTTTTTTTATTGGTAAATTGACTTGAACCCACAACCTCAAGGTTGCAATAGCGAGCATCTTTCACTGTGCCATGGGCTTTTGAATCTTGCGTTCTATGCTTGGTTTTCAAGTGAAAATTTAATTCGTATGCATTGTGGTAACCAGTGAGCCATCCATATCCCATGAATCCTGCCTTCTATGCATGTTGAAGATGATTATCTAGTTTCATTATAGGAAAGATTGGGCCTGTTTGATAATTTTACATGTAAAGTAAAGTGCAGTAAAGCATCAAATAAAGAAAGAATAAAATATAATGTGGTCATGATGGTATTTATTTTTAGTCGTTTGGTATGGAATCTTTGACTTTTTGTATAGAAAAGTGGATTTTTTTTTTGTCTTTCAGTGGAAAAAGGAGGTTGTCTTTTGACTTTTTTTTGAAAAAGATGGAGGGAATTTTGAATTAAAGTGCTATTGATGTGACCCCTTGTTAGAAACGTGGAGGCTTTACTTGACTTTTACTAATCTAGTAAAGTGCCAAACGGGCGATGAAGTAAAAAGAGAAATCATAAAATTGTTTAGTGATTTAGCTCGACATCATTTGTGAAGTCAAAAGAGTCAACTGGCTGTTATATTTATTAAAGTATTATGATCATCAAAGAATTCGATATTCAGATGTCTATCATCCTGGACAAACCAGGCATAATTGACATATTCTCCAATTTGTGAGGAAGTGTTGGAGGCATGGCACCATTGGGACGCAGATTGCATGGCGCAAACAATGGAGCTCTTTTTTGTTTTTTTTATTTTGTGCCATGTATTTTTTCCTTTATGTAAATGGACACTATTTTCATTTGAGATCGTAACTCTTAAACCCATAACCCTTTGTTAGAATTTGCAATTATCCCAAAAATTCTTGTACTATGTACAGGTAACTGGTGTAGGAATGAATACTGAATGGGGATTGCTGATGGCCAGCGTGTCAGAGGATACTGGTGAAGAAACACCATTGCAGGTATGGTATTCCAAGATGTGGTCTACATGTCGTAACCGTCATTTGCCTTTTATGGATGAGATAGTTAAAAATGGGCTTTACATATGTTAGTGTTACATATGCATATGCGACACATGTGAAACGCATTACCATGTTTGTGAAAATCACCATTTTGGTGATTTTCAAATGAATAAATCAGTACATCCAATGGTTTTGATCTCTTTGAATTTTTGCACGTTTTTCACAGATTTCTCAGGATCCATGAAGATTTAATATGTGAAACTAAACCTCCTGATGTTTATCATTAATATGAGAATATTAAATTGTTTGGATCATGAATTGGGACCCATAGAAGTGCAGAAAATTAGATATATAGGTTGAGATTTTCTGCATGTTTTTTTAGAAATTATTCAAAATATATGAAGATTAAAGATAAATGGCACTAGGGTTTATTAGTTCAATAAAAAAAAAAGAAAAATGGTTTGGATTACAAATATGAGGCCCATAGGAATGAAAAAAAAAAAGGTTGACGGGATTTGATCCCATGACCAATTGCATAACCAAATGCTATCACTGTGTGAAGACTTGTACTGGCGCCTTTTGTGAGTGGGAGATATGAAAGTGTCTAAAACCAATTTAGGTGTGAAAACTTTGTAAAAATGGCCTTATTAACACCATTTTTGCACCTCATTTACGCATAGCATGATGATGTGTAACCATTATATGTGTGAATCATTTGCATATGTACATGAGTGCAAAGAAAAGAAAAAAAAAAACCCTTAATCAATTCTTGTTTTGCTTTTTTGACTATTTACGGATGTATTAAACAGGTGCGCTTAAATGGTGTTGCTACTTTCATAGGCATAGGTGGGCTTACAGTAGCTTTTGCTGTTCTGGTTGTCCTTCTTGTCAGGTAAGATGGACTTTAATGTTACATTCTTTTCAGTCCTGTTATTTATATTAAATTAATTTTTTCACATTTTGAATCTGTTCAGATACTTCACGGGACATACAAAAAATGTGAATGGGGATCCTGAGTTTTCAAGAGGGACGACAAGTTTTAGTGATGCATTAAATGCAGTGATTAAGATTGTGACGATTGCGGTGTGTATCCTTCCATAGATGAATTTTTATTAGGGGTGTCTACTTAATAATAGTTGTCAACCATCTGAATCATATATGAGCATGATACACACTAGAGTTCAGGTGGTTCATCAAGCTGCCCCAAAGATTATCATTCTCTGGCTCAAACATCAGGCTTTTCTGCTGTCAGTGACACAGTATGTGTACTACAAAAATTGGTTGGAGCAGAAGTGAGCAACTGTTCACATGCAAACCACATGAGTGACCCACCTGATAAGCAGAACAGCCTATTTTTGGGTTAGGAGACTTATCTGTGGTGGGTGTTCCACCTGATGGGTAAGCCTGGATCCTGTACAAGTAAACCACAGAAATGATTTCTCAATAGTCTTCTCATTTGTGTCTTTTCATCTCTTTTGGATATTTTATATAATTAAATTTCTGACATAATGGTAAGTGGTAACTGATCATGAAAGTGCTATTTAGGTTACTATTGAGGTTGTTGCTGTGCCTGAAGGGCTCCCTCTGGCAGTTACCTTGACGTATGATTTACTAATTTCATATTTCTATATTTGATACTTGAGACTATGCTTGTTTGAGGAAAAGAAATTTTCTTGTTTCTGAATCACGGAACCTCGTTTTTTTTCTTTTTCGTTTTAAATTCTTACAGCCTCGCATACTCAATGCGGAAGATGATGGCAGATAAGGCCCTGGTATATATTAATCCTTGAATATCTAGATTTATTGTTTCTGCGATTAATAAAAATCATAATGGGTTTAGATGGCGTGCAGGTGCGGAGGCTTTCTGCTTGTGAAACAATGGGCTCTGCTACTACAATTTGTAGTGATAAGACTGGAACTCTAACCTTGAATCAGGTGTGTTCTTAATTCTTTTTCAAAGTTATATTTATTTCCCTGCCTGTTTAGGCCTTGTAAACTTGTATCTTAACGGGTAACTTTCTATGGTTTTTGAAATTTTTTTATGTTTCATTTTTTTTATATTGTTTTTTGTCGATTGCTTAACTGATTTACAGTTCTGTTTTAAAAGGTTAGTGTTTTATATTGTTGCAGATGACTGTTGTTGAGGCTAATGTTGGTGGAAAAAGAATAGATCCGCCAGATAGCATTCAACTCCTGTCTTCTAATGTATCCCATCTATTATTTGAAGGCATTGCACAAAATACTACAGGCAATGTTTTTACGCCTGAGGTAATTCTTTTTTTTTTTTTTGTTAGTTCTGTGCACATTCATACTTGGTTTTGAAATATTTAAGAGACTCAGATGACTTGTTATATGAGGCACAGCAGTTCATGGCCGTTACAAATGTTGTGCTATCTAAATTGTGGATGTTAAATAGTTGTTTGTCCAGTTTCCTATCACCAATTGGTTTTGGGATTACTGGCTAGCAACTTTGTCATGGTTTTAGAGTCAGAGGTCTAGAGTTTGAAACCACGTAGGGCAAAAAAAAAATGCCCCATGCCGCTTTCTGTGTTTGTGAGTGCGCAGGGTAAGAAAGCCCCATGCCGCGTTGTAGTCTTGTGCAGTGTGCTTCGAATCCGAATAGTGTCCCGCCCCACCCGGGGCGGGGTTAAATAGTTGTTTGTGCAGTTTCCTATCACTATCAATGGAGTTATAGGAGTTTTACTAGCATCATTTATATTTCTCTGGAATCTTCAATTTTGTGAGGGAAAGATTCACCATTTATCTATTAATGTCCATGGAGGCATATTCAGCTTCAGTGCCTCAAAACATACCCCTCGAGATATTCTGTCTCTGAGGAGTACTGTGAAATTGCGTGGCATGCGTCAATCCCATTTGTGCTTCAATTCTTTCGTTGTGTTTGTGCATACCGACTTATAAGTATCATGCTTTGTTAAAAAAAGAAAAATAGCATTGCATGATAGGGTCTTGTTTTATGGAACACATTCAAGAATTTAGTTATGGATATTTTCTACATCTTTATTATGACACTACCATCCTTTTCCTGGTGGAAAGAGTATCAACCAGTGAGTACTTACTGAAATGATTATAAGATATTGTCAAGGAGACTTTCTTTTGGACTTTTAGATGTGCTTTTGATATTCGCATAACAAGGAGTGTTCATGTGAGGGTACGACATCCGTTATAGGATGTTGAGTTTTCAATGAATATGATGCTGCTAAACCAAAAGCAAGACCCCTCACATTCCCTTCAAGGTGGATATGATGATATTCTCAAATCCCATCTGTTGGAACATTCTCTCTCTCTCTCTCTCTCTCTCTCTCTCTCTCAGTGGAACTGATATCATACGGTGCAAGAGAGAAAAAGCCCTACATCATCATGGAAGAACAAATGAGGTAGTGAAAATCCAATCTTTTTGAAAGAGTAGCTATACAACATCCCATCCTGAAGTCTAAGAAGGTTGTTGGATGGTTGCCACTGGTTATTGGCATCCTAAAGTTTAATATGAATGGGGCAGCTGGAGGCGAAACTGGGCCGGTAGGAATTGGGGGGGTTCTTCTCAACAATGATGGGGTGTAAATGTAATGGCCAAGTTTTCTAAGAACGTAGGTATTATGGAGTCTAACGAGGTGTAAGTCCTGGCCATTTTGGAAGCTCTTCATATCTTTGGGTCTTGTTTTCATGGAGATCTTGTGGAGTTGTGTAGAGAGTGATTCTTTCAATGATATTTCATGGGTCTCCTCTTCTTCTTTGGATCCTTGGAGATTTCATTTCTTATTCAATGAGATCAAGGCCTTAGTTTCTATGCTTAATGTGGTGTTCAAACATGTTGGAAGATCAGCTAACTCCCTAGCGGACTCTTTGGCTAAACTCGGGGCGGACAGAAGCTCGCTTTTGGTGTTTTTCCTATGTAATTTTTGTTTTCTTTGCTTCTTTGGTATAAGGCTTTTATTCCCTTGACACCCTTTTTCCAATGGGACGCCCATTGTTTTCGCTTCTTCAATGGTTTTTTTTTTTTTACAGATCCAAAAAAAAAAAAAAAAAAAAAAAGAATATCCCATCTTGATGCCTCCATAAGTCTAAGGCAGAAAGTAAAAAAGGCTTGATTGATAGCTATGAACTTGTGTCCTCCCGTGTCGTTCTATTAGCTCTTGTTGATAATTTTCTAAGTATGAGATTGATTTTATCCTGTAAGGCACTTTATTTTAATTTATATGCTTATATAAATATATTCGTTTTGGTCAGGATGGTGGAGCTAAAGAGGTTACTGGTTCACCAACTGAAAAGGCTATACTTTCTTGGGCTGTCAAGGTATGCTAGGATGTTCATTGAGCTTTGCATTTTATTCCATTGAATTCCTTGTGCTTATTTGAACTTATGGTTATTCTTTTTTATAGCTGGGGATGATGTTTGACAATGTAAGATCAAAGAGTAAAGTTCTTCACGTCATGCCTTTCAACTCTGAGAAAAAGCGTGGGGGTGTTGCAGTACAAGTGGTAATGATTTCTTTTTGTTACTTCAATTGATTTGTTGTTACATATCATAATATGAAGAACTGCCCACTAGCTTGGTCTTGTGGTAAATTTCTTGTCTTATTCCTAAATGGGCTGGACCGGGTCTATCAACATTCAATGGTTCAACTAATGGCTTGTTCTTGATCGAGAAATGCAGATGAACTTAGTCTGCTGCAAATGGGCTGTGCAGACACCTACTGATGTGGGTGGCCCTGAAAATCATGTGATTGAACAGGCATTGACACTCATGGAAGTATTTGAACGAACCCATGGGGTTCGGACCCATATATGAAGGGCTTCAATGAAATTAAGAACTCAAAACAGCTGAATTTTACTGAAAAATACAGCATATAGGGGCTGTTTTCATAATTCTGAGCTGATTTTGAAATGGTATGAGTTGCTTTCAGGATTGAAAATTAATTATGGTAAATGTGAGTTTCTAGGTGTCCGGATGGAAGAGTGCTATGTTATTTCTCTAGCCAATGCTTTTGGTTGTAAAGCTGGTACTTTGCCTTAGAAATACGTGGGTCTCCCTTTATGTTTGGGGTTACCAAAAATCAGCTCTAGGAGGGGTTGTTAGAGCGGATTCAGAAAAAATTAAGTTAGTTGAAAAGCAAGTATTTATCTATGGGTGGCCGAATTACTCTAATCAAGTCAGTTTTGTCCAATCTTCCTATTTACCATCTCTCTTGCTTTAAATGTCCTAAAAGCATCTTCCAAAAGATTGAGAAGCTTCAACATGAATTCCTTTGGAATGATTTTGTTGAAAAACGTGAGTATCATTTGGTAAAATGGGATTTTGTCTGTAAACCTTTAGCTCAAGGTGGTTTGAGTATCCGTTCCATCAAAAAGGTAAATTAAGCTTTACTAGGTAAATGGTTGTGGAGGGTAAGGGATCCAAGCCAAGGGTTGTGGAAGCAGATTTTAATTTGTAAATATAATTTATAGCTAATATGTGGTGGAATGTGTCTAGTCGGAACTATGAAGCTTCTGGTTTCTTGAAGTTTGTCCTTTCTGTGAAGGGTGATTTTGATTCACGGATTCGCTTTAGGGTTAATATGGTCAATGGTTGAAGTTTTGGCATGATGAATGGTGCGGGCAAATGAAGCTGCATAATCAATTCCCTCATTTGTATATGTTGGATCAGAGGAAACAAGCTCTTGTTGCAGAGAGTTTTTGTTATTTGGGTGGAGCAGTTGTTTGGGATTTCTCTTTCTGTAGAAAGTTATGGGATAGCGAAGTGGTGGATTTTACCAGGTTGCTTGAAATGTTAGAAAAGGTGTATGTTTCCACTAATAAATCAGATAGCAGATTATGGAAGCCAGATGTTAAAGGCCAGTTTTTTGTAAAATATTTTTACAGTGCTTTGGTGGATACGAATCCTAAAGTGGATGGGTGGAAGAGTTTTTGGTATTCAGTTGTGCCACCTAGAGTTTTAGCTTTTTGTTGGATAGCAAAGAATCATAAAATTCTCACTATTGATAAGCCACGAAAAAGAAATCATGTTATTGTTAATGGGTGCCGATGTGCTTAAAAGATGAGGAAATAGTGCATCATTTGTTGATTCATTGTCAATTTGCTTATAGAGTTTGGATGTCTATTATTAATATGTTTGAAATAAAGTGGGTCATGCCAAGAACAGTTGCAGATCTTTTCATTCAATGGCGACCAAGATGTAAGTTTTCCCAGGCCAGGATTTTATGGAAGTCTATTTTGTATGCTACCCTGTGGAAGCTATGGTTGGAAAGGAACAATAGAGTTTTCCGGAATCAAAGTAAAGATGTGGAGGAGCTTGTTGATTCAATTGTTTGGACAATTTCAGAATGGGTGTGCAGGTTAAATGAGTTTGAAGGAGTCTCTTGGGATGATCTTAATAGATTGTGGATAGCTTCTTTGAGGGGGGTCTGGTGTGCAATAGCTAGGCATGGAGTTATTTGGAAGAGTCTTCCTCACGGTCTCCTTAAGATTAATTTTGATGGAAGTTACATGCGCTTTATTTGTAGAGATGGTATTGCGGGTGTCATTAGAGATTGGAATGGCAATGTTGTCAAGAGCTTTTCTAGGCCGTTTGATGGCATGCGAATGAAGCTGAAGTGTTTTCTCTTTTAATTGGTTGTAGGGAGTTGTCAAGATTGGATGGTTATAAAGCTTTTATTGAAGGTGACTCCTTTTCAGCGATTCAGCAGGGTTTTAGGGAAATGTTCTCATCCTTGGAGGATTGCAGATTGGGTGGAGGAGGTGCATGACATTTCTTAGAAGCTGGATGTTCAATTTCATCATATTCAAAGAAAAGCAAATGTCATGGTGGATAGTCTTGCTAGGGAGGGAGTTTTTCGCACTTCTCTTTCTTTTGATGTTTAATTCTTTCTTGTATGGTTAGTTTCTGTTGTGTGTTGTTTTTCTTTCATGAAGATGGCATAGCTTTGCTTCTTGTTTTTTCTTCTTTTTTGGTGCAATAAAATTTTTACAGTTAAAAAAGAAAAAAAAAGGGCAGAAAATCAATTCAGTTCAAACATGCAGCTGGAGCAGTGACATGCCCAAATAGGAACCGAAGCAACTTGGGTCCAAGGCCCCTTGGGTTGCCCAGGGATCCTCTTTCAGACGGTATGGTCCACCATTTGAATAGGCGGTCAAGTGGGCCGCTAATTTTCTTGTTTTAATACATCATGAGTGGGCTAATAGTAAGGGATTTTAGGGTTATATATGTGGTTTTGCAGTCTGCTAGGGATACGTGGTGAACTGATGACAACTTTGTCTTTGAATAAAAGTTGAGAACTTCACTTTTCAATTCTGTGGGGCTTTCTAACATTGATTTTCTCTATTCCTTGATGAGTGTTTTATGGTGTAAACCACTGTTTGAGTGCATCATCTACTGCCAACAGTATTTCTCTTCTCGTCCCAGTGAGTGACACAGCACACTGTTACACAGGAGTTCCTTTTTTTGGAAAGTTCCAGTACTATCTTTAATATTTGATGGGGCAGCTACTTCAGATATGTTGACCGTATCATGGTATTGAATTTACTGAATATTAGGCCTGAACTAAAAAGGTAGAGCTTAGACAAACTTTGGTCCTTAGCTCATGAACAGCTTTGTGGGGTATTGATGTACTCCTATTGGACTAATGATCATAGCAAATGGCAAATCATGATTGATCTGAAAAACCTCAAAATCAACTTTAAACAGATAGGTAAAACAAGGAGTAAAAGTAGAAGAAGGGTTATCCCAAATTGCTAGTCCACTAGCTGATCGGTCTTCAATCCTTGGAAGAAAACTGAAACCAATGGAGAAGAGAGAGAATTGTAAAACCATGTGATTTTATTGAATAAAAATGTCAAAGCGTCTCGATATGCTTTGCTTTTATAACCACAAAAGAAACCCTAATCTACTTCTAATCATAGCCATCCATCCCTTCTAACTGATAAAGAACGATTGCTACAAATAAAATCTTCACACACAACTCATCAACAAAAGGAGAAAAGTAGAAAATTTCCAAAAGATTAAAGTTTTGAATTGGATGCCCATGTGGAGTGAGATTTAATCCCAGTTGCTTTTCATCTTTGCCTCATATTTTAGAGAGCGTTCCCACTCTAGGATTTTTCTTTGGAAAATTTCCAATAAGCATCTTGTTTGCATAGGAAGAGTCATTGGGATTGCCACCTTGTATTGGATGTGGGCCTATGTTTTCTGCTTGTATAACTAGTCGCTTAGTTTGAATATGGGCCAGCTCTCTAGACGTCCATCATGACCTGGTTAGGACAAAGTTTGGTTTAAATATATTTCTAAATGGACTCTTAAGGGATTGATTAGGGTCCCCATTAAGTGCAGCATATTTGTTTTCCAATTTGTGCTGATCCAATGTTAGATTTGTGCCCCTTCTTCTTGATTGGCCTCCAATTGAAATGGATCAAAAGGCTATTCAATCAATTAAATCGATCCAAATAATCAAAGGCTTCATCACTTACAAGTCCATCTCATCGGTTGGCTTTTGAAGATCATCCGCACCATCCAAGGGGGCATCAATTATATCCACACCATTTGGAAGCTCATCTGCTAGATCTGCAACATCATTTGGATAGTCGTTGTAGATCAGCAACAAGTCTTCGTCCTGCCCAATCCTCATCTCAATTATCTGCATGGAAAGACAATTTTCCACAAGATACAGTGCTATTCTGTCCATACATGCTCATTGAGTGGGGAATCCTCCTCAGGTGGGTCCAAGAATAACTTTCAGTTTATCTTTGACGAAAGTAAAATTATTCTTGAACCCATCATGTAGTCTCTTTATATCACACTCCCACAGCCTTCCCAATAGTATATGACTTGCATCCATCGGCAGAACATCACACCAAACATAACATGATAATGATACTTGTTTCTAATTTAGAAAGGAACTAAACATCTTGTTCTGACTTTCTGTTCATTCCCTTTCTTAAACCAAGATAGGTTGGAAGTCTCTCAGAAGGCAGCTTTAATTTATCCACCACATGACTCGCCGCTACATCCTCACAACTCCCACCATCAATAATAAGATGGCGCTTGCCATTTTCTGCAGTGCAAGTGCTATGAAAAATGCTTTTGTGGTGCCTCTCATCACTTGATGAGACCCATGGTGCCATAAGGGTCTGACCAGTGAATAAGGAAAGTTCTCCATCACCAAATATCACATTCTCATCATCTCCTGCTTGTTTTAATAATCAAATAGGGACCACCATTGTCATCATCATAATCAGTTGCCTTATCGTCATCACTATCGTTAATGGATTTATTACATTTACAAAAATCTACTGAAACATGCCTTGGTTCTCCACCTTTAAAATATTTAATTATCCGTTTTCCCTTATCATTACTTGGCCCCCAACCGTCGATTGTCCAACTTCCGATCAATCATGGTCATCCCTCCTTTGTTGCACATCATCTATAATTCTATATCATATTCTCATCATAAATCAAATCACTATTGGCTCAATTAGACAGTAGACCAACCACTTATTTTACTTTTCTTTTGATATTTCACAACAGCCTTTGCACGTTGATAAGCCTCATCCACTTTCAGAATAAGTAATTGGACAAATCAGCTTGCATGGATGGATTCAGACCTTGCAGGTGATGTGCAACAAGTTGGTCCTCTGTCTCTAAGATGTCATTCATTGCTAGAAGATTATGAAAATCCTTGGTATACTCATCCACTGCCCTTTTCCCTTTGTTGGATTGAATGTGATTTCATTTAAAAAGGTTGTGGGAAATACAGTGGGACCAAGTAATCCTGTATCTCTCTTTTTTTTTTTTTTTTTTAATCTTTTTCCTTGGGGTAATTCTTGTAAAGATATAGGTCAGCTCGACCTATGAATTGGGTCAGCCCACAAATCAAGTCATTGTATGAGTTATCAATAGATACTAGTTACCTTAACAATACCTGTAATCATGTAATTAGATCCTCTAATCTAGGCAATACTGTGTTATATATATGGATCCATCGTCAATACAAAATACACTATTCTCTTGCAATTGTCTCTCTCTTCTACGTATGGTCCAGTGATCTCTTGTATGCTTCTGGCTTGGTTCAAGGATATCTAACATGGTATAAGAGCCTAATCGTTTGTCCATTCAAGCATAAGAGAAGCCTTGTGACACTTCTGTTTCGTCTGTGAGAAGCACTATATCTGCTATGATCAAAGGTGGCCCACCTGTTGATCACCTTTTTCCCATAGAAATCTTCCTATCCTGGTCGCCCATCACTCCTAGGAATTCTACACATTTTTTCAAGATTTTTTAATCATCTGAGGTAGGCCATTCTCTCTGATTTGTACTTCTCTCATTTGAGCAAATAGTTTTCATCACGACCGTTAAAATTTCTAGTTTCTCAAGCTTTCATCAAGATTCCACTTGGAGGAGTTTCAGATTTTTGAGGCAAAGATCACTGTGTGATCTGATCATCCCCTTGATCATCCAGTGGGGCCCACAGATCAAATCTGTACCCAGATTCAAGCTCGCCTGGACCATCTTCTGGGATTTTTTTGATCGCTTGCTCCCTGCGGCTAAAATTTGTTATCTGACCATTTAGTGGGGCCCATAGCACTCATCTGTGCTCATATTCATGTCCTCTGTCATCTGATCTTTCAGTAGGACCTCCTTTATTGGAATTTTTTAGATCTGGTTAGTAATTGTGGTGGGATTTCAAATCTGACTTGGCTTCTGGGGCTGGATTTCTCATATATTCAGTTTGTGAGCAATTTGTTTGTTCCCATGTCTTCTGATCGAACTGTATCAGGTATTACTGTCATCCTCGATGGAACCAATTATCCCTATTGGTCCCATCTGATGCAAACCTTCCTCAAAGGATCAAAACTTTGGAAATATATTGCTCAGCAGATCCCTACACCAGATAGTAAGGATGTTACGTTTGAGGAATGGGAAGCTTCAGTTGGAAAAATCAATTCTTGGATTGCCAATTCGGTCACTCCATCTATTGGGAATCAACTGGCTAAATTCAATTATCCGAAGGATGCTTGGGATTATTTAGCCAAACTGTATACTCAATCTAATGCTGCTCGCCGGTATCAGTTAGAATGGGAAATAAAAAATGCAAACCAAGGAAACGACTCCATTCATGATTTCTTTATCAAAATGATTGCCTTATGGGATCAACTGGCTGTAATGGAATCCACTTTTGCAACAACTGATGATGCCCATACCTTTGAGGTCTATAGGCAGCAGACTCGCCTCGTTCAGTTTCTTATGGCTCTTCTCCTTGATTTTGAACATGTTCGTGGTCTATTATTACATCAGTCCCCACTGCCTTTTGTTGATACGGCACTCTCGGAACTTCTGGCAGAAGAACAAACTTAGCTTTCACTTACAAAAAAGAAACATGTGGAACCTACACGTCTTGTCAGCAAATGTTAGTACCCCTCAGAATGATCACTCTTTTCCACCTGGTACCAATGACTTTTGCAATTATTGTAAGAAGAAAGGACACTGGAAACGGGATTGCCCAACCAGACCTCAAAGGTTAAATAACAAGAACAAACAATCTGGTCAACAGCCGAATCATGGTCCCATGCAATCTTATTCTCAGCGATCCTATGCTGCCAATGTTACTGAAGATGATAGTTTTGTGCCTCCGCAAATGGATCTTACATCTCAGATCCAGGCTATGGTTGATGAGCGCATGCAACAGTTGTTTCTGGTTTCCTCCACTGGTTCTGCTTCTCAGATGGCCACCACGGCCTCAGCCTCTGGTTCTGCCATGACCATTTCTAGTCTTTCAGGTACACATGATACTACATGGATTTTTGATTCTGGTGCTTCCTATGATATGACAAATGATGTTTCCAAACTTTATAATTGTTAGACTCCTACTAGCTGTATCACCATCCATACAACAGATGCCACTCCTCTACCAGTCTCCCTTATTGGCTCCGTTTCAAATAAGTTGCTCTCTCTCACTAATGTGTTGTGTGTCCCCCACCTCTCTATAAATTTAATCTTTGTTAGTCAACTGACTTCTTCTGGATTTCTCGTCTCATTTTCTCCACTGAATGTTCTGTGCAAGATCCGCGCACCGGGAGATAGATTGGGACCGGCCTTAGGTCGGAGGACTTTACTATCTCCGCTCGCTGCACCTTCCATCATCAAGCATCTCCCCTGTCGCCCTTGTTTCCTCTGCATCACCTTTTGCTCTTTGGCACTCTCGTTTAGGACATTTATCTTTAAATAAAATGAAGCTTTTATTTAATAGTGGTGTTTTTGGAAACATTTATGTATTAGACATTTCTACTTGTTTTGGTTGCCACTTTGGTAAACAACATGCATTCCCTTATAATAAAAGCACTTCTTTTATCACTGCTCCTTTTGCTTTGGTGCATTCTGATGTCTGGGGACCTGCCTTTCAGCTAACGAAAGGCGGTTCCATTTATTATGTGTTATTCATTGATGATTTCACTAGATATACATGGTTGTATTTAATGAAGAATCGTTCTGAGTTATAGGCCATCTACACTGCTTTCTCTATTATGGTTTCCACTCAATTTGACACGAGGATTAAAATATTCAGGTCCAACTCCGGGGGAGAATACT
This sequence comes from Umbellularia californica, assembly GCA_028538565.1. Classification (NCBI taxonomy): domain Eukaryota; kingdom Viridiplantae; phylum Streptophyta; class Magnoliopsida; order Laurales; family Lauraceae; genus Umbellularia; species Umbellularia californica. Next base: position 75,635,112 of record JAPQWN010000006.1, on the reverse strand, counting down.
TGTCCCACAAATTTGTTCTTACCTGACTAGTCAAGGGACTCTAGCTCAATTATCTTGTCCTGCCACACCACAACAGAATAGAGTGGCAGAACGGAAACACAGACATATCCTCGAGACTGCTAGATCCTTGATTTATTCATCACATGTTCCTTTGCAATTTTGGGGGGAAGCGGTCCTGACTGCCACCTATCTGATTAACAGAACACCATCCACTGTCTTATCTGGCACATCTCCGTATGAAAACTTGTTCTATTGTAAACCTGACTTGTCTTATCTCAAAGTATTTGGCTGCACCTGTTTTGTTCTGTTGCATGATAATGAGAGAACCAAACTTGCACCCAAATCCACTATCTATGTGTTTTTAGGCTATGGCATCGAACAAAAAGGGTATCGATGTTATGATCCTAAAACCAATAAGTTACGGGTCTCTCGTAATGTCACATTCTTGAAACATATACCATTCTATACATTACCCTCTTCTCCTGAGCAACCTACAGTCTATTCTCTTGACCCCTTTCCAGATCTGTTTCCCTCCGATACCCCTTCTCCTCCACCCCTGCAGGTATATCATCGTCGGCCCAAAACCACGTCTGCTCCCTCAGAATCTGTAGCCTCACCTCCTACTTTTGACCATGGGCCTATCTCCTATGCTCTAAATGTGCAGGATCCTCCTCAACCTCGAAGGTATCCCTTGCGCACCAGAATCCCTCTCTCCCGATTTGGCTTTGTTTGTACTGATCATTATTCTCCATCGTATAAGTCCTTCCTTGCAGTAATTCGTACTTTGGCAGAACCACAATCCTATAAGGAAGCAATTACTCATCCGCACTGGAGATCTGCCATAGTAGAAGAACTTGCGGCTCTGCAGAAAACTCAAACATGGGATCTTGTTCCTTTTCCCTCAGGGAAATGGGCTATTAGTTGCAAATGGATATTTAAGATCAAGACCAAATCTGATGGATCTGTTGATTGTTACAAGGCTCGCCTGGTTGCCAAAGGCTACACACAAGAATATGGGGTAGATTATGAGGAGACCTTTGCTCCAGTTGCTAAGATGACAACTGTCCGTACTTTTATCTCCGTTGCTGCTGTTAGACGTTAGCCACTTTATCAGCTTGATGTCAAGAATGCATTTTTGAATGGATTTATTCAAGAAGAAATCTATATGCATCCTCCCTTAGGCGTCGCGAGACCTCCCTCATTATGTCTGTCGTCTCAAACATGCCTTATTTGGACTGAAACAAGCCCCTCGTGCTTGGTTTGAACGGTTTAGCACCAGCATTATCAGCATTGGTTTTTCTCAGAGTGCTCATGACTCCGCTCTCTTCACTCACTATTCGCGATCTGGCTGTGTTTTCTTGTTACTGTATGTCGATGATATGATAATCACTGGTAATGATGCTCCTGGTATTCTATCCTTGAAGCGTTTTCTTCATCGACAATTTGAAATGAAAGATTTGGGACAGCTGCGGTACTTTCTAGGCATTGAGGTTACCTACTCTCCCAAAGGATATCTTTTGTCGCAAATAAAATACTGTAATGCAGTTCTCCAATGAGCTGGACTCACAGATTGTAAACCTGTCTCTACTCCAATTGAACATAATCTAAAGCTTCGAACTACTAATGGAGAACTACTTTTTGATCCAACTCGTTATCGTGAGGTGGTAGGCAACTTGGTTTATCTTACTATTACCAGACCAGATATTGCCTATGCAGTACATGTGGTAAGCCAATTTGTTGCGCAACCCACTCATCTTCACTGGGCTGCTCCTGCACATATTGAGATACTTACAAGGAAGTTCCAACCGTGCCTTTCTTTCATCTAGTCAAAATCTTACTCTGCATGGTTATTCTGATTTCGACTGGGCAGGAGATGTCAATGATCGGCGATCTACAACCGGTTTCTCCATTTTTCTTGGCTTTTCTCTCATCTCTTGGAAGAGCAAGAAACAGGAAGTTGTCTCACGATCATCTACTGAAGCTGAATATCGTGCTGTATCTCACACTACTACTGAAATTACTTGGCTTCACTGGTTACTTCGGGATTTAGGAGTTCTAGTTCCTAAATCTACCTCTCTTTACGGACAGTGAAAGTGCATGGAAACTAGCAACGAATGATGTCTTCTATGAATGATCCAAACATCTTGAAGTTGACTGTCATTTCATTCGTCAACATGTTCGAAGTGGTACTATAAAGCTCATCCAGATTTCATCAATTGCTCAAGTAGCAGATTTTTTCACCAAAAGCCACTCCACATCTCGTTTTTCGGAGCTAGTTTCCAAGCTTTCGATGGTCACATTCTGTCATCCAAAGCTTAAGAGGGGGTGTAAAGATACAGGTCAGCTCAACCCATGAATTGGGCCAGTCCACAAATCAAGTCATTGTATGAGTTGTCAATAGATACTAGTTACCTTAACAATACCTGTAATCATGTAATTAGATCCTCTAATCTAGGCAATATTGTGTTATATGTATGGATCCATCGTCAATACAAAATACACTATTCTCTTGCAATTGTCTCTCTCTTCTACGTATGGTTCTGTGATCTCTTGTATGCTTCTCGCTTGGTTCAAGGATATCTAACAATTCTTTCTTTCCACATCCTTTGCCTCGTCACTTAATCTTTTTTCCCCATCCTTTCATGGTAACTAATTTGACTTTCTTTGAATCCAAGATTTCTTTATATTAAGAAATAGTTTTCTCTAGCCTTCCCAAAAATTCTTCACTGAAATAACTCAAGAAATCACAAAAGATGTATAGAAGTTGGGGTGGATTAATGATCCCAACTGCCATATTTATAATCAATACACACACACAAGGAAGGAAACTGGCTTATCTATAGTAATACAAGGAGGTTTGACTAACTTTATGAAGCTAAGAAAGTGTATGATACATTGAGGACTGTAAAACAATGGTTCACCTCTAGAATTATGGTGCACTGAGAACTAAGCGAAATTGTCTTCACACCCGACCTCAAGCTCACAGTGGGTAGATGGAAGAATTGAGAGCTTGGTCAATAGTTGCTGAAAACATGGAGAAGGATTATTAGGCTTAGTGAGGAAATCAGTAGGCTAATGAATAGTGGAGATAGCATGAAGAGAGATGGCATGCTCACAAAGATGATGTGCACAAAATGGCAATCAATCTCTCCAAATGATCTCTCTTAGCAGAGTTGGTTTGGAGTTTGGACATAGAGGCAGGCCAAATAATATCAAGCATCTTCGGGATAAGAAAATTTGGCAAGCTGAAAGCCAATGGTGGGATCTACAGAGTTTGCTAACCAAGAGTTAATTTAGCCAATGTCAGATTCCAACTCTTCTTCCATAGTAGGATTTGTGGGTGGACACATATTTCCAGAGCTTCTTTCCTTTCAAAGTATGAGTTATGAGGTGGGCCCAATAGGCATAGTTTGTTCCATCCAACCGAACATAGATGGCTTATGCATGATCGGTAGCCATGGCTCAAATATAGCCACAACAATGCATAAAAATGCAGAGAAAATGTAGTATTGCACTCATTATACTAAAAAAATGCAGTAAATAGCTTAAATATAACAGAACAATGCAAAAAATTAAAAAAAAAAAAAAAAAATCTGAGTCTGGATGTCTTGTTCATGTAGCCAGAAAAGTGGCAGGAAAAAGTACAAGACAACTTCTTTTCGCCAATTGAAGTTCTAGATTATGTTCATACACGAGTCATGAGTGGCACATTCTTCATGGATAAAAATTGCGGTATTAGTCACAGTATACCCCAAAACTCGATACTGTAGTGGTATCGGTCGTAGTTCGTGGTTTCTCGAGGCGTGGTTTTTTATTTGACCCCAAACATTTTTGAAAAAATATACAAAAAATTTAGAATATTGTAAAATGCTAGAAAACAATGTCCTTTTGCATTAGTACTCACTATAAAGTAAAATATCGGTCCCCCCAAGTCATAACATCCTGTAACGCTGGTATTTAGTTTTTTTTTTTGTTAAATATGCTATGTTTTAATGTTTAATATTTTGCACCATCCTCATAATTGAGAAGGCCAACAATGTAATTCATATTCAAAACCCAAACCAAGAAAAAAAATAATTATCATAATTTATATTAGCTTTGTAAAAATTTCACTCTAATTATAGTTAGACCCTCCATCAAATGGATCATGACAAATTATTAGAATGATTGCTTTTTACTTGAAATTAGGTCCGTCAAATGTTTTTATGATTGAATGTTATTAATTCAAGGGTCCAAATTTTTTCTTTAAATGTATTGTGGATTATACTTAAAAAAGTGAATGGGAGCCCACCAATCAGTCCAATGGGGGCCATGAATTTTTGAATAGAAAGGGGCCCATGGAATTCTCTCTTGTTAGAAAATGGCCACAAAAGTGTAAATAATGTGGCAGACTCACATGGTAAGAAAATGTAAATAGCGTAAAAAGTGCCATTTGCCCCATTGCTGGAATTGGAAACGTCACAGGAGAGAGAGAGAGAGAGAGAGAGAGAGAGAGAGAGAGAGAGAGAGAGGAGGCGGCAGGAGCGCGGTGGGTGGTGGTCAAGGTACTTCTCTCTCACCCTTTATTTTTTATTTTCTGTAAACCGTACTTCTCCTCTATTCCTTTTTTAATATATTTTATGAAACTACTTGTGATATCCATTTTTCTTCCTCCCTCTTTTCTTTCATTTTTTTCACTAATTTCATCCATGATGGCAGTTACAACCGATATTTTGAAAATATCGGCCGTTAACCTATATTTATATGATATGGACTGCTACAAGTTTGAGACCAAGTTAGCGGTAACATATTGTTACGGCCCATACCAATACTGGGACGTATCGGCCGATATGTACCAGTATCGGTTGATATTTTTACCACTGCATGTCTTATTTGAATTTGAGGCAAATTTGACGGTAATCAAGACGATATAACGGCAACGATGAAATCAGCTACAGAAAACTGCCAACCCACAAAAGGGCCTGAAAACCCAGACAAACGAAGTCCTTTTGGGCTCTAACTTTAACCAGAGATACCTCTGGGATGGGCGACCAATATCCTGAAGTATCTTAAAGATCTATGATCTAAGGTGGGCCGATCTGCCTTGGCGACAGTTGCTGCCTGAGCACAGTATCAACCAACTGTTGCTGGAGTTCTGTTTTGGCAGATTTGAGTGAAGAGAAAGAAGGTGAGGAGGAAAAAGGCTTTGACAGCAGCTTTGTGGACCTCACAGTAGATGGAAACAGAGCAGTGTTGATCGATTTGAGCAGTGTCAACCAATCTGTTGATAGGGTTTTGTTTTGGCTGATTTGATTGAAAAGAAAGTAGATAATGATGAACGACAAGCTATTACAGCAGCTTGGTGGAACCCACGGTAGATGAGAACTGATCTGAAAATTTCTCAACAGAGAAACGGCCCACCACTCTTACTGATAGAATCCAAAACTTCTTGGATTTAACCAGACAAAGTGCCTAAGCTCTGATACAATGAAATAACTCAGGAAATCACAAAAATATAAGAAGTTGTGGTGGATGAATGATCCCAACCACCATGTTTATAATCAATACACATACAAAAAAGGAATCAGGCTTATCTGTTGTAATACAAGGAGGTTTGACCAACTTTATGAAGCTAAGAAAGTGTATGATTCATTAAGGACTATAAAACAATGGTGTGCTGAGAACCATGCGGAATTAAGTGTCTTCACATTCACCACTCGCATAGTTGTACTATCATAAAAAATCCCGATTCTTGATACTTAAATTGAGATCATCTTCTCTTTCATACCTTTTTTATATGTTCCATCATTCCAAATTGGAGAATTGTTATGGAATGGACCATGAAAGCTATTGCACAAACCTCATCCCTGTATCTGATCCCTCACTAGAATGTGATTGGTAGGGATTGAATTGTTCCAACTATTGAGCCCGGTTTTCAACTGGTCGCAAATTTTTTATTTCAAGGTCATGTGGATCTGGTTGATCTCCCCCATTATTCTCTACATTATGCAATTCTGCCATTTCCACGTGCTCTATGGTGCAACATATTGTCAAAGAATGAAAACAAAGAATCAATCTAACAGTATTCTTTGGCTCTGATACCAACTGGTGTTTAAATAAACGTATTATCTATTGCAGCCAATTGATTGGAAAAACCCCAAAATCAATTCTAACCAGATCAACAAGCAAATAAGGGAAACAAGGAATAAAAGTAGAAGATAGCTTACCACTAGTCTTTGATCCAATACTTGATAGGTCTTCAATCCTTCAGAGAAACATTCAAACCATTGAAGAAGCGAGAATTGCAGAACGTCCAATGTTATTGAATGAAAATGTCAAAATGTCCAAGCTAGTTTTGATGTCCCACAAGCTTGCAACCTTTTTCCCTGCTTGTACCTATTTTTTCTTCTTGATACAATTTCTGTTACCTTAAGGAAAAAACAAAAAACAAAAAAGTTTTTGATGTCCCACATGCTTTGCTTTTATAATGTGACTAATCCCAGTCATCCATCCTTTCTAACTCACAAAGAAAGTCTGTTAGAGTTATAAAGTCCTTACACAACTCAACAACTATAAAAAAGAAAATTAGAAAGTTTATAAGAGATTCAAATTTTGTATTGGATGGCCATGTGGAGTGAGATTTGTTGCCACTTCTTATCCTTGCCTCCTATATTTTAGAAAGCTTTCCCACTCTAGGATCTTTCTTTGAAAAGTTTCCAATAAACATCTTTCTTGCATGGGCGTGCCACCTCTTACGGTTATGGATCCCATGTTTTCTGCATGTAGAACTAGTCACATGGGAGTGAGCATGGCCAGCTCTAGATGTCCATCAGGTCGTTAAGTCTCAGTTGGGCTTGATTAGATTGTCTAAATGGATCCATTAGGGATTGATTTGGTCCCCATTAAACTCGGCATATTTGTTTTCCAATTTGGGACCCATTTTAAGCCCATCTTGATTATCCAGTGTAAGATTTGAGCCCCTTTTCTTGATTGAGCCTCAATTGAAATGGATTAAAAGGCCATTTGATTGACTAAATTGATCCAACCAAATAATCAAGGGCCTAATTAATCACAAGATCCATAAAATCTAGATCATCCACTCCTGCATCAGGTCTCTCTCTCTTCTCATTGATTTTACCACCACATGAGACACCCCACGATAAATCCAACCCCCTCACACTCACTATCTCCTCATGAATTAGCACTCACCTTAGAAGATCAATATGTTTCTCTCTCAATAAAGGAAATCCTCAATATGTTTTGTGGTGAAAACCAGAATTTTATTTCTTATACTTACAACTTTGAGTATTATGTTCGAATACTGCTTTATACCAAGGGTGTACATATTGACTACTCTTACAATAATCCTCTAATTGGCATAATTGAGTAGATATGGGCTCTTTCTTTTTTCAATTGATTTGCCCTTTTCTTGATTGGATGGAGAATTGTTTGACTTTTGAGAAGGAAAGCCAGAGGGTCCGAAAGCTTTATTGATGCTTGATTGAGACGAGCTAGTGGCCATCTTTTATTTTTCCCTACAAAATCTCTCGAGACAAAGTCAGGAAGAGAATTGTCTTTTCCTTTAATAAACTTTATATCAAACTCGAATATGGCTAAACGAGCTTGCCATCTTGCAAATGTTTGTTTGGTGGCAAGATTTTTTACATCCTTTAAGAGGATTTCCTTAGCAGATTTACAATCCATTCTTAGCAGGAATTTTTGGTTAAGGAGATCACTCTGAAAATTTAAAATACATGAGACTATTGCCAAAACTTCCTTTTTTTTATTGTCGAATAATACTTTTGTGTAGAATTCCATGTTCCAGAGGTGAATTGGACGATTTTCTCTTTGCCTTTTTTATTTCTTTGGAGTAATATTTGATGCATGTGGCCCAATTCAGATTGAAAATTACATAATCCAGAATAAAAAAGGGCCCTAGAATAGTCCCTAACTAGTGAGAATTGAATAAACAGCGTCTGTTTTATAAAACACATAAACTGTGAGGGAGTTTATGCAATTTTGAATAAACTGCACTTCATAAACAGTACACAGAAGGTGGATCTCATGAGTGTTTTTTGGAGCAGTTAGTTGAGGGTCCAAATGGGCTCAAACCCAAGTGCAACCGGGACGACCCTGTTTTGGAAAAAATCATCAAAATCTGAATTTTAAATCCAAAATAAATGCAGGATTCTCTTCATTCATGCATAATGGGAAGAGATTTAAAGTCTCAGCGAAAATGGAAGGATTTTGAATGCTCTAAATCATTAAAGGGAGAGATCTGGGCCCCATAGGATTTTGAAACGGATACACCCCTCCCCACCCCACCCACACCCCCCCCCCCCCCCAAAAAAAAAAAAAAAAATAATAATAATAATAAAAATAATAATATAAATATATATATATATATATACACATTTGGGCCCCATAGTGAGGTGTGCATGGAGTGACCTCTCTCATAGGATCCGGACCGTGTGTGTATCCTTTTGATGATGGTTGTGTGCTTCAAAATATGTAGTATGATGCTACGAATGTAATAGGTTAGTGCTTTCTTTTATACATAGGTTTTTATCGGTTTGTAAGTAGAATATATCAATAAATGCATCGACCTTTTTATTTTTGAATGCTTCCCATGTGTATGTTATTTGTCTGCGGCACTTTGTGATATCACGCATCACATTTACATATTGCAGTCATCCCCAAAACGAACAATTTCAATGAAATCCTTCTGATGACATCTTTTCTTATCCCTACAGGGGGAGTCTGAAGTTCATATATATTGGAAAGGGGCTGCCGAAATAGTCCTAGCCTCATGTATGAAATGGCTGGACTCAGATGGTTTAGTTCAACTAATGGATCAAAATCAGGTCAGAATGCTCTGCTTCTTTACCCTTGTTTCATATAAGAATTGTTTATTTATTGAATCATCATGTGATTACAGATGAATGAATTTAAGAAAGTTATTGAAGAAATGGGAGCACTCAGCTTGCGATGTGTTGCCCTTGCCTACAGATCGTATGCAGTGGAAAATGTTCCAGATGAAGAAGAGCAACTACAGCAGTGGAAATTGCCTGAGAATGAATTAGTTTTGCTCTCCATCATGGGAATAAAGGTACATAATGTCATTCTTGTCATTGTTCTTTTAATAGTTGTTGATGTGAACCCACCGGCGGGAGTACTCACCAGACAACATTCAATTGTAAAATTTGCTTGTTCCTACATGCATATGTGGAACCAACCTATGATGAGCCTGCTGTAGGTGCAGAGTACTCCAAAAATGTTCTCCCTATCACATGATTCTAACTGCATCATTTTGCATTATACCTAACCAATGTAGATTGTGGACCGTACTTGTCCATTTGCACACACAGCTCAGTCAGCTTTACTTATCCAATAGGATACTTATTATGAAATGACCCATCCCTCTATATAGATTGAACATTACTTATTATGAAATAACCCATCCCTCTATATAGATTGAATATTTTATCTTACCTTCATGATATATCTATCGTATTTCAAGGTTTTTTTTCCCCCTATTTATAGTGTAGTGAGAGTCAAGGTTCCAAACTCGGACTCGGTCGTAACCGGGTCAAGTCGAAGTCCATTCCGGATTGATGTCAGGACCTGGCTAAGTCCTTTACGAGTCTAGATTTTTTGTAGCTTGCCTTTGCAAATCATGCCCTCGTCAATCTTTGGGATTTTCCCCATCTGGTCTTTGACAAATCCAATCCAAAAGCTTCATTCCTCTTTGTCAAGATCTTTCTCGGTAGACTGAGCAATGAATATAGTCACCTTTTTTTTCAAAAAAAAAAAAAAGAAGAAAGAAACAAAAGAAAGAAAAGAAAATGTCTTTATGGGTAAAGCAGCCTTTGAAACTGCAGAAATTGTCGGTGACATGAAGTTCTTGTCTTTCTTTTAGTTTTGCAAGTTGGGGCCTTTTCCTTCATGGAAGTGCCCATCATTTTCCTTCTCACGATGTCCCTCTTCCAAAGCACACACAGAGAGAAAGTGCCCGCCCCCCTCCCCTAGGAGTCTGATTTTCAAATCCTTGTTTATAATAGGTTACACCATGGATCAAAATAGTGGTTGCAGTGGCCAAGACCGCTACTCTAAATTGAATTTAGCACCGCTCTCTTCCATAGCAGCCGCAGAGGTCTGCTACGGGACCACTACGGAGTGTGACTGATAGCTACTTTCCAGATTTTTTTGAAATACATAGGAAGGTTTATTTCTTTCCTTTTCCTCTCCAAACAACATTTTTACGTAACTCTTCTACCCTTCTGTGCCTAAAAGAACACCAAAACACTTAGGATCTCGCTGAATTGAAGATATTGAACTCCTAAGTCCTAACTCTTAAGTCTTAAGTCTTGACTTCAAGTTCAGTACATTGTTTATTTTGATGGTATGTCTTCATGACATAGGGTTTTTTTTTTTTTTTTTAATCTTTTCATTAGTTTCCAAGTTAACATAACTAAACAACATGAATACATGTGAAAAAAAATTATTATTACTATTATTTTCTATTCATGCAGTGATATCAATATTATGGATTCTTTGGAATTATTTCAAAAAATTTTGATGATTTTTTCAAATCACAGCGCTATACCGCCACGTAGCACCACTACCGCTACATAGCGTTTTAGTGACGGACCACTATGTTTGCCACTATCGCTATTTTCATACTGGGTTATACAACTGGTAACTTCATTATCAAAAATGAATATGGTGTCGATGAATGGCTTGGTTTTTTTTATGCAGGATCCTTGTCGGCCAGGTGTCAAAGATGCTGTAGAGCTATGCATGCGTGCTGGTGTCAAGGTAGTGATAAGCAGTCTCTTCCATTTAGTTTCTCAGTATTTTCAGTGAGATTGATCTTTAGCTTTGGTATTGGGATATTTTCATTATTTAAATTTTAATGCTTCTTTTCATTATCAAATAAAAAAGAAGATTTTACAAAAAAAAAAAAAACAACACTTTAGATGGCCAGTGGATCAAAAAGGTCACTTTAGCAAACCTCACACTAAAAAGGCCTCCCCGCTTAAATAAACCTTCTTTTTAGGGTCGATATCAACCCTCCCTTGAACAAGCAAGGGGCAATGTCAACCTTGATAGAGTTGCTAGCTAGTAATCCCAAAACCAATTGGTGGTAGGAAACTGCACAAACAACTATTTAACACACCCCACCCCCCCCCCCCCCCCCCCCCCCCCCCCGGGGTGGGACACTGCACGGACTCGAAACACACGCTCGCACAAGACTACAATGCGTCATGGGGCCTTCTCACCAAACAACTATTTAACACCCCCCCTTGGGTGGGACACTGCACGGATTCGAAACACATGCCCGCACAAGACTACAACATGTCATGGGTCCTTCTCACCCAGCGCACATGCACCCGCACAAGCACAAAACACGACATGGGGCATTTTTATGGCATGGGGCATTTTTGGCTTAGGGCACTGTAATTTCGCCATGAACGGATCAACGTTAAAAAATCTGCATTGTAATTGGCTTCCCAACTTTTAAGCACACAAAATGGATGCCTAGAGAAATCAATCAATCATCAGGGGATTCATACAACTCTGGTAATTGGAAATCTCTAACAAAATATCAAGAAACTAATTACATTATGTATAAGAACTCCTGGATAATTTTACACGCTCCAAAACTTCCAAGTTCTATTCCAACAAAATCTCATATTATAGAAGATTTGGAAGTACATGTGGTGTGTAAATTACATGTGGTTTTTGGTGTGGAAATTATGTGCAAAAGGCCCTTTCATTTTCACACCTCAAGAGGTGTGAAGTGGTTCCACACCCCCTTGCTTTTGTGGTGCGACAGTAGCATAACACCTGTTCACGCCTTTTTCAATTTTTTTTATGGGCCCCTAAATCATGATCCAAACCGTTAAACATGTTAGGAAGGCCAAAAGCGGCTATGTAGCCAATTTTCAGCGGTTGGATCATCATAAATTGTGAGATATTTATGAAAAGGTTCAGACTGTTGAACTTCATTTTTGGAATTTTGTGGACCTCATTTTCACGATTTGAGCCGTTAATTCTCTTTAAAAGGCCATTTTCAGCTAGGAGGTCAAATTTCAGGTGTTGATTCAACATGGATCTTGAGATATTTTCAAAAAACATATCAACCGTTGCATGCATGCATTATTACTACAGTACATTCCACAAATTGAAAAGGCAGTCCCCTATTTTAAATTTTTTGGATCATCCGAGCCTCTAATGGAAGATCGAAACCGTAGACCCTCGTCACAAGACCATAAACGGCTAGTGGATTAAATTTCAATTGTTGATCCTTCATGGGTTGTGAGATGTTTGCAAAAGAGCCCAAACCTTTTGATCTTCAATTATGATTTATGTGGGCCTCTTTTTCCCGATCCAAACCGTTAATCGTCTTTAGAAGACCAACAATGATTGTTGGGTCAAATCTCATCACTTGATTCATTATGGATTTTTCAAAATTTGCGAAAAGCTGTGAAAGACGTGATCCGTAGATGCAATCAAATTCACATTTGAAGAGGTGTGAAAATGACAAACGATGGATTATGTTTCACATGTGAATAATTTGTATGTGTAAATGTGAAATTAACAAACGATCCCTAATTGCTTTGATTTCTCTCCTATGCTTTGCATGCACCGCAAACTAACTGGTGTCATATATCATCCTGTAAGGCTATCAATGGGCATGGCTGGCCTTTTAGGCTTCTGGTCTTATAGCTCAGTCTAGGATCATCTTAAACCAAGATCATGTGCTTCAGTTGACTCCACAGAGCTGAATGCTGATGCGTTCCCCAAGTGCAAAAACCTAGACTTTAACTGCTGTACGGTCTGAACTCTGAACAACAACTAGTGGGCTGGAACCTTTTGTAAACTCTGTTAGACTGCTCGGAGAAGCAAAAAAAACTTAGCTCAGATCACCTGTAGAGGGGTGTTTCTAAGGTTCTTGGATGAATAGTGGATACCCAAGAAAGTAAATGGGTACACATCCTGAAGGACTTGGTTTCACTCGGAAAAGTCAATTAATCCAGGAGCAACTGCCTGTCAGCTGTTTTGCTGCTATTATTTAAGTGATAAACAATGTTCGAAGCCTGAAAACTGATCCACTGTCCACACCATATATCTTACCTAAATCATTCACATGAAAATTATGCCCAACTTTATGGGCTGCTCAACTTGATACCAAAAGTAAGGATAATTAATTAAGGTATCTTGCAAAGAGAGAATAAGGATGGGACAGTGTTATGCCTGGAGAGTGGAGACTCAACCTATTAGAGTGCTCCTCTTTGTGCATGTCTTGCCTCCATCTACAGTTCTTGACTGCATCAATCAAGCTTCATGGGTGGGTTTTGGACATGGTTTTAGGCCCTTGATCCATTTGTGTCTTTTAGACTTGCAAATAAAAAGTCGACCTCATGAAATATCTTGACACTGTTTTTATGGAAGCCCCTTTTGAACCTGGGAAGTATTCCAATTTCACGCACTATCTAAACTGCTGAAACCACCCCGTTCTAAATGGGAGTAGGCATAGGCTTTGTAGCTATTGCAGGCCCATTACTTTCTACCACAAAGACCAGAGTCATCATTAATGTGGCAACTATATGTGTCAGTGTCACTGTATGATGGTCCCTGTCATGTATTTTACTCTTCATAATCATATCAAATACTTATGCACAAGTAAAACATCATGAAAGATTCCATACAAAAGATGTCATGAACGATGCTATGCACTGTTCTTCATTTTACTCCCTTTCTGATTAGGTGTTCTTTGAGCAAATAGGTACGCATGGTGACTGGAGATAATATCCAGACAGCAAAGGCAATAGCTTTGGAGTGCGGGATACTTGATTCTGAAGCTGCGGCGGAATATCCTTTTCTTATTGAGGGACGAATATTCCGGGCCTTGTCTGATGCCCAAAGAGAAGACATTGCTGAGAAAATATCTGTACGAGTCAGAACTTAATCTTCTCTCCAACATTTGGTGTCTAGATCTGTATAGATGGTATGATATCAATGATTAATTGATTATATATTTATATATGTAGCCAGCTACATAGGATTGTCCTATGTATCTCTCTTAAACCGGATTATGCCATCTACTTCTTGTCAAGTTTGACAATTGGATCCTGAATCCCACTCACATCAAAGTGATATTTTTTTCTATTTGTCCCATTTGAAGTACTTGTCACATCTATTTTATCTTGGGCCAACAAAGATCACTTCAATTCGGCAGTGGATGCAAGTCAGATCCATGGGGATCCAATTTGACACTCATCTGGACATGGAGAATTATGCGTTCCTCATGTAGTTATATCTGTATCTAGCATGCTCTATCTGCACATTTATCCATGAGATGAACAACTTAAAGAGTTAGTATGCAATTTGTTAGATCCCAGCTTTTAAAACGTCGATTACTTCTCTTGTACTTATTTTTTATTTACAATATAAACATGTTACTGGTTCTTGATGGTGTCTAATTATTTCCATTTATCATATTCTGGAAATTCCTGTTCAACCAAACTATATTCACTGTTTGCATGGGTTTAGTATTAAGTAGCCTAAATTTTCAGATATATCTAACTGTTTAAGGTTTGATGTACAGGTTATGGGAAGGTCTTCTCCCAATGACAAGCTGTTACTTGTACAAGCACTGCGAAAGAGGGGCCACGTTGTTGCTGTAACTGGAGATGGAACAAATGATGCTCCCGCACTCCATGAGGTTTCATCTGTCCATCTTTCTTTCATATAAACCCGCAATAATTGGGAGGAGTGACGACATTGCTTATGTTGTATATAATCACTTATCTAATTTTGTTGTTTTTGTTTTTAGGCAGATATAGGTCTTGCAATGGGTATTCAAGGAACAGAAGTCGCAAAAGAAAGTTCTGATATCATTATTTTGGATGATAACTTTACTTCAGTTGTAAAGGTTAGTTTACAAATAATAAATAATGAGCAAGCTTGCTTTGTTACTTTTTTGTTTTATGATTGTGATGACGACATACTTTGTGGCTCTAGGTTGTGAGATGGGGACGTTCTGTTCATGCAAACATTCAGAAATTTATCCAGTTCCAGCTGACAGTCAATGTTGCGGTTCTTACAGTAAACATTGTAGCTGCAGTTTCCTCTGGAAATGTTCCTTTAAATACAGTGCAGGTTGAGTTTTGTCTTATATCCTTTGGTTCCGGGATTCTTTTAATGACCTTTACTGTAGTCTAGTACCATGGACCCAACCAATCAGAGAGCCATGATACCCCTTCATTTTCGAATGCAGGAGCCTTGCTTCCCACCGATATGCTACATCTGTGATCAAGGACTACCTAGTACTAACATGCTGCCTTAGTGATCAAGGACTACTAAGTACCAACATGTTCCTTTTTACATTACTCTCATATTTTCCTTCTGTGTGCAGCTGCTTTGGGTTAACCTCATAATGGATACTCTTGGAGCCTTAGCACTGGCAACTGAACCACCCACAGATTACCTAATGTTGAGACCTCCAGTTGGACGAAGGTTAGAACATTAGGATATGGAGGAAAACACAATCATATATTTAATAAAATTATTCTTCATGTAAGTAATGCACACAGAAATATCTCTTTCTATATAGAGACACTTGCATGCACACACAGTTTCCATTTTTTTAACCATTAAGATGAACTCCAGATTGAGGCTTTAATGGGGAAAAACCCCGTAAACAAGTATTCAATGCAAGAAACATTAAAGTTCGAAAAATGACAGCAAAGGGTCTCATACCTCGGGGCCCTTTTTTTATAATGAAAATACCCATATGTTGTGATTGCAATACATAATCGCAATTATGTTGCATGATCACGACGTAATCATGAATATGTAGCATGATCGCAACATGTCTTCTCTTGCTAAACAAGAAAACCCTTCCTCCCAAGACTGCTCTCTCTCTCTCTCTCTCTCTCTCTCTCTCTCTCTCTCTCTCTCTCTGTACTTTGCCCTTGCCATACTTTTTTCATCTTCGTTCTTTGCATCTCGTTATCTTCTTTTATATTCATTTGTTCTAGAAATCCACTGAAACCGGTTCTTCAAAAGAAAATCATATAAGTTATTTCCACTCTAGACTCCCTGCAACCTCAATCCCTATTTCTTTGCACTGATTTCTCATATTTCAATTAGAGTTTCTAGGATTTTTTAAATCTGAGCATTTTTTATGCAAGTAGAGTATAACTGAGAGCAGATATGGATTTTGTAGTGACCGCAAGACAAACTTATGGTAGGTTTTCATCCTTTAAATGCACCCAAAGACAGACTAAGGTCTAGAGTTTCTGAGCATCAATATGAGTAGCAGAAGTTCTTGTATAATGGTTTCTCTTGGGGCATCAGACATTTTGCTGTGTCCCATCTGCTGATGGTGGGATGAGAAAACTAGAAAGGCATAAAAAGTATGAGATATCAGGTTTCTGTCCTTATCAGGTTGGAAATGGTTGGTTCTAATGGTGGATTGCCAAATCATGCCAAAAAAAAAAAAAAAAAAAACACAAGGGTGTTTGGGCGGAGGCAATTAGTATTTGTTTGTGTCATCAGGGCAACTTTCCCATGATTTTGATGATGGATTTTCTCGTTTCGTAAGTGGAGACATGTCACGATCACATGACATGATGAGGGATGTTGTCTGTGATAACTTGTGTGCAAATAGCTTAGATGCACACAACCCACCTAAAAATTTCTCCTATGATCAATCCGAATGGAACATTTTTTCTACACCGATCAAAATGGGACTAGACATTGGACATAAATTTTTAAAAAAATATTGATGCATTCTAAAACTATTAAACTTGATGGCCACAGATCAAGGGGTTAGGATGATCTGATGGAGTTGGAATTTTGCATAGTTGGGTCATATCCAAATCTTTTGAACCCCGCCTTCAGATGCATTGATGTGGCCGCAGGTGGGCCCCACAAAGCTATGTTTAAATTGCTTACATGAGCATTTGCACACACACGCACACACACATATGTATAGGAAATGTTCCTATGAAATGCTCCTTTGAGAGTAAGAAATCCAAGCCAGTAGATCCACATTCATATCCAACAGAGCCTAAAAAGAGTCAAAATGCAACGAAAATCAAAAAGCAAAAAGACCCTCCCTTATTTTCCTCTCCCGCCCAGACCAAAAGTAAACATCAACATTTGTCTTTTTAGGCAGTTGGATCTAAATGTGGATCCAATGGCTAGAATTTCTTACTCTCATAGTAGCGTGAGAGTTACTCTCGCAGGAGCATTTCATGCTACTATGAGAGTACGAAATCCAAGCCAGTGGATCCACACTCGGATCGAACAGCCTAAAAAGAGTCAACATGCAATGAAAATAAAAGGCAAAAAGACCCTCCCTTATTTTCCTCTCCCGCCCAGACCGAAATTAAACATCAACATTTGTCTTTTTAAGCAGTTGGATTTGGATGTAAATCTGATGGCTAGAACTTCTTACTCTCATAGTAGTGTGAGAGTTACTCTCACAGGAGCATTTATATATATATATATATATATATATATATAGGGAAGTTCTCCTATGAGAGACACTCTCACCAACTTGGTGAGAGATGGGTGGGGGCCCTCACATTTAAGTTGGTGAGAATGGATATGGAAGTGAGGGCCCCTACCCATCTCTCATAAAGTTGGTGAGAGTGTCTCTCATAGGAGCACTTCCCATATATATATATCTATATATATATATATATGGGGAGTCTTCATATGCATCCATCCCTCACCATTTTTGGTGAGGGACACCCCAAAAGGGGGAGTTTCAAGTACAAAAATGTACTTTTGTACCTCACATCAAGTACACTTTTGTACTTGAAACTCCCCCTTTTGGGGTGTCCCTCACCAAAAATGGTGAGGGATAGATGCATATGAATATTTCCCATATATATATATATATATATATATGGGAAATATTCATATGCATCTATCCCTCACCATTTTTGGTGAGGGTGTCCCCTTTTGGGGGTGTTTCAAGTACAAGAGGGGTTACCCCTCTTGTACTTGAAACACCCCCAAAAGGGGTGTCCCTCACCATTTTTGGTGAGGGATGGATGCACATGAAGATCCCCCTATATATATGGGGGGTATTCATATGCATCCATCCCTCACCATTTTTGGTGAGGGACACCCCAAAAGAGGAATTTCCAAGTACAAAAGTGAGGAAGTATAAATTTTTGGTGAGGGATAGATGCATATGAACATTTCCCTATATATATATATATGGGTAATATTCATATGCATCTATCCCTCACCATTTTTGGTGAGGGACACCCCAAAAGGGGGAGTTTCAAGTACAAAAGTGTACTTGATGTGAGGTACAAAAGTACACTTTTGTACTTGAAACTCCCCCTTTTGGGGTGTCCCTCACCAAAAATGGTGAGGGATGAATGCATATGAAGACCCCCCTATATATATATATATATATATATATATATATATGGCTCTATTTCATTCTCTAGTCTTAATGAAACTGTTAATATGACTTTGCTTTCTGTTTTCCTGCAGGGAGCCACTTATTACAAATGTCATTTGGAGAAACTTATTCGTACAGGCATGTCTCTTTGTTGTTAGTTAAGTTTGTAGGTGACAGCAGCTTTTCTGTTGAATCTTACTCAGTTTTGATGTGCCCCAGAGGCACTTAGTTTACCTATTTTGAAGAATGGATAACTTCTGGCTTATCCTAGTGAAAGCCCATCAAATGTTTGCATTTGTTTATTTTTGAGCCATAAACAATTGGCAAAATGACTATTATTTCTTCCAAGATATTTGTACTGTTTGTGTTGCAACATGTGTGTATTATCATACTTAATTTAATTTTTCTAATCTAATATGCATGTAACCTCACTAGGGAAGTACAGGCTCTATATCAAGTGGTTGTCCTCCTTGTTCTCAATTTCAGGGGTACGAGTATTCTACATTTGAGGGATGACACCAGTGAATATTCCAACAAAGTGAAGAACACCTTCATATTTAATTCCTTCGTCTTTTGCCAAGTATGATCATACTGCTATGAATGGAAGTAGTTCTCAATATTTTATTATTTAGCTAATCTTCTAACGGAGGTGTGGTTACTTTCTCAAAAGTTGGGACCTCATTCATGCTTTTCTTAGTAGCTACCATGTCGTTGTAACGACCCAAAATCTGGGGCCCTGTCGAATTCCGCATCGTAACAAACAAGTATCACCACCATAACATGAATCAAATCTTTAGAGCATAAATAACCAGGCTTTTGCCTAAAAACGGAGTCATTAATTAAAAAAAAAAAATCCAAATCCAATAAAAATGCAATTAATGACACTAGTCCTTCATCTTTATCTTCTATGTGCATCCGTCGCTCAGGAACGCATGCCGCAGCCTATCTTTTGATCGTCATGATAATCCTTAGTTTCTAAATCCTGTTTACCTCGACTGGGGCAGCAAACACAACAATCAGTGAAATTGAGTGAATAGATTTCTAATCTACATGTGTGCACAATTTCATGTTAAAGAAGAATAATAAAGTTTTCAATATTATCGAGAATGCATTTATTAAAGTCCGGTCAGGGTTTCCTAAACTCGCCCTCAAACAATCCCCTAACCGCTTGACCACAAATACCTCAGGGATGCCTCATATCATATACAAAGGCTGACCTACAGTCAGTGAAAACTGGCTTGTCGTCAGGTGATTAACATAACTGACCTAGAAGTCAGGGAATACATATCTGACCTGTGAGTCAGGGAATAACATATCTGACATGTGAGTCAGAGAATAACATCTATGCCAGGGGAGGTCCAATGGGTCGGTCCTCATTAAACATGCTATAGAATAGACATTCTATTCTTGGAAGTCATATAAACTTGATTCATCCTTTAACAAAATTCTTTACCATTCTCAACATCTACATCTAGGAAGTTTTAGATCAGCCTCTTACACAAATCTTGGATTTTTGTTATGCCCCGCACCGTTTCATTACTGGTATCCAATTGTGTAAGGGCAATCACATAACTAACCTCAGGTTTGGATTCATATTACTCACCAATCTTAGAATCATGTAAGTTGTCACACCCTACAAATTTCTTCATGAATTCCACAAATTCAGCATAGGAATCACATATTCAGGTTTATCAATGTAGATTAAATGTTAGTCATCAATCTCATGAGAACAACCATTACTCAACATATCATAGGGGAATTTCATCGAATACATAGGGTGCATCTTAAAAGTCTTCATTACACCTATAAATTCAGGTTTAGAAACCAACTCATAAATCATCATGTGGCATGTTTACACTCTTGAAACACAAATCCATAAAATCCAAATGTAGAATCCCATTGATTGAGATTTAAAAAAAAAACCAAGGCACATGGACAGGTGTCTATTTGAAATTTTAGAAAGTCTGAAATTCAAGGAATGGTCCCAAATTACTCAAAAAGACCAGCTATGCAAAACAATAAATACTAGGCCCGTAATTGTAATTCCAGAAGTCCTTCATTAGAGAAATATCACAAAACAAGGGAGCTGCTATTTGCACAGCCGGAAATGCTCCATGCACATCCATCCATGGGACCCATGATGGACCCGTCGGAAATATCTCCAAAATGCCCCTCCCTCCCTCTCCCTGCACGGCCTCCCACCTCCGCCTAGCGCGTCCACCTCCCTCTCTGATGCCGTACTCACAATGAGACATCTCCAATGCACGCAACCCAAGGCGATATGAGAAAACAAGGCGTACAGGATGCGTTTACCTGTGCCTTTGCTATCTTGACTTAGCAACACGAATCCCAAGGCAGATAATGGCCTACCTCGTGTAGGACAAAGAAGATGAAGTCTTCTTCTTCCTCTCAACTTGGCTTTGCAGAGAAAAACGAATGATGCCTGGGTTTCGGACGAAAGCCTTAGATCTACTCCGATCTAAATCATAACTTCGCTATCAAAACCGTCAGAACACAGTGTGCCGTGCTCTGATACCAATTAATGGATTTGGATGCGGAGACTCCGACACGTGGCCGGAGATCTATGTGTTCCGGCAATTGGGAAGCTTCGCGGATCTCTTCACCTCTTGTCTCTCCTATGGGATGGAATAATACACAACCCTAGGACTCCCTTATCTTATATAGACAAGTCCCAAAGAGTCACACTTAGTAGAGACTTTTTCGCCAAGAAACCCACATTCACTAATCTTATTGGGAGTCTTATTAGTGGGACCAGATCAAGTCTTACATTAAGTGGGATTGTATTCTCTGTTGGCATCAGCCTTGCTTGATCTGACATGGGACCCGTGGCATGCGGGCCACGTGATTTCCTACAACACCATAGGGCCATGATGTGACAAACAGAAATGGGAGTCTCAGCCAACCATGCACGTGCTACAAATGAGATGAAGCATAATCCTTACCCGTCAAGATTTTGTACTTTGTTGCTTCAACAGAAAATTCAACTTTCGACTATTTTTGTGTCAGGTATTCAATGAATTCAATGCTCGAAAGCCTGATGAAATGAATATCTTTATTGGCATCACCAGAAACCGCCTCTTCATGGGTATAATTGGAATCACCGTCTTACTCCAGGTAAGAGAAACTTAAAATGTTTCTGGCCCACAGGTTACCACACTTCTAACAACTGAAATGCCTCTTTTACATGTAGGTTTTGATCATCGAATTCCTTGGAAAGTTTGCAAAAACTGTCAGGCTCAATTGGAAGCTGTGGCTTGTTTCTGTTGCTATTGGTCTTATAAGGTTGGTTTTTTTTTTTTTGAAACAGGGAACACAGCTAATGATAATGGTGTTTTCTTAGCTTTATTCATGCAGGAAAATGATTGTGGTGTATTCTTAGCTCTACTCATGCATTCCTTCCTTTCCTCCAGTGGAAATAAACAATAGTTCCTTTCTTCTTTTTCCTTCTTCAGCTGGCCGCTGGCTTATCTTGGGAAATTTATACCAGTCCCCGAAACTCCATTCGATGCATATTTTTGTTTCAGGCATCCATCCAGGCAACCCGCGCAAATCTTGTGATAATTGTAAGAGCCCTTACCTCATATTTGGTTTATGTTTCATATAAGTTGGAATTAGACTACCCCAAAGTGCAGAAGGGCCAAGGATTGGCGATCCAAATTCGTCTGGACAGATCACTTCCCAATATCCGCTGTTCCAACACTCAGCCTGACAGGAAATTGTTACCCTTGGATTTATTGCCTTCAATATCTTGAAATAGTCCATTCATACATGATGGGCAGGTATATTAAATAGTTAGGATCTCCCAATCTGATTTATTATTTTGATATGCAATTTGGGGTCATCAGTCCAACAGTTTGTCTTGTTGAGTCCTGGGTGTGCAGCACATGCTAACACAAGGCCCAGAAATGATATACACGTCATCAGGTAGAAAAATAAATATTCTTATTTTTTTGGACTTGTCTTACTTGATGAGCAGATTTATCATCAGGCTGTGGGAGTGAAACGCAGGAGCGTAGTGGCAGGCACTGATATGTTCTTTGGGAAGCATCATCTTCTTGCCAATGTAGTCTGCTGTTGTTGGGAAGACCGCCCCTCCCTCCCTCCCTTCCTCTCTCCCTCCCTCCCTCACGTTGGGCAACAGGCAAACAGCCAACAGGTGCAGTGTGGTCCTCTGAGCTACTGGTCCAGTGCGACCCATCTCATTGAAAATCTCAGCCACTCATGCTGAAATTAACGGGCCTAGCCAATATTTCAACTATTTCGAATTCTTTACTTGAGAAAATTGTCCTATAGTTGACCAAATATCATATGTGATCCAAAACTTCGAGAAACTGTTAGGGTCTCGTTGGACTTGACACGAACAATACAACTAGCTCACTGGTTAAGGCATTGTCCTGTTACGTTACGGGACAGGTCCAAGGATCGAACCATGTAATGGCTAGACCAACATTAATCTTCTACAACCGTAACATGCGTGATCCTTGAACTCTGATGCCTAATGTTTGTGTTGTTTTGTTCTTGTACTATTTTTATAATATATATATATATATATATATATTGGGTAATATTCATATGCATCTATCGCTCACCATTTTTGGTGAGGGACACCCCAAAAGGGGAAGTTTCAAGTACAAAAGTGTACTTTTATAAAGTACACTTTTGTACTTGAAACTTCCCCTTTTGGGGTGTCCCTCACCAATATATATTTATATATGCGAAAAAATCGGTATGAGCATCGATTTTTTTTATTTTTTCTTGCTTAGCAGTAACATTTTCCATAACAGTCCAACGTGCAGATCAAATCATCAACTCCTATAAATTGTCTTGTGAGTCATTTCATAAGGCCATAGAAAGCCAAATTGAAACAAAAATATTACATAAAATCTCCTGTAAATGCATGAAAAACCTAGACTATTTTTTATTCAAAATGAATTAGAAACAATGGGCAGATTCACTGTAAAAATAAGCGCACTTACTCTAAATGATTCGAAAACAAAGGCATGATAAAAAAAAAAAAAAATTACTCAATTTATTGGGTAGGAGTTCTAACAACGTGCTAGTAATTTTTTTTCTTTCAATGTCCTATAACTTTAAATTGCTTCTCATCGTTTCACAGTCATTTTCAAAGCCCTTTCTTAAACAATGATTAGTTTTTTTTATATTGAATGGTAAAAGCTAATTGCGCATTTACTTCTTGGATTCCCACATCAGATTACATTTATTTAATTGATGCCTTGTTTTCCAAATTCATTTTTCTTGCTTGTTTTCCAAATTCCGTTTTCTTGCTCTCTTCTTAATTAAATTCATTTCCAACCATGGCAGCTTCCATCCAAATTATTCCTAGTTCTCATAGTGAGTGATTTTTCATCCTCGGAACAGGAATGATATCATGAACCATTCATTACTTATTGACTGGGTGATGGATGCATTGACGAAGAAGAATATTGGGGCATCCGGACAAACTCAATCTCATGCATGACTGAGAAACTAAAATTTTTGGAGGTCTACAAATGCATGGACATAGCCACTGAACTCTACTCTCAATCAACTAAATCGATGATTAGTATGAATGTATCAAGATGCTTTTCAGCTCACCCCTTGAGCTGAACAAAGACTTCCAATACCACTTGGCCCTGGTCATTGGCATTCACCCAAGTGAACCTCAAAAAAGAACAGGTCTCAATTCTAAATTAGAGGCCATTTTCTAACTGAAATAGTAATTAACCATCTTAATCAGTGCTATCACATATAATGAATGGCAATAGTTTTAATAAAAAAAAAATCACTGACTAATATGGTTCTGAAAATTTTATCCACTGCCCAAAACAGCCGGTCCAATAAATAAAAATTCCATATGCCCATGGTCTTGAAACACATCTTCAGACACTGTATTGGCCAATCCAATATTCTTTACTGACATTTAAGATTGGTCTGAAAATAACTTTAACAAAAATTCATATTTAATTGCTTTTAGGGTGTTTCAGATCTAGGGAAAAAAAGAGATAAATATATAGATGATGAGAATAGAATTCCAATACATACTCCACACATTCTAGTTGTTTCAATTGGAATCTATCATATATTTTGAATCCTTTTAGCAAATGTAAAAATTCTTCAAACAAAAACCTTTCCATGAAAATCGAGTTAAGAATTTCATCAAACATCTTATTCATCATGTACATGAAGGTTTTTCAATACATAGCCAAATCAATGAGCAATGCTAGCAAAATATGATGATCTTCTCATAATTAACAAATATACTACAGTATGTTGAGATTATCATCACTTGCAAAAATATGGCAATAATTTGATACGGAGGCTTCCAGACATTATTGGACTATACCGAGGGACATAAAAAGCCACAGGAATGGTAGTATGGAACTGGTGAGAGGGACCATCAGTTACCCCCACCTCTTCATCATGAGGAATATGTGGATGTGAGGATTCCTCGTTGCCTTTCTCTCGTGATTTTTAATGAAGGAATTTCATTCGCATTTCACATTTTCCAAATACAGAATAAAAAATAAGTGGGTTATGATTGTATTTTTTTTTTAATTATTTATTATGAAATCCTTTTGGATTTTTGTATGGAAAAGTGGAGGGTTTTTTTTTTTTTTTTTTTTTTTTTTTTTTTTTGGATAAAGGTAGTTGTTTTTTTTACTTTTTTTTAAAAAAGGAGGGAGTTTTGATTTAAAGTGTTTTTGATGTGACATATTGTCTGAAAAATGAAGGTTTTACTTAACTTTTACTATGTTAGTAGAGCGCCAAAATAGCCCTAAAAGAATCTATGAATTTGCATATATTAGATTCGTAATGAATGAATCAAGTCTTAGAATTTGAATCCCCCAAGCAGTTTTTGACCTTCTACGGATGATGGACGGTTTTATTATAGGTCTCAAAAGAAATTTAAAATATATTTTTAGGGTGTGGACTTTTTTTGTTGCAAATATCTCAAAATATATGAGCGAAGAAGGATAATTTTTTAACTCACCAAATATAGATCTCAGCATATTCCAAGAAGCCCTCGCGTATCAGCTTTATCGTTCTATAACAATTTCGATGCGCTTTATCGTTCTGCAGCAATTTCTTATTATTTGGTAGGGATTTGCAGAGAAATCTACTGAGAGACTTGAAGAGAAAAGAAGAGACGGAGTTTTGAGGGGAGATGGCAAACCAAACGAAGTTGGCATCTTTTTTTTTCGTTTTGGCCGTTTCATCTGGAAATATTCTACATTTTACTTAGAAGCCCTCCAAATGTCCCTCGTCCATCCACTTGTCCCTTAACCATATGAGAAACGTATCAACAGCTAATCAAATGAGCCAACATAACAACATTCCATCTCCACATCCCTCCACATGCCCCTTAACCAAGGGAGCCAACGTAACACCATCCATGCAGGGTGTAATGGGCGTGTAGAGAAAATTTTTAAGCAGCACACATCTTCCCTTTTATATAAGGGTTATAATAGATATCTTCCAAAAACACTTAATTCCCTGCTCCACCCTCTTCATTTCACTTCAAGTGTTGACTATGAACTAAACAATTCCCAATCTACAATCCTACTAGCATCTTTATCAATTCAAATCCAAAACCATCTCTACTATAATCATCCACTTTTTAATTAGGACTTCCCAATCGTTATGATTCTCTAATTTGAACTGCATTTCAAGAAAGAAACAGAGAGATATTTCAGAGAGGATTGGAGGAGAGATGTTGGGCATCGAGTCGAGATTGACATCGCTGCAGTAAATCGAGGGTGAGAGGGTCGTCTCTGTCGGACCAGACGGCGGCCACGGAGGTGTGGCAGCCCTGCGTGACGACGCTGCCGAGAGGCCACGTGTCGAACGACTACGTACTGGACGAGAGCGTCGGTGAAGTCCCGATTTTCGTCTCCGGTGCCAGCGCCGAGTTGGAAGGGGGAGGAGATGGGTCTCCTCTATTACAGGAGCTCAAAACCCTAGCCCTCCTAATAGCAGAAGAAGCAGGAAGAGAAGAGGAGGAAAGGATGCAATGGCGAGAAGGAAGCCGACGCAGTGACAGTGCCTTCTTAAATAATGGTGATTTTAGAAATTTTACAGCCCACTTAAATTTTAGAGGATTTTACATAAAAAGAAAGAAAAAAAAAAAAAAAAAGCTTTATGTGTCAAATGGCTTGAAAAGGTCACTTTAGCCAAACCCATATCAAAGAGGCCTTCCCGCCCATAAAACCTTTTTTTTTAACCTTGTTTTTGGAGGATTGTCGAGGACTCTTTGATGTCGGTTTAGCTAAAGTGACATTTTTGGTCCAATAGTCACTTAAAGTTTTCTTTTTTTTTTTTTATTGTAAAATCCTCTAAATTAAAAAAAAAAAAAGGATTTTACCAAAAACAATATTTTAGGTGGTCATTGCGCCAAAAATGTCACTTTAACCAAAGTTACACCAAACCAGCCTTCCCGCCCAAAAATTATTTTTTTAACCTTTTTTTTAGGGTTGGCGTTGACCCTCATTTTTTGTGTTAAGGGTCGACGTTGACCATGGCTATAATGCACCAGGGTTGACGTCGACCCTAGCATTCACATTCTGCCAAAGAAGAATGTTAATACCTGCATCACTATCGACCATGGCAGTGTAAATAAGATTTCAATGCACTTCGATATAAAATTAAGTATTGGGGTTTGATTGAGGTACCTCATTTATTCATACAAAAATAGTTTTGGAACATTTAATTTGCTATTGTGATGTCAAGGGGGTCATAAGGATCCGAAGCGGAAGACAAATTTTAAAGACCGGTGCTCGTATCGTTGCCACAACTTGGGCCCAGTTTACATCCGTACCCCCAAGAAGGCTAATAAGTAGGGTTGTAAACGAAATGGTTCCGGATTGAAACCATACTGGACTCGGACCAAGTAACAGTTCCGGATCCGGATCCTGTTTTGAATTTGAGTCTGTTTGTTAGTTCCAGACCTGGTTCCAATAGAAAATCCCGGATCTGGTTTCAAAATCAGGTCCCCTTAGAGGTCTGGATCGAGATTTAACATTGTATCTAACTTCTCTTCATTTTTTTATTTTTTATTAAAATAAGTATATCATTCAACTTATAATAATGTATCAAGTTTACTACCTCCAATATTATACATAAAGATATTTAGAAAAAAGTTTATTTTGAAGTAAATTTTGCAATATCAAAGACATATATACCGGGTATTGTATCCACAGGCTGAAACCTATATAAACCCAGAAACGGATCTGTTTATCAATCGGAATCTAAATTGGGTTTCGGACTTAAACCCGTTTATGAATTGAAACCTAAAATAGATTTCAGATCCGATTTTTTCGAATCGTAACTTTTGGGTGATAGAAGAATCAAATGCCGGTTTGCAACCTTACTGATAAGGCCCGAAAAGGATAATTCTCTGCAATTGGGAGCTCTCTGCAGGCAAGTTCGTAAAGACGGTATGCATAATCAAATTTAGTAGCAATGGTTGTAGAAAACTCTTCGGCAGTATAATTTAAAGTTTCCTTGAATATTCTCGTAACAGTACTGTTTACCTACAGCAAAATAATCAAACATAATAGTGCTATCATATGGTTGGGAAGAAAGGTGAATGTCATGCAAACAAATTTGCGAGTGAAAAATGAAAATCCAAAATTCCTTTGTAAAGTTTTGATAGATGAAACCAAGTGAACACCAATTCACGGTCTAGCTATAAATTTCTTTTTTAATTGTGAAATTAGAAAAGTGCATAAAATATAATTTAATAGTACCTTCACACTTGGAATCTTATATTTGTGTGTGCATTGGTAATATTCTGCTAAGAGGAATCTATTAACAACTTGTGTGAGGGGTAAAAAGTTTACCACCATGTGGGATACCCATGACGAATTAAACCCCGCTACTCACTAACTCCAATGAATTGGCATGGACGATAATTTTTCCCTAAACTAAATAATAATCAACGTTGAATTAAGTTTCTTAAGTTACATTTTTCCTTAAGCTGAATCTGATGAGTATTATTATTTAGATTAGTGATAAATTAGAATGAGTGCAAACGCATTGGAGGCTAATGTCTGTAAGATAGTTGAATTTGTTAGTAAATGTGAGGAAGCTAGATTTATGGCAGAGAGTGAGGGATTTGGATTTATCATTAAGTGCCCCATACAATGATAAAAAGGTCATGCAAGACCATAGAAGGTATCTCTTAGCATAATATAGAATATATTTTCCATATATACAGCGCTTTTTTGGTGCACACATGCTCATTGAAACAATTTTGCATATAGTGTTTTGGGGCCATCTAGGACCTTAACAATTGAAAAAGCGATTGAGGAGGAGGTTTAGTAGCTAGCTCTCACTAAATTGTCCCTTTGCCAACTGTTGCGTCGGGTCAATTGTGCACTATGATGGTTGTTTGGAGACCACACGAGTTCACGGAAACTCCAAAATTTTATGAACGGCCGGATTTGGTTGAACAATCAACTCAAGTCACCTACAAAATCAGTGTTATTGTATATACGGATGTGTCTTGCTGGCATGGCCACATGATGATTCCACAATGTGGGAGGCTTATCTTATGTGTTCTCGCCGATGTCACTCAGACATCATATGCTTACATGATGTTGCTGATGTCATAATAACGGCAGTAAACCACAACCTTTTTTCTCCCCCGGACAGTGGAGTGGCCCCTTCTTTTTTTTAAAACGAATTCCCTGTTTGGAGCAATGGGGGGGGGGGGGGCGCCACATAGGGTTGAGATGTCATATATCATTTCATAAAAAAAAATCACATCTCTTTAAAAAATTTCTCTTCCCATGGTTGCACCCCCTGAGTGGTCCAAAAAAGGTTTCAAACTGGGGGTCTAAATCCCTTTTTTTTTTTTTTCTTTTTCTTTCTCTTTATCATGTCTCCCCTTGCTGTCCCCTTCCTGTCAAATGTAGGAGGGTACAACACCTTTATGTTGTCATACACGTGTGCACCCCCCCCCCACCCCCCCCGACATGTAGGAGGGTACAACACCTTTATGTTGTCATACACATGTGCGGGGACCGTATATAGAAACTTGCAATGTATTCTTGAACCCGCCCCCCCCCAAGGGTACAACACCTTTATGTTGTCATACACATGTGCGGGGACCGTATATAGAAACTTGCAATGTATTCTCGAACCCACCCCCCGGGGGGTGGGGGGGGTGCGCCACATGGGGTTGAGATGTCATAAATCATTTCATAAAAAAAAATCACATCTCTTT
Source organism: Umbellularia californica (assembly GCA_028538565.1). Classification (NCBI taxonomy): domain Eukaryota; kingdom Viridiplantae; phylum Streptophyta; class Magnoliopsida; order Laurales; family Lauraceae; genus Umbellularia; species Umbellularia californica. Next base: position 75,605,446 of record JAPQWN010000006.1, on the reverse strand, counting down.
AAAAAATTTCTCTTCCCATGGTGGCACCCCCTGAGTGGTCCAAAAAAGGTTTCAAACTGGGGGTCTAGATCCCTTTTTTTTTTTTATTTCCTTCTTCTTTCTCTTTATTATGTCTCCCCTTGCTGTCCCCTTCCTGTCAAATGTAGGAGGGTACAACACCTTTATGTTGTCATACACATGTGCACCCCCCCCCCCGCCCCCCTTGAAATGTAGGAGGGTACAACACCTTTATGTTGTCATACACATGTGCGGGGACCGTATATAGAAACTTGCAATGTATTCTTGAACCGGCCCCCCCAGGGTACAACACCTTTATGTTGTCATACACATGTGCGGGGACCGTATATAGAAACTTGCAATGTATTCTCGAACACCCCCCCCCCCCCCCCCCCCCCCCCCCTAAGGAAGAGGAAAGTAAAGATTGTGCATCATGACTGGTTGACTCATATTTAGCATGCACGTTGAAGAGGATCCCTACTCAGTACCCGATTTATATGTGGATGCATATTAGTAGCAATGATGTCCGCCAGTGGAACTCAATTGCATCTTTAGTTCCACCTTCCCATACAAAAAGTTAAAAAAATAATAATAATAAATAACTAAAAATAAAATATCATCATAACCTACTTATATTTTATTATTTCTTTAAAATTAATTTTACTTCACTTGACTTTATTAATAGAGTTGTCAAATTAATCCTTATATGAGCCAAGGTCATTTTTACCCAAAAAAAAAAAAAAGAAAAAGAAAAAAAAAAGAAAAAAAATCAAGGTCATGCGACCAGGTGGACTCCACCCTTGTGTTTGACAAAAGAGGCGGCCACTTTTTTTTTGTCATCCCTCATTGTCACGGTTTTCTTGTCTCTTCCTTCTTAAAAAGGCGAGGCCCATAGTGATAGGACGCATCACCATCCTGCGAGATGCTTTTCCGCTTGCGTGACATTTTTGTTTTTACGTGCTTGTAACATCCAAGTCTAGATGGTGGGCATCTTAGAATTTTGTGAGGCTTTGTGATATGCCACCTTTTCCCTTTTTCCCAATGTAATTCCCCCTTTACATGGTATAAAATGGTAAACCATCCTATAGTCGAGGGTCTTCTATACAATACCTGTGTGTGTGCTGTCTAATTATGTTGCTTCCATACATTTTCCATCAGTCCTATGGTTTTTGACATACATATTAATTAGATTCATAACAATTGGTGTCAGGTCTTATTTTCATGTCTTGAGCTCAAATCTTGAAAAGAGTTACATTGAATAGAGTGAGATTTGTCTTAAAAATAAGAGAAAAAGGGTTATCTACCACTAGCCACCACGGAAAGGGCTATTTAGATTAGAGTGTGAACAATCCCAAGAGAGATCCCAAAAGCAGAAAGGGCTGCTTGCCACCAGAGTGCGTGCTGCCGATGGCATCGACTGTGAAAACGTGATGGTCTATTACGGTCTTAAATAATAATAAAATTTTATTTGACACATTTTATCAATTATGAAGATTTTGGAGTATCTGTTAGGTCTATAACAGTCACAATTAACAACAACTACAACAAAAGGAGAAAAGTTCTAAACTACTCGAACTAATATCCTTTTGGGACACTTTTGACTTTTTATGAATTTTTTTTTTCTAAATTCACAATACAGGACTAGGATTCATCGTTTGAGACACTAAAAATCTTCAAAATATTCTATACATGAGTCTTCAGTGATGAATTCGATGGTGAGACCAAAGTTTATTGCATGGAGTGAGATTTTTGAGGGAGCCCATACATGGGTAGAACATTTTAGATGAGAGGCTATCCAAACATTGTAATGGCAATGTTACCAAAACTCACAGGAAGGGCTTTTTTCCAATCTAATACCCGAGTTCCAAGATGATTTTGCAAACAAAGCCTACAAAAAAGGACTAGTTCCCAAACCAAATCCAAGCATGCCAAAACCCAAGCATGGAGAAAACACATGCACTAGTGTCAAAGGCCAAAAGTCGAAGAAACAGAAGGTTTCCGAAGACAGTAAAGAGCCTGAAAGCCCAATCGAAGGGTCAAAATAAAAGCAAAAAGTCTAAATGGACAAACTTTTTTGCCAGAATTTGGGACAAACTCCCATGTGGCAAAATCCTAGAGGTGCAACTTTTGAGAGAGGGGGAAAAAGCACATCTAGGATTGTGCCACATGGGAGTTTGTCCCAAATTCTAGCAAAAAAATTTGTCCAAATAGAAGAATTGAAATAAAAGTTACAGATGCATCCATCGCATCTGGATTTGTGTTTTATTCCATTTTTTAAAATTTTGATTTTTTCAAGAATTCAGGTTGGTCCAATCGGATTTCCAGCTTTAGATTTCTTTCTACGTTAGATTTTCATTTATAGCTGAAACCATCATCGTCTGGACCTACGCTTTACTTTTAATCTTGAATATCTGATTTCTTCAAAAATTATATCGAAGGAGCATAAAATTATCATATCAGAGTAACAGTAGATTGGTCAGTTCGTCACATGTCCTTATTCCAGCAACCTGCAGACCAGCAGACGTCACATGTCACATCTCCCAAAATGGTATCATTATGACCACACGATTGGATAGAGATGTTCGAGAAAGATAATGGACGTGATATGGTACTTGTCTCGGGACTCACGAGGAGAAATGACCAAAATGCCCTTCTCATATGCAGTCGGGCCAGTCCCGGGACACGTAGACTTTTTGTTCATAAAAATAAATAATGGATGTAGTAGTACGCTGTAGCCTGTAGGAGTGTAGGACATAATGTTTACTACCGAAGTTCTGACGGGCACGAAACGAATGACCCCTGCTATTTTTTTTACCGCAGCGAAACGAACGAGGACCGAGAGAAAGCTCATGTACACATAAAAATAGCCCATTTAAATGAAAAAGAAATTTATAAATGTGGGAAGAAAGTCTATATAAGTGAAAAAAAAAATACCATATAAGTAAAAAAAGATGACATGTCCAGACTTCAAACTTCATAAAAATTGATGGATAACGAGCCATTCGTTACCTATACTTTTTTTTTGGATACCACAAAAAATCTAGGAGAGGAGCCCCCTTGAATGTTGAAATTTTATACTTTACAGTGAATGAAATTTTTTCATAAAGATTTGGTGTGTTAGGAAATTCATGGTATGATATGATCCTTCATTGTTGGTAATTGCAAATATATTAATTTTTTTATTAGAAATTTCAAAGTTGCAGTAATCCAAAAGGTCTTAAATATCTAGATGTTGAGTACAAAGGGGATTTGAGAATATCAGATTTATCCAGACAGTAACTTCGAATTTCGCTAAAGGAAACATGCCCTTTAGGTGAATGCAATTTTAAAACTTCTATTAAAAAAAAAAAAAAAACATGACATTTGCAAATTATGAGAGATAAGTCTATCACATCTTGCCTAGAACACCCCAGCACACCAAATTTTTGTGAAAGTTTATAGTTAAGACATAGGCCCATAATTTCATTCATGGATGAAATCCACCATTCTTAAGCTCACCTGGGAGTTGGAGTGGCACAATTAAGACGTGAGTTTACTCCCCACGTATTACTTTTGACATGGCCCTAGATTTGCTCAAAGCGTGTATATGTGAATTTAGTAGGCGCTACCCAGGAATTAGACTTTTTAGGTCAAAAAAAAAATACCAGGGATACCCACGTCATCAAGAAGCAATAAAAAAAAAAAAAAAATCAAATATCAAAACCATTCTCCATTTCTCCTCCACTCTACCAAATCTCCTTGGATTCTCCTCCCTTGCACTTCCGACTCATACTCACATCGCTCTTCAGCCAAGCCTTTCTTTCTTGGACCAATTTCACTGCCCCACCGTGGATTTTGTGCAACCCAAACCATCCGATTTGTGGGCCTCACATCATCATGGTAAATAATATGTATAAGGGTCCTTTTGAGATGTGTGGCCTGGTCGCATGCAAATTGATTAAATGAGTCAGATGACTATAACTTACAAACAATGTGGGTCAACACAATCTACGACCATCCCATTGGACTAGAGTATTTTTAAAACCGGTTAGAATTAAAGTAACAAAAATTGACTGTGCAAAAATTACCATGAAACAATCTCTTTTATGAATAAGGTCACCCTAGCTAGGATCTCAAATTCTAGAAAAGTCAAGGTACAAGCTATGATCATGTTTGGTTAGAGGCGTTTAACATTACATTTAGCTTGTCCCTTCAACATTCCAATTTGCCCTTTTTGATAGAAGAATTCTAAGAAAAACCACATCTGGCCTTGTGAATTCCCAAAATCCCAACATTTAGAATGCTATGAGGGGGTTGAACATTTGAAACTCTATTTTTTAGGGACAACATTTGGAATTCTCTAAATGCTTCTGGACAATAATTCTCACAACTTCTAACGAAGTGACCCTACATTTCTATCTTATATCCTTCACCCCTGGCCACCTTATTAAGCTTAGAGCCCATTTGACAAAACATTCTTAGTATTTAATTTCATGCAAAGAATACCTTTCAACATTTCAGAAGATTTAATTCTCACATTTTAAGTGATGAATCCGATGGCAGAATCAAATTTTATTGCAGTGAAATTTTAAAGGGGCCCATACAATGTTGGAACACTACTACTTAAAGTTGAGAGGCTTTCAGATTGTTGAATAGCTGCAAGAGAGATCTAACCTACCCTCTCACTCATTGGAGAGAGAGAGAGAGAGAGAGAGAGAGAGAGAGATGGACGGAAGGCTACTGGAAGCGGCCATAAGAGGCAATAAGCAGAAGCTGGTGGAACTGCTGCAAGAGGATCCTCTTATCCTCGATCAAGCAATGGACGAATGCACAGGAAAGGAGAGCCCTCTGCACTTGGGAGCTCTCTACGGGCACGTTGACTTTGTAAGAGAGATCTTACTTCAAAAACGACAACTGGTTCGTGAATTGAACTATCAAGGACAATCTCCACTGCATCTGGCATCTGCAAGAGGACATGTAGGAGTTGTAAAGGAGATATTGAGTGCATATCCTTATGCCTGTTTTGTGCGTGATAGAGATGGAATGATTCCTCTCCATGTAGCAGCAATCAAAGGCCAAGTTGAGGTGTTAGAAGAGTTGGTTAATGCTAAAAGCGTAACTGCTTTTTTATTGACAGATGGAGGAGAGCCGATTCTCCACATGTGTGCAAAAAATAAACAGTTCAAAGCCTTAGAGAAGCTAGTAGAATTGGTCAAAGATGATGACTTCGTGAATTTGAAAGATAGCAAAAAGAACAACATTCTCCATCTCCTTTCAGCCAAGAAGAAAACTGAGGTATAGATTTCTTCTTCTTCTAACAGTTGAGAAGTTATTTCTGATTTTCATTGGGCATAAATGTATGGACCTTCCTCATCTAGCTAGCTTTTTAATGCTGGTTCTTTTTAAAGGCGGTTATTACTTCATGGGGCAAGTTTGTTTCTATCTGGGGAGGAGTAAGGGAAACTAAAGCATCAGATTAGGAGCAAAGGAAAGAGGAGAGGGTAGAGAGTATATGCTCAACATGACAAAATGTTACTCCTATCCAAGATATTGAACTTGAGGGAGAGTAATAGGATACGGAAAATGAACTAGGGTCAAAAGGAGAGAAACCTTTTTATATTTTAGGGAAAAGGTACTAGGGAGGGTGGAGAGAAACCTTTTTCACATCAACCCCCATTTGGCCATGGTTAGTTCAGGTTGGGTTGAGTCAGGTGCGTGAACGGTATGACAAGAGAATCCACACTCTTTTGTAGATACTAGCAAAATCCCGTGTTATGCAAAGACTACTGAATTTTTTGCGAGTCCAATTTGTAGGGGCTTGAATTTATTTTTAAATTAACGTTGATATCAGATTGCATATGCTAAGGAAAAGTATTTGGTGGGCCACCAAAGTCAAAATGGCATCAGGTATTTTTTTTTTCAATTAATTTGAAAGTTGTGTGTGCCTGCCTAATAAAATTAAAAAATCATTTATTGTGATCCCGGGCATTTGTTGCGAGATCAATTTGCAGGGGCTTAAATTTATTTTTAAATTAACGTTGATATCAGATTTCATATGCTAAGGAAAAGTATTTTGTGGGCCACCAAGGTCAAAATGGTATCAGGTTTTTATTTTTTCAAATTAATTTGAAAGTTGTGTGTGCCTGGCTATTTAAATTAAAAGATTTTTTATTGTTATCCCAGGTCTTTGTTGTAAGTTCAATTTGCAGGAGCTTGAATTTATTTTTAAATTAACGTTGATATCAAATTGCATATTTATATCTCTAAGGGAATGTTTTTTTCCCTCGTTTAACCACAGGGCTCTACTTTAAGAATCCTAATTTTAAAAAATACCCATTTGAAATCTAAGCCACTGAAAATGAATTTCATTCGGAGTTATGATTAACTTGTAAAGTGAATTGAAGTGTTCAAATTAAAATAAATGAAAAGAAGAGGGTTTAAATCAAAGGTTACAGAATGCCAAAATATTTTCATTTTTTGGTAAAAGGTGTTATTTTGACTTTTTTTTTTTATATAAAAGAAGAAGGTCTTTTGACATCTAGGGGAATAAGAGAATAGCTTTTCCATTTTTTTAAAAAAGAGAATGTAATTTTTTAAATTTAGTATTTAATAAGACCCCGCTTCTTTCCTTATCTCTTAAAATGATTATTCACTTCAATTCACTTTATACAGTGTGTATGATATCACCAAAGTGTACTCCAATTAGATTGGATCCCATCATATATGGCCACCTTCTTCCATGCACCCTGCAAGAGCATCTGTCATGAGTACTGCCTTAAAGGGCCCACTTTGGACCATGCTAATTATATGGAAGGTAGGGGATTGAGAGATTTAGATGAAACATACATGTGTGCAAACTTTTAGTTCTGATTAGATCATCATAACTTCTTAATCTATGTCCCTCAAGTTTAATGATGTTAGTAGATATCAATTTTTTAGGATTTGAATACACTGAAAAGTAATGTTGGATAACCGCCTAACTTGGGATTGTACCACCACATGAGGTTAGTGATGATGGGGTTGGACTGATCATAATAGATCTCACTTGCTTAAAAGGGGGACTCGTGCACTGTCCTCACATGAGAGATGTCCTTCTTTGAGAGTCTCTCATTAGAGTACCACCTCAATGTGACTGGGATCCGAGGGAATCAAAAGACCTCCTTGGGCCCTTCATCCCTCAAAAAAAAAAAAAAAAAAAAAAAAAAAATCGTAACCCTAAACCCTATCAACACACTCTGGGCCCCATAAGTTTAATGCTGTATAGTCTATTTGTAAAGATGTACAATCGATCCAATGATCCAATCTATTTAATTGGCAAGGTGTGAACTCATGTGGGACGTGTGAAATTTAAAAGGTGTGTGCGTGGTCCAGTCGAATGGACCATCAGATGGGTCCCAACGCGCACCGGGCGCATGGGATAACCGTTCAATATCATTGTATGTACTTATATATATATTCAAACATTTACTTACTTTGTGCTGTAGCTGATACGGTTTCTGCTCAAAAAGCATAATGGAGCACTGGACCTTAATGCTGTGAACATAGACGGTCGCACCCCCTTGGATATCTCATTGAAACATGTAAGTGGACTTGCTAGATTGAAAAGTGACATCGCCCTTATAACTGCTGGGGCTAAAACAGCAACGCCAATCTTCGGGCAGGGAAAAACAAAGATGTTAAATGACAACTATGGAAGTTGGTTTATGGAAGCTCTGTTGGTGGTGGCTTTACTGATGATCAATGTGGCCTTTCAAGCCGCACTTAATCCTCCAGGCGGCGTTCTGCAAGATCCTAGCAATGCTACTAGTACATCACCCAATGCTGTTTGGCAAGTGAGTGGCAATATTACACTACCCAATGCTACATTACCCAATGCTATTTGGCAAGCGACTGGATTTGGTAAATTACCTGATGATACATTATCCGATGATCCCCATGTCTGGCAATCGATCATGTCCATTGTGGATCTGGACCAGTACAAAGAATTTTCCAAGGCTAACAACCTCTCAATTATTTTCTCAATGCTGGTCATCGAAATTCTATTAACGAGATGCTTTGTAGATAGCTGGGTTCTCGACATTATGCCAATCGTCCTCACATCCATGTCAATTGTGGCAATGGTGTCCTCCTATCATGTTTCTCATTCTTTCGTATCAGGTACGTGCTGTGGGTTGTCACATTCAAGAACCCACTTAGTGTCATTATTGTCCACAATTATATTATACATACCGGCTTTTGTTCCCCTTTGCCGCATGTTTTATTTTGTGCCCATTTGGTTAGTCGAAAAAATGAAAACGCAGCACCACCTCTGGGGGATCGGGAGTTATCTGATGACGTTGAATTTGAAGGACGATGCAAATTCTAGCCAGTCTGAAACTGCCTGCAAGAACTGAAAAGTTTGTATCTACAGTACATGTCTCTCATATGCATTTCATTCCTAGTCTTTTATCTTTGCCATGCCTAGTGCATTCTCTTCTTTGTATTATTTCGTAAGACGATTGATTGCGGTAAATGCTAATTATTAATGGTACGTTTGGATGCATAAGAAAGTGCAATTTGCAAGATTTATCTTCTTTTGATAATTTTTTATTTTTCAATTACTTGAATTTGTAGAAAAAAGAAAAATATTATTTCCTTTTTCTTCTAAAATACCCAAAAGATTTATTATTAACTTTCCTTAGCTAACCATTCCTACTAAAATATCGAGGCAATATAATCACCTCAGCCCCGCTTACCTTAGCTAGAACTTGGTCGAAGCATACTTTTGGCGATACAAATTTTTTTCAGCGCCTAGTTGTTCCATCTAAATTCAAATCCACAACTAATTGGCTCTAGTACCATTTTAATAACCATAAACACCAAAAGCTTAAGTTATTACCAAACGACAGAAGAATATATATCAAATGGTACGTTTCTAACTATACATCAATGCCTTAAAGATTATTAAGAATATTTTCTTTGATTTCATGGGTTTCAGGTAGAGGAAATATCTCTATACAATTGAGGGAACGTCTGACTCCTCTCGATCTTGAAGTCTATCGAACTTCTCTTCTCCTCTATTTTCTTCTCTTCTTTCTACCCTCTCATACCTTTGTTAGCTTCTATTCTCCTCTCTAACTACTTCAATAACTCATTTGTCGAGTTTGATTAATAGAGAAAAGTTATATAACTGAATAGTCAAAATAGATTGAGCGGTCAAAATCAATGAAACAAATTAAGCCTGATTTCTCAGTTGAAATCAGTTTCTTATATATATATATATATATATATATATATATATGGGGGGTCTTCCTATGCATCCATCCCTCACCATTTTTGGTGAGAGACACCCCTTTTGGGGAAGTTTGAAGTACAAAAGTGTACTTTATGTAAGGTACAAAAATACTTTTGTACTTCAAACTTTCCCCAAAAAGGGTGTCCCTCACCAAAAATGGTGAGGGATGGATGCATATGAATATCCCTATATAGGAGAATATTCAAGTGCATCCATCCTTCACCATTTGTGGTGAAGGACACCTTTTTTAGGGAAGTTTCAAGTACTTCTCTTTTGTACATCTCTTTTGTACTTAGAACTTTTCCAAAAAGGGTAGGGATGGATGCACTTGAATATCCCCCATATATATATATATATATATATGTGTGTGTGTGTGTGTATGTGTGAAGTGCTCCTATGAGAGACACTCTCACCTACTTGGTGAGAGATAGGTGGGAGCCCTCACAATTAAGTTGGGGGTCCTTGCATTTAAGTTTGTTAGAATGGATATGGAAGTGAGGGCCCCCACCCATCTCTCATAAAGTTGATGAGAGCGTCTCTCATAGGAGCACTTCTATATATATATATATATATATATGTATTCAAGTACATCCATCCCTCACCATTTGTGGTGAGGGACACCCCTTTTGGGGAAGTTTCAACACCCCTTTTGGGAAAGTTTCAAGTACAAAAAAGAGGTAGTACTTGAAACTTCCCCAAAAGGGGTGTCCCTCACCACAAATGGTGAGGGATGGATGCACTTGAATATTCTCATATATATATATATATATGAGAGATGTTCCCATAAGAGATATCTCTCATCTTAAATGAGAGATTGAGTGGAGGCCCTCACATCCATATCTAATGCCAACAACTCAAATATAAGGGCCCCCACCACTATCTCTCACAGGAGCATCTCCCTGTATATATTTTGCAGCCCTTTTTTTTTTTCTAAGGTGACGAGTCCATTCATTCCTCTTGTATTTATTTCTTTCATTTGATATGCTTTGCTTTGCGTTACAAAAATGTAATAAGACAAAAAACCTTCTTTTGAGGAAAAAAAAAAAATTCATTGCTATGATAAAGTAGGCTCAATCAATAATGGATATTCTTCCTTATTTGTTTCAAAGATAAGCTGTATGCCATGCCGTAGCATCTTTGCAGCTACTAAATTCTCCAAACTCTATATTCGCGCCACTTAGATAAATCAGACCGTTCCAAACCAATGATAAATCCTCAAGTTTCAGTTGACAAAGGAGTGGGCCCCAGTATTTGATTGAAAATCGTGATGGAAACATGATTAACATGACTGTCAGCAACAATAGTCATCAACAATTTCACGTTAGTGCACGAGCACGTTTCCATTTGAACACTGTAATGGAAATGTGACCTGGCACTCACGTGGAATTAATGCTGACATAGCGGTAATCATGTTTCAATTATGGTTCTCAATCAACCATTGGGACCCACTTCTTCTGAACTGAAACTCGAGGGTATATCATTTGATAAGATGAGATTCATCTTGAATGATTTGGATTATCTCTGTCGGATGGTCGTGACGTGATGTTGATCACTTTTTCTATCATGTTTCTCAATCTGATGGTGGGGCCACTTCTTTTGAACTAAAACATGAGTATATATCATTGGATAAGATGCGGTTCATCTTTAATGGCTTGGATTATCTCTATGTGGCGCCCAATTACACATGTAATAGCAGAACAGAGGATCCGGACTCCTGTGAAGCTACTTTCCTTTAGTTTGTCAATCTCCAGCTCCGCAGAAGAAATATGAAAGGATCTTATGCATGCTGAATTCGTGTGAAGAGCTGGACCAGTATTGTTGTAATGACTTTCTAGTTATGGCTTGGATCTAATCAACAATAGTGGGGCCTACTCCAATATAGTTTATTACGAGTCCCGATCACCTATCACAGTTGTTACACCTTTACCATGAGTGGACCAATAACAATCCGCGACGTTGTCCAAGGATTTGGGTGATTTTGAAAATTTTTGGACGCCATGATTGATTGTTATTGGTCTACTCACGGTGAAGATGTAACAACTAAGATAGGTGATCCAGACTCATTTATCACAGTTCAATATAAGTAACTTCGATTTTAAAACGTGGCCCTTGTTTTAAAGAGAAGATTGGGATTCTATCTCTATGGAAGCTATAGAAATGAAAATTGGGCTGGGCCTCCATTACCTTGGCCATGGCCCGGCACGGGTTGGCCGCTTTTCATCTCATTCTATACGGTTTATATTCTCTAGTCATTTACTTTTTTACTAATGCTAATTTAAGGAAAGAAGATTTATTAGTTTAACAGTTTCCTACTCTTTCTCCTCCTCAAAATGAAAGCTTTTTATCTCAAAATTTTCAAAAAAAGCGTGACTTATAATTTGTTCTTATAATTGGTAAAATATAGTGATTTTTTTTACAAAATTTTCAATAACCGTGATAGATCAATAGTTCAAACTTGGTGCTATATTAGTTCTTACACTCATACAACTATCCAACAGTTTGGATGGTAGTTTGGTGGTCCCACAGTCAAGAAAAAATAAAAATAAAAAAATGGACAGTCCAAGACTTCCTGCTTTAGATAGCCTTGCTTGCGATATCTTACGGACGAACAATTATGCGGTAAATATATATTTTCCGACAGTTCTATGGTGATCGTCGGGTTTAACACCTGTTTTACAGTAATTGTCTTGATGTCATAATAATGGCAGCAAATCACACGCTTTCTACTCCCCTGAGAGTGGAGAGGCCCTTTTTTCCCTGTCTTTATTCTCTCTCCCCTTGCTGTCTCGTGTAGAACGGTACAACACCTTTATGTTGTTAAACACGTGTGTGGGGCCCATATATCAGAAAATTGCAATGTGTTGTTGATCCCTCCCTTCTACAAAGAAGAGGAAAGTAAAGAAAGTAAATAAAAAACTCAGTATTTTATATAAATCCTAAATGCGGCCATGTTGCTTATTTGAGCAATGATTTATGAATCTGGATCCCTTACTGCCCTTGTGCATGCTGATTGTCAGTGGACCAATCATGATCCCGGCCACAAACCACCTAATTTTAAAGTTTAAATCACATACTAATTTTAAAATTTAAATCACATAAGTAGCAGCGGTATATGTAATTTATGTCAATGTGGCCGACCTTGACTGCTTGACTCATATCTAGCATGCACGTTAGAGGATCCCTACCCAGTACTCATGATTCATAGGTGGAAGTGGAGATGTCAAATGGGTCGGGCCGGTCAGGTTCAGCACGGCCCGGCCAGCCAGTCAACGGCACGCGGCGCGGCACAGCCCGTGCCAAGGGCCATGTTGGGCTGAGGGTACCGGGCATGTCAGGCCCATTTGGCCCGCTGGGCACGTGGGCCAACCCTTACGGCCCGCTAGGCCTGCCAGGCACGACAGGCCTGACCCGCTAGGAACGGGGCCGCCTGGCCCGCCCAAAAAAGCTATTTTTTAAAAAAAATTTCCATTTTACACCCCCCCAATAGCCATAAAACGATCATATAAGGGGTATTTTGTGTCCTTTTCAATTTTACAAAGTTTATAAATATTCGAACCCTCCCATTCTTCTGAGTGGACTAGGTCGAGTTTGACCGAACCACTTAAACATTTTTACTTATAAATGAGTTATATTTATATGCTTTACTGGTCAAGATTCTTCATGACTTTGCGCGTGCATGTTTCAAAATTGTGGTGCTCTTGTTCAAAGTGCTATTAATGGATTAACCATGGTAGCCAAACCTATGGAGACTTTAGGGGTCATTTATATCTCAGTTCCTAGACCTAGTCTCCAGTTTGTGGATTGCACTACATAATCTTAGAACATGGTGCAACTTTCTAAGAACATTATTAGTAGGTTCCTCTACTAAAACGAGGTTAACAAATGTCACATTTTTCCACATTATCTTCATGTAGGGGGTGAATCCAAGAAGGAGCAAAAGATTTGAAAAACCCACCCAAGTCACTAGCCACTTTGGTGGATGTAAATGGGGATTCAGGCAGGGTCAAACCTAATATGGGTCCTCATTGCATATGTACAGACTCCTTTAGTTACAAGAATTTACATGATTCATTTCTGGTGGGTGTTTATGAATTTCAAATGCAGGAATTTTGAATTGTCTAAATCATGCGGGAGATTCTTATCAAAAAACCCAAGCAACCTGAGTTTCATAAATTCCAAGTCTATAAATACTCGAACCCTCCCATTTTTTTTTCAGTGGAGTAGGTCGAGTTTGACCAAACTTAAATATTTTTATTATTCTCCATACTTATTTTCTAATTTTTAATTTTAATACCAAAAAGGAGAAAAAAATTAATAAAAAAAAATTAAAAGAGGCATACCGAGCACGGCAGGCATGAAGGGCCTAGCCTGCTCCGCTCCATCCGGCCCGGCCCGGCCCATGGCACGGGCTGGCAGGGTTCGGGTGCCAGTCCGTTTGACATGCCTAGGTGGAAGTATTCTAGCAATGATGTCTACGAATGGAACTGGTTTGAGGGTCAAGGTCTTGCGGCCGGGTGGACTCCACCCCAACAAAGGAGGCCGCCACTTTTTTCTTCTCTCTCTTCCTTTATAAAAATTTTAGGCCCATATTTATTGGACATCACCATGCTGCCCGATGCTTTTCCACTGCCATAACATTATATGGGCAAAGTTACCCTAGGACGCATCTTTGTATATTGCAGGCCCTGGCATACGTATGTGGGTGCGTGGGGGCCACCTTTAAAAAATTAAATCCTTCCATTGTTTTTTACACAAATTCTATTCCTAGCATTTTTAACTTTAAAGTGTATTTCACGGAGTCTACCATTAAGTACCAAACTTCTATTTTTATTAAAAAAAAGAGAGAAAAAGTAAATAAAATTCAATCATGTGTTCAGGATTTAATTAATCTAAAGGAGTTGCATATTGTCGATTGGAATAATATTTTATTTTTTCTTCTCTCTCTTCCTTTATAAAAAGGTTAGGCCCATATTTATTGGACATCACCATCCTGCCCGATGCTTTCCCACTTCCATAATATTAAATGGGCAAAGTTTCCTACCCTACAACAGTGCATCTTTGTATATTGCAGCCCTCGCATATGCAAGTGGGTGGGGGCCACCTTTAAAAAATTCAATCCGTCCATTGTTTTTTTAGACACAACCTATTCATAGCATTTATAACTTTAAAGTGTATTTCATAGAGTCTACCATTAAGCTGACCAGTTGATTTTTAATATGTACCAAACTTCTATTTCCATTAAAAAAAGAGAGAGAAAGTAAATAAAGTTCAATCATGTGTTCAGGATTTAATTAATCCAACGGCGTGCATATTTTTTATTTGAATAATATTTAAAAAATATATCCCACGGTGCGTGTTAAAACCAATGAATGGATTGAATTTCTTAAAGGTGAGTCCCACCCACATTTTTAAAAATACCCAAAATACCCTCCTCTCCTCTCACCCACAGCCACCCACCGTTGTAACCCCCACCCGCCCTCTCCCTCTTTCTCCCTTTCTCTCTCCCTCTCCCCACCTGCCCTCTCCCTCTCCCTCTCCCCGCTCTCTGCTTGCCCAATCTCCCTCTCCCCGCCCAGTCTCCATCTCCCCCTTTTTCTCTCCTGCTCTCTGCCTCTCGCCCGCTGTTGCAAACCCCGCCCGCCCTCTCCCTCTCCCTCTGCCTCCCTCTCCTCCCATCTCCCTGCCTGCCTGCCCTCTCCCTCTTTCTCCCTTTCTCCTTCTGCCTCCTTCTCCCCGCCCAGTCTCGCTCTCCCCCTTTTTGCCTCCCGCTCTCTGCCTCTCGCCTGCGCACTCTCCCTCTTTCTCCCTTACTCCTCGTCATCTCCATCTCCCTCTCCCCATCCTGACTCTCTCTCTCTCTACCTCCCTTTCTCTCTATCGCTCGCTCCCCTTGGACAACACCGAGGGAATGGCGGGCGGAGGTTGCCAGAGGTCGTCGGAGCAGGGAAAGAGAGAAAGAAGGAAGAAGATGGAGAGGGGTATTTTCGTCATATATAATTTTTTTAAAAAAGGTGGGTGTGCTCAACAAACCATGTGGGTGACTTTAGGATCTCTCTTTCCTTTATTGTTAAAAATATTACAAATGTTGAAGGACATGCATCGCCATATACAAATCAATCTTGAGGGATACTTTTTTGCCAAAAAATTAATTAAAAAAAAAAATAACTTGGGGGAAACTGACAAGGCAAAGTGGGCCACTGACATCTCCAACTTGGTCTTGCTAAATCCCAGTGATTGCAATTTGCCACCACACACATCCCATTACTTTATTTCCTGTCTGCCATTTTCTATCTGGGTCCCATGAGGGTTTTGCGTCTTCACCGCTGTGACCAGTTGGCCAATTACGGTCCGGCACATGCCTCGCATGGGACCGCAGGCCCATGTGAATATAGTAGGCTCGCCATATGCACGCACATTCACCGTGGGCTAAACCCTCTCAGGATCGCACTCCTGCCATCTCTGGACGCCCAGAGTGGCCTGTGATGTGGAAGTGGAAGGAAAGCGTGAGTGGGCAAATAAGAGGATGCCAAATGTTTCTGGACGTTCATTGTTGTTAGGTTAGGACTTAATGATCAGTGCATAGGATTGGGAGGCCATCATTGTAAAAACCTGGGCCTAGACGTGTCTGTTTATTGCCCGTCAAGATCTATCTTTGAATTTAGACTTTACTTTACCACACAACTTTTGCAAGCATTCATGATAAAGGGTGAATTATGACGTCACATTTGGGCCAATTTAACTTACACCTTTAGTTTTCCACTTGCTAAAGAAATATGCTTATATGATGGTGAAATTTACTATGATCAATAGCAGTAATTTATTTTTATCTTGAATTTAATTTTTTAATATATATTATAATTTGTAGCATTTGCCAAAAATATTACAATATTAAACCGCACACTAGTCCATTATATACTATTTTATTTTATAAATATTCAAAATTAAAAATATTTGATTTTGTAAACATCCAAATGGGCTCTTCATTTTTTTTTTCATGGCGTGGGAATCCCTGAGGCCCATGACCCTTCAGGACTATTCTCCCTTGGGTAGCACACTTGCTAAATCCACGTAAATGCACAATGGATAAATTTGGAGCGGGTTTCAAACAAATGACTCAAGAGCAAATCCACGCCTTATGTCACTTCACCAAATCGTAATTGAGTATTTTGTTAGTCTTAGTTAATATACTTGATTAGAAATTTGTTGTTGTGTCTTGACTCGACGATCTGTCCATGGGAGGCAATGATTTTTGGTGATTTATATTTGAAATAAAGTCCCGAACGATCGAGTTATGGTAATGGACTCAATGGACTTAGAGTTGTTGACTGCGTAGATTAGATCCCAAAAACAGGCAAAGTTGCAACACCCATCAAATACAAGAGGGTTTTATTAATTTTTAGTTTTTTTGAAAGGTTTACACTATTAAATGTCATTATGTCAAGTCCATAGTCATATATTGTGAAAATAATCCAACATAATCATAACACTGGAGCCCACAGTTTGACTCGTAATAATTAGACATTTGGAAATTTCAAATTTTTTATTCATGTGTTTTAAGTAGTTAACTTTAATGTGGAACCAAATCAAATCATACTCGATGAAACGGCGTAACTTGAGATGTACAGATTTTTCGCTGGTGCCCACCGCGAAGGAACCTACGGATTTCTCACAGTGAACGGAGCAGAGGATCCACACTGTACTGTAGAATCGTCAGTTCGTCACATAGTTTCGCTGCAAAAACCTGGATCTAGACGCGTCCGTTTATAGCCCGTGAAGATGAAGCTTTTCACTCATTGTGCAGACAGAGAGATGGAGAAAGAAATGGAAAGCGCCCACATAGAGATAGAGAGAGACATGGAAGAGAGAGTTACGTACAGAATGCTCTTGGAAGCTGCAGTACTAGGAACGAAGATGGAAGAGCTGCGGAGATTGCTGCAAGATGATCCGGCTATCCTCGATCGAGTAATGTGGGAATGTAGACGAAAGGATAACCCTCTGCATGTGGGAGCTCTGTATGGGAACGTGGACTTCGTGAAAGAGATCTTAAATAGAAAACGGGAACTCACCCTTGAATTGAACTCTGAAGGACAATCTCCACTGCATTTAGCTTCGGCGAGAGGCCATGTTGAAGTTGTAAGGGAGATATTGAGTCAAGATGTTGATGCTTGTCGTTTAACCAGTGAATTGAACTCTGAAGGACAATCTCCGCTGCATCTAGCTTCGGAGAGAGGCCATGTTGAAGTTGTAAAGGAGATACTGAGTAAAGATGCTGATGCTTGTTTCATTCGTGACCGAGACGGAATGATTCCTCTCCATCTTGCAGCAATCAACGGGCGAGTGGAGGTGCTGGAAGTGTTGGTTAAATTTGAGAAAATAACTGCTTTCATATTGACAAAAAGTGGAGACCCGATTTTGCACCTATGCGCAAATAATAAGAAGTTCAAAGCGTTAAAGAAGCTGATAGAATTGCTTAAAGATGTTCCTCGCTTTGTGAATTTGAGAGACCGTGACGAAAACACCATCCTCCATCTCCTCGTGGCCAAGGAGAAGCTTGAGGTATATATATATTTCATCTTCTTCCTATTGTTTATTTCTTTTTCAATTTTAACTTGTTAATAGAAATACATTTCTTAGAGTTAAAATTCCAGGGAATTTAATATATGGCAGATTGCAAGATTCTCCTTTTTTTTTACCTTTGCACAAAAAATAAGGCTTCTAAATGGGGTTTTCATAAGAATGAGAGAAAAAAAAAAAATCTACCAACCAAATTCCATAATTTTTCACCTCTCTTCTCCAATCACTCCTCCTCCTCATTTACCAAGATTCCTAACAGCACCACTGAAGGAGAAGAAGGTACAGGTTCAAAATAAGAGGGCAAGGTTTCCAAGGTTGGATCGAAGGAGAGGATGTCAATCTTCTTGTTGTACTCTTCGAGGAAGGAACCGAGGGTGATCCGGTCGTCGTTCGGTTTTGGGCCGTGTCATCCAATGTAAAAAATTTAACTCGAATGGAGTTAACGCGGAGACTGAGGAGAGTTATATTTGTGTTTAACTGATTTAAAAAAATATTTAAAAATAATTCATTACTTATAAAATATATAAACATACAAGTTCAAAGCGTTAAAGAAGCTGATAGAATTGGTTAAAGATGTTCCTGGCTTTGTGAATTTGAGAGACCGTGACGACAACACCATCCTCCATCTCCTTGCGGCTAAGTGGAACTATGGGTATATATTTCATCTTCTTCTTATTGTTTAGTTCTTTTTCAATTTTAACCTGTTTAGTAGAGAAACACATTTCTTAAAATTCTAGGGAATTTAATATTTGACAGATTACACGATTCTCCTTTTTTTTTTTTCCACCTTTGCACAGAAAATAAGGCTTCTGATAGGGGGTTTTCATGAAAATGAAAAAAATTCTACCAACCAGATTCCACAATTGGCCGCTCTGGGAAAAACTGTAGCATGCGCCACATAGGATCCGTATTGTTGCAAAACGTGTAACCGGAACCATTCAACACAAATCCCTAGGATTCTTCTCCTGGACCAGGTTGGTTGGCTCTCACAAAATGGCAGTAAACCATTTCAATCCAGATCCATAACTTTTCAGCTGTATAATCTAAAGTTACATTGAATATATATGTTCCGGCATTATTTACCTGCAACCAAATAATCAGACATAAGAATGCCATTATATAGTTGTGAAGAAAGGTCAGTGTTATGAAAGCAAATTTCCTAGTTAAAAACAAAAATCGAAATTTCGATGGATGAATAAGCGAACATAGATGCATTGTATAATTGGAAGTTTGTTTTCTAATTTGTTAAGTTAGAAAAGTGTTTCACATATCACTTTTATTGTATCTTAACACTTGGAATCTATATATAACATATATAGGCCTTTCCAGGAGCGCTCATCCTCATCTATGGAATTTTCATATAACTAGTATTGTGCGGCCCACCTTAGGCCCCGTCAATCAAAGATATTACCCATAAATGTCACTAAAATTAGCCCTTGGATCTAGGGTTGCAAAGAGATCGACCTGTGAAGAAAAACTGCTAAAAGAGGTAGAGCAAAGGATATAAGGCGCGCGGAAATGTAAATGGAATCCTCAATATCCTCATTGTTGATTAACTAGATCAACTCTGGTATTGTCCAGGCAATCAATGCCTACTAAATGATGAGAATATCAACTTTTTCACCTATGCTTGTTCAATTTTAACCTCTTAGAGGCATTTCTTATAATTTCTTGGAATTCATTACAAAGCAATCAATTGAGGCGAGCATGGATTAAATTCGTCTATATATATAATTTTTTTCAGACATTTTCGTTGTGTTGTAGGTCATAAAGTTTTTGTTGAGAATTTCTGAAGTGGACGTTGATGCTAAGAACATGGACCGCCACACGCCCTTGGAGGTCTCACTGCTGCAAAATGAAAATCTATTGCTTGAATTTAGAATTCGGCGGATGTTAACAAAAGCAGGGGCTAAAAGTGAAGGGATGCAGAATAAGTCACTGTTTGCGGGCCTCCTCAAGAAGATAGAAATGCCAGGCGATGATGACAGTGGGTTTGGTGAGGCTCTGATGGTGGTGGCCATACTGATGGCCACCGTGGCCTTTCAAGCCGGACTTAGTCCACCAGGAGGTGTTTGGCCAGACACTACATTCCACAATGCTACATTACTCAATGCAACGCAATCCTCCTCTCCACCAAATCTTGTGCCTCACTATGCAGGGAAATCGATCATGTCGTATGTGGATTCCAGTAGTTACAAGTACTTCTCGATTTGGAACGACATCACGCTTTCATTATCCTTGCTCGTCATCCAATTGCTATTGGCCAGTTACCTTTTCAAATCCAGGACTTCGCAGTTGCTCGCAGTCATGTTCACATCCCTTTCACTTCTGACAATGTCGTTGTCCTATTACACTTCGGCGAATTATATTTCATTACGTAAACAACTTATGCTTATATTGGTATTAATTTCGTCAATGATTTTATACATATGCTTAGGTTTTTGGAGCTCGAGAGTACAGTACAAACTACTTTTGGCAAGCACCTCAGTCAGGTCGTGGTTGAAAGCCCTGAATTTGCGTCTGTAAAATTCTAGGCAGTGTATTAATGCTTCTTCTAGGCAGTCTTTTCTTTAGTTCATTATGAATATTTCGTTACCCAAAAAAAAAAAAAGTCTCTTGTAGTTATTTTAATCCTGTAACTCCTAGTCTTATTTTTGTCACGTGCCTAATGTATATTCTCTTTCTTTGAATTGTTTCATGAGATGGTTGACTGTGGAAAATGCTTATAATTAAATAATTATATAGAATATGTGAGCTCAACTTTGAACCTGTTTGCAATATAGGCTCACCTTTTTATTTAAATTGCGCAAGATTCCCTTCACCCGTATTATTTTATTTTTTATTTTTCATTTTTCATTTGTTCGCATCATTTTAATTAGGAATGTTGGTATTATATATCTCATGCTTAGTATTTATCTCTTATGAGCACGGTCCCATATAGCATTGCACGACCCAGAGAAGGGTGAGCTGTGGTGTAAGATGGCCTTATATTTTATAATGATGAGGCAATTTACAATGCAAGAGAGAGAGGTTAGGAAGTCTTGGGGGTTAAGAGGACATTGGAAAGTTGCCAATTTTATCATTGTAATTAGGAAGACTCCTAGCACCAAAACTTTTGGAGTTTCACATGTTGCACAATAGGAACCAAAGGCTCCTAAAAGCTAGCATATTCGTTCGCAAGTGAATAATAAAGAAAAGTTTCCAAACGAGGAAGGATGCCTAAGGCAACTTGGGTAAGAAGATCATTTAAAAACATTAAAAAGGGTTCAAGCCTTGTTGCACGACCCCAATACCCATTTCACATTATCCCATTGCTAGAGAGAGAGAAGACGGGAGAAACAAGATGGATAGGCTAGAGCTTGGATAGGCTGGGGTTGAAGTTGCACTTGCATCATCCTCTCATCAATGCACTTTCATCTTTCAACGTGAAATCAAAATTGGGGCGTCATGCAAGGTAATTGGATAAATTACGCTCATTGATAGGGGTGTTCATCGGCTGGGCTAAAGCATATACAGGCCTGGACCGACTGTAGAAACACTGGCCTAGGCCCAGACTAAGCCCTACACCAGCCTTAAAACGTCTAGACCCGAGCCAGTCCAATTAATCAATCGGGCCTGGACGAACAAGCCTTTTTATCACTTTTGTGGGCCTTTGAGAAATTGTTTGGGCAAGTTCAATTAAATTACATGCATTCCCTACACGAATCAAGCCAGGCCCGGCTTTGGGCTTTCTATCACCTCATCAAAGCCTGACCCAATTTTTGAGTGGGCCGGACCAGGCTCAGGCTGGCCTGGGCCATGAGCACCCCTACCCGTGGAATACATTTCCTAATATATTTATTTTCCGGAACTTAAAGAATATGTAGGGTTCTTTTGGTCGATGAAGAAAACCATGCTTCCAAATTATTTTTCTCTTTCAGTTTAACATGTGGATTGGTTTTATTATAGATAATGATTGTAGTTTTACAAATTTCAAATAACCCATTAACCATTATTATAGATAATGATTGTAGTTTTACAATGAGTTTCTGTTTCGATAAACTTTTTTCTTGTTCATCTTCTAATTCCTTATAGTGATTGAAGAAGTTGATTACCATCTCCTCTAAATCCTATTTTTCAAATGCAAAACCCTTCATCTTTCTCTTCCTTCCACTAATCTTGCTCAAACCCACCTTCCATCAAAACCCATTTCCTTCATTCTACTCTTTTTCCTAAAAACCCTATAAATCAGACCGATCCAAACCAGTGATATATGGATCCTCAAGTTTTAGTTGACAAAGGAGTGGACCCAGTATTTAATTGAAATTTGTGATGGAAACATGATTAACACTATGTCAGCAACAATTCCACGATAGTGGCCAGTCACATTCCCATTGCAGTGTTCAAAAGGAGTGGGTCCCACCATCTGATTGAATGGAAACATGATTGGGCACTAATTTGCAATGGTTGCTGACATAGTGTTAATCACGTTTCAATTATGGTTTTCAATCAACCGTTGCGACCCACTCCTTTTGAACTTAAACTCGAGGATATATCATTCCATAGAACGAGATTCATCTTGAACGATCTGGATTATCTCTATATGGGGCCCAAGATGGAGTTCCAGAAAATTTGTTACACGTCGTAATAGCTGAACAGAGGATCCGGACCCCTGTGAAGCTAGTTTCCTTTAGTTTTGTCAATCTCCACCAACTCAGCAGAAGAAATATGAAAGGATCTTATGCGTGCTGAATTCGTGTGAAGAGCTGGACCAGTATTGCTGTAATGACTTTCTAGTTATGGATTGGATCTAACCAACAATAGTGGGGCCTACTTCAATATAGTTTATCACAGTTCAATACAAGTAACTTGGATTTTAAAAAGTGGGCCCTTGTTTTAAAGAGAGGATCGGGATTCTAGCTCTATGGCAGCTATAGAGATGAAAACTGGGCTTGGCCTCCGTTACCTGGCCCGTGGTCAGGCACGGGTTTGGCCGACTTGTCATCTCATTCTATACGGTTTACATTCACTAGTCATTTACATTTTACGAATGCTAATTTAAGGAAAGAAGATTTATTGGTTTAACAGTCTCCTGCTCTTTCTCCTCCTCAAAATGAAAGCTTTTATCTCAAAATACATAAATGACTAGATTGCATGACATGGAGAGCTTTTCTAGCTCCTAACTGAGGCCCATTTAATGAAGAAGGGTACGCATATTTCCAAAAAAATGAGGTGCACAAGCATATGGCCTTTTCAACATCTATTTCATAATGACTCTCTTGTTCTCCTAAGAGGAGTGAATATGACTCTTCTAGTACTTTTCATAAAAAAACAGGAAACGTCTCAACCCCATATATATCTCTAAGATATGCTCTCTCTCTCTTTCTCTCTCTCTCTCTCTCTCTGAACCCAATCCTACAGAAAATTCACCCATTCAACAGGGACCACTCCCTTCAATTAAGATGCACAATAATGTTTTTTGTTTTGTTTCTCGCAGATCATCCATAGACCATGTGTTTTTGTTTCGTGGGACTATTTGGATTTTAGTTTCTGTAGATATAGACAAGGTTCTGGCAGAAAAAGTGGGCCAGCCCAGCCTGGCACAGCCTAACACAGTTCAACTGGGGCCGTGATGGGCCGACCCCACGTAGGGTTGTAAATTAGGCCAGGCCACCTTGGCCCCGCGCGGCCTAGCATGGAAAAACTCTGGCCGTGGTACAGCACGACCGGCTGACCGCGTTGACCAGGCAGCCCGGCACGACACGACCCAAAAGATGGGACATGCTGGGCCGAGGAGCGGCCTGGCACAACAAATTTTAATAAAAACTCTGATTTTTTATATAAATAAAATATTAAACTTCAAAATAATTGAAGACTTGTTTTTCATTTGTAAAATAGCATCAATGTTTGCGCATTTTATTTAATAGTTTCTGTTGGCCCAGTGGGTCCAGATCAATTGGGTTCAGGGTTATGGGTAATTTGGTAATTGTACCAGGACTTTCTTATTGACTAGGATAGGGTTTCTTGGGGAATAAGAAAGAGAGCATTATATATTCATGTAATGTGTAACCCATGATAAAAACTGTACTGCATATCATACAGAGAGTGAATCCAAAGGAGAGTCGAGTTTCTTTCCCGTGGACGTTGGCAAGTTTGCCGAACCACGTAATTCTCTTGTTCTTGTGTGTGGTTGATTGTTTGTTCGATCGCTTATTCACGTTTCCGCATACACGCGCACAACAAGTGGTATCAGAGACTAGGATTTTCTAGGATTGGATTGTGCTGCGTTTGCGATCGACGGATCGGATCAAGGAATTGGTCCGGATTCTGCACGTCGTCTTCGTTGCAGATTCGGTTTTGATCTCCAGTGGACCACATTGATCGGGGTTTTCTGTTCAAGGGAGATCTCGAAGAACGAGTTACAAGGCTCTGGGATCGGGGTTTTGAAAGGGTTTCTGCGCATCGTCATCGGACCGGAAGAAGACGCAGAGGTTTTCGTCTCTGATTTTTTGCAGAACCTCAAACATTGGAGCAGCCGCCTGCTGTTCTTGATTTTGGTGATTTCCTGTAACCGGATTCTCTCCAATCGTCGCCGGCCGTCACCGGAGTTATTCCCGTCGTCGCCGGCCATCGCCTTCCGTCGCCGTTCGCAGCCGTTCCGTGACCGGAGAGGAAGACCGGAGAGGAGGGCAGCAAGTTACTGGTCCTCGATTTCTGTTACAGAACCTAGTTCTGTTTGAAGAAGAAGAAGGGTTGGGTCCGGGTCGGTTTGGGTCAGTTCAGTCTGACCCGTTTGAAGAAGCCCAGTGAAGTATAGCCCACAGATTAATTCCTGGTTCAGGTCGGTTCTGACCTGACCCATTCTGTGAAGCCCAGCCCAGAGTCCAGAACACGTTCAGGTTCGTGGATCAGTTCGGCCTGACCCGCGAAGCAGGAAGCCCATTCCAGCAAGCCGCTGACGTCAGCAGAGCAGTACGGTCAGCAGGGGTTTGACCAGATTGACGGCTGAAACTTGTTTCGTCAATATCTTGATCATCCGAGGTCAGATCGGAGATCCGTTTGCGCCTACAGAATCGTTGCGAGCAGATCTACGCAACTGTGGAAGAAAATTGGCAGTTTGACGGTCAACACGAAAGTTTGACCAATCGGAGCGCAGAAAACAGTTTTTGCGATATCGGAGCCATCCAAAGTCGGATTTCAGATCCGTTTCTTCCAGCGTGCTCGTGGTGACGAGATCTATAGATTGGTGCAGATTTTGAGGTTAGTGAAAGTTGTTTGTTTTTCTTGATTATTCAATTGAGATGGATAACAACACTGGTAACACTACCATGATCAAACTCAACCATACTAATTGGTTGATTTGGAAACCTAAGATGGAGGATATACTTTATTGCAAAGACCTCTATGATCCCATTGAGGGGGATTCTGCCCGACCAAAAGAGATGTCTGATCCAGATTGGAAAAAGATGCATAGAAAGACCATTGGTCACATTAGACAGTGGGTGGATAATAGCATATTTCATCATGTGTCTAATGAAACCAATGCGAAGACCCTTTGGAAGAAGTTAGAAGAAAGATATGAGAAGAAAACTGCTGTGAACAAAACTTTTCTGATTAGAAAGCTTGTAAATATGAAATTCAAGGATGGTGGTAAAATTGAAGATCATATAAATGATTTCCAATGCATTGTGAATGAACTGGCTACAATGAAGATGGTCCTTGATGATGAGATGCAAGCTTTATTTCTTTTAAGCTCTTTACCAGATACATGGGAAACATTAGTTGTTTCCGTGAGCAACTCTACTCCAGATGGTGTGTTATCAATGAGTCAGGTTACTAGCAGCTTGTTGAATGAAGAAACAAGAAGAAAAACTGCAGGTACAGATAATGCACATGCCTTTGTTACTGAGAAAAGGGGGAGGAGTAAGAGTAGGGGACCAAAGGGGGGTCGTGGCAAGTCTAAAGGTGAAACACAGACTAAGAAAAAGTCTGGAAAATGCTTTCATTGTGGCAAGGAGGGCCACATTAAGAAGAATTGCTTTGCCTTGAAGGAAAAGAAAGAAGCCAACAATGAGAAGAAGAATGACACTAACACAACAGCTACTTTGGATAATGAAGTAGTGGTACTGGTCAGTGACGATGAAAAGTGTTTGAGTGTTGCAGATGATCAGGTTGAGTGGGTTGTTGACACAGCAGCATCCTACCATGCTACTCCTTGTAAGGAGATGTTCACAACGTACAAAGCAGGGGACTTTGGCACTGTGAAGATGGGCAACACAAGTCATTCGGATATTGTTGGGATCGGTGATGTCTGCATTCAAACCGATATTGGTTGCACAATGACGCTGAAAGATGTGCGACATATTCCTGATCTGCGGTTGAATCTGATTTCCGGAACTTCATTGGACCGTGCAGGTTATGAGAGTTACTTCGGAAATGGCAGGTGGAAACTCACTAAAGGGTCTCTTATTGTTGCGAGAGGGAAAGTGTGTAATACGCTGTACAAGACACATGTCAAGCTATGCAAAAGTGTGTTGAATGCTGTTGAGGACAGATCCTCTCCAAATCTGTGGCACAAGAGACTGGGACATATGAGTGAGAAAGGACTGCAGATATTGGCAAAGAAAGATCGAATTCAGTACTCCACAGGTACATCCCTTGACCCTTGTGATTATTGCTTATTTGGTAAACAACATAGGGTATCTTTCTCTAAAACATCAACGATAAAATCTAATGTGTTGGATTTGGTATATTCTGATGTTTGTGGTCCTATGGAGGTGGAGTCATTGGGTGGCAATAAGTTCTTTGTCACATTTATTGATGATGCATCCAGGAAAGTCTGGGTTTATGCATTGAAATCGAAGGATCAGGTGTTCCAGGTATTTCAGCAGTTTCATGTCATGGTCGAAAGAGAAACAGGAAAACTCTTGAAATGTCTCCGCACAGATAATGGTGGAGAGTACACATCCAACCTGTTTAAAGGCTATTGCTCAAAACATGGTATTCGACATGAAAGAACAGTTCCGGGTACTCCACAGCACAATGGTGTGGCAGAGAGAATGAACCGCACTATTCTTGAAAGGATGAGATGCATGATTAGAGTGGCACAGCTACCCAAAGCATTTTGGGGTGAAGCTGTCCTGACTGCCGTTTACCTGATTAACAGGTCTCCCTCAGTTCCTTTGGATTTTGACCTTCCGGAGAGAAAATGGACTGGTAAAGATGTTTCTTATTCTCATTTGAAGGTGTTTGGTTGCAAGGCTTTTGCACATGTACCAAAGGAGCAGCGTTCAAAGCTGGATGATAAGGCAGTGTGTTGCATTTTCCTTGGCTATGGTGGAGCTGAGTTTGGTTACAGATTATGGGATCCAGAGAAGAGGAAAATTATCAGAAGTAGGGATGTGGTGTTTCATGAAGACCAGTTCTTTGGAGATACTGAGAAGACCGAAAAGTCTAAAGAAGTTGTTGATGGAGTGGTTGATCTCACACCGACTCCTTCTCCAGTGCAGACTACAGGTGGAGAAGGTGGACAGAACGATTTGAATCGTGATGAGGCGCAGGGGTTGCCAGATGAACATGGTGTTGAGCAGGGGGAGCAGTCTCCTCAGTCAGAAACCACAGAACCTCAGGTTAGGAGGTCTACTCGAGAGCGTCAACCATCAACAAGATATCCTGCAGCAGATTATATTTTGCTTACCGATGAGGGGGAGCCAGAGAGCTACCCAGAAGCAAAAACTCATGCAGATAAAGATGAGTGGATGAAGGCTATGCAGGATGAGATGAGTTCTTTGAAAAAGAACAATACTTATGAGCTGGTGGAACTTCCAAAAGGCAGGAAGGTTTTGAAGAACAAATGGGTGTTCAAGCTGAAGAGAGATGACAGTGGAAAACTGATTAAGCACAAAGCACGGCTAGTGGTTAAAGGCTTTGCGCAGACGAAGGGTATTGACTTCGATGAAATCTTCTCTCCAGTTGTGAAGATGACTTCTATCAGAGTTGTCTTGGGTCTAGTCGCCAGCATGGACCTTGAACTTGAGCAGATGGATGTGAAGACTGCATTTCTTCACGGTGATCTGAAAGAAGAGATCTACATGACTCAGCCGGAGGGTTTTGAGGTAGAAGGAAAAGAACAGTTGGTTTGCAGGCTAAAGAAGAGTCTCTACGGGCTGAAACAAGCACCGAGGCAGTGGTACAAGAAGTTTGATTCATTTATGGTGAATCATGGGTATCGGAGGACAGCTGCAGATCACTGTGTTTATATTCGTAAATTTGGTAACGGCAAATTTATCATCCTTCTTTTATATGTAGATGATATGTTGATAGTTGGACATGATATTAAGATGATTGACAGGTTGAAAAGGGACATGTCAAAGATTTTTGACATGAAAGACTTGGGTCCCGCACGACAGATTTTGGGAATGCAAATACGTCGTGACAGGAATGCCAAGAAGCTGTGGTTGTCACAGGAGAAATATGTTGAACGGGTGCTAGCAAAGTTCAACATGAAAGATGCTAAGCCAGTTAGCATGCCTTTAGCCAGTCACTTCAAGCTCAGTAAGGGACTATGTCCTACTACAGATGAAGAAAAGGAACGGATGACTTCTGTTCCATACTCCTCAGCAGTTGGGAGTCTTATGTATGCCATGGTGTGTACACGGCCAGACATTGCTCATGCAGTGGGTTTAGTGAGTAGATTTCTTTCTAACCCTGGGAAAGAGCATTGGGAAGCAGTGAAGTGGATCTTCAGATACTTGAAAGGTACATCAGATTTTTGCTTCTGTTTCGGAGGCTCAAAACCAGTACTTGAAGGCTTTACAGATGCTGATTATGCAGGCGATCTTGATCGTCGGTTGTCTACTTCTGGGTACTTATTTACTTTTGCAGGGGGAGCTATTTCCTGGCAGTCTAAGTTGCAGAAGTGTACAGCATTGTCTACAACCGAAGCAGAATACATAGCTGCTAATGAAGCAGGGAAGGAGATGATTTGGTTGAAGAAATTTTTCAAAGAACTGGGTTTGAAGTAAGGAGAGTATGTAGTCTACTGTGATAGTCAAAGTGCTATGGATCTCAGCAAGAACGCTACATACCATGCCCGCACGAAGCATGTTGATGTGAGATACCATTGGATTCGTGAGGTCATCGAAAAGAATCTCATGAAGCTGGAGAAGATTCATACTGACAAGAATCCCTCGGATATGATGACTAAGGTCGTGTCTAAGGGAAAGCTGGAGCTGTGTTCAGAGTTGGCAGGACTGGACTCCTAGTAAGGGGGGTTCAGAGGCGTCTTCCCCATGGTCTGGAGGGGGAGATTGTTGGCCCAGTGGGTCCAGACCAATTGGGTTCAGGGTTATGGGTAATTTGGTAATTGTACCAGGACTTTCTTATTGACTAGGATAGGGTTTCTTGGGGAATAAGAAAGAGAGCATTATATATTCATGTAATGTGTAACCCATGATAAAAACTGTACTGCATATCATACAGAGAGTGAATCCAAAGGAGAGTCGAGTTTCTTTCCCGTGGACGTTGGCAAGTTTGCCGAACCACGTAATTCTCTTGTTCTTGTGTGTGGTTGATTGTTTGTTCGATCGCTTATTCACGTTTCCGCATACACGCGCACAACAGTTTCAACTTTTTTTTTGAACTAGAGAAACCAAAAGTCCATAAAGTCTCTTTCAAATTTTATAAATAAATTAAAAAATTTAGGAGAGGAATGCAAGCAGGCCTTTGGACGGCACAACCCAGCCCATCCTGGGCACAGCCCAGCACGACATGACCTAAGCCATGTCGTGGGCCGTGCTGGGCTGACCCCCTGCTGACCTGGGCACAGCATTGCCCAGGCACGGCTGGGCCGGCCTCAAAGCGGGCTGCACCGTGCTAGTTTACACCCCTACCTGCAGGCAGGCCTGATAAGGTCCGGAAAGGATAATTCTCTGCAATTGGGAGCTCTCTGCAAGCAAGTTCGCAAAGACGGTATGCATAATCAAAGTTAGTAGCAATGGTTGTAGAAAACTCTTCGCCAGTATAATTTAAAGTTTCCTTGAATATGCTCGTTACAGTATTGCTTACCTACAGCATAATAATCAAACATAACAGTGCTATTATATGGTTGGGAAGAAAGATAAATGTCACGCAAACAAATTTGCGAGTGAAAAATGAAAATCCAAAATTCCATTGTAAAGTTTTGATAGATGAAAACAAGTGATCACCAATTCACGGTCTAGTTATAAATTTCCTTTTTAATTGTGAAGTTAGGAAAGTGTATGAAATATAATTTAATTGTACCTTCACACTTGGAATCTTATATTTGTGTGTGCATTAGTAATATTCTGCTCAGAGGAATCTATTAGCAACTTCTGTGAGAGGTAAAAAGTTTTATACCACCATATGGGATACCCTTGATGAATTAAACCCCTCATACTCACTAACTCCAATGGATTAGCATTGACGATAATTTTGCCCTAATCTAAATAATAATGAACGTTGAATTAAGTTTCCTAAGTGACATTTTACCTCAAACTGAGTCTGATGAGTATTATAATTATTTAGATTCGTGTTAAATTAGACTGAGTGCGAAATAATAATGAATGTTAAATTAAGTTTCTTAAGTAACATTTTTCCTCAAGATGAATCTAATGAGTATTATTATATAGATTAGTGATAAATTAGAATGAGTGCGAACTCATCGGAGGCTAATGAGTGTAAGATAGTTGGAATTGTTAGTATAATAGAAGAAGCTCGATTTGTGAAAAAGTGAGAGATTTGGATTTGTCATTAGGTGTCTCATACGCTGATAAAAAGGTATTGCAAATCCATAGAAGGTACCTCGAAGCAAAGTATAGAATATATTTCCCATATATATAGCGCTTTTTTGGTGCACACATGCTCATTGAAGCAATTTTGCAGGTAGTGTTGTGGGGCCATCCAGGAACATAACAATTGAAAAAATGATTAAAGGAGGAGGTTTAGTAGCTAGCTCTCACTAAATTGTCTCTTTGCCAATTGTTGCGTCGGGTCAATTGATGGTTGATTGGAGCTCGTAGGAGTTCCGGAAACAAAAATCTACTTGAAATCTCGGGACAAGTAGCAGGGCTCTTCCGGAAACTCCAGAATTTTATGAACGGCCGGATCTGGTTGAACAATCAACTCAAGGCACCTACAAAATCAGTGTTACTGTATATACGGATGTGTCTTGCTGGCATGGCCCGATGATGATTCCACAATGTGGGAACGTTCAGCTCATGTGTCATCGCCGACAGACAGACAGACACCATATGCTTACATGATGCTGCTGATGTCACAATAATAATAATAATGCAGCAGACATCTTTCTCTCCCCTCGCCGTCATGTGCAGGAGGTTACAGCCCCCTTTGTGTTGTGAAACACATGTGTGGGGCCTATATATAGAAAATTGCAATGCATTATTGATCCCTTCCTTGTCAGAGTCAAAGTCCTGCTGCCGGGTGGACTCCACCCTTGTGGTTTTAACGAAAGAGGCCGCCACTTTTTTGTCGTCTCTCTTTGTCACGGTTTTCTTTTCTCTCTTTCTTCGTAAAAAGGTAAGCCCCATATTGATAGGACATCTTCATCCTGGCGATGCTTTCCCACTTGGGTAACATTATTTTTACATGCTTGTAACATCCAAGTCTAGATCGTGGGGATCGCAGAATTTTGTGAGGCTTTGTGATGTGCCACCTTCTCTATTTTTTTCCCCCTCGTATGGGATAATAAAAAGTCTACTTGTCCCGGATTTCATGTCCCGGGACAAGCACGACTCCACAGACAGGGGCATTTTGGTCATTTTTTAAAATGACCAAAATGCCCCTACCTGTGGAGTCGTGCTTGTCCCGGGACATGAAATCCGGGACAAGTAGCATGGCTGATGGGATAAAATGGTAAACCATCCTAGCAAGGGTCTTCTATACAATACCTGCTTACGAGCTTTCTAAATAGTTTGCTTCTGTACATTTTCCATCAGTCCTATGATTTTTGACATAGGTAGCTGAACTTATTTTAATGTCTTAAGCTCAAGTCTGGAAAAGGATTACATTAAGTAGGGTGAGATCCATCTTAAAAATAAAAGAGGAAAGAGCCACCGACCGCCAGCCACTATGGATAGAGCTACCTAGAGTAGAGTGTAAACGGTCCCAAGAGAAGGAAAAGAGAAGTTTGTCGCCAGAGTTTGAGTAGTTCCTTAACGGGAAAGGGCTATTTGACATAAGAGTGAGTGTTACTGATGGCGGCTGTTGCAAAAGCGTGGTGGTCTATTAGTGAAGGCTGTTAGATTGATCTCTAAATTGATTAACAATACAGCTCAATGTGTACCAAATTAATATGATATGTAGTGGAAATAAAATAAGAGAGGCACCCTCCACAAGGGACACCAAATATAAAGTGGAAAACTCAAATTGGATGAAAAACCATAT
This sequence comes from Umbellularia californica, assembly GCA_028538565.1. Taxonomy (NCBI): domain Eukaryota; kingdom Viridiplantae; phylum Streptophyta; class Magnoliopsida; order Laurales; family Lauraceae; genus Umbellularia; species Umbellularia californica. The sequence goes on along the minus strand of JAPQWN010000006.1, from coordinate 75,573,219 downwards.
ATCCAAACTGGATCAACAATTAAGCACTATGAATATCACTATTACAAGACACTCACGGATCCCTCCTCAGATAATTACTACTTAAGGACCGCAGTTACATTTTGTGTAGCTTCACGCCTCAACGACTTTACATCGTTGATTGCAACAAATTCAAATCCACTTGACTCATCAGTTCTTCAACGAAAGAAGATGTTTTCTACAAGAGATGTAAAAGAAACTTCTCTCTAGATTAACTCTCTAGCACAACTATTCAATTGAAATTTTAGAGAAGAATTCTCTCAATTAGATCTTCCAACTTAGAATAATGAGATAAAGTCTTATTGGTCTCCCATTAAGTCAAAAAATTATAGGATTTTATTTGACGCATTTTTTTCAATTATGGAGATTTTGGAGTAATAGTTAGGTCCATATAACAGTCACACTTAACAACAACAACTACAACAAAAGGAGAAAAAGTTCTAAACCGCTCAAACTTATATCCTTTTGGGACACTTTTGACTTTCTATGAATATTTTTTTTCTAAATTCACAATATAGGACTAGGATTCATCGTTTCAGACAATAGAGATCTTCAAAATATACTATACATGAGTTTTAAGTGATTAATTCGAAGGTGAGACCAAAGTTTAATGCATGGAGTGAGATTTTTGAGGAAGCTCATTGATGGGTAGAACATTTTAGTTGAGAGCTATCCAAACATTGTAATGGCAAGGTTATGAAAAGTCACTGGAAGGGCTTTTTGCCAATCTAATACCCAAGTTCCAAGATGATTTTGCAAGCAAAGCCTACAAAAGGGGGCCAGTCCCCAAACCCAATCCAAGCATGGAGAAAACACATGAACTAAATGGAGAAAACACATGAACTAAGTGTCAAAGGCCAAAATTCCAAGAAAAAGAATGTTTCCGAAGACAGTTCAAGAGCCTGTAAGCTCAATCAAAAGGTCAAAATAAAAGTCAAGAACAGAAGTGGAGAACGCTCACAAGTTTCGAGGAAGATGCCTCCATCGCATCTAGATTTGTGTTTTATTTCATTTTTTAAAATTTTGATTTTTTCAAGAATTGAGGTTGTTCCAATCGGATTTTCCAACCTGAGATTTCTTTCTACGTTAGATTCTCATTTATAGCTGTAACCCTCATCATCTGGATCTACGCTTTACTTAATCTTTGAATATCTGATTTCTCCAAAAGTTACATCAAAAGAGCATAAAATTATCATGGAAATGGTCCAAACAGGGGGTGTCACATGCAAAAGGAATTTTTTTTACTAAAGAAAATGGGATGTCATTGATTTGACATTTTCTTACGCATTTGGCACCCCCGATTCTATCAAACAGGACATCTGCATCCACATATCAGAGTAACAGTAGATGGTCAATTTGTCACATGTCCTCATTCCAGCAACTTGCAGACGTCACATATCACATCTCTGAAGAAGGTTTCATTATTACCGGGCAAAAACAAAAGTTCTAAATGTCCCAAATTCAGTTCCGAATTCGGAACCAAATCACCATGTGGTACAGCTGTAAACAATGAGGATGTGTGGAGATATTTCTTCCCCCTTATCCACCCTTGCCAAGTGCATGGCTCAAAATGGCCTGATGGGACTGCAGAGTGGGCTGTGATGGGATCAGGCTCTGACAGAGCCTCCCTCTTGTCTCCTCTCTTCCTCTATAATATACACAGCAACAGCTCCAGAAGCAAATGGCCAAACAAACACCACACTTACTGGTATGCAATTTCCTCTCAAACTCCATCTCCTACCTCTGTTCTAGTCCTGCACCTGCAGCTAACAAAGGCATCGGAGAGCCCTGCGCTGCCCAAGCCAGGGTCCTCTGACCTTCTTCTTCCTCTCCTTTCAGGCTCGAGGCACCGGTTCTTCTATCACAACCACCTACAAGGAGCTCCAGCCTCCGTCCTCTTCCAGTGGGCCTCAAAATCACTCTCCCTTGGGTCTGTGAATTTTCGTGCGCCTACAATTGGCGCCGTTTGTGGGGAGAGATCAAAGAGCCATCTTTCCCAAACACCATGCCTCCCAAAGCCTGAGGTGGAGAAGGAAAGAACCCCAACAAATATATCTCAGTCCATCCTTCTTCTAGAAAGAGGTGAAGGAAAACAAAAACCCATAAACATACACTGCCGAGGATGTCATGCTCTACTGCAAGAAGAGTTGGACCATCCGCAGCTTTTTCATCTTCCCCGGGTACGTGAAGATCGTTTGAAGGATATATTCCTTGGGGCTGATCTCTCCGGTTCAGCACATCATTTCGGCAGCCGCTCCAGCTGGCTGAACTCTCTAGTTCAGCACGCATTCCTGCTAGCTCAGCAGACCTGCCAGCTAGCTCAGCAGACCTGAAGTTCGGCAGCTGCCACTGCCTCGATAGGAATCATCTTCAAAAGGTGTGGGACAGACTCCATCGTCAGCCTCACACTCAGCGACGATAGAGGGGCGGTCCAGATCTCCAATCTAGAGGCATGGAGAGGCCTCATGAGCCCCGGCCACGACTACTTCGAGAGGGGCCATCTCGACATTTTCTGCGGCAGTGGACCTTGCCTGGGTGCACCCGTCTGCGCCATGCACCTGACCTCGGACGGGTCCGATCCGCACCATGGCTGGTCCTGCAACTACGTCGAGGTCGCCACCACGGGTCCGCTCGTACCGTGCAGGCGGCGGCTCTTCACAGTAGAGCAGTGGCTCGCACGCGACGCACCTCTATAAGTTCACTGCCATCCGAGAAAAGTGTGCCCATCTCGGCAGCAAACTCCATTTCAGCACGCAATTTCGGCAGGACCTCCAGATCGGCAGGTGTCCCAGGAGCGGCAGGCAGGCTTCCAGATCGACAGGTCCATCTCGGCAGGCCGCCCAGATCGGCTACCCTTCTCAGCAGGTCCACCGTTTCTGCACTCTCAGCCTGGCAGATGACGCATCCCGCTTCCCATCTCAGCAAACCCCATCTCGTCTCAGCCCGGCAGGTCCTCCACGGCAGCACCCCAGCTCAGCTTGCCCAACGCAGCAGGCATCCCTGCAGGCCTCCACGGCAGCACCCCAGCTCAGCTTGCCCAACGCAGCAGGCATCCCTGCAGGCTCCCAGCGCCAGCACGATGAGCTCGACAGGCCTCCACGGCAGCACCCTAGCTCAGCTTGCCCAAACGCAGCAGGCATCCCTGCAGGCTCCCAGCGCCAGCACGATGAGCTCGGCAGGCCTCCACGGCAGCACCCCAGCTCAGTTTGCCCAAACGCAGCAGGCATCCCTGCAGGCTCCTAGCGCCATCACGATGAGCTCGGCAGGTCCGTGATTTCGGCACCATCAGCGCAGAAGGTTCATCGCGGCAGCTACAGCCAGCTCGACAGAGGGGAAAATTAGAAAAGACCTCATATCCTCCTCTTTCCCTGGGTTTTTCTTACAATCTTTACATGATCTGTACAAGAAAATATCCACTGCATGGCCCTCTCTTCACGCTCCATGGCCAAGATTTCCTCAACTTTGCCGCCGAACCGGCCACGTCGCCGGAGACCGTGTTCCTCAAGGCGCAGTCGGAGCTCTTCAACTGGCGCGGATCCGGCATGAGCATCATGGAGATGTGCCACCGAGGTAAGGAGTTCCTCTTTGTAATGCAAAAGGCTGATTCGGGTCTCCGGGAACTTCTCAAAATTCCCGACGATTGTGAGGTCCTCTTCTTCCAGAGCGGCGGCACCACCCGATTCGCCTCGGTCCCTTTAGACCTCTGCAACCCTGGCGATCCTGTCAAATATGTGGTTACCGGGTCGTGGGGTGATAAGGCCTTCCAGAGAGCAACAATCTCTCCATTATCTCCTCTAACGATCTGAGTTCTGATGAAGCTCCTGCAAGAAAACATCAACTCCATTCTCGTTTTGAAAGGAAGCTGATGAAGGGACCGTAGATGTGGATACAACAAGGAGATTGGTGCATAGGGGGGCGTTGGGATTTGGTCATGGGTTTTCTAACATCACATCATGGGTTTGGTAATCTTACTAACCACCAAAATTGGTGATCCTACTATCCACCCCCCTGACATCATTGAGTTCCAATGTTTTACTACACTTGTAACACATGCACCTTAAAAAATCCACATGGGCCACAACCTTATACCCAACGTATATGTAAAGTGTCATGGGTATATGAGAGCTGTCATGTACTACTTTGGATGATGTCATGGCTATCATGTACTATTTTGGATGATGTCATGTACTCATAATTTTGTACACACATGTACTCATAAATGTGTTCATATTTATTTCCATCATGCACAAGCTCGGCAGAGAACTGCATCCCAGCTGGCCGAACTCTGCATTTCAGCAGACGTCCCAGCTTGGCCGATGTTTCCAGTCCGGCTTGCCTTCTCCAGCTTGGCCGATGTTTCCAGCTCGGCTGCAATGCTACTCTCCAGCTCGGCAGAAGTAAACTCTCCAGTTCGGCAGCAGTGCATCGAGGCCACCAGCTTCGGTAATAGTACCAGCTGGGCGAGCATGACTCGGTCCTCTCCAGCTCGGCAACAGTGCCTTCCCCCGCTCGGCAGCGGTAACATTCGCCCTTTCAGATAAAATCACAAAATCAGGCTCGGTGATGCCACCAGCCTCGATAAAAATATTACACTGGCCTCGGTAAAAGTACCAGCCAGTTACGTCCCAATTTCGGAAAAATCACTCTCGGTGATGGCACCAGCGTCGAAAAAAAAACTCAAGCTCGGTGATGGCACCAGCTTCGAAAAAATCACACTGGCCTCGGTAAAAGTACCAGCCAGTTACGTCCCGATTTCGGAAAAATCACGCTCGGTGATGGCACCAGCGTCGAAAAAACTCAAGCTCGGTGATGGCACCAGCTTAAAAAAAATCACACTGGCCTCGGTAAAAGTACCAGCCAGTTACGTCCCGATTTCGGAAAAATCACTCTCGGTGATGGCACCAGCGTCGAAAAAACTCAAGATCGGTGATGGCACCGACTTCGAAAAAATCACACTGGCCTTGGTAAAAGTACCAGCCAGTTACGTCCTGATTTCGGAAAAATCACGCTCGGTGATGGCACCAGCGTCGAAAAAACTCAAGCTCAGTGATGGCACCAGCTTCGAAAAAATCACACTGGCCTCGGTAAAAGTACCAGCCAGTTACGTCCCGATTTTGGAAAAATCACGCTCGGTGATGGCACTAGCGTCGAAAAAACTCAAGCTTGGTGATGGCACCAGCTTCGAAAAAATCACACTGGCCTTGGTAAAAGTACCAGTCAGTTACGTCCCGATTTCGGAAAAATCACGCTCAGTGATGGCACCAGCGTCGAAAAAACTCAAGCTCGGTGATGGCACCAGCTTTGAAAAAATCACACTGGCTCCGGTAACAGTACCAGCCAGTTACGTCCCTCATTTCGGCCACGTGCCAGTTTCCGCCTACGCGGCGACAGACTACACTGGCTCCCGTAACAGTACCAGCCAGTTACGTCCCTCATCTCGGCTACGGACTGCACCTCTGGTGACAAGCCAGCAGGTCGTGTTGCTCAAGCTCGGATAAACCATCAGGCTATTTAGCTTTCAAACTTCCAAGGGGTTGCAGCACCCTAAGAAGTTAAAAGCTGGGGGGCTGTTGACACCAAAAATGTCACTTTGCCTCTTCAACATCAAGAAAGCTGCATAAAGTCGTAACCTGCCATAAATAGGCAATGCAATTTCTCCAAAAAATCAAATCTTGTTAGAATCAAACAAAAACTGCAAGATCCTTCAAGATAGCCAAGAGAAGAGTACACATGAAGTTTCGGGCCTCCCAGCGGCGGGAACCACCGAAGCCTTTGCTCATCAAACCAATGCATGAGTGGCTTCAACATGCTTCCAAAAGGCTGCACGTCGAATTTCAGGTCATTCCGAAAATGTTTGACCAGGTTTCGATGCTCCGAGAGAAAATCAAGCCTACCGGCGGCGGAGCAACCCGGGACCATGACATCCAAAACAGAGCCCATGGAACGTCTCAAAATGACTCCAATAGGCTCCCCGTCAAATTTCAGGTCAATCGGACATCGTTTGGCCACATATCAAAGCTCGGCATTTTCCCCGCAGCAAAATCAAGTGAAGCATCGACGGGACCCCAAACGGCTTCAAAACTCAAACAAAAGCCTATGGTTGGTCTTATTTATTGCTCAGAAGGCTTCACCTCAAATTTCAGGTCATTCCGACATCGTTTGACCAAGTTTCAGCTTCTGGCGGAAAATCAGCAGCTCTACGCGACAAAGTCTTCGGCTTTCCCGGAAAATTGGAAACTTTGCACTCTAAAAATGCAAGGATTCTCATCAGGTTTTCTACAGGGAAATCAAGCCAATAAATGAGAAGAAATGTCAGGAAAAATACAGAAGAAAACGGCGACGAAAAAGACCACAAAACGGACCAAAAACAGGGGAGAAACCCCCAGGGTCGCAGCCCGCGACCATGGCCCAGGGTCGCCGGCGACCCTGGCCCATGGTCGCCGGCGACCATGGAAGTCCGGGTCACCGAATTTTTCGCCGGTGATCCGTTTTTCCGTCCTTTTTCGCGTTTCGCGCACTTTGGCCCCTGTGGTTTCCTAAAAATGTGATTTTTAGTGCTGAAATTGACTCATGTCCTCCGACATCTGTCAAAATCACGGGTCAACCTCCAAAAGTATCAAAATCAACATTGATCGCCAACCGGTCGACCAAAAAAGTGTACTTTCCGCCCAATCGATCGAAAAATCGACAGGACAGATGTCACCGGCACGCTCTTAGCTATCACTGTCTGAAGTTACATGTTCATCCGATGTCGATCAACATGAAGATCCATCGATGATCATCGCCAGAAGAATTCCAGAAGACACGGCACGGCCCGCGACTCTTCAACTGCTCGGCGACCAATTAATGTGGTTAATTGACTAGTTTTATTGCAGTCATTAATTCATTTCTTTGGACGGCCCAATCAGAAGCAAGCATTTGGGAGTTACAAGTCAATTGATTCATGGCATTTAACCCATGAAACTCCTCCCATTATGGTAATTAAGGTGATTAAAAGCCCTTAATCTCCATCGGCCAATCAGATTCAAGGAAAAAGGAGTTACAAAATCAAGAAATAAATCTTGTAACTCCTCCCATAAAAGCCATTAAAGCCCATAAACTCTCCTAAATGGCTACCAAAAGCCTATAAATAGGAGAGCATTCCATTGAAATCCGGATCGATCAATCGGAGATCACTTCCAAAGCACCACAAATCCAGAAATCTGAAAGAAAGAAAAAAGAGAGAAAAACTCTGCTGAAGTTCTGCACCGGCCACCACTACAAGGTGACAAAAGTCCCTTGGGGGGTACCCCCGCCCCCCCCCCCCAAGGTCCTTGCCTTCTCCCGCTACCTCCAATGGCTTAGACATGGCTTTTCAGCCTGTCTACTTAGCTTTTTATTGGACATAGGACCTTCTCTTGGTCTTTGTCCTCTAAAAATCTGAGGTTATAGCCAAGCCAAGCGAATCAAGAGCATCCTCTGTTCTCATCTGCATGGATGATGGCGAAGCCCATACATGGCTTGCGACCGTCAATCTGAACGAGTCCCCCACAATCTCCTGAGAAGTTAGATCCTCCTTTTCTTACTTTTCATTGTAGTTTGTATTTTTCTAAAAGAGACAAAAATCACAACTCTTGTCTTTCATTATTGATGAGAATTGTAAATCGGCTATAAACGCCAAAATCGGCTATAAATGCCAAACAAAATTGCCTTTCACGGGAAACCAAGAAAATGTCTCTTTTCTTAAATATTTGTGCAATGGAAAACTTGAAAGAAGTTGATTTCCTTTTTACTTGCGAAGGTTGATCTCCGGATTACCACTTGCAATTCCAAGTAAAATAGAAAATCTGGCACACCCACCCAAAAAAAATGTTGATGCACGCTTCATGCCCGCCAGGGCGTGAAAGGGCCGGACCCGACGGACTCCCACGTTCCGCCGACCACGGTAGCCGCCCCACGGCGCTCGGAGCGCGTTCCATCAGGGGCTTTGTGTGGGGATATTTCTTCCCCCTTATCCACCCCTGCCAAGTGCATGGCTCAAAATGGCCTGATGGGACTGGGCCCAGAAGTCAGGCCCGTTGGGACTGCAGAGTGGGCTGTGATGGGATCAGGCTCTAATAGAGCCTCCCTCTTGTCTCCTCTCTTCCTCTATAATATACACAGCAACAGCTCCAGAAGCAAATGGCCAAACAAACACCACACTTACTGGTATGCCATTTCCTCTCAAACTCCATCTCCTACCTCTGTTCTAGTCCTGCACCTGCACTTAACAAAGACATTGGAGAGCCCTGCGCTGCCCAAGCCAGGGTCCTCTGACCTTCTTCTTCCTCTCCTTTCAGGCTCGAGGCACCGGTTCTTCTATCACAACCACCTACAAGGAGCTTCAGCCTCCGTCCTCTTCCAGTGGGCCTCAAAATCACTCCCCCTTGGGTCTGTGAATTTTCGTGCGTCTACAGAGGACATTTAACTTTTGAGGGAAAGAGAGAGAAAAAGTATGAGTGTTATGTTCGGTCTCAAATTCGGGACCAAATTCAGGACATGTAACACAACTGTAAGAAAAAAGAATAGAGAAAGACAATGGACGTTGCCGTTTACTAAAAAAATAAATAAATAATGGATATAGTAGGAGTATAGGACATAGTGTTTACTGGCGAAGAAATGAAATGAAAGCACCGTATGGTGAGTCGTGCAGCGTTAAACTTTATTCCCAGGAGAGGGGGAATTGGGATTTGACAAGCACTTCTGATATGCAGGAAACGAAAGCCCTTATTTATCCGCATTTTTTTTTTTACAACCAAGAGGAGAGAGCCCATTGCACGGAAAAAGAAGTCCACTTAAAAGAAAAGAAAGCCAACAGAAACAAAAAGAAAGTCCGAGTAACTTAATTTAAAATAAAGCCTACACGAGCGAAAAAAAAAAAAAAAGCGGCATATTCAAGGTTCAACTTGGGTCAATCAAGTGAGGACTGACACTCATTATTTCCTTGGTGAGGAGCCGTTTGATATCGTACATTTTCGTGGATAAAAACCCAAAAGACGAGTTCCCTTGAATGCTGAAACTCTATATTTTACCGTAAATGGAATTCTTTAATAAAGGCAGGTTTGTGTAACTCATTTATGGAGAAAATAAGGTGGTTTTCTTTGAAAAAAAAAAGTGTTCTCTTTTCATGTGTTTGACGCCCCATTTTTCTGTAAATTTTTTTTTTGTGACTTCAACTTTTTTCTTATTAAACTTGAAAATAGACTTCCCATGGGAGTATGGAAAGTCCATTTCCAAAGAAAAATGATCCCATATTTCTTCACGCTGACCCCTACTCCACCTAGCCACCATCTTTCACCCCCCTAACTCCAAACATCAAGCGTTCATTATTTATATTTAACATGACCGAGTTTATCCTATGTTTCATTTGGCTTTCGTCAAAATGAGGTGACTCGACGAGTCAAGGGTCAATGGCCGAGTTTTCTAACCTTGGTATAGGCGGCCTAGCTTTAGAACTACAAAAGTTGACCCACCTATACGAATTAAAAAGTTAGCCCACCTTTGGAACAATTATCATATGTGGGGCACATCTTTAGAGGTTGCAAAATGGGGCCCACCTAACTAAATTACAACATGGAACACACTTTTTAGAACTTGTGGCATTTGTGGCCCACAGCTTAAAAATTATATTGTTGAAGATAGGAGTTATAATGTGGGGCCCACCTTTAAAGATCACGGTATGTGAGGGCACCTTTCAAGATGAGTGTGCCGGAGTTCCATCAAAAGTGACTGGAACCTTGAAATTCCAAAATTCATAGATGCCAAAGGAGTGGCTGGGATCTGGATGTGCCTCATTGTAAGTATTTGAAAACTTTGGGATTTCGAAGTTATTTGAATACCAAATGAATGTGGGATTTCTAATAGGAATTTTGAAATTCCCAAGACGTTTGGGATCCCTGTTATAAATATCAGCTATAAAAGGAAGCCATTTCTCAATTCATATGGCTTTGAATGCTCTCTTGAAATTGTATTTTAGTAGAAAAATGAAATATTGTTATGACTTTTCTTCCTCCAATTTCTTTTTTTATTTATTTTTATCTTGTACATACTTACACTCCCACATACCCAAGCTACTCAAGTCTCTGTCCAAGAGGCCCAATGATTCATCCTGGTTGTTTCTAGGGGTAGATAGATGCCCCACGATGGACTACTGGTAGATTGGCTTCTTTATTTCAAATTAAGATAAAGACATGGATAATTTACAACTTTGCTTGGATGGTGTAATTTACTCCCCTTTAATTAGAACTAGCAACAAAGGCCCGTGCTTAGCCCGGGCCCAAAAATGAGAATATATTTAAAATTAAGGTAAGAGAAAAGATATTATTTAATTGAAATAGAGAGTATCATATAGACACTGGTGCACAAGTATAGTTGCACATAATTGTCATACCATGATAATGTAATATGAAAGAATCTATGAACTAAAAGTTTATGAAATAAGTATGTTTATGCAAAATAATAAATAATGAATTCTGCTTCAAACATATAGGTGAATAATAAATAATGGGAGATGCTCCTATGAGAGATAAATTCCCACTAAACCATAACAACATTTCAAAAAATAAATTCAACATCAAACCCAAGAAAAATCTTTAAAAAAGCATAAAAAAGAATAAAAAAGAAATAGGTAATTACATTGGAAAGTGAGCTCCTCCTTATCTACATATATAATATTGTCTGAAATATTGTTCTCGTGTGGCTTTGCAAAACTCAAAACATCAAATTTCCACTCTTAAGTCCAAACAAAAATTGTGTGAAAAAAATGCATGTTTCTGTATGTGCTATTCAAAATCCCTCCTGTTACAGGTATATTATATGGGAGTTTTGTTGGACAATGTACTACTGTATCGTTTATTCATTTAACCAATCATTTCCCAAAACCATCCCTAACTAAACAATGCATCATCATCATCATCAATTCATCATCTTAGCCTCATCCCATTCTTCAGACAATGTATTATTACGAAATGGTTCCAACAATATGGAGATCCCTGGTTGACTTGGATGACACCAGGGGTGCAGCTCCTGGTCGGTTAGTATTGGATCTGTGTGGAGTGGTTGTGTAATACCGAGGTGATCTTCGACCTTGATACTGAAATACCAATTAGTAGTCGCACCGACCTCATTCAACCCAGTTCGGCAAACCTGCTAACTGACACCGTGTTGGAGTTGAACTCTGTAAGTGTACCGGCCTCGTTCATTCTGGGCCCTGCCTCGAGCGTCTCGGTACCACTACCCGAACTCAAGCGGCCCCGATCTCGGTGATATCCATCTCGGTCTACTTGACCGAGATGGGCATTGTCCGTCTAAATCTCCATTATGAGATGGGACGGCTACATTGCAGACTCCCCCTGACAGAAGGTGGCCCTGAATACTGATAAGGGACCTTCCCTATCACGTCCACATTTATGTGAGGGATTTGAGGGGACGTCCGATGGGACAAGTATCCTCACCTACTTTGGATCCTAGGAGTGGGCTGATGGGACAAGTATCCCCACCTACCTCCACTATGGAACCTTCTACTCTCTCCTACATATACCTGCATGATAATCCCATAAGAGGTACGCAATAATACAGTCTACATCCTGTTGATTTTGCTCACATCTTCTTCCTCACTTCACCCTAGTTCAGTCACTGCACTAACTCAGGCGTCGGAGTGCCTTTGGCTGACAGCAGCCTCGGGCCCTGACCTCTATTTTCTCTTCCCTTTCAGATTTCGGATCATCAGAGACGTTCCCGTTCAGCTAAACAGCTTCTCTGTAAACCCTTATCATCATCTAAACCAAGTCCGTAGTTTTTAGGCACGCATAATTTGGCGCCGTCTGTGGGGAACGATCTAAAAAATCCATATTTTCATCCTAACAGCCATGCCTCCTAAGGCTAAGAAGGGAAAGAGCGTTGTTGGACCGTCCAGGTCCAGGCAGCCAGAGACATTCCTGCCTCTCATGCCGCCTCCACTGGTGACAAACCAGGTAGGAGCATTCATAACAAGCCAGCAAAGAGATACCAGGCAGACACCGCCCAACCCTCAGCCGAGGAGAGTTGGTGAACCCGGTATTCGAAGTGTAAGGTCGCCTGTCATGATGACACACTCATCATCTAGAGATGCAGCAGCGTCTCCTCGGCACGGTCCTGCAATAGAGCGGGCCCGGCCAACTACCTCTCAGGCAGAACGTCCACGTCTGGAGATTATTTTCGCCGAGCCACCCCGTAAGAATATTCCTCCTCAGGAACAGTCCCAACGGGGCAAGGCTCCTATGCGGTCTCATTCTCATCTGTCTCATCACGAGGACCACATGGAAGAGGACCACGTCCACCTCGATGATGAAGGTGATGAAGACATGGCCCTAGAGGAAGATGTTGAGGCCCAAGCCGAAGCAATCAATGCTCAAAACCTCGTCATTGAAGAGCAAAAGGAGCGGATCCTCCGGCTTCAGCGACAGCTCGAATCAAAGGATGGAGCCCCACCCGGAGCCTCTCACACACCTCCACCTCGGCGAGGAGCTCGACGGGGTCCCGGGGGTCAGCCAGACCTAAGGCAGCAACTAAACGAGAGGCGTGCCCGAGTTCGGGAAGAGGGCTCGAGTAACACCCACGCCAGCACTGACCAGCAGCAACGCCGGAGACAAAGGCGGGAGACCGGGGCCGACCTCGATATGGCTGACTATATTGATCAGCAAATTAAGCTGGCCGTGCAGCAAAACCTGGAGCACGTCGGCCTCGCTCGAGGTCGGTTGGCTACCAGACATAGTGACATCCACGGCACATCTCCATTTACTCGGGAAATCAGAGATCATCCTCTCCCTGACAAGTTCAACGTCCTACGTTTTAATCTCTATGACGGGACGTCAGACCCCGAGTCTCATCTCTGACACTTCACCCAGAAGATGTCGGTATTCAGCGGTGACGGCAACCTTGATTGCAAGGTCTTCTCCTCCAGCCTGGGTGACCTCCCGCTTCGGTGGTTCTGTGCACTCTCTGAGGGATCGATTTCGAGGTGGCGACAGCTCCGAAACTCCTTCGTCGAGAAGTTTCAAGCACACCGGGTCATCCCGAAGACTGACGCCGACTTGATCTCAATCAAGATGAGGCCGACCGAGAATATCACTCGATTCGCCAAAAGGTTCTGGACCATCTACAGCGTGATCGAAAATTCTAACGACGAGGTAGCCGTCACGGCCTTCCAACAAGCTTTGCTCCCAGGCAATGAGCTTCGGAAGAAATTGGTGCGTCACCCCACGGCTTCGGTGAAGGCTCTGATGGCTCGGGTAAACCAGTACGTTGAGCAAGAGGAGGACGAAGTCCGAGCTCGGGAGAGCCATAATATTTGGCCGGAGGGCCGACCGGAGGGTCATCCTTCGAGGAAAGAAAGGAGGCTCGCTAAAAAAGGGGCGGATCAAAACAGAGAGCCATCCAGCTCGGTAGTGCGTTCTGTCCCCACCTCGGGAGGCAGCGCAAAGCCGAAACCAAGTGGCGCTTCTTTCAGAGCCGTCAACACTATCTTCAAGGAGCCTATCTACAAACTCCTCGGCAAGATCCAATCCCAACCCTTTTTCAAATGGCCACAGCCTATGAAAAGTGACGCCGCCTCCAGAGATCAGAGCAAGTTCTGTGCCTACTACAAAGATAGAGGACACAGAACTGAGGATTGCCATGCCTTCAAAGCGCACCTCGAAAGGCTCGTAAAAGACGGGCATCTCAGAGACCACGTCAAAGAAGAAGGCAGAGTGAACAATGCTCAGCAACGCCACCCGGACTACCGAGATAGTGATGAGCCTGTAGGGGCCATCGACGTCATTCACCTGGCCCCCGCCCCTAGAGGCAGTGACCGGGCCCGCGCTGAGGCAAGGAGGGCCTAGCACGGCAAACAAGTGATGACGGCCGAGCTTGGTCCCTCAGCAAAGAAGGCACGTGTAGAGAGGCCAAAAATTTGGTTCTCTGACAAAGACTTGGCCGGGGTCCAGCTACCCCACAATGATCATCTTCTTCTGACTATGAGGTTACAGAGCTTCAATGTCAAGAGGATCCTAGTGGACCCCGGGAGCTCCTCAGAAATCCTCTATTTTGATTGCTTCAAATGGATGGGTCTGAATGAGGAGGACCTGCAGGAAGCTCGCACCCCGTTGGTGGGTTTCAGCTCCAAGACAATATACCCGAAAGGGAAGATTTCCCTCAAAGTCGAGGTGGGAGGAGCCCCCATGACAACAGATTTCCTGGTGGTAGATGCACAATCTCCATACAATGCCATCATGGGAAGAACCTGGCTTCATAACATGGAGGCTGTTCCCTCAACCCATCACCAGAAGCTCAAGTTCCCGTTACAGAACGAGAACGGGGGCTTCGAAGTTATTATATTCCCCGATGACCAACAAATGGCCAAGGACTGTCTCATGGCCGTGGTACCCGGAGATGCAGAGCCGCAACGAGTCCACATGACCGAGCTGGAGGCCGAGCTCGATGCTGTTGGCCGAACTCCCGAGCAGAAGAGCGTTGAAGACCTTACCGAAGTGAGGATCGATCCTAACGATCCGGAAAAGTTCTTCGTGCTCGGTAGCCAGCTTGCTGACGAGGAAAGGGCCGAGATGCTCAACTTCCTGTTAAAGAATAGAGAGGTCTTCACTTGGACCCCATATGAAATGCCTGGCATCGACCCCGAGGTCATGAGCCACAAGCTCAATGTAGATCCCAAGTATAAACCCGTTGTCCAAAAGACACGCAGGACGGGCACCCAACAAGCAGAGGCTGTGACCGAGGAAGTCAAAAAATTGTTAGAAGCTGAAGCTATCAGAGAAGTCCACTACCCTATGTGGTTAGCCAACACGGTTGTGGTAAAAAAGAAGAATGGGAGCTGGAGGGTCTGCGTAGACTTCACCGACTTCAACAAAGCCTGTCCCAAAGACAGCTTTTCCCTTCCAAAGATAGACTAGCTGATCGACGCCACTGCCGGGCATGATAGGACGAGTTTCCTCGATGCCTACCGAGGTTATGAATGCTCTTCAAAGTATCTCTTTGCTGGCTTGTTATGAATGCCCCTGCCTGGTTTGTCACCAGTGGAGGCGGCATGAGAGGCAAGAATGTCTCTGGCTGCCTGGACCTGGACGGTCCAACAACGCTCTTTCCCTTCTTAGCCTTAGGAGGCATGGCTGTTAGGATGAGAATATGGATTTTTCAGATCGTTCCCCACAGACGGCGCCAAATTGTGCGTGCATAAAAACTATATCTTCAATAAAAATAGTCAACACATCTTCAATAAAAAATACAAGTGTTATCTTCACATAGGCCAATGGTCATTTTAATCCCTCCACACAAATTTCTTCTCTACCCCTTTGAAGAGCACCAATACCATTTTAGAATCAATCAAACCGTTTTTAGCTCTAGATTTAAAAAAAATGTATAAACATCTTAACTTTAAAAGCCATAAATTATGAGACTTGAAAACCATAGGCTAGTGTTATTTGATCCCAGCAATAATTGGCACACCATGGATCAATGTATATATCTCTTAATTATGGGTCCATGTGGGCCACGTAAGTGTAATTATGGTGGGGCAAACCTAGGGTCATTTGTCTATATAATCAGATCAGAAAATGATGCCTATAAGATTCAATAAAAAAAAAAATCCAACCTCAAAACATTTTTATCACAAGCCCATCTATGAGGTGGTTTACCATAAGGTCGAGTCTGATTTTCATTCACGTGTGACAATCTCTAAATAGAGTAGAGCTCTATTTGGAAACTAAAAGAAAATGATATTTTTAATAAAAAATTTATCACTGTGAATTGTTGAAAGGTGGGCTTCAAATATTAAAATAAAAATATGACAATCATAAGAGGATGGAAGATAGATGCTGTTGAGAGAGAGAATAGTCCATAATCCATATTGACCTAGAAAACTAATATCTATGCATAATCCATGAGTGGGTCCCACTGCAGAAATAAGTTAAATGTGCGGGGCCCACTAATTGATTTGCATCCATTAAGAAACCAGACAACGGCAAATAGGCTTGCCTTCCTCCATTAGTGGGGCCCTCTATTAGAAAAAAGGGATTAAGAGAAGGCCATTAGGATTTCATCCAATACCGGAGTCCAATCTTGAAATATATTTAATACGAACTGGTGCCCACTACTTATCCATCTATTAAGGAAAAAAACTTAAAGGAGAGTAAATGAGCAACAGTTTGGATTTCAATCATCGGTAGGGCCCACAAAACATATTTAACATGAGACCCATTGATGATTGAAGATCTAAGAAAAATAAAACAAACAAACTGTAAAGATTTGCTTATAATTTGGATAATGGCAAGAAATAGAACTCAAATTCAAACGTTCATAAAAATCTCTTATGAGAGGTTTTAGGAGAGAAATAGTAGCCCCTGTTGAAAAGAAAAACTTTTTAGAGATGATGTGGCACCCCTCATAGCCCACCTCCCCCTTTGCTTTAATATATACTAGTGTAGCAGGCTTGCACCCAACACAGGCCATGCTAAAAAAATAATTAAAGTTTTAATTAATTAAGAATATTTATAAGCATTTAAAATGACCTAAATGTGAATTCAGAAACCAATTGGCTTCCATAATTGGCCCCACAAATTACTCATACTGAATTTTGAAAGGAGAATAAGGAGAAAAAAAGTAGTAAATATAGACTATGAAAGTAGCCCCCTTTAATTGTGAGTTTGGGAAGAGAAAAATCGGCTTTTGCAATACGGCCCTTAGATTTAATTAGTTAATTTAGTAAATATAGTTATGATAACAAAAAAATTCTGATAAAGATGGAAACTCATGAGATTTTAGGAGAATATCAAGTAAATAGTAGATATTTTAGAAGCTTGATTTGATTAAATTTGTGCTTAGGTATGAATTGATTGTCAGTATTAAATGTGGATTTTGAAATCCATTGGCTTCCATAATGGGCCCTATATATTAATCATACTTATATTGAAACGAAAATAAGGGCAAAAATGTAGTAATTACAACTTATGAAAGTTACCCCGTTAATTGTTAGTTTGGAAAGGAAGAAAATCTAACTTTCACAATGGGACCCATATATTATTCAAACTTTGAAAAAAAAAAAGAAAAAAAAATGGCTTTGACAGTGGGCACCACAAATTAATAACGAAAACAATAAAGATGAAGTCGACTATGATCTATAAGTGGGCGTTAGATCTTTATAATTTGGATATGGTATGAGGGCCCCCCAAATTTATCTATATTAAAATTTAATATATATATATATATATCCACCTATCATAAAAGTAATTACTAACTTGATCTCTATATTTCTCATCAATAGGCCCCACTATCAAAGCCAAATAACCTTTCTTCCTCTTTTTTCTCTTTTTGTTTGTTTAGTAATATGTGGGGCCCATTGAATGCAACTAGTGTATAAGGAGAGAAATCATGTGATAAGATAGAGATTTTAGGGGTAGAGGGAGAATTGTTGGGGATTAATTAAGAGAAATGAGAGATTCCAGGAGAAGTAAATGAAATTGATTAGAGAGGCATAGAGAGAGATTTTAGGGGAAATAAATGGAATAGATTAGAGAGAGGTGAGTTTGGAGGTAGTAGAATTAGAGGTGATGTTAGAAAATTAAAAATTTAATGGGAGGAATTTTAGGGGAGTTGGAGAAGATTTAGAACTTTTATTTGTGATACCACGTATCATTTTTTTGAGATGCCCACTGACGTTCTTGAAAAATAAAAAAAATTGAGGATGCACCACGTGTCACACTCTTGCAAAAGGGCTGCTGTCTTTATATATATATAATAATAATAATAATGGTAAATAGGATTATCCTCCACAACACCCTACTGCACCACATAAAGCACCCTACCAACTAGGATTGGACCACCTCTTGTAATATTCTTCGGGCAACACCAAGCAAGTCCACATCTCCCGATAAAGTTGCTCCAAACATAGGACGCCACCTCACAGTGAAGAACAAGATGATTGCGCGGCTCTTCTTCCTCTCCACACATTTGGTTTGACGTCGCATTCAACTCCTTCACAGAAAGTAGGTGAGTCAGGATCATTTTAACTATTTTGTTAGTCTTAGTTACCACTGTTGATCAGAAAATTGTTGCTGGATTCGGACTTGATGATCAGTGCATGGGATTCGGAGGCCATCACTGTAAAATCCTGAACCTAGACACGTCTATTTATAGTCCGTTAAGATCGACATTCTCACTCACAGCACACAGAGAGAGAGAGAGAGAGAGAGAGAGAGAGAGAGAGAGAGAGAGAGAGAGATATGGAAGAGCAAACTATGGATGCAAGACCCTTCCCAGAAAAAATAAGAGAGTTATGCACTAGATACGATTACCCTCTCCACTTGGCAGCTCTGTATGGGCAAGTGAACTTGGTAAGAGAGTTCTTAAGAGAAAAAGAGATCCCAAGTGAAAAAGTAAAATTGGCCCGTAAATTGAACTCTTTTGGACAATCTCCACTGCATCTGGCTTCCGCTAGAGGGCATGTAGAAGTTGTACAGGAGATCTTGAATGTAGATCCTGATGCTTGTTTTGTTCGTGACCGAGAAGGAATGATTCCTCTCCATTTAGCAGCAATCAAAGGCCGAGTCGAGGTGTTGGAAGAGTTAGTTAATAACAACAAGGCTACAGTTTTCTTACTAACAGAAAGTGGAGAGCCGATTCTGCACCTATGCGCAAATAATAACATGTTTGAAGCCTTAAAGAAGTTGGTAAACCTGGTCGAAGATGCCTACTTCGTGAATTTGAGAGATCGGGAGGATAACACCGTCCTCCATCTCCTTTCAGCCAAGGAGAACAGTGAGGTATATATTTCATCGTCTTCCAATTGTTTTTTTATTTTTTTTTTCAATTTAAACCTCCTTAATAGAAACATAGAATTTTATGGAATTTAGTACCAAGTAATCAACTGATGCGTAAATGAATTAAATTAAGGGGGTTTAACATATTAGTCCTCCTTAGATATGATTTTCCCAAAATTTCATGTCCGAAATACAGATAATGTCACTAGAGTTGATTGACTTTGGTCGACAATCTTTTTTTTTTTAACCTTTTTGAGCCATAGCCCGTGACATCATAGGATTTATCAATTTATGTATCATATACTTTCTACCACCAACAAGCGAATTCATATTCTATAGAACATTAAAAATTGTATTTGGTGAAATGAAAATACACATTTGACTATCATTTCTCAAGTTTAATCATTCGGAAAAAAATTCCCTTAGATGCTACACAAAAGCTATGATATCTTGGGATTTATTTTTTTTTGTGACAAGCGTTTCCCATATATCATGGGATTTGGGGAAGAAAGTTAAAAGAAAAAAAAAAATTGATGGTCATGAAATTGGAAAAATCGATTTTAAGGAGGACTAATATGTTAAAACCCTTAAATTAATATATGTATTCAAACATTTATATTGTGGTGTAGGTCATAAGGTTTTTGCTCAGAAAGAAAATAGTGGACCTTAACGTTGTGAACTTGGACGGTTTTACACCCTTGGACGTCTCAGTGATACATACAAGCGGAATAGGATTTGTTGGATGGAAAATTCACTTCTTCTTATCATGTGCTGGGGCTAAAAGAACAAGGTTTTTACTCCCCCCAAAGGTAGCAGAAAAGTGGTTGGATGGCCATCATGGAGGTTGGTTTTTTGAGGCGATGTTGGTTCTGGCCATACTGATGGTTACTGTGGCCTTTCAGACCGGGCTTAACCCTCCAGGAGGTGTTTGGCAAGACACTGGATACCATAATGTTACAGCCAATGCTACTACAGAACAAGCTCATCACTTTGCAGGGGAATCCGTCATGTCATATGTGAATCCGAGAAGTTACACACTTTTCTACCGGTCTAACAACCTCACACTTCTTACATCAATTATTGTCATCCAAACACTATTAATCAGATGCTTTTTCAACTCCTGGATTTTCAATGTCATCCCAATCATCTTCACAACCATTTCTCTTATGGCCATGTCAGCCACCTATACTAATTCGCTCTCTTTTATATCACCGGGAGATACACCTATAGCCGAATTAGCGCTATATTATCCGTCTTTTATATTATTCTTGGCAACTGTAGTTCACTTTTGCCGCATGGTTAGTTTTGGTAATATTCCTGACCTTTTCCGCCGCAAAAGATCTGCAGAATCCCCTCGGGCGATGTCAACAATTACTAAACCAAGTGTATAGCCATATATGGGGCTAAACAGGGTATTTGGAATGTATTTATGTGTCTGTTGTGTTAAGTTTCTCTATCACTCTCATGTAGTATGTTATAGTAACGACTTTGCAGTTATCTCTGAAAAAGTCTGTAATTCTGCATGTAGCTTTCTAAAATGAATAAATGGAGACTTGAGTGTGTGCAGTTGAGTGAGCACTCGTGTGAAATTTCAATGGTTGCTGTTTGAGAACTTCACTAGTAGAGTGGAGGGAAGTAAAGTCTTTAATTTAATAAAAAAAAAGTCACATCAAGAGTATATATTTTTAAATTTCCCTTCCTCTTATTAAAAAAAAAATTCGAAAAACAACCTTCTCTTTCCACTAAAAGACAAAAAAAACACTCACTTTTTAAATAAAAAGTCAAAAAGATTTCCTACTAAACAACTAAAGACAAAATTTCATCAATCATAAATCGCTTATATTTTTTTCTTTCGCTTTTTTCTCATTTTCTCGTTTAGGTCTTGTTTTAGGCAGTCAAGAGTTCTCAGAAGAAATTGATTCTGCAAGATGGTAGAAATTCTAGCCAGCCTAGAATTGTCTAAGAGGGACTGTTTTAAGTCTGAAAGGTGAATCATTTGAAATTAAACTCGTGTGTATCGTCAATACTATGGTTATGCTAGTTATTTTATGGCTGCCTTTCCCGGTCTTATTTGTGTCATGCCTAAATCTAAATCCTAATGTATTATCTTCTTTGAATTGTTTCATAAGATGATTTATTGCGGTAAATGCTAATAATTAAGAATTTCATGTTAGAGCAGGGGTGGACCCAAGTGGTCACATGCTAAAACCCATTTACACAGCCCAAAGGCCACTTCAAAACTAGAGAAACAAGAAGGGAAAGAAAAGGAAATTAACCAAGCCAAAATAAATTAAGAGCGCTAATAATAAAAAAAACAGGGGAGAGAACCACCTCGAAAGGAACAACACATACCATTCAACTTAGAAGAGGCCAGTCAGGGAACAGGGGATGCTATATTGCTGGGATTGGACCGTCGGATCGAAGGTTAAAGTATTTAAAATCATTTAACTTTTGAGCAACATATGTAGAGGTTAGGATAATCAGATGGATTGGAAGTTTGATATGCAACACCTATATCGTGGTTCCGGCCCCGCATAGAGCAATCCATCCCCAGACCTATGGGGACCCAGGTAGGCCGTAGTAGTCTCACACAATAATACTAGCGGACACAACTGCACAAGAGCATTTCTTTTTATGTCTTGTGTGTGAAATTCTACAAAACTGTACAGGGGTGTTCCGGTCCTTTCCTTGGCTCCCCTTCCACTTTCCATGATCCTTCTATTATCAAATAGACTGTGAGGATAGGTCTCCTTTAAAACTTAGAAGTCGGAATTTGGAGGCATGCCTTCTACAAATCTAGACACTAGCATGGGCAATCATGAAACTTCACTCTAATAAAATATAGGCCTTCCATATGATTGAATATTATGCATTCACGTGAGTCTTAGGGCATGTTTGTTTGCATTATAACATAGCTATTGAATACACATAATTCACACTATAAGTGGTAAAAAATATTGATCAAATGTGAATATAAAAAATGAGAATCAAATAACCATTTTTTTTAAGAAAATGGAATTTAGAAAAACAAAAATACTAGAAATGAACCACTTGAGTGATGGCTGACTGACAGTTCAAATCCCAAACAAGATCATAAACTGAGAATTCATGCTGGAGAAGACGCGTAGAGCAGTGGATTCATGAAGGACCAAAAGTGGTAAGAGCAAAGTGGGGGCAGTTGGAGTAATACCCATCTCAGGAAAAGGAGAGCAGATCTTTTAATAGGACTAGAATTAACAATTATGACAAAATCCCAAGCACTGGCTATTTTGTCATCGTAGTTTTTCTTAATGAAGATGACAAATATAATAATTGAAAAAAGATGGTTTTTAATGCGACTTACATGAATTTGATGGAAGTGACATTTAAGGAGAGTGGGTGGATGCTGGACATTTAATCCTACTAAGGTGTGCTGTTTTTGTCATTGAGTTTGGAAAGAAAGGGGATTTTTATGGAAAAATTTGTCATCAACCCTGATAAGCCAGATGTATTAAGAAATATCCAATAAAATCGAATTAGGGTGTTGTATGTAATTAAAAGACAATTTTACCGTTAGGCTACCTTGTTTATTTTCCCTCCCTCATTAGGCCTTTCCCATTCTTCCCATTTTATTTCTGAATAACATCTCGACGACCTTCTCATTCTTCCCTTCTTCTTCATGGCGGCTTGGGACAGCATCGATGTTCTACTTAATGACATTATTAGGATGATTTTTTTTTTCTCTTCTTCTCCAAACGGACTTCCCTCTTTTACGCCGAACGAAATCATTATGGCTCTCTTCTCTGCGGAACGGCATCAGGCGAGGTTGGGCAAATTCAAAGGTCCTGCACATGCAAATCGTTTGAGGTTGGACAATTAATTTAAAGATTCTGGGAGATTCAAGGTCCTATTTTTTTAAAATTTGTGGGCTTGGACAAATTTTTTTTTTTTTTTTTTTTTGCTTAATTGCAATATGAATATTGAAAGAGGGAAAGATTACAACCAAAAGGAAACCAACAACAGGGGAAAGAAAAAGCAAACAGCCAGCAAAAGAAAGAGCAAAAATAGATAAACCCAGGCAGCCCAGGCAGCTCAAAGAAACTACAAAAGCAGCTACAAGAAGAGCTAGCACACCAACAAGGAAGAGCAAGGCTCAGTCACAGGCCAGGAGCAGTAATATTACAGAGGAGAAAAAAAGAATCTAAGATGCTGCTGGAAAAAGGAGAAGACATCTTACTAAGAGAGAAAGAAGCATCCCTTAAAAAGCTATTGATGATAGAGTCCAAAGAGGGCACCTTGTTGATGAAGAGAGCCAGATTTCTTTCTTTCCAAATGGGCTTGGACAAACTGTAATAGCGTCCATGCCTAATAGTCTTTTATGATTATCCCTAGACATGCAAAACCGCTACTCTTTTTTTTTTTTTTTCCTTTTGTGGGGTTGTATAAGTTCCTTCGTAGTCACAAAATCTTGACTTATAACAAGAGGTAGGTATGTAATAAATCATATACCAACCCAAAAGCTTAAGCTAATAGGTGGAAGGCCCATATAGGTATATTAAGACATGACAAGCCTATTACTTAGGCGATGTGGGATGTGGGACTTCCCAACACTCCCCCTCACGTGCAGGCCCAATGGATTTCATGGACGGGCCTGACACGTGGGCTACACAAGAACAACGGGATCGGAACCCACTCTGATACCATGTAATAAACCATATACCAACCCAAAAGCTTAAGCTAATAGGTGGAAGGCCCATACAGGTATATTAAGACATGACAAGCCTATTACTTAGGCGATGTGGGATGTGAGACTTCCCAACAAGGTATGTCCCTTCCTTGCCATAGATAGAGGTCAGCTTCCAGGGGTGATCATGAGCTGGGCTAAGGAAAATCCTAGCCTTGCCCAGCTTCTAAATTGTATGTTCAAGCCTGTCTGAGGCCCGAAGTGGGCTATAAAGAGTTGTGAGAAGCCCCGAGCCCGCCTAAGACTCATATGTAATCTAAAAGGACAGCTAAATTGTTAAGTGCTGGGTGTAGTTCGGTTGGTTTGGCCTTCCCTAATTAAATGGAAGTGCCCTTGCCCGAATACCCCTCTCTACAGTTTCTTATTTATACTTTTTAAATCGGAGCGGGCAGTGTTTTGGGCTCTGTACTGAGTCCAGACCCGCCCCATCTATTAAACAGGCTGAAATAAAATGTTTGAGCCCGGTCCAAGTAATAAAACAAAAGGCCCAAGCCTGTCCCCAATTGGGCTGGGCCTGGGCTAGCCCGATCCATGAGTATGATTAATGATTATGATTAAGTGTTTAAATTGTGTTAATTACATTATTGATGATATACTTAATCTTCTTGTAGGGCTAATTAGTTTTATAGAGTAAGTCTGCATCATGCAAGCAGATGGGTTGGGTTAATTTGAGTGAAATTGCGTTAAAGATGCAAGGGGTTGACAAGCTACTCAAAAGCATTGCACCTTGATGTATTAGGATTGATCCATATCTAATTCCGATACGAGTTGCCACTCATAAAGATTGATCACCAGAAAAACATGAAATCTTACTTTAGTTTTTATCATAACTATATTTAACATATAGTCAATTTGATTGTGGCCCAAGCTATAATTGAAATAGAATTTTGCATACATGGTAAATGAATATAATAGTTATTTTGAGTGGCCGGTTTGGATTTTAGCCAAACACCTTTAAGTAATGGACTAACAAAATTGGTACACGTGAATTATTTGTTGAGCTCGAACTTCAAAATAGCTGAATTGAGAAGCGAAACAAATGAACCTATTCCATCGAATTTTATGAGCATGCTAAGTCTCGAATTTCAAATTCCAATCTCAAATGCGAATTAGTCGAATTACAAATTAGGAAACTATGTGTGCGGATATATACGTGCCGGAACCACTCAACCATGAGTGTGTTGGAAATGTGAGTGAACCTTCTTGCCATATGAGCCTGCTCTGTCAAGAGGATGGCCCGGATAGTGATGGCTTCCACCTTAGGAGTGTTGAAAAAATTTCTTTAAAATCTCTATCAGGCTGTAAGGTCCAGCAGGTTGTGGGTTTTGCTGCCTTAAATCTCCATCGAATTTGGGAAGTTAGGGGAATGACACAGAATTTAGTCAGAAATGATAATCTCTTTTTTAAATGTTTGTCAGTTGGAGTTCTGAGACTATCACCAATTCGACCATGGAGAAGCTAGTTTGTTTTCTTCTTCTTCTTCTTCTTGGGGTTCATTTTTGGATTGCCACTCTACTAGTTGGCTGCAAGTTTTGCCATATGTCCTGACATAGCTGATCACTTTACTTGGGCTGCCTACTAGTTTGTCTTTGCTAATTTATGTTGTATTTTTTGTACAGAGGTTCTTTCCTTCTTTTTGGAGCTTAATTCTATTCTAAACATCCAGAAAAATTAAAAAGGATGAGGCACACATAGGGTTGTAAATGGGTTCCCGATTCTCCGATTACTCGAAGGTTCCGACCTGTTAGGTTCCTGGTCTGGGTCTTTATTTTGGTCCCAATAAGCAAATGGTTCCGGTTCCTGACCCTTTTTTTGGAACTGATACCTAAATGGTTACGGTTCCGGATCCACAGTGGCTCAGACCTGTGGACCCGGAATCCGACCCAATATACACTAACATAAGGTAACTTTAGTATGTGAAAACAGAACCCTTTTTACTTTTCTACTTTTCTACTTTTCTATATTAGGGTTTCTACTTTTCTACATCTCATACCCGGAACCGGAACTAGACCCACCTCACAAATGGTTTCGATTCCGGTTCTGGTTCCCATTAATATTATCGGTTCTGGTTCCAGAACCAGTTTTTTGGTTCCGAACCAGGTCCAATTCCGGTTCCCGTTCCGGTTCCCCCCCTTAGAAAACGGTTCCGGTTCCGGTTCCACCTTGGATCCGGACCGAAACCGACCCGTTTACAACCCTAGGCACACAGTTGAATTGAACTCATTTGAAACACATAATTATAACAGGAGTAAAATCACATGGAAGATTGAGAAGATATAAAAGACATGAATAAAATGTAAAAAAAAAATCATGTATTTTATGGTATTAATCATTTTCCCAATCTTATGTTGATAGACTTTTCATCAAGTACAATTTTGTTGCACCATTAAAAGAGAAAAGCAGTTATTTTAATGCAAGCAACATAGATCATTTTTATTAGATATGCCCTCCCTGCATTATCTTTGAGATATGGGCCAACATTGATGAGCAAATTTCTATGCAACGTGGTGTTGTCATCTTCCCTTCTTTCTCTTCTATTATTTCGTTAATATTGAGCTCTGTTTTGTTATTTTTTTACCTTCATTTTCTGTTGTCTTCTGTTTACCAAAACAAAAAAAGACTGTTCTCTTCTTACCTTACAATTTTCTTACCACTGAAGAGGTGTGCTTTGACGTAATCTTTTTTTTTTTTTTTAATTTTATTTTCATGGTGACACGATGAGTATTCTCTCTCTCTCTCTCTCTCTCTCTCTCTCTTCTTTATTTTGGACTACTTTTATTGAGATACAATGCAACAATGCCATGGGGATCTACACAAGTTGTCATCTTGTGTTGACGAGTAGAGTTGAAATAAGGGCCGGGATAGTGTTGAACCGCCTGTGGCGTGGAACGGCCCATGCCTGGCATGGTATAGGGCTGGGCTTGGGTGCATGCCATTTCCATTTGCGCATTTACTGCTTCTTTCATATCTTTTATATAGTGTGTGTGATATCTCCAAAGTATACTCCAATTAGATTTGGTCCCACTTTATCATATATGAGCACACCTAGGCCTGTCAATTTGGCCCTTAGAAAGGACTACCGGCTCGGCCTGGCCCTCCCCTCAAAAGGCCCTTAAAATGAGGGCTTTTGTTTCTAACAAGATGCCCTAGTACTAGGGGTGTAATGGTTTGGTTAACTGTTCATTTTGGGAAAATCGTTAACCGAACCGTATTTCACGGTTTTTAGTCTTTAAAAACCATAATCGTAACCGAATAGTGAAAAACCGTTAAAAACCAAACCGCGGTTAACGGTTCGGTTACGCGTAATTATCACTTAAAAAAATTTGTGAAAAATTTTCCATTTACCAATAAAACTTACTATGAAAAAATAATAATTGGAGAATGATATAATATGTCATCATAAAAAAAAAAGAAAAAGAAAAAGTAATTTCCATTTAAACCCTTAGATTTTATTCTTATTAGCGAAACAGTTCGGTTAACCGTGTGTTTTGGGAACATAGTTAACCAAACCGTAGTTAACGGTTAGATTCTGTTAATAATCGCGAGTTAAAATAAAAACCATAACCGAACCGTAAATCACGGTTTTCCGATTTCAATAACCGTAACCGTAACCGAACCATGAAACACGGTTATTAACCGCGGTTCGGTTCGGTTAGTTGGTTTCTTGGTTTTATTTTACACTAAGCCCTATGGCCGGGCTTGGACAGTACTAGCCTAGCTCGGCCCTGGCCCTCTTACTTTTATTTATTTTATATACAATATATACATATATGTAAATATATACTAAAATGCCCTTATCATAGTCACTTTGTAGTAATATGGGGGATATGAAGGCAATTTCATACCCACTTACCCATTAAAAAATATCCTAAAAATCCACACATACATACATACTTGGTTCATTTCATCTATATTTAATTACTTAAGCTATGTATTGTACTTAATAATAATCAATAAGTGTTACATGGTTGCTTCTAAGCCCTTTCTTTTAGTTTTATTGCTTCTTATATTTAGGCAGTTTATATTATTTTTATAAATAATTGTTAGTGCAAAAGGGGGTGTACTCATTTCTATGAGTTGCTTGGGATGTCAACCAATTCGTAGAGTTAGTTTGTATGCGCATAGAACTTTAAGGATATGGGATGATCCAAACATCCTTTTAATTAGATAATTATAACTCTCAATTCTTAAAAGTTTAAACTAATAGTATCTTTTAAGTGCATTTATTTTTGTAAAGGAAGTCCAAGAATGCGTAACAGTCAGATCAGTATTTAATTTAAAATAATGTCAATTGATAAATGGTAGGTGAGTGTAAATGGTTTAAAACTCTCAAAGATAAGACACTGCTAGAATAATTTCATATGCGGGAATTCATATGAAAGTCATATTAAAGGTGTAAAATAGATCAGACGCTTTAACCATTTTAATTTCTTTCTTTGTCAAAATAAATAAAATCATATGTCTAGAACCCAACCCAAGTCGCCAAAGCATGTATAACTTTATCCAATAAAAGAATGTCTTTAGAGATGACTAATATTCTCCAATGTTTTCTTAATGGTTCGGTTGTAATTGAGATTAGACAAGATAACTGATGTTTTCTTAATAGTTTCTTTGCAATTCAAGTTAGACAAGATAACGCTTGATCACACTCATAACGCTCAATCACACTCATATTTTGGTAATAGTGTTAAAAAAAATAGTTTTCTTGTTTTGAAGGCCTGAGCCCTGCCCTGGCCAGGTCCGGGCCCTTGAAGGTAGGGTAAGGGCCTAGATAGTGGAGGCCCTCCTAGGGCTTTAGGCCGCTTAGGCCCGGCCCTGCATATATTGAGGGTAGTGCTAGGACAACCCGAGGCCTGACCCAGCCCGGCCCTTTGACAGCCCTTCAACCACATTCATTCTTTTTACAATAAATAAATAAAATAATAAAAAAGATTTAAAAAAAAATTATCTATCAATTTCTTCCTCCATTTGGGACTCCCTTAGTCCCTAATTTAACCTACAAGTTAATCCCATAACAAAAGCAATCTAATCCAATTCAAACCACCTGCCCTAATCCTTCACAAACCCTAGACAAAGTAGAAACCCAAACCACCGTCCCCTATTGGGCCCAAATTCATGTCCACTTGATCTAATTGCTTCCAGAAATCATCCTTTTCGGCAGTCCAATTTCTACTCTAATCATCCTGCAATTCAGTCTCAGGACCTCTCAAACATAGCCCTCAATTCCAGCTTAATTCCAGTTACTTCTTCTCTCCTTATTTCCTTGCCCAATCAATAATGGCTCCATCTGATTTGCGAGTCTCACAACATGGCGGTAAATCATTTGTATAAGGGTCGTGTTGAGATGAGTGGCCTGGTGGCTTGCAAATTGATAAAATAAAAATAATTTTAAATTAGTAAATTTGTTACATGTAAATCAATCATTTTTAATTTGCTAACTCCAAACATCATGACGTATTAAGTTCCCTTTCTTTTTTTCCTCCTTGCCTCCATTCCTCTGACTTTGTTGATTGACGGAGGCAAGGCTCCTAGGGTTGGACTATATCGTCTTTCTTCTACTCTTCCTGCCTTCCTTCCCTTGCCATTGTCAATCTGGCGGAAGCGGGACCCGCTTGGTGAGCGCGTGTTTTAATTCTCTTCCATCGCTGCGGGCCTCCTTTCTTTATTTTCAACTTTTCTAGGAGATCCCAAGTGTGGGCCCGGCGGCAGTTTCAGCCCACGTTTAGGCATGCCTACAAGGGTCAATGGCCGAGTTTTCTAACCTTGGTATTGGCAGCCTAACTTTAAAAACTACAAAATGAGACCCACCAATCGGAATTAAAATGTTAGAGCCCACCTTTAGAACAATTGCAGCCTAACTTTAGAAACTACAAAATGTGACCCACCTATAGGAATAAAAAAGTTAGAGCCCACCTTTAGAACAATTATCATATGTGGGGCACATCTTTAGAGATTGCACTGTGGGGCCCACCTATAGAAATTACAACATGGAACACACTTTTTAGAATTTGTGGTATTGGGGGCCCATCGCTTAAAAATTATATTATTGAAGATTGGAATTACAATGTGGGGCCCACCTTTAAAGATCACAGTATGTGAGGGCACCATTCAAGATGTGTGTGCCGGAGTTCCATCAAAAGTGAATGGAATTAATCTTGAAATTCCAAAATTAATAGATGATAGAGGACTGGTTGGGATCTGGAAATTCCTCATTGTAAGTATTTGAAAACTTTGGGATTTCGAAGTTATTTAACTTCCAAATGATTGTGGAATTTTTAATAGGAAATTTGAAATTCCCAAGACATTTGGGATCCCTGTTATAAATTCCAGCAAAAAAGGAAGCCATTTCTCACTTCTTATGGCTTTGAATGCTCTCTTGAATTTGTATTTTAGTAGAAAAAAGAAATATTGTTATGATTTTTCTTCCTCCAATTTCCTTTTTATATTTTTTGATCTTGTACATACTTACACTCCCACGTACTCAAGCTACTCAAGTCTATGTCCAAGAGGCCCAATGATTCATCCTCATTGTTTCTAGGGGTAGAGGGATGCCTCACCACTGGACTATTGGTAGATTGGCTTCTTTATTTCCAATTAAAATAAAGACATGGATAATTTACAACTTTGCTTCGATGGTGCAATTTACTCTCTTTTCTTTAGAATTAGGTGAGTCCAAATCATGTTGATGTCTTTGTTCACTCTTTATCAATCACTCATTAAGACTTGGTAATTCTTTCATTGGAGAGATGGAAGTCAACCTCTAGTATAAACGGGAGAGAGGACTTAGGGATGAACCTTATGTAGTTTTTTTTTTTTTGTTAAAAAAAGGACTATCCGTCCTAGGCCGTTGGGTGAGAAATAAGATACAAACCAATTGAGCTATCTCTATAATCTCAGCCAAATCAATTAATAGTAATGTAACTTTGAGTTCTTTACGTCGCCTCGTGATTGTATTTTCGCAAGTTGGGTGCTGTTTCCATGCTTGAATTGCAAATGCAACATCTCTTGGCCAAGCTTATACTGACAATTTGGGCCCAAGACTTGAGTCGGAATCCTTCTATGCATCAGTATCCATACAAAACGTAGGAGGCCCAAACATGGACCAGAGCTCTAGAGTACACCAAAAATTGGTCTGTTTGGGAAACTTACTAATTAATAGGGTGGAGTGAAGTAAAGATTATTTTGAAGAAAGAATAAAATATAAGTGGGTTGTTGTGGTATTTTATTTTTAGTTGTTTGGTATAAAAATTTTTTAATTTTTTTAATAGAAAAATAGAGTTTTTTTTTGTCCTTTAGCGGAGAAACTAGGTAGCTTTTTTACTTTTTTTTTTTTTTTTAATAAAAGAATGGCGGGAATTTTAAATTAAACCTTTTTATGTAACCTTTTTTTTTTTTTTTTTTTGAGGGATAGGGGCTTTACTTTTGTATGGGTGAGACTTTCAGAAAATGTAATCATGTCTTTGGTGAGAGATTCGGAGTTAGTGAGAGTAGGTAATCATGAATGGTGTTTGGAATGTGGTTAGGTACGGACCAAATGTTGCGATTTTAAAAGCAGAGAAACTGACAAGGCAAAGTGGGCCACTGCATCAGTTTCTTGAGTCTTGAATGTAGTTGGAAATTAGGAAACAGCTTGGTCCAAACAGGAAACCTGTTTGGGTCAATCAGGGGATGTCACATGAGATAATATGACATTTCATCTCCTCCACTTAAAAAGATTTTTTTCTTTCCCATGTGGCACCCCCTCATTGGTCCAGTTGGGGAAACCCTGTTTGGACCAAACAGGGGATCCCTTTCCTAGAAATAAATGTAGCCATGACACATGTTGTAGGACATGCATCGACAGTGCCATCTACATTATTACCCCTCAATGTTGTCAACCACATGAGACCAGGGATTACTATTTAGTTGGAACTAAGGGCACGTTTGTGTAGAGGTAATTTCCATGGAAAGCTGAAATTGTCACATCAGCAAATTCTATGGTTTTTAAATTCCTCAGAAATGGTTTTCTGAGGAAATTAGAAATTCATGTTTGGTACAAAAAGGTTTTCCTCGATGAATTAGTGTTAATGTTGTTTGGTGCAGCTATGGATTTCTTTAGTGAAAACCACTTTTTAGTAAAAACTATTGGGTGGGTGGGTTGGTATGTGTGTGGGGTGGGTGCGGTTGGGAGGGGAGGAGGAAGAAAGAGGGTGGTTGGGTGGAGTGGGGGAGAAAGAGGAAATTGGGAGGTCATTTTTCAGTGTAAATGGACTTCCAATACCCCCCATAGGAAGTCTATTTCCATGTCTAGGAAGGAAAAAGCTGACGTGGAGAAAAAAAAACATTTCCGCGGAAAACTGCTGCACCAAACACATGAAAAAGAAGTTTTCCACAGAAAACTACAACCTTTTCCGCGGAAATGGGCTACACAAACATGCCCTAAGGTACCGTTTGGGAATGGGGGAAAATGGGGGAGAAAAAAAATGGGGGGAAAGTGAAGGGAAAATAAAAAATAAAGGTGTTTGGGAAGGGGGGGAAGTGGGGGAAGGGAAAATGGAGGGAAAAAGCAAGTGGGGCCCACTCAAAAATCTTCCCCCCAAATTTGAGGGGAAAATGAGGGCAAAAGAGGAAAAATTGTGGGAAATCACTAAACTGCCATTTTTGTCCAATTCTAACTTTTGCAAAAGTAAGGGTAAAATGGTCTTTGTCTCTTTACCTCACAAACAAACAAAATTATACTTTTTCACATTTCTTCCCCCTACTTTTTAACTTTCTAAATAAGAAAAGGTAAAATTAATTTTCTCTCTCCTCCCCTTTCCTTCATTTTCCTCCCTCCTCAAATTTTCCCCCTCCTCCCCCTTCCCAAAACATAGCATAAATGTAGCCATTACACATGTTGTCGGACATGCACCGACAGTGCCATCTACATTATGGGCGTTGATATCCGCACCCCTCTTTTTAATAAGGGCACCACATGAATGTCAGGTGTCCATTGACCAACATGTTGATGTGAACTGATATGAGAGAGGTAGATACGGGCGTCGATATGATTTGATGTGATGCGTCAAAATCGATGGTCCAGCCTCGTGGACTGTTGCGTGCATGATGCGTCAAAATTGATGGTGATGGAGGGACGGATGGACGCATGCATGATGATGGAAACAAATCAAGATCTTAACCGATGATTGTGTTAATAAGGTCCATAATTGCTATGTCCTAAAACTTCATCCGTTGATTCATCCTAGATCATCAGATATTTGAAAAAAAAAAGATGACAATAACGAACAGTAACGATAATAACACTGACGGTAATATGGCCTAATACGTTTTTGCTCTGGGAATGTACCTTTTAGATTCCCTAATCAAGATTTAAACCGTTAGTCACCTTTAAAAACCCCAAAACGGCCACCTCACCAAATATCAGCCGTTAATTCATCTTATACAAAAAGATGTGTGCCAAAAGCCATTCTTGTTCACCGTTAATCACAGTAATGTATACCGGTGCAAATAAACAGTTCGTATTTTGCAATTTTTTATTTCGGTGGGGACCACATTCAAAATCGGAACCGTTCATTATTTAGACAAGGTCAGACACGGCTACCTCACCAAATCTCAGCCGTTGATTCATCTTATATCTCGAGATATGTGCCAAAACGTGATTACTAATAACAGTACATGCATATCGGGTGCCAAAACAGTCCCTTTTTTCCAATTTTTTTGGTTTCTGTGGGGTTCACAATCAAGATTGGAACCGTTCATTATTTAGGGAAGGTCAGACACGGCAAGGCGATCAAATTTCAGCTGTTGATTTATCTTATATCTCGAGATATGTGCCAAAATGTCATTAATTTTTAAAGAAAATGCATACCGGTGCCAAATCTGTCCAAACATGGAGTTCTAAAACATTTTAGGTTCCGTTTTTTTTTTTCCTCTTGATAAATAAGTTCCAGGGTTCAAGTCAGAAAGTTTGGCATTGGTTAAAATCATGATCAGTATAGTGATCATTGGGTTGCTGTATGATGCAGTGCATCTGTGGTTAGGTTTTGCCAAAAACGTCTGTTGTAGATTGGCTAAGTAAGTTGTATTGAGAGTTGGGTCTGGATTGCCTGTGCCACTGAAATCCTAGAGTCCATTGATGAATGTTTAAAGGGAAAGACCACTATAAAAAATAATTCTTGAAGTTCAAAGTAATTTGAAGTTTAAAGTATTATTTGTCGTTAGATTGATTGAAAGTCAAGATGCAATGTAGTTAATTTGGTGTTTTCTTATTGCAGGATTGAGCGTAATTAAGTTTGGCGTTTTAATCTAAAAAAATTCGCAAAAATATCAAAAAAATCCAGAATATTAGAAAATGCTGGAAAACAATATTTTTTCCATTAGTAACAATAATAAATCTTCCACTATTAATACAAATTATGATTCATCTAATACAATGGGACTTCCATTAGTTGTGCCACTCCTATACGATGGGACTTCAATAGGCCTCATCATTAGGGTATTGCACCCACTCTAAGGAAGGCTATGTCTATCTAGTGGTTGCTGTCTGCTATCAGCATCAACATTCCTGCCATCTTTTGATTTGATAGGATTCCTGCAATAAGAAAACACCAAATTAACTACATTGCATCTTGACTTTCAATCAATCTAACGACAAATAATACTTTAAACTTCAAATTACTTTGAACTTCAAGAATTATTTTTTATAGTGGTCTTTCCCTTTAAACATTCATCAATGGACTCTACGTTTCAGTGGCACAGGCAATCCAGACCCAACTCTCAACACAACTTACTTAGCCAATCTACAGTAGACGTTTTTGGCAAAACTTAACCACAGATGCATTGCATCATACAGCAACCCAATCATCACTATACTGATCATGATTTTAACCAATGCCAAACTTTCTGACTTGAACCCTGGAACTTATTTATCAAGAGGAAAAAAAAAAAAAAAAAACGAAACCTAAAATGTTTTAGAACTCCATGTTTGGACAGATTTGGCACCGGTATGCATTTTCTTTAAAAATTAATGACGTTCTGGCACATATCTCGAGATATAAGATAAATCAACGGCTGAAATTTGATCGCCTTGCCGTGTCTGACCTTCCCTAAATAATGAACGGTTCCAATCTTGATTGTGAACCACACAAAAACCAAAAATTGGAAAAAAGGGACTGTTTTGGCACCCGGTATGCATATACTGTTATTAGTAATCACGTTTTGGAACATATCTCGAGATATAAGATGAATCAACGGCTGAGATTTGGTGAGGTAGCCATGCCTGACCTTGTCTAAATAATGAACGGTTCCGATCTTGATTGTGGACCCCACCGAAATAAAAAATTGCAAAATATGGACTGTTTATTTGCACCGGTATACATTACTGTGATTAACGGTTTTCGTGCAACACATTAAAACGCTAACACGTTCCCAGCCTCAAGCCTTGCGTGCCAAGTAAAAAGATTTTTATTTTAAAACGCATACAATCTCTTTGGTCGGAAATTTTTTTTTCTTAAATCCCAACAGAAGGCCCTTTCATCTCATCATACGAGGTGAAAGGTTTTTTTTAAAAACCCAACAGAACTACAAGGGTAACACGTCCTTGTCTGCCTCTGGGTGCGTCATTGAAGATTTTTTTATTTTTTATTTTTTGTCTCATATCACTTCACAACAACAGATTGAGGTTGGTCAATAGACACCTGACATTCATGTGGTGCCCTTATTAGAAAGGAGTGTGCCAAAATTGGCCCCCCTACATTATTACCCCTCAATGTTGTCAACCACCCGACACGGGGGATTACAATTTGCCGCCACACATGTTTTATCCTTCCATTAAATTTGCAACTTCACATGTACATCCTGTTTCTTCATTTGCTCTCTGCAACTTGCAACCACACCACACACATTTAATCTCTCCTTCTTACAATCTCTGCTCACGTAAGTATGCCATCTCTCTGCTCACGTAAGTAACGCAACCACTGAAATGATCTGCTGACGTGGCTTCACGCAATTGGTCACATAGGAAAAAGCGGTAGCTGGCACGGTGAGGATCCAGACTCGTGCAAAGCGTATAAGTGGACCAAAATGCATCCCTGAGATGCGGGCCTCACTAATTAGAAACCCTCGTACAGATTAGCTGGCAATTCTGAAAACTTGTCCACATCCAATTTTGTCCTTTTGTCATCCCCAAAATCCAATGCCTGCCGAATCAACAAACAAAAGCCCCCGCATAATGGGGGCCTCACAAAATGGGGGTGGTAAATCATTTACATAAGCTACCGTGAAATAATCTCTCTTCAAATAAGTGAAGATGGGAAACTGAGAATCACCTTTTAGGATTTCAAATCTAGGAAAGTCAAGACTGTCGCTGATAGGAATACTCCTAATAATTAAGAAACATGGCTACACTTCAAAATAAATTGGTCTTTTATTTCGGTCTTAATGTTTTTTGTTATTTTGTCCAAAAACATTTATTTAAATTAAATTAAAGATTTAGTTAAAATCAACACATTCCATATTTTTAATTTAAAGCCATGTTTTTTTTTTTTTTTTTTTTTTTTTGTTATTTCCGGGATAGTAAATCACGATTCAAACCGTTGAGATTGTTCTTAAGATCATGCCTAACTATATGACTAAATTACAACCGTTAAATCATCACCAATCTCAATATAGTATTTTTGAATCATGGGATATGGTGCAAAACAGTAAAAAAAAAAAAAAAATTTTGTTAGCCAGAGTCAAACTGCTCTCTAGATAAACCCTCCAACACAATTTTTTAATTGAATCTTTAGAGAAGAATTCTTTCAATTAGATCTTCCAACTCAGAACGATGAGAGAGAGTCTTGTTGGTCTCTCTTTTAAGTCAATTAATTATAGGATTTTATTTGACGCATTTTTTCAATTATGGAGATTTTGGAGTAATAGTTAGGTCCATCATAGTCACACTTGAAAACAACTACTGGAACAAAAGGATAAAAAGTTCTAAACTTCTCAAATCCTTTTGGGACACTCTTGACTTTTTATGAATATATATTTTTTTAATTCACAATATAGGACTAGGATTCATCGTTTAAGACACCAGAAATTCTAAAAATATTCTATTGATCATGAGTTTTAAGTAATTAATTCGACTGTGAGACCAAAGTTTACTGGAGTGAGATTTTTGAGGGAGCTCATAGATGGGTAGAACATTTAAGTTGAGAGGCTATATCTAAACAATGTAATGGCATGGTTATGAAAACTCACAGGAAGGGCTTTTTGCTAATCTAAAACCCAAGTTCCTAGATGATTTTGCGAACAAAGCCTACAAAAATAAGGCTCCAAACAAAATCCAAACAAACCAAGACCCAAGCATGGAGAAAACACATGGACTAGTGTCAAAGGCCAAAAGTCCAAGAAAAAGAAGGGTTTCTGAAGACAGTAAAGAGCCTGTAAGCTCAATCAATGGGTAAAAAAAAAAAGGTCAAAAACAGAAGTGGAGAGCGCTCAGAAGCTTCGAGGAAGATGCCTCCATCGCATCTAGATTTGTGTTTTATTTCATTTTTAAAGATTTTGATTTTTTCAAGAATTCAGGTTGTTCCAATCGGATTTCCAACTTTAGATTTCTTTCTATTTTAGATTCTCATTTATAGCTGTAACCCTCATCATCTGGATCTACGCTGTACTTAATCTTGAATATCTGATTTCTTCAAAAATTACATCGAAGGAGCATAAAATTATCATGGAAATGGTCCAAAGTCCAAACAGGAGGTGCCACATGCAAGCATGCAAAAGGAAAACTTTTTTTTTTTTTTAATTGAAGGAAATGCACCTCCTATTTCAAACAGTAGAATGGTCAATTCGTCACATGTCCTTATTCCAACAACTTGCAGACATCACATGTCACATCACCAAAAAAGGGTTCATTATTACCACATGATAACATAAGGGCCTATTTGGATGTATGGTGAATTGAAGTATGGTGAGGTGAAGTATCAAATCAAGAGAGAATAAAATATAAGATGTTATGACGATGTTTTTTTTTAGTTATTTGGCATGGAGTCTTTTTGACTTTTGTATAGAAAAGTGAAGCTTTTTTGTCTTTTAGTGGAAAAAGGGGGTTGCTTTTTTTACTTTTTTTGAAAAAGATTGAGGAAATTTTAAAATTGTGTACTTTTGATATAACTCATTGTCTTTTCTTGTCTGGATAATGGAGGCTTTACTTCACCTCACCTCACTTCACCACACATCCAAACACGCCCTAAATGATCGAGAAAGATAATGGACGTAGTACTGTTTACCAAAAATAAATAACGGCTGTAGTAGGAGTGTAGGACATAGTGTTTACTAGCGAAGAAATGAAAGGTGTGTATGTGTGTCTTGACATGTTAAACATTATTTACAAGAGAGGGTGAATTATGTTTCGACAAGCAATTTCGATACGCAGGAAACGAAAGACCCTTATTTATCTGGACTTCTTTTTTTTTTTTTTACAGCCAAGAAGAGAGAGCCCATTAATCGGAAAAGAAGCCCAGCACAAATGAAAAGAAAGTCCAAGTAATTTAATTTAAAAAAAAAAAGCCTACACGAGCGAAAAAAAAAAGAAGACCTATTCAAGGTTGAAACTTCAGGCAAGCCACAATCAAGCAAGGACTGACGCTCATTACATCTACAGTAAGGAGCCATTTGATACCCATATGTTTTAATAGATATCACGAAAAACCTAAACGACGAGCTCCCTTGAATGTTAAAACTCCATATTTTACTGTGAATGGAATTCTTTAATAAGGGCATATTTGTGTAAATGAAGAAAATGAGGTGGTTTTCTACAAAAGAAAAAGTTCTTTTTTCATGTGTTTGACTTCCTAGTTTTCTGTGGAATTGCTTTTTCGTGACTTCAACTTTTTTCTTATTAAGCTTGAAAATAGACTTCCTATAGAGGGTATGAAAAGTCCATTTCCAAAGAAAACTAACTCCCCATTTCTTCACTCCCACCCCCACTCCACCTAGCTACCCTCTTTCTCCCCCCGAATTCCAAACATCAAGCGTTCGTTACTTATATGTAACAAGACCAAGTTTATCCTATGTTTCACTTGGTTTTCGTCAAAATGAGGTGACTCAGCGAGTCAAGCATCAATGGCAGAGTTTTCTAACCTTGGTATAGGCGGCCTAGCTTTAGAACTACAAAAGGCGACCCACCTATACGAATTAAAAAGTTAGCCCACCTTTAGAACAATTATCATATGTGGGGCACATTTTTAAAGATTGCAATATTGGGCCCCACCTAAAGAAATTACAACATGGAACACACTTTTTAGAACTCGTGGCATTTGGGGCCCACCGCTTAAAAATTATATTATTGAAAATAGGAGTTATAATATGGGGCCCACCTTTAAAGATCACGGTACGTGAGGTTACCTTTCAAGATGAGTGTGCCGAGTTCCATCAAAAGTGAATGGAATCTTGAAATTCCAAAATTCATAGATGCCAGAGGAGTGGCTGGGATCTGGATATGCCTCATTGTAAGTATTTGAAAACTTTGGGATTTCGAAGTTATATGAATTCCAAATGAATGTGGGATTTCTAATAGGAATTTTGAAATTCCCAAGACGTTTGGGATCCCTGTTATAAATACCAGCTAAAAAAGGAAGCTATTACTCAATTCATATGGCTTTGAATGCTCGCTTGAAATTGTATTTTAGTAGAGAAAGGAAATATTGTGTTGACTTTTCTTCCTCCAATTTCTTTATTTATTTATTTTTATCTTGTACATACTTACACTCCCACATACTCAAGCTACTCAAGTCTCTGTCCAAGAGGCCCAATGATAAATCCTGGTTGTTTCTAGGTGTACAGAGATGCCTCACTGTGGACAACTGGCAGATTGGCTTCTTTATTTCAAATTAAAATAAAGACGTGGATAATTTACAACTTTGCTTTGATGGTGCAATTTACTCCCATTTTTTTTAGAGTTAGGTGAGTCCAAATCATCTTGATGTCTTTGTTCACTCTTTATCAATCACTTATTTAGAAATTGCATTAAGACTTGGTAAATCTGCAATGACTTTTGGTGATTTAAGATTTGAAATTTAGGCCACAGTGATCTTTTCTTTCATTAGAGAGATGGGAGTAAACCTCTAGTACAAATGGGGGAGAGGACTTAGGGATTGAACCTTATATATTCAAAAAAGGGTTATCCATCCTAAGCAGTTGGGTGAGAAATAAGATACAAACCAATTGGGCTATCCCTATAATCTCAGCCAAATCAATTTATAGTAATGTAACTTTGAGTTCTCTAAGTTGCCGCCTGATTGTATTTTAGCAAGTGGGTGCTGTTTCCATTCTCGATTTATAGATACAACATCTTGAGGCCAAAGCTTATACTGACAAATTGGGCACAAAACTGAAATGTTTAGAAGTAGGAATGCTTAAAAAACAAAAGGCGAAGGTCTAATGCACCAAATTGGTATTGTTACTTATATGTCGTTTGATGCAATGGTAAAATGCTCAGCTGCCATGTGTGATAACATAGAATCAAAACCTATGAACAACCACTTTGTGAAAAATTGTCAAATGTGGGGACTGTCTCCAGTTTAGACCCCCTCCAGACCCTGCTTCAGCAAGGCTCGCAAGGTGATGACCATTTTTTTACTTACATGTTAGATCAAAGATTGTCATTTTCTTCAACCAGTAACAAAATGCAATGGATTATTTTAAATAAGTAATGCATTGAAAGACAACACATGTTGGTGGGAATTTCCATGTCAAATATTCAAGACACCTTATCTCAATTCATATGAAATCTTTGAATATAAGCTTAAACATTGTTTTTAAGTTTTAAAGACATTATTATGACTTTTCTTTATTTCAAGTTTAAAAATAATAATTAATAGTTTAGTCGGTGAAGCACCTTCCTTCCATAGAAACAACAGAACTAATGGGCCGCTACAACACTGATGGTGAGGAACTTGGGTAATGAGTGTCAATGAATGGGGGTGTGAGTACTTGCTTACCCAGAAAAAAAAAGGTTAAATACTAAAATAAATACTTATTTGTTGAATATAATATTACGAATAAATTTGTAACTCGGTTTCATATTTTGGTCCTAAAGTTTCTTATTATTCTGTCTTGAAACATGTATTTAAATTAATCTTAAAATTAAGGTAAAGGAAATTGGTTCTATTTTTATTTATTTTTAGACTTGTGGAATTGGACAAGTTACAGCCCCTAATTTTAACTTTGAAGACTAAAAAGTATTTATCTCCATTTCTTGCAATAGATCAAGGTCGGCTTCATCGAAATTACCTTATAGTGGCAAAGTCTACCATATGCTTGTTTTCTTTTAAGGGTGAAATGAAATAAAATAAAATAATCTAATTAAAAGCAAAAGAAGGACTACACAGCGACTTGAGTAAACACGGAAAATGACAGATCAAGTGTGGTCGAGCCGGATAATGTACAGCATTGCTCAATCGTCGCATGCAACTCCTTCACAAAAAGTAGGTGGTCCGGATCATTTTAACTATTTTTTAAGGCTTAGTTACTATAGTTGATCAGAAAATTGTTGTTGGATTCGGACTTGATGATCAGTGCATGGTATTCGGAGGCCATCACTGTAAAATCCTGAACCTAGACACGTCTATTTATATAGTCCTTCAAGATCGACCTTCTCACTCACAGCACAGAGAGAGAGAGAGAGAGAGAGAGAGAGAGAGAGAGAGAGAGAGATGGAAGAGAAAACTATGGATGCAAGACTCTACCAAGAAACAATAAGAGAGTTATGCACTAGAAACGATTACCCTCTCCACTTGGCAGCTCTCTATGGGCAAGTGAACTTGGTAAGAGAGTTCTTAAGTGAAAAAGTGGAATTGGCCCGTGAATTGAACTCTCTTGGACAATCTCCACTGCATCTGGCTTCAGCTAGAGGGCATGTAGAAGTTGTAAAGGAGATCTTGAATGCAGATCCTGATGCTTGTTTTGTTCGTGACCGAGAAGGAATGATTCCTCTCCATGTAGCAGCAATCAAAGGCCGAGTCGAGGTGTTGGAAGAGTTGGTTAATGCCAACAAGGCTACAGCTTTCTTACTAACAGAAAGTGGAGAGCCGATTCTGCACCTATGCGCAAATAAAAACAATTTTGAAGCCTTAATGAAGTTGGTAGACCTGGTCAAAGATGCTTACTTCGTGAATTTGAAAGATCAGGAGGATAACACCGTCCTCCATCTCCTTTCAGCCAAGGAGAACAGTGAGGTATATATTTCATCTTCTTCCAATTGATTTTTTTTTATTTCTTTTTCAATTTTAACCTCTTTAATAGAAACATAGAATTTTACGGAATTTAGTACCAAGTAATCAACTGATATGTAAATGAATTAAATTAAGGGGTTTTAACATATTAGTCTTCCTTAGGCATGATTTTCCAAAAATTTCATGTCCGAAATGCACATAATGTCACTAGAGTTGATTGACTCTTGTTGACAATCTTTTTTTTAATTTTTGACATTTTTGCGCCACATTCCATGACATCATAGGATTTATCAATTCATGTATCATATACTTTCTACCACCAGCAAGCGAATTTATATTCTATAGAACATTAAAAATTGTATTTTGTGAAAAGAAAACGCACATTTGACTATCATTTCTCAAGTTTATTCATTCGGAAAAAATTTTCCTTAGATGCTCCACAAAAGCTATGATATCTTGGGATTTATTTGTTTTTGTGACAAGTGTTTCCCATATATCATGGGATTTGGGGAAGAAAGTAAAAAAAAAAAATAAATAAATAAATTGCTGGTCATGGATTTTAAGGAGGACTAATATGTCAAAACCCTTAAATTAATATATGTATTCAAACATTTATATTGTTGTGCAGGTCATAAGGTTTTTGCTCAGAAAGAAAATAGTGGACCTTAACGTTGTGAACTTGGACGGTTTTACACCCTTGGACGTCTCAGTGATACATACAAGCGGAATAGGATTTGTTGGATGGAAAATTCACTACTTCTTATCATGTGCTGGGCTAAAAGAACAAGGTTTTTACTCCCCCCAAAGGTAGCAGAAAAGTGGTTGGATGGCCATCATGGAAGTTGGTTTTTTGAGGCGATGTTGGTTCTCGCCATACTGATGGTTACTGTGGCCTTTCAAACCGGGCTTAACCCTCCAGGAGGTGTTTGGCAAGACACTGGATACCATAATGTTACAGCCAATGCTACTACAGAACAAGTTCATCACTTTGCAGGGGAATCAGTCATGTCATATGTGAATCCGAGACGTTACAAACTTTTCTACCGGTCTAACAATCTCACACTTCTTACATCAATTATTGTCATCCAAACACTACTAATCAAATGCTTTTTCAACTCCTGGATTTTCAATGTCATCCCAATCATCTTCACAACCATTTCTCTTATGGCCATGTCAGCCACCTATACTAATTCGCTCTCTTTTATATCACCAGGAGATACACCTATAGCCGAATTAGCGCTATATTATCCGTCTTTTATATTATTCTTGGCAACTGTAGTTCACTTTTGCCGCATGGTTAGTTTTGGTAATATTCCTGACCTTTTCCGCCGCAAAAGATCTGCAGAATCCCCTCGGGCGATGTCAACAAGTACTAAAGCAAGTGTATAGCCATATATGAGGCTAAACAGGGTATTTGGAATGTATTTTATGTGCCTGTTGTGTTAAGTTTCTCTATCACTCTCATGTAGTATGTTATAGTAACGACTTTGCAGTTATCTCTGAAAAAGTCTGTAATTCTGCATGTAGCTTTCTAAAATGAATAAATGGAGACTTGAGTGTGTCCAGTTGAGTGAGCACTCGTGTGAAATTTCAATGGTTGAGAACTTCACTAGTAGAGTGGAGGAAAGTAAAGTCTTTAATTTAATAAAAAAAAGTCACATCAAGAGTATATATTTTTAAATTTCCCTTCTTCTTATTAAAAAAAAAGTTCGAAAAACAACCTTCTCTTTCCACTAAAAGACAAAAAAACACTCACTTTTTAAATAAAAAGTCAAAAAGATTTCCTACTAAACAACTAAAGACAAAATTTCATCAATCATAAATCACTTATATTTTATTCTTTCACTTTTTTCTCATTTTCTCGTTTAGATCTTGTTTTAGGCAGTCAAGAGTTCTCAGAAGAAATTGATTCTGCAAGATGGTAGAAATTCTAGCCAGCCTAGAATTGTCTAAGAGGGACTGCTTTAAGTCTGAAAGGTGAATCATTTTAAATTAAACTCGTGTGTATCGTCAATACTATGGTTATGCTAGTTATTTTATGGCTGCCTTTCCCGGTCTTATTTGTGTCATGCCTAAATCTAAATCCTAATGTATTATCTTCTTTGAATTGGTTCAAAAGATGATTTATTGCGGTAATTGCTAATAATTATGAATTTCACGTTAGAGCAGGGGTGGACCCAAGTGGTCACACGCTAAAAGCCATTTACACAGCCCAAAGGCCACTTCAAAACTAGAGAAACAAGAAGGGAAAGAAAAGGAAAATAACCAAGCCAAATAAATTAAGAGCGCCAACAATAAAAAAAAAATAGGGGAGAGAACCAGCTCGAAAGGAACAACACGTTCCATTCAACCTAGAAGAGGCGTTAGGGAACAGGGGATGCTATATTGCTGGGACTGGACTGTCTGATCGAGGGTTAAAGTATTTAAAATCATTTAACTTTTGAGTTACCTATGTAGAGGTTAGGATAATAAGATGGATTGGAATTTTGATATGCAATACCTATATCATGGTTCCGGCCCTACATAGATCTATCCATCCCCAGACCTGTGGGGACCCAGGTAGGCCGTAGTAGTCTCACACGATAATACTAGCGGACACAACTGCACAAGAGGATTTCTTTTTATGTACTGTGTGAAATTCTACAAAACTTTACAGGGGTGTTCCGGTCCTTTCCTTGGCTCCCCTTCCACTTTCCATGATCCTTCTATTATCAAATAGACTGTGAGGATAGGTCTCCATTAAAAACTTAGAAGTCGGAATTTGGGGGCATGCCTTCTACAAATCTAGACACTTGCATGGGCAATCATGAAACTTCACTCTAATAAAAGATAGGCCTTCCATATGATTGAATATTATGCATTCACGTGAGTCTTAGGGCATGTTTGTTTGCAGTATAACATAGCTATTGAATACACATGATTCATATTAAAAGTGGTAAAAAATAATGATCAAATGTGAATATAAAAAATGAGAATCAAATAACCATTCTTTTTAAAAAAATGGAATTTAGAAAAACAAAAATACTAGAAATGAACCACTTGAGTGATGGCTGACTGACAGTTCAAATCCCAAACAAGATCATAAACTGAGAATTCATGCTGGAGAAGACGCGTAGAGCAGTGGATTCATGAAGGACCAAAAGTGGTAAGA
This sequence comes from Umbellularia californica, assembly GCA_028538565.1. Lineage (NCBI taxonomy): Eukaryota > Viridiplantae > Streptophyta > Magnoliopsida > Laurales > Lauraceae > Umbellularia > Umbellularia californica. The sequence goes on along the minus strand of JAPQWN010000006.1, from coordinate 75,528,321 downwards.
GCAAAGGGGGGGCAGTTGGAGTAATACCCATCTCAGGAAAAGGAGAGCAGATCTTTTAATAGGACTAGAATTAACAATTATGACAAATATGAAGATGACAAATATAATAATTTAAAAAAGATTGTTTTTAATGCGACTTACATGAATTTGATGGAAGTGACGTTTAGGATAGTGGGCGGATGCTGGACATTTAATCCTACTAAGGTGTGCTGTTTTTGTCATTGAGTTTGGAAAGAAAGGGGATTTTTATGGAAAAATTTGTCATCAACCCTGATAAGCCAGATGTATTAAGAAATATCCAATAAAATCGAATTAGGGTGTTGTATGTAATTAAAAGACAATTTTACCGTTAGGCTACCTTGTTTATTTTCCCTCCCTCATTAGGCCTTTCCAATTCTTCCCCTCTTATTTCCGAATAACATCTCGACGACTTTCTCATTCTTCCCTTCTTCTTCATGGCGGCTTGGGACAGCATCGATGTTCTACTTAATGACATTATTAGGATGATTTTTTCCTCTTCTTCGCCAAACGGACTTCCCTCTTTTACGCCGAACGAAATCATTATGGCTCTCTTCTCTGCCGAACGGCATCGGGAGAGGTTGGGCAAATTCAAAGGTCCTGCACATGCAAATCGTTAGAGTTTGGACAATTAATTTAAAGATTCTGAGAGATTCAAAGTCCTATTTTTTCAAAATTTGTGGGTTTGGACAAATTGTAATAGCATCCATGCCTAATAGTCTTTTATGATTATCCCTAGACATGCAAAACCGCTACTCTTTTTTTTTTTTTTTTTTTCTTTCGTGGGGTTGTATAAGTTATATACATTAAAGCAAAGGGAGAGGTAGGCTTTGAGGGGTGCCACCTCATCCCTGAAAATTCTCTCCTTCAAGAGAAATACCCAAGGAAAAAAAGGAGAAAAAGAGGGAGGATCAACTGTTTTCACGTGAGAGGAGAGTCCACTCCACTGAGATCTTTGGGAATGAGAGTCCCAGATCCGGAAAACTCTTCTCTTTCTTTCTCTCTCTGTTTCCTTCCTTTCTTCCTTCTCCATTCTTTCCCTCTCCTTCTTTTTCTTCCTCTTTCTTTCTCTGTCACGCCCTCATCCTCTCTTCTCCATCTCCAAGCCCAGTGGCTGGGATCCCCTTCGTCTGCACCACAGCCAACTCAGGGATTTCGTCAGCCCGTTCACTCGCCCAACCAGGTACACTCTTCCCTCCCCTATCTCATCCCTGCATCATCGCCCGCCTGCACCCACCTTCTCTTTCTTTCTCTCTGTTTCCTTCCTTTCTTCCTTCTCCCGCCTGCACCCACCTTCTCTTTCTTTCTCTCTCTGTTTCCTTCCTTTCTTCCTTCTCCATTCTTTCCCTCTCCTTCTTTTCCTTCCTCTTTCTTTCTCTGTCACGCCCTCTCTCCTTCTCCACTCCATCTCCCTGCGTCTCCCTCTCTGCGCTCCATCTTCTTTCCTCATCTGCGCCTGCACCCACCTTCTCTTTCTTTCTCTCTCTGTTTCCGTCCTTTCTTCCTTCTCCATTATTTCCCTCTCCTTCTTTTTCTTCCTCTTTCTTTTTGTGTCACGCCCTCTCTCCTTCTCCACTCCATCTCCCTTTCTGCGCTCCATCTTCCTTCCTCATCTGCCACCCGTCCCTCCTTCTCCGTTCACTGCACATCCCTCTCTGCACTGCACTCTCTCTGCCCGTTCTCTCTTCCCTCTCTGCAACACCACCCGTCCCTCCTTCTCCGTTCACTGCACATCCCTCTCTGCACTGTACTCTCTCTGCCCGTTCTCTCTTCCCTCTCTGCAACACCACTGCACCCACCTTCCGTCTGCACTCCCTCTCTTCTTTCCGCTTCTCCCTCTTCCTCTCTTCTCCTCTTCTCCTCTTCCTCCGCCACCTACACTTGTTGCAGCGTCCAGCCACACACACTTGCAGCGCCCACCTGCTCTTCCTCCCTTACACTCCATCTTCTTCTCTGTTTCTGTCTCCCCTCTTCCCCTGGCCTGCGCGCCACTCCTTCTCCTTTCTCTCTCTCGTTCTCCGCCTCGCTCTCCTCTTTCTGCACTCTCTGTCTTCTGCACTTCTCTTCCCTTTCTCCTCCCTTTCTTCTCACCTGCGCACCCATCTTCTCCTCTCTCCTTTCTCCTTTCCGCTCTACTACCTCCCTGCACCTCTCCTCTTCTTTTCCTACGTCTTTCTTTTCTTCTCTCCCTTCTTTCACTGCACTCCCACTACCTGCACCTACACGCTCCCTCTCCTCTTTCTTTCTTCCTTCTTTTCTCTCTTCCCCTGTCTCCTCTCTGCATCACCACCACATCTACCCCACTGCGCACCCACTTCTCTTCCCCACTGCACTCTCCCTTGCGGCTGGCGCACACACCCACCTGCACGTCCCCCATTTTCTTCTTTCATTCCTCTCTTCTTCTTCTTTTCCACCAGTATCCACTGAACCCATCTCATCTTCTTTTCTTCTCTTCCTCTTCTTCTCCATCTCCTTCTTACCCCCACACACACTACACTCCTTTCCCTTCTCCATCTCCTTGCTGCATCTGCACACACCCACCAGTACCCACTGCACCTTCCCGTCTCCTTTCCCTTCTCCTCTCCTTTTCTCTCCTCCCCTTCCTTCTCCACTGCTTCTCTCTCCCTCCTCTTCATCTGCTCTGCCTCTCTCCATCTCCCTGATCTTCCTTTCCGCTCCGCACCGCCTCTCCTCTCATCTCTATCTCACTGCTGTGCCTCTCCTCCCCTGCACACTGCCTATCAAACAATTTTTGTTGAGTGTCAAACACGTCCTGCAAAGAACTTAGGAATTTTTTTTCGACTGACTCACCCCAGAAGCTGACTCATCTCACAAGCACTCATCTAAATACAATAATAAGTGCACGGACCCAGCAACCCTACCTGACCTGACCCAGTAATTAAGGGTTCAAGTAGACCCATTGTAGGAATCCTCTCTTAATAACAAATCTAAAACTCTAATTGCATGTCCTATCTGAAGATGCATTGCATTTTAAAACTGGAGGAAATCCTCTAAACAGTGCCGTAAGTCCTCAACGGGTCAAAGCTAGGTACCCAATTGGTAACAACAATTATCAGGAGAAATAATCTTAGCTTACACAAATGAGGAACATGGACAGGTCAAAGATATGCCAAACAACACAACCCCCAGATAATTTATTCGTAAGTTGACTACATCATCATTGATGAAGAAGAACTCGAGTCCAAATAGTATTCGGCCCAATTATATTTTGTTTTGTCCAGGTCTAGGTCCGGATATCAATCCTAGAACCCAATCTCTGACCTGATTATATATGTAGTTTCCATGTTTATGATCTCAGTAAAATCTATACATTCTAAAAAGGAGCCTACTAAAATAATATAATCATATTATAATATGTCATGTCATTTTCTTCTTTGGTTCATCTCTTCTTCTTCTGCCTCTCTACCTGCACACGGTGCACTCCTCCTTCCTCGCCTCCTCACCTCCGGTGCTCACTCTCCCCTGCGTCTCTCCTCCTGTTCCTCTCATAAAAGAAGCGGCCACTGTGCAAATTCAATTACAGTTAATTCGTGTTCTTATCTAGCAACTAATATGAGGCAGAGGAAAATGCCCATTGATCTAAAGCTCTTTGACTTGAGTCTTACCATACACAATTTTTTCTCAAATCAGGTACTTTACAGATCCTGTGCTTTACAATTGAATTGTTCCGCAAATCAGGTATGCTTTATACTTCTATATATTTTTCCTTTTTTACCTACACAGTTGTTGAAGAATACATTATTTTATGAATTATGTAATAAACTATTTAGTTTTTTTTATCGAATAAAAAGATTTATATGTATTTGAAGAATACATTATTTTATGAATTTTGTAATAAACTTTATAGTTTTTTTTTATCGAGGCCCGGGCTAGGCACGGGCATGCCACCTCATCCCTGGAAACTCTCTCCTTCGAGAGAAATAGGAAAGAAAAAAAGAAGAGCTGGTTCAGCTTTTACGAACGATGAGATGGAGGGTCAGATTTCCATCTCACACATGGCCCTCTCCATTTTGGATACTCTCAAACCAATCGTTTTAAACAGAAACAACATTCAATCTGTTTTTTGAAATTTGAATACTTGAATGCCTTCTATCCACTTCAATGCCGTCCGTAAATGAAACTTCATCCTTTCCAGGTTTCTCAACCCTATAATCATCGTTTTACCTTTCCCTCTTATCTGCACCAAACGTATTAAACCATAGGTCCTTCATCATCGTCTCCCTCATCTCCGCCCATTACAGTTCTCCCTCATCTCCGCCCAGCAAATCTCTGCTTCAAGTTATTTTTATTGCAACTTTATATTTGATTCATCTCCGGATCTGTTTCGACAATGCTGCTGTGGAAAATCTTGTGCTGTCTCAACTCTTGCTATTTCTATTGACATTGCATCTCCGCCCATTTTAGTTCTCCCTCATCTCCGCCCAGCACATCTCTGCTTCAAGTTATTTCTCTTGCAACTTTATATTTGATTCATCTCCGGATCTGGTTTCGTCAATGCATCGAGAACGATCCACGCAGGAGACGAACTTCATCTAAGGTGCTTCTGGATTGCCATTCCTGCTCATGTGCTTCTTTTTTTTTTTTTTTTTGTTAATGATGGTTTGCTTAAATAGTTGTTGGAATATTGGAGTAGATGATTTTTTTTCCAGCATTTCGTTGCTTGGTGTTTTCTGTGTTTGCTATCTGAGTAATATAGAGAAGATAAGAAGAATTCTATTTTAGTTTGATAAGGGAAAATTTGAGCAATGTAGCTATATTTTGAACTATTCTTTTGGGGTTAATTTCGTTGAATGCAAAAACCCAGAGGAAGCTAGGAATAATATGTCTCAACTTGAATTTTTTTAATCATAACTGAATTAATTAAAGAAACAAACATAATCTTCAAAGGAATACAAAACTATCAAATATGATCCATTAATTTCATTGGACACCAAATCATTCAATCCCTCCATGAATCTCGTGCTGAAATCCTCGCATATTCTTTCCTGATGCATGCCCATGAAATCACCTTGACTCCCACCAGTAAAGCTGCAGCTTCTGGTGACTGCCGAGTCCATACTAAAGACTTTAGAATGCATTTAACAGAGATCAATGTTCAAAAAACTATGTCTTTAGAAGTGTCTTGCAAAATGTTTGTTTTCAAGGGAGATAGATTTTTTGAACAATGTTTATGTAGACTTGGATTTTTTGGATTTAACACTTGTCACATCCCGGTCCCGAATCACCCTGGCCTAGGATAATCTCCGAGGTGTGCCACACGTACTCCCGCGTGCTGTACCTGTCTCGAGCCAAATACAACACACGAAGGAGAGAAAAACAACTTTCCACATCCGTGAGTTAAATCTCACTAAACACATCAAAAGCAATTAAGTGTAGCGGAAGCTGTAATTCATTAGTGTGAGGTATCAAATTCCATCCAGTCTATTTAACAGTTCAAGTTTAATACAAAAGAATTGTACAAGTATTTACATTAATTTACAAAAGAAGGGTATAGAAAGACTAAACAACATTACCAAAAGTATAAACAAAAGAACTTCTATCACCTAAGTGTGGCCCACACAAAATGGAGCTAGCCACACAACAACAGAATTCTCCAAAAAGATGATTCCGCTCTCCGGGGAAGACAATTCACTTGGCCTTAGGCTCGGGCCACTCTACTAACCCTGAAGGTACCTCCTGGGTAACCTTCTCTCCCTCCGAGGCCTTGATAAGAGCGGAGGCTGAACCTGCGACTGTGACACCAAGAATAGCATCATGAATACAACGATTCGGCAAGTATAGGCATTAATAATAAATTTCATGTTACATCAGTTAGCATTTATAAACACTTAATTAAAAGATGTCAATATCAGGTAACAACTAGGCAATCATGCCAAAATCGAATAATTTATGTTTTACAAATCAATGAGGGATACAACATACTAGTTGGCTACTACATTAAGCTCATCCTCTCAATAGAGAGCAAATCTAGTTGGGATGTCACCAGCGGCCCGGCCAAAGGCTATCTGGCTACCCGGTTCTGGAGTTCCGGTACTCCATATGATCTACTGCAGTGATCTCAATTAACTAAACCAAGTTTAACCCCGTCGGGTATCATGAGGTCGAAGCTCAGTAGTGCCAGACCAATCGGATCAAATAAATACAAATATAAGTAAGACTATTTTTACTTGAATCAAATCAAATCATTAATATCCCGACTTTTTCACATATAAACTTATTTGCCTCGAATTTCAATTGAACATTGTATAACCGTACAAATATAACGAAAGAAAAACAAACCAATTTATGTATGTAAATCATTCTTTAAATTGGAAGGTGAAAAGGAAAATAAATTTCAATATGCACATGCATTGATTAAAAGAATCAAGGATTATTTACTAGGCTTTCATCCTTCACCTTCTCACACGATGAGGTTTGGAAATCCGGTGCATAGCTATTTTTAATTTGGTGCCACTTTTATAAGTGAAAAGTACCGATTTCTCCTAGCCTCATCCATGACAAGGTGTTAGAAGAAAAGAATAATTTTCGGGTAAAATAATCATAGCCTCAATAATTTCTCACATGGTTAATTACCATTGGTCAGTGGAACTCATCCAGGGTGTCATTTTCTAGGGTCATATAATTCTCTTGGAGTCAAAATCCTAATAGGTTTCATAAATACTCACTAATTAGTGTTTGTCATATACAGGGTGCGAAAAGAAATAATTTTAGACAAAATTCCCGGCCCCACACAGAACCTGTGTCAGTCACAGAGGACACGTTCTGTGTCCATGGAGAATGTCATCAACTGCATATACATACCAAATGGTAAGTCTTAGATTGTTTCCTCCCACTTGAACTTCAACATGACATACACATGTCATAAAGTAGGCCACCGGTTCAATGCCTTAGTATCTAAAATTTCCACACCCATTGAAACTCCTGCACTAGTGAACATACCACGTTTCATACCACACGCCCAGCACCATTTCACCCATTCATCATTTCACATGATTTTCCATTCATATAAAATGCACATGTTCTCTTTATAAATTGTTTTCATTCAATCACCACTACTTTCACATGACATGTGCATAAAGAATTCTACCCATTCATTATTTCCTACACCTGCATCTGAATATAACATGTGCATTTAAATACAATGTTCCCATGATACATATACCTATATGGACAGCCATATGCCTTATTTAATTACACCATTCCCTCTCCTCTCAATCTTCCCAAATGAAGACCTTTAGAACCCAAAAATCAAATCCATGTCATAATCATTCTCTAATTAAAAATTAAGAGGCTAATCAAAGTAAAAAGGAAAAATAATAGCATTTAATATCCAAATCAAAGAATAACATCACATGCATTAATTATTAAAACTTATACTTGCCTCAATGGAGATTTCCAAGCCCTAGATTTAAGAAAATCCCAAAAGCCCCAAATGCTCAAACCCTAACCACAAGAATCATGGAAAAGGCAAATAAATATACATAAACACTTAGGCACAATCTCCTTGCCCTATTGTAACTCAAAAACTCAATTATTTAGGAGCTTAGTGTCTACCTTTGAGAGGGTTTCAAAGTTGAAGGAGATGGGGAAGAGGAGAAGTAGATCTTAGTCAACAATGGAGAAAGAAGGATGAAGAAGATGATGATAAAATAATGGAGATGTAGCTAAATCCATTCTTTAGCCTTCCAAGGACCAAGCCTGCACTCTAGTAGTAGTAGAGAAAGAAGGGAAGAAAAGAAGTGGAGAGGAAGTAGTGTAGAGAGGAAAAAGAGATGGGAAGAAGAGGAAAAGAAGAAGTGGGTTTATATATATACAAAGGGTAAAGTAGGAGTTTTGCAAGAAAGTCCACAAGAAGACCATATTTTCATGTGAAGTCAAATGAATGTCCAAATACTCAATAGTTGGTCAAATGAAGAAGAGTCTGATATGAAAATCGATGCACTCGTCAAAATACACGTGATGATGTCAAAATGACGGACAAATGATGAAAAACGCGAAAATCAATATTTACGAAAATAGCCCTTGACTCAACTCAATTGAGTCAATCCCACTATAACTCACCTATATAAGGTGTAAAACCCATTTAACTCAGTCTATAAAGACTAACAGATGCTAATTACCATAACCAATAAGTAAACATATTTAATTTAGCTTAAATCATAATTAATTAGTACTAATTAGGATCAAATCAGGTCGGGGTGTAACAACACTTTTATAAATTCAGACCCAAAACGTGGAGCCCCAAAATCACTGGACATAGACTGTTTCTAGAGTTTAAATATTTTCTACATTTAACATTTTCTACAAATTCAGACCTAAAAAGTGGAGCCCCAAAATCCCACGACATGAATGTCTCAATAGAGTTGAAGAACTTTTCTGCAATTTAACAATTTTGTTTTTGGAAGAGCTGATCATGTTCATTGTGTACGTAGTGTTGGTTCCTGTATGCTTGTATGTTTGGGGCATCAAAGATTACCCTTTGGCCGATGTTTTTCATCAAACTAAGTCCCATCCTACAGTGTTGTTGATCATTCGTTCATCAGATGAGGCATACCAACAGATGAGCAATGAACCCAGCTCAACTCTAATAATCTCTATGATTAAATGGACTCATTTTCTCCTAAAGATGTTTTCCTTGTGCCTCTGAGGCTACTAGAAGAAGCAATCCTGCTAAACCACTTATTACAAAGGATATTATGATTTGAAAAGCAATCCAAATTTTGAGTAGATTAGGACTGGAATTTCTTCTACCATGCATGTTGAAAACTTTTAGAAATATTTACACCAAAATAGCCCGCCATAACATTCAAATGCTAGAAATCATAGAAATCACAATTCATGTAATATTTATCTAGAGATCCCAAAACAGCACACTACAATCTGCACTACATGATAAAACCGTTGGGGCAAAAGGTACAGCAGTCCTGTAGCTGCACATCCAACAATTTATATAAACAAGGGTAGATCGAAACCATGCGTTAGGAAACTGCAGCCACTTTAATAATCCTTAATTATTTTTGGTAGTATTAGAGGGATATTATTAGAGAGAGGGGCTAAAGTTGAAGGGGAGATAAGTTGTTTGGAAGGATTAGGTGCAGTTATCACATAATATTAGAGGGATATTATTAGAGAGGGGCTAAAGTTGAAGGGGAGATAAGTTGTTTGGAAGGATTAGGTGCAGTTATCACATAATATTAGGTGTGGTTTTGTGAGATAAGAAGAGTGTCAACTACCATAATCAGAAGAGTGGTTTTGATTCATCATCCTAGGACTCTACATTAAAAGCCCAGCTGTAGATTTGAAAATGTTTGCAACATCAGACTACCATACTTTTTCTTCATCATGAAAGATCTTTCCCCTCCATGGACCATTGGCATCACTACAATGTAAAAACACTTGGTATCCCAAGTCATCATTAGCTCTGTTTCACATATGTGGCACATATTAACGATGTTTTGAATTTGGATAGTGCAACTACTGCAATTTTTAGGACTGGCCCCTAATTGAAGTTTGAAGCATTTGGACAAAATCAAGCAGATGTGATGTCAAGCTCATTCATTTGTATACAAAAGACCTCAACATCTCCTCCAACATTGTGAGCCTTTACAATTTTGTTTTAATAAGATTTATTCTTTTAAAAGATTGTTTCATTTTATTAACTTATTTTCACTTATGTCAACAACGTTGAAGATGAAAGATAAAATCAACAATCCAGCCATTGGGACAAGTAATGCACCAGATCAATTGGAAAGTAAAGTGACAAACTCAGTGACTAACGCAGATACAAGTGGATGAATTGCACAATCTTTCTGAGATATCATGAAAATTGATTTAGTGAATGATGTATCCAATCCAATGTTGGCTTGGGTTGGATTCAAATGGTTCATAGATTCTTCTTATGTTTAACGCTTCATGTATTCATGCTTGGTTTCATATTTGGTGGTTTAACAGGTACTTATTAGAATCACCAGGTCTCTGGAACCCATAAGGATGGATCCATAGATTTTTCACCATGAAATTAAATAATTATTGACCAGCTCATGTTTTTCCTCCTATAAAGAACTTTATTGCACTGCCATACATTAAATGCTTATCTTATAATTTGGAGGTGGGGATATGACTTCTACAATAATGAAAAGATTTACATGTTAATATGTTTTTATATCCTTGGTAGAATGCTGACTTGATGGTCCGGCATAGACTTTCCACAAAATTTTTTTTTAAGGGCTAAAATTTCACTTTCCAACCAAAGCACCCATTCGAATAATCCAACTAAGTCACAGTATAATACTTCCATGAATTGTCATTCATACATCTTTCTATTACTTAGCATTGGTTTGAACTATTCATCTTTCATAACCTTTAATTTCACTATTGATTTGTGTGGTCTTAAAAATTATAGCCAAGATCCAAGCCCAAATTTTTTTTAAAGTTGACCACATAATATTCAAGCCAAGATCCACCTAAGGAGCTTAAATGTTAGGCCCAAGCAAAACCAATTTGAACTTTTCTGAGACCGATTTCTATTCAGTTTATCAAGATGGGTTGAGACACCTACATATGTTTAGGGGCCAACTAAAGTTTGATAGGGATGTTCTCAACATCATCAATTGTTAAAGCAATTTTAGACCATGTTCATTGGAGGAAAAAAAAGTATTTCACATATTCCTCTCTAAAATCTCTCATATATTTACCTACCAGGTCATTCACAAAGTTTCCAACCTCATACCTCATCTCATGCATAATTTTAGCGGTTTTTCTTAATCTCTATCTACACTTTCTAACCTTATCTCACTGAAAATTTTAATAATTATTCTTGTATGCTATGATATTTTATATCAATCTTACCACCGTCCCTATATCTCTCTTTAATTCAAACTTTATATCATATGGTTTACTATCTAAAAATGCAAGGTGCACACCAAATGATTCTCATGATTTAAAAGAAATCTTTTATAAACATCTATTTTATTTTATATGTGTTTGAAGATTTATTATTTTATGATTTCTGAAATAAACTATTTAGTTTTTTCAATCGAGGCCTGGGCTAAGCACTGGCCTGCGTTGCTAGTCTTGACTTTTAACAAGAGGTAGGTATGTCCCTTCCTTGCCATAGATAGAGGTCAGCTTCCAGGGGTGATCATGAGCTGGGCTAAGGAAAATCCAAGCCTTGCCCAGCTTCTAAATTGTATGTTCAAGCCTGTCTGAGGCCCGAATTGGGCTATAAGGAGTTGTGAGAAGCCCCGAGCCCAGCCCAAGACTCATATATAATCTAAAAGGACAGCTAAATTGTTAAGTGCTGAGTGTAGTTCAGTTGGTTTGGCCTTCCCTAATTAAGTGGAAGTGCCCTTGCTCGAATACCCCTCTCTACAGTTTCTTATTTATACTTTATAAATCGGGGCAGGCCATGTTTTGGGCTCTGTACTAAGTCCAGACCCGCCCCATCTATTAAACGGGCTGAAATAAAATGTTTGAGCCTGGTCCGAGTAATAAAACAAAAGGCCCAAGCCTGTCCCCAATTGGGCTGGGCCTGGGCTAGCCCCATCCATGAGTATGATTAATGATTATGATTAAGTGTTTAAATTTTGTTAATTACATTATTGATGATATACTTAATCTTCTTGTGGGGCTAATTAGTTTTATAGAGTGAGTCTGCATCATGCAAGCGGATGGGTCGGGTTAATTTGAGTGAAATTGCGTTAAAGATGCAAGGGGTTGACAAGCCACTCAAAAGCATTGCACCTTGATGTATTAGGATTGATCCATATCTAATTCCGATAAGAGTTATCACTCATAAAGATTGATCACCAGAAAAACATGAAATCTTACTTTGGTTTTTATCATAACTATATTTTACATATAGTCAATTTGATTGTGGCCCAAGCTATAATTGAAATAGAATTTTGCATACATGGTAAATGTATATAATAGTTATTTTGAGTGGTTTGGATTTTAGCCAAACACCTTTAGTAATGGACTAACAAAATTGGAACACGTGAATTATTTGTTGAGCTCGAACTTCAAAATAGCTGAATTGAGAAGCGGAACAAATGAACCTACTCCATCGAATTTTATGAGCATGCTGAGTCTCGAATTTCAAATTCCAATCTCAAATGCGAATTAGTCGAATTACAAATTAGGAAACTATGTGTGTGGATATATATGTGCCGGAACCACTCAACCATGAGTGTGTTGGAAATGTGAGTGAACCTTCTTGCCATACGAGCCTGCTCTGTCAAGAGGATGGCCCAGATAGTGATGGCTTCCACCTCAGGAGTGTTGAAAATTTTTCTTTAAAATCTCAATCAGGCTGTAAGGTCCAGCAGGTTGTGGGTTTTCCTGCCTTAAATCTCCATCGAATTTGGGAAGTTAGGGGAATGACACAGAATTTAGTCAGAAATGATCATCTCTTTTTTAAATGTTTGTCAATTGGAGTTGTGAGACTATCACCAATTTGACCATGGAGAAGCTAGTTTGTTTTCTTCTTCTTCTTCTTCTTCTTGGGGTTCATTTTTGGATTTCCACTCTAATAGTTGGCAGCAAGTTTTGCTATATGTCCTGACTGATTGCTTTACTTGGGCTGCCTACTAGTTTGTCTTTGCTAATTTATGTTGTATTTTTTGTACAGAGGTTCTTTCCTTCTTTTTGGAAGCTTAATTCTATTCTAAACATCCAGAAAAATTAAAAAGGGTTAGGCACACAGTTGAATTGAACTCATTAGAAACACATAGTTATAACAGGAGTAAAATCACATGGAAGATTGAGAAGATATAAAAGACATGAATAAAATGTTAAAAAAAATCATGTATTTTATGGTATTAATCATTTTCCCAATTTTATGCTGATAGACTTTTCATCAAGTACAGTTTTGTTGCACCATTAAAAGAGAAAAGCATTTATTTTAATTTAAGCAACATAGATCATTTTTAATAGATAATGCCTTCCCTGCATTATCTTTGAGATATGGGCCAACATTGATGAACAAATTTCTACGCAACGTGGTGTTGTCATCTTCCCCTTCTTTCTCTTCTATTATTTCGTTAATATTGAGCTCTGTTTTGTTATTTTTTACCTTCATTTTCTGCTTTCTTCTGTTTACCAAAACAAAAAGGACTGTTCTCTTCTTATCTTACAATTTTCTTACCACTGAAGAGGTGTGCTTTGTCTTAATCTTTTTTTTTTTTTTTTAATTTTATTTTCATGGTGACACGATGAGTATTCTCTCTCTCTCTCTCTCTCTCTCTCTCTCCCCTTTATTTTGGTCTACTTTTATTGAGATACAATGCAACAATGCCATGGGGATCTACACAAGTTGTCATCTTGTGTTGACGAGTAGAGTTGAAATAAGGGCCGGGATAGTGTAGAACCGGCCGTGGCGTGGAACGGCTTCTCTTCTCCTCTTGACTCGTTTAATGAGCTTGATTAATACCTCCTTTAGGGTGTTTGATGATGGAATTGGATGCATCCTCTACCTTTTTGGTGCTAACTTTGAGGAGTCCCTTCTACTGTGCTCCATAGACATTGGCATGTTAGCAAGTATACAGATTTGGTGGTTCTTGCTTCGGATTCGAATCGTCATCCTGATCCATCTATTCTTCTACAGCCTTCTCTATTTTCTTCTTTCAACCTAAGCCTGTCAATTTGGCCCTAAGAAAGGGGGACCGGCCCGGCCCGGCCCGGCCCTCCCCTCAAAAGGCCCTTAAAATGAAAGCTTTTGTTTCTAACAAGATGCCCTAGTACTAGGGGTGTAACGGTTCGGTTAATCGTTCATTTTGGGAAAACCATTAACCGAACCGTATTTCACGGTTTTTGGTCTTTAAAAACCGTAACCGTAACCGTAACCGAACTATAAAAAACCGTTAAAAACCGAACCGCGGTTAACCGCAGTTAACGACTCGGTTACGGTTAATTATCACTTAAAAAAATTTGTGAAAATTTTTTCATTTACCAATAGAACTTACTATGAAAAAAAAACTATAATTGGAGAATGATATAATATGTTACTATAAAAAAAAAAAAAGTAATTTCCATTCAAACCCTTAGATTTTATTCTTATTAGCGAAACGGTTTTGTTAACCGTGTGTTTTGGGAACATAGTTAACCAAACCGCAGTTAACGGTTCGATTCGGTTAATAACCATGAGTTAAGACAAAAACCGTAACCGAACCGTGACTCACGGTTTTCCGATTTCAATAATTGTAACCGTAACTGAACTGTGAAACACGATTATTAACCGTGGTTCGGTTAGGTTAGTTGGTTTCTTGGTTTTATTTTACACTAAGCCTTACGGCCGGGCTTGGACAATACTAGCCTGGCTCTGCCCTAGCCCTCTTACTTTTATTTATTTTCTATACAATATATACATATATGTAAATATATACTAAAATGCCCTTATCATAGTCACTTTGTAGTAATATGAGGAATATAGAGGCAATTTCATACCCACTTACCCATTCAAAAATATCCTAAAAATCCACACATACATACATACTTGGTTCATTTCATCTATATTTAATTACTTAAGTTATGTATTGTACTTAATAAATAATCAATAAGTGTTGCACGGTTGCTTCTAATTCATTTCTTTTAGTTTTATTGCTTCTTATTTAGGCATTTTATATTATTTTTATAAATAATTGTTAGTGCAAAAGGGGGTGTACTCATTTCTATTAATAATGATACACTTTTTCTTATATAGAGTTGCTTGGGACGTCAACCAATTCATAGAGTTAGTTTGTATGCGCACGGAACTTTAAGGATATGGGGTGATCCAAACATCCTTTTAATTAGATAATTATAATTCTCAATTCTTAAAAGTTTAAACAAATAGTATCTTTAAAGTGCATTTATTTTTGTAACTGAAATCCAAGAATGCGTAACAGTCAGATCAGTATTTAATTAAAAATAATGTCAATTGATAAAAGGTAGGTGAGTGTAAATGGTTTAAAACTCTCAAAGATAAGACACTATTGGAATAATTTCATATGCGGAAATTCATATGAAAGTCATATTAAAGGTGTAAAATAAATCATACTCTTTAACCATTTTCCTTCTTTGTCAAAATAAATAAAATCATATGTTTAGAACCCAACCCAAGTCGCCAAAGCATGTATAACTTTATCCAATAAAAGAAAGTCTTTATGGATAACTAATATTCTCCCAATGTTTTCTTAATGGTTCGGTTGTAATTGAGATTAGACAAGATAATTGATGTTTTCTTAATGGTTTCTTTGCAATCGAGGTTAGACAAGATAACGCTTGTTCACACTCATAACGTTCAATCACACTTAGATTTTGGTAACAGTGTTAAAAAAAAATAGTTTTCTTGTTTTGAAGCCCTGAGCCCTGTCCTGGTCAGGCTCGGACCCTTGAAGGTAGGGTAAGGGCCTAGATAGTGAAGGCCCTCCTAGGGCTTTGGGCTGCTTAGGCCCGGCCCCTGCATATATTGAGGGTAGGGCTAGGACAACCCGAGGCCCGACCCAGCCCGACCCTTTGACAGCCCTTCAACCACATTCATTCTTTTTACAATAAATAAATAAAATAATAAAAAAAAATTTAAAAAATTAGCTATCAATTTCTTCCTCCATTTGGGACTCCCTTAGTCCCTAATTTAACCTACAAGTTAATCGCATAACAAAAGCAATCTAATCCAATTCAAACCACCTGCCCTAATCCTTCACAAACCCAAGACAAAGTAGAGACCCAAACCACCGTCCCCTATTGGGCCCAAATTCATGTCCACTTGATCTAATTGCTTCCAGAAATCATCCTTTTCGGCAGTCCATTAATTTCTACTCTAATCATCCTGCAATTCAGTCTCAGTACCTCTCAAACATAGCCCTCAATTCCAGCTTAATTCCAGTTACTTCTCTCCTTTGCCCAATCAATAATGGCTCCATCTGATTTGCGAGTCTCACAACATGGCGGTAAATCATTTGTATAAGGGTCGTGTTGAGATGAGTGGCCTGGTGGCGTGCAAATTGATAAAATATAAATAATTTTAAATTAGTAAATTTGTTACATGTAAATCAATCATTTTTAATTTGCTAACTCCAAACATCAAGCGTTAATTACTTATATTTAACATGGCCGTGTTTACCCTATGTTTCACTTGGTCTTTGTCAAAATGAGGTGACTTGGCGAGTCAAGGGTTGTAAGCAGAAAATTTGAAGTGATGTGTGTGGATAGATAAAGAAGAAATGCGTGTGCGTATGGCAATTCTATTTTAACAACCTGAGATCCCGGGCTTTATACTAAGCTTCTAGTCTGTCCGACCTTCAGACTGCCAGTACCCCTATTTACAGAGAAATCACAGGACATGGACCTTTCTGGAGGGGAAGAAGATGACCAAAAACATCCTTTCCTCCTATAAGATGAGGTCTTCGTACATGACATTTGTCCCTCGCTTTTTCAGCCCTTTTCTTGGGATCAATGTCCCTCTTTTATAGGCTTCTTCACACGTGCCGGCCTCCCTTTTTAATCCGTCTTGTATTCTTCCATTTGCCTTTATTAATAGACGAAAGCAAGGCTCTTTGGGGAAGGACGTATTAAGTTCCCTTTCTTTTTTGCCTCCTTGCCTCCATTCCTCTGACTTTGTTGATAGACGGAGGCAAGGCTCCCAGGGTTGGGCTATATCGTCTTTCTTCTACTCTTCCTGCCTTCCTTCCCTTGCCATTGGCAATCTGGCGGAAGCGGGACCCGCTTGGCGAGCGCGTGTTTTAATTCTCTTCCCTCGCTGCGGGCCTCCTTTCTTTATTTTCGACTTTTCTAGGAGATCCCAAGTGTGGGCCTGGCGGCAGTTTCAGCCCACGTTTAGGCATGCCTACAAGGGCCAATGGCCGAGTTTTCTAACCTTGGTATAGGCAGCCTAACTTTAGAAACTACAAAATGAGACCCACCAATCGGAATTAAAATGTTAGAGACCACCTTTAGAACAATTGCGGCCTAACTTTAGAAACTACAAAATGTGACCCACCTATAGGAATAAAAAAGTTAGAGCCCACCTTTAGAACAATTATCATATGTGGGGCACATCTTTAGAGATTGCACTATGGGGCCCACCTATAGAAATTACAACATGGAACACACTTTTTAGAATTTGTGGTATTGGGGGCCCATTGATTAAAAATTATATTATTGAAGATAGGAATTACAATGTGGGGCCCACCTTTAAAGATCACGGTATGTGAGGGCATCATTCAAGATGAGTGTGCCGGAGTTCCATCAAAAGTGAATGGAATCTTGAAATTCCAAAATTAATAGATGATAGAGGACTGGTTGGGATCTGGAAATTCCTCATTGTAAGTATTTGAAAACTTTGGGATTTCGAAGTTATTTGAATTCCAAATGATTGTGGAATTTTTAATAGGAAATTTGAAATTCCCAAGACATTTGGGATCCCTGTTATAAATTCCAGCAAAAAAGGAAGCCATTTCTCAATTCTTATGGCTTTGAATGCTCTCTTGAAATTGTATTTTAGTAGAAAAAAGAAATATTGTTATGATTTTTCTTCCTCCAATTTCTTTTTTATATTTTTTGATCTTGTACATACTTACACTCACACATACTCAAGCTAGTCAAGTCTATGTCCAAGAGGCCCAATGATTCATCCTCGTTGTTTCTAGGGGTAGAGGGATGCCTCACCACTGGACTACTGGTAGATTGGCTTCTTTATTTCCAATTAAAATAAAGACGTGGATAATTTACTTTTGCTTCGATGTTGCAATTTACTCCCTTTTCTTTAGAATTAGGTGAGTCCAAATCATGTTGATGTCTTTGTTCGCTCTTTATCAATCACTTATTAAGACTTGGTAATTCTTTCATTAGAGAGATGGGAGTAAACCTCTAGTATGAACGGGGGAGAGGACCTAGGGATCGAACCTTATGTAGTTTTTTTTTTTTTTTTTTTTTTTGTTAAAAAAAGGGCTATCCGTCCCAGGCCGTTGGGTGAGAAATAAGATACAAACTAATTGGGCTATCTTTATAATCTCAGCCAAATCAATTAATAGTAATGTAACTTTGAGTTCTCTAAGTCGCCTCTTGGTTGTATTTTAGCAAGTTGGGTACTGTTACCATGCTTGAATTGCAAATGCAACATCTCTTGGCCATGCTTATACTGACAATTTGGGCCCAAGACTTGAGTCGGAATCCTTCTATGCATCAGTATCCATGCAAAACAAGAGATCCAAGGTATTATCAAGTTGTCCCAAACATAGGAGGCCCAAACATGGACCAGAACTCTAGAGTACACCAAAAAATGGTCTGTTTGGGAAACTTACTAATAGAGTGGAGTGAAGTAAAGACTATTTTGAAGAAAGATTAAAATATAAGTGGATTGTGATGGTATTTTATTTTTACTTGTTTGATATGAAATTTTTTTAATTTATTTTATAGAAAAATAGAGTTTTTTGGTCTTTTAGCGGAGAAATGAGGTTGCTTTTTTACTTTTTTTATATATAAAAGAATGGTGGGAATTTTAAATTAAACGTTTTGATGTAACTATTTTTTTTTTTTTTTTTTCAGGGATAGGGGCTTTACTTTTGTATGGATGAGACTCTTAGAAAATGTAATCTTCTTTTTGGAGAGAGATTTAGAGTTAGCGAGAGTAGGTAATCATGAATGGTGGTGGGAATGTGGTAAGGTATGGACCAAATGTTGCCATTTAAAAGGAGAGAAACTGACAAGGTAAAGTGGGCCACTGCATCAGTTTCTTGAGTCTTGAATGTAGTTGGAAATAAGGAAACGAATCCCTGTTTGATCCAAATAGGGAATCTGTTTGGGCCACACAGGGGATGCCACATGAGATGATATGACATCTAATATCCTCCATTTAAATTTTTTTTTCTTTTTCATGTGGCACCCCCTCATAGGTCTAGAAAGATTTCCTGTCTGGACCAAACCGGGGATCCCTTTCCTGGAACTAAATGTAGCCATTACACATGCTGTCGGACATCCATCGACAGTGTCATGTACATTATTACCACTCAATGTTGTCAACGACCCCACACAGGGATTACAATTTAATTGGAAATAAATGAAGCGTTGTAGGACATGCATCGACAGTGCCATCTACATTATTACCCCTCAATGTAGTCAACCACCCGACACCGGGGATTACAATTTGCCGCCACACATGTCTTATCCTTCCATTAAATTTGCAACTACACATGTACATCCTGTTTCTTCATTTGCTCTCTGCAACTTGCAACCACACCACACACATTCAATCTCTCCTTCTTACAATCTCTGCTCACGTAAGTATGCCATCTCTCTGCTCACGTAACGTGACGTAACCACTGAAATGATCTGCTGACGTGGCTTCACGCGGTTGGTCACTCAGGAAAAAGCGGTAGCTGGCACGGCGAGGATCCGGACTCGTGCAAAGCGTGTAAATGGACCAAAATCCATCCCTGTGACGCGGACCTCACTAATTAGAAACCCTCGTACAGATTAGATTAGCTGGCAATTCAGAAAACTTGTCCACATCCAATTTTGTCCTTTTGTCATCCCCAAAATCAATGCCTGCCAAATCAACAGACACAAATCCCTCCTATTCTGGTGCCTCACAAAATGGTGGTGGTAAATCATTTACATAAGTTACGATGAAATAATCTCTTTTGGAATAAGTGAAGATGGTAAACTGAGAATCACCCTACGATTTCAAATCTAGAAAAGTCAAGACTGTCGCTGATAGGAATACTCCAATAATTAAGAAACATGGTTACAATTCAGGTCTTTTATTTCGGTCTTAATATTTTTTGTTATTTTGTCCAAAAATATTTATTTAATTTAAGTTAAAGATTTAGTTAAAATCAACACATTCTATATTTTTAATTTAAAGCCATGTTTTTTTTTTTTTTTGTTATTTCCGGAATAGTAAATCATGATTCAAACCGTTGAGATTGTTCTTAAGATTATGCCTAACTATATGATTAAATTACAACAATTAAATAAGCACCAATCTCAATATGGTATTTTTGAATCATGGGATATGGTGCAAAAAAGTAAAAAAAAAAATGTTGGCCAGAGTCAAACAACTTTGATGACATTATCTAAATTTGGGTAAAGAAATTGGAAAAATAAAGCATAAGGTGAACCAATATGTCAAAACCCCTAATATTTTAGAACCAGTTAAAATGAATGAAGCAAAAGTGAATATGCATGAATTATCATGAATATGCCTGAATTACCATGATATAATTTCTTTTTCGGTATGACTACCGAGGATTTCATATTCTAGTCAAGTCAAGCAACAGTCTACATCTCTACCACATATCTAGTCTACATCTCTACCACATATCTTGCACTTCAAGCCTCCTCAGTGATCTTAGAGCCCACTTGACCAAACGTTCCTATTTCTTAATTTCATACAAACAAACAAGTCCTATTTCTTAATTTCAAGCAAACAAACAAGCCCTTAGGTATTAAACAAATCAGATGATCAAGACTATGATGATCACACTTGCAATGGGACCAGTAAGTTTGATTTTTTATCTTGATAAGCTGGATATTTGCCAGGTGTAAGGTTGATTGATAATTCTCTACACTGTGTGCGGGATGAAGCCTGACTCGATGAAGCAGGGGCGGACCTAGGCACAACCACGTGGGTGCGGTCGCACCCGTTAAACCATGGTATGCTTCAAAAAATCCAATAAAATTTATGGGTCCACCCTCAAAATCCACATGAAAAATCATCAGTTTGTCCCCAAAACCAAACTACCTATTAAGGTTGGCACCCCTCAAATGAAAGTTCTCAATCCGCCAATGCGATGAAGGTTGCTTAGTTATAAAACCATGACCCCTTATGGAAACCACTAATAATTAGTTTGAGTTTACTATTCTCTTGGTCCGATCGCAATCTACACTTATGAAAACCACGTACAAACATGTTCAGAAGTCAAAATACTTAAAAATCAAAGGACAAAGGTCTAATGCAGCAAATCGGCATTGTTACTTACATGTCGTTAGATGCAATAGTAAAAGACTCGGGTGCGATGCGTAGTAACGTAGGTTCAAAACCTGTGAGCAACCACTTTGTGGAAAATTGCCAAGTGTGAAGTTTGTTTTCAGTTTAGACCCTCCTTGGACCCTACTTTAGTTGGACTCACACCAGGTAATTAATAACCATTTTTAACTTCTACGCCGTTAGATCACTGATCGTCATTTTCTTCAACCAGTAACAAAAAGCAATGGATTATTTAAAATAAGTAATGCATTGAAAGACAATATATGTTGGAAGGAATTTCCATGTGAAATCTTCATGACACCTTTTCTCAATTCATATGAAATCTTTGAATATTAGAATTTCCATGTGAAATCTTAACGACACCTTTTCTCAATTCATATGAAATCTTTGAATATTAGCTTAAACATTGTTTTAAGTTTAAAAGACATTATTCTGACTTTTCTTTATTTCAAGTTTAAAAATAATAGCCAATAGCTTAGTTGGTGAGGCACCTCCCTTCCACAAACAATAGGGACCAATGGTATGCCACAACACTGGTGGTGCTGAGGGACTTAGATAGTGAGTCCATAGTCATATATTGTGAAAATAAATTATTTTCTCTATACAAACTCTAATAATCCAACATAATAATAACACTAGAGCCCACGGTTTGACTCATAATAATTAGACATTTGGAAATTTCAAATTATTTTATTCATGTATTTTAAGTAATTAATTTTATTGTGGGACCAAATCAAATCTTATACTCAATGAAATGGCGGAACTTGAGATGTATAGATTTTTCACTGGTGCGCATCACCAAGGAACCTCACGGATTTTTCACAGTGCACGCAGCAGAGGATCCAACTCTGTACTGTAGAGTCGTCAGTTCGTCACATAGTTTCGGTGCAAAAGCCTTGATCTAGACGGGTCTATTTATAGCCCGTGAAGATGTACCTTTTCGCTCATAGCCAGTGAAGATGGACCTTTTCCCTCATTGTGCACACATAGTGATGGAGAGAGAGATGGAAACTGGCCACAGAGAGATAGAGAGAGACGAGAGCGTTACGTACAGACTGCTCATGGAAGCGGCAATACGAGGACTGAATATAGACATGTTGCTAAAACTGCCGCAAGAGGATCCGCATATCCTCGATCGAGTAATGAGCGAATGTAGAGGAATGGATAACCCTCTTCATGTGGGAGCTCTGTACGGGCACGTGAACTTCGTGAGAGAGATCTTAAAAAGAAAACCGAAACTCACCCGTGAATTGAACTCTGAAGGACAATCTCCACTGCATCTAGCTTCGGCGAGAGGCCATGTTGAAGTTGTAAAGGAGATATTAAGTATAGATAGTGATGCTTGTTTCATTCGCGACCAAGATGGAATGATTCCTCTCCATCTTGCAGCAATCAACGGGCGAGTCAAGGTGCTAAAAGAGTTGGTTGAAGCTGAGAAATTAACTGTTTTCATATTGACAAAAAGTCGAGAGCCAATTCTGCACCTATGCGCAAATAATAACCAGTTCAAAGCGTTAGAGAAGTTGGTAGAATTGAATAAAGATGATGCTGGCTTTGTGAATTTGAGAGACCGTGACGACAACACCATCCTCCATCTCCTTGCGGCCAAGGAGAAACCTGAGGTATATATATATTTCATCTTCTTCCTATTATTTATTTCTTTTTCAGTTTTAACCTGTTTAATAGAAAGACATTTCTTAGAGTTTTAATTTCAGGGAATTTAATATATGGAAGAATGCAAGATTCTACCCTTTTTTTTTTTTTTTTTTTTTTTTTATGACCTTTACACATAGGGTTGCAAATGGGACGGTTCTGGGTTGGAACCATACTACACCCGGACCCAAATCCATTTCTAAATCACTATTTCGGCTCTGGGTTGGTTTTTGACTCAGAACTTGTTTTGTTTGTTCCAAACCTGGTTACTATAGGAAAATCCGGATCTGGTTCAGGTTCTGAGTACACCAAGAAAACTGGAATCTAGTTTTAAAATGGGTTCTCATTTCTTTTTTATTTTTTTTTCATCATTTTTAAAATAACCTTATCATTTAACTTATAGCACTGCATCAAATCTACTACCGCTAGTATAATACTATAAAGATTTTTAAAGGAAATTTATTTTTGAAGCATACTTTGCAATATCAAAGACACATATGCCGGGTCTCGAGTCCACGAGTTGGAACCTATGTGGATCAAGAACCGGTTCTATTTATCAATCGGAACATAATATAGATTTCAGATCCGATTTTTTGCAAGTCGAAACTTTCTGATAATTGTAGAACCGGATGCCCGTTTGCAACCCTATTTGCTCAGAAAATAAGGCTTCTGATAATGGGTTTTCATAAAAATGAAATAAAATTCTACCAACCAAATTCCATAGTTGGCCACTGAGGGAAAAACTGTAGCTGCCGCAA
Source organism: Umbellularia californica (assembly GCA_028538565.1). NCBI lineage: Eukaryota > Viridiplantae > Streptophyta > Magnoliopsida > Laurales > Lauraceae > Umbellularia > Umbellularia californica. Next base: position 75,504,906 of record JAPQWN010000006.1, on the reverse strand, counting down.
CAGAGGAAATGGACTGTTGCACAACATGTAACCAGGACCAATCAGCAGAAATCCCTGGATTGTTTTCCCAGACTATGTGATTGGTGGGCTCTCACAAAATGAAGTAAACTATTGAGATAACCGTTTGTCAATTATATATGATATATATATTAAAGCAAACTAAAGGGAGGATGTAGAGGGTGCCATGTCAGCATTCAAAATTTCTCCTTTCAAAATAATAATTATAAAAAGAAATACAGCTTCCCTTGGCTTTGAAGTGGGTAAACCTCTTCAAATATCCTTCTTAAATCATTCCCTCTAAAATCCTTCTAACTTCCCCTCAAATCTCTCTCTTTCTAATTTATGTTTATCTTCCTATCTTAACCCTAGAATCAATATCTAATCTTAATACATCCTAAAATCATTCCACACGTGGATGATATCCCCATTCTCTTGCCAGCTAATTTGGGCCTCTAGAAAATAATTGCATGAGGTAAAGACATCTTTTAGGCCTGCTTCTAAAATTATACCTATAAAATTTTAAAATCCACACATTTATTGGTCCTAGGCAAATTTTACTCCAATCAAAATCCCATTTTTAGTTCTGATATTTTCTTTGGGTTACATGTTAGAAGATTTGAATGTAAGAGGGCCCTCGCACTGATATGAGAAATATAACTGGGGCGCATGGGTCCTTCCTCTCTTTCTTATGTGGCACATCCATTCAAATGGGAATGATTCTTTTCTAATGTTCAGGAAACTTAAATTTAATTCATTCTAAAGAGGATCATCAAACGGAGCCCAGAACTGAGTCTTAACTAGAAAAAAAACTGCTAATTCTATTTGGTGGACCAAAAGTTAATAATTTTTTCTTGCTAAAAGATGTGCCAAACCCATGAATCAACCGAACTCATTGGGTCACCAAGGGTGTGCTTGAATCTGGTAGGCCTAACTTGGTCAGCAAGTAGGCTATGTGGGGCCCTAGCCTCTCAAAGACTAGGGCGTTCATGGGCCAACCTAGGTGAATCGTCAGCATTTTTTTTTCCCTTGGCTTGGACTTCAATTCTTGAATGTAGCAAGAATACATATTAGATCTGAGTTGATTTTCATTTTTATTTCCTAGAGATAGGATGGCTGCCCACTTATGGAATAGCAATTTGTACTTGTTATTCAAAGATAATAAATTTTTTATCCTAGATTTATTTTGTCTTAATAATCTTTCAAAAAAAACTCTTAAATCATATTATATTTTTATTTTTGGCCCGGGCTTAGCATGGGACTTTGTTGCTAGTCTACTATTAATTTTTTTTTTTTGCTTAATGGCAAATTGAATTAAGAAAGAGGGAAAGGCCAAAGTCCCCAAAAAACAGAGGGAGACACAACCCAAGCAGAAAACAAACCAAAGAGAAAAGAGAGGGAAGAAGAAAAAACAGAAAAGGAAAACAGAGAAGCAAACCAAGCCAACAGAGACAGCTGCAGCTAAGGAACAAACAAAGAAAAAACTAGGGGCAGAATTGGAGCCTGAGAAGGAGCTCAGCCTCTGAGAGAGAAAAGGAGAGGCCTCTCTCAGACCACACAGCACCTGGGCAAGCAACAGCACAGCCCCAACCGGAGAAGGCACAGCACCTCAGCCACCACAACCACTCAAGGAGGGGGAGAGAACCAAAGAGCAAAGAAGGGGAACCAAAGATGCAGCCTTGAAGAGAACCTGAAACCAACTGCACCAGGCTAAAGACAGGCCCAGCACCAAAGCCACTGCAAAAAGAAAAACAGAAACTACACACCAGTCTACTATTAAAATAAATATAAAGTAAATCCCTCGTTTCCCATATATGAAAAGACTAGCGAGTTATATAAAAAAATATATAAATTCATGTTTTCTTCCCTACTTTTCAAGAAAATAAGTCAACAAGTAACTCTTAAAACCACTAAAATAAAAGAAATTTTTTTTTAAAAGATTCCTTACAAATTCACTAAAAATAAAATACCATCGTAACCTTATTATATTTTATTCTATCTTAATTTAACACTTTACTATACTTCATTTTACACGAAAAGGTACCTAAGGCGAAGAGTTGTCCGGACTCGGGATCCCCTAACCTACGAAGGAGTTGTTCAGATGAGGTGGTGTTGTCCGGAAATTACCAAGGTGTTGTTGAGATGAGTGGCCTGGTAGATCACTAACTTACAGGCTACGACCATGCCATTTGGACTATAGTACTTTTAAAACCGGTAGCAATTAAAGAAACAAAATTGAATATGCAAAAGTTACCGTGAAATTATCTCTTTTTGAGCAAGTGAAGACATGATTTCAAATGTAGGAAAGTCAAGATACAGTCCACAGGCCTGTTTCTTTGGAGTATTCCTGATCGGAATATAAGATATTGGGAATTTCCAGACATGATTGTGATGGTTGTCCCCTTGTGGCCTGCATAATCAAAGTTGGTAGCTAGCCATGATTGAAGAGACTGAGAACTTTTCAGCTGTATGATCTAATATTACATTGAATATGTATGTTCCAGCATTATTTTCCTGCAACCAAATAATCGATTGGACACAAGAATGCCATTATATAGTTGTGGAGAAAGGTGAGTCTTATGAAAGCAAATTTGCTAGTTAAAAACAAAAACTAAAGATTTCGATGGATGAATAAGCGAACATCAATTCATGGTCTAATTGGACGTTTGTTTTCTAATTTGTTAAGTTAGAAAAGTGTTTAAAATATCATTTTATTGTATCTTAACACTTGGAATCTATAAATAACATATATAGGCCTTTCCAGGTGCGCTCATCCTCATCTATGAAATTTGCATATAGTATTGTGCGGCCCATCTTAAGCCACGTCAATCAAAAATATGACCGTCACTAAAATTACCCCTTTTAGCCCTTGGATCTAGGGTTGCAAAGAGACCTGTGACAAAAAACTACTATAACAGGTAGAACAAAGGATATAAGGTGGAAACTTAAATGGAATCCTCAATATCTCCATTATAATATATTAAAGTTGAAGGTTTTAGATTCGATTTTGCCTGTAGTTCCTATCTTGACTGGAAGTTATATTCAGTTTTTACAACTGTAACATGTTCTCATTAAATGTACTCCCCCACTCATACAACTCCCATCTATCCCACCACTTCTAACAAACATTCAACCCACTCACATGAATAATTCTACCTCTTCATGCATTCCCTCCTTCTCTTATCAACTACTCATTCAACTCTTGTTCTACCTGTTTATATGTTCTTTTTCTCCTTCATTTTGCTAAGTTACACAGATGTTTTTGGAGGTTCAGAGAGAAAGTGGGGATCAGGAAGTGTACCATTTGTTTTCTTTCTTTCTTTTGGATTTACAATATATTTGATTTGCATCTTTCACATATGGTATATACATTTTTTGCTTGTTTAACTATTCAAAATAAGCAAAATCAATTATGACTTTGAATGTATGCTATTCATTTCCTCTCTTATATTTGGTCTCTTTTGTATTTAAGACTTTATTATGATCTTCATTCTGAACTTATTCATCATTTGCAGTTTTATAAATTTACTAACGTTTAATTATTCTATGAAGTGATGTCTAAATTTATAAATGCTTAATTTGCAATATAGATGATTTTTTTAATCTCATGTTGTTTAATTTGAATTGAATGTGCATACCCATGGTTAGCATTGGTTTTTGTGCTAGTTATATTATATTAGAGAAGAGGGTTTTGAATTCAGTTTTGATTTTTGGTTAAGATTTTGACTAGAAGTTACATTGTTTTTTTTTCAAAATCTGCATGTTCTCTCCACTTCTATTTCAACCAACTGCCTTCTTTATTTCTTTATCAAAACCACTTATCTACCCGCCACTTTTCGTCGTCTTCTTTTACTTCTTTTGTAAAGACTCCGTTTTCATCCAAACTCATGCCATTCCTATTCTACTCCAATTCTAAATCCCTTTCTACTCTAATATTTCTCCTATTTCCTTTCTACACCACTAACTGCTAGATTACATAAAAATGTACTCAAACTTTTTTTTCTTTTGCTTTCTATGTAAAAACTAAGAAAATTTTTAATGCATGAACATTTAAATTGCAATGTTGGCCATATCCGTATTGAGCACATATTATTATGCTAGTTGTTGATTAATTAGATTAACTATGGTACTGTCCAGGCATTCAAATCCTACTAAACAATGAGAATATTAAAATTTTCACCTATGCTTGTCGATCAATTTTAACCTCTTAGAGGCATTTCTTAGAATTCCTTGGAATTCAATACAAAGCAATCAATTGAGGCTTGCATGGATCAAATTCATCTATATATATATATATATTTATTTATTTATTTATTTATTTTTCCCAGCATTTTCATTGTGTTGTAGGTTATAAAGATTTTGGTGAAAGATATGAACAATAGTACTGCAGAGGGCTTTAATGCTGAGAACAAGGACGGCTTCACGCCCTTGGATGTCTCAATGGGAAATGAAAATCAATTGCGTGGATTTAAAACTCAAATGCTTTTAATAGATAAAGGGGCTAAAAGAGGTCGGAATTCACAGTTTCGGGGACTCCTGTTCGGGTTTGATATCAAAGGCGAGATTGATGAAAGTTGGTTTGCTGAGGCACTGCTGGTGGTGGCTATACTGATGGCCACCGTGGCCTTTCAAGCCCGACTTAATCCTCCAGGAGGTGTTTGGCAAGACACTGGATACCACAACGCTACATTGTTAGCACGCAATGCTCTGCAATCCTCCCCTCCAAAACTAGTGCTTCACTATGCCGGGGAATCGATCATGTCGTACGTGGATTCCGGTCGTTACAAGTTTTTCTCGATTTTTAACGACTTATTGCTTTCATCATCATTGGTCGTCATCCAATTGCTATTACACAGTTACATTTTTAAATCCAGGAGGTCGAAGATTGTCGCAATCCAAGTCGCAGACTTTTCACTTAAGGTATTGACGGCCACCTATTTTGCTTCGGCGACTTTTCTTTCATCAGATAAACTACATTTACTTACCTGCTCTGTGGTATTAGTTTCCTCAGTGATGTTGGACATATCCTTTGTCGTAAGGAGCTTTCTGTTAACTGGGTCACAACTTTTTCAATTGTATGGTTCAAATTAATGGCATTTCGCTAAACTCCGACTCAAGAGTTGTAAGAAGTAGGCAGTCTATTATTTCTTTTAGTTATGTTATGCCATATTGAGTATAAGTGCAGTGAGTGAGTCTCCTCCTTGTAATTGTGTATGTTTTAAGTACGTGTTTGCTATGCCCTTTGGTTCTCTCGGAACGAAGCCAAGCATCGAAGTAAGGTTCCGACTCTGATGACTACCCGGTTGATCTTCTTAGACAGTCTCAGTGGAATGTTAAGCTCTCTTAAAGGTTTGCGATTCCCTTCTCATCCTATTTTGAGGGCTCTTGGTTTTGGAAATTAAGGGGAGATTTCCTTCACTTTCCTTCTATGCTTCTATCTTTGCTGTTTTCGTCTCTGAGTTAAAGTTTGGCCGTGCTAAAGCTGCTGTTGATCACGGTTCAGCTCCTGGGCAGTGCTTTGGTGTGATGTGTTTTTGTTACACCCCAAGCTTGATTAACCTTGATTATTGCTAATTAATTGAGTATTAGCCAAATTAATTATGCTTGACTTCCAATTATGATAAGTTAGTATTGATGAATGCATTTGAGTGAGTTGGATGAGTTTTGAACCTTGAATAGGTGAGTTGACACCGATTTGGCTCGGTTTAATGTAATTAAGGGCTTTTTCCGTAATTCTTGATTTTCATAAATTGCATCATTTGCACGTCATTTTACCACTAATGCGTGTATTTTGTCGATCCCATCAACTTTCATAATAGACTTGACCTCATTTGACCACTCATTGAAAAAGTGGACTCTCAATTGACTTAATAAGGAAATGTTCTTATCTAATGGGCTAATTTGCAAAAGTCCATTCTTATGTTATATATATAAGGCATAAAGACCCTTTCCTTCCTTTCATTCATTTCATTCCCCATTCTCTACAACTCTCCCTACCCTTCTCTTTTTCATTCACCCTCCTCATTCAATCACCAAGGAAGTGTTTCATATGCTTAAAGAATTGAGTGGGAATCATCATCTTCTTCATCTTCTCCATTTCTCCTTCATTTTGTGACAAGAGGCATTCTCCAACTCTCTCCATTTCCTCCTAATTTCGAAATCTCTACTAAAGGTGAGTAACAAAACCCTTTGACCATGATTTTGAGCATCTTAGAGATGAATAGACCCATCCTCATACATGCATTTCATCGTCATCTATATTCCATGTTTTTCCATGATTAGGGTTTGCTTTTGGGGCTTTTGGGTCTTTCCTCAAATCTAGTGTGTGAAAAGTTATAAAGCTCTTCTTTGAGGCAAGTATAGACTCTAAACATGCTATACATGTTGTGTAAATGTGTTGATTTGCATCAATCAAGTTTTTATGATTTCTTACATGTATTACTTGGATTCTATTGTTGAAATTATGAGTCTTTGAATTTCTACATTTCTATTTATGTTGAACTTTAAAAAATTTGGTTGCTAATGCATATGGAATGGGATTTACTAATGTTTAAGAAAGATTCAAATGCATGAGAAATGTGAAGGAAAATGACAACTCAAATAGGCAGGAAACAGTGCAGAATTATGGACTGAAATGGACCCAGACAGCAGCTGGGCCTGCTCGAACGGGCCTGGGCTCTGTCAGGCCATTTCAGCTGGTTTCCAGGCCCCATTTCAGCAGGTTTCCAGGCCCATTTCAGTTGGTTTCCAGGCCCCTTTTCAGCTGGTTTTCAGGGCCCATTTCAGCAGGTTTCCAGGCCCCATTTCAGCAGATTTCCAGGCCCATTTCAGCAGGCTTCCTCTCCCCTATTGGAAATGTTAAGTCACCTATGGGCCATGAATGTTTGGGGAATGGAAAGGAAATTATTAAGCTATTAATAGTAGAAAGGAGTTGGAATGAATGAATAATTAAGATGTATACCCTCCTTACCATAGGAACTTAGGTTTCATTTAAATTAGGTCTTAGAATTGGAACCATTAACCCCCTAAGTAAGCCCAAAGGAAATCATAATCTATTATTAAACCATGAAGACTAATTTAGAGATTCAACATAGTATCATCTTAAGTGACACTAAGTAGATAGTAACGTGTTGATTCTTTAAATTAATCTTGTATTGGATAATAGTAGGTTATATGAGTAATAAATTAGTATTAATTACTTATTGTCATATTGATACAATGGGTCTTATATTTGATTTTCCCGTTTGTTCCCCCAAAAGTTGTTTTTCACTATTTGAGATTGATATGGATGGAGCAATTGATTTGAGTGAACGTCCAAATATTTGAAAGGTTATTCGACTTGATTTAGATGGCACTACTTAGCTTTGACCGGACGATACCCGACGGGGTTAAATCCTGGTTTAGTATGGAAAGTCGCTGCGCAGTTGACAGACTGGAGTACCGGAACTCCAGGACCTGGGTAGCTAGGAGGATCTTTGGCCGGACCCCTAGTGACATCCCAACACGATTTGCTCTCAATGAGAGGATGAGCTTTATGTAGTTGCCAATTCTTGTATTTGTATTTTCTTTAATGATTTTAAAAGGACTTACTCAGGAAAATGGATTATCTGAATTCTCTTTTACTCATCTCATTATTATTCTCAAATTATAATTGTCTTCAGAAACTTCATTGTATTCCTGTTTATTGTTTATGCTTGCCAATCGTTGTATTGAGATACTACTCTTGGTGTCACAGGCACAGATGCAGCTCCCGGTCCAGCAGAGACCACGGAGGGAGAGAAGGTTACCCAAGAGGTACCTTCAGGTTTAGAGGAGTGGCCTGGTGTAGGGCCCATGTAGAGACTCCTCGGTTCGGAGAGCGTCAAGATATTTTGAGAGCATAGTAGATGTGTGACTAGTGTTTTTGTTGGGTCACACTTACCTTAATTCATTTTGTTATGTATTTTGGATAATGATGTATAAAACTTTCTTTTGATACAAACATTGTATATCAATGTATAATTCTTTTGTTTTAAACTTGAATGTTATGTTATATATATGAGATTGTACAGGGTTATGATGATCATTTGATATAAGCTTCCGCTATATTAACTGTTGATTGATGGTTATCAGTGAGTTCGACTCACGAGTGGATTTGTTTTCTCCTTCGTGTGCTTGTATTTGACTCGCGACAGGTACAAACACACGGGAGTACGTGTGTTCCACCTCGGGGATTACCCTAGGCCAGGGTGATTCGGGACCGGGATGTGACAGTTTTGCCCTGCTATGGTCCCGGCTGCTCTCTGTAGTGCAGGTTGAGTAGCGCCCAGTTGGCTGGTTCTGTGTTTTGTTGCAGTGCTTGGGTAGAGCCTTGTATTGCTGGGATGTCTTCTTTGCTTAGAGAGGTGCTATTTTCTACTGCTTCTTTGCAGTCTTCTGCAGTGTTGTAGTGTAGTGCTCTCCAATGTCTATCTCTGTGTGAGCAGTGCTATGGCTCTGTGTCTTCCTGCTCCTGGTTTAGAAGCTCTTTGCTGTGTTGTGCCCTGTTTTGTCTTGTGTTGGTGTCCTCTTTGTGCCGGTGCTGTTGGTTTGTGCAGTAAATTGCTGTTTGCAGTGCTATAAGGTGTTGTGGAGTTCTCTTCTCCTCCTTGTCGGCTGAATCTCTCTTTCAGGTTGTTTTCTTTTGATTGTTTTCTTTCTTCTCCTTGTCCTGGGGGCTCTGCCCTTTTTCTTTTTTAATAAAAATTTGCCATTTAGCAAAAGAAGTGTTTGTATGTTTGTAAACAATGTAATAGTGTATTTGTATAAAATTTATAAAGTTCAGTCCCGGCCCCAATGATTGACTTATTGTAGTGGACTTGGTTGGAGGCCTCTAACTAACGACCTGAGTGGATTAGGATTTAGGACTCAAAGCTGGTAAAATTGCAGTACTCACCAAATACAAGAGGGTTTTGTTAGTTCGTTATGTCTAAAGTTTACATAGTCATATAATAGGTTGTCAAAAAAGAACTTTCTCTCTTTATCATGGTCTCAGATTTAAATTTTAATAGACAACAACATCTAACACGCACAATATATAATTGCACTAGGGCCCGCTGTTTGATTGACAATTATAGGACGACATTCGAAATGTTCAATTAATTATCGTGCTGAGATGAGTGGTCTGGTGGACTGCAAGTTCATTAAATGGGTTAGATGACCGACTAATTACTTAAAGATAATGTGGGTCAACACAATCTATGACCATGCCATTGGACTATGGTATTTTTAGAACTAGTTAAAATTAAAGAAACAAAAGTGAATATGCATGAATTTCCATGAAATAATTTCTTTTTCAGTATGATCACCGAGGATTTCAAATTCTAGTTAAGTCAAGCCAGAGTATACATCTCCACCTTACATCCTATACTCCAGGCCACCTTAGTGATCTTAGAGCCCATTTGACCAACCGTTCCAGTTTTTTTTTTTTTTAATTTCATGCAAACAAACAAGCCCTTATGCATTAAAAAAATTAGATGATCAAAACTGTGATGATCAATGAGCTGGATGTTTGCCAGGAGTTAGGTTGATTGATAATTCTCTACACTGTGCGCCTGATGAAGCCTAACTCAAGGAAGGTGGCTTAGTTATAAAACCATCACTACTAGAAAATTGTCTTTTGGCGCAGGGAAAGGCGGGCGGCCGTAATGGCGGTCGCTAAAGCTCTCCTATATACGCCCCGAAAAGCCGATTTTTTCCTTCCCACTTTCCCTTCCCACTTCTTTTTCCCCTGCTCCCGCGCTCTGCTCCCCTTCCCACTTTCCCTTCCCAGCCTGCTCCCGCGCTCTGCCCTCCCTCCGCCGGACGATCTCTTGCGCCGAAGCCGCCACCAGTTATTCTCTCCCTCTCCCTCCACTTTTTTCCTTCCCACTTTCCCTTCCCATTTTTTTCCCCTGCTCCCACGCTCTGCTCCCCTTCCCACTTTCCCTTCCCAGTTTTTTTTCGCCTGCTACCGTGCTCTGCCCTCCCGCCGCACCAGCCACGCCACCGCCGGACGATCTCTTGCACCGGAACCGCCACCGGTTATTCTCTCTCTCTCTCTGTCCCTCCCTCTCCCTCTCCCTCTCCCTCTCTCTCTCCCCTCCCTCTCCCTCTTGCTCTCCCTCTCTCTCTATTTCTCTCTCTCTCTCTCTCTCTCTCTCTCTCTCTCTCTCTCTCGTTTTCCCGATTTATATATGTATATACTTACAAATTTTTTTTTCCATTCTCTTGCTTGCACCATTCAATCTCAGCCATTTCCACTCAGGAGCAGGAGAACTTCAAGGCAACTTTGCTTCAAGGAACAGATAATCTCAGCCATTTCAATCGATCTTACCTGGTAAGAAATTTGATAGAATATTTTCTTTTGTTCACGTGAGGTGTTTTCAATCCAAGGAGTAGAGAAATCCAAGGAGCAGAGAAATCCAAGTTGTTGAATTTGGTTGGGTTTGAGTTTTTACGCTTGAAGATCTGTCGATGCATCTTAGGGTTTTATGTTTTTTTTTCTGGTAAGAAATTTGATAGAATATTTTCTTTTGTTCATGTGAGGTGTTTCCTTCCTTTTGATGTCAATGAATCCAGATCCTGTAAGGCCTAGAGAAATCCAACGAGTAGAACTCCATGTTGGGGAATCTTAACTGTTTTTTTTTTTTTAACAGTTCATATTACAAGAGGTGGGATTCTCTGTTTGTTTGATTGAGGTTGGATGTTTAAATTCTATTTTTTTTTATCTTTAGTGGATATCTGTGATTTGGATTGGGTTTCCCACTTTTTTGCAGATTGGGTTACTGTAGATTTGCAGGCCTCTTAATGTTTCATCATTCTTAGATTCATTTTTCCATTTTCTTGTTTGGCTTATGAACGATTTGTATTTTGCCTAAAGATTTCAGCTTTTTGTGATTTGGATATAATTTCTTCTAAGAACTCTCTCTCTCTCTCTCTCTCTCTCTCTCTCTCTCTCTGTGTGTGTGTGTGTGTGTGTGTGTGTGTGTGTTTAATTTCCTTCATTATTGAGTGGTGGTGGGTAATACTTACATCAATGGGTTGATAAACAAGTGTTAGATGGTGAACTTTTATGGCTCTTTCATGTATTTTTCACGTAATTTAGACCATCTAGGAGGGAGTTTGTGGGGTTACAAATGAAGATGCCACCCCGGCTGCTACTGTTACACAGGGGTGCCGCTGGTTCAATGATCAGGTCTCTTGATTGGGGGACCCTTCTTGTTCGTATATGAAGATCCTAAAATTACTTTTGATGGCCTTGAATTAGATGGTTAGTAAAAACAAGAAGTATGAAACAAAGGTTTGGAAAAAAAAAATCCCAAATCTTGGACAGATAATATTCTTTTAATCTAGAAGATTGTTGGAGTGTTCCTCATCTACTGGGGCCAAATGTAATCAATGGCCTTGATATGAATCCATGGACCACACTTGTTTGCAACTGTTCCGGTGCATGAGGATCTTATCGTTCTTCCTTTATATGCAAGATAGTAAATAAATATAATTATTCCGGTACTTCAGTGATTGTTTTACCAATTGTTGTATACACAAGGAAAAGGAAGTATGTTACAAGTCACAGCGGAAGGGTCGCAGTTTGCACCATGAACTACACACGCGCACACGCACGCGCACACACACACACACACACACACACACACACACACACACACACAAGAATGTTCTTGTAGATGCCCTGTTTGAGAACTTGACATTGTTTTAAAACTTAAACTTGTTGTATGAGAGCCTTGTAGTTACAATTTATAAAGCCTCACAGGATCCAAACTAGATTAATTTCTATCTAATTTTACAACAGTGTGATTCTTTTTACTTCACTTCTTCGTTTGGAATTTTTTTTTTTTTCTATTTGAAGGCCTTAGATGACTCTTCTGATTAGGCCATAGGGTCTTAGTGTCTTATGTATGGAATTTTATGGAATGATAAGAATAGAAGTATGTTGTTTGGGTTTGTAAGCCTCTATCTATGCATTCCAATGGACGATCAGTTTCAGCTTTGGATATTTTCTCCTATCTATGCATTCCAAGGATATTTTTTCCAATGATTATTAATTTTGCTACTCTAGGAGTCTAGGTCATGAATTGAGCGTAGATAGTTTACTGGCACATTAAGTTGAGTTAATCAAAGTCTTCTCAATTCATGGGTCATGCTGAGAAAAAATAAAAAAAGGAAAAGAGAAGTAAAAAATTTGGTGTCCAGCCTTGTATTAGTGAGGCGAAAAATCAATTTGCTGTTAGCTTTATGAAATTGGTGTATATCATATCAGTCACAATGGTATTAACTTTTGTTAATGTTTAAATTGTTTTAATGGTGACAATCTGCAGAATGTACATTCCATTAAATGAAAACATCTATATTTATAATCAAATATTGAACTAACCTTATCCTAAAGATAAGGTAATCTACTAACATTCTATCAACTGTATTCATATACTAGTGATAGTAATGATACATGCTTGACTTAGATTTGGATAAAACTTTATCTCATGGATTTGGATAAACAAATGATTCAATTATGATCCAAGTAAATGAGAAATGGTACTAGAGAAAGGGATGAGAAGACCAAGAGGCTTATGGTTGTGTTTCTTCAAAGACTAGAGCTGGGATGAGAAGAGGCCATTTGTTTTGTTTTTAATTATAAGTGTAGGGATAGAGAGAAGAGGGAGATAGTGCAAACATCATGGAAAAAGATGAATTTTGAATGACAAATTTCTACATCAATGAGCAAACATTCGATTTGGCACACATGTCAAATAAGAAAAAAACAGAAGAAGAAGAAGAAGAAGAAGAAGACTGACTTTGAAATTTCTGTACGAATATCCTGTCAGCATGATGGACCCACACTACATCAAGAAGCTTTTGCTCCTCCAATTGGAAGAAGTTTTTATCATTAAAAAGAAAAAGGGGAAAAAAGTCATAGGACATATAGTAATAGACTTAAAAGCTAAAACCAAAAATTGAAGTCCCCTGCAATTGATATTTTATAGTTTGATAATACACCAACAATCTGTGTCTACAGGAATCCATCCAATCCAGATTAGATGGTGGTGGCATATATGGTCATGGATGGAGGAATTGTTCATCTGGCTTTTCTCACACTTATACTCCTTTAAGAGAAATGAGTTTTATTTTTCTAAACTGTTCATGGGAGATTGCTGTGATTCATGGATTTTTTTTTTTTTTTTTTTTTGTCACAGGTAGTGTTTGTGGTGATTTTAGCAATTTGGGTTTTTTTTATGGATGCCTACAACTTGGGTTTCTTGTAGATTATCTACTTTCTGCTATGTTGTGTATGAGATGATTGTTTTGGTTGTGAGAGGTAGGAAAAGTTGTGTTTGGATGGCATGGGATGAAATTAAAATCTGTTCTTCGATTAATAAATGCGATAAATAAGATTTGATTCTGGGAAGGAAAAAAAAAAAAAAAAAAACTATCAAAAAGCTGTCAGTTTTGGTGCGAATTTGTTGTTCTCACTGGAACCGTTTCTATTTAGAGCTCCACAGTTGAACCAAGGATGTATACAAAATATACTCGTAGGAGTACTTAACCAACATTAGTTTCATAATCAATCAAATGCATTGTTGTAAAACATTGAGACTAAAGGCGAGGTGTTCCAATTTCCCACTGTGTTAAGCATAAGCCTCAATGCATAGGGACTGAGCTTCACCAGGACATCATTCTTTAATAAATAAATAAATAAGTACATAAAAATATGAATTATATTAAAATTGTAAGTGCACAAAAAATCACATACCCGGGGGGGGGGGGGGGGGGGGGTGATTTTGCGGCCCACTGGAAGAGGACGGAGGCTAGAGCTCCTTATAGATGATAGAAAAACCGATGCCTCGAGCCTGAAAGGAGAGGAAGAAGAAGGTCAGAGGACCCTGGCTTGGGCAGCGCAGGGCTCTCCGATGCCTTTGTTAGTTGCAAGTGCAGGACTAAACAGAGGTAGGAGATGAAGTGTGGGAGGAGACGGCGTACCAGCAGCATGTGGATAGCCCTTCTTTTTACCTGTTGAAGGCTTCTGTATTTATAGAGAAGGAGAGTGGACTTTGGGGTAAGCACTTGAGAGGCTGTCCCATCGTAGCCCACTCTATCCCATCGTAGCCCACTCTGTCCCATCGGGCCATACCCTGATGGATGGGCGGTGCAGCTGTGTCAGGGATTTTGGGCAGTGCCCTTATCCTGTTGCCGTGGCATGACAGCTGTCCATGGTCATCCCGATCAGCAATCTGACCGAGACCGATATGGAGCATGGCCGAGGCTGAACTCCTGGTCTCATGCTTGTACCGAGGCCGAAGCCAAGGGGCATGTTACCGAACTGGAGCGCCTAGCCGAGGGCTGAGGTCGGTATTCATGCTTTTGTCGAGGACGGGACCTGAGGTCGGTCGCCTTGGGGAATACCCCCACACAAAGCCCCCCAGCTTTTGACCTCTAAGAGTTCCAAACTCTTTGAGGTTAAAAGCTAAATAGCCTAATGGTTTTTTGAAAGCTGGCGCCAGCACCGAGCTTGACGGTTGTTTTTGTTCAAGGCTAGTGGCGTCACCGAGCCTGAGTATTCTGAAGACTGGCTGGTACTCTTACCGGGGCCAGTGTAATCTTTCGGGCAGCGATCTGGTGCAGGACCGAGATGCTTTATGCCGAGATCGGGACTTAACTGGCTGGTACTTATACCGGAGCCAGTGTAAGCTGGCGGGCAGCAATCTGGTGCAAGACCGAGATGCTGTATGCTTAATTCGGGACTCGACTGGCTGGTACTCTTACCGGGGCCAGTGTAATCTTTTCCTCGAGGCTGGTGGCATCACCAAGCCTGCTCTTTTCGAAGCTGGTGCCATCACCGAGCTTGATATTTTCCGAAATCGGGGCGTAACTGGCTGGTACTTTTACCGGGGCCAGTGTAATTTTGTTTCTCGAGGCTGGTGGCATCACCGAGCCTGCTTTTTTCGATTTCATCTGAAAGGGCGAATGTTACTGCTGCCGAGCAGGAGAAGGCACTGCTGCCGAGCTGGAGAGGACCGAGTCATGCTCGCCCAACTGGTACTATTACCGAAGCTGGTGGCCTCGATGCACTGCTGCCGAACTGGAGAGTTACTTCTGCCGAACTGGAGAGTAGCATTACAACTGAGGTTGATGAAGTATCCCAGCGGCAAAGGATAATGCCATCAAAGCTGATAGTAGAGGACCGTGACGCCAATGGTGGTAGAGGATCGTGCGATCGAAGCTGACGGCGCTGCCGAGATGGGCGTCGCGCGCCGAGATGGGCGCTGCCGACTTCGGGCGTCGCGCGTCGAGGTGGGCGTCGCCGAGATGGGCGCCGCGGACATTGGACGTCGCACGTCGCCGCGCCTGGGAAGGCGTCGGGCGTCGCGAACTTGGGCGTTGCCGCGCCAGGGAGGGCGTCGGGCGTCGCCGAGCCTGAGAGGGGCGTCGCGCGTCGCCGCGCCTGGGAAGGCGTCGGGCGTCGCGAACTTGGGCGTCGCCGCGCCAGGGAGGGCGTCGGGCGTCGCCGAGCCTGAGAGGGACGTCGGGCGTCGCCGCGATGGGCGTCGCGCGCCGAGATGGGCGTCGCCGCGCCTGGGAGGGTGTCGGGCGTCGCCGAGCCTGAGAGGGACGTCGGGCGTCGCGCGCCGAGATGGGCGTCGCGGACATCTGGCGTCGCGCGCCGAGATGGGCGTCGCCGCGCCTGGGAGGGTGTCGGGCGTCGCCGAGCCTGAGAGGGACGTCGGGCGTCGCGCGCCGAGATGGGCGTCGCGGACATCTGGCGTCGCCGACATGGGCGTCGCGCGCAGAGATGGGCGTCGCAGACATCGGGCGTCGCCGACATGGGCGTCGTGCGCCGAGATGGGCGTCGCCGCGCCTGGGAGGGCGTCGGGCGCCGCCGAGATGGGCGCCGCGCCTGGGAGGGCGTCGGGCGTCGCCGCTATGGGCGTCGCTCGCCGAGATGGGCGTCGCCGCGCCTGGGAGGGCGTCGGGCGTCGCCGACTTCGAGGGTCGCCGAGATGGGCGCCGCGCCTGGGAAGGCGTCGGGCGTCGCGATCCGAGATGGGCGTCGCGGACATCGGGCGTCGCCGAGATGGGCGTCGGGCGTCGCCGAGCCTGAGAGGGACGTCGGGCGTCGCCGCGATGGGCGTCGCGCGCCGAGATGGGCGTCGCGGACATCGGGCGTCGCCGACATGGGCGTCGCGCGCCGAGATGGGCATCGCGGACATCGGGCGTCGCCGACATGGGCGTCGTGCGCCGAGATGGGCGTGGCCGCGCCTGGGAGGGCGTCGGGCGTCGCCGACTTCGGGGGTCGCCGAGATGGGCGCCGCGCCTGGGAAGGCGTCGGGCGTCGCCGCGATGGGCGTCGCGCGCCGAGATGGGCGTCGCGGACATCGGGCGTCGCCGAGATGGGCGTCGCGCGCCGAGATGGGCGTCGGGCGTCGCCGAGCCTGAGAGGGACGTTGGGCGTCGCCGCGATGGGCGTCGCGCGCCGAGATGGGCGTCGCGGACATCGGGCGTCGCCGACATGGGCGTCGCGCGCCGAGATGGGCATCGCGGACATCGGGCGTCGCCGACATGGGCGTCGTGCGCCGAGATGGGCGTCGCCGCGCCTGGGAGGGCGTCGGGCGTCGCCGACTTCGGGGGTCGCCGAGATGGGCGCCGCGCCTGGGAGGGCGTCGGGCGTCGCGCGCCGAGATGGGCGTCGCGGACATCGGGCGTCGCCGAGATGGGCGTCCCCAAGATGGACGCCTCTCCGGGCGTCCCCGTTCTTCATCTGCTTCGCCATGAGCCGCTTGATCAGGATCTCCAGGGCGTCGACAACCTTCCACGCGTCGTGGAAGACGATGCCGAGCTGGGGTCGGTGAAGCTGCTGCTGAAATCGTCCCTCTCTGGCTCTTCGAGGCATGGTGTTTGGGAAGATGGCTTTTTGATTTCTTCCCACAGACGGCGCCAATTGTAAGTGCACAAAAAATCACATACCCGGGGGGGGGGGTGATTTTGCGGCCCACTGGAAGAGGACGGAGGCTAGAGCTCCTTATAGATGATAGAAAAACCGATGCCTCGAGCCTGAAAGGAGAGGAAGAAGAAGGTCAGAGGACCCTGGCTTGGGCAGCGCAGGGCTCTCCGATGCCTTTGTTAGTTGCAAGTGCAGGACTAAACAGAGGTAGGAGAT
This sequence comes from Umbellularia californica, assembly GCA_028538565.1. NCBI lineage: Eukaryota > Viridiplantae > Streptophyta > Magnoliopsida > Laurales > Lauraceae > Umbellularia > Umbellularia californica. The sequence goes on along the minus strand of JAPQWN010000006.1, from coordinate 75,487,742 downwards.
GAAGTGTGGGAGGAGACGGCGTACCAGCAGCATGTGGATAGCCCTTCTTTTTACCTGTTGAAGGCTTCTGTATTTATAGAGAAGGAGAGTGGACTTTGGGGTAAGCACTTGAGAGGCTGTCCCATCGTAGCCCACTCTATCCCATCGTAGCCCACTCTGTCCCATCGGGCCATACCCTGATGGATGGGCGGTGCAGCTATGTCAGGGATTTTGGGCGGTGCCCTTATCCTGTTGCCGTGGCATGACAGCTGTCCATGGTCATCCCGATCAGCAATCTGACCGAGACCGAGATGGAGCATGGCCGAGGCTGAACTCCTGGTCTCATGCTTGTACCGAGGCCGAAGCCAAGGGGCATGTTACCGAACTGGAGCGCCTAGCCGAGGGCTGAGGTCGGTATTCATGCTTTTGTCGAGGACGGGACCTGAGGTCGGTCGCCTTGGGGAATACCCCCACACAAAAATAAATAAAAAAGAATCGCGATCTCGCCCCGGCCCATGACTACCCCTAGTAATGGCCCTTGAGGGAAAACAATACTACTATGCACGCTTGACTTATAGCATGTCATACTTTGAAGATGACTTGGCCTAGTTATATAACATGTGGTTTGTTTCTAGTACTCATTGGCTGCAGCAAATATGAGGGGAAGATGCAGGTTAGTTCTCTACCAAAGAGTAAATTCGATTAGTCCGACATAGTTAGTCATTTTAAAGGCCAATGATAGTAAGTTGTTCATGGTTTCCTTTTGACTGTTTATTTTGATTATGTATTTTATAGTTTTAGATTGGATTATGCAATCTGTGAGAGAGCAGAACATCCTCCTTCATTAGTCATGTAGGGTGAGCAATCTCCTTTAGAAGTTAGAACAACTGTGGACAGTGACCAGGAGGGCTAATGTTTGGCTGACAAGTGATGAACAACGGAATAAACACCACCTCAATCACCTCTGGGCATTGGCTCTTGGTCTCTGGTGGGTTAATACCAGGGTGATGGCTTTCTTTAGGAAAACAAGAAACAAAGGCCCCCACAAATAAATATTCTCATGTAGTAGCACTGCATGATCTATGCACGCGTGAGTCAGGACCTGCTGATAAAAATGAGAAAATTGGGAACTGTAATGGGACCGACAAGAGTCTTCTTCAGTCCACTGCTAAAGCCTAAAGCTGGCTTCCACCATCACCGGCCCACTTATTAGAGATTAAGACTCCTCACCTTTTCTTGAGATAGACTCCATATGTCTATCTCTTAATATGGGATTTTGAGAGATGGGGTTGGTTCCTGCTTATCTGGGTTCTTCTTGGGCCTTTTTTGGCCTTTTGAGTGTATTAGGTTAATTAATGGTGCAAAAAAACTTAGAACTGCTATAGATGGTTTTATATTTGAAGATTTCATTGGTTGTGAACCTTCCACTGCAACTTTTATTCATTTGCATGCATTAGTGAAACTTAGATCCGTTCGAGCAGATATGTCTGGTCGAAAGAGAAGAGATCGTCTACGGACGATGGACGAGCTGCTGCGCCAGGCCCAGGCCAGCATGCGATCTGGGGAGCCTAGACCGACAGTGGATGCCGCCCAGTCTAGTTCGATGGCCCCACCGAGTAGGCCATCGACGTCTCATCCGGGTCCATCCACCCCAATGAACGCTTCGGCGTCGACTTCTTCAGCTCCACCGTCTCGGCTTGCATCGGCCGATACACAGACCGGTATAAGTTTATTTAATTAAAACATTTTAATTCTAGCAAGTTATTTTATTTCAATTTAATTAGATTATCTCTAATTTGAACAGGTGCTACGAGCACGCCCCCATCTTCCAGCAGGGGGAGAGGCCCTGCTAGAGGGATTCGGACGTGGAATTCCGGTCATCCCATTGACGTGGAGTTTGATGAGACGTGGCATCCAATCGGTCTGCATGCTCGCGAGCTCATCAGCCAGTTGGGACATATGGTCCGGGATCCATATGCATTCCCTTTGACTACACTCGATTGGGAGGCATTCCCGATGGAGACACTGGATCGTACCTGGCAGCAGGTTAAGGTAATAATTTAACATTTCTCCTCAGGACGTGTCAATTTAAACCATAACTTAATGAAAAATTATTTGTCCTTTTCAGGAAAATTTGAGGGCATATGTCCTGATCTCTTCCGGCCAGTTTGCATGTCGAAGTGTCGGAAGTTATGGAAAGATCATAAAAATAAAATAAAGATGCAGCACTAGAAGCCACACCAGGATGCCCCTGACATACTGACGCGAGTTCCGAGGGGCGTTTTCCCTGATCAGTGGACTCAGCTCGTTCGGTACTGGACGAGCGAGGAGGCACATGTGAGAAACTTGTAATTTTTTCATTTTAATTTTAACAATTTACTAGTGACTAACGTAACTAACAAAAATTAACTGATAAATATTGAAACAGAGAGAGGCTGCTACGAATGCGCGGAACCGCGCAATGCAGGGTCCCGCACACAGGTTGGGGACTTGACACATCACGCAGGTCCGCCACGAGGTAAAAAGTTAGATCGTACATGTAATTTATATTTTGGTCATTTTGTATGATATTATACTAATAATATGAATCTCCTCCAAACAGTTGCGGACCGAGGGCGGTCCGGTCGACAGGATGTCTGTCTGGATGCGTTCTCGAGATCCTCGCCACCCGAAGGTTGCAACTATCATCCGTAAGTTTTTATATTGAACCGCTTATATTATCTGTCTATTACTATGTCTTGTTATGCATGATAGTATATTAAATGAATCAATTACGCAGGCCCTGTTTTAGTCACGTCTGGAGGACTTGCCTGAGGAGGAGCGCAGTTTGCCATCGCGGAGGGATGAGATATTCCACGATGTCATTGGCCGAGACGGGCACGGATACACCCTCACGTATGGGACGGGCATTCCACGCTCGCACATCGCGCGAGCGGAGTCATCCGGTGCTAGCTCCTCCCAGGGCCGACGCCTCCGTACAGATGAGGAGGTCGAGCAATTGCTGCAGTCCATGGAGGCAAGGATCAGAGAGGAGGTCAGGGCAGAGATGAGGGCCGAGTGGATATCCGATATAGCAGAGCTGGAGGCTCGTCTATCACAGAGTCGCGGCCGCTCGCATCAGACCCGCCACCCACTACTCAGGTTAGTAAGAAAAAGTTTTGTATGTTTAAATTGTCAATTATGTCATCGATGTGTCAATATTTATGTTTTTTTAATTTTTTTTGCTATATAATAAATAATTACAGGCACCTGACGCTGGCAGCGACCACAGGGCGAGACATGACTCGATTGGAGAGGGCAGTCATGATCCAGCATCTTCGACTGATCCTGACCAGGTATAATTATTTTTTTAATTCCAGATTTCAACATGTATAGAAAATTTTTAAGTTCTTTTAGAAACTTATAGATTTTGAAACTTAAAAAGTTGGAAACTTATAAATGTAGAAACTTAGAAAGTACTTCCGGAACTGACGGCTCGAGAATCGGACTCCTGGATTGGCCGTAGTGTCGAAACGTAGGTTTAAGTTAATACGTTAAGTTAAAACTTAGTAAATTGGCCTCCGAGCACCCAAACCGGGCAAACGGGCTCCGGTGCCCGTGAAACTGGACGGGCACGAGCCCATAGTCATTCATGATCTGCTGGAATTGACGGCTTGGGATTCCGACTCCCTGATTGCCCGTAGTGTCGAAACCGTAGGTTTAAGTTAAAACTTAGTACATTGGCCTCCGAGCGCCCAAACTGGGCAAACGGGCTCCGGTGCCTGTGAAACTGGATAGGCACGGGCCCAAAGCCATTCATGACTTGCTGGAACTGACAGCTCGGGATTCCGACTCCCGGATTGCCTGTAGTGTCGAAATGTAGGTTTAAGTTAAAAACGTTAAGTTAAAACTTAGTAAATGGGCCTCCGAGCTCCCAAACCGGGCAAACGAGCTCCGGTGCCCGTGAAATTGGACGGGCACGGGCCCATAGTCATTCATGACCGGCTGGAACTGATGGCTCGGGATTCCGACTCCCGGATTGCCCGTAGTGTCGAAACGTAGGTTTAAGTTAAAACGTTAAATTAAAACTTAGTAAATTGGCCTCTGAGCGCCCAAACCGAGCAAACGGGCTCCAGTGCCCGTGAAACTGGATGGCCACGGGCCCATAGCCATTCATGACCTACTGGAATTGACGGCTCGGGATTTCGACTCCAAGATTGCCCGTAGTGTCGAAACGTAGGTTTAAGTTAAAACTTAGTACATTGGCCTCCGAGCGCCCAAACAGGGCAAACGGGCTCCGGTGCCCGTGAAACTGGACGGGCACGGGCTCATAGCCATTCATGACCTGCTGAAACTGACGTCTCGGGATTCCGACTCCCGGATTGCCCGTAGTGTCGAAATGTAGGTTTAAGTTAAAAACGTTAAGTTAAAACTTAGTAAATGGGCCTCCGAGCGTCCAAACCGGGCAAACGGGCTCCGGTGCCTGTGAAACTGGACGGGCACGGGCCCATAGTCATTCATGACCTGCTGAAACTGACGGCTCGGGATTCCGACTCCCGGATTGCCCGTACTGTCGAAGTGTAGGTTTAAATTCAAAAGTTAAGTTAAAACTTAGTAAATGGGCCTCCGAGCTCCCAAACCGGGCAAACGGGCTCCGGTGCCCGTGAAACTGGACGGGCATGGGCCCATAGTCATTCATGACCTGCTGGAACTGACGGCTCGGGATTCCGACTTCCGGATTGCCCGTAGTGTCGAAACGTAGGTTTAAGTTAAAACTTAGGAAATCGGCCTCCGAACGCCCAAAACGGGCAAACGGGCTCCAGTGCCCAAGAAACTGGACGGACACAGGCTCATAGTCATTCATGACCTGCTGGAACTAACGGCTCGGGATTCCGACTCTCGGATTGCCCGTAGTGTTGAAACGTATGTTTTAAGTTAAAACGTTAAGTTAAAATTTAGTAAATCGGCCTCCGAGCGCCCAAAACGGGCTCCGGTGCCCGTGAAGATGGACAGGCACGGGCCCATAGTTATTCATGACGTGCTGGAACTGACGGCTCGAGATTCCGACTCCCGGATTGCCCGTAGAGTTGAAACGTAGGTTTAACTTTCAAAATTTTAATTTTAATTTTTCATTTTGTTTATATTTACTATTGCTTAGCTGATTTATGTGGTGTGCTTGGATGTCCTAAGCGGAGGACGGGATTTATCGCTGTGTAGCACTTCGCTCACGAAGAGGTCGAATCCACAGAGAACGGACTAAGGTTTCAGCTCGAGAGGACTTCTTTTGGTCTAGAGTGACCAACTTTTGTCAAGGGTTGAATTGATTCTAGGCTAAGGACTAATTAACACTGCAAAACCAATTGAAATTGTTAAGCTGAGAGATGGTTCAACCTAGGGTTCAATTCACCCGGGATTACATGATTTCATCTTCCTTTCCATTACGCAGGTTAGAATTTGAGCAATCCAATTCTTACCTGGAAAATTCCTTCGTAAAAATCAAATATCAATCCAAGTGAATAATTTCCAAAGAGATTCTAAACGTTCTAATCAATAACCTGAGAGTCATCGACCTAAGCACCAATTGTATCACCCTAGATGAACACAATTGGTAAAAGGCTTAACATCTCAGTTAAGATTTCTGAAAACAGAACATCAATGGAAATTATCTTTCATCATTAAAGCATGATCAGGAAGAATAACCATGTAAACCCAGGGTAACTTCCCCTTAGATTAAACCATCTGAGATTCTACCCCTCCATTAATGGAGAAGTCTAAATACAAATTAAATGAAAGCAAGAGAATAGAAAGAACAATATTAAAACATTACCTCTATCGAAAACTTGAATTAAAAATGAAGGATTCTGTCTTACTACATGTGCTTAGCAAACTTGAACAATGATTTTCAATGGAAAACTCCCTATACATTCATCTATCAAAGGAGGAAAGAAAAGGGGGCTGGGAAACCAAGACTATTCCCAGATAACCCTAAATGTCGAGTTACAATGCTTTATATAGGTCCCCAAAACTTTAATTACAAAAGTGCCCCAAAAAGTGAAATCCGAGTGTTCTACCGGTAGAACTACCGGTAGAACAAGTGCACAGCTGATGTCCATCTCTCTGCCTGATTTTCAGCCATTTCTACCGGTAGAAATTGCGGTTTAACCTTTTCTACCGGTAGAAATTCTGGTTGGACGAGTAGAACTCCATGCCTTCAGCTCACTGGTTGAATTTCAGCATTTTCTACCGGTAGAACTTGCGGTACAAGAAGTTCTACCGGTAGAAATTCCGGTAGAAGAGTGAAATCTCATTTTTTTCAGCTTTCTGTCCAATTTTTGGACATTTCTACCGGTAGAACTTCCGGTTGGAGTATAGAAGTGCAATTTCTTGCTTTTTGTTGCTCAATTCTTCGAAGTCACTTGATCCTTCAATCTGCACTTGGTCTATTCATCATCCCAAAAGCTTCATTCTTCACTAATTTCCTGCAATTGACCAAAGACCAACACTCGTGCAAAATTATATGAAATCAAAGGAATTAAACACGAATGAAGGTGATGGAAGGGAAATTAAGTCTCTAATTACTTAACAATTAGGTACTTATCACACCCCCCAACTTGGACTTTGCTAGTCCCTAGCAAATTAAGAAGAAGTTATCTTTTTGTACAGATGATTCTCAATTAAACATGGAAATACATGACTTATGCCCAATTGATGCAAATGTCTAAGGCCATGAAAACATTCAATCAAGATGTTCAATTTAAAATGAGTTAGCCATCACATCCAATTTGATTCCAAATCTCACAAAAGCTCATCACTCAAGTAACTGTCACACATTTGAACGAACATATCCCATAAAAACTAATCTCACGATACTATCCTAACATCACACACATACAAAACAACACAAGAGTAGCATATAATTCAAACATGCATGCCATGTTAATGGAAGTAATGACACAAACAGATTAATCAAGGACTTTAGGATTGAATTGAAAAGGGTTATCAATGAAAGTTTTAAGACCAAATGGGGCATGGCCTTACATGGCTTGGGTCAACTACCCCATGGCCATGCCCATCACAATTCACTTGACAAAAAATGCAAAATGAGGCAATTGAAATACCACCCGCTGCTAAACTAAGACCAACCATCACCCTAGACAATTCATTCACTGACTAATTCTTCAGTATCATCTTCCCCTTCATCTTCATCTTCATCTTCATCCTCCTCATCATCATCTTCTTCTAACTCTGCCTCTTTTCCTGCTGCAGCATCACCATCACCCTTAGGCTGGCTCGGGCCTGCCTCTGCCTCTCTCTGGGGTGACACATATGGCTCAGCTCCTTGTGATACGGCAAACTTCATCAGATACTCCTGCCGGGATCTCTGCTTCTCCATTTCTTGTCGAATCTTTTTCTGCCCATCTATGCAGTCATCCACCTTGCACCCAATCCACTTCAATAAATCCTTCATATAAGTCTGAAAAGATGAACCCTTCACTTGCTTTGGAAGGGACGAAGAGGGCTGAGCTGCTGCTGGAGAGTCCCGTTTTTGTGATCGGGCTTTCGCCATGGTTTTAACAGTGATTGCCCCCCTATCACTAGGCAGAAGCCGGTCATCTGGACCTCTTTCCACCTTCTGATCCAAACATATCTTAGTGATGAGACAAGGGTATGGGAGGGCTGCCTTAGCTGTGCTCTCTTCCGGGTATCTCCTCATCTGATTGTATATGAATTGAGCTACATTCAGCCCTTCATTTGGGCTCCAGATTACCCAAAGCAATTCCATCTCCTTCCTTCCCAGCATCTTCTCATCACCTCGAGGGAAGATGTTGTAATGCATGATTTTATTCAACATTCCTGCTTCCCCATTCAAATTCCCAACTGTGGTTGTCCCTTCTACCACAGCTTCTTCTCTCAACACCAATTGGGCATAGGGAATTTCCAAGGAGACATTTTGAGGGTTAGGGAATGTGATCTTCTCCCTAGCCACAGGGGTGTATCCTAGGACTTTTGCAATGATATATTGGTCCACCCTAATCCTTGTTCCATTCACCATGGCAACAATTTGCTCACCCCCTGCTATAACAAGCTCCATAGACTTGTAAAATTGACGAACGAGGTTAGGAATATACCCTGTGAATGCAGTGTCCATATACTCTAGTTTGCTGCTAATTATTGCTCCGAAGCACTCTCCATTCCCAAGTTTCCCCACATCAACTCTACGTTCGATGACAAAGGCCTTCTTGTCAACTTTCTTCTCCCATTTGATTTGATCCGCAGTTTTCTGAGGAGGAGGAGAAGACTCCCTTGGTCTTTTTTCTGCCCTTCTCTCACTTCCCCCTGAAGTGCTTCCCTTGGATTTCCTTACTTTGGCAACTGCTCCTTTCTTTGGTGCGCTCCCAACACTCGGATTTTTTGTTCTTGGCATGGTTAGGGTTTTGGAGAATAAGGAGGGTGGAATGTAGAATGAAAAAAAAGGGTTTGTGGAGGAGAGATGATTGGAGTTGATGAATGTATGGCTAAAGGGGGAAGGTTGAAATTTTCGGCCAAAGTGGGTTTCTTAGGGTTTTGGAAGGTTTTAATCCGATGAAGGAGAGAGGAATGGAGATGGGATTAGAAGTTTGGACGAGTTTGGCTGAAGATTGGGTGGATCAATGGAGGATTTGGAAGTTTGGGGCTAGGGTTTTTGAGAAGGAAGGTGTTTCCGCCAGAGAGAAAGGTGAAGGAAGAAAACGAAATGAAAACAGCATGAGGGCAAGATATATAACTTGAGTGCCTGGGCCCGCATTTTCTACCGGTAGAACTACCGGTAGATAATGTTCTACCGGTAGAACTACCGGTAGATAATGTTATACCGATAGAACTACCGGTTCTGTTATAGCATTCAAAAGTCCACACTCTCTGCCAAAAATTCCAGTTTTTGAACCGGTGTTTCTACCGGTACTGCTTTTCATTCTTCCTTTTCTACCGGTATAAATACCGGTAGAAATGCTCTTCTGTTTTTTTTTTTTTTTTTTTTTTTTTTTTTCTGAAACTTCACCTTCTCTGCCTCAGTTTTCCATTTCTAAACCGGTGTTTCTACCGGTACTGCCGTTCATTCATCATCATTTTTCAAACTTTTTTTTTTTTTTTTTTTTTTGAATGAATGACTACAAAGCCACAACTTTCTTCCTCTGATTTTAATATCTGCAGTCGTAAGCCTCACTTATAGTCCTTCGAAGCGACTCATTAACGAATTTCACCAACTATGCAACGGGCTACTGAAAGAGCAGAAGTCTCACTGAATCCATCTTCATAAAATGCCTTCATTTCAGCCACTCAAAAACTCCACTACAAAGGAATAGAAGCTCAACTCCACTGTAAAGTTATTCTTATACATATCACAACCAAATCCAATTTTCAATAGGCACCCATTTTTCACCTGCAGAAATTCTTCAAACCCCCCATTCCTCCTCTACACCGGTCCCCTAAGTTTTAGCACAAGAATAATAGGATAAGGAACATGGCTCAAAAAAAAAAAAAAGGTACAAGGGTGACTCTTTTCTGGTTTCATAGACAACAAAATTTCCTTGTATTAACAGTTTGTGCCACCACTTCCAAAAGAGGTAAAATGAATGCAATTCAAAGCTACAAAAGTGTGAATTTGCAAGTGTGTGGAATCTAATCTATCACTCAAGCACTCTAAAAAAAACAAGGGATATGGTATGAATTCAATTTAATGTGATGATCAACTCGACAATCATTCAAAGACACCTAGTTATCACAGAGGGCATAAATCATGTAATTCACGGAAGTTGAATCTCCAAATGAGAATTTCGATGAAATGAAAGCAAGGCTTGGATTAACACTTTCTAAATACTGAAAAATGAACTATATTCATGTATGAACAAGTATCTATAAGCATGAATGAATTTCATGCCTCTCCCCCCCAACTTAAACAAAACATTGTCCTCAATGAATAAAAGAACTAAGAACAAAGGGAAAAGAGAGGAATGAAGTTACCAATTTACCAAGGTTGTTGTTGTAGAACGAATAACCTGCCAAGACTTAACAGCAACCATTGGTTAGAAACAAAAAAGGGGTAAGCACCGATGGCGTACCCAAAAAAAGAATTTCCACTTTTCATTGGTCTTTTAAAGTCAGATTCCAAGACATCACACGAAAGAACGATGTGATACGGAGTAGCATCATACGCTATTTATTTGAAGATGCAATTAGGCCAATCATGCACACAAACAAGATAAAGACATCAAACAGAGAAAAACAGAATGCATGCAAGCTGGCACAAACAAAGTCAAGGAAGATTAAGAACTAGTGGGTTCCGGATAAACCGGATCCACTAACTCTTCCACAGTTTCATCTTTTACAAAATTCTCAAGAAATGGCTTAAGCCTTTGCCCATTAACTTTGAAAATCTTACCATCATTTTTATTAAAAACCTCAACAGCACCATGAGGGTAGATTTTGTGCACAAAGTAAGGCCCAGCCCATCTTGAACGCAACTTTCCCGGGTGGAGATGAAGTTTTGAATTATATAAAAGGACCTTTTGCCCCACCTCAAAGTTTTTCCTCACAATGTTTTTATCATGAAAAGCCTTGACCTTGGATTTGTAGATATTAGCGTTCTCATAGGCTTCTCTCCTCATCTCTTCTAATTCGGTCAATTGGAACTTCCTAAGGACACCTGCCTTGGGCAAAGAGAAATTTAAAGTCTTGAGAGCCCAGAATGCTTTATGCTCAATTTCGACCGGAAGGTGACAAGTCTTGCCATACACAAGCCTATACGGAGACATCCCTAAAACTGTCTTGTAGGCCGTTCGATAGGCCCATAAAGCATCAGTCAACCGAGTTGACCAATCCTTCCTATTAGGATTCACAGTTTTCTCTAAGATGTGCTTGACCTCCCTATTGGCTAATTTGGCTTGCCCATTGGTTTGGGGATGATAGGCAGTGGACACTTTATGGGTGATCCCATACTTGGCCATCAAGGCCGCGAAGGGACGATTGCAAAAGTGAGTGCCCTGATCACTAATTATGGCTTTCGGCATCCCAAACCGAGACAGAATATTTTCCTTCATGAATTTGACCACAACCTTGTGGTCATTGGTCTTAGTGGGAATAGCCTCTACCCACTTAGACACGTAATCTACAGCCAGAAGGGTGTAGAGGAATCCATACGAACTCGGGAAAGGACCCATAAAATCTATACCCCAGCAATCAAAGATCTCTATGATAAGCATGGGCTGAAGGGGCATGGCATTCCTCTTGGAAATAGCTCCTAACCGCTGACATTTAGGACAAGACCGACAAAACTCATGGGCATCTCTAAAAAGTGTGGGCCAGAAGAAGCCACACTGCAAAATCTTTGCAGTGGTCTTTCTTGATGAGAAGTGACCCCCACACGCCTCAGTGTGGCAGAATGACAAGATACTCTGTTGTTCCGACTCAGGGACACACCTCCTAATAATCTGATCAGCACAATACTTGTAAAGATAAGGATCATCGAAAGCGTACTTTCTCACCTCCACTAAGAACCTTCTTCTCACTTGAGAAGTCCAGTCAGTAGGAAGCTGCCCTGTCACGAGATAATTGACGATATCCGCATACCACGGACACGTCGACATTGAATATAACTGCTCATCGGGAAAAGAATCAAGGACCGGAAGATGGGATGACTTATCCTCGAACTCAAGTCGCGAAAGATGATCCGCAACGACATTCTCAACCCCCTTCTTATCCTTGATGGTGATATTAAACTCTTGGAGCAGCAAGACCCACCGAATGAGACGCGCTTTCGCGTCTTGTTTGCTCATCAGATACTTGAGCGCTGCGTGATCAGTAAAAACAACAATCGGGGAACCTATGATATAGGATCTAAACTTATCAAGAGCAAAGACCACAGCAAGCAGCTCTTTCTCTGTGGTGGTGTAATTGAGTTGAGCATCATTCAGGGTTTTGCTGGCATAAGCAATGGCATAAGGGACTTTATCTCTTCTTTGACCCAAAACGGCACCAATGGCATAGTCACTAGCGTCGCACATCAACTCAAACGGAAGACTCCAATCCGGGGCTTGCATAATAGGTGGAGAAGTGAGGCACGCTTTCAAAGCGCTGAAGGCTTTCTCGCAAGCCTCGGTCCAAACAAATGGTGCCTCTTTGGTCAAAAGATTGCACAAGGGGCGTGCAATAGCGCTAAAAGCACGAATGAATCGCCTATAGAAACCACAATGACCTAAGAATGATCGGATATCTTTGACACATTTGGGTGAAGGTAATTGGGAGATCAATTCCACCTTAGCCTTGTCCACTTCAATGCCTCTAGGAGAAACTATATGGCCTAATACAATCCCTTGTGTCACCATGAAATGACACTTCTCCCAATTCAGGACTAACTTCTTCTCCTCACATCTTTCTAGGACTTTTTCTAAATTTTCTAAACACCCCGCAAAGCTATCTCCAAAAACAGAAAAATCATCCATGAATACCTCCAAGAAGTCCCCGACCATGTCATCAAAAATACCCATCATGCACCTCTGAAAGGTGCCCGGGGCATTGCACAACCCAAAGGGCATGTGCCTATAAGCGAAGGTCCCAAAGGGACAAGTGAACACGGTCTTCTCCTGATCCTCTAAAGACACTTCAATCTGATTATATCCTGAATACCCATCCAGGAAGCAATAGAAAGTATGATTTGCAACTCTTTCTAAGACTTGATCAATGAAAGGAAGAGGGAAATGGTCCTTCTTCGTGCTGGCATTAAGCTTTCGGTAATCGATACAAACTCTCCACCCCGTGGCAACTCTAGTAGGGATTAATTCTCCTTCTTCATTAGCCACAACAGTTACCCCTGCCTTTTTAGGCACTACCTGTATAGGACTCACCCATTTACTATCAGCTACAGGATAGATAATCCCAGCATCAAGCAATTTCAGAATCTCCTTCCTAACCACATCTTTCAGAACAGGGTTTAATCTACGCTGGGGTTGGCGGGAAGGGTTGACATCATCCTCTAAATGAATCCTATGGGTGCAAATCAAGGGACTAATCCCTTGTAGATCAGCTAAAGTCCACCCAATTGCTCTCTTGTGCCTACCTAAGACCTCTAACAGCTGGGTCTCTTGGTGTTCCTCAAGAGAGGAGGAAATCACCACAGGATATGACTCGTCGACACCAAGAAAAGCGTATTTTACCGAAGAGGGTAAAGGCTTCAACTCAAGCGTAGGGGCTTCCTCACTACTAGGCATAGACTTAGCTTCCGATTTCGGAAGCTCTTCAAATTTTGGTGCCCAATACGCAGTACCCTTGACTTCCTCAACCTCATCTAATAGAGAATACAAATACTCTACCTCAGGGGATTCAAGAAACTCCCTCTCCTCTTGGGTCAAGAATGTCTCTAAAGGATCTGAATATAAGTGTGTGTCCACATGTTCTTGAACCAAACTCTCTATTAAACTCACCTCATGTATCTCCTCATCATCTCCCAATTGGGAGGCAACATTGTAGATGTTCAGATCAAGGGTCATGTTTCCAAAGGTGATGGACATGTTCCCATTCCTAACCTTGATGACTGAATCTATGGTGGCTAGGAAAGGACGACCTAAAATGATAGGGGCTTGATCACTAACCCCTAGATTTGGACATGTGTCCAACACAATGAAATCTGCGGGATACACGAAACTCCCTATCTGAACTAACACATCCTTCAAAATCCCCTTAGGGACTCTAACACTCCTATCTGCCAACTGAAGTGTAACCGAGGTGGGCTGAAGTTCCTCCAACCCGAGTTGGAGGTAGACTGAATAAGGCAAAAGATTGACACTTGCCCCTAAATCACACAAAGCTCTCTCTATCTTCTTTCCCCCTATCTCTACCGAAATGCAAGGACAACCAGGATCCTTGAATTTGGGAGGAAGAGAACCAGAGATGGTGGTACTGACGTTGGCTGCTAGGAGGACCTTGTTTTGATGCACGAACTTGCGCTTGTAAGTGCACAAGTCCTTAAGATACTTCGCATAGACAGGAATGTGTTGGATAGCATCCAAGAGCGGAATGTTGAGCTTAACTTGAGAGAAAAGCTCCTTAAGAGATTCTGCAAGATCTGGTTTGGACTTACCTCTCAACCTCTGAGGGAAAGGAGCTGGGGGTTGGAAAGCTTGGACTTTAGGATCTTGAATGGTAGAAGTGGGAGACTCATCTTTCTTAATTTCATTGGACTCATTAGATCTCTTTGAAAGCTCATCCCTAGACTCGGAATTCTTAGGCTCCTCCACTTCATGCGAAGCAGGAGGTGCCATGGAAGTAGAAACATCAGGTTTAGATGGCTTGGGAGAGATGGTTTTATCAATGATCTTACCACTCCTCAAAATGGTGACAGCCTTAAGTTGCTCCATTTGAGCATCCGACTCACCGGAATCAGCCACAAAGTGTTGGCCTTGGACATTAGGGATAGCTTGGGTAGGCAAGGCACCCCTTGTGGTTTGACTAGCACTCACCGCATTGGTAAGTGTAGTTAATTGAGATTTGATGTTCTCTAGGGTCCGGTTGTTCTGCTCATTGATGGAAGTCTGACTACTCAAAAAGGCTTGGAAGGTGTCTTCTAGACTTCTCTTATGGGGAGGCTGATATGGAGCATGACCTTGAGGGGGTCCTTGTTGCTGAAAATGTTGATAAGACTGGGATGGAAACTGCTGCTGAGATGGGAATCTCTGCTGCTGATACTGTGGGGCAGATTGGAAGAATTGCCCTTGACCTTGATTAGACTGAGGAAATTGCCCTTGATTCGGATAGGGCTGAGACTGAAAACTTGAAGAATTCTGATTGTGGGCTTGGGGTGGGTTGTCTCTCCACCGAAAATTGGGATGATCATTGTATCTAGGGTTGAAGTTCTGATATTGGTTAGATTGGAAAGAAGACTTCTGCTGGGGATTCACAGCATTGACATCAGATGGAGGGTTACCATGGAGTAACTCCTTGATGGAAGGAATGGTTGGACAATTGTCTGTACCATGATCATTCTGTGAACAAATTGCACACAATTGATCCACTTGGGCAACTGGTGTAGGATTAATCTCACTAACTCTTTTCAGCTCTAAACCTTCTATCTGACGGGTAAGTTGAGCTATCCTTGCACTCAAATCCTCCTTCTCACTCAAAGTAAACTTTCCTGCACTAGGAACACTAGGAAACACATTTGGAGTTGTTCTATCATTGGGATTGGTGGTGTCCCAAACCTGATATTGCTCTGCCAAACTCTCTAAATATGCATAGGCTTCATGAGGTTCCTTGGCACGGAAAGTACCATTGCACATCATATCAATGAACTGTTTGTTTGTTGAACTCAATCCTTCATAAAATATTGTAACCAACTCAGGAATGGTAAAACCATGATGAGGGACCAAGTTCAACGTCTCATGGAACCGATCCCAACATTGATGAAAAGACTCTCCCCCTTTTTCAGCAAAACTCTGGATATTTTTCTTTAAAGCAATTGTTTTCTGATGGGGAAAGTATTTTTTATAAAACTCTCTTTGCAATTGATCCCATGTGGTGATTCTTACAGACCTCAGATTGTTCAACCAATTTTTGGCATTCCCTTTCAAGGAGAAAGGAAACAACCGAAGTTTGGCTGATTCTCTTTGAGCTGCAGGACACATGGTTTCAATTATGGCATTGAACTCTTTAACGTGCAAATAAGGCATTTCAGATGTCATTCCATGAAAGGTAGGGAGATGAGTCAAAATATTTGGTTTGACCTGATATGCAATTGCACCCTGAGCTTCATCTACAATGCAAGATGGAGCATCAGTCCACCTAGGGGTCAAGTAATCATCCATTGTCCTAGGTGGGACAGCTTGATTATGTTGATTATGGGGGTCATTATCATTCTGTCGATCTGCCATTGTTTCAAAAGAAGGGTCGGGCAGGGGAAGCGCAACAAAAATGTCGATCCCTGGCCAATCGGTTATAGGAACTTCTGTAAGATCTACTCTGACCAATCTGTTGTGTATGTCCCTACGGTAATGAGAGGACATATAACACAAACAACCCCAATTATCAAAATAATCAACTAATCCTAAAGGAAAACTAAAAAGAAAAGAATAAGAAGAAATACTCACAAAGCTGTTTTTACCTTAACTGCCGTTCCCCGGCAACGGCGCCAGAAATGCTTAGCTGATTTATGTGGTGTGCTTGGATGTCCTAAGCGGAGGACGGGATTTATCGCTGTGTAGCACTTCGCTCACGAAGAGGTCGAATCCACAGAGAACGGATTAAGGTTTCAGCTCGAGAGGACTTCTTTTGGTCTAGAGTGACCAACTTTTGTCAAGGGTTGAATTGATTCTAGGCTAAGGACTAATTAACACTGCAAAACTAATTGAAATTGTTAAGCTGAGAGATGGTTCAACCTAGGGTTCAATTCACCCGGGATTACATGATTTCATCTTCCTTTCCATTACGCAGGTTAGAATTTGAGCAATCCAATTCTTACCTGGAAAATTCCTTCGTAAAAATCAAATATCAATCCAAGTGAATAATTTCCAAAGAGATTCTAAACGTTCTAATCAATAACCTGAGAGTCATCGACCTAAGCACCAATTGTATCACCCTAGATGAACACAATTGGTAAAAGGCTTAACATCTCAGTTAAGATTTCTGAAAACAGAACATCAATGGAAATTATCTTTCATCATTAAAGCATGATCAGGAAGAATAACCATGTAAACCCAGGGTAACTTCCCCTTAGATTAAACCATCTGAGATTCTACCCCTCCATTAATGGAGAAGTCTAAATACAAATTAAATGAAAGCAAGAGAATAGAAAGAACAATATTAAAACATTACCTCTATCGAAAACTTGAATTAAAAATGAAGGATTCTGTCTTACTACATGTGCTTAGCAAACTTGAACAATGATTTTCAATGGAAAACTCCCTATACATTCATCTATCAAAGGAGAAAAGAAAAGGGGGCTGGGAAACCAAGACTATTCCCAGATAACCCTAAATGTCGAGTTACAATGCTTTATATAGGTCCCCAAAACTTTAATTACAAAAGTGCCCCAAAAAGTGAAATCCGAGTGTTCTACCGGTAGAACTACCGGTAGAAGTCGTTCTACCGGTAGAACTACCGGTAGAACAAGTGCACAGCTGATGTCCATCTCTCTGCCTGATTTTCAGCCATTTCTACCGGTAGAAATTGCGGTTTAACCTTTTCTACCGGTAGAAATTCCGGTTGGACGAGTAGAACTCCATGCCTTCAGCTCACTGGTTGAATTTCAGCATTTTCTACCGGTAGAACTTGCGGTACAAGAAGTTCTACCGGTAGAAATTCCGGTAAAAGAGTGAAATCTCATTTTTTTCAACTTTCTGTCCAATTTTTGGACATTTCTACCGGTAGAACTTCCGGTTGGAGTATAGAAGTGCAATTTCTTGCTTTTTGTTGCTCAATTCTTCGAAGTCACTTGATCCTTCAATCTGCACTTGGTCTATTCATCATCCCAAAAGCTTCATTCTTCACTAATTTCCTGCAATTGACCAAAGACCAACACTCGTGCAAAATTATATGAAATCAAAGGAATTAAACACGAATGAAGGTGATGGAAGGGAAATTAAGTCTCTAATTACTTAACAATTAGGTACTTATCAACTATATATTGCCAATTTTTATAATTAACTATTAATATTTATTTCCCTTTTTCTGTTCAGGTTTGAGAGCATCGGATCGATCTCGGCACCCTTCTCAGACAATTTGTTTATTTTTTTAATGAATATAATTTGTTGAAACTTTTGTAATGAATTTAATTTGTTGGAACTTTTGTAATGTTTTGAATATCATTAATATAAGACTTTGTTTTGGTATTAGTATTTTTAATTGATTTTCGTAGTTTGATATAATATATTCATCTACAGGTATAAAAAGCAGGAAAATTAGCAAGCAAAAAACAAAAAAATTTATTATAAAAAAAATATGACTACTGGCGGTCGCTAATGGTAAATTTTTTTAAAAAATAAAAAATTTTAAAACTATTAGCTAATGCGGTATTAGCAACTGCTAATCAAGTATTAGCGACCGCCATAATAGTCTTAAAAATTAAAAAAAAAAAAAATTTTGCCGTGGTCGCAATACTATTAGCGACGAACTTGTCGCGGCCCCTCCTTGGCGGTCACTAGGCGGTCGCTAAAGACTATTAGCGACCGCCAGTGGACTTTTAGTAACGGCGTTTGGCGGCCGCTAAAAGTCCTTTTTCTAGTAGTGCATGACCATATATGGAAACCATTGATTAGTTTGATTTTAGCATTCTCTTGTTCTAATCGCAATCTATCTATGCTTATGAAAACTACAAACATTTTAAGCTCAAATGTTCAGAAGTAGGAATGCTTAAAAATCGAAAGGGGAAGGTATAATGCACCGAATTGGCATTGTTACTTATATGTCGTTTGCTGCAATGGTAAAATACTCAGGTGCCATGCGTGATAACGTAGGTTCGAGACTTGTGAGCTACCACTTTGTGGAAAATTGCCAAATGTTAGTACCGTCTACAGTTTAGACCCTCTCAAGACCCTGCTTTAGCAGGACTCGCACTAGGTAATGACCTTTTTTTTACTTACATGTTAGATCAATGATTGTCATTTTCTTTGACCAATAACAAAAACAATGGATTATTTTAAATAAGTAATGCATTCAAAGACAACACATGTTGGTAGGAGTTTCCATGTCAAATCTTCATGGCACCTTATCTCAATTCATATGAAATCTTTGAATATTAGCTTAAACGTTATTTTTAAGTTTAAAAGACATTATTATGACTTTTTATTTCAAGTTTAAGAATAATAGCCAATAGTTTAGTTGGTCAGACCCTTCCCTTCCACAGAAACAACATGGACTAATGGTGAGCTAAAACACTAATGGTGAGGAACTTGGCTAATGAGTGTCTTTGAATGGGGGTGTAAGTACTTGCCTTACAAAAAAAAAAAAAAAAGGTTAAAATACTAAAAGAAATACTTATTTGTTGAATATAATATTAAGAATAAAATTTGCAACTCGGTTTCATATTTTGGTCCTAATGTTTCTTATTATTTTGTCCCGAAACATGTATTTAAACTATTCTTAAAATTAAGGTAAAAGAAATAGGTTCTATTTCTTTTTTTGTTTCATATTTTGTCCCTTCCCTAATGTTTCATATTTTGTTTTTTCTTAGACTTCTGGATTTGGACAAGTTGTTGTTGTTGTTTTTTTTTTTTTTATTTTTTTTTGCTTAATGGTAAATTTGAATTAGAAAAAGGGGGAACTGGCCAAAGGGCCCCAATGCAAGAGAAGAAGAAGAAACAACGAAAAGAAAATTACAAGGAAAACCAAACTTGAAAAAGGTATTTGGACAAGTTATAGCCACTAATTTTAACTTTTAAGACTAAAAGGTATTTATCTCCATTTCTTGCAATAGATCAAGGTCTGGTTCATCGAAATTGCTTTATAGTGGCAAAGGCCACCTGATGTCTGTTTTTTGGTAAGGGTGAAATGACATAAAATAAAATAATCTAATTAAAAGCAAATGAAAGACAACATAGCGACTTGAGAGTAAACGTTAACGCAGAAAATGACAAATTAAGTGTGGTGGGGCCGGATAATGCACAACATTGCTTCCACGTCCCATTTAACTCCTTCACAAAAAGTGGGCGGGTCCAGATCATTTTAATTAGGGGATTTGATATATCAATCCCCTAAATACTCATTGATGACTAAAATTCTCTAAATGTCATCAGAGTCGTTTGACTCTGGTACACTTTTTTTATACTTTTTTGCCCTTGATCCTATGATATCATGAGAGTTTAAAAAACCCATGATATCATGAGATCCCAATGTTAAAAGTTGAAAAGCTACTTGTGCCATGTGATATCATAGGTTTTTTAAATCCCATGATATCATGGGATCGAGGGCAAAAAAAAAAAAAATGTACCAGAGTCAAACGACTTTGGT
Organism: Umbellularia californica; assembly: GCA_028538565.1. Classification (NCBI taxonomy): domain Eukaryota; kingdom Viridiplantae; phylum Streptophyta; class Magnoliopsida; order Laurales; family Lauraceae; genus Umbellularia; species Umbellularia californica. The sequence continues at coordinate 75,467,816 of JAPQWN010000006.1, read as the reverse complement.
GATATTTAGAGACTTATTGTCATTAAATTGGAGATAGAGTGTTTAAGGGGCATTGAAATGTCAAATCCCTTTTTAACTATTTTATCGGTCCTAGTTACTATACTCGATTAGAAAATTGCTGTTGGATTCGGACTTGATGATCAGTGCGTGGGATTGGGATTCCATCATTGTAAAAACTTGAACCTAGAAACATCTTTTTATAGTCCGTCAACAGCAGAGAGAGATGGAAGAGAGAGCAATGGATGCAAGTCTCTTCGAAGAAACAATAAGAGAGTTATGCACCAGAAAGGATGGCAGCTCTGTATGGGCAAGTGAACTTGGTAAGAGAGATGTTAAGTGAAAAAGTGGAATTGGCCCATGAATTGAACTCTCTAGGACAATCTCCACTGCATCTGGCTTCCGCTAGAGGGCATGTAGAAGTTGTAAAGGAGATCTTGAATGCAGATCCTGGTGCTTGTTTTGTTCGTGACCGAGATGGAATGATTCCTCTCCATGTAACAGCAACCAAAGGCCGAGTCGAGGTGTTAGAAGAGATGGTTAATGCCAACAAGGCATTAACAAGTTTTAAGCCTTAATGAAGTTGGTAGACCTGGTCAAAGATGCTAACTTGGTGAATTTGAAAGACCCGGACGATAACACCGTCCTCCATTTCCTTTTAGCCAAGGAGAACACTGAGGTATATATTTCATAATCTTCCAATTGTTTCTTTCTTTTGTAATTTTAAAATCTCTTTAATAGAAACATAGAGTTTTAGGGAATTTAGTACCAAGTAATCAACTGATGCGTAAATGAATAAAATTAAGGGGTTTTAACATATGAGTCTTCCTTAGACGTGATTTTCCCAATTTCATGTTTGAAATTCAGTTAATGTCACCTGAATCACTTGACTATGGTTCCACTTCGGACAATTTGAAAGCCAATCTGGTTAAATGGGACATAGTCTGCCTTCCTAAAGCTGAGGGAGGGTTGGGCCTACGTCGGGTGAAGGAATTCAATGAAGCTTGTTTAAGGTTACTGGCTTGGTCTGCTATCAATTCAAATTCTTTGTGGGCAATCTGGTTCAGAGGAAGGTACCTTAGGGGCTCTTTGTTCTGGAATCAAAGGACCCATTGGGGCGGCTCTTATATTTAGAAGAAAATCTGCTTTCTGTTATACTATTATTAACATAAACCCTAAGATCGTGAACAACATGATAATCACGTGTAGGATTAAACTTAAATAAATTAAAGAGTACCTCCAGACATCCTGACGCAGAGAGCTTTTTGATTCTGCAGTCTGGTGCTGTTGCTGATCGATGCTGTGACCCGTCGAGGAAGAGACTGGGTGAATGGTTTCGGTTTCTCTTCCCTTGCCTATAAAACCTAATGTGTTGATTTTTGTAAACCACTTTATGATAGACGAAAGGGTTTGTTTTATAGGTAGAAAGATGACTGAATTTCCAATCAGGGTTTCCTTAGACTTAATCTCAACCATCCATCAAGGTAGAGTTTGTTATGGAATACATCTCATTAAGAAACCTTTTTTAGTAAGGAATAGCACGTATCCTATGAAAACGGATTTCCTATAATGACCACAATTCGGGAAAGGAAAGGACTTGTGGTCCAAGTAATGGACTTAAAGATAATTTCCTTACACTTTCATCTCCCTTATTATCAAAAGGACAGCAAGTGGCTTATCGGAAATAGTAGATCTATCAGTCTTTGGTATGACAACTGGATTGATTCCAAACTAATTGCCCTAAATTAGGTTCCCCTTTTTTCAATTCTCCGAAAATGATTTGATGGCTGACATAATAGCTGACAACGCTTGGTGCATTCCCTCCCAGTTGCCTTTCCAGCTGAAGGAGTTTCTCTCTCATTCTACAAATCTCATTCCCAATTCCACAGAGAGGGATAATGTCCTAGATTCCCTCTCTTGGCCCGGGAGCTCCACAGGAGTCTTGTCCATTAAGGCTGCTTAGAATTCTTTGAGGACTGCTGTTGCAGAAGTTCCTTGGCACAAGCTGATCTGGAATAATCTCATTAATCCTCGAATTGCCTATATGAGTTGGCGCTTGCTTCTCAGAAGAACTTCGACGGACAGTTGGGCTAAATTCAAAGGATGCTCTTTGGCTTCCAGATGCTACAACTATTTCAATGACGAGGAAAAGGAATTTCATTTGTCCTTCTCCATTATTTTGGCAACTAATTTTTGGCATTGGTTGTTCTCTCAATGTGGGGCCCATCCTTCCTCTTCTCTCTCTGTTTCTTCAATTTGGATGGCCTTGAATTCAGCTGGAGATATCCAAGGAAGAAAATATGCCGCAGCTATCTTGTTCCACGCTATCTCCGTCTTGTGGTTCCTCTGCAATAACTCTAAGCACAACTCCAAGATCCCCTCCCTTCAGCGAGCTAAAGTGATCCCCATGGACAATTTAAAAGGAATGACTTCTTCGGTCAAAGAGCTGCATCCTCACCCCATTTTGGTCGCTTTGGGCATTTTTTCTTAATAGTTCTCTGTTTTGTCTTCTCTTTTGTGAAGAGCTTCTGGTTGCCTAAAGTTCTGTAGAGCTTTTCTCTGACTTTAAGAGCAAAGTGGCGTTCTGTAGCCTTTCTCTCTCTATGCTGGTGGAGTGGTTATCTTTTTGTCGTCCCTGTGTTGGCTTCACAATGCCGTTATGAGCAGAGCTTCATAGTTGTGCTAGGCTGGTGTGTAGTTCTATGTTGCAGTGCAGGGAAGTGTTCTTAGAGCCAAGAAGTTCTGCTCTTCCGTGGTTTTTTGAAGCTCTCTAAGCTGTAGTGCAGCGTCAGCTGTTTCTATGTTTTTTTGTCTCCTTTTTGGTTCTCTTGTTCTTTCTCTTGTCTCTATTGTTTTTTTGGGTTGGCATTTCATGTGAGCCTCCCCTTTCTGTTTTTTTCTTGTTTTTGGGGGCTTTTGCCCAGTTCTTTCTCTTTCCTATTTCAAATTTACCTTTTAGCAAAAAAAAAAAAAAAAAAAAAGACTCTGGTTAACAATTTTGCATCACATCCCATGACATCATAGGATTTATCAATTTATGTAACATATACTGTCTACCACCAGCAAGCGATTTCATATTCTATACAACATTAAAAATAATATTTTGTGACAAGTAAATACACATTTAATTATCATTTTTCAAGTTTTATCATTCAGAAGAAATTTTCCTTAAATGCCACATAAAAACTATGACATCAACGGACAATCCCATGATATCTTGGGATTTATTTATTTTTGTGACATGCATTGTTCCCATGATACCATGGGACCTAGGGCGAAAAGTTAAAAAATTGTTGACTGGTCATGAAATTGAGAAAATTGGTTTTAAGGAGAACTAATATGTTAAAACCCTTCAATTAATATATGTACTCAGACATTTACATTGAGGTGTAGGCCATAAGGTTTTTGCAAAAAAATAAAGGAGTGGGCATTAACGCTATAAACATGGATGGTTTTACGCCCTTGGACGTCTTAGTTATAAATACAAGCAGATTAGGATTTGTTGGATGGAAAATTCACTTCTTCCTAGCATTTGCTGGGGCTAAAAGAACAAAGGTTATACTCCCCCGAAAGGTGGCAGAAAGGTTGTTGGATGGCCATCATGGAAGTCGATTTTTTGTGCTGATGTTGGTGATGGCCATCCTGATGATTACTGTGGCCTTGCAAGCCGGGCTTAACCCTCCAGGAGGTGTTTGGCAAGACACTGGATACCATAATGCTACATTATTGTCACCCAATGCTCCTTCAGAACTAGTTCATCACTTTGCTGGGGAATCAGTCATGTCATATGTGCATCCGAGAAGTGTCACACTTTTCTACCGGTATAACAACCTCACACTTCTTACATCAATGCTTGTCATCCAAACACTATTAATCAGATGCTTTTTCAACTCCTGGGTTTTCAATATCATCCCAATCATCCTCACAACCATTTCTCTTATGGTCAAGTCAGCCACCTATACTACTTCGATCTCTTTTATATCATCAAAAGATACCCCTTAGCCAAACTAGAGCTTTATTATCCGTCATTTATATTATACTTGGCAACTGTTGTTCGCTTTTCCGCATGGTTGGTTTTGATAATATTCTTAATATTTTTAGTGGAAAAAGCTCTGCAGAATCCCCTCAGGCGATGTCAAACAACATTAGTGCATCATGTAGGAATCTTCAGGTCAGAGTTTTAATCTCTTGAAGAGTAATCTCTACTTGGGGAAATGTTCAGCTAGAAGAGCCCAAATGATCTCTAAGATGATCCCAATCTCCTAAGCCTCTCTCCCAGCAGTATATCTTGGCGTCCCTTTATTCTTCGGAGCTTCCAGACACTTCCATTTTACCCGGATTCCAGACTCTATTCAGATTAGGTTGGATGGATGGAAGGCTAAATGTCTCTCCTTTGCAGGGAGGTTGACATTCGTCTAGCACGTTCTCTCCTCTATTCCCCTTCATATCTCCATCGTTATTCCCCTGCCAATTAAAACCTGTCAGCTGATTGAAAGGCTTCCAAGGAACTTTCTGTGGTCCTCAAGCCAGGATAAAAAGAAGACTCATATAGTGAACAAGGCAAAGGTGTGTCTGCCTAAGGTGGAGGGTGGTTTGGGCATTAGAAGGGTGCAGGAGTTCAACAACGCCTACATGATGAAGCTGGGCTGGTCAGCTGCTACCTCCAACTCCCTCGATCTGGGCTATTTGGTTCCAAAGTCGGTATTTTAGGTTCTCTCCCATCTAGTTTGAAGGCAATCCAAAGGCTGGGTCCTGCATCTGGAAGAGGATTAGATCTTTAGCCCCCTTAATCCAGCTAGGTAGCCGCTGGGTTCCGGGGAATGGCACTTTAATCCAGCTTTGGCTAGACAACTGGATTGATCATGATCCAATTGCTCCTAGATTCCCCCTCTTCCTCTTCTCCGAAAATGACCGGGTGGTGGATATCATTCAAGTGAATTCTTGGTCCATTCCAGCTTCCTTGCCAGCAGAAGTACACAGCTTCCTCATCCAGCAAACAACCCTTATTCAGCTGCCTACTTCCCCTATCCCAGATAAGCTTTCCTGGAAAGGCCAAGTTTCAGGGGACCTTTCGCTTAAATCAGCTTGGAATTCCCAAAGGACCAGAGGTGAAGCAGTAGCTTGGTACAGTCTAGTTTGGAACAAAGTCATCAACCCAAGGCTTTCCTACTTCAGCTGGCGTCTTCTTCTCCGGAAAACTCCTACAGATTCTTGGGCTAAGCAAATTGGTTGTTCCTTGGCTTCCAGATGCTACTCCTGCCTCTGTGAAGTAGAATCAGACCTTCATCTCTTCTTCACATGCGCCCCAGCCAAGCAACTATGGTATTGGCTTCTCAACTTCTCTGGCAGACCTGTGGTCTCTCCTCTCTCTGCCTCTTCTATTTGGTCAGCTTTATCCAAGGATGCTGATGGCCCCAGAAGAAAATTTATAGCAGCAATCTTCTTCCAAGCCATCAACACCATTTGGTTCCTCCGGAACGAAGCGAAGCACCACAGCAATCGTCCTTCCTTGACAAAGGCCAAGTTGAATCTCATTGACAGATGTAGTCATATACTCAGTCCCTTTATCAGCAATCAGGCTATCTCTTCTCATCCTATTATGAGAGCTCTAGGGAGAGGTGCTTATTTCTGTTCCACCTCCTAGTGAGTTTGTAGGTAGCAAGGAGTTAGGTGGACCTGCTCTTCTTCCTCGTCAATGCAGTTCATTTGATTCTGCTCCGGGTCACTAGAATCTAAGCTCTTTGCTCGTTTGGAGCCCCTTTAGGAGTTGCTGCTGCTGGTTTGATCTATTTTTTGCTGATATGCCAAGGTTGAAGTGCAGCAATGCCTTTGTCTTAGCTTTGCATTGGTTGAAGTGCAGATATGAGCTGCTGCTACTGGTTTGATCTGAATTCTGCTGCAGTATGCTTCCTGGTGCAATATAGGGGAGTTGATCTCTGTATTGCCCTTCTTCTTGCTCCATCCTCCTCTAGCAGTTCACGTTGCCTCTGGGAGAAATGTAGCCCTCCTCTTTCCTTTGTCAGGTGGTTCTCTGTTTCAAGGTGGTTCTTTTCTTTTACCCAGATTGGAGCTTCGGTTTTCTGCAGTAGCCTCTTTCTATGCTCTAGCATGAAATTTTCTCCTCTTCAGGGCTTTAAGGAGTATATAGGTTCATGTTTCCTCTTCTTTTGTTTTTGTTGGTTTTAGCCCTCCCTGTTTTGATGCTGGCATTTCAGTTTGCTTTCCAATGGATGTATTTTTTTCTTCTCTTTGTCCTGGGCCTCTACCGTTTTCTTTCTTTTAATACAAATTTTCCAATTAGCAAAAAAATATAGTCCTCCTCCAATTAGTACAGCTAGTGTATAGCCATATATGAGGCTAAATGGGGTATTTGGCTAGTATCTTACTTACAGAATGCATTTTATGTGTCTCTTGTTTTCATGTTGTGTTAAGTTTCTCTATCACTCTCATGTAGTACGTTACAGTAATGACTTTGCGGTTATCGTAGAAAAAATCTGTAATTCTGCGTGTTGCTTTCTGAAATGAATAAATGGTGACTTGGGGCCAGTTTGGCATCATTCTCGTGTTGTTCCTAATATTGTGTTGGGATTAGGTTGTGCTGAGATCAGGTCGTACTGAGTTTATAATCCGCAAAACTTGTTTAATTGGTAACATTATATTAAAGGGAAATTTTCAAAATGGTGCCTAAGTTTCTGGGTTGTTTCAAAACAGGACAAAATAAAAACTGCATTTCATAATGGGCCTTAAGTTTTCCTTTCCTTTTTCAAAACAAGACAACCGGCCAAAATTCCCACGGTTTGGCTATTTTGCCTCCCTTTTTTTAAAAAAAATCCCAAGAATGCCCTTAAAGCTTTAGTTGCAAACAATCAAATACTATGGTCAATCTCTAGCCAACTACACGTCTTGATTCTCCATAAATGGCTCATCCATCCAAATACCATCTCTCTTTAGACAGCAGAGATCATAGACTACAATGGTGTAGTGTAGAGAAGGAAAACCAAACAGGTAAAAGGTGCCACGCAGAAGGTAGATGGATAAAGAATTCCAAAGATAGTCTGTAGAACCTGAAACATAACAGCAGGTGTCTAGGTTGAAAGAACACCAACAGGCAAATAGAACTCACATCACATAAAATGGTACTCGGTAATGGTGGTATCTCACCACATTTAGTGATAGAATTAGTAAAGTAGCAGCCTGTATTGGTAGGCATAGGTAATAGAACTTCCTCACTACAAATACTACATGGTAGTATCTCGCGCTTGTGAAGGGAAAAAATACAAAAAGAAATCCTAGAATCGAATTCTCTTTGATAATATGAACACGGTACTATTTAGGTTGGTATTTAGTAATTAAAGTGTACGTGAGAAGAGTTGCAAAAGTGATCCTAGATATAAGAGTTCACGGAACCTTATACATGCATAACATTACATCATTATCTTCTACTGACAAAAGAGGATCCATTGTTCGATAGTGGTTGAGATGAGTGGCTAACAACCTTTACCATGAACCCACCTCTCCTTCCCCATCATTTTCTTCCTAGCCGACCAAACACTCCTTACCCCAGCCATCTCGGTCCTCTGCAACCAGCCTACAACATTCGAGACTAGACCCTGCACTAGCACCATCGCCCATCACCACTTACTGTTGTGATCATCCTCCCATCACTCAAGAGTTAACCTCTTCCCCGTCCAAACAGAACCCATTGCTTTCATCTCATGGAAACTCTAGTCTGCTTAATCTCACTCCCTGCTTTCACAGAACACCACCACATTTCAACAACCAAGTCCTCACTGATACAACAACCACAATCTCTCTGTTTCTTCCCCACTTCCCCACTACATCTATATCTCCCTATCCATCCAAACCAAAAACCTTCAGCCCAAACAAAAACCATCATCATTTTCTCATTCATTTCTCTTTCTTCTCCATCACAACCTCTGAGAGCTCAACGAACCCATTCTCATCTCCTCTTCGCCTGCAATTCTTCACATCTCAATCTCTACCCAAGCCCATCGACCAACTGACCAACCTTTACCAAAATGCATCTCCCACTCAAACTATAACCTACAAAGCCCATTCAACTGTACCTCAACCTCTAGGCTTGCCCCTTCGTTGTCGTCAATATCTTCGCCCACTGCATCTCCTCGTCCAAACCCATCTTCAACAACAATTGATCTACAACTTAAGATCATCATCTCTCTTCACCGCCAGTCCAATAGTTTACAACCCACCTCAACGGGGCACAAAACCCACCTACAGAATACAACTCATCTCACCCAGCCAAGCCCATTGATCTCATCACCACCTCCATTCCCCCTATTCATGTTAGTTGTAGCCCACGAATTTCATCCTTAAAGGAGAGAAGGTGTGGAAGAAGGAAGGAGGGTGGAAAGAGATGTTGGAAAGAAGGACCCAACCCATCCTCTATTTCTTTATCTCTTGCCAGGGGTGTAAAAGAAAACTGAAAAACTGTCTAACCGAACCGAACCGAACTAAACCGCGGTTAATAACTGTGTTTCACAATTCAGTTATAGTTATTGAAATCGGAAAACCGTGCTTCACGGTTCGTTTACGGTTTTTGTCTCAACTCACAGTTATTAACCGAACCGAACCGAACCGTTAACCACGGTTCGATTAACCGTGTTCCCAAAACACGGTTGACCAGACCATTTTGCTAATAAGACAAAAAACTAAAGGCCTAAATGAAAATTATTATTATTTTTTTTTTTACAATAGCACATTGTGCCATTCTCCAACTATGTTTTTGTTTTTTTTTTTTTTTTTTTTTTTGCACAATAAGTTTGATTGGTAAATGGAAAAATTTTCACAAAATTTTTTTAAGTGACAATTAACCATAACCAAGCCGTTAACTGCGGTTTGGTTTTTAACGGTTTTTCACAGTTCGGTTACGGTTACGATTTTTAAAAGCCAAAAACCGTGAAACATGGTTCGATTAATGGTTTTCCCAAAATGAGCGGTTAACCAAACTGTTACACCCCTACCCCTTGCATAAGGGTATTTTTGGGATTTAAGAAAAAAAAAGGGTAAATGGTTGCACAGTTGGGTATTTTGGCCAGTTGTCCTGAATTGAAAGGGGATTGGAAAACTTAAGGCTATTTTTGGAATATATTTTTTATTTTGTCCTGTTTTGAAATGTGCCCGAAAACTTAGGGCCCATTTTAAAATTTTCTCTATATTAAATTACTCTACTAAAAATATATTGCACAGAACTTGTTTGATAACATTATAAAAGTTTTGCTTCAAGGAGTAAACATGGGATTTACAATGTGGGATCGCACCTTTTATTGTTTGCAGTACTATTATTATTATATATGGGACCCACCTGTAGAAGTTACAACGTGGTACCTGCCTTTAAAAATTAGAACATGGAACCCATATCCATTGGCTTTATAATGTGGGCCCACCTTTATAGGAATTATAATGTGGGCCAACTTTTTGTAACTGTAAATATGGGATCCACCTTTAGAAATTAGAATATGGGCTCACATTCATAGGATTTACAATGTGGGTCCACTTTTTGTAAACGAGACCATGTGACCCATATTTATAAATGACAAAGTAGAACCACATTTTTTGTAATTGTAGACACAGTGCCCACCTTTAGAAATTAGAATGTGGTGCCCACCTTTAAAAATTAGAACATTGGAGTAATACATTTATAAAATCTACAATGTGGGTCCACCTTTATAGGAATTATAATGTGAGGCCATACGTTTTGTTAATTGTGAACACGGGACCTATCTTTAAAAAATTACAAAGTGCTGCGCACATTTAGAAATCCGAACATGGGGCCGTCATGAAAATGTGGGGCCATACTTTTTATTAATTCTGAACCGGAACCCACCTTTAAAAAATTACGTGGTACCCACATTTAGAAATCCGAACATGGGGCCATCAAGAAAATATGGGCCATACTTTTTGTTAATTATTAACACTGGTCCCATCTTTAAAAAATTACAATGTGGTACCCACATTTAGAAATCCAAACATGGGGCCACCATTAAAATGTTATTGTGGACACAAGACCCACCTAGAGAAATTACAACGTGATGCCTACCTTTATAAACAATTTATAATGTGGTCCCACCATTATAGAATTATAATAGAGGGGCCACCTTTTGTGATTGTGACCATGTGACCCACCTCTAGGAATTATAAAGTGGGGCCACTTCATTTGGGAATGTGAACTTGGGGCCTACATTTAAGATAAGGGAGAGGATTTAGAATCTTCAAACAATATTCTTTAAAATGAGATGCTCATATGAGAGATGCTTTCACCTTCCTATGAGAGCTAAGATGGAGGCCCTCACATCTATATTAAATGCCAACAACTTAAATGTGAGAGCTCTCACTCCTATCTCTCATAGGAGCATCTCCCTTCTTTAGAAGGTAAGAGATAAGAAAGAAACAATTGTACCAGCAGGTTTGCTTCTTAAAAAAAAAAACAAAGTTTTTTTTTTTTTCAAACTTTCTTATGCTGGCGGGTTAAGATTTTGATATTTCTTCCCATGAGAACAAAATCCGGAACAATCATTTACACATACCAAACATGATTTCTACACCCTTATCCTGTGAGAATATGGACACATCCAAATGGCATGATGCCAAACGCACCCTTGGAGTCCTCTGATTTTCAGTGTGTGCAATTGAGTGAGCACTTGTGTGAAATTTCAATGGTTGTTGTTTGGGAACTTCATTAGTATAGTAGAGTGAACTAAAGCCTTTAATTAAAAAAAAAAAGGTCACATCAAAAGTATACATTTTCAAAATTTCCTCGTTCTTTTATGAAAAAAAAAAGGTAAAAAAACAACCTTCTTTTTCTTCTAATAGACAAAAAGACACCACTTTTTAAACAAAAAGTCAAAAAGATTTCCTACAAAAAAACTTAAGACAAAATATCATCATAATCCTCTTATATCTTTCACTTTTTTTCTCAATTTCTCATTTAGATTTTGTAGGTGAGTCAATTAAGATTTCTTGGACGACATTGATTTTGCCAGACGGTAGAAATTATAGCCAGTCTAGAATTGTCTAAGAGGGACTATTTTAAGTCAATGCTGAAATGTGAATTATTTGAAATCAAACTCGCGTGTATCGTCAATACTATGGTTATGCTAGTTATTTTATGGATGCCTTTCCCGGTCTTTATTTGTGTCATGCCTAAATCCTAATGTATTCTCTTTTTCGAATTGTTTCATAAGATGATTTGTTGTAGTACAGGCTAATAATTAAGAATTTAAGGTTAGAGCAGGGGCGGATCCAAGTGGTCACACGCAGGTGCAACGTACCCCACTTGGGTTATTCGAAAGACTCCTTTAATAGTTTATTAAAAGTTCTATTTTATTATTTGACGTATTCACTTGACCATTGCCCACACCACCCAAATAAAAATCCAGAATCTGCCAATGGGTTAGAGCTATCACCAGACTAAATCACCTATCCTTTGGCAGTGGAGTACTCTTAACTCAAATTAGAATATATATATATGGGGGATCTTCAAGTGCATCCATCCCTCACCATTTTACAAAGTACACTTTTGTACTTGAAACTTCCCATTTTGGGGTATCCCTCACCAAAAATGGTGAGGGGATGGATGCATATGAATATTATCCTATATATATATACACACACATGGAGAGGCTCCTGAGGGCCCCAATCCTATCTCTTATAGTAAGGTAAGAAATACTCTCATAGAAGCATAAGAAAATATATTAAAAAAGAAATAAGCTTATGAAAACTAATTAGCTCCTTAAAAGCCATTTATCATTAAGAAAAAGCCATTTACACAGCCCAAAGGCCAATTCAAAACTAGAGAAACAAGAACTAGAGAAACAAGAACGGAAAGAAAATGAAAAGAACCAAGCCAAAACAAATTAAGAAGGCCAGCAATTAAAAAATAGGGGAGAGAACCACCACAAAAGGAACAGCACGTTCCATTCAACCTACAAGAGACCAGTCAGGCAATAGGGGATGCTATATTGCTAGGCTGGGACTAGACCGTCTGATCAAGGGTTAAAATTCTCTTTGATTTAAACCTATATCAAACTAAATTGCGCTGGCCGTTGAGTCTGACTGAATCTACTAGAAAATCAATCAGACTCAATCAAGTCAGTCCGGTGAGTTTGAGGTATTTTTTTTTTTTTAAAGAGTTTTCGGTTTTAAAACTATGACTTTTTTAAAGATTTTTCGGTTTTAAAACTATGACGGAGTAAACAGTCCTCCTATTTTCCATCTCTGCAGTCACTCTTTTGTTTTATGTAATTGAATACATAGGATTATATTTCTATAAGTGGTTAAAAAGGAAGGACTAAAGGTGAATACCAAAAACGACCATTAGATAACCTCCACCTCAACGGAAATTGAATCAAGGTAGGAGGGGAAATGAAAACTCAGCCATCTCCCTAGTAATTCAATTCGTAGGAAAATCAAGGTCCACTCTATACTTCTACCTTTATCCTTTACCCCTCATTTCTTTAACAATCCTTCGGTGGAGCTCATTTCACCGTGAATTCCTATATATGCAAAGAAACTGGCCTTAAGATTGGCATCTCAAATGCAAAGTTGATCCCAATTTGATGTCTACATGGCTCATTCATAAGACTGTCACTGCACGTGAATTTGAGCCTGATCTAAGCCGCTCTAGATGCGTTTTAACACAGAAAGGGTCAAACTTCAACAAATCTGTGGAGATCTCTTTCTTCTTCCTTGTTCTCTCCTTCTTCCTTTCTCTGTTTTCTTTTTGCCCAATTAGGGCATGTATTTGTTCTCTTTCCCTCTTTCTCAATAAACTTACCCTTTAAACAAAAAAAAAAAAAAAAGACTTATTTTTAAATCACCATAGTTAAATTTATGCGCATTACATTTGCTTCCTGAGGAAATTACTAGATGAGATAACTACAATAATCCCTCTTCTTGGGTTAGAGCAAGTTAGCAAAGTTGGTGTAACGCCCCACCCTTCACACATGATTGATATTGTCCGCTTTAGCTCATGGGCTACTTGACCAGAGGACCTGGCCCAAGCGCATCCAATCTTGCCTCACGGTTTTGCTTCTGATGGGCCTCAACCCATCAAAAGGTCTCATGCAAGGTAAGGATGTAAGCTCTACATATAAACCCATTCACTTTCCTCTCTATAGTCGATGTGGGACTCCGGAGTGTCACAATCCACCCCCCTTAAGGGGGCACGTCCCTGTACAGTAGCCTGCCAGTCCTTGTAGCCTGCCAGCCCTCTTGGCCCGCCCACTTGCACCAGGCTACGACAGGGGACCCACACTCGAACTAGCCCACATGGAGACCCGCCCACTTGCACCAGGCTACGACAGGGGACCCACACTCGAACTAGTCGAGAGTCGGCTCTGATACCATCTGTAACGCCCCACCCTTCACACATGCATGATATTATCCGCTTTAGCTCATGGGCTACTTGACCAGAGAACCTGGCCCAAGCGCATCCAATCTTGCCTCACGGTTTTGCTTCTGATGGGCCTCAACCCATCAAAAGGCCTCATGCAAGGTAAGGATGTAAGCTCTACATATAACCCTATTCACTTTCCTCTCTATAGTCGATGTGGGACTCTGGAGTGTCACAGTTGGTAGCCATGATTGTAAAGGACTTTTCAGCTGTATAATCTACTACATTGAATATGTATGTTCCAGCATTATTAACAATCATGGTAAGACCCATCCATTGTTAAAAAAATCACAGAATTAATTGCTAAAATCTAGGGGTATTCATGGATCGGGCCAGCCCGAGCCCGACCCAACCCAGTTTGACAAAGGGTTGGGACTTAAGTTTTACTACTTGGCCCGGGCTCAGATTATCTCTTTGGGCCCATTTATTAAATGGGCCGGGCTTGGATTCAATGGCAGAGAGCCCAAGCCCGGCCTGGCCTGGCCGTAAAGAAAAAGTTCTAAGCAGAGTTAAATACAGAGGATTCTAACACATGCCACTTCGCATGCAAAGTCATACCCAAACCAACAGAGCTACTGAGAAATACACTTTAAATCAATCTTTTTTTCTTTATAATGCAAACCGGGCTGGCCTCGGGCCAAATCTGCTTCTGGAGGGCTGGGCTCGGGCTAGCGTTCAGAAGTCGGGCCAAGCCAGGGTATTGCTCAACCAGGTCCAGCCCGGCCCATGAACACCCCTTTTAAATGAGATTCAAGCAATGTTGTTTAATTCAGATGGATCCACCAAGCATTGGTAACCATAGTGTAGTGCATCTAATGGTGATTATCACAAATGACCCCATCTACCTTTTCTTCTTTTTTCTTTTCTTTTTTTTTTTTTTTTTTTGGTAAAGCCTTATCTAATGTCAGACATCATTGATGAATCCATATATAAGAAATCGTTGTGAAACCCATTTATTGTAGGCAGTCATATTAACACTAGTGGAGCTATCAAATAGTGGAATCTATTTAATAATGACAAACTGATAATGGCAATCACACAACCCAATCTTAGTAATTAATATGGGTTTGACTAATTGTGGAAGTATGGGCTCACCTTATATTGTTAATTACGATGAAAACCCTCAGTGTGTAACAAGGTCTATGCAATGGTGATATGGTTATAGGATCCCACATTAAATTTGTAAACATTGTGGAGCTAATATAATATTGGGGGGTCATAGTTGCACTCCTATAAGAATCATTGATGTAAAAACTTATAATGGGCCACTATAATTAATGATTGGTCATAAACTCTCCAATAGTTTTTTAGGAAGATTCTCCATTCTTATTTAGAAAAGATAAAAAATTATTTTGTACAACATATCCTTGAATAATCTATTATAAAAGTTTTGAAAATAAAGTGAGATATTTTATGATACTTTTCAATTTATCCGAAAACCTCTTTATTAAGTGAACGAATTATAATCTAAATTAGTAGATAATATAACAAATTCTCTTGAAATATCTTATTATTTTCAAACACCCAAGGAAGTGTTGGACGACGCCTTGAAATAGGTGTGAAGTAACGACCCCCTTGAAATAGCTGTGAGTACTTCACACCTGCTTAGCATGGTCACCAAGGCTCCCAGTGAACCCGAAATAGGCCATGGCCTTGGATCTACCAAATGATAAGAATGCACCAATTCATCACTGTTATTTGCAATGCTATTCAATCAATTATCTTCATTTTTCTTCGGCCGACAACAAAAAGCAATAGAATTTCTTGAATGATTATTGCACTGAGTGTCCAAGTCATGGACTCGTAAACTAGACCTTTTGAGCTGTTACGAATCATCCTTTCATTCACAAGTCATAATTAAAGTACACTAATGCAGAACCTTTAAGCTTTATCTACAAATTTCACATTAATTAAGACTGACATAAGTAATTGTCAGTTTCATAACAATAAATCATAAAAGAAATTGAAACTCCGTCTTTTATTTTAGTCTTAATATATCTTATTACCTTGTTCTAAAACTTATATTTAAATTAGTTTAATGAATTAAAATAAATTTAAATTAATTTAAAGGTTAAAAGATGAAATTAATAGGTTTTTTTTTTAAATTAGATTTGTGGATTTGAACAATTGTAATAGTGTCCATGATACGATTATCCCTACACAAGCGAAACCGCTGCTTTATTTTACCCTTTGTTGGATGGTTTTAATGTGGTTTGGATTGTAGGTTTCTTTGTCATCACTACATTTTGACTTATAACTGTAGCTAGGTATCTCCATTCCTTGCGACAGATAAAGGTCGGTTCCATCATAATTCCTCTCTTTTTATGCAAAAGTGCTTACCATCAAAAAGTCAGAAAATCGTGAGATGGGTTAAGTAGATTTTCTTTAATGCTTCACTTTACTCCCTTGTCAAGAAATGGGGGAGTGTGGATCATGTGTGACTAATAGGTATGATTAACAACATATAAGATTATGTTAATTATGTGATTAGTGATATGTTCAATTTTGTAGTAGAACATGTGGAACAACCTGTATTGGAGTAAAATTTAAGGATACCTACAAACAAGGCGGGCCTTTTTTTTATAGGTCTAGATTTTTATTAGGTTGGCTCTATTATTGTTCTACTCCTTGTACTCACGGAAAGCTATGAGAGATGAGACTCCACAATCAGAGGACACCTATGCAGAGCCTGTAAGCTGCTTTATTTATAAATCTTACACTGATTCAAACACAAGTAATGGTGAATTTCAGAACATTGTTTTTGACTTTTTTCTAGGAAAGACCCAGTTTCTCTGAAATTGTTTTACAGTAGAAAGTCTGCGTCATGCAAGCAGGTGGTCTTCAGTGAAATTGCGTCAAAAGTGGAAGGGGTTCACTGCAGCAGTCCAATTAACCCTTTTTGTTTTTATGAGACCCAGTCTAATTAACCTTACCCAAACAGGAAAGAAATGGAAAAGGTCCGAAAAATTAAGTAGCATTTGGATTTTTATAAGAGAAATTAAAGTTGGAGCTGACTAGCATTTTTTACAACAGTACTACAATATTTTAGTCGAAGCATCTCTCCTCTCTTTTGACCAAGGGAACAAAAGCATCCCGTCCCACAATCAAATTGGTTATTATTAAACCCTTGAAGATTGGAGTGACTTTTTTGAGGGGCCCATAATTATTATTAACACTACCCCAGATTTTCACTTATCAGGTTGCCTCACTACAGAAAGTCTATTTATAGGTCTTTGAGATCTACCCTGTACCTCTCAAATGATACTAGAGAGATAAGGAGACAGAGAGAGAGAGAATTATGGAACCAAGGCTCTTGAAGGAGTTGGTAAAATTGGTTGATGATGATGAGTTCGTGAAGTTGAAAGACAGGAACGATGACACCATCCTTCATGTCGTTTCAGCCAAGAGCCGGACCCTGGTATAGATTTCAATTTGTTCCAAATTTTCATATTGTTCCGCACTGCTAAAAATGAATGGAATCTCCTCCTGGGATATATGCTCAAATTTTACTTCATTAATATCTCCACCTAAATAATTGGTTTCAATTCCCAAGCCATAGACATGATGGTTATAGATTTGGGTACAGACTACAGAGTGTGTGAGTGGATATCCAAGTTGCATCAGAGTCGAGATAAAAAACAAAGAAAAAGCTTAAAAGTAGGGGATGAAGAAAAGTTAAAAAGCCAAGGTGGTTTATTGGATAAATAATAGGCCCAAACTAAGGAGGTGTTTAGATAAATGCATAACATAAATCAACAAATTTAAATAATGTTAGATTTAATCACCATATAGAGAAATAGTGTTATATTATTAAATTGTGTCACATATGGTATTTGACAATTTTCACAAATTTCAATGTACCTTTGAGGTGTTTGGCTATTTAAAAAAGAAAAAAAAAACCTCATAAAATATATACCGAAAAAGAAATGAAGAGAAACAATAATCAATTGACCCAATGTAAGATCCATTAATCAGTAATCACAGGTGTTAATAATCATGATAAGACCCATCCACTGATAAAAAAAAAATCACAGAATTAATTGTTAAAACCAAGGGGTGTTCATGGATAAGGCCAGCCTGGGCCAGGCCCGGCACCGGCTTGGGCCTATTTATTTGTGCGAAGGGTAAAGTAGAATAGAGTAGATTGTCAAATCAAAGAAAAGCTAGAATAAAGTAGGGATTGAAAGTTTGACTTTTACTGATGTGTGTTTGGAAAGGAGAAGTAGAGTTAAAATAAAAGCTTGGCTTTTACCAATCAACTAACTTTCAAATATATATTCTATATTTAAATTGTTGATCCAAGCTGCTCCAATGTCGTTGTGGAACAACATTACAATTGCTAATCCAAGCTATTCCAATCTGGTGATTCAATTATATCACACATCACTCCAAGCATGGAATACCAAAAAATAAAAAAATAAAAAAAAAGAGGATTTTACCCAAAAAACCCTCTTAAAGTTGTTATAAACTCAAAACATCATCAAAGTCTTATATAGACTATAGTGGTTCCCGGAGGCCTGTTTGGTATTTTTTTTCACTTTTTTCTTTGAGCGGGGATATCCCTTCTCCCTTTTCCTTTAAACATCCTAAAACCCTTTTTCCCATTTTTCATTCTTCTTGATCTTCTTCTCCATTCCAGTGATTTCGACCTTCACTCGCTTCAGTGGTCCCAGAGCTTGTCCAGACACCAGCATAACACGTTTTGGATATGAGATATCCTGAAAGCCCAAAAGAGGGACGTTTATACACTATCGTCTTCTCCATCTTCGTTTCTCAACTGAGACATTTCTGACAAACAATACTCGGATGGGCAGGGATATCCCCGCCCAACTCAAACATCTCTGACAGATAACACTCTAGTAGGCGAGGATATCCCCACTCAATTGAGACGTCTCGAACAGACAACACTCAGGTATGCAGGGATATCCCCACCTACAACACTGTCAAGGGCGCCAGTGGCGGACCCAAGATTTTCATTTGAGGGGTGCGAGCCCAAACAGGCAATTGGCCTTTTGGAACAAACCCTGGATTTTCTTGTGTGTTTTGGGGGCAGGTGCGGGATTTTTATATCGATTTTCAAAGCGGAGTTAGAATTTTCATTATAGTTTTAGAAGTGGACGGAGGTCCAACGGATGCGTCCGCCCCCACATGGATGTATGTGGGTCCACCCCTAGATATACCTACACGATTCCACTACGTGAGAAGG
Source organism: Umbellularia californica (assembly GCA_028538565.1). Classification (NCBI taxonomy): domain Eukaryota; kingdom Viridiplantae; phylum Streptophyta; class Magnoliopsida; order Laurales; family Lauraceae; genus Umbellularia; species Umbellularia californica. The sequence continues at coordinate 75,449,181 of JAPQWN010000006.1, read as the reverse complement.
GATATCGCTGCTCAGAATAATATCGTTGGAAGGGATATCCCTACCCATAAGACAATGCATGCATATATATATATATATATATATATATATATATATATATCTGTTCAGTTTAGAAGTAAAATGAGTCTCCACAACTCAGGAAGACATATGGAACCTTTTACATAATTAGACATGTACATTTACCAGCAAGTTCTCTGCCAATCGCATTTAATATTCTTCCAAAATAGTTTAGGTATTGAATTACCAACTGTCTATACAAATACAATTGACTATGACTAGAAACCTTATGTACATCTAACTTGACAAAAATCATGCAAACTAACCATACAAAAAAAATGGTGAATCACACAATTTTTACAAGATCTAGGCCCTTTTGAATCTGTGGGAGCTTAGCACCCAAGTCCTTTTGAATATATCTACAACTAGTTTGCTTCGATAAAATAAAATGTCAACTTGAGTGAAATTGATTGGTTTGCGGAGAATGCAATATTCAATGAAAGCGCATGCGATTACCCCACTATCATTCCCATTGTCTTGGTAGGGATGTCTATCTTTTTTCTGAAGGTCCAGACGAAAGGATCATTCCAACCATACGCAACAAAATTTTAGGGGAGCCAATCAACCTGGGGAGTATCAACATTGAAGATTAATTTTTTTCCAAGATTTAATCAACTTCAAGGAATTTTGTATGAAGATGGCAAAATGCATACTTACAAATTCATTGCAAGTAGTTAGAGAATATCACTTGTTGAGCTATTATAAAATTCTCATTTTGCCTCATATGGGTAACCAATCAGCAAACTGAAATGATTGATGTGATGCTTCAAAGATACTAATATTTTATTATCCCTCATATCCATCACATTTGTACCATTCAGACCAAAGGCAAGGGGTTCCATTTGCAGTGTCCTTCCTTCCACATACTCTGCATGATTCAATAAGATATGTTAAATTCTTTTGAGTCATTTGTAGTTCATAAATAGTTATCATATACAATTAGCTTATAGCGCAATGCTAGATAAAACAAGGTTGTTTTTGTCCAAAGCCAAAACTTTAACTGAAATATTTCGAAAGGTATACCATTTTAGATATGTAATTGAAATGAAGCATTTTGGCTGAAATGAAATCATGACAACATTGACCACATATGGGCTTTGCAGAAAGACCTCTCCTTTAGTTCTCTTAGTTTCTATACTTTATGTGAATTTTCATTGCCCTAAATAGCCATTCCTCAAATATGTTAGAAACAATGAGATTTGTGCTGCTTCCAAAGACAAGAAAAAAACCCAAAAGTTGGGAGGTGAATATCAATGCACTTTTCCATTTTTTCTGATCTATAATCTTTTCACTTTTGAAAATGAATAACCATTTAGAATCCATTCATATATACCAATTCAATGGAAGCCTTATCCTACTTATCACGGATTGGCTTTATGAGTTTATTTTTCCACTTATTCCACTAATTCCACTCATCCATTAAGGGGCATGGGCTCTCAACCTCCACGATCTTGCATGCCACTTTAGAATACTTCATTCCTCATTTCTCATCCTTATCCCAGTCCACTTCAACTCTTCATACAGAGGATCATTTTTAGTATTTTGGCAAGTCGAACATTTAATAAAAGAGAAAAACCCTGCAAAAAACATGGGCAAAAGAAAGTTGTGGGGATCAAGATTGTCACTCTTACAGCCCATTTCCAAAAGCCCCCATTTCACATTGGGTACACATAGGGTTTCATGACATGAAAATGAAGTATTTCATACAACAATTAAGATAATCTTTTGGCCTTTTAAATGTAATATAAACTGCAAAATCTACTCTATCAAAAAAAAAAATTGTGCAACGATTTCATCTATAAAGCATGGATTGAATTACAACTATGAAAGGGAATAACAAATCTACTGTGCAATCAAGTAAAAATCACAAAATTGCAATGCATTCATGCTTTTAATGTTTCTTACCTTCATATAGAGATGCGATATCATATCAATAGGAGGTTAGGGAATGAGAGAAAAATGAAAAACCAACTTATATCATAGCTTGGGCAACAACAATAAATAAGATGACAATGTATAAACGCTCCTCTGCTAGGCTTTCAAGAGTTCTCATATCCGAAACGTTTTCTATTGGTATTTGGACAAGGTCTGGGATCACTGTAGTAGGAGAAGATCGGAATTGCTGGAAGGGAGAAGAAGAGGAAGAAGAAAAGGGAAAGGGGGAAATGGGTTTTGGGATGTTTTAACAAAATGGGAGTGGGGATATCCCCATTGAGAGAAAAAAGTAAAAGAAATACCAAGCAGGGCTCGTGTGACTATTGTGGTCATTATAAAACTTCAAAGACGTTTCGAGTTTATCACAACTTTAAGGGGATTTCTCCAGTTAAATCCTCTTAAAAAATCATAAACATTATCTATTAAAAATATTTGTGCTGGAAAAATCAAATCACTCTATGTAGCTATATGCTACACATTCCCCTGACCATTGTATAGAGTATATGCCCTGAATTGTATGTGATTGCCCATGTCATATACAACATACTACAAGACAAGACTGAATTATGCGAGTCCGAAACAGAGTGCCAGAATATTTTTGCGAAGGTGTTCTCCACTCGAATTTTGTGTTAAACGGGCATCCAACTAAACATTAATTTTTTGAACCAACTTTGAATCTTCCATATCCACATTGTCTCTGATAATGCATAAATGAGGAGCAACGTCTTAGTCTATCAAATTTAGGTGGCCACAATACAATGAACAGCCATGTCATTGATCCAGCAGTACCAGAGATCACCATGAGCTTTTTCAAACCAAAATCTTCGGAAGGGATGTAGTTTGGTATGGGAAAGACAGTTGAGTGAATGAAAGCAAAGAGGCCCTGTAGAGTGACCTTTCACATCTCTGCAGAGCAGAGAGAACGACTGGACATGTGTGGAAAAAATCTTGACCGTTGGCTTCCCATTTACTTCCATTTTACCCTCCTTTTGCAAACAGGTTTGAGATAAAAACTCTAATCGTTGGTTAGATTTTTACTCTAGCCTTACTTTATCTAACGAAAAACAAACATGGCCAGTTTTACCACTTCGGCCCGGCTCGGATAAGCTCTTTGGGCCCATTTATTAAATGGGTCGGGCTTGGATTCAATGGCAGAGAGCCCAAGCCCGGCCGGGCCTGGTTGTAAAGGAAAAATGCTAAGTAGAGTTAAATACAGAGGATTCTAGCACTTGCCACTGGGCTGGCAAAGGCATACCCAAACCAACTTAGCTACAGAAAAATACACTTTAAATCGTGCTTCAGGAGGGCTGGGCTCGGGCCAGCTAGTTATGGACCAGGTCGGGCTTGGCCCGGGCTTGGGGTTAGCATTCAGAAGTCAGGCCAGGCCCGGATATTGCTCAACCCGGTCCAGCCCGACCCATAAAAATACCCTTTTTAAATGAGATCCAAGCAATGTTGCTTAATTAAAATGGATCCACTAAGCATTAGTAACCATAGTGTAATGTATCTAATGGTGATTATCACAAATTACCTCATCTACTTTTTTGTTTTTTAGGTAAAGTCCTATCTAATGTCAGACATCATTGATAAATCCATAAATACGAAATCATTGTGGGACCCATTTTTTGTAGGCAGTTATTTTAATAGTAGTGGAGCTATTAAATAGCGGGATCTATTTAATAATGATAAATTGATAATTGCAATCACACAACTCAATCTTAGTAATCGATATATGGGACTCACCTTTTATTGTTAATTACGATGAAAACCCTCAGTGTGACATTTGTAGGACTCACGTAATATTGACAATTAACAAGGGCTATGCAATGGTGATATGGCTCTAGGTTCCTACATTAAATTTGTAAGCACTGTGGGGCTAATCTAATATTGAGGGTCATAGTTGCATTCTTATAAGAATCATTACTGCAAAACCTTTTAGTGGGCCACTATAATTAATGGTTGGTCATAAACTCTCCCATTGTCTTTTAGGAAAATTCTCCATTCTTATTTGTAAAAGATTTTTTTAACAAAAGATTATTTTCTACAACATATCCTTGAATAATCTAATGTAAAGGTTTTTAAAATAAGGAAATGCTCCTATGAGAGACATTCTCACCAACTTGGTGAGAAATGGGTTTCCTTTAAAATAAAGTGAGATATTATAAGATACTTTCCAATTTATCCAGAAACCTCATTATTAAGTAAACAAAGTATATATAATCTAAATTAGTAGATAATAAAGCAAAATATCTTGAAATATCTGGTTTCCAAACACCTCTTAAGGAAGTGTGAGACGACGACCCCTTGAAATAGGTGTGAAGTAACGACCCCCTTTAAATAGGTGTGAGTACTTCACACCTGCTAATTAGCATGGTCACCAAAGCTCCTAGTGAACCCCAAATGGGCCTTTGGCTTGGATCTACCAAATGATAAGAATGCACCAATTCATCACTGTTATTTGCAATGCCATTAAATCAATTATCTTCATTTTCCAGCAAAAAAAATAAATCAATTATCTTCATTTTTCTTCGGCCAACAACGAAATGCAATAGAATTTCTTGAATGAGTATTGCACTGAGTGTCCAAGTCATGGACTCGTAAACTAGACCTTTTGAGCTGTTACGAATCATCTTTTCATTCATGAGTCATAATCAAAGTATGCTAATGCATAACCTCTAAGCATTATCTACAGATTTCACATTAATTAGGACTGACATAAGTAATTGTCAATTTCATAACAATCAATCATAAAAGAAATTGAAACTCCATCTTAATATATCTAATTACTTCGTTCCGAAACATATATTTAAATTAGATTAAAGACTTAAAATATATTTAAATTAATTTAAAGATTAAAAGGTGAAATTAATAGGTTCTTTTTTAAAATTAGATTTGTGGATTTGAACAGTTGTAATAGTGTCCATGATCCGATTATCCCTACACATGCGAAACCGCTACTTTATTTTATCCTTTGTCGGATGGTTTTAATGTGGTTTGGATTGTAAGTTTCTTTGTCGTCACTAGTTTTTTACTTGTAACCGGAGCTAGGTATATATCTCTATTCCTTGCATTAGATAAAGGTGGCCTCCATCTCTATTCCTTGCATTAGATAAAGGTGGCCTCCATCAAAATTCCATTGCTTCCTCTTTTTCTTATGCAAAAGTGTTTAGTTTCAAAACGCCAGAATATTGTGAGATTACTTCGATGCTGTACTTTACTCCCTTAACAAGAAATGGGGGAGTGTATATCATGTGTGGTTAATAATATATAAAATTACGTCAATTATTATATTCACGTGATGGGAAATATTCAAGTGAAAACTAGTTCTCACCTATTATATGAGAACTTTTTTATGGGGCCCAACTAGCAATCTATCCAAACCTAGCAATCAATAGGGAACCATCTCATAGTCACTAATCCCAAAGATTGGTACACATCTGAATGGACTGAACCGTTGGATCGAGGATTGAATACTTTTTTTAATATAAAGCTATTAAACTTGTGGGCCACGGATGAAGGGTTTAGGGGCATGGGTTTGGGGTCAAACTTTATAGTTGGGGTGGTCTCACATATATCTTTCCATCCCGCTGGTTCCATCCTCGAATGGGGCCCACATTTGAGTCCCACAAAAAAGTTCTCACATAATATGTGAGAACAGTTCCCACCTGAATATTACCCATATATGATTAGCAATATGTTCAATTTTACAGTAGAACAACCTATCATGTGTTAGAGTAAAATTTCAGGATATCCACAAATAGGGTGAGTCTTTCTTTCATTAGTCCTAAATTTTTGTTAGGTGGGCTGCATTTTGTGTTCCACTCCTTGCACGATCAGGGAATTGGAGGTGAGACTCCACAATCAAAGGACACCTATGCAGAGCCTGTAAGCTGCATTATTTATAAATCTTACACTGATTCAAGCACAAGCACTGGTGAATTACAGAACATTGTTTTTGACTTTTTTCTAGGAAAGACCCAGTTTCTCTGAAATTGTTTTACATTTGAAATTCTGCGTCATGCAATCTGGTTGTGTTCAGCGAAATTGCGTCAAAAGTGGAAGGGGTTCACTGCCGCAGTCCAATTAACCTTTTTTTGCTTTTATGAGACCCAGTCTTTTTTTGCTTAAGGACAAATTTGAATTATAGAAAGAGAGGCAAGAGGGCAAAAGCCCCCAAAACTCAAAGAGAAAACCACAAGGGGAGGCTTGCAGAAAAACGCCAACCCAAGAAGGAAACCCTTCAAAAAGAAAGAACACAGAACAAGGGAGACAGCAATACAAAAGAAAGAAGACTGACTCAGCACCCAACAAAAGCATCACATCCACTGAGAAAAGCGGCTCAAGACTACTGAAAAGCATAACTGGACTCAAAAGAGCAGGACACAGCACTTCAAAGCAATTGGAGGAAATAAATAAAGGAGCAAAACACCACCAAACACGGTCTAATTAACCTTACCCAAACAAGAAAGAAATGGAAAAGGTCTATGAATTAAGTAGCATTTGAATTTTTATAAGAGAAATTAAAGTTGGATTTGTCAAGCATTTTTTACAGTAGTACTACAATATTTTAGTTGAAGCATTTCTCTTCTCTTTCGACAAAGGGAACAAAAGCATCATGTCCCACAGTCAAATTGGTTATTATTAAACCCTTGAAAATTGGAGTGAGTTCTTCGAGGGGCCCATAATTATTAACACTCCCCCAGATTTTCACTCATCAGGTTGCCTCACTACAGAAAGTCTATTTATATGTCATTGAGATCTACCCTGTACCTCTCAAATGATACTAGAGAGATAAGGAGACAGAGAGAGAATTATGGAACCAAGGCTCTTGGAAGCAGCAATAAGAGGGAATAAGCAAGAGTTGCTTAAACTACTGGGAGTGGATTCACATGTCCTTGATCGAGCAATGAGTGAATGCACCAAAAAGGATAATCCTTTGCACCTGGGAGCTCTGTACGGGCACATCGGCTTCGTAAGAGAGATCTTAAGTCGAAAACGGGAATTCATCCGTGAATTGAACTCTCAAGGACAATCTCCACTGCATCTAGCTTCGGCGAGAGGCCATGTTGAAGTTGTAAAGGAGATCTTGAGAGCAGAATGCTTGTTTTGTTCTTAACAAAGATGAAATGATTCCTCTCCAAGTTGCAGCAAGGGAAGGCCGAGTCGGGGTGATACAACCATTGGTTGATGCTAACAAAGCAACTGCTTTCATATTAACGGATGGAGGAGATCCGATTCTGCACCTGTGCTCAAATCATAACAAGTTCGAAGCCTTGAAGGAGTTGGCAAAATTGGTTGATGAAGATGACTTCGTGAAGTTAACAGACAGGAACGATAACACCATCCTTCATGTCCTTTCAGTCAAGAACCGGACCCTGGTATGGAATTCAATTTGTTCCAAATTTTCACATTGTTCCGCACTGTTAAAAATGAATGAAATCTCCTCCTGTGATATATGCTCAAATTTTACTTCATTAGGAATTCATCCCTCTATAAGAATATTGAGCACATGTTCTCGTAACATCGTAAGTCATTCATTCAATCTTACGGTATTGGAAACGACTCCTACCGAACTAAATTTGAGGATATGTCAATGGAGGGGATGTCTTTATTTTGAACAATTTGGATTATGGAAGGGTATAGTAGGGACTAAATTTCAATGATTTCTTAAGTAACATCTTTCATGAAATTTAATTAATTTGATAGTGATTATTATTTGTATTAATGTCAAATTAGAGCCAGTGTTAATTCATTGGAGGTTAGTGAGTATGAAGGGATTGAATTTGTCATTAATTTCTCATGTGGAGGTAATAAGGTTACCTCTCACTCAAATCCATGAGTGATACCTCCTGGGAGAGCATACCCATATGCATCTACATTATTGATACATACGTCATGCGTGGTGCACAGTTAATATTGGGTCCCCCCTAAGGGTCCTATCTTTATTATTTACTTGCCTTCTTATTTGAGTAACATGTGCTGCATCATCTGCAAACAATATTTAGCACAAAACTTTATATCATACAAAATGATCGGATTTCCTGAACAGTTTCACTTATAACTCATATTTTTAATAAAGTTATGGCATGCATAGTATATATTTGAACAATTCATACATACACATAAAGTAAACGTAAAATACATGAGTACAAATGGGGCCCCTAGGTTGGACGATTAAAATCATGACTTCAGACCCCATGGACTCCATCCAAGCCCGTCTGCCTACATACTCGTATTGAATTTCTATGATTTTCATAGTCATAGTAAAGTGGGCTGTAGCAGAAAACTGTTACAAAAGGCAGGAAGAAAGGGTACGTGGAGATGTAAATGGAGCCCTCAATTTCTTCTTGAGATTTGAGTTACAAAGGTAGGTGATGGCAAGGCAATCTCCTTTATTAAGAACTCAATTTTAAGGAATGTGGAATGAGGCAAGCACATGGATTAAACAATTGTATAAATTATTCAAACATCTTGTATATGTTGTTGTAGGACGTACATTTTTTGCTCAGACATACTAAAGTGGTTCGCGTTATAGACGCTAAGAACAACGATGGTTTCACGGCCATGGAAGCCGCACTGGTAAATGGACGCGGATTTACACTTGGTAGAATCATCATTCCCTTCTTGTCATATTATGTTGGGGCTAAAATCGAAATAGGAGGAAGGTTCATATCTCCCCTCCTTTTGGGAGAAACAAGGATGGATAGCACTGATCGAAGTTGGTTTGTTGAAGTACTGTTTGTGGTGGCTGTACTGACCATCACCGTGGCTTTTCAAGCCGGGATTAACCCTCCAGGAGGGTTTTGGCAAGAATCGGATATTTTCTACAATGGTGCTCCAGTTATTCCTGGGCAATCGATCATGTCGTATGTGGATCCGACACGTTACAGAGATTTCGTTAGGTTTACCTACATCACACTAACATCGTCAATGTTGGTAATATCAATGCTGGTATGCAGATGGCATGCCAATTCTATTTCCTGGATTACCAGGCTTTGCCCAGTAGTCTTCACATCCATTTCAGTTTGTACGATGGTGGCCATCTATACTGTTTCACTCTCTTTTTTATCATCGGATGACTACTACAAATATGCTCATTCGGAAATATATTGGATCGTCTTCTTACTTTTAGTATCGGTTTTTGTCATGGCATATTGTGTTGAAATTTTCTCTCTGGCTAAGTCTTTGATTAATGCACTCAAAAAATCAAAATCATGTTGCGAGACCACGGGAGTCGAGTTTGTTGGAAGTGCTTGATCTTTTGATCCAGTACAATTGCTAGTCAGTGGTAGAATGTCTTAGAGGGACTTTTTAGTCACCTCTTGCAAAAGTTGATGGATCTCTCGAAAGAATTTAGAGTATGCATACCAGTGTGACTCCTTTCCCTAGTGGTTATGTAATTTGGTTTTCTTGTTGTAATTGCTTTTATTTTGATTGGAGTCTTTCAGTTTACCAAAAAAATAAAATTAGGCCAAGGCCAGAAATAAATCAAACTCTTGTATCTGCAAATGTTTCTGCAAGTAATTAATTTTATGCATGCCATTTCCAGTCTTACTTTGTCATGCTTTATGTATTATCTTTTTTGTCTTGTTTTAAAAGATGATGACTGATTGTGGTAAATGCTCATAATTAAGTGTCACAGCCCTGCCCTTTGGCCTACATGCGTGCAGGGACTTCGCAGGAGGTCACCAATCTTAGCTGCTCCCACCCGAGTACGGGTAACTCCGCGCTTAACTTCGGAGTTTGTATGGGATCCAGGGCCGCACTGTTTCAAAAGGCCTCACGCTGAGCTAAGACGGGGTTTGAATTATAAGCCCAAGGTCAAGACTTGAATATTTTCGATATGGGCTAGCAGAGACTCACCATTTGAAGTTCGTGGTTGACACGTTACGCCCTGTAGTTAAGGATGCCATCCGGACCAAATTCTCACATTAAGTAATTTTTTTTGTAAGAGTCATCAGCAACTCTTGTGACCTATCCTTAAGTGGTGAACACCAAGTCAAGCTAGATTTTTTTCTTAGGTCATAATTCAAGTTTAAATTGGTCTTATCTAGGATAAATTACAATTCATTTTATTAAAGCTTTCATTAGAACAGCAATGTATTAAAGGTTCCAACTCCAATAGGATATTGTTTGTTTAGTGTTATCTAAGGTGAATTAGGATTAATTTTGCAAAAGCTCTAATAAGAAGACTTTGTTATATGCTTGCCATCCGTTAAAAATCATTTTCACATTGTGATCTCAATTTTTTTTTCTTGTGGTAAAGTTAGTTCTGAGTTGTACACCATGAATGTTAGCCCACCCGGGCAATCTTTAAGCTAATCATCATTTGCTGAGAGTAGTTTTGGTTCAAAGGTCTACGTTTGCTAATTGCTAGCAAGAGGATCGACGCAGGGTTGATTTTGTTCAATTGTGCCAAAGGCAACTGAAGTCTGAATGTTATCTTGGTTCTAAGGTCCATTTTCTCGATACTGAACTGATAGTGTTTCTAACCAATTAAACAGAGAGGCTAAAATTACCTCAATGACGATAAATATCAACAGATGATCAATAAATCGTCTCTCCTTAGGCAGCGTAATGTTTACCTGACCACAAGGCCGGCTTAAGCACAAGGCAATAAAAGCCCTTGCTTTAGGCCCCCAAAAATTTAGGCTCCAAATTTTCTCAACTTCCAAAAAAAAAAAAAGTAACGAAGTTAGTTTGTTTCTCCCAAAAAAAGAAGGCCTCACAACACAACCCTTTTATTGAGACATTTAGAAGCCACTAAGTAATGTAGACTACCCAAGTGATGTTCTTCCAATGGCAAGAAAGGCCATGTTCCTAGCCATGTCAAGTTTCTAGTCATGGGCTGGGTAGAAAGCATTGATAGTGGCCCCTCCATCAATGACAAGAACCTGCCCGGTGATGTATGAAGCAGCAGGCAGGCAAAGGAATGCCACCATAGATGATACCTCCTCCACCTCTCCCAAGCGTCTAAGTGGTGTCTTAGCCCTTACAGCTTCCATAAAGCTCTCATCATTAAGTAACTGTAATAAAGAACAAGAAAGAGAATGGCATCAGTTACATCATGTATGACTTCATTGACCTCCATTGCAAAGTTCAAGTCTAACCAATGATGGAAAAACTAGGGGCAAAGGAGGAGCTTGTGAGCAGTGATTGCAAAATACTGCACTGGAAAAAGAATCCTAGTGTCTCATTTAATATTATTAATGATGGAAGAATTTTTGTTAAATAAATTCTTAAGATGGGTGGAATTTACATGTAGAATCAAGAACACAAATGCTTACAATTGCGAAATAAATCCAGGAAATGTGAAGCAGAGAAGGGATAGTAACAGATTATAAAGCGTGATTTACTTGAAAAGGTGCTCCATGTTTTCCAACAACTAGAACCTTTCAATGAATTTAAGAGTCACATACAAGATAAAAGATAATCTTAATGGTATCCTACTCTGATTTAGGAGTAAAAGACCACATAAGAAACCTTTTAACCATCTCTTTCCTACCCAAAATAAAACTTATTTTGTTTACATTATTGAATATAAAAGAGCTATACTTATCCCATCTAATGCCCAACAAGGTGGGGGTAAGAAGATATTTTTCTTAATCGTATACCCTCCATGCAATCCATGGGATAAGGCAAAAATGATGACGAAGGATTCATGTAAATAAATCATGTAAACAGGGTGAGTATTTTACCGGGCCAAGAATAGAGGTCCTGATGAACGAAGGTGCAACAGAGTTAGTCCGGATGTTGTCTTTTGCCCATTCACAAGCCAAATTCCTTGTAAGTTGATTTATTGCTCCTGAAGAGGGAAAGAGAAAAACATTGTATCATCCTGGCAAAATCCATAGTCCATGAATGTTTATATCCTAAGCTCCAAAAATAACATCAAAGGAATAGGTAACTATAGACTACTTACGATGAAAGTTATGCAAAATTCAATCGAAGTCAACATTAACTTTTCCATTATTTGCACATTGGGATTTGAATGTCCAAAAATATGACAAGATGCTGCATTAAATTTAGGTTATATTGGGATCCTTACAAAATATTACACAAGTTAAGGGATCATATGGAAGTGGAAGTTTGTGACATGGACTCCTCAAAAATATGGATCTTCGGATATATCTAAAATATCTCGGATTTTTTGCCCCAAATCCCATGATATCATGGAAACATTGAATGTCACATAACCTGATAAATCTCATGATATCATAAGGATTGTTCCATGATGTCATGCCTTTTATGCAATAAATGATAGAACCTGAGAAATCGTGGTCAGCTGTATATTTACTTATAAAAAAATGTCACTTTTTTGTGTATTATAAAAAAAATGAATTAATTCATTTGCTAGTGGCAAAAAGTATATAATACAGAAACTGATAAATTCAATGATATCATAGGACTATCCCATGAAACAACAGGATATGATGCAAAAAAGTTATAAAAGAAACATTTACAAAAATCAAATGACTCTGGTGACATTATATGTATTTCAGTCATGGAGGACTAATATGTCAAAACCCCAATATGATATCATGTTACAACTTACAACTTTAAAATTTGCATGATAATTTGGGTTTTATAAATTTGATCACTATAGAAATAAAAAGATTCCAAAATCCAATATAAAACCCCTAGCTAGCTAAATAAGTCCTAGATGAATTTTTATATGTGAAAACCTGTATGACGGCCATATTGTTAAATTTTTTTTATTTCTTTTTTGGTAGAAATGACGGCCATATTTTTTAAAGTGGGAGTAAGCGTTCGGCAGATTTTGTGGTCCTAGCTAGATAAAGGACGCTGAACCCCACTGACACAACAAGGGTCACACTTCGACAAAACAACATGGCAAATTTTAAAATCACTATAGATGTATGTGCATCACCTTTGCTTGCTGAGTAAATGGTACCAACATCTCCAGCTACTACTCCAGCAGTAGATGAGACAAATACAATATTTCCTCTTCCTGACAGTTTTAAGAGAGGATGAGCAAGTTGGCAAAGATGGTATGCTGAATCAAAGTTGGTGGCCATGATTGTAGAGAACTCTTCAGCAGTGTAATCTACAGTGGCCTTGAATATGTTTATTCCAGCATTGTTTACCTACAGCCAAGTAATCTAGCATAAGAGTGCCATTACATAGTTGGGAAGCAAGGAAAGTTATAAAATCAAATTTCCTAATGAGAAACAAAAATCCAAATTTCCACTGTAGAAGTTCCATATATGGAACTAATTGAACATCAACTCATGGTCTAATTGCACTTTCTTCTTGAGTAGAAAAAGTGTATGATGTATCATTTTTATAGTATCTTCACAGTTGGAATCAATATATACAGAATTACTATATTGGTGAAGATAATGCAGCCTTAATGGATGATGACATTGATGATTTAGTGCTAGCTAGTGCCCTCCTGCACCCAAGTACCCAGCCAGATATGGCCTGCTTTCATCTGAAAAGGGGCCACCATCTTTGGCTTGAGTCCCACAACTATCTTTGTGCAGTAGGGCACCATGGGAACATTTAGGGCCCATTTGTTAGCATACAATACATAGAAATTTACGCCATCAGTGGTTAACAAATTAAGATCTAAAGTGACTATATACAAGTGATTATTATGAAATAACCTCTATTTCTCTGTTTGTTTGCGCTTGAATGAAGTGAAAGAAGAGTGGAGTTGGGAATGAAGTGAAAGAAGGGTGGAGTTGTCCCCAATAGTGGAAAATTATACTTTTTAATGTATTTTGATGGACCTGAGGACCAAGAGGAGTAAACATGTACGCTGAGCAGCTGATGTGCGTTCGTCTTCTACTCCTCTTCTCTCTCCACAGAATGGCTCCCACAATATATAATAGAGCTATGCTACTTGTCCCGGGTTTCATGTCCCGGGACAAGCCCGACTCCATAGGGGAGGGGTACTTTGGTCATTGCCAAATGACCAAAGTACCCCTCCCCTATGGAGCCAAATGACCAAAGTACCCCTCCCCTATGGAGTCGGGCTTGTCCCGGGACATGAAACCCGGGACAAGTAGACTTTTTGTATATAATAAAGTGCTCTCTACTTCATCCTCTTTATACAAAACCATTTATTCTTTTAATTTACCCCAAGCATCCAAATGCATACAATGTAACTTATCTACTCATTAATTTTAATTCACTCCTTGCTAACTTAATTTATGATGTGACTCCTCTTTTATACCTTCCCTCGTGTAAACAAACAGGTGTTGATCAAGGTGAAATGATCATCAAATGCCCTCCCCTTTAATGGAAAGTACATCAAGGGAAGATGTAAAATGAAAAATTCATCCATCACCTAGTAATACAAACCTAGGTTTCATTACATTGCTAGATTAAATCCTTCGCCCCTCACCTCATATGATATTCATACTTAATCTCTATAAAATCCTTTGATGGAGCTCATTTTGAACATGAATTTCTATATAATCAAATCCTATTCAATCTAACAAACAAACAGGTCACATAAGAATTTCTTTTTTTCCCTTTTCCTTTCTTTTTTTTTTTACTTTCTATAAGGTAGATACATATCCACATAGATCTCATTCACTTACCTTTCAATATATATAGTTATGCCCAGGTCAAATACTAATTTTATTCAATACCCCAAAAAGCACACACCCAATTAAATTGCCATAAGTATTAACCTGTGCATCCACCAATATTAAAAAAGAAGTTAAATTTGAGTTTTAATAAAAGTTCTATTCTGATTTTATGGCTATATCACTAGTCCTAGACACCAAACTAACCAATACCATAATATCATAATCATAATAATTGAAGAGCATATACACAAAATTAACCAAAAGCCATATGAGAAAGCTCAACCAGATTCTTTTATCTTTCATAACATTTTAAAGAGAATTTAAAAATATGAGATTGCCCTTAAAATCAAAGTAAAAATAAATGAGAAGAAAATGCTCTTAAGAAATTTTCTTATGAAAAATGTTGCCTTTCTGCTCATTTTAAATACTATATAAAAACTTAAAAATCACCTTAATTTGTAGAATTGGAAGGCATCCATTAGAATTGGGTCGCATCCATACAAATGGGCCCAAAAGACACATCTTATTGAAAATGCTCAAGTGAAAAGGCACAAATGTATTTTTAAAAAGATATAAAATTTGAAATATTTGAAGAGATACATTGAAGTCTTAAGTGCCTTTTGAGACACATTCACAAGTGGGCCCAGGAAAGCTAATGTGGCTTCTCCTCAAGCTAGAATTGAGATTTTTTTTTTCCAACCAAAACTCCGCATTAAAGAGAAAAAATAATGCCATCGGAACAACCAACTAATCTTACAACTGATTTGGGCTTGCTTGGATTGTCTCAGAGTCTTATGGTCAGACTAATCTCCAGAAGCCAAATCTAGCTTCACATGGTACAAATTTAGGGGGCATCTTTGTCATTTCGTAAAACCCAAAGGGGCGTTTTATTGAAAATAAAAAACTAACGAGCATATTTGAGGCTGCTTGAAAATATAGGGGCCTTTATGAAAATAACACAATCGTACCAATATGTTGAGCTTTCCGTCGAAAATGGAAGCCACCTTTTCCATCAGCCTCTCCCTTTCTGATTTCGACGACACGTCGCACACGGATCCCGACACAGAGAAGCCCTTCGCTTCCCACTCGTGTAGGCAACGGTCGAGATCTGCTCTGCTGCGGGAGCACGTGTGTACCGTTGCTCCAAGTCCTGCTAATTCCTCCACCACGGCATGCCTGTTCGGCAACCAAATTCCAAGCCTAAAACTTTGTTTTTTATTCATGAACTTCAAAATTAAGAGGCATGGAAGCTATATTATCACCATATTGGGATTGTATTTTGGTACTTTATTTACATTTTAAAAGCCTAAAATTTAAATTAAAAAAAAACACCTTTGCAATTTTTTATTTGACCTTTTAATCTATATTTAAAAACGAAAAAATTTGGTCAATTTTTACTATGGGTCCCATGCCTAAATAATGAGAGAGAGTTAAGTTAGATAAGTTGAGTGGTAAAACTTAAGTCAAAATCCCATTATCAAATTCCAATAACACTATTTTTTTTTAATGGTGATGATGTTCGAGATAGAAAAACTCCCCACCACCGGTATATGGTCATCGAGGCTAGAATCATCATTTTAATCACTTAATTGACAACCAATAAATTTTTACCATCCAAGTAAGTGTACTGTCAATCTAATAGTTCGGTCCATTTGGATAAGTGTCAAACTTGGTGTTGGTAATGGGGGGGTCCTGGTAATGGTCCAATTGGATGGATCATAAGGTGGGCCAAGTATGTGCGGTGCTCACAATAATATGAGATCTAACCATTTTTTATTTGATACTATGCTAGTGAATTTATGTTTGAAACACTATAAGACCGTTTAATATGAAACTTTTCATCTTTTTAATATTTTAAAATAAAAGATGTAAGCCATGATACCCATCTATTTCTAATTCTTGCATACTTAATTTTTCATTATTTGATGTTGGTAGTTTGTCATTTGGAGAATCGCTATTTTTGGTTTGATTTTAAATGAAACAGAGAAAAGCCCTTCCAATAGGAAATACGTACCGGATAGATGGAGTAATATTTTAAGGAAAAGTAAGAGTCCATTGACTTTCATTTGTACACCTACCTCACAAACTTGCTCTTAAGGGCGCTTATGAATTATGATACTATGCAAAAAGATGCACATTTTCACATATTGCTATTTTTATACCATATATTTTCATAGAAAAAGAGAAAAAAGAACGAACTATTTTCCTTCAAATCTACATAAAATCATTTTCAATATGGGGGATGGAATGGAAATGTGAAAATGGAAATCCACGAAAGCTAGTGCACACAAATGCGCCCGGAGATTTATACATATATATAGGTTGTTTATATGTAAGAATGGTAAATTTTGAAGAAATGAATATCAATTATTATATAAAATTAATTAGCAAGAGTGTAAGTGACTTTAATTGAAGAAAACCTATTTGCTCAATATATAGGTTATCCCTTCTTTTTTTCTAAAAAAAAGTCATCCCTTTTTTATTATTTGTGATTATGTCAAACCACTCTTAAAGATGTAGAAAAAGGAGCTTGATCATGAATCATTATTATCTCAACGAAAAAGAAAGACAACGAAAATGTATTTAATTAATCATGTAAAATTAATAAAAGGAGTGCCCTTAATAGTGTCACTTGTTTCTTCCATTGAACCCCATGAAATATTCACCTCCTACTTGTTCTATCCCAACCTATTACCTATTAGAAGTACATTCTAAATCATAGACAAGTTCTAAAAACCTATTCCATAACTTGAAGATGAAAACTAAAATGAAGCCAGAAGCTTTTAAAGAAAAGAAAAAAGATGGAGAAAGAGAACAGACCCGATTCCTCTGCTACCTCCTGTTACGAGAGCTGTTACACCCTCTAGACTCCATCTCCCATCTCTTCTTCCTTGCATCTCTCTCTCTCTCTCTAAAAGCTTACAAGTTGTTGGACTATAATTTATCTTCCTAATCTGCAACTCTCTTGATACCCTTGATGTTGGGACAGGGAACTCTGTTTAGTCCAATCAGAGGGTGCCATGGGAGAGATGTCAAATCAATGACAACTCATCTCCTAAAAAAATAAAAAGTTTTGTTCCCCACATGGGCACCCCCTCCTCTTGATGTTGATGCCCAGAGCTGCATTGACTACTCTTACGTGTGGGGCCCACTCAAGTGCATGGCAGTCACAGTAGATCCGATTCAAGTTATTGTTTTCAAATTATCATCTTTGGGAAAATGTTGGGATGTTTTCAGGTATGGGATTTTTCTTACGATGTTATTTGGAAAATGTTGGGAAAAATACATTAAATTTTAAAAATTACACAGTAAACATAAAAATACTGTTGAATATATTTTACAGATATTCTCCAACTTTACTCTGATTTAATTGTGATTTTCTTACCATATTTTCATTTTTGATGATTTCTTGAGAATACCATTTTCAATATATATCGGATTTCGTCTAGAAATTTTCAAAATATCAAACAGTACCTTTTTTTTAATATAGGTAGATTTTTTTTATATTCTACAGTTCTTGGGGCTAACGAACAAGGGACATATATTTATTTGTACAAGGCATCGATCTAGTTTTTCTAGTTTTTCAAAGAAAATGGGCCCTTGAGAGTTCAAATTCTAATAGGCCAATCAATGCCTAAGATTGTTATTTAGTCACGAGTGGATTCCACGTTTGAATCCAACGGTAAAAACACATACTCTCATTTAAAATTATCATTATAAAACTTTATTTCAATCAAAATTATGCCTGCTTTTCAGCTGCGGTTTGGACAAATCTGAATGGGCCGCGGACGGCCCAGCCCACTTTCACCCCTGCTTGCAACCATAATGCACATTTAACGCTGGATATGTATGTAATAGTAAGGTGCTAAAACCACTCGACCATGAATATGTTTGCAATGTGAATTGGCCTTCTTACCATCTGTAGAGGATTGCCCAAATAGTCATGGCTGCCACCTCAGGAGTGATGATGAAATTTCTTTAAAATCTGCTCTGCTGCCTGGTCCGGCTACATATCTGCATGCTTCACTGGTCATTCTCACTCAATTTTTCATAATTGCTCCCAATTGTTCACCTTCACGTTGAACGTCCAGCAGGCCGTGGGTTTTGCTGGCATAAATCTCCCGTCGAGCTTGGCAAGTTAGAGGGATGACTCAGAATTTAGTCAGAAATGATCATCTCTTTTTAAGATGTTTGTCCATTGGAGTTCTAAGACTCATCACCAATTCAACCACAGGCTGGGGCAGAACCAGAGAGTAGTCCTTGGGGGAGAGATTTCATGGGGCCATTGCAAAAACTAATATAAAGTTTTATTAATCCAAGGGTTTTTAGAAATTTAGGGGGGCCATGGCCCCTGCCGGCCCGCCCTAGTTCCACCACTAACCATAGAGGAGCTACTTTGTTTTTTAGTTCTTCTTGGGGTTCATTTTTGGGTCTTTCCCCTTTACTAGCAGCCTACAGTTTTCGCCATATGCTTCGGTGTAGCTGATTGCTCTACGAAGGCTGCCTATGAGTGAATTTGATATTTGATATTGTATTCGTTTGTACAGAGGTTTTTCCCTTCTTTTTGGAGCTTAATTCTATTTTAATTGTCCACAAAAAATAAAAAAAATCATGCCCGCTCTTGAATTGATCCCACTAGAAACACATAATTAAAAAAATAGAAAAATTAATCACATATTTTTCATGTGATCGGTAAATGTAAACTATAATAGTAGCAAAACCACATGGAAGATTGAAGATATATAAAACAAGTAAATGAGATATAAAAAATTAAGTACTTAATATATTATTATTTTTTTCCAGTTTTATGCTGCAAAACATTTTGGTCAAGTCCAGTCTTATTACTCCGTATAATAAAAAAAATATTTATTTTAAGTAATTTAAATTTTTGATAGAGATGTCATATCCTTGAGATGTGAGCCAACATTGATGTACTAAATTTTGCTAAATGTGGTGTTCTCGTCTTCCCCTGCTTTCTCTTTTATTATTTTGTCACTGAGGAGGTGTGTTTTTTTGTTTTTTTCCTATCTTATTCTATTTCTGTATATTGTACACATCAAGACTCTCTCTCTCTCTCTCTCTCTCTCTCTCTCTCAATCCTTTGTCTTATTTTTTTTTTTTTTTGGAGTTTCAACTCTCTCTCTCTCTCTCTCTCTCTCTCTCTCTCTCTCAATCCTTTGTCTTATTCTTTTTTTTTTTTTTTTTTGGGTTTCAACTCACCAACTGGGATTGGGCTAGAATTCAGGAAGGCAAGTTGGGCCACATAGACTTATTGTTGTGGATATAAGTGGGATAAACTTGGCATGTCTTATTCTTTTTTTTTGGGGGGGGGGGTTTCAACTCTCTCTCTCTCTCTCTCTCTCTCAATCCTTTGTCTTATTCTTTTTCTTTTTTTTTTTGGGTTTCAACTCACCAACTGGGATTGGGCTAGAATTCAGGAAGGCAAGCTGGGCTACATAGACTTATTGTTGTGGATATGAGTGGGATAAACTTGGCATGCTGGATTTGCATTTAAATTGGCAAAGCCCATACCAATGTCATTGATACTCAGTTACAAGTTACAAATCCTCACAGTAAAATCCATACTAACTTGCCCATCCATGCTTAAATCACGGACATTTGTCATAGTAGTATTAATACGGACACTCAAGATTTTAAAGATATAATTAATTTTATGAATTGAACATTATTAAAATTTATTGGTGTCAATGTTTAAACGTTAAAAAATAAAAGATAATAATCAATATAAAAGTTTGTGAGAAGTAAGAAATTAATATACTTTTATATTGAGAATTATTAATTACATATCAAGTATTTTGGTTTTTCTCTTATTTGTAATCAAGTATTTTAACTATGATCAATCTTACATGTCTAATTTCGACTTGAGTGACATAATGAGAGTATCATGAGCATAAAAGTAAGCCCTATATATAAATTTAGAAAAAATAAAATATAAAGTGCATAATTCTTGAGAATGTTTTGGTTAAAGGAAAAGTTATATAATTGCAGAGAGTATATTGATCATGGTTTTAAATTGTCAAGTGAGATGGATTTGAGTTTCTCTCTTATTGAAAACGAAATGACTCTCTTTTAGGTGCATTTGGATTAATGGGCTTATAAGTTAAATCAGACAATTTTATTAATATTATTTGAAAGGTGAAAATGATTAAAATTTTCCTTAGATGATTTAGCACCAGAAAATTGTTTGGGTTATGCGTGTTAACTGACATGTTCCGAAATAACCTTATATATTTAATGGGTTACACGAGTCCTGTCGTATCGTGTAACCCATTAAATAATCATGTTATGTTCGTGTTTGATTTTTGGACCCATTTACTTAATGAGTAATGTACAGATTGAAATGATTATAATACGAATTCGTTAACCTGCAATATGAATTCGTTAACATCATCCAATTAACAGTCCTAGTCTGAATCTATCATTTGTTACTAAAACGTAAAAAAGTTCAAATCCAAACACCAAATTATTGATTAAATTTGAATTGGATATCCATCGCCATCCACAATTCAATTTTGTTAACTACTACTAGTGATTGGAGGGAAAACTGCCAAGGCGAGCTGGGCCACTGCATCACTTTTCCTCCTTGAGTCTTGAATGTGGCTGGAAAATAAATGTAGCCATGTTACACATGTGGATGGACATGCACGGGCAGTGCCATCCATCTACATTATTACAACTCTACATTGTCAACTACCTGACACCCGGGATTACAATTTGCCACACACGTCTTATCCGTCCATTAAATTTGCAACTAGACATCTACATCATGTTTCTTCATCTGCTCTCTGCAACTTGCAATCACACCACACACATCCAATGTCTCCATCTTACAATCTCTCCTCACGTTAGTATGCCATCTCTCTGCTCAACGTAACGTAACCACAAAAATGATCTTCTGACGTGGCGCCATGCGGTTGATCACTCAGGAAAAAGTCGTAGCTGGCAAGGCGAGGATCCGGACTCGTGAAAAGCGTGTAAGTGGACCAAAATCCATTCCTGAGATGCGGGCCTAACTAATTAGAAACCCTCGTGCAGATTAGATGGCAATCATAAAACTTGTCCACATCCAATCCAAGGCCTGCCCAATCAACAAACACAAATCCCTCGAATTCTGGGGTCTCACAACAAGGTGGCGGTAAATCATTTGCATCAGTTACCGTGAAATAATCTCTTTTCGAATAAGTGAAGATGGGAATTTGAGAACAAAAAGTCTACTTGTCCTCCTCATGTCGAGTCGGGCCAGTCCCGGGTAGAGGTGTAAATTTGGGTGGGCGGCCCAGGCCCAGCATGGGCCCGGCACGAAAAAACCGTGCCTGGGCCCGTTGACTTGGTCAACGGGCCGGGCTGGGCTAGGGCTGCTAGGCTCGAGGCTCGGCACGGCCCGGCCCGGTTAAAATCCGAGCCGGGTTGGGCCAGTGCCCCAAAGCCCGCGGGCTGCCGGCACGGCACGAGGCACGGCCAGGCACGGCCAGCAAAGAGCCCAACGGCTCTTTTTTTTAAAAAGAAATTGCCCCCCTCCCACTCAAAAAAGGGTCAAATGGGTTTTTTTTTACATTTTTAACCCCTCCAGTAGCTTTAAATGGTCAAATGGGGGGTATTAGTGTTATTATTTCAAGGAAATACAATTTATTTGATGTATTTTTTCAAAATATCATTAGTGTTATCATACTTGTTATTTCTCTTAATTTCTTTATTTTAATGAAATTGGTCCAAGTCTCCAAGACCAAGAGTGAAGAGTCTAATTGTCTAAGTCTCTAAGACTTAAAGAACCTAAAAAAAAAAAAAAAAAATTTTTAAAAAAGGGAGGGGGATACGTGGGCCGCCCACGGGCTGCACGGCCCAAGCCCAACTGGGGCCCGGCCGCACGACCAGAGTCGTGCCCTGGGCCGTGCTGGGCTGACCCCAGAGCCCTTGGGCCAGGCACGGCACGGCCCGCTTAATTACATGGGCCGTGCCAGCCCGGGCCGGGCCCATCTTGCCGGCACGGCCCAGATTTTCACCCCTAGTCTCGGGACATGAGTCCCGGGACAAGTAGCATGGCTCATTTGAGAATCACCTTTTATAGTCTGTTTGAAAATTTTAATAATAGAGTGGAGTGAAGTAAAGATTATTTGGAAGAAAGAGTAAAATATAAGTGGGTTATGATGGTATTTTATTTTTAGTTGTTTGGTATGAAAATTTTTAAACTTTTGTATAGAAAAGTAGAGTTTTTTTATCTTTTAGTGGAGAAAGGAAGTTGTTTTTTTTCTTTTTAAAAAAAAAAAAGAATGGTGGGAATTTTAAATCAAACCTTTTGATGTAACTTTTTTTTAAGGATAGGGGCTTTACTTCTGTATGGATGAGAGTTTCAGAAAATGTAATCTTCTCTATTCAGCAGCGAGAGTAGGTAATCATTAATGGTGCTCGGAATGTGGTTAGGCATGGGCCAAATGTTGCCATTTAAAAGGAGAGAAAAATTTTGATTTTGAGGAAAGAGGAAGTAGGAAGTCTTTACTGTAACATTGATATACATTGTTACAACTCTATCAACTTAAACTTTTAGAATAACCGGTTGTCAACATGGTAATAGAGTGGGAGCTCGAGTTTCCAATCCCTAGGGCTGGGGTGCCTTGTATTCTCCAACAATACAATTAAAATTCCAAGAAAAGGTTTAAAGAAAGGTTTGATCATCTCAGTGGGATAAACTTGGGATGCTGGATTTGCATTTAAATTAGCAAAGCCCAGACAAATGTCATTGATACTCAATTACAAGTTACAAATCTGCCAAATAAAATTCATACTAGCTTGCCCACCCATACTTAAGCACGGACATTTGTCATGGTAGTATTGATACAGGTGTCAACATTTTAAAGATATAATTAATTTTAAGAATTGAACATTATTAAAATTTATTGGTGTCAATGTTTAAACGTTAAAAAATAAAAGGTAATATTCAATATAAAAGTTTGTGAGAAGTAAGAAATTAATATAAGTTTTATATTGAAAATTATTAATTACATATCAAGTATTTTGGTTTTTCTTTTATTTGTAATCAAGTGTTTTAACTATGATCAATCTTACGGGTCTAATTTCTACTTGAGTGACATAATGAGATTTATTAAATATGAGCATAAAAGTAAGCCCTATATATAAATTTAGAAAAAATAAAATATAAAGTGCATAATTCTTGAGAATGTTTTGGTTAAAGGAAAAGTTATATAATTGCAGAGTATATTGATCATGTATTTAAATTGTTGAGTGAGATGATTTTGAGTTTCTCTCATATTAAAAATGAAATGTCTCTCTTTTAGGTGCATTTGGATTAACGAGTTTATAAGTTAAATCAGACAATTATATTAATATTATTTGAAAGGTAAAAATGACTAAAATTTTCCTTAAATGATTAAGCACAAGAAATTTTTTTGGGTTATGCGTGTTAACTGACATGGTCCGAAATGACCTAATATATTTCATGGGTTATATGGGTTGTGTCGTGTAACCCGTTAAATAATCGTGACGTTTGTTTGATTTTTAGACTCATTTATTTAATGAGTCGTGTACGGATTGAGATGATTAGAATATAAAGTCGTTAATCTGCAATATGAATTCGTTAACATGACACGATTGACAACCCTAGTCTAAACCTAACATTTATTAATAAAACGTAAAAAAAGTCAAATCCAAACATCAAATTATTGATTAAATTTGAATTGGGTATGCATTGCCATCCACATTTCAATTTTGTTAACTACTACTAGTGACTGGAGGGGAAATTGACAAGGCAAAGTGGGCCACTGCATCACTTTCCTTGAGTCTTGAATGTAGTTGGAAATAAATGTAGCCATGTTACACATGTTGGAGGACATGCACCGACAGTGCCATCTACGCTGGAGATTACAATTTGCCCCCACACATGTCTTATCCGTCCATTGCGATTTGTCCCTACACACGTGCACACAGTATATCCATATTTCGTCATTTGCTGTCCGCAACTTGCAACCACACCACACACATCCAATCTCTCCATCTTACAGTCTTTGCTCACGTAAGTATGCCATCTCCCTGCTCACGTAACGTAACGCAACTACTGACATGATCTGCTGACGTGGCGTCATGCGGTTAGTCAGTCAGGAAAAAGCGGTAGCTGGCAAGGCGAGCATCCGGACTCGTGCAAAGCATGTAAGTGGATCAAGATCCATTCCTGGGATGCGGACCCATTTAGAAACCCTCGTACAGATTAGCTGGCAATCAGAAAACTTGTCCACGTCCAACTTTATCCTTTTGTCATCCCCAAAATTCAATGGCTGCCAAATCAACAAACACAAATCCCTCGTATTCTGGGGTCTCACAAAATGGTGGTGGTAAGTCATTTGCATGAGTTACCGTGAAATAATCTGTTTTCGAATAAGTGAAGATGGGAAACTGAGAGTCACCCTAGGATTTCAAATCTAGGAAAGTCAAGACTTTGGCTGATAGGAATACTCCGAAGAAACATGGCTACAAATCAAAATAAATCGGTCTTTTATTTTGGTCCAGATATTTTTTGTTATTTTTTCCAGAAACATTTATTTAAATTAATTTAAAGATTTAGTTTAAATCAATACATTCTATATTTTGAGATTTGTGGATTTGGAGAAGTCGTGGTCCCTAATTTTGACTTAAAAACTAACACGCTATATGTCTCCCAGGTTTTTGCTATAGACCATGGTAGGCTTCATCGCAATTGCATTGCGGTGGCAAGGAGTGTTTGGACAGCCGAGTCAAACGACTTCGAAAGGACAAATAAAAGTGTGATAAGCGTAATATATGACTGACTATGCTTCAATGTCATCCATTAACTCTTTTCGTTGAAACTTTTTACAGCTGACCATTGGATTGGATGAAACAGTATCTTCCTGTTTCAGACTCCTCCTTTATAAAAAGTACTGGAGTCTTGATCATCTTAACTAATTTTCTAGTTGTAACGAAGATTTTTGTGTGTTTAGACTCGAAGATAAACCCCTAGGAGGCCATGATTTTTGGTGATTTAGATTTGAAATGAGTTAATTTAGTCAAGATTTAGTTCAGTCCCAACACCAATGATCAACTTATTGTAATGGACTTGGTTAGACGCCTCAACCTAATGACATGAGTGGATTAAGATTTAGGACTCAAAGTAGGCAAAATTTTAGGGTTTTGTTAGTTCTTTATGTCTAAAGTTGCATTATTTAGCTCCTGTTTGGCATCACTACTTTTTTCCTCTAATTTTTGAAATCTCAAAAGCAGGTAGAGATTTTAAAAATAGAGGTGTTTGGCAGTGTATTTCAGCCTCTATTCAGTGTAGTGAAGTAGAAGCAATGCCTCTTTTTTGAAATAATGGTGTTTATAAATAGAAGCAAAAATTTAGAGGAGGGTGAACAGTGAACTCATCCCCACAACGCACTTGTTTGTTTTTCAATTTTTTTTTTAAGATTTGAGAGTATAAGTCAAGATCCAAACCATTGGAAATGTTCACAAGATCAAACACGGCTATGGCACCGAATTTCAGTCGTTGAATCATCACCAATCTCAACATATGTATAAAAAGGGAGCCATTGAATACAATTTCTTAGATTTTGTGGGCCCAAACATAAGATCGAAACCGTTAGATCTCTTAGGAAGGCTCAACTCATCTATAGGGTCAATTTCCAACGCTTGATACCTTGTAGATCTCAAGATATTTGCAAAATAATATCAGTCATTGATATAACACACTCAAGTTTAGCTTAGTCCATAAGTTGTCATGTTTTTCCCTTTTTTTTTTTTGGGATAATAAATTACGATCCAAAACGTTGAGATTTTTCTTAAGATCATGCCTAACTATGGGACTAAATTCCAGCCATTAAATCACCACCAATCTCAAGATATGTGCAAAACAGTGTGCCATTGATAGTATTTTTTTGAATTATGTGGGCCCCAAACATAGGATCCAAATCGTTAGATCTCTTTGGACGGCTAAAGAAGGTTATGAGGTCATTTTTCAAGGTTTGATACCTTGTGGATCTCGAGAAATTTGTGAAAATCTTTCAACCATTAATTTAATAAAGTCTATTTAAAGTAGATCGTTGCATTACCAAACAAGCCCAAATTTCTGATCTATAGTCATACAATAGGTTGTCAAAAAAGAGATTGTTTTTCTCTTAATCATGGTCTCATATTTAAATTTAAATAGACAATAACATCTAATAATCTAACACAATAATAGCACTAGGGCCCGTTGTTTGATTGATAATTATCGGACTACATTCGAAATGTTAAAATTATCGTGTTGACATGAGTGCTCTGGTGGAGTGCTAATTGATTAAATGGGTCAGATGACAGACTAATTACTTAAAGACAATGTGGGTCAACACAATCTATGACCATGCCATTGGACTATAGTATTAGTCCCCCGTAAACTAAATGTTTCAATTTCATGAACAAAATTCAGGTAATGTCACTAGAGTCATTTGACTCTAGTCAACATTTTTTTAAAGACTTTTTTGCTCCGAATCCCTTGATATCATGGCTTTTATATTGCATCTTGGGGAGATTTTTTCGCAATGATAAAAATTGAGAAATGGTGATCAGATATGTATTTACTTTTCAACAAATGTCGGTTTTTGTGTTCCATAAAAAATGAATATGTTTACTAGTTGCAAAAAAATATATGATACAAAAATTGACAAATCCCATGATATAATGGGATATGGTGGAAAAAGTTAAAATAATAATAATAATAATAGTATTGGCCATAATCAAATAACTTTGGTGACATTATCTAAATTTGGGTCATGAAATTGGAAAAACAATGTTTAAGGTGAAACAATATGTCAAAACGCCTAGTATTTTTAGAACTGGTTAAAATGAATGAAACAAAAGTGAATATGCATGAATTACCATAATATAATCTCTTTTTCAGTATGACCACCGAGGATTTCATATTCGAGTCAAGTCAAGCGATAGTCTACATCTCTACCCATATCCTGGATTTCAATCCACCTTAGTGATCTTATAGCCCATTTGACCAAACGTTCCTATTTCTTAATTTCATGCAAACAAACAAGCCCTTAGGGCCTGTTTGGATAAATGAGGAGTGGAGTAAAATGAAGTAGATTTCACATGTGAAGTGTCGTGAAGAGAAGTAGGTTGAAATTAAAGTAGAGTACTTCACTTCACTCCATTTGGATACTTATTTTGAAGTTAAGGTTTGGAGTAGGATCCACTTTTACTCAAGGAAATTCAAGTATTTTGAGTTGAAGTGAAATGGAGTACATGTGACTCACAACATTACTTCATCTATTGGGCCAGACTCATCCAAACATGGTAGAGTTGAAATTTTAGACTGTTAGAGCCCATTTAACTTTACTCTACTCTATTTTTTGGCTATCCAAACGGGCCCTTAGGTATTAAACAAATCAGATGATCAAGACTATGATGATCACATTTGCAATGGGACCCATAAATTTGATTTTTTTCCTCGCTGCGCTGGATGTTTAAGTGCCAGGTGTAAGGTTGATTGATAATTCTCTACACTGTGCGCGGGATGAAGCCTAAATCGATGAAGGTTGCTTAGTTATAAAACCATGACAATTTATGGAAACCACTAATAATTAGTTTGAGTTTACTATTCTCTTGGTCCGATCGCAATCTACACTTATGAAAACCACGTACAAACATGTTCAGAAGTAGGAATACTTAAAAATCAAAGGACAAAGGTCTAATGCAGCAAATTGGCATTGTTACTTACATATCGTTACATGCAATGATAAAAGACTTGGGTACCATGCGTGGTAACGTAGATTCAAAACCTGCGAGCAGCCACTTTGTAGAAAATTGCTAAGTGTGAAGTCTGTCTTCAGTTTAGACCCTCCCTGAACCCTGCTTTAGCTGGACTCACACTTGGTAATTAATGAGCATTTTTAACTTCTACGCCGTTAGATCAATGATCGTCATTTTCTTCAACTAGTAACAAAAAGCAATGGATTATTTTAAATAAGTAATGCATTGAAAGACAATATATGTTGGAAGGCATTTCCATGTGAAATCTTCATGACACCTTTTTTCAATTCATATGAAATCTTTGAATATTAGCTTAAACATTGTTTTAAGTTTAAAAGACATTATTCTGACTTTTCTTTATTTCAAGTTTAAAAGTAACAGTCAATAGCTTAGTTAGTGAGGCACCTCCCTTCCACAAACAATAGGGACCAATGGTAGGCTACAACACTGGTGCTGAGGGACTTAGATAGTGAGTCCATAGTCATATATTGTGAAAATAAATTATTTTCTCTATACAAACTCTAATAATCCAACATAATAATAACACTAGAGCCCATGGTTTGACTCATAATAATTAGACATTTGGAAATTTCAAATTATTTTATTCATGTATTTTAAGGAATTAATTTTATTGTGGGACCAAATCAAATCCCACTCAATGAAATGGCGGAACTTGAGATGTATAGATTTTTCACTGGTGCCCATCGCCAAGGAACCTCACGGATTTTTAACAGTGCACGCAGCAGAGGATCCAACTCTGTACTGTAGAATCGTCAGTTCGTCACATAGTTTCTGTGCAAAAACCTGGATCTAGACGGGTCTATTTATAGCCCGTGAAGATGTACCTTTTCGCTCATAGCCAGTGAAGATGAACCTTTTCCTTCATTGTGCACACATAGAGATGGAGAGAGACATGGAAACTGGCCACAGAGAGATAGAGAGATACGAGAGAGTTACGTACGGAATGCTCATGGAAGCGGCAATGCGAGGAGGACTGAATACAGACATGTGGCAAAAACTGCCGCAAGAGGATCCGCATATCCTCGATGGAGTACTGAGCGAATGTAGAGGAATGGATAACCCTCTTCATGTGGGAGCTCTGTACGGGCACGTGAACTTCGTGAGAGAGATCTTAAAAAGAAAACCGAAACTCACCCGTGAATTGAACTCTGAAGGACAATCTCCACTGCATCTAGCTTCGGCGAGAGGCCATGTTGCAGTTGTAAAGGAGATATTGAGTAAAGATGCTGATGCTTGTTTCATTCGCGACCGAGATGGAATGATTCCTCTCCATCTTGCAGCAATCAACGGGCGCGTCGAGGTGCTGGAAGAGTTGGTTAAACTTGAGAAAATATCTGCTTTCATAATGACAAAAAGTGGAGACCCAATTCTGCACCTATGCGCAAAGAATAACAAGTTCGAAGTGTTAAAGAAGCTGATAAAATTTGTTAATAAAGATGTTCCTGGCTTTGTGAATTTGAGAGACCGTGATGACAACACCATCCTTCATGTCCTTTCGGCCAAGGAGAACTATCAGGTATATATTTCATCTTCTTCCTATTGTTTATTTCTTTTTTCAATTTTAACCTGTTTAATAGAAAGACATTTCTTAGAGTTAGAATTCTAGGGAATTTAATATATGGCAGAATGCAAGATTCTCCCTTTTTTTTTTTTTTTTTTTTTTGGTTCTTGACCTTTGTACATATCGTTGGAAATGGGACGGTTCCAAGTCAGAACCATAATACACTCGGACCGAAATTCATTTCTAAATAATGATTTAGGTTCCTGGCTGGTTTTTGACCCAGAACTTGTTTTGATGGTTCCAAGCCTGGTTACTATAGGAAAACCGGAATCTGGTTCAGGAACCGGGTCCACCTATAAAACTAAAATATAATTTTAAATTCGGCTCTCATTTCTTTTCATTTTTTTTATAATTTTTAAAATGATCTTATCATTTAACTTATAGTACTGCATCAAGTCTCTACTTCCAATATTATATAGAAAAATATCCAAAAAAAAAATAGTTTTGAATGATACTTTACAATATCAAAGACATATATACCGGGTTTCGAGTCTACAGGTTGGAACCTTTATGGATCAAGAACCGGTTCCATTTATCAATCGGAACCTAAATTGGGTTCCAGACCTAGACCCGTTTATGAATTAGAACATTAAATAGATTTTAGATTCGATTTTTTATAGGTCGAAACTTCCTAATAATCGAATAATCGGATGCTTATGTGCAACCCTATTGGTCCAAGAAGTAGGTATTTTGATAGAGAGTTTCATAAAAATGAAAAATAATTCTACCAACCAGATTCTATAGTTGGCCACTCAGGGAAACGCTGTAGCTGGCGCCACAAAGGATCCAGACTGTTGCAAAACGTTTAACCGGGACCAATCAACACAAATCCCTAGGATTCTTCTCCCTGACTATCCGATTGGTGGGCTCTCACAAAATGGTGGTTGCATAAGGGTGTGGTTGAGATGAGTGGCCAGGTGGCCTGCAAATTGATTAACTAGATCGCTAAAACCTGCAAACAGTGTGGGATATGACCATGCCATTTGGACTGTAGTACTTTTAAAACTGGTAACAATTAAAGAAATAAAATTGAATATGCAAAAGTTACGGTGAAATTATCTCTTTTTGAATAAGTAAAGAGGGGTAACAGAATTCGCCCTGGGATTTCAAATCTAGGAAAGTCAATATAAGTCTACCGGCCTGTTTCTTTGGAGTATTCGGAGTTTCCAAACATGATTGTGATGGCTGTCCCCTGGTGGTAGTCAAAGTTGGTAGCTAGCCATGATTGTAGAGAACTTTTCGGCTGTATAATCTAATGTTACATTGAATATGTATGTTCCAGCATTTTTTACCTGCAACCAAATAATCAGACATAAGAATGCCATTATATAGTTGTGAAGAAAGGTGAATGTTTCGAAAGCAAATATGCTAGTTGATGATGCACAAAAATGGATTTGCACACCACCGGTCAAGTATGAGTAATAAATGTGGAAATAAATGAGAGAGAGATTTATAGTGGTTCGGTCAGTGACCTACGTCCACTTTTGGAAAGGCAGAGGTTGCCGGATATGTCATTTCTCAAGTGTCCAGAGATTACAAGTGTAGGAGAAGAGAGATGAAGGGAGAATATTGCTTCGGTATTTGTCTCTTGCCCCCCAAGTGCTGGTGGGGCTTACAATTTATAGTCGCTCCCCTAACAGATGGGGACGACTTTACAGCGCCGTTTACGAGGAGCTTTCGAGGTGTCCTCGACTGGGGAGGCAGTTGTGATATTCTCCGCACGACTTGGTAGAAGCGGGACGTGGCCTGCCTGCTTCCGAAGCGACCCGGACTGCTGTGACGTGGCCAGGCATCGTGGGTTTGGGCTCGGACTCCATTGGACCCAACGGATCTTTCATTAATTTAAGCCTTGGCTCATCACAGACTGGGCCACTTGGGCCTGACTCATCATTTGCCCCTCAATGCCCTGTGTCCAATGGAACTTGGAGAGGAGGGCATTCGATCGAATTTTCGGCTGAGTTCGCAACTGCAAAAACTTCGGGAGGCCAAAACATCTGTCTCGAGGCCTTTTTTGGACTTCTGACAACATCAGTCACGGCCGTAAGCAGTGAGTTTTGTAGGGCTCGCCGAAAGCTTCGATTTGATATATAATATGCCTCATTCGGAGTTATGTACCAAAACTTACGGTGAAAATAGCAAGCAGGCAGTTTCGGAGCGAGCAGGTGGAACTGGGCGAGCATGAGGGGCTGGGCGTCTGTGGTCTGCTGTGCAATGTGCATCGACGGACAACGCGGCGAGGATGCCGGGGGTCTGGGCGCCCCTGAGTCAGGGCGCCCATGGGTCTGGGCGTCGGCGTGACAGCAGCGCCAGGCCTGGGCGCCCATGGGTCTGGGCGCCCATAGGGCCTGGGCGTCGGCGTGACAGCAGCGCCAGGCGTGGGCGCCACGGGCGGCGAGGGCGCTGCCTCGGGTGGCGCTGCAGTGGGCGGCAAGGGCTCTGGCGAGGTGGACCAGGCGGGCACGGGTCTAGGTGTGCCACGGGCGGCGCCGGGCACGGGCGACGCGCCACGGGCGGCGCCGGCGCAGCGGCTGGCGTGGACGCGGGGCGCGCAGCGGCGGGCGTCGACGGCATCGTGCAGCGGGCGTTGAGCATGGCAGCTCCGGGCACCGGTGCCAAAGCGGGCGTGGATGCGGGGCGCACAGTGGCCGGCGTCGACGCGGGACGCGCAGCGAGTGAGGGTGTACTCGGCGGGCGTGGCAGTCGTGTCGGGAGCTGAGCAGCGGGCGTCGGGAGCACGCTGGCACCTCCCAGACAGCAGCAGTGGGCGAGGGCCCCGCGGGCGTCGCAGTCCGGGCGGGAGCTGGCGTCGGCCAGACTGCAGCAGCGGGCGAAGGAGGCCCCACGGGAGCGGGCGTCGCAGGCAGTGGTCACGGTGATGTAATATAGTCCCTTAGGTTGCAGATGACCTACCTTTTCAGATCGAGCTTTTGGCGACCCGCGAGAGAGCCGATAAGCTGGAGATAGGCTACGTGCCTGCTTGAGAGCAGTGCAGAGGCCAAGCTGTTTGGCAACCCGCGAGAGGGTAGCTAAGCTGCAGATAGGCTGCCTGTTTGAGAACAGTGCAGAGGCCAAGCTTTTTGGCGACCCGCGAGAGGGTGGCTAAGCTGGAGATAGGCTGCCTGTTTGAGAACAGTGCAGAGGCCAAGCTTTTTGGCGACCCGCGAGAGGGTGGCTAAGCTGGAGATAGGCTGCCTGTTTGAGAACAGTGCAGAGGCCAAGCTTTTTGGCGACCCGCGAGAGGGTGGCTAAGCTGGAGATAGGCTGCCTGTTTGAGAACAGTGCATAGGCCAAGCTTTTTGGCGACCCGCGAGAGGGTGGCTAAGCTGGAGATAGGCTGCCTGTTTGAGAACAGTGCAGAGGCAAGTCAAGCCTTTGGCGATCCGTGAGATGATTCACCTCGCCTGGACCTGTTGATTTCCTCAGCGTTCATATATTTTTGAGCTTTCACCAATAGTTCTGGCATGCTCTTTGGTGGTCGCTTCATTACTGAAAAGAGGAAGCTTGATGACCGGAGGCCTCCTAGGAAGGCGGTCATGCTGACCTTATCATCGGGCTCCTCGACTTGAAGGACCTCCTCGTTAAAACGAGTGAGGTAGCTCCTTAGGCTCTCGTCTCGATCCTGCTTTACGTTGAGCAGGTGAGTGGCAGGCTTTTGTTGGCGGCGTCCACCAATAAACTGTGCCACAAATGATCTGCTTAGTTCGGCAAAGGAGCCTATGGAGGCCGGGGTGAGATTGGCAAACCATTGTCGTGCAGGACCCTTCAAGGTAGTTGGGAATGCCCTACACATAATCTCGTCGGGGACGTTGTGCAGCTGCATCAAGGTTTTAAAAGTTTCGAGGTGGTCCAGTGGATCCTTCGTACCGTCAAAAGTTTCGACGGATGGCATCTTGAATTTTTGAGGGAGTGGGTAGTTCACCACGTCGGGCTTGAACGGTGTGTCCGTTCGCCTGACTAGGTAATCCACTGTCTCTGGTGCCTGCGCCTTCATGGCATTGAAGACATCACCCAGCTGATTTTGCATTTCCCTGATCTTCTCGTCCCAGCGATTGGGGGCATCCCTGGACGGATCATGAAAATAGCTCCCATCCTCTGCGCTTTGATTTTCACTCTCCCCCTCATTGAAATGAGGGTCCTCCCCATTAGAAGCAGAGGGAGGAGGTGGAAGCCCTCCGTGATTAGCTCCCCCCGGAGGTGGGAGTCCTCCAAACTGGGCTCCACCCGGAGGGGGAGGAGGTCCTTGTTGATGGGCACCACCCTGGTGGGCGCCCAGGGGGAACTCATGCCCATGGGCGCCCAGGTGTACTCCTTGGGCGCCCGGGGGAGGAGCTCCATGGCGTGGAGGTCTTGGATGCCCCGGGCGTGGTGCTCCTTGCGGTACTCTCCCAAACTGTGCTCCTCCTTGCCCCCCTGCCAACATGAGTTGTAAAATTTGTTGGTTTTGAGTCACCAGCTGCTGCATGGTCTCCAACATTTGCTGAGGAGTGGGAGCAGGAGCATGAGGGGTAGGATTCGTCGGTGGAGGATCATTCTCGCCTTCGCGGGAGGGATTATCCTCGGGTCGTCTTGCAGATCTTGTGGTGATCACCATAATTTTTGAAAAGAGGAAGGATACTGACGTGAGAACTTTAGTCGTTCCCACAGACGGCGCCAAACTGATGATGCACAAAAATGGATTTGCACACCACCGGTCAAGTATGAGTAATAAATGTGGAAATAAATGAGAGAGAGATTTATAGTGGTTCGGTCAGTGACCTACGTCCACTTTTGGAAAGGCAGAGGTTGCCGGATATGTCATTTCTCAAGTGTCCAGAGATTACAAGTGTAGGAGAAGAGAGATGAAGGGAGAATATTGCTTCGGTATTTGTCTCTTGCCCCCCAAGTGCTGGTGGGGCTTACAATTTATAGTCGCTCCCCTAACAGATGGGGACGACTTTACAGCGCCGTTTACGAGGAGCTTTCGAGGTGTCCTCGACTGGGGAGGCAGTTGTGATATTCTCCGCACGACTTGGTAGAAGCGGGACGTGGCCTGCCTGCTTCCGAAGCGACCCGGACTGCTGTGACGTGGCCAGGCATCGTGGGTTTGGGCTCGGACTCCATTGGACCCAACGGATCTTTCATTAATTTAAGCCTTGGCTCATCACAGACTGGGCCACTTGGGCCTGACTCATCACTAGTTAAAAACAAAAATCAAAATTTCGATGGTTGAATGAGCGAACATGAATGCATGGTCTAATTGGAAGTTTGTTTTCTAATTTGTTAAGTTAGAAAAGTGTTTGACATATCATTTTATTGTATCTTAACACTTGGAATATATATATATATATATATATATATGACTTTTCAGGTGCGCTCATCCTCATCTATGGATTTTGCATATAACTAGCATTGTGTGGCCCACCTTAGGCAACGTCAATGAAAGATATTACTGACAAATGTCACTAAAATTACCCCTTTTGGCCCTTGGATCTAGGGGTGTAAAGAGATCAACCTGTGACCAAAAACTGCTAAAAGAGGTAGAGCAAAGGATATAAGGCGGAATATGTAAATGGAATCCTACATATCCTCATTGTTGATTAACTAGATCAACTATGGTATTTTCCAGGCAATCAATGCCTACTAAATGATGAGAATATTAACTCTTTCACCTATGCTTGTTCAATTTTAACCTCTTAGAGGCATTTCTTAGAATTTCTTGGAATTCAATACAAAGCAATCAATTGAGGCATGCATGGATTAAATTCGTCTATATATAATTTTTTTTCAAACATTTTCACTGTGTTGTAGGTCATAAAGTTTTTGTTGAAAGAGTCCAGTGCGAACGTTAATGTTCTAAACGTGGACGGCTTCACGCCCTTGGATGTCTTTCTTCGGCAAAATGAAAGTACATGGCATGGATATAGAATTAAGAGGTTGTTAACAACAAAAGGGGCTAAAAGAAATCGGCATAATCCACTGTTTACGGGCCTCATCAAGAAGCTAAAAATTCCAGGCAGTGATGAAAGTGGTTTTGTTCAGGCTCTGATGGTGGTGGCAATACTGATGGCCTCCGTGGCCTTTCAATCCCGACTTAGTCCTCCAGGAGGTGTTTGGCCAGACACTACATTCAATGCTACATTACCCAATGCAACGCAATCCTCCCCTCCACCAAATCTTGTGCCTCACTATGCAGGGAAATCGGTCATGTCGTACGTGGATCCCAGTCGTTACGAGCACTTCTCGACTTGGAACGACATAACGTTTATATTATCATTGCTCGTCATCCAATTGCTATTAGCCAGTTACCTTTTCAAATCCAGGACTTTGAAGATAGCCGCAGTCATTATCACATCCGGTTCACTCGCGACGATGTCGGTCACCTATGATACTTCGGCGACTTATATTTCGTTAGATAAACAACATTTAACTACAGCGGTATCAATGTCGTCAATATTGTTATACATATGCTCCGTTTTTTGGATCGGGCTACTACTTGTGGCAAGTCGCGCACCACAAAAGACGGAAAGCTCTGATTCTGTGAAAAGTACAAAATAATTCTAGACTATTAATGTTTCTTCTAGGCAGTCTTTTCTTTAGTTTATTAAGAATTTCGTTTCCCATCATAAAAAACAAATGGTTTCTTCTAGTTACTTTATTCCTGTCATTCCAAGTCTTATCTTTGTAATGTGCCTAATGTATTCTCTTTCTTCGAATTGTTTCATGAGATGGTTGATTGTGAAAAATGCTTCTAATTATGTAATTATATAGAATATGTG
The DNA here is from genome assembly GCA_028538565.1 of Umbellularia californica. NCBI lineage: Eukaryota > Viridiplantae > Streptophyta > Magnoliopsida > Laurales > Lauraceae > Umbellularia > Umbellularia californica. Next base: position 75,412,510 of record JAPQWN010000006.1, on the reverse strand, counting down.
AGCTCAACTTTGAATCTGTGTGCCACCTTTTATGTAAATTGCTCAAGATTCCCTTCACCCATATTATTTTATTTTTTATTTTTTATTTTTCATTTGGTCGCATCATTTTAGTTAGGACTGTTGGTATTATATATCTCATGCTTCGTATTTATCTCTTATGAGAACGGTCCCACATAGCATTGCACGACCAAGAGAAGGGTGAATTTTGGTGTAAGATGGACCTTATATTTTATAATGATGAGACAAGTTACAATGCAAGAGAGATAAAGGTTAGGAAGTCTTGGGGGTTAAGAGGAAATTGGAAAATTGCCAATTTTATCATTGTAATTAAGAAGACTCCTAGCACCAAAACTTTTGGAGATTCACATGTCCCACAATAGGAACCAAAGACTCCTAAAAGCTAGCATATTCGCTCACAAGTGAGTAATAATGAAAAGTTTCCAAACACCAAATTATTGATTAAATTTAAATTGGGTATGCATCGCCACCCACAATTCAATTTTGATAACAACTAATAGTGATTGGAGGGACAACAGACAAGGCAAACTGGGCCACTGCATCACTTTCCTTGAGTCTGGAACGTAGTTGGAAATAAATGTAGACATGTTACACATGTTGAAGGGCATGCACCGCCAGTAGGAGTGTAACGGTTCGGTTAACCGGTTAATTTGAGAAAACCGTTAACCGAACTGTAACCGCGGTTTTCTGCCTTTAAAAACCGTAACCGTAACCGTATATACAAAAACCGTGGAAACCGTAACCGCGGTTAACCGTATTAAACAGTTCGGTTACGGTTAATAACCGTGGAAACATAAGGGGATAAATGTTAATGATTGAAGGTAAAATGACACATAAGGAGTAATTGGATAAAAATTTCATTGATTAAAAATCTTTATTATACGGTTAACCGTACGTTTACGGTTTCTTTTTTTTTTCTTTCATTTGTAAACTGTACGGTTAACCGCATACGGTTAACCGAACCGTATCATACGCTTCGGTTCGGTTAATAACTGTGAATTATTATAGAAAACCGTAACTGAACCGAACCATACGGTTTTTAGATTTCATTAACCGTAACCGAACCGTGAAATACGGTTATTAACAGCGGTTCGGTTCGGTTCGGTTAAACGATTTTCGAAATTTTTTTTTACACCCCTAACCGCCAGTGCCATCTACATTATTACAGCCCAGTATTGTCAACTACCTGACCGGGATTACAATTTTGCCGCCACACACGTCTTATCCGTCCATTAAATTTGCAACTACACATGTACATCCTGTTTCTTCATTTGCTCTCCTGCAACTTGCAACCACACAACACACATCCAATCTCTCCATCTTACAATCTCTCTGCTCACGTAAGTATGCCATCTCCCTGCTCACGTAACGTAACGTAACCACGGAAATGATCTGCTGACGTGGTGTCACGCGGTTGGTCACTCAGTAAAAAGCGGTAGCTGGAACGGAGAGGATCCGGACTCGTGCAAAGCGTGTAAATGGACCAAAATCCATTACTGAGATGCGTACCCAATTAGAAACCCTCGTACAGATTAGCTGGCAATCAGAAAACTTGTCCACATCCAATTTTGTCCCTCTGTCGTCCCCAAAATTCAATGCCTGCCAAATCAACAAATACAAACCCCTCGTATTTTGGGACCTCCCAAAATGGTGGTGGTAAATCATTTGCATAAGTTATTAGCACTTCACATACGCGGTTCAGATTGATTTAATATTAAAACCAACAACTAAATCGAACATATCGATTTTTTAATTAATTGTTCCGATTCGACCGATAAAGAGGTCTTAAATCCAACTAAATCCAACCAAACTGTTCCGTTCAATTCGGTTCGGTCGGTTAATCCGTTGTTTTTTATTTTTTATTTTTTGAAAATCAAATATTGAAAATCTCAAAATGATGATACCCTGTCCTTTGCATTTAATCCAATGTTTAGTGCAAATATAAAAATCCAACATTCTAAACTGGACTAAACTCATATAAAAAATAATTCTGCTCCAAAAGAGAGTTTGGACTAAACGCAAGCGCATAAGGAAAAAAAAAACATTAACCAGCTTGCAGTGAAACATTCATTCCACATGAAACAATTTAGAATTACAATAAAATAATAGTTCATGTTAAGAAAAGTCACACAAAAGGAATCTAAATCAGAACCCACTGTATTTTTCTGAAATGAAGTTTTCTTAACACATTGGTCAGGTGAGATCAAAACCAACCATCAAAAGGCTTAGGCTCTACTGTCTTTTCTAGCATAGCCTTCTGATAAAAACTTTATTGAAACGAGGTAGGAATTATGATAAAAGAAAAACACTCCGTATAGTAATCCCTCCATCTTCAATGAAGTATCAAAAAGCATTTGAGAGATTAGAGGAGATGCACTGAGACAGTGTTGACGGTTGAGTTCATGTAAGAATGGAGTTGTGGAACGTAACTTTAAAAGTAGTAAAAAACGAAACCTTAAGGCTAAAATAGTAAAAAAATAATATTAAGTTACTGCATACAGTCGGTTCGGTTTAAGCGGTTAACCGTGAGCTCAAACCGATAACAAACCGATGTAAACGGTTTTTATGATTTTTAAACCGTTAACCGAACCGATCTACTATAAACCGATCCGAACCGTCCGGTTCGGTCGGTTTGGTTCAATTTTGCGGTGATAACGGATTTTTTGTGCAGCCCTATAAGTTACTGTGAAATAATCTCTTTTCGAATAAGTGAAGATGGGAAACTAAAAAACAACCTAGGATTTCAAATCCAAGAAAGTCAAGACTGTGGCGGATAGGAATACTCCTTATAAACATGGCTACAATTCAAAATAAATCTGTCCTTTATTTTGGTCTTAATATTTTTTGTTATTTTGTCCAGAAACATTTATTTAAATTAATTTAAAGATTTAGTTAAAATCAATACATTCTATATTTTGAGATTTGTGGATTTGGACAAGTCGTGGTCCCTAATTTTGACTTAAAAACTAAAAAGCTATATGTCCCCAATTTTGTAATTGACCATGGTAGGCTTCATTGAATTTGCATTGCACTGGTGAAAAGTGTTTGGACGGCCAAGTCAAACCACTTCAAAAGGGCAAATAAAAGTGTGATGAGGGTAATATACAACTATGCTTCAATGTCGCCCTTTAACTCTGCTTCGTTGAAACTTTTTACAGCTGGCCATTTGATTGGATGAAACAGTACCTTCCTATTTTAGACTCCTCCTTTATAAAAAGTACTTGAGTATAGATCATCTTAACTAATGTTCCAGTCGTAAAGTAGATTGTTGTTGTGTTCAGACTCGATGATAAATCCATGGGAGGCCATGATTTTTGGTGATTTAGATTTGAAATGAGTTAATTTAGTCAAGATTTAGTTCAGTCCCGACCCCAATGATCAACTTATTGTAATGGACATGGTCAGATGCCTCTAACTAACGACATAAGTGGATTAGGATTTAGGACTCAAAGTAGGCAAAATTTGAGCACTCACCTAATACAAGAGGGTTTTGTTAGTTCTTTATGTCTAGAGTTTCACTATTTAGCCACAGTTTGGCATTACTACTTCTCGCCTCTAATTTACTAAATCCGAAAAGCGGGTAGAGATTTTAAAAATAGAGGTGTTTGGAGTCTCAAAGTAGGCAAAATTTGAGCACTCACCTAATACAAGAGCGTTTTGTTAGTTCTTTATGTCTAAAGTTGCACTATGTAGCCCAGTTTGGCATTACTACTTCTCGACTCTAATTTTCTAAATCTCAAAAGCAGGTAGAGATTTTAAAAATAGGGGTGTTTGGGGGGGGGGGGGGGGGTTTGTTTCAGCCTCTATTCAGTGTAGAGAAGTAGAGGCAATGCCTCTTTTTTGCAAAGCTCCCAAAATGATGGTGTTTACAAATAGAGGCAAAAATTTAGAGGAGGTGAACAGTGAACTTGGCCCCACAACACACTAGCCTGTTTTTTCATTTTTTTTTAAATTTGAGAGTGTAAGTCAAGATTCAAACCGTTGGAAATGTTCATAAGATTAAACACGGCTATCGCACTGAATTTCAGTCGTTGGATCATCACTAATCTCGACATATGTATAAAAAAGTGAGCCATTGGATACAAGTTCTTAGATTTTGTGGGCCCAAACACAAGATCCAAACCGTTAGATCTCTTTGAAAGGATAAAATCATTTATGAGGTCAATTGCCAAGGCTTGATACCTTGTGGATCTCAAGATATTTGTAAAATAATGTCATTCATTGATATAATATGCACAATTTTGGCTTAGTCCATAAGCAATCATGTTTCTCCTTTTTTTTTTCTTTTTGTTATTTCTGGGATAGTAAATCACGATCCAAACCATTGAGATTGTTATTAAGATCATGCTTAACTAAGGGACTAAATTCCAGCCGTTAAATCATCACCAATCTCAAGATATGTGCAGAAATGTGAGCCCCAAACATAAGATCCAAATAGTTAGATCTCTTTGGAAGGCTAAAAAAGGCTATGAGGTCAACTTTCAAAGTTTGTACCTTGTGGATCTCGAGAAATTTGTGAAAAACTTTCAACAAAAAAGCTGAGTTTTGGCTGGAAAAAAAAAAAAAAAAAAACCCTCAATTCTAGCTTAAAGAGAAGCCACCTTCTTATGGCCATCTGTAAACGTGTCTCAAATGGCATTGAAGACTTGGACTAGCAAGAAACCCATGGGCGATGCACATGTTAAGACTCGTGCAACCTGAATAATATATTAAAACTAATATCCATTTCATATGAACCCATTTATAACAAAACAATTAAAAAATTCAAATCAAATAAAACATTACGAAAATCAAACCTTTCTTCCCTTAATCCACGTCAGCATACACGTTTCATCTAAAAATAAAGGATTCGTATGCATTTTATTCATTTTGAATACTATATAAAAACTTTGAAAATAATTTTAATTTATAGAGTTGGAAGGCATCCCTTTAAATTGGGTCACATCCACACAAATTGGCCCAAGAGACACATTTTATTGAAAAAGGCACATATGTAATTTTAAAAATTCACATTCATAAATGGGCTCCAAGAAGGGGCACATTTTATTGCAAAGGCACATTTGTGTTTTTGGAAAGACACATTAAAGAAATACATTCACAAATGGGCTCCATGAAGCTGATCTGGCTTCTCCTAAGGCCACAATTGAGTTTTTTTTTTCCCAACCGCTATACAGCTTTAAAGAGAAAGAATGTCTCTTTTCAAATATTTTAAGTTTTATCTCTTTTTAGAAATACATTTGTGCCTTTTTAATAAGATGTGTCTTTTGGGTCCATTTGTGTGGATGTGACCTAATTCCAAGTGATGCCTTCCAACTCTATAAATTAAGGTGATATTTAAATTTTTATATAGTATTCAAAATGAACAGAAGTGCAACATTTTCAGAAGTACAATGTCTAATAGCATCTTCTTCTCATTTATTTTTACTTTGATTTTAAGGGCAATTCCATATTTCTGAATTTTCTTTAAAGTGCTGTAAAAGAATCTGGAAGGGCTTTCTCATATGGTTTTTTTTTTTTTTGTTAATTTCATGTATATGCTCTTCATTATGGAATTGATTACTTTGGTGGCTTAAGTGCAACAGTTTCAGGGGTACATTGTCTAAGACCATCTTCTTCTCATTTATTTGTACTTTGATTTTAAGGAGAATTCTATATTTCTGAAATCTCATCAAAGTGTTGTAAAAGAATCCGGTTGGGCTTTCTCATATGGTTTTTGGTTAATTTCGTGTATATATTCTTCTATTATTATGACATTATGGTATTGGTTACTTCGGTGTTTGGAACTAACATAAAATTTTTATTAAAAATTTAAATTTTAACCTCTTTTTAAATTACGGTGGATGTACATGTTAATACTTGTGGTAATTTAATTGGGTGTGTGCCTTTTGAGTTATTGAATAAAATTAGTATTTGACCTGGACTAAATTAATTTTGGGCGTGCCTTAACCTTTTTGTTATTAATTGGTTATTTATTTTAGACATTAGTTTTAACTTATAAATCAATTTATATCTCTAATTACTGACTTGATAATTAATTTAAATATTAATATTAATTAACTATTTTATTTGGACGATATATAATCTTGTATTGTAGGGGCCTTCATGCTTAGTAGTCCCACTAGTCCGTGAGTGGCCTGTTAGGATGCTGGGTTGGGTTGCTGCTAATGTGGCGTCACACGGTCGGTGACTGCAACTAAATCTTGTTAACTACCGGACACCGGTGACTGCAATTTGCCGACACATACATCTCACAAAATGGTGGTAAATCATTTGCATAATTGATTAAATAGATGACTTACAAACAATGTGGGCTATTACCATGCCGTTGGACTATAGCACTTTTAGAACCGGTAACAATTAAAGAAATTATCTATTTCTGAGTAAGTGAAGATGGGAAACTGACAATCGCTCTAGGATTTCAAATCTAGGAAAGTCGAGACAGTCCCTGAGAGGAATACTCCTAGAAACATGGCTACAATTCAAAATAAATTGGTCTTTTATTTTGGTCTTAATGTTTTTTTATTATTTTGTTCAGAAAAATATATTTAAATGAGGGTTTTACAGAAAAATTCTCGGTAGGTGACAGTTGCACGAAAAATGGCCTAGTTAGTCCATTTTATTTTTTTTAGAGAGGAGCGACGCTATACGAGTGCTTCCTCGTCCCAATCATCCATTACTGTCTTCCCATTCACGGCAGCGCAGCAACTCCTATTCTCCCAGAAATTGCAAACCGAGAACCCCCTCTTAGCGCTGGATGCGTGTTCCAAATGAGGTTACATAAAACGTTTTGATTAATGGGTTATCAAATAGAGGGGAATTTGATAAGGCTCAGGAGCTAATTGAGGATATGTTGAATTCGGGGCTGAAAGTCTCAGGAGCTTACACATATAACCCGTTGATTTATGGGTACTATAAGAAGGGTGGTATTGTCGAGGAAATGGGATTTGGTGATGAGATGCAGGGGAATGGTGCAAAACTGATGGTTTCAACTTACAAAACATTTATCCGTGCGCTTTGCAAGTGGGGGAGGATGGTTCAGGCACAAGACAACTTTCTCAAACTAACAAAAAAGAAGAATTGGGCACCTGCATGGCCGGCTCGAGACAATTAAAGGCCTAAAGCGATAGTCCTAAATTAGGCCTCAAATTATCTCTCTCTCTCTCCAATTTTCAATACTTGGATTCGTAATTTTTAATAGACATATTTATCATTTATAAATTATAACTAATAATATTTACAAATGAAATGAATACTAACTGTAATAAACATACAATACGAGCTTGGAATTAAAAAACCCTAAAAGCATAGAATAATAGAACCTGATTTAGTGATCTAAGATTGTAGACGTAGATGAGTTTCGAATTTGATGCAACTCTTTCAATATGAAGAAAAGGAAGATTATATGTGAGTTAGTGTGTTATAATTAACATATATTATCAAAAATATATTATGAAAAACACCCACATATATTATCAAATAAAATCCACTTATATTATTAAAAAAAGATAAAACCAAATCAATGAATTCTTAAAGAAGATTGCTTTTGAAATAAAAAAAAAAAAGTAGTTACAGAGACTGGCAATCTATGATAGAGATAGAGAGGGTGAGAGAGTTAAGAGTATCTAAATGGAAAAGCATTCGAAGAGAGTGAATTTTTGGTAGAAACATGTTAATTAATCTGTACGAGAAACGTTCATCTGAAAAACCTCACCGGTGAGGTGGCAGGGCGGTTGAGGTTTATTGGAATTTAAAAAGAAACTGTGTGGAGAAAAATAAGGATGGCAATTGCTTTAATATTTTTTGAAATGTGAAAAAATGGCTTTAGTGAGATGTAATACTAATTACTATTATTGGGCCTTATTTTTTTAGGTGAAAAAAAGAAGAAAAAACTATGGCAGTTGCTTTAATGTTTCAGAATGTGAAAAAATGCCTTTAATAGGATGTGATACTGTGGGGCCTTATTTTGTGGGGAGGCTAAAGCAACGGCTTTTGTTTGCCGAGGAAGAGAACGGAGAGCAAATGATCTTAGGTTAGAGATCATCGTCTCAATGGAACAGATTGGAGAAAGAGGAGAGCGCAACAGAGGCTGTTGGTTGCGCTCTGTTACAGATCGCCATGAAGAAGAAAAATCCAATTAGAGAAGATCGGTGAAGCTCTAGTCTGCCATAGCCAAAGAAGATGATTGCCAGATCTCGTAGGGAATTACTCGTTGGAGAAGAAGCAAATCGGAGTAGGTTTTGAGCATGTGAAGAAAACATTTAAAAAGAGAAGTTTGCACCATAGTTAACGGAGAATAGGGGCTGCTGCGCCGCCATGAATGGAGAAGATGGTAATGGAGGACTTGGACGAGGAAGAGATAGGGGTGACGCAATGATTAACGACATTTCAAAAAAAAAAAAGACAAAGAAAAAAGAACCAAACAGGGTCTAATGGATGATCATGGCTCCAAGTGCAGAGCTTTGATTGCAGTAATAACTGGTAAGACTAGGTCGATCCACATGGAGCTTTAGAATTAAGTTTTTCCAACTTTGTCACTTGCCCTAAATAAAATCTAATTTTAGCCTAAAATCTAGAAAAACACATTCATCATTCCTACTTTAAATTAAAATTAAACACACTTCCAAAAATAAAAATTCCTAAATCTAAAATCCTAATCTAAAATGAATCACAAGTTGCTACAAAAGAGCACACAAATTAGAACATCAAATTAGAAACAATCCAAAAATAAAACTTACCAAAAATAAAACCAAGAAGCTAAATTAGAAACAAAATAAACCTAAGTTAGAAAATGTTCAACAAAGATTAGTAACAAATCAAATTAATAAAAAAGGAAACAACCTACTTTTTCACCAAGTTAATCAACTCCCTAAAGTTAAGGACTTTCCAAATAAATAAAGATTTTCAAATCATAACAAATTTAGAAAGCATTTAGTCAAGCATACCTTATGTTAGAATCTCCAAATCTTAAGGAACTTTCCTAAGTTAAAAATCTTCAATTAACAAAAATTAGAAAGATCTTTTATTTCTAAAAATTATCTAAACCTCAAAATTAGAAACTAATCCTACAGTTAGAAAGTTAGTAATGGCATATCCCACGAGATGTTAGAAAATTCTAAATCTAGAAAACTAGTATGCAGGGCTATTTTTATGCATGATTTTTCCTAATCTAATGCAACCTAAAACTGAGTTTAATGGCTGGGTTTTGAACTACAATGATGTATGAATCAAATAAAAAAAAAAAAAAAACGGAAGTGAAAAACGATTTAAAACAAAAGAGATATGAGTGTATGAACATAACCTAAAAAACTAAAACTGTGCAGAAATTCTGCACACAGGTGGGTCCGACCAGCCATGTTTGAGCCACTGGTTCACCAACCTTCTGAAATCTTTTTGATCTAAAATTTTGGAACGTGATAGACCACATGCTAAACTTCAATTTCCCCAAATTTCACATAAAAATACCATGATTTAACTGATCTACCCACTTTGAACTTTTCGCCAAAAACTGTTTCTGCAGTTTTGCTGAAATTGTGCAGAAAGTACTATTTATATGCTGGATCCGAGATTTAGTACTATGTTTGGCCGAATTTCATCATTCAAATCATATATTTTTTTTTGAACTAGATTCCTCAGCCACTTAAACATGTAAGAGAGTCCACCATATGCATGTGCATGTAATGCTAACTAATTCCAACCATAAACTATGCATAAAAATTCACATAAGCATATTAGAAGCATAAGAAGAAAAGAAAACAAAAGGTGCTTGAATTTAAATGTGTAGTGTAAAAGAAAATAAATGTGTGGATTTCATAAAATTAAATGTGTGGAATTAGCAAGAAATTAAATGTATGGATTTTTCAAACAAAAGTAAATGTGTGGGAATTGCAATAAATAAATGTGTGATAAGTGTGCTCTTTCATTTTTTTCTTTTATTCTCAAATCGGGTTCATAATTACTTATTTCATGCCCTTAAGATCTTGGGTTGTCAATCCAAGAACAACAACAAGGAAAACACAATTCAAGCATTACTCACCTAAGAAAAAGAATAATAATAAAAAAAATCACACTTTTACTAATATGCAATGTTTTTACATAAAAGATAGAGAAATAAAATTCCAAAACAACTACATACTAGGATGAAAGGAACCTCTCTAGTTGAAGTTTCAAGTTGGGATAAACCTTCTTGAAGAGAGATGAGCTATGGTAGAGAAAGGAGATGGGTAGAATGGTGGAGGAATTACACTAGTGAGTGGGTCTTTTCTTTCATCTGAGGAGAGGGTATGCTTATGCTTTCAATATATAGATTTTTTTGCTCTCTTTCTTTCCTTCTTTGATTCAAGTTTGTAGCATGCAATCTTTTTTGTATGGCAAGTCCCTTCCTTGGCCAACAAGTCTTCAAAGAAATAGCAAGGTGAGTGAGATATTTTTGGTGCTTTCCATGTGCAAAATTGCAATCCAGAGTAAAAATTATAGCACCAACTTCCAGAGGACACATCTTCCTCGTTTTAGCTCCGATTGACACAATCTTGGTTCTAAAGATATCTTCTCGAAAAGAGCTTTCCAATGGTGTATGGATTGCACCAATCCGACGGCTGGATTAAGAGTTATGACCATTTTAATCTTGTTGAATCTGAAAAATCTGAAAATAATTGTACACATACAGAATGTTAGTTGTGCAATGGGGTGTGTGGGACCATGTGGACGTCCAAAGGGATCTTGGGATATTTTTTTCCTTGTTTCTTGACTCCCCTTCCATCTTTGGTTTGCTTCCAAACTTCTTTGATTGACTAGTCAACTCTCCAAAAATACCAAGATATGTGGGTCCACCATGAAAGATGTCTTACCCTTGATCTCTCTTAAATTTCAACAATGTGGGTCCTATTCTTGATTTCTCCTGCACAAATTAAAATAAATGGATTCAAGAATAATTCTATGTGAGGAATTTCAATGGACGATGAATGGGACCCTTTTTGATGCACCCAAAATAATTGATTTTCCAAAAATAAATCTCCAAAAATGGCAGGTTTCATGATTTGATGTAAAAATGCTAATTTTTGAGCAAATTATGCATGAATGCACTACAATGGATCAAAAATGCATAATATCACGATATAACACTAAATGAGGCTTTCTTGGCTTGATAAGTTCTTAAAATGGTCCAAAATATGTATGAAAATGTGCGCTTTTAGGACTCATCAATGGCCCTCGATTGTGTTGTCTGAGGTAGGAGGGACTTTTTTTGTGCAACGGCTACCGGCCGGGAATTTTTCTGTAAAATCCTCTATTTAAATTAATTTAAAGATTTAGGTTAAATCAAAACGTTCTATATTTTCAGATTTGAGCGTGCGGATTGCGCCAAGTCAATCCACTTCAAAAGGACAAATAAAAGTGTGATGGCGGTAATATACAACTATGCTTTGACGTTGCACTTAACTCCTTTATAAAAAGTGATTAAACTAGTAGTAAACCCAAATTTCAATTAAAAGCAATTAACCACACAGAGAAGGAGACACAATATATACATGGAAAATCATGCTCGGGAAAAAACCACGGGTATTACCGTCTAGGCCAATAGACAACCAAGCACTAAATAAATTGAAAGTTACAAGAAAACTCACAACCCTTTCCCAATTGCAACTCAACCTAAAGACTGCACAATCTTGTAGACACCTCGCAACGAACCTTCACCGTGCTTGAGGTAACCACCTTGACAGACTCTTCAAGGTATATCAAATGCAGATGAGTAGAATAGAAAACTCCAAAGCTAGAACTTCAGGACTGCGACTTGATGGACTTTGAAGAAGAAGGTGATCTCTCCATATAACTCCAGGGCTTAGAACAAGAGAGAATAGAAGATGTGTCTTCTAATGGTGCTATCATGTTCAATATATAGCCTTTGGGTCGTCCACGAAGTCTTCTAAGATGGATAGAACTCAATTTGACAATTTGATACGAATTAGAAATAGAGTCCTATCAAGAAAGGCAGGCTGCAAACCAGGTGCTCGAGTGTATGAGTGGGTGCTTTAGCGTGTGTGCTTGCTGCCTATTAGGCGCTCGAGCGCAGAGGATCCCTCGAGTGGGTCTGCTCTTGGGCTCTTTCAAGCTCGAGCGAACTTTCACGCGGTTGAACGACTGGGGATTTTTTTTTTTTTTTTTTTAGGTTAAAAGGCAATTTGCACTAAAAAAAAACACAAAAAAAGGAAAATACAGAGGCACTAGCTAGGACTCCAGGACTGTCCCCATATAAATATTAACAAAAAGGAATTTGTTAAATTCCAAAAAAAAACTAAGGAGATGCCGAAGTCGATCAATATGAAAAGTTTTTGAGATTTTCTTGAGAGAGAAATGGAGAAGATCCTTCAAATGATCTATAATTCGCCTTATGGAAGCTTTGACTCCTTTGAAAGTTGTTGCATTCCTAGCCCTCCATAGAGAATATATGACGTATAGGAAGACTGTAGCCAAGTGCTTGATGGCCGCTGCATCACCACCTCTGCACAAATATGACCAGATAATAGTTGGGGAAAAGATTTGGGAGGCCTGATGCCTTAATGTTGAAGGGTCCATTTTCTTGAGAGAGACTGGGGTTGTTTGTTGCTCCGTGAATTCTGTCATTCTTCTGGGCAGTACATCTAAAAAATACAACATAAGATAAATTTTCGATTTTGTCCATTACCAATGAATTAGCCAACACTCGTAAAACATTAAAGCACTGAACCTTGTTTTCCACATTCTGCTGGTCACATAAGAATATTTTCAACATATAATGATATTGTGGACCAATTTCAATTAAATATATAAATTTCATTCTTTACTTCATGAGAGGTTTTTTTTTTTTTTTTTTTTCCTTTTCTTAATAAAAATCTTAGGATTAACTGCACATGATAAGTTTAATGGTAATTAGTCCCATGCAATGTAAGTTAAAGACAGCGCAAATGCATCTTTACACTTGCAACATCAATCCCACTACCAAATTGGCATTTAGTTTAGTCCACTTTGCGTCAGTGTTTTAGAAAACAAAAACCCTAATAAAACTCAGAAGATCATCAAGTCAATCGAGTAAATTGGGTGAGTGAACTGAGTACTCAATTAGACTCACACAGTTTAAACTCGGTGACCTCTCTCGAGTCGAGATGGCTGACCTTGAGTAAAGTCAACTTGAGTCTTAAAATTATGCTTTACATGAGCCAACAATCCAAACAATCCGATGATATTGACCCTAAAATTAGTTTCAGTATATTTTGGTGGGGTTGATTTTTTTAGATCCCTTTTGTCCATGACGAGACCTTTTATTCTGCCCTCCTATCTTTGGAAAACTAACATTTAAGTGAGTTCCATGAGCCGAACCACATGTAAGCTTTATGTAGTCTTGCTCATAGGTGAACATTTCCAAACAGAGACATAGGTACTCAGCAGGATTTAGAAAACAACCCCTTCGCAAGCTAAAGTAAATGGATCAAATGTTTTGCCCTCTGAGGCTCTGATTTTACCTACTGATCTGTTTAATCTTCAGATTTGTAACATTACCACATCTTACATTTCTAATGGGAAGAGAAAAATCAGTTCTTACTTATAGGCAAGCAGGGGAAACAACGATCACTAGTCCGCTACTATTGCAAGCACAAACCTTTTATTTAGACATTTATTGTAAACTACCCATCGGTGTTCTACCAATGGCAAGAAAAACCAAGTTCTCTTCTCGCCCATGTTTTTAGTCATGGGTTGGGTAGAAAGCATTAATAGTGGCCCCTCCATCAATGACATGAACCTGCCCAGTGATATATGAAGCAGCAGGTAGGCAAAGGAATGCCACCATAGATGATACCTCCTCCACCTCTCCGATGCGTCGAAGTGGTGTCCTAGCCCTTGCATGTTCCTCAAAGTTGCTATTTTGATATAACTGTAGTAAAGAACAAGAAAAAGAATTGCATCAACTATATACTTTCACATTATGATGTAAGATTTTAGTGAACTCCATGGCAAATTCCTAGTATAATCATTGATGGCAAAGCTAGGGAAAGGAGGCTAAGAGTAATTGTGATTGCAAAGTACTAATTCTACTGACATTGAACCCTAATGTTTCTTGGATATTATTAATGATGGGCAATTTGTGTTAGATAAATTCTTAACAGGGGTAGAATTTGCCAGTAGAATCAAGAATCATTACACTAGCAATCGCATTTTCTCATCAAAGACAAACTCAAAGCTATCTCATATTGATAGACCTGTGTTTGGGCAGTAAAAGAAATTTCAACAGATGAGATTTATTTCAAGGTCAAGTTAGAAAAAAAAAAAATACTCAATAAAAGGGTTGTTTGGATAAATGAGGAGTGGAGTAAAATGAAGTGGATTTCACAAATGGAGTGGAGCGAACAGAAGTAGGTTGAACTTAAAGTACAATACTTCACTTCACTTCACTCAATTTGGATGTTTATTTTGAAGTTAAGGTTTGAAGTAGATATCACTTATACTCAAGGAAATGGAAGTATTTTGAGTTGAAGTGAAATGGTGTACATGAGGCTCACAACATTACTTCATCTATCAGGCCAGACTCATCCAAACGGGATAGAGTTGACATTTTAGACTATTACTAACTTCACTCTACTCTATTTTTTTCCCTATCCAAATAGGTCGAGGAAAATGATTTGTACTATTAGATAAAGAAAATCTAAGTAATGTTACCCTCTTGCTATGTGCTCGATTTCCGTTTCTTTTGGAATGTATTTATGAACATATTTTGCCTTTATGCGTTCAATGAGATAAGCAACTTAATTTTTTTAAAAATAAATTTGAGTCAATTCAAAAGAGTAAAATTAACTTTATTGATGGGATGAGGTTCAAATGATGATCCCAGGATGAGTATATTACCGGGTCTAGAATTGCGGTCTTGATGAACCATGGAGCAATAGAATTAACCCGGATGTTGTCTTTTGCCCATTCACATGCTAAATTCCTTGCGAGTTGATTCATTGCTCCTGAAAAAGAAAAATAAATGAAAGGGTGATATATTCCACAGTGCATCAATGTTTTATATCTGAAACTTCAAAAAGACCATCAAACTAATAGGTAACCATTGGACCCCTCTAACACAACATGGGTCACCCCACAAAAAAATAAAAAAATTAACTTGATTCATTTTCAAATCACCATAAATTTTGAGTGCCTTACCTTTGCTGGCTGAGTAAATGCTCCCAACATCTAAAGCCATCACACCAGCAGTGGATGAGATAAATACAATATTTCCTCTTCCTGACAGCTTTAAAAGAGGATGAGCAAGTTGGCAAAGATGGTATGCAGAATCAAAGTTGGTAGCCATGACAGTAGATAACTCTTCAGCAGTATAATCTACAGTGGGCTTGCATATGGCTATTCCAGCATTGTTCACCTACAGTCAAATTAATAATTAATCTAAGTATTAGAGTTCCATTACATATAAAGTTGGGAAGCAAGGAGAACTATAAAATCAAATTTCATAGTGAAATATTGGTAAAATTCAAATTGCCACTGTGAAAACATGGATGGAACTATTTGAACATCAGCTCATGGTCCAATTGCACATATCTTTTTCCGAATTACCTAGTTAGAGAAGTGTATCAAACTATCCTAGCAGAGTGTTGATGATGCCCAATGGGCCGGACTAATCCCTTTGGGCCTAGAGAGAAGCCGGGTAAACTCCCCTGTAGGCCCAGTATGGTAGTGCAATTTCGAACCTACAATCCTCCGAGTGCAAACCGTAGTCCTAAGCCAACTTAGCCCCACTTGGAGTTGGTGGGTCAAGCTAGGCTACTGAATTTGCCAACTCTAAAATAATTTTTACCAGTTGTAAGCATCAAGTTTCCCCTTCCACCTCAAACATAGGAGCCTTTATATGGAATTAGCAAGGGAAAATCAAAAACAAGATTACCAAGATGTTGAGCTGGCCGTTGAAAATGGAGGTGACTTCTTCCATCAGCCTCTCCCTTTGAGCTTGGGACGACACATCACACACCGAACCTGACACGTGGAAGCCTTTCCCTTCCCACTCGTGTAGGCAACGGTCAAGATTAGCTTTGCTGCGGGAGCACGTGTATACCTTTGCTCCCAGCCCCGCCAATTCCTCCACCACGGCGTACCTGTTGTGCGATCAAAACTCATTGGTTTTTCTTCTCTTTTTTTTTTTTTTTCCAAGGGCGTGGGCCAGCACACCCATGCATGGGCGGAGCCAGAAAGTAGTCCTTGGGGGTCTATTCTAAAAAATGAGATTTCATAGGGAGCCATTGCAAAAACTAACATTAAAATTTTAATTAATCCAAAAGGTTTTTAGAAATTTAGGGGGGCCATGGCCCTTCCAGCCTCTTTAGTTCCGCCACTACACACATGAAAAGGAAGACAAAATAAGTAGAAAGGGAACCCGCACACATGGGAAGAGATGGCACACGCAGAGTTTCAATCCTGGGCAGCCAGGTGAGAACTACTACTCTTTACTACTCAGGTAAGCAGAGGCACGCCCAGGAAATTCAACTTGGGGGCTTTATGTAAAATAAATATTGGAAGAAGGGGCAAATGTGAAAAAAAAACACATAGTAATTTTTAAATTTTGTAAGAGGGATTTTAGAAATTTTAAAGCTTTCTTTAGAAATGATAAGCAGATAATTAGTTAAGGAGCGGCTCTCAAGCTTGTCCCATATGAAAAAGGATCTAGTGGGGGACCCAAAAGAAATCTTCTTTCACCAGGCCACTATATAAAATTAATTCAAGAGATTTTTTTTCATATTTTGGGTATTTTTTTAATTAATTTAATTTTAAGAAAAGGCCATAATAAATCCGATATAATCTATAAGCCGATGCATGAGGGGTTTTATTTTTCATAGTGTTTAAAATGGCAAATAAATCAATATAAGCCATCGTATCCATCTATTTCATCTTTCTTCTACACTGAATTTAATCTTAAAAATATTAAAACCTCCATCCTTGAAAGATATTTAGATTGTTTTAGATCTACCAAAAGTAAATTTCAGAGAAATTAAATACCAACACAAATTAAACCGACAAAAGGCGATGCTAAGTTTAACTACAGAAACTCTATTTGCCCAATAATAATTCCACCCCTTCTTATTTATTGTCATCGCAAGGCAGCAACCAAATTCCAAACCTAAAACTTTGGTATTTATTCATCAACTTTAGAATTAAGAGGCATGGAAACTATATTATCACCATATTGTTATTGTATTTTTTTACTATTTACATTTAAAAACCTAAAATTATAAATAAAAAGAACCACATTTGCAATTTTTAGTTTGACGTTTTATTCTATATTTAAAAACAAAAAATATTGTTCGATTTTTACTATGGGGGTCCCAAGCCTGAATAATAAGAGAGAGTTAAGTTAGGTAAGTTGAGAGGTAAAACTTCAGTCACAATCCCCTTATCAAATTCCAATAACACGAGTTTTTTTTTTTAATGGTGATGATGTTTGAGATAGAAAAACTCCCCACCACTGGTATATGGTGACCGAGACTAGAATCATCTTCTTAACCACTTGATCAACAACCAACAAATTTTTACCATCCAAAAAAGTGTACTTCAATCTAATAGTTCGGTCCATTTGGATGAGTGCCAAACTTAGTGTTCGTAATGAGGAGTCCTGGTAATGGTTCAATCGGATGGCTCATAAGGTGGGCCAACTATGTGCAGTGCTCACAATAATCTGAGATCTAACCATTTTTTATTTGATACTATGCTCGTGAATGTATGTTTGAAACACTATAAAACCGTTTAATATGAAACTTTTCATCTTTTGAATATTTTAAAAGAAAAGATATAAGCCATGATACCCACCTATTTCTAATTCTTGCATACTTAATTTTCATTATTTGATGTTGGCAGTTTTTCATGTGGAGCATCGCTTTTTTTGGTTTGATTTTAAATGAAACAGTAGAAAAGCCCTTTCAGTAGGAAATACGTACCGGAAAGATGGAGAAATATTTTAAGGAAAAGTAAAAGTCCATGGACTTTCATTTCTACACCTACCTCTCAAACTTGCTTTTAAGGGCGCTTCTGAATTATGATACTATCCAAAAAGATTCACATTTTCACATACTACTATTTTTATACCATTTATTTTCATAGAAAAAGAGGAAAAAGAACGAACTCTTTTCCTCTAAATCTACATAAAATCATTTTCAATATGGGGGATGGAATGGAAACGTTAAAATGGAAATCCACACAAAAGCTAGTGCGCGCAAATGCGCCCGGAGATATATATATATATGTATATATATATATATATGTATATAGGTTGTTTATATGTAAGAAAAGTAAATTTTAAAGAAATGAATATGAATTATTATATGAAATTAATTAGCAAGGGTGTAAGTGACTTTAATTCAAGAAAACCTATTTGCTCAATAGGCTATCCCTTCTTTTTTTTTTTTTCTAAAAAACGTCATCCCTTTTTTTTATTATTTGTGATTATGTCAAACCACTCTTAAGATGTAGAAAAAGGAGCTTGATCATGAATCATTATAATTATCTCAACAAAAAGAAAGACAATGAAAATATGTTTAATTAATAATGTAAAATTAATGAAAGGAGTGCCCTTAATAGTGTCACTTGTTTCTTCCATTGAACCCCATGAAATATTCACCTCCTATTTATTCTATCCCAGCCTATTATCTATTAGAAGTACATTCTAAATCATAGACAGGTTCTAAAAACCTATTACATAACTTGAAGATGAAAACTAAAATGAAGCCAGAAGCGTTTAAAGAAAAGAAAAAAGATGGAGAAAGAGAACAGACCCGATTCCACTGCTACCTCCTGTTACGAGGGCTGTTACACCCTCTAGACTCCATCTTCCATCTCTTCTTCCTTGCATCTCTCTCTCTCTCTCTCTCTCTCTCTCTAAAAGCTTATAAGTTGCTGAGCTGTAATTTATCTTCCTTGCATCTCTCTCTCTCTCTCTCTCTAAAAGCTTACAAGTTGCTGAGCTGTAATTTATCTTCCTACTCTGCATCTCTCTTGATACCCTTGATGTTCGGAAACGGTCCAAACAAAGAAATTGTATTTGGACCAATCAGGGGTGCCACACAGGAAGAGATGTCAAATCAATGACATCTCAACTCTTAAAAAAAATTTTCTTTCCCCATGTGGCACCCCCTCTTTGATGTTGATGCCCAGGGCTGCATTGACTCTTACGTGTGGGGCCCACTCAAGTGCATGGCAATCACAGTAGATCCGATTCAAGTTGTTGTTTTCAAATTATCATCTCTGGAAAATGTTTGGGATGTTTTCAGGTATGGGGTTTATATTGAGATATTATTTGGAAGATGTTGGGAAAAATACATTAAATTTTAAACATTACACAGTAAACATAAAAATACTGTTGAAGACATTTTACAGGTATTCTCCAACTTTACTTTGATTTAATTGTGATTTTCTTACCATATTTTCGTCTTTGATGATTTCTTGAGAATACCGTTTTCAATATATATCGTGATTTCATCTAGCAATTTTCAAAATATCGCTCATGTTTTGGCATTGGACAGTACCTTTTTTTTTTTTAATATAGGTAGATTTAAAAAAAAATTATATTCTACAGTTCTTGGGGCTAACGAAGAATGGACATATATATTTGCACAAGGCATCGATCTAGTTTTTAAAGAAAATGGGCCCTCGAGAGTTCAAATTCTAATAGCCCAATCAATGCCTAAGATTGTTATTTTGTCACGAGTGGATTCCACGTTTGAATCCAACGGTAAAATTAAGCACATACTCTCCTTTAAAATTATCATTATAAAATTTTATTTCAATAAAAATTATGCCCATTTTCAGCTGCGGTTTGGACAAATCCGAATGGGCCTTTTGTTTGTTTGTTTGTTTGTTTTTCTAAAGTATGCTTTGGCGAGTAAGAAATGATACTTTCAACTAATGTATGTTCATCACTGGGCTTGTATGCAATAGTAAGGTGCCGAAACCACGAACATGTTTTTTTGTTTTTTTTTTTTTCCCATCTTATTCTATTTCTGTTTATTGTACACATCAAGTCTCGCTCTCCCTCTCCCTCTCCCTCTCCCTCTCAATCCTTTGTCTTATCCTTTATTTTCTTTCTTTCTTTTTTGAAGATACAATGCAACAATCTCATGGGTGCTTCTCATGATGTCATCTTGTGTTGACTTAGGAGGGGTACACCTTAATTTGATCTAGTCCGCTGATCACAAAACCTTCATTATGATTAATGAATGGGTACAAAATTGATGACATCAAGGTCCAGTTTTTAATATAATCAGGGAGATACATCCAATAGGATGGATTGATGAATTCATGAAAAACGGGAATCTTATTTTACTCAATTATCCTTTGCCTTCTCAGGTAGTTATTTAAAAATCCAACTGAAATTAGTGAAGTACCCTCTGAATCCTACATTGGATGGTCAATGACTTTAGCTTACCTATCCCGATGAAGACCTGTGTTAAGAATTTGATTCAACTCAGTCCTGACTTGGCTGTCAACTCAGATGTGAAGGGCGGCTCCAGGTCTGATTGAGTCTAGTAGAAACTCAGTCGGACTCAACCAAGTGACTTGGCCCTGTCCAAGTCAGTTGGGCGATTTGGGTGTTTTGAGGCTGAGCTATGATGCAGTAAATGATCCCCCTTCAGTCCTTTGTGTCTTCCTTTTAGGTGCCCTGGGGCAATTTTCACAAATGGGACATCAGGAAATTTATGCTTATAAGGTCTAATTCATCGAGTCTGCCTTCCTGGATGGCGTGGATTGAATATCACACACCGTTCACATCCAAGACACCTCTATAGTGGAAAAAAGCACAACGGCACCCTTATATCTAAGTACGGATCTGGGGATCAAGTATCAAACACTGGTCCTATTTCGATCTATTGGTTGCTCATTCATGAGACAAGTTCTATAACACAGTGAACCAAAACAATAACTAAACACAGTTGCAAATTGTAATTTAGAAATATAATTCACTTACTGATTAAAGGCAGAACCAGAGTGTTTTTGTCTAAAGTTGAGAAGTTCTGCAATCCGCAGAAGAAGGATGATCAAGGCTAGTGTTATACACTATGTCCTTAAGACAAAATTCGCCCTCGCAATGGTGCTTACGAGCTTCAACAGCGTCTGTCTCCCAGGATACAATGATCAGCACCACAACAGTTGCAGCACTACAAACTGAGTGTCTGGCGAACCAAAAGTGTAGCAGCAGTACTCTCTCTTCACAATGATGACTCGAAAATGCAATGCAACAGCAGTGAAATGGATGGTCAAAAGGCATGTACGAGATGCATATAAATAGCTTGAAACAGGTCTCTTCAATGAGGGTTGCATCCGTTCAGAACAGTGAATGTTTAGTGAACAGATGCATCTTCTTTGGACACACCTCATGGGTTTGGACACACCCTTTCAGATGTGAAAGGACACACACCACTAGGGACACATCCCATTTACAAAAAGAAATTTTATTAAATAAAATTTCTCTAAAAATTAAATGGGTAGTGGGCCAAGTCAGGCTCAACTCGCCCGTGAAGCCCAAGCCCAAGCCCGGCCCGGTTCGGTGCGGGCTGGGCAGCGCTCGCGCGCGTGTGGTGGTGACCCCACCTTGATCTAGGTCCTCCCTCCTCCACAAAAGTGGAATGCCCCTTGGGGCTCATTTTATACTACCAAGGTAAGTATATTTATACCCAAGGAATGTTTTGCTCCCAAGCAATGTGGGAAGCAAGTTCACAACTTCCTTTATTTCCATGTTTAACATGATCAAGTAGTGGTGTTTAAGAAGCAATTTCTCATTCACTCATTAATGGATTAGAGCAACCCAATACATGTTATTAATCTACTCATGGAGTAGAATACATTCCCATGTATTCCCACCAAAAAGGATAAGTGGGTCCCACTTAGTTTTTGGCTCAAACTTTGACAAAAGTAGTGTTGCTCTTAGCCATTTTTCCAACAATCCCCCACATGAATGAAATTGACTGTAAGCAATGAAATGATATGCAGACACACAGAGAGAGTACAAATGGAAATCTTCTGTATAGAGAAAGGTAGCTTGTGGCCTTGAACCTTCCCTTGTGAAGTACTATCGGATTTACTGGTTGAACAGTGAAATGATGTCTTGAACTGTTCAGCCTTTTGCGTAAATCGAGACAATAGAGTTCACACAGAATCTTCCCTGACACAGTTGGTTCTCATGATTGTGTTCATTTTGGCCCTGACCAATGCCTGGTTTCATGAGTGCTTTAGAGAATTTAGCTTTATCATTCTCATAGAATCGGCCCAATTCACACCCACATAGGTGATTCTTATTAAGAGTATCCTGTTATACCCCATCTGATTATCCAAGTTATAAGAATCATTAAAAGCTTGCTTATCCTATTTACCGCTGTAGGTATCACTATTAATATCATAGGAATGAGTAGGAGATTTTATCTCCATAGTGATATTGTTAAGTCACACACAATTCGATTGTCCCTTTGAACCTAGATCTTGGGATCTCCAGTCAACTAGGTAGGGTTTCCATTATGGTGACTTTTCATTCATAGGCTTTAAGCCTATTCCCCTCGATGAACGATTTACTTGCTCTCTTGCTAATCCTTTGGTAAGAGGATCCGCAATGTTATCTATGGACTTTATGTACTGAATCGTCATAATTCCATTAGAGAGCAGTTGTCTCACGGTATTATGCCTTCGACGAATGATCGAGACTTACCGTTATATATTTTACTTTGTGCCCTTCCAATTGCTGATTGACTATCGCAATGAACGCAGATAGGAGGCACTTGTTTTGACCACATTAGAATATCTTCTAAGAATTGACGAAGCCATTCAGCTTCTTCGCCAGCTTTATCTAATGCAATAAACTCAGATTCCATAGTGGATCTAGCAATGCAGGTTTACTTAAAAGGTTTCCATGATACCGTTGCACCACCAAGTGTAAATAAATATCTACTTGTGGATTTTGAATTTTTGATATCGGATATCCAGTTGGCATCACAATAGCCTTCAAGTACAATCGGATATTTAGAGTAATGCAGTCCATAGTTTTGGGTGTATTTTAAATATCTTAAAACCCAAACTAAGGCCTTCCAGTGGTTTGCTCCTGGGTTACTTGTGTATCTACTCAATTTACTAACCGCATATGTAATGTCGAGACGAGTGCAATTCATTACATACATTATGTAGCCAATTATTTGCGTATATTCTCGTTGTGATATGCTTTTTCCATTATTCTTGGATAAATGGATACTAATATCTATAGGTGTCCTTGGTGGGCTGCTATTATCTTGATTATATTTCTTGAGTATTTTCTCAATATAGTGTGATTGAGATAATATCAGTCCATCCGATGTTTTAGAAATCTTAATTCCTAATATGACTTCAGCAACACCTAAATCTTTCATATCAAACTTATTGTTCAACATTCTCTTGGTAGCCTGAATGATTGCATTATTGCTACCCAGAATGAGTAAATCATCAACATATAAGCAAATTATGACACAACCATTATTAGTGCTCTTGACATAGACACACTTGTCACATTCATTGATCTTAAACCCATTTGACATCATTAAACTGTCAAATTTCTCATGCCACTGTTTTGGTGCTTGTTTTAATCCATATAAAGTTTTGACAAGCCGACAGACTTTCTTAGTTTGACCTGGAACATTAAACCCTTCTGGTTGTTCCATATAGATTTCCTCATCTAAGTCACCATTTAAGAAAGTGGTCATTACATCCATTTGATGTATCTCAAAATTGTATATAGCAGCAATTGCTATTAACATTCGAATGAATGTTATTCTCGTAACTGGTGAATAAGCATCGAAATAGTCCAAGCCTTCCTTTTGTCTATACCCTTTAACAACAAGCCTGGCCTTGTACTTTTCAATTGATCCATCTGTTTTCATCTTTCTCTTGGATATCCACTTGCATCCAAGAGGTTTGCAACCTTGTGGAAGATCCATTAGTTCCCATGTATGGTTTTGCAAAATGAATTCAATTTCACTATTTATTGCCTCTTTCTAATATGGTGCTTCGGGACTGGAAACTACTGCTTTAAAGCTTTGAGGCTCATCTTTTAACAGAAATGTTAGAAAATCTAAACCAAACGTTTTTGATGTTTTAGCCCTCTTACTTCATTTAGGTTCATCAATCTCCTGTTGGTTTTGATTACTGCTACTAGCAGTATCATGAGTTCTTTTGGGAGAACTCGATTCCTGCGATGGTTTGTAAGGAAATACATGTTCAAAGAACGATGCATTCCTTGACTCAATAATAGTATTAGGATGCATATCGGGAATCTCAGACTTGTGAATTAGAAACCGATACGCACTGCTATTATGAGCATACCCTATGAATACACATTCAACTGTTTTTTGTCCTATTTTAACCCTTTTAGGTGTAGGAACAGCCACTTTAGCCAAACACCCCCACACTTTCAAATATTTGTAATAGGCATTCTGTCTTTCCACAATTCGTAGGGAGTCTTATTGGTTTTCTTTTGAGGTATTCGATTGAGAATATAATTTGCGGAAATGATAGCATCCCCCTACAAATTCTGAGGTAATCCAGAACTGATTAACATAGCATTCATCATTTCTTTTAAAGTTCTGTTTTTTCTTTCAGCAACACCATGTTGCTGAGGTGAATAAGGGGCAGTAGTTTGGTGTATTATACCATGCTGTGAACAGAATTCACCAAAAGGTGATTCAAATTCACCCCCTCTATCGCTTCTTATTACCTTGATTTTCTTATCAAATTGATTCTCAACCTCATTCTTGTAATGTTGAAACATTTCCAAGGCCTTATCTTTACTTCTCAGTAAGTAAACATAATAGTATCTTGTGCAGTCATCAATGAATGTAAGAAAATATTTCTTACCACCTTTAGTTTGAACAAACTTTAGGTCACATATATCAGAATGAATTAATTGAAGGGGTTCAGAAGTTCGTTCAATTGAATGAAAAGAAGTTCTAGTAAGTTTAGCTTCTACACATGTTTCACATTTGATAGTTGAATCAAAATTGCATTTAGGAAAACATTCCATATTAACTAATCTACGCAAAGCATCATAGTGAACATGACCTAATCTACCATGCCACACATTATAGGACTCAAGCATATAAGTAGAAGAGTTTTTCTTATTAGGTAAAATTGTCATTACATTCAGTTTAAAGAGCCCATCACTCATGTACCCTTTACCCACGTACATCCCAGTTTTAGTGAGGACAAACCTATCCGACTCAAATACCAATTTGAAACCCTTCTTGCTCAGTAGTGAGCCTGATACTAGATTCTTGTGAATATCAGGTACATGCAGCACATTGTTGAGAGTGAGTTCCTTTCCAGAAGTCATCTTTAATAACACCTGTCATTGGCCTTCAACCTTAGAGGTGGCAGAATTGCCCATGAAGAGTTGTTCTCCGGTTGTTGCATGATAAGTGGAGAACGTCTGTTTAATAGAGCAGGCATGTCGAGTGGCCCCAGTGTCCACCCACCATTATCTGGTGTTACCAACCAAATTGACTTCTGAGATCACAACAAAAAGACTGATGTCTGAAACATCAGTGGAGAGAGTGTCCATTTTTGTCATGTTGGCCTGTGCTGGTTTCTTATTGGTATTGCCCTAGTCCTTGCACTTACGACAGTCCTTAGCACGGTGGCCTGGTTTGTCGCACACATAGCACTTCCCTTTGAACTTCTTGTTGTCATTAGGACCCTGTTTTGGACCGTTGGGATTGTTCTTTCTCTTCTTGGGATTCTGCCCATATTCCACTACATTGGCCTTAGCTTCAGTGAACGTTTTTCTTGCTTTCTTCTCAGATGCACGATTGTCTTCCTCTATCCTCAATCTGACAATCAGGTCTTCAAGTTTCATCTCCTTTCGCTTATGATTAAAGTAGTTCTTAAAATCCTTCCAAAGTGGTGGCAATTTTTCAATGATGGCTGCCACTTGGAAAGACTCACTAAGAGACATTCATTCGGCATGAATTTCATGGAGAATTACCTGAAGTTCCTGAACTTGATTGATTACTGCTTTGGAATCGATCATCTTGTAGTCAAGGAATCTGCCCACAATGAATTTCTTCATTCCGGCATCTTCATCTTGTACTTTTTATCAAGAGAATCCCATAATTCCTTAGCAGTCTTCAATGAACAGTACACATTATATAATGTGTTGTTTAGTCCATTGAGAATATAAATTTGACAGAGGAAGTCAGCATGCTTCCAGGCTTCCACAGCAGCAACCACTTGCTTGTCTGTCTCACCTTCTATTAAGCAGGGGCGGACCCAAGTTGTGAGCATATGGGGCGGCCGCCCCAGGTCACATCTTGAAGTCCCAAGAGAATTAGATGGGGCCCTAGGCCATGCCCCACATATATTCGAAAAATTGCCCCACATGTCTTATGTCTAAGACTTCGTCTTCTTCTCTCTTTTTCTTCTTTTTTTTTTAATGCTCTATTTTTTTTTTTTACACCATTTTCTCTCTTGCCATCTTCCCAAAAAACCCATGGTTCCATCATTCACAAACTATCCAAATCTCAGGAAGCCCATCTCAATTTGATCCAGCTTTGTTGCCTGTAAGGGTTTTTGGATTTCTTTCCCCCCTTTTTCCTTTTTGCTTTTCCCTTTTGGATGATTTGGTGTTAGAAATCAATTATTTCTTTATTTTTTACTAATTCATGGAGAAAAGATAATCAAAACTTTTGCATGTTTCTTCTTCCACTTTCATTTCGATTTCAAACACTTGTCTGACATTTCCTTTTGTGATCCGTAATATAACTCCTATTGTCCTTGTAATTTGTGTCTATTGAATCTTATATTGAAGGAAGATATTTTGATTTATAGGTTTTAGGCATAGACTATTTGATTTAAAGAAATTAAAAATTGGATCTAGTGTGAATTTATTTCTTATTGACCATTTAACTTTGGGTTTATGATTTGCTTTGATTGTTGTTGTATCATGTTTGCCTTAATTGTTACATCTATTGGCTAATTTTCACAATTATGCTCTCCATCTTGTATTCTTGCTCTTACAGAAGCGAGTGATATTGTAGGTTTTCTTGCAAAGGGTATCATTTTTTCAATTGACCATTATCTGCCCCACCTAAATGAAAATCCTGGGTACGCCACTGCTGTTAAGGCAGGAGCTTCTTCATGGAGGAACTTAGCCAAGTTCAAGGTAGTGAGATAGAACAACATCTTCTGTTGCCATCTCTTGAACTCAGTACCATTAAACTTCTCAGGTTTCTCCCCATTGCTCACCATAACAGGGGCAGGGGTACTGACTGGAGTATCCTTCTCAATACCCATTACTGTTAACGGAACATAAATAAATAACACAGAGTATACTGAGAGTTAAAACTAACAGTACTGTAAATAGAATATCAACTGAGGCAACAAGAAAGTAAGTTACAGAACAAACTGAAGTTCTGTAACAAGTGAAATAAAAGAGAGAAACTCAGTTTTACAATACTGGTTTCAGAAACAGAAGACTTAGAAACCAGTAGCAAAAGTGACATAAACTGAAACCAAAAACACTGAAGTAAAACTGAAAACAGAGTGTACTCAGAAAGAAAAGTTTTTGTCTTAAAATTGTTAGTTCCGAGTACAGTCAGTAATAATTCAGTATTTAAGAGACAAGTTCTATAACACAGTGAACCAAAACAACAACTAAACACAGTTGCAAATTGTAATCTAGAAATATAATTCACTTACTGATTAAAGGCAGAACCAGAGTGTTTTTGTTTGAAGTTGAGAAGTTTCGCAATCCGCAGAAGAAGGATGATCAAGGCTAGTGTTATTCACTATGTCCTTAAGACAAAATTCGCCCTCGCAATGGTGCTTACGAGCTTCAACAGCGTTTGTCTCCCAGGATACAATGATCAGCACCACAACAGTTGCAGCACTACAAACTGAGTGCCTGGCGAACCAAAAGTATAGCAGCAGTACTCTCTCTTCACAATGATGACTCGAAAATGCAATGCAACAGCAGTGAAATGGATGGTCAAAAGGCATGTACGAGATGCATATAAATAACTTGAAACGGGTCTTTTCAATTGGGGTTGCATCTGTTCAGAACATTGACTGTTCAGTGAACAAATGCATCTTCTTTGGACACACCTCATGGGTTTGGACACACCCTTTCAGATGTGAAGGGACACACACCACTAGGGACACATCCCATTTGCAAAATGAAATTTAATTAAATAAAATTTCTCCAAAAATTAAATGGGTTGTGGGCCAAGCCAGGCTCAACTCGTGCGTGAAGCCCAAGCCCGAGACGCATCTTCTTTGGACACACCTCATGGGTTTGGACACACCCTTTCAGATGTGAAAGGACACACACCACTAGGGACACATCCCATTTGCAAAATGAAATTAAATGGGTAGTGGGCCAAGCCAGGCTCAACTCGCGCCCAAGCCCAAGCGCAAGCCCGGCCCTGTGCGGGTGGTGGTGACCCGACCTTGATCTACGTCCTCCCTCCTCCACAAAAGTGGAATGCCCCTTGGGGCTCATTTTATACTACCAAGGTAAGTATATTTATACCCAAGGAATGTTTTGCTCCCAAGCAATGTGGGAAGCAAGTTCACAACTTCCTTTATTTCCATGTTTAACATGTTCAAGTACTGGTGTTTAGGAGGCAATTTCTCATTCACTCCTTAATGAATTAGAGCAACTCAATACATGTCATTAATCTACTCATAGAGTGGAATACATTCCCATATATTCTCACCAAAAAGGATAAGTGGGTCCCACTTAGTTTTTGGCTCAAACTTTGACAAAAGTAGTGTTGCTCTTAGCCATTTTTCAAACACTTTTCTCGATCTCTTTTTCTCAGTTACCAGCTTACAATGGGTGTTCATGGACCGGGCTTGTATTCAGAGGTTGAAAGCCCAAGCATATATTGTAAGGAAAAGTAAAGTCAGGTCTTGAACATTAGAACTCTTGCAAAGAGGTTAAGTGACTAAACCAGGTGAGACATATATACACCTTATTAGCATAATGCAAGAAAAGCCCTGTTTTGACTTTATAGTGTGAACTCGGGTTTGCCTCGGGGTTCATGTTCTCAGGTGGGCTGGGCTTGGGCCAAGAATTTAGAGGTCAGGTCGGGCCAGGATATTCCTTAGCCCGACCTAGCCCAGCCCATGAACACTCCCATTTGTTATTTGTTACCGGAACTTTGAAACCACTCTTTCTCAGTGGACACGGGATTCGAACCTACAGTCTTAAAAGGTCAAGAACCTAGCAATTTTAGTTTTTTTTTTTTTTTTTGGATATTTTGGACATTTTACTTAAATTCCTCAAATTCCATGAAGAATTAAGATATGAACTAATTAGCATCCTATTTTTACTATTAATAAAATAATATTTTTACTATTAATCACTATGTATAGAGTTTATTGATGCATTTTTTGCAAGAGGAGTGTAAATTACTTCCACACTTGTTTTGGTCTGCAAATGATCTCATTTAAATATCATTTTCACATCTCTTTTTATGCATCACATGCGTAAATTGATTGCAAACAAATGTGATAATGCATGAGATCCTTATGCTTGTGAATGAATTGCGTATATGAAAATAACTGCAAACGAACCTCCCCTTTAGGAATTCAATGCCAAGCAATCAAATTTGGAGTACATGGATTAAATTTATATGTTGGTGTTGTACGTAGGTCATATGGGTCATTAAGGCTTTTGCACAAAAAAAACGCAGTGGACATTAACGCTGGGAACAAGGATGGTATGACACCCCTGGAATTCTCACTAATATATTCAAGTGGATTTGGAATTGGTAGATTGATCATTCCGTTCTTGCTCTTTAAATATGGGTTTAAGACTAAAAGAGGAAGAACGATCGTGCTACCCCTGCTTGAGCGAGAGACGACGTCGGATGTCACTGGCATTGATAGAAGCTGGTTTGCTGAGGCATTGCTAGTGGTGGCTGTATTGACGGTCACTGTGGCCTTTCAAGCCGGAATTAACCCTCCAGGAGGTGTTTGGCAGGACACTAAAGTCGAAAATGGTACATTGCATTACGCGGCGGGGCAATCCATCATGGCGTTTATGGATCCAAAACGTTTCAGAGATTTCTCCAGGCTTACCTATGTCACACTTATATTATCATTGTACGCCATCTTTATGCTGTTAAGCGGGTGGCAGTCCTTTCCCATTCCCTGGATTGCCAAGGTTTTACCAATCATCTTCATATCCATTTCAGTTTGGACAATGGTGGCCAGCTATACTGTTTCAGTCTCTTTTTTGTCACCAGATGTATCCTACAAATCTTCTCTGGGGCAAACAAATTGGATCGTCTGCTTACTTTTGGCAACTATTATTTTCATGCAAAATCATGCTGACATTTACCAGCTGTCTTACCTTGTATGGGTTTGGTTCCTCAAAATATTACACTTAAAAACATGACTGCATCCCCGGAGAGGAGCCTTCAACCAGTACAAATGCTAGTGTGAGAGGGACTTTTAAGTCAGAGTGGTGTGTATCCATCCCCAGGGGTTGTACAATTTGGTTTTCTTGTTGTAATAGTTGTTTTTCTTATGGAGCTTTTTAATTAGTTTAACCAAAATAAGAAGGCAATGTGTCAAACTCTTGTATCTACAATATTATATATGTTTACGCTGGTAATTTTATTCATTCATGCCACTCCTAATCTTATCTTTGTTTTACCAACAGAGTTGTTTAATCTTTAGATCTGAACATTTCCATACCTCATGCCATTTCTGATAGAAACTAGGGAAAACAAAAATCACTGGTACTCTGCTACTTGTACAACACAACCCTTTTATTAAAACATTCTGAAGCAACTGAGTAATGTATAGAACTAACCGATGTTCTACCAATGGCAAGAAAAACCAGGTCCTACCCATGTCATGTTTCTAGTCATGGGTTGGGTAGAAAGCACTGATAGTGGCCCCTCCATCAATGACAAGAACCTGCCCAGTTATATATATGAAACAGCAGGTAGGCAAAGGGATCCAACCAAAGATTGTACCTCCACCACTTCTCCCCATGCGCCTAAGTGGAGTCCTAGCCCTTAAAGCTTCTCGAAATCTCATGAGTGGTGTGATTCTATCTTATCCCCAGTGGTTATGTAATTTGGTTTTCTTGTTGTATTAATGTTGTTTTATTTTTTATAAAGTTTTTCTTTTTAACCCCGGCAATATTATGTTTCTCCTTGTAATTTTATTCATTGCATTCCTTGGATCTAATTATCTTTGCCATGTCTAATATTGTGTTCTCTTCTTTGTATTTTCATGGGTAAAAGTGTTGTTTTCTCTTTTTTTTTTTTTTTTGGAAAATAAGCATATATTCATTAAAAGGGAAGAGAAACAAAGTAAGGAAGGAGGAAAAGCACAAAGAACAACACCAAACTAGCCCCTATATATATAAGATATCAGCGGAAGCCATTTCCCAACCTATATCCCGTCTATCAAAGTAGGAAACTTTAGCAAGCATATGCGCCTGCCCCTTTAAGATCCTAGGAATGTAATCAAAGTCTACAAAAGCAAAATAAAGAACCCAAGGCTCTAGCGTCGAAAAAGACGGGTAAAAGTGTTGTTATACCTTATGTTTTGCCTATTTGTTTTACCTACAGAGCTGTTATTCAATCTTAAGATCTGAACATTTCCATATCTGCCGTCTCTGATAGAAAGTCCAAAAGGTAAATTCCGGCTCGTACCTAAGTACGTTTAGGTGAATCAAGAACTGCATTCGAGTCCGATGGGCCTAACCCGAACTTTTGCTTAGGGTATGAAAATATTAACGGATTAGACTGGGCAGGATCACAATCCAGTTGGAGCTTCATTGCGTCGTAATGTACTAATGGGCTTTGAATGGATGAACCCAGGCCTGCTCATTTCCCAACCGGTCTTGGATCCAAGCTAGTCGTCGGATTTGGACCCAGACTTGAACATTTTATTTAAAAACAAAATTGGGCCTGGGGCTGGATGAAAGTGAGTCCGGTGCCCCAAATCCGGCACATTGATAGCCTCTGTCATTTTTTCTGCAACATTTTCAAGTGTGGATCATATTTCTAGATGTCCCAAACTAGCCAGTACTGATCCAACATTTTTTTCCTTTTTTCTTTCTTATTTTTTTTTCTTTTTTTTTTATTACATTGGAGTTGAATTGTTTGGGGGATTAACTTTGTTGGGGATAGGTGAGGAATCCCTGGGGAGTCCATAGTTTGGTTAATACCTTACTGAGGAATTGTATGGTTGAGTATTTTACTTACATTGATATTTGTACCGGTGCATATTGCTTATAAAAATTGGTGATTGTGTGTAAATTCACAAAACTAAGGATTTCCAAATACTATAGAGGAGGGTAAATGTGTTAAGGACACATCAGCTAATGTCTCAGCTGTCTTGACTGAGTCTCGTTTATCCTAATCTCCCATCTCCAACAATTCTGTATTCTATCTTATCTTTAGCAAGTGCATTTTCTTATTGTTTATAAATAATTGTAATAGCCTATGGATTAGTGTGTGATTGAAAATACATCTATTCATCATTTTCAACTTGGTATCAGAGCCCCCAAACTATCGTCATTCTTTCTATGGCTGCCTCATCTTCTTTAAATGCCCATTCTACCTTTTCCACCCATGCACCAAATATCTCTCATATGCTGCCTGTTAAGCTTGACACAAGTAACTATCTTCTCTAGAGGTCTCAATTCCTACCCATTTTGCATCTCCCACAGTGCCATGGGCTATGTTGATGGTACATGACCATGCCCTCCTCGATTTCGTGTTGATGCCAATGGTAATCCCACCATTACTGAAAACCCACCATATCAAAAATGGCAAACTGAAGATCAAACCCTTCTTAGTTGGTTCATTTCCTCTCTAACTGAACTTGTACTTGCCCAGATCGTTGGCTTTTCTACTGCCAAAGACGTATAGCAAGCTCTAGAAAGAACATATGCCACTCAGTCACGTGCACATATCATGACGTTGAAGTATCAACTTCATACTCTCAAGAAGGGATCACTTTCCACGGCTGATTATATTCAGGAAAAAAAGTCTATTGCGGACAACCCTGCCGAAGTTGCATAACCCATTTCGGATTCAGATCTGGCCTCCAATTTACTTTGTGGACTTGGATCTGATTATGAGGCTGTCGTTACGTCCATGACTACACGGCTGGACCTATTTTCCATTGAGGATTTGACCGGCTATCTTCTCTCTCAAGAAGTCCGACTTGAAGATGTTGTGTTTATAGAGGCTATACTCTCTGCCCATCACACATCACATCCAAAACAACTGATTAGCCTTCTAACAACTCTTATCAGCCCTCTAATAATGGGCGTGCTCGTGGAAATGCTCCTCTAGTAACATCAGTGATGATAAGTTTAATGGTAATTAGCCCCATGTAATGCAAAGTTGCAGACAATGCAAATGCATTTTTGCACTTGGAACATCAATCCCACTGACTGATAGGCATTTAGTTTAGTCCACTTTGCGTCCATGCTTTAGAACACAAAAACCCTGATAAACTCAGAAGATATTCGTGTCGATCGAGTTAATTGGTTGAGTGAACTGAGTAATCAATTAGACTCACTCAGCTCAGAGTTGGTAACCTCTCGAGTCGAGATGGCTGACCTTGAGTAAAGTCAAATTGAGTCTTAAAATTAAGCTTCACATAAGCCAACAATCCAAACATTCCGATGATATTGACCCTAAAATTAGTTTTAGTATTGTAAGGTCTAGCCACCAAATTCATCCATCAATTTTCTTGTGTTAACTTGGGATTGCTTTGTGTCTGTGATCCAAAGAACCAGTTTGTTGGGTTTTGTGTCTTATATTCCGGATTTGCCATAGTAGTCCATTGGATTGGTCACAGATCGGTTTCAAGGTCGACGGTATTTTGATACATATAACGGGGCTTTCTTATAGCAGAGATTATATATAATGTAAGAGATTATATATAATGTAAATGTAATTTGTAACCTTAAACTCTAAAGAGAGTCAAGATGTGTCTCGGTGCTCTCTTGCCATGGATGTAGATGCATCACCGAAGCACATAAAATCTTTTATCTAATCTCTATTATGTGGCATGATTGTTCGGTCACAGGTTTCGTGCTTCCACACCTAGACACACAATACAGTTCAATCTCCAAGAAAAACGAAATAACCGTTTTATATATACTGTTTTCTTCTTCTCATATAAAATGAAATTTAATAAGAGCAACAAAAATATGGGTACTTAAAATAGCGGAAGAGTTAAAGAGTAAAAAGGGTGGAGGTTCAAATCCACACCCTGTCAAGTGACTGTTTTTAATTATTACTTCTCTACTACAATACAGGAGGAAAATAGGGAAAAAGTACTTTCATCCAACTGGTCAACTCTTTGATTGACTGTGGGGCCCACTTATACCCACCTTTCAACAGTATAGCTCCTTTGATAGTCTTTATCATCCCATGATCTAAAATCAAGTCTAATTTTACATTCACTGAATTCACTCATCATTGGATTCAATATCAAAAAAAAAATCTCTGATTACAGTGCCATTAAATTTTAGGGCAGTGAAATCAAGAGCTAGCATACTTTGGTGGGGTTGAGTTTTCAGATCTCCCTCGTCCATGAGGTTACTCTACCCTCCTACCATTGGTAAAGTTACATATAAGTGAGCCCCACAAGCTGGACAGCATGTAAGTTATATGGAGTCCACTCATAGATGAACATTTCCAAACAGAGAGAGAGGTTCTCAACCAGGATTTAGAAAACAACCCCTTAGCATGCTCAAGTAAATGGATCTTAGTTATGTTTTGCCCTCCGAGGCTCTGATTTAACCTACTCATCTGTTTAATCTTCATATTTGTAACATTACCATATCTTCCATTTCTAATATATAAAAAGTCAGTTCTTACTTATGGGCAAGCAGGGGTAACAACAATCACTAGTCCGCTACCACTGCATGCACAAACCTTTTATTAAGACATTTATTGTAGACTACCCATGGGTGTTCTACCAATTAGAAGAAAATCCAAGTTCTCACCCATGTATTTAGTCATAGGTTGGGTAGAAAGCATTAATAGTGGCTCCTCCATCAATGACATGAACCTGCCCAGTGATGTATGAAGCAGCAGGTAGGCAAAGGAATGCCACCATAGATGATACTTCCTCCACCTCCCCGATGCGTCGAAGTGGTGTCCTAGCCCTTGCATGTTCCTCGAAGTTGCTATTTTGATAGAACTGTAGTGACGAACAAGAAAAAGAATTGCATCAGCTATATACTTTCATTATGATGTAAGACTTTAGTGAACTCCATTGCAAATTTCCAGTATAATCATTGATGGCAAAGCTAGGGAAAGAGGAGGCTAAGAGTTGTGATTGCAAAGTACTAAATCTACTGACATTGAATCCTAATGTTTCTTGGATATTATTAATGATGGGCCATTTGTGTTAGATAAATTCTTAACAGGGGTAGAATTTGCTTGTAGAATCAAGAATCATTACACTAGCAATCGCATTTTCTCATCAAAGACAAACTCAAAGCTATCCCATATTTATAGACTCGTGTTTGGGCAGTAAAAGAAATTTGAACAGATGAGATTTATTTCAACATTTCAAGGTCAAGTTAGAATGGAAAAAAAAAAAATCAGTAAGGGTCTGTTTGGATAAATGAGAAGTAACGTAAAATGAAGTGGATTTCACATGAGGAGTAAAGTGAAGAGAAGTGAGTTGAACTTAAAGTAAAGTACTTCACTTCATTTGGATGCTTATTTTGAAGTTAAGGTTTGAAGTAAAATCCACTTTTACTCAAGGAACTGGAAGTCTTTAGAGTTGAAGTGAAATGAAGTACATGTGACTCACAACATTACTTCATCTATAAGGCCAAACTCATCTAAACAGGGTAGAGTTGAAATTTTAGACTATTATGGCCCATTTAACTTCACTCTACTCTATTTTTTATCTATCCAAACATGATCAAAGAAAATAATTTGTACTATTAGGTAAAGAAAATCTAAGTAATGTTACCCTCTTACTATGTGCTCGATTTCTGTTTCTTTTGGAATGTATTTATGAACATATTTTGCCTTTATGTGTTCAATGAGAGAAGCAACTTAATATTTTTAAAAATAAATTTTGAGTCAATTCAAAAGAGTAAAATTAACTTTATTGATGGGATAAGGTACAAATGATGATCCCAGGATGAGTATATTACAGGGTCTAGAATTGCAGTCTTAATGAACCATGGTGCAATAGAATTAACCCGGATGTTGTCTTTTGCCCATTCACATGCCAAATTCCTTGTGAGTTGATTCATTGCTCCTGAAAAAGAAAAATAAATGAAAGGGTGATATATTCCACAGTGCATCAATGTTTTATATCTAAAACTTCAAAAAGATCATCAAACTAATAGGTAACCATTGGACCCCTCTAACACAACATGGGTCACCCCATCAAAAAGTAAAATTAACATGAACTTGATTCATTTTCAAATCACCATAAATTTTGAGTGCCTTACCTTTGCTGGCTGAGTAAATGCTCCCAACATCTATAGCCATCACACCAGCAGTGGATGAGATAAATACAATATTTCCTCTTCCTTAAAAGAGGATGAGCAAGTTGGCAAAGATGGTATGCAGAATCAAAGTTGGTAGCCATGACTGTAGATAACTCTTCAGCAGTAAAATCTACAGTGGGCTTGACTATGGTTATTCCAGCATTGTTCACCTACAGTCAAATTAATAATCTAAGTATAAGAGTTCCATTACATATAAAGTTGGGAAGCAAGGAGAACTATAAAATCAAATTTCATAGTGAAATATTGGTAAAATTCAAATTGCCACTGTGAAAACATGGATGGAACTTATTGAACATCAGCTCATGGTCCAATTGCACATATCTTTTTCCGAATTACCAAGTTAGAGAAGTGTATCAAACTATCCTAGCACAGTGTTGATGATGCAGGCCTAATGGATGACATTGATGAATCAGTGCTAGGCTACATATATGGCCTATTGAAAGCCAGGTCAAGGGTCTAAGGGCATACTACTTTTTCTAATTTTTTTTTTGGGGGGGCTAGCTTTTTTTTTTCTTATCTTTCCGAGGGTTCACAGCCCAATGGGCTGGACTAATCCCTTTGGGCCCAGATAGAAGCCGGGTAA
The DNA here is from genome assembly GCA_028538565.1 of Umbellularia californica. Taxonomy (NCBI): domain Eukaryota; kingdom Viridiplantae; phylum Streptophyta; class Magnoliopsida; order Laurales; family Lauraceae; genus Umbellularia; species Umbellularia californica. The sequence goes on along the minus strand of JAPQWN010000006.1, from coordinate 75,375,368 downwards.
ACTCCCCTGTAGGCCTAGTATGGTAGTGCAATCTCGAACTTATAACATCCGGATGCAAACCGTAGTCCTAAGCTAACTGAGCCCCCTCTTGGAGTTGGTGGGTCTAGCTAGGCTACTAAATTTGCCAACTCTAAAATAATTTTTACCAGTTGTAAGCATCAAGTTTCCCCTTCCTTCTCAAACATAGGAGCCTTTATATGGAATTAGCGAGGGAAAACAAAAACCAAGATTACCAAGATGTTGAGCTGGCCGTTGAAAATGGAGGTGACTGCTTCCATCAGCCTCTCCCTTTGAGCTCGGGACGACACATCACACACCGAACCTGAAACGTGGAAGCCTTTCCCTTCCCACTCGTGTAGGCAACGGTCAAGATTAGCTTTGCTACGGGAGCACGTGTATACCTTTGCTCCCAGCCCCGCCAATTCCTCCACCACGGCATACCTGTTGTGTGATCAAAACTCATTGGTATTTCTTCTCTTTTGGTTTTTTTTTTTCCAAGGGCTTGGGACCCAAGAGAGCCCGCACAGCATGGGCGGAGCTAGAAAGTAGTCCTTGGGTTCCATTCTGAAAAAAGAGATTTCATGGGGGCCCATTGCAAAAACTAATATTAAAATTTTAATTAATACAAAGGGTTTTCAGAAATTTAGGGGGGCCATGGCCCTGCCAGCCTCTCTAGTTCCGCCACTGCACACATGAAAAGGAAGGCAAAATAAGTAGAAAGGGAACCCGCACACATGGGAAGAGATGGCGCACCCAAAGTTTCAATCTTGGGCAGCCAAGTGAGAACTACTACTCTTTACAACTCAGGTAAGCAGAGGCATCCCCAGGAAATTCAACTTGGGGGCTTTATGTAAAATAAATATTGGAAGAAGGGACAAATGTATAAAATAAAATTAAATAAAAAAATAAATAAAATGCATTGTAATTTTTAAAATTTGTAAGAGGGATTTTAGAAATTTTAAAGCTTTCTTTAGAAATGATATGCAGATAATTAGTTAAGGAGCGGTTCTCAAGCTTGTCCGATATGAAAAAGGATCTAGTGGGGGAACCAAAGAAATCTTCTTTGACCAGGCCACTATATAAAATTAATTCAAGAGATTTTTTTTTTCATATTTTGGGTATTTTTTTAACTAATTTAATTTTAAGAAAGGGCCATAATAAATCCGATATAATCTATCAGCCGATACATGAGGGGTTTTATTTTTCATAGTGTTTAAAATGGCTAATAAATCAATATAAGCCATGGTATCCATCTATTTCATCTTTCTTCTACACTGAATTTAATCTTAAAAATATTAAAACCTCCATCCTTGAAAGATATTTGGATTGTTTTAAATCTACCAAAAGTAAATTTCAGAGAAATTAAATACCAACACAAATTAAACCAACAAAAGGCTATGCTGAGTTTAACTGCAAAAATTCTATTTCCCCAATAATAATTCCACCCTTCTTATTTATTGTCATCGCAAGGCGGCAACCGAATTCCAAACCTAAAACTTTGGTATTTATTCATGAACTTCAGAATTAAGAGGCATGGAAACTATATTATCACCATATTGTTATTGTATTTTTTTACTTTGTTTACATTTAAAAACCAAAAATTATAAATAAAAAGAACCACATTTGCAATTTTTAGTTTGACGTTTTATTCTATATTTAAAAACGAAATAATTTGTTCGATTTTTACTATGGGTCCCAAGCCTGAATAGTAAGAGAGAGTTAAGTTAGGTAAGTTGAGAGGTAAAACTTCAGTCACAATCCTCTTATCAAATTCTAATAACACGAGTTTTTTTTAATGGTGATGATGTTCGAGATAGAAAAACTCTCCACCACTAGTATATGGTGACCGAGACTAGAATCATCATCTTAACCACTTGATCAACAACCAACAAATTTTTACCATCCAAACAAGTGTACTGTCAATCTAATAGTTCGGTCCATTTGGATGAGTGCCAGACTTAGTGTTGGTAATGGGGGTTCTGGTAATGGTCCAATCGGACAATGGCGGACTCACATGCATTGGGCTGGGGGCTGAAGCCCCCTCCAAATTGGGAAAAAGCCCATAAGGGCCCTAAGGGCCCTTAAGCCCAGCCCCCAATTAAATATTGCCCAAGTCCCCAGTCCCTCAGGTGAACACTGAGTTACTTCTTTGTGTGACATGCTTGGATCCAAATAAGTCATTCTCTGCTTTCAAGAAGGAGAAATTGATCCGCCTTTCTCAATTTTATCCAGATAATTTTTCAGATTCAGATTGGATGATACTTGATAATCAGCTAGATACTTTCATTATTGATATGCGCACAAATAGAAAGTTCTTAGAAGTGAAAGGAATGAGCGGGCTTGTACAGAAGATGATTGAAACAAAAAAGGACATTGTATATCCTTTGGTTTATTTGCTTTTGAAATTGGCGTTAACCCTACCAATTGCCACCACTACTGTAGAAAGGGTATTTTCTGCTATGAAAATTGTAAAGAACCGGCTGCGCAATCAAATGAAAGATGAGTGAATGAATGATTGTTTGCTTGTCTATATTGAAAAAGATATATTTAATAGCATTGATGATGAGACAATCATGCAAAGGTTTCAAAACATGAAGAACCGTTGGGGGCAATTGTAAAAGCTTTGTTTGAGGGTTTTTTTTTTTTTTTTTTTGCTAAATAAAATATTTTGTAATTAGGTGATCATGACTTTTGATGATAGAATGTTAGTTGATCATGTAATTCGATATTTTGTAAATGCAAAACATTTTCTCTTTTGCAAAAGTTAATGTTAAGAAATGCCAACAAAATAGCCATTGACTTTTTCAAGTGACTATCGTAAGCCCCCCCCTCCACCCCAAGTCAAAATCATGGGTCCGCCACTACAATCAGATGGCCCATAAGGTGGGCCAACTATGTGCGGTGCTCACAATAATCTGAGATCTAACCATTTTTTATTTGATACTATGCTCGTGAATGTATGTCTGAAACACTATAAAACCGTTTAACATGAAACTTTTCATCTTTTGAATATTTTAAAAGAAAAGATATAAGCCATGATACGAAATCTATTTCTAATTCTTGCATACTTAATTTTCATTATTTGATGTTGGCAGTTTTTCATGTGGAGCATCGCTTTTTTTGGTTTGATTTTAAATGAAACAGTAGAAAAGCCCTTCCAGTAGGAAATACGTACCGGAAAGATGGAGAAATATTTTAAGGAAAAGTAACAGTCCATTGACTTTCATTTCTACACCTACCTCTCAAACTTGCTTTTAAGGGTGCTTATGAATTATGATACTATCCAAAAAGATTCACATTTTCACATACTGCTATTTTTATACCATTTATTTCCATAGAAAAAGAGGAAAAAGAACGAACTATTTCCCTTCAAATCTACATAAAATCATTTTCAATATAGGGGATGGAATGGAAACGTTAAAATGGAAATCCACGAAAGCTAGTGCGCTCAAATGCGCCCGGAGATATATATATCTATATAGGTTGTTTATATGTAAGAAAGGTAAATTTTAGAGAAATGAATATCAATTATTATATGAAATTAATTAGCAAGGGTGTAAGTGACTTTCATTGAAGAAAACCTATTTGCTCAGTAGGTTATCCCTTCTTTTTTTTCTAAAAAAAGTCATCCCTTTTTTTATTATTTGTGATTATGTCAAACCACTCTTAAAGATGTAGAAAAAGGAGCTTGATCATGAATCATTATAATTATCTCAACAAAAAGAAAGACAACGAAATTATATTTAATTAATAATGTAAAATTAATGAAAGGAGTGCCCTTAATAGTGTCACTTGTTTCTTACATTGAACCCCATGAAATATTCACCTCCTATTTATTCTATCCCAACCTATTATCTATTAGAAGTACATTCTAAATCATAGATAAGTTCTAAAAACCTATTACATAACTAGAAGATGAAAACTAAAATATGCCAGAAGCATTTAAAGAAAAGAAAAAAAGATGGAGAAAGAGAACAGACCCGATTCCTCTGCTACCTCCTGTTACGAGAGCTGTTACACCCTCTAGGCTCCATCTCCCATCTCTTCTTCCTTGCATATCTCTCTCTCTCTCTCTCTCTCTCTCTCTCTAAAAGCTTGCAAGTTGTTGGACTGCAATTTTTCTTCCTACTCTGCATCTCTCTGGGTACCTTTGATGTTGGGAAACGGTCCAAATAGAGAAATTCTATTTAGACCACCAATTAGGGGATGCCACACAAGGAAGAGATGTCAAATCAATGACATCTCAACTCCTAAAAAAAATTTCTTTCCCCATGTAGCACCCCCTCCTTGATGTGGATGCCCAGGGCTGCATTGACTTTTGCATGTGGGGCCCACTCAAATGCATGGCAATCACAGTAGATCCGATTCAAGTTATTGTTTTCAAATTATCATCCCTGAAAAATGTTGGGATGTTTTCAGGTATGGGATTTTTCTTGAGATATTATTTGGAAAATGTTGGGAAAAATACATTAAATTTTAAAAATTACACAGTAAACATAAAAATACTGTTGAAGATATTTTATAGGTATTCTCCAACTTTACTCTTATTTAATTGTGATTTTCTTACCATATTTTCATTTTTGATGATTTCTTGAGAATACCGTTTTCAATATGCATCGTAATTTCGTCTAGAAATTTTCAAAATATCGCTTATGTTTTCGCATTGGTCAGCACTTCTTTATATATATATATAGGTAGATTTTTTTAAAAACTTTTTATATTCTCCCGTTCTTGGGGCTAACGAAGAAGAGACATATATATTTATTTGTGCAAGGCATCGATCTAGTTTTTTAAGTTTTTAAAAGAAAATGGGCCCTTGAGAGTTCAAATTCTAGTAGGCCAATCAATGCCTAGATTGTTATCTAGTCACAAGTGGATTCCAAGTCTGAATCCAACGGTAAAAACTCATACTCATTTTAAATTATCATTATAAAACTTTATTTCAATCTAAATTATGCCCACTTTTCAGCTGCGGCTCGGACAAATCTGAATGGGCCGTTTGTTTGTTCGTTTGATTTTCTGAAGTAAGTAAAAAATGATAATTTCAACTAATGTACATTCATCGCTGCTGGGTCATGTGATATTGTGATATTGCAAGGTGCCAAAATCATTCAACCATGAGCATGTTGGCAATTTGAATGGGCCTTCTTGCCATCTGAGCCTGCTCTCTAAAGAGGATTGCCCATATAGTCATGGCTACTACCTCAGGAGTGATGACGAAATTTCTTCAAAATCTGCTCTGCTGGTCCGGCATGTATCTGCATGCTTCACTGGTCATTCCCCCTCAATTTTTCAAAATTGCTCCCAATTGTTCACTTCACATTGAAGGTCCAGCAGGCCGTGGGTTTTGCTGGCATAAATCTCCATCGAACTTGGCAAGTTAGAGCCTTAGAGGGATGACTCAGAATTTAGTCAGAAATGATCATCTCTTTTTTAAAATGTTTGACCATGAATGGAGTTCTAAGACTTATCACCGATTCGACCACAGAGGAGCTACTTTGTTTTTTAGTTTTTCTTGGGGTTCATTTTGGGTCTTCTCCTTTACTAGCAAGCTGCAGGGTATTGCCATATGCTTCGGTGTAGGAGATTGCTTTACAAGGGCTGCGTAGGTGTGAATTTGATATCCGATATTGTATTCCTTTGTACAGAGGTTCTTTCCTTCTTTTTGGAACTTAATTCTATTTTAATCCTCCACAAAAAATAAAAATGAAAATCATGCCCACTGTTGAATTGATCCCACTAAAAAGGCAAAATTAAAAAATAGAAAAACTAATCACATATTTTTCATGTGATCGGTGAATGTAAACTATAATAGGAGCAAAATCACATGACACTACAACAGTTTACACATTCAGCGACGAAATTTTTTGTCGCCAAAAGCTAACAAAACATCAGTAAAAAGATTTACCGACAAAAATATTTTCGTCGGCTCGGCATCGGTAAAAATTCGTGGACAAAACATTTTACCGACAAAATTTATTTCCATCGGCAAAAATACTATTTTTGCCTACAATTAATATAATTTTTACTGACGTTTTTTTCATCCTCAAAAAGAAAAAAGAAAAAGAAAAATAATATACTTTTACCAACTTTTTTTCATCGGCAAAAATAAAAAATAAAAATACTCTTGCAGACGTTTTTTCCGTCAGTAAAAAGAAAAACAAATAAAATACTTTTCCCAATGTTTTTTTTTTTTTTTGTCGGCAAAAAGAAAAAAGAAAAAATAAAAAATAAATATACTTTTTCCGACATTTTTTTCGTCGGTAAAAAGAAAAAAGAAAAATAAAAAAATAAAATACTTTTCCCGACATTTTTTTTTTCTTTGGCAAAAAGAAAAAATAAAAAATAAAAAACAAAAAATAAACATACTTTTGCCGACGTTTTTTTTTTCGTCAGTAAAAAGAAAAATAAAAAATAAAATAAAATACTTTTACCAACGAAGAAAAAAAGTCGGTAAAAGTTTTTTTTTTAATATTATATTTGTTTTTTCAATGTAATTTTCCTGTAAACCTGTTTATACACCTGTATCAAAAAATAAAACTGTTCGTGTACCTATATTCAATATAAAAAATGCATGCAAACAAAAGTTGCTAAATAAACAAACAACCATCGCCATTTTTCAACAAATCATTCATCTCATTATACAAATATTACAATCACTAATGATACAGTCCCATATAAATGTCCAATATACATATACAAATAATCTAAAAAGAATAAAACACCCCCACAAGTCTGCAACCAACCCCAAAGCGTCCATCAATCTGCAATGACAAAAACAACATTAGAATCTTTTCAATAAATTAAATTATAAATGAAAGATAAACATGTATATATATAAATCTTTTCCTAAGTTTTTCAGCGGCCTGTTTTCCGGCCTAAGTGTTAAGAATCAAGCGGTTTATGCGTTTAATTCGTTAACTGGGAGTCCGATTCACCAATCGTCAATTCCTATAAGTTACTTTGGCTTTGAACAAGGTCCCCGTGCTGGTTTCTGGGCTTTCCGATGGCAGTTTCCCGTTTTCGACCTCCAACGGCCTATTTTCGAGACTAAGTGTTAAAAATCCAACGTTTTTAAATCTAATTCGTTAACCGGGAGTTCGATTTATGAGCCGTCAATTCTTGCAAGTTAATTTTGCCTCCAGCGAGGTGCTCGTACTGGTTTCCGATTTTTCCGGTGGCCGTTTTCCGTTCCAAACCCCCGGTAGGCAATTTTCGAGTCTAAGTGTTGGAAAATCCTATGTTTTCGCTTTTAATTTTCTAACCAAGAGTCCTATTTGTGAACCGTCAGTTCCTATAAGTTACTCTACCCTCGAGTAAAGTGCTCGTGCCAGTTTCCGATTTTTCCAGAGACCGTTTTCCATTCCGGACCCCTAGCGGGCCGTTTTCGAGCCTAAGTGTTGGAAAATAATTGATTTTCGCTTCTAATTCTCTAACCAAGAGTCCTATCTACGAATCGTCAGTTCCTACAAGTCACTTTACCCTCAAGCGAAGTGCTTGTGCTAGTTTCCAATTTTTCCGAGGGCCGTTTCCCGTTTCGGACCCCCGGCGGACCGTTTTTTAGCCTAAGTGTTGGAAAATCCTATGTTTTCACTTCTAATTCTCTAACCGGGAGTCCTATGCAATCTTAGCCTATATGTAGATGAAAAAGGGACAAAAAAAAAAAAGAAGAAATTGTTTGGAAAAGACCAAGCGTCACATGGGTAGGATGTGAATATGGAAGATTGTTAGGGTATCCTCACCCATATATTGAACATCGAATCAAGCAAGTAGTCTTCATCACCAACTTATGTTAAGGATAAACCACATCCTAATGCATCAAGACCTATAAAACCTTTCTCACAGAAGAGAACTACATTTTTTTTTCATAAGGCTTCTAATTTTGTAAGTATACCTGTGCAACATGCCCCTTTCTCAAGTCATTGAGTTTGAGTTGGCTTAGTGACCTTCCAAATTAGGCTAAATCTGCACCCTAGCTTATGACACACAATCCAATAAAAGGAAAACACAAACCCAATAAAACAAACATAACAGAGTATGCAAAACCATCAACCTAATGTGAATTCCAACACCAGCAATGAGCAACCAAAGATGCAAAAACTTTTTGCATAGAATCCTTGCGTTTGAGTTCATATAAACATGGCCCTACAATTTGGTGATCCAGACCATTGAGTAGGTGAAAAATATTGTGAATTGCCCTAACATCATCATATCAATGATCAAAGTATTATCCAAAACTTATGGCAGAAAAGAAAAAGAAGAAAATTTTGTATTGTTGCAGGCAAAAAACAAAAAAGAAAGGAACACAGAAACAAAAACACACATTTACATCACATTAGACCTTAACTTGTAAGTCCAATTCATTGATAACACCTGTGTGTCCAATTTTGACCTCCAATTCTACAAATCATCAAAATCAAAACATAAATAAAATACCAACACAATAAATGGAGCACTCAGTTGTATATAAACCCACCTTTTATTTATGAAACGAGTGCAAGTAATATGGTTTACACATTAATCATGGTTCATATGTTCATCTAAACTTTCCTACAACAGTTCTATCCTGAAACAGCCAGTTGCATAGTAACTGGGTGTTGACTGCTGAGTAACTATAGTTTTTTGGTTCCAAACAGAGCGCTAGTAACAGTCATTTGAGTATGGTTGTATACTGAATCCCTTTTGTTCCAAGGGGATATCAATAAATTGGCCTCATAGCTTTTTCCACAGAATTAAAGGAAAATGCTTGATGATTTTTTTACTGTTGTTTAGGGTTGATGAGAGGCAGACTTGGACCCCTCTTCCACGTAGAGGGAAAAAAAAAAAAAACCAAGATATCCAAAGATAGGATTTTTATGCAAATCATATATGCTCAACCGATCTGAACGAAAAAAATAAAATATCACAAACATCCAAAATATTGGAGATTACAGATCCAAATGGAAAAAATATGACACCCTCTTTATGGAAAAAATAAATGGAAGAGATGAAGCAAAGAAGAAGACGATCAAACAAAACCCAGATCAGTAAAATCAGATCTTTGACCCCCTCTTCCAAATAGTCTAAGCTGAACCAATCTTTAAAAACAAACAAACAAACAAATAGAAAAAATATATAAAATACAGACATCCTGAAGATAGGATTATTATAGTTCTAAATGGGAAAAATAATCCAAACGCCAGAAACGTATACAAGAACAAGATGAAAACAACCTGGATGAAAAAAAAATTTGGTACTTTGACACCCTCTTCCAAACATCAAATTTGTCTCTGCTCAACCCATCTGAAAAATAAATAAAAAACTAGACAGCCAATAGATTCAATCCAACATCAAATTCGTCTCTCCTCTCAGAATCTAAACAATTAACACAATCAAGAAGTTGCAGAAATACCCAATCCAACATAATCTAATATAATCCAAATAATTAAAAAATCACTACAACAGTTTACACATTTAGCAAACAGAGAGGAAACATAGAGATGGGGAATGAGGGAGAGAGAGAGAAGGAAGAGAGAGGGGTATACCTGGTGCAGGGGAGGCGTCTGGCGGCGTGATGAGGAAGATGAAGGCTCTGCAGGCGTCCGCGGCCTGCTGCGCGCGCTTGGCAGTGCTGCTGAGGTCGCCGTGCGCCTGGGAGAGGTCTGGAGATATAAAAAGGGCGATGGAGATGGGTTCTTGAGGGAGAGATAGAAAGGGCTGTTGTGGTCGTCGTGCGCCTAGGAGAGGTCTGGAGAGGGAGGGAGAGATAGAAAGGGCGATGAAGATGGGTTCTAGAGGGAGAGATAGGAAGGGCGATGGAGATGGGTTCTGGAGGGAGAGATGGAAATCGCTTTTGGAGGTGGGAGAGAAAGAAATGAGTGAGGAGAGGGAAAATAGGGATTTCGGAGGCGAGCGAGGGAAATAAACATTTACCGACGTTTATGTTAAACGACGGTAAAAATTATTTTATTTTTCTTAATTAAAAATAAGTAAAAAAGTCAACAACCTTTACCGACGTTTTATATTAAACGTTGGTAATAAATTTTCCGACGCTAATTTTCGTCGGTAAAAAAAAATCGTCGGTAAATGTCTCCGATTTTTAATTTTCCTAAAAATAAAATTAAACTTTACTGACATTTTACAAAAAAACATCGCTAAAAGTCCATTTTAATACTTATTTTCCACTTCATAATAAAATTGAACTTTGCCGACGATTTTCTTTCGTCGGCAAAAGAAAAAAGAAAAATAAATAAAAAATAAAATACTTTTACCGACGTTTTTTTCGTCGGTAAAAGAAAATAAATAAATAAAAAATAAAAATACTTTTACCGACGTTTTTTTTTTCGTCCGCAAAAGAAAAAAGAAAAATAAATAAAAATAAAAAGACTTTTACCGACTTTTTTTTTCGTCAGTAAAATCAAGGAAATGTCGCTAAAAGTCAATTTTACCGATGTTTTTTAATTCGTTGGTAATAATCTCTTATTTTTACTTTTCTTATAAATGAAGTTAATTCCAAGATTGAACTTTGCCAACGATTTTCTTTTGTCGGTAAAAGAAAAAAGAAAAATAAATAAAAAATAAAGCGTCGCCAAAAAACGTCGCTAAAATTGCAAGTTGTTGTAGTGTGGGTGATTGAAAATATATAAAAACACATGAATAAGACATAAAAAATTTATGTATTATATATTATATATATTTTTCCAATTTTATGCTGAGAAACTTTTTGGTCGATCGAGTACAGTTTTATTGGACCGTAGAAGAAGAAAAGCATTTTTTTAAGTCATTTTGATTTTTAATAGGTATGCCATATCATTGAAATATGATCCAACATTGATGTACTGATTTTTACACAACGTGGTGTTCAGTTCTTCCCCCGCTTTCTTTTTTATTATTTTGTTACTAATGAGGTGTGTTCTTTTTTTTTTTTTAATTTTCCCTTCTTATTCTATTCCTGCAGATTGTACACATCATGAGTCCTCTCTCTCTCTCTCTCTCTCTCTCTCTCTCTCTCAATCCTTTGTGTCTTATTCTTTTCTGTTTTATTTTTTATTTTCATGGTGACACAATGAGTTTTGTCTCTCCTTTTTTTTTCTTTCTTTTTTAAGATACAATGCAACAATCTCATGGGAGCTTCTCATGTTGTCATCTTGTGTTGACCTAGGAGGGGTGCACCTTAATTAGATCTAGTCCGTTCATTACAAGACCTTTATAATTATGATTGATAAATGGGTAAAAATTGATGACAACAAGGTCCAGTTTTTACTCCAATCAGAATGATATATAAGATAGGATGGACTGATCAATACATGAAAAGTGGGAATTTTATTTTAATTAAATATCCTTGGTTTCTCAGATAGATATTTAAAAATCCTACTGAAATTAGTGAGGTACCCTCTGAATCCTACATTGGATGGTCAATGAGTTGAGCTTACCTATCCCGATGAAGACCTGTGTTAAGAATTTGATTCAACTCAGTCCTGACTTGGATGTCAACTCAGACGTGAAGGGCTCCAGGTCTGATTGAGTCTAGTAGGAACTCAGTCGGACTCAACCAAGTTACTGGACTCTGTCCAAGTCAGTTGGGCGAGTTGGGTGTTTTGAGGCTGACCTACATGATCCTACTTTGTGTCTTCCTTTTAGGTGCCCTGTGGCAATTTTCACAAATGGGACATCAGGAAATTTATGCTTATGAGGTCTGATTCAGGGAATGTGCCTTCATGTGGATGGCATCGATTGAAAATCACAAACCGTTCACATGCAAGACGCCTCTATAGTGGAAAAAAGCATGGCACCCCTGTATGTAACTCGGATCTGGGGATCAGGTATCAAACGCTGGTCATATTTCGATCTATTGGGTTGCTCATTCGTGAGACTGACAATGGGGACAAAATCGGCCCAAATGTAAGTATGGGTCGACCTAGACGTACGTGCATTTGAGTCTGATGGGCCAAACCCAAAGTTGTTCTTAGGGTATAAAAATATTAACTAATCAGACAGGACCAAGGTCACAATCCTTATGCCGAAATGCACTAATGGGCTTTGAACGGATGGACCCAGGCCTTCTCATTTCCTAACCAGACTTGGATCCAAGCTCCTTATGGGATTTGGACCTAGACTAAAACATTTTATTTGTAAACGGATCGAGTTGGCCTTGGATGAAAGTGAATCCAGTGCCCCAACTTGGGCCCATTGATAGCCTGGCTGATTTGGTCTCCAACATTTTGGAATACTTTTCTGTCACGAAAAATGATTATATTTCCAAATCTCCGGGCATTAGTGGACTTGGGTAGCCACTGTCCCACCTATATGGGACCATCGAGCATGGTTAGCTACTATGTAAAGCCATTGGCAGAATTTAATTGACGCCCATCTGGGTGAAATGTGCCATTGAAATTTGGATTTCATTCGTGAAATATATAATTACTGTTTTTCTTTTTCTTTTCAGACGCACTCAATTCAATAGTGTAATATTATTTTATGTGTTCTTAATTAAATTGCATTTCATATTTTTGTTTTTTATTTTTATTTTTTTAAGATGCCTCACTACTGAACTATAAGTAGATTCGCCATTTCGTACGTTAGATAGGCGTCTTTTCTTTCTTTATTTTTTTTTCTTTATTTATTCCATTTTTATTAAGCATGAGTGAATTTTTGGGGGACACATTTTATTACAGGTGAGGAATCCATAAAGTATTTGCAAATTTGATAATTCCTAATCACGAGGATTTGTGTAGCAAAGCATTTTAGATTACTATTTATATCGGTGTATATAGCTAATAAAAACTGGATACTCAAATAACAAAAAGGATGGTAGTACCTTACTGGCCTAAATCCTTGGGTGAAACTGTTGAGAAATCCTTGGAAATTTGGTTGCCAAACATGACCATTGTATAATGGGAGGATTTCCTCCATTGAACAATGGGATATGAGAGGTCCCATTCCGACCTCTAGGTACGCCACCTCTTTCCACTTATGCAGGCTTTTAACTCACTTGTGTGGGCCCTTCTTCTCATTTGTATGGGTTGTCTTCCCATATATGTGCGGCCACTCTCTTGGGTCCCATCCCCCTTGGCTGGGTTACGAAAATAGTGAAAAAAAAAAAAACCTTAGACTTGTTGATCTCTTGAGTCAAGATGGCTGATCCCAAGTCAAATTGAGTCTGAAAATTAAGCTTCGCATAAGCTAGCTTTATGGGCTTGGATCTACCAAATGATTAAAAAAAAAAAAAGATAGGAAAATGCACTAAATTGGCATTGTTCTTCACAATACCATTAGATCAATTATCTTTATTCTCTTCCACCTATAACAAAAAAGGCAAGCTTTAAAAAGAACGTATGCCGCTCAGTCTCGTGCACGTATCATGACGTTAAAGTATCAACTTCATACTCTCAAGAAGGGATCACTTTCCATGGCTGATTATATTCAGAAGAAGAAATCTATTGCGGATAACCTTGCCACAGTTGCAGAACCCATTTCGGACTCAGATCTGGCCTCCGGTTTACTTAGTGGACTTGGATCTGATTATCAAGCTTTCATTACGTCCATGACTACACGGCCGGACCCATTATCCATAGAGGATTTGACCCGCTATCTTCTCTCTCAAGAAGTCTGACTTGAAGAAGCTGCGATTACAGAGGCTATACCCTCTGCTCATCATACATCCAAAACTACTGATCAGCCTTCCAACAACTCTTATCAGCCCTCTAATAATGGGCGTGCTCGTGGAAATGCTCCTCTAGTAACAGCATGTGATGATAAGTTTAATGGTAATTAGCCCCATGTAATGCAAAGTTGCAGACAATGCGAATGCATTTTTACACTTGGAACATCAATCCCACTGACTGATAGGCATTTAGTTTAGTCCACTTTGCATCAATGTTTTAGAACACAAAAACCCTGATAAACTCAGAAGATCTTCGTGTCGATCGAGTTAATTGGGTGAGTGAACGGAGTAATCAATTAGACTCACTCTGCTCAGAGTTGGTAACATCGAGTCGAGATGGCTGACCTTGACTAAAGTCAAATTGAGTCTTAAAATTAAGCTTCACATAAGCCAACAATCCAAACAATCTGATGATATTGACCCAAAATTAGTTTTAGTATTGTAAGGTCTAGCCACCAAATTTATCCATCAATTTTCTTGTGTTAACTTGGGATTGCTTTGTGTCTGTGATCCAAAGAACCAGTTTGTTGGCTTTTGTGTCTTATATTCCGGATTTACCATAGTAGTCCATTGGATTGATCACGGATCGGTTTCAAGGTTGACGGTATTTTGATACATGTACTGGGGCTTTCTTAAAGCAGAGATTATATATAATGTAAAAGATTATATATAATGTAAATGTAATTTGTAACCTTAAACTCTAAAGAGAGTCAAGATGTGACTCGGTGCTCTCTTACCATGGATGTAGATGCATCATCGAAGCACATAAAATCTTTTATATAATCTCTATTATGTGGCATGATTGTTCCATCAGAGATTTCGTGCTTCCACACTCAGACACACAATACAAGTTCAATCTCCAAGAAAAACTAGTAAAGAATCCGAACTTCAGGATGCCCCCCGATCCCCAACTCCCCGATCTCCAGCCCCCCTCCTTCGTCCTCTCTCTTGATTCCCCTCCTCCTTCAGCAGATTCGCCTCAGCCAAGAGGCCCCATCTCAGTTGCAGAGGTCCTTGGCATCCTTCAAACAGAACCCTCCTCCTCTGCCCCCCCACTCCAGCCACCTCTAATCAGCTCAAATCCAAAAGCTCTCAGCCCTTATTCATCAGATTGGTCCTGATGGCATGGAATCCGAGAGTGCTCAAGTTAAATCTAATACCCTCCCTAGATCCTATGCCTCCCTCCTCTCCCAACCCCCATTTCTCTCCCTAAATCCATGCCACCTCCTTCTTGGATTGATGGCAAGCCCTCTGTCAGAATCCCTCAAGAAATGATCTCCCCAAGCTAGGAGTCTTTCTCTTTTGTAGCTATTGGGCAATTTGAAGGGAAAAGGCCTTCATTGGAGTGGGTAGAGCATCTCTCCAATCAATCCTGGAATATGCCCATCAGATGTCTTATATCCCTAACATATCAGGGATATTTCCTCTTCAGATTTCACTGCCCCCAAGTAAGAGACTCTCTCTTATCTTCTTCCCCTCTGCCCCTCCCTAGCTCATAGAAAGCTTCATCTTCTTCCTTGGTCTTCAGGGAATGGAACCCTTCTCTTGGCCTACCCTATCCCTAGTCTGGATAAAGCTGCCCTTTCATTGCTGGAGCCAACACATTCTATTTTCAATAGCTAACTGAATTGGACACCCTATTCTGGTGGATGAGATCACCGCCTCTCAGAGATTTCTATCTTAATGCTAGGATTTGCATAAACTTTGACCTCAACAGACCAAAACCCAAAAGTGTAGTGGTTGATCTAATAGGAGATTCAAAAGTGGAAAGTTGAAGTACTCTACAAAAATGTCCCTTGCTCGGTTTGTTTAGGTTCAGGCCATGGAGAAGGGCTTTGTCAGTCAAACCTCAGACCTGTGAAAGTAGGGCCAAAACCACCCCCTCCCCGTAGTTCTGCCCCCGGCCTCCTCCAAACCCCCCAATCTTTGAGCTTCCCCAACATGCAGCTGTATCATCAGCAGAAGTGCCAAGACAGCCAGCAGAAGAGCCAAGACCGTTTCCAACAGAGCCAACTCCTTAGGAGCCTTAATAATCCCAACTTTAGCAGACTGATTTTCAGAAGAAGGAAACCCCTCCACAGCAACCTCCCCAGTTGAGCTCCATAACCCATTCTCTGCTTTAGATTTAACATCTCAGGAGATCCCCCTGCATTTGCCTGACCAGCAAACCCAAAAACCCCTCAATCACAGCCATTCCAGCATCAGCCCTCATAGCAACAGCAATGTGGCAGACATCTCCAAAAACCTTTCCATTGACCTTCGTATACAGATAGAGCCATCCTCCCCCACCACTCAGCCTTCCATCCCAACTCAAAAAGCCTCTTCAAAATCCCTAATCTAGTCCCCCTCCTTAGTGGACCTAGCCTCTGCAACCATTCCTACAAAAAAGAAAAAGAAACATAAAGGCAAAAAGAAATCCTCTTCTTCCCTCACCTCTACAGGCCCCAATCTTACTCCCTTTCCCCATGTTTAAAGCCCTTTATTGGAACTGTAGGGGAATTGCAAACTCCCCAACTTTCAGGACTTTGATCTTTTTGGCCGAATCCCACTCCCTGATATTCTCTTCCTTTCTAAACCGAAAACCTCTTCCTCCATTCTCCTTCACCAAAAGCTAGAATCTCTTGGCTATAATGCTTTTTTCTCTAACTCTCCCCACTCCTCTGAAATTTCTTCAATCTGGTGCTTCACCAAAGCCTCTCCCAACTCATCTTCCTCTTTGGTAGACTTATCTAGTCAACACCTTACTATATCCCTCTCTTCCTCTCTAAATGGTCCTACTACCTACTTCACTGGCATTTATGCCTCCATTACTACCATCGAAAGAAGGTCCCTCTGGTAGTATCTCAGCTCCCCCCCTTTCCCTTCTCATTACCCTTGGGCTGTCATTGGAGACTTCAATGTAGTCTCATCATCAGCTGAGAAATTCAGTATACCCCAATTAATTCCCTTGCTTCTTCCGATTTCAATAACATGCTGGCTACTTTTGGTCTCCTGGACATAGGCTTCTCTGGCAGTAGGTTTACTTGGTCGAACAACAGACAAGGCAGGGCCTACATTGCAGCGAGGTTGGACCGCTCCCTTATCAACCAAGCCTGGTCCTTTTCCCATCCTGGCTCTCTTCTTTGGCATCTAGTGAGGCAAAATTTTGACCATAGCCCCATTATTCTCTCCGGCCGTCCTCCAATTTCAGCAAATTTCATCCCCTTTAAGTTTGAGGAAATGTGGATTGGTCTCCCTTCTTTTAAGGACTTGGTGTCAATGGTCTGGAGCATCCCTGTTCCAGTCAATCCCCAGTTTATTCTCAGTCAGAAACTCAAGTCCCTCAAACTCAAGCTCAAGACTTGGAACAAGGAGTTTTTGGCTTACTCAAAGCTAACATCTATGCAGCTAAATCAAGCATTCTCAATCTGCAAGATAGCATGGACGCAGGCCCTTCGGATTCTACCAAAGTAGCCCTTAGCCAAGCAAGAAGCTCCCTACAAAACTTGCTTAAGGCGGAAGAAAGCCACTGGAAACAGAAATCTAGAGAAAAGTGGCTGTAGAATGGAGATATAAATACAAGCTTCTTTCACCTTGCAACAAAAATCAGAGGCTCAAAAAACAGAATTGATAAAGTAGAGTTCAAAGGCAATACTATTAAAGATCATTCTCAAATTAAAGAAGTTGCAGTGGAATTTTTTTGAAGCATTTTCCAGCCTTCTCAAGCTCAGTTTGATCCAATGCTCTTTGAAGTTAGCAAAGGTCAGGTTTCCCCAGCCCAAAATGCTTTGCTTCAGCGAACCCCCTCCCGGATGAAGAAGTTAGAGCTTCTGTGTTCAGCCTCAAGAATTCTAGCTCTCCGGGTCCTGATGGCTTCTCTGGTAGCTTCTTCCGTAGTTGCTAGGACATAGTGGGAAAGACTGTAATAGCTACAGTAAAAAATTTCTTCCTTACCAAAAAGCTTCTAAAGGCTTCAATTTCTTTCTTTATCTCCCTTATTCCTAAGGTACAGCCCCCTCCTCCTTTGAAGATTACCGCCCAATCAGCTTGCTAAACTTTACCTACAAGGTTATCTCCAAGATCCTGGCTTCTAGACTAGCTTCTGTTCCCCCAGACCTCATTTCTCTCCATCAGGTAGCTTTCTTAAAAGGGAGGAAAATCCGTGATCACATTGCTCTGGCGCATGAGTTGACTCAGAAACTTCAAAAGGGGGCTAAAGGCAAAGGCATTTGTCTGAAGTTGGACATCTCTAAAGCTTTTGACAAACTTGATTGGGCTTTCCTTTTTAAGGTTCTAGATTTTTTTGGATTTAGCAAGGATTGGATCCTTCTCATCCAAGAATGTGTTAGCTCTTCCAAAGTATCTACTCTCATAACGGGGAGCCCGCTGGTTTGGGGAGAGGTCTTAGGCAGGGGGATCCTCTCTCCCCTTACTTTTTCATCTTAGCGATAGAAATCTTAAGTCTGAAAATTGCAAAGCTAGTTACCCAGAATCAAGTGGTTCCAATCTAGAGAGCTCCAGTTTCTCCCTCCATTAGCCACCTTATGTTTGCAGATGACATCCTTTTCTTCTTTCAAGCTAACCCCAAGAGTATTAAAGCTATCCAGGGTGTGTTGAATGTGTATCAAATTGCTGCAGGTCAACACTTCAACCTCTCCAAAATCAAAATTCTATTTGGGAATAGCAGTCAGTCCTTCAAAGCAAGGATATCGAGATCCTTAGGCATTTCTCAGGCTTCCTTTCCGGTAAATTATTTGGGAGTCCCCCTATTCATTGGCAGTCCTAAAGTAAGTTACTTTGAAAGTTTAAAGGATTCCATTAGGAAAAAGCTAGCTGGCTGGAAAAGTAATTCGCTATCTTTCGCTGGAAGGGTCATTCTGATTAAGCATGTGCTCCAAAGTCTTCCTATTCACACCCGACTAGTGATCCCCATTCCGAGTTCGGTTTGAAAATTTATGGAAAAATGGATGAGAACATTTCCTTCAGTCTGGAGGATCGTCCCAATTGAAGAGGAGTCTTCTCAACTGGAAAACTGTTTGTCTCCCTAAATCTGAAAGAGGGTTAGGATTTCGTCGCATAAGGATTTACAAATTGCAAGCTCAGTCCGTTTAGGTTGGACAGCCTTATCTTCTCCTTCCCTATGGGCTTCTTGGTTCAAAGCTAAGTATGTGAAATGTTTCTCTCCTTGGCACCCAAGAGCCTTACTCCATGGTTCCTGCATTTGGAGGAATATCAAGAAAAAAGCCCATTTCTTGTTTCAAAACAGCCGCTGGATCTTGGGTGATGGTAAAAGTACAAGCTTCTGGCATTATAAGTGGCATGGTCCCCTTTCTATGCCGCAGAAGTTCCCAGAAGTCTATTTTCCTTGGTCAAAATCAGTGTAAGATCTTTTCTCCAACCCTCAATGGCTCTCCAGTTCTTCCTATCCGCAGGGGGTGGTCCTTCTCTCCTCCTCTCTTTTGATGGACTTCTCCCTCTCCAATATCCCTGACACGCTGATTCGGATTAGTTCCAACTCTAGTCATCTTCCTTTTGTTGCTGCCTAGGATTCCATTAGAGCCAGAAGCCTCCCTAGAGTTTGGTCTGAGTTTGCATGGAACAGTCTACTCAGGCCTTCCATAGCTTGCTTTGCCTGGAAATTGTTTCACAACAAACTTCCAACCAATGATTGGGCCCATTCAATCGGAGTGCAGCTAGCCTCTTCCTACTACCTATGCGGCAACCACCAAGAGACTTCATTTAGTTTATTCATCCTCTATCCTTTTGCCAAAGAATTCTGGGCATGGATAGAAGATAAAGGCAACATCAGCTCTTCTCCCTCTAGTTTAGCCGTTGCCAAATGGAGCTCCTTTTCAGCCAACTCTTGCCTCAAAGCAAAAAAAGGTTTGGGAGCCATATTCTTAGTGGCAATTTTCAGCTTATGGAAGGTCAGAAACTTGGCAGTCTCCAACAATATGAAGCCTTCTCTTAACAATGTTATCCCCTCCTTCTTGATAGATGCTTCCCTCTCTCATGGTAAAATATCTTCTCCTTTTTATACCTCTTCTCTAGACTCTTTCTTTTCTCTTTGTAATCAGCTTTTTCCTGCTGGGAGATAGGTTGAGCTCTGTTTTTTCTCTGCTGTGCCCTTTCTTTTGGTTTGCTTTCTTTTGTTGTTTCTCACTTCCCCTTTCTTAATTCAATTTGCAACTTAGCCAAAAAAAAAAATCTCTAAGAAAAACGAAATAACCGTTTTATATTTACTGTTTTCTTCTTCTCATATAAAATGAAAATTTAATAAGAGCAACAAAAATATGGGTACTTAAAATAGCAAAGAGTTAAAGAGTCAAAAGGGTGCAGGTTCAAATCCACGCCCTTGTCAAGCGACTGTTTTTAATTATTACTTCTCTACTACAATACAGGAGGAAAATAGGGAAAAAGTACTTTCATCCAACTGGTCAATTCTTTGATTGACTGTGGGGCCCACTTATGCCCACCTTTCAACAGTGTAGCTCCTTTGATAGTCTTTATCATCCCATGATCTAAAATCAAGTCTGATTTTACATTCACTTAACTTTCACTCACCATTGGATTGAATCTCAAAAAAATATACAGGAGGAAAATAGAAAAAAAGTACTTTCATCAAACTGGTCAACTCTTTCATTGACTGTGGGGCCCACTTATGCCCACCTTTCAACAGTGTAGCTCTTTGATAGTCTTTATCATCCCATGATCTAAAATCAAGTCTGATTTTACATTCACTTAACTTCCACTCATCATTGGATTGAATCTCAAAAAAATCTATGATTACAGTGCCATTAAATTTTAGGGCAGTGAAATCAAGAGCTAGGATACTTTGGCGGGGTTGAGTTTTCAGATCTCCCTCGTCCATGAGGTTACTCTACCCTCCTACCATTGGTAAAGTTACATATAAGTGATCCCCACAAGCTGGACAGC
Organism: Umbellularia californica; assembly: GCA_028538565.1. Taxonomy (NCBI): domain Eukaryota; kingdom Viridiplantae; phylum Streptophyta; class Magnoliopsida; order Laurales; family Lauraceae; genus Umbellularia; species Umbellularia californica. The sequence continues at coordinate 75,354,811 of JAPQWN010000006.1, read as the reverse complement.
ATGTAAGTTATATGGAGTCCACTCATAGATGAACATTTCCAAACAGAGAGAGAGGTACTCAACCAGGATTTAGAAAACAACCCCTTAGCATGCTCAAGTAAATGGATCTTAGTTATGTTTTGCCCTCCGAGGCTCTGATTTAACCTACTCATCTGTTTAATCTTCATATTTGTAACATTGCCATATCTTCCATTTCTAATATATAAAAAATCAGTTCTTACTTATAGGCAAGCAGGGGAAACAACAATCACTAGTCCGCTACTACTGCATGCACAAACCTTTTATTAAGACATTTATTGTAGACTACCCATGGGTGTTCTACCAATTACAAGAAAATCCAAGTTCTCACCCCTGTAATTAGTCATGGGTTGGGTAGAAAGCATTAATAGTGGCTCCTCCATCAATGACATGAACCTGCCCAGTGATGTATGAAGCAGCAGGTAGGCAAAGGAATGCCACCATAGATGATACTTCCTCCACCTCCCCGATGCGTCGAAGTGGTGTCCTAGCCCTTGCATGTTCCTCGAAGTTGCTATTTTGATAGAACTGTAGTAAAGAACAAGAAAAAGAATTGCATCAGCTATATACTTTCACATTATGATGTAAGACTTTAGTGAACTCCATTGCAAATTTCCAGTATAATCATTGGTGGCAAAGCTAGGGAAAGAGGAGGCTAAGAGTTGTGATTGCAAAGTACTAAATCTACTGACATTGAATCCTAATGTTTCTTGGATATTATTAATGATGGGCCATTTGTGTTAGATAAATTCTTAACAGGGGTAGAATTTGCTTGTAGAATCAAGAATCATTACACCAGCAATCGCATTTTCTCATCAAAGACAAACTCAAAGCTATCTCATATTGATAGACCTGTGTTTGGGCAGTAAAAGAAATTTCAACGGATGAGATTTATTTCAACATTTCAAGGTCAAGTTAGAATGGCAAAAAAATAATAATAATAATCAATAAGGGTCTGTTTGGGTAAATGAGGAGTAGAGTAAAATAAAGTGGATTTCACATGTGGAGTGGAGTGAAGAGAAGTAGGTTAAACTTAAAGTAGAGTACTTCACTTCACTCTATTTAGATGCTTGCTTTGAAGTTAATGTTTGAAGTAAAATCCACTTTTACTCAAGGAATTGAGAGTATTTAGAGTTGAAGTGAAATGGAGTACATGTAGCTCACAACATTACTTTATCTATAAGGCCAAACTCATCCAAACGGGGTAGAGTTGAAATTTTAGACTATTATGAGCCATTTAACTTCACTCTACTCTATTTTTTGCCTATCCAAACAGGCTCAGAGAAAATGATTTATACTATTAGGTAAAGAAAATCTAAGTAATGTCACCCTCTTACTATGTGCTCAATTTCTGTTTCTTTTGGAATATATTTATGAACATATTTTGCCTTTATGCTTTCAATGAGAGAAGCAACTTAATATTTTTAAAAATAAACTTGAGTCCATTCAAAAGAGTAAAATTAACTTTATTGATAGGATAAGGTTCAAATGATGATCCCAGGATGAGTATATTACAGGGTCTAGAATTGCAGTCTTGATGAACCATGGTGCAATAGAATTAACCCGGATGTTGTCTTTTGCCCATTCACATGCTAAATTCCTTGTGAGTTGATTCATTGCTCCTGAAAAAGAAAAAGAAATGGAAGGGTGATATAGTCCACAGTGCATCAATGTTTTATATCTAAAACTTCAAAAAGATCATCAAACTAATAGGTAACCATTGGACCCCTCTAACACTCACCCCATAAAAAAGTAAAAAAAATGAACTTGATTCATTTTCAAATCACCATAAATTTTGAGTGCCTTACCTTTGCTGGCTGAGTAAATGCTCCCAACATCTATAGCCATCACACCAGCAGTGGATGAGATAAATACAATATTTCCTCTTCCTGACAGCTTTAAAAGAGGATGAGCAAGTTGGCAAAGATGGTATGCAGAATCAAAGTTGGTAGCCATGACTGTAGATAACTCTTCAGCAGTATAGTCTACAGTGGGCTTGACTATGGTTATTCCAGCATTGTTCACCTACAGTCAAATTAATAATCTAAGCATAAGAGTTCCATTACATATAAAGTTGGGAAGCAAGGAGAACTATAAAATCAAATTTCATAGTGAAATATTGGTAAAATTCAAATTGCCACTGTGAAAACATGGATGGAACTAATTGAACATCAGCTCATGGTCCAATTGCACGTATATTTTTCCGAATTACCAAGTTAGAGAAGTGTATCAAGCTATCCTAGCACATTGTTGATGATGCAGGCCTAGTCGATGACATTGATGAATCAGTGCTAGGCTACATATATGGCCTATTGAAAGCCAGGTCAAGGGTCTAAGGGCATACCACCTTCTTTTTTTTTTTTTTTTGGATCTAGCTAGGCTACTGAATTTGCCAACTCTTAACATACTCCGGAAACGGATCCCCTGAACGAATCAGGAGCTGCCACAAGAGGGGGCGCTGCACCTTCTCTTTCATCCGCCCCCACGTTCGCCCCCTTACGTGGCAGCCCCTTATTCATCCAAACAGAGGAAATTGGGGATCCGGATCCAATTTTTACCAGTTGTAGGCAGCAAGTTTCTCTTGCCTTCTCATAGAAGAGAACAATCAAAGCATCTCTACTCTTTACGCATACCTCACCAGTGTTGATAATAGGATGAAGATGGAAACATCAAAGATCCTAGGTGAGATAGAGCAGATAAGATCTAATCTTGCCACTACTCAATATGCTTACCCTTACCAAGGTATTAAAGATGCTATAGGTGCTGCAGAAAGAGGCATCTATAATATTGTAGAAAATATTAAGGAAGATATCGAACATAGGAGCCTTTATATGGAATTAGCAATGGAAAACAAAAACCAAGATTACCAAGATGTTGAGCTGGCCGTTGAAAATGGAGGTGACTTCTTCCATCAGCCTCTCCCTTTCAGCTCGAGATGACACGTCACACACCGAGCCTGACACGTAGAAGCCTTTCCCTTCCCACTCGTGTAGGCAACGGTCAAGATTTGCTTTGCTGCGGGAGCACGTGTACACCTTTGCTCCCAGTCCGGCCAATTCCTCCACCACGGCATACCTGTTGTGCAATCAAAACTCCTGTTGTGCAATCAAAACTCATTGGTTTTTCTTCTCTCTCTTATTTTTCCCAGGGGCTGGGACCCAAGAGAAACTGGACACACATGCAGGGGCGGAACCAGAAAGTAGTCCTTGGGGGGCCATTCTGAAAAAAGAGATTTCATGGGGGGCTATTGCAAAAACTAACGTTAAATTTTTCATGAATCCAAAGGGTTTTTTGAAATTTAGGGGGGCCATGGCCTTGTCAGCCCCTCTAGTTCCGCCACTGCACACATGAAAAAGAAGACAAAATAAGTAGAGAGGGAACCCACACACATGGGAAGAGATGGCGCACCTAAAGTTTCAATCCTAGGCAGTCAGGTGAGAACCTACCTTACAACTCAGGTAAGCGGAGGCAGGCCTAGAAAATTCAACTTGGGGGCTTTATGTAAAATAAATATTAGAAGAAGGAGCAAATGTATAAAAAAAAATAGTAACTTTAAAGTTTGTAAGAGGGATTTTAGAAATTTTAAAGCTTTCTTTAGAAATGATATATGCAGGTAATTAATTAAGGAGCGGTTCTCAAGCTTGTCCCATATGAAAAAGGATCTAGTGGGGGACCCAAAGAGATCTTCTTTGACCAAGCCACTATATAAAATTAATTCAAGAGATTTTTTCATATTTTGGGTATTTTTTTAATTAATTTAATTTTAAGAAAGGGCCATAATAAAACCGATATAATCTATCAGCCGATACATGAGGGGTTTTATTTTTCATAGTGTTGGAAACCATCTGATATTGTAACCGGTCGTGTTAAAATGGCTAATAAATCAATATAAGCCATGGTATCCATCTATTTCATCTTTCTTCTACACTGAATTTAATCTTAAAAATATTAAAACCTCCATCCTTGAAAGATATTTAGATTGTTTTAAATCTACCAAAAGTAAATTTCAGAGAAATTAAATACCAAAACGAATTAAACTGACAAAGGGCTATGCTGAGTTCAACTGCAGAAATTCTATTTGCTCAATAATAATTCAACCCCTTCTTATTTATTGTCATCGCAACAACTTCTTACAAATTTCAAAAAAAAAAAAAAAAAAAAAAAAGGGGTTTCGATCAACTTGAAAAGAAAAGGAGAACCAGGATCAAGTATATATCATTATTATTTTGAAACGAAAGAAAAATAATAGATATATATATATATATTTCTTTATTCAAAATTAAGAAGGGGAGTAATCGATCCCTTGCAGATTCATACATATGCTTCTTTCAGTTATCCTTGGTGAAGTAGTCTCCTCCTGCATATATTATCCTTTAATAGTATCTATTAAAATTCGATTCTTTTTTTTTTTTTTTTTTTGGGGGGCGGCGGTTTTAAAAAATTAGATATTTAGATGACGGAAAAGCTGTCAAGTAAGTACTTGATGAATGGCCTTGACTGAGACATGCATGGAAAAATGAAAAGGTGCTATGGTTTTAAAAAAATGGAAAATGTTATTATAAAAATGGAAAATGTTAAGAGAACAAACCCAATTCCTCTGCTGCCTCCTGTAACAAGAGCTGTTGCACCCTCAAGACTCCATCTCTCACCTCTTCTTCCTTCCATCTCTCTCTCTCTCAAATTTACAAGTAGTTTTTGGAGCGAATCTTCCTACTACAATATTCCCTCCTCTTGCCTCTTTTTATGCACTCTCTCTCTCTCTCTCTCTCTCTCTCTCTCAAATTTACAAGCAATTTTTGGAGTGAAGCTTCCTTCTACATCCCTCCTCTTGCCTCTCTTTATGCTTGTGGTGATGATGATTATTGCGGCATTGGCTCCTACTTGCAGTGCATAGCTAGGTGCTTGACAAAAGAGTACAGGTGGATCCGTGGATGATTATTACTGGCCCGACTCATACTTGTGGGGCCAATTAGGTGCATGACAAAAAACAGTTGTTCTCTTATAATGTGTCCAAAATTGTCACAACTATCACTATTTAGAATAATCATCTCTGGAGAATGAATATATATATATATATATATATATATATATATATATATATATGAAGGGTCTTCATGTGCATCCATCCCTCACCCCTTTTAGTGAGGGACACCCATTTTGGATGTATTTCAAGTACAAGAGAAGTACAAGAGGGGCACTTTGTACCTCCCTCTTGTACTTGAAACACCCCCAAAAGGGGTGTCCCTCACCAAAAATGGTGAGGGATGGATGCATATGAATATCCCCCAAGGGAATCTTCATATGCATCCATCCCTCACCAAAAATGGTGAGGGACACCCATTTTGGGGTTGTTTTAAGTACAAGAGGGAGGTACAAAGTACCCCTCTTGTACCCCTCTTGTACTTGAAACACCTCCAAAAGGGGTATCCCTCACGATAGATGCACATGAATGTTCCCATATATATATATATATATATATATATACACGAGAAGTACTCCTATGAGAGACACTCTCACCAACTTGGTGAGAGATGGGTGGGGGCCCTCACTTCCATATCCACTCTCACTAACTTAAATGCAAGAACCCCCAACTTAAATGTAGTCCAGTTTCTTGGGGCCAACTTAGATTCACCTTTGGTCTATGGAGGCCCTTTCACGCTCTCGATCTCTCATGATCTAGCATCAAGCCCAATTTCACTCTCATCCAACCTTTCCACCGATGAATTGAGTCTCAAAGAAATCAATCGTTAAAAGACCACTCCACTTTATGGTCATTAAATCCAAAGAGGATGATATGCGAAGGCGGTTTTTTTTTTTTAAACCCTTATTCATCAGGGGAGACCTTTTCATGTACCCTATCTACTAATAAGTAGTCATTTAAGTGGGCACTACGAGCTGGCCTACATATGAGAAGTATGCAGTCCCATCACACGACATTTTCAAAACATTCATAATGACATCTTGACCTTTTCATGTACCCTATCTACTAATAAGTAGTTATTTAAGTGGGCCCTACGGGCTGGCCTACATATGAGAAGTATGCAGTCCCCTCACACGACATTTTCAAAATATTGATAATGACACCTTGATGGTCCCGTTTTAAAATAGGAGAATCTTTATTCCTTTTTTTTTTTTTTTTAATATTGTGACTAAAAGAAGGGTTCTAATTTTTTTTCCTTTTGAATGGATTATCAATCAATGGGCCACTTTTAATGGTCTTAACCCAGTCATCTTGTGGGTGAGAGTGATTTTTAAATTAGTTTTTCCAAGTTCTTTTTTTGAAAGGTGGTGGGCCTTCAAATCTGTAATCCATGACACGCTTTATTAGTGCAGATCATTCGAGTACGGCGCTAGGATTTCTATTTTATAAGCAATTTAAATTTTTGTTACAGAGTTGGACCACTAGGAAGGAATGATACTCTAAACCAGAAGGCGTCGGGATCAATTCGTGAGCATGTAGGTGATATTAAGGTGCCAACTTCACTCAACCATTAGTTTGATTGCTAAGCGGTTTAGGGTTTTATTGAAAGAATCTAAAATTAAAATTCATTTACATGTATTTTGCCTTTTATTCATTGATATAGGTTTTAGATAGATAAATCTATATATAGGCAAATGTTGCATGTGTGAAACACATTATCACTATATTTGTCAATATCACCACTTTCACATGAGTACATCATAGATTTAAATTTATTTGGATGTTTTAAAACATTTTTAAAATTTATCAAGATCCATAAAGATTTAATATATAAAACTAAATGCTTTGATGCTTATACCTAGGAAATTGAAAATTTCAAAGTGAGCCCCCAAAAGGTGCAGAAAATAAAATATAAATGTTATGACTGTTTCCACAAATTACTCAAAATTTGTGTAGACTTAAGATAACCAACTTCGAATTCTTGTATGTTAATAGTTGAATAAACATATCAAATAGTTTGGATTGTAAATATAAGGCTAGATTTTTTTTAAAATAAAATAAATAGAGGTTGTTGAAGAGGCATACAATAATAGAATCATAGTAAATCCCAGGAGGTGGCTTAGTTGGTCTAGAACTACTGTTTGTCTTTGGAGATTGATGGTTTGAAATTGCACTATTACACTAAGGCCATAGGAAATTTACATGGCTCTCCCTCGACTGACCGGGGTTATTTTGGCCCAAAGGATTGTACACCGGGTAAAGAAAAAAAAAATTGCAGTAACGAGCGTTTGTCATTTTCTTCATGCCTTGTGCTGTCAGAGTTTTCTTCATCTTTTTGACTCACTTCCCGACCATTGTGTTTTCACATTGCTGTTTGTCATTTTTTTTGCTGAAACCAATAATGTGGTATGTTTTGTATTTTGCTCTTCTTTCATTCCAAAATTCGGATGCTTTGCCCCTACGTGTACGGCTCATGCAGAGTCATTTTCGTCTCTTGTCTCTTCTTTCTTCTTTCTTCTTTCTTCTTACTTCTAGAATGGTGACATGACAGGACATTTGGGTTTCTCTTTTGTTTTTTTTCTTCTTTTTATCTTTTTATTCTCTTTTAGAAAACAATCCAACATAATATTGTCTTGCAGATAACTTTTTACTGATCTAGTTCAGTTGATCTCAAACAAACACTTCATCATGTGAAATGAAATAAATGATAATTTAATGTAGCTTTTTAACCTTAGAAGCATATGTAAATTTGATTGAAATGAAATTTGGAGCAATAGCTATGTGAAAAAAAAATAAGGTCGCCTGCACATACAAAGAACACGGGGCGGTTGAGCGAGAGCTAGACTCTCAACCATTCCTCTCGGTTTGAAAGAAACTTAAAACAGTTGTAATATGGGCTACACGCTCAACCTAAACTTGACCCATTTATTAACGGGGTTATAAGTCTCAACCTAAACGCCTTTAGTAATATGTTGGATTTGGGTTACGTTGGCAGGTCAAATTGCACTGTGTCAGTTGTATAAATTCAGGTAGGTGGATCAAATACCAAGAAAATATTAAACCCAAATCAAATCTAGACCGGAACCATTTATTAATCAATCAAAGAAAATAAAAATTTCCACCCTAGCTCTGAAATCAGGTCGGGATCCGGTTGGAATGAAGATGAGGTAGATTGAGAATTACCACCCTAGCTGATATAAGAGTCATTAGTCCCTCTCCATAGATTCCATTTCAGTGCATTCCAATAATGAAGGTAGAAAGGAAACAAAAGTGGTTGATGTGGATTAGACATAGAGGTCAAGAAGTCACTCTAAATTGATTGGAGATTTGGTGTACTATAGCAGTTTGTCGGGTCAGAGGAGAGCCAAAAACCAAAAAAAAAGATCGGATAATAAATAAAAGAGGATTTAAGCGAAAAAACACTTAATGCGGACGTGTTACTCAATGAAACACTTTAGCCATTGGTGCACCAATTAGAGCAATTGGACACGATTTTCATTTTTTTTTACCAATCTGTCGTATCGTCGGCGCCGACCTTATTTACACTGAATAGGGTCGGCGATGACCCTGTCCTGCGATTTTTTCTTGTGTCATAGAAATAATACTCAAAAGAACATTTTAGAATCTAGCTGACAAGAATTCTACCAAAATCTAATGAAGACTTCCAATCAAGTTGATCACCCTGAAATCTCTTATACACTCCTCACCTGCTCTCTTTGAAATAAGAGCGATGAAGCCCCAATAAGCTTAGACACTTGCATCTATGATGAAACTCTGACATGAAGTCCATTACCTCGTCCTTGGTCTCTTCTCAAAAATGCTATAAGAAGGCAATGGGAAAACCATCCGGTCTACTAGGAGGCAAAAATCACTACTAGCTTGCTCCTCCTGATAGTCCTTCTCTGACCAAACTACCTCCTCGTCACCAATATGATCAAACTCCAAATTATCTAGGGATAGAAGATCCCATTTCTCCTTAGCATAAAGAAGCTTGAAACTGCCTCCTGCTTCCAAATCATTTATCTTCATCATACAACATCAAAATCTTGTTGGATCAAACTCAAGACAAGGTCAACCCATGGAAAAAAATTTATATTCCTATTCCTTTGTATAATACATTTACATCGAAATCTCTGCCTCCTTTAGTTTCTTCTTCTTAATCTTTTCCTTGTGAAGATCTATTGGAAAAAGCCTACAAACCCACTCAGCTTTTTACTGCTAACTCCTTTCATCATGCATGTTCAAAGCATACATCTATAGCAACAAACTGGCTTTGACTTGATTAATAGCCCCAACAAGATAATTTGCCCGCTTTTTTATCTTCTTATCCTTGAGGGCTTTCAACTTCAAAACTAATATACATCCTGCCAACCCTTCCGCTCTGATTGAACTATTCTTGGATCAAATTCAAACCTTAAGGAATCAAGAACACAATAGTGACCCAGAACCCACCTTCGTGTTCTTTTTTTTTTTTTTTTTTTTTAATTTTTTTATAAGCGGTAAGGTGATTTGTAACATTTCTCCAAAAATGAAAAAAATATATATATCTATTGATAGAGATAGTTTTCACAATGCCACCAAACTTATAATTAGAAGATGGTCAATAACTTATCCATTAAGGTGTCAATAGATACATATAAAAACTTAGACTGAAATATATAGAAATCCATATTTTGCAAGCTCGACTGCCTCATGATGGAAAGAGATATACAACATCTTCAACAATTCTCTAATTTCATACTCATCACCAAGCCCCTCTAGCCAAACCACAAAAAGTTTGATCCATCACGCGTGGATCCATCCACATGGAATGCATGGCTGTAAGATGGGGAATCACCTTAGAACAACTCTACCTCCTATAACCCCATTGTCCAAAGGGAATGTGGGATAAACCACCAATAAGATGACCACAAATCCTAAACCTTTCTTTAAAGGTACAGATAAGCTAAAAATAGGAAGAAAAAGGAAAATTATTGAAGGTTGACACCCAGTAGGCAAAAATAGGAAAAACTGGTGTGGAGCAGGTTTCAATTCAAACAACATTATTTTTCAAACATGATCCACCCACTACAGGATCCACCAGTTAAACATCACCCATCACACACAGACACAAACAACAAATGCCACATTGACCCAAATACAAACTCTATGACATCACCACCCTCACACATTACTAGCATCACCTTATTTTATAAAAGGTTAGGACATCGCCGACCCGTACTTGGAAATTTTGCCACAAGCCTATTTAAAAAGTTGCAACTTTTGGTAAAAAAAAAAAACAGAAACTTCCGTCGGTGATGACCTTATTTTACAAAAGATAAGGTCATCGCCGACCCGTACTTGAAAATGTAAGGTAAGGGCTATATAGAGTTTGCGAACAGAGTTATCGCCGACCTTATTCAGTGTAAATAAGGTCGGCGCCGACGATGTGACAAATTGGTAAAAAAAAATGAAAATCGGGCCCAATTTCTCTAATTGGTGCACCAATGGCTAAAGTGTTTCATTGCATAACACGTCCGCATTAAATGTTTTTTCCGGTTAAATCCTCTAAATAAAAAAAGTCTGCACAGGCAACAAGAATTTTTAAATGTTCACCAATGGCCGCAATCCACGGGCAAATATAGGAAAGAGATTTGAATGATGTGCAATAAATAAATCTATAGATCAGAATCGTGCATCAACAGTAGATCCGAATGGGTATGATTTAGGGATGTGCCGGCCCGGCTTGCTCCAGCCCGCCAATCAAAGGCCCGTGGCACGGCCCACAAGGCCAGGCACGTGACACGGGCCAGGCTGGGCCAAGGTGGCTGGGCCCGTTGGCCCGTTTGGCCTAGGCCCGGTTGGCATGGCCCGCCTGGCCCCCTAGGCACGGCCCGCCCGCCAGCCCAAAAATGGCTTTTTTTTTGTTACAAAATTCTTCACTTTAACCTCCCAACAGCCATAAAACGGTCATATAAGGGGTATTTTGTGTCCTTTTTCAATTTTACAAAATCTATAAATACTCTAACCCTTCTATTCTTTTTCTTTTAATCAAAGTTTTATTTACAAAAAAAAATATATATATATATATATATATATATATATATATAAAGGATGTCAATCATTATATAACACTGTGGGCCCATTGTAACAAAAATCACTATGGAAATTGAGCCCAAATAGAACACAAACTTCTTTTGTGCATTTTTTATTTTGGCACCTACCAAACATTACTAGATGGCTTGGTTTGGCCAGGTAAGCTTGGAAAATAGGTTGGAAGCTTGGGTCTAATTGAAATCAAACTTAAATTTATTGACCGAGATTACATCCCTTTCTAATATTCTTCTCTGGCCCTGTTAATAGTTATAAACTTATAATAGTAATCCAAAAAATATAAATAATGTTACTTTTACTTTTATTATGAATATATTATTCCATTAAAACATAATCAGCTCTAAGTATAGTTTGGTCTCTTCACTTGTGTTTCAAACCATGGATCTCATCTTAGACTCACAGGTATCTCTTTGGAATGTGCCCAATTAAATATTAGGTCCCAACCAACCCATATATATACAGCCTTAGCCATAATAAATGTAAATTTAGGTGAGAGAATAAGGTTTTTTTAAAAGATTTTTTTATTGAATTAATATTAATTATTTGAATATGAGTAGGTTGAGTTAGTTGCACATGATAATATATGGAAATTCATGGTCAAATGAGCTCCATGAAGTATTATTAAAGAAGTGAAGGGTGATGGATATCAGGTACGGGGTCAATGATAGAAGATGAAGTGTAGATAAGACCTTGGCTTTTATGAGACTTGAATTATGGTTATTCATTTCTCATCTTTCCTTATTATATTTTCATTGAAGAAAAAAGTTGTTTGATGGTTATTTTTGGATATTCACATTTTATTTGTCACATTTAAGAAATACAATGTCTTAGAACTTTCTTAGGAATTCAATTGCATCAAACAAATCAACCCAAAGTATATTTATCAAGCATACAAATAGAGCTCTCAATGGGACATAAGAGTATGATCTCAGCTTGGAGTGATATATTATTAGACCATTAGATTTTAAATAAATAAATATATATATATATATATATAAACAAGCTCGCCTGGCCCGCTGGCCTGGCACGGCCCGGCCCGCTCCAGCTCGGCCCATGGCGGGCCGTGCCAGCGTGCCCGGCCCGCTAGCTGGGGCGGGCCGAGGCTGGAGCGGCCGGCCCGGCCCATTTGACATCCCTAGGTATGATGTACTTGGAAACGTATATGGACAGTAACAGAGTTAGTAGGCCCCATCAAAAAGTCAAAATTGAAGCAAAAATGTTTGGCTATGATATTAATATGTAGTGAAAATTAGTCCCATGTAATGCAGTCCACTCTGCATCAGTGCTTAGAACACATAAACCTCTGAATCAACCCAGAAGATCATTGAGTCAAGTAAATTGGGTTAGTCAATTGAGTACTCATTAACACTAATTCAACTTAGACTTGGTGACCTCTCGAGTCAAGGTGGCTGACCCATGTTAAAGCCCACTGAGTCCGAAACTTTTTTTTTTTTTGGTAAAAGCAATTTCATTAGAGAGGAAAGAAAGCAAAATAAAATTAAGAGGAGCTTCCCCAACTACATAGGAGATCAATCCCTTTATAGTCCCACATAAACCCCTCGTCTATATGAGTTTTTGGCAAGTTGATGAGCAAATTGATTAAGCCTTCTAAGAATATGGAAAAAGGAACTTGGACCTCAACTTATTGATGTCCCGCAAAATAGGTTGGATAGCCCAATCCATCAACCCGTTGATGGCTCTAATCACTTCGAGGGCATCCGACAAAAGATGATTCTTGCGAAATTCCAGTAACCTAGCCTCCTTCATTGCAAAAATGACAGCTTTTGTCTCAGCTTCTTTTGAAGTAGAAACCTTGGATCCATTGGTTGATCCTGCATTAACCCAAAAACTGTCAAACCAAATAACAAAGCCAAAGCTTGCTTTTCCATCCACGGCTCTAAAAGATGCATCCGAGAACACCTGAGCCGTGCCTCTAGGGCTCCTCAAACTGAGATTCTGAGTCCTAACCTCATGCTTTTCATAAGCCAACTATCCTGAGTCGTGACAAGCAGATGATATAAACCCTAAAATTAGTTTCTAGTACTGTAAGGTCCAACCGTCCAAAATTTCCACCAACTTTCTAGTGTTAACTTGGAATTTCTTCTGACACAAAGAATTAGTTCAATCTACAACGACAATGCTATTATTAGGTGATAAAATTGTTAGATGATAAAGTAGAATAGGATATGCATATCTCACTCTCTTGTTCAAGTAGAGACTATTATCTATGAAGTGAAACACAGCGAATTCTATCAAAATATACCATCTTGAGCTTCATCACTGCAACCAATTTTGTTTGTAGAAGTAAACTTTAATACAAATAAGACAAATAAGGGCTTAGGGCCCTCTTGCCTAATTCATATTATACTAAAATATTGTAGTCTTATGGAAGGATACCACGCTAGGTTAATGTCTTGCATTTTGGATTGACCTGATTTATTAGGTATGTTAGGTTTTGGGGGTATTTTGGTCTTTGTACCGGGCTTTCTTAGGAAAAACAGAGAGAAAAAAAAAAAATAGAAAAGTTTAGGGATTTCTTCTTGGTCTTTTCCCTTTTGTGTACTAGATTGGAATTATGTATGCATCATGTGTTTTATTATTTTTCTTTTATTTTGGTAGAAGTGTGCATCATGTGTTCATGGCAGGCTTCCATTAATGTGTGCAACATGCTGAAGGGGTGAAGAGGGCTCTCAAGGGAGTCCATCAAATCCAGTGTAATTGACTATTGATGTCGTAAGGGGAAGTCTTCAATTTCCCTTCTTAATGAAATTCAGTTTATATATTATTTACAAAAATTAACAAATTTTCCTTTAATTTATCATTGTTAATAAAAAGGAATTGCAATTAACTTGACATTATCAGTTGATCATTGCCACCCTGTAAGAAAATCTTGGCTCCACTGCTGGTGCTAATAGAACTCTACACTAAATTCTATTTGCTCAATGAGCCAACCCTTATTTCATTCAATGTCAAACAACTTCCTACAGATGTAGATAGAAAAATAGAGGTTTCAACTCGACTGGAAAATAAAAAGAGAACAATGATCAAGAATCATTATTATTTGACGTAAAAAAAAATATTTCTACATTATAGAATCATTTATTCTTTCATTTATCCATGCAAAATATTCACTGCGTTTGTAGGTTAGTTCACCTACTATCTACTAAAATTCGATTCTATTTATGTGACAGAAATAACTGCTACATAACAGCTTGATGAATGGCGTTGATTGCAGTGTAGAAAAATAAGTAGTAAAAGGGAACTAAGATGGAGAAAGAGAGCAAACCCAATCCCTCTGGTGCCTCCTGTTACCAGAGCTGTTGCTCCTTGAAGACTCCATCTCCCATTTCTTCTCTCCATTTTCTTTCTTTCTTTCTCCCTCAGATCTTGCAAGGTTTTGGAGTTTATCTTCTTAGAACACTCCCTCTCCCCATTCTTGCCTCTTTCAATACTGATGGTGCGATGATGATGACTATGACTGCATGGATTCGTTTCTGCAGGGCCCACTCACATACATGGTAATGGCAATGCTGCAGGAGAAGAATGGGTATCACACCTTCCTAGGCTCCTATGATCACAAAAATTGTCTTCATATGCACATTTTTCTCTCTGGTAAATACTCACTCACTTCACACAAGTGTCTCACACAAGCCTGCAACATGAGATAGACAACTAACTGAAGAAATTAAAACGGTAACCAATCAAGTGTTTCAACAACTTTTAATGGACAACAAAATATTTGGTGTCAAAGCAAATGTAAATTTGGCATCTCTGTCTAACCTTTTAAACAGTTGATATATAAGAAAAGGAAACTACTCCATTTTCTCAAGAATGAAATTCTGTATTTAAAAAAAAAAATTCACAAGGAAAGAGTACATGAATCCTATGCACTGTAGTTACTAGCTAACCAGGTGGTTGATGGAGTCAGCATTTACTTGGTTTCCATAATCTGTAATTTTTGCATTCTGTTTTGTTCCATTATCTTTCCATTTCCGCAACAGTTTCCCATGCCTCCTCTTGCATATCATTGAAGTTTTTCCATTACCGATTGGAAACAGAAGCAACAGCAGAGCAGCAGTAATAATATAATCTTGATGATGATGACGACGAAGATTTCTGTTATCCCAAATTAAGGGCAGTTTACTTAGGCACCATGTGAAAATTTTAGCGCTTGATCTAGGTTTCACATTATCACAGGTGAAAAGTCTTTCCTTCCCTTATTCAAGAAAAGGTTATATGTGACATATCTAAACTAATCAGTTGACCAAAAAGTAAAAACTGAGGAAGTAAAGGTCATATATGTGCAAATCATGAACAGCAAGACTAAATTATGGTTGAAAAAAAAAAAAAAATTTTCAGTATTGCAAATAAATACCACATGGGAAACATAAGCTCATCAATGCATAGTTCAAAATTCAAATGGAACTAAAGTAAGATGCTTCTTTGCAAAATATACACACTGTTCCATATCAAGAACAAGACTATAGATTACTTTATTTGAACTTGGCATTTGGAAGTGAAAATAATAGCACACTCATTCAGTTGTACATTTGCATCAAGGCTGACTCCCAGATCAATTTTACAGCACTTTGTAGGGCGATTCCACCAAACTAATTGCCAAAACTTCAGTTCACTTGAAATCAGTGAATTGCACAATACAAAGATGTCTACGCCACCAACTTAAACACCAAAAATGAATTGAGTAAGAAGTAGGAAAGATATTGACTAAGCTATATTATCAAGAAAAGGAATTACAAAAGCTACCAGAAAAAGTGCCAACGATCTATTCAACTCAACGCCTGATCAGGGGCATAAATTTTGCAATCACAGTTGCTTCTCATTGAGAAACCTTATGCTGTGAAGAATCCCTGGATATTCCTGTATCTCAACTTCACATTTTAAGCTGCCCAACATCATAATTTATCTAAATATACATCGCTGTGAAACCTATCAACTGTTGAAGAAATCGGATCGAAACTTTCCAGCTTTATTTCATTGGAACAGCATCAGACTAATGAGTCTATACAGAGGCACTACAGTGAATGCTTCCTGCTCCCTTCACCAAAGAAAAAACCTGCATCATATTGGTAGTTGGTACACATTCATCACGTTCCAGTTGGCGATGAGTGAAACTGATTGGTCACAGGACTGTTGAGCTTCCCACTAGAATGCCCAGTCTTAGCACTTCCATATTTCACCAGCTTCTGATGAAACAAAGAACCTAGCATTGTCTCCAAATTCTGCACTGTGTACTTTGCGTATTTGCTCGCACTCTCGTCTTGATCAACAAGAGGACCGTAATTCTGCATATAGCTTCTGTAAACCGGAACAATCGTTTGCACCACGGATTGGCATGTCTTCTCTCTCAATTCTCTATCCGGCACGACCCATTTCGACTGTTTCTTGTACATTTCATCGAACGCCTCATTGAAGGCCTTCAGCCTCTTCTTGACAAGATCGCGAGCCGTAGCTCTCCCACCAGAGAACATAATTAGCCCTTCCCGGCTCAGGAGAGGCGGAAGCTTCGCCCAGCTATCTCTCAAGTAGATCGCAGAAAAATAATCCTTGTACTGCTCATGTTCTTTCAACCACGCATTGCTTAGGAAATCTCCAAGCTTTGTTCCTTTCAAACTCCTGAACAAATGCCAGTGGTTGTTCATCAAGAAGAAGTGGGACAGGGTAACATCCTCATACGCCTTCCCCCACGACTCCAAATTCATCTCTACAGCTTTGATTATATTCAAAATTGCATTTATAAGCAGACGCTCCTGAAACCTCTCTTGCTTCCAGCTACGATGGATTACAAGAACCTGCGTGAGGATCGGGCGATAATCGTCCCCCACCAACCTATTACAGTAATCTGTGATAAAGCTCACCAGCCTCGGAACACCGCCATTGGGCGGTGGAGGCATCTGTCTCTGCAACTCCACTTGAACCAAAAGCTCCCAAAAAATCTCACAGGCACCCTCAATTACAGCCTTGATGAGATCCCTAGTCATGTTTTGAATGTCAATGCAGGCTTTCCCGCCAAACAACCGATTGAAATCCAATCTCAGATTATTCAAAGAAGCGAAAATATCCAACAATTTCAATAGCTTAATTGGGTCTTTCTTACTTTCAGTAACTGTCATGCCAAATTGCAGAAATGAGAGAATACCTGACTCGTTCGCAACTTTAGAGAAGCAGTCCATTGAAACCTCATTACCCAATTTCTCAAACACATCCTTGCAGAGCTCGAATTCCGCCTCGAATAGATGCTTCACTGAGAATTCCAAATGCTTCCCCCAATTCGCAATGTACCCCTCGATGCTCTGCGCATTGTCGAATTCAGAGGTGGAGATTTCAAGATAATCTAGATTCAATTCGCGCAAACTCGCCTTCAAATTAGAGCTGCGAACGTCGACATAGATCAAAATGCACCTCTCAAGACGATTGTTTGCGGTTAATCGGTCAATGATAAGCTGGATTTTCTGCAGGACGGGTCGGGGGAGAGGAGATGGCGCGATGCAGGGCTGCTGGGGGTCGTCGGCGGATGACGAGGGCATCGGCAACGGGACGCTGTTCTCGTCCAGAAGCCGCCGGAGCTCAACCTCGAGCTTCTCCAATGCGGCGTCCAGCAGACCGCCATCGAGGCTGTTGTGCCCTAATTCTCTTAGGGTTTTGAGGGAGTTCTTGAGATCCGACAGGTACCGGTGGTCGGCGACGGAGTTCTCTTCAAGGTACTCGACGATGTCGTCGAGCCACTGGACTGCGAGGCCGGAGTTGGCGGCGAGGAAGGCGAGCGCCTCCTCGAGGCGGTGGAGGACGGATAAGTAGCCGGCGAGGTCGGAGCGTGGATCGGAGAGGAGAGAGGGCTCCAGGCCATGGACGGCGTCGAAGACCTTGAGGACGGCGGCGGCAGGGCCGACGGCACGGTCGATGTGGCCGGCGACGTCGGAGAGGGAGTCCTTCTCCGCGCGGATGGGGCGGAGCGCGGCCTCGATCGACGGAAGGCGGTGGTGGATCTCGTCGAATCGCGGCCCGGCCTTCTGGAGAGCGGATCCGAGGGCCCTCGATCTCTCCAAGCTCTGTTTCAAAGATCTTCTCGCTGAGGAGATGGTCTCGATGCTCGTCATCTCTGCAAAACCCTAAAACCCAGACCCTAGAAGAAGAAGAAAAACCCCCTTAAACCCTAGCTGTTGAGATATCTGAAAGAGCGGAAATGTTCTTCTTCAATGGGAATCAGGAAATTGAAAAATCGCGAATTTCATTTTCCTTGGAGCTTTTCATCGAAAGTGGAGACGAAGTTTTGGGCTGCATTTTTGTTTTTACTTTTCGTATCTTTTCGTTTTAGTTTGTTTGCTTTGACTTAACTTTATTGAGAACGAGGAAAGTTGTTGCGAAATTGAAATTTGGAAAAGATAGAGAAGGTGAGAAAGTGAAAGCAATGTAAAACTGAAATTTCCTAAGAAAGAAGGGTTTTTTTATTGGAGTGGGAAGAGTGAAAGAGGGAGGGTAGCTGTTTTTGAGGATTTTTTAACATTTGAATGAATTAAAGTAGTGTTTGGGAGTACGAGAATGTTAGGAAAAATGAAGGGGAAAACCGCTTCCGGAGCACAAAGTGGATGACAGCAATGAGGTTGCTTTCGGCATTTGTCTGACACTTGTTGGAAAGTAGATTCAAGAATGTAAAAGGGTGAGTGGAAAGGAATACCTCATGGAATGTTGAATCTGATTATAATCTAAACCCTCTATTACTTAATAAAGTTGTAGGGTACAGGGAATCACAAAGTGTGACGGTGGATAGCCACTACGCCACCAAGCCAAAAAAAAAAGTTGTAGGGTACAGTGTTGGAGTAGAGTGGGTGAAAAAAATAAAAATTTAAAAACCTTTATTACGTGCAATTTAAAATTATATGAAAAATGATGTGTAAATAAGATTATTACTATAAATAAAATTATGTATGCAATGCTTAGATATATACTTTTTTTTTTAGCGAGAGTAGCATCGATGCAATTTTTCAAGTCTGGTATGAATCCCCATCGATAAAATTTTAGGCTTCATTGAACATAATCAAATCTTTCCATCTTGCTCCTTCCATTGATAAACATTCATTAATGTTGGCTTTCCGAGCTGAAGTGTATATGAGCACTAAAAATAGAGAGTTTTGAGATTCAATCCAACACTAGTAAGTAAAGGTACGATGGGAATAAAATTGGGCATCATGCAATCTTATTGGAGAAAAGAGTGTAAAAGCAGCTGTCCTCGGAATCACATGTCCGTGGCAGGGTGGTTTAAACTTTCCCTCCCTTCCCTTTTTTTTTTTTTTTCCTTTCTCCAAGTCAAAAAAAGAAAAAAGAAAAAAAAGAAGCAGCTGCCCTTATCAAAAGTGGGCTCAAGTGGGGGCCGTGGGGCCATATACATCTGGTCTAAATACACTATACACAGTTTCCTTGTAGGCCTGTAATGGAAAGTGGCCAAAGTGGCAAGGTAAGACCCAATTTTATATTGACACTGATTTCAGAAAGGAGCCCTTAAATAATTCCCCATTCACGTGACACACAGCAAGCATGCATGTTGTCCCAAGCCCAACTTGCATGTCTGGTCGCACCTTGATTTTTGCGTACAGCTGATTGGCAGCCTGGCCTTTCCCATTCATTTCTGTTTTTGTGTGTCTTCCACCGCTTTCCACTTCAATTTTTCCCCTCCCACTGAAGTTAGAATCTGATTGGCTTGTGTTGGGCCCATCTAGAACCCATTTCTTAACTGGATCAGGTCTTTCATTTGGTGGATCTTGATCCGAACTCCAATCCAAAGTGGGTGTAATGCATAAGATACAATTCGGACTCCAACGGCCCGGAAAGGATCTATACTGATGATCTTGACCCAGCTCCTAGCTTATAAGTCCCACTTAGATGCATGCCAATCAACGAAATAAGAAAGATGGAAAAAATATTATTATGAATAATGGATAAGTAAAAACTTGTCGCTATTTTTATTTTCTTATTAATTTAAATTTACACACCATAAGTTGTTAATTTTAAAAAATATATTTTATAAATCTTTTCTCATGCAAATCAATATAGAAAAGTGGTAGTTTTTTGTAAAAGTGAATTCCTAATCTCACTTTTCTCCTCATTTCTCCACCTATTAAAGATTTGTAAATCTTGGCATCCAAATGTGACCTTAGGTGGGCGGGTATTTGGATATGGACTTCGATTATTAACATAAACTAAAATTTGCCCCATAAAAAGAGGTCCATATCCAAAAATCTTAGGCCATGTCATTTGGACAGCTGTAGAACTGGAATTCCATTTCCATATCAATCCTTCTACTTGGACAAACTTTTTGGCCAGAATTTGGGACAAACCCCCATGTGGCACAATCCTAAAGGTGCTTTTGCCCCTCTCTCAAAAGTTGCACTTCTAGGATTGTGCCACATGGGAATTTGTCCCAAATTCTAGCAAAAAAGTTTGTCCATTTAGACTTTTTGTTTCCATATTCAACCCTGTAGCAAGCAGAGCACTTTATTTATCTACCAGCAGTAGTTTGCAATAAAATCCTCAGATCTACCAAGAAGAATAATGTGGGTTCCCTTTATAGCTTGTCTTCCCTTCTATGATGTAAAGGGTAGACTCTATCACAAATCTGCGTTGAGGAGGAGGAGGAGCAGAGATGGAAATGGGGGCACTTCCAAAGGCCATGTTCCTCATTTCTCTACTTGGATTTTTCATGCCCTGTTTCCAAGCTGCAGATTCCTCCACAGGGTCCTTCTCTTTTAGTGACAACTTTGATATTATGTGGGCAGAAGACCATTTCAAGACATCTGAAGATGGGCAGGTGTGGTATCTCAGCCTGGACAAGAATACAGGTAAAAAGAGTCGCCAAAATCTTTAGAAAGTGAGATGTTTTATAGCTTCTCTTTGCAGATTGGATTGAAAAGATCATGATTTTCTTTCGTTTGTTTTATGGTTTGTTTGGTGATAGGCTGTGGTTTCCAAACTAAGCAGAGATACAGATTTGGGTGGTTTAGTATGAAGCTGAAGTTGGTTGGTGGTGATTCTGCTGGAGTTGTCACTGCTTACTATGTGAGTCTTGACCTTTTCATTAGATGTTTTGAACTTCTTTTTAGAGAAGATAGTCATGAATAGGTAACAGGATCTGCTGACTTAAACCCGGTTCTGACTTGAACCCAACTTAGGTTGTAATTTATAAACTTCTACCAACTCTAAATCCATCAAAAGCATTACCAAATCTGGCATAGTAGGGCCTGGTTTCCCATTTAACCCAACTTATGATTAGATGTTTGTTGCTGCAACAGATGTGCTCAGATACAGGGCCAGAAAGAGATGAGGTAGATTTTGAGTTCTTGGGTAACAGAACAGGCCAACCCTACACAATACAGACCAATGTATATAAGAGTGGAGTGGGAGGCAGAGAGATGAGGCACATATTATGGTTTGATCCCACAGAAGACTTCCACACCTATTCCATTCTTTGGAACAACCATCAGCTTGTGTAAGTAGTTCATGTATTGCTTTTATGTGATCTTTACATCCCTCCGATGTTTATTTTTACAGTTCAATTTGCCTTGAGTAGGACTCGTCTCACTGAATCTCGGGCTTGGCTTGTTTGTAATGAAGCTCATTATATGTGTAGAAATGTATATATGAGGAATACAAGCTAAGCCAAAGACCAAGCTCAAGCTTGGCTTGTTTGTAATGAAGCTCGAGCACAAACTGGGTAAAGTGAGCTGAAACAGAACTTGGTTTCTCAAGCTTAACTGGTGCTTGAGCCAAGCACAACCATGGGTCAGTCAGGATGAGATTGACATCGAGCTCAACCCAGCTCGGCTAGTTTATCCTACATGCAGATAGGGATTTTTACAAATTTAAGTTGAGCTTGTGCTGGAAATATTTGGATTTCTCTTGGGTCAAGTTCAATTTATCACACTTGCAATTCAAATTGGGCCTCGGTTGGACAAATACCTGACTGGATAATGGAGTTGAGTTCAAGCCATGGATCAGGCAGTTGAGCTAGCTTGATATTGGTCAAGCTCAGCTCATTTACACCCCTACACTATCAGATAGGGATTCAATTTTGGATGGAGCTTGGGTTTGGCATGTTTGGGTTTCCCTTGGGTTGAGTTAAATTTAAGCCACATGCAAACTGGGTTGAGCATGAGTTGGACCCTGTCCTGATCTGACTTGCCCTAGTTGCAACCCTGCACTGGCTATGACAATTTTTCTGATGATGGTGATGACAGGTTTTTTGTTGACAAAGTTCCTGTAAGGGTATACAAGAACACAGAAAATCCCAATGACTTCTTCCCAAATGAGAAGCCAATGTACATGTATTCTAGCATATGGAATGCAGATGACTGGGCCACAAGAGGTGGCCTTGAGAAGACAGACTGGAAAAATGCCCCATTTGTCTCTTCATACAAGGATTTTAAGGTGGATGCCTGCCAGTGGGAAGATCCTTACCCCCCATGTGTTTCCACCACCACCCAAAACTGGTGGGATCAATATGATGCATGGGTCCTAAGTGATTCACAAAAGGAGGATTTAGGCTGGGTGGGAAGGAACCTTGTTATCTATGACTACTGCAAGGACACTGAAAGATACCCCAAGTTACCTGAAGAGTGTTCAATTTCTCCATGGGAATGATGAAGATGTGAGGAGATGGATGCCACTGTTTTCCTTTTCTTATCTATTGTTTAAGTCCATAGGTGAACTGTAATGTAATTTTGTAATTTCTATTGTTTTTTAATAAATGTGGTAATTTTTTATTTATGAAAAGACTGGCCACCAAACCTTGTGCATGAGGAACCAATGATTAGTTAAAGAGCATGAGAGGAGAGCATAGTATCTAGTTACACCACATAAAAGAGGATTATGAGGACTCATCAAAACTTAAGCCCTTGCTGATTTTGTTAATCGTTCAATTAATGGCTAAGTAATTGTGTTTTTAAATATTGTAAGTGTTAGATTCAATGTTTTAATGCATCAGCACTTCAGAAATGGAGATGTATGGGATCATTTTGACACTGATTCAGGAAGGACTGATATCTACATGCATCATGGCGAATATCATCATCATCATCATAAAAGCCCTGTCGCATGTTTATTGGGGTCAGCTATTTGAATTTTGTTTCATTTTCCAGTCTAATATGGGCTAATATGTTACATATTAAAGATAAATCAAACACAATCAACAAAGGGACAATTGATCTAGATCATCTGTATTAAGATTTAATTTGTGTAAATTGTGTCATTAAGAGTCCCATTTCTAGTGGGATAAGGGAGAATATGTGGGCAAATTAGCATTGTCCAGATTTGTAAATTGGAATAAAACTATCTTCTTCTTTTCTTATTTCTATCATTCTTTTCGGCCGTTGAGGATATCCCTGTGCTATTTGACCCAATAGGACTAATCCCCTGGAATCCCTCTTGGATCTTATCGAACGTCAGATCTCCCACAATCCTGACATAGGTTTTCTAACTCTGACCCCACAGAAATAATTTGGAAATAAGCATATATCTTGTCCCCTATTTGGAAGTATCTTTGGGATGTAAAGCCATATTTCAAAGAGATTGAACCATCATGACTCCTTTCAATCTAATCTTGATCATTGAACTTGGACGACTGAGAATGGAAACCATTGGATGATAGAGGATTGTGTTATACGAGTGAGTTTTATAATCTGCAACATCCAAAATGATGGCCCTAATTTGGACGGTTTGTATATGCTGTATGCATATGCCATGTGCACAGTGATTAAGTCACCACTATGTTTGGGGTGGAAGACTAAATATCATAATTCTACCCTTTAGCAAAAAAGGAGAGAACTTATATGAGAATGACCCCCGGATTTTTTGTATGCAGACATTCTTTCTGGCCCACCTTTCCTACCTATTTCAGGTGTTATTACTCTCATCACATACACCACCCCCTGCCACAGGTCAAAATTTGATAACTGATCCAACCGTCGACTCTTTGTTGTAAAAGTACACCCCCCCCCCCCCCCCCCCCCCCCCCCCCCGCCCCGAAAAAAAAAAAAAAAAAAAAGTCTAAAACCACCAAACTTAAAGACTCTGTATATGGGGGCTGCGATCGTTCAAAAGCACCTAACAAGGTTAACACCGCGATCTCCCTAATGATTGGCATGACCCCAGTTGGGCTCCAAAAACATAACAATCGCTAGATGCGGATGGTTATCACCTGAATGTTACTCAACAAGCAAAGATTAGTCCATTGTTGAGGTTGCGACTAAAGTTCTACATTGGTGGCCAGCCAACCTACTTTATGCAACTCTTCTTATTTACTTGAGCTTGGGATTAGTGACCCTCCTTGTTCATCAACTTATGGGTGTGTGATCATAGATAGGATTCCTATATTATTATCGCTCACATGGGCGATCAGAATCCTCCTAATCAAATAAAATCAGTTCATTTTTGTCCCTTTCCATGGGAAAAAGAAGCTGCACCAACCGATTGGAAAAGGTGCTATGCTAAAAGTCAAAATAAACTTCTTTTCCATGATGGATTCCTCTCATCGCACAAATGCACCCTATGTATTATTACATTAACTCTCACGTGTGTGCCTTTGCATGCGCTCCTTTGTCTCTTTCTTTGTTATTGGAGCTGGTTGTTAAGAGTACAGGATTAATACAAAGAAACCCAAATCCCTTTCATTCAATCTCATGTCCCCCTCCTTTTGATTTTCTTTTTGTTCCTTGTTCTTTTCTAGTTGTCTTTAATATTTTTTCAGATCTCCTCTCTCTTCCTTTCTTGTGCTATACTCTACCATGACACCTCCTACCGGATTCATGTCCCACTTTCTCTTTGTTATCATGTAAAAAGGTCGCGCGGCTGGTTTTGGCACTCCATGCCACCACACAAAACTGTAGTCATGACTGCAATTTTTGGATGCACAGTTATGCATTGTAATGGGAATCGTTATGTACAGGGTAATAGCCTATTAGGCTCGAATCCTCGACTACATATGCTTAGTCGTCTCAGTCAATGGAGGTTGTTTTTCTAAGAATTCAAGTTAAAGTTGACAAAATTCTTATTTTGGCTTTAAACCTACCTACACAACACTTCTCCTTCAGTTAGGCTTGTAACGGGTAGTAATAAATTTATGATGTTACGAACTTATAAGAAAAAAATTCATTGAGAATGAGTTTTTCTATATAGATTGATGACCCTTAGAGAATGAGAAAAAGAGCGGGCTGAAGGGGCATACATGGAAGTAGAAGGATAGAACCTGGACATACTTGGACAAAGCTTTGATGATAATAGTTGAGCCAACTTAGGTCCTACTTGGACAGATCTTATGCACCCATTGACATCGCGCCCACATGCCTGTTTTTAGAACGGTCACAAGAGACAACATTGTGGCTTCCGCGGCTCAAACCCGTACTGAAGCTCTGATACCACTTGTAAGATCTCATGTCCCCACTGAGCTACCATTCCCTCCAAAATCAATTGGTGATAGAAGATGTACAACTTAATATTTTATAAGACATTCTACATTGAGTTGGTGGGCCTATTTTTAGAACAATTGTATGGAAAGGCATTGTAGCACGCCTCTACCCAACAAGCAAGGACCCATTCGAATACTTGATTAGATTGAGAATATGGCTTTGATCCTGCACAGCACTTATCTTTTTGGCTGCCCGCTACCACGGAGGTTCAATGGGTCAAGTGGGACCCTGAGAGTCAAATGTCCCTACCATAACGCTATACAGCCTCGATCAAACCTATATAATATTTACGTAGTACAATAATGTGATACAAGTATACAACAATTCTTCATTGTCACAGTCACCCTCATCGTTATTACTATTTATTTAGTGTTGCTTGTATTCTTATCATCGTCGTCGTCGTCGTCATTATTATTAATGCTTGAGCTGGATCCTCGCCTTAGTATTTCCATCTGCTAAGTCTTAATCATGGATTCAGACCTAGATGGCACTATTTTTAAGGTTGGGTCCATTTGGGTCATGGTTCAACTCAATTCAAAGCACAATCTAAGACCAATCCTTGCTGGCAAATGCCCTTTTACCCTTGGGAGATAATAGCCTTTCTCTAAACATGGAAATGTGGTTCTTGATTTTTATCATTTTTTTCTCTCAAGTTCCTGGTTTGGGCCTATGAGAATTAATCATGTTTGAGTAGGAAGGAAGTGTTTGATCCTCACACGGTTTTCTTTACATAGAAGAGATTGGGAGGGGAGTAACACCATCACCCAACCAACAAAAACCATGTGATCCTCACATGGCATTGAAGGAATTTTAATGCACTTTGATAGCTGTGATCATGTATGTGGAAGAATCCTATGTGACTCAAAGCAGATATGAATCTTGACCATACACGTGGGTTGTGGACTCCATTTAAATGGGTCACCACTAGAACTGAAACATGGGTTAGTCCAGGGAGATTTTTTTTTATTTTCAGATCTAGTTTTGATTGGATTAGATTAGAGATCATTACATGGAAAGGTCACTAAATTTAAGTCAATAGTTTTTAAATCAAGTTAGATATAAGAAAATCTTTCGCCTTTTTACACTAAAATAGGTTGGATTTCATAAATGTGTCAAAAAGTGGTCTTTCATTGTGAGTCAATATGCTTGATCAAAATTTTTAGATTAGTAGAGGTGATTATCTAAAAAATAAAAAGGCTGACGGTTATTTATAATTAAGGCAGTAATTTTTAAACTAATCAATCTGCACTTTTTTCTCAATAAATCCATTGATCACTTCACATGTTAAGACAATTAAAGGAGTATGTGTGCATTTTTAAGACTGATTTTTTTTTTAATTTTAACAAAAAGAAAAAAAGTCAAAGGGAGATTATCAATAGTTTTTAACATTTCTTCAAGGGTTTTAAAGGAAAATAAAATAATAAATAAATAAAAACAATTTTAAAATATGTCTAAATACCAAAACACATGGACAAGTATTTTTTACACAAACCCCCTTTTTTTCTCTCCAAAATTGAAAACATCAAATGTCCATATATATACACAACAAATGGCTGTGTGATTATGATATGCATTTTGCTAATATAAGCAACAATCTCATTCTTATGATATTCTCAATTTCTCCCAATATCTCATAGTTTATTACTTAAGAAAGTTGCACAATTAATGAAATATATACATTGGTGATATTGAGCGGTAGCATCTCTAAAGTTGTAGATTGGCACATGTGGCTATGAATACAAGCTGTCTGATGAGTGGGCCATCTCTTAAGTGAGTCATAATTTTTTTTCTTCTTTTTCTTTTTTGTCCCACCAACCCAATCTATCACCTAAATTCGAGGGCAATAATTACAACAATGATAAGCCCAGACAAGTAGATAAAATTACTAAGGAGCACATGATTATAGCAATTAGTATAATATCTGTTTTGTGTGTGTGTCTCTGCCGATATCAATTTAATGATCCAGATAGTCCCAAATGTAATCTCTCTTGTGAGTATGAGCTGATAAATCAGTCTAAATTTTAAAGGTAAATTCTCCATAACACGCCTCTTATTGGTGCCTTTTTTTCATTCTTAATTAGTTCCAGTCTAAATTTTAAGGGTAAATTCTCCGTAACGCGCCTCTTATTGGCGCCTTTTTTTCATTCTTAATTAGTTCCATCTTTTACAAATTCAAGTCATTTACGCTCACCTATCCCATAATTGGCACTATACCAAATTTGACACCATTCCAGTTATTAACCAATGTTATATTAAATCACAAAAAGTAAATGCAATTGGAAAATCAATAAATTTGAGGCTCTGAGATTAATTCTCAAGATTACTTAATCAAAGTGATATTTTGCACACGTTTATATTTGATGTCTCCTTGAATTGGATGCATCCTAGAAAAGCCTTATTGGAGGGAGAGAGTTTAAAAGGTGCCTTGACAGGAAAACACCCTTACAAAATAGGAACATTTACAAACCAAAATCTAAAATCCATCATGGAGGCCACCCTTGAAATCTAAGCCACACAAATTGGTGCCTCACCTTGTTCTATCATTAAGAAAATTTAGTCTATTCAGATTTAACACTCCCTTTTGGAGTAATCATAACATTAGTATGAGATTAATTATTAATTACAAATTACAAATAACAAAAGTTGTCAGCTCACTTGTTCCACACATAATCAATATGACAGTAGTGATAACCAAAGATTTAAGGTTTGTTTTTTAGTGATTTTGATTTCAAACAGGACCTCACTGATGGGAATTCCATACAGCAATGGATTCAATGAATAATTCTCTCAAGCCCCTGACAGGAAACAGGCTCAGTAATGTTTGTGTAAGGCTGCTGGGATTTTTGGCATACCCATCAAAGTGGGTCCATCTACTCAATGTTAATTAGCCACTCAAATGTACAGTGCCAGGCTAGCTGGGGAATTCAGTTTTGCGTGCTCCTGAGTCCTGATCACCATTGTCCTACCAACCATTATTCTTTGCTTCAAAATCACACAACTCAGCCCTTAAATCCACAT
Source organism: Umbellularia californica (assembly GCA_028538565.1). Lineage (NCBI taxonomy): Eukaryota > Viridiplantae > Streptophyta > Magnoliopsida > Laurales > Lauraceae > Umbellularia > Umbellularia californica. The sequence continues at coordinate 75,326,290 of JAPQWN010000006.1, read as the reverse complement.
TACTTCCATTCATTTACCTCACCACCCCTTACCTAAAGTCTATCTTCCCTCACATCTTACATCTCTCTATTCCTACATTTTCATCTGCCTCTCTCTCTCTATCTCTCTCTCTCTCTCTCTCTCTCTCTCTCTCTCTCTCTCTCACTATATGTATATATATGTATAGGTATCTCTTCTTCATCTTATATCTGTCTCTCTTCTTCCACAATGTATGCTTAGAATCTTCTCCGGCATCGACCACAGTTTGATCACTAAATTCTAGTCTTCTGTTCAATTATGGGTTCTGAGGGTGTCAAAGAATTGCTATCAGTTGCACCAGTACAAACAAAAATTAAGGATTCACCGGAGACCGTCGTCGGAGAGTGCCACACACCCAAATCAAATGATCAAAGGATAAAGCCGGTTTTGGTGTGCCCGCCGGCTCCAAAGAAGCAGCCAGCTCCTATCAAGAGAAAATTGATGCCTCCCCAACAAGGTTTCTTCATTGTTCCCTGTGATCTGAGCTCCATCTTCATCCCCATTCCTACCCCTCCCATGAAGAAGATCAGGGCAGGTTGATCATTTCACTTCTCTTCAAGCTTTTGATTATCATTATTATTTTTCCTTCCTATATTTGCCAGAGTCCCACAGCCAATGTTTTTTTTTTTTTTTTATAATGACAGGGAGATGTAAGGGTGTTATATATCACACTGTATGTATATAGCTGTTTGATAGAAGAAAGAGGTTGTTTTTAATACCATGGAATTGATTTAGAATTCTCTTTCTTCTGCATCTTATCATGTTATGTTTGTAATTTGTGTTGTGGGGTTTGTTTTTCTTGGGTTGATTCAATGGAAGCAAAAGCAAAAGAGAGAGGCAGAGAATATTGGAGTAGATTAGACTTCAAGTCTAATAATTGTCACGCAGAAAGGTTTTGTTAAATTCCATGCCCACGAGAGATGTTCTTTTGTCTGTTGAGAGAGATTCCTCAAGACAAGTCACATGTACAGGAAAGAGACTGTTTTGTAGGCATTGACTTGAACAGAAAGGCTAAAGGTTCAACCAACTGATGGGGGTGATTAAAAAAACAGAAACTGATGATGTGATTTGCTTTGAATTTTCTGGATCATTGCTTTGTTTATTAAGGTGATCATAATGCGATTTCAGATTCTAAAGAGAGTTTTGATCAGGAATCCCTTTTACTGTGTTGGGCCTGATAAAATTCAGTGGCCCCATGTGTAAGAAAATCAAGATAAGGTAATGGATGGCTTCTCACTTGCTAGTTGTTAGGTGTGGCACCATATTTCTGTGATTGGAAATGTATAACTTCCTTGGACTCAGGATGGATTTAAGGAGATAAAATTGGATAAGAGATAGACAGTGGTAATTCCTAACCCAACCAAAACCTAACTCTTGTAATATTCAGGATTTGGTTTAACCCTTAATTTCTATGCTCTAATTGGGTTCGGGTTAACATTCCTGACTAGATTAATAATCATGATGGGTTTTCTCCTGACTCCATTTTTGCTATCGAACAAGCGAACTCGATCGAGCCCTACTAATTACCCTATGACTTACTAAACAAATTTAAAGCAACCGATTAATAATATGTTAATTTGGTTGAGCCTTTTGGAGGCTGGATTCGGATTGACACTACAAATTCAAACCATACAGGTTAGCCACCGTTGTCAACTTGACCCACCAGACCCGACCCGTTACATAATTCATTAGTACTATTTGGGAGGTCAACCGCACTGCTTTTTAAAACTTGATAAATTGAATATAATTTCATTAATTGGGATAACCCATTTAAATAAGATGCATGTAAACTACATTCCCTTGATCACAACGATTGAGATGCACAATTACAACAAAAATAAGATTTGAATGTAATACACTCTCTCAAGTTGGAGCGTGACTGTCAAGAAGGCCCAACTTGCAAACTAAATGTTGAAATTGATCACTGCCCAAAGCATTATTAACATCAATTTAAGTAAATACCAGTTTTTCACGAAAGCAACAGCTAACAAAGAATGAAAAAGTAGCAAAACTTTCTATCTATATATAACCATTTTTAGCAACAGGACTTGTATCTTTCAATGGTGCCATCAGCCGTATATTTAATTTCTGCAACCATGGAAAGTAACAAAACTTTCTACCTGAGTATAACCATTTTTTGCAACAAGACATGCCTTGTATATTTCAATGGTGCCATCAGCCTTATATTTAAATTCTGCAACCATGGCACCACGCCAATGATGTAACGACCTGGCCCGTTGTCTAGATGATATTGTCTGCTTTGGCTCATGAGTTTTCAACCCGATCTTGCCTCACGGTTTTAAAAGGCCTCAAGTGGAGTTAAGGTTAGGTCACACACATATACATCTAAGGTCAGGACTACCTTGTTTCCGATGTGGGACTTGTGCACCACTGCATATTCAATTCTTTAAAGTTTTCCCCGCCCTCTCTTTCTACGTGGATGCTCGTTGGACCCAATGCTCTTCTACAGGAGCAAGGCCACAGGCGTGACAAATGAGATAACTTCACAGCCTAAGAAAAGGTTTTAGGTTCAAAGGTGGAATCAAGAACAACAAGGAAAGATTTATGAGAGCAAGATAACTTGTCACCAAGGAATAAATTTGTGTAAAGGAAAATTCGTAACAGGAAAAGAAGAGGAAGATGGAGTTGAGTTAGCTGGGTTAATGGCTAGCCTCACAGAACAGTAATAATCCTGAAGGTAAGTAAGTTATCGGCGTGTTCGAGCAGGCAGAGCCGAAGATGAGACTTCTGATGGTGCCGGCTGGGATGCAAGTGGTGGGACCCCAGTTGCCAAATGAGGCTGGTCAGGTGGAATTGGAGCAAATGGGGTCTGCTGAGCAGGCAATGCTTGTTGGACATGGGTCGTTGGAGTACGGGTTTGGTCAGGTGGGCCCGGTTTGTAGGTACCGAGTCAGATTTAACCGGCTGGGATGGATTCGGTTGTGGTGTGATCGAATGGCATTGGATGTGGGTAGGTGAAGTTGAGTGGAGTGGATGGACATGTGGAGTTGAGTCACATGAGGTTGAATTTTAGACAGGTGGGCTGGGTTTGATTTGGGGAGTAGATAGGTCTAATGGAGGATGAGGGACTTAGTGGGTTCGTTTGGGTTTGGGTAGCATTAGATAGATTCATTTGGAAAGGTGAATATGGGTTTAGGTTTGGGCTCGCTTGGGTTCGGGTTTGGTTCATGGAAGGTGGGTTGATATCAATTGATATATATATATATAGGGGCATTTACTACAAAAATCCTCTTAAATAGGGTAACCACAATTAATGACCCTAAACTGTTATAATGACGGCCAAAGACCTCAAGCCCAAATCATGTATTTTTTTTTTTCCGTTTTGCCCTTTTTTTTTTTTTTTCTTTTTTGATGTAAACACAACTAGTTCCTTATTTTTTCATGAATAATATTTGTTGATATTAACAAAATATTTGTCTGCATCAATATAAAATTGTGTTGACATTAGCAAAAATACCTAGTTATTACAATTAGTAACCCTGTGAGTTTGTTGACGTCAATAGAAGATTCGTCGACATCAATATAAAACTGTGTTAACATCATTGAAAATGCTCAGTGAACAGCATGAGTGACCCTGTGAATTTGTTAACGTCGACAGAAGATTCGTCGATATCAACATAAAATTGTGTTGACATCAATAAAAACCTCCAGTTAGGATCAACAAAAATTGAGTTTTCCGTTATTTAGCGTTTTGTTGACATTGAGCAATATCTCTCGAGTTGTGATTGAGAAAAAAGGGTAGGACGTTGATCTGCTTCTTCTCCTTCCTCTCTTTCTTCTATTCTACTGTTGCTATTGATTTGGGGGTAAATAACGTTTTTATTTTTTTTATGGTTATGTTGATAACAACTAACCAAGGGCAAAAACGGAATGAAATATTGGATTTTGGGCTGCAGGTCCTTAGCCGTCATTATAAATATTTAGGGTCCTCAGTTATACTTACCCTATTTAATGAGATTTTTTAAGTAAATGTCCCATATATATATATATATATATAGGGTAATATTCATAGGCATTTATCCCTCACCATTTTTGGTGAGGGACACCCCAAAAGGGGAAGTTTCAAGTACAAAAGTATACTTGATGTGAGGTACAAAAATACACTTTGTACTTGAAACTCCCCCTTTTGGGGGTGTCCCTCACCAAAAATGGTGAGGGATGGATACATATGGAGACCCCCCATATATATATATCGAGGTGAAGATTCTGCCGTGTCGGATTGGACATGAAATGGAGGCTTGGATGGGTGAGTTGAATCTAAAAATGGCACATCAGAAAGAGGTAAAGGTAGCACAGGGTGGGAAGTAGAGAACGGAGAGGAAATAGAGTTTTCATGTCTAAATGGAATGTAAAATGATTCGGTAACCCTTTCATGCCGCTTTTGTGGATAGGGATATCCAACAAAGACATCGGGTTTGGCCTGGAGATCAAATTTGAGCCGATGAGGGTAAGTGCCTTGGTGTGGTGAGGTGTGTAAAATGGTAGTGGGCAAAATGGTAGTGCCTTATGATAACCCATTTAAATAAGATGTATACAAAGTATATTCCCTTGATCACAGTAATTAAGATATACAGTCACAACCAAAATAAGATTAGATTTATTTAGTTTAAATTTTGAGTGTAATACTACTCAATTCGGATGGTCCCCCAGGGCCCCCAGCCATAGGCAGATGATGTGTCCCATCGTGGAGTTTATGACTTTGGTGACTGGGAGCTATCAGTAGGTTGACCTGAAGAAGACCTCCTCAATAGGAATTATGGGTTTATTGACTCTGGACACATGATGCTCACATCATTTAAAGGTCAAGCAGGTGTTTATCCTCTTTGGCCCCACTACTGTTCAATTAACATGGTTTAAAAGTCATTTTGATTTGTTTTGACCTGATTGAGTCGACTCGGCTGACAGGTTGCCTTTTCCTACTGCTCAGGCAGACTCACTTGAGTTACCCAAGCTTGAAATCTTTCGATTCTGTCTCTTGAAATTTGGTCCAAAGTAGTGGTATAGTAGGCCCTACTACAAGCAAGGGAGGCACCCGAATCTTCCTACCTGAAAGAGTAATAAACCATAGCAAGTTTATACGCTTGACCATTTAGAGACCTAGGAAATGAAATCAAAGTCTACACGATAAAACAAAGAAGCCACAAATTAAGGCTTTTTTTTCCTGACTACCTAGAGATCGACCTTCTGGGCATGGTATTTTCAGTTATCCAAGGTGTCCTTTCCTCATCCGAGGGCTCCCTTAGTTCACCCAATGTCTCTTTTCATCACCCGAGACCTCTCCCGCCGTTGTGGGTCTGATGGGATCGCAACCCCCTTCTCTCCTTATCTAGGGTTCGAAAAAAAAAAAAAACAAGAAGAAGACTTCCACCTTTCATGCTATGTGATATTAATGAAGTTCCCGGACACGAGAGTGAGCTCATCAATTGACTACCCCTGGGGCCTAATTTCTCGTCGCCAACTTTGTGTGTCAAATTCACACATGAACCGGTCCACGGGTGCCTAGGGTTGGCTGGGGTCAGGTGTAAACAGTGTGGTAACATTTGTACAAGCTCAATTCGAGTCTGATTCATTTATTGATCAAGTTGAAACTTCAATTTGAATCCAGTCCAATATTTAAAAAATTCAAGTTGAACCCATAATCAGTATATCATGTTCAGGTTGTTTTTTTCAGGTCTTTGTGCAGTTCGTTGGGTTGAGTTGTGTTCAGGTTCCACTGAGGGGTCAGATAAAGGAAATAGACTCAATCTAAACTCAACCCAATTTTTAAGCAGGTTGGAGTTGTCAATCCAAATCCAACAAAAAATCTGGAAATAAGTAAATTAGTGAAGGTTGCAGCTTCAAATCAGAACTTCCCCCTCTCCTCTCTCTGCAGCCAACCTCTGGCGATCTCTATCTCATAGAAGTGATCACTCAGGCCACAAATTCATGGCAGCTATTTTCATTGAAGTAGCTTATGCAATCTGGAAAGCCAGGAATAGAGCTATTTTTGAAGATTTCATCATGCCTCTAAATACCATTACTCAGCAGCTGAAAGAGAGCCTCTTCTTCTCTCTGCAAAACATCTCAAAGCCTTTTGTTAACCCCCAGTTGCAGAGCTTCTGTACATTTTTACAAGTTCAGATAGACAGGTAATATAGTCCCCTCGTTTTTTTTTTTCTTTTTTCTTGGACGCTCTTTTCCACTGTTCTTGGCTCCTCTGTTTTGAGTTTTTGTTTTTTGGGCTGCTGGGGATCATATTGATCAGCTGTATTTTTTTTTCTTTCTTCTTTTCCTTTCTCTTTCAATACAAATTACCCTTATAGCAAAAAAAAAAAAAACTAACCTAATGGTTCTATGCAGTAGTAGCACTGCATGCCTATGGGCCATTTGCCTTTTACACATGGGATAAGAAACTAGATTTTTCATATGTAATGTTACATGCACAAATGTTTTGTATACGAAATAAATTACCATGTTTGTCCAAATTATCATTTCCCATGCGTAAATGATTATATCCAATGATTTTACATGTGTTTGTATTTCTAGGACGCTTTACATCAAAGCTTATGAATATTTAAGGTATGAAATTAAAAGTCATTATGTCTACCATCAATATGAGAACATTGAACTATTAAGATTATGAGTTTGGGCCCCCGTAAAAGTCCAAAAACATAGATCTATAAGTTGGAATGTTTTGGATATTTTTCTCAAAACTTATGAAGATTTAATATATGAAATTAAATGTCTTACGATTTATTACATCAATAAAAAAAATATGTACAAGTCAAATCAAGAGTTTGGAGCCATAAAAATTGAAATAAAATAAAAGTGATCGAAAGGATTCAAACCCGCAACTTTTCTAGATGTCACAACCTGCACCTCAGCTTAGAAAATGTGCAATCATTTACCACCTCCTTTGGTATGTAAATGAGGGGCTAAGAATAACCTCATTTACTCACTATTTTCTCATCTCATATTTATACGTGTAGCAACCAAATATAATGATGCACACCCATTATTCATGTGCATCGTTTTGTTTTGTAAATAATTGCGGTAAACTACGCCTTTGCTCCACATTTGAATTGTGATTTTTATTAAAATCGAGCCAAAAAAAAGTTGACCAACATTTTATTTGTCTGGTTTGTCCAAAATCTGTAATGGGTTAATCAATCGAAACAAATTATGATTATCAATCAATATTTTTGTGTCGACAAAATATATATAAAACTATGCTATCAATCAATTATTGAAGAGGACAGACACCCTCGTCAACAAGAAGGTGTCTTTTGTTAAGTCCATGAGGGCTCTCGAGAACCACAAGACAGCCCAAGTGGTAAAGGGTTTCTCATCTTACAACAAGCATATGCCGCGGAGCACAGTTTGAAGAGGTCCCTTAACATGAAGAAGCATGAAGCACGATAACAATTGATGATGCACAAAATAACTTCGCACACCACCGGTCAGTTAATAGGTAATTAATGCAGTAATTAATGTGGAGAGAGAGATTATAGTGGTTCGGTCAGTGTGACCTACGTCCACTCCAAAAAGGCAGAGGTTGCCGGATATATTATATCTCAAAGTGTCATGGGATTACAAACTTAAGAGAATGAGAGAGAGTGTAGAAGGAAGAATATTGCTTGCCCCTCAAATACCGAGAGGCTCTTTAATTTATAGTCTTCCCCTAACAGATGGGGACGACTTTACAGCGCCGTTCACGAGGAGCCTTCGAGCTGTCTTCGACGGGCGAGGCAGTTGGGATATTCTCCGCAGGACTTGGTAAAAGCGGGATGTGGCCTGACTACTTCCGAAGCGACGTGGGTTGCTGTGACGTGGCCAGGCATCGTGGATTTGGGCCCGGGTTCCATTGGACCAAACGGATCTCCATTAATTTAGGCTTTGGCTCATTACGGACTGGGCCACTCGTGCCTGACTCATCATTTGCCCCTCAATGCCCCGCGCCCGAAGAAGCTTTGAAAGGGGGGCATTTTGAATATCGATTCGGTTAGTCTCTCGAAGAGTCCTTTTAGTTCAAGGCTTGTTTTGCTTTGAAGGGGGGCATTTGGAATATCCATTCGGTTAGTCTCTCGGAGAGTCCTTTTAGTTCAAGGCTTGTTTTGCTTTGAAACCCTAGGATATAAAATCTATACCAAAGAGGGGTAGCCATCTTTGCCCCCATCTTCTTCTTTACTGTGAGTGGAAGAGAAAAAACCCCTTTCACTTTTTCCCATCCATCTTCTTCTTTTCCCATTCAAAAAGAGGGAAAGTGCTGTAGACTTCAAGCCATGGAGAATCCAAGTGAAGACAAATCATCTTATAAGAAGAAGAAGACAGAAGAGGGCCTGTAACTTGTCAAAAAGGATATTGCCCAGCAGCATGCGATGGACGGCACGGGCGCCGGCAGTACGGGCAACGCGGGCGGCACGGTCGCTGGCACAGGCGACGCAGACAGGGGCGTCGCGGGCGGCAGGGGCGTTGGCGAGGTGGGCCGGGCGGCGTCGAGTTTTCCTGCGACGCCGGGCGTCGCAGTCACGAGCACAGGCAGCGCCAGACGGACTGCAGCAGCGGGCGCAGACCCCTCGGGCAAGAGCCCCCCGGACGCGGGCATCTGGGCGTCGCCTGCGGATGTGGCGAGCGCCCAGGCAGCACGGGCGCCGGGGCGTCAGGTCGTTGCGGACGTGGCAAGTGTCCAGGCCGCGATGGCTGCGCCCGGCATGGCAGCAGCGGTGGTGGCAGCGCCAGGGGCGGGCGCCCAGGCTGTGATGGCAGCACCCGGGGCAGGCGCCCGGCGTGGCAGCTGTGGCGAGGGTGGGGGCAGCGCCCGATGTGGCGGCAGCGGCGAGGACGGCGGCGGTGAGGGCAGCGCCTGGCACGGGCGCCCAGGCAACGACGGGTGTCTCTACACGGGCGACAGCGGCAGACGCAGCAGCCCCCATGGGGCGCAGGCTTTTCGACACGGGCGGTCACGGGCGCCAGTTTGTCTACAGTTGCGGGCACCGGTCGTCATGGAACAAGAGAATGAAGAGAATAGCCCTCCCAACCACGTATCAAGCAAAATCCTGCGTCCTCGTCGCTATCGAGGAAAAGTCGTTGTTGAGGATGCCGGATCCAAGGTGAGCACTATTTTCAGTGTACTCAAAACGGACGGTGACCTTTTGAAGATTGCTATTTCTATTCCTCCCACCGTGCTGTGCCGCCGGGCCGAAACGGACGAGCCAGCTTGTGATGATTCCTCTGGTGACGTTGTCATCTATGAGGAGATGATCGAGGCCAGGTTAAGGTTTCCAATATCTTCCTCCATTTGCCCTATTCTTCATTACTTTTCCTTAACTCCGGGGCGATTAGCACCCAACGGCTGGAGAGTTCTGCTCGGCTTCCTTGCACTGTGGAGGAGAGTACATCAAGAGGGCGCTTCTCCTCTGGAGTTTCATGCTGCCTACAATTTGATTGAGTCCCCAGCCCCTAACAGGGGATGGTACTATTTTACCCCTAGGGGCGGCAAGCTGCTCACGGGATTGCATTCCAATTGTCACGATTGGAAATCTCGGTTCTTCTTCATCGATGGAGAGTGGGTCGCTGAGTCAGATCGACCATTGGTACCCACACGATGGATTGACGCCAAGAGACTCGGTACGTCTTCTGATTGCTTTCTTTTTTTTTTTTTTATGCATGTGCTCACTGTCCTGTCCCTTTGCAGATCCTCTCGTACTCTCCACGGATCAGGAGTGCAAGCTGTAGGCGGTGAGAGTTCACCCTGACAAGGACTTGGGAGTTCTCCTTCCCAAGGAGAGTGGCAGGACTAGTGGACCTCCTCCGGGCTCTTCTTCTTTGGGTAGGACTGGCGGACCCCGTCCGGGATCGACTTCCAAAAGAAAAGGTAAGTCATTTCAACTTTGGCAATGTTTTGTGTGTTTACCTAATATTCCGTACCCAAATAACACTTTTGTTTCTGCAGCCGTAGACAGAAGGGTGATTGGGGCCCGCCTCTCTGGTAGGAGTACCCCTCCCTCCAAGGCGGCGAGGATAGATGATGCCTCTCCAAGGACCTCTCCATCAGTGACTTTTGGGGGGGGGGGCTTCTTCTCTATCCACCCCTCGTGCGGGGCCTTGGGTGCATCTCCCTCGGGTGGCTCCCCAGGTAGCGACCTCCTCAGCTAAGACTGCTACTCCGCAGTCTTCCTCTCCTGCTACATGTTCTGCCCCTCAGTTGTGTCCTCCACTCTCAGGTACTTCCACAGGGGTACCCTAGGCTGGTCCCATGTTGGGTAACCCACGGGTGATTCGGGAAAGGTTAGGGAGATTCGTATTTCCGCCCGAGGTTTCTCAGGTTAATGCCTTGGGCACTGAGAGGCTTATCAACACGTTTCTAGGAGGTCTAGCTCAGGTAAAGGTTTATTGTTTCCCTTTTCTCCAGACTTTCATCTTTTTTTTTTTTGTACTGTCTTATTTCCTTATTTTTCATTTCCTTATTTTTTTAGGCCTCCATTGCATCTGTCTGCTTGTTGTCAAGGGCCCGATCTCATGGTGAGCTGAAGAAGGATAATGAGTCTATGCAAAAGGAGCTCTCCGCTGCTTATGGAAAGATTACCGCTCTTGAAGCTGCTAGTAAGGCTTCCGAGGTTGACCTTAAGGCGGCCCGCGAGAGGGCGACCAAGCTTGATACGGAGCTCTCAGCAGCCCACGAGAGGGCGGCCGAGCTTGATACGGAGCTCTCAGCAGCCCACGAGAGGGCGGCCAAGGCAGAGGCTGAGCTTGTGAAGGCCCGTGAGAGGGCTTCGCTCAGTGAGGCTGAGCTTGCAGAGACCCGTGAGAGGGTGCTGCTCAGAGAGACTGCTATGGAGACAGAGATGAAGGCGGCACACGAGAGGGCTTCTCAGGCTGAGGAGAGGGCTACCCAGGCTGAGAGGGACCTCGAGAATGGCCTCGCTGATGCCTTCATCGACGGCTATGATGAGCTCCGAGGAAAGATTGCTGCTGCTTTCCCCGACATTGACCTCTCGGGCTTCTTGCCGACTGAGGCGCCTGATGATGGCAGTGGCAGCTCTGATGATGCCGAGGATGATGAGGAAGAGGATGAGGAGGACGATGAGGAGGGGGATGAGAGTGATTAGAGGATAGGGGACTTTTGCTGTTTTTTTTTTTTTTATATAAAGGCAAGTAGCCTGACTTTTGTAAAGGCAGTATGTAAGCCTCACTTTTGGAACATGCAACTTTTTGTCATAAAATATAAATGTTTTATTCATCCATTGCTTTGAACAACATTGACAAAGTAGAATAAATAAAATCAAGCCCAAAACCCTCACTATTCTGATCCTCTTAAAATGTTACTGGTAGTAGCTCTTCAAATGTTCTGCGTTCCACGGATGAGGTAAGGCCTTTCTATCAGAATTCTGGATCCTGTAGGTGCCCGGCCTTACTACTTCTGTTACGAGGTACGGCCCTTCCCAGTTTGGTCCCAGCTTTCCTTCGCGAGTCCTTTGTGGCGAGGATTACTTTTTTGAGGACCAGGTCCCCCGGTTGGAAGGAACGAGGCTTTACCCTCGAGTTGTAGTACCTTGCCATGCGTCGCTTATACTCCCCGTTGCGGACTACAGCCATCTCGCTTGCCTCCTCTACTAAGTCGAGGTTGAGGCGAAGTCCTTCCTCGTTGGTGACGGGGTCGTGGTGGTGGACCCTTAGGGAATGGACTCCTATCTCAACAGGGATGACCGCCTCAGTCCCAAAGGCGAGAGAGAAAGGAGTTTCCCCGGTAGGAGCTCTTGGCGTAGCTCGATAGGCCCATAACATTCCTGGGAGCTCGTCAACCCAAAGACCTTTCGCTCTTTCGAGCCTTTTATTTAGGTTACGTAAGACCGTTCTCACTATAACTTCTGCCTGCCCATTTGCTTGTGGGTGTGCCGGGCTGGAGTGAGGCTATTTTATCTGAAGGTCGGAGCAGAAAGAATTAAAGAGTTTATTGTTGAACTGCTTGGCATTGTCACTGACAATGGAGTGAGGTATCCCAAAGCGACAGACTAGGTTTTTCCAGACGAAGTCCTTTACCTTGGAGTCTGTTATTTTAGCTAGGGATTCTGCCTCCGCCCATTTTGTGAAATAGTCGACGGCTACGACTACAAACTTGCACTGCCCTCTACTCAAAGGAAGGGGGCCCAGGATATCAATGCCCTATTTGGAAAAAGGCCATGGACTCACAATGGTCGTCAGCTCCTCTAGTGGCTGCCTTGGCACAGTGGCGAAGCGTTGGCATTTGTCGCACATTTTGGCAAACTCTTTGGCGTCCTTTACCATGCTCGGCCAAAAGTATCCTTGCCTAAGCACTTTGTGGGCGAGGGAACTTCCGCTAGAGTGATTCCCACAAATTCCTTGGTGAATCTCTCGGAGGGCGTAGTCAGCTTCTTTTGGCGAAAGGCAGCGCAGCAACGGTAAGCAGTAACCCATTTTGTAGAGTACATTTTGTAGGAGGGTGAACTTGGAAACTCTGATCCTAAGCTTCTTGGCCTCAAGGGGATCATCTGGTACTGTTTCTTCTTGGAGGTACGCCCTTATGGGGGTCATCCAGTTCGATTCGGCCATTGTACAGTTGATGTTTGTGGTGTCCACATCCAACTTACTTGGCTCGAACTGGTGCCCGATGAGAGTTGGTTTTGCAAATGAGGCCTCCAGGGATAAGGCGAGCCTGGCGAGTGCATCTGCAGCCATGTTATCCCCTCTTGGGATGTGACAGATCTGGAAATGTTGAAACTGCTGGACTAGTTTCTTCGCCATGCCAAGATACTCCTGCATTTTTGTTTCTTTTGCTTCGAATTCGCCATTTACTTGATTGACTATTAATTGTGAATCACTATAGGCGGCGAGGGACGGGGCGTCCATTTCTGCTGCCAATCTCAAGCCAGAGAGGAGGGCCTCATATTCTGCTTCATTGTTTGTGGCAGTAAAGTGTAGCTTCAATGCATATTTAATTGGTGTACCATCAGGGCTGATCAGAATGAGTCCCGCTCCACCTCCTTCACTGGTTGCGAAGCCATCAACATACAACTTCCAAAGTGGCAGTGAAGGAAAAACTCCTGGAGGTGTCTGGGCGCACGGAGGGATCTGGACGCCTATTGAGGATGTCAGGGCGCCAGGAGGGGTCTGCGCGCCCAATGAGGAAGTCTAGGCGCCCGGAGTGGTCTGGACGCCTACTGCTGTCTGGGCGCCCACTGCTGCTGTCTGGGCGCCCGGGGTGGCCTGGGCGCCCACTGCTGCTGTCTGCGCGCCCGGGGTGGCCTGGGCGCCCACTGCTGCTGTCTGGGCGCCCCTCCGGGTGTCCTCGCCGGGTGGTAGTTTGACTTGTAGGTCTGGGCTCGACGGCAGCAACGTGGTGGGCTCCCCTTCTGCATGTGTAAACTCAGCTACAAAGTCTGCCAGCGCTTGTGCCTTGATGGCCACCCTTGGTTGGTACTGGACGTCAAACTCACCCAATTCCACTGCCCACTTGAGGAGTCTTCCGGCTTTGCCAAGACTCTCTTCAAAGGCTGATTGGTGATGACCACAACTGTATGGCTCTGAAAATAGTGCCGTAGGCGCCTGGCAGTCGAGATGAGGGCGAGCGCCAGTTTTTCTAACCCCGAGTATCTGATCTCTGCTCCTCGGTATGCTCTGCTGACATAATAGATGGGCCTTTGATAAGTCCACAAAGCTAGGTCATTAACTCATCATTTCATTAGCATTTGTGGACTTAATTAGGTTTAACTGCATAGAATTGCATTTAATTTCATGATTACATGCATTTGAGGATATTTTTGGAGAAATTGTCAAAATTGATCAAAATTCATTGAATTGCATGACTTTTTGAAATTAAGTTTTTCTTATCTCATTTATCACTCCAAAATTAGGCTTTTGATTTCATCAATGCATATCTTGTTATTTTTTGCACCATGTGCTATTTTTGGAAAGTTGGTCATTTTGGTGAATCACTAGGAATGTAGGGTCCCATACATGGTTCATAATTATTTTCTTATATATGATTAATGTTAAAATTGCCTCTTTCAATTTGTAGGACAAATCAACATGGGACCTACATTGATGAAATTTGAGAAGAGAGAAGTCAAATAAGCAAGCAAAGAGAGAGTCCAAGCATGCTTGGAAGTCCACAATGGGCCCCACACACCCCATTGCATGCCAACATAGAAGCTTCCATTTTTGCATAATTATTCCCGGATTTTTCAAGGGCAGCAACTTAAAATGGCCATAACTCTCAAACCGAGTGTCAGATCGGCGCAATTTAGCCACCGTTGGAAAGCTCTTTTCGAGTAGATATCCGTAGAGCCCAAGATTGCCTAAATTAGAGCTATATTGAGGGAGATATGACCTCGGGAAGTTATCTGCTACAGTTTTAGGCGGGAATTACAAGAAATCTCAATATTTAGGAAGTTTATTCCCTTTACATCATCATATAATTTTTAGAGATATTCTTGGAATTGTACAAGGAAAGTGTATGCATCAAGAAACCTAATAAGGCAAGGAGATCTCTCAAATTTAAAAGTCTTTCCAAAGAAAGAAGTTAACTTGGAGAACAAGAAAGAATCCTTACCCAATAAGGAAAAAGGAGACCTAAAAGGAGGGCACTTCTTTACTAAAAGGGGTTTGCAAAAAGCATAAAAGGAGGCATGATGGAAACCCATAACATATCCCATACGACCAAAGCTCTCCCTCTCTCCTATTCTTTTCTTCTTCCTTTCTTCTTTTCCATTAGTTTATTTTTATTTTTGGTAGCCTTGGGCCATGTCCAAGGATTTATTGTGAAGGAGAAAATTTGTGAAGGAGAAGTTGTAAAGATGCAATTTTTAGTGATAAATCAAGAAGCATTCTTTGCAATGGCGGGCTAATTTTCTTGATTAGAGTTATGGATGAAGGTAAGTAATTGTCTTTTTATTTGTTTAGTAATTCTAATTTGTGTTCCATGATTATGTGCTTAATGATTAATAGGCTTGTCTTCGTGCCCTAGGCAAATCTCTATTTTTATTTCTAAAATAAAAATTAGTTTTTGACTACTCATGCTTAGGTTTGATAGGCCATGCTTAGGATTTAGATCTTTTGATGGTTTATGCTTACTTTTGATGGGTGGTGCTTAAATTATTTTTATTCTTTTATGAGATGAAGGAAGTCTTGAGTTTTGAATTTTTATAATTAAAAAGGGATTTTTAAAGTTAGATTTTCCAAATTAAAAACATTGATTTGTCTTTGATTTGAAGTAAAAATTGGAACAAGTTAGGATTACTTGATAAATAATTGGTGGATGCTTATTGGATTCCTATACTCTAATCATCTTCATTAATTGGTAGATTTCGAATTTCTATATTAGTTGCTTAATTTTTAAATATAAACTCAAAACTTTTCTTAAATTGTTAGTTAATTAGTTTTCTTAATTTAAAAGTTTCTTTAACTAGCTCCCTGAGGGTTCGACCCGTTCTTGCCACTGTCTCATCTAGACACCCGTGCACTTGCGGTATTTTATGATTGATTTTGATCACATCAAGTTTTTGGCGCCGTTGCAATCATAAAATACCGCAAGTGCACGGGTGTCTAGATGAGACAGTGGCAAGAACGGGTCGAACCCACAGGGAGCTATTAAAGAAACTTTTAAATTAAGAAAACTAATTAACTAACAATTTAAGAAAAATTTTGATTTCTTAGATAATAAAAAAAAACAACTAATTTAGAAATTCGAAATCTACCAATTAATGAAGATGATTAGAGTATAGGAATCCAATAAGCATCCACCAATTATTTATCAAGTAACCCTAACTTGTTCCAATTTTTACTTCAAATCAAAGACAAATCAATGTTTTTAATTTGGAAAATCTAACTTTAAAAATCCCTTTTTAATTATAAAAATTCAAAACTCAAGACTTCCTTCATCTCATAAAAGAATAAAAATAATTTAAGCACCACCCATCAAAAGTAAGCATAAACCATCAAAAGATCTAAATCCTAAGCATAGCCTATCAAACCTAAGCATGAGTAGTCAAAAACTAATTTTTATTTTAGAAATAAAAATAGAGATTTGCCTAGGGCACGAAGACAAGCCTATTAATCATTAAGCACATAATCATGGAACACAAATTAGAATTACTAAACAAATAAAAAGACAATTACTTACCTTCATCCATAACTCTAATCAAGAAAATTAGCCCGCCATTGCAAAGAATGCTTCTTGATTTATCATTAAAAATTACATCTTTACAACTTCTCCTTCACAAATTTTCTCCTTCACAATAAATCCTTGGACATGGCCCAAGGTTACCAAAACTAAAAATAAACTAATGGAAAAGAAGAAAGAAAAAGAAAGGAATAGGAGAGAGGGAAAGCTTTGGTCGTATGGAATCTCTTATGGGTCTCCATCATGCCTCCTTTTATGCTTTTTGCAAACCCCTTTTAGTAAAGAAGTGCCCTCCTTTTAGGTCTCCTTTTTCCTTGTTGGGTAAGGATTCTTTCTTGTTCTCCAAGTTAACTTCTTTCTTTGGAAAGACTTTTAAATTTGAGAGATCTCCTTGCCTTATTAGGTTTCTTGATGCATACACTTTCCTTGTACAATTGTCAGGTCTCGTCCCGAGTTAATCAAGATTAACTCTAGTTAATTGAAATTAGTGCTAGTTAACCATGTTTAACTAGTTTAATGGTAATTAATGACTAAGCTCGATGAGTTAGTCCCAAATGAATAGAATGAACGGATAATGAAAAGATTGAGTGGATTGGTTATGCTTAAGGCTAATTAACTGCGGTTAATTGAGCTAATGATGGTCAATGACCAAATAATATGGAATAAGCCTCAAATGAATGAATTGGGCTTAATGGAATAGTAAAGAATGGATTTGCATGGTTTAAATGGAGTTTTAGACTCAAACGTAGAAATGAAGGACTTTTATGTAAATACGAAATTTCGCGTATTTCGTCGAATACGGAAACTCTTGATACCAACGCGTGTATCTCGACGAGTATGTCAACTTTCATCATAGGTTCGAAGTCGTTTGACGAGAATCCGGTCAAATGACCCTTCATTTGACTTAAATTGTAATTTAGTGGAATGGATGGACTTAAGTGCACTTTCATAGCTTATATAAGCTAAAATAACCTAAATGAGATCATTCATCTCATTTCCATCTTCTTTCAAACCCTAGGCACCTTTCTTCTTGCTTTTTCTCTTCTTTCCTTCCAATCTTACTCAATCAAGAGGCAAACAAGGGATTTGTAAGTGTTTTCAAGGAGTTTTCATCCTTCACTTCATCTTCCCCAACTTTGTTTTCAAATTGTGAAAGTGTCAAGCTTGGAATCAAGGTTTTCTCTTGGAACTACAAGCTAAGGAAGGTTTATTCTCCATTCAACCTTCACAAAAGGCAAGTACTTATGCATTCTTATGATTTATAGTGTTTTAGAGATGTTGGAGTCTATTTGACTCAATTTCGGGAAGTTTTGCTTCAGAAAATCCGAAGTTCAGAACTGAACTTCTGAGCATGTGTCGGTTAGCCGACACCTGACCGACAAGCTAACCGACAGCTCTGGGAGTTGTCTCGGAGAGTTTCAGCTCTCTGGAATTCTGACCGACATTGTGTCGGTCAGCCTACATGGTAGTGTCGGTCGACCGACAGGTCAACCGACGGACTAACCGACAGATCTGAAATCTGTCTCAGTGAATTCCAGCTCTCTGGAATTCGAACCGACAATAGGTCGGTCAACCGACATGGTATCTTCGGTCAGCCGACACATGACCGAAGCCTGACCGACGAATATGTATCAGGAAGTGGACTGAAGAATCCAGCTTCTGGAACTTGAACCGACAAAGTGTCGGTTAACCGATAGGTCAACCGACGTTGTATGGTCGGTCAGCCGACAGGCCAACCGACAGCTGAGATGAACTCAGAAAAGATTATGGAAATGAAGCCTAATTTGTACAGGCTATTCCATGCTGATGTCTAAGCCTACATAAGTGTTAGCGAAGGTCGTCTCAATGTACAAATCAAATACATAAAGTGATATTCATCAAAAATAACATGTACATTGGATAACTAACGCTTCACTCGTTTGTCTGGCTTAGAAGTATGAATAGAATTGATAAGAGATGAATAGAATCCATGAAGTGACACAGAGGGGAACTTCATTGACATAGTGAACGTCATTGACATAATGCACGAAATGACAGAATACGTGAATTGAATTAATGAAATGAAATGAAATGAATAGTCACTAAAGGTGACAGTAACTTGAATGAATGAATAATTCCTGCTGCAGTAGATGTGAGGGGCGTTCCGGAGCCTCGTGGAATGCCAGTGCTCTCTGATCAAGACACTGGAAAATCTCCACCATTGTGAAAAGTCATGTAATGAAAAGTGAAACAATCTTGAAGCCTCGGCCATGAATGGTTTGCCCTTCCGCCTTGTGCTTAATTAATGTGACTAAATGAAAATTGAATAATCTTGAAGCCTAGGCCATGAATGGTTTGCCCTTCCGCCTTGTGCTTACACTGCTTCCGTTGGAAGACACGAAATGAACGAAATGAACGAAATGAAAAGATATGATTGACATAGATATTTGTTATGGAATTGAAGTAGGTTATATAGAACTGTTAAGTTCTTTTATTGTAGAACTGTTTAAGTTCTTACCTTATTGAATTCTTGTATAGAATTGTTAAAGAATTGTTAAAAACATGAAGAATCATGAAAATGCATGTATCTTGTTGAACCTTCGTGTTCACGTGTTATTGATGATGTCACAGGCCCAGATGCCCGTGCCGGTCCTGCCGAGGCCGCGCCGCCTGCGGAGGAGGCCCGTCCGTTACCTCCAGGAGGTTTAGCGGAGTGGGCGTAGTCGGAGGGCGATTGTAAATGAATGTTTTTGTAATAGAGAATTTTGGATTGTGATTAAATACCAACTGTATTGTATTTTAAGCGTGCAGTGTTGGTTTTAGTGGGCTGTAAATTTGTATAATAGAACTTAACTTTTGTGTAAAGTTAATTGTAGTCAATGTATATATACATGTTTTCCGCACATTGTACATTGACAGGTATTGTGATTTGATATCCCTTGTGAGTCTTGTCTTAACTTCGGTTAATTCAGGATTTACGGGAGTAAGTATGGTTCCGCGACTCGGGGGTCCGTCCGAAGTAATCAGATCTCGGGCCCGGGTCGTGACATACTTATTGTATGGTATCAGAGACTAGGTTGAGAACTAGGTTAAGGAACTTTTAGAAGCCTTAGTACAACTAAGAACGAAGTGAGGAACGATATCGATAGGACGAATCCAATCTTGGATTTGTATTTATTGCTTTCACTATATGTGATATAAAGGTCATGGAAGTGTATAGATGTTTATCTTACCTTCCATATTGTTTACAGTATGGCTTCTGGATCAGGGAGTGATAACTTCGTAGAAGTTACTGTCAATGACGGTACTACACCACCTCCCCCAGCATCGGATAATGATGCTCGGTTTACTGCTATTCTGGAACAGTTAGCCAGAACTAACGAGCAGATTGCGAAAAGTCATGAAGCTCAGTTAGGTTTGCAAACCCAAATGACTTCGATGTTGCAAGTCATGCAAGCCCCGTCTGTTCCACTACAGCCTCATGTTGAGACTCAGCTAGTATTACAGCACAAGGAGACGGACCCTCATGCTGTTTATGAGCGGTTTCGTAAAAGAGGAGCTACAGAATTCCATGGTACTGAGAATGTCATACAAGCTGATGAGTGGATGGAACACATTGAAGATGTGTTAGAAACGGTCGTCTGCACTCGCAGGCAGAGAGTGTTGCTCACCTCTACGATGTTTAGAGGGGGAGCAAATACTTGGTGGAAGAGTGTCAAGGACACATTTAAAGTCATGACCGCACCGGACGTTTGGGAGACTTTCAAGAAACAGTTCCAAAGAAAGTTTATCCCCGAGCATGTGCAGCAGCAAAAGGAATCGGAATTCCTACACTTGAAGCAAGGTCAAATGACCGTAGCTGCCTATGTTCATACCTTCTTACAGTTGTCCAAGTATGCTATAGACTTGGTGGATACTGAGGAGAAGAAGGTTAAGAGATTCCTCATTGGGTTGAACCCCGATTACAAAGCGATCGTAATGGCTGGACAGAAGCCTACGACGTTTGATGATGCCGTAGACAGGGCATATACCGCTGAGGAAATTCAGAGAGAGAGAGATAGAGAGACTGTGAACACCAAGAGAAGTGGTGACTCCTGGTTTAAGAAAGGAGGACAGTCTAGAAATAAGAAGCAGAAGCATAAATTCATTCCTAGGAATGAGAGAAGAGAGAATCTGCCAGTCTGTGAGACTTGTGGCAAGAGTCACCGGACTGAGCTATGTTGGAGGAATACTGGAGCCTGCTTCGTCTGTGGTTCTTTGGAACACAGAATGGCACAGTGTCCAAGAGCTAGGAGAGATGATAGAGCTCCGTACCAGTATCCTGCGCAGGGTCAAGCAGCACTTCCTGCTCCCCCGCAGAGATTAGCTTTACCAGCTCCTCCTCCTAGACCACAGCAACAACAGCAACCACAGCCACAACGTCAGGGCCAGCAGCGTCAGTGGCAGAGACAACAACCGAGACAACAGCAGCAGCCAAACAGGCCACAGATGGCTGGGATGGCTTATGCTGTCAACAGGGAACAAGCTGATGTTGCCACAAATGTGGTTGAAGGTACAATTTTTGTAGATAATAGACTTGCAATTGCATTGTTTGATCCCGGTTCCACACACTCATTTGTAGCACCCGCATTTGCTGGTGGCATGCAAGACCGGATCATGCAATTGTCTTATGATTTTACTGTATCTACTCCTTTAGGGAGTAAAGTAGTGTGTGAATTATATATTCCACAATGCACTATTAGAATTGGAGATGTATCAATGCCAGCTGATCTGGTGATACTGCCTATGAATGATTTCGATGTGATCTTCGGCATGGATTGGCTTGCGAAGTACAGGGCTTGTCTAGACTGTTTTCGCAAAGTCATTACCTTCAGGGTTAATGAAGCCAATGCCAGTGTATTGTTTGAAGGAGTGCAGAAGAAGTATGACACCAGGCTCGTTTCAGCACTTAAGGCTGAACGTATGATGCGAAGTGGTAGTGAAGGCTACATCGCATTCGTTTCAGAGAAGAAGCCTGTACAGGAATTGCGAAACATTCCTGTAGTCTGTGAATTTCCAGACGTGTTTCCGGATGAAGTGCCAGGTCTACCTCCAGCTAGGGAAGTGGACTTTACAATTGAACTTGTGCCCGGTACTGCACCAATATCGAAGGCACCGTATCGAATGGCACCATCAGAGTTGTGTGAGTTGAAGAAGCAGATACAGGATTTGCTGGACAAAGGTTTTATCAGACCTAGTGTCTCACCATGGGGAGCACCTGTATTGTTTGTGAAGAAGAAAGATGGTACCCTGCGAATGTGTATCGATTATAGGCAGATAAATCAGATGACAATCAAGAACAAGTATCCTCTGCCTAGAATTAACGAGTTGTTTGATCAACTCGTGGGTGCATCATATTTCTCCAAGATTGATCTCCGATCTGGTTATCATCAGATTCGGGTTAAGGATCAAGATGTGCAGAAGACTGCATTCAGGACTCGTTACGGTCACTACGAGTTTTTAGTTATGCCTTTTGGTCTAACCAATGCACCTGCAGTGTTTATGGCTTTAATGAATAGGGTGTTTGCTCCCTTCCTAGACCAGTTTGTGGTAATCTTCATTGATGACATCCTGGTCTATTCAGAGTCAGAGGTCGAGCATTCACGTCATTTGAGGACAGCCTTGCAGATACTGAGAGAGAATCAGTTGTATGCAAAACTCGAAAAGTGCGACTTTTGGTTGCAGCAGGTTGCATTTCTGGGTCATATCATTTCCGGAGATGGATTAGCAGTTGACCCAGCTAAGATTGAAGCAGTTACCAATTGGCAGAGCCCGAAGAATGTGCCAGAAGTAAGAAGTTTCTTGGGAGTGGCAGGCTATTATAGGAGGTTCGTCAAGGACTTCGCAAGGATAGCATCGCCATTAACGAAACTGACTCGCAAGAGCTCTTCCTTTAAATGGAATGATGCATGTGAGTCTAGTTTTCGAACCTTGAAGCAAAAGTTGATTTCAGCCCCAATCTTGTCTTTACCCGACGGGAGAGGAGGATTTGAGATATACTCAGATGCCTCGGGTATTGGCTTGGGATGTGTATTGATGCAGAATGGTAGGGTGATTGCCTACGGTTCGCGTCAGTTAAAGGAACATGAAAAGAATTATGCCACACATGATTTAGAGCTCGCGGCGGTTGTGTTTGCATTGAAGCAATGGAGACATTATCTGTATGGAGAGACTTTTGAAGTTCATTGCGATCACAGGAGCCTTCAGTATCTATTCACTCAGAAAGATATTAATTCGAGGCAACGTCGTTGGTTAGAGCTAATCAAGGACTACGACTTTCCATTCAAATATGTACCTGGAAAGGGTAATGTGGTGGCTGATGCTTTGAGTCGGAAATCAGCTGACTTGGCATCGTTAGTTGGTGAGTGGGACATGATCGAAGAATTCAGAGATCTGGATGTGGCTATTGAAATGATAGACAGTAAAGTAATGCTTGCAGCAATGTCTGTCTTTGAACCAATGCTTATCACGGAGATCAAGGCTAGACAATTTCAAGACCTTGATTTGGTAAGGATTAGAGATAACCTTGCCACGAAGCCAGATTTCGTGTTAGTAGAAGGAGTTCTGTATTTTAGAGACAGATTATGTGTCCCAGCTCAAGAAGATCTTAAACAAGCTATCATGTTTGAAGCTCATCACACCAGGTATTCTATGCATCCTGAAAGTACGAAGATGTACAGAAATCTGAAGGATAGATTCTGGTGGAATAACATGAAGCGAGAGATAGCAGGTTATGTATCATCCTGCTTAACTTGCCAGCGTGTAAAAGTTGAGCACCGGAAACCACCGGGATTGCTTCATCCACTGAAAATTCCTAAATGGAAGTGGGAGCACATTACGATGGACTTTGTATCGGGTTTACCGAGGACGAGGAAGCAGCACGATGCCGTATGGGTGATCGTTGATCGTCTTACAAAGTCTGCACACTTCATTTCCATCAGAAAGGATATAGGATTCAGTGAGATGTCTAAACTGTTTGTCAAAGAAGTGACTCGATTGCATGGAACACCGGTCTCGATTGTCTCCGATCGGGATAGCAGGTTTGTGTCCACATTCTGGAAGTCATTTCAGAATTCGTTTGGCACTAGACTTCAGTTTAGTACTGCTTACCATCCACAGACAGATGGGCAGTCAGAAAGGACTATACAGACTCTGGAAGATTTGCTCCGTGCTAGTGTGATTGATTTCGGGAGTGATTGGGATGACCATTTAGCTTTGTGCGAATTTGCGTACAACAATAGCTATCACTCCAGCATTGAGATGGCACCATTTGAGGCATTGTATGGTCGGAAGTGTAGGACCCCAGTTAGCTGGGAAGAAGTTGGAACTCGGAGTTTCCATGGTCCTACGATTATTGCAGAAACAGCAGAGAAAGTCCAGAGGATACAAGAAAGGCTAAAAGTTGCTAGGTCACGGCAAAAGAGCTATGCTGACAATCGTCGGCGTGATCTAGAGTTTGCAGTTGATGATTTAGTCTTTTTGAAGACTTCTCCAATGAAAGGTACTGTTCGATTCGGACAGAAAGGGAAGCTTTCCCCGAGATTTATTGGACCTTTCAAGGTCACGAGTCGAATTGGAAATGTGGCTTATCGCCTAGACCTCCCATCAGAACTCTCCGGTATTCATAATGTATTTCATGTTTCTATGCTTCGGAAGTATGTGCATGATCCTTCACATGTCATTCATCATGAAGAGATCGAAGTGTTACCAAACACCACATATGTTGAGAAGCCAGTTCAGATCATAGATACAAAGGAGGCAGTTCTGCGTACTAGAACGATCAAGTGGGTCAAGGTCCTTTGGGATCATCATGAACCTAATGAAGCTACATGGGAACTTGAGGAGCAAATGGCTCAGAAGTATCCCGAGCTATTTGTTCAGGTAATTTTGAATTGAATTGTTTATTTTCCTTGTAATTGGATTGCATTGATTTGAATTGCATTCGGAGGACCGAATGGTTCAAAAAGTTGTGATAGTTGTCAGGTCTCGTCCCGAGTTAATCAAGATTAACTCTAGTTAATTGAAATTAGTGCTAGTTAACCATGTTTAACTAGTTTAATGGTAATTAATGACTAAGCTCGATGAGTTAGTCCCAAATGAATAGAATGAACGGATAATGAAAAGATTGAGTGGATTGGTTATGCTTAAGGCTAATTAACTGCGGTTAATTGAGCTAATGATGGTCAATGACCAAATAATATGGAATAAGCCTCAAATGAATGAATTGGGCTTAATGGAATGGTAAAGAATGGATTTGCATGGTTTAAATGGAGTTTTAGACTCAAACGTAGAAATGAAGGACTTTTATGTAAATACGAAATTTCGCGTATTTCGTCGAATACGGAAACTCTTGATACCAACGCGTGTATCTCGACGAGTACGTCAACTTTCATCATAGGTTCGAAGTCGTTTGACGAGAATCCGGTCAAATGACCCTTCATTTGACTTAAATTGTAATTTAGTGGAATGGATGGACTTAAGTGCACTTTCATAGCTTATATAAGCTAAAATAACCTAAATGAGATCATTCATCTCATTTCCATCTTCTTTCAAACCCTAGGCACCTTTCTTCTTGCTTTTTCTCTTCTTTCCTTCCAATCTTACTCAATCAAGAGGCAAACAAGGGATTTGTAAGTGTTTTCAAGGAGTTTTCATCCTTCACTTCATCTTCCCCAACTTTGTTTTCAAATTGTGAAAGTGTCAAGCTTGGAATCAAGGTTTTCTCTTGGAACTACAAGCTAAGGAAGGTTTATTCTCCATTCAACCTTCACAAAAGGCAAGTACTTATGCATTCTTATGATTTATAGTGTTTTAGAGATGTTGGAGTCTATTTGACTCAATTTCGGGAAGTTTTGCTTCAGAAAATCCGAAGTTCAGAACTGAACTTCTGAGCATGTGTCGGTTAGCCGACACCTGACCGACAAGCTAACCGACAGCTCTGGGAGTTGTCTCGGAGAGTTTCAGCTCTCTGGAATTCTGACCGACATTGTGTCGGTCAGCCTACATGGTAGTGTCGGTCGACCGACAGGTCAACCGACGGACTAACCGACAGATCTGAAATCTGTCTCAGTGAATTCCAGCTCTCTGGAATTCGAACCGACAATAGGTCGGTCAACCGACATGGTATCTTCGGTCAGCCGACACATGACCGAAGCCTGACCGACGAATATGTATCAGGAAGTGGACTGAAGAATCCAGCTTCTGGAACTTGAACCGACAAAGTGTCGGTTAACCGATAGGTCAACCGACGTTGTATGGTCGGTCAGCCGACAGGCCAACCGACAGCTGAGATGAACTCAGAAAAGATTATGGAAATGAAGCCTAATTTGTACAGGCTATTCCATGCTGATGTCTAAGCCTACATAAGTGTTAGCGAAGGTCGTCTCAATGTACAAATCAAATACATAAAGTGATATTCATCAAAAATAACATGTACATTGGATAACTAACGCTTCACTCGTTTGTCTGGCTTAGAAGTATGAATAGAATTGATAAGAGATGAATAGAATCCATGAAGTGACACAGAGGGGAACTTCATTGACATAGTGAACGTCATTGACATAATGCACGAAATGACAGAATACGTGAATTGAATTAATGAAATGAAATGAAATGAATAGTCACTAAAGGTGACAGTAACTTGAATGAATGAATAATTCCTGCTGCAGTAGATGTGAGGGGCGTTCCGGAGCCTCGTGGAATGCCAGTGCTCTCTGATCAAGACACTGGAAAATCTCCACCATTGTGAAAAGTCATGTAATGAAAAGTGAAACAATCTTGAAGCCTCGGCCATGAATGGTTTGCCCTTCCGCCTTGTGCTTAATTAATGTGACTAAATGAAAATTGAATAATCTTGAAGCCTAGGCCATGAATGGTTTGCCCTTCCGCCTTGTGCTTACACTGCTTCCGTTGGAAGACACGAAATGAACGAAATGAACGAAATGAAAAGATATGATTGACATAGATATTTGTTATGGAATTGAAGTAGGTTATATAGAACTGTTAAGTTCTTTTATTGTAGAACTGTTTAAGTTCTTACCTTATTGAATTCTTGTATAGAATTGTTAAAGAATTGTTAAAAACATGAAGAATCATGAAAATGCATGTATCTTGTTGAACCTTCGTGTTCACGTGTTATTGATGATGTCACAGGCCCAGATGCCCGTGCCGGTCCTGCCGAGGCCGCGCCGCCTGCGGAGGAGGCCCGTCCGTTACCTCCAGGAGGTTTAGCGGAGTGGGCGTAGTCGGAGGGCGATTGTAAATGAATGTTTTTGTAATAGAGAATTTTGGATTGTGATTAAATACCAACTGTATTGTATTTTAAGCGTGCAGTGTTGGTTTTAGTGGGCTGTAAATTTGTATAATAGAACTTAACTTTTGTGTAAAGTTAATTGTAGTCAATGTATATATACATGTTTTCCGCACATTGTACATTGACAGGTATTGTGATTTGATATCCCTTGTGAGTCTTGTCTTAACTTCGGTTAATTCAGGATTTACGGGAGTAAGTATGGTTCCGCGACTCGGGGGTCCGTCCGAAGTAATCAGATCTCGGGCCCGGGTCGTGACATACTTATTGTATGGTATCAGAGACTAGGTTGAGAACTAGGTTAAGGAACTTTTAGAAGCCTTAGTACAACTAAGAACGAAGTGAGGAACGATATCGATAGGACGAATCCAATCTTGGATTTGTATTTATTGCTTTCACTATATGTGATATAAAGGTCATGGAAGTGTATAGATGTTTATCTTACCTTCCATATTGTTTACAGTATGGCTTCTGGATCAGGGAGTGATAACTTCGTAGAAGTTACTGTCAATGACGGTACTACACCACCTCCCCCAGCATCGGATAATGATGCTCGGTTTACTGCTATTCTGGAACAGTTAGCCAGAACTAACGAGCAGATTGCGAAAAGTCATGAAGCTCAGTTAGGTTTGCAAACCCAAATGACTTCGATGTTGCAAGTCATGCAAGCCCCGTCTGTTCCACTACAGCCTCATGTTGAGACTCAGCTAGTATTACAGCACAAGGAGACGGACCCTCATGCTGTTTATGAGCGGTTTCGTAAAAGAGGAGCTACAGAATTCCATGGTACTGAGAATGTCATACAAGCTGATGAGTGGATGGAACACATTGAAGATGTGTTAGAAACGGTCGTCTGCACTCGCAGGCAGAGAGTGTTGCTCACCTCTACGATGTTTAGAGGGGGAGCAAATACTTGGTGGAAGAGTGTCAAGGACACATTTAAAGTCATGACCGCACCGGACGTTTGGGAGACTTTCAAGAAACAGTTCCAAAGAAAGTTTATCCCCGAGCATGTGCAGCAGCAAAAGGAATCGGAATTCCTACACTTGAAGCAAGGTCAAATGACCGTAGCTGCCTATGTTCATACCTTCTTACAGTTGTCCAAGTATGCTATAGACTTGGTGGATACTGAGGAGAAGAAGGTTAAGAGATTCCTCATTGGGTTGAACCCCGATTACAAAGCGATCGTAATGGCTGGACAGAAGCCTACGACGTTTGATGATGCCGTAGACAGGGCATATACCGCTGAGGAAATTCAGAGAGAGAGAGATAGAGAGACTGTGAACACCAAGAGAAGTGGTGACTCCTGGTTTAAGAAAGGAGGACAGTCTAGAAATAAGAAGCAGAAGCATAAATTCATTCCTAGGAATGAGAGAAGAGAGAATCTGCCAGTCTGTGAGACTTGTGGCAAGAGTCACCGGACTGAGCTATGTTGGAGGAATACTGGAGCCTGCTTCGTCTGTGGTTCTTTGGAACACAGAATGGCACAGTGTCCAAGAGCTAGGAGAGATGATAGAGCTCCGTACCAGTATCCTGCGCAGGGTCAAGCAGCACTTCCTGCTCCCCCGCAGAGATTAGCTTTACCAGCTCCTCCTCCTAGACCACAGCAACAACAGCAACCACAGCCACAACGTCAGGGCCAGCAGCGTCAGTGGCAGAGACAACAACCGAGACAACAGCAGCAGCCAAACAGGCCACAGATGGCTGGGATGGCTTATGCTGTCAACAGGGAACAAGCTGATGTTGCCACAAATGTGGTTGAAGGTACAATTTTTGTAGATAATAGACTTGCAATTGCATTGTTTGATCCCGGTTCCACACACTCATTTGTAGCACCCGCATTTGCTGGTGGCATGCAAGACCGGATCATGCAATTGTCTTATGATTTTACTGTATCTACTCCTTTAGGGAGTAAAGTAGTGTGTGAATTATATATTCCACAATGCACTATTAGAATTGGAGATGTATCAATGCCAGCTGATCTGGTGATACTGCCTATGAATGATTTCGATGTGATCTTCGGCATGGATTGGCTTGCGAAGTACAGGGCTTGTCTAGACTGTTTTCGCAAAGTCATTACCTTCAGGGTTAATGAAGCCAATGCCAGTGTATTGTTTGAAGGAGTGCAGAAGAAGTATGACACCAGGCTCGTTTCAGCACTTAAGGCTGAACGTATGATGCGAAGTGGTAGTGAAGGCTACATCGCATTCGTTTCAGAGAAGAAGCCTGTACAGGAATTGCGAAACATTCCTGTAGTCTGTGAATTTCCAGACGTGTTTCCGGATGAAGTGCCAGGTCTACCTCCAGCTAGGGAAGTGGACTTTACAATTGAACTTGTGCCCGGTACTGCACCAATATCGAAGGCACCGTATCGAATGGCACCATCAGAGTTGTGTGAGTTGAAGAAGCAGATACAGGATTTGCTGGACAAAGGTTTTATCAGACCTAGTGTCTCACCATGGGGAGCACCTGTATTGTTTGTGAAGAAGAAAGATGGTACCCTGCGAATGTGTATCGATTATAGGCAGATAAATCAGATGACAATCAAGAACAAGTATCCTCTGCCTAGAATTAACGAGTTGTTTGATCAACTCGTGGGTGCATCATATTTCTCCAAGATTGATCTCCGATCTGGTTATCATCAGATTCGGGTTAAGGATCAAGATGTGCAGAAGACTGCATTCAGGACTCGTTACGGTCACTACGAGTTTTTAGTTATGCCTTTTGGTCTAACCAATGCACCTGCAGTGTTTATGGCTTTAATGAATAGGGTGTTTGCTCCCTTCCTAGACCAGTTTGTGGTAATCTTCATTGATGACATCCTGGTCTATTCAGAGTCAGAGGTCGAGCATTCACGTCATTTGAGGACAGCCTTGCAGATACTGAGAGAGAATCAGTTGTATGCAAAACTCGAAAAGTGCGACTTTTGGTTGCAGCAGGTTGCATTTCTGGGTCATATCATTTCCGGAGATGGATTAGCAGTTGACCCAGCTAAGATTGAAGCAGTTACCAATTGGCAGAGCCCGAAGAATGTGCCAGAAGTAAGAAGTTTCTTGGGAGTGGCAGGCTATTATAGGAGGTTCGTCAAGGACTTCGCAAGGATAGCATCGCCATTAACGAAACTGACTCGCAAGAGCTCTTCCTTTAAATGGAATGATGCATGTGAGTCTAGTTTTCGAACCTTGAAGCAAAAGTTGATTTCAGCCCCAATCTTGTCTTTACCCGACGGGAGAGGAGGATTTGAGATATACTCAGATGCCTCGGGTATTGGCTTGGGATGTGTATTGATGCAGAATGGTAGGGTGATTGCCTACGGTTCGCGTCAGTTAAAGGAACATGAAAAGAATTATGCCACACATGATTTAGAGCTCGCGGCGGTTGTGTTTGCATTGAAGCAATGGAGACATTATCTGTATGGAGAGACTTTTGAAGTTCATTGCGATCACAGGAGCCTTCAGTATCTATTCACTCAGAAAGATATTAATTCGAGGCAACGTCGTTGGTTAGAGCTAATCAAGGACTACGACTTTCCATTCAAATATGTACCTGGAAAGGGTAATGTGGTGGCTGATGCTTTGAGTCGGAAATCAGCTGACTTGGCATCGTTAGTTGGTGAGTGGGACATGATCGAAGAATTCAGAGATCTGGATGTGGCTATTGAAATGATAGACAGTAAAGTAATGCTTGCAGCAATGTCTGTCTTTGAACCAATGCTTATCACGGAGATCAAGGCTAGACAATTTCAAGACCTTGATTTGGTAAGGATTAGAGATAACCTTGCCACGAAGCCAGATTTCGTGTTAGTAGAAGGAGTTCTGTATTTTAGAGACAGATTATGTGTCCCAGCTCAAGAAGATCTTAAACAAGCTATCATGTTTGAAGCTCATCACACCAGGTATTCTATGCATCCTGAAAGTACGAAGATGTACAGAAATCTGAAGGATAGATTCTGGTGGAATAACATGAAGCGAGAGATAGCAGGTTATGTATCATCCTGCTTAACTTGCCAGCGTGTAAAAGTTGAGCACCGGAAACCACCGGGATTGCTTCATCCACTGAAAATTCCTAAATGGAAGTGGGAGCACATTACGATGGACTTTGTATCGGGTTTACCGAGGACGAGGAAGCAGCACGATGCCGTATGGGTGATCGTTGATCGTCTTACAAAGTCTGCACACTTCATTTCCATCAGAAAGGATATAGGATTCAGTGAGATGTCTAAACTGTTTGTCAAAGAAGTGACTCGATTGCATGGAACACCGGTCTCGATTGTCTCCGATCGGGATAGCAGGTTTGTGTCCACATTCTGGAAGTCATTTCAGAATTCGTTTGGCACTAGACTTCAGTTTAGTACTGCTTACCATCCACAGACAGATGGGCAGTCAGAAAGGACTATACAGACTCTGGAAGATTTGCTCCGTGCTAGTGTGATTGATTTCGGGAGTGATTGGGATGACCATTTAGCTTTGTGCGAATTTGCGTACAACAATAGCTATCACTCCAGCATTGAGATGGCACCATTTGAGGCATTGTATGGTCGGAAGTGTAGGACCCCAGTTAGCTGGGAAGAAGTTGGAACTCGGAGTTTCCATGGTCCTACGATTATTGCAGAAACAGCAGAGAAAGTCCAGAGGATACAAGAAAGGCTAAAAGTTGCTAGGTCACGGCAAAAGAGCTATGCTGACAATCGTCGGCGTGATCTAGAGTTTGCAGTTGATGATTTAGTCTTTTTGAAGACTTCTCCAATGAAAGGTACTGTTCGATTCGGACAGAAAGGGAAGCTTTCCCCGAGATTTATTGGACCTTTCAAGGTCACGAGTCGAATTGGAAATGTGGCTTATCGCCTAGACCTCCCATCAGAACTCTCCGGTATTCATAATGTATTTCATGTTTCTATGCTTCGGAAGTATGTGCATGATCCTTCACATGTCATTCATCATGAAGAGATCGAAGTGTTACCAAACACCACATATGTTGAGAAGCCAGTTCAGATCATAGATACAAAGGAGGCAGTTCTGCGTACTAGAACGATCAAGTGGGTCAAGGTCCTTTGGGATCATCATGAACCTAATGAAGCTACATGGGAACTTGAGGAGCAAATGGCTCAGAAGTATCCCGAGCTATTTGTTCAGGTAATTTTGAATTGAATTGTTTATTTTCCTTGTAATTGGATTGCATTGATTTGAATTGCATTCGGAGGACCGAATGGTTCAAAAAGTTGTGATAGTTGTCAGGTCTCGTCCCGAGTTAATCAAGATTAACTCTAGTTAATTGAAATTAGTGCTAGTTAACCATGTTTAACTAGTTTAATGGTAATTAATGACTAAGCTCGATGAGTTAGTCCCAAATGAATAGAATGAACGGATAATGAAAAGATTGAGTGGATTGGTTATGCTTAAGGCTAATTAACTGCGGTTAATTGAGCTAATGATGGTCAATGACCAAATAATATGGAATAAGCCTCAAATGAATGAATTGGGCTTAATGGAATGGTAAAGAATGGATTTGCATGGTTTAAATGGAGTTTTAGACTCAAACGTAGAAATGAAGGACTTTTATGTAAATACGAAATTTCGCGTATTTCGTCGAATACGGAAACTCTTGATACCAACGCGTGTATCTCGACGAGTACGTCAACTTTCATCATAGGTTCGAAGTCGTTTGACGAGAATCCGGTCAAATGACCCTTCATTTGACTTAAATTGTAATTTAGTGGAATGGATGGACTTAAGTGCACTTTCATAGCTTATATAAGCTAAAATAACCTAAATGAGATCATTCATCTCATTTCCATCTTCTTTCAAACCCTAGGCACCTTTCTTCTTGCTTTTTCTCTTCTTTCCTTCCAATCTTACTCAATCAAGAGGCAAACAAGGGATTTGTAAGTGTTTTCAAGGAGTTTTCATCCTTCACTTCATCTTCCCCAACTTTGTTTTCAAATTGTGAAAGTGTCAAGCTTGGAATCAAGGTTTTCTCTTGGAACTACAAGCTAAGGAAGGTTTATTCTCCATTCAACCTTCACAAAAGGCAAGTACTTATGCATTCTTATGATTTATAGTGTTTTAGAGATGTTGGAGTCTATTTGACTCAATTTCGGGAAGTTTTGCTTCAGAAAATCCGAAGTTCAGAACTGAACTTCTGAGCATGTGTCGGTTAGCCGACACCTGACCGACAAGCTAACCGACAGCTCTGGGAGTTGTCTCGGAGAGTTTCAGCTCTCTGGAATTCTGACCGACATTGTGTCGGTCAGCCTACATGGTAGTGTCGGTCGACCGACAGGTCAACCGACGGACTAACCGACAGATCTGAAATCTGTCTCAGTGAATTCCAGCTCTCTGGAATTCGAACCGACAATAGGTCGGTCAACCGACATGGTATCTTCGGTCAGCCGACACATGACCGAAGCCTGACCGACGAATATGTATCAGGAAGTGGACTGAAGAATCCAGCTTCTGGAACTTGAACCGACAAAGTGTCGGTTAACCGATAGGTCAACCGACGTTGTATGGTCGGTCAGCCGACAGGCCAACCGACAGCTGAGATGAACTCAGAAAAGATTATGGAAATGAAGCCTAATTTGTACAGGCTATTCCATGCTGATGTCTAAGCCTACATAAGTGTTAGCGAAGGTCGTCTCAATGTACAAATCAAATACATAAAGTGATATTCATCAAAAATAACATGTACATTGGATAACTAACGCTTCACTCGTTTGTCTGGCTTAGAAGTATGAATAGAATTGATAAGAGATGAATAGAATCCATGAAGTGACACAGAGGGGAACTTCATTGACATAGTGAACGTCATTGACATAATGCACGAAATGACAGAATACGTGAATTGAATTAATGAAATGAAATGAAATGAATAGTCACTAAAGGTGACAGTAACTTGAATGAATGAATAATTCCTGCTGCAGTAGATGTGAGGGGCGTTCCGGAGCCTCGTGGAATGCCAGTGCTCTCTGATCAAGACACTGGAAAATCTCCACCATTGTGAAAAGTCATGTAATGAAAAGTGAAACAATCTTGAAGCCTCGGCCATGAATGGTTTGCCCTTCCGCCTTGTGCTTAATTAATGTGACTAAATGAAAATTGAATAATCTTGAAGCCTAGGCCATGAATGGTTTGCCCTTCCGCCTTGTGCTTACACTGCTTCCGTTGGAAGACACGAAATGAACGAAATGAACGAAATGAAAAGATATGATTGACATAGATATTTGTTATGGAATTGAAGTAGGTTATATAGAACTGTTAAGTTCTTTTATTGTAGAACTGTTTAAGTTCTTACCTTATTGAATTCTTGTATAGAATTGTTAAAGAATTGTTAAAAACATGAAGAATCATGAAAATGCATGTATCTTGTTGAACCTTCGTGTTCACGTGTTATTGATGATGTCACAGGCCCAGATGCCCGTGCCGGTCCTGCCGAGGCCGCGCCGCCTGCGGAGGAGGCCCGTCCGTTACCTCCAGGAGGTTTAGCGGAGTGGGCGTAGTCGGAGGGCGATTGTAAATGAATGTTTTTGTAATAGAGAATTTTGGATTGTGATTAAATACCAACTGTATTGTATTTTAAGCGTGCAGTGTTGGTTTTAGTGGGCTGTAAATTTGTATAATAGAACTTAACTTTTGTGTAAAGTTAATTGTAGTCAATGTATATATACATGTTTTCCGCACATTGTACATTGACAGGTATTGTGATTTGATATCCCTTGTGAGTCTTGTCTTAACTTCGGTTAATTCAGGATTTACGGGAGTAAGTATGGTTCCGCGACTCGGGGGTCCGTCCGAAGTAATCAGATCTCGGGCCCGGGTCGTGACAACAATTCCAAGAATATCTCTAAAAATTATATGATGATGTAAAGGGAATAAACTTCCTAAATATTGAGATTTCTTGCAATTCCCGCCTAAAACTGTAGCAGATAACTTCCCGAGGTCATATCTCCCTCAATATAGCTCTGATTTAGGAAATCTTGGGCTCTACGGATATTTACTCGAAAAGAGCTTTCCAACGGTGGCTAAATTGCGCCGATCTGACACTCGGTTTGAGAGTTATGGCCATTTTAAGTTGCTGCCCTTGAAAAATCCGGGAATAATTATGCAAAAATGGAAGCTTCTATGTTGGCATGCAATGGGGTGTGTGGGGCCCATTGTGGACTTCCAAGCATGCTTGGACTCTCTCTTTGCTTGCTTATTTGACTTCTCTCTTCTCAAATTTCATCAATGTAGGTCCCATGTTGATTTGTCCTACAAATTGAAAGAGGCAATTTTAACATTAATCATATATAAGAAAATAATTATGAACCATGTATGGGACCCTACATTCCTAGTGATGCACCAAAATGACCAACTTTCCAAAAATAGCACATGGTGCAAAAAATAACAAGATATGCATTGATGAAATCAAAAGCCTAATTTTGGGGTGATAAATGAGATAAGAAAAACTTAATTTCAAAAAGTCATGCAATTCAATGAATTTTGATCAATTTTGACAATTTCTCCAAAAATATCCTCAAATGCATGTAATCATGAAATTAAATGCAATTCTATGCAGTTAAACCTAATTAAGTCCACAAATGCTAATGAAATGATGAGTTAATGACCTAGCTTTGTGGACTTATCAGCCTTTGCACACCATCATGATTTCTGATCAGAACAGAGCTAACTGCTGAGGGGGAAGCAGAGAGGTACAAATATAACACCTCGCCTGGTGCAGCATGTAAAAGGAGAGGAGGTGCGGCCAAGTAGGCCTTAAGCTTCTCGAAGGCCTCCTCAGCCTCAGGTCCCCATTCGAAAGCCTTTCGGAGAATTTTGAAGAAAGGCAAACACTTATCTGCAGACTTGGAGACGAATCTGTTGAGTGTTGTAATTCTTCTATTGAGGCGCTGTAGCTCCTTGGTGGAAGAGGGCGACTTCATGTCGAGTATAGCTTTGATTTTATCGGGGTTCGCCTCAATTCCCCTCTGGTTGACCATGAAGCCAAAGAATTTTCCCGATCTTACGCCGAAAGCGCATTTCTCAGGGTTCAACTTCATGTGGTAGGACCTGAGAACATTCAAGGTCTCTTGAAGATAGTCGATGTGATCTGCTGCAGCGAAGCTCTTCACCAGCATGTCGTCCACATAAACCTCCATTGTTCGCCCAATCTGGGACTAGAATATTTTGTTCACTAGGCGCTGGTAGGTTACACCTGCTTTTTTCAACCCGAAGGGCATGACCCTGTAGCAGTAGGTCCCCTTCGGAGTGATAAACGACGTCCTTTCTTGGTCTGGGGGATGCATGCTGATCTGGTTGTATCCAGAATAGGCATCCAGGAAGGAGAGAAGTTCATGTCCTGCTGTGGCGTCGATGAGGAGGTCAATCCGCGGCAGCGGATAGCTGTCCTTTGGGCATACCTTGTTAAGCTCAGTGAAGTCGACGCGGAGGCGCCACTTCCCATTGGCTTTTGTCACCATCACCACATTTGATAGCCATTCGGGATACGCTACTTCTCTGACCGCTCCATTTTCTATCAGCTTCCCGACCTCTTTGTCCATCGCTTGTGTAAGGTCCGTGACCTTACTGGGTCAGTTGGGCCCAATAACCGGCCCGTTGACCCATTTATTTGAAATTATTATTATTATTGTTTTGGTTAGATATTTAGGTGGGTTTAGATGGTGAGCGAGTTTCTTTTAACGTTAGAATAGTGTTTGCGGAGTTTCGTTGGATTCTGAGTTCGTTTGACCCTAGTAGGGAGGTAGTTTGCAATTTAGGGAAAATTGAGTGTTTTTCCGAAAAATTCCTATCGCTGTGATTTTGGGTTCGTTGGAAAGGTCTTATCGCGCTGATCATTTTTGTCTTCTGGCTCGTTGCGATTCGACGACCAGAAACCCCTCTAATAATTGATTCTTTCACCGGACCCACTTAAGGGTAAACTTGTATTTTCCTCCTCCCTTTCTTCTTAATCAAGAGATTAGCCCTAATCTCTTTTCATTCTCTGCAACGAGAACTCTACTGCAGCCATCTCCTTCTTCCTTATTTTTCCAAGGTTCCGGAACTCTTCCCCAGAAAGGCCATCTCGAAGATCCAAACCGCTCATCTTCTTCCTCGCGATCTCCCCTTTTCATTGACATCAGTTTGGTAAGATTTCCCTCACTTTCATCTTTTCAATCAATTCTCTTTGGTTTAGATTTAGGCTTGATCCCAATCTTTTCCTTTCTTTTCTTTTCCTTTGCGTGTTAGGTTGCGTTTGGTCGGGTTAGATTTGTGGGTTTTGGTGATAGAGAGCTTCTCTTCGAATACCCCGATTCCAATCTTCTTCTTGGTTGAGGCAAGTAGATTCGCATTTATAATTATACATGTGTGTATGTTTCCCATTGATTGGTTGTGTTCTTGTTAGATTTCCCAAAATTCCAAGCATGTTTCTGTTGTTAATTTGAGATTAGTATGTTAAAATAGTTTTGGGGTAATCTTTATTTAAATTGTAATTTATCTTTTAATTGATGTTACCGGATGTAAGTGGATGAGATGATGGAATGGCCTGGGGGTGCGTGCGTGAGTGAATAAAATGAAATATATAAAAAAAAAAAAAGAATGCTCTGTACTGTTGAAGTTCAGAACGTCAGAACGTTCTGAACGTTCAGTTCAGTTCAGAACGTTGAGACGTTCTGAACCTCATCCGGCGCAGGTACAGGTCCAGCGCAGGTACAGTACAGGTACAGTATAAATATATAAAAATATATATGTATATTTATATATATATAAAGGCCAGATCTCTATGGGTCATATCTTTTAATCCATCCGTTGGAATTCTACATATAATATACCGTTGGAATGCTCTCGAGATGTAGAATCCAATGGTTCTAGTTTCATCACGATCGGAGGTCGGGAAGTGATGTAAATACTCAGATTACTGTTTCAGCTCTTGTTTTAGTGTAAATGAGACTAATAACTTAGGTTTGGGCCTTAGATATTGGAAACCATGAACTTAGTCTTTCACGTGACCATTAATGGGTATTAAAAATCGTAGCACGTGGCTTGGTGTGCTTCGATGGGTTGTCTAGGTATTCGTGTATTGTGTATGGTTTAACCGAATGCGTATGGAGTTGAATCAATCAATGTTTAACATGATTGTACACCCAGGAATTCTATATAAACATTGTTGATTCGAATTCCCCACGCACTCCGTTAAAACATATGTGGTACATGGATGACAACACTTGCCTAGGATTGGATTGTAATCTCTTCTTGACTTGTTAACTGTATCCGTTGATTATCGTTCTTTGTACACTCTCTTGGCATAAAACACCTAATTAATTATGAAACATAAACTCTTGTAGAATTAGAACAAGGACCTGACTTAGAGTGTACCTTAGGAACTGTTTATCGTGTATTGATAAACATGACTGGCTAGCATGTAAGGGATTATCGTGTGTGTGTTTGTCTTATATTGATTTGAATGAGATAATTCCTAAGAACATGCCTTGTTTGATGAGCTAGCCAGACTTGCTTGTCTTGGTTTTCCCCATGTGTCAACACCACTTTATTATTATTTGCATATCATAGCCAGCTGCAGTTTTGGGTTTTATTGATGGGCCGGTTACTCGGACATCGGGGTGGGCAGTCGGCTTTGGACGGCGTCCATGGCGTTGAATAGTTGGGAGCGGGCTTGGACCGTGCTACTATTCCCAGGACCGGGAGCTTGGATCCCCCTGGAGCCGGACTTTGGTATCAGTAGTCCGGATAGGATTGTTACTGGTACCCCGTGGGGTGGACATCCACGGAGTCTCCCTCTTGTGCATTGCATTACATTGATAGTGGTGATTGTTAGTATTGCTAGGATTCCTGATATTGATTCTGTGGTTATTTACTCATGCTTTATGCCTAGTTTTGTTCCTTGTATTCACTTGATTATGTTCTGTCATTACTCTTTCACTTGATGCATGTTATGTTTTAATTATATCTTGCTTATCTATTGCTCAACATGTCGTTGACTCTGTTCCTTGGTGTACAGACTCCTCAGGTGAGTACTACTACGAGGAGCAGGCCGGTGAGGAGATCCCAGAGGATCTCCAACCAGCAGAGGAGGCACGAGAGTGGAGTGCCGATGACATAGAGTAACGTCATCACTATCAGGCACATGAGAGACTCATAGGGGCACTTCATTAGATTTTATTAATTCATTATTATTATCGTTGGAACTTTCTTTCATTGACTTCGTTGATTTAATGATCTTAGTTTTGGGATGTTCGTTGTAATTAATTTAACTTCTGTATAGGTTTAATTATTCTTCTTGCAACTTTAAATTTAATTGAGATTTATTATCCATTGTTGATATCAATGTATGAATTCCGTTATTTGTTTATGATTTGAGGTTCAAATACATTATCCTCACAGCGGACTTACGATCCTTGGGCCTAAAGGACAAAATTTTTAAATTAGTCCTAAATTTCACTCCTCGGATCCGGTTATTTCTCTAATCGGGTTCGAGGGACGTGACAGCTTGGGCCCTTTCAGTGGAGGCGCCCCTTAGCTTTTGTCGAACAGGCTTGTGGCGAGGGTCGGCATTGAGGCGGTGAGTGGCGACTTTAGGATCAATCCCTTCGAGATCCGCATCTGGTCGTGGATTCGGTTCCCACAGACACTCTTCTGTCAGGATGTTCTTCATTTAAGGCCACCGGGGTAAGTTTCTCAACTGGTTCCCCTCTTTCTGTGGTGGCGTCATCCCTCGGGTCCAAGATTTCAGCTTGTAATGCCTCCTGGGTCTTCTTGGCCTTCATTGAGGAGACGTAACATTCTCTTGCTGCAACCTGATCTCCCCTGACCTCCCCCACTCCATTCGGGGTCGGAAAACGGAGGATGAGATGACAGGTGGAAAGGACGGCCCTTAATGTGTTAAGGGCAGGTCGTCCTAATATGATGTTGTAAGCGGACGGGCAGTCTATCACCAGGAAGTTCACTATTGTAGTGGAGCTTCGGGGTGCTGCCCCGGTTGTGACTGGCAATGTGATTGCCCCAAGGGGATACACCTTCTCCCCTGAGAACCCAATAAGGGGGGATTTTACAGGCAGCAGTCTTTCCCGGCCCAGCTTGAGCTGGTCATAAGCTTCTGCGAATAGGATATCCGCAGAGCTGCCGTTGTCCACCAAGATCCTACGCACCTGGAAATTGGCAACGGTCATGGTGAGCACCAGAGGGTCGTCATGGGGGTGCTGGATCCTTTCCAAATCCTTGTCTGAGAAGGATATGGTATCGCTAGCGCCATGCCTGGGCGCCTTGGATGGGCATGTTTCATCAGGATGCCTTGCCCTTCTGGCGTGGGACTTCATGGCAGAGAGTGACTCTGCTAGTCCGCCCGAGATGGTTCGGATCTCCCCAATGGGCTGTTGGTCCTCCAGATTGTGAGGTGGTGGTGGTGGTGGTGGTTGCCCCCTACTAGCAACATACTAGCGCAGGTGACCACGCTGAATGAGATCATCAATCTGCCTCTTGAGGTCATAGCAATCATCGGTGTCATAACCATGGTTGCGATGAAAGCGACAGTATTTGGCCGGGTTTCTGTGGTTTGGAGGGGACTTCATCTTTCCAGGCCATTTTATGGCTGGGTCATCTTGTATTTGGAGCAAAATGTGCTCAACAGCGGCATTGAGGGGGGTGAATGCTTGTCGGTCTCTCTGCGGAGCAGGACCGAGTCGGTCTCTGACAGGTAACATCTCTGTCCTGCTTCGCTTGTTGCTTGTCTCCTTCTTTTCGTCTCTGTCTCGCTCCTTCCCCTTGTCCCCTGATCTGGAAGACTCACCTCGCCTAGCCCTGGTAATGTCTTCAGCATTCAGATACTTCTAG
This sequence comes from Umbellularia californica, assembly GCA_028538565.1. NCBI lineage: Eukaryota > Viridiplantae > Streptophyta > Magnoliopsida > Laurales > Lauraceae > Umbellularia > Umbellularia californica. Next base: position 75,285,987 of record JAPQWN010000006.1, on the reverse strand, counting down.
GCCTTTGCTAGTAGCTCTGGCATGCTCTTTGGCGGGCGCTTCATCACTGAGAAGAGGAAACTCGCCGAGCGGAGGCCTCCCAAGAAGGCTGTCATGGTCACTTTGTCGTCGGGCTCTTCGACCTGGAGTACCTCCTCGTTAAAACGAGTGAGGTAGCTCCTGAGGCTCTCATTTTTGGCCTGCTTTATGCTGAGTAGGTGTGTGGCAGGCTTCTGGTGGCGGCGCCCTCCAATAAAGTGTAAGACGAAGGACTTGCTCAACTCCCCAAAGGTGGCGATGGAGGCGGGGGCGAGATTGGCAAACCACTGCCGGGCGGAACCCTTCAGTGTGGTTGGAAATGCCCTGCACATAACCTCGTCAGGGATATTATGTAGCTGCATTATGGTCTTGTAAGTCTCCAGGTGGTCCAATGGATCTTTCGCTCCATCAAAGGTCTCCATGGATGACATTTTGAACTTCGGAGGAAGTGGGTAGTTTACCATGTCGGGCTTGAACGGTGTGTCCGTTCGCCTGACTAGGTAATCCACCGTTTCTGGAGCCTGCGCCTTCATGGCGTTGAAGACATCCCTTAGCTGATTCTGCATTTCCTTGATCTTCTCGTCCCAGCGATTGGGGGCATCCATGGACGGATCATGGAAATAACTCCCATCCTCTACGCTTTGATTTTCACTCTCCCCCTCTTGGAAATGAGGATTTTCCCCATTAGAAGCAGAGGGAGGAGGTGGAAGTCCTCCGTGATTAGCTCCCCCGAAGGTGGGAGTCCTCCAAACTGGGCTCCACCCGGAGGAGGAGGTCCTTGTTGATGGGCACCACCCTGATGGGCGCCTAGGGGATGAGGCCCATGGGCGCCCAGGTGAACTCCATGGGCGCCCGGGGGATGGGCGCCCAGGTGAACTCCTTGGGCGCCATGGAGATGGGTGCCCGGGGGATGGGCGCCCGGGGGAGGAGCTCCGCGGCGTGGAGCTCTTGGATGTCTCGGGCGCGGTGCTCCTTGTGGTATTCCTTCAAATTGCGCTCCTCCCTACCCTGCTCCCTGTCCTGCTGCGAGCATGAGCTGTAGGATCTGCTGGTTTTGGGTCACCAGCTGCTGCATGGTCTCCAACATCTGTTGAGGAGTGGGAGCAGGAGCATTTGGGGCAGGATTCGTCGGTGGAGGATCACCTTCGCCTTCTCGCGAGGGATTATCCTCTGGTCGTCTTGTAGATCGTGTGGTGATCATCATAATTTTGCAAAGAGAAGGATTCTGACGTGAGAACTTTAGTCGATCCCCACAGACGGCGCCAAACTGATGATGCACAAAATAACTTCGCACACCACCGGTCAGTTAATAGGTAATTAATGCAGTAATTAATGTGGAGAGAGAGATTATAGTGGTTCGGTCAGTGTGACCTACGTCCACTCCAAAAAGGCAGAGGTTGCCGGATATATTATATCTCAAAGTGTCATGGGATTACAAACTTAAGAGAATGAGAGAGAGTGTAGAAGGAAGAATATTGCTTGCCCCTCAAATACCGAGAGGCTCTTTAATTTATAGTCTTCCCCTAACAGATGGGGACGACTTTACAGCGCCGTTGACGAGGAGCCTTCGAGCTGTTCTCGATGGGCGAGGCAGTTGGGATATTCTCCGCAGGACTTGGTAAAAGCGGGATGTGGCCTTACTACTTCCGAAGCGACGTGGGTTGCTGTGACGTGGCCAGGCATCGTGGATTTGGGCCCGGATTCCATTGGACCAAACGGATCTCCATTAATTTAGGCTTTGGCTCATTACGGACTGGGCCACTCGGGCCTGACTCATCAACAATGATCCCTAGATTTAGATCAGTCTAATTTAGGACTGAGATATTTTACAATTCCTCACACATACTAGCAAAAAGTTGAAAAAAAAAAAAAAAAAAAAAGGAGACAAGTTATAAGAAGGCATTTCTATATAAGAGGGCATTTCTATCTTGTTTCTAAATATGGATCTAGATTGAAAGAAACAACCCAAGTTGCTTCTCCCCCCTTCAATTCTTGTCATCCTTTTGGAATTTTGTGACCAAATTTTTGGTGTTCATTTTTTCTCCCCTAATGGCCCTCTAATCACATTATGGTAGGGTAAGATTTGATCCATTTGTTTGTCTTGTTTATTGTAATTTGAAAGGACTAGGTAGACGAGGACTCTATCTCTATTAAACACCACTCATACCTTATCTAATTCCCCCAATTCAGAGCCTTTTCTTTTGGGGGTTTTTCTTTCCTGCTTTCTTAGAGAAGAAGATAGCGAGACATCGAGAGGAAAGAGGAGGATGTGAAACTTAGAGCCAACAAATTCTCAGAGAAGCAGCCTATTGGCACAGATGCACAGAGCAAAGACAAGAACTACAAGGAGCCCCCACCAGCTCCTCTCTCTGAACTAGTAGAGCTCAAATCATGGTCCTTCTGGAGGGCTCAAATCTTTGTAGAGCTTGTCCCATTAGATAATTAAGAGGACGTTAAAATTTGGTAATTTTAAAAAATCACGTTCATTGGATATTACCAACTATTTGGAATTTTTTTAAAAATCTTTTTAAAGATAAAAGTAAATGGTCATGAAAGAAAATTTGCTTAACACCCATTTTATGACCTAAGATGGGACAATTGACGGTATATAAATTTACTGCTTTAAGAATGCACCCAAAAAAAAATTATGATAATATTGGGACGACCCAGTAGTTGGGAGTCCCATTCTCATGCAAACACATAAAGTCTGATCTTTGGGGCCGGGTTCTCTTTTCTGAATGTGCACATGGTCTTTGCACATGGTCTTTTCTCCAACTTGTGCTGAAGTTTACTCCCCCATTAATTGATTCCATCAAAGATCAAAAAGTCTAAAAAGTCGTCATTATCTAGCTAGTGAGAATAGGCTTTTTATCTAGTGAGAATAGGCTAATGACTGTCACACACTCTACCACATGCTGTATTTTAATTAAAAGTTATAAGAAATTCATTACAGTTTCTAAGAAATAAGAAAAATAAAAAAAATGGCTGCTAAATGCATATTCATTTTTGCTCTCAACACACTACAATTTTTTATGCCCAATATACACGCATGTGGAAAATTACCTAAAAGGACACTTACCAAACCTTCCCCAACATCTTTCTACCCTCACCCCAGCCCCCACTGCCCCCTCCAATAGCACCGCCAGAGGGGAGAGAAGGAGAAAGACACGGAGAGGGAGAGAGAAAGAGAGAGAGGGAGGGTGGGTGGAGGTGGGCAGGGAGAGGAAGAGGGAGTGTAGAGAGAAGTTAAGAGAGCAAATAAGTTTGTTCACAAAAGATGGGGTGTGTAGAGAGTAATTTGGTTAATTTTTTTAACTTTGTGGTTGTAGAGAGAAACAGTGTGGTGAGAGCAAATTTGTAAAGAATTCGACGATCTTTAATTTTGACTTTATAGTAGAAGGAATTTCCATCACGTGCCAGGTCCTTTGAAAATAAAGTGCCATATACAAGAGCCATATGCCCATATCTGCCTGACTAGGAACTTTGGGTGGGTGTAATTCTCAACAAAAAACTCACCAATCAAGAGTCTGTTCCACTCGCCATTATTGAAGATGCTATGAAGGAAAAGGTTTTCTCAGGAACTAAGAGGCCGTGGAAAGGAAACTCTCAAAAACATCCTTGTAAAAGGTCATATTAAAAAATCAACTAGAATGTGCATAGGATCCCATAAAAAAACTTCTATGGTGTGTTACTGAGGGGGCATTATTTCATTATTTCACTGGCTGAGTTGAGGCACATCCAGGCTCTGGCCGATTTAGAAATGGAGGCCCGTACTTGGCTCAAGCTTGGGGTAATCAATGTCAGGCCTAAGCACATGCAATTAGTCAAACAGACTGGGCTGGGGTAAGCTTTCTATAAGTAATTTGGGCTTTCTAGGAATTGTCTGGACAAATTAACCAATAATTACAATCACTTGTTATTCGAGTAGGGCAGGATGGGCTTTGGGCTTTCTATCATTTAACTCAAGCCCGGGCCAAATTGTACATCTAGAGCCCGCGGAAAGCAAGCTGGACCCGTACCCCTATTAATATTTGATAGCAGACACTCTTTCAAACTTGTTGTAGAAAATTACATTAACTCCGAGAAGAGTTTGTGGATTAGTTATTCATCTTAACTTAGACGGACCCATGTAGATTGCCACCCATCTTAATATGAAGCCATCCTATGAGAAAAGTTAGCAATGTCCAATAATTCATAATTTTTGGTAAATGATTTAAAAGTTAGATTGGTGCTATTGCTCTTATATCTCTAATGTCCTATGTATCTATTAAAAGTGTCCTCCTAACCATAGTTGTCAATATCGTTTTAGACCCCTTTATGTTGGGCCTTCATAATAAAAAGTTTCAGCCAATTTGAAATTTCAGCGAAACTTTTCAGAATTACATCTGAGAAAAATATAAGATTATATATATATATATATATACCGTGGAGCTGTTTTTAATATTCCAAAACAGTTTTGGTGGAGCCAAATGCATCTTGTACGTCACTGCAGTATCTAACCATTCACAGATTCACTTATCCAGGATAAATGCAGCCCACTTGATGAGTGGCCGACACAGAGGGAACATAAATATCTAGAGAACACGTCTCTGTAAAGGAAAAGAAAGCTTGCTTTTCATACGCTAGCAAAAAAATTTCAGTGAGTTTGGGCCCTCAACAACCATGTCGCAGAAGAATCCTCCGCCTTCAATCATTTTCATGTAATTCCAAGTAATGAAGTTGCTTGTATCCTTTTTAACGCATTCTCCCCCTTTCTTCACTGGTGATCTCTTTTGTTAATTCTTGTACAGAGGGAGGCCTACTTAGATCATTCTTACCCTTTCAAACACTTGTCTCCGGATGGAATTAGAACTATTGGTAATTTGAAATTAATCTCGGGACTAATTAATAACTATCAAATCTGATCACAATAAGCTTGCACCGTATATATAACCGTTAAAGTTAGAGAGAAATCATTGAATTAAGAGTTAGGATCATTTGACCAATATAACATTATATCTTTGCACTCTTGCAATGCTAAATAATCCCAAACTCCATTCCAAGGCAAGAAAGTTACGTATTAAAAACCAAATTCGTTTAACAAAAGCACACCTCAATATGAAAAAAGATCTGTGACTAACATATGTAAATGGGTGCAAACAGATGAATCTAAACTTTCACGAGATTTGTAAGAAAAGGGGTAAAGTCATTTGAATAATTTAATATCTTATATTTCTAGTAGGGGTAAAGTCATTTGAATGATGTAATATCTTATACTTTCAACTACAATCAATTTTCCTGTCTTTGTCGATGATGACTGCGGGGCCCACTAAAGGGAGACCACAAGCACTCTGATAAATTGACTAGACCTGACTCCTGATCAGAACCCTTTCCTCACACCACTGACAATGTTCATATATTACATGCAACAGGACCACTGGCATGGGCCATGGGATCACAATCATACTGTCGTATATTACATGCAACAGGACCACTGGCATGGGATCACAATCCTACTGTCTGACTCTCCTTTGTGATACGCGGCCCATTTTTCTTCTACATTTTATCTTTCCTTTACACCCATGTTATGGAGGGGTCCATGCCTGAGGGACTTAATTGAACTTATTAGATGGACCAACCAAACAAAAGTTAATTAGCCTTTTTTTTTTTTTTAGATAGAGAGATGCTCTTCTAACATATGAGATGTAGCAAATTTTAACTATAATAAAACCATCCCATTAAAACTGAGCATTTGATTGACAATATACTGAACATTTGAGTTTTTAAATAGTTGGATTTTGTTATGTTTAATTTTTTATGAAGAAGGTTTTTCGCATCCCTTAAATAAAAGAAGATGATATTTATTTTAAATGGTTTAGATTTTTGATAGATATGCTTATATGTTAAATTTCACTTGAATCCCTAGTGCATTTTTTTGAGTTTGGGCCTTAAAGCCCCAAAGTCACCAACTCACCAGAAATTTTTATTTACCCAAAAAAGATATGACTCACCGGAAAATTGTAAGAGTTGTCAATGGCAAAAAATAAATTGAACTACTAGAAATAAGTGTGCCCATTTTATAATTTCATTTAATGTTTCTATTTCACCTCTTTTTTCAGTTGAAAAAAAGTCATCAACTGAGACTGGAATTGGATCCCCTGGCAGTCTTCCATGAGTAGGATGTATGGAAGATGGAACTTCATTGTGGGGCCAACGGCTCACCCATACATAATCCAAATCATTCAAATGAAATGCCACCTTCTCCCATCACATATTTTCATATTTTACTTAAATAGAAGTTGGTCAAGCAATAAATTTGACCACATTACCAATACAACATTAGTACAACTTAAATAGACTAAAGGCATGCTTGTTTATTAGAATTCTTAGAATTCATGTTTAAAGGAATTTCAAATTATCCAAAAATTGTCTCCTTGAGACGGAATTCCAAATCCCTCCTCTTGGTGAAACATTTGATATTCCAAACAAATGTATTTAAGATGGAATTCAAAGAATTCCAAAAGGTCATTTGAGACTTTTTATGTGGTTGGAATTTGGAATTTTGATAAAATAAACATAGTATTTCAAATGTCAGGGGACAAGATATCATATCATATATATAGAGGGATATTCAAGTGCATCCATCCCTCATCATTGTGGTGAGGGACAACCCCTTTTTAGGAAGTTTCAAGTACAAAAGAGAAGTACAAAATAGAAGTACACTTCTCTTTTGTACTTGAAACTTCCCAAAAAGGGTTGTCCATCATCACAATGGTGAGGGATGAATGGACATGAATATTCTCCATATATATATAAATTCTAACATACCAAATTCTTATTAGGAATTCTCGTAAAGAAACAAGCCCTAAGCACATTATCAGTCATGTGCTGAAACTTACAATGGGACTAACTCCTACCAAAGTAAAGTCATACCATCACTTTAGGAGATGATATTCATTTAAAAAGGTTCTTTTTATCAATATGCGGTTCACCAAAGTTGACAAGTCCAAGATTTTCATTTTAGAGGGACGGGCTCGAATTTACCTGCAAATTCAAAATTTTCATGTGAGTTTTAAGAGCCGGCAAATATTTTCATGGGGGAATTTGGAGACTGGGTTCCAAAATTTAGAGGACCAAGGACATATGTGGCTATCTACTTCCACCCACCACGCGTGGTATGTGGAAGACATTGATCATTGATGAGTGATGGAGCCAGACTCCTCGTGGGCTGAACAAATAGTTTGTGTTGAAGTTAACTTCATGGTTAAAAAACAAATAGTTTGTGCTGAAGTTAACTTCATGGTTAAAAAACAAATAGTTTGTGCTGAAGTCAACTTCATGGTTAAAAAAACACACAGGCCCACGAAAGCATGTGAAAAGCCATTCTCTCTCTTCTTCATCTCCACCATCTCTCAATTCCCTCTTCATTCAATGAGATAGAATACTTCCTCCCCAAAGACCCCTGAAAGAAAAAAAGCTCTCACATTCAAGGAGATGGAGTCGAAACTACGGTTTGGTGTTCTATTCGAGGAATGGAAGCCATATCTGGTCATGTCAGCACTCGGTGGACTCCTCCCTGCAACTTACATGATTCTCGTTCAATCTCTCCTCTCCAACGGTATCAACGGTCTCGTTTTACTTGTCTACCAGCATTTCATCGCCACTGTCTTTTTGTTCTCCCTCGCTTTCTTCTTAGAAAAGTGAGTAAACTTTCCAAGTAATGTGAAATTCCAGGGACATCTCAATTTCCAATTAGTAATTCTCATTTCTTGTGTTGCAGAGGAAAAAGGCCTCCGATGACGCTTGAGATAGTGTGCTACTCTTTCCTCTTGGGACTTCTCCAGTAAGTTATGAAACATATTTACACCATTGGTTAGTGTATAGTCTGGATGGCTGTGGCTAGTTGACTATACACCATATAGCAGTGTATGCGATTTGTGTTTGTCAATTTTCTCTCATATTCAATTAAGGGGAAGATTTCAAAGCAGGGCTTTAGTTTTGTCCCATTTTCAAATCAGGACAAAAAAAAAAGGAAAGAGAGGAGAGAGAGGAGAGTTGAGTTTTGTCATGGTTTGAGATATTGTGTGTATGTTCTCGTGTGGAGCCCGCACGTGTAGAGGGAAGGAGTCCCCCTTGTCAAGAACATCACTTTGGACGGCATATGCTTGAGATCTTATAAAAAAAATATATCATTAAACATAAATTTATTAAGTTTCTTTACCTAACCAAAACTTTAAATGTTTATTAGATCTGACCAGTTGGTTTTGATACCATATTAAGTTTTTTTAACTAACCATTATTCTTATCAAAACCTCGAGACCTTAGTAGAAACAATATAAATACTTTTTAATACTCTCCTTTGGGTGAAGCCCACTCCTCAGTGAATTTAATATTTCAAATCGTTATGGAAAAAATAATTTTAAAAATAAACTTTCTATGGCTTTATTATTTTATTCTTTTTCTCACTTATCTATCCTAAAATTTGTGGATACTTAGAACTTGAAAGGGGTACTCTGTTTCAAGATCATCAGCATGTGAAATAATTTTTGTTGACACTTTTTATCTGCGTCTAAACCTCTGAGTGGTATAGTCATCCATTTATGCTGTCCCTTTGCACAATAATTGCACTAACCTTGCTGTTGCCATACAAAGTACAAAAAAGATGTTGAGAGGTGGAGGGCACGGGTTAGCCATTGTTGAGAGAGGAGGAAAATTGTTAGTGGTTGTGGATGTGTGGGAAATTGGAGTTATTTTTCCTCATTAGATGAAAAACCATAGGCAATGTTTGTTTTTCAAAAGCTAGAGTACTGGAATGTGGGGGAAAAGTAATTCTAATGGTTGTGAATTTTACTTTTGGTTTGGTCACACCAAGTGAGAAAGTGCAGTCTCAACCACCAAATAAAAAAGTTCACTTATGCTTTGCCAACTCTATAAAATGCAAGTAAAACGGTTACTTTACAGCTTATTGAATTGTCATCTCATTTAAATCACTTTACCTCACGAAAACAAATGTATTTTTATTTTATTGGAAAATATAATTGTCCCTTCTGCATAACCATTAGTTTTCTCACTGTTTTGACGTTTACTTTGTTTTGATGTTTACTTTAGTTTTAGAACTGCTCTAATGACCCTGAACAAAAATGAATTTCCATGGAGAGAGCAAGGAATTGGAGAGTTACATAAACAACACCTAGTAGTTGTTACTGACTGACCAATTTCAATGGCTGTGATCACAGGGTAACACTATGCCAATTATTTCTAACACTCAGTCTGGGGTTCACTGGGGCGACATTCCAGAGCGTTGCCATGAACACAAATACTGCAGTGATCTTCGTATTGGCTGTTATTTTCAAGGTGGAGAGGCTTCGATTCTGGAGCATCCATGGGCAGGCCAAGATCTGGGGTGTGGTTGTTTCAGCCATTGGATCTACGGTGATGGTGATGTGGACTGGACCAGCTCTTCTTCCTCTATCGACTACCTCCAAGGCCTCCCATGACAAGACCATGGGTGCAGCTATGCTCTCCCTCGCCGTGCTTTCTGGGGCCTCTTGGAATCTCCTCATGGTGAGTGAAGCTGATTTGTGTGGTTTGGAGAGACCGGACCCTGAATAGAAATAGAGAGATACTGTTTCATCCAATCTACATTCGCTAACGGTGTAAAATCTGTTCTTTGATTGTTTTTATTCTAAGAAAGCAATTGAGAGGTGCATTACCTGGCATAAGATTTTACACAATTGGCGAATGTGGATTGGATGAAACAATATTTTCTTATTTCTACAAAACGGGGGATCTGGACTCTAGTTTGGACCATCTATTCAGTAGACCCTGGGAATCATTGATGATCCATTGGGTCCACGATCAAGCAATGTGTTACTGTGCTTACACTGCATTACTCGGGCCATGACCCATTGAGTTCTTGTGAGTAAGTGATTTGGTCATGACTATCCATTTTGTGGGCCCATGATCCTTTGAGTTCATGGACCAAACAGTGGTTATTATGTGGGTCATGTCGTGCTTGGGTCATGATCCATTGAGTTCAGTGATCAAGCAATTAGTTGCTCGTAGGCCCTGCACTGAATGGTTCTTGACCCAGTCAGTTCTGGTGAGTGTAGGTGATTGATTTGCTTTGGACCGTCCATTTAGTGGGCCCAACATTTCATAACTCAAGATCCATTGAGTTCACCCATCATGCTGTGTCGTCATTCAGGCCCCACATTATGTGATTCATGACCCATTGAGTTTAAAGATCAAGCAATGTGTTGTTGGCTGGGCACCACATTGCATGGCATGTTGACTCATTGGAGTTCATTGATCAAGCAATGTTTATAACATGATTAATGCATATGAGTAATAATGAATAAGATTGTGCTAACGTGTTATCAGCCATGTGCTCAATCTTATGACGTGACCAACTTCAATTAAATTAACATTTTAGAATATATCATTGTAGGGGATGACACTCATTTTTGAACTATTCGAATAATCAATATATAGGTGAGCTCACACATCCCACTCACACAAAGGGGTGGGACTTGGCTCATGTTTCTGGATTATTTTGAAAAAAATAAATAGCAAAAGGTCTTAAAACTAATTGAATCAGATATGAATTGTTGTTTTTGAAACTTTGCATCCGACGTGGAAACTATCACACCCCTCCCACACCAAGGATATATGAAAAATGGAAATATATGCATAGAGTAACCTGTAGACATTTTAAAGCAGATTAGATATACTTTTTCTTGAATATTGTTTGTATGGTTCTTATTTCATTATAAAATTAGTGGCCTCATAGCATCTCTTGGGTATATTTTTGTAGGGTCATGTGGGTCGGAAATATCCAGCAGATCTTTCACTGTCGGCTATGATGAGTTTCTTTGGGACCATCCAAACGGCTATCATCGCAGCATTTTTTGTGGCAAGGGAGTCTTGGCATTTGAAGTTGGAAGGAGGTCTAGTGCTACTTGGCATCTTCTATGGGGTTAGTTAGACACCTAATTTGGGTTATTTATAAATTAATGATCTTCAGTTGGTGTAACTCCAAAACAAATGATTCTATTATATGGTTTATTTGGAAAATCAGGAAATATAAACCTCATTAAAAAAGAGAGAGAAACTTCTAAGTTGATGAAAACATTGAATTTTTCCGGGTTATAATGCTTCCTGCCAGTAAGCAAACAACCTATGATTCTACATCCCCCAGGCAAACAATCTAATTATACATCCATGCATCTTTATAATCATTGATACATCAATTTGACATTCTTCTCTCTCCACCTTAAACAAACTAATAAAATGGTTTAATTTTTAATCATTGTCATCGTCAAGGCCTTTCTCAACTATGTTGAGTCAGCTACATCTTGACTTTTGTGTCTCGTTCCAATTTATATGGGCTAAATTTGAAAAAGATAACAGTATTTTTCTTAGAATTCATGTGGGGTTGTGACAGAAGTTTTACATTGGCTGTGAACCTGCTTGATGCAAAACTTCTCCTTTATCTTGATGCGGATCCCACGGTTTACAACAATTGTTAGAATTTGTAATATTAAGTTAATTTCATCAATTCTCACTTTCATCAATTCTCACCCTTTTCTCTTCCTGTGAACCACTCATAAGATGATCCATTTATATTTAGGACCATGAAACCATTTTTTTTTTTTTTTTTTTAAACTCAAGGAGGTGCATGCTCACTCTCTCATGAAAATGTTTTGTTGGGTGGTCAGGGGATTGCAATGACAGGCCTCCTTTCATATGCACAAACATGGTGCATCCGCAAGAAGGGCTCAGTTTTCACATCAGCATTTTCCCCACTTCTTGTTGTCTTCTCATTCCTTCTCGAAACAGCCGTCCTCAAGAAGAACCCTCATCTTGGAAGGTATATTTCACCTTGCCTTCTCATGTTATTGCACTAGCAGTAGTAGAAGTTGCTATGCTCTGAATGGCTAGGATCTTCCAATTGGAAGAACTAAGCCATCTCCATCCACATAGTGGCCCATTGGGCCAAGATCCATGGGGTACTTGTACACACATCTTGATGCATCAAAACATGAGCAGTGTTCCAATGCTCCATGTTAATAATGAGGAACACCAAAAACTCGAGCCATTAGTGAATGTCATAGCAGTACAACACTTCCTTCTTCATATTTTATGAATTGGACCATCCCATCTGATGGGGCTCATTGATAGTATAAGTGAATGCTCATATATTAAATGATATAAAAATGTCAAATGTTCCCTCAGGTCAAAAGTTTGGATGACCAAAAATATTTGGTCTTTTGGCAGCTGATCAATAGTCTGCCCATAAATCGTGAGTATTAACTCTGGTTCTTTGTGGGTGTTATGTTTGTTTTTGCAGCATTATTGGAGGAGTTTTGGTTGTTTTTGGTCTCTACCTGCTACTCTGGGGCAAAGCCAATGAAAATGAGAAGGAAGCCAAGCCATGTAAAGGATCCATCAATGAGTCTTTGATCTAAGAAATGAATTCCCATATTACATTAGTTTAGCGGGCCAGTATTTTGTGTATATTGAATGACATTATGTTGAACATGTAACATAATCTTACTGTTCCAAATGCATGTGTATATTCAGATAGTTCTATACTTGAGGAATGACTAATGCATTTGCTTTTGAAGGATAATGCTTCAAGGCTAAATGATAAAACCTGCATGAGACCACTCCTAAGCTTTGAAATGTCCAATTAGGAGTGGAAAATATGTCGAGTCTGTTTAAAGCAAGTCGGTTTAAGGTCTGTTATCTACAAGTTGAAGTTCAAAATGGCCAAGGAACCCTAATCCGCATTTAATGTGGGTCAACCCAACCCGACTTGGATAACCTGTATCCATTGTAGGCCAACCCATTTAACATGGCCATGCCCAACCAACTTAGCAGTTCATCCCAAGCCTAATATATTTCAAGTGTTAGGTTATATTTGAGTTTAGATGTATCCCAATAAAAAGTACAAAATTATCAAACCCAATAAATCTTTTAAATCAATTAGATATGGAGGTCAAGTGGTCAACCCTGATATAATCCATTTCATTAGTTTATGTAGGTCAACCCTAACCCGTTTTATTTTATTGCAAGTCAGACTTATCTGCTCCAAGACCAACCCATATAAGATCCGGGCCAGATTATATGTGTTAAATGCGGGTTAAATTTCGTTGTCCCCTAGGTTAAACATGTGGTGCTCTCCCTTTTTTTCCCTCCAGCCCGAAGTGTTCGGCCTCTTTAAGAACCAACTACCTCTCGGAGAACCAACTACTTTTTTGGACACGTGAAGGTCGTACATTCCCCGCGCACCGATTAAGTCAAGCAAGTGGTCCCGTCCGACAGTTTACTGTGAAATTAAAAGTGATGTAAAGAATCAGGCAGCTTACTATGAAATTAATAGTGATGTAAGCAGTTTACTATGAAATTAAAAATATTAGGGGTTATTATGGTAGTATGCCTTTAGTGGACTCATAGGGAATCTTTTTTATATTTTGTTTAAAAGGTGAGTGTTTTTTTTCGTCATTTAATAAAGGAAGGAGGTTGTTTTTTTACTATTTTTTTTTTCAATGAAGGAAGAAATGTGAAAAATGTGTATTTTTGAAGTGACCTTTTAATTAAAAAATAGAAACTTTTACGTTACTTTTACTAACCTAGTAAATTACCAATCAGGCGCTATCAAGAGAAAACATCAGTTAAAAACCACACCCTCGGGTACCCTAAATTTTGTCCACACCTTGCAAACTCTGTACCCCACCCCACATCCCCCACCCAAATGAATCCCATCCAACCACAACCAATGGTAATGTCATGGCCCACACAACAGTCTAGACAAAGTGGCCCACTTATGATGAAGTTGACAAAGTGATGGTTTTTATTTTTTTTGACCTAGTCATTCAATGAGTCCTCATCTCTCCCCCTTACATACACCAGAAAACACTTTATATGTCCGTTTTCCGCAGAAAGGGGGAAATAACAGACAGCCCCCGCCATTTCTTGTTTTCCATATTTCTGGTTTTCTCGTTTTCTCCTACCAAAATCAAATCCCTCCAAAACCAAAACCCAAACCCAAACCCCCCACTCTCTTTTTGCATGGATCTCTTCTCTACTCTCTTCTTCCTGGTTTGGGTTTCTCTCAATTCCTTGGAATCTGTAGATCTTCTGAAATTTCCTTTGGATCTTCCGAAATCCCAATCTGAATTCGTTTTTTTTTTTTTCCTGATTCCATGCAGGATCGGCTTCGGATCTCCAAGGGGGATGCGAGGACGAGGCAATTTGGGAGAATCTGAGTGTGTAATCACGGAGAGGTTCATCTTCTTCCTTGTTTCTGTTTTTTCAATCTCCGATCTCTGGGTTTCGACCGGCGCCATGGGGTATTTGAATCCCGTTTTGTCGACGAGCGGCGCGCAGGTCGAAGATTCTCCTGTCAGTGGTGGAGGCCTCAGGTGTGATTTGATTCCAATCTCTTGATCTTTTGTATGTATTGTAATGGTTTTGATCTGGGGTTTGATTATAGTTGCTTTGTGAAGTTGTTGAATGTTTTGGTTGGTGTGGCTTTCTTTTATGATGATGGGTTGTGATAATTAATTCGGAGAGATTTGTTGTTTCTCTCTCGCTCAAATTAGATCATGGGTATAGGAGCTCTTTGTATTTTATGTTACAGATTGCCTATAAATGATGATGGGGCTGCAATTTTGAAGAGTGGGAATCAGAAAATGCAAACTATTTTAAGGCTTAGGTCCCTATACTTTTTTTGTTCAATGCATTTTGTTATCTCAGCAAACACTGATTTCAAACATTCCTGATTGAGGGAAAAGTAATAGAATTACGACCCAAGACATATGCTAGAAGGCAAGTGATGGGAAGCAGCCTCGTACAAAAGCGTTGAAGTGTTACAAGTTGAAGGGATTAAGCAGGGAACGTTAGCGAAGACATTGAATTAAGTAGTTAAAAAGACATGTTAGACTGTAAGTTAAAGAGAGATAAGTTGCGAAGACACTCATGATTGAGTGGTGTTAGCAACTTAGCATCACACATAGGCCAATGGATTGATTTGGGGGTCTTCCCATTGAAAGTTTCGCTATTGACCTGTAGGAAACAAAGAAGGAGAGAGAATATGGG
The DNA here is from genome assembly GCA_028538565.1 of Umbellularia californica. Taxonomy (NCBI): domain Eukaryota; kingdom Viridiplantae; phylum Streptophyta; class Magnoliopsida; order Laurales; family Lauraceae; genus Umbellularia; species Umbellularia californica. The sequence goes on along the minus strand of JAPQWN010000006.1, from coordinate 75,270,885 downwards.
TTTAAGTAGGGGTAGGTTGTTTGGAAAAAGAACTCACAAAGTCTACCCCAAATAGGTCGGATGAGGTTTCGGTGAGTAATGGCTTGTTAAAAAGCAGGAAGCCTATAACGTTGTTGTTTTTAATGTAATATGTAGCCCTTTTCTCTTCCAGAAAAAAAAAAAAAAAAAGAAGAAAGGAAATGCTTATAGAGCCTTTTTTTCAACAGTCAGAATGCAAAGTTTAGCTATGGATACGCAAGCTCTCCTGGGAAAAGATCTTCAATGGAAGACTTCTATGAAACCAGAATTGATGGTGTTGATGGCGAAATAGTTGGTTTATTTGGAGTATTTGATGGTAAGTATTTTTTTTTTCTGCTTTTAAGATTGTTTGTCATAAAAGCAGGATTATTTGTTTTAAATTGTGAGCAATTTCACCATGAACTATTTCCAGTAAAAACAAATTGCATGAAATATGAACTGCTCTCTCTCTCTCTCTCTCTCTCTCTCTCTCTCAAAGAAACTAATAAATAAACTGTAATGTAGATTACTTTTGTAACTTGAGTGCTGTGTCTGTCCTTGTTTGGTGTTTCTGTACATTTATGATTGTATTTCAGGCCATGGAGGTGCTAGAGCTGCAGAGTATGTCAAACAAAATCTTTTCAGCAATTTGATCAGGCATCCAAAGTTCATATCTGATACCAAGTCTGCCATAGGTGCTGTACATATGTTCTCTATCCCCTATTCTTTATTTGCTTTCTATATGAATTCTTCGTTTGGTGTTAAGTGTATCTTTCATTTGACAAATTGGTTTCTTGCATTGTTTCGCTCCCCAAACCTGCTTCCAGCTGATGCTTACAACCACACAGACAGCGAATTCCTGAAGTCAGAAAATAGTCAGAACAGAGATGCTGGTTCAACAGCTTCAACCGCCATTCTTGTGGGCGACCGTTTGCTGGTTGCAAATGTTGGGGACTCCAGGGCAGTTATCTGCAGGGGTGGAAATGGTACACGCTAATGTTTCTTTTCTTCCATGCATGGTCCCTCCTCTTATTATAGTCAGCCAATTAGACTTGTGTGCCACAGTGGACTCTGCTTTCAAAAATTCCTTTCTTCCAAGATATATATATATATATATATATATATAGCTGGTAATAAAGGCTTAACATAACATGACACTGACAGTGTTTCTTAGAGTACACATCATGGAAATGACATTGAATTATCCCCTCATGTTTTGAGTCTCACCCGGTTATTGGTTAACTTGCCTTATTTCTTCTACTGGGATCATTGTGAAATTTCTGAGTTCCTCTACATTTAGTTCTATGTTGGAAATCATCACCACAAATGAAATACAATACTTTAGGGGAATGATTCACTGTAGCAAGTTGACAGCTATGATGCCCAAATACGGCAGGGAATGGCCATGGCAAGTACAAGGATTTTACACATAAAAAGTAGAGTATCGGATATTATGATAAGACATGATATGCTACCTATGTTGAAGTATACGGGCATCATAATGTATTGCTGACTGTTTACATAGGTCGTATAGTGCAACTTGGATTGCTTGTGGCCCAAAAGCATTCTGATCGGATTCTCCTGGTTGCCTGATGCAGCGAGGGGTTTCCAACTGTGTGCAAGGCATGTTGGGTGCAGAACCCTCGAAATATGTAGTCTAGAATTTGCTTTCTTTCTTTCTTTTTTTTTTTTTTTTTTTTTCCAAAAAGAATTTGTTCTTTATTTTGTAAGTATATCCATATCATTGAGGGCCAAAGTAAATAAATAATTTTTAGGATTTATCCTAAGGAGTCAAAACTAGCAAATATTTTAGGAACATTTCCTGGCTGTTTGAATGGAAATAATCCAAGTTGGCCAAATACAGTTGTAAAAGGAATTCTTCCCATTGTTTCATGTCCCAAAGGCAATGAAGGCCTATTTATGTGACTCTTAATTAACTGTACATATTGTTTTGGGTTTTCGCTCTTTATCTTGGATGATTGTTGCAAAAGCTAGTGCCACTTGTCACAGACAAAGCTTTGATACCACTTGATGTAGCCACAACTTTGATATCAATTGCAACGGCCAAAGATCTGACACCAATAATGATGTAGTAGGGGATGAAATCGGTCTGAAGATTGAACGCAAGCCAAATCTCTTGAGAGGAGGGGGAAAAATCTGGTTGTTATGGTCGACTATAATAGTCCAGCTAAGTAACAAAGTTTGGATGAAGAAGAGGAGGAAAGCAGATTAGAGGAGGAAGAATAGAAACCACCTTTCTCAAAATTTTTCTCTTCTTTCTTAGTTTTATTCAAGTTCTTTTTCAATAAGCTTTTTCTGAGAAAAAAGGAGAAAAAAAAAAAAAAGAAAAAAGAAAAAAAAAAAAGATCCTACAAAGAAAGAGGTCTCAATTTATGGGCCTAAGGTTTTTAAACTGCATAAGAATTAGTTGGAAACTGTAAGGTGCTTGGGCCCACATAGGCACACCAGACATGCATCTAAAAATGGCACTTTGCCATGCCCTGGTGCACATGCTCTGGGGGTGAATCAAGTGTGCCTAAAAATGAGGCATCGCTTGTGGGCATGAGGCCTAGGTGAGGCACATAACCCCTCTGTTGATCCTAGACAAGCCTTTGACTACGATACTCCTTTTCACATTCAAACATTCTCCTTAATATCCATTATCCACTATTGTCAGGAAACCTTGATAAACCCTCACAGATCCAACACCCCAACCCTCGTACTTTTAACCTTGACTCCATAGCCATAAACCTGAAGAAACCTCACCCCCCAACTTTCACATTGAAGAAACCTAAAATTTTCCCCTAATCTCTTCACCACACAAAGACGTGGACTTTTAGCTACTAATTCTCTATCAAGACTTAATTGATTTATGTCTCAAACAGCCTCATGCTGCGTTACTATTGCCATGATCACTTCAACATGTCTATAAGGAGTAGGAAGCATTACTAAGGAAGGCTATCTAATCAATGACAACAACATCTACTTATGGTTATTGATGCAAGAACTGAATGGATGGCATAAACAATCATCTAGCATTAGCAAAGAGCGTGGTTAATGGGCAGCCTCATTATTGAGATGGTTCTTATAATGATGATGATAGAGTGAATAATGAGGATGGTTCAAATAATTCTATTGTGGTCCTATAGTTTGTTGCGATGGAAGAGATAATAATGAGTGAGCTTCCAGGAGATAGTTATTCTAATACTTGTTAGCAATCTCGTGGTCAAGCTGATGATGTGAGTTGAAGTTTCTAATTTTTTTCGATGCTTAGACCTGACCATATTGGAAGACTACCAGAACCCTATCGGAAGATTTCTTCAAATGACATTTCACGGATGACAGAGAGTGTCCTATAGGGCTACCATGAAGGTCAAAGGCAATGCACTCATACGGTGGAGAGACAGAAGAATGTATCTGAAAAATTAGAGAACCTCCTATCAGTTTGTGGGAAGAGATGAAATGGAAATTGATGGAGAAATAGTTGCCTCCAGCTTATGAAGGCACTCTTTTTGAGCAACTTGTCGCGTTGAGACAAGCTAGTCTAACAGTTGAGAAATACATGCAAAAATTAATTTATCTTGTGTATGCTGCCACATTGCATGTGATTTACCAGATACTTTTTCTATTGAAGATGGGTTTGGAGAAAAAGATTTTTTGATAGATGGTTAGGTTATAGTTGTGCTCTGTCAATGAAGCTTATCAAATGTCTTTAAAGATGGTAGAAGAGCATGTGAGAATCCTACTGTAGGAGGTTCAAAAATCAACCCGTGGTGATTCCTACCCGGAGACATGAAGACACACCTTGATGACCACACTCAAACAATAAAGGCAAGGAAATAGTGGGAGTCTCTACACAGCTCAACAAAATTGTTTGTTTAGATGTAAAGGACACTTAGTCATGAAATGCCCCGCACTTTAAAATCATGTTTTATCTGAGAGCTAAAAATGTGGAGTTAGTAAAACATGGTTTCAAATAGGTTAAGTGGAATAACAGAACCTGCACAAGGTAACCCCTAAATAGATAGATTAAGGCAATGAGGGGGATGATTACGATAGATTAGATCCTTGATGAAAATTGACTAGTTTGAGGTATGTCAGTCTAAAAACTAACATATATTATTTAGAGAACACCCCAATATTGTTGATGTGTTCTTATAGGGGATATGTGGTGGGGGGAGGAAAAAGAAACCCTACTTTCATGTTCCGTATGGGAATATTTATTTTAGCTTGTTTAGAGTCTCTAAGAGTACAAGACTAGAGCCCGTGGCACATTGGAAGGTGTATAGGTATAATTATTCTGGCTTATTTAGTGTCTCTTGAGAGTAAAAGGCTAGAGCCTTCGGCGAAATGGAAGGTTCTCACCATTGCAACCTTGAGGCTTTTGGTTCAAGTCACATTAAAAAAAAAAAAAGGCGGAGTCTTAGGAGTAGAACAAAAAATTGATGGGATTAGGCATGATGATGATAATATAAGAGCCAAAAATTGTCTGACTTCATGGCCTCAGTGGTTCCCACTAGGGCATATACCTTTTCATCACCTGTCTCCCATTATTCTCATGCATCCAAGTGTACCCAGTGGCTTGATTTTTAAAAGTCCTCTTATATTTCCAACCCTTTTAAACACTGTTGCCCCCTTGTGCGTCAAACTACTTGTTATTGTGTATTCTCCTGAGAGAGATTCCCATGCATTTCATGAGTGAGAGCCCAGTGGGGTCCACCTTGGTGGGGAAGGGTGGGGCCTTTTGTGTTTCTTTTTTCCTTTTTGGTTTTGTGTGTGTGGATGGGGGCCATCAAATCTGGAGGAGATATGCCAAAAGTTGGTTTGACAATTGATGAGTGAAATTCAATGGTGTGGACAATCCTTATGGGTGGCCCAATGAAGTTCATTTGAGTGGTAGCACTCAGCTGAATAAAATTATACACAGTTTCTTGTAACATCATATTTATGTTCTTTACTAATTTCCATCTTGTTCCTTCCCACAGCTATTGCTGCTTCACGCGACCACAAGCCAGACCAAACTGATGAGAGGCAGCGGATTGAGGATGCTGGAGGATTTGTCATGTGGGCTGGTAAATGATACCTCCTTGTGGGCATCCACACTTAACATGATTATTGACCTTCCTAATGATTTTGCTGCTCACCTTTTTATATAGTTGTACTCCATTTGCTGTTATAATGAATGATCAATGTGACTGCAGGCACCTGGCGTGTTGGTGGTGTTCTAGCTGTTTCCAGGGCATTTGGTGATAGGCTTTTGAAGCAGTATGTTGTTGCAGATCCGGAGATTCAGGTCCTTCATCTTGGCATTTTTATTATCTTAACGGTTGAAGTTGAGATATCCTAGTGAACTGTCCAATAGATTATATTAGCTTTTAGACTCTAGGCCCCTTTTCCAATATATTGGTTTCGAATATTACCTTCTTTGAAGATCATCTGACGAGCTCTTTCACATGCGTCATGCGTGCAAAATTCAGGCCATTTAAACAAGGCCATGCTGATTATATGCTCTTGCATATGAAAGAAATTGTCCGTTGAATAATATGTACTAACTTTTGGTCTTTGCATCCTTGTTTATCTCACCAGATGAGTGAGTCAAACTGGTTTTTGGCCAAGGCAATCTGCAAGGCTGGGCCCCCTTACACGGGTTGATCTTGTCATGTGTGCCAGATTTGTATGAGTCTTATGTTCTCTGCTTTGATTTGTTGACATGGTTGTTCTTGCTTTCATTGGCCATGTCCATGGCTTTGGAAATTGCAGGAAGAGGTGATTGACAACTCGCTCGAATTTCTTATTCTTGCAAGTGATGGGCTATGGGATGTTGTTACAAATGAGGTCTTCACTTTGAGTTCTTAAGTTGATGCCTTCATTGCATTTGATGTTCACCATATTTCACTCAATTTCAATGTGACTCCTTTTCCTTGGTTCTGCAAACATTCAGGAAGCTGTTGCCATGATCAAATCAATCGAGGACCCAGAAGAGGCAGCGAAGAGGTTGATGCAGGAAGCTTATCAAAGGGGGAGTGCTGACAACATCACTTGTGTTGTCGTCCGGTTCTTGGCGGGCCAAGGGGAAGGAACACAGTAAAGCTCTGTCGCAAGCATCCCATCTGCTCGTGTGTGAATCTGCATCAAACCAAACAGATGAGACAAGCCTTTTAGAAAATGAAAACCTTAGGATCAATGCTTAAAAATATGTTTAATTAGAGTAGATTTATGTTTTTCAAAGATTAAAAATATGTTTAACTAGAGCAGATTCATGTTTTCAGGTTCTTAGGAACAAGAACTTCAGTTCTCTATAAAGAGGACGCTTCCACTGCAAGTATCTATAGGTTATGATAAATAGAGCATGGTGATGTATGAATTTTTCTGTAGAGACTTATATGTTTCTGTTTGTTGTTGTATGAAGTTCTACCTATTCAAGTTCAATGTGGTTTTGTAGAAGAGATCTTGTAAGGGTGAAATTGAGCGTTGTTGTGTGGAATTCCAGTATTCAAGCTCCAAATTGCAGTATTTGAGTAAGATAACGCTTGATTAAATGCTCGATCATTTGGAGTTGCAGCGCAATTTTTACCTCATTTACTGTGCAAAATGGGGTCTGCTTAGCATCAGTGCAAACCTCAGTCACCTTTGATCATGTGGATAGGCATTAACCCTATTTGACAAGGATCCAACCATTGATTGAATCACCATAAAACATGCCTGATATAATTGTTATACTTTTTGGACGCTAAAATGAGGGGTGGGATGTTTGATTAGAGTGATTTTGGGCCAACCATTAGTCACTTCCTGCCCCAGTGTTTGGCACTGTATCTAGGCATGCGTTTACTTTTCAAAATTCTTAAATTATGGTCAAGATAAAGGGTTCAAAGCTTCAGTGCTAAAAAGTTGTGAAAATCTAAGTAACAAGAGAAGAAAATGGTTGAAATCAAAGAAAGCACTGGTATTCATAGCCAGCCTCTTCCTATGAGCGATCATTCCATTCAAATTCAAATGAGCCCACTGCCTTTGTGAAATCAAATAAATCTGCCACCATCTCCTCTGACAGTGAAATTGGTGAGCACCAATGCAAGGCCTGTTAGGCTTCATTCCGGAAACTTTTCATTTTGAGAATGAATGAAGAATAGCTTTTTTGGCAGGCATTTTGTGAGGGAGAAAAATCTAGAGAGAGAGAGAGAGGGAGGAGGGAGATACAGAAGGAGAGATTTTATATATGTGCAAAAGCGATAGAAACAAAATTTTCTTCATTTATTTATGGAATGAAACATTTCCAGAACGATGCCAATAAGGTTAGTTGCTATTAGAATTAGATTCATCATTTTTGTTCTGATCAAGGATCAATATCAAAGCATTTCAAAGAAGGATACTAAAAAGATAAGATGTTTTTTGATATTTTAATAACGTGTTTCATTCATGTTTAATCTTATGGCGGGACTACTTCTTATTGAAGTAAATTTCACCGCATTCAATAAATAAGTGTCTATTTCAAAAAGTTTAGATTTTTAATAAATGGTCCCTACTCCATTTGTCTCACGCATCCCCTGAATGAGACAGCCCTTGGAGGATCCACACTGGAAGCCTACCTTTCTAATTTCTTATTCAATTGGCCACCCACCAAGACCCAACACCTAGTTGACAAAGATCTTGTGGTTATTTGTAATTATCCTAAAAGAGCAAGTGTTGATCTGCAAAAGTTCCCTCAATAGTCCATATAACCGATGCATGCATTTCTAGCAGAGAAAGGACTTTTAAACGGCACCTGCAGGAAGACAAAGATCAAAAGAGCCAACATTTGCAATGGCGAGGGGTCCTAACGGCGTTATCTTCTCCGTTATCTTTCTCGTTTTCTGTCTCTCCGCAGCGGCAGCTTCTCGAGAACACCGGGCTTTCGTTAGGAAGACTGTCTCTTCTCACGACATCGTCGTCTTCTCCAAATCCTATTGCCCGTAATCTCTCTCTCTTGATCTTGAATTTGCATTTTACCCATTTGGGTCTTTTTGTTTCTTCTGTTTGATTTCTTCAATCTCTGAAAGGATAGAACTTGAGCTATTGGAATCCATCTCCTGAAGACCCATTTCGATGATGACCCAAATCATATTGAGATTGATTTGATTTGGGTAATACCCAAAATCAGTATCGAAACTGGGACTGTTGTAGATTTGTTGATAGGAGAAAAAGAGTATTTCACAGGATTCGGTTTCTTATGACAGATTGTGATTTGGGTCATATCCAAACGCACCCTGGAAGGAGAAAAAGGTTTGCTTTCCTCTTTTAAGCTATCAAAATCCTCCTCCTCACGACTCTTTTGGGTGCAGACCCATATAGTGTGAGCTCAACATATGATTTGATTTGGGGATCTTTCGAATCAGCACCGGGATTGGGAATTTGGGATAGATGATGGTTTGGGAGTGGTGAAAGTCAGATAAACAGAATTGCTTAAACTGGTTTCTTCGGACAGATTGCGATTTGGGTAACATCCAAACGTTCCCGAAAAGGGTAAAGAAAAGGTTTTTATTTTCCCAGAACTGATAGCACTCATCTGAAGCTATTAGAATCCCTCTCCTATAGAACCATTTTTCATTGTTTTGTAGGCTGGCACGCTGGTCCGGATGGTTGCCTTCCAACAGGGTGAGCGGAGCTCAAACCCTGGTGTTATTATGGCTGTGACGTCTGGATCACCCCATTATGCATATATGGACCTGTAAACCTGTTTTGATGCAGACCCAAATTGCAGTAAATGATTTTGAGTAATGTCAAAAAACAATATTCCCCCGAATGCAGTTTCTTAAAAAAGATTGTGATTTGGGAAACATCCAAATGCACCCAGAAAGGGGAAGAGAATTTGTTTCTTCCCCCTTGCAGTTGAGCCATTGCAATTGCTAGGAAGTCCTTACTTGTAAATTGCATGCTCTCGAACTTCTCCTGTTGTTTCTCTCTGTATGATAATTTTACAGGTTTGTTTGTATTCTGTTAAATGGATTGAAGCTACAAAAGGTTCCATCCGAATCTGAGATCTATTAGCAATGATTTCTGTGGCAATTTATTGCAATATTGAACCAAAGATCATACTAGTGATCAGATACTGTCCATGTATATACATTCTTGTGGGCGTCTCATTTCGGTGTTAATTCTTGGAAACTTGAGTCGAGTTGGATACCAATTTGAGCAGATTCTCATTTACTTAATAAATACTTGGATCAGTATTCATGATTTCTTTGGTCAATAGCTTGCAAATAGAATGTTAAGAAAAAAAAAAAAAAAAGAAGAGAGAGAGAGAGAGAGAGAGAGAGAGAGAGAGGGAAATCCATGTTTAAGCAAGTGGAAGACCTAGTATTAGATTGTTTGGAATTTCAATCTGGCTTTGTTTTTGTAATGGTTTATTCATGGGGGGTGTTGAGTTAGATTGCCTAAACATAGGGTGCACGTGTATGACTCTAGGCCCTGAGGCTTTATGCATATCTTGAGGAGCAAGATTTTCACCTACATGGGTCCTGCACAAGGATGGTGCGGGATATTCATTCCCGGCTGTCCAGAACAGCAGGACCCCTGCATTATAGGCACCCACGTATTGCCATGTGGGACTCCCATTGGAGAAAATTCCCTATATTCAGGATATGGTGTAATCTCTCAAACATCTTTCTACTGATTTTATTACTTACTGCCACACACGGCTAAAGTACACAATGAACAGTGATAGCTACATCAGACTTGCGCAACCTACTCATTTATGGCACTTTTTTTGTGTCTGCAGACCACCCATTGGAAACACTTTTCCTGCAGATTCACATAAAATTGCACTGCTTATGATGCTTTACCTTGCAAAAACATGTTCTCACCGAACGATGGAAAAGGTTTTCTGTTAAAAAACGTCCGGCTTTTCCTTTACTTTTGTGTGGATAAGCAGTTACACAAACATGCCCTTATAGCTGATATGTTGTAGCTTTAATCAACTTCTTTTGTCTGGTCATTTGACTTACCTATTGCTTTCCTTCACAAATTAATTGTTAGAGTAGTAGTAAGGCAGACATAAAGCGACCTAAAACTTGATTTGGAACAGAGTAAGGCTGAGTTGTCATTTTAGATTACTGATTGAAAGAAGTTTGGTACTTAATTCTAAGAGCATGATTACCTCTGAAGCTTTCTTTACTGGCAATATCAGTCTGTATACTAACAAATTTATGTTTTAGTTATTATCTTTATGGGAGTGGGTATTCACTTCATTGGGTCACACTGCTTTGTCTCAAATCTCAATCTATACATGCAAGCATCCACTTGCAGTGATTTCATGTTCAGAATGTATTCATTGTTCGTGCAAGCATCCTCACTTGCACTGATTTCACTTTCACAATGTATTCATCGTTCAGCTTTCATTTGGTGATGTACAGGTACTGCAAAAGAGCAAAATCTGTTTTCAAAGAGTTGAACAAGGAAGCCTATGTCATTGAGCTTGATGAGAGAGGTTTGTCTGATAGTGCAATAGTGTCTTTGGCTGACTACTGAATGATCTTGTTGTTGTCCGGATTTGTCATTTTGTGTTCTGCTATTCTAAATGGATGTGGCATCTCTTGCAACTTTAAACTAAAGAGTTACTTGAAACACAATGGCTTATGAGTGTGGTGTTACTACAGGCTTGAACTGAGCTGATCAGCTCACTTGGGGATGGACTTGGGCTGAGTTTGTTAGTGTGGTGTCAGTGTCACTACAGTCTGGGCAGCTGAGTCCACTTGGGGATGAACTTGGACTGAGTTTCTTAGGCAGTGGGCTGGGACTGTTCCATTCTTCTCGATAACTAAATGTCTACGTCTTGTTCTGTCTTTAATTAGTAATTAGATTTGTAGTGGCCTTGGTTTGGACAAGCATTCGCTAGTCTTTGCAACTTCAGATGAAAAATGTCAGAGCCAGCCATGATTCTGAAATTCATATGTTTAAAGAAACCGAGTAGTTGCAACTTGTAGGCAAAGAGATTAGATGGAAAACCTGTTTAGTTAAAAGTAAAAAAAAGCATAAATTGAAAACAACTGCAATGGAGCTGGATTTGACTGTCTGAATGTGGGAACCTGCCATCGATATGGAGTTTTAATTTAATGTTTCCCAAAAGTTATGACTTGTGTATTCAACAATATAAAAAAATAATATTTTTATAAAAAAGAATATATTAAAATATTATTGTGTGTATAGTGTATGCTGCTTCTTACAATGGGTGCTATAGCAGTTAAGATGAATGTTATCTATCATGCCTTTCATTAGCAGTTTAGTAAAGGTTGTTATTGATCTCTCCCTTTTATTTCTTTGAACTTAACTTTGAATACGTTCTATTGGGGTTATTTCTGATCTTCTGTATGTGCACCCAAGCCATCTCGAACAACATTCCTAATGCTTTCTTATTTATTGAAATTACCGATGAATTTCCTCTTCTGTACTCATTCCTAATTCTATCCCTTTTGACTCCACATATCCAACTTAATATGTGCATCTCAACCACATTTACTTTATCTTTTATTTTCTTCGCTGCTCAACATTCAGCTGTAAACAACAGAGTAGATATTCTGATCTTCTGTGTCCCCAAACCATCTCAAAAGAAATTCCTGCAGCTTTGTTTATTTATTGAAGTTACTGATGAATCTCCTCATATGTAGTCATTCCTAATTTATCCCTTTTAACTCCACAAATCCAACTTAAGTTGTGCATCTCAGCTACATTTACTTCATCTTCTCTTTTCCTCATTGCTCAACATTCAGCTCTAGTCAACATAGCAAGTCTAACTTGCATCTTATAAAAACCTCTCCTTTGATAGAAGTGGCTCTCGAAGACTGCACTACATCCATCATCTTCTCTACTTTGTCCACTATCCACTGAGGTGCTAATCCAGTTGCAATATCCAATCCAAACATTCTGTCTTTTCAATAGTTGCTCCTAGACATCAAAATCTATTAATGCACAGCACTAAATATCAAATTTAGTTATCTTATCTTCCTAACTCTCAAATCCACTAAACATGTAATTCACATGTTATCTTTCATCTGCATATATCAACTCGTTTAATTGAACACCTCTTTAAAGTTCTATCCTTGCCATTTCCTTCTTTGTTTTGTCAGACTCATTGGTACCATCCCATCTACAAACAGCGTACGCCGAGGAACTTCATGTTACATCTTTGTTATTAAGGTTTCCATTATTAAGACAAACAAATAAAGGCTCGAAGCAGGGCACTTTGTGCAATCCAACTTCATTCCAAAAAACTAACTTGTGCAGAGAAATTTACACAAGGTGATAAGAATGTTTTAAAAATGAACCTAATACAATTAACAAGTGGAAAAAAAATGTTGATCAATTCACATTATCTGGGAAAATGTCCAAAGATAGAATAAGGTAGCTAACATGTGCAGGTATTTTCCTATCAATTGATTAGTTTTGCATTCCACAGATGATGGGTCAGACATCCAGGATGCCCTGAGGGAGATCATTGGAAGGCGTACTGTCCCCCAAGTATTTATATATGGAAAACATGTTGGCGGCTCAGATGGTAATGAACTTACCATAGTAGTCTACTTCTCTTGTTCCTTCAAAAAAAAAAAAATTTTAAATTTTTTTTTTAGTTTCTAAGTGCAAACATGTTCTATAAGAATTTAATTGGGAATGGTTCGTTCGATTTCAGATACCATGGCAGCATATGAAAGTGGTGAACTTGCCAAGCTTTTGGAGATACAATCGATTGAGGAGGATGATCTCTGACTGAAGAACATATGAACAATTCGAGGAGAATATTAGGAAGTTTTATGCTGTCATTTATCAATCTATATTCTATTTATGGAAGGAGATCAAATTGTAGTGAGCTGTAGTTCGAATTGTTCACATGATAAAGTAACTGAAATTATTTAGAGACAGATATTATTGTCAATTGGTTTTTTTGGAATCTGGATCCTCGAGGATAGGACTCAAAATTATTTGAGACATCTAAAAAAGTGCGATCAGTAGGAAACAAATGATCCAAACAAGATGCGGCCATATAGAACAACAAAAATCTGGATTTAGATTTTCATCTGGTCCACACAATAACTGATCATCATCATTAATCTGTTTGGATATTATTGTGCAGAGCTGCATGATGTAATAATGGATGGGGATGAGGTGTTGTGGTGAGCCTCAAAATGAGTTTGGAGCATTGCAGTTGGATGTACTCTTGGGATCAAAAGTTGGACAATTCTATACATCTTTAGGGCCTGTTTGTTTTGTGTAATTGAAAACATAGGAATCGTAATAATTCTATATCTAAAAATAGTTAAATTAAAAGAAACAAATGTAAAATTTCAAAAACAGCCATCAAATTATCTCTTCTATAGTGGAAAATGAACCAGGGGGGTTGGGAAATGAATACCCAAACCACAACCGAGTAATTCAAATCATAGGAAAGTGAGGGTTGCATCTTCATTGTTAGCTTTTATCTTTCATCTCTCAATCCATATTCAGTCACCCCTCTCCTCTTTAATAGTTCTCGCTGTAGCTCATTTGAACATGAAGTTCTGTGTATTCTATGTGGAAAAAAAACCCACTAAAGTTACATCTGTTTTTTTTTTTTTAACCGGTTGAATTTAAAACAAATATTGTTCTGAGCAATAAATTTAGCAGTGTAAAGACTTAGTTGGAGTGAAATTTGGTGCAGTGCTTACACTGTGGATGGCATGGGAAGTGAACAGGTTGTGTCTCAACTAATGGCAAGCCCAAAACAGGTTGGTCATTGTGAAAATTTGATTGAAAATGGCATAGTCGTTAAAAGTACTAATAAAAAAAGGGGTGGTGTGTTGGAGCCTCCTGGGACTACTTTTAAGGACCTTGCTATGAAATCAAACATGTTTATCTACTTCGAGATAGTGCATTTCTGAAAGTAATCTTGAGGAACTTCAATTTTAATACATTAAAAAAAAAAAATTACACTTAGGCTGCGACTGTTTTAGAGGTCTTGATCCAACATTGCCCTTGAACTTGGGCCTGTCTAACTTAGATTTTGTGTAACTGAGAGTGATGCCTTTTGATAGCCAGGTTTTCATGTGAGTGACAATTTTTGTATGAATGTGTGAAACAAATTATAAAATTTTATACAAATATATTATTTCCCAACGATTAAAACATAAGGTGTCGTGGTGTAGTTGGTTATCACGTCAGTCTAACACACTGAAGGTCTCCGGTTCGAGCCCGGGCGACGCCAAAGTAAGTTTTTTTTTTCCATATTTGTTTGCACTCATTTTACGTATGTAAATAATTCACATGTATGAATTTTATTATATAAATGACCCTCATTTTGTGCCAAACACATCTATTTCCCAAGTAGGCGGGTTTTCAACAGTCTTTCCCCCTTTTATTTGTACATTCACATAGGCCCATATGGTTGTGTTTGTTGCACAACATTAGAATTACTTGTTTGCATGGAATTATAATAAATAGAAATTTATTGTCAAATGAGCCTGTTGTTTGCATGGAACTAAAATCTATAAGAAGTAATTGATTTGCATGGGCCTATTTTTTTTCATGGAATTGGAATGTAGGAATTTATTGTCAAATGGGCCTGTTTGCTTGCATATGGAGTTGAAGTTGAATACATATGTACATGAAAAACATCTGTATTTATTTAATATATTGACAAAAACTAGTTTCATATATTTACACACACGTGTTTGTCAAATACATATACACGCATACATTTATATATTAGTATAATGGACTGAGGGCCAGGCTAGGGTGGGTCTTTCTCTAGCACGGCCCTCGTACCTATGGGCTTTAAGACAAGGAGAAAGCCTCTCATTTTTTTGCAGGTTTTGGAGGGCTAGACTGAGTTGCACTCTCTTATCAAAGGGTCAGATTGACAAGCCTAGCTAAGACTAATTTAAGCTCTTGATCCAACGTTGCACATCAACATGACGCCTATTTGACTTTTGCTAAGACTGAGTGCACATAACTTGGTTTATGTACTGTAACTGAGAGCCATGCCTTTTGATGATCAGGTTTTTCCAAGTGACAATTTTTCATTAATGTGCAATGACACAAATTCAGTATAAGAAATAGCCTTTTAACATCAAATGGTGTTGTGGTGTAGTTGGTTATATGAGCTTGTTTCTATGATTCTTGTACAACATGATAAGCATTTTCAAAAGGGCCCATATAAATAAAGACTAATGCTAACTAGAACCCTACTGTTAGCTCCACTTTTCAGTCCAAGCTTGTATCTGTTTTTATTTTTTAAAACAGTCCCTAGAATTTCTTCTGATCCTGGAGAACATTAGCATTTTTAAAATGGTCCTGTAAATAAAAACTAATGCCAAATGGAAGACCCTACTGGTATCTCCACTTTTCAGTCTAAATCTGTCCTTTTGGATAAACTCATCTGCAGTATACACCAACACTGAAACACCATTAGATCATATTGGATGTTGTTAGTTGATGCATGCATCATAAACATGAATGGTAATCAAACTTACTATTTAGGGATTCATGTTAAATGATCTTTGATCAAATAGCTGACATCCAACAACTTTTTTTAAACCTTTCCTTAACACCCACCTGGAAAGTGAGTTGGCACGGCACTGGCCCATATGTCAATTCTTTTATTGCTAATTCTTTCCCGACAAGTATTCTGCGTTTCCAGCCTGTCAAAAGGCCAGCAGAGTTTGGATTTTGACTATATCAATTAAGCTTTGATCAAAATGATATTCACCATCAGATGTTAAAGAGTGGCAAATGACAATGATTACATAAGTGATAATGATCTTGTCAATTACATACTTTCAAATCAACTCGGAATCTGAGTCCAACACTCAAGCTAAAAAGCTTGATCCAGCGGTCTGGGTTTGAAGAAAAGTGAACCCACATCATGGATCTATCAACACATACACTAGATCATCTCATACTAAAATATGAAAAAATGGCAGTGGTTGGTTCATGGCCGTGAGATTAGGAGCAATGCAAGCTTAAAACCGCGTGAAAAGAACTCATCAAGCAAGAACCATACAACCATCAGCTGTGACCAACTCACCTAGTAGCAGTAGTAGAAAGAGGAACCTTTCAATGCCCTCTCTCTCTCTCTCTCATGCTCTCCTTGCTCTCCACTCACTCCTATAAAATGCCCAAAACTCATACTACTCTTACATAACCAAACCCCTCTTCTACAAGCTGTGTTTATAGCCCTTCACACAATTGCCTTCTCTTCCTATCTCATCTCCATGATGCCACTCTTGCTGTTTTCTGTATTGGCAAGCTCCATCATAGCTGCCTCTGCCAGCAACTTCTCCCAGGACTTCGACATCACCTGGGGCGATGGCCGCGGCCAAATACTGAACAACGGCGAGCTGCTAACGCTCTCCCTTGACAAGGCCTCCGGATCTGGCTTCAGGTCCAAGAATGAGTATCTATTCGGAAAGATCGATATGCAGCTCAAGCTCGTTCCCGGCAACTCCGCCGGCACTGTGACTGCATATTATGTGAGTTTCCATTCCATGCTGCTACCCATTTGCTGCAAATGAGGAAATCATGTGGCCCGCATGCCACGGGTCCTGGGTCAGATCAAACAGAGCTGATGCCAACAGAGAATACAATCCCACTTAATTTAAGACTTGATCTGGTCCCACTAATAAGACTCACTCCCAATAGGATTAGTGGATATGGGTTTTTTAGTCAAGAAGTATCTATTAAGTGTGACTCTTTGGGACTTGTCTATATAAGACAAGAGAGCCCTATGGTTGATATGAGTCCATCTCAAAGGATAGATAAAAGGCGAAGAGATCCGTAGAACTTTCCAATTGTAGGAACGCACGTAGATCTCTCACTGTGTGTCGGAATCTCCACATCCAAATCCATCGGACTGTGTGATGTTAGCTTAGTTGGGAGTTTTTTAAAACTTGAGTAGCAGAGTTGTAATACTTTTAGCTGTTTCAGATTGATGGGATAAAGCTCTAATGATGATGAGGATATCTGACTATATTTTAATGTGTTGCAGTTTTCGTCTCAGGGGCCGACTTGGGATGAGATGGACTTTGAATTCCTAGGCAACCTTAGTGGAGACCCTTATATCGTTCATACTAATGTGTACACACAAGGAAAAGGTAGCAGAGAGCAGCAATTCTACATGTGGTTCGACCCCACAGCAGACTTCCACACATACTCCATTCTGTGGAATCCGCAGCAGATCCTGTAAGCAGTCAAATCCACTCAACTATCACCACCAAATAACTATATCTATACATGAATCTTTCTCACATCTGAATGGTTTGTCTTCTTGTTTCATCAGCTTCTCCGTAGATGGCACTCCAATTAGACAATTCAAGAACAAAGAGGCAAGCGGTGTTCCCTTCCCAAAGAACCAGCCAATGAGGATCTACTCAAGCCTCTGGAACGCAGATGACTGGGCCACGAGAGGTGGGCTCGTCAAAACCGATTGGTCACAGGCACCCTTCACAGCATCATATAGGAACTTCAATGCCGACGCATGCATCTGGTCTTCAGGTGCCTCTTCCTGCACTTCACCATCCAACAATGACTGGCTCTCGCAGGGTCTGGATTCATCAGGCCAACAGAGGTTGAATTGGGTGCAGACAAACTATATGATCTACAACTACTGCAATGATTTGAAGCGGTTCCCTCAAGGACCCCCTCCTGAATGCTCCACTTAGCTGCCTTGGACTCCCAACAATATTACAGATATGGCAGAGTGCATATCCATTGATTACTTATAATAAGTTATAAGGGCTTGTTTGGCAAATCTCATCTGTATAAAATAATAGATCTGTAGATATAAGATCCGTGTAGAGTATAGATCTATGTGGAATAGACACTTTATAAATAGACTGTTTGGTAAAATAAATAAAAGTTTGAAATAGACATTTTATTAATTCGACTGTTCAAATTCTTCACAAATGTATCAAGAAATACAATGAATCAATTTGGTCTCCTAGCTAGGCTTTTTAAGCATTCAAAAGAAGTTCAACGATTTGGATCTTGATAAAGGGACCCACATAAATCAAGAACTGATCATATTTAATGGTTCGTATTTTATCACATATCTCAATAATGGTGCAGCATCAACGACTGACATTTGACTTCATGGCTGTGTTAGACATTCTAAAGAGATTCGACGGTTTGGATACTTGTTTAGGCCCAATAATTGAGAAAAATGAGAAAAAAAAAACCGGACAACCTATCATTATATGCAAACCCAGCCATTGAGACACACGACGATCAATGTTTTTCTGCGGTTTCTCGTGAATATCTCAAGATCCATAAGGAGTTAAGAGCTGATATTTGATATTCTTACTGTTCTTAGACTTCTTAAGAGGATCAATGGTCTGGATCTTGATATAGGGCCCCATAAAGTCCAAAAACTTAGATGTAAGTGTACACGTTTTTCACAAATAACTAGAGATTTGTAAATGATCAACGGTCCAAATTTGGTACAGTGACCGTTCTTACGTTTCTAAAGAGGATAAGCGGTTTGGATTTACATTTATGGCTCTACAATGAAAGGAGAGAGGAAAACCGGACTGCTTGTACATCATGAGAAACCCAGTCACTTTTACACAATAGCAAATCTATGGTTTATAGCATTTCAATAATTTCTGGAGATTCAAAATGAATGGAGGGCTGAGATTTGACCCAATAGTCATTCTTTGCATTCCAAAGAGGATGAAGGGTTCAGATCTTGATAGTGTCCCACATAAGATAAAAAAAAGATAGATCTAATGGTTACAGTTTTTTACAATCTATGGTTCAAACTTGGTCCCCTAGCTGTTTTTAGGGTAATAAAGATTTTAAACGGTTTGGATCATCATTTAGGACTACGGATTTTAAAAGAAAAATGAAAAAAACATACTCGCAGAAAATATACGACGTGGCTTTGTCCGGTTCATAGACTATCATCTGGATCAAAAAGCACCATTTTTCAGCCCAGCACATATGATATAGATGAAAAGCATCTGATGTCTGGTTTCAATAGACATGTGATGGGCACCATCCAAATGGTCTAAATTTCAAAAACAACTGTATCAAAGCACTTTAAGACATATAGACATTAAAAATAGAGATGCTAAATGGCACCTTAATAGCTATGATGCACGGATACTTCAAGATGGGCAACATATCATGTTGTATCGTATCCGATACTTCCCTTTTTATGTCTAAAATCCGTGTCATTGCCGTGTCTATAGCATGTCCTTGCTGTATCTGTACATCATGGCTTCATAGTTTATTCATTCATAGATGTTATATTCAATTATCTATTTCACCACATCTGTCATTGTAAACAACAGAGAATAATAAAATGCTGATTTTTCAACTGTGATCCTTCGGTTAACTGGGTTAAGTGGGTAATCAGAGTTCCATTGACATATCCCTAGGGCCGAAGTGGAGCATTTTTCATGCAAAAGTGAGCATTGCATTCATAAATATTAAAAAAGATCTATCTGAATACAATAGTTATCAAGGAATCTATCTTGCACATCAGACATTTATCCAACATAAGGGTTCCTTTCACTTGGAAGATTTTAACAGAAACAAAGAAGTGCAGATTGCTCAGATTGGCCACAATGCTCCAAATGGCCACCCAAAAGAATAAGAACTAGTGATTGATCCACATCTAATAAACCGGCAGCAAGGAATTGACAAATGGACTGGCTCGGGTTTCAGGTCGGGAGATCTAAAAACACTCTGCATTAGCATGTATGGCTGAATGAAGATGGGCGCTGACAGAGCCCCATGACATTAGAAACCTAATTCATGCATTAGGAACAAGAATGCACCACCTTGTACTGGCAGAGTTGAATACTCAAAAGATGAGAGATTCTGATATGGGGTATGACATACCTTGAATTAGATTTGCACACTTGGCAGAAAACAATGCCAAATTAAATAATAACTCTCATTAAGAGCACTACTCTTTTAGACAACATGCAGCAATAAACTGGCCTGAGAAGAATAGACCCTTTTTTTTTTTACACATGGTGCCCTTAAGGAATAAATGGCACCCAAAATCTGTTACAATCAGAACAAAGATACAAACTTTTGAAGTTGTTGGGAAAGTATCAGTCACTCAAAAAATGAACCTGGAACAAAGTTATATAAATGATGAACATTAGATCGAGTCTACAATACAATGGAACACACATGATGCACATCAATCATTACTCTGTGGTAGTAAGAGCCGAATGCAGGACTTCTTCGAGGTACTTCTCTGCCGCGGCATATTGCCTTCTTTTGTCCTCAATAGCCAAAGCGGCAAGAGCTTTATCCTGCAAAAATAGGAGGCATTTGAGATTCACATTTACCTGGATTCTTTTGTGGAAAGGTGTTCACATTTACCTTTAATAATTGATTACATATCATAACTCAATGAAAAAATGGTACATACAGGGGGCAAATCCTGGTAGCTTCTCAGAGTATCCAAAATGGGCTTTGTTTTCTTCTCCAACTCCTTTCTATGCTCGGACATCTCTGTGAGGACACCATGGCTTATATCTGGTGTGTAACCTACACGGTTTAGTAATCCCTGCCCCCACAAGAACGAGAAATTCAAAATTCAGATTAGCAGAAACGAGATGCCGTGCATATAAACAAATGATTATATTTTAAATGATCACCATAGAAAAGGAACCTAGCAGGTAGGTCCCACTTTGAGAAAGCTTGGACCTTGAACACGGGACTGTGTATTGTATACAACTATGTGCATTGTCGATCCACCATCAGTCCCACCAGATAAAAGACAAAAGATGACTAAAAGATGGTGTGAAAAGCTTGATCCTAAAGCCTAAAGCCAATCCTATGATTTAATCCTCAGACTTAAAAGAAGGAAAGCATCACTTAATGACCACAGTGGAAACTATGTACAAAATAAATTATCTGAAAAGCTATATATAGCCACGTGTGTTGTCAATCCACTATTGAAACAAGATCACTAAATAATGTGTCCACTTGCATAAAAGTCAAATCCAATCCTCAGGAGTCAGGAGTAAAAGGAAAACAAATTGATCATGTACGAAGTTTAGCAAAATAGAGATCCAAATTGGTGATTTCACAGAAATCATATATGTTTATCAATGATGCACTTGAGGTTTGTCCAACTTATATAAAATCTAGATCATCAACTTGCATAAACACCCAAGAATTAGAATCACTATAAAGAAATAAGGAATTGAGCCCTAATTTTCAAATTAGAAAATACATATATAGCAATGTGTATAAACCACAATGGCTCCCACAACGTGAAAAATGCCAGATTACTAATAGATGGCCTCCCCAGCAGTGTTGCTTGGCAATGGTTGACTTACTGCAAAATTAAGCAGATTCTGAATAGAAGTGTTTGGCAATTGTGAAGATTTCTCGAACTTAAACAAGACGTTGGATACCCATGTAACATTGGCAATCACTCAGTCATCTACTTGATGTTAATACGACCAAGGTTAGAAAAATCGGCGAGTTGACTCTTGACTCTACCGAGTTACCTCATTTTGATGGAAAACCGAGTCAAAGATAGGAGAAACTCAGCCGAGTCGCCCCGGTTTTATAAATTGTATGCATTTTAAATCATTTTAAGTAGGTTTGGTTTTAAACAATTGATATTTATTTTTAAGTAATTAATGCTTGAGTTTAGGAGTGAGCAATTTAAAATGGAAGATTGAAATGTCATTAGAGACATGTATTTGATCTTTTACATTTGACATTTGCTAAAAATTATTTAATGTGCAAGATTCTTTCCCTTTATATTTTTCTTATTATAGTGTTTTTCTTGCATATATAAATTTAGTAATTTGAATTTATTGTTATTGATACGTGTAAATACATGTATATCTAAGTTTTATAAGTATCTGGTCTTTTTTAAATACAACTCTCCCAAGTCATCATGTTGACTCTCTCTGAGCCAATTTTTAGAGCTAGACGAGTCTTGTCCGAGTCACGATTTTTCAAATCTTGACTACAACAAGACCCATCCTAAACGATGGATCCTATTTAATGTTGGAAATCATTGTAGGACTCGTCTAATGTTGATAATCATGGTGGGACTCAATTAAAATTGGAAATAGCTGTAGGAAATATTTAATGTCGGTTTCCACTGAGAAATCCATCTAATATCTGCATGCAACCTTGATAGAACCCATCTAATGTTGGAAACCACAATGGAACTTGCTAGTGATGGAAATCGAGGTGGGACCGATCTGGTATTTGTACTTGTAGGGAGAATAACATAATGTTGGAGATCATGATGGGACCAATCTATATTAATATATATATATATATATATATTTGATAACAGATATTCACTATGGTAAACAATTTATATTAATAATCACAATGGCACTAATATAATTTTGAAAATCAATTGAAGATGTCAAGGTGGGCCCTATCACCAATTATAGTACAGTGAATCAGAAGGATTCATCCATGGATGAAAGGAAGAGCATATGGAGACAACACAGAAGGTTGCAAGAACTATCACAAAAGCTCTCTTTTTTTCCCGCTGAGGCTGAGGCTCATGCATGTTTGGCTAACATTATACTATATTAAAGCTGAGGGTTTTGAAGTTAACTTTGTCTGCAATTGCTGATTTTGACCGGAGGTTATTACCAAGCAATACAACTGTAACTGTAAGTTTGTAACCACTCAAGTCTTCTTCCCAACATGTAACTGTAACTGTAAGTTTGTAACCACTCAAGGCTTGTTCCCACCTTTTACTTTCCGCAACAACTTCATTTCCATCCCAAATCTCATTCTCTTATCTTTCTACTCCACTTCTCCTAGCCATTTCTACTCTATGGACTCTTTGATTGAGAAAAGAGGTACTCTCATAATCTTCTCTTCTTTTATTCTCTTTTTAAAATTTTATGCTCTGTCTAAACCAAATCGCTATCAATAAGTGTTTGAGGATGATTTTGCATTATCTAAAATTTTTTAATGGATCATAGAATATATTTTGCAGTTGTTGGTGGACACACCCGTTCTTAGCATGGGTTATTGTGCCAATTTTATATTTTAAATAAAAAAGAACAAATATTAGAATGACAGCAAATTTCTTTAAGCACATTTGATTCAATCATATAACTTAAAAAAAACCAAACCAAACCAAACCAAGCCTTTTCCCACTGGTAGGGTCGGCTATATGGATTTGACGACGACAATCAAATCTGTTTAGGGCCATGTCCTCCATTAGATCCATGTATGCAAGATCATGTTTAATAGTTTCTTTTCAACTTCTCTTGGGTCTCCCTCTCCCTCTCCTACTCCAGGCAATCTCCATGCTTAAAGAAATTCAACAATTGAAAAAAAAAAAAAAGTGATATAAGACATGACTGTGAGTCTACTACATGCCCTTATACTATGAGCAAATGGGGAAAAATAGATTTTACCATTTTTCAATGATTTGGAGTTTTTGGGTAATTTTGCATGGGGTCATACTAGAATTCACACTGCAATAGAATGTGATGGCTGCAAACTTCTAACTATTGCCACTATCACTTTCCAGCTTGAGCATTATGCCCTCCACAACCATGGTTTTATACAAGGCTCTAGACATGGTACTCACTTTTTAGTACTTCAATTATTTTGGCACTTCATTTACTTGTATACTACTCGATTCTACAAATTTTTAGCTGTTTTGGTTGTGACTAATTATTAATCCTAGTAAGATCTTTTGCACTTTGTTCCATTCCCATGTGGAAGTCATTAAGGAAGAAGTATTAGAGACGGGAGTCACGGGACAGTACCTTATAATTAGAATGTTGTTGTATGTATTGCCTCTCTTTCGAAACCATAATAGCCAAGTTTGTCTTCCAATGAAGCATTTGAGCTTCACAAGTTGCTACTTCATCATCCAACTTTTGAAGGGTTCTGCCAAGATTAAAATGAGATTTTACAATGTACTGTAAATGTTGTTCCAGCGTAAATACAAGTAATATCCACACAACAAACATGTTCATTTCTACAGAATGCTTCCACAAATCATGGAGAAATGATAAGTGAAACAACTGATACCTTCAATAAGGATGAAGTTTGAACCACCACAAAGTTGACTGATGAAAAATAAAGTCCATGGGGGTCCCGGGCCCAGTTAATTGCAGATATCTAAACATGGGCCCAACTCCAATGGACCCAACTGAAGCTGGATCTGACTTCAATCCTGACTCAATATGGGTAATATTCCTATGCATCCCATGTGCATGGTCTTACTATGCACATCAGTTAGTGGGGCCCCACAGATCATGGGACATGAGTGGGACCTAAATATAAAAAATGAAGTCAATCTCATGCCTCTAACCCCTTGATCCATGGCCCACAAGTTTAACAGCTTATATTAAAAAGAAAAATTGACCCTCAAATCTCAAAAGAGGGGGGAGCTGCTAACCGCGGAGTCCGAGGACTATAGGAGAGGTCCCGTGTGTGAATGGTTCGGATGGATCATAAGGTGGGCCCACTAGAAGTTCTCACCATAATACTGTGAGAGTACTTCTCATAAGAAGATTTGTATAATATACAGATACAACAAAGAATTGGATCGTAAACTCCAAAAGTAGAAATTCTAATCAATAAATCAGTACTCTATGCAGGATGAAATAGAAATAGAGTATTATGAACTTACTTTTTCAAATATGTCAACCTTGCAAGGGCTTTCCGAGTGTAGTCGAGTAGAACTTCTGACTCCTTCCTTACCTTATCCCTCTTCTCCTCTACACCTGTCTTCCTTAGAGAAATATCTCCCATTGCTACAAGAAAACTGCACACTCCCCCATCATCTCTTCACATCATAATCTTAATTATACATAAAAATGATATTGGATAAATAAGTATTCAAGGCAAAAGGGCAAGGCCAGAGAAATGTTTTTTCTCCTCTATTCAGACTCAGACCCTTGCATTATATCATTGAACATAAAATCATGTACAAGATACGGACCTTTCATCTTTGGGCACTGTTGTGGATCACCCATGGGAATTTAAAAAAATAAAAATAAAAATAAAAACTGCAGAAGGTGATCAGCTAGTCAGCAAATTGGAGTAGCTCAATGGAAATCAGCTTTTGGATTGACATTTACTAGCCATCCATTTTAATCCACAAAAAGCTCTGTTATCACAGGGTACAGAAAGTCAGAAACCCACAGGCCCATAAAATGAACAGCCCACATCCCATACATGTGAACCTACATACAAATATATTAACCATGGTTCAAAACAGGGTCTCAGTGGGTGTAATGGCCAACTTGAAAAGTGATGTGTATTGGCTATCGACTGTATTTTCTGTATCAGTGTGGCTTTTTTGCCCCGACTAACAAGAAGATATAGATCCAAAAGTCTGAAACATAGTCATACTTAATGTTTGAGTGCATCAAAGCAAAGCATATGGGTATGTATTGGACATCAAAGGATCATGCAGGTCTTGTATCACTGCTTAATCCTTATTCGATTTAATGATATTATGCAATTCTATCCAATTTGTTTGTGAAAAAATTATACAAACAAAAATTAAATTACATCAAAGATGTAACTGATGTACTATTTCATTCTATTCATAAACTAAGAAATAAAAACTCATACTCCATGAATATTGAACCACAAAACGCTCTTTAAGTATGAAATACAAAAGCCAAGGGAGAAGATTCGATAACGAATTGAGAAGTAGTCTAATAAAGCAATTACTGATCAGTATATCCTAATTACTGATGATTTTTTAGACATAGTATTAGTGCCCATCATAGCGAAATAGGATTGAAATTGTAGTTCAAAACTGATAAAATTTAGCTCAAAAAAATCACAGAAATTAGCATTCGAGAAAACATCAAATTTGACAATTGGTGCCTCTCATCATGTTTAGAATGCCAAAATCTGGCCTTAAATACACTAAAAAAGATTCGCCTAGCTCTCCTCTCAAAAATCCATGGAAATCAAGTGAAAATGTTAAAAATTTTAGCACATTGCGCATCAACTAACACGGTGGATAAATGTGAACAGACTATAACATCTATCCACATTAATTTATCATATCACTCACCACAGAATTCATACATATTAGCACACAACAGAAGATATCTTAAACCATAAAATTAAGTATTAACAACACCCAACAAGTTCATTTGGGGAAATCCAAATTCAATCCAGGGAGGACCCAATACAATTACCTGCTCATTTCAGTGTCCCTTACGTTGAGCAAATTGGCAACATTGGCAAGAACCTGCGCCGACCCAATGGCGCCCGGCGACAAGCTCTCCTGCGCCAATCCCACATTCTCCAAAATCTCCCTAATCCTCACAGCTGCAAAAAGGAAAAAACCCAAAGACTATGAGATTGCAATTGCAATGCCAAATCTATAATACATATGTATTGATGTGAATTCGGAAAACCCAAAGTCTGACCTTGAGAGCGGTACTCGGCGGCCTTCTGGCGGAGATCGGCGGAGACGATGGCGGCGGCGTGGGTTTTGGCTTGGGAGGAGGTGGCGAGAGCATGGAGGTGAGCTATGCTTCGCGGGGTGTACTCGAATTCGGGGACGTCTTTTCCGGCGGCGTCGAACTGAGAAGCGAGCCACGCTTTGACTTGGGCTACTCGCGCGGTGTCGAAGCTCTTCGATTCGGTTGGGGCCGCAGGATCCGATGCTGCGGAGATGAGATCGCTCATCGTACTCGCACTGGTTTTTTGTTTTTCAGTGAGATTTGTCAAGGGTTTAAGGAGAAGAAACCCTAGATTTCTGATTGCGGAGATTTGAAGGATCTTTTCTTTCGAATTCGATTTGTTTCGGTTGAGAGAGAGAGGAGAATAGTAAGTAACGACAGAAGTAAAGTGGAAGTAAGGTGTAGTTAGAAATTCAAAGACCGAAAGACCCCTGCCATTTGTTCTTGTTCAAATGTAAAAGACTGCTTGGACGGCAGGCTAAACTGTTTTTCAATGAAATTTTAAACCAGAATTTTTACTTGTATTTTTAAAAAAAAGTTTTTACCTGTAATTTAAAAAAAAATGCTTGTCCTTGTTATTATTATTTTTTAAAATATTTTACCAAAAAAAAAAACTTTACGTATCTTAGTGCACCAAAGAGAAAACTTTAGTCAAACTCACACCAAACTTGGAATCAGTATAGCAAAACCAATTCTTTTTGTATTTTTTTTTTGTCACTATTATGCGGGGTGTTTTCATGATTCCGAAATTGCTCCTAATTTAGGTAAAAGTACCGACTAGGTTTACCTTGATCTTAGCTTCGTTCAGCTCGGCGATTGTGCCAGCTGGTACCGAGGTTGAGCTAGCCTCGGTAAGGGTACCGACCATGCTTCTCTAAGCTCGGTTATGTGCATTTCGGCAGCAGTGCCTGAACTGGCATACTCCCAACCTCGGTGACTTCTCCAGTTCGGTCCTATTGGCCGAGGTGAACACTGAGTGTCAAGTTTCAATTATGTGATGGAACATCTACGTTGCAGAACGTACTGTTAGTTAGGGTGGCCGCTGGCCATCGATAAGGGTTTATCCATATCCGACGGTCATGTCCACATTTATGTTCAAGATTGGGAAATGATCTGATGGGACAGTGCTCTCACCTACCTCCACTGAGGATCCAAGGTATTGGTTGATGGGACTGTACCTCCACCTACCTCCACCAAGGAAACTTCTGATGGGACATTCGTCTATATATATATGCATGGGTAAGATCCATGGAGATGTACGCTTTACGCAATACACACCCATTGACCATACTGCCTGAACTCTCTCTTCTCCCCCACTCACTCTCCATCTGTTCAGTGACTGCACTAACTTGGGCATCAGAGTGCCTTCGGCTGACTGCAGCTAAGAGCCCTGACATTTGTTCCTTCTTTCCCTGTCAGGTTTAAGGCATCCAATCCATCCAAAGCAATTTAGTAGCAACATCATGAGTCTAACACTCACCTAATCAAGTCCGTATTATTTAGGCACTTACGACTATCAACCTTCATTTTCTATGTTGAGAGTCGATGCGACCCTCGCTATAATAAATCAAGGTCGCCGTTAACACCGAACATGTATAAACTCCTCATCTTCTTCCTTCTTTTCTCTCTTGCCTAAATCCAATCCAATGATGGAGAAGTCTGCAGGTTGTGTACTTAAGGTAATGCACTTTAAAAATGGTTAAAAAAAAGAGAAAAAAAAAAAAAAAGCTTCCCTATTTGATGTGAGTTTGGTTTAAGTACCATGTTTGGGGTAATGGCCACATAAAGTGTTTTTTTTTTTTTTTTGGGTAAAATCCTTTTTGTGTTTTTTGTAACGAGGGTGTCGGGCTTCTTCGAAAACTGATTATTTTCTTTGGCACGTGAAGTCCTTGACTCCTTCTAGAAATAAAAATTTAAAAAATAAAATAGTCCATGTCTCCCCTCACGCACCGAGCATATCAAAATTTTGAGAAAGAATACAAAAAAAAAAAAAAAAAGGTCCTTGCCATTCCCACACATTGAGTGAGTCAAATTTTTGCCTCATCAAGTGGCTCTAAGGAGAGGACACGAGTTAAAAACCACAATCTCTAGTTCACGAGCTACAAATCACGATCGGATGCCCGTTACCATTTGATTGAAAGAGAATTTTTTAGTATCCGCTTTGCATGGAATTTCATTGTGTGAACCACACGGTGGAGCCCACCTATCACCAATCCAAACTGATCACCAAAAATGGGACCCCACGATAGTCATTGATCCTGAGGTTTGGCTCCCATATGAATGGATTAGACCATTGGATGGATGTTCTTTTTTTTTTTTTTTTTTTAATATGAGACCGTTATGCTTTTGAGCCACGGATGAAGGGGTTAGGGGATTGAGATTGGGGTCAAACTTGAAATATGGAGTAGTTAGACATGGATCTTTTTATCCCCGTCTCAGGGTCTCCTACCTTCCCGGTTGACTTTCACATTTCATAAGTTTCAGTGAAGGCTAGCACAACTCTTTTAATTTTGATCAGACGATCTGAATGCTAAGAATAACTTTGGACTGCTGATCTGATCTATGTTCATGCTGGGACTGCTACTCTTTTGCATGGCACATTGATGAGGTCTAACAAGATTATATTGCATACACCTCATGGGGTGGGCTGCCACTGTGGATAGAGCCCCCGCACCCATAGCTCCGCATAGGGATCGATCCATAAATGAAAGGGGAACTCCACAATCAAAGCCATCAGTTGAAATCACGAGGATACAAAATAAGAGTTATCCAGGTATAAGGGGTATCCTCAAATTTCATGTCAGTTAGAGTATTTCATGTTGTTCCATTGATTATTTGATGAAAATATGATCAACACAATCTTACACATTCATTATCATTCTTTTTCATCAATGAATCAATCCCAATGTTGTCTCAATTTGAAGATACCGATGTAAGATGAGGGAGTTAATTTAGAACCAGACAGATTTTAATAGGTAGGGTCCACGGTGAAGTTTCACTCCTTTTAACATTGGATTTCTCTAGGTTAAAGCTTCAGACATTGAAACTTTTTTTCTTGGTAGACAAGGTGGTGCGGTGATTTTGGGCCAATTGAATTTCAAGATTAGGCCCCACTAATGGATTTTGAGCGAATTCTTGTGAGTAGAATCCAAGCTCCATGAACCACTTATCTGTTGACTTGGTCAGGATGCTAAACTGTCTTGTTTGGTTTAAACTGAAGCATTGTCTACCGCAACATCTAAGAACGTGCACGCTATTATCTCTCCCCACCACATATCCATCCATTCCTTCTCATTTGATCAATATATTCACCTCAAGAAGGAAGAATCAACCGTCTTCTCCTCCATCATCCAAACTTTTCCAATCTTTGAAGCATGCAAAGAAGGCTGATTGCTTCTTAGTTTTAATTAACGAAGGCAAGTGTTGTAATTTTTCTTTAACCTTTCAAAATTGGATTCGTGTTGTTTCTCTAATAATTGAATTCGGTTTTCTTCTCTTAGTTGCTCTTGATTTGTTCTAATTATCTTGTATTCTCATCAATGAATCTAACCATAGCTTCTTGGCCATTCTGTTCACCTCCTTGTTGCTGCCTTCTTGGCCTGCAACCAGCACCTGAACACACTAAGTTCTCTCTCCCCCACCAAAAGCATAAACTTCATGATGGACCCAGACCCCATTAAAGATAGTTGTACCTGCATCTGATTCTAATGGATTGACCTTCGGCTCTGCTATATATTAATATCAATTGGGTGTGTGGGTATTCGGGTATGGACCGTACTCAAGGACCCAAGAATGGATTTACCTTGAATGTAGACCAATGGTATATTCTGATCTAGATGACATGAGATACAAGGTAAGCAGCATTGTGTTTTATTGCTTAATCTCATCAACAAATTCCACCGTCGGATTCTCCACATCCTAATAGAAATGCAACTGCTATTTTCACTTAAGACTATGATAAAGAATTAACAGTTGCATGGCTATGACGGCTAGCAACTCAAACTCAGTTAAAGATCAATTAAGAGATCTAATTATCAATCGGATCAAAAAGGATGGTCTATACTTGGCCTTTTCGAGTTTAGTCTTTTGGTGATAGAATAATCTAGCTAGGGGCCTTCTTATTATCTTGGTTTTTTGGCTAATTTTGATTTAATTCATTAACAAACTTTCGTTTTTTAAAGTAAACAGCAGGGTTTGAACCCCATGTTCATCATTGAAGGAAATGCCTTGCAAGTGCGCTAACAAAGGATCGGTGATTTTAGGAAGTCCTTTTAGTGGCGAACCCAGGATTTTAGTCTTAAAGGGAGCAGACGATGGCCATAATAGTACTTCCTTCTTCATTTTGTCTTTTGAAAAGGGGTGGGGATTTATTTCTAATTGAGGTGTGGGTCGTCTGGGCCATAGCCCTTTTGGGCTTTTTCCAAGTCCACAGGGGTGAGTGCCCCAAAAGTCCAATAACTAGGTCCTCCCCTGGATCCATTGAGATCCACAATTTTGCCATGATAACTCTCAGTGACAATAGTTGAATAGCAAAGGAATGGGTCATTGCTATCATTTAATCTGCCAATGGTAACTTGTTCTTCATTTTTATTTTTATTTATACTATTATTAAAAACTTGGACTTTGTTCTTATAATACTTCTAATCACAACTTCAATAACTTTTCTTAGTTTTAATAAATATTTTCTCATTTTGAAACATTTACTTTGGTTCCCTTAAAAGGCAAAATTCCCGATTCAACCCCTAAAATGATAAATAAAAATAGTTTACTTTCCTATTACCAACCCTGCCGGCTAATTAATAATTGCATTAGAGGAAAAAAAAAACACTTTGAGGTATTCTAACTTTCATAACTGTTGAATAGGTATACTCATGTTACTCTTTAGGGTTTTTGTTAAGAAAGATCCCTTCATTAATTATCTTAATGTATGTTCTTCAGCACAAGTTGGTTTCCTTCTTCCAATCTTTAAAAATCAATCTTACCCAGGGTTTTTGCAAACCATGCTCAACTTTTATCAACTATTCTACTCATCATGATGAACATTCATTTACTATTTTTTTTCCCCTTCTTTTTACCTCTTTTCTCAGCAAACAGCCTTCTTATTTGCATGGCTACAAAAGTGAAGGAAGGTGCTAATGGGAAGGAGAGGAGGAGCCCATCCCCTTCAACACCTGAAAACATCCATATCCCCAATGGGAGAAGAACTCCCAGATCTTCTGGGGCATCTTCTCCAGGTAGAGACAACACAACTCCATTAGACAAATCAACCCCACGTTACCTAAAGCCCATAGCAGGCTCTACCAATGAACCCAACAAGCTTAGGAAGAAACCACCCTCTATTACTGTGACTGCCAATTCCTTGACTAGAAAGAAGTCATTGGAGAAACCTCCATCACCAACACCATCTCAAAGAACACCTACAAAATCCAGCCCCAGAGAGAGGCTCCTCAAACTTTCATCTCCCTCTCCTAAAACTGCCATTTTACCGAAACCCGTCTCGGACAAAATACCAAAAACACCTAGAAATGGAAGAGTTCAGCAACCACCATTGAAGCCAACAAAGACCATCAAGAGGGAAACTAGTCTGAAGAAAAGAGAAACTAAAGCTAGTCCTGCTGCCACTGCTAATGCTGCAAATGGTCACCATGTTGCTGGAAAATTGGCGAGTTTGCCTGACAAGCAAGAAGACAGAGAAGCGGATGAGATCACACTAGATATGTTTACAAGTGATGGAGAAGAACAATACATCAATGAGATTCAACCCATTGACTATGTAGATGTGGACCTATATATCTCTGATAGCAGTAACAGGTTTGAAGCTAGTGAGACATCATCCCTCGCAGAAGAACTTATTGATTTTGCTGCAGTAGAGGAGGAAGGGAACAAGAAGAATGAAGAAAAAGAACCCAGAGAGAACCCTGAATGTGAAGATGGCAAGATCCCACAACAATTAGAAGATAACCCAGATGTTACTGATACCCCTGAACAAATCAATGTAGAAAAAACAGAGGAACATAAGACCAAAATCGCAGAAAAGGAGAGCTTGGAGATCAAAGAAAGAGATGTGGACATCATTGAGGACCCAAAGAGAGAGACGGAGGAGAAGAAGCCGAGGCGACAAGGCAGCCATGGGAGGAGAGAATCTCAGGTATACAATGATGTGATCGAAGAGACAGCCAGCAAGCTGGTAGAAAAGAGGAAGAGCAGGGTGAAGGCTTTGGTTGGGGCCTTTGAGACGGTTATTTCCTTTGAAGGTCAAGGTGGTCAATAATAAAAGTCAAAAGAAAATCAAAGAAGAAAAAAAAGAAGGGAGTTATGGTGTTGGAACTTGGTTCTAACATGAGCAAAGGGGAGGAGAGGAGCTGAACTTTGGGGCATATCTTGTGTCCAATTAGACTGATTTAAACCTTCTATGTTGTGGGAGGCCAAATTTAGATTGTGGATTGTGAATGTTGGATATGTTGGGTTTTTTGTGTATTTAGAAAATTCAACAAAATGGAATTTTGATTTTAGCAATATTTTTGCATAAATTTTCCTTAAAATAAAATTATTATTATTATTATTAAGACTTTTTTTTAGCAATGGTCAAAACCTATATATTATACTGCCATTTTAAGCCGTTGTATCATGAGGGCAACTCTGTTGCGAACCTTGATACTGGGTTTTCAATTTGAGGGGCGGAAGTCATTTTAAAAAGCGCGTTATCAAATATGCTTCGGCGGATTGCTTCTACTGCCTCCAGAATAAGAGACCCGAGGAATCATGCATTGGGTACTTTCGTTCCATTTCATTTTATTTATTTAATTGACAACAACCTCGGATTTTTAGGTATCTCCAACACGATGTAGTTATTTACTTCTTTTTTTATGGTGTCGGCATGGTTGAGGCATTTGACCCAATAGGACTAACCCCAGGTGGCACCCCGTGGTTTCAAATATTGTTATTTACTTAAAAAAAAAAAAAAAAGGTTCATTTACATGTGAAGGAACAGTGTTTTGTGTCTTCTTCTTGCAAAGGGAATGCAGTTGGATCAGATCATCCAATGTCAATGCAACTGGCTCCAAGAAGTGTATCAATTTCTACCCCCAAAAGAAATTCAATATATGTTATGAGACTTTGAATGGATGTGGAGAAACTCTAGATAAAGTCAGTGGGGAAAACTGAGCATAGTTCAAATATGTGAGATGGACAGGTTCTATGTATGTTTGTTTTCTACCCCTGTTTTTCCCAAAAAAAGGCTGTTTCATTGAGGAGAAAAAGTTGGAGAGAACAGGTGAATGTCACGGACATGTTCCCTTATGCAAACATCCAAAGGATGCACGAAAACTTCTTTCTAGACCCAATTCAATTAACAATTAAGACCACGAACTCATATCTAACAGCCTCATTGCAACTAGATTTGATAAAATTTTGTCAATGAACTTTATCATAACAGTTATGTAACCACAAAAAAATAAATCTATGTATTTCTTATTCAAACTGACTTGGATTTAACATTGCTGGTCTAGTTCAACAAATTTTTTGTAGAATATAATTTGCGAAAATCTTGCATAGGTCGACAAGTTACAATGACCGAGTTACAATAATAGCGTATGTTCTTTGACTAAACAATTATCATATATTTAATAGAATAATTTTTTGGTAGATGCTTAATTCATTAATTCTGCTTTTAAAAAATGGGATCCACCAAAATACCATATGCAGCATTTGTAAATGATTGTGAAATCTAGGTGAGCCATCCCTGATAAGGCCTAGTTCAGAATGCTTTCCCTTGCATTTGTACTAGATAAATTCCCACCTTCTTTTAAATGTAAGATCTCGAACCTTAATGTAGAATAGATTAACATTTAGTTACCTGAGGTAACATGTGTGTTTAGGATATTTTAAAATCAAGATTTCAAAACACAAAAACAACCAACCAGTTACTATCAAGTACAGTCACTGGGAAACTATCTGCTTGCAAATGACCTCTGTTTTTCGGTCCTGTTTCACATGAATTGAACAATAAACAGTGAAAACATTCATATTCTCAGCTCATAATCACTTCTTATTAATTGAATTAGCATACAAAGAAGCTCCTCATAATGGCACGAGCACGAGTGTTTCACATAAGCTTGGCACTGATAACAGCCATTCTTCTAGTTGACCACACTACAATCACGCCGAATTTCACCTTGTTTTCCAGTCTTCACACCCACTCTTCCAAGCTTTGTAATGGCAGTGATGAATGCCTCCTGGAACGCTGTATTGTTCGCAGCGAACAGATTTACAGTGTCACGCGACCTTGTATCTGTAAACAAGGACTGGTCTGAGGTGAAGAGTCCCATCCCTTGCTGAAGGTTTCTAAAGTAGGCATTGTCAAATGTCTGAGGCGTTGTTGGGTCCATGTTGATGGCAATCCTAGGGTCAACATTTGGAGGGCACATCTGCCGCAGCTGCCTTGCATAAGAAGGATTCAGGGTTGGGTCGATTGGGCTACCTCTGCTGAACTTGTAAATTCGCCCCGCGAACTTGCTGCAGTGAGAGAATCCAATTGTATGTGCGCCTGCAACAAGATCACACCAATGAAAAGTTAATAGAAATACTAGTTTGACAACCTTGTAACTGTAGGATCAATTAGCATGGTGTCATCAGTACCTGATAATGCAATCACATCTGTTTGAGTGAGTCCATGAGAAGCAAACATGGAATTAAGCTGGTTTAACTGGAAGCTGGGTTGAGGAAGTTGCCGTTGCACACTCGCTTTTGTGGAGATTCTACCATCAAGTCTCCCCAACTCAACCGCGTAAAATGGTCCACCAGTCTAACAAATTATAACCAGTATCATGTAATTAAAGGAAGAAAAGGAGTTACAAGTAATGGTTCTATTTCATTATATCTAATCATCAGTCACCGATACACGGAAAGCTATATATAGAAATCGTTAGGAAGTCTAATCATCATCATTATCTTAGCCCTATCCAATCGATCTGGGGTTGGCTTAACATGTCCTGCTCAAGAAATGACTTAAAAATATAATACAATGTATCACAAAAGTAATAAGATCTACAAGCTTATGATTATAATCACAATAACTCTCTCTCTCTCTCTCTCTCTCTCTCTCTCTCTCTCTCTCTCTCTCTCTCTCTCTCTCTCTCTCTCTCTCTCTCTCTCAGTTAGTGTATATGCAAATGAGTGTGAAAAGAAAGGTCAGAAAGTACACAAGCATAGAATACATCACCCTTGTGGCCTAACTCATCCTTAGGAAGTACAATCATATTTCTAACAACTTGGGTTAAGAAGCATTTTGTTTAACACTCGATATGATTAAACCGGGAACTGAGATGAGTCGACTCAACTAGTCAAATTTTGCTTCAATCTCACCTTCCTGAATTTAATGGAGACTCTCGAACAACAGATATGTGCATTTTCTGTGTACTAATTGTAGTAGTACTGTTTTCTATTCTAATTAACTCTAATTTCTTCCGGTGCTTTGCTACGCAAGTGAAGTCCTCGATCATATGCATATTTAAGAACGTTGTTCAATTGAAACTTTGAGTAGACATGGCTAGGTATGGTTCTGAAGTTAAGTCTGGTTTTCAAACTATAATTGTCAAAAGAAACAAAAATGGTAGAACAGTGATAAGAGAAAATTATGTTTACCAGGGATACCACATCTCTGGTGGCCATGGCTAAGATATCAGCACAAGAGACCTTATTCTGGCAATTTCGATCACTATCGATGGCAGCTTTGGCTTTAATAACTGTATCAAACCCATCTCCCGCAAGCGATATATCATCAGGGTGGTCCTTCTCTGCTCCGCCACTAGAGGATGCAATAAGCACCGATGCATCGCACCCCTGTAATATGGAAAGGCTTAGTACAACCACAGCTAATAAGGATAGACAATGCTTTGGAATTGAAAGAAATTGGACAAACCCGGACAAAACAGTCATGGAAGAAGAGCCTCAGAGTTGCTGGAGCTGTCACAAATGTCTGCTGGAACTTTTTTGTGACCGCACCGCGCACAATGGACTCGACATTGGGACATATATTGCTGTAGTAATTCTGCCTCAGCTGAGCAGAAGCTGTGGGGAGAAAGATATAGAGAGGAAGAACAAGTGAAAGGATAAAAAAATGGAAATGATCCATAGCTGTGGTTCTTGTTGCCTCCGCATTTGGAAGAGTTGTCTGAAACTACATATATAGACATAAACATGCATGTACATGTATAAAGCTGACATGGAGGAAATGGGAGATGGGTTGTTCTTATCTGTCAAGAATCTTCAAAGGGTTGAGACAACATTGAGAGAGAAGACTTAAAGAAAGGGATGGGATTGAAGAGAAGACTCTGATTATTAGTCTGGCTCTTAAGAAATGTTATTCTCCTTGGAAACTGAAGTTGGGCGGCCTCTTCTTAAAAAAAAAAAAAAAATTTGGTTGTTTTATTTGCTGTTTTGGAGTGATTTTAGTGCTTTGAATAAGAATGCAAATGCAAAGCATTATGTGTTTCTGACTTGGAATTTTGAAAAGTTCTCCTTGTTAAGTAAGTTAAGTGCATGCACATTTTCCTTGTTTAGAGGATTGTGTGTGTCA
The DNA here is from genome assembly GCA_028538565.1 of Umbellularia californica. Taxonomy (NCBI): domain Eukaryota; kingdom Viridiplantae; phylum Streptophyta; class Magnoliopsida; order Laurales; family Lauraceae; genus Umbellularia; species Umbellularia californica. The sequence continues at coordinate 75,233,907 of JAPQWN010000006.1, read as the reverse complement.
AACACAAACTTTCAAGAGGATTCTCCATCAGGGCTTTTCAACAAGTCATTGACTACATCTTTCAAACTTTAACTAGCTGTTATCTTTTATTCTCATGTGAATTCTACTAATTCAAAGATATGACTAAATTTTTTTATAGAGGCTGGACTAGACCTCTAAGTTGAAACCAGGACATGGACAGTTAGTCTCACCTATACCTTTCAAATGGCCATAAACAGATGAAAACCATATAAACCTGTAAAAGAAAATACCATGTTATATGAATTGATGGTCTTTGCCTGTTTTAGTTATTTTATTAATCACTATTTAATCATTATCATCATGATCATCCCTGTTATCATATTTGTCTTACTCCCATTGATCTTGATTCCCTTAATGTGTTAGAAGACAAACAAAGGTGACTAAAAAATATGGCTCTAACCAAGTTTTATTATCATTTATCATATATTTAATGTTTCCTTCTACCAGATCATGGTCAGACTCGATTGAACAAACCAATTTGGGCAGAACCACCACTCAAATTGGTTCGAGCTATAGCACGGCTAATAAGACATTGGTTAAAATACTACAATGTGCACCAAAGCATAATTTACTACAACCATGATATGGGATTTATGTAAATCAATGATTGTTTAAGTTTTTCTTTTTGTCTTTCATTAACTTTGAAGTCACAGCTATGCAATCCCTAGGAAGAAAAAATTAAAGAAAAGGGAATGTAGGAATATTCCAAATGCAATTTCCAGTCCAGACAAGGGAATTCACATGCAAAGGATAACTCAATGATTTGAACAAGTAGCCATTCCATGTGGGGTGTTTGCACTGATAGAAAAGACTTGGGATTGTTTAAGAGTAGATAATGGAAAAGTCTGGCATTGCCTTCGCCGTCGGGTAAGCCATGTGACTCTCTCCATGTTCCTCACAAAATCTTGATAAGTCTTTATGAACTCTCCTATTCATGACATTGATGATGGATGCTGGAAAATTCTTTGGCTTCCACATGATCAGATTATCTGGCAGTCCATTTGGTAGTTTGTTTTGGGTCAATGGCCTCTTAGAAACAACATGCTGATCAGTAGGGCTCAGGCCGGCTCTAACATGAGGCCAATAAAACCTTTGCTTTAGGCCCCAAAAAATAAGGTAAAAAAAGGCCCCATAATAGCTAGCATCTTTTGAAATTCCAAATAATCAAATTTGTCAACAACCATCCTTTTTTTTTCTCCCCAAAATATAAGGCCCATAATAATTCTCTCTTAAGAAGATACAACCAAGATTTTTATAGGGCCTTAAGGTGTCATTTATGGCATATTATATTTCTAAATCTGCCCCTTATATTACTATGGCTAGGAGTATAATTGATTTTAGCACACCATTATATTTCTAACAGTACATGTGTATCAAATCTCAGCCATACATTCACTCATGAATTTGCTTTATAAGAAAAATAAATTTTAAATAAAATATTTATAATAATATTAAAAAATAGAAAATGCCTCATTTACGATTGTCGCTTTAGGCCTCAAATTGTCTCGAGCCGGCCTTGGTGGGGCTCGTATGGCTAGAGCTATAAATTCATCAGTAGGGCCAACCTATAAAATTTAAACCCCTCTTTGATTTGTTTTGCATGTGATCAATCAGATATAGTGGGGCAACTCCTGGTTTCGATTTTACCGAATATTGTAAAGTGTGGAATTCATGCATATTATTCTTTTGTTACTAATTAATCTAGCAATTGCCCAGTAGTCTCATGCAAAAGAGGAAATTTTTTTCACCAAGAGAGATTTATTAACAAAAGAAGCAATGAAAGAAAAAACAAAAAAGGGAAAAGTTAATAAAAATAACAAAACCCTGTTAACATGTGGGTCAATTCGAGTGGTTCAAATGATCAAATGTGATTGTGCAGATTTTCCATGTGCATATGTAGGCCTCAAGATGGATGTTGTGGATAGCACACCCGCTTCCAACAGTCCTACACAAGGATCAATCCCCGGGTGGGTATAGGTTTCCATAGTAAAGGGAGAGGAAGTAGATAAAGTTGAATCATGTGTTCATGATTTATTTAATCCAACGGTGTGCATATTGTTAATTAGAATAATATTTTATATATATGTATATACCACAGGGGGTGTTAAAACGAATGAAATGGAGTAGATTTCATAAAGGTAGGCTCCACAAAAGTGCATATGCAGTTGCGGCTCTAGGAATTTAAGTCGGTGGAGTCAACAAAAGATTTATTTTCTACAAATCGAATAATTTTTTTTTTCCTTTTATCAACATCTGTTATCTACTTTCAATAATTCGACAAAAATAATATAAAATTATCAAATAATTTATTTTTGACAATCCGACAAAGATAACATTAAATTCTCAAAAAAAAAAAAAATAATAAACAGAAATTTTAATACATTGTTACTCATACTTCTTAATCCAAAAAGAAAATCCAAATACATAAACTCCTATAGTTGCTCTCAATGGGGTTTTCATGCGTTGAAATCGTTGCATAATAACTTCATTATCAACACTAGCAAACAGTCATTCATCAATTGATCTCCCATTCGATTACGCAATGCGTTTTTTACGTACTTCATTGTTGAAAAATATCTTTCTACCGTTGCAGTCGCTACTAATAAAATTAACGCCAATTTTAGAAGCAAATAAACCAACGGGTATGCGATATCCTTCTTTGTCTCCACTAATTTTCTAGCAATGTCACCATTTCATTTAAGTTCTAAAAACTTGTTGCTAGAGCGCATATGAGGGAAAAAGTAAACAAAATGGACCTTTCTTCTTCATTTTCTTCTTCTTTTGGAGATTCAGAACCTCAAGTGCACTTTAATTCTTCTATTTTTTTTTTTCTCTGCTACTCGGCTGGGGCTAGGAGTCCATATGCCTAAATCTAAATGTTAGAGTTTTCTCATTCTAATACGTTGAGAATACCATATTTAGAGGTTAAGTTAGGGTAAATAAAGAGTTACTGACAGAATGTCTAAAAAAGGGATTTTCTTTAAGAAAAAAAAAAAGTTTGGCCCATTGATTTTTTTTTTTTTTGTAGACAAATGGCCCATTAACTTAGGTATTGAGTGTGGTCAAAAGCTTCCCATAAGTTCAAATCATGAATGGATTCTTTTTTTAATTTTTTTTTTCAGATCTCAATGGGGTCAATTGACCCCACTGGGGTTAATGTAGCGCCTCCCATGTGCATATGCAAGGTGCTGCATCGTAGTATGATACGGCGCTGCAGTATTATTGTAGCTTTGCCCTATATTAGAATAGTTTACCATTCCCTCCCATTTAATAAAAAAAAAAAAAAAGGTATCAGTAGTTTTCGACTAACAATCATCACCTTGGATCAGAGCCAAATGAAATGCTATCTAAAATAAAATCCGGTTCAAAGTTAATTCCACAATCATTCCTAGGGGTGTAACGGTTCGGTTAACCGGTTAATTTGGGAAAACCGTTAACCGAACCGTAACCGCGGTTTTCTGCCTTTTAAAACCGTAACCGTAACCGTATATACAAAAACCGTTGAAACTGTAACCACAGTTAACCGTATTAAACAGTTCGGTTACGGTTAATAACCGTGAAAACATAAGAAGATAAATGTGAATGATTGAATGTAAAATGACACATAAGGAGCAACTGGATAAAAATCCCATTGATTAGAAATCTTTATTATACGGTTAACCGTACGTTTACGTTTTCTTATTTTTTTTCTTTTATTTGTAAACGGTATGGTTAACCGCATACGGTTAACCGAACCGTATCATACGGTTCAATTCGGTTAATAACCGTGAATCATTATGGAAAACCGTAACCGAACAGAACCGAACCATGTGGTTTTTGGATTTCATTAACCGTAACCGTAACCGAACCGTAAAATACGGTTATTAACCGCGGTTCGGTTCGGTTAGACGGTTTTCCGGTTTTTTTTTTACACCCCTGATTGGGAATGATTCATTCCTCGTACTTCATGGACCCGGAAGCACCACCAACATGCCACTATCCACCAACATGCCCTAGGTATATGCGTTTTACAAATGAGATAGGTCTAGCCCTTGGGCCTGACTTTGAGGCCCATGTCCAGATCCAGGCTTAGATATTAGCCCCAATCAAAAAATGGCCATCCCCGGCCCATGAACACCTCTATTGAGAGACCATGTCCATTGTTTCCTGTTGATTTTTAGTATTCACAGGGAATCTTGCTGTTTCCTGATTGGGAATCTGCCACGTGGCATGAACCCAAATGGTTTGCAGAAATTCCAGGAATTCAGAGCTTTTCCTCTTCTCAGCCTTGTCTAATTCATGAAAATAGGCCTCTGAATGGAATTCAGGCATGGGTTGAGGAGAATTGACAATTTGAAGAGATCCAGGCCATCAAGTCAGCCCAACGAGTTCAAACTCTGGGCCTGAAAAACCTCAGTCGAAGCCCATTGACAACCCACATGAAACTGACAGTTCTGACGCATTGTAGTAATTGCAAAATCTCTGTAAGTCCTTAAACCAGTGCTCTACTCTGCTGATGTGATAAAGAGATGCCCCAAGTGATCTTAGATAAAACAGAATTCTACCCATCCAGTGTTTAGTCTTCTTTTGCAGACCAATGGCTAGGATCTTGCAAATTGCAATGTAGAACAGATTTTGGGGTAATCCAGGAAAAGACAATAAAAAAATTGGTACAGATTACTAGCTTATAGGCCTCTTTGTAAGGTTGAATTCACAAGGACAATGTGCACATGATGCTGTATCTTCACCTTGTAATTATGTACACATGATGGCGTATCTTCACCTTGTAATTAGGGTTGCAACTTGGCTGGGTTGAATCATCCTAGCCTACCCTGTTTGTTGTTGGTTGACACACTTTTGAGTCTGTTTTGTGCCACATATACTGGATCAGATTTGGATTTGAACGAGGAACTCTTTTGTATATAGTCAGTGGCGGACCAAGGATTTTCATTTAGGTGGGGTTAAACTTTTGCTTTTTCATTAACATTAGCAAAATAAAAAATATATTCCATTCAAATAGACACAAATTATTTACCTGCATCAACTAACATGCATTTCTCTCATCAAAAGTTATCTCAACTCACATAAACAATAGATAAGGATGCTTTAGGGAAAAAAGCTTGATGCCCCTTCTTTCTACAACTACTTTTTAAATAAGAAAATTTTAATACCTAGAACGGACCCAATGGGTTTTTAGATACCTTTCTATATGGATTAGTTTTTAAATAAATAATTTGGTTCTTTGTAGTAATAGTATGACACATTTTTCTTTAGAAAATATCCTAACTTATGTGGAACTCAACTAGATGCACAACAGTTAATGGAGATAGGGCAATGAAGAGGTATGGATATTAATCACAAGTACCAAAAAGTATTAGATGGATAAAAATGATTCTAATTAACCTTAGTTTTAGATATTCAAACTTACATTGTAGTGGGGATAAAATGACATAATAATTTAGAACATCGACTTTAAGACAACTTTCTAAAACTAGTCATTCATAAATCCATTCATTTTTCTATTTGTGACCTACCAGCCGTGAGTCAACCAAGACTAAGACCCTTTCTCCCTCTTCAAGCACAGGAGGTAAAAGAGAAAAATCAAAATACATTTTCTCACTTCTCTTCACAAATAAGATGACAAAATTTCTTTTGTAGAATTGACTAAACACGCCTCTTTCTATTCCAAGAAATAGAGCATGCCCTTGTTCTCTCTTATCCTATCTTCAATTGAGTTCAAGAGAATGACAAAATTCACCAAGCTCTCTCCCCTTGCTGCTTGGAGAGCGGAAGTGTTCCTAAGGCCAGATTTATACCTGATCCGAGCCTCTCAACTAAAGTACAACACCCTGCTACTAGCACTCTTCTCTTTAGATTGAGTGAACCTAGAGATATATTGTTTTTTGATCTGATCCCTGTAGTAGATCGACACATGACTTAGACCGAGAGCCATTCTTCCTCGTATGCAGAAGGCCTGATTTGAGGCGTAGTTTATAGGAAAAAAATTGAGAAGGATCTCTTGGCCCGTTTAGACATGGGGTGACTCCTTACACATATATGGGGCATGGTTCAAGGCCCCCATTGGAACCTCTAGGGATTGCAAGATTGACCTAGGGCAACCACCCCAGGTCATCAGAAGCTGGGTCCGCCTAATATAGTAGGCCCGGGCTGATTCTGATAATTCTGCTGGGTCAGTTTTAGGTCAACCTTCATTATATCTATTTGGTCAGAAATAATATGATTATAATGTCATAGATAGAAGTAGTTCTTAAATTCTTGACCTAAGTAGTCAAAAGGTCAGATTCACTGCCTTAGCCTAACTCATCTACTCATTAGCCAGGTTTAGACTTCAAGTTTTGGACCATTTAGTGTACAAGTCGGGCCGATGTCTATGATCCTGACCTGATCCAATGACACCCTAAGCCTGATGAGTTTAAACAAATCATCTGCCAGAGTTGGGTCACCCCATCTGACCTTTTGGTATACAAGCCCAATTAGTAATTTCTTCTAAAAGTCAAGGCTAAATCCAGCATGAGGGCCCGAATCGCACGTTAGTGGGTCTCATATGATGAAAGTGGAGGTTATGGATTAAACATTTACCAAAAATTATTTTATAAAATATTTGTTGATTGTCGAGTTAAAAGTAACTATAGTTAATAAAATTGTGGTTTTTTTCTCAGCACAATTGTTGTTTTATATTATAGTGGAAAGAAGGCAGAGTGGAACTGAATTTTTTTATTTTTATTTTTTATATTGATGATTGATTCATGAGAGTATGTTCTCTAATTTTATTAGATCTGAATTAAAGATGTTAGTCTGAGCTTTTTAGCAGAGCCCATTAGAGGATACTTTGTCACAGTCCATTGATTTTCCAACCCATCACTCCATCCCAAAACCTAGAAATATTAATGAAAATGACACAACTTCCTCCTGCCACCAACCAGAGTATGACCTACATGATTGTCCCCTTCTGCTGACTACAGCTGCTTCTACTTCTTACTCCACTGCTATTCCTCAGTCTACTCGACCTTCTTCTTACTTCTTACCACAACTCTCTCTCTCTCTCTCTCTCTCTCTCTCTCTCTCCAAAAGGCAGATTCAAATGTTGGTCTTCTCTCTCTCTCCAAGACAGATTCAGCTTAGGACCGTAAATGGTGCCGTGTTAACGAATTCGGATTACGGATTAATGAATTCGGGTTAAAATCATTTCAATCCGTACACGACCTGTTAATTTAACGGGTCAAAAAATCCAACCCGATCCATTAATTTAACAGGTTACATGACTCAACCCATTAACCTTTTAAGTAATTAATTAAATCATTTCAAAAATTAAAAGAAAATTCATATAAAATTATATAAGGAGAAAAATATATAAGCCACACAAAACTGTAAGTAAGGATCTCGAGTGAATCCCACCTAAAACTCCATTACAAAATAATAAATTTCAATCTCTTCTTTATGAATATAAATTAATTCTAGCAACACTTAGGGACTAAAAAAAATTTAACGGGTTAAGCGGGTTGTTAACGGGTTACTAGTTTAATTTGTACACGACCCATTAACTTAACGTGTTAATGGGTTTGACCCATTAACGACCCGAACCCATTAAGAGCTCACCCAAACCCGTTAATATCATGTGGGTTTGTGTCGTGTTAACGGGTCGTGTGGCATTTTGATAGCCCTAATTCATATGTTGGTCTTCTATCCCCGTTTACGTACATAGTATTCATCTCTCTCCATAGCCAGAAAAACAAAGGTGGTTGGAACTCAAGACTTATTCATTCAACTAGAGGATTTTGGTCTGGGATTTTTGTTTCCAACAGAAAGCATCCTGTTGCACTAAACAACAGAATGCTGGGTTGTCCAAAATATCAAAACAATCTTTTCCTTTTAAAGTAGAATCCTCTTATTACAAAAGTCCGGGCGGACCTAGGTGTTTCCATGCGGGTGCGACCGCACCACACCCATTAGGTTCAAAGAATTCCTTAGAACATGCCTTAAAAATATTTTTTATTTGAGGATTTGACATTGTAATCTCCCTTAAACCCTGCATTCCCAATTTCATGACTGAAAGTCTATCAATGTCACCAGAGTCGTTCGACTTTAGTACATTTTTTTTTTTTAACTTTCTCGCCCTGGATCCCATGACATCAGACATGATGTCATGGGATCCAAATGTTAAAAGTTGAAAAGCCCATACATTAAACAACCTATACAGTCTTCTTATAGGTACCTAGATCCCATGATATCATGGGTTTTTAAACTCCCATGATATCATAAGATTCAAGACAAAAAAGTAAAAAAGTTGTGGACCAGAGTCGTTTGACTCTGGTGACATTAATAGGTCTTTCGTCATGAAATTAAGGGAATAGAGTTTAGGGAGAATTAATACGTCAAATCCATTTTTTATTATTTAACCTCTTAACTTGACCATTGCACACACCACTCAAATGAAAATTCCAAGTCCACTATTGGGAGAAGCACACCCTGTTTTTAAAACAAGCACACCCTTGAAAGTGGGAAATATCCATTGGATTATTTAGTTGGGGATTTAACAAGAAAAACCCTCCTACACGGGCATTTCTTTAATTTGGCCCCAATAAAAATGGGCAGACAAAATAGGTTTTAAATGTACATTTCACTTTCTTTTTTTGTCTTTTAGTGCTATAGTCGATATTGACCATTGTCCTAGTCGATATCGACTATTTACCTGAAATATAAAAAACACAGTCATAGTCGATATCGACTATTTCGCTGAAATATAAAAAACAGCATACACCCACTGCATCTGCATCATCCCCTGAGATGGTGATGAGCATGAGGGAGATTAAGATACAGAGGGCTGCCACGGTGGAGACCCTCACTTTCAAATGCAAAACCCTTACCCACCTTCCTCTTTCTTCCACACCCAAAACCCATTTCTCCAATTCCAATATCTTCTTTCTGAAAACCATTTCCCCTTTCAACCCATTCTCCCAGACCCACCCATTCTTGGGTTCTCAATCCAACAACCTCCATCGCCTCCACCAATGCCTTATCATCAACTACAGAAGAGACGACAACGAAGGAATCGAATTCCCCATTTGGGGTTCTCCCTTCTACTCAATGGATTGTTGTCATGGAGAAACCCCCAGATGGGGTTTCTTCAAAATCAGATGTTACGTCAAGACCTTAGCCAAGGTTTTGGCAAGGTGAAGCTGCCACTTGTGGCTTTTTACTGGCCTCTATTGTTATTTACAGGTCCTGAAATCCTAATTCTAATGTGGGTTTCTGTTTTTTTACAGTGAAAAGGATGCTATGAAGAAGAGATGATGATGGACCGCGTGGAGATAAGGGAGATGCGTGAGGGCTACAGATAGGGGTGAAATGGAGGCTGATGGTAGGGAGATAGAAAGGATGAATGAGTGATGGGTTGGCTGGCCGGAGAGGACAAAGGAGAAGGAGGGAGAGGTCTGCGTCCTGGGATGGTGAAGATGAGATGAAAGAAATGAGCCTTGATGGGCCACTGCACCACACCTGCATATCCCACCGAGATGGCTTTCCTCCTTTTTCCTTTCTTTCTTCCTCCCCCTCTCCCCCTCTCCTTCTCCTTTCTCCCTGCACTACCCTTTGCCACCCACTGCACTCCACGCCGGTGCACACCTCGTCCTTTCTTTCTTTTTTTTTTGAGCGTCGATATCGACTATAACGCTAAAAGACAAAAATAAAAAGAAAAACCTAAAGTTAGGCCCCTTTCTATTTGCCCATTTTTATTGGGTCCAAATCAATGAAATGCCCATGTAGGAGGGTTTTTCCTGTTAAAACCCCTTATTAGTTCAACTATTTGATGTTTGTCTTTTCTTTTTATCATATTTATTCTTTTTCATTCATGTTTCTGAAATCATCTACCAAATTAAATGGTGATAACAGGTCTTTGTAACTATATCTTCATGATCTACTTCTGTTTGATAGCAATCAATGTGCATGACACAAATTGTAACAATACCTATCTAATGTAAAATTCACTTCATTTAAGGTCACCATGAAGAGGGTAGCAATTCGAGCTCACCTGGGGTGATAAGAAAAACTTATAGAGATACGACGGTGGATGCAACTCATTTTCAAACAATATAAAATGAGACATTTTAGTGCCACACGCCATGTCTTTTAACAGATTTTATGCACCGTGCACACAACACACACCACTAGTTTGAAACACTATATTAGCTGGGCCATAGCCCAAGGTCCACACTGATTGGAGAATCAGAATACATTTGGATGGCTCTTAAGAGTAAACCAACCGGATACTTTACATAAGTAATCAATCAAAGTTATGCTGACCTTTCATTCTCCCCCCTTCAAAAGAACTTACTAATATGCATTTACAAACTGCTAACCAAGAGTATAGCAAATATTAGGATGAGAATATCCATGAAATCCATAAAAATATAACATTAAAGCTGGAAAATTCATGAGAATTAGCGATAAGTCCACAAAGTTAGGTCATTAGGTCATCATTTCATACGCATTTGTGAACTTAATTAAATTTAATTGCATAGAATTATACTTAATTTCATGATTTCATATATTTGGAGTTATTTTTGGAAACATTGTCAAAATAGGTCATGATTCTTCACATTGCATGACATTTGTGAAATTAGGATTTTTAATCTCATTAATCACCCCAAAATTAGTTTTTTGGCTTCATCAATGCATACTTGTTATTTTTGGCAGCATGTGTTATTTTTTGAAAGTTCATCATTTTGGTGCATCGTTGGGCATGTAGGGTCCCATGTATATGTCATTCAAATTCTCATGCTTGATTATTATTTAAATTGTTTAATTTTTATTTATGTAGGAAAAATCAAGATTGGGACCCACATATCTTGGCGTCATGGAGGAGTTAGAAAATTTGGAAATTCAACCAAAGGGATTGACATTCAGATCCGGAAAGATTACTCACTTTCTAAAGTTGGAATTCTAAAATCAAGAAAGAAGACCAACTATGGAAAGTTGCATGAGAGGTTGACTAAGTCAAAGTTGCGTGCTCAAACAATTCTCTGTCGTGAAAACCAGGTTCATATGTGACACTCTAAGACGTTTTTAAACCGATAACCAACGGCAGTGGTGTTGCTTTTTATTAACCAGTAAAACCAAAAAAAAAAAAAATATATATATATATATATTGAAGATTTTGAAATAATTTAATATAAATAACAATCAACTCAAACAATCATACTTGTCATCCATAAAAAAACTCAAATATCCATAAAAATCTCAAATAACCATATCATTAATCCATAAAAAACTCATTCGCCCAAATCATAACCGAGTATCAAATAAAACTACAACATAAAAGTCCATCACCCAGCCTTACGCCTTCAAAAACGTTTACGGTAAAAAATTAGAGTAGCAAAATGCTAATAAAGTATGGTCCTAATTATAAGCCAATCAAGTACATCGCCTATTATGAGATCTTTTAACTTATGTTTCCCGTCAAACAAGTTAACACTCCCATCCACAATCTCATATAACACAATCCTATAGAAACCTTTCTCTGGTGATTCTGTAGCCTTCAATCTCCCATAAGCAACTACGTTCTTCATCGTTGGGTGTTGTAACTTGCATAAAGATGGGCTTCTTGTGTGTGTGGTTTATGGTATAAAATATCGGCCGATACCGAGTCATATCGGCCGATATGACTCGGTATCGGCCGCTACCGAACCGATATCTCAGTGAGATATCGGATTCGGTTAAATATCCCCTAAAAAACCCGAGATCTCGGCTGAGATGATATCATATCGCTGTGAACCGATATCTCGACCGATATTTTCAAAATATCCATTTGGCCAGAAATTAAAATTTTTATAATGTCATAGATAGAAGTAGTTTTCTTAAATTCTTGACCTACTAGTCAAAAGGTCAGATTCTCTGCCTTAGCCTAAAACTCATCTATTCATTGGCCAGGTTTAGACTTAACTGTTTGGTCCATTTGGTATACGAGTCCAGTCTATCCTGACCTGATCCAATTACACCCTAAGCCTGATTAGTTTAAATAAATCATCTGGCCAAGTTGGGCCACCCTGTCTGACCTTTTGGTATGCACACCCAATTACTATTTTCCTCCAAAAGTCAAGGCTAAATCCAGCATGAGGGCCCGAATCCAAGTAAAAGGAATTTAGACAAGGCCTGGTAAGGGATGGCTAACCAAGATCTAACAATCATTTTCAAATGCTTCATGTGCCATGCTGGTGGGTCTCATGTGATAAAAGTGAAAGTTATGGATTAAACATATATCAAAAACTATTCTATTACATATTTGTTGATTGTCCGGTCAAAATTGACAATATATATAGTTAATAAAATTTTGTTTTTTTTTTTCTCACCATTCATTTTGTTGTTTTAGATTATATTGCTAAGAATGTGGAGTGAATTTGACCTTTTTTTAGATGATTGACTCATGAGAAGATGTTAGTCTGAACTTTCTGGCAGAGCACATTAGAAGATACCTTGTCCATTGATTAGCCAAACCATCACTTCATCCCAAAACCTGGAAAAAACGAAAATGACACAACTTCCTCCTGCCACCAACCAGAGTACGAGCTCCATTTATGATTGTCCCCTTCTGCTACTGCTGCCTTCTATTCCACCACTACTCGTCTCTCTACCCTACCTCTACCTTCGTACTCCACCACCCACACACACACACACACACTCTCTCTCTCTCTCTCTCTCTCTCTCTCTCTCCAGAATGCTGGGTTATACAGAATATTAAAACATTTTTTTTCCTTTAATGTATAATTCTCTTATTGCACGAGCACACAACCTTTTTGTATTTGGTAAAACAAGCACACACTTGAAAGTGGAAAATATCATTTGGATTACTAGTGCAACTATTTGATCTTTGTCTTTTCTTTTTACCTTTTTTATTCTTTTTTATTTGTTTTTCTAAAATCATCTACCAAAGGAAATGGTGATAATAGGTCTATGTAACTATTTCTTCATGGTCTATTTCATATGTATAATTAACCTTGCTTTCTATTTGATAGCTATCAATGTGTATGACACAAATTGTAGCAATACCCATCTAATGTAAAATTTGCCTTATTAAATGTCACCACACATACCTATATAGAGTAGCAATTACAGCACACTTGGGGTGATTAAAAAAAAAATTTATAGACATACGACGGTGGGTACAGTTCATTTTGAAACAATATTAAAAAGAGAGACTTTTAGTGGCGGTTTCTTTTTTTCTGCCAAAGGTCATATTTTGTAGCAAATTTTTTTTTCCTGCTGCTATTTTCAACCCACTTTCTTAGACGGTAAATAAGGAGGTGAAATTGGCAATTTTTGCGGTAGAAAAAAGTTTCAACCATTAAAAAAAAAGCCTTCAAGGGCGGAAGAAAAACCACCACGAAAAGTCATGGCATCCGCTACTAAAGGTCTCATTTTTGTAGTTAACAGAAATCCATGTAGATGAAAAATGGTAAAATAATGATAATAATCAATTTGCTTGTCAGTGAGAATCACAAGGTTATCTTATGAATGGCACACCAGCTTCAACGGTTCCACCTAAGGATTGATCACTCGCATGCAGATTACCTTCTCATCTTTTCGCCAGTAATAATAATGGCGTGGCGAGGACAACGAGGAAGACGATAATTCTCAGAGGGGAGACCTACTTATGGAATTATTGTGGGTACATAAGCGTCGCGTGGCCAGCAGCCAGCTCCTATTTTTTTGCGTGCAAGACTAATACTGGAAAGCTCTCCAAAGTCCAAACTGAAAACGTGGGAATTGAAGGACTCACTCATATAAGCAGTGCACACAGCATTCACCGCTAGTTTGAAACAACTATGCCATAGCTCAAGATCCACACTGATTGGAGAATCAGAATCCATGTGGATGGCTTTGGAGAAAAGCAACAGGATACTTGACATAAATATTCAATCAAAGTTATGCTGACCTTCCATTCTCCCCCCATAAAGAAGGTCCTTAGAATGAAGGGCTAACATTGATTGCTCAGCATGAGTACTTGGGCACGGCCCATCTATGGGCAGGCCCACTGAATGAATAATTTGATCTTGCATACATATAGCCAAAATAAAAAAAAGTTTCCTAATTAATACCTCCTTAATTAGTTCTAACAAGAGATCACTAGAAACAAAGACAGATTCTTTTATCATTGTATCTCTCTTGTCTTTTAAAGCAAATCCACTGAATTAAAACCCAGATCACAGCAGCTCTACTTCGAACATGGCATGACCCAACTGCAGCAAATTCTGCAACTCTTCTGGTTGTTGCTGATGGGTCTGATTGGATCTTGCCCCAGTAGACTTAGAAGCTTCATTCAACAAATTATTGCTGTGGCAATTCCTATTGATCATCAGACAAGAAGATGAAGAGATTGGTTCTCTATCAAAGAAGGAAGGAGTTGGGAGGAGAATGGTTGGTGAGTGTATGTGAATTGAGATTCACTGCTTCTTTGCACAGCTCCGGCGCCGCTGAGAGAGAGCCCGGGGCCTTTTTGCAATTGGGGTGTTGCTAGTTTCTGCTGGAAGTGGTTTAATTCTTCTTGCTTGCTGAATTTGTTGTCTTTTGTCATCAGCAAAGGGAATGGAGATACCATTGGAATGAAGAGGAATTGAGAAGGAAAATAATATGAATTGGAAATGAGAGGGGAGAGGGAGTTACAAACCTCTGGTCCTTGTTTCTGCTTCTTGGATTTTCTCTATGCTATTTGGTATTTTTTTTTTCTAGATCCTTTGTCTGATGTTATTCCAGGTTTGGCTTTCTTCTTCTCCGATTGTGATCAGCTAATCGCTTTCTGCAGCTTCTCTTCAGTTCATCAAACTCACAAAAAGCAATGAACCTATCCACATAAACGAATATGAGAGAGAGAAGAAAGAGAAGATGATGAGGAGGAGGAAGAAGCAAAAGACCCATGATAAAAAAAAATGTGGGGTGGGTGGGGGTGTGTGTGTGTGTGTGTGTGAGAGAGAGAGAGAGAGAGAGAGAGAGAGAGAGAGAGATGTATTAAAAAAAAATGAGAACACCATGTCTAAAATATTAGAAAACAAAGAAAAAAGAACATGGATATTGTAAGTTGGAGCTCTTTCAAATGCTGCATTCCAGGACAATCTTCCCAAATATCTACCAAAAAATCAAATTAAAAAAAAATTAAATATTTTAAGTCTGGTTTTCAAGCTAACTACATTAAAATGACCAAAAAATGACAGTCGTGGGCTGTGGTTTCTTTAACAAACGACAGCTTTTGCTATTTTTCTCTTATTTTTTAGTGTAGTTTTTAAAAACGACAGTCAGCTAATGTCCTTTTGGCTTGGTACTCCATAAAATCAACGACATTTCAAACATCCCATACACATTTGTAAATAAAAATGTCGTCGATATAACTCCGGAATGAAGTTTCTTTCCCATTCCGGCTCCCATACAACACCTCCTAGACCCAACTAAGAAGATAGGACTCAAAGCAGTCCATTCCCATCATCAGGAACCCTTCCCTTGGCCTCAAACCAGACCGAGGCCAAAAAAGTGTGTTGGCTCGAGCGAACCCAAGGTTGGCTCGAGCCAACTCACTTTTGGAAGTGAGTTCGGGACATAAAGGGTTGAGGCTCAGGGCCGGCCCTAGGCCTAGGCCACTTAGTTGGCTGCCTAGGGCCCCCAATTTTTGCAAATTTTTAGGGCCCCTGTTAAGAATTTTAGTTATGGGTATATATAAGATTTTTGGGGCCCCCTGATCATGCACCAATACTGCTTTGTGGTGTGCAATTTGCCTCTTTATTCAAATTAAAACCAGTTACATTGATGGCCCATGTTCTGCACATATCCATACGTACAAGGAAGCAGATTGATAATTATTTCTATGAAAATGTCGGGTAAACTAGTGATTTCACTGATTTGGGTTGCATCCTAACATACCCAAAAGCAATGCAGAAATTGGGCCATGATCAAAAGATGGACGCGGTTAACAGCAAGTGGGCCATGATCAATAGATGGACGCAGTTAACAGCAAGTGGGCCATGATCAATAGATGGATGCGTGTGTTTCAATTTTCAAGGAGGGACTGATAACAAAAAGAGTGAGAGCATTAAAATAGGAGAGCATTAAAATAGGGACTAATAACAAGAAGAGTGAGAGCATTAAAATAGGAGAGCATTAAAATAGGGACTAATAACAAGAAGAGTGAGAGCATTATCCTTGTAGTAGACCGTTAAATCTTAATGGCAGATTTTTTTTTTTTTCAAGATTTAATCAATATTTTTGCATCTCAAAAAGCTAGAAAAATATCTTTTAAATGAATATATTTTAATAATTATTGCCTATTAATAGGGCCCACTTTCATATTCTCGCCTAGGGCCTCCGGATTTGTTGGGCCGCCCCTGTTGAGGCTTCCTATCCCCCCAAGTCCCTTTTGTTACACTTTCCTTGCGTGAAAAAAAAGGGCCTCATTGCCTCCACAAACTACAATCCATCTTCCAAATTCACATCCATTCATCATACAAACCAACCTCCAAAATCAAGCCATGTATTCAACCATTTGCCACAATACATACTTAAATGAAAACAGAAATATGAACTTTGAAGAAGTCCAAAAGAATAAAAGAACTTACTAATACGCATTTACAAAATGCTAACCAAGAGTGCAGCAAATATTAGGATGAGAATATCCATGAAATCCATAAAAATATAGCATTAAAGCTGGAAAATTCATGAGAATTAGTGATAAGTCCACAAAATTAGGTTATTAGGTCATCATTTCATGATGGACTTAATTAGGTTTAATTGCATAAAATTACACTTAATTTCATACATTTTAGGTTATTTTTGGAAACATTGTCAAAATAGGTCAAGATTCTTCACATTGCATGATATTTTTGAAATTAGGATTGTTAATCAATTCGTCACCCCAAAATTAGTTTTTTTGCTTATTCAATGCATACTTGTTATTTTTGGCAGCAAGTATTATTTTTTGAAAGTTTGTCGTTTTGGTGCATCGTTGGGCATGTAGGGTCCAATGTATAGGTCAATCAAATTTCTCACGCTTGATTATTATTGAAATTGTTTAATTTTTATTGGTGTATGAAGAAAAGTGAAGAATGGGACCCACATATCTTGGCGTCACGGAGGAGTTAGAAAATTTGGAAATTCAAGCAAAGGGATTGACATTCAAATTCGGAAAGATTACTCACTTTCTAAAGTTGGAAATTTAAAATCAAGAAAGAAGACCAAATATGGAAAGTTGCATGAGAGGTTGACTAAGTCAAAGTTGCATCCGCAAACAATTATCTGTCGTGAAAAACAGGTTCATATGCGACGCTCTAAGACTGACGTTTTTTAAACGACAACCAATGGCTGCGGTTTTGCTTTTTATTAACCTGTAAAACCAAAAAGAAATATTGAAAATTTTGAAATCATTTAATATAAATAACAATCAACTCAAACAATCATATCTGTCATCCATAAAAAAAAAAAATCAAATATCCATAAAAAATCTCAAATAACCATATCATTAATCCATAAAAAAAAAAAACTCATACGCCCATATCATAACCAAGTATCAAATAAAACTACAACATAAAAGTCCATCATCCAGCCTTAAACATTCAAAACATTTACGTAAAAAGGTAAGAGTAGCAAAATACTAATAAAGTACGGTCCTAATTATAAGCCAATCAAGTACATCGCCTATTATGAGATCTTTTAACTTGCGTTTCCCGTCAAACAAGTCAACACTCCCATCCACAATCTCATATAATACAATCCTGTAGAAACCTTTCTCTGGTGGTTCTGTACCCATCAATCTCCCATAAGCAACTACGTTCTTCGTCGTTGGGTGTTGCAACTTGCATAAAATCGGGCTTCTTGTGTGTGTGGTTGTTTGGTCAAAGTGCACAGATTGACTATGAGAATCTTGTCTCACCTACATATATCATTAGAAACACATTATAATTTTTATTTTATCAATGCAGACATGTTTAAAAAGGAATCTACTATGTAGGATCAATTGGTTTGTACCTGAGGGGAAATCCCATGTTCGGTCGAGGACTGCATTTGTGAAATCCTATGTTCGGTCGAGGACCGCATCTGCGTACCTACTCGAGAGAGTAATACAAAGATCTGGTCCAAGTCCTGCCTTAGTTCCCGTAACTCATTTGCTAGTCGTTTTTCCAATTTCCGCACTTGAGCTTCTAGGATCATGCGCAATTCTTGTTCCTCGTGTAATGCTTTTTTGTAAGGATCTGAATATTTGATGGCAGTCTTAGAAACTCCGTCACCCATACCTCTTGCGCGTCCGCGATCATCATTTCCAAAAGTCTGTGGATAAAATAAAATGGCAATACCTACTCACGATATTATGTATTCATCACTAAATATTATGGTCAATAAATCTCATTATATTAAATGCTTATAAACTAGAAATAGAGTGACAAGTGACACATCTTGGTTACAAACAAGTTTATTAAAATGATGGATAGAAATAAGATAAATAAAGAGTACTATCACCAAAAAAGAAAATTGAAAAATAGAGTATAAGGAAAATGAAAATAGAGTATAAGGCATATCATATGTATGAACATCGTTATAGGAGTCATATTGGCAATTCAAGGATCAAAAATCAACAATATACCCAAAACCCAAAATGCAGTTCAACCGTCTAATTTGATTAATCTCAAAGTAACACTATAACCATTAGAAAAGAAAATAGAAAACAGAAATCAAGAAACAATCACAAGTCACCATAATGATAACTCCACAAACCACATTTCTAAAATAATAAAAAAGAACCACCTCTACTCATTCAAAACCCTGCAACTTCATCAACAAACTACCCAAGAACTGTCCATATGCAACATCCAACAAACAATTCTCATGAGGTTAAAGTTTAAGCCCATCTCCAAGACTAGTCACAACCTTAGAACCTATAAACCCAACCCAGTAAAGTCATGATATTGATACTACAGACGCTTAAATGGGATGTGTAGAGGATGATGTTGATAAGGGGTCTATGTTAGTTTTTTCAAAAAAAAAAAAAAAAAGAGACATGGACAGGTTTGTAGATCAAGTTTGACCACTATCCAATTATCCTAGAGCTCTAATTTGGGTAGTAACACATCAACTTTTTTAAGCCTTGATATTTTAATGCCCATTTCAAAGTCCTAGGTAAACAGGACAAGGGTGGAACTTGATGTGGTCCCCTACATGCCACAGCCACCCCATTTACCGAGGCCCCGCAAAGTTCACCGCACCATCTCAATGGATTTTGGACTCATGAAACATAGCCTCTGCCTTGTACACTGCTAGTAGCACCATGTGTTTGCAATACTCCAGATTGATAGAATGTGTTTACTAATTGTGAAATAAAAATAAAATAAAAATAACCCATTGCCATGAGCTTCTTACTGCCCAACCTCCAATCCAACCTTCAAAACTCACTCAAACCAAAACCAACCTCCAACCCGAACAACCCCCTTCCATCTGTTCATTGCCATCATCACACCACCCCCAACCCATACAAAAAAAAAATGGCCTTTCACAAGCTAGAAACAGATTTACAACTACATTTATAGAAAAGAAGAAAAAGCAGATACCTGAGCTTTCCATTGAAACCGTGAGCACTGGTGAAGTAAAAGGCTCCTAACCTAAAGAAGAAAGAAAGAAACTGGGAATAAAGAAAAGAGAAAGAAAAATAAAAAAGAGGAAGAGCACATCCATTTGGACAGAGGGTTCGATCATGGAGAATCTCAATGATTCATTGCCAATACCACTATTTTTTTTTTACCCCAGCTAAGGCGGCTGCGACCCAATTTTGCGAGGGCCCGGTATGTACCAGGAAGGAAGCCCACAAAGTGAAGTCTGGATCACCTATCGCAGCTGTTATACCTTCACCGTAAGTGAACCAATAACAGTCCGCAAAAATCTAGGTAATTTTCTTTTATCTTATTTAAATATTTTTAAACTTCAAAATCACCTAATTTTTGGATGATGTGGTGACCGGTTATTTGTACACTCTCGACGAAGGTGTAACAACTGTGATCCGAACTCCACAAAGTGGGAAGAAAGCCCAGCACACCCGGGAAGAAATCCCACATAAACACATGCGGGAATATAAGGAGAGGTGGGGGTTGAACCCCTGATCTCGTCACTACGAACCCAACTCCGTACCACTGGGGTAAAGTGCAGTTCTTAGACCACTACTTGATCTATGCTCCATGAAAGAAAATGTCGCTAAAAAGACCACTGCTGAAAGGTGACGCTATTAACGTTATCAAAAGAAACAAAAATGGTACAACAGTGATAAGAGAAAATTATGTTTACCAGGGATACCACATCTCTGGCGGCCATGGCTAAGATATCAGCACAAGAGACCTTATTCTGGCAATTTGGTTCACTATCGACGTCGGCAGCTTTGGCTTTAATATCATTATCGAGCCCATCCAGAGCAAGCCAGGCATTGCGTCCCTGCAGTATGGAAAGGCTTAGTAGAACCAAACCTAATAAGGAAAGACAATAGTATGGAATTGAAAGAAATTGGACAAACCCGGACAAAACAGTCATGGAAGAACCTCAGAATTGCTGGAGCTTTCAAAAATTGCTGCTGGATTAACTTATTTGTGACCATACCACGCACAATGGACTCGACATTGTGACATGTGTTGCCGTAGCAATTCTGCTGAGCAGAAGCTGTGGGAAGAAAGATATAGAGAGGAAGAACAAGTGAAAGGATAATAAAATGGAAATGATCCATAGCTGTGTTTCTTGTTGCGTGCCTCCGCATTTGGAACAGTTGTCTGAAAGTACATTTATAAACATAAACACACATGAACATGTTGTTAGTGATGAGTGGTCCTCATGACCACATGTGCAATATTGTTGGGACCCACTGTTTAAGCCCACTAATTAAAGTTACTTTTTCTTTATTAGTTTTTAGTTTTACTAAGTTTATCTTGGATTCAATTTTAATAAGTTCAATCAAATAGGACTCTTGTTGGCTGATTTAAAGAAATTAAAGAAACTTACTTTTGTTGGATTACTTTGATTGGAAGAAATCTCTCTAGATTGGCTGATTTGAGGGAATTAAGGAAACTTACCTTTATTGGATTACTTTGATGGGTACCAATCTCTTTAAGGCTTACGAAAATTGAATTCAAAATAAACTTAGTAAAACCAAAAACTAATAAGGGAAAAGTAACTTAAATTAGTGGGCTTAAACCATGGATTCCAATAGTATTGCACATATGGTCATGAGGACCACTCATGTCTAATAACATGTGCCCCGAGTGTTACCTGGTAAACATGTGTTGGGCATCTGTTTACCCCAAGGACTAGCCTGTACACGCTAAAATGGGGTCAAAGACCTGGGTCATAAACATAAGGGTGGTTAGCATTGGATACCGTGGGTAGCGAAAAAACAAAAGATGGACGTAAGGGGGATGGGTCATAGTTATTAATTTCGTTTCGTTTCGGCCGAAATGGCCGATATTTTTCGTTTCGGTCAAGTGGCCGAAACGAAATTTCGGCCAAAACTTTTCGGTTTGACTTTCGGTCAATATCGGCCGAAATTCGGGATTTCGGCCGAAATGCAAATTTTCGGTCAAAATGAAATTTTACAAAATTAATTTTTTTTTTACTTTTTTTACACATATATTTTGTATTTCTAATATTTTCACAAAATATAATTCCAAAAAAAAATTACTATAATAGATTAAATCTATATATATTACTTTTTTTATTTTTTTACTTATATATGTATATATATTTTGTTATATTTTCATTTTCCAAACCAAAGTGAAATGAGATCCAATACGATATTAACAACTATGGGATGGGTTGTTCTTATCTATCAAGAATCTTCACAAAATATTGAGAGAAAAGTGAGAGAGAAAGGTTTAACAAAGGGATGACATCGAAAAAGACTCTGGTTATTAAAGTCTGGCTATTAAGAAATGTTAGTCATCCTGGAAACTGAAGTTGGGGGGCCTCGACTTTTTAAATTGGTCGTTGTATTTGCTGCTTCGGGAGTTGCAAATCCTTATGCATTTCTGACTTGGGATTCTGAAAATCTCTCTCCTTGTTTTGTGGGTCAAACGCAAACATCGATTCTCCGTCAATACATTTCAACTTGTCACTTCAGACTACTTCTTTCAAACTTTAACTAGCTATTATCTTTTAATATCTACTAATTCAAAGATATGACTAAATTTCTTGTAAGGGCTAGGCCAGACCTCCTGACTTGAAACCTAGGACATGGACAGTTAGGTATGGTATGGGAAGGATAGGTATGGTATGGGAAGGAGATAAAATGAGGGAGAAAAAAAAAATGAAGAGAATGTCGAAATTAAGGGTATTTGGGAAAGGGGGATGGAAAAAAATGAAGAGAATGTCGAAATTAAAGGTATTTGGGAAAGGGGGAGGGAAAGTGGGGAGGGAAATTTGAGAGTAAAATTAGTGTGGGGCCCACTTCAAAATTTTGCCTTCAAAACGGAGGAAAATATGAGGCAAAGAGTGGAATTTTTGTCAAATTACTGAACTGCCATTTTGTTTGTGAAATACAATTTTGAAGTTTTTGTAAAAGTAAGGATAAAAATGGTAATTATCTTTCTACCTCACAAAAAAACAAAATTACACTTTTTCACTTTTATTTCCCCTACTTTTTGACTATTCAAACAAGATGAGGTAAAATTAATTTTCTCTCCATTTCCCTCCACTTCATTTTCCTTTCCCCTCAGAGTTTCCCTCCCCTCCCCTACCTCCTTCTCAAACATAGTGTTAGTCTCTCCTGTACCCTTCAAATGGTCATAAACAGATGAAACCATATAAACCTGTATAAGAAAATATCATGTCATACGAATTGATGGTTTTTGCCTGTTTTAGCAATTATTAATCACTATTTAATCATCATCATCGTCCCTGTTATCGCGTTTGTCTTCATCCCATTGACCTCCATTCGCTTATGTATGTGTTAGAAGACAAACAAAGGTAACTAAAAAAAATATGGCTCTAACCAAGTTTCA
This sequence comes from Umbellularia californica, assembly GCA_028538565.1. Taxonomy (NCBI): domain Eukaryota; kingdom Viridiplantae; phylum Streptophyta; class Magnoliopsida; order Laurales; family Lauraceae; genus Umbellularia; species Umbellularia californica. The sequence goes on along the minus strand of JAPQWN010000006.1, from coordinate 75,210,892 downwards.
TTATCATTTATCATATATTTAATGTTTCTTTCTACAAGATCATGGTCAGAAATTGAACAAACCAATTTGAGCAGAACCACCACTCAAATGGCTCAAGCTATGGCGCGGCTTAGAAGACATTGGTTAAAACACTACTATGTGCACCAATTAAGCATAATTTGCGACAACCATGATATGGGTTTTATGTAAATCAATGACAGTTTAAGTTTTTCTTTTTGTCTTTAATTAACTTTGAATTCAAAGGTATACAATCCCACAAGGGAATTCACATGCAAAGGATTACTCAATGATAAGAACAAGTAGCCATTGCATGTGGGGTGTTTGCAATGATAGGAACACTTGGGATTGTTTAAGAGTAGATAATGGAAATCAATGATAGTTTAAGTTTTTCTTTTTGTCTTTAATTAACTTTGAATTCAAAGGTATACAATCCCACGAGGGAATTCACATGCAAAGGATTACTCAATGATAATAACAATAGCCATTTCATGTGGGGTGTTTGCAATGTAGGAACACTTGGGATTGTTTAAGAGTAGATAATGGAAAAGTCTTGCATTGCCTTCGCCGTCGGGTAAGGCATGCATGTGACTCTCTCCATGTTCTTCACAAAATCTTCATAAATTCTTATGAATTGTTCTATTCATGACATTGATGATGGATGGTGGAAAATCCTTTGGCTTCCACATGATCAAATTTTATCTGGCAGTCCATTTGGTAGTTTGTTTTTGGGTCAATGGCCTCTTAGAAACAGCATGCTGATCAGTGGGGCCGCTATGGCTAGAGCTATAAATTCATCAGTAGGGCTAACCTATAAAATTTAAACAAATCTCTGATTTGTTTTTCATGTGATCAATCGGATATAATGGGGCAACTCCTGGTTTGGATTTTACCGAATATTGTAAAGTGTGGGGGTCATGCATATTATTCTTTTGTTACTAATCTAGCAACTGCCCAGTAGTCTCATGCAAGATGATTTTTTTTTCACCAAGAGGAAATTTTATTAAGAAAAGAAACAATTTAAGAAAAAACGAAAATTTTATAAAAATAACAAAACCCTGTTAACATGTGGATCCAATTTGAGTGGTTTAAATGATCAAAATGTAATTATCCAGTTTTTCCATATGCATATATAGGCCCTCACTTGCTCTTATGTTTCGTAATGAGCTGGGTTTCTTGGCCTGGGTGTAATCTCATTTGATCGGCTTCATCTATTGCTTACCTAATCTATTTACGAACTTATCCAGATCAATAAATTTGAGATGAGGGTGTAGACAAGCTGCAATCCACAAAAAATGGGCGTAAATATATACGTTCTTAACCATTAGTCTTACCAAAGAATCACAAGGTGGATGCTGTGAATAACACACCTGCTCCTAATGGTCCCACCCAAGGATCAATCCCTGGAGGGTAGGTTTCCTTACTCTCCATAGGCCACTAGGCTAACTTGGTACAAAAAAAAAAAGAATTAAAAAGAAAATTGTATTACGTACTACTTCAAGATTGATACGTGAAACAGCCCAAGTGGTCATAGGCATCTCCTCTCACCCACATTACCAGGGCCGAACCTAGGCCTGTCAAGTTAGCCCTGAGACAAGGAGGCCCGGCCCTCAATATGCCCTTAAAATGAGGGCTTTTGTTTCCAACAAAAAGCCCTAGGGTTGGACTTAAACAATTTTTTGCAAGCCCTGTGTTTTTAGGGTCGGGCTTGGACAATACTAGTCCAGCCCGGCCCTGACCCTCCTACTTACACACACACACACACACACACACACACACACTTAAATGCCTTTATCATAGTCACTTATGGTAGTGCTTAGTTCGCTGGAATGGTTTTAAACATGAATAGAAATGAGAGTTGAATGAGTCTGCAATGGAAAAAGGCAGCAATGGTCATTTCCATTCCAACGTTTGATTTTACTGAAGAATCAATCCAGTAATAAAATTCTTATTCATGTTCTTGCGTTTGGTACGCTATAATGATGTCAGAAATGAAATAAACTTTACATAAGACTGACCAAAATATCCTCCTCCTTCTCTTCCTCCATCACCAATTCCTCGGAGACTCCTCTTTTGTATAGTAAGAGGACCGCAAGCATTCTACCCAAAAAACAAAAAAAAAAAAACGAAAGACTGCATGCAACCCGTAAAAGTGGCCCTAGATATAAAGAACGAGTGAGTGAGAGTCTGTGGCATTAATATCCTATCATCAGCATCAATTTTATCAGTTCACTTCACTTGACTTGGGTCTTCAATCAATGGCTTCCCTCCATTTTCCCTCTCTATGCTTCTCCTCTCCTTCCTACTCCAATATCCCCTCCATTCATCTCTCTCCTGATCCATCTCCTCCTCATCCAATGCCTTCAATTTCTCATCCATTCTCACTAGCCAGAAACCCCAAATTCTCGGTTTCTGCACCAAGGACTAGGAAACCCTAATCTTCCTATTCATCTAATTCCTCTTCGTCTCCAGAGCATTATTAGTGCAGGACCTGAATCCCAATCCTAAGTGAAGAAGAGAGAACCGATGATTCCTCCTTACAATGTCTTGATCACTGGATCCACCAAAGGTCAGTGTCAGTCAGTTGAATTGAAGCAATCTGTATCCATTTTGCTCTTCTACCTTTATTTCCTCTCATGCTTTCTGCGAGAGGTCAAGGCGGCGGAAGCGGAGGAGGTGGGGGAGGCCGGAGGGAAGCCCAGAGAGAATAGGGAGGTTCTGGTTCCTGTTGCAAGAGCCCAGAGAGGAGGAGAGAGAGAATAGAGAGGGCGGGAGGAAGAAGAAGAAGAAAAGAGAACAAGGAAGGTGGAGGAAGGAGGAAGAGGGGGGGCGGGGGCTGTCGCCAGGGCCTTTCAGCTGGTCTCCTTCCCAACCGGCAACTGGGAGAAAGGTGGAGGGAGGAGGGGTTGATGTGAAGAGAGGGCATTTTGGTCTCAAAGAAAATTTATAAAGGAATGGAATGGTCATTCCTCCACCTCATCAGTGCAATGATCATTCCTCTACATAAAAGAATGGTGATTCCGGAAGTAATGATCATTCCGTCACTTTTTTTGTGAACCGAACGTGGTAATGATTTTTTCATTGGAATGACCATTCCATCCCATTTCATACCCACCTACCCATTACAAAATGTCCTAAAAATCTATACATACATACATACTTGGTTCATTTCATATATATTTAATTATTTAAATTATGTATTATACTTAATACATAATCAGTAAGTGTTGCACGATTGCTTCTAATCCCTTTCTTTTAGTTTTATTTCTTGTTATTTAAGTCTTTTATATATTATTTTTTTAATTCCTTGTTAGTGCAAAGGGGGATGTACTCCTTCCTATTAATAATGATATAGTTTTTCCTCTATAGAGTTATTTGGGATGCCAACCGGTTTATAGAGGTGGTTTGTATGTGCATGAAACTTCAAGGATATTGGGTGATCTAAATATCCTTTTACTTAGATAATTATAACTCTCGATTTTTAAAAGTTTAAACCAATAGAATCTTTTTAAGTGCATTTATTTTTGTGACTGAAAACCAAGAATGCATAATAGTCAGATCAGAGTTTAATTAGAAATAATGCCAATTGATAAAAGGTATGTGAGTGTAAACGGTTTAAAACTCTCAAAGATAAAACACTGCTAGAATGATTTCATATGAAAGTCATATGAAAGGTGTGAAATAGATCATACTCTTGAACTATTTCCCTTCTTTGACAAAATAAATAAAATTATTAATTATATATCTAGAACCCAATGTTAGACGTAATGGTCCCCATGACCACATGTCTAATAATTGAAGGGCCCCACTCCAAGTAAACTCATAAGCTTTCCCCCCTTTAGTTTTGATTTAATTAAATCTTTTTTGGATTCAGTTTAGGAAAACCCAATCAATCGGGATTCTTGGTTGACTAATCATTAAAAAAATTAAGGAAATACTTATTGCTAATTGATTTATTTGATGGGAAGAAATCTCTCTTGATTTATTTATAAGAAGGGTTTTCCGGTCCTCTCTATTAACTCACGCTATTTGCAAAGTACCCATTAACTCTCACGCATCTTGCAGTGAGTAACAAGGGAGATTAGAGAAAACCCAAAGAATGTTGATCTCTTAGCGGGAAAAGCTTTAGATCAATCCATACCACTCATCTTCAAGATTATGGCTCAAGGTATGCGTTTAGTCTATTAGATTATCTATTGTTAATGAATAGATCAAGATCCATAGGCATGATTTGTATTGCAAACCATATTAGATCTTACACCCAAGTCACCAAAACATGTATGACTTTATCCGATAACAGAAAGTTTTTAGAGACAACTTATATTCTCCCGTTGTTTTCTTAATAGTTCATTTTCAATTGAAGTTAGTCAAGATAATGAATGCATGTTTTCTTAATAGTTCCTTTCCAATTAGGGCTAATTAGACAAGATAACGCTTGATCACACTCAAATTTTGGCAACAATGTTTTAAAAAAAATAGTTTCCTTGTTTTGAGGCCATGAGCCCTGCCCTCGCCCTCAAGGATTAGGTAAGTGCCTAGATAGTATAAGCCCTCTGATGGCTTTGCCCCGCTCAGACCCGGCCCTATATATATTGAGGATAGGGCTATGACAACCCTAGCCCAGCTTGGCTCGGCCCTTTGATAGCCTCGAAGCCATAGTGTCAGGGATCAACCCTGACACAGGCATAACATAGACCGGATTGTACTTAGGCGAGTATATTAGAATAGTTTACCATTACCTTGCATTTAATGGCAAAAAGAAGCTATTAGAAGTTTTCGGCTAACAATCGTCACCTTGGATCAGAACAAACATGAAATGCTATCTAAAATAAATTCCCGTTCAAAGTTATTTCCACAATCATTCCTTGTACTCCAAGGACCCAGAAGCACCACCAACATGCCACTATCTACTGACATGGTTTTTTTTTTTTTTTTTTTTTTTGCTTAAGGGTAAATTTGAATTAGAGAAAAAGAGGGAAGTGGGCAAAAGCCCCCAAAATTACAGAGAGGAGACCACTAGAGGAGGCTTACAAAAAAGAAAACACCAACCCAAAATGGCAAACCTCCCCAAAGAAAGAACTCAGACCAAAGAAAACAAAAAAACAAAGGAGAGAAGCTTCACTGTAGCTCAAAGAGGCAACATATGTGTTACATCCCGACCCGATCTAACCCTGATTAGCATTAATTAACCGTGTTTTAGCTAAATTAAATGTGTTCAATTGCTAATTCTGGTGATTAGTGTTTATCAGCCTTATTAGACTGAGTTAGAGGAGTTTTCCACCTTATATAGGTGAGTTTTAGTGGAGTTGACTCATTTGAGTAGAGTCAAAGGCTTTTTCGTAAATGTGGGTTTTCGTATTTTTTCATGATTTGCGCATCATTTTGACATCATCGCGTATATTTTGATAAGTACATCGATTTTCATAATAGGCATTTCTTCATTTGACCAACCGTTGTATAATTGAACCCTCATTTGACTCGAAATAGAAATATGTTATTAGAATGGACCTTCTTGCAATAGGGCACTTTATCCCTTTATATATAAGGCCCTATCCTCTTTTCTTTCATTCCTTTCTTTCTCATTACTCTTCTCCTCCTTCTTTTCTCTCTTCCTCAAACGATCAAGAAGGAGTTGTGCTTGTGCTTTGAAGGCTTGGAGAACTAGAGAGTGAACTCTACTACACCTTCATCACCATCTTCTTCACCTCCTCCTCTTCATTAGTTGGCTAGAGACTACCTCCACCCTCCTTCAATCCTTTCAAATTCGAAATACTTCGAAGAGGTAGGCTTCAAGAACTTTTGGTGGGATTTTAGAGTTGCATTTGAGTCAAAAAGACTCTTGGTTGAGCAAACATCCATGTTCATATAGTTTCATGTGTTTATTGTTATTAGGGTTTGCTCATTTGGGGCTTTTGAGATTTTCTTTGAACCAAGTGTGTGAGAAGTTTTAGAAAGCTCTTTTTTGAGGCAAGTATAAGCATAAGTTGGGTTACATTTTGTGCATTTTCATTTGATTCAAGTATTTCTCTTTCTCTCTCAATAATTTTGGGTTTTTATGTTGATAGATGATAAATGAGTTGGATTTATTCATATGGGTTTGTTTTGGAATGTTTGGAAGTATTGTGTATGTGTTATGGGAATAAGGAAGCTCATTTTGCAAGGATTAAACTAGAAGAGAAGAAGGAAATTGAACTTCGTAAGTTCTACCGGAAGTACTACCAGTAGAAGTGGCTCGAAATTTGGCAGACAGCTGAAGAAATTGAGAACCCTTAGTCTACCGGAAGTTCTACCGGTAAAAATAGCTAAATCTTTGGCAAAGAGCCTGAAGAGGGAGATTCAGTTGCTTAAACCGGAAGTACTACCGGTAGAGATGCTTAAACCGGAAGTACTACCGGTAGAGCTGCTTAAACAAGAAGTTCTACTGGTAGACGGACTTGACTCAGTTTCTTAGGCCTTTTTCGGCTCAAATAAAGGTGTGTTGACCCTCTTGGGGTATTTTAACCCTCCTTGATTCCTCATTTAGTGGGTTTTGGAGTACACCCTCACTTCCGTAGGAACTTAGGGAATTTTGGAATCTTATGACCATAGAATGGGAACTTTAACCATATAATTGGACTAATGGATATTCCTAGTCTGAAACTATGCCATGAAAATTTGTTAGGAAGTTCAACGTATTTCTTGTAACTGGTGACACCAAATCAATATAGTAATTCGTCGATTTTCCCAACCTATTTTGAAATGGACGATAAATGGCTAAAAAATGCTTAAATTGTAAAACAAAAATAGCTTGAATTCTAATTAATTGCATTTCATATTGGTGTATGAATTCCCTTCGAATCTCATAATCCTACTTAATAGATTGATAAATTCTTAGTAATTCCTTATATTCAATTCGTAATTCCATTTGAATATTTCCAAATTGATGTTTGGTAGAAATGAGGATTGAGTGAGAAATTGAAAAGATGTGATTATCATTTGATTTGATTATGAATAATGAATATGAGTTTACTCAATTCTACTTTTATTCCAAGAATTATTGATTCTATCGAGTCGGCACTACTTAGCTTCGACCCAGTGATACCCGACGGGGTTACACTCGGTTTATAAATTGAGACTACTGCAGTAAGTCATATGGAGCTCTGGAACTCCAGACCCGAGTAGCCAGCTAGCCTTTGGCCGGGCCGCTGGTGACATCCCAACTAGATTTGCTCTCTTTGGAGAGGATGAGCTTGAGGTAGTAGCCAAGTTGTGTGTTTTCTTTCTACTTGATCCATCATGCATAATTTATACATTTGAGCACAAAATCTCCAGTTGGTATTTATTGTTTATTTCTATCAATTTAACCATTTTAAATTCAATTAAAACCTTATGTACTTCTTTCTTCTGTCTATGCTTGCTTAATCGTCGTATTAATGGTACTACATTTGGTGTCACAGTCTCAGGTGCAGCCTCCGGTCCTCCAGAGGCAGAGGAGAGAGAGAAGGCTACCCTTGAGGTACCTTCAGGATTAGCGGAGTGGCCCGAGCCCGAGGCCCATTGAGCTTCTCTTCCGGGGAGTGCGTCAATACTTTTGGATAAACCATTTTTGTAGTGTGGCCAGCCCCTTTTTGTGTGGGCCACACTTAGATGGTAGAAGTTCTTTTGTTTATATTTTTAGTATTGATGTATAGGGTTCTTTAGTTCCCCCCTCTTTTGTATAGCAATGTAATTAATTGTATAATTCTTTTGTATTAAAAACTTGAACTGTTATATAGACTGAATGGAATTTGATACCTCACACAAATGAAATACAGCTTCCGCTATGTTTAATTGTTTAAGATGTGTTTAGTGAGTTTTTAACTCACGCATGTGGACAGTTGGTTTTCTCTCCTTTGTGTGTTGAACTTGGCTCGAGATAGGTACAGCACGCGGGAGTACGTGTGACACACCTCGGGGATTACCCTAGGCCAGGGTGATTCAGGACCGGGATGTAACAATATGACCACTGTAGAGAAAAAAGGACACGAAGGAGAAGGACTCAGCACTCGAAAGCAAAGGGAGGAAAGCTACACGGCTATGCTACTTAGAACTTCAAACCAAATAAGCTCACCAAAGCCAGAATGCTACTGCAAAAGGAGAAACTGGCAACTGAATCAACAAACTGCATCAAGGCACCAGACACAGCTCAACTAAGAAGAGCAACCCCAAAGATCTCCACCACTCTACCCTGCACTACCACAACAGCACACTGCACTTCACTGATAGACAACCTCCACCTAGCAAAACACTTAGCACAGAGCAAACACAGGCCACTACAGAGCAAAGCAAAGCACACCAGAAGAACAGGAAAAAGCCTTCACTAGGCATCTTCTAGAAACTGCAACCTACTTCTATACACCTGCAACCCAACTGCTCCAGCAGAAAACTCAAAAAAACAGGAGGAAAGATCAAGGAACAGAATACCCAGAGGAAGATGACTGCTGGAGAAAAACTCTGGACTGAGCACTGCTGAGGCCTACAGAACTCTCTAAAGGGATCAACAGAACCAAAGAAGAAAGAGCCACGCCACCGAGCCAGCTGAAGAGAGCCCCAACACTACAGGAAAGCACAACACCCGCCAGCACAAAACTTGCACTACACAGGCCTACAACAAAGCTCAACAGAGCACCGCAGCCAGAAGAGCACTGCACAGCTATACTAGCTGAACACTGCACCACAGCACTAAAGAGACAACAGAAGAACCCAAAAGCACAACTGCAGAGCAGAAGCAAACCAGGGCCACCTGCTCCCAAAAAACAGAGGGAGCTGCAAACCGGGGAGAGTAGAGCACTGCTAGCACAGAGACACTGCAAGCAAAAGAAGGGAGGATGAAGCAATCAACTTCAGCTCAGACTAGACTCCCCTGAATGCTTAGCCAAGAGAGACAGCTCCTGCTGAGGCTCTCTGCTCACTCCGCTGGGCTGCAGCAAACCCCAGCACAAGCAAATAACCTTGCAGAAGCCTGTCCAGATAATCAGCAGGGCTTAGCTGCGAGACTCTGCACAGGGCACTGGGGCACTTAGCCTGCTAAGCTCTTCACCTGCAGCGAAATTTCACAGAGCACAGCAGCTCAAAGAGAACAAAAAGCTGAGGAAGACCAAAGCAGCTCAGAGCCTAAATGAAAGAGGAGATTTTCACAGTGGTAACTAACACTAAAACGCAGAATAGTTTTCAGTTCTAAAACCGTAGATTTGGTCTGAGTCACACTGAAAAGAGATTGTCCTAAACAATATCCATCATTTTGTAAGATTTTCATGCAAATTAAAGATTAACGAAGAGCAATTACATAAATCTAAGCTCATTGATAAAGTCCACTTTGATGGGTACCCCCTTTTTTTCCCACTTAACACAGTCAGGGATTGATCACTTAGTTTCGTTTCTACGTGACCAGGCCAATCTTTATAAAAAAAAAAAAAAAAAAAACAAGAAGAAGAAGAAAAAACTCAGAGATATAATCAGAGAGCCCATTTTGAAGATTCGAACCCCTCACAAGATGCATTGGCCCATGCTTATTTGTATTAGTCAAGTCTTTGGTTGATCATCAACAGTCGGCTAGAACAGTTCGACCACTGACAAAATTTTCAATATTAAAAAAGTATGAAAGTTTTCTGATGATTTGACAGTAAGCATTCAATGTTTTATAGCCAGAACTTACAAAACTAAAGAAAAAAGAAAGAAGATGCTAACCTTAAAATCATGCACCTTGCATCATCATAGGCCGATGCTAGCCAATCCTAGAAACTCAAACTGGTTGGACAATGCTAATACCTAACTGATGGCCCATTTGTTTTGTACAGTGTTGATTGAATTTCTAGGACTTCTAATAAATGCGTTCGTAATATTTATCTGAGCCATAAAATTGAAGGAATAATTGTGTGAGGATCCTCAATTGGCCAAAAAAAGGTGGAAATAATTAGTAAGCAATTACTCTAGGCAAACAAATCATAAAAAAAAATCAAGGTCTCATCTCATTTACATCTCCACCTTATATAACGAACGAGTGGTAGCTCAATTGGCCAAGGACTCTATGACTCAAGAAGCAGAGAGGTCTTGTGTTTGACACCTACCTCCTTTAGCCACCTCCCATAGTTTTACCTGGTGCATGTGGATAAAACGGTTTGCATGTGCCCCTAAGAATTAGTTTTCAGCTTTTCATAATCGAGTGTCTCTTTGACTCAGGGCCAAAGGCTTATGGGCCGGGCCGGGCGAGAGATATCCTTGGTTATGAAAGAAAAAAAAAAAAAAAAAGCATTTCCACCTTATATTCTTTACCCCTCTTCATTGATATTCTTTCAATGGAACCCACTTTATCCGGTATATGTAGGGACGCAAATATGTATCTAATTCTGCAATTATCCGGAGGTTCCAACCCATAAAAAAACCATGTTTGGAACTTATTTTACATTCCAGTTTATAAACAAGTTTGGGCTGGAACCCAATTTAGGTTACGGGTCCGATTCTTGGTCTATAAATGTTCCAATTCATGGAACTGCGACCCGGCATTCAAGTGTTTAATGTTGCAAATTATAGCTCAAGATCAACGTCCTTTATTGATCATTTTTTTGTTTAATGCATGTTGGAGGTAGTAGACTTGATGCACTGTTATTAGTTGAATGATATCATTATTTTAAGAAGAAGAAATACAAAAGTTAGAATTGGTTTTGAAACTAGATTCTAGTCTTTTAGTTGGACGCAGTTTAAGAATCGAATCCAGGTCCTCTTATCGGAACTAGGTCTGGAACAAACAAAACTGGTTTCGAGTCAAAACCAGAACCATTATTTAGAAATTGGTTTGGGTCCCGGTCCAATATGGTTCCAACCCGGAACTGTCCTATTTGCAACCCTAGATATATGCATTTTGTAAATGAGATAGGTCTGGCCTTGGGCTTGATTTTCAGGCCCATGTCCAGTCCAGGCCTAGAAATTTGCCTCAATCAAAAAATGACCAACCTCGGCCCATGAATACCCCTATTGAGACTCCATGTCCATTGTTTCCTGTTGATTTTGAGTATTCATAGGGAATATTGTTTTTTCCCTGGTTGGGAATATGTCACGTTGGCATGGACCAAATGGTTTGCAGAAATTTCAGGATTTCATATCTTTTCCTCTCCTCTGCCTTGTATAATTCATGAAAATAGGCCTCTGAATGGAACACGCCTGGCTTGAGGAGAATTGACAATTTGAAGAGATCCATGCCATCAAGCCAGCTCAACGAGTTCAAACTCTTGGTTTGGAAAAACCTTGTCAAGGCCCACTGAAAGCCCACATGAAACTGACAGTTCTGACGCATTACAGTATGTGCAAAATCTATGTAAATCCTTAAATCAGTGCCCTACTCTGCTGATGTGATGAAGAGATGGCCCAAGTGATATAAGATAAAAATCTTCTACCCACCCACTGTTTAGTCTTCTTTTGTAGACCAATGGCTTACGATCTTGCAATGTGGAACAGATTTTGTGGTAAGCCATGAAAAGACATTAAAAAGTTGGTACAGATTACTAGATCATAGGTCTCTTTGTAAGGTTGAATTCATAAGGACAATGTGCACATGATGGTGTATCCTCACCTTGTAATTAGGGTTGCAAATTGGCTGGGCTGAATCATCGTAGCCTAACCTGTTTGTTGTTGGTTGACAAACTTTTGAGTCTGTTTTGTGCCACATTTGAATCATCAGATTTGGGTTTGAAAGAGGAACTCTTCTGTATATAGTAGGCCCGGGCTGATTCTGACAATTAGGCCGGGTCAGTCTTAGGTCAACCTTCATTATATCCATTTGGCCAGAAATAAAATGTTTATAATGTCATAGATAGAAGTAGTTTTCTTAAATTCTTGACCTACTAGTCAAACGGTCAGAGTCACTGCCTTAGCCTAAAACTCATCTATTCATTGGCCAGGTTTAGACTTAACTGTTTGGTCCATTTGGTATACAAGTCCAGTCTATCCTGACCTGATCCAATTACACCCTAAGCCTGATTAGTTTAAATAAATCATCTGGCAAAGTTGGGCCACCCTGTCTGACCTTTTGGTATGCAAACCCAATTACTATTTTCTTCCAAAAGTCATGGCTAAATCCAGCATGAGGGCCCGAATCCAAGTAAAAGCAATTTGGACAAGGCCTGATGAGGGATGGCTAACCAAGATCTACCAATCATTTTCAAATGCTTTATATGGCATGCTGGTGGATCTCATATATATGATAAAAGTAAAGGTTACAGGTTAAACATCTATTAAATATTTATTGATTGTCCGGTTAAAAAAGACAATATATATAGTTAATAAATTTTTGATTTTTTTTTCTTACCATCCATTTTGTTGTTTTAGATTATATTGCTAAGAATGCGGAGTGAATTTGATTTTTTTTTTTAAGATGATTGACTCATGAGAATAGGTTCTTTAATTTTATAGGATCTGAATTAAAGATGTTAGTCTTAACTATCTGGCAGAGCACATTAGAAGATACCTTGTCCATTGATTATCCAAACCATCACTTCATCCCAAAACCTGGAAATAAATAAAATGACACAACTTCCTCCTGCCACCAACCAGAGGACGAGCTCCATTTATGATTGTCCCCTTCTGCTATTGCTGCCTTTTACTTCTTACTCCACTACTACTCGTCTCTCTACTCTCTCTCTCTCTCTCTCTCTCTCTCTCTCTCTCTGAGGCAGATTCCGATGTTATTATTCTATGCCAGTTTACGTACATGGTATTCATCTCTATCTCTCTCTCTCTCTCTCTCTCTCTCCATAGCCAAAAAGGAAAAAAGGCGGTTGGAACTTAGGAGTTATTCATTCAATTAGAGGATTTTGCTTAGGATTTTTGTTTCTGTACAGAATGAAATCCTCTGTATTAGGAATCAGTTTTTTTTTTCTTGTTCCATAGGGAAATGAATTGCACTAAACAACAGAATGCTGGGTTATACAGAATATCAAAACATTTTTTTTTTCCTTTAATGTAGAGTTCTCTTATCGCGCAAGCACACACTCTTTTTGTATTTGGTAAAACAAGCACACACTTGAAAGTGGAAAATATCATTTGGATTACTAGTGCAACTATTTGATCTTTGTCTTTTCTTTTTACCTTTTTTATTTATTTTTCTGAAATCATCTACCAAAGGAAATGGTGATAATAGGTCTATGTAACTATATCTTCATGGTCTATTTCATATGTATTAACCTTGCTTTCTATTTTATAGCTATTAATGTGTATGACACAAATTGTAGCAATACCTATCAAATGTAAAATTTACCTTATTAAATGTCACCATACCTGTGAAGAGATCGAGTAGCAATCACAGCACATTTGGGGTGATAAAAAAAATTTATAGACATACGACAGTGGGTACAGCTCATTTTGAAACAATATTAAAAAGAGAAAGACCATTAGTGGCGGTTTCTTTTTTACTGCCAAAGGTCATATTTTGCAGCAAAGGTTTTTTTTTTTTTTTTTTTTTTTTCTGCCGCTATTTCCAGCCCACTTTCTTAGATGGTAAATAAGGAGGCGAAAATGGCAATTTTTGAGGCAGAAAAAAGTTTCAACCAAAAAAATAAAATAAAAATAAAAATAAAAAGGCCTTCAGGGGCAGATGAAAAACCACCATGAAAAGTCACACCATCCGCTACTAACCCCCTGTTTGGGAAGGCAGGAAAAAGGGGGGAAGGAAAAAAGGGAGGGAAAAGTGGAGGAGAGGATGTTTGGGAAGGGGGGGAGGAAAATGGGGGGAGGGGAAGAGGGGGGAAAATTTTTGTCTTTTAGTGACAAAAATTTTCCCCCCAAAAATGGGGGGAAAGTGAGGGAGATAGAGGGGAAAGGGGAGGAAAGTACATTAATGCCCTTTTATGTCCAAATGGGGGAAAGTGAGGGAGAAAGAGGGATAAGGGTAAAATGGTTTTTTTTTCCTACCTCACAAACAAACAAAATTATACTTTTTCCCTTTCCTTCCCCTACTTTTTCACTTCCCAAACAAGAGAATGGAAAATTAATTTTCCCTCCCCTCCCCTTCATTTTCCTTCCCCCTCAAATTTTCCCTCCCTTCCCCTCCCCTCCTCCCTTCCCAAACATAGCATAAAGGTCTCATTTATGTAGTTAACAGAAATCCACGTAGATGAAAAATGGTAAACTAATGATCATAATCAATTTGCTTGTAAGTGGTAATCACAAGGTTATCTTATGAATGGCACACCAGCTTTAACAGTTCCACCTAGGGATTGATCACTATGCAGATTACCTTCTCATCTCCTCGCCAATAATAATAATGGTGAGGACAACAGGGAAGAAGATAATTCTGAGGGGAAACCTACTTATTGAATTATTGTGGGTACATAAGCGTGGCCAGCTCCTATTTTTTTTTTTGTGTGCAAGACTAATACTGGAAAGCTCTCCAAAGCCCAAACTGAAAACGTGGGTATTGAAGGACTCACTCATATAGGCCAGTGCACACAGCATTCACCTCTACTTTATAAAAACTATATTAGCTGGGCCATAGCCCAAGATCCACACTGATTGGAGAATCAGAATCCATTTGGATGGCTTTGGAGAAAAGCAACCGGATACTTGACATGCATAAATAATCAATAAAAGTTATGCTGACCTTCCATTCTCCCCCCATAAAAAAGGTCCTTAGAATGAAGGGCCAAGATTGATTGATCATCATGAGTTCTTGGGAACGGCCCATCTATGGGCCGCCCCACTGAATGAACAATCTGATCTTCCTATACATATAGCCAAAAAAAAAAAAAAAAAAGTTTCCTGATTAATACCTCCTTAATTAGTTCTAACAAGAGATCACTAGAAACAAGACAGATTCTTTTATCATTGTATCTCTCTTGTCTTTTAAAGCAAACCCACTGAATTAAAACCCAGATCACAGCAGCTCTTCTTCGAACATGGCATGACCCAACTGCAGCAAATTCTGCAACTCTTCTGGTTGTTGCTGATGGGTCAGACTGGATCTTGCCCCAGTAAACTTAGAAGCTTCATTCAACAAATTATTGCTGTGGCAATTCCTATTGATCATCAGACAAGAAGATGAAGAGATTGGTTCTCTATCAAAGAAGGAAGGAGTGGAGGAGAATGGTTGGTGCGTGTATGTGAATTGAGATTCACTGCTTCTTTGGACAGCTCCGGCGCCGCTGAGAGAGAGCGCGGGGCCTTTTTGCAATTGGGGTGTTGCTAGTTTCTGCTGGAAGTGGTTTAATTCTTCTTGCTTGCTGAATTTGTTGTCTTTTGTCATCAACAAAGGGAATGGAGATACTGTTGGAATGAAGAGGAATTCAGAAGGGGAATACTATGAATTGGAAATGAGAGGGGAGAGGGAGTTACAAACCTCTGGTCCTTGTTTCTGCTTCTTGGGTTCTCTCTATGCTATTTGGTGTTTTTATTCTAGCTCCTGTGTCTGATGTTATTCCAGGGTGTAGCTTTCTTCTTCTCCGATTATGATCAGCTAATCGCTTTCTGCAGCTTCTCTTCACTTCATCAAACTCACACAAAGCATGGAACCTATCCGCATAAAGGAAGATGAGAGAGATAAGAAGAAGATGATGACGGTGAAGAAGAAGACGACCCATGAGAAAAAAGGAAGTGTTTGTGTGGGGTGTGTGCGTGTGTGAGAGAGAGAGAGAGAGAGAGAGAGAGAGGGCCCATGTTAAAGAAAAAATGAGACCACCAATGTCTAAAATATTAGAAAACAAAGAAAAAGGAACATGGATGTTGTATGTTAAAGAAAAAATGAGACCACCAATGTCTAAAATATTAGAAAACAAAGAAAAAGGAACATGGATGCTGTAAGTTGGAGCTCCTTCTTGGTAGAAGAGTTGGAGCTCTTTCAAATGCTACATTGCAGGCCAAATCTTCCCAAATATCTAGGAAAAATGCTTTGGCTTTACAAAAGTTCCTGCCCTTGCAACCAAAGCAAGGAAAGATGAAAAGAAAGGAGGAAGAATAATTTCTTGGGATTGTTGCCGGACAGAAGAAAGCATGGGCTATGTAAATCCTACTGAAATGGACCATTACACTCCACATCTCAAGTAGTATCTTTATAAATCTAACATAATTAGGCTCAGGCAAAAATAAAGGAAGCAAGGAAAAAAAGCCCATTTCTACTCTAAACCCTACTTCAGTCCAACAGAAGGAAATCAAATAGAAGATGGCAAATGTTTTTGTGACCTGCTGATTCTGCTCTAAATCAGCTCGACCCATGAGTTGCATTACCATGTTAAAGTAAATCTATCACATGTTTTGCGCAAAAAGAGAGAATAAATTGTACATTCGTCCTTGACTCCTTTGCCACTACTTGCCTTATCTATCACAAGAGAAGAACGGCTAGAAGGAAAATTCCCAACTCACATCAGAAGAGTAGAATAGAATGACCCTTTTCCATTCTCAAGCTTCATCAACAAGAGCTCTTAAATAAATAAATAAATAAAAATAAAAAACTAAAACATAACATGGGTATTTTGAAACCCTATACAAGTGTTGCATTGCATTTGAAACCTAATCTCTTTAGCCTATTATGTCTTTTTTGTTTCTCTTATAGAATTTGCCCTGATCAAAGCTCTCTTCAACCACCCATGAGAAGTTGTTGTGATCTAGGGCCTACCAGAAGAGATCAATCACGCACAAGAACACAAGAGATTTACGTAGTTCAACTTTTGGCCTACTTTCAAGGGGAAAACAGAAGAAATCACTATGCAATCAGAGGTGTATACATCCTAGAGACTCTGAATCTCTATTTATAATATCAGTCCCAAATCTTGTTACACTCAAACCTAACTTCTAATCACAGTAGAACTATAATAGACTTACTTCTAATCAGAGTACATCTTGGGCAATTCAGACGCCCGATTAACCAAGACTTGCTAATTTCAATTGAGCCAAACAAACTAACGTAAGCAAAGAAAGAGAATGCTCATATAACATGATAAAGAAAAACAAAAGAAATCAATTCCATTATCAAGCTTTCATCTACTGCCTAAGAAAACCTAACATGTAAACAAGGAATATAAGAAGTGGGATGTTGCAATTCTACACCCAAATTTCCAAATTTTAATTGCAATGTTTATGTTCTTGCATTCCAAATTCCACTTTACCTGCTGCATTGCTGACAAAAGCGCTGTTCTAGGCCACCAGCAAGAACGACCTTGGTGGCCTTCGAGTGGAATTCACAGACCCTATGCCTCTTGTGGTAATGCTTGGCATTGGTGAGATCTACATTACAACCTTCAACCTGGCACCGCGGGATCTGATTCGCCTGGTAAAACCCTCGAGACCGCTTGAAAAGGCGATCTATCACCGCTGTCTCCCGCGATGAGAAGTAGGTCCTGTGGCCTAAATTCAACCCAATTCTGGGGTTCCCACAACTACCCCCATCAACCCCAGAACACCCATCTTCCCTCTTTAAGAACATGTTGGTCATTGATGATGAGCAGTGGTTAGTTTGAGGGTAGGCTAGAGGGAAGTTCGTGGGTGCAGAAGTAGCAGAGAAATCGGTGAAGCTTGTAGTTGGGATGATGAAAGGGTGGTTGACATTGTTGTGAGTACTGGAGGCGTTGGTGCTGGTGCCCCATTCCCAAAACTGCTTCTGGGTGTTGCTTTCTAGGCCTACAAAGGACATGATAGGGGGAGTGGAGCTGTTCCAATTCCCCCAGACAGATGCTTCAGAGGTGGTAGAGCTGTTCATCTTCTCTCCATCAAGGGCCAAAACCAACCAAGAAAGGAGAAAGAAAGACAGATAATGGAAGTTGATTTTACTGTCCTTTGATCTTTCTTTTAAGTGTACTACCTATGCAGTCTGATGAAGAAAGACGAAATGAGAAAAAACGAAATATCTCTGGCGTTTCCTCTTGCTACAGTCCACTTTCACTCTTTTTTACCATTTACAAAGCCCAAGTTACCACTGTACATCAGTATGTCGTGAGATGGGGGAATTGAGGAAGAAAAAAAGGTTCTATTTCTAGAATGTTTTAATTAACTTGTGGACACAGAGACTTCTACTACTTTCTAACTTGACAAGGGTACATGTGTATATATATATATATATATAGAAATATATATAGAAATATATTCATATGCATCTATCCCTCACTATTTTTTGTGAGGGATTGGGGGTGTTTGTATCCCTTTTATACTTGAAACACCTCCAAAAGGGGTGTCCCTCACCAAAAATCGTGAGGGATAGATGCATATGAATATTTCCTTATATAAAATATTCATATACATCCATCCCTCGTCATACTATATTATGGTGAGGGATAAGATAGTGAGGTCAAATTTATAAAACATTCAAACTATCTACACACATGAGACTCCTTGAATTTTCACCTATCTGAAAGGATTCGACCATTGGATCAAGGGTCAAGTCTTTTTCTTTAATACAAAGTGGTTAAGTTTTTGGGCCACGGATGAAGAGGTTAAAGGTATGAGATTGACCCCAAACTTGGTATATGGGCCCATCCAAAATGTCTCTTTACATCCCCCTCAAGTCCCATGATTACTGGGGCCCTAAGTCAGCCCCATTAAGTTTGTCCCTCACCATTTGGTGAGAGATGGATGCGCATAAATATTCCCCATAGATATTTTCACACACAGACACACAAGCCAAGGTGATTGGACTCTTGATAGACCTGACTAGACCCACATGTTGGGGGAGAAGACCACCCACACACGAGCGAGTGAGCAGCCCCAGATTGAGTGAGAATGAGGTACCCGACTATTAGGCTATCCCCTTCTTCTAGAGGTGGAGTTGCTTTATAGAGATTTTGCACTAGTAGTGTGATGAATGGTCAATAATATCACATATGTTTTGAAATTATTGTGATAAGATCATGGTAAATTTATCCAAAATGGTATTTCCTCTATAATATTATGTATGTTTAAAATTTTTCTGAAATTGAAAATGTCTTATTGAAAATCAGAATTAAAAAAAGGGAAAAATTAAGAAAAAATTTTAAACATATTTTTATTTTGATCATTTAAAAAAATAACGTATCTTTAACCAAAATCATCAATAATTTTCCAAGAAAACCCAAGCTTGAGCTTGAAACAAAACAAGCCCAGAACATGCGGGCTCAGGCCTGACCCAACCCAGTTTTCAAAGCAATTTAGTAATGCAACTGATTGGTGAGCCAATGAGTCTCCAGGCCCAATCCACATGGGATACGCCCAGGACTTTTGTCTCCAACTGGGTCTCCATGAATTAATTACTTGCCATAGGATCCGACATGGGTGTTATTGGATGATTGATTTTGGTCACATCAAGGCATCAAGGTTTCATGTATATGTTTTAACTATGAGTTATTTGCCGATACAAGAGCAGCAATAGTGCAAGTGTACAACCAATTTTAATTGGACACAGATATCTCAAGAGGGATTCACCAATACAAATCTAGTCAGTCTAAATAGCAATGATGGGGCAACCAAATCAACAGAATCCACAAAATGGTCAGGCAATAATTGTACATGTTGTTTCAGAGAAACACTTTTATCAGGATTCAAAAGTTGCTTCTTTTTTTCAATTTTCAGATTTCAAAAGTTGCTTCATTGGCCAGCTCTTATTTTCAAAAGGGTTCTTCTTGGTATTTAACTCCACAGGACTAATCTTCCATGAATATGCAAGAAACCCACGAACATACACTAGAACTGGACAAGTTTGCCACAGGATTCAAACACACGATGTGGGGAACCTGCGCCTTACGTCCATGGTTTAAAAATTTCGGTCTCCGCTGCGGTATCGGCCGGGCCGAAAAACCGATATGATATCAGTATCGGTCGCGGATATCGGTCCGTCGCTGTCGTCAGGGTGTGAATTTTTTTTTTAATCCAAAAACATTTGCAAAAATATCGAAAAAATCTAGAATATTAGAAAATGTTGGATACAATATTTTTTTCCATTAGTAACAACAATAAATCAAAATCTCGATCACCTTAAGTTATGAGTCCTGTCTGTGTCGCAGTTCGCTGTCTTCTTTAGTATTTCATATAATGCAACCATTATTGATGCTCATGATCAATTTATTAGTATAAAATATAAGAAAATAAAGATAACATATCAATCGTCAATATTTAATACTAACTCAATCATCAAATAAGTCGTGAAATTCAAGACCCTGAAGATGACACATTAAAATCAGAAACATAATAGTGAGATAGATAAATCATAAAGCACTTAGGCATCAAAATGTTCATGGTTCACCTGAAATTAGAAGGGACTAGTAGAGAGCAGAGACTAGGGAAAGATTGATGAGTATAAATGTATGACAGAAAATCCGAAAATAAAAAAATTAAAAAAAAAAGTTCAAAATCATGTGTATGAGTAGATCTAGCATGAAAGTATGTAGATCTAACTTCTAAATGAAAAACACAACACAAATGACAAACCCAATGATTTCTATATTTCATCTAAAAAATTAAAAAAAAACACATAATAAAATGCTTTAGGTTGATTTTCTCTGACCTTAGATAATATTTTCTTTAAAAAATTAATGTGGGATTTGAAAATATGCAAGAGGAAGTAGAGCTGCTACTATGGGTAGTAAGGAAATGAGAAGAGAGGAGAAGAAGATGAAGATGGGGAAAAAGTTGCAAAAATTAGGGTTTTTACCCTTTTTATATCATCTCGGCCGATATTTTGCGATAAAATGGGGATATTTTGCCGAGACCGATATCTCAGCGAGATATCGGCCGAGATTTTAATCCATGCTTACGTCAATTACACAATACCCAGTTGGGTAGGTAAGGGTGAGTTTGTTTCATGTAATTGTATATTTATGACTGTATATCTGTAAGTGATCAAAAATGAAAGAAAGGTGAATATTAAAAAATGACCATCAAATAAACTATCATTTAATGAAAGATGGAAAATGACCATAGTAATTCAAAATCTAGAGAGATCAAGGTCTCATGTACATCTCCACCTCCACCTTATATACTTCACCTCACACCTCATATCCTTCCTTCTTCACCTCTTTAACGATCTTTGACCGAGCTCATTTCACCATGAGTTCTTGTGTACTCAATTCTTATGTATTTTACTCTTATTTATTTCGGGTAACCAAAAAGGCTCTATTGAACCTTACTTTCGGCCATAATAGAGGGTATGCCTTATCACTACACCTTGCAATGGGAATGGGTTTGCAACTCTTGCCTCACTTGTTATACTTGTGCTTCGGCCTATTTTTATGTATGAAAAGGATAGAGATCAATTGTGAAATTGAGCTCCAATTTTGTAATTTATTGAGAAATTGGAGCTCAATTTTGATTTTAGTTTTGATCCATTTTTCACTTGAGTGAAAGATTTTAGAAATGTTAGATAGAGAGGGACTATGAATCTTTTTTTTTTTTTGGAAGAGTACCAATTTCTCTTTTATCAAACCCAACAAGAGTTTAAACTTTAAACCTGATCAGACTCTTCAGACTCTTGGTATTTTCTAATCAAGTTTGATCCCTCACGTTTCCTAATACGAAGGCACATTGATCTCTGCTAGTTCCCTTTCTAAAATCTTTTACATTACTCTTTATCTCTAACTCATCTCCTAAAATCTCTCACTTCAATCCTCTCGTAAAATTTCTAGATCCATTGTAGGGACATGTTTCGAATATAGAGCAGTAATGGCCTCGGCCATCGGCCTCCAAATTATTAATTGATTTGACAGTGGGCCTCTCACATAAACATGTTCCCTGGATTTCATTGGTGTCCTCAACAGATAGGCCCACCTTAAGGCAACCCATGGATGGCCAATCCTCTGATTTCAAGAGCCATCTAGCGTTTAATTTTGAGTAAATCTTACTTGCACTTTTTTTTTGCTCCTAGCTAAGGGGTTGGGGCCTATGAGACTTGCACACGCGAGATCACAGAACTCACACATGCAATGAGACACAACTCACAAATATGCAGTAATAGCAACTTACATATATGCAGGGAGTGGGGAGGCCAAGTTCAAAGCCTAGACCTCCTAATGACAACTGCCGCGAGTGGTCTTCACCCATGTCTCAATCTATGCAAACTCCCTCATCCCCTTTCTCGGCCTTATCATGTTTTTTTACAATAATAATATCTTTAGTAACATTTAAATTAATTTCCATCTTATTTTGGTAGCTTTCTTTGTCTCTCTCTCAAGCAACATGCAAATGGAAAAAGAAGTTTGGAATTCATGTCATCCATCTAAATAGGTTCCCCTGTCCTTATAAGTCTTTTATGATTTTCGTAGCAATAGAAAATCAGGAAACCACGTGCAGCAATAGGTCAATTAGGCATTCGAAAGACCCATTTATTTAATGCAATGTATCACTCATGTGATTATTTTGAATTCATATAGCACGGGCATGTTTTGCTAGTTTGAATGCATGAGGGTGCAATGATTTTGAATTGTTTAGATTTTTTAGGGGGCACTGGACAATAAAATTTAGAGGAATGCTCTTAGAAAATTTCATGAGAACAATTTATGAAACCAATTGCTAGTTGTTCCAATTAAATTGTGTGCACTTCAAAGGCTATATTAGCAAACCAGATAACCGTCGATACCTGCTAAAAAGTACTGTGGCTCATTTGTTTAAAAATATTTTTTATTTTCAAAAGGCAAGCTGACTCAAACTAGGGGAGTTCATGGGCCAGGTCTGGCTGGGCTAAGGCCTATCCAGGCCAGGCCAAGTTTTGAAAAATAGGCTTTGTATTCAGCCCAAGCCTGGCATGGGCCACAAATGCTTAGCCAGGGTTAGGCCTGCCTCAAACAATGCCGGCCCGGGCTTTCTATCAGTAAATAGCAACAGAATTGTAGATGAAAATGGAAACATGAATGGTTACAAACATTGTATTTGGTTGAACAACTAGAAATTGTTAAGATATGAAAAATACTGTTGGATAATAATGGTATTATATTAATCTAATCTCTTGACATTGTTATAGGTTCTAAGACATCCTTGAGACGTTGTGTGCTGTTAGATTTTTGTTTTCTTGGCTGTTATCTTCGATTGTAATGTTTATATATTGGATTATACTAGATTTTGTGGAAATTAGTCATACAAACGTTAAATGACGTCAAAGTTAAATTATACTAGCAAAGCATGCCCGCGCAAAGCCCAGAAATAAAAACACATCTAATTTGTGGCCATTTTATGATATATTACTTAATAAGAAAAATAAATATAAAATAAACAAATATACCATTTATTACTATTCGAAGCATGGACCAGCAGACATTTATACAAAGTAAATATTATTTTTTATATAAATAAATATGAAACTTCAAGTCTTGTGTAAATTAACATCAATGTTTATGTATTTATTTTAATAACTTAAACTTTTTTTTAAGTTGAAAACCCTAAAAGCCCAGAAAGTCTTTTTAATTTATATAAGCAAATTTAAAAATATAAGATTAGGATAGGCATGTGGGCCAACTCGTGGGTGGCACTGCCTGACCTAATTGGAGCACAGCACAGCACGGTTGACTTAACATCAATGTTTATGTATTTATTTTAGTAATTTCAATTTTATTTTAAGTTGAAAACCCTAAAAGCCCAGAAAGTCTCTTTTAATTTATATAAGCAAATTTAAAAATATAAGATTAGGATGGACATGTGGGCCAGCTCGTAGGTGGCACTGCCTAGCCTAATTGAGGTATGGCACAGCACGGTTGGGCCGATCTGAAAGTGGGCCATGCTTCTTTGACAAAGGTCCAAATCTTATCTTTATTTGAGAATTACTACAGGTTTTTATATCTTCTTGTAAGAATCCCTTTTGTTTTTATATTATCTCAAAAATAACTTTGCAACATTTCACTTTCCGCGGAATGGGCCAAAATCTCATTTGGACGTTGGGCGCCAATACATACATATGACCTCGTCTTTAGAAATTAGAATATGAGGCCCACTTTAAAAAAGTTTATTGTATGTGGAGCCCATAAGTATAAATCACTAACAACGATCCACTTTTAAAAATCACAAACATTAAGGATTTTCTAACTATAATAGATATATTAACATTCTAAATCCACCTAAAGAAGACTCATTTTAACTTGGTAGGATAGAGTTATTGAGTAAAGTAGATTTTTTCATTTGGACTCTTTAATCACCTGTCCATAATAGATAGATATATATATATATATATATTAGAATTTGAATCATATAAAAAAGCTTAACAAAAGTGGACACTGAATTGATTGATAGAACTTATCTCTTAAAATTGATTTGAGATCCAATTTCTCAAATTGATTTGAGATTAGAGTCCAATTTTTAAATCGATTGCGAAATCGGACTCCAATTTCGAAATCGATGCCTACGTCTTTAATATATATTCATAGCTATCATTCAAATCCTCTTTTTGATGGTCAGGCCACTGGGGGTTCTTCCACCATTGTCACAGGACCAAATTGTTTAGCATGTGGCCTTCATGTTTTCAATCAAAAATCAATTTATTGTAAGATCCTAATAATAGGATACTCATTTTTTTATGGTGTTCTTAAAGATTTCATGACAACTTCAAAAATTATAAAGATTCTCATTTTTTTAATGTAGCTACAAATAAGATAAACTGAAAAGGTAGAACTCATAAGTTGACTGTAAATAGATGAAGTAGCACTATGATGATCATGATAGGTGATGTTCTATTTCAAAGCTAAGCCCTTTTTCTAATTACACACGGGATGGGTAACTCTGATTGCAGTCCCAGTTCAACTAAGCCAACTTGCTGACTTTAAGTCGAATCAATAATCTCTTGCACAAATCCTCATCCAAATTTCTATCAAATCCCAAAAAGAAGAAGAAAAAAAGTTCCATACCCAATTTTTTTCCCCTATAAGACTCATCATCATATGCAGGTCTGAACACAATTACCCAAACCCAAAAAGGATAAATCTCAAACCCCAACCCATTTACAGCCATAATGGCATGGGCGGCGCTACATGGATCAAACTCTTTAATGAATTGAAGTTATGGGAAACTTTTGACCCCACTCAATGCTTAAGTTAATGGGCCATTTCTCTAAAAAAAAAATAATGGGCAAAATTTTTATTTTTTAAAGAAAATTTCATTTTTAGACATTTTGTCGGTAAGTCTTCATTTACCCTAATGTAACATCTAAATACAGTATTCTCCCCGTATTAGAAGGAGAAACCCATAATATTATCAAAAGTAGGTGACAAATGTTGATAAAGGGGAAAATAAATTTATTCGATTTGTAGAAGATAAGTCTTTTGTTGACCCGCTGACTCGAATCTCTAGAGCCGCCATTGCATAATGGGTGCCAAAGTGCAGTTTGGAAGGGCACATGATATTATAGTTTACATCCTCAGGTCCTTTCTTTTCTACTTGTATAATAGTTCAATATATTAAGCAAGGCCAAAATAAAGTTCCTATATAACCATGCCTACATCATCCAAGTCCATTGCATATTTAGATAATTGACCATAAAACCATAAGAAACAAAAAGGCACATAATAAACATGATAAGCATAAACCTGTAAACCAGATTTGGTAGACCAGAATCCCAGAAACTAGAGAGGAAGAGCCTATTATCTACTTCTGCAAGCCGAAAGGAATCCCAAGTACTTTTGTTCCATACTTTATATGACAGGTTGAGTTCAATCAAAGGAGGAATCCTCATTCTGACATATCAAACATGTGTTAGAAGGTGTGGTGTGAGGCCTTTGATTTTCCCAAGTGGATTTATTTCAAGTATATGGTCTGAGATGTGAATCTCTACTTTCTATATCCCATGCAAATGACCATCCACATGTGGAAAGAGATAGAGATGGAATATGATCTTTTCTTACTTTTTAAGAGAGAGAAAGTAAGAGGCGCATTTTCAACCACCCAACTTTATCACATGCATGTGTGAGTTGAATTTTCAGATCCTGTTCACACCATCACAACAGGAGCAAGGAATTACATGGGGCCCCGGCCGAGAAGATACACAGTAATTTACTCGAGCTTTTGATTTGAGAATCAGATTTTGGAGCATCATATCCTCTTCTTATGGGGATTTTTCATGAGCCAGCAGGTTGTTCTAAAGCACTGATTTGAAGTGAGGGGAAGAGATGGAGAAGGATGGAAATGTTTCCCTGTGACATGAGAAATTTGTTAAACATAGGGGTCATGTAGTCACTTTAACCTCTAATTCAAGAGTATCATCAAGGTTTAAATATTTTCAGCTCTTAGAGATAAAGCTAAGGGGTTTTTTTTTTTTCTTCATTTTACAATGCCAATAATAAGCAACAATTGAAACCACCAGCTTTTGTAATTGTACCACATTTCATTATTTTTACCATTATATGGAATAAAAACTGATGTAGATCTAAACTGTCTATACAGAGGTTTGGGTTTGGGACTAGAATTACAATAAAACTCGGTGGAATGAATATCCCCTAAAAATTGTTATGCTAAAGAATATAAGCATGTGAAGCTCATCTTCCACAAAACCATAGGAATCTCACCACAAGGGCGTATGTGACACACCACAGAAAAAGTAAAGATAAGGTATGTGGAAGTAAAGCAGAGGTGTGGTAAAACGTTTGTTTGGATAGTTAGAGGTACTATAGTGCAGTAGAAAATACTTGCGATCAACTTATACACAAATCAACACAATTACACGAAAAGACATAATAATGTATATGGTTCGGTGATGGTGCCTATACATCCATGGAAAGCGCCCTCATCAATTCCCTTTTCTCTCACTGTTGTGCGTAGGGTGATTGTTAAATCACATGATAATGTAAAGCATGATACAAAAAGACTAAACTACCCTCATACCTAATTGCACCAAGTTAACCCATAACGACTAATATGGCTACCAAAGATACAAGACATAGTTGTTAGGAAAGAGGCCTACTCCTACACGAAGAGTTGTATGGAAAAAATCTTGCCCCCATGTGAAGAAGAATTCAAGAGTTCAATAGTTGGCAGTTAGATGAGAAGCGGGATTTCAAACCGACTTGGGCTCAACTTCAAGTCATCCAATTGATTGAGCTTGACTTAACTGAGTCACCCAGTTCAATTCCCCATATAATTACATTAATACAATTTACCAAACGTTCTGATGAGCATTTATTCCTGAATCTTTTCGTGTAATACCAACAAAAAGAAACAAAGGTAATACAAAAATTACACTGCCATCCTGGACCCACCATACACAAGAAAAGTTCAATATATAAATGTTACCTCTTCACTTAACACCGCATTTCTATGTATAGATGTTAGCTCTTCATTTATATGCATCACATCAAGAATATGTTTTTGAATCTTTTTCATTCATCAAGACACTAGCAAAATGCCCGTGCATTAACAGTCAAACAAAGAATAACATTTAATTTTATGATATAAATAAAAATTTTAATTTTAATTTCATATATTTATATTCTATAAAATTTAAAATGGAAGTGGAAATTTCTCACACAAATTTATAGGTTTCTTAAAAATTACACAATTAAAATTTAAAATAATTAATAAATATAGAAATTTAAAATCTTTAGTAGAAACATGAAATATGAAATATTGAGACGGGTGAAATTATAAGAAATTTAAAAATATGATATTCTCCAATTAAAGACATGTTTAATAGGGAGTTGGTTGCCTTACGTCAACCAAGAGAAAATAATATATTTATTTCCATTATCACATATAAGTGCGGTGAATAATGATCTATGTCAGAAATTGAAATTAAGATTCATAAACGAAAACTAAAATGACAAAAAAGGAGTAAAAAATATGCAAATACCGTAGTTTCTTGTAGAGAAGAGAAGACCTAATAAGACTTGAGGCCATTCACATAGAGAAAAGGAAAAAAATGCCACATAGAAAGGAGGCTCGTGGTGGAAAGACTCCGTATGGAGAAGGTTACAACTCATTTTCTCAATTACTCATTTCAGTTATAGAAAAGAGGGCTCCATATGCCAATTTCAATTACAAATATCCATAACTGTTTTAAGAGTTAATAATAGGCTCATGTGAAAATTAAGAAGAAATTAAAGAGGCATTAAAGATGGTCAAATTGGTGTCAAAATGGTCAAAATAAACTTAAAATGAAGCAACTGATTTCTCAATTGGAATCGGTTCGGTGTGCCCCAAATAATTGCATTTCGTTGTGTTGTCCTAATAAATAAAAAGGAGAAGCCCAGTGCCAGATGTACATGTTGAATGTGTTGTGTTCTCAAGTTTGTGGTATTTGAGACATGAAAGCTATACATTTAACTTTTTGTGATAAGCAATAAATCGTCTTCATGTAAGGTAGGTAGTACATTGTACCTTGCAAGAGAGAGATGGGTTCAATTTGGATGAATTTTCAAACAAGAGTTACCAGATCACATTCACTCCATGTAAGTGCAGGAAACGTGCTTTTTACAGGTTGAAGAATCTGTAGAAGCGTTTCGGTATCATTTGAATGAAGGGTGTGGGGAGAGAAGTTCCAGCAAAGAAGGGCTATACTCCTGGTGTGTAGTTGCTTGTTCATGGATTTTTTTTTTTTTTTTTTTTTTTGTTTATATCTTTGTATTAGTTTTTGTTTTGGTTTAGCTTAGTTATGTGTGTTGATCTATGGTTTGGCCTTTTCTTGTGAAAAAAAAAAAATCCATTTTTTCTGAGAAGTGGAGAATTTGTATTAACAAGGGGTAAAGTCACTCTCCAAAATAAAAGGCAAAACTCATGCCCCAAGTATATGACCCGTCATTTTTTTTTTTTTTTTTAATGCATCGAGTTGTTCCTCCTGGATTCAAACTCACGAGCGGTTCGCTCTAGTACCATTTTAAATTTCTTAGCTAACCATTTGTACCAAAACCTCAAAGCATTAATACAGGCAATGAAAATAGTTTTTAATATTCCATCTCGGGTGGAGCCCCACTCCTCAAGAGCAAATGGAAGAGCTATACAAGAAAAAAAAAATCAAACCCTTTTCAGCCAGAAGATTTTTAAATATGGATAAATTCACTTGGTCATGCTATTGTGTGATTTTGATACTGTATATGAAGGGAAATATTCTAGTGAGAAATAGTTCTCACCTATTATATGAGAACTTTTTTGTGGGGCCCACTAGCAATCCATCCAAACCTAGAAACTAATAGGGAACCCCCTGATAGTCACTAATCCCAATAATTGACACACATCTGAATGGAATGAACCGTTAGATTGCGGGTTGAATACTTTTTTGAATATGAAGCCATTAAACTTGTGGGTCACGGATGAAGGCATTAGGGGCTTGGGTTTGGGGTCAAACTTGATATTTAGGGTGGTCTCACATGGATCTTTCCATCCCCCATGTTCCTATCTCCAAATGGGGCCCACAATTGGGCCCTACAAAAAAGTACTCACATAATATATAAAAATAGTTCCCACCTGAATATTACCCGAATTTAGTAAACATTGGCTCACATTTGCCTCCTAGTCTTAAATAAGACTCTCAATTTGGTAGAGCATAATAACTATAGTCATAATCATGCTGCACGTTTGAAAATGATTGAACATTCTAATTTAGTGCTCAAATATCAATATTAAGTATGCCAACAGGTTGAAGGGAATGTCTTCGAAGATGGACAGACTGTCAAACTTGTGTTTTTGGTTAAAGGACCATCAAACTAATGAAAACTAAGGCCGTGTATATAACTTGTTCAAATAGTGGTTCATTGTGGTTGAAATGTGACATCAAAGAGACATCACAATTTATAAGAAACCACTGAAAGAGTAGAAGCTGCGTTGAAAACATAATTTTAGAATGTACTAATTAATAAAAAAATGTAACTTATGTAAGGTTTAAATAAAGTAGTTTGATTTCCAGAAACTAGAGTCACTTGCCCTGGGCATGAAGGCTGCATCAAATAATATGTACCACTCACCCATCTAAAAAGAAAAAGAAAAAAGAAAATAATGGTTTGATTTCTCTGGGAGCTTTTTGAAATTCTCTAAAACCTTAGAGGGCTTTTTGAGATTTTGTGGGGCCATAGCCCTCACCAGCCTCCCTGCTAAGAAAATTTAATATGGTATCAAAGTTAACCGGTCGTAAAAGGAATGACTCGGTGCTGAGAAAAATGCATGTCGCCAAAAGTGCGCCGATCGGATTCCACATGAGAGGGAATGTTGAAAGTGGGCTCCACCCGAGCGAATATTGAAAAGTATTTATGGCCTAGGGATGTAAATGGGTACCCGATTCTCCGATTACCCGTAGGTTCCGACCCGTTAAAAATTGGGTATGGGTCCTTATTTAGGCTCTGATAAGTAAATAGGTCCGGGTCCGGGTCCTAGTCCGGTTCCACCTTGATTCGGACCGTGGACCCAAGACTCGACATTTTATCTCAATTTTTGAGAATCTCTCCTAAAAATAATATTTTTTTAATAGCACTATCTACCTAAACCGAGACCCGGATTTAGACCTGTCCCATATATAGTTCTGGTTCTGGTTTCAGAATCAAGAAATCAATTCTGAAACGGTTATGGGTCCGGATCAATTCCACCTTCTCCTTAACGGTTCCGGATCCACCATGGACCCGGACCGGAACCGACCCATTTACAACCCTATCGGTACCTCTACTAATGCCTTCAGGTCTTCACGCGAATGGTTAGAGGAGAATTTTATTGAATCTTAATGCCAATATTAGAATTTTAGGGGGTTTTTTTTGTTTTTTCATGGACTTTAGGCTCTGGGAGTGGGCCCTAGTGCATTTTTGGTTGGAGCCTGGAGGTACGATGGAGACGACACGTTCGGGCCGTGTCTGTCGCGTTTCCGGAGACATCACTGAAAGAAGATATTTCCTTGTACGTCCGAATCTCGGATACTGACCACCGTCCGATCGTATCTTCAATTGCAAGCAAATATCACGGCCGTTAAAAACATAAATTTGTCCATCTATCTAAATAGGGCCCACCTTGCTGTTTGACATCTGATGATTCCATTTATGGAGTGTTATGGATTCAAATTATGGCATGTAAGATGCTCATTGGACGGTTATGATCATTCGATGAAAGGTCTAGTTGGGGTGCAAGTGGGTCAGGGGTGTGTCCAAGTCCAAGTCATTTAAGGCCTGCTGGGGCACTATGGGCCTGAATGTCAAGCTCAAGCCGAGCCCTTGAAAAACGTACCAAGCCCAGGCCCGACAACTTTAATTAATACGTTGCCAGTTGTTTTTGTTTAAACTTAAAACAATCCAATGGGCCACCATGGCCCAAACCCAACTTATTTACTAAACAGGTCACTATTTTAGGCCCAGGATTGACCCACGGGCCCTAGATTGTCTGTCCAAACTTGCCCTGAAGGGAACAGCTTTAAAGGCTTGATGGAACTTAATGGCCCATCACAACTGTACTTGTCCATGCACAGGTTAGGCATGGCAATGGATTTGGAAGCTCATTAGGAAATTAGACTGAACTGTAATTTGGGCCTCAAGCACCCAAAGTTGACTTGGGTACCAAAATTTGTACATAAACATGTTTTCGACATTAGGAAAAGTCTGGTTTGTTGGATATCGTTCTTTTTTATCTTACTGTTCAGGGTTCGATTCTTGAGTTCTCTTCAAGCACCTCTTTTGGACAAATTCTCCATCCACACCTCTTTTGGACAAATTCTCCTCCACAATCTTAACCTAGACGGGTTCTATGCACCTAGGATTTCGACTGTCCAAAGATCCAAAGCCCCTTTCCTGAAGTGCAAACAGAGACTCCACTTCCTTTCTCTCCCTATGTTGAATTGGGGCTGGTTCACTATTGTAAAAACTAGTTCCTAGCATTAATAAAGCAACAAATAGTAAACAACAGCGCTGGATCAGAAAAAGTTTTTTTTTTTTATGCAAATCGATGGCCCACGAAGGGAAATGGGTAGACCGAAGTGGACGTAGATGGAAGCAGTAACAATAGATTTTTAAAATAACAACCTATCCATAGATTTGGCATAGAGAAAACCGAATTCACGTAGCCAACCTCAACATTGCGAGAACAAGGCTTTGATGATAATGATGAACTTTGAGGTAATTAGGTCCATAATTTGGTCCATTTAATAACGATGTATGCCATAAACAATCAAATCAAACCCACATTGAAGCATCAATGAGTTTCAATGGCACCAGTTTCAGTTGGCATAAACAAACATTTGTAAACCTATCTTCCGTTTAGTAAGAGTCAATTGATTTTTTTTTTTTTTCATTTTTTTTAATATAAGGAGTTTCATATGTTTAGAAGTCATATAGGGTAGTTAAGATAATCAAAATGATCAATCACAGAACCACTTCAGGTGGTGATTAGACTCAATACCTTCATAACTGCTAATCATTAGCTGAGTCTGTTTAGAACATGTTCTCTGAAAACCACAGGCAATCCATGAAACTGTTTTTTTCCTTTTCATAGTTTGGACAGAATATACTAATTGGCAATGCTTAACAGATTATTACATTGTTAATTTGATCTTATTGAGTGAATTCCAGAGAAATGGATGGTCAAGAGAAATGGATCACAACAAAAGTGACTCAACAATCAATTTTGAAGAATCCAACACATGGCTGGCTACAACTTGGATTTCCCATGTTTCTGTTTACTTTGACCAGTAGATCTACTATAAAAGTAAAATGTCCATTTAGTGATCTGTTAGAGATGAAAGAATTAGTTAGAGTTGTGTTCGAGATGATAGGATTTGTTAGAGATAAGGATTAGGTGTCTTAAAGATAGAGAATAGTTTAAATTTGAATTGGTTTCTTCTCTTTTGTAGGTAGAGAAGCTGTGTGTTAATAAAAGGTGATAGCTCACATGGAAATGTAGTGTCCTTGAATGTAGACAGGATCTACACTCGGCATCAGGTGGGTCTGCAACATGGTTCCAGACTTTGCGGGCATGGAGATTGGTTTGTGAGGCCCAACTTAGATGAATTAGCCGGAAAGGGACATAATAGGCAGCACACAACTTAGCTTGGACACTAATAATATTGCACTTCTCAACTCTATACAACACACACAACTAACTCTTCAGAGACCTCAAGAAAAGAGAGAAGGGATTGAAGGAAATGAAAGGGATGTAAAAACAACAAACTGCAACTTAATATTATACTGCTCCTACAACATTGAGAGAAGCTAAAAACGAAAAAGTAAACATGCGAGAGTCACAGCTCATGCATCTTGGGAAAAAAAAAAAAAGAAGAGCTACTACTAAATAGAGCTTCCATCTTCTCTTGGTGTCTATTTTTTGTTTTTTGTTTTTTCCCCTGTACCGGCCATCTTAACCTCTCGCCATGGGCTCCCCTCTTTATATTCTATCACACAGTATAATGCTGCTGGATGGTATCGATGTCTAGTCCCTTGAGCTTCACAACTGACTCCACATGTCCTTTAAGCGTGTGCAGCTCACGAAGCCTGCAAGAAGCCACCAACGACGGTGTTACAAGATGAGAAAAGAAAAGAAGAAAACATCAAATAGTCTAATATCAGCAGTCGCAACAATTAGTCTCCCAAGGATATTCTGAATTGACCATTGTAATCTCTCCAACTCTGTAACTGTTCTACTGTCTCGCTCTAGTCCATTTCCTAACTGGACTGCTTTTTACTTAATTGTGTATCAGTATTTTCTTTTCAACAGATTTACATTTGTTGCTTTCTCAGTAAAAAAAAAAAAAAACAATTAGTTTTCGCAGGTTTGGAATTTGGATTGTTTAGGTGGTTGCATGCCATACCTTGCAACTTCAGCTCGCCTCTTGGCCTGCTCGGCAATCTCTGATAGCTCCCGGTAGCTGCTCTTGTCATTAAAGAGGCCTGTGCTTTCGGGGGGTTGAAGACCATGCAGTGTCCTCTGAGCAAGAGCCCACTGAGCTTCTCTTTCCTCTCTACCATAATCCTTCTTGCTAGTGAAGGCAGTCTAATGTGGATTTACAGCAACAATTAATAACAACATCAGAAAATGGAAAGGAATGAAAAGGAAAAACTCTAATATAAACTAGTTAACTTTCAGGGACCCAACGCAGCATAACTGATGAGAATAAACAGTATATTACCCTGTTTTCTATCAAGGTATCCCAAGCCTTTCCACTTAGTGCATAACGGACAGCAAATTTGATCACATCAAGGGGGATATAGAATACCACACTGTAGAGCCAGATGACTCCAGCCCAACCCCAGCCCACTCCTTTGATTCTCGCAAATTCCCAGTTGGCATAGACAGCTATGACAGTAGCCACCTGGAGAAAAGAGTTTGTGTAAATGTAAAAATAGAAGGATTTAAAAGTATGACACAGAGTCTGTCAATTGGATTAACTAGAGCATTACCAGCTGAGCAGCAATAAAGGCGCTGACCAAGAGGAGGCCTGGACGTTCTATAAAGGACCAGCTTCGAGATCGGGTGACGAATATGAGGGCCTGGCTCACAATACTCACTTGAAGGTACAAAGCAGCCATCATTTCATCGGGTCTTTCCCTCAGTGATCTAACATCAAATGTGTCCTAAAACAGAAAAGGAAGAAAGTTAAATCTCACTGTTTGAACTTAATCCGACATGACCAATTACAAGAAGCTTGTGGAAAACTAAAAACAAATGTAAGAAGACAGTTATCATTCTTCCATAGTTCCATTTGTACTTGCTGTGATGTATCAATGAGTATGCGTACCGAGAAAAAATCAGTTTCTTTCATAGCCCAAAAGAAGATGACTGTCATCACTGCCAAGTAAGTCCCCAGCACCACACCAGTAGCAAAAATCTCTCGCAGCTTCCAACTGTCTGGCATGGGAGATGGCTTCACTCGATCCTTTGAGATCGTCATGATTGTTCCTAGAGTCAATGTCATCACATGAAAAGTAAGTTCATTTTACAAAGCAAGAAAAAAAAAAAAAAAAAAAAAGAAAAGAAAAGGATCAATGTTCGCTTGCAAAATGCTCACCATCATTGAGAATGGCTATGATCAAAACCATGAAGGGGGAGAAGTCAAACTTCCAGATCAAAGCAATAAGCAGAAAACCAAGCTGCAACATTGGGTAGAAAATAAGCAAATAAAGGAACTGGCAAATGACTAATAACAAATATATCAAGACAAATGTTGTTGTAATCCGAACTTACAACAATACGGATGGTGATGGAAACTGCATATATCTGTAAGCCAAAAGGAACGAAAATGGGTAAAGTTGGTAGTGTCTAGAGAAAAGCTTGGACAGTGTTTGGGCGAAGAACAACCCATTGATATGATTTGGAACTTACTGTATAGTTCTTCATCCTCTGGAAAATGGCTCTGCTGGTTAGAACTGCGCTGATAATAACACTGAGTCCAGGTTCTGTGAGGACAATGTCTGAAGCACCTCTTGCAGCATCAGTGGCATCAGCAACAGCAATTCCAATATCAGCCTTCTTTAAAGCAGGTGCATCATTCACTCCATCTCCCGTCATGCCGCATATGTGCTTCCTATCCTGCAGCTTCCTCACAATTTCATACTTGTGCTCTGTTACACAAAAAAGAGGCCCATATAAGGAAAATTGTTTTGTTCAATCATAGAAGCTATAAAGAACCCAAATTTCAAGCAATATCAATATGAATAGTACTCACCTGGAAATACTCCCGCAAATCCATCAGCCTTCTCAATCAACTCATCGACAGGAAGGGCGCCAATGGATGCATCCTTGTCTTGGCCAAGCAGAGAAGATGAAGGATACATGTTTGTTCCCATTCCTAGCCTTCGGCCAGTCTCCTTGGCAATGGCTAGCTGATCCCCTTACGTTCCGAAAACACAAAAGAAAATCAGTAAATAGAGAAAGAAGTGATGGATCAACAGCAGAACAAGAAACCCAAATTACCAGTAATCATCTTGACATTCACGCCTAGGTTGAGAGCCCTTCTGATGGTTTCAGCACTATCATGCCTAGGAGGATCAAAGAGAGGCAACAAACCAACAAATTGCCATGGTGACCCAACACTCTCCTTTGTTCTCTCAGGCACTTCCTGCAAAACAAATGACAAAACTGATGGTATGAGGAGGATTCCATCACATTCAAACAGAACAGAAAATTCTATGGTCATGATAAAAAACCTGTCGTGCAACAGCCAATGATCGAAGGCCTCGCTCTGCAAATTTTTCAATCACAGAATGAACCTTGTGCCTAACATCTTCCTTGCAGTTGCAAAGGGTCAATATCTGTTTTTGAGGACCAAAAGATACCAGTGAGCTTTCATCCAGATTCTTTTGATCCCATGAAGAAAACAAAATGAGGACAGAAAAAAATATGCCTGCTCAGGTGCCCCCTTGCTAGCACGATGCCAGCTTCCATCTGAATCGATATAGGTAAGTGCAGTTCTCTTGTCCACAGGATTGAAAGGAAGAAAATGCATCTCCCTAACGCCGGCTCTTGCCTGTCAAAATATACTTGTATATCAGCAGTAATAATAATTTTCAGTGGAAT
This sequence comes from Umbellularia californica, assembly GCA_028538565.1. NCBI lineage: Eukaryota > Viridiplantae > Streptophyta > Magnoliopsida > Laurales > Lauraceae > Umbellularia > Umbellularia californica. Next base: position 75,174,556 of record JAPQWN010000006.1, on the reverse strand, counting down.
CATGCTGAATTCTTTTTGTAATTAAACAAGTAATTCATTGGCATTTCAAATTTTCATCTCTTTCTGTGGCTTATTTATATGGGTATCAAAATGCCACTGAAGCCTTAACAAGTCCCCACATCATGCAAGTACTCTACGTTTTCATAAATAGATATATAGTGACAAATTTTTAGCTCCAAATGGAATAAGTAAATGGGTTAATTAGGAAGGAACTGAGCAATACCTCCTTTGGATCTGCCAGCATTCCAACAATGGCGGCATCAATTGCATCCTGGTTTTCGGTCCTTGACGCTCTTGCTGCAAGCAGAATCACATGTTCTTTGTCCACACCTTTTGCAAACACCTCAATTAGGTTTCTGTCAACACTCAGCTTGTTAAGTGTTAGCGTCCCAGTTTTATCACTACACAGCACATCCATCCCCGCCATCTCCTCAATGGCAGTCATTCTCTTGGTAATTGCCCCCTGCTCAGAAAGCCTATGAGATCCAATGGCCATAGTGACAGACAAAACAGTAGGCATCGCAATTGGTATTCCTCCAATCAAAAGAACAAGGAGGTTGTCTATCCCATCCCTATACCTCCGGTGTTGAATTGGATACATGACGATGACCTCAACAAGCATTCCAATAGCGATAGAGCAGATACAGAAGTTACCAATTGCAGTGAGGACCTTCTGAAAATGCCCTACTTGGTTTGTACTGTCCACTAGATGGGCAGCCTTTCCAAAGAATGTGTGAACCCCAGTTGCAATGACCACAGCTTCAATCTCACCCTGTTTGCATGTAGAACCAGAGAACACCTCATCCCCAGGACTCTTTGTAACAGGAAGGGATTCTCCAGTCAAGGCAGATTGGTCAATCTTCAGCGGATCACCCTCCAGAAGACGAGCATCAGCAGGGACAATGTCTCCCAATTTGATGCTGATTATATCTCCTGGAACAAGGATTGCTGCATCCTGCTCGCTCCATCGACCGTCTCTAAGAACCTAAATATAGCACATAAAAGAAACGCAAGTTGATTATCTGACATTAACTATGAATAGGTGTATCGTTAGCTACTTAAAAGATGATAATCTATATCTAAAGACTGTACCATATGCAAATTAAAGTTAGTTATCATTCATAAGTCACATGCTGGTTGCACATACATATTGAGAGAGAGAGAGAGAGAGAGAGAGAGAGAGAGAGAGAGAGAGAGAGAGAGTTTGGTTTGCAGTTACAAGTAGATTTTACATTCTGGTTTGCTGTTTGTGGGTAGGTTTTGCGATCTTAACCCATGACATGGAGACACGGCTATAATGATGTAGGTAATAATGACGATGAGAAAAGAAAACGAAGGTGATTAGTTATTCAACTTAACTAACTAGAAGAAGGCATAACTGAATTTCAAATTACTGACCTTTGTTTTTGGGGCAAGACCAGCCATCAGAGCGGCTGCCGCGTTCCCAGCATTATTTTCTTCAATAAAACTGATTGTAGAGTTGATGACCAGTAACACAACGATTCCCACAAAGTCCTGCCAATCTGGGGGTTTCCCACCTCCATTTGCCAATGCAATAGCCATTAAAGCAGCCATTTCCATGACCCATGAAAGGGGATTCCACATGAAGCCCAGAAACTTGAGTATCTTGCTTTCCTGTCATTGTTTTTTTATAGGAACATATGGTTTTAGAAAAATATGTTTAAAAAAAAAGAAGGGTGTAATGTAAGTGGAGGGAAGAAGCAAATGTAGAAATGGTGGTGAGAGTTATAACCTTTTTCTCTTCTAGCTTGTTGGGACCGAAGATTTGAAGCCTGTTGGCTCCTTCGTCCGATGTCAGACCTTCTTTCGTGCATTTCAACTGCTCGAATACTTCGTCGATTGGAATCCGTTCCTAAATGCACCACAAAAATAAGAAATCAATACCCTTAACAATAAGCCGCTTGACAGAAATGAAAAAGCTAGCTAAGAGCTCAAAAATTAAGTACAAGAGGGGTCTGGGGTTAATGGAAATTCGAGTAATCAAACAAGCATACTTTGAATCCCTGTTCGAACGAGAGGAAAATCTCCTTTTATTCTGCGTGCCTATTGTGCTCACGTCATCAGAGCACAATGTTTCTACCAAATTAAACATTGAACATTCCATGCACATTGTGCTCTGAGTCTGACCAACTAAAAATTCCATGGAGTGTGACCAACGTTTTAAAAACGAGGGCTCTTCTGCAAATGGTCACCAAATACCAATACCAATGGTAGATCATCGAAAGGCCCATCACCTCAAATCGGACCTCACCTCACACACCTGACCCAGCTTGAATACTACAAAGTAATTTCTTCAGTCTCTTCTTCCATTTCAGAGAAAGGGTGTTTTTTTTCTGTGTGGATTGGAATGTTGCTTTTTCTCAATTCTTCCTTCGATCTAGAAAGCCTAGCCCAAAAGGCGGGGTTGGAAAAGGGCATATTGCAGGACGGTTGTGTATCGGTAAACGAGCCAACCCAGCCTAGCCCAAAAGGTTTTACGTTTCCTGTACACTATAATCTAGTTGAATTTTTCAAAACGGCTTTATGGGGCCCATCGTCCATCGAGGTATATACCAATCACGGGAAGGTAGACTTGAAGTTCTTAACCTCGATCACGGGAGAGGACAGGAGTGAAGCCGTGAAGGGTAGCAAATACAAATTCAATTTCCGTTGACTTACTGGTATTATGAATTACCAGCAATTCTTGACACTTGTCAAGAATTCAAAACACTTGTAAGGTGTTCGGATCATATGATCCAGGACGAGACTTAGAAAAAAAAAATCCAAGAAGTGCACGTATATGAAATTTGAGAAACTTAAAATAAAAAATAAAAAATAAAAAAAAAAGTTGGGGGAAGCCATATACACAGATCGGAACGGACTATCAGATGCAAACAAATAGGGTGAAACCAGAAAAATATTTATTTTGGGAGCATATAATTTTACTCCATCAAAGGATCATAGATGATTTTTCTTTAGCCAGTTTGTCTGCTTAGAATAACATAGGAATTATGTCAAAAACACCATCACATAAGTTCTTCTGCAGGATTATTAAAAAGGCGAGAGGTGAAGAATATAAGATAACGATCTAGATGGGATTTTAACTTTACTCGTAATTAAATTATTAAGGTAATGGCTAGCTGCATACAACACTTGGGGATAAGAGAGTCATGCTGGGTTAATACAAAGTAATTATCTTTGATCAGGCAACTAACAACTTTTACGGCATACCACTAATTTATATTATATTCTTGTAATTTAAGAATTATTGGGCTCCACCAGCATGTTGATGATGATAGTACATTTTTTCAGTTATATGATTCTGATAGATGCTGCGAGCGTTTTAAGGAAGAAATTACAGAATCCTGGGCTGAAGTAAAGGGAAAGAGAGAAGAGAGAGAGTCTTCCAGAAAAGCAAAACAAGGAAACGGAAGGCCCACGTAAGACTTGTTTTTACAGAGCTCTTTGCGATTATTAGGAGATAATAATCATAAGAAATCTGTGACTCGTTTACTTGAGAAACGAATCTAAAGAATCGAAACAAAAAGGAAGGATATCACGGACAAATCTGAACTGCAAATCACGAAAAAGCAAATGAAAACTCAAAGTTCTACTACAAGATCAAACAAAAAGATCACGGAAAAGCAAAAGAGCTCGAGTTCTAAATCGAAATTAAAAATCAGATTTCTCACATGCAAATCACAGAAAATCAAATCAGATCAAATCTTGAGTTCTACTACAAGTTTGGAAATCAAGATCAGAACATTCGGATTCGAGAAACAGAGAAAAGGCAAACATCATGCTTCTAAATCTAATTTTTCATATCTAGAACACAGATCGCCTGCATAAAAACGTAAAATCCTAAACAAAAAGAGTAAGAATGAGAGAAAATCTAACGAAGACTGCAATGCTTTATTATAGATTCGATCCAGAACCAACAGAAACAAAAACAGAGAAGCAAAAGCTACAGATCTCCATCTTTCACAACCAAAACGAACAAATCCACATACAAAACAACAGTATCAACTTCAACTCCAATTCGAACTCATGCGCCAGAGAGAAACATCAGAACAAACAGAAATCAAACCAGAAGATCATGAAACAATGCATCAAACAGCGAGAAATCGAGCTTCTGATGGCTTACCAAATCAACAGCCTCGTTCTTAATCTGCTCGAGACTGATGGCCTTGTCGCTCCCCATCTCCGCCTCAATCGAGACAACCGAAGAACAAAAACCGTTGAAACCTCCCCTAAAACCCCTAACAAAAACACTAACAGAGCAGAAGAGAAGACGGAGATGAAGAGAACATCGCTCGTCCGTTAACTAACGGGAAGTGCAGAGCTCTTCTTCGTTTGGCTTCCCCCCTCTTCCCTCTTATATACTCTCTCTCGTGGGTCCCACCGCATATGTGGCCTTTCTCTGTGGGGCCCACCCACATGTACCCCCTCAAACTTACGACTCTATTTAGAGAGTCCGGGATCCCCTTATTACTTGGAACTCCATCATGGGCCCACACATTGATAATCAACACCGTTCATGATAATCCCATCCCATCCCCTCCATATTTAGGTCGTCAAATTTTAGTCCAAACGAAAATGGTTCCACCGTATGATTGATCATATGAGGAAAAGTGTGATTAACACCGTATTAACAGTGATGTCGGTCGATATCTAACCTCACTTCTATCATGTGCTCAATCGGACAATATGGCCTACTCTTTTTAAACCACGGATCTAAATATCAAGGGGATGAGATCCATCTTGAAAGGATCCAACTTATCTATTTGTGGCCTCATGTTAGATGGGGTGATTCGGATGTTCTATTAGCGCAAGATTCCATTAAAATCCAAGCCGTTAAACGTGACCCTCCCACCACCTTTGTGGCCCGTTTCTTTATTAGAATTTCAAAAATTTATGTCCGGGAAAGTTGTCCCCTTAGGTGGAATTCTAAATTCTTCTTTTTTATATTGGAATTTGAAACTCTAATAAAAAAACAGTATTTCAAATACCAAAGGAAAAGATGTCGCATCATATCTAAAAAAAACTCCAACCTTCCAAGTCCTAGTCATAAATTCCGATAAAGAAATAGCCCAGATGTGCTGGAAGTGAAATTGAGTTATTTTGGGATAAAATGAGAAAAATGTTTAAAATTAGGGTTTCTTTATTTGATGGATTTGATCCGACGGCTGTGGATTTTTGAAGAGCAAAAATGGTAATTTTGATGGATTCTTGTATTAAAGGGAGCGGGAGAAAATCCCAGAGAATCCGATTCTGGCTTTTCTAGGTTTTTACTGGCTGACGTGTCGGTCTTAGCTGCCTCGAGAAACGGACCCGGCTCTGCTTCCACGCCGTCCCAGATACGGGGTCCGTGGTGGGGCCGCTACGGAAGCTTTTCGGTGCTGACGTATCGATCGCAGACTGGATGGATCTGATAATTGATTTACTACACCGTGCATGCTTGTACATGGTCGGTAGAAAGCCCCAACACCTTATGCTATGGCCCACCAATAATCAATCAAATCTCTTTTTACAAATCTAACTCCATGTAATTGATTGTGATTCTAGCTTGACAGTGATCTGAGAATCGTATAGATTGGATTTGATCAGAGTAAAATCACAAAACATCTGACCGTTAAAATTTCAGAATCTAGAAATTAACGGTTACGATGATTCGACCGGTCTAATATCGCTTCCTACCCTAATCCTTTTCCTAATCTGTCTATCAGCATTCGTGGATTGAGGTGGGCCCCTCAGGTAAGCCGATTCTTAAGATGGAATTTTGGGGGTGCAGTGTAGCATGATTGTTGGATGACCTTTTTAACACTAATTTGGGTAGGGTCCTTTTCTTAGGGTTTGTTTTTTAATTGGATTGACTAAAAGTTGTGGGGCCCATTTTATTAAGAAAAAAAAAAAAAATGAAGTCTTCGCCTGACCCACTTTGCAGGTTTAAACAAACAGGATTTGTAGTATATTTTTTCTTCCCAATGAGAGAAGTGGAGGGCTGCAACTGGCATGTAGCCCCGGTGGGCCCATCAAGGACCTTTATTCTGTTGATGATGTTTTAGGGTTATTATTAAGGATCCCCAATTAAGGAGGCCTTAATTTCCTATTAGCATGGCTATTTTTAAGCATGGCATTACACAGGAGAAAAATGAAGTGTCTTGGCTCCCACAAGCTTCACCTAATAATGGCAATTGGGTCGGGTTGTAATGAGTATAATACTATATACTATATACGGATTGAAATCCAATCCATGTATTATTAAATTTTTAAGTGTGTTAAGTAATGTAAACCCGCACCTAATGAGAGTCAACCTGATCTTACCCATAAAACCCCCGTTCAATGCAGTTAAACCTCTAAACTTGACTCGGCTAAGCAAAATCCTCAATCAAACCTGAATTATTTAAAAATATCATGACTATGTTTGAGCTAAGTCGTATGCCCTTAACACATACTTGGCTCATTCCAAATAAAATAGACTATTCTAAGTACTGAATATTAAGTTATCAAATTATTTAATGAATTTAAATATTTTGGGTTGAAATTAACGTAACCCAATTAAATAGGTTATGCACGTAGAATGGTTGATTCTAACCCGATCCGTTTAAATGCAATGTCGGTTTTCTTTGTGGTTTGGGATTGGGTTGGATTAGTGGGCTTTTATGGGGTTTTTTTTTTTTTTTTTGTTACACCTAAGTTTATGGGAAGTAGACCCTTTCTTAATATTAACAATATGAATATATATTTAATAAAGCTAGGAGAGCCCCCCCTTAACCTTATTTGTTATTAGCTTAACAATCTTTACTGGGTGAGCTATAAATGTTGTTTATTACATTTTTGTAACAAATATGCAAATTAGTCACAAACAGGGAAAGGCAGGTTAGATTAGCCAAAATCAGAATTGGCAAAGAAAGAGACACCAAACAGACCCTTAATAGGCATGGAGTGGACAAAATCTTTCCATGATTTGGGCCTTCCTGTGACTGGCCTCACATGTATTTATATTGAATATTTATCCTTAGTTTTCTAATACTTTTTTCTTTTTTTGCCATGTTGAGTGGTTCATGACTCATTCAAGAGTGATACTTCTACTTGAACGACCAAGGATCGAGCTCTGGTCATGTTTGTAATGCTCAATGCCACGAAAACTCAACCACGAGTGAGTGTGTTGGCCATTGGTTTTTTCGGTTGATATTTAGGAGTGGAGGGGTGACTAGTGAGGTTGATCTTTTTTCCTTTTTTTCCCCGAAAGGCATTGGAAAGTCAGGTTTTTAATTTTTTTTTTTTTTTTCATATTAAAGATTTACATTTTTCTCTCAAAACTAGATAGAGAAAAAATTTATTTTTGGAAATCAGAAAAAAATATTATGGAAATCAGAAAAAATAATTGTCTTTCTATAATCTACTTTGAGATTTAAGGTCAGGACATGTTGGGACCGGCTCCAACCTGATTTACGGCAAGAAGAAGCCGCAATGAGTCAGGTCAATTCATGTTCTCACCGTGTTAAGCATGGTGGGTAACATGTAAAAAGTCATGCAAATCTAAAGTCGCCTTTAATGGAAACCAGATATTGAGGAAAAATCTTTTTGTCTCTCATGAAGTCATAAAAACCTATATTTGATGATTGCAAATTTCCCAGAATTTGAGCCATATGAGACTTTTGTGTTTTAAGAGTAGAAAAACGGCTTTTTATGCGGGGTGGGGGGGTATAACTGGCTGTCCATAATTCAAACTCCAGATGCACCGCCACCTCCTATTTGTGCGGGCTGTCCATAATTCAAACTCCAGATGCACCACCACCTCCTACTTGTGCGGGCTCGTTTCCCACTTGTTGGCTACCTTCCCATGTGTATGCAGGCTCTCCCTTAGATCCAAGCTCCCATGGCATGAGTAGCAAAAAAAAAAAAAAAAATCGTTTCCCACTTGTTGGCTACCTTGCCATGTGTATGCAGGCTCTCCCTTAGATCCCAGCTCCCATAACATGAGTAACAAAAAAAAGAAAAAAAATTGCCACGGTAGGATGTGTAAATCCTCATTAGAAAATGTTTTATTTCTAAGCATTCCTCATCCATTAACAAAATCAATCTTAGGAATCCTTTGCCATACAAATTCTGGATTAGAGAAGTCCTATATCGACGACAATTAAAATTCTCAATTCTGTTGATTCCTCATCTCATCTGTTACTAAATATAATCTAAATCATCTTAAAAATACCAACCTATCAGCTTGTTAAGGAGTTTTGTAGGATTAGCAGGTATGTAAGAATAAAATCGACTCAAACTTAATCTGTGTATTAATCTCAAGTCAAAAAAATCATGAACCTAAAAAAAAGAAGAAAGGGGTCAACCTAAACCCTAAATACCTAAGTTGGGGTTTGGTGAGCTCAGATTTGCACAGAAAATATCGGTGGTACACGCACGTGCGTTAATCTTCCACATCTCTTTGCCAAATTAGAGCAAGACTTGCATGTTTGCCACTCCACACCAAAATATGGTGGTCCTCAGAGAGAGAGAGAGAAATCCAAGAAATTCATTTGGACTATACCCTAATTTGGTCACAATTTTATGGGCCTTCCCACTTTCACCACCACTGATTTGTACCATCTCTGTGAATGGGAACCTGAGAAATAAGGCAGGTGGAAGCATATCTGCTAAGGGCACCTTTCAACTATGGAATGTTGGGCGGCTTTAATTTAAGTAGATAGGCCCTAAGAATTATAGCCATCAACATCTTCCCCTTATATTCTTTACTCTTCACATCTTTAATATATCTTTAGGGCTTGAAAGAGTCTCACTGAGAGAATCCATGAATGAAAGGAAAGGAAACGAACTCCGTAAGTCAGACCAACTACAAAACCTTCTACCCCAATAGGAGTTCGTTCCACCATAGATGGATAAAATAAATTAATAATATGATGGATGATTAATATGATTAATAATGAATAAGATTTTAGTAACCACATTATTAGTCATTTAATAAATCATACGATAGGACTGACTTCCGTTAGAGTGAAATTTGTAGACACTCCCTCCATACATAGGGAGGGCATTCATTTTAAATGCCTTGGATTTTCAAACATGGGCCTCGATCAACATGGAATTCTTTGAAGTGTGGCACTTTGAAAATCTAAACACGAACTTCAAACCCACTTAATTACCATTAATTCCTAGAAATAGTGCCCTAAAATAAATTTTCCATGTACTCCTACAATGTCTCATTGCAAGTTGGAAGGAGATCTCATTGGGATTGGAATTGGACCCTTGAAGTTTCCAACTTTGGATTCCCAAACGAAGCTGATTTTCATTGACTTAGAAATTTGTTTTCCTAACCATTGGAAAAACAAAACAATCAAATCCTCACCAACTTAAGGTAGACTTCTTTTCATTTATTTAATCTTTAAAGTTTACACTATGGGACACACCCGCTAATTATATATATTAAAGCAAAGGGAGAGGTGGACTATGAGGGGTGCCACCTCATCCCAAAAATATTTCACATATTCTTCTCTAAAATCTCTCATCTATTTACCTACCAGGTCATTCATGAAGTTTCCAACCTCATACCTCATCTCATGCATAATTATAGCAGTTTTTCTTATTCTCTATCTACACTTTCTAACCTTATTTCAATCATAATGTTAATAATTATTCTTATATGTTATGAAATTTTATATCAATCTTATAACCAGCGTCCCTATATCTCTCTTTAATTCAAACTTTATATCATATGGTTTACTATCTAAAAATGTAAGGTGCACACCAAATGATTCTCATGATTTAAAAGAAATCTTTTATGAAAGTCTATTTTATTTTATAAGTATTTGAAGATTTATTATTTTATGAATTTTGTAATAAATTATTTATTTTTTTTATCAAGGCCCGGGCTAAGCACGGGCCTGTGTTGCTAGTTATATATATTAAAGCAAAGGGGGAGGTGGACTGTGAGGGGTGCCACCTCATCCCAAAACTTTATCTCATTTCAAAGAAATATGCACAAAAAACCCACATTGTTTTAAGGTGCCACATCACTTTGGGCTACTCTTTCTCTCCTAAAACCTCTCTCATAAGAGATTTTTATGAACGTTTGAATTTGAGTCTTATTTCTTGCCATTATCCAAATTATAAGTAAATATTTACAGTCAGTTTGTTTTCTTCTCCTTAGATTTTCAATCATCAATGGGTCCCATGTTAAATATGTTTTGTAAGCACTACCGATTAATGAAATCTAAACTGTTGCTCCTTTACTCTCTTTTTAGTTTTTTTCACAAAATTGATGGATCCAGTAGTGGGCACCATTTCGAATTAAATATATTTCAAAATTGGACTTTAGGATTGGATGGAATCCCAATGGCCTTCTCTTACCCTATTTTTTCTAAGAGTGGGCCCCACTGATGGAGGGAGACAAGCCTGTTGGCTATTGTCTGGTTTCTTAATGGATGCAAATCAATTAGTGAGCCCCACACATTTAACTTATTTCTACAGTGGGACCCACTCATGAATTATGCATCGATATTAAAGCCCATGCATCTTAGGGTGAGTTCTATCACATTAAAGATCGAGTCCATTGATTATCTTTCAATAGGGAAACTAACTGAAACCTGAATTACGAAAGTTTGGATTGGGTTAGCAGATAAGAATAGAAATTGTCACTCCTTTAAGCTGTCTAACAAATCAACAAACCTACTAAAATCATCCAGGCAGTACTAAGGCCGGCAATGGATTGAGTTTAGGGCCGCAACGGATTGGGTTAGGATTGAAACTATTAATACCCGACTAGCAATTGATATGCAGATGTGTATGATCTTAACCGCCCCATGGAACCCTTTCGATTAACACCCTTTTAATTAGCTTTGGGTTTAATGTAGGCCACTACACCTTCCAAATCTCCTCCCTAAATCTCTCCATTTAAACTATTTCTATCATTGGGTTGTCTATGCACTTATGTTTTCATGCAGTATTTTTCTGGTGTCTTTCTTAATTTTATTTTTTATTATGGGTTTATTTATCTAATCTTAAAAGAATGTTTGAAGTAAAATACTCAACTAATTTCAAATAAATTAAAAAGCTCTGAGCCTTGCCCATGCATAAATTGGCCTGACGGGCCTCCATGGCCACAACAACACAAGGCATCGATTTTCATTGGGATGGCGATAATGAGCAATGGTCCCATGTTCTTTGAGTACCGATGACATTTGAAATTTCTTTGATTAAATAGGCCGTCTTGCTTGGGTTTGATGATGAGTTTGAGAATACTATCCACCATAAAGCTTGAAATTTTTTTTACTATTTTCTTTTTTTTATTATGTATTTCTAACATAATAAATTTGACGGTAGCAAGAACTCCATTTATGAGATCTCAATGATCCTATCATCAAAGGAGTTAAATTCATTGGTCTTTGAAATTAAAAATGGGTAATAAAAATTTGAATGCATTTCTTATGACTAATATTAATGGACGCATATTTTTTTTCTTTTCTCATTTTTTTCCTTCTTTGAATGGTATCATTTTTTTTCTTTTTGCTTCCATCCAGAATTTTCTCTTTTTTAGTGGAGACTTTCAACTAATTCATTTTTTCAATTTACAAAGATTTGATAGGTGTGATATTATAATATTTTCATTATTATTTTTCACGACAATTTCTTTCTTTTACAATAAAATCTTAAGGTCTTTTTTCACTTTGTTTTCTTCTAAAAATCTTAAAAATAATAATAGTGGATTCTTCTTTTATAGTTTTAATTATTATAATAATTTACTATATCTTTGTTTCGATCTGAGCTCAGCACATGCGTTTATTGCTAGTACATATTACTTTAAACTCCATTGATATAAGCATAGAGTATTCCTTTAATTATTAGATGATTTATGTATTGGGTGTCCTCTAAGGAATACATCAATATTCTTAGGTTTTTTTTAAAACCAATAAGAACATAGGTTCATGTGCCAAGAGAATAATACATGTAATAATTGAATAACAGCCTAAGTGCCCTTCATCATCATAATTAAATACAGAAAACAAATGAGCAATGATCAAGCTCACCTCATGGGGCCCACTACAATTACCTATATCTATAGTGGATGACTAGATAGGAGCTGCACAATATTGACACCATGAGGCCGAATTGTTATAACAATTTGATGATCATATGCATTAAATTTAGAGCAATGAAAATATTAGTTAATTCACCTTTAACTTACATTGTTGATATAATAAATAAAGAAAAAGATGAAAAGAAACACTAACAGTATATTGATGAATAAAGAAATCATAAAATTATGTGAAAAGTCCAAAACATAACAATTGAGTCTTAAAAGAATAGCAAAAGGCAAAAATCTTAATATCTTAAAGATGAAGTTAACATATTTTAATATTTTATGAAGCAGGAAATCATAAAAAAATATGTAAAAAGGCTAAAGATATATAATAATTCGATCTTAAAATCATAACGAAAAGAAACATTTTAAAATCCTTAAAAATGTAGCTAACATGATTTAATATATTGAAATTTAATTTTTTAAGTTTCACCCCAGTTTACTAATTGATTTATTTCTCAAAAAAAAAAAAAAAAAAAAAAAAGCTGGTGTGAACGGCTTCAACAATCTCATAACTGAAGATAAGGACTTTGGATCAACAAAACCATAAACGAAACTAAATTAACCAAGGCTTTGACTTTAAGAAATTCAATATTCAAGCAACGAGACTCTACAGTAAAACCTATCTATTAAAAATTTGTGCCACTCAAAATAAAGGTCTTCTCATTATTACAACAGATGCCCACAATTTACCTAAATATGATTTTGAGGAAAAAAGTAATTAACAAATATATATTATATTAATTATGTTTTTAACTAAAAATTCATTCTTACATCGGGCCAACTTGGATGTCCAGAAACCCCAAGGGGTAGCTCAGTTGGCCTATGACCACGGTTTGCACCCTGAGGTTGTGGGTTCGAAACTGCATTACCACACTGGGGTTACAGAGGAATTTACCCGGCTTCCCTCTGAGCCCGGAGGGATTAGTCCAGCCCAAAGGGTTGAGAACCCTCCGATAGCAAAAAAAAAAAAAAAAAAAAAAAAAAAAAAAAAATGGATGTCTAGAATCTTCCATGCGTGGTCTTGACCAGTGTAGATTGACGTACATGGGCATCTATTTGTCAAGATTGATGGTGCGGGGCCCACCGATTTTTGCCGTCTTCATTTTTTATTATTTTGAATCCTCCCTTGATTGAAGACGCTCAGACTAGTCTTTATGGAGTCATGTGCCCGTGAAGCAGAAGCAACCTGCAACGTGTGGCAGACTCACAAAAAAGAGCTATTTAGAAATCCCGTCTGTCCTTGTCTGATCAGCTGTTGACACGTGTGTGAGCGGTTGCCTTTAGTCACGGCCAGAGCGCTTTTATGGCTTCAGACTAACGAGATTCATTTGACCTCAGCTGCCATCTTTCAACCCATTTCCGTGAGAGGGGGAAATTTAAAATGATTTCAGCTACTGAGTGTGGGGCCCATTTAGATGCATAATTTTCACTACAGAGAGGCCAGAGGTAAAAGTAAATAAAAAGAAACCAACAAGTTGGATGGTAGCCTTCGGTTTCGTGGACTTAAAAAACTTTAAGGGAGTCTGAATCCATGAGCTATTTTCTATTCGCATTTTTTTGGAGTGTGACACGTGGAACTCTACCGGCTTTTGTGGGACAAAATTATTAATTATCTAAACTGTTTGAAACGAATTTGCATCCCTTCCAATTATGTACTTTCTAATTTACGTTGAGTAGAGTTGATTCCACTGTAAGACTGAACATAATATTTATAATGTGATTAATGTATATGATTATATGCATAAAATTGTGTGAATCAATCTAACAGTTTTGTGGTCAAATAATATTTTGAATATATATAACTTAAGGGAATGAACTTCACCTTGAACGATCTGAAATAGCAATAGGTGGGCACTGCGATGGAGCCCCACACATCCCACTAATGGTAAGCATGTAGGAGGCCACACAGAGGGTCCAAACTCCAATTGATGTCATTTTAACCTTCTTCATGAGATTCATGTAATGTTAAGTGAAAGTTCAATGAGTGTAAAATTGAATTTCGTGCTCAATCATGAGATGAAAATAGTGTGAAAGAGGCTGCATTAATCAAAGTTGGGCTATGTGGGCTCCTACAGTTGGATTTCTCATTTAGTCTGCTTGTCGGAGAAATGCAAGTTACCCCTACTTGTTAATGCTCAAAATGCGAAGGGGTGTTCGTTTCGAGGAAATTTTTTTTTTTTTTTTTTTCATATGGAGAATTCCTTTCATAACATTGTTCATTAATGCTGTCGATAAGTGTTTGGAATATCATATTTGATTAGTGGAGACTAAGAAAAAAAATATTAAATATAACTTTTAGCCTTTGCAATTCTCTAAATTTTAGAATGCTGGATTGAACTCGAACAATTAGAAATCATGTTGGAAGATAGTACTTGGAGAATTTATGATTTGTCCTTCTCTCAAACAAAGAGGCCCTTATATTGGAAATTATATAAAACAACTTGAAACTACTGCTTATACTGTTTCTATAACTAGCTACGTTGATAATCAATCAATCATTCAATGATAAAAAAAAATTGAAGTCTTTTAACTATTTTTAGTAAGAAAGAAAATGTCCTTTCAAGTACAGTGTGGCAGTGTCCTTTTTAAGCATAACGTGGCCTCCACGTTCCCATATCATCTCCAGAAAAAGAAGAAGAAGAAGAAATACTCATAGCCAGTCAGATCAGGGACAAGTCAAGTTTGATTAATATGATGGATTAGTAGGTCCAAGGATGGAGATTGATATCATCAGGAGGAGAGTATATATAGGTGCACATGTAAAAAAAAAAAAAAAAGGAATGTCATGGCGTACTTAAGATGAAAGAAATCAAGCCATATTCACAGTATGATTATGATTGAATATACTTTCTATTTTACACATTGATCAATTCACCAGTACTGTATAATGGAGTAAAATGTTCACCAAGTACATATCAAGTGAAGGGAGGATTGATATAAATGATTTGCATCAATGAATATGAGCCCTATACAAGTCAATAGAAGATTTTCTTTTAGACATCTAAATAACCGTATTTATCCTTTATCAATGATCTTTCAATAGGTAATTTAAGGATCTGTTTGTTTGATTGGTATTGAATTTCAAAGAATTCAAAGTAATGCCTTACCATCATTGCATTTGTGGATTGGAAAAACCTTTGATTGGTGGATCTCAAGTTGAATGATATTGAAAGGCATAATATTTTCTTAATTTAACCCAAGAGTGGATTGCAGTTGGATACAGTGGCGGACCAACTACATACATTGTTTCGGGGCGATTGCCCCCGTCAGATCTAGATTCATTTCCAAAACGCATGTGTAAATTCTGACTCCCACTTCCAAAACACGCATGAAAATCATGATTCTACCCCCAAAAGCTACCTGGAAATCATGCATTTACCCCAAAACACAACTACCCATTTAGATCCGCCCCCCTCAAACAAAAATCCTAAGTCAACCGTCGGTTGAATGAGTGTTAATTTTGGGCTTGTGGCATTTCAGGAGGTTGGGTAGTGGAGAGGGCATAACTTGACCATATGTGGGTCGGTGGCCTAAAAATAGGCTAAACCACATGGAAGAACCTAATGGATGGTTCTCATATATATATATATATATATATATATATATATATATATATAAGGGAATATTCATATGCATCTATCCCTCATCATTTTTGGTGAGGGACACCCCTTTTGGGGGTATTTCAAGTACAAAAGGGAGGTACAAAGTACCCCTCTTGTACCTCTTTTGTACTTAAAACACTCCTAAAAGGGGTGTCCCTCACAAAAAATGGTGAGGGATAGATGCATATAAAGACCCCCCATATATATATATATATATATATGGGGAACATTCATGTGCATCCATCCCGACACCCCTTTTGGGGAAGGTTTGAAGTACAAAAGTGTATTTTATACCTCACATAAAGTACACTTTTGTACTTCAAACTTCCCCAAAAGGAGTGTCCCTCACCAAAAATGGTGAGGGATGGATGCATATGAAGATCCCCCTATATATATATATATGAGATAATCTTACTAATAAGGTCAAGTGAGCTCGAGATATACGTACGCACTTTCTTCGGGCTACCTTTTGAAGACAGCAATCATTCAAACGATACATGGTATGCCACCATAGATCCAAGTTTGAATAGGATACATTGGGTAGGTAAATATTAATAGGTGATTGAATCCCACAATACATGACTAACTTTTGATATAAATCCAATTAATCTATCAGCGAGGGCGGCCTTATGCATATCCAACTCGTCTATTTATAGTATCATCCATATTTTCAAAATTTCTCTTCATTATGATGCAAGTTGAATATTTGACTGGAAGCATTTAAAAACGCAATAAAATTGTGATTGTTCAGTCCAACAATCAATATCACCTTGTTTGAAGCACAACTTCATCAAGTAATGAATGGACCAAAGGCACGCTGGTTGGAAGTTTAGGTTCTTAAAAGGTGACGCCATTTATTAAAAAGAAAAATGGAAAAATCATGATTATTATTATTATTATCATCATCACATCTTCTCAAGGCAGCATTACATGTTGGTAAGATTATACTAGATATTGGGTCCATCAAGACATAAACGATGGATTTGGATGTGGAGACTCTGATACATTGCCAGAAATCTATATATATTCCTGCCATTAAGAAGCTTCACGGATCTCTTTGCATCTATCTTACCTATGGGATTGGAGAGTCACCAACATTACGTATTCTTTATGATTATATAAACAAGTCACAGTCAGTCACACTTACTAGAGACTTTTTTGGCTTAGCCGAAAAACCCACATTCACTTATCCTAATGAGAGTCTTATGTAGAGATAAATTAAGTCTTATTATAAGTGAGAGTCTAATCTCTATTGGTCATTTGTCGTGCTTAATCTGATGTGGGACCTGCGGTATACCGGTTCCTAAAAAAATGGTTTCAAATAAATCTAAAAAAATCCACATCCATTAATGCTATTGAGAGCCTTCTGCGAGGACATATCAAGTCTTGTTCTTTAGTGAAGGTCTAATCTCTGCTGGCCCTTTGCCCAACGATTTAACGTGGGACCTACATACAGGCCACATAATTTCCTACAAGAAATGGTTCCAAATAAACCTAAAAAAGGTGTCCCCATTCACAGATTTCCTCTTACCGAAATTGACCATAGCAATGAGGTTAACATTGAGATTTGCAAGATCATCCACTGGTTAAAAAAACATAGAACTCCACAAAATCCCATGAGATTCTTCTTTAAACAGTGCCACTACTTAAAAAACAGATGCCATACAATATTAGTAAGTTGCATGGAAATTGGAATGTGTACTTCCAAAATGACAATGATATTCGGGACACTGGCCAAAATGTAGTTTCTTTTGTGTTTCACTGATGAGAAGCAGCATTTACCCAGCAGAAAAGGTGGATAATCTATCTCCGTGCAAATTCCTCTCCCTTCACAAGATACAAACCCACAAGTTCATATGTACCATCTGTACTTTATTGCTCCCTACTCATTACAGTACAAATTTGCAGTCCAGTCTATACAACCTTTATTTTTCTATTCAACCCATTAAAATACAGATTGTAACCTCTTTCGTCCCTCTCATCAGGTGGGACAAACTTGCTAGTTTTCAAACACATTTATCCACAAAACTAAAACCAGTAGAGTGAAATGCACGTGAAGGAAATGTACTGGCTTGTTTGGAAACATTGCCCAAAGACAAGATGGTTTCAAGATTCAATCATTATTATGGATTTGTTTATTTCCTTTTGATAAGAAGACACCCACGTATCATGTGTAATGTATGCATGAACATAAACAAACTTATTGATGTTAACTTGTAAAATTTATAAGGTTAGTTAACGTGGTAGATTTTTGGAATGGGGTTCTGTCTCCCAATTGTCCAAATCAAATATATTAAGAAAATATCTTATTGGGAATCTTTTGAATTCGTTATAATAATTAAACAATATTTATGATTCTTGGGATTGGTCATTGGCATTGGTGGGATGGCATGTGCATCTACAAAAGGTATTAGGATAGAAAAAAATAAATGATTGATGAGGTGGGGCCTTACCTTAATTCATGTTAGATGCTTGCCCTTTATAAACATTGGACAGGATTTCTCTCCAATTTTAGCAATTTAAAACATGGCCAATTTCATGTGTGGATTTACATAAATTTGAGTTAAATCTGGTTGATGCTTTTATAGAGGGAGATGGATTAGATGGAATAAAGAAAACCCACATGAGCAATTCCTGGTTGAATCTCAGCTGGTGTTTTGTTTTGTTTTGTTTTTGAAGGGGGCTGGGATCCAAGAGAGAATCCAGCCATTGGGGAGATAATATACCCTCACCTATAGAGAAAAACCAGCTCATACAGGGAGATAACATCCATTCATTCAAGGAGAAAGTCATGCTTATAAGGAGAGAACTTAATTATTAAATCCTGAGTTGTGAGAAATGGGATATCCAACCAACTAAAGTATTCCTATGTTCGAACATTTTTTTTTTTTTTGGTATTTGATATAAAACTTAAGTTCATATACCAATATTATAAAATATATACATGTATAAGCATGTATTTTTGGATAAAGCCAACTTCAACATAGTTGGGATGAGGCTATGATGATGTTGATATATATATTCATAAATAAATTACATACCCTGGTAGAATTAGGTTTTCCGAACCCTAAAATCAAATTTGACACAAATTGCATCAAGGTTTTCACAATTAAGACACAAGCCTTACCCAAACCCTAAAACCCAATCCAAATTTCACTTATTTTCAAGCCGGGCCATGAAGATTCAGATTTCCCCTGCCCAAATTCCAGCCAAAAACTCGCCCTCGTGTTCTTTAATTCCTGGAACTCTATCATAATAAGAGTATGCCATACCAATTTGCTAATTACTGGCTCCTTGATGTTGTTAGGGCTTCTGTGGCTTTCCATTATCAGGGCAGACCATATTGTTAAGGCCGTTTTGAATAATCCAAAGGGTCCATTCTCTCTTTAGCAAAGTGTAGAGACACATTTGACGGTCAACTAGCCACTGGAGAAAGGGAATCGAAAGTTCCCTTCCTCTCTTTAGCTTAGTCTAGGGACAGATGTTTGGAGGTCAAATAGCGGTACTAGTAAAAGAAAATGAGTGGCTATGGTTGGAGACAGAGACCCAAGACTTAAAGAAAATCACACACTAGACTTTGAATTTTAGGGCAATGATATTCTCGTGAAGCTTTTGCCTAAGCATGTGAATTCATACTTTTCAAATCTAGAGATTGTTTCCACGATCTTGGGGCGGTTTTCACAATTGGAACTGTATTCTTCATGTCATTGAGTTGATTATATTACGAAGGTTCTAGTCAAATTTTTTAGGAAGTGTGTCCGGAGATTCATTGTCTGATGAGATTAGGAAATACTCTTGATAAGATTAGATGATCAATAATTATTTTTTTAATAAATTAGAAAAACCTCGCAATTCGACGGTGAAGTATGTATGAGGATTAAACTCGGCCGGTGACCAAGATTCAAAAGTCAGCCCAATGGAAAGGGGTTATTGTCTCTCATATAGTCGCTCAACATTGATCCCTGGATAGGTCGGTTATTCTGAATGTACTGTACGACTGCAAAGAAAGAAAAAGAAGGTTGTGACTGATTAAGAAGAGGGGAAGGATAAGGGATTACAAAGGTGCCTAGAGGTGGACCTTGTAGGATGTTGCTTTGATTGGCGACATTGTTGAGGAGATTGAAATCCTATCTATATATCTATACATGTATGTAATGTATGTATGGATTCCTTACCCAAAAAAATATATGTATGGATCCACATGAACTTGATTGGGAAGTGGAAATTATTGAGTTGGAATAAAACAAAGGGGGTTTTGAAATATTAGTCCTCCTTGAACTTGGTTTTTCCAATTTAATGACCCAAATTCAGATAATGTCCCTAGTATCATTTGACACTGGTTGACATTATATTTTTAATGCTTTTTTGCACCATATTCCATGATATCATCTATGATATCATGGGATTTATCAAATTCTGTATCACACATTTTCTCCAAATAGCAAACAAATTTATTTTTTTTATAAAACATGAAAAAAGGATATTTTGTGAAAATCAAATACACATCTAACCACCATTTCTCATGTTCTATCATTTGGAAAAAAAATCTCTAAAATGCTGCATAAAAGGTATGACATTATGGGACAGTCCCATGATATTATGGGATTTATCAATTTCCGTGGCATGCACTATTTCCATGATATCTTGGAAACCGGGGTAAAAAAAGTCTAAAAAAAAATGTTGACCTAAGTCACTTGACATTATCTGAAATTCGATGATGAAATAAGAAAAAAAAAAAAAAAAAAAGATTTCTGGAGGACTAATTTGTCATAATCCCCCAAAAAAAAAAATTTGGATAGGAAGGTCAACAAGACCCAAAACTGATGTGTGCATCTTATAGGACCAAATGGCTTATGCTACTTCATTGGTTTGGGAAAGTCTTCGTGTGCTGGACTGAAAATAACCATTGCAATATTTTCGTACATAATAAGGTACGGCGCATTTCACGTTGGTTACAACAAAACGGTCATATTCATGCATATAGTTTTCCGTTGGGACATCAAATATGTATTTTAATTTAATTTTAGGACTTAGCACAAGCTTCAATCAAGTTGTCCCCTCTCCTGTCGATCACATGGGCTGCTACCTATCACTAGTAAACAAGGCCAAGAAATGCAAAATTCATACAAGTTGAAAATGCAACATCATGGCACATTTGTGTAATAAGAGAATTTTATTTCGTAATTAAAGAAGAATTCTGATTTTCTACTTTCTTATCTCTTTTTTTTTTTTTAATAACAAATCACATGATTTAAGCTCATAATCCCAAGATTGAATAGTAAGCACTTTCCACTATGCCATAGGTCTCTTGTTGAGCATAAGGGCTATTGTAGTGCTGTTAGGGTTGTAACTAGGCCATATTGCCAGATAACTTTTGCCCTACCTGAATAGAAGTCCAAATCTAACACATACCCTTTTTCTTTTAAGTTAATGAATCTAACACAGGCCTTAAACAGAGATCCGGACCCACTTAGTAAGGGTAAAAGGAGGCACAAAGGAAGGGAAATGAAGGATAAGTGGGGATTTTTAATCTACGAATCTTTGGTAATGAAATCCTGGGTTGTAATTCTCATTTTATATGTTTCAACACAAAGCTATGATATATGTGCGCCACTTCATATGCACTTTATATAAACTCTCTCATATATCTCAAACTTTCTACTATTATATTTTTCTACATTTTGGTGCAGCACTTTTCGTATTATAAAAAAAGAAAAATTAAAATTAAGATTTCGTAGTTTTATAGAAAAGTCTTTCTCATAAAAGAGGAGGGGTCACTTTTCCTCGCTCTCACATAAAATTCAGTGGGGCACCAAAATCCACGAACAAGCCCTAAAGTCCCATTTTTCTCAACTACTGGCAGCTGGCCTTCGAATTCTATTGGGTTCCTTACTTTTAAATCCCTTTCAACCATGAATACTATTAATATGTGTTGTTAGTAGCTTAAGACAGACATAGTCACCAACTTTGATTGTTTAGCTTCTACTTTGAACAAGATGGGCAGAAAAGTACCAACCGTTCAAAGAAGTGAGCTCAAACAATTGGGTACCTTCTTTCATCTTGGTCAAAGATCAATTGCATTTGTATCTTTCATGGATGCCGTTGAATCAATGCCAAGAAATTTCTTATTCTTCTAGAAAACTAATATGTACTTACAAGGAGATAGTTGTTGATCAACATTTGTTTGATCCATTTTGAATATTTGATCACTTCAAATAAGTAGAGCTCTTGTTTTTAATGAAGATTAGTTTGACCCATTTGAAAACATATTTCTCTCTCTCTCTCTCTCTCCCACATGGGTCGGCCCCATGATTGATATGTTTTCACACCAAACAAGCATGAGGAAGGTGCATGGAGAAATAAGAGTAATTATAGCAGTCAAGGTCTTCCTCATGAGTTTAATATATGGTTTTAGACCTCGAATTACATTGGTTTTAGTCTAATATCTTCATTTGTTTTGTTTGTTTTTTCTCTAAAAATATTTAGAAAAAAACAAAAAAGTAATGCGTATTCATTTTTAACTGTTGTAAATTAGGTGTTTTAGGTGTAAATATATGGTGAGGAACACTGATAGCTCAGTGGTGGAGGCACTTCACTTCTCAGGGGTGACATAGGATCTTGAACCCTCATTCTTAATATCTTAGGTTAAACCCACAAAATCCGTAGCACCAATGTGGAAGAAATAATGATAAAGTGGTAAAATAAAGGTGGAGAGAATAGAATCTAACATTTGAGATTTTGAATTAAAGTCAAATGAATTATGAAAAGTATAGTAAGTTTATATGTTTTATTACATGTCCTAAGAAGGTCAAAAATAGTGTATCACAATCTAGGTTTTCTTGGGTCTTCATATTCATTCTTTATCAATAAGATGATTCATCATTCATCCCATAAAAAGGACTGGTTACCAATTTATGGGTCAAGCTTTGGAAAATATGTTATACTTTTTAAGTGGTACGGCTTGTACTATATGTTGACATTATACTCCACTTGCCATGTAAGAAGAGGAGAAGACTAAGACAAACTTTGACATGTTTGTATGGAATTGAAGTTTTTGGGGCCCATCAAATAGAGGTCTCAGTCTCCACTATCAACAGTTTTGTCCTACAAAGAAGTTTGAATTATTGGATCCACCAGGACATATCTAGTATCTTGATCCATCAATTTCTGAAAGTGGGGCCCATGATTTGAACTGATGATTACATATGGCTGATGATGATATGATAGAGGGACCCAACCAGTGATGGCCGGATACTGTGGATTTCACAATTGGTGGGACAAAGCTTTGATACTGTGATGGCAATGACTCATTGACTATGAAGAGTACAAGCATTTCAATTTACTCAGTTCAGACTTGTGGGCATTCTTATGATCATGGAATTCACATCAATTTGATACCAAATGAACAGTCTAAAACAGCTAGGATCATCCAATCAGTACTGTTCTTGATAATACTTGACCAACAAGACCCACAAAAGAAATCCCCACAATGGTAATCTTGGGGTTGGTTCCTACCTTACAATAATAATGGTGAAAGACCTAACATCAGAGGAGAAATGTGCTCCCACGAGCAACCTTATATTCAATCCAACTTTGGTGGGCCTACTTGAGCTCACCTTTGATCAGTATAGGCCCTTTCACATTCTCATCCCCACACCCCTTGTTCTAGTAGTAGGCCCATTTTCACTCCCACAAAGCTTTTATCCACCGTTGGACGGAATCTCTTATCCAAACGTATTAAGAGATCTAATTTTAAAAGTCTAATCGACTCTATAACTATTAAATCAAGGGTTACGATGGTCTCACCGGACTGTTTGGTATTGACCTTAACACCCCCACTAATTAGTAGGTGCTTATGTGGTTCCCACGAGCTGGATTGCATGCTTGTGGCATAACTTTACCCAACATTAGAGTCTACACGTACTATAAAAGAAAAGGGGAAAAAGAAAGGAATGAGAAAATGGGAGTCATTGGTAATGAGTTGAAAGGTACCAAACAACTCACTTGAGGTGTGCTTGTTAGTGAGCCACCTCCAAATGTTTTTGCACCAATGCTTATTGTACTTGTTTTTATTTCCATCTCATGCAATTATTCTCCTCCATTCATAAGATTCCAATCTAATGATGTCAATGGGCCATATGGATGTGTTAGAATTAACTTTCAAAGGGAGATAGAACAAAGGATAAAATGAAAATGTGAGCTTCTTTCATTTCCTTTCCTTTGCCCTTCTCTTGTGTCCAATCCAAGAGAGATCTTTGGAAAAAGTCATGATTGCCACTTTAAAACCTGATTAAACTCATTAACTGTATTGAGTTATGACTTATGAGAGAAACTAGCATGGAAGCTAATGTTTGAGGTAAAATGTAATCAATTTGATGATGGGCCTAACTCCAACTATAGTGTAATTTTCCATAATTTTGAATAGTATAAATTTAATCTGATATGCATTACTCATTTACTTTTGACAATTCTATAATATAAATGGATAGGCATTGCATCTTAACTAAGCTGAAGAGATAAACGGTCTAGGTTTCATTTGAGTTCATGGTGACCCAAAAGCCTGACCTAGTTATATTGGTGCATGCATACACTAGTTCTAGATCTAGACAATATCGGATGCTGAACATTTATCCAAATATATTGTGATATATATTATTTTACAGAATACATAATCTGCATAAATAATTATATCTTATATTTTTCTATTTGTGCATATATTCGCATATAGTTGTAAAGACTCGGATGTGTGTCAAATTATTGATTCATCATCATCAAAATCTTGTCTTAATCCAAAACAGTGCATGCATAATCTCAAAAAGAGGATAAGAAAAGAGTAAAAATGTTCACATTTTTTTAATAGAACCCAACTTACTATTCGGAAGAAATTTAAAAAAAGAAAAGTATTGTCTTAACCATGTTGAGGTTAGCTGTCAGGATTCATGTTGGTGTTGTGACAGAAGTTTTACGCTTATTAACTTATCAAACCCTCCTTCTTTTTCTGGACTTAAAACCAACAATTAAAAGCTGGCATCAAATTTCTAATTGGGGCCATAAAATGAGCCATGCTTAGTGGCTGGGTTCATCCCATAACTGGGTAATGATAGACACAAAGAAGCAAATGAGGTAAGACCACGCCGCATATTTATAATTGAGTGGTGTTAGCATCAGTTGTTCCACACACATGCCCCAGGATCGATCCTTGGGTCATCGAATTAAGTATCACAGCTGAATCAGTGTCCCAACACAGGAAGAAAAAAAAAAAAAAAAAGAGAGCACCTAGGACCACTACAGAGAATTATTTTTAGCTTATATGAACCTGAAGTCCTGAACCTAAATCTAACCCTTTGGGCTCCAGACATCTCTGCAGCAGGATCAAGTGTCCCACAAAGATCTTTTTGGACTGATTGGAGATTCTTGACAACTCGACGCCGAGATAACATCATGTGGTAGGGCATGGTTCTAGAAATCATGTTGACTCAGATGAGTCAACTCAGTTGGGCCGTTCATCTAGTCAAGTTAGTCGAGCGAGTCAAACAGAGTCTCAGGCAAGACTCACCTGTGTTTTTTTTTTTTTTTTTTTTATCGGTAAGACTCACCTGTGTCTAGGATCAAAGTTAGAGGCACATAATCAAGAGTGTCCACCATTGATAAAAATCTACAAGTAGGGGTTCACATAGACTCGACTCGAAGGTCACTGAATCAAACAAGTCTACTTGAGTTACTCAACCCCAATGACCTCCCCATCACTCGGGCGAGTCGAGTTTAAGAACATAAAGGGAACTGATGATTAGGACTCGCACTAACCGCCCTAGTGACTGGGTTATGCCAACTCGGACCCAGTCAGTATGGCTGCGCCTGTAGTCCCCAATGGTCCACAAAAGCTTCACATGATGTCTCAAGCATCTAGCAACATCAGAAAAGACACTTACCTGAAAGTGAAATTGAAGGAATTCTGGTGGTAGAGGTTCACTCACATGTGAAGTAGAGGGAAGTCTCAATGTCAATTTTACAAGCCCATACTCTGCATGGAATCTTTCAACTTGTGTGGAGAGAGTCATCAAGGGCATGATTTTGAGAGTGGGCACTACTGCCCACTTGAGAATAAAGCAGCTTTCTCTTGGCCTTTTTTTTTTCTCTATAGTGGAGAATCTCAGACTATTGGCCCATTTTGGTGGCAAAAGGTGGGGATAGGAAAGTATGGTTTCTGGGTTTGTTTAAATGGGAGAAAAGAGAGTGAACGATCAGGAGTTCCATGGCATGTGCCTCTGTAGGGCTGTTGTCTGTGTTCGTCTTATAAGTGGTTCTTTTGGGCCTCACATTTCTAGTGGGCCCATAATGTTGTATGATTTATTGTGCATCCCCATCTTTCTACACCATTTCGTTGCAGCCTTGTGTGGGTGTGCCAAAGGCCATGGATTTGGTGGGCAGTGGTGGAACCAGAAAATATGCCTCTGGGGCCACACTATGATTAAAAAATTTCCGCCTAGATTGCATGGCCAAATATATGAGGTTCGATTACGAACTCATATTTGATCATCCAAGTATCTACTGTCTCCGATTTAGAATAAAACTGGTATAGAACCCTTTTTTTTAAAATCCAATTTGAACTCAGATCTGAATCCATGCATATAGGATCTTGATTTGGATTCTTGTATGTTCTGACTTCAATACATGAATGTAATTGTTCCGGATTCGGATTCGGATTCAGATTCGGATTCAATCTGAAAGGCAAGTCCTACGTATGCATGAAATAGCTTTCCTAGTACTACTCTTTTTTTTTTTTTTTTCACATCTTTTGATTTGACTCTTTACTTCATTTCACTCCTCTCCTCATACATGACAAAAGCCCAAGAATTTCAGTTAAGGGTTAAAGGTTCCATTTAGGGTACCTGCTAAGTTCCAGTGGAGTATGTTCCTTTTCTTTTGTTCAATTTATAAGCGGGTCAGGGTTCAGGTCCACAGTTCGAGTCCATGCAGCCTACATGTACACCAAAGTGTATTGCATACAAAATAATATACTAATTTGTAATAATACGATACGAATATCGTATATTCACTAAAAGTTATTGAGTCAGGCCCAGAATCGGCTCGGTTCGTTCTGGTCCATTAAATTCCAGATAAGTACATTAGACCTGTGTCAAGTCCAGGCTCGTGTTGAGGTATACAGTATACATAACACTGATTGGGCCTGGCTCCAGAGATGACCTGAACCTAACCCTTTTTATCAATACCTTAAATAGGTGCCTTGTAGCTTAGACCAGTTGGGTATGGATCCAGGTATAGGTCTCTGTATGGGACCTGTATTTTTTCCTAGCCCTACATGAAATGGAGCACTCGAGAATGTTCTCAACTATCCATTTATTCTTTTAGTTGAAGCCCAAATGATGAGTGGTCTTGACTTTTGGGCCACATTTCCTATCTGCCACATGATTTTGAAGTGTTCTTTTCATTTTTCTATTTTTATTCAATTTTATTTTTTATTTTCACAGAGATGGCCCATCAAGGAAAAGGAGTAGCCGAAGAAAAGAAGGATGAAAGTAGTAAAGATAGATCTAAAAAGTTACACCAATTCAAAATTTTAACTCAAGGTACAACAGAATGGAGGTACAAAATTCACGTAGGCCACCCCAACATAGTTATGCAGGCAAGATTTTAATTATGATGGAGAACTCAAACCAATGCACTCATTGATTTTTGGAGTTCATCATAAAAAAATATGTTGTGTCAGGGTGAACTGTTATAATAGGCTGTCACAACTGAATTTTTTTTTTTTTTTTTTAATGGTCCCAGAAGGGTTCAAATTATAGAAAAACTTATTTGTCAAGCATTGTTTTCTTCCTTTTTGCACTTTTATAAGTTCTCTTGTTCTTTCTCTCTCTAAATTTCCACTTTTGTTAGAAAAGAAAAAGGGTTTGCGGAGCAAATTTTTCTTCTTTTATTCTCAGTTTTTCTTCTTTCATTCTCAGAATTATGACAAACGTGTGAAGCCTCTGAAGCTACAAATATAACCCATGTGTTATAAATGTCTTATTCATAGAACAAAGTATGCATGAACAAAGTGGATGAAATCTTAGTACAAAACCATCACATTATTCAACTCGGCGTCGAATCTTCGAATAAAAAGCATCTTTATAACTTGTGATTAAGAAAGAATGCAACCTCCTCTTATGGACTTTTAAGCTTATTGGATGTCATTTCTTGAAGAATGTAGGAGAGTCAACTCATCAGTCATTCCTTGTAGTTGTGGGGTAACTTATTATATCAGTTGACGATTTAGATGGTTGTAGATGGTCCATGAATTTACTTAAAATGTATTTTTTTTATCAGGTTTGGTTCTAATCAACCAAAGTTTCTACACTTGTTTAATTTTATTAGATATTACAATGTTTCTTTTACAAAATTAGATGTAATCCCAATTTAATCTTAAATGACCTTTTTCTTATTGATGAGGGAAGGGCTCTTATCAAGGAGTGAAAAAATGAATAGAAACTAGAAAGCGTAATTTCAAATATATTGATGTAATGGTGTATATCACTTTACTTCAAAGTAAAATTTGCGATATTACAATAGAAACGGAAACGGTGGCCTATGATTTGAGTGGCCCCTCCTCAATTTTCAACTCCAGTTGATTGTCCCCACCAGATTATTCAAAACATGATTTTATCTTGTACATCATGACGACGGTAGAATTCACCGAGCTGACAGATATAGATGTGATAAGGATTTGGCATAGAACTTGGCATAGATTATTCTCATCTGGATGATTTCCTGGAAGACGCCATACCTGCTCAGTTTTCCAGTAGTAAAACATGTAAATTTGACAAAAAAAATTTCCACTGATGATAGCCACTAACCCAAATGCAAGTCCCAAATTTCAATTTCTTGGATGCTATGATGCCAAGATACGACTGGATAAGGTAGGGATACGCTATAGATATGATAGGGACACAGATTTTACACTTAGAAAGTGAAGTATGGGATATGATACGTTATCCACTTTGAAGTATCCGTGCATCATAGCTTGGATGTCTCTTGAATTGGCTAATCCAGGGTACAAAAGCCAGTTTGGTTTCGTTCTCGTTTTCCTTCAGCAGCAGGAAATGACTGGAACAATTGGGAATTGATAACCATATAGGTGCAACAGACAACTGATCCGTGAAACTGAATTTGAAGAACTTAAAAGCAGTTACAAACACTGTCGGCATGGAACACTAACATTTTCCCTGACCTTTAACAAGGGATATCATTTCTAAGCTACAAACACTGCTAACACTTCCTTTTCTTTCCTAACTAGTGTACAAGAATAAGTACAACAGCAACAAAAGGCAGATCCATCACTTTGCCCTTCCCCTCCTCCCTCTCCGAGAATACCCCTTTTGCTTTCCACGGGTTGCGTTTCTCGTATACGACCTTTTCTTAGGCTGAATCTCTGGTGCCACATTCATTGGTTTGCTAGAACCACTTTGCAATCCAACTGTGGTGTCGTTTTCATTGGTTGTAGGTATTTCTAGGGATGCATCACTTAAAAGTTCACAGTTCTCCATCTGCTTGTCCACTGCCAATTCCCGGTGGTCTGAACTAGTTGAACCCTGAGTTATCTCATCAGGTCTTGACACAGGTTCAGCATTCAATGCCATGGATAAACTGAATAAGAGATACAGAGATGGCTATATATTGTCAAAACAGTGCAGTAATGAAGTTGATCAAGCAAGCATGCAGCAATAAATGCTTGTGAAGGTTTATCAAGGGGGAGAAAAAGCCCACTGACATGCAGCAATAGATGCTTGTGAAGCACATATATGAAATTCAACTTCCAACCCATCCATCATGTGAACCCCATCCCTATGGGCCATAACCCAGCTCCTGACACACCACTCATCAGGCAAGCAGGCAAGCTGCATGCATAAACTATGTATTTAGGTGTGCTATACATGATGAATGAACCTGCCTGATTTTCGGGTGAGGTAATTAATACAATGATTCCACCCTTTTGTATAGCTTTTGGGCTTTGGCACAGACCATAGTTCTAAAACTCATTTTAACTCGCCCAAGTTAGGAGAATGGACAGAACTCAATAGGTGAACAATGGCAAGTTGCATGAGTCTAAAGGGGTGTAAAAAAAAAAATCGGAAAACCGTCTAACCG
This sequence comes from Umbellularia californica, assembly GCA_028538565.1. Classification (NCBI taxonomy): domain Eukaryota; kingdom Viridiplantae; phylum Streptophyta; class Magnoliopsida; order Laurales; family Lauraceae; genus Umbellularia; species Umbellularia californica. Next base: position 75,144,715 of record JAPQWN010000006.1, on the reverse strand, counting down.
AACTGAACCACGGTTAATAACTGTATTTCACGGTTCGGTTACGGTTACGGTTTTACAGTTCGGTTAACCATATGCGGTTAACCGTATCGTTTACAAATAAAAGAAAAAATAAGGACCTGTAACCGTACGGTTAACCGTATAATAAAGATTACCGATCAATGAGATTTTTATTCAATTGCTCCTTATGTGTCTTTTTACCTTTAATCATTCACATTTATCCCCTTATGTGAGGAAGGCATTCCACGGTTATTAACCGTAACTGAACCATTTAATACGGTTAACCGTGGTTACAGTTTTCCACGGTTTTTGTGGATACGGTTACGGTTATAGTTACGGTTTTAAAAAATAGAAAACTGCGGTTACGGTTCGGTTAGTGGTTTTCCCATATTGACCGGTTAACCGAACCGTTACACCCCTAAGTCTGAGTACAAACTGCCCAACTTACTGAACTCAGTGGTCTTCCCACTCGAGTTTTCAAGTTTTTACACTATGCCATGGACTTGTGTGGCCAAGTGGGCACTGCATCTGGAGAGCGAGTAGCAAGCATCCACGTAGGTTACCTGGTCTGGGAAGGGATAAAAGCATTGGCATCACCACTGTTTCCCACTCCATTTGCTTCACTCTGCAATTGGTTTTCACTGCTCAGTATTGTACCTACAAAAAATATCCTGGATTGGATGAGCTTTCAAAATAAATGAAGGATAAGACTTGAGATCATTGGCAAACAAATACAAGACCATGAGAATGTTGAGAGGAGGGTCTGGCAAAAAAGGGCAGAAATATTGCATTACGGTCGTTGTCTCACCGAAACACATGCACGCGATCGCACACACATCTCACTCACACACACACACACACACACACACACCCCGACACCGTATTAATTTGTTATACAATTCAATATTAACCGTCTTCGCTGGCTCCTTAATAAAGCCAAAACCTGGTAAGAACTTTCAAGTCATGACTTTTAGTGTGAATTTGGTTTTTGACGTTCAAATGGAATGTTTCTTACAGGAGAAATATCTCTTGGCAATCTATGTAATCCCCATTCCTGTTTGAGCTGTTTGAAACTTTCTTATTACAAATTGAGGGAGAGCACCCATTTTCTGCATTGTTCCAATTTTATTGGATGTCTCCGAAGAGGGGAGAGCAACCATTTTACTGATTAGCACAACAATGATTTGGGCCCCAGATCAGTGAGATGTTTATCCAATGACAAACAGCAAACACGCTTTTAGTCTTGCATATAGAAATTATTCAAAAGCCAACTTGATGTTCCAAGCACATGCTATTGCCTGCCATTAATTCTCCAATTTTTTTGTTCTTTTTTTTTGTTGGTCCTCGTGCTCAGAATTTAGATCCAAGGACCTGGAGTGGTGCCTCCTAAAGGGGCTCGTGTTTGAGGCATGAATGCTTCAATCATAGTGCCTAATGTTATAAACAATTGCAAAGGTTGCAAATAATATTTAAACGTAGAATTCTCCCACCCAATGAATTCAGAATTCCTATTTGAAGCCTTTTCCTTATCAAGATAAAGTTGAGTTGGTCAAAGCAAGGGAATTTGTAATGAAGATCCTGCCACATGAAAACATCAAGGGCTTGCTTATGTTTTTCATTATTCTGCTGTTTTTGGTGAAAATAGAAACACAATGTCAAAAGAGGCTTTTCCTTTTCAAATTCGTTGAGCTACGCCAAACATGGGCCACTCCATTTTCAACAGAAAATAACAAATATCCAATTCGTCAAATTGCATAGGGCACCTGCAACCAGCTGCAAAGGAAGAGCCCAACATGTAGATAGGAGAATGTGATACATACCATGTAAAGAATATACTTTTCCCAAATTCGGTGATTCGTGTAGTTGCGCAGAGTTCTCAATTAGTGCAAGTTGTCCTCCCTGAGAATTGATCTGTGGGCTAGAAGAACAAATACTGGTGCATTTGGTGACAGCATCAACATCACTGATGCAAACGAATCAAAATAAATTAAATCCATAAGAGCAATGTGTTGAATCTGTAGCAAACAGAACATGAATGAACAGGCTAGATAAAAGCAAACCACACAACTAGCGCAATTATAAAGAAATTATCCCTTTAAAGGACTGGTCCTCGACTAACATGAGGGCTGTTTGTGTTTTTTTGATGTTACCAAATTGAGGGAAAAAAGAAAGAAATAAAAACTAGTTCTCAGAACATTCTGTAATTAGTCATAAGTGTCCAGCAAACAGAAGAGTTCAGTATTGAACACCTTGACATTACATGTCAAATGTTTTAACAATTTAGCTAGACTCCAATCTGCATGCCCAAAGCAGACTTAACGATAACTTGTCCATTGTCTAAATGGCACCGGTGTGAACCTGCCAGCCAGTCAAAATATCTGAACCTACTGTTGGATGAAACCAGGAAATTGCATAGATAGGATGATCCTAACCATCCAATTTTGGCTGGTGAATATGAACTGCTCTCCATTTCTTAACTTTCATTTGATAAGAAGCATTCTCAGATCAGCATGGCTTTCAAGCTGTACACTCTTCATAACAAGGCCCAAGATTTTCCCAGTCTAGTGCATTTTTATCAGCGTGTACGGAGGATGATTTCACAGGAATTCTGCTTGGTAGAAAGAACTACATAGGACTATTGTCTAAAAGTCCAGAGAACAAAGCAAAAGACACTCAAAGATTATAACAGCTTTCAATAGCCAAGAGAAAAACTTACCTTGAAAGCATGCACTCATCTCTTCCGGATGGCACAACTGTTGGTTCAGATTTCAACTTCTCTGCAGAAAGATCTCGTGCACCTGAAATTGAAGAAATCAGAAAATTAAATCTAGTAACATTCAGTCTCGCAAAGGAGGGAGTTTTCCGTTCTTCTATTTCTTTTGATGTTTAGTTTCTTTTAGGCATTCTGCCATGTATTCTGGTGGTTTTTCTTTTGGTGCTTCTTGCCTTAATAAAATTTTACCATTATAAAAAAAAAAAATCTAGTAGTACCATCCAGAAGATCCAGTTAAAAATGAAATCTGATAGCCAGACACAAATTTTTAAAAAGAAAAAAAAAAGAATTTTTAGTTATGCCACAAGAATATTACCTTCATGTTGCACTAAAATACAATCTGGAATATGAGAAGCAGAGTGGCTCCTTCCTGATTCTTCTGTAATCTGAGCCTCATCTAAGTCCTGCTTGGAAATATAACATTTTCAGCTCTAGACTTCAGAAAAGAAGCCTGAAATATAGCTCCCATTAACAAATCACCAGCAAATTACAAATACACTCATTTAATCAACTGAGCCAAATTAAGAATTTCTGTTCTCAAGAAACAAACTGTACCAAAAGAATACCCACGATAACCAATAAAGACATCTACAAACCTTAATTTTTTCTGAAATGATTATGATTGAATGGGAGGCTGTTGTGACCTTTACTGGTCCAGAGTGTCCAGCTTCTGAAGGTAAAGTAGCTGATGATGAGATTCCATGCCTCAGATATTCGGCACTCGCAGTTTCTACAAACTCTGAAATACTTCTAATGGAGGTCAGGTGTTCTGTTCTATCCTCCATATTGTTAGTCACTGAAAGGTTCACTCCAGCAGCTTTTTCAACAGATGGGTGAAGAACCCCATTTTCACAACTTCCATCAATAGATAATTCTGCAGGCAAGTTTGGAGGTGCATTACAATCCACAGCTGGCGAAGTACTTGAATCATGAGTATTAGCAAGCACTCCCTTATCAGGCACATATAAGTTTTGAGAATGTTCATTTTCAAACATTGCAGATGAATCTATTTGCTTAAGTGTATGGTGTTCTAGTGTATCATCTGTAGACTTGAGACGAACTCTTCGGGTTTCTTCCCTGTCATCCCATGACCCAATAGACAGTGAGTTCCGCTTAAGTTCCTGAACACGGAAAAGAAATAAGAACAGAGTGAAACCAGTTACCAGAACTAAAATAGGTGCAGATATACCCTGTATTGAACATTTTATACCCAAGATAAACTTCTGCAGTATCAACCATTCTAAAAGATGATATATCGTAAAACTATTATGCACCAAGATGAATTATGCAATTCTCTTGCATATGAGGGTTTCATGTTATAGCGATACAGATTGTAGATTGGGTGGCCCCACTGTGGATAAGCATCTGAAAGATAAACCCAATGAGATTAACAAATAACTACAGACACATGCAGCATTCAAACAGAGAAGCACAAAGTTTGGGTAACCTTCTGCTAGAGGTACAATTGGCTAACCTTCCTCACTTAGTAGGGGTGCTCAAAAACCAGCCCAGTCCTTGCCTGAACCAAGCCCGGCCAGCCTTTGGGCTGGATTTGGTCTCTGTTCTTAGGGCCATTGCCTGTCCACAGTGGGTGTATTTTCTTGTCCAATTTTAAATGGGCCAGACCTGGACGCATATATACTCAAAGAGCGAGTCCAACATTTAACACTATGGACCAGTCCGAGATTTAACACAATGGATGCGAATATTTCACAAAATAGGCTGAGCTTAGGTCTGAATTTTAAGCCCTTGTGCTGGATCCATGACCGAGAATTTGGCCCAGTAACGAAAAGGAGTGGACTAGACAAGCATAGCCTGGTCTGCGTCGGCACATGAACACCTCTGTCAGCTAGTAGTCAATGTTAATACAACTGGGTAGCCTTGCCAGAGGTATCAGTAGATGGGACGAATATAGAGCAATGCAGTTTCCTTCCTTTGATCGTCAAGATGAAGTTACTTGGTCAATTTCTGCTTCCAGGAGTTGCACCACTGCCTCTATCTAAACCGCCCTTTCCCCCACCAACACATATGTCACTTAGGGTAACTTAATTTGAAGCAAGTTCCATTTCCAGAAGTTTTCCTGCACTTACTGGATTGTAATGCACGATCACATGCGAAAGTCATTCTCTTTTTGAAGGGGTATATTTTTCAAAGTAAATGTGCTATAATATCTAATACAAAATTAAAGCAGCATAAATTGTCAGCAGCAAGAGAGTTTTTTTTTTATTGGTACAGCAAGAGAGGATACTGATTTCATATATCTAAGTTGAAACGATGTCAAAAGAAGAGAGTCCATAATAAGACAAAAGTAATCACTGAACATAAATGATTCAGTTCTTGCCAGGAAGGAGGGAGCAGCTCAAATTAAACCGATTAAGAAGTACCTTGGTAGAGGGCAAAGAATAGCAGGCCACTGAATGTGATTTTTCATCCATGTAATGGTGCGTCCCAATTGGTGGGGGAGTTCTAAATTCAATATTGTTTAAAGATAATGGTCTCCATGGCGGTCGTGATTGCATATATGATTTTGCCATATCCATGGGGGAAGTCACATCACCTTTAACCTACATGAGACAATTAACACTCAAACTAAAAGCAGAAATGGCACTTAAAATAAAATGATTTAATACTGGCTAAGTTTACTGTGGCAACTTCCTTTAAAATGCACTCTTGTTACATAGATGAATTACAAAAATAGATTCTTCCATAAATCCAATTTTCTCTTTCGTCAGGTTTTGTGCGTGCGTGCATGCGAGAGAGAGAGAGAGAGAGAGAGAGAGAGAGAGAGAGGTCTAAAGATTGAGCTCAAAATACTCCCAAGATCCCAATGAGTTTCATATTAACACTCTAAAATGCATCTCAAAGATCAAATAAATGGAAGAAGGTATAAAGAGATTACAGATTATTTCTCTGAGTAAAAATCAAGTTTGGACAAAAGGTCTTATATTGCATTATATTGCAAGGTTTCAACCATATGGCAAATATCAGTATATCACAATGCTAAGCATATTGTTTTCTAAATTTATTGATTTTTATGTACTGTTTTAAATAACTTTGTGATACTGTGTTGCCAGCAATTTCCCATCTTTGTTTTTGATAAGTAGAAATTTCCTATCTGTTGCACTGGAGAAAGAAAATACAGAAAAAAGTTGTTGAGCCATGCACAGATTATGGTTGAAGGAACATCAACCCATTGCAACATTATGTCCAGGTATGGAGTGTGAAGCATTGTCTTGTGATAAGGACCCAACCCAGCCAGGGTGACAAGGCTGATGGTTGAGTCACTGGCCCACACAAGTTAAACCTTGTGGGTCATGCATGTGAGGCAGATTGCAAGTAAGTTAGGAAAGTGAATAAAGTGATGAGGCTTGGCTTGCAAGTCTAATCATCCATTGAGTTAGTGTGTTGATAGGATTGGATTTCTTTCCCATTTAAGTAGTAGGATTTCCTTTGCTAATTATGTGGTGATCTTTCCTTGATGTAAGGGAGATCTTTTTAATTATCTTTCTATCCATGTAAAGCCAACTATGGCTATTTAGTAAGAGAAGAATAATGAGAAAGGTATCAGAACTTATCCCTAAAATTTGTGCTTGCACAAGGAGGCTGTCCAACCTCGAATTGGATGATTTAGGAGGCTGTCCAACCTCGAATTGGATCATCTATCTCTCTTTTCTCTTTAGGTTCCTATCATCTTGCGTCTCCAATTTTATAATGATAAGGTGGATTTAATTCCATTCTGGATATAGTTTGGGTTATAAAACAGGTAATCAAATATCAAGATAACCAATAAAAAAAAATCAATTATTAAGATAGTATGCTTCGATGTCTACCATAGTTGACTAGTTTAATACTGCAAATTATTTTTGTTGTGACCTTTTAGATGGTGATGCTTTGATTTTTAGTACAGTTGAGTAGGTTAACAATGCTAATGACTTTCGTTGTCACCTTTTATATGGGGCATGAGCAAAAGCACTTTTAATCCGTTGCATACATATAAGGAATTATCTGATAAAGTAATAGCTCATTGAAGCACAGCTTAGATAAAGATTTTGTTATTGCACATCAGATGGCTATCTTTATTTTGTGCCAGCAAATAGCAATGCCGAAGTTCAAATTTTGAATAACTGATTATGGGATCATTCATCATAAAAATGTTTGAGTAGCCAAGCTTGATGCAGATGTTTCTGTAACTATGTATAGTACTTTATGTCCATGCCCTTCAACTTGTATCAGATCATCTACATCAGTTATGACATAGGAAATGTATATGCCAGCCAATGAAAATTTGTTTTTCCTTATTTAACAGATTCATTGTGATATTGTCTCTAAGCAGAGGCGTGACATAACATGTCCTACAAAAACAATCGATTTAGTTATTACAAAATAACAACATTAAAAATGCAGCACCATAAGTCCAACACTGATGGGATACAGTATTAACGCTTAAAGTCAAGCTTAAAGCATGAGAAATGATTAAGCAAATTGAAATGATGTAAGGCACTAACATGTTGCAGTACATCAGTGCTTAAAGAGAAGAGTCCACGGCCACGCTCAGAAGATGGACTCAATTCCATTTTCTTCTCCTCAAGCCACTTTTTTGCCTCTGCAACGGCAGTATTGCAGAGATTGGGAGTACGTAGTGCAGAACCCCCGGAACAAGGTGTGCTCAAATAACTTTTGGAGTAAGGATATGCCTCAGGTGATCCCCTTAACTGTGAGGATGATCGCCAAAATCCTGTAAAAGGAATATCATTCTTCATAGTTCTATCATACAACTCTTTTTGTGTTGTGTCCTCACGCATTTTCACAGTAGAACAGTCTACAACTCGTGATTGAATTATCTTCATTAGTTCCTCGCATTCATCCCTGCCATATAAAGGAATCCTATTCAGAACTTGAAAGCTTGAAGTCTTTGCATAGATTGGCATGTGTGCAAGATTTCTCAACACAGATACTGGCAACAGATGTTTTCCTTTTCCCTCATATTGATTATTTCAGGTAAACTAGATCCACCACAATTATATGGTTATTCACATAAAGAATAAGATTACTAGGTATAATGACATCGAATTTGAACGTGTTCATTTTACAGATGTGTGAAATAATTGTCGGACACTTCAGTTAAAATATCTATAAAACACAATATTGCAGAACTCCAGAACACAATCAATTCATCTGCCATTAGTGTTCTAAAATTTAACCAAGTATACCTTGTACATCATCATTACAGCCATAAGACCATAATGCAACTATTAAAAAGAAGTCCTGAATTTGTTCTTTTTCCGGAAGTAAACCCAATATCCTTTACCCTTTCAAAAATTTCCCGACAAGTCACATGTCCAAGCAAGGTATGAAACAAACTCATTGCAGTCAGCTGATTCTAGGAAGCAATGATATACATATACATATACATATATACATATACATACATACATATACACACACATATACACACACACACATACATACATACATACATACATATACATATACATATGTATATACACATACATACGTTATACATCCATACATACATATGTATGTATGGCATATGTATATACACATACATATATATAACAACAATGTCTGATAACAATAAAATTAAAGTAAAAAAATAAATAAATAAACCTGTGACTAACCAAAACAGAATGAAGAGCAGTCACATTTCAGTTACCTGGTAAATTTCTCCTGCAAAACTAACTGTTCAATTGCATTTTTGGATTCGCTCTTATGAGAACTTGGTTGTGTAGGCATTGGGCTGTCTTTAGTTGACAGTGCTGCCATCCCATTCTGCAAGTATATGTGCATAAAGTGACTAAGTGAGTATACAGTACACCACATTGTTGAAATTAAGCCTGTAATTGATCTGAGAACTCTACTTCATGCCAATTTGACAAAAATCTCGAGACCTGAGAAGTCAGGAGCACCTGGAAGCTGCATGTTGATACCTTATGTATCAAAAATAGGCATGTCCCACAAATAAGCACCTAAATCAGCAGGGTTAATCTAAGAAATATATAAACATATTCTTGCCTGATTTGATTTCTGATTCTCTTTAGAACAAATACTATCATCATTGCTGTAGTCATCATCGTCTAGAAAAAAGAAGCCACATGTTTAGTGTCAAGAATTTAAATCTTCAAATTGGTACTCAACTTCTTGTATGATCCTACAATCAAATGAAACAACATTGAACACAAGCAATATGCTAACTCAAGAAGGAAACAAATCAGTGTCGGTGATGCATATGAAGCAACTTTTTATGGGTCCAGGGCTATATTTTGCTTACCACTTTGAAAGGGAAGTTATTTTGGATAGACAAACCAAAAAGAAAACTGATCATATGAACCAAACTGTTAGAGATTTCACGGAATAGGACTAAATTGAACTTAAACACCTGCACCATGATCTTTACAATTGAACAGAAACAATAGGCTAACTCAAGCAATGAACTAAACAGTGTTGCTGCTGTATTACCAAGCAACTTTTATGAGTCCACTATAATAGTTAACGTCTAAAAGGTTCCACATAAAGGGGAAAGTTATTTTCAATCAGGGAAGCCAAAAGGAAAACTGATCATATCAAAACATAGAGACCATATTATTAGAAGATTCAACTTAACCAGTACAAAGCAAACTCCAAAGCACTCACAGCCTGATCCTTATACGCACACGCACTGGTTATCCAGTGTGCCCAGGGCGCAAGATGCGCACCACAGGTGGGGCCCACCCGGTGGTCCATTCACACACCCTGAATTTCACATGGGACCACTTTTGCACCCATCCGATGTACTGTACACTGTTGGATCGACTGTACACCAATTCGAATGGACTGTACACCATTGAACTTGTGGGGCTTGGATGGAGATGATAGGGATCATGGATGGGGCTATTTTTTTTTTTTTTTGTAGAGATGAAGGGCCAGGGGAGATCTTTCGATCCCCCCTGGTCCCAATCCTAGTGGGCCCCACCTTGAGGTGCACACAGTCATCCGGTGCGCGAGCAGCGCACTTAATTACTATATATATATATATATATATATATATATAAAAGCAGGGCTCTCCTAAGCTAAAGCTTACCTCATCCTAAGCTGGAACAGTGTTGGTCCCACAAATCTAAGTTGATTATATCTGTTTTTGTGACGTCCCGGAGTCCCACATCGACTATAGAGATGAAAGTAAATGGGGTTATGTTTAGAGTTTATACCCTTACCTTGCATGAGGCCTTTTGATGGGTTGAGACCCATCAGAAGCAAAACCGTGAGGCCCGTAGGCCAAAGCAGACAATATCATGCATGGGTGTAGGGTGGGGCGTTACAAATGGTATCAGAGCCGACTCTCGACTAGTTCGAGTGTAGGTCCCCTGCTGTGGTTTGGTGCAAGTGGGCCGGTCTTCATGTGGGCGGGCCAAGAGGGCTGGCAGGCTACTGCACAAGGACGTGCAGCCCTAAGGGGGGTAGAATGTGAAGCCTCGGAGTCTCACATCGACTATAGAGAGGAAAGTGAATGGGGTTATGTGTAGAGTTTACACTCTTACCTTGCATAAGGCCTTTTGATGGGTTGAGACCCATCAGAAGCAAAACTGTGAGGCCCGTGGGCCAAAGCGGACAATATCACGCATGGGCGTAGGGTGAGACGTTACAGTTTTTTGCATGATGGAACTGGAAAATCGAGTTCTGATTGGATTTATCTAGATTTTGGAGATGATCATCATGTAAAAAACAACGATAATCGACTTTGATTTGTCGGACCAGCACTGTTTTAGCTTAGGATAAGGTAAGCATTAGCTTAGGAGAACTGGCCCCTATATATATTATATATATATATGGAAGATGCTCCTATGAGAGCATCTCTCACCTTAGTATGAGAGATAAAGGTGGAGGCTCTCACATTTAAGTTGTTGACATTGGATATGGATGTGAGGGCCCCCACCTTACTATAAGAGATAAGGTGGGGGCCCTCACATTTAAGTTGTTGGCATTGGATATGGATGTGAGGGCCCCCACCTTATCTCTCATAGTAAGGTGAGAGCATCTCTCTAGTGTGTGTGTGTATGTGTGTGTGTGTGTGTGTGTATATATATATATATATATGAACTTAAATGAAATATAATATATATGCTAAGTTTCTGCTAAGAGGTAGTGTGTGAGAAGTAACCTTTTTGCCACTATATGGACCTAGGGGTGAAAGTGGCCCGAGAACGGCCCGTTATAGGCCCGGACCGAGCTCGGCTCAAAAGACAAAAGAGCCGAGCTAGGGCCTGATAGGAGGCCCGTTTAGGCTTGATGAAGCCCGGCTCGTAAGCCCTAGGGCCCGCATCTATTTATACATAAATGTTACAACTTACAAGTTTACCCACGCCTCTCTCATGTAGCAAAGCAAACTCTTAGTCCATTTGCAGAAACCCTAGCAGCTTGTCTTCTTCCTTCCTCCACCAGTCCACCTCTTCTCCATTCCTCTATTAAGAGCCACAAGGTACTCAAATTTTCTTGACTATTTGTCATCTATATCTGTATCTTTATATGGGTTTTGTGATTTTTGATGTTTTTTCTTCTTGGGTGATGCACTGATGCGGATTCCTGTGATTTTGATGAAATTGTGAGATGGGTCGTGTTTGGTTTTTGGTGTTTTAATTGATTTGGGTCTTGAGATTTGTTTTATTTTGGTATGCTGTGTGATTTTAGTGTACCTATTCGGAATGGAGCTTAGTTCTTTCATGCCTTTTCAGTTGGACATGTTTTTTTTTCTCTCCCCCATTTGTTTGTTTGTGTGATTTTATGTTCTTTTCATGTCGTGGTTAGTGATTACTTGAAACTCGAAATGCATTCTGCAAGTTTCTGTTTAGGAGTAGATTTGGGCTTTTGCTCTGTGTCTGGCTTTGGTGTTTTGCTTGCTTTTGGGATGTAAATTGGAGATGTGGAGTTCCATTTCTTCAGATTTAAGGCATTTGAATATTTTTTGTTTAAGTTGTGCATAAATATTTGAGCCCCTGTGTTCAACCTTTCAAACCCCTAAACCCCCACGAATGTCATGATTTCAGGTGAGCCCCATATGCTGAATGATTACTTGCAAAGGAAAGACCACAACGTTCCTGTAGAACACTGAATTTGGGTGTTTGTGTGCATGTGTTTTTTTGTCTTTCTTAAGTGGATCAACATCATCACTTAGTTCTATCCTATCAATATAGGGTTGGCATTAGAGTTCTGCTATAAAGTTGTAACTATGTCATCAGATTCTATATTTTCTAAACTACCCTATTTTATATGCACATTTTGAAAATAAAGGTCTTTATAGTTTTAACATTAACCAAAGATAAAAGACTGCAGCTGATGTAATCTACATGTGGAGAAGGATAAATGGTGAACTCAAGCTTTGATTTCTTTCCATAATCCACAGACAAACGTTCTAACAGCAAGGAACCCAAACCAGAAAATATAGAATCTTGTGTGCTTGGATGTGCTGACTAGTGATGCAGGGAGCTCTCATCTGTTCCATTGCACAGCTAGATAGTCATGTTCATCAAAGTCTGCAAGGTTAGGGGAGGGGTGAGCTTAGCCAAAAACAGAGCAAAATATGACTATTACTATTTGTGTCCTTTTTACCTTACTCAACTTAGGTCTATAGCTTTACGAAGTAACAAAGCATGGGTTCTGAAATTGTTCCAGTTGCAACAAATAGTTACCACTCCTTTCATCTTTGAAATTTGATGAGCCTTTTTTCATCACTTTTGTAGCTTTCTTTTTTTCTTTTTGAAATTATGGAGTGGGGGATTGAGTAATGAATGTAAGAACTCTCTGGGTTTTTTTTTTTTTGGTTGAAATTGTGGGATGAAATGAATATATGAACTTATGATTCATTTTTATTATGAGATGAAATGGATGTAGGAACTTATGATTTTCTTTGTTATTGTGAGATGGAATGAATGTAGGAATATTCTGTGTAAGAATATGTTCTGTGTAAACTTTTGTGATGGAATTAAGTGTCAAATTTTGTTATGGAAGTTTTTGGTGTGATTTCCCAAGCAGTTAATCCCGTGGCTATGGATGTGGATCAAGAGCAAGAGAAACAGCAAGAGGAAGAAAAAGAGGAAACTGAAGATGAGGAGACAGATGAGGAGAAAGATGAAGGTGGAGTAGATGAAGAAAATGAAGAAAGTCTACAGATGGATAAGAAAAAGAAGGGAAGAACATCCACGGTATGGAATGAGGTTGAAGAGATAAAAGGAACAAATAAAGTGAAGTGTAGACATTGAAAGGCAGAACTTCAAATCAGTGGTGGCACTACTACTCACTTCAGGAGACATTTAAATAGGTGTGTAAGAAGAAAGATAAGTCAAAGGTCTCAAAAGACATTGAACTTTAAATCAGGTAAAATCACTACTGAGCCATCTTCTCTTGCTTTTAAGTATGATTATGAGAAGGTCAGAGTTAGTATTGCGCATTTTATTCTTATGCATGAGCATCCATTCTCTATAGTAGAGCAAGAGGGATTCAGTCTTATCATGAAGAATTGTAATCCAGAGTATAAACCATATTCTCGTATCACTGCACAAGATGATTGCATGAAAGAATATGAGAAAGAAAAAAAGAAGTTGAAGTCATTGCTTAAAAATGTTAGCAAAATCAGTTTGACAACTGACATGTGGAAGTCTTGTCAACAAATAGAATACATGGTTGTTACAGGGCACTTTGTTGATGCTAATTGGAAATTGCAGAAAAGGGTACTTAACTTTGTGAATATACCACCTCCACGAGGTGGTGTTGATATTGCTGATGCTCTCTTCAAATGCATGACTGAGTGGGGGATTGAAAACAAAGTTTATTCTTTGTCTGTTGATAATGCTTCTTACAATGATGTGGCTATTAGAACATTGAAGAACACATTTTTAAGAAATAAGAAATTGGCACTTGATGGGAAATTATTTCATGTTCGTTGTTGTGCACACATTCTGAATCTTTTAGTGCAAGATGGAATTGGTGCTATTGATGATGTGATTTACAATATAAGGGAGAGTGTCAAATTTCTGAAAAGTTCTGAAGCACGATTTCTGAAGTTTAGTGAAATAGTTAAACAGTTGCAATTACCTGCTAGGAAGCTAATTTTGGATGTTCCAACACGTTGGAACTCAACTTTTGAGATGTTGTCACTTGCATTGAAGTTTAAGGATGCATTTTTTATTTTTAAAGAGAGGGAACCTCTTTATCATAATTTACCAACAGAGGAAGAATGGTCTAGAGTTGAGAATGTGTGTCAAATATTATCTGTGTTCAATACAATCACTAATCTCATATCGGGAAGTGAATACCCAACTTCGAATTTATTTCTTTCTGAGATGTATCGAGTGAAAGAAATTCTGACAAAGAGAGCAATGGATAACAACATATACATCAAGGCTATGGTTGGGAAAATGAATTTGAAATTTGAAAAGTATTGGGGTGAGTGCAATTTATTGATATCAATTGCTGTTGTCTTAGATCCACGCTGCAAAATGAAGTTGATTGAATTCTGTTTTCCATTGATTTATGAGAAGTCCGAAGTGATATACAATATTGAGAAGGTCCGTGGAGCTCTATATGAGATGTATGAAGAGTATGCAGCTAGTGATGCTTCAACCAACGAGGGAGGTTGTGGTCAAAGGACTTCAAAATTCCAGAGAGAGGATGTTGGTTCTAGTTCTACCATTGATATGAATTCTGGATGGTCCAAGTTTGATGAGTTTGTAGACATGACTGAAAATGTTCTTCCTGTAAAATCTGATTTGGATGTTTACCTAGAGAAGCTATTTACAGATGTTCTCAAGAAGAAAAAGGGAAATGGAGTGCTTTAGATTGGTGGGCGTTGAATTGCCAAGAGTTTCGTATTTTGTCAAAAATGGCTTCAGATATTCTAGCTATTCCCATCACAACAGTTGCTTCAGAGGCTACATTCAGTGCAGGTAGTAGAGTCATTGACACCAATTGTGCTAATTTAGATCCGTATACCGTTGAAGCTTTGATGTGTGGAGGTGATTGGGTAAAAAATCTACATGGCATAAAGAAGAAATCACGCAAGGTGAATATTAAATTTCATTGACTATATCTAATAAATTCTTATTTAGTTTCAAAATTCCGTAAGCTAAATTTTATGGATGTTTCTTTTTATTCATGTGTAGAAAGAAGAAAGGAGCGAAGAATTTGTTCTAAAATTGTCATAAAAGTTTGTTCTAAAATTGCTATGAGGATGCAGGTATATTAATGGTTTGGAAGGCATTTTTTGAAGTCTTGTAACTCTGGAACAACCTTTCCTTTGTTTTTATTATTATTTATTAACAAAGCTCTATTGTTGTTGTTATAGGTGATGCTAGTGATGCTGGAGACTTTATTTTATGATGCTAGTCGAATATTTTATTTTATTTTATGATGTTATTAGAGTTTAATTTTATTTGTATTATTGTTGGAGTTTGATAATACTCATCTACATTAACACTGAACTATTATGGAGTGTTGGAATTGGGCTTCTTTTGCTTTTATGGAGTCTTTTTTATTTTAGTTAATTTTATTGTTGCAATCCAAATTATGGGAATGGGAATATGGGATGAATGCATGCATTGGACCATTTTTTTTTTTTTATTTACACATGCAGATTTCTTTGAATTCCTATAGGATTTTTTTTTCCTGAAAATATTTTCTTTTAGCTAGTACTATATCATTATAAAACGAGCCAGGCTCACAAACCTAGCCTAGGGCCTCAATCAAGCCGGGCCCTAGGGCCGGCCTTACTTAATAAGGGCCGGGCCCGAGCCAGGAATTTTTAGGCCCTCTTGAGCTCGGGTCGGGCTAGGGCCTACTGAAAAATACTAGGGCCGAGCCTAGGGCCTGTCAAAGCCCGGCTCGGCCCGACCCACTTTCATCCCTATATGGACCCCTATGGCAAATCCAACTCCCTAATACTTGGTAACCCCTATGAATTGGCACTTAACCTAATTTGATATTTTGATTATACTTATGTTGGATTAAATTTCATAAACAAATTGTAACTTAAGAAACCATTAATCCTTAAGGGCCCTAAATTAATGGCTATGATGATCTGATTGAGATGATTATTGCTCAAAGTCATATCCACATTGAGCTAGTCCTATCACACTATCTTCTTATGATTGGCATGCATCGAAGTGGATCCCACAAGGGGCTTAAAGGTTTACCCCTCATGCAATCTGTGAGAGGTACCTCTTAGTAGACTGTAGTCCATACATAAATAGGGCTTTGCTCTTGTGACTGATGATGCACGGATACTTCAAAATGGACAAATATTGTGTCGTATCGTATCTGACACTTCACTTTTTGTATGTAAAATCCGTGTCCTTGTTGTGTCTGCGGCATGTCCCTGCCGTATCCATGTTGTATCTGGGCATCATAGTTTGTGAGAACATCTCTCATGGGACCGTGATAGGTAGTTGGACGGGGCCCACCTCGGCCCACGGATAATGGGACCAGGGGGATGGAAAGATCCATCTGGGTAGGCCCCAAATATCACATTTTGGGGTCAATCCGATGCCCCAAACCCATTGATTCGTGGCCCACAAGTTAAAAGTTCAATATTTAGAAAAAATTTTGAATACTAGATGCAAATCATACAGGTTAGAATTTTGAAAGATCCATGGCCCATACATCCTTTTGTTGGCTATGGCATACTAGATGCCAATCATAAATATTAGAATTCATTGGATTTTTTTTGTGATAATAGTAAAATTTTATTTCACCACAAAGAAGGAAACAAAAAGGACAGCCAGAAAAGCCACAACGAAAACAAATTCAAAAGCTTAAAGAAGCCTAAACATCAAAAGAAATAGAAGGGAAAAATCTCCCTCCGAACCAAGATCATCCACCAATGCATTAGCCTCACTTAATATATGATGAAAAGAAACATCTAGCTGCCTTGAAATATCTTGCACCTCCTCCATCCAATCCGCTATCTACCAATGATGAAATAGCCCTCCCTGAACCCCATTGGATAGACGAAAAAGAATCACCTTCAAGAATAGGATTTAAACATCACTTCCTAACCAACTCACGGCACCCAATCGAAAGAGCAAACACTTCAGCTTCATTGTCATCCAAAGAATCCACTAGCCCTAAATAATTTCTAACAACATTTCCATTTCCAATCCCTAATGAAAACTTGGATGGGGACCGCCCTCATCAGAATTTTTTTTTTTTTTTTTTTTTTTTTTTTTTTTGGGGCTCCTTTTCCAACATTACTTGGAAGTACTTTATATTTTGGAGTATATTTGCTTGGTGATACGGTTCATTGCCAGTCGTCCTTGCCTTACACAAATAGCGATAGAGCTTTGTTCCATCTTTAACCATTTGCTATGCACCACTTTTAGGCATCGTTCTAGCTTTATGAAGAACAAAGGCTCCGTCTGGATGCCTACAAGGGTAATAAAATGATGAATGATCTAGTTGTTACCAGGTCATTCCCCATGGGGGACCTACATACAATTGTGTCTCATTCATTCAAATGCACCTCAGTTGTTTCAATGCAGAGATCATGTTCTCTTGGATCACCTTCAAGAACGATATCTATACGCAAATCCTCCAAATGCCCTCTTTTTCGGAACCCATATTTGTTTACATATAGTCCCACCTTTGAACAATCTAATCCCTTTCCACACACCTATCTCCCTTGAATTTGACACTATTTGGATATTGCTCACTTACAGAATTTATCACAATAAGTATGCATAATGTATAGGCATTACAGTTTAATGTCTACAGAGGCAACAACTTACGAAGAATGTAGTTGTTGCTGTGCCATTCCCCATGGGACCTACAAGTAATTGCACATCCCCATGCAAATAGCACTTTAATTTCGGCCTAAATTTTTAATGTTATAAACCATTGATTCTTTTTTTTATTTTTTCCTTTTCATGGCCCGTTGTAGGGGGGGTAAATTCATCAACAACCAAACTCTGCATTCCCCTGCATATTCCATACAAGCCCTTGAGTTGTCACCCCGCATCTTTGCCTCAACACTAATTCAAAATGAGACCTTTCAAGCATCTTCTCCACCATAATTGGAATGCATTCATGCGGGCGTCGCGGGGCTAAGATCATTACCTCATAGGAACTTTGAGAAGTGCCTCTCCTTCGAACAATATTATGATATATATGTATATTCATATCATCTATGCGGCATAAATGAATTTAAAATGCATGTCATGGAGATAACCAACAGCACTAAACAATCAGAAGGCCTATAGCACCACAGAGTTTGAATTTAACCCCAAATGCAACATTGAGTAGATCCAACCACACCCCTACAACACTATAGAACATGTATTTAAACCTCAAGGCCTCAAAGCCCAAAACATCATGATAAAACCCTAAAATTCATTTCTTTCTCACAATATGACAGCAAACAAAACCAACTAACAACAATTCACAATTCAAAACACACAGAGAGAGTGAGAGAGAGACCAAAAGAATTATTAAGAAATGGGAACTCACCTGATTCCGAATCTGAATCCGAATCCGAACTCGAACTGCTAGAGCTGCTGCAATCCGAGCCGAAGACCGACGTCAAAAGCATTCCTGCTCCGGCGGCAATCGTCCGAACGGGGGCGAGGAGGCCGGAAATCCAGCTAGGGTTTTCAGAGGCGGGAGGGGATTCGGGGCGGAGGTAGGGATGAGCGGCGTCGGCGGCGTAACGCCTGCCCCGGACGATTTTTCGGCCCGATACCGTTTCGTTCGCGGTCGCGCCGCGAGCCCTAAAAGCAGAAGACATGGTAAGGAAAAAAGAGATGAGAGGTGGAGACGTGAAAGATACGAAATTGAGGAGTGTTGTAACGGTTTCGAAAGGAGGAAAGATGGGGTTTTTGATATCGTAACGGGTGGAAATGTGAATTCCAGGTCGGTAAATGTCGTTTTTCTACCTGTCATGATTTTTCATCATCCATGGACCGATGCTTTTTCCGCGGCATACTCTTCGGGTACCCTTTCCCTTTCTTCTTCTATTTTTTTTTTTTCAAGTTTCTCTCTTTTCATTTTTATATTATTATATTATATATATATGAAAAAAAAACTCAATTTTCCATGAAAAACCTTTTCCCATCTCCTCTATTATAAATGGTTTTCTGCATAATCACTAAAAAGTTAGTTCATTTTTTATAATTTTTCTCGAGAAATAGTAGCTACATCGAGAATTTAGACAACGCAAAAAAAGCTTTTTTATTTTTCAATTTTTTTCCTGCAGAAAAAATGAATGCTAGTTTGGTACGCCTTTTATTTATTTGAAATATATTTGATTTATATGATTTTAATTGAAATAAAGTTTTTTTTTTGCCCAATATTTTCAGCCCATTTTAAGACCCTTTCGTCTTATGCTCAATTGGAAATCCAACTTTAGAGGATACGGATGAGTCCATCCAATGAGCTTTAGCGACAGTACACTTTGACCGATAAATTACTTTTTGCTAATAAACAACTTGGTATGTAAGCTAATCTTAATTTTACATTCATTTAGACATTAATTAACAGTAGTGATTACTTTGAAATTTTGTATGCTTTTGATCTATCTTCACGTTTTTTTTTTGGGTAATTTATCTCATTTTGAATTTTCTTGAATTCATATGGATTATTATGAATATTTAAGAGGATTAGTTGTGTATCATTTGCCTCATAATTATCATAATTTCATCGAGCATAGAGTTTTATTAAAAATGATCTTCTCTTAAAAATTATTTATGTTTTAGTTAATGATTTTGGCTAGCTTCCTTTGAAAGAGAGGTCACCATAGGGGGAAGAGTTGGACCAGTATGGTACACCTCTCTATTTTGTTGCGATACATAAAATCCTCGGCTTGGTAATATTTAAAATTCCTATGAATTGTGATAACAAAAAATGATTGTAAAAACACCAAATAACTCCTACAATTTGACATCATTTACAATATCAATAACTCATTGTTTAACCTCCTAATGGGCAATTATATGCTTTTTTTTTTCATTGAGGGAGTAACTACTCTTTAAAAAGTTATATAAATTCTTAAGTTGATTTGTTTGCATATGATACATAAAAATTGAATGAATGAAAATTCATGTCATAATGGGTAAACAATGAAGATCCAAGGTGAATGTACAAAAATGACCTTTCAAATAAACTCTTAGTCTCATACCATGGTGAAAAGTGAGTAAGAGGACGATGAAATATCATTTATGCTTTTTTCCTTTTGTAGAGCTCATTTGACTATCAATTATTATGTATGATTTTAATGTTTTTGAGTACCTAACATATATTCCAGCAACCCCATGATGTGTTTTTAATACAAAATGATTCATATCTCACTTTTAAAATTCTGCTTTCCTATAAAATAATGGTTATTTAATATTTCTTTTTTAAATTCACATTTCATTTTTCATTTTTAACTAGTTATAGCATAAATTCTATTTATTCAAATTCCACATAAATCTCACTTTTTACCGGAATTAACTTCATATCCTACTAAACATTAAACTTGTTTTTCCTCCAAAGTCTCCAAAGTTGGAATGTGTTCTATTTGGGGCATCATCCTCATTCATCCCTCCAATTTCTTTCAATCAATATCATGGAAGAATAAAGAATAGTTTGATTTCAAAAAGGTAGAGTTCTTATCGTGCTCCCGCGGTGTACGCTACATGTGACTCGTTTCGGCTAAACTCTAACCAACGCCTATGACCTCTCCTCCACTCATTGTGTCATCACTCCTAAAACCATACCACCTTCTCCTACTCCTCTGTGCTTCCCCCAAACCCTAGAATTTGCAGAACAACAAGAGAATAATCAAACCAAATCAAATCAAAGCCCCAATTTCAGCTCAATCTCATCTTCCCCACATCCATCCAATCTGAGAATCTTGGATTTTATTTCAGATCTGTGTCCGATGGGTTGAAGGAGGAAGGAAGAGTGGACAATTTGATGGAGTGGGACAGCGATACGGACTCAATCGACGGAGTAGAAGAAGAAGAAGATGGGTTCCTCCTCAGCGACGGTGGGCCCCTTTCCTTCAACGTCGGCAGCCTCCTCCAATCTGCGGCGCCGTGCGGGTTCGTCGTCACCGATGCTTTAGAGCCCGACCACCCAATCATATATGTCAACACTGGATTCGAGCAGACCACTGGATACCGGGCGGAGGAAGTCCTCGGTCGGAATTGGTACGTTTTTTTTTTTTTTGTTGTTAGGGTTATGTGCGTTGATGAAGAAAATGACATAGAAATGGAGAATCTGAAATGATAAAGACAAGTGGGGAATCTGAAATGAGGAGAGACATAGAAATGGAGAATCCCCTTTTGGGGAACCACCACTTTTTTTTTTTTGTCTTCGGAAGGGGAAAAGCAAAGGCTATGTAATGAGAGAATCATTTTTGGAACCTTTGGGGCACGTTTGTTTGTGTGCAGCTGTGGGAACCTGGATCCACCAAGTTCAGAAAACCATCCCAACCCCATCATAGAAAATGGTTTTGTGCAGAATTACTGAAAAATCAGTTAAAGTTTTTGGCTTTTCCTGGCAGAAACATGGCCGCACCAAACTTGGTTTTTGCTTTGGAAAGCCGAAAGCTTTCCATGCACTTTTCTGCGGAAATTTGGTCCCCATGGACCCAAACGTGCCCTTATTTAAATAGAAGAATAACTAATACAAGAAGCATGATTCCTCATGGCATAATTTGGCAATTAATGGTGAATTAGAGATGGGGGGAAAGGAACAAGTAATAGACTGCCACCCCCAAAGTATTGGCTTTTTTTTTTTTCTTTTGCTTTGGCACTAACAAATGAATTAGCCCTTGCACAGGCTTGAAAACCCAGTGGACAATGCCTCTATATATTAAAGCAGGATGAAATACAGTTCATTGTTGATTACTGAATGAGTAGATGGGCAGTAGATTCATCATTAAACTAGGTATCAAACAAGGCAAATGGGGAGACATTTGAGGCGAAGGATATGGAAGAGATAAGGTTAAACTATCATGTTCTTGCTGTAGACGAAACATATAATGAACTTGAAGAATTGGAAATTGGTGTAAATAAAGTGATGCAACTTGGGGTGAATGTTAGGGGTTTCGTTGAATGGATGGAAAGGTGTTTGACATGGCATAATTTCTCTATTTATGGTGGATGAGAGATGGGCCACTTAGCAAGGGGGGAAGGAATATGTGTTAAAAGTTTAAAGGTAAGAGGAGACTCACAAATTTGAACTTATCAATTAAAGGGCAAAGGAAATGAGGGATGAAAGTGGGTTATTGATGATCATTGTGTGAAAATTTTAGGGCTTGGGCCTGTCTACCAACCATGTTATGATTAGAAGTTAATGAATGCTAAAGTAAAGATTATTTTGGTTCTTAATATTATGGGCGAACTCATGAGCATACTATGAGATTGGTGTTTAGATTACCATTAAAAAAAAGAGAGATTGGTGTTTAGAAGAAGTGGTAGTTGGCTGGCCAAATATGCGATAGGCTTGTTTGATTATGCTCTTTGGTAGATATTGAACTCATCTGTGGCATATTTCTTTGGGTGCTCACTGCAAACTGTGGCCTGATCCTTAGATGTGGGTAATATTAATTCAAGTTATTATTAAATGACCTCCCCCTAGATTATTGGGGGTGATCTCAATGCTATTAACTTTTTCTCATGAGAATAGAGGGGATGTAGATTCAAAGTAGCAATGTGAGTATTTGGGTTCGGTATCTTGATTTGGTAGGTCTATAAATGGGAGGAGCTTCTTGCACATTGCCAAAAAATAAATCAGACCCAGTTATGTTAGGGTTGACTGGTTTTTGGCATCAGCCAAGTGGATGACTTTGTTTTCAGATATGACATGTTGTGATTAGTGATTACTTCGACCTACATCTGATCATTGTCCAATTGTTCTTGATTTACTTTTGAGTTGGTGGTGCCATGCCCAATTTTTGAGTTGTTGTTGTTAAAGGAGAATGTTTTGCAAAGCAAAGGTCAAGAATGGAGTGCAACCTCAAAAGTAGGAGGTTATGTTAGGGTTGACTGGTTTTTGGTGTCACCCAAGTGGATGACTTTGTTTTCAGATATGACATGTTGTGATTACCTCGACCAACATCTGATCATTGTCTAATTGTTCTTGATTTACTTTTTGAGTTGGAGGTGCCATGCCCAATTTTTGAGTTGTTGTCAAAGGAGAGAGTTTTGCAATACAAAGGTCAAGAATGGAGTGCATCCTCAAAAGTAGAAGGTTTTGTATCTTTCAAATGTTAAAGAAGGGATGCTACTGTTCTGGTTAATATATAGGCTCTTAATGCACGAGGAGGCCGTTTTGTTGAGGATAAATATTGCGAGATCATCGTTTGCTTGCAATAAGACATGAATGAATGCGAAGGACGTTCACCACCTATCACAATATTTACTTTTCACATCATTGTTTTTTACCCTTCTTATTTTAGATGAGATGGATTATGCAATGGAATCTGATCTCACTTTTGGAGTCTTGAAGGTTTGAGGTTCGTAAACATACGAGATTCATTTTTGATTAGTTTTTTTGTAGTTTCTTTTCTATGGTCGATTACTTCTTCATCGTCGTCATCATCATCATCAAATCCTTCTCTCACGTATGTTGGTTTGGCTCTGTGAATTCTGTTTCTCCATTCTGATTTATCTCGAGCCGAATCCTTGGATAGGCCGTGCTTCTTTCGATCTATCCTTATTACTTTCCTTTGTTGTATTTGGCTTACTCTGTTTCCTCGGTGGGCCATCAGCCTGTATAGAAAGGTGTTTCCTCAAGGGCGTTGTTGTGAGACTGCGTTGGGCATGCCTAAACTATCTCAAATGAGTCTATCTTAATTTATCACCTATTGATGCTGACCCTAGATGCTCCCGAAAGCAATTATTTTTTATTCTATCATTCTTAGTTTAACAATACACTCATCTCAACATTCTCGTTTCTGCTACACTCATTTCGTGCTTGTATTGCTTCTTAATTGACCAACATGCTGCTTTATATGTCATAGCCGGTCTAATCGTTGTCTTGTTTTCCAAACTAAGGTTAATATATCAAATAGTTAAACGCTTCCATCACATTCCTGTTCCTTATTTATCGCTGAGACCTCTTCCAAATCCCATAAATTCTTAAGAGGTTTAGTTAGTAAAAAAATGACCTCTTCAAATTAGAAAAAAAAGGGTAAAAAATACTAATGAGTCATTGGTCGTGGTTTTCTCCACCTCGACTAATCTCATGAATTGTAAGATTCGATAAATCACTCATCGAGTCTTAAGATTTACACTTGAATCGTAAGATTCACCCATAAATGGGATTCACGGTATAAATACGAATATTTTTTTCCCTTAGGATTTGATATGAATCATAGGATTTGGGATATGAATCCTAGGATTTTAACAATGATGGGTATAACCTTATTTACATTAGATATCTCAAGTTTACTTCAATGAAACTTAATGAAAATATTGCAGTTACTAAGGGAAAAGTTGTAGAAGGGATACAAATCTTAATCGACTTATGTCTAACCCGTAAACAACTTAGGAATCCGTCCCAAGCTGTATGGCTCAGTTGGTTGGGACATGGGTGTGTGAGCGGGTGTTTGTGTGTTCAAATCCCTTATGTAGCTAAAATAAAAAACACTTAAAAAGAAACTTAGGAATCCTATCTAACCCAAACTGACATAACCTTACCCTAAATGACCTAGGAATCCTATCCAGCCAAACTGACTGATGCAGGCCCTAGGGTTAGGGCTTGCGCTGGAAGTGCTAAAAGCACAATGGGTGCCAAAGCACTTGTCCGAAGACACAATCAATCTCCGCAGAGATAATAAACGAGGACGCACCTCAATGGGAAAACCCAATTTCATTAATCAACAACTGAATAATTCTTTACCACAATGCCATATAAATAAGAAAGATAACTTAAGTTTTAAGAAACCTACTTAAACTAGGAAACTAGAATATTATCCTAATTACAATAAAATTAGAAACTATTAACATAAAAATAAATCTCTAAATATATGTGGGCCCTACACATGTGGCCATGAGGTCTACGCTGCATCATTCTCCCCCACTTGAAAAAAAAACTCGACCTTGAGTTCGGAAAATGTCCATCTGGATCAAAGATCAATCTGACGAACTTCCGATTTGTCGGTTGATCTATAACTTCTTGGCACAGCTTCTTTTGGTGACTGAATTTTGCATAATGCGAGATCGAATGAAGTGATGATTTAATTCTTGAATATTGGCCAGTTGCACACATTCTCCAATTAGAATTGGCCGATCTCCGAGGACAAAGTCAATATGAGGATCGTAGATGATGCGAACTTCTTTGACAATCTCCTGATTAATGGTCTTTTCATTGGATAGATTAATTTGATTTTCTGGAGGCGGGCTTGCCATAGGATCCATTAGATAATTAGACTCCATAACGTTATCTTCATTGTCCGTTTTTTCTTGTTCCACCTGTAAATGATGAGACTCTGGTTCCTTTTCTTTAGATTCACGGGAGGCATTCTCCAAGAGTGGCTCCATTAATGGGACTTTTGTGATTGGCAAAGACTTCTCTTCTTGCATTTTAGCTTTTCGGAGGCGATAACGCTTCATCAAGCGCTCAACACGAATCGCTTCCCAAAATGCTTCATACATATCTTTGTATTCCTTCTCCACATTCTCAATATACTTGGTCTCAAACCGTTGAGAAAGTGATTGAAATCAAGTGTATCTCCCAATTCACATAAATAATGTAGAATTTCAAATTCATAAGCATATTCCTCAACAGACAATTTTCCTTGTGTCGAAGTAATATACTGCTCAAAACAGTCTTCACTTGCATAATATCTTTTCCCATATCTGATTGCATATATAATCCTTTTAGCCTTTTTGTTGATTTCTGTAAGCTCTTTATTGGTTTCTGTAAGCCTTCTATTTATTTCAAGAAGTTGCAAGTCCATCTTGGCTGACAATTCCATATTAGCTTGATGCAAAGACTGAAAAATTTAACGCTCTTCAAAATTAAAATCAAACTGACAGGAATACAGGATGTGTAGATCTCACTGATTGGAGTGCACATGTGAAGATGGATCGTCGATCGGAGTCCGGATGGAGAAGATCTTGCTATTTGAAGATGGATGGCTGAAGATTTATGGAATATGACGAATCTAGGCCCACTTGCTGATGAAAATATAATTCTCCTCTATTATTCTATTCTTGTTCTTTCTTTGCTTTTCTTTCTCTCTTTGCTGGGTAGGGGATGGGGACGATTGAGTTCTGCTGGGAAGCAATTTGGGTTTCGGGTTTGGTGATTTGGGGTTTGGGGAAAAGTATGGATTTGGGGTGTTGATGCTTAGGGATTTGGGGTAGGGATTTGGGATTGGTGCTGGGGTTGGGTGAACGGAAAGAGAGATAGGGTTAATCATGCCGACGATCGAGGGATCGTTCGGATCTGATACCAATTGAAGCAGGCCCTAGGGTTAGGGCTTGCGGTGGAAATGCTAAAAGTACAATGGGTGCCAAAGCACGTGTCCGAAGACGCAATCAATCTCCGCATAGATAATAAACAAGGACGCATCTCAATGAGAAAACCCAATTTCATTAATCAACAACTGAATAATTCTTTACCACAATGCCATATAAATAAGAAAGATAACTTAAGCCCTAAGAAACCTACTTAAACTAGGAAATTAGAATCTTATCTTAATTACAATAAAATTAGAAACTATTAACATAAAAATAAATCCCTAAATCTATGTGGGCCCTACACATATGGCCATGAGGTCTACACTGCATCACCGACATAATGGTTCTATAAATAAGACTTCCATAGTTTCAAAGGAAGAAAAGATAGAAGAGGAGGAAGAGAGAGAACAAAGGAGAGGAGGAGGAAGAGAGAACAAAAGGGAGAAGATGGAAGGAAATGGAAAATGAAAGAAAGGAGATGGAGGAGGAGAAAATGAGAGTCTGTACAAACTTTAAGTTACAAAAATTTTTCTTTTTAGTTTGCTCTGTATGTCCATATGGTTTGAAAAGTTGAAAAAAATTTAACCATTGATTTTGACCATATTTGATAAGTTTGACAGTCACATTTTGAGACTCGGAAAATCCGGATCTTGGGGTGTGGCAAATGACTTCTAAATCATCTGAAAGATCTCCTCCAATTCCACTTGGACCTATTTTGGTACCCATATGGCCATATCAACTTTAATTTAAGAGCACCTTCCAGAGGGCGAATCCATGAAATGAACCCCCTTTGCCTTGACTGATGCAGGCGAGGTTCATGACCAAGTCCCACCATGGCCTATGGACCAGTTCTACGCCCATTGTGACTGGGCCCATGATCACAAGGTCCACACATGTACTCAAATAGAGAACTAGCCTCCTAACTTTCCAGCCATGCAGCATGCTATGTAAGAATGGGCCACACTAGTTATATGTTCTTTTTGTTTCCACTTGTTATTGGCTTTTTTTTTTTTTTTTTTTTTAAGTAATTTAATATTTTAGTTCATGTGTTTTTTTTTCATCTCTAAGTCTACATGCAAGTTTTGTTCAACTCGCTAGAGTATGCTCTTGGTTGTCCTTACGACTTCTATGCCTATGTGCATTGCCTTATATGTGATCTCAAATTCTTGATTGAAACCTTGTAGCTGTAGAACTAGTGCTTTAGTAATGATGGTGTTGAATCTTAAAGGGTGGTAAACAGGCTGCATCAGGTCAAAATGGGCTGGGTTAACCTGCTGGGTTGTCTACAGATTGAAGCCGTATTTGACCCCTTTAAAAAAAAAAACCCTAGAAGTGTTGATGGACTCAAGCATCTTGAACACCTTATCAAAGACCGGGAGCCATAGAACTGGCTCCTAAGTTATCTTTGCCTTTAGTGTCACGTGTCTTTGTAGCTTCTTACTGGTACTTAGAACTTGCCTTTCTTTGTGTGGTTGGTAATTGAGGGCCTGAGGCCATACTTGCCTTTCTTCATGCAGTTGTTAGTTGACGCCATAATGGTGCTAGTGTGTTTAAACTAGTGTGCGCATTCGCGCGCGCGTGCAGAGTCTGGGTGTGCGTGTATTTATGCCATAATGGTGTTGTCTGTGTGCGTGCATGAGAGAGATACATTGTAGAGTTGTAGAGCAGTTTATTTTCCTTACTGGTTACATCAAAGGTTTAAAGTGAGATCAATGTTGAAATGCATTGGAGAGAGAAACATTATAAGTTAACTTGATTTTTGGGGAAGTGTTATAGTTTGTTTCCTTATTAGTAATATAAAAGGTTGAAATTCCGTAAGTTGTGAACTTCAGATAAAGAAAAAATGTATATAATATATTATTTGGTGTTAACTTAATCTGGTTCATACTAAGAGTTTTAGGTATTTTTTCAGCCGCTTCTTGCAGTGCAGAGGGCCGTTTGCTCAAAGAAGGCATCCATTGGTGGACTCTGCAGTAGTTTCAGAAATACGGAGATGTCTTCAGTATGGCATTGAGTTCCAAGGAGATTTACTGAATTTCAGGAAAGATGGGTCTCCATTAATGAACAGATTGCGGCTAACCCCAATATATGGGGAGGATGACATAATTACTCACTTCATCGGCATCCAGTTTTTCACAGAGGCAAATGTTGATCTGGGTCCACTGCCCAGTTCTTCGAAGGAATTGAAGAGATCAACCAATCCCTTTCTATCTAATCTGGCCATTTACCGTCCCTTAGCAGCAGTGCTCGGAAATGGCTTCCGAGATTATTGTGGAATGTTGCAACTGAGTGATGAAGTTTTATCTCAGAAGATCTTTTCAAGGCTGACTCCAAGAGATATTGCATCAGTTGGTTCTGTGTGCAAGAGGCTTTATCAGATAACGCAGAACGAAGATCTCTGGAGAATGGTTTGTCAAAACGCATGGGGCAGTGAAACAACCCGTGCATTAGAGATGGTTCCTGGAGCAAAAAGATTGGGCTGGGGCCGGCTGGCAAGAGAACTGACCACCCTTGAAGCAGTAGCATGGAGGAAGTTAACTGTAGGTGGTGCTGTGGAGCCTTCCCGCTGCAATTTCAGTGCTTGTGCTGTTGGAAACCGGGTTGTCCTTTTTGGTGGGGAAGGAGTCGATATGCAACCAATGAATGACACTTTTGTATTGGACTTGAATGCTAGTAACCCTGAGTGGCATCATGTCAAGGTGAGCTCCCCACCTCCTGGCCGCTGGGGCCACACTCTTTCCTGCTTGAATGGGTCGTGGCTGGTGGTCTTTGGAGGCTGTGGGCGACAGGGCTTACTAAATGATGTTTTCATCTTAGATTTGGATGCTCAGCATCCGACATGGCGTGAGATCTCAAGTCTGGCCCCACCGCTCCCTAGATCGTGGCACAGCTCTTGCACTCTTGATGGCACGAAGCTGGTTGTCTCTGGAGGCTGTGCCGATTCTGGGGTACTTCTCAGCGACACATTCCTATTGGATCTAACCATGGAAAAACCTGTTTGGAGGGAGATACCAGTAGCATGGACCCCACCTTCTAGGTTGGGGCACACGCTTTCTGTTTATGGTGGTCGTAAGATATTGATGTTTGGCGGCCTTGCTAAGAGTGGGCCGCTTCGATTGCGTTCCAGTGATGTGTTCACGATGGATTTAAGTGAAGATGAACCCTGTTGGAGGTGCATAACTGGGAGTGGGATGCCCGGTGCTGGAAATCCTGCAGGAATAGCTCCGCCACCCCGGCTTGATCATGTTGCAGTAAGTCTCCCAGGGGGTAGGATTCTGATCTTTGGTGGGTCTGTGGCGGGCCTTCATTCTGCGTCACAGCTGTATCTTTTGGACCCAACTGAGGAGAAGCCAACCTGGAGGATATTGAATGTACCCGGCAGATCCCCGAGATTCGCTTGGGGGCACAGTACGTGTGTGGTTGGAGGAACAAGAGCTATTGTTCTTGGGGGTCACACCGGAGAAGAGTGGATGCTGAGCGAGTTGCATGAGCTGTCATTGGCGAGCTCCATTATATGATGTGAAGGAAGTCATGTTCCATCAGACTGGAGTTACGGCAGAGCCTTGAAACGGATTAGCATGATCAGATTGGTAGTCCTGAAAGTTATTTGCTGGAGAATGGGTCTCATTTGATGCATACCTTTGTTGGGTTCCTGTTCACAGGTAGGTATCTGTAGTTGGGAACTCTCCTGTTTATGTTTTGGATGCATTTTCATGTGGCAATCTGTTTGCAGCAGATGGAGACAAGTTAATCCAAGCGGGGCTTGTGTGAATCAACTTTCTGTAAGTAGGCACTCTCAAGTAGGAATATATGCGAGGAGTGTTAGGAGGCAGTGGCATTTACATAGCTTTAACTGTTTATTCTTTTACCTTTCTTTGGTTCTGGTCCAGTATTCTGCGAGAAGGGTCTGTATATGGTATGTTACTTTACGTTGGTCTCTTGTATTGGTGTTACTAGCTGACTTCCAATTTAAAAAAAAAAAAAGTTTAGCTGACCTCTTCTGTTCTTCGTGGGTTCTGTTGTGAATGAACTGAAGCATTTATCTTCCTTTCAGATGATCTTTGTTATAGAATTACTTCAGTTTTTATTTTGCTACTTTGTCAACTGCAAAATCATTGAAAACTCAAAAGATTTTGAATGCCTGGCACGTAAATGTTCTGATCTACCTCAAATGCTAGTGGTTTCAATGTTTAGTAGAGTGATCTATCATGGTCTTATGTGTGCGCTCTCTCCCATATAATTACAAATGTCCAGGGTATCATCTCCTCCATACCATTCATATGTGACCAGCTCGTGGACCCACCTGGATGCATGTCTCATGAACATGCCAATTTCCCACGAATGCTTTTTATGAATTATTATGCCAATTTCCCCTTTCAAGTGTGTAAATTGAAGAGCAAACTTCGGTGAACTTTTAAATATTTTTGTTATAGAAAGTCTTGGAATCCAATAACTATGCTATAACCAAACAATGGGCCACTACCCGTAAAAATACAAAAGCAAAACCGAGCGCCATTGTCGGAATAATATCTCTTTCAAGCTTATGCAAGCTTATTACAACCAGCACAAGAGGAATTTCAAGAGGGGTGGAAAGACTATTTGGAGATCAGACAAAAGTAGGATCTTCCTCTTGAGCAAATTTTTTATAAAAGAAAAATAGATCACAAGGGCTTGAGGAGAAAAGCCCCCAAAAGAATACCATGTACGAAAGCACGGCAACTCTAAAAGAACTATATTAGCTGCAACTGAGTTGAGGGAGAGCCATTCTTTGCACTAAGGTTGGTGATAATTGAATCGAGGGACTTGCTTGTAAGAGGGAAGACTTCAGGAAGGTTCGCCAAATTGAAAAGCCACTCCCAAAGCCTTTTTGCGATGTTACTGGGATTTTTTTTTCCGTCTGATTCTTGATGAGAAAGGCCTACAGGACAAAAGGAGGCTAGCTGAATTCCTATAAATCTTGCCCATAAATCTGGTTGGGGTTTTCTGAGAAAGAGGCGCTATACAATGTAGCTGGATTTGAGGGCGAAGGAACTTGTTCCACACCTACTTAGACCATGGTTTTAGATTGCTGCTGGACCTGATCATTTCCCACAATTGTTTAAGAGAAACTGTAGAGGAGTTCAGTGATGTCCAAATTAGGGAATCCTGATGAGAATGAGCTGGCTGGTCTTGCAACATACTTAGGGAGTCACTGGTTAGATCCAAGGAGAAAATAAAAGAAGAGGCTGGAGACTGACTGCCAACCCATTTGTCATACCACAAGCTAATGTATTTCCCACATCCAATACTCCCAATGATTTTCAAGAGAGAAAAAGTAGAAAAGGGCTCTGATTTTCCTCCATATACTCTGAACCGACTGTTGAAGGGTTAGGATGCCATGGAGAGAACCTATTATCATATTTTAGCCTTAGACCAAGTAGCCCATAAAGAACCTTTGCAGAAAACTTTCCAGCCAAGCTTTTGCAAATTTGGCAGCCAAAGTGATCGATCAAGTTGCCAACTCCAAGACCACCTTTTGATTTCTGGAGGCACACGACATCCCAGCTGAGCTGATCAAACTCCTCTCAGACTGAACATCACTCCCAGACCACAGAAAATTGCACCATAAGTACTGCTCCAAATCTTCGCATAAGGCTTTGGGGATAGGGAGAGTCAAAACGATGTGAAGGGGAATACTAGAGAGGACATGCTTAATGAAAATGAGCCCTCCGGAGTGAAAGAATTTTACGCTTCCATCCTGATAATTTTAGCCTATTTGGTCCATCAAGTTTATGCAGTACCTGAATTTTGGACCACTGTAAGATAGGGGAAATCCTCTTGAGTTACAGTTGCACTGAGTTTTTTTTTTACATGAAAGTCCCTTTTTCTGACCCATAGTCTTTTGACATGGAAGTCTGTTTCTCTGATCTGTTAAGTCTCTTCGGTTCATTTCTAAGTAGTCAGGGGAAAACGGCAGTTATTGAAGGGGTAAATGGTGAATGGTCAGAAATAGGGATCTAAAGAGGACGGAGACTTCTTTTGATTTGTGTTACTAGGATAAGTGCATGTAATTATTTTCTATCAAGGAGACCATTTATACCTCTTGACCTTTAATCTCAACAGTCTTAGCCCTTCCAATAGAGAACTTTGTCTAGAAAATGATTTCAGTATGTACCAGTAACATGCACTTGTGATATGCATGTTCATGTGAATTGGCCTTATACACAGAACACAGCAAGCAGATGTCATGTCAGACCTTTTATTTTTTTTCCTTGGTACCATGGGGTTCAACCATTGTACCTTCATGATCATCATCATGGTCAGCATCATTATTTCTCCATAGTTGTGGCTCAACTCAAGTCATGCTTGCACCCAATAAAAAAAACTGAGCTATTATTCCAAACTTCTCAGTTTTATGATTTTTTATTTTTTTTCATTTTCAAATGGTTAACCCATGTTTGGCTAACTTTAATCTTCACAAGTACCTATCAGAGTTTTAAAACATTGATTAAGAGAGATTTGTATCAGGAGTATAGATCTTGGATCATATTGCCATTTGATTGTATTGTTTATTTATTTATTTATCACTTCAATGAAAGTGTGAGTGGCTCATGGTACTCAGTCTTGCCTTGGCTTGAAAAGAATGGCCAATGGTCCAGTGTGTTTTCTTTTGTATAATTTTGTCATGATAAAAGAGTATACAGCTTCTCCGGAGAGAGAGAGAGAGAGAGAGAGAGAGGGGATAAAATGGGTCAAATATTAAGCTCATGTTCAGCTTGGGTTGGTGGGTTGGCTAGGATGTATTTTGTTTGGAAACTTAGACTTATAACTCGTAGTGTTGCATCCTATATACGACTTAAGTTAAGTCGGCTAGGATGTGTTATTAATCAGGATAGAAATGTCAACCCAACACTGAAATAAAAAGGGACTACCTCGGCCCTCAGTTATAGGTCGGGTCAGGAATTGTCACTCCTAATTATTCTTTTTCTGCCGTGTACGCATTTACGTTTCAGGTTTAAGGTTGGTTTGGATATATACATTTTGACCAGAGTTAAGAGTTCAGATTAGACTGATGTGTAGAGGACTTTCAAAAGAGTTAAAAGTGAGAGGTTATTAAGCTAAAATCTCTCTCTTTATGCATGAGAAAGTATACAATTTAATAATTTTATTGTAACATTTTAAAATAAAAGTACCTTATAGCATAAAATTCAACTCTACTTGGACCCAACACGAGGTAAGTTTAGTATCACGAATCATAAATCCATCATTCATGTTAGATATGAGCTAGAATAGGTGTGAATTGTGATGGATTTGGGTTTGGCCCAATCCTTAACAAACATGACCGGTTTCCATGATGCCAGTAACATATACCTAGCACCGAGCACATGGGATAATTTCCTTATACATGGTTGTGATCAGGGATTTGAAGATTTTCTTGGGCCCCTCCTATGTACAAAAAATAGCCTCATCCGATCATCCGAATTTTATCATACAAGTTCCATCATATTTGCACCGATCCAAATGGATTGGACCATTGGATTGACTACACATCCAATCCGAATGGATTGAAATTGTGGGCCTTAGATGATAGGGTTAGGATGATTAGATGAAGCTGATTTTTTGTACATAGAAGGGGCCCAAGTAGATCTTCAGATCCCCATAGACCCCATCCCTAGGTGGGCCACCATGTGGGCCCTACAGGGCGACACTTACAAACTTGCATTGGATCACACATTCTTAATTTATAATTCATCTACAGGCCAGGGGACAATTACTACTGATCCATTTAAACCAATCAACTTTGTAAGAGCCACCCAGAATTCGGGAAAAAAAAGTCTAATTATAAGTTGCTATTTATTTCTTTTTCACAAATTTCAAATGTAGGTTTGGAATACTGTTTCTTTAATTTATCTAATATTTTAAAAACTTTATAGTTATTATGACTTCTTTCATTTTTTAATGTCTAAATCAGGTTTAACTTCACCTCAATCTTCACCAGTACGACGTGCCTATCAAAAATTTTAAAACATTTGTTAAAAAAATATGTATTAGGAGTTTAAAGATCATTGTATTTTTCTTTATGGCTGCGAATGGCTTATGGTAGTGATCACCCTCGAAAATAATTGCTTATGATCTTAGTGTATTTTTTTTTTTTTATATATTCTCATGACAAAAGAGTATACAACTAGCCTCCATAGACTCCCTCCATGGCATTGCTGGCCCGGAAATTTTTACAAGCCCACATTTGACACTCATCCAATGGTAGATTCATTATAAAGCCATAAAACTTTGAGGGCTATAAATCAAGAAATCATGATGATCTATTGGATAAATATTTTTCAGACCCCTAGGTTTCATGGAGATCTTTTCATTTCCCACCTTCTCCATGATTGACATGGCCTTAGGTAGGCCCCATAGGCGAGTTCATACGTTACTTTGTGCCAACCATTTTCATGTTGGAACCCAGATCACTTAAGGCATATGACTCGCTCTCGGGGTTCAAAATCACGGTTCGCGGTCATCGCGACGCGGCTCGCGGTTATCGTGGTTCGCGGTCATCGCGTCGCGGTTCACGGTCATTGCGGCCCATTGCGGAGCGAATTTTTATTTGACCCCAAAAAAATATCCAAAAAATCCAGAATATTATAAAATGAAAGAAAATAATGCTTTTTTCCATTAGTGCACACTTTAAAGAAAAATAACGGTCCCCTCAAGTTATAATATCATGTTCATTGCTGTATTGATTTATATACTAAAATAAGCTGAAATATCATAAAATTGACATAATGCAACCATAATTTTGGGCAAACTAATAGTGTTAAACATTTAAAGTCTACAAGAAAGCAATAAGTACAAATAGAGTTAGTGCGTGTGCCTAATGCCACAACGAGTGGCGGCCTGGCTCGATATCATCATCATCATCATAATTTCTTGAAGGGTAGAAGGCACCAAATTGTTGTGTTACAGAGCCTCCACTCCCATAGTGCCCATAAGATTGTTGTGCCATTTTAAACTAACACATTATTAATGCATTTAAACACTGATTTGAAAAAATGTAAATGATATCAAGAAAAGCCCCAAAATTTTAAAATAAAAAAAAATCTAGATCTACACCTTAAAACACTAGATCTAGGGAAAAATTAGTGAGTAGCATCATATCTAACTCAATATAAAGCCTTTGGTCTATGTCTTACACAATCTTTAAAAAAAAAAAAAACCTAAAATAATTCGGATTAAAATAATGAAAAAATAAGAAATATTACAAAAAGTGTTAAAACTTGAACTTTTTTGCTCCAAAAGTATAGATCTAACACATTTCAACCATCTCTAAGTTATTTTGATGTTGAATCTTGAAAAGAACTCCAAAAAAAAAAAAGGCTTACCAAAGAGGTCCCTTGAGTTTGATTAGCTTTCCCACATACAAATCCACCCAAAAGTAGCTTAGATTTAAGGTTTTCCATGCCTTAGAAGTTGTAGCAGCCCTTAAGTAGCCTTAGAAAACTCTCAGGAAGAAGAAGAATGAAAAGGGTGGAAGAAGAAGGCATCAGACGTGTTTTTTTAAAAAAAAAAACTGTCAGACTATATAATGGCCGTTATATTCAATATAACGGCCGTTATAACGTTTCGGCCATTATAATCCGATATTTTGACGATATTTTATCTCGTTATATATCGCGGGCGTTATATGCAATATAATGTTGCGGTATCGGCCATTACCGTTACATAACGGCCGTTACGTAACGGTAACGGCCGCGATTTTGAACCCTGCTCGCGCTTGCTATGAGTGGAGCAATTAAGGTAAGCCATGTTATCCACAAATTCATGTGATTTTCTCCTTGGAAAAAGTTTGAAATGAATGAAACCAAAATCATGTGGGTTTTGGATGACTGGCTTACCATGATTGGTCCACTCACAGTGAGTGTATGCCAAATGTTTGTCTTCAAATAGACTAATTATACTCCCATCATCTTCTTACAAAGATTATTAATTTTCCTCCCTCCATCTTCCTACAAACGGTTTTTTTTTTTTTTTTTTTTTTTTTTTTTTTTTTTTTTTTTTGTCATTTTAAAGCATGGTGGAGATCTCACAATTCACCAGAAGATTAAGATTTTTTTTTTCTTTCAATTCATTATCATATATACATTTGTTTGTTTTTCTTTCAACTTGTCATATCCTAATTAATCTTGTTCTTTTGGATTTGAAAATGACAAAAAGTGGGGATTAAGATTTAAACTTTGACAGAAAGAGGGCATATGGACTGATATCACGACAAATATACAGAGAAGATTATAATTGCATGCACAGCCACATGGAAGGAACGAAATCTCCTCTCAGCTCATTTTGAAATATTCCATCATAATTAAAAAGCTAATTATGTGTTTAAAATGTATTTACGGGTAAAAATCCCGATTCGATACCACCTGTTTCTGGCACTTCTGTCCACAAGGTGCTGTTTAGTTTAATCTCTCAAGTAATATACAATGTTTGTAGAGATCCAAACGCATGTTACAGGCAATTTCCAACTTATTTTTCACCAACCCTTGCATGATTGCTAAAGATACCCATGCCAAGCCAAATATCCTAAACGTAGGAAATACGTGTAATTAATCGAATTCAACTAAAACAAACTTGAATTAAGAGAAGAAGACATGAATGCAATGCCTCTTCGTAGCGCACATGGTTATTATGAGGGGGTATCAATTATCATTCATTTAGATGTGCTTCTCTTGTGCATGTAGTTGAGTGAGTTTTTGTTTGGTATCTGAGAAGAGATGGGTTCTTCGAAGGACAGTATGCCTACCATAGCTATGTCACTGTTGCAATTCGGATTTGCAGTTGTGACTTTGTCTGCAAGGACAGCTTTTGCACAAGGAATGAGCCCAAGGGTGTTTGTGGTTTATAGGCAAGCCGTAGCTACTCTTTTTGTGGCGCCTATAGCATACATTTTAAACTGGTTCTCTCTCTCTCTCTCTCTCTCTCTCTCTCTCTCTCTCTCACACACACACACACACACAGAGTAATAGAAAAGCGCATGACCCGTAATGGCCCCTTTTTGTGTGAAGCATCTGAGCACGAGCAAGTTGTAAAGCACTCTGATTGTCACACTGAAGCGGAAAAACAGTCAACCTTACACTACTGTTAGCAAGTAACCATTTTAAGCACACAACCTCCTTAACAACGATAGTGGTGGTTGCTTGGTATTCTGCTTCTACAAAACAGAAACAACCCTTGGTTTCTTCTTGCTAAGCCAAGAGGTCACTCTCAAAAGGGAAGTGGGATCCACCCGAGAGGAAGTGTTGAAAAGTATTTATGCGATCTCTACTAATACCTTGAGGTTTTAGTAGGAATGGTTAGTTCGGAAAATTTAATACGGTATTAGAGCAAATCGATAGCTGAAAAAAAGCGTATCACCAAGTGAACCAACCGAGTTGCACCTGGGGGGGTGTTGAGGAGTGGGTTTCACATGAGGGGGAGTATTCAAAAGTATTTACGCTGCCTCTACTAACACCTCGCGGTTTTGGAAGAAATGGTTAGCTCAAAAAATTTATTTAATAATAGCTAAGCAATTCATGAGAAGTGTCTTTTAGCAGAACATATATATCTACGGGAAATATTCATGTGCATCTATTCCTCACCATATTACGGTGGAGGACAACATACTTAACATAGTGAGGCTGACTTTATGATCCATTCGAACCATTCACACACACGAGACCCCCTGAATTATACTGTATCCATTGAGTTTCTATTGATCCGAATGGATTGAACTGTTGGGTTGAGGGTCAAATTTCTTCTTCAATAAAAAGTCGTTAAGTTTGTGGGCCATGGATGAATGGGTTAGAGGCATGGGATTGAATCCAAACTTGATATATGAGCCTATCCAAGATGTCTCTTTTCATCTCCCCAAGTCCCATGATCAATGGGGCCCTAGGTGGCCCCCAAATTTGATATATGGGCCCATCCAAGATGTCTCTTTTCATCTCCCCAAACCCCATGATTAATGGGGCTCAAGGTGGGCACATTTCTCGACTTCCAAATTGTTTTTTGGGTAAGACATTTCGACTTGCACTTGATGTCAAGGCAGTTGTTTCCTTTTCTCCTTCCAGTGGCAATTTTTATGTATCCTAGTCTCGATTTTTATCTTGGGTCTTCATGTTCCACAGGAGAAAAGCAACACCAACAACTTTAAATATGAAGAGCCTTAGCATGCTGTTTTCAGCTTCTCTCATTGGGTAGGTTCATAGTTATTTCTGTTTTTAGTATACTAATTAATATACATGCTCTCACCCAAAAAAAGAATTTTTTAATATACATGGATACTACTTGTATTGGACCCAATCAGATCCCAACCAACCAATCGGCACCTTAGGGCTGGGTCAGGCTTGGGCTTGAGATACCCAATCAAATGTAAGGATGTTTAGCCCTCAACCTGATCCAATTAACCAACCAAAAGCTACAAACCTAACCTGTCCCCAATACCACTTCACATTGGAGCTCAAATTGGATCGGGAAGGTTCTGGGTTGGGTTTCGACCCACTTTTGGCTGGCTCTTCTATTACTTAATTGGCCTTGAATTGGCTTAAAAACCACCAGTAGCATCCTTGGTACTTCCTGTTTCTTTTATTATTATTGTTGTTGTTGTTTCTCTTTAATTTAGTATATACACCTATCTCCTACAGAGTAACCATCAACCAGAACTGCTATGCCCAAGGCCTATATTTGACATCTTCAACCATTGCAAGCGCCATGTCTAACCTACAACCAGCAGTTACCCTTGTGATGGCTGCTGCTTTAGGGTAAATCCATCAAAACCCTTCTTTCAGCTAGCTTAATATACCGCTTTAAATCATTAATAGTAGCTTGACTAGAAAGTGTAAATTCTCAATGTGTGGAACAGAAATAGAAAATGTGAGGATTTGAAACAGTTTTTTGGTGGAATTTTGAAATAAAAATGAAACAAGAACTGCTCAACTATAGATTCCAGTGCACATTTTTTATGT
Source organism: Umbellularia californica (assembly GCA_028538565.1). Classification (NCBI taxonomy): domain Eukaryota; kingdom Viridiplantae; phylum Streptophyta; class Magnoliopsida; order Laurales; family Lauraceae; genus Umbellularia; species Umbellularia californica. The sequence continues at coordinate 75,105,533 of JAPQWN010000006.1, read as the reverse complement.
TTGTTAAAGATTCTGTAACCAACTGAGAGAGATGAATTGCTTCTGTGTCCACAATACAAACAACTTTTATAGACTTTGTTGCTACTTAAAAATAGGACTATGAAAGTAACGACGGACTCAGGATTTTTATTTGGGTGGTGCAGACAATCGTCAAGTGAAGAAGTCAAATAATAAAATATTATTTTTAATATACTATTAAAGGAGTTTCTCAAATTACGCGGGTGTAGTCGCACCCACATGTGACCACTTGGGTCCGCCCCTACATGAAGGGTTTGTAGGGCCCTAGCTTACCATGGAGCTTTGAGACCATAAATTGGAGAGTCAAAATAGAAACTATGACCTTTATCTGGTGACCATCCACTTCTGTCAGGTTAATGGGGATGGGTATTTGGATAAAGGTAAATGTCAAAACCCTCTAATATTTACTAGGGCTTTCGAAGCTCCACACACTCTTGGTGCTATTTTCATAAGCAGTGGAGAGCTTCCAGTCTTAATTATGCAGCAAAACATCGCATCATTTAAAGCATGTTCGTGCATCGCAGTCTTTTCACAGCATTCTAGTTTTCCACTGAAAATGCAGGCTGAAGTTCACTTTCTACGAAGTTCTAAGTTATAGTATTGTTTGGTTGGCAATACATTTTCTACAGTGAATTGTGTTTTTTTCTTCTTCAGGGTTCTCTACATATTGGGTCCAAACACAAGAAAAAATGAATACACCCGAAAAAATGTTTACATGGAAAAAGAGAGAATCATTCTCCCTCATAAACTATTTTCATTTTTCATGGAAAATATTCCATAAGAGCATATCGTCAAGGTTTGGTCCACACTTAACACCATAAATTTATACCAAGGGTCCAATTCATCACCAATGTATGAGACATCACCAACTGAGGATTTACATGGTTGATACTCGATATTACTTGTGCTCAATGCACAAATGTAGCTATACAATATCAAAATATTGTAACTTTAACATGGTATTACACAAACTAATTAATCTGTTCAGATTAGAGAGTGTGAATATAAGAAGTTCAAGAAGCTTAGCTAAGGTACTCGGAACCATCGTCTGCATCTTGGGAGGTACTTCCATGGCATTGCTTAAGGGCCATAAGCTTCTAAACACGGAATCTCCAATACCCCCTTCTGTTTTCATCTCAAGAGGTGAAAATTGGTTGTTGGGATGCCTTTATCTCTTTGGAAGCTGCTGTTGCGGGTCCATTTGGCTAATTCTGCAGGTACTAACCTCATAGAGCAGTTCATTTTGATTTTCTCAAGCATTCAAATATCTTTTTTTATAGTCATATGCTTTGGTTGGCAGGTTCCAATGTTTGAGATCTATCCAGACCACCTTTCTATATCTGCTTGGATGTGTTTCTTCTCAATGTTGCAATCGGGAGTTCTCACATACTTCTTAGAACCAAATCCAAGAGCTTGGAATCTCAGTTCAAACACTGAAATCTTTGCTTGTTTCTTTGCAGTAAGTACTTGTTTATGTTAGCATTTGGTTTAGCCTACATACAACTACTTGGGGATAGATAGGCTGACAATGGGTGGGTTCAGATGCCGGTCGGGTTATGTTGAGCACCATAGTCAATCTGTATTTACTCGACCTGACCCAAACCCAACCTATTTATTAATTGGATAGGAAAATCTCTGACCAAAACCCTAAATTAACAGGGTGAGTTCAAGTAGGGTTGATGGGGTCATAGTGCAATGAATTGGGTTGGTGGATCACAACTAAAAATGAAAAGGGTCAACCTGAACCATGAATTACTGGTCAGGTTCAGTTTGGGTTGGTGGGTATGTTGGTGTGTCTCCATTCCTAGTAGGAGACCAACACATTCTCAGGTGGATTCCATCAATTAACAAATTTGGGTCAGTCAAAAATCATTCTCTGTTTTCATAAGCTTAGTCCTGCCTTCTTATGGCTTGCATTTCCTACTTAAACCTGCCTTCTTTAAATGTTCATATGCAGGGAATAATAGGATCAGGGGTATCGTATTACATACAATCATGGTGTATTTCAAGAAGGGGACCACTGTTCTCAGCAATGTTCAGCCCTCTAATGACTGTCATTGTAACAATCTTAGCTTGTCTGTTTCTTCACGAACAGCTTTATATTGGAAGGTATAATTTCCTATGTCATGAACCTTTGGTTATCTTCATAGTTCTAAGATAGAGTCCGAACAAGGATCTGGCGTTAAAAACATGCTAAGTTATCCAGGGTGGCCTGCCTGTTGGGCCCCAACTAACCAACCTTCCCCCTACATATTGCCTCCTTGTTGGTTTAGTCAAATCACCTGTATGAACAGTTGTGTGTAACTCCTACAATATCTCCAAATGACTGATACTTACGTTACTTGCAATGTTGTTCACTTCAGCTTGGTGGGTGCTATTGCTGTTGTAGCTGGTTTGTATGCTGTGCTTTGGGGTAGAGACAAGGATACAGAGACCAGATCAGGAGAAAAAATCTCAGGAGATGATAGCATGACGACTCCATTCATTGCAGATATAAATAACAGCTGAAAGGACTCACCTGGGAGTCTTGAGTGGCTTAAGGCATGGGTTTGCCCCCCTCCCCTTGTGAAAGAAGAATATTTGCTAAAAGGAGTTATTTGCCTTTTAGACTTGGGATAGGAAATTGGGTTTTACCTATGTAAATGCTATATATGCAAATATTACATATGTGAAAGGCATTGTCATTTTTGTCAAAATCATCATTTTCATATGAGTAAATGGGTACATCTAACATTTTAGATGTCATTAGGTGTTTTGGTCTTTTTTTTCATAAATTTCTCAAAATCCAAGAGAATTTATGATATATGCAAAATAAACATCTTAATGATTATCATTAAAGCGAGAATATCATTTTAGATCATGAATTAGGATCAACAAAAGAGCACAAATTTAGATCCATAGACTGAGACTCTTTTTTTTCTTTTCTTATTATTATTTTTTTTTTTTGCAAATTGCTCAAGTTCAAATTTATGAAGATATAAGATAACCAACTCTTAAGGTCTTTGGGTTATTAGTTGAATAAACAGATTGAAAATGTTGGATTACAAATATGAGTCTTATGGGAATTTAAAAAAAATAAAGGTGATTGACGGAGCCCACAATAATGTGTAAATAGTTTTATTTACACACCATTTTTACATTGCAAACAAATGTAATGATAGGTAACCATTACGCATGCGAATAATTTACATATATATGTTAATGATTGTGAACAAACAACCAGTAAGCTGCAAAATTGTCTTAGAGAACCTATCCTGTTGTCGAGTGGGTCACATAATCGAAGAAGTTGGGCTGATGACAATTATCCAAGTAGGACCCAATTGTAGGTTAGGATATTTCTCGGATATTCCTTTAGTTTAAATTTGATTTGGTTTGGATTAATCTTTAAGGTATCTTGAGAAGGTTTCTTTGTCTTCCTAGAATTGCTTTTTCGTATCCAAGCAGTATTACTAGCCTAGAAAAAGGAGGCTCCTCTTATATAATTGAACACATTGATTGAATTGACTCAACTCAAACAAATTGACTCACTAAGTGTGGCTGAATCCGTAAAAAGGGGGGGCCCAGGTCTGACCCAAAAATGGCCTGTGGCCTGTGTCCCATTCTAATTTCTACTTGTGCCTATTAGATGGAAATTGGAGACTGGGATGGACCTACATGATACAGACTTGGGTGAGGTCTCCCTAGGTTTGATCCAAAATGGCTTATGGTCATGCCCCATTCTAGTAAAGTCGTCGCCCCACCATAGGATATGAGTTATTTATACTTAATTTGCCAAAAAAAAAAAAATTTTGTGTGTTTAAATAAGTGGAGATCATTGATATTTGGTGTCGATTTTGACCTTCTCAATTGACCATTTTCAGCCCCATCCACATAAAAATCCTGGGTCCGCCATTGGGTGGGGGGAGTTTAAAAGAGTTACATGTGAGAGGTTATGAACTCAAATCTTTCTCTATGCGTGAATACAATTTAATATTTTTTATCATAATATTTAAAAATAAAATAAATTCTAGTATCAAATCCAACCTGGCTTTGAACCTATCACATGGTGAGTTTGATATCTCAAATTATAAACTCATCGCAAGTTAGGCACGAGGCAGAGAAGGTATGAATTGGGGCAGATTCAAGTTTAGCTCAAGCCTTACCAAACTAGACCAGTTGCAGCCTGTTTGCTTTCCATGGAATAAAATAGAAATAGAGTAAAATAAAATCAAATGATTGTATTTCTTTTACTCAAAAATATGTTTGCGGAGATGAAACTATCTTTATCTTTCGCTTGCAATCTCCATAAACATATTCTTTTTTAGTAAAATAAAATTACAATTACCGTTTGACTATTTTTATTCTATTCTACGGCAAACAAACCGGCTGTAAATCTATCCAATAAGAGAGACCATTGAAAAACTGGTCATGGCGCTCTATTTACCCTCCGTCTACAACCATGGGACAAAAAGTAAGGGCGGGATCTACATGGGCTAAAACTTTAATTGTAAGGTACATCATCAAGTTCAAATCACCAAGATCAAAATTTCCTTTACTTTACTTCATTTTAATCATCATCATCATGCTAAGGGCCCGTTTGGATGTTTGCAGAATAAAATATTTACAGATTTAAATATTACAAGAATAAAATAGTGTAGAATAGAATAATGTAATATTATAATATTATAATATCTTTGCTGTTTGGCGATTTTTGAAGAATTTTACAGATTTTCAATTGAGTTGTTTGGGAGGTCCTATGATTAAGTAAAATACATTATTGTAATAGTTTTTTTTATTAAATATTTTGATTTATATGTAATTTACCATATCTGGATAAAAAAGTAGTATAATAAAGTAAAGTTCAACTACCATGTTTTTGCCTCAAGTTACTTTTCTTTTATCATATAAAACCATGGTACAGTATAGTAAAGTTAAGTCAATTAAAAAACTACTTTACAACTTTCTCTCTCCCACTTTGCTTTACCACATACTTTATCTCATATTATTTCACCTCACATTTACTATGATATGACATCAATCTTTATTTTACTTTACCACACCTGTAAATAAGTCACTTTTATTTATCATATAAAACTATGACCAAATGTAATAAAGTAAAGTCAAATAAAAAGAAAATGCTTTACCATCCTTTCTCAATTTATTTTACCAAATATTTTATCCCACCATTACTTTACCCTAACTTTACCGTGCCGTGACATTTACTTTTATTTTACTTTACCATATATGTAAACAAACACATCATGATGGATTTGGTGAAAGATTCTTTACTAATTTTTTCTACCACTTTGTAATTGTCATTTTGAAAGATTTTTATCTTATAGAAAAACTTCTATATGAGGGAGTAGTAAGAGAAAATATTGAGCTTTTTGAAAGAAAAGATTATTTTCTTCAATTTTTTTTTGAGTTACCAAACGCACAAGATTTTCTTCTTTAGAAAATGAAAGATTATATTATATAAAATATTATTTTCTTTTGTTTTTTTTGCATCCAAACATGCTCTAATCTTACTGACCCAATATTACATGCATCTTTATATTATCATTATTATCACACCCCTAATTAATCTCTTTAGAAGAGTCACGGGCCCACAAACTTAGCTACAAGAGATCCCCATGTGGAACCTGTCGACGTTTGGCCCCAGCAAACACACCAACCATCTCTAGATCAATTAGCTGTCTATCAAAAATTAAATTGATGGACCATTGCTATCCTTTTCATTTGAAGTTACGAACTGACATTCATTGTCTAAAATAATGTCATTCGGTAGTCGATCATTTTCCAATTTACTTGCACAAATATGCTACGTTTGCAATTGTCGAATAGTCCAAATGCTCTAATGTTCAATGGATGGGAACTCGAGAAGTTCATGAAAAAATCTTGGGTATTTTATCAGAAAGATCTCCTTAAAGTGGGTCAAGACCAATACGGTAGTCAAAATTCAATTTATATAGACCATAAAGGTCCACCTGCCACATTTTTGTTTTTTATGTTTTTGTTATTTTGTTGAGTTGCGATAATGCCGCTCGCGTCGTTTTCTTCTTCTTCTTCCCCCCTTTAGGGATTTTTTCGACCACTGCTCGCCTCCAAGTACGTCATGGTTCATGGCAAGACAAAAAATGGTTCTGCGTCTCAAATTCTCCTCACTAACAAATTCTTCTATAGTAAAAAGATTTAATACCATATATTTTCACTATTTTTTTTCCATAACAACACCGCCAATCATTAGCCCTCCAATAGCACTCCCACCGCTACCTGGCAAGCTTGATGCTACCTTAAACAATTCTTCAATCTCCAACCCAACCAACACGTTGTTTGCCACATGTATAAGAAGCCTTTGATGCCTCGCCTTAGATAAATACGATGAGGAAGAAAAAACGAGTGTCGATCCCGCCACTCACTACAGGTGAGCACAGCTCATCACACTTGAGCAGCGATATTGCTATTCAATAGAAAAAAAAGAAAAAGAAAAAGAAAAAGAAACAAGTGGCCTGTGGCCAATCCATGGATCTCTTCTCATCGTTGGAGAAGACGCTCTTTGCGCAATTGGTTTGGTCTCCCTATAGAAGAGGATAGACATGAGAACTATAGAGTGGTGCTCGGTTTTGCGTGGAAAAAAATATAGAGGGTTGTAGAGCCCACTCTTCTTCTCTGAAGCTTTTTTTTTTTTTTTTTAATATTTGACCAGAAAAAAAAAGGTAGGGGAGACTTGAGTTGCAGAAAATAATAGGAATTGGGGAGAGAGATGAAAGAAGAGAAGAGTGGTTTTTCTTAGGGAAATTAGAAAGAGAAAGAAGAAGAAAAGGGGGAATGAGTGTTTTGGGGTTCCGTTTGCAAGGGAGTGGAGATATTGGTGCTCATGTGAGATTAAAAAATAATATTAAATCAAACGGGTCCTTGGCACACTACATCCGATGTAAAAATTTTAGGGTGTTTTTGGTCTTTGCCCAATCTAAGGGGAATCTTTTCGATAAAATACACAAAAATCTATATCATCTAGAATAAATGTCTACTCCATAAACTCCGACAAAATTTCACTCTAAAAGGAGCTAGGCTACCTTTACTTTAATCACATGGACCCGACATCACATGAAAAATACTCACCTGCACACCTGCACCTTACATACATACCATACATCACATGTATTTTGAGATGGGTCTTATATCTTTGGGACGATCCGAATACGCGGTGTGTAGGTAAATGTTTTCTGACATCACACACTTATTCTTATTAGAGTGAAATTCATCTTTGTATGATGTAAGTGGGAGAAACATTTTTATCAAAAAAAATATATATTATTGAGAGAATTATATTTTTGACTATTTAGATTTTTTTGTAAGTGGGCCCACTCCTCGCAAAAGTCTGGGTGACTGGTGAGGAAGTGCCCTTGCCGGTTGCAGTGGGAGAAAAGGACAGCAGATGGATCAGCAACCAGCCATAAGTTTCATGTGACTACCCGACACCCGTCTTTTTCGGATGTAGACGGTCCGGTCCGGTCCTGTCCGATCCGCATAAGGAAAAGTTCAGCTACTCGGATCTTTACTCGGACCTCGTAGCTCCCTCTATTGTGGTGGGCCCCACATCTCACCAGTCCAGTCCAAACCGTGTGAAGAAAGTAGGTCCCACATCTCACCCATCCAGTCCAAACCGTGTGAAGAAAGTAGGCCCCACATTAGGTCTTTAGCCCACATCTTTTGCCCCCTTTTTTTCCATCTAAACCGAGTAGATCGATGGGGTGCGTATGTGAAAAAGACAAAATAAAGTGAAAAGGTTGACCTGGTCAAGGTCAAGTAAGGTGGCCCACTTAGGTTGTGTATAACATGCTCATCAGAGAAATAGCAGCCTGACACGTGGCGATTAATTACTGGAGAATCATAAAGTGACTTCCAACGAATGGACCCCACCCGTGTTACATGCCTCCAAACTCCAAAGTCCAAACTCAAGACGTGCAATGTTGGCTGGGGTTAAAAGTACAAATCTTTTCACATTGGGTCTTTTTCAAGTTTTGTCTAATGAAATGAAAATTACAATATATTTTGGACCTTTAGATGATGTAATGTTATTTCGTTTTGGAATACATGACATGATGTTACAGTTTTAATGACTTGTCGGACCCGAAGATTTCAAGATTTATCCCTATCTAAAAAAAATTTCAATGATTAGCATTCGATCTAAGGCCGTGAATGGATGGTTAACATAATTTTTTTTTTTTTTCCTTTTGCTTGGTGATTATCTCTTTAATGCTTCAAATTAAAAAATTGTTGACTATTACAAGGGTGTCAGAGGGTTGGAACGGGCTTAAAACATGAGGAGGAAAACCCTATCCTTTTTATCCTTGAATTCGCTCAACCATGAGTGGTCTAACATGCCCCCAATCGGTTAACTTGTTATGTATGGTTCAGATGCATAGTGGGCAGGTAAACATTTTTTCATATGGAAAGCATTGGCCCGCACCTGTGCATCTGGAGCACTGTTGGAGGCAGGACCCACCTCTGAATTTTATGCACAAGTGTGATGCACGGTGTGGCATTGCATAGTTGAATATTTTCCCAGCTGTTTGTACAAAACAGGATATCCAGACTCATTTTGTACACGTGGTCAATCCATATGTTCACAACACTCCAAAAGTGTCCATACAAGAGAGTTAGATGCAAAAATGAAACCAATGATGGGAAAAAAAGATGCTTTGGCAGATTAGGAGAGTCACTTATTTGGGGCCCATTTATAGGCTCTCTTGTGTTCATCAACTGATCTCATTGTTAGATATAAATTAAGGGTTTTCTTGCCATTGGTTTTTAGGGGGGCCCATTTCCTGATCATTTTTTGGTGGTTTGAATATTATAAGCTGTCTCATTGATAGATTTATTAGCCTGACTAAAGGGTTTTTGTTAAAAATAAAAGCCCCACATAAGCGGATGAGGATAAAAGTATCCACATCCTTTTGATGGGAGAAATGTGAGAATTCTTTACATACATCAATATAAATCAATCAGCAAGGTTCATCTCAAAAATCCAAACTACTCTACTCAAAATCACTGTCCTACCTGTTTTATATTTAACCCAAATTCCACTTAATCCTAATTATGCCCACCATTAAACCAATTATATATGAAGATGGATCTCAACAACATTGTTGGATATTACATAGAATAAACAACTTTTTAGCTGTTCACTTGCATTCCCTTTTGTTGAGGTCAACGTCCACCATCGCTCCCGAGCAGTCATAACTATGGTTGAGCCTTCGCCCTCACCATAAAACTATGGTTGTGCCGTTTCCTATCATTAATTGAATTTGGGATAAGTGATAGCTCAATGGGAGTATAAGATCTTACACCTTTGATAAGTTTCCTAATGACATTGAACAAGATTTACTTTTTAGCTTAATGTGCAAGTATTTTGTTTTGCTAACGAAGGGTTCGTAATCTTATGGGCGGGACTATTCCCTCCGGGCGTAGAGAGAAGCCAAGTAAAACCCCTGTAGCCCCCAGGTGGTAGTACAAGTTGACTCAACCTTCAGTTTCAGGAGAGGGGGGAACCGATGGTCGATACCAAAACCCTTAAATCCGGAAGAGGGAAGAACCATGGTTTTGATCACTCGGCCAACCCCTTTGAGTGTATATGTAATTATTTTATTGCCATATGCTTACAACATAGTACACCTTCCTTTTTTCTTATTATAATATCACTTTAGCAAAATGGAGTGAAAGCTTTCTCATCAACCACTTGATAGGAAACAGCTTTACTCAAAAGACTTTTGACCCCAATTCTCTCCAATTGAATCAGGATATGGCACCCCTTCATTTGTCCAAACAGGGGATCCTCTTCCATAGGATTGGATAGTTCATTTTACGCTGCATTGCATGGACTAGGCTGTTAACCTGTTCTTTTCTTCAACATTTTTCAGATTTTGAGACAAAATAAGAAACTTAGGCTTCATCACTTTTTTACTCAAGTCTTTCGAGTTTTGACCTCAAAACCGTTTTACTCTATTCACTCTGAACCCAGCAAAACCTCTATAAATTGACACTTAACACACCCCCTCCAAACATCTCTCTCTCAATCCATTCTCATCTCTCCCATTTTCTCCTTCAGTTACACTTTAGACCCACCAGCCTCTCTCTCTCTCTCTCTCTTCTACATGGCTGCTGCTGCTGCTATGGAATTCTCGGTAACAATCAACCGGAAAGAGGTCGTGATGGCAGCCTTGCCGTTGCAAGAACACAGGCTGCCTCTCTCGAACCTCGACCTGATCTTGCCGCCCGTCGATGTGGGTGTCTTCTTCTGTTACAAGAAGCCCTGCAGGAGCAGCGGTCAGGCCTTCGTGTCTATGGCTAGAACTCTCAAGAACTCCCTGGCTCAGATCCTAGTCTCATTCTACGCATTCGCTGGAGAGGTGGTGATGAGCTCGGTGGGTGAGCCGGAGCTGCTATGCAACAACAGAGGAGTAGACTTCATGGAGGCATATGCTGATGTGGAGCTCCGAGAGCTCCAGCTGTACAATCCGGATGCCAGTGTGGAAGGGAAGCTGGTGCCCAAGAAGAAGGATGGAGTGCTCTGTATTCAGGTGACACACTCTCTTCCATTTTCTTTTGAGTCGGTTATGTATCCTTTTCTCCAGCATTCCATTGTTTGGCCAATAGGAGAAGTTCAAGTTCCTATTTACACTTTTAGGACGCCATACTGCTTGGCAGTTGGCACCACTAACATTCTCTATTTCCATTGAATCCAGGTGAGCAGTGAGAGCTTTTCTATTTCCATTTTCATCTGTTGTGATCTGCTTTTCTTTTGCAACATTGCACTGTTTGGCCATCTAAACATTGCATCGTTTGGCCAAGAAGAGGATTTTTTTTTAAAAAATTTTGGCTGCCACATTAATGGTTGACAGGACTAACCGTTGGTCCAGTAAAACTGTAACTAAATGATAATGCACTTATTAACCTTTTTCTTATTCCAAACAACCTTAACTAATGATGTGGCTCTGCTTCTAAAATTAGAGAAAGTGACTTAAATAACTTAGAACATAAAAGAGAGGGCTCTGAAATCAAGTCATTTATGAAATTTTGGGTTGATTGCTTCCACATGCACCTTCTAAAACCATAAAACGGAAAGTCTAATATAATCTTTGCTCATCCAAAACAATGAAACTTTTTCTTATTATTATGTTCTACGGTTTTTAAATGACTAGTTCTAAAAAAAAAATCTTGTCTTTAGTAGGCTAGACCACCAACAAATTCTCACAGTGACTCACTTTTATTAGTTGCAGCAAGATGCAGAGACTCCTAAATTTTAGAAATGAGATAGTGAAAACAAGTTTTCCTGGGTGAGTCTTTTCATTGGTTCAATCCTTAAGAAGGTGGAGAGGCCACTTGTTACGGAAATAAATATTATTCTACTACTCGAGATCCAACCCTCTATTGGAAAACAAATCAAGCATGTGCACTCATTACATTGTTGAGGTCAATGTCCACCCTCGCTCCTGATCGGTCATAATTGTGGTCAAGCCGTCGCCCTCACCATACAACTATTGTTGTGCCGTTTCCTATCACCAATTGGTTTTGGGATAAGTGGTAGCTCAATGGGGTGTAAGATCCTAGAAGTGGTATCAGAGCCTAGTAGGTCGGGTGTTCGAGTCACGGGATACGCGTTTTGCGAGTTGCGTAGCAGGAGTCGCGGCGGGTGTGCCGTTGAGGGAGGGATTGTTGAGGTCAACGTCCACCCTCGCTCCTGAGCAGTCATAATTGTGGTCGAACCCTCGCCCTCACCATAAAACCATTGTGCTGCCGTTTTCTATCACCAATTGGTTTTGGGATAAGTGGTGGCTCAATGGGGTGTAAGATCCTACACACGTGCTGAGCAGACCGATAATTATCACAGACAGCTATGGAGGGCGAAACAACAAAGTATTTAAGGCATGGCAGAGAGTCTGGATCTGATGGGGTATATAATTAATAATCTTCCAAAAATTTACAAATAAAAACAGAGGAAGGAGAATCTCATAAACTTTACCTAAAAAAGTTCAAATTGAGGAAGGAGTCTTTAAAAATAAAATAACGACTAAAAAGAGAGCTTGAGCACCACAAGAAGACGACCCAACAGGTCAAAACAAGTCAAGTCTCATTTCAACTCGCGTGCAGCACATGCACAAAGGACCCAATCTTTACAGCTCACACATAACATGAGAGATGCCCTCTTACAAGAAACAGGTTTATGTTTCAATAAGTCTGACAACAGCATCTCATAGAATGATTGAAACAGATTAAGAAAGGAAAAAACCCACTTGTTATTCTTATGTTTCAAAGTACCAAAACCAAGAAATAGATTTAATCAAAGATAGAGAGAAGAAAGAGCCATCTAATTCTTCTATAATTTTCTTTCTCATAACAGGTGACAGAGTTGAGGTGTGGAGCTGTTATAGTTGCATGCACATTCGACCATAGAATCGCAGATGCCTACTCTGGAAACATGTTCTTGGTAGCATGGGCAGAGATGGCTCAGTCCAAAACCATCTCCCTCCATCCTTCTTTCCGACGCTCTCTCCTCAATCCTCGCCGCCCCGGCTCCTGCGAAGCTTCGCTGGACGACATGTATGTGCCCCTGTCGACGCTGCCACCGGCTTCCTCCAATGGAGCAACCACAGCTGACCCCATGATGAGCCGAATCTACTATGTGACCGCGCATAACATCGCTAGGCTCCAAGCTCTAGCCTCTTCTAAGGGGTGTAGGAGGAGTAAGCTCGAGTCGCTTGGCGCCTTTCTTTGGCAGATAGTAGCCAAAAGCGAGACGGGCAGCGCGAACAGGTGCAAGATGGGGGTGGTGGTGGATGGACGGACGAGATTGTGTGATGAAAACAACTCCATGGCGAACTACTTTGGGAATGTGCTCTCCATACCCTTTGGGGAGGAGACAGTGGAGGAGCTGGTGAACAAGCCCTTAAGTTGGGTGGCTGATGCTATCCACAAATATGTTCAGGTTGCAACCTGCAAGGAGCACTTCTTGGGGTTGATTGATTGGGTGGAGTCACATAGGCCGGAGCCGGCGCTGGCGAAGATCTACTGCAATGGGAGTGAGGATGGGTCGGCATTTGTGGTGTCGTCGGGGCAGCGGTTTCCGGTGGGGAAGGTGGATTTTGGGTGGGGAAGGCCGGTGTTTGGGTCGTACCATTTCCCATGGGGAGGGGATTCTGGATATGTGATGCCCATGCCGAGTGCTAGCCGGGAAGGGGACTGGGTGGTGTACATTCATCTGTTGAAGGGGCAGATTCAGGTGTTGGAGGAAGAGGCTGGAGATGTGTTCAAGCCACTCACTTCTGATTACCTTGGGTTGCATGAAGAAACCCCTGAGTTCCTAAATCAAACTAGATTAAAGGTCAAAGATGAAGAAAAGATTGCCATGATGTTGGACTTGCTTCTTTAACTAGATTTGTCCTATTTTCTTTGCTTTACTTTTCTCATGGATGGATCTCATTGTTCTAAAAATCCAAATTGTATCACCGACTGTTCAAGGGAATGAATTAAATCATGTCATGAATGTATCACAAATCGTAAAATTATATTTATTTATTTATTTTTATGATTTCCAGAAGAACACTGAAAATGAAATTTACAGATTGGCCCAAGCCTATCATGCTAGTAAATAATTTAAGTAGCTCTAGCGAGTTGTCTTATAGAATGGCACTGCATCTCTAGGGAAACACCCATTTGGATCATATATATATATATATATATATATATATATATCGGGAACATTCATGTGCATCTATCCCTCACCATAGGGTGAGGGCAGTTTCCCCTTTTGCACATGAAGACAAGGAAGTGTATCTCACCCTATGTGCTTGAAAATTCACTTTTTTACTTGAAAATTCCAATTTATGGAAGTGTCCCTCACCCTATGGTGAGGGATAGATGCACATGAATATTCTCCATATATATATATTTAGTAGAAAGAGAAATTCATTAAAGCAAATGAAAGAATAACAATAGAAACAAGAGACAAGTCAAAACAAAACATGACTAGGGTTTACTCCCCTAGCTCCAAAACATTAAGAGCAAGAGCATTTAGCCATATTGTGGGCCACAAAATTTTGTCTTCTCTGTATATAAGAAATTTCAAAGGCTTTCAGAGCTTTGGTAACGACCTTAATATCTTGCGAAATAGGATCAATGGACCAATCGTAGGATCCATTGATACCACGAACAACATTTGATCAAGTCTTAATTTATAGGTACTTTCTATGTATAATTATCAGCTTGAGGTATATCGAGTAATTTGAATGTTTTGAAAAGCAAACTACTTTTTTTAATAGATGATCTATTTTTAAAAAAGTTCTATTATCAGGTCAAACCCAACCTAGCTAGACTCATCATGAAGTGAATTTGTTAATTAAAATTGTAACCCCATCATGGGTTAGGGTAAGTGTGATTTTGTGCAGCTTTGGGTTTGGTGAACCTGTGCCAAACAGGACCAATTGCCATCTCTGAATATAGCAAAAAACTAGCAGTGAGGGGTTACTCAATCTACAACCGATGGGTCAATCAATCAATCTTGCAAAAAGTTTTTTAGAGTAATAGAGTGAAGGAAAAGGCCTGATCGAGAGGTGGCTTAATTAATCTAAAATGAGGAAGGAAATCATTTTTTAATAGACAATTATAGCTGTTCAATTTAAAGTTGCAAATGCATAGTATAAAAAAAAATGCCTTTTATTCAGTGATTATCCGCTTTGTTGAGTTAAATAAATGATAATCACTAATGGAGTAATTCACAAAAAAAAAAAAAAAAAAAAAAAAAAACTTGCCATTTATTCAGTGATACTCCGCTTTGTTGAGTTAAATAAATGATAGTCACTAATGGAGTAATTCACCCCGGTGAGTCACTGTGTGCAGTCCAGCTTTACAGAGCTCAGTTGCCTACCTTTGATTAGTGCTGTTTTTTTCACCCTTAGTCTAATTCCTCTATGATTGACACCATTGTCAACTTTATGTTTATCGAACCTTTACTCACTGTGGAATCTTTAAAAAAATTAAAAAACAAAACCTCTATGTAGAGTGAATTTATCCTAGACTTTAGCTACTATTTTATATTCTCCAATGTGGGTGATATTCTTTCCTTACTGATTTTTTTTTTTTGGTTTCTTTTCTATTACATAGAAGGGAAAACTAAACTGAATTCCTATTAAATGAGTTCCACTGAATGATTTGCCATATATTTTGAGATATTTACATAAAAATCCACCAGAAAAATTGAATTTTTTTTATTTCTATGGGATCCACAATGAAAATCTAAACCACTCATCATTTGTAGAAGGCCAAAAATGATTAGTGGTTTAATTTTTGTGGATTGATTCATCAAGGATTGCAAGAAAATGGCAAAAAACTTATGATCGTCGGATGTAGCGTATGTAAATCCACAGAATTAATGGTGTTGCCAAACCGAATTGAACTGAATCTTCTTCACAAGAAACTCTCTATGAAGAAAGCATTGTATAAGAGGATTGGTGTAATCCTTTGGATAGAGGATTAATGTCTTGTTGCCAAACGTGCCATTGGGGATTTTACCCAAAAAACCTCCTAAAAAGAGGATTGGTGTAATCCTTTGGATAGAGGATTAATGTCTTGTTGCCAAACGTGCCCTTGGGGATTTTACCCAAAAAATCTCCTTAAAGTGGGTCAAGACCAATACGGTACTCAAAACTCAATATATATTGACCATAAAGGCCCTCCCGCCACATTTTTATTTTTTTATTTTTTGTTATTTTGTTGAGTTGCAATGACGTCGCTTGTGTTTTCTTCTTCTTCCCACCTTTTAGGGCTTTTTTTCGGCCACTGCTCGCCTCCAACTATGTCATGGTTCACGACAAGACAAAAAATGGTTTTGCGTCTCAGATTTTCCACACTAACAAATTCTTCAATAGCAGAAGGATCTAATACAATATCTTTTCACCATCTGTTTTCCATAACAACACCTCCAATCATTAGCCCTCCAATAGCACTCCCACCGCTACCCCGCAGGCTTGATGCTACATTAAACAATGCTTCAGTCTCCAACCCAACCAACACATTGTTTGCCACATGTATTAGAAGTCCTTGATGCCTGGTTCATATGGCTGAACGCCATAGATAAAAAGGATGAGCAGGAAGAAAAAACGAGCGTCGATACTGCCACACTACAGCACCACTCATCACACGTGAGCAGCGATATTGCTATTCAACAAATCCAAAAAAGAGGAAAAAAAAATTGGCCTGCTGCCGATCCATAGATCTGTTCTCATTGCCGGAGAAGATGATGCTCTTTTCACTATTGGTTTGGTCTTCCTACAGAAGAGGAGAGACATGAGAGCCATAGAGTGGTGTCGGGTATTGCGTGGAAAAAAATATCTAGAGAGTTGTAGAACCGACTCTCCTTTTATGAAGCTTTTCTAAAAAATATTTTACCAGAAAGAGAAGAAGGAAGGGGGAAGACTTGAGTTGCATAAAATAATAGGTATTGAGGAGAGAGATGAAAGAAGAGAAGAGTAGTTTTTCTAAGGGAGATTAGAGAGAAGAGAGGAAGAAGAAGAATAAAAGGGAAATGAGTATTTTGGGGTTGCGTTTGCAAGGGAGTGGCGATATCGCTGCTCATGTGAGATAAAAATAATAATAATAAATTAAATATGGTTGTTGGCACCACTAGAATTGATGCAGAATCTTTAGGGCCTTTTTGGTCTTTGCCAAGACAAAGGGGGATTTTTTCAATAAAATACCCAAAAATCTATACCATCTAGAATAAATCTCTACTCTATAAACCCTAACAAAATTTCACTCTAAAAAGGAGCTGGGCTGCCTTTACATTAATCACTTGTAACCAGCGTCACACAAACAATTCTCACCTACGCACCTGCAACTAGCATACATACCATACATCAAATGTATTTAGAGATGGGTCTTATCTTTGGGACGGTCCGAATGTGCCGTGTGTAGGTAAATATTTTCTTACATCAAACACTTATTCTTATTAGAGTGAAATTTTGCTTTGTATGATGTAAGTGAGAGAAACATTTTTACTAAAAAAAGGGAGAATTTCAAAAGAGTCCTTAAGTTTCGGCCCTATTTCAAAAAATGACACAAGTTTCAAAACTTTTCAAATTTGTCCCTAAGTTTTTCGGAAAGTTTTCAATTAGGGACATCCATCTATTTTAAGTTATTTTTCGGCTACTTTTTCCCTTTTTTTTAATACCCAAATTACCTTTCATTGCAATAAAACTCTCATTCACTTCCTCTACATTCTCCTCATTTTCCTTGCCGGTGTCCTCACGCTGATCAAAGACATCCAGTATTCCTACAACGATTGGCTGCATGTAGTGGCTACTGAAAACATGTCATGGCTTTAAATGAAGGTAATTTGGGTACTTTCAAAATATTGAGGGAAAAAGTCACCAGAAATACCTTTTAAATGGCCGGATGTCCCTAATTGAAAATTTACTGGAAAGCTTAGGGACTAATTTGAAAAGTTTCAAAACTTATGTTGTTTTTTGAAATAAGGCAAAAATTTAAGACCATATTTGAAAATTTCCTCAAAAGCAATGATGGAAGAATTTTATTTTTGACTATTTAGAATTTTTATAAGTGGGCCCATTCCTCGTAAAAGTCTGGGTGAGGATGTCATGTGCTCTTGCCGTGGGAGAAAAGGACAGCAGTTAGGTCAGCCGCGAGAACGCCTGGAAAAATTACAACTTTTAGTGTAAATAAGGTCGGCGCTGACGATGTGCCGAATAGGTAAAAAAAAAAAAAAAAAAAAGAAAATTCGGCCCAATTGCTCTAATTGGTGCACCACCATCTAAAATATCTGATCACGTCATACGTGCGCATTAAGTGTTTTTTTCGGTTAAATCCTCTTTAATATATTTTGGAGCCTTAGATGATATAATGTTATTTGGATTTGGAATATATGACGTCATGTGACAAAGTTTTAGTGACGTGTGGGCCCCAAAAATTTTAAGAGTTATCTCTATCTGAGAAAAATCTCAATGATTAGCATTCGATCAAAGGCCATCAATGGATGGTTAACCTAAGATTTTTTTTTTTTTTTCCTTTTGTTTGGTGTTTCTCTTTTTCTAACTTAAATTAGAAATTTGTCGACTATCATTATAAGGGTGTCAAAGGGTAAGGATAGGCCAAGGGCATGATGAGGAGAAAATTTCAGCCTTTTTAATCTATGAAGTCGCTCAACCATAAGTGTGCTGGCGTGCCACCAATTGGCTAGTAGGAAAACATTAATTGTGCGCATGTGCAATATTAGGGGTGTAAAAAAAAACCGGAAAACCGTCTAATCGAACCGAACCGAACCGAACCGCGGTTAATAACCGTATTTCACGGTTCGGTTACGGTTACGGTTAATGAAATCCAAAAACCGCATGGTTCGGTTCGGTTACGGTTTTCCATAATAATTCACGGTTATTAACCGAACCGAACCATATGATACGGTTCGGTTAACCGCATGCGGTTAACCGTACCATTTACAAATAAAAAAAAAACCATAAACGTATGGTTAACCGTATAATAAAGATTTCTAATCAATGGGGTTTTTATTCAATTGCTCATTATGTGTCATTTTACCTTCAATCATTCACATTTATCCCCTTATGTTTCCACGGTTATTAACCGTAACCGAACCGTTTAATACGGTTAACCGCGGTTACGGTTTCCACGGTTTTTATATATACGGTTACGGTTACGGTTTTTAAAGGCAGAAAACCGCGGTTACGGTTCGGTTAACGGTTTTCCCAAATTAACCGGTTAACCGAACCGTTACACCCCTATGCAATATGCTACTTGTGACTTGTGAGGCATGGTCCAAATGGATAGTGTGCAGGTAAGTGTCTTTCCATGTGAAAAGCATTGGCCTACACAACCTTAGAGATAGGAACACCTTTGAATTTCACGTACTAGTGTGATGCAGGGAGTTTACTGCACAGGTGAATATTTTTCCAGAAAGGCCCATTATTAGTGCTCCATCAATGTGCACCGATTGATAGTACCAGTCCCGGCAGAATTGAGTGCTCCACCAATTGCCTGCCGGCTGGTGGGACCCACCAAAGAATTCAGTAAACTTTCCTTGAAAAATTTGACAGTGTTAGGGAGCCCAATAATTTGTCTCCCTTGCATTATTTGATCCATTTCCAAGGTTTCACCTCCTATCATATGATTTCAATTGATGCCTTTTGTCTGAATTCTTTGCTCATTTGACTCCACTCAAATTTGTGGAAGCCTCAGAACGTGCAGATTTTTTTGAGGGCATTGTGTTTTCTACACGTGGCCAATCCATACGTTCACATCACTCCAAAAATGAAATTTATGAAATTCCTTGATAAAGGATTGGTAGACTCCACTTGAATTCATCAGCATTGCACCATCAATTTCTTTTATCATTCATGAATGGTATTGAAATCTTTTACTCTTTTGGTGAGTTTTTCTTTTATTTTTTGGTAACCCATCCAAGGGGATTAAGACCTAAATGAGAGCCCGCATACACACGGAAAGACAATTCACTCAAATGGAAAAAGAGTCTACACATGTGGGAAGGAAAGCCCGCACAGGTGAGAAGAGTGGCATATCCAGGATTCTAACTGTGGGCAGCCATGTGAGAACTGTCACTTTCTACCACTCGGATAAGGAGCCGTTATCAAAGAAATGATGAGTTAATGGACAATAAAAGAACATAAAATATAGGTAACTTTGTATTTTTCAAGATGCTTAGACTTTTGCTAGTACATAAAAATATAGGTGACTATGTTATTTCTAGATGTTTAGAACTTTGCTAGTTGCTACTGCTTCAGAAAGTCCAATTTTGGTAGATCTTCAATTACCTTTTCTCTTGATGGGTTTCTCATGCCTGAAATCTTATGATTAGGCTTATAAATTTAATTCTAACAAGCGTTGCGTCCACTATGTGATCATGCATAAACACACTTGAATTTTCTCCGGTTAGCATTGAGTAAAGTTTTCATACTATACCACCCATAAGGATTACTTTGGAGTTTCAAACCTAATATAAGGCCTAAAGTAACAAAAGTCTTGAGCAGGCCGGTGGCCACAAAAAGAACAAAGGCTTCAAAACATGAGCCAAATGACCCCTCGGAATAGACTAATAAAAAAGATGTACAACTTGGATACCAATTTTAGTGCCCACGAAAGTGCAAATGAAGAATTGGTTGAAGAGACTTCAAACCCATAAGTTGCCCCTAACGCAACAAATATCTACGTTTCTCCCTATTTACATATATAACCGGTTTACTACCTCTTCCTACTAGCATCATATTTGTAAATGAGTGCAAACAAGGAGACAAAAAAAAAAAAACATGATGATGCCACTCTTATGCATGTGCATCGTTTTACACTTGCAAGACCAATGACCCTCATAACCTCAATAGGTCATGGGTTTGTCTGCGTGAGGGATTGAATGAAATAAAAAGAAGGTTCAAATTAAAGTAAAGAGTTTTTATTGTACATACTCCCCTATGGTTTATAGGATTTGCAAATAAGCCCCTGAGTTTTTATTATTTGCAAATAGGCCCCTGCATTTTTATTTTAATAACTTCCGTGCCCCCAAAATCAATAGTCTTCCAACCACCTTAGATTTTTAGTGTGAAATAACACTTTTTTCCATCCCTTTAAATCTTTATATACATAATTTCAAAAGTTTGGACTAAATTCTTTTTTATAAAGCATGTAATATTAACAATTGCTCTTAGTGGACCGGAGAAAACAACCCCACATAAAATAATTTTTTATCATTACATGGCTCATTTCTTTAAGTCCAAATTGATTATGACGACTATCAACACTTGTACTAATAATTGATTATGATTTATCCAATCCATACATGACCCACTATTGAATTAATGAAAGTTTTAAAATACATGATTCTACTTCCTGTGTAGAGGGTGCAAAAGAAATATTGGGGGAATGAAAAAATGTAAACAAAATTAATTTTTCAATTTTGCGAGAAGGGTAGTGTTTGGCTCTATGTAAAAGAAGTATTGGGGAAGAGGCAAATGTTAAAAATATCTATTAATTTTTAGAATTTGAGGGGGGAGGTGGGATTTTACACTTTTCTCACATATGGGTAGGGGCTTCAGTCCCCTTGCCCTTGTACCAGGGTTCACCCTAATTGGTCATGTGCAAGAAAGAGTTATTGGGAGAAATCATTGGGATTTGAGATAAAATAATGATATTTTTATAAATAATAATATACTCATTTTGTTTAATAGATGTAAGGGCTGAGCTGTCATTTATATAAAAATTCAAGACAAATCTCATTGTGACTGTTCATTTTTGTTAGGAATATTAATTTTGGGGACATGAAAGGTATTAAAAAGGAAAGGTAGTTGCCTATTTACAAATACTAAAACTCTAGGAGTTTATTTACAAATACTAAAACCTTAGGAGCCTATTTACAAATCCTACAAACCTTACAGAGGTATATACAAAATGCTCTAAAAGAAAAAGAGAGACAAAGAAGGAGTTGAGTAAAAGCACCAAAAGGCAACCATCCCTCATCCAAACAAGCAGGCAAGATATTTTGCATAATCAAAGGGCCCTCCGAAAAAGTGGAGATGCTAGTTGTGCGTGCCTAATTATTACGGACTTAGGTTTAACTGATGATGAGGGTTTATAGAGAGGTTGTTTAGCTGAACAAGTGTCTCTGCTGATCTGAAACCTGAAAGGGAAGAGAAAACAGCAGTCAGGGCCCGAGGCTGCTATCAGCCAAAGGCACTCCGACGCCTGAGTTAGTGCAGTCACTGAACTAGGGTGAAGTGGAGAAGAAGAGATGTTTTAGCAGAGTAACAGTGCGAGCTGTATCTTGCATGTACCTGTTCATGACTCTTCATGCAGGCATATATAGAGGAGAGTGGAAGGTTCCATAGTGGAGGTAGGTGAGGATACTTGTCCCATCAGCCCACACCTGGGATCTTTAGTGGGGGTAGGTGAGGATACTTGTCCCATCAAACCTCCCCTCAAATCCCTCACATAAATGTGGATGTGATCTGTTGATAGGAACGAGCCCTTATCCTTGGCCGGTGGCCGCCCTACCTGACAGGGACTCCCTACAAAGTACCCGTCCCATCTCATAATGGGAACTGGAAGCCCGGTGTTCACCTCGGCAGAGGGGCCGAACTGGAGAAGGCGCCGGGGTCAGCTATACCCGAGATCGGACTGGGATGCCAGCGTGAGGCCGAGTTCGGTAGGACATGGTCGGTACTTCTACCGGGACCAGTCCCACCTCGACAAAGGCTGAGACGCTGCTTATGTCGGAGAGAAGGGGGTTAAGGCCCTTCCTGATTGGCGCTGTTACCAAAGGATTACAACATCGGTTTCGGTAGAAGCAGTCCACACACTAGTATACACGGCTGTGTATTTTAGTATGAAAGAAACATTGCTGCCATACGGTTCTACTATCCTTTTCCTGGCATCACTTTCATGCTTCTTTCGGAAAAACCAAGAAAATATCTTAAATACTTTTCAGAGTCTACTTCAATGCCAAACTCCTGCATAGCACAAGGTCCCTATTTATGACTACTTGGGTACATTGGCCATGGCCCCACATGATGGTGTGAGCCTTTGTTGCTATATAAACTTATTTAAAACTTACTGGCCACAATTAAATATAAAAGGCCCGCTTGGATACTATAGACTTAAAAAGATATTTTACAATTTCAAACCTCATGGGACCTAAATAATGAAAGTCTTACGCAGAGAGCATGTTTATTTTGAGCGACTTGGATTTTTGATAGGTGGGCCTTGTTGTAGAGTTCTACTCCTTAAAACTGGATGATTTCTCTATTAAGTTTTCTTAACTAACCATTTTGACCAAAACCTGAAAGACTATTACGTATAGCATAAAGATGTTGGTTCTGAGGCTTATTAAGTTACAGTAACCATTTTTACCAAAATATTGAGTTGTTAAGAGAGGGAGCATAAATATGTTTAATGCACTCCTTTGGGTGGAGCCCACTCCTAAATTAATATTCTCTATGTCCAAGCCTCCAAGAGATTGGGAGTTAATTCGTCCAAGCCTAGTAGTGCCAATCTGCTAATGTCCGCCACCCTCTCTTCCGATGGAAGATCACCCTGAAGGCTGATGTAAATTTAAATTTAATCCTTTAATACTGTTAATGCACAACTGTCTTGTCGAGACAGTGCCAAGCACATGTCGAATCCACAGAGAGAACTATTGAAATCCCTTTCTTTTTTACTAGAATTTGATTTTTTTTTTATCAATGCTAATTACAAGAGAGATAAAAAAAACAATAATAAAATTGAGAAAATTCTAGATTTAAATTGCAGAAATAAAATATGAGAAAATGTAGATAAGAATATCATGAATCCATTAAATAGTCCCACTATCATTCTATGCAATCAATAAAATAAATTTGTCCCAAAAATCCTTCAAATTAGAAACAAATCAATGCTATTGATTCGGATAATTTGTATATCAAATAGCACAATTTTTCAGAATTTATTTGAGGCAAAAATCTCCTTCACCTAATGAAATTATGAACTTAACTAAATATCACATATTAATCAAAGATAGATTATCAAAGAATTTCAATTTAAGAATAATCTATTAGGAAAACATACATGATTAAAGCATTATTCAAAGAAAAATATTGAATAACATAGGCAGTCAATGACAAAAGGCAGATTTATTATTGTAATTAATACGCATGAGACAAAAATATCACATAAATTAACGATCGATGAGAAACACTTAATTTCATCTGACACTGATAAAGGGATCTACTCCTCTATTGCAAAAGATGTGATTTTCATTGAAAACTTCATATCAATTATAATTTTCTCTTACACTCTTCTAACATAATTTTGGAACAGGGCTCCAAAATACCCATAGATCTTTCTTTTTTTTTTTTTTTTTTTTTTTTTTTTTAGAGAGAGAAGATATAGAGAGGAGGAGGAGATCACGTGAGGGGGCTGGATGTGAGAAGATAGAGAGAGGAGGAGGAGGACATCCAGGATATGGCTACCCACGGTGACGTAGCGGACTGTGATTGGTCAACTCATGACCACCATACTGGAAATCCTCATATGATCCCCATTCAATTGTTAAATATCAAGGGTTTTCTTTCCATTTGTTTTTATGGAGCCCATTTCCTAATCATGATAGATCTTTTGGATCTAAAAGCCAACCCTTTCCCTTTTTCAAACTTGAACCACTTCAGCACTAGGTGAGGCTAAAGTGAGCCCCATAGAGACTAATCCTAAAATGTATAAAGGAAATTAGACATACTGAAGGAGGTAATATGCCCGGAGGTTTCAAAATTGTAACCTCCGACTCTGACACCATGTTAATAAACAGAAACACCAAAAGCTTGAGTTGTTAATGAACGTCATAACAATAATGTATATCAACATGCTAAAGGATTTTTGTAAAAAAAAAAAAAAAAGAAGAGATTTTTGTATATACCCCCTAAGGTTTGTAGAATTTGTAAATAGGTCCTCGAGATTTTAGTATTTGCAAATAGGCTCTTGCATCTTCATTTTAATACCTTACGCGTCCCCAAAATCAATACTCTTCCAACCACCATAAGTTTTTAGATAGAAATGACACTTTTGTCCATCTCTTTTATCATTATATGCATAATCTCAAAAGCTTGGACTCAATTATAAAGCATGTAACATGAACAATTGCACTTAGTGTGAGAGAATAACCCTATATAAATTCATTTTGGGGGCATGAAAGGTTTTAAAAAGAAAAAAGTAGGGGCTTATTTATAAATACTAAAACCTCAGGGGCCTATTTATCCTACAAACCTTAGGGGAGTATATACAAAAAGCTCTAAAAAAAAGCCTCACATAAGCGGATGAGAATAAGTATCCAAATCCTTTTGAGGGGAGAAATAAGAGAATTCTTTACATACATCATCTAAATCAATCAGCAAGGTTCATCTCAAAAAAACCCAATAAATCAATCAGCAAGGTTCATCTCAAAAAAACCCAAACTACTCTACTCAAAATCACTGTCCTACCTGTTTTATATTTAAGCCAAATTCCACTGAACCCTAATTATGCCCACCATTAAATTGATTATATATGAAGACAGATCTCAACAACATTGCTGGCTATTTCATAAAATAAACAACTTTTTAGCTGCTCACTTGCATTCCCTTTGATAAGCTTGCAATGACATTTAACAAGATTTAATTTTTAGCTTAATGTGCAAGTATTTAATCGCCATATGATTACAACATACACCTTCCTTTTCTCTTATTATAATATCACTCCAGCAAAATGAATTGAAAGCTTTCTCATCAACCACTTGGTAGGAAACAGCTTTACTCAAAGACTTTTGACCTCTCCAATTGGATCAGGATATCTGATAGAATTGTTCATTTTACGCTGCATTGCATGGACTAGGCTCTTTACGTGTTCTTTGCTTCAACATTTTTCTGATATTTGCATCACTTTTTCACTCTCAAGTCTTTTGACCTCAAAACTGTTTTAGTTGATTTCGCTCTGAACCCAACAAAACCTCTATAAATTGAGTCTTACACACCTCCTCCAAATATCTCTCTCAATCCATTCTCATCTCTCCTATTCTCCCATTCAGTTACACTTCAGACCCACCAGCCTCTCTCTCTTCTACATGGAAGCTGCTGCTATGGAATTTTCGGTAACGATCAACCGGAAAGAGGTCGTGGTGGCAGCCTTGCCATTGCTAGAGCACAGGCTGCCGCTATCAAACCTCGACCTGCTCTTGCCGCCCCTCGACGTGGGTGTCTTCTTCTGTTACAAGAAGCCCAGCAGGCGCTACGGTCAGGCCCTTGTGTCAATGGCTAGAACTCTCAAGAACTCTCTGGCTCAGATCCTAGTCTCATTCTACGCATTCGCTGGAGAGGTGGTGATGAACTCGGTGGGTGAGCCGGAGCTGCTATGCAACAACAGAGGAGTAGACTTCATGGAGGCATATGCTGATGTGGAGCTCCGAGAGCTCCAGCTGTACAATCCGGATGCCAGTGTGGAAGGGAAGCTGGTGCCCAAGAAGAAGGATGGAGTGCTCTGTATTCAGGTGACACGCTCTTTTCCATTTTCTTTTGAGTTGGTTATGTATCCTTTTCTCCAGCATTCCATTGTTTGACCAATAGGAGAAATTCAAGTTCCTATTTACTTTTTTAGGTCGCCATACTGCTTGGCAGTTGGCACCAGAGGCGGATCCACAGAACATTCACTGGGGGGCTGGCCCCCAATGAATTTTTGGAAAAAAAAAATAATATATATATATATATATATATACTAAGTTAGATCCAATGTAACCAGGCCCCCAATGACATGTAACTAGGCTGCCAGTAAAAAATATTAGGCCCATTCTTTATACATATTATTAGGCCCATTCTTCAACTATTAGGGCATCAGAGGTAAAGATTGTAGAGTATACCGCCCTCTCCAGCTCTCCTTCACCTTCACCGACTCGCCGACTCAGAATATAAGTTCCTCACCAATCAGCATCGTGCGATTCACCCAAAGAAATATTAGGCCCCCAATGACATGTAACCAGGCCCCTAGTAAAAAATATTAGGCCCATTCTTTGTTTTATTGCTTGAAATTATTACATTATATTCGTCCCATATAAATAACCTAGAAAAAAAAATCAGGGGGCGTTGCCCCCGGACCCCACTACTTAATCGTGTCCCCAGTGAGTTTGAATCCTAGATCCGCCGCTGGTTGGCACCACTAACATTCTCTATTTCCATTGAATCCAGATGAGCAGTGAGAGCTTTTCTATTTCCATTTTCATCTGTTGTGATCTGCTTTTCTTTTCCAACATTGCCTGTTTGGCCATCTAAACATTGCATCCTTTGGCCAAGAAGAGGGTTTTTTTTCTCTTTTTAAAATTTTGGCTGCCACTTTTATGGTTGACAGGACTAACCGTTGGTCCAGTAAAACTGTAACTAAATGATGATGCACTTATTAACTTTTTTCTTATTCCAAACAACCTTAACTAATGATGTGGCTCTGCTTCTAAAATTAGAGAAAGTGACTTAATTAACTTAGAACATAAAAGAGAGGGCTCTTAAATCCAGTCATTTATGAAATTTTGGGTTGATTGCTTCCACATGCACCTTCTAAGACCATAAAACGGGAAGTCTAATAAAATCTTTGCTCATCCAAAACAACGAAACTTTTTCTTATTATTATGTTCTACGGTTTTTAAATGACTAGTTCTAAAAAAAATCTTGTCTGTAGTAGGCTAGACCACTCACAAACTCTCACAGTGACTCACTTTTATTAGTTGCAGCAAGATGCAGAGACCCCTAAATTTTAGAGATGAGATAGTGAAAACAAGTTTTCCTGGGTGAGTCTTTTCATTGGTTCAATCCTCAAGAAGGTGGAGAGGTTACTTGTGACCGAAATAAATATTATTCCACTACTCGAGATCCAACCCTCTACTGGAAAACAAATCAAGCATGTGCACTCATCACGTGCCGAGCAGACCGAGAATTATCAGAGACAACTGTAAAGGGCAAAACAACAAACTACTTCAGGCATGGCAGAGAGTCTGGATCTGATGGGGTATATAATTAATAATCTATTAAAAATTTTGACACGACTCGAGTCCGAGATTATAATTAATCCGAATTAATTCCGAGTTGCGTCACATACTTACTCCCGTGAACTTTAATCATATAAAAAATCACAAAGGATATCAAATAAAACATTATGCAGAATATTAACAAATATACATTACTCATGTACAAAAAGAAAAATTCATTTACACTATGAACAACCATTCACTTGCACATTTAAATACAATGCAAGGAATGAAAAGTGTGAAAGGTTTCCAACAACTCCTACAAAGTTCTCATTTTATTTATTGTTTCCATTCTCCAAAAGGCACATCAAATGTTTTCGCCTCATTTCCACTCTACTAATCCTCCTGGAGGAACCGGAGTGGTCTCCCCCTTTGGCGCTGTGGTTTCAGAAGGACCGGCATGGGCAGCTGTGCCTGTAATACCATCAATAACACTATGAATTCGACAATTCAGTAATGTATAAACAATTATATGATTGAATATGCTAATTACACATTTAATTCGTCAAACTACTTGTTAGACTACTACAAATATTCAAAATCGATATGAGTCTTCATTATTTGGCAAACTACAATAGTATTTCGTTTCAATTTCCATCTTCCTAAAAAGGAAGGATTGTCATCTTCCATACGGAAGGATTCATATAGTGTGGGATTTATCAGTGCCCGGGCTAGGGACATCTAACATCACCACGGAGTTCCGGAACACTCCCAAATAATCTGCTGCAGCAGTTATAGCTTCAATGAGCTTACAGAAATCACTATGTAGTGCCAGTCTCAATCATCAATATAATTAACAATTAATTCTGTTCAATGACGAATTAATGGATATAATCCAATAAACAATTCATTTAGGATTCAATTCACCATTTCAATCAAATAATACCAACCAATCGGGTGAAATCCTCAGTTGTTTAATGTATGTGTTATTCTCGATGAACATCATAATTTCTGTAAATTTGTACATTAAAGTTCTCTTAAATAACACCTATGGAGGTATACACAATAACAACAGCCTTGATATGATCAAAAGGCTTTTTTCCTTAGTTCAAAAATCTTATTAATCTCAGTTAACTAATCGATATTTAATCGGCTAGCTTTAGAAACTAATTTCCATCATCAATTACCATGATTCAGCTTTTTAACCTTTTGGTTAACTCTCAATTCATCTTGGATCTAAATCCAAGAACATTACTTTACGGAAAGCTTAATTGATTAAAATCTCTTACTTATATTATAATTAGTCATTAGACTAATTTTTATTAACCATTTATGCTCATAAACAAAACATTTGATTTAATTTTGAATCACAAATGTCATCACAGTTAGGGCTTGTTTTAATTATCCCCATATCAACTTCATTTCTCAATCTATGATCACTAGGAGGTGTGTACCATTGATTTCTACATTTCAAGAGCATTTCAACGATATATGGAACTCAAAAATCGGACGTATGGGTCAAAAGTTATGGCCATTCAAAGTTGGCATTGTTGGCCCAATGGGCCGACCCACTCGAGCAGGCCCAATCCGGCTGGCCCAATTCTGGGCAAAATTTCATCAACCCAACCTATTTATACACTGTGTTTCCATCCCCTTCTTTCCAATCCTTCCTACTCAAGTCATTAATAACCTGTAACACAAACATAGGACCTCCTGTCCTCTCCTCAATCATCCATTCATATATATACAAATTCTCCAAGCCATTTATATACCATAGAACCAAACTTCTTCTCCAAAACACTCACTCATACACACAAATGAATCATATATATATAAGGCTGAATCCATTTTTCACAACATAATCAACAGGAAAAACCTAATAGCTAGCATTTAATCATATTAACTCTTTATACTTGCCTTATAACCAAGTTGATACAAAAACCCCTCTTTTTCCAAGCTTCACTTGACACAATATCACCCAATTCAACCCTAACATCAAGAACAGTTCAAAATAGAAATTCTTGAGTTGATTGCGTTGTACAACAACTCTAATCATTCAATAGTTTTGAAAAGTCTACAAAGAACTTGAATCTACTTACTTGTAGCTTAACAAAGAAAAATTACAACTCTCCTTTAACTCTTTCTCCAAAGAAAAGTGAAGATGATGATGGAGAAGATGAATCTCACAAGTTTTCTTTTAAAATCACTTGAAACGATCCTTTTCCAAGCACTTGATAGAGAACGAAAGAAGAAGAAAGCAAGGAAGAGAAAACCCAAATCGTCTCCAGCTATTTCCACCGACTGAATATGGGTTTGAGTTCATCTCAACCCTTTTTAAACTAAACTTTTGCAACTAAACCCCTCACATTTACTTATTTTCAATTTAAGTCAAATGCAAGTCCATTTGACTCATTCGAGGTCAAATTAATATGAGTATATTATGAAAAGTGTTATACTCATCGAAATACACACGTTGACATCAAGTTTTGCCGTATCCGACGAAATACGTATAAATCCAATTTTACGACAAAGTCCTTAATTGCACTAACTTGGTATAAGTTCAACTCTACTAAGCTAATCTCCTTCAATCTCAGTCGAAGATACTTAATTCACTCAAGTGTGACTAATTTAACCCTTTTTGTTCATTGATCACAATTATCTCAATTAATCACACTTAATTTTACGTTAATCTCGATTAATTAGAGTTAATCATAATTAACTCGAGTTGAAATGTAACAAATTTACAAATAAAAACAGAGGAAGGAGAATCTCATAAACTTTACCTACAAAAATTTAAATTGAGGAAGGAGTCTTTAAAAATAAAATAACAACAAAAAAGAGAGCTTGAGCACCACAAGAAGACGACCCAACAGGTCAAAACAAGTCAAGTCTCATTTCAACTCGCGTGCAGCACATGCACAAAAGACCCAATCTTTACAACTCACACATGACATGAGAGATGCCCTCTTACAAGAAACAGGTTTATGTTTCAATAAGTCTGACAATAACATCTCATAGAATGATTAAAACAAATTAAGAATGTAGGAACCCGCTTGTTATTCTTACGTTTCAAAGTACCAAAACCAAGAAATTGATTTAATCAAAGATAGAGAGAGGAAAGAGTCATCTAATTCTTCTGTAATTTTCTTTCTCATAACAGGTGACAGAGTTGAGGTGTGGAGCTGTTATAGTTGCATGCACATTCGACCATAGAATCGCAGATGCCTACTCTGGAAACATGTTCTTGGTAGCATGGGCAGAGATGGCTCAGTCCAGAACCATCACTTTCCATCCTTCTTTCCGACGCTCTCCCCTCAATCCTCGCCGCCCCGGCTCCTGGGAAGCTTCGGTGGACGACATGTATGTGCCCCTGTCGACGCTGCCACCGCCTTCCTCCAATGGAGCAACCACAGCTGACCCCATCATGAGCCGAATCTACTATGTGACTGCGCAGAACATCGCTAGGCTCCAAGCTCTAGCCTCTTCTAACGGGTGTAGGAGTAAGCTCGAGTCGCTTGGCGCCTTTCTTTGGCAGATAGTAGCCAAAAGCGAGACGGACAGCGCGAAGAGGTGCAAGATGGGGGTGGTGGTGGATGGACGGACGAGATTGTGTGATGAAAACAACTCCTTGGCGAACTACTTTGGGAATGTTCTCTCCATACCCTTTGGGGAGGAGACAGTGGAGGAGCTGGTGAACAAGCCCTTAAGTTGGGTGGCTGATGCTATCCACAAATATGTTCAGGTTGCAACCAGCAAGGAGCACTTCTTGGGATTGATTGATTGGGTGGAGTCACATAGGCCGGAGCCGGCGTTGGCGAAGATCTACTGCAATGGGAGTGAGGATGGGTCGGCATTTGTGGTGTCGTCGGGGCAGCAGTTTTCGGTGGGGAAGGTGGATTTTGGGTGGGGAAGGCCGGTGTTTGGGTCGTACCATTTCCCATGGGGAGGGGATTCTGGATATGTGATGCCCATGCCGAGTGCTAGCCGGGAAGGGGACTGGGTGGTGTACATTCATTTGTTGAAGGGGCAGATTCAGGTGTTGGAGGAAGAGGCTGGAGATGTGTTCAAGCCACTCACTTCTGATTACCTTGGGTTGCATGGAGAAACCCCAGAGTTCTCAAATCAAACTAGTTTATAACAAATTTCAAAGGCTTTCGGAGCTTTGGCAACAAACTTAATATCTTGTGTTGAGGTCAATGTCCACCCGCGCTCCTGAGCGGTCATAATTGTGGTCGAACCCTCGCTCTCACCATAAAACCATTGTTGTGCCGTTTCCTATCACCAATTGGTTTTGGGATTAGTAGTAGTTCAATAGGGTGTAAGATCCTACAAGTGGTATCAGAGCCTGGTAGATCGGGTGTTCGAGTCACGGGATACGGATTTTACGAGTTGCTTTCGATGCATAATTATCAGCTTGAGGTATATCGAGTAATTTGAATGTTTGAAAAGCAAACTACTTTTTTTAATAGATGATCTACTTTAAAAAAAGTTCTATTATCAAGTCAAACCCAACCTAGCTAGACTCATCATGAGGTGAGTTTGTTAATTTAAATTGTAACCCATCATGGGTTGGGGTAAGTGTGATTTTGTGCAGATTTGGGTTTGGTGAACCAGTGCAAACAGGACCAATTGCCATCTCTGAACATAGCAAAAAACTAGCAGTGAGGGTTTAATCTACAACCGATGGGTCAATCAATCTTGCAAAAAGTTTTTTAGAGTAATAGAGTGAAGGAAAAGGCCTGATCGAGAGGTGGCCTAATTAATCTAAAATGAGGAAGGAAATCATATTTTAATAGACAATTATAACCGTTCAATTTAAAGCAGCAAATGCATGGTATTAAAAAAAAAAAAAAAAAAAAAAAAAAAAAAACCTTGCCATTTATTCAGTGATTATCCGCTTTATTGAGTTAAATAAATGGTAGTCACTAATGGAGTAATTCGCCCCGGTGGGTCACTGTGTGCAGTCTAGCTTTACAGAGCCCACTTGCCTACCTTTGATTAGTGCTGCTTTTTCACACCCTCTTAGTCTAATTCCTCTATGATTGACACCAGTTTCAGCTTTATGTTCATCGAACCTTTACTCACTGGGGAATCTTAAAAAAGAAAAAACCTCTATTTTATATTCTCCAATGTGGGTGATATTCTTTCCTTACTGATTTTTTTTTCTTCTCTATTACATAGAAGGGAAAACTAAACTGAATTCCTATTAAATGAGTTCCACTGAATGATTATTAAAGATGTGAAGTACATATATGAATGATATGAGGTGAGAAACGAAAGATATAAAGATAGCAACGGAGATAGGCTCTTCAGTTTCTCAGGATTTGACAAATAGAAGACATCATTTGCCTGTCCCCATCTTAGCATGGGCAGCAGTGGGCACCATCTGCCATTCAAGCACGGCTGTGGTCGGTGGCTCACAAAGCACACCGTTGCCACACGGTTCTGAGCAGTCTCCAGAATTTTGCAATGCCAAACTCGGGTACAAAGTTCCCTATATTTCTCAGTATTCGGTTCCCATGGACAGGCCCTTCAACATGGGCCTAACTTGCCCACTTAAATCGGGGTGCATTAGAAAAGTTAAAGTTTGCATACTGTATTAAGTAAAAAATTTTTTTACCTTGAGTCCTAAAAACTTCTAAGAAAAATTAAAGACTTGTAAACTACGCTATGCTGGGCCAGATCTACATCTGATGTGCAAGAATTCAATTACCATCAGGTTAACTATATACAATGCCATTTTTCTAATCCTAATATCAGCTTTGGGAAATTGAACTGACAGCTTTTCATCCCCCAGTTGGTAGAAACTAGCTTTGACCTTTCTCCCACATAATGGGGCTGGTAATAGAATAGACTAATAGCAAGAGAAGGAGATCGTAAAGGTCTCTAATTCGTTTGGCATTCAATGCATTGCATGGATTATGCTTTTAACCTATTCTTCTTCTTTTGCTATTAAAGACCTCTCAGATCTTGAGACAAAATAATAAACTTTACCTACCCCACTTCTTAGTTCTTACCCAAATTTTGACCAAAAATTTGTTTCAGTTTAATCACACTCAACCCCAACAAAACCTCTATAAATTGAAACTTAAAGACCCCCTCCAGACATCACATACAGCACCCACCTCTCTCTCTTTCACATTCTCATCTCTCCCATTCTCCCTTTCATAAAACTTCAAACCCACCAGCCTCCCTCTCTTCTACATGGCTGCTCCTAACCAAACCAAACCAAACCAAGCCTTTTCCCACTAGGTGGGGTCGGCTATATGGATTTGACGACGCCAATCAAATCTGTTTAGGGCCATGTCCTCCGTTAGATCCATGTAGGCAAGGTCATGTTTAATAGTTTCTTTCCAACTTCTCTTGGGTCTCCCTCTCCCTCTCCTACTCCTGGCAATCTCTATGCCTTCACACCTTTTAACAGGTGCTTCCATTGGACGCCTTCTAACATGGCCAAACCATCTTAGTCGATTTTCTCTCATTTTATCTCCAATCGGTGCTATTCCTACTTTGCCCCTAATCTCCTCATTCCTAATCCTATCTCTCCTTGTGATCCCGCACATCCATCTTAGCATTCTCATCTCCGCAACTTCCATCTTCTTAACATGATTATGCTTTACTGCCCAACACTCTGATCCATATAACAATGCTGGTCTTACCGCCACCTTATAATACTTTCCTTTAACCTTGAGGGGGACTTTCCGATCACACAAGACCCCCGAAGCACTCCTCCATTTGGTCCACCCGGCCTGAATCCTGTGACTTACATCAGTATCAATCCCTCCATCCTGTTGCACCATCGATCCAAGGTACCTAAAGTTTTCTTTCTCTACAATCTTTTGTGTGCCTAAACTTACTTTTATGTTACCAAGTGTCCTACTTTGGCTAAACTTGCACTCCATATATTCCGTCTTGCATCGACTTAGCCTAAACCCTTTTGTCTCTAACGTTTTCCGCCATACTTCTAGCTTAGCATTCACTCCTTCTCTCGACTCATCTACTAAAACAATGTCATCTGCAAATAGCATACACCACGGCACCTCATCCTGAATATGTCTTGTAATCTCATCGATAACTAGGGCAAATAAGTACGGGCTTAACGCTGAGCCTTGGTGTAGACCAATCGTGATAGGAAACTCCTTAGTCTCTCCGCCAGTCGTCCTTATAGATGTCACGGCTCTATCATACATATCCTTTATCGCCTCAATATATGCGACACACACTCTTTTCTTTTCCAGTACTCCCCATAGAATCTCCCTAGGAACCCGGTCATAGGCCTTCTCCAAGTCAATGAACACCATATGTAAATCTTTCTGGCCTTCTCTATACTGTTCCATTAACCTCCTCAGGAGAAAGATAGCCTCCATGGTTGATCTCCCAGGCATGAAACCAAATTGATTATCTGAAATGTTTGTTGTTCTTCTTAGTCTTCTCTCAATAACTCTCTCCCATAATTTCATCGTATGGCTCATCAATTTAATCCCGCGGTAGTTCGCACAGTTCTGAATATCTACATGGCTGCTCCTGCTATGGAATTTTCAGTAACGATCAACCGGAAAGACTTTGTGGCGGCGGCCTTGCCGTTGCAAGAGCACTGGCTGCCGCTATCAAACCTCGACCTACTCTTGCCACCAGTCGATGTGAGCGTTGTCTTCTGTCACCAGAAGCCCCGAAAGCGCAATGGTCTGGCCTTTGCGCCAATGGTGAGAAATCTCAAAAACTCACTGGCTCATGTTGGATATTGGCAGAGTAAATGTGAATATACTGTTGCACACACACATAAAGCAAACTGAAAGTGGAGAGTTATGCACAATAACAAATAGGAATGGAAGACCTTTTCATTCATCATACCATATCACTTACATGGACCACTTAAATAGATAAAGGTAGCTAACTCTAAAGGGACAGGTGTCCCATGAACACCTACTATGTAGAACTAACAGAGTCACTGAATGGGCAAGTGTCCCATATACACCTAGTTTATAGAACTAACGCAGACACGTTTACGGACTTCTTCAAGCAAAGACTAATTCAAAGATAGTTAAATGAAATAGCATAACATTTGAATTAATTTAATATTCTAACACTCCCCCTTAATTCAAATGCCTTCAACACCGAGCATTCTTCGTAATTTGAAAAACTTTTCTCTTGAGAGTGCCTTGTGAAAATATCAGCAACTTGTTCCTCCGTGCTGCAGTACTCCAGCTTTATCTCTTTCTTGGCCACAAGCTCGCGAATAAAATGATGCCGGACTTCAATAAGCTTTGTTCTTCAATGGAAGACTGGATTTTTTGTCAATTCAATTATTGACTTGTTGTCTCAAAATAAGATTGTAGCTTCTTCTTGCTTTTGCTTCAGGTCACTTAGAATCCTCCTCACCCACACAGTTTGACAAGCTGCACTTGTTGCCGCCATATATTCAGCTTCAGTTGTAGAAAGTGCAATAGTTTGTTGTTTTTTTGAAGCCCATGATATCAATGCAGACCCAAGACTAAGCCCATAGCCCGTACTAATTTTCCTGTCATCTGCGCAACTAGCCCAATCAATGTCAGTATAAGAGACAAGTTTACAAGTATCTGATTTTTTATACCTGAGTCCGAGATCCAATGTTCCATGAATATATCGTAGCACTCTCTTGGCTGCGCTCATGTGAGCTTTACTTGGATTGTTCATAAACCTTGAAATCAAACTCACCGAAAACATTATATCTGGCCTTGAATGTGTGAGATAAATCAAGCCACCAACCATGCTTTGAAATTCTTTTGCATCTGCCTTTTCAATTCCATCCTCTATCATAAGCTTCTCATCTGTATTCATGGGTGTTTTAGCTGGATTGCAATTTGACATATGAAACCTTTTCAACAAGTCTCTTGCATATTTTCCTTGGTGTAGAAAAATACCATTTGAGTCTTGAATAACTTCCATCCCCAAAAAATAATGTAACGGACCCAAATCTGTCATTTCAAATTCAGACATTATATTTTTCTTGAATTCTTCAATCAATTTTGAAGAGTTACCAGTAAATATCATATCATCAACATATAAACATACTATGAGAAACCTTGCACTTTTACATAAAGGGTTGGCTCACTTTCACTTTTCTGAAAATTGCGGCCCATAAAATATTTGTCAATTCTGCTGTTCCAAGCTCGTGGAGCTTGTTTGAGCCCATACAAAGCCTTTTCTAATTTGTACACCTATTTTTCAGACCCTTTAATTTCAAACCCAGGGGATTGTTCAACATACACTTCCTCTTGCAATTTACCATTTAAAAACGTGGATTTGACATCAAATTGAAAAATTTTCCATCCTTTTTCAGCTGCCATAGCTAGAATAGTTCTAATGGTATCAATTCTAGCAACAGGAGAAAATGTTTCAAAGAAATCTACGCCTGGAACTTGTGCATACCCTTTTGCCACCAAACGGGCCTTCTGTTTTTGCAAAGACCCATCAGCATTGAATTTGGATTTGAAAATCCATTTGAGCCCAATGGGCTCTTTACCTGGTGGTAAGTCTACCAATCTCCATGTTTTGTTTTTTTCAATGGCATTCATTTCAACTTTCATGGCATCATGCCAATTTTTCTCATTCACTGCATCTTCAAAGCAAGCAGGTTTAGAAGCAAAGCATATAAAATCACATGACTGGTAAATATCAACAAGACTTCTTACCTTTCTTTGAGGTGATTCCGACGATGTGAATCCAGTCGGACTTAATTGAGCATTGGGTGGTTCATCAAAGGATGATGTTTCTTCTTCTTCAATAATTAGAGGGTATTGATCGACATCAATGTCCCACTTCCATGCATCATTTTCATTAAAGATCACATCACGACTAATAAATAAAGCCTTGTTTTGAGGATCATAAAGTCTATAGCCTTTAGTTTCTTCACTATAGCCCACAAAAACATATTTAATGCTTTTGTTATCTAGCTTGTGCCTTTTTTCATAGGGAACATGAGAATAAGCTATAGAACCAAAGACTTTTAAATGACTTACATTTGGCTTTCTCCCAAACCATGCTTCATATGGTGTTTTTTTTATTGACTGCCTTTAAAGGAGAGCGATCAAGCAAATAAACCGCTGTAGATACTCCTTCCGCCCAGAAGCTTTTTGGGAGCCCCTTTTCTTTCAACGAGCATCTTGCGGCCTCAACAATGCTTCGATTTTTCCGCTCCGCGACTCCATTCTATTGTGGAGTGTAACTTGTAGTGAGTTCTCTTCTTATTCTTGCATCTCTACAAATCATATGGAAATCTTTTGATGTAAATTCACCCCCTCAGTCAATTCTTAATGTCTTCAGTACGAACCCACTTTGTTTTTCAACATATGCTCGAAATTGTAGAAAGCATGAAAGAGCTTCAGATTGTTTCTTAAGAAAATACACCCAAATCATCCTTGTGTAGTCATCAACAAATATTAAAAAATATTTGCTATCACTAAGTGAATTTGTGCGCACAGGGCCACATATATCAGCATTGACCAATATTAGGGGTTGATTAGCCCTCCAAGATTTACCCGTTTGAAAAGGGGTTCGGTGATGTTTTCCAAAAATGCAAGCTTCACATATTTTGTTACCATGATGCACAACAGGTAAGCCAACAACCATGTTTTGTTTATACAGTGAATCCAAACCATAAAAATTTAGATGCCCATATCTCTTATGCCAAAGCCAAGAATTATCACACTCCACAGACTTGAATGCGTTGAGGGTAAGATTGGAAATTTTGAGAGAAAACATTTTATTTTGAGTCATTTTCACTGTCATGACCAACTCCATATTCTTCTTTTTAAATATCATGCATTTATCCTCATCAAAAACCGCATAATACCCTTTTTTCATTAACTGTCCCAAGCTAATCAAGTTTTGAGCCAAACCTGGTACATACATAACTTCGTGAATGAGCTTTGTACCTGATCTGGTGTTCAAAGAAACAATACCTTTGCCTTGCACCTAGACTTGACTTTCATTTCCCATCAAGACTTGAGACCTGACCGATTCATCCATCTCAACAAATAATGTTTTATCACCTGTCATGTGGTTACTGCACCCACTATCTAGAAACCAAATATCTCTAACAAATTCAGCATTTGCAGATAAACACGAGAGAAATAGATTTTCCTCAACTTCATCATTTGTCTTTTCTTCATGGAAATTTGCTTGATTTTTATTTTTATGCCAACAATCCTTTTCTTCATGTCCAAATTTATTACAAATTGAACGTTGAGGCACAGTTGAGGACTTGTTTTTGTACCAACAATCCTTTTCAATATGACCTCTTTTCTTGCAATTATAGCATCGAGGAGGTTCAAGATTACCTTTGTTGTGGTTTCTC
Organism: Umbellularia californica; assembly: GCA_028538565.1. Lineage (NCBI taxonomy): Eukaryota > Viridiplantae > Streptophyta > Magnoliopsida > Laurales > Lauraceae > Umbellularia > Umbellularia californica. Next base: position 75,066,663 of record JAPQWN010000006.1, on the reverse strand, counting down.
TCATTTCTATTATGCATGGTTCTTCCTCAGTCTCTTCCACGAAAATTTTGCCTCCCGCGACCTCGACCGCGACCTTGGCTATTTTGCCTTTGGTTGGAGGTACACCCTGCATTGCTACTTGATCCCTTCTTTAAACAAAGTGTTGCTTGGAAGACCTGTTCAACCCATTTCTGTTTAATCTTTCTTCATGTGTTTGCAAAGAACCCATTAGTTCATTCAAAGATAATTTAGTTAAATCCTTGGATTCTTCAATGGCACCAACAACATGGTCAAATTTGGGAGTGAGACTTCTTAACACCTTTTCAACAATTTTTTTATCAGTTAGGTCCTCACCAAGAGACCTAATTTGGTTCACATTAGTTGTAACTCTTGTGAAGAATCCCTGAATGAATTCAGAAATTTTCATTGATAAATTTTCAAACTCACGGCGAAGAGTTTGTAATTTTAAGGTAACAACTTGACTTGAACCATTATATTCATCTCGAAGCAATTCCCATGCTTCATTTGATGTGGTGGCTCCCATTATCCTAGGAAAGATGGTCTCATCCATAGCTTGTTGGATGTAAAATATGGCCTTTGCATCCTTTTTTTCTATTTTCTTTCATCTTATTTTTTTGGGCTACAGTAACTCTTCCTTCTTGTGTATCATATTCAGGGAAGCCATTCTCAACTAAATCCCATAAATCATATGAAATAAACAAGGTTTTCATTTTGATACTCCAAAACTGATAATTATCACCTTTAAAAATGGAAACCAATGGTTGAGAAACACTTACAGAATTGTTGTTGGCCATTCCTTACTCTCCTTCTTTTTTTTTTGTTTGCAGCACCTCCAGAATCTTTTTGCAGACAGGTTTGCAGCTGAGAAAAAACTCAATGATCAGCTCTGATACCAAATAATGTTGGATGTTGGCAGAGTAAATGTGAATAGACTGTTGCACACACACATAAAGCAAACTGAAAGTGGAGAGTTATGCACAGTAACAAATAGGAATGGAAAACCTTTTCATTCATCATATCATATCACTTACATGGACCACTTAAATAGATAAAGGTACCTAACACTAAAGAGACAGGTGTCCCATGAGCAGCTACTCTGTAGAACTAACAGAGTCACTGAATGGGCAAGTGTCCCATATACACCTAGTTTATAGAACTAACACAGACAGGTTTATAGACTTCTTCAAGCAAAAACTAATTCAAAGATAGTTAAATGACATAGCATAACATTTGAATTAATTTAATATTCTAACAGCTCAGACCCTAGTCTTATTTTATGCATTTGCTGGGCGGGTGAGCCGGAGGTGCTATGCAACAATTGAGGAGTGGATTTCATGGAGGCATATGCTGATGTGGAGCTTCGAGAGCTCCAGCTTTACCATCTGGATGCCAGCGTGGAAGGGAAGTTGGTGCCCAAGAAACAGGATGGAGTGCTTTGTATTCAGGTGAGCAATGAAACCCTAGTACATGCATTTCCATTTGCACCATCTTCTTGTGTGCTCTGCTATTGTTCCCCATAATTTCATTGTCTGGCCAAGAGGAAGATCTCTCTCTCTCTCTCTCTCTCTCTCTACTAACTTTAGTACTGTTTGTCAGGTAAAACTGTGTGTGGAACACTTTCAACTTTCTAATTTCCAGGCAACCTTAACTAAACTCAAGAGTTGGTGTAACTAATTAATATCCTAAAAAGATACAAGAGGTCTTTGCAATTTAATCAACTGTGTGAAATTTAGATTATTTAATTATTTCCATATGTATTTTCTAAGACCATGAAATAAGAAGTCCAATAGAAACTCTGCTCATGCATCCACAACAACATGACCTTTTTAATTAATATTTTTATGTTTTTTAAATCATTAGATCTTAAAATCATCTTTAATTTGATGAAATAGAGCACCCACAAAATTGACATATTTGAATTAAATGTAGTAAGATGAGAGATCCTTAAGTTTTAGATATAATATTATGAAAACAAACTTACCTAGGTTGTTTTGGATTAATCATTTAAAAAGTGGAGAGGAGACATGTTAAGGACAACAGATATTATTGCAATACTTCAGATCGATCCACTCATCTACTGAAACAAAATAATGAAGAATAACGTCCACCCATCACATGCTAATATATTTCAGGTAAGGCAGAGAGTCTGGCTCTGATGATATTAAAACCGCAGAAGGAATTCTTAAAAGGTAAATAACAACAAAAAGAGAGTTGGGCACCACAAGAAGACGACCCAACAGGTCAAAACAAGTCAAGTCACGAGTGAAGCACATGCAAAAAAGATTCAGCAGAGAATTTTCCAAACTTCGACAACTCACCCATGACAACCTCTTAAAAGATACAGGTTTATGTTTCAATTGGTCTCACAAAAACATCTCATCTAATGATTAAAACAAGGGGATTTGACATTTCAATGCCCGTTAAACATTCAATTCCCAATTTCATTTAAACATTCAATTCCCAATTTCATGACTAAAAGTCTCTAAATGTCACCATAGTTGTTTGACTCAGGCAGACATTTTTTTTTAAACTTTTTTCGCCCTGGATCCCCTGATATCATGGGTTTTAAAAACTCATGATATCATGGGATCTTGGTATCTTTTCAACTTTTAACATTTGGATCCCATGATATTATGGGTTTTTAAACTTCTATGATATCATGGGATCAAGGCAAAAAAGTACAAAAAAAAAAAAAAAAAAGTGTACTAGAGTCAAATGACTGTAGTGATATTTACAGAATTTTAGTAATTAAATTAGGGATTGAGTGTTAAAGGAGCATTGAAATGTCAAATCCCCTTTAAAAAAATTAAGAAAGAAGAAACCCACTTGTTATTCTTATGTTTAAAAATATCAAAACCATGAAATAGATTTAAATCAAAGATAAAGAGAAAAAAAGATCATCTAATCCTTCTATAATTTTTTTTCTTGTCACAGGTAACGGAACTGAGATGTGGATCTGTTATAGTTGCATGCACATTCGACCATAGAATAGCAGATGCCTACTCAGGAAACATGTTCTTAGTAGCATGGGCAGTGATGGCTCCTTCTAAGACCATCTCCCTCCATCCTTCTTTTCAACGATCTCTACTTAATCCCCGCCACCCTGGCTCCTCCGACGCTTCAATCTACGACATGTATGTTGAAAGTATTTCTACCTTAACACGGGCAGATGTCCCGCTTACTAAATCTTAATTGAATATCAAACTGATGTGATCAAACTAGTAATTAACCCTAATTCCAAGTTAACAAAATAATCAATCCACAAATATAGAGAGACACGAGAATTATACATGGAAAACCCTAAACGGGAGAAAACCACGGGCCTTGTCGTCTAGGCCAACAGACAACAAAGCACTATGTAAAACCGAAGAATACAAGACACTTACAACCCTTTTCCTAGTTGTTGACTCAACTTAAGAACTGCATCAGATCTTGCTGACATCTCGTCACAAATTTTCACCGTGCTTGAGTAGAACCGCCTTCAAGAAGGGGATGGAAACTTGACAAAAAACTCTGAATCTTTTGCACAACAACAGCAGCTTGAGGTTTTGGGGGAAATAGGATGGATCTCTCAAACTCTCTATCTCCGGTATTTGATCTTAATCAGTGTGTCTCATATATTGAGAAAGGAAGCCTTTAAATAATCTCCAATTCATGTCCCAAAGGCTTAAAGAATAGGAAGTTGTATCTTGATCAAATTAGAAACAGTAGTTCATTCAGAAATAGAAATCCATGGTTCGCTCGAGCGGATGTAGAAGTTCGCTAGAGCGAAATGCTCTCTGGAAGTTAGCATTCAGCGCAGCGAACTCTTCGGTCGAGCGAAGTGGAAGATGTGTCAAGCGATCAATCTTCTGTCTTAGGTTCGCTCGTGCGAACAACTCTCTGTCTTTGATCTTTGCAAAACAGAACCATAGTGGGTCAAGCGGATAGCTTGTTGGATCCAGCAAAAGACCAACTGATGTGGGTTCGCTCGAGCGACCTCTAGAAACCGTTAGATCTTGGAAACTCTTTCTATTTTGGAAAGAGATCTTCAGCAGTCCGACATCTAAAAGAATTACAAGTTATAGAAACACACTTTTGTCCATAAACCTATGAATTAGCCAATTAAGACCTAACATATGTTCCCCTGTCTACTCTTCCACCGCCTTCCAGCAATGGGATGCCAAGAGCCGACCCCGTCATAAGCCGCATCTACTACGTGACGGCGGAGAACATCACTCGGCTTCAGGATCTAGCCTCCTCTAAGGGGTGTAGGAGGACTAAGCTCGTGTCACTTGGTGCCTATCTCTGACAAATAGTTGCCAAAAGTGAGATGGTCAGCACTAGGAGGTGCAAGATGGGAGTGGTGGTGGATGGACGGACGAGACTGTGTGATGGAAAGAATTCCATGGCCAACTACTTTGGGAATGTACTCTCCATCCCCTTTGGGGAGGAGACAGTGGAGGAGCTGGTGAACAAGCCCTTGAGCTGGGTGGCTGACACTGTCCATGAATATGTTCATGTCGCGGCCGAGAAGGAACACTTCTTGGGGTTGATTGATTGGGTGGAGGCTCATCGGCCGGAGCCGGCGCTGGCAAAGATCTACTGCAAGGGAATAGAAGATGGTTCTGCTTTTGTGGTGTCGTCGGGGCAGCGGTTTCTGGTGGGGAAGGTGAATTTTGGGTGGGGGAGGCCAGTGTTTTGGTCGGCATGGGGTGGGGAGTCTGGGTATGTGATGCCAATGCCGAGTGTGACCCAAGAAGGGGACTGGGTTGTGTATGTTCATCTGTTGAAGGGGCAAATAGAGGTATTGGAGGAAGTGGCAGGAGATGTGTTTAAGCCATTGACTCCTGAGTACCTTGGGCTGCATGGAGATGCCACCAAGTTCTCAAATCAGACTAGTTTAATGGTCCAATATGAAGAAAAATTTGTCATGAGGACGGAAGTGCTTTTTTAATTTGATTTGTCCAATTATTTGTTTTCCTGAGAAGTAGATTGATGTAACTCAATTATTGTTTGTTGGTAAAAATATATGTAGAAGGATAGTGTACATTTGAATCTTTAAATTGAACTTCTAAACAGTTGCATACTCCAAAATTCAAATCCAGATTTGCACTGTAATTGTGTACATATTGGTTGGCAAGGATCAAGGTGAATCCGAAGAATGAAGAAGAAAGATAAAATCTCATTGTTTTCAACTCCTACAATCCTTCAGGTTGAGGGGAAATAAAAGAGATGCGAGATTAATTGGTGCTTGTATTGGCAAATGAACTTCTAGGTAGAGCGCCATTCCTAAAGCCTTTTTCACTTGAAGTCTTGTAATGATTTGCTTAAGCATAGTAGAGTCGGAACAAAGTAGGGTCGATGTAATTAAAAGATGGGTGTCATTTGAACAATGTGATACTCTTATCTTCTAGTAGCCCCATATCTAAAATAAGTCGCAATGGATCCATATCACTTGATTTTTTTTCCAAGTTAAATGAGGTCTACATTAAAAAAGTAAAGTTTACAAACCATGCCAACAATATAATTAAATAGATACGTTGGATTTTCAAACCTAAAATAAGTCTCAAGTAACAAAAGTCTTAAGAAGGCCGGTCATCATTATCATCATTGTCAAAGTCTTGGTCCCAACCATGTTAGGGTTGGCTACATGAATTTTTTTTTTACCATTCCAATTTATCTTGAGTCAAATCATCAAATAAGCCGCACTTCTTAAAAAGGTCACTGGCCATCAAATAACAAAGCTTCAAAATATACTTCAATAAGTACTCAATTTGGTCAGCAAATCTCGGCCCTTTAGGATCTTGCATTTGGAAAAGGATTCATAAGATATCTGTTTCTTCGTCTTCAACAATGTAGCACCTGGATTCTTGAAAATGATCTTTTGGTGATACTGTGGTGCCCTGTTTTTTGTTCTTATTCCCAGTGCCCTGTTCGGTGCCCTGTTTTTTGTACCCCCCTGGTGCTTTCTTCGGTTCTCTTTGTTTTTCATTTTCATTCTCATTCTTCTCAGGTTTTCCCTCTGATGTTTTCTTTTGGGGTTGTTTCTAACATGCCTAGTAAATCCCTCTCTTTTCTAATAAATTTGCAATTAAATAAAACCCAACAGTTGTATAACCACATGGAGAATCTTACATTCTAGTCTAACTAACTTTTTTTTTTATGCTTTGTCACATGTGTAATGGTTGAATTGTCATCACTGTCCCAGCATAGACTTGTATTTTTCTGATTATAATATCATCTTTGAGAAAAGAATTAATTACTATAGTGGGAAGAAGCCTAATACCACCTTTTTTGAGCCTCTCTCTAGATGCCCTTTTCCTCTATTTGAAGATTCCAAAGCCAATCCCTATTGGCTGATTTGTCTCTCTTTTGTTCTTATTCTCTGCTTGAACATTTTATGGTTTTTTTTCTTATTCTCTCCTCTTGCTTGATTTTCTATGCTGAAAGCCAACAGTTTGTTGTAAACTCCCTATAAATTGATTCTAAAACATCCCATCAAACGTCTCTCTCTCTCTCTCTCTCTCTCTCTCTCTCTCTCTCTCTCTCTCTCTCTCCTGCATGGCTGCTGCTGCCATGGAGTTTTTGGTAACGATCAACCGGAAAGAAGTCGTGGCAGCGGCCTCACCATTGCAAGAGCACTTGCTGCCACTCTCAAAACTTCGACCTGCTCTTTCCACCCATCGACGTGAACGTCTTCTTCTGTTACAAAAAGCCCCACAAGCCCAATGATCTAGCCTTCACATCAATGACTAGAATTCTCAAGAACTCGCTGTCTCAGACCCTAGTCTCATTCTACGCATTGGCCGGTGAGATGGTGATGAGCTCGGCGGGCGAGCCAGAGCTTCTCTGCAACAACAGAGGAGTGGCTTTCATGGAGGCATATGCTGACGTGGAACTCCGAGAGCTCCAGCTGTACAATCCAGATGCCAGCGTGGGAGGGAAGCTGCTGCCCAGGAAGAAGGATGGAGTGCTCTGTATCCTGGTGAGCAGTGAGAGCTTGATAGCTTCACTAATTTCCATTTCCATTTCTTCTTATGTGGTTTGGTATTCTTTCACAGCAATGCATTGTCTTGTCATCTAAACATTGTATTGTTCAGCCAAGAGGACATCAAAAGTACTTTTCAACACTTTCCCTCGTGTAGAATTTGGTCGGAGTACTTTTTTACCATACACATTTTCTTCTTCAACACTCAGTCGTTCTTCGTGGGATTTGAACTAGGATCGATTGCCTCTATTTCAACATGATGACGCACTTTTAACTTTTTATTAGTCCAAACAACCTTAAACCAATCATGTGGCCATTTTAATCTTATGAGCAACAGACGACATGGGAGACTCTAATAACCTAGAGGATAAAATAAGGCTTTGGAATCTAGCCTTTTAAGAGATTGAGGTTATTGCATCATTTACATGTGTGTTTTATAAGACATGAATGAGGTAGTCTAATAAAAATTTCGTTCATCCACAACCATGGGACCCTCCCTTTTTAATGACATAGGTATCCCCGAGGTCCTTGACTCAACATGATCAATCCCCTAGGTGGCATGTGCTAAACCCACACAAATGCACATTAGGCAAATTTAGGGCGGTTTTGAAAGCGAGACGTGGGGAGCAAACCCATGTCCTATATATACCACTCCATCAACTCCCAGCTGGATATGGGACCTTCTTCCTGCATTTGGTAGGTATAATACCTACAAGCACTTGCAATGAATTATTTTAATCGACTGTAAGAAAGATCAGATTAAACTTTGATCCACCCATCTACATAAAAAAAATCCTGCATGTCCGGATCTGGTGGTATATATAATTAGGGGAAACGTGTAATTCCTTCGTTCTTTAAAATATAAAACCGTTGAAGGAATCTCAATCAATCTCTTATCATGAAGCCAGACTCCTTCCTTTCTATTTCTTCCTTTACAAATAGATGTATGCTTTGTAGTGGATCTCATGATAAATCTCACTCAAAAACTAAAAGAAACTAAGAAGAGAAAGCACAACAAGTAGCAGTGTTTTCCTGTGAAAAAAATGATCATGGCTTTTATGCGAATTAAAAAAAAAGCATAGAAACTCAAACAAACAAGAATTGGAAGAATTTAATTGATTTTGAAACTGTCCAAACATCTGTGGTTGAGATTGAGCATTCAAATCTTTTCGAGTTATAACACTTTCTTGAAGATTTCCCCTCACCTCTCATATTTGGATAATGAAATCCTAAAATGGCAACCATAATGATATACATAGATTACATCAAGTACCCATCATGCCCAAAACTATTATGAGATGTATGAACATAAACATATAAAAGGCCTCTGTCTCTCCTCTGGAAAATACTCACCCAAGTCCCTCACTATCAGTGGTATAGCAATGTATTGGTCTCCATTTATTAGTATGGAAGGAGTTGCCTCACATTGAGCTATCAGTGGATTCACTATAACAATCACAAAGCTAAGAAGAATAGACGCAGCAAATGGTAGTGTATCATTGCTGTGAAACAATGATTTTGGCTTTGACACAAATGAGAAGAAGAAAAGAAACAAAAGGATTTTTGCAGTTTGGAAATGTGCCTAACTACACCCGTGGTTGAGATTGATCTTTCAAATCTTTTGAGAAAGAGATTAGATCACAAAGCTTCCCTTGAGTTTTCTTCTCCCCTCTCTTAACATTCATATTTCAGTAATGAAACCCGAAAATGAAAATCATAATGATGTATAAAAATTACATCAAGTACCCGTAGGGCCTGTTTCATTAGCATAATTCTTAGGCCTTGTTTTTTTACACAAATTTCCTGACAAGGATTTTGCTTGTTGGGAATTTCTGACAAAAGTTGAATAGCTATTCCCATAGCATTTGGAAATGCATTGTTTCTCTAATAGAATTTAGAATTCTTAGCACCTGAAACCCCTTAAATATCCTTTGAGAATTTCCTAACTCCATCCTCTTAGGATTTCCAAATACCACTTTGGCCAAGAGGATTTAAGAATTCCACTTGGAGCACAGAATTTGGAGCATTCATAAACTCTCCAGATAAAAATTCCATAAATTCTTGTAAAGAAACATGCCATTTTTAAAATTCATGTATGGAGAATTTGAAATTCTCCAAATACTATCCCTACATGGAACTCCAAATCCTCATCTCCTATTTAGTATTTAAAATGCTAGAATTCTAAGAAACAAAGGCTATTTGTAAATTTTAAGGTATGTTAAAAGGGTAGGAATTCAAAGTTCTAGCAAAGATACATGACATTTGAAATATTAGAATGTTAACAATGGCTGTTTGTGAATTTTGGGTGGGTTAAAGGGTTGGAATTTAGAATTCTAACAAAGAAACGTGACATTTTTAAATGCAAGTGAGACAATCTTCTTCGAAATCTCCAACATGAGCACATGATGCCCAGAACAATATCATGCAATTTACGGTCATAGTTGCCCCCACGCCAATTCGGATTGGCATGCAGTAATGTCCTAGACAACCGATCTTCATAAAATATAGGAAATCTAACATATCATTTGTCAATATGAATCATAGGTTCATGCCCTCCTAACATCATTACACAAATGAAAGATAGAGAACTTAAGAGATAATCAAATCAATTACGGATTAGCTTTACTCATTTTTCTATTTTATGATCTTCTTTCTTTTCCACAGGTAACAGAGCTAAAGTGTGGAGCTGTTATAGTTGCATGCACACTTGATAACAGAGTAGCCGATGCTTACTCAGGAAACATGTTCTTGGTAGCATGGGCAGAGATGGCTCAGTTTAAAACCATCTCCCTCCACCCCTCTTTCCAACGATCTCTTCTAAATCTTCATCGCCCTGGCTGTTGGGATGCCTCCCTTGAGCAGATGTACATGCCCATGTCCATGCTACCACAGCCTCCAGCCCATGCAGCACCAAAAGCAGACCTTATTATAAACTGCATCTACTACATTACAGCTGAAAACATCGCTAAGCTCCAGGATCTAGCCTCCTCTGGGGGTTATAGGAGGACCAAGCTCGAGTCGCTTGGCGCCTATCTATGGAAGATATTAGCCAAAAGCGAGACAAGCAAGACGAAGAGGTGCAAGATTGGGGTGGCGGTCGATGGTCGAACGATTTTAGGTGATGAGAATCATTCCATGGCCAACTACTTTGGGAATGTGATCTCCCTCCCCTTTGGGGTGGAGAGTGTGGAGGAGCTGGTTACAAAATCCTTGACCTGGGTGGCTGACGCTGTCCATGAATATGTTCATGCTGTGACCAATAAGGAGCACTTCTTGAGTTTGATTGATTGGGTGGAGGCACATAGGCCGGAGCCATTGCTAGGGAGAATCTACTGCAAGGGGAGTGCAGATGAGCCAGTGTTTGTGCTGTCGTCAGGGCGGCGGTTCCCAGTGGGGAAGGTGGATTTTGGGTGGGGGAGGCCGGTGTTTGGGTCATACTATTTTCAACCAGGTGGAGAGGATGGATGTGTGATGCCAAGGCCAAGTGCGGGACATTAAGGGGACTGGGTTGTGTATATTCGTCTGTTGAAAGCGCAGATAAAGGTGTTGGAGGCAGGGGCTGGAGCTGTGTTTCGACCATTTACTTCTGAGGACCTTGGCTTGCATGGAAATACCACCAACTTCTCAAATCTAACTAAGATGAAATAGGTTAGAATGAGTTGTATGCGAGTTTTGTTTCCATTGCATTGGATTAGGCCTTGTGTGGCCTTGTAGCTCATGGACATAACTGCAGTCTATTCAATATCAATATAAAAGTATTTATATTGTAATGGATGGAAATGTTGCACCAAACTTTTCATATGACAATTAAACAACCTGAATTACTCTCTGCTCATGCAAGTGTGGTCTTGGGTCCTATTGTCCCAATGCAAGAGGAACTTAGTGACTGTAAAAATGCCAATAAGATTTGATCCAATTAGGCTTGTTCGTCATATACTTAGCATTGGCCAACAATCATATAATCCTCCAAGATTAAAAAGTGCGTCAAATTTGCTTTGATCTCGGACATGGTCCCACCCCCAAAGTTTCACTAAGAAACTCTACAAAACAGAGCCTTGGCACAGAGACGTGTAATGGAAACTCTACATTCATTCAATATTTCATAAATTGCCTTCTTGAAAAGCTATTATAAAAGCATTTGAACAAAATGTTATCCTCTGCAAGGTAATTTGAACAAAATGTGATCCTGTGCAAGGTAATTTGATCCCGAAAGGTGTATATTGTCCTGGCTCATGGCCTTCTTGAAAAGCTAATCATAACCACTTGGAGGGAGGGGCTTTTGCTTGAAAAGTGATATCTTGATGGTTTTTGATAGACTAAATTGGGGTTTTCTCCTCTTGGCACTCAAGGAAATTCTTCCTTACAATCACTAATCAGACTCATTAGGACTACCTTATCACCTTTAGCTTATGGAAGCAGAGAAATCATTGCGTTCTCAAAGGCAAAAATGCTTCCTTCATCCTTGTTACCGGCCTCATTAAAGAAGAAGCTTTTCACTCTCTTGGATATTTTACAAAAGCATTTTTGCAGCTTTACCCTGGACTTCATCTTCACCAAGCTCAACCTGTAGAAACCGACCGACTTTCCCAGAGGATACTCATCTGTTTAGTGCTTCTCCTTCATGTTTGTTTTTTGTATTCTTTTGGGGCCGTTTCATGTGTATGCAAAGCCCCCTCTTGTCTAATACATTTGCAATTGAAAAAAAACTTTCAACCACAATTCTAACAAACTTCTTTTATGCTTTGTCACACCTCCATCCCATGTGCATGTATTCGATTATCATCACAGTACCAGCATGCACTCACATTTTTCTGATTATAACATCATCTTAGGGAAATAGCTTCAGTGGGAGGAAGCCTAATACTAGTTTTTCCATCAGTTTTTTTGCTGGAAAATACCAGTCAGTCCCTGAGCCGAATTTCAAAGACTTTTTCAGACCGCTCACTAGATGCTCTCTTCCTATTTTTCAGGTTTCCAAAGCAAACTCTATTGGCTGAATTGTTGTCCATATTCTCTGTTTTGATCTTTTGTTTTGTTTTTTTTTTTTTTTTTTTATGCATTCTCTCCTCTTGCTTGATTTTATCTGCTGTATTCTTTTGGAGTTTGTCATTGTCAAGCCTCCGTAAATTATTTCCCTTCTAATTCAAATTTACAATCCAACCCAAGAAAAGAAAAAACAACTTGAAGAAAATCAGAGGTTTTAAAACCGATAGTCTCTCTCTCACCCATTACACCCACCAGCCTCTCTGTCTCTCTCCCCCTCCCACATGGCTGCTGCTGCCATGGACTTTTTGGTAACGATCAACCGGAAAGAGGTCGTGGCAGCAACCTTGCCACCACAAGACCAGTTGCTGCTGCTCTTGAACCTTGACCTGCTCTTGCCACCCATTGATGCGAACGTCTTCTTCTGTTACAATAAGCCCCACAAGCGCAATGATCAGGCCTTCACATCAGTGACTAGAATTCTCAAGAACTCTGTTTCTCGGACCCTAGTCTCATTCTACGCATTCGCCGGTGAGGTGGTGATGAGCTCAGCAGGCAAGCTAGAACTGCTCTGCAGCAACAGAGGAGTGGATTTCATGGAGGCGTATGCTGACGTGGAGCTTCGAGAGCTACAGCTATACCCAAGAAGAAGGATGGAGTGCTCTGTGTTCAGGTAAGCAATGAAAGTTTGATACACTCATTTCCATTTCCATTCTCTTCTGATGTGGTCTGGACCTGTCTGGTATTCTTTCACAACATTGCAGTTTTTTGTCATCTAAACACATTGCATTGTTCGATCAAGAGGAGGGTTTACAAAGTCTTGAAAAGGACAAGCCCCAAAAGTATACAGCAAAGAAGCACCGGCTGGAAGAGAGAAGACATGAAAAACCAAAACAACAAAACATGGCAAAACAGAATAGCAGCTGAAAGAAACTAATTAAGCCATTTGAAAAGGATGGCTTAGTGACCTTCAGATAGAGTAAAAGAGCATCCAGGAATCTTTTCAGAAAAAGGCATAAGGCTGGCCTTTAAGTTCATGAGGATCTATTGTCAGCCACTAAATCAATAACTACTTTTTGTCAGCCACTAAATCAATAACTACTAGCAGTTTTGAAATGAAACATGAGATTTCTCTAACTCTGCATTCTCGTCAAGTATGAAGTATGTGCAAAGTAGGCCAAGAGAGAGACCCTCCCCTTGAGGTGAGGATAACAGTTCTGCAATATTTTTTTTCACTTGCATTTATATTCGCCATTGGATCGGGTTCAAGATCAAACCGCCCAGAATAGGCCACAATCCCAGGGATCATGATGCTCACGCCACTATCAGTGCATTTGGCAGCCAAATATTCCTCAAGGAATAGAAATTCACCTTCCATAGTGTCGTGGAAAATCCACATTTGGCTATCATAAGTCCTTTGAACATCTCAGTGAGAATTTTTGAGGGAGAGTATTCTATCGCATTCCAGGTTTGGCTAGCATGGAGGAATCAATGATGATTCTTGCAAATCTATGTTTGGAAAGAAAGTCAGAATTCGGGGGGGAAAAAAAAAAGAATAAATGGCAAACAAATTCTGATTATCTCGAATTCATCTGAAGTTCATCACCGCCACCCATCACATCTTACATCCGTCATGACTATCTCCAACTTAACCCACTACCTGTCTATCTCAGATTTCCCCCCTTCATCTCAACCCATATCAAAACCTCATTTACTATTACTAACTTAATTTCAATTCATATTTGAAACCCAACCATTATCACTCAATCTTATATTCGTGATCGCCATCAGCCATCCAAAAACTGCCCTGCACCAGAACCCAAATCCACACATTTCAAATCCAATCCAAATCCATTCAACAAAACCCAAAAATCACCCATCCTCACAAGCATGTCAATCCCATTCCATTGATCCCATACCCATTAAACACAACCCAATCCCACTGCCCGCCGCTCATGCCCACTACCCATCTGCTCTCTTTAAATATATATATATATATATATAAAAAAAAAAAAAAACTATTCTACCATAATCATCTCCATACCTTCAAATTAAAAAAAAAAAATACAAAATCATTCTATCATAATCAACAATGGAAAAGTTCATAGCATAATTAGAAGATGTTCTCAAATCACAGGTTTATGTCATCCCACCTATATTCACCCATCAAATGAAAAAGGGCATTTATATTTAGTGATACCCATTTGCTATTTTAGTTTCATGACTTGAGAAATATGCAAACCATGCCCATCATTCTGTACAAAAGTTAACATCAAACATTAGGCTCAGAAACCAGTTTGTAAACATGCTTTCTGAACAATTTGTCTTCAATATATCAAGTGCAAAGTCCAAGCGAAACATCTACTTGCAAAAAAGCAACTTGCATTCAAAAAATGAAATTTTGAATTGAATTTTACACAAACAGAATCTGAACATCTAAAATGAAAATTTCTACAAATTTCATCTGAACATCTGACATCAAAACATAACATTCATATACATCAAACATTCAATTTCCACAAATTCTTACATATGAAATTGTGTGGGGAGATATTTCCTCCCCCATATTCCACCCCTGCCAAGTGCATGGCTCAAGATGGCCTGATGGGACTGGGCCCAGAAGTCAACAAGTCAGGCCCGATGGGACTGCAATTGAAAGGGAGTAGACTACGATGGGATAAGGCTCTGACAGAGCCACCCTCTTGTCTTCTCTCTTTCCCTATGTAAACACAACCACAACTCCAGAACAGGAGGGCCAACGAACACCACATACCCTGGTATGCCATCTCCTCCCCAACTCCATCTCCATCATCTGCTTAGTCCTGCAACTAACTTAGGCATCGGAGAGCCCTGCGCTGCCAAGCCAGGGTCCTCTGACCTTCTTCTTTTTCCCCCTTTCAGGCTCGAGGCAGCGGTTATCCTATCATCACGAAGGAACTGCAATCTCCGTCCTCCTCCAGTAAGTCTCACAATCACTGCCCCCGGGTCAGTGAATTTTTGTGCGCTTACAATTGATGCCGTCTGTGGGGAAAGATCAAAACGCCATCTTTCCCAAACACCATGCCTCCCATAGCCAGAAATAGAAAAGGGAAGTCTCGCCGTGACCTCGCTCGACATCTTTTCTTAAAATATACTCTCATGAAGTCGAGAAAGTCACACTCCACTGCAAGAAGAGTTGGACCATCCGCAAGCTTTTTCATCTTCTCCGGGTACTCGGAGATAGTTTGAAGGACGTTCCTTGGGGGAGCTAAGCAGGATCTTGTAGAGCGAATTTCAATTAGAAGAAGGGGCTGGTTTCGGTCTCGCCCGAAGTCGCTACTACGATGATTTCTGTAGACGTCTTCCAGCTCGGCAGAGACGTCCCGATTCGGCAGATCCCCAGCTCGGCCATGTCTCCAGCTCGGCAGAGATCTCCCGGTTCGGCAGCCCATTTAGCTCGGTAGAGATCTCCCGAGTTACGCCGGCTTGTCTCGCCTCACCTTCCTCCATCTCTCTGGAAACCTGCTCCGCGGACCGATTCCTGTAGAGTTGAGTCTCATGACTCAGCTCGAGCACGTAGAGATCGGGTACAATGGCTTTAAAGGAGGCGTTCCTCACCAACTCGGTCGCTTATCGAATCTCAAGTATCTCGATATCGCGACTGCGAATCTCTCCGGCTCTCTCCCAAGCGAACTCGGCAACCTGACTCAGCTGGAATCGCCGTTTCTGTTCAACAACCAGTTGTCGGGGGAAATAACGAAGCGGTTGTCGGATCTCAGCTCACTCAAAGTGCTGGATTTGTCGGTGAATAGCCTGTCGGGTCAGATCCCGTTACGATTTTCGGATTTGAGAGAACTGACGTTCCTGAATCTGATGGCAACCATCTGACGGGTGAGATACCTCCAGGGATCGGTGAGCTCCCGAACCTATAGATGCTGCTGCTGTGGAACAACTCACTCTACTGGAGCCTGCCTTGGAAGCTCGGCTCCAACGACAACCTGACTCAGCTGGACGCCCCACCTCGGCCTCCTACAGCATCTCGGCAGACACAGCCAGTTCGGCAAAGGCTCCCAGCTTGGCAGAGGTTTCCAGTTCGGCTGCCTTTCCCAGCTGTCTGAACTCTGCATCTCGGCAGACTCCCAGCTCGGCAGGTCGCCATTTCGGCAGACCACCAGCTCATCAGGTCCAGTTCGGCAGAGAACTCCATTTCAGCAGGTCCACCGTCTCGGCAGCACAACCAGCTCGGTAGGTCCATCTCGGCAGAGGTCTAGCTGGCAGACGTCTCCAGTTCAGCAGGTCCACCGTCTCGGCAGCACCAGCTCGGCGGACATCCCAGCTCGGCAGAGACTTCCAGTTCGACACCTCCCCACCTCGGCAGAGAACTGCAGCTCACTCCGTTACTACTCTGTAATTTGGAGGAGAATCCGGCCAACGGATGGGATTTCTCCTGGACAGAGGAAAAGTGTGATGATCAAAGTAATCCCTCAAATCAAGAACTCCGTCTTCCTTCGTCAGCAATGGGCTTCCGTACCCCTCCGTGGCCGCGCCGCTCCCGTCGTAGCTGTATTTCAACCTCTCCGGCATCGGAAAATTGAAGAAGGAGAACCCGACGGTCCTGATTTCATCCAGCAGCCAGCCAGTTACGTTCCTCACATCGGCATACTACACTGGCTCCGGTAACAGTACCAGCCAGTTACGTCCCTCATCTCGGCATACGCGCATCTCGGTAATAGTACCGGATCGCTAGCCACAGACTATACTGGCTCCGGTAACAGTACCAGCCAGTTACGTCCCTCATCTCGGCTACGCGCCAGACTCCGCCTACACGGCGAAGGACCACACCTCTGGTGACGAGCCAGCAGGTCACGTCCCTCATCTCGGCATACGCGCATCTCGGTAATAGTACCAGATCGCTAGCCACAAACTACACTGGCTCCGGTAACAGTACCAGCCAGTTACGTCCCTCATCTCGGCATACGAGCATCTCGGTAATAGTACCAGATCGCTAGCCACAAACTACACTGCCTCCGGTAACAGTACCAGCCAGTTACGTTCCTCACCTCGGCATACGCGCATCTCGGTAATAGTACCAGATTGCTAGCCACAAACTACACTGGCTCTGGTAACAGTACCAGCCAGTTACGTCCCTTATCTCGGCATACGCGCATCTCGGTAATAGTACCGGATCGCTAGCCACAGACTACACTGGCTCCGGTAACAGTACGAGCCAGTTACGTTCCTCATCTCGGCTACGCGCCAGACTCCGCCTATACGGCGAAGGACCACACCTCTGGTGACGAGCCAGCAGGTCACGTCCCTCATCTCGGCATACGCGCATCTTGGTAATAGTACCAAATCGCTAGCCACAGACTACACTGGCTCCGGTAACAGTACCAGCCAGTTACGTTCCTCACCTCGGCATACGCACATCTCGTTAATAGTACCAGATCGCTAGCCACAGACTACATTGGCTCCGGTAACAGTACCAGCCAGTCACGTCCCTCATCTCGGCTACGCGCCAGATTCCGCCTACGCGGCGAAGGACTACACCTCTAGTGATGAGCCAGCAGGCCGTATCCCTCGTTTCGAAAAAATCACGCTCGGTGATGGCACCAGCTTCGAAAAAATCAAACTCGGATAGACCGTCAGGCTATTTAGCTTTCAACTTCCAAGAGTTAGGAGCATTTTAAGTAGTTAAAAGCTGAGGGGCTTTGTGTGGGGAGATATTTCCTCCCCCATATTCCACCCCTGCCAAGTGCATGGCTCAAGATGGCCTGATGGGACTGGGCCCAGAAGTCAACAAGTCAGGCCCGATGGGACTGCAATTGAAAGGGAGTAGACTACGATGGGATAAGGCTCTGACAGAGTCACCCTCTTGTCTTCTCTCTTTCCCTATGTAAACACAACCACAGCTCCAGAACAGGAGGGCCAACGAACACCACATACCCTTGTATGCCATCTCCTCCCCAACTCCATCTCCATCCTCTGCTTAGTCCTGCAACTAACTTAGGCATCGGAGAGCCCTGCGCTGCCAAGCCAGGGTCCTCTGACCTTCTTTTTTTTCCCCCTTTCAGGCTCGAGGCAGCGGTTATCCTATCATCACGAAGGAATTGCAATCTCCGTCCTCCTCCAGTAAGTCTCAAAATCACTCCCCCCGGATCAGTGAATTTTTGTGCGCTTACAGAAATGAAAATATAAGACTTACAACATCTAATATCCAGCATTCAATTTCCAAGACTTCAGCAATCGAGTACATTCTGCAACATCTAGAACTTCACCATTTAACAAAGTTTAACAACATCCAATACCATATATAGCATCATTCAATAGTATTCAACATCCTTTGGTGTCCCAGCAACACCATCTTTTGGCAGTCATTCTGTCTTCCACAATGGTTTTTTATGTCAACCCACAAATCACCTGTACAAGTATAAATATGATAAATATTCAACTTTCATAGGTATAAATATTCAGCTGAAAAAAGTATGACTACACATAATATGGAAATCAACATCACATTCACATTATAGTCAATCATCATTAATTTTCTGCTCAACTTCATTATGTTTTATAATTCAATGTGCACAATATCCCCGTAGTAGTGTTGGAAATATGGCTTCACATGCCAAATATACCTCCTAATTAAGAAAGGTATATCATGGCTTGTGTAAATAGATTAACAATCACCAAGTGCTATCAATTTCCAGTTAGGAATTGAATACCATCTCTTACTAGATGAAACGTAAAAGAAAGATATTTCATAGCTTGTATGCAGGTAATGACTCTACAGTAAGTTAGTAAGTTATTTACTCCAAGTGAAATGCATCCTTTCTTAGGGCCCAACTAAATTCTAATCCTAATTTGTTTGCTCCAAACTCAAGGCTCTTTCATATTCATCATTAAAGTGAATGACTTTTAGTAGCACTATGACTGTGAAAATAGCACACCTATAGCAGTCTCAATTTCATATTGTCATAAACCTATGGTTCTTATACACATCAATAGCACCATAAGTCATCTTGAGCACGTCAATACTTTTACCAAGTAACAGCATGACTGTGAAAATATCACGAGGCAAAGATGGCAGGTGGTGCATGAAAAACTACTGTTTCAAAATTATGAAATGGAATAAAAAAATTCACATTACAAGAACATCCATGGGACACTAGTTTTACATGTTAGAAGAGAAGGAAAATATGGGTAGTGAAATGTAAATGCATCTCTAAGCATATGCATGGGAGCCATTTCCAATTGCAATTGCCATCGACTAGTTCAGAAATCACAGTTTGGCACAATGCTACATTTGCAAATTTACATCTCAAAATCTATCTAACAGATTCCCAGCGTATGTTTACAATTTTCTTGACCTAAGACCCACATACAAGCAATTTGGAAAACAAGTAGCATAAACTCAACAACTACAAGAAGCTGGTCATAAAAATATATAATTAACAAGTACCAATTCAACAGCCAAGTTCAAATGAAAAAACACCCAAAACCAGAAAATTGGTCTAGGGTTTGGGTTTGGGTATTCTACCTACAGAACTGACGGACACAGAAATGTTCTGCCGTTTTTATGCTCTGTCTACAGAAAGGGGAAAGGTGGGCGGGTGCAGTTTGGTGAGTTTGAAAAACTGTGGAGAAGAAAAACTGAGCGGAAAATTTTTCAAATGTGACTTTTCCTTAATTGCGAGGAAAACCTGAGAGGATTCCTTTGTGAGGATTGTTAATCAACAATGTCTTTTAAGGTCTAACCTCCCCTCGTAGGATTTAGAAATCCTCACTTTTTTACATTTGCACACTTAAATCGGTTTTTTAGGCTATATTCACTTTATAGACGATGTAAAATCCCTAACTATACTATTTGTTTCAGGAAATTGAGAAATCCTCATATCTATAACTTCTTCACTTGTGACCAAACATGCTTTGTGATATTTCCTTCTGACACTATTTGAATCACCCATTCAAAAGATGTAGCCTTGCAATGAACAAGTCTGAGTTCGAATCACGGATTTCCCAACCTTGCAATTAACTAGCTTCAAGTAAACTGCACTATTCAAATATATTTGTTTTAGATTTCATTTTTTGTTTGGCTATTATTTTTATATATATGTCAACGGGTCTATTTGTTTCTCATCTTTTCTACAAGATGATCCTTTGAAAAAGGAAAAAGTACTGCATGAGAGACATTTGATGATATATATAAAGAAAATAAGATTTATAAATAACCCATTCAAAGGATGGGCGCAGTGAAAACATGCCTTAGCCCAAATTTTCTTTGGCTAGTGTACTTACTGACTAGGTAGATCACATGGTCAAGAGAATTATGAATGGCTAAACCAAAACAACTACCAGTGGCCTCAGTAGAATATGATGGTATAATAGGTATGATTGCATCATGTCATTTCCCAAGGGCCTAACATATGAGCTTTTTTGGAACGAAATAATTTTATCCATGTTCCATGGTGGTAGCATGGATGAATAAGAAATATTACCAAGAAAATATAAGAAATAGGTTTGGCAACACTCATGGTTGAGTTGGGTAGTACTGCTTGCACTTTAATTTCACGCACATGCTCAGGAATCAATCCCTAAATCCTCCAGTTAAATTATCACTCCTTGATGAATATTCCAACATAGTAAAAAAAAGATAAATAAATATACAAATATAAGAAATAGGTTTTCTTTCTCTTCAAGACCAACAAAAAAAAAAAAGAAGCATTACTTTGTACCTTTCAATAGTATATTAGAAACACAATAATAAAAATAAATTTCATGAGATATTAAACTGATAATTACATAGTTTTAGTATTACCTGCAGAGGATGATGCATGCCTAAAAATTGAATTAGAACACTTACTTGCTCTGTTTTCTTCAACGTGCATGACCAATTCCATTTATGCTCCACTTCTCTATCCTTCTCCATAAACTACTTTAAATCCATTTTGAGAGAATACGTATTTGATCGGGAAGAGTTTTCAAATTATACATACTGTAAAGTTCGATACTTTTAAGAGATGGCATTGCTCCTTCCTCGACTATCCATTCCTCTAGAGGTGAATCCTCGAGTTCCAGCACCTCCAACTGAAGAAATCCTCCTGAAGAGTAAAACATTTTTTTGTTATCATATGATTTGCTCCAAAATTTGAGAATCTTAAGTTGTGGGAGTTTTTCCAGCGTGAAAATGGCATCTTGTTGTAATTTAGACTTCAACAAACTCAGCTCTGCAAGGTTCGGTGGCAACACAGGTAGTTTCTCAATACTTCCATCCAAATACATTTGATAAAGATACAAATGATGCGTAAAGGGCATAAATGGTGGGATTGAGTGCCCCTCGAATAAACTCAGTGATTCGAGGTTACATAATTTCTCAACGGATTCTGATAGTGCCTTGTGGTATGAACTTATGTCTCCTCGAATTGCCAAATCTCTAAGATTGGTCAGCTTTCCCAGTCATCATTTATCCAACTCCCAGCTTGTAACCATAGTGTTTGGAGATTTCTTAAATTGTTGAGTTGTGGATGCCCATCAACAGAACAATAAAGAGCATCTAGATGCCTCAAGTTTTCCAAATTCCAAATTACATTAGGTAAAATGCAAGCGAGACTTATTTCAAGAGTTAGTAGGTTAGAGAGGTTTCCAATGAATGAAGAAAGGCTTTTGGTGCTTGCAAATTTATAAATCCTCAAATACCTTAAATTAGAAAATTCTCCTTCCTTAGTTGCCTCTCTCAAAATCTCTGCCCTAGATGCATCAAACACTCTTAACAATTTGCCACTTGGGATCAATAATCTTGGCAAACCATCTTCATAGTCGGAGAACCAAAACATGGAACGAAGGGTTGCAATTGAATCATTTATATGTTTGTACCCATCAATGTTGCCATAAAGTACCCATCGCCTCACACTAGTTGAAGATGAACTTATGCCATTATCATTGTGCAATGTGAAGAAATTATTTTGTCTAGCTTCAGAGATGGAGAGGTCCCGTAAAAGATCGTGGATCTGGAATGTTCCGATAGATCCGTTAGACCTCTTAATTGCTACTTGAATCATGCTTCTACCAACCAGCTCCTCTAAGTATTCTTCAGCAATGTCTTCCATGATATTGTTATCTTTTTGTGGAATGAAACCTTCAGCAATCCACATATTGATTAGTCTATATGAAACGATTTCACGATCCTCTGGGAAAAGGCTGAGATATAAGAAGCAAGGTTTTAGGTAATATGGCAAATCCGAGTAACTCAAAGCTAATATATCCCTACACTGATCAGAGCTTTCAGTGAGATGCCGACTTACACTCACAAGAACTTTGGACCACGCGCTGAACGTGTTGTCTTTTCTTGATAAAAGACCTCCCAAGACCAAAATTGCTAGTGGAAGACCTCTACATTTTGCAAGGATCTTTCTCCCTGTTTCCTCCAACTCTGTAGGGCAAGTTGCTTATGGATCTCCTTCTGGAAATATTTTCTTCATGAACAATTCCCATCCCTCATCATCATTAAGAAGGCGCATCTCATGGGGATGGCTTGATGGGTCAGCATGTAAAGCTACATCTTTGATGCGAGAGGTAAGCATTACTCTACTTTTATTCATACCATCTGGTAGTATGAGTTTTAGCGTGTCCCATGCTTGTGTAGACCATATATCATCAATGACTAGCAGATATCTCTTCTCTCTCAACTGGTCACGAAGCATCATACCCAATTCATCCTCATTCAGTTTTTCTCCTTCCTCTCGAGATAGACCCATTACGCATTTTAGAATGCGCATCAGGACATCTTTAATTCCAAATTGATCGGATAGGTAGACAAATGCATGACAATCAAAATCATGTTTAACGTCATGATAAACTTTTTTGGCAAGAGTAGTTTTACCTAAACCGCCCATGCCGATAATAGAAATCACACAACACCTTGACTCATCACTCATCAACTGCTCTTTCATAGTGTTGATTCCTTCTCGCTGACCAACCACTTCTGTTTCTTCCAGTAGAGCGAGAAGCCTCCTGCGTCCTTGCAAACTTTGGCTCGAAGAGCTTGCCTCCTGTCTTCCTTCATTGATATCCCTTATGCCATAAGTTTCCCGACTTCTTGTGATGTCACTGATCTTCGCCTTTATTCGCTCGATCTTCCTGACCACTTTGTGCCGAGTTCTTAGCTCGCTAACGACGCAGATGTACCTTTGGACATGCTCTACAAATCCACGCCGCCTCCTTTGATTGTAGATGAAGATGTCAATAACATCTTCGGCATCATATGAAGCGTCTGTGATTTCTGCCACCCAATTCCTCACTCCCTCATCTTCCTTTTGCCTGGAATCAGCGTCTTTTAGAAAACATCGCATCCGCTTTAGCTCTGTTTGAATCCATTCGAACTGGTCATGCACTCCATGGAGAAGTTGTGCTTCTTGAATGAGAAGATCACCCAGCTTTTGTACAACAAAGGGAACAACAGCCTCGGAAGCCATCAATCTCTTCTGCTCTGGAGAAGAACAACTCAGAAATTCCCCATGTGAGATGGAAGTTCCTCACACGGCTTTCTTCTGCGTTTCTTATGGGTAGTGGAGAAAGAAAGGTGCCCAACAGGACCACTCCACAATAACAACTGAGATCCAGTAGTCGAAATTAATAATAAACAAGTTTGCCGGCAACAGGCCCACTCCACATTAATAATTTAAGTTTCTTATGGGACGGACTTGCCGACCTGCTCCACGCAACATCTCTCTTTCCAGGTAACTCACTGGATAAATTTCATTATTTTCTTCTAATTTATCATTGAAAATTCCTTAATAAAACTCAGTCTTATGTCCATAGACTCTATACGCCCTTGTGTAGGACCTAAAACGCCGACGAATTGTTCATATAAGTGACTTCAATGGGTGCTATGATGTGACTTATGGTCGAAAGAAAAAAAAAAAAAAAAGAGCACTTTAGCCATAGTTACATAATTTAAGTAATGTGCCCAATTTTATTTTTTTGTTAAGCTAGCTATTAGTACAATTGTTGTACTACATTCTTTTTATAAGGCGGTAATATGGACTATCAAAGCCAGTTTGACAAGTCTCGTCTGATTCAATTAGATTTATTAATTTTAAAGGCATTAGAACTTTTCTAAATAAATTATTTTGTATGTGTCGGTCAAATAGACATTAGGCCACTTTTGAAATAGCATTAACCCTAACTTATAATTCTATGCAACATCACCCTTGTGTTTTATAACAATATATTCAGAGAATTCTATTGCCTAAGAGGAATGGCAAATGATTTTAATGAATCTGAACAATATAAGTTAGCATTAACCCTAACTTATAATTCTATGCAACATCACCCTTGTGTTTTATAACAATATATTCAGAGAATTCTATTGCCTAAGAGGAATGGCAAATGATTTTAATGAATCTGAACAAGAGTCAAAGTCACGGAGTTCATATGTGGGCCCATGTGAATGAAGCAATAATCATGGAAGTAATGGGATCAAAAGAAGTTGCCATCGATTAGTGGCTAGTGGCTAAAGCTCAACCCGGCTTAGTGATGATGTTGATGGTCATCTATCAAAACTCTCAAACATTACTAGTTTATAATAATGTTAAAAATCAATCTAGTAAATGAAAACTTGAATTTCCTTTTCATTGAAAGGTACATGGGTGTTGGTAAAAGGTAGAAACAAACATAAGTGGCAATATTAAGATCTATGAGGATATCCATAAAAAAATTCACCTAAGATTTTGTTATTATTTTTTAACAAAATATTAAGGCTCTGTTATTAATTGCTAAATAGAGCATTTTTTATAGTTTAATTTTTGTAAAATGTATAATATACATCTATTATATTATACATATTATTTATTTTATATATTAATAGACATAAAGGCCGAGCCCCCTTGGGCTGGCTAAGTCAAGCCCTAACTCGGCCCTCAAGGTTGCATGCTTTTCATAATTGGGTCCTACCCTACCCTTGGGGTTTAAGACAAAAAGAAAAGGCCCCGTTTTCTAAGCTTTTGAGGGTTTAGTCGGTTCGAGCCATTATTCAAATGTTGTAATTTTAGAATTTGTATTTGGATTGTAATAAAATTTTACGCTGCCTGTCAACCTATCAACGCAATCCTCCTTCTTTACCTGAGCTTAGGATCGACATTAAAAAAAAAAACGGACGGAGTTCATCAAGTAAGCATGTGATATCCTAAGATTCCGTAAATTTTTGCAATATAACAAAGAAATTTGGGTATTTTGATCTTTTCACGTGGCATACCGCATGCTCACCATAGGAAGCATAGTTGGGGAGATTTTCATTTTGAAACAGGTGAGCATAATTTTCAGGTTCCAAGTATAATATGAAAAGGTCTCAATCGAAGGTTCAAGGAACCATGGATTTCAGATTAGTAAAATCAAGTAGCCTTCGTATGCATATCTAGCAAACAAAATAGCAGTCTTCGTGCAGGAAGACTTCGAGGGCCTGGACCCATTATTCAAATGCTCTGATTAGGAATATCTGGGGCCCAGCAACTGAACATTGATTGGTATTAATTTTTAATATGATTATGATTAAAAGTTTAAAAATTCGACCTGACTTGTTCCACTTACCCAATCCCATTTTAAATAGTTGTTGGGTACTGGTGCACCAAGGCATATTTGGATAATGGAGATGTCATTGTCTGATGAGTGATGATCCATACATTTGATTAAAATTTTGCCCCATGTGCATGGAGAAGACCGCAACCACCCTCAATTATTTAGACTTTCATTCCACCTTTGGGTTATTTTCAATAAAATCTTTTTTTTTTCTGACCCATGCGTTACTTCTAGGGTTTTAGTAACAAAAGAAAAAAGAAAGAAAACAGTAAACAAAAACACGAGTTGTTAGTGAATGGCATGAGATGATATAAATTGTTATATTGTTCACTAATAATTTTTTATTTTATTGGTTATTAACATAGTATCTAAGACAGAGGTCATGAGTTTGAAATCCCTGGAAGGCATATTACCCTCATGTATTGTGTCTATTCTAAGTTGTATAGCCCGATACATAAAAGGCTTCATGGATCATCAATAACGATTTTTAATGGAATTTGTCTGCCGCAGAATTTGTATAATGTTGCATTGAGATCCTATCATCACCACCTTCATTTTTTGTTTTGGTTAGTTTATTTACATCTAAGACACCCTATTATTGTCTATTAAAGTGGAGGTTAAAAAAAAAAAAAAAAAACTAGTTTTGACTGTATCTTCAAATCTTGACCAATTATCTTCGGTTTTTATAACCGATTTCTCTGCCACTCCCACCTTATGGCCATCTACCCCACTTTTAACAAACATGCAACTCACTCATGATGGAGATAAAGAATATTCTACCTCTTCTCCATGCACTCCCTCCTCTCTCATCAACCATTTATTTCAACTCTCATTGTACCTCTTAATGGGTTTCTTTCCTAAATTACATAGAGGACAATGAGGAAGAAGTTCACGGATGAAAGTGGAAGCAAGAGATGTATCATTCGTTTTTCATCTTCCACAAATGGTATATTAATCTGTTTTTTAATAACTCTAATATTTAATTTCCTAAGTAGTGAAGACTTTTATATTTATGTGTTAGGTTTTTGAGTGTTGGCTAAATTCATGGGTTGGACAAAACTCTGGGTCTTTTGAGTTGTAATTTTTTTTTTTTGGAAGGACTCTGAAGATTAGAAGGACTCTGAAGAAGAAAGTCTGAAAGAATTAGAAGAAGAAAGTCAGAGATAAAGAGCCGAAATTTCGGATCAATGAGAATGGGGTCCGCTCGAGCGACCACATCATCCGCTCGAGCGGACAGAGCCAGAATGGCCCAGCACTGAAACAGAACCTCATCCGCTCGAGCAGATGGTGGGTCTGCTCGAGCGGATAAGGCGGCAGAATCCTAGGAAAATTAGAAACTACTTTCCTAATTGTACTCAAACTGCTAGTTTTAATCATAATCAAGTTAGGCAACTTTAAGCATGAACTAAGGGCTATTTAAAGGACGCAAGGGCTATTTCAAAGTAAAGACCTTCACCTCTCAAAGTTCTGAGTTAGAGATTATTATTGAGAGAATTCTTCTCTAGAGATTTTTATGAAGTTGTGCTGCCAAGTTCTCTAGAACCAGTTCTTCTGCATCCTTTGTAGAAGATTATCTTCTTGCGAGAAGATTTGAGGAGTCAAGCGCTGGATTGAATCTGTTGCAATCAACGGTGTGAAGTCGTTGAAGCACGAAGCGACACAAGGTAACTTCAGTCCTTAAGTAGGGGATATCTGGGGAAGAGATATGAGTTTCTTGTAATTGCGAGATTCATAGTATTTGATTTGATCTAGTTCGGATCGGTGGTTTTTTACCCGGTTAGGGTTTTCCACCTTAAATTTGGTGTCCTTGTGGTGTGTGCTTGTTGATTTTATTTCCACTGCATATTATTTATTACTGCAGACTTTTGGATTGATTGTTTGAGTAAACCAATCTAGAGATCGCGGACCCTAAAACTTTCAATATATTTGTTCCAAACTTATTCATTATTTACATTTCTATGAATTAATTGATGTTTAATTATTTATGTAATAATGTTTAGTTTATAATGTATAGATTGTTTAATTTTTCATTTTATGGTTGATTAATCTACATTTAATGAGCATACATGTGCTTAACACATGTTTATGTGGCAATAAAACAAGAAGTTTTACACATTTTTCTATTTTATGATTATTTTATAGCTTATTTTATTTTTTAGAAAAACTGGTGAAGCAATCAAAGAAATCTATCAATAGCCGATATATGGGTTAATATGTAAACATTTCACCTCTGGCCAATATAGTATCCAAAACCAATACAAAATTTTTAGCAGCTATGCTACCAAGATATTTTCAATAGGTAACGTATCTTATACATGAATTTTTTTTTCATGCAATCTATACCATAGCTATTAATTTCGTACCAATTTTTACTTAAAACTTTTTGCTTGAAATTTCAGTCGATTTTGGACAAAATTCTGGATTTCACCCACTTTCGGCCAAAATCTTGGATTTCAGCCGAAATATCACATTTTGGCTAAAATGGTGTTTACATAACTAATTATTTTTAATTTTTAGTTTTTATACATATAT
Organism: Umbellularia californica; assembly: GCA_028538565.1. Taxonomy (NCBI): domain Eukaryota; kingdom Viridiplantae; phylum Streptophyta; class Magnoliopsida; order Laurales; family Lauraceae; genus Umbellularia; species Umbellularia californica. Next base: position 75,038,630 of record JAPQWN010000006.1, on the reverse strand, counting down.
ATTAATTATATTTCTTATATTTCCCCAAAATGCTATTCCAAGAAATTCTACTAGAATGGATTGAATCCATATTATTATTTTATTATTTTATTTTTCTATATATATATATATATTATTTCCATATCACCCCAAAATTTAATTTCAAAGAATTTCGACAAAATTCTAAATCAACTGAGATTTTACATTTTGGAGGCAAGACCCAAATGGGCTCCAAAATGGTATGGATAACTATGATCATAGCTGAGCAATAGGTAGTTATCGGATTGAGGCTAAGAATTCTTATGATTCCAAAGCGTCCTGAAGGGCTGCTGTTACATATTAGTTAAAAATAGTTGACATTGGAAGCAGAGAGGGAATGCGTAACTTTAATGTCTTCACACCCGGCGACCCAGCTATCGAAAGCCGCAATTGCAACTCAAATGAACATTATCTGCCCACTCTTTTTCACGTCAGCACATTAAACTTTTTAGTGCACTCTTTTGAGAAAAAGATCTTGTTTTCTAGTCGAAATCCCCACTGCGAATTGGTGATTCAATATAGGGGATTTTATCCAAAAAAATCTCCTTAAAGTGGGAAAAAGGTGCCCTTAAATTTTCATATAAACCATAAAGGCCCTTCCATTACCTTTTTTATTTTTAATTTTTATCATTTTTCTAAGCAGCATATCACTGCTTGTGTCATCTTCTTCTCCACCCGTATTTGAGGCCGCTGTCAGGCATTGATGAGATTGTTCTTCCCCCAAAGCTTCTAATTATCGAGATTCTTTTCTAAAGACGAGTTTCTCAGATTGAATGGGTGATAGAGTTATGGAGAGTCGACGTGCTGCAATCTGTGGAGCAAAATCCACTTTCCCATAAACATGAAGAAAAACGTCTTTTTTAGTTGCTTTGATGGCAAGATCTCAAAAGACGCGTCTTTTTTTTTTAAAGCTTCCTTGATGGCAAGATCTCAAAGAAAATATTGGATGTCGCACTCTTTAATTAATTGTGCCGCTGAGGTTCCTACTGGCCACTTGAATCATACTTATATGGATCAGCTCGGACGAGTAACCCTGTCCGAGTTTCTCCATAGTTTCATCTCCTCTTTCTTGTATGGATCCCTCTAGAACCCACAACCTAATCAATTAGTGGTAGGGAGTTTGTAGTCTTCTAGGTAAATGGAAAAATGGAGAAAGCATGACTTCAAGTAGTAAGGCAAATCATGGTAACTCAACTCGTGTATTCATCTTATACAGATAAAAACCAAAATCCACACTTGACTGGAGACTTCTTCAAGAAACCCACATCATTATGCTATTGGGAGTCTTATTTATGAGGACAAATCAAGTCTTACACAATTTGATTTAATCGTATTGTCTGTTGGCATCTACCCTATTTGATTTAATATGGGACTTGTGGCATGTGGTTTACACAATTTCCCGTGCTACTTTTCTAACTGTCCATTGTGATTTTATTATGTGCAGTCTATTGTTGGGAGTGTACATGTTACAGGTGGGGACAAGGTACATAACCTGATCTAATTTCTCTAGCATTATTGACCATAAATCGAGATTGAAGGAACATCAGTATTGTCCCTTAACAGAGTCTATCAGATATAAATGTGGTTATGCAGATTTTCCATTGTTCAGTTGAATATGGTAACACGCGAGATGGGGTGCATATGGCTATGATTTCTTGCTGAATTAGTTTCTACAGAAAAACTTGCCTGATAGAAGTCGGTGAGTTATGGTACATGAACCCCACTTGTGTCTACACAAATACTCACACATAAATACTTGGTTATGTTGATATGCTTATTCATGTTGAAGGACACATCTTAAATGAGGAAAATGCTTTGGTAGCTTGGTAAGGTACCTCCTCCCTTCCACACAAACAATCAACGATTAATCTTTAACCGTAGTTTTAAAGGTGAGTGAAAGTTTCGGGTATGAGATCTCTAGGCTGGTCAACTCAACAAATCAGCCCAATAGTGTTAAAAAAAAAAAAAAAAAAACTAAACAATGGAAAATAGACTAAAAAAACACACACCACAAGAATACCAGATTTAGCGTGGAAAACCCAAATTGGGTGAAAACCACAGATCCGAACTAAATCAACAATCAAGAACTATGAATTTCGCAATTACAACCCAAAGTGTCTCTTTTTAACGATTTTGTGTTTTTCTTTTTTTACCAAACTGCTACAACCCAGCAATACAGTGAGTCACCAACTCATGACATAGTGACTCAAGATATCACGATAAATAGACTTCCTCAGAACCAAAACCACCCAAAATGCTTTTATCCGTGAACCGAGTTCTCTTAGAATCACCCCAAAAAGAATTATACCCCACTTTAGAGACTGCTGGTCCAGAAAACAAATTTGAATCCCTTATAACCACCAAATAAAATACCAAGTACAGGTCTGACTAGAAAACTCCCACAAAAACCCGTAACAACTCCACAAAAATCCATATGATTACATGAACTACAATTTTGATGACACAACCCCACATATTTTTGCCTAAATCCATATGATGATATGAACTACGGTTTCTTCCAATCATATATCATTGTCTCCTATCACACATAATAGGTTGAACCAACCACCAACTTTTTATATGGGTTGCATTCGTATTACCAACTCTTTTTTTATTGCAATTGTTCGCAATGCAAATAAGTATTCGTGGGTTTTGGAAATTTGAATCCTAATAATAATTTTGCACATCGGAATTGAAATTGATTGTTGATTGCAAGGAATGGCTTGATATTTTCATCAATTTGAGCAATTTGATATTTTCCTAAATTCCATAAGAATGGTTCAAAGTTGTTCCAAATGACCTTTTTGGTGTAGTGGTATATAAATGAAATTAGGAAACACACCATCCGACACTATATAGATGAAATCAAGCATGGAAAATAACAGCACAAGAAGTTGATAGTTAACTGTACAAGCCCAGTTTAGTTGCCACATGTGGTATTGAAATATCACCTCTAAGGCATTGGAGAACAAGTAAAATGTGTTGATACAAGCTGAGAATGTTACGAAATCCTAGAGTTTTGATTAATATAAGCAATTTAGAGAGTATAGTTCTAGAATACTTGGATAAGAACGCGTTTGCGTCACCATTCATAATAAAAAGAGAATATGTTTGCATCTTTCACAAATTACAAATGAAATGAAAATGTCTGCACAACGCTTTTTTTACCTATGGGAGTCTTGTTACACCTTGACCGAGGCTAATCATGATTAATGCTAATTAATTAGGATTTATGCTAATTAAGCGCGAATAATTGGGCTAATGAAGTTTAATGACCAAAGAGAGACAAATTAGTCTCAAGTGATGCATTAAGCATAATGGAATGAATTTGAATGGATTTGAGTTGGTTAAAATGAATTTAGACTTAGATAAAGTGGGCTAAGGACTTTCTCGTAAATACGAGTTTTCACGTATTTCGTCGAATACGGAAATTCTTGATACCAACGTGTGTGTCTTGAATAGTACTTTAACTTTCGTAATAGCTCGGTCCCATTTGACTTCAAATGGGCTAAGTGAGGGTTCATTTGACTCAAAATGAAATAAGATTAAACATGAAGGAGTTTTGATGTGAAAGGACTATATATTAGAATGAAAGGAGGGAAATGAGCTCATTCTACCAAACCCTAGGCATCTCATCTCCATCTTTTTCTTTTCTCTTCCATTCTCCTTCATCAAGTATGAGGCTTGGAGTGATTCAAAGAGGGGTTTTGAAGAGTTGACATTCCACTTCATCTTCTTCCTCAAGCCATCCCTCCATTGTGGAAGTATAGAGCTTGAGAAAAGTCTCAAAATCCATTCCTTTGAACTTCAAGTAAGTAGATAAGTGTTTTAGTGTAACTTTCAAGTTCCATTGGTTGGTTAGTAAAGGTTTCTAGCACAAATAGCTCAATGGTTGGGTATTTTCATGTTTTTATGGAGTTAGGGCTTCATTTGGGGGTTTTCATCTTCAAAACAAGCTAAACAAAGAGGACTTTGGGTAGCTAATCTTCAAGAGAGGCAAGTATAAGCATTTGGTTGTAGTATTTGTTAACCATTGTGGAAATGCTTAGAGTTTCCATGGATTTAGATTTTGTACATTGTTATTGAGCTTTGGGTTGTTTATGGAATGATTAATAGATGATTAAATGTGTGTTTTTATTGATGGATTGTGGATGAGGAGGGGAATAGGAGATTCCCAATTGGTTGTAAGCTTAGAATGGATTAGAAGTAGAAGATGTGGAAGAAGGAATCAGCTTTTGAGCTGATTCGTATTGGGGTTTCGTCCCAGGTCCGATCGATCGGACCAACTGGCCGATCGATCGGACAAATCACTAACTGGACGTGTTTTCAGTCCGATCGATCGGAGGGCTCAGTTTGAGTCTGTTTGAGATCGATGTTCGATTGTATCAATACTATGTTTAGTATTGAGAATGGACTATAAATGAGTCCTAGGAGTAGTTGTACTATAATTAATGACTATTAAGTATAGAAAATCAAGGAAAGAATGTTACTAAAAATTTGGCTAATCGATCGGACCGTTAGTGAGTTTTGGATTTTTGCGAAAGTTTGTAGCACTCCTTGTGAGTATAATGCTCCCTAAATTAGTTCGAAGACTAATCGTGGAGTAAAGTAAAATGATTGAGAATTAAGGATAATGAATGAAGAACTTCATGGTTAATAAATTGTGGTCTAAAACCCCATGGATGTTAACCACGGGGACTATAATGCACACACTAAAATAAATGTGATGCTCATCAAGAATAACACGTGCATTTAGTACCGTTGGCTATACCTATATGGTGGTTTAGATTTAAGAAAGAATTAAATAGAATCATGATTGTCCAGCAGTTCTTTATTGTAACATTGTGTTCGAATCTAATGTGATTGGTATCGTTACTCTTCTCTTATTATGAAGGGAATCATGAAACTGAATTGAATCCAGAAACGGATTGCTCACTGAAAAGTATGGACCCTTGAGTCAGGCACTACCTAGCTATTGTTTAAAACTTTAAATGAGTTCAATGAATGAATAAATGAGACAAATGTCTAATCCTACTGCAGTAGATGGTATTTGGGGACGTTCCGGAGCTCCGTGGTGATGCTAGTTGTCCCTGACCCGGACACTAGTAAGTCCCACTAATTTCCGATCATATCTATGGTATTGATCGATGCCTTCAATTTGGAAGATGAATCCTTCCTTTGAGGGAAGATGGCAATGATGAATCCTTCCTTTGAGGGAAGACGGTAAATAAAATGAAATGAAACGGAAAATGAATGTTATGGTAGTGACCACCCAACACATGACCAAAAGTTTAGCTTTTATGTGCACACATCCTATTGTAGGAACTTTCCAGACTTATCTGGTATTGGAACTGTTATTAATAGATGGAATGAGTTTAATTTATGGGTTAACATGCTATTACAATATCTGTTTATACATTGTTGAACCGTCGTGTTCATTAGTGTTATTGATGGCATTACAGGCCCGTTTGCCATTGCCGGTGCAGCAGCGCCCCCGGCGGGAGCGGAGGAGACCGCTCCGGTTTCTCCAAGAGGATTGAACGAGTGGAATGGCCGGGATACCGTTTGATACGGGTATCCGAGTGCGAGAATGAATATTTTGTTTTGAGAAACATTTTGTGAAGCTATTCTTTTTGTATAATCATTTTGGGGATGTAATTAATGGTCATTGCACAATATTTTGGACATGCACTGTTGATAAGCAAATGTTGGATAGAATACATGCATAAGGAACATTATTTTGCATATATGTACATCTTAATTGCTATTGTCAAGTGAAGATGTTTCCGCAAAATTGAGTAATTGACAGGTTTATTGAGATTGTTATCCCTTGTGGATTTCGTTTTAACTCCGGTTAATTCGGGATTTAGAGGAGTAAGTATGGGTTCACGGCTCGGGGTTACCGGATCTCGGGCCCGGGTCGTGACAAGTCTTGAATGGGAAGCTGCTTAATTTTCAATCTTTGCAATTTAGAATAGCGGAATTGCAATTCTTACTCTCCCTTTTCTTTTGGTTACTGAATTGCAAATTGAATTAAGAGAGAGGCGGATTTACAGAGGAGTGGATTTCATGGTGGCGTATGCCGACGTGGAGCTTCGATAGCTACAGCTATACCCAAAAAGGATGGAGTGCTCTGTGTTCAGGTAAGCAAAGAAAGTTTGATACACTCATTTCCATTTCCATTCGCTTCTGATGTGGTCTGGTATTCTTTCACAACGTTGCAGTTTTTTGTCATCTAAACACATTGTATTGTTCGATCAAGAGGAAGAATTTTTTTTCATTTGTTTTTGGCAGCCTGAATGGTTGGCACGTCTAATTTCATAATCTATGTCAACGAGTAAAAATGAGAGTAAATGATGATGTACTTTAAATTCCTCATTCTTTAAAAATTAAAGCCACAGAAGGAATTATCTCACTCAACACATGCACACGCTCCCTCTTATTAGGAAGCCACAACCCTTCTCTGTTTCTTCCTCTTTACTAAACAGGTGTATGTTTTGAAATGGATTTCACAATAATTCTCACTCAAAATCTAAAACAAAGCAAAGAAGAAAAGGTACAACAAATAGTGGTGTTACCTTGTGAAAGCAAATGATTTCGGCTTTTATGAAAATAAAGATAAGCATGGAAACTCAACAAGAGCCACAAGGATCTCTATGACTTAAAACTATGCCTACCTCCACCGGTGAGACTGAGCTTTCAGTATCTTTTGAGGAAAAAAAAAGGATGACAACGCTTCATTGGGGTCTCCTTGCCTCATCAACTCTTACATTGCATTATGTCCCAGCCAATCAGTCTTCATAAAATACAAGAAAACTAACATATCACCCATGCAACGCCTGAAGGCGACCATATTATAAACGCATTTACTACATTACAGCCGAGAACATTGCTTAGCTCCTGGATCTAGCTTCCTCTCGTGATTACAGGAGGACCAAGATAGAGTCGCTCGAAGCGTATCTCTTGAAGATGGTAGCGAAAAGCGAGAAGCGCGACGTGAAGAGCTGCAAGATGGGGGTTGGTGGTGGATGGATGTACGAGTTTAGGCGATGGGAACGATTCCATGGCCAACTACTTTGGGAATGTGATCGCCGTCCCCTTTGAGGGGGAGAGAGTGGAGGAGCTGGTGATGAAACCCTTGAGCTGGGTGTCCAATGCAATCCATGAATATGTTCATGTTGCAACCAGGAAGGAGCACTTCTCAGGTTTCATTGATTGGGTGGAGTCACATCAGCCAGAGCCGCTGGTGGCAAAGATCTACTGCAAGGGGAGTGAAGATGAGACGTCATTTGTGGTGTCGTCAGGGCGGCAGTTCCCGATGGGGAAGGTGGATTTTGGGTGGGGGAGCCCATTGTTTGGGTCATACCATTCCCCACGAGGAGGAGGTTCTAGATATGTGATGCCAATGCCGAGCGCTAGCCAGGAAGGTGATTGGGCTGCGTTTATTCATCTATTGAAGGGGCAGATAGAAGTGTTGGAGGCAGAGGCAGGAGATGTGTTCCAACCATTGACTCCTGAGTACCTTGGCTTGCATGGAGATACTATCAAGTTCTAAAATCTAACTCAGATGATCTAGGTATTGATCCAATAGGATGAGTTATATATATGAGTGGTTTGTTTCCATTATATTGGATAAGGTTGTTAAATCATGTACTTGTTCTTGGCCAATAATTATATAATCCTCATAAGTTTAAAAACGATGTCAAATTTGCATTGGGCTCAAAAATGGTCTCACACCCCAAAGTTTCACTAAGAAACTCTACAAATCAGAGCTTTGGCACGAAGACATAGAAGGGAAACTCTACATTCGTTTAATATTTCATAAATTGCTTTATTCTCCAACCATATATTATTCTTTCTTGAACAAACTAAAACTCTAAAAGCATTTGCACAAAATGTATTGGGTGATCCTGTGTACAAGGTAATTCAAATTATTCAGAAAATTTTTCAAAAGGCTCATCTGATAATCATTACTGTCCTGAAATGAGGGAGACTGAGGAGGATATGAAGAAAAAGAATCTTAACAAGCCCTGGAACTAAATTCATGCTGTTTGGTGGTTTTTCGGCAACATCAATATCTCACTTAGTATAGAAAGAGTTATAAATTTATTGGTAAAAACATATACAATTCTCTCTCTCCTTTTTCTTTTGGTTGACGAATTGCAAGTTAAATTAAGGGAGAGGAGGGTTTACAAAGTCTCGAAAAGGACAAGCCCCAAAAGTATACAGCAAAGAAGCACCAGCTGGAAGAGAGGACATGAAAAACCAAAACAACAAAACATGGCAAAACAGAGCAGCAGCTGAAAGAAACTAATTAAGCCATTCGAAAAGGATGGCTTGGTGAACTTTAGATAGAGTAAAAGAGTATCCAGGAATCTTTTCAGAAAAAGGCATAAGGCTGGCCTTTAAGTTAATGAGGATCTATTGTCAGCCACTAAATCAATAACCTTTTAGAAATGAAACATGAGATTTCTCGAACTCTGCATTCTCGTCAAGTATGTGCAAAGTCGGCCCAGAGAGAGACCCTCGCCTTGAGGTGAGGATAACAATTTTGCAATATTTTTTTTTCACTTGCATTTGTATTCGCCATTGGATCGGCTTCAAGATCAAACGGCCCAGAATAGGCCACAATCCCAGGGATCGCGATGCTCACGCAACCGATTATTCCTTAGGGCGTGTTTGGCAATTAACTAGTTAAAAGTAAAGTAAAGTGAATCAAGACAAGAAATGACAAGGGTCATATCAAAAGTATATAATTTCAAAATTCCCTCCGAATTTTTCAAAAAAAGTAAAAAAAAGCAACATCATTTCTCCACTAAAAAACAAAAAAACTCCACTTTTCAATACAAAAAGTCAAAAAGATTCCATACCAAACAACTAAAAACAAAACATCATCATAACACCTTATATTTCATTCTCTCTTGATTTGATGCTTCACCTCACCATACTTCAATTCACCATACATCCAAACAGGCCCTTAGGAATGGAAATTCACTTTCCATAGTGCCGTGGAAAATCTACATTTGGCAATCATAAGTCCTTTAGACATTCCTCAGTGAGAATTTTTTAGGGAGAGTATTCATCGCATTCCACATTTGGCTAGCATGGAGGAATCAATGATGATTCTTGCAAATCTATATTTGGAAACAAAATTAGAATCTGGGAAAAAAACAAAAAAATCAATGACAAACAAATACTAATTATCTTGAATTCATCTGAAGTTTATCACTGCCACCCACCACATCTTACATCCATCATGACTGCTATCTCCAACTTAACACACTACCTATCCATCCCAGATTTCCCCCTTCAGCTCAATCCATATCAAAACCTCATTTACTATTGCTTACTTAATTTCAATCCATATTTGAAACCCAACCTTTATCACTGTATCTAATATTCGTGATCACCATCCAAAAATTGCCCTGCACCAGAACTCAAACCCACACATTTCAAATCCAATCCAAATCCGTTCAACAAAACCCATAAATCACCTATCCTTACAAGCATGTCAATCCCATTCCATTGATCCCATACCCATTAAATACAACCCAATCCCACTGCCCACCACCCATCAGCTCTCTTTAAAAAAAAACAAAAAAACAAAAAAGAAAAAAACCATTCTACCATAATCAGCTCCATACCTTCAAATTTAAAAAAAAAAATCATTCTATCATAATCAACAATGGAAAAGTTCATAGCATAATTAGAAGATGTTCTCAAATCACAGGTTTATGTCATCCCACCTATATTCACCCATCAAATAAAAAAGGGCTTTTTATTTAGTGATACCCATTTGCTATTTTAGTTTCATGACTTGGGAAATATGCAAACCATCCCCATCATTCTGTACAAAAGTTAACATCAAACATTAGACTCCATTTTGTAAACATGCTTTCTGAAATATATCAGGTGCAAAGTCCAAAAGAAGCATCTACTTGCAAAAAAGCAACTTGCATACAAAAATTGAAAATTTGAATTGAATTTTACACGAACAGAATCTGAACATCTAAAATGAAAATTTCCACAAATTTCATCTGAACTTCTGACATAAAAACATAACATTCATATACATCAAACATTCAATTTCCACAAATTCTTACATATAACATGAAAATATAAGACTTACAACATCTAATATCCAGCATTCAATTTCCAAGACTACATCAATCGAGTACATTCTGCAACATTTAGAACTTCACCATTTAACAAAGTTTAACAACATCCAATAACATATATAGCATCATTCAATAGTATTCAACATCCTTTGTTATCCCCAGCAACAACATCTTTTGGTAGAGTCATTCTATCTTCCACAATGGTTTTTTATGTCAAACCACATATCACCTGTACAAGTATAAATATCATAAAAATTCAACTCTCATAGGTATAAATGCTGAAAAAAACATGACTACACATAATATGGAAATCAACATCACATTCACATTATAGTCAATCATCATTAATTTTCTGCTCAACTTCATTATGTTTTATAATTCAATGTGCACAATACCCCGGCAGTAGTGTTGGAAATATGGCTTCACATGCCAAATATACGTCCTAATTAAGAAAGGTATATCATGGCTTGTGTAAAGGGATTAACATTCACCAAGTGCTATCAATTTCCAGTTAGGAATTGAATACATCTCCTACTAGATGAAACGTAAAAGAGAGATATATATAGTAAGTTGTTTACTCCAAGTGAAATGCATCCTTTCCTAGGGCCCAACTAAATTCTAATCCTAATTTGTTTGCTCCAAACTCAAGGCTCTTTCATATTCATCATTCAAGTGAATTGACTTTTAGTAGCAGTATGACTGAAAATAGCACACCAATAGCATAGTCTCAATTTTATATTGTCATAAACCCATGGTTCTTATACACACCAATAGCACCATAAGTCATCTTGAGCATGTCAATACTTTTACCAAGTAACAGCATGACTGTGAAAATATCACAAGGCAAAGTTGGCAGGTGGTGCATGAAAAACTACTGTTTCAAAATTATGAAAAGGAAAAAAAAAAAAAAACTTCACATTACAAGAACGTCCATGGATACTAGCTTTACATCTTAGAAGAGAAGGAAAATACGGGTAGAGAAATGTAAATGCATCTCTAACCATATGCACGGGAGCCATTGCCAACTGCAATTGCCATTGACTAGTTCAGAAATCACAGTTTGGCACAATGCTACATTTGCAAATTTACATCTCAAAATCTATCTAAAAGAATCCCAGCATATGTTTACAATTTTCTTGACCTAAGACCCACATACAAGAAATTTGGAAAACCAGTAGCATAAACTCAACTACTACAAGACGCTGGTCATAAAAGTAAATAACTAACGAGTACCGACTCAACAGCCAAGTTCAAATGAAAAAACACCCAAAACCAGAAAATGGGGCTGGGGTTTGGGCACTCTGCCTACAGAAATGAGGGACACATAAATGGTCTGGCGTTTTTATGCCGTGTCTACAGAAAGGCTGTGTGGAAAAATTTTCAAATGTGGGTTTTCCTTAATTGCGAGGAAAACCGGAGAGGATTCCTCCATGAGGATTGTTACCAAACGTGCCATGAAGTTTCTCAGGTCTAACCTCCCCTCATATGATTTGGAGGTCCTCACTTTTTTACATTTGCACACTTAAACCAGTTTTTTAAGCTATATGCACTATACAAACCAGTCATTACCATTATCAAAGCCTTGTCACAACTATATAGACCAATATTTATGTAAAATCCCTAACTATACTATTTGTTTAAGGAAATTGAGAAATTCTCAAATCTACAAATTCTTCACCTGTGACAAAACCTGCTTTGTGATATTTCCTTCTGACACTAATTGAATCACCCACTAAGAAGATGTAGCCTTCACTGTTAGTGGGACCTGGTCTATCAATTGAAATTAAAATTTGAAATTTTGTTGGAGGTTGGAGTTTAGGTTTCTCAATTGGAGTTTTAATTAAAACCTTATTGGGTCTGAGCTTGTCAACCTGTGCATTCATCACAAAATAAATTGGACTAGGGTCATTAGTCATCAGTGCGATTAACCACAGTTGGAAAACTCTATGTGTTGACTCTTGACTCTCTCGAGTCATCTCCTTTTGACGAAGGAACGAGTCAAAAATAGGGAAGGCTCAGCCGAGTCATCTCATTTTAATAAGTTTTTACATTATAAACCAATATTTAAAAAGCAGATCTAATTTTAAACAATTAAAGTTTCTCTATAACCAATTATGCATGAGGTTTGGATTCAATAATTTAAAAATGATGTCTAGAATGTAATTTGAAAGTTTTATTTGATCTTTTATATTTAATATTTGGACTAACAACTTATGTAATATGCAGTTTTTCTTATTTTCCCTTATTGTAGTAATTCTCTTGAATACATGAATTTATTAATTTGAATTGATTATTATGAATGCATGTAAATAAATGTATTTTTTTATTATATAAGTAATGGATTCGTTTTAAAATGTTTTTGAAATTATTTTAAAAAAACACATGTATATTTTGAATGTCATTTTTTGTATGGCTGTTTTTTTTTTTTTTTTTTTTTTCTATATATCAACAGGTCTAATTGTTTCTCATCTTTTCTACAAGATCCTTTGAAAAAGGAAAACGTACTGCATGAGAAACATTTGAAGATATATATAAAGAAAATAAGATTTATAAATAGCCCATTTAAAGGCTGGGCCCAGTGAGAACATGCCTTTGCCCAAATTTTCTTTGGCTAGTGTACTCACTGACTAGATAGATCACATGGTCAAGAGAATTATGAATGGTTAAACCGAAACGACTACCAGTGGTCTCAGAAGAATATGATGGAATAATAGGCATGATTGCATCATGTCATTTCCCAAGCTAACATATGAAATTTTTTTTGGAACGAAATAATTTAATCCATGTTGCATGGTGGTAGCATAGATGAATAAGAAATAGTACCAGGAAAATACAAGAAATAGGTTTGGCAACATACTCATGGTTGAGTTGTGGCATTTGCAATTTAATTTCACGCACATGCCCAGGGATCAATCCCTAGGTCCTCAAGTTAAATTATCACTCCTTGACGAAAATTCCAACATAGAAAAAAAAAAAAGATAAAAAAATAAAAAAAAAAGCATTACTTTTTTGCTTTCAATAGTATCTTAGAAACACAATAATAAAAATAAATTTCATGAGATATTAATGGATCAACTGATAATTACATAGTTTTAGTATTATCTGCAAAGGATGATGCATGCCTAAAAATTGAATTAGAACACTTACTTAGTCTGTTTTCTTCAATGTGCATGACCAATTCCATTTATGCTCCACTTCTCTCTCCTTCTCCATAAACTACTTTAAATCCATTTTGCGAGAACACGTATTTGCTCGGGAAGAGTTTCCAAATTAGGCATATCGAGAAGTTCAACAGTTTTGAGAGACGGCATTGCTCCTTCCTCGACTATCCATTCCTCTAGAGGTGAATCCCAAAGTTCCAGCACTTCCAACCGAGGAAATCCTCCCAAAGAGCAAAACATTTTTTTGCTATTATATGAATTGTTCCAGAATCTGAGAATCTTAAGGTGTTGGAGTTTTTCCAGTGTGGAAATGACATCTTGTTCTAATTTAGAGTTCGACAAATTCAGCTCTGCAAGGTTCGGTGGCAGCACAGGTAGTTTCTCAATTCTTCCCCACAAAGACATCTCAAAGAGATACAAATGATGTGTAAAGGACACAAATGGTGGCATTGAGTTCCCACCGATTAAGTGAAGTGATCGGAGGTTGCACAATTTCTCAATGGATTCTGATAGTGCCTTGTTGTATGAACTTATGTCTCCATGAATTACCAAATCTCTAAGATTGGTCAGGTTTCTTAAGTCATCTTCTATCCAACTACCAGCCCATAACCATAATGTTCGGAGATTTCTTAAATTCTTGAGTTGTGGATGCCCATCAACACGACAAAAAAGAGCACGTAGATGCCTCAATTTCTCTAAATTCCAAATTGCATTAGGTAAAATGCATTTGGATCTTATGTCTAGAGTTAGTAGGTTCGAGAGGTTTCCAATGAAAGAAGAAAGACTTTTGGTGCCTGCAAATTTTAAAATACTCAAATACCTTAAATTAAAAAATTCTCCTTCCTTAGTTACCTCTCTCAAAATCAATGCGCTAGATGCATGAAACACTCTTAGCAATTTGCCACTTGGGATCAATAATCTTGGATGAGGATCTTTAAAGGCAGAGAACCAAAGTATGGAACGAAGAGTTGCAATTGAACGGTTTATATGTTTATTATACCCATCAATGTTGTCATAAAGTGCCGATCGTCTCACACTAGTTGAAGATGAACTTGAGCCATTATCATTGTGCAATGTGAAGAAATTGTTTTGTCTAGCTTTAGAGATGGAGAGGTCCCGTAAAAGATCGTGGATCCGGCATGCTCGGATAGATCCGTTAGACTTCCTACTTGCTACTTGAATCATGCTCCTGCCAACCAGCTCCTCTAAGTAGTCTTCAGCAACATCTTCCACGATACTGTTATCTTTTTGTGGAATGAAACCTTCAGCAATCCACATATTGATTAAATTCTTTGAATTGATTTCATGATCCTCTGGGAAAAGGCCGAGATATAAGAAGCATGCTTTCAAGTTATATGTCAAATCCCAGTAACTCAGAGCTAATATATCCCTACACTGATCAGAGCTTTCAGTGAGATGCTTATTTACACTCTTAAGAACTTTGGACCATGCACTGAACGTCTTGTCTTTTTTTGATAAGAGACCTCCTAAAACCAAAATTGCTAGTGGAAGACCTCCACATTTTGCAAGGATCTTCCTCCCTGTTTCCTCCAACTCTACAGGGCAAGCTTTTGATGGATCTCCTCCTGGAAATATTCTCTTCATGAACAATTCCCATCCCTCATCATCATTAAGATGGCGCATCTCATGGGGATGGCTTGATGGGTCGGCATGTAAAGCTACATCTTTGATGCGAGTGGTAAGCATGACTCTACTTTTATTCATACCATCTGGTAGTACGAGCTTTAGCGTGTCCCATGCTTGTGTAGACCATATATCATCAATGACCACAAGATATCTCTTCTCTCTCAAGTGATCACGAAGCATCATCCCCAATTCATCCTCATTCAGTTTTTCTCCTTCCTCTCGAGATAGACCCATTACGCATGTTATAATGCGCATCAGGACATCTTTAATTCCAAATTGCTGGGATAGGTAAACAAATCCATGACAATCAAAATCATGTTTAACGTCGTGATAAACTTTTTTGGCAAGAGTAGTTTTACCTAAACCGCCCATGCCGATTATAGAAATCACACGACGCCTTGACTCATCACTCATCAACTGCTCTTTTACTGTGTTGAGACCTTCTTGCTGACCAACCACTTCTGTTTCTTCCAGTAGAGCAAGAAGCCTCCTGCGTCCTTGCAAACTTTGGCTCGAAGAGCTTGCCTCCTGTCTTCCTTCATTGATATCCCTTATGCCATAAGTTTCCCGACTTCTTGTGATGTCACTGATCTTCGCCTTTATTCGCTCAATCTTCTTGGCCACCTTGTGTCGAGTTCTTAGCTCGCTGACGACGCAGATGTACCTTTGGACATGCTCTACAAATCCACGCCTCCTTTGACTGTAGATGAAGATGTCAATAACATCTTCGGCATCATAAGAAGCGTCTATAATTTCTGCCACCCAATTCCCCACTCCCTTATCTTCCTTTTGCCTGGAATCAGCGTCTTTTAGAAAAGATTGCATCCGATTTAACTCTGTTTGAATCCATTCGAACTGGTCATGCACTCCATGGAGAAGTTGTGCTTCTTGAATGAGAAGATCACCCAGCTTTCGTACAACAAAGGGAACAACAGCCTCCGAAGCCATCAATCTCTTCTGCTCGAGAGAAGAACAACTCAAAATTTACTCACACTGCTTTCTTCTGTGTTTCTTATGGGCAGTGGAGAAAGAAAGGTGCCCAACAGGACCACTCCACATTAACAATAGAGATCCAGTAGTCTAGAAATTAATAATAGACAAGATTGCCGGCAATAGGCCCACTCCACATTAATAATTTAAGTTTTTTATGGGACGGACCTGCCGACCTGCTCCACGCCACGTCCCTTTTTCCAGGTAACCCACTTGATAAATTTCATTATTTTCTTCTAATTTATCATTGAAAATTCCTTAATAAAACTCAGTCTTATGTCGATAAGCTCTATACGCCCTTGTGTGGGACCTAAAACGCCGACCATGAATTGTTCATATAGGTGACTGCAACGGGTGCTATGATGTGACTTATTGGATAAAGAGAAAAAAATAGCGCACTAGCCATAGTTACGTAGTTTACGAAATGTGCCATCAGTAAGGGGTTGTTAAATTGGTCTAGGACCGCGGTTTGTTCCTAGATTTTGTAGATTTGAAACTGGACTATTACACTAGGCCTATAGGGGAGTTTTCCCCACTTTTCTCTGGGCCCAATTTTATTTTTTACTAAGCTATTAGTAGAATTGTTGTACTACATTCTTTTTATAAAGGGGTAATATGGACCATCAAAGCCAGTTTGACAAGTCTTGTTTAATTCAATTAGATTTATTAATTATAAAGGCATTAGAACTTTTCTAAATAATTTATTTAGTATGTGTCGTTCAAATAGACATTAGGCCACTTTTTGAATTAAAATCAACCCTAACTTGTATTTCTACGCAACATCACCGTTGTGTTTTATAACAATATATTCCGAAAATTCTAGCCCACTTTTAACAAACATGCAACTCACTTATGGAAAAAATATTCTACCTCTCCAAGCACTCCCCTCCCCTCTCATCAACCACTTATTTCAACTCTCATCCTACCTCTTAATGGGTTTCTTTCCTAAGTTACATAGAGGACAACGAGGAGGAACTTAGGTTACGAAGGTGGAAGAAGGAGATGTATCATTTGTTTTTTCATATATTTGAATTTCATCTTCCACAATATACTAATCCAATTTTTTAATAACTTCGATATTTAATTTCCTAAGTAGTGATCACTTTTATAGTTATGTTTGTTCCAAACTTATTCATTATTTACATCTCTATGAAATAATTGATGTTTAATTTTTTATGTAATAATGTATAGATTGTTTAATTTTTCATTTTGTGGTTGATTAATCTGCCTTTAATGGGCATACATGCGCTTAGCTCATGTTTATGTGGCAATAAAACGAGAAGTTTTACACATTTTTCTATTTTATGATTATTTTAAAGCTTATTTTCTTTTTTAGAAAAATTGGTGAAGCAATCAAAGAAATCTATCAATAGCCGATATATGAGTTAATATGTAAACATTTCACCTCTGGCCAATATAGTATCCAAAACCAATACAAAATTTTTAGCAGCTATGCTACCAAGATATTTTCAATAGGTGACGTATCTTATACTTGATTTTTTTTTTCATGCAATCTATACAATTGTTATTAATTTCCTACCATTTTGTACGTAAAACTTTTTGCTTGAAATTTCAGTCGATTTTGGACAAAATTCTGGATTTCGCCCACTTTCAGCCAAAATCTTGGATTTCAGCTGAAAGATCACATTTCGGCTGAAATGGTGTTTTACATAATTAATTATTTTTTAATTTTTAGTTTTTATATGTTTATGTACTTTGTATTTCTTATAATTCCCCAAAATGTAATTTCAAGAAATTATACTAGAATGGATTAATTCCATATTATTATTTTATTTTTTATTTTCCTATATATATATATATATATATATTATTTTCAGATCACCCCAAAATTTAATTTCAAAGAATTTCGACAAAATTCTAAATCAACTGAAATTTTACATTTTGGAGGCAAGACCCAAATGGGCTCCGAAATCATATGGATAACTATGATCTTAGCTCAGCACTAGGTAGTTATCGGATCGAGACTTATTCTTATAACTCCAAAGCATCATGAAGGGCCGCTATTACATATTAGTTAAAAATAGTTGACATTGGAAATAGAGAGGGAATGCGTGACTTATTATGTGCAGTCTATTGTTGGGAGTGTACAAGTTATAGGGGACAAGAGACTTTAACCTGATCTAAATTCTCCGGCATTATTTACCACAAATCGAGATTGAAGGAACGTCAGTATTTGTCCCTTTGATAGTGTCTGTCAGATATAAATGTGGTTGTGCAGATTTTCCATTGCTCAGTTTAATATGGTAACACGAGAGATGGGGTGCATATGGCTATGATTTCTTGCTGAAGTAGTTTCTACAAAAGAGCCTGCTACTTGTCCCGGGATTGGCCCGACTCCACATGGGAGGGCACTTTGGTCATTTGGAGTGCCCTCCCATGTGGAGTCGGGCCAGTCCCGGGACAAGTAGACTTTCTCTTCTACAAAAAAACCTGCCCGATAGAAGTCCGTGAGTTATGGTACATGAACACCACTTGTGTCCACACAAACACTCACACATAAATACTTGGTAATTGTGTTGATATGCTTATTCATGCTGAAGGACACATCTTAATGGGGAAAATGTTTTGGTAGCTTCGTAAGGCACCTCCTCCCTTCCACACAAACAATCGAAGATTAATCTTTGACCGTAGTGTTGAAGGTGAGTGAAAGTTTCGGGTATAAGATCTCTAGACTGGCAACTCAACAAATCAGTCCAATAGTATGCAAAAAACAACTAACTAAGCAACGGAAAATAGACTAAAAAAACACACACCACAAGGACACCAGATTTAGCATGGAAAACCTTAACCATGTGAGAAACCACAAATCTGAACTGGATCAACAATCAAACACTATGAATCTCGCAATTACAAGAAACTCAGATTTTCTCCCCAGATATCCCCTATCTAAGGACTACAGTTATCTTGTGTCGCTTCATACTTCAATGACATCACACCGTTGATTGCAACAGACTCAATCCAGTGCCTGACTCCTAGTTCAAATCTTCTACGCAAGAAGATGATCTTCTATAAGGGATACAAAAGAAACTGACTCCCTAGGAAACTTGAGAAGCGCAACTCTTCAATAAATATCTAGAGAAGATTTATCTTAATTAGATCTCTAATTCAGAACTTGAGAGATGATGTGTATCTCTTTGGATTGTTGGAAACACCCAAGATATAGCCTCAAATTTGAGCTTAAGTCTCCTAATAATAATCCACTAGGAATTTCAAGTCATCTCAAACTTTGATTCAGAGTCCAAATCAAACTGGGCAAACTGCGACATTCTCGTTATAGCGAGCTTCACCCTCGCTATAGGGAGGTGTCTCTCGGGTTCAAGCTCTGGCAAAACGATTTTAGCCTTACAGTAAGAGACTTGCATGAGTGTGTATAAATTAAATTTTCTCTACTAACTATTACTACAAAAAAAAACCTTAAGGTAATAGTAGAAACAAAGCTACCATATTGGGGCTATAAGGGGTTTTTGCGGCTTCTCATGGGCCTGTAGGGATTTGTCAGGCCCAAAGGACTGGACACCCTCCATTATAAGAAAAAAAATAGTAATGGCTGCATAATTACTTTTAATCTTGAGTGCATTTCTTACAAAAAAATTTAAAAAATGCAAAGTGTCTCTTTTTAACAATTTGTGTTTTTCGTTTTTTTACCAAACTACCACTACCCAGCAATACAGCGAGTCCCCAACTCATGACACAGTGACTCAAGATATATATCACGATAAATAGATTTCATTTGAACCAAAACCCCGCAAAATGCTTTTATCCATGAGCCGGGTTCTCTTGGAATCACCCCAAAATGAATTATACCCCACATTAGAGACTGCTGGTCCAAAATGTTAGACGTTAAGTGGTCCCATGACCGCATCTCTAATAATTATAGGGCCCATTTTAAGTCAAATAATATGCTTTTCCCTTTTAGTTTTGATTTGATTAAATCTTTCTTGGATTCAGTTTAGGAAAGCCTAATCAATCAAGATTCTCGGTTGACTAATCATCGAGGAAACTAAGGAAACTTATTGCTAATTGATTTCTTTGATCGGAAGAAATCTATCTTGGGTTATTTTATAAAATGGGTTTTCGGCATTCTCTCTTAACTCACGTTATTTGCAAAGAAATCATTAACTCTTATGCATCTTGGAGTGAGTGATAAGGGAGATAGGAGAAAATCCGAAGGCTGATGATCTCAAGGGGGAAAAGTATTATATCAATCCATACCGCTCATCATCAAGATCGTGGCTCAAGGTACACTTCTAGTGTTTTAGATTATCCATTGTTAATGCATATATCAAAATCCATAGGTTTCATTTGTACTGTTATATTAGATCTTACACTGAAAACAAATTCGAATCCCTTATAACCACCAAATTAAACACCAAGTACAGGTCTGACTAGAAAACTCCTACAAAAACCCATAACAACTCCACAAAAATCCATGTGATTATATGAAATACAATTTTAATGACACGAACGCCACATATTTTTGCATAAAACCATCCCAGATAAATCTTATCTTTTCATAACTTGCGTTGATTGTCATTGCCATAAATGCCCCACACACTGGATATAGATCTTCACCATTGGATCCACATCGACCCTCAATAGCTTCTTTCTTATTCTAGAACTAATCCAACCCACACCTATATTTCCTGCAAGGGTGATTCTAAACGCACCCCCATTATGTGATGTACACACCCACGTCCACTTACGTGAACAGAGACATCCTCTTACGTGAACAGTGATTTTTCACAGCAATATGGGAGGGTGCATTTGGAATCCCCCTTCCTGCAAATGAAACAAGCCCGCAATCTTCGATTTCTTCCTATCATATAATGTTGTCTCCTATGACACATTAATAGGTTGAACCAACCACCAAAACGGCAGTTTGTAAGCTAGGCTAAGAAACATATGCTCTCACTCGGGTTCGATTCATGAGCTAGCTGGGCACACTTGAGCTGGAATTTATTATTAGCTACTTGAGCTTAAGCCTAATTAAGCCGAGCCGAGTTGGCTCAGTTAGCCAACCGGGGGAGAAGAAGAAATCTGGAGGAGAAGATGAATCTAGCCAGGTACTTTCTCTCTATCTTTCCGTGCAACGGTTTTTTTTTTTTTTTTTTTTTTTCTTCCTTTAGGGTTTTTCTTTTGTGACTTGTGATTTAAAATTTTTTCTTTTGAATAATGATTTAGGGTTTTTGTGTGATTTAGGGTCTAAAATCAGAAATCAGAGAGAATGATTTAGGGTTTTTGTGTGATTTATGGTTTGACTTCTTTTTGACAATCAGGGATGAAATTGGTAGTGTAATCTTTTCAAATCTGTGACTTTTGTGTTTTATCTGCTAGATTTGGTATTGTGTTTTTTCAGATCTAGGGCTTGTGCGCTTAGGAGTGCCTTTCGAAGGAGATCTTATTAGTAAATTTATTAATTGTAGATTACTGATTGTTTTGTCGTCATTAATCCGATCCACTGTATATGGACGGTGTTGAAACAAGTGTTGAATGAAACTTGTGTATCTTAATGAGAAGGCCCAATTAATTGGATGGGTCGGATTTTGTCGATATCATGTGTTGTGTGTCTCTTGATCTTTGCTAGTGATTTTAGATGTGAAATTTTGCATGTATATAAAAATTTTTGAGCTGGTGCGATTATGCTGCAGTCAAATTATAATAATACTTGATGAATCTACTTAACAAAAGCTAGGACAGTTAGAAAAGTTGTTATATTGACATGTTTACTCATCTCAATCACAAAATCTTTTCTTCAAAGAAGGTAATATTTAATTTTTCCATTGAATAAATTTTGAAAAGTTCTCATCTTTTTTTATAATATAATATTAAATAACGATATTTTACAAAATATTGATGTTGAGAAGACAAGAAAAACCCAAGAAAAATATTAAAAAATTAAAATTAAAATTAAATTGATAGCAGTTTGCTTTGAGGGTGCTTGACCTGAACAGCCTTTCAATTGCCCGGGGCCTATTGCTTCTCATCTATATAATAAGAGAGAGCAGTATTTGAATCCCTGGACATTTTGGACCCTTGGATTTATGTACATAAATCCTATGGCTGAGAAGGGATTCAAGAGCTTGGTAATTTTGTAATTATTTGAAAACAAAAGGGCAGTAACTTTTTAATAAGGACAAGAGGATACGGGAGTGCCATTGATTTTCTGTGAAATTACAAAACCTGCCATTATCTTTTCCCAGAGGATATGGGAGTGTCCTTGGTTTTCTGTGAAATTACGAAACGTGCCATTATCTTTTCAAAACTTCCTTGCAAGTAAAGATATGATTAAATATACGGCTATGATTGAATTTGGGCCCACAACTTACCAGTTTGCCCATTCACATATATATGTCGTTTTTCACAGATTGTGAAATCTGGGCTAACTTGGATTGTTTTGGTAGGTTTTGGTAGCAGATGCAAGCGTGGCTTGCATGCAATTAAACTAGACTGCTTATAGTAGTGGCCTAGTAGTGGGCCACTTCTGGTATTCAATAGTAGTTAAACAAGGTTCCAATTGGCTTGGCTGTTTTACCTAAAAAAATAAAATCCGGCTGGGCTTTATTTGAAGCTGATTGATCCAATGAGCCACATAGAAAATTTGAGTTAAATTTGTTAAATTATGGGCGGTGTTAGTGGTTAGGTGGTCAAAAGAAGAGTAATTAGATTTAGTTGTGCTCAGAGCGTGGTGCGTTGTGCCTTCAGGCACGGGCAATGACTAGTTCTTATATAATTCCTAATTTGGGAAAAAGTTATTGATCCCATCAAAGATTATGGTTGTTTCTCTAAACGCTCTCAACAAAAATCATCAAAGTTTAAGGTATGGGATTTGGTGGCTTTTTCATTATTGGGTTTTGTAGAGGTGTTTTTTATAGGTGGGTTTTTTTGTTGTTTTTGCTATTTTAGTTGAAGACACGGGTGTTTCTGAGATTTTTCTTGAGTACATGATTTTCTGGGATTTGGGAGCCTTTTCGTTTCTGTGTTTCTCTCTGAAGATGTTTTTCTAACTGTGTTTTGTTGTTTTTGCGGTTTTAATTTGAAAGTGGCTTGTTTTTTTACTTTTTTTTCTCAATTTTTTTTACTTGGGTATCTGATTTCCTATGTTTCTTTCTGTTGTGAACTGTGGTAATTCATCACTAGCAGGAACCTTTTGGGTGAATTTTCCGGATCTGCCGAAATTGGCCGAAATTCCCAAAATTAACCAAAAAGTTGTGCAATGCTGGATTGTTTCGTTATGTGGACCGAAACGAAATTTTTCCAAAATTTCATCAGAACCAAAACGAATTTCACAACTATGGTCTCAACTCTAACCCCACATGGATCATGCACTTCATCTTAACTCTCCAATCAAGTTATCATGCAAGAAAATAAAAATCTCTTCATCCTCAAATTACTTGTGTAAATGGTCTTCTGATATTGGTTATTGATGGGGCATGATCTAACTAAGGTGCGACCCCACTGAATCAGCTGTATGGATCAAACCGTAGGTCTCATCTAGTTAAGCAATGTGTTTGGTTAGAATACTTTATTGAATTCACTTTAAGTAGCAATGACTGAAACCATTAGTGATTTGGCTTCGGAAAATAGAACAAGCACTATGTAGCTTCCACTCTCAATGACACCCCAGGGCATAGCAAATTGGAAAGCTATCTGTTCTATAACAATTGTCAGACCACCTGCATTTTAGGGTACATCCAAATTCAACCATAGATAGTCTAGGGGTCTATTTGCTTGTCTGTAGAGTGACTTTTTTTTGTTAGACAAGTGTTATGTATAATATGTTGAATTTGTTTGTTATACAAGTTCTAGTGTTTTGTGAGTGGCGGAAGTATAACACATTTTGGAAAGAGGAATTGCAACATCTCTATAGATCATTTGCATGCACATCCACTAGAGATAATTGGTCTTGCTTCATTTAATGCATCAAGCTCGTGTGGTGTTTGCGTCTTTCACAAATTACAAATGAAATGAAAATGTCGGCACAACGCTTTTTTCACCTATGGGAGTCTTGAATGGGAAGCTGCTGAATTTTCAGTCTTTGCAATTTAGAAGAACGGAACCCTCCTGAAATAAAGACAAAGACCAAAAATCTTACACGATTGCCCTACATGAGAGGATTATGTTTTCCTTTTCTACGATTGGTGAAATAATAGAAATGATTCAACATTTTCAATAGGCGCCATTGACATAACAACATGCAATCCAATTTTAGAATGCCATAATCAAAAGCCTCATCTTGTTGTCAAACGTATTTCATGTTTGTCTCTCTATTCAAAAGAGATTCTGTAGTTGCCACTACAAAAAAAAAAGTGATTTTTAGCGGGCAAAAAAAATGCTGCAGCGATATTTTTTTTTCAGCAAAAAATCACCTTTTTTTTTGTAATCCAAGATAGCGTCTGGTAACTCATTCTTTTCTCCAAATCCTTGCCCTTCATCCACTCTCTCATATCCTCTATTGTATATTCCTACATGTCCATTTACGTCTACCCCTAGGAAAAATCTTTTTCACTAGTTGGAATTTCTCATAGTTAATTATCTATCTCCTCCACAATTGGCTCATCTAATCCTGCTTGGAGAGCATATGAACTGATGATATGAATTATGTCTTTCTCTAACACTAGTTTAATTGTTATAAATCTTTCACTCAATCTCTTTACCCTTACAAGGTTTTGTTGTTCTTTCCTACATAAAAAAGTTTATAATGATCACTGGGCTCCTTAGCTTTAACCCCTTCCACTTTGTCTCTTATAGACAGGCTACACTAACTCTTTTTCTTCTTCTTTTCATTACCTCGACTAACCCAATGCTCTTGCTTTTCAAGGCTCCTATATTCCAAGTAGCAAATCAAATTTTCTTCTTCTTTTGGTGTTGGACTATCTTCTTTAGCCTCACCAAGCCCTTGCCCACTTTTCACTGCAACCGGACGACATTGCAATGTGTTGCTTAAAGTGGGAAACACCATAGCATGATCTCAGAAAGTTGTAATCTCAGAATTTATGTTTGGGTTTTGACAAAATTTCACGCTGGCTATCAACCTACCAATACAACCCTCCTCTTTTATCCGGGCTTGGAACCGGTAGAAAAAAAAGACTTGCATAGTTGCATGGAAATACTACCAAGTTCTAAAATCTTTATATGAACTAGGAACTGATCCAATGGGATGAGTCATATATGAGTGGTTTGTTTCCATAGTTGGGGATTAATTAGGGGAAACACGCACACGATCAATCACAACCACAAACAATCACACAACACACGGATTTATGTGGTTCGGCAAACTCGCTTACGTCCACAGGGTATGAGTGTTCCGCTCGATTTCACTATGAAGGAATTGGGCAACTCGTTATAAGGATTTCAAACTCTCCAACACGTAGCCTAATCTCTCCTCATATGTCTCAATCTTGCTCTCATAGCCTCTCCACTACAGTGAACAGTCTGTTTGTGCTGGATGGAAATGTTGTACCAAACCTCTCCTATGAAAATTACATGACCTTACTCTCTCTGCCTATGCAAGTGTGGTTTGGGTCCTGTCGTCCCAGTGCAAGAGGGGCCTAGTGAGCACGACGATGCCAATAAGACTTGACCCAATTTGGCTTATTAATCTATACTTATTCTTGGACAATAATTATATAATCCTCAGAAGATTAAAAACGATGTCAACTTTTCATACCCTAAAGTATCACTAAGAAACTCTACAAATCAGAGCTTTGGCGCAAAGACATGTAAGGGAAACTCTACATTCATTCAATATTTGATAAATTGCTATTCTCCAGCCATATATTGTTCTTCTTTGAACAAACAAAAGGCATTTGCACAAAATGTGTTTGGTGAAAAATATGATCCTATGTACAAGGTAATTCAAATTATTTGGAAAACTTTTCATCTGATTCTCATTATTGTCCTGAAGTGAGTGAAACTGAGGAGGATATAAAGAAAAGAATCTTAACAAACCCCAGAACTAAATTTATACAGTTTGTGATGTAATGTCCTACCATACACGCATACATGATATTGTCCGCTTTGGCCCACGAGCCTTACGGTTTTGTTTTTGATAAGTCTTAATCCACTAAAAGGCCTCATGCAGGGTAATAGTGCAAGCTCTACATATAATCCCCCAGTCACTTTCCTCCCTATAGTCAATGTGGAACTCCAGGGCGTCACAAGTGGTTTTTCACCAACATCAATTCTCACTTGGTAAAGAAAAGAGCAGAATTTTATTGGTAAAAAGCATTTGCAATTCTTACTCTCCCTTTTCTTTTGGTTGCTGAATTGCAAATTGAAATAAGAGATAACATTTAAAACTGCTTGAAGAGGACAAGTGCCAAAAGTATACAACAAAGAAGCACAAGCCAGAAGAGAGAAGACACAAAAAGCAAAAACAAGAAAACAGGGCAAAACAGGGTAGCGGCTGAAAGAAACTAATTAAGCCATTTGAAAACGACGGCTTGATAATCTTCAGATCGAGTAAAAGAGCGTCCATGAATGTTCTCAGAAAAAGGCACAAAGTCTGGCCTTTTAAGTACACGAGGATCTATTGTCAGCCACTAAATCAATAACTACTAAATGAGTTTTATTCCCTATTAAACCTTCTTAACAAACGAAAACAAAGACTAGCAGTTTTGAAATGAAACATGAGATTTCTCTAACTCTGCTTTCTCGTCAAGTACGAGCAAAGTGGGCCCAGAGAGAGACCCTCACCTTTAGGTGAGGATAACAATTTTGCAATTATTTTTTTCACTTGCATTTATATGCATCATTCGATCGGCTTCAAGATCAAACGGCCCAGAATAGGCCACAATCCCAGGGATTGCGACGCTCACGGCACTATCAGTGCATTTGGCAACCAAATATTCCTCGAAGAATAAATTTTCACTTTCATTAGCGACATTGAAAATCAACGTTTGGCAATCGTAAGTCCTCAAGGATTTAGACCTTAAGGGCATGTTTGGTAACAGGAGAGGAATCCTTGGTTCCATAGAATTTGAAATTCCTTAGTGAGAATTTCGGATAGAGAGTATTCATCGCATTCCACGTTTGGCTAGCTTGAAGGAACTAATGATGATTCCTTAATATCCATGCTTGGAAAGAATATCAGAATCTAATGGAAAAGAAAAAGAAGCAATGACAGAATCTAATGAAAAAGAAAAAGAAGCAATGACAAACAAATACTGATTATCTCAAATTCATCTCAAGTTCATCACCGCCACCCATCATATCTTACATCTGCCATGACTATCTCCAACTTAACCCACTACCGGTCTATCTCAGATTTCCCACCTTTTATATCAAGCTATATTTTGAAATTTACACAAACAAAATCAGAACATCTAAAATAAAATTTCCACAATTTTTTATCTAAGCATCTGACATCAAAACATAAAATTCATATACATCAAACATTCAATTAACACAAATTTTTCTCTGAGCATCTGACATCAAAACATAAAATTCATATACATCAAACATTCAATTTCCACAAATTTTTCTCTGAACATCTGACATCAAAACATAACATTCATATTCATCAAACATTCAATTCCCACAAATTTTTCTCTGAACATCTGACATCAAAACATCACACTCATATACATCAAACATTCAATTTCCACAAATTCTTACATATGACATGAAAATATAAGACTTACAACATCAAATATCCAGTATTCAGTTTCCAAGACTTCAGCAATCATGTACATTATGCAACATTTAGAACTTCACCATGTAACAAAGTTCAATAACATCCAAAAACATAGCGTCATTCAATAGTATTCAGCATCCTTTGGTAGAGTCATTCTATCTTCCACTGTGATTTTTTATGTCAAACCACATCACCTGTACAAGTATCAATATGATAAAGATTCAATTGTTATAGGTATAAATATTCAACTGAAAAAATAGGACTACATATAATATGGAAATGAACATCACATTCACCTTATAGTCAATCGTAATTAATATCCTACTCAATTTTATTATGTTTCATAATACAATGTGCACAATACCCTCACAGTAAAGTTGGAAATATGGCTTCACACGCCAAATATACCTCCTAATTAAGAAAGGTATATGATGGCTTGTGTAAAGGGGATGACATTCACCAAGTGCTATCAATGTCCAGTAAGGAATTGATTACCATCTCCTACTAGATCAAAAGTAAAAGAAAGATATATGTCGTAACTTGTATGCAGGAAATGACTCTATAGTAAGTTGTTTACTCCAAGTGAAATGCATCCTTTCCTAGGGTCCAACTGAATTCTAATCCTAATTTGTTTGCTCCAAACTCGAGGCTCTTACATATTCATCATTGAAGTGAACGACTCCTAGTAACACTATGGCTGTGAAAATAGCACACCAATAGCAGAGTCTCAATTTTATATTGTCATAAACACATAAGTCTTATACACCAATAGCACCATAAGTCATCTTGAGCATGTCAATACTTTTACCAAGTAACAGCATGACTGTGAAAATTTCACAAGGCAAAGATGGCAGGTAGTGTATGAAATTCTACTGTTTCAAAATTATAAAAAGGCAAAAAGAAACTTCACATTACAAGAACATCCATGGGGTACTAATTTTACATCTTAGAAGAGAAGCTGTAAGTGCCTAAATTATTACGGAGTTAGTTTAAGTGATGAAGGGGATTAGGAAAATCCTGTTCAGCTGATCGGAGAAGTCACCGATGGCCTGAATCCTGAAAAGAGGGAAGAAAGAACAGTCAGAGCCCGAGGCTGCTGTCAGCCAAAGGCACTCCGACGCCTGAGTTAGTGCAGTCACTGAATTAGGGTGAAGTGAGGGAGAAGATGTGGGTGAAATAAACAGGATGTAGACTGTATATTGCTTACCTCTTATGGGGCTCCCATGCAGGTATATGTAGGAGAGAATAGAAGGTTCCATAGTGGAGGTAGGTGAGGATACTTGTCCCATCAGCCCACTCCTAGGATGGTAGGTGAGGATACTTGTCCCATCGGACGTCCCCTCAACCCCCTCACATAAATGTGGAAGTGATAAGGAAGGTCCCTTATCAGTACTTGGCCACCTTCAGTCAGGGGGGTTTTGTCATGTAGCCGTCCCATCTCATAAATGGAGATTAAGACGGACATCCATCTCGGCCAAGTGGACCGAGATGGGAATTACCGAGATCAGGGGATGCAGGAGGTCGGGCATTGGTACCGAGGCGCTCGGGGCAGAGCCCGTAATGAACGAGGTCGGTAGGCAGACCGAATCCAACTCCAACTTGGTGACAGCTGGCGCTCTTGCCGAACTGGAATAAATCAGGTCGGAGTAACCCCTAATTGGTGTTTTAGTGCCGAGGCAGGAGATTACCTCGGTATTTCGTAAGCACTCCACACAATTGCCCCTCAGCTGTCGAGCTCGTCAGCTCGGGGCTGGAACGAGGTCGGGAGCTGGAGACGTGGAAGCTTATATGAATACCGAGCTAGCACACTTTTTATAACCAGCTGCGGTTGTCACGGTCTTCATTATGACTTCATTTAAGAGTTCCATGAATCAGTCGCCAGCCTGTCCGCTGGGAAGCGCCAAAGCCGCTGCGCCTGCCCGAGATAATTAATTACTCTGACGGCGTTTACTGCGGAAACCGCCCTGATCTTGACACGTGGCGCAACCTCGTTTTAGTACCGTATACTGAAGCGACGTGTGCGCCTTTTAAGGCGGTGTAATGAGGGCGTGCTTTTGGTTTTCGAGGAGACGTCTTGCTGCCCTATAAAAGCAGCACTTCCTTCTTCCTTCGTCCACCTTTCTGCTCTGAACCTGGGGGAGACTCTGCCTGCGTGATTCTCAGACCATCTCTGTATCTTCCCAACCTTTCTGTCCTTCTGCGTCTAGTTTACTGTAAGTCTTCTTCTCCCTGATCTTTCCTTTGAGCACCTCTCTTCCAGTTTCTTCCTTCAGTTAGGGCTTTTTCGTTCATCACCCGTCTTAGTTTCCAAAACATGGGAAAAGGGGTTTACCGTTGTCTAGCCGATACCCCCGATGCTCTATTTAGGTTTAGGGCGACCTACGATATTCCGGACGACATCCCGATTAGGCTGGACGATCCAGAGAATCTCTGGGATGGTGATGTCTACCGAGATGGGGCGATGCCCTTTCCATTGGTCTCGGTAGTGGAAGGGGGAGTGAGGTTCCCCGTCCACCCGTTGCTCAGGCGATGTCTGGCAGCGTGGCATCTTGCCCCTTGCCAATTGATGCCGAACAGCTATAAGATCATAATGGGGACGGTAGCACTGAATAGGATTTTAGGCATCCAGCTCGGTGTCCACGACGTTGAGGAGGCATATGACATTAGCAAGTCCACCGGGGTGATCGACGACCGTTATTACCTCCGGAGTAAGCCGAAGATGGTCTCGTTCGTAAATGCCCTGGAGGACTCGATGCGCCACGCCGGGACCGATAGGTTGTTCGTTACCGGCAACTGGGAGATCGGTGCGAACGAAACTGAGGCAGAGAAGAGGTACCGGATACCTCGTCACTTTGGGCGCCTCCCAAGTAAAGCACCGAGCTCAAACAGCTTAACTTTTTATCCTACTATCTTCCTGCCGAACTGACACACGCTGATCTGTTCTTTGTGCAGGCATTGCTGAGAGGAGACAAGCGGCCATTCGTGACGGCTGGAAGAAGAACGGAGGTTGGTTCAAAAAAGTCCAGCACTACCAAGGGCATAAAGGCCAGGCTGCCTGGTGTCTCATAGGCTACCTGCCGAGATACAGGCATTACAACAAAAGGCAGGGGTCAGAAGTCCTTGAGGTCGGGCCTAGCTACGCACCAGAGGCGGTTGGGCAAGAGCGGCCGATCTCACCCCTTACCGACCCGGGAGAAGCTTCTGAGGAGAATCGGCCCGGTACCGAGATGGGTCAAGATCCTCCTGTCACCAACCTCCGGGAGAAGCTCCTAGGAAAGCGGCCATCCTCGTCATCGAGGTCGGCTCATTCTTCTTCTTCTTCAAGGGACGCCCATCCGGCTCCCCCATCCGGCTCCTCCCGGGATGATTCAACTGCAGCTAGGGAGGAGAGGCAGACGAAGAGGGCGAAGGGCGAGGAGTCGCGCCAAACCAGGGCCCGGAAGGAGAGGGCTAGTCGGAAAAGTCCGACGGAGGAGGTGGAGGAAGAGCCGCGGGTGGAAGAACAACCTCTGGTTCGCCGAGGGAGGCAGGAGGAGAGGATGCCGGTGGCGCCTGGAAGAGAGGGCCCATCCCGGCAAGACCCTGTCCAGCCCTCGGCGCCTCGCGCCCCTCTGGATGAGCCCTGGAGGCCATCCTTCCTTCTAGCGCTAGGGACGCCACTGACCTCAGGACACCATTTACAAGGCTGTCCGGAAGTGGCGGCCGTACTGGCTGGGGCTTGCTCGCTTCCCCTGGACGTTGAACGTTTCAGGAGAATGGAGGAGGCTACGCTACATCAGACCAACCTGTCATCGGCCCTGATGGTGAGCATTACTCTTTATGTATATAGATTTGGAGACATGCTGTGTGTTGCTTCTAACTTGTTCCTGCTGTCCAGGTGGTGCAGAGGTCTGTAGTGGCTTTGGAAAAATGCCAGCAGAGCCGCGCCGAGATCCAATCTTTGTAGGCTGACAGACAGAAACTTGCTGCAGCCCTGGAAGGGAGCTCGGAGGAGCTGAGGAGGTCTGAGGAGGCATACGCCAAGTTGAACGCGGAGAATGAGGCTGCCATGGAGGCTATCACTAAGAAAAGCGCCGAAAACTATGGGCTTCAGGCAGCCGCGTATGAGATGGAGAAGAGGGCCAAGGAGAGAGAGGCCGAAATGGAGGTCCTGAAGAAGGAGAAAGCCAAGGCCGAAGCTCTGCTGAGAGCCGAGCAGGAAGCCTCAGCCAAACTGAAGGCTGACTTCGAGGCTTCTCGGGAAGCAGAGCTCGAGGCCTCCCTCCAGAAAGGGGTGGCACAGGCGACAAAGCTTTACGAAGAGCAACTCGTTCCGCTGGGGGAGGAGCTCTTCGAAATGGGATGTCTGGCCATGCTGAGAGAAATGGGGGTTCCCGAGGACCACCCCATTCGTCAAGGCTTGCCCAAGCTCCCCCGTGCCGAACCCGAGTCGCCAGCCCCTCCGTTCTCCGAGGCCCCTCTGGACCGCGTAGATGATGAGCCTCAGGCCTCAGAAACTCTCCAAGTTCCAGCCACCGTGACCACCACTGCCGATCCCGGGCCTATTGTCACCGAGGCCCCTCTCGCTTCGGCCGGTGATGGCGAAGTCGAAGATGTATCTATCATTGACATAGATCGGCTGCCATGATTTTTCTGTCTTCTTTTCTTGTGCCCATTCGGGGAGATACATGTAATTTTTTGATGATTTATGAAACCTTCGTTTTGTACATGACATTGAAGTGAATGGAATTTTTCTATACTGGGGGAAGATTTAAATTTTTTGTTTTCGGAAGAGATTTGTAATCAATCTTCACTTTTGGAATAGGATTGGTTTTGCTTCCAATTTTGAACATCCGTGGTGAATGTTTCTTGTCTTGTTCTTTCTCTCTTTATGCGTTTGGCTGAACAACCAGAATAAAGTAGGAAATAAAACAAGTAAATGAGCTCGGTCCATAACCGTGTTTAATGTATTTTTTGTAAACCGAGATGCCGTATTGATCCTGCAATCATAACAAGCATTGACTTCGGTAAAAGGCGCTTGGTCCTATGACCAAAGCTGAGTCCGGTTTGGTCTCGGCAGAAGTTCTCGCCTCCTTGCCCCCCAGTTCGGTGCCGAGAGGGCGCGGTGCCGAACTAGGAGAGGTAAATTCGACAATGAAGTCTGCCAGTACTTGGGCTTTGATGGCCGTCCTGGGCTGATAATTGATATCATATTGCCCGAGTTCGACAGCCCATTTAGACACTCTGCCTGAGAAGTCTGCTCTCTGAAAGAGGGACTTGAGCGGGTGTTCTGTCACAACCGCTATAGAATATGTCAGGAAGTAGTGGGAGAGCTTGCGGGATGCACTGACGAGTGCAAATGCGAGCTTCTCCAATGGCAGGTATCTCGTTTCGGCGTCTAGCAGGATTTTGCTTGTGTAATAGATGGGCTTTTGCTGCCTGTCATCTTCTCGTACGAGTACAGAGCTTACTGCATGGTCCGAAACCGCCAGATATAGGTATAAGACCTCACCCCGAACCAGGGTGGA
Source organism: Umbellularia californica (assembly GCA_028538565.1). Taxonomy (NCBI): domain Eukaryota; kingdom Viridiplantae; phylum Streptophyta; class Magnoliopsida; order Laurales; family Lauraceae; genus Umbellularia; species Umbellularia californica. Next base: position 75,005,533 of record JAPQWN010000006.1, on the reverse strand, counting down.
AAGCAGAGGAGGGGAAGAAAGGTATTCTTTGAGTCCCTGGAGAGCACTTTCGCATTCTGGGGTCCATTGGAACCCGGACCTCTTTTTCAAGAGCTGGAAGAAGGGATGGCATTTATCTGAGGCTCTACTAATGAAGCGGTTCAGTGCTGCTGCCATCTCGGTAAGTCTCTGAACCTGTTTTGTCGAGGTCGGACTTTGTAGGGTTCTGATTGCCGAGATCTGATCGAGATTGGCCTCGATTCCGCGCCTAGTAACCAGGCTGCCCAGGAACTTGCCCAAGCCAACGCCAAACGCACATTTGGAGGCGTTCAGCTTGAGCTTGTACTGTTTGAGGATGGAGAAGGTCTCATGTAAGTCAGTCAAGTGGTCCTGAGACCGTTTTGACTTAACGACCATGTCATCGACATATACCTCGACCGTCCTGCTGAGCTGGTCCTTAAACATCTTAGTCACCAGCCTCTGATAAGTGGCACCGGCGTTTTTTAACCCGAAGGGCATCACTTTGTAACAATAGGTGCCCCGGGGTGTTATGAACGCGGTTTTTTCTTGATCAGGCTCATGCATTGGAATTTAATGGTAACCTCGGTAGGCATCGAGGAAACTCATCCTTTCATGCCCGGCAGTGGCGTCGATCAGCTGGTCTATCTTTGGTAGAGGAAAACTGTCTTTGGGACAGGCTTTGTTAAGATCGGTGAAGTCTACGCAAACCCTCCAGCTCCCATCCTTCTTTTTCACCACAACCGTGTTGGCTAACCACACAGGGTAGTGGACTTCTCTGATGGTTTCAGCTTCCAATAATTTGTGGACCTCCTTGGTCACAGCCTCTGCTTGTTGGTAACCCGATCTTCGAATCTTTTGGGCGACAGGTTTATGCTGAGGGTCTACATTCAGCTTGTGGCTTATGACCTCCGGGCTGATGCCAGACATTTCATATGGGGTCCAAGCGAAGACTTCTCTATTTTGCAACAGGAAGTCGAGCATCCTGGCCCTTTCCTCGTCAGCAAGTTGACTACCGAGCAGGAAGAACCTCTCTGGATCGCTGGGGTCGATCCCGACCTGGGTGAGGTCCTCAATGCTCTTCTGCTCGGGAGTCCGGCCCACAGTGTCGAGCTCAGCTTCGAGCTCGGTCATGTGGACTCGCTGAGGCTCGATCTCTCCGGGGATCACTGCCATGAGACATTCTTTGGCCATGTCTTGGTCGCTGCGGACTATGATGACTTCGAAGCTCCCGTCCTTGTTCTGTAACGGGAACTTGAGCTTCTGGTGATGGGTCGAGGGTACAGCCTCCATGTTATGAAGCCAGGTTCTTCCCATGATGGCATTGTATGGAGATTGTGCATCCACCACCAGGAAGTCTGCCGTCATGGGGGACCCCTCCGACCTCGACCTTGAGGGAGATCTTCCCTTTGGGATATACCGTCTTGGAGCTGAATCCCACTAAAGGGGTGCGAGCTTCGAGCAGATCCTCTTCCTTCAGACCCATTCTTTTGAAGCAGTCAAAATAAAGGATTTCTGAGGAGCTCCCGGGGTCCACTAGGATCCTTTTGATGTTGAAGTTTTGTAACCTCATAGTCAAAAGAAGAGGATCATTGTGGGGTAGCTGAACCCCGGCCAAATCTTTGTCTGAGAACCAAATCTTCGGTCTCTCTATGCGGGCCTTTTTTACAGAGGGACCGAGCTCGGCCGCCATCACATGTTTGCCGTGCTGGGCCCTCCTGGCCTCGGCGCACGCTTGATCACTGCCTCTGGGAGCGGGGGCCAGGTGAATGACATCGATGGTCCCTATAGGCCCATCGCTATCCCTGTCGTCGAGGTGGTGCTGCTGGGCTTGGTTTACCCTTCCCTCCTCTTTGATATGATCTCTGAGGTGCCCATCTTTCACAAGCCTTTCAAGGTGATTCTTGAAGGAGTAGCAATCATCGGTTCTGTGTCCTCTATCTTTGTGGTAGGCACAGAACTTGCTCTGATCTCGTAAGGCAGCGTCACCTTTCATAAGCTGGGGCCATTTGAAGAAAGGCTGGGCTTGGATTTTGCCCAGGAGTTTGTAAATGGGCTCCTTGAAGATGGTGTTTACGGCTTTGTGAGGGGCGCCACTTGGCTTCGGCTTTGCGCTGCCTCCCGAAGTGGGAGCAGAACGCGCTGCCGAACTTGATGGTTCTCTGCTTCGGTCCGCCTCCCTCTTAGCAAGCCTCTTTTCCCGCCTTGTGGGTCGGCCTTCCGAAGGTCGGCCCTCGGAAGGTTGGCCCTCTTGGAGTGGGGGCCAGAGATTATGGCTCTCCCGAGCCCGAAGCTCATCTTCTTCTTGCTCAACATATTGGTTCACCCGGGCCATGAGTGCCTTCACTGAGTCCGCTGGGCGACGCACCAATTTCTTCCGAAGCTCATTTCCTGGTAGCAAACCTTGTTGAAAGGCTGTGACGACTACATCGTCATTGGAATTCTCGATTACGCTGTAGATGGTCAAGAACCTTTTGGCGAATCGAGTGATATTCTCGGTCAGCCTCATCTTCATAGAGATTAGGTCGGCGTCAGTCTTCGGGATGACCCGATGTGCTTGAAACTTCTCGACGAAGGAGTTTCGGAGCTGTCGCCAGCTCGAAATCGATCCCTCGGAGAGTGCACAGAACCACCGAAGCGGGAGGTCACCTAAGCTGGAGGAGAAAACCTTGCAGTCGAGGTTGCCATCGCCGCTGAATACCGACATCTTCTGGGTGAAGTGTCGAAGGTGAGCTTCGGGGTCTGACGTCCCGTCATAAAGATTGAAGCGTGGGACGCTGAATTTATCAGGGAGAGGATGGTCTGTGATTTCCCGAGTAAATGGGGAGGTGCCGTGGATGTCGCCATATCTGGTAACCAACCGACCTCGAGCGAGGCCGGCGTGCTCCAGGTTCTGCTGTACGGCCAGCTTAATTTGCTGATCAATATAAGCGGCCACGTCGGGGTCGGCCCTGGTCTCCCGCTTTTGCTTCTGGCGCTGACGCTGGTCGGCGCTGGCATGGGTGTTACTCGAGCCCTCTTCCCGAGCTCGGGCACGTCTCTCGTTTAGCTGCTCCCTTAGGTCTGGCTGACCCTCAGGGCCCCGCCGAGCTTTCCGCTGAGGTGGAGGCGTGTGAGAGGCTTCGGGCAAGGGTCCGTCCTTGACCTCCAACTGTCGCTGGAGCTGGAGGATCTGCGCCTTCTGTTCCTCAATGACGAGGTTCTGAGACTTAATTGCTTCAGCTTGGGCTTCAACATCGTCCTCTAGGGCCGTGTCGTCGTCACCTTCGTCACCGAGGTGGATATGGTCCTCCTCCATGTGGTCTTCGTGATGAGACCGAAGAGGTTGAGATTGCTCAGGAGCTCTACCTCGCTGGGACTGTTCCTGAGGAGGAACGTCCTTGCGGGGTGCTTGGGTGAAAACGACCTCCAGGCGTGGACGCTCCGCCTGGGAGGACGTTGTCCGGGCCCGTACTGCTACCGGACCGCTCCGAGGAGACGCTGGTACACCTCTCGACGATGAGTGTGTCACCGTGACGGGTGACCCTACGCTTCGAACACCAGGATCCCCTTCCGCTCTTTTTAACTGAGGGTTGGGTGGTGTTTGCCTGACATCTCTTTGCTGTCTTGTCACTAATGCACCTGCATGGTTTGTCACCAGTGGAGGCGGCATGAGAGGCAAGAATATCTCTGGCTGGCTGGACATGGATGGTCCAACAACGCTCTTTCCCTTCTTAGCCTTAGGAGGCATGGCTATTAGGATGAAAGTATGGATTTTTCAGATCGTTTTCCCACAGACGGCGCCAATTGTAAGTGCCTAAATTATTACGGACTTAGTTTAAGTGATGAAGGGGATTAGGAAAATCCTGTTCAGTTGATCGGAGAAGTCACCGATGGCCTGAATCCTGAAAAGAGGGAAGAAAGAACAGTCAGAGCCCGAGGCTGCTGTCAGCCAAAGGCACTCCGACGCCTGAGTTAGTGCAGTCACTGAACTAGGGTGAAGTGAGGGAGAAGATGTGGGTGAAATAAACAGGATGTAGACTGTATATTGCTTACCTCTTATGGGGCTCCCATGCAGGTATATGTAGGAGAGAATAGAAGGTTCTATAGTGGAGGTAGGTGAGGATACTTGTCCCGTCAGCCCACTCCTAGGATGGTAGGTGAGGATACTTGTCCCATCGGACATCCCCTCAACCCCCTCACATAAATGTGGAAGTGATAGGGAAGGTCCCTTATCAGTACTTGGCCACCTTCTGTCAGGGGGGTTTTGTCATGTAGCCGTCCCATCTCATAAATGGAGATTAAGACGGACATCCATCTCGGCCAAGTGGACCGAGATGGGAATTACCGAGATTAGGGGATGCAGAAGGTCGGGCATTGGTACCGAGGCGCTCAAGGCAGAGCCCGTAATGAACGAGGTCGGTAGGCAGACCGAATCCAACTCCAACTTGGTGACAGCTGGCGCTCTTGCCGAACTGGAATAAATCAGGTCGGAGTAACCCCTAATTGGTGTTTTAGTGCCGAGGCAGGAGATTACCTCGGTATTTCGTAAGCACTCCACACAGAAGCAAAATAAAGGTCGCGAAGTGTAAATGCATCTCTAACCATATGCACGGGAGCCATTGCCATTGACTAGTTCAGAAATCACATTTTGGCACCATGCTACATTTCCAAATTTACATCTCAAAATCTATCTAACAGAATCCCAGCATATGTTTACAATTTTCTTGACCTAAGACCCACATACAAGCAATTTGGAAAACCAATAGCATAAACTCAACAACTACAAGAAGCTGGTCATAAAAATAAATAATTCACAAGTACCAATTCAACAGCCAAGTTCAAATGAAAAAACACCCAAAACCAGAAAATGGGGCTGGGGTTTGGGTTTGGGTTCTCTGCCTACAGAAATGAGGGACACAAAAATGGTCTGGCGTTTTCATGCTCTGTCTACAAAAAGGGGAAAGATGGGCGGGCGCTGTTTGGAGATTTTGGAAAACTGAGGAGAAGAAAAATTGTGTGAAAAAATTTTCAACTGTGGGTTTTCCTTAATTGCGATGAAATCTAGAGAGGATTCCTCTATGAGGATTGTCACCAACCGCACCATGAAGATTCTCATGTCTAACCTCCCCTCATAGGATTTGAAAATCCTCACTCTTTTACATTTGCACACTTAAACCAGTGTTTTAGGCTACATAGATGAACCATCATCATCATCAAAGCCTTGTTCCAACTATATAGACCAATATCTATGTAAAATCCCTAACTATATTATTTGTTTCAGTAAATTGAGAATTCCTCAGATCTACAAATTCATTCTTCACCAGTGACCAAACATGCTTTGTGATATTTCTTTCTGACACTATTTGAATCACCCAATAAGAACATGTAGACGTAAATGTTTTGGGCATCGCACTCAATATCTCATGAATACATGAATTTATTAATTGATTATTTTAAAAAAATGTAATATTTTAAATGTCATTTTTTGTATGGCTGTTTTTTTTTTCTATATATATCAACAGGTCTATTTGTTTCTCATCTTTTCTAGAAGAAGATCCTTTGAAAACGTACTGCATGAGAGACATTTTGTTACACCCTGACCCGAACTAATCGTGATTAAGGCTAACTAATTAAGATTAATGCCAAATAAGCACGAATAATTGAGTTAATGAAGATTAATGACCAAAGAGAGACAAATTACTCTCAAATGATGCATTAAGCATAATGGAATGGACTTGAGTGGTATTGAGTGGATTAAAAGTGAGTTTAGAGTCAAATAAGCAAGGCCAAGGACTTTTTCGTAAATACGAGTTTACGCGTATTTCGTCGAATACGGAAATTCTTGATACCAACGCGTGTATCTCGAATAGTACGTTAACTTTCGTAGTAGGCATGTTTTCATTTGACCTCAAATGGACCAAGTGGGGTTCCATTTGACTTAAAATGTGATAATGGCTAAGAGAAGGGGGCTTTTGTGTAAAAGGGACCTTATATTAGAATGAAATGAATGAATGAACGATTCATTCGTTCATTCTATCGTCAACGAGCCCTGAGCAGACCTTCCTCTTCTTCTTTCTTCCATTTTCTCTCCATTGGGTGTGGAGATTTGGAGCTTTATGAAGTGATTGGAGTGGAGTGGGCTACTCCATCCATCTTCATCTTCTTCCTTGAGCCTTCTTTCCCCATTGTTGAAGAGTAAAGCTTGGAGAAGACCTCAAGGTTTCCTCCCATTGAACTACAAGTAAGTGCTTGGAACTTTTAATGAGTTTTCAAGTTGTAATGAGTGCTTAGGAGAGGTTTGTAGCACAAATAGCTTAAGGATTTGTATGTTTGCATGTTTTATGGATTTAGGGTTGAGATTTGGGGATTTAGAGCTCAAGCCAAGCTATTAAAGAGGGCTTTGAGTGCATTGACTACAAGAGGCAAGTATAAACATTTTCTTTGTGATTAATGTTAACCATTGTAGCAATTTGTAGGATTTCTATGGGTTGAATGTAGAGATTAATAGGTATTAGAAGTATTATTGTGAATGGATGATGTGTGAAGATGGAATAGAAGGTTATAGAGGTTACTCCTAGTATCCATACATTTCCTTGGATTCTTATTGATTGATTGGAGGGACTAGAGTTCAAGGAACTCAGCTTTCAGAGATGCTTCAGAAGTTCTGAAGCTCGAAAATGGGATTCTGGGTGGGTTTCGACTAGCCGCGAGGCTAACCGTAAAGCTAACCGCCGGAATCCATAAATGGGCGAGCTTCTGGAAAGCTAACCGCCATATTTCGGTTAGCCGTGAGGTGACCGCGACCTGACCGAAATCGAGTCAGAATTCCTGTCAAAAAGACAGCTTCTGGAAAGCTAACCGCTAAAATTTCGGTTAGCCGAAATTGAAATTTCGGCTAGCCGCAAGGTAACCGTAAGGTGACCGAAAATCGAGACAGAAATGTCAGCTTCTGGAAAGCTGACCGTGATCTAACCGCTGAAATTTCGGCTAGCAGCCAGTCGAAATTCGGCTAACCGCCAAGTAGGTTCCGACTAGCCGCCGCCAACTGAGTTGCGGCTAACCGCCGGGTAACCGCCGAGCTGACCGACATTGGCCAACACATTAATTGTGAGTAAAAATTTGGCCAATCGATCGGACCGAGTGGATTTTGGATTTTTGGATTTTTGCATAAGTTGGAGCACTCCTTGTGAGTATAAATGCTCCCTGGATTAGTTCGAAGACTAATCATGAAGTAAATTGAAATTATTGAGAATTAAGGATAATGAAGGAAGAACTTCACAGTTGATAAGTTGTGGTCTAAAACTCCATGGGTGTTAACTACGGGGACTATAATGCACACACCAAACATAAATGTGATGCTCATCAAGAATAACACGTGCATTTAGTAACTGTTGGTTACACCTATATGGTTATTTAGATTTAAGATAGAGTTAAATGGAATCATGATTGTCTAGTGATTCTTTATTGTAACATTGTGTCCTAATCTAATGAGATTGGTATCACTATTATTCCATTCCCTTGTTATTATGGGAATCTTGGAACTGAATTGAATCCAGAGATGGATTGCTCACTGAAAAGTATTGATCCTTGAGTCTGGCACTACCTAGCTATTGTTTTAGGACTTTAAATGAGTTCAATGAATGAATAAATGAGACAAATGTCTAATCCTACTGCAGTAGATGGATTTGGGGGCGTTCTGGAGCTCCGTGGTGATGCTAGTTGTCCCTGGCCCGAACACTAGTAAGTCCCACTAAATTCCGATCGTATCTATGGGTATTGATCGATGCCTTCCATTTGGAAGATGAATCCTTCCTTAATGAATCCTTCCTTTGAGGGAAGATGGTAAATGTAATGAAATGAATGCTATGGTAGTGGCCACCTTATACATGTCCACATGATTGACTTTCATATCGACTTATTGTTATTGTAGGAACTTTCTAAACTCATCTAGGATTGGAATTGTTATTGATATATTGAATGAATCTAACTCAAGAACTAACATGCTATTGCAAGAATTGTTTATACATTATTGAACCGTCGTGTTCACTAGTGTTATTGATGGCATTACAGGCCCGTTTGCCATTGCCGGTGCGGCAGCACCCCAGGCGGGAGCGGAGGAGACCGCTCAGGTTCCTCCAGGAGGACTGAACGAATGGAATGGCCGGGATACCATTTAACATGGGTATCCGAGAGCGAAACAGAGATCGGAATATTTTGAGTGAATATTTTGAGAAACATTTGAGAGATTATTCTTTTGTGTAATCATTTTGGATGTAATTAATGGTCATTGTACAATATTTTGGACATGCACTATTTGATAAGTAAATGATGGATAGGATACATGTATAAGAAACATTATTTTGTATACATGTAAATTGTAATTGATGTTGTCAAATGAAATTGTTTCCGCAGAATTGTAATTGACAGGTTTTTGAGATGTTATCCCTTGTGGATCTCGTTTTTAACTTCAGTTGATTCGGGATTTACGGGAGTAAGTATAGGCTCACGGCTCGGGGTTACCGGATATCGGGCCCGGGTCGTGACACATTTGAAGATATATATAAAGAAAATAAGATTTATAAATAGCCCATTTAAAGGCTGGGCCCAGTGAGAACATGCCTTTGCCCAAATTTTCTTTGGCTAGTGTACTCACTGACTAGATAGATCACATGGTCAAGAGAATTATGAATGGTTAAACCGAAACGACTACCAGTGGCCTCAGTAGAATATGATGGTATAATAGGCATGATTGCATCATGTCATTTCCCAAGGGCCTAACATATGAAAATTTTTTGGAACGAAATAATTTTATCCATGTTGCATGGTGGTAGCATGGATGAATAAGAAATAGTACAAGGAAAATATAAGAAATAGGTTTGGCAACACACTCATAGTTGAGTTGAGTGGTGTTTGCATTTTAATTTCATATACATGTCCAGGGATCAATCCCTAGGTCCTCAAATTAAATTATCATTCCTTGACGAATATTCCAACAGAGAAAAAAAAAAGATAAATAGATAAACAAATAAAAGAAATAGGCTTTCTTTCTCTTCAAGACCAACAAAAAAAAAAAAGAAGCATTACTTTTTCACTTTCAATAGTATCTTAGAAACACAATAATAAAAAATAAATTTCATGAGATATTAATGGATCAACTGATAATTATATAGTTTTAGTATTACCTGCAGAGGATGATGCATGCCTAAAGATTGAATTAGAACACTCACTTGCTCTGTTTTCTTCAATGTGCATGACCAATTCCATTTATGCTCTGCTTCTCTCTCCCTCTCCATAAACTACTTTAAATCCGTTTTGTGAGAACAAGTATTTGCTCGGGAAGAGTTTTCAAATTAGGCATATCACGAAGTTCAACAGTTTTCAGAGATGGCATTGCTCGTTCCTCAACTATCCATTCCTCTAGAGGTGAATCCCAGAGTTCCAGCACTTCCAACCGAGGAAATCCTCCCGAAGTGCAAAACATTTTTTTGCTATTATATGAATTGCTCCAGAAATTGAGAAACTTAAGGTGTTGGAGTTTTTCCAGTGTGGAAATGACATCTTGTTCTAATTTAGACGCGAACAAAGTTAGCTTTGCAAGGTTCGGTGGCAACTCAGGTAGTTTCTCAATTCTTCCACTCAAATACATCTCATAGAGATACAAATGATGCGTAAAGGGCATAAATGGTGGGATTGGGTACCCACTGACTAAGACAAGTGATCGAAGGTTGCACAATTTGTCAATGGATTCAGATAGGGCCTTGTGGTATGACCTTACATCTCCTCGTATTGCCAAATCTCTAAGATTGGTCAGCTTTTCTAAGTCATCTTCTATCCAACTCCCAGCCTGTAACCATAATGTTTGGAGATTTCTTAAATTATTGAGTTGTGGGAGCCCATCAACAGAACAAAATGGAGCAGATAGATGCCTCAATTCCTCCAAATCCCAAATTGCATTAGGTAAAATGCAATCGGAACTTATTTCTAGAATTAGTAAGTTAGAGAGGTTTCCAATAAATGAAGAAAGACGTTTGGTGCTTGCAAATTTATAAATACTCAAATACCTTAAATTAGAAAATTCTCCTTCCTTAGTTGTCTTTGTCAAAATCTGTGTCCAATATGCATTAAACACTCGTAGCAATTTGCCACTTGGGATCAATAATCTTGGAAAATCACCTTCATAGTCGGAGAAACAAAATATGGAACGAAGGGTTGCAATCGAATGGTTCATATGTTTATACTCATCAATGTTTCCATAAAGTGCCAATCGTCTCACACTAGTTGAAGATAAACTTGTGCCATTATCATTTTGCAATGTGAAGAAATTATTTTGTCTAGCTTCAGAAATGGAGAGGTCCCGTAAAAGATCGTGGATCCGGCAAGTTTTGATAGATCCGTTAGAGCCCTTACTTGCGACCTGAATCATGCTCCTGCCAACCAGTTCCTCTAAGTAGTCTTCAGCAACGTCTTCCATGATATTGTTATCTTTTTGTGGAATGAAACCTTCAGCAATCCACATACGGATCAGTCTCGATGAATCAATTTCATGATCCTCTGGGAAAAGGCCGAGATATAAGAAGCATGGTTTCAAGTTATATGGCAAATCCCAGTAACTCAGAGCTAATATATCCCTACAACGATCAGGGCCTTCAGTGAGATGCTTATTTACACTCTCAAGAACTTTGGACCATGCACCGAACGTCTTGTCTTTTTTTGATAAGAGACCTCCTAAGACCAAAATTGCTAGTGGTAGACCTCCACATTTTGTAAGGATCTTTCTCCCTATTTCATCCAACTCAGCAGGGCAAGCTGTTAATGGATCTCCTCCGGGAAAGATTTTCTTCATAAACAATTCCCAGCCCTCATCATCATTAAGAAGGCGCATCTCATGGGGACAGCATGATGGGTCAGCATGTAAAGCTACATCTTTGATGCGGGTGGTAAGCATGACTCTACTTTTATTCATACCAATTGGTAGTACGAGTTTCAGTGTGTCCCATGCTTCTGTAGACCATATATCATCAATGACTAGCAGATATCTCTTCTCTCTCAAGTGGTCACGAAGCATCATCCCCAATTCATCCTCATTCAGTTTTTCTCCTTCCTCTCGAGATAGACCCATTACGCATTTTATAATGCGCATCAGGACATCTTTAATTCCAAATTGCTGGGACAGGTAAACAAATGCATGACAATCAAAATCATGTTTAACGTCATGAAACTTTTTTGGCAAGAGTAGTTTTACCTAAACCGCCCATGCCGATTATAGAAATCACACAACGCCTTGACTCATCACTCATCAACTGCTCTTTCACAGTGTTGATTACTTCTTGCTGACCGACCACTTCTGTTTCTTCCAATAGAGCGAGAAGCCGCCTGCGTTCTTGCAAACTTTGGCTAGAAGAGCTTGCCTCCTGTCTTCCTTCATTGATATCCCTTATGCCATAAGTTTCCCGACTTCTTGCGATGTCACTGATCTTCGCCTTTATTCGCTCAATCTTCTTGGCCACCATGTGGCGAGTTCTTAGCTCACTGACGACGCAGATGTACCTTTGGACACGCTCTACAAATCCACGCTTCCTCCTTCGATTGTAGATGTAGATGTCAATAACATCTTCGGCATCATAAGAAGCGTCTATGATTTCTGCCACCCAATTCCTTACTCCCTCATCTTCCTTTTGCCTGGAATCAGCGTCTTTTAGAAAACATCGCATCCGCTTTAACTCTATTTGAATCCATTCGAACTGGTCATGCACTCCATGGAGAAGTTGTGCTTCTTGAATGAGAAGATCACCCAGCTTTTGTACAACAAAGAGAACAACAGCCTCGGAAGCCATCAATCTCTTCTGCTCTGGAGAATAACAACTCAAAAATTTTCCATGTGAGATAGAAGTTCCTCACACAACTTTCTTTGCGTCCGAGAAAAGAACGGAGGAGAATCTATGAACTCTCTCCCCCACACGTCTTTCATCTGTTTTTTACTTTGGGTAATTGAGATAGAAAGGTTGTGAGAAGAATAGTGCCCAACAGGCCCACTCCACTCTAGTAATTGATGAGAGGCCAAAGTCAAGATTGTCGGCCACAATTGAAAAGAGGGTCGGACTGGCAGACCTGCTCCAACGAGTAAGAGGCCTCCACGTCGCTTGAAATTGGGAACCACAGTTGCAGTTCCTCTTTGCAGGGGAAATTCTACATGCACTCATTTTTCTGCTGAACACACCCACATTCTTCAATGAACAATGATTTTTCATAGAAGAATGTGGGTGTACACAGCACAATGTGTTGGTACATATAGAATTTCCCTCTTTGCAGGTAACTCGCTTAATAAATTCCCCAATATATTTTTTCCTAATTTTTCATTGAGAATTCCTTAATAAAACTCACCATGAATTGTGTAGGATCTGAAACGCTGACCTTGAATTTTGCATATTGGCGACTTCAATGGGAACTATGATGTGATTCATTGTGGAAAGAAAAAATGGCAGGAGAGATAAGATGAGAATGTAAAAGATGAGCATGTTGAATAAAAGTATGTCAATGGGTGGAACGATCCCACAAATCTCTGCTGCACTTATGCGCGGTGGGTATTGAGATTGTAATGCATTTTGGTCTGCATCCAAGACTTTCGGCGAATATATTCTTACTGCAGTGTTGTGCAGGATTTACTTTATTCTTGGATAGGAAAAAAGTTGGGACCGTGGGATACAGCTAATATAGTCCTAGTGCAGTGTTGTGTAAGATATGCTTTATTCTTGAACAGGAAAAAAAAGGTAGGATAGGTGAGTTGTAAAAATAAGAAATTCCCTCAATTCATCTGACATTTTACCCCCTATGTAAATTGAGAAAGTTGATGTGTAAAGTGTTCCAGCTGTACCAACCAGAGGGAATGAGTTCAAATTTTCTGACTGTTAGGGAGTCTTTCAATTTCCTATACAAGTAAAATTATCAAAAGGGTGCTATCGAAAATAAAAGTACTTGGTAAATAATAATAGAGGCATTTACGGTAAAAAAATCCCATAGATAGGCGTTAAACAGGAAATGACCCACTAAAATGGTGCCTCCCATTGCTTTTTCCTTTTTGATAGTGTTGTGACATGAAATTAGTACATGGATGACACTATTAAAAGCCTTAGCACACTGGCCATATTTACAAAGTTTAAGTAATGTTTCCAATTTTATTTGTTGTTAGGCTATATATTAGTAAGAATGTTGCAATTGAAGTTCACTACTTGTAGTCTTTTTTACTAGTTCATGTACTACATTTTTTCATAAAGCGATAATATGGCCCATGAAAGCCTGTTTGACAAGTCTCATCTGATTCAATTAGATTTATTTATTAAAAAATGTATTAGAAATTCTTTAAGTAAATTATTTAGTATGTGTGGTTCAAATAGACATTAGGCCACTTGTAAATTAGCATTAACCTTATCTTGCAATTCTTTGCAACAGCATTATTGGATTTTATAATAAAACATTAAAAAACTTTTACTACCTAAGATGAATGACCGATGATTTGATGCATCTGAACATGTGTCAAAGTCATGAATTTTAACTCCTTATGCAGGGTCCCCTTGAATGAAGCAATAATCATGGCAGTAATGAGATAGAAAGAAGTTGGCATCATTCAGGCTAGTGGCAAGAGCTCAACCCCATTCAATGATGATGTTAATGGTCATCCATCTAAACTCTCGAACACCAGTATTTTACATTATAATGGTAAAAATCAGTCTAATAAATGACAACTTTAATTCTCCTTTCATTGAACGATAAGCTCGTATCAAGCAAATGTAGAAACAAACATAGGCTGCAACATTAGGATCCATGTAGATATCCATTAAAAAAATCTTATTTGAGATTTGGTTTGTTATTTTTTGACAAGATATTAAGGCTTTGTTATTAATTTCTAATTAGAGGGCTTTTTTATAATCTTTTGGTAAAAATCCTTATAAATATTATGTTATACATATTATATATTTATTTAATACATTAATAGAAAAGTGGGCCAGGCTAGCCCCCTTCGGCCAGCTAAGTCAAGTCGTAGGTCTACCCTTAAGGTTGTAGGATTTTCAAAATTGGGCCCTACCCTACACTCTGAATATAGGATAAAAAGAAAAATCCTCTCTTTACGGGCTTTTAAACGCCAAGTCTGGCCGGGTCCCCTCGTTAAAGGGCCGGATTCACAACTCTACCATGAGTTGACCTGTCGCGCCATGACTTGAGGAAGCTCGTTGCTTTGAAAAGAAATATGTTCATCAAGAGATAAATGCAATTGCCTTCCCACGGTTTTTTTTTCACCATTTTGCACATGAACAACAATATCGCCACTCATCAACTATCTGCGATTTCACACAAGTGTCCGCTACTTCTACCTCATCTCTCTTCCTCAATGGGGAGATGTTAATTTCGTTCCTGCTCGTTCTAGAAGTTGCATATTTTTGGCCTCCAGTAACAAGTTTTTAATAGAACTATATCCAAAGCAAGATCCCCATGGGGTTCTATACAAAATATCTCCCTGTGGAGACCCACCATCCCTAAAAAAAAAAATGCCCAGGTCCAAGCGTCCCATCCCAATCCAATTCAATCTCCGGCCATAGAAAAAACCAAATAAATTTCAATGAAAGACGAAAAAGCAAATACAAATTTCTCTTTTATTTCCTAATTTATTTACTGAAATACCCCATAAAAGCTTTTGAAGAGAGAAAGTAAAATGCCAACTTAATGATGGTAAAAGAACATTTGTTCTTGCCGTTGAGTGTAGCGGGCTCAGGAATTCTTTTTTGTGGGGCCACTATGTAGGAAAAAATTCTTTGGAGCCCACATATAAAAAATGCATGTACCTTTCAAAATATACAGTAGCTTTTTTGAAGATTTGGGGTTCATAAATGGAAAAAAGAAATTCAAAAGTTTTCTAAAGAAAAAATGGGTTTTCAGAAATCTTGGAGGGGCCATATGTAAAATTCATAGAATTTTTTCAAGAAAATAGGGGTTTTCATAAATCTTAGATGGGCCCCATATGTAAAAATTCATAAATTTTCTAAAAGAAAAAGGGGCTTTCATAAATTCTCGCTAGTGCGCAGATCTGAAATACCTTGTAAAAGATCTTGAAGTGCCTATAAAATTCTCATTTCTTTCTCTACGATGAGCTCATGAAATTAAGATAACCTCCATATGCACCAGAGATCTTCGAGGAACTGTCATTTCCTCAACTTCAAAAATCAGAAAAATTACAGTTAAAAGAGAAAACAAAACTCAATAATGAAAAAATCAGCTCCTTTTATTACTTCCTATGTTTTCCCCTTTGGAATTCGAAAGTTCTTATTCTTCAACCGTATCCCTGTTAATGTAAAAATTTCAAAATCAGTTGGAAGATGTTGGTGGAAGCAGCAGCAACCAAATTTGGGTTCAAATTTGGGTTCTAGGTGACATCGTTGTTCATTAACGAGCAATGTCAACAATGGCATCTTAGTGGGTAAAAATGCAAAATAAAGTATAAAAGTGGTGGGAGGGCCATTCACTTCAATATCAAAAGTTTGTCTCCTCTGCCATTGTGTCAAGGTTCAAGTGGATTTTTCTTGCAAAACCCCATAAAAATATTTTAGAAAGAATCAAAATATATAAGAAAAGTTAAATAGTCTAAAATTAAGTTATTAGTTATAAACATAATTATTATTACAAAGAATCCAAGCAATGAAACAATATAAAAATAAAAAACCGTGACTGGGCCATTGACTTGGTCAATGGGCCGGTCCGGCCCGACAGTCCCTCGCTGGGCCAGGGCTGCCAGGCCCAAGGCATGGCATGGCCAGCTCCCCAAGCCCGTGGGCGGCACGACACGGCATGAGGCACGACCTCGGAAGGGCCCAACGGTCTGATTTTAAAGGTATAATCTATTTTTAAAATGTATCAAGGTTTTTAAAATTGTAATTTTTTATTTTCTCATTTATCATAATGTTTGAATTTCATTATATATTAATCCAAGTTCAAACTTGTAAGTCTTTTGAACTTTTGTAACTTAAATTTTAAGAAAATATAATCTTTTTGATGTATTTTTTTTTTCAAAACATCATTAATGTTATTCTACTTATTTATTTCTCTTAATTTATTTATTTTAATGAAATTGATCCAAGAGTCTAAGTCTAAGTTTGGGTCCGTCCAAGTCCAACTTAAAAAAAAATTAAAAAAAGTGGGGAGGGGGCTGTGGGCCGCCCACGGGCATCACTGGGCTTACCCCTTAAGGAATGGGCACGGCACGGCCCATATAATTTTCATGCGCCATGCCGGCCTGGTCGTTAACACGGCCCAGATTTACATGCCTAGCCAAGCCACGTTCTCTGCCGTCAGGTAGTCGAGCCAGCTTATAATGGGGTTAGCTGATCACCGCTGCAAGGGTGGGCGGTGCGGACAGCATTGACATGGGCGTGTACATGTCATCCGTGGAGGTGTCGCAAGAGCCGGGGGGCGACGGGGATTTAATGACACAGCTATCACTTAACCGCCTGGGTAACTGAGTTTAACTCATGTCTGAGTCATTGACACACTTGTTACTAACTGAGTCCAAGAGAGAAGGACATCTCTATATATATGTTGTCAGCACTCATTGTAACTTTATCTAAAAAAACTAATGAAGAACGTTCAGTCTCAGAGAACTTAGTTTCTCCTCTGTTTTCTTCTTGTTTTCCATGTCTTCATGGTATCAGAGCAGAAGACTTGCGTCACATGATCCTGTCATCGTCTTCGTAACTTCCTCTCCAAGTTACCTGAGCAAATCTTTTGCTTCTTGAAGAAGTTGTCTTCCTTCTTCAAATTTGCAATCGTCTTCAAGCACGAGTGATTTTCAGATCTCAAGATCGTTTCAGATCTGTGATCTAGTGTTCTTCTTCTCAATATTCACGGTCACAGATTGTGAGCTGCCACACCATATCAGAGGTATCTTCCTCTTCTTTTCCTTGTTGAAGCCACAGATCTTGTTCTGTTGTTGCAGCTGCAAGTGGTTCTTGAAGTGATTTCTTGCTGCTATTGAGTGATTTCTTGGTGTTCTTGAAGCGATTTCTTGCTATTCTTGAGCAATCCCTAGGTGTTCTTGAGCGGATTCATCCCGTTCTTGATTCTTGATCGTTTGCCCCTTCGCGAGCGGATTCTACTGTTCTTGATCGTCTCTCTCGATTCTTGCATTGCGGCTTGCGATCCTTGCGATCCTTGAGTGATTTCTTGGCCTTCTTGAGCAGATCTTGTTGTTCTTGAACGGATTCACCTAATTCTTGGCACTTTTTGGTCGAATTTCTACTGTTCTCCTCCAATGTCGTCATATCACTCTGATGCTCGCTCGTCTCCTGCCTTCTTGTTCTCCAACATTGGAAATCTCATTTCCATTAAGCTGGACAGCAACAATTACCTATTGTGGAAATCTCAGTTTCTACCTGTTCTACGTGCACATGGTCTCATCAGTTTTGTTGATGGCTCTCATCCATGTCCACCAGAATTCTTGCTTGACTCTGCTGGAACTCCTACTACTGACATCAATTTAGAGTTTCTCACATGGACTCAACAAGACCAGAATGTACTCTGTTGGATCAATGCCACACTCTCTCCTGCTGTTCTTGCACATGTTGTTGGCCTCAAATCTGCTAGAGATGTTTGGATTGCTCTTGAGAAGAGGTTTGCCTCTCTGTCTCGTTCTCATATCATCCAGCTGAAGACTCAATTACAATCTATCAAGAAAGGCTCTTTGTCGATTTCGGACTACATCCAACGCATCAAGCACCTTGCAGACAGTCTTGCTTCTGCTCTTTGTCCTGTTGATGATGAAGATCTACTCATTCAGACACTGAATGGCTTACCTGCTGATTATGGTCCCTTCAAGACTTCTATTCGTACACGGTCTTCTCCAATTACCCTGGACGAGCTTCATGTCCTTCTTCTTTGTGAAGAAATGAGCATAGAATCCTCTCATGCTGCAGTCCCTGAATACTCCACTACTGGCTTTCTTTCTTCCAAGAATTCTTCATCTACACATCCTCCTTCCAGCTACGCTAATCGAGGCTCTGGTCACTCGTCACACCGTGGCAGAGGTCGCTGGGGTAGAGGCAACAAAGGCCATGGCTCATCTTCTCCAAATCCGACCACTTCTTCCTCTTCTACATCCAAACCATGTTGTCAAATTTGCAACAGGACTGGTCACTCTACTCTTGATTGTTATCACAGAATGGATTTCTCTTATCAAGGTCATCATCCTCCTTCACAATTGGCTGCAATGGCTGCTTCCTTCTCACCAGATGGCGAACAAAACTGGTTTGCAGACTCGGGAGCTACTACACATGTTACTAATGATCTGCAGAATCTGTCTATCCACCTTATGCCGATCCCTCCTTATTCATTCGTCACTTTCGCCAGTCTGTCACACTTATTTTACTCTATGTTGATGATCTCATTATCACTGGTAGTGACAGCAATTACATTCAGTGCCTCATTGCTCAGTTGCATCACCTCTTTGAAATGAAGGATCTTGGTAACCTCCATCTGTTGCTCGGCATCGAAGTTAGCTACACCTCCAATGGACTCTTCCTCTCTCAGACCAAATACGCCAAGGATCTGCTGACTCGGACGTCTATGCTGGACTGCAAACCACTTGGATCTCCCTGTTCTTACAAAGCCTCCTCCTACGCCAGCCTATCTCCTTCTCTGTAGGATCCAAGTTTCTATCGCAGCATAGCTGGTGCCCTTCAATATCTTACGCTGACTCGTCCAGATTTATCATTTGCTATCAATCTAGTTTGCCAGTACATGCATCATCCAACTTAGGCTCATTTCACCACCTTAAAACGACTACTTCGTTACATCAAAGGTACTCTGTCTTTTGGACTACACATTAAGGACGGTCCACTTCGTCTTCATGCCTTTTCTGATGCGGACTGGGCTGGTGACTCCTTTGATAGGCGCTCCACCACTGGCTACTGTGTCTTCTTCGGTGCTACCCCGGTTTCTTGGTGCGCAAAGAAGCAACATACAGTTGCTCGCTCTTCCACTGAATCTGAATACAGATCTTTAGCTCACACCGCTGCAGAGCTCTCTTGGCTTCGCATTCTGTTCAAAGATTTAGGCCTCTTTCTTACCTCTCGCCCTCTCATTTGGTGTGATAATGTGTCTGCGATCTCTCTCGCATCTAATCCTGTCTTCCATGCCAGAACCAAGCACGTCGAGGTTGACTACCACTTTATTCTTGAACGAATTTTTCATAAGGATCTTGCTGTCCAGTTTGTTTCAACCACAGATCAGGTGGCTGACATCTTCACCAAAGGGTTGCATCCTCGCCGTCTTCAATTTCTCCGGTCCAAGCTCCTTGTCACCGATAGACCTCTGAGCTTGAGGGGGGCTAATGACACAGCTATCACTTAACCGCCTGGGTAACTGAGTTTAACTCATGTCCGAGTCATTGACACACTTGTAACTAATTGAGTCCAAGGAGAAGGACATCTCTATATATATGTTGTCAGCACTCATTGTAACTTTATCTAAAAAAACAAATGAAGAACGTTTAGTCTCAGAGAAGTTAGTTTCTCCTCTGTTTTCTTCTCGTTTTCCATGTCTTCAGGATTAAGAAGAGATCATTCATTGTTGAAGGAGGGAGATGGTTTTGGAATGAGCGATCTCTGCCAATGCTACCAAGAACATGTTTATTGAGTAGGCATCCAGGGGCGCCCTAGGTCATTTCTAAAACTACATGTTATTTAAATGGCCATTGTACCTTTCTCACGTATATGTAATACGATCGCCCCACGTCTAAATCTTGTGATCGCCCCACATTACAAACCTGAAAAGATTGAAAACAAATCCTCTTCACGCCAATCTCTTTTGACATCTTCTTTCTGGTGAGAGTCTGAGATCCTCTTTGCGCATATCGAACTTTTCATCGCCGGTCCTCTTATGGTTAGTCTCTCTCTCACCAAATAACTCTAAATAAAACAATCTTCCTCCTCTGTTACAGTATAATCCGAATCACTCTATATCTGAATGTGAACCCTTAATTCCCAAATCCAAATCTCAAACCCTAAATCCCAAAATCTTAATCCAAACACTAAGCCCTAAATCACAGAATATCTACAAGTCCAAAGATGACCAAGTCATCATTGGGTACACTTTAAACTTCAATTTAATTTATAAATCGGCCTTACGGTTCATATGTTTGGATAACTTGAGTTACATTTAAGTGGTATTTTTTTTTCTTTGCCGTAAGCCTATGACCAACTATAAGGAATTATTTTTATAGCTAAGGTAAGTGTAGGTAACCAAATTCCTTATATCCAAATAAAATTCCTTTCAAAATCCATATTGGGTAAATGGGTGCTCAACCAAATTACCATTTCAGGGCATCCAAATACCTAGGATTAAAGAAAATGTCATCTTTTGTTGTTTTGACGATGATGGATTGATGATCACCTGTAATTGGGAGAGGTGGTGGAAAGACACTTCTATCGGGCAGGAGATTGAGCATGATAAAAGTTGTGTCGATTTAAATGGATTTTTTTTTATCTTTTGATATTGTTAATGTGAGAAAAAGTTAGCAAAGTCGAATAAGAGTTTAGCCCCACCTAAACAAAAATCCTGGGTCCACACTATAGGCATCGGCGATTCTACGGTCGAATGTGCATGCAACTATTACACTCCACACCTTAGCTCTGTTGCCTGTAAGAACATGACAATATAGAAAAGTTAGGGGTATGGACGTAGAGCAGTGATGGTGCTTATGCTCTGTAATTGAATTGTATATTTATGAGATTTGTATGGGGATTATCAATAGAAAGCATGTGCCAGTTGTTGACCCCTTGTTGACATGTAGGTCAGTAGAGAGGGCTAGGTAGGCATGCTCATGATACAAGTTTGGGCCGAGGGATATCCAGGCCCAGCCCAGCCCAGCTTCTGAAATATAGGCCCAAGCTTGGCCCAATCCCGAATCAGGCCATACATAACATGGTTTTAATTAAGGGCAGCTGAAATGGTTTGGTCATGTGTGTATGTGTAAGATTGTAGGTGTTCGAGTCCCTACCTGTATTTTCGATACAAATATTTTTATATTCGGGTGGGGCCAGGCTTCAGGCTCTCTACAAATGAATCCAAGCCCATCCCATCCTATAAGCAATTTAGATTTTACAAGTTAAGAAAAGGACTTACAAGCTTGCCTTCTCATGGATTTATAGGCTTAACAATTGCTAAATTAATTTAGAGTTGCAACTGACATGAATGAGATCAATCAATTTAGGGGAGTAGTATCCAAGTTAAATTAAGTTTAAGTTGTTGTAGGCAATAAATGGATAATGGAATAAGATTATTTGCTTATATGAAATTCAATCCATTAATATTAAATTTAACAAAGACTTTCAAACAAATTAGCAGGGAGGATATACTTAACCACAATAAATTTGATCACCTTAACTACTCATTTGTGGAGAAACCCTTTTTTTCATTTTTGGTTGGAAGATGCACCCTTTCCTATAAAGGCTAATCCATATGGCCCATTTTGGTAGGGAAATTGAAAGTGTGATATTGATAAGAATTTGTTCATGGGCTAGTCCAGATCCGACCTGCAAATATCCAAATGTTAACCTCTATGTAGCTACTGTTCCTAGGAATATTTCAATAGGTGGATAGTGTCTCTCAATCCGTCTCCTCCATCTATCAATTCAACAAATTATTTTAATAACCAACATATGAGACCCACGTGTAGGACCTAACCACCTAAGTATAAAATTGCAAATGCAGTCTCCCTCTCTAAATCCGACTCAGTCCTATATTGTACTTGACCCAGACCCAACATTAAGGACCATTTATCCACTTGCTATCGAATTCCTAAAAATTATAAACAATGGCTTCTTATAATGAAAGAGCTAAAACTGAAGAATTAAAGATGAAGATCCACAAAATGGTATCAAATAATTTCCTCATTTGGTAAGTAATAATTGTTATACCACCACCACCATCATCAAAGGCACACCCGCCGTGACTCATGCTGCGAATTCGCAAAACGCGTGTTCCGTGACTCGAATAGCCGACGTACTAGGCTCTGATACCACTCGTAGGATCTTACACCCCATTGAACTACCACTTATCCTAAACAATTGGTGATAGTATGGTGAAGGCGAGGGCTCGACCACAATTATGACCGCTCATGAGCGAGAGTGGACGTTGACCTCAACATCATCCCGTCACGACCCTGGTTGGAGGTTGGATGTCCTCAAGCTGTAATCCTACATGTATTCATAATACTTGTAAATAGGTTCTTGAGTACACACTTGGATGAATTTGAAATCGGATAAAAAGGAAAGTAGAAAACTCAGTTTAAAACCTGGGTCGAGATTCAACTCTCTTTTGAATCCAAATATAGCTTACATGTTCGGATTTATTTTTTCTTTGGGTCTGACGAATCAGTTACTCAGATATTTGGATACTCATTGATATCTGGGGTGGATGATACATTTCATCCCAAAAAAAATTGTGTAGGCACACCTCTTTCAGTTATGGCCCTTATGAACCATCAATTCAGAGAATAACCACCACACCTAAGGTCAACCAGCACTAAAAAAAGATTAACTGCTTTTCAAACTTAGTACTCTTGAACCGCCATAGCCTAGCCTCTTCAACCATTTTTCTTACATGCATGATTCTATTTGAGTCCCCTTTATCTCACACCACACCAAAGAACATTCCTCTCTCTCTCTCTCTCTCTCTCTCTCTCTCTCTCTCTCTCTCTAACAAACATGATATCTTCTTCTTCTTCCATCTCTTATGCTAATCAGATCACGTTGGTGGCACTTTTACTAGCATGTTCTGTAAGGAGAGCCTCTGGAGCCAATTTTTATAGTGACTTCAACATAACTTGGGGTAATGGTCGCGCCCAGATCATTAACAATGGAAAGATGCTTACACTCTCCCTCGACAAGTACTCAGGCTCCGGCTTCGAATCGAAGAATCAATTTCTATTCGGACAGATTGATATGCAATTGAAACTCGTCCCAGGCAACTCTGCGGGCACCGTTACCAGCTACTATGTAAGTGTTTGTATTACAAGATATTGTGTTAAATTCTTTGGATTGGCAAACTTAACCTAGACCATTTTGTGTTGCAGCTTTCATCGAAAGTATCCTTTTGATTGGCAAACCATGACCATTTTGTGTTGCAGCTTTCATCAAAAGGGAAGACATGGGACGAGATCGACTTCGAATTCCTTGGGAATCTTAGTGGAAGTCCTTACACCATCCACACAAATGTGTTCTCCCAAGGAAAGGGTAACAGAGAGCAGCAATTTCACCTTTGGTTTGACCCTACCACAGCTTTTCACACTTACTCCATCCTGTGGAATCCCCACAACATAGTGTAAATCCTCTGACCTCTTACATGCAATTCTATAAACCTTTATATGTTAAGTTCCTCAATTCAGAAAACTTCAAAGGCTACAGTTTCATATTAAAAGCTTCAAAGATGATATTTTTGAGGGTGTCCTGCATCTTACACTTATGCGATAATATCACTTTTATATATTTTTCTTTTTCATATAATTCATCGCAACTTTATCGGCCATTATAGAGTACATAATCAAGATCAATAACCCGAACAATGAAACCTAGTCAAATCTAATCAAATCACATAACTTTCCACACTTTTAATGTTTTCTTGGAATAGATTCTCTGTGGATAGCATTCCTATTAGAGTGTTCAACAATGCTATGAATAAAGGTGTTGAATTCCCCACCAAACAACCCATGAGGATCTACTCAAGCCTTTGGAATGCTGATGATTGGGCCACCCAGGGCGGGCGCGTCAAGACCGATTGGACGAAAGCGCCCTTCCACGCCGTCTACAGAGGTTTTAGGTCTAGAGCATGTATCTGGTCTGGTGGGGCTTCTTCTTGTGCTTCAAAAGCTCATGCTTCTTCGGCTAAAGTCTGGATGGATCGTAGGCTAGATGCTGCAGGCTCTAGGAAGTTGAGATGGGTACAGAACAAATACATGATCTACAACTATTGCACAGATTCAAGTAGAGTTAAACAGGGACTTCCTCTAGAGTGCAAAGTGCTTTGAAGTTTCCTTTTACTGTTTACATGTATATACTGTCTTAATTCTTTTTTGGTTCATGGTATTGTTTTGTCTTGGATTGGATTGGTTCTTCCTTCATGCAAGTTTTAGAAGACATTTTGTGCATGCATATTCATTGTAATTTATGTCAATGAATAAAAAGCTTCTTAGATTTGTTTGGAAAAGTGGACAGTTCGCTACTTTTTTGCTTAAGCTATGTATACATTTTTACAACTTGGCTGAAACCAAGTCATATTGCCGGATATGTAGAGGTTTCCACCGATCACTCATACTGATTTTTAATGGGTTTAGTCTAAGGACCTTTTTGGGAGTTTTGATCTATTTTGACATAGAGTTGATTCAATTAGATCCGTTTAAAATGAAGTTTTTCCAATCAAAAAAATTTACAAATAGACTTTGTTATGCGTGCTTGATTCGAATAAAGCAAACTTGTCGTACATAAAGGGCAAAGTTTATAAGGTAAATGGTTTTTTTTTAGAATTACATGTGACCTGACGTTTAATTTGATTCAATTTTATTAGGGCCATGCAAATTGAATGGTTCAAACTGTCTATTCTTGGAGGCCCCTCATCAGTATAGTTGTGATAATCAAATTGAGGACACAAGCAAGCTATGAGTAATTTCTAATGTTTTCCTTTCTAATGATCCAACATATATACACAATTAGCAAATGGGGGACCTCCACAGGGTTGTAGTAGAATTGCAGTACAACTGCTTGGAGTTGCTCAACAAAGGAATAAAGAAAATAAAAGATGTTCAATACTTTTTAGTGCATCAATGGGAAAGAGGAGTCCTTCATTCATACTTCTAAGGAAAATCAGTACTTTTTGATCGGCTTTACCAAGGAAAATCAGTCCATCTTTTTTCCGTTTTTCACAAGGAAAATGAGTTGCACCAAACAACGAAATCATAGAATACACAAAAATCGTAAAAATTTTACTCTGTATCTCAAAATCCACTTGTCACATGTAAAATACTAAGTCTGATCACATGATGGTCTAGGAGGTTGCATGTAGAAGGCAAAAATAGAGACATGTTAGTAAATATTAGAAAAGGAAGGTAATCAAATCATATGTAAAACTGGCCTTCATTATTTTGTATGCACATAATCAAAGCCAAGAAAAACCCTCTCCACCTCACTCCAATTGTCAATCAACAAACCTCTGCTTTCTTTTCCACATTAGTCACAAGCCACAAAACCTTCAAATTTGGCAGGGGATCTAGAAGTCTCTCTTTCACTAGTTTTGAAAATCAGTTATGCCTCCCCCTCCTATGTCTAGAAACTCAATGGAAAGACCTCAATGTTCTCCTAAACATCCTCACCAGAACAACAACCCCTTTCTTCTCTTCTAGAGCAAAGGTTCAACAAGAGAGAAAAACACACGAATAAATAAAAGACATGGCATCTCCCTCTCCTTCCTCTTCATCAGCTTCTTCTTCCTCATCTCCAATGCATATTCTGCTGACCAGCCGGTCCGGCTGCTAATGGGACCACACCGCCAACTCCCACGAATGCATCTACACCCAAAGCAGCAAATGCACCCCCTCACACAACGAATGCAACTGCTCCTGCTGCCAATGGAACCACCCCTGCAAAGCCATCTGCACCAGCAGCCGCACCTAAATCCTCTGCCCCCACCCCAAAAGGCGCTACCCTGAAAGGCAGCGCCATAGTTACCTAGTTCGTTCAAGAGGCCTTTGAACTGCGAATAGTTCATTTCGAATAATTCACAGTTCGATTCGCGAACTACTAGTGAATTAATTTTAGGTAGTTCTCTAAGTGAAACATATAATTCTTTTGTGGTGCTTACCTAAAGACACAAGTCACTCAAAAGATTACACCCTGATGTATTAGCGCTAATTCATACAATCATACCCAACTCCAATCAAAGTTGGCCCCACATGAAGATTGATCCACAGTAAAATATGGAAGTTTATTTTGGTTTTTATCATAACTATGTTTTACACAGTCAATCTGATTGTGACCCAAACTGTAATTGAAGAAAAAATTTGCCTATAGAGTAAATAAATATAGCAGTTATTTCGAGTGGTTTGACAAGATCCTTTAGTGATGGACTTACAAAATGGGCACACATGAATTAGTTCATCGAATTTGTCGAACTCGAACTTTGAATTAACCAAATTGAGAAGCCAATCAAATGAACCTAATCCATCGAATTTTATGATCAACCTAAGTCTCGAATTGCGAATTGCAAACTCGAATGCGAATTAGTCGAACTAAGAATTAGGTAATTATGGGCAGCCCCCCAAAAGCACCACAGAATGGCCAGCCACAGATGTTGCGGGTGCACCAGCGCCATCAGAGGAAGCCGCTGATTCGTCAGGTTCATCCATTGGGTTCGGCATGGGCCTCGGAGTGATCATGGGTTTGGCCGGAGTTGCTGCATTCTAATTTCATGCAATTTCCAAATGAAAGAGGGAAGGGCTAGAGGGCCATGAGTTGCATTGGCTATTGAGAGAGCAATATCTATATCTGTAGCTATATAGATATTTACTTCTTGGGTCTGGAACTTTTTCTCTATGGATGGTGAACACAGGAACTGTTTGTTCTACATCTCAAGTTTCATAAAAATGGCCATTTATTTTTCAAAAAGTCTATTTGGCCAAACTCTATGGACAGAATTTGCGACAAACTGTCCACGTGGCGCAACGTGATTGAGCTCTCTCAAAAATTGAAATGCATTCTCACAATCACGTTACGCCACGTGGAGAGTTTGTCCCAAATTATGTCCATGAGTTTGTCCATATAGACAAACTTTTTATTTTTAGCGGTCATGAGAATTTAAATTTAAAAATGGCCATGAGAATTGCAAAGAAGAAGCTCTTGTATTTCTTTTCCTTTTTCTTTATCAATTGCTATTCCAATGAAGGAACATAAACATTTGATTGGTTTCTCTTGTGACTTGTGAGAATTATGGATTTTTCACTTGTGATATCTAGTGCCATATGATCAACAGAGCAAAATCCAATGGTGATAAAAAGTGTCATTTTAATATGATATTTCATTAGGTGGTGGGATTAAGTAAGCTCAATTAAACTTGTGCATGCAGGAAATATTCTGATAATCTAAACCGTTCACGTGATACTTCAACTTGTATATACCCTATGCAATCATTAAATCAGTCTTATATTCATACTAGGTCCACTCCCTAATATGATATAAGATCTAAAGTATTCTGAGTGGGCCCCATAAATATTTCTCAGTGCACGATTGTATGACTCATAAGCCATGTGGATGGAAAAAAAGGTCCGATGGTGCAACCTGTTATTTAATCTATCACCCAAAAGTTAGTGTTTGTAGAGTCCAAAATAGTCTATACTAGGATTTTTTTGGATTTGAGTCCTTTGGATAATTAAGGCGAGGTCCAAAGTAATGTAGACACCCTCTGTTATTAAATTTATAAATGTTCTTTTATTTTGTTCCTGTTTATGTATTACACATTACTTTTTCCTTTGACAAAAGATTTTGTTTATTAATTTCTCTATTGCGTTTTTTCTCTCATAAGCAAGAACTTTTGAGACGACCCAAGCAATTTTCGAAAAGAATAAATTCTTTTATTAATTTTTTGTCTAATAATGAAACTTTAAGAAAATATTAAATTTAAGTGTGTTCCAAGTTTAATGTTAAAGGAAATGGAAAGGACGGCTTGGAATGGAGTTGGATTTGGGTACTCACGCAGCTTTACCGGTGCCTGAATCGGTGGTAAAGTAGATTTGCCAGATTTCCTCCGCTCAGAGAGGAGGAAAACTGGAACTGGGTGGTACGCCAGATTTCCTCCGCTCCGAGAGGAGGAAATCTGGAATTTAAGCCATGCATACGGCTGTAAGGTGTATTTTTCCAAATTTCCTCCCCCCTGAGCGGAGGAAAACTGTAAACAAATTCACATTATGTTTTGCCTTATTTTTGCATCATGGTTTGGTCACGGGTCTGGGTTTTGGTCCACACAATGTGGGATGGGCATGTATTATTAATGTTTAAACGCAATGCTATCAAATCACATAGTAAATCACTTGTTTGGTTAATTTACTTTACCGGCGAAGTAAAGTGAATTGTTAAATGCGAAGAGAGAACGGAAGTAAATGTTTGGAAAAATCAAAAGGCGAGACAGTGGCCCTTTGAATTTTTATTTTAAGATGAGTGTTTTCTTTTTTGTAAGGGTGATCGTGGACAGGGTCGGCCCGCATTGGTTTGGCAATGGGGTTTAGGTTATAATAGATGGACCGTGCTTAAAACTTTTTTATTTGGACTCGGTGGTTGAGATTCGGAATCCTTGCCCGGCACAAATATATATATATATATAATTATATATAATTATATAATTATAAGGGAGGGAGTGGTAATGAGAGGACTCAAACCCATGACCTCTCATATAAGGTGATATGACAAGGCTAGTCGAGCTTCAACCTAGGACGTTATAAGATTTTTTTTTTTTTTTTTGTTAGAAAGAATAGGTGATTTTTGAAATTTGGTATTGTTTGACGTGATCTGTTTTTTCTTTTTCTTTTTTTTTTTTTATTGTCTCTTCAATTATCCCTTTACTTGACATCACTGTTAAAATAAGTTTACGAAATAGGAAATAGTTAGTGAGTGAGAAGTGAACACATAGGGTGGGGTCCACACTTGATTAAATCATACTGTAAAAATCAATATCATCTTGACTTTTGGGTTCGGATCCTTACACATGAAAATTGATTCTCATTATCGAATAGGTAGGGGGGAATGGGCTTTCAAAAACCAAGAAGAAGATGAACTCAATATAAAGAATTGACACGGTACGTGCCTGCCTACGTACCTCAATTTAGATTGAGTATGGGCCGACCTCATCAATCCAGTCCATACTTGATCACTTTCCATCTGTAGGATCGGCATATCTCATTTAGTGAAAAAGGCTTCTCATGGTTTGATCCAGCCCGAGCCTAACCCTTGTCTGGCCTACAGTGGACTACATTGGGCTCAGACTTAGGCTCATGGCCTTCCCTGTGGAGGGGGGGCCTTTATATCTATATTGGAGTTTGAGGGCAGTTTGGGCGGCCCTTCACAAAGTCTAAGAGGATTTTTCCAATAAAATCATCTTGAAACAAAAGGCAAAATTTTTGAAGACTTCGGATTGATGTCGTCATTAAAACAAATGGATGGCCCTTTTCTAAAAAAACATGATTATAAGCATACAAGGGAAAATCATGTGATTGAAAGATAAATTTTACAAAAAGTCTTTTCTATCTCACTTTATTTAGAACACTTCAGATACTCAAAAAATCGGATACCCATGTTCTCCGTCTTGTTCGATTGAATTGATTAACAACACCTCATTGACGAATTAAGTAGAACATCCATGGTATGATGGTTTGATAATGATCATTCTTGCTTACTTAGATGTAAACTAGGCTTTGTGGTCCAACTAGTTGATAGATATGGGACTGGAGGAATGGAAAGATCTCATTGTCGCTAGTGTTCTATACGGGCACGTTTGTGTACATGCCGTGAAAAATCAGCCATGCATAAATTTTCCTCTTGTGCAGGGGAAAAAAAAAGTTCCAACATCATAAGAATTTATTCTTTGAGAAATTACAAAAAATTTAGCCAATTTTTACACTTTGTTGCAAGGAAAAACGGAAACACCAAACATGGTTTTTAATGTTTCGTGGAAAACTATTTCCACAATCCTCACTTTCTTCATAGAAAACCAGCTACACAAACTGTGCCCTAAAATATCTAAGTCACGCATCATTTTTATATGCTTAGTGCTTTCCTCTTTTGAACAAAAGAGGATCTCAAGATTTAAATAGCTCGAAATCACGCTTGGATACCAATTCATAGTCCAAACGAGTTCATTGATTTTTTTTATTGGTAATAGACGTTTCATTAAAAAGACTGAGGAAAACAATGAGCAAAAAAATAAAAGGGTACAAGAGAGATGTACCAAATCTAATTACAAAACAATTGTCTCCGAAGGAGACAACCCCTGCTTGGCTAAAGCGCCTACCATAGGGTTGGCCGATCTTTTCATTTAATACCTTTCATTCCCTAAAATCAGCAGTCCTTACTAGAATGGGCACCACCATGAGCTTTGCATCGAATTTTTTTTTAAAATGATAGCTTTACTCTTATATCCATCAAACAAAATGAGTATATCATTGCACATAAAAGCCTAATCATATATTTTGAAACTTTTATCAATTCAAAGACATGTCATGCATGCATTGGGTAAATGATACCCAATCACACCAATTGTTAATTATATAATAATGATTGATTTGGATTTACTAAAAATGCCCCCCTTATTGATGAAAGGTTTATTATATAGGATAGATTACTCACTCCCACTAAATATAAAATATTAAATGTAAATATTACAATATTTAGAGAAAAATTAAGTCCAACTCTTTAAAATTATACACATAGAGATAAAAGATTGACAAAAAACGTCATTTCACTCGAAAGCAATCAGTAGTTTTATGGCTACTAATTTTGGAGACACGGAAAGTATTAAAATGAAAAACTAAATAACTAAAATCAAATGGGCATATTTACAAACCCTTGAAAGTTCATAGGGTTATATAAAAAAAATCTTTTTTTTATTATTAATGACTACTCCTATTCTAGTTGCTAGGTAAAGATTAGAGGGAAACCATTTTTGTTCTCTAGTTGGATGGGGTGGAAAAGAGCATGTTCAATTTTATACCCTGTCATCATGTACTTCATAGTTCATACCTAAGAACTCTGGCAACTCTCTCTTTCTTCTGCTTCTTCTTCTTATTCACAAGTATCAGCTCCGGAAACATCGCCTGCATCATCCATCTCTGCAACCTTTTGCTATGTCTCTTTCACTCCCACCCTCACAATCGTCATGAAGAAACCCCAAAACCAGAGATTGGGGCATCACCACAAAACCCTCCCCATAAACCTTTCCAAAACCCTCCTCCTTGCAGTCATCAATGGCTTCTTTTTGCAGATGACCCACTTCTTCTTCTCCTCTCCTTCCCTTTCTGCTCATTTCCCCACCTTCAATACCTCCTTAAATGCTTCTCCAACGATCTAATGCCCGCCTTCGTCTCTCTCTTCCCATCTCCTCCTTCCACAATCAATCTTCCCTACCTTCTCCGCGCCCCAATCCATCCATCCATCGAAACATTATCCAAAACCCCATAAACCCCACACACCCAACACACCCATCTTCATCATCTGGCCCCTGGATTGTCAAAATCATCTCTACTCTTTATGCGCATTCGCCTGCCCATCGCACCCATTTGAGTTTTCTCCGAAATGCATTGACCCCTTCAATTGCTTTCCACGTCATTAGACGATTGAACAATCCCAAGCTGGCCTTGGGTTTCTTCGAATTTACAAGATCGAGTTTCGAATTCAATCACCCCACTGAGACTTACAATTTTCTTATAGTAACCCTTTCAAGAGCAGGCCTTAAGGATTCAGCAAAAGTGGTTTTTGATTGGATGCGGCAGGACGGTCATTCGCTGGATAGTTGGGTTGTTGGGTTATTGGTGTCTTCTCACGCGGAAGCAGGTAATTTTGATTCTGCTATGGAATTGCTTTTTCAAGCTCATGAGTGTGAATGTAGGCCAAATACAGCTATCTATAATAACCTTTTGAACCTAATGGTTAAGAATAACCGAGTGAATGATGCAGTTGGTTTTTTGAGAGGCTCATATTTTCGCCCGGATACTTTTACATTCAATATAGTTATAAAGGGTTTATGTAGATTTGGAGATGTTGATAGGGCGTTTAAGCTCTTCGATGAGATTGGGAGCTCTGGTTGCTCTCCTGATATAGTTACTTATAACACTCTTATAGATGGATTATGTCGCACTGGAAATGTAGATAGAGGGCGCAAATTGTTGGATGAAATTCGGTTGAAAGGTGTTTGTTTGCCTAATGTTAGGACATACACGTCGATTATATCGGGTTATTGCAAGATGGGTAAGATGGAAGATGCATCTTGCCTTTTCAATGAGATGGTTGCAATTCGAATACGACCCAGCTTGATTACTTACAATGTGCTCATAGATGGTTATGGTAAGGCAGGGCAAATGGATGCAGCAGTGTCTATGTATGTGAAGATGCTGGACAGCGGTTGTTTACCTGATGTTGTAACATTTACGTCTTTGATTGATGGGTATTGTCGAAGCAGGCGGGTGGATGATGCTATGAAGCTTTGGCATGAAATGGGTGGAAAAAATATTTCTCCAAATGGATATACTTTTTCAATCATTATAAATGCACTGTGCAAGGAGAATAAATTAAAGGAAGCACGTAATATGTTGACGCAATTAAAGCAAAGCAATGTTATTATCCGGACATTCATGTACAATTCTGCTGTTGATGGCTTTTGTAAGGCGGGCAATGTTGATGAGGCAAACCGTATCGTGGCTGAAATGGAAGGAAAGGGTTGTATTCCTGATAAATTTACATTTACCATTTTGATTATTGGGCATTGCATGAAAGGGAGGATGCATGAAGCTATTGACCTTTTCAATAGAATGCTGGCAATTGGTTGTGCTCCAGACACGATTACTGTGAACTCTTTGATATCATGTCTTTTGAAAGCTGGCATGCCTCATGAAGCGAACCAAATTGCACTAAATGTGTCAGCCAAGGACTTCAGTATGGATTTAGGATCTTCAAGGGAAGTTCTTTCATTTAAGAAAATTGCCGATATTCCTGTCGCTGTCTGATGGGAAAATTCCTTGACAATTGTCTTTGGAAGGTTAGTTGGAATTGGAAACCATACGATGCGGCCAGCAACAAATGATGCCTTTTCAACTTTGGTAGCATTCTACACATTATCTGCTGGGCATAGTAAGTACCTTTTCCATGTCATTTTCCTTGAGACAAGTACCTTTTCTTGGCTCTATGTAGTTACTTTTTTCTTGTATATTCTCTTCTTTTTTTTTTTTTTTTGGGTCCTTTTGTATCATTATGACTGCTGGGTTTTTTACCTAGACGGGTTGTACTCATTTGCCAAATGCATTTAAATTTCATTTGTTCTTTCTATTTTCTGATCTTAACTACCAGTACCATGTAAACTAAATATAACATTCATGGCTTTGTTTCTCACTTTCTCATGGAAATAATGTAAACCACTTTTACTCATAGGAATTCACACTTTAATGCATCCTTATGCTTAAAATTAAAATTTTTAGAGAAGAGTTTTTTGTGCCTAGAAATCTGTTATGGAAATAAACTCTTGCATTTTATGTATTGTTCCTGGAAGTTGAGAGATTGTCAATGGTATAGCTCTGTTGTAATTGCCTTGATGAGCACCTTCATGTGCATCAGGATCCTAAATATCATCAAGGTTCATTTTCCGTACCTTCTTTGTGAATTGGCAATTGTTGCATATTAAATTAGGATATTGACAATAGGCACTTAATAAAGCATGGTTCTTGAGCAGTCAGTACTGCAAAATAGTGATGGGTCAACCAGATGCATTCATGTAATGCTGATAGTATTAATTGATATATTCTGGGCCACAAATAGGGTTGTGTTACTTCACTGACATGACAAAGTTAATAAAAATTAAACATTTTATATTAATATGAAGGTTCTATGCAGTTCAATTTGATCATATATTCATATAAATTAAGTCTACTAGTTTTCATATTTAGTAACTACCCATATGGGTGAACTGAAATCATACAAGGAAGTTACATCTTTTTAATGAAGGTTAAAGTGCAATGCTTGGATTAGACCAATGACTGCTCGAGGCTATATAGTCATTATCAACGATGATGGTGACAACAACAACAACATCATCATCATCAGAGCATTATCTTATAAATTATGGAGTCAGCTACAAGATTTCTACTCCAGAAATCCTCACTTCAAAAAATGCAAATGAAGAAAGATGAAAAAACTCCAAGAAAGCAAGGACCACGGAACGTACCGCGAAACTTTGTCAAAATTTTAATGTCACAAGCTTAAAATTTTCCTCATCTATTTGTGTCAAAGAGTGCGAAATTCTCTATATCTGGCATATGACACATGCTATAGTTTGTCACCCTCTGTCTAGCCTAGGATAGACCTGCTCATCTTCAACATTGTGGGACGCATCTACTTAGGGTAACCTGTGAGTTCTTTTCTTCTATTCCTATCGTATGCTATACTCTCAATTACTCTACCAGATGGCATGTCATTCCTCGGTGGTTCACCCAAGGCTTGAATGGCCTTTGTCTTCTCTTAGCACCTTCCAAAAGTGACCATTCTTCTCAGAGGAGCAGTTTCTGGCCTGGCCTTATGAAAAGTGCCAAACCATCTCTAGATGCCACATGTTACAATATATTTCTATTTCATTAGAATAATCAACACTGCCATTAATGGATTTGATTCTTGGTATGAGATCCAGCCAAACTAAACTTGAGGGTATGCCTTTGGAGCCTCAACATTAAAGTTGGGTAGACTTCCATTAAGTAATATATTAGCATTCGATATGGTGGCTTTTCTGTCTTGAAACTTAACTAAATGTATTATGTATTATGGAAGAAAGAATGCACAAAATTAAGATCCCATCAAGTGGATTTTGTTCCTATAATATACAAGAGATAACCTTTTGAATTACTATAAAACTAAGTAATTTACAATCATAATACTCTGATATAAAAAAAATGCATAAAAAATAACCAAACATTATAGA
Source organism: Umbellularia californica (assembly GCA_028538565.1). Lineage (NCBI taxonomy): Eukaryota > Viridiplantae > Streptophyta > Magnoliopsida > Laurales > Lauraceae > Umbellularia > Umbellularia californica. Next base: position 74,970,805 of record JAPQWN010000006.1, on the reverse strand, counting down.
ATTAAAGAAATAGCTTTTTATTTCTTATTTTGATTTTTTGGGAAGCATCAATTAAGAAGTTTTATTACAAAAAAGCGAAATATACATTTAGAAGAAACTCTACACAAATCAAAGTTACAGAAGTTCAGAATTTCTGATCACAAAATCATGTCTAGTTGTTCACAAACAAGTTCAATAAAATGAAAGAAATGATAAGATACAGTTATACTGAGTGGTTTTTGTGAAAAATCAAATGCAAGCCAAAGTAGGTCTTCTCATTACCCTTTTTCTTACTGCTGAGCAGTAAGAGCACTCTGGGTTGGAGGCAAGCAGGGGCAGACCCGTCACCCAAGTACATCATTGTGCAGGTGGTTGCACCTGTTGGACCTTAGTCAACTTCTAAAATCATAATGAAACTTATGGCTCTACTTCAAAATTTCACAGAAAAATCCTGCATCTGCCTCCAATAGCCACATGAAAAATTCTGGGTTTGGTCCCAAAACCCAAATGCCAGTTTGGATCCGCACCCCTCAAACGAAAATCATGGGTCCACCACTCAGGCAAGACTCAATTCGGCATGAGAGTTTCCCCCCTACCTGATGCAGGGTACATCCTGATGCTAATTGTGCTGGTTCCGTAGATGGTAAATGTTCCACTTCTTGAAATTGCACATCTCTAGGATATTATCTAGTTACTTTGAGAACAAAGAAGCAAATGGTTGTTGCGCGTTCAGGTGCAGAGGTAGAATATCGAGCAAAGATGTGATGTCAATCTCATTCATAGTGTGAACTGTGAAGCCATGAAGACAATTCTGAAGAAGATGACTGAGTGTGAATCTCAGACCTCCTTGCTTCAAGTAGATTCTGATGTAAGAGAGCAACCACGACAATGGTTTGGGTTTTTCATTGCAAGTAGGATTGGGGTCCTAAGACGCAAGGAGGAGACAGATGTAGTGGGGTGAATGAAGGAGTATCAGGAAAAAAGGGGCTAGATTGCGGGGTGAAACAACATGACTTTAAATTGGGTTATCTTACAAAGCCAAACCTAGATGGATGGGATAACGCTTTGATTATGATAATGTTGATGATTAACTCAACCAAAATGAGATGAACATCACCATTTAAAAAAATTAGATGAATATTGACTATGAAAAAAAACTAGATGAGTATTGTGGGATCCCTGCTCTAATAAAATTGGATGCCGGTAAGATAGATTGCTGCTGAGTCTTAGTATTGGATGCCGGTATGGAGTGTCTTCTCTGAACCTAAAAAATGGGATTCATGGATTCGTCAATCTATGTTACTTGGAAAATAAAATTACATCACTACTTCTATAGTTCCGTGTCAACAATCTTGATGACTAGCAGCAGCTGGGAGCTATAGCCTATGATGCACCGTGTAAATGTATTCTCATATTTCCAATTTAAGACGTATTTGTTGAACAGGTTAGGACACATAACTAGTTTAAATTTATTTTATCTGAAAGTTGGAGAAAACTAAACAGAAGAATCCAGAATCCATGAGGTGTCAAATCCATGCTTTTGAGAACTTGTGCAACAGATCATATATAAATAACAATATTCATTCTAATATCAAACCTATGGTTTCAGCATCAATTAGCCATTGGAAATTTTTTTTTGTTTTCCAATTTTAGGTCAGCATTGCATCGGGTGAAATTGGATGTCATAGATAATTGGCACACAGTAGGCTTGAACTGGAATGTTCCAATTGTCCATTTGGGCTGGAAATGGGAGATGTAAGCCTATTCAGTGTGATTCCTATTGGTCGTGTAGCAGAACAAATGGTTATCCATTCTTCCTGATAATGGATTTGCTTGTAATTAGGGGTATATTCCTTATACTTCTTACCCACATCTGATTGCTTCATAATTTTAGTTATATCTTTGCTAGTATACAGATGACAGCAAGGCATTTCCTTTGCCTGGCATTTGTTTTTCCTTTTTTTCCTTTTTTTTTTTTTAATACTGCATTTTTAATACCTTGGCACCCCTTGATCTTGCAGTAAGCTGATGGTGGCTGGGAACATCATTTGAAATTGTTATTGCATGAGCAATGTGTCAAACTTCACTATCAAACTGCTTGTATCAAAGTTTTTCAGAGGTATGGCATAGTTTTTCCACATGTAATACAGGAAAATGGAGAGGAGTTCCATTGTATGTCAATTATTTCTTGCTCACCAGCAATAATATAAATCTTATGCAAAAAACCAAGAAATGATTTTTTAAATCTTTTTAGATGAGATACTTTGGAGAGGTTGTTTTTGTTCTGTGGATCAAATTCATAAGTGACGAGGGGAAAAAAAAGAAGGAATGGTAGGATTGTTGCAATCTCCTTACATTGAGAAGATCATAAAAGTTTATATGAGCAAATATCACGCTATTGAGACTCCATTGACAAAAACCACAAGCAAAGAAGGTAAACTGACATTGAGATTGATCACATGAAAAATGTTCCATATACTAATCCTATCTTTAGTCTCATGTATGCTATGTTAGGTACTTCTTCGGATATTTTTTATGCTGTTGTAGGTCTTGTTGGCTGTCACTAGAGTAATTGGGGCACAGGGTCATCAGCAAGTTGTCAAGTGCATCTTCTACTATTTACAAGGGATTACTAGCCTGATGTTTGGCTATCAGGATTGTGATCTCTGAGTTCAGGCCTACTCAGATTCAAGTCTTCAATGATGATTTGGACGAATGAAGGTATACTAGGGAATTTCTTCTTACAGCACTTGGGGTGTTTTGGGGGTGGGTGTGTGTGTGGGTGTGTTGGTGTGTGGAGGGAGCAGTTTCATGGTCTATTTAAATACAAATGTTCAACATATTAGTTAAGAGTTTGTGTTTCCAAAGAGAGATTACAAAGAACAAAAGAATGAGAGATGGCTCCAAGATTGCTTACCTACTCTCAACAGAGAAAAGCAAAACAGAGGAGCTAACCACCAAAATCCAAACTAGTTGCGAGACCACCCACAAGCCCGCCTACATCGAAGGTAGTTGCATGCTTCAAATGTAAAAATTTTCATTAGGTGATTCCTTGTATAATTGGTTATTGCACCAGTAGTGCTTAAGTGCCGCTTCATATCAAGTTAGTCGAATACAATGCCTCAGTTATTTTGATCTGACAGAGGATTTCCAATTCCATGCGTAGTCAAAAACACATTGATGAGCGATACTACTACATCTGAGAGAGAGCGGAGAATAAATCGATTATCCTCCCTTTATTTTCTGCAAGATGGATGCTGTTTGATTCCATGACTAAGCCTTTGGCTCCCAACTTATTCACAATTTTTTGTCAATAACATGGGACTGCTTTCATTTTTCAATTATTTAGCTTAGAGGTGGGAGTGTGTGTATGTTACTTCATTGGTTCACTAAAATTGTGCTCAAGGCACCCCCTTTATAAATTCATGTGTTAGAAGTAGTGCACAGGAGAAAATTTTATTTGGCTTTATATCATGCAAACTTATTATGATAAAAATTCAATGATAAATACTGTTCAGAACATTGTTAAAGAAGGATTGTTGCCAATTTAAGGGGCAGCTCAGTGTATTTGAACGTTTAGGCTTCTGTATAAAACCCCCTAAAAAGAGTGCCAAAGAATGTGTTTTTCTCAAGAGACTTTGCCTACATCATTGGCTATTCATGCGGCCGTGATAGTCCCAGGTCCAAATCCTTGGGTAAGAACATGCAGGGATATGGATCCAAAAGTTTTGAATCCTATTCATGGTTTCATTATCAAATCTAATGTGATCTCGAATCTAGAAAGAAGGTTATATTCCCACATTACTCAAGACACTCAGAAAATCAGATACTAGGTTCAATACTTCAATTCAATATTGGCTCCTTTTTTAATTGGTTCGAAGACTTATTCATTGATATCCATATTACCAGCTTAGGTTTGAATTGATTTATGTTGGGTTGACAGATCAAATGGTAAGAAGGAAAAAAGGTACAACCGAAATGAAATCTTTTTTTTTAATTAATTGGGTCAAAAAGGATCTGAACCCATATTGAAAACAAAAGGGTCAGGCTAAACCCTAAATTAATGGGTTGGGTTTGAATTATGTCTGGGGGATTGAATTTGGAATGTCACTACTTGTTGCCTCCAATTGTGTCTCTATTAATGAGGGTGTTGGCTGCTGATTTTAATTCTTGGTGCTTTGGCTCTGTTTTGACTTAAGACTATGTTTGTGGTCTACTGACCTTTGGGTTTCGCTTTTTCTTTCTTTCCACATTACACACAGAGTTCCGGCCAGTGCTCTTTTTATTCATGATCAATGGACTGCCTAAACGTGGGATGTCCCCAAATCAGCTCAACCGCTAGTTTAACATAAGCAGTAATTAGAGTATTAAATACGTCAAAACCATGTAAGCTGGCACGGTCTAACTTATGGGCCTCGCCTAGGGCGATGCGAATCATAGGTGAGGAGGGCGATGGAGAGGTTTTAAAGGGATTTATAAAATATCAATCTCGTTAGATCATTTTAATCCCTTGATCTATGACTCTTAAATTTAATAGTTTTAAATGACTTATTTGTTTTATTTCAATCATATCCGGGTATTGTTAATTGTGGACCCAGACTTATCCAATGACTCCATGGATCTGTAAATCATCCAATACCAGAATTAGAACCCATAATGTGTGGTACCGATCGTTATCTTTAGTGGGGAACTACTAATTTACTAGATCTTCCAATACATCAAAATCTTGTTACATTTTATAACAAATAGGGTAACCATCATTTGGACGGTTTGGATTGTATTTCAGATGTGCAAATGAGCCTGTCACACTCTCATGTTACGAGTGTACATGTTTTTTTCTTCTCTTAAACCTTTATCTCCTCATAAAAGCTGTGTACCCTACAAAAGGGTGGACAGCACTTTGATTCCTCTCTCATTTTTTTGCATATCTTTCCCTTCCAATCTCTCTTTCTTCTCATGAAGTCCTCTCCATGTCTGTTTTCCACTTTTGGGTCTATGAACAGGCAACAGTTTCATGCTTCCCATTTTAACACATCACATAAATATATTACACTCCTCTTTTATTTCATTCCTCCTCCTCTCTCTCTCTCTCTCTATGGAGTTTGAATCTAATTCACCTGTTGACATTAGCCTATCTCATAACCATGATATCAATCTTGAGCTAATCCTTGAGCCGCCTTCATCATTATCTTCTTTGTCTAAGAGTAGAACTTACTCCTGCAACTATTGTCAAAGGAAATTTTGCAGCTCTCAGGCATTGGGCGGTCACCAAAATGCGCATAGGCTAGAGCGAAGCTTGGCGAAGCGGAGTCGGAACCAGAGGCTATCCATGCAGGAGCATGGTGGGGTGCACCATGGAAATATTTCAGGTGGATGCAAAGGTGGGTCATCTGATGAGATCATGCAATGGTATGGGAGTAGCTTTGGGAAGTCAGACAGCAGAGAGAAAGGTTTTGTTGTTGGAGATGGGAGGGGTCCTTGGATGGGAAGTTTTATGAATAGGAGGGAAGATGTTACAGTTAAAAAGGAGGATTTGAATCAGCTAGACTTATCACTCAGGTTGTAAATCATTTAATTTTCTTTTTGTATGTATGTATATATTGTTTTGTTATAATCATGGTAGACCTGAGTTGTTGTTCTTGTGGGACTATGAATGGACCGGAACCCAAAAGTCTAGCTGATTGGATGATCATAAACATCCATTGGAAGGTAGGGTTTTTTTTTTTTTTTTTCAGGTAAAAGTAAATAAATTATTGAAGGATGATCAGTGGAATTTTTGGGAATCAAATTGCTAATGTTTCAAATCTGAATCAAAATCCTCTCAAGTGAAACTTCATACAACTATGTCTGTAGAGGCCTAAAACTCAATTTGTGTGGCCCATACATTAGATCTAAACCGTTCAGCACAAATATCTCCCCTTTCTTTACCATTTAGCGAAGTTTCACTTACAATTTGTTAGATTAGTCATAATTAAAACACATGATTCACACAAATTGTAAATAAATAAGGTAAATCAGTGGGAGATATTCATAGCTTGCTTTGGTGTAAAACTTGCTGCTATCATTAAATAATTATTTGATGTTTTTTTTTTGAAAATTCACCTTTAATCTTTATTTTTAACCACCCTATGTATTCAATTCCTATGTGTTCTAATGCAAACAAACAAACCAAGTGTGTAATGCTGAGGATTCCATGGTGTCACCGATATGCTTTGATTTTCCATACACAAATTCTTCAATTTTTGGTGCAATGCTATGCTTTTTCGCATATAGTAAAAATTAAAGATTTCAAGACCCAAATATCATTTCCTTTTTAGGTATATTCTAGTAATCTCTCACAATTAAGGGAATATATATATATATATATATATTTTTTTTTATGATTTTCTAGTAGTCACTTTGCGATTAGACGGTAAAGGGTTCTCTAGCTGGAAGAGTCATGAACACAAATTTTAGTAATCTCAAAGGTCCCACTTAAAATAGCTAGTAACGCCTCAGTGACAGTGGTTGGAAATTTCTCTCCCCCTTTACAGCAGTAGATTCAAAGAAATGCCAAATTTCAACCCCAAATGCCCTCCATCTTAAAACATTCCAGATCAGTGGAATCTCACACAAGATAGGTGAGGCTTCCAATTAGGATGCTTCACATCAGTCTACAAGTGATTTTCCAAAAAAAAAAAACTTTTTAAGATTTTAAAAATGATGATGTGGCACATTTTAATTGGAAGGCTCATCCATTTTGTGAGTCTTACATCTTATTTTATGTCCAATCAAAATGTCCCGCAATAGTCACCAATTATAATATATTAAGCTATAAGGTTTTGGATTCGATTTTGAACGGCGGTTATAATTTTGACTGCAAGTTATTCGGTTTTCAAAACTCCTCTCCCCACTCATGCAACTATCGACTTTATCTCATTATAACCAAACCACTGGTAACTACTCCCTGCTTTTATTTTCTTGCAAAAGCTCCATTTCAATCTAAGTTCTGTATTTCCCTTTCTACTCAAATTCTTCCCTTCCTTCCACTAGCTCTTGAATTGCATAATAAGGCACTCTCACAGCCTTCGTATTCTTTAATTTTTTTTCTTCCATGAACTTTTTAAAGCATGAATATTTAAATTACAATATTGGCCACGGGTCATTGTGCTAGTTAACTTTATGATAAGAAAAACTCGGTAGGGTGCATCACCATATTCTGTTTGTTAAGAGTAATAAAAATCATGACTCTGAGTACTCGGATGTGTTCTTCTAGAAATAGTGTGAAGTAATCCGGACATTGGACTAAGATTCTTTCCAAAGAAAACTCTAGAGATAGAAAACATGACCCACGATTGCTTACCTAAATTTTGTATGTATGGGTGGAATCATGAAGGTGTGTGAAAACACAACTGATTGAGACATGATATTGCACTACGATTATGACATGAGATGAGTGTGGGTTTCTTGGTGGGAGATAACCAAAAGATCTTCTTTTAGCAGAACTTTTCTATATCCAAGATTTAAACCAAACTCAAGTGTTGGGGGCCATTTTGTTTCCATGGAGTTGAATTCCTGAAAAACTAATTAAGAAAATGTACGTTTAAAAGTGGCTAAAGTTGAAAAAAAAAAATAAGTGAAGATTCATAAATGTCTATTTAATAATCTCCCCATTAATAAAAATGATTACCTTGTCATCTTCCTAGTAATTTGATTCTTATGAAAGTTAAGTTCCAACTAAAAAAAAACAGGCACCAAAGATCAAAACATCACTTTCAATCAATATTCACTTTTGGATGAACACATATAGAATACATAATTACTTGTTGCGGTGATAACTATCATGATGTAATAAATAAAACAAGAATAGAAGGAGCAGAGTTTAAATGGTTCGATAATGTGCCTGCATTCGTGACAAAATAAGAGAATTTTCACTGCCCTTGCTATCTGTTAGAAGCCAAGGTTATAACTTTATTAGGTACTATTTTCCTCATGTCTCTCATAGTTTAAAAAATTGACCCACTTAAAGAAAACTTATATTTGGTTTAAGTTACCAAAATGGCTTCAAATTAAGGACCAGTGTACAATAAAAGCAATATGGCCCTTCACCGCACAATATAGAATATCTATTACAACATGATCAGCTCTCAAAACCAAATTTAAAACTCTCATTAGTAAACATCTCTCATTAGGCAGTAAAGGTTGCTCAAAATGATATTGTAGTTTTAGATTTTAATCCCATCATCAGAGAGAGAGAGAGAAATTAAGAAAGTCGGTAGACATGATGAGAATGAGTTTCTGTTAGGATCAGAGTACATTATACTTACAATGAGATCAGGTCATCTAGTTTTATTTATTTATCTGATTAGATTTTTAGTTATAGAGTCACTAGGTTATCTTTATTTATTGTATAAATAACCAAACTATTCTCAATGAAACTACCAAGGTGAATTTTGAGAAGATATGTAGTTCTTGAATTTTATTGTGTAGTGAAGTAATGTTTTAGATCAGGTGATTCATTATCCTAATCTTATTTTTGTATATATTCAGAAGTGTTCTAGTAAGAAAGTCTACCATGAGTGGGATTGTGACTTCACCCATCCCCACCCACAAGATGCTCAACATATTCCACTCCTCCCCTTGGCTCTTGTTGAGGTCAACGTCTACCCTTGCTCCGGAGCGGTCATAATAGTGGTCGAGTCCTTGCCCTCATCATTAAACCTTTGTTATGTCATTTCCTATCATCAATTGGTTTTGGGATAAGTGATAGCTCAATAGAGTGTAAGATCCTACACTCTTATATTGTATGTAATTTTTAATTTGATCCATTATTCAAGACTCAAGAGCTTGATGTAAACAAGGTGAAGTTTGATCCAGATGGCAAATGTGTTCAATATCAGTTTATCACAAGATCACATCTCTATATATAGATCCCACTCCTGGATTCGCCACATCCTGAAAAGGATTAAGATTCTTAATCCTTTTTAAACAAGATTAACCACAATAAAAAAAGGATACATATGTAACATTTTTTACTTGTGATCAAGAGCCAGCCCGTGGTGTTTAAAATATTTATACTAACCCTACTAATGCCTCAAAGTTTTGTAGGATTAATGATGAGTGGACGATATTTAATATAGTATCGAAGCCAATTAGTCGTGAGCGCTCCAAGTGAATTATACCCGAGGTAGAATTTTGAAAAGTAGTTCCATTGCATCAACAGACTCCTCAAGATTTTGATAGGACTGGTTAGGAGAGGAAATTTAATGTGTGGCATAGTGGAGAATGGAAGGTGCTCACTATTGTTACCTTGAGGTTATGGTTCCAAGTCATGCTATCCAATATTGATAAAAAAAAATAAAAAAAAGAATTTTACTTATGGTTTTTTCTAATTAGGAGACTAATGGAATTAATCAGACTCATGTCTAGCTGAAGGTTTGGTATATCAGGTAATGACCTGTGATGTTTGCTTTATGTATTTATGGGAAGTTGTAGTGCTGTTTAGTTTAGATGATGTTTCACTTTTTCAATATTCCACTTTGTTTGCCTATCAAGAATGAAGATCAGCCAATTTCCTCCCATTTCCAAAGAAAGATGGGAGGTTCCTAATAATCTTAAGATGATTTTCCATTTCCATACATTAATCTATTACTGGACCTACATTACCTAATCATTTATCTCTATTATTCAAGAAAAATCCAGTAATAAAACAAATCAACTCTCACACGCAACAAACATAAAAGGCCTTGAATCTTTCTTGTTCTCATCTTTATGATGTGTGATCCTTGGGTCCAATCACTAAGATTCTAAACCAATCGCAACTTTCAATCACTTCACGTATCTACATCTACATCTCCACCTTATTGTTGGAAGTAGGTGGGCCTCGTAGATAGGTTTTCAAAACTTTTGACCCACTTGATACAGGGATCAAGTACCCATAAGGCCATAAACCAAATCCAGGATGCATAACCCTCAATCTCATGATCATGTATAGTAAATACAACTATCTAAAAGATAGAAACAAGCAGCCAACAAGCATCCATAAAAATCTACAACATGCAACGAAGTAGATAATGCCTTTGGAGCTCGGTTGTGCTCTAATGGAGAAGTTGATGACTTTCTTTTATATAGAACTCTTCCACAAGATTATATCAGAATCTCCAACACCTCTTAGCCTTCCACGCTATGACCCGAATCAGATCTCTCTTCTCAAAAAGATTGGTGGAACCTTCAAGAGAAAACCCAACTCGAAACTCCAAGGAACTAGAAAGGGAATAAAGAAGAAAGATGAGCAACTATTGCACACTTTAGGGATGGACGTTTTTCTCCTATATTGTTGGACGTCCAAGAGGAGAGAATTCCCCTTTTTATAGCACTTTAAGCCTCCTCTTTTCCTATTTGAAATAGAAGTCTCACTTCCATATCAATTAGTAAGTATTCTATTATCACTATTAGAAGTCCTATTTCAAATAGAAATAGTAACTTTCTAATTCATTCCTTTAAGAGTTCAAGTAGGATTAGTATCTATCTAATAACTTGGGCTAGCGTAGGGACCACTAGGGATTCCATAATAAGCTAGCTCCAACTGGGACACGCGACCCCACATTTCATGTAAAATCCGAGCCCACAGTTAATTGCAAATAACACCATTATATAAATGCAATTGCACTCCAGTCTTAGGAATAAATTATATAAAAGACCATAAACTTCCCAATCACTACAAGTATGCCCTTTTATCAATATCCATGGATCAATTGGAATAAAACTGTCTCTTCCAATTTAGTTCCACATTTTATTATCCTTGAGCCACAATTAATCACAGTGATCATCAGTACCATCCAATTAACTCTTAATCGAGATGGGTGCGCACTTACTAATGATAAATCCATTAATTGGCACAATGGGATAATAGAGATAGGTTCCATCTTGAACATTCAATGTTCCCACAGTCCTACTACCACATACCCAAGACACCGAGGTGTTGACCTACAGTTGGCCTCACTCATTGGTGACTCAAAGCAAATAAATAGATAGAAACTTGAGTTCATCAATGTCTTAGGATTGAGAGCCTATTGCTAGGGAATTATGAGAGCATACCTTATTATTGAGACGGAATTCCATAAGGTGCTTCTCATGGTCCTTCAATACATCCAATGTACTAGCACCATGATCCAGAATCTTCCATTCTGATGATCGAGACAAATCACACTATCTCATAGTGATCAAAGTGCTGCAATCTTATCAAATGAGATGCCCGGTCTCATCACTGGTTGTGAAGCTATTTAAGTATAATATTTGTTACATATGTCTCCCGTATGTGGATCTCATCCATACACATAGATCACGTCTAATATACTAATGGGACCCGGTTCAACTCATGAACCATTATGTCATATGTATTGGTCATGTGCATGAAGTAATGAAATAACATTTATCTCATGAAAGTAAAGCATGATTTTATTGATAAATAAATAAATTGATCAATTTATCAAATCAACTGATGGATTGAGTCCATACAATCTAACACTTATAGCATTCACTCCTCACCTCATATCCTTCGGCTCTGTCGTTAACAATCCTTCAATGTAGCTCATTTGACTGTAAACTCCATTGTATTTTATGCAGGCAAAGAGGCCCCAAATATAAGTAGTCATGTAGGGGTAGTTCCTTGAGATGTGGTGCTCGTCCTGTTGCCATTGTTGGTGTGGCATTTTGTGGGCCTGGATAAGTTCAGATGGAGATGAAAATAAGTAAGTGGGCCATGAAAAAAGTAGGTATGGGTCTAGAATTTGAAACACAGTTAGTGTACACTGCACCATCTCAAGTTCGGCACAAAGTTTTCACCTAAACAAAACACTATATATGTGCAGACAGTTCATCGCATATGTTGGATTACAGGAGTTTGCCCATCACATCTGATCTTCCATCACATCTGATCTTCATAAATTAAGTAGTGTGCTTATATGGTTCCTTCAGTAAACACATATCTCATGAGATTAGAGCACATTTGGCACAAACTTGTATTTGCATATACCGATCTATCCTAGTCTAGATTAGCTCATTAAAATGGCCCTTCTAAGCAGGGGTTTCTGCACCTCTTTAAACTGCATGCATTTAGGCCCTAATCCTCAATCTAACCAAGCACAAACCTGGGTACACGTCTGGCCTACTACCAGCCCAAGCTAAGTGTTCTTGATGAAATTAGGGCCCAGAATTTGGTTCTAGAGTTCAGATCTAGCTTGCACATCCAAACCAGGCCGCAATCCAACACGATATAGGGAGTAACAATCTGACGGTGATCATCCATCCTCAGTGGTGTGAAGAGAAATGAATGGGCCTGTGCCGAGTGGGATTGGGCTTGGACCAAATGGACCATGGGCCAGAATGCTACCAGATCTTGTAGAGGGCCATGGAGCATGGACATTTTCTGTATGGTTTACTCAACATCATGTTCAATTATACATGGTTTTTGGGATTTTGTGGAAATCTTCCGGCTCTAATCCACCCCCTTCCTTGTTATATAAATCATTGGCTAAGAGAAAAATAGCCCATCTCCTCATCCATGTACAATTGAGGATGGCAATGGGTCAGTCTAAATGGGCGACTCACCTTGACTTGTCCCTATCAAGGGTGGGTTTCATAGTGATTACATAGCCAGATGGATTTATAAATTTTGACCAGACTTAAGTTTTGGCTGTTATGCTCGGCGCCAAATCCTTTTAAATTTTACTAGATCTTAATTCATATACGACAAGTAGTGCAATTGGCTGCAGAGAAATCCTCTTTTTCTCTCTGCATAAAATTACAAAGTCCTTTGTATGCCCTCAGCTGCAGAGCCTCTGAAACTACTTGCAAGTTCAGCATGACAGGTAATCTAGTTCCCCTCTTCTTTTTCCTTTTGGTTTTCTTTTCCTCCTTGCATCGCTCACCTGTTTAGAGCTCTTTTTTGGTTTTTGTTGCTGGGATCCCATTGATCAGCTGTAATTCTTCTTTCCTCTTTTCTTGTTCTTGCTTAATACAATTTACCCTTATAGCAAAAAAAAAAGGTAGTGCAATTGGCAGAGGATATCTAGAGATGTCAAATGGGCGAGGCCGGCCCGGTTCAACACGGCCCGCGGCCTGGTCAACGGCACAGCCCGTGCCATGGGCCGTGTTGGGTAGAGAGCATTAGACACGTCAGGCCCGTTTGGCCCGCCAGGCATGTGGGCCGATCCCTACAGCCCGCCAGACCCAAAAATGGCTAGTTTTTTTAAAAATTGTCCATGTAAACCCCCCTCCATAAAACAGTCATATAAGGGTATAAGGGGTATTTTGTGTCATTTTCAAGTTTACATGGTCTATAAATACTCTAACCCTCCCATTCTTTTCAGTGGAGTAGGTCGAGTTTGACCGAACCACTTAAATATCTTTGTCATTCTCTGTGCTTGTGCTCTAATTTTTAGTTTTAATACCGAAAAAGAGAAAAAAAAATAATTGAAAGAAAAATTAAAAGAGGCAAGCCGAGCACGGTAGGCACGAAGGGCCAGCACGACCCGTTTGTCTGGTGGGCCCTGCCGGGCATGCCTATCTAGAGAAGTTAGACTGATGGGTTTTCAGTTAAATTCTGTTAATATAAAAGAAACTGATTCATTTAGTTTTTGCATTTAACAATTTAAAAAGAGTCTGTAGCATCAAACTCAATGACATGAGATGGGTTTGGTATCACAAGCATAAAAAAAAAAACCCATCATAGATCGGAACATTAATGGGTAGGAATAGAAGTCAAGGCGCGAGTCCAGGTTGGCCCAAACCATACCAAAACTTCCATAACACTAGTTCACCCCTCCATATAGCCAGCCAACATCAAAACCTCAGCTCTCTGACATAGATGTGGAGAAAGGGTCGGATTAAAGTGGGTCATCTACATGTTGAAGTTCAGCTGGGTATCCGACCTGTTTGTAAAACGGGTCAGGTAACCCCAATCCACACTCGATTAAAGACAATCCGACCCGACTGATTTAACTCGACCCAACCTTACCCAACCCAACTTGTAGAAGCCATTTTAAAGTAGTAAATGTAAGGAAATTACATTTAAGTCCATTACTTGACCACAAGTCCTTTCCTTTCCCGAATTGTGGTCATTATAGGAAATTTGTTTTCTTATGATACATGCTATTCCTTACTCAAAAAGGTTTCTTAATGAGATGTATTTCTTAATATTCTCTACTTTGATGGATGGTTGGGATTAAGTCTAAGGAAACTCTAATTGGAAATTCGGTCCTCTTTTCACCTATAAAACAAACCCTTTCGTCCATCACAAAGGGTTCACAAAAAAATCAACACATTAGGTTTTATAGGCAAGGGAAGAAAAACTGAAACCATTCACCTAGCCTCTTCCTCGACGGATCACTGCATCAATCAGCAACAGCACCAGACTGCAGGATCAGAAAGCTCTCTGCATCAAGATGTCTGGAGGTACTCTTTAATTTATTTAAGATTAAATCCTACACGTGATTATCATGTTGTTCACGATCTTAAGGTTCATGTTAATAATAGTATAACAGTAAAGTCATATTTGAGTTATGTTGTAGGCCAAAGTCAGCTCAAAGTACAAAAATATAAAACTACCAGACCATTTAATTCGGTTTAGGTCAACAGGTTGACCATAATCTGGCCATTTTAAACGGGTTTAGCATGTCAGCCCTAATTTGACCCTTTTTAGTACGGGTTAGATTTATCTGACCCGTGACCCACCTGTATAGGATGTGGGTGAGACTATGTGGGATAGGCCAGATTTTTCCACCCCTAGTCTTAAAACACTCATCATTTAAACCACTTACATTCAAGACTTGTGCATCACAATGGCCATATAAGGACATGAATTATTATAAGCTGTAACTGCATGGAACTGATCTGACACCACTAATGTATTATAAGATAATTTTGATTTCCTTTTTGTTCTATTTCTTCTGCTTATGGGGGTGACTGTGGAGGGCTGGACAAATTTTTTTTTTTTTTTTCTTTGTTGCTATCGAATGGTTCTCAACCCTTTGGGCTAGACTAATATCTTCGGGCCCAGAGGGAAGCCCAGAGGACCCAGAGGGCTAGACTAATAGCTCAGTGTCATTGTGCAGTTTCCAACCTACTATCACCGTGGTCCTAGGCCAACTAAGCTACCCCTTGGAATTAAGGGCTGGACAGTAGGAGAATTCTAAACGTAGGTAAAGGGACAAGAAAGCTTAGGTCCAATATTCTGTCTTGACCAGGGTTGGCACTAAGATGACGGCAAAAAAGTCATATTTGACCACCTCCTGATGTTAACATGGATAGCGGTCTGCACAAAATTTGGCAGATGTGTATCAGATAAGTGAAGGGGGTTTTAGGGAAATTCATGGTTGGACACTCTACATCCAAGTTGTTTGATTTCCATAGTTCTTAGATTTGGAATTCAAGGTAAAATGGTTTTTCTAAGATTTGCATGGAATTGAACTTGCATGGTAAGGTGGGTTCCAAGAAAGGATTTATTAAAGAGGCGAGGGTCAGATGAGGATATAAGATTGAGATGTATTTTCCTATGATTTGATTTATTGGGATGATGGCTTGGTATTTTCCATCAAAGAGAAGATTATTCGATGACCATCTCTAAAAAAATGGGCTCTTGGTATACATTTCTGTTGAATTGTAAATGATGTGTGCAGTTTGCTTCTAATGCACCTGGTTGGAGTTTTAAAATTTCTTTGGCATTTTGTATCATGTAATTGAATTCCTGAAGGAGATTTGTGTGCATTTTGTGCAGTTTTAAAACTTACCCTTTATACAAAAAAAAAAAAAAAAAATTCCTGAAGGAGTTTAGGATCAAAGAAATACGAGTGAATAGTCAAAAATAACCATCAAATACTCTCCGTTTTAATGAAAAATAAACGGGGCGGGGCGGGGGTGGTGGTTTATATAACCCACCCCCCAGCTTGCACCTAAATGAGGTCCAAACCTTTCATTTCTCTGGGCCTGAAACACCTGTGATCCATCTAGTACCCTCTCTATTCATTATTCATCCTACTGTTACTAACAATTGGATCAAAAATACAAAAATATCAATGCCTTTAAATCCATTTAAAGTTTTAGTGCTACAGTCAAAGGCCTTTGGATGATGTCCTGGGACCTGGGGTTGACCTTTGAACAAATATAGTGTCAATGAGTATGAGTTATTTCCATACATCCCACCCACCCATATAGTTGTAATTCCTCCAAGTGGGCCCCACACCCCCTTGGAGGAAGTGGGCCCCACACCCAACTACCTGGGCCCTCCGATTAGGGACCAGTGTACAAATCACTCAGATGGTCACTCATCACAGAATACAAGCCGTCCATTATAAGACAAAGCACCAAAATCAACATTTGTCGGATCCAATCATCTTTCTTTGAATCAAATCTCATGTTCATAGATTGATCAACATATCTAGGGTTTTTTTTTTTTTTTTTTTGACACCTTCTTAACTACTGACGATCTGCAGTGCTCCTAATTTATCATCCTGCCTTTGAAATTTGATTCCATTTAAGCTTACCATCATTGTCAAGTTCAAATTGCATTTATTAGTCACATTCACATTTGTCCAACGATTTTTTTTTTTTTTTTACTCAAACTCACTCCTTAAGTTTGATGGGTGTATTAGAATTAGTTTTAATATGTTAGGTAGGTTAATTAAGATTCTCTGTGTATTAGTTAGGATTTGGCAGATCTTGGGAGATCATAAATATAGTTGTGGCGTTCGTGATACATTTATTTCAGTATCATAATTAAACATATATAGCAAAATGATTGTCTTCTGCATAAATAAATACAGGTAATATTTATATAGTACAATTAACATTTCTGACAGTCTTTTGAAGAAGCAATCTTAAACATGATTCTAAACCTAAAATTATATATGAAGCGAAGTGGATTCGACTTCCAATTTCACTGTCAATTTCAAATTTGATTTTGACTCTTCTCATGTTGACCTCTTACTAATATCACTTATTAATCATCCTACTAATATTAGCCCTATTAATAACGTTCTTTTTACTAATCCAATGTTACAGAAACTCTTTCCTCTTCTCTCTATGTTTCTATTCACGTCTCTACATTTCTCACATTTAAACGCCACAAGCCCTTTCCTCTTCTCCATCATCTCTAATAAATAACTCATTGATTTTTTTTATTAGGGTTACACTCTAAACTATTTCTATCGATTTTTTATTTTAGACCTTTACAGTATAACTACCACTAATTACATTGCCCGTACTCAGCACGGGGGGCTTTCGCTAGTTAGATTGATAGGACGTTACACCTGTCGCAACTTTTGTTGCGCAACTAGTAAAATGCGTGGTCCGTGATTCGAACACCCAACCCACTACTAAAATGTCTAATCTACCAAGCTCTGATACCATTTATAGGATCTTACACCCCAATGCCCGACCTACCCTACCAGGCTCTGATACCACTTGTAGGATCTTACACCCAATTGAGTTATTCATAACCAATCGATGATGGGAAGCGACATAACAATGGTTTTGTAGTAAGAGCAAGAGCTCGACTACAATTATAACCGCTCAGGAGCAAGGGTGGACATTGACCTCAACAAGATCCTACCAAGGGCTAACTAATTAAATTTGGAAAGTCGTACTTTTTAGTCTCGAATATTCTAACAATGGGGAACAATTATAGATATAGTCTTTTAGGATTAGTCCTATCGATTTGATTAGAGAAAAACCTAAATCATTTATTAAATAATTGAACCCATGCAAGGGCAAAACCAGGGGGCAGGGAGTGGCCATGGCCTCCCCAAAGACTTTTGAAAACATTATGTTCTATTTCTTATTCTTTTTCATTTTTTTACGCATAACATCCTTACAAATTTGTTCTACAAAGTAGACTCCTCAAAGATAATTTTAATCTGCCACTGATGACTGCACCTTAGAGCTTCCATAGACGAAAATTAGTCGACTAGTCTTAACCATTAGAATGTAAAACCATTCAATGTAATATTTTGCATTTATCCATCACATACTCATCCCACTTGTGGAGATTCTTTGACTTAGTACAAGAGCATGTAACATAGTCGGAAGGTGTTCATTGTTACAACCACGAGCATCTAACATAGTCGGAAGGTGTTCATTATTACAATTGCAATGTTATGTATTCGAGCCATGTTATCATTTAAAATAAATACCAATAGAAAGAATAAGAAAACAGCAAAAACTTTTGACTAAAAAATAAAGTTCTACTACAGTAGTGAACAAAAAATATATATTAAAAAAGTTTTACTTGAGAAAGTGGACAATTGGTCTTTGGTGTTGGGAAACACTCAAACGTGTGCCCCTCGTTTGCATTAAATACATATCTTAATGGAGACTAATTGTTTCTAAAACCTTAAAATTTTAAACAGTTGTTACATGGGCACACGAACGTGCATGTACTACACATCTATATTTCCATGTAGTTCAGCTATCAAATCCAGCAAGAATTCCATCTATATTCGATAACAACCTGTTCCTGTTTCCATGTAGTTCAGCTATCAAATCCAGCAAGAGTCCCATCTATATTTGATAACAACCTGTTTGTGCACATGTAACATGTTTATACTGCTAGGGCCAGGCCACAAACTCCTTAGTCATCCACCATGGGATGCTTTGGGTGCGTTTGGCATCGTGTCATTTGGATGTTCCCATGTTCCCACGAGATATGAGTGTAGAAAACATGTTTGGTATGTGTAAATGATTATTCTGAATTTTATTCTCATGGGAAGGAATCTCAAAATCTTAACCTGCCGGCATAAGAAAGTTGGAATAAAAAAACTTTATTTTTTTTAAGAGACAACTTGCTGGCATAATTATTTCTTTCTTATCTCTTGCCTTCTAAATAATATCATTTAAAGATCCTAAATCCTCTTACTTATCTTAAATGTAGGCCCCCACGTTCACAATCTCAAATGAGGTTGCCCCACTTTATAAGTCCTAGAGGTGGGTCACATGGTCACAATTACAAAAGGTGTGCCCCTATTATAATTCTTTAATGGTGGGACCACATTATAAATCGTTTATAGAGGTAGGCATTATGTTGTAATTTCTCTTTGTGGGTCCTGTATCCACAATCACATTTTAATGGTGGCCCCATATTCGAATTTCTAAATGTGGGTACTACATTGTAATTTTTTAAAGGTGGGTCCCGTGTTCACAATTAACAAAAAGTATAGCCCCACATTTTAATGATGGCCCCATGTTCGGATTTCTAAATGTGGGTACCGCTTTGTAATTTTTTAAAAGTGAGTCCTGTATTCACAATTAACAAAAAGTATGGCCCCACATTATAATTCCTATGAAGGTGGGCCCGCATTGTAAATTTTATAAATGTGCTACCCCATTTTTTAATTTTTAAAGATGGGCACCACATTCTAATTTCTAAAGGTAGGCTCTATGTCTACAATTACAAAAAATGTGGCTCTATTTTGTAATTCATAAATATGAGTCACATGGTCTTATTTACAAAAGGTGGACCCACATTATAAATCCTATGCACGTAAGCCCATATTCTAATTTATAAAGGTGGATCCCATATTTACATTTACAACAAGTTGGCCCACATTATAATTCTTATAAAAGTGGGCCCACATTATAAATCCAATGGATATGGGTTCTATGTTCTAGTTTTTAAAGGTTGGTACCACGTTGAAACTTCTACAGGTGGGTCTCATATATGATAATAATAGTACTACAAACAATAAAAGGGGTCCCACATTGTAAATCCTATGTTTGCTACTTGGAGCAAAACTTTTATAATGTTACCAAACAAGTTCCGTACGGCATATTTTTAGTAGAGTAATTTCATATAATATTGCCAAACAAGTTCCGCAGAGTATAGACTCGGCACAATCTGATCTCAGCACAACCTAATCCGAGCACAAAATTGGGAACAACAAGAGAATAATGCCAAACAGGCCCTTTGTTTCCGACTTCTTAGAGCATCTCTAAGAGAACCTTCAAATTTGGAGATGCCTAATTGAAACTGAAGGCTTATGTGGCACAATCTGAAGTTTGTACATTTGGCATCTCTCTTAGGCAACTTCAAGAGAGATGTCAAATTATTATTTTATCATTTTCTCTCTTGCACAATCTCACCTCTTCAAATGCTATCATTTGTCAAGTGATTATTTAATTAAAAATAATAGATTTGATATATGCTTTTCCATATGCCAAATTTGACATAGGGGATGCACGGCCAGATGCCAAACTTAGGCACCTCTGTTGGAGGGCTTACAAATGCCTTATATTATCGTTTGGACATGAGGTGGACAATAGACTCCTCTGTTGGAGTTGCTCTAATAGCCAATTTTTTGTTGATTTTGATAAACATTAATCGATAGTGTCAGGAAGTTCCATTTTCATGTGAAGAGATATGTTGTAGTGAATTGTTTTCTTTGTGAAAGGGATATGTCCTCTGGGCAACTAACATTGTAGTGGATGTCCACCCTTTCCACTTAGGGGTTGCAATTTTGCTCCGCCCCGCCCCGCCCCGGCTTGCCCGCTCCGCCCCGCGCGGGTTTTCCCCGCCCCGATCCTTAGGTGGGGCGGGGACGGGGAATAAAACTGTGCCCCGGGGGGGGCATGGCGAGGATGGGTTTGCTTTTTTTCCAGCCCCGTTACCCCTCCCCGTACCCCGCCCCGCCCCGCCATTAAATAAGTTTATATATATATGTGTATATATATGTATATGTATGTGTATGTATATATGTATATGTGTGTATATATATGTATATGTATGTATGTGTGTATATATATGTATATGTGTGTAACAATCTAGAATATAATAATATATTTTAAATAAGGTAAAACATTACAAGAAATGAAATTTGGTCTAGTGGTAAGGCAAATCTCTAGTTACTCCCCCACCCAAGTTTGAATCCCAAGTCTTGCACATTTAAAATTTTTAGGCGGGGGCGGGGAACCCCAATTCCATCCCCGATCCGCCCCGTTGCCATCCCTATTTCCACTGGATGTATAGGTGGATTACATTTACGGCTACACCACACATTGTTGTTAGATGGGGATTTGACAATTCAATGCCTTTTAGATACTCAATTTCCAAATTCATGACTCAAAGATACTAAATGTCACCATAGTCGTTTGACCTTAGATCCCATGATATCATGGGTTTTTAAAAACCCATGATATCATGGGATCCAAGTAGCTTTTCAACTTTTAACATGTAGATCCCATGATATCATGGGTTTTTAAACCCATGATATCATGGGATCCAAGGCAAAAAAAAAAAAAAAAAAAGGGAAGACCGGAGTCAAAGGACTCTAGTGACATTAGCTTACTTTGAGTCATGAATTTGGGAATTAGGTATCTAAGAGGTACTGAATTGTCAAATCCCCTTGTTAGATTAGCACGGTTTGTTTTCCTCGTTTTATTGTAAAAAAATGAGAAAATTTAGTTTTTCTAGGGACAAGTATTTTAGTTCATATCCGCTTGGGGAATGGTTACACCCGGCATAGATTTTGTTCCCACATCTTGTGTTTGAGTCCCACCCCAAGGCATATGTTGCGTGCGTTGTCATGTGTGTGCCCAAGCGAATAGTCCTGTCGGGTGAAAATACTATGGAATACGATACCCACATCATTCAAAAGGAAAAAAAAAATCTTTTTATTTCAAGCGAAACAATTTTTAGTATAATTTTTTTATTTTTCACTGTTGTCTAATTGTAATGAGATTGGAGTCTAGTATTTCCTTGGGGGGTATGCCTAGCGCAGGACTGGAAACCAAGAAATTTTCCTCGGGGGGCGCCTAATATGTAAAAAAATTGGAGGTGGGGGGCAATATGAAAGAAAACTGATTTTTTTCCTTTAACATTGGAGGGTTTTCAAACTTTTTGAGGGGCCAATATAAAAAAAATTAGAACACTAGGGGGTTTTCCAAATTTCATTGGGGCCATGGCCACCCAGCCCTCCTCTAGTTCCACCCATGGCCTTGCAAACAACCCATCAATAAGTCAATGAAATCGCATTTATTTTCGATGAACAAATATATATATATATATATATGGGGCAAGCTCTCCTAAGCTGTAGCTTAGCTTATCCTAAGCTGAAACAGGACTAGTCCCACAAGTCAAATTCGATTATGCTGTTTTTTGCATGATGATCGGCTCCAAAATCAAGCTAAATCCAATTAAGACTGCATTTTTCAGTTCCATCATGCAAAAAACAGATATAATCAATTTTAATTTGTAGGACTAGCATTATTCCAGCTTAGGATAAGTTAAGCTGCAGCTTAGGAAAGCCCTACTATATATATATATATATATATATATAGCATTTTTTTGTCTTAAGTGTATGAATGGTGAAATGCAAAAGAGTTTTTTCTCCTCTTTCTTCAATGTTTTACAAAAAGGTGTTCTCTTCTTTCTTTCTTTTTTTCTCTCTCTCTTTTTTTTTTTTTTGTAAATGCTCTTTTTTCTACATAATATATAATATATATTTTTTGTCTTTTTCAGCATTTCACTTGTGATTTCTTTGTGAACTATTTATTCTTCCATGCAATACAAATTTGCTAATTCCTGTTACTAGAGTTAAAAGAGATTAAAATTGAAGATAACCATTGTGTGGGCAACCTTGCTTGCCATTTTTAGACTCCTAATCTAATACAAATTTGATAAATGATCAAATATCAATTGGGTGACAAGTTTTAAATTACATCTAAGATCAAGAAGCATAGAAATTTCAAACAGGGTTGCTTACAGCTAATCGACCCCACAATACTGCCATCTCTCTCTCTCTCTCTCTTTCTCTCTCTCTCTCTCATTAAGATATTAAGAAAACAACATGGGAAATAAAACAAACACACAAAGAAATCTCATTAAGAAAGAAATCAACAGGGGAAATAAAACAAACACACTAAACATACTAAAGACTCCCAACCACCATCCAAAGACCAAAAGAAGACCTCTACATGTCCTTCGACTACAAAAACAAAAAACCAAAATGCCGTGTCTCTTAGATGATACTACGTTTGCAATACCAAAAGGCGGCCTTTGTCTTTCCACATATTTATCAAAAACATGTATATTAAAAGAGTCCAAATACTGGAATGAGTTGTGTGAGAGATTAAGTGAAACTCCATAGTGGAGCCAACATATTGAGAGTTTAAACCGCTCAAAGAAATGCTGTCCTTTTGCATGAGATGTAACAAATTCCCACTTTACCAGCTATAGTAAAAAGTAAATAAATAAATAGCTTTTTTTAGAGTAGAATTTTACCACATCTCATATAAGAGGAGAGCATTTTCTTTTGACCAATTTAGGTTTTTAACTTGTAAGCTTTACCTGAGAACTTCAACTTTTTTTTTTTTTTGATAAGTTGGACTACTGGTCAAGAG
Organism: Umbellularia californica; assembly: GCA_028538565.1. NCBI lineage: Eukaryota > Viridiplantae > Streptophyta > Magnoliopsida > Laurales > Lauraceae > Umbellularia > Umbellularia californica. Next base: position 74,947,459 of record JAPQWN010000006.1, on the reverse strand, counting down.
TGATACTTCAAAACTAGAACACCCAAGGATGATTAATCCCGGAGCATATTTGTTGTACTATGGTGTCAACACTACACAACCATATGTGTGTTAGCACCTTGGAGCTACAACTTGAATAACATGAAGGAAAGGGTTTTTTTTTTTTTCCTCACATGACACTCAAATTCACAAACTCGAATGCTACATTTTTCTATTCAGCTGGGTATTTATTTTGAGTGATTTAAATTATAAGAAAAACTTCAATATGAGGTTTCGCTCAAACCCATAAGAAGGAGGAAAGAGCATACAGGCCACACGAGTCCTCAGTTATCACGGAGGAAGCCTTTCGTACACTTCCATTTTAATGTACCTATGCGTGCCAACAAAATGAAAGAAAGTTTCAGTCACAAATCACCTTTTGATTGATTGAGGCAGGTGCCATGTTTTTCATGTTATCAATAATTCTGTATCTACCTTGATGAACTCTCTAAGATTTCATGATCCGATTTTAAAATTTTTAAACAGATAAAAATAAATGGTTGTTATTAAATTTCACGTCGAGATGATGAATCTATTATATATTATAATAGGGTTGGAAAACTCACTGAATTGACTTGTGACTAAACTAAGTCACCTCATGTTAGACAAGGTTCAAATCAAATCTAAGGGAAGCTGAATACATGAATAAAATGTTGTAAGGCTTTAGATGAAGGGTTGATGATGATCTAAACTATTGGGACAACATTTCCATTGGGCCTAAACTATTGGGACAACATTCAATTTTTATACAGGCCGTTGACTAGTAGGCATAAGATGAAGGGTTGATGATGATCCGATTGGCCTGAAATTTTAATAGAGATGTAGAACCCATCGAGGTCTTTCAATCCCCCAGCTTCTCACCCCTAGGTGCGCCCCAAGTACAGGCCGCACCAAGGTGCCCATGGCCACACAAGTAAAGGGCACCCAAGTGATCAGCCCCGTATAGTGAGAGAGAGAGAGAGAGAGAGAGAGAGTGGTTGCGAGAGAGGTGGGCACAGACACTGGTTGCGCTTCCTCTTGACATGCAAGCAAACCAAATGTTATTTTATACTAAAACTTTTTACCTCGTTTTGGACTCCGAATTCTCTCCGAGGTAATACAAACTCATGAAAACTGTGAGGTCCACGTTTTTCACCCATATATTTTTCAAGAGATCTACTCATGAAGATCTCAATCATGTAAATCACCTTCTTTTTATATTACTTTTTTATATAGAAAGCCTATACTTATGAAAAATCCAAGTCCCTAAACATAAGAAAGTACATTTTTATAGAGATTTTTATTTATTTATTATTATTATTTTTATAACGGAGGATGTCCCAGTCCTTTGGGCCGGACTAATTCCTACGGGCCGAGGGGAATCCCATTAAATCCCATGTTGCCCTAGTATGATAGCACAATTTTGAACCATCAACCTTCAATAGCCTATGGTCCTAAATCAATTGAGTTACCTTTGAGTTACAGAATTCATTTCATAAATATTTTGAGCTCACCTGGTGAGGATGAATTGGTGGTCCCAGACCTAGATATTTTCTGAACTGTGGCGATGCTATCAGGGTCTACCCATGGATACTATTTTTACATCAAGTCAAAGCAAAGGTTTTCTTTATACTAGAACTTTTGCCACGTTTTGTTGTCTGGATTCTCTCTGAGGTTCGAACTGCTGAGAAATATGTGAGATTCACGTTCTTCAAGTGAGCCTTTTCTTTTCTTTTTTCTTTTTTTTCTCACCTTAATTTTCCGATGGCATGGGTATCCATGAGGTGTTTAACCCAAGAGGACTATTTTTTCGGGTAGCACCCACTAAACTCACACAAATACACACCGGGCAAATTTAGGGTCAGTTTTAAATACAAAACATGGGGAGCAAACCCCACCCTTATGTCACTCCATCGAGCAAGCTTACATATGAAAATCTAAGTCATCAAAGATATATATATATATATATATCCTGTTTTTTAAGGATGTTTTTCAAACTTTTTTCTTCACCCAGCGTTAGATTAAGCATATAACGTGCATGATTCTTTCATAATATTTATTTATATATTTTGTAACTCATTAATCTTTCGACAGGCCAACTCATATTGCAAAGAAATATGATGAAGGCTTTATATGAGAAGAGTACTTAGTTGCGAGGTTTAGCTCATAAGTGGGCTTCACCTAGTCTCTTTATTAGCATAAAATATATAGGACTTCACGGTGAAATGAGTGCCACCTAGATTTCTAAAGAGGCATGGTGTGAAGGATATGAGGTGAGGGGCAAAGGATATAATGTAAAGATGTAAATGAAACCTTGAGTTTTTTAAGTAATCAATTACTAGGCTGATATTTGGGTATTCTTTTCTCATCTTTCCGTGATGCGATTTTCATTAAAAGGGAGGTTATTTGATGCTCGTTTTGGATATTCACTTTACATTCTTCATTTTTAAGTACTTATGAAAATAAAATCCTAAATATTCAATTACATAAAACAAACTGCCCTAATAAATCTCACAAATTTCTTTTTTATTTGAGCAGCAAAGGATTTTGACTCATTTGATAGCGGGCTCGACAACTATTTAAGTAAATGTGTCCAGCGCTCAAACAATAACATGAGACATTTATTTTGAACAGTTTGATTTTCTTTTTTAAATGTAGCCAGTGAAACGCCTCACGAATTTCATTTGAGCCTCACTACATATTTATTCCAATCAACCAAATCTCCGTCAGCCCAAAAAAATAAAAAATTAAAAAGAAAGAAAAGCCAAATCTCTATACATGATTTAATTAGTCAACTTGAAACACCCACTACATTAAACATATTCTAACGGGATAAAATAAAGGAACAAGAAATGCTAAATTGGCTAAAGTTTGATTTATACAATATTTCTGTGTCTAAATCTTAAACTGCCTATAGTTTAATTTATACAACATTTCTATGTTTGATATCTATCAACAACAGAATAGCAGAAGGATATCCTATACGAAAGAGTTTTTTTGGAGAGACTAGCACGAATGATTCAAGAAATCAAATATATCCATAGAATACAAAAGCCCACTTTGGTAATGATCAATGATAGTTTCAAATTGAGAATTGCAAGGCAGTTTTCAATGGGGTGACCAAGTTTCGAACCAGGCCAACCCCCGAGTCCCTATTACCTCATATGTGCGAGTCAGTCTTTATTATATGTGTGCATTTTTTATTATCTCACATGTGTACGTGAGTTATCCGCCTTTTGCATGTGCGAGTTTCCATTATCTCGAATGTGCAAGTCTCTAAGTGATCCAGCCCCTTAGCTGGATAGTTCCACACTATTTATATCTTAAACAGTAATAGAATTTGAGATATATGAAGATTTTACATATACAACCTGAGTCATTCAATATTTATTCATGTAAAAATAGTGCTTCCAAACAAACATGGTACTATGTCTCATTTGTAGAAATTTTATGTGTAAGATTCATACATGTGAATCCCATTTACACATCATATGCATAAAATGCAAACAACTCATTATAGAGGAGCACCAACGACATGAAACTTAGGGTCTTTCTTCCTACTTTGTACTGAACCCCCGACAAATTGATTGTGATCGATGTGGATTGTAATAAAAGAATACGAAAGAGTTGAGTACCAAAGAATATAAGGTGGAGATTTAGATTAGTCCCTCATTTTTTCTAAAGGCATGTTTGTGTAGCGTTTACAGTAACAGAGGTCTGTGGACTTCTACTTCCTCCTCATCATGAATTATGTTTTTGTGAAAAAAATCTCCCCACACACCACTCTTGAAAAACACTTTTCTGCATATTTGTGGAAAACCTCACTCCTTTCAATACTTTTTATTGCCAAAAAAATAAAATTAATGCCCCTTGTTTACAATACTTTTTTTTAATAAAGCAAGGGCTACGTAAAATCTGTATTGCATAAAATTAATGCCCCTCTTTGATTTTTCGTTCCAATTTTTTTTATTGGTAACAACTCTTTCCAAATTTAACTATAATAAAAGTTGAAAATAATGTTGGATTGATAAATTAAAAAACATGGGAATGAAATTTTATGAACAATTCCAATGTTCCATAATTGTCAACGGGAGGTGGATGCAAATTATTGTATTTAAGTGAAATCTAAATAAGGCTAATACAAAGGAAAAAATTATATTGAGTAGTTCAAATTGTTATTAGTGAGTAGCATTAAAATTCAGGTTGGAAAACTTGTGACCAAACTTGGTTTGTCCAGCTCTAAAACGTCTAACTCAAAGAGGTCATGATTTTTATTTTTAATCTTTCTAAAAGTAGATCATATACTTATAAGTTCTAAATAGGGCCTTGCTCTTGTACATCCTTACGGTATATACCGATTGTTGGGGCCCACTTGGGACCCCACATATAATATACAAGGGAATAAGAAAAAATCAAGTGAGACCACCCTAGATATCAACTTTGAAATCAATCTAACACCCCTAACCACTTGATGCGTAGCCCACAAGTGAAATAATTTTTTTATATTAAAAACGACCTTCGATTAATTAGTCCGGCCCATTCTAATCAGTACAAACCTGTGGGATCAATGACTACCAACGAGTGTGTGAAATCTATTTCATAAGGGAGGACCAACTAGGTGGGGATGTACAGGATCATTTGTTTTTTAAATACACATTTATTTACATATTTTGTAATTATTAAATAAAATTAATTATTTTATTATGCAGAAAAAGGTACAATGATGAAAATATAACTCTCAAAATTAAATTTCAATTATCAATTCTAAATTACTAACTTTAAACTTCAATCGTTAATTACTCTAAAATAAATATAAATTGTTCAAAATCATATCTATCTATCAAATAATTTAGAATGCATATAACATATCAATATAAGATGACTCGGCCACATTTCCCTTGTACTTGACTCGATCAATTAGCCAAAACAAGGCGGCTCGATCTAGTCAAGAATCAAGATTTCAACTCCCCAAGTTTTTCTACTTCAAGAACCTAAGCTTATTGGAAATTTGGAATTGAAGAGCCTCAGAAGTTTGTCAGTGTGTCCCCGTCAGAAGATCCCACGACGGCCTCGCATTTAAATCCATGATCTCCACGACGCTGGCGTGAAAAGACTGTGCAGTACAAAGGACACAACGAGAAAAACAACACAAGGAGCTGTGTTATTCTTCCAACCATGGACTTTAAAAAGGCCATCTCTCTCTCATAGTTTTTACCACTTGCATGTTCACCACCGCCCCTCTCTCTCTCTTCACCGCTCTCGCCACCTCTTCTTCAGCTTACCTTTCTCAGAGAGAGAAAGAGAGAGGGAGAGATGGCTTCCTCTGCAGTTCTGATTAGGAATGGGATGCTTCAACTGCCTGATGTTGGTGGGAGTGAGTTCTCATGGAGGAAGCTTATTCATGCCAGAAGATCTCTTCCCATTAAGAAACCCAAGGTCCAAGCTTTTCTTCTATCATCTCTTCTTTCTTTTTGTGCTTCATGAAAAGATTTCAACATGTGCTGCATGTTGCTTCTGTGTAATGAACATGCATGTTTGAATTACCTTACAAGAAAATGAGAAGCATGCATCAGCGATATGAAAATGGTCCAAAAAACCAGATTATTTTGCTGACCCAAAATGGAAGATTCACATAAGAATAGTGTGGTCTGGCTGTATTTTTAGGACAATTTGGTTTGGTTCAACCATGATCAACTTACTCCATCACACAAGTTGAAATTGATTCATATAAAAAAAAAATCTTTTTAAGATCGACATTAAACTTGAGGCCAATTTATCTCCACTCTCTATGGATTAAAAGGGCGCGAAGTGACCTCTGACCATAAAATAGACAGACTCCAATAATGCAGTTGGGACAAGGCTTTGATGATGAAGTCAGCTCTGGCACCTCTCTTCAACAAAGAGGGTTCAATGCCTTCCACAAATAGGGATCAATCCCTCAATGTAACGCCAATGGTGAGGAACTTGTTGGAGAGTAAATAATTTTAAGAATATAGGAAATCCTATTAATAGGCCTCCCTCACATGAGCACTACCCTTTTTGTGGGGCCCACCTGGGGATTGGACCAGGGAGACTGAAAGATCTCCCATCCAGCCCCCTTCCATGGTCCCACCCACCTAATTGCATTTAGTTACACATGTTCGAATCATCATCCGAACAACTTGATCAACGGTGGATAAGTTTTCACCATCCAAAATGAGAATTGATCAAACAGTCTATTCCATTCGGAAGGGTGCCTGACCGGAGATTTTGACTATAAGGAGAGGTCCCAGTTTTATGATCAACTCAAATGGATCACCAGGTGGCCCCCCTAGGTATTTTAGCATGCAGTGCTTACAATCACTTGAGATTTTCCATTATTAATATGAAAGTATTCGGGCCTTAATTTTGGGAGAGGCTCGGACCTTCATTTGTGCTTGGATGCAAATTCAGACCTAAATTTAAATTTGCATAGGGGTAGAAGTCTATAACCTGGACCACAGTAAGATACGGATTCTCTAAAATTCTGGCCTAGAATGGAGCCAAAAATATGTCCCACACACACACACACACAAAACTAATTTCCCTCAATCTAACGATGCTGTGAAAGACACTTGTTAGAAACCCCACACACCCTCCCCCCAAACCCTTTCTTGTGAAAGTGAAGTTTCATCACAAAATGACAAAACCTAATTAAATCAAATACAATACTATGGGCACGATTCAAACCAGACGGTTTTCATCCTATTTAATTTGTTGTTCCAATTTCTAAATTTTTTTTTTTTTTTTTTTTTTTTTTTTTTTTTTTTGCTATTGGAGGATTCCTAATCCTTTGGGCTGGACTATCCCTCCGGGCCCATAAGAAAGCCGGGTAAACTCCCCTGTAGCTCCTGTGTGGTAGTGTAGTTCCGAACCTACATCCTCCGCGTGCAAACCGTGGTCCTATGCCAACTGAGCTACCCCTTGGGGTTAAGACAATTTCTGACCGACTCTCTCATGTTTGATTACAAGAAAAAGAAAGATAATTAAAAAAAATAAAAAAAAGGACCAATTTCCTTGAGCCGCAATCAATTATAATAGAAGAAATCAGTAAGAAAACATAGACACGTATAATTCTTATTGAGAGATTTAAAATATCACCTAAAAACAAAAAGGGTCAATTTGGCTATCTTGTATTGCATTCTTTAAAATTCATTGCAAAGTAGTATCTAATCCTCGAAAACTAAAGAGGTGAAAAGCGAAGGATGTAAGGTTGAAATGAAACCAGAACCTTACTATCATATGACCTAATTGACTAAGCTAATGGCTTGGTAATCATATCCTATAAAAAATTCAGCTATTCTCAGTTATTCAATGACTGTCAATAAATATTCGCCTTTACAGAAAGGCATTCCTTAGAACTCCAAGCACAAAACAAGCTGATTTCAATGTCCAAGTGTGTTTTTTCTTTAAGATTTTACCATTACTAGTTCACTACATGTTGGACCGCACAGTTGTTGGACCCGCATGGTCCACAGCCCACACATAAACTATATATGGGAAGAGTCTGAATCTTACAAACAAATATGTATTGTGCTTCACATGTTCACATATCTTGTTCTTCTTGTGAATGCAGCAACTATATGCAGTTGCCACGGCCAAGGACAATAGCTCAGATGGGGAGAACAGGATCTCTCTAAGGAATGAGCAGCAGCAGATCCCTAAGACACTTGATTTCTCTGGAGAAAAACCTCCCACCCCAATCTTAGACACCATCAACTACCCAATTCACATGAAGAATCTCTCTGTCAAGGTAACATCTTTGACTAATTATCTATGGCCCTTGTTGCCCTCAGATTTTCAGCAGAGATCACTTGAACCCAACTTTGATTAGTGCCCCCTCTGCTAATTGGCAACAGGGCTTGTTGGTTAGGGGTGCTCATAGGCCGGGCCTGGATGTATAAGCTGGGCCCATTTAGTATTTGGGCCTGGCTTCAATCAAGTGACAGAAAGCCCGAAGCCCATCCCACTCGAATAAGGACTGCTTGTAATTTAGCAACAATGTGTCCATGGAAAGCCCGTATAAGTGATAAAAAGACCGGTTCGTCGTGGTCCTAATTGACTAAATGTCGGGCTTGGGCTGAAGAGACCCTGTGTTTCTGAAGTTGGGCCAGTCCTGGATATGCCTCAGACCAGCTCAATCTGGTCTTGAACAACCCCAGTGTTGGTGGATGCAAGTGATGAGTTGTGTTTGTTTCAGGAACTGGAGTTGTTAGCAGACGAGCTGAGAGCAGAGATCATATATACTGTGTCGAAGATCGGTGGGCACTTAAGTGCGAGCCTCGGGGTGGCAGAGCTATCTGTGGCCCTGCATCATGTGTTCAACACCCCAGATGATAAGATCATTTGGGACGTGGGCCATCAGGTACAGATGTCTTAACATATTAGGTCCATGATTGATAAACTCAGTTATTCTCTTGTGACTCGTTCAACTTTCTGACTTACTGACCCGAGTCAACTAGGCCAAATCAGGTTGAGTCAACTGGAATGAGTCAGGACTGGGCTGGGTTGGGCTCAAGCTAGTCCATCTTAATCCGGTTTTGTTCTGGCGTAACTTTAAGCGTAGATCCAGCCAATGAAGTTAAGGTCCATGTCCAGCTCAATAAGTCCAATTGTACTGAATTTGTTGGCCTGGGCGAGAATATCTAGTTGGCCTCTGGAATAGGTAGGCTCTACCCAGGCCCATGTGCAACCCTTTACAACATAATTACATAAATGATTGATTCAACTTTCAAGTATACTTAGTGTAGTTGCCAAAAAGAAAAAATATACTACTATAGCAAATCGCTACTGTAAAATTTGCCACCTTCAATAGTATGTTATTGGTACTTATATTCTTTTACTGTCAGCTGCATGGAGTATTGGATGATTTGATGAATTTACATGTACCTACTACTTTCCAGTGACACATGAAGAAATTATCCATTGTCTCTTTTCTAGCGGTCCCATTCTCGTTGACAACGATGATGATGATGATGATGAATAATTTTGGTCTTGCAGGCTTACCCACACAAGATTTTGACGGGTAGGAGATCAAGAATGCATACAATCAGACAGACTTCAGGGCTAGCAGGGTTCCCTAAGAGGGATGAGAGTGTGCATGATGCGTTTGGAGCTGGCCACAGTTCTACAAGCATCTCAGCTGGTCTAGGTATAGTATGAAGATTCCTTCTTTTTTCTCACTGATTTTTGTTTGAACTAGAGTAGTAAAGGTATAACAATTTTTTGAACTACAACAGGAATGGCAGTAGGTAGGGACCTACTAGGGAAGAAGAATCATGTAATTTCTGTCATCGGCGATGGAGCCATGACCGCCGGACAGGCCTATGAGGCGATGAATAACGCAGGTTATCTTGATTCAAATATCATAATCATCTTAAATGACAACAAGCAAGTTTCACTTCCCACGGCCACGGTGGATGGACCTGCACCCCCTGTAGGAGCTCTAAGTAGAGCTCTCACCAGGCTCCAATCCAGCACCAAGTTTCGCCAGCTTCGTGAAGCAGTTAAGGTAATTGAGATCATCCTAAGTAGAGTTCTTATAAAATGAGAATAAAATGTATGAACGAACTTTTTTTTTTTTCCAAATGTACTGGTTTGTCGCTAATCAATGAATAAATTTACAGGACATCACAAAGCAAATTGGAGGGCGGACGCATCATGTTGCAGCGAAAGTTGATGAATATGCACGGGGAATGATAAGTGGGAATGGAGCAACATTTTTTGAGGAGCTGGGGCTGTACTACATTGGTCCAGTTGATGGACACAACATCGAAGACCTTGTGCACATCTTAGAGAAGGTGAAGGCCACACCCGCGCCCGGTCCTGTTCTCATCCATGTTGTCACAGAGAAAGGAAAAGGCTATACCCCAGCTGAAATCGCCGCAGATAAAATGCATGGTGAGTTTGTAGGAAGAGTTGTTTTTAGTACTTTCAGAGTTTCTAACTCATTTAGGATGTGGAGAATTTAAGGGTAGAATCACTTCCTAAAAGAAACACCACAATGGGTATATAAACAGGGAGGTTTGCAAGCCTTTCTAGCATTACTACTGTCGCTAAATCCTGATTTTCTCAACCTTAACAGGTGTTGTTAAATTCGATCCAAAGACAGGGAAGCAATTTAAGACTAAAAGTCCAACCAAAGGATACACTCAATACTTTGCGGAGGCTCTAGTCGCAGAGGCAGAGAATGATGATAAAATTGTAGCAATCCATGCGGCCATGGGAGGCGGCACGGGTCTTAATCTATTCCAGAAACAATTCCCTGACCGATGTTTTGACGTTGGGATTGCCGAGCAACATGCTGTAACATTTGCTGCAGGCCTAGCTACAGAGGGGCTTAAGCCTTTCTGTGCAATCTATTCTTCTTTCCTACAAAGAGCTTATGATCAGGTGTGTAGGATTTTTTTGATAGAGGAAGTTAATTTAGTTAAAGAGACCTAGATATCTCTCTAGGGAACAATCTCAAATGTGAAAAACAAAGGAAGATCCTATCCATGAATTTCAGTATTGTATACTGTGATAACTGGTAACGCTATGTGGACTACTTGCCTCTGAGGTGTTTAGGATCATGGTTGGCCACAGATCCTACTTGATTGGACACACTTGATTGTTTGATATTCTTTTAAAAACAATTCATTGGCAAGTGATTTCATAGTTTTTACTAAAGGAATTGGTTGTGGTGATGTTGGTGTTGCAGGTGGTACATGATGTGGACCTTCAGAAGCTTCCTGTGCGATTCGCCATGGATAGGGCCGGCCTGGTAGGAGCAGACGGTCCCACCCATTGCGGGGCCTTCGATATTGCTTACTTGGCATGCTTACCCAACATGGTGGTCATGGCCCCTTCTGATGAAGCTGAATTGATGCACATGGTTGCTACGGCTGCAGCCATCGACGACAGGCCAAGTTGCTTCAGGTACCCAAGAGGAAACGGTGTTGGATCGCCCCTCCCGCCAAATAACAAGGGGATTCCTCTAGAGGTACTTCAGAATTCCTATTATCATATAACAACATTCCAAAGAAAACTTGTTTGAGAACAGTCAAAATACTGCAACCAAACATATTCCCTAAATTTTAGTTCTGGAATGCTTTTACATTAGTCGACGCATCAACCAAACCATCCTCAAGCAATGCATAGAGAGCCATTGGGTGTTATAAGTTGTAAACTTCACAATAAATCTCTGATAAGTTACCATTATTTGAGTTTGATTGTTAGATCTATGACAACTTTAGCCTAGCTTCTTTTGCTTTCATGCATATGTTTCAGAATATCAGTTAACTAAGAGACCAATCAAACCTATGCTAAGTTGTCCTCGAAAGCTGGGGCAGATGATACATTTTTCCTCAAATCTATATCCACTATTTCTCAGTTCAGACTTGAAATTTAGCAGTTGATTCACATCAAACTAATTTTCCAATTTTTTTCTGTACCACTTGACCACGGGGATCGGATAAGATTCTGAGTTGAGGTGCATCCAAATGCAACTTATCTAAACATGTGATTTAGGGTACTAGAAGTTAAATGTTACTAGCACATGCATTAACTTTGCAGTACAGAAATATTCTGACGTCCCTTATTTTGCAAATGGTTTGATACTGAGCTTCAAACAGATTGGAAGGGGACGGGTTTTAAAGGAAGGAAGTAAGGTGGCCATTTTGGGTTTTGGGGCGATAGTACAGAACTGCATTGGAGCAGCAGAGCTCCTCCAAGAGCACAAGGTTTCTGCCACTGTCGCCGATGCCCGCTTTTGCAAGCCTCTCGACGGTGAGCTGATTAAAAGACTTGCTCGAGAGCATGAGATACTCATAACAGTTGAAGAAGGATCGCTTGGCGGTTTTGGCTCCCATGTCTCCCACTTCTTGGCCTTGAATGGGCTCCTGGATGGAAACCTCAAGGTAAGTTTTTTTTGGAACTTCTTTAGAAAGAGAAATGTCAGTGTCTGCATTGGATTAAAGCATGCAATCAAATGATCGTAGCCCACAAATTGATAAAGATACAAGATAACCTAACCACACTTTTCTCCACTGTCATTGTCATCATCAGACTATAATGATTGTTAACTAGGCATTCCTTGTGCATGTAAAATAGGAGGCCTTCAGTTGAGTAGTCTGCTTGGTAAATTATGTATTGAATGACAATGTATGTGTGAATTACCAGCATGAGATCATGAACAAGTGTTTGAGGCTCACATCATCTCAAGAAACAGATCTGATTATTTTGCTCAACATCTTTATCAATATCAAAGAATGATTCTTTCTGTTATCACTTCACCATACATGCTGATGCAAGACAAATCTACTAGACTTCAAATCTTTTGCTTGATTAATGATCCTGAGCATGAAAAGAGAAAATTTGTGCATATTTGGTGCAGTGGAGGGCCATGACGCTACCAGACCGATACATCGACCATGGATCTCCAAAGGACCAGATCGAAGAGGCGGGGCTTACTTCCAAGCACATTGCGGCCACAGTATTGTCTCTCCTCAGTGGTAACAAGGATGCTCTCCATCACCTTCAAGTGTAAATGCATTTTCTCAGCTCATGTCAATTGCTTATGTTGTGTTCCCTAATGGGACAGTGCCTAAACCAGCGCATTAGAGACATTGTTGGTATTATATTATTTATATGTGATGAACTAGCAGTTTGTAATAAAGTACAAAGGTATACTTCCTGGTTCAAGTAGTACATAAATTCAGATAGGACTACAGTCATTGCATTTGGCTAATCTGAGATATAAGGAAGTTATTTGTCTAAATGGCTGAACATGTTTCAGGATCCATCATGACTCACTTAGCTTTCCCCAAGTATTTTATGCATCCAACCTATCACTTTTCTCCACATGATTGCTGGGTCAACCATTTGATTGCCGATAACTCAATCTAGAAGAATTTTGTTATGATTTGTGAAATCCATGATGCGGCCATGAGAAAGCACAATAAATAGGTGGTAAAGGCACATCCTAGAGGAATATATACTTGAAAATAATCGAGGAAACACCACAGGAACACCTACAGAAAGAGTTCAAAGCATTTATTGATTGGCCCAAGAAGCAAAGAACTTAATTTTCTTCTTGCTTCATTTCCACATTATTTTGCTGCCATCTGGTGCTGTGTGTACCCAGACTAATGTTTGATGTAAAGATATCATCCTTCTTCAATCACCAATAACTTCAAGTACTGTTCTGTCCAATTCAATTTTTGATTCCTATAGATCAATTGCTTCCAATTGCTTATTCCCTAAAACATTTCCTTTAGCTAGCCATAGTAGTCTTCTCTCTTTCTCCCAACCCAGGACCCCCTATAATTTTATGGGGGCATTTTCATTGTAAAATTGAGAACTCCTTTTAGCTACTTACACAATCTTGGGTCTGTATGGTCGACCACAATGGTACAGAAACACCCAAAATCCAAAGCAAAATCAAACAAGGGAAATCAAGCAATATCAGATTAAACTAGGCACAAAGTGTTGATTCACAAGGCCAAGCCATTTCCAAAGGATTCACATGCTGAAAACCTTTAACAAAAGCTGAAATCTGATCAAGTCCAATACCGACCAGCACTTCATTTAGGTATATATAAGGTGTTTCATATAAAATGTACAAGTGAAATAAGCACATACAAGAAAAATAAGCAAAAGAAAATACAAAAAGCTATGTATGTGGCGATCAGGATTTGTACTGCATGAGCTATATCAAGTCTTGGCATGGTCAAACAAATAGGATTTCACACCAACCAGCAATACAGAGTCGGATTGGGTAAAGAACTACCCCTCATTTGTCCGGATTTCAAATTAAGTTTTGATGGTGCACCAGCTATCCAAGAGCCTGTAAGTTGGGTCGCCGATGTCAAATTCTCAAGATACTTCCATTGATGAATGTGAATACCCGGCAGGTTATTGTTCTATTAATAAGGCAGGGTTGCTAGCCACGAGGGTAAGTCTGTGGGAACCCTTCACCTTAGTCTTCGCATCCTATTGGTGGAAGGTGATTCGCAATGTGTCAATCATTGGGTTAAAAAAGCAAGGCGATCAACTATCAAGACAGCAGATGCTCTAGGAGGGAAGGATGTCTGCATCGGAGCTTGTTTCTCATGATAACTCCGTTATAACTTGCTGTGCTTTCCTATTTTGGCTTTTCCAGTCTAGTTTCCTGGTTCTTGGGCATTGGCTTGTAAGAATAATAGTATATCCCTCTTGTACTTCTAAGCTTTTATTTATGATAATTACCATTCATAGAAGAAAAAAATGAATGCAAATATCCTCAAGAGATTTAGTGGTTTACAATCCAAGGAAGTAAATCAGATTTCTGAGATGTTCCATATGGAAGGTTTGCATGAATATCCTTGAAGATCACGGATGATAATAGAATCATCTCCAGTGATGATAATGTCATCCACATAAAGTAGTAAGATCATAAATCGTTAAAGAGTAAAATGAATAAACATTGAGTGGTGATTTGGACTACAGCAGAAGTAGGCATGAAAAAAATGGATTACAGAATCTATGAAACCAAGCATGAAGCCTATTTGAGACCATAAAGAGCTTTGTTCAGATGACACACAACATTGGGAGGACAATTGTATCCTTGGAGTGGCTTCATATAAAACAAGCTGCACTTCTAGCAGATACTCTCCCCCAACAAAAATTCATAATCAATAAGACTAGTGTTGATACTCATCTCCGTGGACTTGGAAAGATTGAGCCAAGGAGGAGATGATCTAAAACGTAGTCATCGTAAACAAATGAAACACAATAAGAAGCAATGTTAGGATTTAATTGGTTGGCCTCCATAAAAAAAGAAAATGGTGCAAACATCACCTCTACATCTGAAGAAGTAGTTCCAGCAACAACTCCATTAGCAGTGGAACTCCATATTCTTCCTTTGGTAATGATGATCAAGTCTGAAAACTCTTGTGCTCAGATTAATCTTCTTGAAATTAATATGCACAAAATCAAGCTTCAGGAACAACAGGTGCAACTAGTACTGCTCTTCATTCTTCTTTTAGTCCGCCAGAGAGTTTCTGGATCATTGCTTCTGCGGCTACTCACCATATGACTAATAAAAGAAGAGATTTTGCTTCCTTTTAGAGCATTTTTTTCAAAGTCATTTTTTTAATTAAAAAAAAAATTTCTTTGGGCGAATTGTGCATCAACATTTCTATGGAAAAATTGAAATTTTTTTTTTTTTTCAAATGTGGTGCAGAAATTATCCTAGATTGTCACAAAAAAAAAAGTGTCAGCGAACATCCACATTTTAAGGAGTTTAAGTTGAAGAAGAGGGATCAAATGAATGATGTTTTACGTGGATATGTGCGCTTTTTACCTCCTCCTTCAGTCACTGCAGCCCCAAAAAAAAATTGCAAATTCCACTGCTAGTGGAATCCACACCCTAGATATCCACGGAAAAAGTATATCATGGAGTCCAGATGGAGAATCTCAGCTGTTTCCAAACAAGCACATGGTTCCTATACTAACATAACTAGGAAAGGAAGTTTCTATCAACATTGCATGAAGCAAATGGATTGGCAATTAGAAAGGCAATGAGATTTTTTTTGGCCAACTTTTTGGGAAGATTGATCAATGAAAATGACCATAAGACTGCAGTAGATGAGCAAGAACAGAGAGATTGCAATGGCAACTCTTGCAAAAACAGAGAGGTTTGAAATGGCAACTCTTGTCTGTGATTATAGAGATTTGGGCCTCTCTCAATTTTGATTCATTCCTTCCATGCAACAACTCTAGTTCTTTTTATCATTAAAAAAAAATCCTTATTGAGAAAGTATGCCAACTACAACATTGACCAAAAAAAAAAAAAAAGAACTCTTCAACTATATTTAACCAAGAAGAACCTTGTCTTGCCAAAGCACCCACCACATATTTGCAAAATGCGGTAAAGTTCATGGGAAAAAAGGAAAACCCTGACCCATTAGTCAATCACCAAGGTCAAGGGCAACCTTCATGCCCAACTGTCTATTGTCAACAAATATTATTTAATTTCCTTCAACAATGCATAGCTGATAATGCAAGTCCATATCATTAAAAAAATTAAATAAAAATAAAAGAACTCAAGTCCATAAATCAAAGTGGAGATATTTATTGTAAATGGAAAAGCTATGCTAAGAAAAATTGTCATGTATAACCGTAATACATGAGTAGGCTAAGGCACCCATCTCCATTGAATAAGACAAGCTTTGATGCCAAAAAAGTCACAAATACAAAAGAAAGACAAAAGCACTATAACATAGCTCATATGTAAATATGTCAAGGGTGCCAATTCAATACACAAGTCCGGTAGTAGTTTGAATATCCTAGTAGAAAGGATGGTCAATCGCATTTGGAGCAGAGAAAAAACTAAATACATCATTAAGTAGGACGCTATTTTCCAGCTTTTCACTGCTCCAAATCATTCTAGCAGTTCAGCATCAATCACAGACATTGATTTTGGGTGGAGATTTTGCTCTAAATACATATGATCTACTATAGGTTTTGAATTTCAACTCCACCCCAAATGCAATGTAGAATATACCGCTACCCAATCTGCCGATTCATTCAAACCAAATGCTCTGCAAAGTAATGTTACCAACAAGAAGCTTCCACGATCAGAGTGCTTCTAAAACTTGTACAATTCTGACTGCTGCCTGCCTAATGCAACTTCCATTTTCTCAAAATCTGATCATAAGCATTCACTTTACCCACTTTTGTAAGATTCTGTTTCAACTTGGACAATGTTGAAGAATTCAATTTTATCCCTCTTTCGATCATATCCTCCGCATATTTCACCGCCTCCGCAAGTCTATAAGCATGAGGGAGCTCAACCACCAACAAGTTGGCGCTGTCCTCCAATGGCCCAATGTCATTTCCAACCATACACTTCCACACCATTATCGCCATGTCTGGATTGCGCGAATCCAAGAAAAGTTTAATTGCTGAAGCGCAGTTAGCATGGGTAGGAAGGAGCTCATTCTTCACCATCTCCTTGAACACTGTGGCTATTTCGCGCAGTCTCTTGTTCTTGATCAAGTAATGGAGAAAGACATTGTATGTCTCTGAATTCGGGAACGCCCCATCAAACACCATGTCATCCAGCAGCCTCTGGGCTAGCTCAAGGCGATTGGCATGGCATTGCAGCTCGATCATCAAATTGTACATCTGGGTGTCGGGGCGTCGCCGGTTCCTCCCCACCATCTCCTCCCACAGCACCAACGCGTCGCGGTGGTTGGACGTCCTGGCAAACTCCTCGAGCGCATTGCGGAAGAACTTCATGCCGGGGTAGCAGCGCTTATCCCTCATGACCTCGAAGAACCTCATGGCGTCCAGAATGCCGCCGGGGGACTTGAGGAGGGTGTTGAGGAAGGAGTCATAGGCGGGGACATTGGCGGGGTCCCAACCGAACAAGGCGAGCATTTCGTCGAACACCCGGCGGGCATTGGTGGCGTCGCCCTCGGTCTCCCACCCCTCGAGGAGAATTGCGTAGGTGTCGGGGTCGGGGCGGATAATCTGCCTGGTGCGGGCGAGGAAGTCGGTGGCCTGGCGGGGAAAGTTGCGGCAGATGGCGGAGAGGAGGGAATTGAGGGCGACGATGTCGCGGGGGCAGCCGTACTGGTCCATGAGGTCGAAGGTGATGAAGGCCTCGTCGACGCGGCCGGCGGCGGCGTAGGAGGAGAAGACGGAGGCGAAGGTGGCGAGGGAGAGGATGCGCTCGGAGCGCATGGATTTGATGGCGTCCCACATGGCGTCGAAGAGGTGGTTCTTGCCGAGGAGGTCGACGACGAGGTTCCAGGAGTAGGGGGAGTGGTGGTGGATGAGGTGGAGGCCGGCCCATCGGAAGAACTTGACGGCGGCGGTGGGGGAGGAGTAGGAGAGCTTGAGGACCTGTTCGACGTCGGAGGGGGAGGGGAGGATGCCGGAGGAGGAGAGGGCGGATTCGAGGGAGGAGGAGGAGGAGGGGGTGGTGGAGAGGATCTCGCAGAGGAGTCTGATCTTCTGGGGCAGATTGGGGACGTCGAGGTATGAGATAAAGGTGGGTTTTTTCTTCTGCAATTGCAATTGGTGGTGATTGGAAGGTGGGTTTGGGGATTCAGAGCGACGGCGTTTGTGATGAGACATTGGAGGTTTAGGGTTTTTTGTTGCAGAGATTTGAGGGATGGATTGGATTTGGGAGGGGAGAAGAGGAAGGAAAGGGTTTCAAGTTCTTAGTTGCAGAGAGAGAGAGAGAGAGAGAGGGGAAGATGCTGGGAGATCAGAGGTGGTGAGGAGAGAGAGTGAGTAGGGTTTTTGGTATTTCTAATACTCTTGGAATTGTGGGTGAAATGAGGAAAAACTCTATTAGGCTACAAAGTAGACCCGCCAATTACATATTTTGTTAGCTTTGTTTTGCCCTAGATGGAGACAATGGTGAACCATTCTAGCCCTATACTAGCCTAATCAATCGAGTCAAGATTCATCCCTTCCGGTCTTCATTGCAATGCAGGTTGGGCCGAAGTAGGGTGTACTCCTTCCGCCATCCTACAAGCCGCTTGAGTATATATTTTCAAAAAGTCTATTTGGACAAACTCTATGAACAGAATTTGGGACAAACTGTCTACATGGCGGAACGTGATTGGACTCTCTCAAAAGTTGAAATGCATTGTCCCAATCACGTTGCGCCACGTGGACAGTTTGTCCCAAATTCTGTCCATGAGTTTGTCCATATAGACAAACTGATACATTTTTACCTTGTTTTCCATTCGAGTGCTCTATTGGGGAAATTCTATGCAGTGTCAGGGTTTGATCCTTTGATCTCTCTTGGGAGACTTGAAGTTGGAATATCCCTGTGCAACAACATAATCAAGAAAGATCACTCTATCCGCCGTAAAGGTTCTTGAAACTCAGATTGAAGCTATTTGTTCTCAGGACATTTTAAAACTTCATAGAGAAGTTGAGCCTCCAACTTTTTTATTCACCATGGTGGCAGAAGCTTTGAGTGTTCTCCTTTCTAGAGCCAAAGATTGCGGCCTTATTGGGGGTTTTAGGGCTGGAAGAGGGGATATGGCTATCACCCATCTTCATCAAGTGTTCCATATGAACACTTGGTTAAGGGTTTCTCAAAATCTCTATGTTTCAAAATATGATTGTGACAATATCTTGGACACAAATATATCCCAACTAATATGCGCGAAGCATTGATATGCTTAGCCTTACTTCAAAACCATTTCCTTGTCCCATGGAATTCTTCACTGGTGTGACAGTTGATTTTTTTTTTTTTTTTGCATCCTCACTGGTTCCTACGAAGTTATGTTATATGATTTCCTTTGTCTTATCAACTATGATATCCAGATACGGCATGGATACAGCTAGGATACGCCGTAGACATGGAAAGGATATAGATTTCACACATAAAAAGTGAAGTATCAGATACGATACGACATGATACGTTGCTCATTTCAAAGTATCCATGCATCATAGCTTATCAACATATCATCCCACGATATATTAGATAAAAGCCCTTTTCCTATGAATATTTATGAATTTAATACAAATTAGACAAGCACCACCTAAAACAACTTCAAATAGACAAAAGCTTAGCAAACTCTTATATATAACTTGGCTTTATATTTGCCAAGATAATTTCATATAAGATAACAAGAAGAAAAAGAAACGCACATTTTCAAGGTACTAGAGTTTTCAGAGCTCCAAGAGGCCTTACAAAATAAGTTGATGGATTAATGCCAAAAATAACAAGGCCTAACCCATGGAATTATTAAATGATATTTATTCAACCACAATGCACTGAGAGAAACTAATACTTCTGGGCCATGGGAAGAACAGCTGATGAATCCAAAGGTAGAAACTGCCCTTTATATTGGCAGTTCTACATTCTTGCTTTGGCCACTACCATATTTCCTTCATTCACAGCCATGGCTCCTGGTGAAGTCCATGTCTCCCTGAATTGCTCTTCAGTCACTCCTGCAAATCACAAAAGCAAAAAATTAAACTCTTACAAATCTCATATATGAATAAGATTTCAACTTTTTGGAAGCCAAGTAAGAAAACTGGTGCTAAGGTTGTGTTAGTTCTATTGAGTGAGACCTTAAAAAACTTATAGAAAATTCCTTTACGTTTTACTAAAATTATGAACTGAAAGGTAGGTGATGAAAGGATATGAAACTTGCCTTTGCCCATGGCAGCAGTTGAAGAGATACCGCCTTGGACAGTCTTGAGCACCCTGTCATAATAATTTGCACCAGACCATTTCTGATGAGCCAAAGTATCAACCCCATTGTTCCTCTCCTCTCTCTGAATCCTCTCCACATAAGCCAGCATCCCACGCCTCGCAAAATCCTTAGCAAAGGTGTCGATTACAAGCGCATCAGCGTGGAATCCAGCCAGTGTTATGAACTGCCAACAGAAGCCCAACCTAGCGATCCTAGGGATGAAATCCGTCATCTGTTCGTCGGTCATCCCTGATGCATCCCAATTGAATGATGGTGAAAGATTATAGGCCAACATGATTTCAGGTTGCACAGACTTGACTCCCTCAGCAAACTGAGTACACTCAACTAAGTCCGGGCTTGACGTTTCCATCCATATGAGATCGGCATGAGGCGCAAAAGCCCACCCTCTTACAACCGCCGCCATTACTGAACCTTGGAACCTATAGAAACCTTCTCTTGTTCTAGGCAAGTCCCAATCCCAAAACAGGTTCTTAATCCCCAACCTTTCAGCTACTTCTCTTGCTTGCTCATTTGAAAGACCCTTATCATAGGAGGAGTGATTCTCCCACTGGTTCAATCGCATCTGTTTCTCTCCTTCTCCGACATTCATCCTATTGATTGCATCCTTCACACAATCAGAGAAGGATTTTAGCTGTGCCAAGTTCAACCAATTGTCCTCAATTGCTTGAAGTTCAGCTCCAGTTTTGCCAACAGCCAGTGCTTCAGCCAAAACAGTAGCCAAACTTCTTCCTTTGAGGTTAGGATTAGACGCGCCCAGAATAAACTGATGGTCCCTAGTATCAACATTTGTTTGAATCAGGTTAGCCGCCACCGCATCAGTTCGTGCAACCAACAAAGTTTCCACCCCCATGATATCAAACTGCAACCTCGCCGCAACAAGCCTATTGATGTGTTCACTCACTGAAACAAGAACCTTACCAGCCATATGCCCGCATTTCTTGGTCACTGATGACTGGTCTTCAATGTGAACCCCCGCGGCGCCTCTCTCCACAAAGAGCTTGCACAACTTAACCGTTGCGGTTGCACCGCCAAAACCTGTGTCCCCATCTGCAATTATAGGTTTCAAGTAGTCCACATAAGGTGTTCTTGCTCGCTCCTCGCGGCTCATGCTCATCCTAGCCTCTCTTTGTTTCCTGTCATGATACTGTTGGGCGAAGAATAGGTGTTCCACCTTATTTGGGACTGTGTCATATGGATAGTCAGCCAGGTCGGGGCCTGGTTCATTGGTGGTGGTGTGGGTCGATGAGCATTGCCAACCGGAGACATAAATGGTGTCCAAGTGCTTGCCCATCATGGCAACTTGGACAGGATCGAGCGCACCAAATGTTCGCGAAGCAGTTCCATTTGCTTGGTGTGTTTTGAGAGTCCTCCACAGCTTCTTGGCAAGCTCATTGGAACCATAGGATTGTTTAAGGTTGCCGCGCAGAGACACTACATCTTTTGCTGTGTATGGCCGACGTGTCAGCTTGAACCTCTCTGTGGTCCACCATGCTTCCACCTCTGCAACTTCTGCATGAAACCTCCCCTCTTCCTCCATTATCTGCAAATACCAGTGTTGGGATTTCATTGAATTAACTTACATGCCTTTGTACTGTCTAATCAAAAACAGTTTTGATGAATTCCAAACGAAATTCAGTTGGACATTTTTGACAACATGAACAGTTTTCTATTTCCATGGGCACTTTTGACATCCCAAAAAGAATTTTAATACAGTTCCAAGTAGGGATGGCAACGGGTCAGGTTGAATCTTAATCCGCTCCAACTCACACCCACCCCACCCTACGAAGGGATTATAATAAGTGATACCAAACCCGCCCGATGATGGATATAGATTGGGTCCATTTGATAACAATTAACCTCTAAAACATTTCCCTCTCATTGTTTGCATAGTTAAGTTCATCTAATTATCATGGAGAAGAATTAAGGATGAAAAGGGTCGGGTCAAATACCGTACCTGTACCTGAATCCGACTACGATTGATGGGCCATAACTGAGCTCAGGCCTGAATTGGGCTAAAGACCACAGGACCTATACCCATCACCAGATTCAAATTAAAGAGATTGGAGCTTGGGTCAAGGTCCAAACCAAGGCCCAGTCACCTTCTTCTTCATCGGAAAAATATTAAATATGAACAACTGATAGCAGGGAGATTGAAACTAGAAAGGTCAGTTCTGAGGCATCAGATATTTGGGTCCTCACATATGAAAACAGAGGACCCAAACCCAGTCACAATTTTTTTTTTTAGGGTTTACCCAGTGGACTTGGACTCGACTCAAACCAAAAATGTGTTTTGTAGCTCAGTTTCTTCTAGTAATCGGGTATAAGGAGTCCAATTTGTATCCCTAACTAGAATGGAAAGGCCACTCTTGAATGCATCTCATGAGTGGGACCAGCCAGGAACAAGATGGGTTGGTACTTGGTAGAGTAATCATTAAACAGGATCCAGTGGTCATCACACATGCCAAGATTCACAAGCAATAGTATTAGACATTTCCTGTGATGTGTGCCAAATGGGTTGGTATAATTTTCATGTGCTCTCCTTTTTTCTTTTCTTTTTTTTGCCTTTTTTTTTTTTTTTTTTTTTTTTTTGTCTCTCTGAAATGGAGCTGCCTTATGATCAATTGGACCCCTTCACAGTCAATATTCAGTAATGAATCGGAACCCATTCCAACTCAACATCCTAATGATACTTAAATTAAGATAACCACAAAATCTAAACTCCTAAGTTAGAGTTTAAGCTAAAAGCCTAAACCACGGTTTTGAGACTCAATGCACAGGTTAAATATGGAGCAGAACCATGGTGGATATCTGATTTTGAATCGGATCGAAAATAAGATGTGTAATGCATTAGTATAGTTAGATAAAAAAGAAGTATCATCATGAATTTTGTAAATATATAAGTGGAGCTATTAAAAGGTAAAATGATTAAAGTCAAGTAAGTCCTCTAATATCAATATTACTCAAGCTATATATGCCCTTAAAGCTTATAAATATTTTTAATATGTGGGGTGTAATCATCATGGATTTGGATCTTTAGGTCAAACTGCAGGATCCGATTCCAAATCCAAATGTTCTGGATTCTATATACTTGGTTTCGTATTCAATTAACCTAAGTTTCTCCTGGATTAAGAAATAAGTTTCAAATCTACTTTTTCAGAACAGAAGACTTCAGATATTTGAAAAAATAGGATACCTATTTGCAGCCCTACTCAGCTGAAACTCAAGTTATATCTCCCAATTCAGCAAATGTTTTGGCCATGAATCATATAGAATTTTTATGGGTTCAACCTAAAAGAAAAAGGGGGTACTAGAATGCATAGTTTTTGCTCTAGTAAGTGCCCATCAAGTGAGAGGTCAAGATTAATATATCATGGACCTGATATAGTTACAATTAAAGAAAAAAAAAAGACTATGGGGCTCAATTAAGTAATAATCTAATCTTTAACTATATTTTATATATCAGTAAATTGCATTAGATCTTATATAATTAAATAAATAATTAACATAACATCCTAGTCACCGAGTGGACTCCAATACTTTGCTTGTGTTGAATCCAAGTCACACATTCACAGGCTATGCCAAAAAAATGATGGAAAATATTGAATATTCACAGAATTTTTATTTTTAAATATTTCTAAACTCATTTAAAAAAAAAGAGTCAAAATAATAAAAATATCATTCAAGAACCGACATTTTGGGGTTTCAGCACTGGCTGATACAGAGTCAGAGGCCTACACTATGTTCTAGAATGATAATTTAAATACAAACAAACAGTCCATTGCATTTATAAGCACTGATGGATTTTGAATTATTTAGATCTTAAAAGTAGGCCCCATTGGTGGATTTGCAGAATTGCACTTGGAGAATCTCCAACAAGTCCATCAAAAGCTTATGTATTCCAAATGTGCTAGCTCATAGAAATCGAATTGAAAATAGCAAAACTAGCAGATTCTTTCCTCCAAACTGCAACCAATATCATCATTACTAGAAATGACATAAGAAGGGAAATGCATATTTTTCTATCAAATCTAAGAATTCTACACTAACCATAAATCTGAATTTAAAAACCTATTTGATTAGTAGGAGCCAAGAACACAGGAGATCCTAAACATAAAAAATAAAAATAAAAAGCCTCACTTTGGATGCCTCAGCAGATGTAATATAATCTAACAATCAAGTTGGCAAACATGATACAAATGCTAAAAAATAACTACCATTTTTGGCTCAGCTAAACTTTTGGTCATCTGGGGTGATGGATTTTCATGCAAAAAATGCACTTCTTGAATGAATTTTCCTCAGTAGAGGAAACAACATTTTGCTTCAATGGTTTGCACAAGCAAAATTGTCTCCATGAATCAATAACCATTGCATGGAACAAGAAATACATTTGACATGTCACATTTGAAACGCTTAGGCTCAAAAACAAAGCCATATATACTAACCGAAGAAGGCACTGAGAATGATGAAGCCATGGAAAAAGCTTGAGAAGGTATTCTTACAACTTCAACAGAGGCGGTTGTGGAACATGATGGAGCTTCTCCAAAGCTCCCAATTTATAAACCCAAAGGGATAACTATTCACTACATTTTCTAATGCTTATCCCACCGAGATAATTTATTTCTAACTTTTAATCTAGCTTTGGATTTTTCTCTCCAAGAACACTGCGGGTGATAGGAATGTCATGACCTACAGTTCCTGACATTTTATGTCCTTTAATGAGGCCGCTCGGTTCTAGTCTAGGTAGGATAAGATCATTGGTGAGTGCCCCAACTTTTAGCCAGGGGGAGAGAGCTTCTAAGTCAGGTTTTAGCGAATAGAGTATAACTCCACAGTGGAATCCACCCTGAAATCTCAAACCACACAAAGTGAACGCCCTCCCACTTTTTCAGTGAGTTGATTTTACTCTGAAAGGAGTTAATCCCATGTAGGATTGATCAATGTATGCTTATAATCACACTATAATAGCATGCTCAATCTTACAATGAGATCAACTGTTGGAAAAATGGCTAAGAACACCACTAGTTTTATCAAAGTTTGAACAAAAAACTAAGTGGAACCCACTTATCCTTTTAGGTGGGAATATATGGGAATGTATTCTACTTTATGAGTAGATTACTGGCATGTATTGGGTTGCTCTAATCCATTAAGGAGTGAATGAGAAATTGACTCTAAACAACACTACTTGAACATGTTAAACATGGAAATAAAAGGAAGTCGTGAACTTGCTTCCATTGCTTGGGAGCAAAACATTCATTGGGTATAAATATGTTTACCTTGGTAGTATAAAATGAGGCTCCATGGGCATTCCACTTTTGTGGAGGAGAGAGGACCTAAATTAAGGTGGGGTCACCACGGCGCCCGCACCGGGCGTGGGCTTGGGCTTCACGCGCGAGTTGGGCCTGGCTTGGCCCACTACCCATTCATTATTTTTGGAGAAATTTTCTTTTTGCAAATGGGATGTGTCCTTAGTGGTGTGTCCATTCGCATCTAAAAGGGTGTGTGTCCAACCCCATGAGGTGCGTCCAACTATAAATATGCATCTCGTTCATGCCTTTTGATTATCCCATTCACTGCTGTTGCATTGCATTTTCGAGTCATCATTAAAGAGAGAGTCCTGCTAATGCGCTTTTGGTTCTCCTATCACACAGTTTGTAGTGCTGCAACTGTTGTTGAACTGATCATTATATCTTGGGAGATAAACGCTATTGAAGTTTGTAAGCACCATTGCAGGGGCGAATTTTATCTTAAGGAGATAATGTTACACACTATCCTTGATCATCCATCTTCTGCGAGTTACTAGACTTCAAAACTTCAACAACAACACTCTGTTTCTGCCTTCAAACAGTAAGTGATTTTATACTGTATTTAATAGTTGTTTGGTTCACTGTGTTCAGACCTGTCTCCTAAATACCGAACTATTACTGTATGTACTCGGATTAACACCAACATCCATGGGACTACAAGATTTGGGAATCACCCACGAATGGGGAGGGATGGGGAGGGACTTCATTTTGAGCGGTTTATAAATCTAATGGGTGGAACTCAATGTGGAGTTTCACTCTCCTCACTAAAAAGGAAATTCTGAGTAGACTGGAATCCTCAACTTTTCCCTATTAGACTCCCACATTGGACTTGGGTAGGTTTTTTTCATATGTTCATCTTATCATTATTTGCTGAATGACTTTCATTACTGGTCTATCAACCATCGATGACTGACAAATGTAATGGCCCATAAAACAATCACCATTAATCAATCAACAAATTTTCATTAATTAGTTACAGGTGAATTGATTAACATGTGATTAATCCGACTTGGGTCCTACTTTGATTGGAAATAAGTGTAAACTTCAATATAATATAAGATAAAAAGGATTATTTTGAGCGGTTCGGATTCATTATAGTAAGTTTTATTCAACTCCTATCTTCGTTGGCCACCTCTCATAGTTTTACCAGGTGCATGTGGATAAGAGAGTTTACATGTACTCCTAGGAATTAGTTAACAGTTGTCCATAATCGAGTGTCCCTAGGACTCATGGCCAAAGGCTCCCAGGCTAAGTTGGGAGGGAGATACCCTGGGTTATCAAAAAAAAAAAAAAATTATAGTAAGCTTTATTGTTTTCATATTTCAACTTCCCTGAAAATGTTTTAAGAAATTATATTTTGAGAAATATTGAAATATTTCCAAATTTAGTGTGCCTCTTCAAATATTAATAATAAAAAATCTACAAAAAGTAAATTAGTTTTTAAATATTTAAAAATAAATTAGTAAATATTAAATATTATCAATCCAACATCACTTGGCCCCCACTGGGTGCATACAGGCACTATTGGATGGTAATTGAAAATTACATTTAATTGGGTAGTGGCAATGATGTAATCATGGAACCACTTCTGGGATTTTTTTTTTCAAATATATGAGAGGTGGTAGAAAAAAGAAAAGGAAATATTAGTTGCGGGCAATGTTTTAGAATTAAACTTGGAAGCCATCTAATTCAAACTGGCACAATCCAATCATAAAGTAAAAGATGATAAAAAGAAGTTAAATGATACATAGCAATTTTAATCTAATGGAAAGAATGAAGGTACTAATCAAGTTAAATACTATTTAACATGTTTTGTTCTACTTCTTTAATCCAAACCAACAAAAATGGACCCAAGACGGTCCACACAAGTGGAAAGGTAAGTCCACAGAGTAAAAAGGATAGCTCACACAAATGGGAGGAGAAGTCCATAAAGTACCAAGAGTGGCATATACAATGATCAGCCTTGGGCATCCGTGTGACATGCAGGGTTGCTGAGCAAGACCTTATTGGCAATTTTGAATCACTTGCTTATATATTTTGCAAATAACTAATGCAAGATCCAACCAATTCAAGTGTCAGTTTTACTTATTTAATTTTTATAAAACCACGCACAATTTTAATCTAAAGAAATTAATAAAGATACTAATCAAGTTAAATAATGTTTAACATGTTCACACACTTGTTTCATGGTGAAGAAAAAAAAATGAAAGTTACATTTGTTGTATAGAAAAAAAATATTGATAAAACTTTTTATAATTAAAAAAGAATATTTTTACAAAAGATTATAATAAATTAATCATTGAGTGAATACATTGTCATCTCATAATATTTTCCATAAAATCTTATAATCTTATCCATCCAAAGAATCCTTCTTGAAGGTCTCCCAACCCACAAACCCGCATCCTTCTCCCTCGATACACGGACCCTTGCATCTCCCAAGACAAACCAAATGAACAGCACGTACCCCTTATCATTTCATGCCACGATAACATTAAAATTTCCCAGTCAATCCACACGTTCTGGATTAGGTCAGCTAATTCACACAGTGATATATCCACAAAGGCAAAGTTCATCCCTTCCCATTCAATTCAACGTTACCCTGAGATTGTCAGCTTGGCCAAGGATAGAGTGTAAAAGGAAGAATTTGCATTGTTATTGAAGACAAGGCTTATCTAGTTATCCTCCTCTCCTTGGGAGATTAATTACGCAACCCTTCAGGCATGTCAAGCAGGTTGGAGCGGGCCGTGCCGCCCGTGGCAAGGAGCGGGCTAGGCCGTGCTGAGCCAGCAGGCCACGCATGCCTCCTTCATATTTTTTCCTTTTTTTTTTCTTATCAATATTAAAAATAAAAATTAGAACACAAACACGGAGAATGACAAAGATATTTAAGTGGTTCGGTCAAACTCAACCTACTCCACTGAGAACAGAGAACCATTTGGATCTTAACTTCTTGAAGGTTTCTAAATAGGATTACCTTCAAAACCTTACAATCTTTTTTAGAAAATAAAAATAAAAAAAATGAAGAACTTATATATTTATAAATTACAATGAAGGAAAAAGTAAAAAATCAGATGCGTAGTCCACTAATGTATTATGTTGGATCATAATCTTCCATTTATGTCAATTCTTGCTTCCTCTTATCTGCCAAATACCAGTCTCGTAGGCAAACACAACACTCCACCGTTTCTTCAGTTAGATTTGTCTTTTGTCATCTACCACACGTCCACCTGCACTAAAAGTCTATTCTGATGCTACATAAGTCATTGGAATAGTCAATAGATCACAAACCATGGTGGCCAACACTGGATAAATGCTTTCTTGTTACTTCTACCAGGCTAAAAGGTCAAAACTAGATGCATCATACACTCGTATTACACCGACGTCAAGATACGATGATAACTCCATCACAGTGTCACTTGAGCTTGCGCCGGGGGAAGAATACCACACGTCCCACTCACCAACACATATTTGCTGGACTTCTGAATAGCTCATACTAAGCCCAGTTGTACCCATTTGCTCATAATAAAATTGAAAAAGTGCTTGTAAATTTGCCCTTATATTTGAAAAAATATTTAAATCTATATAATTCATATTTTTATTTATTCTATCAATAAAAAATTGTACACCACTTAATTTTAACTTAGGATCAAATACAGCAACTAAAGAAAATGTTATTAGAGCCTCTTTCCAATATTTATTAAAATTTTCTTCCATGATTCTAATAGTGCTACTCCGTAAAAAAATGATCTATAAATCTACTGAATTGTAAAGTAATTTTAAAAAGCTTCATTAGATGTGGGATAATATATCCCGGAAAAAAATAATGTTGAAGTATAAAAAGCTTTTAATAAATCTCTTATTTTGAGTACATAACTCCCAATGTTCATCACTAATCATAAAATCTTATGCATGAAAAGCACAAAATTCATTCAAAACAGTTTTCCGGTCAAGTACCTTGTTTAAAAAATCATACATAGAATTCCATCTATGTTCTACCTCTTTAGGCATTTTAATAGCTGATACGCTTTGCCTCGTACATATTTGGGCATACAATTGTCTTCTTTGTACGGATGAGAAAATAAATCTAGCAATGTCTTTAATAGCATCTGTACGTGTAACTTACAATATTCTTTAAACCAACATTTGCAATGAGATTTAAAATGTGACATACACATCTATTTTGAAAGATAGAGCTATCTATCAAAGTTGCAAGTGGCATCTGCATTCTCATTAATTCAATAGCCACTGTATTATTACTGTCATTATCTAAAGTTATAGATAAAACTTTTTCTTTAATATTATATTAATCTAGTTTTTCCAAAATAAATGTACTTATTCTAGTGCCATTGTATGGCCATTTAAGACAACTAAAACTATTAATACGTTGATTAATAATCCATTTTGCATCTATGTTATGTGCAACAATACAAAGAAAACTATCAGCCCCTTTAGAAGTCTACATATTTGTGGTTATAGCTATTTTATCAGGAATTTCTGCGAGGTAATTTTTAATATTTGTTTTCTCTTTCTGCTAGAATCTAATAGTATTATTTCTGGCTGTATTTCTTGAAATACTGTAAAATTGTAGTTGACAGTATTTCTAGACCCACTCTTCAAAAAAACTCATTTTCAACAAAAGAAAATGGTAATTCGGATAACACAATCATTTTAACAAGATTTTGTCTAGCACTTTGTGCATTAAAAGAAAAAAGACCCAAACCGCTACTATTACTACCACCACCAACAGTAGAATTTTGAGTCTGTGAACTAGGCCTCCCTGTCCCTGCATCCGCCGGCTTATGTAAGGCTAAACATTTTTGCCTATGTCTTATTAAATGGCCAGTACCCGATTTTGACTCGACACCATAAATCTTACTACAAAATTTGCATTTTTCATTTTCAACTTTCTTTCCATTTTCAATAACATCAAACTTTGTAAATATCTCCCAAACTACTGAAGTTCTATTCCTCTTGGTTGGTTTACGGGAACTCTGAGGAAAAGAAGATGGTAAATCACCTACTTCATCTTGTAATTTAATAAAATCTTCTTCTACCCCTAAATTAATGGAAGAAGATTGTGGGAAATCTTCTAGTCATATTTCAAAAAATAAAATTTATAAATAAGAACAATAATTGGTTAATACCTAATAGCCTTCTTTTGTGATAATTAATATAAGGAATGGGTATAATATAATATAATATAAACTTATATATATGGAATCTCAAATTTAAATAAAATATAAATACCTCTAAATCTTTGAAGGCCCCTTTAATATTGTCTCTTGATTACTTGATCTTTGGCCCTCCAAAAATTTCTTAGAGAGTGAAAAAGTTGAATACTTTGAGAGAGAGCTAGAGAATGTATAAAGAGTGAGAGAGTTGTGTAAATTGGTGAGGAATGAGAATGAGAATGAGAGGGTTAGGGTATTTATAGACTTTGTAAAATGAAAAATGACACAAAATACCCCTTATATAACCGTTTTATAGCTGTTTGGAGGCTAAAATGGAGTTTTTTTCCTAAAAAAAAAGAGCATTTGGTCGTTGGGCAGGCCTGGCGGGCCGCAGGTTCCTGCCCACGTGCCAAGCGTGCCTCGCGAGCCAAGCCAAACGGGCCAACGGGCCCAGGCGCCTCGGCCCAACACGGCCCATGTCACGGGCCATGCCTTGTGTGCCGTGTCGTTGACCGGGCCGTGGCCCATTTGACATGCCTACCCTTCATGTAGTCCTCACCCTAACAGCATCCCCACTACAATGAAATATTAAATATAAGGGTAGTTTTAGAATAATTTTCTAAGTTTTGAATAATCTAGAAACCATTCTTATGAGTTGCAAATTTCATTTTTAAGTTGAAAGCTTCTTTAAATTTGGGTTCTTTCCAATGAAATTGGCTGATCGACCATAGTTTTAAGTGAGTTTTTGGTTTTTTTTTTTTTAAATGATAAGAATTGTGTTTGTGTAGAAGGGTTAAAAGAAAGGGACTGTAAGTTAAGTACCTAATGGTATTACAAAACATGTAAACACGGTTGATTATTACTCATCTTGTTCATCCATATGTACTTCTACCAGCTCAAATGAACTTGGGTTTCCATCAGTTTTGATGCTTCATTTATCTATATTTCTCACTCATATTCATACTTCTTCACCTTCATGTTTAGTGACAATGACATCAGAAGGTTGGTTTTGCCATAGTCTTATATAATCTAGTCTCTTTCTTCTTCTGCTGCTGCTGCTTAAGAATTAAGATGCAGGTAGTTTTAAGTTATTTCTAGAGTGGATTTCAAAAATAATCAAACCATAGGTTTTTTGTTCTCTGAGGTTAGCGTATGGGTGACTTAATTTTTATTACAGATCATCATGGAGGTGGGACACACTGTGGGGCCCCTTTACTGTGAGATGTTGGCCAAGTTTGTAGTTTGGCAAGTTTGGGCTTGTGAAGCAAAAACCATACATTGAAACAGTTTTAACTGTTTTATAAGAAGGGCTGGTGAATAGGGTTGATCCAAGGTGGAGAATAGACAATGATACAATGAGTGATGTTAATGAGATATGTTCAATTGAGAGTAAGTGGTTGGATTAGGTCCATTAGGGGATTGCTTAGTGGAGGAAAAAAAAAAAAAAACCCAAACATATGGGCATCAATATTTTAAAATTCATAGGGAGAGGAGAGGCATTTAAGTCATATATATGATGGATCACAATGCTAATGAGAACTATTTGCAAGGCACATTTTAGATTGACAAGAAAAATAGAAACATCAACTATTTAGGACTCAATATGAAAATTCTTGGGAATGAATAGAAGGGGCAATTAAGCTTTCTCACACCATCAGTTAACACCATTCCTAGCAAATGGTAGAAAAGGACCCAATTGAAAGAAACTTTCATAAGACCCTTCCATGAGATTATCCGAACTTGGAGACTATTTTAAATTCGCCCCTAAATGCAATAGTATTGAAGAAATAAATCAAAATGACAAGGAATGTGAGATCATACAAGGGTGTTCCTTGGCCAAGCCGGCAACAGCTTGTGCAAACTCAGGTCATTTAATTTCAGACCTGATATTCAGACCTTGATCCAGCCCACAGCTTTGAGACTTAGGCCCAAAACCAACCCATTTATGAGTATCCGGCCTTCTTTGCTAAATAGTCTGATATATAGGCCTCGGTTCAGCACTTTTAATAATAAGGCCGGCAGAAAATTTGGCTCGAGTACAGCCAATAGTTCTTGGACTATAACCCAATTCCAGCCCATTTGTTTTTGGCCTAACCCTTATCACCCCATCTTGTTCGGCCCAATGGATACACATGTATCTTGATGGGCTGCATATGAATAGTGTGTGGCCTGCTAGTAGGAAAAACTCTCCAACTACCTACATGTATAGTCCAAGGTTAATTAAAAAGGATTTTGCTAATGTGCATGTTGCACAAAAAGAATCACATGCATTTCATAATAGCCACAATATGAGTATCTTACTACTGAGTCCGGATTCCCAGCATCGTAGATATAGGAAATACTATTTCAATCAATCCACATTCGCCGTCTATATAAAATGCATTTATTTCTTATTTTGTGTTTTATGCTATAATATATGAAATTAAGAATTTTATACCGGAGGGGAATGTGCAAAGTGCAAACCATTGTCCTACGCCAACAGAGCTACCTTTCGTGTATAAACTAATGGGACCGTTGACATTGGTGGTTTTGGATGAATGGTTCATATTGATCATGTGGGCCCCTAGGTGGGCCCCACTCCCAGTTGGCATGATCATTGGCCTTAAAATCACAGTGTCTGGATTTAGGAGAGGAAGAAGCAAATAAAGATATCACCTTTTGAACTTACCTGCTGGAGAGAGCTTCTTGCAGAGAGAGCAAACAGAGACAGAGTTACAGACACCATCAAAGGTATCTAATCTTCTCTCTATCTCTCTTTTCAGATCCGATAGCTTGGCGCTGGATTTTCCACAGATTTTCGTGTCCTATCATGTCGATTCTCTTAGATTTCTTTGAATATTCATCTCATACGAATTGAAGCATGTGAGAGTTGGGATCTTGGTAGAAAATCCCCATTCAGAAAACGAAATCTTCACAGAAACCCTAATTTGTTGAAACGGGGATCTCGCAAAAGCTTTGCATATCTTCCTTTGAGAATAGGGATTTCGTAGTGGAATTCAATTCAACATAGATGTATATAGTAATGAATGAGTAATTGTTGTATGATGAATGAGATTTTTGCAATTGTATTCAATTGGGTTTTAGTTTGTACAATGGATTGGGTTTTGATGGCAGACGAATTGGGGTTTAAAAATGCATTTTTTTTTTTTTTTAAGTTCTGCTATGATTTCTTTGGGATCATGGTTCAATCAAGAGAGAGTGCAGGAGACAGTAAGAAAAAGAACCCTTTACTTGTTTTCCTTTGTAAACTGTAAGAGTGATATAGATGTGTTTCAACAGCTAAAAAAGGGTTCATATGGACTCAAGTAAAAATAGATGATAACCCTAAGGGGTAGCTCAGTTAGCCTAGGATCACGGGTGGTTGTGGGTTCAAAACTGCACTACCACACTGGTGCTACAGGGGAATTTACTCGGCTTCCCTCTGGGCCCGGAGGGATTAGTCCAGCCCAAAGGGTGGGGAACCCTCCGATGGCAAAAAAAAAAAAAAAAAAGTAAAAATAGATGATGAATCCACTAATGCTAACGTCATTTCTTGCACGGGGGAAAAATGATTTTTGTACATTTTAATCTTTTCTTGGGCTTTGCAAATCTAAAGGGATATGCATTGGTTAGGTTGAGCTCAAGATTAAGTTGGAATGGTTGTGAATGTAAGGGATACTAACTTAATATGCACAC
Organism: Umbellularia californica; assembly: GCA_028538565.1. NCBI lineage: Eukaryota > Viridiplantae > Streptophyta > Magnoliopsida > Laurales > Lauraceae > Umbellularia > Umbellularia californica. The sequence goes on along the minus strand of JAPQWN010000006.1, from coordinate 74,913,082 downwards.
TGATTCTGTAAGAAATAGAATTTGAAAGGACTGACTAGGTAAAAACTCTGGGCATGTTGGATTTTTATTGCCTTGTTTTGTAGTTTTGCTGAATAAAGATGTGCTTATGCAGAAAAAAACAGGTGGTGAGATGCAAAAGCTGGGAGATTTCAAGCTGCCGCACTTCTTCAACTACCCACCCTATTTTACGTAATCTCAATTGACCCGGAGCCCTATTATAGTTATGCCGTTCTATTCCTTTTTTTTTCCTCAATTGACAGAGTTGTATGATTGCCAAATTTCCTATGCATTTAGAAACTTTTTACTTTGTTTGGATGTGGGCAGTATATTGATTTATTTTGTTTTAAGGATTATATCTTTTCTCGATTGAGTTTTGTTGAGTTTTTATGCCTCCACTCACCATACCAGTCTGCCAGACACATTGCTGTGTCTCGGATATCCATTTTGTGGACTGATTGACTTCTAACCAGAATTTGGCTTGGTAAAACCCCTAAGCATTCAATCATTATATGACTTCCTCAAGCATTCGAAATGAAGCATGTGCCTGAAACTCTTTCTTTGTTTCTCTGTTCTGTTTCCACTTCATTCTCTGTTAAAGGATTCCTGAAAACAAGTAGAAAAAGACCAGCTAGAGAATGTGAAAGTGTTATACTTTCCTAGGAAAGAAGTGAGACTTAGTAATGATTTCACTATTCAAAATCATTAATCCTGAATTTATTTACACTGTTTAGGAATCCTCTTCTTTTCAGGAAACCATGGTTGGTAGTTCGCGGGCCTCTTTCAAGACTAGAGGCAATTTTGTGGTGAATGTTACCATTAGCAATGGCATGCGGTATTTGGAAAGAGATTAAAATTGTTAGGAAAGCAAATGCTCCCAACTGTTTCCAATAGCTTCTTATATTAAAGCCGCTGTAGTCTTATGGTAAAACAGAGCGAAAGAATTCAGGGTTTATCTCTTATTCAGATTTGAAACACAGCTAGGTGAGAGGATATAGAAATAAAAATATCCAATGAGAATAGGTCTTTACAACCAGCAGGGGGAAATAGAAGATTTTTTATGGGTGGTATGAAATAAAGATCTACCCAGAACTAGTCTCTGAAGAGAGTGTAGCATTAATTCTGTATTCACAAGTTTTCTTCAGAATGAAAAAAAAAGGGTGCTTGGAAGCTTTATGTAAGCAGTCTTATAAAAACATTTCTTAAAAGAAAATTACAATTTATAGGCTAGGAAATACATGATTCAATCTAACCTGCATTTTATGGTACTATCTTTTAGTCTGCAGCCAGTAAGGGATACACGGGAGAAACAGGTCCAGCTTTGGAAGGAATTGATACTTGATTATTGTAGAAGCCAAAAGATATTTGTCATTGGACTGGAAGAAGATTTTCCTCTATTCACTAATCCAGTGATTGAAAGTGAGTGGCCCTTCTGATAGTTTATCTTCTTCAATTAAACATAACATCCATTTGCCTTGTATTTTCTTCACTCCAAACCTATGAGGTAATAATCTTATCAAGCATTTGATTGTTAGTTTGCATTTTTAATATATTATTAGTTGGGTTGAGGAATGATCCCATGAGAACCAGCTACTTAAAACAATATGGTGAGAGACACATATGGGGCCCACCCATGTTATTCCTGTGGTGAGATAGAAGGGGCTTACTGCGGATCGCATATGGCACAAAATTTCCCTGTCAGATGATGGCTGATGATATCAATTGATTACAGGGCATCCAACTGTGATTTTGCATGTCCCTTTCTGGTGGCTGACTTCATCCCCATTTCAAAGTTTTTGGGCCATGTACAATTCATGGAGCCCCTTTCTTTAACAGAACCAGCCATGAGACGAACTCATGAAGCTCAGACCCTTCTCTTCTTTCAAGGCTAAATTAGTAACTAACCATATTTATTTTTCTGTTATATCTGTATGCATTTTGGCTGTTTTAAGGTCGGGTCCTTATGACTTTACAGGAACTCTCAGCCATGAAGCTAGGCAGGTGTTCCTTTCAGCCTTGGTTTCAGAAGGTAGGGTTTGGCCTACTTGTCCGTCAATCTTTTATTACCCTAATTTTGTCTTCACATTGGAAGTGATAAGCAGTATTCGGGATACGCTGAAACTCTTGATAATTGTTTCTTCTTTCAGGGCGTGCTGAATGGATGGATAAAGGACACAAGAAATGTCTTATTTTATGGCTTCGTATCCAAGATTGGGCAGATTGCATTTTAAATTTTGTGAGTAGAACCTGCCATTCAAAAAAAAAATTTTGTTGATTTCTTTTACTTTACATCTTTGCTTATTTTCTGTTTATGCAACTAGGTAAAAGAAAATGGGTTTGAAGACAGTGTAATGACTGTGGAAGAAATACGCTCAGGGATTGAATCTCGAGGAACTGGTAAGCTGGGTTTTCTTTGCTGCTTGTTTTCTTGAGATAGATTTGCGGTGTTGCTTGCTTGAAACAGTCATTTCAAAATCATGCGACTGACCTTTACATCCTTCAAGGGACTTTCTTTTTTGGACACCTCATATCTAAAGTTCAGTAGATCCAGAAATTACTATTGTCAAATGAGTCTGAATCCTGTATGCACCTAGTACAATTTACCAGATGTTGAACCTCAAAACTGAATAGATTAATTGTTGTGGCGTTCTATCTGGATCATTGATCTCTTAATTGACAGGGCCTCTCACAGAAGGCGAGATCAGAGCTTGCAGTGATATTCATTTTTTAACCATTCAATCTATTGAAGTCCTTTCAAAAATCGTAAAGGAAAAAAGATTGTGGACTGGACTCTCCAAGAGATGATCCACCAATAGGAATGTCTGATTAAAGCTCGTTACTTTTAGCAAGCAGTGATATTCATTTAGTGCATTAGCTCCTAAACCTTGGTGTGTTAGATGTGTAACTTTGAACTTATATTCTCTACCCATTTTGCAGAACTTGCGGGGATTGACCGTACTGTTCTGATGCGAGCTCTTCGATTGCTAGAGCAAAAGGGGAAAGCAACAATTTTCAAGGGTACATCTGCAGATGATGAAGGCGTGAAATTCTCGGCATAAATTATGAATATTCTGTCACCCCTTTACAATACATCAGTTGTAGCTGCTAACTGTTCTTTTGATTAAGGAAACCGGGTCTGCATTTTTTTTGTGTGTGGGGCCAAGTGGGTGCCTAAGGTTTTGAGAATATTCTTTGAGCTGTTCTGCTGCTATGATAGAGCTCTGAAGGTCACCTGTCTCAGTGTGCAGTGAAGTGGGCTTTTGGATAGTTTCAGTGAGAGTTAAAAACTACCAGCTTTCTGTGATTCCTTCCAATTCAGCAAAATCCTAGTGTCTTACAATGCCACTCATACGGTTGAAGTTTTGTAAATGACAGTTGCCAAGCCAAAACATAGTTTGCTTCGTCTGATACCACCACACCAATAATTACTAACTAAAAACTGAATAAGAACCAACACTATGTGCATGTTCTATACTGGGTGGGATATGTGGGATGCTATTTAGCTTCTACAGCATGGTTTTATATCCCAGTTGTGATGGTGCCTGTAACCTGGTAACTTTCATGGGGCGCGTCAGATTGGTACCAAGTGAGATCAAGTCTTTCGTGATATCATAGTCTAGAGTAGTAGAGTTTTTTTTTTTTTTTTTTTTGTTTGCTATCTGAGGGTTCCCAACCCTTTGGGCTGGACTAAACCCTACAAGCTAGAGTAGTAGAGTTAATGTAGGCAAGTATGATCAAGTCACTATGTCTGCATGACAAGGAAGAAATTTTTGCTTTGCTAATACTTGTATTTGCCATATGCTAGTCTGCCCAAATCTGGTTGAGGAATAGCTACATGGTTGTTACTATTATGAATTATAGGCTTTCTGACCAACTCTCATCGGTTTGATGGTTTCAAAATAAGCCATGGCTTCAACATAAGCCATTGCTTCAATAGCAGCAAACAATGGCTTGCCTATTGAGGAGAAACCAAACCCACTAAAATGGCAAAGAGTCGGCCCAGTGGTGTGGTGGGGTTGCCCTACTAGCTTTGCCTTCAATTGGTAAATGAAACCATCTAGTCATTTCCTTCATTGCATCTACTCTCCAGCCTTTCTACTGGAGATTCATTCGGATATACCTCCACAGTACATAGAGATGTTTCCTAAGCATGTAAGGCAGGGATTCGAAAGAAGCTGGAGCTCACATTGCAGTGGAACTTTGCTCTGGGTTACAGTGTGGGTCAGTAATTTCAGGTCTTAATCTGGATTGGGGTCTGCGAATTCAATTCCTTCCTTAAAGCCGGATCTTTCAGCAGAAACACAAGTCCACTAAAAGTGATAAAGGAGCCAAATGCAAAGTAATCAATTGGGCAGTTTGGATAATCCAACCACTGCGTCTTTGGACCAATTACTGCAAGGCCACCTCATTAGTAACAAATGGATCTTATCATCATGCACTCATGTGCCTAATTCTGCCAAATAAATGTGAAATTTCACTATTTCAATCATGAATGCAGATTAAAGCAGAAATCAAGGGTATTTTAAATAGATGAAATGATATTACACAACTCCAAATTACACACAACCGCAGAAACAGTAATCCTAGCCATTATAAAGATGAGAGCAAGGCCTGAATTAACAATACAAATCTAAACGTTCCCCAATATTAAGTTAGCTAAAGTATTAATTTCCAATATCTAATATTCAAGGAAGACAACTGTGAATTCCTTGTTCCATCAAATGGACACATTGGAACAGAATCATTAGTAATTGCAGATTCTCCTTCTGCAGCTCAAGGACATTTTCTTTGGATATACGAAGTACCATGCTCTTCAAATCTGCAACCAAAAAATAAATAATTAGATACATAAGAGAACTTAGTATAACATGCATTGCCCACAAACCATAGTCTTCTTATTTCTTAAAAGCAGGTGGGTTGACTAGGAACCTGCCCAAGTGAAGCAAGTATGCAGGCAACTGAAACCTTGGCGCAAGTATGCAGGCAACTGAAACCTTGGCGCAAGTTTCCGGCCCAAAAAAGAGGATTTCATGACAACTCAAACAAAGGTATTTCCCTTTCATTAATATTTTAGTAGTTATTTATTTATTTAGTTGTGATTAGGTTCTTAATTAGAAATTAGTTTAGAATAAGATAAGGTTTCCAGTTCAAGAATTTCTAGTCTTTAGAGTTTCTGTTTCCTTTACACAGGGATATGTAATGCAGTAGAAAATAAGAGTTTACACTTGACGATCAATAGTTTTTTCTACCCTCCGAGGTTTATATTCATCTTTGTGTGAGTCTACGAGACCTAATTCTGTGCTTCGGCACATCACTTGTTCCAATGCCCAGAACAACCCCTGACGCTTCTATACAGAACAAGTTAACCTACAGAGCAATTGACCATCAAAGAAAAAAATGAGTACAAGAAGCCTATTTTTATAGCAATTTCAATGCTGAAGTTTTGATGAATCAACAAATACAGATAAGGTACCCATACCAACTTTTGAAAAGAAATGCTTACCGAATAACATCTTACATTCAACCATGGTTTAAAATCTCGGTCTCGGTCGCGGTATCGGCCGGGCCGAAAAAACGATATGATATCGGTATCGGTCGCGGATATCGGTCCGTCGCGGTCGTCGCAATGTGAATTTTTTTTTATCCAAAAAAAATTTGTAAAAATATTCAAAAAATCCAGAATATTAGAAAATGCTGGAATACCATATTTTTTTTTCCATTAGTAACAACAATAAATCAAAATCTCGGTCACCTTAAGTTATGAGTCCTGTCTGTGTCGCAATTCGCTGTCTTCTTTAGTATTTCATATAATGCAACCATTATTGATGCTTATGATCAATTTATTAGTGTAAAATATAAGAAAATAAAGATAGCATATCAATCATCATTTAATACTAACATTGTGATGATGAAATCCCCAAAAAATGATATATAATAATTCAAATATTAAAAAATCCGAAAATATAAAAAATTGAAAAAAAAAGTTAAAAATCATGTGGATGAGTAGATCTAGCATGAAAGTATGTAGATCTAACTTCTAAACGAAGAACACAACACAAATGACAAACCTGATGACTTCTATACTTCATCTAAAAAATTAAAAAAAAAAAAACCACATAATAAAATGCTTTAGGTTGATTTTCTCTTACCTTAGATAATATTTTCTTCAAAAAATTAATGTGGGATTTGAAAATATACAAGAGAGAGTAGGGCTACTGCTATGGGTAGTAAGGAAATGAGAAGAGAGGAGAAGAAGATGAAGATGGGGAAAAAGTTGCAAAAATTAGGGTTTTTACCCTTTTTATATCATCTCGGCCGATATTTTCAAAATATCGGCCGAGATATCGGTTCACAGGATATAAATATCATATCGGCCGGTATTTTGCGATTTATTAGGAATATTATGCCGAGACCGATATCTCAGTGAGATATCGGCTCGCTGTCGGCCGAGATTTTAATCCATGCATTCAACAGGCCATGTAAATGGACAGGATTGTACAGCAGTATTTGATGGTCCTCCGACAATATTGTATAACAAGCTCTTGTGGATCATCTGCTCCTAGCGGTGCATAAACATTCTAAACTATATTTTGTTGGATGGCTGATGACAGGTGATAACGAAAAATTTGACATAGGTGTCGAGTTGTTCCTATCAATGATAGCTACAAGGATAGAGTACGGAGCATTGCATGCCAATGGATGCTAAAAGGAAATTTTACTTTGAAGCTATGGATGTACTACAAGAATGGAATCCACATTTGTTAAAGAAGGCAAAGTTACTCTATGAAGCTGGAACCACAAATGAGAAGATCGAGATCAAGTATTATGAAGGAATCGAATCGCTTCAAGTACGCCATGTGCAACAATACAAATAGAAATCAAGCTTGAGGTCGAGCTCTTCTAAAACAAGATGGGAATGATGCAAGTACAACAGGCAAACCAAGATCAGGGAACCTGATTCTCAAGCTCAAAAGAGAGGATTTCATGACAACTCATCGAAAGTAAAAGGGATTTCTTTCCATTAAAATTTTAGTTGTGATTTATTTAGTAAGGATTAGGGCTCTTAATTAGAATCTAATTAAGATAAGAGATAATTCCCTATTTTGAGAGATATAGTTCTAGGGTTACTGATTCCTCTATGTAGGGACGTAATACAGTGAAAAATCCAGAGTTGAAGATTAATAGAAAAAAATTTCTATCCTCTTAAGGCTTATTTCCTCTTGATGAGAGTATGACACCAGGTTCCTCTTGATTAGAGTATGAGACCTAATTCCATGCTCTCGCACTTTTATTCAAACCCCTCCTAAGGGTATGTGTTACCAAGTTGACTCAACCCAGTCGCAGGCTAGGTGCCCGGTTGCGTTTAAAATGGTCTACATGAGTTTTGGTTGAAACTTGGTTGACCCACCTAGTTGACTCATGACTCAACTTGGCTAGTCCTAGTCCTCTAAGTCAGTCAGGTCATCCAAAAGCAATTTATCCTTGCCTTTTAAATAAAAGGAAAATTACAAGCTGGAACTTGAAGCAGTATTGAGTTTCATATGAATGTTATATTTACAAGCTCAATTCTTGATAATTGGAAACAGATTGTGATGACTAAGTATATTGTCCGCAGGAGCAGAGATAAGTGGTATCCTCAAAGACCCAGTCCTCCTCAGTCTATGGTTCGCTGCAAAGTTGCTCCGGGAGAAAGGATCAGATTTTGGGAGGATCAGATTTTGGGTTGACACTTGGGTGGGGGAAGCTCCTCTGGCCTCTCAAATCCCTAATCTCTTTCATTGCGCTGGTGATGGTTCGGTTGTGGTTAGGGATTGCTTTTTTAAAAATGATGACCAAGTTGTTTGGGGTCCTATGTTTAGAAGAAATCTTGATGAGGGGGAAATTGAAGATTTTGCTGCCTTGCTTTCTGTATTGTATAGTGCCTTCATCGCGGATCTGAGTAAGGATAAGATAGTTAGGATCGGGATAATTGATTATTCCTTCTCTGCAGCTTTTTTCTTCTCAGTCTTGATGGGTGATTCCTCATCAGCTATCCACTTTGACCATGTTTGGAAGTCTTAAATTCCGCCTAGAGTTTCAGCTTTTGCTTGGTTGGCTATTTCAGGAGCCATCTTTACTATGGATAATCTCTGTAGGCATAATATCACTATTTTGAAAGGTTGCCCTAGTGAACCACCTGCTTCTTCGTTGTAAGGTGGATTGTTTCTTGTGGATTGCGATTTTGTCCTAGTTTGGCATCAGCTGGGTTTTGCAAAATTTGACATGATACCAGAGCAGATCCATTGGCCCAACTCGTGATCCAAGCTCAGCCCTTATCGTGCAATTAGGCTGGGTTGGCAGGGTTCCTATCATTCCTCCCTCCTTCAAAATTGACCTTGTCCTCCAGGTCAAACTCCAAGAATTCCTGATGTAGATGTAGAGGATCTTCCCACGTTGCATCTTCAATTGGTAAATTGGCCCAACTGATCAGCACCTCAAGAATAATTTTCTTGCCCCCTTTTGGCTTATTAATAGACCAAAGGTTTGAGAAATTCTAGAGCAAATTAAAAGTTGTGAAGCAGCAATTGTTATTGAAGCTTTCCATCTGAATCAAACACCAAACGAACTAGGACAAGCTGCTTCAGTAACCGTAATAGTGTCATAACATCTATCTTTGAATGATTAAATTTTGTCAAGCTTGGCAATATCTTAACATTTGCAATCATAGCATGAAGCCTGCACTCAATTTGAATTGAATACTTAGCAAGTAGGAATTTCAATGTAGAAGTGTCGCTTGAATCTGCCAAATTGACCACATTTTGTGTTGAAGTGCTTTCATTTAGGCCATTGAACAAGATTTTTGGCTCAGAATAAACAACAATAGTAACCGGTTCTGCTTTTAAAAATTTTTATCTTCTTCGGATTCAACTGCATTTTCCTCCTTTATCAGGTTGCCTTCAGTAGTACATAATTGATGTTTTATAGATGCAATTTCATTTCGTAATTTTACAATTGTTGTCTGCATCTCTGCTGTCTCATTCTGTAATTCCATCTTTGATGTTTGCATCACCGAGAACATGATGGTTATCTAGTTAAGGGTCATTATTGACTCTAAATTTTTTCATGACAGTGATGTAAATATACTAGACTGTGACCCACTTTCTATACACAACAGGATAGGAAGATGACTTCTTTTCTTCTTCTAGTGGCAATTTTGTAAATCTTTGGAATCTTTTGACCTTTTTGTTTGAATAAGAAAAAGGTAATGTGATGTACTTTACTATATCTGACGGTTTAGTGGGTGCTGTCTCCTCTTTGCTTGCTTGTCTTTTTCTTTGCCTCTCTTTGCTTCTTTAATGGAGGAAAGGCTTCTGTTATGGAGAGAAGTTCAAATGGCTTGGTGCTTCTAAAATCTGGATCCTGCAGCGACCTGACAGTAAACGGCCGGCGTTGCAAGACAACAGATGCAAACGATGAAGAAGGCGGACTCATGGAGAGGGTTTTTTTTTTTTTTTTTTTTTTTTTTTAAATTTGTTTGAGTTGTGGGGAAGAGGATGGTTGAAAAAGAAAGATGGCTGGGTAGGGATGAAGCTACGATTAGGGTTTCAGAGAAAGACAATAAGTGATGGATGGGTGGATCAAAACAGCTCTGATACCAGTTGGATGATGGGGATAAATTCGCCCAATTCGAGGATTGACAAACTCCTTGTGCAAGCACATAATTTTTTTGGGAAATAATATTGATATCCTTTTCATTAACCAATCACTACTAAATAGATGTTGCTAATTACATTAATAGAAACGAATGGGATTGGCTCCCTACAATCAAGGATCGTCCACTCTTACCCGACAACACCTACTATTCTCTACCACCTAATAGATAAGAATGAATAAAGCCAATCTCATCTAAATCTTCTAAAGCTTAGAAAGTACCCTACCTAGGAAAGAACCCTACTTTTGGATCAGTCTGCCCCCCCTAGCAGACCCATTGGCCCAACTCGTGATCCAAGCTCAGCCCTTATCGTGCAATTGGGCTGGGTTGGCTGGGCTTCTATCAAAATTCTGTGGAAACTTTTTTTATCGGGCTTGGATGATGGGGGCTGGTTCCGCTAGGGGAACGATGATGTGGAAAGCTTTGTTTTTTTGCAGTTTTATGGACCATTTGGAAAGAGAAAAACTCCAGGTGTTTCGAGGAGGTTTCTTCCTCTAAGGAAGCCCTGGTGTATAAAGTCAAGTTCCTCGTAGCTTATTGGGTTTCCGTCCTTTCTATTTTCAGGGGCTACCCAATTGATTCTCTTGAGTTGTTGGAGAGAATTGGCTTTTTCTACTCCGTTCGGTCCCAAAGTTTTGCCTCCTAGGATGCCGTCTCCACTAGGTACTCTCAAACTTAATTTTGATGGGAGTGCACTTGGTAACCCGTGTCAATTAGGTATTGGGGGTGTCTTCAAAGACAATGAAGAAGCCATTCTCTTTCTCGGGGCCTTCTGGAGTTACATCAGTGAATGAGGCCAAGCTGCTTGCCCTTCAAATGGGTCTTCGGGAAGCTGCCAGGATGGATTTTAAGAACTTCAACGCAGAGGATGCCAGGATGGGCTTCTGGTTCTTCTAAGCCTCCTTGGCGTCTAGCGAATTTGTGTGATGACGTGGAGGTTTTGGCCTCCACGCATAATTTCTCCTTTGCTCCCGCTAAGCATTCAGCGAATGAGGTAGTGGATGCTCTCGCTGAAAGGGGTGTTGGAGTGGAAATCTTATTATTGAGAATGTTAATTCTGTAGCTGTTTGAACTTTGTCTTAGGAAGTTTGTTGTATCCTTTACTTTTTCTATTAGTTTCCTTTGTTCTTCTCAGTAATCAGTATATGTCTCTTATGCTGCTTGGCTTTTAATAAAATTGTGCTACTATTCAAAAAACAATTCTTGATAATTGAAACTTAATGAACACCTGTTTCAACAAAGGGAAGACCCAAAAATATAATGCATATTTAAGAGAAAATTTATATATTTCAGTGCATGAGATAAAGAGTATGAAAGCATGATTCCATTAGTGAACTCACTCAGCTTTGGAGAACCACATTTGCTGAAAAGAGCCAAGAGATGCCAGTATACTCCCTCCTATCCAAACACTGCTTCACATAGATCAACAACATTAAAATGCACATTTGCAAAGATGGCAATCATGACAACATCACTGAAAAAGCAGGATATGTTAAATCATTTCACCCAGTTCCTTGTTCTTGGCTCTCGTTACTGACTAATCTATGAGGCTGGAATGAGAGGGAGATGTAGTAGTGATGTACACATCTCCAAGATTCAAATCCTACATTCCACATTTATTTCAAGATTCAACACCAGTGCCACAACTTAAATCCGTGCCATATAATTTGGGGCATGGTAGAGTTTGGTTAGTGATTCAGTAAGCTGATAAGTCTCGTGTTATTTCGCGTATGAGATGGCGGGTGGGTTAAATGAAATTGCAAGTTTCCCTTAAGATCAAAATTGTATCTCAAATCACTCAAAAGGTCAAAAAAGTCGAATTGTGGATTGTAGGATTTTTTTTATTTTCTTTAATTTTTAATATTTAATAATAAAAATAAAAAATAGCAATTAATAATCCACCTATTTTCATCCAAAGCAACATCAATACAGTGACATATAAGACTATAATACAATCCTATGAAAAAGATCCTCTAAATAAAAATATCCATATAATCAATGTCACATTGGTATATGCGATCTTGGCTCTAGTAGGTAAAATCTTAAAAAGAAAAATAAATAACGTCCTTAAGCCACATCCTACTTAGAATGAAGCGCCCCCCTCCCCCCCACAAAAAAAAAAAAAAAAAAAAGGTGAAAATGTTATTAAAAATCTTAAAAAGAAAAAAAATAATAATGTCCTCAAGCCATATCTTATTTAGAATAAATTTAAGTAATGATAGGTGGTTGCATTTGGCTTTCATCCAGTTGGATGACCATCACCTTGGATCGCTGAATGCTTAATCTTCTAAAAAGATGTGGTTTTAATCTCCCAACACTGGTGCAAAAAAGACCGCAAAAGCCTCCAATATCATCTCAGAACAAGAAAATAGGGAAGAGATGTTTTAGCCACTTCCAAATAGGACTTGGCCAGACTCAACTCGGGGGGTGACTCAACTCGGTAGAGACCAAGTCCAAGTCAACTCAGACTCAGCCGACTTTTAAAACCATGGTCTTTATGGACTATATATAGCAATGACCGACAGGATCACAGGCACTGATAGGTAGAACTAAAAGATTATTGTATACAGCATTGAATTTGTGGTGTTTCAAGTAAATGAAAAGACAGTTGATGTATGATCATTGTACAGTTAAGGAATTTTAATCTAGAACATTCATAAAGAGCGAACTTTTAGTGTTTCCCTTAGAAAAATTAAGAATCTTACAGAGAATTTCAAAGCTTGCAAAAATCTTGTAGCAAGATCATGATCTGTTACAGGTTGGAGTTCTCCTAAGGGCAGATATTACACACTTCCAGGGGATCACTTCAATCTGTCTAATCAGGCACCTATTTTCAAGACGCAAAGAGCAAGGGACTGGTACAGGAAGATGCAAAATGAGAGTAAGCATACATAAGCCTGTCCAGAGCCCACTGCTCCAAGGTATGGGATGAAAGCCAAAACATCACATGATTCTCCATTTTGGGAAAAGAAACAGTGCCACAACCTCCATTTGCATATTTTCATAAATGATCTCCAAATAGATCTTAAAAGGTCAATGTTTCTCAAATCTAATGGTTTACTGCTAAACATCCAACAGCTCATATGGGACCCCATGGACAATTTCATGATTCACTTGTTCAAACTTCTACCAGAAAATGGATAGATATATTTACCCAGAGATTGAAAATTAAAAAATAATAATAAAAAAATAGGACAAAGAAGTACTGTCTTTATTTCTAATGCATTTCCAAATTTAACAATAAAAAAAAAGGACAAAGAAGCGACATAGTTTAAAAAGAAATCAAATCACACCTGAATCGCCTTTCAGTTGCATTTCCACTAGCCAGGACCTTGACTCGTGCAGCTTGAGGAGACTCCTACACACCCAAGAAAAGAGAAAAGAGTCAAAATGATTGTTTATGCTCCCCGAGGAGTGTCTTTTACAACCATGGATTCATTAGCCATCAAGTGCTCCTAATTGGACTTAATGGGACACGCAGCCACCATATGGGCTTCTTTATAATTACCTTGTCTGCTCTATGTACTACTTTTTTTTCCTATTTTCCCTTTAGCCAAAGGGCATGGCATTTCAGTCCTATGCTATTCAATAAAATATTAAACTCATGTTAGGGTCGATTTCACGCCAAATTTCCTCCACTGATGCAACTTGGTATCAGAGCAGGTTTAAGCCTGCATGCACGCATGTGATTTCTTTTATGATTCATTCCTCTCTCCTTCCTTCACAGCTATCTTCTCCTTTCTTCCTTCTCCCCCTTTCCTTCTAGCTTCTTTCCTTCCGTTCAATAGCCTTGAGAAGTTCGCTGGGTGTCACTACAATATAGAACTGACATCAACATTAATGTCAAGCTCAGTTAAGCATGGGCAGGCTGATGAGAAGATCACTGCATGTAATTCCTAGATAATGGAGCCTGGAGTTGTGTTGAGATCATATCAATGAAAGGGAAATCAGAGTTTTCCAACGCATAGAGCAATGCAGGAAAACCCAAGTAAAAAATCTTGCCAAAATGCCCACATCTAACCCAAAATCACAAAAGCCTTACAAGGAATTGAGCAAAAATCCCAAAATTCAAGAGAAGATCATCAAAAATTGTGGGACATCCACTAAAAGACCGCATATGGATTCACATCGATTTAATTTTAGCTACAATCCAGGCCAATAATTGACATAAAACTAATATATGATGTTTAAATCCTAGCTACTAAAGTAAGTTTGGGCACACAAAAGATTGTAGAGAAAGAAAACTTTAGGTACCTTGGATAGATGGTGCAACAGGATGGAGGGATTGATACTGATGTAAGTCACAGGATTCAGGCCGAGTGGACCAAATGGAGGAGTGCTTCGGGGGTCTTGTGTGATCGGAAAGTCCCCCTCAAGGTTAAAGGAAAGTATTATAAGGTGGCGGTAAGACCAGCGTTGTCATACGGATCAAAGTGTTGGGCAATAAAGCATAATCATGTTAATAAGATGAAAGTTGCGAAGATGAGAATGTTAAGATGGATGTGCGAGATCACAAGGAGAGATAAGATTAGGAATGAGGATATTAGGGGTAAAGTAGGAATAGCACCGATTAAAGATAAAATGAGAGAAAATCGACTAAGATGGTTCGGCCATGTTAGAAGGCGTCCAACGGAGGCACTTGTTAAAAGGTGTGAAAGCATGGAGATTGCCAGGAGTAGGAGAGGGAGAGGGATACCCAAGAGAAGTTGGATAGAAACTATTAAATATAACCTTGCCTACATGGATCAAACGGAGGACATGGCCCTAAACAGATTTGATTGGCTTCGTCAAATCCATATAGCTGACCCCACCTAGTGGGAAAAGGCTTGGTTTGGTTTGGTTTGGTTTACTAAAGCAATAACTAAAGGAAAATTCCCCTTGAGACTTGTTCCAACATATGGACTTATTTATTACGGAAATCTTTTATTTGTGTTACTTATTCAATTTTTCCTATATAGCCAATTAGACATTTGTTAAAAATCAATTTAATAAATACTCAACCATACTTTAGGGTTGACTTTACACCAAATCTTCTTTCCCGTCGAAACATTCCAAAATATGTCTTATAGTCTAAATCAAGAGCAAAAGAAATGCCACCAGACATGCATTCATTACCAACCAAATCTTCCTAAATCTTACCATTCAAACTGAGAGAAGGTGATAGTCAAAAATGATATTATATACACATCAGGTGAGAAACTTGAGGTTGTGGGTTGCAGTCATGCAAGCTAGTGAGATATATATATATATATATATATATATAGAGAGAGAGAGAGAGAGAGAATCATGTGAAAAGTGTCCGCACATAAGATGGTGTGATCTATCCTGTGGGAGCCAAAATGCACTTGTTCTTACATGCAGACAGTTCTCAGTAGAGGAATTCCGTTGAAGATTTGAATTACAAGCTTAAAATGTACATGATTTTCTTCTGGCCAATTTTTCTCTTCTTTTTCTAAAATAAACTGGATATGGGGTTTAGTCTAGATTTAATATGAATGAAATCATGACACCGGACTCCTATGTATTTAAATGAAATACAGAAATTTAAATCCATCTTCGCAACCATGATTAGTAATAAGATTTGCCCACTACCAAGGAGAGAATAGAGTCCTTTCCATCAAACAAAATGAAGTATAAAAATTAGGTAGGAGGAGAATACAAAGATGGAGCAAATGGTTGGCCCAGCCCAACATGTGTTTCATCCGGTCCGTCTATAGCGCTAGAGGTTAAGATGCAAGGAAACTCCTAAGATAAAGTAGAAATTGGTTATAGAATAGAAAGTTGGAGTCAAATCTCATACTTTACAAAACTGGGCCAAATTCAGGTGTAAAACAAACTCCTTTCAACATGAAATTACATCCATTTGACCGATTATTTAGTTTCCCATTCAATGAGCCCAGGATTGAGAAGTTATGAACTGTTATATGTGGGTTAGTCTAATTACAAGTTTAGTCATAGCGTTAGAGTGCAACATGTGCACATTCAAGTGCTGAGTCTAAAAAAACATGAAATCTCTTAATTTTTTAACTATGTAATGACAGTGGTTAACATTCTCTTTTCTTGCTGATTAAATCATGTATTGGGCGAGTGAAACCCAAACATGTGAAAAGTGGGCCTCAGGACTGGAGATAGAGATTTGCTCAATCTTCTCTGGCTCCATCACATTTGGGATTGACACAGACAATACCTGCCTTACATGCATCAAGGCCTGTAAGTCTGATGCTTACATAGACAATGTCTTTTTTTTTTCTTTTTTTCCTTTTTTGAAATGTTGCTACATAGACAATGTTAAGAAAAACCTAAACTTTTTTGTTGGTAAATCATAAACTTAAATACCATTAAAAAAGAGCAGAAGTTTTCAGATTAGTGAATCATATTTCTATTCTCTTACAGATTACCTCTATCAAATCTTTCTCCAAACGCTCTTTCAATTGTTGCATTGATGCTGTGCCACCAGCAAGCTGTTTGAATGAAAAAGTTAATACAATCAAATCCAACAAATCTCAAAAAACATCAACAGGTGAAGTGTACAAAGCTCTATAGAGAATCAATCTAATCAGTGTAAGCACTGATTGACACTGTGGTCTACTATTGCATGTGATATAAGTTCAGTAATTAACGAGATTCCTTGTGGCCTGATGGGCTTCTGTTCTTCCTCTTTTCAGGGGCAAATTTATTAATGTTATGTTGTTCAAATGGAAAGAACAAAGAGGTGGCATTTTATGACTGCCGACTGGTGATTGATGCTTCAGCAGATGGCTCTTCAGCTTGAACTCTAGGGAGTGTTCTTTAGCTCCCGCCTTTGTCTCTTTGATGTAGCATATGGTTGTATTCCCTTCATTTCTCTTAGTGTACTGTTTATAGCTGTTTTGTTTGTTTTGGGTGCTGATTGTCGGTATATCCCGCTTGTACTAATGAGTTTAGCTTAATGGAAGTTAATATTCAAAAACATATATTACTAGAATTAGTAATAAGAAAAATTGGATAAAGGTGATACATAAAATATGGTTAAAATAAATAATTGACATTATTTGTACAATCTCATATGGTTCATGTTCCTGCCAATAGTTGATAATATTCCCAACAAGTTTTAGTCCATCAATATGATTCATGGTACTTGCTATCGGCAGTCGATTAAGGTATCTAATGTTGCATCTTACAAGCAAGTAATATTATAGAAAAGTACATATGCATCAAGCTGATTATAGGTGCATTGTTGTGAATCACATAACCTATTGTTGTGAAATGTCAAAGGCAAAAATTATCTTCTACTTTGAAAATAATGATTGCAAGGTGTATCTGATTTAAATAGAAGCATATATAGAATGTACCTCTATTTCAACCATATAATTGATATAAGCCATTCATTTAATAACTCTTGGGCTTGAACCATTGTAGAACCGATCTGGACATTAAAACTAAAAGCAATAATGATAAACATTTAAAAAATAAAACTTGGTCAATATTGCTCATTTTTTGTCGGAGTAGCACATACTTGGCTCTTAGGAAGGTAATTGAATACACCATCGAAAGCAACCAATTTTAGTCGTCCATAGGGTTAACATATGGAATATGGCCTTTTTATTTAAAAAATGAAAATCACTCCAATGGTGCCACTTTGCTACCATGGCGACTTGGCAAGCTTTTCAAAACTAAGTGACATCAGAAGGATCATCTGGATAAGACAACATGGCTTTACCTTTCAAAATATATTTTTTTAAGTATGAAAAATAAAAATCATTCACCTTTCTACACTCCTTTGATCTCAAACTTTCACTCATCACCTAGAAAGTAACAAACGTTTTAATCTTTTGACAAAGATTAATTTCGCATCCAAACATATTTTCCTATCAACTTCCAATTTAACTTCTAATGTGCAGAAGTTTGACATTAACTGTCTAGAGCAAACCTGATGGAGGAATAGCATATATCTTTTGATACCATTAAAACTAGTCTAGACATTTTTAATTAACATCCCACACAAGAAATCATAACCATTCATGGAAAAATAAAATCTATTTTAGGAAAAGAAGAACAAATGAACAATCAGTTCATGAACAAGCAACTGGCAGCATTTATCCATGATATCAATGCAATGGTCGTTCACATATTAAAAGGCATCGTGTATAAAAAGGTGAGTAAAACTTACCAATATGCTGCTAAATAGTTCTCTCCGGATGTCCACATCACACTTGTTTATGCTCTCAATAACCTAAACAACAACAGATGACGGAACAAAAATAATAATAATAATAATAATAATAATAATAATAATAGATTCACAGAATAATTAAGCTAACAAAAAGGTGATGCTGAAGTATGACAAAATGACTAAAGAAATGTACCATTTGTGGAAGACCCCGAACAGATGGAGTGGAATCTGCAAAACTCTCCATACCAGGAATTCTCTAATGATCCAGATAAAAAAGAAGGAAAGCATCCAGTAAAACCAAACTGTTAGCCAGTTAGCAGTAAAAACACATACAAATGTCAAAAGTTCACTGTTGCAGTAAAATCACATACAAATGTCAAAAGTTCACTGTTGAACATTGTACAGAAACCAGTCTCACAAGATCACTTACATGCAAGGTCATTACCTAAAACATAACAAAAGGATAATGCAGAATGCTGAAAGTAAACGTCTGCAAGTGGCCTTGGCTGACCATGTACCATACAGAGAGTATTACACCCCATAAGATAAATAGCATGCAAAACCCAGTTAGATTTATGCATAATGATATAATCAAAATGGTTTTGACAACAGATCCATTTGAAAAGTCATCGACGATATGGATATTTGGTAGGTAAATTAAGATTCATACTTCTTAGATGATGATTTTAGGTTTTATTTATTGGTCAATACAAATGCATGTGAAATTGTTGAATAGAAACAAAAAGAGTTGCATGTGAAAATAGAAACAAAAAGTAAAAAGTAAGTGTACAAAAAGTATGTGTGTTGTGTGTGTGTGTGTGTGAAAAGTAAGTGTACAAATGTGTGTGTAAAAAGTAAGTGACAAATGTGTGTGCGCACGCTTGGAAACAGAGATACCAAACATAGGCTTAGTTATACCAGAAAAGAAAGAACAACAAAATGCTATAGAGACAATAGATATAAAATCTTAAGAACTTAAGAAAGACTCAAAGAATTGTCAAAGAAAAATAACTACGCAAAGACCCAAAGAAAGTCAAAAAAAAGTATATATCATTAATTAATTAACTTCAAACGTTAAAATATCGAAGTAAAATAAATTGAACTCCAGATTAAAAGATGCAAGGGGTAACTGCCATTGATAGAATTGCCCATACATCTTACTGATCTGATTTTGGTGAACATTTAATCAAAAAAAAAAAATCCTTATATATGGTGGGTTCATCATCATCATTATTTTACTTTTATTTTCTCTACATTGGTAAAGTAAAAAAAAAAAATACAATAAAATAATTTTGATATTTTATAAAAGAGAAAGGTAGTAAAAGTATGTTTTCTTTTCCCCTAAAATCCTGCTAGTCTACAATCGCTACAGTGCCAATGGTTAAAGTGAGGACATGAGGTATCAGGGTGGCTTAGCATCTTCAACATGAAAAGATAGAGATGGTTTATTAAAGTAGTTATTTATATTAAAAAAATCCACATTACAAACCATCCAATCAAAGCAAATGAAAGTGGAAGGCAAATATGAAAGCAGTGAACTATTTAGAACTATTGCCTTGATTGAATGTCCGTAAACTCTCAACAAGTCAAATCTTCTGCATGAAGCTCACGGTTTGCGGTTATTCATCTCACTCCAACAGCAACTTTCTTTTACATTGTACAACTGTGAATTCATAGTTACCTTCTTATTTTCACAGACACTCCCAGTGATCCCATAAGACATTTTCATACTTCAAAGAGACGAGTGCTCACACCAGTGCTCACTCACAGGCACCTTCACTTAAAGGCAAGTCTCTGAGAGCAGATTCATGCCCATACCTATGCCCTATCAAGTCAAAATTGAGCGTACCCAAGTAGGTCCCACTATGACATGCAGAAAGTACCAAATACTTTAATGAACCAGGGCCTGAGTCCTCTAGACTGCTCAGTTTTGCCATAACAAAGACAGGATGTGATACGACAAAAGAATTACCATTCAAAACAAAATGGCAAAAGAATTCCATTCTAGTCAATTCAACTAAGTGAATTTTCAAAACAAGTCTACTTTTCATGCCTTAACCAATGTTCAAAGCAATTGGCAAAGAATATTGAGGTGAAAACATCTAGGGAATCTTCAAATGAAACCAAAAGAAAAACCCGCCAAAAATAATGCTGAATATGTTAAAAAAAAAAAAGATCCGTCTTCACTAAATTTAGGAACAAAATCAAATGACAACATACGACATAAGTCCACAGATAGAATCCTGAGTAAAGAGACCCGCAAGATACTAACCTGGGCTAAGGATGGATTAAAAAGAATATCAGGAGTCTTGAACCTATCGGCTCCAATTTCTATAATCCTGAAGCACAAGAATTCAAAAGTAGGAACCAGTTAGTAAAAGACATAATAGATCTAAAAGAAATTGCATCCACCATTAATTTCTACAGGATACAAAAGTTAAGCAGATATTTTGAAATTAAAAATGCACAGACATCTCAAAAACAATTTAGACTCAGCAATTTGAAAAGAAAAAAGAAGGCAAAATGAAAAGATTTTACTTTTTGAAAGAGTACAAGTTCAAAGTAAAGTATAAATCGTAAGGAGCGTACTGTCCATCTGGAAGTTCATATGGCGTCATAGGAATGTTTGCATACCCACTTTCTGTAAAGCAGAGAAATGTATCAATGAACTAGTTTTTAAATAATACTCAAGGCACATGATCATATAATATTAGCATAGAGAGATTGCAACATTAATATCCAGCAAATAAAGTATCAACTGTGACCTTAAGGAAGATAATTCTGATTCATTAGCTAGACATTATAATGAATATAGACAAATGGAGATGCCGGCACTAATGAAACAAAAGTTGACTTTAATAAATTAAAAAGCCAAAAGCTGCTCACTAATGGAATTATCAGAACAAAATCAGTACAGAAACCAGGACACGGAATGTCACAAATGGCATAAGTAGGAAAGACATCAAAATAAATGTAAACCGAACCAAAGTCGGAACAAATGATCAATGATAATGGAAATAAAGATTTCACATTTAGTAAGATAAGTGTGAACTATAAGAAAATAGCATCTAGAAATTTTTTGAAAACTAAACTTTCAAACAAAGCATAAAGAGATCAAGAGATAGTGACAATAGTGAGCACGGTCCAAAATCGCAATCGCAATGGGCATCACAGTCAATCCAGAAATTTTTTTTTTTATTTATTTATTTTTTTTTTTTTTTGAATGGTTACTTTCATTGAAAAAGAGCAAACAGTACAAAAGAGATAAGTACTGACAGCAAAGACTGGAAGCAGGAAAACACAAGAGAGACAACACAAAAAACAACGAACTAAGGCCCTCTGTTAGAGAAGGCCAGCTCTTTCCAATGACACACTATTTGTTGTTATCCTCTAAAAGATGGGTTGATGGACACCCAAAGAGCTACAAGAAACTTTGACTTCTCCACCAAAATGCTTTCGCTAGAAGCTATCCCTTCAAAACATCTCGAATTCCTTTTCTTCCAGATTGTCCAAATCAACGCCAGAAAAGATAACCTCCACATCACCTTTCCTCTAGAATCCCCAATAGGGGGTCTTCCAAGCTTAAAAGAGCTCGATAAGAGAATTAGGGAGGGCCCAACGGCAGTCAAACCCACCACTGACATCCTGATAAACTGAGTTGTTTTGCAATTCAGCATAAGGTGGTTCACGGATTCCTCATATCTCAAGCACATAGGGCAACCATTGACAAAAGTCATACCTTTCCTCCTTAAGAGATCCATAGTAGAAATCCTGTTCCTAAGTGCCAACCACCCGAAGACTAGCACCCTTAGGGGAGCCTTCAATTTCCAAATGCTACTCAAAGCACTCCTCTCCCCCGAAATATTAAGGATTTACTTGAAGAAGGAGGACACTGAAAAAGATCAATTCTTAGAGGTTTCCCACACCCTAACATCTTCCTCTATCTTGAATGTTTACATCATTTAGGAAGTTAAGGAATGAAATTAATTGGGATTCCTCATTTTCCTTTAGGTTTCTTCTGAAAGTCAGGCACCACACCACCTGGTCTCCACTTAAATTCAAATAAGAGCTGACTGTTGCTTCCTTATCCTGCACACACCTGAAAATATCTTGGAATTGAGCATTCAGAGACCTGTTTCCAATCCACCTATCTTTCCAAAAGAGAATCCTCTCCCCCGATCCGGCTTGATATCTAATGTTCTCCATGAAAATCCTCCTAACCAAGAGGATTCCTTTCCATATTGCAGACGACTTCTTTGGAGCTTCCTGGAAATCCCACCCATGTCTTCGAAGTTTATATTTCCATTCCAAAACCTTTCTCCTAAGCCCTTCTGATCCATCTCCTATCCTCCATAACCATTTGCCCAAAGGGCTTGGTTCATCTGCTTAAGAGGCCTAATACCCAGGCCTGCTACTTCCTTGGGTTTACATAAGGAAGCCCAATCTACCAAGTGAAACTCCTTCTGAGCACCATTTCCATTCCATAAGAATTCTCTCTGCAACCTTTTGAGTCTCTTTATAATTGAGGTCGGGCACTTGAAGATAGAGAAGTAATAGACTGGCAGGTTGGATAAAACCGATTTGATTAGGGTGACCCATCCTTCAATAGACAAGTAATTAGCTTTCCTTGTCAACGGCTTCCTCTCAACCCATTCCAAAACCATGTTCCACATGGATGTCGTTACCCAACCTAAGCACAACGGCATCCCTAAGTACAAAGTTGGCAGCTTCCCAACCTTACACCCCATTATTTCTGAAAACTTAAGAAGCAATGGTTGCTCTTTTCTTAGCCCGATCACCTCACTCTTGAAGAAGTTGACTCTCAAGCCTGATATCGCTTCAAAACATAGAATAGTAGCTTTGACATTTTTAACATGGTCTTCTTCAGCTCCACAAAATAAGAGTATCATCAGCAAACTGTAAATAGCAGATAGCAGGGGTGTTTCTAGCCACTTTGAATCCTTCAAATAAACCTGCACTGACTGCCTCTCTAACCATTATTCCCAACGCTTCTGCCACTATTAGGAAGATGAAAGGGGAAAGAGGATCCCCTTGCCTTAGCCCCCTTTGTGCCAGAAAGCAACCCTTTGGAGAACCATTCACCAAAATCGAGAACCAAGCTGATGAGACAGTCGCAGATCCACATCCTCCACTTTTCCCCAAACCCCATTCTTGTTAACATGTATTGAAGAAACTTCCAATCCACCCTATCATAGGCCTTCTCCAAGTCTAACTTGCAGATAATCCCCGGAAGCCTCTCCGTGAGCCTAGAGTGAACACACTCATTGGCCACCAAGATGTCATCTAAAATTTGCCTTCCCTTAATAAAAGCCCCTTGCTCGATGGATATAACCTTCATCAGAACCTTTTGAATTCTCCCTGCTAGGACTTTGGATAGGATTTTGTAGAGGCTACCAGGCAGATTAATTGGCCTATAGTCCTTAATGCCAAAGTCTCCTGCCTTCTTCAGGATTAGCGCGATAAAAGAAGCCCCCATACCTTTGGAAAACTTACCCCGCTGGTAGAATTCCTCCATAAAATCCATAATATCCTTCTTCAACATGCTCCAGAAGCTTTGGAAGAAGGCTAATGGAAACCCATCAGGGCCCGGGGGCCTTGTCACCTTTTAGATCAAAGACCGCTTAACGGACTTCCTCCTCCTCAAACTTCCTCTCTAACCACTGAGCCTCCTGCTCTCCAATGACATCAAAGGCTAGATTGCCAAGAGATAAGTCTCTCCCAGCCTCCTTCAGCATAAAGAGAACAAAAGTAATCTTTAATGTGAGAGGTTATCTCCTCTATCTTCTCCAGCCTATTCTCCCCATCCATAATGCTTGAAATCGTGTTTGCCCTTCTTCTTGAAGATGCCATTCCATGAAAGAACTTAGTGTTTTTATCCCCATCTTTTAACCAATTGCACCTCGATCTTTGTCTCCACCTTACCTCCTCCACTCTAAGCTTTCTGAGGAACTCTTCTTTTAAATCTATCCTTCTCTTTTCATCTTCCGGGGTCAACTGGTCAGTCTCCTCCTTCCTATCTAGAGCCTGGATTCTACTAGGATCTTTGATTTTTGGGTCATCACATCCCCAAAATGCTCCTTAGCCCACTCCTTCATTCTGATTTTGAGCATCTTCAATTTTGTAGCCAACCTGTATCCCGCCCAACCTTCCACTCTGATCTCCGCCCACCACTTCTGAATCATGCTAGGAAATTGTTCTTCCTCCAGCCACATTAACTCAAATCGAAAAGGTGACGGTCCCCACCTTTCGCATTCCGAGTCAATCAAAATCAGGCAGTGATCTGACACCGGTTTAGGTAAGGCAACCTGAATTACTTCTGGGTAGGTTTCCAACCATTCAGTAGATACCAAAAATCTGTCCAACCTAGACATGGCAAGACTACTCTGATGATTAGACCATGTAAATGAGGCTCCTCCAAGTTGCAAATCCGCCAGATTATGTGAGTTAATCCAATCAAAGAAACGCCTCATTTCTGCTGTTAGTTTACTTCCGCCCAATTTTTCGCTTGGGAACCTATGTTCCAGTCCCCACCGATGCACCAAGCACCATTCCATCTCCCTCGAATCGTATCCAACTCTTTCCAAAAATCATCCCTCCTCTGGCTGTTATTTGGGCCATACATTGATGTGAGAAGGCACTTCGAATTGTTCATTAAGTCCTCCACCAAAACTGAAAGGGCGAAGACATCCTTCCAACTTTTTACCACTGACATTGAGTGAGTATCCCAAATAGTCAATAACCCACCAGCAGCTCCCACTGCAACAACAGCCACCCACCGAGCATTCCTCCTTCCCCAAATCTCTCTCACAACCCTGTCAGGAACCTCTTTCAGCTTAGATTCTTACAAAATGACAATCTGAGCTTTCTGACTCCTTACCATCTCTTTCACCACCATTCTATGTGAAACTCCCCCCCAAACCACAGACATTCCATGATAGAACTTTAATTTAGAAGTATGGAAAGTCCCCCTGAATCCTCCCCTCCTTCGTCCCAAGACTCTTCCCCTCATCTTCCTTTGCCTTTGCTTTATCATAATTAATAGAGCAGCTTAAACTGTTAAGTTCTCTAACCCCTTTCCTTTTGGATTTCCTACCCCTTTTCTCTTCTTGGTTTAGTCTCTCCCGTTTCTGCACAAACTCCACCAAAGGGTTCTACCCACCATTTGAATCCTCCACTGTAACTCCCACTACCTTTGCATAGTGGATGACCTTCTGTGGCGACCACTACATTTCACCAACCTCAGATTCCCCTAAGGAGCTACCGTCCATACTGAAGAATTGCACCCCTTCCCCTAACACCCCTTCTTTACAGAACATACCTAGGCCTATCCTGTCAGCAAGCCTTGGTTCTATATTGGAGGTGTACGCCCAATCGTCTCACTTGTTATTGTTGTTCATCAGCAGCTTTGAACATCGACCTAGAGGCAGAGCTGATTTGGAGCTCCACTTCGTAGAGGCCCCACCTTCTCGCCTCTTATGGACGGAGAACCACCCCTCTGACTCTCTCCAAGGGGACCTATCTAGGGCTCTTCGGGTTTCTTCTGGCTGGGAGTCTTCTTCTTTATCCTCTCTCCTTTCCCGATCCTCTGAAGTGGATCGGAGCTCTTCGCCAGTCTCCCCATCGTCAATGTCTCCCTTAACTTTTCCTATCCCGCAAATAGATCTCAGCGTCACAGCCATTCCACCTGCTTTCTCCCCCTCCTGCGAGCATTTAACGATTTTTTCCCAGACCCTCATCTTCTCTCCTTTCTGTTTTGTCTTCTTCGTCTAGGAGGCTTCCCCTAATACCTGACGACTCTGTTTCTAAGAGGAGCTCCTCTTCCGACTCACTTGCCTGCATTTGAGAGCAGATTGCGGCGTCTATGGTGCTGAGGCCATTCTCCCATCTCGTCATTTGTTCTTCTTCCGTTGTTCTCTTGTCTTCGTCCATAAAGCAGGAAAGAAGCCCTAGCGATTTATAACTTTTATCTTTCGTATCGGATCCTCCCGACCCAACACGATCTGCACCACTTTCTTTAAGTGGTTGGCAACCCACTAAGCCAACCTGGCCCATTGCTTCCATGTGTGCAGCAGCCCATTGCTATCCCACCTATCCCACGACTGGGCGGTCGATTTGGATTTTGAAGCTGGGTTGGTGACGTCACCTCCTTCCTCTTCCCATATTTGTTCCTGTAGCTGCAGCTTCTATCTACTTTCTTCTCCTTCGTTCTCATCCCTCTGCCTTCCTTTTCCCCTGCCTGTCTTGCATCTTCCTCTTCCATCTCCACTATCACCATAAATTGCAGGTCCTCCACCGAGACTGGCACCACCAAAGGCATAGTGTAAGATCTATTAAGCAAAACCTTCACCCCGCCTTCCTTAAGGATCTCCTTCTTCTGGGTTCTAACATTCACCTCCACTGTCTTACCCACACAGTCCCCTATGAGCCTGAAAACGCCTTCATGCCATGCCTAAAAGGGCAACCCTTTAATTTTAACCCAACATGGGCATGGTGGAAGACCCAAGACTTCCATCCATCTCTCAATCATTGAGAAGGGTGATGAACAGCCCTAAGATTGTATTCTAAAGAGGACCTCTTCAGCCTCACTGGAGAAGGAAAACTGCAATGAGATCACCTGCTCATCCAGTTTCTGAGCGTTGATAGGAAGCTGACCACAACACATCTGAATCCAGGATTCAATCTGCTCAATGCCTTCTGATTTTGATTTGAGGAACCCCACCAGACTATTATAGAGCAACTTCTTTTGCTCCTTGACTACCCACGGTGCCACCCGAACTCCTTTACCTTTGCCTTCTTCCACTACCCAGCCAGAAGGTCCTGAGCACAGACTGTCATCTCTTCCTTGCTCTCGCGTCGGATCTAAAGCTCCTGCTGTGTGCATCTCCCCTGCTTGAAAAGAAGACTGCAGACTCCATCCCCCCTTTGGCCTCTCCTTGCCCCTCCTCTCGCTATTCTTTGAGCTGACCTGAGCCAGATTGGACTGTAGTTTCCTTCCTCTCCAGAGTCTTCCATCTGCTATTTGTACTGCCTTCTCTGTATCTCTGAGGGTTGCAAATCTGACAAATGCAAAGCCCCTATTGCTGTTGTCCCTCCTTTCTTTTGGAATGAACACATCATATATCTTCCCTGCTCTCCAGAAGATTGCCTCTAGCTCACCTTTGGAGATCTGTTGAGGGAGATTTGAGACAAAGACTGAAAAGGATTCCTCCCCAATCTTCCGTATCTGTGCTGGGAGTGGGTCCTTGTAGTTCAGTTGTCTACCTGAGTTGTAGTTGCTCAGAGGATGTCTTCTGTTTTCTCTGAAGCTTTCCATCTCCTGATCACAACACCCTTTTCATTACAGGTCCATGCAGGCTCTTGTGAAAAAAGTTTCACACACAAGAAAGGATTTGTCAATCCAGAAAATTCATACATCATGACAATACATCATGGTTCACAGCCATCGCAGGCTGTCAGCATAAGGTTTTTTTTTTTTTTCCAATTTTTAGTTCCCAAAAAGTTCTAAAAATATTCAAAAAATCCTGAATGTTAATAATGAAAGAATCCAACATTATTTTTTTCTCATTAGAGCATTATAAAAGTAAATTACTGGCTTTTTTTTTTAATTGTAACTTGTATTAATCAAAAGCTTTATAATATACAAGAATTATACCAAGAAGCAAGCCACCACTGGAGAGAAAATCTAAAACCATACAATAGAAGGCGGTAAAGGAGCCCCTAAACAAAAGGAAAGAGAGAGCCAAAGTCAGAGAGTAGCAACTTCCCTCCAATATCATTGTTTTGTCACAAATTACTCAGTCTGTTCAATTTTAATAACATTGCTAAAGTTGTAGGAATATTAATATAACAATCATAAATTACACAAATAACGTAAATTTAACAAATACTAATTAACCATTCACTAAAAGAGTATATTAGAGATAAGTTGGAAATTGGAATTGAGTCAACCCAACACAATGTAAACTGAAGACTTGAAGAGTTAAAACACAACTGTTTTGGAAGATCGAAGCCCATAAATAATTCTACACTGATGAATTATTTGAAAAAAAATTGCTTTTATAATATCATGTTACAATAAATTCAAAAACTACTATAAAAGACTTAAGATTCATGGCCTAAAAAACGGACTTGAAAGAGGTAGATCTAGAATAAGGGTGCAAACTATCACATTTTTTAAGTAACTAACACATGAACAAAAGATTTCAACAAAGCCCCCATCTCTCTTAAGAGAAAATGAAAAGTATTAAACAACTTTGGCTTGATATCGCTAGACTAAAGCAAACTAACAACCAAAAGCTATACCTAAGCCACTCTAACATATTACGCATGCATCTTAGCCATTATTTCTTTTAAAAAATGTTCCGTAAATTCAGGTACTTCAAAATTTTCACTAAATCTTCTCAAATTTGGTTTTAAATCCACCAAATCCTCATGCATTCATCAAAATCACAAAATAGTAACTCATTCTAACTAATTTCTAGAATAAAATGCAAGCCTACACAGCCAAAGCCTGCATAACACATTCGATCTCGCCGAAGCAAGACCAATTACCTTTGTGAAGCTCACTCAAACTAAAAGCCGGTGTAACACGTTCGGTCTAACACCAATTAGATGTTTTCTTTTTTCCCCCACAAAATGAAGCTTTGAGAGACTACAAATCACCTCACTCTTCAATTTCTCACAAGTTTCAGCACTGAAGAGGGAAAATAAAGGAAAAACAGACCTTAAGTAGGACTATTGGCCGAGAAAGTCAATTTCTCAGCCGATACTGCCAATATTTTCAAAATATCGATCAATACAGCCAATACTACAAAATTCTTTATTGTCCAGAGATGCAAGTATGTGACAGATACAAAGTGCACAAACAAATAACAATATATGTGGTGATAAAGAAAATCAGCTGCTGATATTCTTCTGCAATTTTGTTGAAGTAACATTCTTTTACAAAGTCAATAGCACATTAGGGATACAGTCAATATCTCTAGCATCTGAAACAAATAATTAATCTCCACTAACAACCACACAGCAACTATGAAGTAAAACAAGTACATATAACTGATAGAAACGCACCATCAAAAGCAGTATCTGGAGCCCGGCATACACTTTCCTTGATATCACTAGCAATTACCCTCTTTCGTGGGAACAGAAAACAGAACCGAAAAGGCAGTCAAGAAACAGTGTTTTTGAAATGGCAGTCAAGAAACACTATCACAGAAAACATGAGAGCAAAATGATTTCACTCAGGAACAGAGTACCTGGCAATACAGCTTGTAACTTTCAGTGGTATTTGGAAAATCAAGATCAACTGTCTGCCAAAATTCATAGAATGAATAAAGCGGCTTAGAGAACAGCATGAGCATTGAACACTAGGATTAAAAGCTTCAGAACATTTTTAAAGATGAATAGGCATAAGTTTTGAATCAAAAGGGAATCATAAGCATCGCATGGGCATTTGTGTTTGTTTAAAACAGCGATGGATGTCCAGTTGTCCACGTATAATTAGGTGCTCAGAACCCTCCCTCAGGCTGATGCATAGATGTCCATACTCCATCGTGCCCACCTTCTCAAATCTCAAAAATAGTAATTTTGGCAAATATTTCTTCTCGTTGATTCTTTGATTTCACAAAGTTAAGAAACTCCCGCAGTAAGCTTCTCCCTTACAAAGTGACAGTCAACTTCAATTTGCTTGATCAGCTCATGAATCAATTGATTCGAGGCAATATACATGCCTCCCTAAATATTGCAGTGCATAGGAATAGAAGTTCATACTTCATACTGGTAATCCTAGCCCATTCATGACCTGTCTCCACCACATAAATTCACACAAAATAAAATAACCTGTCTCCACCACATACTTTCATACTTGACCTCACCACCACTAAAAGTTCATTAGTTTAACAGGTTGTTACCAATGGATGAGCAATATGCTGATGTGCATCACCAGTCATTCGGTGAACCTGTACAACTAACATCTAGATAGCTTGCAATATGTAAATGGCATTGACACCCATAAGAATTCCCTTTCCTAAGGAGCTTTTGTTGTATCTTAGAATGAGACGGATTCCCTCTTAATGTCGAAACCAAGGTGCATGTACTAACTGATCCCGCTGAAATCCTATGAAAGATCCAGTCGTGATGCAATATTTACCATCAAGTTTCTGGCACAATTTAGCTCAACAGGTTCATCTAAGCGCAATTTATGATTCGCCTTTAACAGGGTATCAGTCGCTTAAATTCTCAAATTAGACAAAGACTTAAGTAAATCTAGAGCAAACTTCAGTTATGACAGAAAAATGCTGCATGGAGATCTAGAGACCATTATACCCAGAAAATACTTCAAGATGCCCATTCTTTCACATTAAAAAAAAAAAAAAAAAAAAAATTCCATTAGATCAGAAATGCCAACATGATCATAAAACTGTTTCAAGAAAAATAGTACCAGTCTGATCTTAAAACGAAAACAGGTAATACAAACATTAGTTGAATTCCCTATTTATATGGTCTGCATGGAAAGTTAGAACCTTAAAATTAATGTTTTATTATATATTATTTCATAATCATCATTGTCAAAGCTTTGTCCCAACTATGTTGGGTCACAGCTATATAAATTATGCTTCTCCATTTGATCTATCCTGAGCCAAACCCTCGCATAAGTTGCACTTCTTCATATCTATCATTACTACTTCCATCCATGTCCTCTTTGACCGACCCTTTTTTTTTGGTAGGCCATCGACTACAAGGAAAAACTTTTCTCAATGGTGCTATTGTTAGCCTGCGTTGGACATGCTCAGCCATCTCAAGCAAGCCTCTCTTAATTTATCCCCTGTTAATGCTACCCTTAAATGCCCCATAAAGACTCATTTGTAATTCTATCTTTCTTAGTTTTACCACACATCCATCTCAACATTCTCATCTCTCCTACACGCATTTTATACATGTGTTGCTTCTTGATTGGCCAACATTATGCTCTATAGACCATAGTTGGTCTAGTTGAATTTTCCCATAAATCTCAGTCGGTACGCGCAGATCACAAAGCACTCTAAAAGCAAGTCTTTCTTTAAACCCTCCCACTCTTATCATATGTTCATCATCTTCCTCAATCCGCCCATCCTAACTATCAAGCCAAGGTATCAGAAGACGGAATGAATCTATTAGTGGTATCTCTTGAGCTTCAATTCTCATAGTAGTTTCACCTCTTTGCAAATCCCCACTAAAGTTACAAATAATATATTCTAACTTTGGACGTTTTATTTTATAGCCCTAAAATTCTAAAGCCTCACGCCATCTCTCAAGTTTCACATTCATGCCATCTCACGAGTCACGATCCATCCACCAATATTGTATCATATGCAAACATAAACCAAGGTACCTCCTCTTGAATATGAGCATTTAACCCATCAAGATGACCCTAATGCAAACCTATGGTCATTGAAAATTCACTAGCCTTTCAACAAGTCCCTCCCACGCTCATTACCGCTCCTCATACATGTCTTTAGTGCTATCGATATAGCCTCTTAGGGCATTGCTTTTAAAAACTCACCAAATAAAATCGCTAGGTACCCTATCATAGGCTTTCTCTAGATTGATGAAGACATATGAAGATTTTTCCTCTTCTCCAAGCATTTTTTTCATTAATCGCCTAGGTGAGAAAATAGCTTCCATATTTGGGCTCCTTTGCATGAATCAAATTGATTTTCAGGAATATTGGTCCCTTGTCCAACTCTTTGTTCCCTTACTCTCTCCCATAATTTCATGTGACTTATAAGTTTAATTACACAATAATTAGTGCAACTTTATACATCTCCTTTGTTCTTGTATGTACTACAATACTTTTTCTCCATTCATTCAGCATTTTCTTTGTCCTTAATATCATATTTAAGAGCTTAGTTAAACAAACCCATCCAATTTCTCGTAAGCATTTCCAAGCCCCCATTGGAATGCCATCTAGGCCCGTAGCCCTTCCTATCTTCATTCTTGCCAAATGTCATCTTCAATTATACTACCCTTATTCTATGGTAAAAGGTATTTCTAGCTAACAAAGTATCTTCTCTCAATCCTAGAGACAAAATACATCCAAAAATAGAAATGAAAAAAATTACATTAATGAACTAAAGAACAATGATTTGAGCATTTATATGGTCATCATAGAAGATAAAACCCTATAAATACAGATTTATTGATTTATCTCAAGAAGGGCATTACTGTAGATTGATCTTTTAATAGAGTTAATATCGGAATTCATTAGCAAGAATCTTCATCTTTTCGTTCTTTTTTCTCATTAATATTACAATCTACTATCTCTCTCTTCTTTATTTCTTGCTTCATTGACGAGAGGGTGTTGTCTCACTAATTATATGCAGACGGGATTGGTTTAAAAAAAAAAAAAATTCCATGAGTATGATTAGAATTAGGAATTTAATTACATGAAATAGCTCTATAGCCCTCTGACACGTTATGTACCTAATAGCTCCAAGAAATGAAGATATTAAAACTAATTAAACAAAACAAAAGAAGAACATTTACAGGATCATGACACAACGCCAAATGGTGCTAATAAGTAAATAACCTACTATAATACCTGAAATTCTCCTGGCCGTATTTCCTTTCTTTTAAAAGTGTATCTAGGCTTAATCTGCAAAAACCAAAGTGAAGAAATCAAGTGCAACCTCAGCTACTTTGCAAGTATGAAAGATATGTTAACACCTGTATGTTCAACTAAAAAAGCTTACAGTAATGCCTTTGCTTTCCAAGCTTTTCATCATGCATTCAGTTAGGAATTCACCACCAATTGGAGATGTCAACACGGCCTATAATCATAATAAAACCACATGTAAGAAACAAGAAATCAGTGAACCCATGTTACATGAGCCATCACGCTAAGAAAACCACAACTATTTAACGTCTAATTCTCCAGAGTCATTGCTTTAAGAAACTTAAAAGAAACAGAGAGTTAACTGGGTAACAGCACATTAAATAACAATTCTGTTTCAATGCAATAAGATTTCCAAATGAGAAGAGAGGAGGTTGTGTCATTAGTCGACCAATGAGGTAGTTCAATGATTGGATAAGACAGCGTCATCTGGTAGATTTGCCTTTAAGAGGTGCAGACTTCACTTGGTCAAATATGCAAGCTGAGCTTGTGATGTGTCATTTGGATCGATTCTTCTGCTCAACGCCTTGGTTGGATTTGTTTTCTGATTCTATTCAAAGAGTGTTACCGCGTCCTATTTCTGACAATTGTCCCTTGTTACTTGAGACAGGAATGGAAGATTGGGGACCTCCTCCTTTCCGTTTTGAGATTATGTGGCTTGTTGAGCAGGGATTTTCAGATTGTGTCCAGAAATGGTGTACTGCTAAACCTGGTAGGGGATGGATGGGTTTTCAATTAGCTCAGAGTTTGAAATTCCTCAAGAAGAAAATGTTAGAATGGAAAAGGAAGACTTTTGAAAGTATGAAAAGAAGATTTGTTTACTTGATGATATTCAGAGTATTGATGGGAAGGAGGAATTTGGTTCTCTTAATGCAGAAGATAGGGAAAGAAGAAAGTCTCTTTATGACCAATTTCATAGGTTGGTTGTTCAAGAAGAGCTTAAATGGAAGCAACTGTCAAGATGTAAATGGCTGGAGGCGGGGGATCGGAACACAAAATACTTCCATGCTATAGCCAGTGCCCGTCGGCATGTCAACCGGATAACTGCTATTGCTGCCAGAGTTAAGGTTTGGGAGCAGAAGGAGATTATTCTTTTTTCCAGCAATTGTATAAAGGTAGCAAAAGGTTAAGGCCTACAATGGATGGGATCCCTTTTAAGATGTTATCTTCATCTGAGAAAAGGACTTTAGAGCTGCAGTTTTTTATCTTGGTGGTGACTGTGCTCCCGGCCCTGATGGTTTTCCTATTATCTTCTTCCAACATTTCTGGGACATGCTTGAAGATGATTTGATTGGCTTCTTTAATGAATTTTATGAAAATGGGTTCTAGTGAGGGAGTTAGGGGCTTCTTTTATTGTGTTCATCCCCAAAAAGCATGGTGCCCTCTCAATAACGGATTTTCGTCCCATAAGCCTAATTGGAAGTATCTATAAGATCCTGGCGAAAGTTTTGGCAAATTGTCTAAGGAAGGTTCTCCCTGATATCATATCTGATATCCAATCTGCCTTTGTTGATGGTCGTCAGATTCTTGAGAGTGTTATTGTGGCCCATGAGCTTGTTGATATCGGCAGCGTAGACCTGCATTGATTTGCAAACTAGATTTTGAAAAGGCTTATGATATGGTAGATTGGGGGTTTCTGCAATATATGATGGCGAGATTGGGGTTTGGTTATAGATGGTGTAAGTGGATAAGTAGTTGTGTTTCTTCGGCTCAGTTTTCTATATTGGTGAATGGTTCTCCAAAAGGATTTTTTACAAGCTTCAGGGGTTTACGTCAAGGTGACCCTTTATCTCCTATGTTTTTTGTTATAGTGGCGAAGGCATTGCATGCTTTATTGGAGAGAGCTAATCAATTGCAGCTTATTATTGGGTTTACTTGTGCAAATGATGCAGATGAGGTAACCCATTTACAATTTGCAAATGATACTATTATATTTTGTGATGCTAACTTGGCAGAAGTGGAAAATTTGAAAAGCCTATTGAGGTGGTTTTAATTGCTTTCGGGTTTAAAGAATAAGGATAAATTATAGCAAGTGTGAACTTGTGGGTATTTGCTTGGAAAAGAGTCATCTTGAATCGTTGGCTACAGCTTTTGGTTGCAAAGTTGGGGATTTTCCAATGAAATATTTGGGGCTGCCTTTGTGTTTGGGTATGCCAAAAAAATCCTTATGGGATCCATTGGTGGAACGTGTAGAGTGAAGATTGAGTTCTTGGAAGAGTAGATATCTACCTTTGGGAGGTCGTCTTAGTGTCTTACTCTCACTAAGTCTGTTGGCAAGCATTCCTATTTACTTTTTATCCTGTTTGAGAAGCCCTAAAAGTGTGATGCAGAGGATTCAGAAATTTCAGCGTGATTTTCTTTGGAATGACACAATAGAGAGAAGGAAATATCATTTGGTGAGGTGGAATATTGTTTGCAAGCCAATTGCTCAAGGTGGTCTGGGTGTTTATTCCATTGACAAGGTTAATCTTGCTTTGTTGGGGAAATGGTTGTGGAGAGTGAGAGACAGTGGTTCTGGTTTGTGGACTATTTTGCTCAAGAAATATAAGATAGATAGGGATGGTTGGCACGTTCCAGGGCAAGATTATAAGGCTTCACGAATATGGAAGTCTATTTTATCTGTGAAGGATGAATTTGATAAGTGGATTCGGTATAAAGCTCATAATGGTCTTCGGATTAGATTTTGGCATGATGAGTGGTGTGGGCAGGGGATTTTGCAACAGCAAATTCCAAATCTCTATTCTCTTGATAGACGTCCTCAGGCATTTGTAGCTGAAAATTTTACTATCATAAGAGGATCTATTGTTTGGGACTCATGGCTTCGAAGAAACTTGACAGACAATGAAATAGTAGATCTTTCTATTTCGCTTGGCTTACTGAATAAGGTCTATTTATCAGTGGGTAAAAGAGATGTTCGGTTGTGGAAACCTGATGCCAAAGGTAACTTTACAGTGAAGTCTTTTTACAATGTTCTGATTGATAGTTCTAATGGCGGTGGAGTTGGTCTTTGACGGAGATTTTGGGGTCCTTATATCCCGCCTAGAGTTTTGGTTTTTTGCTTGCTGGTGAGGAAAGAAAAAAAATCCTTACAATAGACAAATTGAGACGAAGAATTCATTTTATTGTTAATGGCTGCCCTATGTGTTTGAGGGATGAAAAAACGGTGCATCATTTGTTCATCCATTGTAACTTCACTCGCAATGTTTGGGCGACTCTGTTTGCTCGGTTCGGTATTTCTTGGGTTATGCCTTGGTCAATGGAAGATTCATCTCAGCAGTGGTACTTCAAGTGTCGGTTTGCTCGTGGTAGAATTTTATGGAAGTTCTTGTTACATGCTTTTTTGTGGAAGGTTCGGTTGGAAAGAAATAATAGAATATTCAAGAACAACAGTAGAACAGTGGAAGACATTGTAGAGATAATTGTCAGGACTGTTTCAGAATGGGCGACCATGACAAATGCATTTTAAGGAGTTTTCTTAGATGATCTTAACAGGACATGGGATGCTGTTTTAAAAGGGGGATGGCGTGTTAATTCATCTCATCAAATCAGTTGGATGCCTCCTCCTGGTGGCATTCTAAAGCTTAATTTTGACGGGAGCTTTCACATATCATCTAGGCGAGGTGGTATAGGGGGTGTGATGTAGGTCCTAGGTTAGGGCTTGCGTGGAGTGCCGAAGCACCGTGTCCGCAGACACTTCAAATTATCTCCACAGAGACTTCAACACGAGGACACACCTCTATGAGGGAAAACCCACGATTCTATTCAATAATCAAGTCTGAGATTTCCATCTCTACAATACCATATATATAGGATAAACAAAACTTATCTAAGAAATCAATCTAAACAAGAAAAGTAATTAAACTGGAGTCATAATCCTAATTAGGATAAAATTAAGCAACTACTAAGGCCTTGTTTGGTATGTCTACTCTTATTTTGATAGAGCCATATGAAATAGAGGCATCCAAAATAGAACCATAAAAAACAGAGGCTGAAAGCAAAAACATGTTTGGTATTACACAGATCTATTTTAAATAGATTGTTTGGTATACCCTCCAATGCCTATTATTTAGAGGGGTAGTTTATGTCATAAAGTAAAACAAAAAAAAAAAAACTTACAACATTTGATATCCCATACTGAAGAGAACCCATACCAAAAAAGGCCAGGTTGCATTTAACTTCATTGTATAGTAATGAATAAAAAAACCCAGATCCAAAATAAATAAATAAATAACGATAAAGCAAACAAATCTCTTTAGACTGAAGCCTAAAAAAATAAAAAATTGCTTCTACTCATCAGATTTCCCTATACATATCATATCCACAAATTCAAACACCAAAACCCTAAATCCATATGACATACATGAAAAAAATCAAACAGATGAAGATCAAGACGAGATGCAGACAAGAAACATGAGAAAAAACACCATATCAGATTAAACAAAAAAGAAAGATAAAAACAAATCCATTTCACAAACCCATTAAACCCACCTTCAGGAATCCAAGAAAATAAAATGTAAAAAAAAAATACAAACCAAATTTCAAAAAAAAAAAGTCGCAAAAATCACAGTTGGCATGTGGGATGGGGAAATCGGAAGCGAAAGCCTCCCTAGCATGTTGGCCGCATAGTGTTGCCTCATCCACGAGCACATGATGCCAGCCTCCCCATCTCGCAAGCATTACACTGGATCTTCATCATCACATGGATTCTCACCAACTATCTCCATAGCTCTGCTAGGGTTCTCCCTCACGTGGCCAGTTTGCTACAACGCTCTCCATGGCTCTGCCGGAGTCCTCCCTCACCTGGCCAGTTTGAGTCAACGTGGTGTTGCAAATGGCGATGGCGATCGAGTACCACAAGCGATGGCGATCAAGTACCCATCGCCTTATGCTTTTGCCCTAGAATTTCAGATTTTTTTCAAATCTCTTTGGTTGATGGGGTCTTTTCCCTAAAAATTTCATACCTTTCTTGATATAAAGGCTCGATCCTCTTCCTATTTTGCGTTTAGATCTTCTTCTCTTTCCCTTTGCTCTTTCTCTTTCCCTCTCATGTTCGTCTCCCACTTCGGGCGTTCAAAGAAAATGGGTTTTGTTGAGAGGATTTTTGGTGTCAATAAACCACCGTCTATGGGTATTTTCGTCCACAAAAGTAGCTTCCGCCTCTACTTTTCCCAGACCTATGCCTCTATTTTTCACGGGACCAAAATGGGAGCATCTCATTTTAAGAGGACGAGCCTCTATTTCTCTAAATTACACAGAGGGTAAAATGGTGTCCCAAACGCTCTTAATTTTCCAAACTCTGTCCGCTATAGACGTTCAAACATATAGAGGGTAAAAATAGATTTGCCAAACATGCACTAATAATAAAATAAAGAAAACAATTCCTAAACTTCTTGGCCAGGACCACTTACGGCCCCTTCTGCATCAAGGTGTTATAAGGGATCATTCTGGTAAATATTGTTAGGAGTTTTTCTGGGCCAATGGAAGCCTATAATGCTAATGAAGCTGAAATGTTTGCTATGTTAGTTGGTTGTCGGGAATTATTAAGTTGGGTGTTTATTTCTCTCTCATTAAAGGAGATTCTTTTTCTGCTATTAAATGGGATCAGGTTAGACCATGTATCCTTGGAGATTAGCAGATTGGGTGGAAGAAGTGCTGGATATTTCAAATCAGCTTCATGCTTCGTTTCATCACATTCTTAAAGAGGCCAATGCAATAGCTAATGGTTTTGCAAAGGAAGGACTCTCTCGAGATACTATCTTCTTTTATATCTAACGCTGTTTTTTGTTGTTTGTCCCTTAATTAGTTTGTCTTTTTGTCTATGTTTTATCCCTTTTGTGTTGAAAAAAAAATTACTGTTATAAAAAAAAATAGCACAAGTGACAAAATGGACTACAAACTAAGAACATTCCACCAATATAATCACTTCATTATTAGAAATATCTAGCAGTCAGTATCCAATGACCATTAAAGTAGAAAATACTAAGAATCTGTATCCAAGTAACAAAATGACAGATCAAACAACCAGAAGAACTGGAATCGACACTGAATACCAAAACTTATTAAAGAAATAAGCCAAAACAATCTTAAAAAGTAAATGCACCCATATATATATATATATATATGGAGATGCTCCTATGAGAGTATCTCTCACCTTACTATGAGAGATAAAGGTGGCGGCCCTCACATTTAAGTTGTTGACATTGGATATGGATGTGAGGGCCCCCACCTTATCTCTCATAGTAAGGTGAGAGATGCTCTCATAGGAGCACCTCCCACATATATATATATATATAAAGAGAGAGAGAGAGATTCCTTATAATCATTAACGATCACTAGTATAGTAGCATGGCATAAAATGGCAGTTCAGGCAACCATTAGAATAGCCGAGGAAACCATAATACAAATTCCATACATCTCCATTGATAAAGTTTGGCTAATTCTTCTATTGGAGGCAGCAGAATACCTTTTGTAATACATAACCGTCGTGTACAGGAGCAACCGTTGTAGATCCACCACCACTGCGAATAACAACACACCAGTTGTTAGTAATGGCAACAGCAGATTGCACAGCCCACATTAATCATATAACACCAGAGTGTTGAGACCCTAAAAGAAAAGAGACAATCATCGCTCAAGATTGGGAGCAGCAGTATAGCATTTGTTCGACAGTCAGATCATGGTTGAAAGTGAATCTAGTGGTTGAATGCACATAGCAATTGATTCTAATGACTAGAAAAAAGGCATATTTCATACCAAAATCATCGGTGTTTGCAGTGAGATCCAACCACCCGAAAAATGCTACAACATGATTAAGACAGAGTCAAGGACCCAACCATTATCCATGTAAGGGACCAAGGTTTAAATACTCGACCGAGTCCGAGACGACTCAGCTGTGTTTGCAGTGAGATCCAACCAGTCAGGAAAAAAAAATGCTTAGAACATGGTTCAAACACGGTTCAGGACCAAACCACTATCCACGTAAGGACAAGAAGTTTAAAACTCAGCTAAGTCAACTAGGAGTCAGTCCTAGCCTAGTCTCGCCTTTCGGTCAGACCTGAAGTCCCACCCGATCAACCATTCTTCTTCTTCTTCTTCTTCTTCTTCTTCTTCTTCTTCATTAGGTATGCAAACAGGTCAGACCGGGGTGGAACCGTGGTTGATCTGGAGCCTGTACCCTGCTTTATAGATCCGAAGCCAACAATGAACCTATGTGTTGTATCCGGATCCAGCATCAATTTAAAAAAAGGGATCCACATCCGAAATAAGAGGTGGACTGCATTAGTATAATTACAGAAAGAGCTTCAAAATATTTTTTTTAAAATACAAAGGGGGCCATTAAATGTCATATGATTAAAGCTAAGTAGACCCTCAAATATGAATATAACTCAAGCTACGTAGGCCCTTCAAGCCAATATGTATTTTTAATGTGCGAATGTAATTGTCTTGGATCCAAATTCTGGGTCGGACATATGGGGAGCCAAATCCTATGTGCATGGATCCAGATCTAGATCCAAATTTCTCCCACATTCAAAAATAGTTTCAATACCCACGTTAATCGACTTTGGATACTCAGATACTAGTCGGATACGAATTTTCAACCTTAATATTGATCCTTCCCCCGGTTATTGAAAGAAAGAAACACAACCCTAACCCTAGAAATTGATAGAAGCTTGCAAAAAGGATGGATCTAGATAGATTAACGTGTGAATCGGGCCTAAAGGGCCATTCAAGGGCTTCCGGGGGCCATTCAAGGGCCTAAAGTGTGAATCGGGCCCACTTGGACACGTCGCACCCGTGACCCGGGAGTCAAATTTTTCAATCCTTGGAAGGGACTGAAGCAGCATGTATTTGTTGCAGTTCAGTCAGTGTTTGAACCAAGAAAACAATGGGTCGATATACACATCAAAGGTTGAGTGTCTTCCTATGAAGAGGGGATTGTGCAGCCCATGGAGTTAGGACCCTAAAGCTATGATACTCAGATACTTCAAAATAGTCTGCGCATAGTGTCGTACGTATCGAATCCAATACTTCACTTTTATGTATAAATCCATATCCCTTTCATATCCATGCCATATTTGGGCATCATAGCCCGCAAGTAAGCCTCTATCCAATTTAACTCCAAGGATTAAAATGAAATAAAAAAACCAATGCATTCATTGGTCAGAACTCTTCCTTTTCATTACTTTACCACATTGAGTTGGATTAGGGTCTTATTTGGAAAGATTTATTGCTAATAGCGTTTAGTATTATATCTTTACCAGTAATAGATGTTAAGAGTGAGGAGTCTCAGATAATTTTCTTTATATGCAATGTGAAGAGATTGAAAAAACTGGCTTCTGAAATAATACTTGACTGGTGCTTCAGTGATATCTCTCCCTTTAGGGGCCGTTTGGCAATTTACTAGGTTAGTAAAAGTAATGTAAAGCCTCCATTTTTCAGACAATGGGTCACATCAAAAGTACACATCTACAAATTTCCCTCATTATTTTTCAAAAAAAAAAAGGGTCAAAAACTTCCCTACCAATCCACTAAAGAGTAAAGACAAAATACCATCATAACCCCCTTATATTTTATTCTCTCTTCATTTGATGCTTGATAGCCAAAAGGGCCCTTAAGGTTTGTGAGAAGTCTGATCCTTCTCCTTGGTGTTACCAAAGACAGGTGGAAGGCCTACAACCCTCTTTGTATTCTGAAGATCTGACATTGGTTTAGACTTACATCATGTATCACAGCTTTCTACAGGGTATTGTTGGATTAAGTTTATGAGAGTGCAAGTTAATGATCCAGGTAAGCAGCCAAGTTGTACACAACATAATTCAGATTGCATTATAAAGGGTTGGAAATGCAGCCCCATTGTCCAGCTCGGTTTTTTTTAATCATTTATTGTTATTGACATTATGGTATTTAGGACCTTTTTCTTCGTTTTATTATATATGATTGTGACTGAAGCATCTAGACACGTGCAATTGCTTAATGCACTCACAGTTTCTCTCCATAGTTTCTTAGTGACAAAACCACTTGGAAACAATAAGATGTAGCAGTCGACATCTGCTTTCAGCTGAGTTTTCTCTTGCTAAATTAAGCAACCGTACCTTAGGGTGCGTCTATGCATGTATGAAATTAAGCATGGGGTCTCTATACTATTGGTAGTATTTTCTTGTTCAGGTAATTATTGGAGCATAGAGCTGCTGTCCATTTATGGGGATAGGTACTTGGTTGTAAATCTGTCTTTTGTGCTAACAAAAAAGATGCATTGCATTTGCCACATATAAAAGAGAGTTGTGCACGTATAAAATCCTACCAAAACTAAAAACAACTATACCAGCATATGCATAAGCAGCATAACTAATAATACACACAAGATGTAGAAAGGGGCTGATTCGGACTGCATCATATAACGACATTGCTAATTCTCGTGCACGACATGTCTAAGATAAGAAATCCCACCTATCAACAACCAAAGAGGTAGCACGGCCAGAAGCAAAAGATGTTAGAACCTGGCAAAGAGAAATGAGACAGTCCAGTATCCAGTATCAAAAAAGTAACAAAGATAATAATCAGTAAAAAGAAAAAGAACAAAACAGGACCACCAGGGTGTCAATTAGTATCGAAAATCTCACTGAAACTTAGATATACAAGCTAAGTATAGACTGACAACATACTGCATTCTTGGCCAAAAACAAAGCAGGGACTTTGTATTTTTCAAACATGAGTTCCGCTGTTCTGCCAAACATCACAGAGAACAAGTCATATTCTGCACAAATCTTGTCCTACCATGCAAAGAATCAACATACTAGATTATCAGAACACCTATTAGGATTGAATACATCATATTCTAAACTGATTTTGTTCGTGAATGCAAAGAAAACATGTAAGCTTATTGAAAAAAACACTTAATAAACACTAAATTTAAAAGGCAGGCACTTAATTCAGTTGCACAAATCAAGACTTAAGACAACCACCACCCTGCTGTAGCACAAGCAGGGCCAAAATCCTGTACTTCGGTGCAAAAATTGGCAAGCTAGCTTATACAACCACTACCCAGCTGTTGCACAAACAGTGCCAAACTCTTACTTGTGTGCAAAAATTGACATACTAGCTCATCAGAAGGCCTACAAAGATTGATTATTCATATTCCATACAAAGAATCAATGTGTAAAACAATCAAAACACCTAAAAAGATTAAATTGGAAAGGAAAAAAAAAGCACTTCAAATTAGTAAGCACAAACACTCACCGTCATTGCTACAAGAGCCATAACAATAAAAATAATAAATCTAAAGCCAAACCAAGCAGACACATGCATGGAAACGCATGCGAACATACACACACATGTACAAACACAGGTAAAATTTTGTAGGACAATGATAAGACCAGCTATGATCTATGAAGCAAAATGTTGGCCCGTCAAGAAGCAGCACATGTACAAAATAGTATAGTAGAGATGAATATGTTGAGATGGATGTGTGGTAAAACTAGGAAAGCTTGAATAAAAAATGAGCACTTCTGGGAGCATTTACCGGTAGCAAAAGCAGAGGACAAATTACGAGATACTCATTTGAGATGGTTCGGGCATGTCCAACGCAGCCCAACGGCACTATTGAGAAAAAGTTTTTTATGTAGGGTGATAGCCCACGAAGGAAAAGGATTCGGCCAAAGAGGGAATGGATGGAAGTAGTAAGAATAGATAGGAAGAAATGCAACCTATCCAAGGATTTGGCTCAGGATAGATCAGAATCGAGAAAAAGAATTCATGTAGCCGACCCCAGCAAAGTTGGGACAAGACTTTGATGATAATGACGTGTGTGATACAATTAAAGCTTAATTTAAAAGATTAAAAACACGACTCAACGTGATGTCCAAGTGTGTAACAGCACCAAACCTGGATTTCCACAGGATAACTCTTTGGTCAAATCAGATTTGCAGCGAATAATAGTTACCACCAATCGTTACAACAATTCTAACAAGACCATAAGGGATAAATGAATCTACTAA
This sequence comes from Umbellularia californica, assembly GCA_028538565.1. Lineage (NCBI taxonomy): Eukaryota > Viridiplantae > Streptophyta > Magnoliopsida > Laurales > Lauraceae > Umbellularia > Umbellularia californica. The sequence goes on along the minus strand of JAPQWN010000006.1, from coordinate 74,869,577 downwards.
TCAATCTATTACTATAAATGTGTGCTATGACCCCTTGGGGTCGTAGAATATATTTCTGGTTTTATATTAGATGATTCATGTGTAGGTTATATACAAAATGTGGTATTTGGTAACCCTAATAAAAAATAAGTGAGGGAATGGTCCCATAATAATCTACAAATGTGACATGAAGGGCCAGTTATGTTAACCAAATGGATCCTTAGGAATTCCATCCTGGCCGAACCCTGAATAGGGACTGGTGGTGAGATTTGAGTCCAAGATAGGGCCTGTTGTTGGTACAGTCACTGAACCACCATTGTATACCATGGTTGAGTCATATATGTAAACTCTGGATTCATGGAAACTCCAATAGTGACTGAACAGTAATTGGGCAAGCATATAGAAGGACTGTTACATGGGCAGTTCTAGACATGACAGTTACAGAATAACTGAGACAGTACATCCCTATAGCAGGAACCCTCCTTACAGTGGCTGATCATGTATATATGCTGTTCAGGTTAACAGAGCCTAGTTGTGCCAAAAACATTGGAATTAGAATTCGGCCGAACCCTGTAAAGTGTTTGATGATGATTATATGATGGATTTATGGAAAAACTATTAACTTTTAGCTTGTATAAGACTGCAACCAGATAACAATCAACCATAATTATAACTGATATGTTCAAACAGCCCAATATGAGACTGTTACAACACAAACACTCACCAAATTGGGACACTCACACGACCACATCAGTTACCAATCTTATTATTATATTTGAATGACTGATATATGAGGAACTGTTCTACTTAAGTTACAAATGTTTGTGGTGCTTATACTTTAAGTTACTGATATATATATAAGGGGATGCTATACTTAACTGACTGTCGTAAATGTGAGATGGTTACTGATATATAAGAGACTCTTATACTAAATTGACTACTATAAATGTGAGATGGTTACTGATAAATAAGAGACTCTTATACTTAATTGACTGCTATAATTGTGAGATAATTACATGATAATAATAGTCAAATGTGACTTTTACAAGCTCAGCCAAAATGGCAGTACAAAGAGGGTTGGGTAATAGATGGCCAGGCTGTTGAACAACCCATGGATGATCCAAAATAAGGTGGTGACTAAGGAGCCAAAAATACGTTGCTCAACAACTAAATTTTGAGTTCCATCGAAGATGGGATTATGGCTCCTTTCCATTACTGTAAAACTGTCGAAGAACATTGAGATCCTATTTTGAGGTAGATTGTCACATCATCAGACTAAAAGAGAAAAGGTGAGAGAGAGAGAGAGAGAGAGAGAGAGAGAGAATACATACTTATAAGTTAAAACCAAGTTGCAGATCACACATAGGCATCTCCCAAGAAGCAGATATGTCATGTTTTATCTAAGATAGACATAGTAAATATCTATGCACCATCTTGATGAGGGGGAATGTTGAGAAATGGAAACAGGGTATTTTTTTTGTATTTTCAGAAATTCACAATTTTTTTGTAAAAAAATAAAATTTACAGGGCCTTCAATGTACTACAAAATTAAATTAATAATAATGTACCATGTCGTCGCCCAACCCTAAGTTAAACTGATGCAGGCTAGACCATGGGTCGTCCAACCCATTAGGCCCGGTTCATAGGCCCAGCGGGACATCCATTTATTTAGGAGCATTATTAAGTAGTTTAATTTGATTAGGATTAATATTAGTGAGTTGTCTATTTTGTTTAGGCTAATTTAGATGTAAGAAAGTATTGTTTCTCAAGGATCAAGCCAACTCCTCTATATAAGGATGTTAGGCCTCAATGTGATGGCAATGCTTATTTTTAATCAATTAAAAGTTTTCTTTGAGATTTATCTCTTATGGTGTTTTCTCCTTTTGTGAGGGTGCCCTAGTGGCTGAATTCACCTTTGGGTTCGATCAATCCTTTGAGAGATTGATTTATTTTCCTATTAAGGATCCGGAGTTGCGCCATAAACACCCAGATTACTCTCTCTCAAATACTTCTTCTACCCCATCTAAAACCCTAATCTTCTCTGCCTATTTTCTTCTTGTTTTTCTTCTCCTCCACTTAAACCTCAATTTTCTTGAATTCTAATCTTCCAAATTAATTTCACAAAGAAAAGGTCATTGAATATCAGCATTACATGTGAACTCGCTGGATACATGATTAACTAGGTGGATACATGTACCAAATCACCTTACCTTTCTCTTTGTTGCGGAGAATTAAATGATGGTTCTGCAAGCAACATAGGATGTTCCGTAGGGTCGATTAACAAGCGGTCCCTGAAAGATTAAAAACAAAATACAGTTGTTAGATACCACTCAAAAAAAAATTAGAGTCATTTGACAATAAGCATATTCGTGTTCAAAAATACAGTTAGACCCTCCCACTCCCAAATTAAAAACGAAAGGATAAGGGGAAAAAAGAACTCAGTGTCTCAGTAGACTTACCATATTAGGAAGAAATTATGATGATACATGGAGTTCAGAAAAATAAATAAATGTCAATGAGCCTAAATTTGGTTGGACGTTGAATGAGTGTGGTATACAGAGATAGTTGAGTCAGAGAAGCCAAATCTGGATCCAATTCTAGGACCTAATTTCCTATCAGGATTCCTAATACACACATGGACTATAGGACTTTAATAGATCATGGGCTATAGGACTATAATAGGTCAGTTTAGCATTCAGGCACAGATCCAAATTCTAAGATGCAGGATGCATCCATAAAGATTTGATCACCATAAAGGGTACTATGATCCTGGACCATCCAGATTAACATGAAATTCAAATTCAAATAATTTGGTCAAATTATGATATTTGATAAAGGAGAACAACTGCACTTGGACTACCCAAACCGACACACGAGGTCTAGGTTAGGTGCTAGCATCAAGTTAATTTAGATGTAGTTTGAGTCAAAAGGGTATTTTAAATTTTACATACTATAAATAAGGTTGGATGGTTTGATTATCCAAGTTAATAATTTCATTGATTAAGAAACTAGATGATCATATATGGTTTGATTTTGCAGTTGGCATGGAACTCATATGGATGAAATTACTGAGGTGTTTGTCTTTTACACCCGGGATATGAAAATGGGATTTACATTTGAAACACAATATCATGTTTGTTTGGAAGCACCATTTTCGCATCAGTAAACATTTAACAGTTTGGATTACATATGTAAAACCTTCACGTGTCAATCTAGGAATGTTTAAGAAGAGAAACTAAATGTTTGGGGTTTAATGGGTAAAACAAAAATTTGAACAGATCATATTAAAACTTGGGGCCCCCGCAGGAGTCAAAAAAATAAAAGGCAAAGAGATGCGACCTATCTCAGGCGTCCTTCGTACTAGCACCCTGCTTAACCCCAAGGTGGTGTGTAACTGTTTCACACCTTTTCAAGTGTGAAAAGCTCATTTGAAAAATGGCCTCATTTTGCACACCATTTTCACACCTCATTTATGCATGTGATGCGTAAATGAGTGCAAACAAACATGACCATGCGTAAATGTTACACATCTGCAACAATTACATATGTAAATGGATGCAAATAAATAACCCCTTAATTGCAAGGAAGGAATTTTAATGCAACTATGGTTGAACAGAATCCTATTTTATAGGAAATAGCTGCTTTTGGGGGGGAATTAAAACCCATTTTCATGGTTTTGTCATTCATAGAATGGATTGAGAAGATGTATTGCTATTTAAAAGCAAGCATATTAATATAATGGAATAAGATAATATTTAGTGGTCTCCTTGCTCTTTACTTTTCATTATAAAAAATAAAAATAAAAAACTTGTGTAGAAAACAGATGTGCTCAAGCTCAATAATTTTAGTCTGTTTTGGAGTTATGGCTAGGATTTAATATTTATTTCCAAGATAGTTAGATGACTGGGTGGGATTAAGTCAGATTCACTGCATGCTAACATTTTAGTTTGCTTCTTAGTCTAATAAATATATGGAAAAAGAGAAGTGGCCATGGTGGCTGGGTGACTGGTATTTTCAAGTGGGAAAGGTATCCCAGACTATAAATTTTAGGGTTTTGCAACAAAAGCAGAACCGTGGCTTTGGCACTTTCTACAAGCGAATAAATCTTGTTTTGTCATCTCTACAATAAGGGTTCGCATTTTATTTGGATTCACAGCGTCCTTTTGCAAGATCTAGTACAGCAGGATGCATCACTCAACAGTCCTGTTTTCCACAGGTTTAATTCAGGACCAAGATCAACACCTATTCCAAGCTGTATTAATTGGGAAAATTAAAACCTTTGTTGTCATATGGAAGCTAAAACATCAGCATTCCATTACAAGTGAGTGAATCCGTATCCAAAAATTCTACTTGGTTTCCACTTCTGGCTACATTTGGATTCAGATCTTACATGCACACCTATGTTTTGATTATCTTCATTGAGCATACTCAAATCTAGGTATCCAAATCCAGATCTAGATAAGAATCCATGTGGATTCAGCACAAATAAAGTCCATCAACACTCAACAGCACTAAGAGAAAAATAAGCCGAACTTCTAGAAATACAGACAATCAACATGGTGGATTCACCACTAAAATTCTAAGAAGGATAGTTCCTAGGTGCACTGGTCTATGAGAAGAAACAAGTTCCCATTCTTAAGATGTCCCCTCTTCTTTCACAAATCAATGACAAGCATCTGGTATTTTTGCCAAGGAAACCAATGATTCCATTCTTAAGATATACCCTCTCCATTCGCAAAGCAATGACAAGCATCTGGTGTTTCTACCTAGGAAACCAATGATACTGTAAATGTCCACTAATATAGACACATGGTTTTGAAACTTCACTGGAACAAAGTTGTGTATCGCACGATACATAAAGGTATCAGACAGGACAGATACTGGTTTTTTCATTGATTCAGTCCAAAACCAAATATGTATTGGATCTCTATTCACCTTAACAGTTTATTTTTAAAGCTATTTCTTGTCGAAAAAAGAGGAACCAAACAAACCATAATATCAATCAAAAAAACAACAATCAGCTCATAAATAAAGGTTTTAGCATTGACTGATACAGCATCCAAAACCATGTTTTAAAACCATCCAGAAAAAAAAAAAAAAGGGGGCGTTGTTTGATGGAAAAATGCAATGGCAGAATCAGTAACATGTACTAAGCATCCAACAGAGTGAACCATTCAAGCCTAGAATGACAAAACCTGAGTAATACATCTATAATGTGCATGCCTATGGCTTTCTAGAAAGCAAAGATTGCCCAACAAAAGTTGGAAATGACAATATGATCCAGAAATTAGTGGCGGGATATGCTATTTGGTACTGACCTGAAAGCATGATCCCATATACTGTCAACAATATCCCAGTCAACAATTACTCCATCCTTTATAGGTGAAAGCACCTAGAGAAAAACATGAAATTAAGAAATATATAAAGAAGCCATCCATAAACCTTTTAATCACTTTTCAGTCATCTCCATCAAAGACCCAACATAAGTAATTTCACAAACCTCCATGTGGTCTCGGCGATATCCCAGGGCTTGAGATCCCACATAGAATTTACACTTTGCCTTAGTTTTATCAGAGTCAAACGATCTGACACCATTTTTGGAATCTGAAACAGATTCCATGTCCCTCTCAGACTTGACATCATCAGCAACTCCTGTTTGATCAATTGATCCAACAACCTAACAAGAGATATCCAATGTCAGGAAAATCGATGCAAGAATGTTTTACTAAAAACATTATCAAATTCTGTTTGGTGAAACAACAAAAATAATATTGCTAACAGCATGTTGCATCAATATGACTTTTGCGAGTGAAAAATCAGCCAAAAATTAAAAGATGTTAACACAAGAGGGAAGAACTAGCATGATACACATGTCCCCCAAAAACTTCCACAAAATTTAAGACCAGGCCAAATTAGAAACAGAGATATTAAATAAGTTAATTAAAAATATATAAGCTCTCTCTCTCTCTCTCTCTCTCTCTCTCTCTCTCTCTCTCATATAACAATTTTTATGTGTAACAAAAGAATCCTATATTAGTTTATAGATAAAATCACCAAGTGATCCACCCAGTTGCTGCAATGGGATGTCTCGCCTTTTCAGTTTAAAGTCTTGACAGTAAAATTGGCCTTTGGCAACCATCTCCAAAACTTTACGTTGCCACAATTTTTATCTATGGTCCTTTCCACTAGATGCCAGAGAACCATTGGATGTGATCCTTGAACTAATCTTTAAATATGCATTTACAGGACTGAATAACAAGCAGCTTTTTTCTTTAATTACATTAAAGAAGTCATCAAGTTCCTTCAACACATCACTCGTCTATGATTTTTAAAATTGGTCAAGTGGTATCAGTGAATTTAAGGCCAATTTATGGGCCATTGTGTTCAAATGTAACCTAAAACCAAATGAATAGAAGATTATAGGATGAAGGAAAAATAAGCTTTTGCCTGACAAGGCTGAATCTAAGCTGAGTTAATCAACAAAAAGTCAGTATGGAACCTCAATACAATTATTAAAAAAATATTGCAAAACAATAGAAGAGACACCTACAGATGGAAACACTGCTTTGGGAGCATCTTCACCAGCATAACCAGCCTTGCATGTGTGCGAACCCAAGTCAAGTACTATTGCTGACACTTCATCTGCATGTCAGATAATCATAAAAAGCTCAATTTTAATGGCTTTTAGAAACCCCAGATATACCCAATGCATCAAGAGTAGAAAGCTCACAAAGTATTGAAATTGAGAGAGAGCTACAATGATGTATAATACTCACCACCTCCATACATGACTACTGGATAGATGAAAGCTCTGCAAAACACGGTAGTTGTGAGAACTTAAGTCAAACATAGATTTTTAGGTAAAAATGCAACATTATTCTTACATAAACTGTGTAAGTGATCGTAAGCCCAACAATACAAATTATCAAATATATATCTACATATGTATGTATATGTATTAAAAATAAAAAAGCACTAACTTAGCAAATATACATGCAAGCAACAGGTATAGTTCTAATGAGGTACAACTATTATAGGATATCAGGAATTCAGGATGCTTTAGGCCCTGAATCAGCTTTACCATATTTAGATTGTTGTAATCTTTCTCAACCATGATGGAGTAAAATTAAAGAATGTACAAAAAGGAAGAAACAATCATATACTGAATATTTTATCAGACCTACAAATACCACAAAAAATTACCGCATGACTAGTATCATGGTAAGGATCATAGTTACCTAGTTCGTAGTTCGAATAATTCGCATTCGAATTCGTAGTTCTCAATTCGACACTTACCTGAATTCGAAAATTCGATGATGTAGATTCATTTAGTTCGTTTCCTGATTCGATTAATTCGTAGTTCGAATTCCACATGTTTGATATGATAGCTTGAATATATAATTTAATGAGATTTGTTATGACTTGCATATTCCTAGGTCTAACTCGTATCTAACTTTCTTCTAAAAATGGTGGTAACATAAACATATGCTAGATTTAAACCTCCTAAAATTGTCTGCCATCAATTTAATATTAACCAAATTTTAATTTCAATTGGAGTGAGGCCCATAACTTGATCAATCACGTTTTATATATAGCTTCATGATTTTTCAGCGGTGTAGATTGGAAACCCAGTACCCAAGTCATGAATATATATATATATAGCATAGACCAGCTACTAAAGCATTAGGTAATCTCATCCAGGACAAGACTTTAGCTTATCTATGATATAATAATAATCTATTGTACTTATGACAGCTAAGAAACAGAGAAGGAAAAGTCAAATTCCATTTTTCCAACAGTACGACTGAGAGAGCAAAGCGAGAAGCTTCCCTTTTTCATGGTTTTCTTCTTCGACTAGAGTCCGGCTCCTCTTTTTCAGTTGAAAACATTATGACTTCGAGTGGTGCCCGTGACTGAACACTTTATCATTGAGATTCCAGCAGTGAAAACATGTGCTGGACCATGGAGAACATGTAACTGAGAACTAAAAGCATTTAGGTAAGCCTGCAACTTCACCATCCCCACCCCACAGCCTTTGATTTTCCAGTTATCTTTTACTGCGAACAGCCTCGAATCGGGCATTTTATTTTCACGAACCATGGCGAATCGAACTGCGAATTGTCCGATTCGAATAGTTCGCAGTTCGAGTCCTAAACCAGCGAATTAGGTAACTATATGGTAAGGATCACCCCCTTACAAGAAGTCCTACTGTAGGCTCTAGGACCGACGTATGTGAGGACTCAAAAATAAAAGGTTAAAAAAAAAGTAACAACAAAAGTAAACTACCCATTCGACAATATAAACTTAATAAACAAAAGGACCTGACAGGCACTCCTCTTTATATGCACTAAGGCCATTAAAATATTCCCCCTCTGAACATCTCATATCTCCAAATCAGATTAGAGATTCACGAATCAAATACTGCTTCACCTTTCAACATTTTATGCCCCCAAGTCGCATAAGAGTTTCTCAAATATGTTTTGATTCCCTTCAAAATTGACCCTTAGGAATTAGGATACTTCCAGAACTTAAAATCTTTTTCAGCCTCTCTTTTGCCGTTAAATCAGACCTCCAGAAGCACCAGCTGAATTCTCTTTGTAAATTCTGGCCAACCCCTTAGGAGGAGGGGAAAAGAAGAAAGAAGAAGAGGAGAAGGAGGAGGAAAGGAGTACCAAGGAGCAATTTTTGTTCTTCTCTTCCACTTTGCTCTCTTCTTCTTTCCTCTCCTCTGTTTTTCTCCTTCCCTCTCTTTCCATTTGTTCCATAGCAAAAAAAAGGGCATTTGCCCTTTTAGGGCTTCCTTTTTTTAACCTCCATTTCCATGAATGGCCATGATATGTGAAGCTTTATGGGCTATGCAGTGCGGCCTATTTATTAAAGATCTAAACAAACTAAAATAAATGTCCAACTCAAATAAGAACACTAGCCAAATTTCACTCTAATAGAAAATAGGGCCCTGTCGAAATTTCACTCTAATAGTAAATGGGCCCTAGACAAATTTCACTCGAATAATAAATGAAACCCAGCCAAATTTCACTCTAATAGGAAAGAGGGCCCTCACCAACTTGTAGGTCATTGAACTCCAAATCTCCAGTTTCCACTTGACCTTCCACTGAACCTGACTCTAGTCATTCCAACTCTCTACTTAGAATTTAGGGCGCACACACCCACAGCCCTAACGTCCAACTAGAAAGAACCCTACATAGGATCATCGTACCCGCGCAGTGTCATTGTCAACCCAACTTCTAGTTCTACCTTCTAGGTCCAGTTCCTTAATTCCTAAGCTAATCCAAACGGCTCTTCAATAAAACAAGCAGCAAACCAATTGTCTGCATGGAAATTAGGTAGGTTCAGAGATGCCAATGTGGACCCCTATCAATGGTTTTGGGCACAGTACAGGTTCAGAAGCCTCAACTAGGCAAAAACCCAGAACCCCAAAACCTAAATCCCTTAAAGACCCAAAACCCCTTTTCAAAATAAAATCTTTTTTATTTCTAAAAGCCAAACCAAACCCTTCATCAAAATTACAAGCCCCAAAAGAAAACTGTACTTAAAATCCCAAAACCCTGAATCAAGAAACTCAAACAAAATGCCACTAGCCTCTTAAAAACATCAAAAGCATACAAACCACTAATTTATGAACTGATGGGCTGATTCAGTGGACTATCCACCACCATATCTAAACAGCTTGCAGGATTTTGAACATTCCCATTAAAGTAACAGCTCCTCCAAATAACCCATTACCCAAATATCATCAAAGAGATGGAAGAGGGGAAAAAACACTCTTTTTATCATAATGATTAGAATCAAGGGAGATTTGACCTAGATGAATTGTCGTCAAGAGATAAAGAAGAGAACAGAATAGTAGCTAGAAAACGTACCAGTTTGCAGGGGAGAGAAGATCTTGTGCCCGCTCCAACGGTTTTTCGTGAAGAGGAGATGCGCAGAGTTGTAAGAGGGAGAGAGAGGGAGAGAGATCGACGGAGGACAGAGCGCGGCAATTGGGGGTTTATCAAAGGGTTTACGGTTTAAAAGACGGTTTTACCCCTGTTTATTGAGTTTGAGAATTGAGATTGGATGGGTGCACCAAAAATAAAGGGGGCACAAAACTTGGTGTGACCTGGTTTTCCAAATTTTTAAATTGGTGGGTCCAAGTACAAAGCCACATGGCCCACCAAAACACTTTTTAGATCTACACTTGATTTTTCTTTTTTTTCTCCTTGCATGGGAATAATTGTAAAATATCATTGACCTAAACTAGCTTAATTTTGCAGGCTGAATGCATCTCTAGGTCCTTCGTGCACCAACAGCTCCACCCACACCTAATCTACACACAAGTAAACTTCCCTTGTATTCTCGCAGTACTCTTAACATTGATTCCATCTGGCAAAAGAAAAAAATTTGAGCTACTCAATATGATCGCCCTCTAAGTGTACTATGGTACTAAATTTTAGTTCAAGAGAGTCCATCTTAATTGAGATTGGTCGTTTCATGAAAAAGAAACTAGTAATATTTCAATAGCTTTTTTTCCTTTTCTATAGCTTTCTCATTATTTTTACCATTATTCCGTACAACTACAGCCTGATTTTGCTTCAAGCATTTACTTCGTCTTTTATAATTACAATGGCTTTCCATGGATTTTATTTGGTATTGTAGTTAATACGATGCGCACGCACACAAATATATACAAACACGCATCCCACATCGCTTAGTTACTTATGAGTTAGTCGTGTTTATATGAAACAACATGCCCAATATGAAGCACAACTTAAAATAAGTTGTACAAAAACACGTTCCACGGTGTTACCAAACACGTTCCACGAAATTCCACGGTGTGAATACAAAATGGAATTCCACGGTGTAAATACCATTTATTAATAAGTCTGGATGATAGATCACTTGACAGACAAATTTTTTTTTTTGCCAATAATAATAATATGTATCTTTTTATGCGTTATAATCTTAAATTATTAACTCGTTTTGATAATTATTACAAAAGAAGATAGCTTTACCTCATTTCCTTCTCATCGGCATGTGTCAAGTGAAAATTGCAATATTTAAATCTGAAGTGTATAAAATAAATCTCACATGTGTTTTTTCTAATATCATCATCCACAGCTTAATTGTTATAATTATAACAAAGAAAAAAAAATTAACCACTCAAGGTATGTAAATTATATCCATCACTACAACTTTGGATGATGGCCTATTCGTTTATGGTCAATCAATTAAAAAGACTGAAAGCACAACTGCACAAGCCATCCTCTTTGAGACACTACCAGCAAGTGTTGATGCCCCATAATCATATATGTTGATGTACTTTATGTCTCTACCCTATCTAGGTATGTGATTCACAATATAAAAAAAAAAGGTCAAAAAGTAAAATAAAAAACTCATTCAATTAAGAAATAGATAAAAACTTTAATTAATTATACTTGCAAACTAAACAATAATATAATAAAATATAAAGCAAATGATTAAAATTTGCTTAAATAATAACATTTTTATTATACTACTTGAGCAAAAGGAATTAATGATAATAAACATTTTGATTCATCAGCACAATGCTTGGCCCTGCCCCATTAAAAAAGATTAAGTCCGAGCCCAACTGGGCGACCTTTATTAGCTTCAAGTAGTACCTTAGCCAGTTGGGACGTGTATGCATGTGAGAAAGTACATGTGTTTTAATAAAAGATGTTTTTTTTTATTAAATTGTGTTTTTTATTTAGGTCAGGCCATGCTTCAGGCTATCTGCCACTTAATCCAAGTCCAACTTGTATCTTAAGCCTGCATATATTTTAGGTCCAAGTTTGAACCGTGTATACCAAAAATTAAGGCTAAAGCCCGTCTCAAAATAGGTTTGTCCCTAGTTGGGCTCGGACGACCTGGTCCACGAGCACCTTATATGAATCAATCAATATGCACGTTCTTAGCATGGTCTATATAAAAATTATCTAAACAAGGTAAAGCCTGAGTTCATGTGGATCGTATTTTTATTAAAACAATGTATTATACTTACTACTTGAATCAATTGTTTTTATTAAAATAATTTATACTAAAACCGTGTCTCTTATTTGAGTAGGCCCGAGGTTCGGGCTCTTTACCACTGAATCCTAGCCCGGCAACTGGTATAGTCAGTGATCGCCCCTCCTTGATAAGGATTAAGAAACTCGTATCATATAAGGGAGTTCAATTGAGCAACCAATTGCCAAACTGAACCTCAATTTCTAAATCAAATCGAAATGGAGCACGTTCTCTAGCAACATAGAGAACTAAACTTGCATTCGTTACCACCTAATCACATATCCACCATGCACTCAATCAAACAGTATGGAACCACATCTATTGAAATGAAAATTTAGTAAATATCACTGGAGGAGTTGACATTCATTTTTAAAGGTGTTCAGATTATCTTTATGCAGGGTTCATGACAGATTTTCGGAGTGATAGAGAGAGAAATTTGAAAGATGTAAATAATGCAATGGTTGTTGGTGATGTAGCTTTGTGGGAATGAGCTTGAGCGAGTTCTTGTTGTGTTGAGACGTATCTTCTTATTTGGATGAGATTATTCTCATTCTATCGAGACTTGTTTTCTTATTTAGATGAGATTATTTTCATGTGAAAAGATAAAGTCGGAATTGAAATTCAAAACCAATATTCATAATGAAATGGAAATAGAGAGTGCAATTGCATCAAACTGAGTGTCGATTTCCAAATCAAATTGCTCGAAAATCATATATATATATTAGATAATGAACATGCATGAGATCGTGTTAATCATATTTTTAATCAATCATTCAACATTATGGTATGACCAGCTATAACCTATGGAGCAAGATATTGGCTAGGAAATAATCAAAATATTTAAAAAAAAAATGGATGCAGCAGACATGAGAATGTTGACATGGTAAAAGTAGAAATGATAATATAAAAAATGAGCATTCTTCGAAACATTAGAACACATTCTGGCAATGGAGCTGGTAAATAAAAGTTTTGACTATGCAAGTTGATGGTCCATCAACAGAAAGGGGTAGGCCGAAGAGGAAGTGGATGGAGGGAGTAAAATAAGACTGGATGACGATGATGATTCAATATTATGGTGTAAACAATTCCTATTGGACTAAAATATAAGGATACCTCGTACAATAGAAGGCTGTTTATTTTGAGTGACTTGAATTAATAGATGGGCCCACTGTAGAGCTTCGCTCCTTCAAGTGGGGATTTCTCCGAGCCAAACCCTTAGAGGATCCTTCCTTTCATAAACATTCATATCCCCTATTACTACTAAGTGACTATGATAATGGCATTTTAGTGTGTGCGTGTCTATATACACACACACGCACACGAAGTTACGCTACAAAACTCTTCGAATGTGTTTTTGAAAAAAAAGGCCCCTCTTTTAGCCAATAAAAGTGTGACGTGTGTCATTAGTGATGCACATATTCGATTCTCTCTCCTAAATATTATTTTACAAAGGTGGATCTCTTAGATCTCTTAACATATGACCAAATCATTGGCTATTAGATAGGGTGCGGAAACTCCCCTTTTGAGATAAGTTAGTTTTTTTGAGAATTTCCATAAATATATAATAAATAAAAGTAGGAGGGCAAGTGCCACGGCCATGGCCGGGCCAGCCTAATATTGTCCAAGCCCAGCCCTCAAATTTAAGCGCTTGTGAAAAGAATTATCCAAGCCCGACCATAAAGCTTTCCGTTAGAAACAAAAGCCCTTCGTTTCAAGGGCTCTGTTTTTAGGCCCAGCCCCTTGCCTCGTGGCTAAATTGACAGGCCTAGGGGATCCAGACCCAGATCCTGATCCTTATCATTAATTTTCGGTTGGATTTCGCACGGTCCGCGTCTCACTCCCTCCACCCAGGTCAAGTTCTATAGCATTCATTCAATCAACCTCTGCGCGCTCCTTCTCTCTCCTTATCCATTTCTCCATCACCACATACCACTCACTGTTTCTCTCTCTCTCTCTCTCTCTCTCTCTCTCTGAGACCTTTCAGATCCTCATGGCTTGAACGTTGCTATAGAAAAAGAGAGTGGGGTGGCCATGAATGATGAAACAAAAGATCATCCTACACATCATCTACCCACAGACATTGACAATAATTTCCAAATATCCCACTCCTGAATGTGATGCTTTGCAATAGAAGAAACAGTTATCTATACAACACACATGGCTTGTCTGCTGCCACAATTCACGTGCCCTTCCGACACTCTCTCCCTCCATTACAGACCCACCCACCACCATAACACCCACTGTAAGTGAAGCATGTATTGTTTTTCTTGCTCTCTCTCTCTCTCTCTCTCTCTCTCAATCAAAACTGCACCCCATGTCTCATATGATGGATTAGTTCTATGTCACAATGGCAATGGATTGATGCGGTTGTTCTGTTTTACTGTTTTATGGTTTGGTTGAGGATATTAATTATTGGTGTGCTTCCTGGTGGCAAATTGGGACTGTGTTGATGTTTTTTTTTTTTTTTTTTCTTTTTCTTGTTTGTATGTTTGTTGGGGGGATCCCATTCTAAGAATTTAGTTTGGAATAAATGTGTTTGTACTTGGGTTTTGCCTATTTTTGGAAGAAAGTTGATATCAATGTGGATGTGAGGTTGTAATTGTTCAATTTCTCGCTATCCTGGATGATTCCATTTCATTCTATTCCCACTGATTCCTCAACCAAACCGTCCCTTTAGTCCAAAGTGACTGCCAATATTTTTCTTTTTGGTGGGAATTGGATTTACAGGACTTACTTAATCTAAGTGACTGAAGAAGAGTGGCAGCAATTACTTAGAAGGAGGACATTCCTGCCAGAATTGTTTATTTATTTTGGGATTTTCATTTTGTTATTACTGTGCTTTATCTTGGTTGGTTCTTTTTAATGGAATTGGTCCATTGAAGAAAATTAGCGCTGTGGTTATGGTTGGATGGTCTGGAGTTGCTTTATGTTTTTATTTACAACATTCCCCTGTTAATTGGAATAGTCATTTTTTTCATCTTCTTGAAAGACTATTGTAAATGGATGTGTTTTAGTAACTCTATAGTATGATCTATCTATTTTTCCATGGCTTGATGTATGTGATCAACAATTCTTGGTTCATTCACACTACTGTTCAATCACAAGTAGAGTAAATACCAATTGAATGGTATACCCCAAAATCAGAGCAGTGTGGGCAAGTTGATTTGCTTAATAATGGGCATAGAACAACCATGGATATGAGAGGTATAAATACTAAGGGATGAAATTGTGTCTAAAGCAATTTGGAATTCCTGGTGGTTTGATCTAGTCCAATGGCATTGGTATAGAAAATGAGAAAAATTCAAATAACAAAAATTGTTCCATGGATGCTTTGAGTTAGGGCACCATAAAATTTAATTGATTTTTTAGCATTTGAAGGGGATTGACACCTAAGTTTGTGGCTCAGGAAAACTGTGGTTGTGCCATTGGCAAGTTCAAAAAATATAAAATATAAATTGTGTGTTTATTTAGGTTCTTGTACATGGTGTATTGAGCTCTGTATCTTGACTATTCTACTGTTTAAGGAAGCACTTGCCAGCTAGTTGGTACATGCTATGAATTTTCCACCATGATGTGCCCATTCGACTGTTGCTTTGTAATAATGATATTTTTAGTGGACCCATGTCAGCCCTAGAAATTTTTTGTTAATGGGTAATTATGTTGAAGTGGAAAAAAAAAATACAATTAGAACAGGACAATTTTCCACAAAGATTGTGGATCAAGACACAGAGACAACAAAAATAAAAGATCAACGCAACAATTAGACCATTGAATCAAACATCACAGAATTCCTTTACCCTATTCCTCTGTCTCCCCGCTTGCTGCCTGAGAAAATGAAAAAATAACATTTGAAATCTCCAACTGGAATCTTGAATTTCCTCTGTGCCACCATCAATTCTCCAATCGTAGATTTCCCGCCAATCCTAGCTCCATTATTTGCTGATTCAAATTGTATTACATATTTTGTTCTGTTTCGTTAGACATCCATAATTCTCCACAATTGTAAGTTCTACCTACAATTTTTGTAAATTGCAATTAATTACATCACTTTGGGTACCTTCGCATTGGTCTTACTATTAGCTGAATTTTTATTGAATTAGTTGACCATATGCTTTTCAATGCTTTGAATGATCAGTGAAAACTAAAGAGCCTATTTGCTTCCGAGGATACTGTGTTTCATCCTCAACAACATCACTGATTGATGTGGAGAAGTTGCGGCTCCCATCTATTGATGATCATTCAACATCAGTAGCCGCTGTTAGATCCTTGACATATACAGGAGCTCTTGCTCCACCTTTAAAGGTCAGATTTCATTTATGTGGAATACTGCAGCAATCTTTATATTATTTTATTTACTTTTAAATGGAACCGTTTTTAACCCTGCTCTGATTTTTTTGTAAATACTACCCTTCCTTTGATATTTTAAAAGAATCCTGTGATTCACCATTGCAATCACTGCCCATGGTTAACAGAAAAAACAAAGAGCTGCCCACCTGCTCCTTCCCTCCCTCTCTTTCGCCCCTTTCCGACGGTATGTAATCTGTTTGAAACTATTTTTAAGTGTGTATTTTTTTTTTGGTTGCCCAGCTTAGGGGGGCTGGGACCCCATCCCTCGGGCGAGGGAAGGAGACCTCGGGCTAGGTGAGGTAAGATAGCCCTCAGGTGAGGGAAGGTAGCATGCCCATGATTCGAACCCTGGGCAGCCAGGTAAAAACTGACACCTCTTACCATTTAGGGGAGAGGGCCTTCTTAAATGTGTATTTTTAAAAATGCCAGCTTAAATGTTTCGTTTAAAATCCTTAGATTATATTGGCAGTTTTTGCCACTTCTCTTAGCCTTTGTATGGCGGATTGTGATAGGTAGATATGTTGGGATAATGGGATAATGGGATCTGCCATTAACTTTCCCATTTTACAAAATTTCCATTCTATGCATATTGGATAGCTATGAATCTATGCTGGAAAGAGATGAAAAGAAAGGGCGACAAGGCGGAAATAACGAAGTACTACATCCTTAACTAGAGTAGTCACTAGTCACCTTACACAACAAGAAATTTAGATGCAAACCGACCAATAGTCGTCTTTTAGATCTATTTTGCTAGTTAAGAGCGTGGACTACAAATAATGAAGTTCTTTCAGATATTAGCGTGCCATGGAAATTATTTTTGCTGTCTTGGAAACTATTCAAATGAAATTGTGAAACCAAACTTCACCCTGTCTTTCTTCGCGTGCTACAATAGATTGGCATTGTCTCAAACTCCTTGTGTTATCTTTATTCTCATGTTTTCAAAGTTTTTTTTTTAGATGTCTAGAATGCCTTTTATAATGTCAATTTAAATAAAATTGAAAAAAAAAAAAAACCAGAATTCCACTCTCTTTCGTTCATATGCTGCTAAACTTACTTGCACTGTCTCAGGCCCCTGGTGCCGCATTTTTTTATTTAAAAAATCCTACGTTTTCAACAAGACATACTATTACAAGAAAAGAGTAAAGAAAAGGAAAATGGCAAATGACCTTCACCCAATGATCTATGGGGCAAAGTGGATCCTTGATTGGTAGATATCACTATATCAATCTGATTTTAGTGATAGGATCTGACAGTTCTATTGGGGCAAAGTCAATCCTTGAATGGTAGATATCAGTATTTCAATATGATTTGATTGAAATTCTGGCCAGCCTCAGTTCGCCAAAGGGATACTTTACTGGGGATATTTAGGGCGAGAGTATATGAATCTGATTCGAGTGAGATTATGGCCAGCCACAGTTCATCAAAGGGATACTCTGTGTGTGTGTGTGTGTGTGTGTGAGAGAGAGAGAGAGAGAGAGAGAGAGAGGGGTGGGGCCAGGGGGTTTAGAGAGCACTAGTTCTAACGACACTGAGTGCTGACCTTGTTGTTAAAGACCCTGACCTTGTGTTTAGTAGCTTCATGCTTTAGCCAACAAAGTTGAGCTATTCCATTGCAACTGATTGGTTAATGTGCACCACAAATAACAATGCTGTTGCCATCATTTAATCATTCCTCTTTTAACAATACTTTTGGGTTCACCTTTTTTTAGGACTATAAAACATTTATCGATAGTTTTCCTGATGAATATCTTTTGTCCTCATGCAGACAAGTTTTGGAGCAACCTTGGCTACCGAAACATTTCTCACAGGCGAAGAGGCCCTAATAGCTGCTGCTGCAGCTGAAGCAGTTGCTCTTGCTAAAGTTGCAGTTGAAGTTGCCAAAGATGCAGCCGTGATGCCTACATTCAACACATTGAAAAATTTAGATAACCCTGAGAGTCTTACATCCAAAGCCGACCTTCTCCTGATTGAGGGTGCCAAATTCACTGAAACCGAACATGTTGACACTTTAGGTCAATTTGCTACTACTGAATTTCAACTAGGAGAAGAAAATGTTCCTGGATCTTCTATTAAAGATGCTGAAGACTCTGCTGAAAGAGACAATGAACTTGAGCTGTTGCGAATGCAGCTCTCAGAAAGTATAACTGCAAGGTCCGGGCGTCGGGCTGAAAGAAAGGCCAAAAGAGAAAAGGTCGCTGAAAAGGTTGTTACAACTGTTGTCACTGTGAAGCCTGGATCCTCTGGTCGGAAAAAGCGAGCTTCTATACAAGAAGTAGATTATTCTGATCCCTTGCGCTATTTGCGAGGGACTACAAGCACCACAAAGCTTCTAACTTACTCTCAAGAGCTTGAGCTGTCAGCAGGAATACAGGTGAGATTATCAACAGCCATCACTAACTCTTGAAACAGTCATTTAGGGAAGTTCTACTGCATTAATTATTTTTAATTTGTCTCTGAGGTCTAATATTACATATCAACTTTGCAAGCCAAAGCATACCATTACCTCTTTAGTGTAAAAGTTGTCTGCACATAGGATTGTTATTGTTGTGCTCTGTTATGTATTTTGAAGAAAAACTCTCTATTTCATTTCTAGTTTGTGGTTTCCAAATGAACTTTGAACCACCGAAGATCATAGGAAGATCTGTTCAGTGAATCTTCCATAGATCAAAATATTGTGTTTCATGACGTTGGAGCTTTTTTTGGGAGTTCTAACTTTTGAACCCCAAAGTGCTAATGTCTTTTATGCTTTTCTATATTTGTGCTCAATGGAGGCAAATATTACAGGTTTTCCAATTTTTCGTAACTTTGAATCTCCTTTAATAAGCTTGTTAGCAAAACATTTGGTCACTTTCTAGTTCAAATGGAGGAGAATGTGTGCCAATCTAAGAAATACTTAATGAAAATGGGATGTAGCTTATATGTTCCCTCTTTTTTCACAACATAACAAATGAAGTTGTAGAGAGGAAGAATTGATATCCAGCAAATACGTTCATGAACATGATTTGGGTGAAGAATGTGTTGACAACCACTTACTCTAAAAGCTTAAGCTGATAGAGAACAGTGTAGCAATGTATATCAAGGTTACAAATGTGATACATGACTTGCGATCTATGCTTGGATTCTCCTCTATGTTTCGCTGAGAGACAGGATGCAAATATTAAACAAGAATAATTCTGTCTCCTGTATGATTTATGGAGCATCTTCTGTGACAATTGTGATACAGGAGCTGTTAAAGCTGGAAAAACTTCATGAGGAGCTTGTAGAACGATGCGGGTGTCAACCTACAATTGCTCAATGGGCAGCAGCAGCAGGACTTGATCGGAAGACCCTAAGGAAGCACTTAAATCATGGTATCCGTTGTAAAGACAAAATGATAAAAAGCAACATACGTCTTGTTATTTCTATAGCAAAAAATTATCAGGGTGCTGGGATGAACCTCCAGGATCTTGTTCAGGTTGTTTCTTGTGTTCTTGTGCCTTTTCTTCCTTTTTTCCCCTCTTTTTTGAAAGGTAAGCTGACTCTAAGCTGCATCCTCATGGCTGGAGCAGAGAGCGGCTTCCAACCTCATTGTTGTTGCTTGTGCCGTTAAATTAACAATGCCCGTCTACAGTTCTATTAAAATTGGATTACTGTTGGCCTTAGTTTTTTAACATTGGTTCTGTTTCATAGGAAGGATGTCGAGGCTTGGTAAGGGGTGCCGAAAAATTTGATGCTTCAAAGGGGTTCAAGTTCTCTACCTATGCTCACTGGTGGATTAAACAGGCAGTTCGCAAGTCACTTTCTGATCAATCTAGGACTATCCGCTTACCTGTAAGTTTTTGTTCAAATGAACATGCATTTGTTTGCAGTGCTGAGATATGACTTGCTTTTGAAACACCTGCACATAATAAATCCATCTAGAACATTCAAGTATGCATTCATGTTATATAAACTATGTGCAAAACAATAGTTTCAAAGCGCCAAAATCTTGCATCTGCATAAGTGGCCCTTTCTGAACCACGTTCGTTGATCATTGTAATCTGAGGTTGGAAAGTTTAAAATACCAAGATATTGATAGCTCAGAGGATAAGTTTTATTTTTATGAAAGCTACTATTATCATTTTTTTTAACTGTAAATTTTATTGCTCCATAAGGAGAAACTATCATTATCAATTATTTTTATTGATCTGGATATATATATTTTTAAATTTTGTTCACCAGAGGAGGCATGGTGTGTATTTATGATTTGTTTTTTTTTTTTTCCATGAAGGACATATTTCAAGCCATTTTTCCATGCTATAGGAAAGTCAGATTTGAATATATTACAAAACACTTATTCATAGATAATCGTACACATTGGCTTAATCCTAAGGTGGACCAAGAAGATTAAAACTAAAATCCATGACCATTCAATTTCTGTGCCGAAGTTTTTGTTACTGTACTAATGGTTAATGGGTTGGCCTTACTGCTGGCTTGTGTATACACCCTCTACAGTCTACATCCATGTATATCCATGAAAACAATAACGGCGAACAGTTTTGTTAACCATTTTTGTTTGTTATGGAAACCTGGTTTTTGGTGCCAGTGGCTGCTCCTGTCTGTGGATACATTGAAACATAACAATAAGGGTATTTCAATTTTTTATACTGATTTAGATATACATTTCATAAGATGCATTGATCTTGCAAGGGGTATTTGGAGTCCGAATTTTGGCTTAGTTTTGGTTATGATTGTAGAAGATAGTATGGGCTTCGGATCACTTAGGCCCACGGGCCCAGCCCACATAGGTGTATATCTATATAAAAATCCCACGTGTGGTACCAACTCCAGAAATGGGTAGTTGATCACCATTGGCAGTGGTAATTTTTTCTTTTCCAAGATAAGGGTGGGAATCTGTAAAGCTATGTTCTACAGATGTCATATGATTTGAGGCTCCTGAATCTAAAAACCATGTGGAAGAGGTGATAGAAGAAGACAAAGATACAGAAGAATGAAAGGCAGGAGATGCTATATGAGAATAAGGTTGATACCGACCACCAGAGAAGCCCATAGACGCATATGCAGAGGTGACCGTGCTCTGGATCAGTTCTTGAATCTGAGCAGGAGTCATGGATATAGCCCCGGAAGAAGTGCTGCCTGTATCTGATACGGGGGCTTGAGCCTGAAATGCGGAAGGAACATTTTGTCTTGGCATATTGGAGGGAGGCTTCTTAGGCTATGTCTCATTCCGTCGCTGTAGGCTGCGACAATCATCAATCACATGACCGGTCCTTTTGCAATATTTGCAAACCAGTTTCTTGCGATAATTTTTGGCAATATGTCCAAATCCTTTGCATTCATAACATTGAGTAAGCTTTGGAGTTGCCAAAAGAGCTGAGTCAGCAGGAAGAGGAGCAAGGAAGGCTTTGGGAGCTTCGGGTGCTTCCAGAATAGTGCGCTGTGAAGTGAGACGAAGTTCTTCGCGAAGGACTTCTTGGAAGCAAGTATCAAGATTGGCAGTATTCTCCCTGTTCATGAGCGCAGACTGAATAGATTCAAATTCAGGTCGTAGATGCATAAGAAACTGGCTGATGTGAGTTTCTTCTTATAATTGGAGTGCCTCAGATAGAAATCCAGAAGAGACTGTTTGGATTAGCATGGAATCCCTTTCAGTCCACAGGGTGAGGAAACCATTAAAGTATTCCTGCACAGTTTTATCCCCTTGACTATATTTGGCAATTTCACTATCGAGATGAAATTTCCGGGCTTTATTGGTTTGATGGTAGATTTTCGTCAGATGAGCCCACATATCAGCTGCCGTGGTGTATGCTTGAAGAGCCACAGTAAGAGAGGGATCAATAGAGTTAAGGATCCAAGTGACTACTTTCGCATTTTCTTTCGACCAGGTGGCGAGACCTTTTGAGTCAGCAGTACTTGTAATCTGAGGCTTCGTTATGGATCTGTCAAGATAACCAAAAAGTCCCTGTCCTTCGACAAAGTTCCTCAAGTGGAAAGACCAGGACATATAATTCTGTCCGTTAAAAATTTGATTGGGATAACATCGTATTTATCCATTGCAGAATATGAAGGAAGAAGGTCAACAAAGAGCAGCAGCACAACCAATCAATAATGGGAAAGGAAGAGAACAGCTAGTAGCAGCACAAGAAGTTTGAAAAACTAGCAATAGAGGTCACAGTAATTTCTGATGAAGAATCCAGCCACAAAAATCACCACACAGTGCAGAAGTGTCCCAGACAGAGCCAGGCGACCATGAAATTTGGACCTGGATCTGTGCGTGGGCCCCACAGGGTTGTCTAATCACAGATCAGGTTTGATCTCTGTAAAGTGGACCAAATTGACTTCCTTCAGTCCAAATCTGATGAGATTTGGAAAAGGATCCACAAATCTGGACGGTGGTGATGAAATCCTGTTGAGAAAAACCGTCAGATGATGAAGAGGTTGGAAACTACCTCAAATGTGATGAAAAAAATCCAGAAAAATCACCAGAATTCCCAGAAAACCCAGTCGACCATTCCTGTATGTAGGGATGGAGGCTTCTTGACGATCGTCAGAAGTCCACAGTCGCAAACCATGAGCAGCGACGTCAGACGACAAGTTGTCAGTGGATCGATCAACACGTGGGGTCCATTAGAGGATCAGTGACCAGATCTGAGGTTGGGGATGAAAGGACACAATATTTCCGCAACTCCAGGCCAAAGTCTTACTCAAAACGGATCAAAATCCACAAATTGGAACGGCTGTGATGAAAATTGTTGCACAAAACTAAAATATCACAAAATCAGGTGGATATCCTACCTCTGATGACCCAAAAATCTTGAAAAAATATTCATAAATAAGAGGAGAACCAGACGATCAATATGGGCTGCTTCCGCTGCTATGATGATGATGATCGCTGGTGGGCCACTTTTGATCTGAGATGATCAAACACTATTAAGGAGAAGATTTTCACTCCAGGAAGAAGATCCAAGCCAGGAATAATGATTGGATCAATGAGAGAAGAAGAAGATCAATGATAATTGATCATAACCTCGCTCTGATACCATGTAATTTTATGTAATAACATGAAGAAGAAAGAGACGAGAGTTGGAGAGAAACTAATGTCCACCAAGAGGATCGTCAGTGTTTTTATATTATCATTATGCCCTAATCAAGGGCTTTAAACATGCTAATTAATACAATCATCATAAAGAATGAATCAATCTCCTAATCTATGTAAGGAAGTTGTACAGGGAAATTAGCAGCAATAAAATCTAATCAATGATCCCACACGTGGGATTTTTATATAGATATACACCTATGTGGGCTGGGCCCGTGGGCCTAAGTGATCCGAAGCCCACACTATCTTCTACAATGATGTCCAGGAAGTTGTGTTTGTAATCATAGAAGGAACACTGCAGCATATACTTCTACTTTATATAAAGTTCCCAGTACATGCATGCACACACCGAATAGGAAAAAAAAAGGAGTAGAAAAGGAAACCACGGTGAACTTCACTGCTTCCTCGTGAGCAGGCTTTCCAGATCATTTTCTCACCCTCCCTCTAGTTTTGGGGATTCTAGTCTTCCTTTGCCCCGAGCGTACTTTACCTGACTAGAGGGGAAACCAGAACATGAGCATAGCAAAATGCTTTTCTTTGCTATTTCTGCTTTTTATGATGAATTAGGCTGTTACTTCTTTATCATCTCTATCTAAATCCACTGATTGAAACTTCTGGTTCGGTTCTTGAGTTGCAATTCTAGTTTCTGTTTTGGAATGCCATAGATTTTCTTGACTGTTCTTTTATCTCAATATGTTGGACCTGGACAGTTTCACATGGTTGAAGCTACATACCGAGTAAAGGAGGCTCGAAAGCAGTTATATAGCAAGAACGGAAGACTTCCTAATGATGAAGAGATTGCAGAGGCAACTGGTTTGTCAATGAAGAGGCTTATGGCTGTGCTACTAACCCCCAAGCCTCCAAGGTCTCTAGATCAGAAAATAGGAGATGGCCTGAATCTAAAACCTTCGGTCTGTCTTCTTCTCTTAAGCTATATATATTTGAATATATATGAGTTCATATCTTCAGTACTTTTATTGTGATGATTTGTGTTCTTTTCAGGAAGTGACAGCAGATCCTGATGCAGAAACAGCAGAAGATATCCTGATGAAGCAATTCATGAAGGAGGATCTGGATAAGGTTCTGGACGGCCTAAGTCCAAGGGAGAATCAAGTAATTAGATCAAGATTTGGATTGGATGATGGAAGAATGAAAACACTGCAAGAGATTGGTGAATTAATAGGTGTGAGCAGAGAAAGAGTTCGGCAGATTGAGTCCTGTGCCTTCAGAAAACTGAAGAACAAGAAGAGAACAAAGCATTTGGAGCAGTATTTGATTTCATATTAAGTGACAGGATATCTGGAATTCAGTTGTGTGGAAGAATAAGAAGCTTAAAGCCTTGTCTTCCCATCTTTATAAAAAGGAACACACAGTTATTGGTTCCATACCTTTTTGGATGGCACATTTAATTTATTCATAGTCTGTGAAATCAGTTGTTCAGAGAAATAGAATCACTTAATGAGCACAGGTTCAAGAATCACCAGTCATTTCCCAATTTTTTATGGTTACATTTTTTTTAAAGTATTGATAATCACGAGATAGTGGAGATCACTATGAATGTTTATTTCTTGTCCTCGCGCGTTTCAAGTTCATGTTATAGAAGCTTTCTGTTTCTGATTAGGTAAATGTCGGAAGTACAGGTTATGACTTTGGTAGCAGTCATGCATTGATGCCAAGAAACAACAGAGGACTCTTTTTTTTTTTAGTAAACAGACGATTGAGGATTTATTCACTCCTGATGTGATCTATTTAAATCCAGAGATATTTGATCTCCTACTGTTTAAAATACAGTTATGCTATCATGTTCAAGGGGCTAGTATTTACTTCTTTTTTTTTTTTTTTTTTTTTTTTTGGCGATTGGAGGATTCCCAACCCTTTGGGTTGGACTAATCCCTCCGGGCCCAGAGAGAAGCCGGGTAAACTCCCCTGTAGCCCTAATGTGTATGCAGTTTCGAACCCACAACCTCCAGATGCAAACCGTGGTCTTAGGCCAACTGAGCTATCCCTTGGGGTTTCAAGTATTTACTTGTGGATATTAAACTTTGAAAACTTAAAACTAAGGGCTAGGATCATTTGATGATTAGTCTGATATCTCATGTTCTCCTCTCGACAACTCAACCTTTCCATTGCCATACCTAACTTACATGTACCCCATCGAAAATTGTCAGGACACTCTCTTGCATCTCTCCCTCTCTATAGTATAGGTCAACTCTTTTAGTTAACACTTGTGTAGACCACTTGAATGTAATTAAACATTTCATTGTGGGTGGAGGGATGTAGAGCCCAAAGAGAATGGGGGCCATATGGATTGGGGTGATTGAAGTTTTATCCTCGTTCAATCTCCCTAAAGATTAATCATGCTGTGGAAAACGGCTTACATAGCCCTTCATAGTTTAGTTTAGACCTTAGGGCTTAGGCCCAGATCTGGCCTCTTATGGGTTTTGGACCTCAAGGGCCTGGCCTGTGAGAACCAGATATGGGTCCAGCCATGCCCAAATGGAAACATAACTGGGCATGGCCAGGCCAGATTCAGGCCCATTGACAGCCAAGGTTTATATATATGCCCCATGGAACTGGACTTGAATATAGGGGCTGACTTTGATGTGAAAGAAGAAGAAGCAATCGCAGAAATAAAATGTTATGAAAATAGCTGATTTTGATGGCCCTAACTTCTTCATGTGAGAGACTTACCAAATCCCAGTTACATGATGGGAATAATATATAAGAATTTAGCTCACAACTGGCACTTGCAAATTCATGAGAGAGAGGGAGTAAAAATAATGTAACTAGTCCATTCATACACCTTTTTTGGGTAAAAAGTTCAATCATACACTTGAAACCAAGTTAGATACCATAATTATAACATTCACACAGGCAAAATGAGAAACTTCTCAAATATCAAGTTACAAGAGTAATGTTGCTCGCTCATACAGCTAACACAAAGGTTGAAATGAGGTGGGGGAAAAAGGAAAAATAGGGAAGAGAACCAGAGCAATCGGCAAACTAGCTTCTAGAAACACAACACGAACAATGGGCAGAACCATGCAGCTCTCCAAATTATAGGATGATTTCCTCTTGTACACTCACGTTAAGCATCTTATTTGGCAGCACGATGCTGTTAATCACCACAACTTCATCTTCAACAGTCACAGCTTCACCTGCATTGATCATGAACATATTCGGAAAAAAAAATTCAGCTGACATTCTCACTTAAACATATAGACATGTAACTACAGAAGAAAGGACATGAGAAGTTGTAGGTACCAAGGATGGTAATTCCGAGTTTTGCAGTGTAATCTCCTTGACCCTGCAATGGTTTACCCCAGTTCATGTAAATGCCATGGGTTATCCCCCACATGACCATATAAAAACAAACAGTTCAAATAAAAAAAGAAATAGAAAGGAGCCCCTTAGGATGTACAAATGATTAAAATATAACTCAAATTAAAAAAAGATACAACTCCAGTGAAAATTTGGAAAGGCACACAGACTATTTGATATGGGAAAGAAGATTCCTAAAATAAAATAAAACTTACACATTCATAAATTAAAGAATCATAGTAAAGAAAACAAAAATTAAAGAAAATTTGGTGACAGTTCGGATGTGCACTCCCACAAGAGAAAATTTTCCCATTTTAATGCCCCTTTTCATCATTGTCATGTCATAAGGCCGTTTTATCAATAGAAAAGCACCAAAATACACCACATCAACAGAGAGCTTTTACCTAGTCATATAGTGATCTAATCCTTTTCTGTTATTTGGTACAAACTGCATTACCATGTTAAGACCAGCACCAGCCAATACTGAGAGAGATCATGGGTGATATAATTAAACCAATTTGATTGTCTAGATCACAGACAAAAGGATTAGATCACCAACATCAATGGAAATGAAATATATCAAAGAAGTCAAGCTCATAGAATGATCCAAACATTTTATTTAGGGCACCGAAATTGAACTACCACCCATTTGATGGCCACCAGGTGGATGGTTAGGATAATGTGACAGCAGGATTCCATAAGATACCCTTTTTAGTGGAAATGCTCTTCTTTTTTCTGTTCTTTTTTTTTTCTTTTTTTAAAAATTTGGCAAAATGATCCACAATTTAACTTCATTCAAGATGGTTCAACATTTTTATATGCCACAAAATAGTCTATGCATTACCACAAAAGGGTTTACCAATTAAAAGCCAAGGAGAAGGCAGGCATATAGTGATCTTTCCTATTTTGTTGGAGCAGTTACTGACTGTAAATCATAGTTAGATACAAGATCCTATCTAGTAAGAGGTGATTGAAAGGTGGAAATTGCACTTACAGATGCCCCTAGGGCATCTGTTAAGACGACAATTCAATTGTTTATAGGAAAGGCAGCCCACTTGAATCTTCTTCTGAGATAAGTAGGTTCATTTGGGGCCCGTTTGACATAGCTTTAACACTCTGTCCTAGTAGATGTCGGAGTTGCTTTGTTGGTAAGTACATTCCATCAGAAGGCAGAATGCTTTTATCCCAACACTTCAAACATTCTATCAAATTTTATTTTTGAAATGGACCTGCAGCTGGGGTGACTCAGTCATCCTTGAGTAAAGTTGACATGACTTGGTTGCACCACAGAGCACAATAACCTATAAAATTTATGAAAAATTGCAAATTTTCTATAAAAAAAAGGAAATTATTCTTTAAGGCATGTTTTACTGATTGATGATTAATTTTAGTAGCAAGTACCTATGTTTATCTTTCATTCAGATCTGATGAATAGTTTCTTAAATATTTAGAGGCTTAGATCTTCCAAAAAATGTAGTTTGATCTTCCATAATTGGTGCAAAATGTCCCTAAAGGACTCTCAAACTTCTTCCAACAAAAAAATGAGAAATGTGAGTTTTAGTCCCAAAAAGATAGGACTCAGCCAACTAGGAGACTTGGAGGTGATTGACTCGGCACCGGTTGATTCCAACTTGGATTCTGCTGATTTTAACAACTGTGCCTTCTATGGTAATTCCATTGGAAAAGAGCACCATAGGTATTCAAGGAAGCAAATCTCTCCTGCCTCACCAAAAACAGTGCTGTCTCTGAATTAAAAACTTGACAAAAGACCTGAATCTTGAAAGAAAATTATAAGAAAACAAAGAACAGAATTTACTAGGACATTACATTTTCAACTCTATTTTTAAAGAAATAATAAAATAAGGCACGATAGACATCTTACCTGGACACGTGACCATTTTCCAATAGAAGATTTCCACCCAACAATGGCATGAATAACCACTGCATTTTCCTGTCAGGAAACAAATAATAACACATTCATGATGATCTCAGATGAAACTCCAAACGAACTCTGTATGCTAAATCAGCTGCAAACCTTGATTTCTACATCGTCCAAAATTATGCAACTGATGAGCCTCGCACCAGCTCCTATATGAGCATTTGCAGATATGGAAACATTTGGACCAATCTGTGCCATCAGACCACAGGCAGGGAAGTTAAATACATGAAATATGACAAAGCTGAAGCAAGTGAATTAGTATCTAACCCAGGTGAAAAGCTGCAAGTGGGTTATAGGAATCCTTTTCTAAATTACTGTGTACTTTATGGGTAGATTTTAGGGTTGCAAATGGGCCAGGCAGAAACTTGTCCATGTTCGCCCATTAAATTATTGAGCCAAACTCTTAGGCTCAGATCCAGCACAGAGGCCAGGGAGCCAGCTCCAAACCAGTTGGGAGGCCCAACTGGAGTTAGGCATCTCAGGTAGGTCATGCAGACTAATTGGGCATTTAGAAAAACATTGTCCCAGCCAGCCCTTTAATTTATTGGGCCAATATTTCAGGAGGGTGTTCAACTCACAGGCCTAAATTGGAATAAGCTGGCCCAACCTACTAGGAACCCTAGTGGGTTTGCTACATCATATCAGGTCTTATTATATGAAGAATGCTCATTTACATTGGATTTTGTAAAAATAATTGCTAATTGTACCAGCCTAGAATAATGCTATGGATCCAGAGGAGAAATCTCTCGCTTGATCTATTAGACATACATAATAAAAGATAAAAAATAAATACATCACAAATTCATAAACCACCTGGAAACTGAAGGTTATTATAGTTTCCAAGGCAATAAAAAATTCTTAGTATCATTATGGGAAATATGCTTAAATCTATTCATACCTTAAAACATTAAAAACAATTATTTATATGATTTCTAGAAGTGTGCATAGACACGGTACTACTATGCAATTGAATCACTAAAAATCACATTACCTTTGCCGTTGCATGTACTTTTGCTGATGGATGAATATAAACATCACCAATAATAGTAGCACTTTTGGTGCCATCCCCGCTGGCTAGAACATCAAGAGAGGAGTAGTGGAATTGGGATAGGTACAAAGCAGAACATTTCAATGACATCCTGGAGTCACCCAAAAATTAAGTTGGTCGTCTAGGGTTCCAAAACTCAAAAGTGAATAAGATAACTAAGGATATAACCCACCCTGGAGTCTTGATCTGTTCCCAAAAGTCTAAGGTCTCATATGTATATAGAAGCTTCTTCCCAGCAAGAGGTGACAGAATATCTTGATCCAACCTCACAAAATCTGTTGGAAGGGTCCTGTTGAAAGAATCTACATCAGCACTGAGGTTGAGATGCACCTCAGCATCTCTAATGTTGAGTTTTGTGATAACTTTTCCACCATATAAGACGATTAAAGGAAAAAATAATGAAAACAATTATCGCAAATCGACACAACAAAGTGATTATTAGACAAAAAAACATTAAGGGCCTTTTCTTTCCATGTAATTGAATTCCTAGGATTGTATTTCTATAAGTGGTTAAAAATGAAGAATCAAAGGTGAATATCCAAAAATCTACAATAAAAAAAGCACCCTTTAATGAAACTTGAATCAAGGGAAGATGCAAAATGCATACCCAACCATCACCCTAGCAATTCAAATCCTAGAAAAGTCAAGGTCCCATCTAAATCACTACCTTATATCCTTCACCCATCACCTCTTAATAATCCTTCGGTGGAGCTAATTTGACCATGAATTCCTATGTACTCTATGCAAAAAAAAAAAAAAAAGAAGGCCCGAAAGGAATGATTTTCTTTAATGGCGATTGCAAGTTCATGTCAAATTATCTATTAAAAAAAAAGATGAGTCTGAAAATGGCCCCCTGAGGAAAACTTCCTATAGTCAGAAATCTAGGGAAGGTTGAAACTAATTGTGGGACAGTTTTAAGCTTAACCAAACTGTTATTTGGAGCTGTGATTTGCACTTGGTTCAAAGGATATAGCTAAGATCCAATTAAGGTTAATTATACTATTGAACATGTCCGAGTTTCACCTGAAATTCTGGGCTATTTATTGGCTGGATAAGGAACAGTTTAGGGGTTGAGTGAAGTAGATTATGTGCTGAATTAAGGGAAAGGTTCAGGCTGCAGTTTGAGGGTTGCAAAATGGGCTTCTGGACTAAGGAGTTTCAGAAGTTTGTTGAGGTTGATCAGGCTCTGCTGTGAGCTTCAATGTGGACTAAGAAGAAGGTCAAATTAGCACATAAATCCAGGTGAGTTTGGGACTGTTAAGGCCCATTTTTGGGCGGGGTTAAAGGTGGGGATTTTAAACAAAATTTTAGAGTGGGGTTAAAGGAGAGGAAGATTGGGGGATTTTCAACAAATTCTTAGAGCTGCTTTAGGATTGTTCAAATGTGGTTTATAGGAGGACCGATAACAGGCTGAATAGGGTTGTTTTACACAGTTTCAGACTATGCAGTGAGTCAAATTTGGCTGGACTTTTTATGCATTCAAGGGTCTTTGGTTGGTCCTAACTCCTATGGCAAGGACTTGGAGGAACTTTCATGCAAGCTAAGGGCCATTATCAGTTGATGTTATCGGTAATTATGATTGAATTTCTGGATCAGATCCAATAATGGGTTAAGGCAGAATTATGGAAGGATCTCGTGTTGACGTTGGGAGAATTTAATGGCTGATTTAGGGAAAATTTCTCGCAGAATTCTGTTTAAGGAATTGGGGTGCAGAATGGACTGATTTTGGTGAGGTTTAATGTCTAGATACTCTCACAAAGTTTGGTCGAGTTTAAGCAGTATCGGGATAAAAGGCAAAAAGGAAAAGTGATAGAAGAAGATGCTGACATTATAGAATTTATGTTCAGGTTTAAAACCAGAAATGAGAAGGCTCAGTTATCTTACTACTCCAATACCAAAACTGGTGCAGGATGAGAGACTCCAAGTCAAACTTTAATCTTTACCTTTCGTAAGAACTCGTTTAGTCCCACTGTGAGGAGGAACAGAGTTGCACAACAGCAGTAGAATGTGTCGAATCTCAAATATACAGCCAATACCATATGTGGACCTGGGTCTCATGAGTCAAGGGCCAACTGGACTTGGGGACTGGATATCAGGCCATTCAGTCAAATGGCCCATAATTGTGTTGTAAACTAATAGGTAAGTGGTTGTCTCTTCTTAGACATCCAATAAAATTGGAACAATAATAGGTAAGTGGTTATGACAATAAAATTGAGCTAATCCTTGTACACAAGTTCAGTTAGAGATCCAACTTATCCTCTTAGCATCAATGACAAATATAAATAGATCATTGTGGAAATGGAAGAACCACGGAGTTTTTCCTCTCCAATCTCTCTGAAAAAGTATGCAATAAAAAGGGGAAAAAATATTTGGATGCTTTGACATTAGTCGAGACATATATACAGAGGGCCAGAGGCTAACTAGGATTGACGCATAGTGATGGGACTAGAATCCCTTTTACAAGTTGGTTGAGTAATTTGGCCATATGTTTTCTAATTAAACAAATGTGCATAAGCTATATTCAGCTGACACAATACTGGAACACTTCTAAGTTGTAACATAAGGCTAACTATAACTCTGTTTCAAAAAAAAAAAAAGAGGCTAACTATAACTATTTGGAACTACCAATAGGACTTCCTTGACATCGCTGACTCTACCTCTCCCAAGTAGTAGGAAACAACCAACCAAGTCATAGGAATGAACTTACAAGACAACATTCAACCACACTTGGATAGTCTGCAAGAAACTAAAAGAACTCCTTTTTTAATGTTTTGGCAGCCGCTTTTGATTCATCGCGGGCCCCCCTTTTCTGTTCTCTGAGAATAGGGATTGCATCGCCAAATGATATATGCAGTACCAGATTTCATCATCAAATATTCCTTACAAGTAAAGAGTAGTTATCTCTAGCAACTCGAGCTCAGAATTAAGCATCATACTTGTTTGCAGACTGAAGGGCTTCAAAGCTGGATACACGACGTAAATTAGCTGCAGGTATCATATCTTAAAATTAGAAGTGTACAAGTTTAACTATATTAACTGAATGTCAACAGTTAAAAGATTGAGTTAAAATGAACTAAGCTACAACATTGTTAGAAGAAAAAGTATAAACCAACACATTGTGCTTGAGACAGCATATTTCAATCAACATTGCCAAATATTATTGGGATTGATCCTCACTGTAGTTGCCGAAGGATTATTGTTAATAACTGCATTTGTGATTGCAGAAAGCGGTTATTACTTGTTGCTGTCTAAGATTATTCTTCCAACTGTTTGGAGTTTCAAGGGTGAAGCTGACGGAGGGATTTGATTGCAGCTTGGTGTTTCAGCCTTTCATGAAATCAAGGAAGTTGTCCCAGGAAGTTAATCAACTCTTTGGTCAGTATGGTACGAGTGAAGCAGTGGTAAATACCGAAACCAGAAAGAATCCCAGAATAAAAGTTATTTCATGGGACTTGGTGAGAAATGATTTTCTCCATGTTCATTTTTTTTGGATCTAATAAGATGCTGGACAGGACAAGAGCCTATGGCACAGTGGAAGGTGCTCACTGTTGCAACCTTGAGGTTGTGGGTTCAAGTCAAGTTACCAATCAAAAATAGAAAAGGAAAAGAAATAAGATGCTGAAAGAACTCATTGGCCAGAATGTCTCCAACAGGCAACAGCAGAAGTCTGGAAGCTCAATTTTGATGGAAATGCTTCTTGGTATTTATTATATGATAGCATGTATTGGAGGTGTGATTAGGGATCATAAATCATAATGGCGTTACTATAAGAAATTTCTCAGGAGACCATCTTATGGTTCAACTCAAACAAAGCTACTGAAAGTCTGAAACAATATATGCAATGCAATCGTTGAGAGTCCTTGGATTGTGATTACCCATAACAACTAATGGATATTGTTGAACAAGTTCACGAAGTAGTTCGCAAAAGGCCCTCTTCTTGGGTTCATGTTTTCAAGGGTTCTTTTTCTAATCATTATACATGTTTTATTTAAGGAACTCCAATCTCATATGAAAGAAGAAGGAGAAGAAGTAGAAGAAGAAGAAATGTTAGTATAAACAATGAAATAAGATGAACCATTGTGAGAAGAAAGGAAGTGGACCACATTGAAACACAACAGGTTGAGATTATAGATTTCAAAGGAACAATTTTAATTGTTGGAATCAGAGCTCAAATCTATTAAGACCTATCCATTTGAAACTTGAAAGGGGTTTTTGCCAGACATCACTTGCATATGATGATGCATAGAGCTCCTTTATCTCTCTTAAAATGTGTGGTAGTCACCAAGGTCCACAACCATCCTATCCCGGGAAATTGCACAGTAAGAATTCCCTTTACTTATTAGATGACCCATCATAAGAGAGGTTCTCAGGAATATCCATTCAGCTAGGCATGATCAATTCCTATGTGGAATGTAGAAATACAAGTATCCTTTTCCTGTAACTGTGTTTTATTTAGAGGGGTATTTTTGCATTGCATTTGTTTAGAGTGGTATTTCTTCTATTATATTGAGTTTAATAAGATAATAGGATTAGTCATGTATTACATTGATACACAACTATCCTCTTCCCATCCTCTCTCTCTCTCTCTATATATATATATATATATAAAATTTCTTCTCCTCAGAGAGGTTTTCCTTCTTTTTCATTATACTCCTACAACCACTTCAATAATCCTACATACACGAGTTTAAAAAATAATAATAGTTGTAGAATAAATTAAAAAATGATGCAGTCAAAAGCAGGGATTGTTCAGCCACTAAATTGGTGATTCTTATTATGAATCCAAGTAATCTAGACATTTTGAAGGTGAACGATTCTAACTATAAGTCATGACAATTATCAATATCATTGGTTGATTCATGATTGTATGAAATTTATAGGCATCGAAGATGATCAATTATTGGAGCCTACATAAGTCCAGCGACTAGTCCAATGTTCATCTTAGTTAGTTTCACACATTTAATTATTGAAATGGAAAATGTTGCAAGAAGTCAATTAGTTAAATAGCTCCACTTCAAGACACAATAGCGACAAATAAACACGGGATACATTTACCAACCTCTATCACTCCTTTGTATGGAAACATCTTGGATGGCAGAAAAGATATCTGGGGAAAATACATAAACACCACAGTTTATCCGGTCACTTACCTACATGACAGAGAATAGATATATCACAAGGAAGAAATGAAGTGAAAATACCAGGAAGTCAAATCCATCTATATGAAGCTATTCATGTGATGCATATATGGAAAACAGTAGGTGGACCCACTGCCTCTCATATCAGTTTGAAAATTCATGTAATCTTCAGTTCCTGTACATACAAAGGTCTCGGGCTTCTCTGTGTAATGCAACAATTCATTGGTGATTGGATCTGCCACCAACTCGCCAAATTGGTTGGCAGATTCAGCAGATACCTGTAATGTATACAAAGTAATAAAATAAAAACCTTTTAATGAGGAAAGTAATAATGAAAAAAAAAAAAACGGTGAAGTTAAATTATAAAAGGCATATAGATAGAAAAGGCCCACAAATGAATAGAAGGGCCAAAAAGAACAGCTCTTGGTTCTAACAAACCTTGATAACTAAAATGGTTCCCATTCCTCCGTATCTCTTATGGGCCTCTGAAGCCATGAAGGGAAAAGGACACAATCAATTGCAAGATGCACAAGAAATCATGAGAAGTTAATAGAATGGTAAATTCTTACAGAAGTATGAGCGTTTTAAAGGATAATACAATGACTTCAATATAATTTGCAAATCAGGCAATGAAGTGAGCTTTATGGTACGATCAAACAGACTGAAAACCACCACAGGGTTTTAAGAAAATCATACAGTATAGCAAACATAGAAGTGACTTACCAAGCATGTCTGGCAGTGGGAAACTGCAGCAAACATCGCAATTCAGTAAAAATATATGCGACTGTGAGGCAAATAACAGAAGAGATAACAACATCAGTGCTCAATATCCAGATCAAAATCAGAATTTGGTTAAAAACTTGAAGGGTGAGAAATGATGGCCACATCAAATTTGACATTTCTGTTTGTTTCATTGTACAGATAAATGCATAAAATAAGGAATCGAGCTGAAGATAGCAACCGGATTGTCTTCCATGATCCGATCTCTAAAGTTGTAAAGGCCACCTGCTGAGCCGTGTGGCTTATCTTCTCTCAAGTATCTATAGCAGCAGCATTGGAAAAAAAAAAAAAGAAAAAAAAATCTCAATCACATGAGGGAAAGAAGCTCAAATATAGTAATGGATGAAAAATCAGAGCAAAAGCAACACATGAAATTACCGCACAGGGACTCTCAGCTCATTAGAGATTGAAGAAACATAAAGAGTGAATTCACGCTCCTCGTAAAATCCAATAAGATAAATTTGTGCCAAGTTAGGGATCTGCAAGAACCGCCATAGTATCTCAATTAAGCGACAAATGGGCATATTTTGCAGAGGTATTTCACTGAAAATTAACATAGATTTCACAGTTTTATTACATTCCACAAGTTTCCAAAACTCGTCCTCGCCATGCCTCCTTTTTATATCAATAGACAACTTCTACTATATATAAAAGTTGTATACAATAAGACCCTGGTATCTAATTCAGCCACCCAACAAAGACACCCCAGTATGCAGATGAGGCCAAATACTTCTACAACGAGAATGAGATTTCCTCCAAAAATAAGACATTCAAAAGCAAATTGAACACATGGGTTTCTCCAAAATCAAACAAGCAGATATTATATAATTGAGAACAGAAAAATCTACCCTTTTGCAAGCAGAAATCGGGTGATGAACCATGGGCTGCCCAGCCAAAGGAAATAGCGGCTTCGGAATATTCAAAGACAGAGGCCGAAATCGAGTACCTGCAAAAAACCAATCACACCGATCAAAACTGACAAAAAAAGAAGAAAAGAACGAATCTTGATTCCTGCATCTCGAAACCAATGTGGGTTCTTGGGGTTCGTTCGTCTGAGGAATTTACATGAATTGATATTTCATGTTCTTCGTTTCCATTCCACATTGCTGAGAAAAATTGGAATTCAACGAAAACGGCTTCGCAGAACAAGACCCAAAATTTGATCTGAGAAAACGAACTCTGGGGATCAAACAAATACACGAAATCTCAGAAAAATCGATAGTTCGAATCCAAACTAACCTTTGGTTGGGCCTCCGACCATGATTACAGCAACAACTCTGTCCTCTGAACTCCCCATCTTCTTCTCTAACTAAATCCAAGTAGGGGGGTTTCTCTATCTCAGTCGATCGATCATGAAATGGAAGGAGATCTTGAAATAGAGCACCGGATCTTCTACTTCGAAGCTCTGGGAAGCTCCACAAGCAGATGAGTCACGGAGAGGACTGAAACGAGGGCCATGCGGAGCTAAGCGAAATATAGATGCTTGAGGTTTTTACAAAAAGACCCCTTTATTTTTAGAAAACTTTAAAAACCGTCGTGTATTTTTTTTTGTTTTTATAAAGAGACCCCTGATTTGACTGTGTAGCTGCCTGGCATGTGACTGCCAGCTTCTTTTTTTTTCATATATAAATGGCTGAAATAAAATTTTAAAAGGGTTAGAAAATCTCACAAACTTAAATTACTTTTAAAAACTATGGAAAAGGCTTGAATGTAACTAATTTCTTCTTAGGTATTATAGTTGTCTCCATAAAAATAGATTGAAAGATCAAAGTATTGAGTATTGATATACCCATCTCAAGAAAGGCTTGAATGTATACTTAAGTTGGTTTGGGGAGTTCTGTGAGTTCTGTTCCTACCTCAAAAGTTATTCTCCTTACCTCACAATAAAATAAGGAGTTTCCCTCCCTCCCTCCCTCCCTCCCTGCTGGCGAATAGGAGGGAGAGGAAGTAGAAGAGGAGGGGGAAAGGAGAGGGAAGAGAGGAATGGAGAGAGGGAGAAGAGGGAACGAAAATAGAAGGAGAAAGAGGGAGAGGGGGAAGGGATGCTGGCCGGTCGACAAGGGCTTCCACCACGGGCTGTCGGCCAGGGCTCCCTCCCCACCGGAGCGGCGCGGGGGGGGGGGGGGTGGGTTTGGGGTGGAGGGTGGGAGAGGGAGAAAGGGAAGTGGAGGGAGAGAGGGAGGAGGTGGGAGGGGTAGTTTAGGAAAAACTTACTTATTTTGTCTTCTATTGTGGTGGGGAGAGCAAAATTTGTGGTGCCAATAGAAGCCCCCTAAAAATATACCTTTCAAGTAGTGGTCCAAATTAGTAAAATAATAAATGAATAAATAAATAAATAAAATAATCCTGGCATTTGATATTAGGCCTTCAAAGTTTAAAGGGTGGAATTATCTTTTTATCTTTTAGCTTTAAGAGCTGAGTCATATGATTTTCTTAAAAGATGAATTAGACAAAAGAAAATAATGAACATAAAATATAAGGTTTTTTTTTTTTAAGTTTTGTGAAAGTATAAGGGCTTTCTTGTAAAAAAACTCTAGATGCTATTAACACGTTGGGAATATTCGGCAACTCTGGTCTTCGTGTGGGGCCCACGTGAAAATCACTTGTGGTGGGGCCTACGGACTTTGGTGATTAAATCGTTAAATGCGTTTAGGGACTTCTATACATGCATAAAAATTCAAAAATCCTTCTTCATGCTCTGTCTATTTAATTTTGTCGTAGGTGGGCTCATTTTTTAAAAGAATTATAACCTCAAACCTATGAGGTTTTTGGCTTAGTATAGATGAAAAGTGGAGAAATATGATTTATATATCAGATCTCAACATAATTAAGATAAAACTTTAAAGATGATGAAGAAAAATAATAACGTAGATTTTATATTGGGAAAATTTTCAAAATAGGGCTCAAGTTTTTTTCCGATATTAGTTCAGGACAAATAAAAACATAGTTCTCAAATCAGGACTTCAGTTTTCCAACTTCATTTTAAATCAGGACATCTTGGAGCGACTTTTTTTTCTTTTTTTCAAAATACCCAAAATGACCATTCAAAACAAAACAGTGTCTATCCAACCAACATCTCACCACCACTGCAAGTATCTCATGATCTTCCATCTCATCCTACATCTTTCTTGGCCAACACACCTACACATGCTATCTTTCTCCATCTAGTAGTCGTTAGCCCTCACCAAAGCAACCAACCCTTCTACTTGGACAAACTTTTTGGCCTGAATTTGGGACAAACTCCCATGTGGCACAATCCTAGAGGTGCTTTTTCCCCCTCTCTCAAAAGTTGCACCTCTAGGATTGTGCCACATGGGAGTTTGTCCCAAATTCATGCCAAAAAGTTTGTCCATTTAGACTTTTTGCCAAAGCAACACCTTCAACTCCACCATTTAACAAGCCAACAAATCAAATAGTACTCATCTACGCAGCCATCCAACTCAAAATCCAGCCGTCCATCTCAGTCACACTTGTAAAACTACAAAGCAACCAACCAACCCAGCCTTCTCACATTGCCACACTCCTGCAAACAAATGGGATTAACACTACCCACATCCCAATTCACTCAAACCGAACCCACCTGTCTCTCTGCATCTCACCACCTGTGGCCAACCCAAAACAACACACGCAGCCCAACCTGCACAATATATAAGTCGAGGCACTCACTTGCAACTCACTGTCCCCACCTGCAACACATACCTCCCAATCCAAACACATCTCCCATTTTGGCGTAACCAAGACCCATTTCACTCTCAACACCCATTAATTATCACCTTTCACTCACCCATCACAGTTACCACCTTTCTTCATCACTACCATCCAAAGCTGAACCTATTCAGCCCATTGCACAAATCAATTCACTGTACCTGACCCACTTGCAGCCCTATTATACCCAACAAACTTGAGCCATACCATTCCAAACCAAGACCTGCCCAAGAGAGATGATGTGCATCGGAAATACTTTCCAATATTCCGGCGCACTTTTGGCGACACTTTTTTTTTTTTTTTTTGCGCTTAGTCGTTTCTCTTGGTATTCGAACTTACGACCGGTTGTGATATCATATTAAATTTTTTTAGCTAGCCATTCATATCAAAACCTTGCGTTAGTAGAGACAACGAAAATACTTTTCAATAGTGGGAATACTAGGTGGCTGATGGATAGATGATGAAAACCACCGAAAGAAGAAGAAGGTGTTGATGAAGGAAGGTGGGTTTGTAGACAGGATGAGAGATATTCAGGAGTTGGATAGCGAGGAGACAGAGGAAGATGAATTGATAAAAAGTTACAGAGGGGGTTGGAGGCAGAGAGCAGTGAAGCCGTAGGTTCGAAATGCCCGAAAGAGCATTCTAGAAACTTTTTTTTTTTTTAAATCGAGGAAATTGGCCAGATGAGGGGAAGGAATGACCGGATGTCTTCATTCGAAATAACTTAGGAAAACTTAAACGGCACATTTTGAAATGTATCTTCTTTTTTTTTTTTTTTCTCATCCTGATTTGAAATCTCTCAAAAAGTTAGGCCCATTTGGAAAATTTCCCTTTTATATTAGTAACTTTGACCCTAGGGCCCAATCTTTTAAAAATACAAAACCAAATTTACCTTCGATTTTTTTATTACAACATGGAGCTTAGAAATGGAGTGGATCGAACTATGCTAGGGTGGTGCACCAATATCCATATCAGGTGCATGATGCCAAGGCTGGATGAAAAGTCATGTACAATGGAGATCAGATCCGTACAGGAATAATTAGCCCTGATTTGTGATTTCACCCACTACTTCGTCTGCTACCTTTTGACTGAACTTTCATTTCTTTATATATATATGTTCGTGCATCCGAAGACTTTGTCGTCTGCTTTTGTAATGTGACAGCAGTACGGTACTAAAGATCTGCAGCTGTAATACAAGTATTAAGAAACCCCAAGTTGTGTGAACCTCTGAGGCATCGACTCGGGGAAACACAAGTGATCCATGTAAGGGCTCAATTAGTCAAGTGTATGAGTTCTCTCCGAATTCTATTCAAATAATAGTTGGTCACACAATACAAGCAACTTTTTTCATTAAAAGGTGAATTAACACAGTCCCATGCACCCTTATTAGCTATGTTCTTTATCAAACAATCACCGGATCTTATTGGGGTAACATTTTTAAATATACTTTTTCATTGAAAGGCTTTACTTTTAAATGCATCAAAATTATACTCCTTCTCGAAGTCAACGGCCTAAGAGGACTTGGAGTAATCGTTTTTTTTTTTTTTTTTTTTTTTAACAATAACGAAAGATTTCATTCAAAGAAAAGAAGGTATAAAATACAAAAGACTAAATAAAAAAAGGAAGAGGAAGTACAGGATAAATGCACCATCTCCCATCCTACTAACAAAATCACACCCACCCAAAAAAAACAACCTATCAACCCCTTGCTTGGCTAACACATTTGCCATGGAGTTAGTCGATCTAACCTCAAGACGGAAGGAAATATTGATTCTAGCAGATAATTCTTTAATTTCATTCAGGTGAAAATGTAACTTCCAAGGATTAGTCCTCCGTAGACATCCATGCGATCGCATTAGAAGAATCACTTTCCATAATAAGCGTACCGTCATATCTACTAGAAAACAAACGAAGACCTTTAAGAATGACTAGCACCTCCACTCCATTGGAATCGCACACACCCACATACTTGGAAAACATGATTAACACCTCGCCCTTACAATTGCGAAACACCCTTCCAATCCCAGCTGGACCTGGCTTACCCCTTGAAGCACCATCCACATTAAGCTTAAAGACTCCTAAAGGAGAAGGATGCCAAGGGATTGTTCTCCTCTCCTTAAAAGAGACACCCCATACAAGCTTCCCAATTAGAAATAATACTATTAAAGGTAAAATTAGATAATTCATTTCTAACAAAAGCCCATTTTGCAATTTTAAAGGTGACTTTGGATATCAAATATGTTGTTGATGATGAAGAACCCCTAAAGATCCTAGCATTCCTTTCCTTCCAAATTGACCGTAAGATAGCAAATGGTATCATTCTCCATAAGATTCGGCCACACTTCACAAAACACCCACCCAACCAAGACTCTACCACATCAACAATACTCTTCGGACAGCACCATGAAAAACCACACTTGCCAATAGAGTTGCTCCAAACTCTGAAAGCCACCTCATAATGAATAAAAAGATGATCTACGGACTCCTCCTCTTTACCGCACATCACACAGGCGTTTGAGATATTGTTAGATGTCAATCCTCTCCTTTTTAGATTATCAACTGTGGAGACTTTTCTTGTAACTGCCAACCAACAAAAAGCCTCGACCCGAGGAGGAGCCAAACCCAACCACACAAGGGAAGAGGCAGGTGGGTACCACGTGCCTAAATACCTATAGAGTCCACCTTATGATCCATTCATGTGGACGGTAAAAAGGGGATTCTCTGACAGTCACCAATCTTGGATTTGATACCCATTCGATCGACTGTCTACTTGTTTGGGACAATGAAAACCTGTTGGCCATTGATTAAATGATTAGGATGATGATTTAACCCCGCATTACCATATATAGTAGGTGTGGGAAAAATCTTTTGATAATGCTTATAGTCAGGGGCAGACCCCCTTACATCTTGAAAATTCCCTAAAAGTATTACTTTGGTCCCTCCATCATCCCTCCATTATTTAGGACTTTATTTAACATGGTTTTGATTCTAATAAAAAAATATTTTTGATTTTGGGGAAAACTTAAAATGATAAAAAAAGGAAAGGAATGGAGAACAAATAAGTAAAGTTTGATGGAGATTGGCGAAGAAAATTCTCAAATTTTATTCTCACCTTAAAATCAATGTCCGATTGCATTATATTATTACATTAAATTTTAGTTCGGTCGGAGTTTTATCCATCATGGATAAATAAATATATTTGTATTTTTTATTTTTGTTTACTTTGATTATTATTATCCATGTCAGAAAAAATTTAGTTAAAGGAAATTGTTTTAAGGAGATAAAGACTACCATAACCATATATGCCTTTAAATGGTTTAAATTTTTATATGAGATTCTGTTATTACTTTTCTTTGAGGTTTTAAATAATAATATTTTAAATTATAACTTACAGGTTACGTGCATAAGAAAGGATCGGTCCCCATCTTGAGATTTTCTTTTGTACTTTAATATATATACACACACACACACATATGATAGATACACTAATGCACTTCGTAACAGAATGAAAGATAATTTTTTTATGAACTCAGCCATGAGGATTGTTAAAATTGCACCTCGCAGTTATGAAATTTTTTAGGGGTTATTTAATTATATATATTGAAAAATAAATTATAGAAAAATTTAGTACTAAAACAATAATTGATGATTTCAACTCAATGAACAGCTTCAATATTTTAATTATTGCATATTTTATTACTAAATTGTGCAATTTTTTTGTTTAAAGTTTTTTTTTTCTTTGGTGCCCCCCTAAAACAATATTTCTGGTTCAGCTCTTCCCTCTAGTCCCAACCCGGAGGGCCCACAAAAAACTGTACTCACAATAAACTTGACTTTTCATTCTAACCATGGAATTTAGATCCAATCAATTCAATTGCCTACAGTAAACTTGACTTTTTTATTCTAATCATGCAATTTAGATCCAATCAATCCAATTGTCAAAAACAACTCCAATTGCCTCAAAATCCAACAAAATAATTCACTAAAGGGGACCAATAAATC
Source organism: Umbellularia californica (assembly GCA_028538565.1). Classification (NCBI taxonomy): domain Eukaryota; kingdom Viridiplantae; phylum Streptophyta; class Magnoliopsida; order Laurales; family Lauraceae; genus Umbellularia; species Umbellularia californica. The sequence continues at coordinate 74,826,219 of JAPQWN010000006.1, read as the reverse complement.
TCACCTGTTTACATTTTTCTTAAACAACTGCATTTTTTTTAAACAACTCCCCATTGATTGATTTCTACCAATAACCCCATAGAATCTCCAAGTGCACCCCAGAGAGACACACACTCAGAAAAGTAAAAGTCTTCAAAGTCTTCTGTTGGAAGAATAATTGCTATAAACTAAAAACCCCTCCAGCCAATCATTTCCATCAACCAACCCTCCCTCCCTCCATCTCACCCAAAACCCCAATGAATCCCACCACCACCACCACAACCACCACCACCACCAATTCACAAAAAACCCATGAAGAATAAGATGAATAGATTTGCAGAAAACCCCCAACTTTCATCTTCTTCCTCCTAAAAGACCCCTCAAAAGTAGAAGAATAACAAGAAGAAGACAAAGGAGAAGTTGCAGAGAGAGAGAGACATGGGTAGTAGTGGAAAGACCAGGTGGAAGATCTCCTTCCACCGCTCCTCCTCCTCCTCCTCCTCCCCCCGCCCCCCCAAAAAGCCCCCCTCCGAATTCCTCTGCCCCATCTCCAACTCTCTAATGGCAGATCCCGTCATCGTCTCCTCCGGCCACTCCTTCGACCGCTCCTCCGCCGAGGCCTGCAAAACCCTAGGCTTCTCTCCGCCACTCCCCGACGGCTCCCGCCCCGATCTCTCCTCCCTCATCCCCAATCTCGCCCTCAAATCCGCCATCCACCACTGGTGCGACCGCTCCGCCTCCCCCCGCCCCGTCCCCCTCCCTCCCCCCGCCGCTCGCGAGCTCGTCCTCGCTCTAATGGCGGCTGAGAACGAGAACAGGAACGAGACCGAGCAACGAATCGAGGAGAAGACAGAGAAGACGGAGAAAACGGAGAAGGAGAGAGAAAAGGAGCTGCTTTTGAAGGGGGTTTCGGAGAATCCGCAGTGGAAATTGACTTATGCGGCGACTGAGGTGAATCCGAGGCACAAGCACTTGTATTGCGGCAGTAGCAGTGAAGAGGAATCGGTGGCTGTTACGCCTTTGCCTCTCGCGACGAAACCCTCCTGCTATTCGTCTTCGTCGTCTTCTTCTTCGTCGATGGTGATTGAGGAGAGTGCAGAGGAGGAAGAGGAGGTGGAAGTGGAAGAGATTGTGGTTAAGCTCAAAAGCTCGATGATTTCTGATCAGGAAGAAGGGGTAATTCGATTGAGGAACATTTCTAGAAATCTTCAAGAGAAGAGGGTTCGTCTCTGCAATTTGAAATTGCTGGCGGCTCTCCGGCCGCTGCTCGCCTCCAGATACTCCGCGGTCCAGACCAATGCGGTGGCTGTGATTGTCAATCTCTCGCTCGAGAAGCCAAACAAGGTGAAGATCGTCCGCTCTGGGGCTGTGCCGCCGCTCATTGATGCTCTAAGGAGCGGGTCACTGGAGGCGCGGGAGCATGCTGCCGGGGCGCTCTTCAGCCTCTCGCTTGATGACGAGAACAAGATGGCGGTTGGGGTGCTCGGCGCTTTGCCGCCCCTCCTCCACATGCTCCGGTCGGTGAGCGAGCAGGGCAGACAGGATGCCGCCCTCGCCCTCTACCATCTCACCCTTGTTCAGAGCAACCGCTCCAAGCTCGTCAAATTGGGGGCGGTGCCCGCGCTTCTGGGGCTTGTCCGGGAGGGTGAGATGGCCGGCCGAGTGCTGTTAATTCTGTGCAATTTGGCATCTGGGGTGGAAGGAAGGGTGGCATTGCTTGATGCGGATGCGGTCCAGGTGTTTGTGGATATGCTCAAGAAGAAGGATGCGGATAATTCAGTGAGGGAGAACTGTATTGTGGGATTGTTTGCGTTGAGCCAGAGCACCATGAGGTTTAAAGGGGTGGCGAAGGCGGCTGGGGCGATGGAGATTTTGGTGCAGTTGGCAGAGAGTGGGAGCGAGAGGGCACGGCAGAAGGTGAAGAGGATGCTGGTTTTGCTGAAAGAGAAGGAAGGAGGGTTTGCAGAGGGTGATGAGGAAGGTGTTGGCGAAGGGGATGATGTGGGGAGAGGTTCACCTTTCGGTGCGTTTCGGCAGCAGCAACGTTACCAACTGCACAAGGTGAAGAACGTTACAGGTGCACATTCAACCGAATTTTGATTGTTGGTTCTTCATTTGTGTATAATCATCACTTCCGTTGACAAAACCAAGCCTTTGTTTCATTAATATATTTATGATGGTGTATAATATGATTTGTAATTATATTTGTTTGCATTGTATGGGTTTGTATTCTCTCTCTCTCACCCTTTTAATATGCTTATATTCACATTGTTTTAATGAACTAATGTGAGAGAGCACACCCTGTTTCATATGCTTATATTCGCATTGTTTTAATGAACTAATGTGAGAGAGCACACCCTGTTTCGTATGCTTATATTCGCATTGTTTTCATGAACTAATGTGAGAGAGCACACCCTGTTTCGTATGCTTATATTCGCATTGTTTTCATGAACTAATGTGAGAGAGCACACCCTGTTTCGTATGCTTATATTCACATTGTTTTGATGAACTAATGTGAGGGAGGGAGGGGGAGTTGTTTGTACCATCAAATAACCTCTCCTTTAATGGAATAGTGTACCAAGGGAAGATGGGAAATTAATACCCAGCCATCACCCATTTAATACCTAGGAAAGTCAAGATCCCATTTATTTCTCCACCTCATGTCATTCACCCCTCACCTGTGTCATTTACACTTGACCTCTTTCATAATCGTTGAGTGGAGCTCATTTGACCATGAATTCTCCATATATTCTAATGCAAACAAACAGGCCCTTAGGGTTCATTTGTTTGACTCCATGCACTCTTTACCTTGCTCCAAATTTCCTTTGATAAAAGCACAATGCCCAGATGTAGTGCTCTGATCATTAGGAGAGCCAACACATGTTGCATGTGAACCACCTACTATGTTTAGACGACCGTGTTCACTCCAGCGACCCTTTGACACGGTAACCCCTTAATATGCTGTAGAATACGTCAAGTCAAACTGTCTCTAGATATGCTTTTTGAGGCAGATCCATGTACGACTAATAGCTCACTATGTGAGGAAAAATCTGGCTGTTGATGGTGCAGTAAACAAGTTTAACTGACTGCCAAATCACTGATAGCTCTGTTGGCACTTTAAATTTACAGTACAGGCCAGGGATTGATCCTTGTTGCTCATATTGAATATAACACTCCTCTCTAGTTATTCGGTCAGCATGAAAAAAAAGAGTCTAACCAACAATCTTTTGTCCATTTTGGGGTCATCAAGAAACTCTCTGCCATCCATCTGCATCTTGTGATTCACCGCTAAAGGGGTATCAATAGCCTTCATTCCCAAAATACATTTTGATGCAAGTACGTCAAGAGCATACTTGTGCCATTGCATTTTCTAGCAATGGGGGAGTTGAGTTGAAGAGGTCATTGATTCTTGGATATCACCAAGAAAAAGAATTTAAAATCAATGACGATATGCAGTGGTTATGAAAAAAGAGGATATGAAGTGATGAGAGGTGGAGAGAGCACTCACACGCCCTCTATTACCCTCATCATGTCTGTGGTAGGACGTTTCTTGGTTTGAACACCGGAAAGCATCACTAATGACTCTCATCCACGATTTGGTCATCAATTTGAGAGTGATAATCAGTGAAAATGTTAAATTGTGCCCCTCATAACTGAAATGGCTCCTAAAAACTGCTAGAGTATTTGATTGCAAGCATTGCCAATGGTTGTTGGTATTCCATGTAATTTGAGGTATTGCCAATGAAAAGTTGAGCTGCAATAGCTGTAGTTCATTCATGAGACAAGGGACTGAAATGGGCATATTTAGTAAGATTTGTTAGTTTTGTGATGATCTTAATCTAGTCATCATGGCTGCATCTTAGAGTCAATATTTTCAGGAAAAAAAAAAAAAAAAAACTAGAGAGGGATTTGGGCATATTTATGTCCATGCTTAAAGCTTGACCGGATTGTATCTTCAAGTTGATGATAAACTTTCATTTTTCAAATGTTTGGCATGGCCATAGATGAATGTTTATATCATCAAATCATGCAACATCTACCTACTTTAGTCCTTATAATGCTTCTTGTAATGCCTCTTATCTCAATAGGACATGATAAATTGTTATATGCAGCTATAAATGTACAGATCACCAAATCATGCAATATCTACCACCTAGGCCTCAGAATGTTTCTTGCAATGCCTCTTATCTCAATAGGACATGATAAATAGTTATTTACAGCTAAGTACAATACATGTATGAAACATATTCTTCAGCCACAGCAAATTTGGAAAAGATATGCTGCAGTAGATGAGTTCTCAATATGTTCCTAGGAGCTTCTGAATTTTCTGAAGGATGCGCCATTTGAATTATGGTTCCTGAAAACAAATTGCATTTCACTTTTTTTTTTTGGATTGGTAATTGCTTTTTTTGTTTTTGCATAGAGAAACACATGCATGTTCCCTTCTTTTCGTCTCTGATGAGAGAAACAAAACCAGGTTGGTAGAAGTTTGGGATTCATGCCATTTTCACCATCACTTCTTCCAGAATAGCTTTGGTTTCTTCATAATAGGATGTTGTTTGGAGTTCATTGTGTTTCTTCACAGCATCCTCAAGCTGCCGAACAAATATAAATCTATCATGCATACTCTGCGCGCGCGCTCAAAAAAAAAAAAAAAAAACTTAATTTTTTCAGGAGGATCATGTTTGATTATCTAAAAATGAGGCAGACCAAACATTCTTTATGTGTGCGAAAGGGGTGAGTGATCATAGGTGGACAAGGTGGCCCCAGAAGTAAGGCATACCTCATGATTCTTTTGTGTGAGCGATTCTCACTTGAATATGGTAAGCTGATCATAAGTGCTCCTCAGGAAGGGAGCAGAGAGCTCTTGTGTTAGGCACTTACCTTCGCTGGCCATCTCCTATTGTTTTATCTAGTATATGTGGATAGGAGGGTTTGCATTTGCGTCTAGAAATTAATTTTTCAGCTATCCAGAATCAAAAGGTAAGATCCAAAGGCCCTTGGGTTGGACAGTTGGACTGGGTGGGAAATACCCCGAGTCATAAAAGAGTGGACAAGGTGGTCCCCACTCCAGCTGTGTTTCTACCTGAGGGCATGATTAGCTAATCATTGGGAGGAAAGATCTCAGTGAGGCACGGAAATGCAAAATAGCAACCCCATCAGTGGAATTGTGTCAGAGCAGGGTTCAGAAAATAAGGTGAACTGCATTTAAGAGCCGTGTGGACAATTCTCATTCGACATATCAGTTTGTCTATACGGACAAACTCATGGGCAGAATTTGGGACAAACTGTTCACGTGGCGCAACGTGATTGGGACAATGCATTTCAACTTTTGAGAGAGCCCAATCACGTTGCGCCACGTGGACAGTTTGTCCCAAATTCTGTCCATAGAGTTTGTCCAAATAGACTTTTTGTTGACATATTGCCAATGGTACATGGAGAAAAAGGGCGTTGTCCATTGTAAAGATCTACTGCTGAGGCCAACTAGATGCATGACAACCAACCCAAGCAAAGAATGTAAAGTTGTTTTTTTTTTTTTTTTTTTGGCTTAAAGGAATGTAGAGGTTTCGATGTGCATTAAGAACACATGAAATATTTGTCTATCCAAATGATCCTATTAGTTAGTTTTAGGTCCCCCAATTGTAGTGGCTGTGCAAGCTTATTCTCACAAACTCAATGATAAAAATGCCTAGCTTAGTGTCAAATTCCTATCAGTCCAATTCAAGGGCTAGATGTGTTTGATAGGACTGAATTGATCATAGGTGGGCCCTTTTATGAAAAATGGACACTAGATAGGGGGGATTTTAGGGAGTTTGCTTTCAGACAAGTGGCCATGTGGGGCGCACATGTGATCCCAATTTCCTCTCTGACACTCTTCCCGTCCCCTTGTGATTTGGCACCAAATAAAGTTTTGACACTCGGACTACATCCCACCTTTAAAATTGTCCTGGAAGGAATCCTTCTCTTCCCTTAATACTTGGGCCCACCATTTGTTATAATTAATCAGAATTTTTGTTACTCCACCCTCTTTTAGAATCTACCAGGTAGGACCAAGTAAATCACCATTTGGGGTACAACCCATGTGGGTTCTACTTACTATCCTGGCTCCCTCCTTACACCCGTACTTCTTGTGAATTGGTATCAGACCCAATTTGACACCCATCCGGATTATACCCGACATTGGATTTTTCACTTTAAACTATCATATCCCTAATCCATCTCTGATCTTTGTGCCTTAATATCATTATTTTTCCTCCTTATAACCAAAATGAAAGGTTTGTATACCAATTTTTTTTTTGTTGGTTATGGGGGTGTTTTCTTACCTTTTCTACTTTGTCAAACAATCTGTTGGCAAGGTCAGTGAGGGGCTGCTTCTGCTCTGCTGGGGCTGCTGTAATAACCTTGTCAAAATCATAGTACATAAATGTGGATTTTAGACGAAGGTATCTCCTCACATGGCTCCATGCATCTTGTCCTAACAAATCTCCCAAAGCCAACAAATCAAAAGCATATTTCCTCAGCCTATAGGCGCTTCCTTCAGGACCTATATCTGCCATGTAAACCCCGTTCTTTATAAATGAGCGTGTGCCTGTTTCTTCATTTGCAATCTCTGCCAATGAAAGATTCAAGTATCAGTTATAGTGCTTAAAAACAAAAGCCCTCAAAGTAGCCCAAGTTGCCATCACTTTCTAGGTACTCAGTTGAACACAATCAGATTCACTTCAGGTACTCTACTTAATTATGCCTTTCTTAATTGGGAGATCTATAGCTCTAGAACCATGATTAGTAAAATATGGGGCATCAATTCAATCCTAGTCAGGTTCAGATTTGTACTTTTTATATCTATATGTGAATATACGAAATTAAGAATGGTAGGTAATTCAGTTGATTTATGCCTATGGACGGGTCAGGTTGAATTGAGTTTATGGTCTTAATTAAAAGTTTGGTCATATTATCTCAGCTACTGAGTCCGGATTCTATGAAGGTGGAAGTCTCGGATTTTTCTCTAGTCCATTGCTATGGTCCATCAGTTTGGACTAACCTTCCAACTCGCTCAAGATTGAAACCAACTTGGTGCATCAAGGAAAAATTTCACTCTAATCAAAATTATTCCCACCATCGGATTGGTTATAGCTAAATGACCTTATTTTAGAAAGATACAAGTCAAATAACTTGTTTTGGGAGTGATGACTTTGACATTCATTGGACTTTCAACAAAGCACAACATTGATCTTGAGCACTCTAAATTTCAAAGGTGCAATGATAGAGAATTGGGACTCATGACTGACTTGAATGGACTTATGTAAATATAGGGGTAAGAGTACTAGCACACAAAATGATATGCTTAGAAAATGATTCCACAAATGCAGAAGATTTATTAAAGAAAATCATCATATTGCCATGGAAAGTTCTGAATGTGTGGTTACTAGTGAGAGAAGTTGGTGAGTGAAAGCTTACTGTTGTATACAGGAGGTATTGGCAATGGCCCATCTATCCACCACCCATTTCCGCCGTCGGCGGCGAGAGAGCTTTCACTGTAATTCATGGAAATAGCAAGGAGCCCCAGTCCAATCACAGCCCTCCTTGTAGATTGAATGGAAAAACCATTCTCATTTGGTGATTGAGCAAGTTGTGGAAAGTCTTCTGCATTCTTGGGTGTGTATCCCATGATTGTTAGTGTTCTGGTCCTTTTGATTTTGAAGATATTGAATTTGGGAAGAAGAATTTCAGAAGCTCCACTGCAAGTAGAAAGAAGAGCCATGGCTGAGAGAGAGAGAATGAGATGGGGTACTGCAACTGCAAGCAGTTCTTTTATCCGAGGAAGAAGAGCATGGGCTTCTAATGGCCAGTAGAAGCCTATCCATCCGGAAATTTGATGAGGGTATTGTAGTCATTCAGAATCCAACATGTAAGAATGATGGGTCCCACTCCCACCATGTTTTGAAACTCATCTTCACTCTGTATGGGCCAGCTCAACTCGGCCAAAAATATGAAGACTGAGTTGTGAGGGTCAATCAAATAGGCCAAAAGAAGAATCTTTGATTTATATGCAAAATTTAGAAAGTCACCATCTGCATCTTATCAAGTTCATTAAATTATTGGTGGCAGTTTCATGTTTTTTCATATAACATTTATAATCAAACAGATCCTTTATACCACACGATTTGATTTGCTGTAGCCCAGATTTGTGAAATCTTGCCACCATTCATAAGGACCGTTCCTAAATTCACCCTAACCATACTGATATACTATTATTTACCAACAAACAACAGAAGAATGTTATGAAAATCATGACAATTTCCCAGGAACTTCATTTGAAGGAAAACTAGTAATTTTAAAATTCCCCTTAAAATAAACTCAACAATAATGTAACATTAGTACAATAATAAATAAATAATAATTTAAGGTAAGTTCAATAGATTTTCATCAATAGGTCCACTACATAAATGGTTATAAGGCTAGATGGATAGATAATTCATATAACGGGTCCCACAAAGATAGGTGGATTGATTCTATTGTTTTTTTTTTTTTTTTTTTTTTCCCATTTTCGAACCTACAACCTCCAGGTGCAAACCATAGTCCTAAGCCAACTGAGCTAGCCCTTGGAGTTAATGGATTGATTGTATCTAGTGGGTCACATGTTGATGATGGCAAGACACAATTAGAGGCATAAATGCAAGGCCTACCCCTTGGAGTTAATGGATTGATTGTATCTAGTGGGTCACATGTTGATGATGGCAAGACCCAATTAGATGCATAAATGCAAGGCTGGGTAGGAAGATTATTGTGAATCCCATTGAAGTAATACCTACACAAGTATATCATGGAGCTTCATCTAAAATGTGAACCCTACTAAAGTCTCCCAGTTTATTAGATAAAATCTTAAAAGTTGCAAGTGAAAGATAAAAAGTAGCAAATGTGAATCGGTTAGGCAATGATTTTCTAAGCTGATTGGTGGGTCGAGTTCAGGTCAGATTGGCGTCTAATAAAATAACAAGGCCTTGAAAATGAAAATATAAATTGGGTTAGGAATATTACCCAAACCAACATGAAAATAGAAGGGTCAACCCAACCCAAAATTACAGGTTTGAGTGCAGATTGGGTTGGAAGGTCAAAATAGAAATCCGCGGCGCCTTTAATTGTCCAATCAAACTGTATAATGCCCTGGAGACAATGGTTTTATAAGTGAAATCATTCTTAAAACAAAAGACAATTCCACCTAATGACAAAAGACAGTTCAAGACCTGTTTTCCACCTCACTTTTCTTGGAACTTTTAACATATTAAGAAAATGAGATCAAAGAAAAAGAAAAAGTCCATTCCCTTCTAGAGAAGCTCAAGGCATGGACTCGTAGTAAATCCACAGTGGGGCCACCTATTTCAAAATCTTTAAGGCTCACTGCCTCTCTCTTCTCCTATATGAGATGCGCAAAATTTCAATCTAATATGCTTTGGACCAAGCTGACATGGATAGTCTACAGAGATGAGCGCATATCAGCAATACATTCCTACATAATCTAGCACCTGAGGCAGCATCAATGGCCTGTAAAAAGCACTTCTGCAGACCAAAACCCAGTCAATCCAGAGTTATCGTCAATGGCATAATTTTGCCAGTCATCCATGATTGATTTGGAAGGAAATCAGCATACTAACACTATGATGTTGCCTTAGAATTTCTCCTAAGGCTAGCAACTTGTCTGCGCCATTCATGAATGGGAACCTGTAGGTACATCCATCAATATATTTGAGGAGATCAACTTCAGAGTGATGAAAAAAAGACGGCAAAAATAAATATGTTGAACACTGAACAAAGTAGAATGAAGACTGGCAAAATTAAAGAAGGGTAGAACAAAGAATGCTTACAGCTGGAAAGCCACCGTAATCACCAGGTTCTGTAATGTCTTTAGTTGCAGAGCTATTAGCAGCGAGTCGAACCTGCAAACCCTTTGAAATTAGAGGTGCTGTTTGTATTTATAGCTAACACAACTTTTATGTTCAGAGAGTTTCGCAAACTATATGAGAGAGACACTTTACATGACTAATTTACATTGCCATAATGAACTTTGCATTGATGAGCCCCAACGTCCAGATGGACTGTCTGCTCATCAATTTGGCACCAATTCATACATGGAGATTGTTCGGTTGAGGAAATTTTTTCAAAACAAGATTTATTCCCAAATGGTCAACATTCAACACACTTGTGGACAACCCTTTCCGGTGGATGTAATGCTTTGGGGCAGCAGTTGATGCTTTTATTGTCATTGTTAGCCAACAGAATTATAGCAAGAGAGAAACTCCTCTGAGATATCCAGACCCAATATTCAGCAAGCTTTCGACAACATCAGAGTTCCTGCCATGAAAAACTTTGCCAATCTTAAACTGAAGACCATGTGTTCTCTTTTGCTACTGCACGAATTACCTCTGTTCTGATGGAGGATGCCATCAGATTTCCCCAATACAGATGTAGAGAAGGCAGTGTTATCTTTTAATGCTATTGTAATCACCTCGCTTTTTATTTGTTTCTTTGGGAGCTTAGGCCATTTTGTCAGGATTTCTTTAGTGGGGTAGCCTGGTGTTAATCCATGGCTCCTTAAACTAAGGGGGAACCCGAAAAAAAAAAAAAAAGTTTTCAATAAAACTTCTATTCCTTTCAAGTGATGGAGAGCGGGGGGGTGGCGGAGGGGGAAAGTGGGGTACAGGCGATGTACGCTTCTAGGTTCCGCCTGTCTGAACCATCAACAATCGAAGCATGCGTGTGAACATTCAAAAATCGAACAACATAATGAGAGAAAATTCAGAACTGCCATCTTTCAATTACTGACCCAATAAAAGAAGCTCGTAGTATTGTGACCCATATATTTTTCTGAATGCCCGCTATAGCATATATACGATGTCCCAGGGATATCACCAATTAGACAACCCAAAACCCTTTCAAACAATAGGGATAAGAAGCAAATACAAGCTCTAACACACTCGACCCCAGGCCAAAATATTGGATGGATAGAATCTTCGGATATGGTTTATTTTTGTTGTATAATTGATCTATCAACAGCGGAACATGTCAGCTTAAAAATCTAAATCATAGAATTATGAGCCCCACATGAACAAACTCAAGGCCCAGGGTACCATGCACATCCTTCCATTGAAGATCATATAGTTCTTCTTGAATGCATACCTTTGAAGCAATGGAAACATGATCTCGTACAGCTACTTTGCCTCCCAAAGTGACATAATCTCCCATCCTATGAACCAACATGGAAATTTAGAATGGAGTGAAGGTACCTGAATTCATAAAGTTCCACTAAACCCTTGATCCCCATGGGCAACTCAAATGGATCACACACACAGAAATAAATAAATAAATAGAAATATATATATTGCTGATAAAATAGCTATTTAGTATATCTGATCTTTCATACAATGAAAAATTTTAAAATTTACATACGTCACAGAACCTGCAATGCCAACTTGTCCACAGAGCATGCAACACGTCCCAATTATGACATTGTGACCTATCTACAAAATAAAAGGTTTAGTCATAACAAATGGTGAAAAGATAATACCGACAATTTGATAATGTGAAAAAATCTAAAGAAACAGATTTCCCATCATGAGGAGATGTAAGGTCTTGTATTGCAGCAATTCTGTGGTTTTCCTCAGTTACCATTTTCATTCATATGGTCCATGCTGGTTTGATCGATAAAATTATCTGAGAGTCCCATTGTTATAAACAGCATACTATTCAAGTTTTAAAACTAAAGCAATTCATAATAGTGATTCAATTTTAAAATAATACTGTTTTTTTTCAGTTTTTAAGATTTAAACAAGAAAATGGAAGTCATGATTCAACTTGACCAGTGAGTTAACATTTTGACCTGGGGTACTCTTTTTTGCTACTGTTTTTAATAGAAGTGTTACTTTTCTTTCAGCATAAAACTGGTCCATTGGATTATTGTTTTCCATTAAAAAAGACAACTTACCTGAACTAGATTGTCTATTTTCGTATGATTGCCAATAACTGTATCTCTCCAACTGCAATTACAAATGTAATATGTAATGCTGAATTAGACAATGGAATAATGGCTGATAATTTGTTACAGAAACAATAAGACCCCTAGTTGAAATAGTACTTGATATTTAAAAATTAGAACATATTTTTGGATGTCCTTTTCCTAAGAAATGGGAAAACATTTCTGAGGCTAGCAGGGCTTCTAACAGTTGGTATAAATATGTCCTAACAAACTAAACAATTAAACAACTAATTTCCCAATTTTTAAGTGGCAGTCTCATTGGTGATGGACAATTATTTTCTTAGGAAACTTTTCTGATTTCAAATGGAAGTTAATATCAAGCACTTGTTCCTCGAAAAATATCATTTTAAAAGTATAGAAATATATATTTATGACAAATATACGTTTTCTTCATAGTTGTGTTAATAAATTGTGCCCTCTATTGATAGAAAGAAACAAGATGCTGCCCCTGTGAAATGAAAACAACCAACAATTTTACCAATGAATGAGTACAATACATGTCTCACCTGCCCCTGTCGATGCACGTATTAGCACCTATCTCCACATGGTTTCCTATCTTTACAAACAACCTCTGCAGGAATAATGAAGTATATGTTTTATTAATGATATAGTTTAAAACTAGAATGTGGATGGCAATATTGCTATTAGAGAAGACTAGTAATAGAAATGGAGTATAAATTTAACAATAAAATAGTTGTACTTTTATCATAATAAAAAATCTCCAGAAATAAGGTATATATTATACTACTAATTTATTGCCACTCATCCAAAAATGCCAATACTTTAGGGCCTGTTTGGATGTATGGTGAATTGAAGTGTAGTGAGGTGAAGCATCAAATCAAGAGAGAATAAAATATAAGGTGTTATGATAGTGTTTTGTTTTTAGTTGTTCGGTATGAAATCTTTTTGACTTTTTGTATAGAAAAGTGGAGTTTTTTGTCTTTTAGTGGAGAAAGGAGGTTGCTTTTTTGACTTTCTTTGAAAAATTCGGAGGGAATTTTGAAATTGTGTACTTTTGATATGACCCCTTGTCATTTCTTGTCAGGATTCATTTTACTTCACTTTAACTAGTTAAGTGCCAAACACGCCCTTAAGTACTTGTAGAAGGATGAAGATTAGTGCAAAGAATGTAACTATTCATTCTTGCAAATCTTAAGCCCTTCAATAAAACATGACCTTTGTGTTCATTATCATCGAAACCTTATCCGATCCAATTAGTGTTGGCTCCACAAGTTCCAATATATTACTCACATAAAAGCTGTGGTCATAGTACTTTATATTCATGATGTGGTACATGAAAGTGAGATTCGTGTGTGCACGCGCATGAATGCACAATGGGCTTTTGACATTGATGAAGAAAGGAATGCAAGTAAACTAAAAGGACATATGTAATACTTCAAAAGGAATTTGTAATTTTGCCACAATAAAATTCCCTATGAAGCACAAAATAATACTCTCTCTCTAGGTTTTGCTGACCAATGGTTATGATAGAAAAACTTATTCAATTTGCTTGTTTTTGCTCAGAGATAAAATAGTGCTGAAGTCAGGAGTGCCATATGATATGATTAAAGGATCATTTAGAAGGTGTTATGGAGGAGTACCATAGATTATTTGTTCTCTTCTTAGAGTTCGATGACATGTACTAATATCGCATTGTCTGATTGTATCTCGTATGAGGTGTGGATTGGTTAAATATGGAAGCTATGAATCTAAATGGGGGATCCTCCACCTTGGTCAATCAACTCAAATTTATATCATTCTCCTCCTCCGTCACCGTTCTCTTTGTAAAAGGGGGAAAAAAGAAAAAAAGGAAAAAGGAAAATAAGGTATTAGAGCCACATTAGATAAAATACATAAGCTCTTTTCGCATTATTTGTTATTCCCTTCTCTTCATTTCTGATAGTCAGTCGCTGAAGCCATGCACACTGCAGGGTGTGGGCAGGCGCCAAAGAACTTATTGTTCTCTTTGCCAGGTTTCGGTTTCACCAGGCCTAGAAGGCATTTCAGAGCAGAATATTGGGCCCAAGGGCTATTCCAGGCAAATCATCAGGCCCAAAAAATCCTTTGGTTTTGATCACAGAACCTCAAGACCCTTCTAGTCAGGGAAAGAGGCCTAAACAACCTTCTAGATTCAATTCTCAAGTCCCAGACGGTTTACTGTCAGCACGGACATGACGTCTCCAGCGGATCACATGGCTTCAAAGGCTATCATAATAGGGTTTAAGTTTCAAATTTCCTACTGCATGGATCTTGTCTTGGGCAGTCTTTGTTCTCTGATAGTGTTCTGAATAGGTGATATATAAGAGGTTCCCGCAGAGATCATGATTACTTTCTACGTCACCAAAAGCTCATTGTGCACTGCTGCAAGACAAACCCATGGTCAAAATGGGTTGACCAACCAATGGGCCCAGCCCACCTGTCTCGACCAAGCATTCAGCCCAGCCCATTCATTTATGTTATCTTTCTATTATTTAGAGTTTTATTTGGGTTTTAAGATATTGTTAGTTGATGTTTTAATCATGTCCATCAGTGTGTTTGGATGGTCTGGGTTAGTTCTATTTTTTTTTTTTTTTTTTTTATTTTCCTATTTAAGTGATGTAAAGCCTATTTGGCTTTTACTGTTCAAAAAAAAAAAACCCTATTTGGCTTCAAATGGTTGATGATAAACGAAAAAATTGAGTGCTTTTGGGATCTTTCCCAAGTTCTCTTCGAGTTCTCCCCAAGATCTTTGTGCCTCTTGGATTGGAGTTTGGCATGAGGCCAATTTCCCCCCCTCATATCTCCATCTTCTACCTTGCCCTCCCTGCATCTCCCCTCTATTCCACAAACCATAACTTATGGGTTTTTTTTTTATAACTACAAACCATAACTTATGTTCGAATTATATATTAAAAATCACTAAGCTGGCATGAAACCAATGGGATAAGGTTTCAATGATGATGAACACAAAGGTCATGTTTGGATGGAGGGCACAAGATTGCTAAAATGAAAAATCATATTCTTTACACAAATCTTCACTTTTCTATGCAAGGTTCTAAAAATCGGCCGAGTCCAAGTAGTCTCAAACTTGGTAGAGGCTGAGTCCAATCACCCCTCGAGTCTGAGTCCTGTGTTTATTGGCACCAACTCACTTTATTTTCCCCATATTTGGTTGGGAGAAGCTTTCAGAGGCTCTTACAGGCGTTTCCCCTAATTTTGGAAAATCAAAATCACATCTTTTAGAAGAAGTAAGCATTCAAATTTCAAACATCAGAGGCAATACTCATCCGACTGAGTGAAACATAAATGTGGGTGCATAGCTGCCCATTGCTACGTAAATTCATTATTAATTGGTAAAAACATATCAAATCTTATAATTCTAGATTCATAGAGGACAAGAGCCAGTGGCATAGTGGAAGGTACTCACTATTACAACCTTGAGGTTGTTGGTTAAAGTCATGTTACCGATAAATGAAAAATAAATAATCTAGATTCGGAAAACATTTTTTTATTATTACATTTTTTTTTTTTTTTTGCTATTATTTTCATTTCTTCTACAAATGTTTTTGCACTCAGGAGGAAACTCAGTCTGACTAGGCCAAGTCCCATGCGACTCGGTAACGTCAACTCAACTTGGGTTGGGTGGGGGGAACCAAGTCACCCCAAAGACCAAGATTTAAAGTCCCGACTTCCACAGAACACTTAAACAACTATCGTTTGTAAGAATCGCTTAGCTACGGGAAACAACATTATCCGAGCTAAAATTTCTTCATCCAAATGAACAAATCTTGTTAGGACGTGGGAGATGATATGGGCTTATGCTCAGAAAAGGCAACCACCCTTTCACAAAGAACTATACATATTAATAGGTAACACAAATTGAACCTGCACCCTCATGGTCAAAGTTTTGATATCCCATGGTAAAATCTTGCTTGCATCAAAAGAAATTCAACAATGGACTTTAAAATAATAACAGAGTAAAATTGTACAAGATCAGCTTAGGAAATTCACTGACTTGAGGCTTCTTCAACATGTTTCCTTGCTCATCAACGAAAAACCCAAATCCTGTTAAGAAAAATATTATAATGCCAATTCAGAAAGAATGAAATGAAATATAAGTAAGAATTTAACATTTTAAGTTGAAACTATCACACTGGAAATGCAAGTAAAGAGATTTATGGAACATGAGTGTAAGTAAAACTATACACAAAGGTGTATAAACTGTTGTCATGCTTCACTTTTCTCTGCTTTTAGCAATTTGCATAAATTCCGATGGTAGAGTTTTTTGTTATTAAAGGTTGAGATGTGTATTTGCGAGTTTCCTCTTGGATTTCTTCCTAGGGTTTCTTCCTCTGTCCCACATGTTGGTAAGCACTGATTTCCCTTTTGTAAAGGTTTTCATTTAGAATACTAATCAAGCTAGTCTCAGTTATTTGGATTTTGCCTTCTGGTTGGGTTGATCCATCTACGAGTTGTATCAGAGCCATTGTTTTTGCTAGCTTTTGTCAGGAGTGCTTTCCCAGCATCCATAATGCCATGTGGACGAGGTGAGGTTGAACAACATGGTACCACGAAAATTATGATCCCTATGAAGAACAATAGCATAACTGAATGCATAAATGGAACCACCAATTCCCAGCTGTGATGAGGAGGAATCTGACCTGAGTGAAGCCACTCCCTTCTACGAAAATTCTCCACATCAGTTTGCGTGATATGTCATGGCAGCACGAGGGATGATGAGTTGCTTGTACCAACTCATTCTGATTCGCTAGGTGCCGGTCAATTCCAGACGTGGTGAGAGTAGTCAACACTAAGTCATCCAAAACTATCCGAAAGAGGGGCAAATACCCTGTAATGGTCATGGTTTAGTTTCGGAATTGACCGGCACCGAGTCAACTTGAACCAGTAGACCCGGTTCTGGAAGATATTTAAAACCATGCTTTAGAGACTTTAACTTTTGATGTCGTAACTCAGATGTATTCTTTTCTCCTCTATATTGCTTGATGATAAAATTAGGACAATTTATAGGCCGCATTTCGAGCTTTCAGAAAATTCTTGCTGAGAAACCATAGCCGTATTTGGTGTTTCTGGTTTGCTACACATTGCTGTCTATAGGGCTTTATGAGAAGCGGGTTGTCTTTGGCTTGTCCAATGCTCCTTGCACTTTAGTGCAGGTTCGATGATATATTGGTCGACAGCTGGATATGGACATTTGCAGGACCCACATGCATACCATGAGGACAGAACAGCTAAATGCCAATCCAAAGAAGAGCAATTTGGCCACCAGTCAAATGATGATTTTTGGGATATGTGGTGGAGACGAAGGTGAAGGACACTCTGGCATGTAGAGTTTTCTTTAGCTGGCATCCTTCTACAATTGTTCATTTAAAACATTAGCAGCTTGGTGGCTCCTCACTGAATTGTTTGAAAAAGATAAGTGAAGCATTGAGTTAAAAGAAATCAAGAAAAGGCCCATGGCCTTTTACAGTGAAAAGCTAAGTGGTACATATACATGTTCCTCTATATATGACGTGGAACTTGCTATCGTGGAAGCACTGTGGCACTGGAGACATTACTTAGTGCAGCAGGAGTTGTATTTTCAATTAGACCACAAAGCTTTGAAGCATAGTAATCGGCAACCAAAGTTAAATTGCTGAAATGTGAGCGTCCCAACTGGAATTAAATTTACACTCAAGTGTGAAGACAATAGGCATAGTTGGCTGCAAATATGTTGAGTAGGAAGATTGGGATATCACCACCATGTGTGCTAAGGTTGCTGGCTTTTCGTCCTTCCAAGAGCCATATGCAGATGACAAAGATTTGTCATATGTGGGCTGATTTGGAGCATGGGCTAGACAGTGAATACTAATTACACAATCAAGTACTGAGCCCCTCAGCTGACTAGGAATTTAACATTTAACTTACCGATCACTAAAAATAAATAATAAATAATAAAACATCCAAGCTGGTAAAAACCATTAACCAACTTACCATCTTGGCCAATGCACACACTGTTATGGATAATACAAGCATCTCCAACAAAGCAATTGCTAAGTGCAACATTGTACCTAGAAATTCAAAGACTTGCAATTAAGTTTTAATTTTTTTCTAACACAAAGCAAAAATATTAAAGGATGACAAGATTATAATATTTAACCATGTCAATAGAGTAAATAGTCAGAGTAGGCATGTAAGAATAGTGCAATAAATAATTGAACAATTTAATAGTAGATTTTATGAAAAGTTCAAGTTGACTAAAGTGGCAATCATGTTTTTACATGAAAATAGAACACAACGGAATATTTAAAAATAAAAAATAAAAAATAAACTTAAGGAATAAAACTAATAGCCAATAGGCATTAGCCTAAACAAAAAAGATTTACACAATGTGGATATTTAAACAGATTTCTCAAGAAAGGGCTACACTGCAACCTAGGCTACACTGCAACCTATATAACTCACTAAAATATCAGCTACAACTACAACAAAATCACTACTTTATCTGCAAAGTCTCTCGCTACTAGCAGTGTGCGAGATGTCCTTTCTTGTCTTTTCTTTTCATTTCTTTCTTTTAGTGGTTACATTACTGATAAAAAGGAAGATCCAGCACAAAAGATATATCCTGAAAAACGAAGGACCATATCAGGTCTGAAAGTAATGCATCCAGAGAGAAGAAATTAAACAACTGAGCTTAAGGGATCATGATATATCCACATGAGCAATTATCAGACTCTGCCACCCAACTTCCTCCTTTGCTAAGTGATCAGCCTTACAAATTAGCACACTCCGCTTAACAAGATGGAAGGATGCATTAAGACTAAATGTGATCTGAATCATTCTTATACTAGTCTCATGGTGAATTGAATACTAAAAAAGATTTTCCTAACCAGATGACCCAAACCACCTGACTGGATTATGCATGGACCATTGCTTGCAATTGTCCATGTCCCACATCCTGAGATTTTACAGAATTATAAATAGGGACATATAAAAAAACAGATTATTCCATGATAGGGCCCACCAAAGCGGCAACTTAAATTTACTAAAGATAGACACACTTTTACATTTTAATGGTCAAGCAAACATAAAGAAAACAGAACCGCATTCTTTCCAATCAAGTATTTAAGAATACCTCAATAAATCAACTAAATCATATGGTATGCTCATTCTATGATTCGTTGTAGCAACAACCAGAAATTATACCCTATCTTGGTTGATTGCCCAATGATAACAGAAGGTCCTACAACAGCTCCAGAATGAAGATGAACATTTGCGCCAAGAACAGATTTTGGATGAACGATCGCACCAATTTCTATAACTGCAGTGGCATCTATACGTGCTGATTTGTGAAAAAGGCCACCCCCATTATGCCACTTCTCAAACTCAAAAGAACTCAATGCAGTGTCATCCTCTGATCTTGAAGTTTGAGCATAGATGCAGGTTAGTACTAGGAAACAGACTATTGAAAGGATAGTTTATCCAATTTAAACACTTACAAAATTGTACAATCAAGGTGCATTTGAACAAGCCTGATGAAATTGCAAAAACTTTTTTAAAGATAGCTGTAAGGCAAATTGCAAGTAACAAATAAACGGGCAAAAAAGCAATGCCTAACAGGTCAATCATAGAAAATCATAAAAGCATCAACAATACCAAAGGAACAAAGCCCACAGACAAGTAAACAAATTAGAGCACAATAACGGCACATAAAAAGAACAAGAGAAATAGCATCACAGACAGCCAACATGCATTGGACAAGTTTGCTATATGACAAGTTTGTCTATATACTACTTTTACTTAATGACAAGTTCATCTGTACTACTTTTATTGTACGATAAGTTTGCCCATGTAACTTTTATAATATGACAAGTCTACTTTTTCTAGTTGAACAAAATACCAAACAAACTATTGGTAAAATAGTCTAATTAAAAAATTTGTGTCTATTTGTAACATGGTATCATTGAAACAGCTCTATTTCAAACAGATCTAACTGAATCAGCTCAATTACAAACATATCAGAGTTTCCAAACAGGCCTTTGGTCAACATCTCATGGTTGAGATGAGTAGGTCATGCCGACCTCAAGTAAAAGTTCTCTAGTAAAAAAAAAAGTCAAGTGAAACTTAAGTAAAAAGATTTTAGAAGAGAGAGAGAGAGAGAGAGAGTCCACGTATATGAGTATATCAAGAATCCAACCTGACAAAGCCCTACCTTTCCGTTGCTCCCTTCAACCTCTCATAGGTTCCCCAACCAACTTTGGCTAGCAGAATGGAACCAGCACTCTCCCTCTCTTTTCTTCTATCTACCTTGTTATGGATTTTATTTTATTTTTTTTCATTTTATCCTTTCAGAATTTACATGATTATGAAGATGCATGCACACACAGCAGTTTTTTGCGCTCTCCTCTCTCTCTAGTGTAGCCCAAATGTAGAAGGCAGACCACACAATGCTTCTGGGGTTTTTTCCTTCCAATTTTTTTTTCTCCAATGTTACCTAATAATTTGCAAGCACTAAGAAGGATAGATGAGAGGATCTTGTACTTTGCATTTCTTTCAAATGCTTTCTATGAATAATATATTCTTGTAAATTCGTAATTGCAATGCCAATAATGAGGAAGGTGGGCAATGGAAAGATCTTAATGGGACAAAGGGTAGTGCAAAACATCAACCACTTGATCCATTCATCCTAACCCCCTGATCCATGGCCCTCCCGTCCAATGTTTTGTAAGGCATTATTTTTGGATTTCAATCTAAGACAGGGTAGCAGTTGGATTAATGTCAAATGTAAGGCAGCCCATATGGCGCTTTCTGTTATTTTTTCCCTCCAATATTACCTAATAACTTGCGAGCACTAAGAAGGCTAGATGAGAAAATTTTGTAATTCACATTTTTCAAATGCTTTCTATCAATAGCATGTATTTGTTATTTTCTAATCAGCAATGCTCTCCAAGAGGCCCACCTGGGGCAATGCCAATGATCATGGAAAGATTCGAATGAGACGCGCAGGATATAAAAAATATCAACCCCATTAGATCATCCTAACCCCTCAATCCATGACCTCAAGTCCAATGGTCACAGAAGGTCATCATTTTTGGATTTCAATCTAAAAAAAAAAAACCAATTAGATCAATCTCAAATGCAGAGTGTGGGGTGGGGTAACTCAATCATGGGTGGCCCAGAAAATAGGGTGGATTACACTACCCTCTCCCACTCCAATATTTCTAACATCATTGCAACTGGATTAAGACACCATCCTAACTTCCAAGGCCTTGGACTAGACCCAAAGCCTACATTAACAAATCAGACCCAACAACTAAAAAGGCATCCCTGCATGCATTTCTAGATGCTAAAAGATGAAATTACCAGCCATGGTGGAAAACCCAGACATGTGTCGACGACCCAAACACCCAGCAGATTCCAACGAAGCCCTCTTCGATAATGCCTTAAATGAATAACTTCTGATGACTACTGCTCTTCCAAATGCAACGGCCATGTCTACAACCACCAAAAGCATAAGAAAAGAAAGTGATGAAATCAAGTCTTTCTTATCTTCTACTTCAAGAACAATCATATGATTTGGAGCTACAAAGAGGAAAGACGAAAGGAAAAAAACCGTTTTTGTCTCCTTTTTGGCGCGAAATGGTCTACGAGCTTTCGGTCGATTTAGGGTTTCTTTTCCGGAAGGCAAACTGTCGCTGTTGGGCTTCTCTTAGGATTGATGGAAAGGTAACTGAGAATCTCAAAATAGTCCCTGAGAAGTGAGAATTTCAAAATAGTCCCTCAGTAGAAAAATGACTAATGAGGCAATTAGGGTGTGTTTGATAGGGCTTGTTAAAATCACAATTTAACCGCAAAAGCATTTAAGGTTGTTTGATTATATACACGGAAAGTAACTTTTTATTCGTAGCACTTTTTTCGGTTTTTATGTGGGACTTTGTTATGATTGCCCTAACATTTGCCCATCAACGGTTGGAGTTGAGAAATTATAGATTTGTAAGAATTTCTTTAACTTCATAAATGTTAACCCTTAAGGCAGCCATATGGTCAAAATTCCTATACAAAGTGCCTCCAACAAATTTTAAGATTCTTCTACTATTCAAGTTCTTCTTGAGTCACAAACTAAATTTAAGTTCAGCATTATCATTGAATTTTCAAAAGTGAGGGCAGCTTTGAAAGAGATCCTGAGATGGAGTGAAGGTTGCTAAGTTCATAAAAATGCACATTTTCATGGCTATTTTTGGTAAGTTAAGGACTTATCAAGCCAAGAGAGCTAGTGTCATATTATAATTTTATGCATTTTTTATCTTTATGGTAAATTTCATAATTTGATGCAAAAATGATGGTTTTTTAGCAAATTATGCATGAATGCATTACAATGGATAAAAAATACATAAAATCATGATATGAGAGAGATTTGAAGTGGTCTTACCTATTGAATGTCGGAGCTTTGAAGACCCTTCTAGTGTGTGTGTATCCTCAAATCTTACTCTATTGATCAGTATCGGAACTTTGAAGGCATTATGCATATCCCCAGATTATATTCTGATAGGAGTTAGTGCTGCTATAAGATAGGTTATTTGATTAAAAAAGTGATTAACAATCGCATATACTATCCATTCATCAGTTTCCTTTAGCAAACAATCAATTTTATCATGAGACAAACTCCTATTTGAGTTAAAAATGCAGACACCTCATTCACGGGATAGGTCTTTAAGTTTAGAGGATTGAAATTTTCAATAAGTGAGTTCCACCGTAAAGTTCCACTCCTTTGTCTAGGGATTTTCAACGTCAAAGCCTAGAGGATCCAAACTCTACATGGCTGTAAAATAAGATTAACATATGATACTTGCACATGCCTAGCATATATTTGTTGGATGATAGAATACTTTATCCATATTTAATATAGAATCAATACTTCTAGGTGCAAGTTTATCATATGCTTTACCAAATTCATTATTTCATATATCATTTTAGATTTCAATATTGACGATGTTTAAAAACTAAAAAACATAAATTATGATAATCTTATTAATTAAACAAAATTTAAAGATAAAAATTATGAGTCATATCTTACGGTGCGTTTGTGCCATGAGAAAAAAATATATTTTGACCTTCTTTATGGCATGAAAAAAGAAAAACTGATTTCTCATGATGGATACAAATTGGATTTACCACATGAGGGGTAGCACAGGAATGCAAGATTCCTCTTTCTTGTGAAAACAGAAATTCATGAAGCGTGGAATCCTTTCATTGTACAAATACGCCCTTTTTTTTTTACGGAGTTGTATTCTCCTACTAACTATGTCTACCTCCAGCATCATTAAGCTCCTATTAACTCTTTTAATTCACTTTAGTCTCGAGTTTATTTCAATGTTCAAGCCAATTGCTATGGGCTTACCATTAAAATAACTACTTTTTTCAAGCATAACATGCAAGCATATGAGATGGAGGAAAATATTCACTTGCCCACGGAGCATCCTTTTACAGGTCAGGTCCTATGGGTTCAACCCTCTAAATTTAACAGGTAGAATGATTTTGAGTTGAAAGAGTCGGTGAGCCACTTTGATTCAACAAAAATGGGCCCTGCCCTGAACTTCTACAAAATTTTGAGCCATTGATGCTATGTATGAGATGGAACATACTCTTAAAAGTGTTGAAAACCACAAACACAAAAAAAATGTTGATTAAAAACAACATTTTATTTATGGGAAAAAAAAGACATTTTGACACTGATCCAGGACTGATCCACACAAAATGGGGCTGATAATCTCTACGGATTATTGGATTTTCCATTCTTCTTGATTTTGAGATATATTTTACAAAGGATTTTTATGAAAAGATTTATATAAAAATCTAATACTTATCGATTAATGATAGATATTTAAATAGTTGCCAAAGAATTCTCTGTGGATGAAGAATGCAATATCGCCACCTGATTGGATTCATATAAAACACTCTCGATCCCTTTATATTGGCATTTTCATCTCAAGTTCTGAAAAGGGGGTCACTATAGTCAGAAAATATTCCTAAACTGATTCAAATTTGCAACACCAATACATCTAAAACATATTGGTTATGGGTCCAATGGTCCCTCTCTTAAGTTTCTGAATTGGGGAAAATTTCCTCACATGTGCAGCACTCTGCGGGAGCACCATTCGCAAGTCCTCAAAAGGCTGGAACCCCCCTGAATTTCACCAGGTCCCCTGTGACGATAAGCGTGGATCTGAATGGACCACATAAAGTGGAGTGCAGAAGAAAATTGGGCTACATGCTACATTCATTCTATGGGACCTGAAAAGAGGAAGGGTCAAATATACTCCATTGACAATACAACCATCAATAGTACAGCCAATTCAGACATTGGACTCAAATACGATCCCTTGGCTTTGTGACTACCACCAATGGAGAAGGCCAAACTCATGACTACATAGGTAAAGAACTAGCATATGGTTCTTGACTGCTTGCAGATATTACCCTCATACATAGAGACATTTATACATTTATTACCTCTCCTCATATCAGCTGAGATACCTATCCAGTGGGAATCAAAACAAATGAATTTGAATATGCCTCATGTGACATTAGCAGGGATATTTCATGGAATTTTATCGCTTTATCTGAAAACATCATTAAAAATAAATTCATCAGCTGCTTAAAATGCTCCCCAAACAAGTTTCAAGAGAGGAAGCCCCCCATGGTCTCCAACACAAGCCCCAGGAGCTAGGTTTCAGGGTGCTGCAATTAAATGGATTGTTGATGAATGTTATGACAAATAAGTCATCGGTAACACTGCAATATAGGGCTTTAAGGTTTATGTTTTGGGATACATTTCAGCAACTCTGAACGGAAAAAAAAAAAAGCTATGCTGCACATTCAACAGATGAAACGCTTAAAAGATAATTTAACAAAAGGATTGATGTCAAACAACAACACTGATGGAGAGCCACTAACAAATTAATTGTACACCCACAAATGGATAGGATCTTAGTATATCTATAATTACTGGACAAGATGTATGTTCTTCAGAGTCTGTGCCAACTGCAACATATGTACACTATGCAGCATCACTGCAAGTCAGGCAAATCAGGGGGATCGATCTAAGGCTGGTTGTCAGAGCCTTATCTTCCTCGATGTCAAAAACATAAATAGATGCTGACCAGGTAATGCAAAATCACCAACCCAAACTCTTAACTCTTGCAATTTGGTTGGTTGTCTTGGAGATCTTCATCCCTGGACAAAAAGCCTGAGGAAGAGTCTGTGGTCTCCAAATCCAGGACTGAGGTGAAGCATCAAGCTATTGCTCACACAACAGATGATGCATGGTTCCACAGTTAACTGAAACACTGTTCAACTCACTTATAAAACTGTTCCTTACGAATGGATGAATAATGTACAGATAGTCTGAGATTCACCGATTTCACAAGCCATCACTGGAACATGGAAGTGTACTGTCAAAATTTAAGACAGATCAGTAAATAGGAGGATATCGGAGTAAATAACAGACGAAGGGTAAAAAAGGGGAAAGAAACAAAAAAATCAGCCCACAGTTCAATGTAACTGCATAAATGCATAAATCTGAACATTATAACAGCACGAGAAAAATCTAGTGATAAAAGTAAAAAATTAAATAAGAAAAGAATGAAAACACATTAAGAAACAAGACAAGACTCTGCAAACCCAATCATACTATTGTGGTTCACTTAATTCCCTTGGTCTTCAACATTCATTCATTCATTTTCTTTCTTTCCTTCTTTTCTTTTTTTTTTATTTTGTGTGTGTGTGGGGCGGCCGTCCATTGGGTGCCACAGCTTTCATTTAAGTATCCCTACCTAGATGGTTGGGTGTCCCTAACCAGCTGAGCTACAGCCTGGGACTACAGCTTTCATTCAATTTTTTTCCCAGTAGTATGATCAGACTATTTTGTATGTAGCCCACAATGAAACAATTGCAATATCTTATTCCCATATAAAGTATCTAAGGAGGACCTAGTAGCAGCAAATAGGAGTTCTATCCTGGAATGGTTAAGTTCCAACTAATTATCTAACTCTATTTACCAATGTTTCAATAATTCTATAAGATGGGTTCCACCAGAGCTACTATAACCCTAAACCAACCAAACAAACCGACCCCACCCCACTACCCCCACACCCCCCCAAAAAAAAAAAAGAAGAGAATGGCTCCTTACCCGAGTGTGGTAAGGAGCTGCAGTTTTCACCTCTCTGCCCAAGGTTCGAACCCTAAGTACGCCACCTCTTCCCGCATGTGCGGGCTCCCTTCTCACTTGTGCGGGCTTTCTTCTCCCATGTGCGGGCTCCTTTCCAACTTGAGTAATTTGTCTTCCCGTGTGTGCTAGCTCTCTCTTGGGTCTTAGACCCCTTGACCAACCCCGCACCCCAACCAAACCCAACAAATAATAATAATAATAATAATAATAATAAATAAATAAAATATCAAATTTTACCTCTATTGCTGCTGCATGACATATTAGGAGCAAGATAGCAATTTATGGAACCGCTTTATTCTCAAAGAATGAACATTCAACAAATTTGCTTGGTCATGACTCGCAGGGCTACCTCCAATCATTTTCTTCGTTTTCTTTCTTGTGCGGAATAGAAAGTCCTCTGTGTCCAGAACATAAGAGACCTGTAGAATATGCACATTATGACTTTGACAAAAGGGAAGAATTGTGTTCAATATGCAAATCAAAATGCTAAAACATATTTTAATTTAAGATACCAAAACCTATAACCATTTACACGGGAATATACCTTGGAGGAATTGCATGATATCTTACACTCCAAACCATTGGTTACTCGAATTCCTTCCATGGCCGTGCATATTGAAGAATAATCATCAGCAGTTGCATATTTGCGTTTATTTCTACAAATACCAATCCAATTTATTAATAATCAGCTATCAAAAGTATGCAATAATTTCAACAAAGATCTACCATGCTCGCACCTTCCAAGGAAAACACCATGCATTTTCTTCCTCTCCGGAGCAACGGACAGAAATTCATTATAAAGATAAGAAGCAAAATTAGGGTTCATGGAAACAGCAGTCACTTCAGGTTTCTCGTGCCCATATTCCATCAACTGGATTGACAAATGGGTTGGACTGGATGACTGCAATAATTATAAAAGACATTCAGATTTTATTTTTAAAAAAAAGTGCATTTATGATTTCTTTTAATAAAAGGACAAATGGAGACAATATTCTCACTTTAGTTATATCTTTATGTTGAAATAAAAGTTAACCAAAGCTACTAATACCTACACATTCAAATCGGTATATGCTTTCATCATGAAGAATAACACGTGCATTTTCATGATAAACTAAATCAACAAATGTTCCAGGGCGCCTTGACTTCTCATATGCATAGAGATGGAGAAGCTTATTATCCATTTCATCTGATGCAATCGCTTGAAGCTGAAACAAATAACATAAATAAGAAAGAGTACATGAAATATAATAAATGAAAAAATGAAATATAACAAAATTACCTGCTTGACAAGTTTATATATCAACTTGTCTAATGTGAATAAAACATAAGATTGAGTTCCAATAATAGCTCGACAATCATCTTCAAACTTTGTATTGTCAGAAGAACCATCAATTAGGTTGAAGAGTGCACTCATAAATCTGCACACCTCATGCAAAGAAGACATGCTAAGTTGATAAGCTTTGAGCATTTCTAATTTAGGACACATTGAAGATAAAAAAACCCACCTAGCATATCGATCAGGTGGACTTGTATCTTTCGAAGATCTCCATTTTTTCTCAGCAGTTGACGAATTCATCTTTGCCGACAACATCCTCTCGTACAAAGTCTTCCACCAACAGTTAAAATAATAAATAAATAATAAGAATAATAACTGCAATATTGGCACTGTTGAAACTAACATGTATGGATATCACATCAACACAATGCGTCTTACCTGATGAAGCCTAAAAAGTACATAAAATGAATCATTGCCATAAAATATTCGGGATTCTTTCTTTTCCTTATCTAGTAATGTCGGAGGCACATGCTTTCCAAGAGGCTTCACTGTAAGAAGAAAACGTTCTGAAAATGGCAATGATGTGCCATCTCCTTCAACATCGCGTGTGTTAGTCATCCCTTCAGCCTCGCCTTCACTTTCAGCTTTACCATCATTATCATCATTGTCTGCATCTTCCTCTTCCTCATGATCTTCACGGGAGCATTCACCATCACCACACTCACTCCCTGATACATCTTCACCAGCTTCAGAAGCATTCTCACTATCTTCGATCGACCTTCGAGCACTTTCCACGCCCTCTTCATACCCATCAGGATCATTGTCTCCTCCAACCTCACCACATGTTTCGTCTTCTCCGTGTCTGACTTGAAACCGTCTGCTTGCAGCATTATCCTTTGTTTTTGGTGCAGCATCTCTACCAGAATCTCCATAGACTACAAAATTGTCTTCTTCAAAGTCCCCGTTGGGGGACAACTCACCCTCTTCTCTCTCAACTTTAAATCTGTTGTTATGGGCAGCAGAATTCTCATGGTATCTTTGACCTTTGGTACTTTCTAGCATAGAACCTCCATTTGCTGATATAATTGGTCTTAAATTATCAGCTCCCTGACGCACAAAAGAAAATTTACTATAAAGAATGAACAGCATATGTAAGGAATAGTCAAAGGTGGATTTGAAAATCTAAATAATTGACTCACCATTTAAACTATGGAAAACAATGCATCAAATTCTTGAAACAAATTTTTATTGTGAATCTTACAGTTTATAATTTGAATCTAAGGATATTTGCATTTCTCAATTCCTTAGGCCGTGTTTGGCAATTAACTAGCTAAAGTAAAGTAAAGTAAATCCAGACAATAAATGACAAGGGGTCATATCAAAAGTGCACAATTTCAAAATTCCCTCCACATTAAAAAAAAAAAAAGTCAAGAAAGCAACTTCCTTTCTCCACTAAAAGACAAAAAAGACTCCACTTTTCTTTACAAAAAGTCAAGATGATTCCATACCAAACAACTAAAAGCAAAACACCATCATAACACCTTATATTTTATTCTCTGTTGATTTGATGCTTCACCTCACCATACTTCAATTCACCATACATCCAAACAGGCCCTTAAGATAGCATCATTAGTCATGGTTATGTGCAAAACTGTAACCAATAAATCTAACTCATTCATCTTTCTTTTTTTTTGAATTTCCATTTGAAGTTTAAGCACAGATAACTCAATCTAGAATTTTTTTTGGATTGGTGCAATATAGATTATTACCCAAGTAGTCTAGATACTCTAATCAGTGGCGGACCAAGAAAATTCTCCTTGGAGGGTTCTATCTAAAAAAAAAATAGTGTGGGAAGGGGCAAATTAAAAAAAAAAAAAAGGCATATTAATTTTCAGAATTTGCAGGGGGTTCTTAAGAATTTTGAACTCAGGGTGGGTGATGCAGTGTAGACCTCATGGCCTCATGTGTTGGGGCCACTTAGATTTAGGATATTTTATTAACTAATTATAGGTCATTAGTTTCTGAGTTTATTTAAAGAATGTTATTTAGGATTAGGTTTCCTATTTATTTGGTTTCCTATTTTAATTAGGTTTCTTAGAGCTTAAGTTGTGTTTTCCTATTTATATGGCATTGTAGATAATTATTTATCAGAGACTTAGATTAATGAAATTGGGTTTTCCCATTGAGGTGCATCCTCATTTATTATCTACGCGGAGATTGATTGATTGTGTCACGTACTTCGGCACCCATTGTACTTTTAGCACTTTCCATGCAAGTCCTAATGCCTGCATCGATTGGTATCAGAGCTGAACGATCCCTCGATCGTCAACGTGATTAATCATATCCCTCTTTCCGTTTACTCAACCCTAGCCCCAATCCCAAATCCCTACCCTAAATCCCTGAGCATCAACACCCCAAATCCATACTCTTCCCCATCACCGAACCCAGCCCCAATCTTATACATTCCCATTCCCAATTTGCATTAACCATAGACCCATTATGAAGTCCCATTCCCAATCCCAATTTCCAGAAAACCAATCCAGACGACCCCATTCCCATATCCCCTGATTGAGACCACACCCATATCTCTTTTGCACAACCTCCAGCACCTTCCAATTGCCCAAGATCCATGTTCCAAGCAGTTTGATAGGCTGACATCACCGGTTACATCGACAGAATCAAATCAAAGGCTGATTTAGCTAGATCAACGGTTAAAACTTCTTTTCACGATTTAGCTAGATCAACAGTTAAAACTTCTTTTCACGATTTCAAGCTCCTCCACTGTCAAATTTCAGATCCGTTTTCATCTGCGTGCTCGTAGATAGCAGATCTACAGAAAAGGTCAGTCCATTCACACTTCCAATATGAAATTCCATATCAGTAAGCTCTACAATGCACTTCAAGGAGTCAGATATGTGTGTCAATATAGATTATGGTATGCTGTAAATAAAAATTAGTTCCAGCAATTTCTTGATTTGAAACAAGAAGAATTGTCCGTTCTTGAATATTTTGACGAATTTTCAAGACTCCAAGATGCATGTGGAATGGAGGATGATGAAGAACATGATTTCATTAGTTTTATAAGAGGCTTGAGACCGGACATAGTGGAGAGAATGACCAACTACAAGACCAACCACAAGGCATTTTGGGAAACAATTCGTGTGGAGCATATACTTAAAAGGTCTCATCTAGTGGAAGTTACGCTTCAAGAAGAAAAGTCGCCACACATAACGGACCATGTTCAGGAACCAGTGCCAGTGGCGGATATGCAGACCGATCCGCCAGAGTTGGACAGAGAAGATTCCACATCTACAGTTAGCCTTGAAATTTCTCCTGTGCATACTAATTATCCCAGAGTGCAACTACCAAGTGATGAGGAGCAAGTTATTGATATTCCCCACATTAATTCTCCTATTGATTGTCTTTGGGGATCAACAATATCAACTGGGAGATGCACAGCGGATAGTCAGAAATTATGATTTGATGGTGCAGATTCTACAAGCACATCATCTAACAATTCAATTATGTATCAACACAAATTTCAGCCCTCAAACGCAATTATGCATGAAGCTGTATATGGAAGCTGCAGATGGACCAACGAATCGAAAATTCATCAAATTGATCTTTGATCCAGGTGGACTTTTTCCGAACTCGAGGTCGAGTTCTTTTTTCAAGTGGGGGAGAATGATAAAGTGTAGACCTTGTGGCCAAATGTGTTGGGCCCACTTAGATTTAGGATATTTTATTAACTAATTATAGGTCATTAGTTTCTGATTTTATTTAAAGAATGTTATTTAGGATTAGGTTTCCTATTTATTTAGTTTCCTATTTTAACTAGGTTTCTTAGAGCTTAAGTTGTGTTTTCCTATTTATATGGCATTGTAGAGAATTATTTCTCAGAGAGTTGATTAATGAAATCGGGTTTTCCCATTGAAGTGCGTCCTCGTTTTTTATCTCTACGGAGATTGATTGTGTCTTCGAACACGTGCTTCGGCACCCATTGTACTTTAACACTTTCCACACAAGTCCTAACCCTATGGCCTACATCAGTGTGGCCCCCACATACCCTGGTACTTGGGTTCACCTGGCTCGGGGGATTGATCGAATCCAACAAATAACTCCAGCCCTAAGGCACAAGCACAACCATAAAACACACCATAACTGAAGAAAACTCAAGAAATCTTTGATTAATTGGAATAAGCATGCCCAATTACAATGAAGGACTCAACTATACATAGGGTAGTATTTCTTAGCCACCAAGACTTCTAAATAGAAAGCTTCTCATCCTAATCAAACAATAAAATTAGAAATAGTTCCCTAATTGAAGGAAATATACATAGGATAAAAATTGAATGCCACCGTAGCACTCAGTCAATTGGTCCTGTGGACTGAACCCAAAGGACCGGGTTGACAATCCGGGGCAATTACTTGGGCCCATTAGCTTTCTTGGGTTTCTGTACTACATCAACTCTCCCCGACTTGAAAGAACTCGACTCTGGTAACTTAATAGCTTGAAAACATTCATAGAGATCTGGATTCAGGTGCTGGAAGTCGGTAGCAGTAATCCATGTAGCATTGGAGATTGGGAGGTTCTGCCGACAGACAAGGAATTTCTAGAATCCTTCTTGACAAGTAGAAACAATCAGATAATCAAGAACATCAATGATTTGTTCTGCCGGCGAAAGTGCAGCTAGTAAGGTAATCCATAGAATCACAGACTCGTTAAAAAAATGTCCAGGGATCCACATCATGAAAATGTGATATTAGGGTCCCAATTCTTTGTAATAACTACTTCTGAACACCCTAACCAATAAATGATCCAAAACAATTGGCTTAAAAAAAATGATGTCACACTCATTACCCGTCCACCCGTCTTCAATGATGTCAATATAACCTCTTATGGCACCCCCAGATTAAAGGAGGGGGGTGTCAACATGGCATAAATTTGTCACATCTAAACCACACCCAACTATTTAGTGACAATCAAACAAAACAAATAAAAAGAAAAGGGAAAAAAAAAAACATACTAATCCTCTCTAACTTAAACTAAAAGATGGGAAAAAATGCAATTTGAATCGGGGTATGCTGAAAAGAAAGTTGATAAACCATGTGGTAGTACTACAATGCCAACCCAAATACCTCATTACCCTCAAAATCCTTTACCCCCATGCATTAAACAGGAGCAAGCACACACAAGACACTAAAAGCCCCAGATAGAAAGTAACAAAACCAGCATCAAATCTTAAAGGGGGGTTAATGGTAGGGAAGAAGCCTCCAAGATGTTTTAACTAAAAGGCTTGGGTATAATGTTTTTAACTAAACAATAGAAAGGGACATCAAATACCAACAAATAGTGAGGTCATCTCAACTTCAACCTCTCAAACAAAACTTCCACCAACCTCCAGATTAACCTTCAAGTGAGGGATAGGATCTGGTTGTGATAATTGCACATGCTGCATTAACCAGTTTCTAATTGTAGTGCTCCCGAATGAAGTAGGCATAGCAATCTTAAAAAACATGGGTAACCAGCAGCAGAGGTAGAGAGGAAACTACCCTATCAAATCTTAAGGGGGAATAGTAGGGAAGAAGCCTCCTAGATGTTTTAACTAAAAGGCTTAGGTAAAATGTTTTTAACTAAACAATAGAAAGGGACATAAAATACCAACAAATAAAGAGGTCATCTCAACTTCGACCTCTCAAACAAAACTTCCATCCAACCTCCAGATTAACTTTCAAGTTAGGGATAGGATCTGGTTGCAATAATTGTACACACTGAATTGACCAGTTTCTAATTGTAGTGCTCCCGAATGAAGTAGGCATAGCAATCTTAAAAAACATGGGTATCCAGCTGAGCAGCAGAGGTAGAGAGGAAACTCCCCAATCAAACCAGAAAAATTGAATACTAATCCAGACAACAGAACCGGATTTGGTCCTTGGAATGTGGTTTTAAAACTTGGCAGAGTCCAAGATGTCTCAGTTGACTTGACTCAAGCTCGGTCCCAATCAAGTCGAGTAGGGGTCCCAGTCCCCTTTTTAAAAGGGAGTCTGACTTGAGCCCAAGTCAGCCGAGTCCAAGTTAGACAAGTCAGCCAAGTCCCATTAGAAAGGACTTGTTTGCAAAGTTTACGGGGCTCAGGGGCGAGTTGGTCCTACTCAATCAGGTCGCATGAGACTCGGCCAATTCCGTCCGAGGGGACCTACTTGTCCCTTGAGCCCGAGTTTTAAACCTTGCTTCAGAAAGACTCCACTCAAAATGGAGAGAAGTACTCAAAACCCATAGATTTCTCTAGGTTTATTAAAGAGAAAAATATCCACTACATCCCCTGCAGACTGGCCCATGTTTATAAATTTTGCTATTCCTATTATAACCATATGTACATCAACTGCTAAAACTTCGATAATCGAATCATACTCAAAACCAAACATTCTAAGTAAGAGAGACTTTGCTGGTTTAAATAATATTCTTCCAGGCGCTTAATAAAGAACAACTGGATTAACTGGACCCACACAAGGAATCTGCATGGTTCCTGCAGAAGTCAGCTGAGCCAGACAGCCTTGGCTGCTTGCATTTAGGCCTGGCTGGGCCTGACATGGACATGCTTAGTGTGAGCCTGCTGGGGCCTGGCGTGGTCTTGCAAGACTTAAGGCTGGATCTAGAAGTCTAGGACTGGGCCAGTTGTCCTTGTACTGGACCTGACCTATTAATGAGGATATATCAGAGCACTACGCATAGTGTAACTTAGTTCATACAGGAAATGGTGACGTATTAAGGAATTGGCAGGTGTTATTTCCAGAATGGGGAAAGATTAGGGAACCATCTTTTATAACAGATCCACAGGACAAATGCACACAAAAACAAATTTATGAACCAGAGTATTCACTCAACCTATATGGGAAAAAAGATGGCAATATCCAATTATCTTACTGGGAAATGAAATTGAACCATAAAATAAATAATATAAAATCAGAAAAGACTATACACTCATAGAAAGTAAATTCATACCTCTAATGAAGGGAGAACTTCATTATTAAGTTTGTGCTCCGGACCAGTCTCAATAACAGAATGAACAGGCATGGAAGGCATCGTGCAAACCCCTTGAAAAATAAAAAAATAAAAATGATTTTAGCAATCCATCATTATTTCACTTTCTGCAAATAAATAACCAACCAAAGCATATATAACCAGTAATGTCCTACTTCAAATTATCTTAATGGAATCCAGATGCATTCCATTACCATTACAGACCTGATGTAATTTCTAAGCTGGCTCTAGCATGATGATGTTCAGCTCTAACAGTGAGTGAAGTACTGGAATCAGGTAACTGCTCATCAGAAGCAGCTTGTATGTTAACTCCCGACATTTCATCAGCCACAGAAATATTATTATGCACCTTCGCATGTGGCATGCTACAGAAAGCATTATTACTATGATTAACTCGATCAACATCACTAAAACCATCTTCTTTAATCACAATATCGCCATTTACCAATGTAGCCCTACAAGAAACGACTTGCTCTGCTGGAACGCTCTCATCAACATTGCCACCAGGGTTCAATTTAGAACAACTGAT
This sequence comes from Umbellularia californica, assembly GCA_028538565.1. Classification (NCBI taxonomy): domain Eukaryota; kingdom Viridiplantae; phylum Streptophyta; class Magnoliopsida; order Laurales; family Lauraceae; genus Umbellularia; species Umbellularia californica. Next base: position 74,791,162 of record JAPQWN010000006.1, on the reverse strand, counting down.
GTTGACAACAGCATCAGGATTGTCTTCGCTACCACCAACCCTTGCTGCACTACATTTGACAGAATGATCCGTAGATTTTACTACATTTTCAGTGTCCCCAGCACCATGAGGTCGAGGAGGAACACCCAGCATTGGCTCCAAGAAGGAAGTCCATATCCTCATAACTTTATCCAATTGTTCCATGGTTGTGCAAACCTCTCCACATGAATATTTAATGACCCGATATATGTCATTATGAATTTCTGAGTCAGTGTAATCAAATTCCAGATTTGGAATGATAGATCGTTTGTTCCCAGCAGCTATCACGAGAATTAGATCATCCTCTGTACGCTTCTTCTCATTGATTTCTTTAATCTCGGCCAATAAAGCTGTCCAATCACAAGAAATTATAAAGTTCAAAAGATGCAAATCATATAAAGTATATTTGAGCAATGAAGTGGGAAACAGCAACTACATGATCTTCATGACACCATCCAAACTCAAATACTATAACAGAACTTCAAAAAGACTATAATGCAAAATCTCACCGCATGTTTTCCAATGAAGGAGAATGTTCTCCTACAAGCAGACTGCATATAGCTTATACGCAGTCCACACCATGGGGCCCAGTTAGAGGCAAGTTTATCAATGGGAGGAAAGCAGATGGAAAGGCCTCCTCATGGGCAAGGGAGGTCTGAAAAACATCCGTGCCAGATTATCCTAGCCTTTGATTTAACAACCTTAAATTTTAACGGCATCTTAACCATAGTTTTTTGAGAGATTTAATCCAACAGTGCATGAAGGTTTAATGAGTAAAATTGGGGCCTCATGCCAGATCATGGGATGAAAGAGTATCAAAGAGGCTGCATTGATGAAAGGTGGGCCCAAGAGGGCCCCAAAGTGCTGGATTTCACTTGCAGTTGCTCGTAGGAGAACATTTTCCTACCAATGATTGCTACTTTAGCAATAAATGCATATCTCATCTATGGTATAAACAGAACACTTTCGAGAAAAAAAATGTAGCAGTCCAATAAAAAGCAATACTCAATAGGCAATACCACAAAAACAGTATTCATGTTGTTGACAAAGCCCTCTAACTTCAGCAGTTTCGGACTTCATATATCCAGTTACATTTTTGCAAAAGGGGCATGGAACATTGGCATCATGCAGTGAAGCTCAAACTATTGAAAGCAGGAAAGAACAAACAGCACCAATCGATGTGGACCATTACACGAGGACCAGAAAGAATGCATTGCCAGCCTATAGCACAGTACTGGACCGTACAGCCCAGCCATCCAACTGATGGGCTAGGCAGCCAAACCGATGTGGACCATTACACGAGGACCAGAAAGAACGCACAGCCAGCCTATAGCACACTACTGGACCGTACAGCCCAGCCATCCAACTGATGGGCTAGGTAGCCAAACTGGAACAGTTTCAAGCTCACAAGCCCTACCATGCATCATATTGGGACCATTGCACAGTCACGTATGGTCCATTATCCTCGATCACAGTACACTTGTCCAGTCCATAGGGCACAGCATCCATTAGCATACTTGATTTGTTCAATTCATTTTCCAATTTGCTTAAGATGAAGATAGAATGGTAATTTTCATTTTAAGAAGGATATGTAAGGATGCGATTAAAACACCTTAATCCAGTTAATTGAAGGATAAATGGTTTCATTCACTTCAATGGCTTCTCCTCTGAGTAGCCATCATATATGAACTTTGAAAAAGTGGTTCATTAGCTCATTATTGCTGGTTTTGATGTATTTTGAGAAAATCAGTCCCAGGACTTGTCCCGGTAAAATAGTGTCTGGACATGTGTTTTTTCCCTTTTTATTTCCTTTCATTCGTTTGACTTTCTAAGTTGGTTCTCTTTGTTCTTAAGCCTCCTCTTTTTTTCGGTTGGTAGCATGACTCGAACCCACAACCTCAAGGATGCAATTAGTGAGCACCTTCCACGGTGCCATAGGCTCTTTTCTGTTCTTAGACTTCTTATTTCATGTTTGAAAAGATTATTGGCTTCTAGAGTTGTTGGTATAACAACATCCTCAATTGCAGTCAGGCCCAGGAAGACAACCTCAAATGAACTATTGCCAAAGCCAATACTTCTGCCAGATCCAAAAATGTTTGGAGGACCGTCCTAGTACCCCAAAACCATTTCCGTCAAGGAAGAGGCCATGGAGTACGATAGGAAGAAGTGGAAGGATATATCAGAGTATTGACAAAATCAATGGAATGGAACATTAGCAGAATGGGCTCTGTCCATGCTTGTCCAGGATGATCCATTTAGTAATCAAAATTTAATAGTCAAGAGTGGATTTAACGGATGTACCTAATATAAGACCTGGGGCCAGCCCCCATTTGCAAAGTACTAGTCCCCTACAGGTTACATGCCAGGCCATCTACTCGGGCCTTTAAGACACACAAGCACATGCCACATTTGTTTAGATATTGGGCCATATATCATCTGGCCAGCCCACAAACCTAAAAGCTCGGACCAAATAGAGCCCAAGGTGCTACAATGGGGCTGCCCGGAGTTGTTGGTACTTAGAATCTTGTGCAGAAAATGACAAATTGTAAGGCATGCATCAAATCTCAAGAAATAAACTCCCTAACCTAATTCCAACAAATATCGGGCCGCGGGGGGTTGGGGGGGTGGGGCCGCGGCAATAGAACAACAACATTATGATTTCAAAATTTTCTAAAGCACAGACATTCTTTAGATTGACAATAATTTTGAAGCACACAACAAAATAAGATTTCACTTACATTTTGTGCTCAAGCTTTTTGTGTCTTGCTGCTTGAAATAGAAGCTGCGGTGGTCAAGTGATTTGTGATAGTTCTTAGCATAAATGTCAGCCCAAACTTTATTAAAATCTGAACGACACCTTGACCATTCCTCTTGTTTCTGCTTCAAACGAACTAATATAACCGGTAATGCAAGACAGGCATTCTTGCGTATTAAGTCAATCACATCAAGCCCATGGTCACCATATAACCGTTCGATGCACCTTATATTTAGAGCTGGAAACACAGAAACAGTAGGAAACAAATGTATATCAGTATCCATATGAGAGCATAATAACAGAACATTGTAGATGGAAAAACTAAGTTAGTTTTTAATGTTTTGCTATGGGCAAGATACAAACCAGTAAAATGTTCCTCAATACGAATTTGATTTTCTGGTTTGGTAGCACCAGAATGTATCTTCTCTGATAACTCCTCCACACGCTTAGTGGCTGCATTCACCGACTCTAATAACATATCCAGCTCAAACCTGACACAGTATCACAATAACAGTCACAGCCAACAGCTTGAAAACACAGATTTCTATGTAGACACGAGAGAACAGAAATTTATTTCTAGTAATCAATAGGCCAAAAAACCAGTCACAATTAACAACTGGAAAACTATATTATAGTGTGCAGTGTGCACAGTTACTGACAATGATTTCGTAGTCTGACAGGGATACATAGAAATTTTTATTAAGTAACCAATATGCACACGCATACGAGAGAGAGAGAGAGAGAGAGAGAGAGATTTCTCCTTACAACATAAAACACCATCTCAATTAGGAAATGATGAAAACGCCATGAAAAATTAAAGAAGAAATAGAGAAGTCATTTTAATGAAAGATTTGTGCAAAGGTGCGAATGAAAGATTTGTGCAAAGGTGAGCACCTGTCATCTTCACATCTAAACAGACTTTCCTCATACTGATTTTTACGCATGTGCTTAAAGGAGTAGTCCTCACTTCCAGACGTGACTGAAACCCAATGATCATTCAACACAGCTGCACCAAGTTCTGTACGGTGGCTTGCTTGAGGTGTTGGATACTGGTAAGATTTAAGCACAAAAGATTGATCAAAGTGTGGTATGACTTAGTGAAAAGAACACATTTTTAAACAAAAAAAACCAGAAAGAGAGAGAAACATTACATTCTTTGGGAGAAGGCGATAACTAGGGGTACAGCGCTGACAATTAGAAAGGTCGAGCTCTGAAATTGGTTTTGTCATATATTTCTCATTGTTCGAGAACAATGTCCGGCTTGCAGATTCTCTTTGAGGAAAGGGAGCATTCTTGTCAAGTCTTTCTCTATCTTTATCCCTTGTCCTTTCACGTTCTCTATCCTTATTCCTTTCGTCTCTTTCAGAATCCCTTTCTTTATCCCTGTCCTCGGCCTTCACAGGTCTAGCCAAATGTCCTTCATTCAATAAAGATTCTGCAATTACCCAAAAACAGTCACATTTTATACATGAAAGAGAAAAAAGAAAACCTCTAAAAGATTCTCACAGTTCCCAACAATTGATATGTTACACATTTTATTCTATAATCTCTGGATACATTTGTTTGTATGAGAGAGAGAGAGAGAGAGAGAGAGAGAGAGAGAGAGAGAGAGAGAAATGAGTCCCTTATGTTCCAAGAAATGAATTAATGCTGCACCCGATAACGACCTCTGAATCTGATAAATAAAATGAAATACTAGGAGCTGAGTCTACCAGAAAGGCAATTGTTACGTACTTTTACTGCAAACACCAGCAAGAAATCCATCTGCAGAAACAATCTTCATTAGAATATCACGGTGAAACCCATCTAGGAGAGTTAAAAGATAATTACTTCAATACTTGGCAAATTAGTTTTCTCACATTTACCTGTTTTCTCACATTTAGTCAAAAATTCCTCGAACCCATCCATAAGATCAGGATATTTTCCAAATATATCACCCACCTGAAAGAAGTAACATACTTTGGGTTCAATATAGATGCAGATTGTATGCTACAAATGACTCAATAAAAGGCTTACAAATTTGAGTGACGGTAGAATACAACCAATTGAACAATGGCAAGTCAAAAGATATCCACTACAGATAATTCAACTTAACCATTAAGAAGACCTTTGGGAAGAATAAGCTTAAGGAAAGTATTTAAGTTCTTCACCAGTGACTCAATTTGTACGCATAACAAGCATATATGAGATTTTATATAATACAAAGAAGCAAGGTGTATTAGATGTGCAAGGCAGAAAATTAATGAACTGGGCAGTCCTGATTTCAGAGCATTCAATTTTGGAGTAAATTACAGAACAATTAGGAGCAAAGTAAATAATAATTTTGCTGACCATCCATTTTTTTTCCTTTTTTATTGAAAATGCCTTGATGAAAGATTAAAGTTGTCCATATAGCTCACAGTTAAAAAATATCAGCTGAAACAACTCGTATGTCAGTCATGGCTGATACAACAAACTGCTACTTTTGATATAACTGGCTAATAATATTGGCCAGTAGTACAGCTGATATGGACAACAACCTAAAACTGATACAACTGACTATGAAGAGAAAATCTTCACTTTTCCAGCTATTGGTAATATTTTAAAGAGTTTAGACAGTACTTCTTTAGGATGCTTAAGGTCAAATTGGTACAAGAGCCTACAGTTCAGTTGGAAGGTAAACATTACCACAACATTCAATAAGTTCAAATCGTGCTATAAAGAGAGAATTTTCACTTTCTCAGCTATTTTGTAATTTTTTAAAGAGTTTAAATGGTACTTCTTTAAGATGCTGAAGGTCAAATCTGGACAAGAGCTGTAGTTCAGTTGGAAGGTAATCATTACCACAACATTCCATAAGTTCAAATCATTTTATCTATCATATAAAAGGGTCAAAATGTGAGCAATGAAATGCAAATACAAGCTCAAAACATCAGACCTTTGCCTTTTGATTACAGTCTAACATGTTAAAAAGTTTAGATTTTGCACTTTGAGCTAATTTGTTTTTCTTTAATTGCTTTCAATCATCATCAAAGCATTATCCCATGAATCTAGGGCCGGCTAAAAGAACTCAGCTCTGAAAAGCTAGAATGACAAAGCTTGCGCAGACAGAGATATTGCATGCTATGTATGTTCACATGCATCTTGAAGCCATCTTGAAACCATAAACAAAGAGGTATAGGGATGAATGCAGATAAATTAACCATAGTAGCTTCGACTTAAGATATCGCTTAAAAGGTTTGTCAGAACTTAATGAAATAAAATAAAAAAGGAGTGCAGACAGCCATACCAATGTTTGCAACTCAGATCTATTTATTATTTCTTTGTTGTAAATATGAAGGCATTTCAAGAACTCCTGGTATGTCTCAGGATTGCGTAACTTTTCCTTGACTTTCTCAAAGAAAAGGAACTCTTGATGGTAGGCACCTGTGATAGATAAAACAGAAATAAGTTCAATCAACTGTTTACTGAGAGAGAGAGAGAGAGATTGATTGATTGGCAATTCAAGATGGTGTTTGGTTAATGAATCACAAGACATCTTGAAACATCTCCCTTCACTAACAAACACTAAAAAATTAGGTAGAAAAACGAAAAAGGAAAAAAAAAAAAACTTACATCAAAAGATTGTTATGCAAAAACATTCAAAGAAATACAGCCCCCATCTTGTGCTCCCCCTTCTTCCATTTCAGAGACAATTTCAGAGACAATAACAAAGGGAAAAAAAAGGGACCTTTGGACAAAAAAAAGTGCAAAATACATAGCCCTTGCCTCCAGAAAAAAGCGAGCTCTAGACTACTAAAGGCATCATAGCCGACATCCAAAGTCTCTTCCAGTTTCTTTAGAGATTAATAATCAGTAAATTTCATACTACAAAGTCAACATCCAGAGTCACTTCCAATTTGTTTAGAGATTAAAACTCAGCAAATGTCATTTTACAAGGCATCCAAAGGCAGAGAGGAGCATTAACTTTCTCAACAATCAATATTGTTACATTATCAAGTTCAAAGAAATAGAAAAATATTCCAAGCTGCATCTTACTAATTAAGTAACATTTTGTAGGTGGAATTTAAAAGAATGATTGACAATAAAGTTTCACTCTAATTCTAAACACAAAAAATGCATATCACTCACATGCGTATGCAAATTATAAAATAGAACGAGTACTTACTTTTTAATGCATTTTTATCACCATATGAAGAAACTGAATTGGGATGGATTCCAAGGTTCTCAGCACCTTCCCCACCATGTTCGGTAGCAGAGTCATCAAGCCTCCGAGGAGGTTTTCTTTTGTGGGGAAGACGGAGAGTTCCGTCAAAGTCGCCATTGCCATCATGGTCTAAATCCTTATCATCCCAATCACGATATCTCCTATCCCTATCTTCTTTCCGCTCTCTTTCCTTTTCAGCTCGTTTTTTATGTTCTTTATCAGCTTTCACCAATCCTTTATCATCTGGGTCGGGGCGATCAACACTAGGATCACGATCCACATGGGAAATAATAGTTCTTTCCCTCTGACAAAAATAACACGTAATTAATGGTTAGGTAACTAGAACCAATCATCATCATCATCATCATCAAAGCCCTGTCCCATCTATGTTAGGGCCAGCTACATGAATTTTGTTATTCCATTCAGGTAGCTAGAACCAATGAGCGCTTCAAAAAACACTATATCAATACCTTGTCTACATGTGTTTGTCGCATTGTGGGGACAGCAGAGCTCCTCTCATCTCGACGCAAAATTGTTCCAGATGAGTTTCTTGCAGATGGAGTATGATGCATAGGAACTGTTCCTGAGGTATCAGGAAGAAAATGCGTGAACTCCAGAAGCAAATCATCGTGATCCCGAAATAGCAATGCTACCTGCAAAGTAATAACAAAGTCATTTTCATAACAATGAAAGTAATTTTTTTAGAGGAAAAAAATGCCCACCATAACACAGAAAGGAAAGCACGAAATCTGGTTACCACATAAACCTACCTCTTGGTAGACCTCAGAGATGGACTTGTGCTCCTTCCTATACATATTTAAAATGTCTAAGAATGACTTATAAACTTGATCATTATCTTGAAACCGGGTCTGGAGACAACACAAAGATAGTCAAAATATAATTTTTTTAAAAAAATTAAGAATGACCAATTGCTGATTAAATCAACCTCAGAGCATGTAAAGATGGGTTTTTTTTTTTTTTTTACCTTTATCTTGTTCACAAAATTTATCGCTTCCTCGAATTCCACAGGCTTTTTTGGAAGAGGTTCATTTTCAGGTGGAAGGGTGATCTCATATCCTTTAGGCAAGAAGGTATTAAATCCCAGAATAAGATCTCGATGCCCTTTGAATAGGTCCTTTACTCTGGATATAACACCGGTCGTGTCGATCCTGCAGACGCGGAAAAACAACAGATAATGAAAAACAAAGAATGAACTGATAAAAAGGCAAGGGAAGACAAGAGGAAAAGACAACCAACAAATGACCTAATGAATTCCAAATTCCTGACCTCTGTGCCTTGAAATCCTTCATAACTGCAAGAAACTCTTCGTACTTCTCCCTCTTATCTTCGAATATTTCCTTTACAGCCTTCAGATAGGCCAGTGCATCACTGGTCGTCAGCTTCGTGGTTCCATCCGTCTGCCCAGACCTTCATTCCATCCCAACCACACCCAAGAAAAACAAACCAATCAAATACCAAACAGACGAAAACCCATAACAAATCTCACCATAAAAAGGGGAAAAAAAAAACACGCGGCTCTTTTCTTCAACAGAAGCTTTCAATGGAAAACATGGGCCAAAATTCAAGCTTTTTACGATTTTCAGGTCCTGGAGGGAAGGCGGGATCAAACCCATGATTCTTTTCCTAATCTTTTCACAGATTTGCTCCCTCCTTCCCTCCTCTCTCTCCATCACTACACCAAACACAAAATCCCAAATCCCCAAACTCCCCAAGTTTCCAAATCAGAAAAGAACGCATGTAACCAAAATCATCATACACAAACGCATACAAAACAAACAAATCAATAGAGTGAGAAGATTCTTACGGCTCTCTTCGAGTCGGTGCGGCCGGGCGCTTCAGGTGCGAACCCATCGAAGCTTCTTCTCTCGCCCTTTTCATCTCTTCACCTCCAGCAAAGAAACCAAAAAACCGAAAAAAAACCCTCTTCCTCCCGGCAATCCGAGGAAGAAGAAGAAGGATTCAGAGCTGCAAGCCAATACAGAGCGCGATTGACCAATCGATCCACAGATTTGAACAGATCTAGCCTTGCAATCTCATGATCCACCAAACATCGTCAAGCGACAGAACGTGAAGCGAGGTATCTGATCGATGGAGGATAGAAGATCGAGAAGATTGAAAGGGTAAGAGAGATTGGACTGAAACGAAGCAGAATCGCCAAGTGAAGAAACGGAAGTGTAGACGTTTTTACATACAGATCGTGAAATGGAGAGAGAAATGAAAGAGGGTATGTATCTATATAGAGACCACGATTACAAACGATTGTAATTACGATTGGATTAGAAACGAGGGTTCAAAATTAGGAAGAGGTGTTTGAGTTATTTACAATTTGCACTCAGTTTTTTGAGTTATTTACAAATCACGTGTACATATATTTGCGTTTGTTTGGGGGGAAATCTAGAATAATGCCTTGAGTTTTTACCTTATTTCAAAAAAAGACACAAGTCTCTAAACCTTTTAAATTAGGACCTTAGTTTTTGAAAAAGTTTTTTATCGAGGACAACTGGCCATTTAAGGTTGTTTTTTAATGACTTTTTTTTTCTCGACTTGTTTAAATATCCAAAATTTCCTTCATTGAAATAAAATCCACATTCAATTCTGTTGTTTTTTTCATCCATTTCTCTACCAGCGTCTTTGCAGTAATTGGCGGCAACCAACATCCCCACGACGATAGGTGCCATGTAGTGGTTGCTGAAAGTATGTTAGGCTTTAAATGAAAAGTAATTTGGATTTTAAAAAATAAGGGAAAAAGTCACCAGATAATCACTTTAAATGGTTAGTTGTTCTTAATTGAGAACCTATCGAATAACTTACTAGTTTTAAAAGAAGGCAACATCTTAAGGACTCACTTGAAATTTCTCCTTTGTTTAAGCTTAAATGGCGATAAGAAATGACCTCTTTCTAATTTTAAACCTTGTTGTCCAATCCCTTTTCTATTTAGGACTTATTACGATCCTTTGCTATTTTATTTAGGGCACTATTGTGTAACCCATTTTCTTAGAAAATATATTGATATTTTGGGAAATTTTGATTAGTCACGTGTATGATGCTGTTAAAGTACCCGGAAATGCTTTTCTACCACATCGATACCGGATTTCCATTTTTGCAGAAAACTTTCCCCTTTTATCATGTCATTTCCTCTCTCGTTTCCAAAAGCAAGCAAGAGACCACAGCCTTAATTGTGCTCCCAATACAATTAGCCCGTCCTAATGACATCTGCATGCAGGACCCTTCCAACAAAGCAGAACAATTAGGTCTGGAACCATTCTGCAGTTCTTGCTCCACAACAACTGATCAGTTCAAAGTGTTCATGACCAAGCATGAAGTGTGCATTTCTAGAATCACGAACATGAGCCAAACTGCCAAAGGATCTCCCGATCATACACAATCTCCTTGTTCATGATCATTCGGACAGTTGATTTGGTAGGCTATCATGTTGAGGGGCTGTAAACAAAAAAACAAACTGATTGGACCAAATTAGGTGGGTTTGATGATCATCCAAACGCTGCTGTTTGAGATTAGCCAATCTATGGGTGACTTATTAGAAAGAAGTATAAACAATAAAAAAGGTGAAAATCAAATAATTCTTCACATCTCTAAGTCTTTGAATGCAACCTTACTAGATTAGGGGCTAAAAAATCAAGAGTCCCAATCAGAAATAGATTAACTCATCCAGGTATTTTTACATTCTCCTGCATGATTCATAAAAGAATTTGTCTTTCAACTATCCATATTTATAAAACGGCCTTTTACCCCAGTGGTAGGAGGAGTGTGTTCTTACCTGGCTAGTTGGGCTAGAACCGGGTCAATCACCTTCCCTCGCCCAAGGGCTGTGCCCCCTCGTCTGAGGTCTCTTCCCTCACCCGAAGACATACTGGGGAGATCATTGAAAATCATCGGCTCTATCAAGCTTCTGGTGCATAAGCACTAATATTGGTTTGCATGGAATGATGAAATAATGCGATTTACTTCTAAATCCATATAGCTTGTGAACATTATATTGAATACGTTAAAGAATCCGCAGCCATACCAAACAACATTAGCACAAAATCATCAAAAGTAACCTCTCTTATATACTATCTTCACTATTAGGACTTATTGCAATCACTTGCTCCCTCATTTAAAAACAGAAAGTAATCTCACTTGTATACTATTTTCACTAGTTAATGCAAATATTTGTAAATGTTGTACAAAACGAGAGTAGAGAAATTACTCCTTGTTTATTTAAACCCTTGCTGTCCAATCCCTAAGACTCACGAGTCCAATAGGCCCTCACCCAACGCAGGCCAGCCACGATAAAAAAAAATAACATTGCCTTAAATATTAAAATGACTTGTAAATGAATATCAACATATAATTCATAACACAAACACAATTAAAATCTGTTACTTTAAAAACCAAAGGTCCAAAGGATTAAATATGTAAAATGAGTCAATTTAGTTATCAAGTACGTAGTATTGGAAAAGTGGTTTTATTACACAGGATAACAATGAACCTAGAAAAAAATAAGGAAAATTGTACTATAGCTTCAACTTTCCCATCAAGGGTAAATGGTGGATGTGATCTTAAGGGCCAGTTTGGCAACTCTACTAAGGTAGCGTTTGGTTCGCGTGAATGAATGTCGGAATGGAATGACCATTCCAGCGTTTGGTTCGCCAAAAAGGGGCGGAATGATCATTATCTCCGGAATCTCATTCCTTTATGTGAGGGAATCACCATTCCATTGGGAAATGGAAGGAATGACCATTCCATTCCTTTCTAACTTTTTGTTGAGACCAAAATACCCTCGCTTGTAATATTATTATTATTATATAATAATAATAATAATATAAGATTTTTTTCACCCAACTATTGTGGGGCCCACCCAAAATATTATAATAAAATATAATAATATATTATTATATCATAATAATAATAATATAATATCTTTTTCACCCAACCATTGTGGGGCCCACCCAAAATATTATAATAAAATATAATAAAATATTATTATATCATAATAATAATAATATAATATCTTTTTTCACCCAACCATTGTGGGGCCCACCCAAAATATTATAATAAAATATAATAATATATTATTATATTATAATAATAATAATATAATATCTTTTTCACCCAACCATTGTGGGGCCCACCCAAAATATAATAATATATTATATAATAATAATAATATAATATCTTTTTCACCCAACCATTGTGGGGCCCACCCAAAATATTATATCTATCTATCTATCTACTATTATAAAAGAGGCTATGTTGCATGGTTTTTTCAACCAACCATTGGGGGGCCCACCCCCAAATATTATAATATAATATAAGAATATATTATTTTGAGAAATTGCAAAATTTTTCACTACACATTTGTGGGGCCCACCCCAAAATATTATAATGCAAACTTTTTCACTACACATTGTGGGGCCCACCCCCAAATAGTATAATATAATATAATAATATATTATTTTGAGAAATTACAAACTTTTTTACTACACCTTTATGGGGCCCACCCCCAAATCATCCACCACAAACAATGCAAATGTGACAGTAGAATCTAACAAGGGTATTTTGGTCAATCTTATGTAAATTTAATTCCATTCCAGGCAGTATTCCAGCGTACCAAACGCAGGAATATGAATCAGAATTCCATTACTGGGTTGATTCCTCAGCGTACCAAACGCTGGAATGGAATTGACTATTCCTACCTCATTCCATTCCATTACCATTCCGGTCTCCATTCCATTCCTGCCTACAACCATTCTAGCGAACCAAACGCTACCTAATAGAGTCAAGTGAATTAAAGTTGATTTTGAAGAAATAATAAAATATAAGTGGGTTATGATGGTATTTTATTTTTAGTTGTCTGTTATGGAATCTTTTTTACTTTTTATATGAGAAAGTGGCATTTTTTGTATATTTAGTGGATAAAAGTGGTTGCTTTTTTACTTTTTTTAAAAAAGATGGAGGAAGTTTTGAATTAAAGTGCTTTTGATGTAACATATTGTCTGAAAAATGAAGAGTTTACTTGACTTTTACTATATTAGTAAAGTGCCAAACACGCCCAGAGAGTTGAAATCACATGTATGAGATAAAAATGATTTGAAAATACATGACCGGAATTTTAGGAAATTGGTGGGACCCACCAATTTGATTTAAACTGGTGAAACCAAGGATCATAGCTAACCTGATCTCTATCCTTTTTCATCGCCATGTGGGGCCCACTCTCAAAGCCAAATGAGTTTTGTTTATTTCTTTTTTTTTGCCTTTTTTATTGCTTTAACAATATGTGGGGGTGAGATAAAATAATCTTTTAAAATACTGGACTCTATTTTTTAGGAAATTGGTGGGACCCACCCATAAATCTAAATTGGTTAAACATGGGCCTGCTGATAGGATCATAGCCAACTTGATCTTTGTCTCTTTTTTTTTTATCCGTATGTAGGGCCAACTATAAAAGCCAAATGCCATTTGTTCCTTTTTTTTTTTTCTCTCTCTTCTTGTTAGTTTAATAATCTGCGTGGGTGAGATAAAAATGATTATGATATATAGGACTTTATTTTTTCAAGAAATTGGCGGGTACTATCAAAGCCAAATGCCATTTGTTCCTTTTTTTTTCTTTCTCTTCTTGTTAGTTTAATAATCTGCGTGGGTGAGATAAAAATGATTTTGAAATATATGACTTTATTTTTTCAAGAAATTGGTGGGACCCGCCCATTAAATATAAATTGGTGAAACGTGGGCCTACTAATGACATTGTAGCCAACTTGATTTATATCTTTTTTTAATCAGCATGTAGGTCTCGAAATCAAAGTCAAATGGCTAAGAAGAAAATGATTTCAGGTAGGGTCCCAAGAGATGTTAGTATCATATGCTCAATACTACTTTTTAAGAGATAACAATAGCAATTGTGTACCATCTTCTTATTATCAAGGTCGGAAAACTCGTGACTTGGACTCGACCAGTCAAATACAAAAATATTTACTTCCACAGAGTCAACGCGAAGACTCAGGAGAGTCATGTTTTTTAAAAATATTTAAAAATAAATAACTAGTTATAAAATAGATATATACATTTATTTACATGCATCCACGATAACCAATTCAAATCAATAAATTTATATATGCAGAAAAAACCACAATAACTAAAGTAAATGAAAAACTATTGCATGTTACATCATTCACGAGTCCAAACATTGAATGTAAAAGATCAAATATAAGTCTCAATTTGCATTCCAACCATCATTTTTAGATTGCCGACTCCAAACCTCGTACATAATTACTTAAAAATAAAACATTAATGGTTTAAGATTAGATGTACCTATCAAATAGCTCAAAGTAAGAGATATGAAATGAAGTGAATTTTCAGCCTTCACTTTTGAAGTAAACTGAAGTGAAATTTTAAATTAAGAGATGAAACGAAGAGGGGTCAAATAAAAAAAATATCAAGTTTCAGTATTCAACTTCTTGAATTTCTTTTTTTTTATCATTAAGAGAATAACTGTTTGATTTTTTTAAATAAAAAATAAGTGATGATTTTTTATAAGGCCTCTCTTCTTTTCTCATCTATTAAGGTGACAATTCACTTTAATTTACTTTACAAGTAAATTATCCAAGTAAGCCTCAAGCATATCAAGTGAATGGATTACAATCAAGATTTGATGACCACCCTAAATATCCCTGAAGGGTAAGTGTTGCAACAACTACAATGATTAAATGGAGTGGTGTGTTGAGAATCCCCACATCCATCACATGGAACTGTTATCGTGTCACGTCGCAGAACATACACACATCTTTATCTTGTCATCTTACTGCATTTTGTTCATGTTTCTACTTTCTTTTATTTAGTGAAATGATGATGGTGATGAAAGATTGAGATAGGCTTGGAGTCACATTGGGATCTCGGCCAAACACAGAGGTTGAAGAATCTTCTTAGTCTTCAACTACGTTGATATTTGGGTTTCCTATCCCTCACACCTAAAAGAGTTTGAGGTGATTCCTCAAATGAGCCGAGACAAAAACCAAGTCCAAGAAAAATGGAAAAAATTAATCAAACACTTGAAAAAAAAGGCTGATAAGTGACATCAAATCCTCAACAATATGTGATGGTAATTTCAAATCATTGGCTACGACAACTGATAAGATCATAGTTTTTAAGCAGACCATTACACTCCAATTATCATAATGGGGTGGATCGATAACTGATTAATGTCAGCCAATACAGTACTATTTTTAACCATGGAGCAGCAAAGAACTATACCACGGTATAGTATAGATCTATGTCAAGAAGAGAAGATTAGCACCTCAGCCAGTAAATAGCAAAAGTTGTTCCATGGTTATTGATATAAATGAGAGAGAGAGAGTTTTGTGGGGTGGCGGCTAGGCTAGCCATTTGAATGAACCTAGGAGTGGCTTCCCATGGTGACACTACCTCCCATGGAACTTGAGTTAAAAAAGAGATCTAGAGTCTCACAGAATCAATAAAATAAAATTCCACTTGGAAAGGCGCATAATACACCTTCCATGGAAATCAAGTTCTAGAGATCCAAAAAGTTCATAAGAGCATGACTGGATTGTGGGAACAGCAACTTGGATAGAAACGTTACTATTTTTTTATGCATTATATTTATTGTCAGACTTAACACACTACAACAAAAATGGGATTTCAGCTAATCATTCACCAAAAAATAAGCATCAAATTACATAACATATTTTGAAGACGAAACAATTGGTTCTAAATCAGTCGCTGTTCAACCCTCGCTAAAACTTGAAGGTTTTGCACAATAACACTCCCATCATACAGAACTTTGAAAAGGTACCTTTGTAAGCATCAAGCTTGATCCTATCTTCTGAGGCATACTCCAAGATAAATAAGCCTATAAGCAACCAAACTTTTGCTGATATTGCCCATACCTGGTAATGCAGTTAATATATATTATAAGAGTGCCTCAGCCAGAAAACTCCTGTATCTCCTACAAAGGAATATTTGATGGCTTCTTAGAAATTATCATAAGAATGGTAGCACAGAAATTGGTAACAATGACAAACATAGAAGTCACTTGTCACTGACCAACATGACCTGTACCCAAAGAGACCTGAAAGTCCTGTAGCATGTAATTCCCATCCGTGTTTATTAGACAACTTCAAAAGATCTGCTCTTCATGTTGGAGCTTGAAGCTTCTTCTGTCGCACCTGTGTTTGAAATATCAGCTTCTGAAAATGGACTTTTACATAGCTCCTTATCATCCCTTTAACTGAGATTATCCTTCTTTATGTTCCCTTGCATAACATCATGGAAGATGCAAAAATTTCAGATACTTATTTTATTTGCAATCCAATCTTCTCATCATTTTATCTTCAGCAGCATGTAGAAGTTGGAATAAACATGCGGTTTTTATCTCGTGAAGACCATGGGAGGTAATTCAAATCAATGCTTGCTTTATGATAAAGCACTTTCTGCATGTAATACATCATGTAGCCTTGAGAAGCTCGTACAAGCCTTTCACTTACTTCTGTAATCCATGCATCATCACATTTATACCACTGATTCATTAGACGAAGGTAAGTCACATAGTGGCCTGATTCTAGCTTCCCAATATGGGAAACCATGGCAAATAGCTCGAATTCTGACGACAGTTCTGAAGAAATGTCTGATTCGTCACCCTCGAGAGCAAAAATCCTGTTACCAAACCTCCTCCGTATGATAGAAGAGGATAAATATGGCATCATGTCCAATGAGAAAGGAAACTGCAGATGTTGGTCAATCTTTTTTGACATTTTTTTAATAAAGGAATGCTGAAATCTCTTTATATGGAAACACAAGACCAATGGAAGCCGTCTGATTGACATCTGCTTCAATGAATCCTGCCTGACTTGACAGTGCTGGCAATATAATTTCTGGTCGGACCCCAACTTTTCAGGCCTCGTGAAAAGGTCCAAGGAACCCGTAAGAGTAGAGATTCTGAGATCTTTTTTCGTTTTGGCTGACTTTCCCGAGCCTGCATCTAAGCCACTAGCCAGTTCCAAGTCGAGAGATATGTCGACGCAGGGATCATAAGTTGTGGATGTGAACCCACATATTGCACATGTGACGTCAGATCTCAAAACCCCGGAAAATACTCTATGAGCAATACAGTGGCAGTCACCATTACCTTCATTAACACACAAAGTCTATCAAATGGATGGTCATGAAGCTCAATACTTCATAAATCAATGTTGGAATCTAGCTATTTCAATTACTTGACTTGCAAAGTAGAAAAAATGAAGGCTAAATAAAATCCTAACGAACAGATATAACAAACCCAGTAATCCCCCTGTTAGAGATTAGTATCTTAGATAAGGATTAGTTTGGTTGTTAGAGATTTTAGGTAATTTGAATTTTAAATAATTGTTGATTAGAGTCTCTTCATTGTATAAATTGAGATCAATTCTCAATTGAATGTTACGGTGAAATTATGGGAAGAAAGTAATTCTTGAAATTCTTTATGGTATCAGAGCGTGGGCCTAGCAATGATCTTGCGATCAAGTTAGGTATGATCTTGTGGGTATGATCTTGCTTCCGCAATTCACCGTCAAATTTTTTTTTATTTCAATAAAGAAAATCAGCATCTTCTCCCCTTTAATCATCACCTCAAGCCTTATGATCTTCTCAATCTCAGTTTGTACGATCAAAACTTCTGAAAGAGATTATGTCAGATCTGATCTAGTGGACCACCGGCACCGACAGACTCAAAGGGAGCGGGTTGCGACAGTGATGGATCCATAGACGGAATGGTGATCCCCAAGAAGAAGATATGATTGTTTTTACAAAATATTTAGAATTTATATTTTATTTTGAGATCAAGGGTTTCTATTTTTAATGTGAACAATCACAAATCTTTCCTATGAAAAGATTTTGTGATTGAGGGGGAATGTTAGAGATTAGTATCTTAGATAAGGATTAGTTTGGTTGTTAGAGATTTTAGGTAATTTGAATTTTAAATAATTGTTGATTAGAGTCTCTTCATTGTATAAATTGAGATCAATTCTCAATTGAATGTTACGGTGAAATTATGGGAAGAAAGTAATTCTTGAAATTCTTTACCCCCCTGTATGAGTTCTCAAACTTGTCATCAAGTGGGTCCCAGTCCCACAATTAATATGTCCTTGCCTAAAGAGGGCTAATTACACTCATCATGCAGGACACATGTGCACAGAAAATGGACAGTTAAAAGATATTTCCCAATTATCTACATTGAGTGTACATGTGTGGACCCTCTTTATGAGTAGCGGACTTTCTGAGTTTCAGGTTCAAACATATTCACCATGGTTTCCGCCTTTAGAAGGGAGCTGGATCTCACACCTGTGAATTCCTTGGCATGTTTTGTACGATGACTGGGATTGGCATATCCATCCACGGGATTAACGTAATTGTCCTTTGTCGTGATTAAGAGATCACAATTCCAGATACCTTTACCTTGAGGATTGGATTGCTCCTCTTTCTCATGAACTCTGTCGAGCATCGAAATAAAGAACTCATGAGCATCCTGCTGCTCGTAAGTGGCAAGATTGGCTGCATGCTGCCACCAGCTGAAAAAACCAACAAAAAAAATTTCACGAGTGAACCCCATCATCCTTTCCACTATCAGTCGATTTAAAGGAATATTTTTAAAATAGCTCGTACAGGAAAGACAAAATGGTAATAGTTCAAAATGAAACACTAATAAAAAAACAAAACATATTCAGAACTATTTACAGTTAAATTTCTCATAGAAGCCTCAGTCCATTGGCAACCACCAGACAGAATTCAAGAAACCGACCTTTGGTTGGTCATTCGATAAAAGAAAAACCCATAAAACATTTCATGTAACAGGATTAATGAGTAATATCTTTCAAGAAAATAAAAATAAAAAAAACATATAAAGAATCAGAGTAGAATATCAATGATCTAAATTCCCATTCATCAGCATGGTACAGGCCCTTTATGTTCATATAAGATTGTTATTTGATGCATATGGCAAACTAGCTAATAAATAGCAAGGAAAGCAGAGGTTGTTGCTCAGCTGGTTGGGGACATGCATGTGTGAGAGAGAGTAGATGAGTTTGAATCCTCATGAGATATATATATATATATATATAGAGAGAGAGAGAGAGAGAGTGGCATCACACTTTCCTATTCAACACACTTTTCCACTCAACATGCACTTTCTTACACTGATGAGTAAAACCATCTTGACAAATATCATCTATGCTGGGAAGGCTGATATTAAAAAATTCACCATCTTTTAGTTTTGGTTACCATTCTAGTTTAGTAAGTGTAGATTTCAAACAAAATCTATCCAAACAATCTTGGGCCCTTTCGTTTGATCAGTATTGAATTATGAGTGTCTATGCAATGCCTCTCCATTGAAGGGGCTAAAAGTGAAGAATTAAAGGTAAAGATTCTCAAGGGGCTATCATATAAGGGGCGGAACTAGGGAGGGGCTGGCAGGGGCCATGGCCCCCCTAAATTGCAAAAAAGCCCTTTAGATTACTTAAAATTTAAAGCTTTATTGCAATGGACCCCCAAGAATATTCGTATTCACAATGGCCCCCCCAATGTCCATATCCTAGTTCCGCCCCTGGCCATCATCCTGGAAAATTCAAACCAGGAAAGCGGCGGTCCCATCTAAATCTCTGCCTCTAGTCACTTGTCACCCTCTGGATACTTCTTAATAGGACCTCTTTACCATTCCTAGGAATTCAATACTTGTAAGCAAATGGTTCTTCTCAAAATCCATAACAAAATAAGATAGCCACACCCAATAATTTGATTAGAAGTTTGTAAAAATAACAAAGCACATTGAAAAAACGATGAAAGAATAATGGAGGAAAAAGTGAATAAGTGGAATTATATGGTAAAGGAGTAAAGGGATGAAACTAAGAATAATTCTAGAACACACAATAACACGCCAAAGACATCTGATAGATTACTCTTCCTAGTGAAGTCTTCCACTAAGAATGCAAGCTAAAAATAAAATCCCATGAACTACAATAAACAAAAGCACTGTAATTGATAGTGTAACTATAGAGAAAAGCATCAATACACACAAGAGTGCAAAGTAGAGAAAGAAGAGCCTAAATTACAATCAATGGAAGACCTGTAGAGAAATGGAGCAGGGCTGTAAGGCCTCCGATCGCCCGAAAAGACAGACGAAAAGATCGAATTCATGTCGCAAGCCAAACAGAGGGGATTCTCAGAACTCCTCCTGCAATTTTCATTGTTATGGCGATCGCTGAGGAAGTAATTCCTCAATGGGGGCGTGTGAAGCAATGCCTGGAGAACAGAATTCATGAAGCAGGTGTTGCCCAAATTGTTCAAACCTCTCAAACCCAATGGAAAGCGGGAATCCGACCCCCTACCCGCCTTCAAAACGTAATCTTTCGACACCTTCCTCTTCTTGTTCGCATTGGAACTCGAACCCAAATCTCCTCTGCAGACCTTGACGCCATTGGCGTTCTTGGGGAGCTCATCGATCTGCTTGAACATGACGGCCATGTCGAAATCTGGGTCGTACACCTGATCGCAGCACACGCAGCAGAAAAGCTCTGCTCTTTCCATGTCGACGGCGATCTCATGGCCATTCTCAGATAGAGAATGCAAGACGGCGTGGTTCGATTTGGGTGCAAGGCAGCAAGAAACCGAGGAGCAAATCAGGCAGAAATAAAACCTCCCCTGATTTCCAGAGCAGAAACTGCATCTGGGTATTTGAGTTCTATCTCTTCCAATGGCTGTTCTTCCATGTGGGGTGATTTTGAGGCTCTTTTGGAGAGAATTGTAGCCTTTCAGTCCATGTTTCTTCCTGTAATCTGCAAGATGAGAGCAGGGTTTTGGGTTTGAAAATGTGGGGTTTCTTCCAGACATCATGGTTGGGGCTGAAAGCTCTTGATCTGTGAAAAAAATCACAACTTTAGAAGAGAACAACTAGAGAGTTTATTGAAATTGAAGCAGATGATTTGGCCTCCGGATTTGGGAGTTTTAAGGGGTTTGAGAGAGTTTTGGGAGATATGGAAGAGTGTTGTTAATTTTTCAGCTGATTTGGAGGAAGAAGACGAAGATCAGAGATCAAAGGCAGTATCTTTTTGGGGACTGATAACTCCGTCTGCAACTTTTGTTGTTGATGTGCAAAAGGAGCCTTGCAGTGACCGACTTGTGTTTTGCTGTACAACAATGGACGTTTGGAAAATTTCAAAAAAGTACCCTAGGATTTGCATGTTTCTATTTTAAGAAAGACATTGAGAATGCATGTTTTAAAATGGAGTATTAAGGTTTTCCAACATGTTGCTAATGGGTAAGATTCATTTGGATTTGATTATTACTTTGTGTTGTTTAGATCAAACCCCTATTTTATTTATCCTGCTGTTTGGAAATAGGAAATAGTTTAACAATTGGTATCGTAGCCTCAAGTTACTTGTGCTTAATCTGAATAATCTATTCGGTTATTGCAATTGGAGTTTATTCCTTTCTTGTTTTTTAGTTGTATTGGGTGCAATGGATCATGTTTTAGTTAATTCCATTTAGACTCGATTACAGTTGCTATGAGATCGCTACAAACTTATAAACACAAAATAAAAATTGAGTCAATGGCAGTCTGAGTCGAGCATGAGTCGCATTTCAGGCAAATCAGAATAGAACAAATTCTTACTCTCTTTATCTTTGATGGTTAGTGTAGAACAAGTTCTTACTCTCTTTATCTTTGATGGTTAGTGGGAAGTGGGAACTTTGTTATGGAGCTGTTGATAAAATAACTATGATCTCTTGGTTGGAGAAAGTTTTGGATCATATGGAAAGAGGTGACAATATTCGACTCTCCTTACCTAAGTCGAACACTACCTAGTATTCAAACCAATTAGCTAATGGATTGGGTTTGGGCTAAGTTTGTTTCTGCTGCTTAACATGCTAACCAAATTAACATGGCTCATTCTTTGACTCTTGACAATTTTAACTTGAATGTGACCTATTAACCAAGTGATTGTATTGATATTTCTAACTCTATTAATAAACGGGTAAATTTTATGCTAAACATGCGCATAGTACTCTCACTATTCGGCCCCTTCAAGCCGGTCTCTTTATCTTAACCTAGGACCACGGTTTGATTTTGGATGTCAAACCTGCGCTACCACACATGGGTCATATGGGATTTATCTGGCTCCCTCTGCGCTCGGAGGGATTAGTCTGACCCAAAGGATTAGGACACCCTTCATTGTATATATAAAAAATATATATTTGTCGGTTATATGATTTATTTGCATGGCATTTAACACGATAAATTTGCTACAATTGTTTTTAGATGACACCCTGTCAATCATCTATGACCTTCTTGGCTTATAAATAGGGCATTATTCATTTCAAATTAAAACGCTCTTACCCTTTTCAAAGCATTGGTCTCCAGTGTTCACACAAATTTTATTTTAACTTCTTAAAGGGTAGTGTCATTACTTCCAAACTAAGCTAACTCAGCCAAGGGTGCTTGAGCCCATGTTCAGGCATGCATACAAACTCGATAGTTAAAAAAAAAAAAAAAAAAACTGCAAACAGAGTAAAAAATAGATTTTTATGATTTCTTATATTTCCTCAATCAATTGAGCTTCCATTACAGTATTGCTAAGTTGGAGTTTTTCTTTTTTACCTTGTTAGGAAGAGTTCATCATTTCAAAATAAATATGGAAATTATTTTTTATTTATTCTAAATTAGAGCCATAGAATTGTTGTCGAAAATATTTGGTATAGGAAAAATATATGTATAAAACATGTCGATTTAAGATTACAACAGAGATTTATTTTACTTTTTTTTCTTTCTTTATCAAATTATCTAATAAACCACGATTTATTTCATAAGTTGCACAAATGATCGCAAACAAGCAAGCATATAACACATTTGCAAACATACCGCACTCTATACCAGACCATATGGTTTATTGCTATGGGGAACTTAGGGATGACCTAGTAGTAAAGGCATGCACTCCCATCCCACTCTCTAGGGACCGATTCCTGGTGGGTGCCTTGACTCCTCTCCAACTTGGCCACTGAGCCAAGCAAACACAAAAAAGAAGAAGAACGAAAGTGTGTGTGTGTGTTGGTTGGGGGGGGGGGGGGGGGGGGTGGTTTTTTAGTAGTAGGATTGTTTTAAACATTATAACATAATAATTATTTAATTATATTTATTCTTAAATTAGGTTTAAAATCTAATTTAGGTTCCAACCTCTTTATCTTGTTCTCTCTTTTCCTCTTCCAGTCTAAACCATCTTCACATTATCTAGCTTCTCCGTAGTGCTGCTATGATTATTGATTGTTTGATTAACTGTGCACTTATCTGGACCGTGAAATTTTGTAGGCCGTTACTTAAGTGGTTAAGATAATAATCCGAGCCTCCGTCACCATATGCAGAGCCATGGGGGGAAGATCTTTTGTTCTCCCTCCCCAATTCCATCAGCAAGTGGGGCCCAAGTGGGCCCCGCAAGCAAGGGAGGACCTGGGAAGTTCAATTGGGGAGGGACAAATGTAAAAAAACACATTAACCTATAAAATATGTAGTTTTTTTTTTTTTAAATCTTTTAACTTTTTTCAGGGATGGGTCCCCCAGACCAATGTGCCTGGGTCCCCTTACCACAAACATAAAGTGCTCAGCAGAGGGGGGACCCTTCAAAGAAATACTTACGACGACTGTAAAGTCAATGAAACAAGACACAAAACAAGGTTTAATACATTATAAACTATGTTCCTCCGTTGTCTCTTTACACTTCATCTTCCTTTTGAATTGGTCAATAATACTCCACTTTGGGGCCAATTTTTGAAATTCTGATGAAATGAGGCTGGGGTTTCTAACTTTTATAGGATCTTCCAAACATTCATTGATTGGAATGCTGTTGGGAATTCCTAGAGTTGGGTTTGTTGAGAAATGCTGGACTTCTGATATGAGACCGAAAGGGATCCACAGGAAAAATGGCAACCAAGCGGCTTGACAGTGTTATTGTTGTCTGTGAAAATAAACTGGACTTTCTTGTCAAAATTCCAGGAAAAAGAATTTCCCCTCTTTGATGCATCCTGAAATTTGGGAAATTTATGCCTTTTATAGAGAGTGGCACCCACCATATGGCCACGGCCTGCTATTTAGGTCATGTTAACTCACACATCTCCGTAGATGGGGCCGCCAGTTGAGTCCCACCATTCATAATATCTCAATTACGGGTGTTCATGGTCCGGGAAAGCCCGCTTTTGGCCAGGCCTGGATCAAGTGATGGAAAGCCAAAGCCAGCTCCGCCCTGTAAAGGAATGTATGTAATTTAATTTAATTTGTCCAAACAATTACTTGAATGCCCACAAAATTGAAAAAAGTCCGTTTCGGCCTGACTCGATTGATGAAATGGGTGAGCTTGGGCCTAACATTTACAGCCCGTATCAGGCTTGGGCAGGGGTGAAACAGTGTTTCTAAAGTCATGTCGGGCATGAATATGCCCTAGCCCAGCCATCAACACCCCTAATCTCAATCATCATGCCCTGCCATGTAGGTGTCTCAATGCATGCATCTAATTGGGTGGGGCTGCTGCACACGGTATGCATCATGGTTGAACCCACCTTATATTTTGTCTCCATTGATAGCCCGCCCACGTGCATAATTGTTGGTGGGCTCTACCAAAGACAAATCGCAACATTGTTTGGGTCCTACAATGTGTGTGTATGTGTTATTCTTTTATTTTTTCCATTCATCCTTAGCTAAAGGGCTTTGGAGCCCAAGAGACATGCACATGAAACAATAAACGCTCACACATGCAAGGAGAGAGGTTTTGCAAAAGAAAAGAGTGAAAACTCGCAAACGAAAGAAGTGAGCGGATGCCAGAGTCAATCCGTAGTCATCTAAGTAAAGGGTGGGGTTGCCAACCAATTGAGCAACCCCCCATTACAATTCCTGTGTTCTACGTTGCTTATGAGATTTGTGCAATTACTTGTTATTTTCGGAATCTAAATATTTAATCAGAAATTGGATTTGGGAAATTTCAGAGTGAGTCTTTCTCCATTATTTTCTTTTCCAACTGTGATATTAATAAGCGGGGCATCCGAGGCACCTCAAACTTTCCACCAATTAAATTATTTTAAAAAAATGGCTTTTAGGAGTGTAATCCGAAAATTGAAGTAATATGTTGAGTTCCAAGTTCGTGGGTCAGAATGAAGGTGTAATCGAACCCGGACCCTAGACGCATTTAATTACTGGAATCCAAATATAAGATCAAAACTTGATTATTAATTGATAATAATCTAATCTCAAGGGGTAGCTCAATTGGTTTAGAACCATGTTTTGCAACCGGAGGCTGTAGGTTCGAATTGCTCTACCACACTAGGGGTATAGGGGAGTTTATCTGGCAGATGGATTAGTCCAGCCTAAAAAGTTGGGTAACCCTCCGATTGCCCAAAAAAAAAAAAAAAAAAACCAGTAAGAACCACGGGTAATTAAAAAAAGAAAAAAAAAGTTCCCATTTGCATGATCCGGGTCAAGTTAGATCCGGCCCTAATTAGTAAAGTGCCAAACGTAGCATGGACAGCAGTTAGATCCGGGTCAAGTTCGACTGACCCGAATCGAAAATGTAGGCGGGAGAATTCCCGCTCTGGCTGATTCCGCTCCTTTTATTCCCGCCCTGGCTCCTTCATCTTCTTTTGCCAGTTAGTGTTTGTTGAGTCCCGAGAGAGGGAGAAATGGGAGCTCGCTCGCTCGCCTGGAGACTATCGCAGTGCAGGTGCTCTCCTTCTCCTCTTCTTCTATTTTTCAGTCGTCTGATTGATCAACTGAAGGGATTGAGTGGTTATGGGAGAGATTCTGAGAGTGGGGTTTAGGGCTTCTATGGTTTTGATGTCACCAGGTTTTGTTGATGTAATGGAAGTTTGAGATTTGGAGTTGTTTGGTGATGTAAGTTTGGGGGTTTGAAAGGGTTTTCTGGGATGGAAAAGGGGAAGATATGAGAAATACTTTGATTATTTTGTTTCTTAGGTGTATCACTGCCATTCTAAGTATATTTTTTTTTATAAATTGCAGTCATGAGATCATTAAAAGGATTGAGTGGTATAGGAAACATGGGAGAGAAAGGTATGTTTAAATTTTGTTCCCAACTTTGCTAATTTCATGTTGTTTTTTTTTCTTCTTCTTCTTATTTTCTTTGTTATTTGTATAGTATGCAACATTCATGTTATCATTTGGACTACTAATGGCAACATCAGTCCATCTTCGCCATCTTCGGCTAAGTAACATCTGTTGCCAACTTGCCATCCCTTTTCATTTGCACCCACAACCCAAATCACCCAACTCCCCTATTCTCTTAACTGCCATTCTGTTTCCTTCCCCTCCCTTTTTTTTGGTTTGTTTTAGTTTTTCCCTTCTATATCCATTTTTTCCATTTTCAGCAAGTGTAGTCATCTTTTGCGCTCATTCTGTGGATTATGTTCTTTGAGGTTTGCATTGTGTCTTTATGGCCTTAGCACTTCATTCCAAATCCATTCATCAATTCATCACTTAGAGTGCCATGCAGCAACTCGGTTGCCCATGTATAAAAAATTTCAAAAAATACACCGTTAACCTTATCTACATGAAAAATGATTAGCAAAATGCATTGGTTTCTGCAAATTTACGCGTGCTCCATTTTTTCTAATGATGATTAATGTTGTGTTTTATGTATTTTGAATTTTTATTATGTATAGATGGGTGCTGATTTACCAAAAAAAAAAAGAAGAAGGAAATGTATTGTTTGAGCAACAACTACACATTTTGGAGGCAATCTGGAATAGGGAGATGCATGTCCATCTTTTTAAATTTCAAGAATAATAGTTTCATTTTCATTTCATTTGTGAACATTTGTTTGAATTGTGTGATGGAAAGTAAAAGTAGATTAAGATAATACACATAAAGAACAGGTAAAAAATTAGCTAAAAGTATGTCAAATATTATTTTAAACTAGATTCTTACAAAAGCATGAGTGAAGAGAATGGCCTTATTGAGTTATTGTGGTGGTTACAAAAAGATTTAATTTAATTTTTTTTGTTTTTCTTGTTCGTTATCTCGAAGGACATTATTTTTACATATGTTGACATATTAAAGGGTCTTAAGTAGAATCCCACCAGCGAATTTTATAGGAACTAACTTTTTGTTATTCTCTCTTCTGCAATTAGATACATGGTCAATCATATCCCTATAAAGTTTTTCTTTTGGTACAGGGACATGTTATTTTTTCATTTGTTTATGACACCGGATATAGTTAAGAAATGGCTTAGGTACTAACCTCCATATTGGCGTTTGTGTTTCTGTGCCTCTCAGATAGCATCCTCTAGAGCTAGCTGAAATTTTTTTCGAAAGACTTTGACAGAGGATGACGGTAGACTTCTTCAAACACTCCTCCCGTTTTTATTTACGTGCGGGGTTTAATATTGGACTGACTCTTACTTGGCATAAAAGGTGGAAATGGTGGCCACCCACACATACGGTATATGTGCTATATCTTTTAGCATCATTTTTTTTTCGTGCCGTGGAAGGAGAGGCACCTGTAGACAACAATGGTGGAGAGTTTTGAAAACAATTTTTATTTCATATTACTCCACCAGCTATGGAGATGGGAGGGTGGGGAGGGCTGACTTGCAGTTGCAGGTTTAGGTGACCTGGTGGGTTGGAACAACTATCCAACATCTCAAAAATAGTCATAGACCATGCATTGATCACTGCATTGGTGGAGAGATGGAGGCCATAAACGAACACATTCCATCTACCCCGTAGGGAGGCCAAGATCACATTAGATGACGTGGTTTATATCTATGGCCTTCCCATTGAAACTTCTGTACTTGCATATGTGATAAATATCAAATAGTTGCGGAGAGAAAACAAAAGGTTCCATGATTCGTTAAGAAGGAAGTTTGGGAGAGGTTCGTCAACATTCAATCAACGGCAGAGGCTCAAGCTCAACGGCAGTGTGGGAAGAGAGCTAGGCAAGCAATGTAAAGCCTGCACACCTCTGGCAGGAAAGGCCAAGCTCTTGTTGCAAAAGAGTTGGTGAGAACTATTCATAATTTGGTTACATTTTCCATTGAATTTAACGTGCACTTTGACTGATTTCTTACCTTTTTAGAGGCAGAAAAACCCATAGAGAGGTTAGTCAGGCAGATGTCTATATGTTGAGACCCACACTAAGAAGGATGGGACTGTGACGGGCGAAGAGTTGGTAAGATTATTTTCTTATTCGTTTTTTATTATATCATGGAATGCAATATAAAGATGGAATCCATTTTATAGTTATATCTAACTTAATTTTGGCTACTTGTAAGACATTAGAGGTAGAGTTAAACATTAATAAATGTTACCCTTTGTGGGTTTATTTTCATTGGTTCATTTCTTTGTTTTGTTTTTTGTTTTTTGTTTTTTGTTTTTTTTTTGTTTTTTTCTGAGACATTGTTTCATGTGCTTCACATTTTCCTTTGCAACTTGTAATTCTGATCAATTAGTCTGTGGCAAAAAAAAAATGATCATAATTACTTTTGATCACAAAAGTATCAAACTTATCTGTAAGCGCACAAAAATTCACAGACCCGGGGGGGGGGGGGGGGGGGGGGGGGGGGGGAGTGATTTTGAGG
Organism: Umbellularia californica; assembly: GCA_028538565.1. Lineage (NCBI taxonomy): Eukaryota > Viridiplantae > Streptophyta > Magnoliopsida > Laurales > Lauraceae > Umbellularia > Umbellularia californica. The sequence goes on along the minus strand of JAPQWN010000006.1, from coordinate 74,762,573 downwards.
CCCACTGGAAGAGGACGGAGGCTGGAGCTCCTTGTAGGTGGTTGTGATAGAAGAATCGGTGCCTCGAGCCTGAAAGGGGAGGAAGAAGAAGGTCAGAGGACCCTGGCTTGGGCAGCGCAGGGCTCTCCGATGCCTTTGTTAGTTGCAGCCTTTGTTAGTTGCAGGTGCAGGACTAGAACAGAGGTAGGAGATGAAGTGTGGGAGGAGACGGCGTACCAGCAGCATGTGGATAGCCCTCTCTTTTTACCTGTTGAAGGCTTCTGTATTTATAGAGGAGGAGAGTGGACTTTGGGACAAGCATTTGAGAGGCTGTCCCATCGTAGCCCACTCTGTCCCATCGGACCATACCCTGAAGGATGGGCGGTGTAGCTGTGTCAGGGATTTGGGCGGTGCCCTTATCCTGTTGCCGTGGCACGACAGCTGTCCATGGCCATCCCGATCAGCAGTCTGACCGAGACCGAGATGGAGCATGGCCAAGGCTGAACTCCTGGTCTCATGCTTGTACCGAGACCGAAGCCAAGGGGGCACGTTACCGAAATGGAGCACTTGGCCTATAGCTGAGGTCGGCATTCATGCCTTTGTCGAGGCCGGGACCTGAGGTCGGTCGCCTTGGGGAATACCCCCACACATTATCCACTCGAAGTACTGGTAAAAACATTTGTACTCGCACTGTCCTCATTAGTATGAACTGTTCAATTGCTCCAGGATTCTATCAACCTCTGGTATCGATAAATATAGTAATATTTAACATCTTCACTAAGTCAAGGATTAATCACCTTTTAATATTCACCGCAAGATTAGGTTTACTCATATAGTGTATGAATTTACTCATATTTCCCTGGTTAGCTATTTGATCCTGGCTTGTTTAGCACATGGTTCATTCTAATGCACTAAATTCACTTATCATTTGTTTATAATACACTGATTCTTGTATTTTTCCTCTGGATTCTGTTACTTGGAACCCATTTGTTGGATGGATTGGAGACTGAATAAAATGTTAACATCCACTCATCTTTGATGTTGGAGCTTCAGACATCTCAATGTGTATCATGCACAAGGCAATAAAGGAATCAGTTGATCATTTGCTTATTACTGCATCATGGCAACTGGTTGGGACTTGTATGCTTTTGAACTATTTATTAATGTCTATGTCCTTTTTTTTTGGGGATCGTTTATTCTTTCTGAAGTGGTGGATTTGGTTGAATATGGTGTGTGGGTTCTCGTGCATGTTTTCAAGAGGTAATGTCTTATGGAGACTGCTCTCTTGCAAGCTTTCTTTATAGCATCTTTTGGATCTTTGGAACTTGGTGGCCCGATGATCAAGTTACCTTTAAATTGTGTTGAATTCACCCATAATGGGTGGAACCAGTTGATGAACTCTGCAGATATGGAGCAAAATAGCAAGCGATTGATCAAAAGTTGTCCTTGTTAAAATCAGTTGATCGGAAATGTAGCATAGGTGCCCTCTTGAATCCTGATGAATAACGATCTTGCTTTCGGACCGTGCATTAAGTCAGGTAGGTTTATGTTCGTTCTTAAAGTAAATTAAACTCTTGGTATAATGCATAGGTGGGTGGGAAACAACTGGATCCGTTGACAAGGCATATCCTTACTGATCCTTGACTTGTGTTATATCTTCTCTGCTGTTGGCTGCTATTCTCGACTGGTGCTAACTACTGACTGTACATGTGCTAGTTGTTCTTGTACTGGTTGCTGTTGCAACGACATGTTTGTTGATAGCTCAACTTGAATAGTGGGATCCTTACCACATTCCAGCAGTCAAGGGTTCTCTCCAAACTTATTACGTGAATATGCCTTTCATTCTCTAATGTTTTCAGTTCTTGGGTTTGTGAAGTTCGAATTAGGGCTGTCAAAGGGCCGGGCCGAGGTAAGCCCTTATCCTACCCTCACATGTGCGGGCAAGGCCTAACCGAGCAAAAGCCCTCGAAATTCATGCCGGGCTTGTAATTTTTAGGCCCTTACCCTACCCTCAAGGGCTAGGGCCGGGCTAGGGTCGAAAGGAGGAATTTTTTTTTTAAAGAAAATAAAATTTTCTTACATCACTGGATAACTGAGGCATCATTGGCTTTGGCAAAAGCCTTGGGCAAGAATTGTTGGTTTGTATTAAGTCTAGGTCTCTTGGTACGTGATTATTAAAGTATCTAGTTATGTAGTTAATTCCATTTCTTTTAGCATTATTTAGTTGTTTCTTACAATACATACACTTAGCAACACGGCATTATTTATTTATTTTTTATTTTTTAGAACTTTCAATTGTTCAAAATGATTTCAAATACTTGATCTTTTTGAGCAAAATGCTGAGCGCAGTGACTTTTGATAGCATGATTAATAGCAACTTTAATATTAGAGAGGGAGAGATCGAAAATGAGAAGAGGCTGGTTTGAACTTTTGTTTTGTGAGGTTTACCCAACGATGAAGAAAGAGATTTTATAGAGAGACATTTTTAGGATTAAAAGACCACATTACCCTTCAATATAACTGTTGCAGTTTACCCCATGTGGGGTAATTACATGCCCCAAATAAGTGAATGGGACTATTGGCTGGGAATTTAGATAAGTTCTGATTGTTGTAAATAGAGAAAAGAAAAGACTTGGTTGGGCCTGGGTCTTACAAAATTTTCAAAAGGCTCAAGTTGCTTAGATATATTATAAATATATCATGTTATATATTTTATATTAGTACTTAATAACCGGGCTGGGTCGGGCCCATTTGGGTTGGAAAAGTCAAGCCCTAGCTGAGCCCTCAATATTATGGGCTTTTCAAAATCGGGCCCTACCCTACCCTTGGGCTTTAGGACAAAAAAAGAAGCCCTCGCTTTGAGGGCTTTTGCGGGTTGGGCCCCCTCGTCAAAGGGCCGGATTGACAGCCCTAGTTGGAATGCACGGTCATTGTTTATCTATTTTTGTAGTGCATTATAGACCTCCTAGATTTAAGTTATCCATCTTTTGTAATTACATTTCCTCGAATTATATCCTAGTTGAAAAAATATGTACTATTGTTAAGTCCATCCATTTTTGCAGAAAAGGATTAAGAAAGTAGTTATGGATGAACCCTCCAATGTACACAACGATGTGGTTGCACAGGTATATATGCAGATTATTGTTTTGATTTATTTTTTTATAAGACTTACATGCTGTATTTTATATAAAAATCTGGGTACGTAAGTAAAAAAGTCGACCTATCTCAACCCAAATAGTACTGGCTAGAGGATTTCCAATTTGGCCTGGGTAGATGTTGGGAATGTGCAAGTTTCATTGCCTGATTTATGTCCTTTTTTCTGTTATGGTGGGGTGGTAGTGAGAATGGAGCTTCCTTTTCTATTCACTATGAGGAAGGGGGAACACATGCATTGCAAGCCAATCATATTATTCGTTATGGTTGGGTGGTAGTGAGAGAAGAGCTATCTTGTTGATCTTCTCAAGTTATTTAATTTAATTTAATTTTTTGCGTAGGTTCTTAGTCTTGATACTCGAGGATGCGTCAAGGGACTGGGTTTGGGTGTTTCAAGGACTTCTATGCATTATACCAATCCCTACAAAATAGCCTTGCAAGATGAGCAAGCATCGGGAGTGGCCATACGGGTTGAAGTGGAGCAGTTGAAGGAAACTTTAGAAATGCAATTAGCGGAGGAGGCTAGGCAATGCAAGGAGGATATTGAATGTTTCTTTGCATCCTTTTCTCTCTCAGGTATCAAGCAATTATAGATAAATAGGAGATTCCTAAATTTAAAATAATGTGTGGATTTCTCATATGGTAACATGCATCAAATGTTGCTAATTGTAGGTGAGACATTATTTCCAACACAGTCGGACCTTGCAACAATCGCATGTAGAGGTATACGTTTGTATAAGTTGATGCACTTGACGAAGAGGGCCGCATGCATTGTTGCTTAGGGCTGAGTGGTGGGTGTCCTAGATGAGATCATTGAAGGAAGTGTTGACTTGTTAACTAAAGAAGGTTCTAAATGATTATAAATAGTTAGTTATATTCATACCAAAGGTTTCCTAAGCTTGAACGTATATAGGAAATATAGTGTCTTTGATGACATCAAAGTGACATCAAAGACACTATGTTTCCTATATACGTTCAAGCTTAGGGAACCTTTGGTATGAATATAACTGACTATTCTATATGTGAAATTACAGCGAGCAGTACCAATGACCGTCGAAAAAAAAAAGTATGCATAAAAAAAACATAAAGACAAGTAGCTTGACAACTAAATGTTAATCTAAAGGGAAACTATCAACTTACCTTGTCTGATCCCGTGTTAAAGTATGTGTCTAATTTACTCTCATTCCTTATCCCCATTACTAGTTAATATATTCAACTATAATAATATTAGAACTTTAGGAAGAACCACAATATTTCCTTGTGTCTTCACACAAAAAACCCTTTTGTCACAACTTTCACAAAAATAGTCTTTCATTTCTTCTTCTTTTCCTATGCACCGACCAAGAGTTAGACTAACACTATCTAGGAAGACTTAGTCTCAAAAGTGACTCTTCAAACGAGGACAATTGCTGCATTTCTGCTTATATTTGATATTTTTCCGAAAAAAAAAAAAAAAAACAGACCTAACAAGGCCGCGTTGTGTGCAACTCTGTATTTTTTCAAAAAAGAATAGCATAAATTCGTGGGAATTTTACTGTTGGAGTTTTTGAAAATACCGATTGATCTCTGATTAACTGTTAAAAAACAATAAAAACTCGAAAAATCTAATTAATCATAATCAATCAATATTATCATAAAAAAACTATTAAATAGTCGGATATAGTTGATATTCAAATGAAATCTTCGGGTAAAAATGCATCAGTCTTGGTAAAAGCTGCATCATGTATGTGTTCACGAAGGGAGCACACATGCGTCATTGATGTGGTAGAGACCCTGCGGTAGGGAATAGCCTGTGTGCTCCATTCGTGAACACATGATGCAGCTTTTACCAATGCTGATGCATTTTTACTCGAAGATTTTATTTTGAATATCAACTGTTTCATACTATTTAATGGGTTTTTATGATAATATTGATTGATTATGCTTTATTAGATTTTTTGTTGTTTTTTTGACCGCTAATTAGAGATCAACCTGGATTTTCAAGAACTCCATCAGCAAGATTCCCACAAATTTATTCTATACTTATTTGAAAAAAATACAAAGTTGCACGCAATGAGACCTTGTGAGGTCTGTTTTTGGCGGAAAGATCAAATTGAAGTTGAAATGCAGCAATTGTCCTTGTTCTAAGGACATTGAAGAGTCATTTTTGAGACTAAGTCTTCCTATTTAAGAAACAGATAGTGTTAGTCTTTCTCTTGATCGCGGTGGGAAAAGAAGAAGTAATGGAAGACTATTTTTGGGAAAGTTGTGACAAGAGAGTTTCATGCGTAAAGACCATCACAAGGAAATATTATGTTCTTCCTAAAATTCTGATATTGCAGTTGAATCTATTAACTAGTAATAGGGATACATTGGAAGGAAAGAGAGTAAATTATACACATACTTTGATACGGGGTTAGATGAGGTAATTTGATAGTTTCTCTTTAGATTTGTTGAGCTACTTGTCTTCAACGGTTTAGACGTGGGTCTCACAATAATTGAGTTTTCGGGATTTGGGAAGAGTAAACCTTACTAACTGGCTTTCTTAAACTAGGTACGGGAAGTCTTGAATGCAAGAATTGGACTTCGCTACTCCTTGTCCAAGAGAATCAGAAGTCATTAAACTCCTGCTTTTGAGACCTTGTTGCAACAACAGAAGCTTTCAATTCAATTTTATCGTGGCTTTTGCAATAAGTTCTGCAGACATGGTAGGTGGCAACTTTTTTCCTCTCAGTCACAGAAATACAATCTTCCTTTTCTTCGTCTATATATATATATATATATATATATATATGGGGGGTCTTCATATGCATCCATCCCTCACCATTTTTGGTGAGGGACACCCCAAAAGGGGAAGTTTCAAGTACAAAAGTGAGGAAGTACAAAGGTGTACTTCCTCACTTTTGTACTTGAAACACCCTCAAAAGGGGTGTCCCTCACCAAAAATGGTGAGGGATAGATGCATATGAACATTTCCCTATATATATATATATATATATAGATAGATAGATATACATGCATCTCGCCCCCTCTCACTCACCCTTTAAAAAAAATACTCATTTCCTGTAATTCTTTCTTCACTTCTCGGCCTTCTTCTATCTCCGAAGTTCCCTGCTGCAGATGCCTCCAGCAGGCTGAATCCATCCCTACACCCATCTCTCCAGTCATACTCCTTCCAACCCCCCACCTCTTCACAGCTCCTTCTCCATCTTCTTTTTGCATGCTTGATGAGTCTGGATGATCAAGAGAGCAATGGAGATGGGAGCTCACCACTGGGATTGATGAAAGAGTTGGAGATGGGAGCTCAACAGTTAGTGCAGGTGTGCACCTTCTTTTCTTTTTCTTCTCTCTTTTGTCATATAATGGGTTTGGGATTTTTTTTTTTCACAAACAAAGGGGCTGAGGGGTTCTGGTAAAGATTTTGACAATGGGGCTTCTTTGGTGTAATGGAAGTTTTAGATTTGGAGAGTTTGGGATCTGACCAATGGGTGTGGCCGCAGACTTGGGTTTAGATTTGGTTGATGAAGAATGGGTTTTGAAAACAGCATCAGTGTTTGAAAAATGACTAATGAAAGTGTTTATTCTATTGGGTGGCATTAGCATAGGAATAAGTATGCAAGTTCTATATGAGTAATTCAACAAAGTTAAAGATAATTTTTATCTTACATCTTGTGCAGAATAGGTGAAAAAGTGTGCGAGTTCTATATGACTAGAGCATTACAAGATCCAGGACTCCTGTTAATTCATCTAGGGCCACACTTGAATTGGGTTAGCTTCAGGTTAAGGTACAAGTCCCAACTTCTAGTAAGTAGTATCCATGACTGAATCCAGTTGTATTGGTTTGGGTCAGGTCCAGGGTTATAAACTAAATAGCATATAAATTTTAATAAAAAATACTATAATGCTACAGCATTACTATCATATTTGGGTCCATGTTGATTCCATCACATAGGATCCAGAACCCAGATCCACCAGTTATTTGGCCCTGGGCTCAAACCTAGCCCACCAAGTCCGAACTTAGACCAAAAACCAGCATTTTTTGGGCCACGTCCAGTTGGGTCTCAAGTCCAACATGAACCATTGACAGACTCAAATCTCCTGTTGCTACCAATCTGTTCCTAACAGTAATGCAACTAAAATTATTAGATCTTACCCCATTAGATCTAAACCTGTACAAAACCCTGAATTTTCTGTGCCAGGTCTAAACTTCATTTTCGATTGTAACTTCATAGCATATTATAATTGATTGGGATGCTATTACAATTTGTAATTACCTTCATAGCGGCATCAATTGATTGTCATGCATGCAAAAGTAACTTCGTAGCATATTACAATTTTCGAAAAGGTAATTACAGATTGTAATCAATTGATTACAGGTCTAAACTTCCTAACATTAGATCATGTAATAGGTAACAATTGATTGGGATGCTATGAAGTTACAATCTTCTATTGCAGATGTCGCTACTGTAATGGAATATGGTAAAAGGGACTTGAGATAATATTTCATTCATGTAATTAAGCTACTGTTTTACTGTAGTTGAAAATGAGATGTTATGATCTGTTCTACTGTAATATTATGATCTACCATTTTGTGACATAAATGTAATTTAAGTTATGTAGGTTTATGGAAGCCTTGTTTAATGATTCTATAATTTTGCTGGGGAGGAAGACATTCAGTTTAGTACGGAATTTTGGTAAAGGAATGAGTATATCTACTACAATTATTGATTCTTCAGAGAGTCTGCATTGCATCTTCAGTTATTATTATTATTATTCTTATTGTGGTTGTTGTTGTTGTTGTTTACTTTTTTTTTTCCTTGTATTAACAGCGCCTTCATGAGCATGTAGAAAGGATTTTGATTTCCTAGTCATTGATAGTGCCCTTGTATGGGAAGTGCATGTTGATGTTACCTTGATGGCCTGTAATGGTGTTAAATGTTAGTGTACTACAAATAAATTGCTGGGACTTGGGAGTTGGATTGAATAGTGATGAAATATTGTTGTATGCACAGAAAAAGACTTTAGGTTCTGAAATATTGTATCATAATGATTTTTGGGTTGAGCTACATACATTGCTGTATTATGAATGTTTGAAGGGTTGCATGTTTGATGAATGTTTTGAGGAGTTATTTTTATGAATGTTCTATGTATGTAAAAAGTTTTTTTCCTGCGTCAAATTGTTACATAAAAGATGAGTGAAGACTGTTAAAGTGAATATAGGATGTGTGAATGCTGGAGCAAGTTCCTAAAAAATACAGGGATTTGACATAAAAGATGAGTGAAGACTGATGACTGCTAAAGTGAATGTAGGATGTGTGAATGCTGGAGCAAGTTCCTAAAAAATACAGAGAAAATCCCTGATACACCCCACATCTCCATTAATTACCAATAAAATGTACAGAATGATAGGAGTTCAGTTTTGCTCTATCCCATGAATTCAAAGCAACAGTTTTTTCCGGGTATCCTAGCTATAGGGGGCTGGGACCCCACGGGAGATGATAGTAGACCTCGGAAGAGGTATCAAAACCAACTGGTGAGGGAAGGTGGCATGTCCAAGGTTCGAACAGTGGGCAGATAGGTGAAAATTGCCACCACTTATCAACGAGCTAAATGGTGCTGTTCTCCAAAAGTAACCTTAATTTGTAATTCATCTGTCACAGGCCGTGAGAAGTGGTGGTTGCATGAGTTCATCCACATACTATCAATTAAGATGCGCATACTTCATTGTCAATTTGTTGCTAGAAATCACCATGTTATTTTTTCACTAAAATGTCAGGATAGTTCATGGCTAGTTGGCTACTGGTTGCTAATGTGTCAGGATAATTCATGGCTAATGGATGAACAATTTTGTTACCAGGGCCCACATTTTGGATTCTGGTCATCTATCAATCAGGTGCTTCCAAGGAATATATGACATATTTATTAATGACTGTGCAGGGCCAGATTCTTTTCTTATGCAGTTGCCCAACCCTTTCAAGTATGGGAGCCCCCATGGTGAGCCCTGGCTCTCACTTAGAGGGCCCCACCTCAGCACGTGTACAATGATGGAGGCTCTGATCATCATCAGCCTCAATTGTCCAGGGTCAAAAAGTTTTTGCTGTCCAAAATTAGCGAAAACTGGATCCGGTGATCCAGTTCATTCGGATAGGTGACATTGTGGGAACAATGTATGTAAAAGAAATTGATAAATCCTATGATATCATGGGACTGTCTTATGATTTCGTGACATTTATGCAACATTTTAGGAAATTTCTTTCAAATGATAGAACCTGAGAAATGGTGGTTAACGTCATTTTTTTCGCATTTTGTAAAAAAATGAATTCACTTCTTGGTTGTAGAAATTGTATAATATAGAAACCAATAAACCCCTAATATCATGGGATATGATGCAAAAAAAAAAAATGTTAACCAAAATCAAGCAACTGTGGTGATATTATCTGAATTTTGAGCATAAAATTTGGAAAATGTGGTTTAAAGAGGACTAATATGTCAAAACCCCTATAACATGCCAACCAATTGTTAATGAATTGTATCCCAGAATCCACTGTTTATATGATCATAGCTGTACTTAAAATGGCAGTGTTCCAATTAGTCGTTTTCAATAATTATACATGCATTTTAACATAAATTTTTTTTTTTTTTCCGTCCATCATCTTCACATACGTTCACAATCACCGTATAATTCAATAGCTTGATTTTTTGTGCTATTCCGATCTCCTGAGCTCTTGTAGAAAATGCAGCTTTTTTCTAAATGTGCCGTAGTAGTTCAATGTATAACGTTATAGCAAAAAAAAAAGCTTGCAAAATGCCACTAGACCCGCTTTTCACCTGTCAAATCTGACCTGCTTAATATAGGAGTCGGGTTGTCGGTTCGGTGAACATAAGAGACCCTATAAAAAAATAGAAATTAAAAATATAAGAAATTATAAAATTATTGTTAACTATAATAAATGAAAAATTATTTGTTCTCCTTTCCTTTATTTTTCTTTCCTTTTCATTTTAAGTCATCTCTAAAATCAACAATATTTTTATTTCATTTTTGTAAGAGTCAATACCATCTCAAAAAAATTCCTAACTGATGCAGGGGCCATCCATATTATTGGATGGCCACATGATGGAGGGCCAAAGCCTGATTTAAGAGAAGTTGCAATGGTCCATACCATTCCCCCTAGGTCCACCCCTGGTGCTATGATAAGACTCATGATGATATAATCACAAAAACTAAGATCCCTAATTAGATGTTTTCAATTTCTAGGATATTAAAAGATGGTTTTGGCATAATAGTGATATAAAACCAAAGTCAGATGGCTTTTATTTAACTAGGTTAAAAATCATGTAGGTTGTCTTCACCGACAGTGGTTTCACATCAAGCCACTAGCCAGCTTGCCTTTACGGATGAAGCTTTTGTTCCTAAAATCTGAAATGGATTGAATAAATTTAGTGAGCTTTTATTAATCGATAATTAATTTGAATATGGACTTGAAATAACTATTCGGCGTTCATGAGTTAACCTGTGCATTGCACGGGATCTAACGCCAGTCTTTCTTAAAAAAAAAGACTAAGCCCAACCACCAGTCTTTGTTGAAAAAAAAAAAAAAAAACTTGATTGGTGGTCATCCGGTGTGCACGAGGCAAAATACACCCGTTGATCCATGTGGGGCCCACTTGGAGATGCGAATGGGTGGGGAGATCTTAATCCATTTGGGACCTGCTTGTTTAAAAAAATGGGCCCCATGTAATCATCCTAATCCCTTTTATCAATGGCCAACAAGTTTCAGCCATTTTAAAAATGAACCCATCGATCAAATTGTGTAGACTATTAAGATGGTTGTAAAAAATGGGATCGGCCTAATTCAGGCGCGTCTTCTAAGTATAGTCCATTCCGAGTAGTCATTAGCTATGCCCCCACTATGATGATGTGTGCAAAAAGAAAATGCAAAGGGCAAGTGCCTCACATCCCCATAAGTAGAAAGAAAAATGGGAAAATTGCAAAGGAACGGACTAAGACCAAATTGCAGCTTTACCGCCGCTAAAAGTAGTGGTAAAGATGCACTTGCCAGATTTCCTCCTCTCCGAGTGGATGAAAACCCGCAGTTGTAAGGTTTCCTCCTCTCCGAGTGGAGGAAAACCTGCAGTTGCAAGGTTTTCCTAATTGGCGGTAAATCTGCATTTGCAACTTTTCCTTTACTATGAGCGGAGGAAAACATGCATATTTTGATTTTTTCGCCTTTGGTTCTCGGTTGAATCTACCGTAGGATCCTTATAAAAAAGTCATGATTTCTATTTAACTCCACGGTTGGGCCAATTTATTGAACGGAACTCGTTCTTTTTTTCCTTTTTTTTTTTTTTTCTGTAGAAGTAAATCTGAACTGGTTAAACTAGATGTCCTCCCCTTTTATGGAGTGACCCCAAATTCTCTCTAATAGAAATTGGTCCCCTATGAAATTGACTGCTCCTATTGGATTAAAATACGGGTATCATTTGGTTATTAGGCCTAAGTTTAGAACTGTACTTAGCTATGTCCCTAAAACTAATCCAGAGGCCAATCTCAATTGAAAATTGTATGTACTTTTACTCCTACTGAATATGCTAGTCAGGCTAAAAAATAAGTTAGGCTCTTGTTTCACCCACGCGCTTAAGAGCAAAGCCCAATTTCAATATAATGCTGGTAAAGTTCTGGTTGTTATGCCGGCTTGGCCTACTTTGGAGCAAAATGCCATGCAATGAGAGAAGATGATCGTAAATTTGCCCTCCAAAGGAAAAGGAAAGAAGTAAAAACGGCGTGGGTCAAAACTGCATCTTTACTGCCGCTATAAACAACATAAATGCTGCATATGCTACTTTACCACAGCTTTAACAGTGGAAAGCCCGCAGATTTTCTAATTTTTTCAACCCTCCAGGTCTGGATTGGGTTTGCAGTACGATCCATATGAAAATGCACAATTATCAATACAAAATACCTATCTAAATGCACAATGGGGCCCATTTATTGGACTGATATCATTTCTTATTTCGTAGAGAAAAATTTGAACCCATTAAAGCGAACCTCCCACAATTTCACTTATGCTTTCCAAATTTACTCTAATAGAAATTACATCCTCATTGGGAACCAATTTGAAAAAAAGTAACACACCTGCCGTCCATGGAATGCTTCATTGGATACACGACTTAGATCGCCTCGCTCCCTCCCTCCCTCCCTCTCATCTCTTTCTTACAAAAGATTGGAACTTTATTCTCTGTTGCTTATTAATCAATCTCCCAAAGATTGGAACTTTATTCTCTGTTTGCTTATTTATCAATCTCCCATGTAATGATCATTACAACCTTGTATCATTAAACTGTCAACTTCACAACCCATGGCACCCAGGGTTTCTCCATTTTTTTTTTCAATGACTCCCTCAAATTACTCTCATTTGCAATACTCACTAATGAACAATAAGGTTTAATCATCATGAACAATCTCAATTTAAATACATCTAATCACAGGTGGTCGATGCAAGTTGATGGTCCACCAAGAAAAAAGAATAGGGGGAGGAAGACACATATCAATATAGTAAAATTAGATAGCAAGGGATGCATTAGAATGGAAAAATAAAATTCATGCAGCAAACATACTTGGCTTGGACAAGGATCTGATGGTGATGGACAATCTTTAAAAGCCATTTCTATAAATGGGCATCTTCCCAATCTTCAATCCAAACCGTCCAAAAAGAAAAAAACAAAGAATGCTCAGGAACCATCACCTTCTCAGACCTCTATATCTCCGAAACCAACTCTTCCATCACCGAACCACCACCAGACCTTTCTCCTCCCAGATCCGCCTCTTCACTTCCCAAAAAACCCCTCTCCCTCGCCAGAAAGCGGCCCACTTTCTGCCGGCCATGGAGGCGACCGGGGATACGTCGCCGGAATCCGATGCACCCATTCCAGAAGACTTCGTCCACGTCCGAAACCCCGATGACTCCCAAATCTCTGCAGACGAAGCAATCCAAAACGCTGACCTTAACTCTAGCCAGAGCGCGAAATCTTCATCTGCGAGCAGCTCAGACGCCATTGCTGATGATAACGATGGTGATTTGAAAACTTCTGAAAGGGATGATTTTGATGCAGTGGGAGAATCGACAGGTCTACAAGTCGTTCGTCTTCCGGAAGAGCTTTCGAAAAGTGTTGTGTTTTTGGAATGCGAATCGACTGCTGAATCTGGTACCTGTCATGTGTACTTGGTTGGTACGGCTCATGTTTCTGAGGTACTTTTGCTCCCTCTGATTTCAAGTTGATTTCAAAGTTTCTCTCTTTTTTTTCATGTTTTGGGGGAATTGTCTGGATTTCATGGTGGAAAGTTAGGATTTTTATGTGTTTTGGGCCTGTGATTTTGTGTTAGCAAATGCAGCCTGTGCTGATCATGGGCAACCAACAAAGCAACCATTTTTAGCGAATAGAATTTGCATCATGCATGAGCAAACAACTTAAAAAAGGAGCGCGAAATCTAAGTTGAATATATCAATCATTGTATTTTAAACCTGAAAACGACGAAATCTATGAGCTTTCGAAAAAAAGTTGTGTTCTTGGAATGCAAATCGACTGCTGAATCCGGCACTTGTCATGTATACTTAAAGTTTCATCCGATTTCTAACTTTTCCGGTTTTGCGAGATTGTATGGATTTCTTGGCAGAAAAAAGTCAGGGTTTTTAGGTGTCAATTATAATTTCTCATTGCCAATAATTGAGTTCGGAATGTCTTGGTGATGCCAGAAATGAATTTGGGTGTGTAATTTTCTATTTGTTAGTGTTGTTGTTGTTGGCAGTTGGGGATTTTTGGGTGTCTGTTAGAATTTTCTGTTGCATTTTCTTTTACAATGTGGGTTGGTTTAATTTCACATTGTTCTGGATGGGAATTGAGATTTGGGATTGCTTGATGATTTTGGAATTGAATTGCTTGTAATTGTTCTTTATTTTATTTTATTTGTTTTGAAAGGTGCTGACTTGAAGTTGGATATTGTTTTTCTGGCCATTTTCTACGGAAGATCAAGGTCTGGGAAATTTGGGTAGATGTTGTCCTGTCTGCCTGGGTGCCTTGCTTTTGTTGGTACATCCAAACTTACCCTCATCGCCTGTTTAAATAGTGGATCTCTAGGATGAGAAACAATTCTATTCCAGGGGACTTTGGAAATCCTCAAGAAAAAAAATGGATGTGCTGTGAGAGTTCTGCTGTTTGGCAAACAATGAGAAGGCCCCGCACCCCCTCTTCCCCAAAATTGTGCAGCTTCTCACCAATGAGTGAGATTCAATTGTTGTTGTTGTTAGTGGCGGCGGTGCTGATGCTAAAATCAAGGTTTACGTTTTAATGTTCCATGCTTCTACCAGAATGTTGGAGTTATTAATCGATTAGACTTATCTGCCTCCATAATATCCTTATTTGTCATAGGGGCCACCCGTCTTTTGTTGTGATTTGAACATGTCATGTACCGATGTACGTATATAAAATTTACACATGTGAAGCACAATACCATGTTCTTTTGGAAGCACCATCTTCACATGAGTGAATGTTGAATGGTTCAGATTACATATATAAGATCTTCATATATGTCAATCTATGAATATTTAAGACATAAAAATGAATGTTTTGGGGTTTAATGTGTTAGTAAAGTGAGTAAACAATCTGAAATTAAAATTTTGGGGCCTTTAGGAGTTGAAAAAAAATAAAAGTTGGTGACGGGGTTCAAATTTGAAACCACGACCTCTTTTTTTTGGGGGGGGTGGGGTGGGGTGGGGTGGGGTGGGGGGGTCCTCCTTGTATTGGTGTCTCTTTAACTAGAGGGGTGCCATGGTTTCACAATCACACCTCTTCAGGTAAGTACTTTTTATATGAAAATGGTCTCATTTACATTACATAAATGAGTGGAAAACAAACGTGATCATGCATAACCGTTAGGCATGCACATAATTTACATATGTAAATGAGTGTAAACAAACGACCCCTGATGCAGGCCAGACCCATGGTCTGCCAACTAATTGGGCCCAATCCACAAGCCCAATAGGTCATTCATTTAGTTAGAGTTTTAATTATTTAAGAGTCTTATTTAGAAAGTTGTTATTTATTTAAAAGTTATTAAAATTAGGAGTTTTATTTGGATTGTTAAGCAAGTTATTTCCTTTACTGTTTAGGAAAGCAAAGTCCTATTAGGAAAGGGGATGTCCAACCCTTTCTATATATTTGTAATCCCTATATTAGGAGAGTAGTTCAAGATTATTCGATAATAACGATTGGTTTTGTTTGGTTTGTTCTTTCTCTTCAATGGAAGAATGTTATTGAGTTTCGAGAGGAATGCGGCTAATTCCCTTCTGCGGAGTTGGTCCTCACCGGAATCCATCCAGTATTGGGCAAACTCTTTCGCAGTGCTTGTCTACACCTGTTTCATCACCGCTAGTGGATCCAGGCTGCTTCAACCCCTTAGTTCCAGGGATCCAAATTTGCCATTCCTTTGTATTGAGGGATTATATAACATGGATTTACCCCAATCTATATCATTCATTTATCGATAGAATATTGATGGTGTAGCTTGGAGGCCACAGTGAAGATCTACACCTCTGACGGTGAGATCGAGCCCTAAGACTCAAGCCCTGATGCCAATTAGATGAGAACTCCCAAAGAACTCACACACGAGAACAATTCTGAACTTTATTATCAATATAGCTTGACTTACAATAAAGAACTCCTCTCTATCTATAATAGAGGAAAAACTAAATAAGGAAAATCCTAATGACTGCATTATTGCTAAATTACTCTAATTAATCTCTAACATAATCAAATCAAATATTCTTTTAACCAATCTAATTAGGGAAAACACTTAATGAGAAAGACTCCTTGGCGGGGTCCACTGGGGGCCCTTTTCTTCTTGGATCTCACTGCATCAAATACTTTTAACCTTTCATGTGGAAAGGTTATTCATGTATCGCTAAAAATGCAATACAAATGTGTATGGAGATGAAACCAATCTCACCTGACCCTCCCAACACAAGAATTACCAAAGCATGTAAAGAAGGTGTCTATTGTTCTCATCTCGGTCCATGTGGTTGCAGGAATCCTGCAGAGAAGTTCAAGCTGTCATTCGCTACCTGAAACCGCAGGTGCTTCCCTTTTGAAACTCACGAAACACTTGATTGATGGATGGGTCATTTTTGCAGGTTAGCTGCCTGCATTAAAATGTTTTGTCTATTTAACTTTGTTTTGCTGTCCTATAAATGTAGTTGTGCTATGCATTTAAAAGTATTGGATTCATTGATTATAGGTTGTATTTTTGGAGTTATGCTCAGGTCGTGTGGCTATATTGACCCCCCAAAATCTGCAGGTACATTATAATTTCCAGTTATCTTTGTTTCGTTTTCTGATATTTATGTATGAGTGCAAACCAAGATAAAAGGCAATTAAGTTGGAAATGGATGTGGATCTGGGGACGCATCTGACAATTGGTGCCCACATCCATGACAATTCATTTTAATTGAAAAGAAGTAAGGAACTTCAATAGAAGCACAAGTTCTTTTCCTACTAATGGAGGAAATCCTCTTTTCTGATATTTTTTTTATTTTATTAAGTTAGACTAGGAGACTTATATAACTCCATGACAATTTTGTCTAACTGAAAAGAACTTAATAAAAGCACAAGTTCATTTTCTACTAATGCTCGAAATCTTCTTAACATTTCTGAATAATCCTATTCGATTTGTTTTTAGTTAGATTTGGAATCTTTTACAAGCAGTTTTCTTCTTTCTTAATAAGGATTAGTTTTTTTTTTTTTATAAAGTCTTTCTAATAATCAGATGCTTAGATATTTAGCAGGAGTTAAGGATCAATGGAAAGGACGTTTTGTGATTAGCTGGAATATAAAAAGACTTAATTGGGTTTTTCTGCAGAAGCCCCAGCTTGTTTTTCTAAACGGTGTTTAATGCAAAGGATTATTCCTTCTCATTGTCTGTCTAGTGCGACTAGTTCATTGTTTGGAAGATCCATACTATTTATTGTCACCCAGGCACAAAGTAGGCTGCTCGTGAAGCTTTGGATTACCCTGAAAGTTTGATTTGTGGAGCCTATCCCTTAATTGTGGTTCTCAATTCTGGTACAAATCTGGTTGGTTATTTATTGCTTCATGTTTTAACCTAAATGGTAGCCAGTAGCTGCTGTGATTGAAGAGATATTTCATTGTTAATCTAGATAAATGTGTATTGTTGATCATTACCGGCCCACCACTAGAAACTTTATCCAATCCCCTTTGCATTACTTTCGGCTTGTTGTTTGAAGCCTGTATCAAATCCAACTGCAGTGGATGAGCTCAATCCAGCAGCCCACATTAAATGAGAATTTTGTCCATCTTAAGACCGCAGATGAGGAGGCAGATGCTTTAGTGAAGGAGTTTTGTGCCAAAGTTTGTACGTTTTCATGATAGTTCTCTTATATCTTGATGGGCATCCTTCGTTTGTTTTACTGTTCTGTTTTTCTCTTTTTGGGTTCCTTCATGTGTTTTCCTGTTCTGTTTCTCTTTTTGGGTTTCAATTATCATTATATCTCTCTTGTAATGCTAAGTTTTTCTAATGAAAGTTATTAGTAAAAAAAGATCCCATTACTTATTGTGGAGCAGTCCGAGTCTTAGGACTGATATATCAGTTTTGGGCGTTTAATAATTGTTGCACTCATAGTTTATAGAAACAACACGCGTTAAGGGCTGGCAATGCATCTATCCTATTCTGCCACTATTGATATGCTGGATTGTATGCAATTTGCTGGGGCTTATCAGTGAAGTTGTCTGTTGGAATATGATGATGAGATTTGCATCAGAATGATCGAAAGATTGTGTTGGAATTTTTCTTCTTGAGTTAGATTGGTTCAAGCCAACCTAAATGACTGACCTTGATCTGCACTGACTTGATTCACATACATTGCTGTATCTGGCCTTTTTATTTGGATAATATTTAGTACCATAGATTTGGGATGGACTTGAAAATAGAACTGCACTAGTGAGATTTTGTTTTCTAAGGGCGCCCACCCATGGGAATAGTCCTGTTGGGTCAAAGACCACAGGGATGCCCACATCATAAAAAAACCTAAATGCATTATTAATAAATAAAAAACAAATCTTAAAATTCTATACTAATTATATTTTCTATTTCTAGATTTTTTACTTGTTTAATATATATATATGTATATTTTTAAATTTTATTGCACAAAATGAGTTTAGCAGAGGTGGGAATATTGAGATGGATACGTGGTAAAACTAGGAAAGATTGAATTTGAAATGAGCACATTAGGGAGCATCTAGGGATAGCGTCAAAGGTGCTAAATTAAGAGATACCTGTTTAAAATGGTTTGGACAAGTCCAACGTAGGCTAGTAATAATGCGGGTGAGGAGAAGTCTTTCTATGCAAGTTGATGGCCGTTGTCCGCCAAGGAAAAGGAGTAGGCTGAAAAGGACATGGATGGAAGTAGTAAGGTTAGATATGAAGAAGTGCAACCTATTTAAGGATTTGGCCCCATAATGGAGAAACATAATTCATGTAGCCAATCTCATTATAGTTGGGATAAGGATGATGATGACGATGACGACGACGATGATGACGTGCCTAGGGTGCAATTCGGTCCGACCGAGCCAATTCCCTGTGACTTGGTCAGGTTGACTCGAGTTCAGGGTAATTGAGTTGCCACCCAAGTCCAATTTTTAAAACCTTGTGATGCAATCTCACTGCCGCTATAAGTTTTAGTTTACAGGTTATACTAACCAAGATTTGGCTTTTACCCGTGTCCTGCCTTGTCTCTTGCAGCCTTCTAATAGCCCTTATTGTGTCATTATTAGTATAAAAAAAATAGAGTGGATATGGTTTTGGGTGTTACTCTGGTACTAATTTCTCTCCTGAAGTATTCCATTTTATATTATCACTAGTTAAGTTGCTACTTGAAAGGGGAACACTTATGATTGTATTATCTACTCATATTCTATCATAATTCATAAATCTTAGTCTAATGAAGTGATTTTATTTCAACAGATTCCCACCATGAGTGAAATGATAGAAATGTGGAAGAAGAAGAAAATGAACCCTTTTGGTATTCTCTACAGCTGGTTTCTGGCTAAGGCACGTTAGCTATTGTAAACAACACATTATATACTCAATGTTGTGCAACTTGATAATACTCTTCAGACTCCAAGTTCTAGAACTGTCAGTTCAAATTTGAATAATGGCAACATGGGGTCTTGTTAGAATTTTGGGCCCGCATTAGACTGATCATTCCATCTTCTCATGCAAATTTTCATTTCCAGGTTGCTGATAAACTTGAAGTTCTCCCTGGTTCTGAGTTCCGAGTGGCATTTGAAGAAGCAATGAGTTATGGCGCTAAGGTTATCCTAGGCGATCGCCCTGTCCAAGTAAGATTTTGGAATCCCCACCTGCACTCTATCTCTTATCACATCAACTTGTATGAAAAAAAATTTAAATTACTGTAATTATGCACTAGGAAACTTGCCTTCTTAGTTGCAAATGTGCATTTCTCTCATCCACTTATGGTGGCTGTAATTCCTGTGCCCAAGGTCGACCCGTTTACCCATCTATGCAGGCCAGATCAGATTTTCTTTTGCCTTGTATCTTTTACTATTAATGAAGTTATGTATTGGAATGATGTATTAGTGGTAGAATTTCTATTACAATTAAGAAAAATAATTCTAAGCTCTGAGTCTTGAATTTGCTGTCAATGGAATTGTATAGCTTTAGAAGCAAATTGTGAATACTGTGAGCAAAAGAGTCCACGCATGACTATATATTTATATATATATATATATATATATATTGAATGATAGTCCACGCATGACTATATATATATATATATATTGAATGATAGTCCATGCATGACTATTATCTCCATAAACTTCTCTTTTTATTTTCTTAGAATTTTCACTGTCTCGTGACGGGTGGTTAGTCGTCTCAATGTTAAATTTAATTAATGCGGTTGGGCTACATAGTCATCTCAATGTTAAATTTAATTATGTCTATATGGTTCTGAAATGGGCTGTGTTGATGTATTAATGCTGTTGGGCTACATAGTCTTAACATCATCTCCTTCGCAGTGTCTAGCTTATTTCTGAGAGCATTGGCCTTTCAGAGTTCCAGTATGTGGTTGTTTGCAAGCTTAGAGTTCAAAACTTTGATGTATGCCATCTTATTTAAAATTTACTGTTAAGTGAACAGATTACATTACGGAGGACATGGGGGAAAATGTCACTGTGGCACAAGGCAAAATTTCTATACTACATTCTTTTCCAGGCTATCTTTTTACCAAGCCCTGAAGATCTCAATAAGATGGTAAGTTGTATGGTTTTGTACTTTCTGTTAATATAAAGATAGTTATATGTTTTTGCCATGCCGATTGTGTACCTTAAGTTCTTAACCCAACAAATGCTTTCCTATTTTGTGGTGCTCTTTTTTGGAAATTGCAAGTTTAGATTTTTATTCGTCAATTTTAAATGTCCAGTGTTTTCTTTTTGTTGAGAAATGTCTATGTTTCAATCACATATTGGTAGATTTTAGTTTATTTATTTATGTTTTCATATGGTAGATTGGATTATATTATATCATAATTTCTTAACTTGTTCTGTATTGGATAGTAGTATTGCAGTCAAGTCTTTTTTCCCCCTTTTTGAGGCCAGATTTTCATTGCCTAAATTTTAAAGAGATGGAATCTGTATGGGGAAAATATTCACTTGTGCACTGTGCTCCTTGCATCCAGACTGTTGCTAGAGGCAGGGCCCACCTCTGAATTTTATGTACTGCTCATGACATGCGGTCCAGATGTGCAGGAGTGCAGGTGAATGTTTTCCATCTGCACGGATCATATTTACTATGAAAAACTAAGCGCCCATCTGCGCGGATCATATTTACCATGCAAATCTGAGGTTAGACTGAATTTAAGAAATAAAAAGGGAGAAAATGATAAGATTTCAGGAGTCCTGGTGCACAGTGCCTTGTTGAGGTTGAGGAAATTGCATCTTTCCTGTTTCGATGGGATTCCTTCTCTATAACTTATCCTGCGGACCTGCACAAGGGGCATTCTTAACCCTATAATAGTGGTCCCTAGCATGTCCATGAGCATCTATGTACATATGTCCACTCTCAAGTGTATCCAACAGCAGCATTCGAGAAGCCTTAAGAGCATCTGGGGTTCAAGAACCTTTGAGCTAGAAGCTATTTTACTGCTAGTTTTGATTTATTATGAGATTCATCAGGGTCTACTGAAAGTGTAGTGCCATCTGTCCCATTTTACAATAAATTTAATAAAATGTACACCTCCATATCTTTCATTTTCTTTTATTTCCCTGTCCATGGAGTGAGATGAGATGAATCCCGTACATTTCTTACAGTTTGGAGTTCCAAAATTATCTGTTACAATCAATTCTAAATCATATTCAATTTGGTTTTGGCTAAATTCTGAATTTTGATTTAGGTGCTGTGCTATATGTTTCTGCTAAATCTGCTTTTACATAAATTGTATTCTGTCTTTCTGTTTGGCATCCATTGCTGTTGTGATAAAAAAAGGATGCTGGTTTTTTAAAACATTATTGAAATTGTATTTATTTTTTTAAGTAAAAAAAGCTGTTTCTTACAAGTTGGATCACTGTGTCTTTTAGATAAAGAACACTAATTGGAATCCAAAGTTTATGTTCACAAGAAAACTAATTCTGTTGTATCATGTATGTGTCTATATTTTCAGCTGAAGGAAATGGATGACATTGACATGTTAACACTCATGATTCAAGAGATGAGCCGGAAATTCCCGACTCTGATGGAAACACTTCTTTATGAGCGAGATCTGTTAGTATAATTTGTCCTGTTATTTTATTTCCATTTCAAAGGTGATATTATTTTATTTCCATTTCAAAGGTGTCCATTAACAGCTTCATTATCTGCGGCATTAATTAGCTTATGATTATTGGTGGGTGCTTTTGATGGTTACTATGGGCTTGGGTTCACATTTGCTCAACTTAGACTTCTGTCACCATAGTGATTAGGACCAAAACTTTGAGGTGGTGCTGGCCCTTGATCTTTCCAAACTATCGTTTTGGTTATTTGTGGAAAGGTGTTCACCATCCACTGATCCACATATCGGGGCTTTTATAATCCTTTGGAAGGTAATTTTTCTCAAACATGCCGGATGTCCCCTTTGATAAAGTTGTCAATTTGTCATGCGCAATTACTAGTGAGCCAATGCTTTTGTTGAATATAAAGAAAGAGTTTATGGTTCATAGAAAATATGATTTTGGGCATTCCAACTTCAAAGCAAATTCTGCTTGGTGTACTTCGGTTCCTAGATACTAAAAGCAACCATTAGCTATTATCAGTTTGAAAATATACAAGTGTGGTCAAAATGACAATTTTTTTTTCTAATTGGTTAAAGTTGAACACCTGTATAATCAATTTAATAATTGCCTTTTGGCTTCACCATAACTTTCGTATGTTGAATTGCGAATTTTTTTTTTTACCAGTAATAAAAAAAAGAGATTTATGTTTCTATGATTACTCTTTACAGTTGTTTGTGACTTCTAGTATCTATTGTCCTTTAATTATTTCCTCTGCAATCTTTTGAATGAGGACTCTTTTAATTTCTATAGTTTTTTGGTAGAGGTCATCCACATTATTAGAAGTTGCCAGTGAACACAGTTCAGTTGTTGCTGTTGTAGCTTTATGTTTCTATGATTGCTCATTACAGTTGTTTGTGACTTCTATTGTCTACTGTCCTTTTCACTATTTCCTCTGCAGTCTTCTGAATAAGGAACTTTTAATTTCTTTTGTTTTTAGGTATATGTCTTCTACATTATTAAAAGTTGCCAGTGAACACAGTTCAGTTGTTGCAGTTGTCGGCAAAGGGCATTTACAGGGAATTAAGAAGCACTGGAAGCAGCCAATTGAGGTCAATTTTTTTTACCCGCAAAATTATTTTATCCATTATAGACTACAACAGTTATTTGTGAAGGATTCTACTTGAAATCTATTCATAATTCCCCAAATAGATTTTTGGGCATACACATTTCAATGTTGTAGTAGTCATCATCATCATAATCTTGTTTGTCCCATCAGTTTGGGGTTGGAATGAGTTCTGCAATATAACTCATATATAAGCTAAGTCCATATTGGGTGCATGAACATGAGGTTTGTCTATGGGAAGGGTGGCCCATCGCTTTTTATCTATTGCCATCTTCCCCCCTGCCGTATGTTTTCATCCTTCTTTAAAGGGAATCTTGGCTTAAATTAAATTGATATCTCCCGGAAAAAAGTTGGTTGCAGTCACTTTAGAATGACACATACCCGCCATGTTGTTGACTTGATTGATCACTAGATGTCTCTTCTATTTCTTATAGGTAAAGGGTCTGCTGGATGTTCCTGTAGCAAGTTCTGGTGTGTCTGCAATAAAGATCCTTGCATCTGTTGGTGTTGTTGTCACTGGGGTAGCTATCATTTCAGGCATATATCTTTCTAGCAAGAGATGAGCTTTGCTGTCCAGCGGATTTACTATCATTTCCGGTATAACTTTCTTGCTAGCAAGAGTATACATGGCAGATTGTTGGTAGCCCTGCGAGAAAGGGCAGTTTTCATGTAATAATCCTTCGTTATTTATTACAAAATCGATCTGTTTCTTGACTGCAATGATTGACAAAGAATCCCTTCTTATTTTTGGCAATGATTGATAAAGAATCCATTTTTTAATTTAGTACTAGGAAGAACGGGGATCCTCATTTGTGTCAGCAGTCTCCAATTTCCAAAGTACAGGATCCAAGCCTAATATCAAGCAGACACCGACAAATTGACCGTGGTTATTGGTCAAACTAGTCAAGGTGGTACTTGGCATCATTTGGAATTTGCCCTGGGCAAATCTGTTTGCAGATAATCTCCACTTCATGGGATATAACCAAAACTTTCCATGAGCCTCAGGGAATTCAATGATGTCACCTTCTAACCATAGCAAACCCCTTTGTTTTATTACCCCATCCATTTCATCCGAACTTTTCTCTAGTGCAATACCAAATAGGATTCAAATGGAAATTGGGGTTCTATGCCCTGGTCTCTCAGCTTCCTACATGGTCTCTAGTTTCACCTTCCCAAAATCTAAAATCTCCCTTGGAGCCTTCCTCCCTAATTTGTTTTAAATTCCTAGGAGTTTATGGTAAAACAGGTTCGAACCGAGGAATATTAAAGACGTGACGAGTGATGGATGTATGGTGGAGATGTAGAGGAGACCCTACTTTCATGGCATCTGATTTACCTAGGCAATGGGCCAGGTAAAAATTTCCTACCAAAGGTGAGATTATATTATTTGATGACTTTTTTTTTTTTTTTTTTTGGATCTTCGGTGCCTGTTTGTTTTCATGGAATTGAATAATTAGGAATTGGTGGTAAATTGGGTTCTAACAAAGGATTATTAAAGTTGTGATGGGTGAAGGATATAAGGCATCAATGTAGACGGGATTGACTTCACTTGAAGTTACTAGGGTGATGGCTGGGTGTGAAAATATTCCAAGCTATGCCTATTTAATTGGGTGTGAAAATATTCCAAGCTATGCATATTTAATTGGGTTTTAAGCACATAATCACGATCACATTACATCAATCTAATTTATATACCCCAGGAAGTTTTGTTCGGAAGAATGTTTAGTATTTTCCCTCAAGTTTCTTGTAGATCTAGAGTTTTACTTCTCTTGTTTTAGCTACTTTGATGGGAAAGCAGGGCATCAAGTTCTTAGGATTTCAAATGGGCGTAAAAAGTAAAATGTCGTTAGGAAATGTGTCCAATGAAAGTGTGATTGCGATCCATTTGTATCCCTAAAAATAAATTTACGGCCATCAAGTCAATGAAAGATTTCCACTGGAATCTCCTCAGATATCAAATCTCAATATTTTCGAATTAATATCGGTGATACGTTTTAGATGTTTGAAACGCCTTGTCCAATAGAGATGTAGTCCCCACCGGTCATGATCCCAACATTCTCAATGGTCACATCCAGGCATCGTTCCACATGGATTCCATCAGTGTTGGGGCTGTGTCTTTAGGGACATGAATTTTGAGGTTTCTAGCTTTGAAATTCTGGCTATGGATGATACCAAAGTTACTTTGACATTCTTGCTGTCAACAGATATTATGCCATCGATGATTGTATTTGACATATTGTTGAACTTGAGGCTCTGCGGAATTCGAATATGATTCCTAGTATACTATATATGTCACAGATTAAAGCAGCTGGTGGATAATGTTAGAAGTGAATTCACCAACATTAGATAAACCTCTTCATTAAGCAGGTAATTGCGAAGAAAGTGTATTTGCCAAAGTATGATTGACAGTAGTCATTCCTAATTACTTTCAGGTTGCAATTAAGGGATCTCTAACCTATTCTATATGCATTTGTTTTGCTATGGTTAAATTTGAAAGATGATAGAAGGAAAAAGAGAAAGAAAAATGGTTGACCTTGGAAGTCTCCTATTGGGTCCAAAGGGATTACAACTTGTGGTATCTTAAACTATGCGATTGAGCACAATCATACAGCTTTAATTTGATGTCTAATAACTTGCACTCTTAAAGAGTTAAAAATAACTAGGGATATTAATGACATTGTCTTTGAATGGTGGTCGTAAGTCCATTTAAGATATATATATATATATATATATATATGGGAGTGCTCCCCTACACTGCAGCTCCCCTTAGTATCAGCTGGGCCTATACTCATAAGTGACCAGTGCAGTCGGTCCTACATCTAGCTCAGCTGATATTAAGGGGAGCTGCAGTGTAGGAGAGCACTCCTCATATATATATATGTGCTCTAGTGAGAGACACTCTCACCAAGTTGGTGAGAGATGGGTGGGGGCCCTCACATTTAAGTGGGGGGGGTCCTTGCATTTAAGTTAGTGAGAGTGGATATGGAAGTGAGGGCCCCCACCCATCTCTCACCAACTTAGTGAGAGTGTCTCTCATAGGAGCACCTCTCATATATATATATATACATATATAGGGAAATATTTATGTGCATCTATCCCTCACTATAGGGTGAGGGCACTTTCCCTTTTTGCATATGAAGACAAGGAAGTGTATCTCAATTTATGTACTTGAAAATTCACTTTCGTACTTGAAATATCCCATTTATGGAAGTGTCTCTCACCACAATGGTGAGTATCCCCATATATATATATATATATATATATATATATATATCGTAGGGCTCTCCTAAGCTGCAGCTTAACCTATCTAAGCTTATCCTAAATTGGAATAATGCTGATTCTACAAATCAAATTTGAATATATATATGGATAATATTTAAGTGCATCCATCCCTCACCATTTGCGGTGAGGGATACCCCTTTTAGGGAAGTTTCAAGTATAAAAGAGAGGTACAAAAGAGAAGTACACTTCTCTTTTGTATTTGAAAACTTCCCCAAAAGGAATGTCCCTCACCACAAATAGTGAGAGATGGATGCACTTGAAGATCCCTATATATATATATATAGTAGGGCTCTTCTAAGCTATAGCTTAGCTTATCCGAAGTTGGAATAGTGCTGATTCTACAAATCAAATTTGAATATATCTGTTTCTTGCCTAATGAAACTGAAAAATCCATTTCTGATTGGATTTATCTTTATTTTGAAGACGAACATCATCCAAAAAACAGCATAATCGACTTTGATTTTGTGGGACCAGCCTTATTTCAATTTAGGATAAGCTAAGCCGACCCTATATATATATATTTTATATTAAAAAATGAGTTAGGGTTAGAAGTTGGGTTCATTTCTTATGCATGTAAATAGGCTTTATCCATTTCGCATTTTTATACAATAGATAATGAGTGAAATAACAGAAAAGCCCTCTATTCTTGTACGTTTGTATTTGTAATTTTCCGAAAACTCCCTCTTCTTCTCCGCTTGTATTTCTAATTTTCTAAAAATGGGCATCTTCCGGATCTTCAATCCAAACCTTCTCAGACGTCTATGTCTCAGGAACCAACTGTTCCATCACCGAACCACCACGAGACTTTTCTCCTCCCAGATCCGCCTCCTCACCTCCCAAAAAACCCCTCTCCCTCGCCAGAATGCGGCTCACTTTCCGCCGCAAATGGAGGCGACCGGGGATACGTCGCCGGAATCCGATGTATCCATTCCAGAAGACTTCGTCCACTTCCGAAACCCCGATGACTCCCAAATCTCTGCAGACGAAGCAATCCAAAACGCTAGCCCTAACTCTAGCCCGAGCTCGAAATCTTCATCTGCGAGCAGCTCAGACGCCATTGCTGATGATAATGATGATGATTTGAAAACTTCTAAAAGGGATGATTCTGATGCAGTGGGAGAATCGACAGGTCTCCAAGTCGTTCGTCTTCCGGAAGAGCTTTCGAAAAGTGTTGTGTTTTTGGAATGCGAATCGACTGCTGAATCTGGTACCTGTCATGTATACTTGGTTGGTACGAATCATGGTTCTGAGGTACTTTTGCTCCCTCTGATTTCAACTTGATTTTAAAGCTTCTGTTTAACTAACTAAGAGGGATGCAATGGTTTCACACCTCTTCAGGTAAGTACTTTTCATATGAAAATGGTCTCATTTGCATTATTACATAAATGAGTGGAAACCAAACGTGATCATCCATAACCATTACGCATGCACATAATTTACATATGTAAATGAGTGCAAACAAACGACCCCTTAGTTCCGGGGATCCATATAGGCCATTCATTTAGATCGAGGGATCATATAACATGGATTTACCCCAATCTATATCATTCATTTACCGACAGAATACTTTTAACCTTTCATGCGGAAAGGTTGTTCATGTGTCGCTAAAAACGCAATACAATGTGTATGGAGATGAAACCAAATCTCACCTGACCCTCCCAACTCAAGAATTACCAAAGCATGTAATGAAGGTGTCTATTGTTCTCATTTCGGTCCATGTGGTTGCAGAAATCCTGCAGAGAAGTTCAAGCTGTCATTCGCTACCTGAAACCGCAGGTGCTTCCCTTTTGAAACTCACAAAACACTTGATTGATGGATGGGTCATTTTTCAAGGCTAGCTGCCTGCATTATAATGTTTTGTTTATTTAACTTTGTTTTGCTGTCCATTGAATTCATTGATTATAGGTTGTATTTTTGGAGTTATGCTTAGATCGTGCGGTTATATTGATACCCCCCGAAAATCTGCAGGTACATAATAATTTCCAGTTATCTTTGTTTCGTTTTCTGATATTTATATATGAGTGCAAATCAAGATAAAATGTACATAAGTTGGAAATGGATGTGGATGTGGGGACGCATCTTACAATTGGTGCCCACATCCACGACGATTCATTCCAATTGAAAAGAAGTAAAGAACTTCAATAGAAGCACAAGTTCTTTTCCTGCTAATGGACGAAATCCTCTTTTCTGCTCCTTTTTATTTGATTAAGTTAGACTAGGAGACTTATATAACTCCATGACAATTTATTCCAACTGAAAAGAACTTAATAGAAGCACAAGTTCATTTTCTACTAATGGATGAAATCTTCTTAACTTTTCTGAATAATCCTATTCGATTTGTTTTTAGTTAGATTAGGAGTCTTTTACAAGCAGTTTTCTTCTTTCCTAATTAGGATTAGTTTTTTTCTTTAAGTCTTTTTAATAATCGGATGCTTAGATATTTAGCAGGAGTTAAGGATCAATGGAAAGGACGTTTTGTGATTAGCTAGAATATAAAAAGACTTAATTGGGTTTTTCTGCAGAAGCCCCAGCTTGTTTTTCTAAACGGTGTGTAATGCAAAGGATTATTCCTTCTCATTGTCTGTCTAGTGTGACCAGTTCATTGTTTGGAAGATCCATACTATTTATTGTCACCCAGGCACAAAGTAGGCTGCTCCTGAAGCTTTGGATTACCCTGAAAATTTGATTTGTGGAGCCTATCCCTTTAGGTTCTTAATTCTGGTTCAAATCTGGTGGGTTATTTATTGCTTCATGTTTTAACCTAAACGGTAGCCGGTAGCTGCTGTGATTGAAGAGATATTTCATTGTTAATCTATATAAATATGTGTATTGTTGATCACTACCGGCCCACCACTAGAAACTTTATCCAAGCCCCTTTGCATTACTTTTGGCTTGTTGTTTGAAGCCTGCATCAAATCCAACTGTAGTGGATGGACTCAATCCAACAGCCCACTATTAAATGAGAATTTTGTCCATCTTAAGACCGCAAATGAGGAGGCAGATGCTTTGGTGGAGGAGTTTTGTGCCAAAGTTTGTATGTTTTCATGATAGTTCTCTTATACCTTGATGGGCATCCTTCGTTTGTTTTACTGTTCTGTTTTTCTCTTTTTGGTTTCCATCATTTGTTTTCCTGTTCTGTTTCTCTCTTTTTGGGTTTCAATTATTATTATATCTCTCTTGTAATGCTAAGTTTTTCTAATGAAAGTTATTAGTAAAAAAAGACCCTATTACTTATTGTGGAGTAGTCCGAGTCTTAGGACTGATATATCAGTTTTGGGCATTTAATAATTGCTACTCGAGAGGGGATCAGGGGAACACTTATGATTGTATTATCTACTGATAAGTGGTTAATTGTTTATAATCTAAGCCCTAATATTTGATTTATCTTGTGCTAGTATAGTTATTTTATTTGATTTTACATAGGTTTTGTTAATTTTTATGCTAAGGTCAAAAGGAGCAAAAAGAGAGTAATTAAAGAAGACATGATGGGGCGTGAATCCCAAAGAAGGACCATGGTGGGTCCCATCCAAGCTATTCCAGATTTCAAGATTAATTTCTAATTCTTTGGGAACTTACAATTCAAAGAAGAAAAGCAAAAGAAAGAAAGAAGAAAAAGGAAGAAATCCAATCTAGGGTTACACGCCCAAGAGGGGTCCACATCTATTGCAAATAGAAGAATTTCAGAAATTAGAAGTCCTATTCAAGTTGAAGTGGAGCCCAAGATTGGAGAAAAACAAGGAGAAAAAGAAGGAAAGTTTGGAGTAAGTCTTGTTCAAGTCAAGATAGAAGTCCTAAAAGAGGGGTCCCACACTCATGTTTCACGCACCATGTAGGGCCTACTTTTACGTTAAAAGCTGCTGGCCATCCACTGCATCTTCATCATCTTCTAGTTTTCTTCTTATGACTCTACTTTCTAGTTTATTTTTCATTAAAGACATGAGTAGCTAAACTTTTTAGGGCTAGGGTGTAATTGAAACCCTAGCCTAGTTCTATGTAGTCTCTTTTGGCGTCTTTTAATTCAGATTTCAGTTTTGTTGGTTGAGATTCTAAACTATGTTATTAATTGATGAGTTGTGTATATGCCATGCCAACCATGTGATGTTCAATTAATCTTAAGAGTAGCTAACTTAATTTTGATTGATCTTGATGTTATGCATCTAGGGTTTAGAACCATGAATAATCTAAGTATATGCCATGCTTAGACTCATGCATTTATCTTTTCCATTGTTTTATACATTATGTTTGTTTTGACTAGGACATATGCCATGCTTAGTTTTTGCATCATGATGAACAATTCATATAGTATGCCACTCATGAATTAGGTTTAGGGGAATAATAATTTAGACGCATATGCCATGGTCTAGGTTGATAGATGTCACTAATAAAATCTGATTTTTGATTAAAAGATAATAAGGGACATACATAGGATTTGTTAGGGGAGTAGATGAAACCCTAGTTCATTCATTATTACTGTTTTTCAATTCTCATACTAGTTTTGTGTTTTAAGTTACTTTCCAATTATCTTTTGATAGTTTAATTTACTGTTTTTAATAGTTTAATTCAGTTTTTTTTCATCATTCAATTATTCCATTTAATATTCTGATTTTTAGTTAATTTTGACATTGTTTTATCACAAGTCTTCGTGGGATCGACCTCGTACTTACAATTCACTACACTATATAGTGATCTTGTGCGCTTGCGAATTTTAAGTTGTGTGCATATTAAGTAACTTATTTCTAGGTTGCTT
Source organism: Umbellularia californica (assembly GCA_028538565.1). Taxonomy (NCBI): domain Eukaryota; kingdom Viridiplantae; phylum Streptophyta; class Magnoliopsida; order Laurales; family Lauraceae; genus Umbellularia; species Umbellularia californica. The sequence goes on along the minus strand of JAPQWN010000006.1, from coordinate 74,731,479 downwards.
GGTGCATACCATCTACTCATATTCTATCATAGTTCATAAATCTTAGTCTAATGCAAGTGATTTTATTTCAACAGGTTCCTACCATGAGTGAAATGATAGATATGTGGAAGAAGAAGAAAATAAACCCTTTTGGTTTTCTCTGCTGCCGGCTTCTGGCTAAGGCATGTTAGCTATTGCAAACAACACATTATATACTCAATGTTGTGCAACTTGATAATACTCTTGAGACTCCAAGTTCTAGAACTGCCAGTTCAAATTTGAATAACGGCAACATGGGGTCTTGTTAGAATTTTGGGCCTGCATTAGACTGATCATTCCGTCTTCTCATGCAAATTTTCACTTCCAGGTTGAAGCTAAACTTGGAGTTCTCCGTGATTCTGAGTTCCGTGTGGCATTTGAAGAAGCAATGAGTAATGGCGCTAAGGTTGTCCTAGGCGATCGCCCTATCCAAGTAAGATTTTGGAATCCCCACCTGCGCTCTATCTCTTATCACATCAACTTGTATGAAAAACAATTTATATTACGGTAATTATGCACCAGGAAACTTGTCTTCTTAGTTGCAAATGTGCATTCCTCTCATCCACTTCTGGTGGCTGTAATTCCTGTGCCCAAGGTTGACCCGTGTACCCATCTATGCAGGCCACAACAGATTTTTTATTGCCTTGTATCTTTTACTATTAATGAAGTTATGTTTTTGAATGATGTATTAGTGGTAAAATTTCTATTACTATTAAGAAAAATAATTCTAAGCTCTGAGTCTTGAATTTGATATCATTTTGCTTTCAATGGAATGGTATAACTTTAGAAGCAAATTGTCAATACTGTGTGCAAAAGAGTCCATGCCTATATATATATATATATCTCTAAAATGTATTGAATGATAGTCCATGCATGACTATATTATCTCCTTAAACTTCTCTTTTTATTTTCTTAGAATTTTCACTGTCGCATGAAAGGTGGTTAGTTATCTCAATGTTAAATTTAATTATTTCTGTATGGTTCTGAAATAGGCCGTGTTGATGTATTAATGCTGTTGGGCTACATAGTCTTAATTAACATCATCTCCTTCACAGTGTCTAGCTTATTTCTGAGAACATTGGCCTTTCAGAGTTCCAGTATGTGGTTGTTTGCAAGCTTAGAGTTCAAAACTTTGATGTATGCCATCTTATTTAAAATTTACTGTTAAGTGAACAGATTACATTACGGAGGACATGGCGGAAAATTTCACTGTGGCATGAGGCAAAATTTCTACTCTCCATTCTTTTCCTGCCTATCTTTTTACCAAGCCGTGAAGATCTCAAGATGGTCAAAAAGATGGTAAGTTGTATGGTTTTGTACTTTCTGTTAATATAAAGATAGTTATATGTTTTTGCCATGCCGATTGTGTACCTTAAGTCCTTAACCCAACAAATGCTTTCCTATTTTGTGGTGCTCTTTTTTGGAAATTGCAAGTTTAGATTTTTTTTTCATCAATTTTAAATGTCCAGTGTTTTCTTTTTGTTGAGAAATGTCTATGTTTCAATCACATATTGGTAGATTTTTGTTTTTTTATTTATGTTTTCTTATGGTAGATTGGATTATATTATATCATAGTTTCTTAACTTATTCTGTATTGGATAGTAGTATTGCAGTCAGTCTTTTTCCCCCTTTCTGAGGCCAGATTTTTATTGCCTAAATTTTAAAGAGATGGAATCTACACGGGGAAAATATTCAATTGTGCACTGCGCTCCTTGCATCCAGACCATCGCTAGAGGCAGGGCCCACCTCTGAATTTTATGTACTGCTCATGACAAGCGGTCCAGATGTGCAGGAGTGCTAGTGAATGTTTTCCATCTGCACGGATCATATTTACTATGAAAAACTAATTTATTGATATTTATGACTGATTTTGTGTTTTTATACCTAGGACTCTTTAAAATGTCATTGAAGGTCCAAATCTGAGGTTAGACTGAATTTAAGAAAGAAAGAGGGAGAAAATGATAAGATTTCAGGAGTCCTGGTGTATGGTGCACAGTGCCTTGTTGAGGTTGAGGAAATTGCATCTTTCCTGTTTTGATAGGATTACTTCTATATGACTTATCTTGGACAAGGGGTATTCTTAACCCTATAATAGTGGTCCCTAGCATGTCCATGAGCATCTATGTACATATGTCCACTCTCAAGTGTATCCAACAGCAGAGCATCTGGGGTTCAAGAACCTATGAACTAGAAGCTATTCTACTACTAGTTTTGATTTATTATGAGATTCATCGGGGTCTACTGAAAGTGTAGTGCCATCTGTCCCATTTTACAATAAATTTAAGAAAATGTACACCTCCATATCTTTCATTTTCTTTTATTTCCCTCTCCATGGAGTGAGATGAGATGAATCCAGTACATTTCTTACAGTTTGGAGTTCCAAAAATATCTGTTACAATCAATTCTAAATCAAATTCAATTTGGTTTTGGCTGAATTCTGAATTTTGATTCAGGTGCTGTACTATATGTTTCTGCTAAATCTGCTTTGACATGAAATGTATTCTGTCTTTCTGTTTGGCATCTATTGCTGTTGTGATAAAAAAAAAAGATGCTGTTTTTAAAAAAACATTATTAAAATTTTATTTATTTTTAAGTAAAAAAAGTTGTTTCTTACAAGTTGGATCACCGTGTCTTTTAGACAAAGAACACTAATTGGAATCCAAAGTTTATGTTCACAAGAAAACTAATTCTGTTGTATCATGATTGTGTCTATATTTTCAGCTGAAGGAAATGGATGACGTTGGCAGGGTAACTCCCGTGATTCAAGAGATGAGCCAGGAATTCCCGACTGTGGTGGAAACACTTCTTTATGAGCGAGATCTGTTAGTATAATTTGTCCTGTTATCTTATTTCCATTTCAAAGTTATCCATTAACAACTTCATTATCTGCGGCATTAATTAGCTTATGGTTATTGGTGCGTGCTTTTGATGGTTACTATGGGCTTGGGTTCACATTTTCTCAACGTAGACTTTTGTCACCGTAGTGATTAGGACCAAAACTTTAAGGTGGTGCTGGCCCTTGATCTTTCCAAACTATCGGATTGGTTATTTGTGGAAAGGTGTTCTCCATCCACTGATCCACATATCGGGGCTGTTATAATCTTTTGGAAGGTAATTTTTCTCAAACATGCCGGATGCTCCCTTTGACACAGTTGTCAATTTGTCATGCACAATTACTAGTGAGGCAACGCTTTTGTTGAATATAAAGAAAGAGTTTATGGTTCATAGAAAATATGATTTTGGGCATTCCAACTTCAAAGCAAATTGTGCTTGGTGTACTTCGGTTCCTAGATACTAAAAGCAACCATTAGCTATTATCAGTTTGAAAATATACAAGTGTGGTCAAAATGATAAATTTTTTTCTAATTGGTTAAAGTTGAACACCTGTATAATCGATTTAATAATTGCCGTTTGGCTTCACCATAACTTTCGTATGTTGAATTGTGAATTTTTTTTTTTACCAGTAATAAAAAAAGAGCTTTATGTTTCTATGATTACTTTTTACAGTTTTTTGTGACTTCTAGTATCTATTGTCCTTTAATTATTTCCTGTGCAATCTTTTGAATGAGGACTCTTTTAATTTCTATAGTTTTTTGGTAGCCGTCCACATTATTAGAAGTTGCCAGTGAACACAGTTCAGTTGTTGCTGTTGTAGCTTTATGTTGCTATGATTGCTCATTACAGTTGTTTGTGACTTCTACTGTCTACTGTCCTTTTCACTATTTCCTCTGCAGTCTTCTGAATAAGGAACTTTTAATTTCTTCTGTTTTTAGGTATATGTCTTCTACATTATTAAAAGTTGCCAGTGAACACAGTTCAGTTGTTGCAGTTGTCGGCAAAGGGCATTTACACGGAATTAAGAAGCACTGGAAGCAGCCAATTGAGGTCAATTTTTTTTACCCGCAAAATTCTTTTTTCCATTATAGACTACAACAGTTATTTGTGAAGGATTCTGCTTGAAATCTATTCATAATTCCCCAAATGGATTCTTAGGCTTACAAATTTCAATGTTGTAGTAGTCATCATCATCGTAATCTTGTTTGCCCCATCAGTTTGGGGTTGGAATGAGTTCTGCAATATAACACTCATATATAAGCCAAGTCCATATTCAATATCTTTGTAACTTCGGTGCATGGACATGAGGTTTGTCTATCGGAAGGGTGGCCCATCGCTTTTTATCTATTGCCATCTTCCCCCTTGGTGTATGTTTTCATCCTTCTTTGAAGGGCATCTTGGCGTAAATTAAATTGATATCTCCTGGAAAAAAGTTGGTTGCAGTTGCTTTAGAATGACACATACTCGCCATTTTGTTGACTTGATTGATCACAAGATGTCTCTTCTATTTCTTTCAGGTAAAGGGTCTGCTGGATGTTCCTGTAGCCAGTTCTGGTGTATCTGCAATAAGATCCTTGCATCTGTTGGTGTTGCTGTCACCGGGGTAGCTATCATTTCAGGCATATTTTATTTCTAGCAAGAGTTGAGCTTTGATGTCCAGCGGATTTACTATCATTTCAGGTATACCTTTCTCGCTGGCAAGAGTATACATGGCAGATTGTTGGAAGCCCTGCGAGAAGTGGCAGTTTTCATGTAATAATCCTTTGTTATTTACTACAAAATCGATCTGTTTCTTGACTGCAATGATTGACAAAGAATCCTTTCTTATTTTTGGCAATGATTGATAAAGAATCCATTTTTTAATTTAGTGCTAGGAAGAACGGGGATCCTCATTTGTGTCAGCAGTCTCCATTTTCCAAAGTACAGGACCCAAACCAAATATCAAGCAGACACCAACAAATTGACCATGGTTATTGGTCAAACTAGTCAAGGTGGTACTTGGCATCATTTGGAATTTGCCTTGGGCAAATCTGTTTGCAGATAATCTCCACTTCATGGGATAACCAAAACTTTCCATGCGCCTCAGGGAATTCAATGATGTCACCTTCTAACCATAGCAAAACCCCTTTGTTTTATTTCCCCAACCATTTCATCCCAACTTTTCTCTAATGCAATACCAAATAGGATTCAAATGGAAATTGGGGTTCTATGCCCTGGTCTCCCGGCTTCCTACATGGTCTCTAGTTTCACTTTCCCAAAATCTAAAATCTCCCTTGGAGCCTTCCTTCCTAATTTGTTTTAAATTCCTAGGAGTTTATGGTAAAACAGGCTCGAACGGAGGAATATTAAAGACGTGACGAGTGATTGATGTATGGTGGAGATGTAGAGGGGACCCTTACTTTCCTGGGATCTGATTTACCTAGGCAATGGGCCAGGTATGATTTCCTGCCAAAGGCGAGATTATATTATTTGATGACTTTTGTTTTTGATCTTCGGTGCCTGTTTGTTTTCATGGAATTGAATTATTAGGAATTGGTGGTAAAATGGGTTCTAACAAAAGATTATTAAAGTTGTGATGGGTGAAGGATATAAGGCAGGTATGTAGACGGGATTGACTTCCCTTGAATTTGGGTTAATAGGGTGATGGCTGGGAGTGAAAATATTCCAAGCTATGCATATTTAATTGGGTTTTAAGCACATAATCACGATCACATTACATCAATCTAATTTATATACCCCAGAAAGCCATTTTAATCGAAGCTTTGTTCGGAAGAATGTTTAATACTTTCCCTCAAATTTCTTGCAGATCTTAAGTTTTACTTCTCTTATTTTAGCTACTTTGATGGGAAAGCAGGGCATCAAGTTCTTAGGATAACAATACGAACAAGCAAATGGGCATAAAAAGTAAAAGGTAGATCGGAAATGTGTCCAATGAAAGTGTGATTGCGATCCATTTGTATCCCTAAAAATAAATTTATGGCCATCAAGTCAATGAAAGATTTCCTCTGAATCTCCTCAGATATCAAATCTCAATATTTTCTAATTAATATCGGTGATACGTTTTAGTTGTACTCGTCTTTAACAATCAAAGATGGCGGCAAATTAACAATCAAAGATGGCAACAAATTAACAATCAAAGATGGCAACAAATACTTGAAAGACCTAGACAGTAGACACACAACTTCGTAGAAGATTCATGCGAACCTCTAGGGCCTGTTTGGATAGGGAAGTAATGGAATGGAGTTAAGTGAAATAGGGCCCAACGGTTTAAATTTTCAACTCATCCTTGTTAGGATCGGGCTGGCCCGACAGATGAAGTATTCTGGTTGGCCCACGTGGATCCAATTTCACTTCAACCCTATTCACTTCGGTTCCACTGAGTAAATTTGCGATTCTACTCCACTCCTCTCCTCTCCTCTCGCCGCTGGAAGAAGATCACTCCTGCAAACGTTCCACATGATCTCAAGTAATCTCTCTCTCTCTCTCTCTCTCTCTCTCTCGATAATGGGTTACAATTTCTAGTTTCTAGACATGGTTTCAAGGATTGGGTTAGGGCTTATGATTTTGTTGCATGGCTCCTTTCCACTGAAAGTTTGGATAATGGGTTAGGGCTTATGATTTTTATTCTCATCTGCTGATTTGGTGATGAGATGGGGTTTTTTATGAGATGGGGTTTTGTATTTTTCCCTCTTTTTTTTTGGGTGTGTTTGATTTCTGGGTTTTGATGGGGTTTTTGTGTAGATCTGAGATAGGTGGGATGTGTGGTTTCTAGGATTTGGGTTTGTAGGGTTTAGTGGTTGATGGGGGGTTTAAGGTTTTGATGGGTGAAAAAAAAATCTATATGGGTTTTGTTCTTTGAGGGGTTCTGTTGCGGGGTTTGTGGTTTTAATGGTGTTTTTGGTAGTGGGTTGTGTTTTGTTTTGCTATGGATGATCAAATGTGACTTTTCTATAATGAAAAGAACCCATTTCACTCAGCCGGCCTTCTCAAACAACATAGTATTGAAACCCCATCCCCATTTCTCTTACTTATCAGTGGTATGATGTTAAGCTCACCAATACTGAGGTCTTCTGTCCAATTGGAGGTGGCAGCTGCTCAGATGTACTTAATAGCGATTCCTCTGTTGTTTTTGGTAGGATTCTGATTTTGGGTCTTGTTTTTCTTCTATGTTTGTTGGGTGTTAGAAGATTTGGATATTGGTTTCTGAGAATTGGGTGATTTTTGTAGTCGTTTTTTTTCTGTTCTTTGTGTTTGGATGAATTGGTTTTATTAGATTGGAGGGCTTTTTCTTTAATGAATCTCAAGCTCCATTTGGTTGTTACTTTTTATTGTTATTGAAGATTGAGTGCATTGGGTGCTGATTTTTGTGATCAGGCACTTTGGTTTGGAGTTGCAGCCTTTTTGTATGATTGGGGTATGATGCAAATTTTGTTGTATTGTTTTTTTTTTTTTTCCCTTTATGATGTTGTTGTTGTGGTCTCAATGTCTCCTATTCTGGAAGTAGCTTCTTTTGTCTTTGCCTTACTTGGAGGGAAAAAAAAATCACTAGTTTGAAGAGTGGCTAGCTAGGATTGATTGTGAAAATAATTAATTTTTGTGACAAGGCTTTGTGTAGATTGTGATTGCATGAGTTTTTAGGAATGGATCAGTTGAGGGGAGAGTTATTTTAAATTGTTACTGTGACCAGATTTATCATGTTTAGAGAATATAAGATGTTGGTAACTGATCAAAAAAGAAAAAAAAATCTGGTAAGCTGTGATTTGAAGCCTTGAAGTTAGGATATAGTAGCAGCAAGTGATGTTGCTTCCGTGTTTTTCATTGCGGTCAAGGCCCTGTTTAGAGGTCCTCACAAATTATAGTAATGAGGAACGATTTACTGATGGCTTCTGAGTAGAAGGATGTTTGTCATTGAGGACTACAATTTGCAAGAGCTTTGACAGAAGTGATTTTGATTATAGTGCCACAGACAAACTTGCTTCTGGTATCATAGCAAACAACATTATTTGAGCTTGAATTTTAGTCATTCATTATCATGGATTCTATTTTCTAATTTAAATGAAATGATCCTTCTTACTGGTTGACGCTTGCTCATATTTCATTTTGGTTGATCACATACATAGTACTTAAATTCCAACAAATTTTAGTTGTCATACCCGCATGTCTTTTGAAGCATGGGACAGTTGAAGACTAAGATGGCAATAGGGATCCCATGCTATATATATTTTTGGCCTTCTAATTACAAGGTTTTGGCCTGTAATATAGTGTATCCTCCAACAGTCCAGAACTTGAAGTATTTTCTGAAGAATAGTTAACAATATATGGGCAGTGCTGGTTTGGAGATTTGCAATTAGATCCCAACGCACATAGCTCATGGCTACAAGAGAGGGGCTTGCTGGTTCTTGATTCAGATGGGCTATACATGCTTAGATCTCTGTCCTGCATAATAGATGCCCCAAAAACCAGGGAGCACCTGCCAATCAATCATTGGAAATAAGTGCTAAACCTGTTACCAAGTCTTAGCAGTGCAATTAAAATTCAACAATTCATCTATAATTAGGACAATCACCATTTTCTGCTTCTATAAAGTAAAATAAAAAGGAAGATGAAGATGTTTATCATCTTGTGGCTCACTGCATTTTTGCTTCAAATATCTGAATTTCTTGTTCAAAGTTGTGAGACTGCATTATTAGTTTGACACTTGCTTTCTTGTTGACAGATACCCTGTAAGAAGGGAAAACTTGCCATTTTTCACCAAGAAAAAGTCAATGAGAAATCATAATGTTTATTTTCATCCTTTTCCATGTTTTTCTTCAAGATAGCATGAGGGGCCTTGAACTAGTCATCTAAATGTTTTTTATATAATTTTATAAAATCTGAAGAAATCTGATGCCGTTTGTATATTTATCGTATGCAGACCATAGTCGTCATCTTGATGTTGAAATATGCACAAATGCTGATTGGGCAAAGTTCATATGATGATCAGAGTTCAACTACTAGGTTGTTCTCTGGTTGGTGTCAGCAAACACACACACGCCTAACCCCTCTGGTAGATACTATCTAGTCGATGGAGGGTATGCAAACCAACCTGGATTTCTAGCTCTGTATCGAACGGCTAGATATCATCTTGCTGATTTTAGAAGGAAGAATCCTATCAATTCAAGGGAGGTCTTCATTGTGCTGGTATATTGATTTGTTATTGGGATGCTTGACAGACAGTGGTGGGAAGGGACTTATATTGACTTTTGTGTCTCTATTTCCATTATGTTTGTGTTTTTTTCCTAGTGTGTTAAAACTTTTAATTTCCATAAGCTGTTGGACTAGACTTTTTTTTTCATCGGTTTTTCATGTTCTTGATTCTATTGGTGGTTGCTTCATGTTATTAAATTGTATTTTTGTTCTCTTTGAATTGAAGTTGGATATTGGAAAATGAGATTTGAAAAATTCATCCCCTTGCAGAGATTTTTTTTTTTTTTTTTTTTTAACGAAGGTCAGTTTTTTAATTAGGTGGGCCACTCTACAGATAAAGTTTTAAATAGATGGGCCCCACTATGAACCCGATCGGAGGATCTAAACTCGATGAAATATTTGGGTCCAATTCTCATGCACGCCCCAAAACCACAAACCCCCCAACAGAACCCCTCAAAGAACAAAACCCATATAGATTTTTTTTCCACCCATCAAAACCTTAAACCCCCATCAACCACTGAACCCTACAAACCCAAATCCTAGAAACCACACATCCCACCTATCTCAGATCTACACAAAAACCCCATCAAAACCCAGAAATCAAAAAAAAAAAAGAGGGAAAAATACAAAACCTCATCTCATCACCAAATCAGCAGATGAGAATAAAAATCATAAGCCCTAACCCATTATCCAAACTTTCAGTGGAAAGGAGCCATGCAACAAAATCATAAGCCCTAACCCAATCCTTGAAACCATTATCGAGAGAGAGAGAGAGAGAGAGAGAGAGAGAGGGATTACTTGAGATCATGTGGAACGTTTGCAGGAGTGATCTTCTTCCAGCGGCGAGAGGAGAGGAGAGGAGTGGAGTAGAATCGCAAATTTACTCAGTGGAACCGAAGTGAATAGCGTTGAAGTGAAATTGGATCCACGTGGGCCGACCAGAATACTTCATCTGTCGGGCCAGCCCGATCCAAACAAGGATAAGTTGAAATTTTAACCGTTGGGCCTTATTTCACTTAACTCCATTCCATTACTTGCCTATCCAAACAGGCCCTTAGGGTTTATAATCTTGGTCATCTGACCGGGGAAGTAGTAGTTTATCAGTATTGATGAATTTGATTTACACTTATTGCCTGTTTGATGGTTCATGGTAATAGCCCCAAGTTTCATGCGTAAAAAGGAAAACTTTTTTATATATATAAGCCCTTACATATGCCATAAGAGTATTTTGTTCACTAACGTTTATCTTCCCTTGCCTTGCACACTTGGAAGCACTTTCATTAGCATAGGGCATGATCATGAGCATTGTTTTAGAAACATCATGCCATTAGGAATGTCATACATCATATTACACACCTTATGCCATACAAGCATAAACACGATACTTCAATTGTGCAGATTATGCCATTGAGGATGTCGATGGGCTCTCAATTGCCCGGATTCCTGAAGGCCCATCCCTGAGTGTAGAACCTCTTTTGGGCTTTGGATGCTGTTCTAATCTGATTTGTACTGAATGAATGCCAGACTACCACTCCACCAAAGTGGATTATAACATAACAAATACCAATATGATAAGTTATTTATGTTACTGGCAATATATCATATTGAAATTAATGGGCATGAGAGTCAGATGATGGTCCTAAATGATAGACCCATGTTGGGTCTAGGTCCACTATGAACCTAACCCATTTGCATTGCTCAAAACCAGATCACTTCTCTTTACCTGGTGCAATTTGGAGACTTTACATCTTGGGTTTGAGTGATTTACTTTGCTTTGGAAAAGTTTACGTGAATCTATGATTAAATAAGCTCTAAGATTCTTGTCTATTTTTAGGTAGCAACAAAATGATGACTTGATCAAACAAACATGAATGTCTAAAGCCCCAGACAACTTCTAATTTTCTTTAATAAATTTGCCCAAGTAGCTTTTATAAGTTTGTTTGTACTACTTCTACTATACGATAAGTTTATTTTTGTTCTCTTTTCTAAAAAAAATTGAACTAGAATCACCAAATGGTTTGTTTGTAAAACAATCTTAAAATGACTGTCTCAAACATTGAAGAACTTTTGAGGATTTATAAAATGCAAAACACAAAAAGTTAGTGTACACAAGCTTGATATACTGACTTCCTTGATAACAACTATAAGCTCCCAACCCAAAAAAAGAAAGAGACTTTTCTCTAATGTGGAACTTGGAACCATACACATAGGGAATTACAACTCCTGGATGGGGTGGCCATTAGTCAAATCTAACAACGAACCTTAGTCACATTGTTCTGGCAACCACAAACACCTCTACAAGTTACTATTTGCAAGGTAGGGGACCCTGAATCCCACTGTAGCTGGGTTTGATATTCATACAATTGGATTTAGCTGGGCGCTTTGCTTTATTGTTATCTATATCAATATCATTCAGCTTGATGTTCGTGCATGGGAACATTTTGCTGCAACGGAGGGTCACAGCAACATCAGATGCAGAAGTCCCTCTAACATCATTGAAGGTGATATCACTGATCTTCACTTTTGAAGGTGACGACTGCAATGCAAAAACAAATGAATTTTGTATTAGTTAGCACCATAACTTGCACATCATTCTGTTTAAAGATTTCTAAATTTGAATGAGGAATCCTCGAGAAAGACCGTTTTGTTCGCTCGCTTTCAAAAATATTAGCCATTTCTTTGCAATTTTCCTAAATATGTGTTTATGAGGTTTAGGATTTTGAAATATTATTGGGACATGACTTCCCATCAAAGGGGAAAAAATTGAAGTAGATAGGAAAAGAGCTAGAAACCACTATAAAATAGTCTCCCCTCTGGTTGGAAGTGATTACCCAATTATCACACTCCCAAATCAAATCCTAGGAAAGTGAGGGCTACATGTACTTCTCCACTTTATGTCAATCCAAATTCTTAATAATTCATTACAATGCTAGCAGACAGGCCTATGAAAATGCTAAAATTGAAGAAATAAAGGTGAAGATGTGCAGAAGGCCATCAAATAGTCTCCCCTACAATAGGAAATGATTAACCAGCTAACACTCTAGTAAATCAAATCTTAGGAAAGTGAGGGTCATCTATATCTCCACCATGCATCCTTTGCTCACCTCTTTAATACTTAATATTAGAAACGACTTTAAAAAAAAGTCTTATAGTATGCAAACGGGCCCTAAATCCCTCTCATTTGAAGAGTAATTTTAAGTAAATAAAACCTTAGACAACACTATAATAGAGGTGGCAATTGATAGTATAAAAATTTAAATTGGCTGAGCATTACTATAAATGTTGGTTCTGGCTGAATTTAAAACCCCATTCAAGCTTATTAACTGTATGGATACCAGAAAAAAAAAGTCCAAATTGTATGGAAATAGGTTAATAATTTTCAAAAATCTTCAAACACTTCAAGCAATTGTGTGTATTCCCTTCATAAAAATATTTGATGACCTGGGGTCATAGCTGGTTTCTTTTATTAGCATGAGTCCTGAAACCTGAAATTGATCATGTCATTAAAACATCCTAATCTCTTGCAGTCTTACCTCATCAGGACAAGTTCCATGAGGACAATAAAGTTGATCGATGATGATCGGATTGTACACAGAGTTCATGATGATGTTCTCATAGGTTATGTTGAACACCGCGCTCTTCGAGGGCGAGTTGGCCCATGTCTTGATCCTAAGTCCATTCAAAGTCCCTGAAATGATGCTATCTCTCACTACGATATCCTTCACATCCTTCTCTTCTGGGTACTTCCCTAAGCTCCCCACACTATCAAAACCAGTTCCAAAAACCAAAAACCAGCAAGAATAACAACAATTAGTTTAAATAATCAAACAACCTATGGAATCAAATAACAACAAGATGTAGTTAGTGGTCTCCTAACAATGGGGCACTGAAATCAGACACCTCTAATCTTTTTGTAAGATTGAATTACTGAAATCACCTGAGGTAAAGGACTATATGCACCTGATTCCATGGCCTGGTCCACAAGCAATTCCGCCGATATAGATATTAGAAACGCCTTGTCCGATGGCAATGCAGTCCCCACCGGTCATGATCCTAACATTCTCAATGGTCACATCCAAGCATCGTTCCACATGGATTCCATCAGTGTTGGGGCTGTCTTTAGGGGCATGAATTTTGAGGTTTCTAGCTTTGAAATTCTGGCTATGGATGATACCAAAGTTGACATTCTTGCTGTCAACAGATATTATGCCATCGATGATTGTATTTGACATATTGTTGAACTTGAGGCTCTGCGGAATTCGAATATGATTCTTAGTATACTATATATGTCACAGATTAAAGCAGCTGGTGGATAATGTTAGAAGTGAATTCACCAACATTAGATAAACCTCTTCATTAAGCAGGTGGTTGCCAAGAAAGTGTATTTGCCAAAGTATGATTGACAGTAGTCATTCCTAATTACTTTTAGGTTGCAATTAACTAATTAAGGGATCTCTAACCTATTCTGTATGCATTTGTTTTGCTATGGTTAAGTTTGAAAGATGATAAAAGGAAAAAGAAAAAGAAAAATGGTTGAGCTTGGAAGTCTCCTATTGGGTCTAAAGGGATTACAACTTGTGGTATCTTAAACTTCGCGATTGAGCACAATCACACAGCTTTAATTTGATGACTAATAACATGCACTCTTAAAGAGTTAAACATAACTAGGATATTAGTGACATTGCTAAGCCACAAGTTTTTCAGAGTTTACACAGCCTTGGAATAATGTTCTCCATTCATGGTTAGTTTTTATGTTGTAAAACTTCAATTAGGATGTATTGTACTTACAGTAGGGAGAAGCTTGCAGTTTTGGTTCTTGGCACAGTCATTCAAATGCCAGATAGCATCTCCTTGACCATCAAAAGTCCCACTTCCTATGATAGTCAACCCATCTATCCATCCAAAGAAAATCCAATCTCCTGTTGGATACTTGTTAAGGTCTGTCTCTGCCATCAAATGACCCTATGCAACCACATTAACATGGTTCAGTATAAAGAATCACATAAAAATGTATTGTTCTATGATAGGTCATCTTATTCTGTCAGCACACTCTCCATACTACTTACATATTTTCATGGCCCTATGAACACCTGACTAGAAATGCGTCTTGGATGTTCCATACACCCATTTCTACTAAAATGTTCTCAGGTCATTTTAATCTATGCTTACACGTTAGTTGTATGTATGAAAGTTTTTGAACTCTTGCCTCCAATTTCATTTCTATACTTGGTACATTTTTGCAGGGACCTGTGAAATTAGCAGGGCCCATCCAATAATTGCCTCTGGGTATCTGAATTGTAGCAGATTCACCTGAATCACATGCTGCCTTCCATGTATCCATAAAGGCCTACAATCATAAATACCATGGACATATGTTAGACAAACACAACAAAGTATGGCAATTTGTAAGCAAAGTATGATAAGCTGTAGACTAATGCCCAGCCCAATCAGTGAAAATCGAGGCTTTCTGTAAGGCCCCGTCCCGAGTTAATCAAGATTAACTCTAATTAATTGAAATTAGTGCTAATTAATCACGTTTAAGGAGACTAATGATGGTTAATGACTAAGCTCAATGAGATTAGTCCCAAATGAATGTAATGAAGTGATAATGAGGAGATTAAACGAATTGAATGAGAGTTAAGACTTAAACAAAGGAAACAAGAACTTTTTCGTAAATACGGATTTACGCGTATTTTATCGAATACGGAAACTCTTGATACCAACGCGCGTATCTCAACGAGTACGTTAACTTTCATAATAGACTCGAAGCCGTTTGACGAGGATTTCGTCAAGTGGTCCTTCAATTTACTTGAATTGAAAATAGGAAAGAAAGAGAGGGCTTAGTTGCAAAAAGACCCTTATAAGGCTTAAGATGAACTCCTTTGAGTTCATTCAACTCATCCTCATTGAACAGAAACCCTAGACACTCCTTTCTTCATTTCCTTTCCCGTTTTCCTTTATCAAGATGGAGTCTTGGATTGATTAGAGGGACTTTTGAAGAATTTTCATCCTCTTCATCTTCTTCTTCAACTTGTCTTCTTCCTTGGAGTGTTGAAGCTTGGAAGAAGAGCTCAAGAATTCCCTAATTACACTACAAGTAAGTGTTTTGAGTGTCTTATAGGATTCTCAAGTTCTATTAGGTGCTTAGGAGTGATTTCTAGCTCAATTAGCTCATAGGGTTTGTACTTTTGATGTTTCCATGGAAATAGGCTTGAAGAAGGTTTTCAATTGGGGGTTTTTGTCTCAAGTCAAGCTAAACAAAGGATTTCTTGCTATTTGACTTAAAAAGTCAAGTATAAATGCATATCTATGATTGAAATGCTAGGTTGCAAGTTTTCTTTAATTGTGAGAGTTGGGTTCTCAAACCCTTTCTTTATTGTAGAATGGAGATTGTTATGGATTGAATGGAAATGATTAATGGTTATTCCAAATGTATGCGTTTTCTTGGATTCTACAGATTATTGTGCAAATTTGAGTTCCTGGAACTCAGTTTCAAAGAGTTGCTTCAGAAGTTCAGAAGCTCGAAAATGGAGTTCTGGGCGAATTTCTGCTAGCCGCAAGGCTAACCGTGAAGCCAACCGTCGAAATCCGTAGAATGGGTGAGCTTCTGAAAAGCTAACTGCCAGATTTTGGTTAGTCGAAATTGGAATTTCGGCTAGCCGCGAGATAACTGTAAGCTGACCGAAATTGAGTCAGAATCCCTGCCAGAAATGCCAGCTTCTGGAAAGCTGACCGCGAGCTAACCGTTGAATAGTAGTTAACTGCATTTGAGATTTCGGCTAGCCGCCATCCAAATTTCGGCTAGTCGCCAATTAGATTTCGGCTAGCCACGGACTAGATTTCGGCTAGCCGCCGGCTAAGTTTCGGCTAACCGCCAGGTAACCGCCGAGCGAACCTGATACTGGCCAAACATTAGCTTTGATTGAAAATTTGGCAAATCGATTGGACCGAGTGTATTTTGAAATCGTAGGTGAAATTTTTGGGAACTAAATGTACACATTAAATATATAAATTTGATGTCCATCGAGAATAACACGTGCATTTGATAACCAATGTTTACACCTAAATAGTTGTATAGATATGAAAGAGAGTTGAATAGAAACGGAAATGAGTAGGAAGTTTTCTAACCCGTCTGGAATTAGTCTAACTCGTTTGGGACCATATTGATTAAATATAATGAACTAATGAACAGTTACTAAAGTTAACAATATAATGATTAATCCTACTGCAGTAGATGGATGGGGTGTTCTGGAGCTCCGTGGTGCTGTCGGTGATCTTTGATCAAGACACTGGTAGATCCCACATATTAGACTGAAAAGTCACTGAATTGATAAGCCACCTAATAAAATTGGACTAAAGAGTCCCATAAGCCATCTAATAAATACTCAATGTAATCAATGAATGAGTGAAATAAATGAAATGAACTGACTAGCTACCACCCTTGGGATGAAACTGAATTGAATGAGAAAATACTGTTGTAATTGTAATTTAGTCATTGATTATTAATTGGTTATACTGTACAGGATATTGTATTGTTCTAGATTTAATTGTCTAGTGTTATTGCATTGAGAAATGGACAGATTTAGCGTGGATTATCGTAGATTTGTTTATACATTGTTAAACCGTCGTGTTCATAGTGTTATTGATGGCATTACAGGCCCAGTTGCCCGTCCCGGCTTTGCAGAGGTCGCGCCGCCAGTGGAGGAAGCCAATCCGATTTTTCCAGGAGGATTGATAGAATGGACATAAATCGGAGGGCGAATGAATTTGAATATTTTGGAGATATTTTGGGAGATATTTTTGTGTAATTATCCATTTTGGAATTGTATATGGTGTCCACTGCAATAGGTTTTGGTTATGCAGTGGAGAACTTTGTTAAGTTCTAGATATATATATATATATATATGGACTTGACTTTTAATGCAAGGAACTCTTTTGTTTAAATTGTTATCAATATATGTATTCCGCAAAATGTACATTGACAGGAACGTGTGTTAGATCCCTTGTGAGTCTTATCTTAACTTCGGTTAATTGAGGATTTACGGGAGTAAATATGAAAGTCATCACGACTCGGGGTTAGCCCTGAGCAATCCGATCTCGGGCCCGGGGCGTGACACTTTCTTTGCCCATTTTGACCACCCTACTATGAATCTGGATTATGAGAATTGAACTCATAAGAAATTTGTGAGGCTCCTCTTTAGTACCCGCTTATTAAAAATCTAAACTTCTCAAGGTAAATGTGCCCTATTGGAGGGGCACTGGCCAAGTTTCACTCTAATAGACATTCTGGCCACCATTAGATTGATCACTTACAGAACACATGAATAAAACATTATGTAAGATTCATATATATATATATTTTTTATATGTGATTAATCTTATGATGTCCCAACTCCTGTTGGAATGAGATTTGGCCATGACTAATGCAAGCGGGGATCATTTAATTTGAATGGTTTAGATGTTAAATAAGTGGGCCCAACTGAGAAGCCTCACGAATTTTTCATGAATGTGAGCCTCAAAGGATTCGGCTCCTCTAATATAGGCAAATTATCTCTAATATCAATTTAAAAAAACTTAAATTAGGTCAAACATGTTATTATCCTTCTACTATCTTCCACTCTAATTGCAACAAGAACTTGGATTGTATGTTGGTAGGTATGTGAATAGAGATTTTTTCTTCAGGTATGTAAATGCATGATGAAGAGAACCATTTCATAAATAGCCTCCAAGGGTCCTCTCATGGAGAGAGCTGAAAAAAATGTATGCTAAGTAATGGGGATCAGTATTCATAGAACTTCAAATTTGAAGTGTCCTATTGGTTGAAGCACCTCTCAAATATACCATTGGTTGTAAACCATATCTAAATATGCTGAACAGAATAGTCAAACACCTTTTTTAACACAAATCTATTTTGAGACAAGTAAAAACTGCCACACATCTAATTCTAACACCTCTCTCTTTCTCTCTCCATGAAACCTGAGGTGAGGTAGAAGGAAGTTAGCCACTCTGATGGAATTTATATGATTAACACCCATCGACACGGAGGATTTATCTTATAATGAACATAAAAAGTGGCCCTCTTAATGGATGAAGTGTCACATGTGGGGCCTTGATTGATATGGAACATTTGATCTAAGTTAGCCCATTAATAGATGGATTAATTACTAAAAAAAATCCCCAGTATGGGTTTATCCTATTCTAGACTTCAGTGTCAGGTATTGGAAAGATATCTTAAAAAATATCAAAAATCAATTTTATAAAAAAATTGAAGTTTTAAGGACGCTGATATATATGTTTAAATATAGTTAAAACTGAAGAACCAAATGTGAAGATCCAGAAATGACAATCAAACAATCTAGCCTTGAGCATAAGCTCTTGGGGACTCAATTTCATGAAACAAGCAGGCTTTAGACGCCCCTCAAATTCCAAAATCTATTTTCTCATGCAACACCTCCAGAGTTTGGAGAATACAGGAGGGTAATTAAATTGAAGAACAATCATATGCTTTGGTCAATTAAATGCAGGGGCTGTTTATGTGCTATGTTAGCTAGGAAGCATGTTTTGTGTACTTCCCATATAATTAATCCCACAACGCTCATCACTTTGGTTGAAGTGAAACTTAGTATCAGCAACTTTGATTAAGTAAAGGTTAGCCTTATGTCCGCACAAGCGAGAAGAAGACCTACACAAGTGGAAAAGGAGCCCGCACAAGCGGGAAGAGATGGCATACCCAGGGTTCAAACCCTGAGCAGCCAGGTGAGAACTACTGCCACTAACCAATGAGGTAAGTGGCCTTTCTCCTTATGTTGGTTATTAGCGGCTATGATGAAATAAAGGCGGGGCTTGGACAAGTTAAGTTGGTTGAAGCACTAAGATGATCATTGACCATAAATAGCCTCCAAGGGCCCACATGAAGAGAAGGGAAAAACACATAATTACCTGAGCTGCAAATTTACCATTTCTCATTAAAGTAAAAAAAATTGTCAGTTTTTTCCTTGTTTAATTCTGAGATGATGAACCAAACATCACCTTAAAAGCCCTCAAAATAGATAAATAAATGATTATCGCAAAGCATTTTCTCATTGATCTAGGATGATCTTCATGGAGTTTACTTAAATCCCTCCTTAACCCAAACTTTAGAATGGAACAAAACAAAATACCAACAAAGGAACCAAAAAAAAAAAAAGATTTAAGGAAAAAGATAAATTAGTAAGTAAATAAATTAACATACCTTGGCATTATCATTTTTTCCATAAGGTTTTGCACCATAGTCCATAACATTGAAGTCTCCACACAGGGCACCTCCAATAATATAAATAAAGCATAAGAAAAACAGCTTCATCATCTTTATATCTTGTTTGTGTCTTTCTCCCTTCTTCTTAAAAACTCTACATGTATGAGAGCAAACAAAATTTAATTTTAAGTGATGGGGATTGGTATTTATAGAACTCCAAATTCAAAGTTTTCTATTGGTTTTCCCTAACTTTCGAAACACCATCTACACTATACCGTTGGTTTTAAACCATAAGCATGTCTAAATACGTTTAAAAGAATGGTCAAACACTCTTATTAACTTACTTATCTATTTTGAGACGAGGAAAGACTACCACACAATTTTTTTCTTTTTCTTTTTGTACATTTTTTTTTTGTGTCTAAAATGGATTATTATTATCGGCTTGGTTTCCTACGTTGTATTGGACTCGAATTCTTAGTAAAGTGGGTTTCAATGGAGGACTATTAAAGAGAGAGAGAAAAAAAAAAGCGATTTCATATGAGGTTGAGATTGTGTATAATTTTAGCTTTTCCAACTGAACTTGGGGTGACGGGTGGATAATCATTTCCTATCAAAAGGGAGACCATGCAATGGCCATTTATTTGTCATGATCTCCAGTTTTAGTTGTTCAGTTTTATCTTCGACATTGCAAAGGAATTGGTTAGAATTCCTAGAGATTCAGTACCAAGCAAACAAATGGGCTTTATACGAAGAAAGACGGCATGATGATTAACAAAAAAAAAGAAGGATGTGGCAACATGTATAAGGATGCATTTGTGTAACGCTGCGGAAGAGAAACCGCATTTCCTCTTTCACTCTTTCACGTGAATGAGTTTCCTATGGGGAATCTCCAACTCCATGTTCCAAACTAAGAAGGAGAAAATGGCGAAATTCGGAGGTTTTCTGGGGTGATTTGTGTTGCACCAAACAGGTTGCCTTCATACAGAAAAAATGTTCGAGTTTTGCTTCAGTGGAAATTGCTATGCACATAGGCATCCTAAAATGAAAGTATCTGCTCTTGGCAAGCGTGCCTTGCATGAGGAAATCTCACTGATCAAATGGTAAAGCTTACTATTCTGAAATCCAAACTGTCTATATAACAGAGAAGCCATGTGGACATATCAGGTATACAGATACTCTCATATATTCACCCTTAGATACCCATGGGAGATGATTAATTGCATAATAAATCGCCATAGGACTAAGACCATAAAGCTGAGATGCTTAACAAATTAAAAGAGACAAGAAGAAAGAAAGTTAAAGTAAATAAATAAAAGTAGAAACTACATATCTCATGTCCAAGTTCAAAGTCCATATCAAATTAAAAAAAAATGCTCGAAACAAAAATCATTCAAAAAAATAAAATAAAATAAAGTGCATTAACATTTTAAACACATTGAATCTCACCATGAGATTATAAATATTAGGAAGTCCTTCGTTGATCTCATTGTACCATGAATTCTTGAAATTCAATGCCATACAAACAAGCGGGTTTGCTGTTGAAAAGTATTTCCGCTCCTTCTATGAATGCCTTGAAGTTTTGATATGAATAGTAATTGGCAATAGGGAATTTAATATGGTATAAAAGTCAGCTAGTTGTGAATTCAATTCCTAGAAGGAACAACTCACTGCTGAAATGTGCTTGTGGTGAAATATGAGCCAACATGGTTCCATCCAAGGGGGAGTGTTGAAAAATATTTATGCTTCCTCTACTAATACCTTGAGGTTTTGGTATAATTGTTTTGCGATAAAAATTTAACATGTATCAGAGCCAACCAACTAGTCTTGAGTTCGAATCACAGGAAAAGTAACTTGGCATGTGCGTGTTGCCGGAAGTGTGCCGACCGGATTTCACCCGAGGGGAAGTGTTAAAAAATATTTCCGCTTCCTTTGTTAATGCCTCGATGTTTTGGTAGGAATGGTTGGCAACAGAAATTAAAAATCCATAGCATTAAATGGTGAAAAGCAGGGTTTATTTTTTTTATATTTGCTTTAGCCAATTTAAATAGAAAGACATCTTGAAAACACGTCAGGTCTTAATCATAATATATGTCCAACATAAAATACCCCCCATGCTTTAATCAAGTTTTTAGTTCAAAATTAGTATCCATGAGAGACCAACAATGGTCAAATGATAATTGGTATTTATTGTTGACAATTGAGCATTCTTGTCATTTTTATTTTTTATTTTTTGCTAGGTTGGCTCATTGGCCATGAATGATACTAACTAACTAAAGACTCAGGGATTGATCTTTGGTCATGTATGCTATACCAAGGTGCCAATACCACTCAGTGTGCTTGCGAAAACAATCAGATTTTCTCACACGAGTAGAGATGTCAATTGTGTCGTGCTGACACGACCAACTCCCGGTCTGGTTGGCCAGTGGGCTTAGCCCAAGAAAGTAATTTTTTATATTTTCCTTTTTACTTTGCCAAAGGCTAATAGCATCATTTCTAGCTGTATTTTTAGAAATCTTTCTAATTTGTGGACATAAGGCATTTTGTACATTTTCTTCAAAAAAATCATTTTTCAACAAAAAAAAATGGTAATTCACCTAATACAATCATTTTAAAAAGTAATTGTCTAGCATTAATAGCATTATAAGAAAAAAAAATCATAAACTACTACCACCAGTAGTAGAAATTCAGGTCCGTGAACCCATCCCGAGGCCTCGAAATATGTTTGGGTTCACATTTGTTATTATGCCTCATCAGATGGCCGATACCCCCACACGAATATGCAATATAGATCTTACCACAATATTTACATCTTGCCTCATCAACCTCCTATCCATATTTGTCTTTAACCTTTAAAATATCATATGCTTGCCAAACTATATATGGAAGTTCTGGATTTCTTAGATGTTCTATGGGCACTAGTAGCTTCTACATGGACTTCTTGCCCTACTTCTTCTTCTTCCAAATAGACATAATCGTCTTCTTCTCCTATATTAACAGAAGAAACCTCTCGGGGAAAATTTCTAGAAGATCGTCCAACCATATTCCAAAAATCAAATTTGTAAAAATATATATAATAATAGTAATAGAGATTTTTATGATAATTGATATAAGAAAGGGGAGAAGATGAGAGTTAATATAATATATTATAGACTATATAGAAAGATGGAATCTCAAATTTAAATGAAATAAATAACTCAAAATTTTTGAAGGCCCATTAATCTTCTCTTAATGACTTGAACTTTGCCCCCCAAATTTTTGTAAGAAATATGATTAGAGAGAGATTTGTATGCTTTGAGAGATTGTTGAGAGAGAGAGTTGGATGAGTGAGAAAGAGTTTGGTGAGAAATGAGAATGGCCATTTATAGACATTTGGAAGTTCAAAAGGACAAAAAATGCCCTTAATATGATTGTTTTATGGCTGTTGAGTGGGGGTAAAGCGGTCAAAACAGCCCATATGATCATTATGACTATTGGGGGGCAAAATGGACCCCTACTGTGCCACATGTCTCGTGCCATGCCACTGACGGGCAGTGCCATTGTCGTGATGGCGTGCCTCGAATGCCGGCCGCCTAGCATGGCCCGTGCCTCCGGGCTGTGTCGTTGATCAGGCCAAGCCAGCACAACCCATGTGACACCTCTACACACAAGTTGTTGTAGAAATCACTCTATCGTAATCGCTAGTTTCTACACTCTATCATAACTGCTAGTTTTTTAATCCCTATGAGCCACAAAGCAGAACTCTTCAAGAGTTAGAATGACCAAAATTTCTTGATGGGCAGTGGTGGCCCTGGGATTTTTCATTTAAGGTGTGTGAACCTTAATTGATAGTTTGGTTTTGAGAACAAATGGAGGAATTTCATATTGATTTTGAGGGTGGACCCACAATTCTTAATGGATTTCTTAAAATTCACAGTAGTTTAACGAGAGCGGCCGCACCCGCATGGTTTCCGCCCCTATTGAGAAAATATATCGTCATCATCGTCATCAAAGCTTTGTTCTAACTATATTGGGGTTGGCTATATAAGATTCCATTTCTCAATTCTAATCCGGGAGAAAATATCCCATTTCCCATAAATAATAAAACCTCTAGCAGGTGGGCCCACATGATGACCCTAAAAAACTAATGCTGCTGCTGCTTCTTCTTGCATTAAAAATGCATTCCAATATCCAACTAACTTCCCTTTCCAGTTTCCCGATCTCCCTCACCTCTCTGCCGACGACACCACCCCGCATTTCTCTCCCTCCGAATACTTGAGAGCCCTCGCGCCTACGCTTACGGATCTCCTTATTAAACCCCGCGTCTACCATGCCCACCAGGTGTTCGATGAAATTCTTTCTCCACAGAAAGATCTCTTCCATGTGATCTTTCGTTCTGACGGGGCTTGTTTGCATTGTAAATGGGCTGGAGATACAGGGCTGGATTGTTCCTCATCATCACCGTCGTCATCATATGGGTCGCTTCTGCTGAGGTCACCCAGGTGAGTTCAGATCTCCACAATCTGTTTCTTTTTTGCTATGAATAGCTTTCTTTCTGTTTCTCCTGTCTTCATCTATTGAAATGAGGAATACCCAATATGGGTGCTGTTTGATTGTGGAAGAAATTAACACCTTGACCCAATCAACTGTGAAGCAGTTTTCAATTTTCATACATGGAGAAAAGAGAAAAATTGCTGCTGATGAAGAAGAGTTGGATGGATTTGAGATGTTTTCTCCCACATACAGGAGAACCCTCTGTGCAGTTTGATAGATTTGACAAGTTTTATTTTTTATATTAGTTAAGGTGCCATTGGTTTTCATGCAATTAACTACATAAGAACTCATAACCAAATGGGCTCCAACAAGTGAATCATGAAAGAGTTGTGGGGTGATGGATATAAGATAGAGATATAGATGGGAACTTGACTTTCCTAGGATTTGAATTACTAGGGTGATGACATTTCCCGTCTTCCCGTGCTTCATTTCCATTAAAGGGGAGATTATTTGATATTCATTTTTTTTTAATATTCACCTTTGTTTCTTATTCTCTCCGCTTAAAGAAATACAAGTCTTAGAATTCCTAGGAATTCAGTTACATGGAAGGAACAGGCTCTGAGTCAAGTTTTGCATAACTTTTATCATGTGCGAGCTTCTGACTTATGTTTGTCATACAGGGTATATTTACAGACTACAAACAACCTTTTGCAATTACCTATTTGGGAGCCTCTCTTATGGTGGTTTATCTCCCAATAGCATATATTAAGGATTTGATATGTAGTTCTATGAGAAAGCGTTCTTCTAAGAGTGGTAAGATCAGGAATGCTGACATTGACAACACCTTCTCTGATGGACTTGATTCTCCAAACTTACATGAGAAGCAGAAGATGTTGGAAATGGAAATGCAAGGATCTTTGACTAGAAAAGATAATGAAGCAGATCTTGCTGCTGAAGAGGAGACGTCATTGATTGCTAAACACAAGGGCGGCATGGAAATGCTCGAACAGGATAAAGAGCTTACTACAAAGCAAATTGCTCTGTATGGGTTTTACATTGCTCCTGTTTGGTTTATAACAGAGGTGAGATATTTTATCACAGCGCTTCTTTTAACTAGTTGGTATTGGTACTTTTATTCATTACGTGCAAAAGCATTAACCTTTCCAAAAACCTTATTGAAAAACAAGGTTTGGGAATTCCATTTACTTTCTACTCATGTTTTTAAGGTAGATTAATGATTTGATGAATTAAACATTATAGCTTTCTCTTACCTTGCTTGTCCAATGAAGAATCTGGATTTTGGTTCATTTCAACCACTAAGTATGGATCAGATGGTGGAAGAAGGGTTGCATGATTTATCCCTTCTACCTCTCTCTCTCTCTCTCTCTCTCTCTCATTTTTCTTTTTTTCTATTTCCACTCTACTTTGGTCAATTACAAAAGTATCCCCTTAGTGTGGGATCTTAAAAATATTATATTGCTTAGGTTTTCCTTGTCATACAGCTAGTACAATTAGAAAACCTACTAGAACTAAAGCATTTCCTATATCACCAAATTTCCAGATATTCTGCCCATACATCCTCATGGGCCCCAATCCTTCCACACCCATGCTATCCATTCCGATCAATTCATCAGATTTCTAGATTTGTGAGAAGCCAATGCATAGATTTATTTTAGAACATTTTAAAGCAC
Organism: Umbellularia californica; assembly: GCA_028538565.1. NCBI lineage: Eukaryota > Viridiplantae > Streptophyta > Magnoliopsida > Laurales > Lauraceae > Umbellularia > Umbellularia californica. The sequence continues at coordinate 74,706,045 of JAPQWN010000006.1, read as the reverse complement.
TTTCAAAAGTCATGTTTGATTGCTGGCTGTTGTTTATATAGTTCCATTATTGGATCTTTAGTGCGTACACAATCCCTAGAGTCTTTAGCATGTACAATAAACAAACACAATCTACATTGATCACAAAAAAGTCTGATACGTTGAGAACAACTAGAACCATCCAGTCTTCTTCTTCTTCTTCCTTTTTGGGGGTAACCATCCAATCGGGATTATTTATGGGTCATGGTATATCTGCAGTGCAGCAAATCATATCAGTGGCCTGGATCACATACAATGGACCCACCTGTATGAAGTAGAAAGTCAAGGCCCAAGGATAAAACATGCATCATCATGTAAATCCTTATGGATCTTTAATAGTGCTCTTCAGATATATTTGGTTTTAGAAATTAAATGGTGAAAAAGAGAGGAGGAAATTTCTTTTTATTGTCTTTTAGCAAAATACTGGATATTCTGCAATTAAAACACAGATGATATCTTTTATTAGTATTTTGTACTACAAATTGTTTGGTCATGTTATCCTTACATCATTTCTTGGCTTTGGGGAAAAATGAATTCATTATATATCATTCTTTTTATGGTACTTGTTTGGATCTAATTTGGAAAAGGACATTGGTGCTGAATATCCTTTTTCTGCTCCATGCAGTATTTATCAAATGCTGCACTTGCACGTACAAGTGTTACAAGCACGACAGTCTTATCTTCAACTTCAGGATTGTTTACTCTTTTCATTGGTGCATTTCTGGGGCAAGATTCTTTAAGTATAGCAAAAGTACTTGCTGTTTTTGTCAGCTTGGCTGGTGTTGTCATGACAACTCTTGGGAAGACTTGGGCCATTGATGAGTCGCAGCCGAACTCTTCTGTGTATGCTTTCTTTCCTCAGTGTCAACTGATCATGTAGATAATGTTTGACTTATGGCCATAAAGATGCAAGAAAAAAGGCCTTGCAGTTTTTTCTTTAGTTGAGGGAGGGAGGGGGTTGGGGTTGTTCATTTGAACTTTTTCCTTTATTATTTTTTGAAGTGTGTTATTTTACTTCTGTAAGCTCTTTGCAAAATTAATTGTCACAAATGTTGTGTCTTTTTACGAAGCCAAAATCATAATCTGAAATAAAACATACTGTTGAATCAGTTGGTCATAGGTAAGGATGTGATAGATCTTTATGCATGTGATGATGTGATGCTTCTTTTACCATTTTATGCAGGGTGAGATTAATGAGAGTTATTCTAGGTTCACTGTGTCATGGATTGCATTAATTGGTATCAGAGTGTGATTGATCTCTTGAAGGAATTGTGCCTATAAATCAGGATGTCACTGAATCCAAATATGGGCCGACTCTCAGTGTTATAAACCCTAGCAAAATCAATCCGAGCTATCAGCAAGATTGTTCAAACTGTGCAAAAGATTGTATAAATTGGAGCTTGACAGGGATTTGGATACTAAAGTTGGAGGTTGAGATTGATGCCATGTACCAGCATTTCTCAATGATCCAATTCACCAAACAATTTGGATTTTCATAGTGATGGATAGGTTTGGACAATCCTGGCATGAGAATGGAACTATGGTTCGTTTTATGGCTTGCATAAAGAGTGGATGGCACCACACTCCCCTTTATGAAATTGGTGGTCTGCACTCTTTTCCATCCACACCTAGGTGCCGTTTGGCGAGTCTACTTCTTGTGTCTATTTGAGTTAAAACTAATTCAAATAGACATTTGAGTGCTTTGGACTGTTTGGCAAAGTGTATATACATGTCCAGTTCAATCAACTTTAATACCTTTCCCTTTTTGTCTTAAAGTATCCAAAAAGTGACCTTTTCAAATAGACATGAATGCCTAATGCAATCAGATACTTTTTGCTTCTTTTTTTCTTTAAGTTTGCCTATATAACTTTTCTAATATGACAAGTTTGCCTAAACTACTTTTATTTTATGACAAACTTGCCCGCACTGCTTTTACCATATGACAGTTTTGCCCGCATAACTTTACAACATGACAAGCATTCTTTCTCTAATTGAATCAAACATGCTAAACAATGTACTTGTAGAAGGGTCTAGTTGAATTACCTCTATTTCAAACAGATCTATTTGAATCAGGTCTATTTCACAGGAAGACTTGCCGAACAGGCCCCTAGTTTATATATACATGCACCAAATTCATTCAAAGAATTCATAATTCAATCTGCTCAAAAGTTCAACATCGATTTGATCTAGTTCTCGAATGTTATTCATCTTGTTTGATTTCATTTGGAAGGCCCACTTTATCATTTATATACTGAATGTGTTGAATATTATTTCAATATTTTTGTATACAACATTTCAAAATACTTTTAATTGAATTTTTTTTTTTAAATTAAAATTCTTCTAATGTCACATGATATGAATACTTCCATACCCCAATGTATAAGCTTGATAAGGTTATTTAGAGTTTTAATATATATTAAGAGTGACAGACTAACATTGTATCTATGAATTAATTGAGTTGGAATTAAGAACCATGCAAATTGAATCAAGCAATATAGAATTAGATAACCAAATTTTTTTTTAAAGTTAGTGAATGAGAACTGCGGATTGCATGAAGTGAAAACAAACTGAGTGCATTTGCCAAATCAAATGCAATTTGTCGTGCTACAAACTAGGTAACTGTCTCCAATTCCTCCCTTTCCACAATTGTATGCACAATGTCCCTAGAAGATCCCATGGAGAAAGATCCTGCACTAGAAACTTTTAAAGATGAAAACTATAGTGGAAGATTTTTGTGGCTGGATCTGTATAGAGGATGATCCCATGATAAAAGATTTGTGGAAAAGATCAAATCAATCAATCCAACAGCTGAATTGATTATTTCATCATTTGGCATTGAGTGGAATGACTCAATGCTGATATCATGTCTATATGGATCCACATGTTGAGCTCAGCAGTGCGATCAGTTTTAAAGTCCATTGATCAAAATGACTAGTTTCATCCAGTTCTGCCAAACTAAACCAAAATGGTCAACTATGCTTCTCGAGATGGGTTGGTAACAAGTGGGGCACAGACCTAAGCAAATGAGCAATTAGGCAGGGTGACAAGTTCAGCTTACATTTTGGTTAAGGTAAGGGAGACTAACAGTGGCACTGGATTGTAGATGGAAGTGAAAAATGGCAGAGATGAAGAAGATTATGCCAGTGCAGAGGTGCAGATGATTTGATTTGGCCAGTATAGATATGCCAAAATTGGTGGCACTAAACAGCAGGTGGGCACAGCAGAAATTGACCAAGACTCCAGGAGGGCTGAGAGATGCAGATTTTGGGTTGGAGCAGTGATCAGCTTTAATTGGGGGTTGGGTTCTGCAGTAGACTGCAGGATCAATTGCAGGTAATAGCTGAGGGAGAGACTGAAGACAGTTGGCAGCAAGACAGACCACAACAGAAGGGATTAACAATGAGCCTGACAGCCATCCTGGCCCTTGTGCTGGAAGGGTAGTGGCTGGGGTCGGAAGCCCAGAATCAATAATGTGATGGATGGGTCTCTGCCCAGCTCTCATTGACTGGCTGAGATGAATTAATTGGACTCAACTTGACCAGCAGTCATGATCAGGCCATTGCAGAGCTCTGATTCCATGTAAATGAAGGGAATGGTTCGATAAAATTGAAGGGAATGGTTCCATAAACTAGTTGTATCTTACATCACAATCAATCAGTCACATAAGGACTCTGGTAATCTACCACAATCTAATGAAATTGTTATTATCCTAACGTATACTAACAGTAAGGCCAACTATTTCATCTTTGGACTGGAATTTAAAGTCTGGAATTAAACATATATAAAATGTTTCTTCCTATGTAGTGCTCTTCTTTTATCTATTTTGTGCTGTGTGTAGGTTGATTGGAGAATTATTCTAGGTCTCTCGTAAATCACGGATTACATGAATATCCCCTTTTTCATTTTTTTTTAATATGCTGAAAATCTCACCAATAAAGTACGACTCTTCATATATTTTCTTGAATCAGTTTATTGAAGATTCTGATATCTATGTTCCATATTGTATTTCATGTCCGTATGTCATTTGTTAACTTTTATACTGTAAGTTGCTTGTCTGTTGATGATTGACAATTGAAAATGTATGTGTAGAAATGGAACACGTTCTCTCGTCGGGGATCTTTTTGGTCTTCTCTCTGCCATGACATATGGTCTATTCACTGGTTGGATATTGCTTCTTGTCTTCCAATCCTTCTGTTGCAACAGGCATATGTTCAATAGTTATTCATATGCTGCATTATCATGCTAATAATCATTTTAAAAGCAATCTTGCTGCAGTACTTCTCAAGAGGTTAAGTGGAGCAGAAGGGGAAAGGATTGATGTGCAAAAGTTATTTGGATATATAGGATTGTTTACACTAGTTACGCTTTGGTGGCTTGGTAAGGACTCACTGAAAGATGATTTCTTATAAACTGTTCTATGAGTTACTTTGAATGTGTTCAACTTCTCTAATAAGAATATGATTGATTGAAGAGCAATGAAGCTAACAATGGCTATGGTGCTTTTAGTAAGCCTTAGTTTGGTTTGTTCTGTTTTAACTTGCACACTTCTCCATTAGTTCCCAATTCCCCAACTCTACTGATGTTACACGTGCACATGCATGTAGGTTATGCTTGGGCCCTTTTTATGATCAATCTGACCCCTTCACACTAACCCCTGGTGAATTGGCACTTAATATTTGACATTCATCTGATTTTTTTTTTCTTTGGAGAAAGGTAACAGGTATTTATATTAATGATGAGATCACAGAACAGCACAGGAAAAAGACGAGAAAAACAATAGTGGAGGGTATCAGAGTATTGTACCCCACCAAAATAAAACTAACAGAAAAATCTAGATAGAAGCAACAAAAGTGTTTCCCTATCTACCCCTTGCTTGGCTTAAGCATCTGCCATCCCTTTTGCACTCCTACTAACACACTTGAAAGAAACTTGGAGAGACATCTCCAAAAGCTTAATTTCCATGAAATGGAAATAGAATTGCTAAGGGCCAACACTTCATCTGACTTTTACTAACTGTCAGATTTAATCACAAAAAAGTTGCACTTTATCTTGAAGACTGCTAAATGTTTTTTTTTTTTTTTTCGAATGGGCCCTTAAAATCCGAAGATTAGGATAATCTGATTGGACTGTTTTTGGTCCACCCATAGTCTCATTGATGCCTTTCCAACTCTGATGCAGCCCATAGAAGTAGGACTCACAAGTGAGCCCCGCGATATGATCCATCCCAAGAGTGCACAGCGTGTACCAAATTTCAAGAAAACGCCCTTTTGTGATTACTATTGGTTGTTTACGTAGGTTTAGGACTATCTATAGTCTTTTTGTCATTTTTTATTAGAATTTAGGTTTCTGTTAGATGTCTTAAATTAAGTGGAGAAGGTCTTTTTGATCTTTTTAATATCAGTATGTAACCAGTCATGTAGTTTGGCTAATGGAATAAGTTTTTTGGGAGTCTGCTTTGCCTTGGATGAAAGTCTTGCTGGGGTTGGCAACAGCCCTAACTTCTGGCTTAGTCTAGACTAGGTCTGGGCAAGATTCAACAATATTTGAGTTGTTGGAGCAGTGAGAACATGCAATCTGTCTTCTTGTTTGATGCTGAACCAGGCCTGGTTTGAAGAGCTGCTATTGCAGACGATGGTGAAACTTGATTTTTATTTAAGAACTAATGTAGTCTCATAATTAAGGGACCCGCTTGTAGGTAGAAGGGTAGTTGTTCAAGAATGGCACCTCAAAAGAGACCAGTCTATGCGGAGTGTGAACATGGAGCTTAGTCTCAGAACAATGAAGATATCACCATGACTTATTCAAGAGCAATATATTTCTTGTATGGGCCTATAATGTTGATTGGAAATGGGTTATTGTGGAAAGAGTATGTATGTTTGGCACTATCGTCACATGATCATGGCTCAACTTTGATGGTTCAGTTGGTATATTAGATTGGGTTACTATTATTATCTGATTTGGATCATTTGAGTGGAAATAATTGTTGAAACTTACACATCAGCTGATCTGGATTTGGATCCATTGTTGTGATCAAGGCCTTATCAACTGTTAGGATTCAACCCTTCCCTACCTCAAAAACCCTTCCATGATTAGCGTGCATCTAGATGGGCTCCATTAGGTTGGACCACTTTTATCTTAAATGAGCTCCGTCTTATTTGGATTATATAATATGTGTGTGTATACTCATGAGAGACAACCATGAGGGGCAACCACGAGAGACAACCTTTTGGGGTCCAGGGCCTTACCAATTACGAAGAGGTGGGGGATGGAAAGATCTTAATGGGACCTAGTGGTCTACAAAATATCAACCCCAATAAATCATCCTAACCCCTTCATCCATGGACCTCAGGTTTAGTGGTTATAGTAGGAATCATTTTTTAGGATTTCAATCCAATGATGAGTAACGGTTGTAGGGGTCAGGGCAGTCCTAGTATCCTTAAGTCTTCTGGTTCCCTTGTAGCTGAATAGTTTGTTATGTTTGGGGTTTCAAAGGTTGTGCTTTTGCTTGTTTTTTCCTTTGTCCAGATCAGTATAATCCTTCTGTACTGATTTCTTTTTTGTTTTAATGAAAGTTACCATTAAAAAAAAAAGAAGGTGTATGTGTGTCAATTTTGGGCTGGTGCCAATTCACGGGGGTAGTGATTGTGAGGGATGTTGGATTTATCATAAGGGGGTACCACATGCCCAAAAGGGTAATCTTCAAAATGTCTCTCATGAGAGACGTCCTTAGGAGAGCTAGAGGTCCACACACATAGATGGGTTTGACTACAAAACGCCCTTTCAGTGGGGTCCACTGGATGCTTGACAATCAAGGGAGGCACGATCATGGAAATGGTTGGACCTAGATGAGGGGAATCTGAGATATCAGGCTGATCATATGATCATAGTCCTTAGTTTTAAGTCCTCAAGGCTTAATAATTATTCATTGTGCGATTTTGTTGTGCTAAAACCCAACAGTGGATAATGTTTGGAATAGTGTAAAATTGGGTTGGTGCCAATTCTAGGGGAACGGTGCGTGTGAACAAATTGGATTGATTAAAGTTGGGCCAAATTTGAGAACTCAAAAAAAGTTGGTGGAAAAGTGGTTATAGATATCAAGGCATTCTCTCTTTCCAAATGCCCATTTTCTAGGCTAATGAAAACGTCCCCATAAATATCATGTCAGTTACAAGTGACGTAACTGTTGTAAATTTGAAAAGCATTATTTAAGGATGGCTTTGATGGCTTCTTAGCTTAGCCACGAAAAGATGTAGAAGCCAATTAGTAAAGTTGTAGGTATGTCATAGGGTCCTTAGCAATTGAAAACCACTTAGTTTTAAAGATGCAGCCATCTTATAAAAGTTCTTAGCCTATCCATAGCCATGGGTTCAGTGCCTAATTATGGATTGCTCGCATTTTCTTTATGTGATCTTTCACTCCTGGTGGGCCCATTTGGATGCATCAAAATAAAAAGAGATGGTACTATAAAGGTCTATACATACATGTAAAACTGCCGAATATTTTGTATTTGTTAATCCTCTCACAGCCTTTATTTTACATTTATATTTTATTTACATGTAAAAGCCTAAAATCCATTAAAAATGAGATATTTTCAATTTTTATTTTTGTAGATATATATTTTTTCAAAATATATTATTTAGGGAAAAAAGATCCAAAACAAACCAAAATATTGAGTTAATAAAGTGGGCCTCAGTGATGAATTCTACGAGATTACCCTTGATTACCAGCCTACCAAGATTAACAAATACAAAACATTCACCAGTTCCACATATGATCAATGTAGGTCAAACTCCTATTGAAGTAAAATTTAATGTAAGTCAATAGAAGAGGGGGGACAGTTATTTTTAGTGGCTTAGGTTAAAGAGCAGGCCCTAGTAAGGAGCCCTAATAGATTTCTCTTGATTCCCATCATAAAAGGACTAACAAATTTAAAATGTTTACCAATTTGACATGTGATTAACTAATTCCTATTGGAGTGAAACTTGTCCAGTGGCAATACAATAGAGTGTGGAAATGTGGGACCCTACTAAAGAAATCTTAAGGATGTGGTCGTGGACAACAACCTGAAAGAAGATCATCAAACAGCCGTATAAAGATGCCTTCCTTAAACATGTCTACAATTGATAGTAAATGATCAAATCATGACAGTTTTTTGGATATTGGAAGTGGGCTTTTCATGACCACCAAATTGACCCAAACTGACTTTTCAAAATATCTCTGCAATCAGCTCAAAATAACTCTGCAATTTCATGTGAAGAACCTCCAACAGATTGTTTGAGTGGGCTGATTTATATCTAGGATAGTTCTTTGTTGGTATTGGCTTGAAATAAGGCTAGATTAGATCCTATAGCCTGCAACAGTTCCTACTGTCCAACTACGTTAAAAAATAGCTAAAGGGGATTCTAACACCCATCAGCTAGAGTGGGGCGCAGTGAGGAGCCTTACAGGATTTCTGTTGATTCCTAAGAGAAAATATTCACCAGTTTTACATTTGATCAATCTAATGGTAAGCCATGTCCAAAGCTTTCCATTGTCAGTTTCTCTTGATTTCGATGCATCTAAGTGGGCCTCACTAGACGTGAATGTCCTTTTAAAGAAAACGCCAGAGTGCATTTCACGGTGGACACTCTAGGCACCAAACCATGATGAAAGATTATTATTGAAAAGGGAAAAAATGGTCACATGAATGAGCAAAGAGCCCTTGTAAGATACCTACATCTTTAGAAAGCAATAGGCTTTATGGTTGAGGACTCTTGTAAGTGTTGGGAAAGTCCCGCATCCCACATTGCCCAAGTAATGGGTTTGATAGGGCTTCATATACTTGTTTAGGCCTTCCACCTATCAGCTTAAGCTTTTGGGTTTGCACATGATTTCTTACATGGTATTAGAGAGGGTTCCGATCCCGTCGTTCTTATGTAGCCCACGTGGCAGGCCCGTCCATGAAATCTATTGGGCCTTCACATGAGGGGGAGTGTTAGGAAAGTCCCACATCCCACATTGCCCAAGTAATGGGTTTGATAGGGCTTCATATATTTGTTCTGGCGTTCCACCTATCAACTTGAGCTTTTGGGTTGGTTCATGGTTTCTTACAGTATGATGGATGCATCTGTACTACTTCGCTTTTGCATCTTTTTGTAGCTAAGCTAAGAAGCTGTGACGGAGAAATAGAGACATATAGAGGCATGTTTAGCTTTACCATGTGCTAAGGCCTAAGGGCCCAACTTAGTTGCCATGGTAGGTGTGATATTACCTGCTTGGCTGATAATGGGCCCAAAAATTACATTGATCAGAGTGATATTCATTGTTGGATTGAATCATGTCGAGGCATGATTAAAGGGGAGGGGCATATCTAACTATTAGATACAACGCCTCATGGAATAATTTAATCCAACAATGAATGTCACTCCAATCAATGTGATTTTTGGGTCCATCACGAATTGAGAGGGAAGGCCATACCTAAGGGGCTTGTTTCCATCAAAGTTAAGCTACACAATCCGAATTCAAGTTGGCAATCTGGTACAGTCAGCTATGTATAATCTCCTCATATATTTGTGTGATTAGGTGTTCACTGTCAATGTTGCGTCCGGTGCACACGTCGCCTATAAGGCCCACTTGGAATATGAGCCAATCACATGGAGTGAGGGTGGATGGAAATCACTGCCCCACTAGATTCTTGATCATCACAACTGTATTAAGACCTCAAAGTAAAATGGTTTTTAGTGTACTTCCCTTTCTGTTCTTGTCAATCTAATACTGGGTATCAGTTGAATGAGTGCCAATTGATATCATCTATGTTTGCATTCTTCATCTATTCTAAGAGAACAGCTTGGGGACGCACCTAGATGAATACCAATCAGGTTAGGGTAGGGAGGATCAAAGGAATATGTGCGGGCTAGAGATGCTCCAAAAGTCTGCATAATCAGGTGATTATAGATATGGATTTTGAGGCCCCGCAGATGAATGGAGAAAAATTGAAAATATAGTTATTTTAGTCCCAGGAGTGACTAATAGTTGGATTATGTCTAATTGTAGATAATGCCATCTCATTGGGGGCTGTTTTAGTGAGAATGGGGATGTGGAATGACCATAAATTGGCCCAGGTGGGCCTCCACATTCCACGATCTAGTTCTCATTGATATGAGAATTGGTTCTTAAATACATTAAAAATGCTAGTCAGACGAGCGCTTTCCATAGACTATTGAAAGAACCAATTGTGACATGGCGCATGTCTCCTTTCACGAGTATTCAGTTACCTCATACATTAAAAATGCTAGTCAGACGAGCATTTTCCATAGGCTATTGAAAGAACCAATTGTGACATGGCGCATGTCTCCTTTCATGAGTATTCAGTTACCTCATTACCCAGGTGTCCCCCTTACAAGGTTTTCTACTCCCGAAGTGATAAAAGAAATATTAATAAATGCATCCTATTACCACCGCCTTCATAAAGAACCAACTGTGTAGGTTCTCCTACCCCCACCTCTAGTTGATGTTGTCAGCACCACTGGCTGCCTGTTCTTATCTCGACTCATTTTCTACTGCCACAAGTATGATCAAATGATCGTTTATGATCTCTGTTAGCCAACACCACCATCTCTCACGACCTGTGTCTTCCACCTTCAATGAAACAAGTTTTCCAATTTATAGGAATGTGTTGTGTAGAATTGAACATATATGATCAAATGATCGTTTATGATCTCTGCTAGCCAACACCACCATCTCTCATGACCTCCGTCTTCCACCTTCAATGAAACAAGTTTTCCAGGAATGTGTTGTGTAGAATTGAACATTTGAATCTCTGGTCTACATTGGTTGGTCGTGGGTTTCTAATGTAGAATTGTCATTTTGAGATTACAGATCGCAACATTCAAATTGAAATAGAAGTTTTAATCTTGCTCATCTTACATAATGATTGAACCCATTAATCAATTTTAGTTATATGCATGGTTTAAAATCGCAGTCACGGTCGCCATCACAGTCATGGCGTCACATCGCGGTGTGGATTTTTATTTTACCCTAAAATCCAAAATATTATAAAATGCTAGAAAACAATATTTCTTCCATTAGTAAACACTTTAAAGCAAAATATCAGCCCGCCTAAGTCATTATATCCGAATTAAATAGATTTACATGTATATATTAAAATAAGTTGAAATTTCACAAATTTTACATTACGTATTGCAACCATAATTTGAACTAACCACTAGTATTAAACACTTCAAGTCAAGAAACTTGTGCTAGCGGTGCAGACGTACAATACTCAATTACTTAATCACCAAGTAAATTGAGAGTGAGTTTCAGCTTTCAAATAACATTTACTACTACTTCAAGATTAATTAATTAAAGCAACAGAGTATGAACATAGGGGTATTGGGGTTGAAGAAGGAAGAAGCCATCATATGGGAATCTATAAAAATATTGTAAATCACAGAGGTTTGGTGAAAAAAAGAAGCTTGGGAAACTCTAGCACAAATGATTTGGGAAAGAAAGAAATGAAAAAAAGAAGGGGAAAGAAAATAAAAATAAAAAACAATCACCTTTAGCCAATATTTTGACGATTATTTTCAAATTATCGGCTGTTAGAGACTGTTATGGACCTTTTTTTTTTCACTCTTTTTTTTTTATACCGTGACCATTATGACCGTTATATTGTAAATAACATAACGGTATTGGCCGTTACGGCCATTTTTTAAAACCATGGTTATATGTATCTTTTTTCGTTTTTATTGTGTTACTTTGGTGCATTTATTATTAGGGTTTGGTTTCACTTCAGTTCTATGCATCTGATTTATATATCTGTGAAGTTGTGTGAGGAGAGTCCGTGAGGAACTCTAGAACAAGGAGCCCATATCTGATCCAAACAATGAGCGTGGCAAACATGGTTAAATTTACCAGAGGATGATGAATGCATTTCTTCATAAGGATCTCAATAGGCCTGTCAATGGGACGGGCCGGGCTTGGGCTTAGGTTGTCCAATTCCGTCTCGAAAATATGACGGGCCTGCCAGGTGTTGCCCAATCCCGACCCTAAATTGAACGGGCCTACATCTAATCCCGTCCCGTACGGGCCCGGGCTGGGACAGGGCCGGGCCTGGGATTAGCCCGATCATGGAGATAAGCAAAACATTATCTAATTGGGACCTTCAGGTTTGTAAGCAAAACCCATTCTATACTTCAGTAGTTTGTAACATTCTGTGAGTCCATCATCTAGACTTTTCTACATTCAGGTCAGCTATAATCGTATATAGTTGCCACATTTGGGAGATTTTTTAGGGGTCGTCCTACAAGCAATCTGCATCATAAACTCAAGGCCCTGGTGGTAAACACCCTCTTCGGGACACTTGAGCAGAGAGATGGTATAGTTGGGACCTTCAGGTGTTCTTGAGTTGATGCCTCGAGCAGCTATTTTATATCAAGAGAAATATCATCTATCATAATAGGCTTTGCTTTTGATGATCCTAATCCTTTGATCTACCGATTCTTTCTCATTCAACTATTGTTGTCCTGTGGCATCAGCACCCTCCATGGATGAGAGATTTAGATCACAATGCTAGTTCAGTATTATTTTCCTCTTAATTGGATGCAAGAAATGGTGTCTATCAACCATATATGTTAATTGGTAGCTTATGTGATCATCATTTAAGTTCTAGGTTGGTTGGTTGGATCGAAAAATGCTTCCAGGCTTCAGGTGGATAAAGAATGGTGCCTTCGAAAAAGAGAGTATTGGCATGTGAGCCACAATGGACACAAGAGCCGCTGAGGCTCCTCTTTATTGACCATATACCAGTGAACCCCATAATTGTTCCTCAATATTCTCCTCATTTCCTATTGTATTTTTGTAAGAACGACCCCTAGAGCTGTTCCTCAATATATATAATTATTGTTAAAGGACTTTGCAGCGGGCCGGGCTGGGCCTGAACGGGCTGGGTTGTTTCTGCCCAGTCCCAGTCCCATTTTGGCCGGGCTTTAAAATGTATTGTCCAAACTCAGTCCCATTGGGCTCAAATTTTTTTAAAAGCCCTGTATTTTCGGGCTTGGGATGGGCCGGGCCGGACTTTTTACCTGTTTCATCCCATCCCATTGACAGGCCTAGATCTCAATGAAGTGATCCATACACACCCTCCAGGATCTAGAATGGACAAGCTAATGTTGTGTGTCAACTTAAAAAAAAATCCCTTTGCTTAAACAAGATTCCCAGGTTTGGTTTGCCGACTTTTGTACCACAATACTTTAGGCAGATTTTATGCAGAGTAAATACAATCCCTCAATGTGCTTTTGGCTCACTTCTGCAAGTATTACCATCCTCCATGTTTACATTGATGACATCCTTATCAAAGGGAATGAATATATTTCTTCATTTCGTTTGAAAGATCTTGGGCAGCTTACTTTTAGGTCAGAAAATTCACATCCTGACAATGTAATCTTCATCAATCAACACAAGTATACACAAAATCTCATCACCCTGCGACAGAGGATCTGGACTCAAATTTAGGTGGTTGACTTCAGCACCTATGTTCGAAAATTCCACCAACGAACTTTCAAAACTTGCTTTCCTTTGATTATTGGGCTTCAATTCCAAGTTGAAACAATCAAAGTGGGAAAAATTAACAGTATTTTTTTTTATAAAAAAAAGAAAGTGAAATTGGGAAATAAGATGAGTAGAAAAGATATAGAAAGAGAATTTAGGAGAAAGAAATAGTGCTGGGCAACAATAAAGTCCCTGCAGTTCTATCTTAATCTTCAACAAGAAAAACAACCTACTATTAATGTTCAACAAGAATTCAGTTTATTTGTTTCCCTGCAATTCCATATTAATTGAGGCTGAACCGTTCAGCTGTGTCCCATTTTGGGACTAAGCAGAGAGCCATGTGAAACTTAGTGGCTTCACTACCAACAGCATGTATAATTTCATTTGTTTGATTTTCAGTGTGGCCATTAACTGCCCTTGGAATCGAACCTAAGTTTACAATCCCTCACTCGGCAAAGATGGAAGAAGTTGTGCTTGCGAATGGATTTATTGGAAGTGTCCTCTCAGACTACTTCTGGTATGTGACAAGTGCTTTGACTTTTACTCAGACTGCGGGTGTGTGACATTAACTATGAATTTTATTCCTCTGGATTTGATTTTCTTATTGAAACTATTGTTTCACAGGGCATTATGCGTTGTTTGGACGACTCCATTGGTAGCAACTTTAGGCATGTCCCTCACAATACCACTTGCTATGGTTGCTGACATGCTGATTCATGGTCGCCACTATTCAGCAGTCTATATCCTGGGTTCAGCTCAGGTAATTTCTTCCATGTATATACATACGATTTACCACTGAAAATCATGCTTGTCCTATGTTACATGGAATGCTTAAATGCATGTCCCTGGATTGTGCTACCTTAGAATCAAGAGGGTTTTAGGGAACTAGAGATTTCTGGTTTTCCTTTCCTATTTTGGATACAACCTTGATAATCTCAACAGATTTCCTAGAATGAAAGAAATCACTGAGAGTCGGGACCTGCTGACTACCATATGAAAGAAGAACCGCTCTAAAAACTTTCATGCAAGACACTCGACATGCAACCCATCTCTTATGTTATCTTGGAGATATTATTACCTGTTACTGATAACCTTGTTAATCTGATTGTATTTTGGAGGTAGCAGAGATAAGAATGTTGAAGTGGATGAGTGGTAAAACTACGAAGGATAAAATTAGAAATGAGCGCTTTCGAAAGCATTTAGGGATATCATCAATAGGGGGATAAAATTAGACAAAATCCGTTTGAGATGATTTGAGCATGTCCATCTCAGTCCAACAATGGTGCCGGTGGGAAAAACATTTGGCTATGTAGGTTGATGGCCCACCAAGGGGTAGGCCAAAGAGGACGTGGATGGAGGTAGTAAAAATAGATCTGAAAAAGTGCAACTTATCGAAGGATTTGGCTTTAAGGATGGACAGAACGGAGAAACAAAATTCATGTAGCCGATCCTAACATAGTTGGGACAAGGCTTGATTGTATTTTGATTTAGATGAAGTTCTGTTTAAGTAGATTAGATTGTAATTGGAATGGGATCCTCATGTTGGGGAATGTAAGTATGAAACTGTCCAAAATTATTCAATATTGTGATCTCTCCTCACAGAGAGTTGACTGGCATATATGTCAGACAGACTCAACAGCCCTCCGTTTGGAAAGAAATTCATGCCGTTTTTTATGTTTTAATAATATTTTTATGCAATTACTGATCTTCTATAGTTGTATTGATGTTTCTAATGTAAGAACATTTTTAATGTGCATCTATGGACCGTCATATATAGAAAGCTCATTTTCAATATCATTATTTGCCTGTTTGTTTGCTCAGTACTGAATTCCTAAGAACTCTAAGAAAGACCTTATCAAAGGGGCAAAAGTTGTAATAAAGGTGAAAATCAAACAAAGGGTCATCAACTAACCTCCACTTTGATAGGAAATGATTACCCCACTGTCACCCTAGTAAATTAAATCTTATGAAAGCGTGGATCCCATCTACATGTCCACTTTGTATCTTTCACTCATCACCACTCTATTACTCCTTCACTATAATTTCTTATGAACTCATTATGAATTATGCAAATGAACCCTATGTTTGTTTTGTCATAAACATGTTGAGTTTTAAAAATATACACTTCTGACACCTTGTATCTGAAAATCAGATGACCAAATGATTTGAACTGAAATCACAGATTACAGCTAATTACGCGATTACATCTTATCTCATAGATCTAATTATGCTTACATCTAATCTACCGGTTTAAGCTCATTTTTTGTCACATGACATCACTTTCTTTATGGTATGATTTGTTACACCATAAAGAGGAACTTTAGGGTTGTTCCATATATGGTCCTCAGTACTACTACACAGTTTCAGGCCCAATTCCAGCACTCAGCTCTAAGTCTGGTTCTACTGCTAATCGTCCCTCCCATTACATGATGATGGATCTACAGTTAAATCAAACCTATCCACCTGCAAATAGCTGACCCTCAAA
Organism: Umbellularia californica; assembly: GCA_028538565.1. Taxonomy (NCBI): domain Eukaryota; kingdom Viridiplantae; phylum Streptophyta; class Magnoliopsida; order Laurales; family Lauraceae; genus Umbellularia; species Umbellularia californica. The sequence continues at coordinate 74,690,015 of JAPQWN010000006.1, read as the reverse complement.
ACTCACTCTGATGGCAGTGTAAGTCACCTTGGGAGCCGTCACACACACACACGAGATGGATGAATCCTCATTTATGTTTTTTGCATTACTTTCTTCACATGATAAATACAGCCATAGATCAAAGAATGTGAGGGTTTTGGTTTGGATTTAGTGTGTGTTCCATCATGCAATGGCTGTGCGACCAGCAAAAATTGATGGTTATGTGAATGAGCAGAACCGGATTCTTCCTTTTTTTTTTTTGGTATCAATTTATGATTAGCAGGATAACTTTTCATTTCCTGGTGCTAAAATAACTATCCCTGTTCTTTGGAATTGATGCAGGTGTTTGCTGGGTTTGTAATTGCTAATATCTCTGATTGGTTTTCGCAGAAGTTGGGATTATAGCATTGCTCACACGGTTGTAATTCTGAGTTCATTTTTGTTTCTTGTGGGCCCTTTATTGTGCACCAGCCGACGTGCTAGTTGATTGAGGTGTGCTGTTGGCTGGCTTCAGCAGAAAATTCTCATGTCTCATCTTTGATTTTTTGAAAGGCCCAGTTTGGATCCTTGAACTCGGTTGCCCTGAACTCAAGTTTCCTGGTTCTGTAATTACATTCATCTTCTGTTACCATTTTTCAGTCAATAGAGCCACAGCGCACCCACATACATGGTTGTGAGGCAGTCGCTTCAAAATTCAAAAATCTTGAGTCTGCCTCCAAAACCCACATGAAAATTCCAAGTCCGCTTCCAAAACCCATTTACCTACAAAATCCAATGACCTGTTTGGGTCTGCCTCCCTCAAATGAAAATCATGGGTCCACCACTGATACAGCTATGACCTAGAGTAACTCGGGTTATCCAAACACATGAACCTTCCATGCATAAACCGAGTTACTTTCTTGGTTTGAGAGGATCTAAAAGAACCCAGGTCTGACACTGGGATCTCTCCGGCTGTATTTGGTTTTGATGTATGCCACAATGTATTGATATTGTTCTCATTATTCTTCAATTTTCTCTCGGGCTTGAAAGAAAAAAAAAAAAAAAAAAAACTTTCAAGGACTAGTGTTCAGAATGTCCAAGAGTGCAATATTCTGCTGCTGTTTTCATTTTCCATTTGGGCATTGTTTTAATGAGCACATACATTAATCTATAAAAATAGTTAGCCTATTCGAGGATTTGACCCATAATAGATTGGAATGGTGAAACAGAATTCATATGGACGATCTCAGCATGGTTGAGACAAGGCTTTGCTCACAATGATGATGATATTGATGAATATAATCGAAAAATTACAGTAAAATCCAGCCCAATAATTAACGATTGTTGGGGCTAATGAGAATGTAACTTGATCATGGGTGGTCTAGGTGGTGCAGAAAAGGGTGGACATTGGACAGCAATTCAAACAGCCCATATGGTTTTTGCTTGAATAATTCTGTATGTACGTGCGCTTAGTTAAAACTAATAACATCTTTCATTAACAATAACGAAATAAATGCATAATACCAATTGATAAATAGATTTGAAAATGTTTCAATAACAATACACATTATAAATGTCTCATGTGATACATACTAATGATTAGATAGATATAAAAGATTTTCACTTATAGGTACACATTGAGAGACCCCAACACTCTCAACCCTGCGTATGAGTCTTAATTATATTAGGAAAAAAAAAAAGAGGCAAGTGGCATGTTTTGTTTTAGGTCCATCAGTTCGTCAGGCCATCAGATGCAAAGAAAATCTGTGGATTATTCATCTAAGAGAAACAAATTATAGGGCATTTTTAGCCATTATCAATAGAAGGATCTGTTAATTAAGCCTCCATTATCAGAAAAATTCGAATCTTACAACTTTAGCCATGGATATAAAAGCATGAAATGCAAAGCTGGAGAAGAAAGGGTAGACATTAATTTGGACTTCCATTTCTGTATATGGATAATCCACATAGGATTTGTATCCTCTGTAACTTTTGTAGTTGGAAAGCCCTTTAGTTACTTGTTAAAATAGCACGCATGGTTGAGTTTTTGGATGTGTATTTGCCTCTTAAAACAAGAGGCTTTCATAATTAGCCATCTCAAAATATCAAGCAAGTTAAATGTTGTCAACCCTCTAATTTAAAGTCACTGAGTAGAAGGCCAACAAAGTTTTTATCGTTGTTCATCCATTCCACCGCCTTAAATTAGAGACTCAACACCCAGTGAGCTCGTAATTTTTATTAGAAGGCTAATATTCAAAGTCCTTATATATTTGATCGTGCCAGTTAATCTCTATGCAACAAACAAGTAGCCCCACCATCCCTCCAATCCATCAACACCCTCATGGCTGTATAGTGAGCGAGCGCCCCCAAGATGACAAACACATGGAATATCTGATGGCTGTGGCCGGCGATATCAAAGGCGCCGGGCCTCCACCTCTCAGGGATCCTGCTCATGTAGATCCCAGCCCCGGTGGCGTAGGCCAGGGCCATGGCAGCTTCATAGGCATGGCCCGTGAGTGAATCCGAGTGGCCCCAATTGATGATGATGGCATGGACGGTCGGGATGAGGCCCCAGAAGCCCATGCCAAGAAAGAGGCCCCCTCGGAGGGGGCGAAAGCGCGGAGAGGAGAGGGATGGGGAGGTGAGGGTGATGATAGTGATGAGTCCAATGAGGGAGATGGTGGAGAGGTAGAGGAGTTGTAGTGTGGGGTGGCAGAAGAAAGCATAGTAGATGGCAGGGAAGAAGGAGGAGATGATCATTGTGGAGATGCCGGTGTAGTCGAGGGCCCAGAAGATGAAGTTGGCGCGGCGAGAGTGGCTGTGGAGGAGGTGGGTGATCGAGCTGAATGAGAGGCAGACCATGGCACCTCCCAGGAACACAAACCACGGCCAGCGTGGGACCCTTGTAAATGTGACTGGTTTGCTTGTGAGGGTGAAGGCTTGGTCCTCCAGTATGTGACTGCCTTGGTGTTCCTGCACAGGAGGAAGATGCATGAGAGTGAATCTTAAGAACCTACAAAGTGCCTGTTTGTTTAAAGTAGATAGGAATTGAATACATCTTCATGGTCAAATGAGCTCCATCTTTAATATTATTAAAAAGATGTGAGGGTTGAAGGACATTAGTTAATGACGCATATGGGAACTTGACTTTACTGGAGTTTCAATTGCTAAAGTAATGTCTTAGATATTCATTTCTCATCTTCCCTTGATTCTATTTTTATAAAGAAGAACGTTATTTGATGCTGATTTTGAATATTCACCTTTGATCTTCATTTTTAACTACTTATGACATTAATTTCTACATATTCATTTACGATATATTCTCTGCAAAGAGGCCATAAGTTAATGATGTTCAAATACGGATATTTGATTTGAAGATAATTTGGACTCTTTGGATACAATTCGACATTTTTTGGAATTTCATCATATAGATGCAAAGATGGATATAGTTGTTCAATTTTTTTTCTTTAGGAAATTTCTAAGTTATCATTGTTTAAACTGCTTTTTAGCATTTTTTTTTATATATTAAGAAGTAGAAAAGGTAATGCGACCATGTGAACTAATGTACTTCGGATAGTAGGATACGCTAAACTTGTGCCCTGGAACTTACGGAAAACAAGCTCTGGGAGATGTTCTTCATCAAAGATTCTGCGATTGCACTGATGAGTGATCACAAAACACAATACAGAAATTAATAAGGAATTGAATGATGATGAAGATAGCAAATAAGATAAAAACACAATAAATCAGATATTGAAGTTATTACTATGGCCTTGGAAACTGACCCGGAAGATGTTGAAACATGCTGTCCAACTCCATTAATCTCCATCAAATTCATTATTGTCAGCCCAAGAAAGAGAAAGAACCCTCCCAAATGTCTAGAACATAAAAATAAGTAACAAAATGTTAGAAATAAATGAAAATAATTCATGAAATTACTTAAAATAAAGATGCAAAAGCAGAAAAAGCGTGGCACAAGTATAGTATTAAGCATAAAAGCCAAAAATCATACACAAATGATGTCAATCACCATTTAGTTTTGGCTGCAAACTAACCAGGAATAAAGAATATGTAATGTTTTTCTTTTCTTTTCTTTTCATGTATGTAACACCTGATTAAAATAAGAACAAATGAACCAGTTTAGAATCATATTATCAACTTATGTACTTTTGTCTAGTTTCTTAATGGTAATTAAAGTCCTGATCTTGGCAAAAAAATTTATAATAATAATAGCGATGATGATGATGATGGTAAGAACAAATGATTGCTTCAGGAATACTTTGTATAAAATCCATGTCCATGTCTAATCCATATGCTTATTCATACTGTGTTTGAACATCATAGCTGATGGACATAACTCCAGTGGCGGTAAATTCTTGTTAGAAGTACAATGATTTTATGCGGTTTGGATTTCAGATATTGGCTATACTTATGAATTATAGGGGATGGGCCCAGCAAATTATCTAAAATACTACACTTAGTAGGTCTGGATCACCATGGACTCTTGGCTGAGCCGATTTCTGCAAACCCTCCATAGGGATATTGATATCTGAAACTCAAACCGCTCAAGATCACCTGCCTATCTTGTTTTATCTCCTAGCTAAATTTCACTTCAATAGAAATTATATCCAACCTATTCGGTCTCTTTCATGTAATCAACCTCTTAATAAAGACTGGTCCCAGGTTACAATGGTACCAAGAGAAGGAAAAATAAACTTGTGGGTAACCCATTAAAGGAAATGATTGACTTGTCATCTTGGAGAAGGAACCCAAATGTTTGTACATGACATAGTAAAGCAAGTACAACGGTTGAAAGCAATTAACCAACGCATACTCCAGAGAAACTAGAAAGAAAAGTAAGTGCAAGGGGACAATTTCTAGCTACGTGAATTCCTTTTTCCACGGGAGAGGGGAATTCTACATTTCTATCAAAATCCTCTTGAAAATCAGTTCATTTTTCTTTTCCCTTTCAAAAGGAAAATCCATTCCACCAAATGACAAAGTAGTGGTCCGCCCAAAAAGTCATAGCAACTGTCCCCTCTATTGTAAAATTCTTTTGTTGAACAAACACACCTTATTACGGCTGAAATACAGTCTTTTGTCAAATAAAAGAGGGCTGTAGATTTAGCCAAACGCCGATAGAGAAGGCTTATCAAAGTTCATTCAGATGCCTAAGACCGAGAGTCCTCTTATATCTATTAGTGCTCGTAGTATCACAATCGTCGTACCTTGAGAAGAAAGAGAGAAATGACTTACGTCCATATATTGAGTGTTTCATTGTGCCATAAGAAGACGCTCAAGAAGGTCTCCTTCAAAGGCCACTCTGACCTGTAATAGTCCAATATAAACTCATTGTCCTTCAAATAATCTGGCAAGGCCTCATACTTCACCAAACTGCATTCAAACTTCTCCTCCTCCTCCATCTTCTCGTAGTCGTCGTTCAAGGCCTTTTCCTCTCCTTCGACTCCATTTCTCCTTGCTCTCCTTTGCCTCATCTCGCTCTTACCAGGCATTGGCCTCAGAAAGAAACACTTCTTCTGCCACTTCCAAGAGATCTTTCATGGGCTCAACTCCTTTGTTTTTTTAAAAGGAGAAGGGGAGAGAGATTACATGCACGTTATTTCTGATACCTCAATAGTTCTCACGTGACCCACACGTGATTAACGTCATCTGGTGTTTTTTATTTAGCCACGTGCTTTTCACAGGGATCACGTTATTATACGCATGAGATTTTTCTCAACTCTCACCTTTGTATTGTGATGGTGGGCCTCACTTGTGCTGTGGGCTTGAGGGGCAGATCCTCCATGTGTGTGTCCCACTTGCTGGAAATTTGTGATGCTAATAAGAGGAGCCCACTTGTTAAAAACTTAAACGGTGATAAATGCCTCCATCTTGTATGAGTCTTTGCAAAAATTGACTAAAAAGTATGAATTCGGTATCACCATCGGATTGATCATTTGTACAATGTTTTACGTACATTTTTCTTTTTTTATAACTATTTAATTTGATGATGGACCCAATTCCTATCGGAACGAAATGCAGCAAAGACTCATTCAAGAAGAAGTCATTTATATTTTAGAGATTTTTATAAGCGAGTCCTACTTAGGAGCCTCAAGAATGCCTAGTGAGCACAAGACCTAAGAGGATTTGAACCTGCTTAAACTTGAGGAATAAGATCTTTACTTTACTTTTATTATTAGGAGCTGAAGGACCTCGCGTGATTTAAATAGATGTAGAAGTTTTATTGGAAGTAACGATCTTGCAATCAAACACTTTTTTATTTAAATAGTGATTTACAGATCATCCTAGTTCCTGCAAGAGGTACAAGTACAAGTAGGAGAATGGGCTAAGCTCGAACTCCACTTGGCCCAAGCTTGAGCTTGAGCCAATTTCAACTCCACTTATAGCCACTTTCCGAGCCGGGTTAATGTTCGAGCCCTGTGGACCAAGCCGAGTGGCTCATTGAGGCCCCTAATTTTTTTTAGGGATTTTTACCAAATAATTAAGCTTATATGGCAAATAATCGATTTTATGAAGAATAATAGCAAAATCACCATTTAGTTGTTCGTACCTATTTTTTTGACGAAAGTACCCCAGTTGACGATATCGCCAACTCAGTTGATGATATCGCCAACCGATATCATCAACTGAGTTGGCGATATCGTCAACTTCCTGTATAAGAATCCACGAATTTTCTTCTTCTTTTTTATAAAATAGTCTTTTCTCTTTCTCCCATTTATCCGTATTATGGGTTCCCTACTACCATTTCTCATAAATTCTTCTTAAAACTAATTTATGAAATTAATCTTAAACAACAGGTATGTTCATTTTCATATATTTTCTTATTTTTTGTACTTTCCTCTCATTCTTATTAGATAAATGAGGGATTCTCAGGCAACAAGATGAATTTGTTCTACTTCATTTATTCTTCTAAAATATTACTAGTGCATTGTTACTGATGCCCACTAAAACGTTGGCATAGTGCCATGTTAATTCAATGTAGATGGCAGCTTTTGTTGAGGAATCCAATTGTTGAGCACTTGAGATTCTTGCACATTAGTGAACTTATCATGATCTATTCATTTAGCAAGTGATCTTAAATGGAGAAGGCTAGAGGAGACTTGGAGTTGGGAGTTTATGAAATGGTGGTACTATAGGTGATTTTTTTATTTTTTATTTTTGTAAATGTACATGCTGCATTACAGTTAAAGGAATTTAAGTAATTCTAATGTACATCCATAGACATACTATTCCAATGTACGAAGATGAAAGACCATTCTACATCCTAATCTTATTTCTTTCCATCTACAACTACCACATTTGAAACCCTAATAAACATAAGAATAAATAAATAAATAAATAAAATCATAAAGTTTAGAACTGTAATACGCAAATGATAAAAAACTTTAGGGGAACTAGAAGTTTAAGCAAATCAAAATACAAAAATGAACTAGAAGTCTCGAAGTTTAAACAAAGTCAAAATACGAAAATGAACTAAAACATGCATCCAATTTATATACATGAAGCGAACTAAATCCAATTGACAAATAAAAAAATTGGATCCAATTATTGGAAATGAACCCATATTTTGGGTTGTTATAATATTTAATAGTGCAACTCATTAGTTGGTTGCTTATGTGATACATATGCATATAATGACACTTGTATGTTTTGTTTATATGGTCATATGGATTAGTTGTCCATATGGGAATATATTGACTCTTTACTATGGATTTAGAGCTGCATTTTGTTGTTCAATTAATAAGTTATAGACTGCTATAGTTCGGGATTTTTTTTGAAAGATAGTTCAAGATTTATGGGTTGTATGATTGGATTTTTGAAATATATGGAGTATTGATTATTGATTGGACTTATTTTCCTTTAAAGCTTCCAACATTCAACTTTTGTATCATCAACTTAACTAAACTCATTGACAATTAGTATCAATTTTCTCATTGTTTTAACTGTCTATCAAGTGAAAATCTAGGCCCTTAACCAAACAGTTGCTTGACTTGGGTTCAGCCTGCCTTCAAGCATTGGACATGTCAATTGAAAAACAACTTTTATTAGAAATTATAAGACAATTGTATAGAGAACCGTGAGCACTAACAAACAAATAAAAAGTCTAAAACCCACCCCATTCAGAGCATATGTCACTATCCATGGATGCCTACTATAACATGGAACAGGTGGTGGTTTATGGCAACACAAAACTTAGGAAATTCAAGGAAAAAAAGTGTGGCAACTATTCAAACTTCCAAAATATAGTGCATTCCAAATTCACAATAAGCCCATTAGTATGAGCAATGATACCATCCAACCTATTGACTAAAGATACTTTGTCAGGCTAAATTAGCAACAAAAGGAAATTATAGTCATTCTTTCCTACACAACTATTTTAGAGGCTTGAAAAGTGCACAAACACTTCAAAAAAAAAAAAAAAAAAAACACCTTGGCAAGCTAGAGATGGAGATGAAAAGAGCCAATATGTGGCAATTAACATTTGTTTTCTAAGGAAAAGGAGAACAGGTAATTAACTACAATGCAGCATGTACATTTACAAAAATAAAAAATAAAAAAATCACGCATAGTAGCACCATTTCATAAACTCCCAACTCAAAGTCTCCTCTAGCCTTCTCCATCTAAGATCACTTGCTAAATGAATAGATCATGATAAGTGCTCAACAATTGGATTTCTCAACAAAGTTTGCCCTCTGCATTGAATTAACATGGCACTATGCCAACGTTTTAATAGGCAGTAGTAACAATGCACTAGTAATATTTTAGAAGAATAAATGAAGTAGAATAAATTCACTTTGTTGCCTGAGAATCTCTCATTTATCTAATAAGAATGAGGGGAAAGTACAAAAAATGAGAAAATATATGAAAATGAACATACCTGTTGTTTAAGATTAATTTCATAAACTAGTTTTAAGAAAAATATATGAGAAATGGTAGTAGGGAACCCATAAAATGGATGAATGGGAGAAAGAGAAAAGACACTTTTATAAAAAAGAAGAAGAAAATTCGTAGATTTTTATACAGGAAGTTGGCGATATCGCCAACTCAGTTGGTGATATCTTCAACTCAGTTGGCGATATCGTCAACTGGGGTAATTTCGTCAAAAAAATAGGTACGAACAACTAAATGGTGATTTTGTTATTATTCTTCATAAAATCGATTATTTGCAATATAATCTTAATTATTTGGTAAAAATCCCATTTTTTTAGTACCCAACTATTTAAATCTGAGCAATCAATTAGGCCCGCTTTCTTAAATTCAAATCAATTGACAGCCCAAGAAGTTCGATTGCTTGAAAAGCTGGATTCAGATCCTATGTGATGGAACTATCTTTCAAATTAAAACTCAAGAATAAAACTTCTATTCCAAAAAAATATTGATGATAGTGTTTTAACTTAAAAAAAGCTTTAAAGTAAAGGAACGAATTCTTCACCGTATAAGGGCCCGATTGTTTGCATAGAATTGAATTCTTAGAAACTCATGGTAAAATGGTTCTAATAAAGGAATAGTAAAGAGGTAAGGTGTGAAGGATATACTGTGGAGATGTAAATGAGCCCTTACTTTTTTAAGATTCGATTTACAAGGTTGATGGCTGGGCATTCATTTCTCACGTAAGAGAGATTATTTGATGGCCATTTGTGATTTTCACATCTGTTTCTTCAATTTTAGACCCTTCGATAGGAATACCTTTCTTTGAATCATAATAATTCAATTCCATCCAAATAAATAGGTCCTAATTAAATTGAATCATACCTTTCATCAAAAAATAAACTCGCAAAAGAATAGTCTTGCCCCAGAGGTTGCTTATGTTAGGGGTTCTTGCTATAAGCAAAATATTAATCCTTAAGAATAAGTGAACTTTTTGTGTCTGAGAAATAAGTGCATTGGCTCCAGTTGGGTTCGGAACTTGCCCTCTATGCCATCATGGGCCACCTTGATGTCAGGCTATGGGGGGACCTGTTTAAGATGGGTCATGGATTCATGATCATAGGCTGCACCAGAAACACTCAATCTTGACTTTGACATAAAAATAATAATAATAATAATAACAACAAAGTGACCTTTTAATGTTGAGATATATATCTGTAGGATTTTCAATTTTCATACGTAGCTGCTGTTCATAATCAGTCATTGGAAGTAATGGTTATATTGGAGGAACAACTAAAGGTGGCTTGATGTGGTCCAGTCGTGCCAAATTCAAATATAAGATGGCCCCAAAGAGAATGGGAAATCAAAAATAGATATCAAAATATGTTCCAATCACAAGATATAATCATGATTTTTATGCCAAAATGTTCTAAACTCCCCATTTGTTGTTGTAGAGAAAAACTTCTCTTTTCATAACCTGAAAAATAGACTTCTGCTGGAAACTTAAATAAAAAAAAACACAATTTCTCTGACTACATCCTTTTTATAAGAATAAACTCCACTCAATCTAGACCATAATAAGTACAAGCTAATTCTAACCATCTATATATAAACAAATAAAAGATGAAAACATCTTTAAATATATTACTTTTGTACACCCTATCAGAAAATGAGCCATAACTTTCTCAACACCAGTCCATTGCACAAATTTGGGCACTTTGCAAAGACAATTGAATTTCTCGTTTTCACTCAAACAAATTTCGTGTTGGACAATTGTTTAACCCCAAGGGGTTGGCCAAGTGATCAGGACTACGGTTCCTCCCTCTTCCAGAGCTAGAGGTCTTGGTATCGACCACCTGGAGGGCCATGGTTAGCAAAAATAAAAAAAAATACATGAAATTTGACCATCATTGAAAAATATAAAAATTTAGCCCCCCCCAAAAAAAAAAAAAAAATAAATAAATAAAGTTTTCATGGTTCCACAACTCATTTGAACATATACCACTCATGGGCCATGGCTAGATTTTACCGATACCCAATGCAAATATCTCAACCTGCAAAAGATTATGGGGGCAATTAAGAGAAAATTCCTCAAAATATCCTTAAAACTCGACTTTAGTCCTAAAACACAAGCAATATCTCAGGAATTAAAAGTTTATAAGGGGTTTGGGGATCTCCCTAATTCATAAGGATTTGTAATTTCATGAGGCAGTTGCTAGTAATGTGTCACACAGTAGACCTGTTTTTCATCCACTGTAGAACACATCACCAGAAGTGAAGTGTGAAGAGATGAAAACAAAGCATTACTGAGAAGAGCAAATAGATACTATTCTGTTCATCAAATAGCACTATATTGACTATAACATCTGTATAGAAAAAGCTTCGCGGCATTTTGGAGCCAATTTGTTCCTTCCCACAATCCCACCGACACCATTTCTGATAAAATTTCTAGGATGCAACAGGCTCATCCCATCTTTTTTTTTTATCACATAAGTAGATTACATTAAGGACCAAAAGAGGTCTTAAAGACAGAACCAATACATGTTAGAAACACAAAACAGGTATAGGAGAGAGAGATACCTGTGCAAATACAGAAGGAAATTACAAGAGAGCAAATGAAGCTACATATCTAACCACCACTAACTCGCCAATGCATCTGCTATGTTAGCTGAATGATTCGCATGCTGATACGCCACGCACTCAGAAGAGGAAATGGATTTGATCTCGTTGAAGAGGAATTGAAGCTTCCAATGGGGCTTTTCTAAGAAAGTCATCCAAGAGATCGCACTGGAAGAATAGCTATCCACCACTAAGCCTTGATGTTAGAAGGGACAATAAATCCTAAATGCTTCCAAAACTACCAACATTTTCATATCATTTAAATATTTGATTCGTTCATGCTTCATAAACACGAACACCAAGTGGGATTTGTTCCTTTGTACGAAGCCACAAATACTTGTTGGGCCTGGTTTACCTCTAGCTGCACCATCAATATTAAATTTTAACGTACCATCTGGAGGACGTGACTCAGCAAATTAAAAACTCTTCTCCTAGAAGTCCACATTCCAAGCATGTTCTCCATTATTGATAATATTATTCATCACAAATTCATGGAATCTTTTCTTATATTCACCACTTTGCTATTTTAAGGAGAACAACAAAAGCAAAGTAATCCCGACTTTGATGCACCTTTAAAAACCCTTTTGTCCTCTATTTTTCCAAATAGTGCCTACAATTGGAAAAGGAAAAAGCCCAAAAGATTTAAAGAACCACGGAATTGACCCAACCTCCAAGCATCCACCATACCACTAAGAGCCCCAGGCCCACTGGCTCATCCTTCTCCAACATCAAAACCAGAAATGGAAAAAGTAAAAATGAATAATGAAGTGAAAAAAAAGAAGTCCTCACCTTCAAAGAATTATTTACAATTTAAGCATTAGGAGCAATGCGTGGTTGACACATCCTAAACAATTTAATCAATGTGGAGCGCAAAAAAATAAAAAATCTCTTCGACCTGCTCCGCTGCAAGAGAGGATGCAATCCTAATATGTGCTCAGGCATAAAATCATGCCTAGTCAAGATTCCCACCAAAGGCAGTCTCTGCAGTAAAGAAGACAAATAGGGTACCTGCTTTAGTATAAGAACTAGGCAAGAAATAATAATTCTAAATTAACAACTACAAGAAAATTACACTGTTTAAAAAATCTGGATCCATTTGATACTAGATAGGTCAGGTTGACCGGTAGACTTGGGCCTATTTGGTTATACAGTCAAAGGAAAAGGCATCACGAAGCATCCACCATGCCAGATTTAATGCATGTGCCACATTAGCAGAAATGATGGAAACCGCTTCTTCCTGCAGGATCTTCCATAGAGTAGTTTTGCATTTTCAGTAAACAATGATCAAGGATGTGGTTTTACCCCTTTTCCCTGATGTGTCACATGCTAAAAATACATTAAGGAGGTACTGTTTGTCTATTCCCGTAGTTGTTGTTGCAGCTGTTGTTCATGGATTATCTTGTGAAATGTAGTCAAACTGGGCAAGAAAAACATTCAGAACCAGGTTGAATCCATAAATCCAGTACAAATCCACAGGCAAGACTAGGAATAAACCAGTGATGTGCAGTCAAATGGGAATGATTAGAAACTTTTGCCTCATGCAATTGCTACACATAATAGCAAGCCAGTCATATTTCAGTTCAAACCAGTTCAAATGGACACTCAAAACAGTTTGAAAAGAAACATCCTCTTCACCAGGTCAACTGCTAGTCCAGTTTTCTAAACAGTCCTTGAAATTCAACATCATCGACTTGATGACTATAACCAATTCCTCAGTTAATGAGATGAATAACTCTGATAAAAGTAGCAACCACAATCAGCTAGAAGACTACTGCCATTAGCGGTAGTCGTATAAGCCATTAGAACATCAAAACTCTCAATAGCAGTAGCAGTAGTTTGTAAAATCATCAGTACACAAGATAAAATTTTAGCACTTACATTAGAAGACTTGGGTATCACCAACAGGTGTCTAAGACCAACTTCTCGAAAAAGAACAAGCGCTTTAGCAAGAGACATTGTCTCCACAACAGTATAAGGTGAGGCATTTGAAATTGGGTGCAAATCAATGAACATTCCCATCTCTTCATAAGTTAATTCTATGTCATCTATACTGTCGCCTTTCCCAGAACCACGCTTGGCAAAATCATTAGCCGTGAACTGGTTCAAAGCATCAATGCCTGCAAGAGTGCGAGAATGCAAGAAAATCTTCTTCTTAAGCAATACAAGAAGGTGAGACCGGAGTACTAGGCCAAATAGTACTGGTGAGTCCGAAAATGGAGGCTCATCAATTACAGGGAACCCGTGATGCCTAGTAGTTTTTAGAACATGAACTATATTGCCGACCCGCTCAACACCATTAAAAAACTGCAGTGGGCCAGTTACAACATCACTCACTGCCAGCTGCCTCATGTATGGCTCCGCATGGGTTTCTAGATAAGGTAATCCCTTCATTTTCACTAGTAGATCATAGATGTTTCCATTAAAACAGTCAGCTACAGTCTTTGATATGAGCAGAACCAGCATAATAAGAGGCAGCAATAACAAATTGTTTGTCAGTTCTAAAAGAATTACACACAAGGAAACTGTCATCCTCATTGATCCAGCTAGAAAGGCAGCAGACCCAAGCACAGCATAAAGGCCATGGTCGAGATTTGACTGCATCCCCACCAGCATTCCAACAAAGCGTCCGTAAGTTGCACCCGTCAAGATAACAGGCACAAAAAGGCCACATGGAGCTACAATCCCATAACTCAGTATGCCCAAAAAATATGAGGTGAAAAAAAACAATAGAATGGATATATAGTCGAACTCATTGTTGGTGCCAGAACTGAAAAGGTTTCTGATGGCATCATCATTTGTGTTGAAAAAAAGACTGGCGAGATCATTGTAGTGACCAGGAGGGCATTGGAACTTCTTGTAGTTACCAGACCTACCAATTGTAGGGCATTCTTCCAATGCTGAAATTGGGCAAGGCCGGCAAGGTGCAAGCCATGGTAGCCCAAACAGGCAACATGAAGTAAATACTGAAACCAAGCAAGCAAGAACCAACTTGTAAACAGTCCCTTTCCTGAAAAAAGTATCAAAGAAGAATAAGCGCCATCCACCATGTTCATTTTGACACTTAAAATAAAAAATGAAAGCATGCAAGTAGTGAATGGATTCTTACCCATAAATAAAATTGTAAAACCGAAGAACTTTCATCAGAAGAAAATTGTAGAAACTCCCCAATATTCCCCCAAAAACCCCAAGAAGAATCACTGGAGGCAAGTCAACAAAGTTATAGGTAACATTTTCAGAGGTCACATCAAACATTATGAGCCCTCCTTTTCCAAATAAACCGCATTTTCCACTCTTACAAATGTCGATTAACCCCCTAAGCACTACTGCAACTACAGCCGTTGTAAAGAACGCTCTCCAGAGAAGGGCACTTCTCCACCTACAATACAGATTCCAAATATAAACATTGAGATGGAAATAATGCAGACAGATGCTAGTTCTTGGAAACCAGAAGACAAGCGAATTCAATGAGTCAAAGATAAAAGCAACTCTGATAGTAATGCCCAATAAACAACCAAAAGACAGTAAAAGAGAGTTCCTAATTTTTGGGCACATCATGACCTGAGTTGTATATACAATTAATAAGGAGACAACATACATCCTAAGAAATATTTTAAAACATAATGTATTGAGGGACCGTTAGGAATTGATATTCTTCAAAGTTATGCTTTCATGCAAGGTTCTAAAATTACACCCAGGGCGACTCGATCACCCTCTAGTCGAGTCACCTCAACAGAGCCATGTTGAACTAGGCTGAGTTGGACTGAGTCATCTCCTAGGCCCTATAACATTTTTAAAATAATTTAATTGATAGAAAATATAGTTTCTATGAATCTAAAAAATTTAAGATTTGTTGTATTCCATCTATTAATCATGAATTTAAGTTTCAGTACCCACATTTCTATTTCATTCAGTCAGACAAATAATATTACCAATCTTCAAATGCTTGGCTCTTAATAAGTGCTTTTGATCTCCTAGAATTGTGCAACATCTCCATAAAAGCCTCCCACGATTTTTTTCTAATATAAAAGTAGAAAATAAGTGTGTTAACCTAACAATCAGATTATGGTGATACTAACTCACATTTACCTAAAATCGCTACAAATTTTAAATTCATATGATCTTTTGAGTTAAATATGTTTATAAATATTTTCATAATTTATATTATTTTTGTTTGTTGTATTTTTCCTGTTAATAACCCAGCAGAGTAGACTCAAATTAATGAAAATCTCCCATAAATAAATCAAACCATTGTAGGCCCAAGAATGTCACTTGGGACTGACTAGAAAACTCATTTCCCAAGGGTAGTAATATAATATACATATCCTTAGTGTGAGCACTGTGTAATTCCTTGATCAGAATCCTCAATGTAGGAAATGCTGAACAGATAACACTAATGAAATGAGCTGAAACAGGACAAGTATTACCATGAAGATACTTCTTCAAATGCAAATAGAACACCACCAACTGGTGCACGGAAAGCAGCAGCAATTCCAGCAGCTGATCCACAAGTTACAAGATCACGCTTGTCTCTATCATTTTTGAAATACCTCAGCCATCTGCATGTTAAGCGGTACTTTTTTGACCCACCCTGACCCAGAATTGCTGCAATGCAAGCACCAGTATGTACTAAAGGGCCTGCCTTGCCCACAACCAGAGACGATGATACAGCAAATATGCTACCAACAATCTGTCATCAAGTCAATGAAAAAGATGAGGCCTTGTCATTTACACATTTCTGTACAAGATGCAGTTTTCTCTAACATAGCATCAACATGCAATGAGAGAAAAAGGAGAAAGGATTACCTGTGAATACCATTTTGTCATGTCTATTAAGAAGCCTCGAGAAAATTAAAGGAAGCGTTTAGTTAATGAATTGTTCACATCTTGATATTTGAAGTAGGAGAGTATGGCCTGGATCCAATGGATAATGTGATTGATCAGGCCCATGCATATTTGGATTGATTGGATCGATCACAAGAACTTTCAAACCACTGAATCATGTGATTGATCAGGCCCTTGCATATTTGGCTTGATTTGATCAATCACACAACCCTTCAATCCACCTTAGCGGGCCAATCAAGAAAAAAGGGCAGAGTCAAAATTTGGATGGGCAAGATGGGTCCAAAATAGTTGAGAAAAAAAAATCTACTTGGGTCACAACAATACCCTTTAATTAGGCTGTCTAGTGTTGGTTGTAGATTCCAATTAAGGACTCCTTAAATTGGGGAATTGACTAGTGACATATTTCAAGCAAGTGGGGACCATCTATCCTACATAAGGGGATGTCCAAAACGAGCACAATTTCCAATGAAACTTTTTCTTCTTTCATTTATTTGAACATGGATTTTTTTTTTAGTCAAACATGGAATTGTGTTGGGACTCTTTTATTAAAGAGCTTATATGAGTCATTTGCTCTGCAAAAATAGCAAGTGAAACAACCGTCCCTAAAAATCCTCAACTCCTCTGAAATGTCCTTCCAAGTTGCACACAGATGCTTTTCTTCGCTAGGTTATTTAATATAGATATCTTTCCTTATTCCTCGTTCATCGGGACTCTTGATTTATGGTTTTATTTGTACTTTGAGATGAAGATTTATGACTTAGATTTATTAGGACTGATAGAAATAAGATGCTCTATATATATCCAATAGGGATAATTGTAACATATCCATAAAAGGTGCACCCTAAAATACATTAGGAAGATCCATGTGATATGCTGTGATTACAAAACCATGTGGCTGTTAGTTTATGTCATGTTACCAACTATTAGAAAAAAAAAAAAAAACATTATAGTGATTATAACCGCAATTGTAATCCCGAAAGATTAGATTTGTAATTGCTCATTTTTCTGCATGTATAGAGGTGGTCCTCTGTAATGAAAGACACAATTCAATCTGCAATATTATCCCTCACCAAATGGGTGAAGGTTTACTTGAGTTTACAGTCTGATCTTATGATCTATAAAAATCGATTGCATGAGTTTGATGCAGGTAAGTGTGAGATGAAGATAAGATATTTGCATTCTAAATCATCACATTTTTCATATCACATATGTTTTTCACATTTTGCTCATTAATCAGTGATCTCCTGTCAGGTCAGGTTGCATTTGTTCTATAAACTACAATGTGTTATCATGCACAATCTTCTTCCAAATTCCCAAACATGCGAAGGAGATCGAAAGGGAAATCTAACAAAAGCCCCAAAAAGAATCCTTACTTTGACAATCAAAGTCTGTGGCGAGAAGATCCCCGGAGCATCAACGCCATTCAAATAAGCCTTTACTTCAGGAATACCAGATCCTGCAGCCGCGGGCGCTACATAAGCAGTTATAACCGAAGAGAAGAGAGTAAGAACAAAATTCGAAACCGCGAAAATCCCAAATGCCTGTCCATACCTGCAACACCAAAACCCCACAAAATTTTTTCAACATGACCAAATCAAATTCATACTAAAAAAAGTACCAAATCAAACAAAAGAAAGAGACTCACTTGTTGACCAACATCATGTTGGATGTGGCAACAAACTTAATTCCAGCAATGTTCTCAACGGTGAGGTTATTGAAGAATCCGACGAGGCCGGCGAAGAGGCCGACGAGGAAGCAGAGAGTCCACTTCATGAAGATGTACTGGCAAATCTGAAGCCATCCTCGGCTCCTCCAGTCCTGCTTGAACAGCTCGTTCTCCAGTATCCTGCAACAAGATTGAGGAGGGAGTGATCAGAGAGATGATAGTAACGATGGTGGCGTGAAATGGGGGAGATGAGATACTCGTAATCTAAGCTTTCGATGGGGCAGATGGTGGCGCCGACAAGGGCGACCTGGGAGGTGGTGTTGGAAGTTCCACGGTGGAGCTGGATGGAGTCTGGCGGATCTAGGAGCAGAGATTCTTCCTCGTCGGCCGCGACTTCGACTGCCATGGTTCGATTGCAGAAGGCGAGTTAGACGTAGATGAGTGAGAAAGAGAATAAAGAGAGAATAGAGAGAGAAGGAGAGGTATGAGAGAGGAGGAGAGAGAAAGAGAAGACAAAAATATGAGAGAGAAATGAAAGAGAGAGGAGAGAGGAGAGAGGAGACAGAAAGAGATGAGTAGACTTGAGGGGAGAGAGAAAGAGAAGAAAAAAATATGAGAGAGAAATGAAAGAGAGAGGAGCGATGAGAAAGAGAGAGAGATCAGTGACCAAAGTGTGGGAGGAGAGACTAGAGAGAAATGGAAGAGAGAGAATGAGAATAAAGATACATGAGACTATCTTTAAAAGATGTTTTATTTTACCATGCCAGCTTCCTTTTGTTCTAATTGTCGTATGAGAGGCTCCAACAACAGACACTTCTTTTACTTGTATGGATTTGAAGTATGAGATGGTATATCAAATTTGGCATACTATAAAATATACTTCAAAAGTTTTGATCATGAGCCTATTTACATTTGCATTTGACATCTGTCTTGGAGTTGTTAAGTTACATATGCCAAAATACATATGCCACAATAGTCTTTATTTTTTTAAAAACATATCCAAATTTAAAGTATCTCTTGGAGATGCTCTTTGTGAAAGGAGGAGAGAGAAATGAAAGAGAGAGATGAGACGGAGGAGCAAGAGGAGAGGAGAGAGAAACAAAAGAAAAAAAATATGAGAGACGAGAGAGAGAGAATAAAGAACTATGAGTGAGAGGAGGAGAGAGAGATGGAAGAGAGGAGTGAGAGAGAAAGAAAAGAAAGAGAGATGGGAGAGGAGGAGAGAGAAACCAAGAGGAGAGAGAAAGAGAGGAGGACAGGGAGGTTTGAAGTTTGAAGGAAGGAGAGTAGGAGACAGTAGCGAGGAATGGTTGTTGCGTCATTTGCACGTTTTACACGTATTAGTGCCCTTATCAGTTATCACGACTCTGCTTTTCTTCCTGGGATCAGACATTTGGATCTTTCCAAATTCCTCGCTGGCTAGCGAAAGGGGGGCCCACCTCTTTAAGTTGTTAGTAGCTGAAAATAAATGCGCTTCTAAAAAAATTTACAATCCTACTACACTAAGAGCAGGTCCAACCATGGGTTAAACCATAAATTTTGGTTCGAGTAAGAGATGGCCGCCCCTGAGATTGATTGCCAATTTCACTGTTCAACCTGCTCCAATGCAAATAAAGATTCGGAAATTTTTGTAAGTCTCTAAATTAAAGACGTTTAAGCTAAAATTACAGCTGCAAATAGGTATCCGAATATATGATTATTAGATGTATTTGACTCATGAGAAAACGTGTCTGGCCCTCTTGTAAGATCTGGCTGCTAATCAGGTCCGAAACTTGTTTTTAGGCACGGAATTAAAACTGTTCCAGTTCCGGATTTATATTCCAATCCAGAGACTTGGAACTGGACTTGTTTGTTTATATCATTCTTATAACTTAAAGTTCTATTTTAGTTAGAGGAAAACAAGTCAAATCTCTTCTCTCCTTGAGCCACATCAGCATGCGAGCATAATTTCATCTCAAACTTCTCCCTCCTCTCTTCTTTCCGTGCTCATCTCCCACGTAACCTTTCTCTCCCTCTCCCTCTCCTTGGTAAGAGAGTGAGATATTTAGAGGCTTTACTGATCAAAGATGAAGACGACCCTAGGGAGGGAATTGCACAGAATCTCTGAGCCAGAAGATAGGAATGCATAGGTTCATAGCCTTGGCATCTAAAGAGTCCATTTATAAGAAGACCACAAAGATGAAAAAAGGGTGATTTCCATGAGTTTGTGCATTCTATGTTTCTTCACTTGTTATGATGACTTTGAACAATCTGATGATTATATAGGCAAAGTGTCTGATTTAGTTTTTTGATGCAGTTTGTGTTTCCTTATTCATTATGTTTAATATACTTTTCATTTATCGGAAGAAAATAATAAGGTTTTAAACTCCGAACAAGTCTGTTGTGCATGATTTGAGCAGCATTTACAATTTGTGTAAATTGTAAATGCTCTGCAAGAAGATAGGTTGTTCTGTAAACCTTATATAGGTAAATTTCATTCTCATATGTCATGTATAAGGAGAAACAACCCTAGAACGGGATCATAGAGGCTCATTTTACCTTTTAAACATACATCTTATTGTTTGAGATTGAAGCCCACCTATGTCAAGGTATAACTCCTTGCACATACCTATCTACCATTAATTGTTGTTGGAACCACCGACATTCATTTAGACATCATTTATATCAGATTTTATAAAAATGGAATTGCATGCATCCACCTTTTATCCATGCTTGGATCTATTCATCAATCCCTAATGTTTCAAATAAAAGAATTTGATAATGTTAATCGGCCCAATGCGAAAAGGGTCAACCTAAACCATGAATCACTTGTGTAAATCAGCCTAATGTAAAAGCGAGTTTTTTTTTTTTTAATTGAGACGACTACACAAATTCGTTTATCATTCGTTATTAATTAATATTAAATTTCATAATTCATTTTAGGGAATTTTATCGGAAAAAAACGCCCTTAAGCTCGGTGTAAACTAAAAGGGTCATCAAAGTTTTCTAAATAGCTAACTGGTCCCAAGGTCCTTTTCGGGTTTTCCTTTTCCTTTTTTTTTCTTTTTTTTTTTTTTCTAGGCAGTGATATTGCTCCTCACTTGTATCGTTACTCACTGGATCACCTTCTTCTCCACTTTCCATATTTACTCTCTACCCATTCAACCAAGAAAGGACCCATCTTATTTTCTTAAATCATCTTCAAACCTACAAATCAAGCAACCAAATGAACCTGACCGACTTACCTGCAACTCGATCACCACTGTCAAAACGCCCACCTACAAACATCAACCAGTATTCATCATCTTCCAACCCCCTTTGATTTCTAGAAATCTAAGTCAGTGCTCCAATTCTTTGAAATATTTGAAAGAATTTGGAAGTTTCAACCATTGTTGAGACTTTAAAAGATTTATGAAGATCGAACTTGATTAAATTCAACTAAACTCTCTCAAGTTACTTATGAATTCAATCATAAGTAGGTGAGATTTGTAAAGATTTTATGCTTTTTCTTTATTATTCCTATCAAATTCGTAAAGGTTTTTTTTTTTTTTTTTTTTTAATCCAAAAGATTCATACTTGAGAAAAAAAAATTGAACAATCAGTAGCCTATGAGAGATTCAATCCCGTCAAAGACTAATAGTGGCCTCAAACGAAAGCAAAGAAGAATAAGCAAAATATCAAAATTAGAAAATAAATAAATAAATTGATAGGAGAGCCTTTATGATCTATATATTGAAGTTTATGGGTCTGTTTTGGTCTTCAGCCCTTAATTTTATTTATGATTCAAAGTTTCATTAAATCAAATCCGTGCACGGGCTTTATGTGAGTCACGTTTACAAGAAGGCATCTTAGTTTTGTCTCTTTCTCATGCCCCATTTTAGAGTATGCATTGTTTTTAGGGATTTTTACCAAATAATTAAGCTTATACTGCAAATAATCGATTTTATAAAGAATAATAATATAATTACCATTTAGTTGTTCGTACCTATTTTTTTGACGAAATTACCCTAGTTGACGATATCGCCAACTGAGTTGAAGATATCGCCAACTCAGTTGGCGATATCGTCAACTGAGCTGGAGATATCGTCAACTTCATGTATAAGAATCCATGAATTTTCTTCTTCTTTTTTGTGAAATAGTCTTTTCTCTTTCTCCCATTCATCCGTTTTATGGGTTCCCTACTGCCATTTCTTATAGATCTTTCATAAAAACTAGTTTATTAAATTAATCTTCAACAATAGGTATATTCATTTTCATATTTTTCATATTTTTTGTACTTTCCCCTTATTCTTATTAGATAAAGGAGGGATTCTCAGGCAACAAGTTGAATTTATTCTACTTCATTTATTCTTCTAAAATATTACTAGTGCATTGTTACTGATGCCCACTAGAACGGTGGCAAGTGCCATGTTAATTCAATGCAGAGGGCAGCCTTTGTTGAGGAATCCAATTGTTGAGCACTTATGATTCTTATACATTAGTGCACTTATCATGATCTATTCATTTAGCAAGTGATCTTAGATGGAGAAGGCTAGAGGAGACTTGGAGTTGGGAGTTTATGAAATAGTGCTACTGTGCATAATTTTTTTATTTTTTATTTTTGTAAATGTACATGCTGCATTGTAGTTAAATGAATTTAAATTATTCTAATGTACATCCATGGACATACTATTCAAATATGTAGGAAGATGAAAGACCATTCTACATCCTAATCTTATTTCTTTCTATCTACAACTACCACCTTCGAAACCCTAATAAACATAAGAATAGAAAACCATAAAAGAAAAAAAACCATAAAATTTAGAACTGTAATACGCAAATGGTAAAAAACTTTAGGGGAACTAGAAGTCTAGTAGTTTAAGCAAGTAAAAATACGAAAATGAACTAAAACATGCATCCAATTTATATACATGAAGCGAACTAAATCCAATTGAGAAATAAAAATAATTGGATCCAATTGTTGGAAATGAACCCATTTTTTGGGCTGTTATAATATTTAATAGTACAACTCATTAGTTGGTTGCTTATGTGATACATATGCACACAATGACACTTGTATGTTTTGTTTATATGGTCATATGGATTAGTTGTCCATATGGGAATATATTGGCTCTTTGCTATGAATTTAGAGCTACATTTTGTTGTTCAATTAATAGGTTATAGACTGCTATAGTTCGGAATTTTTTTTTAAAGATACTTCGAGATTTTTGGGTTGTATAATTGGATTTTTGAAATATATGGAGTATTGATTCTTGATTGGACTTGTTTTCCTCTAAAGCTTCCAACATTCAACTTCTGTATCATCAACTTAACTCATTGACAATTAGTATCAATTTTCTCATTGTTTTAATTGTCTATCAAAGAAAAATCCAAGCCCTTAACCAAACCGTTGCTTGACTTAGGTTCAGCCTGCCTTCAAGCATTGGACATGTCAATTGAAAAACAACTTTTATTAGAAATTACAAGACAATTGTACAGAGAACCGTGAGTACTAACAAGCAAATAAAAGGTCTAAAACCCACCCCATTCAGAGCATATGTCACTATTCATGGATGCCTATTGTAGCATGGAATAAGTGGTGGTTTATGGCAACACAAAACTTAGGAAATTCAAGGAAAAAAGGTGTGGCAACTATTCAAACTTCCAAAATATAATGCATTTCAAATTCACAATAAGCCCATTAGTATGAGCAATGATACCATCCAACTTATTGACTAAAGATACTTTGTTAGGCTAAATTAGCAACAAAAGGAAATTATAGTCATTCTTTCCTATACAACTATTTTAGATGCTTGAAAAGTGCACAAACACTTAAAAAAAAAACACCTTGGCAAAGCTAGAGATGGAGATGAAGAGAGCCAATATGTGGCAATTAGCATTTGTTTTCTAAGGAAAAGAAGAACTGATAATTAACTGCAATGCAGCATGTACATTTAAAAAAAAAATCACATACAGTAGCACCATTTTATAAACTCCCAACTCCAAGTCTCCTCTAGCCTTCTCCATCTAAGATCACTTGCTAAATGAATAGATCATGATAAGTGCACTAATGTACAAGAATCCTAAGTGCTCAACAATTGGATTCCTCAACAAAGGCCGTCCTCTGCTTTGAAGTAACATGGCACTATGCCAACGTTCTAGTGGCCATCAGTAACAATGCACTAGTAATATTTTAGAAGAATAAATGAAGTAGAAAAAATTCACGTTGTTGCCTGAGAATCCTCTTTTATCTAATAAGAATGAGGGGAAAGTACAAAAAATAAGAAAAATATGAAAATGAACATACCTGTTGTTGAAAATTAATTTCATAAACTAGTTTTAAGAAAGATCTATGAGAAATGGTAGTAGGGAACCCATAAAACGGATGAATGGGAGAAAGAGAAAAGACTGTTTCACAAAAAAATGAAGAAAATTCGTAGATTCTTATACAGGAAGTTGACGATATCGCCAACTCAGTTGGCGATATCTTCAACTCAGTTGGCGATATCGTCAACTAGGGTAATTTCGTCAAAAAAAGAGGTACGAACAACTAAATGGTGATTTTGTTATTATTCTTCATAAAATCGATTTTTTGCTGTATAAGCTTAATTATTTGGTAAAAATCCCTTGTTTTTATGTTGCCCTTTAAAAACAAGTTATATTTACCATGTTGCCATTTGGCCTTTTCTATTAAAAAAAAAAAAGTTGAAATGGATGTGATGTGTAGTCATACTTGTGCACGTTAGGAAGGAGTTGTTACACTTGCTCCTTTATTTATATATAGATATACACACGCTATATCTACCTACTATATATATTATAAAAAAGGAAAAATTGTAAACTTTTTTTACTACATCATTGTGGGGCCACCCCCAAATATTATAATATAATATAATAATATATTATTATGAGAAATTGTAAATTTTTTCGCTATACCATTGTGGGGCCCTACCCCCAAATAGTATAATATAATATAATAATATATCTTATTATGAGAAATTGTAAACTTTTTCACTACACCATTGTGGGGCCCACCTCCAAATAGAGGGAAAGTTGCAAACTGTTTTTCACTACACCATTATGGGGCCCACCTCCAAATATCTACTATCTACTATCTACTACTATTATAAAAGAGAGAAAGTTGCAAACTGTTTTTCACTACACCATTGTGGGGCCCACCCCCAAATATTATAATATAATATAATATAATAATATATTATTATGAGAAATTGCGAACTTTTTCACTATACCTTTGTGCGGCCCAACCTCAAATATAATAATGCATACTTTTTCATTACACACATTATGGGGCCCACCCCCAAATAGTATAATATAATATAATAATATATTATTATGAGAAATTACAAACTTTTTCACTACACTTTTGTAGGGCCCACCTCCAAATATTATAATCTATCTACAATTTTATCTTTATCTTATATCTTATATATATATATCTATTATCTATTATCTATTTTAGTACTATTATAAAAGAGGAGAAATTGCATACTTTTTTACTACACCTTTGTGGGGCCCACCCCCAAATATTATATTATAATATAATATAATAATAATATATTATATAATAATAATAATAAAAATATAAAATCTATACCCTTATTATAAAAGAGAAGAGAAGTTGCATATTTTTTCACTACATCTTTGTGGGCCCCCCAAATATTATAATATAATATAATAATATATTCTTATTATATTATAATAATAATCATATAATATCTATGCCCTTATTATAAAACAGAAATAAGTGTCATGCTTTTTCTCTACACATCAGTGGGCCCCACTTAGTATTATGATATTATATATAAAATAAAAGAGTATTACACATATGTGGGTCCCAATAAAAGAGAAGAACTTGTCATGCTTTTCCTCTACACATCTGTGGGTAGGGATGAAAGTGGGTTGGGCCGAGCTGGGCTTTGAGAGGCCCTAGGCTTGGTCCTAGTATTTTTCAGTGGGCCTGAGCTCGGCCCGAGCTCAAGAGGGCTTCAAAAACCCTGGCTCGGGCTCGGCTCTTATTAAGTTATGAGGCCCTAGGGC
The DNA here is from genome assembly GCA_028538565.1 of Umbellularia californica. NCBI lineage: Eukaryota > Viridiplantae > Streptophyta > Magnoliopsida > Laurales > Lauraceae > Umbellularia > Umbellularia californica. Next base: position 74,664,025 of record JAPQWN010000006.1, on the reverse strand, counting down.
CGGCCTTTTGAGCCCGGCTCGATTGAGGCCCTAGGCTTGGCTCGTGAGCCCAGCCCATTTTATAATAATATAGCACTAGCTGAAAGAAAATATTTTCAAGAAAAAAAAATCCTGTCGGAATTTAAAGAAATCTGCATATGCAAACCAAAACAAAAAATGGCCAAATGCATGCATTCATCCCATAATTTAGATTGCAGCAATAAAATTAACTAAAATAAGAAAGACTCCATAAAAGCAAAGGAAGCCCAGTTCTAACACTCCATAATATGTTCAATGTTAATGTAGATGAGCATTATCAAACTCCAACAATAATACAAATCAAATTAAACTCCAATAGCATCATAGAATGAAATAAAGTATACGGCTAGCATCATAAAATAAAGGTTCAGGGTTTAGGGTTTATGGATTATTTAGTGGTTAGATTTAGGGTTTAGGGTTCATGGATTATTTAGTGCTTAGGATTTAGGGATTATTTATATTTGATTAAAATTAGGGTTTAAGGTTTAGTGCTTAGGTTTAGGGTTTATGGATTATTTAGTGCTTAGGGTTTAGTGTTTAGGGTTTAGAGATTATTTATATTGGATTAAAACTAAGGTTTAGGATTTATGGATTATGTTATATCATATATGTATTATATACTATATAGTGTACATATATATATAATAGGAAAAAATTCATATGCATCTATCCCTCACCATTTTTTGTGAGGGACACCCGTTTTGGGGGTGTTTCAAGTACAAAAGGGAGGTTACCTCACCAAAAATGGTGAGGGATAGATGCATATGAAGATCCCCCTATATAATATATATGTATTAATATATGTAGGCCATAAGGCTTACGAGCTGGGCTTCATCAAGCCCGAGCTCTGCCCTTTTAAGCAAACGGGCCTCCTACTAGGCCCTAGTTCGGCTCTTTTGTCTTTTGAGCCGAGCTCTGGCCAAGCGGCCCGCGGACAGCCCGGTCCACTTTCACCCCTATCTGTGGGCCTCACTTAGTATTATTATATTATATTATATATATATATAATAAAAGAGAACAACATGTCTATGGGCCCTACTTAGTAGAAGAACTTGTTATGCTTTTTCTCTACATCTTGACATCTGTGGGCCCCACTTCGTAGAAGAACTTGTCAAGCTTTTTCTCTACATATACACATCTGTGGGCCCCACTTAGTATTATTATATTATACCACTTAGTAGAAGAACTTGTCATGCTTTTTCTCTACACATCTATGGGCCCCACTTAGTATTATTATAATATCTGTATGCCCCACTTAGTGTTATTATATTAGATATATAATATAATGAAACGAGAACTACACATTTATGGGCCCCACTTAGTAGAAGAACTTGTCATGCTTTTACTCTACATCTACACATCTATAGGCCCCACTTAGTATTATTATATTATATTATATATATAATCAAAGAGAATTACACATCTGTGGGCCCCACTTAGTATTATTATGTTTCGATGAAATGCTTAGCTCAAATGATCATGAAAAGAGTTGTGTTTGAAGAATTTGTTCATTCACTGCAAGAACTCAAATGAGAAATTTCAGTTAAGATTTTTATGTGTAGAAAATTTCAACTTCGATTCCAATGCCTGTAAAAACACGATTTGCTTGTTAGAGGAAGATATAAGAATGCCAAAGATTGCTTGGAATCCTTGTGATTTGTTGTTGATTCGTTTAAAGCTATGCTTTTGGTATTGTTTTGGTTGGTTAATATTTTATTTCATTAAATTTGGTATATATTAGGCGCTAGGTTTTAGACAAATTTTAATGGAAAATAGGCTGGACTATCGATCTATATTAAAATTGGTGAGTGTTTTGCCTAATCATGTATGGCCAGAAAAGGTTGGTGTTCAACTTTTTTTAAATTAGTTTTCTTTCATATATCTTGTTATTCCATCTTCTTCTTACTTTTTTCTATTGAAGCTTTTACTAAATTTCATAAGAACAATGAGTGATTGTAAATTACTTAATTTGCCAAAAAAATGAGCTATATGTAAACTGGTCATTCTCCATTGGGATAGATAATATTGAGTTTTTCAATAATTTTATTTTTTCAGATTATCATACTGAAATAGTATGTTCCTTACACGTGCATTGCACGTGTGGCTCCCCTAGTGTATATATATATAGAGGAATATTCATGTGCATCTATCTCTCACCAAAAATGGTGAGGGACACCCCTTTTGGGGGTGTTTCAAGTACAAGAGTGGTACAAGAGGGGTACTTTGTACCTCCCTTTTGTACTTGAAACAACTCCAAAAGGGGTGTCCCTCACCATTTTTGGTGAGGGATAGATGCATATGAAGATCCCCCATATATATATATATATATATATATAGTACTTTTTGGCAATCATTTCAACCCTTGAAATCATATATATTTTCCACTTCTCTGCTCTCTCTATTGTCTGGACTCTGGAACGGAACGAACCGGACCGGACCCATTTCGGTTGAGTTGGAATCACTTCGGATCCAGGTCGGGACACAGTATTGATCTTTTCTGGAAGCGACCCGTTTGCAACCATGGCTAAAGCCTAAAAGGGCATGTTTCTTTTGTGGAATTTTTGACAAAAATTCACTATGCTGGAGAGTTTTGGACATGATGCGACTCTTGGGAATCCAAAAATTCCACTGTATTTGGAAATTCAGAAAATTTTCTAAACAGAAATTCCTGAAATTCCAACAAAGAATCTACTCTTACCTGACCATCCAAAGTCGGTAGAGAAATTTATGACTCCGAAACCAATCTATCATCTTCCATACCCAGATTACTTGGATTTTGCGTTTTGAAAGATTTTTTTTTACTGCCCCTAATAAAATACTTTTCTTAGAATTTCTACAAATTCATTACCATGCAAATAAATGGGTTCTAATTAAATTTGATGCTTAACTTTCATCACAAATAAACTCCAGTGACAAGTGGGGGTGTTGTGTTGTATGCATCCCGTGTGCTTGTGTTAGGAGACTGAAAGGAACCACCACGGAGTGTTGGCGTTCGCCATTTGGATCTTTAGGAGATGTAGACGCTTTGACTTGTCTTTCTTACCATTTTGGGGTTGTTATTTTAGGTTTGGCTGAAACATGGAGATGTTTTCATCCTATCAACATTCATTCGCAAGCTAATACACTCTCTCAATTGTCACCTCACTTCCTATGAGTAAAACACGTTAAAGGAAGCAGCTTTGGTTTAGACAATTTAAGGTTTTTATCATCATTCTTGTTTTATAAATCGTAAGGTAGTTGTGGAACAATAAAGCACCGACATCCGGTAATATCGCTGGACATCCGGTAATATCATCAGATAAAGCAAACATCCGGCAATATCACCAGAGAAGGGAAACTTGTGAGAGACCTTCATGCCTTGATATGAACAGTTTGGTCCGTAATACCTAGAACCTCCTCTCAGCCTTCTCGATTCCGCTCTGAAAACGCAGATCGGCATTTACGGAGCGGATCTGTCCTTGAAGCGTGATTCGATCTAACATGGAACGAACCGTGCAGAATCTTTATTTTTTTTTTTTCTTTTTATGTAAGCTTAACATTTATCTTTTGAATGAAGAAACTTCTTTTGGCTTATTAACTATTGTATATTTTATGTGATCAAATTGCAAAGTTAATTTTTTTTCTCTATTTTTTATACTTGAATATATAGATAAAATATATTTGTGTCCATTAGTTAATTATTTATAAACTCACAAGCACTATGTTGAATATACGCTCCGGACATATAATTATTTTAAAATTTAGCATTTCGGCGCTCCCGCTCCTCGCTATGAGTTGAACCATTCCAATGTGAGTTTGTTCAATAGTGAATGTACTCATTGCAACCCTTCTTTTAGTATAATCTATGAAGATTCTACTAAAAAAAAAAAAAAGAAAAGAAAAGAAAACCAACCATTTCACTTTTAGAAAAAGCACACAAAAAAAAAGTGCTTCTTTTCATTCCCTAGCTATTCATAACCTTGCTTTAACTGTATACTATGGAGGATTAGCTACAAAGTTTATGATGCTTTTCTCCATGTTTCTCGCTTTAGAATATAAATTTAAAACAAACATTAGTTATTCAAGATGTTTAGAATAAACTAACGACTTTGAGAGTTGAAACAAAAAATAACAAGTTGCGAAGTGCTTCAATGCACAAATGTGGTCGAATCTCGATGTCGTGAGAGATAAAGTGAGGGCAATTTGGCTTGAAAAAAATTAAGTCTACGATATAAGATGCTTTTGGTCATTACATGTATTTGATGATGCTTTGAGAGTTATAGAAATATTTGATGCTTCTTTTCATCATCATCATCAAAGCCTTATCCCAACTATATTGTTGTTGACTACACGAATTCTGTTTCTCCATTCCGATCTATCTTGAGCCAAAACCTCAGATAAGTTATACTTCTTCATATCCATCTTTACTACCTCCATCCAAATCCTCTTTGGCCTACCCTTTTCCTTTGGTGGGCCATTAACCTTCATGGCCAAACTTTTCCTTATTGGCCTACGTTGGAAATGCCCAAAGCATTTCAAACGAGTTTTTCTAATTTTATCCCCTATTGTTGCTATCCCTAAATGCTCTTAAAAGCGCTCATTTCTAATATGATGCTTCTTTTCATAAAAGTCCAAAATAAAAAAAAAAACAAAAAAAATGCCATCATTACTTAAAATTGTGCAAATTCTTGAAATATGAAAATCTATGTAACTGGAGATCATTTGAGCCCGTGATTCAATAATCCAACTAGGTACACTAGGTCGAAGCGTTCAAGGACAGGTCCACTTTTATCCCTTCGGCATGCTTCCGTTTTTTGCTTCCTCTTCAGTTCGCTTTGTAACATGGAAACTAAAGAATTTTTCTTTTGAGGATCAGATGATGAAATGACTAGATTTTCAGATAAAAAGGCTAAAGGGCCTGGTGCTTTTTCAAGAGGTCTTCCTGATTCTGGTAAGGTTTTCTGCATCTTTAATTGTGCAAGATGTCTAGGTGGTGTTTAGCCATATTAAAATACTCGTATTTTTTTTATAGTAGAGCTTATGCAATGCTCAAGAACATTTATAGCTCTTAAATTTTTTATCTGGCCTTTTATGGTACCAAGAACTAATAGCATGGAATAGTCCTGCTATTAAAAAGTATTCATGATAGTCCCTCTACTGAAAAAATTATTCATGGTGAAAAGGGATTTTATCAGTTATTAAAGTGCATTTGTTTTGTTTTCATTTTTCCATCCTTTTTTTTTTTTTTTTACTTTCCTTTTTTCCTTCTCTGCAAGTAAAAAATAACTTTCCTATTCTTTATTGATCCTAAACTTTCTATTCTCAGATTGTGGTGTAAGACATTCACATTTTCTTGGTAAATGTTTGTGATCTCCTAGGTCCTCTCAGAATCATGCTCGATCATGTCTGGCTCATGTATTGCTGAATAGGGATGAAAGTGGGTCGGGCCGAGCCGGGCTTTGACAGGCCCTAGGCTCGGCCCTAGTATTTTTTAGTAGGCCCTAGCCCGGCCCGAGCTTGAGAGGGCCTAAAAAATCCTGGCTCGGGCTCGGCTCTTATTAAGTAGGGCCGGCTCCTCGAACTCGGCTTGATTAAGGCCGTAGGCTCGGCTTGTGAGCCTGACCCGTTTTATAATGATATAGGTCAATGTTAATATAGATTTAGGGTTTATGATTCATGGATTATTTAATGCTTAGGGTTTAGGGATTATTTATATTGGATTAAAATTAGGGTTTAAGGTTTAGCGCTTAGGTTTAGGGTTTATAGATTATTTAGTGCTTAGGGTTTAGTGTTTAGGATTTAGGGATTATTTATATTGGATTAAAACTAAGGTTTAGGATTTATGGATTATGTTATATCATATATGTATTATCTACTGTATAGTGTACATATATATATAATATGTGTATTAATATATGTAGGCCCTAGGGCTTACGAGCCGGGCTTCATCAAGCCCGAGCTCGGCCCTTTTAAGCAAACGGGCCTCCTCTTAGGCCCTAGCTCGGCTCTTTTGTCTTTCGAGCCGAGCTCGGGCCGAGCCTATAACGCCCGCGGACGGCCCGACCCACTTTCACCCCTATTGCTGAAGTACATAATTATTAGTTTCTGTCCTGAAGCATATCTGTCCAGCTTACAAACTATCGAAAGATATTATTTATCAGTATTTATTAAATGAGGGACCAAGTTGGTTCCTTTATATGTTATGATTTCATATTTGAGTATTTTATTGTAGGATACTACTGGTGGCTCGTTTGGCTACCTTCAAAATAGAGGAAAACGTACCAGCTGAACTGCCCGGTAAAATAGGGTACATTTTTGGTAAAAACAGTACATGGGTGAACTATGGGAGATCTCTATTATTTTGATGAATGGAACTAAGGACGGGGATGGGTAACCAATTACCTGAGAAATTTGGTCATGTTTCATGCTTTCGGTCTGAAAGACAATGGGGTCTAGTTGGTTCCATACACGATTTCCTGAATACACGAATGAACAAGAGTTCTATATGTGGTCAGTTTTGGGCGCAGCCTTATGGATCAAAAGGATGAACTAGGATGACAATAAACTCCTATTATTTAAAAAGACATGGAAGGCCTAAGCCATAGGCTTTGAGCCTGACTATCTGAACCCGACCAGTTTGCATCAACACCCGAGGAGAAAAAGAGGAGGGTGGCGGGGAAGGTTAAGTACCACCTGGAAGTTTAGCATCCAGATACATGCCTTTTCAAAACCTAAAAAAAAAAAAAAAAAACTATAAAAAAACTAACACAATTGTCGTTTTTCACATTTTTTGATACAAAGTATTTTGTGATGAATTGTGAGTAGCCAAACAAGCACTCTATACATGTATTATGTATTGCTGTATGTGTTTTTTCATTTTTGTCATGATGATAATATGCATCAATTAATTGCAAGAAGAAAACTTTCCTTCAACTCCTCATGTTGCACATGTTTGGCACACTGGCGCACTAACAGGTGTTGGCAGCAATGTTCACTTGTCTGGAATGGGCAATTCTGCTCACAGCATGAATGGTTTTCCACCTGCACGAAGGTCAAATCACACTACTTTTGCACATCTTTCCTTCGGTCACTTGCTTTGCATAATGGTACTGTGTTATATCTTCTTTCATATTTATTGCAAAAGATAAGGGATTTCCCACTCTTTCTTTTGTTTTGGGGTCCATGTTGACCTCTTCTTTATTTTGTTACCTCCTTTGTTTGGGTGGTGGCTGTTTTTTTTGAGATTTTTCAGTTTCTCGGTATAATTCTTATATATTGTAAAGCTTTTGATTAATATAAATTATCATTTTAAAAAAAATATTTATTTATTGCAAAAGGGTCAGGGGCCTCATGAAAGAAGCTAGTGCATAATTTATCTCCTAAATGTGATTATAGCAAGTTATTTCTATGTTTTGCTTTGTCTAATTCTTCGTTGTATTTTGATTTTAACAGCCAAGGAAACTTCGATCCTGAGGCTGGCATTGATACAAATTTTAAGAAGTTCTCGGTGAGGATTGCCTTTTTCATTCAATCCTTAGTCAATTTTCTAATAAAATATTTATGATATTCTTGAGGGAAAAGAGTCTGAAGATGGCGGAAACTCGTAAATTCATATTATGTACATCCTTACTTCAATGGCTATGATTTTTCTTATTTCCTTTAAAAAAAAAAAGCATAAAACTGAAAAAATGGTTAGGATCACATCGAAGGGATGGAACTGTTAAATTTGAGAGAATATTAGGAGAAAAACCGATGACCCCCTCTTTACTATTAACATGAATATATATATACAATGACCTAGCTAATTTAGGAAAACTCCTAAACAAACTTACCAAACTCCTAAACTCACGCACCACTTAAGGGTATTTACACAATATACATAAATGTATCCTATTACTCCCCCTCAAGTTTGAGCATGCAAATCACAAATGCCCAACTTGCGTAACAAATAACCAAATCGCTGACGCCCAAGAGCCTTTGTCAAAATATCAGCCACCTGATGACCAGTAGGAGCATATGCTGTGGAAATATTCCCAGCTTGCAACTCATCACGAACAAAATGACAATCTGCCTCAATATGCTTCGTACGCTCATGAAAGACAGGGTTCTTCGCAATGTGCAGGGCAGACTGACTATCACAAAATAACCTCATAGGCTTAGAATGAATAACACCAAGAGAACGTAACAATGACTTTAACCACTTAAGCTCACAGGTTGTAACAGCCATAGCACGATACTCTGCTTCGGCAGACGAGCGGGACACCGTAGGTTGTTTCTTGGTTTTCCAAGAAACAGGAGACCTACCAAGAAGCACAAAATAACCAGACAATGACCGACGGGTCAAGGGACAAGCTGCCCAATCACTATCACAAAAAGCATTCAACTGCATATCACTAGGACGCAATAAAACTCCCTGACCAGGTTGTCCTTTAATATAGCGTAAAACACGAATAGCAGCATCCCAATGAGCTATCTGCGGGTTGCTCAGAAACTGAGCAAGAGTATGAACAGAATAACTCAACTCAGGTCGAGTAACAGACAAATACACCAAACGCCCCACCAAACGCCTATACTGTTCCGGATGCTCGTAGGGATCACCTTTCGCATACGCAAGACGATGATTCTGCTCCATCGGAGTATCAATAGGCTTACAACCCAACATACCTGCTTCCGTCAGAATATCCAAAGCATACTTACGTTGGGAAAGAAATAATCCCTCATTACCACGAGCTACTTCAATACCCAGAAAATATTTTAACACACCAAGATCCTTCATATGAAAAGAGGAACTTAAATATTGCTTGAACCTCAAAATCACATCAGGAGAGGAACCTGCAATTATCAAATTATCCACATAAACAAGAACGTGCAGGGAGACATTACCCTGCTGATAACTGAACAAGGAATAATCTGCATACGACTGTACGAACCCAAATTTCCTCAAAGCATCAGACAACTTAGCAAACCACTGTCGAGGAGCCTGTCGTAAGCCATACAAAGACTTACGTAACCGGCACACCTTCCCTGGAATAGGACTACTGTACCCTGGAGGGAGCTGCATATATACTTCCTCCTCCAAATCTCCATGAAGAAAAACATTGCAAACATCCATCTGATGCAACTCCCAATTTTGTGCTACAGCAACGGCAAGAAAAATACGAACTGTTCCCATTTTAGCAACAGGAGCAAAAGTTTCATTATAATCAATACCTGCCACCTGACGATTACCAAAGACAACGAGACGTCCCTTAAGACGTTCAACATCACCATTTGCGTGATATTTAATTTTATACACCCAACTACTACCAATCGCCTTCTTACCAGGAGGCAAGTCTTCCAGAGTCCACGTACCACTACGTTCAAGGGCATCAATCTCCTCTTTCATAGCCTGGCGCCAACCTGAATCTTTAACTGCTTCTTTGAAGGAAGTAGGCTCTTTACGCTTAGTAATTGCTGCCAAAAAATGTTTATGTCTCACAGAAAATTTACTATAATCCACATAACAAGTTATATTGAACTGTTTACCTGAGGAACGAGACGAAGCAGGAGAAGTAGTAGATGATGCAGGGGGGTCTATCTTTCGAACAACAGTGTTGGTAACAAAACCACGAAGTCGCGTAGAAGGCACATGAACCCGATGACCCTTACCAAGCTCCTCATTATTTTGCAATGAAACAGTAGTATCTACATTTTCTCCAATTTCTGGACTCCCCCTTAAATGCAAAGGTTTCGTAGTATCACAAGGCACCTCACCAACCATCACCGTACTCGGACTCGGCGGATCCATCAAACCACCACTATACGTCACGCCACCCGTCGGCAGCACAGCACCCCCAGGAACTGCGCTACCGGACGCCACACTCCCTGACGGAGCACCACCCACGTCTACAGCACCGTCACCACTCACTCCAGCACGACGCACTTCGCCAGCCTTAGGCGCACCACCCAGCTCACTAAATTCATCAATCAAAGTATTTTGTGACAAATATTTTTCAAGATGTACAGTAGTAGAACTAAGCGCAGGTTCAGGTTTGGAAAAAGGAAAAACATGTTCCACGAACTTCACATCTCGACTAACAAAATAATCATGGGTATCTAAATCATACAATCTCCAACCTTTTTGACCATATGGGTATCCCACAAACACACACCTCCTAGAACGGGGTCCGAATTTATCTTTAACACGAGGCCTATTAGCAGCATAACATAAACACCCAAATACCTTTAAAGCAGTCAAAGGGGCTGGACTCCCAAAAAGAATCTCATAAGGGGTTTTACCATTCAAAACAGGGGTTGGTGTCCGATTAATAAGATGACAAGCAGTCAAAGCACATTCACCCCAAAAATCAATAGGCAACTGAGCTTGAAAGCGCAAAGCACGTGCAACATTAAGAACATGTTTATGTTTTCGCTCCACTCTACCATTTTGTTGTGGAGTATCCACACAAGAAGTGTGATGCAAAATTCCCATTTGAGCAAAAAATTCTTTTAAACATAAAAATTCTTGCCCATTATCACTCCGTAACATCTTAACATGCTTATTAAATTGAGTTTTGACCATTGCACAAAAATTTTGAATCAATTGGCCAACTTCATACTTTCCAACCATCAAATACACCCATGTAGCGCGAGAACAATCATCAACAATGGTTAAAAAATAATGAGCACCACAGCTAGAAGCAACACGATACGGCCCCCAAATATCGCAATGTATCAAATCAAACAAATCAGATGCTTTATTTGTACTTAATGGAAAAGAGTTACGAGGCAGCTTAGCCAAAAAACACACTTGACAATCGTCATCACAAAACTTAGTCAAACTACTACTATTGGCTACTCTAGGTAAAGAACGCAGCACCTTCATAGATGGGTGACCCAAACGCCTATGCCATACCAAAGCTGAGTCTGCAACTGTTGAATTATTTGCTTGAATACTACGAACTGGACGAAAAAGATAGACCCCATTCACTGCTCCCCCGCTCCAATCAGGTTCCTCAAACTCCGGTCCTGAATAGTACATAGCTTGTCAGTGAAAAAAAATATAAATTTCTGTTTTTCTAAAAATTGAGACACAGACAGCAAATTACAATTTAGAGCAGGAACATATAACACATTTTCCAGAATTAAGTGTTCACTTAATTTAATGCGACCTTCTTTAGTTGCAGTAGTATGTTTACCATTAGGAAGACCAACAGGTTCCGAAGAAATATCGTGTACATCAAAATATAAATCGATGTTACCGGACATATGGTTTGTTGCACCTGTATCAATAATCCATTGCTCTAGATTTTTCTTACCATGCAACTTTGGAGTCGAAGTCGAGACCTGAGAAGAAGTTAAAGCAGCCACCAATTGCTGGATTTGAGCATCAGATAGGGTAGGCACACTTGCACGATCTACCTCACTAGCACCATTCGACAAAGCCTGACGAGTGCTGTCCACAGCAGCAGCAAAACCACCTCGCCCACGGCCTCCTCCACGGCCATTATTTCCTCGGCCTCCTCGGCCACTTGACCTACCACCACGACGACCACCATTACCAGCCCACTCGGGCCACCCAATCAACTCAAAACACTTGTCTTTCTCATGACCTTTTCGGCCACAATGAGAGCACACACGAACATCAACACCACCCTGCGCCCTACTTTGCGCCACACCATCAACCGCAAACCCTACCACATCATTACGAGAATCTTGAGCATTAGTCACAGATTGGTGTCTCTCTGCAGAGAGCACCTTACCATGCGCATAGGAGAGCGAAGGCAAAGGATCAAGCATCAACAAACCAGAAGCAACTTCACGATATTTTTTTGAATCAAGACCCATAAGAAACTGATGCAATTTTTCGTTTTCTAGAAGGATATTGTACTCACCAGCAGCGGAACACGTACAAGAAGGTAACTTTATTGCACTAGCCAATTCCTCCCACAAAGTACGCAATTCACCATAATACTCAGCAATAGATCTACCACGTTTTTTGCAATCAGCAATCATAGTTTTTAGTTCATGAATACGAGGACCATTACGAAGAGAGTATCGATCACGTAGATCATCCCACAATACTTTAACTTGATCAGGAAAAGGAACAGTTTTTCTAATTGAAACATCAAGAGTGTTAAAAATCCAAGCCACAAGCATAGAATTAACTATTCCCCATTGATCATAATCCGGAGATTTAGCATCCGGTGCAGTAATAGTCCCATCAACAAACCCTAATTTATTTTTAGCACGCAAATTATTACGAAGGGAACGTACCCACTCATCATAATTATTCCCTTTCAATAAAATAGGACTAATCACAGACCCCGTACCTTCCGATGGATGAAGATAATAAGGAGTAAAAGGTTCATATCGAGAGGAAGGCGGTGGAGTTTTATCATCACCAGACATGATAGCTGCACATAACGACAAGCACCAAACGAATTCCAAGAACACGTCTTGGATTACAGGATTACACACCCTCACAGGATCGAAAAAAAAAAATTAGCCCTAATTTAGAGCTCTCTTGATACCATGTTAAATTTGAGAGAATATTAGGAGAAAAACCGATGACCCCCTCTTTACTATTAACATGAATATATATATACAATGACCTAGCTAATTTAGGAAAACTCCTAAACAAACTTACCAAACTCCTAAACTCACACACCACCTAAGGGTATTTACACAATATACATAAATGTATCCTATTAGGAACAGTGAAATTACAAACCCGAGTTGCTGATATTTTTCCTAGGCGTTATTCAGTACTTTTGCTTCCTTTCCTCTTTTTAATACATATTATTTTGAGGAGTAATAGGTATTTACATGTTGCAGAAGTCATTGTGAGAGTTGATGAATTGTGATGCATGTGCTCTGTAGGCTTAGTCACTTTGTTACTTATGCATGTTATAGGCAGAACTCTTGGCACATGATAAAACTGATGTACTTCAACATTTTAATAATAAAAAAAAAAACCTTCAACAACTTTGTGATAAAGGTTCATGTTTGTTACATTGGAACTAAAAGCTCTGCGTCCCATCTATTATCCTGATTTCAGATGTCCTAATAAGTTTTGAATAGGGGTACATGGTGTAAGTGCACAAAAATTCACAAGGGGGGGGGGGGGGGGGGCGTGATTTTGAGACTCATTGGAGGAGGACGGAGATTGTAGCTCCTTGATGATGATAGAAGAACCGCTGCCTTGAGCCTGAAAGGGGAAAAAGAAGGTCAGAAGACCCTGGCTTGGGCAGTACAGGGCTCTCCGATGCCTTTGTTAGTTCCAGGTGCAAGACTAAATAGAGGTAGGAGATGAAGTGTGGGAGGAGACGGCGTACCAGCAGCATGTGGATGGCCTCTCCTTTACCTGTTGAAGGCTTCTGTATTTATAGAGAAGGAGAGTGGACTTTGGGGCAAGCACTTGAGAGGCTGTCCCATCGCAGTATACTCTTCTTTAATAGTAGTCCCATCGTAGCCCACTCTGTCCTATCGGGCCATGCCCCAACGTCTGAACGATGCAGTTGTGTCAGGGATTTGGGCGGTGCCCTTATCCTGTTGCCGTGGCATGACAGTTGTCCATGGTCATCCTGATCAGCAGTCTGACCGAGACCGAGGTGGAGCATGGGACCGAGATGGAGCATGATGAGACTACAGCTCTGGTCTAATGCTTGTATCGATGTACCGAGACCGAAGTCAAGGGCATTTTACCGAAATGGGGCACATGGCTGAGAGCCGAGATGGAGACTCTGGCTCTTTTCAAGTACTGGTCGAGACCAATTGGCACGTTTGCCGAAGTGGCCTTTTTGCAGAGGCCGAAGGCTGTGGTCGGTCATCTTTGGGGAATATCCCCACACAAAGCCCCCCAGCTTTTGACCTCTTAAGAGTTCTAAACTCTTTGAGGTTGGAAGCTAAATAGCCTAACGGTTTTTTAAAGCTGGTGGCAGCACCGAGCTTGATGGTTGTTTTTGTTCAAGGCTAGTGGCGTCACCGAGCCTGATTATTCTGAAGACTGGCCGGTACTCTTACCGGGGCCAATGTAATCTTTCGGGCAGCGATCTGGTGTAGGACCGATGTGCTTTATGCCGAGATCGGGACTTAACTGGCTGGTACTTATACCGGAGCCAGTGTAAGCTGTCGGGCAGCAATCTGGTGCAGGACCGAGATGCTGTATGCTTAATTCGGGACTCGACTGGCTGGTACTTTTACCGGGGCCAGTGTAATCTTTTTCTCGAGGTTGGTGGCATCACCGAGCCTGCTTTTTTCGAAGATGGTGCCATCACCGAGCTTGATTTTTTCTGAAATCGGGACGTTACTGGCTGGTACTTTTACCGGGGCCAGTGTAATTTTGTTTCTCGAGGCTAGTGGCATCACCGAGCCTGCTTTTGGGATTTCATCTGAAAGGGCGAATGTTACTGCTGCCGAGCGGGAGAAGGTACTGCTGCCGAGCTGGAGAGTAGCATTGCAGCTGAAGTTGATGAAGTATCCCAGCGGCAAAGGATAATGCCATCAAAGCTGATAGTAGAGGACCGTACCGCCAATGGCGGTAGAGGATCGTGTGATCGAAGCTGACGGCTAAGGATCGTGTCGCTGAAGCGAGGGCCCTGAGGGATTTTTAGCAGCTCTCCTTGAGGTGGAAGAGATTGGTTGCCTGTCGAGCTGGAGGCACTGCCACTGAGGGCGTCGCCGAGTCGGGCGTCACCGACTTCGGGCGTCGCCGAGTCGGGCGTCGCCGAGATGGGCGTCGCCGACTTCGGGCGTCACGGAGATGGGCGTCGACGAGATGGGCGTCGCGAAGATAGGCGTCGCCGAGATGGACGCCTCCTGGCGTCGCGTGTCGGGCGTCGCCGAGAGTTGGGCGTCGCCGAGTGGGGCGCCTCCTGGCGTCGCGTGTCGGGCGTCTCCGAGCCTGGGAGGGCGTCGGGCGTCGCGTGAGATGGGCGTCGCTGTGAGATGGGCGTCGCCGAGATGGGCGCCTCCTGGCGTCGCCAAGATGTGGGCTCGCGGGCGTCGCCAAGAGATGGGCGTCGCCGAGATGGGCGCCTCCTGGCGTCGCCGTTCCTCATCTGCTTCGCCATGAGTCGCTTGATCAGGATCTCCAGGTCGTTGACAACCTTCCACGCGTCGTGGAAGACGATGCCGAGCTGGGGTCGATGAAGCTGCTGGTGAAATCGTCCCTCTTTGGCTCTTCGAGGCATGGTGTTTGGGAAGATGGCTTTTTTATCTTTCCCCACAGACGGCGCCAATTGTAAGTGCACAAAAATTCACAGACCCGGGGGGGCATGATTTTGAGACTCATTGGAGGAGGACGAAGATTGTAGCTCCTTGATGATGATAGAAGAACCGCTGCCTTGAGCCTGAAAGGGGAAAAAGAAGGTCAGAAGACCCTGGCTTGGGCAGTACAGGGCTCTCCGATGCCTTTGTTAGTTGCAGGTGCAAGACTAAACAGAGGTAGGAGATGAAGTGTGGGAGGAGACGGCGTACCAGCAGCATGTGGATGGCCTCTCCTTTACCTGTTGAAGGCTTCTGTATTTATAGAGAAGGAGAGTGGACTTTGGGGCAAGCACTTGAGAGGCTGTCCCATCGCAGCATACTCTTTTTTAATAGTAGTCCCATCCTAGCCCACTCTGTCCTATCGGGCCATGCCCCAACGTCTGAACGGTGCAGCTGTGTCAGGGATTTGGGCGGTGCCCTTATCCTGTTGCCGTGGCATGACAGTTGTCCATGGTCATCCTGATCAGCAGTCTGACCTAGACCGAGGTGGAGCATGGGACCGAGATGGAGCATGATGAGACTGCAGCTCTGGTCTAATGCTTGTACCGATGTACAGAGACCGAAGTCAAGGGCATTTTACCGAAATGGGGCACATGGCTGAGAGCCGAGATGGAGACTCTGGCTCTTTCCAAGTACTGGTCGAGACCAATTGGCACGTTTGCCGAAGTGGCCTTTTTGCAGAGGCCGAAGGCTGTGGTCGGTCATCTTTGGGGAATATCCCCACACACATGGTATGCCTCATTTATATATAGAATGATAATGTGATATGCTAGAAGCCTAGAACTCCACCACTCATGATATATGAATTGGTTCTTTAGTAAATTTGCATTTCAGTGGGCTTGAGAGCTCAAAAAGCCCGTTTTATAATTATGGGATAAATGATTTGATGGTGGTCATTCTGATAAAGATGAGATGATGATTGGGCTTGGTGGTTGATCCTTTGTCCGAGGAGTTCTGTGGTGATGGTCAATATGTTTTTCCTCGAAATGTTTCAGTTTTGAAGCTTCCAGTTATTCCCTGATATTGTCAAACCGTGGTTGGTGGCAATCTGTGCAACTATAAAGAGGAGGTTTTGCTTGTGTTTTCCAAGTTGGTTTGTCAAAAAATCCAATGAAGTCGGGTGTGTAGGCTATTTTAGAAGTCTTGAGAATCTATTAACTCTCATTTCATTACATGGTGGTTGTGGAAAGTGGTTCGACTGATGTTATTCTTGTTCGGATGGGAGCCCATAGTGTTGTTGTCGAAGTTTTGAAGTCTAGTAACTTGTAGAAGAGGGATGATCAAGGCTAGTGTGTAACACTATGTCCTTAAGACAAAATTCACCCCCGCAATGGTGCTTACGGGCTTCATCAGCGTTTGTCTCACAGAATACAATGATTAGTGCCACAATAGTTGCAACACTACAAACTGTGTGACAGGAGAACCAAAAGCGCAGCAGCATGACTCTCTCTTTGACGATGACTCGAAAATGCAATGCAACAATAGTGAATAGGATGAACAAAAGGCATGAACGAGATGAATATTTATAGCTTAAATTAGGTCTCTTCATCGGGGTTGCATCTGTTCAGAACAGTGACTGTTCAATGAACAGATGTTTCTTTGGACACACCTCATGGGGCTGGACACACACCCTTTCAAATGTGAATGGACACACCACTAAGGACACATCCCATTTGCAGAAAGAAAATTTTATTAAATAAAATTTCTCCAAAAATAATAAATGGGTAGTGGGCCGAGCCAAGCCCAACTCGCGCGTGAAGCCCAAGCCCAGTTCGGTACGGGGTGGGCGCGAGCGTGTGGTGGTGACCCCACCTTAATGTAGGTCCTCCCTCCTCCACAAACGTGGGTTGCCCCTTGGGGCTCATTTTATACTACCAAGGTAAATATATTTATACCCAATGAATGTTTTGCTCCCAAGCAATGTGGGAAGCAAGTTCACCACTTCCTTTTGTTTCCATGTTTAACATGTCCAAGTAGTGGTGTTTACTGTTTATGGGGCAATTTCTCATTCACTCCTTAATGGATTAGAGCAACCCAATACATATCATTAATCTACTCATGGAGTAGAATACCTTCCCATGTATTCCCACCAAAAAGGATAAGTGGGTCCTACTTAGTTTTGGCTCAAACTTTGACAAACTAGTGGTGCTCTTAGCCATTTTTCCAACAACTGTTACCGTCGAGGTAGGAAAATTCTCCAAGTTGGCTCTTACTCCCGAGTCACCTCGTTTTGATGAAGGGATGAGTCAAATATTGGGGAGACTCAGCTAAGCTGCTAGCTCCTTTTGATAAATAACTTACATTCTAATCATTTTATAAGTAGTTTTGATTTTAAGCAATTAGTAATTATATTTAAGTAATTAATGCTTGAGGTTTCGAGTTAGGAATTTTAAAAATGATTTTGATTTGAGATTTCTTTTTTTATCTTTTACCATTGATGTTTGCGCTTTAGAATCATGTAGTATGCAAGATTTTTTATTGCTATTGTTTTCTTTGTTATAACATTTTTCTTTATTGTTGAACTGATTATCATGACTACATTTGTAAAAAGGTATACTTCTATCTTAGAAGGATTCAATCTATTTTTAATATTTTTAAATTATTATTAAAAAGCCGTGACTCTGCCGTGTCACTGTGTTGACTCTGTCTGAATCAATTTTTTTGAGTTGGATGGGTCAAGTCCCATTTTTTCATCTTGAGTTACATAACTTGCTTTCATTTTCTAAAAAGATAACAACACAAAAGAGAATTTTGCTACTCAATGGAGAAAAACGAATCTCAAAGGGGTATAATAACCCTAACAAAAGGCATCATCCACAGATTGATCAATCCAAAACCCACATTCGGGCAAAGTAAAGAACCCACATCCATTGTCGAAAGATTTCAACCCATATACGATGCAATCAAACACTTGTACGTTTGATTTGTTCTCCAAGAGACCAAGCGTAGTGGGCCCAACTATTTCCGATCGTGCCGTTGAATAGCCGCATACAATTTTCTAAAATCAAACCGATCGATGGTGCCAATTATATGAAGACGGATCTTTTAACTCCTTTGGTAGACTTGAATCCAACTCAAAAGTTGTATCAACAATATGTATTGAAATTAAGTCCAAAAGGTATAATAGTTGTTGAAAATGCATGTGGTCCTACTGGACAGCAACAAGAGCTAATGGGTACCAAAGAATACCATTAAAACATGGAGTAGAATGAATAATAGAGAACCTCCACCCTTCATGAAATTAAGATCAAGTCATGAGAGATCAAGTTACTCTTGCGTTGGAATTAAATTGCACCCTTTTCATCAATAAAACAGTTCATTTTGGACTGATTCAACTGTTGCGGTAGAGAGCGGTGACTTACCCGAGTTTGTAAGTCATGCCAGTTTTCACCGGGAAGTCTAGGGTTTGACCATGTCCTCCCCGCTCTCCTCGCATGTATGGGTGACTTACCTGAGTTTGTAAGTCATGCCAGTTCTCACTGGGAAGTCTAGGGTTTGACCCTGTCCTCCCCCCCCACCTCATTTGTATGGGTGACTTACCTGAGTTTGTAAGTCATGCCATTTCTCACTGGGAAGTCCAGGGTTCGACCCTGTCCTCCCCCCTCTCCTCGCATGTATGTGTGAGTTCATCTCTATGAGTTCTCTTTCCGTAACCCTCTGAATTAAGGTTCAACAAAGCTCGTCAGGTGTAACTTGGGCGAGGGCATTCGGTGGTCTTATTAAATTTGGATACATGGCTACATATAAACGTACGTATTCTAAAATCTGTATCTTTCGAAAATCGATACTTGAACTCCTCACAAACACTAACAAGGCAAGGGCACTAAAAACAGGAAAAATGAATGTGAATTATTTTAAATCTATTGCAAGTTTTGCTATGATCATGAAAAGGATTCGGTTATTTTATAACATTTTAAAATATTTCTAATATTTACTCAAGCTAATATATTAGGGAAGTAAACGGGTAGGTTCTAGTTTGAGTCCACGATGGACTCGAAAACCGGAAAGAAGATGGAATCAGAATCGGAACTGTTAACGAGAAGATAGAACCATAACCGAAATTTGTTCCATATATGAGATGGGTCTGGGTCTGGATCCGAGTTTGGGCAGAGAATGATTTGTGGGAAAAAGAACTGGCTTTTAGGAGGAATTCTCAAAAATTGAGGTAGTATGCCCAGTCTCGGGTTCACAACTCGAACCAAGGTGGGCCCAGACCCGTTTACTTATTGGGACCTAAATAAGGTCCCAAACCCAGTTATTAACATGTCAGAACCTCTGTAGAATCGGGGACCCATTTTCATCCCTACAATATAGCGGATTCAACATATGTGTAAGTCATTTGAAATAGTTTCTAAATATAAATCTCAATATTTTTTAGTTTTTAATTAGAATTAAAAGTCGTTCTAGATTGAAACGAATAAGAGTTTGTGTTATTGTAACCAGCGGCGGAGCCAAAATTTCCTTCTTGAGGGAAGATGGTCTATCTATAATATCTTTAATCGCTTTTACTTCTATACTTGGGTCTCTTTGGATGCATAAGAAAATACAAGAAAGTGATATTTTATGGAACATAATTTTTCATTTTCTAAAGAAATAAATCTTGTGTGCTTGGTAATCTAAGAAAAATATGAAGAAAATATCATTTTCTTTTAAAAAGCTCAATATCTTTTCCTACAACTTGCCCCTGTAAAAAAACTTTTTAAAATATAAAAATCTTTCAAAATGAGATTTACAAAGTAGTAACGTGAAGAACTTCACCAAATCTATCATGATGTGCTTATTTACATGTATGGTAAATTAAATTATAGATAAATGTCGCATCACAGTAAAGATGGGTTAAAGTAAAGACGAGGTAAAGAATATGATGAAGTAAAGCGGGAGAGAGTGGTAAAGTTGTTTTTTCTTTACTTTACTTTATCACACTTTATCATAGTTTATATGGTAAAGAAAAAGTGGCTAGTGATAAAGTTTATAGTAAAAAAGCACATGTTAGGCTTTACTTTACCACACTACTTCATTTTCTACTACTACTGCAGCTTCATTGTGTAAAACATTTTCTCTTAATTGAACATAGATCTCAGAGTGACTTAGATTAGATTGATATGGTAAGGCTTAGATGATCATGATAATCAAAATGTAAAGGGTGGGAAAAATTGGGGATCCAAACCATGGTCATCTAGGTTTCATAACTAGTAAAACCAAATATTTGAATGGATGGATCTGATCTCTTAGTACACTTGATGCAGTTGGATTTGACTCAATCAGACTTGCGAGGGCCCAAAATTCAAAGAAGTAGAGAACGGTCCAACAACTACAACAGCATGCAGTCGAGTTTATGAAAATCCAGAATATAAACGGTGCAAGAACAATGCAATAAACATCGAAACTCACCTAGATACACATACAATCGAGAGAGGGAAGAAAGAAAGCAAAACTGTTCATTTATTTATCTTTTGATAACAAAGAAAGCAAAACTATGCTTTATTGATAAATCCCACACTTGAACATGAACCATCCAAACAGTCGACAATACCAAAGCTTATGTTTTGCTAATAACTACACAAAACCCTAAGAATCCTACCATAATTGCTTCCTAACACAAATAGAAGGCTTTAAGCCACAGTTTTCTATTCAAAGCAAACAATAATTTCTTAAAAAAATAAATAAAGAAAACTAAGATTTTCCATTTTCAGGTCGTCACTCCATATTTGAAGTAATTTGGTTGTGTGGCCCACGTGGGCCACAAGATCATAAAACAAAACCCACGATCTGTGAGGAGTTTTCCGGATGGCCTTTTAGGGCCTGTTTGAATTGGATGTATGGTGAATTGATGTTATGATGGTGTTTTGTTTTTAGTTGTTTGGAATGAAATCTTTTTTACTTTTTGTATAGAGAAGTGGAGTTTTTTTTTTGTCTTTCAGTAGAGAATGGATGATGCTTTTTTTACAGAAAAGGATCCAAACAGGGAAACCTGTTTGAACCAATGAAGGGGTGCCACTTGAGAAGCAATTTTTTTTTTTTTTTTTTTTTTGAGTGGAGGAGATGATATGTCATTGATATGACATCTCCCCCATATCTGGCACCCCCTGAGTGGTCCAAACAGGGTTCCCTTGTTTGGAGCAAAAAGGGGATTCGCTTCCTTTTTTTTACTTTTTTTTTGAAAAATTCAGAGGGAATTTTGAAATTATGTACTTTTGATATGACCCCTTGTCATTTCTTGTCTACATTCACCATACTTTACTTTAACTAGTTAAGTGCGAAATACGCCCTAAGGTACTTTCATGGTTGGGCTGGTTTTGACCCACTAATCTGCTGCTCAAAGTTACAGCACATCTGGCCCTGCTTATGTCTTTGGAATTACTGAAACTTTGCAACTAAGTCTCTGTTATTCACTGTTTTTATAAAACCGTCCCTAAAACCCAGTTTTATGCATAAATGGGCATCAGTCTCTATCAAAACTTGTCGGGCCCCTTCAGGCCTTTTTGGGCTGTTCCGTCTGTGCCAAATAGGCTTCGGTTATTGCAAAAACTAGACCTTCATCAATTTCTGCCTAAACATTATAGATAAATATACAAAGAGACGGATTCTTAAAGCCAAGCAGCATATGCATGCTTGTAATTAAAGGGGATTAAATAACTATAATGGGATATCTTGTTTAGACTTATTAGAACTCTTTTAACGAACCTTAGATTAATGGGAGAAGGCAAGCCATGGTCATCTAACTTTCATAAGTAGGAAAATCAAATTTTTGAGTGGATGTATCTGGTCTCTTTGTACATAAGAGATCGGTATTAATAATCTGTTGTTAATTTTTGAGTGACGAACCAACCGCCAAACGGGCCATTTAGTGGAGTAATAATCTGTTACGAGAAGGGGGATGATTATATTTATATATATATATATATATATATATATGGGAAGTGCTCCTATGAGAGACACTCTCACCAACTTGGTGAGAGATGGGTGGGGCCCCTCACATTTAAGTTGGGGATCCTTGCATTTAAGTTGGTGAGAGTGGATATGGAAGTGAGGGCCCCCACCCATCTCTCACCAAGTTGGTGAAAGTGTCTCTCATAGGAGCACTTCCCTATATATATATATATATATATATATATATATATATATATACTAGTCATTGCCTGTGCCTGAAGGCACAGCGCACCACGGTTTGAGTACAACTAAATCTAATTACTCTTCTTTTGACCACCTAACAACTAACACCGCCCATAATTTAATAAATTTAACTCAAATTTTCTATGTGGCCCATTGGATCAATCAGCTTCAAATTAAGCCCAGCCGGATTTTATTTTTTTAGGTTTAACAGCCCAGGCAATTGGACCCTTGTTTAACCACCATTGAATACCAGAAGTGGCCCACTACTATACGCAGTTTAGTTTAATTGCATGCAAGCCACGTTTGCATCTGCTACCAAAACAATCCAAGTTAGCCCAGATTCCACAATCCGTGAAAAACAGCATATATATGTGAAGGGCCAAACTGGTAAGTTGTGGGCCCAAATTCCACACCGTTCAATCACCCAATTGCAATCATAGCCGTATATTTAATCATATCTTTACTTGCAAGGAAGTTTTGAAAAGATAATGGCACGTTTCGTAATTTCACAGAAAACCAAGGACACTCCCATATCCTTTGGGAAAAGATAATGGCAGGTTTCGTAATTTCACAGAAAATCAATGGCACTCCCGTATCCTCTTGTCCTTAGTAAAAAGTTACTGCCTCTTTGTTTTCAAATAATTACAAAATTACCAAGCTCTTGAATCCCTTCTCAACCCTAGGATTTATGTACATAAATCCAAGGGTCCAAAATGTCCAGGGATTCAAATACTGCTCTCCCTTATTATATAGATATATATATATATATATGAGTTACGCTACAAAACTCTCTGGTCGTTTTTCTAAAAACAAACGCCCCTCTTTTAGCCAATAAAAGTATGACACGTGTCATCAGTGATACACATATCCGATTCTCTCTCCTAAATATTCTCCTACAAAGTTGGATCTCTTAAAATACTAACAAATCATTGGCTATTAAATAGGGGTAGAAACTCCCCTTTTGGGATAAGAGAGTTTTTGAGAATTTCCCTATATATATATATATATATATATGGATTTTTTATGATCCCTGATAAGATTAGGAATTTAGAATAGTTCTTTGGTTATTTTATTTAAACCGGTCATTGAAGCCTACTTATACGGTTATACCATTCCAAAAAAAAAAAAAAAAAGTCTACTTATGATGTAATGCTCACTGAATAATATACCATTTTGTGTTATTGTCTTTTGTGAAACATGAATAACAAACCATTTGGCCAACGCCGGCTGAACCATAAGGCCAACAAAGCAATTGCTTTAGGCCCCCCCCAAAAAAAAGGCCTCTTAATAGCAACGACATCTTTGGAAATTCCAAAATAGAAAACTTGTTAACTGTCATCCCTTTTTTTTCTCCCCAAAATACAAAGCCCCATAATAACTCTATGTTGAGAAGATACGACCAAGATTTTCATGAGGCCTTAAAGTGTCATTTATGGCCCATTATATTTCCAAATCTGCCCTTATATTTTTATTGCTAGGAGTCCAATTGATTTTAGCACACTATTATATTTTTAGCAATCCATGTGTATCAAATCTCAACCATACATTCACTCATAAACTTGTTTCACAAGCATTTCTCATTATTTTTGTGCATCCTATTTCAAAAGGAGCCCATTCAGATTTGATCCATGATATGGTTGTAATAGATTTATAGTTTGGGGTTTCAGCCCTAATAATAGATCTTAAAATTTAAGATAAACAATGGGCTCCCGCCGGAATTTATCCACTTGCCCACGGTGCATATGAACACCGTGTATCTAGAACATTCAATATGTGGGGTACACCTCTGAAGTCCATCTTGGATGGTCATGACTAATGGTGCGGGGGTTTGGAGCCAAATAAGTAGTTGGATTTTGTGACCCAGAATTTCCATGTGAGTTTTGGGATGGGCCCAAAATTCTCTTGTGAGTTTTGGAGGTGGTCTTAAGATATGTTAGCAAAACTTGAATATAAAAACTTAATTAGTAATTTCGCATCACAAAAAAGAAAGAAAAATAAAATTTTGAATAAAATATTTATAATAATATTAAAACATAGAAAATGGCTAATTTAGGATCGTTGTTTTAGGCCTCGAAGTTTCTGGAGCCGCCCTGCATTTGGCATCCATGCAAATCTCTGCATTTTGGTTTTTCTTCCACAGTTCTCTACATCTTTAAACTATGGAACTTTGCATCTCCCTTTGAAATCATTTTGCATTCAATTTGTTAATCTGCTCTCATGTCTTTCGATGTGTGCAGAAATGGATCATTAATTGCTTGACTTATACTTTTTTGCATTTGAATCAGAACTCTTCTCTGTTGATATGATCAATTTTATTTCGGGTTTGACTTTTCTATTGTTGGATTCAATTTTTCACTTTGGATTGGTTATCTGTTTGTCAGATCTGATGATCTGCATCTTGATCAGACAGACCTTCAACTCTCTTCTTCTGTTTTTGGATTGGTTTCCTGCGATCCAAATCCATTGTTTTCCCTCTGGCTTGGATCTTCAGAACTGATCATTTATGATTTATCTGATTTGCCAACATCTTCATCTGCACCATCAATCTCCTGTCGATTTGCTTCATCTGCCCCGTTCAGCTTTGGAAACACCCAATTTTTGTCATTGATCTACTGTTTCATGAATTTATCTTTACCACAGCACTAGCAAGCAATTGCATGTGAAGTATTCAATTTATGCAACCATTCATCCCCGTCCATCCATCTATTCTTATAATTCTAGCCTTGGCTTTCGTTGCATCTTAAGTTTTTATTTGAGAAACGTGAGGTGGTTGTGTTTGTGTTATTATAATCTAATCTTTATGGGAATGTGGTTTGCCTTCGGTTAACCATATTGCTCCAAATTAAGAATCATAATTATATAAGGTGTTATGATGGTGTTTTGTTTTTAATTGTTTGGTATGGAATTTTTTTTACAATGAATTTTTTTTTTTTTTCTTTTAATGGAGAAATGAGGTTGCTTTTTTAACTTTTTTTGAAAAATTTGGAGGAAATTTTGAAATTATATACTTTTGATATGACCCCTTCCTTTTTTATTGAATTTACTTTAGTTTACTTTGTTACTTTACTTCACTTTATCTAGTTAAGTGTAAAACCCGAAACATGCGTCAACATCTAAATCCACCCACCACTCCCTCTTTCTCTCGGTATCTTCAATAACCCACCTTCCTTTCTGCAACTCCCTCCACACTGCCACAATATACAGTGCAGAAATGATGCAGCCACTCAACCATGTATGCTTCTCAGTTCTTCTTGCTACCTTTCTAATGCGTCTTCCTACCTTTCATCTGCGATTGTGTTTCCGACTATCCTCTCTGTGTAAATCCGAAAAAAAGGTACGTCCCTCTCTCTCTCTCTCTCTGTGATTCCTTGATTTCTCTTTCCTCATAAATCAGATTCCCTAGAATCTTTGATAACGTTATATATATTTTTTCTATCTTACGTTTGCCTGCCGAGTTTTCCTACTATAATCCAGGCTGGCTGTAAACTGGATTCGAAAAATGGAAAGGGGTTTAGTTTCCCATCCACGCAATTTTCCTCTCTTTCTTATAGTTAGGAGAGGCTTCTTCAAATTTTGATCGTGATGTTGTTTTCAGTTAAGATCTCATTTTTTGTGAGTAAAAGTTGTGATTTAGGGAAAATGTAAGTTTTTCTGTAGTTTGATGCTGAGTCCTTAATAGGTCTTCATCCCTATTCCATTTTACTGTAGTCCTCTGTTAGGAGTTTTGATCTTTATGAAGTAAATTCGTGATTTTGTGAGAATATAAGAAAATGTTGCATAAAAGTAAGTGAAATTCCTTCAATTTTCCTCTCTTTCTTATAGTTAGGAGAGGCTTCAAATTTTGATCGTGGTGTTGTTTTTGAGTTAAGGTTTCAAAAATATATAAGTTTCTGTGTAGTTTGATGCTTAGTCCTTGATGGGTTTTCATCCCTCTCCATATTTCCTTAGTTGTCTGTTTTTATGTTTTCATCGGTGGGAACTCTTTTCACTCGCTTCATTCTTCTTCTTATTTAAATTACAAAATCTCTTCTTCTTTCATTCAAATTACAAAAAGCAAAGTTCCCAAATCTCTTGGAATTCTGATTCTCCAAAATCTCAATTGCAGAGGGGGAGGGAGAGAGCGTTTTCTACTTCATCAATGGCGCACGAAGAGCTTCCGATCCCGATCTTCTCCTCGCTCGAGCCCGTCTATCGAGTAGGATGTCTTCCCGGCTCCATTTATTGAGGTGGAGTCGTGCGAAAACAGAGTGAATTCTTTACCTTCAAGCATGGATTCGAATCATATTGAGATGCTGGTTTAGATAATTTTTCTTCTATCTCTGGTAGTTGCAAGTAGTTGCTTTTATTTTTTGGTTTCATGGTCGGAAAGTTGCCGAAAAGTCTTGGGTCATGAAACAATTGGTGATGAGGGTGTGTCCAAAAATGAAAGTATGCTTTAGGGTTTTAAATCCTCGTGCACACATCCATGCTCATGTAAGTGCGCTACACCAGTAATAATGTCATATTCCTATAAGCATAGGAGTGGATATCTAGCCAACTCTATAAAAATACATTTATAAAAGAAATAAGATGCATGCTTGAATTGAAATATGACAGGGAGTTGAAAGAAGCAAGTGAAGAGGAATCACACTATTTAAATATGGTGATGGTGAGGGCATATCTAAAGATGAAATCGTTGTTGGTGAAGGTGCGTGCATCGTTGTTGAGGGTGAAGGTTCCACAAATGACATTTTTGAATTAGTTACGACAAATGAGATAGTTGAGAGTGTGCCAAGGAAGAAGATAAGTTTAGAAAAAATCATTTATAATGAGTATTTTGAGAGTTCTGTGAAGTGCATAGTAGATGATTATAACGGAAATCTTAGATCTACTCATGGAAAGATTTATTCGTCTCAAATAGAAATTGCCCAACGACATAATGGAACTCTGATTTTGAAGGGATTACACATCTCCCACGACCATGTCATTTATATTGCTATTAAACGATTGAAGAGAGAGCATTACTGCGAGTCTTTGCAGTACAAGATATCGATGTCCATATCTTCTCACGAAAACATTAACCGATGTTATTATGATTGTGAGGAAGATGAAGAATTTATCTATCTTGCATTAGAACGATGCATGCATAACTTAAATAGTGCGATTCCTCTTGAGTTTAACAGGGGGAAGACTGATGGGGGTAATAAGGTTAGTATGAGAAGCTTCTTTCAACTCCCTGTCATATTTCAATTCAAGCATGTATCTTATTTATTTTATAAATGTATTTTTATAGAGTTGACTAGATATCCACTCCTATGCTTATGAAAATGAATGTGACATTATTACTGGTGTAGCGCACTTACATGAGCATGGATGTGTGCACGAGGATTTAAAACCCCAAAGCATACTTTCATTTCTGGACACACCCTCATCACCAATTATTTCATTTACTGACCCAACACTCTCGGGAACTTTCCGACCATGATACCAAAAAATAACAGCAACTACGAAAGATGCAACTACCAAAGATAGGAGAAAAATTATCAAAACCAGCATCTCAATATGATTTGAATCCATGCTTGAAGGTAAAGAATTCACTCTGTTCTCGCACGATTCCACCACAATAAATTTGAGTACAAAATCCCCCACTATTATATACAACCCCCTTTATACTACAAGGGAATCTGCCTTTCAAATCATGCTCAGATTTGAAACAATTATGCATCCATTTAACATAGGAAACCAATATATTCCATTCAAGAAGCTCCCTGATATCTGGAAAGCAAAAATATGACATGTAATTCAACCTGATGATAAGTGCTTTGGTGGTGGTCAGTATTTTGGACTTCCTTACATCTTCAGCTTCCTTAAAATAAAAAGAAATAACTCCTTCATGCCCTTCAATATTTATATTTATAAGTTCCTGGAGCACAAAATAAAAGACAAAGAAGGTAAGGACATAGCAATATAGTAAATATGGAGCAATATCAAATGATGCTTGAGAACATACCATTTTGCTTTTCCAATGTTTTTCCTGATATGAAGAAAACAATGCATGGCTTGTGGAGAATAATGGCCTCAGTTTTCTGGGGTCCCTTTCCACTAAATAAACGGTACCATCCGAGGAATCAATAAAGGCAGCACCACTGGTTCAAACAAATACTAGTCAAGATCCTATCCTCTCATAAATGCAATTCTCATAAGCTACACTCAATTAAATGAGAGTCAATGATTGCAGCAGGTTTATTGGGTATTTTATTAGCTATGCAACAAATACAGCCTACCATCTTACTTTTCAGCTGAAAATAAAATCAGCCCTATTCAACCAATGCACATGGAAAACGATGAGAGGCAGACTCCATTGCTTAATGCTTATTTTGTCTCTGTTTTTTTTTTATGGGATGCTTGGTAACAGGAGAGGAATCCTCACTTCAAAGGAGTCATTGGTGCCATAAAATTAGACATTCCTCAGTGATGATTTTTTAGGGAAAAGACTCATTGCATTCCATGTTTGTACATATAGAACATTACCATGTAAAAAAGTTCAGCAACATCCAATAACACAGCATCATTGAATAGCATCCAGCATCCTTTTGTAGAGTAATTTGACTTTTTATGTCAAACCACATATCACCTGTACAAGTATAAATATGAGAAAAATTCAATTGTCACGGGTATAAAATATTCAACTGAAGAAACATGGCTGCACATAATACGGAAATGAACATCTTACATCAACATTATAGTCGATCATAATTAACATCCTACTCGATTTTATTATTCGATGGGCACAATGCCCTCGGAAATAGGGCTTCACATGCCAAATATACCTCCTAACTAAGAAAGGTATATCATAGATTGTGTAAAAGGGATTAATATTCACCAAGTGCTATCAATGTCCAGTCAGGAATTGATTACCATCTCCAACTAGATGGAGGGTAAAAGAAAGATATTTCACAGCTTGCATAAAGGGAATATGACTCTATAGTAAGTTGTTTACTCCAAGTGAAATGCGACCTTTCCTGGGGTCCAACTAAGACTCTTTCAGATTCATCATTCAAGTGAATGATTCTTGGGAGCAGTATGACTCTGAAAATAGCACACCATTAGCACAGTCTCAATTTTAAATTGTCATAAGCCCATAGTTCTTGTACACAGCAATAGCACCATAAGTCATCTTGAGCATGCCAATTCTTTTACTAGTAAATGCATCTCTAACCATATGCACGAGAGCCATTAACTAGTTCAGAAATCACAATTTGGAGAACCAGTCCCATAAACACAAAACACTACAAGAATCTAATCATAAAAAATAACAAGCAACGTACCAATTCAACAACCAAGTTCAAATGAAAAAGCACCCGAAGCCAGAAAATGGGTTTGGGGTTTGCTTTGGGTACTCTGCCTACAGAAATGGGGGACTCAGAAACGGTTCTACAGAAAGGTGACAGGTGGGTTTCAGTGCTGGATCTGGGTGAGAAACAAAAGGGGCTGGTTTTAAGTTGGAGCTGGGGGAGAGAGAGCTCGTCGAGCTGCTAGGTAACGATGCAAAGATGACGTCACAGAGAGAAGACGCCGACAAGGAAGTAGGTCGATGGTTTTCCCCACCTTCAAATGTGGGTTTTCCTAAATTATGAGGGAGTATGCAGAGGATTCGTTGTTGGAAGACCATTTAAGGTGGTCCACATGACCACCTAATCTCTCTCTCCATGTGAAAGGATGTATACATGTTGATTTGCTTTTGTGTATTTTCATTCTTCAATAGTCACTGCCAATAAGGAAATCTAATGGCTGGTGTCCCTTGATAGATGGGATGCTTTTGGAAAAGCATATAAAAGAAAACACCTTTAGTAACTCTCTATACTTGAAATCTTTGTAAGCAATCATCACTGAGACTTGCAGGAAGGGAAGCTGTAGAGAGTTATAAACCCCACTAAAAGAGAAGATCCAAAAGAGAAGAAAAACCTAAGAAAGATATGGATCCAGGTATGCCTTTATATATTTGATTCAAGGTTCTCGACTTGTGTTATTCAGATTAAACCGTTACATTTTGATCCTGATAAATGGAGAATGTTATCAATTGGTATCAGAGCATTTGGTTTTGGTTTTGGGTTTTAATTTGAATAAATTCTCTGGTTTTATTTGGGTAGTGATTGTCTGGAGATATTTCTTCTTCTTGATAAAGTTTCTGGTATTAACCGAAAATATCTCCAGAACAAGAATTAGAGAGAAACTATGAGATATTTCTTCTTCTTGATCTCTGTGTTAAAGCTTCTGGAATTAACCCAAAAGATCTCCAGAATAAAAATCAGAGAGAAACCATACAAGGCATCTTCTCTTCTCTGTAGCAGACATAGAAGAAATTACATACTGGTGTTTGTACTGTCCATTCTATAACCAATATAACAGATCTAAACCGTTAAGATTAACAAAACTAACATTTCTAACTTATTGATGTGACTGGGCAACACGCAGATTGACCACATCAGGAAAGAAATTAATAGCTGAAGTTGTATTTTCATGATTACGGACTCATCTGGGCTCAAATTTTGATCTATAGGTTCATTTCAATGAGATCTTCATGATTAACAGTTTGGATCAGTCATAAAGTGATTTTAATTTTTGCACATAATTTATAAACTTTACTTTAACTCATTAAAGTTATATTTCTGCACTTAGTTTGAATTTGATTCTTATGATCAGAGTTAATATTCCTTTTTATATGCTTGTTTATATAATTTTATGCCAAATGTGAGGAGAATCAATGGTTGGATTGAATGGATCCATCAATCTGATAAATCAATTAAAGATATTAGGTATTGATTAATGGCCAAATTAAAGTTATTTTGGACCATTAATCATATAAAGGGTATTCATAAAGGAAATGTGATCTAGCAAAATAAAATAAGTCAAATGATCATCATTTGGATTCATTTTGTGCCTAGCTAATTTGGGACATTTAATGATCCATATTACTTATGATGATATAAAAGGACTTATGAGATCACACAGTATTCTTGTATATATTAATTTAAATGCAGAATTTTTTATTAATTTGGTAGTCACCAAAGTGGCCCAGTTATGATAAAATTATGTTTTTGATTTTATAATTAAATAAATCACTAATCCAATTGTGTGATAAACAACAACACTATATGACAATTTCATTTATGAGATTGAGTATCTGTCCAAAGGTTTGATAATCATTTTCATAATTTGAAAATTAGAATAAAACATGCTTAATAAACATATCGAGGGTTAATTGTTCTATGGCCCAAAGGTAAAGTCAATTAATTTGAAACATGTTTTATTAATATGGTCTTATTGATTATAGGAGAGTGATAATTCACATTTTGTTTTCAACCCAAAGGTAGAATTACAATGATGTACCATCATTATCAACATTATTATTATTTTTAATTCAAAGCATAAATTTAATGTGTGCATGTTTATTTTACAGCCTCCAAATTTATGACCTTACCCTCCTGCTTAGGGGCCATTCCCATTTTAGATGGCTCGAACTTTGTTGATTGGTTAGACATGTTGATGCTGACCTTTACCTATCTAGACTTGGATATGGCCGTTGATGAACCTATACCCCCAAAGCCTATAGAAATAAGTTTAGCCGCTGATAAAGTAAATTATGATAAGTGGATGAGATGCAATAAAGTTTGCCTTAGGATTATCTCAAATTCTGTTTCTAAAAGCATAAGGGGTTTACTTATAATTAAGGATAATGCTAAGGATCTCCTTGATTCAGTGAAAAAGCAATTTGAGATAACAGACAAAGCCTTAAGTGCATCTCTGATGAACAGATTAACAAATTTAAAATATGATGGGACCATGGGAGTAAGAGAGCTTATTTTAACCATGACGAATCTTGCTGCTAAGCTAAAAGGATGTTGACATGAGTGTATCAAAAGGATATTTAATCCAGTTCATCCTTGACTCTCTCCCTCCCTCTTTTGGCCCATTCAAAGTGGCATATAATCAGAACTCGACTCCGTAGACTATAAATGAATTGATTGCTAGAAGTGATCAAGAGGAACGGAAGCTGGAGGCTGAGGGGCAAATTACAGTCAACATTGTCTCCCAAAATATATTTAAAGGAAAGAAAAAGGTTAAGACCGAAGTTCCAAAGGAAGGTGAAAAGTCATGAAAGAAGAAAACAGACACAAAAAAGTGTTTCTTCTGTGGAAAGAATGGCCACTTCAAATCGGACTGTCTGAAAAGAAAAACTTGGGTCGAATCAAGAGAGATTCCTTTCAAAGCGGAGTCCAAGTGATGGTCGGCAAACCATCATAATGGGGAACTGACAGGAATTGAGAGTTGAGGCCATAGGCACCTACTGACTTGTGTTGGATACAGGATTCTCGCTGGATCTCCATGATACTTTCTATGTCCCGGCTATATCTAAAAATTTAATTTCTATTTCAAAATTGGATCATGATGGTTTTGTATTTAATTTTGAACATGGATTACTAAAGTTTATAAAAATGCTATGTTAGTTGGGAATGGATTTTTATATGATATATTGTATATATTAAGGTTAGATTCAGCATATGCACAATTACTTTATACCTAGCACGTTAATTATGGGATGAACATCGGCATGAGAAGAGGTGTCATAAATGAGAACTCTTCTAGCCTTTGGCATAAAAGACTAGGACACATCTCACGAGAGAGAATGGTGAGATTAGTGAAGGATGGATTATTATCAATTCTTGACTTCACTGATTTCGGTGTGTGCATTGATTGTATTAAAGGTAAACAAGCTAAAACAATCAAGAAAACTGCCACAAGGAGTTCTGAACTTCTCGAATGAATCCATACATATATCTGCGGTAAAATGCATATAACTTGTTTTTAGGTACGGAATGAAAACTGTTCCAATTCCGGATTTATATTCCAATCCAGAGACTTGGAACTGGACTTGTTTTTTTATATCATTCTTATAACTTCTATGTTAGTAGAAAACAAGTCGAATCGCTTCTCTCCTTGAGCCACGTCAGGATGCGAGCATAATTTCATCTCAAACTTCTCCTTTCTTTAGTAATCATTCTGAATTAATGAAATTAACTTATCCTAAAACTAACATCCATCCATCTCCCTCCTCTCTTCTTTCCCTGCCCATCTCCCACATAACCTCTCTCCCCCTCTCCCTCTCCCTCTCCCTCTCTGGTAAGAGAGTGAGATATTTAGAGGCTTTACTGATCAAAGATGAAGACGACCCTAGATAGGGAATTACACAGAATCTATGAGCCAGAAGATAGGAATGCATAGGTTCATCGATGACTTTGAACAATCTGATGATTACATAGACAAAGTGTCTGATTTAGTTTTTTCGATGCAGTTTGTGTTTCCTTATTCATTATGTTTAATATACTTTTCATTTATCAGAAGAAAATAATAAGGTTTTAAACTCTGAACAAGTCTGTTGTGCATGATTTGAGCAGCATTTACAATTTGTGTAAATTGTAAATGCTGAAGGACCCTTTCTGCAAGAAGATAGGTTATTCTGTAAACTTTATATAGGTAAATTTCATTCTCATATTTCATGTATAAGGAGAAACAACCCTAGAACGGGATCATAGAGGCTCATTTTACCTTTTAAACATACATCTTATTGTTTGAGATTGAAGCCCACCATGTCAAGGTATAACTCCTTGCACATACCTATCTACCATTAATTGTTGTTGGAACTACCGACATTCCTTGCACATACCTATCTACCATTAATTTGTTGTTGGAAATACCGACATTCATTTAGGGGCAAAGCTACCATATAGCAGCGCTGTATCATAATATGATGCAGCGCCTGGTATATGTAAGTGGGTGGGGCCCACCCTTAAGAAATCAAATCCATTCATTAGTTCTAACACCCACTGTGGAATATACATATAAAATATTATTCAAATCAACAATATGCACACCGTTAGATTAACTATATCCTGAACACATGATTCAACTTTATTAACTTTCTCTCTCTTTCCTTGTGGAAATAGAAGTTGGGTACATATTTAAAATCAATAGGTGAATCTAACGGTAGGCCCCACGAAATACACTTTGATCGAAGTTTTATATGCAATGAACAGGATGTGTGTAAAAGATGATGAACGGATTGGATTTCTTAAGGGTGGGCCCCACCCACTTGCATATACTAGGCGCTGCATCATACTAAGATGCAGCGCTGCTGTATGGTATCTTTGCCCTTCATTTAAACATCATTTATATCAGATTTTATAAAAATGGAATTGCATGCATCCACCTTTTATCCATGCTTGGATCTATTCATCAATCCCTAATGTTTCAAATAAAAGAATTTGATAATGTTAATCGGCCCAATGCGAAAAGGGTCGATCTAAACCATGAATCACTTGTGTAAATCAGCCTAATGTAAAAGCAAGTTTTTTTAATTGAGACGACTACACAAATTTGTTTATAATTTGTTATTAATTAATGTTAAATTTCATTATTTAATTTAGGGGGTTTTACCGGAAAAACCCCCTTAAACTTGATGTAGACCAAAAAGGTCTTCAAAGTTTTCTAAACAACTAACTAGTCCCAAAGGTCCTTTTCGGGTTTTCTTTTTTTTTTTTACTGAGCTGTGATATCGCTGCTCACCTGTATCATCACTCACTGGATCACCTTCTTCTCCACTTTCCATATTTACTCTCCACCCATTCAACCAAGAAAGGACCCATCTTATTTTCTTAAATCATCTGCAAACCTACAAATCAAGCAACCAAATAAACCTGACCGACTCACTTGCAACTCGATCACCACTGTCAAAACGCCCACCTACAAACATCAACCAGTATTCATCATCTTCCAACCCCCTCTTATTTCTAGCAATCTAAGTCAGTGCTCCAACTCTTTGAAATATTTGAAAGAATTTGAAAGTTTCCACCATTATTAAGACTTTAAATGATTTATGAAGATCGAACTTGATTAAATTCAACTAAATTCTCTCAAGTTACTTATGAATTCAATCATAAGTAGGTGAGATTTGTAAAGATTTTACGCTTTTTCTTTATTATTCCTATCAAATTCGCAAAGGGTTTTTGTCTCAAACCAAAAGATTCACACTTAGAAAAAATTTGAACAATCAACAACCTGGGAGAGATTCAATCCCGTCAAAGACCAGCAGTGGCGTCAAATGCAAGTAAAGAAGAAGATGACACGAGCAGCGATATCGCTGCAAGCAAAATATCAAAAAATAAATAAATAATTACCAGGAGAGCCTTTATGATCTATATTGAAATTTATGGGTCTCTTTTAGTCTTCAACCCTTAATTTTATTTATGATTCAAAGTTTCATTAAATCAAATCCGTGCATGGGCTTTATGTTAGTCATATTTACAAGAAGGCAGCTTAGTTTTGTCTCTTTCTCATGCCCTATTTAGGGTATGCATTGTAATTATGTTGTCCTTAAAAAACAAGTTATATTTACCATGTTGCCGTTTGGCCTTTTCTAGAAAAGAAAGTTAAAAAGGATGTGTCCATGGGCGG
The DNA here is from genome assembly GCA_028538565.1 of Umbellularia californica. NCBI lineage: Eukaryota > Viridiplantae > Streptophyta > Magnoliopsida > Laurales > Lauraceae > Umbellularia > Umbellularia californica. The sequence continues at coordinate 74,628,175 of JAPQWN010000006.1, read as the reverse complement.
ACCTACCTTATAATGATATGGGGTGGCCGCCCCATGTCAGATCTTGAAATCCCAAAAAGGTGAATGGGCTCTTGGACCATGCCCCACGTAAGTCTAAACGATCACCCCATATGTCTTATGTCTAAACCTCCGTCTCATTCTCTCTGTTTTAAAAAGCTCTTCTTTTGACCCTTTTTCTTTCCTAGTTTCTCTTGCCGGCTTTACATTGCTTCATCATTTTCTTCTTTTTTTTGATCACCCGCTAACTATCCGAATCTTAAGAAGTCCCTCTCGATCCGATCCAGCTCAATTTCCTTATTTCGTTTTCCCTCTTGGATGATTTGGTGTTAAAAATCAATTATTTCTTTATTTTTCCATATCCCATGGCGAAAAGATAATAAGGACTTTTGCATGTTTCTTCTTGCACTTTCATTTTTGAGTGGATGTATATGGTCTCTTTGTACATAAGAGATCGGTAGTAATAATCTGTTGTTAATTTTTGAGTGGCGAACCAACCACCAAACGGGCCATTCTAACAGCAACAGCAGTAGTAACTTAGTGGAGTAATAATCTGTTACGAGAAGGGGGATGATTATTACTCATAGGAGCACCTCCCATATATATATATATATATATATATATATATATATGAGTTACGTTACAAAACTCCCCGGGCTTTTTTCTAAAAACAAACGCCCCTCTTTTAGCCAATAAAAGTGTGACACGTGTCATCAGTGATACATATATCCAATTCTCTCTCCTAAATATTCTCCTACAAGGATGGATCTCTTAAAATACTAACAAATCATTGGCTATTAGATAAGGGCAGAAACTCCCCTTTTGGGATAGGGGAGTTCTTGAGAATTTCCATATATATATATATATATATATATGTATGTATTATGGATTTTTTATGATCCCTGATAAGATTAGGAATTTAAAATAGTTCTTTGGTTATTTTATTTAAACCGCTCATTGAAGCCTACTTATACCATTCCAAAAAAAAAAAAAGAGTCTACTTATGATGTAATGCTCACTGAATAATATACCATTTTGTGTTATTGTCTTTTGTGAAACATGAATAACATACCATTTGGCATCCTTGCAAATCTCTGCATTTTGGTTTTTCTTCCACAGTTCTCTACATCTTTAAACTATGGAACTTTGCATCTCCCTTTGAAATCATTTTGCATTCAATTTGTTAGTCTGCTCTCCTGTCTTTGGATGTGTGCAGCAATGGATCATCAATTGCTTGACTTATACTTTTTTGCATTTGAATCAGAACTCTTCTCTGTTGATATGATCAATTTTATTTCAGGTTTGATTTTTCTGTTGTTGGATTCAATTTTTACTTTGGATTGGTTATCTGTTTGTCAGATCTGATGATCTGCATCTTGATCAGACAGACCTTCAACTCTCTTCTGTTTTTGGATTGGTTTCCTGCGATCCAAATCCATTGTTTTCCATTGTTTTCCCTCTGGCTTGGATCTTAAGAACTGATCAGTTATGATTTATCTGATTTGCCAACATCTTCATCTGCACCATCAATCTCCTGTCGATTTGCTTCATCTGCCCCGTTCAGCTTTGGAAACACCCAATTATAGTCATTGATCTACTGTTTCATGAATTTATCTTTACCACAGCACTAGCAAGCAATTGCATGTGAAGTATTCAATTTATGCAACCATTCATCTCCATCCATCCATCCATCTATTCTTGTAATTCTAGCATGCGCTTTTGTTGCATCTTAAGTTTTTATTTATTAATTTTTGGTTGAGAAAGGTAAGGTGGTTGTGTTTGTGTTATTATAATCTATACCTTTATGAGAATGTGGTTTGCCTTCGGTTAACCACATTGCTCCAAACTAAGAATCCTACTTTTAGAGAACTAGTGGAGCCATGCACGTGCAATGCACGTGCACCAAACAAACAGTTTTACTAATAAAATTTAAAAAAAAAATTCTTAAAAAATTCAGTAGAAGCTTCAATACGATTAAAAATAAATTTTCAACAAAAAAAAAGAGTGATTGTAAATTGCAAGACCCGTGCAATGTCCAAATACAGCTGACACTACTTTTTTTCTATACATTTGAAAACAATAAAATCATGATATAATGAGAAAAATGAGATCTCAAAAGACAATCGATATGGAATTTATATAACTTTTTGAGGATATAAATCACATATTTCTAGATATTTTATCATGAATGTGTACAAAGAAATTTCAATTTACTTTATTTGATCCGTCAGGTCGACTTATTAGTTTCCTGGTAAACTTGACCTGCTAATGTTAGAGTCCAGTTGAAAGCAGAGTCAAATTGATAGCCTGCACTTTTATAAAAAAATAAAAATAAAAACTAAGAACCAGATGTGCTTACTGTTCTAACCAATTACTATGAACATTATATGTTCACTACAAAATCAGATTCTATTAAGGAAAAAAAAATTATATCTTACCTAAGGACATCATAATAACAAAACTAAGATGATGGTTTTAGTCTTAACTTACAAAGAAGAATAACATCTCACACCAACCGTCAAGAATAATGAAGTAATTCGGCTTGTCCTCAAGCGACAGGGATTAACAATGGTGGAACTATGATATGAGCTCTAACGGGTAAGATTTGCAGAGCACATGTTGATCAATATTAGTATTTAACATGTGCTTTTTTTTTATTTTATAAGACATACCACTATCAGGTAAATAGAGGCAATACGTCTCTAAGAGTTAACATCTTCTTTTGCTTGATACAAAGTGTTATATTTTATACCCTCTAAGAAAAAGATAATACATAGTAATCATAGAAGTTCAGTTAAATGGAAGCTCACAAATTGAGATATCCATAGAGAAAAAAAATACCAAAAAAAAAAAAAAAAACTACAAATACAAATCTGCCAAAAGAATTGAACATTTTTCTTAAGAAATACTTAAGAATGTAACACAGGTATTCTAAATTAACTCTTGTGCTCTATTCTATAAAAAGGATGGTAGTGCTAATCAAAGTAAGAAAAATTCGAAACGAACAAAGACAAACTGAATTTGTTGCAGCTCAGCATCAAATACTTATTTTAGTTGTTTACACTTAAAACGACCACTTCATTCATTGACTCTGAAGTTAGTAATAACGCTAGCATAACAAACAGTTTCTATGAGATTCCCGTTTTCCCTTTAAGGAAAGGCATAACGTTTCATTGAAATATATGAAAAGAAGAAGAACAATAAGAAGCTTGCAATGATGAAAGAAATAAATGTGTTAGAAAAGCATCAACATTTTTCAATTTAAGCCTCATGAGTAAGAGCAATAATAAATAAATATATTCATGCCCTTGAAATGCCCTTTTATAATAAAAAAATTCACAAAAGTTGTATATTAAGAAACTAAAAATTGTACTAATCGAACAACAACAATTTTACGATAGTAATCTATAAGATCTAATACTAAATTGCATTTATGGAATTATCTTTAGCAATCACTAATATCAGAAGAAAACCAATATCTAGTAGTAGTTATCACATTATCCAGCTTGTGATTATTCTTCCAACAGGAGTATAAATCAAGATCAATACAACTGATAAGTGTTAAATATTACATATTTTACCCCTCATTAGTCCAAATTTTATTGGCATCTTATATGCATATCATTTGCTTTACACAGAGATTTTATCATTCTATCACATTAACGGATTATCGGATTATCTTGCATAAATCCGATTATTTGTAGCGAATTTTTATGTAATTTCTCTTATGTAGGTGGACCCCATGATTATACCAACCTTCCGGCTAATGTCCCAAAGCATCAAAAAGAGATTTCAAATAAAGAAGTTACATGAAGAAATCTTATTGAAGAAATCTTGGTGAAGTGTTAATGAATTCCAAAATAAGAGAATAAGACTTTAAAGATAAAAGAAGTCATTTTCTAACACAAATGAGTGGTTCGTGTATTGGTTAAAGCTTGGGTTGGTATGAAATAGGTTATGGGTTCAATTCCCAATAATTGCATATTATTATTATTTTTTTTTTACCTCTAAAATATTCCATCCAACTCACCTCACCTCTCCACCAATCAAAGTTTGCCATGGCACAAATCCATGTGAAAGGATATGAGCCAATCAAAAGAAGGACCACATAAAGCAAAAGGCACATATCCTTTTAGAAGGAAAGTTTGTTGCAACCAAGCATATTGAAGCTATCCATGTGAAAGCAAAAGAGCCAATGAAAAGCCTCCAAATCAAATTCAAGCAAACCATGTGAAAGTAAATAATCCAATCAAAATCCTTCAAGTTACAACCAATCAAGTGGAAGCAATCCTTGTGAAATGAAATGAGCCAATCAAATGTCTTTAATGTTCCTATAAATTGGAATGTATTTGTAGAGTGAAAAAAGAGGGGATTTTTTGGCAAGTTAGTCATTTTGAAATCTTATTTTTAGATTGTAATTAGGAGCTTCTTTGTAACTAATATAGAAAGAGTGTGTAATTGAAGATCATTAATGAAGATTTGGAGCTCTTTCTTGATGTTTAGTGGCTAAAGTTCTTGGATTAGGCTCTCCTTTTGAAGCTAAGTAATGTGATTAGTTCATTTACATGCATGTTTTAGTTTAAATTTCCTATTTGTGCCTTAATTAATTAGTAGATTTTAAATGTAATTGTGCTAATCTCTCTCATTTTTCATGCTCTATCTCTATACTTGATGCTTGGATAATCTCAATTGATGCTTTGTAGTTTGATTAAGTTCTCTCACATAGCATACTCTAGAGCTCTTATCTTTGATCTTTTGTAGCTTGATTTTGATGATTAATTGTTAGGGTAGTTAGGTTATGATCTAAAATCTTGGCTTTTTATTTTCTTTACTTTAATTTCCATTGCTATATCATCTAATCCAATTAGGCAAGAGATTGCTAATTAGATTGTAGATTTGGGAATTAAATTAGAACATGCATTGTTTGAATTAATTACTTACTTAGTGGATTTTGGATTGCCCAATCTTTTCTTTTTATTGTTGTTAATTTAAATCCTTGTTTGATTTATTATTTTCACTTTTACATTGTTAGACTTACATTTCACATAACTTGTTTTAAAATCCTACACATTTCACACCACATATTCACCTCAAATCTTCCATTTCCATTACCATTCATCCACTAGCTAGTGTAGCTTGTTAGATTAGCTTAGATCTTATTCATTTTATATTTTAAATTGTTAATTATAGTAGTTTTAATTTTATTTCACATTTTAATTGATTTAATTCCATTTTTCACTCATAGTTTAGTAGTTTTAATTGCTCACTTCAATTTCTATGTTAGTTGTATCTTAGTTCAACTCTCACTTAAATTTGATTCATTGTTTCTTCCATCCTCTCCTCGTGGGATCACCACATTTTCCTTTTCTTTTCTCCACCACCTTAAAAAAAAAAAAAGAAATCGGAAAAAATTAATCGATTTATTGGAATGTATTAAAATGAGATTTTATTACATTTAAAATATCAACATCTACTCAATATAAGAGTTTAAAAAAATTATTAGGATCGTGTGTGCCAAGTTTGGTCTGTATCCAAGTTCATTTGGGTATAGTAGGGAGGTATTTAGCAATTTTCCAGAGAATTGATGGGTCTTTTTTATAATTTTAGATTTTTGAGATTATGGTACCGTTGGGTAGATATTTTTAATTCCTAAACTTTAATCTCCAAGATCATCTTAATCCGGATCCTTAAAACCCTTCTAAATCCAAGACTAATCCAAAGTCTATTTTAGACAAATTAGAAAATTTCCATTATGTCCCCATCTTTATCCATACATAAAATACATATACATAATAAATATATATAAGGGTGGGCCCCCACAAATTGCATTTTATTGGGCATGTGTGTAGTAAAAAAGTACATCTCCTTTCTCTTTTTTAAGACATTTTATAAGAGTAGAAGTTGGAAAATTTCCATTATGTCCCATCTTTATCCATATATAAATACATATACATAATAAATATATATAAGAGTAGGCCCCACAACTTTCATTTTATTGGCTATGTATGGAGTAAAAAACGCCATCATCTTTCTCTCTTTTATAAGCGTTTATAAGCGTGGAGGTAGAGATAGAGATACCTAAACACAGATGCCAACGGCTCAATTCACCCTCCACTACCCCTGCCAAGTGCCAACGGCTCAATTCACCCTCCACTCCCCCTGCCAACGGCTCAATTTACCCTCCACTCCCCCTTTCTCTCGGTATCCTCAATAAATCTCCTCCTCACGTCGTCACATTATAAACCACATTCCTTCCTGCAGCTCCCTCCACAGTCCACACTGCCACAATATACAGTGCAGAAATGATGCAGCCACTCAACCATGTATGCTTCTCAGTTCTTCCTGCTACCTTTCTAACACGTCTTCCTACCTTTCATATGCGATTTCTGTGTAGTTTGATGCTTAGTCCTTGATGGGTTTTCATCCCTCTCCATATTTCCTTAGTTGTCTGTTTTTATGTTTTCATCGGTGGGAACTCTTTTCACTCGCTTCATTCTTCTTCTTATTTAAATTACAAAATCTCTTCTTCTTTCATTCCAATTACAAAAAGCAAAGTTCCCAAATCTCTTGGAATTCTCGTTCTCCAAAATCCCAATTGCAGATAGATAGATAGATAGATAGAGAGATAGAGAGAGAGCGTTTTCTACTTCATCAATGGCGCACAAAGAGCTTCCTATCCCGATCTTCTCCTCGCTTGAGCCTGTCTATCGAGAAGGATCTCTTCTCGACGAAGCTCAGATCCAGTGACCCACAGAATTAGTGTTGGGTCCCACTGTTGATTGGAGATTCTCTCTGAAACATGCATGCTTTCTTTTTGCAATTGTGTCCTTAATGATTTAATCTGAGCAAACGTTTGATTCTTGATTACAGGACATACCATTCACCATCGCCACCTTTCTCTCTGGTAAGTTTAGGGTTTTTTGTTCCCTTTTTCTACCTATGCCTTTAACTTTGTCTATCTTTGATTTTCTTTGCCTATCTTTGATCCATCATCATATCTCTGTTAGTTATGTTGTAGTCTTTAATAGGGAAACTGTTAATACCTGTTGTAGTCTTTAAAAGAAAAAAATAAAAGAAAAGGATAAAAAAAATTAGGTCAAATGAAAAAGAATAATAACAAAAAAAGATATATTACAGCATGTGAACCCCACCCATTTTGACATGAACCAACCCACCAGCCCTTTTGCCACCCCTGCAACCAATACTCCCCTGATTGAACAGAGGACTCTCCAAATAAAGGGTCCTTTTGTCTAGTTTTTTTCATAAGTTCATCTTCATTAAACTAAGCGGCAGCATACGAACCGTTGCAGTTATACTAAAAAAAAAAGAGACAGGCAAAGAGAGGAACGCTACCTCCTAATTTTCCATGGATGTTCATATAAGATTTCAATAGTATTTTGGGAGATCCACTATAAAAAAGGAGACCTTCCATACACTTTCAATTGAGCACCTATTCTCCTGAAACCATAAACCCAAACTTTTTTGTTTCAAATGGATCCATCTTCCTTCAAGAGTTTGGAAGTTACTCTTAACTCAAAAGTGTAAAACACTCAACGCATCCAGAATGTTTCTGGGCTCAGAGATGGTCAAAATAGACAGCACCACTAAATCATTAACTGATAGACCCCCAAATGGTAGGCCACTGCTAGCAATTCTTCAACACGTTTTATAACACCGTATTGACACATTCCTCAGCACCCTTGTCCACTGACACTCCATCTCCATCTGTGGTGAACACCTGCCCGTTTGGCATCAATCCTCAGCCAAGAAGATATCTGTTTTGAGAATGAGTTGTGCTGAGAATGAGCATCACAAAACTTGTATGCATTAGAGAATCAAAAAAATATTATTAAGAATATTCATCCAGATGTCAGATATTTTCATAAAAAACAACCATAAAAGTAGAAAAAACATAAATCACTCCACATGGAACATGAGCAATATGAAAAGCACATGGGGTCCGTTTGTTTGCATGGAATTGGATTTCTATGAATCCTAAGAAATTCATTCTTAGAGGAGTGAAAATTAATTTCACACTTCCAGCTCCTCAACCTGCTCTGTCACTTCTATCTGATAATGCTCTCATCACACTCAATGTAAAATACCCTACTGATGTGTGGCAATAGTCATTGGACATGTTCTATTCACTGCTCATACATGGTGCTTATCCAAACTCAATTGGATGACTCCCGTTGGGGTATCTGCCGCTTAGCTGGGGTACCCCAAAAGAAAACACTGATTCTTTGTGTTATGATAATCTTCATTCATCTGCTAAGATAAGTGAACAGATTATGTACTGTTCCAACCTTACACTGACTCCTAGAAATGCAAATTTTCTGTCTTTATCATTCTCAAACTATTCAATTGTTTTCTTGATTTCATTCTCAAGGTGGTTGTTAACCCCATAAAGACGGTTGGAATCATCATCATGTGCTTTTAAAATCTTCTTACAAAAAAAAAAAAAAAAAAACGCACACACACACCCCAAAGTACTTTTAAAATCACAACATTCTTATTGCTAATGTTCTCAAAAATCAATGAGAGATTAGCCTGAGTCATTGCCTTTCCTAGGTAGTTGATTCTGCAGAACTCCGGGGTCCCTTTTTCTTTAAAAACTTAGATTTCGGATGGTTAGGAGGTTTTCAAAGAGATATCAGGGTTGTGAATTTCTTGTTGGATGGCCTTTTTTATATGGAAGCATTGATCTTTGGTGAGACAGCGTTCAACAATATGGAAGAAGAAAGAAGAGGATAAGAAGAGGATGGAGGGTTTGGATTTTTGATGAGCATGTAGAAATGAGGTGAGAGAAGGGTTCCAGTCAAAATCTCCTTCTTTGATAGGGGGTTTCATTTTGGAATACGTTCTTGGAAGACGGCTTGAACAGAAGAGGGCAGGGCCTTCTTAAGGGGGAGAGTTGAAAGGTCACAGCATTCTCAGCTGAAAAATTACACAATCATTCTGTTCTTGAGACACTGCCCTTTTACAGTCCATTTGGAATAGGCTCCTTGACAATCTTCATACTAGTATTGCTTAGGAGCCAATTTTGTTATTGTTATGGTTATGTTTGCTTTTCTACAAAACTTTCTGTTGTAGGTTTTTTGTATTGCTGTAGTTCTAATAAAATCCCACCTTTCTAGTAACAAAAGAAGAGCCGGGGGGGCCTAAGACAAATTTTTGAAAAAGTACATATTAAGAAAACAAGAAAATACCATATTTACCTCAAAATGGATTTCAAACAGAATGCTAATCCGAAAAATACATTCTAAATGTCTTTTCCTGCCTACATTCTCTGTATATGACTTGATATACTTCAATAAGCAGGTTAGGAAATGTTTACCTCAATTTTGTTATTGTTATAATTATGTTTGCTTTTCTACCAAACTTTCTGTTGTAGGTTTTTTGTATTGCTGTAGTTCTAATAAAATCCCACCTTTCTAGTAACAAAAGAAGAGCGGGGGGACCTAAGACAAATGTTTGAAAAAGTACATATTAAGAAAACAAGTAAGAAAATACCATATTTACCTCAAAATGGATTTCAAACAGAATGCTAATCCGAAAAATACATTCTAAATGTCTTTTCCTGCCTACATTCTCTGTATATGACTTGATATACTTCAATAAGCAGGTTAGGAAATGTTGTTTCAAAGTATTGGTAAATGTCCGTCTGCAAGTCACCATTGAGCATCTGAGAACATAGAAAAGAGAAAAAATACAGATTTTCTTTATTTAAAGCAAAAAGAAAGCAATATCAGTCTCAATAATACGGATTACATGAACATCACAACACTAACCGTGACCAAATTAGGTGGAAGATCTTTTCGATGACTTATCATGTTTCTGAAAGCACGGATGAGGTCCAAGATATTATTATATTTATACTTCGCCCGTGGACTTGGAAGAAGGGTAAACCTTTAAACTTGGATTCATTCCTATAGTCCAATCATAGTTACTAAAAACTCTTGTTTCTATATTCCTTAAGCATCTCATAACATGTAACTCCACTGTTGATGTTGGCTTTGCGCTCTTATACCAGTCATGCACTTCACGAAGAAACTCAGATTTTTTCTAGAGGTCCCAAAGATAAGGGTGGTTTAATGCACCTGTTGTGCCTAACCTGAAATAAGAAAATTTTAGTTTGCACAAGCAACATATTGCTATTTAAAATATTAACATAAATCATCAAAAACATATAGGAGAATATTTCATTACCTATTTTGTTTTTCATGTTCTAATAAACTAGAAACAAGGTGAAAAGCGTAAGGGGAATGAATTAGTGATCTGTCCCAATTGTTGTTAATTGTGTTTTGAATTCCCTCCTCACCCAATCCAAATGCCTCCGGTAATGCAGAAATATATTAAGCAACCTAAGCTGAACATGTCAGCTTCATGGGTTATATCCTCCCCATTGATCAGCTCAGGTGCACACCAACCAGCACTTGTACGGCCTAAATAAAATGACGTGAAAAGATTATTGGTATTTTATTCAGTAAACACAAAAAGAATAATTTCGAAAATTTAATTGGTATCACCTACCATTACTATTGCCAAGAGATACTCTCACAAATATAGGATTTCCAATTGATATTAAAAGTATGCTTTGGGGTTTTAAATCCCCGTGCACACATCCATGCTCATGTAAGTGCGCTACATCAGTAATAATGTTATATTCGTTTTCATAAGTATAGGAGTGGATATCTAGCCAACTCTATAAAAATACATTTATAAAAGAAATAAGATGCATGCTTGAATTGAAATATGACATGGAGTTGAAAGAAGCTTCTCATACTAACCTTATTACCCCTATCAGTCTTCCCCCTCTTAAACTTAAGTAAAGAGGAATCGCACTATTTAAGTTATGCGTGCATCGTTCCAATGCAAGATAGATAAGTTCTTCATATTCCTCACAATCATAACATTGGTTAATGTTTTCATGAGAAGATATGGACATCGATATCTTGTACTGCGAAGACTCGCAATAATGCTCTCTCTTCAATCATTTAACAACAATGTGAATGACATGCTTGTAGGAGATGTGTAATCCTTCCAAAATCAGGGTTCCATTCTGTCCTTGGGCAATTTCTATTTGAGACGAATAAATCTTTCCATGAGTAGATCCAAGATTTCCGTTATAATCATCTACTATTCACTTCACATAACTCTCAAAATACTCATTATAAATGATTTCTTCTAAACTTATCTTCTTCCTTGGCACACTTTCAACTATCTCATTTGCCGTAACTAATTCAAAAATGTCATTTGTGGAACCTTCACCCTCAACGATGCACACACCTTCACCAACAACGATTTCATCTTTAGACATGCCCTCACCATCACCATCAACGTTTTCATTTCTGGACACACCCTCATCACCAATTGTTTCATTCACTGACCCAACACTCTCGGGAACTTTCCGACCATGATACCAAAAAATAACAGCAACTACCAAAGATAGGAGGAAAATTATCAAAACCAGCATCTCAATATGATTCGAATCCATGCTTGAAGGTAAAGAATTCACTCTGTTCTCGCATGACTCCATTTATTGAGGTGGAGTCGTGTGAGAACAGAGTGAATTCTTTACCTTCAAGCATAGATTCGAATCATATTGAGATGCTGGTTTTGATAATTTTTCTCCTTTGGGAGTTGCTATTACTTTTTGGTATCATGGTCGGAAAGTTCCCGAGAGTGTTGGGTCAGGTCAATAAATGAAACAATTGGTGATGAGGGTGTGTCCACAAATGAAAACGTTGATGGTGATGGTGAGGGCATGTCTAAAGATGAAATCGTTGTTGGTGAAGGTGCGTGCATCGTTGAGGGTGAAGGTTCCACAAATGACATTTTTGAATTAGTTACGGCAAATGAGAGTTGAAAGTGTGCCAAGGAAGAAGATAAGTTTAGAAGAAATCATTTATAATGAGTATTTTGAGAGTTATGTGAAGTGCATAGTAGATGATTATAACGGAAATCTTGGATCTACTCATGGAAAGATTTATTCGTCTCAAATAGAAATTGCCCAAGGACAAAATGGAACCCTGATTTTGGAAGGTTACACATCTCCCACAACCATGTCATTCATATTGCTGTTAAATGATTGAAGAGAGGAGCATTAGTGCGAGTCTTCGCAGTACAAGATATCGATGTCCATATCTTCTCACGAAAACATTAACCAATGTTATGATTGTGAGGAATATGAAGAACTTATCTATCTTGCATTGGAACGATGCACGCATAACTTAAATAGTGCGATTCCTCTTCACTTGAGTTTAAGAGGGGGAAGACTGATAGGGGGTAATAAGGTTAGTATGAGAAGCTTCTTTCAACTCCATGTCATATTTCAATTCAAGCATGCATCTTATTTCTTTTATAAATGTATTTTTATAGAGTTGGCTAGATATCCACTCCTATACTTATGAAAACTAATATAACATTATTACTGATGTAGCGCACTTGTATGAGTATAGATGTGTGCACGGGGATTTAAAACCCCAAAGCATACTTTTAATATCAATTGGAAATCCTATATTTGTGAGAGTATCTCTTGGCAATAGTAATGGTAGGTGATACCAATTAAATTTTCAAAATTATGTTTTTTGTGTTTACTGAATAAAATACCAATAATCTTTTCATGTCATTTTATTTAGGCCGTACAAGTGCTGGTTGGTGTGCACCTGAGCTGATCAATGGGGAGGATATAACCCATGAAGCTGACATGTTCAGCTTAGGTTGCTTAATATATTTCTGCATTACCGGAGGCATTTGGATTGGGTGAGGAGGGAATTCAAAACACAATTAACAACAATTGGGACAGATCACTAATTCATTCCCCTGACGCTTTTCACCTTGTTTCTAGTTTATTAGAACATGAAAAACAAAACAGGTAATGAAATATTCTCCTATATGTTTTTGATGATTTATGTTAATATTTTAAATAGTAATTTGTTGCTTGTGCAAACTAAAATTTTCTTATTTCAGGTTAGGCACAAAAGGAGCCTTAAACCATCTTGCACAAAAGGTTACATGTTATGAGATGCTTGAGGAGTATAGAAACAAGAGTTTTTAGTAACTATGATTGGACTATAGGAATATAGTAAATATGGAGCATACCATTTTGCTTTTTCCTGATATGAAGAAAACAAGGCATGGCTTGTGGAGAATAATGGCCTCACTTTTCTGGGGTCCCTTTCCACTAAATAAACGGTACCATCCGAGGAAGCAATAAAGGCAGCACCACTGGTTCAAACAAATACTAGTCAAGATCCTATCCTCTCATAAATGCAATTCTCATAAGCTACACTCAATTAAATGAGAGTCAATGATTGCAGCAGGTTTATTGGGTATTTTATTAGCTATGCAATAAACACAGCCTGCCATCTTACTTTTCAGCTGAAAACAAAATCAGCGCTATTCAACCAATGCACATGGAAAACGACAAGAGGCAGACTCCATTGCTTAATGCTTATATTGTCTCTGTTTTTTTTTTTTATGGCATGTTTGGTAACGGGAGAGGAATCCTCAATTCAAAGCAGTCATTGGTGCCATAGAATTAGATATTCCTCAGTGATGATTTTTTAGGGAGAGGACTCATTGCATTCCATGTCTGTACATTTAGAACATTACCATGAAAAAAAGTTCAGCAACATCCAATAACACAGCATCATTGAATAGCATCCAGCATCCTTTTGTAGAGTCGTTTGACTTTTTATGTCAAACCACATATCACCTGTACAAGTATAAAATATTCAACACATGGCTACACATAATACGGAAATGAACATCTTACATCAACATTATAGTCGATCATAATTAACAAACCTACTCGCCTTCATTATGTTTCATAATTCAATGGGCACAATGCCCTCGGAAATAGGGCTTCACACGCTAAATGTACCTCCTAACTAAGAAAGGTATATAATAGATTGTGTAAAAGGGATTAATATTCACCAAGTGCTATCAATGTCCAGTCAGGAATTGATTACCATCTCCAACTAGATGGAGAGTAAAAGAAAGATATTTCATAGCTTGCATAAAGGGCATATGACTCTATAGTAAGTTGTTTACTCCAAGTGAAATGTGACCTTTTCCTAGGGTCAAACTAAGACTCTTTCATATTCATCATCCAAGTGAATGATTCTTGGTATCAGTATGACTCTGAAAATAGCACACCATTAGCACAGTCTCAATTTTAAATTGTCATAAGCCCATAGTTCTTGTACACAGCAATAGCACCATAAGTCATCTTGAGCATGCCAATTCTTTTACTAGTAAATGCATCTCTAACCATAGGCAAGGGAGCCATTGCCATTGACTAGTTCAGAAATCACAATTTGGAGAACCAGTCCCATAAACACAAAACACTACAAGAATCTAATCATAAAAAATAACATGCAACGTACCAATTCAACAACCAAGTTCAAATGAAAAAGCACCCGAAGCCAGAAAATGGGTTTGGGGTTTGGGTTTGGGTACTCTGCCTACAAAAATGGGGGACTCAGAAACGGTTCTACAGAAAGGTGACATACCATTTCAACAACCAAGTTCAAATGAAAAAGCACTCGAAGCCAGAAAATGGGTTTGGGGTTTGGGGTTGGGTACTCTGCCCACAAAAATGGGGGACTCAGAAACGGTTCTACAGAAAGGTGACAGGTGGGTTTCAGTGCTGGATGTGGGTGAGAGAGAAATGGGGCTGGTTTCAAGTTGGAGCTGGGGGAGAGAGAGCTCGTCGACCTGCTAGGTAACGATGCAAAGATGAAGTCACAGAGAGAAGACGCCGACGAGGAATTAGGTCGATGGTTTTCCCCACTTTCAAATGTGTGTATGCTGTTGGAGCATCGCAGAGGATTCGTTGTTTGAAGTATGAGGGGAAATCGCAAAGGATTCGTTGCTGGAACACCATTTAAGGTGGTCATGTCTCTCTCTAAAGGATATATGCATGTCGATTTGCTTTTCGCGTTTTTCCATTGTTCAACCGTCACTGCCATTACGAACATCTAATGGCTCGTGTCCCTCCGAAGGGATGCTTTTGGAAAATCCTATAAAAAAAAAACACCTTAGATAACTTTTTGTACTTGAAATCTTTGTAAGTAATCATCGCTGAGACTTGCAAGAGGCGAAGTTAAGTAGAGTTATAAACCCCACTAAAAGAGAAGATCCAAAGTATGCCTTTATATATTTGATTCAAGGTTCTCGACTTGTGTTATTCAGATTAAACCCTTACATTTTGATCCTGATAAATGGAAAAGGTTATCAATTTGTATCAGAGCATTTAGTTTTGGTTTTGGTTTTTAATCTGAATAAACTCTCTAGTTTCATTTGGGTAGTGATTTTCTGGAGATATTTCTTCTTTTTGATAAAGTTTCTGGCATTAACCCAAAACATCTCCAAAACAAGAATTAGAGAGAAACTATGAGATAAAGCTTCTGGGATTAACCCAAAAGATGTCCAGAATAAGAATCAGAGAGAAACCATACAAGGCATCTTCTCTTCACTGTAGCAGACCTTAAAGAAATTACATACTGATGTTTGTACTATCCATTCTATAACCAATATGACAGATCTAAACCGTTAAGATTAACAAACTAACATTTCTAACTTATTGATATGACTGGCCAACACCCAGATTATCGGTCATAAAGTGATTCTAATTTTTGCGCATAATTTATAAACTTTACTTTAACTCATTAAAGTTATATTTCTGCACTTAATTTTAACTTGATTCTTATGATAAAAGTTAATATTCCTTTTTATATGCATGTTTATATAATTTTATGCCAAATGTGAGGAGAATCAATGGTTGGATTGAATAGATCCATCAATCTGATAAATCAATGGCCAAATTAAAGTTATTTTGGACCATTAATCATATAAAGGGTACCTATAAAGGAAATGTGATCTAGCAAAATAAAATAAGTCAAATGATCATCATTTGGATTCATTTTGTGCCTAGCTAATTTGGGACGTTCAATGATCCATATTACTTATGATGATATACAAGGACTTATGATATCACACAGTGTTGTATATATTAATTCAAATGCAGAATTTTTTATTAATTTGGTAGTCACCAGAGTGGCCCGATTATGATAAAATTTTGTTTTTGATTTTATAATTAAATAATCACTAATCCAATTGTGTGATAAACAATAACACTATATGGCAATTTCATTTATGAGATTGAGTATCTGCCCAAAGGTTTGATAATCATTTTCATAATTTGAAAATTGGAATAAGACATGCTTAATAAACATATCGAGGGTTAATTGTTCTATGACCCAAAGGTAAAGCCAATTAATTTAAGACATGTTTTATTAATATGGTCTTATTGATTATAGGAGAGTGATAATTCACATTTTGTTTTCAACCCAAAGGTAGAATTACAATGATGTACCATCATTCTCAACATTATTATTATATTTAATTCAAAGCATAAATTTAATGTGTGTATGTTTATTTTACAGCCTCCAAATCTATGACCTTACCCTCCTGCTTAGGGGCCATTCCCATTTTAGATGGCTCGAACTTTGTTGATTGGTTAGACATGTTGATGCCTGACATTTACCTATCTAAACTTGGACTAGCCGTTGATGAACCTATACCCCCAAAGCCTACAGAAATGAGTTCAGCTGCTGATAAAGTAAATTATGATAAATGGATGAGATGCAATAAAGTTTGCCTTAGGATTATCTCAAATTTTGTTTCTAAAAGCATAAGGGGATCACTTATAATTAAGGATAACGCTAGGATCTCCTTGATTCAGTGAAAAAGCAATTTGAGATAACAGACAAAGCCTTAGGTGCATCTCTGATGAACAGATTAACAAATTTAAAATATGATGGGACCATGGGAGTAAGAGAGCATATTTTAACCATGACGAATCTTGCTGATAAGCTAAAAGGATGTTGACATGAGTGTATCATAAGGATATTTAATCTATTTCATCACTGACTCTCTCCCTCCCTCTTTTGTCCCATTCAAAGTGGCATATAATCAAAACTCGACTCCGTGGACTATAAATGAATGGATCGCTAGAAGTGATCAAGAGGAACGGAGGTTGAAGGCAGAGGGGCAAATTACAGTCAACATTGTCTCCTAAAATAAATTTAAAGGAAAGAAAAAGGTTAAGACCGAAGTTCCAAAGGAAGGTGAAAAGTCAGGAAAGAAGAAAAGGGCCACAAAAAAGTGTTTCTTCTGTGGAAAGAATGGCCACTTCAAATCGGACTGTCTGAAAAGAAAAACTTGGTTTGAATCAAGAGGGATTCCTTTCAAAGCGGAGTCCAAGTGATGGTTAGCGAACCATCATGATGGGGAACCGACAGGAATCGAGAGTTGAGGCCATAGGCACCTACCGACTTGTGCTGGATACAGGATTCTCGCTGGATCTCCATGATACTTTCTATGTCCCAGCTATATCTAGAAATTTAATTTCTATTTCAAAATTGGATCATGATGGTTTTGTATTTAATTTTGAACATGGATTGCTAAAAGTTTATAAAAGTGCTATTTTAGTTGGAAATGGATTTTTATATGATGGATTGTATAGATTAAGGTTAGATTCAGCATATGCACAATCACTTTATACCCAGCACATTAATTATGGGATGAACATCGGCATGAAAAGAGCAGTCATAAATGAGGACTCTTCTAACCTTTGGCATAAAAGACTGGGACACATCTCGCGAGAGAGAATGGTGAGATTAGTGAAGGATGGATTATTATCAAATCTTGACTTCACTAATTTCGGTGTGTGCATTGATTGTATTAAAGGTAAACAAGCTAAAACAATCAAAAAAACTGCCACAATGAGTTCTAAACTTCTCAAATGAATCCATACAAATATCTGCGATAAAATGCATATACCTCGTTTTTAGGTACGAATGAAAACTGTTTTTTGGTACGGAAGGAAAACTATTCCAATTCCGGATTTATATTCCAACCCAGAGACTTGGAACCGGACTTGTTTTTAGAGGAAAACAAGTCAAATCACTTCTCTCCTTGAGCCACGTCAGGATGCAAGCATAATTTCATCTCAAACTTCTCCTTTCCATCTCCCTCCTCTCTTCTTTCCCCGCTCATCTCACACATAACCTCTCTCTCCCTCTCCAGAGACTCTCTGGTAAGAGAGTGAGATATTTAGAGGCTTTACTGATCAAAGATGAAGACGACCCTAGGGAGGGAATTACACAGAATCTATGAGCCAGAAGATAGAAATGGATAGGTTCATAGCCTTGGCATCTAAAGAGTCCATTTATAAGAAGACCACAAAGATGAAAAAAGGGTGATTTCCAAGAGTTTGTGTATTTTATTTTTCTTCACTTTTTATGATGACTTTGAACAATCTGATGGTTATATAGACAAAGTGTCTGATTTAGTTTTTTCGATGCAGTTTGTGTTTCCTTATTCATTATGGTTAATATACTTTTCATTTATGAGAAGAAAATAATAAGGCTTTAAACTCCGAACAAGTCTTATGTGCATGATTTGAGCAGCATTTACAATTTGTGTAAATTGTAAATGCTGAAGGACCCTTTCTGCAAGAACAATACAAAGAATTGACAAAGGAGGGCACATTTAATATAACATCCCTTGATGACTACTCAAGATGCAAGTGCATACGCTCAGAATTCATGTTTGGGTTGTGACAAATACAAGCGTATGTACGTACCTAATTACTCATAAACCTTAAGCCGCACAGTTCTTGAAGAATACAATTGGAAGTGCTATCAATATAAAAAGAATTGACAGAGGAGAGTATATTTAATATAGCACAAGAGGGCAGCCATATATAATGGGCTTTGGGGGCAAACAGGCTAGACCCAGCCCAAGACCCATCGGCCGGGCTCAGGTCCATTCTTTGGGCTTTTGTTAGAACATTTAATTCTTCAACCTCTTTTTTTTTTTTTCCTTGTCTCCCTACTTCTGTTTCATTATTATGGAGGGCTTACTCAATGAGCTATATGAAAAATAATTTGTTGTCTCATCAGATCAAATACCTTCAATTAATGGGATGAAAGTGTTTATGACTCCATCTTTTAGAATATTCCTCTTTTAGTGGCCGCCGTTTTCTTCCATTGATCACAAGGCACCATAAAAGGGTGATGTTTTTTTCCAAATGATAGATTACCTTTAGACATCATCCATCCAAATGATAAAGCTTGGGGGACTTCTTGCTAAGGAAAAGTTAAATGCAGACCTATATGGTGCTGGGGTGTTTGAGTTTTGATTGAATACAATGTTGTTGTACGTGCCGTGAGTATAAGCCCTCCACCTTCAGTTGACCCTTGTGGGGCCGACTTTTGGTTGCTCCAAGTAGTCATATCACAAGCAACTGAATAGGTATTTTCCTTAAGTTTATCTCAGAGTGATATGCGCCGTTGAATTAATTGATGTAGATGAAATTATCATTTTAGTTATAAACTCTTTTTTATCATGCACTCGTAAAAACCTACACATAAATATAATTAGTCACCACTAGAGAGAAGTTCTGATAAATGCATATTAGGTGGGTGCTGTGTGACTGTGAGTATAATTGAGTTGGATGAAGCAAATATGGCCCTGACATGGATCCATAGGTGGTGGTGATGTAGAAATTTCCATGTTGTTGTTTCTCTTTTATTGCCCTAAACTGAAAGAGAGAGAGAGAGAGAGAGAGAGAGAGAGAGAGAGAGTGTTTAAAACATCTGATGGTTTGTTAGTATTGTCATGACAAGAATTTGTATCAATAAAGTTGTGATTGCAGTAATATGATTTACTTCAGAGAATAGAAAAGAGCATCAATCGAAGAACTCACGTGCTGCCGGGAGGAAGCGGGAGATGTTGCTTTGCGACCATAGGCAATGAGAGACCAGGAATAAGAAACAAGTACAAATAATCAATCTTCACACCAAGACAGATGGATGGGTAGTATGAGAATGGTGGGAACCAAAGAAGAAGAAAACGCCCAAATCCTAACCCTAACCGCGAAAACGCCATAGTGAGAGAGCCTGACTTAAAATGCTCGTTTTCGGGGGCCAAGCTTTGTTATTGGACTAGTATGTCCAATTTGCAATAATCACTGGAGTGTCGCAGCACACACATTCCTATACATAAAATGTTTAATTTGCAATTTCTTTTAATCATATTTCATGATTGGCGGGGATATCTAATTAATACAGGTAACTACCTTTTAATTGGCCATGATTATTAAAATCCTAATAATGAAATTTCAAATAAATTCTACAAATACACAAATAAAGTTTAAAATAATGCAAACAAATTTCAAAAAACCCAATAATTTCAAAAAAAGTAATAAATTTTAAAATAACGCAGAGAAATTTAAAAAGATACAAATAAATTTATAAAGCTCCAAATAAATTTCAGAAAATGTAAATAAATTTCAAAATACTCAAATAAATTTCAAAAGGTCCAAAGAAAATTCAAAAAATGTAAATAAATTTAAAAAGCCGCAAATTAATTTCAAAAAACGCAAATAAAATTAAAAAACACAAACACATTTTCCAAAACAAAGATAAATCAATTTTCCAAATTTCTAAAAAACTTGCCAAAAACTCAAGTATTTTTTCCAAAACTCAGTTAAATTTATTTCAAAAAATACAAATAAATTTCAAAAGACCCAAATAAGTTTCAAAATAAATAAATAAAATTAAAAAATATAAATAAATTAAAAAAAAAAAACAAATACATTTGCTAAAACTAAGATAAACCAAATTTTCAAATTTCATAAAAAATTGCCAAAAACTAAAGTAATTTCGTCAAAACTCGGTTAAATTCATTTCAAAAAATGCAAATAAATTTGAAAAGACACAAATAAAATTCAAAAACACAAATAGACCTAAGAAAATACAAATAAATTTGACAAAAACACAAAAAGGTTCGTTCAAAAACTCAGTTAAAATTTGCAAAATGGAGATAAATTTGTCAAAAATTCAGCTATATTTTTCAAAAACTCAAATAAAGTTACCAAAAACTCAGATAGATTTGTTTAGAACTTAGATAAATTTATTCCGTAACTCAAATAAATAACCAAAAACTCAAATAGATTTGTTCGGAACTCCGATAAATTTGTTTCCGAACTCAGATAAATTTGCACGAGCTCAAATAAATTTGACAAAAAATGAAAACTCAAATAAATTTGACAAATGGCGTCGGTCCTGGCTGGTTGCTAGTTAATGCTGAACTGGGCTTCCTGCTGCGGACGGGTTATAACTAACCTGAACTTGACCCTGGCTTGTAAACTGACCCAACTAGGTCTTATCTTCTTCCTCAACAAGCTTCAATTCTGCAACAGAACCATGGACACTGCAGCGCCTTGCTACTTCTTCTTCGGCAACGGGCGAATTCTGATGGTCGTGGCCTACGTCATCTGGCAATGATGACGGCGTGCAGGCATCCTTCTTTGGTGATCAGTTTACAAAGAGATTTATTCTTTGCAGCTTGTCTCTTCCGGCAATGGCTCCTGCGATGAGAACCCAACAAGACACGAACCTCTCGCTTTTTTTTTCAAAATTCAAAAGATCTTTTTGTCTTTTCTTAAGACTTCTCCGCTACTTGTTTCTATTAAACAAACAAGATGCCCTGTGAATCTTTAATGGGCATGAAACAGGAGTTTCCACCTTGTAACTCCAACGTCCATCATCCCTGGAAACTCCCTGTGACTTAATCTCGTTAATCTCTGTCGGCGTAGGATTGCCCAAGCCCAAGGAGGGAGAATACAAGATTTGAAATTTGAAATTTCAAATTTTTATGCCTAAAACGGTTAAAAGGGTAGATTAGTCTTGAAATATATGACCATGTGGATGTAGGGACCTCTGGCTGCAAATTGTCTAGCTGAGTAGACCATAGCCATTAAACAGAATTTGCCTGGACTGGAGGCTGGATACATTCGACTTTAGGGACCTTTCGCTGATTTTCTCAAGATTTTATACCACATCGCCTGAGGCAATACTTTCCTTTCATCCTTTAATAAACATAAAATCTCATTAAGTCTTACTCCATGACTCTATATGAAAAAAATAAAGGAAACTCCTATTAACTCCTACTAATCTATTATATATATTAAAGTAAAGTGGGAGGTGGGCTGTGAGGGGTGCCACATCAGCATTGAAGGAGTTCTCCTATTAAATAAATATACATAAAAAACTTAGAGTGACTTAAGGAGCCATGTCATCACATTCCACTATTTTTTCTCCAAAAGTATCTATCTATATCTTCTATCTCCTAAAGTTTCTCAATCAATATCCCCTAAAATTAAGGTTAATATTGCAAAAATAACACAAAAGACCCTTCTAAGGGGTCTCACCATGTAGATCTTATGATAAAAAAATATCAATCTCTTTCACTTATGTGTTACCCCACAAAAGTTTTAGGGAATTTAATAAATCTAATCCATGCACCATCTTAGTGGGATCACCTCAAAATACTTATCAATTGACTAAAATGTTAAATGGACTTGAGCCTTTGTTGAATTGAGGCCTTCACAGAGTCGTCATATAATTCCAGTACTTTTTTATTGTGTGGTTTGAGTTGAGATGATCCTATGTGCACCCGGACTCCAACCTTAGTCTGATCCTGGCCTTTAAGGGGCAATCTCAACCAACCAATATTTTTTGAGCAGGCAAGCTCGAACTTAATATCTAGGACCCCTGATATACACCTGAATTCAAGCCGTTCAATCATATTGATAGTAGAAATGGGCCAGTCCGGAAACTAGCTCATTGAAATTCCTACAACAAACCATTAATTTAATAGACTTCTAAATTATAAAACTTATTGCACATGCTTGCAAATGAGGTTAGTTTTGATGCTTCAACATTCATGTAAAATCCAGAGCCTTAACATTGATGAAAGCATTTAAATTGCTTTCTCTATTATTATCTTACACCAGGTATAGATCCCATGCGAGGGACCTTTTTTCCTTAGATCTGTTATATATATTAAATAAATATAGGACATTGATGTAGAATAAAATGATTCTGCACATCTCTCTCTTAAGTGTTTGGTTGGATGTGGATTTGATTTGTTGGTTCTAGCAGGTGTATTCTAATGATAAGTAGGTTCAAAACGAGTGGATAGTGTTTTGGTGCAATGGTTTGGTACTCATCTTAGCCATACTCATACTCCACATGATGTACCTAATAGATTGAGCCCCAGTCGGGTATTGATAAGAAAATGGATACATTTGTTTTTTCTTTTTCTCATTTTTTTTCCCTTCTTTGAATGGTATCATTTTTTTTTTTTTTTTTTTTTGCTTCCATCAAGAGTTTTCTCTTTTTTAATAGGGACTTTCAACCCTTGCATTTTTTTTAATTTATAAAGATTCTATAGGTGCTGATGAGTCCGGCCCAACTTGGCCCTATCTGTCATGAGCCAAAGCCCAAAGTTAATGGAGATCCGTTTGCAGTCCGGGCCCGTATCCACGATGCCCGGCCACGTCATAACAGTCCGGAGCGCTTCGGAAGCAGTCAGGCCACGTCCCGCTCTTACCAGGTCCAGCGGAGAATATCGCAACTGCCTCGCCAGTCGAGGACACCTCGAACGCTCCTCGTGAACCGTGCTGAGAAGTCTCCCCATCTGTTAGGGGAAGCTTATAAATACTAGAGCCCCTCGGTACTTGAGGGGCAGGCAATTATTATTTACTAGCAAAGCTCTCTCTCTCAAGTTGTAACCCTTGAATATTAATACATCCGGCAACCTCAGCCTTTCCGAAAGTGGACGTAGGTCACACTGACCGAACCACTATAAATCCCTCTCTCATCTTAATTTGCATTTATTACCATTATTACTTGACCGGTGGTGTCCTAACCAGAGTTTGACATCATCAGTTTGGCGCCGTCTGTGGGAACGTACAAAAAGTTTTCACTCTCATTCCAATTATGGTGACCACCAGATCGACAAGACGCGAAGAGGGCGAGGATGGTCCTCCACTGACTAATCCTGGCCCGAATGCTCCTGCTCCCACTCCTCAACTAATGTTGGAGACTATGCAACAGATGGTAGCCCAAAACCATCAAATACTACAACTCATGCTCGCGGGGCAAGGAGGGGTCGGAGGAGTACCGCAAGGAGGAGCACGCCCGGGGCATCAAAGAGCTCCACGACGGCGGGGAGCTCCCCACCTAGGCGCCCAGGATCCGGGCGCCCATGCTCCTGGCGCCCATGCCCCGGGCGCCCATGCACAGGGCGCCCATGGTGTACACCCTGGCGGCGCCCATGGTGTACACCCTGGCGCCCGTTCCCAGGGCGCCCCTCGTGGGGCCCAGTTGGGAGGACCTCCACCTCCGGGAGGGTCAAATCACGGAGAATTTTCACATCCTCCCTCCGCTTCTGATGGGGAGGATCCTCATTTCCAAGAAGGGGAAAGTGAGAATCAGGAGCTGGAAGGCGCGAGCTACTTCTATGATTCAAGCAGAGCAGCCCCTAACCGATGGGACGAGAAGCTCAGAGAGATGCAAGATCAACTAGGCGATGTTTTCAACGCCATGAAGGCACGCGCACCAGAGACGGTGGATTACCTAGTCAGGCGAACGGACACACCGTTCAAGCCTGACGTGGTGAACTATCCACTCCCTTGTAAGTTCAAGATGCCATCCGTGGAAACCTTTGATGGAGCAAAGGATCCGCTGGATCACCTAGAGACTTACAAAACAATAATGCAGCTGCACAGTATCCCGGAGGAGATCATGTGCAGGGCGTTTCCAACCACGTTGAAGGGTTCCGCCCGACAGTGGTTTTCCAATCTCGCCCCAGCTTCCATCTCCACATTCGAGGAGCTAAGCAGGTCTTTCGTATCACATTTCATTGGAGGACGCCGACACCAAAAGCCAGCCACACACCTGCTGAGTGTAAAGCAGGAGAGTAATGAGAGCCTCAGGGCATACCTCACTCGTTTTAACGAGGAGGTACTTCAGATTGAGGAGGCCGATGACAAGGTAACCATGACAGCCTTCTTGGGAGGCCTCCGTCCTTCTAGTTTCTACTTCTCAGTAATGAAGCGCCCGCCAAAGAGTATGACGGAGCTACTGGCGAAGGCTCAGAAATATATGAATGCTGAGGACGCTACTAGGGCCAGGCGGGGAGAATCCTCCAGAGGCGAGTCCTCCAGAGCGGCGGACAAAGGAAAGCACGATAGAGACGACAAGAGGGAGCCAAGCAATAAGCGGAGCAGAACCGAGAGGATACCTGCCAGAGACCGACTCGGTCCTGCTCCCCAGAGAGACCGACTCGGCCCTGTTCCGCCAAGAACCCAACAAACTTTTACGGCTCTCAATGCTGCCGTTGGGCACATTCTGCTGGAAATACAAGATGATCCTGCAGTAAAATGGCCGGGGAAAATGAAATCTCCACCAAACCGCAGGAACATGACCAAATATTGTCGCTTCCATCGCGACCATGGTCATGACACTAATGATTGTTTCGACCTCAAAAGGCAGATTGAGGATCTCATCCAGCGTGGACACCTGCGCCAATATGTTGCTGGTAGGAGGCAGGCGCCACCGCCACCTCACAATGCCGAAAACCAGCACACTATTGGAGAAATCCGTACCATCTCTGGAGGGTTAGCGGAGTCTTTCTCCGCCATGAAAGCCTATGCCAGGAAGGCGAGGCATCCTGAGGAGCCACGCCCGTCAAAAGCACCGAGGCACAGCGCCGACGAAACTATATCCTTCTCGGATAAAGATCTAGAAGGGATCCAGCACCCTCATGACGACCCTCTGGTGCTCTCGATGACCATCGCCAATTTCCAGGTACATAGGATCTTGGTGGATAGTGGAAGCTCTGCAGATATCTTGTTTGTGGAGGCTTATGACAAGCTGAGGCTAGGCCGAGAGAGGTTACAGCCTGTCAAATTTCCTCTCATTGGTTTTTCGGGGGAGAAGGTGTATCCCCTGGGGTCAATCACATTGCCGGTTACAGCCGGGACAGCCCCCCGAACCTCCACCACAATGGTCAATTTCCTGGTGATAGATTGTCCATCAGCTTACAACATCATTCTGGGGCGGCCTACTCTTAACTCCTTAAGAGCAGTCCCTTCCACCTATCATCTTATCCTCCGCTTCCCAACCCCGAATGGAGTGGGGGAGGTTAGAGGAGACCAAGTAGCAGCAAGAGAATGCTACGTCACCTCGATGAAGGCCAAGATAACACAGGAGGCGATGCAGGTTGAAGTCTTGGACCCAAGAGATGATGCCACCACGGAAAGAGGGGAGCCTGTTGAAAAACTTACCCCTATAATCTTGAATGAAGAGCATCCAGAGAGGAAAGTATATGTTGGCTCTTCACTCCCGGAGGATCTGGTTGGCCAATTGACAGATTTTTTGAGGGATAACATGGGCATATTCGCATGGTCACATGCGGATCTTGAAGGAATCGACCCAGCGGTCGCTACCCATCGCCTCAATGTTAACCCTCTCCACAAACCTGTTCGGCAAAAGCTAAGGGGTGCCTCCACTGAAAGGGCCCAGGCAATAGACAAGGAAGTCGGAAAGCTGATTGAGAACGGGGCGGTCAGGGAAGTGGCGTATCCTGAATGGCTCTCCAATGTGGTGATGGTGGCCAAGGCGAACGGGAAGTGGCGCCTCTGCGTAGACTTCAGCGAACTCAACAAGGCATGCCCAAAAGACAGCTACCCGCTGCCCAGGATTGACCTCCTCATCGACGCCACAGCGGGACACGAGCTCCTCTCCTTCCTGGATGCTTATTCTGGATATAACCAGATTAGCATGCACCCTCAAGACCAGGAAAAAACATCCTTCATCACTCCGAAGGGCACCTACTGCTACAGGGTTATGCCCTTCGGACTAAAAAACGCTGGAGCAACCTACCAACGCCTGGTGAACAAGATGTTCCACTCCCAGATCGGGCGAACGATGGAGGTGTATGTGGACGACATGCTAGTGAAAAGCTTGGCTGCAGCAGATCACATCGGTCATCTTCAAGAGACCTTCGGTGTTATTAGGACCTACAACATGAAGCTGAACCCCGAGAAGTGCGCCTTCGGCGTAGGATCAGGACAGTTCTTGGGCTTCATGGTCAATCAGAGGGGGATTGAGGCAAACCCCGATAAAATCAAGGCTATACTGGACATGAGGTCGCCATCATCGACTAAAGAGCTGCAGCGCCTCAATGGAAGAATCGCAGCACTAAACAGATTCGTCTCAAAATCTGCAGATAAGTGTTTGCCTTTCTTCAGAATTCTTCGAAAAGCTTTTGAATGGGGATCTGAGGCCGAGGATGCCTTCCAGAAGCTCAAGGCCTACCTGGCCACACCTCCTCTCCTTTCACATGCTTCGCCTGGGGAAGTGCTGTATTTGTACCTCTCTGCTTCTCCCTCGGCGGTAAGCTCTGTTCTCATTACGAACCATAGTGGGGTGCAAAAACCCATCTATTATGTGAGCAGAGCATACCGAGGGGCAGAGGTCAGATACTCAGAGTTGGAAAAGCTGGCGTTCGCCCTCATTTCCACTGCAAGGCGTCTACGTCATTACTTCCAGGGCCACAAAATCATCGTCGTCACTGATCAACCTCTGAAGAGAGTTTTGGCAAAACCTGACGTATCTGGGAGACTCCTGAAGTGGGCAGTAGAATTAGGCGAATTTGATATTCAGTACCAACCAAGGGTCGCCATCAAGGCACAAGCACTGGCTGATTTTGTTGCTGAGTTTACCCATGTAGAGGACCCCACCATGTTTCCGCCTACAGACCCAACTTTCCCGGGCGCCCAAGCATCACTGGGCGCCCAGGACTCTGAAGTGGGCGCCCAGGACTCTCAAGTGGGCGCCCAGACACCTCTGGGCGCCCAGACTGAAGTGGGCGCCCAGACTGAAGAGGGCGCCCAGAGCTCCTCTCTCGGCGCCCAGACTTCTTCTGGCGCCCAATCCTCTATGGGCGCCCCGACACATGTGGGGAATTCTGCTCCCGACGCCCCGGCAACCTCTGATTCTTCGCCTGGCGCCCAAATGCTTACCAAGACATCAGACTTTTCTTCTATGCCTCAGTGGAAGCTGTACGTTGATGGCTCCGCAACAAGTGAAGGAGGTGGCGCAGGACTCCTTCTGAGCACCCCAGATGGTACACCCATCAAGTATGCGGTAAAACTCCACTTCAATGCCTCGAACAATGAAGCCGAATATGAGGCCCTCCTCTCTGGCCTAAGGTTGGCGATTGAGATGGACGCCCAGTACCTCGTCGCCCATAGCGATTCACAATTAATAGTGAATCAGGTAAACGGGCAGTTCGAAGCAAAGGAGGCAAGGATGCAGGAGTATCTTGCCATGGCAAAGAGACTAATCCAGCAGTTCAAGCACTTTAAGATTTGTCACATCCCAAGAGAGGACAACATGGCAGCCGATACACTCGCCAGGCTCGCCTCATCCTTACAGGCCTCATATGCGGAACCAACTTTCATGGGGCACCAATTCGAGCCAAGTAGGTTGGATACAGACACCACTGGCGTCAACTACACCACGGCCGAATTGAACTGGATGACCCCCATCAAGGCGTACCTCCAAGAAGAAACAGTCCCAGATGATCCCCTGGAAGCCAAAAAACTCAGGGTGAGAGCTTCTAAGTTCACCATCTTACAAGAGGTACTCTACAAAAAGGGTTACAACCTGCCGTTGCTGCGCTGCCTTTCCCCAGAAGAAGCTGAATACGCCCTCAGAGAGATTCACGAAGGGATTTGTGGAAATCACTCTGGAGGACGCTGCCTCGCCCATAAAGCGCTTAGACAAGGGTACTTTTGGCCAAGCATGGTAAAAGACGCCAAAGAGTTCACCAAGAAATGTGACAAGTGCCAACGCTTCGCCACTGTGTCAAGGCAGCCACCAGAAGAGCTGACTACCATCCTCAGCCCGTGGCCTTTCTCCAAGTGGGGCATTGACATCTTGGGCCCCCTGCCTTTGAGTAGAGGCCAGTGCAAATTCATAGTCGTCGCCATAGACTATTTCACAAAATGGGCGGAGGCAGAACCCTTAGCAAAGATAACAGACTCGAAGGTGAAGGATTTCATCTGGAAAAACCTGGTCTGTCGCTTTGGGATACCTCACGCCATTGTCAGTGACAATGGCAAACAGTTCGACAACAGGCTACTCAATTCCTTCTGCGCCGACCTTCAAATAAAGCAGCCTCACTCTAGCCCGGCACACCCCCAGGCAAATGGGCAGGCAGAGGTGATGGTGAGAACAGTCCTGCGCAACCTCAAAACAAGGCTCGAAAGAGCAAAAGGTCTGTGGGTCGACGAGCTCCCGGGGGTATTATGGGCATATCGAACTACGCCACGGACGCCTACCGGGGAAACACCTTTCTCTCTTGCTTTTGGGACTGAGGCGGTCATTCCTGTCGAAATAGGGGTACATTCCTTAAGGGTCCACCACTACAACCCTACCACCAATGAGGAAGGACTCCGCCTCAACCTCGATTTGCTAGAGGAGGTAAGAGAAATGTCTGTGGTCCGTAATGCGGAGTACAAACGACGCATGGCCAAGTACTACAATTCGAGGGTGAAGCCTCGTGCCTTCCAACCAGGAGACCTTGTCCTCAAAAAAGTGATTCTCGCCACAAAGGACTCTCGGGAAGGAAAGTTGGGTCCAAATTGGGAAGGTCCGTATCTCATAATAGAAGTGGTGAGACCGGGCACCTACAGGATCCAGAACTTTGAAGGAAAGGTCTTACCTCATCCATGGAATGCAGAACATCTGAAGAAATACTACCAGTAGCATCAGAAGATGATTAGAATAGTGAGGGTGTGAGACTTGATTTAATTTTTTAAAAAAATTTCTGTCAATATTGTTCAAGCAATGAATAAATGAAACATTCTATGTTTGTATTATGACAAAAAGTTGCATGTTCCAAAAGATAGACTTAAGTACAAAAGTCAGGCTACCTGCCTTTACAAAAAAAAAACAGAAGCAATAGTCCCTATGCTCTAATCACTCTCATCCCCCTCCTCATCGCTCTCCTCTGCATCGTCCTCAGCATCATCAGAGCTGCAGCCACCATCATCAGGCGCCTCCATCGGCACAAAGCCTGATATGTCAATATCTGGAAAGGCAGCCGAAATCTTCTCTCGAAGCTCCTCGTAGCCATCAATGAAGGCATCTGCAAGGCCAATTTGTAGGTCCCTCTCAGCTTGAGAAGCTCTCTCGTTCGCTGCCTTCATCTCTGCCTCCATAGCAACTTCTCTGAGCCTCGCCTTCTCAAGGGTCCGAGCAAGCTCAGCCTCACTGAGCGAAGCCCTCTCACGGGCCTTCATAAGCTCAGCCTCACTGAGCGAAGCCCTCTCACGGGCCTTCGTAAGCTCAGCCTCATTGAGCGAAGCCTTCTCACAGGTCTTCGAAAGTTCAACTTCTGCCTCGGCCGCCCTCTTAGTGGCTGCTGAAAGTCCGATCTCAAGCTCGCTCACCCTCTCACGGGCCGCAGCAAGATCAATCCCCGAAGCCCTACCAGCGGCTTCCAAAGCAGTAATCCTCTCTTGAGCAGTGCGGAGCTCTAGCTGCATAGCCTCCTTTTCTCGTCTCATCTGACCATAAGATTGGGCTCTCGACAGCAAGCAGATGGAAGCAGTAGAGACCTGAAGAGATAAGGGACGAGGAATGAGACGGTTAAAAAGAAATAAAGGGGTAACGGCCTGGAGAAAAAGGAATAAAGAATTAGGAATCTTTACCTGAGCCAGGCCCTCTACAAATGAGTCAATAACCCCCTCGGTGCCCAGGGCATTAACCCGAGAAGCCTCATGCGGTAGCACATATCTCCCTAGCCTTTCCCGCATCTCCCACGAATGACCCAGCATGGAACCAGTCCTAGCCGATACCCCTGTAGAAAGGTCCGGTTGTGGAGGACACAGTGGAGGTGCAGGAGGTGTAGCTGAAGAGGAAGACTGCGGGAAAGCAGTCTTGGCGGAAGAGATCCCTGCCGGAGGAGACACCATGGGTGAAGCCACTCGAGGAGGAGGCACCCGGGGCTCGGCGCAATTCGCTGGCGTAGAGGTTCTTGGAGAGACGTCCCTCATCCTCGCCGCCTTGGGAGAAGGGGTACCCCTATCCGAGAAGCGGGTCGAAAAGCGAGCTCCAATCATCTCTCTGCTTATCTCGATGCCTATTGAAGAGAAGTGTTATTCGAGTACGGCATATCAGGTAAACACACAAAACATTGCTAAAGTTGGAATGACTAACCTTTTCTCTTTGAAGCCGATCCCGGATGGAGAACACCAGTACCACCCAAAGACGAAGAGTCCGTAGGAGGTCCACTGGTCTTTCCTCTCTCCTTGGGAAGAAGGACTCCCAAGTCCTTGTCGGGGTGATCTCTCACCGCTTGCAGCTTACGCTCCTGCTCCGTGGAAAGAAAGGGAGGATCTGTAAATGATTACGTGACAGTGAGCACATGGATAATAACAAGGAAGAAATCAGAAAGAAAGCAGTCATAAAATGTACCTAGTCTCTTAGCGTCAATCCATCGGGTGGGTACCAAGGGTCGATCTGACTCAGCAACCCATTCTCCACCGATGAAGAAGAAGCGAGACTTCCAATCGTGGCAGTTTGAACGTAATCCCGTCAGCAGTTTTCCGCCCCTAGGGGTAAAATAGTACCATCCCCTGTGAGGGGCGGGGGACTCGATTAAACTGTAAGCAGCATGAAACTCGAGAGGAGAAGCGTCCTCTTGGTGTACTCTCCTCCACAGCTCAAGGAATCCGAGCATAACTCTCCACCCGTTGGGCGCTAATCGCCCTGGAGTTAAGGAGAAATAGTGAAGAATACGGCAAACTGGAGAGGGTATCGGAAACCTTAACCCTGCCTCGATCATCTCCTCATAAATGACAATGTCACCTGAGTAATCATCACAAGCTGGCTCGTCCGCCTCGGCCCGGCGGCACATCACAGTCGGGGGGATACAAACAGTAATCTTCAGAAGTTCACTATCTGTTTTAAGTACACTGAAAATACAGCTTACTTTGGATCCGCCATCCTCAACAATCACTTTTCCTTGATACTTTTTGCGACGACGCAAAATTCTACTTGATGATCCAGCTTCGCTCGCCCGTGCTGCAGCGGTCATGCTCCCGCCCGACGCTGCCACCGTCTCCGCACCTGATGCCGTCTCCCCGGGGCCTGCGGCGCCCGGGCCTGAAACCTTCGACCTACACTCAGTGCCTGCCTCGGTGACCGAGACTGCTACTGTGCTCGCCTGAACGGAGCCGCCCGCACCTGCAGCCATCACCTGCTGTCCTGCAGGCGTACCCGCCTGGGCAAGGCCGCCCTTGTCCAAGGACGGTGCCACGCCCGCACGTACGGTGACGCCCGCTGAGAGTGCCACCCCCGACGCCGCCCCCAAGCCGGCGCTCGTGCGTGTCAACGAGCCAGCAGTCGTCGCCCGTGTAGAGACGCCCACACCGCGTCCGCCGATGGGGCCCGCTGTGCCGCCCGAGCCAGCAGCGCCCACGCCGTCTGCGCCGGCGACCGCAGCACCCCCACCGGCCGCAGCGCCCCCGCCAGTGCCTGCAGCATCCCCACAGGCGCCGCCAGCGCCTGCAGCGCCCGCACCGGCGCCGCCAGGGCCAGCAGCGCCCCCGCCGTCGTCGCCCGCGCCAGCAGCACCCCTGCCGGCGCCGCCCGCGCCAGCAGCGCCCCTGCCGACGCCTGCAGCGCACGCACCGGCGCCGCCAGCGCCTGCAGCGCCCGCACCGGCGCCGCCAGGGCCAGCAGCGCCCCCGCCGTCGCCGCCCGCGCCAGCAGCGCCCCTGCCGGCGACGCCCGCGCCAGCAGCGCCCCTGCCGACGCCAGCAGCACCCTCCCTGGCGCCGCCCGCGCCAGCAGCGCCCCTGCCGACGCCAGCAGCGCCCCCGCTGGCGCCGCCCGCGCCAGCAGCGCCCCCGCCGGCGCCCGCAGCGCCCACACCGACGCCGCCAGCGCACGCCTCGCCCACGCCGCCTGGGCCCGCCGCGGTGGTCTGAACGGCGGTCCGTCCTGCAGTCGTCGTGCCCGCCAGTCCGGGGTCAACGTTGACCTCCACCTGCTTCTTCTTCATGGCACCTCTTGTTGCAGTGGAAGATGAATGGAGGAAAGAGAGGGGAAGGATGAAGAAAAGCTAAGATGGATGGAGGAAAGAGAGGGGAAGAAAAAATCTCTTTTTCTTTCTCTGGGGAGAGGAACAAATTAAGAGAGTGAAGTGGGTTTTCACAGGGCTTTTATAGCCTAGGGTTTCACAAACCCTACAAGGCCTTAGGATAAAAAAAAAAAAAAAGAAACCAGACATCAGAGGAGTCTCACGCTGGTAGGACACTCCTAAAAAATCCTTCTCCTTAGGGCTGGCGAAGAGCACAAGAAGCTTGCAGGGAGAGGAACGCGGCAACAGTTATTTGAATGGAAGAGAAGCCAGATATGCAAAATGCCCCCCTTTCAAAACTTCTTTGGGCGCGGGGCATTGAGGGGCAAATGATGAGTCCGGCCCAACTTGGCCCGATCTGTCATGAGCCAAAGCCCAAAGTTAATGGAGATCCGTTTGCAGTCCGGGCCCGTATCCACGATGCCCGGCCACGTCATAACAGTCCGGAGCGCTTCGGAAGCAGTCAGGCCACGTCCCGCTCTTACCAGGTCCAGCGGAGAATATCGCAACTGCCTCGCCAGTCGAGGACACCTCGAACGCTCCTCGTGAACCGTGCTGAGAAGTCTCCCCATCTGTTAGGGGAAGCTTATAAATACTAGAGCCCCTCGGTACTTGAGGGGCAGGCAATTATTATTTACTAGCAAAGCTCTCTCTCTCAAGTTGTAACCCTTGAATATTAATACATCCGGCAACCTCAGCCTTTCCGAAAGTGGACGTAGGTCACACTGACCGAACCACTATAAATCCCTCTCTCATCTTAATTTGCATTTATTACCATTATTACTTGACCGGTGGTGTCCTAACCAGAGTTTGACATCATCAGGTGCGATATTACAAGATTTTCATTATTATTTTATGTTTGTACCTGAGGCATCCATGGCATAAAATTAAAAATTAATCCCACAAAATTAATCCAACAAACTAGAATAGATGTTTGTACCTGAGGCATCCATGGCATGAAATAAAAAGATATACAAAGTAGACCATGACCCAAAAGGGTTGGTCCAAACTATCTCCAAATTTCTTTGGAGCATAAGATACGACTAGAAGGGGCAAAGGCATCAGGTCCAGGATAGTGGAGAAAAGCGGCGGCGATGGAGGCTCTCAAGGCATGGAGAACATCTTTATACTCTCTCAAGCTCTTGGTGCTATTGACTTCTCCTCCACCACAACTCCTATGATCACTGCCATCAGGTGCTCCTCCTCCTCCTCTACATCCCCTCGTCATTCCAGAATAGCCAGACCCTCCACCTCCACCTCCACCTCCATCTCCATGCGGTTCGCGCCATTCGTCTCAAGAAGGTATAAACATTCTTTTTATTCTCTTCTCCTTCATATTCACTTTTATAAGTTCAATAATATTCCATGAAGAGCATGTTTGGAACCAATTTCTGAAATTCTAATGAAATGATGATTATTATTAAAATTTCTGGATTCTTTCTATCATTGATTGGAATTCTGTTGGATTTCTTGGAGTTGGGTACTTGGGTTTGATGAGAAATCTTGAATTTCTGAATCCCACACAATAATAATAATAATAATAATAATAATAATAATAAAACCCAGTGTCTCAAATGGGTCCTAAAGAAAATTGGGAACCAAGCAAAGCAGCTTGACTCTGTCAATATGCAGCTTGGCAATGTAATGTTTTTCTTGTTTGTGAAAACGAAGTGGAATCTGGTCATGCTAGTTCTTTTATGGCTGATGCATTACCCAAGCCATTCATTGCTTTTCTTATGTAATTTTAGTATAACTCTTGCATACTGACTTCTTTTGGATCCTCCAGTTTTGGAAGGATGTTTTCCTACTTTCTCCTCTTATTAATATATCTGGTTACTAATAAAAAAAAAAAAGAAATGGGCTGTCTTGTCAAAATTCCAGGTGGAGGAATTAAAGAGTAAGGGCTTTGAACCTTATGCATATTTGTGGGAGAGGACGCATACTGCTAATCAGCTGCATGTTTTGTATGGACATTTGGCAAATGACAGAGTCTAACAGCGAGGAGGATTTAGTGTCCGTAGCAGGAAGAATTATCGCTCTTAGAGTGTTTGGTAAACTTGCTTTCTTGACTTTAAGGGACAATACAGGGACAATTCAGGTTTGTTTATTTATTTTACGGTTACTAGTTCTATCATGTATTTTATGAAGTAGACATGAAGATTAACTCCTTTCCGCTTTGCTAGATGTCATGCATATGTTATCTTTAGGGAATAGTGCAGTGTCTTCTTCCACTTTTCTAAATTATTGGAACATCTGGGCGTTCTTCTTTGAACGTGCTTATTTGCTGATGTAATGATATTAAAAAAAAAAAAATTTGATGTGATTTGAAACCGGTTCCTGTTTCTAAAAGTTGAGGCTTAGTTTTAGTTAGCAGCAGACTTGATATATACTATTATTGTATAGCAATGAGGAACCCATCCATTTAGTCCATCATCATGCTGTTGTCGAAAACTGCGCAAGTTGTGGCCCATGCTTCAGTGGTACATTGGATATTATGTAGTTTAAGGGGCACCAAGTAATTAGTTAGGCATAGTTTAGTTTTTTCACATGCAGAAATTTATAGATCAAGTGCTTGGATTTTTGCCGGGTTAGGTTATATTGTTTAGTCTTTTCTGATAGCCATTGAAGTTTTGGAGCATCTACAAGTATATTAAGATTTTAATTCATGGATTATTTCTTCTGTACACACGAATGTTGGATTTGACAATAACACCATTAGTAAAACAAAACAATACATTAGTTACACCAAAACTAAATAATACCTTTTCCACTGATCCTGTTATGTAATGAGCTAACTCGACATTTGCAACCATTGGGACATGGAAGAAGTAATGACTCTGAAAGATGTGCAAATTTCTTTAACTTTTTTCTACCCAGTTGTCCTTCCACTAGTGGTCATTTGTTGAAACTACCCATGACGAATCATCTCATATGAAATGAGGTTGATGTAATATTTTGGTCTATGCAGTGCAAATCAAAGATCAGAAGCTCTATGGGATTCAGTGACAAATATATTTTTTGAGAAAAACATTGATAATCTGGAAATTGTCATGCGCCTGCTGAGACCCGAATTATCAAGGTGGTCTAGATGCGTGGATTCTTGTGGTGGTCTGGTCTGGTCGGGGGGGGGGGGGGGGGGGGGGGGGGGGGTGGTTGAATAGCCGTTGTTACTTGGTAGTATCACTTTAGAAAAGTTGCATGACAGCAAAGAAGCTCTTTTAAGTAACTAGCTCTGGAGATTTGTGGAAGAACCAAATTGACTATGGAGAAAAACTAAAGGTTCAAAAATATGGGTCAAAGTCTCTCTCTCTCTCTTCTTCTTTTTTTTTTTTCTCTTTTTTGTGGGTGGGTGGGGGGAGTGGGGTTTTAGAATTTTCAAGTAGGCTCTCACATTGCTTCTTCTAATTTTTGGATTTTTCCTTGTTATGCAGTTTTGGATTCTGTTGTTTCTTCTTGTTTTTGTACTTATGCACTGTCGAGTCTGGCCAACACAATTTTAATGCCTTCCTTTAGGTTGCTTGTGGTCTAGTTATTATAATGGTTTTTGTTTATATGTGCATTGTTTGACTTTGGCAAATCAAGAACTTTGCTCAAGTAGTTGTACACTCTACTATTTTAAATGTCAATATGCCCTTTTAATTATGTTAAATGGTCCCATGCTGCAGTCTGTATGGTGCTGACGGCAGCTATTACCCGATTTCTTGTGTAGGACCCGCCACCCACCTCTGTCTTCTGGTCTATTAATATCGCACATACCCTATATAAATGAACTGTCCCAAGTTTCTTTTCGATCTGAGTTATATGCCTGTTTGAGTTGATAATTTGTGAACTATATAAATTATATTTTCTACACAATCAATCCAACAGTGTGTAGTACTCCATTTATAGTGAAAATGGGACAGTTTCAAGATGATTCCGAGTGATATGAACAGAGTGATCGCACAAAGGTGGGCATTGCACATGAGAAATAACATATTAGCTGCTGCCAGAACCATATTGGCAGCAGCACAGGTAGTATATTAATGAACAAGGATTACGCTAAACACAATGCATTATTGGTTCTTCCAGCTCTACTGTGAGAAGGAGAGGCTTCTACAAGATCAATTTGAGCCGTTAAAGACGCTCGTTGATATTGGTGATATATTAGGTGCCTGTGGCACAATAAAGAGGACTGAGAAAGGTAAGTCGTCAATTGAGCTCTTTCACGTGATTATTTTAATTCTTAATTCTTTAAACTTCTTATGGTACTTATGAAATGTGTAAGTGGTTAAGAATGACTTGATTGCCATTTATTATCATAAAAAACTATGATGTAAATTGTGAATTACTAAGTGAAAGTGGGTGCCTCGAAATGTAAGATAAAGATATTCTCTTTTGGAACAGAATCTCATCTTTAAAGGCTTCAGAGAGAAGTCAAGATATCCTTCCTTTTCTATTCCACAACACATATCCTTCCATTACATGAGAAATATTCATATGGAAGAAGCATTTAGTTCCATTCTTCTACAATTCTCTCTTCTGTTTCCAAATGCCCAATCATTGTTTGTGTAACATTTCTCTGAGATATTTTTTTCTTGTTGAGTGTTATGCTATTTATTTTTTACTTCCTCAACTTTGTGATTAATATGATATTTTCTACACTTATATTTTTCCCAGTGGAGCTTTCAGTTCTTATCAGATCTTTTGAGATCCTTACAAAATCCCTTCTCCTGTTACCTGATAAATATCATGGTCTAACTGATGTGGATAAACGTTATCGTCAATGGTGAGTTCCTTAATATTCTTTAGAATCTTTGGGACTACAATTTACATTAGTGTTCAAAAATAATTGTTAATGTATCATGTTCTTGAAACGGGATCATTACAAATGAGACCTTTTTTAGTATCCCTATATCCAAGAAAAGCACATCGAGTTTGTTGCGCAACTGATGTGGTGAAAGAACATAACAAACACATCTAAACGTATGCAACATGTGATAGTAGGCATGGGTCCAGAACAGACAGAAATATGGTGACCAATCATGCAGAACGGTGGCAAACTGTCTATTAATGAAGTAGACAACATCTGAAGCTTCAACCCTAAAATTAGATGGTACAAAAGAATCAACGCGCAATGTGTGAACAATGGCAAGAACATGCTGGTTTTCTCGTTCAGCAACTCCATTTGTTGTGGAGCGTGAGGACATGTTCCTTTATTCTTAAAAAAGATTGAAATTGGGTAGAAATATATGCTCCTCCTGCATTAAAACGCTGGACTTTGATTTGAGATGAAAATTTATTTCCAACCTGAGCCACAGATTCTTTAAATATGCGAAAGACGTCCTCATGAGTACTAAAAAAATAAACCCATGTATAGTGAGGGAAATCATCAATAAAAGTGATAAGTTGCTTATAACCACATTGCGAATGGACAGGAGCAGTCCCCATGCATCAGTATGTACCAACTTAAAACATGCATGGGAAACAATATCACAAAGGGAACAATGACAGTTTTGGCTTCACCATACAACAACTACCACATGATGCATTCTGAGAAGAGATTTGAAATTTATTATCAATCACACCATAGTAAAACTAGTGGCGGTCCCAGGATTTTCATTTGACTAGGGTGGACAATGGTCAAAGATAAAGTAAATTAAAATGACTTTCAACCAGTCCATATCCAAAAAGGAAGAAGAAGCAATGTTTGGTGCCTAAATAATTAAAATGGTCTTCAATCTGTCTATATCCAAGCCTCAGAAAGCAGATGAGCAAAATTATCATAAAAAAATTGACCACACTCATCCACACAACAATGTAAGGTTTCCAAGAGTAGGTATTTTTCTTAAACATTTCCAGAAATTCAGATAATAGAGTATTCAAAGTTTCAAACCTCTAAAAGACTAAAACCAACACTGCGTTCTTACAAAATACCAAGTTATGTAATTTCATATCAACAGTGTTTCCATACCATAACGTCTCTTTCCACAATGAAAGCAAGAAGAAAATTGCCTTCAATATCTCATCCCAAATGGGCAATGGCATAAATAACGTGACACTACCACCATGGATTGTGGGATTGAAGGGAACTCTGGACTATAGTACATTCAAAATGCTCACCCAATCTCACCAAATCAAGGAACCCCAAATCCCACACATTCAGCACCATTGCTCAATCAACAATCCCGGTCCTTCGCCATCTTGGGTCTCCCTCTGCATCCTCGGCTAGCCAGTCTCCCTCCCCTGGAGGCCATGACCGACAAACAAAAAAAATTAAGATTCTTCAAATCAGAACTGAAACTCTTACTCCCACAAATCCATACGCTTAACAACCCCAAAACTTCAAAATCAAATAACGAAGAAAAGTAAATAAAACAGAACATAATCAAACAAAAACTGATAAGATCAACAACTACAAAGATCATTACTGATGAAAAATGATGATTATCACCAATCCCGGAAAAGAATTACACTTCCTGTTGCTTTCAGAACATTCAAAGATGGATCGTTTTCGAATAAAAGGAAGCCATTTTCAATTCAGATCAATTATACAACAGATCTGGTTCTTAGAAACCCTAACATATATATTGGAAATGCACTTAAAATGTGATGGGACAATAAAGATCGAGAGATCGGGGTTTTGCATCCCATCTTCTTGCAATTCCAGCAGTCATATCCATAAAAAGGAGTCACAAACTGCATTGAACCCTTTGAACGAGAATTGATTTTAGGGCTGTCTAGGGTTTTGACATGGAACAACACACAAGGGGAGAGGGAGAGAGACTTACCTCGTAGAGTCACAGTCGACCGACTGTCACTAATGAGGAGACATTGACGGTAGTGAAGAAGGGGTGGCGCAATTGTTTTTCAGGGTTCCCTTTCACCAATGAAGTAGGGTTGGCGCGAGTGTTGTGAAATAAGTAGGGCATGAGCCAATGGCTCATTACCATTCTTTGGGGAATTTTGGATCTGATCTGGGGTGACTGCTCCATATGGTCTGAAGGTGGGTCTCCCCCTGTGTAAAGCATAGCTAACAGTCAATCTTTATGTAATTATCTAGAATCTTGTGCAACACAAGAAAATGTACAATTTGGTGGTCAAAGAGACACTGGATGCTATGTTCTTTCACAAGTAGGACTGCGATATTTTTTGGAGATTCTACATATGCCTATTTTTTCACATTTACCCTTGGTTTCATCTCTCAAAGCTCTTCCATTTCTTTGCCATTCTTGTTTAGGACATTTTTCTTTTGATAAATTGAAGTCTTTCGTTTCTAGTGAATGTTTAGGACCACATGAATTCGCAAGTTCAAGTCTTCTTTGTCAAAACACACACACCCTGGGAGTAATACTATCAAACTGTAGACCCATGGATTGATCCCTGGGCATGTGTGTGATATCGAGGTACCAACACCACTCAACCAAGAGTGTGTTGGCATCTTTAGGGCCATTTTGTTTCAATTAGAATACATAGAAATTCATAGTTAAATGAGCTCCACAATAGGATTATTAAAGGAGTGAAGTGAATGATATAGGGTGGGGGGTGGAGGATATTAGAAAACACTGTAGATGGGAACTTTGACTTTCCTAGGATTTGAATTACTTGGGCGATGTTTGGATATTCATTTCCTCGCTTCCCTTGATTCACTTTGATTAAAGTGGAGGTAATTTGATGATAATTTTTATATATTCACCCTTTGGATATTCATTTCCTCGCTTCCCTTGATTCACTTTGATTAAAGTGGAGGTAATTTGATGATAATTTTTATATATTCACCCTTTAACTTATGGCATGTATTCCTATGTATTTAATTCCGATGCATCCTTAAGAGTCACAAGGAGGAAAAAGAAAAAGGCCCTGGAGATGGGCGTAGAGGGCTGGGGCTTATTTTTTTAAGACATGCTTCTTGGAAAGTAATCTATGGTGGTGGATCTGATGATGATCGAGTCTATATTTTAACTTGTGTACATTTTTTTTAAATTGGATATCTAGTATGATATGCTAATGGAATCCAAATCAATGGCAGGGACTGGGAATTGATAGACTGGTGATGCTATTAACCGACTCCCCCAGCATCCGAGATGTTATTGCTTTCCCGGTTCTCAAGATTCAGCAGTAGCTTTCACTCGTGGAAGAGAACTGAATTCGAACAGGTGTCTGCTTGTGAGTGCACGTGTTTTTTTTTTTTTACATCATAGGAGGCCCATGTGTAATTTGTTGTTTTGGAACCGCTGCTTGGTAATCTCTTCTAAAATAATTTAATTTTTATTCTTTAAATTGACATTGTGTTGGTCTTTATCAACAAATTGCACAAATATGTTCCCGAAAAAAAAAAAAAAAAAAAGAAAACAAATGCACACATTACACAATATATGTACTGTTGAATGAATATGGGGCTGAAGTGTGGTCATATTGCAGTGATTTATTGAGTTTACTCTTCAATTCATCAATCTGGGAATTTGTTAAGTATTGGAATGAAATCTTCATTAAATATTTATTTTTTTCTAACAAGTGGTTCGAATGTCAGGCCATCAGTGTAGAAGCCAAAGCAAAATTGGGGTTTTGGTTTGTCGTCTTGTAAGTATCTACTGCGCGCTAGTTTTTGGTTGCTTACGAGTAGTGATGAGACATTCTTACCTATCAAATTGCGATTTCCATTATCGATAGTGCCAAGGATAAAATTACGGTGATTAATTCATGTAGAGATCTCTCAACGCAAGATCAGGTCAAGTGATCTTGTACGCCAGGAATAGTGCCAAGGATAAAATTACTGTACTGCTGCTTAAAAAAAAAAAAGAATAGGTAAGGATGTAATCTCTTGAAGCAAAATCAGGCCATGTAATCCTACGAGACGACAAAAATTTGTGGCCTCTCATGAGTTGTATTGGATACGAAGGATGGCAATATTACATAAAACAGTTCTCGCACAACAAAGGCATTGATAAGCACCCAACCACTTCTCTTTATATGCTAAATATTGGATACACAGAAATTTCTCAATAATGGAGAATATGGAAAGTGGGGAAACACGAACATCAAAATTTTTGGGTATACAACAAAAGTACTTATTTAACCACTCTAAATATTTGAAAGCAGCCTTCAAACTTCCTGGCTAATAAATAAAGCTTATAAGTGAATACAAAACTAGATTAAAGCTCTCAATGACTTAAAAAAAATAAATAATAAAAAGCTTGCAATCAGACCCTTCAGACTCAGGCCTGCCGTAGGGCCAATTTCTGATTTATGAATCATTTTCAGCTGAGCAGATTTCTCCTTCACTCTGCCAAATGCAATTTGTAAGGTTATTGATGCCCCCCAAGCATGCAAGGGAATTGAATTAAACCTTGCTTGCACGGTTAAATATGAACTGCTGATGACACCTATGCCAGCTTACGATGTGCCAACAGACTTGACTCAACCATTGTAAGAGCTGACTGCAGCCATCATCAGAGTCAATCTTTATCATCAGAACTATTAAATGTTATCTTTGTAGACTTGGGGGCCTTGGCCGAAGTCTCTTCAAAGTGTGCCCCATATAATTTGGACTCCTGCAGCAAGAAAGTATGGCATTTATAGTTTTTAACATTTTAACATGACACAGGCCAACAATAAGATCGGCACATGCATAGATGCACGGACTAGTACAAAAGTCCTAACCTTTTTCTTTATATGAGTGCCGAATTTCATGAGTGCTGCTAGTACAATCTGCCCAGCTTCTCTGAGAACGTTAACAAGCTCCCCGGCAAGGCCCTGTAATCATATATTGGCGAGGCTCCTTTTAGTTAAAAAAAATATAATGACCGTATCCAAAAGGAAAAATAAAAGAAAAGGATAAAAAAAATTAGGTCAAATGAAAAAGAATAATATTAATAAAAAAAAAGATATATTACGGCATGTGAACCCCACCCATTTTGACATGAACCAACCCACCAGCCCTTTTGCCACCCCTGCAACCAATACTCCCCTGATTGAACAGAGGACTCTCCAAATGAAGGGTCCTTTTGTCTAGTTTTTTTCATAAGTTCATCTTCATTAAACTAAGCGGCAGCATACGAACCTTTGCAGTTATACTAAAAAAAAAAAAAAAACCTCTCTCCATGGCTACAATGTAAATGGCAATGCTCTCCCTCTCTCTCTCTCACTTGCCACTGCCATAGCCTTCTCAACGGGAGATTCAGACGGTTAGGCTATAGAGGCAATGCAAGTTATGCCCTCTAGGGCTGCTTAAAAATGATATATGATATTATCTTTATCATGGGGCACGAATGCATGATTTTGGGTCCTCACTATGGTGTCAAAGACATTCGGATCAATGAGGCATAACTTAAAAAAGACTGATTAACTTCTGTGTAGCCAATTTATGAAGTATGTTGGGTCTCACCGCCTTCACAGAAATCAAAGTCACTACATGGAGAAAGATTGTGTGTACCGCTGGTTGTTATTCTTTTTTCTCAGTTCATTGTTTTCCATTCAGTTTAGTAAACAAGAAGGGGGAAAAAAGGAACACTTTCTTCTTTCTTTTTTTTTTTGCTATTAGTAGATATGTATAAAAGACAGAGATTACAAGAAGTTTATACTCACAGACAAGCAAAGAGAGGAACGCTACCTCCTAATTTTCCATGGATGTTCATATAAGATTTCAATAGTATTTTGGGAGATCCACTATAAAAAAGGAGACCTTCCATACACTTTCACTTGAGCACCTATTCTCCTGAAACCATAAACCCAAACTTTTTTGTTTCAAATGGATCCATCTTCCTTCAAGAGTTTGGAAGTTTCTCTTAACTCAAAAGTGTAAAACACTCAACGCATCCAGAATGTTTCTGGGCTCAGAGATGGTCAAAATAGACAGCACCACTAAATCATTAACTGATAGACCCCCAAATGGTAGGCCACTGCTAGCAATTCTTCAACACGTTTTATAACACCGTATTGACACATTCCCCAGCACCCTTGTCCACTGACACTCCATCTCCATCTGTGGTGAACACCTGCCCGTTTGGCATCAATCCTCAGCCAAGAAGATATCTGTTTTGAAAATGAGTTGTGCTGAGGATGAGCATCACAAAACTTGTATGCATTAGAGAATAAAAAAAATATTATTAAGAATATTCATCCAGATGTCATATATTTTCATAAAAAATAACCATAAAAGTAGAAAAAACATAAATCACTCCACATGGAACATAAGCAATATGAAAAGCACATGGGGTCCGTTTGTTTGCATGGAATTGGATTTCTATGAATCCTAAGAAATTCATTCTAAGAGGAATGAAAATTAATTTCACACTTCCAGCTCCTCAACCTGCTCTGTCACTTCTATCTGATAATGCTCTCATCACATCTTCA
Source organism: Umbellularia californica (assembly GCA_028538565.1). Classification (NCBI taxonomy): domain Eukaryota; kingdom Viridiplantae; phylum Streptophyta; class Magnoliopsida; order Laurales; family Lauraceae; genus Umbellularia; species Umbellularia californica. Next base: position 74,583,763 of record JAPQWN010000006.1, on the reverse strand, counting down.
TTAGCCAACAGTTCCATACTCAATGTAAAACACCCTACTGATGTGTGGCAATAGTCATTGGACATGTTCTATCCACTGCTCATACATGGTGCCTATCCAAACTTGTCACGACTAGGGCCCGAGATCCGGTAACCCCCAGCCGTGAGCCCATACTTACTCCCGTAAATCCCGAATCAACCGAAGTTAAAAATGAGATCCACAAGGGATAACATCTCAAAAACCTGACAATTACAATTCTGCGGAAACAATTTCATTTGACAATATCAACTTACGATTTACATGTATACAAAGTAATGTCCTTTATACATGTATCATTGAACCCTTTACCTGTCAATCATACTTGTCCAAAACATTATACAAGGTCAATTAATTACATACCAAAACGATTATACAAAAGAATAATCTCTCAATTGTTTCTCAAATTATTTTCACAAAATGTTTCTATCTCCTTTCCGCTCTCGAATACCCATCTCAGACAGTATCTCGGCCATTCCATTCGTTTAGCCCTCCTGGAGGAACCTGAGCGGTCTCCTCCGCTCCCGCCTGAGGCGCTGCCGCACCGGCAATGGCAAACGGGCCTGTAATGCCATCAATAACACTAATGAACACGACGGTTCAACAATGTATAAACAATTCTTGTAATAGCATGTTAATTCATGAGTTAGATTCATTCAATATAGCAATAACAGTTCCAATCCTAGATGAGTCTAGAAAGTTCCTACCATAACAATAAGTCGACATGAAAGTCAATCATGTGGACATGTATAGGGTGGCCACTACCATAGCATTCATTTCATTACATTTACCATCTTCCCACAAGGGAAGGATTCATTATTACCATCTTCCCTCAAAGGAAGGATTCATTATTACCATCTTCCCTCAAAGGAAGGATTCATTATTTCCATCTTCCCTCAAAGGAAGGATTCATCTTCCAAACGGAAGGCATCGATCAATACCCATAGATACAATCGGAATTTAGTGGGACTTACTAGTGTCCGGGCCAGGGACAACTAGCATCACCACGGAGCTCCGGAACGCCCCCAAATCCATCTACTGCAGTAGGATTAGACATATGTCTCATTTATTCATTCATTGAACTCATTTAAAGTTCTAAAACAATAGCTAGGTAGTGCCAGACTCAAGGGTGAATACTTTTCAGTGAGCAATCCATCTCTGGATTCAATTCAGTTCCAAGATTCCCATAATAACAAGGGAATTGAATAATAGTGTTACCAATCTCATTAGATTAGGACACAATGTTACAATAAGGAATCACTAGATAATCATGATTCCATTTAATTCTATCTTAAATCCAAACAACCATATAGATATAACCAACGGTACTAAATGCACGTGTTATTCATGATGAGCATCACATTTATATTTGGTGTGTGCATTATAGTCCCCGTAGTTAACGTCCATGGAAGTCTAGACCCCAATTTATTAATTGTGAATTTCTCCCTTCACTATCCTTAATTCTCAATAATTTCAATTTACTTCGTGATTAGTCTTCGAACTAATCCGGGAGCATTTATACTCACAAGGAGTGCTCCAAACTTATGCAAAAATCCAAAAATCCAAAATCCAAATTTTTACTCACAATTAATGTGTTGGCCAATGTCGGTCAGCTCGGCGGTTACCCAGCGGTTAGCCACAACTCAGATGGCGGCTAGCCGGAACCTACTTGGCGGCTAGCCGAATTTCGACTTGCGGCTAGCCGAAATTTCGGCGGTTAGCTCACGGCCAGCTTTCCAGAAGCTGACATTTCTGTCTCAATTTTTCGGTCACCTTACGGTTACCTTGCGGCTAGCCGAAATTTCAATTTCAGCTAACCGAAATTTCAACGGTTAGCTTTCCAGAAGCTGTCATTTTGACAGGAATTTCTGACTCAATTTCGGTCAGGTCGCGGTCACCTCACGGTTAGCCGAAATTTGGATTTCGGCTAACCGAAATATGGCGGTTAGCTTTCCAAAAGCTCGCCCATTTATGGATTCCGGCGGTTAGCTTCACGGTTAGCCTCGCGGCTAGCCGAAACCCACCCAGAATCCCATTTCCAAGCTTCAGAACTTCTGAAGCATCTCTGAAAACTGAGTTCCTTGAACTCTAGTCCTTCCAATCAATCAATAAGAATCCAAGGAAACGTATGGATACTAGGAGTAACCTCTATAACCTTCTATTTCATCTTCACTCATCATCCATTCACAATAATACTTCTAATATCCATTAATCTCTACATTCAACCCATAGAAATCCTACAAATTGCTACAATGGTTAACATTAATCACAAAAAGATGTTTATACTTGCCTCTTGTAGTCAATGCACTCAAAGCCCTCTTAATAGCTTGGCTTGAGCTCAAAATCCCCAAATCTCAACCCTAAATCCATGAAACATGCAAATATACAAATCCTTAAGCTATATGCGCTAGAAACCTCTTCTAATCACTCATTACAACTTGAAAACTTACTAAAAGTTCCAAGAACTTACTTGTAATTCAATGGAAGAGGAAACCTTGAGGTCTTCTCCAAGCTTTACTCTTCAACAATGGGGAAAGAAGGCTCAAGGAAGAAGATGAAGATGGATGGAGTAGCCCACTCCACTCCAATCACTTCATAAAGCTCCAAATCTCCACACCCAATGGAGAGAAAATGGAAGAACGAAGAAGAGGAAGGTCTGCCCAGGGTTCGTTGACGATAGAATAAACGAATGAATCATTCATTCATTCATTTCATTCTAATATAAGGGCCCTTTTACACAAAAGCCCCCTTCTCTTAACCATTATCACATTTTAAGTCAAATGGAACCCCACTTGGTCCATTTGAGGTCAAATGAAAACACGCGTACTATGAAAGTTAACGTACTATTCGAGATACACGCGTTGGTATCAAGAATTTCCGTATTCGACGAAATACGCGTAAACTCGTATTTACGAAAAAGTCATTGGCCTTGCTTATTTGACTCTAAACTCACTTCTAATCCACTCAATACCACTCAAGTCCATTCCATTATGCTTAATGCATCATTTGAGAGTAATTTGTCTCTCTTTGGTTATTAATCTTCATTAACTCAATTATTCGTGCTTATTTGGCATTAATCTTAATTAATTAGCCTTAATCATGATTAGTTCGGGTCAGGGTGTAACATTCCCCTAAACTTTTAGAACCATTCGGTCCTCCGAATGCAATACAATTCAATAGTCAATTAAAATATTCAAATTTACCTGAACGAATAGCTCTGGATACTTTTGAGCCATTTGTTCCTCAAGCTCCCATGTCGCTTCACTGGCTTCATGATGATCCCCAAGGACTTTAACCCATTTGATTGTCCTTGTGCGAAGGACTTGCTCCTTGGTATCAATAATCTGAATCGGCTTCTCAACATATGTGGTATTTGGCAAAACTTGTATCTCTTCATGCTGAATGATATGCGAAGGATCTGCCACATATTTTCTAAGCATCGACACGTGGAATACATTGTGAATACCGGAAAGCTCCGGTGGAAGCTCTAGGCGATAAGCCACATCTCCAATTCTACTTTGGATCTTGAAAGGTCCGATAAATCTCGGTGAAAGCTTACCTTTCTGTCCGAACCGAATAGTACCTTTCATTGGAGACGTCTTCAAGAACACCAAGTCATCAATGGCGAACTCTAGATCACGCCGACGATTGTCAGCATAGCTTTTCTGCCTTGATCGAGCTACCTTTAGTCTCTCTTGCACTTTCTGAACCCTCTCTGCTGTCTCAGCAATGATAGTAGGACCATGGAAACTCTTTGTTCCAACCTCTTCCCAGCTTATTGGAGTCCTACATCTCCGACCATACAATGCTTCAAAAGGTGCCATTTCAATGCTGGAGTGATAGCTATTATTGTATGCAAACTCTCACAATGCTAGGTGTTCATCCCAATCACTACCAAAATCCATTACACTGGCACGAAGCAAATCTTCTAGGGTCTGAATGGTCCTCTCCGATTGTCCATCTGTCTGAGGGTGATATGCGGTGCTAAACCGAAGTCTAGTACCCATTGAATTTTGAAAGGACTGCCAAAATGTGGAAACAAACCGACTATCTCGATCCGAAACAATCGAGACCGGTGTTCCATGCAATCGAGTTACCTCTCCGACGAACAACTTGGACATATCTTTGAAACCCATATCTTTCCTAAATGGAATGAAGTGTGCGGACTTTGTCAGCCGGTCAACGACCACCCATACGGTGTCATGCTGTCTCCTCGTCCTTGGTAAGCCAGAAACAAAGTCCATAGTCAAGTGTTCCCACTTCCACTTAGGTATCTTCAGAGGATGAAGTAGTTCAGGCGGCTTCTTGTGCTCAAACTTTACACGCTGACATGTTAAGTAGGAAGACACATAGTGTGCTATCTCCCGCTTCATGTTATTCCACCAGAATCTGTCCTTGAGGTTTCTATACATTTTAGTGCTTCCAGGATGTATAGAATACCGTGTATGATGAGCTTCAAACATTATTGCCTGTTTCAAATCCTCTTGTGCTGGCACACATAATCTGTCCCTGAAATACAAGACTCCTTCCACTAATGCAAAATCTGGTCTAGTGGCAAGGTTGTCCTTGATCTTCGCCAATTCAAGGTCTTGAAATTGCCTATCTTTGATTTCCGTGATAAGCATTGGCTCGAAGACGGACATCGTTGCAAACATCACTTTACTGTCTACCATCTCAATGGACAAGTTCATATCTTTGAATTCTTCAATTAAATCCCATTCACCAACTAGCGATGCCAAGTCGGCAGATTTCTGACTCAAAGCATCCGCCACTACATTACCCTTTCTTGGCACATATGTGAATGGAAAATCATAGTCCTTGATGAGCTCTAACCAATGACGTTGTCTCTGATTGATATCTTTCTGAGTAAACAAGTATTGGAGACTTCGGTGATCGCAATGGACTTCAAATATTTCTCCGTACAAGTAGTGTCTCCACTGCTTTAAAGCAAACACAACCGCCGCGAGCTCCAAATCATGCGTCGCATAATTTTTCTTGTGCTCATTCAACTGACGCGAACCGTAGGCAATCACCCTACCATTCTGCATCAACACACATCCCAATCCAATACCTGAAGCGTCTGAGTAAACCACGTATCCTCCCCTTCCTTCAGGCAATGCTAAGATTGGGGCTGAAACTAATCTTTGCTTCAAAATCTGAAAGCTAGACTCGCATTTATCATCCCATTAGAATGGAATGTTCTTCCGAGTCAATCTCGTTAATGGAGCTGCTATCTTAGAGAAGTCCCTTACGAATCTTCTGTAATAACCTGCCAACCCTAAGAAGCTCCGAACTTCTGGCACATTCTTCGGACTCTGCCATTTAGTAATTGCTTCGATCTTAGCTGTGTCAACAGCCACCCCATCTCTGGTAATTATATGACCCAGAAATGACACCTGCTGCAGCCAAAAATCACATTTCTCCAACTTTGCATACAACTGATTATCTCTTAGGATCTGCAAAGCTGTCTGTAGATGCAGTGAATGCTCTTGTTCTGACTTTGAATATACCAGGATGTCGTCAATGAAGACAACAACAAACTGGTCCAGGTACGAAGCAAAAACTCTGTTCATTAAGGCCATAAAAACTGCAGGTGTATTTGTTAGACCAAAAGGCATTACTAAGAATTTATAGTGGCCATATCGAGTCCTAAATGCAGTCTTCTGCACATCTTGATCTTTAACTCGAATCTGATGATACCCAGATCGAAGATCAATTTTGGAAAAGTAAGCTGCACCCTGGAGTTGATCAAACAACTCATCAATTCTAGGCAACGGATATCTATTCTTGATTGTTACTTGGTTTATTTGCCTATAGTCAATACACATACGAAGGGTGCCATCCTTCTTCTTCACAAACAGCACAGGTGCTCCCCAAGGTGAGACACTTGGCTGGATAAAACCCTTGTCCAATAACTCCTGTATTTGTTTCTTCAGTTCAAACAATTCCGACGGTGCCATTCTATATGGTGCCTTTGATATTGGTGCAGTACCTGGCACAAGTTCTATAGTGAAGTCTACTTCCCTTGCTGGAGGTAGACCTGGCACTTCATCTGGAAATACGTCTGGAAACTCACAGACTACCGGAATGTCCTTCAACTCCGGCACAGGCTTCTTCTCAGAAATAAATGCAATGTAGCCTTCACAACCGCTATGTATTAACCGTTCAGCCTTGAGTGCTGAGATAAGCCTGGTATCATATTTCTTCCGAACTCCTTCAAACATTACACTGGCATTGGCCTCATCCACTTTGAAAGTGATGATTTTGCGGAAACAGTCTAAACAAGCTCTGTACTTTGCAAGCCAATCCATGCCAAATATTATATCAAAATCGTTCATTGTTAACAACACCAAATCAGCTGGCATTGGTACTTCCCCAATTTTTACACTACATTGCGGGATGTACAACTCACACACTACTCGTTTTCCTAACGGAGTAGTTACAACAAAATCATAAGGCAATTGCATTACCCGCTCTTGAATATCACAACAAAATGAGGGTGCTACAAATAAATGAGTAGACCCGGGGTCAAACAAAGCAATTGCAGGTCTATTGTCTACCAGAATTGTACCTTCAACCACATTAGTGGCAACTTCTGCTTGTTCACGATTCACCGCATAAGCCCTTCCTACAAGCTGTGGCCTATTTTGCTGTGGCTGTTGCCTTGGTTGCCATTGACGCTGCTGGCCTTGACGTGGAGGCTGCTGCTGCCTGGGAGGAGCTGGTAAAGCCAATTGTCGTGGAGGAGCAGGAATCACTGCTTGCCCTTGAGCAGGCTGCTGATATGGAGCTCTATTATCTCTCCCGCCTCTTGGACACTGCGCCATTCTGTGCTCCAAGGAACCACAGACTAAACATGCTCCGGTTGTCCTCCAACACGCCTCAGTTCTATGAGCTTTGCCACAAGTCTCACAGACTGGCCTATTTTCCGTTCGTGCAGCTAACTTTTGCCTCTTGTTCTTGTTCCTATGTTGTCCTCCTTTCTTAAACCAGGAGCCAGTAGTGCTACTACTACTCCTCTTGGTACTCTCAACCATCTCTTCTCTATGCACTTCTTCAGCTGTAAAAGCTCTATCAATTGCTTCACCAAATGTAGTGGGCTTATTAGATGTCACTACCATTTTCTTGTACGTGGGATTCAAACCATGAAGGAACCTCTTCACCTTCTTTGCCTCGGTATCTACCAAGTCGGTAGCATACTTAGACAATTGCAGAAAAGTGTGCACATACACAGACACGGTCATCTGTCCTTGCTTCAGATTCAGGAATTCCGATTCCTTCCTCTATTGGATGTGTTCTGGCACGAACTTCCTTCTAAACTGCTCCTTGAAGGTCTCCCAAATGTCCTCTCCTGATGCTGCCATGAGAGTATCACTAATATTCTTCCACCATGTTTTTGCCTCTTCCCTCAACATGGATGTGGCAAGCTGTATCCTCTGGATCTTCGTGCAGGTTATAGTACCAAACACATCACCGGTGTGTTCTAACCACTCATCTGCCAATACAGCACTTTCGATGCCACGGAACTCAGTAGCTCCTCTCTTCCGGAATTGCTCATAAAGGACATTAGGGTCCTTTTCCTTAGATTGCACCACCACTTGTGTCCCCACATTAGTAGGTGGTACAGGTGGAGCTTACAACTGAGCATGTATTTGAGCTTGCATCTGATTCTGCGTTTCCAATAAGGAGGCTATTTGGGTTTGCATTCCCATCTGGGCCTCATGGCTTTTGGCCATCTGCTCTCTATGTTGAGCTTGCATAGCCACCTGAGCTTCATGGCTTTTAGCCAGTTGCTCTCTATGTTGAGCTTGCATTGTCACTTGTGCCTCATGGCTCTTTACCAACTGCTCTAGTATAGCAGTCATTCTCGCATCAGTATTCGATGGTTGAGGAGGAGGTGTAGAACCATCATTAACGGGAATTTCAACAAAGTTACCGCTCCCCGATCCAGATGCCATCTGAAAACAATAAGGAAGGTAAGATACACATCTCTACCCTTCCATAATATACACATCACATGTAGCAAAGACAATAACACAAATCCAAGAGTGGATTTGTACGCAACTCAACGTTCCTCACCACGTCCTTACAGTTTTCTAACTCTTTTAAGTTTTCTTTTGTTCTTAACTTTAGCTCTGATACCATACAATAAGTATGTCACGACCCGGTCCCGAGATCCGGTAACCCGAGCCGTGAGCCCATACTTACTCCCGTAAATCCCGAATCAACCGAAGTTAAAAACGAGATCCACAAGGGATAACATCTCAAAAACCTGACAATTACAATTCTGCGGAAACAATTTCATTTGACAATATCAACTTACGATTTACATGTATACAAAGTAATGTCCTTTATACATGTATCATTGAACCCTTTACCTGTCAATCATACTTGTCCAAAACATTATACAAGGTCAATTAATTACATACCAAAATGATTATACAAAAGAATAATCTCTCAATTGTTTCTCAAAATATTTTCACAAAATGTTTCTATCTCCTTTCCGCTCTCGAATACCCATCTCAGACAGTATCCCGGCCATTCCATTCGTTTAGCCCTCCTGGAGGAACCTGAGCGGTCTCCTCCGCTCCCGCCTGGGGCGCTGCCGCACGGGCAATGGCAAACGGGCCTGTAATGCCATCAATAACACTAATGAACACGACGGTTCAACAATGTATAAACAATTCTTGTAATAGCATGTTAATTCATGAGTTAGATTCATTCAATATAGCAATAACAGTTCTAATCCTAGATGAGTCTAGAAAGTTCCTACTATAACAATAAGTCGACATGAAAGTTAATCATGTGGACATGTATAGGGTGGCCACTACCATAGCATTCATTTCATTACATTTACCATCTTCCCACAAGGGAAGGATTCATTATTACCATCTTCCCTCAAAGGAAGGATTCATTATTTCCATCTTCCCTCAAAGGAAGGATTCATCTTCCAAACGGAAGGCATCGATCAATACCCATAGATACGATCGGAATTTAGTGGGACTTACTAGTGTCCGGGCCAGGGACAACTAGCATCACCACGGAGCTCTGGAACGCCCCCAAATCCATCTATTGCAGTAGGATTAGACATATGTCTCATTTATTCATTCATTGAACTCATTTAAAGTTCTAAAACAATAGCTAGGTAGTGCCAGACTCAAGGGTGAATACTTTTCAGTGAGCAATCAATCTCTGGATTCAATTCAGTTCCAAGATTCCCATAATAACAAGGGAATTGAATAATAGTGTTACCAATCTCATTAGATTAGGACACAATGTTACAATAAGGAATCACTAGACAATCATGATTCCATTTAATTCTATCTTAAATCCAAACAACCATATAGATATAACCAACGGTACTAAATGCACGTGTTATTCATGATGAGCATCACATTTATATTTGGTGTGTGCATTATAGTCCCCGTAGTTAACGTCCATGGAAGTCTAGACCCCAATTTATTAATTGTGAATTTCTCCCTTCACTATCCTTAATTCTCAATAATTTCAATTTACTTCGTGATTAGTCTTCGAACTAATCCGGGAGCATTTATACTCACAAGGAGTGCTCCAAACTTCTGCAAAAATCTAAAAATCCAAAATCCAAATTTTTACTCACAATTAATGTGTTGGCCAATGTCGGTCAGCTCGGCGGTTACCCGGCGGTTAGCCGCCACTCAGTTGGCGGCTAGCCGAATTTCGACTTGCGGCTAGTTGAAATTTCGGCGATTAGCTCACGGCCAGCTTTCCAGAAGCTGACATTTCTGTCTCAATTTTTCGGTCACCTTACGGTTACCTTGCGGCTAGCCGAAATTTCAATTTCGGCTAACCGAAATTTCAGCGGTTAGCTTTCCAGAAGCTGTCATTTTGACAGGAATTTCTGACTCAATTTCGGTCAGGTCGCGGTCACCTCACGGTTAGCCGAAATTTGGATTTCGGCTAGCCGAAATTTGGCGGTTAGCTTTCCAGAAGCTCGCCCATTTATGGATTCCGGCGGTTAGCTTCACGGTTAGCCTCGCGGCTAGCCGAAACCCACCCAGAATCCCATTTCCAAGCTTCAGAACTTCTGAAGCATCTCTGAAAACCGAGTTCCTTGAACTCTAGTCCTTCCAATCAATCAATAAGAATCCAAGGAAACGTATGGATACTAGGAGTAACCTCTATAACCTTCTATTTCATCTTCACTCATCATCCATTCACAATAATACTTCTAATATCCATTAATCTCTACATTCAACCCATAGAAATCCTACAAATTGCTACAATGGTTAACATTAATCACAAAAAGATGTTTATACTTGCCTCTTGTAGTCAATGCACTCAAAGCCCTCTTAATAGCTTGGCTTGAGCTCAAAATCCCCAAATCTCAACCCTAAATCCATGAAACATGCAAATATACAAATCCTTAAGCTATATGCGCTAGAAACCTCTTCTAATCACTCATTACAACTTGAAAACTTACTAAAAGTTCCAAGAACTTACTTGTAATTCAATGGAAGAGGAAACCTTGAGGTCTTCTCCAAGCTTTACTCTTCAACAATGGGGAAAGAAGGCTCAAGGAAGAAGATGAAGATGGATGGAGTAGCCCACTCCACTCCAATCACTTCATAAAGCTCCAAATCTCCACACCCAATGAAGAGAAAATGGAAGAAAGAAGAAGAGGAAGGTCTGCCCAGGGTTCGTTGACGATAGAATAAACGAATGAATCGTTCATTCATTCATTTCATTCTAATATAAGGGCCCTTTTACACAAAAGCCCCCTTCTCTTAACCATTATCACATTTTAAGTCAAATGGAACCCCACTTGGTCCATTTGAGGTCAAATGAAAACACGCCTACTATGAAAGTTAACGTACTATTCGAGGTACACGCGTTGGTATCAAGAATTTCCGTATTCGACGAAATACGCGTAAACTCGCATTTACGAAAAAGTCATTGGCCTTGCTTATTTGACTCTAAACTCACTTCTAATCCACTCAATACCACTCAAGTCCATTCCATTATGCTTAATGCATCATTTGAGAGTAATTTGTCTCTCTTTGGTTATTAATCTTCATAAACTCAATTATTCGTGCTTATTTGGCATTAATCTTAATTAATTAGCCTTAATCACGATTAGTTCTGGTCAGGGTGTAACAAAACTCAATTGGATGACTCCCATTGGGGTACCTGGCCCCTTAGCTGGGGTAACCCAAAAGAAAACACTGATTCTTTGTGTTATGCTAATCTTCATTCATCCCCTAAGATAAGTGAACAGATTATGTACTGTTCCAACCTTACACTGACTCCTAAAAATGCAAATTTTCTGTCTTTATCATTCTCAAACTATTCAATTGTTTCCTTGATTTCATTCTTAAGGTGGTTGTGAACAGATTATGTACTGTTCCAACCTTACACTGACTCCTAAAAATGCAAATTTTTTGTCTTTATCATTCTCAAACTATTCAATTGTTTCCTTGATTTCATTCTCAAGGTGGTTGTAAACCCCATAAAGACGGTTGGAATCATCATCATGTGCTTTAAAAATCTTCTTACAAAACACAACCCCTCCCCCACAAAAAAAAGTACTTCTAAAATCACAACCTTCTTAGTGCTAATGTTCCCAAAAATCAATGAGAGATTAGCCCGAGTCATTGCCTTTCCTAGGTAGTTGATTCTGCAAAACTCCGGGGTCCTTTTCTTTAAAAACTCAGATTTTGGAGGGTTTGGAGGTTTTCAAAGAGATATAATGGTTGTGAATGTTTTGTTGGATTGCCTTTTTTATATGGAAGCATTGATCTTTGGTGAGACAGCATTCAACAATATGGAAGAAGAAAGAAGTGGATGGAGGAGGGTTTGGATTTTTGATGAGCATGTAGAAATGAGGTGAGAGTAGGGTTCCAGTCAAAATCTCCTTCTTTGATAGGGGGTTTCATTTTGGAATATGTTCTTGGAAGACGGCTTGAACAGAAGAGGGCAGGGCGTTTTTAAGGGGGAGAGTTGAAGGGTCGCAGCATTCTCAGCTGAAAAATTACACAATCATTCTGTTCTTGAGACACTGCCCTCTTATAGTCTATTTGGAATAGGCTCCTTGACAATCTTCATACTAGTATTGCTTAGGAGCCAATTTTGTTATTGTTATGGTTATGTTTTCTTTTCTACAAAACTTTCTGTTGTAGGTTTTTTGTATTGCTGTAGTTCTAATAAAATCCCACCTTTCTAGTAACAAAAGAAGAGCGGGGGGACCTAAGACAAATTTTTGAAAAAGTACATATAAAGAAAACAAGTAAGAAAATACCATATTTACCTTAAAATGGATTTCAGACAGAATGCTAATCCGAAAAATACATTCTAAATGTCTTTTCTTGCCTACATTCTCTGTATATGACTTGATAAACTTCAATAAGCAGGTTAGGAAATGTTGTTTCAAAATATTGGTAAATGTCCGTCTGCAAGTCACCATTGAGCATCTGAGAACATAGAAAAGAAAAAAATACAGATTTACTTTATTTTAAGCAAAAAGAAAGTAATATCAGTCTCAATAATACGGATAACATGAACATCACAACACTAACCGTGACCAAATTATCTGGAAGTTTTTTTCGATGACTTATCATGTTTCTGAAAGCACGGATAAGGTCCAATACATTCTTATATTTATACTTTGCTCGTCGACTTGGAAGAAGGTAAACCTTCAAACTTGGATCCATTCCACTAGTCCAATCATTGTTACTAAAAACTCTTGTTTCTATTTTCCTTAAGCAGATCCTAACGTGTAACTCCACTTTTGATGTTCGCTTTGCGCTCTTATGCCAGTCATGCACTTCACGAAGAAACTCAGATTTTTTCTGGAGGTCCCAAAGATAAGGGTGGTTTAATACACCTTTTGTGCCTAACCTGAAATAAGAAAATTTTAGTTTGCACAAGTAACAAATTGCTATTTAAAATATTAATATAAATCATCAAAAACATATAAGAGAATATTTCATTACCTGTTTTGTTTTTCATGTTCTAATAAACGGGAAACAAGGTGAAAAGCGTCTGGGGAATCAATTATTGATCTATCCCAATTGTTGTTAATTGTGTTTTGAATTCCCACCTCACCCAATCCAAATGGGTGGCATCCTCCGGTAATGCAGAAATATATTAAGCAACCTAAGCTGAACATGTCAGCTTCATGGGTTATGTCCTCTCCATTGATAAGCTCGGGTGCACACCAACCAGCACTTGGACGGCCTAAATAAAATGACAAGTGAAAAGATTATTGGTATTTTATTCAGTAAACATAAAAAACATAATTTTGAAAATTTAATTGGTATCACCTACCATTACCATTGCCAAGAGATACTCTCACAAATATTGGATTTCCAATTGATATTAAAAGTATGCTTTCGGGTTTTAAATCCCCGTGCACACATCCATGCTCATGTAAGTGCGCTATACCAGTAATAATGTCTCTGCATCAAAATAACGTTAACTCTATGAAGAGATATTCATTTTCATAAGCATAGGAGTGGATAGCTAGCCAACTCTATAAAAATACATTTATAAAAGAAATAAGATGCATGCTTGAATTGAAATATGACGGGGAATTAAAAGAAGCTTCTCATACTAACCTTATTACCCCTATCAGTCTTCCCCCTGTTAAACTCAAGTGAGGAGGAATCGCACTATTTAAGTTATGCGTGCATCGTTCCAATGCAAGATAGATAAATTCTTCATCTTCCTCACAATCATAACATCGGTTAATGTTTTCGTGAGAAGATATGGACATCGATATCTTGTACTCCAAAGACTCGCGGTAATGCTCTCTCTTCAATCGTTTAACAGCAATATGAATGACATGATTGCGGAAGATGCGTAATCCTTCCAAAATCAGGGTTCCATTCTGTCCTTGGGCAATTTCTATTTGAGACGAATAAATCTTTCCATGAGTAGATCCAAGATTTCCGTTATAATCATCTACTATGCACTTCACAGAACTCTCAAAATACTTATTATAAATGATTTCTTCTAAACTTATCTTCTTCCTCTGCACACTTTCAACTATCTCATTTGCCGTAACTAATTCCAAAATGTTATTTGTAGAACATTCACCCTCAATAATGCACGCGCCTTCACCAACAACGTTTACATCTTTAGACATGTCCTCACCATCCGAGGAAGCAATAGAGGCAGCACCACTGGTTCAAACAAATACTAGTCAAGATCCTATCCTCTCATAAATGCAATTCTCATAAGCTACACTGAATTAAATGAGAGTCAATGATTGCAGCAGGTTTATTGGGTATTTTATTAGCTATGCAACAAATACAGCCAACCATCTTACATTACAGCTGAAAATAAAATCAGCTCTATTCAACCAATGCCCATGGAAAACAACGAGAGGCAGACTCCATTCTTAATGATTATATTGTCTCTGTTTTTTTTTTTTCTTTTATGGCATGTTTGGCAACGGGAGAGAAATCCTCACTTCATAGGAGTCATTGTTGCCATAGAATTAGACATTCCTCAGTGACCATTTTTTAAGGAGAGGACTCATTGCATTCCATGTTTGTACATTTAGAACATTACCATGTACAAAAGTTCAGCAACGTCCAACAACACATCATCATTGAATAGCATCCAGCATCCTTTTGTAGAGTCATTTGACTTTTTATGTCAAACCACATATCACCTGTACGAGTATAAATATGACAAAAAATTCAATTGTCACGGATATAAAATATTCAACTGAAGAAACATGGCTACACATAATACGGAAATGAACATCTTACATCAACATTATAGTCGATAATAATTAACATCCTACTCGACTTCATTATTCGATGGGCACAATGCCCTCGGAAATAGGGCTTCACATGCCAAATATACCTCCTAACTAAGAAAGGTATATCATAGATTGTGTAAAAGGGATTAATATTCACCAAGTGCTATCAATGTCCAGTCAGGAATTGATTACCATCTCCAACTAGATGGAGGGTAAAAGAAAGATATTTCATAGCTTGCATAAAGGGAATATGACTCTATAGTAAGTTGTTTACTCCAAGGTGAAATGCGACCTTTCCTAAGGGTCCAACTAAATTCTAATCCAAGACTCTTTCAGATTCATCATTCAAGTGAATGATTCTTGGGAGCAGTATGACTCTGAAAATAGCACACCAATAGAACAGTCTCAATTTTAAATTGTCATAAGCCCATAGTTCTTGTACACAGCAATAGCACCATAACTAAGTCATCTTGAGCATGCCAATTCTTTTACTAGTAAATGCATCTCTAACCATATGCACGGGAGCCATTGCCATTGACTAGTTCAGAAATCACAATTTGGAGAACCAGTCCCATAAACACAAAACACTACAAGAATCTAATCATAAAAAATAACAAGCAACGTACCAATTCAACAACCAAGTTCAAATGAAAAAGCACCCAAACCTAGAAACTGGTTTTGGGGTTTGGGTTTGGGTACTCTGCCTACAGAAATGGGGGACTCAGAAACTGTTCTACAGAAAGGTAACAGGTGGGTTCAGTGCTCGATGTTGGTGAGAGAGAAATGGGGCTGGTTTCAAGTTGGAGCTGGGGGAGAGAGAGCTCGTTGAGCTGCTAGGTAACGATGCAAAGATGAAGTCACAGAGAGAAGACGCCGACGAGGAAGTAAGTCGATGATTTTCCCCACTTTCAATTGTGTGTATGTTGTCGGAACATCGCAGAGGATTCGTTGTGGGAAGTATGAGGGAAAATCGCAGAGGATGAACAGAGGATGAACACCATTTAAGGTGGTACACATGACTACCTAATCTCTCTCTCTCTCTCCATACGAAAGGATGTTTCCATGTCGATCTGCTTTTCGTTTTTTTATTTTTCGTTCTTCAACCGTCTGCCGTTAAAAGGAAAATCTAATCTAATTGCTGTCCCTTTAAAGAGAAATTTTTGTAAGTAACCATCACTGTGACTTGCAAGAAAGAAAGTTAGAGAGTTATAAACCCCACTAAAAGAGAAGATTCAAAGAGAAGAAAAACCTAAGTAAGCTATAGATCCAGGTATGTCATTATATATTTGATTCAAGGTTTTCGACTTGTGTTATTCAAATTAAACTCTTACATTATGATATGATAAATGGAAAAGGTTATCAATTGATATCAGAGCATTTGGTTTTGGTTTTGGGTTTTAATCTAAATAAACTCTGGTTGGTTTCATTTGGGTAATGATTGTCTGGAAATGTTTCTTCTTCTTGATGTCTCTGTTTATCTTTAAAGTTTTTGGTATTAACCCAAAACACGTCCAGAACAAGAATTAGAGAGAAACTACGAGACATTTCTTCTTCTTGATCTCTGTGTTAAAGTTGATGGGATTAACCCAAAAGATCTCCAGAATAAGAATCACAACTCATCTTCTCTTCTCGATAGCAGACCTGAAAGAAATTACATAATGGTGTTTGTACTGTCCATTCTATAACCAATATGGCAAATCTAAACCGTTAAGATTAACAAACTAACATTTTTAACTTCTTAACCAAATCAGGAAAGAAATTAATGGCTGAAGTTTTATTTTATTACGGACTCATCTGAGCTCAAATTTTGATATATAGGTTCATTTCAATGAGATCTTCATGATTAACAGTTCGGATCAGTCATAAAGTGATTCTAATTTTTGCGCATAATTTATAAAATTTCCTTTAACTCATTAAAGTTATATTTCCGTACTTAGTTTTAACTTGATTCTTATGATCGGAGTTAATATTCCTTTTTATATGCATGTTTATATAATTTTATGCCAAATGTGAGGAGAATCAATGGTTGGATTGAATGGATCCACCAATCTGATAAATCAATTAAAGATATTAGGTGTTGATTAATGGCCAAATTAAAGTTATTTTGGACCATTAATCATATAAAGGGTACCTATAAAGGCAATGTGATCTAGCAAAATAAAATAAGTCAATGATCATCATTTGGATTCATTTTGTGCCTAACTAATTTGGGACATTCAATGATCCATATTACTTATGATGATATAAAAGGACTTATGAGATCACACAGTGTTGCTGTATATATTAATTCAAATGCAGAATTTTTGATTAATTTGGTAGTCACTGAAGTGGCCCGGTTATGATAAAATTCTGTTTTTGACTTTATAATTAAATAAATCACTAATCCAATTGTGTGATAAACAATAACACTATATGACAATTTCATTTATAAGATTGAGTATTTGCCCAAAGGTTTGATAATTATTTTCATAATTTGAAAATTGGAATAAGACATGCTTAATAAACATATCGAAGGTTAATTGTTCTATGACCCAAAGGTAAAGTCAATTAAATTTAGTCATGTTTTATTAATATGGTCTTATTGATTATAGGAGAGTGATAATTCACATTTTGTTTTCAACCCAAAGGTAGAATTACAATGATGTACCATCTTTCTCAACATTATTATTATTTTTAATTCAAAGCATAAATTTAATGTGTGTATGTTTATTTTATAGCCTCCAAATCAATGACCTTACCCTCCTGCTTAGGGGTCATTCCCATTTTAGATGGCTCGAACTTTGTTGATTTGTTAGACATGTTGATGCTGACCTTTACCTATCTAAACTTGGACATGGCCGTTGATGAACCTATTCCCCCCAAAGCCTACAGAAATGAGTTCAACCGTTGATAAAGCAAATTATGATAAATGGATGAGATGCAATAAAGTTTGCCTTAAGATTATCTCAAATTCTGTTTCTAAAAGCATAAGGGGATCGCTTATAATTAAGGATAATGCTAAGGATCTCCTTGATTCAGTAAAAAAGCAATCTGAGATAACAGACAATGCCTTAGGTGCATATCTGATGAACAAATTAACAAATTTAAAATATAATGGGTCCATGGGAGTAAGAAAGCATATTTTAATCATGATGAATCTTGCTACTCTGCTAAAAGGATGTTGACATGAGTGTATCAAAAGGATTTTTAATCCAGTTCATCCTTGACTCTCTCCTTCCCTCTTTTGGCCAATTCAAAGTAGCATATAATCAGAACTTGACTCCGTGGACTATAAATGAATTAATCGCTAGAAGTAATCAAGAGGAACGGAGGCAGAAGGCTGAGGGGCAAATTACAGTCAACATTGTCTCCCGAAATAAATTTAAAGGAAAGAAAAAGGTTAAGACTAAAGTTTCAAAGGACGGTGAAAAGTCAGGAAAGAAGAAAAGGGCCACAAAAAGTGTTTCTTCTGTGGAAAGAATGACCACTTCAAATCAGACTGTCTGAAAAGAAAAACTTGGTTCGAATCAAGAGGGATTCCTTTCAAAGCAGAGTCCAAGTGATGGTCAGTGAACCAACATGATGGGAAGCCGACAGGAATCGAGAGTTGAGGCCATAGGCACCTACCGACTTGTGCTGGATACAGAATTTTCGCTAGATCTCCATGATACTTTCTATGTCCCAGCTATATTTTGAAAATGGATTGCTAAAAGTTTATAAAAATGTTATTTTAGTTGGGAATGGATTTTTATATGATGGATTTTATAGATTAAGGTTAGATTTAGCATATGCACAATCACTTTATACCCAGCACATTAATTATAGGATGAACATCAGCATAAAAAGAGGAGTCATAAATGAGAACTCTTCTAACCTTTGGCATAAAAGACTGAGACACATCTCGCGAGAGAGAATTGTGAGATTAGTGAATGATGGATTATTATCAAATCTTGACTTCACTAATTTCGGTGTGTGTATTGACTGTAGTAAGGGTAAACAAGCTAAAACAATCAAGAAAACTGCCACAAAAAGTTCTGAACTTCTCGAATGAATCCATACAAATATCTGCGGAAAAATGCATATACCTTGTTTTACGGGTGAAACATATTTCATCACCTACATTGACGACTATTCACGTTATGGTTACTTTTATATAATTAAAGAAAAATCTGAAGCCTTGAATGTTTTCAAAATATTCAAAGCTGAAGTAGAAAAGCAATTTGATAAACGAGTTAAAGTTGTGAGGTCGGATAGGGGTGGGGAATTTGATGGAAGATACATCGAATCAGGTCGTAACCCGGGTCCATTTGCAGGATTCCTTGAACAAAAAGGCATTGTTGCCCAATACACAATGCTTGGAACGTCTCAGCAGAATGGTGTTGCTGAGAAAAGAAATAGGACGTTGATGGATATGGTTAGGAGTATGGTCAGTAATACCACATTACATGAATCTATGTGGGGTGGAGCACTAAAGATGGCAACGTATATTTTAAACCATGTGCCTAGTAAAGCAGTTCCTAAAGCTCCTTTTGAGTTATGGACTGGCAAAAAACCCAACCTAAACCATTTTCGAATATGGAGATGTCCATCTAAAGTGAAAGTGTTTAACCCACAAGAAAGGAAATTAGACCCTAGAACAGTAACTGGATATTTTATTGGTTATCCGGAAAGGTCTAAGGGGTATAGGTTTTACTATCCTAATCATATCGCTAGGATTGTGGAATCCAATAATGCCAAGTTTTTAGAGAATCACCAAAATAGTGAGAGTTGTGGTACAAAGAAAATCAAATGTTACACAACCAAATGTAAGTGAAATAAATATAGAAGAATTAAGAAGGTTAACTTGAGTAAAAAGACCTGCTATTACAGATGATTATGTTGTGTATTTGGAAGAGGCAGATATTGGACTAAAAGAAGATCCTAGAACATTCAAAGAAGCCATCAACAGTGACAATTCTGATAAATGGATGGAATCTATGACAGATGAGTTAAAATCCATAGCTGAAAATAAAGTTTGGGATCTAGTTGAGCTTCCTAAGGGATCCAAAACTGTTGGTTGTAAATGAGTCTTTAAGACCAAAAGAGATTTCAAAGGAAAGGTTGAACTATTTAAAGCCCAACTTGTAGGCAAGGGTTTTACTCACAGAGAAGGTGTTGATTACAAGGAAACATATTCTCCTGTATCAAAGAAAGATTCATTCAGAATTATTATGGCCCTTGTAGCTCATTTTAACTTAGAGTTTCATCAAATGGACGTCAAGACTGCATTTCTAAATAAGAATCTAGAAGAGGAAGTATATATGCACCAACCTGAAGGTTTCGTTGAACAAGTGGCGGACCTACTTAAAGATGACATGGGGCGGTCGCCCCATGTTGATTTTTGAAATTGTTTGATATTTGAATAGGCCTGGACCTATTCCAAAGATATCTAGTAAACAATTGCCCCAGGTCAAAATTTTGTGATCACCCCATGTCACAAAACCTTAGTAAGAGACCCATGTTCTCTTTAGACATATGCCCACCGACAGTGCCAGATCCTCTTCATCTCGTTTTCTTTCGGCATCTTCTTTTTACTGAGAGTGTGAGATCCTCCTTGCGGTGATCAAGCTTCTCATCGCGGGTCATCTCGTGGTTAATATCTCTCTCTCCCTAAATAACCCTAAGTAAAACAATTTTCCTCCCTCCTCATATGTAGTATAATCCTAATCACTCCTTAGTAAAAATTTGAATCCTTAATCTCAAAATCATAATCCAAATCTTAAGCCCTAAACCACCAAATCTGAGCATATCTATAAGCTGAAGATGACCAAATCACCATTAGGCACACTTTAATCTTCAATTCATACATAAATTGGGTCTTAGAGTTCATATGTTTGGATAATTTGAGTTACATTTTAAGTGACAATTTCTTTTCTTCGCCTTGAGCCCATGACCAATTATAGAAAATTATTTTTACAGCTAAGGCAAGTGCAGGCAACCAATTCCTTAGATCCAAATAAAACCCCTTTGGGAACTCAACTTGGGTAATTGGGTGCTCACTCAAATCATCGTTTGAGGCATCCAAACAAGTAGGATTAAAGGAAATGTTATCTTAGTCGATTTTGATGACGATTAATTAATGATCACCTAAATTTGGGAGAGTTGGTGGGAAGACCCTTCAATTGGGTAGGGGATCTGAGCATAAAAAAGAATCTGCGTCTATTTAAATGCAATAAAGTTTTTCTTTCAATATTGTTTATGTGAGAAAAGTTAGTAAAGTTGACCAAAATTTTAGCCCCACCCAAATAAAAATCTTGGGTCCGCCATTGCGTTGAACAAGGTAACAATAAACTAGTCTGTAAATTAAAGAAGTCAATATATGGTCTTAAACAAGCTTTTAGACAATGATATCTAAAGTTCAACAACATTATCACAGCATTCGGTTTCACCGAGAATGTTGTTGACCATTGCATCTATCTCAAAATAAGTGGGAGTAAGTTTATGATTTTAGTCATGTATGGTGACGATATTTTATTGGCTAGTAACAACCCTGGTATGATTCGTGAGACCAAAGGTTATCTTGAGAATAATTTTTATATGAAAGATATGGGTGAAGCAACCTTTGTAATAGGAATCGAGATCTTTCGGGATAGATCTCGAGGATTACTTGGGTTATCTCAAGAAGCCTACATCAATGCCATTCTTAAAAGATTTCATATGGAAGGGTGTAGGCCACAGAATACAACCATTATTAAGGGAGACAAATTTAGTAAGGATCAATGTCCAAGGAACGAAATAGAAAGGGAACAAGAACAAATGTCCCTATGCAGCTGCAATAAGAAGTCTGATGTACGCACAGACTTATACCAGACCAGATATCAGCTTTGCAGTCGAAAAATTTAGTAGATACCAAAGTGATCCGGGCATGGCACATTGGATCAGGGTAAAGAAGATTTAACGGTATGTACGTGATACTAGCAAATACATGCTCACATATAAGAGATCTTATCATCTGGAAGTGATAGGATACTCAGATTCAGACTTTATTGGATGTCTCGACACCAGGAGATCCACTTCCGGATACGTCTTCCTTTTATCTGGTGGGGCGATTTCGTGGAGAAGTGCAAAGCAATCATTAACCACTCCTCCCACATTTCATGCAGAATTCGTGGTATGCTTTGAAGCCACGGGTCATGCAATGTGGTTGTGTAATTTCATATCAGGACTTAGGATCATGGATCAAATCTCCGAGCTTTTGAAAATTTACTGCGATAATGATACAGCGAGGCGCTTTGCCCAAAATGACAAATGTTCAAGTTAATCTAAGTACCTGGAAGTTAAATATCTTGTCTTAAAAGAGAAAGTACGAGATCATTTGGTGTCAATTATTGGGGCTCCAACGGACTTCATAGTTGCATATCCACTAACGAAGGCATTACCTTCGACAGCCTATAATGGACATGTATTAAATATGGGCTTGTATGAACTGCCTTATTAGGATTTATGTGTTTATGTTTGTTTGCACCATGTACTTTGATCATTACAGTTGCAATAAAAGAAACGATTTCATCATTCTTACTTTATTTTTGTCATCACATGTGATTAATGTGGATAAAATGAGAATGTAAGGTTATGGTATTAAAGTACCCTTTAAAATAGGATTGCCGTATTAGGGAAGAATATTGATGTTGTGATTGTGGAAGGAAATGTATCAATAATGATATGTGACCGTCACAATTCACATTAGTATTTTTGACTAATCACAGATTAAAGAATGGCATAAAAGCTGAATGAAAATTATTTTTTCAAAGTGGTGCACCAGTCAAAGTCAATTTTTTTTAATTTTGAGTTTCCTTAAAATTATATTTATTTTAAAAAATTCGAGATATATGCATATGGTCACGTGGACTGAGTGGGAGACTGTTGGAACACCATTTAAGGTGGTCCACATGACCGCCTAATCTCTCTCTCTCTCTCTCTCTCTCTCTCTCTCTCTCTCTCTCTCTCCATATGAAAGGATGCATGCATGTTGATTTGCTTTTCATGTCTTTTCATTCTTTAACAATCACTGCCATTAAGGAAATCTAATGGCGGGTGTCCCTTGATAGAAGGGATGCTTTTGGAAAAGTCTAGAAAAAAAAAGAACACCTTGGGTAACTCTCTGTACTTGAAAGGATGCATGCATGTTGATTTGCTTTTTGTGTCTTTTCATTCTTCAACAATCACTGCCATTAAGGAAATCTAATGGCTGGTGTCCCTTGATAAAAGGGATGCTTTTGGAAAAGTCTAGAAAAAAAGAACACCTTGGGTAACTCTCTGTACTTGAAATCTTTATAAGCAACCATCACTGAGACTTGCAAGAAGGGAAGTTGCAGAGAGTTATAAACCCCACTAAAAGAGAAGATCCAAAGAGAAGAAAAACCTAAAAAAGCTATGGATCCAAGTATGCCTTTATATATTTGATTCAAGGTTCTCGACTTGTGTTATTCATAATAAACCCATACATTTTGATCTTGATAAATGGAAAAGGTTATCATTCCCGTCTCTCTTTGGGAACTGTTCCAAGTGTTTTTCACCATGCAAGTATCTTGTGAAAACCGTAGAGAGAAGATTCATGTTTTTCACTGTGTAAGTATACTTTTGTATATTAAGGAATGTTTGTGTAGCCCATTTTCACAGAAAAGGTTGTAGTTTTTTGTGGAAAATTTCTTTCTCATGTGTTTGGTGCGGCAGTTTTTCGCGGAAATGTTTTTTCGCCACGTCATTTTTTTGCTTTCTATGTATGGAAATAGACTTCCTATGGGGGGTATGGGAAGTCCATTTCTCCATGGAAAATCGACCCCTCATTTCCTCACTCCACCCAGCCACCCTCTTTCTTCCCCCTCCCCTCCCAACCCCACCCCACCCCACATACATACCAACCCTCCCACCTGGTAGTTTTTCACTAGAAAGTGTTTTTCACTAAAGAAATCAACTATTGCACCAAACAACATTAGCACTAATTCATCGAGGAAAACCTTTTTGCACCAAACATGAATTTCTAATTTCTTTAGAAAACCATTTATGAGGAGTTTAAAAACCATAGAATTTGCTGATGTGGCAATTTCATCTTCCCATGGAAGCTGCCTCTATATAAACGTGCCCTAATTAATTTAAAAAAGGGCACTTTTATTTTGTGCTTTTATTATTAAAACCTCCTCTTCTACTACACAAAGATTAATGAGACCCTAGAATTTTTTGTTTTGAACAAATATATCCTTAAAAAACATAAGTAACTTATCACTTGAGTTAAAAAAATAATAATAATTTTGCGCCTTAAACTTTGAGGATTGAAAACCAAAAGCTAACATTATTTGAATGACTTCCTATTGTATATTTCCTAATCCACATCCAAATAAGGCCCTCCGACTTTTTTATTATGACCAATAGATCAGAGATAAAAAAAACAGAAAATGACTGATCCCTTGAGTTAAAAAGATAATTTTGCGCCTTAAACATTAAAGACCTAATTCCAAAGGCTACGATCACTTAACATATTAGACATTTTCTAATCCACATACAAGCCTTCCAATGACATGCCCCCTTTAGTCCTTATGCATATTGGTGGGGTGGAATTTGCTATCTTAAATAAAGGCTATTTATGTCAATTGTCCACAAAGACTAATAGTCATATATTACACCGTCAGCTACTCAAACTTCAATACTTCAGATAAAGCATTGCTTAAATACCTTAACTTTCATATTTTATTAGTTGAGGAATTTACAGGAAAAGTCCCCGTAGAACCACATACATCTTACCAGTTCCCCGTATCATGTTGGACACGGGAAGGGTCCAAATGTGGCCCTTTAAAATTTTTTTGGGTCATGTAATATGGTCGATATCGACCATTCTACGTGGTAGGTCTCGATTTGCAGAACCCAAATAGAAATTAATTTTTTCTCTCTCGGTTGCTGGTGCTGCTCCAGAGAGGTAAATGGAGCTAGGGGAGGCAGGGAGGGAGGATTCAAAGGAATGGAGGCTGGCGAGCATGGGTCATCTTCGTCGGAGGAGGAGGGAAGATCGCCATGGAGGGAAGGGAGGAGGGAGAAAAGGAGAGGGGAGACGGAGGCGAAGTTGTAGGCGGAGATGAAGAAGAGGGTTAGGCTTGCAGGTAGTGGGGGAAGAAGGGGATGGGGGCCAAGGACCTAAAGACGCAAGGGGAGAGTGAGGAGGCAATGGCGGAGGATTTGCAGGTAGACCTGCAGATTTGTCTTTTTTCTTGTTATTTCGCAATATGGTCGATATCGATCATTCTGTTGTGTTAAGCAAACAAGACAGTTACACGTTGAAGAAAATCTGACTAACAGAATGGTCGATATCGACCATATCGCTAAATGACAAAAAAAATTCCACATGAGGACCCCTCTCGTGTCCAACATGATACGGGGACCTGGTAAGACATATGAGGTCCTATGGGGACTTTTTCCAAAAGTTCCTCTTATTAGTTTTATATTATTTTCTGTTTTCTGATTTTTTTTTTTTATTGACACATTTTAAGACCGGCACAACTATACCTATCTGGCACGGACGACATGGCCGACGGCCCGACACAAACATGTTTCGGTCATGGCCAATACAAAGACCGGTACATAACACTCGCAAGCTCAAGATCTACTGTCCAAATATGTGCCTAACATTATTCACGAGCTCAAGTTTATGCTTTATTCAATTCCATTCACCAACACCCCTTGAGCATTCATTAAGCTTCTCAGTCATGTTTGATTTATATTTTTTATATAAACTCCAATTATGTCCTTATTCTTATGTACTTGTACTATATTTAATAGAAAATTAACTCAAACTTTTCAAGGGACATAGCCTCACCTGAAACTTTTCAAGGGACATAACTTTCAGGTCGAGCTCAAGAATCCGTAAAGTGAGGGTTGAATAATTCCATCATGACTTTGTTTAGCAGTTAATGTACTCATTTTGGCCCTCCTTTTAGTACAACCTGCGGAGATTTTTCTCCATAGTCTAGAATGCTCTCTCATTTTTCTTACTTTCGAGTATGCATTGAACGTTAACATAATTAACTCACGATGTCATGAATTAACTCACGATATCAAGTATCAACTCATGATGTCGAGGAGAGACTCACGAGTTCAATAATTAAAGTTTTCCCAAATAGGATATATACGGGTGTATTGGGTTTGACTAACAATCTCCCTCCGCTATTGTAAGGGGGTTTTCCCGGTAAAAATCCCACTAGACTAACAAACCAGAAAGGGAGATGTGGGTAACAGTACAAATAGAAATTACATGTTCTTTAATAATCTAGACCTCTGATTGATGGGCCCCATTAGATTGAAGATGTCAGGAAAAAAAAAACTCCATGCAATGTCCTATAACCATTATATAGGGTAAGCATATCCACAATGAGAAATGGAAAATGGGCCACACTACACACATAACAAAATAAAGTTTAGAAGGGGCTTGGGATCTCCCCAATACATAAAAAGGATTTGAAATTTTAGAAGGCAGTTGCTGGTGATATGTCACAGAGACACAGTAGACCTGCTTTCATCCACTGTAGAATACACCACCAGAAGCAAAGCGTGAAGAGAAGGAAGAAAGAAAGGAAAAAAGCATTACGGAGTAAAGCAAGTAGCTACTGTTCTGTTCATCAAATAGCAACATGTTAAATAGCTACTGCTCTGTTCATCAAATAGCAACATATTGACTATCACCATCTATGTAGAAAGAGCTTCATGTCATTCTGGAGCCAATCCTTTCCTTCCCACCAACACCATTTTTGGCAAAATTTAAAGGATACA
Organism: Umbellularia californica; assembly: GCA_028538565.1. NCBI lineage: Eukaryota > Viridiplantae > Streptophyta > Magnoliopsida > Laurales > Lauraceae > Umbellularia > Umbellularia californica. The sequence continues at coordinate 74,557,227 of JAPQWN010000006.1, read as the reverse complement.
ACAGGCTCATCTCATAGCAGTAAATTACATTAAGGAGCAAAAAGAGAGACAGCCAGAACACACGTGGAAGAAACAGAATGCCACAGGTATAGGGGAGAGATATACCCACGGAAATACAGAAGGAAATTAAAAGGGAGAAAATGAAGTTACATACATCTCTAACCACCTTGCAATGCCTTTACGAAATGATTCACATGCTGAAACGCCACACGACAAGGAGGAAAAGGATTTGACCTCATTGAAGAGAAATTGAAATTTCCAAGGGCCCATTTCTAAGCAAGTCACTGAAGAGATTGCACTGGAATAACCGCTTTCCACCACTAAGCCTCAATGGTAAAGGGGCAAATATAGCCTAAACGCTTCCAACATAGCGAACATTTCCTTCTCATTTGATTATTTGATTCCCACGTGCTTCAAAAACATGAACAACACTTTGGCTTTGTTGCTCTGTAAGAGGCCACTAATGCCTGTTGGGCCTAGTTTACCTCTACCTGCACCAAGAATATTAAATTTCAACATACCATCTGGTGGAGGATGGACTCAGAACTCAAAAGTTCTCTCTTAGAAAATCCACAATCCAAGAACGTTCTCCATGTCAAATTTTTGTAATCTTTTCTAATAACCACCCACTTAGCTATTTTAAGTAGAACAACAAAAGCAACATCATCTCGGACTTCAGTGCACCTTTAAAAATCATTGCATCAAGCATCCACCAGATGTCCATACCACTAAGAGCCCCTGCCCAACTGGCTCATCCTTCTCCAACATTCAAACCCGAAATGCAAAAAATAAAAACGAACAATTAAGTTAAAAAAAAAAAAAAAAAGAAAAAAAAAACCTCACCTTCAAAGAATTATATAAAATTTAAGCATTAGGAGCAATGTGTGGTTGAGACATCCTAAACAATTTAATCAAGGAGGGGAGCCGGCAACGCAATCTCTTCCACCTGCTCCGAAGCAAGAAAGGATGCAATCCCAGTATGTGCTCAGGCATAAAATCATGCCTAGTCAAGATTCCCACCACAGGCTCTCTCTGCAGTAAAGAAGATAAATATAGTACCTGTTTTAGCATAAGAACTATGGAAGAGATTACAAGTCAAAATTAACAATGACAAGAAAATTACACGGTTTCAAAAACCTGACTCAATTTAATGCTAGATAGATCAGGTTGACTGGTAGACTTAGGGTCGGTCTGGTTATACAGTAAAAGAAGGAAAAAGCATCATAAGGCATCCAATATGCTGGATTTAACACATGTGCCACATTTGCAGAAATTATGGAAACAGTGTCTTCCTGCAGGATTTTCCGAATGGTAGTTTTGCATTTTCAGCAAACAATGATCAAGGATGTGGTTTTACCCCTTTACTGATGTGTCACATGCTAAAAAGGCATTAAGGAGGTAGTGTTTGCCTATTCCTGCAGTGTTCATGGATTATCTTGTGAATGTAGAGAAACTGGGTAAGAAAAACATTAAGAACCAGGTAGAATCCATAAATCCAGTACTAGGAAAAAACCAGTGATGTGCAGTCAAATTGGCATGATTAGAAACTTTTTAAACCAGTTCAAATGGACACTCAAAGCAGTTTGAAAAGAAACATCCTCTTCACTAGGTCAACTGCCAGTCCAGTTTTCTAAACAGTTCTTGAAATTCAACATCATCGACTTGATGACTATAACCAATTCCTCAGTTAATGAGATGAATAACTTTGATAAAAATAGCAACCACAATCATCTAGAAGACTACTGCCATTAGTGGTAGTCGTATAAGCCATTAGATCATCAAAACTCTCAATAGCAGTAGCAGTAGTTTGTAAAATCATCAGTACACAAGATAAAATTTTAGCACTTACATTAGAAGACTTGGGTACCACCAACAGGTGTCTAAGACCAACTTCTCGAAAAAGTATGAGCGCTTTAGCAAGAGACATCGTCTCCACAACAGTATAAGGAGAGGCATTTGAAATTGGGTGCAAATCAATGAACATTCCCATCTCTTCATTAGTTAATTCTATGTCATCTATACTGTCGCCTTTCCCAGAACCACGCTTGGCAAAATCATTAGCCGTGAACTGGTTCAAAGCATCAATGCCTGCAAGAGTGCGAGAATGCAAGAAAATCTTCTTCTTAAGCAATACAAGAAGGTGAGACCGGAGTACTAGGCCAAATAGCACTGGTGAATCCGAAAATGGAGGCTCATCAATTACAGGGAACCCGTGATGCCTAGTAGTTTTTAGAACATGAACTATATTGCCGACCTGCTCAACACCATTAAAAAACTGCAGTGGGCCAGTTACAACATCACTCACTGCCAGCTGCCTCATGTATGGCTCTGCATGGGTTTCTAGATAAGGTAATCCCTTCATTTTCACTAGTAGATCGTAGATGTTTCCATTAAAACAGTCAGCTACAGTCTTTGATATGAGCAGAACCAGCATAATAAGAGGCAGCAATAACAAATTGTTTGTCAGTTCTAAAAGAATTACACACAAGGAAACTGTCATCCTCATTGATCCAGCTAGAAAGGCAGCAGACCCAAGCACAGCATAAAGGCCATGGTCGAGATTTGAATTCATCCCCACCAGCATTCCAACAAAGCGTCCATATGTTGCACCCGTCAAGATAACAGGCACAAAAAGGCCACATGGAGCTACAATCCCATAACTCAGTATGCCCAAAAAATATGAGGTGAAAAAAAACAATAGAATGGATAAATAGTCGAACTCATTGTTGGTGCCAGAACTGAAAAGGTTTCTGATGGCATCATCATTTGTGTTGAAAAAAAGGCCGGCGAGATCATTGTAGTGACCAGGAGGGCATTGGAACTTCTTGTAGTTACCAGACCTACCAATTGTAGGGCATTCTTCCAATGCTGAAATTGGGCAAGGCCGGCAAGGTGCAAGCCATGGTAGCCCAAACAGGCAACATGAAGTAAATACTGAAACCAAGCAAGCAAGAACCAACTTGTAAACAGTCCCTTTCCTGAAAAAAGTATCAAAAAAGAATAAGCGTCATCCACCATGCTCATTTTAACACTTAAAATCAAATATGAAAGCGTGCAAGTAGTGAATGGATTCTTACCCATAAATAAAATTGTAAAACCGAAGAACTTTCATCAGAAGAAAATTGTAGAAACTCCCCAATATTCCCCCGAAAACCCCAAGAAGAATCACTGGAGGCAAGTCAACAAAGTTATAGGTAACATTTTCAGAGGTCACATCAAACATTATTAGCCCTCCTTTTCCAAATAAACCGCATTTTCCACTCTTACAAATGTCGATCAACCCCCTAAGCACTACTGCAACTACAGCCGTTGTAAAGAACGCTCTCCAGAGAAGGGTACTTCTCCACCTACAATACAGATTCCAAATATAAACATTGAGATGGAAATAATGCAGACAGATGCTAGTTCTCATAAAGCAGATGATAAGCAATTCAATGAGTCAAAGGCCAAGGCAACTCTGCCCAATAAACAGCCAAAAGACAGTAAAATTAAGTTCCTAATTTTTTGGTACATCATGAGCTTGAGTTGTATACACAACCAATAAGGAAACAACATACATCCTAATAAATATTGTAAAATATAATGTATTGAGGGACCACTAGAAACTCATTTCCCAAGGGTGAGATATTTATCCTTAGGGTGAGCACTGTGTAATTCCTTGATCAGAATCCTCCATGTAAGAAATGAACAGATAACACTAACGAAACGAGCTGCTGAACCAGATAAGTAATACCATGATGATACTTCTTCAAGTGCAAATAGAACACCACCAACTGGTGCACGAAAAGCAGCAGCAATTCCAGCAGCTGATCCACAAGTTACAAGATCACGCCTGTCTCTGTCATTTTTGAAATACCTTAGCCATCTGCACGTTAAGCCGTGTTTTTTTGACCCACCCTGACCTAGAACTGCTGCAATGCAAGCACCCGTATGTACTAAAGGGCCTGCCTTGCCCACATGCAGAGATGACGACACAGCACATATGCTGCCAACAATCTGCGATCAAGTCAATAAAAAAAAGGTAAGGCCTTATAGTTTACACATTTCTCTGCAGGATGCAGTTTTCTCTGACATAGCATTATCATGCACTGAGAAACACAGGAGAAAGGATTACCTGCGAATACCATTTTGTCATGTCTAAGATGCCTATAGAAAAGTTAAAGGAAGTGTTTAGTTAATGAATTGCTCACATCTTGATATGTGATGTAGGAGCATATGGCCTAGATCCAATGGATAATGTGATTGACCAGGCCCTTGCATATTTGGCTCAATTTGATTGATCACAAGAACTTTCAAACCACTGGATCATCTGATTGATCAGGCCCTTGCACATTTGGATCAATTTGATTGATCACAAGAAATTTCGAACCACTGGATCATATGATTGATCAGGCCTTTGCGTATTTGGATCGATTTGATCAATCACACAACCCTTCAATGCACCTTAGCAAGGGTCCAATCAAGAAAAGTTGGCAAAATCAAAATCTGGACAATTGAGATGGGTCCAAAGCAGTTTCAAAAAAAAAAAAAAAAAACTAAATTACTTGAGGGGTCAAAGCAATACCCTTTAATTAGGTTGTCTAGTTTTGGTTGTAGTTTCCAATTAAGGCCTTGTTAAATTGGAGAATTGGCTAGTGACATATTTCAAGCAACTGGAGCCATCTATGCTACAAAAGGGAATGTCCAAAAGGAGCACAACTTTCAGCGAAATGTTTTGTTCTTACATTTACTTGAACATGGAATTGTGTTAGGATTCTTTATTAAAGAGTGTATATAAGTGATTTGCTCCACAAAAACAAAAAGTGAAAAACAACCATCCCTTAAAGTCCTAAACTCCTCTGAGACGTCCTTCCAAGTTACATACAGATGCTTTTCTTTGCTAGGTTATTTAACTTAGATATCTATCCTCATTCTAATTTTATTATGACGCTTGATTTACGGTTTTATACATACTTTTAGATTAAGATGTATGGCTTATAGATTTATCAGGGCTTATAGAAATGAGAGGCTACAAATAGCCTTGTAAGGAAGGGTTCGTTCATTATCAGATATTTTTATAGTTGCTAATTGCTATGAACACTTTTCCTCTTCCTTCTCCTTGGTTTGATTGATTCCCATTGGATTGAAGATGAAGGGTGGATATGTACGCTCATCGGTATGCGGCTCAGTGTTTCTCCTTGTAATTATGTCTAATTGTTGTTGAGTTTGTGGTGGGGATGGAGATGAAATGTCTGCCTTCTAAATCATCAGAGCCTCCTTACATTTTTCATATCACATATGTTTGGTTGCATGCTTGCATTTGTTCCATTTGTAATTAACCTATAAACTACAATGTGTTCTCATACACAATTTTCTTTTAAATTTCCAAACACCCAACTGAGATTCAAAGGAAAACCTAACAAAAGCCCCCAAAAATCCTTACTTTGACAAGCAAAGTCCGCAGCGAGAAGATCCCCGGAGCATCAACACCATTCAAATAAGCCTTTACTTCAGGAATACCAGATCCTGCAGCCGCGGGGGCTACATAAGCAGTTATAACCGAAGAAAAGAGAGTGAGAACAAAATTCGAAACAGCGAAAACCCCAAATGCCTGCCCATACCTACACCATCAAACATCAAAACCCCACAATTTTTTTCAACATAACCACATCAAATTCATACTCAAAACCACCAAATCAAACAAAAAGAAAGAAAGAAAGAAACTCACTTGTTTGCTAACATCATATTGGATGTGGTAACAAACTTAATTCCAGCAATGTTCTCAATGGAGAGGTTATTGAAGAATCCAACAAGGCCGGCGAAGAGGCCGACGAGGAAGCAGAGACTCCACTTCATGAAGATGTACTGGTATTTCTGAATCCATCCGCGGCTCCTCCAGTCCTGCATGAAGAGTTCATTCTCCGGGATCCTGCATGATTCATGAAGAGAGAGAGAGAGATTAGAGAGATGATGGTGGTAGTGGTGTTGGGGAATTGGGGAAGATGACATACTCGTAATCCAAGCTCTCGATGGGGCAGATGTGGGCGCCGACGAGGGCGACTTGGGAGGTGGTGTTGGAAACGGATCGGCGGAGAAGGTGGACATGGAGGGAGTCTGGTGGGTCGAGGAGCGGAGACTCCTCGACGGCGGCTGCTTCGACGGCCATGGTTGGATTAGAGAGAGAGAGAGAGAGAGAGAGAGACGGAGACGGAAGAAAGATGAGGACTTTTTTTTTTGGTTGAATTGAGTTTGAGTGATTGAGTATGGGATTTTCTAAGATGTAGTTGGTGGCTTGGTGTCTGTCGACAGTTTCCAGCCTTGCCACGACTTTGGACCAGCTACAGTTGCAGCTTTTTCGCTGTTAGTGAATGGGAAAATTTTTGTCGTTTTAGGAAAAACGGGATTAAAAAAAAAAAAATTAAGTAACCACTGCACTAATCAGGAAATTTGAGCTAGTAGTGCGACATCCAGGGAATCCGTATAGAAAAAAATAACTTTTTTCGTTCTTTTTTGTGGTCGGATTCGACCTTTATTTTCTATGTTGAGAGTCTCGCATTCGACTCTTAGTGGGCATAATTGCTTCATCTTCTTCCTTTTTCCTCGAGTATTCAAGTTTTCGATTAAATGAAGAGATGGCTGGAAGATCTATTACTTAAGGTTTTTTTTTATTTTTTTTTTACAATTGTTCGGTCTCTAATAAATGTTATCGATTGGTTGTGTATCATGTAAATTGATAGTGCCCTGTTCTCTTCCTCATCTCTGGTTTTCTCGTTGGCATCGTCTTTTAATTTAGGCCATTGGTATCTTCTTGTATGGGCATGATTTTTCTAGCCCAACGCACAAATGAGCATAGATCTTAGATTTTGAATTGCTCCTTCAATCCATTCTTCCATTTTAGCAATATATGTTTCATGTGATGTCGCACAAAACCATAGCATGTTAGAAACTTGGGTTTAAAATTGCAAGAGCTTTTTTCCAGAATGATCCTCTATGGGAAATTTACCAAAAAAAATAACTTTTAGTGGCAGATTTTCGAGTCTTCTCTTCCTTTAATCAAAAACTCGAACACTTAATGAAAAATGAAGAAGACGAAGACATTATGCTTGCTCAGGCCAAATGCGACCCTCACTTGTTATAGCGAGGGTCAACCGAGCGAGGGTCGCGGTTGACCCTCAACACATAAAATGAAGGTTGAATGCGACAAAAAATTGGTGAAAAATAAGTTACTTTTTCTATACGGATTCTCTGTTTGGTGCAATATTGGCTAAAGTTTCATGTTTGGTGCAGTAGCCACTTTTGGTAAAATCTTCTAGGAAAAAATACATATTAAGATTTGAATATTTTGAAAAAACATAAAAGTGTTCCCTGTTTAATTAAATTCCCTCTCTCTTTTTTTTTTTTGGAAAATAATGAAAGTATCCTATTATTATATATATATATATATATATATCTTTAACCTATTTTTCCCCAAAAATTGGTTGTTTTAATATTAGTGGTTATAAGTATTTAAGCATCTAGTTTTTTTATTAATTTATAATCAATATTCTTAACCATGCATGCATAAAAAAAAGTAGTTGAAGTGGACTCCATTGAGTCATTTGGGTTGAACTTGATCATTTTTCTTGGATTTGAAAAATGATATAAGGGTACTTTTGTTATTTCTTAAATAAAGATTATGCAAGAGGACAAAAGACTTGATTAAAGAAATTTAAAAATTGTACTTTTTTGAAATATTCAAAACTTCATGTATTATTTTGAAAATGTGTTACAAGTTTTATACATTCTAAAAATAATTTTGATCGTGATGAGTCCAAGTCCCATAACCCCAATAACCCATTTTGCCTTTGGACTCCTTTTGTCTCATGAAATTAAAATCTTAGGAATTGAAATGTATTTGTAGAAGTAACTCATTGACACAAAATAAAGGTGGGCATTCATAGATGGCTCTCAAATAATAACCCTTTTTAATATAACATGAATTCGGGGAGAGCAAAGGGGAATGCCGAGAAATTTTACAATGAAATTTCTTCAAATATGGAGAAGAGACGTTAAAGAAGTGAAAATTTTAAAAATATAAGGTGAGGATATAGACGATGCTACTATTGCCTTTATAGAAGTTGATTTGCTGGGGTATTGTTTAGCGATACTACCTATTGGGTCCATATTATTTTAAATTGGCTTAAGCAGACATTTGATTATGTTTGAACAGTTTTAAAAAGTTTATGTAAATGTATGATTGCATAGGATTTTAGAACCTTTTGCCTCTCATTCAAAAGAAACAAAAGAGAAAGATATTTTTTAAAAAAACTAACAATAAATCTTCTGGCTTCCTTCTCTAATTTGGCCCACATCACTTTTACTCGCGCATGAGTCTGCATGTGTTACTTTAATTGTGTGGCAAATTTGCCCATTTAACTTTTACTATATGCCAAAAAAATTTTTTCTTTTTATTTAATCAGACAGCACCAGATACTTTATAAAATGACAAAATCAACATGGTTGAATAGCTTAAACTGAAACTCAAGCCATTAAACCATCCATATGTAGTTTTTTCTGAGCCCTTCCTCCATGGATACCATCTATTTCTCAAAAGCTTGTAAAGGAAAGGGGTATGAGATGTATGAATGGGAGAAGGCAAGAAAATCACTAAATACAGAGAATTAGAACTTTTCTCGTCTTGATCCACACTCAAATACATGCAGAGACATTCCCTAACAGTAATATCTATGCCATACAATGGTAACGTCTAAAATAAGAATTGTAGATCAACACTTCATATTACAATTAAGAATATTCAATATAAGATTTCAATGAATTTCTGTTATGAAATTGAAACGAATCTGAGGGTCGATCAATCGCTGTAAACCTGTCACCCTTGATGTGGGCGGCAAGCCACTCATGAAGAATATGAAGCCAGTGATCCTTTCCAAAACTAGAAAATATTTACCCAAAAAACATATGTGAGGTTAAAAGCCAAAAGGTAAATTCTAAACGCACCCATGCCATTTACTGGGCACACCCGCATTTTAAAAATTCTTTTATTACCAAGATACTCATGTGAAATTTCGAATGTACCATTCACTTCATTTATGTACGAATACGCAGATTCGTGCATATTAAAAGTACACGGTTTTCATATGACGAGCAAAAAAATTATGCACGGATACGCAGATCCGTGCGAACCTTTTTTTTTTTTTTTTTCAATCCATAAGCCTTCTCCTCTCTTCCATCCCCTTCCATTCAACTATGTTTCCCTCCCAATAGCAACCCGCACTCCATTTCATTTTGCATAGATTACATATTTATTTAGTTTGAAAAAAGATTAACAAAGAGGAAGAAAACAAAAATGGAAGAAGTTGAAGATGAAGAGGTACCTTTGGGGGAGATGGAGATGAAGATGAAGAGGCCTCTGCTCGAGAAAAAGATGAGTTGACGACGAAGCTCGGAGGAGATGCTCGAACGAACGGAAATGACGTGCTAGTTTTCTCAATGAATGGATGGAAATGAGGAAGAAGGAAAAGGAGAAGAAGCACGTTGGTAATTTTTTTTGGGTGGGCTCAGCAAAAAAGGGAAGTTCATATTTTTCCTGTAGGTGAGCTCAGCACATGGGTTGGTTTGGTAAATTGGGTTGGTGTGTTTATAATTTCCCAAAGTTTTTTCTTAAAAAGTAGCTTTCAAAAGCTTTTACATTACTATTGTAATTACTTATTATTAGTAAAAGCATAAGAGGTTCTTTTGTCAATAAAAAAAACCTTTTAACACATAACAACCAAATAATAAATTATAATTTTTATAATAAATGGTTATACAAAATCTAATACCCTTATAGGTAAATAAATGGCCCCACATAAAGTGGGTATATGCTCTTACTTATGGGAAATTCTATTTGCACCGCATATTTTGCCGAGCACACCCACTTTCCCAAGAATACCCAAAATACCATCTTCTCTCCTCTCTTCTTTCTCCCCCCGCCCCCCCCCCCCCCCCCCCCTTGCTACGACCGAACCCCGACGGCCGCCCCATCACTAGCAACTCTCTCTCTGTCTCTGACTAACCCCCCTCTGCCCCACCATCACCGGTAAGCTCCCCTCTCTTCTCCCTCCAGTAAGCTAAGCGGTTTCTTCTCTTGTTCTTTTCCCCTCCCACTTATTGCGACTGAACCCTGACAGCCACCCCATCACCGATGGCCCCCCCTCTCTGCCCCACCATCACCGGCGACCATCTTTTCCTCTTTTTTCACGTGTATCGCTCAATGGTGGGGTGCACGAAGTTTCAGAGCTGTGCACATGAAGAGGTGCATGGACGTTGAAACCCCGTGCATATATCATGTGCACGGCGTTTCACACCCATGCACATGAGATATGCATGGAACTTATGGGTATTTTGATAATAAGTTCTTTTTATAAAAGTGGGTTTGTTGAGAAAAACACACGATGTGTTCAGCATAAAAACCAAATGGGATTTTAACTTTTTAAAAGCACTTTGGAAAAAAGCCCAACCAAACACCCTTAGCGTACATGTAAAGGTGGAAATGGTGATTACCACCAATCAATTAATCAAATATTAAAACAATTTGGATACTATCTTGATAGCCAAAGTTCCTCACCGTGGATTCATAATTTATCTCGAGGTCTCTATTGTGTCTCAGCCCCCTCTTTGGATAAAAAAAAAAAAAAAAAAACCACCGAAGGACTTATCAAATTGAAGTTCCAAAGATCTCCCTATGTACTAAACACATTGTGTGCGAAGCAAAATTTTAAATGTAAATGATATGTGGGTTCTACAAACTTATGGAGGATGAAGAAGGAAATCAACAAGTGTTGAAGATCTCAGATGGATCATTTAGAACTTGGAACGAACTGAAAGACACAAGGTGGTGCAAGGTTAGCTCCTGCCTAAACCAAATGAAGAAGAGGAAATCCTCTAAGTCATGCACGAATAATTTGTTTATTGGATCTCGGTATAATCGTGCTGGGCCCAAACCCACATAACATGTTGCCATCCCAGTGATGGACTCTTGCAAACTCTAACCACGTCTATGGCTGTTAATGGGCCTGAATCCAACTGCTAAATATGCATGTGTTTTATGAGGCTCAAGTCCATGTTTAGGGACTGAAACACAAAACGACAAGATCTCGGCCCATGGTCTTAAGCTTAACCCCGATGGTAGCTCAGTTGGCCTAGGACCACGGTTTGCACCCGGAGGTTGTGGTTTCGAAACTGCATTACCAGTTTACCACATTGGGGCTACAGGAGAATTTTACTCGGCTTTCTCTTCTGAGTCCGTAGGGATTATTTTGGCCAAAAGAGTTGGAACCCTGCGTTAAAAAAAAAAAAAAAAAAAAAAAAAAAAACCTCGATGGACTTTTTTGAGGCATACCTATATTATATTGTACTATACTACTAAACATGATAGTATTAAAATATAAAGAGGAATTTTCTCATATAAGAGCCTCTCATGTTGCCTTTAATTTAGAGGTCCTGCTCGTGGATTGTTAGAATTGGAAATTCTATGTAGGGCTGTTAAAATGCCACATGACCCGTTAATAAGACATGAACCCATACGATATTAACGGGTTCGGGTGGGCTCTTAATGGGTTCGGGTCGTTAACGGGTCTAACACGTTACGTTAATAGGTCGTGTACGAATTAAATCAGTAACCCGTTAACAACCCACTTAACCCGTTAAAATTTTTTTAGTCCCTCAGTGTAATTAGAGTTAATTTATATTCTAAAAGAAATTAAAATTTATTGTTTTATAGTGGGGTTTTAGGTGTGATCCACTCGAGATCCTCACTAATAGTTTCATGTGGCTTATATATTTTTCTCCTTATGTATGGATTTTCTTTTAATTTTTGAAATGACTTGATTATTTAACGGGTTAACGGGTTGGGCTGTGTAATCCGCTAAATTAACGAGTTGTGTTCGGGTTGGATTTATTAACCCGTTAAGTTAATGGGTCGTGTACGGGTTGAGATGATTTTAACACAAATTCGTTAACCCGTAACCCGAATTCATTAACACGACACAATTGGCAGCCCTAATTCTATGAAATTCTTATATAATACTCATATAGGTGAAAATTTCACATCACACAAATATGTGATAAATAAAGGAATTTTTATGATTTTCTCTTATATTTTTTATGAGTTTTTAGCTATATCATAAAATAACTAACATCAGATTTATAGATTGTGCAGCTTTTAAGTGGCTAAACTTGGGTTAGAGATAGGGGAGGTTGACGTGGGGTAATTGTCACACCTCAACTTTGAGTTTCCTCAATGCCACGAGAAAAGTGAAACTCTTTAGTGGGGCCCACCTATTGAGAACTTGAACCGCTATAAATGAAGGCATGTCTTCAATGGTCTAATTCCAAATTTTACACCAATAGGAGTTAGTCACCACGAGAAAAGTGAAACTCTTTAGTGGGGCCCACCTATTGAGAACTTGAACCGCTATAAATGAAGGCATGTCTTCAATGATTTAATCCCAAATTTTACACCAATAGGAGTTAGTCATGCTGTAAAATTGAGCATGTGCCATTCTTACTCAATGCTAAATATTATGAGTGGGCCAAATCCCGTTGAAGTAAAATATGGGAAAGCTCGCTCAAGGGATATATATAGGAGAATATTTATGTGCATCCATCCCTCATCATAAGGTAAGAGACACACAATTAGAAATTTTCATGTGCAAAAGAGAAAAAGCCAAATATGGTCATATACAGAAAAAGAATGTTCATATGCAAAGAGGGAAAGCCATGTAAGTGTCCCTCACCCTAAGGTGAGAGATGAATGTACATGAATGTCCCACATATATATATATATATATATATATCTATATAATAAGGGAGAGCAGTATTTGAATCCCTGGACATTTTGGACCCTTGGATTTATGTACATATTTTTGTACATAAATCCTAGGGCTGAGAAGGGATTCAAGAGCTTGGTAATTTTGTAATTATTTGAATACAAAGGGGCAGTAACTTTTTACTAAGGACAAGAGGATACGGGAGTGCCATTGATTTTCTGTGAAATTACTAAACCTACCATTATTTTTTCCCAGAGGATATGGGAGTGTCCTTGGTTTTCTGTGAAATTACGAAACGTGCCATTATCTTTTCAAAACTTCCTTGCAAGTAAAGATATGATTAAATACACGGCTATGATTGCAATTGAGTGATTGAACGGTGTGGAATTTGGGCCCACAACTTATCAGTTTGCCCCTTCACATATATATGCTGTTTTTCATGGATTGTGGAATCTGGGCTAACTTGGATTGTTTTGGTAGCATATGCAAACGTGGCTTGCATGCAATTAAACTAGACTGCTTATAGTAGTGGGCCACTTCTGGTATTCAATGGTGGTTAAACTAGATTTAGTTGTTCTCAGAGCGTGGTGCGTTGTGCCTTCAGGCACGGGCAATGACTAGTATATATATATCTATATAATAAGGGAGAGCAGTATTTGAATCCCTGGACATTTTGGACCCTTGGATTTATGTACATAAATCCAAGGGCTGAGAAGGGATTTAGGAGCTTGGTAATTTTGTAATTATTTGAAAACAGAGGGGCAATAACTTTTTACTAAGGAAAAGAGGATACAGGAGTGCCATTGATTTTCTGTGAAATTACGAAACCTGCCATTATCTTTTCCCAGAGGATATGGGAGTGTCCTTGGTTTTCTGGGAAATTACGAAACGTGCCATTATCTTTTCAAAACTTCCTTGCAAGTAAAGATATGATTAAATACACGGCTATGATTGCAATTGAGTGATTGAACGGTGTGGAATTTGGGCTCACAACTTACCAGTTTGCCCCTTCACATGTATATGCTGTTTTTCATGGATTGTGGAATATGAGCTAACTTGGATTGTTTTGGTAGCAGATGCAAACGTGACTTTCATACAATTAAACTAGACTGCTTATAGTAGTGGGCCACTTCTGGTATTCAATGGCGGTTAAATAGGGGTCCAATTGGCTGGACTGTTTTACCTAAAAAAATAAAATCCGCCTGGGCTTGATTTGAAGCTGATTGATCCAATGAGCCACATAGAAAATTTGAGTTAAATTTGTTAAATTATGGGCTGTGTTAGTTGTTAGGTGGTCAAAAGAAGAGTAATTAGATTTAGTTGTGCTCAGAGCGTGGTGCCCTGTGCCTTCAGGCACAGACAATGACTAGTATATATATATAGGGAGGTGCTCTTGTGAGAGACACTCTCACCTTACTATGAGAGATAGGGGTGTATATATATATATATATATGGGAGATGCTCCCATAAGAGATATCTCTCACCTTGTATGAGAGATAAGATGAGGCCACATCCATATCAAATGTCAACAACTTAAATGTGAGGGGCCCCACCCCTATCTCTCATAGCAAGTTGAGAGATACTCTCACGGAGCCCTCCTATATATAGGGAGGTGCTCCTGTGAGAGATATCTCTCACTTTAAATGAGAGATTGGGTGGGGCCCTCAGATCACATTTAAGTTGTTGACATTGGATATAGATGTGAGGGCTCCCACCTTATCTCTCATGGTAAGGTGAGACACACATTTAAGTTATTGATATTGGATATGGATGTGAGAGCTCCCACCTTATCTCTCATAGTAAGGTGAGAGACACACATTTAAGTTGTTGATATTGGATATGGATGTGAGAGCTCCCACCTTATCTCTCATAGTAAGGTGAGGGGCCTCACATTTAAGTTGTTGACATTTGATGTGGATGTGAGGGCACCCACCTTATCTCTCATAGTAAGGTCAGAGATATCTCTCATACGAACTCTGAGAGATATCTCTGACCTATGAGAGATAAGGTGGGGACCCTCGCACATAATGTGTTTAGTACAAAGGATTTCCACATATGGCATTTTTTTAAGATTCTAGATACTCCGAGTCGCTTACTTGGAGAATTCCTAAATTAAAAGAGTGGAAGTGGAAGTGTGGAACTCCTCAGTTGGTTCCACAAAGTGAAATCCTAAGCTGCACAAACTTTTCCTTGGGGATGTTTCTAAATCTTACTCAAATAGGAGTTAACACCACCATGGGATTGATAATCAATATCAAAGTGGGGCCAACCCATATGGTCAATCTTGGAGTAGAATCAACTCCTATTGCGGTAAAAAATGAAAAGATCCTACAACCAACTAACACAATTATTTATAGCGGCTCATAAATTTCAATAGAGCTCTACTATGAAGTGCGACTCTTTCGACCCATCAATTAATGTAAGGGGAAATTTAAAAAAAAGTAATAAAGCTATATCATTTTCAAAAAACATACATGAAAACTTGAATATTTAAAAAAAGTATAAGTCTTATATATATTTTTTCCAGTCAAGTCATCTTCATAATTTTTTGCTTAAGAAATGATAAAAACACCCTTATGTCATGTCTCAAAAGTTTTTTATGGAGAGGGCTTAATTGAAAGGATTGTGAAATTATACTTTTTATGAAATATCTAAATCTTCATTTTTTTAGGAAATGTTTAGAAAGTATAAGACTTTTTGCTCATTTTAAAAAAAGTACATGAAGATTTGAATACTTCAAAAAAAAAAAAAAAAAAAAATCTTCCATATTTCTTTCAATCAACTCCTTTTCATAATTTTTTTAACATTCCTTTGTCCCAAAACCAACTCAAAAATCACTTTATGGGCCTCACCGATCAAATGTTTCAATTAATTAAGAGTGTATCAGAATTAGTCTTGGGGTCCTCTTCTCTGCATTATTATAATAGTAGAATCTCAACCTTATTTTGATGTTTATGAATTCATGACCATTTACTAAACCTCGTATTTTAGTCATTTGGAATCCATATAAACCCTAATTTTTAACCATCTATACATAAAGGTAGCTAAAGCACCCTAATAGGCCATGTGGGCTTGACTTGATCATTTGCACTTCATTAATTTTTTAAAGAAAAAAAAATTGAAAAACGACACATGCATTTTTGTCATTTAAAAAAACCTCACGGTCAGAGCTTAATTGAAAGAAACGTAGAAAACTTTTATACTTGTTTAAAATTTTCAAATCTTCATATATATTTTGAAAATGAGCTAAAAAAATTTATACTAAACCTAAAAGTATCCCCAAATCCTCCATCAATTGATTCCACCCGAACATCATTATTTGCATCAATGACAAACCATACTTATTCCATCCTCCCATGATCCCATCCCATCACCACCGTCCTAGTTCTCTCATGTGTGTTCTTTTTGCCCTTTTTGTAATGTAATATAAGAGGGAGGGAGAGAGAGAGGGAGGACGCTCGAAAAGAAGAAGTCGCCTTCTGGTACCCCACGACGTCGTAAGTCTCTTCCTCTCGAAAGAAGGCGTGTTCGCTTCTTCTGTTACCTCCTGATGTGGGTGAGTCTCTCTATTTCTCTATCTCTATCTCTATCTCTCTCTCTCTCTCTCTCGTTGTTGTGGGTTTTCTAACTACATGCAGATGATTCTTCTTTTGTTTGTGAATCTCGTGATATATACTTTTTTTCCTGTTTGATTTCATGTTGATTAGGGTTAGAAGCTCTTGAAACTGAAAGCAAAAGGCGCGTGATCTGTTTGAGAAAATGTCTCGACCCCAAGTCACCATAACCCTTGGGGGTAGCGGTCAGGTACTCTTTTTTCTTAAAGGAAAGAGATTAGAAAGAGGGGTTTTGTCTGTTTGCCTTTCTCTTCTGCATTTCATCTGTTTTGGTGTATATTGCAAAGTTTCTATGGTATTTGTTGTGGGTTTTGTTGGGTTCCTTTCAAAGTTGTTTTTTTTTCTGATAGTTGGGGTTACCCTGTTCATTTTTTTTTTCTTTTTTTTTCTTTTTAAGTCTTTACACAGCAAATAGTTATTATGTGATTGGAAAACAAGTGATTGGTCTCGCATGGTGGCTTGCTTCTCTTACAAGTGTAATAGTTGCATTTATGCCAGATAGAAATGGTCTGTGATCAAATATGATAGGAGGTGGGATTTGGGCACTTGGTTATTGTTGTTCCATGGTGGGCTGTGGATTTGAGTGGCGCCCACATTCCACTGCACTCTGATTTTGATCAAACAATGGTGGGAGTTGCCCTGCCCATTGCGATTTCTGTCTATTGGAGTATTTGGATCAGTGAAGATCAGTATGTAGGCATCTGTGATACTTGGATACTTCATATTAGGCAATCTATCTGTCTGATGCAGGCAAGATCAAGGTCGTTGCCAACCTTTTCAAATGAAGTGGCTTCAGTCTTGCTTGGGGTTGAAGTTTGAACTGCACCCAAATTTGATCTCAGATTGAGTCAATCATATGGTTTGAGAAGCCTTGCTTGTTTATGTAAAATAATTAAAGAGGAAGGTCGCCTTGATCGATTTCTTATTCTCCGCCCAATGTTAAAATGGATCACATATATCTTTGTCAAGGGTTTCTCCTAGAAGGAAAATTTGCAAAACTTCTTCTCAAAATAATATTTACATTTCTTTTAAGGATGGGGTGATTAGTGATGTTTGTATTTGTTCCTATATTGTAGCTGTTTCTGTTTCTCAAGTTGTTTATTCGTCTGTTGGGTCGGGTATAGTGAACGAAGGGGTGGTTAGTGATGCCAACATTAACATCCTGAACATTCAACCTTCAGCCTCTTCCTGCTGATTACAGAAAACTGATTAGGATCCCTAAACCCCCGCCAGCATCCATGAAATCTGGCCCCTGACGACATTGATCCTTAGAACCACTACATTCCAATCCATGGTGAAGGTGATTAGTTTGTTGAGCTTCTATGGCTGGAGTACTTCGTAGATCATGAAGCCAATTTGGTCCAGAGGATAACTATTTCTGGAGAGTTGGATCCAATATACGATTATGTGTTCTAGAACACTTGCCATGAGATTGGGCCTTTTCCAGCTGACCTAATTTACTAAGATGGTATATGTTGCTCATGGTTCTGTGGCTTGAGTTGGATAAAAAACTGAACAACAGAACCTGAATTTGCAGTTGCTTGGCAATTGGACTGGGCTGGAACTACCCAAACCTGGAGATTGCGCAATGCTTACTTATTCATTCCCCTAAAGCTCTGAGCAGAGAAATCACGCAGAATGCGATCTTGGGAATTCTTTCAAGTGACAAGTGTGAACTTCGGTAATGCATTGACTTGCTTCAGAGAGTGATATTTGCAAGCGTTTGAAAACCTCCTGACTGGTCGTGGTTTTCCTATCTCCAGAGAATTTCCAACTGCCATTGATATCCTATTGAAAATCGTAGAGCATGGGATTTTTATTTGGCAATAGGTATTGGGCCGAGATGGACATTTACAAAAGTGTGCAGCATCCTTTCTTCTTCCCTTTCTTTGCCGGAGATGTCCAAATTAAACCATCTACTTACCAGAGAAGAACCTGCTTCAAGATCAATGGGCTCAAAGATACTTTTTCAGCCTCTATCCTGACATTAAATTACACTGCTTTACCTGTGAACTGAGCGATATAGTAATTTAGACTTGCTCACAAAAAATTGAACCTCATATGTTCCACCTTCTCTCTATTTTGAAATTATGGCTCAGTCTCCATAACTGGAATTATGGACCAGTCTCCATAACCATATCGAAACTTTATACCCATTTTTCTGATTTTTCTTGCTAAAAGGAATGCCAATCATCCAAACCCATACAGGTTTTAATTGGGGTCCAAGAACCTCTGTCCATGGATCAAGATGTTAGAAAGGAATCAGTTTTACTGGTTCAATAGCAGGTTGGATTAACCAGAAATGCACAGCACTCAATCATCATACACAATGAGCAAATCCATTTACTTGCATAATCTTCGCTAATAACAGACAAAACACTGTGGTATCAATTAAAGTGTGCAGAATCTCTAAACTAAGCAATTTATGCACCCCTTTCTTAGATCCTTTCACCACGCTCTGCCTGGTTGGAGATGATTACATCCATTCCATTTCATATCTGTTCTAGAAAATTATCTATAACTTTTTCTACTTATTATATTTGAGTCCTTGAAGAATAGGAGTACCCAATATAGATATGCGCGCTAGAATTGGGAGCTTTCTTCCCTGTACATAAATGTGAGATCTATACTATATTGCATGCATTTACTTATTGAGAACTTTTTTTTTTTGAAGAATGATGATATATTGCATTTACTTATTGAGAACTATCAAGCCCATATACTGGGCAACAAGCCTAACAATGAATATTATTGGTGAAACCGGTACTTTCTGACTAATCCTTTTGTCTTCCTGTCCTTAACTTTTTTAACATTTTTTTTTTTTTTGTTTGTTTTCCCCCTTTGTTCACATCTCTGGATCACTTGAAATGGTTTTTCCATCAATGACATTTTTTTTTACTTAGTTAATGCTGGAATTTTTCACCTTGTTTGTGCCTGGACTACATATTAACTTTGGACAAATTCATGACTGGCAAAAGTTTGAGACCAATTAAGAATTCATCCCTAATAATATGTTTTACAGAGTAAAGATTTATTTTATATTGAATAAGTGGATGAATGTAATCGAGTGTCCCTCGGGCTCAGGGCCAAAGGCTCCTGGTCTGGGTTGGGCGGGAGATACCCTGGGTTATAAAAAAGAAAGAAAAAAGAGTGGATGAGTATAACTTGTACATATGCATTTTAAGGCCCTCCATAGCTTCAATTAAATTGAATATAACTTGACTCTCATACTCCATTGTCTCATCTAGTTCGTTCTTGATATGCTCACACTAAACTCTGCAATATTTGCAGGTTATCAAGAGAGCCATGCCAGATTCAGATGTTACTCATTCTAATCATGTGCCACCAACAGGAAGTAAGATACCACTAAGAGGGAGATTGGGGAGCAATGCTGACCCTTTGTTATATGGCAGTGAGCAAAAAAACAAACGGTATATTTTCCCTCCAATTCAAACTTCCGAATTGTTGATGCTGTTTCTAGTGATGCTCACATGCTTAAGAATATTTCTTAGTCTGAGGTTTTAGCTAGGGTTAGATATGTTTTCCACTTTTCCTTTAACATTTTGTATACCCACCGTATTTTCTGGAAAAGATTGAGGGTTTTGCAATTCTCCATAGAGCCATTTCAGGCGAGTGGTACACAGTAAAGATTTTGGGATAATAATTTGTGTTCTGAGGTTCATTATCATCGTCATGATCATCATCTTAGCTTTATCTCATCAATCTGGGGTCATCTTAATGCATTCTACACACTATGAGCATCATCTTAGCTTTATCTCATCAATTTGGATGTACTTAAACAATAATGTTCACCTAATACCAAACATTTCATACTAAAGTTTGATTGTCTGGTTGTACCCAAACAATAATGTTCACCTAAGATCAAACATTTTATGTCGGCTTCAATGGAAAATTCATACTAAAGTTTGATACTGCAACACAAAAATATAAACCTTTTTTTTGTTGATAATGCAGGGTTCCCAACCCTTTGGGCCAAAATAATCCCTATGGACCCAGGAAAGACAGCCGGGTAAAATTCCCCTGTGGCCCTAGTATGGTAGAGCAGTTTCAAACCCATAACCTCCGGGTGCAAAACGTGGTCCTAGGCCAACTGAGCTACCCCTCGGGGTTACAAAAAATATAAACTTTGATACTGGATTGCTTAGTCAATGGAAATTGAATCATGAGTGAGGATTATAAAGAGATTCAGAAGTGGAATTGCAATGTATTCAACATCAAACCTCTCTTGTCCAGAAGAATCAAAGCACATTGAAATGGTACCACCTGTATTTAATAATGGGAGGACTATAAATCCTGAATGTAAATATTCTCGAGCTTTGATGCAAGAAACTATCATTTGTGGCCTTTTTACTCTGTGTAAGGTGCCCAATTAAAATGATCTGTGCCTGAATTTGTTCTGTTGGTATGTGGCCTGACTTATGATGGTTTTAAAGCACATTCTCAATAGGTATAATTGTTTGATAGGGGAAGGCTCGTACCCTTTTCCTCCCTTACCTAAAGCTATCATTTTTGGTAGGTCATAGGTTCATGATTCATCTGTTATCATCCCTATTATGGATGCAGCAGCATAGCAATATCTGCCACCTAGTTTTGCTCTATCTGTTTGAGAAGCAAAATCAGGAGTTTCAGTTGGAGATGACTGAGATGGCTAGATGAGGATTGAGTGTTGAAGAACATTATGTGATCCATTCTGATTCCAAACCGGTCTTGCCCATCTCCAGCACATCTTTTCCGTCAGCATGTGGTGACTCCAAAGGTCTCCTGATAACTTCACTTCTAGAAATCACCTTACCCTTTGGCAGGGTGAAATGCTTGTCTTTAGCATTTATTAGTAGGAATATCAGTAGGAAGATGTTTTTGGTCTTCGCTGTTTCCTTGGAGTTCAGTAATGGAATGGTAGAAGGGAACAGGATATGTTTTTTGTTAGGCGATGTATTGGAGACTATCCATATAGGAGGGAACTCGTGAGAGAAAGACATCTATCGTTTTTTGTTTGTTTCTAGAATATTCCTTGCAGGGATTTCACCTAAAATTCACTTTATCTATACTCATTTCTTAACATTAAAAAAATTAGTAAATCTATACTCATTTCTTTGGCAGGCTACTCTATTTTTTTTTGGCAGCCCGCTCTATTGTGCTTATTTTCTTTCATCTTTGGAATAATTAAAACCACTAGTTAAAGGACTCACTTATTTTAAACTAATTTAGACTATACAAATTTTATAATTTTCTAGAGAAGAAAAGATAGTTATGTTGTAATTGATTTAGATAAGCAAAGGATTCTGATTGTGCCTATTGAATTCACTTTTGATGCGGAATGGGGATTGATGCAGGGTGGGTGGGGGAGTGGGTAGGGGGAGAAGATGGAAGATAGGAGGATAGGTTTAGAGCTCACGCCTGAAGTGATAGGCCTCATGTCATACCTTTTGTAGGAAAGGGAAAAGAGAGAAAACAACACTCAGATTTTTTTTCCTTCCATTAATCATGATCTAAAGCCAAAAAAGGAGGCATTACATCAATATATAAGCAAAATAAAAACCCTAAAACGAATTTCAACCCTCTAAACACATTGACAGTCAAGATTAAAACATTCACTTAGACCTAAATTACTTAAAAATGTAACTTGTAAAAATAAGTCCAAATAAAACAACACAAATAACATAAGTGGGCTGGGCCCAAAGAACTGGTTGATCTATGGGTCTTGGGCCTGTCCTGCATCAAGCCTATTAGCTGGAGGGTGAAGAGAGATGGCGAGAAAAGAACAATGAGTTTAAGTGTAGGAGGGAACCAAATTCCTGGTGGGAGGATCTGATTACTGCCCTTGTTGGAAAATCTCTCAGATGGAACCTCGCAACAATGGTTTATTCGAAACCCTATTCCTCGCTTTTCTGGTTTATGGAAAGGGATCCTTGGTGCAAAAGAGTTATTCCTTAGACAGGTGAGATTCCATGTGGGCAAGGGTGATAAGTTCGTTTCTGGATGGACCTTTGGGTGGGGGATGCCCCCCTAGCAACTTATTTTCCGGACTTGTTTCGTTGTGCCAGTAACCAGGAGGCCAAAGTTATTGACTACATGGAAAGAAGAGCCGAGCGTATTGTTTGGGGACTTGTGTTCCGAAGGAATCTAAATGAGATTGAGGAATCACAATTCCACTCTTTGTTGCTTGTTCTTGATGAGGTATTCATCCCAAGAGACGGTAAAGATAGAAGAGTTTGGATGGCTTCTGCTGGTGGCATATTCTCAGTCTCTTCCTTCTTCTTATCTATTACTAGAGATGTGGTGGTCAACCATTTTAATTGGGCTAGCCTTTGGAGTATTAAAGCCCCACTAAGGGTGATTGCTTTTGGGTAGACAGCGATACTAGGAGTAGTTTTGACAAAGGACAACCTACAACATCGGACGGTCATTATTGTTAACGCTTGCCCCATGTGCTTGGCAGGGGAAGAGTCCATTGATCACCTCATGATATATTGTTCTATAGCCCACTCTCCCATCTTTATTTGAGTTTTGGAGATTAGGCGTGGGTTCCAAGAGGGGAAGGATCATGTGGAAGGTGTCTTTCTTGGCGGCTATTTGGTCCATTTGGAAAGAGAGAAACTTGAGATGCTTCAAAGGAAAGTCCTCTAATGTTAGCAATTTAGTTGACAAAGTGAAGTACTTAGTGGCTCTTTGGGTTTCTACTCTTCCTATTTTTAAAGGGATCTCGATGAATTCCATTATTCATAACTGGAAGGAAGTAGCTTTCTCTAATCCTCACCATATGTGGGTCTCTCCTAGATGGTGCCCTCCCCCTCTAGGAGCCCTTAAGCTTACTTTTGATGGTAGTGCTTTGGGTAATCCTGGTCTAGCGGGTGTGGGGTGTGTGGAAGGTAATACCATACTTTCTTACTCGAGCCCAGCCGTAATTTGTTCCATCAACAAAGCTAAATTGTTAGCTCTCAAAACTGGCCTACAAGAGGCAATTAATCTCCATCCTCATCGATTACTTGTTGAAGGGGATACTTTTTGCGCAATTCTATGGGTGTCCCAATCTTCAAACCACCCTTGGTACTTGGTGGATATCATTGAGGAGGTTATATAGCTTTCGAGTGGTTTCAATATTTCCTTCCACCATATCAAGCGCTCGGCCAATGACTAAGCGGATAGGCTCGCCAAAGAGGG
Organism: Umbellularia californica; assembly: GCA_028538565.1. NCBI lineage: Eukaryota > Viridiplantae > Streptophyta > Magnoliopsida > Laurales > Lauraceae > Umbellularia > Umbellularia californica. The sequence continues at coordinate 74,533,643 of JAPQWN010000006.1, read as the reverse complement.
AGTTCTTCAAACAGAGTTGCATGTTTCTGTTTAGCTTGTTTTCTGGGGGTTGTTGCCCACCTTTTTTTGGGCTTAGCTCCCACCTTTTTTGGTTTTGGTTGCTCTCCCCAAGTTTGTTTGGGCCTTTTGAGTTCAGTATATTTCTCTTATACTGTAAAGTTTTTTCGAGCAATGAATTCAGTCACCATTTCAAAAAAAAATGGTTGAAGGTGAATTTCTTAAGTTTTCTCACTAGATGTTCTGAAGTTATGTGACTATGTAGTAGTTAGAGATGTCTTCGTCCCAAGAGATCAAAAAGGGCAGGGAAGGTAACACGTTTTCTTCTATCAGGTATAGAGATGAAAGCTAAAGGAAAGGCCTGCAAAATGCGTAATGGTGTCTGTGTGTATGGAGAACATAATGTGAGCGTTCTTACATGATAATTTGAAAGAAACAAGCTTCATGCGTAACCTCTTCGTTCCAACGTTCTCATCCTCGCCTGGTTTGTCGTCTGCTTCTCTCATTGCCTGGAACTGCAAAAAGCAGAATGCTGTTCGAAGTCTTCTATCTATTGAAGCTGAATGTAGATCTATGACACAAGAGTGCATCAACTCCTCTGTTTGACGAACACGCGAAGTTGAATGTCACCTTATTCCTTTAATACTAATCTTCAGTAAAGTAAGTCTCCATCGTGTTTCCTCATAGTATTGACAAGCTGATATTTTCACCAAAGCTATGACCGAGTCTTAGCGTGGCTTTCTTCTCACTAAATTGATATGCTTGTCTCTTTATCAATTTGAGGGGAAGATTTGCGTCAACAAGATACACTACATATACAAAAGACCATATTGTGGCATTTTGTATACATAGTCCTTTGATATTTCATGCCATACATTATCTAAAAGGATTTTGAGGGTAGCTGTACATTATATCCCTTAATTAAAGTGATTATGATTAGCTGCATATATGAAAATCTCACAGATTGTAACTATATTGAGGAGATCATAGTAGAGGTCATGACAACATCTTTGTACAGAAACTTTCAAGTTTATATTGGTTATAATTATATAGTGCTTATTTCTGAAGGTCAGTGAGATCCGTGATCTATCATTCCTTCGATCTTCAACCAGTTTTAGTGGTTTTTTTGTTCTTTATATCCAGGTGTTTGTTTCTGTTGTAAGTCCAAGCATTTGTCTATTTCCACTTTTACATAGAATTGCCAGAACATCTTGTTCAGTTTTTCTAGAGTCCCAAACATTTTAGTGTGCAGAGAGGTTCATTACACAAGCATCTATCTGTTTATAGTGCATTCATCTCTGCCATGCATTCCACACTTCCATTTATGCTTCTATCTATTTCCCATTTTGTGACCTTTATTCTATGTCATGTTTGCTGCATTCCTAACCCTTGATATTAGAGTGAATGAAGGAAGATCAGACACATTCATGAAATTGTGGAGCAAGTGTAATTTTTCCGAATTACACTTTGGTGCCGAAGAACAGAATTCTTGACTTGATGTTGTATTAATATGTGGCCATTTTGTGCTTCAGTTTGGCCATGTTGAGCTTTGGTTATTGTAATGTAAACAATTTTTTCATGTGTAAATCTCAGTGTTTATAGATCTTTCCATATGAAGCAGTTCATCTATTTTAAGTTTTGTATTAATACTTTCCATTTCGATTGGCGTCGTCAAATCCATATAGCCGACCCCACCTAGTGGGAAAAGGCTTGGTTTGGTTTGGTTATTAATACTTTCCATTTTCTCATGCAGACAACGCAGAGATGATGTGGATGATGGCAGGCCACATATTTCTAGTATCCATATTAGATGCATTTAAACATCAAATGTTTGTATTTCTGTATAGTTTTTCAAACTATTACTACTTTTGATGCCCTTAACTGATTAAAGGTGCCCGGGTTGCTCGAGATGACCTACGATTCAAACTTATGCGCAAAAACTTATCTAGGAGAGCTCTCAGTGGTGAAGAAAGTAATGGTGTGGATCTTCGTGAAAAGCTTTCACGACCAGCTAAGGCTCCATTAAGACTTGATACACGGCAACACATGCCTGATCTAAGACGAATTCCTCCCACGAGAAGTGCAGAGGATTTATCTCGAATGGGTTCATTGAGAAAGTCCTACTCGTCCCGGACTTTTGATGGACTTAGGCATATATCTCCAGAAGGAATGGTACGTTCTAGGGGGATCTCTCCTCCAAGGCATGTCAGTGAGCTTAGAGCAGGTCCTCCTATAAAATCCATGGGTGCTTCAGGATCCAATCCTTTTATGACAGAAGGTGCTGTTGGTAATTCAAGGCCCACATCTTTTATGGCTAAAGCTCCTGTTGCTTTTGAAGCTGCAAAGCCAGTTGTGCGACTTCCTCGACCAACTGGCATGATGCAGAAGACTACTTTCATGGTAGCTCCTACTCCCCCTTAACTGATTTATTTCTTGCCTTAAAATGGTTTATTTTTAGGATTCTTTTCTTGCATACAAGGTAGCATTTGTGATCACTTGTGTGTAGAAGTACTATTTCTATGCAATTAAAAAAAAGTACTATTTCTATACTGTTTTTATTTGCCATGAAGTCGTCATGATAGGTTGATGATTATTTTCTCATACAGATTGATAGAGACAGAGAGAATATGCTCTAGATAATTGTTATCCGATCACTTTAAAGGAAAGGAGATATTGTCTTGTGGAAGTTAGTAAAAGTAATTGTCATCTCAGAAAAGATATTAACTGATTATTGGGAGTTGTTGATGTTTTATATCCCAAAGGATTCTTATTGTTGATGAGGAAAGATATTTGTATCAGAAAATTTACAATTGCAAACTTTCACAACATGATTAGCTGGCATTGCTCTTTGTTGAAAATGGGCAATCGTAGTTACCATGAAACTTGTTTTCTCACAATCACGTACCATTTCTTGCATTTCTTTCAGTTTCAGCATAAATAATTCTATGAAGTTGCAAAATGAAGTGATACTTGTGTTTCCTGTGTCTAGCCTTCAGCCTTTCTTGTGTTTCTGGTGATTTTTGGCTACAAGGATGCCCATTCAGGAAAAAAGGAAGAAAGAAAGGGGGGAAAAAAGCTACAATGACGCTCATTTCCTCCAAAAGATTTCAATGATTCTTTACCTTTTGTTTCTCATACTAGGGACTCTCATCTCTCTAGTTCACAAATTTTGACATGCACTACAATAAGATTGCGAAATGATAGATTTACACACCTGGTCCCCATTCATTTCTAGACTGCTGTTTGGTGTCAATGGATGAAAAGGTGACTTAACTTTCATCATAAACGAAACTAATGACTTAGTCTTACCGTACTGGTTCTTGGTGAAGGTGGAACTGGATCTGTGAGAAGAAAGAAGGAATGAATGCTTCTAAAGCGCATTATGACATCGCTTTCCTTAAGATGTTTTCTGCTGGCCGCTTGGTCGAACAAAGTCAGCAATGGGTTAACAGGCTAGCTGTCTCCAAGATACAATGAATCCTGGCTAAAGCTGATGTTGATTTTCGGCTGTTGGCTTGAAATCAACCCTGAACCAAGTGACCGATTAAGGACCCAAGAGTAGAACCTATTGCAACTTATTCAAAAATGGAAAACACAATGTGAATGAGAGAGAGTGTTGTGATTTATGTTTTCTCAAATCTCAATGCTAAGACTAAAATTTGGGTCTAGATTTATACATGGTGAGTGGTTGCAACTAGTCCATAAGGGCTGTTAGGAGGGGCTGCATTTGGTTGATGTTGGCCTGAAGGTGCCTCTGGTCCTCTCATTAGCCCACAGGTCTGGCCCAATGGCTAGTAACTGCTTTTGCGACTTGGTTTAACAGGAACTGGGTCAAGCCAGCTAGGCCCAGAACCGGCCAAAGGAAGGGGCTTCTTAAAGGTCATTGTGACATTCTTATGTAAGTGCACAAAGTGTCAATGTGCCAGGTCCATGCCCTTGTACGCATGCGTGTTGTGCGATCTGGTGCAGTGCATGCACTACACCGCCTGAGCCACCGGTTAGGGTCCATGCCAACTAAACTAAACTAATATAGTTATTTAAGGGATCTCTTTAAATGCCTTCCATCTCAGCTTATCTGATGTGGGACTCTAAGAAAGACAGAAGTAAAAGCACACAAGTTTCCGAACAAAAAATGTGTTCTCCAAAGAGCTGTTTTCCATGGGATCTTCAACACAACTTCTAAAAGTGAGATGCAAGATTTTGAAAAGGGTTTTTCATTGAACCCCAAGCCAAACATGGAAATCTAAATTTTGAAATCAGTGTTGCATGCGGAAGAAAGGATTCCAGTAGGTTTTGGAGTTTACATATGGGGGCTTAATGTTTTCTTGATTGATTTTTGGATTTTTAAATGGAAAATGTTTATATTGCAAATTAATGGAATTATTTGATACCAGCTATTACAAGATAGAAGTATAAAAAGTCAATGTAAATTTCAAAGTAGTAGATTTAGAACCATCATTTATTCTTGTGAGCTTTAAAGTAAGGAGGAAGTGTATAAGGGTATTTTGCAATAATCAACTATGGTTTTTGATAATTGCGAATAACAACCTGCATTTATAATTTTTGCAAATAACCACCTCTACTAATATGAAAATCTAAGTAAACCATCTTGACTGGCAGTCAGAGGCCTCTTTTTTATCAATTTGAGGAAATCCACTGTACTTAGCCATCAAAAGGATGTAATTTCTTTTGATCTGCCCTGGTTTGGATTAAGCTCAGAATGTTGACGTTAAAAGGCTATATTATATATAAGTAGGATTGACACCTGACAGTTTATCCAAACTTTGTCAGGTCTCAACGGAATTTATCCTTATTGTGACAAAACAAGTTGGATTTCATCAAGCCTATTCACCAATAGTTATGACAAAACATGTTGGATTTCATCAAGCGTATTCACCAAGAGTCCAAGACTTTCAGATTAGTAGAAGTTATTATTTGCAAAATGAAAATGACAGGTGGTTATTTGTAAATTTGAAAAGATACAGTTGGTTATCTGTAAAATTCTCATTATATAATCCTGATGCATCTGACATCGAAAGTATGATCCCTTCATCGGGTTGGGCCACTATAGTGTGAATGTGTGATCCACACCATTTCTTTGATGAATCACGCTGTAGTTGGGAAATGACCCAGATATCATCCAGAGTGACATTCTTGACTCTCTGTTCTTCAACCTTTCTTAGAATCATGATGTGTTTCAAGTTTACTGATCAGTGTGTATGTTGGGCAATTTAGATTGTATAGCAGTACTGTACACATTTTATTTTATACTGCTCGATTTCACTGTTATTATTGTTTTGTTCTGTGACAAAGCTACAACTGGCCACACAAACAGGCAAGCCCTCCATTTGGGTCTCGCATCAGAACCTGAACCATTTATGTTGATTCAGCATGGATGAACTACTGAGTTTGCATCAGTTAATGCTTGTAAAATTTGTATAATTTCTGATCTGTTCATATTACTGCCTAACTGTAGGAAGGATAGATGTTTAGAAAAAAAATTCAGACTCACATTTGATGGCTGTGATGTGGTCCAACAGACTTCTGTTTGACTTTCAATATTACTGTTAAGTACAATTCGTTCAAACTTAAAGTTGTCAAATCAGCTTAAGGTTTGGGCTGTGACATATCTGTGGTGGTATATACTAAGTGGTTGGCGCACAAACTCAACTGTTTTGCAATGTGTACGAAGATTAACCATTTATTTATAGTCTATACTGTTGCCATGGCAGTCTACCTCTTTGTTTAATGCCATGTATTTTTCTTCATGTAGGCTGACGAACCACTTACGGTATCTGGATTGTTACAGTCGCTGGGTTTAGGGAAATACTATATTCACTTTCAGGCGGAGGAGGTAATTGACTTGAGAACCTTTGTAGTGGTGCATGTCAAATCACATTTTTGCGAATAAATGCAATTGATGAAGCAGACTTTGTAAGACCGTCATTTTTTCACAGCCCCCACGAACTAACTTTTTTACAATTCTGCAGAAATTGTTTCTAATATATTTTTGGGTTTTGTTTCTTTTTTTTTTATTATGGGGTGGGGGATGGGGGGATTGTTCTGTGGAATGTGGAAGGAACTGGATTTTTGCAGTGCCACACAAGTGTGGCCTTATGGCGATCTTACACTGAAAGAACTAAACTGCAATGATGCAGAATCTTGTTTCTGTATGCAGAATACTGTCTGGAAAAAATGGAAGATTTTGTTTTCAAATGCTGGTTACTCTCTCATATCTTGAACACACATTGAATTCCTGGATGCCTTAATGATTAATTATTTATCCAGTTTTTATTGGTTACAATCCAAACCCACACCCCCTCCCCCCCCCCTCCTCTCCTTTTATTATTATTATTATTATTTTTGAAATGGTAACTTGTATTAATCAAAAGCTTTACAGTATAAAAGGGCTATACTGAGAAGCTGCTGGGGAGGACCCCAGAAAAACAGCCACCGCCCAAAAAAGAGAGAAACTAAAACAAAAAAGGGAAACTGACTCAGACAAAAGGAAAAAAAAGCCACATCAAAATGAAATGACTTCCCTCCAATTGAAACATGAATAGAGACCTAAGAGGCTACGGTGAATTTCATTTTGATGATAAGGTCTTCTTGGAAGGATGAAGTTCCTTCAATACATCTGCTGTTTCTCTCTTTCCAAATCGTCCAAATGAAGGCAAGGAAATACAGGCGCTACATGATCTTCCCTTTGGAGTTGGTAATCGGACAAGCCCACTGTTGGAATATCTCAGGGAAGGATTGAGGAACAACCCAGCTGTAGTTAAACTCCTTGAAGATTGCTAACCAAATAACTTTTGTCTGCTTGCAATGAAGGAATAAGTGATCAACCGATTCCTCATCGGCTAAGCAAAGGGGGCAAGCGTTGACAATAAGCAATTTCCGACGGCGGAGATTATCCATAGTCAGAATTTTATTCTGGAGAGCAAGCCAAACAAAAGCGAGGACTCTGATAGTGGCCTTAATTTTCCAGAGGGAGGGCCAACCTCGATGAGAAGTCTTGGGCCCTACATGAAGGGCGGAGAAGGAGGAAACAGAGAAAGATCCGCAACTGGAAGGGGCCCAACATTTGATGTCTTGCACTTCACTGTTGATGTCCAATCCACTTAGAACCTCAAAAAGATTAAAGAGGTTTGCTTCCTCTGCCTCAGTAAGATTCTTTCTGAAAACGGGGCCCTATAGATGCTGGCTGCCATTCATGTCAAGATATTCACTGACCCTACCTTTGCGGTTTCTGGCACATCTGTATAGATCAAGGAATTGAATCGCTAAGGGGCTGTTGCCGACCCAAATGTCATGCAAAAAGATATGTTCTGACTATTGCCAACTTGGCAATGGATGAATTGAGCAAAAGAGGCTTTGGTAGAGCAAATCCCTTTCCAAAAATTTGAGCACCTTTGGGGAGGGGGATGGATGTCCCAACCGTTTCTCCTAACTTTGTATTTGGCTAGAAGGATATTTCTCCATAGACCTTTTGATTCGTTCCCGAGTCTTCAAAGCCATTTGCCCAGTAAAGCTTGATTCATGCTCCTTAAAGGTCTTATACCTAGACCGCCTGACTTTTTAGGGCAACAGACTGATTTCCAATTTACCAGGTGGATCATTTTTGATTCCTCGCGGCCCTGCCATAGGAAGTCATGTCGAAGCTTCTCAATGCGATTGATGATAGCAAACGGGCATTTGAGAATAAACATGTAGTAAATTGGGAGATTGGCAAGAGCAGACTGGATCAACGTGATTTTGCCTCCTAGGGATAAGTATCTTGCTTTCCAAGAGGACAATTTTTTCTCAATTTTCTCAAGAACTGGGTTCCAGATGGAATTTGGCACCCTACTTAGACATAGAGGAAGCCCAAGGTAGGTGGATGGGAAAGAGTCGACTCTACAACCGAAGATAGTTGCAAAGTGACGAAGAGAGACTTCTTCAATAGAGATCCCTAGGATGGCGCTCTTGGAGAAATTAATCTTGAGATCCGAAACAACTTCGAAGCATCTGAGAATGGCAACCAAGTTTTGAATTTGATCTACTTTTGCGTCGCAAAATAGAAGAAGAGTGTCATCTGCATAAAGGAGATGGGAGACAGATGGAGCATTTTGAGCGGGCTTGAAACCGCAAATCAAGTTGCGATTTTCTGCTTTGGAAAGCATCCTACTGAGAGCCTCTCCAATGATGACAAAAAGAAACGGAGATAAAGGGTCTCCCTGATGCAGACCCTTCTCTGCTGGGAAGAAACCTTTCGGGGAGCCATTAATAAGGATTGAGTAGGTAGCAGATGAGATGCATTCTCTAATCCAGTCCCTCCATTTATCTCCGAATCCTATCCTGCGCGGCAAATAAAGAAGGGAGTCCCAGTCTACTATGTCGAAGGCTTTTTCCAAGTCTAGCTTGCAAATTAGACCAGGAGGCTTGTCTGTGTCTGGAATGAATGCATTCGTTTGCTACGGGAACCCCATCTAAGATTTGTCTTCCTTTGACGAATGCACTTTGAGAGGGAGAGATGATGGAAGGAAGGATCTTTTGCAGTCTAGTTGCAAGAACTTTAGCTAAGATTTTGTAAGTGCTACCTAAGAGGCTTATGGGTCTGAAATCTTTTATGCAGTCCGCCCCGGGCTTCTTTGGGACAAGAGCAATGAAAGATGCGCCTATGGTTTTGGAGAGCATGCCTCTCGAGTGGAATTTCGTCATGAAGGCCATAAAGTCTGTCCTTAGGAGGTCCCAATGGTTTGGAAGAAAGAGATTGGAAAACCATCTGGGCCTGGAGCTTTATCACTAGCTAGGCTGAATATGGCTGCTTTTACTTCTTCCTCTTGGAACGCTTCTTCCAGCCAATTTGTGTTTTCCATGCTAATAATGGGGAACTGAAGATTATTTAAAGAAGGCCTACTTCTTTCATCTTTGCTGAATAGATTGCTAAAGAAGCCGATGATGTGATTTGTGATCCCTTCTCTGTCCTCTAATCTGTTTCCATTGACCTTCATGTGATCAATCCTGTTACCCCTCATTCTAGTTGATGCCAAACTGTGAAAAAAAAAACTTGGTTTTTTTGTCCCCTTCTTTTAGCCATCTACACCTCGATCTCTGTTTCCATTTTGATTTCTTCTTCCTTGACTTTACGTTGAAAGAGGTCTTTAAGTTCAAGTCTCTTTGCCAAATCCTCTTCAGATAAAAACCTTTGAGATTCTTCCTTTCTGTCAATAGATTGTAATTCTTATAGAAAACCTTTGAGATTCTTCTCTCCTTTTATTGCTTCTATCATCTGGTTCAGCTTGAAAAGCAAAAAGGGAAAACATACTAATACTGTTGCACTGCTCAGAACATACATGATGTTTGCTTGTTTGCATATTTTCTTCAATGTTTTGAGTTAAAAGAAAAAAATACTTCTAGAGCATAAAAAACGAGTTCTAATATATAGGGTGCATTTCTGTTGGTCCGACCAAGTATCGCTTCAAGACCAACCTGAACTTCATATGGTAAAAGCCGGACCTGAAACCTATCTGACCTGAATCTATTGTATATCTCATACCCCAGTTGTACTCGGGTTTGAGTTGGGTTGACTTTGGGTGGGTAAGGTACCTAGTTTCAAGTTGTAGTTTACTTGTATACTGCATGGTTAGAAACAAAAACTTAAATTCCTATTATAGTATTGCTCTGTAATCCTATATTCTGTATTTTTTTTTCAATCATGCTAATCTTATGATCCTTGGCCTTTGTTGTTAAGTAATTTAGTTAGCTTTTACAGGGCCAACTTTGTTTCCACATTGTTTATATTGGAAAGCAAGCCTTTATGTGAAACGGGGCCTACAGTGTGGGCGTTGTAGATGTCAATATGACACCATTATCTAGGTTCCTGTTTTGTTTGTCTTTTTTTGTTGGGCTGTGGGTCAATATTTCCATTTAAGTAGCCAAAAATATTGTTTTAAAAATGCCTGTATAGTTTCATGTTCAGAAACAGTAATGCTTCTGTTGGTGTTAATGTGTTCATGTTGACTTTTTTTAATAAATGGATCCATGAAGTGAAGAATCTAGACTCTTTCATTCTTATTTGTGTAAGGTTTCTTGGCTCCTTTTTTTTGTATTGTCATCTTTTCCCAACATATCTATCTGACCAACAATTGAGTGTGGAAAAGAACAAAGCCTGTTTTATGTTCCTCTCTCTCACAACTCATATGTCATAATTGGCAACAAGAGCTAAAATATGTGGGTTGCACAAAGCCTTACATTTGATTGCTCCAAAAAAAAATTCCCTGTTAGATTTCATTTAAAAAAATTGAAAACCATAGTGGCAGGGAAGTTAATCTCTCACCTGGAAGAGTAAAGTTGACAATATATTTTGTTTGCCTGGGATTTGGAAGCAGTCATTGGAGTTTAAAGATGGAAATAAAGTATTACAAGGAATGTTATTATGGTAGCTTGTTTGAGTAAGCTGCTTGTATTGTGGCACTGTTGATGCTAAAGAGAAATGAAAATCCTTTGTACTTGTTGAAGTCATGGCCCATGGGCATTTAATTTTTTTTTTTAATGGTCATGGGCATTTAATTATTTGTAAGAAAATGTTGCTTTTTGCAATTTTCAGTTGTTTTTATTGTTGCTAACAATTTTTTGTTTTTGCAGGTTGACATGACTGCACTGAAGCAGATGGGGGACAATGATCTCAAGGAGATGGGAATACCAATGGTATTTTTAGTTTTTATTCTTTGTTTAAATATTCATGGCTTAATTTCTACATCTCTGCTGTATGGCTCTCCTGTTCTTTTAATTTTTTTTAATTTTTAATTTTGCTTAAGTGTCTATAAATCGTCTTTCATCCTGCTTGCTAGTTTCTCCATGATTGGATATTGTTACTTTCACCCGTAATGAGTTCTCGGTTACCAGAACACGACACACATTCTTCTTTCATTCAGGTGGTGCTACCATTTTGCTCATGGTTTAAATTATAAGCTGAAACTAGACGTGGCTGATACCAATCCTTTGATGAGGACTCGATATTGGTCTGTAACCTTAGAATTGGTTATTGGCCGCTACAACTGCTACTGTCAGGAGATTCTTTTTTGGTCTCACTTTTATTTAATAGGTGTCCTTTTCATTGTTTTCCATGTGAGATTAAAAGAGATCAATGTTGGTTTTGTTTCTACAAACCCTTAAAAAGTATGGGATAGGATTCATTGTTGGCTGCACAAGTACCCTTCTTTTTCCTGTTTATCAATTTGCAAATGAATTCTGTGGAAAGCTGATCTGAAACTGAAAAGACAGTAACTAAACAGCCCTTCAGTGTGAGTGTTAGTTAACCTGGCCAGGTGATGCATTTCCTAACTAAAATTTCCTCATGTCTGCGATCCCAACCTCATTCATACATGATGAAACCTTTGATAGAACCAGATGGGACTAATGTAAGTGAGAGACTAGAGCAAACTGTGATTGTGCTGTCTTGGTGATGTGGCAAGCACTTTTTTTTTATGGAACAAAACCATGATTTTTTATATTTCTGATTTTCTGTCGAGACATCATCTATTTTCTTCTGGTTCTTTTTAACATTATTTTTTAAGTGTAAATATATATTCTGAATGCAAGTACGGGACTAACTTGAGCCATTCTGTCGAGCTAGCCATCAATAAGCTGGATGTAGTCTAGATCCATATGGTTTTGTCCACTGGTCTGTTTAGATTTGCAGGAGAGCTCTCCTTCAGATCCATGAAACCAGATCAGTGGCTACAAGGTTAATGCAGAGCACAACATTACTTATTTGAAATCTGATATTGAACTCAGAGCTGTTCGGGCTTTGTGGGCTTTGTGAAAGTTCAGATCTGAGTTCTGATTTGGGGCCACTCTTTTGTTTTCTGTTATGAACATTAAACCAAGATTCAGCTGTTTCATGAATTAATATCATACATGTATCTCTTTGGGTGCTTAGGTTCTTCTGGGCAGTCGCGGCCTTTGAGAGCCTATTTTAGCTTCTTCATTTTGATTGGTTGCTCCATCTTGGTTGCTGCTCGTCTTTGAGTTGCACCTGGTGGGGAGCATCTAGCTTTTTCTTTGTAGAGTGCTCTTCTTTCTCTTTGAAAATATACTATCTTACCAAAAAAAGAAAAGGTTTAATCCCTGTTTACAGAAATTCAACAGGGTGTATTAGGCCATTAATGGCATCTTTTTCTGCATTTGTTCTATCCAATGGTGCATTAAGGCCTTTGCCATATCACAAGTAGAGAGGGTTCAAATAAATTGTTTTGATTCTTGAGAGTGCGTCTTTTTGGAAACGGAACATGTTACCAGCCTCTGGATTTGGTCTCATACCCAAAATCAAGCGTAGATCCGGATCATAGTTCCTGGATTCATGTGTATCAGAGGCAGATAAGCTTGTTGAAATGTGCCAATCAGAAACTAAAGAACATTTCTTAATGTTACAGGGCAAGGTTGTGTATTCTTCTTGAGCACCATATTCATCAGAGGCTTTTGAGGGTTTATGCAGATAAACTGAAACATTTTGTGCACTTGTTCTATACATGTATCGAGCTTATATCCACATCATATTATATTAGAATGAATGATTTCATTCTCTCTCATTGTGATGCGAATTGCCGTTTTAGATATCAGTTTGAGGGATTTTCACCTTGTGAAGTAGTCTCTCTTCTAGGTCCTCCATTTAAGAGTCATCACCATCTAAACAAATTTAACTTTTTCCTTATCATCTTACAAGAGACTCTGTGTTGCAGGGACCGAGGAAGAAGATTCTTTTAGCTCTATTACCTCGTTCCAAACAGAGACAGTAGAGAGAGGTTTGATGACTGCGGATTTCCTTTTTGAATGACAATTGATGTAAAAGTGCAGGGATCATGTATGTAATCAAATAATTTGTGTATTTTCTTTCTGGAACTTGCGTAGAAAGTATGCCCATTTAAATTGATTAAAGATATTCTGCTTTAATTAAGAATTGATCAATGTCCAATATGGAGATGCTGATTGTTTTGATATAGGGGGGATCTAATAGCACTAGATAGTCATTAATGCTTTTATAGTGTAGGTGCATATCATTACAAATGCTAAATCATTGTTAAAAAAAATATGAGAATCCAAAATCAGAAGGCTTTGACTGATGGTATCATTGTAAGCAAATATGAGTTTCCAAAATCAGAAGGCTGTGACAGATGGTATCATTGTAAACAAATATGAGAATCCAAAATCAGAAGGCTTTGACTGATGGGGCACCAGGAGGCGCGCGTATTTTCTCTTGCCCACATTCCTTGGCGCTCCTCTTATCCAAGGCGAGCAGGAACTTGGATCCTAGGGAGGCTCCTGCAGGTTTGTTGCAGGCATGGTCGGAAGGGAACCGATGGCTCAAGCACACCTTCTGGGTGCAGATTTTGCAGGTGGTTGTGTTTGAAAATGTAAGCACTTGTTTGCATCTCTTGACGGGACACCTGGGCTTCTTCTTGTTAGAAGGGTTGCAATCTCCAGACCTTGCATGCTGCTCTAAGATCACCTCCTCCTCCTCCTCCATGACCCCTACCCTCTCCATTGACATTGAACATAAGCTGCACACCACCACAGTCCTGCTCTTTTGTTCTGCTTTGGGGCAATTGTGAGACTTGTATGACCTGTGCTCCAAGCAAAACACCTGCCCATGGTAAAAACAAACAAAACCCTTTTCCTTATTCTGTCTGCTTCAATAATAGAGATGATGATGATGCAGATGCAACTTGCTTGAGCTAGCCCAACCCTGTATCCCGGCCCGAATGAGAAGCCAATCTAGGCTTGGCCTTGGGGCCTGAGACATCTTTATTTCACCTGGGCTGGGGCTATTAACCAGAATGCAACTGTTTGGCTAGGCTTGGGCTATGTATGAGAAATCAATTACCTGGGTGCAGGCATCACACTTGAAGGGAAGAAAATCAAGCTGGTTGCATGAAGATTGCTGGCAATGCTGCCCCAGCTCTGGAAACGCTTCTGTGCCTCCTCCTCCTCTTTCCATATCCATTGCACGAAGATTGTTTTTGTTTTTGTTTTCTGGCTTGCCTTGCGAGACTCTCATCCTTAATTTATACTTTTTTTTTGGCCGGCTAAGCAGAGATATCTTGAAGCAAAAGAAAACCCGGATTGCGTGGTGGCTTCAGAGTCCTTGTATAGATGTTTCTGGATACTTTTACATATATTTGGTCGGTGGGATGGTCCAACTGGACGTAGCCGAATGAAGGACCTCTTCTAATGAGACTGGAACCTCTTGAGGCGGGATTCAAATGGAACTCTTCATGCTTTTTTTTTTTCTTTTTTCCTACACGTGGTAAAGTAAAGTTGGATATCACATTATGATAAAGGTGAAATAAAGCATGTTGTTAAAAAAGTAGGAGAGAGTTGTAAAGTAGTTACCTTTTGTATTGATTTTATTTTATCACACTTTACTATGATTTTACGTGGTAAAGAAAAAGTGGCGGTTTGGTGCAGGTCTAGCCAGCTGAGCCTGACCCATAAGAAATTGGGTCAACCCGACCCGACCCATTAGAGTATCCCAAAGATCGGCCAGTATTCTTTTTGTTTAGGATTCTAGTTTCTATTTGCTTTAGTATTTTAGTAATCTGAGTTTCCTTAAGTTTCCTTATTAATTTAGGAATCTTATTCTCAGCAATTAGAGCCCTAGGAAGGAAATACAAGTCATCTTTTCTATAAATATGTAAATCCCCTTTTGGGATTCTAGTTTGGTTTGAATTTGTGTTTGGAGCATGCGTTCTTGGCTCCATCGGCCAAATACCTGCTGCGGGTTTGGTCCATTCCCATCATGATTAAACATCTATGTTGTAAACCACTCAAAGGGTGGCTATAGCACAAGGAGGGCATGACTTTGCTATCTTTTATTTTGGTTTCAAAAGAAGATTGCCGGTCCTTGGGCCAAATAATACCAGAGTCTAATGCCCCTCGTGCCCAGAAAACATCAATATTTCTCATTGACTTTCTCCTCCATAAAAACCTATGAAGGATTCCATGCATTGCTGTTCCTTTTGAGGAGGGATCATTATTGTGACCACTATGAAAAACAGATCAAATAGAAAAACAATCAATTAATGGTGAGATTTTCCATTTTCACTGATTACAATTTGTTTTTAGGTTTACAAATTCATGACGTTAAAAAATGGTTTGAGCAGCCACCATCAACTCATCGGTGTTATAAAGCGAGCTGCATTTCATTCTTTTGGGGTCATTTGTCTTTTACACATGTAGAACAAAATACTATGCGTACATGGAGGAACAGTTTTTACATTAAGATGCATCAAATGAATTAGATTACATATATAAAATCTTCGTATATCTCAAAAATCTCTATGAAAATATGAGACATGAAACTAAGCACTTTGGGAATGGGTCAATAAAATACTTGAATGGTTTGAATTAGAGAGTCATACAAAAAAAATGCAGTGAAGGAGTTTGAAATTGCAATCGATCCCAAGCATCTTTTGTATGGGTGCTAATCAAGAAGGTACCTAATTTTTTAGGTGTGAGAATTTCCATATGAATATGGTCTCATTACACACTATCTTCAAACCTCATTCATACACGTGATGCGAAAACAAAAGTAACAAACTTGACCATACATAAATGTTATGCATGTGCAAAACAATTGCATATGTAAATAACAGCAAACAAATGAACCGTGTAACATCTGCTTGCAGTCCATTCATCTATGGTTAGGATTCTCCAATATTTCTAGTTTTTCAAACGCCTACTTTCAGCAGGATACACCATATCATATCAGTGGACCCCACATGTACAAAGGAGGACTGCCAAAGACACAATGCAAGTCCTCAAGGAATAAGCTTGATTAGGCTGAACATCTCTCTGCATTCTTTTTCACATTTTGTTAATATCTACAATGGTTTCGAATTCTCTGAGCAGATGAAACATTGCTGTGCTCTCTAACCACATATTCCAGTACCCCCCATAATTTTTCCTTTCTTTCTTTCTCTTCCAGTGTTTTCTGAAGAATTAAGAACTTCAAATCACTTGAACCACTAGTCGGTGGCATTAGGTGAAGAACTTTGCATAGTGTCTCCAACTGATATTTCAGTTTCTTCGCCTGTGGAACTTGACATATTCCTATCTATTCTCTGGTTGATGCCATTCCACGTCATCTCCTTCTCCAAATGCAAGCAGTAGCTCTCAAAGACACGTGAGGTCACCACTACACTGAAATCCAGAAGGAAAAGCAATTCCAGTTCTAGCCGGTTTAGTTCACTATTGCTGATGCCTCCCACCCTTGCATAAAATGCATTGTTATAATGCCTGTGATATGTATCAAAAGTTACATATGTTAGGTATAAGTCAAAACAAGAACCATTTACATATGAACTTGGTGAAAGATGAAAAATAATGTGCAAACAAATATAGTCAACAAAGAAGGCAGTCTAATTTTACCATTTTGTTGATATACGCATATTTCTATCATCTCCCAAGGAATTTAAATTCCATCATGGTGAAAATTTGATTATCCTCACCCGTGCTTCTTTCTACATTATCTTTCCCCCTCTCCTATCTCCCATCTATACACTTTCATGTGTTGCAATTTTCACCCTTCTTCCAACCTTGATCTACTTTCATATGTAAATGATATGAAAATGTTTTTGTTTGTATGAAACTGAATCACTAAAAACTCATAAGGTAAAAGGGGTTGCAATGAAGGATTGTTACAAATGTGAGGGGTGAGGGGTGAGGTAGAGACGGAGATGGGACCTAGGATTTGATTTACTCGGGGTGATGGTTAGATATTCATTTATCCTATCTCATAATTCATTTCCCATTATAGAAGAATTATTTGATTGTTATTCATTGGCCCTCACATTTGTTTATTCAATTCTAACCATTTTTACAAAAACTTATTTTATAATCGCTAGAATCTCAATTCCCTGCAAACAAACAAGACCCCGGAAAACAAAATTATGCATCTAATTTTCATACACATGCATAAGGGGAATGTTCATCTACGAGCAGACTACATACTTTTCCCATGCAATCTCGCTTGTGAGATCCACTTAGATACCTACTCACCAACAAGGGTGGGGTTACATGGAAAGGTCTTCTCGTGGGATTGAGCACGAATCTTGAGACGCTTTAACCCAATATGGTAATCTTGAGTGGACCTATTACGGTATGCTGCAGGCAGCCTGTCATGCTCGTGCGCAGCGTGGTGGACTGTGATTGGTCCACTCACTGTTACCGTGGGGAAAAGCTTCGTATGATCCGGATTCCTTCTCATGGATAAGAGTCGATAAAAATCAGCCATAAAGTGAAGACACATGGGGGTGATTAGGATTGTTTTCTTCTTCATTAGTAGATAATAAAGGGAGGGGGGAGAGATTACTCGTCGTCTAGGACCTTGGAAGCCACCATGACACTGGTTAGAACCAATCTATGGACATTGAGTGAGCCCACCAGCGAGTCTGGGTGCCTGTGCACCAACCGATCCATGTATATGTAACCCACCACGAAACACGAAGGGCTGCAGCCCGTGAACTTGAAGATCCTCTCCAAGTACTTGGAGATGCTGATGCTCGGGGCTCGAACGCCACGGAACACGCTCAAGCCCTTGCCCGAGTTCCTGACTGGGTCAGGGCTCGACACGACCCGGTCGTTCCGAGTCACCAGCCGCTCCAGCACGCACGATATCGCTTCCAGCACGCGTGTGGTAGTCGCCTCTTTTCCTTCCACAGGGATCTCATCATCTCCAGCAGAGGCTAGCATTACAATTATAACAGAAGTATCAATCAACACACAAACACACGCACTCTGTCTTCTCTTTTTCAGAGGGCGGCTGAAAGGTTATCTACTTGGGGGTTCCTGCAATGGGTTATTGACATGTGTCCTTTTCATATCTCCTTTTCTTTTGTTTGTGCTGGATATAGAATGGTTATTGGGTGCACTGGTTCGAATTGGTTCATTCGATTGGACCATATACACCCCCTCGATTTCACACATCCTTTCTTGTTTGCGCCAGTTTTAATTTGGAATGTAAATGGTACCCGATTTTTCAATTACCTAAAAGTTTCGATATGTTAAAAATCGGATTTGGATCCTTACTTAGGCCCTAATAAGTAAATGGGTCTGGGTCCAATTCCAACTTGGTTCGGACCCGTGGACCGGAGACCCGACATATTACCTCGATTTTCAAAAATCTCTCTTAAATATTATATATATATATTTTAAATATCATTCTCTACCTAGACCTGAACCTGGATCCAGACATGTCCCATATATGGTTTTGGTTCCGGTTCCGGAGTAAAAAGACCTGTTCCGAAACGGTTCCGGGTCCGGATCCGGATCCATATTTTCCTTGACAGTTCCGATTCTAGGTCCACCATAGACCTGAACTGGAACCGACCCATTTACAACCGTAGTTTTAATGGGTTAGACGATTAGATCTACTACAAACTCATCACACATCCCCTGAGGTTTGCTTATGTCCAAATAGATTGGAGTGTTAGTTCGACTACACTCATCTAAATAGACTTATACCGTTAAATTTATGGTGCAAGGATGGAATTGGAGATGATAGGATTTAGAATTGGGACTAATTTCTTTTTTTCCAGAGATGAGGGACCCAGGGAGGTCTTTCGATCCCGCTAGGTCCTACTTATGGGCTGAATTTACATGTGGGATGGGCTCAAGATTAATTTTTGGACCTATAGTTAATTGGGTTTGGACTGGGCCAATAATGGTTAGGTTTGATGACTAAATGGAATATCAACATGATTTAGCTTAAAAAACCAGACTGGCTACCGGGTCAGAACTAAACTATAACTACAGTTGCGGTTTCCTCCACCAAAATTGCTTGCACATTGTTATTATCTAAGATTTGTCCGATCACTACGTTTCATCCATGGTGGGACTAGATTGATAATCA
The DNA here is from genome assembly GCA_028538565.1 of Umbellularia californica. NCBI lineage: Eukaryota > Viridiplantae > Streptophyta > Magnoliopsida > Laurales > Lauraceae > Umbellularia > Umbellularia californica. The sequence goes on along the minus strand of JAPQWN010000006.1, from coordinate 74,514,754 downwards.
ATAGGGATATAGTCCATGGAAAATGTTTCCCTTGAGCCCGCATATTGTTCATAAGATCAGTTCATGGGACTCAGTTATATGTATGTCAATGAGTGGGAAGAAAAGGTCTCCTTGAGCAAGCCAAAAAAAAAGGGAGGGGGGGCGGGGGGGGGGGGGCGCCTTGATTTAAGGCTCTTCATATTTAATGATGTTTTAACCATAGATTTTTTGGAATTCAATCCAACAGGCGAGTGAAGGAACTTTATTTTCATTGATTACATGCTTTCAACCCAATTTTTTCAATTTCTGTAGAAACCATTTTTTCCCGACCACTCAATCCTTCCTTAATGGGTCGTTTGTTTGCACGATGCATATTCTTTATGGATTATATTCACTTGCGCACAGTTCCTATGGGAACTTGGTGTCTGCTTCTGTCACATGTTATTCATAGGGTGTCTCCACCTCTTAAACACACGATACATATATACCATGGACCCGTAAATATTATCACGTGCTTCATATATATATATGAATAATATTTAAGTGCATCGATCCCTCACCATAGAGTGAGGGACACTTCCATAAATGAGACTTTTCAAGTATAAAAGTGAATTTTTAAATACATAGGGTGAGGTACACTTCCTTGTCTTCATGTGCAAAAAGAGAAAGTGCCCTCACCCTATGGTGAGGGATAGATGCACATGAATGTTCCATATATATATATATATATATATATATATAGGGATCTTCAAGTGCGTCAATCCCTCACCATTTTTGGAATCCCTCACCATTTTTGGTGAGGGACACCCTTTTTGGGAAGGTTTCAAGTACAAAAGGTGCACTTGAAATATTATCCATATATATATATAGAGAGAGAGAGAGCAAGGAGCTTTGGAGAAAATCTCGTAAGTTCATGGGCCCACCTTTGGTCTATCCAAATGAACCAAATACATGACCTTCTGAAATTGCACATGTCCATCAACTGTCGGTCATATTCGAATTTACTGGACCGTTGCATCGACTATGTATCGATTCGAATAAACTGTCGATCATTAAACTTTTGGGTCCATATGAAGATGATATAAATTACGATTGGGATTGATTTTTGTGCAGAGGAGTATCCGAAGGAGTCCTTGAAATCCCCCATCCCCATGTGGGCCCACCACACATTTGAGCTTACTTTATCCCAAGCTTGAGCTTAGAAAATATGGCCATACATATATATATATATATATATATATATATATGGATAATATTCAAGTGCATCCATCCTCCCCTTTTGGGGAAGTTTCAAGTACAAAAGAGAAGTGTACTTCTTTTTTGTACCTCACTTTTGTACTTGAAACTTTTCCAAAAGGGGTGTCCCTCACCACAAATGGCGAGGGATGGATGCACTTGAAGATCCCCCTATATATATGTGGAGAATATTCATGTGCATCCATCCCTCACCATAGGGTGAGGGACATTTTTATAAATGAGAATTTTCATGTACAAAAGTGAAATTTCAAGTACATAGGGTGAGGTACACTTCCATAATTCATATGCAAAAAGAGAAAGTACCCTTACCCTATGGTGAGGGTTAGATGCACATGAATGTCCCCATATATATATATATAGGACAATATTCAAGTGCATCCATCCCTCACCATTTGTGGTGAGGGACACCCCTTTTGGGGAAGTTTCAAGTACAAATGGTGAGGGATGGATGCACTTGAATATCCCCATATATATATTGTCACATTTGTTGGATCTTTTGTACTTGAAACTTCCCCAAAAGGGGTGTCCCTCACCACAAATGGTGAGGGATGGATGCACTTGAATATCCCCATATATATATTGTCACATTTGTTGGATCTTATTTACCAGCGCACAACGGAGGTGCACATTGTTTCTTGAGCAAGCAGCACGCATAATGCGTGAACCTGAGACATATGCCCCACCTTTGAGACATTCGGGATGGTGCATTGCGCGCAGGGAAAATGGGGTTTAAATGAGGCCATTTTTACATAAAACTTGTGCATATTGGAAAAATATAGAAGTGATATACACCTTTCTTGCTAGAAGAGTGCCATTACTAGTGACCTGTGTGATGGATTGTAGTTTCAAAAACTGTCATTGTCTTTTTTTTTTTCTTTTTTCTTTTTTTTGTCCTTTTAAACTCTTATGAGCCCTTTAGTTTTGATCTGAACTGTCCAAATTTTTTGTTGACTCGATAACTTCCAAAATATTTAATTTTGTCTCTTGAATATTTGTAGATTTTGAGATGAAAAAAAGATATGTTTACATCTACGCTCCCTAACAAAAATGGTAATATGGTTTTACCTTATGTAAAATCCACATATGCAAATTTTATCCATATAAATTCCATTTTCATGTCTCATACATAAAATACAAGCAACCTCTACAACTAAGAAAGACAAGAAGTAGCTCACGTGGATTGAGAGAATGTCATTGCAGACATCAAATGGGGAAATATTTGAGAAGACCCACGATGAGCTAGACTTTGAATTTTTAGGAAACATAGATGGAAAGCCATGGCGTGTCCAAACCAACTTGTATGGAAATGGAAGCACCAGCCGGGGAAGGGAAGAGCGCTATCAAATGTGGTTCGATTCCTCCAAGGAATTTCATCCCTACAGCATCCTCTGGACACCCAATAACACCCAATACATCTGATAGATAATTATTACTTAGACAAGTAATAATAATAACACCCAATAACACCCAATAACCCATATCAGATCTTGAAATCCCAAAGAGGTGAATGGGCTCTTGGACCATGCTCTACGTAAGTCTAAACGATCGCTCCATATGTCTTATGTCTAAACCTCCGTCTCCTTCTCTCCATTTAAAAAAGCTCTTCTTTTGATCCTTTTTCTCTCATAGTTTCTCTTGCCGTCTTTGCATTGCTTCATCATTTTCTACTTCTTTTCGATCACCCGCTAATTATCCGAATTTTAAGAAGTCCCTCTCGATCTGATCTAGATCAATTTCCATTTTTCATTTTCCCTCTTGGATGATTTAGTGTTGAAAATCAATTATTTCTTTATTTTTCCATAACCCATGGCGAAAAGATAATCAGGACTTTTGCATGTTTCTTCTTGCACTTTCATTGTGATTTCAGACACTTGTCTAACATTTTCTTTTGTTCATTTGCAATATTACTCATGTCGTCCTTGCAATTCATGTGTGTTGAATCTTACATGGATGGAAGAGATTTTAATTTGTAGGTTTTGTGTATACACTATTTGATTTAAAGAAATCAAAATTGGATCTTATGTGAATTTTATTTCTTATTGACCATGTGCCTTTGGATTTATGATTAGCTTAGATTACTGTTGTATCATGTTGTACCTTATTGTTACATCTATTGGCTAATTTTTACAATTATGTTGTCCATCTTGTATTCTTATTTCTGGAAAAGCTAGTGATCTTGTTGATTTTTTTGCTAAAGGCATCATTTTTTCAATTGACTATTGTCCGCCCACCCAAGCGAAAATCCTCGGCTTATTGCTCCGGCAAAGAAGCCGACTATGCCGTCATCACCCCAGAGAGGCGGGTTGCCATGCAGAAGTTCCGGGAGAGGTACATGACTTATTCCTACTGCTATGATTTGCGGCGCAACCCCGTCCCCCCACCGGAGTGTGTCATAGTTCCATCGGAGCAGAAGCTGTTCGAGGACGCTGGAAGAAGGCTGAGGTTCCGCAGCAGCCACCATCGACGCCAGTCAAAGCCGCGGAGCGAGTTGCCGGTAGCAAAATTTACCGACGGCCAGGCAGCAATGTGATGCATCTGCATGCATATGTCCTGGTGGCCTTTGGATTTTTTCTAATTGGCTTGTGCATTGTGTGGTATGATTTATCATTTATGGATGCATGAATGATGTTAAACTTGGGGTGTACACTGATATATAGAAACTCAATACATTAATTTTTTTTAGAATCAGTTAAAAATGAAAATCAAAGATGAAAATCTAAAAATGATACGGGAATAGATTCAAACGAAGATAGGAAATAAATACCTATGGTCTTGAAAAAAAATTCCTATGGATTGAATTCATATGTTTTTTCTGTTAAATATGCAAACAAACATGCCCTTAGTTTTCAGTGGATAATATTCAATCCATGCATAATGCAAGATCCTATAAATTCATCATCAGAGGGCCCTCATGGATTGAACATTGATCTAAAATCAGTCAATTTTGGACATTGTCCATATGTCAACAACATTCCTCAGTAGAAAACATTACTGAAAAGGCACTCGTATCCAAACTTATACGACCCAAATATATTGTTTGATTCTGATAAAATTATCAATACACTTAATGTAATGATATATACTTTTGTGGCATTGGGTATTCTGAGTCCTCGGGAGTATAAAGAACATGGATCCAAATTTTATTCAAGCCAATACACCCAAGTTAAAAATGGATCCAAATGTTACAGCATCTCCAAAATTTGGATATGCTTTTTAAAAAAATGAAGGCTGATGTGGCATATGTATTTTGGCATATGTAACTTGGCAACTCCAAGAGAGATATCAAATGCAAATGCAAGTAGGCCTATGATCATTATTTTTTGTAAAAGAAAGATTTGCACCCAAAAGCTCAAATGCAAGTGGGCCCTCACCATTATTTTATTTAAAAAGAACTTTTGAAGTATGCTTTATGGTATGTCAAATTTGGCATACCATTTCATACTTCAAATCCATGTAGGTAAGAGAAGTGTCTGTTGGAGTCTCTCTCATATGCCAATTAGAACAAAAGGAGGTTGACATGACAAAATAAAGCATCTATTGGTGATGCTCTTAGTTTCTAATCAATTTTCCCATTCAGCTTTTGGGGTATTTGGAAATCCATTTTTACCCATTTGTTTGCAAAAGAGTAAAGTGAAGGAGGTTTAGCATGAAGTGTTTGTTGACAAACAAGTAAAGTAAATAGTTTGCCAAGCTCGCAATAACATAAGGATAAAGTGAAAGAGGAGTAAGTTGAAATAAATTAGCAGTTGTATGCTTTTGGATAGTTGGTGTAAAGTAAAAGGATTTAAATTTTGTATTGATCTACCCCACTTTATCATGGTATTTCTGAGTAATTGTGTAAAGTCGGGGAAACCGCCAACTAGGCAAGCCTATTTACTTTAATTTCTGAGCTAATGCAGACAAACACATCATTGGATAAAGAATCCAAACGTTGGGATTTATTTCAACCCTCCTTTGCTTTAGTCTTTTTCAAACAAAAAGGCCCAAAGTGAGTAACTCGTATGGTGACTTATTTTTCCATTCTCTTTTAACACATCTATTAATTTATTTCAACCCACTCCGGTAATTTATTTTATCTTGCAAAACTAAGTGGATTACTCATTTATAGGTTGAGTGGTATGAGGTGTGGGTTTTCTAGTGGTGCCACAGGTCGATTAGACTTGTGGAGTCCAAGGCCTCCAGTGGAGTGCCATAATTGTAATTAAACATAAAAATGATGGCATTTCCAATTCATGACCCCTCCAAAACCCTAGAAAAGGAACTCCATGCGGTGTCTGTAGATTCGGTTTCCTGCTTCGCTCCCAGGCTTTTTGCAATGGGTAAGAAACTCGAAGCAGAAACCCTAAAAATCTCTGACGGAAACCATGCAATCAAAGACGAGAAGAGGAGGAAGAAGAAGGAGAAGAGCAAAACCAAGGAATCCAAACCCTCAGCTGTTTCAGAAAAAGAGAATGGAACCCTAGAATTCTCAGAGGCCAAGAGAAAAAGGGCTCACGAAGATCACCAAGCCCTAGAACTTGCTGAATCCAATGGAATAGATGCTGAAAAGAGAAGCAAAAAGAAGAAGAAATCCAAAGAAACCAGCTTTTCGGAAGAAGGAAATGGAAATCTTAAAGCAGAAGTAGAAGAAACGAAGGAAATCGGTGGCGTCATTGTGTCTGGAAAGGAGACGAAGGAATCAAAGTACAAAGCTTTGAATTCATTTGAGGAATCCGGACTGCCCAATGATGTTCTTGAATGCTGCAAAAACTTCAGCAAACCTTCTCCGATTCAATCGCATGCGTGGCCTTTCCTTCTGGACGGTCGAGATTTCATTGGCATTGCAGCAACTGGCTCCGGTAATCAGTCTCTTCTCTTCTTTCTTAGTCTCTTGTTATGTTCATACATACATACAGACAGATACATATGTACTTATCCTGTGATCTCTGCTCATGGACCAGGGAAAACATTGGCATTTGGTGTTCCAGCGCTGATGCATATTTTGCGAAAGGAGAATCGAAAAAATTCAAGGAGAGCAGTTCCTCTTTGTCTTGTGTTATCGCCCACTCGAGAATTAGCTCAACAAGTCAGTTCACTGCTTTGTTCTGTTTGAATGCTGCCTTATTTTGTGAATTTATAATTTAATGCTACTTGGGTTTATGAATTCTACTAGTGATCAAGGTTAAGCATTTGATTTAGAGCTTCTATGTTGATAATATCTTTTACTTTAAAAGAAAACTGGGTGATAATTTTTTCCTCTGGCGACAAAAGATTTCATTAGAAGTATAATGAATATATGCAAGCATGAGGGGGACAGTGTGATTTATTCACAAGAGAACAACAAATGCAGCAACCCAACAAGAAAGATTGCCGGCCCCGACCATTCACATTAAACTCAGTACTTGTGAGCAGTTGGCTGCAAACAGCCAGCTGCGAAGTAAGGGGCAAGGAAGGAACAGCAGCCAAACTCTGTGGACCCTGTTTTGGCGATGATAGAACATTCCTGACCACCAAAGGATTTCTTTAGATGCTTTGCTAGGACTGTATATTTGCTTTTTTGTTAGCACCTTCAAGGACATGGATAAAGGAGAGGTGAGTGCTTATTTAGAAATTGCTGATTTTGTATACTGCATCTGCTAGCCTCCATGAAGTGTTTAAGCTGCCTTTTGCCCAATTCAAGTGCACAGGACACCCCTTCAACAATGACATGGGGGGGCGGGGGTTGGGGGGCGGGGGGCGGTGGTTCAACTTAATAGCCTTTCGTATTGCCATCAACCAGCACTCTTAATACTCAAAACATCAAATGGGCATTTGAAATCTCATAATTTTACATATTATTTTTATTTAAAACAAGCATTTATTTACATTTATAGGGAGAGTGATTTTCATCTGCAAATTTCTTATGACTCGTTGTGTGAGAATTCTTGTGAGGTGCACCTTGTTTTATGCCAGTGACGGGTGTACAGGGGTGGAAAGTTTTCTTCATGGATTAGGGGTTCCTGCAAATCATTTTAATCTTGTTATCACTGATGTGGATTCTGAGGGATTAAAGATCCAATGGTGAAATCAGATGCATGTTCTAATACATCACTGGGCCAGTTGGATAACGATGCTACCTATACATGGACATGGAGTTACATCTAAAAATGGAGTATTGGATATGATTGCCACATGTTGCCTTGAGGTTGTTGATGTCTTCTCTCTGTTTTTTTTTTGGGTTGGGGCCCGTGATCTCATTGGTTAAAATAAAATGCCAAATCCACAAATACAATGGTTTTGAAATTTGCCAAATTGGCTACCTGTACCTATATTGGATTCCAACACTTATTTGTACTCATGTAACTTAACATGCTGGACTTTGAGAACTTGCTGGGAATGATGCATTGTTCTCAAGACTTCCTTGTTAGCTGACTGTATGTTCAGGATTTCTAATGCAAACATTTGTGTACCTTTTACTTTTGAAGACCATCTGCAGTAGTTACAGGTATTTATGTCGTCGTTGTCATTCACAATCATTTCAATCACTGTTGCTGCTCTTTTGGTCATCAATTGTAATCATACCTTGGCACCCACCATTTGACCGGTTAACTTTCGAGTGTGGACCATGAAATAGTTCATCATCGCCTTTTTTACCCTCAGTTCCTAATGATGGCTTTAAAGTTAGATAATTCTTTATTTAACAATTTTTTTTTTTCACAAAACAGTGCATAGGCTTGTTGAAGCTACAGACTATTACTTGGCGGCTGTAAGAGTTTTAGGGATGAGATCCAATGGCATGCGATTTTTTTTTTCCTAAGACTTTGTGCGCTGTTTGGTACATGTATGATGATTCAAACCATCATTCTCATGGGATTCGCCTTTGATTGGACGGAAACCAAAAGCTTCCTTGATGAGACCATCCGAGCATTTAGCTGGACCCTTCTCACTGAATGTGAACCACTGCATTTTTTGCTTTTCATTGCCCATCTGCATAACACTGATTAAATTGCTATTATTGTCTGGTTATTGTGATTGTAGCTCTATGAAACCGTTCATGGCTGGATCCATGAATCCATGTCTGTCATGTCTTCATCTTTGACATGAAAGAGTAGGATTTTGCTCAAAACTTCATGTTCTTGGACGCTGAGTTTCATAATGTCTTCTTTGTAGTATTCCACTGATCATCCTTGGTTGGATTGTTATATTATTGTACCTAAATATATTTCTTGTAATTATTTTTATTCACTGTGAGAGTCCTACATGTTTGTTGTATGCCTTGAAGTTCATCAATTTCAGAATAATGAAGTCTCCAGAATCATCTTGAAACCTCATGATGTTCAGATAATTTTGTATTTCTGCAGCAAGAGTTTCTGGCTTCATATTCTACTCATTTGAATAAGTTTTTCTTGATTAATGTTGTTGTAGCTTGACTGTCCATTTTGGTGCAGATTGCAGATGTTTTGTGTGATGCCGGGAAACCATGTGGTTTAAAATCTGTTTGCCTATATGGAGGAACTTCCAAAGGACCACAAATTGCTTCTTTGAAATCTGGAGTTGTAAGATTTTGTTTTTTTTTATTTTTTATTTTTTTTATCTGATTTATTTTTGTGTAGCATACAATGCTTTTCCCCCAACAATTAGTCATACTTTAATTTACGGAATCTAGCATCTCAATGATTTCATCAATATATTCAATTACAATGGGCATGGTTTGGATAATAGAATATCATATCTTGACTGCCTACAAACTTATGAGAGTTGCTTTTCCTAGAAAGGCTGACTTGTTTAGACATCCTGGGTTAGATTTGAAATTTCATTGTTTAAACAATGGTTATTTGAGTTAAGGAGGGGGAAGAGGGTATCTATTATTGCATTCAGAGCCTATATTACAATGACATGCTCAGTTTCCCAGTTAGAGGTTTTTGATAACTTGGTTTGTGCTTAATGTTTTCTGCCAAGTTGTGCTTAACTATGTATTATTGCCTTATGGGGCAGTTATTTGGGAGATTATCGATGTATTTATCCAGTATACATCGATTATCCATATGCTCAAGGCAAAAAAAAAAAAAGAAGGAAAAGAAAAGAAAAAGAGGATCCATATTGTTCGTCAGTTGAATTAAGACCAAATGCAGTCTCTCTTCATTTACATTTACTCTTCTTATGTTTCCTTCTCTTAGTTGCTGGTCTTGGGATCATTAGTTTTCACATTGCTCAGGGAAAATTTTAATGGATGCCTGCTATCTGTGATTGGCCTTTTTGCCAAAATGGATTCCGGGTCTAGTTATAAAAAGTAGTTGTAATGTTTGCCATCTCATCATGCATTTTTTTTCATGTTCGTGTCAGGACATTGTTATTGGTACTCCTGGTCGTTTGAAAGATCTGATTGAAATGGGTGTTTGCTGCTTGAAGGATGTGTCTTTTGTGGTAAGTGCATTTAATCCCAAAAAAAATTTTCGTTGTTAATTTAATTCTATTTTAGTTTTCTTGAATCCACTGAAGTTGGGGGCTAAAAGCTAGAGAACAATTTATCTACTTTGAAATCAGTTTTTTGGTAAGGGTGAAATGGCATATGTTTGGCAAAGGAATGTTACTAGAAGGACGCAGACTCGCTGCATAGTGGGAAGGTGCTCATTGTTGCAACCATTAAAAAAAAAAGTTTCAACCATGGTGTGGCGGGCTTGAGTCATGTTACCAATCAAGAAAAAAAGTTTATTAGATGAGTTATGTGCTTCATATTCCATCATTAATTGTATTGGGGAAAATGAAAAACCCATTTTGTAGCCTTTGTTTACTGTGTTTGAAATAAACTGCATGTAATTTACTAAATTAGTTAGCCTTATAACTTGCTTTTACTGATGGATATTGAAACATTTTTTCAACATTGATATTTGAATAACTGAAAATCTTCCAAGAAGAATGCCATTTTGGTTTATTTTTATTTCTCTCTGTTGCTATTTTGCTATTGCATGGGCCACTTGCATTTTTTTAATCTTCCCTATATAATAACATGAGATATTTCCAGGTTTTAGATGAGGCAGACCGAATGCTTGACATGGGATTTGAGCAAGAAGTTCGTTCTATATTGAGCCAGACATCCTCGAGTATGTGTCATTCAGTTGCTCTTGTTCTTAGAATAACTGGTGTTTTTCATTTCATTAAGTCCTTTTTTAGAGCACAATTCTTTTCTAAGCATGCTATTTGCCTATATATGCCCATGTAGATTTGTTACCGTTCTTGTGCTTGTGGGGACATTTATTTATCTAAATTTTTTCCCCTGGTTACTCCTCTTTGGTCTCAGCTATCAAGCTGTCCATTGTGAAGATAGATGTCTTAGGTCAAGGAAGTAGTTTTTCTTATCATGGTTTTAAATATTGGTATTGGTGACCTACTTGGTCCCCACTGAGTCCGAGGTTACACTGAGGCTTCGGCGAGTTGCATGTGACTCAGTAGGGACTTATATTCTTCGGTTGGACTTGGCCAATTTAAATCCCTTGTTTTCATTCAAAAAAAAAAAAGGTTAAATCCTTTGTTTAATGCAGTGCTTCTTTCGTCTTTATTTACCTGAACATTTCCCTTTTTTTTTTTGGGCAGCCCGCCAGATGGTGATGTTCAGTGCAACATGGCCTCTTTCTGTTCATCAGTTAGCTCAAGAGTTCATGGATCCAAATCCTGTTAAGGTGTGCCTTGTTTGTATATCTTGTAGCCTTTCTTACTTGCCTATCCATGTTATGTTGAATCTGCTTCTTTCCAGGTTGTAGTTGGTTCAGAGGATTTAACTGCAAATCATGATGTTATGCAGATAGTAGAGGTATTATCTGTTTAAAGTTTAAAATGATCAGACTGTGACTACATTACTAGCTGATGGTATCATATTATTATTGTTGGTTGTTTAAGTTCGATTTTTTCTTATCCTTAGGTCCTGGATGACCGATCTCGCAATGAACGCTTGATCACCTTGCTAGAAAAATACCACAAGTCACAGAGGTAGTCATGTATAGTCCACCTGTAACCTATGATACTTGGATACTTCAAAATAGGCAATGTATTGCATTGTGTTGTATCCGATACTTCGCCTTTTGTATAAAATCTGTGTCCACCCATTTTGATGGAACTTTAAATTTACATAACATCCCAAATCCACTTGGGTTATATTCAATCTTGGTGGGAAATTCACAGAGCTTTATCGTTTTCTTCATGGCCGTTGTTAAGAGAGAAATGCTTTGGTTTCTTAAATGACCATAAGAACCTTGATGTTTTTGCTTTAATACTTAATGGCAGTGATCCTATAATCATTGAGTGTGGAAATTTCGAATAAACGAGCTTCTGTTGACTAAAAAGAGGATTATTTTGGCCATTCAATTCAGGATACAAAAGAAAACCTGAGAGCAATTTTTTCTCAATAATCTGTCCCTCTTCCTTTCCTTTTCTCTTTGAGCATAGGTTGATTTCTAATGATGTTTTTTAACAGGAACAGGGTATTGGTTTTTGTTTTGTACAAGAAGGAAGCAGCTTGGGTTGAAACTATGCTTCAAAAGAGGTTTTCTTTTACCCGTTCACTCCTGTCACATATTTTTTCATTAACTGTCGGAGTTAGTGATAAATATTTTGAGTTTTATAAGTTGCATTTTGTAACCACTATCCAATCTTCACATGCGGATTCTGCATCATTAGATTCTATTGAACTCAAAAGTCATCGTTGCTCCTCCAGTATGGCTGTATGATTTAAGAGATGGTTTTTTTTTTTTTTTTTCCTTGTCTTCATAGGGGTTTTAAGGTTGTTTCCGTGCATGGTGACAAAGCTCAGCATGATCGCACAAAGTCTCTTTCACTATTCAAAGAGGGAACGTGCCCTTTAATGGTAAGTTTTGGTTGCGAACATTTTATCAATCTAGTGGTTTTATGATGCAGCCAAAGATCTGCGATCTTTTGGACTTCCGTACTGCATCATTTTAGTTAAATAACTCCTACTTGCAGCAACAGACTGGTAGCAATACAAACCGAATTAGGTATGTAAATGGGTCAGGTCAGACTTGAGATCAGACTAGACCCGGCACAGAAAATTCTGGGTTTTGTACAGGTTTAGATCTAATGGTTTTGATATGAATGTTACACAATCTAATGGTTTTAGTTGCATAACTGGTAGGAACAAATTGGTGGCAACAGGAGATTTAAGTCTGTAAATGGTTCAGGTTGGGCTTGCCAAAGAATAGTGGTTTTTGGTCTAAGTTTGGATTTGATGGGCTAGGTTTGAGTCCAGAGCCCAAGAACTGATGGATCTGGGTTCTGGATTGTATGTAATGGAATCAACTTGTCCGTGATTATGATAGTAATGCTATAGTATTATAGTATTTTTTTATTTAAACTTGTATGTTAGTTTATAAACCTGGACCAGACCCAAACCACTACAATTGGATCCGGTTATGGATACCAGGAGCTGGGACTTGTACCTTAACCTGAACCTAACCCAATTCAAGTATGGCTATAGATGAATTAACAGTAGGCATGGATCTTGTAATGATCGAGTCATATAGAACTTGCATACTTTTTAACCTATTCTGCACAAGATGTCAGATAAAAATTATCTTTAAATTTCTTGAAATACTCATACTGAACTTTCACGAGGAGCTAGGCGCTTAGTGTTTGATGTAAATGCTGATTTCTTCTTTTCCTGTGTGATAATATGTTTTAAGAGGCAGATGATGATTCTTGTGAATCACATTGCTATATATTTCTCTGTCTGTGCTTTGGGGACCATTTACACACTTCACATATTAAATCCCCAGGAATTCGTATTAAAGGGGTTTTCATAATGAAGTTTGGAAAGGTGACGTGAATGAAGGGCAATACACAGATGGGACCATCACTTTCGTAGGATTAAATTTACCAGGGTGACGGGTGGGTAATCATTTCTTATCAAAGGCATCATTATTTGATTCCCCCTTGTCAATCTTCAAATTTAGTCCTTTCCCATTTGTTAGAAGGGCATTCTTGTGCTGATTATTGGCACTGGATTTCTACCATGTTTCTGTCCCAATGCACGCTTCAATTAATCAAAGGCTTGATTTGTTTATTGAAGTAGATTGGAATATTTATTGTTCCAAAAGAAGAGAGGGAGGGAGAGAGATAGGAGTATTAAATTAATTAACTAGAAGATATCCTTATATTTGTTTTATTTTTCTTTACATTGGCCTTGCTCTTGAGCAAACCTTTTTAGGACACAGAAGTGTGACGAATTTTGCACAGAAATGCCACAGTAAAGTTGTCTCTTTTTGGTGGTTTTGTGTGACGCAAGGTTGGTAAAGGCATATTCGTTCTGCAGAAAAGCAAAAGTCCATGGGGCTTGCACAAATTTTCCCTAAGCTTTTTTATGAGTTTCTTTGCTTCTTGGAATGTGATGGGTCTATTCTTACTTGTAATGTTTTTGGTTTTGCAAAATCTTTGGCTTTCCTTGATAATGGTGTATATATTGACACTGGGTTTCTGCAGATAGCCACTGATGTTGCTTCTCGGGGCTTAGATATTCCTGATGTCGAAGTGGTTATCAATTATAGCTTCCCCCTCACTACTGAGGATTATGTCCACAGGATAGGCAGGACGGGGCGTGCTGGTAAGAAGGGGGTTGCGCACACATTTTTCATGCAGGAAAATAAGGTACTCTTTTTAGTATTCTGATGTTCTTGCCTGATTTTTATGTTGCACCAACGCTATTGTTTGTTTTTTTTAACTAAAAGGGGCCTCGCCAATATATGATTGCAGGGCCTTGCCGGGGAGCTTGTGAACGTGCTCAGAGAAGCTGGGCAGATTGTACCAGCAGCACTCATGAAATTTGGGACTCATATAAAGAAAAAGGTTAGGACTTCTGTACTTGTCTGTGCATCTATGCATGTGCCGATCTTATTGTTGGCCCGTGTCATGTTAAAATGTTAAAAACTATAAATGCCATACTTTCTTGCTGCAGGAGTCCAAATTATATGGGGCACACTTTAAAGAGATTTCGACCAATGCCCCCAAGTCTACAAAGATAACATTTAATAGTTCTGATGATGAAGATTGACTCTGATGATGGCTGCAGTCAGCTTCTACAATGGTTGAGTCAAGTCTGTTGGCACATCATAAGTTGGCGTAGGTGCAGATAGGTTTCATCAGCAGTTCATATTTAACAGTGCACGCAAGCTTTAATTCAATTCCCTTACATACTTGGGGGGCATCATTTAGCCAGTCTGCGTCATTGGGTAACCTTACAAATTGCATTTGGCAGAGTGAAGGAGAAATCTGCTCAGCTGAAAATGATTCATAAATCAGAAATTGGCCCTAGATCAGGCCTGAGTCTGAAGGGTCTGGTTGCAGGCTTTTTATTATTTATTTTTAAGTCATTGAGAGCTTTAATCTAGTTTTGTATTCGCTTTCAAGCTTTATTTATTAGCCAGGAAGTTTGAAAGCTGCTTTCAAATATTTAGAGTGTTTAATTAAGTACTTTGTTGTATACCCAAAAATTTTGATGTTCGTGTTTCCCTACTTTCCATATTCTCCATTATTGAGAAAGTTGTGTGTATCGAATATTTAGCATATAAAGAGAAATCTTTGGGTGCGAGAAATGTTTTATGTAATATTGCCATCCTTCGTATCCAATACAACTCATGAGAGGCGACAAAAATAGGATTACATGGCCTGATTTTGCTTCAAGAGATTACGTCCTTATCTATTCTGTCTTTTTTTTTTTTTTTTTTTTTTTTTTTTTTTTTTTGCAGTAATTTTATCGTTGGCACTATTTCTGACTTTTATAAGATCACTTGACCTGATCTTGCCTTGAGAGATCTCTCCGGAGTTGCCATTATTATTATTTTGTAAGTAGCAGCAGCTGTAATAATAATAAAAAAAAAACTCTATATGAATTAATCACCGTAATTTTATCCTTTGCACTATCCATAATGGAAATCGCAATTTGATAGGTAAGAATGTCTCATCACTTCTCGTAAGCAACAAGAAACCAACGTGCAGTAGGTATTTACAAGGCTACAACCAAAACCCTAATTTTGTTTTGGCATCTACACTGATGGCCTGACATTCGAACCACTTGTTAGAAGAAAAAAATATATAAATATATATATTTAATGAAGATTTCATTCCAATACTTAACAAAAATTCCCAGATTGATGAATTGAAGAGTAAAATCAGTAAATCAGTGCAATAGGACCACACTTCAGCCCCATATTCATTCAACAGTACATATATTGTGTAATGTGTGCTTTTCTTTTCTTTTTTTGGGAACACATTTGTGCAATGTGTTGATATAGACCAACACAATTACAATTTAAAGAATAAAAGTTAAATAATTTTAGAAGAAATTAAGCAGCAGCTGTTCTAAAACAACAAATTACACATGGGCCTCCTATGATGTAAAAAAGAGGGGCTTGAAATAAAAAAAAAAAAAAAAAAAAACTCTTCCACTCAGTCACAAGCAAACACCCGTTGGAATTCAGTTCTCTTCCACGAGTGAAAGCTACTGCTGAATCTTGAGAACCGGGAAAGCAATAACATCTCGGATGCTGGGGGAGTTGGTTAATAGCATCACCAGTCTATCAATTCCCAGTCCCTGCCATTGATTTGAATTCCATTAGCATATTATACTAGATATCCAATTAAAAAAAATGTACACAAGTTAAAATATAGACTCGATCATCATCAGATTCATCACCATAGATTACTTTCCAAGAAGCATGTCAAAAAAAAAAAAAACAAACCAACCATCTATGCCAATCTCTAAAGGGCCTTTTTCTTTTTCCTCATTATGACTCAAAGGACCCATTTGTTTGCATAGAATACATCAGAATTCATGCGATAAGTTAAAGGTAAATAACTGAATATATAAAAATTATCATCAAATAACCTCCACTTTAATCAAAGTGAATCAAGGGAAGAGAGGAAATGAAAATCCAACCATAACCCAAGTAATTCAAATCCTAGGAAAGTCAAAGTTCTCATCTAGAGTGCTATCTTATATCCTCCACCCATCACACTATATCATTCACTTTACCCCTTTAATAATCCTATTGTGGAGCTCATTTAACTATGAATTTCTATGTATTCAATTCCTATGTATTCTAATGCAAACAAAATGGCCCTAAAGATGCCAACACATTCATGGTTGAGTGGTGTTGGCACCTCTGCATCACACACACACCCAAGGATCAATCCATGGGTCTTACATGTTGATAGTTTTACTCCCAACCAGTGGGGCAACCAAGCAAAAAAGTAAAAAAATGGGGCCCTAAAGTTTGTGACAAGGTAGAGTGATCTCGTAAGATAATTACACTAATGCTATACCAATGAAGGATTACATAAAATACATGGAATAGTGTATGGTACACTGCCAGACTAAAATATTATGTAATACAGTTCGTAGACCCCATATCTATAATTTTTAGTGTAAGAACTTGATTGAGTACCATACTAGTAATTGTTCCATTCAGAGGAAAAATGGAAAAACTAAGTTTCTTTAGTATTTTGGTTATCTTGTACTAGTCAGTGCCGGTTCCATACCTACCCGACATGATAAAAAGTTGGGATACGGGTTTTAAACTAAAAAATGATGTATCAACACGATGCGTTCCCCATTTTTGAAGTATCTGCCCATCATAGGTTTCCAAGAAGCATTTATCAAGTTTTCTTTACCAAGCTACACAGTACATATTCATGCACGACAGAGTGTTAAGACTAATATGGGGCTGTTTGTTAATTTACATTCTAATGTTCTTATATATATAGAGGGAGGTGCTCCTATGAGAGACATTCGCACCAAGTTTATGAGAGACGGGTGGGGGCCCTCACTTCCATATCCACTCTCACCAACTTAAATGCAAAGACCCCAAATATGGAAGTGAGGGCCCCCATCCATCTCTCATAAACGTGGTGAGAGTGTATCTCATATGAGCACCTCCCATATATATATATATATATATATATATATAAATTCCCATATAGGGAAAACCTTTGCTGAGCACTGGTGTTCACAATAAGGTGAGCACCACATGCCAAAACACTTAGTGGGGCCA
This sequence comes from Umbellularia californica, assembly GCA_028538565.1. Taxonomy (NCBI): domain Eukaryota; kingdom Viridiplantae; phylum Streptophyta; class Magnoliopsida; order Laurales; family Lauraceae; genus Umbellularia; species Umbellularia californica. The sequence goes on along the minus strand of JAPQWN010000006.1, from coordinate 74,497,508 downwards.
ACTTATGATCCATCCAAGTGGACCATAAAACAGGGACCCGCCGTGACAGAAACTGATCCCAAGTTTGGCACTCACCCAAATGGATTGGCCCGTTGGATCGACTTGCACTCATTTTGGATAGTGAAAACTAGTCGGCCATTGATCAAGTGGTTAGGATGATGATTCAAGCCTCTGTCACCATACAAGATATCAAGTGTGACATTTCCCGTAAATTGCAATACGCCGACTAAAGCTAGTTCCAACACTGGATAAAAAACCATACCATTCCTGAAGCTGGTGGCATTCCATACTCCAAAGCTGTTAAGAAGTCTTCATCTAGAGTCACTTCATAAGAGTAGTCATCATCTTTCTTACAATTCCCTTGTGTCGAATCTCTTTCCGAATCAATTATTGCTCTCTTTTCATTGTGCTGTTTTATTTGTTCTTCAAGGCGTGCTCTCTGCTCCATAAAAAAAATTGAAAGTTTGTAAGCACAATTATTTCTACAATAAGTAAAAATTACAGACATAGAACATATAAATCCACCACTTGAACAATCTTATATTGTTGGGAGACATGAAAAGAATAGGATAGAATATTGCAACAAAGAAATTCGGGGTTAAGTTCGTAGGAATAATGGATCTAGGTGGGTAAGCCAAACTTCTTATTGTTATCTGTATGTATGCATGCATGTATGCATAAGGCAGATGCATGCGCACACACTACAAAATACTAAGGCCACAACAAAAGCTTACATCATAATTGAATGCATAATAAACGCCTAATGGATGGTATAATGTTGTAGGAATTCTACATTCTGATTGATAGAATGTGGAGAACAAAGCTCCTCCCCGGTTCACCGACTAACACCCCCACTATCTATTACTGATACCAATAACACAATTGTCTAAAATCAACAACTTTCCATCTTAGTAAATAGATCAAAGTAGCATTGGAAATTATAAAATAGAAAAAGTAAATTGAAGTCACCTGATCCATTGGATCCGTTAATTCAGAGAAGGCATTCGCAAGTTCACGACCACAAATAAATAGTTCAAACCTTTCTGTCAAGCCACCATGACTGCACTGGAACAATCTAATTAGGGTAGTAGATGGCATGCCATTCAATTAGTGTAATCTGCTTCCAAATGAGTATTTGACTGAGAAAACTCACTGAGATTAACATGTTATATTCAAAGCATCGTCGACAAAATAACAAAACATTACATATATGAAAACAAAACATATGTAATGGACAAATTCCAGCATATGCCTAGCCTTGTTGGTTATGAACATATAACAAAATTCTTCCTTATTAGTTGAGTAAACAAGAGTATTAGATTCAGTTGTTCTATTATCACAACCTAATATCAGATCGGACAGTAATATCTTTCATATTTTTATGTTTATGGAACCCTATGTAAGGTACATTAACAAAACATAACTAGAAAATAAATTTTGTTCAGGAATCATTAATACCCTTTATAGATAATTTCTATGTTCCACAACTTTTATGAGGATGAAGTACCTTTGCTCCAATGAAAATAGAAGTGGTGCAACTCTAAATCTAAAGTCCTGTCAGTCGAGTTGCAGAATAGAGCAACTTGCGGTCTCCAAAAAGGAAAAGGGAAAAGAAAAAAGGAAAAAAGCAGGGAGAAGAGAATGCAAGCAATAAACGTTCCAGAGCAGAACATAACTGAATTTTAGACTAACCCCAGTAAAAACCCACACATAAAGAAGCCAAAATGAAATACTCATCAAACTGAAAAGTCGTTCAGCAATACTAGTCTGGTTGGCCAACAAAAGTTTTAGTCTCGGACATTCATTCATGATAAAATGGAGCTAGCGCAATAAATGTATATTCCTGAATTTATCCTAATTTTAAGAAAGGATATACATGTTATTTACCAGGTAAGAATAGCAAAATGTTTATCCATGCAGAGATGTTGAAACTTCAAATTCCAATTTGCCTCGGGAAGTTATCAAATGGTAAAGTTGTTCCGCTGTTCCTATTTTTGAATCTCTGCTGCTCTTATTGTCCAATGATATTAAACTTAGGTCTCAGCTATTCCCAGTAACTGCAGAGTTATCTCCAAAGCAGATTGAAGTTCAAAGGAAATACATTCCAAGGAATAATAATGAAGCGTCATCAAGTTTTATCATTCAACCAACCCCTGATCCAAGTATTCATATGTCAGTACCCGATGATGTGATTCCTCTTGCTTTAGTTAACAGTAATTTATGATACCCAGATATGTTAAGACTTAAGAGGCAACTTATCTATTTACCCAAAAAAAAGAGGAAACATACCATATCATATCCTATGTGATACTTCAATTTTTATGTATAGAATCTTTGTTTCTTCCATATCCAATGCATGTCCCGGCCTATCCAAACTACATCTGGGCATCATAGAGTAGTGATCTTCCTATTAGCTTATTCAAAGGGAATCGTTCAAGCACCATGCATTTTATTTCCAACATTTATCTTGTAGCAAAAACAATGCAGTTGTTTCGTGCCTTTTTGTCTTCTTTTCTTCTATCAAAACATGCTCTAGAATTCATTATGCTCCATCTCATCCAAATGTAGAATGATTAAAGTTATTGAAAAGAATCATGAAGGGAACTTGTTGCTTTGCCTATAGGAAAGAGTATCTTTGGGGTTCAAGTTGGTATTTTTCCTCAAAGCATATGCCAAATGGGGAAATTGAACAATATAAAGTGTGACTAGCAGCAAAGGGCTTTATACAGTCATGTGGTATTGATTATGATGAAACAATTGCAGCAGTGGTGAAAGCAAATTCAATTTGAGTACCTTTATGCTTACTGCCAGTCTTCCATGGCAATAACATCAGCTTGGCGTGAAAATTACATTTTTTCATGGAGATTTGAAGGTGTATACTGTGTACGTCTCCTCCATTGGGCTTCAATCCATCAGATCAGTCAGGTGCATCTTGCCAACGTAATAAGGCACTTATGGGCTTTAGCATGATCCTTAAAAGCATGGTTCGACGGTTTCAACAACGCATGTGCAAATACTTGATGTAATGTAGATCATGCCTTTTTTCATTAAGGTGCTTGGAATTACTATTTTGGTAGTCTAAGCACATAATATAGTTGTCATTCATCATGAACCTGATGCGATTCTAGCCAAATCAACTGCAAACTTGATGCTTAAGGATCCAAGGACAGTAAAATAGTTTTTGGGCACTCAGCAATCCAGTCACGTAGGCTATAGTCATCTCGCAGAGGAAGGATGCATTATACCTACTTTGAGATCTAGGGAATTTGAGAGCCAGACCTATTGATGCCCCGATTAAGAAGAATCACCATATACAATTCAAAGGAGGTGATAGAATACTTGCTTGATACAGGTTGTATGAGAGATTAGTTTTGTAAAGTAATTTATTTGACAAAAAACCAGCCTGATGCTGTCTATATACCATTGCAGTTACCTTAATGGTGAGATTTCTTCAGATGTTGGTTGGGCCATTCACCTATAAATCGATTTTTCCCCATACTCAACCCACCCCCTCTGTTCTCTAATCGAGTCTTCTAGAAAAGCAAAGCCTTAAGCACATCTGTTTCTCCTCATTTTACTGTTAAAAGTAGCTTTGGAATGCTTTGGGGGGGCCTTCCACATTACTTTTAGAAGATTAAAACCATATTTTTCTGAAAAATCTAAGCATTCGAATAATGGATTCACTGTTCATTGGTTAAGTGAAAAACAGATTTGTTGAGTGAAAAACAGATGATATCTACTTGTACTTAAATTCCTTCATAATAACTAAAATACAATGAGCCCTAAAATCCTATACTTACAGGACACTTTCATTTTTTAGATTTTCATCATATTTTCAACAATCTTCAAGGCTTTTCAGCTTCAGGGTGCTACTTGTTCCATAACTCAGCCGAGTCTCATGCGACTCAGCAGAGTCGACACGACTCAAGGGTAACCAAGTCACACACCGAGTCCGATTTTTAAATCCTTGCACGATATTGCTCTTTAGTTGGAGGTAACAAGTAACCTAGAAGAACACGTAGCATGTCATGTCTCCGCTCGTGCCAAAGTCAAATTTCAAGCAATATGGAGTCGAAGCTTTTGTGGGTGAAAAACTACTTGATAAAAAGAAATGTTTTGATATATCTCTCGATGATATTTCACAGTGATAATTTAGCTACTGTTCACATCTCCTTTAATCTGGTATATCATGAGCAAACAAAACAAAGAGGCAGATGGTCATGTAGCTCAGACTTCAGAGAAAGTCGCTTCTAAGGAGATCAAAGTGTGCTATAAAAATCAGAAGATCAGCTTGCTGATCCTTTCTTTTTTTTTTTTTTTTTATTGGTAACAGGAATTTTATTAAAGAAAAAGAAAAATACAACTCAGCTAAACCAACCAGAAGAACAAATTTCAAGGATCAGCTTGCTGGTCCTTTTATTTAAAGAGAAAAAAAAACGGAGTCAAGAGTAAGTCATCTTTACTCTACCTGTAATAAGATGGGCATTATTGACATATACATGGACCAGTTTGAGGGGGAGTCCTAATTTTTCACTGATATAGTCATGTGCGCCACTATACAAAAATAACATTTACAATATAAGGTTCTTTCAGTCACAATGACTATTAATCTATTCTCTTGTTGAGTATTTTTCTCTCTTTTCTCCTTTCTACCCATACTCTCTTCCCATCTCTCCAACATCCTTCATGTTAGATATTTAATAATTTCAAATTTCAACTCAAGCGACATAACGTATTACATCTAGTAGGCAAAGTTTTGGAGAAGGCTAAAGCTCACTTGTAATTTTATGGCAAGTATATATGTATATACATGGAGAATCTTAATGTTGAATGATCTAAAGACAGCCTGTAGGCTGTAGCATAACAACGCAACCGAACCACATGTAGCATAATATCGTTCGATTCAAGCATGAATCACATGATTCAATTCGCTTCTTAGGATAACTAAATAAATATTTAGTCTACAGGGATTCTTTCACCACTAGGAGAATCAATGACCAGTTGCGGTTCACCACAAACAACACCACTTAATTGTGCCCCTTTTTTATTTTTTGTAAATATAAATTCTTCAATCTGGCTTGCCAAGGCATTTATAAGGACGTGCTTGTGCAATTGTTGAGATTAATTTACCTTCTGTGGGGTTTAGCCAGTGGAGATATCTCGATTGGATAATCTAAAACAAATGTAGGCTGCACGAGCATTGGCTCAATGGTGGTTTCAAAAACCTGTATCAATAAATAACAAAAAATATAAATCAGCAGGATCACCAAATAAAATATGCATAAACTAAATAATTTTTAGTGTTGGCTCAATGACAGTTTCAAAAACCTGTATCAAGAAATAATGAAATATAAACCAGCAGGATACCCAAATAAAACAAGCATTAACTACATAATTTTTAGGATGTTTTATTTTTGTATGAATTTGTATGCTTTTAAAATGTTTCTTAACTTCCTTTCAGATAACATATTCACCTCTTAACACAGTGAATAAATGAATAAATTTGAAATTCCACACAATCACGAGTAAAAAGAAAAGAAACTCCTCTCAGTTTAACGTACTAACCTTTTAAGAAAATAAATAAATGAATACAATTCAAATATCATGCAACCACAAGTGAAATTAAAAGGAAGAAGAGAGGTAGGATTGTCGATAGACTATGATTTTTCGAACATGTTTCTAATAGTGAAAAATTAAGGATATCCTCTGTTATCCAAATCTACAGTTATGCCCCATAAAAGTTCTTACGACCAGGAAACAAAAACTAGAAGAAAGTAGAAGAGATTGCGCTGCAATTGGGAGCCTTCTGCTTGAGAGTAAGCCCCGACATGATTCAGGCATACAACCTATGCCTCATCTTATGGGCTTGATTACAATCTAATCAGATCTGTTTGGATCTTGATTATCATCTAATTGATTACATTCTAATCTATCCATTATATATATACAAATATCATGGACAAAATACAATGAATAGTGCTCTGCTTATGTACTTACACTTGTATCCTCCCCCACTGTATAATGTCCAGAAGACTATTATCACTCCCCCTCAAATAGGTGCAGGGAATATTAAGTAGCATCAATTTGCTAGTTAAAATTGATGTCGATCACCACATGTCATGGCTTTCGTAAAAGTATCTGCAAGCTGTAGCAGATAAAGCGGCAATACACTAATCAAGCTCATGGCAAACTAACAGTCCACGTCAACATGTTGCGTACACTCATGAAACACAAATTGGAAACAAGCTTTGAATGGCTTATTATTATCCACATGTAGAGCAATAGATGATGTAGAACAACAGATGATTGAGGTGCAACATGAGGTTCAGATAGAAGATAGGGACATAGCAAACAAACAAAAGACAGCACGATATTCGGCCTCCACAGAGAATTTTGAGACCCTAACCAGCACCTTACATTTCCACGAGATCAAGGATCTTCTCTAAAAGAAAAGAAGAGACTTTCCGACAGTCAGGCAACCAGTGTCAGGAGCCCAACCAGAAGCAGATAGTTAAAGGGAAGCATCGGCAGGAAAAAAATAGCCCATGATTAAAAAATCTCCTAAGATATCAAATGAATGGTAAAACAACCATCATTTGAAAATGGCAAGGAGTTGCTATGAAGTGGCTGATGACAACACCACACAAGAGATGTCAGGTCTTGTCATGCTAAGATAAAAGAACCAATGAATTTCAATAGAGTAAGATCTGTTACAAGCTTAGAATCAGATACAACAATAGGGCTTAACTAATAAGCCCCGAAGAATATTTATCATGGTTGACAAAAATCCATTTTGAGTAATTTGTGCACTTGAAGATCAAAAAGTGACTAGTTCGAGGACCTCCATATCAAAAGAGGATTTTAAACATTGAGTATATCATCAAGCCTAACTGGATCACTGCCATTAATGAGAATATCATCAACATAAACAAGGAGAATGGTGAAACTAGAAGAGTAATGTCCGATAAAAAGAGTGTGGCCATAGTTGCTATGGCAAAATCCAGCTTTAAAAATGGTGTACTGGCACTTTCTTGCTTCATCACCATCAGAACCTTGTCCCAACTGTTGGGGCCAGCTCATAGTTACAAGATTCATTTTGTTGCGGATGACTTTTCAGAATTCGGTCCAAAACAGACAATTTTTCCAAATTACTGTTCAGTGCTCACTGTTGGGCTGGCTGCGATGACAACATTACTATACATGTCATATTGATGGGCCATAATGATGACATTAAGTTGTTGATAACAATATTATTTGTTTAATTGCTTATATCAAACATGCATATTATGAGTTGATTTAGTAGAATAAACTAAATGTATCAAATCATATTTTTAAATTATAATCTTGATTTTATATTTTTCTATTTTTTTTTTATTCTTCTAAAACGTAACTCCAAAACATTTCACCGAAATTCCGAATCGCCCGAGACATTTAGGTTTGAAGGCCAAACCAAAATGAAGTCCAAAACAAATTTCTCAACTATGGGTCAGCTACATGAATCTTGTTTTACCATTCCAGTCTATTCTCAAATGGTGGCACTTTCTTTCTCAAGTCCATAAAATGATCTTGAAAAAACTGAGTCAAGCAAGGAGAGCCTATGCCAAGGGAAGTTTCTTGTAGACTATTTCATGCAAAATCGCCATATAAGAAGGCACTTCTACATCCATTCGAAGAATAGGACAAGATTTTGATAGCCATAGCAAATACAACATTAACAGCGGTCATTTTGATGCTCCTAGCAAACAACCCTTCATTGTTTTTTTTAATGGATAATGATGACCAAATAAATTGGGAGGGAGAGAGAGAGAGAGAGAGAAGAGGAGGGGGGGGGGGGGGGTGGTGGGGGATGTATTGGACAGATATTTTGTGCCTCCTTGTTTCGAGAGGTCATGTATTTATAGCTCGGGATTGTTGGGATTACTTTAATTACAATCAATCACAATCCTTTAGATGATCACTAGATTATCTCTAGACCTTAGTTAAAGGAAATCACATCTATCTACAATATGGTACACACAAGGATAAGGTATACTGAATATATGGTACATCTACACCACTATGGTAGTTCACACTTCATAGGTCTACCCTGCATATTTGATACTTCCTTTCAAATTGATGCTGAGGAAGAAACCAGCAACCATTTACTTGTGAAGAAATGATGCCAGTCACAAGTTAAACCCGTTGTGAAAAATATCAACAATGTAGAGATTTGATGGCACATGTGGGAGAAAAATAATGCTCGGATCAAAAGCCTAGCGAATAGAATGACATTTAATATGTTTTGCGCATTTATGAAACATGGGATTGATTGGCATGGGATGATTTTGAGGAAAATCAAGCTCTGAAAGGAGGCCACTATCTCTTGACAAAACTAATCCTAAGGTCCCAGCCTTCTTCCCTATCCATTATCTCTTATGTGTATCAATTATCCCTTTCTTTATCTTCATGCATAGCTTCCAAACTAGTCTACACCAAAACATAGCATTAGCTAGATCAAAAGGCATAGAAAACTAGATGCGATTTATTTGCCCAATATATCCAAACATATAATGAAAAACAACTAGAATTATACAACCTATGTTCACATTTCTCAATCAGAAATAATTTTAAGATTTTTCTTTGACAAGAATATACATGCTGACATAATCAAAATGAGCATCAGTTTCAATGATAACCAATGAATTTTTTGAAATTGATGTTTTGAACCTCACATGAATGACATGATTACAAGGAGGTCAAGATGCATACAGCAGAAGTATTTGAATAGAGCAAAAGTAGATACCACAAAACTTTTATTTAACAGTACAGATACAGAGATACTACAATACCAAGAAGCAATATGAGGGTATTGTAACATGTAATCTACATTACATCCAAGTTTTGTCCTCAATATTAAAGAAAACCTATAATGCAAATGCTAATTAGCATCAGCATGCAGGCAATGTAATAGCACTCAACAGAATAAATGGAAAATGCATCTTAATTAACTTATGTGTACATAAGCCTTCAAAAATAATGAAGATGATGGTAACAGTGGTTATAATATTCGATAAGTAAAAAAATGAAAAATAACCAAAAATAAGCATTTACAACTTAAATGCATAATAATTTTGGCTCACCTCATTGACAACATGACCCACAGATGGACATGTTTCAAAGGAAAATATACCGTCACTGTCAACTCCATTTCCCAATGTCCTCGCTACAGCTTCTTTAGCAGCCACTTTAGCAGCTTCGGTATCATTTCCAAACTCATTAAAGTCAATACCTGTGGCTTCTTTAACAAGATTATGCATAGTTTCCCTCCTCCAGGGTCGTTCCAGAGAGATTTTTGTTCCCTAGAAGTAAACAGGAAGATCAGTTTCAACAAGCGACGGCTGACAAGCACCAGAAATAAGTGATTCCACAAGAATCTTCTCCCATCCAACAGACGAGTTCAGTGAAATTCAAGGGGTCCCTTCTTTTGGATGGCCCCCCTCTATAACATCCAGATTGAGACGTCTGCATGCAGATTGTACAAGCAAAACAAGGAAGAAATATAAAGATGAAAATTGATTTCTAACTTGTTTGGGACCACTAGCAAAGAAAGTGGCAACGCCCCGTAAAATGTTTCTGCTCATGCAAAAATAGTAATGGCAATTAACACATTTCAGTCATGTATTTAAACTTAAGTTTGGTTTAATTCTAATATCGAAAAACTAGACGTTGAGAAATAAGGAGGCCATATTGTATTTCAATATCAAAATGCTACTAGGTAAAAAAAAATGCAGTGCATGTGTGCCTGCAAATAAGAACAAAGTAGAAAATGGCTCCCACTGGATTTTCATTTCCAACATTAAAAGGTCGACCATCATTTAAAGAAAAAGATTGTTCACTGCAACTTCTGACAGAACAAAAGGGTAGAAATAGAAAGTATTGCTGAAGATGGTCTCACTAAGGATTTCTAAAATAAGATGGATCATACATTATTTCAAACATTAAATGGATTCCATCCTCATTTCCAACATCAGACAAACCCCACTTCGGTTTCCATTCCAACATTAGATATATGCACTATGACTTAACATTAGTTGGGTGAAGCAGTCCAGGGAATCCAGGGTCCAACTGCTTGAGTGTAAGGTTGCCGCACCAGCACTTGGAGGCCAAATAATCAAAGAAACAATACTAAGGATGATAGGAATGAAGGAAACCCAACACAAATACATGCAATCAAAGGAGAAATCAAAGAAAAAACATGCATCGATCTAGAAAAATACTTCACAGGTCCCCAACAGGACTGTATCTCAATCAAAAGTTGTTCACGTGAAAGAGTCCCTTCGCACAAGGCATTAGGTAGATGATCGGCAACAATACCAACTAAACCAACACTAAACCAGTTATCAGAAGAGACAGAAATTGGAGCTTCAGTTCGTATAGGCTCTGACAAAAATAATGGTCTCATCTTATCTTTCACGCGAGAATAATATCAATTGATAAGGAGTGAAGGCATTCACACTCTGTCAACTAGTAGCACGTCGAAACATTGGTTTCTTGTAGAAGTGCCCGAGTAACTTAAAGAAGATGTCTATTCTTCTGCTGATACATTATGTTCTCGAGTACATGTACATGAGGTCGCTCAATATCCCCTTCTGCCAAATAAGCTTGAATGCATTTTCTAGATATTCACACCATTATCAAAACTCAATGCTATTTATAGCACCAATTTTGTTTCGATCACCTGATAGAGAATTTTCAAAAATCTAGGCAAGTTCTTCACAAGATTTCATCAGTACACCGAAGTGCACCGAGTAGATGACTGTACTCGGTCCTCTTCATCAGCTTCAGTGCTTCCTTAATTGACATAATCAGTGAACTTGAGTATTCCGACTGTACCCAAGACTTAGATCCAGCCCATCGTTCAGTACCAGATCAAGCAAGGCCAGCGTTGATGCAGGTCCACGTGTTTAGGCCTAGTTCCTCAGTCCCATGAAGCAGTTTTTATTTTTATTTTTATTGGTAACAGAGAACATATCATTGAGAGAAGGAATTACAGAGAGAGAACTAAAAAAGAAAAAGAAAAGGAGATACAAAGAGGGAAACCAAAGGAGGAGGAAGGTACACGAGCATTGCACCCCACTCAAACAACAACTGCTTAGAACCCACCCAAGGGGAAACCCTCTCAACCCCCTGTTTAGTTAAAGCATCAGCCATAAATTTGGCGGAATGAAGCTCGTGCAGAAAGTAAATGTTAAAGGTGGAAGATAAAACCAGGATTTCACTAAAGAGGGATTGAAATTTCCAAGGATTAGTCATCCAGCATGTTAGGTGGACAACTAACAGTTTTACAATTTCTTTGGCAAAATTAGGGGTGGATAGGTCTACTGACTTGATTGTCTTCACTGTGTAATTTTTTCTTTCATTGGTATATCTCTTTTATGCCATTGTCCTTCCCCTATCTTTGTGATAGGGTGTGATGTTTTCCGAGCATTAGCTCTTTTAATATATTTCTCCGTTACTGATCAAAATAATTTTCTGAGGATTAACCTTCCGCTTAGACACCTAGGCAATTGCATTAGATGAATCGCTCTCCACAATAAGGTCACCATGGAAATATCTTGAAAAGCATCGAAGAGCTTCCAAAATGTCTAGCACCTCCGCTTCATTAGAATAAAAAACTGATGCTTGGGAAACATAAATAAGACCTCACCCTTACTATTCCAAAGCACACTTCCGATACCCGCCGGCCCTGGCTTACCTCTCGTAGCAACATCAATGTTTAACTTAAACACACCAATAGGGGGAGGAGACCAATGAGCAGTTCTCCTAACCTTACTTGGGCCGCACCCCAGACAGGATTCCCAATTAACAAAGATTTCATTAAGACAAAAAATAGGGAACTCCTTCTAACCAATTAATCAATTGAATTCCAAGAAAGAGGTATTCTGTTATTTAACTTCACCAGTTTACTGCTGGCCCCAAGCCCGGATAAAGAATGGATGCATCAGGTTGATAGCCGGTGTAAAACTATTGTCACATATAGAACATGAATTCTGAGACAGTGTCCTGTCATCATGCTAGGGCATTCTCCAATATAAGTGGCGCACTGCAGCACCAACCAGTTGCGTGGAAAGTAAGCAAGGGTTTCATGATCATGTTAGGGTGTTTTCCCTCCATAAAAGATCACTGCAACGGCGTCCAGTTCCAATGGAAAGTAGGCATATCCAAAAGCTAAATGTTCCTAGTTTTTTATAACATGTGAAAATATGACAGGTTGTGACAATTTTTTTACCTGATAATCAATAGTAAGCTTCCCATGAACCGCCAGAGCACATCTAGTAACAATTTCCTCTGCCATGTTCATCATGCTGTGATAGTCTGAATATGCTTCATACATCTATGAGCCAAGCTAAAGTTAATACTGATCAAAGTTCATTAATGTTGTAGAAACTTTAAACTCGCACAAGGTTAAGGAACAAAGTCAATGGAAACTTTCAACATGCAGTAACTAGATAAAATAACTATAAGCACCCGGAGCAACACCACGACCACTTAGTAAAATTAAAAGCATGGTTTACCTCAATTGTGGTAAATTCAGGATTGTGGCGGGTTGAAATGCCTTCGTTTCTGAATATTCGGCCAATCTCATATACTTTCTCAATCCCTCCCACCTGTCAGTTCCAAATTCAAATTGGAGCCAACACTAATAAAATACATGAAAGAGAGATTTCTAAATACATCAGCATACTTCTGAGCTATTGGAGTGCCAACTGCCAACTAAGGTGAAATGCTACTTCATGTAGAGTAGGTGCATCAGTGTGAGGTTATTGACTGACCATAGGTGATGCCGCATCTTATAAAATAGATATGGGCTGTGCAAAACTTGGGGTTGTGAAGTGCTCATTCAAGAGAGGAGAGATTGATTGGGGGAGGGGGGTAATGGTTCATCTGGGAGGGCTAATTATATATAAGGTTAAACCACACCGCGTGGTCAAGTAAGCTAGAATAAAATTCATGCATATATTACCTTGTGAAGATCCAACTCGCTCAAAATATGTCCCATCCATGTTTAACTAAGTCAATGTTTCACTACAACTGATCTTCATTTGGTTTGGGAAATTTTCAAAAAATCTAGTTAATTAACTTTATTTTCTTCACAAAATCAAGCTTTTTACCATTAACCCAAGCTTTCCATTGAATGATGCCCACATAGCACTGATGGAAATCATCTACTAAATCCTCTATACATGGTCAGCTTCCCCCAATTTATGGTCAATCAAAGTAAGATTTGAAAATGCAAGCTAGACCAATGCATAGAGAGAGAGAGAGAGAGAAGGGGCGAGGGAGGGGGTGAAGAATAGGACTAATTAAAATTTTAACTTAATTAAGCAATCAAGTCCAAATATCACAACCACAAATTCACTTAACTTGCACAACAATGTATAGCTATGAAGTAGGGCAATAAGTGGTCAGGTGAAGTGCTATGCAAGTGATATGTGCAAAACACTCAATAGTATGCCAATTTATTAAAAGTATTCTAGCACGTGTATAGTTAGTTCACCAAATCAACAAAAGTATACCTATATAACACGTGAATCTCAAAGAACCATAGCACACAATTTATAGTGGTTCGGTCCTGGACCTCAATCCACTCTCAAGAGCACCACACCCAAATGGGATCTTGGTTCCACTATACGAGGTTTCCACAACGGTTCACCTACAAATACACTTACAAATTTTTTGATACGTGGTTCAATTGCTAAGGTCTATTCAACCAACCTATTTTTTTTTATAGGGGTTCGATCACAAAGGTCTACTCCACTTTACAATGTATGGAAATTGAAATTAAAATAAGAACGCTTGCATCGAGACTTGAGTGCGCTCTTGATGCTTGAAACCGGAGCCCCAAGCTTTAGACTCCTTGCTTTGCTCCCTTAGTGTTGATGATGCTCCAATAGGTGTTCCACCAAGATGAAAGAAGGGGGGGTGTCTAAGTCTAGGGTGAGAACCTGGAGAGGCTTGGGGGTTACCCTAGAAGAGTGACTCCACTAATCACACTAGAGTAGAGCTCTGAATGCTCTTAAATATGCCTATGAACAGTGAAGAACCTTAGTGTGAGTGGAATGGGATTTTGGAAGCTCAAGAGTACATGACTTAAGGGGTAGCTTGTGGTTGAAAGGGATTCTCAAAATCTAGTTACCTCTGGCCTTTGAAATGAGCTCTGGTATTTATAGGCAAGAGTTCCAACGGCTAGTCTGCGGTGAGCCAGGAAGAGGCTACGGCTAGCCTAGAAATCCCAACAGCTAGTTTGGCTGACAGTCAAAACAGGGATTTTGTTCTACAATGAGCTGTACCGCTCGCCATGGGATGACCTACAGCTTGCCATAGGCTTGCTGTAGAACAAAATGGCCAAAAATGGTTCACTGGAAAAGCTCGCTGATGCACATCTACATTGAGCTACGGCTCGCCATTAGACCTCAAAATTTTCAATTCTGCCCTTTTTAATCCATTTGATTTACCAATTTGCTTGAAGGTTCTAAGGGCCGTTTCTTGGTTAATCCTAGGGCTATTTTACTTGAACAGGTTGGCACAAATTAAAATACATCATGGTGAAGCTCGAGCCTTCCAAGACTTGATCTTCCTTTCTCGCGCTTCAAGAGGCAAGGTCTTGGACTTGACACGGAATTGACAACATAAGGAAGTGCATATATGACTCTTATGTATTGCCAACTCTCCCAATTTATGGTCAATCGAAGTAAGATTGACTGTAAGAATGGACATGTCAAAAACGTGGCTAAGCCATGTTTAGTCCAATCCAGTTCCGACTGAACTGGAACGCCGTACAGCTGAAGGGGAGGAAGCTATTCATCCAACAGACAATCAGAATCACTTAAGTATAGGCCCCTTATTTGTAGAAAGCAAGCTTATTAAACTCATAAATTAGTGCCTTATTCACATTTTTCTTCAATGCAATGCTCAATAACAATTTTTTTTTAGAAGCTCAAGTGTACTATTAAGTAAACAAGGTGGTTAGGATCTTTGAAAAGTCGTGCCCACACATATTGACTTGATTTGATATTACTTGACGTGTAGTCTAACTTCCACTCTGTGACATTTCACCGTTGTGGTGCAATGTCAAGGTGAGGCTCTAACCATAAGAAGGGACCATTAACATCCACACAAATCTCCTAAAGAAGGGCACGCATACACCCTTTTTTTTCCCACAAATGACACGCCTAAGCCTAGTCAGAATAGGATATCCAAACAACAACTTTATAATGAGCATCTGAAACTTACCAACATTCTCTTCAAGTGGAGCTCCGTCGCAATTCTCAAATAAAGATTCCTTCCTAGTGAATTATGGTACGTAATAAAAGGTCTAGCTTCTGCACCACCTGCTGCTCCCTGATTGACCAAATCAATATCTCATGGTAAATTCGTTATTAAAAATAATTAGTACAGAAGAAAATAAGAAAAACTCAACTTATATGAATTAAAAGAAGAAGAAAGAAAAAAAAAAGAGTGAATATTAATTAATATAGTAACACACTTCGGAAAAAAAGAAAAAGAAAATAACAAATGCGTTTCTTTTCTTTGTTGCATAACATCCTCATCAACAATGATCCAAAACCTCTCCCACAGAGGAATTAAGCCTACATCCCTCTAGTTGCATGGTAGCTGACTCAATCTGGCTTTGGGTTTGGATCCAGTCAATCTGGATCTCACCTCAAAAAACCAAAGAAACACCAATCCAACAAATTAAGGAAAAATAGGAGAGAACAGCACACAGAAATCCCAAACATGGTTGAGTTACAAGCCCATACACAAAAGCAAGGGGGAACTCATCCAGTCCTAGATTCTTGTATCCCAAAAGATTACGAGAAAAAATTAATAGGATGGGAAGTCCAGCCCTCTTGAGTACTTTATATTCCCTGTATAATTACTAACAAATAAGAAGACCTTGATTATCCTATATTCTATGTATAATTATTAACAAAAGAGGAGACCTTGACTATCTTATAGTATCTTCACTACTTAAGTGAAACTTAAGAGCAATCACAATATCATAAATAATTGAGGAGGAAAAAGGCTTCAGCCATGACTCAAAAGGATATGAACATGCAATGCAAGGGTTGCTAATGGTTAGCAATGGTGCCACTAAACCACACATGTTGACCCACCCAAGTAATGCAGTATGAACTAGGCCAGCACATTGACGCATAGGGCAACCCAATCCATTGGGTTCAATCCACAGGCCCAATACTGACCAAGAGCTACTATGGCAACCTATTTTTATCCTATTTAATTAGAGACTATTTCTAATTTCTATTTCTTGTTTGATCAGGATTGGCTAGTTTCCTATTTTATTTAAAAAATCTTGTTTGCTAAGGAACGGTCCTACTCTCTCTCTCTCTCTCTCTCTCTCTCTCTCTCTCTATCTATATAGAGAGAGGGAGATGCTCTTATGATAGATATCTCTCACCTTATATGAGAGATAGGGGTGGGGGCCCTCACGTTTAAGTTGTTGGCATTGAATATGGATGTGAGGGCCCCCCCACCTTATCTCTCATTGTAAAGTAAGAGCATCTCTCATATGAGCATCTCCTATATATATATGTGTGTGTGTGTCTCCATTGTATTGCTTAATTCTGAGTTAAAAACAGCCACTAATCAATTTAACAGAAATGGTGAATTAGCAAGAACACATACATTCACCAGGAGCATTTCTAATATACAAAATTCCACATTAATGCAATTTCTATAGGGCAGACTAATTACTATAATACACAGCTTTAGACTTGAGATCTAAAAGACAATACAACAAAATGTTATAAACCATAACCAGATGTTTAGACCTAAAAGATGCAAACAATATATCAAAAAATCACACGTGTTCGAATGTTTGAGAAACTGGGAACCTGTAGAACTGGAGTATCAACTTCAACAAAGTCCATAGATTCCACTGTCCTCCGAATTTCTGACACAATCTGCATCATTAAGGTTCAATTAGCAACATAAACAAATTTTGTGCGAGAAACCTGGTTTAAAAAATAGGCCAATGCTTCCATATCAGTCAATAACTATAAAGAATATACAGTGAACACACTGATGTCTGGACATTATCGGTCGCATCACTGTATCGACTGACTCATCCTATGGAGCCACTTATTGGCTGCTACGGTTGATATATTTCCGGCAATACAGCCGATACATATCGGCAATATGGATGATTGAAAAGGGGAGAGGAAGGGGTCTAGCACCAAAAATAAGTTGAAAAACACCGATTTTAAGATCTAAAGTTAAAATCAATGCTGATAAGCAACCCATTTTCTTCTAGGTTTTGTTTCGGGTAAGAAAAGTAAAAAAATAAATAAATGATTACTTGGGGCCTTCTTTTTTTTTTTGCAAGAATTTTGAGAATTCTTGCTTGGGGCTTTGGCTTTTTATGAATTGTCCAAATGTTGGCCCCCACCTGGTTTCACGAATGCTCAAGTATAATGTAGCATTGTGAAAACTGGAATTATGAAAATTCTACAGGTAATAAAAGTGACATTTCACATGGCTGGTTTTATTAATTCTCACCATTCAAACAAGAAATTCAGAATTCTAGGGGGTCAGCAGCTGTCATTGCTGTCAAGACCCGTTAGAAATACCTCCAAATAAACAGGCCCTTGGTTTGTTTGTTTTTTTTTTTTTTTTTTTTTTTCAGCTTCATTTGGGTAGATATCATACTAGGAGAAGAATTACAGGTTATAGTATACACATGAGGATTACAATACTAGCATAAGAATTCCGAGTCAAATAGTTGTCTAGAATCTAGATCACCATATAGCAGTGAGGTCCAGCAGATTAGCATAACCTTCAGGATTACTGTACAGTGGTTGTTGTACCAAATTGGAATGTTGCAATCAAGGATTGCAGATTATAATAAAGGATATTTTGTAATTAGAAACTATGACTGACTGTAATTGACCCTAATTAAGGGGAAAGAGATTCCATTTATCAATGTAAATAAAAGTTGTCTCTCACACTGGGTGACAAGGAGAACCCATCCCACAAATTGATTCTCCAAGCATCTGTTCTTCTATCTTTCTCCCTAGTTTCTGTTAAGCTAATAGATACAAGTTTTATAGACAAAGTACATATATATATATATATATATGAAAATATCAAGCCTAGCTCAACCAAAGTTAGCTCAGCTCATTTATGATCGAGTTCGAGCTCAGGCCAAGTTAAAGATTGGAAAGGGCAAGTCAAGTTGAGCTCCAGCTCAGGCCCCATTTGGCATCGTTCCTATGTTATTCTCAGTTTTGTGCTGAGATTGGATTGTGTTGAGATCGAGTTGCACCCACATTATGCTGTGCAGAACTTGTTTGGCTACTTTATATTAAACTGTTCTACTGAGAATATGCTCTATGGAACTTGTTCGGTAATATGATAATATTTATGTTCTAAATCTTCTAAATCAAACAATCATGTCTAGGGAAGGGAATCCTGTTAAATTTAAATTTGTTAAAAATATTCACTATATCATCTTAATATTTAAAAATATAAAACTTAATAGATTAAAATATACTCACATTCAACTTTGCAATAAGAAATAATTAATCAGCCTGAAGTTTATATTGACTTTCAAGCAAAATTACAGTGATAAAGATCATCTTATAATTTCAGGGTATCACAACATGAGCGAAAATAAATCTATCAAAGAACTGATTTGGGCCCTCTTGTCTAAGAGTATTATAATTAATTTATAGCATTAGTGCAAAGTTAAAATTCACAATTTTGCAACAAGCCTTAGATCAGCAATAAGATCAGACATCGGCAGTGGCTGATGCAAGATGTTAGGACCTTATTGCATTGATTGCCCATATCACAAAGTCATAGAATCAACAGACTTGAATATATATATATATATTAAAAAAAAAAGAACCAACAAAGAAAAGTATTCTTACTCCAAACGTTCATTATCCCCAATCGGTAACAATATGATCGAGGATCTGGTTTCCCAAAATTCAAGAAATCATTAAAAGAGTGAAATTTACAAGACTCATCTTAAAAATAAAAGAAATAAAAAAATAAAAATAAAAGAGAGAGAGAGAGAGAGAGAGAGAGAGAGAGAGAGAGAGAGCAGAGATCCATTCTGAAAAAATAGACTATTTACAAAACCCATTCAAAAACAAGAAGAAAAGACCCTCATGATGATAAGAGGAAATCTATACTGGCCCTAAAATCAATGAAAAGTATACGAACTTCATACTAGCATCCAGATTTCAAGAAGCCGATTTCAAAATAGGGGAATCTACCAAAAAAAAAAAGGAGAGGGAGAGAGTAGCAGAGAGGAGGCTTTGGGTCTGGGTGGGTGAGAGAGAGAGAGAGGATGGTGGTCGTGTGTTTGGGTGTGAGTGAGAGAGGAAGGATGGGAGACAGACTTGGAGAGGAGGGAGAGAGTTGACAGAGGCATGAACAGCAAAGCACTTCTTTTGTGCAAGGGATTAGGAGTCACCGATATTTCATCCAAAAAACTTTTGTGTCACTGAGATGTTCTCTAAAAAAAATGAGATGCAATCGTTTCACAAATTCTCTTCCAAAGGGCCACGATTCCAGAGATCAATCCACGGAGCCAAAATTTGAAACGGCTAATTCATTGCTACCAAACATGTTTTCTATTTTCCATCCTGCGGGAACTCGGAAACATCCCAACAGTACAATGCCAAACAGGCCCTAAGTGTCTCAAGCTTTACATAATTGACTGCTCAAGCTTGTTATAGCCCAGCTCACTCACATCCCTAGGTCTGCCTATCCATACCTTCTTTACACCTTAACTCTAAACAAGCCAAGAAAGACCGCAAATACCAGTCACAACCTAGAAGCACAATTGGAAAGCCAATAGAAACAATAAGAGATGGATTTTCTAATGAAAATTTACAGAATATGGCAGAAGATTTTTTTCCTCATACAAAAACCAAACCGTGCGCAAAACCCTTCTTTCAGCACCTATTTCTTTCCTTTCTTTTTATAATGATAATGATGATTATTAAAGGACAAGAACCTTATGGAGACGCCCTTTTTTATCGCTTATATTAAAGAGTAGTCCCTATTTGGATATACATAATAAAAAAAAAAGTCACTTTCATTAGGCAAATGACAAGAAAGAAGTGTTCATTCTACTCAAATGATTCACGTCTTGAAGAGAAAAAAGAAGGGGGAGGGTCAATGGGGATGGGGGTGGGGGTGGGGGTGGGGGTGGGGGGCCAAAGCTCCTCCATTCTGTATAAAACCCCCACCTTAGAAGTCAGAAAGAAATTATAAACCATTAGTGCCATAGTTAACTCTACACTTCCCTTATATTGTCAATTCCACGTCGAGTCCAAGACCTTGCCTCTGGAAGCTTCAACAAGGAAGATCAAGTCTTGGAAGGCCCGTGCTTCGTCAAGAGGTATACCAATTTGTACCAATCTATTCAGGTAAATTGGACCTTAGGCAAACCAAGAAAAGGCCCTTAGAACCCTCAAACCTAGTAGAAAAATTAATAAGATTCAAATGGCTAAACTGAACAAGTTAGTTCTTCAATTCCAAGCCTCACGGCAAGCTGTAACAGGGGTTAGGGCTAACCATAAGGTCCCATAAGCTTGCCTTATATGCTCTATGGTTGCTTTTCCAGAATGTTGTTTTTCAGAATCTTTGAACTACGGTTACCGAATGGCGGCTAACTGTAGTGAACCACGGCTAACCATCCAACTAACCATTGTGCAAAATGGGATTCTTTGACTTCTGGTCAAACTAGCTGCTGAAGAATCATGACTGACCGTAACAAGCCTACGGCTAACTGTAGACTAGCCGTTAGAGCTCTGCCTATATATTTTGTGCTCGTTTCAAAGGCTGTAATTAATATGATTTTGAGAACCCTCTTAAATAGCAAACTAACACAGTTAAACACTTAGAGACCTCAAAATCCTCTCTTTTGAAGGACTTAAAGAGTCAAATCCAAAGAGCATTCAGTGCTCAAGAGTGTCTAGTGGAATTAGGATTTAGTGTTCTGAAGATTGATTGCTCCCTAAAGGCAAACTCCTCTTAGAACTTCAAGACCATTTTCCGCACACTTCAAGATCCTTATAGGTATATCCTTGAGCATTCAAAGCTCACCTAAGAGTGATTATGATAAATATCCATTACAAGGTTTGGGCTAACCTTAGAGGTACATCTTAGTCACCCTAGATCCAAGACCTCCTCTTCCACTTGCTTGAGAATAATTGAAGCATCTTTAAGTGCCACGGAGTTTAAGCATTGGAGGCTAAAGCTTGGAGAGTTGGTCTGAGCTTCAAAGAACGCAATCAAGGCATATCCATCTTCATAAGGCAAGTGTCCTTGTTTTTATTTTATACTTACAACATTGTAAAGTGGATTACATCTATGTGATCGAACCACTATAAAAATAAAAAAATAATAATAATAAAAATAATGCGGTGGAGTAGACCTTCGTGATCGAACCACCATATCAAAAAAATCTCGGCGTAAAAGTTTGTGAGGTGCACCTAATGAAAACCTCTTATAGTGAAAGCCAAGAGAGCATTGGTGTGTGGTGCTCTTGGGAGTAGGCATAGGTCCATGACTGAACCACCATAAATCTTTGTGTGCCTCTATCTCTATTGTGCATTATTGTCTTATACATATGCGATGAGATACGTGTGTTAGATAGTGATATCTTATTTTGATCGGCATACAACTCACATGTGCTAAATTACTTTGAGACCTTATTGGCAAATTTCTTAGAGTTTTGAGCTTTCTAGTGATACATATTCATTAACTTGTAATTAGCACTTTGATCACTTAATTGTTTCCTCACATAGCTGTATCTTCTTGTTTAGATTGAGCGATCATTGTTTAAAAAGGGACTTGTAATTTTTTTTAATGAGTCATAATTCTCAAATAGTCCTATTCATCCCCTCTCTAGGACCTGCATTGGTCTCTACCTTGCACTTTCATAAACAAGTTGAAAAGGGCCCACACGTGGCCTTTAAAAGGTTTTTGGAAAAAAAAAGAAAAAAAGGAACAAAATAAGAAAAAGACTTCATTGGAGTCTTGGTCTCAATTGTTATCAACTTTTTTCCATGCATAAGTATCATACAACTAGGACACAAATATGGATGCATATTGCAAACTTATAATTAAAACATGACTTGCATGGTCGACACAACCTGTTTGATCAGTGATCAATCCTAATCATACAATTTGGGTCATGAATTGCAAGATTTCAATAAATTAGTGTTCAATTTTCATTTGCATGGATAATAAAAGCAAGATTTATAACGAGCATTAAGAATCAGACATTATCTTAGAAACAGATAGAAGGTTACCTTACTATCCTCAATCTTTAGAAAGAAAAATAATAATAATCAACCAATGAACAATTAATGAAGACTGTACCTTAGCTCTGGTTCGAAATACATCTACTACCTCAGGATTTGCAATCATGTCCACATAGCTGAAATTAAAAGAAAAAAAGGAAAGAAGTAACCCCTACTCAAATTTCCCCCTAAGATTTAATGAACAAAAGAAGGCTGAAGAGTATTTTGCCATGAAATGATGTTATGTAAGAAAGTACAAAAATAAATGAAGCTGAAGATGCAAAAGGCATCACTATCCTAGATTGCTATTTCTGAAACAGTAAAGTTGAGATACAACATCACAGTTATCCTCGTGCAGAAGGACAATGCATCACTCAAATTTTCCCATCAAAACATCTTGACCTCAAGTTTGTAAAACAAAAGCCATTACACAAGGAGTTTTTGTTTCCTTGTATTTTCTTCCTTTCTTTTTTCTTTGACAACTTAAATAAGCATGAACCGTGCTTGTGATTTGTGTCAGACGAAAAAAAAAAAAGATGCTCATAGCAATTGAATATATGGCTATTACTTGTAAAACCCAAGTTGATATTTGAATCCAAACATGTTCTCATAAATCTCATGTCTTTTTCTTCTCCTCCTTTTTCTGGAGAAGGAAATATTTTCATTCATTGCTAAGTGACAAGAAAGAGTGTATCTAAAGTAAGGAATTTTTAGAGTAACACGAAAGCCTAGGAGTTTCCACTGAAAAGAATCTATCTCCATATATGTGAAGAATTTGTCATCTGGTTACTCTCTTTGAGCTTTCTAGCATATCCTCATAGGCAAGATTCATATTTAAGATTAGACAGTTTAACCCTCATGCCAGAGGCTTTACTGGATCTAGATGTTCCAGGTTAGTTAGGTTCAAGACAAAAGGTATGCCTCTAGAGCCTTGAGCATGTTACGTGGGAGTACTTTTGCACACTAAGAGATAAAGGTGTAGAGGAAAAACATAAAGTGAAAGGAAACCCAGCGAAGGCTGGTGCACTGGTAAATGTGAATCCATATTAAGGGGCAGAGCACCAGGAATGAAGAGGTTGGTGACCACCTGCTTGAGAAGGTGGCAGCCAGAACTTCATCGGAGATGAAGAAACAACTCTATGCACTTGTTGATGACAACTTTGGAATGGTTAAAGAAGATATGGGTATGAACTTCAATGTGGTTGTGAGATGCCTTTCGACATTTGAAAATGTGGCCGTCAGGCAGTCAGAAAACGAGGTGCAAATAATCGCTGATGGGGGTAGTTCCACTCAAATTCCTCACTGCACATGGACAGACAAAGGTCACTGGTCCACCGTCCATCTCCCAAGGTGGCATGAGTAGTTTCATGGGGTCCCAATGTATGGCATAGTGCATGCGTACTTCTGAAAGGACTGACCCAAAACTCACCCAATAACCTACTTTCTTGGACAACTAGTTGACAGGAAGTGTAATTTTTCTTTGCCTCGGTATGGCCATGTTGTTTACAACTAAGAAACTGAGAAGCTATCAGAAGGAGCTTAGATATGCAGAACAGGCTGCATTTACAGATGAAGACCATGATGATCTGGAAGGAACATTGAGGGCCGAGCCTTGGCATTTTTGGAGTTCTTTATTGATCCTATGGATTTGTACCCCATGTATGACGGACTGTACAGCCAAGCCTGAAAACATGTAGGTAAACAAAAATATTTTGAACTAGTTTTGGGATGGATAAAAATGATTGCTTGTCCTAGTTTATATAGCATTTCTTCTTGTATTTTTGGTAAGTACAAGAAATTTTTTTTGATAACCCAGGGTATCTCTTGCCCAGCCCGGCCCAGGAGCCTTTGGCCCTGATCCCGAGGGACACTTGATTATGGACAGCCGAGAACTAACCCCTACAGGCACATGCAAACCCTCCTATCCACATGCATGGGGTAAAACTATGGGAGGTGGCCAACAAAGGTAAGTGTCAAACACAAGACCTCTTCGCTTCCTGAGGTGTAGAGTCCGTGGCTTAATTACAATTAATTTGTTTTGGTGATTACAATCAATCTTTCATTATAGGGAATAACTACGGGTAGATTAGAGAATAATTAAGTGATAAATCTAATCTGCAGGATAACTACAAAGATATCATTAGTTTATGATATACAGTAGGAATTCTGTTCCTCTTTCTTGATGGTCTTTTTAGACCACTCAGGGGGAGCTTTAGACAACAAAATTAATATTTGAGTCTACATGTGTCGGAGGAATTTAGTTGAATGGGGCATAAGACAATGAGTTTTTTTTTTTTTTCCCATTTCATTTTGGTGGTGGTGGTTGGGGGGGCGGGGGCCGGGTACAAATAAGACTTGAACTTGCGAACTCATCTGGTCCTAAACATTCACTGGAAACTAAAGACTTCAATTTATCAAAAGAAAAATGTCCTAAAGGAGAATGGCAAAGAAATGGAAGAGTTGTACGAGATGAAACCAAGGGTGAAAGTGAAAAAATAGGCATATGTAAAGTCTCCAAAAATATTGTAGTCCTACTTCTGAAAGAACATGGCATCTGGTGTCTCTTGGACCACCAAATTGTACATTTTCTTCTGTTGCATAAGATTCTAGATAATTACAAGACTGACTGTTGGCTATGTTTTACTCAGGGGGCGGACCCATGTTCAGACCATATGGGGCAGTCACCCCCGATCAGATCCAAAATTCCCCAAAGAGTGGTAATGGGCTGTTGGCCCATGCCCCACTTATATCACAATACTCACCACAGCCCTACTTCGTTGGCAAAAACAATCCTGAAAAACGATTGCCCCACCCGCCCACACCTTCTATGCTACTGTCAATGTCTCTTCATTGGTGATGGTCGGTCGACTGTGACTCTACGAGCCAAGTCTCTCTCCCTCTTCCTCTCTCCCCCTCTGTGTTGTTCCATGTTGAAACCCTAGAAAGCCCTAAAATCAATTCTTGTTCGAAGGGTTCGATGCAGTTTGTGAGACTCCTTCTATGGATATGACTGCTGGAATTGCAAGAAGGTGGGATGCAAAACCCCGATCTCTATTAATCTTTTTTGTTCCATCACGTTTGAAGTGCATTTCCAGTATATATGTTAGGGTTTCTAAGAACCAGATCTGTTGTATTATCGATCTTAATTGAAAACGGCTTCCATTTATTCGAAAAAAGATCCAATCTTTGAAAGTTCTGAAACCAACAGGAAGTGTCGTTCTTTTCCGGGATTGGTGATGATCATCATTTTTCATCAGTAATGATCTTTGTAGTTCTTGATCTGATCGTTTTTTGTTTGATTATAATCTGTTTTATTTACTTTTCGAGGTTATTTGATTTTGAAGTTCTGTGGTTGTTAAGCGTATGGATTTGTGGGAGTAAGCGTTTCAGTTCTGATTTGAAGAACCTTAATTTTTTTGTTCATCGGTCATAGCCTCCAAGGGAGGGAGACTGGCTAGCCGAGGATGGAGCCAACCGGAGATTTCCAGGGGCTGGGGTTGTTGATTGAGCAATTAAGCAATGTTGTTGAATATGTGGGATTTGGGGTTCCTTGATTCGGTGAGATTGGGTGAGCATTTTGAATGTACTAGACGCTAGAGTTTCCTTCAATCCCACAATCCATGGTGGTAGTGTCACGTTATTTATGCCATTGCCCATTTGGGATGAGATATTGAAGCAAGCACAATGTTCTTCTTGCTTTCATCGTGGAGAAAGACCTTATGGTATGGAAACACTGTCGATATGAAATTACATAACTTGGTATTTTGTAAGAATGAAATATTGGTTTTAGAGGTCTGAATACTCTATTATCTGTATTTCTGAAAATGTTTAAGAAAAATACTTACTCTTGGAAACCTCAGTCATGGTTTTACATTGTTGTGTGGATGAGTGTGGTCATTTTTTTTATGATAATTTCCTCATCCACTTTCTGAAGCTTGGATATAGACAGATTGAACGTCATTTTAATTATTTAGGCATCAAACATTGCTTCTTCTTCTTCTTCTTTTTTGGATATGGACTGGTTGAAAGTCATTCTAATTTACTTTATCTTTGACCATTATCCGCCCCAGTCAAATGAAAATCTTGGGTCCGCCACTGGTTTTACCGTGGTGTGATTGATAATAAATTTAAAATCTCTAATCAGAATGCATCATGTGGTAGTTGTTGTATGGTGAAGCAAAAACTGTCATTGTTCCCTTTTGTAATATTGTTTCTCATGCATGTTTTAAGTTGGTACATACTGATGTATGGGGACCGCTCATGTCCATTGTCAATGTGGTTATAAGCAATTTATCACTTTTATTGATGATTTCAATCACTAATCACTATACATGGGTTTATTTTTTTAGTACTCATGAGGATGTCTTTCACATATTTAAAGAACCTGTGGCTCAGGTTGAAAATAAATTTTCATCTCAAATCAAGGTCCAGCGTTCTAATGCACGAGGAGAATATATATCTACCCAGTTTCGATCTTTCTTAAGAATAAAAGAACATGTCTTCACACTCCACAACAAATGGAGTTGCTGAACGAGAAAACCAGCATGTTCTTGCCATTGTTCACACATTGCGCGTTGATTCTTTTGTAGCATCTAATTTTAGGGCTGAAGCTTCAGATGTTGTCTACTTCACTAATATACGGTTCGCCACCGTTCTGCATGATTGGTCACCATATTTCTGTTTGTTCTGGACCCATGCCAACTATCACACGTTGCATACATTTAGATGTGTTTATTATGTTCTTTCACCTCCTCAGTTTCACAACAAACTTTCTTCAGGCAGCTCAATGTGTTTATGTTGGATATAGGGATACTCAAAAAGGTCTCATTTGTAATGAACCCAGTTCAGCAACATGATACATTAACAATTATTTTTTAACACTAACGTAAATTGTAGTCGCAAAGATTCTAAATAATATTAAGGAACTCACCGTTGACGATAACGTTTATCCACATCAGTTAGACCATGATATTTATCAGGTAATGGAAGAAGGGATTTTGTAAGGATCTCAAAAGATCTGATAAGAACTGAAAGCTCCCCTGGGAAAAATATAAGTGTATAGAAAATATCATATTAATCACAAAGTTGAGGAAGTAAAAAATAAATAGCATGGCACTCAACAAAAAAAAATATATCTCAGAGAAATGTATCACAAACAATGATAAAGGACATTTGGAAACAAAATAGAGAATTGAAGAAGAGATGGAACTAAATGCTTCTTCCATATGAATATTTCTCATGTAATGTAAGGATGTGTGTTGTGGAATAGAAAAGGAAGGATATCTTGCCTTCTCTATGAAGCCTTTAAAGATGAAATTCTGTTCCAAAAAAGAATACCTTTGTCTTATATTTCAAGGCAACCACTTTCACTTAGAAATTCACAATTTACATCATAGTTTTTTATGATAATAAATGGCAATCAAGTCATTCTTAACCACTTACACATTTCATAAGTACCATAAGAAGTTTAAAGAATTATGGATTAAGATAATCAACATGAAAGAGCTCAATTTTTATTTATTTATTTTTATAACAACATGAAAGAGCTCAATTGAAGACTTACCTTTCTCAGTCCTCTTTATTGTGCCACAGGCACCTAATATATCACCAATATCAACAAGCGTCTTTAACAGCTCAAATTGATCTTGTAGAAGCCTCTCCTTCTCACAGTAGAGCTGGAAGAACCAATAATGCATTGTATTTAGTGTAATCCTTGTTCAATAATATATTACCTGTGCTGCTGCCAATATGGTTCTGGCAGCAGCTAATATGTTATTTCTCCTGAGTAATGCCCACCTTTGTGCGATCAATCCATTCATATCACTCGGAATCATCTTGGAACTGTCCCATTTTCACTATAAATGGAGTGCTGCACCCTGTTGGATTGATTGTGTAGAAAATATAATTTATATAGTTCACAAATGATCAACTCAACAGGCGTATAACTCAGATCGAAAAGAAACTTGGGAGAGTTCATTTATATAGGGTATGTGTGATATAAATAAACCAGAAGACAGAGGTGGGTCCCACACAAGAAATCAGGTAATAGCTGCTGTCCACACCATACAGACTGCAGAATGGAACCATTTAACGTGATTAAAAGGGCATATTGACATTTAAAATAGTAGAGTGTACAACTACTAGAGCAAAGTTCTTGATTTGCCAAAGTCAAACAATGCACATAAAAACAAAAAACATTATAATAACTAGACCAAAAGCAACCTAAAATAAGGCGTTAATATTGTGTTGGCCAGACTCAACAGTGCATAAGTCCAAAAACAAGAAGAAACAACAGAATCCAAAACTGCATAACAAGGAAAAATTCAAAAACTCGGAGATGTAATGTGAGAGCTCGCAGGTGATGGCATTTGGTTATTTGTTAGGGTCCTTTATTTACCGTTATGCACCTATCTATTGCCAATAGTGAATGAAAATGGGACAGAATTATCTGGCCGCAATTGTATGGCCAGTCCTCATGAAAGGGATGAAACCCTACCCTCAATTTATATATGCAAGCATCATTCATTATATTCAAGATGAAAAAACATAGTTCCACAGCCAAACAAGCACGTAACAAAATGGAAAGTTATGCTTCCATTATGAGAAAGTTCTGGAAATTGAGTTTCACGAGGGGCAGTTTACAGTTAATCACCAGTAATAATAATAATAATAATTATTATTATTATTATTATTATTATTATTATTACCATCATCATCATCAAAGCCCAGTCCCAACTATGTTGGGGTCGGCTACATGAACTCTATTTCTCCATTCCGATCTATCTTGATCCAAATGATGATGATGAATTGATGATGATGATTGTTAATGGGGGGCATAGGAAGTCAGATAAGAGGTGAAGCTCTACTGACACAATCTTTTGTTAGATCTGTGTGAAACCTAGAAATATAAAGTATAAAGCATAGATTCAAACAAAGAGGACAACAAAGCTGTACCACTCAGTAGGAGCATCTTTATGAATAGATAGCATCCTCCAAATAAAGAATGAACAATATAACAGACTGGCTACGGTCATCCCATGATCCCATCAGATAAAGTATACATGAACAAGTTAAATTGTTACAACAGTCCAAAGGAACAGCCGTTCACACCATCCTGATGCAATGATTACATCCAATTCACAATCGTCACATCTCTATCTGTTGTAAAAGAGAATATAAAAGAGCATTGATAGACTAGAATGAAAGGAAAATAATAAAATAATTATCCTAATCTAATAAGGGATCTTAAAGTATCCTTATTATCTCATAATAATCACCATCCATATGCTAACAGATTAATACTCCACTTACTATTACTATTACTCAAACCCAACCACCCCACCTTTCTCAACCAAAAATAAATATATAAAAACTTAAGATGCTAAAAGAGCAAGCTAGAATTACAAGAATGGATGGATGAAGATGAATATGAATATGAATGGTTGCATAAAATGCAATGATTCATATTGACAGTTGATTGAAGAGTGGATGGCAACCTTTGTGGTAAAGATGAAATCATCAAACAGTAGATCGATGATTAAAATAGGGTGTTTCCAAAACTGAATAGTGTAGATGAAGCAAATCAGCAGTAGATTGATGGTGCAGATGAAGATGTTGGCATTCAGATAAATGATCAGATCTTAAGATCCAAGCCAGAGGGAAAACAACGGATTTGGATCGCAAGAAACCAATCCAAAAACAGAACAGATTTGAAGATCTGATCAAGATGCAGATCATCAGATCTGACAAACAGATAACCAATCCAAAGTTAAAATGAATCCAACAATAGAAAATTGAACCTGAAATAAAATTGATCATATCAACAGACAAGAGTTCTGATTCAAATGGAAAAAAGTATTAAGTCAAGCAATTGATGATCCATCGCTGCACAAATCCAAAGACAGGAGAGCAGATTAACAAATTGAATGCAAAATTATTGCAAATGGAGAGGCAAAGTTCCATGGTTTAAAGACAGAGAACTGAGGAAAAAAAACCAAAATGCAGAGACTTGCAAGGATGCCAAATGGTATATTATTCATGATACATGAAAGATAATAACACAAAATGGTATATTATTCACTGAGCATTACATCATAAGTAGACTCTTTTTATTAATGGCATAAGTAGACTTCAACAAACAGTTTAAATAAAATCACCAAATAACTATTCTAAATTCCTAATCTAATCAGGGATCATAAAAAAATCCGTATATAATCATCCCCCTTCTCGTAACAGATTATTACTCTACTAAGTTACTACTACTGCTACTGTTAGAATGGCCAGTTTGGTAGTTGGGCCTGACGCATTGGTCTTACTCAACAAGTTGTCCCAGTAGACTAATTCCCATAGCATTTATTAGGAAACATATCTGTATTAATATCAGCCCAAAGAAAGGGGTTAGAATGTTTGTGTGATCACCCCAATTAAGGGGATTTAGTTGCTATACTTAGTATGACAGAATTCTATAAATGAGTGGGGCCAATCCAAAAGAAAGGCACTCAAATTAATTATCTCTTTCTCTGTGTTATGGCAGCTACCTTAACACCATCATCTAAACCCTACTTGGCTTTGAAAAAATCTTCCTCTTCATTTACCGATCTCTAATGTACAAAAAGACCAGATCCATCCATTCAAAATTTTGATTTTACGTGGCTTGGTTCCCAATTTTCTCCCCACTATACACATTTTTCTTATCATAACCATTTAAGCCTTATCCCATTAATCTAAGGTTCCCTAAAAGAGTTCTACTAATAAACTCTAAACAAGATATCCCATTATATTTAGATAATACCCTTCGATTGCACCATTGCATATGCTACTTGGCTTTAAAAAATCAGTCTCTTCATATATCTATCTATAATGTTGATGCAGAAATTGATGAAGATCTAATTTTTACAATGGCCGAAGCCTATTTGGAACAGATGGAACAGCCCAAGAAGGCCCGCATGAGTCCCGACAAGTTTTGATTGAGACTTGGAGCCCAAACAGTCCATTTTTTAGCATGAAACTGGGTTTCAGGGAAAGTTTTATTATAACAGTGAATAACAGGGACTTTTTTTTTTGGTAAATGAATAACAGGGACTTGGTTGCAAATTTTCAGTAATTCCAAAGACTCAAACAGGGCCAGATGTGCTGTAACTCTGAGCAGCAGATTGGTGGGTCAAACCCAGCCCAACCCATGCAAGGACCCGCCAGGAAGTCTCCTAACAGTTCGTGGGTTTTGTTTTACGACCTTGTGGCCCATGTGGGCCCCACAACCAAATTACTCCAAGTGTGCAGTGACGATCTGAACATGGAAAATCCTAGTTTTCTTTAATTTTCCTAGTAATTATTGTTTGGTTTGAATAGAAAACTGTGGCTAAAGCCTTATATTTGTGTTAGGACATATGGTAGGATTCCTAGGGTTTTGTGTAGTCATTAGCATTACATAAGCTTTTGGAATTGTTGACAGTTTGGATGGTTCATGTTCAACAGTTTGGGATTTATCAATAAAGCATAGTTTTGCTTTCTTTGTTATCAAAATAAATAAATATATAGTTTTGCTTTCTTTCTACCCTCTCTTGATTGTTCGTGCATCCAGGGATTGAGGAAGGCTCCACGAGGTCAGTTTTGGTGTTAATTGCATTGTTCCAGCGCCGTGTATATTCTGGATTTTTATATACTTGACTGCATATTAGTGTAGTAGTTGGACGGTTCTCTGGTTCTTTGGATTGTGGGCCCTCGTAAATCTTATTTGAGTCGAATCGGACCGCGCCAAATGTACAAAAAGACCGGAACCATCCATTCAAATATTTTATTTTACAAGTTCTGAAAGCTAGATGACCATGATTTGGATCCCCAATTTTTTCCACCCTTTTACATTTTGATTATCATAATCATCTAAGCCTAACCATATCAAACTAAGGTTGGCTAAAATAGTTTGACTAATAAACTCTAAACAAGATATATGTATTTATATACATAATGACCCACCATATTCAGATAATCCCTTCAATTAAAAGCATGCAAGGAAAGATGTACAAAGAATCAACGACGACTCATAGCCAACTACTCAGTCTCATTAGAATCCATTATGGTCACGGAACCTAAGGCCCAACTTGTCTCTTACCTCACCATCCACATTAAAGTTCAATGCATCCTGGAAAGGTGGTAAGCATCTTAGCCCAATTTTTCACTCACCCCACCACCTACCGTCAATCAACCCTTCCCAACATTGAAGCAAATACCCAACTTGGAAGCAAATAGGAAATATCATTAAACTCTTTTTTCTTGCCTCGATCCATCAATCCATCTTCCATGCCAAACCTTTTTGACATGTAAAGTACCTTCACCATAGGCTCCTATACTTTAAAAACTCCAACACTTTCCACATTGACCACAAAATGACATAGGGACCACCAGCCAGCACCTATTTCCTCAAATTTCATGCAGTGATATTGCTGGTTCCTCACAGTCTAAGAAAGAACAACATGTACTCAAGCAAAGGTGCACAATATAAACAGGTGATCAAGACAAGACCTGTAGCATAGTTGAAGGTGCATTGCGTACATCATCATGATTCATGACCCCAAGATTATAGATTTCAGTAACGGTGCCTATTCCAAAAAAAAAAGGGTGACCAATAGATAAGTGTTTACCTTACATGACAAACAAAACATGGATGCTCTAGAAAAAAAACCACTCACCTCCTATGAGAATTGCCCCTTATCTAAAACTTCCCTAAATTTGTTGAGGAACAAAAAGGCTCTACTCTGTGGTTAGATCAAAGACATTTTCAAGTCAAGTAGAAAACTTAAAACCCTGAAGAAGACACACGAGGCTCGATAAAAAGACCTGGGGATAATCTCAAAAGGTGTTCCACTTCTAAATTCTCTTATTAATATAATTGCTGCAAAAGAAAGCACTATAAGAGAACTAAATAAATTTACAAAATATACTGGCATAAACTCTTACAACTGCTAATAAGCCTATACAAAACCATGTTAAAAAACCCGGCAAGCACACAGACAAACAAGCACCCATTCGCAGAGATATGATCCAAGCATCGGCTTTCCCACTCATCCTACATCGAATACCCCATCTGCAAACCCACACCCATTCGATGGATTGCCCACTTAGAAATAACACTGCCCTGCATTCCAAAACCCAACTCCCCCCCACCCCAAAAAAAAAAAAAAAAAAACAGAGAGAGAGAGAGAGAGATGTTGGCCCATATCTTTGATCCTTTAGTTTTTCTCCAAAGTGTATTTGGTTCTTCCGCAAACTTCCATAGCTAGTACTTAAAAGAGCTTCGTTGCTCTCATGCAAAACTTTCGAAAGAAATCCCATTGAATTTTTGCTAATCTATTCGTCACAGCTACTAGCATTTTAAAAATGAGATATAAAGGTTCAAGAGAGCTGCTTTTCTAAAGTGATCCTAACAACAGCTATTCAATTTCTGTCAAGCGCCCCACCCCCACCGGACCACCACGATAATTCGCGTTTCTGGACCACCTTGATAATTCGTGTCTCGGGCACATGACAATTTCCATATTATCAATGTTTTTCCAGAAAAATATAGTTGTCACTGAATCCCATGGAGCTTCAACTTTGATTAGCACCGGATAGACAAAAATATTACATTAACCTCAAAGCAGATGGCGATAAAGATAATTTGTCATGGGTAGTTTCAACAAATGACCACTAGTGGAAGGAATACTGGATAGAAAAAAGTTAAGAAATTTTTATGGAGTTGACTAAATCAGCACTCCTATGCTTAGTGCATACATATGCGACCGTCCTTTGGGAATTAAAAATGTTAACCAATGTTTTTTTATAGATATTTGATAATTAATATCTGGTCTTCAATAGGGCTTCAGGTTTTGAGTATCACTTTCATATTAGGTAACCATCCTCTTCCATCATATGCACATTGCATTTTCACTTTAAAAATCTAGGACCGATAGTTGTCATCATCAAGTTACATTTAATGTATATTATTTATTGAGATTTTTGCCTTTTTTAAAAGAAATAATCATTTAGAAAAGTGTCCCAAATTGGATGATAGGAAGTTCTAAACATTCTAAAATGGCTATATAGTGGAAAAATGCCATCAATTGCCATTTTCTTACAATTATTTTTTTTCTCTAGCCTAACATAATTTTTTAAAATTTAATGTATATAAGATTTAATTTTAAAATGAACCATACTTCTTTTTGGATATAGCTATGTATTCATAGAGTTAACAAGTTGTTTTGAGGCAGAGACATTATTACCGGTTTAGCTCATTTACATGGACATGTATATGTGCACGCGGATTTAAAACCCGAAAATATATTTATAGTATCAATTGGAAATCGTGCGAGAATTTCTTTGGGCAATGGTAATGGTAGGTGATACCTATTAAATTTTCAAAATTGCATTGCTTGTGTTTAATGAATAATATCACAATAATCTTTTAACATCGCCCATTTCACTTGTAATTTGATTTAAACTATAACAATGCTAGTTGGTGCAACCCATGAAGCCTATATATTCAACTTAGGGTATTTGATATATTTATGCATTACAAGAGAATGCCACCCATTTGGATTACGTAAAGAGGGAATTATATATACAATCAACAACAATTGGGACAAAAGATTACTAAATCGCTTTCATTAGGCTTTGCACCTTGTATCACGTTTATTAGAACATAAAAAAGAAAACTCATGTTCTAAACGTGATATAAGATGCAAAGCCTCATGAAAGCGATTTAGTAATCTTTTGTCCCAATTGTTGTTGACCGTATTTATAATTCCCTTCTCACATCTAATCCAAATGGGTGATAATGCATAAATATATCAAACATCCTAAGCTGAATAGGTTAGCTTCATGGGTTGCGCCAACCATCATTTTCACAACATAAATCAAATTGCAACTGATATATGCGATGTTAAAAGATTGTTTTTATATTATTCAATAAACACAAGCAACATAATTTTTAATTTTAATAGTTATCATCTACCATTACCATTACCCAAAGAAATTGTCACACACAGTTGGTACTATAAGTACATTTTCGGGTTTTAAATCCCCATGCACATATCCTTGCCCATGTAAATGAGGGCAAACCGGTAATAAAAGGCTCTACATCAAAACAACTTGTTTACTCTATGAATAAATAGATCAATGAAAAAAAAAGTATGCCAAGCTAGGTAAAGAAATTTCATCTAAATAAAATGACAAATGACTATCGTTTTTCCACTATATAGCCATTAACAGTTCCTATCATCCAATTTGGGACACTTATCTAAATGATTATTTCTTTAAAAAGAGACAAACATCTCAAAAAATAAATAAATAAATAATATGCATTAAATGGAACGAGCATATGATGGAAGATGATGTCTACTTGATATGGAAGTATAAATAATTATGACAACTATCAATCCTATATGTTCAAGCTAAAAATGCAACGAGCATATGATGGAAGATGATGTCTACTTGATATGGAAGTGACACTCAAAACTTGAAGCCCCCCCAATTAAGACCAGATATTAATTATCAAATATCTATAGAAAACATTCTTTAACATTTTTAATTTAAAAAAAGGTGTCATTGCATATATATACACCTTATATTTGGCCTGGTAAGCAAAGGGGTGCAGATCTAGCCAACTCCATAAAAATACATTTATAACAGAAATACACCACAAAAAACTAGTTTGTTTGCATTTTATGAGGCTAAGCAGTCATCATTAAATGACAGGTCAACTACTTTTGTGTGGTTCTACTGTTATGAAATTTCTGTGAACATGGTACCTAAATATAGCCATTTGAAACATTTGAAATATAGCATATTTTCTAATTCATCCTAGTATTCCTCAAAATCATTCTTAGGTTTATACAAAACAAAATTACTCCAATTGTGCAGTGACAACCTGAACATGGAAAATCTTAGTTTTCTTTAATTTTTTTATTAATTATTGTTTGGTTTGAATAAAAAAATGTGGCTAAAGCCTTCTATTTGTGTTAGGACTCAATTATTGTAGGATTCCTTTGTATACTTATTAACATAACACAAGCTTTGGTATTGTCGACTGTTTGGATGGTTCATGTTCAACAGTTTGGGATTTATGAATAAAGCATAGTTTTGCTTACTTTTTATTAAAAAAAAAAAAGGAGTTTTGCTTTCTTTCTACCTTCTCTCTTGATTGTATGTGTATCCAGGGATTGAGGAAGGTTCCACAAGGTGAGTTTTGGTGTTTATTGCATTGTTCTTGCGCCCTTTATATTCTGAAATTTTATAGACTTGACTGCATATTAGTGTAGTTGTTGTGCGGTTCCCTGGTTCTTCGATTTTGGGACCTCACAAGTCTGATTGAGTCAAATCGGACTTCGTCAAATCACAAATGTACAAAGAGACCAGATCCATCCATTCAAATATTTGATTTTACTGTTATGAAACCAAGATGACATATTCATCTAAGCCTTACCATATCAATCTAAAGTTGGCTAAAATAGTTTGACTATTAACTCTAAACGAGAAATATATTTATATATAATGGCCCATCATATTTAGATAATCCCCTTCAATTACAAGCATGCAAGGAAAGATGTACAAAAAATCAAAGACGACTCCCAAATAACCAACTACTCAGTCCCATTAGAATCAGATATGGTCATGGAACCTGAGGCCCAACTTGTCTCTTACCTCGCCATCTACATTAAAGTTCAATGCATTCTGGAAAGGTGGTCAGCATCGTAGCCCAATTTTTCACTCACCCCACAGCCTACCATCAACCCTTCCCAACATTGAAGCAAATACCCAACTTTGAAGCAAATAGGAAATATCAAAACTTTAAACTCTTTTTACCTCGATCCATCAATCCATCTTGCACACTGACTTTTGACAGATGAAGTACCTTCACCAAAGGCTCCTATACTTTAAAAACTCCATCCCTTTCCACATCGACGGTTGACCACAAACTGACATACGGACCACTCTTTAAAAACTCCATCCCTTTCCACATTGACGGTTGACCATAAAATGACATACGGACCACCAGCTGGCACCTATTTCTCGAAATTCCTGTCCTGAAGTGATATTGCTGGTGCCTCACAGTCTAAGAAAGAACAGAATATACTCAAGCAAAGAAGCACAATATAAACAGGTGATCAAGACAAGACATGTAGCATAGTTGAAGGTGTATTGCGTACATCATCATGACCACAAGATTACAGATTTCAGTAACGGTGACTATTCCAAAACAAAAAAAGGTGACCAATAGATAATTGTTTACCTTACATAACAAGCACAACATGGATGCCCTAGAAAAAACCACTCACCTCCTATGAGAATTGTCCCTCATCTAAAACTTCCCTAAAATTGTTGAGGAACAAAAAGGATCCACTCTTGGTAGATCAAAGCTATTTTCAAGTCAACTAGAAAACTAAAAACCCTGAAGAAGACACGCGAGGCTCTAAAAAAAGACATGGGGAAAATCTCAAAAGGTGTTCCACTTCTAAATTCTCTTATTAATATAATTGCTGCAAAAGAAAAAACTATAAGAGAACTAAATAAATTTACAAAATAGACTGAAAAAGCATGTCAACAGATCCCCCCACCCCCACCCCCACCCCCACCCCCACGTGCGCGCGCACACACACCAAAAAAAAAAAAACCTACGAACACAGACAAACAACCACCCATTCGCAGAGATATGATCCAAGCATCGGCTTTCCCACTTATCCTACATCGAATCCCCCATTTGCAAACCCACACCCATTTGATGGATTACCCACTTAGAAATAACACTGCCCCTCCAACCCACCTAAGAGAGAGACTTTGACCCATATTTTTGAACCTTTAGTTTTTCTCCACCGTGCATTTGGTTCTTCCTCAAACCTCCATAGCTAGTTACTTAAAAGAGCTTTGTTGCTCTCTTGCAACTTTTGAAAGAAATCCCATTGAATTTTTGCTAATCCATTCATCACAGCTACTAGCATTTTTAAAATGAGACATAAAGGTCCAAGAGAGTTGCTTTTCTAAAGTGATCCTAACAACGGCTATTTAGTTTCTGTCAACAACCCCACCCCACCCCACCCCACCCCACCCCAACCAGACCACCATGATAATCCGCGCTGGACCACCTCGATAATTTGCATCTCGGCTGCATAATAATTTTCATCTTATCAATGTTTTTTCCCAAAATATATATTAGTCACTGAATCCCATAGAGCTTCTGATCTTTGATTTGCACTGCATAGACGAAAATATTACATTAACCTCATTGCAGATGGTGATAGAAGATGATTTGTCATGGGTGGTTTCAACAAATTACCACTAGAGAAAGGACAACTGGGTAGAAGAAAGTTAAGAAAATTGCACATCTTTCAGAGTCATTACTTCTTCCATGTCCCAAGGGTTGCAAATATCGAGTTAGCTCATTGCCTAACAAGATCAGTGGAAAAGGTATTATTTACATCCATGAATTAAAATCTTAATATACTAGGAGATGCTCCAAATTTTTTTTTTTTTTAAGAAGATGCTCCAAATCTGCAATAGCTATAAAAAAATTAAAAAAAAATTAAAAAAAAAAAAAACAACTAAACAATATAACCTAACCCGGCAAAAATCCAAGCACTTGATCTATAAATTTCTGCATGTGAAAAAACTAAAACTTAAACTATACCTAACTAATTACTTGGTGCCCCTTAAACTACCTAACTATACCTAGCACTAAAGCATTGGCCAAACTTGTGCAGTTTTCAACGCAATTGCATGATGATTGACTAAATGGATGGGTTCCTCATTGCTATACCATAATAGCTACCCAAAACTAAGCCTCAACTTTTAGAAACAGGATCCAGTTTTATCATCACATCAAAATATATATATACATATATATATATATTATCATTACATCAGCAAATAAGCACATTCGAAGAAGTACACCCAGATGTTCCAATAATAATTTAGAAAAGTGGAAGAAAACACTGCATCCCTAGAGATACATATACATGACATCTAGCAAAGCCGAAAGGAGTTAATC
Organism: Umbellularia californica; assembly: GCA_028538565.1. Classification (NCBI taxonomy): domain Eukaryota; kingdom Viridiplantae; phylum Streptophyta; class Magnoliopsida; order Laurales; family Lauraceae; genus Umbellularia; species Umbellularia californica. The sequence continues at coordinate 74,458,169 of JAPQWN010000006.1, read as the reverse complement.
TTCATGTCTACTTCATAAAATAAAATAAAAATAAATGATAGAACTAGTAGCTGTAAAATAAACAAACCTGAATTGTCCCTGTATTATCCCTTAAAGTCAAGAAAGCAAGTTTACCAAACACTCTTCGAGCCATAATTCTTCCAGCTACAGACACCAAATCCTTCTCGCTACTAGACTCTTCGCCATTTGCCAAATGTCTATACAAATCATGCAGCTGATTAGCAGTATGCGTTCTCTCCCACAAATATCCATAAGGTTCAAAGCCCTTACTCTTTAATTCCTCCACCTAGAATTTCGACAAGAAAGCCCATTTCATTTCTTTTCAAAAAGTCAGAGTATACAAAAGCTATACCGGCATGACACTAAAATTAGTAAATTACATGTGAAAAGCAATGAAAGGGGAGCTATGATCCACCCCTTGCTTCGCCAATGCATCAGCCATAGAACCAGCAGAACGCAAAATACGAGCAAATCCCACTTCATTTTCACAAACAATAAAAACATTGTCAAGCTGAATTTTGACAGAGTCAAGCTGCTTGGTTCCCATTTTTCTTTAGGACCCATTTGAGACATTGGGTTTTTTTTTTTATTATGTGGGATTCAGAATTTAAGATTTCTCATCAAACCCAACTCCAAGAAATCCAGCAGAATTCCAATCAATGATAGAAAGATTCCAGAAATTGGGTCCAAACATGCTCTTCATGGAATATTATCAACCATGTAAAAGGGAATAAAGAGAGGAAAGAAACATAAACAGAACAAGAACAAACATGGTTTATACCTTCTTGAGACGAATGGCGCGAACAGCATCTCTGTCTGATGTGGAGGTGGAGGGTTTGGCTCTTCTGGAATGACGAGGGGATGTAGAGGAGGAGGAGCACCTAATGGCAGTGATGATAGGAGTTGTGGAGGAGGAGGAAGTCAATAGCACCAAGTGCTTGAGAGAGTATGGAGAAGTTCTCCATGCCTTGAGAGCCTCCATCGCCGCTTTTCTCCACTCACCAGGACCTAGACCTGGACTTGGGATGCTGTGCTACTCGTCTTATCTCCTTCTTCGTCTTCCCTCTGTTTCTCTTCTCGATTCCCTCTCTTTTTGGCCCTTTCTACTTTCTATTGCAGCTCGGGCCAACCATTTAATGATGGAGCCCATTATATGATTTTAGGTCCATGTTATTGAGGTGTTGTAAGGGTACCTTTACTTGCAGTTTTTCTGGTCTCTCTCTTCCTTTTACAATAACTCTCGCTAGTAAAAAAAAAAGAAGAGCTGTATCCCGCCCAAAGGTTGATTCAATTTGGTTTGGGGCTTTTTATTTGCTCTTTTACTTTCATATTGATTGCTTCAATTTGATTGATTGTAACGAACTTTTCTTCCAAAAGTATATATGTTTTTTATGTTATGTATTCCTTTAATTTAGAGGGCATTTCATTGGCTCTTTTATTTTCACATGGATTGTTTCAATTTGATGGGTCTTTTGCTTTCACATCGATTGCTTCAATTTGATTTTACCAAAAAAATATGTATGGCAAGCTTTTATTGGTGGAGAGGCACTTGTTCCTATTTCATACTAAATCAATTACTCATTTGTGTTAGAAAATTACTTTATTTTATTTTTAAAGTATTCTCCTCTTATTTTTGAATTATTGAACTCTTCATAAGATTTATCCACCAAGATTTCTTCGTGTAACTTATTTATTGAAATCTCTTCTTGATGTCTTAGGACACTAACCGGAAAGTTGGGGTAGTCGAAGAGTCCATCTACACAGGAGAAATTATATGATGCGGTATAAATAATCGGATTTATGTATGATAATCCGATAATCCATTAATGTGATAGAATGATAAAATCTCTGTGTAAAGCAAATGACATACATATGAGATGCTAATAAAACACGGACTAATAAAGGATAAAATATGCAATATTTAACACTCATTAATTCATTTATACAAAGAGGAAATTATGTTGATAAAGAGCTACTATGCTATGTTTTTTAAGGCTTTATAACTGAATAACAGCCTCGAAGGCTCGAACTTCTGTGATTGGCAAGGTGCAAGATGGTGCCCTGAGGTCCGGTAACTTGCAACATGATTAGAATACTTGGGAATTCTTTACGAGTACTGGTACCGAGGCTTGTTTTGGAACCCAAATCTCATTACATGATGAAGTGCATGCTTTACAGAGTGGTTCCAAGAGAGTGTCAAAGTATATCAGAATTGTCACTATAGATTTTAACTTTTTCTTTCTTTTTGTGGGCCATAATTAAGAATTTTTGGCCTACAACTTACTTATTAGGTTTAAATAAATTAAATCATGCATTAAGGTTTTCATATTTTTTTTTTCTTAAGATGCCTATTATTAAATGTATAAAGAAAAAACTTCCTTTATTTTTGGCAACTTTATCCTTATATGTTAATTTCCCATTTCATGTAAGATTTAAGGTGAACTTGGTATTAGTTTCACGTTAGAATTTTAATTAGGTCTCCAATTTCAACTTTGATTTTGAAAATTCTAATTCATCTCAACTCCAATCTGGATCAAATGCGCCAAATTTTGCTATCACTCTCTAATAATAAGATATGGGTAGAGTTTAAAATAATTGTTTACTCTTATCCACCAGTAGTTTTTCAGCTGCTTTATAATTTGCTGCATTATCAGTTATTATTTGCACCACATTATAATTTGCTGCATTATCGGTTATTATTTGCACCACATTTTCTTCTCCTGCTTCTTTAACCACTTCATCCAACAAACAATCGGAATAATTTATTCGCATTCTTAATTTATTGATTTTGAAGAAAGAATAAAATATAAGTGGGTTATGATGGTATTTTATTTTTAGTTGTTTATTATGGAATATTTTTTACTTTTTGTATGGAAAAATAGAGTATTTTTTTTCTTTTAGTGAGTAAAGGTAGTTGATTTTTGACTTTTTTTAGGAAAAGATGGATGGAATCTTGGTAAAAAGTGCTTTTGATGGGATGTTTAAATTTACTTTAACTTTACTTGACTTTATAAGTAAAATTACCAAACGGGGGCTAAACGTATAAGATAAGATGATATCATATTTAACTTCCAAGACATGAACAGATTTGGAATAGATCATATCAAAGTTGGCAATAGTCGGTGATGTTGATGGTCTTAGAGGTCTTCCTTGCCCGGTTGACTATATCTGAACTTCTATATGGGATGGATGACGTTCATCCTGTCAACGACCAGGGTGAAGAAGATGACGCGATTCCCATCAAGCCACTCGGTCTTGGCATTGCTGCTGAAGAATTGGAAATCATTGGCTCCGATGTTAACATTAACATGCATTTATGTATTAGATTAGTAGGAGTTAATAGGAGTTTCCTCTATATTTTTCATATTGAGTCATGGAGTAAGACTTATGAGATTTTATGATTATTAAAGGATGAAAGGAAAGTATTGCCTCAGGCGATGTGGTATAAAATCTTTAGGAGTGTAATGCATAGGTTAACTCTTAGACAGATCTATTATTTAATTAAAATAAATATTTAAATTAATTGTTAATTAATAAAATTAGTTGATATTCAAGGTTGATTGATTTTGAAAAATATATGATTAAGAGGCAAATAAAAAATTAGTTGTTTATGTGATCTTTAAAAATCAATCTATGAGTGTACAAGAGAATATTGATTTTGGACATGGTCATTCTTCATAAAAAAAAACAAGAATTAAGTAAAATGTAAATTTAATCCCAAATTGAAAAGTTACAGACACAGAACCTACTTGCGTTTCTTAAATGTAATTAATAAATGAAACAAAACCCCTAAAATTAAATTGAGTGGATCTCACCAAAAATATTTAATCAGACGAAAAATCAAAATTCAATGCAAATAAAAGTGTGATTGGTTGCATTTCAACGATTGGAAATTTCCAAAATCAATTAAACTCGACCGCTGGATCGTGTGACACCCATCCGAATGAACTGTACACCGTTAAGATTTTGTGGTCTAGATGGAGTTGATAGAAATCAAGGATATGGCCGTTTTATTTCTTTTTTTTTAGAGAGAAGAGCCTTTATGTGTCTTTCAAATCCCCCCCATCCCCATTCTCATGTGGGTGCCTAGGTGGTAGGGGTGTACATGGATCGGATTGGGCCAAATCCGTCACCAATCCGTTACCTACGAATTTAAAATCCGTCACCGATCCGTAGGTATTAAAATCCGATCCGATCCGTGGATGAACGGATCGGATCGGATTAATCCGTTCAATCCGTCACTGTACATTATATGGAAAAAAAGTGAGTAGGGAAAGTATTATATGGAAAAATGGGTAGGGTTTTCCGGTTTTGACCTTTTGGGGATAAATAGTGATAGGGAATAATTACATTTGAGCCCCTATAATTTTTTTTTTTTTTTTATATTTAGACATCTTAATTTATATCTAGACCCCTTATTTTTATTTTTTATATATATTTAATGTCAAAGGATCGGATCGGATTAAATCCGCGGATTGAGGATGAAATCCGCCACCGATCTGTTTGTAACGGATTACAGGATTTTCAATCCGTCACCAATCCATTTACCTTCGGATCGGATCGGATCAGATCGGATTGACGGATTCACGGATTTTTTGTACACCCCTACTAGGTGGGCTTCAGGCCATTGAGCATACACCCTTATCCTTAGTTCAAGGTGAGGACGAGGGTCTTATACGAGAGACCCTCTCACCGACTTTATGAGAGATGGGTGGAGGCCCTCACTTCCATATCCACTTTCATCAACTTATATGAAATGACTCTCAACTTAAATGTGAAGGCCCCCACCCATCTCTTATAAAGCTGGTGAGAATCTCTCATAAGAACATTTCCCTATATATATATATATAGATAGAGAAGTGCTCGTATAAGAGACATTCTCACTAACTTCCATCTCTAATAAAGTTGGTAAAAGTATTTCTCATACGAGTATTTTATATATATATATATATATTTATTTATTTATTTATTTATTTGTTGCTTTTAAGGTGCTTTGCATGTTAAAAAGAGAATGAAATATTATGCTCTTAGAGCGGGAATTCACTTTGGGGCTATATAACTAGGACAATTCACTAGGCGGTTTTCGCGGTTAGGACTTGGGCGTTTTCTTCTTCTTTGCCTCCCACCATTCTCATACTGCCCATCCATCTCAATCTCTCTTGGTATGAAGATTGATTATTTGTACTTGTTTCTTATTCTTGGTCTCCTCTCATGGCCTATGGTCGCAAAGCAACATTTCCCGGTTCCTTCCGGCAGCAAGTGAGTTATTCGATTACTGCAATCACAACTTTATTGATACAATTTTTTTTCATGAATATCTAACGCGATATCATTTGACATAAGTCACGTAAAAATCTGTATCCATTTTGCATTCTCAGTGATCCTGTTCGACAAACAATATTTGCTAGTGTCAAATTTCACTTTTTTAGGGTTTAATGATCCCTTTTATACAATGATAGTATTATTCTATGTCGAGTGGAGCGGAGCGCAGTGCAGATGAAGATCTCTTAGCCAAAGAAGGATATCAGCACCTGGCTTCGTTTATATTTTTCTGATTCATCTGTGTATATGTGTTTTGTTGGGGCTTCGCTTTTGCTGTCTTTTTGTGGCATTTGTTTGGCCCCGTTGTGATGTTCTTTGTGGCATCTTGTCCCGCCCTTTGGTTAGGTATATTTTTCTTGTACTGTACAGTTTCTTGAATTTAATGCAGTCATCATTCCAAAAAAATTTTAAAAAAATTGTGATGAGTTAGTATTGTGATGCGATCAGGATTGGATTAGATTGCATCTATCATATGATTATGTTATCATAAGATTTCAACAGTTTTGTAGTTTAGTTTAATGATTTTTTTATTGTACTTTGTAAATAGCCAAACTATTCTCAATCAAAAGTAACACAGTGAGTTTATTAAAACATAGTTCCTTAAATTTATTAATATACAGGTCTTTAATTTTTGTCTTTTCTATATGGCCTAATCTCTAGTACTGCATATATCCATCAACACATAAATAAGGATTCCCCAAGGGGAAGCTATCTAAGAGGAAGTGCAAGCCATTTTAGTACATTGGAACTTATTATATTAACAAAATAGACTATGATCTTTAACTATGTTTTCTGAGCCATGACTTGACCATACTTCCCAACGGATACTTTTCCCAATTTTAAGCAAACATCAAAGCCCTTTTAGGACTGGTAGATGGGCAAATGCTACATTGTACTACATCTTGGCGCTTGGCACTTGACTTTGCTTGCTGATGGGTACTTTTCTCAATTGAATGTAAACATCAAAGTCCTTTTGGACTAGTAGAGGAGTAAACACTAATTGCTCCGCATGCCTTTGCAGTCTTCAAGCAAGGCCTTCAAAATAGTCTATGCATCCATATAGTGTTGCATTTGATACTTAAATTTTATGTCTATATCTGTCTCTTTATTCTATATTCACGTGTTTCCCTGCTGTCCTTGTTTTGTCTATGTAGCCAAAGGTGCACACCTAGACTCTAATTTCATGCACCAATGGGGTTTTCGCTGCCTCAGCCAGCCCCAAGGTGCACCCCTATAATTAGAAGTGCAACTGGGTATCTACGTGCATGTGTGCCCAGGTGTGTCTATCGCGTTTTAGCCTTTTGAATTACTGTTATGTCGGTTTTATTTAAAAAAGGAGTGAAAAGAGGATATGGTGAATGTCTTGAAATAAATACGAATGCATCCTGTTTTGTCATTTCTCTACATCTTGTGATTCGGGTTTTATGTATGTATGCATCTTTATTTTATACTCATAAATATTATCAACTTTTTTCTTCTTCTTTAAGTTTATGGTCCTCATCGGGTGATTATATATATATATATATATGATTATCTGTCGCTTTTTTCCCATGTCTGAATCTGAATCAGTAAGCATGATAACATCCTCATTGCTTCCTCGGATGGTACAATTCATTTAGTGGAAAGCGACTCTTGGAAGGTCCGATGGTCATTCTCGTCGGGCCCTGCACTTTGTTCTTCACATCAGAGTGTGGGATGGGGAAACGATGATACAAAATCTCATACGAATGGTGATTACTCTATAGAATGTGGGGATGATTGGAACTTATATGTGCGGAAAAGAAAGTTTGATGAAGTGGTATGTTCACAATGCATCATTTGGTATTATTCTGTACGTATTATTTTACTATGGCCTTATCTTATTTGCCTTTTGCTTTGTGCTCTAGGAACCTATAGGGACAATGGGTAAATACGTCAACAGTGCGCCTCATTATCTGAAAGGAATATATGTTTTTGGGCACAAAGAAGTGATTAATTTTTCTGTCGATGCTAAGACCGGAAGAGTAAACAGTGCAGTTACTGTGGTGAATGAGCCAGCTTTAATCAAGAAAGACATGGGAGAGTCTACAAATATGCCAGCCAATGAATTGCATATCACGAGGACAAATTATGAGTTGCACTCTTATTTCCGAGATACGACAGAACTTGCCTGGAATCTGACAGTTAGCTATATTAAGTTTATGTATCCCTGTTTCAATTTTGGAAAGACTTATAATGATGATGGCATGCCATTCCCTTGTGGCGCAAAGGGCGTTGTTTACCGTAGTCCTGGATATTATCCTTTACATTTCGAGCTTAAATATCTAGATATGCGTGATGAAGATGAAGTGATTTTTTTACCAGTTCCTCCACCTTCAATTTCCAGCATGTTGAATGTGTCTTTTAATCAGCTAGGACCAGGGACAAATGATTATGTTGTAGAAGTTTTTATTTTTCTTTCAATTTTCTGTTTCATTGACAACGTGCTTCGTTCTTCATGGCGGAAGGAACACGTCCAACCGAACAGGCGACGAAAACAAAGAAAAGGAAAGAATGAGAACAATGGCGGCACAAGTCAAGGAAGACATATACAACATGAAATTCGGGAGGATTTCATTGAGAAGCTTTTACTTGAGAGTGATGTCATGGGGCTTCCCGGAGTTCTTTTGAAAGACCTCAAAGAAGTTAATGGGCGCTTGATTGGAAGTGTTTTTGTGTCCAGGAGAGAAATTGGCAAAGGAAGCAATGGGACAATTTTCTTTGAGGGCATATACAAACGTCGTGTTCGTGTTGCTATACGTATCGTGAAAACGGTGAGTATCCATCGTATGGATTTGAATTGGGCTGTGTATAATCGTAGGTATGGCGGGCTTAATGAAGTAACACGACATCCAAATATTGTTCACTTGTTTGCCATTGCAGTGGATATAGATTATTATTATTTTGTACTGGAGCGATGCATTTGCAACTTATATGAGTTAATTCAGCTTTGCTCAAACAACATGAATGGGGACAATGTTCAAGATGAAGCCATCATGCAAATCGTTGACAAGTTATGGCTACCAAATGGATACCCTTCTCCAAAATTGATAAAATTGATAAGGTTAGTTTGAGAGGTTTCTTCTAGTATGTATCTTATTTTTATTATAAATGTGATTTTCTGAGGTTGGCTTGGCCTCATATCCCTCATGTATCTAATATGGCTATGGACCCTAGAAACCCTACCATATGTCCCATTTGGAAATCCATAGAGAACACCTTGTTGCTGATATATAGAGGAGCATGATCAAAATTAAAAAGCATTCACATATCAACCTCAAAATATAAAAAGCATTCATGCAGTCAGATTGATGTGTGTGTATATGAGTTCTTGTTATTTCACAACATATTGCTAAGTGCATCTTTGGTTCCATTGAACATTTGAATGAGGATATCCCTCATAGAGAACACCTTGTTGCTGATATATAGAGGAGCAGGATAAAAAAAGAAGCGTCGATGCATGCGGATTGATGCGTGCGTATGTGCATTTTGTTCTTTCACAACAGATTGCAAAGTGCATGCTTGGATCCATTGAACATTTGAATGAGGATATCTTCCTTAGATAACTCTGTGGAACCTATGTGTTTGAGATGAGGGAGATCTTTCTATTAGATCTCTGGAATGATCCATTCTCCTTTGAATGATTACTATTGTCCTGTAACCAAATCAAAATTCCACTTCATATTCTTTATTTTATTTTTATAGGTACAAGAGATTTCTTTGCATGATTATATAGTTTAATTTTATTTTTAATTCTATTATCTAGAGTTCCATTACTTTAGAGAGACTATCTACGAAGTTGATCTTCATTTTTGGATAGCTTTCATTCTGCCTTCTTGTGGATCTAAACGTGCCCTTAGTATTGTATATCTTGGTTGATATGGAGACTTGAGCACCTATAGCCTTATAGTGCTTGATGAACGTCATTTTGTCTTATATATTCATATTCTTGTTTCATTTCTTTCTATTATGTTCTATCATCATAATCATCAAAGCCTTACAGCTTCCATCTTAGGCTGGCTTTTTGAGGTTTGCTTTTCCACTCAACCATTTTTAAATCCATGTTCTCCCTAATTCCACAATCTATTATATCTCCTTGTTTCATTATTTTTTTATATTTTTGTTTACAGAATATTTAATTCCACAATCTAGCATATATTCTTGTTTCATTAGTTCTTTTTTTATTTTTTGTTTACAGAATATTTGGTTTTGATACAAATAATACTATGTATAAATACTGTTAACTTCATTATCTTTATGCAGAGATGTGGTCGCTGGTCTAGCTCATTTGCATAAACTAGGACTTGTGGATCGAGATTTAAGACCTGGAAATGTGCTTATAAGTTGTGATAACTCTCTCTGTGCAAAAATTTGCGACCAGGGAACATTCGGCACCCGTGGTAAAGGTAGGTTTTATTTGGGCCCTCTTGCTACTGGTAATGGTTATCTATTAGATCTTAAAAACTATTTTGTTTATGTCCTATTGAATAGTATAACAATATTGAGAAGATCACAAAATTCCAAGTTCTTTATGATTTGCTGTAGGACGTGATAAGCGTCCAGGACAACACACACCCGAGCTACTTCCTTCTGAAATTCTAATGCCTGGTGAGAGTTATCTATTAAATTTTAAAAAAATTGTTCTGTTTTTGTCTATTCAATAGTATAACAGTAATGACTTTGAGAACATTGTGAAAATGCCAGTTCATTATTTTAACATCTCCATTTCCGTTATAATTTGTTGTAGCCTATGAAATTCCAATTTTGGAACCACGTGAGTTTGAATTGCATGCAGCGGATTTATTCAATCTAGGATGCCTCATTTTCTTTGTCGTTACCAAAGGACGCAACCTATCTGATCGAAGTCTGATAGAAGGAGCAAATGTTTCCAAGAGCTACCGTAATTTCACCTCAGTGGAGAATGTTTATGAAGCTGCACACCTTATATCTAATTTGTTACACCCCGACCCAAGAATGAGGCAATGAGATATTATTTATATGCTTTGGTGATTTCCTTTTAATATCCTAGATATAATTGTAGGGTTACTTATGCACTTAAAAAATGCTTATTCTAGGTTATCTGCAAAAAGGGTTTTGGTTCACCCTTTTTTTTGGGATTCCAAGAAGTGTGGTTCGTTTCTTCTAGAAGTTACTGACTGGCTTGAACGCAAGGACAGAAAGAAGAACCGTGTTGTTAATGCAATGATGAATGCTGCACCAGTAGTTTTTGGTGGGAGTTGGGATGTAAAGATGGAAGCTTGGTTCATTACATTCGCTACTTATCATAAAAAATATAGTTATGACTGTGTCCTTGACCTCCTGCTGCTTATTCGAAACACATTAATGCATGAACAGCCATTTCCAAAAGATATCCAGGTTAGTATTCTGAGGTCAATGTTTTATGTTAAACATGTTTTTCCCCATCACTCTCTTGAATAAGCCTGTAGATTCTTCATGTTTATAAAGTTCATGAAACTCTATGATAGAAAGATCGAGATTTGTTATGTTCAACATCAAGGTAAATTTTTTTTTTCTTTCATGTTTAATATATTGCATGAGAATTAGGTCTTTTATGGTTGATGCGTTTTATCTTGCAAAACAAATCATCATTGTCGTTCATCTTATTGATTAATAATGTCCATTTTCATCTAGTTAATGTCACCATCTGAAACACAACCCCCACCCCCACTTCCCTTCCTTTTTTTTTTTTTTTTACATGGTGTTCATAATCCTTCTTTTTTTTATTTTATTTTATTTTATTTATTACATGCGTCCCCTTGTGTTTTTGGGAGTGCTCTCACTGTTGAAAGTGATGAGGAAGTGCTTTAGATGGAGGCAGTAGCTCTATAGGAAGTAGTTAGAATTGCAGTCTTTCTTGTGCTTTCCAACGCTGAAAGCAAACTCATTTGCAGGAAGAAATGGAAATTACTGCAAGATATTTGCAGGAAGAAGAAATTCCTTCTATTCAAAGATTACCAACCCCGCAAATGTTGTCTTCAAACTAGGATTTGGGGACTGCTGATTGGCAGTTTCTTTCTGTTGGTCAGTGTATTGGCTGGTCCAGTGAGTTATTTTGTCCCCTGTATTTCCCCATTCAAGTTTGGAAGGCAACTTTAGTTGCTGCTTGGAAGAAATTCGCTGTAGTATGAATTTGGACCAATTCTATAAGCTGTTAGGGTGTGTTTCTTTCGGCTTGTTGCAAGTCAAATGTGCTTTTCTGAAAGTAGTTTTTGAAAATCAGCTTCTTCAAAGCAAATTTTTAAGCGAAAATGTTGTTTGGTTAGCTTAAGGTTTACACTTACTTTTTAAGAGGAAAGGATGTTTGTTTAGACATAAAGAAATTAGCTTTTAGTATATAATAATCAAATAATTTATATAAATCTTTATAAAGAATAAATTACACAATATCCAGCAGCCTTGTTTTTAAATAAAATGGCCCCACGTAAAACCAATGTGCCATTTCATGTGGCCCCAACTCAAAAGCATTGTCTACAAAATTTATGAAAATTAAAATTTTAATATGATTCAAAAATCTTAATATTAAATCATAGACTTGAGTGGCCCTAATATCGAAAATACCATGTCGTACTACAATGTAGACCTATAATGTATAAATTTTTTTTCTCCTATGCACAGTTTCAATGGTAACTGTGTCAGGACCGTCAGAGGTGGGGCCACCTACAAATTTCACCCACAATGGTGCCTGACGAACGGTTCCCATGTGAGCCATTGGCGGCAGAATATTTTCCATAATGTATATACTTGTATGATATACCCATGCACTACCATAAAGTTAACATCAAATTCTTTACTGCAGAAGCAATATATATTTAGTAGTTATAAAAAAAAAACAATATATATATATATTTAGTAGTAGTCATTTTAATGGTAGTTTAAGTGTCATAAAGTAGATCAACAGCTTTATTGAAGAATCATACATGCCATGAGGCCAAACATGCCAAATTATGTTCCATTGTGCTCTTATTTTAGGTAGTAAATTGTACGGGGTGTCACTAAAAAATACACACACGTGTATACACAGACAACAAAGTGTAGATTCACAGCTATCTATCCAAATCAAATACAACTAACATCATGAAAGACATGGCGAGAAAAAAAAAATCTCAAAATGCCCAGAACCAGCAAATTCAGGCTTAAAACCCAACAATATTTGCAACCCACGAAAGAATTTGGAGCCTTTCAATCATCAGCAACAAATTCAGCATGCGGCTTATGATAGGCCTTATTTCATTGTTAGTATAATGCATGGTTTTCAAAATTGAAATTGTATCTCAAATCGTTCATACCCATGAATCGAATCGAATTGCGAATCTTAGGATTTTTTGTTTTTAAAAAATAATTAAAATTAAAAGAAAAAGAAAAAAGTAATTATTCATAACCATCTATTTCCCATTATATTGGGAGGGGGGTGAAACTCCGGTGGGACTCGTGAACTATGGGAGGGGGGTACTTGGATGGACCCCCTGGTGGGGGCCATGCACCTCTCTCTCTCTCTCTCTCTCTCTCTCTCTCTCTCTCCCCGTAGGAGTTGGATACATATGAACTCTACCAAAGGGTTATTAAAGGGGCGAGAGGTGAAGATGTAGATAGGACGGACTCACTTTCTTATTTATTGAATTACTAGGGTGATGGTTGGATATTTATTTCCTATCAGCACTTCATTTGTATTTCCATGAAAGGAAAAGGTATTTGACACTCTTTTCTTTAGAGTTCACCTTTGATATTAATTTTTAAATGCTTATGTCTTGAAATCCTATTAATACAATTCTTATATATTCTTATGCAAACAATGATGCCCTTAATAATATTTATGCATGTCGTTTTCTTTTCTTTTCTTCTCTTTTTTTTTTTTTTTTTTTAGTTTTTTTAAGTGTTTTGCATACCCAAGATCAAGTATAATTGCTTTTGTTATGAGATTGATACCCTTTTTTTAAATCTCTGCTCAACTGTAATCCTTTTTATCTCAGGTGCTTATTGGATCAACGCAGGGAGAAATTTATGACTACTTTGCAAGTCTATTCCCAAAACTCTTAATTGAAGTTTTTGATGTTATGTACGAGTACTGTCTTCTTGAAGATGTCTTTTTGAGAAACTATTTTGATTGGTACATCAGCATCTGAGGTTTTTCATGTTTATTAATAATTTGTATTTATAAAATTGATGTTTTCTGGAAACGAAGCTTGTCATCACAGCAATTTTATTTTGATGAGTGCTGAACGAGAATCGATGAGAGCTGACAGCTGAACCAATGTGTGGCGGCTCAATTGGCTGAGGACTCTATGCCTGAAGGAGTGGAAAGGTCTTGTGTTCGACACTTGCCTTTGTTGGTGACTTCCCATAATTTTATCCAGTGCATGTGGATAAGAGTATTTGCATGTGCCCATAGGGTTTAGTTCTCACCTGTCTCTTGGGCTCTGGGCAAAAGGCTCCTTGGCTGGGCTCTTCCTGAAAACTGACAGCTGAAATTTTGACCATCATGAAATCAATTTCCATTGTGTTGCAGATCCTCTGTGCGTTTTTGGAATAGTCTTGTGCATGTCTCATAAAATACCAACCATGTCAAGATAAAAAAAAAAAGGAGCTCCAAACCGACAGAAAGATGCTACCCTTAGAAAAAACCACACTCTCTCTCTTAACTATGTAATTTCTAAACATAACTAATTAACTAGCACAAAAACCTGTGATAATCACAGGTATGTATGAAGAGATAGGATTTTATGTATATTAGAAAGGGGAAAGATGGGAGTAAGTAGGGGAAGTATATTAGTGGAAAGTGGATGGAGAGTATGTTATTGTTGTAGAAACTAAATATAACTTGCTAGTAGTTGTACAAGCCGAAAAATAACTTCTAATCAAAATTAGATGTAGAACCTTCTAGCTTAATATATTATAATTAGTGCTTGATGCCCACCCACCTGGGTATTTGCTCTTTGGTAAAGGTGTGTTGTAACTATTCCAATGTCTTGGTATCAAATCTCCAGAATTGTGCAACATCCAGGACCTAAAAAATTCATTTAGCCCTTAATCTAAGGGCCAAAAAAAATCATTTCCTTTATCATTCCAAAATTCTCTTTTAGAGAGAGAGAGGGGGGTCAGGTAGGAAAATTCTGTTTATGTCTCAGATTTTTATTTTTTACCTTCATTCTATTTATTGATTTATTTTGCTTAAAAGATGAACTTTCATTCTAAATAGTCAAATAGGACAGTGACATCTGATCCATCCCCTCAGGACCATCATGGTAGGGTCTCTTTCCTCACAAGAAGATTGAATTAAAAGTTGGTTTGCAACGTAGAGAAAGATAGAGGAGGGACAAGAAAAGAAAAACTTGCTTGCCAAGGCATTTTAATATAGAGAGAAGGAGACATTTTATAGATGTATAGAAAGGGACAGGAAATATTTACCAATCAAAATCTTCTTACTATACCAAATAATATAGAGGTCTCATGTAAAATGATTGCAAAAGAGGGAGCAGTAGCAACATGCACACCAAATCGAAACCTTTGATCATGGGAACAAGTGCCCCCAGAAAGAACGTCTGATTACTTGGTAGGCTTCTATAATTTAGAAAGGAACTGGCAGTTTTCTTGGCACCAAGGGGCAGGGGGTACCTTTCTGCAATATGATGCTGGGCTCTTTTTGCTTGTGTCTAATCTATGGGAATGGAAAATATCAAACCCTAGGGCCCCCTTATCTTATATAGACAAGTTCCAAAAATTCCAGTTACGCTTCGTTAAAAAACTCACATTCACTGATCTTATTGGGAGGATTTTTTGTGGAGACAGATAAAGTTTTACAATAAATAGGATTGTATTCTCTGCTGGCCTACGCCCTGTTTGATTTGACGTGGGACTCGTGGAATGCGAGCCACACGATTCCTTACAATCTTCCTCTTGGTACGAATATCATGTACATCAACCAATTCCTCCTCCATCCCCATACACATCACATTTCTGACTATCTAGGCATTAACTTGGTGTAAACCATTAATGTATTCCACGAGTGGAATACCTGAGATGATCTCATCATTTCTTGCCCACATCTCAGACACTCTGAGATCTATGTTCAATTAAGAGAAAATGTTTTAATATGAAGTAGTGTGGTAAAGTAAAGCGGTACTTTTTTACTATAAACTTTATCACAAGCCGCTTTTTCTTTACCATATAACCCACGGTAAAGTGTGATAAAGTAAAGTAAAGAAAAAAACAACTTTACCACTCTCTCCCGCTTTACTTCACCGTATTCTTTACCTCACCTTTACTTTACCCCATCTTTACCGTGATGTGATATTTACATTTACTTTACCTTACCATACGTGTAAACAAGTACATCATGATAGATTTGGTGAAGTTCTTTACATTACTACTTTGTAAACGTCATTTTGAAAGATTTTTATATTATAGAAAGTTTTCTACGGGGGAGAGTTATAGGAAAAAATATTAAACTTTTTAAAAGAAAATAATCTTTTCTTCATATATTTTTTGAGTTACTAAACTCACAAGATTTTTTTTCTTTAGAAAATGAAAGATTTTGTTCCATAAAAAATTACTTTTTTGTATTTTCTTGTGCATCCAAACTGACCCTAAGTCTTGTTACATTTTATAAAATAGTGTTGTGAGCATAGAAGTAAAAGCAATTGAAGATATTATAGATAGACCATCTTACCTTAAGAAGGAAATTTTGGCTCCGCTACTGGTTGCAATCACACAAACTTTTATGTCGCTTCAATCTAGAACGGCTTTTAATTTTAATTAAAACTAAAAAATATTGAGATTTAAATTTAGAAGCTATTTCAAATGACTTACACATATGTTAAATCTGCTATACTGTAGGGATGAAAATGGATCCCTGATTCTTTGGAGGTTCTGACATGTTAATAAATGGGTTTGTGACCTTATTTAGGTCCCGATAAGTAAACCGGTCTGGGCCCACCTTGGTTCAGCTTGTGAACCAGAGACCGGGCATAATACCTCAATTTTTGAGAATTCCTCCTAAAAGCCAGTTTTTTTCTCACAAATCATTCTCTACCCAGACTTGAATCCAGACCCGGACCCGTCTCATATATGCAACAAATTTTGGTTATGGTTCTATCTTCTCGTTAATGGTTGCGATTCCGATTCCGATTCCGATTCCATCTTCTTTTCGGTCTTCTGGTCCACCATGGACTCAAACTGGAACCTACCCGTTTACTTGCCTAGTATATTAGCTTGAGTAAATATTTGAAATATTTTAAAGTGTTACAGAATCAATCACCGAATCCTTTTCATGATCATAGCAAAACTTGCAATAGATTTAAAATAATTCACATTCATTTTTCCTGTTTTTTGTGCCCTTGCCTTGTTAGTGTTTGTGAGGAGTTCAGGTATGGATTTTCGAAAGATACAGATTTTAGAATACGCACATTTATATGTAGCCATGTATCCAGATTTAATATGACCATTGAAGGCCCTCGCCCAAGTTACACCTGACGAGCATTGTTGAGCCTTAATTCAAAGGGGTTTTTTTTTTTTGGTATCCCATCTGAGAGGGCTGGGTCCCTATAGATTCGCACATATGAGGAGAAGAACCCGTAATTACGGAAAGAGAACTCGTACATGCGAGGAGAGACGAACTCACACATACATGTGCAAGGAGAGGGGGGAGGACAGGGTCGAACCCTGGACTTCCTAGTGAGAACTGGCATGACTTACAAACTCGGGTAAGTAAGTGAGAACTGGCATGACTTACAAACTCGGGTAAGTCACCGTTCTCCATTGAGTAGCTCTTTATCATTGAAATCTGTCATTAAATGAGCGTAAATGGAAGGAGCCACTTATGTGTGAAATCTGCTAATCAATCCAACAGTTGACCCACAGCAATAGACTTTGAATATTCAGATACAGAGTATACAATGGGTGTCCACAGTTTGGATATTCAAAAGGTGGGCCCCACCCATATTTATACCATGGGCACTTGCACCATTGACCATACTACCATGGGGTGGTAGTTCTGCCCTTCACAGAGGGCATGAAACTCCCATGTAGAAAACAAAAGAATGCACAAAACAATCTGATGTGACTTGGGGATGGAAGACCCATGCGATAGGCCCCTAATATCAAATTTAAAGTTGTTATGACGCCCCTGACCCCTTGGTTTGTGGCCCACAAATTTAACAGCTTTTTATATTAAAAAAAATGACCCTCGTGCCAAGGTGTGGTCTCAATGAATTTGTGCAAAACCATAGGACCTGATGACATATAGGGGGTGGGGGTTTGGATGGTCCGTTCGGATAACTGGCTCCACATGCTACATTGGATGCACCATGTAAATTAAAACTTTTTTTTTTCCTGTTTGTTTGTCGGGTTTGGCTCGCTTGTCAAAGAAATGAGATTATATTAACAGTAACAGCTATAAAGCAGCCAAGTTTACATACATGGATGTGACATTCTCTGGAAGAACAATAACTACTTGTTTGAATACTTTCACAGAGAGCATGAAACACCCATGCAGAAAACAAAAGATCTGACAAAGAACCCGAGAAGATCTGTAACTGGAACATTTTGAGAACTCTGCTCCTGGGTTGCCTCTACTGGAACTGGTTGGCCTCTTCATTAACCATCCAACTGCTGGAGGAGAGAAGGAACAGTGAGTCGACTATACTGCTCCAGCAGGCCAAAATGCACCAATGCATACGCTAGGCGATTGATGATGAACCATGGAAGATAAGTCAAACCCCGTGGGGGTGTTAAGCCCAGAAGGGTATTAAGCTG
Source organism: Umbellularia californica (assembly GCA_028538565.1). Taxonomy (NCBI): domain Eukaryota; kingdom Viridiplantae; phylum Streptophyta; class Magnoliopsida; order Laurales; family Lauraceae; genus Umbellularia; species Umbellularia californica. Next base: position 74,440,061 of record JAPQWN010000006.1, on the reverse strand, counting down.
TGTCAACTGAGCATCTACTTCCCAGTGCATGCAGTTGGTTTTTGTTAGACTGCTTTTGGCATCGCCTTCAATGCGAAGAGAGGTTCTGAATGGTACTGTTTCAGTAATTGATGCCACATCTGAGCTTTGTAGATATCTCGTCAAGAAGGCAATTGCGGATGAGGCGCTTCTCCTGGTTCACATGGAAATTATAGAATCAATGATGGCAGAAGTGCTGGGAGAGAGAAGTTGGAACATATCAGACTACTATGGCTCCATTTGACGTGGAAATGAAATTTTACGTTATTTCAGATAACTGAGAAAGTTTAAGGTGTTTTGATGCTCATTTTCATGTAAAACACACTTCTTGTCTCCAGGTTTTCTCTCTCTTGGGCTCCTTATTTCTTCACTTTATAGCTACTTCCTCCGCAGCAAAGAAATTGAGCTAAATGGTGTAGAAGAAATTTACGTTTCAGCTTTATTTTCTAAATGGAGATTTCTCTTATTTTCAAGTAATAAGAAAGGTGCGCCTTGCTCCCTTGATTATTATCCCCAAGCCAGCTAACCCAAGCCAACTAGCCTCATCATAAATATCCAAAGTCGGGGTGGGCAGGCCCAGGGTTGCCCTTACCCGTACCCTCAATATATGCAGGGCCGGGCCCAGGCGGCTGAAGCCCTTGGAAGGTCTGCTCTACCTAGGCCCTGACCCTCGAGGAGGGCCTGGCCAGGGTCGGTCACAGAAGGTAGGGGGTCGTTAGAAGGTCTTATTATGGATTAGTGGATGTGAAGACATGAACATACTTTGATGATCATAATCATCTGACCAAAGGTCCCAAAGTTTAATTGTCTTGTAAGTGCATAGATGGCTGTAGAACATTTACTGTTAAAACTTCAATGCCCTTACGTGGATGGATAAAAGCATTAGATCATGCCCATAACTATAGAAACATGCTCATATGGTGATCATCGGCTAATCCATGCTAAGACTGCTGCATGCATTCACTGAGGGCCCCACATACAGGGTTTAGTTGCAGATGGTTCCTAGCCAAATCTTATTAATGGAGGCATTAATCAGAGAGGTGTGGACAATTTAAGATTAGCCAAATTGAAAGAGACATTGTAAATTCCTAGAAATTATTTCCAATGTTCCAAATAATATTTTTTAATTCAAACAAGCAATGTTCACACATTACATACAATACAATTACACAAGCAGAAATTTTGTAATTTCTAGTTTGAACATTCAATCTGACTCTGACATAATTATTTTCTTCTCATATTTCACCGAAGCATATAGGCACCAATTTCAGATAAAAAGATGAGAAAAAAACTAAATAATCAAATACAACAAATTGAGATTACTGAGAAAATACCAACAAGCTATAATAAAATACAATTATATTAGTAAAAATGTTAAAATAATTTATATATTTGAAATTTAAAGAACTTACATAATAACAAAGTACGTGAAACTTCCATAAATTTAATGTACATCCTATGTTTTTATATCTAAAGGAATGGTACAGGGTATGCTAGATGTACGTATCACCTTAGATACAGAGCAAGAACTACCTCCCCGCTCACAATACAGCTAAACCATTCAGGAAAAAGTTAAAAAAAAGGGAAAGAAAAACTCCCATTTCTCTATGCCGTTGGGACCTAATATTACTGCATATGGTTCTACATAAAAAAAAGAAAATACAGTCACATACCTCTCCTAATGAAAGCAAAGGAGATTAACTGTCGTCATCAGAATTAGAACTATCCGATCCATCCACTCTCCGATCCTTGATTGCTGGAAAAAGCAATTGCTTTCGGGGATCGGGAACAGGATGTGAAACATTAGGAGGCTCCTTGCCTGTGGCTGGTTTTGCTACCTTCTTTGCTGCCTCTGCCGCGTCTTTCACCTCTTTGCACACCTTTTCAAGCATTGCCATAAAATCCCTCACTATAACAAAAAGATATAGCCCTTCATCCTTCCCTGAATTCCCATGAAAGTAATCTATTGTGTTCTTCACCAGAGACCGGATTCTTTTTTCCTCCCCTAGCAGCCACGTAACATCAATATCTGCATGCTCCACAAAGGACTTCAGCGTCCGGCGGAACCCGTTCTCCTGGTCGACGTCTTTCATCTCCGTGTCCAGGAAGTCCTTTGTCCTCACCAGCCAGAAGCCAAGTTTCTCTACCATGCTTGTTAATGCATCAGCATCCAATATCGCTGCCTTCCTGACATTCTCAAGCTCACCTGGTAAACGTGAAACCACTTGAAGACCAAGAGCACGGTAATGGTCTCCACTGTCTTGGGGAGTATCATCAGCAATGTCGTCTGAGGCTACGCTAGAGAAACTAGTATTCCCTACTGCAGTGCGTGCGGCACGCACACCTTCAGACCGGATTATCTCTTGGACAACAAAGTGAAGGAGTGTAGTCTTTCCATCTATTCCTTTGACATCAGCCAGTTTTAGGAGAGTGTCAAGCTTGAAAGCCTGCGCGCCTCCCCTGTAGGTTCCGTCGTTCATGCGGTTGCCAGTTTTGAGAACGGCTTCCAAGAGTTTCAAGAAAAGCCTACTGCTTTTGAGTTCACTGCATGCTAACTGTCATCAACAAGGTTAAGAGTCAGGAATTCGTAAAAATATTTTACAACCACACAAATTCATGGAAACTCTGAAATGATAGATCACAAGGACATGCACTTATAATGGAAAAGAGGAGTAGAAAGGACTTAACCCAGCCATGTTAATTTAACTCAATCAAAATAGCTGACTTCGTCAAGAATCAGTAAATACTTGCACAACACATGGTAAGAATCAGTTGTATTTCCGTTGAATTTTCATTTACACTACTCAACAAAGATTTGGTTGAGTTTTGGGATTTTAAACAATAATTATACTATATGGTTTTGATGAACTTATTGATGCAAATATTTTTTTTAAATGATAACTTTGATTAAGAAAAAAGGGAGCAGTGCAAGAGGTCTATACTGGCTTGCTTAAGCACCAACATGAACTCACTGATGCAAACATGCTGCTTGGTTTTCGTTCTATCTTATATTCCGCACTTGTTGCTCTTTCTTTTGTTAATACTATTCTTAACGTCAAGTAGTCCCTTTAAGTCACTACATTATTTTGGGATTTTGTTTCAGGATTTTTTTTATATTTTTTTTTATAGTTTAAACCAGCTGAAAAATTAATTAGTACTGTTATGGATCTTAGTTGTTGTCTCATCAATGGCCATTGCATGTTGACTATAATTATAATAGTTAGTGGGCTGCTGCTGCTGCAAGCTGTTGCTCAAACTAATTGTTCCTATCTGTTGACTGCGTTGTTGTGTTTATTAGTTCAATAAAGGAACCTGAGTGTAAAGAGGGAGTGTTCAAAAGTGTCAAGTATCATTTGATTATTTTTTCTTACAGACTAGCGTTCATGTTTATGCTATATATCCCTTTGACTTGACTGCAACTAGTTGCTACTGCACATGGTTGTTTTAAGCATGGAATGACCATAATTGGATGGTGCTGTTTTTCCCTATTTCCTGCATTAGGTGTGGATTTATGACAGTTTCGTTGCTCCAATTTAGTTATGCAGGCGGGTTTAGGTCTGACAAGCCACTAACACTGCTAATAGGATCATCTTCATTGTTTTGAAATATAAGTTATCAACATTAGATTGCTCTCTCTACATTTAAGTTAATCATTTCCTGCATTAGGTGTGGATTTATGACAGTTTCGTTGCTCCAATTTAGTTATGTTGGCGGGTTTAGGTCTGACAAGCCACTAACAATGCTAATAGGATCATCTTCATTGTTTTGAAACATAAGTTATCAACATTAGATTGCTCTCTCTACATTTAATTTAATCATTCTTGTTACCAATAGAAAAAAGAAACAAAAAGAAAAACTTAGACTACTCCCTCCACATGTTTAAGCTCAATATTTGCCTTCATGTTTTGGCCAATAATTTGAGATTTCCACCGATTGTTGTATGTTTGCATTCATTCTGTTAATTGCCGGTTGGTCCATTCTACCATTAGGTTCATTGCATTTCCCTTTCAACTATGTTATTGCTCATATGGGATTTGCTTCATGTACTTGGTGATGGATGACTGTCATAGCACTTCACATGGAAGCTAAATTAGGTTCTTGAGGAGAGATAATTCTCATATCAATGAAAAAGGGATAAAATAACATTATGCTGATATGCATTCTGTGTGAACAATAGGAAAATATTCTCTCAATTAAGTTCAGAAATCAACCTTGTCCAATGTTGACCTACACATTTAATCAAACCAGCCATAGCCCCTTTACCATCACAGTATTACAGTAAATGTTTCATCATTCGAACCAAGGTTTGAGATCTACCAAAACTACCTTGCTCATCCTAGCAAACCCAATTTTACTGAAGAAAGACCCAACTCATCCGAACTTTTTGGACAATATACATACCAACTTATTTAGTTTAGCCAAAACTAAAAGGGAAAAAGCAATTTCAACTTTCAAGGCCTAAGAAACAATTTTATAGCATTGGTTCAAACTATAGAAACATATTCTAAATAGGAGATGATTGTTAGTCGAACCAAAACCATGTTTTGTGTGTAAAACCTTAAAGTTGATATAATGAATTAATGATGAGCAGAACAGTAACCAATTAGAAAATACAATAAGAGAAATAATTAAGATTTCTACAGACTTGCCTCTATAGTTGCAAAAGAGTCCTTTATGCTTGAGACTTCTTCTTGCAGAGTACTCATGTAAAGCAATGCATCTATCCGTTTATAAGCAAAAGGAATCTCAATGATAGCCTTTAGAAACCGATCTGCTGGGCCAAGTTGGGCAATTTCACCATTATATAGCCTAAGCTTTAGTTCTTCGTCTGGAGTTGGAGCCATCTTCAAAAATGTTTGAGAAAACTCTATAGGAAGCTCATTTCCTAGATGGAAAAGGAAACTTTAATCATCATGTGGAAGACTAAAAGACCATCATTATATATGATCAAGCTTCTCAATAACTTGTCTGATAAAGTAATTAAACATAAGTCATTACCATGTAAAGGAGAAATTGAGAAGTATTGATAATACTCGATTCTCATCTAGTATATTCCGTAAATTATCCTTTTATGTATAAAACAATAATAATGCAGTTTCAAGAAAATTAGGTCACATGCTTATGAAAAATCATAATGCATCACAGCTGTAATCTCTAACACCACACGAGCTGTAACAAACAGTAAAATGAGGAAGTTCCCGATATTTGATTTGAGCATTTGCACACCCAAAAAAATATTTATGTGAGTCTTATCTTTGTTGATTTCCATTTTTTACCTGTCCCATGATAGATAAATATACCTTAAAAACTTTCTTTCTTAGCAGAAGATGCTATAGTTGTCTAATTGTTTCCATTATGAGGCTGACTGGATCAACTGCTCAAATTATCTAACGGGGAAATACTAGTATCAAATAATGTAAAAAAGAAGTGGTAGTTACTCTTTGTGGAGCATAATAGAGAGATTGAAGAATAGTTGGATTGAATGTCATACCTAGCAATAATGTAGCAAGGCCAATTTTCCAGTGTTCACTTGACCTCTAACCTTTGTTATAAGATAGACCATACTTTTCAATGACATGTAATGCATCATCATCATCATCGGTTTAAAGGGCAAAAAAGAAAAAAAAGGAAAATACAAGAAATTGCTATAAAGAAACAAAATAATGGTCTATATATAAGATTTGAGAGAGAGAGAGAGAGAGAGAGAGAGAGAGAGAGAGAGAGAGAGAGAGAGAGAGAGAGAGTCTTACCTTCAAGTAGTGCATCACATACTTCTTCTAATGTCACATTGAGTGCCTTTAGAAGGATTGACAAATTCTGCGACTTCTTGGGATCAATAATCCGAACATACTGACTAGCACTGTCACCTAGTGAACGCTGTTTTCTATGTTCAGGTTTACTTTTATCAGCAGACGCGTACCCAAAGAGGGTTTCGATCATCTCTTCATTGAATCTGAAAGACAGATTTAAATGTTCGAGTGTATAAGCAAGCCAAAGATATTTCCAATTTCACAGAATTCCATCAGAGGAGAAATTTTTTGAGACAAGAGGCTTACTGGAATGAACCTGCCCTGATATCATTCCAAACCATTGAATGATCAGGAGTCGCAAGAACTTTGTCCCAAAAGAATGGCTTCAGCTTAGTTTTTGGAGCACCGGATTCAAAATTTCCAGGGCGGTTTGGTGCAGGGGGTGCAGGTCTGCCAAATCTGGGAGGACCCGAACTTAGCTGTGGTGGACGTGGAGGACCACCAACCTTTGGTGGTGGTGGTGGACGAGGACCACTTGGAGGTGGTGGGGGTGGTGGGCCCGCTGGTACAGGAGGGGGAGGATTACAGCTACCAGTAGAAGCCTTCAGAGGTGGATTAGGAGGGGGCGGAATAGGCCTGCCAGGAGGAGGCTTCAGAGGTGTAGCCGCCCTACCAGGAGGAGGCTTTAGAGGTGGAGTAGCCCTGCCAGGAGGAGGCTTCAGAGGTAGGGGAGGTGGTGGTGGTGCATCTATGCTGTTAGACATAGATACTTCTCCTGATGATGGAATCCCTGGTATGTTCAAAATTGCAGCATGCTCATTTTGTATTGATTTAGTCTTAAACGATGAAATCTCAAACTTCTCCTTTTTAACTGAATTTCCTGGATAAAACGATTTCCGTGAGGAGCCTGAAAATTCAGAAGTTACTAAGTTAGCATAGTGATAAAAATACGCTAGTCATAAACACAACATTAGATCTAAAAAATATTTTCATACCGGTGGAACTTGAGCTTACAGTCAGAAGGGGCCTTTCATCCTTTTTTCCATTGTCTGTTAAGATGTCATTTCTCTGAAATTTAAGGAAGCAGCAGAACATGCATGTGGACAAAAGCAAAGTCCCTGTTGCAGTTACAACAATGGAGACAATAATGGTAGTGTTGCTTGGAGGATCAGGATCAGTACCAGTATCACCATCTTCCTTTGATGATTTAGTATGACGCAATTGCCGGGCAGTAGATGCATCTTGCCCAACTGATTGTCCCGAACCTGAGCCAATAGATCCTTCATCTCCTATAGGTTTAAATTCCTCAAAAGTCTTAGGTGCTGGACCATGAGATGGTGCAGGACTGTAATTAGGTGGTTCAACTGCAGGAGAAATGGAAGAGTCCTCATTTAACTTACTTCGATCACCCAGCAGTCTTCTCCAAGCACTATGCCACCCAAGGAGAGATTCAATATATTTATTATACCATATTTTAGACCCGTTCTCTCCTCCAGAAACAGTTACTTGAAATCTTTGCCTGTTTAAACAATCCAGGAGGGTGTATTTCGTTTGAGGTGCCATTACAGCTATGAGTTTTTGTAGCTTACTTCTTGTTGGGGAACTTGTCTTGAAATTGATTTCAGTAGAGTCAGGGGCCATCTCTGAAAGGAAAATGTCCAAATTTTCAATAGATTCCTTCAACTGCATCAAATCTAACCCGCAATTAACCCACAACTGCTCCACCTGTGGTCAACATTTTGCCATATGCTTTAGTGAGTTTTAACACAAATAAGTATATAATGCACAGAGCAAAACTCTAGAACAACTGACCAACAAGTTTTTGCATTTTTTTCTTCTTCTTTGTTCTTTGTTAATGGTGAACCTTTTGAATTTATATTTAGCATGAACTTCAAAACATATAAGATTTAAGTCAGAGTAATATCTGTGTAGTAGAAGAATTATAGAGTCAAACTCTATAGTGAAGGTATACCTGCTACTCTCTTCCACACATGTCGGACTAATGATCAGGAGATCCTGACCCACCATTCATGCTTACTGGCTTCATCATAGATGCATCGTTTTTGAATTCTATCAAATATAAATAATACAACTCTTTAACCAGTGACCTACAATCATGTGAGTGGTTAAGTAAAAAAAAAAAAAAAAACAAACAAGCAGCTGTTTTCCAACAAGGTCCAAGATGGAAGGGTTAGTCCCAAAGATTTCTGAAACTCTCCATCCATAGATAGTTCATTGCATTAAGAGTCTGGATAACTGAAATATGCACATTTATAGACTGTAAAGGTGCAACGACCCATACATTTACATCAGAGGAAAATAATTCCTACATTGTAGCATGCCAGATGTGAATGAATTTAACTTGTAACTTGAGACATTAGGCTGAAAATTGCTTTGTTCAGCCAGTGCACCAGCTAGCTCTTCTTGGCTTTAAGTATTCCAGTCAAAACGCCATTCATAAATTAGCAGATGCTCCAAATTTGGCTTACTAAATCTTATGTATTGTTCTTAAACCTAAAATATTGGCCCACAGTAAGGGAAGATGTGTTTTCCAAAAGGATCATTATGAGTTTATAACAATTTTTTTATGAAATGGAAAGTACCACATTATCACTAGGTGGAAGTGGAATGTTAGGCCCACACGAGGGATGTATCATTTGAATGTTTCAGAGAGGTGGGTCCCATCCCATGTGCTCCTATCTAAAATCCAAAAGTCAACCAGGTCATTGGGTCAACCTCTCTCTCTCTCTCTTATCTAAAATAAAAAAGTCAACCAGGTCATTGGGCAACCTGACTCTCTCTCTCTCTCTCTCTCTCTAAATTGGACTCATACAACCATTAAACCTTGAGAATCTAAAACTAAGTATAGGATCATTACATTTGCCTTATCTCTCATATTCCCCTAATCCATATCCCAAACTTCCTTTCTCCCTTTAGTTGGCATCTTCCTATGTGCAGAAGTGATATCCAAATTACAATCAGTAAGTTTCAAGGATCAAAAAGGAAGAAGTATATAACATTGATTGAAGATGGAGAAAAAGGAAATGGGTGTCCCCTAATTTTCCATTTTGATTTCCTGCATTGCCTTCAAATGCATATTCATTCATTCATTCTATTTCTACCAAACACACCCCATAAAAAAATAAGAACAGACTTTTTACAACCAAAACAAAAACAAGAAGAAGAAGAAGAAGAAGAAGAAGAAGAAGAAGAAGAAGAAATTGAGGCACTCACCGTGTCTTCTTCATTTGGCTGTGGAGAATCCGAAATTGCAGAATTCCCACCACCTCTTTGTAGAAAATCTTCCGCACGTTGCCTCCCAGCCGAACCTCTTGTTGAGAGAATGCAAACAGAAACCGAGAAAACAAAAACGACAACGGTTCTCCATGCATCCATCGACTCTCGAATCAACCTTCCCATTACATTTCTCTCTTTTTATCATTTCATCAAACAGTTTATCTGCAATGCAATCCCGCAAACCCCTACATTTTCAAAAACCGATTCCAACAGGGTATCTCCAAGAACCTTCATTTCTTCAGAATAAAGCCGGAATCTTTACATTAATCAATCAATTTTGAACCAACCCCAGATGAACAGAGCTCAATCGAGCTGCAAATGAGATGATCATGATCCTCATGTTTGATAAGGAGTTTTGGGCATTCATCAGTATTGGTTTTTCATTGATTCTACGTATGAACATGAAAGTGCATGGAATTACGTGGGGAGGATTTCAATGAAATGGGTTTTCTCGTGCATGAATGTGGATGAAGTGGGATTTCTGTTGTTTTGCTTTTCTTGTTTGGAATTGCAGAGAAGGAAGAAAGATTGGGGAGGACAGGTGAGGGGAGAGAGAGAGAGAGGGAGAGGAGGGGGAGAGGAAAGACATGTGGAAAGAGTTTGACCGTTCCTAGTTTTGGAAAAGGACAATGACATGTCACATGTGCCTATTTATATCTGGATTTTTTTTTTGTATCAAAGGCCCAGCAAACATGTCTCCATCTAGCTCTAATATGTTATATATATATATATATATATATATATATATATATATATATATATATATATATGGTAAAGAACTGTTCTCACGTATTATGTGAGAACTTTTTGGTGGGGCCCAATTGTGGGCCCCACCCCTTCATCTGTGGCCCACAAGTTTAATGGCTTCATATTCAAAAAAATATTCAACCATCGATCCAATGGTTCAATCCATTCGAATGTGTGCCAATCTTTGGGATTAGTAACTATCAAAGAGTTTCCTATTGGTTGCTGGGTTCGGATGGATTGCAAGTTGGGCCCTACAAAAAAGTTCTCATATAATAGGTGGGAACTAGTTCTCACTTGAATATTTTCCTATCTATATAATTTGGAAGTAGAAAATATAAAGAGATTGTTCAAATTTTTTTTTAGACTTTATCTATAATTTAAAGAAGTTTTACAAAAAAAATAAAAAGTTTTAAATTTTGTAGAAGACGTCGAAAGGCTTGAACACTTCATATTAGCTGCAAAAGGGCAACGTCCATTTCAAGATATCACAGAATAATTCAATATTTGTCGATGTCATAGAATAATCCCATATGTGAAAAAAAAGGACTTTTCATGATATCAAGGAATGGGGTTGAATTTATGAAGAACAACAAAAAGGTGGCAAAGGCTCTTTACTGTGTTATGAAATGTTTGGGCCCTTTGCCAGTTTTTCTTAACTTTAAGGGGTTTTTCTTCCTGTAAAAATTCCTTAGTTTTAACTTAACAAAGGAGACCACGTTATAGTCAGCTTTTGATTTTTTACGATTTTGAATTAATGCAGGTAAGAGCCATGATTTTAGACCTTTCTTAAGATAATCAAAACTTTAGTAATTTTTAAAAATTGCCCAAATTACTTAAAAGATGTATAAAAAAAAAAAAAACTTTTGAATTTAAGAAAAGAGACGAAGGCCCATTCACTTCATAACAACGGCAGTGTGCTTCCATTCCACAATGTCACAAAATAATCTAACATTATGTAATATTACATGATAATCTTACATGCAAATATTATGAAAAAGGACATCCATGAAATAACAAAATTTCAAGGGGGGCAAATTTATAAGATAAAAAAAAAAAGGAATAAAAAAGTGGTGGTAGGTCCTTTACGCTCTAAAAATAACAGGCCAAAGATTAAGATTTTTATACATTAACCTCATATAATAAGGTGGGTCACACATTCGGAATGGTTCGGATGTGCAGTGAGCAGGTAAATATTTTTCATAAGTATATGTGTTAAAATCATGCAATTTACAATTCTTCTCTGCTCTTATGAACCCACTATTGATTACTTTTATTGGATGTATAGAGCAATAAAATTCAACATTTTTATCATTTTTTGGGATAAATCTAATATATAGTTTATTTGTTAGAATGAGCACATGATTTTGAAAACTTTAATATTATGTAACATGTTGGTTGTTTAAAGTCTTTCTCAAATATCTCGCTAAGAGAAACTTTTTGCCCCTCCTAAAAAAACCTCTAGCTCTACCACTGCTCGAGCAGATATTTAACAAATACATAACTTAGTCATAATCAGGGTAGGAGGTTGGTGTATCCACAATACGCCCAAAATCCGATTAAATTTGAAACTAATTATAAACTCAAACCCAACAAAACCTCCACCCAATCGTGCCCTTATAAGGACGGGCCGGTCTAGTCACCCGTTTAATCCGACTCATTGTCATCCCAAATCTTATAATTAGGTTGAGTTAGCTGATCAATCTATATAGGGGGGTTAATCATGGCAAACTCTAATCAGATTTGTTTTTTTTTTTTTTTTTTTCAGAAAAGTAATCAGCTTGAAACTCATTTTTAAATATGGCTGCAAACAGGTACGACTAGGGACGAAAACCATGTCGTATCCATTTCTGGTTAAAAACCTATTAGATGGACAGGGCCGGCTCAAGACAATTTGAGGCCTAAAGCGACAAAATCCTAAATGAGGTCTCAAATTATCTATTCTTCTTTTTTTTTTTTTAGTTTTGAGCATCTAGATTCGTATTATCTAATAGATACATTTATCATTTATAAATTATAACTAATAATATTTATAAATAAAACGATCACTAACTATAATAAATATACAACACAAGTATGGAATTAAAAAAAAAATCTTAAAATCATAAAACAATTGAATCCGATTTAGTGATTTATCATTGTCGGCCATAAAAATTGTAGATGTAGATGAATTTCAAATTTGATCCAATTTTTTTATTATAAAAAAATGGATTGTATTTGAGTTAGTGGATTATGATTAACATATATTATAAAAAGGACTGACACATATTATCAGAATATATCCACATATATTATTAAAACGAAGACAAAACCATATCAATAAATCTTTAAAGAAGATTGCTTTAGAAATAAAAAAAGTAATTATAGAGAAAGGCAATGTATGAGAGAGACAGAGGGTGAGAGAGTAAAGAGTACGTGAGTTGAAAAGGGTTGGTGGAGAAACGTTCATTTGAAAAACTTCATTGGTGAGGTGGCAAGGAGGTTGGGTTGAGATTTGTTGGGATTATAAAAGACACTGTGTAGAGAAAAAAAATGATGACACTTGGTTTAATGCTTTGTTTAAATGTGAAAACATGGCTTTAATGAAATGTGATACTAATTACTATTATGGGGCCTTGGGAAAATAAAAATTATGACAATTGCTTGAATGCTTTTTTCGAATTTTAAAAGATGATTTTTATGGGGCCTTATTTTTTGGGGGGCCTAAAGCAAGGGCTTTTCTTGCCCAATGGTTGAGCCGGCCCTGTAGATGGATTAGGATCCATGGGGAACAAGATAATGAAAATTTGGTTCTTATTTTTGTTCGGGATCCAAGTAAAAAAAATAGTATCCGGTTCCAATTTCGACTCCACCTACGACTTAGAAATTGGTGCTTAGAACATAACTTATATAAATAACTTGGAGTTCAGAATATTCACGAGTTCACTTGTGCCACTACTTGGGGGCCACAGGGGTTTTAACCGACTTCTCTCTTGACCCCGAAGGGATTGGTCCAACTGAAATGGTTGCAAATGGGACGGTTCCGAATCGAAATCATAGTTGATCGATCCGGACCCGGTTTCAATAAGAAAACTCAGATCCGGTTCCGGAATCGAGTCCACCTAAAGGATTCGAATCTAATTCTAAAATCAATTCTATTTTCTCTTTATTCTTCATTTTTTCTTAAAAATAAGTATATCATTTAACTTATAACATTGCATCAAGTTCACAACATCCAGTATTATACATAAGAATGCCCCAAAAGAATTGGTTTTAAAGTGTAAATTGCAATATTAAAAACTTATATGCCGGGTCCTAGGTCCATAGGTCGGAACCTATATGGATCCGGAATTTAACCCGTTTATCAATTAAAACCTAAATTAGGTGCCTAACACGGACCCGGACCTGTTTATGATTTGGAACATAAAATAGGTTCCAAACCCGATTTTTGCGGGTCGGAAGTTCTGGGTAAACAGAGAATTGGATACCCGTTTGCAATCCTAGTTGGGAACCCACCGGTAGCAAAAAAAAAAAAAAAAAAAAAAAAATCATTGTAAAGAATTTATGAGATAACACCTGCCTTGTGTGTTACATAAGATTGCCTGTTTTATTCCCCCAACACATCCAAAATCACTATCAAGATGACCATCAATCAATGATCCAGATTTACTGATGCATCATTAATCATGCTAATGAGTGATGAGTGATGACTAATGAAAATGCCAGTTGTCTTTGTAACGCGCAAACTGTAAATACATGCATTACGCCAACTTGTTTTAATTTAGAAAGGGCGAGGACAGTGGGGTTGGCCGATGTCGGCACCGGCCCATCGAGAGACCGCAGAATCCGAAAGCGCGGATTCGGATCAAAACTCCATGCACAGTACCTTTACTTTATTCCTACTTCCAACTTCCACCAGCTTTTTAAGTCAACTTCAACCATAACAGTTATATAAGGACAAGCCCCACTTCATTCCCCTCCCCACAACTCTTTCACGCACCAAAATGATCTGTGTTGTTGTGTTTGGTCATTCTCGTTTACATACCCTAACCATCATCCTCTACATTTGTTTTTGGCTCCCACTTTCCCACTTGAAAGAGGCCATACTCAATGCCATCCGGGCAGTTTTTGATCCATTTGGGCCCAGGGAGATGGTTCGAGTAATGGGTCAAGGTGAGACCGATGGGTTCGATAGCATTTCGATGGTGAGATTCGGAGAATTCGAGTGCTCGGCGGATGCGGGTGTCGATGGAATGTGCTCGATTTGTTTGGGGGAGTTTGATAGGGAAGATTTGGTTAGCTGGCTGCCGGGTTGCCGGCATATGTTTCATGCAGCTTGTATTACTAGATGGCTCGACCAGGAGAGGTTCACTTGCCCGTTGTGTAGATCTGTTATTTTTTTAGTGAGGGAGGGTTGACTTGGCTGTTTTGCTTATGTAGTTGTTTTAAAAAGAGGGGGGAGGATTTGGACATTTAGGTTGGCTTTGTATGATGCTTGGCTATATGGAAACCATATAGAAAATATATATATATATATATATATATATATATATATATATATATATGTGTGTGTGTGTGTCCTTGATCTTAAGCTGGGATGATATGCAGAGAGAAGATTAAGTGTATAGCCCTTACAATGAGTCCAATTTTTCCCCCTTTTTTCTCTATGATTTTGCTAGGATGGGTGTGGGTGGTTGCAATTTGCAAGTGGGTTGAAAATCCCAGGTGGGGTTTGAATCAGTGTAATGTGATCATCAGCAATTGTTAATTAAATTAGGTGATATATTCCTTGTCTATACTACAATAGTCCATAACTGTATATATGCTTTTAACCAAAAAAAAAAAAAAGAAAAGAAAAAAGAACTCTATCCCATTTCATTTATTATGTTCCAGGCCCAAGTCAAAGTGCCCCCTTGGGTACAACCAGTTGACTTAAAATCATCGAGGAATTACAAACCCTACCCCTCTGAAATAAGTATCGAATCCTCTTTAAAATTATGAGCCACTCAAATTGCTCAAAATAAATGCCTCTTCTTATGTTCAAGCAATCATTCAACATTATGAGTTATAATATCATGATTTTCAGGGCTTTTGCCACTATCATTTCCCACACTGTAAGGTAATAATAATTTCATGATTCCTAAGGCTCTTTCCACTATCAATTTCAACAATATGTGGGTAATAATATCATGATTCTCATCTTTAATTATGGTCCGCATCTTAATTATATCAGACAGTGTTTGTCTCCCACCATGATCAGTCATTTTTAAATGTAATTTTGGACATAGATGGGTCCCACCTTGAATTTCCAACTTGAGTGATAACATCCCACCAGAATTCCAACATTAGATAAAAGATGGGTCAAACCATGGATACCCAAATTTAGATGGATGCAATCATGACTCCAAAATGCAAAGGTTTTACCATTGCAATTCTCAAAATGACCTCGTTCAATATTAGATGGTCCACACTCCACCATGATTACTAACATTAGATGTGTCTTCCTTTCAATTTCTACCTCAGATTATCTCACTATAATTTCTAACACCAGATGAGTCCCAGTGTGATTCGAACAGCCCTTGGGTCTCACCATATATTTCTAACTTTAGAACTGTCTCTTTTATCCTGTTAAATATGTTTCCAAAGTCCACTGTATTATCACCTTTTATGTTTGCGCAATGGGAGAACTTGTAATAGAGAGGAAAACTATTTTGATTTTATAGGTAATCAGAGGTGGATGCAGTGTCCAACCCCCCAGTGAATTTTTGGAAAAATATATATATATATATATATAATAAGTTAGACCCAATGTAACCAGCCCTCCAGTAAAAAATATTAGGCCTATTCTTTATACATATTATTAGGCACATTCTTCAACTATTAGGGCATCAGAATATGAAAACTCATAGAGAACAATTGTGATAAATAAAGATTTCTTTGTTTTATTGCTTGAAACTATTACATTATATTCGTCCCATATAAATAACCCAAAAAAAAAAATTCGGGGGCGTTGCCCCCAGACCCTCACTACTTAATCGTGCCCCCAGTGAATTTGAATCCTGGATCCGCCACTGTAGGTAATCTCTTTTTGATCATTTCGTGCACACATTTTTCTTACAAAAAATAAATAAAGACGAACTGATTTTTCTAAAATAGAGAGGGTTTCGATTTTCTAAGTGAGGGGTAACAAGCGAAATCCTTTCCTTGCACAAACACACCCTTTTATGTGTATCACCCACCATAATCTCATCATTCATTCTTTCATTTGTGTCAATCAAAATGGGTTAGGCCCATAATTGATGGACGAAATTTGGCAAAGCAAAGGTACGTAGCACATGATTATTACTAAAAGTCTTTTACAATCACAATCTTCTCCTGGAATCCCTCTTCCATAGATCCAAGAAAGGTTGTGGATGCTCAATAAAAGTTTGAAAGACTCTCGGCAAAAGTACTGCCCATCTCTCACGCAAGGTAGAAAAGTAAGGCACTTCCTAACATGATCCTTACTTCCCTACTAAGAAAGACAAAGAACAAAAGTGGAGGGAAATACATGGTTTAAGTAGGGAATGTGCCTGTCATAGTTTTGTGTTAAGAATAATAACTGGTATGAACAAGAAAAGAATATTACAAAACCCATAATTTGATTTTTCTTGAGATTTAACTCCTTTATCTAGTTATTAGACATTATACTAAATGAGACTAAACTTTAGTCTTTAATTTATTGACATCTTGAGTAAGTTTCTACTCAAAACAATATTTTCTTTCTTCTTTTAATCTCTTTGACATCTGAGTTGCACACACTGCAATTTTGATTTTATCATAGGCACCATTGTTGTATATGTTTATGTGCAATCCTTATCTCCTGCATGTGGCGTGCAAGGAAATCTCGATGCGCACCTCACCGTGGGGCCCACCTGGGGATGGTGCTAGGGTGATTGAAAGACCTGGTTAATGCCTACGGCTCATCCGTCTCCAAAGTATGAATTCTATTTGATAATCCTAGCCCTTTGATCAATGCCTCATAAATTCTCACACCTTAAAAAAGTGTGCATGGTTGATCCAACAGTCCGGTCCTTTATATAGGTATAAAAAAAAGGGATCTAAATAATTTAGGGGAGTCTTGTATTTGTGATCCATTTGGATGGGTGATCAAGTGGTCCCACTATGAAGTGTGCACAAAACTGACTCCCTGCAAGAAATTGCCCATGTGCACAGTGGGCACTAGATCAGTTTTGCCTGTGCTTGGATAACTACTTTTGGATAATGACCAAACAATAGTTTTGTATATGTCATTATCTAGGTCACGTTGCATGCACGCTGTATGTCTGTATGTCACAATCTAGGTCACTTTTGGAAAATGACTGCCATCCACTTGTCAGTCTCTATGATTAATCTTAACCTCTTACATTTATTATCCCATCGCGAATTAGCACTTATCTAAATTTGATATTAAACTAAATTTTATTAAACTCTAAAATTGAATCATGCAATTTAGTACCGTTTTAATATGTCTAAATACTAGGATTTGTACAATTTTTGGTCCCCCGGAACAATACTTTTATCTCAAGCAGATGGCTCCTTGTTTTATTGGCTTAGTTAATTAATGGCCCCCAATTTTTAGATAGTAGAAGGCCACTAGGAGACCTTTCAAACCCTGTGAACGCCCATGAATTGCTTTCTTTCAAGCTATACCTAACGTTTGTGTAGAGACAACTTCCATGGAAAAATTAAATTGCCTCATCAGAAAATTCTATTGTTTTTAAATACCTTAGAAAAGGTTTTCGAGGAAGTTATAAATTCATTTTTTGTGCAAAAAGATTTTCCTCGATGAATTAGTGCTAATCTTGTCTGGTGCAGCTGCTGATTTCTTTAATGAAAACTACTGTTTAGTGAAAACTACTGCGTGGGTGGGTCGGTATGGGTGGAGTGAGGGAGAGAGTGAAGAAATGGGGGGTTAGTTTTCCGTGAAAATAGACTTCCCATACCCCCCATATGAAGTCTATTTTCATGTTTAGGAAAGAAAAAGCTGACGTGGTGAAAAGCAGTTTTGCGGAAAATTACTATACCAGGCACATGAAAAAGAAGTTTTGCACAGAGAACCACATCATTTTTAAAAAAAATGAACTACACAAACACGCCCTTATAGCGGGGAATCACAGAGTTGTTCCTAGGGATAGGGCGCTTGCTCCCATAGCTCCAGCAAGAAAATGACTATAGTGACTAAGTAGATATTTCATTTTAACTCTTTATTTGATGGTTTTAGAAGGATGCATGAATATGTCCATGGAATCTGCTTTTGTCATAGTTCCTACATAGCAAGCCGGCAAGTCATATATTGTTTTACCCTGTACGTGCCGTGCACTGTCCTCTATATATATATAAAAAAAAAATTGCAAAGGGCTATTATAAGATAATGGCTTTTGAGCATAGGCTGCACAGTCTCAAAAGTATAGGCCATTATATAAATATGGATTTACTTACCCAAACAATATCCACACGACAATATCAATAAAAATATCACAAAAGACTTTGATAATATTGGTTTAACAAAAGAAATGAAATAGTCTATGGAAAAATTATTTTAAACAGATTCCACATTTATTTTGCATTTAAATTATTCAATTATTAAAAAAATTCTTTTTCGTGACATTTTCCTCACAATATCCCATCAAATATCACAATTTTAAAATTATTATGAAAATACCACGCTCTCTTCTTGGGGTCACTTGTTTCGGCAAAAACCTGACTTACCTAGTACGGGGGGGAGGTAGGGACTTTATGTGCCCTGAAAAACAACCGATTTTCAAAGAGGCTGAATACCCTTCTCAACAAAAGAGTAATAATAACAATCGCCCAATAACATTATGTCCTTTTAAGAATATTGCAAACATGAAAACATCACAAGGAAATCATGTTAGTTTCTTCTCTTTTTTTTTTCTGAATGTTAATTTTCATTGATCAAACTTATGATGGTACAAAAGGGGAAACCCTGATAATTTCTTATTTATAAAAAAATTGCATAATCACGAAAAATGGGTTTACATCTTCGATATATTTTTTACCTATATGATATTCATAACCATATAAAAATTTATTTAAACTTGTACTAAATTATCCCACTAACATATAAAACAAAACACAAAACAAAAGAAAAAAAAAAGAAAAAAAAAAGAAAAAAAGAAAAACCAAGGATTGAGAATATCACGATATTCTCCCCATACGAGAATCTCGAGATAACGGTATTGACGCCGGCCTCGCGCCAAAAAGCCAGCTTGTTTCGGTGTTTCTTGCAACCGAATTTTGACGAGAGCACATGTCGTTTGTTGCCTGTCCGCCACGTGGCACGACATATATTTTTTTTATTTTCGTTATGCCCCCTCTTCTTATTCCACCCAATGAAAAGCAAAGAACAAGTCTTCTCCTCCTCTGCCGCTTACAATTTGCTCTCTGCAACTGCAACTGCATTTGCATTTGCAGTTGCATTTTTACATTTGAGCTCTTCTTGAACAAATCTCGTTTTCCAGAGGAGAGAGAGATGCTAGACGGATTGCTGAATCGTGGGTTTTCTTCCAAATGGTATGAAACTTGAGCTGCAGATCTCTCTCTTGCAATTGTGTTGTCTTTTTTTTTTTTAATCTTAACTTCTTTCTAATCTTTTCTTCATGTGTAGCAAATCTTCGATTAAGCAGCTGAGATGTCGAATAGAGATAATAAAGAGGAAGAGAAATTCCATGATCAGATTCTTCAAAACAGACATTTCAGAGCTCCTCAAGAGTGGCCTTCATCTCAATGCTTATGGCAGAGTAAACCCATCTCTCCCCTTCTTCTCTTTTGCCTGAAAATGCATTGGAATTGGATGAAATCAGTGGGTTTTGGGGTGTTTCATTTGATTTGTGGCATAGCTGGGTCTTGTTTGGAAATGGGTCTTTTTTTTTTCAGTTTCCTTGTTCAGTTGTTCTAGCTCTGAATGGATTGATTCCATCTTAATCCATGTATTTTATATTCTCCAGATGGGTATTCTGCACTTTTGGAATTAGCCCATGCTGGAAAATTAGTTTCTGGGTGTCATTCACTCTCTCTAATGTTGCATGTGCTGCATCTCTGTTTTATGTCTTTTGTGTTTGTGCGCATATTGTTTTGAATTTTTTGTCCCTTGTACATGGTTATGTTTTGCATTGTATCTTGTTGATTGTTTGATGTTTTTGTGCATTTAGTGATTGTTCTTGTATTTGTGCTTCTTTTCTTTTTTTAGTGAAATTCACCTCACAATATTGTTAGAAGCTGGAAGTGTCTATGATACAGATCAAGAGTAGGATTTTTCATTTGATGACAATATTGGAAGGGCACAGCTCTTATTGTTGTTGCTCATTCATTTCCTAAATTGCAAATTCTCTCAAACCACGGATCTAGTGTGCTTGTTCAGGCATTTTTTCCCATTAGAGGATGGGTAGGGTCTTAAGATCAGCATATTTTGGGACCAAAAAAAAAAAAAAAGGAAAATTGTCATCTTTAGTTTTCTTTTATATTCACCACTTCGACATTGGTTTTGCAACAATGGAACAAGAATTAAGTCCTACTTCACAGTTACGATTCATGTACAGGAAATCAAGGAGACTAGCACATGTCCTCCCATGGGTATCAATATAAAGCCATAATCATGTGCCAAACAGAACCTGACATACCTATGATCATGTCAAATATGGAGAGGATTTCATTTTAGATGCCAGTGTTCCAGCATTCCAGGGCCTGAGAGAACTTTTCCTCATTACTGTTCCATGTCTGATATTCGAGATAACAAATTAATTAAAGAAGGAAACCTGATTCCCACAAGTCATACATATATGCACACATATTCTGCGGTTACAAGAATACAAACCATGAATATTTTGTAGTGACTTGTAAAACAAACTGTACATAACAAGAGTTGGCTTATTAGGCTGGCTTTTAAATGTTAAAAGACCTGTGTTGGTTTTTTGAGTACTTATAAAATGTTAAAATTGTTCAGCTGATGTTTTAAGAATCTATGAACTGATACTATTTATAATCCTTGTGGTTGGAAGAAGGGAAACCATGAAAATCATACTCCTTGTCACAGGCTCTTGATCGCTGCAGATTATTATTAATGGATTGCTTTCATTTATTTATTTTTTCCACCTCTACCTCCTTCATAGATTTAATCCAGACCCATGAAGATGATGTTAAGAGGAAGCAAATTTTCTCCTACATGAGCTCCATGGAACTTACTCGGGTCACCTTTGATCAGTGCAGCCCTTTTCACACTCTCTTCATTCTAGGCATGATCTAGCACCAACCCTAAGTTTACACATCAAACCTTCACTCACCATTGGATTGGATCTAAAACAAATATATGGTCTATATTAAGTAGGTTAAATCAAAGGCTAGGATAATATGGGGCTGATTTTTTGGATGACCCTTATCCCTAAAGGTGACCTTTCCATCTATCCTCCTCCTCACTAATAGTCATGCTCTAAGTAGGCTCCATGAGCTGGACTGCATATGAACAGTATCTAATGTGCTAGTGGGCTGTTGAGACTATTCTCTGTGGATGTGGTTCTTTGACTTGTTTTTCATATGGTTAATGATTCAGGTGGTCTTTTTCTTCTTACTTTCCAAAAAGGAAAAACAGGTAGATAATACTATAGAGGCATTGGTTGATAACTAGTCGAAAACATTTATTTGTTTTTGTGTTTATTAACTTCATTTAGTGTATGGTATTGCATATGATGTGAAGTTGGTTGGCTTTATTACTTGGATGATTGTAATTTCAATGGATTGTGAGCCTATGGTTAAATCGTGCATATCTTTGTTGAGCAGAAGTTTTCAATTCTTTATCCCCAATGTGCTTGTAAATTTAATCTCCTGTGCATATTATGCAACAGGCTGAAGGACTTATTGTTGAGATGAACTTGTCCTCCTGTTATGATTTAGTAGATCAATTTTGCGGATCTATATCGGAGAAACTTTCATCCATGCAAAAAGAGAGGTATCCTTTTCTGTAAAACTCTAGTTCGGATGAATACATGTCCTCACTAATCAAGTAGACTCCTGGATAAACTCGTTCCCAACACTGGCATACATGCTTATTTTATCTATATGTTATATTTAGAGAAGATGTCATAATTTATGAAAAGAACTTGTAAATGGACGCAAAATGTCAGATCTTACCTCAAAGGAAATGTAAACAGAAAATGTTCATCCCTAGATAAGTCATGGATATGGCATAAATACTGCTGAGACGTGGATTTCACTCATAAGAGTGAAGCACTGGATATATCTAAAGACATGTTGTTTATTTACCTTTGGCTAAAGGCCGAAGCAAACAGGACAAAATCATGTCTATATGAATAAGAACATAATAACAAATTAAAAAATAAACTCAAGAAATCTCATCCATAAATAGTTCTGTTGTGTATCTCTGGACTCTGGCAACTAAACACTGGCACTAGAAAATTACCGATGAAATGTGAGCTCTGATTTTCTCTACAAGCTTTGACTCATTTTCGAAGATTCTGTTCCTTGGCAACTGAATGCTGTTAAGAATTTCCTATGTATATCCACCACAATTTTGTTTCGTGTTAGAAGTATATGCCACATTTTTTTCCTTAACCCAACTGGTACATGCAGCCAAATGAAGGCCCTGCTTTCTACTAGATGAGTCAATAAAAGCCAAAAAGAAAAAAAAATTGGAACATGAATGCATGTCACGACCCGGGCCCGAGATCGGACTAATCGGGGCCTAACCCGGATCGCGATGTCATCATACTTACTCCCGTAAATCTCGAATTAACCGAAGTTAAGACGAAGACTCACAAGGGATCTAACATACATACTTGTCAAATGTACATTTTTGCGGAAACATATACGTACATTGACAATAATTGACTTTACATTACAAGTAAAGTTCCCATATACAAAATATAATCCAATGAAGTCCACTATTGCATATTCACAATACAATGCAGGGGACATCTAATTACATTTCAAAATGATATACAAAAGTATCTATCAATGAATTCCCAAAATAATCTCAAAACATTAAAATCAACGCTCTCCGAGCTACGCCCACTCGGCTAAACCTCCTGGAGGTATCGGATGGGCCTCCTCCGCACGCAGCGCGGCCTCTGCAAGACCGGGAGGGGCAACTGGGCCTGTAATGCCATCAATAACACTATAAACACGACGGTTCAACAATGTATAAACACATTTATGATAACACATGCTAAACTTGTCCATTATCAATATAACAACTCTAGACTCTTACATCTGGATTAATGCAATATCATGTACAGTGTAGCCCATTGATACTCAATGGCTAAATTTACAAATACAATAGTATTACTATTATTCAGTTCATTTCATTTATTTCGTGTCATTTCGTTTCATTTCGTGTTTTCCAACGGAAGAAACTTAAGCGCGAGGCGGAAAGGCAAACCGTTCATGGCCTGGCTTTATTTCACTTTCGTTAATCAATTTAATTAAGCACAAGGCGGAAGGGCGAAACATTCCTGGCCGAGGCTTCAATATTGTTTCAGTTTCCTTACATGGCTTATCAATTCATTGACTTTTCAGTCTATATGTGGGATCTACCAGTGTCTTGATCAGAGATCACTGGCATCACCACGGAGCTCCGGAACACCCCAATCATCTGCTGCAGCAGGATTAATCATTATTCATTGCATTTATTCATTGTTCAGTGGTTCAGTGTATTCATTCATTGTTCGGTGGTTCAGTGTATTCATTCATTGTTCGATGGTTCAGTGTATTCATTCATTGTAGACTCAAGGGGATTAGATGAATCTTTAATCATTCACGGTCCTACTTGTCTCTATTCCAATTTAGACAAATTCTGGGTGTAATTATTAGTTACTAAATGCACGTGTTATTTTCGATGGACATCACATTTTCATTTACTATGTGCATTTAGTCCCCAAAAATTTTCCACCCACAATATCAAAATCCACTGGACTCAAACTGAGTCCCACAATCGATCGGACCGTTAGATCCGATCGATTGGACAAATTTTTGCTTACAATCTCATGTTTGGGCCAGTATCAGGTTCGCTCGAGCGGATCCAAGTTCGCTCGAGCGGACCCAAACAGAACATTCATCGCACGAGCGCACCTAAAGTTCGCTCGTGCGGACACTTTTTCGCGTCAGACAGTAACTGGTTCGCTCGAGCGAACTGTCCAGAACTCCATTTCTGGAACTCCGAACTTCACTCCTTCATTCATTCACTTCAACCACCATTTACATACACATTTAAGGATCTCCAATCCTCCCCTCATTCATCATTTAATACACCATTAGCACTCCTATTCCATCATTAATACATCATAATATCCATAGAGCTCAAACAAATCCATAACATCTTATTTCTACAACAAAGAGGGTTTGAAAACCCACTCTTGCAAATCATAGCTCAATAAACTTGTAGACTAGCATTTTGAATCATAAATGAGCATTTATATTTGTCTTTAAAGCCTATTAGCAAGAAACCCCTTTGCTAGCTTGACTTTAAGATGAGAAATCCCCAAATCCAAACCCTATTTCCATAAAAACACCAAAACACAAACCCTATGAGTTAAATGAGCTAGGAATCACTCCTAACCATTCATCATAACTTGAAAATCCTTTGAAAGCTCCAAGTACTTACTTGTAGTGTGAGTAGGGAGTTCTTGAGCTTCTCTTTCAAGTCCCAAATACTCCACAATGGAAGACAAGCTAAGGAAGAAGATAATGTTTCTCCAAAACCCACTTGAAATGCTCCCAATCTCTATATCTTTTGATGAAGGAGGATGAAAGAAAGGAAAAGGGAAAATGTTGCCTAGGGTTTCTCTTTACAATGGAATGAGGAAAGAAAGAAATAAAAAGGGCTTCATTCCTCTTATATAAGCTTCCTTTTTGCATTTAAGTCCATTCCACTAAGGGTATTTACGTTCTGAGTCAAATGAAGGGCCACTTGACGAAATCCTCGCCAAACGGCTTCGAGTCTATTATGAAAGTTAACGTACTCGTCGAGATACACGTGTTGGTATCAAGAGTTTCCGTATTCGACAAAAATACTTATAAATCCGTATTTACGGAAAAAGGCCTTGTTCTCTTAGTTTGAGTCTAAATTCTCATTAAATCCATTCAATCCCCTTCCTTATCATTTCATTAAGCTTAATTCAATCATTTGAGACTAATCTCATCGAGCTTAGCCATTGGCCATCATTAGCCTCATTAAACGTGATTAATTAGCATTAACTTCAATTAATTAGAGTTAATCTTGATTAACTCGGGGTGGGGTCTTACAATGCATTAGTTATTATGTGGCATAGAGGTTGTTTATTGATTTTTTTGACAAGCAATAGGGTGTGTTATGTGTAATTGATTAAAACAAAAAAGATATTTCTCGATGTTGTTTGAGAACATCGAGAAAGAGAGTCTCCCTCTCAGGCTTCAGTGATGCAGATCTGAGACTTAGGAGACCCAAAAGAGGGGAACCACATCAGAACCAAGGGTCCACATGTAATGAAACTCATACTATGGGATTCTTGGATCTTTTCCATGAAACCGTCCCATTAGAATTATCAATTCTTTCTTCTTTTGATAAGAGTCCAGTTACATTTGGGAACTGCCTATTCAGGTCATATTTATTGTTGTATGTCTTCCTTCCATGGGTCCTTACTACTTCTTTTAATCTTTTGTCCACGATGTGTTGAACAAATGAAATTATTTTTGTTCATTTATTTATCTGTTTTCTGAAATTTAGGAAACCTAGTATGAGAACCTCATCTTGAATCACTAAGAAAAGGTAACCAAATGTTGTTGTAAGTAGGAAAATATTCCTGCCAACCGGAAAAATCAGACATGAAGTTTGCAATGTACAATTAGCTGCCACCAGACTAGGGCAACCATAGTTACCTAATTCGTAATTTGCTGGATTCGCATTTGAATTCGTAGTTCACAGTTCAATGCTTGCTTGGATTTGAAAATTTGATCGGGTAGGTTCATTTGATTCGCTTAATTCGCAATTCGAGTTCGACGAATTCAACATAAGAATTTGAATATACAAGAATAAATGGGTAAAATCATAAATTTATTATTTAATCAAATCCAATACAAACTCAGATTTGTGTGAAATGGCCCACCATCAAGTAACTTGGGAACACTAATTTTTATACATGTTTGGATTTTATAAATGGGCCCCAATGATGGATGAATAGAAATTACTATATCTATTCTAATATTTAATACAGATACAGTAAGAGACGTGTATTCGGCTTCCACAAGAGTTTCAAAGATTCACACAATACCACGAAGAGGATGGAGTGAAGGAAATTGAAAAAAAAAATGAAATATAGAAAAAGTAAGAAAGATAAGACTCCATCAAAACTCATGAGGCTCTAAATTGGGGGCCATCTTTTGAAATCTAACTAGGTCAATATATTTACCACTTAATAAGTATTCTTGAAATATGGTTTCATCATTAAATTGACTGGTATAAATCACATAAATTTTAATATATTATAGTATTGACAAGTTTATGAGTGATTAATCTTACCGTGGCCGGCGTGGGCCCAACTCTTTTTAAGATGAAATTTAGCTAAATCCTATTTGTATATATAAAAGAAGTCTCATCTTCTTGAGTTTTGATTTCTAATTGAGTGGGCCACACAATGAGCCTCACAAATTGGGTGCTGACATGATGTACTCTACTCTTCAGTAACTTTGTGATGGGATTCATTGGAAGACACTTGACAGGTGATGAGAAGACACTTGACAAGAGAGAGGCTCACCTTCCTACTTTCATGAAGACCATTGAGTGTCTTCCTTTCCTTCGTCTTTTAGTTCTGGGCATTTATTCTTCTTGTACCACCTTTTCATATAGGAACGAATTGCTTCGAACAGGAGAGTTTGGAAAACTCCAAATCCAACGAATCAAATCCCATATTGTTCTATTCGAACAGTACGAATTTTGGCTGTGATTAGATCGAATCAGGTAACTATGAGTGCGACACTTCACCAACACATCCTTCTATCCTAGACACTTTCTGTCAGACTCCTCTTTTGTCGAACTAGAGTTCAATGTTGTCAGAGAGAGATGAGAGCTCTCTCTCTCTCTCTCTCTCTCATATGAATGGATCTAGGCAGAAATGTTTCTGTATAAAGGCTAAAGTGAAATTACATGGAGATAGAAAAAAATTACACATCGTTGTTTTCCTTTCAATTCAAGTTGGTCATAATGAAACCTGATACAAAAAATGTCCTTTTTTTATTTATTCTGCTTAGGGAGTGTCCTAAAGAATGCAGGGAAGCTGTGTCAAGTCTAACATATGCTGCAGCTAGATTTGCCGACTTACCAGAATTACGCGAGCTCAGGAGCATATTTACAGAGCGATATGGGAATATGTCTGCATCATCTGTAAACCTAGAGGTGTGGTGTGGATTCTAAATGTAAATCCTGTGCTTCAGCGATCCCTTCCTGATATGTAAACCACCTTTTTCTGTTTCTGTCAGTTTGCTCAGAAATTAGCAACCGAACCTCCCTCAATGGAGCAGAAGCTGCATTTGATGCAAGAGATAGCCCAAGAGTTCTCTATAAATTGGGATTCGAAGGCTTTGAAAGAGATGATTTCTACTCCCTTGGTTACTGCACAGGTAAATCTGTCTAAAAGGCACTCTCATGAAATAACTGTAACATTTTTAAGGATCCTTGTCCATGCACACTATAAACAGATTTTTGTGTACCTTTTTCCATGTCCCCATGTTTTAGCTAGAAAAAAAAGAAGTGTCAAATCATTGTGGACTATGAGGGAAGACGTGTCATGTGAACGTTGATCTTTCTGCAGGATCCACTAGAGAAACTTGAGCCCTCACAAGATAGCAAGGATGAAAAGGTCAGCATGATGGATAAGAAAGATTTTTCATCTCATGGAGAGCAAGAGAGAACTCTAGGAACCAGGTTTACGACAAGAGAAGATGTGAACACAGACGGCATAGACATCCATTCTATTAAGAATAAGAATGATCCTAGACCATTTGAAACCAAAATGTCAAACCAGGAGGAACCACCAGAAAATGTGAAGCCGTGCTTGAAAAACATAATCCCTCCCTACGTCAAACCGAGAGGAAGCAAATATGGAACAACCACTTCAGACATTTCAGATGGTGATTCCATTGCTAATAAGCTCCCTGATCAGGACCACCCAGTCATTGACTCAAAGCCTAAACCAAGATCTGTCCGGAGGAGACCATTGAAACCACCAGTCATCGACAATGATGCCACTGCAGTAGGCACTGAAAATGACAGTGGCAGCTCAAATGATCAGAAAGCCCATGGTGCACCAGAGTGCATCTCCACATCCTTTGCTGATCATTTAGAAAGGATCAAGGAAAGGTTTTCGATGAACATTCGTAGGCAGTCGAACCAAGAAGACAGCAAGCTAAACGCAGGGTTGAATGCTCCTCATCATGTTGCTGATGCTAGCAATTCTCTTTCATCTCGAAAGGATGACGCAGCTTGTTCGAATTTGGATTCAGTTCCTGCTCATACCAGGGCGATTTCTCTCCCACCTGAGCCCCTGGCTTCAACAAAGGTAGCAAAGATACCCGTTCGTGCTGCGACTTTTCATCCTGATAATTCAAGTGAGGAACATATACATCCAAAGCTTCCAGATTACGATGATTTGGCAGCCAGGTTTGGATCATTGAAAGGAAGACGTAAAGGGTGAATAAAGGCAAAAACAAGATCACTGTTTGATCCTTTTCTGCCATCTCCAACATGTTCATTGTAATCTTGCCCACATTGTGGGGTACCCTTTTCCTTGTCTGGATGAGACATTCTATGGGAAAAATGACAGTTTCATCAATGAAATAGTCAGTTTTTTTCTCATTCATGATTGGTTTACTGCTTGTATATCCGACTTTAACATCTTGTTTAGTTCAATTGCTAAATGAAATTTAAGTTAGAGATCCACACAATGGCTGACGTCCAATGTTAATCTCCCTTCACTCTGGTTGAGGGAATTAGCAAGATTCCTAAGATCAAATGATTACATACTGCAAACAGAAAAAGTAGGAATTCAAAGAAATCCAAGTACAAAGAAGAAACAGACAAAAATACTGTGGTAAGTAAAAGTGAACAGGAACTATATAAGAACTCGGGTAGAATTGTAGAAGGGAGAAGAGTAGCAATTCTCACTACCTCTTAAAAATAGGACATACTATATTTTCTGAACAAGAACGAATTGCTATTTCATTTAAAATCAAATACCAGTTTTGTGTAAAAAATGAAAGTTTCTAATAAAATATTATTGTTAAAAAGAATTCCACTCCAATTGGAGTTATTTTCATAATTAGATTGATTACTCCTGAGACATTTTACTTAACTCTCCATTTTCTAATTTCAATCATGTGTTGTACAAGTTACCAATGTGACAGTGGATATGACTCTTGTAAGTGAAGATTTTCCTTCAGGGCCTGTTTAGGTAAGAGTTTTTTTTATATACCCCTTTAAGGTTTATATAAGTTGTAAATAGGCCCTTGTGGTTTTAGTATTGGTATATAACCTCTGCCTTTTCGTTTTAATGCCTTCCATGTTCCTAGAATCAGTAGTCCCAATAAGAACAGGCACCCACCAAGAGTTTTGTATTAAATTTTTTTTTTATTTATAAAAATGATAGATTTGCCCATACATCCATTAAACAAAAATGAGTGTCATCATTTAGAAATGTACTATTTTTTTTATTCCAAGTCCCAATGGTCTCTCTCTCAATTACTCTCATGCACAAGAATCCTAATCATGTTCATCGAAACTTTCATCCATCCAATAGTAAGCCGTGCATAGATTGGTTCAAATATAACCAATTATAAGTACAAGTTATGATCGATTTGGATTTAATGAAATGGGCCATGTATTGGTAAAAATGGGTTTATTTATTGTTCCGCTCTAGTTTCTGCCAATCTTACAAGCTTAAGAGAAAGATAAATCCAATCTTTTCAAATTATGCATACAGGGATAAAAAGATCCATGGGCAAAAGAATCATTTTACTCTAAAAGCTTATTGTGATTGTAAAGCTACTAATTTTTGGGATGGGGAAAAAGGTATTAAAATGAAAATGTAGGGGGGCATATGTAAAAACTGAAACTAAATGAGCTCTTATTTACAAATTCTAAAAAACTTAGGGAGGTACATACAAAAAGCTCTTTAGGTAAAGCTATGGAAGCAGAAATGAAAGTTGTGCGGAATATTTTCATAGAAGTAGGGATTTTTTTCACGTCAAACAACCAAAATTAGAAAACTTGCCTTGTGATGGAATAGGGCTTGATAGTGATCTCTTCTAAAAAAGAAGGTTTGACTGTGATCTTGTGTAGTTTATTTCGTTTCAGTCCTTTTCAAAGCGAAGCCTCATATGGAGTGTTGAAACAAATATAAAAAGAAAAAGTTAACAGACAACGTGATTTATTAGACGAAGATCATTAGAAGTAGAATCTTGCCTACCAACTTCTATTCCTATCATTGTTGTCTGATAGTTTTCTAACAAAGTGAATAAGCAATAACACATTAGTCTAATAGTAATTTGACACGGAACAAGGAATAATTCAATTAATATATATATTTTTTGGATAAACTCCCCTGTAGTCCTAGTGTGGTAATACAGTTTCGAACCCACAACATCCGGGTGCAAACCGTGATCTTAGGCCAACTGAACTAGCCCTTGGGATTAATCAATCAATATATATACACATACAAAATTACAAAGCACCAGAAAAAGCCTAATAAAATAGAAGACAATACACAACAAAAGATGGATGTTTCGAACCTAGGTCCAGTTCTTTTGGAGCCGTGGCCCAGGCTTCTTGATTTGGGCATCCTTCACATGAATTTGATATGGCATGGATCTGATTTCCTTTTCTTAGGGCGGTGAGGTGCAGGGGAATGAAGTGGAGAGACTTCATCA
This sequence comes from Umbellularia californica, assembly GCA_028538565.1. NCBI lineage: Eukaryota > Viridiplantae > Streptophyta > Magnoliopsida > Laurales > Lauraceae > Umbellularia > Umbellularia californica. Next base: position 74,409,306 of record JAPQWN010000006.1, on the reverse strand, counting down.
GCTGGCCCAAGAACAGATGTACAGAGAACATAAACATGTCTTGCATCCAGTGGACCCCACAATCAAGTGGGCCATGGTGGCGGTGGTGTAGACAATTTGGCAGGGGTGACACATGAGCTTATTGAGTTTAAAAATCGGTGTTGTCTTTCGTCTTTTCAGTACAAAATAAATGTGTCACCCCCTGATTGGTACAAACAGGGATCGGGTTCCATGGGAGAGAGAGTCGAGAACATGCAAGGGCAACCTTCGAAGCATGAAATTGGCAAGTGGCATCCATCCCATGCGGGCCCCACAAGAGGACAGGAATGGGCAAATGTCAACAATCTCTGTGCCCTGCCATCTTTAGGATGGGCGGATGTAAAACAAAAACAAAGAGTATGCGAAACAATCTCTGTAATCTTGCATAGAGATTTCATCTAAGTGGGACTCAGTGGGCTCACACACTCATACAGACGTCTGTTGCTGCTGGTGAAAGCTGATCTAAGAGTATGCCAGCCAAGTGGGCCATGGGTGTGGAAAGAATTTGTTAAGCAGGTGAAAGCTGCACAACTTCTTCTGCTAAAGATGCTGTGAATCATTGGCAGTAAGACCCAGGTTGCTGTTGCTTTTCAAAGAATTATGCTTTGGCAGATATTGTGCGTGATCCATTTGCAGTATAAATCTAGTAAACTGAAACACTTCAAGGCCTTTGAATATAAATGACTGACCAATCTAAAGCCACAACATAAAATATCCAAATAAAAGCATGACCCCATAAAATATATGTTATCTCATAGGGGCATTTCACATTCAATTTAAAAGATACAACACAAAAACTCTAAATTCAAATAAGAGCGGTGAGAAAGGTCTCCAATGCTTATTGTAGTGTACGTAGCTGACTCGCACATCTTATCCCCTCTCATGCAAGGACAAGAATCACTGGTACTAGCTAGTGACTGAAGAACCACACACCATTGATTATATATTTAAAACCTCCAATGCTTTTTTAAGTTCTTTCTCCATCCCTTGAACTGAACACAAGGAAGAAGAAGATTAGCAAACTCAAACTTGTGCAATTATCTTTGCAGTTGTGATCATGTCTTGACTTTTGGGCAGACAAAGAGAGGGGGGTCCTTTGCCAGAGTCAAACTCAGCTTATCATTCATCAACAGCTCTTCTGGATGCACCCCACCTGGGAGGTTCCATTCAAAACAGTGCATAAGAGAGCCCAAGATCAAAGGAATGGTGCGGCTAGCCAGTGGAAGCCCCACACAGATCCTCCTCCCAGCCCCAAAGGGTATGAACTGGAACTGGTTCCCATTGTAGTCCATGTCCGAGTTGAGGAATCGGTCCGGGTTGAAGATGAGTGGGTCTTTCCAGGTACTGGGGTCTCGGCCGATGGCGTAGGCGTTGACGAGGATCTCGTAGTCTTTTGGGATGGTGTAGCCCATTACTTTGCAGGTCTCGACGGCTCGGTGGGGGAGAAGGAATGGTGCTGCTGGATGGAGCCTCATGGTCTCTTTTATGCAGGCTTGGAGGTAGACGAGTTGAGGTATGTGTGACTCTTTCACTGAGTTGCCTCGGCCTACTTGCTCATTGAGTTCTTCCACTACTTTGGCCATGATTGGTGGGTGTTTTATTATCTCTGCCATGGCCCACTCGATGGTTGTGCTGCTTGTCTCAGACCCGGGGCCGAATGTTTCCTGATATAGCAGTCATTAGAAATTCTGATTAGAAGAGACTAGAGTCAATGCCATTTAAAAAATATTTTTAAATTTTGATAATAATATAAAGGGTCTACAATAAGTCTCAATTACATTTCAATCACCATTTTTAAAAATCAAATCTAGCTACCTATTAAATTGTTTAGAATGCAAAAGTATCTTGTAAAAGATAGGTGACTCGGGTCAGCTGGTGAGCTTGCCATTTATTTCATTTTATTTGCTCGAGGGCTTTGACTTTAATTTATTTGACTTGATCCTTCGGTAAAATGAGGTGACGCTCACTACTAAAGAGTCAACTCGTGGAGTTTTCCAGCTTGTTGAATTTTGAAAGCAATTTACTGACATGGTTGAACATGGTGGACAAGAAATCGAACTAATTCATGATTTCAAAGGGAGCATATGTCTGTTCCATTTCATATGAGAAAAAAAAAAAACCATGAAACCACTTTCAGCTCGATCCAACCATAAAACTTAAATAATAATAATAATAATAATAATAGGAGGAGGAGGAGGAGGAGGAGATGCTCACCAAAAACATGGCATTGATCTGTGCATCATTGAACCCATTATTGAGCAGCACTTGCAAGAAATCATGCTTCTTCTCAGCCTCTTCCTTCTTCATCCCTCTCCTCTCCTCCACAAAGCTCTCCCACAGAGCATTGCACTGCTTCATCCTCTCCACACAAGCCCTATTCAACCCTTGAACATCCAACCCCCCAAGAAATGGATAAAAATCAGCCAAGTTCGGACTTGCACCAATCACCAACAGCTCCCTTATCAACCTTTGCATCCCCACCTTATCCCCCTTATCGTTAAAATCAAACACATCCTTAGAAAACACCACGTGGCCCAAGATATTCAAAAGGGTCCCAAACACCCCATCAGTGAGCTTGACCGCCTCACCTTCCTTTCGGCTTAGAAAGTTGACCAGCTCAGAGACCTTCTCTTCCCTGCTCCTCATCTGGGCGTCGAGCATTTTCGTCGAGAAGAGCTCGACGCGCGAGACCCTTCGCAGCGCCTTCCAGTTCTCGGTGCAGTCAGCCCACACCAGAGAGTGTTGGATGTGGTTCTTCATGCGGAGGCTGTGGGGGATATATCTGCCCGAGAGCGCTCGGTCATGGTTCTTGAGGACTTGCATGGCCGCTTCATGGGTGTTGGCCATGACTATGGGCTGGAGACCAAACCGGAGGAGCATGAGCGGGCCGTGGGTGCGACCAAGCTCGGTGAGGGCGAGGTGGGGTGCCTTGTTTAGCTTGGCGTTCACGTTGCCCATGATGGGCCATGCAAAGGGGCCTGGTGGGAGGTTCTTGTGTGATGGTCTAAGCACAAGGAAGAAGATGACTGGTAACAGGAGGAGGAGGAGAAGGAGAAGAGCATCCATGTTCCTTGGAAGGAATAGGAGCTGATGAGTAATGGTGTGTTTGCTGAAAGGTTTGAGTTTCATTGAGATATATATAGAAATGGATGGTGGGGTGAATCCAAAATAAGGTAATTAATACATGTGATCGATGACTTTTTTCCCCTAATGTTGATAGAAAATGCTTAGCTCCCAGATGAGATCAGTTCTGTTTGAATTTGTTGGGTGAAAGATCATAAAAATATTAATATTGATTGCAATAGTTGGATTAAAAAATAAATAAAAGTGATTTACAAATGTTGAAACTCACTTCAAATTACAATTAATTAACATGGCGCCGCACACAAATTAAGATTGGACTCAGCAGGTTGAAATAATTAATTTACTATTTGTTTACGTGTCCCTCGGGCCATATCTTAATTAGAGAAATCTTGAGTTAAAGAACGAAAGTCTGCAGTGGGACCTACCTATTGAGAGTATGAGTCGCTCAAAATAATAGCATTTCTAATAAATTGGGTATTTTAATAGGAGTTGGTCCGGTTATTTATAAGATTGATCAATTGATGAAAAATATGATAATGAATATTAATGCATAAGAATGTATTAATACTCTTTGTCAATCTAACAATATTGTCTCTTTGAGCAATAGCTAAAGTAGCTCCTATGGACCAATTCTTATTAAGGGAACATTCATGTGCATTTATATATATATATATATATATAATTGTTCGTATGCTAACAAATAAGGTACTCATAGAAAGTTAATGTTAAGATGAGTAAAAAAACAAATAAGAATATCCACGGGGTCAAGCCGCCAAATCATACCATCTCCAACTTGCCAAATTTCACTCATTTGGACCAACATCAAATTTATTAAGGTCTTCTTTGTAAGCATCAAATTGAATTTTTAGAAATCTTAAGAATCTTTTTTTTTTCCCTAAACTTGAAGAAACAAAGATAAAGATTCATAAAAGTTCTTCAAATAATATCTCCTTCGATGAAGAATTAGTACCTAAAACCTATCAGAAAATGTTATCCAACAAGTTGGCTGCATGTGCAATGCAGCTCACCTTTGATCATTGCATTTGCAGCACCTTCGATACTCTTGTTATCCCATTATTTGGCATCAGCCCAATCTTACACTCATTAAATCTTCGCTCTTAGTTGGATTGAATCACAAAAAACTCTATTCTTAAGATGCCTTATAATATAGTGTGCTCATTCTTTGGTTCTTCCTTGTCATAAGGAGACCTTTCCTTTGCCCTCCTTGATTTGATACATATGCATCTAAGTGGACCCAGAGGTAATCTCACAGCATCCTCCCCCCATCTATATCACCTAACAAAACAAATTCTCATCCTCATATTCTTTGCAGAATAAGATTTCTAGAAAATCAGCTTCAGGCACGCAAAGAAACAGCCCTTTCAGTAAGCAAATGACTATTCGAGTTTCAACTCAACATTTGCTTGCTTTCTCTGTCCTAGTATGAACCACTGTACTAATCTTTTCCTTTGTGTGCTGTCCATAATAATACTCATGAAACCAGGGAAAAATCTATGCATGTTGTTTGGGTAGAGAAATCATCCACGAGGGTCTCGTGACTGACGTGCATATCGTGGTTTTCTGTTCGGAAGGTTACTAAAATACAATATGGAATACAAGTCGCAGAACAAAAAGTGCCAAAGGAGTGGGAAAGTGTGAAAAACAGGGAAATGAACAGTTACCAGTTGCACAGATGCCTGTCCCCTTGCTTTCACTGGATGATCACTAGAATAATCTGGAAATCATCATTTACACACATGACTGACTTCAACTCCTTTGAGATGTGGGCGGCAGTGGATTGGGCAGAAATATTCAAGTGGGACCCACCTTCTCAAATTAAGCCACATTCATTTCTTCATGTTGTTTTTATTTCTTGTTTACAGTAGGGAGTAGTGGTTGATTGATCACTTGTAAATTAATAGATTTGCTGTCTTTTTGTTTTGGTGCTTAATCATGTGTTTTAGACTTGATAAATTTGGTGGTGACTGGTGAAGCCTAATTCTTATTGGGGTGAAATTTGGTTGAGCCCCATGATCCACCATATATAACAAATGTTTCCGCATTTCGGATCTACAACTAGGTCCTGTATTAGTGTGACTGTATGAGGGTCTCATTTCCCCTTGATATATGATACCATTCACAATTGAGAAATTAGGGGGATAATCTTTTAAAATTATATATATACACAGATGGAGAGTGCACAGGCCACATGGAAGCACATATATAGGGTTTTTATGGTTCCTTTGGTGATAACTCAGTTGGCGAGGGACATGGTTGTGTGAGTAAAAGTACGTAAGTTCAAATATATATATATATATATAGCGAGAGATAGAGATCTAGAGAGAGAGATAGATGATTATTTTTACCCATTTGTCCTAAAGCAAGAGCATGGACGCTTAAAATCAAAACCTATCAGCGGCTCAAATTCACCATCTCAGAACGGATGGCTGGTAAGGTCTCCACAACTTGGTTATTGATGAATGATAAACAGACACGCCTTCTTCTGTGGGGCCCACTCAAACCTTGTTCTTGTTTCAAAACTTCAAAGTTTTAATCTAAATGGCCTGCATTGGGACTTATCAAACAGATCAAACGTATTAAAATGTCATGTGCCACAAAAATGGCCCCACTAAATTTATGTAAGGTTGTCCCTATATATATAAAAACCCAAGAGGAGATTTGAAAAGAAAAAAAAATAAAAAAGAAGTGCTGATCCAATCTTGCTAGCGCCAGGTCCAAACCCCCTGCCTTAAAGCCCCCATTCAGGGAAGGCATTTTTTTTATAAAAATAATGCACACCCTTTGACCAACTAACTCAATCTTTAATTTATTGTTTTTATCTAGCCTTCCAAAGTTCCAACTACCAACTTAAAACTTTTGAGGTTTTATAATGTAGCTGCCCAACATGCACTTACTTAAAGGCCTGATGAGAACAAAGGGGTGCGCAGCCCTGTTTTGTCACCTAGCTATTTAGGAATCCGGATCCCCTGTTTTGGACGAACCAGGGGGGACGCGCGGAGGCAGAAGGGGGACAGACCAGGGGTGACGCGTGGGGGCGAAAGGGGGGGGGCTGGGGAAAGAAAACTTGCTATTCTCTCTCCTCCTCCCCGCATGTGGCGACCTTTGATTCGTCCAAACAGGAGCCCTATTTGGACGAAATCGGGGATTCGTTTCCAGCTATTTAGAGGTCGGGTACCCAAGAAAAAATAACTCAAGGCCTGTTATTTCAGAAAACTTGATGCAAACACTGCTTTTAGGAATTAATTGAGTTACTAGTTGATGGAGCCCGTACAACTAGACATTCCTGTTGCAGCCAATACAAGCAGAACCTAACATGAACAACCCCATCATGTGGAAATAACGGCTTCAAGAATTATCATCATATGACTCTCTCTCTCTCTCTCTCTCTCTCCATCATCATCTTTTATTAATATGATCTTTTAGTAGGCTTTCTCCCCTTTTTACCCTTTATTTATCTCTGTGATCAAGAACCATCTGATCTTAAAGCCTGTTTGGCAAGTTTGATCTTTTTTTTTATATTTAATTTAGATATATTTCAATTAAAAAATAGAGCTATTTCAATTACATACTTTTTATAAGTAAATTGCTTTGTATGTCTTTGTCAACTGAAGAAATTTTATCTTATAGTTAAAAAGAATATATGAGTGAAGTTGCATATAGTAAAAATATTATGAGTATATAATATATAGTAAAAGGTATATATGCAAACTTATCATATAGTAAAAGTTATATGTGCAATTTTGAAATAAAAACAAAAACATCGATCTGATTTTTATAGCTATTCAAGTCTATTTGAAAAGGCTATATTTTGTTAGTTTTTGAAAAACGAGCAACCGGGCATTCACATAAACTTTTCTCCAACAGTAAAAAAATCTGTGATCCCCTTTTTGGGTAAAGCTGTGAACGCGTACAAAGGGAGAAGAGAGCTTTACCAGATCTTTTTAATAAAAGATACTCCTTGTCTATGTAATTTGTATCTAGAGATTAAACAAAAACCTCACAATAAACTTTCATATTTCCTTTCATTTTTAGCTATCTAACTGTTTGTACGTATTTTTCAAGGAGAACATTCATGTGCATCCATCCCTCACCATAGGATGAGAGACACTTACATAATTGGAAATATTCTCATGCAAAAGAGGAAAAGCCATATATGATCATATGCAGAAAAAGAATGTTTATGTACAAAGAGAAAAAGTCATGTAAGTGTTCCTCACCCTATGGTGAGGGATGGATGCACATGAATGTCCCCCATTTTTCAATATCCACAAAAGAAACGGAAGAGGAATGAGATTTGAGGAACTTTCGGCATATGTAATCTAGAGAAAATAGAGGTAGAGAAAATTATATACAATTTAAATTGATACCGTAGATGGTCTTTTCTCCTTCTTTTTTTTTTTATAATCTTTCTGCTTGTTGGGCTTTCACTATACATCCAAATGCACCCTTCATTTTCGAGATTTGGACAGAAGTAGACATGAGACAAGCCAAAATATGAGTTTTTAGATAACCATTGGTTGGTAATAGAGGTTGAAATTATTCTAAGATGACGAGTCAGAGATTACATGATCAGCATTTACTGCACTGCATCCAAATTCAAGCTGTGCTTTTCTGACCAAGCAATAGCCATGAATGAGTCGGTCATGTTAGTAAAGTATGCAATGTATATCACGATCTTTCATAAAAGCTGAATAAAACAGGAATAAAGAACTACTAACACCCAAAACGAAGATAAATCACTCTTAAAAGTCTCAATCATTGAATTTGTAGGATTTTAAAAGACTGTTCTTTTCAAATTGGTAGAATTAAGATCACGTGGTTCAACTCAAGAGTAAAGCTAGCATTTACTGCACTGCATCCAAATTCAAGCTGTGCTTTTCTGACCAAGCAATAGCCATGAATGAGTAGGTCATGTTAGTAAAGTATGCAACGTATATCAGAATCTTTCATAAAAGCTGAACAAAACAGGAATAAAGAACTACCAACACCCAAAACGAACATAAATGACTCTTAAAAGTCTCAATCATTGAATTTGTAGGATTTTAAAAGACTGTTCTTTTCGAATTGGTAGAATTAAGATCACATGGTTCAAATCAAGAGTAAAGATAGCTTTCTTTGCATATGACTAAGTGCCTTTTAACAGTTTTTCATTTAATAAAGTTTCTCTGTGGGGGAGGTTTTTTTTTTGCTCTCTAAAAGGCAGGGGCTGCAATAGAATTATATTCCTAAAAAGATGAGGGCCAACTTTTAATGTCTTTTTCATTTTTCAAAGTAAACATCAGGGTTTAAATCCAAACAGTGGGTCAGCTAGATGTTGATCAAACCAAAAATAAGGTTTTGCTTTTCAGATTCTTACCATGGGCTTTAATCCATCTCCATGGATTGTATAGTACCATAGATCGACCTCATCTAATCTAAAGGGTGATATCCTATATATCACAATAAAAACTTGTAGATATCTTAAAAATAACATTCTTACGTTAAATGGCTTTCAACATCCGACAAATCTTTGTCAAATCAGAGCATAGTAGTTACAGTGATTGTAATTTGTTGTCTTGTCCTTATGCAAATTGGCAATAAGATTGAGTAAAATCAAAGAATCCATGTGAACAAACCAATGGTTAGGGGTGTTCGTGGCTCGGGCTAAGGCATATCACACGGGCCATAAAAGTTATGCTCGAGACTGCCCATTTAATCAATCGGGCCGAGCTGAACCGGGCTTTTCATTACTTGTGTGGGCATTAGAGCACTGATTAAATTAAATTACATGCATTTCTTACACAAGTCGGGCCAGGCCGAGCAATGGGGTTTCCATTACTTAATCCAAGCCTGGCCCAATTATTAATCGGACCCTAATTACATATTCAAGCCCCGCCCAAAGCAGGCTAGGCCCGGATTGGGCTAGCCTAGCTCATAAGCACCCCCAACCATGGTTGAGATCGAGATCAATATAATCACGAAACTGTTCTCTTCACTTTCGTTCGTAAGTAATTTGAGAAAAATCAAAAGATTTTAGAAAATCCCCCACTAGTCTTGGCTTGAAAAATCAAGATCTTGGAGGAAGAGGAAGAGATGGAAAACGACGCTAGCGTCGCTCTAACGGACTCCACTTGTGCCGTTTGAGCTAAAAATGACTTTTTCGTGCAACGACAACATACCGAAAATCTTCCCATAAAATTCTCAAATATATATTGTAAGTAAATGAAATAAAATTGACATGCCCATCAATTGCATATATGGATACTCAATGCACGGCGCCGCAGTTATAACAATCATCCCTCTCCTCTTTATTTTAATACTAAGTCAGTTTTCATCAGTATCAAAGTATGGCCCATGACAGATTCATTATGTGTAAAATAAGCTATATGTATAATTCATTCGATTTGCATGGACTTAAAATAGAGTCTGCCTTTTCAGATGTTTCCCAGTAGTACTAATCCTCTCCAATTGGTCATGTATGGTAGATCAAATCCCATCTAATCCAAGGGTGATAGTCTATTTAAATTAAAAAAAAATAGTAAACAGCTCGAAAATCATATTCTAATGTTAGATGGCTTTCAACATCCAACAAATCTTTGTCAATCCAACGCAACCCTCTCCATTCTCTTTAAGTGAGAGGAAAATAAAAAAAAAACCTGTTGAATTTGCAAAGCACTTGTAAAGGAAATACTGTTCTTGTGCATAGTAATGGAGGTTTGTATTTTTTATTTTTAGAGGATTTTAACGGGAAAATCCCTGTAGACTTTTGTGAAGACCAAAAAGGCGAGTCACAAGCTCCGGCTATCAACCAATGAGTCTACATATAAAAAAAAAAAGAAAATCTGAGCACGACCCAGCTATTATATCCTCAACCCCATGCCCGACCCAAAGCAGGCCGAGCCCAGCCCCGTGAGCACACATACAAAGAAAAAAAAACCTTCTTTTTACAAGGAAAATCAAGATAACTACTTTCTCACCTATTGATTTGACTAAATCTTTACTTTTGTTCTCTCTTATATTAGCCATTCACTTCATTTCACCGGTAAAATAAATTTATCAAACAAATGATTTATTGTGTATTTGTTGTGATTTGATATTATAACATTTAAACATTAGTCATACATGCCCATCCTTCATTATGTGGACCTAAGTCCTTAGCCCTGACCTGACCAAGATGTTAAAAAAAAAAGGTTGGAAAAAGTCGGTTTGCAACTTTACCGCGGTATGCAACTATGCATCAGATCTCTAGTTGCAGGTTTTCCTCCACTTTGAGAGGAGGAAAAGTTGGAATGCAGGTGACGAAAACTTTTCCTTCTCCAGTTATTGGGTTGTCCTTTGTCAACGCTCAAAAATTTTCAATTTTTGTTCTTCTTCAAGTGGCCAATAAGCACCATCATCATCTACCGGTTGTTTCACTTGTTGGAAAAAAAAATGAGAGTGAAAAGCTAGTCAATTGCAAACGGTGTAAGAAGGAAGAACACTTGTTCTCCTGTACATTTTAACACTAAAGTCAAGTTTAACTCCTATCAAAGCACTAATTAAATCAGGCCGAGCTGAACCGGGCTTTTCGTTACTTTTGTGGGCATTGGAGCACTAATTAAATTAAATTACATGCATTTCTCAAACAAATCGAGCCAGGCCGAGCAATGGGGTTCCATCACTTAATCCAAGCCTAGCCCAATTATTAATCGGGCCCTAATTACATGTTCAAGCCCAGCCCAAAGCGGGCTAGGCCAGGATCGGGCTCCGACTAGCCCAACTCATAAGCACCCCCACCCATGGTCGAGATCGGGATCAATATAATCACGAAATTGTTCTCTTCACTTTCGTTCTTAAGTAATTTGAGAAAAATCAAAAGATTTTATAAAATCCCCCACTAGTCTTGGCTTGAAAAATCAAAATCTTGGAGGAGGAGGAAGATATGGGAAACGTCGCTAGCGTCGCTTTGGCGGACCCCATTTGTGCCGTCCGAGCTAAGGGGACTTTCTCGTGCAACGACAACCTACCGAAAATTTTTCCATAAAATTCTCAAATATATATTGAAAGGAAATGAAATAAAATTGACATGCCCATCAATTGCATATAAGGATACTCAATGCACGGCGCAGTTATAACAATCATCCCTCTCCTCTTTATTTTAATACTGAGTCACTTTTCATTAGTATCAAAGTATGGCCCGTGACAGATACATTATGTGTAAAATAAGCTATATGTATAATTCATTCAATTTGGGCATGCTGCTTTGCATGGAATTGAGTTGTTAGGGTTCTAAGAAATGAACTCTTAAAAACAGTTAAAATCGATACGATAAGGTGAAAATCCATAAATGACCATCAAAATAATATCCCTTTTAATAAAAATAAAGTAAGGGTCAGAATAAAATAGTAACATCGTCATAGCTTACTACGTAAAAGAAAAGCATGATGGTTTAAAATGGGGGAAGAATTATCATTTTAGACTACTTCAAAAAAAGCGTTTCAGCGGCGGTTTTTTTTCAGATGCTAATACAAAATTTTCTCAGCAGAAACATTTTTCTGCCTCAAAAACTGCCATAATAGCTTCTGCATTTACTGTCTAAACATTAGGGACTGCATTAGCGGCAGAAAAATATTAGGCTAGCTAAATTGGGGTACCCAAGTTGCATGGACTAAAATAGAGTCTGCCTTTTCAGATGTTTCCAAATAGTACTAATCCTCTCCAATTGGTCATGTATGGTAGATCAATCCCATCTAATCCAAGGGTGATAGTCTATTTAAATTAAAAAAAATAGTAAGTAGCTCGAAAATCATATTCTAATGTTAGATGGCTTTCAACATCCAACAAATCTTTGTCAATCCAACGCAACCCTCTCCATTCTCTTTAAGTGAGAGGAAAAAAAAACCTTGTAAAGCACTGGTAAAGGAAATATTGTTTTGTGCATTATAATGGAGGGTTTTTTTTTTTTTTTCTAGAGGATTTTAACTGGAAAATCCCCATAGACTTTTGTGAAGACCAAAAAGGAGAGTCACAAGCTCCGGCTCTCAACCAATGAGTCTAAATATAAAAAAAATCTGAACACGACCCATCTATTATATCCTAAACCCCATGCCCGACCAAAAGCGGGCCGAGCCCAGTGCCGTGAGCACCCTTACAAAAAAAAAAAAAACTTTCTTTTTACAAGGAAAGTCCATATAACTACTCTCTCACCAATTGATTTGATTAAATCTTTACTTTTGTTCTCTCTTGTATTAACCATTCACTTCACTTCACCGGTAAAATAAATTTATCAAATAACTGATTTATTGTATATTTTTTGTGATTTGATATTATAGCATTTAAACGTTAGTCATACATGCCCATCCTTCATTATGAGGACCTAAGTCCTTAGCCGTGACCCGACCAAGATGTAAAAAAAGAGTGGGAAAAAGTCAGTTTGCAACTTTACCGCCATATGCAACTATGCATTAGATCTCCAATTACAGGTTTTTCTCCACTCTGAGAGGAGGAAAAGTTGCGATGCAGATTACATGTGACCTTACCGCCGCAACGGACGAAAAGTTTTCCTTCTCCAGTTATTGGGTTGTCCTTTGTCAACGTTCAAATATTTTGAATTTTTGTTCTTCTTCGAGTGGCCAATAAGCACCATCATCATCTACCAGTTGTTTCACTTGTTGGAAAAAAAAAAGAGTGAAAAGCCAGTCAATTGCAAACGGCGTTAGAAGTAAGAACACTTGTTCTCCTGCATATTTTAACACTAAAGTCAACTTTAACTCCTGTCAAAGAGGAGCCCATGACAGGTGCATTATGTGTAAAATAAATCATGTACAATCTGTTTGTTAGCATGTAATTGATTTTTTAGAATTTCCAAAAATATATTTTTAAAAGTGGTTAGAATTCAAAAAATAAAGATGAAGATACATAAATGGCTCTCTGATAATTCTTATTTACTAAGCAAAAATTAACGGTCAGAACAAAATTTTAGTCTCTTTCTGGGAGTAATGTTGTAAAAGAAAATCTTGATGACTTAAAACGCGGACAAAATTATCCTTCTAGATTATAAGCTTTCGTTGCATCTGACATTGTGAGACCTCAATCCACCTAGGTAATCTCTTGTGGCAAGAACAGGTCAGATGCTCCTATGTGCCAAGAAGGGGGAATCTGCGGGGGTTCGGGTGGAGTGCTTCGGTTAGCACCGTAAGGCTTTGTCTAAGTCCCATGTCGGATATATCCAAGTCCTGACCTTGGGCTTTTAATGTGTGACATGCCATTAATTCTACATGAGGCATTTTAAAACAATGTGGCAAGATTGGATTGGAATCTAATGAGCCGAAGCAGACAATATCACGTGGACAAACGGGCCCAGATCGTTATTGACATGCATGCCTTTTAAAAGGTTTTCTTTTAATAAAGTAATAATACTAAGGAATTTTTTTTTTTTTTGAGTTATTCTAAAAAAGCAAGTGCTGCAATAGAACTTTTGAAAAGAAAAGGCTAACCCAAAGTTTAGGGGTCATAGGAAAAAGAAGTCCGAATATCATTTCCACCAAGCAGTGGCTAATTGATGTAAGACTGAGATTCTGGTGAGGCCACCTGTCTTATTTCTCTTTTAAGAGGTTTCCTTTTTTTATTAGTTTGCTTTTTAATTTTCTAAGGTAGACATCGAGTTTGGAATCCAAATTGTCAGCTGGCTTAATTGATCTATGTTCTAAATTGAATGTACACAAGTTGCATGGGCTAAACAAAGAGTTTGCCTTTTCAGATATTTCACATGTTGGGGCTTTCACGGAAAAGAAACTCGACTTTTCCATGGCCGTTAGAGTCTTCTGAACCACGTGGGGCCGAATGGAGGAAAGTCGAGTTTCTTTCCCATGTTAAATGGCTTTCAACATCCAAGAAAGCTTTGTTGGTCAAGAGCAACCCTCTCCATTGTCTTCAAATGAGAGCAGAAGAAAAAAAACCCTATTGAATTTGCAGAGCATTTGCACTGGAAATACTATTCCTTTGCATTTTAACCGCAAAGATACTAGATAAATAGCAGTCAAAAGTTGTCTGATAATTTTTCTTTTTTCTTTCTAGACGATTTTAACGGGAAAATCCCCATAGACTGTGAAGACCAAAAAGGCCAAACACAAGTTAGGCTCGGCTAGATCAAATCTCGAGAAATCTTTTCGCCAACTGAGATAAGCCTATCCTAGAGATGGAAAGTGGTACAGTCAAGACTAGATCAATGAAGTTAACCCATATTCAGCCTGAATTGAGGTAAGCATGCCCGTATTGGATCAGTTGTTTTGTGCTGATCCCATCTTGTACTTAGTTTGAGAGAGCTCATTCCGCCCTAGCTACCTATTCCATAATGAAACTCGCTTTTCACCTATAAGAGACCAATCCCAAAAACCCATATGATATTGATTTTGGACCACAGGATTTAATCATAAGTGGACACCACCCTATTTGTTCACTTAATTCTCACTCACTAACTACTTCATATTTTGTATACTTACTTACTCTACCAGTGAAATGAAGTAATTGAAGGGTTAATTCAAGAGACAATAAAAAAAAAAAAAGAGGTCAAATAAAAAAAATACTAAATTTCGAAAATCACCTCTTTCTTTTAAAAAAAATGTTAAAAAGACATTTTCTCATGCCCTTGAATGACAAAAATAATAGGGATTTCCATAGGCTGGGCTAGGCTGAGAAATGTCCAAAATGACCCGACTTCTAAACTATAAGCCTAAGCTTGGACCAAACTTGAGTCACACCTAAAGTTGATGGCCTAAGCCTAGCCCACATGGAAATGATGAAGCCCAAGCCGGCCCCATGTTAGACTTATAGGGGGGGAGAGAGAGAGAGAGAGAGAGAGAGAGAGAGAGAGAGAGAGAGTTTCTTACCATATCATGGGCAGCTCAATCGGTCTGGTCATATCACCTACCTTGAGAGGTCATGGGTTTAACCATTCACTTCACCGGAAAAGTAAGTTTACCAAACAACCGATTTATTGTGTATTTGTTGTGGTTTGATATTATTGCATTTAAACGTTAATCATATATGCCCATCCATCATCATATGGACCTAAGCCTCGACCAGTGACCCGACTAAGAAAAAATAAACCAGATGATATTGATTTTTTACCGTAGGATTTAATTATAAGTAGACACCACCCTATTTGTTCACTTTTCACTGACTAACTACTTCATATTTGGTAAACTTACTCTACCAGTGAAGTAAAGTAAATTGAATGGTTAACAAGAGACAATAAAAAAAGAGGGGTCAAATAAAAGAAATACTAAATTTCGAAAATCACCTTTTCATTTTAAGAAAAAAATACTAAAAAAATACTTTCTCATGCCACAAAATGACAAGAAAATACGGGTTTTCATGGACCAGGCTATGCTAGGCAAAAGAATGTCCGAAACAGCTCAACTTCTAAACTAGAAGCCTAAGCTTGGCCCAAGCCTAAGTAAGGCCAAAGCCTAGCCCATATGGAAATGATGACGCCCGAGCCCATGCCATGTTAGACTTATAGAACACACACACACACACACACACACACACACACACACACACACACATAGAGAGAGCGATTCTTAATTACCAATGTCATGCATTTGAGCCCCGCAATAATTACATATATATTTGGGACGGACGGGGATTCTGGCTCTCAACTATTGAGTTCAAATATAATAAAATCTGAAGACGGCCCACCTATTAAAACCTAAACCACATGACCGACCCAAAGCAGGGCGAGCCTAGCCCCATAAGCACCCTTACAAAAAAAAAAAAAAAAAAAAAAATTCTTCTTACAAGAAAAATCCAAATAAATAATCCCTCACCTATTGATTTAACCAAATCTTTAGTTTTGTTCTCTCTTGTATTTGCCATTCACTTCACTTCACAGGTAAAATAAATTTACCAAACAACTCATGTATTATGTATTTGATATTATTGTATTTAAATGTTAGCCATACATGCCCATCCATCATTTGTGGACCTAAGTCCTAAGCCGTGACCCGACCAAGATGTAAAAAAATGGAGGGAAAAAGTCAGGTTGCAAGTGTACCGCCGTATGCATTAGAGGTATAGCTCCAACTGCAGGTTTTCCTCCACTCTAAGAGGAGGAAAAGTTGCAATGCAGGTTTCCTTACCGCCTCTACGACGAAAGTTTTCCTTCTGTAGTTATCGGGTTGTCCTTTGTCAACCTTCAAAGATTTTGAATTTTTGTTCTTCTTCAGGTGGCTAATACGCACCATCATCATCTACCTGTTGTTTCACTTGTTGGAATAAAAAAAAAAAATGTTGAAAAGCCAGTCAATTGCAAATGGTGTAAGAAGTAGGAACAGTTGCTCTCCTGTATATTTTAACACTAAAGTCAACTTTAACTCCTATTAGAGAAGAGCCCATGACATGACAGGTGCATTATGTGTAAAATAAATTATGTACAATTTGTTTGTTAGCATGTAATTGATTTTCTAGAATTTCCAAAAATATATTTTTAAAAAGTGGTTAGAATTCAAGAAATAAAGATGAAGATCCATAAATGGCTCTATGATAATTCTTATTTATTATGCAAAAATTATCGGCCAGAACAAAATTGTAGCCTCTTTCAGGGAGTAACGTTGTAAAAGAAAATCTTGATGACTTAAAAAACGTGAACAAAATTATCCTTTTAGATTATAAGCTTTAATTGCATCTGACATTGTGAGACCCCATTCAGCGTGGATAATCCCTTGAGGCAAGAAGAGGTCAAATGCTCCTGTGCGCCAAGAAAGAGGAATCCGCAGGGGTACGGGTGGAGTGCTTCGGTTAACACTGTGAGGCTTTGGCCAAGTCCCACGTTGAATATATCCAAGTCCTGACCCTGGGCTTATAATATGTGACATAGCATTAACTCTACATGAGGCCTTTTAAAACCCTTGTGGCGAGATTGGATTGGAATCTTATGAGCCAAAGCTGACAATATTACATTTTTTACGTTATTCTCAAAAGGCAGGTGCTGCCGTAGGAAAAAGAAATACTTATACCATTTCCACCAAGCAATGGGTGATAGATGTAATATATGAAAGTAGAGCTATTAAATGGTATATAACTAAATCTAACTAGACTCCCAAATATAAATATAAATCAAGCTATTTTGTCCCCTAAAACCTATATATATTTTAATATATCAATGTAATAGCCCTAGATCCGAATCCTCGGGTCATAACATATAAGGATCCAATCCTAGATCCTATATGCATGGATTTCAATCCGATTAGAATCTCTCCGGAATCCAAAAATAGATTTCATACCCACTTTATTCGAAGTTAAAGACTTTAGATACTTAGATAATCAAATACCATTTACAATCCTAGTTATAATCCATATTCCTTCAAAATTCTTAAAAATTCAGTCCAAGTTATTTTTTCCTGCTTGTACATGAGAGGAATGGTGAAACCAACCTAGTCTTAAGGCTTGTTTGGCATCGTTCTCATGCTGTTTCCAATTTTGTGCTGGGATTAGGTTGTGCTGAGATCAGGTTGCGCCAAATCTATACTCTGTGGAACTTGTTTGACAACATTATATTAAATTACTCTACTAAAAATATGCCGTACGGAACTTGTTTGGTAACATTAAAAAAGTTTTCTCCAAGGAGCAAACATAGGATTTACAATGTGGGACCCCACTTTTTATTGTTTGCAGTACTATTTTTATCATATATGGGACCCACCTGAGAAGTTTCAATATGGTACCCGCATTTAAATATTAGAACATGGAACCCATATCCATTTGATTTATAATGTGGGCTCACCTTTATAGGAATTATAATGTGGGCCAACTTTTTGTAAATGTAAATATGGGATCCACCTTTAGAAATTATAATATGGGCTTACATTCATAAGATTTTCAATGTGGGTCCACCTTTTGTAAACGAGACCATATGACCCATATTTATTAATTACAAAGTGGAGCCACATTTTTTGTAATTGTAGACAGGGGGCTCACATTTAGAAATTAGAATGCGGTGTACACCTTTATAGGAATTATAATGTGGGCCAACTTTTTGTAAATGTAAATATGGGATCCACCTTTAGAAATTATAATATGGGCTCACATTCATAAGATTTACAATGTGGGTCCACCTTTTGTAAACGAGACCATGACCCATATTTATTAATTACAAAGTGGAGCCACATTTTTTGTAATTGTAGACAGGGGGCTCACCTTTATAAATTAGAATGCGGAGCACACCTTTAAAAATTAGAATATAGGGGTAGCATATTTATAAAATCTACAATGTGGGCCCACTGTTATAGGAATTATAATGTGGGGCCATACTTTTTATTAATTGTGAAAACGGGACTCACTTTTAAAAAATTACAAAGTGTACCCACATTTAGAAATCCAAACATGGGGCCATCATTAAAATGTGGGGCCATACTTTTTGTTAATTGTGAACATGGGACCTACCTTTAAAAAATTACAATATGGTACCTACATTTAGAAATCCAAACATGTGGCCACCATTAAAATGTGATTGTGGACACCGGACCCACCTAGAGAAATTACAACATGATGCTTACCTTTATAAACGATTTATAATTTGGTCCCACCATTATAGAATTATAATAAAGGCTTATCTTTTGTAATTGTGACCATGTGACGCACCTCTAGAAATTATAAAGTGTGATCACCTCCTTTGGGATTGTGAACGTGGGGCCTATATTTAGGATAAGATAGAGAATTTAGGATCTTCAAATGATAATCTTTAAAAGGCAAGAAATAAGAAAGATACAATTGTGCCAGCAAGTTGTTTCCTAAAAAAGAAACAAAGTTTTTTCGTTCAAACTTTCTTATGCTGGAGGGTTAAGACTTTGAGATTCTTCTCATAAGAAAAAAATTCGGAACAATCATTTACAGATATCAAACATGTTTTCTATACTCTTATATCGTGGGAACATAGGAACATTCAAATGGCACGATGCCAAGCGCACCCTTAATGTCCCAAGGATCATCCCTAGCGTGCTCCACTTCAACGCTCTCTATGCTTCTGCTTTCGTGCTCTATCACAAGACCTCCTCCACTAGGCTTTGCCAATGTATTCCCATTGTAGAGTGCCCACAGGATCAAAGGTCGATCCCTCCACCGATCGTGAGACTAGACTCCCTTACCACTAGGCTATCTCGTGATTCTCAATTCAACCCTATACCAACTACGCAACGCGAGTTATTATTTTACTATGAGATTTTTGCTTTTTTGTTGAACATTTTGAAAATATTACAATATTAATATATTAAAAAAAAAAAAAAAACACCAAGACATCACAGCTTTCATGCAAGTCACACAAAAAAAAAACCATTGTTTTCATTTCAGATTAATCACAATATTTTAAAATATCATCTATATTTGTGACAATTATTATATATATATATATTAAAGTAATAGGATTCGTCTTGGCACGTCATCAGCCATGGTGCTCTCCTTTCAGAAAAATACACAAGAAAAAATATTAAGGCTTTGGTTTTGATGTGGGCCGCTGTACTGAATACACTTCCTAAAATCTCTCTACAAAATGGGCAAGAGAACTCTTCATATATTCAAATTTGTTACACTAATCTCCTTAAATTAAAATCTCTATCACTCCCATTTAAAAAGTAAACCTTATCTCATTTTCCTTACAAGATTAGAATCAACTCCATTTAACAGAGGTTTGTGGGGCCCACTTTGATGTTGTTGGCAGTCAGAGAGAATGGGCAGGACTAAAATGTCATGATCTGAGAATAGATTGATCATCCACATAAAGTAGAAACAACGGATGGACTTACTGACTAATAGACACCACCTTTAAAAGGCACCACCGTCCAACTTGGCCCATCAAACCAACGGCACGAATGATAGAACACCCAACAAAGGGACCAACCAATATGGAGTCGTATCAAGACCATTAGTTTCATGATCTAGACCGTTAATTACAAGGTGGAATCCAATGTTCAACGGACAGAAAATAATGGACTTTGATGATCAATAGTCAAGGTGGGCCATAAAAGTACAAACTCAATTTGTTAAGCTCCAAATCCATTCCATGTTCTTGTAAACGTTTTTTTTTTTTTTTTTTGCTATGGAAGAGTTTCCAACCCTTTGGGCTGGATTAATCCCTCTGGGCCTAGAGGGAAGCCGAATAAACTCCCCTGTAGCCCTAGTGTGGTAGTGCAGTTTCAAACTTACAACCTCCGGGTGCAAACCATGGTCCTAGGCCAACTGAGTTACCCCTTCGGGTTAAACGATTGTGCACAATCATGTGTTTATTAGTTTTCCCGAAAACCCTCCATCATGATTAGTTGTGGCCCACCATCATAAATAATGTCGCTCAGTTCTAATGCCAATTATATTTACTGATACTCGGATAAATCTACAAGAATCAAGAGTGAATTCACAACAATGATTATATATGAAAGGTCATTCAATTTCATGGACATGCTTGGTCCAACCACTACCATCAAACCACTCAGCTTCTCTAATGTCCCACACATGGCATATATGTACGTGAAGAATGAGATGAGTGTGGATTGTGCAATGCTATCGACAAAGCCTTTAAACCCCAAGGGGTTGGTCGAGTGGTCGGGACCACGGTTCCTCTCTCTTCCGGAACTAGAGGTCTTGGTATCGACCCTCTTCAGGATTCGAAGGTTAGTCCACTTGTGCTACCACCTGGGGGCCACAGGGGTTTTACCATGCTTCTCTTTTGGCCCGTAGGGATTAATCTAGCCCAAAGGATTGGGAACCCTCCATTAGGAAAAAAAAAAAAAAAACAAAACAAACAAAGCTTTTAGTGAGGTGGCTAGGGAGACACCATACAATTAAGATCAAATTAAGTATGGGAAGTTTTTTCGGCACCACACTTTTGTCTCTCCACACCACAAAGAGGAAAAAAACCCATTTCATAAACTATCCCTTCCCCCTCCTCCCTTTCCCTCTCTCCCTCCACCCTATTCCTCTCCCCCACCCCCACCCCCACCCCCACCCCACCTTCCCAGTCTCTGGACGGGGAGGTATCCCCGGCCGCCCGACTAGCGACCTCCCTCCCCCTCTCCCTCTCTCCTTTCCTCTTTTTTTTTTTTTTTTTGCGGGGGGGTGGGGGGGAATAGGGGGAGAAAATAGAGGAGGGGGGAGGGAGGCTGTTGGCCAGCCGGCTGGGGATCCCTCTCTGCCGGAGACTGCGAGCGTGGGGTGGGGGAGAGGAAGAGGGTGGAGGGAGAGAGGGAAAGGGAGGAGGGGGGAGGGGTAGTTTAGGAAATGGATTTTTTTTTCTTTGCCGTGTGAGAGACAGAAGTGTGGTGCCAATAGAATTCCTCATTAAGTATATGCCTAAACATCATACAATTGGAAAGACATTACCAATTTAGGTTTAATGCAAAGGTGAGTTGAGTATTTCGTGTAACTGATCAACTATTTTTTATTTTTTATTTTGCTATGATCATGGGTTGGACAAGCTTATTTGGTAGCTACGAGTACGACCATCTAATTTTTTTTGGCGACCGCACTATTTGAATGAACACATGATTCATATCAACATTAATATAAAGGTTAACGTAAAATTATGCATATGACTCATTTTCAGTAATCTTACAGGAAATAGAGAGTTGTTAGAAATAATTACATTTGTTATTAAAATGCATATTGAGAATATATTTCATTTCTAATTATATACACAAGAAATAGTATAAGGGTTGATATGAAATATATGCAATAATACAAATTATTGACTAATATTTCTCAAAGAGTATCTAAGATAAGAATAATAGCATATATATATTTTTTTAAATTTTGTGATAAATTACTTAATTTTTTATTAGCCTGGGACTTCGTTGCCAGTTTGCCTGGTAAGTGTTTTGGATCTTGTTTTTTTTTTTTTTTTTTGAACTATTGGAGAGTTTCCAACTATTTGGACTGGACTGATCTCTCCGGGCCTAGAGGGAAGCCGTGTAAACCACTACTGGACTCAACCTTCGATTCCTGAAGAAGGAGTAACTGGAGGTCGATACCAAGACTTCTAACTTCGGAAGAGGAAGAAACCGTGATCCTGACCACTCGGCCAACTCCATGGGATTCACTTGGGCATCATATCCCTTGGCCCACCCCTCCTATACTAGTGGCAATTCCGTAGTTTCCAGCATAGACAGCCCCAATTTAGACCCTATAAAAACCCCAACTTCCGCCGTTTAAAGATCTCTCTTCTCAAACCGTAGATTTCTCTGAACGATTACAGAGAGGAAGCCATGGGATTTCTCTTCTGGAGGACAGGTAAAAAGGACCCGGCTACAAAACCCGATCCGAAACCCGAGAAACCAGCCACAAACGCGACGTCTGGACGCGAAATCCCCGGCATGAACGGAGCCGTGGAAGTCCCCCGCCGGCCGACGGACGCCACCGTCTTCGAGTTCGGCTCCGCCGCCGCTTCCCTCGATAAGGTGACGATCGCCGGATACTGCCCCGTCTCCGACGACCTCGAGCCCTGCCGCTGGGAGATCTTGCCGTCGACCGGCGACGACGCCCCGCAGTTCCGGGTAGTCTTCTGAATATGTCAAAATCTCGCGAAACCCTAATTTCAGTTTCTTGTTTGTTGCACTCGTAGAAGTTTAATCTTATACTGTGAAACTGTAGAATCTTAATGGGAAGTTCGCGTGGTATGTGATCCAAAAGGAATAGGTTTTTTTTATTCAATTTAGGTTTCTATTAGTTCTCTTGTGTTGATTTTGAGTTTGCAAGCTGAAATTGTTATTAGTTTGTATGATGTGGGTGTGTTTGGATGCATCACAGACTGCGAAGATTCTGGGTATTTTGATGGTATGGATAGTTATGGGACCGTTTGGTTGGTGGAATTTAGGATGGGGGATTTACTATTGGGGTGTTTGATCTTAGCTTTGGGTCTCTGTTTTGGGTTAGGTGGGTTTGGTGCAAATTGCAGTATGGATAGTTATGGGACCGTTTGGTTGGTGGAATTTAGGATGGGGGATTTGCTATTGGGGTGTTTGATCTTAGTTTTGGGTCTCTGTTTTGGGTTAGGTGGGTTCGGTGCAAATTGCAGTTTATGTGTTTGGATAACCTTAGTTGTAGTTGATTTGTTCTTTTGCTTTATGACCAATTATGGAGACTAGAATTACATGTAGTTAGAGTTAAAATCTTAGTGTGGAGCGAGCGAGCTCCGACGATCCAACAGGTGCATTGAGGAAGTCCAACATGTGCTGTTTTGCAATGTAGAGGAATTCATCTGTTTCTACTTGTATTTTAACTTGAAGTTCTTTTAACTTAAGCCCTCACAGTCCCTGCCGCCACCAAAAGAAAAAGTTTGTAGTACCTGACTGTTACTCGGCTGGTTAGTGTCTAGGGTGCATGGTGGCTTTGAGTCCCTTGCAAAAAAGTAATTAAAATAAGTTGTGAGTTTCTCCCAAGCAAACGATGACAATCCCCAAACAAAAGGTTTTTATGGTCACTGGCTTGTCTTTATACTCCTTCTCAAGGCTCTGCATAGCAATCAACATCGCACAAAGAGACCAACAAGAATTTTCATATACCTAGTCTTTAAGGATCGCGCCCCTTCTTCATAGCCCCCTATTGATTGCATTTAGGAATCCCCTTAAAGCTTTAGACAACTTGGAAATCTGTTTATCAAGATTTCAAATGCCTCTCTCACTGCCAAAATCAGCTTCAAGATTTTTATAACTCATTCCCTGCTTGTGTGTCCTCTCAAAACCAAACAACAGAACCCTCCCAACTGAAAATTGAATCCCATTGAATAATACATTGATTATATTCATCACATACCCAAATGTTATGGACCTAATCAATATGCCAAAAGACCAAGGATTGATGGAATGCGTCAAATCAAATCCTATAACTATTTAGGATTGGTGGAGATTTGCATCTAATTGGTGGAGCTATATTATTTACTTATCATGTTAAATCATCTCCACAAATTCCAAATTGAAAAAACTACGGAAACATTTTGAAGAAATTGGTGCCAATTTATTAATGTTATTGTGCTGAAAGATATTGTTTCAAAGGCACTCAGAAGGAATAAGGTGGTGAAGGCATCTAAGTATGTCTTTATACTTTTGAGCATTCATTACTATAATCATTATTTTATTTCCATCTAGAAAGATTAAATCTGTTGCATTGATGGATTAACCCAGAATAGAATAGGGGCCTCAGGTGATAGTGAGTGGCAGTTCCTCTTTCATAGGGGTTCTATTTGAAGCATTGATCACTAGATAGAGGTTCTAGGGCCTGATCTTAAGCCAGTACGGGTATGGATGTTTGCGGTCCTACTCCGTGGAGACAATCAAGACATTTATGTTTGCTTGGATCTTGCTCAGGGTTAGTGCTACAAACTGATTTGGCATCCATCAGGAAATCTGAGGGAAATTTGCTCACGTGAGAATGATGGGTTTGAACCCTAATCGGTTTACAAGAGAATTTTCTCTTAGGATTGACAACGTAAGGTTCCAGGTTAGGGTGGAGAGTTGGAGTTCTACAACACCAAGGAATTTTCCCACTCACTTAAGCCTCTAATGCAGTTGAAGTGGAAACAGAATTATTCTGGCAAGGCTCTCCAAAACCAAAAAGTGAGTATTTCTTTTGAAATGCGAAAAATAAGGATTTGGTTTTGAAAGACATTAGAGACGTACTTTGTTTGACATTTTTATAGCTTTTTCAGTCTGGATTGGCCAATTTCTGTTGCAGTCAAGCCTAGCAAGGTGATGGGCATGATATCCTTCTCAAAATGCTTACTCTCATTATTCTTCCACTACAATAAGGGAGGTTTTGTCATTGACGAAGAGGAAGTTGCCTGATTTTTGGATTTAAGCAGTGTGCTGAGGGAAGTCACAAAATGCCCTCTGGAAACCACCGCAAATACAATTCTCACACCAATCGAATCTGGTTATTGCGAGCTCAGTAAGTTTAATCCAGTAAGCAACTTTGACAGTGAGTTTTGTCTAGGGTCTCAAGTTTCTGGTTCATGTTTTGGCCATGTGATGTGATTGGAGAGTTGCAGCGAGATGAAGACGTCCATCCACATGATACCGCTAGCAATTCTTAGCAAGATATAACGAAAAAAACATTAATAGGTTCACTATTGTAGGGGATACTAATGTTTCAACTGAATGCTGCATGAATCTGGCATCAGAGGATGGTTTGGCTTCAGAGTTCGATAAAGAAATCAGAGGACAGGAATGCACTGCGCAGTTGACTGTCCTATTTGATATCAAAAGGATGGAAGAAAAAAAAATGTGAGCTGTTCCGTAGACCAAAGGGACACGAGAACTAGCCAATCTAGTGCCCTCAGTTAATTATGACAAAAATTGTGATTACATGAAGATTGTCCGTGAGACTTGCAGATTAGCAGCTAAGTCAAAGTGTGTGGCAGTTTAGGGTTTTCTCAATAATTTAGAAGCTGATATAGGTGCAGATTCGAGAGTAGAAGTTGTCTAATGATGATAACAGGCTAAACCCATCCAGCCCAGAAGCACTCTCTTTCATCAGGCAAGGAGGGTCTCTGCCTATTGGTAATATAATGTGTTGATTATAAAATATTTAAGCAGAATTGCTTGTGGGGCTGTCCCTACATGCCTTTTTTTTTTAATTTGTGCACCTATTTTACACACAAACACACATTAGGGCATGCCTACTAAAT
This sequence comes from Umbellularia californica, assembly GCA_028538565.1. Lineage (NCBI taxonomy): Eukaryota > Viridiplantae > Streptophyta > Magnoliopsida > Laurales > Lauraceae > Umbellularia > Umbellularia californica. Next base: position 74,383,559 of record JAPQWN010000006.1, on the reverse strand, counting down.
CCAGCTCCCAAAAAAAAAAAAAAACACACTCTTTTGAAATGGCTCAAATGCCCACATGGGAGTTGGAGTGGCATGAAGTGGGACCCAAGGAAATTGTAAGACCTCGGAGATACCCATGTCATAAAAAATAAAAATAAAGTATCAGATCAGTTTTGACTTTAATTCAGAGATGTTATCACAATAAATTTGCACAGTATGCAACCACTTAAATAAGCTAGAATTAAGTGCTAGGATCTTTTGTTTGAATTGATACTGAGAACACAATGTTAGTTTATACATCCCATGTGTTCTTTGATTGTCATGCACCTAGATGGGGCCTTGCAAAAAATATATGTTTGACTGAAAACAGAACCTTGCGATGGCTTAAAGCCCTAACACATGCACAAAACTAATTTCTAGAAAAGTAAAATAGGATTTTATGTTTTCTTGATTCATTTCATGAAGGTTGCTATCCTTCCCTTCCATCTTACCTTATTCCAACAAACCAAACACATGTAAAGTAATTTAATACTCATTTTATTTCAACCAACTCCACTTTAATTTTTATTCCAAATATGAGATTTACTCTTCTCTTAGAGACTTACTCTACTCTTACTCTATCCCTCTTGGAAACAAACTGCCTGGGTATATTTGTGTAACGTTGTCGTTTGCATGCTTCACCTTTTCAACGGAACAAAAAAGCCTTCTTACCCTCTACAATAGGAAAAGATTCTTGCACTCTATAGAAAATTAATTGCTTTTGCCGCACTAAACCACAAAAAAGGATGCAATGAAAAAGAAGAAACTTTTCTGTGGCATTTTCATGGAGATGGTGTTACACAAATGTGCCTCTAAACAACAACAACAACAACAAAAAAAGGAGTCTATGAAAAAAATTCATGTCCTAGATGCCTGGTTTGAAAATTTTGGACATTGCACACAAATAAGTAATAATGGGCATATATTTATTTCCTCAACTCTGTCTTGTTACAGGAAAATACAGAAGCCAGGCCTAAACAACATGCGCTCTTCGTTTTTCTAACATTTTCTCATTTAACAAAAGCTTGTTGGTCTGCTGTCATGTAGCCATGCTGACATACTGGCGCTAGAAGCAAAGGATAGAGCAAATTTGATATGCCCAAAAAACATTGAGTTCCACCATTTTCCACTGGGAAGGGAGGGTCAAAACCTTTTGAGGGCACTTTGACCTCTTTCTTAATGAAACCACCAAGTAGAATGGAAGAAATTGAGAGCATTTTTGGTCATTTGTAAAAACAGGATGCTCAAATAATGGCCTTAAAAAAAAAAAAAAAAATCCAAACACCATTTAAAGTTATTCCTATTGCATATCCAAGCCCAGCCCGACTTTAGAAATACACGCTCATATCCTGCCCTAGCCCAACACAAGCAATGTCAAGCATGAGCCCGCTTATTTAGTCAATTGGGCTGGATCGAACAGGCCTTTTAAAACATTTTCGGTCTTTCCAATAGCTTGGGAAATTTATCACTAATTACACGCGCTCCTTATTCGGGCCAGGCCTGGGCTTTTATCACTAAACCCAAACCTGGCCCAAGTATTAAACAGGCTCAGATTATGTGTCCAAGCCCAGCCCAAAGCAGGATAGACCCAGGCCATCAGCACCCGTATCTGCAACCTTATGGTTGCAGACAATTGAGTACCTTCCATGTCCCAACTCTGCTACGGGCTATACTCATAATGAAATGTAAACGGGCCAGCAAGCATATTTTCTGTCCAGCCTGGTTTGGGATATGATTTCTTTTGAACCTGACTCCTCTTGTATAGTTGTATATTACCTGTCTTGAGGGTTCCTCCTCTATTTCTTGGTACATCAGCTGCCTTCCTTGTTGTACTTCTTGGTATATTTTTCACATCAAAACAGGAGATAAGCCAGTGGTGTTGGTTGGCTCTATGATTGGTTGTCTGCTCTTTATTTCTACTTGGTTGTATATAATTATTTATGGGTCGTAGCTTTCTGTTACCAGTGTACATTATTCCCTCTCTCAATGATATCTACTTGCCCTTCAACCGAAAACAAAATGGCAAAGTTAACTCAGTTATCTTTGGTTAAGCAAATACTAAAGCTTCATCCCTCTCTGCAAGGAAATAAGGTTCAGTAATGTTGCTATCTGCATCATGAACCATAGGCCTATCAATAAATTTGAAACTGTGGAAGAGCATTTCATAAACACAGTAAACTTTCCTATCCCCCATTGCCTGGTGCCCATTTCACTGAAACTGCAGCTTTGCATCCAACTCTGCAATCAAGAATTCCACCAGAACATTGCTTCTGGCCATTTCACCATGTATATATCAGAAAAGATGTTTGTCATGGCACCCAATATGGGGTAGCCAAACAGGCCCTCACTTTAAAAGAGGATGAAAAACTCAAGAACTAAAAGAAAACCTAAATAATTGTACATTCCTATAATACACTTTGATATTCAAATATTAATTGCAAAATCACCAATTGGAAACATAAGACGGTTTTCGCTGATTCCACATGCTTGAGTGACAGATGGAACACATATGAACAAAAAGGATCCTTTCATTTAAAAGAAAAGGTGAACAGAAAATATCCCCAGTATTAAAAAAAAAAGAAGATCCCCAGTAAATGTGACACTGCATTTGAGACGTCAAATGCTGATCAACTTCTATTTACAGTCCATTCTCTCCCTCAATACAGCTTTAAGCAGCGCAAAACCACCTGATTGCGAGAACAGGTTACATCCATGGTGGAGCCAACTTGATGATCAGTTTGTATAGTTATAAAAGCATGTTTCCTGTTACAGGTTGGCATACAGAATTGGTAAAATTTCAACATGGAAAACCACCACATAACAAATTTTTAGTAGTATTCACACACAGACAAAACTCAGATTTCATTACATACAAGTTAAATTGAACAGTAAGAACAATTGCAGGAAAGTCAACTTTCCTCTTAGGAAGAGTGGGAAACTTAAGCCAGTTGTTTCCTCTTTTACTAAACTGAATTTTCACAATCAAGCATCTAAACACAGGCTAAACTTGAGACACATTTTGAAGTTCCACCAGAGATTATGTGGTGTTTTGAAGAGTGTGAATTCAATGAATGATAAGCCTATCAATAGTAAATACAATCAAAGTTAAAAATTTAAAACTAAAATAAAGTAATTTATAAAGTGGAATTCCAGAAGCTTGGGTTCAAAAGAATAACCTGCTCTGACCAGTGATGAGGCCCAGCCGCTCAGGAGATCAGGGTGAAGCTTAGAGAGAGCATTAGCAGTTCACCCACCCACTGTGCATTCCCTCCCAGTATTAGACCCAAGATTTACTTTTAAGAAATTAGACAAATTGTTTGATAGGTTGTATGTACAAGGTACTTTCAGAAATTTTGACCAATCAACGAGAGTGATTATGGCTGATATTGTTGAGCCAATTCAAGCTGCATATGTTAAAAACAGACAACTAGGCCATTCATTTGAAAGAGTGGTTGAAAGAAGAAGGGCCATTATTCAACTTAGACCTATGAAAGTGAAATGACCATTTGGACTGGAATTTCTCATTAGACATCCTGCACCATATGGGAACCCAGCCTAAATGAAGGGAATGGATTAAGGAATGTATTTCTACAGTTTCATTTCAGTTTTAATAAGTGAATCTTCAACAGGACTGTTAAGAAGAGAGAGAGAGTTAAGGCAAGGGACCCATTTCCCTTTTGTTTATGATAACAGTGGAAGGCATCGATGAATTAATGGAAAAAGCTAATTTGATTAACATGGTGCATGAACTCAAAATTGGGGAGGGCGCAAATAGAAATCACAAATTATTAGTTCAAGGATGATACATTTCTATTCTGCGAGGGCTCAACACTGGTAGTGGAAAAAATAAAAGGTATTCTCAGATTGCTTCGAACTTATCTATGAGCTGGGTATTAGTATTGGAGAAAGTACCTAACTAGGAATTGCTGGTTCGCAAGAGAAGATCAAAGTTTTAAAGCAAATTGTGGAGCGTAAAACTGCAAAATATCTACTACCGTCAGGAGCAACCCTTGAGCAAAGCATATGGGACCCATTAGTGAAAAACTAAAAAAGGAAATGGCATCTTGGAAGATAATTTATTTGTGTTTGGATGTGAGCATTACTTTAAGTATGCTTTGGCCAATCTACCATTTTACTATATCTTCATTCAAGATTTCAGAGGCAATAGCAAAGAAGGTATTCTGAGGCCGATAAATTCGCAAAGTAGGGAGTATTTCTCAATACAATGATGTTTTATAATTAGTCTATTTTGTTATTTGGTTGTTGTAATTGTTCTTTTTCTGTTTTTCTGGGAGCAATAAAAATTTTATAGTTTTTCTGGGAGGTAGGGCTCAGAAGAATAGGAAGGAATGAATTGGGCACTAAAGTAAATGATGATGGAGATTGGGGAGAACAGGGATGCTTTGTGAGGAAAGTAGTGGTGGCAAATATGGGGAGGGGGTAGGAGGTGGATAGCGGGGGCAATTAACAGGGTCAAATCTTCTATAGCGTGGAAGACCGGATATCAACTGGGGGATCCCAAGTCCATTGGTGCAATTTTTTTTTCAAAAGATATACATTTTTCAGTTTGGGACTGTCTTAGACTCTAGAGACTGGTTGTGGGAAGATGTTTGGGCATGGGATGAGTACTTTACATGTATCCTAGATTGTATGAATCCAAAGGTCATTTTATTGGTCATGTTATGAGTTTTTGGGTGGAAAATTTTTAGGGCGTTTTGGGGTTTTAAAATTTTGCCCCTCATCCTTTTCTTTTACAATAGGGAGAGATTTTGAAACTTTTCACAGGCATTTATGTCCTTTACTTGCTTGCAAAAAGGAAAGTAACCATTATACTAATTTCAAGGACAATTAATAGAAAGTGAACTGTCCTTCTAACTTCCATTGGGATTATATCCTCTTTTTCTCTCTCACCTAGTCTCTTGGTAGAGTCTAGAGTCTAGACTCTATAGAAGTTTCTTCTCTACCAGATATTAGAGAAAGCAGCTTTCTCTTCTACAACATTTGGAGACTAGAGTTGGGACTGGGAATTTTGGTTTCTTTGCATTATAACTAGAAGGTAAATCTTTTTTACCAAAAGAAGAAAAAAAAAACACTAGAAGGCAAATCTTCATTCTCTTTCTTTTTCTCTTTTTTCCCTTTCATTCATCCAACATAATGTTTTGTGGGGCTTCTGAGTGGGCCATCTACCATCTTAGATATTCAGGATATTAGACTTGCATTTGGATAATCAATATATGAATAATGCAGTTCATAAAGAATGTATATTATTAATATATGAACAGTGTAGATTATGTATATAAAAACAGATGATAGAAAATGCAAAGTGGGGCATCTCAAATGGATTCAGGATATTAGAGTGAGATTTGGATAATCTATATATATATATATATATATATATGAATAATGTAGTTCATAAATAATGTATATCATTAATATATGAATAGTGTAGATTATGTATATAGAACAGATTATAGAAAATGCAAAGTGGGGCCTCTCAAATGGATGGTTCCAATTTAAAATTGAACCTTTAATATTAATGTCAGTTGCCTATCTTGTAAATCAACAATGATATGGAACCATCTCATCAATATGTTTTCAAAACTTATAGGCTACACAACTAGGGTGGGGCTTACATTTTGTTGTGGGAAAAGAGAGCAGTTGTAAAAATTTATTTAATGGAATTGGAAATGATTTTTTAACTTTTCATGGAAATCCTTTTTTTTTGTTGTAATTTATGGGCTATTGTTTACATCCATAACAACCTATTATTTTGTGTGCATCTTTTCTTATTCGGGGCTTCTTTATGCCAATTCATGGGGGGGTAGTGTGTGTGAAATGATTGGATTGGCTCACGGCGGGCTCCACACCCTAAAAACATAGGTGAACAAAAGGGGGAGTTTTTAAAATGGGGATTTTTTTGAGAGTTTCACACATATATGGCGTTTGTTCTAGTGAGAACTTTTTATGTATATGTATGCGTGTTGTGTGTGTATGTATATGGATGTATACTTTCTCATTCTTGTGTTTATATAAAACGGAGTAAAGAAGATAAAAGTACGAATAACATATTGGAGTAAAATTAACGCAAAAAGATGAAGCACAGTGTGCAAGATAATCAAACCTACAAAAATATGTTCACTAAATCAACAACGAAGTAGAAGATACAATCTTTTCTAGAAAGCAGATGATAGAATATAGAATTTAAAACTAAGAGAATGAGCGGTAATGAAGCAGGCAAAATACCAACCATCCATCATCTTCCAACACTATTAGACTCCTCATCATCACCATCCATATAAACAGCAGCGTTCAGTGTACAGAAGTTTAAATGGCCATTTGATGACTCAGCTGATGCAAATGTTGGAATTGTGAATGAAAGCTAATCAGTGAATAAGTTGAACCAAAATCTAGCTATCAAATTAACAAATCAAATTTTTAAAAATTAAATCACCTTGTAGTTCATTTTTTAACCAATCCCGTGCACATATCAAACTTTGAAGAGTGCTCGAAGGCATGGAACTGCGATACTTATCTAGAACCCTACCTCCAATATCAAACACTGCCTCTGATGTAGTAGATGACACAGGAATTCCCAAAATGTCACGAGCCATTTGAGCAACAATAGGATATTTTGGGGCGCTAAACTTCCACCAAGCCAAGATGTCAAAATTTTCGTCCAAACCTGTTTTCATAGGGTGGACTGCTTCATCCAAATACATTTCCAAACCAGACTTAATTTGTTGGGTCAAAGATGTCTCTTTGAGAAATTTTTCAAAACCACGTCGCCTTTCAAACATGGTATTGCGTGAAGTAATATTAGCAGCTCCTATGGCTTCACAATCGTCGCCGGTGCTACCGCTACAACTTCCAGCATTCCCCAGGTACTCATTATTAAATAAATTAGGAGTTGAGCGAGCCATGTACTCCTTGTAAAGTTTTTTCAAACAATTACGGACATCAGAAATCCTCAACCAAGCTTCACTGCCATATATCAATGGAAAATAATATTCAACAGCTTTCATCTTCAATCGAGGATCCAAAATAGCAGCTACTGCCAAAATCATGCCATTGACACTCCAATATTTTTCTAATTTATCCATCATATTTGATGCCATAGACACAAGGAAAAGACATGAACTCTTGCACCATTCTTTCAACAATAAATGAATACTACAAATCTCAACAAAGAACACATTTGATGGAGGATATTTCATACTAGCAAAAACTTGTGCGATCTCATAAAATATTTCTAAACAATTACAAACAATGTTTGTATTTTCCCATTCCTTTAAAGTCAGTGCATGCATATAATTACTGTCGTGTTCAGTCAAACTTGAAAAGACATCTTTGAACTCTAAGGCAGCTTCAAGCATCAAATATGTAGACTCCCACCTAGATGGATCATCAAGATCTATTGATTTTTGTGGAGCTTGTAATTTTTTTGTCCCTTCATTGAATATTTGTTGAACTAATTGTGAGGATTTAATATATTTGATGCTTTCGCGTATTTTATCAATGACCTCTTGTATTGCATCTAATCCATCTTGCACAATCAAGTTAAGAGTGCTTGTCCAACAGCACACATAGAACACATCACCACACAAAAGCAGCTTCCCTCGGAGGACTGAAACTAGCTCTCTAACCATCACATTGTTAGTAGAGCAATTTTCTAAAACTATACTGGACAATTTCGTATCAATGTTCCAATCAAGCAACTTCTCCATTATACACTTAGCAACCACTTCTCCTGTATGAGGGATTTCAAGAGGACAAAAACTGAGGATCTTTTTTTGTAATTTCCAATCTTCATCAATATACTGAGTAGTCAAGTGAATGTGCCCTAAATTCTCACTTGAACTCCACAAGTCTGCAGAGAGACTAATTCAACAAGGGAGCTTATTTAGTAAATCATACAACTTTTGCCTCTCGCTCTCAAAGATCTTCATGCAATCTGACCTAATAGTGTCACATGAGATAAACCTAAATAGTGGCTGAAGGGATCTCACAAAACTTCTAAATCCAACATCCTCAACTATAGAAAATGGATATTCATGCAAAATAATCATGCATGCAAGTTCATGTCGACTTAAATCCTGATCAAATTTGTGAGGTTGAAAATTCTGATCAAATTCATGAGGTTGAATGCTGTTGGTCTTATCCTTTTTTGCATCAGCGAATCTTCGGAGCAGTTCCTTCACATCAAGATGACCTCTCTTCGCTCTCTTACGTGGTACACATCGACCTAAGTGTTTTCTCAGGTGGCTTGTCCCATTTTTACCATGTCCTGCCATTAACCTTTTGCAATGCTTACACTTAGCTGAAACACTCCCATCATCTTTAGTAATTCTCTCAAAATCAATCCACACAGCAGATTTGTATTTTCCTCTATTAGCATATAGAGAAAATGCTTCTGCAACATCATTTCTTTCCATCATCATTATCAAGGTCAACACTCACAGACATGTAGAGATAAAAGTCTGCAAGATAGAATACCCACAACAATGAGTGACAACCAACATTCAGAACAAAGATGAATAGAACCGATTGAAAAATATCAAAGACAACTCAGTTAATCCAATAAAATCAGGTTAAGCATGAATGATTGGGTCATGAGCATGCACATCTTGTCATCAGATGAATGGGTGGAGCCTCACTACTTTCCATGAGGAAACAATGTGTATTAAGTGACTTGAAACTAATAAGGCCTGTTTGTTAGCATTAAAATACATAGGAATTGAATATACAGGATAGGAATTGAATACATAGGACTCATATCATAAGTGGTTAAAAATGAAGATCAAACGCGAATTCCCAAAAATCAGCATCAAATGAACCTTTTCTTTTACAGAAATAGATTCAAGGGAAGATGGGAAATGAATTCCCAGCCAAAAATCAGCTTCAACAGCCATCGCTAGCTACATGATCTAAGGCAACTGAATAAAAAATATATATCAATGCATGGGTCATAAGAAACACCTTAGATCATATGTTCATCGACATTCAATGCTCTGTTTTTTAGCAAGTACTAATCCAGAACCCCCCAAGAAACCCCATCTGAAAACCCTATCAGGAATTGAGAATGCATTCATCCAAACCACAAGAATCTCAACAAATGTCCAATAGAACACAATAATTAAAGGACCCCACGAATCTGTTGGCGAAATTAGCAAAAAAACTACAGCCAATCATTAAAAAAAAAAAAGAAAAAAAAAGAAAAATCGCAATCTCTCTGCAACTAATCACCAACCATCGAAATACCCAAAATGGGTCTATATTTTTGGCATAACCCATGAAGATGAAACCCTCAAAATCACTTGTAAACGAGAACTATCAAGCACCCAAACAGTGTAAATGACAAGATGAAGTAGAAATTACATCAATAGAGAGAGAGAGAGAGAGAGAGAGAGAGACGTTCATCACCGTCATGGGTGTTAAAAGGAAAGAGTAGGATTTGATTTTGATAGGGTTTTGGGTTTTGGAGTTGAATCAGAGAGAAAGGGAGAGGAAAAGCAAGAGCGCCTGTCAGACGTGGTACAACCGTACAAGGGGCACCCCGAGCGCGGGAAAACGTACTAGGTCATAAAACAGGCCTGTCAACCCGGTCCAGACCCGTAAAAATGAGACCAACACTTTCAAATTTTATTTATTTTTTTGATATCGGACGTTGCAACCATTTTAACTAGACTAATCCCTCTGGGCTCAGAGGAAAGCCGGGTAAACTTCTCTGTAGCCCCAATGTGGTAGTGCAATTTCAAACCTATAACTTCCTTCAGATGCAAACCATGGTCCTAGACCGACTGAGTTATACCTTGGGGTTTGACCAATACAAACCTTTTTCTAGAGAGTCAGTAAAATATAGCCTGACCCGATCCATTCATGACCCACCCAACCCAATCTGCAGAATATACAAGTCAGCCCTAAGGTTAGGTTTTCCGGACCCACTTAGGGTCAACCCACTTCACCCAGCTGTATGGAGAGGTTTGACGAGAGGCAACAGGAGGATAAGGTGTATTATAAATAATAAAAAATTGAAAATTTTCCCTCTAAAATAGGGTTTTTTTTTTTTTTTTTGGCACTTCCTCTTCTCCACATGTTTTTGCTTTATCAACTCCGTTAGTATTTTTATCTATTTGTTTTGGTAACTAATCTTCTCTTTGAAACCATAAATATTGTAGATAATCCTATTGTGGTGTTGATTTCATGGGCATTGTGGTGGTCTTTTCTTCCTATCTTCTTTTGAGCATTTATTGAATCCTAAGAGCTAATCCTATTGGCAAGGGAACTTTAATGCAACACCGGCAATTTCCTTGTGCCACTATAAATGCTTCAAATTTCTACTTGTTGCTTTTATGCATTCTAGTGTGGTGCTTTTTTATATGGAAAAGATGATAAAGTTGATTTAGTTAGAAAACCACTTCCCATTTGGATTAAGAGGTCGTAACTACTTTTCTACGAGATTGGGAGATTGTCGAGCAAGAAATTGTAGCATTGCGCAAACATGAACTAAGAGGATTATGGGTTCAATAGTTTAGCTTTTAAGGCATGTTTGGATGTATAGTGAATTGATCAAGTATGGTGAGGTGGAGCAGCAAACCAAGAGAGAATAAAATATAAAAGGTTATGATTGTGTTTTGTTTTTAGTTGTTTGATATGAAATCTTTTTAACCTTTTGTATAGGAAAATTGAGTTTTTTTTGTCTTTTTGTGGAGGAAGGGGGTTGATTTTTTTTTTTTTTTGAAATTCGGAGGGAATTTTGAAATTATATACTTTTGATATTACATCTTGTCATTTCTTATATGGATTCACTAAAATAGTTAATTACCAAATACGCCTGGGCTATTTCTGTTTGTAGGTATAATAATGCTTAATTTCTTTGCTTTCAGTCAGGTTCTCACATGAGAGAAAGGAGTTTCTTTGACGGCTTGACTTTTGGGTTTTTTTTTTTTTTTTTTCCTTAATTATTTGAGGTTCGTGAAAATAAAACAACATGGGTTAAATAACAACTTTTAATTGTAGAGGGTTTCTGTTTAAGATTCATGGGTTTGTGGAAATGATTTTTTTATTTAAAGTGGAAATGGTGTTTGATTTGAAGATGGAATTATGGGTTTTAATGCTATTAAAACAATGTAGGACCACGTTAACAATTCAAAATTGAGCAAAAGAGAGGGGTGTGTGTGTGTGAGAGAGAGAGAGAGAGAGAGAGAGAGAGAGAGGAAATTAGGTGACAGGGTTAGGTTCACATTTACAGGGAGTTACATCTCTTGAAGATCTAAAATATATAACTCATCAAGTGGCACCTTCACACTTTGTAACTTGAAGAAACATAGCTCTCTTTAAATCTAAGCTTAATCCAATACCTTCACACTTTGAAATAGCTCTCTATAAATAGAATTTACTATTTTTTTAATATTCTTTTTCACTACTAATATTGACCCCCACACCTATATTTTGATAGCATTGAGGGCTATCTCGTCTTCAAAGAAATATCATCGTTCTTACTTTTTTTCTTGGAACCCATCAACTCTTAATGCAGCCCAAAATGAGTCCACAAGCAGAAGCTACCTTTCAACCAATGACATTGTATTTCTGCAAAAACTTCAAAACCTTCAAAATTGACCAGCACCCCAAAAAACCAACCCATGAATGAAAACCCCTTATGCTAAAAACACAAGGAAATTTGACTAGAAAAACCTAAGACATCAAAAGTTATAGAACACCTAAAAGCCATAATCACCTAGACTTATCGATAAAATTCCTTATACGAACAACAGAGAATTAACTTTAAGAATCTCATCAATCTCAAATGTATAAAAAAGAGAGGAAGAAAAAGATACTACAATGTCCATGGGTCTACTTTTTTTTTTTTTGGCGGAATGGAGAAGATTATATTAGAGAAACAAACGGGATACAAAAGAGACCTTGCTCTAACTTGAGCCTATAGGAGGTGATAATGGCCAAGCAAATTGCATGAAGTTAAATATTCAAAATAGCCAAACGTATACAGAAATCATTATTGTGTGAGGAACAATCTACATACGTGGTTCCAAAGAAAGGATACCTGAAAAAAGTTGAAAATGTGCGAGGAGGAGGAGAAGCCAAAGCAAAAGAAAACGAAGGGCAATTGTGAGAGAGAATTTGGTCTACATTCATTGAAAATCATTTTGGCTGAGGCATTGTAGTTAGGCCTCCTGTTTTACATTGAAGACCAAGAAGGGCCCACATAAATGGTTTGCTACACATCAATATGATTAGTTATTCATTTCCATGATAAATAAATTTTTTCCAAAGGAAGAATGTCCGCATGCAGACAACCCCATCTAAATGTTAAAGAGGTTTAAAGAGGTGGGGCCCACATCAATAAGCGAGGACCCTCTAATTTTCAGGCATCTACCTTAATGATGTGGATGTTTGCACGTGGGAATATCCACAGGAGAAAGTTTCCCTCATTTCCATAATCCCTCTTCTTTTATTCTTGTTAGGACTTTAATAGAAATATATGAGCCATTTAACAATTTTTCGGGGACTTCGATTCATATTGTATTATTCTTACTGGTCACTAGGGCATATTTGTTTACGCTTGAATGCCGTGAAAGAGGAGTGGAATTGGACCTAAATGTAGGAAATTATATTTCATAATGTGTTTTGGCGGTCATGAGGAGACTCCCTCTTCACGCTAACGAGGGTTGCTCCTCCAATGTATGATAAATGTCATTTTCTACATCCTCTTCATTTTAATCATTTTATCCTTTTGCTTTACACCAACCATCCAATATACATGCAAAGTAATCTTCTGCTCATTTTATTTTAACTCGTTAATCTTGTAACTTGATGCACAATGTGACTCTCTACTCCACTATTGCTCTATCCTTTTTGCAAACAAACAAGTCAATCTAAAGTAGCTGTTTGTGCAAGGTCAGTTTTAGCAGAAAGGGGCTGTCGTCCAACACCTCTCTTTCTTGTTCAGTGCAGCGATAAAAAAAGAGGAAAAATCGAATTTTTACACCATCTTTCCTCTCTAAAGGGGATTTGAAAATCCGATATACCCCGTTAGAAGCGAAATCCACGCTCTTCCACGGCCGTGCACAAACATAAATGTGGTCTTACAATCAAACTTAGTAATTTATGGATTTGTGTTGGCCATTTTTAACTTTAATTCATTGCTTTTACTAATAAAAAATGAGTCTAGGCTAAGTCCATTCTTCACTCTTTGCAATAAGAAGTAACAAAATTTATGCATAGAACAACTAATCCATACCAATCCACAAAGTCTCCCTCATAAAAAAAAATCTCTACTTCAGAATCTCCCATCATTTTTTACCCAAGTAACAAAACACAAGGCTCAAGGGCATTTTCGTCACCTAAATGCCCTCTTTTTTGTCTTTTAATAACTCCACACGTCATCCAATTCAAACCAGTATCCAAGCCAAGCCGATGGAACCTTATCAAAACCGTCCATTTCTTTACCAACAGACGGTCCAGATTGCGATCCGCGTCCTCGCTCCTCATTGGGTAGTCTTCTCCCAACCCTCTATAAATTCCAACCACTTGAGCCAATCAACCCAATTTCAGGAACAGAAACCTCAAGCCCTCGCTCTCTGCGAACGCTCCCTCTCTCTCGATTTCTCGATTTCGATGGCTGGACGGGGAAAATCTCTTTCCGCAGGAGCGGCAAAGAAGGCAACGTCGAGGAGCAGCAAGGCCGGCCTACAGTTCCCCGTCGGCAGGATTGCCCGTTTCTTGAAGGCCGGAAAGTATGCAGAGAGAGTCGGTGCTGGGGCTCCTGTATATCTTGCCGCTGTTCTTGAATACCTTGCTGCAGAGGTAATTCCCCTTTCTGGGTTCTGTTCAGATCCAGTTTTTCTTTGATGGGTTTTGGGTATTTCACCTTTTCTGGGTTCGGTTCAGATCCTGTTTTTCTTTGATGGGTTTTGGCCGGTTTTGAATCCCATTTCTGGGTTTTCTCTAAATCATGTTTTTCTTTGATGGGTTTTGGCCGGTTTTGAATCCCATTTCTGGGTTTTCTCTAAATCATGTTTTTCTTTGATGGGTTTTGGTTACTTTTTAATTCCCTTCCTGGGTTTTCCGTAAATTATGTTTATCTCAGATGGGTTTTGGCCGGTTTTGAAATCCATTTTCTGGGGTTTCTCGGTTTGTAATTCACTGTCTGGGTTTTCTGCAATCTTGGCATCGTCTGGTTATCAATTCCCTTACTGGGTTTTCTTCAAATCAAGCTATTCTCCAATGGAGTTTAGGCTTGGGTTTTTCACTCCCTCTAAGGATTTGTGTTTGTTTGTTTGTGTTTTTAGGTGTTGGAGCTTGCAGGGAATGCGGCAAGAGATAACAAGAAGACGAGGATTGTACCGAGGCATATACAGCTTGCAGTGAGGAATGATGAGGAGCTGAGCAAATTGCTTGGAGAGGTGACGATTGCTAATGGTGGTGTGATGCCCAACATCCACAATCTCTTGCTGCCCAAGAAGACCGGATCTTCCAAGGCTGTTTCTGCTGCTGATGATGACAGCTGAACTCTCCCAAAATTCTAAAAGACCAATTGGGTTCTTTCTGACCTCTTGGATTTCGTTGTTAGGGTTTTCTAGGGTTTGGTGAATAGTGCCATGTTTTCTGTTTTCTCTTCTTTTTGTAGTTTGCTCTTTTGAACAGTAGAGTGTTATCACATTTAACCATCACTGTGTCATGCAATTGAGTGTCCATGATCATGGGAAAAACAATGTATAATCATGACCGTTCATGTTATCCAAGCCGCTGAATTAATCATGACCATTTGGTGGTGGGGTTGTAATGTGATGGCTTATCCTTTCCTATTGTGGCATTGGATCTCATTCACGAATTCCTAGGATTTGGATGCAAAGAAATGTGGGCACTAAGATTGGTCTATGGATTGGACCCTTCATAGATATGCGCCTATTGCCGATGATTGGGTGGTGTTGTTATAATCTTAATACAAATAGGTTTCTGCATATTGTTTGTTTAACCACTTTAATTGGATCTCTTGGATGATGGGTTTATGTGAACCCATTGTTATAAATCCCACTTGCTATTATTTTGCCTCTGGAATCACCTGTCATGATCACAGTGGCTATATGTGGACTTGGTGTTGATTTTAGTCAGGTTTTGCAGAAAAGGAATCTCAGGTTTGTTTTGAGAATATAGATTCTGGGATCTTTGCAGGTCATGCCATTGCAAAAGAGCTTCAATGCAAAGCAACCATTTGAAAATGACATAAGAAACCAACTGATTTATTATAGATATGATTACTGATAATTTGAATTTGTTCTATGCCGGAACCTACATTGGAGACAATAATGTAGTGATGTGATCCAAAATGTGATTTAATTGGTTAAGAAATCAATGAAAGAAAATGTTCATTTTAACATGAAAAAGTAAGTTTATGTTTATCAACGTACTTGATGTTCTTAGTAAGTGTATATGGGGAGAGAGAACCATAACCATCATATAAGGCACTGGGATATTTTCCTGAAAAAAAGGAGGCACCCCTAGGGATGATGCAAATTGGTCACATTTGGGGTGAAATCGTAGTGGTGATAGGCTTTATCAGTCCTAAATTACTAGATCTAACTTGGAATCCATGTGTTGTATTTGTGGTCTGACATTAGTTTAAAAAAGTGGGTTTGATAATTTGATTCTGTATTATATGATAATAACAGGTAAGTAGATGGAACTATGAATTAGTATATGATTAAGGGAAATTCTACTTAGCGTATAGATTTTTACTTTTCCTACTCAAATTCTATCTACACACATCATTATTATTTAAAAATTACATTAATATTCTTTTCACACACATCAAAATTCCTCAAAGTACTCATCTGTTTATTTCCCTCTTTTTTCCCATACACATTCTCTTCCAATACAAGGCTCTCCACCATTACCATTTCATTTTTCTTCCCCATTTTTTTTTTTTATTCATTTTTTCTATTTTAGATTATCTTGTTTTTCATGAAAACTTGTTATGGGGATAGATTCTCATTTAATGTAAGATTTTACAAACAATGTTATTATTTTTTCTTGTATTTGGGCTGTTTTTCATTCATCAAGGGTTTACAACTCAAAAATTATAATTGTTTGGTTTCTGAGTGGCAAAATAGAATATAAATGTTCAGAATTGTAGTTTTGAACAAAATTAGACGGTCCAGATATGAGTGTCTGAATACTTCTTTCTATTCGAATACAATTGTGAACATTCCAAACTTGAAAGACCATATATATCGGGATTTGCAATTCGTTCTAAGTGAGAAATGGAGAAATGGACTTTTCCACTGCTGCTCTCGTTGAAATGTACTATTTGATTGTTGTTTTCTTTATTCATTGCACTAGAAAGCCTTTAGAGATAGAATAAAAAAAGATAAAGTATAAGAAGGAAAGATGAAGGAGATGGAGGAAAATGAGTTGCCCTGGAAAGTGGAGAGTGAGATGGGTGGGAGGGAAGAAGATGAGCTTGTGTGTGAAAGAGGGGTAATGGATATTTTAGTCATTTCATGAAAGGGAAAAATGTAATAAAAAAAGACAAATTCCTTGTGTTGGAAAAGAAAAAATTTGTGTACCAATAGCAACACTCATGATTAAGGGTAAGTAGACTCTGAAATATGAAGAATTAGTATATGATTAGGTCCTTAAAATTATAGATATTTAAGATGTGAATGCAAAAATCCAATTGGACCTTGGGTTTGAATATGTAAGGATCTGATTTTAGATTTGAATGGTTTTAGATCCTACATGCCTGAATCTAAATTTGGTATGGGACTTGAATTTGGAAAGAAGATATTTAGATCAAAACGTCCTAATTTGAAGGTCCTCAAAGGTATAAATTACCTGAACTAATTGTGATAGAAACCCAACATATCTAATGTTTGGTTTAGATGTCAATTGACCGCATGGAAAAGGGATTGAATTGATTATAAGTGCGCCTCCTCTGTGGAACATGTGAGAAAAAAAGGCATATGGAGGAGAAAATGTCCAAAGCATATGCATTTCATCCAACGATACAGGTTCTCATTATGAGGATTATACATAATTAAGAGAAAGTAGAGAGCTAGGCATGAAGGCCATGGTGATGTCTTTCTGCCATTTGGGCCCCACTTCCCCTACGGCTTGGCTTGTCGTCGTCTTCTCCGGTGGCGGCAGTGGCAGAAACATAGTAAGCAACACAAAAGAGGCCATGAACAAAACACAGGATGCCACCAATGGACAAGAAGCTGTGATGTGAGAGCCCGCATTTCCTCGACCTGTTGTTTGCCATTGCCCCCATCACCAGTGCACCAATTCCAAGTGCCATTACCACCCTGAAAAATGAAATACTTCACAGTTAGTGAGGGCAGTTCTGTCATTTTGTCAACCCGAGCCGGCTCACTTGGGCTCATGCTCCGACTTTGGCTCAATTAAAGGCTTGCTAATCCAAGCTCAACCTCGACTAGATTGGTCAATGGCCAACAAACAGAAGGGTGTGTTTGTATTAGGAGAAGATTTCATGACAATCCTTCCCTGCCCCTAGGAAATTGAAATCCTCCCTACGGGGGCAATTAGTTCAATTTTCTCTCTAAAAAAAAAGTGTCACCAAATAACATAACAGCGAATTATATAAAGATTATAATAATCTTGCTCTCTACTGTGGATTTCTCTCACCATACAAGTGCACCTTGGACCAATTTGTGCAGTGAGAAGGATTATGGATGATGCACTCTATGGGTTTATATTTTCATGGGAGAGGAATTATGTATACTTCTCTCATAGAAAATTGAAGTCTTCTCTGTCGAGGAAAATTAGTTTATTTTTCCTCATTATAACAGAGTTCTCTAGCCGTGCCTACACACCATAAATGTATATATGAGCTCAGACCTAGTGTTGAGGCTAAGCTTTTATATGCGCATAGAGGAGGAAGACAAGTCGAGTGCAATCTCAAAGTCAAGCATGACTCCTCAAGCTTAAGCCAAGCTCGAGTCATGAACCAGCTGGCTCAATCTCAACCAAGCTAGGACTGCCTTGGCTCGACCCTAACCTAGCAATTTTGGCATCAGGCTTGAAGGTCACTGATTGGTACTGGCAGTGGTGACTAATACACTAAACTCACTACATAACATACTAATTAAACAGGGTTTGGTTTTATAAACTAGGTTTTTGATAATAACTATGATGCCTAGACATGCCATAAACACAGCAAGGATACGAATTTTATATGTAAAAAGTAATGTATCGGATTCGATATGAGACGATATGTTGCTTATTTTGACGTATCCATGCATCATAGGATAATGACGTTACCATGAGATTACAAAGCAAACTGCTGCTAATTGCTTATTGGAAGAGGATCTTTGGAACTCGTATGTGGAACAAATACACATGCATCCACCAAGCAAAGTTGCAGCAACATGAGCAAATGCAAGCAGACCGGCTGCCGCGAGCCCTAGCAAGAAAGCTTGATTGCTAGGCTCCTTACACTCAAATATCATGAACCTTAAGTGTCTTACCTGAAAACAATCAATCAAAACATAATGCTTATGCCACCAAAAAGTGAGTTAGACATAAATCAACTAATGGTTCCTGTCATTCTAATTAGAGTAAGATTGAATAAAATGAGGTAGGGTAAATGTGGAATGTTAGTAATATGAGTGCCTACATAAGTCAAACCAGTTGGCCTTCATCATTCATTTGTCTGGGCAAGCATTTTTCTAATTTTCATCTATGTATCATATTTACATTTAACACACTTTATCATCATCAAAGCCTCATCCCAATTATGTTGACGTCGGCTACAAGAATTATTTTTGTCCCTTTCAATCTATCTTGATTCCTGAGCCAAATCCTCAACATCTAACACGCTTGAAAATACCAAAATTTTATTTACATGTAACACACTCCAAAAACCCTTCATGATAAAAGCCCTTTTATAGAAAGAGGGCTTCGTCATATCATTT
Organism: Umbellularia californica; assembly: GCA_028538565.1. Taxonomy (NCBI): domain Eukaryota; kingdom Viridiplantae; phylum Streptophyta; class Magnoliopsida; order Laurales; family Lauraceae; genus Umbellularia; species Umbellularia californica. Next base: position 74,364,591 of record JAPQWN010000006.1, on the reverse strand, counting down.
TCATTTAAGATTTTGAGAAATTTCCACAAAAATTTATCCATGACTAGAGATTACCACAAAACTCCAAGATAGAATACAACAAACTGATACCATCACTCAAAACTGTTTTGTCAGCTATTACACTACTGTTTCAGCCCTGACCCTTATATGTTAGGAGGGTGTTTTAAGCCACGATCCATATATTCCAAAATCCGGATCCTTTCTTGCTCGAGCTAATAGAAAATTCACAAGGCTCTTTGTTGATGTCCAACTTTTATAAATCTAAACTACCTAAAATAAATTTCCTCTTATATTGACAATGGCGAAAATCACTCCGGTAGAAGTTATGCCATCTTCAGATTAAGCTAAATAAAACACTTATAAAGACCATGCAAAGGAAAAGTGCATTTATTTTTGAGAGATTTGGATTTTTCAATTGGTGGGCCCCATTGAACGTCACAAAATTTCGAGCTTCAAGGGATCTTGACTCGATCCCCATTTCTAAATATGCTTTAAGTTTGTAAGTTGAAGGAGCATTATTCAGATTGATGTACTTGATAAAGTGCAGTTTGTGTGTGTGTGTGTGTGTGTTTTTTTTTTTTTTCTTTTTCAAAACTCGCTGCATTAGCTATTGCGGAAAGCTTTATGTAAGGTGCGGTTTTTCACTTGTAGAACTCTACACGTGAACAGTGTGGGATCTTCGATCTCTCTAATTAAAGGCTCATATATCAGCACTTCATCGATATAGTTTAACCTAAAGTAATTGTGAAAGATAATCAGAAAATAAAAATGACAGAGTAGAATACAAAGGTAGTGACAGTGAAGTTCCAACACATTATAAATTTTAAACCAAGCACATGAAAAAAAATAAAAATACCAGTGATGGCCAAAACCTTAGCTTATCATGTGATATAACACAGTGCTACTCTATTTTGGGCGAGTTTTAAAGCCATGGTTTTGCATTAAGTTCAATGAAAACCCATCAACTTCATGTGGAACTCACCTTATTTTGAGCAATTTCAGCTTCAATGCCAAGTATTCCAGCTACAACGTCCATGACCACAATCAACAGACACACAAAAGCACCCCCAGCTTTCCCCATTCAAGGAAATATGAAAATCCCACTGAAGGCAAATTGAAGAAGAGGAGAAGAAGATAAAATGCCTGTTGTGAAGTAGGTTTCTTGGGTTTTGTAATGATGAAAGTAGAGTAGAGTGATCTTGAGATAGGAGAGAATCTGGGGTGAAGCATATAGTGTAGATATGTTGTGGAGATTAGCTGTTGTGGGGAAATTTTCTTCTCCTACTTTTCCTATTCCTTGCTCCTTTTCTTCCACTTTATTGGATTCCTTTCATGGGGGAGACAAGGAATGATTAATATCAAGGTCTAGATGAACAATCATGTGGATCAATGGCTATGATCGCCTGCTGTTGGATATTGTAAGGAATTTATAGGGGTCCAAGATTGTTATTTTATTGCTGAGGACATGTTACTGAGAACAGTAGCTTTTGAGACTTTTTGACTTTTCATGTACATGTACACACTTCTTTCTCCACCTCAGTCTGTTCTTGCTGTCTGTGATTGTACCTTTGCTTTGAAAATCTTGGATCCTGTCTAGCTTTTGCAGCAGGAGCCTAATCTGTTTTAACTTTCTAAGCAGTGGGGCTCAGTGGACTAACCAATGCTAGAGAAAATCCGTTGCTGGAAATGGCTTTCATGGGCTGTGGGCGACATTTTTATTTTGACCACTATGTCTTTAAATAAGAAAGGTAGAAACATGAAAGACCTTTTCTTTTCCTTTTTCATTTTCAAATAGATATATTCCTAAGCTCTTTTTGAATCTAGTAAGTTAGTAGGGGTCGTAAGGGTACGTTTGGGGACAAGAGGATTCTACAATAGAAAGAAAAATCTCAAAATAAATTACCTCAAAAGATCAATAGAAAGGAAGATTTATTCTGATTTTCTTGCAGCTCACTATTCTATTGTTTGGTGTGACGGTTTCCTTCCAGAAAAGGGAAAAAAATAGGTTTTTTCCTCAATAGAAGAACTTCAATTTCCCATACGAGGTGTATGAATCGGGATTTCTTTCTCAATGAAAACAGGAATCTTAGCTATCATCTTTTGCATTCAAAAAATCGAATCGTAAATAAATAGCAGAATCAATTTTTTTTTATTTTTAGATTTCTATATGCACCATCTTCAATAGAAAAGCTTTCCCCATTAGTGGTACATTATCCTTCATTTACACTTGCTGCCAATTTCCACCTTTTTTTTCTCTTTCTAAGAAACCTCAAGTGTTTATTACTGTAAAACTCAAAAAAGTAAATCATAAGATCGACTAATGATTGTTTAGAAAGAAGTACAAAATTCAAATTGTTTCAATGTGAATGAAAATTGAATAGTAAACTTGGAATTATAAAGTCTAGTCGTCAAGATTTTCATAACAGATGCACTTGCCTTGGAATGTTGACGAAGAAGGTAGGCAAAACTAGAAGTTTTTAATTCATTCATTCATATGTAAGGGATTGAATGCACAAGTAATCAATCAAACGGTGTCTGCATTTCTTTTCTTTTTGGAACAAAAGAATAATTACAACAAAATTGACTATATTACAATGAAGCAGGAGCTTCAATAACTTCAATAAAGAATCCAAGCCTAGGTATCACACCAGCACATCAGCCTTCCCATACTCCAAAATGCATAGATATCACACAGGCCTTAAAAAATCACCAATAAGTTAAAATGGAAAGGTCAAAAAACAAAAAAGAAGGCGAAAGACAAACCATTAATCTTCGGGTGGGTCAGCAATGCTATCAATTGATTCCCCTCTCAGATGAGCAGCAGTTGGAGTGTGAATCTCTGAGTGGTCCATGTCGATTGAGACCTCCTCCAACGTAGTGGGCAATGCTTTCCTCTGATGCTTTCTACTGTGTCGCAACTTGATAATCCGAGAGAGTGCCTGAACATTGTCTCTCATGGAAGGCCGTTTCCTTGCACTGTGATTGATGCACTTGTATGCAAGGGCTGCCATGTCATTGAGTTCTTGAACATCATATATTCCGTCAAGATGGGAGTCAGCGATTTCCTCCCACCCAACTCTCCCTTCTGTATTTATTGCTGCCTATTTGAGGAAAGTAAATCAAGTATAATAATAGTTGATAATGGAAGTATGCATGCACCACAACCAGAGTTTTGTGCTGGATGCAAAGTGTGGACGTGCATGCACAATAACAGACAAAAAAAAAAGAAAAAAAGAAGAGAGAGAGAGAGAGAGAGAGAGAGAGAGAGGGAGCATGCATATATGCTCAAAACATGCAAATGTTGAAAGTGAATTGATGTTAGTGGCGTGCCTAAAGGATAAAAATAGTGGTAGCGGTGGGCGTAGCGGTTAATGGCCAAAACGCTATGTAGCGGTTGTGGCGATACTAGTGGCGTAGCTGTGTGAATTTTTTAAGTGTTAATATTTTTTTTGAATCTTGCAACAAATCTTGTGTGGCTTTTTTTTTTTTTTTTTAACTGATTTGGAACCATGTATGGGTAGTAGAGACAACCATAAGAAAGGTCGTTGAGGAGAAAAAAATAGAAAAAAAAACAGTGTTATAAATTAAAGCTGCTTGGCTCTACGGCCGATAATGCGGCCACTACGTGAACCATGGTGTGCTCCCAATTAGGGATCATCATCATCATCATTATCTAAGCCTTGTACCAACTATACTGGGGTTTGGCTACACGAGTTTTGTTTCTCCATTCTGAGAGTTAAATCCTTAGATAAGTTATACTTCTTCATATCTATTTTTACTACATTGATTCATGTCCTCTTTGGCCTCCCTCTTCCCCTTGGTGGGCCATCAACCTTTATAACCAAACATTTTCTTACCAACGGCATTGTCGACCTGCGTTGGACTTGCCCAAATCATCTCAAACGGGTTTTTCTAATTCTATCCTCTACAGATAGTACCCCTAAATGCTTTCGAAAGCGCTCATTCTAATTTTATTCTTTCTAGTTTACCACACATCCACCTCAACATTCTCATCTCGGCCACATCCATTTTATGCATATGTTGCTTCTTGATTGGCCAATATTCTGCTCCATAGATCATAACCAGTCTAATCGATGTCTTGTAAATTTTACCACTCAATTTTGCTGGCATTCGTCAGTTGCAAAGCACTCTATAAGCAAGTCTCAACTTCAACCAGCCCACTTTCATCATAGGACACTAAATTTTTTTCTAGTAGTAAGTACTATGGTAGTACAAAGTTATCTTTGCCATCGGAACAAGTAATTCTTTATAGTCTAGTGCATATTCTTGTCAATTGCATAAGGCCAGCAACCAATCCCTACACTTATCTAAAGACCCAAGTCAATTTAAGTTTAAATATATATACCCATTTACAGCCCATCGAACAACATCAGAAGTACAAGTAACAATATCCTAGGTAAACTTGATTGCAGATAATTGTAAATCCTCATCCATAGCAACCCTTTCTAAAACTGCCTGATAGCCAGTGAATATGATCGATCGAGGAGCAAAAACAGAAGCCAAAAAATGGAAAAATGATTCAATACAAAAGCCGTATTTATCTGAACAATAAGATACATAGGATAATCGATGAAAACATGAGGTAGTTGAAATGGATATGATAGGGTGGTGGAGTCTTGAGGCGGTGGTTGAGGTAGGTCATCATGACATGAAGGAGACACTCAGTTCTACAGTTCTAGGACTGCAGATGCGTCAGCGGGAAAGCAACTCTTGCCTCCTTTCATAGACCGTTCGCTACATAAACCAATGCGGAGAAGACACTACTGAAGATGAAAAAACTAGTGAGAAACTCGTGTTAGAATGTGAAGTGCATTTTGAATTTGGATAATAAAGCTGAATTTAAAAATATTTATCAGATTTGAAGAGATCAATTTTTTTTGGAAGTAGGATCAAGGAAAATAAAACTTTTCCTGGAAGCATATCGAAGAAAACACACACAAAAGAATAAGGACATAGTTCATGTTTTTCTCATTGAGGAAGATGAATGAAACATATACAACCAAATATGTTAAAAAGTTCACAAGTCAGGGGTTTGTGTCGATGTCAAGCTTTGGAAAAGCTTGCCAATTAATCAGATGAACACCTCTACTACTTCAAACCAGATCTTTGGAACCCATGAATCAATCAATTCCAAAATATAGAAGAAGATGCACTTGCAAAAGAAGGGGTCACATAAATTTTCCTTGTGTTACTTTTTGAAAAAAAGGGTATGCAATAGGATATGGTATAAGCACAAGTAAATCTACGATGACATATTTTTTATATTATAAATCAGCTGATAAATTTTATAGAGCATCCAATCAAGTACAATGTATGAACTTCCTTTTCCTGTAGAGCTTGTAGTATATTTATTAGCAGGTCACCATGAAACAACGCTGGTAATTTCTTTACACCTCTATATTGTAACATCCTGAGTCATAACCACAAAAATTACCTGAACTCCATTATAGAAGTCACTAAACAGCACCCTAAAAAAAAAGGAAAAGAAAGAAAGAAAAGGAAAGGGAAATGCTCTTTCAGCAAATAAGTAATGCTTGCCTCAAGAAACAAAAATACTGTATGATTTGAGATTAGACAAGGAAACATGGGAGGTATTTTTGAGATGAACAAGAAATGATGAAAGAGGGATCTTACGAGCTCGACATGTTCCAGAAGACCTTGTTGAGGATTTCTTCCTGCTATCAGTTCAAAAAGCAGTACTCCGAAGCTGTAAACATCGCTCTTCTTAGTGAATGTCTTGGATGAAATATACTCAGGATCAAGATATCCAAAGGTTCCCCTGATATTAGATGCATGTGGGTTAACCATTTCTTCCCTTGAGAGCCCAAAATCAGCAACCTGCAACATAAGTATATTTGTTCTTCCATCATGAATTAGAAAAATAAGATGCATAAATAATCTTACACCAGTAGCCCATCAATAGAAAATGTAAATTACAGGAACATAAGACCCAAATGAAACAGATATTCTAGATACTATACTGCTGACCATAAAATTTCATGGAAACTGACTCCACAGAGAGGGATCAACCATTTGTACAAGTGTAAACCATCTGTTTTGTAATCCAGACTAGTGACCAGCCCTCAGTGAGAATGGATAATGCATGTAAAAGCTCCCAATTTATGAGATCAAAGAATGATCTGCTGTTAAATCTTTTCACATTAGCCTAGCATGAATGCCTTCATTTGGGCACCGTACCCACCCTTGATTTAGGTGAATTGTTGGACAGGAAGGGCCATATACATGCTCTAGAACCACCCTATATTCTGGTCTGAATTAAACATAACCATCTATTATAAAGAAAACAAAACCTCCGCTGATAGAACTAAGTACGAAACTTAGAACAGTCCATTTGCAAATACTTAATGGACAAATAGGGTTTTTTATAGGCTTCATAGGAATTTGGAATTTCCAATCAACTTTATAATCGAGGAGTCATAGAAGGCTGTCATAAAATCCAAGTTTGCCCAAGCAAATGGTGCACTGGACATTAAACAGGCCTACACACTTTAGATAAGGTTAAAAAGTTTTGCATAGAATGATAGAGTTGTTCCACTAAAAGATTCTAACTATCCAATCTTTGGCCTTTATTCTATAAAATGTGGTCCATTTTTTGTTTTTCTATCATAGCTATCTATTTACTAGCTACCGAACAAGGGTCAATCAGGAAGCCTTCCAAGCATGTAGTCCATCAGCTCCATTTAAAAAGTCTGAATCACTGAACTATGGGACACACTTGCACAATGGCCAACAGTACCAAACATCAAGGTCTTCTTTTTTTTTTTTTTTTTATTAAATAGTACATGGATTTTTATTATTTATTTATTTGGGTGGGTGGGTGGGGGTGTGGGGGAGCTCAGTCTTCCTTGAGTCGAATCAAGTTGGCCGACTCAGACTGAGGTCACACCCCTGCGCCCAATTAATTTAAGAATATGACCAAAAAAAAAAAAAAAACTATAGTTTTGCAAACTTAATTGTAAGACCTATTGTGTTTAATTTATTAAGTTGGTATAGTTACATTTATGTTTCATTCAATCAGATGAATAGTACCATTGATCTTCAAATGCTTGGATCTAAGAAAAAAGTAGTTTTGATTTTCTACAATCACAGCAAAATATCCCTAAGAGCCTCCCATAGCTTTTCCCAAGGGAGAAAAAAGAGATAAGGTTGTTTAGGGCCCAAAACCAATGTGACTCAGCCAACTATTGGAATTTTGGGAAGGGCGGGAGGGTGGCTGATTTTAAAACCATGCCAAAATTTATTTGGGCCAAAAACCGTATAACTGCTAAAACATTAGAGCTAAAAATTTCAATGTTAAACTTACACTTCAACGACACAAGAACAAAGATTTGGACAATTCAAATGCTGAAGACATTTCAGACTAGTATCTAAATATAAATCTGAACAAGGAGTTACATACTCTAGCTCTCATAGACTGGTCCAACAATATGTTGGCAGACTTGATATCCCGATGTAAAACAGGTGGAACGGCCTGCAATTTCAGGGGAAAAGAGACATATATTAAGAATCAAATTAGTTTTTTAGTATTTCCTCCAAATTTGTCATGTACTACAAAACTAATTCATTTTTGGAATTAAGATGCAAGCTTACACCATCATGAAGATACTCCAAACCCCTTGCAACATCTAGCGCAATATAAACCCTCAAGTCCCAGCTCAATGGTCCTTGCTTTTCACCTAGGCATAAAATCATCCATGAACATGGTGAGTTGACATCATTCAATATATCTTTTCTTTAAAGTTCCTAAACAAATGGTCATTGCCTTGCCTTTACATAAAGAAAAATATTTATTCAATGGTTGTGTTGGTTATGCTGAGCTGCTAACTCATTACAGATGAGCCGGAACACACAGATGAAATTAATAATTTGATTTCTTCAACAGAAGTTCTCATCATATCAGTCATAACTAAGATTATTACATATAGATAGTAGATGAATTTAAAAGAAATATTTACAAAGACAAATGCCTAAAAGAGTATGGTCAGTAACAGTTCAACAATCAGAGAAAAATACAGTCGGTTCAGGTAATCATTCATCACTCGGCAAAGCACGTGCACTGTGTTAAAAAAATCGCAACCATAAAATGTAAAGACCTTGTCTGTTTCAATAAAACAAAAGGTATACTTACTATATAAATGAGAAGCAAGACTTCCATTACTCATGTACACATATACAAGCATGTGTTTGCCCTTTTCTTCACAATATCCCACCAAATTCACAAGGTTCCTGTGATGTAACCTTCCAAGCAGTATAACCTGGGAAATTTGGAAAAAATTAAATCAATTTTCAAACCGCAAATACATTTGTGGGGGGGGGGGGGGGGGGGGGGGGGGGGGGGGCAAATCCAACCACATATTGAAAATCTTGACGTCACTTCTTATCTCTTCATGTTCAGCTTCTCGGATTAGTATTCACTTTTCGGGAACCTCCCAAACACGCCTTAATTAGAACTTAAAATTTAAAATTATCATTTGATCAAGATATTATTTGGCTAATTCACAAGTTATTTAAATACTATTTGAGACCAAAAAGAGAAGAAAACAAGCTTACACATTTAATGATAAGAAAACTACATGATGATCTTAAAATTACCTCTGTTTGGAACTCCCTCTCCCCCTGCTTAGAATTAGTTGCAAGCATTTTAACAGCAACTGTCTCACCAGTTGTCATCTGAGCTTTGTAAACAGGACCGAATGCCCCTTGACCTATCACTGTTGTAAAGTTATGAGTTGCTCTTTGCAGTTCCCTATTAAAAGATCACCGATACAAAATTAAGCCATGAAAATGCAAGGAAAATTAGAGTTAGCTTGTAGACTGGCAATAAGAGTTTACAAAAGATGAGACAAAAAAATAAATAGCGACCACTGCAGCACTCCTTTTTTTCTTTCTTTATTTTATAAAGTATATCCAAAATTGGATTGATTTATCGTCCAAGCAAACAATAGAGAGTTACAGATTTGAGTGCTCATTCAGCACTTATTGAAGGAGACTCTTTCTCAGTTATCTAGTGGGATATAGGGAAGACTTCCCATCCTTGGTGATTGGTTGATTGGGTGGAGGAGGTGCAGGATATTTGTTGTCAGTGTGATGTCTCATTTCATCATATTCTTCGAGAGGCTAATGATATGGCTGATGCTCTTGGCAAGGAGGGAGTGTTTCGTGGTTCTATTTCTTTTGACATTTAATTTTGTTTGATTGTTTTATTTACGTTGTTTTCCTGTTTTCTCTTTATAGCCATTTTGTCGTTTCTTGGCTGGGCCGAGTTTTTTCCAGTCTTCTTCCTTTTCAGAGCAATAAATTTTATTCTTAAAAAATAAAGAGTTACAGATTGCAGAAAATGATTGATTTAGCTAATCCTGAGAATTTTATATATGAAGTTCTTTATTCTTCTTCACAATAATCATTTGGAATGTTCTGCAACTGTACAATCAAGTGTCATTTGATACACAAACTTTTAGAGTGAAATATCATGACACAAATTTTCATCTACATACATAGAAAAGCACTTGCATGCCACATTCTTCTATATTCCTATTTGCTTCTATCATTCAGATAACAACAATTTTTTTGTAGGAAAAGTTTCAAAAAGAGAAAAGTTCCAACATGAGTGAGTGCCTTTAAATAATAAACATTTATCATTCAGATAACAACAATTTTTTTGTAGGAAAAGTTTAAAAAAGAAAAAAGTTCCAACATGATCGAGTGCCTTTAAATAATTAACATTGTTGATGGAAGCAATCTGGTCTTTGTAGATTCACATTTCACCAACTTTCCACCTCACATCAAAGTTCTTCAAGGGTTTGGACTTATACTAGGAACTTCTTTAAAGTCACAATTTCACCTAAGATACTTCAATTTCAACTGTCAGAACTCTAAAATCAATTTCAAGGATTTATGTGTTTATTGCTATGAAAACTGGAAAAATGAAGCATTCCCACGGTGAGGGATTGTCGCCCTCCGACTTCGGAGTACTATTTTAATACTCCTTAATTCAGAATATGTTTACATAGTATCAGAGCATAATGCTTCCATTGTCTGATCTTGTCTGCCCTAAAGATAGAAGCTACCACTAGAGTGTTAAAGTGACGTGTTCCACTTTGATGGTCCATGCTGTTATATGTGAGGTAACATTGAAGCTTGATAGAGATCTAATAATTCAGGATCAGATGGATATGGATTTGAGAAAGACCGATAAATTACTTTATAATGAGCCCTAATGAAAACAGATAGATACTGGTATTTTCCAATATTTTGGACCATTGGGATTTTTTCAGATTTTGGGAAAAACTAAAATTCACTCCATGGCGGAAGACCATGGCCACGAACAGCGACATCATTTTTCAAGGATGGCCGCTTTTTCCAGTGCATCTGTGATATTCAACCATGCCTGTATAGTCTCCAATGTGGTAACTTTTGCTACCCATTGGCATGGTCATTTTTTTCTAACTAGCCTGAGCAAAGGTTGTAACATGTTCTCCTAGCCCTTGGCCCTCATGATTAACATCAGTTGCTCTATAGTCTATACACACAATTACATATTAAGAACTCCTGGTTTTTGTCTGCACGTATGCTGCTTTCTGTTTTTCTTAGCGGGCTTCCACTTCTTTTGCTGGCTTTCTTTTTCAGGGCGTTAGCTTGTCAGTATATATCTATTGTACTGCTAAGCTTTTATTTAGTGTAAGGTCACAAATGGATAAAAAAAAAAAAAAAAAACTACTGGTTTTCGTGTGAACGTGTGACTCTTAGATCCACCCATAGATTAAAAAGATTCAAGTAAATCATGTCCAAACTTACAGAAACCACTATAAAATCTTGGAATCTTTTAAGTTACTTTATTGTCTTTCAAAACCCCATATCTAAAATTACAAATATGTTTTTTTTTTCTCTTAAGCATTTACATGTTTACTTAAATCTTTCCAGAATTCAGTACCATATTTCACATAAAGTCACACAAAAACATGAACATATCTTAATAATAAGTCCATGAAACATAAAATAAGATTCTTGTGTAATTCCAAATGATTTTAAATAAAGCAATAAACTTCTCTTTTCTGTTGGATGAAAGAAATAAACATACTTGTAAGGATATTTGGGTATTCCAGACGCAGAGACTACACTTCTCATTTTAGTTCCATCCAGCCACAACGACATCCCATTAACACCAGATGTTTTCGGCGACTCCTGACCAGTAGTTGAATCAGACAGTATTGTACAACAATCAGCGCCATTGGCACGGATGGGGATGGTTGCAGCCCTACGTGAACAGCTACTCCCTATCTGCGCACGCTTCTTCCGGAACCTTATGCAAAACAGTGCAGCAATAGCTAAAACTGCACCAATTATCACCCCTATGGAAATCCCAATTATAAGGCCTCTGGAAACACCTTTCATCTCCTCAAGCAATTACTATGACAACCAACACAAGTACGCCATGTGAAGACCTGTAAAATGCCAAAATTGAAGCAAATTTATATTTTGAAAAGTAGTGCCTAACCAGTAAAAGATAAGCTTAGTTCTGGATACACACATACACATATAACAAAAATTTATGGTGAATTTGGATAGACCCCGAATGACTGGTAGTTTGACTCCACTAAGAATTTAGGACAACAGAAAATCAGAAACCATGTTGGGCATGGTAATGTTTTTATGCAATTTTTACTATTAACCATTACCAGTGGCAGACAGGCAGTTGCTAGTATTGTTTGGGGCAGAAAGTCAGGAATACAGTATCCCACCTAATGTAATCTCTACTGTGTACCATACCAAGTTTAAAAAAAAAAAAAAAAAAAATTCATTATTCCAAAACCACCCAAACAAATTGTAATTTCCCCTGTCCAAACCAACACACTGCTATGCAAACAGAACAGCCAAATTACTGCATGTCTGTTCAGGAGCCTTCAAAAATCTCTAAAATAAGAAAGCCTAAATGAATTCGTATTCTTTTAACTTGAATGATCTAAGTGTTCCTCAATATCAAAGAAATGCATACTCCTTTGATAGGATATGTGGATTGGATTGAGGAAAAGAGAAATCTAAAGGAAAAAAATACCCATACTGCTGAAGAATAAGAAATCCATCGGATCACTCCCTAAACTTGTTCAACAGTAACCATCTTCCACTAAGTAAAACCAATTTACAAGAACTACAGTAGGAAAAATAAGTCACTTTGCTTGTCCTGTTATTCAAATCAAACTGATTATAAATAGTACAGAGCAAAACTTCCTATCAAATTACCTAAGGGCTAGTTTGTTTCATGTAATTCTAGGCTTGGCTAAATCAGAGGAAGATGGGAAATGAATACCCAGTCATCAGCCCAGAAAGTCAAATCCTAGGAAAGACAAGGTCTCGTCTACATCTGCATCTTATATCCTTCACCCCCTCACCTCTAACATTCCTTTTTTTTTTTTTTTTTTACCAAGTTGGCCTAGTAGCAAGGGGAGACTAAGGAAACCTACCCACTGATGGAGTGATCCCTGGGTGAAACTGTGAGAATGGGTCTACTATCCACAGCAACCACCATGTATTCACACCGGTAGTATTCTTTTGTTGGAGCCCATTTGACCATGAATTCCCATGTATCCAATTCCATACATACAAACAGGCCCTGAAACAACTACTCATCAAAATCACAATGCTAGAGCCCCACCTGCTCGTGCAGGTGATTAGGAACATCAAAATCCTCCTGTAGGACTGCGGGTTTAAGCCATGAGGGATGCAAGGCATATCAGTTACATACTCTCTTAGGGACCATGTATCCCACGCCAATACATCTGTGCTGCCAACAGGGCAGCTGCCAAGAAAATTACTAAACCAGAAGCTCCCTAAGCTACAATTGGGTCAATCAGACAGTTAATACCAAAAGGCAATTGACAAGAAACAACTCAAGTGCCAAATTCCATCTAGTCTCCCAATACTCCCCAACACTTCCTCATCCTCAATCTCGCAACCCCTCTCCCCAATAGACTATCTAAAGTACGAACAAACACCACGATGCTTTCATTTAATCCACCAATCAATAGTTTCAAACGCATAATTGATCAACAACTGAATCTACATTGACTCAAATCGGACTACAATCATCAAACAAAATTAAAATAAAACAACATTACAATCCAAAACAACGCTTACCTCAATCTAAAACCACAACTGAAACAAAAATCAAATCTTGTTTTGCAAAATCAGATTTTGATATCTCTCACAGATCCAACTCCCAAGATCTACAAATTACAGTCATCTGAAAAACAACAGCTCACTGCAACAAGCAACAACTAACAAATCTAGGGTAAAAACTGATCAAAAGAAGAAGGAAACAAAGAAAACCGAGTTGTATGAATCAAAAACCTAATTTTTACAGATGGTGAGTAGATGAAAGCCGCAGATTTCGATACGGAGCTCGTAAAGACCCTATTTTTCTGAAAAGACAGAGAGGAAGCATCGAACTTACACGAATCAGAGAGGGAAAACGCGATCGGGGATGGATTGGATTCGAAAGTTTGGATCTTTTTGGAGTTGAAAACGGAGTATGCGAGGAAGCTGAAAAGAAGAACAAAAAGAAATGTATGTATATGTATATGGAGAGATTCCTTTCTCTTCGAAGAACGTGAGTCGCCGTTACATTCTAAAATGAGAACCCGCCTTCGAAAACGGACGCGGCGATTTTACGAAATATGCCACTGCCATCTCTTCTTCTTTGTGGTGTGACGATAATGCCCTCATGACTCCTTGCAATTTACTGTTACATGCTTTTTGTGCATGCACTCAGGATGTGGATTTCCGATTACCCCCGGAGGTTTCGATCCGTTAAAAATCATGTCTGGGTCTTTATTTAGGCCCCGATAAGTAAATAATTCTGGATCCGGTTCCACCTTAGTTTGGACCTGTGGATCTAAAACCTGACGTATTATCTCAATTTTCGAAAATTTCTCTTAGAAACCTTATTTTCTTAATAAAATTCTCTTCCAAGACCCGGACCCAGATTGGAACCCATCCCATATATGGTTCTAGTTCCAGTTCTAGAGCCAAGAAATCGGTTCCGAGTCCGGATCCGGTTCCACCTTCTCCTTAATAGTTTCAGTTCCGAATCCACCATGGACCAGGACCGGAACGGACCCGTTTACAACCCCACGTGCGATCCAGCTCATGGGGCCCACTTGGGACGCATTTGTAACATTAGGGTTTGGATGAATATGATGGCCCAATAAAAATATCTTAGCCTTTGATTTAACGGCCATAAAGTTTAGTGATCTTTTAAGTAGGGCCACTATATAATAAAAAAAAAAAAAAAACTTGGATTGGCCATTGTTAAAAATAAATAAAATTCTCTCTAACGCAATGGTATTTTCCCAATTTTTTTGGGGGCTAATGTAAAAAAAGGTAAAAGTTTTTAGTATAACAAGGGGTTTTTCCTTTGGGGGGTTGAGTTCCGCTCTAGTTTTAACTCTTCTTTTTGTTTTTGAAATTTAATTTGCCCTAACTTTTAACCATAGGTCTTTTTTGAGATTTAATTGAACAATATTTTTTGATATTTAATCCAATGGTGGATAAGAGTTTGATGAGTATGGAATTGGGCATTGCAAATCATGGGAGGAAAATAGTGTAAAAGGAGTCGCCTTGATCAAAGGTGGAACCAAGTGGGCCCCATAAAGCTTGTCGGTAGGTGTGTCTGTTCGGAGGAGAAAATTCTCCTTGTTGACTTTTCTTTTTGTTAACTAGTCATTGCCCGTGTCTGAAGGCACAGCGCACCACGCTCTGAGCACAACTAAATCTAATTACTCTTCTTTTGATCACCTAACAACTAATACCGCCCATAATTTAACAAATTTAACTCAAATTTTCTATGTGGCTCATTGGATCAATCAGCTTCAAATCAAGTCCAGCCGGATTTTATTTTTTTATGTAAAACAGTCCAGCCAATTGGACCCTTGTTTAACCACCATTGAATACCAGAAGTGGCCCACTACTATAAGCAGTCTAGTTTAATTGCATGCAAGCCACGTTTGCATCTGCTACCAAAACAATCCAAGTTAGCCCAGATTCCACAATCCGTGAAAAACAACATATATATGTGAAGGGGCAAACTGGTAAGTTGTGGGCCCAAATTCCACACCGTTCAATCACTCAATTGCAATCATAGCCGTGTATTTAATCATATCTTTACTTGCAAAGAGGTTTTGAAAAGATAATGGCACGTTTCGTAATTTCACATAAAACCAAGGACACTCCCATATCCTCTGGGAAAAGATAATGGCAGGTTTCGTAATTTCACAGAAAATCAATGGCACTCCTGTATCCTCTTGTCCTTATTAAAAAGTTACTACCCCTTTGTTTTCAAATAATTACAAAATTACCAAGCTCTTGAATCCCTTCTCAGTCTTAGGATTTATGTACATAAATCTAAGGGTCCAAAATGTCCAGGGATTCAAATACTGCTCTCCCTTATTATATAGATTTTAAGTCTCATATAATGTCTGGATGGTTTTCAAATGCATTCCAGCTTAGTTGTGAGACTTCATAGTGGGGGCCACTTATGAGAATCTGACCCAAACAAACTCCTCTTCTATGTTCCTACTTTCTATTGTGAAGAGACTTACAAATTTTTTTTAAATAGAAATATGAAAATTTTCAAAGGTTAAAAAGTGAAAAATTAGCGGGCTGAAATGTTAGAATTCCACTAATCAAACAAGAAATTCCATATTACAACTTACATTGCCATTTATTCCTCCAAACAAATCCCATACAATGTTACTTTTGGGTGCTCAGGACTTGGTAAGAGCAAATGAATAATTTACTTTGTATTCAGGTCCACCATTGGAGGAGCAGAAATTTCATTCAACCATGGATTGGCCTATCTATGGTAGCATTGGAGATGGTGGTTTCAATCAAATTTATCTGTTGCCCCCGTTCCTTGTTTGAATGGTCCTGGTTACCATTCATTATGGTGTCAACTGTCAACTGCAAATTATTCTAGATAATTGATATGAACCAGTCAACATGGAACTATCCATGGATATGAAAGCATTGACCATATTATTCATTTATTGTACTGGTGGTGTTTGATATCTGATACGCATTAGCAGATTTTTTGAACCATGGTCTTATTTTATACTTTGCTGATGGGGAGAAACCCTGCCACGCCTCCCCCAAAATTTCAAAAAGCCCCTTTAAATGAATGCAAATTTAAAGCCATTTTTCCCACAATGGACACCACAAGGCCTGTAACCTGGTTCAGCCCCTGCTTTACTGCCAATTGATCAGTTGCACATGAACAGTGAATGATATATAGGAATTAAAGAGACTAAAGTTAATTAGGTTAAGTACATGTGAGTTTATCCAAATCTCTAAACTAGTGAAAGAAGCTCCATAGTGTTCTCTTTGAATTTTTAAATTGGCTTGTTGCAACAACCTTGAAAAATAGTTTCAGAATTCATGGCACACTTTTTCCTGATTTGTAGTTTTCATCATCTTGTCCCCGACACCCAAAAAATAAAATATTTCAAAAGGAACACAAGAAACCAACAAATTTCAAAAAAGAAAAAGAAAAACTGGGAAAATGAAAAATTTTCTAATAATAAAAAAATGAAAAATTGAAAGATACATGAACACCATTAATATTTAACTGTCCTCATGTTTCACTCAAAGTACAATTCCTGAATCCACTATGGTAGTTACATAGGATCACTATACGTTTTTGGTCTAAAAATAGTTGATCTTTCAAAACACCACATCCATTTGAAAGAAAAGGTAAGAAGGTTCTTACTTAGCATTCTTGGTTTGCTCAATGGTAAGATAGGTGCTTGCCATGGATCCAACAGTACCTTACCATATAGTAAAACAATTTTGTGCTGCATACTTTGTACTATACTTTATCCA
The DNA here is from genome assembly GCA_028538565.1 of Umbellularia californica. NCBI lineage: Eukaryota > Viridiplantae > Streptophyta > Magnoliopsida > Laurales > Lauraceae > Umbellularia > Umbellularia californica. Next base: position 74,347,677 of record JAPQWN010000006.1, on the reverse strand, counting down.
ATTGATGATTTGTAAAAAGAAGGTTACTAGATTAAGAAGCTTTGCAGATGAGAAAATGTTTTCATTGTCCTTAGCAAAGAATGGTTTGCTTGAGGGGTTTTGATAAGAACCAGGACAACAATTTTGGTTAGCAAAATAATTATAGTTGGCTAGAATACCACATTGGAATAAAAAAAATAGATAGGTAAATTTTGCTGGGAGATAGATCTCAATCTTTCTTGCCCGTCAAAATGAGGACTCAATTGTCCAATGAGAGGATTCTGTGCTCTATTGATTAATGTTTCCACAGGAGAGAGGAATCTTTCAGTCCTACACCTCTTATAGGAAACTAAAATTCTCTCTATTGAAGAAAATCAGCTCATATTTTTCCTTTTCCGTAAAGAAAACGTGCTGCATCAAAACAACAGAAAGAGTTAGTAGCATGGAAACTTAGAACAATTTCCCCCTCTACCGTGGGATCCTTTCTTCACACAAATGGACCCCTAGAATGGAACATTTTCGTAGGAAATCCTTTCCTTTCATAAATAAAATCAAATCAAATGTGCAAGAGGACAGAGGTCCAAATGAGCAGGATGGATGAAAAAAAAATTATTATGCAAGCCCTTGACCTGTATATAGGTATGTGCGTTCATTCGTTTCTAAGGAATATATGATCATTAACCAAACTTGCAGTGTTAAAAAAATCAAAGAAGAAAATTGCAAACTCAGTTTAGGTTTTAGGTAGTTTTAGATGTAAATAAAATAACAAGAGAGAAACAAAGGTGGTAAGAATAGAGCTCCAATATATTTTAGGCGTCAGACTAAACTCAGAAAATCAGTGTCAGTCATGTCTGAATCCTGTTAGCATAAGGCGATATAACTTTGCTTTGGCAGAGCTTCAAATCCATGATATTGAGCACAAGTTCATTGATAAAACTAGGAAATATGACTTAGAACATTGAACATAACAATCATCAAGAGTAGTAGAATTATTTGACACAGTTGTTTCATTTTCTGTTAAAAACCATAACAAAAAGATAGTTGGTAGCTCTTTCTTAGTAACAATTGACCAATTTTAGCATGTAGCCTTAAGCTATATGGAGTATTGAATTTATTCTTGTCCATTTCTCTTAATCCACAAACTAGATGGTATATACTATATAGTCGCTAAAAATGAGACCAATTGATTGGGTTCTTGGAGCAATACACATCCATTGAATTTTGGTTTGCAAATATGAAAATCTAATAAGAGCCCTGGTGTATAAACCTTTTTGCTTATGTCAAGCAAACCTGTCTCATGTCAAACCTTTTAAGCTCCAAAACAGTCATTTAGGTTGTTTTAATGCATGATAAAGTCAACAAATATGATAGCCTTAGGAATTAACAAAAAAAAAACATATACTAACACTTAGAGATCATTTAATGAGTGGAATGTGTCTTTGGAGAAAAAAAACTCACTTTCTAATGAAGATGGAAATTCTTCTTTCTAAGTAAGAACTATTCCATCTCTCACCATTGTAAAAGAAAAAATGGATTTTAAAGATTCTTTGGAACATGTTTTACTTTCCAAAATGCTACCAAACAATGGAAAGCCTTTATTTTCTTCGAGACCTATTTACTTCTTGTCATTCTGCTTTCTTTTTCAACAGGCCAAGCAGCCTTAAAAGAAGATAAAAGTAAAAATGACTGGTTGATACTCAAAACATCTGGCCAACATTGTTGAAGAAATCCTAAAATCCTTCACTTGTCCTAATTAATTAGGACGATCATCACAAATCTCATCAAATTCTCGTAGGTGGTTGTAATGAAATGGAACAATGAGAGGACCAAAATCACGTCACTATGAAAGAGTAGTTTGTTATCAAAGAGAATTCACAATGTTTTGAAATCTTCCATAGAAACATCCTCCTCAAGGAGAGAATAGAATGGTCTTCTTCCATATTAGAAAAGGAAAAAGAAAAAAAAAAAAGAAAAGAAAAAAACATGACGCAATTACAATGAAGCAGAGGAAAAAAAAAAAAAAAAACCAGAAAGAACGGCGTGGTTCCAATAAAGCACAAAAAGGTAACTGAGAGTACTGCAAATATGCCCCAATGATAAACATTGTAAAAGCTGTACAAACATGTAATCATAAGCAAGTAATTATGATTGAAGTTCCTTACAGTGATGAATGGCCAAGCTAGTTTTTTTTGACCTTGTTCTCACTAAAAACTACATGGTTTGGCTACTCTGAATTTAGGAAAATGTTCGCCAAAATGCAAAAAGTAAACGTATCTGGATGATGTTTACCAGTAGGTAAGGTACATTGTCCCATGGTTCCTTTGCTTGGTCAGTGCTTAATTCACTTAGAGGTAGTTTGGATGAGGAGACATGAAAACAAAGTTAGGTTGGAGTAAGTCTTCACACAGTTAAAGATTTTAAATGTGTGATAAAAATATATTTTTTCTCCTCATCCAAACGATGCCTTAAGCTATTTCTCCCATCCAGTCCTGCTGCTCCCACCACCACCCCAACACCTCAGGATCCGTTCTGCTGAGAGACGAGCCTTGAGCAGTGATCGGGCCATCTGAAACACTTTCTTCCCGATAGAGTCTTGCCCTACACATTGGCTACCGATCTCGTCAAGATGCAGTGGGGCTAGTACTTCATCCACCACTGCTCGCGCCAAGAACATGGCCAAATCTTCGACAACAACAGGAATATCCAAAGCAGTGTCCTCTGCAGCCTCAATTAACAAAACGAAACCGCTTACAACATCATCATGTGGGAAACCCAATGAAGTTAATAGAACAGAAGCCATCCCTTTCTCCCCGTTCTTCCTATCCATAGCTAGAGTTATCAGCTTTTTCACAAAAATGGCATTCAGTTCAGGAGATAAATTCGGGTTTTCTGATTCTAGACTACTAATCACCTCAAAGACATCCTTTGTCAGAAAATATTCTTGAATAATGGATGTAACTCTCATTTTAAAAAGTCCAGCTTCATTTTCTTCTAGTTGTTTCTGCTGTAGGAAAGAAAGAGACTTTAGTGATGAAGCACACAACCAGCCTTCAGATGCTGCTTTAAGATCAAGGATTGCAAGATATCCCTTGCGCTTAGAATATCAAGTGATAAGTCATCAATAGTATCAATAAGCCGACTGAACCCCTTAGTCATTTGGCTTGAATTGATAACTCCTTCATCAGCAGCATCCTTCAACAGATCCAAGATCAGGCCTTCAGCTGCCCGTCTATCCATTGCCATAATCAACGCCCGCTTAACAATCTCATGATGGAAGAAAGGGACTTTCAAATGCTTAATGCTCATGGTCCCTCTCTTTATCTTTTTTTCTTACGAGCGGATGCATATCCTCTTCTTACCCTTCCTCTAGGGGTCTGGAAGCTTAACTTGGATGACAGTGCTTATGAGAGAGATTTGGACAGCTGGGTACCATGCTTAAATTTCGGACAGTAGTGGAGGCCACATCAGAATTATTCACGAATTTGGGAGAAGTTTCATCGAAGGATGCTAAAATAAGATGCTTAAGGAACTTGGTCCAATTAGAGCTTCGGACGGAGGATAACTTATTGTGTCATAAGATAGGCTGCTTCTTCCACTTCACGCCCACAGAGACTGATGGGTCTCCTTTTATTTAAGCTATATAGCTAGGAATCAAACATCAAATGCCTGATCCTATGATCAAGATTGATTTTAGGGAGCCACCAAGCTAAAGATCCTATAAATATTAAAACTCAATAATAAGACAGGACAACTATTACACTCTTCAATATTTTTCAAATTTCTAAACTTTCATCAATTTCTAAGGTTTGACATGTTCCATATTGAATTTTGATAGTGTGTATGAACCAACACCTTTTTTTTTCATTGTCTGCATGTGATTGCCGATAGATTTTCCCTTCTATTAATTATTTTAGTGTGCCAAAAAACGATCCAAATGGCTTTTGACAGTCTTGAATTGCGTCACCTCGTTCTATAATCATGCAAAAGATTAGCTTCAATCTTTCACCAAGCAGAACATGGCTACTTCAGAAATAGCAAAATGAGCTGATATAAGTCTCGTTCTGAAACCCGTTTTATAAAACCATGCTAATGATTAACTCCAATCCTTCACCCAAAAGAAAATGGTTGTGTCAAGCCGAGCATAATACTCCACGTTACTCCATATTTCTCATAATATCTTTCATTGTTTTCCAGTGAACTGAAAACCAAATATCGCAAATAAAGGGCAAGAACAGAATGCAGGACAGCAGTAGGTCATCTTAATTATTTGATGAATTGTTACCCGATGACAATAATTACCTAGAACCGCCTTAAACTGTAAATTCCCCAAATGACAGGAATAAATTAGTTGCAACAGTATATGCTAACAATGACAATCAAGAAGACTTTCCATGGCTTGAAAATAATGAGAACTCTTCTAATATATTTTTTAACATGAAACCATATGCTTGAGATATCATGGAATGATGGGATAGTAACAACTAACAACCATAATCATTGAGAAGCAAAAATATCATTGGGTACATGAATGTAGATTGAGTTGACTTATGTGTAACTCAATTGTAGACATTATGTCAAGACTTGCTCTTTCTTTTATCTTTATCTTTATCTTTTTCTTTTTTGCACTCACCTTTTTTTCCGCTGTAGTGGAACCATATTAACTCAGACATCCTAGAAATTACTGTAATGCAGGTTGTTACTGTGCCAGATAAGCATTTGGCGGCCAATAAAACAACAATAAGAAATAATAAGCATAGAGACTTAGCACAAATTTGCAATGCTCGGCATACCCTAGAAAGGCACTCTGCGTAACCTACATTCACTCGTTTCTCCATATTTCCATACTTGAAACTCTGAAAGCACTACCATGGCCAAGGTTGTTTGATCAGCTCATAATAATAACACCTATTTCTTACCCTAATGCAGGAGACTTCTCCTTGGACATCTGGTTATAACTGGAATCTACATAGTAAAAATTTATTAAGCAAAGAAGGAGATAACTATTAACACTGGATGGGCTACGCTCAAATTCGTAAAAAGCAATAAGAATAACTAACAGTGAGTTAACTTTCCTCTAACAATGACAGAACAAAGAACACTAACGCAAGCGGAGACCACAAAATTTCCTCAACTCAATCAAAAATGTGCTTTTCATATTGGAATAAGCCATTGCAGTCTGCAGTATAATCCACAACCATTTTTTCCACTCTTTTTATTTTTGGCTGGTGTTATACCAACCACAAAGGCAGATGGTTTCCAGTTTTTCTGCCCTTTTATTATTATTATTATTATTATTATTATTTTTTATCATTGATCTTTGAGGCCCGACCACTTATCTGATAAACATACTAGAAAGCAGTCTACCTTAATAGGTGCAACCTATCAAGGGAAGTTTACACAAGCAATTTAACATGTGCCTCGAGCTAGTCATGCAAGAAGGTTACCTGCTTAAGAACTTTTAAACAGTCCTTTGATACTACCTCCATGCCCAAAAAATCAGTATTAATGACCAATTTAATCAATTCACTCATAACAACTGCATTACTATTAAGAACTCAAGAATTAGGTTTATTGAGCACAATGAACTTGCAATCTAAGCTCAATTTTTAGAAGGAAAAAAAAATGATAAAACAATATTGCAACTTTGCACAGGGTAGGTACCTAGCATGTTGGGGACTTCACTCCACCCACCAGATAGAAGAAGATTTGTGGATTTAATAATTAGACACCTATTAAAAATCAGTCCAATTGGATATTTCTGGACCTCAAATGATCACCATTGGTCAGTGATCCATTTCGCTGTCTTAGATCAGCCTAATTCGAGCTAAACATAGCTAAGACACATTTAAATTAACAAACACAGTGCACATTCAAGCTACCTTACATATATAAACGTGCAGAGGAAAAAACCAGAAAGGAGTTACAAGTTACAATAAAGAAAGAGAATGTATCTAACATGAAGCAAAAGAAATCTTTTACCTCCGATCAAGAAGAGGTAACAGAGTTACTGAACCCACTTTTAAGCAACCTCTCCACATACTGTCCAAGAATATCCACCTCCAAATTCACCTTCTGCCCAACTTTCTTCAGGGGAATCACCACGTTCTGCTGCGTATAAGCGACGAGCATGAAATTGAAGCACTCCTCCTCCTCAAAAACCTTAACAACAGTCAAACTCGCCCCATCCACGGCTATGAACCCCTTCGGCACGATGAATTTCAGAACCTCCAGCGCCGTCCTCACCTTCACCCACAAGGAATCGCCTTCGGGCTCGAGCGAGACGATCTCTCCGGTGCCGTCGACGTGACCCTGGACGAAATGCCCGCCCATTCGAGTCGACGGCTGGAGGGCTCGCTCCAGATTGACGGGCGAGCCTGGTCGGAGCTCGATCAGCGACGTCTTCCGGAGTGTCTCCGGCGAGAGTCCGACGCGGCGGCATCGAATTCGGTAACGGTGAGACAGGTTCCGTCGACGGCGATGCTGTCTCCGAGCTTGACGTCGGAAAGAACGGTTTTTGCAGCGATTTTCATGACGAATCCGCCGTCGTCGACAAAACTCAGATGCTTGATTTCACCCATTTCTTCGACTATTCCGGTGAAGAGGGATTTGATGGGGTTGTGATGGCGGAGGGAGGTGGGTCGGTGTTTTGGAGGGTTTAAGAGATGATGGGGGAAGGGGGTTTTGAAACGGAGTGAGGATCTAAGGTGGGTTTGGGTGAGATTTAATGGCGGAATCGAAGGAGTGGGAACTCTGCTTCGAAGGAGAGGAAGAGATGCAAAGGACTTGGAAGGGGAGGAAACGAGAAGAGAAGAAGCCGCCATGCTTGCGATGGAGGGACGAATGTGTTTTCTGTAATATGATATGCTTGCGGATGTCTCTCGCGTACCTATTGGGCGTTTTAGGCCTCACAATCATGGGTTGGGTCAGGGTGGGAAGATGAACCTACACGTGGGTTAAATGTTTTTTTAAGTCTTATCAAATAATTTAATTCCATTTGATCCGTGTGTCTATAAATTTTATCTGTTTTAGAAGACATTATTTTTCAATCCAAAAAGTGAGTTTCATTCCTAATGATAAATAGGGGGGGGGGGGGGGGATAGTAAGCACGAGGCAAAGAGAATTCTTGAAACTTTCAATTCCTCTAAAACAAAATCATAGTTTTATTCTATTTCATCAATGTTGATTTTCGTCATGTGCTTAGTTCTGCCAATTGTACGGCTGATGTTCTTGTCAAATATGGGGTTGAGCCGGCTTCTCCTGGGATAGTATTATTGTTACCGTGAGAGAGAGAGAGAGAGTGTGTGTGGGGTTGGAATTGGATGGATCAAAGGAGGCCCAAGTAAAATGCACAAATAAATCTGTAGAGAAAGTTCCATGCGAGATATCTGAGACTAAGGTAAAGTTGTTTTTTAATAGGTTAAATTATTTGAGAATTTTCTTTTCTTAATAAAAAAATAAAATAAAAAACTGTGCCATCTCTTAAATTCTCTTAAGAAAAAAAAATTGTTATAGAATACTCTTATTGTTACATGATAAAGGAACAGCAAATTGTCCTATGTAGCTTGGCTAGTCAAAGAATAAAGACCTGTGTGATGAATGAATCATTTGGCAGAGTTTATCACCCATTTCTTCGACAAACCCTGGGTATATCACCTCTTTCCGTTTGTGTGGGCTTCTTTCCCCTTGTGTGGGCTTTATTCTCGCTTGTGCGGGCCTCCTTTCTACTCGAGTGTCCTACCTTTCCTTGTGTATTTAGGCTCTCTCTTAAGTCTCGGCCCCCTTGGCTAAGCACCCCCTTGGATGTACGGCAAAGTCACACACGGGTGAGTACCAATTCATGGGGCGAAAGGTATGGGTCATGGGCGTAAAGTGTTAAATTGCATTCACGTGAATTTAGAGTATTTTTATTGTTCACAAAAACTGAGGAAATAAAGGTGAAAATCCATACCCTTTAGTGGAAGTGAACATCACCCTAGTGAACCATATCATCTATGGTTCCACCTTATGTTTTTCACTCCTATATGTTGTCTGGGCCCATGCTTTCTTGATGGGGTGTTTGGGGCCCACTTAGAGCCCCACGGATCAAAGGATGGGTGGGCTGGAAAGGTCCATGTGAATTTACCCCAAATATGAATTTGGAGTTCATATATATATATATATATATATATATATGGGAAGTGCTCCTATGAGAGACACTCTCACCAACTTGGTAAGAGATAGGTGGGGGCCCTCATATTTAAGTTTGAGGTCCTTGCATTTAAGTTGGTGATAGTGGATATGAAAGTGAGTGACCCTACCCATCTCTCATAAAGTTGGTGAGAGTATCTCTCATATGAGCACTTCCCTATATATATATATATATATATGGGGGATCTTCATATGCATTAATCCCTCACCATTTTTGGTGAGGGACACCCCTTTTGGGGGTGTTTCAAGTACAAAAGGGCTTGTACCTCCCTTTTGTACTTGTACCCCCAAAAGGGGTGTCCCTCACCAAAAATGGTGAGGGATTGATGCATATGAAGATCCCCCATATATATATATATATATTGTTGGGTTCCAAGAGCCTGCAAACAAGTGGGTGCTAAATGAATTTCCCACTGTGCTTCTTTGTAAAGAAGAGATTAAAAAAAAAAACTTTATATTTATTTATTTCAAAATTATAAATCCAAATTTTGAAAAAAAAATCTATTTTAGAATTTTATATATTATTCAGAATTATTAAAATTATTTTGCAGGAGGCCAACCAAAATGGTTAATGAAATGATTCAAACACGGTGAGACTAATTTTCATTATCATGCTACTAGGAAGCATGTTTGTTCAATTTTTTGAATTCAACCAATTTAACATGTCAATTACCAAATTTCATGCGGCTTTGCTCACAATTTTTTTTTTCATTTTTGGGTACCTCGCCAAGGGAGCTGGGACCCATGAATGACCCCAGCCACGACCCATGAGGGCTGAACACATGAGTTGAAAGAAATTTAAGTTCTCAACAAGAAATTTGAATAAATTTCTTTGAATGGAATGGAATGAATACATAATTTTGAATCACTATGGTAGATGTGACCATTCTCTTTAAGTTATAAGTTTAAATAGGTTCTTAGATCTAAGATTTCAACCTATTGATTGATACCATGGTTCATGTTTCCATCGCAAGTTGTTTGCTGTCAGATTATTAGATTATGAAAATCTGGGTTATAATGCAAGATGATCAAGTAGATTGATAACCTCAAGGGGTTGGCCGAGTGGTCAGGACCACAGTTCCTCCCTCTTTCGGAGTTAGAGGTCTTGGTATTGACCCCCAGTTCTCCCTTCTTTAGGAATCAAAGGTTGAGTCCCCTAGTGCTACCACCTTTTGGCCACAGGAGTGTTTACCTGGCTTCCCTCTGGCCCAGAGGGATTAGTCCAGCCAAAAGGGTTGAACCCTCGAATAACCAAAAAAAAAAAAAAAAAAAAAGAAGAAAAGAAAAGAAAAGAAATCAAGTTGATTGCCCATTGATGAATTGAATCCTAAAAACTAGACCCATGTACACGGTTTGATATTGTTGCTATAGAAAACCTGTCACTACTTGAGTCATCATTGCCTAACTTGCATTTTGCAGGGCGGTATGGGGATCTAGGTAACACTCATCCTCTGTGTCTGTTGAAAGCCATCAGAATCTAATTGGAGACCTAAGTTGAACACAGTTCAAAGCAGAACCTAGAAGCCCAGTAGGTCAGCATGGCCCATTGTCAACTGAAGTGGTCCGATGAAAGCATGGAAAAATAAATTGGAAGCTTTAGTTTTTAAATTTGTTTTAAACATTATAGACTTCATTCTCATATTAGGCTACCTTTTCTTTTCTAGTCTTTTTTTTTCCTCTAAAGATTCCAAGTAAAGTAGCTAGACCCCAAGAGGACACCAAGAGAACCAGCGCATGCAGGAAGTGAGGACTTTACATATGTAAAGAGTGTGGAGAGACCAGTCTTGATCCCTGATAATCTTGATGAAAGCCAGCTTAATTAAGTAGCCTTTCGTTCTTAAGCTACCAAACCTATTGAATACAAAAGGCTTTGTCATATGGGCACCTGTTAAGGTATTATTTTTTTTAACCAGCCATCCCAAAAGATAAAGTTTGAGAGATACGTTTCCCATCTATGGTTATAAGATTGATGTTTGTATTTTAAAACTATACTATTTACAAAAAAAAAAAAGTTATTTATTTTATAGTCTTGGATCTAATATAGCCCTAGTGTATCCATAAACTTTGCCAAATGATTCATTTATCACACAGGTCTTTATTCTTTGACTAGCCAAGCTACATAGGACAATTTATTGTTCCTTTATCATGTAACAATAAGAGTATTCTATAACATTTTTTTTTCTTAAGAGAATTTAAGAGATGGCGCAGGTTTTTTTTTTATTAAGAAAAGAAAATTCTCAAATAATCTAACCTATTAAAAAACAACTTTACCTTAGTCTCAGATATCTCGCATGGAACATTCTCTACAGATTTATTTGTGCATTTTACTTGGGACTCCTTTGATCCATCCAATTCCAACCCCACTCTCTCTCTCTCTCTCTCTCTCTCTCTCTCTCTCTCTCGGTAACAATAATACTATCCCAAGGAGAAGCCGGCTCAACCCCAAATTTGACAAGAACATCAGCCGTACAATTGGCAGAACTAAGCACATGACGAAAATCAACATTGATGAAAGAGGATAAAGCTATGATTTTGTTTAAGAGGAATTGAAAGTTTCAAGAATTCTCTTTGCCTCGTGCTTACTATCTCCCCCTATTTATCATTAGGAATGAAACTCATTTTTGGATTGAAAAATAACGTCTTCTAAAACAGTTAAAATTTATAGACACACGGATCAAATGGAATTAAATTATTTGATAAGACTTAAAAAAATTTAACCCATGTAGGTTCATCTTCCCACCATGACCCAACCCATGATTGTGAGGCCTCAAACGCCCAATAGGTGCGCGAGAGACATCCGCCAGCATATTACAGAAAACACTTTCGTCCCTCCATCGCAAGCATGGCGGCTTCTTCCCTTCTCGTTTCCTCCCCTTCCATGTCCTTTGCATCTCTTCCTCGCCTTCGAAGCAGAGTTCCCACTCCTTCGATTCCGCCATTAAATCTCACCCAAACCCACCTTAGATCCTCACTCCGTTTCAAAACCCCCTTCCCCCATCATCTCTTAAACCCCCCAAAACACCGACCCACCTCCCTCCGCCACCGCCGCCGCCCCATCAAATCCCTCTTCATCGGAATAGTCGAAGAAATGGGCGAAATCAAGCATTTGGGTTTCGTCGACGACGGCGGATTCGTCATGAAAATCGCTGCAAAAACCGTTCTTTCGGACGTCAAGCTAGGCGACAGCATCGCCGTCGATGGAGAATTTGAGCGTAGCCCATCCAGTGTTAATAGTTATCTCCTTCTTTGCTTAATAAATTTTTACTATGTAGATTCCAGTTATAACCAGATGTCCAAGGAGAAGTCTCCTGCATTAGGGTAAGAAATAGGTGTTATTATTATGAGCTGATCAAACAACCTTGGCCATGGTAGTGCTTTCAGAGTTTCAAGTATGGAAATATGGAGAAACGAGTGAATGTAGGTTACGCAGAGTGCCTTTCTAGGGTATGCCGAGCATTGCAAATTTGTGCTAAGTCTCTATGCTTATTATTACTTATTGTTGTTTTATTGGCCGCCAAATGCTTATCTGGCACAGTAACAACCTGCATTACAATAATTTCTAGGATGTCTGAGTTAATATGGTTCCACTACAGCGGAAAAAAAGGTGAGTACAAAAAAGAAAAAGATAAAGATAAAGATAAAAGAAAGAGCACGTCTTGACATAATGTCTACAATTGAGTTACGCATAAGTCAACTCAATCTACATTCATGTACCCAATGATATTTTTGCTTCTCAATGATTATGGCTGTTAGTTGTTACTATCCCATCATTCCATTATATCTCAAGCATATGGTTTCATGTTAAAAAATATATTAGAAGAGTTCTCATTATTTTCAAGCTATGGAAAGTCTTCTTCATTGTCCTTGTTAGCTTATACTGTTACAACTAATTTATTCCTGTCATTTGGGTAATTTACAGTTTAAGGCGGTTCTAGGTAATTATTGTCATCGGGTAACAATTCATCAAATAATTAAGATGACCTACTACTGTCCTGCATTCTGTTCTTACCCTTTATTTGCGATATTTGGTTTTCAGTTCACTAGAAAACAATGAAAGATATTATGAGAAATATGGAGTAACGTGGAGTATTATGCTCGGCTTGACACAACCATTTTCTTTTGGCTAAAGGATTGGAGTTAATCATTAACATGGTTTTCGGGTTTCAGAACGAGGCTTATATCAGCTCATTTTGCTATTTCTGAAGTAGCCATGTTCTGCTTGGTGAAAGATTGAAGCTAATATTTTGCATGATTATAGAACAAGGTGACGCAATTCAAGACTGTCAAAAGCCATTTGGATTGTTTTTTGGCACATTAAAATAATGAATAGAAGGAAAATCAATCGGCAATCACATGCAGACAATGAAAAAAAAAAAGGTGTTGGTTCATACACACTATCAAAATTCAATATGGAACATGTCAAACCTTAGAATTTGATGAAAGTTCAGACATCTGAAAAATATTGAAGAGTGTAATAGTTGTCCTGTCTTATTATTGAGTTTTAATATTTATAGGATCTTTAGCTTGGTGGCTCCCTAAAATCAATCTTGATCATAGGATCAGGCATTTGATGTTTGATTCCTAGCTATATAGCTTAAATAAAAGGAGACCCATCAGTCTCTTGTGGGTGTGAAGTGGAAAAAGCAGCCTATCTTATGACACAATAAGTTATCCTCCGTCCGAAGCTCCAATTGGACCAAGTTCCTTAAGCATCTTATTTTAGCATCCTTCGATGAAACTTCTCCCAAATTCATGAATAATTCTGATGTGACCTCCACTACCGTCCGAAATTTAACCATGGTACCAAGCTGTCCAAATCTCTCTCATAAGCGCTGTCATCCAAGTTAAGCTTCCAGACCCCTAGAGGAAGGGTAAGAAGTGGATATGCATCCGCTCGTAAGGAAAAAAAAATATAGAGAGGGACCATGAGCATCCCTGCAATGCAATAAATCCATTCTATTAGCCTCATAAACTCCTTATAAACAGGGGCCCAAGAGATGGCGCTCCACTATGCCTTTAGATCCACTTCGCTAGCCGTCAATGACTTACTCCTATAAGCCCAGTTGTCACGCACCTCCCACTATGACCAACATCCATCTTATTTACTCATTTTTAATTCTGTCTTCCCCTGTGCACGCATCCATCTTTGCATGAGCATCTCAACTGTTGCTTCTTTATTTCTTTATTGGCAACATTCTACTCCATACACCAAAACTTGCTGAACTAATGACTTCTTATGAAAATGTCCATTTAATCAAAGCGGCACTTGACTATCAAATAACACTTTGTTGTGCCTGCGCTAATTCTATTCTCTTATCTAACCCAAAACATGTATATGTTACATAGTTGCTCCTCGACAGAAAAATCTTTTATACTGGCTTTTAAGTTCTGTTTGATTTCAAATTTTAATAAGACCACGTTCTCTGCCTGGGACTCATTTGACTTGCACTCCATATATTGCATCTTTGATCAGCCGATTTTTAATCCATTTGACTCCAAAGCATTTATTTCTTTACTTGCTTTATTGTCTGGCTAATTGGTACACCATGTACACATCTTTTTGTGGATAAAATGCTTGCACTTGTTACTCTTTTTCATGAATTATGTGTGTTTGTGTAGGAGATCTTTTTAATGGATGTTACTCTATCAAGGTTCCCTTCTATGGTTCATAAGCTTGACAGCTCTGTAGCTTGCGTAGTTCTGAATATCATTTTTGTTCATGCAGAAGGAATTGGATTGATTTAGTGGAAGATTAGCAAATATGACTACTGAAATTAGAACATGATTTATGCAAGTTCGCATTCATGCTTAGGCTTTGTGATTCGTAGTTAGCAAACAAATGGTCCTTTTGGGATTTGTTGAACTGGAAGTTTTTTCACATAGATTCTTGAAAACTCTAAATGCCTTAGAATTGGACCCAAAGAGTTCTTGGCCGACAGTGATCTACCTTTTGGACCCTTGAGCCCATCTGCATTCTGGAATCTGGTTGTTGTTTACCCATGTTTACATACAACTCCAATTGTCTGCCATTCTGCTCAACTATGTTTTTTCAATAACAAACAGAATATGAGGCTTATGATTATCTCAGGTTATCCGGACACAGGAGCTGTAGGCAGACACCTGAGTCGACATGCATTGTGTCACGCTGATGGAAATGGACTCAAAATAGTGTTCCAGTCTATCGGGAATGGATTAGAGTCCGTCATTTTGCAGGAATCATAGTGATATCCAGTTCTGTTGATGCTCTTAATTCTTGTATTTTCTTTTTAGTGTTCCATGCACTTATCCAAATACATCAATTGCTCTGGGATTCTTTGTTTCCTGGGTTTTCTTGTTATGTCCTCATTTTTCAATATCCGGAACTGACCGGAAGAGTTCAAACGCCTGAAGTTGCATCCTACAGCTGAAGAACATGTTATCAAGTGATAAGGACGTCAAGACCAAATGCATATGAAAGTCTTCCACATGATGCAAGTCATTTCTGACAGGTGTTACTGTGATTCAATAAATTAAGAGAAATCTGGAGCATTTTAAAAAAAAATGCAAAATATTAGATATGACTATGTATCCCATAGCACAATGGAAAGTGCTCACAGTTGCTGACCTTGAGGTTGTGGGTGAGTTAAGTTACCTACCTTTGACTCTTATCCATCTTTAGCAGAGTTAAAAAAAAATATATATATGAAAAACAAAGATCCAATCTGGAAAGAAAAACATTTGTACATATCTCCTTGTGTAGATAATCTTTTATTTTCACAGGTCAGTAATGCATATCAAAAAATCTTTACATACAGAAAAGTGTGTGCCAGGGAAGGATCTGGAGTGCTTAACAATGGAACACCAGAGACAGAAAGAGAATGAATAGAGAAATGTTAGTAGCTGTAGATAAAATTATGATGGAAACTGTTAACTCTATCAGTCCTGCGTGATTGATTTCGTTTACTTCACTCTCCACACATGCAAGCGATGTAATGAGAGCAAGTGGGAGTCACTTTTTTTCTATCACCAAAAGGTATTGCACACACTTTTCCCTTACATAAAAAGCGGTGTTTCATGCAACCACCTTGGAAAAAAATCGCAAGAATAATGCATGGATAGGGAAGCATCAAACAGGCCTACACACTGTAGATAAGGTTAAAATCATAATACTCCTCTTTATTGGTAACTTAACTCACCCACAACCTCAAGGTCAACAACTGTGAGCACTTTCCATTGTGCCATGGGATACATAGTCATATCTAATATTTTGCATTTTTTTTAAATGCTCCAGACTTCTCTTAATTCATTGAATCACAGTAACACCTGTCAGAAATGACTTGCATCATGTGGAAGACTTTCATATGCATTTGATCTTGACGTCCTTATCACTTGATAACATGTTTTTCAGCCGTAGGATGCAACTTCAGGCGTTTGAACTCTTCCGGTCAGTTCCAGATATTGAAAACTGAGGACATAACAAGAAAACCTAAGAAACAAAGAATCCCAGAGCAATTGACGTATTTGGATAAGTGCATGGAACACTAAAAAGAAAATACAAGAATTAAGAGCATCAACAGAACTGGATATCGCTATGATTCCTGCAAAATGACGAACTCTAATCCATTCCCGATAGACTGGAACACTACTTTGAGTCCATTTCCATCATCGTGACTCAATGCGTGTCGACTCAGGTGTTCGCCTGCAGCTCCTGTGTTCGGATAACCTGAGATAATCATAAGCCTCATATTCTGTCTGTTATTGAAAAAACATAGTTGAGCAAAATGGCAGACAATTGGAATTGTATGTAAACATGGGTAAACAACAACCAGATTCCAGAATGCAGATGGGCTCAAGGGTCCAAAAGGTAGATCACTGTCGGCCAATAACTCTTTGGGTCCAATTCTAAGGCATTTAGAGTTTTCAAGAATCTATGCGAAAAAACTTCCAGTTCAACAAATCCCAAAAGGACCATTTGTTTGCTAACTATGAATCACAAAGCCTAAGCATGAATGTGAACTTGCATAAATCATGTTCTAATTTCAGTAGTCGTATTTGCTAATCTTCCACTAAATCAATCCAATTCCTTCTGCATGAACAAAAATGATATTCAGAACTACGCAGGCTCCAGAGATGTCAAGCTTATGAACCATAGAAGGGAACCTTGATAGAGTAACATCCATTAAAAAGATCTCCCACACAAACACACATAATACATGAAAAAGAGTAACAAGTGCAAGCATTTTATCCACAAAGAGATGTGTACATGGTGTACCAATTAGCCAGACAATAAAGCAAGTAAAAAAAATAAATGCTTTGGAGTCAAATGGATTAAAAATCGGCTGATCAAAGATGCAATATATGGAGTGCAAGTCAAATGAATCCCAGGCAGAGAACGTGGTCTTATTAAAATTTGAAATCAAACAGAACTTAAAAGCCAGTATAAAAGATTTTTCTGTCTAGGAGCAACTATGTAACATATACATGTTTTGGGTTAGATAAAAGAATAGAATTAGCGCAGGCACAACAAAGTGTTATTTGATAGTCAAGTGCCGCTTTGATTAAATGGACATTTTTATAAGAAGTCATTAGTTCAGCAAGTTTTGGTGTATGGAGCAGAATGTTGCCAATAAAGAAATAAAGAAGCAACAGTTGAGATGCTCATGCAAAGATGGATGCGTGCACAGGGGAAGACAGAATTAAAAATGAGTAAATAAGATGGATGTTGGTCATAGTGGGAGGTGCGTGACAACTGGGCTTATAGGAGTAAGTCATTGACGGCTAGCAAAGTGGATCTAAAGGCATAGTGGAGCGCCATCTCTTGGGCCCCTGTTTATAAGGAGTTTATGAGGCTAATAGAATGGATTTATTGCATTGCAGGGATGCTCATGGTCCCTCTCTATATCTTTTTTTTTCTTACGAGCGGATGCATATCCACTTCTTACCCTTCCTCTAGGGGTCTGGAAGCTTAACTTGGATGACAGCGCTTATGAGAGAGATTTGGACAGCTGGGTACCATGGTTAAATTTCGGACAGTAGTGGAGGTCACATCAGAATTATTCATGAATTTGGGAGAAGTTTCATCGAAGGATGCTAAACTAAGATGCTTAAGGAACTTGGTCCAATTGGAGCTTCGGACAGAGGATAACTTATTGTGTCATAAGATAGGCTGCTTTTTCCACTTCACACCCACAAGAGAGTGATGGGTCTCCTTTTATTTAAGCTATATAGCTAGGAATCAAACATCAAATGCCTGATCCTATGATCAAGATTGATTTTAGGGAGCCACCAAGCTAAAGATCCTATAAATATTAAAACTCAATAATAAGACAGGACAACTATTACACTCTTCAATATTTATCAGATTTCTGAACTTTCATCAAATTCTAAGGTTTGACATGTTCCATACTGAATTTTGATAGTGTGTATGAACCAACACCTTTTTTTTTTTCATTGTCTGCATGTGATTGCCGATTGATTTTCCCTTCTATTAATTATTTTAATGTGCCAAAAAACGATCTAAATGGCTTTTGACAGTCTTGAATTGCGTCACCTTGTTCTATAATCATGCAAAATATTAGCTTCAATCTTTCACCAAGCAGAACATGGCTACTTCAGAAATAGCAAAATGAGCTGATATAAGCCTCGTTCTGAAACCCGTTTTATAAAACCATGTTAATGATTAACTCCAATCCTTCAGCCAAAAGAAAATCGTTGTGTCAAGCCGAGCATAATACTCCACGTTACTCCATATTTCTCATAATATTTTTCATTGTTTTCTAGTGAACTGAAAACCAAATATCGCAAATAAAGTGTAAGAACAGAATGCAGGACAGTAGTAGGTCATCTTAATTATTTGATGAATTGTTACCCGATGACAATAATTACCTAGAACCGCCTTAAACTGTAAATTACCCAAATGACAGGAATAAATTAGTTGTAACAGTATAAGCTAACAAGGACAATGAAGAAGACTTTCCATAGCTTGAAAATAATGAGAACTCTTCTAATATATTTTTTAACATGAAACCATATGCTTGAGATATAATGGAATGATGGGATAGTAACAACTAACAGCCATAATCATTGAGAAGCAAAAATATCATTGGGTACATGAATGTAGATTGAGTTGACTTATGCGTAACTCAATTGTAGACATTATGTCAAGACGTGCTCTTTCTTTTATCTTTATCTTTATCTTTTTCTTTTTTGCACTCACCTTTTTTTCCGCTGTAGTGGAACCATATTAACTCAGACATCCTAGAAATTACTGTAATGCAGGTTGTTACTGTGCCAGATAAGCATTTGGCGGCCAATAAAACAACAATAAGTAATAATAAGCATAGAGACTTAGCACAAATTTGCAATGCTCGGCATACCCTAGAAAGGCACTCTGCGTAACCTACATTCACTCGTTTCTCCATATTTCCATACTTGAAACTCTGAAAGCACTACCATGGCCAAGGTTGTTTGATCAGCTCATAATAATAACACCTATTTCTTACCCTAATGCAAGAGACTTCTCCTTGGACATCTGGTTATAACTGGAATCTACATAGTAAAAATTTATTAAGCAAAGAAGGAGATAACTATTAACACTGGATGGGCTACACTCAAATTCTCCATCGACGGCGATGCTGTCGCCTAGCTTGACGTCGGAAAGAACGATTTTTGCAGCGATTTTCATGACGAATCCGCCGTCGTCGACGAAACCCAGATGCTTGATTTCGCCCATTTCTTCGACTATTCCGGTGAAGAGAGATTTGATGGGGCGGCGGCGGCGGCGGCGGAGGGAGGTGGGTCGGTGTTTTGGGGGGTTTAAGAGATGATGGGGGAAGGGGGTTTTGAAACGGAGTGAGGATCTAAGGTGGGTTTGGGTGAGATTTAATGGCGGAATCGAAGGAGTGGGAACTCTGCTTCGAAGGCGAGGAAGAGATGCAAAGGACATGGAAGGGGAGGAAACGAGAAGGGAAGAAGCCGCCATGCTTGCGATGGAGGGACGAAAGTGTTTTCTGTAATATGCTGGCGGATGTCTCTCGCTCACCTATTGGGCGTTTAAGGCCTCACAATCATGGGTTGGGTCAGGGTGGGAAGATGAACCTACATGGGTTAAATTTTTTTAAGTCTTATCAAATAATTTAATTCCATTTGATCCGTGTGTCTATAAATTTTAACTGTTTTAGAAGACGTTATTTTTCAATCCAAAAAGTGAGTTTCAATCCTAATGATAAATAGGGGGAGATAGTAAGCACGAGGCAAAGAGAATTCTTGAAACTTTCAATTCCTCTTAAACAAAATCATAGCTTTATCCTCTTTCATCAATGTTGATTTTTGTCATGTGCTTAGTTCTGCCAATTGTACGGCTGATGTTCTTGTCAAATTTGGGGTTGAGCCGGCTTCTCCTTGGGATATTATTATTGTTACCGAGAGAGAGAGAGAGAGAGAGAGAGAGAGAGAGAGAGAGTGGGGTTGGAATTGGATGGATCAAAGGAGTCCCAAGTAAAATGTACAAATAAATCTGTAGAGAAAGTTCCATGCGAGATATCTGAGACTAAGGTAAAGTTGTTTTTTAATAGGTTAGATTATTTGAGAATTTTCTTTTCTTAATAAAAAAAAAACCTGCGCCATCTCTTAAATTCTCTTAAGAAAAAAAAAATGTCATAGAATACTCTTATTGGTACATGATAAAGGAACAATAAATTGTCCTATGTAGCTTGGCTAGTCAAAGAATAAAGACCTGTGTGATAAATGAATCATTTGGCAGAGTTTATGGATACACTAGGGCTATATTAGATCCAAGACTATAAAATAAATAACTTTTTTTTTTTGTAAATAGTATAGTTTTAAAATACAAACATCAGTCTTATAACCATAGATGGGAAACGTATCTCTCAAACTTTATCTTTTGGGATGGCTGGTTAAAAAAAATAATACCTTAACAGGTGCCCATATGACAAAGCCTTTTGTATTCAATAGGTTTGGTAGCTTAAGAACGAAAGGCTACTTAATTAAGCAGGCTTTCATCGAGATTATCAGGGATCAAGACTGGTCTCTCCACACTCTTTACATATGTAAAGTCCTCACTTCCTGCATGCGCTGGTCCTCTTGGTGTCCTCTTGGGGTCTAGCTACTTTACTTGGAATCTTTAGAGGAAAAAAAAAGACCAGAAAAGAAAAGGTAGCCTAATATGAGAATGAAGTCTATAATGTTTAAAACAAATTTAAAAACTAAAGCTTCCAATTTATTTTTCCACGCTTTCATCGGACCACTTCAGTTGACAATGGGCCATGCTGACCTACTGGGCTTCTAGGTTCAGCTTTGAACCATGTTCAACTTAGGTCTCCAATTAGATTCTGATGGCTTTCAACAGACACAGAGGATGAGGGTTACCTAGATCCCCATATTGCCCTGCAAAATGCAAGTTAGGCAATGATGACTCAAGTAGTGACAGGTTTTCTATAGCAACAATATCAAACCGTGTACATGGGTCTAGTTTTTAGGATTCAATTCATCAATGGGCAATCAACTTGATTTCTTTTCTTTTCTTTTCTTCTTTTTTTCTTTTTTTTTTTTTTTTTGGTTATTCGAGGGTTCAACCCTTTCGGCTGGACTAATCCCTCCGGGCCAGAGGGAAGCCAGGTAAACACTCCTGTGGCCAAAAGGTGGTAGCACTAGGGGACTCAACCTTTGATTCCTAAAGAAAGGGGAACTGGGTGTCAATACCAAGACCTCTAACTCTGAAAGAGGGAGGAACTGTGGTCTTGACCACTCGGCCAACCCCTTGAGGTTATTAATCAACTTGATCATCTTGCATTATAACCCAGATTTTCATAATCTAATAATCTGACAGCAAACAACTTGCGATGGAAACATGAACCATGGTATCAATCAATAGGTTGAAATCTTAGATCTAAGAACCTATTTAAACTTATAACTTAAAGAGAATGGTCACATCTACCATAGTGATTCAAAATTATGTATTCATTCCATTCCAGTCAAAGAAATTTATTCAAATTTCTTGTTGAGAACTTAAATTTCTTTCAACTCATGTGTTCAGCCCTCATGGGTCGCGGCTGGGGTCATTCATGGGTCCAAACTCCCTTGGCGAGGTGCCCGAAAATAAAAAAAAAATTGTGAGCAAAGCCACATGAAATTTGGTAATTGACATGTTAAATTAGTTGAATTCAAAAAATTGAACAAACATGCTTCCTAGTAGCATGATAATGAAAATTAGTCTCACCGTGTTTGAATCATTTCATTAATCATTTTGGTTGGCCTCGTGCAAAATAATTTTAATAATTCTGAATAATATATAAAATTCTAAAAAACATTTAACCCACATTTAGGTTCAACTTCCCACCCTGACCCAACCCATGATTGTGAGGCCTAAAACGCCCAATTGGTACGTGAGAGACATCCGCAAGCATATCATATTACAGAAAACACATTCGTACCTCCATCGCAAGCATGGCGGCTTCTTCCCTTCTCGTTTCCTCCCCTTCCAAGTCCTTTGCATCTCTTCCTCTCCTTCGAAGCAGAGTTCCCACTCCTTCGATTCCGCCATTAAATCTCACCCAAACCCACCTTAGATCCTCACTCCGTTTCAAAACCCCCTTCCCCCATCATCTCTTAAACCCTCCAAAACACCGACCCACCTCCCTCCGCCATCACAACCCCATCAAATCCCTCTTCACAGGAATAGTCGAAGAAATGGGCGAAATCAAGCATCTGGGTTTTGTCGACGACGGCGGATTCGTCATGAAAATCGCTGCAAAAACCGTTCTTTCCGACGTCAAGCTCGGAGACAGCATCGCCGTCGACGGAACCTGTCTCACCGTCACCGAATTCGATGCCGCCGCGTCGGAATTCTCCGTCGGTATCTCGCCGGAGACCCTCCGGAAGACGTCGCTGATCGAGCTCCGACCAGGCTCGCCCGTCAATCTGGAGCGAGCCCTCCAGCCGTCGACTCGAATGGGCGGGCATTTCGTCCAGGGTCACGTCGACGGCACCGGAGAGATCGTCTCGCTCGAGCCCGAAGGCGATTCCTTGTGGGTGAAGGTGAGGACGGCGCTGGAGGTTCTGAAATTCATCGTGCCGAAGGGGTTCATAGCCGTGGATGGGGCGAGTTTGACTGTTGTTAAGGTTTTTGAGGAGGAGGAGTGCTTCAATTTCATGCTCGTCGCTTATACGCAGCAGAACGTGGTGATTCCCCTGAAGAAAGTTGGGCAGAAGGTGAATTTGGAGGTGGATATTCTTGGAAAGTATGTGGAGAGGTTGCTTAAAAGTGGGTTCAGTAACTCTGTTACCCCTTCTTGATCGGAGGTAAAAGATTTCTCTTGCTTCATGTTAGATACATTCTCTTTCTTTATTGTAACTTGTAACTCCTTTCTGGTTTTTTCCTCTGCACGTTTATATATGTAAGGTAGCTTGAATGTGCACTGTGTTTGTTAATTTAAATGTCTCTTAGCTATGTTTGGCTCGAATTAGGCTGATCTAAGACAGTGAAATGGATCACTGACCAATGGTGATCATTTGAGGTCCAGAAATATCCAATTGGACTGATTTTTAATAGGTGTCTAATTATTAAATCCACAAATCTTCTTCTATCTGGTGGGTGGAGTGAAGTCCCCAACATGCTAGGTACCTACCCTGTGCAAAGTTGCAATATTGTTTTATCATTTTTTTTTCCTTCTAAAAATTGAGCTTAGATTGCAAGTTCATTGTGCTGTGCTCAATAAACCTAATTCTTGAGTTCTTAATAGTAATGCAGTTGTTATGAGTGAATTCTTGAGTTCTTAATAGTAATGCAGTTGTTATGAATGCAAGTTTATTGTGCTCAATAAACCTAATTCATTGTGCTCAATAAACTATTTTTTTTTCACAATGGACCCCACAATGCCTGTAACCTGGTTCCGCCCCTGCTTTACTGCCAATTAATCAGTTGCACATGAACAGTGAATGATATATAGGAATTAAAGAGACTAAAGTTAATTAGGTTAAGTACATCTGAGTTTATCCAAATCTCTAAACTAGTGAAAGAAGCTCCATAGTGTTCTCTTTGAATTTTTAAATTGGCTTGTTGCAACAACCTTGAAAAATAGTTTCAGAATTCATGGCACACTTTTTCCTGATTTGTAGTTTTCATCATCTTGTCCCCGATACCCAAAAAATAAAATATTTCAAAAGGAACACAAGAAACCAACAAATTTCAAAAAGAAAAAGAAAAACTGGGAAAATGAAAATTTTTGTAATAATGAAAAAATGAAAAATTGAAAGATACATGAACACCATTAATATTTAACTGTCTTCATGTTTCACTCAAAGTTCAATTCCTGAATCCACTATGGTAGTTACATAGGATCACTATAAGTTTTTGGTCTAAAAATAATTGATCTTTCAAAACACCACATCCATTTGAAAGAAAAGGTAAGAAGGTTCTTACTTAGCAATCTTGGTTTGCTCAATGGTAAGATAGGTGCCTTACCATTGATCCAACAGTACCTTACCATATAGTAAAACAATTTTGTGCTGCATACTTTGTACTATACTTTATCCAATTGATGATTTGTAAAAAGAAGGTTACTAGATTAAGAAGCTTTGCAGATGAGAAAATGTTTTCATTGTCCTTAGCAAAGAATGGTTTGCTTGAGGGGTTTTGATAACAACCAGGACAACAATTTTGGTTAGCAAAATAATTATAGTTGGCTAGAATACCACATTGGAATAAAAAAAATAGATAGGTAAATTTTGCTGGGAGATAGATCTCAATCTTTCTTGCCCGTCAAAATGAGGACTCAATTGTCCAATGAGAGGATTCTGTGCTCTATTGATTAATGTTTCCACAGGAGAGAGGAATCTTTCAGTCCTACACCTCTTATAGGAAACTAAAATTCTCTCTATTGAAGAAAATCAGCTCATATTTTTCCTTTTCTGTAAAGAAAACGTGCTGCATCAAAACAACAGAAAGAGTTAGTAGCATGGAAACTTAGAACAATTTCCCCCTCTACCGTGGGATCCTTTCTTCACACAAATGCACCCCTAGAATGGAACATTTTCGTAGGAAATCCTTTCCTTTCATAAATAAAATAAAATCAAATGTGCAAGAGGACAGAGGTCCAAATGAGCAGGATGGATGAAAAAAAAAATATTATGCAAGCCCTTGACCTGTATATAGGGGTGTGCGTTCATTCGTTTCTAAGGAATATATGATCATTAACCAAACTTGCAGTGTTAAAAAAATCAAAGAAGAAAATTGCAAACTCAGTTTAGGTTTTAGGTAGTTTTAGATGTAAATAAAATAACAAGAGAGAAACAAAGGTAGTAAGAATAGAGCTCCAATATATTTTAGGCGTCAGACTAAACTCAGAAAATCAGTGTCAGTCATGTCTGAATCCTGTTAGCATAAGGCGATATAACTTTGTTTTGGCAGAGCTTCAAATCCATGATATTGAGCACAAGTTCATTGATAAAACTAGGAAATATGACTTAGAACATTGAACATAACAATCATCAAGAGAAGTAGAATTATTTGACACAGTTGTTTCATTTTCTGTTAAAAACCATAACAAAAAGATAGTTGGTAGCTCTTTCTTAGTAACAATTGACCAATTTTAGCATGTAGCCTTAAGCTATATGGAGTATTGAATTTATTCTTGTCCATTTCTCTTAATCCACAAACTAGATGGTATATACTATATAGTCGCTAAAAATGAGACCAATTGGTTGGGTTCTTGGAGCAATACACATCCATTGAATTTTGGTTTGCAACTATGAAAATCTAATAAGAGCCCTGGTTTATAAACCTTTTTGCTTATGTCAAGCAAACCTGTCTCATGTCAAACCTTTTAAGCTCCAAAACAGTCATTTAGGTTGTTTTAATGCATGATAAAGTCAACAAATATGATAGCCTTAGGAATTAACAAAAAAAAAAAAACATATATTAACACTTAGAGATCATTTAATAGGAATTAAAAAAAAAAACATATATTAACAGTTAGAGATCATTTAATGAGTGGAGTGTGTCTTTGGAGAAAAAAAACTCACTTTCTAATGAAGATGGAAATTCTTCTTTCTAAGTAAGAACTATTCCATCTCTCACCATTGTAAAAGAAAAAATGGATTTTAAAGATTCTTCGGAACATGCTTTACTTTCCAAAATGCTACCAAACAATGGAAAGCCTTTATTTTCTTCGAGACCTAATTACTTCTTGTCATTCTGCTTTCTTTTTCAACAGGCCAAGCAGCCTTAGAAGAAGATAAAAGTAAAAATGATTGGTTGATACTCAAAACATCTGGCCAACATTGTTGAAGAAATCCTAAAATCCTTCACTTGTCCTAATTAATTAGGACGATCATCACAAATCTCATCAAATTCTCGTAGGTGGTTGTAATGAAATGGAACAATGAGAGGACCAGAATCACGTAACTATGAAAGAGTAGTTTGTTATCAAAGAGAATTCACAATGTTTCGAAATCTTTCATAGAAACATCCTCCTCAAGGAGAGAATAGAATGGTCTTCTTCCATATTAGAAAAGGAAAAAGAAAAAAAAAGAAAAAAACATGACGCAATTACAATGAAGCAGAGGGGTAAAAAAAAAAAAACAGAAAGAACGGCGCGGTTCCAATAAAGCACAAAAAGGTAACTGAGAGTACTGCAAATATGCCCCAATGATAAACATTGTAAAAGCTGTACAAACATGTAATCATAAGCAAGTAATTATGATTGAAGTTCCTTACAGTGATGAATGGCCAAGCTAGTTTTTTTGACCTTGTTCTCACTAAAAACTACATGGTTTGGCTACTCTGAATTTAGGAAAATGTTCGCCAAAATGCAAAAAGTAAACGTATCTGGATGATGTTTACCAGTAGGTAAGGTACATTGTCCCATGGTCCCTTTGCTTGGTCAGTGCTTAATTCACTTAGAGGTAGTTTGGATGAGGAGACATGAAAACAAAGTTAGGTTGGAGTAAGTCTTCACACAGTTAAAGATTTTAATTGTGTGATAAAAATATTTTTTTCTCCTCATCCAAACGATGCCTTAAGCTATTTCTTCATGAAAATGTACCTTTTAAGCAGTGGAAAATGAAGAATCCATCCATCCTTCTATCTTTGCCCGCTCGACATAACGGGCATACTGACTTTTGACATCTGGTATGTCCAGAGCAAGATCATCAATACAGTCAGCCACTCGCGTAAATCCCTTGGTCATCTGATTCATGGTTATGAGCCCCACACAGAAACAGTCCCCCAATAAACCCCACAACCTCTCATTTTTCTTCTCCATAACTGTTACCAATGCCTTCTTAACCACCTCATGGTGGAAAAAAGGCATCCCAAGATCCTTTATACAGCGGCGGGCTTCCCGGGCATCTCCTCCAGAATCATACTCTTCCAAAAGTTTTCCTATCATGTCCTTGATATCTTCAATCTCCCATCCAGTCCTGCTGCTCCCACCACCACCCCAACACCTCAGGATCCGTTCTGCTGAGAGACGAGCCTTGAGCAGTGATCGGGCCATCTGAAGTACTTTCTTCCCGATAGAGTCTTGCCCTACACATTGGCTACCGATCTCGTCAAGATGCAGTGGGGCTAGTACTTCATCCACCACTGCTCGCGCCAAGAACATGGCCAAATCTTCAACAACAACAGGAATATCCAAAGCAGTGTCCTCTGCAGCCTCAATTAACAAAACGAAACCGCTTACAACATCATCATGTGGGAAACCCAATGAAGTTAATAGAACAGAAGCCATCTCTTTCTCCCTGTTCTTCCTATCCATAGCTAGAGTTATCAGCTTTTTCACAAAAATGGCATTCAGTTCAGGAGATAAATTTGGGTTTTCTGATTCTAGACTACTAATCACCTCAAAGACATCCTTTGTCAGAAAATATTCTTGAATAATGGATGTAACTCTCATTTTAAAAAGTCCAGCTTCACTTTCTTCTAGTTGTTTCTGCTGTAGGAAAGAAAGAGACTTTAGTGATGAAGCACACAACCAGCCTTCGGATGCTGCTTTAGAGATCAAGGATTGCAAGAGATCCCTTGCGCTTAGAATATCAAGTGATAAGTCATCAATAGTATCAATAAGCCGACTGAACCCCTTAGTCATTTGGCTTGAATTGATAACTCCTTCATCAGCAGCATCCTTCAATAGATCCAAGATCAGGCCTTCAGCTGCCCGTCTATCCATTGCCATAATCAACGCCCGCTTAACAATCTCATGATGGAAGAAAGGGACTTTCAAATGCTTAATGCACCTTAGAGCCTCTGTCTTGTCACCACTAACAACATACTCGATCAACAAATTATTTATCTTGGCCTTCACATCCTCAACTGTTTTGTTGTTGCTTCCTCCCCATCTCCGCTCAATGATCTCCGCATGGAGTGGGGCAGATAAGTAGCCCTTCTCTGCTCTCTTTATCACTTCCATTCCTTTCGAATCCTTCTGTAATGAGATCATTTGTTTTGTCAAAAATGCAGGAGGGAGTATGTCATCAACCACAGCGCGAGCTACGAAGAGAGCTAGTACATCTACCGTGTCTGGTATATCCACTACTAAATCATCTGCAGCTTCAACCAGCTTGGTGAACCCCAAGTAAACTTGAGGGGGGTCTATCACATCAGCATAAATTGTAGACAACAAAACTGCAGCCATTTCTTTCTCTTTATCATGCCTATCCATAGCCATTGAAACAAGCTTCTTAACGAAATAGTGATGATAGCTAGGCCACCCAAGATCTCTCAATTCATTTGCTGTTGAGACAACATCATCAGTGGCAAAGTATTCCTCCACTATCACTGTAGCTTTCTTTCTGTACTCATCAAAAGCAGCGGACAACTTACTGGCATTTGACTCAAAGTCTTCCTGCAAGCATTTATGTTTATGTGGCCAATGTAAAGTGATGACAAGTACGGACTAAAATTACAAAACATTAATGAATATGTTGTGTGAAAAATCATTCAAACTTGCTCATGGTTTTGGATTGCCAATTATTCTTTCCATTGGGTTAGTTATTTTAAGAATAAATGTGTTAAAGGATCTTAGTATTTACTCCTTGAGAGTTTTCTATATGTCTTCCCACTTTATGAGCATTGCTTAATGATATGAGTAAAAATTAAGGAAAGTTGTGGTTGTTATAGATATTAGGATATTAAAATTATGAAAGGATTCTAATAAAACATCAATGGTAAGATTTTAAGAGTTATCTGAATTTATTTATTCTTTTTCTTTCTTTCTTCATTTTTTTCATGGATTTTTTTCCTGCCTTCTATTACTTCTGTAAGTACATTCATTGCACTCTAGAACATGTTCATTGCACTCTATAAATAGCTATGTAATTCTCAATGGGAAATAAGACAATCAAATTTATGAAAATATAGTCTCTAAGGACCTTGTTCATTGCACTCTCTAACACAGACGAAGAGAAATAGTAGAGTGAAAATCTTAGTTTACTAGACATTAGTTAGTAACAGATCTTAAAGCCAACCTAAAATCGATCGGATAAGGCCTTTGATGATGATGAGTTTATATGAAACTAGTGATAAAAATTATCACCTTATGTATAAGGAATAATTTTGTGACAATTTTGAATTCAACCTTCCTTAGTTCCCATTTGAATATATGAAATAAACTACATGATATAAATGTCTATAACAGGATCTTTAGTGTGATATCTCAAAATTTGGTGAAAATGGATTGTGTTTTTTTGGTATTTGAATGATAAGTGCTAGTGCGTTACAGTTTTAACAAGTCTCAGAATAACCAATTGCTCTACTTAAACTTTCTCGGCAACTTAAAAACTGTCATGGTAAAGAGGGGCCAAAAAGGCCAAATGAAATTAATGGAGAAAAGGGAATAAACCAACAAATTTATGTGCATGCACAATTCTACCATGGTCTGTACTTGATCATGTGCGGTCCCAAACTTAGAGTAGAGGAGTTTCACATCAAAAGGCAGTTGGCTATAAAAGCTTGTCAACTTTTATAACAAGTTCTACTCTAGTAGTCTAAAGTAGAACTTACAGAACTAAGTCAAGGTAGATGAATTAAGGATTGGGTGGTGATGGTGCTGTTGATGATGCTGATGATAATGTCGTGTGTGCGACAGCATATCCGCTCGTGCTTCAAAGTTTAATTGGTTACCTCATTGCTGTCATAGTTTGGATCATGCGGGTCAACAGCATAGTCATCTCCTGTTTCAAGTAATCCTCCCCATGTTCCTTTTCCACCTGATCCACCTGACCATATACTTCAATTCAGAGTGAGAGCAAGTGAAATACTATAACACAACATATGCTTCTACAATTACCTTATTAAACACAAACTGTTCCAAGTGAGAAGGTAAACTGATGGAATAAGCTGCACCAATTATCCAAATTCCTTTTCTTCCACCAACTGTATGTTAGTAATTATATTTGAACTTTTGTCGGGCTCCAAGCAACCTACCAGTTCAGGGTGCCATGGGGGGTAAAAAGCAGAGTTGTTCCTAAATTATATACACTCATGGTTGGCCAACCTTAAATGTGCATATGGCTCCAAAACACATGTAATGCTTTTAACATTACATGAAACATCAGTTCATATTCTTTACAATATCTGAAGAGAACCCTCCATTGTCACTCCTAGTCTTCTCCTATGAGCAATCCTTGGCATGACCACAGTTCACAGCTGGTATGTAGAACCAGAAAAATAATAAAAAAAGGTTCCTTGGCAATAACATAAAAGTTTTTGCATATATTCCCTCCAAAAAAAAAAATTTAGTACAAAAAAACTCATAAGTTGACATTTATTACAATCCCCTTGATTGATGGTCAAACTTAAAGAACCCTCATTGATTCTGGTTGAAACAGTTTGACCCCCAGTCAAAGTGGGGGTATTTGAACATTTATTGAAAAGGTAAAGAAACCAAAAGGTGAGTAACTATCTTAAATACAAAAAAAAAAAGAAGAAGAAGAATTGCACTAATACCCTTCTTAGGAAGACCAACTCGTCCAGAATGTGGATGCCTATCATTCTTCACAGGACTCCCTTTACTAGTCCCAGGTTTTCCTTGATGTGGATTAGGGGCCTTTGGACATGCCATCACTTCCACAGCTGAGGAAGATATGGGGTCCACACTCTCCGTAGCTGATTTAAGAAGCTCTTTATGCTCTTCTGATAACAAACTATCATTAAAATCCATTGGCAAAAGAAGGGTAGGTGCTAATAGCTCATTCAATCTGATAAACCATTTATGCTTTTCATTTTTATCTCAAACCACTACAGAAAAGCAGCAGAGGAGTGTCCCTTTTGGGATTCAAACTCTGTTGTCTATAACAGGAAGAAATGTACAAGGGAACACTCCACCATTCACTTCAAATTCTACTGGGACTTCTCTTTTTTTCCTTGTGACACCTTGGAGCCCAACAAATTCGGTTCTGTGTGGTTCCTATACCAAAATAGAATTACATCAGAATCTAAATATAGTTAAAAAGAGTAGGGAACAAATGCAAACAAGGGGAGAAAAATGCAGTGCTGTCAGGATGTAAAATGGATTGGGTCAGACCCAATCTGAGCTTGACCCAGGAATTTCTGAGTAATTGAATTCATAGGAATTTCCCTAGTAATTCATTCCTATCAGAGATGGGGGCCATTTGGGATTCATTCCAAAGGAATTACAAGTAATAGAATACGTTTAGATTAAAACTTCCTGACCCTTCAAAAAAAATCAATAGAAAACCTTCTAGGAAGAAGAATTTTGAAATGATCGAAGATGGCGATCTTTTCACAGTGAATATTGCATGGAGCGTCTAAATACTGACCGTCTCTCTACGTACTCACTACTTTTTTTATTCCTTTCAAAAGCAGACATCTCCTCTCTCTCATAACAACAACTCAGTCTCTAGTCTCTGGTCTGCCTCAAATGAGAGGAAACCTCTTTCTGCAATTCTCTGCAGTCTCTCTCTCTCTCTCTCTCTCTCTAATTCTCGGCAGTTGGGAGATCGTGTGCATATTTCAAGATGCCTATAGGCTATAGCTATAGGAAGGCAGAATATAGACATTGAGAGAATCAAAGCACTTGGATGGTACTACAAAAATAGTCATACCAGATCACGTTCTTAACGTCATTCAATCAAAGACCCTGTCTTTTGGCAAACACAATATGGAAATGATATTGCGAGGACACCTGTCCTTATGCCAGACATTCATTTTCGAATTACAAAATTTAAGCAGTTTCCACGGACCTGTTTTTACAATATATTCTAGGATCATGCCATATCGCACACATCCTAATATCTTAAGGCCATATGATATCGCACATATATTGCACGGTCGTAATAAATTAATAGTTTAATTTACATTTAGAGAGAAATTATCCTTGTAGGAGTAGACCCACATGTACATATGCAGTCTAGCTCATTGAGACTAGAATGGATGGAAATTTATTTTTACGGACAATGATCATACAAAAAATCAGCCCCACCATAGGTGTTTTTACAGATAATGACCATACAAAAAATCAGCCCCACCATATTATTGTAACCCTTGAATTTAATAGCCTTAAAGTTCCTGGTCTATAAACTATATATAAATATTTTTTAGAATCAATCCAATAGTGAGTTAATATTCATTGAACATTAAAAAAAATAAACACGATTTCAGATAAAAAGGGCTATACTGAACAAAGGTGGGTGTGATGGGCCCCATAGAGCTGGACTAGGAGAAAATTCTTAGTTTAGAGAGTACTTGTAGGTTGTAGCTAACAAATAACATCTAAATTATAATTACCATTTTATTCCATAGCAATTCATTGAACATATATTGTGTCCTTGTTAATTAGATATTTTGCTCAAATCAAATAAAAAGCATGCCTTTTTTTTTTTTTATCAACTATTCAGGATGAAAAACACTGCTAATATAAAATCAAATAATCCATTAAAATATCTGACATTGTATCATTTCTCATATATAAAAATATAATTACTATGTATAAATTACATATTATAGTATATATTAAAAAGGTAAAAAAAAAAAGATTACGATATGATATCTAACTAAAATTATATCTAGAGAAAGCGAATTATAATCTGTGATGCCCGGATACTTCAAACTTCAATGTAGGCAAATTTGGTTTTTTTTTTTATATATAATTATATCTTATTTTTTATGTGTAAAACCTGTATCTTTGTTGTATATAAATACGTCTATATCAATCTCATATATGGTATTGTAGGTTATAAAATTATATAAAACTGTAAAAAAACACAAATTATGTTGATAATAATAAAAGATAGAGAAGAATATTTTTTGAAACGGTAACAAAACTTTATTAAAAAGAGAAAATAAGTACAAAGCTGATTAAAAAGAGAAAATAAGTACAAAGCTGAAAAAGTAAAAGAGATAAAAGTTAAAGAGAAGGTATGAGAGCATGATACCAAACTCAATCCAATTACATAATCACACCCACCCATGGAGACAACCTCTCAACTCCTTGTTTGGATAGTGCATCCGCGCTCGAGAGATGTAGAAGAATATGTGAAAATTCAAGAGAAAAATGAGAGAGAGAGAGAGGGAGAGAGTAAGTGAATTTACCGAACTATGTTGAGCAGATGCTAAGGAACAGGGATGGATGCCTCACTCTATCTCTGGGTTATTGTTTCTCTCTCTTTTTTTGTTGTATGATGGTGGGGGAGGGAGAAAGAGAAACTAGAGAAAAGGAGAGAAACAAGAGAGTGAGCAAAATGTTGGGGGTAATGTAACTGAAAGGTTGAATTGCTTATACATGATAGACAAGTGTCAATACCTCCTTTAGATTTCACTTTCTTAGAACCAATTCCTTAGTTGGGATCTAAGGAATGTCCTATTCAACCGGTTTGATGTGGAAGCACATTTCTCTCAATTCTATCAGCAAATCACCTAGGTGCTCAATTGGGTCAAAGCCCAACCCAAACCTCGAGCCCACCCAAATTTGAAGTATATTCATTTTTTCGGTTCTGTTTTTGGATTCGAGCCGGGCTTGGATAGGGATGGCAATTCTGGACCTCTTCCGTCACCGTGACATAATCCAGAAATCCTGATTTGGGCTGGCCTATTATGGTTTTGGGTTGGGTTTGAATTGAGAAAACACAATTCCAGAAGCAGTTTCTCAAGTATGGTTTGGCTTTGAGGACCCAACAGGTCATGATATTTGATGACTCATCAACCAATCTTAAAATCCAAACATGACCCAACTCAATACTGACTAGGCCCATGTATATATGACTTTTTTGTTAATATGATACCATCTTTTGGATAGAAGAATAATAGAATCAGTTACAAATGTTTTATTTGGGGGGTTGGGCTGAATATTATAGTTGCTATTGTCACTTTGAACTTGAGTTGCTGTTATGATTTGAGATGCCTTTAATAAAATCAAAGAATGCACTTTTTTGTTTTTCCTGTTTTTTTTCGCTTGGTAACCTAGTGGCCAGGAGATGTAAAGGAAAGCTACCTCGAGGGATCGCTCCCTTTGAGGAACCCGTGGGAGGCGGGCGGGTAAATCAAAGAATGCACTTTAGGCCCTTGACAAGGATGGGAAACTGGATGCTGCCTACGGCCCATTAGTATCAAAATTATTGTGTTCCTATGAAAGTTTCTACAAAGCAAATTTCTTTAATCATGTTTTGTGTCTAAACAACCCAAATTTACTAGATCACTTGTTCCCAAGTTGCCCGTTTGCTTAAGATTTTGGGGTCATATTCTTTGTTTTAGAAGAAAAAAAATAATCAGCTTGCAATAAGGTGCCAATATTGGGTTATGCAGTTGGTCATGGGATCAAATCCTATCAATTCTTTCTTCACTTGTGGGCCCACATTTGTAATACGAGTCACTCAATTTGTTTATTAAACTAATACAATCAAGAACTTTAAATTTATTATCTTAAATCCAAGAACTAATAAATCACCGACAGTTCTAAGGATCTATACCCTATGGAGCATGAAGGCAGAGGCATGTGGTGTACCACTTATGTGAGAGCATAGAGCACTAAAGTGAAGCACCATTGGGGTGATCTCTAAAACCTAGATCATGCGAGTTTAGGACTAGGATAGTTTACCATCTTCGCATGCATAAGCAGGAAAAAAAAAAAAAAAAAAAAAAAAACATATGTTTAGATTAGTTGGATTCGTGTTTCTCGTATGTTATCTTTATCGGTTTGTCTATATGGATAAAGTCATTGACAGAATTTGGGACAAACTGTCCACGTGGCGCAACGTGATTGGGACAATGCATTTCAACTTTTGAGAGAGCCCAATCACGTTGGGCCACGTGGACAGTTTGTCTCAAATTCTGTCCATAGAGTTTGTCCAAATAGACTTTTTGTATCTTTATATATAGATGAAGGGATTATCCCATGGTGGGCATGGGAGCTTCCATGTGCACCTCACCATGGGCCACACCACTTGAGGATGGGACCAGGGGATCTTTTCATCTAGTTGGGGGCCTACCTATGTACAAAATATAGGCCTGATTTGTTCATCCTGTTCCCTTCATCAATAACCAATAAGTTTCATCTCTTATAAAAGGGGCTAGCTCTCCTAAGCTCAAGCTTAGGCCAAGGTAAGCTCAAGTGTGTGGTGGAGCCCACTTGGGGACCCTATGGGGTTGAGGATGAGGGAGTTTCAAGGACTCTCTGGGATCCTCCTTTCTACAAAAAAATTAACTTCAACCGTGATTTCTATAATCTCCATATGGGTCCAAAAGTTTAATGGTTAATAAACCATTCGGATCGATACATAGTCAATCCAACGGTCCAATAAATTTGAATCTGGCCAAAAGTTGGTGGACATATGCAATTTAGGGGGGTCATGTATTTGGTCCATTTGGATGGACCAAAGGTAAGCCCCTACAAGCATGAGCTTATAAAATTTTATCCTAAACTTGAACTTAAGAGAGCCTTACTCCTTATAAAATATGTTATTGTTCCAACAGTGTAGTTCATTTGGATAGGTGTAAGAAAATGGATTTGTGTAATCCATTAGAATCCTCTGTTTGCGACGAACCATCAAGTGGGCTCCACTACAAGGTGTGTATCCGATAATTTCTATATATAGATATAACGTGTTAGAGTAGAAATACCCTTCAATTACGGAGAAATGTAAAATAGCCCAATGGTAAGGGGCTTCTCGGCTCGCCTTAGGTGCCATGGATCGACCCCCAACACAGGGCTGAGCAACAGGATGGCCACCATGATTATAATTTTGTTAGCTTCTGTTCATGGGAAATTTGGACATCCCTGGAATGTACAAAAAGATTTGGATAACCTTTTGTTTGCACACAACACAAAGTCACAAATACAATACATGGCCTGCTGCTCAGGGTTGTATTTGTTATTTGAAGAAATACCGGGGGTGCATTTATATGTTTCCCATCCAAAGTACCAGATAAACCCTCTCCTCTCCCTCTCTCCTTCTTTCCTGCCGGCAAGACTCATTACTGGTTGAATCCCAGTGAGGCAACGACAACGTATGTATTGATTTCTTCACACCTTTTCTCTTCTACCCACTTCCTTCTCTTCCTCTCAAAGTTCTTGTTTTTTTGCTCTGTTCTCTGGTTTCACATCTAAGCTATCCAAAGTTGGGATTTTTTTAAAATCAAATTGAAGAGTTTGGATCGCTTTTACGAACCCCATGGTCATAATTTTAAATGGGGTTGTGAGATAATCTTCATTTACTGTTCCAACGTTCTCTGGTTTCACATCTAAGCTATCCAAAGTTGGGATTTTTTTTTTTTTTTTGAACAAATTGAGGATTTTGGATTGCTTTTACGAATCCCATGGTCATAATCTTAAATGGGGTTGTGAGATTATCTTCATTTACTGTTGCAATTAGTATCTCTATCAATCTCTATCTGTCACACACGCATACACCATAGATGCATACATATTTTATTTTATTGAATGTTGCATTACTGTCATTCTTGCAGTTTCAGTGCAGAAGTCTAAAACTTACAATTTGTTTCTTTTTTAAAACCGAATTCTTTTGCATACTTCTGAGAGCCTGTTTGTTTGCATGGAATTGAATTCCTGTAGGTGAAGATCCATAAAAAGTATCCCCTTTAATGGAAAAATGAAAAAAAGGGGAGATGGAAAATGAATACCCAACCATCAACTTAGCAAATCAAATACTAGGAAAGTGAGAGTCTGTTATCAATCGCAACCTTGTATACTTCACCCTTTACCTATTTAATAATCCTTTGTTGGAACCCATTTTGCCATGAATTCCTAAGCATTCAGTTCCATGCAAATGAGCCATTAACATAACTGATTTTGTATTTCTGGAGATCTTTTTTTTTTTTTTAAATGAAAGTTCTTATTCTCTGATGAAATGTAAAAATAAGGAATCAAGATTACAAGAACTGACTGCAACTTCTAATTTTTATTTTATTTTAGTTTTGTATGTCTAATTTTTTAATATTATTTTTGAACTTTTGAATTTTTTTCCTTTAAAATCATGAACTTAAGATGCTATAGAAGAGGGTTCAATGCTTAGTTCATAGAATTAAATATCTTCATTTAAAATGTTATTCTGTTTAATGTCTTGGAACCCCCAGTGTTTCTTTTGATTAGTTTTATGCATTTATTTTTTATGTTTTTGCATTCCCAAGAAAAGTGGAAAATTTTGAAAATATTCTGATATTGTCTCATATTGATAATAACAGGCTAATGATATTTGTGACAATGAAATTAACACTTACAATTCACAAGTGAGAAATTGTATGGGGACTTTGTTGAGCATCTAGATAAGGATGGTCCCTTCCTTTTTTATTTTGTTTATGTTAGGCCAACCTTCAGGGAATCTAGAGTCTAGCTCAATTCTCTGATGGTCCTTGCAATGGAAAGTGGTGCTTCAAGAATTATACATAGCTAAAGTCCCTATCCACATAATTTTCTACACAAACTAACTGATCATTACAGGCTACAGCATTGATTTGGAGCGAAGGACAGTGATTGGAAACATCAGAACAGTATAGTAGCCCAAATGTTAGGTCTCAACCCAGCCAGTCTTGCTTGGAATGAGGCTTGCCCAAAGCAAACCTTTTTACTAAACAGGTCCGATCATGCCTGATGGCCAAAATGTCAAGCTGAGCACAGCTCATTGGCAGATAACTAGTCCTAGTTATGTTTAAGAGTGACATTCAGGTGTTACTCGATTTTAGGTGGCTGTTCATAGTTGCAAACAGCCCTCTTTAATACTTGAGCATTAAAATCAACAAAGCTTTGCTGCACAAAAAAAAAAAAAGAAGTAAAACCATAACCTTTTCTAATTATGTATTTTTTTTATTATTTTGCTTTCTTTTAGGTTGGATACTAAAGCAACAGTGAAACTTCCAGAGTATATGGAGACGTGTTTCTAGCTCTGTACCAATGAGCTAATGAAGCCCTTAGATGCTTGATTGTAGCCCTTTTCCTAAAATGGAAAAAACCATTGCTTGAAGATTAAGTTCCACACCTTAATACTACCTTTCTTTTCTGCTGGACGTTGAATATGGCATTGAATTTCAGAACTCCATTCATCTCTCCATTTTCATCAAGGAGGGAGGGAGTGTTGCAGGTATAAAAGTTATTTAAAAAAGGAGAAGTTTTTTGCAATTTTCTCTTTTGCCTTTCAAATATAAATAACAGTTGCTCTATCTCCTTTTTCAGGCTTCTGTTAATTATTCTCACCAGCCTAAAGGGATGCAACTTGGGCTAGGTTTAGGGTTTTGTTTTCAAATGGGTTTTCTCTTCCAAAAGAAGGCCAAAAGGTTTAATGCAATCTCAGTGAGGGTAATGTTTTGAACTACTAAATTTCTAATAAAGAATATTGATATATCTTTTGTTTGTTCGTGCTGCAATTTGGGAGCTCGATTCATTTCATTCCCC
This sequence comes from Umbellularia californica, assembly GCA_028538565.1. Lineage (NCBI taxonomy): Eukaryota > Viridiplantae > Streptophyta > Magnoliopsida > Laurales > Lauraceae > Umbellularia > Umbellularia californica. Next base: position 74,309,656 of record JAPQWN010000006.1, on the reverse strand, counting down.
ATCTGAAGGAACTATCTTGTGAGTTCAGGTTAGAAGAAGCGGACATGGTATTGAGTGTTCAACCAATCATCCAATGGGAAGATCGAGATCCCTTTCTAATGTAAATTCTACTAATAAGTATGTAGTCATTTTCATCTTGATTCCATATTGATGCTTATGATTGTGCTCATTGATTTTTCAATAGATTTGTATGGGTGTATATGTCTGTTACTTGGGCATTATATGCCCCTCATGAAGTCCCATTGGAATGGTGTTACAAACTCTTATGATGTACATCTTAGCTGTTCAGCCTGTCACCACTGTTGAAATGGTATTACAAAATCTAATGGTGTACGGCTTACTTATTCAGCTTGTTCAAAATGGCTGCTCAACTATCTTAGCATGCATCACAGGAAAGTACAGCAGAAGACTGGCCGAAAAGAGCACCATTTGTGGATGAAAAGAGATTCTGCCGGGGCTGGGCAAAAAGCTCTCAATCTTGTACGAATTGTAAGTTTATATTGGCATTATTATTTAATTTTGCTAAGAAAGCTGTGTTGGCTTTTGCTTACAGTCAATGGATTCTATTTACATTTCTCTGATCATTTCTTTTTGTAGAAACAAGTTATTTCATAGAGCATTCTTTCATTTTCACTGGATTTTTTGACAACTTCTCTCCACATCCTCTTTGCACCTACTTAATGTAATTTTTTATTTCTGCATCTTCCCAACTGCATATTGGAACAAATAACCAACCATCTACTGAATGTTTGAACTGATTGTAATGTGGCCCGATCAATCAGAATATACAGCTGTGGGGCCATGCCAGGCCTCAATTCTTTCCAAGCTGCACTCCAGGCCCTAACTGGACACAGAACAGTTTGTATAGGACCAACTATGCAAGGGCCCAAATCTTGACACCCTATAGGCAGTCGACTACATCAGCTCAATTCGCCAGTTTGTGCAACTTCCTTTACTCTTTTATTTACTTTGTTTTGATTATCCATAGACCACTTCTTAGAAAATACGAGAATGGACTTTGGTCCAGGCTTGGGTTAAAGCCTCCAGTACCAACTCGGATAACCAACTTATGTGTTTCAATGTGATTCATGAGTGTGTTGTGGCTTTGCTTTTAAATCTCACACATCACATGGATGACATTAAGAAGAGGTACAATAAAGCCTTCTTGAAATGGATGACAATGTGATACATACATCTATAACTTCAGCCCACTAAAACTCTGTTGGATGTTGCATTGCAGCATCGCCGAAGACTAAGTGAAGCTTGAAAGGTGATGCACGAATGAATAACCCAGATCTTCCCAAATTCTGCCAGATGATTTGGACTACGCTGAATCTTTCATGAAAGAAGCTTATGATTGCTTAATTTGTTTCATGTAAACAACGATGATATTAGAATTTAGGTCCTTGTTTTTCTCTTATTTCTTGATTTACGCAAATCTTCATTTCCGCATAGGGTTGAACTCTTTGTAGGATTGGGAGCATTTGAACTGTGTTCAGGTAGCTGATTAACAATTTGGTTGAATATGTCTGATGCAGTTTGAGTCAGATTTGTATTTGGGTTTGCCTACATTCATTCCAGGCCGGCCTTGAGTTGGTCCAGTACCTGGTTCAACCTCCTGGAGTCCCCCCCCCCCAAAAAAAATAAAAAAAATAAAAAAATAAAAAAAAAATAAAAAAAAGGCTTGGACCACTGCATTGCAATTTTGGAGTGGGGAAATTTTCCCTATGCATATGTGCATGTCTTTGTCGTGAATCACGATGATGATTATGATCATCATTGTAGCCTTATCCCAATGGTTTGGAGTCTGCTAGGAATAAATGGACAAGTAGAACTCTCAAGTCCTGTTACCATTTATTGTGTTGCTACTATTCATTGGTTTACAGTCAATCATTACTGTAATGGAGTTTGTGATTCCAGACTTAGGGCCCGTTTGTGTAATGCCATGGAAGAGGAAAGGGCGTGTTTCCTCTCCCACTCAAATAAAGTCCGAGGTGGGAAGGTTGGACTCAGGTTTCCTATATATGTAGAAAAAATCCCATTAAAATGGAGATTTTCCATGGAGACCCCTGCTGCACCGAACAACCAACAAGGGAAACACACGGCCGTTTCTGCTGAAAACCCCATACACAAATGTGCCCTTAGAGTTGCTTTGATTTTCTGTTGATCCTACTGTGACAAATATTATAGGCCGGTTTGCATCAATGTGATCTAGGTTTTATCCCATGCAGTCTACAAGTCCTGCATTTAAAATGAAACAATAACTCCAACAATTTGATGTGGAAATTGCTTCAGATTTATGCAGACACAAATTTCTGCGGCTTGTGCAGTGGTTTTCCACATGGAAAGAGTAAAAACTTGAACTAATTTTGCTTGATTCCATGGAAAAATCTTTCCTATGGGCGGCGGCTTATAGATCTCAATGAGAATTACCACAAGGACCAATGACATTGGTTTTGGCTACAAATTCTCAAGCATTACTCATTCCCTTGACTGTTCTTATTGTATTTCTTTATGTCCTTTAACGAAGTATTGTTTTCTGACAATAGAGATAAAACTTAATTTTGCTTATTAAGTTTAATGCATAATGAACTGGAGAAGTAACTTTTTTTCTTGGGGGGTTCTTGATATTGTGTTTACAATTTTGTTAGGTTTCAAAACTTCCCAATGAGAAAGAGGTTGTTTATGGAGCATTGGATAAGTGGACAGCATGGGAAACAGAATTCCCTTTGATTGCTGCTGCTAAAGCTTTGGGAATTTTACGAAAGAGAAAACAGTGGCTACAGATAATTCAAGTATGTTACGCTGGAGACTTGACATAATCTTGGGAAAGTCTTATCAATTTGGATCACTCTAAAAGAAGTGAATCAATTCGAGCACCTTTTTAAGTTCTATTTCTTGAGGCCCTTGTATTTTTTTCTTTTTTTGGGTAAAAAAGGCCATAGATGAAAAAGCTTATGTATTGGTTTTCATAGAGAACCCAAATGTGAAGCCTTCTCCCTCCATCCTTTTAAAAATCTTATTTTTGAGTCTAAATTTGTGAAATTCAAAACTTGTATGTTCTTCTTGTATACTCCCTGTTTATCTCTTGTTTCCCTCAGTTTCTTCTCTGTCTCCTTTTCAGATGTCTCCTGTCCCATATAGCTGTCTCTAGCATATTTGTTTCAGTTGAATAACTTCTCCTAGTGAAACTGAGTTTCGAGCAAGTTTCTGGAATTTTGCTCACTGTTCTAATTCTGAAAGTTTTACAGGTTACCAAGTGGATGCTGAGCAAAGGCCAAGGCAAGACAATGGGAACTTACGACACTCTCTTATTGGCTTTTGATATGGATGGAAGGGTAGATGAGGCAGAATCCTTATGGACTATGCTTCTGGAATCACATACAAGATCTGTTTCCAAGCGATTGTTTTCGCGAATGATTGCCTTGTATAATCATCATCACATGCCAGAGAAGACTTTAGAGGTATTCAATGTTACCTAGTCAAATGTGATTGGACCCATGCGGATATCTACTTGGATCACGATTCACAGCTACCGGTATTTGTTTGCAATCTTTGGAATTAATTTATGTCAGGGAGGAATGATCTTTTGTGAAACCTTATCACCTTATTTAATCCCTTTTAACTGGACTCGGGCCCTACCTTCAAATTGGGTGAAAGTGTGGGATGCGAAGGGCCCACAATGGATGTACCTCACATCTGTTGAACTGGATGAACACAATAGTCCATGCATGAAATTGCAAAATGTACAGTATTGCTCTGTGTGGTCTTGAGTGTCCATGTTGCATGCTTATAATTGGCCGTTAGGATCATCTAAACAATTAACTGGAGGGAGGCTCATGGTAATAATAATGATGATGATGATGATGATACAAAGGCTTTGCACTTGAGGTTCAAAAATAATATTAAAAAATGTGAGGCAACAGCATTAGATTTTTATCAGCAATCAGGTTTTGTAAAGAATCTGAAGCTTTTTGATAGCAAATAAAATATGGGTGCTTAGCTTGAAAGTTCTGCTGTGTGCAAATTTAGAGGTGAGGCTTCTAAAAATCATATAATCCAAGTAGACACCTAAAGGTATCATAAGATTGCATTCTGTATATAGCTCCCAAATTTTTAAGGGCCCTTTTGGAGTTCCTTTCATATGGGTGTGTGCATGCTTTTATTTTGTTGCCTTTCGGTTGAACTTCAGATTGGAATGCAGGTGTCAGACGTTGTTGAATAAAATGTCCTTACAGTGGTTTTCTAACTCAAAAGTGCATATGTTTCACCCATGCTAATCCAAACATGCCTGAAGAGATTAGTGCTCAGGGTATGCTTAACCTTCATGGATATTAGAATTCTAACCTTAAAAATTTTCAGGTTTTCGCAGACATGGAGGAATTGGGAGTGAAACCTGATGATGACACTGTCAAGGGAGTGGCCCAAGCATTTGCTAAATTGGGCCAAGAGGACAAACAGAAACGGGTGCTTAAGAAATACGAAGGGAAATGGAAGTACCTCCACTTCAAAGGTGAACAAGTTAGAGTGAGAACTGCGCCGACCTGGGATGAATGAATTCATCAGAGAAAAGTGAATCAGTTGAGATTTTCGCAGACCACTTGTGTGGTTGCTGTCACTATGGTACCATATTGACCTATCTGGGTTTCTGAAGAACCTAATAGAGAGTGAGAAGAGAGCTTTGATGTAGATTGATCGTCTTTGGCTTGCCTGGTGAGTAGGCACTGATTAGTGCATTTCTCTATTGATTGAAGAAGCTTTAACGTGGTAATTCAGAAAGAGAGAAAAGAGACCTCTTGGTTAAACTTCCCATAATAGATTTTCTTGTGCAGATATTTGTCTTATGGTCATACAGAACTGAATGGATATTGGATACAGGCATGTCCATTGTTACATTGGCAATGTCAGAGTAGCTTGAGTTAGGAAATGCAGCACTCAGACCCTGTAATCTGTAAAGTTTATTTGAGCTTTTATTTAAGTTGCCTGCGTTTCATTGATACAAACTTGAGAGATAATGTGCCCTTGTATGGCCCATCAACTGAAACTCTTCTAGATTTTTAAATATGTCCATTCTTTAAGTTGTATTGTTTTATGTTGAAGCTGAACCATTGCTGTTTTTCTTCTCTGCCTCTGCTCTCCACTAGTTGAGTGGTTGGAGTCCAGGAAATTTTTGGGCATTGTTTTCAATGACCATCAATTTGTTGGATCATTACACTGTGAGACATCATCAATTTTTCTGCATCCTCTTTATTTTTTTTATGTGGACTTGTTGGGTTTGGTATATCTGACCATGGAGCTGATAGTCTATCATGGACACAGAAGTATTTTGTAGGTTGGATCTTGGAAGCCATCCTACATACCCCCCCACCCCACCCCACCCCCAAAGGTTCTCTCTCTCTCTCTCTCTCTCCCTGTGTGTGTGAGAGATGAGATGAGCTTGTTAAGTCTGCAAGAAATTGGAAGAAATAGGAAATAGTTGATAAAAATGAATGGAATTGGAATATGTAGGAAGTAATTGCTTCATATAAAATTGGAAATACATGAGAATTCATTGTCAAATGATCAATTTGTTTATATGAGATTAAATACATGTGTCTACGTAGATTGAAAATATCAAATATTTGTTTAATCTAACTATAAAATCAAGTTCATAGATATTAGTGGATTTTACCGGAAAAAAAAAATCCCCTTAAAGTGGAAGACCAAAGAGGCCCTAAAAACTCATGTTCATAAATATTATTGGGACTTTACTGTAGTAGTCCTAGGGATGTTTTTTCATTTTTTTTTTTTTAATTTCAAATGAGCGGCGACATCGTCACTCTACAAATGAAACCCCTGAAAATTCATCTCCCCACCCTTTTTCTTCCTCTATTCTCTGTAATCTCCTAAAAAAAAAAACCATTTATCTCTCTGCGCAATACCTATTTTTTTTGCAACTCAAACCTTCTTATTCCTTCTTTTCTTTCTAGTAAAATATCCAAAAATGAAACATATGGCAAAGGAGAAGATTTTGCAACTTTCTATTTTTCTTACATAAGATCTATGGATCGGATCAGTAGCGAGCCACTTTTTTTTCGTTCTATTGACCAACGGCATCACCCCTCTTTTATTCCTCCTCATCTTCTTCTGCGGCGTAAAGTTCTTTGAACCAGTTTCCAAAAGCTTCTACACATGGCAAACAATGTGTAGCGTTGGTGGAGGGAATAGATCTATAGTACAGTAGGAGCCAATTTTTTTTTTTTTGTTTCATTGAGCAGTGATATCGCCACTCATTTCTTCCTCCTCCTCCTCCTCCTCCCCATCTTCTTCTACGACGTTAAGTCCTTTGAACCAGCTTCCAAGGGATTCAACATGTGGCAAACAATGCCTTGGCTGGGTTGGAGATTGGAGCATTGTTTAAGACAGCATTGAACTCGCGGGGTGGCGGTGGTGGATGTTATTGGAGGGTTGATGGTTGGCAGTTTTGTCATGGGGAAGAAGATTGGAGTGAAGAGATGTGGGTTTGAATCCTTTTTGCTATTAAAGAATTCATCAGTGAAGAAAAATTAAGACGCAAAGTCGTTTTTTGTCTTGTCGTGAACCAAAGCCTCCTTGGACGCGAGCATTCATAAGAAAAATTCATGGAAGGGGCAAAAAAAAAAAAAGTGATAGGAGGACCTTTATGATCCATATTGAAATTTGTTGGCATTTTTTGTTCTCACTCATGTTAAAGGGATTTTTTGGATAAAATCTCCTAAATAATACTTATATAATATTTTATCTTATCATCTATTAATAAAGAAAGGGCCCTGAGAGGCGCGCTTTTCCCATGCAGGATTTTCCATACCATCGGTTATTAAGAAAAAGAACCTTCACGTTGTTTTTTAAGCTTTGGTGGGCCGGACGGTACCGAACTGGAATGGTAAGGCCCGGATTGATGGGCCAAATCCGCACTCCTCAACATAGATAGTTGATGTGATAATGGACAAAAGTTTTCCCATGCATACCCATAGTAGGGTCGCCTGATAGTCCATTTGACTTGACCACCCACACACCCACACATATCTTGTGGACCAAATCGAATGGGTTGGACCATTAGATCAATGGCACACTAATCTAAATGGACTATTGTAATATATTAAGCTACGAGGTTTTGCAATTAATCTTGACTGTACTTTTTATCTTGATCAAAATTTATTTTCAATATTTATAACCGTTAAGATACTCCTTCATTTTCCACGAATGTACTCCCCCCCTTATGGATTTCCATCTCCCATCTTTCTAACATACATAAAATCATACCTCTTCATTCATGCCCGTAATTAGCATGGATTTTTCTACAAGTATACTATTAAACTTGTAAATGAAGATGATGCAACCACGAGGGGTAGCACGGTTTGCCTAAGACCATGATTTGCACTCACATGTTGTGGGTTCGAAACTACACTACCACACTAGGGCCACATGAAATATTCTGGCTTAAAGAATTGTGAACCTGCATTATAAAAATAAATAGTAATTAGAAAAAAAAAAGATTAAGATGATGTGATGATGGATAAGGGCTCAATTATTTCTTGATCCCTCATAGTTCTTGACCCAATTTGTGCCCCCATGTGGGCCCCAAATGTAGCTGCTTTGGCAGTTGCATGCATGTATGTATGTGTTATGTGTACGGTCACATCCACCGCGGGCACGTGACAAAGTGGGGGGCACTTTCGTTATTAAGTTGCAAAACAAGGGGGCCATTCGCCATTCCATCTTCTCCGGCATCCGCACCAAATTCGATTATCTTTAGCTGAACACCTAAAGCCATCTCTCTCTCTGAATCCGAACTTCCCCACGCAGCGCGCACACACTCTCTCTTCTTCTTCTTCTCTGCAACATCACGAGAAGAAGCAAGAACGCATAAAAATCGAAGCTTTGCCATACAAAACCAGGAAAATCAGCCAAATCAAGTTCACGAGAGCGAGAGCGAGAGCCAAACGGGGAAAAGAGAATCGAGAATGTCGAAGAAGAAATCTTTCAGCGGATCCACCATGACGCTGAAAGATTTCCATGGCGGTTCCATCCCTTCCGATCTCCCTCTTCCTTCCGCTCCTGGCGTGTAATCTCTCTCTCTCTCTCTCTCTCTCTCTCTCTCTCTCTCTCTTTTTATTGATAGATCTGACACTCCAAACCCTAGTTTTTTTATTTTTATTTTATTTTTATGATTTCTGTTGATTGCATCTGTTTGAAGTTGAGATCTTTGATTTTGGGGTTGCTTTGTTTTGTTGATTGGATGTGTTTAAAGTTGAGGTCTTTGATCTTGGGGTTGCTTTGTTTGGCTGAATTTTCTTCTTGATTGGTTTTGGCTTTTAGGGTCGTGAGGCCGTCCGATCGGTCTCCTTTTGACCGTCAGATCCCGACGTCGGCGTGGGGAAACCCGATCGGCCGTCAAGACCACCGGTCGCGGCCCGGGTCGTCGGGCGCCACGCGGAGCTTCGATGAGAAGGCGGCGTTTCTCTCCCACCCGCCGCACATCGGCCGGAACTTCGATGAGGATGAGCGCAAGCCGTTCGATGGGGGAGTTGCCGGCGTCCCGCGGCGATCCGTGAGGGAAGACGACCGTCCCCCGTCGATGGGGAGATCGGATAATCCGAAGCCCGAGTCTGGAAGGGTGGCTTCCCCGGCCTGGCCGGCATCGGCAGCCGCCTTGCAGTCGCCGGTTGCTGTAGCGAAGGGTGTGGTGGCGGCAAATTTGCAGATTCCGGGTGGTAATGGCGGTGCTGGTTCCACCCCGAACGCGTGGGGAGTGAGGAAGGAGGTTGTGGAGCCGGTGCCGCCTTCCTCAGCCCTGTCGGGGCAGAGCACGGTCTCGAAATTCGCTCAGGCGAGCGCACTGGAGAAGATCTCGTCGGGCCGGTGGCAGTCAAAACCCGCGCTGGCTTCGGTCAGTCACCATGTGGCAGATGTTGAAGTCATTAGCTACTCGGAATCAGAGGCAGGTGATACTCATTTTGGTGTGGATCAGTTGAATAGGATTGAGTATGATGGGATTCGAGGAAAGTTTGGAGAAGGGGGTGGGAGAGATTTTTCAGACAGTGAGAGGGGGAGGTTCAATCGGATTGAACATGATGGGGTTCGAGGAAGGTTTGTAGAAGGGTGTGGGAGGGATTTTTCGGACAGCGAGAGGGAGAGATTGAATCAGATTGAGCATGATGGGGCTCGTGGAAGGTTTGGAGAAGGGGGTGGGAGGGATTATTCAGACAGCGAGAGGGGGAGATTGAATCGGATTGAACATGATGGGATTCGTGGAAGGTTTGGGGAAGGGGGTGGGAGGGATTTTTCGGACACCGAGAGGGGGAGGTTCAATCGCATTGAGCATGATGGGATTCGCGGGAGGTTTGGAGAAGGGGGTGGGAGGGATGTTTCAGACACCGAGAGGGGGAGGTTCAATCGCATTGAGAATGATGGGATTCGTGGGAGGTTTGGAGAAGGGGGTGGGAGGGAGTTTTCGGACACGGAGAGGGGGAGGTTGAATCAGATTGAGCAGCATGATGGGATTCGTGGAAGGTTTGGAGAAGGGGGTGGGAGGGATTTTTCGGACGCCGAGAGGGGGAGGTACAATCGGATTGAGCATGATGGGATTCATGGAAGGATTGGAGAAGGGGGTGTGAGGGATTTTTCAAACAGTGAGAGGGGGAGGTTCAATCGGATCGAGCATGATGGGATTCGCGGAAGGTTTGGAGAAGGGGGTGGGAGGGATTTTTCAGACACCGAGAGGGGGAGGTTCAATCGGACTGAGCATGATGGGATTCACGGAAGGTTTGGAGAAGGGGGTGGGAGGGATTTTTCCGACAGCGAGAAGGGGAGGAGCTCTGTGTTCTATTCTGATGGCATCCGGCCAGCTTCCACCGATGGCAAATTGGGTGGATCTCAGTTGCAATCCCAATTGCAGGCCCCACCGGAAGCATTGGAGAGGCCTAAGTTGAAGCTTTTTCCAAGAACAAAGCCATTGGAGTCCTCTGAAACTCATGTTGGGGATTACAAGCAGGTATTTGGAGTTATTGCTTGATGGTTCCTTTGTGTGAATTTGTCTGTGGTGGTGTTAAATATTTGATAGTAATAGTGTTGGGATTTTGTGATTGATTGTAGGCCTATCAACCACCAGCTGACCCAGTTCGTGTTGAAGCTGTTAATGAACTTCATCATGGGAGTGTCAATCCTCCAAAGCCAGGGTCTGCAGGAAGTGATGGGGGTAGCCGGGCTGCCATCGAGCGCCCCAGGTTGAGTTTGAAGCCCCGATCACAGCCTCTTGAACAGTCAGATGGCAGTGGCGAAAGGGAAAGGTCAGTGATTTTATAATGGAAGTGGAATTATTTTCTGGATTTATTTCAATTGCATTTATCATTTTCTTCATATTTCCTTGGTGTAGTTTTATAAATTCTCTATTGGCAACATGATATTGTAAGCATGCATGCATGTATTGTGAGATTAAAACCAATCATCCAGTTGGCCTTATTTAAATGTGCAAGAGCCCAAGAAATGCTCAATCCTGGCCATTCATCCTGAGGAATTTTGGAGGGAAACAAATGAATGTAGTCAAGCACAAAGTCAAATGAAGCTGTGTTAACCCTCAAATTTTCTCTAGAAGAAAACTCTAGATGAAGTGTTAGGGTTGCCTGGTTTTATCTCTTATCCCACCTGGCCATGTTTGGGATCAAACACAGTACCTACTTTGTTCACTAATTTGTATTCTAGTTTTTGTTATTCTCAGTTTGATACTTTTCATAATTTGCCAACTTGTTTGGGTAGGTTTGTTTGGTTCATTTTAGTTCTCACAATTTGTAGTACAATTAACTTCAACCCATGTGAGCATTGATACATAATTTGTTTGATGCCTCTCACCTTTCTATGGTGGAGCCATTCGAATCTTTGGCCTTTACTCTAAGGCTGTTGCTAGTATCAATTTCACTTTTCCTTTGTTATTTCAGGCAATGAGGAATGCAATTATTTTGTAAAAAGAAAATACATACATTTATTAAGAATTGCTAACTGCAGAAATTGTATTTTCATAGAAATGTTTCAATATGTGAAGGACCCATCAGCAATTTTGACACAAGGAATAGGAAGCAGCAGGAAGATATGTCAAAAACTGAGAATTCATGCGTATAATATTATCTGAGGCATTTAAATCATTAATCGAGGGAGATTTTGTAGGAATTGTGGACACTAGCTGAGCAGATGCAGATATACCTGATTGATTGGTGACATGTAGTGATGACATAGGTGGATCCTCGAGAAAAACGGTAGGATGATGGAGCAGTCCCTCACATCCTTGACGAACATGTTAGAATCACAAGCACCCACCTCACTTTACCACCTGATGGACCCCTGAGAACAACCTTTGCAATTATCACCACAGCCACTCATTCAACCACCCCCTTTGCTATTATCACCGTGGCCACTCATTCAACCACCTGTTTTAGTCATGATGACAGTCTTTTGTGGGGCATCTTCTTGACAAGTTACCTTGATTTCAAGATAAAGAAAAAAAATTCAAAAGAAAAAAAAAAACTGTTGCCAGGGGAGATACTACTAAGAACATGAGTGCTCTTGGCCTCATTTTTGCGAATGGGGCCTGCAATGTCAAGCATCTGTTACTCTATAATTTCGATTTTATGTTTTTCGGGAGTGAATTGGGTTGACTCAAGACACATCAATAAGGAGTCACATGATAATTTTTGAAGGATTTTTAACCCTGTTGAAACAATGATATATCTGTTAATCAATTCGCAATTTGTCCAGAGATACACTGGATTTTGGATCAGTTTGGTTTAACTTTTTTTTTTTTTTTTTTGCTAACGGAGGGTTCCCAACCCTTTGGGCTGGACTATTCCCTCCGGGCCCAAAGAGAAGCCGGATAAAACCCCTATGGCCCCTAGGTGATAGCACAAGTGGACTCAACCTACAGTTCCTGAAGAGGGGAGAACCGGGGGTCGATGCCAAGACCTCTAGCTCCGGAAGAGGGAGGAACCGTGGTCCTGACCACTCGGCCAACCCCCTGGGGTTAGTTTGGTTTGACTGAACAGGTCAAAATTGTTTGGTTTGGTCAGGTGACGAACTGTGCAACCCTCTGTGAAATTTTGTAGATTTTGGAGCTATTCGAACAATTCGCTCCAAATCCAAACATTCATTACTTGTGGTTTGCAACTGATTTCTACCCAAAAGAGGAAAAGAAACCCTCATTTTTCAGCTTTTCCTCACCTCAAGCAAAACCCACAAACAGTTGACTTTTCTATTGGCTGCAATTCTTGTTTAGACCTAAAGACTTTGTCACTAGAGTACCCAATACCCCTGTTAGAAGTGGGGAAGATGTCACTTAGTTCACCTCTTTCCTTTTATAAAACAACCTCTCTGTCAATTTTGATCATAAAAATTAACTTATCTGTCATAATCTATCAATAATCTACCTCACTAAAGCCAGCCCATTTAATCCTCTTTATCAACCCCAGTAATCAGTGGATATACCCCACAGTAATCACTTCAACTTGGAGTCAAAATCCCATGAAATTCATTTTGATTCAACCCTAGTCCCACCTTCAGATCTGCACAGTCCCATCCTTAAAGCTATCTCATAATTCGGCAATAATACTACTAAATACTACTACTATTACTATAAAAAATCCCTGCCATATCGATTGGGTCTAATTGCAGTATATTTTGTGGATGTTAATCCTTCAGACCATCAGTCGATTAGATCATATTGATAAGATGATTCCGTCCCCTTTGAAAGAACAGGTCTGAAGACTCCTGCAGACAGGAGAGCTACAAGTTCCAGCCAATGATATCCAATGTACTACCAATGCCATTCTTTTTGTCTTTTGAGTTTGAAGGTGGCGACCAGATGAAAATTCAACAGTTAGACTGAACATTTTTATTGATACAATAGTCTGATGGGGTTTTAACTTTTAAAGCCTTCAATAATCCCTGCACATCCATTACATTGTCAGAAATTATTACATGGTTTAATTCATGGGGGCAGTCCATTCTATCAAGTGATTTTATGGTTGGTCTTTAGTACTGGTGGACCACATAAGTGGGGGTAGACGTACATAAAGCCATTGAGCATGATGCTGATCGAAGGGTGAAGGAACTGGAAAGTGTGGTCCCACAAATGATCCATAAGGTTGCACGTGTTTTGGACCACAAGTATTAGGGGTTTTTTGTTTTTTTTTTTTTTTGCCCTTTTACTTAGCCCCAGAATATCATCTTTTGCATATTTCGTGGTTTAGGTTCTATTTCGTAGGAGCCATTTCAATATCTTGGATTGTCCTACTAGTTAGTCAAAAACTACTCGGAAGTAAAGAGTCCCAGTAATAGTAGGGACTTTTGGTTGTTTTATCTTCAATTGGTCACTTCTGTTGTTTGTCAAAAAATAGTAGTGATCAAATGTCTAGTAGAACTCAAAATAATAGAAAACTAAATCTATCACCATGCACTAAGTCTAATAATCGTTGTACATGCATTTGATTATATTGAAATTTAGTTTAGATTTTTTGCTTTCCGCTTAAAGAGTTCTCCACTGGTGTGGTGCAGACTCCACATTCCTCCCATTTGGTGTCGCTGAAGAAACCTAGGCGCCACTCTCAACCATATCACAGCAGCTGATGCCCGCAGTCGGCTCCAAGGGTCCAGACTGCATCATGTGTTATTCGATTTGACTAACACATTCTTGTTAATATAATATTTATTGCACAGAAGTCCTTACAACTGAACTAAAAGATATACACCTTTTCATATCTCTGAAGAGAGACCTTAATTTCAAATTGGTTTTTGTCATGTAGCTGGCCCAACATAGTAGGGACAAGGCAATGATGATTATAATAATTTTTGTAGTTTTCGTGTATTCCTTATATAAGAACTTCCTATTTTCGTTATTGTTTCCCAGACATCCATTTTTTTCCATGACTATTGATTTCTGTGATATGTTTGGTGATGTAGGAAATCAGTATTCGGTGGTGCACGACCTAGAGAATTGGTATGCCTCTTTTCTTGACACAGTTTAGTAGTTCAGTGAAAAGGTAGATAAAGAAAACTAGTGGTCTTTCATAGCATCATTGAGGAACATGGTAGATACACATCAGAATCACTGAGGGACCATCCTAATTATTTGATACTTCGTGGTCAATTCTATAATACTCAAGGGAATTGGTGTCTGTATCAACCATGGGAGTATATCAGTCCTCTTCCAGAATTGTTAAATGGCTCCATTGATTTTTTATTTTTTTTTCAAGCTCACCCAGCTGAAATAAATGGGAAACGCACTCAATTCTTGAATTTGTACAGTGGCAGCCATGGTCACCAGTTGGTTATCCAGACCTTTGGTCTGTTGGGTCTCACCATGATTAGAAGCTCATGCCAATTTAATATTTTGCCTTAACACAGTATGGACATCTTTCATATTTCTTCCTGAACTATTTACTTTAGTCTATTGAATGTATTCTTGTAGGAATATTCCTTCAGGATTTATTTTTTAAAAATTATTTCATTACAATGTTGTATCCATGGAGTCAATTAGTCGATAGTTTGTATTACCAAATCATGGTTCCTGTTTGTACATGCACATGCCTTGATAGCAGATCTCAGGTTAATGAGCATGTGATTCCTCTTTATATTCTTGGCAACAAATTAGGATTGATCATCTTAAAGGAATGATGTATTTCTTGTCATAACACTTCAATTTCTGTTATGTGGCCAATGGCTGTTTCCTTTTGACTCCTAGTGAAAAGGTTTCCATTATATGCCAATATTGATGTACTTTGCCTTGGTTTGTCTTGTTATTTTATTCTTTTTTATGATTTGATTGAAAAGCTCATTGTTATTATCTCCATTGCTCTGATGCAGTGTTTTGTTGTAGGTTCTGAAAGAGCGTGGGGTTGACGAGGTCATGATCAACAATCTTGACCTAAATCAACCATCTAACAGGTACTTCCTCTGAATGTTGTGGATTTCTCTTGTTGCTTGTAGGTCATTGGAGCCTTTAGATATTTGTGGAATGGTCCATTCACTGGTGAGGGCACATCAGATATGAGACCTGATCACTTGGCCCCTACTCACATGGAATATCAGTCCTAGGCTCCTAGGACACTGCTATTTATGCCCATGGAGTGATGATTGTAGTGTTCTCCTTCCAAGATAACTGGCATAACTGGCATTTAGAGTTTAAGCTAATTCTATTTGCACCTCCTGCCCAAAACTTGCATCGCTCTTGTGGGATCACGATACTCTAATCAGGTAGGTTGCCATGGATATGAACATATCTCAAGATCAGGCTTGGATGGACTATCCTTTTTTGGTTGGAAAAGAAAAGGCTGGTTAAGAAGTTGTCTGATCATATTCATCCATTGCTCAAATTTAGTAGTTTAGGTTGTCCAAACAGTTTGATTCAATAATTTGCATACCCTTGAAGGGCCTTACCTAATGATTCTGTTCGTGCACATTTTTCCTGTTCAATGTTTGCTTTATGGTGTGAGACTAGTCATGTTCTAGCAATGCTTAAACAATTCATTTAGTTATAGAAGCTGCTGACAATTGTCCATTCCGGTGGAAATTGGTCGGCTTAGCAATTTCCAGTTCATTTTTGTACCGAAGTGGTTGTAACATGTGGTTGTGTATGCAGAGTAAAGCAAGATGTTACTAAGGCTGAAACAAAGCTGGAGGCTGATGTACCGAGTAATCGATACAGTGAAAGGCATGAGAATTTCCTGCCCGAGCAGAGGTTGGCAAGGGATTTTGAAAGGAAAGATTATCGCCCCGACGCTGAGAAAACTGATATGCAGAGGGGTTCAAGGAAGAATGAGAACCGGAGGAACAGTAGGGATTTTGAGAAGCCACATGAGCGACGGCAGGAGCCTGAAAGTTGGCGCAAGCCAATTGAATCCCCAAGACAGGCCCCATCTGAGGCCGCCCCAGGGTCACGTTATGGCAAGACAGCATCAGCCCTGGAACTTGCTCAAGCATTTTCTAGGTCAGTCTCTGAAGCCAAGTCGGCAGACCGGTTTGCCATCCAGAGGAATGTGCCTGGTCGTAGCCAGGTACCCTTTTCCCGGCTGACTGACACCCGGGAGTTCTATTCAGGTCCCACTCCAAGACATATCAATGGTTATTGAGAGCAGGCCACTCATCTGAGAAATTGTGGGGCCATTTTCTTCATTCCAATAAACAGAAATGGCTGGTAACTTTCTGATTGCTTGCTGTCCCCACTGTTTTCTGTTTATTTCAATAGATTATTGAGCAACGGAGTGCTTTGAGAAGGATGAAAGGGGAATGGCTATTAAATGAATTATTTCACAAAAGGAGTTCACACCAACAGATTATAAGATTGTTTTAAGTTGTTTATCATTTAAGCTCAGTTAATTAACATTTTTATTTTCTTTCATGGTAGCATCTTCCAAGTAGGAAACCATCTTTATAACTGCATTTTTAGGAGTGGTATGAGAATCTCTTGAGAAGATGAGATGATCAATTTTATAATCAAATGAAATTTTGTTTTTCGAAAGATTGGGGTATGGTAGGTTTTTTTTTTTTTTGTGGGGGGGGGGGGGGGGGGTGGGGAAGCCAAATGGCAAATACAAGGCATGTCACTGGTACCATTTCTACCCAGCAAAAAACAGCAGCACTGGGATGCACTTTTTGGTAAAATGGAGATTGTCTGGGTTTTCCTGAGAAGAAAATTGACCCTCATTGTTGTGCCTTATTTACACTAGTGTCAGAATCAGCTCAGCAACTGCAAACTGCTGCTGGAGAAATCTGAAGTTATCCTACACAAAAGAAAACAAAAGGCTGAGCTAGAGATTGCCAACCAGAAAAAATGTAACACGAAGTCATTCAGTGATGATGGATTGATGGTTGATGCCTCTGATCATGCCAACACTGTACATGGACAAATCTGTAGGTAGACAGCAGCAAATATGGAGTATGGTACAAGTAAGCACCCGGTCTTCTGACCTCTCAAAAGCAAAGTCACTGGCTTATTCTTGCCCATTTAGTTGTAAGGTAGGTAGGGTAACCTTCTAAGACTTACTACACAAATCAGCCCGCCCCCGCCCCCAATACACACACCCCAAAAAAAAAAAGAAAGAAGCAATATGTACAGGGCGACTCAGGATATTCCATCCAAAAAAACAATGCGGCTCATGCCTCTGCATAATGATCTGGGCTAAGGGTGGTCATGGGATGGGCCAGCACTGGCCTAAACCAGGCCCAACTCACTTTGGGCTGGCTTGGATATATAATATGAGCCCTTTTACTTTTGGGGATGGGCTTGGGTTTAAAGTGATAAGAGCCCAAAACCCATCATCACTGTCCGATCCAGCCCAATTGACCATAAGGGCAGCTGCGGCCTGAACACTCCTTGGTCGGTTAGTGATGAGGATGATAGACCATTTACGTGTCTTAATTTTTTATATACAAGATTTTGATTGCAAAGGCAAGTGTTTATTTATTTCACGTGTGTCCCGCAGGCCGCAGTTGTAGGTGGTGCCACAGCCAACAGGGCTCTGGTAGTTCTGTGGCCTTTCAATTGCACAAGTGTAGCTTCAGAAATGGCTATACAACACTTAATGGCATTCAGGCCCTCAAATGGATGGAGACAAGTCAATGAACTGCGTTGGTTGCAAGAATGATTGAAGGGACATGCTGTATATGAAAGGGGTGGTTTTAATGGTATTCTGAGATTGAATCTATGGTGGCACCAGCTTCAACGGTCTCCACTCAAACTCGATGGTCGCAACAGTTAGTTAGTAACCTAGTTTTTTAACCTAAATCAAACCACGCGACTAGTTTGACTTACCCTTGTATGGCAAATAGAAGGGGTCCTAAACGTAAGGACATAAGCACATTGTATTGTATGCAATGCATCTTGCCTTCACATAAGGACTTCTGTGGGGTACTGTCGTGAGCACGACATCCAAACATATTTCAGCTTCCAACTCAGCTTTATTAAGCAGATACTTGGGCAAGTACAAATATGCACCATCCCAACTTAGAATTTTAAGCTGAGAATTACAGTGGAATACGAGGAACAACACATGCAAGCAATCAAATTGAATGAGTTAAGTGATGCCTTCTCTCCACTTAAACCTAAAGTCTATCATATAACTTATACAAGGACATTATCTTTTTTTTGTTTATAACGGAGGGTATCCTAGCCATTTAGGCCAAACTAATCCCCACGGGCCCATGGGAGCTGGGTAAATCCCCTGTGGCCCCAAATGTGGTGGCACCGTTTCAAGCCCTCAACCTCGGCAAGCACACAATGACATTATCATCTTTACTAACCCCCCCTTTAGAAGTTCCACCTGTCTATATGAGACCCAGTGGGACTCACTCAATGAAAAAGATCACACCATCCATCCATCATGAGAATTGTGTCCATGGATACTAACAAAAAGTAAACATCGATATTTCCATTCAGAACAAGCAGTGAACTCCACAATAAGAAGAAAACAGTCGAGCAAATTCGATAAGCAAACCCTGCAACTACACCTAAAACAGAACTTGGGCGACTTTTTATTATCAAGTGACAGAAAAATAGATGTTCAAACCTAGCAAAACTGTGGAAGAAGTAACAAAAACGCAAAACGTATGCCACCATTTAAGCAACCTTCTCTGCTTTGGAAGCTGTGGCAGCAGCTTGTCCACAAAGACGCCCGGTCCTCCTTGCTGCAATGAGACCAGACTTCGACTAACAGTACTGGCATGCCCGATGTGCTGGTGGTTGCCACCACCATGGGGATGCTCCACAGGGTTCATAGCAACACCACGAACCTTTGGCCAGCAGTTCCTCTTGACACGGTACTTGTGATAGGCATTGCCAGCTTTGAGGAGTGGCTTCTCTGTCCTACCCCCACCAGCAACCTGGCCAATCATGGCACGACACCCATCTGGCACAATCTTCTTGGCTCCAGAAGGAAGTTTGATCCTGTGATGATGGCAGTGTCAACATATGAAATAACAACCCTCTAACAAGATGATGATGGTAATATCGTTAATGCAAAGATGATCTAGATAAAAAAATTAGGACACCCGTCTCTATATCTATGTCCATGTGGTAGATTTTCAATTGTTAGTAAAAAAACAACAAAGGAAACCAATAAGGAAAGCATCATCAATTCATCAATCGAATACCTGGAGGTCCCATTATCGGGATTGTGACTGATGACAATTGCATAATCACCAGGTGATCTCGCAAGCACCCCACGATCACCCACTTTGTGCTCTACATTGCAGACCACCGCACCCTCCGGGATGGATCGGAGCGGGAGAACGTTACCCACCATGAGATTGGCCTTCTCATCCTCAAGCTTTTTGCACCACTTAATTCGTGGGAGGATGACACGTGGCGCATCCTCAAGCTTTTTGCACCACTTAATTCCGGAATTGCCCTTATAATCTAATCTCACCAAATTACTATTATTTGATAATTTTCCTACATAATAGGAGAACATTGAAGAAGGTTAATTCCTACATAATAGGAGCAGCAAAATCACCCGACTAATGTGTCACCATAATTCTTGGTGTAGGTAATCAATGTGGGGCCCATGCTTGGGTCCATAGAAGCCTGGGGTTAAAGGATGCAACTAGAGTGGGCTAGATCGGGTACTGCTCTAACAAAAGCCCAGCCCTTCTTGGCCATTATTATCCAACTTGGAGGCTGTTGATTAAAGATTTAGGATTTTTAAGATCAATGGTCTTAATCTTCAAATTGTGGGCCCCAAATTTAAAAAATCAAAGGACTATATTTACTGTGCAAACCCCTAAAATCTCTCCCTCAATCCACCCACTAAAATCTCTCCCTCAACCCACTGTTTCTCATAATCCTTTACCCAAAAATCTCTCCATCAATCAACCTTTTCTCATAATCCCACCGTTCTCTCTCTTTCCATTTCACGATATTCTTTTCATTTTTTACCCCTAAAATCTCTCCCTCAATCCACCCCCTAAAATATCTCCCTCAATCCACCGTTTCTCATAATCCTTAAACCAAAAATCTCTCCATCAACCCACCTTTTCTCACAATCCCATCTGTCCCTCAATCCACCCCCTAAATTCTCTCTCTCAATCACCTTTTATCATAATCCTTTACCCCAAAAATCTCTCCACCAATCCACCTTTTCTCATAATCCCACACTTCTCATAAATCAATGAATTATAGAGATCTAATCAAGCCATGTTCACAACTGCAATATTTAAAAAATGGGGCATGTAGCATGTATATACTAGGGCCCTGTTGTAATATTAGGGTGGCCTCAGTATTAAATAAAACTTGGGTTGATGATAATCGACTTAAAGACTGTATTAGGCTCAACTTTGTTCTTCTGATATTTGCTATGTTCTTGGGATTTGTCACTTGCCTCAGTATTAAATTAAACTTGGGTTGATGATAATTGACTTAAAGACTGTATTAGGCTCAACTCTGTTCTTGTGCTATGGGCTATGTGCTGGCAATTTGTCAATTTATAATAGGGCCCTTTGCCACATTTTGAACTCATACCATCAAGAAATATCCTTTTTTTTTTAAAACGATTTCCATTGCAAAATAGAATGATGCCTTTGTATGCTTGAGTGATGAATCAGAAGAACTCTTTTTTTTTTTTTTTTTTTTTATTGAGACCAAGTAGAAATTGCAAGTTTTCTTTTCAAATAAAATGACAATACCTTCTTTTTTTTTTTCTTTTTTTTTTCATTTTCCTTTTTTTTTTTAAAAGCACAATGCCCTCTTCATTTGAAAGTGATGGCCATGATGTCCTGCAACTAAAAAAAAGTATTGAGGCATGGGTCAATTTGAATGTTTGGATAATGGTTCTATCCAATATCATCTTTGAGCTCTTAGTTTCATCCCATCAATGTGAGCTTAGTAACTTTATATTCTACTTCTATCATCAGTCAATTTTTTCTCTTTGTTCTTTATTAAAGATATCATCTATTTAGATGTCTCCTTTCAATTTAATTTGAGTTTTTCTTCGATGATTTAAAGGCTCGCATTGGGCACGGGCCGTGAAGCACTAGTGGGAGGAGCAAGAGAGAGGAGTGGTTAGATGAAATGAGAGTTTTTGTAGTGAGAGGTAGGGAGGGGGTTTTGGAAATGGGTTGCCCTAGAAAGTTGTTGACTAGGGTCTAAGAGTGTGCCCTAGCCCTATGCATGTCAAAATGGGACATAGGAAATGAATGTAATTTTGGATCTGATACACATTTGGATTTAGATCCGGGTTGAAAATCGACTACAGTTGTGGATTGGGAATTTTTTTTAATGACGTGGAACCCCCTCTATGATTGATCATTGGTAAAGCAGACTATACAACCCCACCCATTAGCGGTTCAGCACTTAATGTATATCGGGTAAGGCCAAAACATATGATGGACTTCCTAATCACTCGAACAATTTAAGTGGCTTATGTATGTGTTCATTTAGCTCACACATGATTGAAGTAACGCTTCACATAAAATGCCCCCACAATCCTCTTCCCTTGAGTTGTCGTAATACTAAACTAGCAACAAAGACCTTGGCAATAAAAAAGATATATTAAATTAATATATATATAATAGTTAAGATTAAAAAAAATAAATTCATAATTGTTATTTTAAAGAAATTTAAGAAGAATATAAGATGAAAATAGAGCTTAAGAATTTATGACAAGAGAAAGATAGATATTCTTTTAAAAAATAATAATAGCCAATATTTTATTAATAAAAAATAATATAAAGTATTGGACTCGATAAGAAATAAAACTCGAGCCATAAGCCTAAAATGAACCAAAATAAATAAAATAGATTGAAATATCTTCATGATCTTAATTGAAAATGGGCCTAAGAATTATTGAAAGAAAAACTAGTTTAGAAATAAAAATCTAGAGATTCTTTTGTCAATGAAAATGAAAAAGAAAACATATAAGAATTATTAATAAAAAAAAGGGAGAAGATAATATAGAACTCTTCATGCCTACCATTGTAGCATAAGAAAATCAAGATGTTTGGGTGGGTTCTTTACCTGATATTCATTCATTCCCAATAGACAATTGAGAAACATACCGTGAGAGATGTAGTCAACCATCCCTTCCCACCTCCACTCCAACAGCCAACAACAACAACATTAAAAAAAAAATTAAAAAAGCTCCACACCTCCAAAAAAAAAAAAACCTCTTCAAGTTCTTGAAAACTCCATCCATTTCTCACATATGGCCCCTCCAAGAATTTATTCATTCATAATTTGCATAGTGGCCTCCCCAAATAAGATTTCCTGGGTCCACCCATTTCCATATCCATATTTGTCATGAAATCTGTTTGTTGTATTCCAATTCATCATCAACTAAATAAACGGATCTAGTTCTGAATCCGAATCAAGAATAAGGAGCAATAAAAAGAGCTTTACATTATTTTGGTTTATATATATAGATAGATGTTGGGCTATTAAATGGTATATGATTAAAGCGAAGTATAATCTCAAATATGAATATAATTGGAACTATTCATGCCCCGAAAACCTTTATGTTTTTTAACATGTGAATGCAATCATCCTGGCTTGGATCAAAACATAAAAGGATTAATTCCGAATCCAATTTCACCATGAATCCCAATGTATTTTATGCAGACAAATAGGCCCTAAGTGAAGGTTCTGCTTTGACAAGGGTCATATCACTCTTCCACCAATAATCACTAATTTGTCTTCGTACAATAAACTTGTCTCAATGCAATGAATGGGAGTAAAAGAAGAACCAAAATCATGGTCTCAGAATCAGAACTCAGATTGAAACTGTGTCATGCTGTACTGGCAGTACTGCCTATTATGTTTTCAGCCATGAACACTGCCCACTGTTTATGGATTCAGTCCCAAACCAAAAGTGCACTGGAACAATTCTAACCGTCCTTGATTTTTTCTTTGTTTTCTTGTTATTTTATCAATTAAAAAAACGAAGATTCACAAATTTTCCATTTTGAGTTTTTTTAAATTGTTTTTTAGGAGAAAAAAAGGACCGCAATAAACCGATTTATCAGTCACAAACCATTTTACTGCTGATGCATAAATGTTCTGGCAATGACAGTCATAAATCATGTTTTAGAACCATGAATTGCAATGCTATCAACAAGTACCATTTGATTGTCATCAGAGATATGAACTGATGAATGGAAATCAATGGGGGGTGAATCAATTAAAACAGAACATGAAATAATACTTTCCAGTAAGAAAATCAACAAAGACTATCCAGTTGCAAATTTGGAAGAGGCGTCATGTGATACCCAACTAGAGTAGAATGATCCACAAGTGCAGGTGTAGATCAAATATTCTACTTCAGTACAACATTCAAATAAAACTCTAAATCAATTAAGCAATTGGAAGTACATTCGCTGGGCATCACAATTTCTCAAAATTTCAACTTTCCCATTCTAGATGGAAAATCATACCAAAAAAATACCGTTGTGAACTCCTTCATCCCGTTCTACACTCACAGCCCCATTCACACTAGCATCTGCAAGCAAAATAAAAGGTCAAAGTTCTCAAAACACAGTGAAAAACGCAAAACTATTATCTGAGAATCATCTCGGTATTCATTATCATTGGGAAAGGGGACAAGAACCCTAAAAACATGAACTCATTATTAAAAATGAATAAACATTTATCACGAAAATGGTTAAGATTACATAGCAGATATTAGATATGAATGGTTAATCTGAGAGGCAATCTCCTGGCAATGACAACCCAATCAGAGAAAGGGGGTTCTGATCAAAAGCTTGATTATAAATTGAATAAAACAAAAGCTAATATACCATTCAAAAAAATAAAAATTAAACAAAGCTAACATTTTCTTGTTATCGCCACCTCACGAGAAGAGGGAAATATTATGAGAGGCTAGGTAGCCATGCTTGTGATTTTGGACACTTTGTTCACAACTCTGGGTCTTTGAGGCGAGATCTTGTTTTTTTTATCAGTGCACAGTTTGTTGAGGGGGAGACGATAAGTGAGATTTGAATATTGGAATCTAATCACCATCTCTTGTAATTCCAGAACCTGTTGCTCTATCTTTCTTCAGTCACCTGGCTATCTCACTATTGGCACAGATCCAATGGACAGGAAGCCAGGAGCTCCCTAATACTTAGGACGGCTGGCTGTTCCCTGAAGAAATATGGTTGATGCTCAGGTGCAGACCCTCTTGTGAGAGACAACGGTGACAAACCAACCCAACCCATGAAAAAAATTAAAGAAAAAAAAAAAAAAGGCACGCGGGATCCCCATGATCAATCCAACCCCCTCAGTCATTGCCCCCAATGAATTGGCACAAGCCCAAAATTTGAAACTCATCCACTTGTTACTCGATGTTGGATTGAAATCCTAAAAAATTGATGCCTTCTAAAAGCCGTCAAACTCGAAGGTCATTTATCAAGGGGTTAGATGATCTAACGGAGAGAAACTTTTGCACATATAGGTCCCATTAAAAGCTTTCCCACTTCCATTGTGTGTGTGTGGGAGGGAGTTCCTTGTTACAACATACTTCGCTAAAATATAAGATCATATAGCTTTTCCGTAGTTATATATTAGAACTCTTCTTATGCCAGCGTATCCTGCCGAGGTAAGATTAATATGATGGTATGTTAATGACATTGATGTTTAAGTTAGGATCTATAATACCCAGATACTTATACATGTCTGACATATGTTTCCTACCAATGATGACACTCGCATTGGTACTCGATATTGCATTGATACTTCTAGGGTGCAATTTTAGTACATTCTACAATATCAAGTCCATTGTTCATATAAATCTATCAGTTTATTTACTTCTCTACAAAAAGGAATAATAAAAAGAAAAAATAAAAGAGAAAGGAGTACTAATAACAATATTTTCATTGACTTAGATATGTTTAAAAGAAAAACTTAGGATGGTCATATCAATATCAATGTCATAGATATCCAAAATTGCAGAGACGTATCTGTGATCCCCATATCTATGTTGTTCTAGGGATCATAAGTTAGGACTGGATAGATGATCATCTAATTAGTCATGAATGGTACACTTTCATTGATGGTGCAAATTGATATGACTCACTTAAAGATGGCCCCTTTCAGCGATCACCTTCCAATGATCCTCTCATTAGGAATACACTATGTTGAGTTACAAATGCCAAATGCCCCCGGTGCACCATTTTTATCGTTCAATTCTGTCGGCTGGTTTTGCTTTTTCTCTGCCATATGCCATCCTTGGCATGTTGTAGTCCCAATCCTGGATTAAAGGAGGGTTGCATCAAACTAGCAACCAGGTATTGACACTCACTAATGCAAATTGTGAATTTGAAATTGATAATTGGGCTTCTTCGAGAAAGGAGTTCAATAGTTCAAGAGTGATGCTGTATTGCATAACTGGAAAACTACTGACTTGTGGGCTTTCCAAGGATAGGAGAGTGTTGAGCTAATCATCTCCTTCAATTGGTGTCCTCAAGTTTAGTGTGGACGATTAGGCAAGGGGGCAATCATATCCGGGCGGTATGAGAGAGATGCTTGCTTCGTAATATAGTGAAGGGGATGTTTTGGAATGTTCTCAAAGAATGTTGGCATTTTGGAAACCAATAAGGTGGAAGCTTTGGCTATAATAGAAGCTCTGTGAACCCTGTGACTCATTTCCATGATATCCTAGCGGTGGAGAGTGATTTGTTGAATGCAATTTCTTGAGTTGTTCTTCTACAGATGCCCCAATCCCCATGGAGGTTTTATTTTCATTTTAATAAGATCAAGTCACTGCCTTCTGTGATTAGAGTGGAATTTAAGCACGTTTGGTGGTCGGCTAATGCTTCGGCAGATTCCTTGGCAAAACAAGAGGTGGGTAGATTCTCTCCATTGATTGTCTTTTCTATGTAATTTCTTTGTTGCATTGGTATAATGGGGTTTTTTTTTTTTTTGAACAGTAACTGAAACCTTATATTAAAAAGAAGGCATACAAAAATACAACACACCACCAAAATCAGGTATAAGAGCCTTATACCCAGAGAACAAAGGTAGACAATTACACGATATAAGCAATCAAAGGAATAACCCTATCTACCCCTTGCTAAACAAGAGGTTGCTATAACGGTTTTTTATCATTGCTGCCCAATCTCTTAGATTGGTGCTCCTTTTGGATTTGTTATCATCTTTCTTAATGAAACCCTTTGTTACATATCAAAAAGGGCAAAAAATAAGTGAGTTCTACTTTGAGATGAGTAGTCCGCAGCGAACCATAGTTAGATGGGATATGGTTTATGAATATAATTGCATAATGCCAAAAGGCTTAAGTAATCCACAGCCAACCATAGTCAGATTTTAGCCTTGTTGTCTGCACTAGAGGGGATCCGGAAATCCTACACAGTGGGGTCGGAAAGCAATGCCGCGGAAGAGGAATCCACTGCTCTACACAAACACACCGTTAAGTATGGCCGGTACCATTTTGATGGTTTACATACTTTGAACCATAGTTACCTGATTCGCAATTCATATTAGGGGTGCACAAAAAATCCGTCGATCCGTAAAATCCGATCCAATCCGATCCGATCCGCGGATTTTTATCCGATCCGAAGGTAAATGGATTGGTGACGGATTGAAAATTTTGTAATCCGTTAGCAACGGATCGGTGGCGGATTTTACCCTCAATCCGCAGATTCAATCCGATCCGATCCGTTGACATTAAATATAAAAAATATATATAAGGGGTCTAAATATAAATTAAGATGTCTGAATTTAAAATAAGAAAAAAATTTAAGGGGTCAAAATGTAATTTTTTCACAACATATTTGATATTTTTTTTCTAAACATTTGATATTAATCCGATTCGATCCGGTCCTCCACGGATCAGATCGGATCGGATTTTAACAGCCACGGATTTGTGACGGATTCCAAATCCGTCAATTCGTAAGTAACGGATTGGTGACGGATTTGGCCCAATCCGCACCAATCCGATCCGTGCAAACCCCTAATTCGTATGATTCACATTTGAGTTCGCAGTTCGCAATTTGAAGCTTACCTCAATTACACAAATTCGATGGGGTAGGTTTTATTAATTCGTTTTTCAATTCCTTTGATTCGTAATTCAAATTCAATGAGATCGATGTAATAATTCAATATAGTTCAAGATAATTTACAAGAGATCTCCCTTCATTTCTCATCAAAGTGTCTTTCTATATTAGGACTATCATTAGGGCTCATTTAAGAAATACAACCACACATCATCTCCTTTACGTAAGTTGTGGAATAAATTTTAGTTTAATCAGACTAAAATCCACCATTAGATTGATAATTATTGTTCAGATGACTAAAATACACAAGAATAAATGGCGAAAATTTATGTTATACATTTTAATTAATTTAACAGTGGCACAAACTCAGATATTATTTTTTTTAAAGTTGGCCCACCACTAATTCACTTGTGGAAGACTTATTTTTAACAGTTTAGATTTTTTAAATGGGCCCTAATTCTCGATTAATTTATAATTCAATGAAGTAGCACAAAAAATAATAGTTGGCTTCCATTAGATTTTTAGGGATTCGCATAAACTTTCATGCATTACAATATTTACATAAATTTTATGAGTGATTATTCTTTCAGTGGGCCCATCCCATGAAAGAGGAGAAACTGGATTTATAATTAATAGGCTGCACTATTCTCCCAAAGTATGTAAATTCGAATTGTAGTGCACCTATACTTTAGTCAAGTCAAGAGAGATGTAGGGAAAAGGAAATGTGGTACATTCCACTAAATTGCCATCATAGAGAAGAAGAGAAAGGAAAGAATGATACAGTGCATTTGATTACCATCCCATTATCCCTTAGAAAGAAAGAAAATAACCATTGGAAAATGGAAATAGAGTAAGAGACCAATGGGTAATATTCTTTCAACCTTTCCATCTTCTTCTCCATCGTCCTCTGTTTCTCTATACTTTTCATTGTCTTCTCCACTCTTACTTTCTTTTCCTGGCACAACTGAACTGCTGCGATCTAAGGCATTTTAAAAACTGTGAATCAACCGAATTGAACAGTGGATCGTTCGATTCAAACAGTACGAAATTCGGTGGCACTTTGAACGAATTAGGTAACTATGCTCTAAACACAAGAGGTTTGATGCTTCTAAATCCATTGTAGAGGCTCCACCTCCTACTCACAGTATGCTCTTTATGAACTTGTGACTTAGTTTATGTGCATTTAGCTATTGAGCCCTCAAAGTTTACAATCTTATGTGATCGCTGCATAAAAAAGAAAGATATGAGTTTTTTCATGAAAAGCAACAAAATGTTTTTATCTTAAATGCATAACCTCCGGAATATTACTGTTTGGGTATGACCAGACAACAACTCAACAAGTGATATTCTCTATATCGATCTATATCTATAAATATAGATATGTACTTGATAATGTGATTGACCTGATGATCTAAATGAATCCAAGTAAACTGATTTCATCAATCATGCATTTGGATTAAGAAAAACTGCGCGAAGAAATGTTTGGAAATCCCGTCACCCTTACTACAACTCGTAGTAGTAGAGTGATCAAAGGAAGCCCTGATGTTTAATATGCGCCCATCACACAAAAGTGTGCCACGATTTAAACCTCTCCCGTGGAATACCACGCCGCCCCATAGCTTAAGGGGAAAGCGCTCGGCCTAAGGCGCTTTTCTTTTGCCAACAAATTATTTGAAATACATATTGTCAAAGAGGAATGGATATCATGATCAAATCATTCTTTCAAAAAGACTAGTAATATATTAATATCGATAATTGTCAACTCATACATGGAAAACAACTACGCAAGTCTAGTAATGCAGCCCAAGTGTATCATAGGCCTAAGGCTCAAAAAAAAAAAAAAAAAAAAAGGCAAGAGAATAAGCCCATTGTTGGCCAGCTAATCAATCCTAACCCATAGTGGGCCATCCCATTGGTTTGGCTGGTATCATTTTGATGGGTTTTGATTCTTTAAACATGAGGTTTGCTGCTTCTTAGAAGTTCCACTTCCTACTCACATATGCTCTTTATGAGCTCAGAGTTTGATTTCCATGCATTTATCTATTGAGCCTCGAAGTTTATCTTCTAATGTGATCGCTGCATCAAAAAGAAAGAGTTTTTCACGAAAAAGCAACAAAATATTTTATCTTAGGCGCATATTCTCTGGAATATTATTGTTTTTGCACGACCAGACCAGTTATATTCTCTATATCGATCTAGATCTATAGATACAGCTATGTGCTTGATAATGTGATTGAGATAATTTAATAAATAATCAATCATCCATTTGAAGTAAGATAAAGTGTGAGAAGGAATGTCAGGAAATCCCCACTCTTACTACACCTCATAGTAGAAAAGTGATCGAAGGAAGCCCTGTTGTCTAATGTGCGCCCATCACACAATAGTGTGCCACGATTTTAACCTCTCCCGTGGAATACC
This sequence comes from Umbellularia californica, assembly GCA_028538565.1. Classification (NCBI taxonomy): domain Eukaryota; kingdom Viridiplantae; phylum Streptophyta; class Magnoliopsida; order Laurales; family Lauraceae; genus Umbellularia; species Umbellularia californica. Next base: position 74,280,241 of record JAPQWN010000006.1, on the reverse strand, counting down.
ACGCCACCCCATAGCTTAAGGGGGAAGCGCTCGGCCTAAGGCGCTTTTCCTTAACCAAAAAATTATTACTTCTCACAAACCTTTCTTTCAAAAAGACTACTAATATATTAATATGGATAATTGTCAACTCATACATAGAAACAACTATGCAAGTGATGCAGGCAAGACTTGGCCAACCCATTGGGTTCGGTCTATAGGTCCAAGGGGGCATCCCTTTATTTAGGAGTTCGGTTTGTTTAGGATTATTATTAGTGAGTTTCCAATGCCTTATTGTAATGCAGTGCTTATTTTCAATTAATTAAAAGTTTTCTTTGAGATTTATCTCTTATAGTTATGGTGTTTTCTCCTCTTGTAAGGGTGCCCTAATGGGTGAATCCATCATTGGATTCAATCAATCCTTCGGGAGATTGATCTATTCGTCGATCATGGATCAGGGCTGTGCCAGCAAGTCTAGTGATGCAGCCCAACTGCATCATAGGCCTAAGGCTCAAAACAAGGAGGCCCGATAATAGGCCCATTGCTGGCCAGCTGATTGGACCTAATCCACAGTGGGCCATCCCATTAGGCCAAGCCCATAGTTGACTGACCCATGATCATCAGCCCATTAGAACCAACCATATCTACTTAGTATAGAGTAGAAACTCCATTTAAAGGAATCCAGTTATATACAAAATCACAATCAGGGTTAGATATTCTTTTCAGAATGGATGGCTGTCCTATACTATGCATCCAGGGTGATTAGGAATCCAAAGGCGAAGAAAGCGGGATACTATTTTCCAATGTTTCCTGCTCTATATCACTGTCAGCACCCTCAATAATATCAACTTAGGTGGAAAATCACAAAAAAGTACCCCATTTAGTGTGGTTTCTCGTTTCAAACTTTCACACAGCCACAAATATATATATATATATACATATATATTAACAGATAACTACCTGCCTGCTAAATTACTAAAACAAGTAGCAATTCAAGTACTATCAAGTGAACCGTAAGTAAATAACTAAGAGCTACACAAACATATAACAAATGCTAAAACAAAACAGCAATTTACTTACAGTGTCAAACAAGAAATGAGTTATCACTCTCTTCCTTAGGGCATTTTTAAGCTAGAATAACAGTAAGTTTTTGACGCCGCAAACTCCACAAGCTTCTGAGCTTCTTCTTGACTCGACTCCTTGACCAATGCATCAACAACACCCTGCAAAAAGCTCACATCAATGGACCACTTCCCATTAATGCTCACCTTACACAATTTCAAGGCGAACGCTAAGTCCCCCTTTTTGACAGCACAAGGAATAAGTGTCTCAAATGTCCATCGATTTGGGGTACAGTCATTCTTCCCCAGTTCATCATAAATCTTCTTTGCCTCCTCTAAGTTCCCATTATCACAGTACCCTTTCATCAAAGCATTGAAGCTAAAAACATCAGGCTTTAGTCCTTGATCCCGTAACTTATCAACCAACTTAACTGCTTCTTCCATATTCCCTTCCAAAACCAATCCCCGAAGTTTTGCATTATAAATCATGACATCAGGAACACACACACTCTTCTCCATTTCACCCCAAACCCTTTTAGCATCCGAAAACCGACTTGCATTATAAAATGCATTTAGAAGTGAATCAAAAGTAATCAAATTTGGCTTCACCCCATTCTTTTCCATGGATTCCAGAACCGAAAACGCAGAACTCAAAGACCCCATTTTGCAAAGCGCCTGAATCAAGATATTATACGAGAAAATATTGGGTTCCACAGAGATTTCATCGGACAATTCATGGAAAAGCTTAGTAACCGTATCATAATCCTTGGATTCAAGAGCAGCAGTCAAAAGGGCATTTAATGACTTAACTGTCCGGGGGCAATTCAGTTGGGGCAATTCATCAAACAGCTTGCGTGCATGATCAAACATGTTGGCTTTGCCATAGAGGGAGATTAGGCGGATGGAGAAACCTTCCTTTGAGATGTCTGAGAACTGCTTCTGGTGCTCGAGGATGTCTTGGACTGAGTTGAATCGCTCGGCGGAGGCGAGGCGGCGGACGGTGAGGTCGTAGACGCCGTGCTTGCGGCGGAATCGGTAGTTGTTGGAGCATTTCTTGAATCTGTCGACGAGGGAGTCGAGTTCGAGTTGTTGGGCTTCTTCTGAGATTGGGGGTTTGCGACGAGAAGAAGAAGAAGATGAAGAAGAGATTGCAGGAGAAGAGGACAAGGAGCGAAGTAGGAGATGGGTGTTAGGGTTTCTGGGGAGGTTTCGATGGAGAGCTTGCATGGTGTTTGTGAAAAGTGAGAAATGAGAAGGTGGGTCAGGGCTTTTCTAGGGTTTTGCATGTAGTAGGGTTTTTTTTAGGGTTTTACACGTAGTTGAGAGGGTGGAGGAACGATCTGGACGGTTGGATTTGTGGGGTCCAACGAAAGTTCTGGGCTAGTGGGCCACAGTGTTTGCCCATGGACTCAATTGAGCCTGGCTCGTTTGATTTCTCTCTCGGGCCCGTTTGACAATTTACTATTAAAATAAAAGTGATGTAAAACATCAAATCCGCAAAAGTTCTTTTATGAGCAACGTTGGCCTATTTCTCTCTCTTGTAGGCCTTTTTTTAGCTAGGTTGAGCTATTTGTGCAAGAGTGGTACTTTAATTTGAGGACTCGTGATCGTCCCATTCGCTAAAAACAATAGGTTTCCATGTCTAAATTCGCAAAAGTGAGAGTTTCCGAATCCTAGAGGCAAGGGTGGACCTCAGAAATTAAATTTGGAGGGGCTTAATGTAAAAAAAATATTGAGGGAACGGGCAACTGTAAAAAATTATAAAAATAAACTACATATTAATTATTAGCATCTGCACAAGCATCTGCACAAGGATTCTTTGAAATTTTTAACTTTTTTCCGCAGCTGGGTCCGCCCCAGCCTACAGCGAAGGGGCATAAATATCATTACAAATAAAAATTTACAATCACCAAATATAGGTTTTACACACAATCGAAAACTCGAATCATATGTGGCTTGGTTCAACTTGAGCCTTGAGTCTTTGGGCTCAGCTCTGACTCAAGCTCGAGTCATTTGATTTCTATCATACTGGAGAAAAGTCCATTCTCCACGAGAGAAAAAAGGAACTTACCTTAGTGCATACTATTTGGTCTCATGTAAAGGTAGAAGAAGCTATGAAAACGATTTTTTTCTAAGGTGGTTTGAGGTTGTCCTTTCGTTTTTTTGACGATTGACTTAAACCTGATTGCATTGGATATCGGAATACTCTATGTGTTTGACAAAAGTTTATTGTGTGTTTAAGACATTCTGCCTTTAATTAAAAGAAGAAATTAGACATTTTGCCTTTTTATAAAAAGAAAGTAATAAAAAGATTTTTTTAACAAATTAGATATGAAGATGGCAACCTTTTTTTTTTAAGCTATTGGGCAAGTTTGCCCAAATAACTTGCATTATATGATCAGACGATTTTCTCCGGCACGCTTGCACACTGTGACAGAGTCTGTCAGGCAAGACCCAGTTGGATTCAAGGCCTTTTTTTTTTAAAACCCATGATCCTGGACAGCCGAGAACTAACTACTAGAGGCACATACAAATTCTCCTGTCCACATGCACCCGATAAAATTATGGGAGGTGGCCAACGAAGGAGAGTGCCAAACAACTTTGTCTTTACTACTTTATAACAACTTCGTCCAATAATTTTTAGAACACGATAAGCATGCTTTTTCTAATAAAATGGAACACCCATATGGGAGATTTACCTGGTGTGTGTTTGTGCGGGTTTAGCAGTAGCCTCTGAGGTGGTGGGTCAAAGACAGCAGGGATACCCACATCATCAGTAAAATTGGACATATCGTCAATTACTGTGAATCTATCACCATCAAAGATAACCTCATAAAAGCCCCAATTAAAGAGGCAAGATGTCTGAAGCCCTGATCCACGAGGTATCCTTTGGATTTCCCCTGCCCATTGCCCAAGTTATTGAGAGGGAAAACCAAAACACGTGTATACTCCCATCCATGCAAACAATATTTCTTTTCATGTTTGAGAAACACATCTAGCATTGAAGTATACTCTATCCAAAAACAAAGAAGAAGATCACCCATAACAGATCAGAGCATCTATCTCAAATATCTCTATTTGGGGGAAAGAACACCATCCAGAAGAACGAAAGAAGGGAAGGGGGGGGGGGGGGGCGGCGCTACATGATTGCAGAAAATTGATGAAAATCTCCCATGCAAGCTCTGTACGTCTGACCATGTTTCAAAGCTTATACATGACCTATTGGCACAAATATACACCACAATTTGATATGTTACTTGTCAAGTTTTTCGTCGATGTTCCAACCAAATCATGTCCAATACAAGATTGTACAGGCCAATTACTCAACATTTGAGCTCGAAATGAACTCTAGATACTTACATATGCTGATATTTCGACCCATTACATGGACATTGGAGCCAAAATCCAAACCTGATCCAACCCCTATGTAAACCCAATCCAAAACTAGCCAAAATCCAAATCAAGTTAATAAAAAATTCAGGACCAATCTTATGTCGGTCAGTCAGGTTCAAGTTGGGCTAGACCCAAGTTGTACCCCTACATGTAAGCTCAAGGATCAATGTTATAGCCTTTGGATGAAGGATCATATATCTCTTATTGTAAAATAGATTTAAAACAAATGTAATAATACAAAGAATATCTGCCACAACAAGACATCAGAGGATCATCAGAGCACCAAGAAAATAGATGGAGCTACGTGCACAAGAACTTCAATGCAAATGTAACTCACAGGAAAAGTGAACCTGCCTTTTCCAGCCAGGATATGCTCACCGTAGCTTCCAGTGAATACATGGTCCCAAATTACAGCATCTGCACCGCATTAGAAAGCAAATGCTGTGAAAATCTTCAAAATTTCCCCATCCTATGATCCTTGGAGCTGCGTTCAAACAGAATCCAGAGTGTTCTCCTACACTGAATATGCAAATAAAAAAAAAAAAAAAAAGCCATTGTAACAGTGGCGGACCCAGGATTTTCGGTTGGGTGGGGCTAAACTTTTGCTAAAATGTTTTTCACAAATCTTCCTGTCAAAACATACCACCCCAAAAGGAATAAAACAATAATAAAATATTTTAGACTCACGTGATTTTTGTCTCTCAAATTGAAATAATAATAAAAAACGAACAGAAACAGACTTAATTTGTTTCAAGACAAACAGAAACAGAGCATGATCACAAAATAGTAATGAGAAAAGTTGCTTCAAGCCACACAATTCGATTTAAACATACAGCGTCAAGCATTTCCATTAGCAGATTTCTCCAACCATTCCATCAATGCAATGTAATGCTACTTAAAACAATTTCCCATAAAGAAGAAAACCAGAGATTGATAGAGAGAGGATAACCGAGACAAATAAGAGATTAGGGTTTTAACATCAGTGAGAACGGAGAACTTGAAGAAAGAGAAAATGGCTTATATGGAAGAGATCAATCTCGAGCCTCGACTTTCAGCGGTAGAGATCTCGAGCCTGGAGGCCATTATACCAGCACTCAAAGGAAGAAGGGGCTGGGGCTGACTACTAGGGGTTGAAAGGAGGAAGAACGAAAGCAAAGGATGTGAGGCTTTTCTAGAATGAATACTTATGAAAGAAGAAGGGGTGGGGCAGTTGTTTTTATACACCTGGGGAATCAGCAGGAGCCTTACTATTTTAGAGGGAACTCCGGATTTGATCTGGGGCGACCACCCCAGATGCCATAGATGTGGGTCCACCACGCATTGTAAGAAATTGGTAAGACAAAAAATAGTGCATATGCCATATTCCAGAAAGCCATCATGAGCCAAGGCTTACAAGCAACCCATTAACTGAAAGATACAACCCCTTTGATCAAAATTAAAAAGGAGATAGATCAACAAATCATCTAAAGTTCATCTATGGCGCTCCAGCGAAAGACTAAAATTTTGAACGGCCATTTTGCCAATATCTTCTAGTGTGAAAGATTTCTGTAGTAGAAGCCCAATTAGACTAATAGTACTACCAATCAGGACTAGAAACTCTGCTCGAACCAAATGCACAAATCGAGATGCACCATGAGTGGTGTATCTCGAGGTTACCAATATTATGGAGAAATTTCCAAGTGCTACAAAGTCAGCAACAGGATGAAACACAGCATCATCAGCTGTCATGCATAGACTTAATCGAGTCTTTAAGACGTTGGTGTCAACACCTTGGATATTGAAGATTCAGATAAATGGTCAAGAAAATGATTGAAACAAATGATCATGTGTATAGCACATAAATTTATGTTCAGAGCATTAGCTAGTGGTGATAGGCAGGACCCACTGCCTGAAGTACAAAACTAATCTACCACACCTTCATAAAAGTTATCGACTTCAATCACAGAAGCAGTGAGCAGATGGAAGCTTGGGCATAGAGTGGAACCACAGAGTCCTAGGCCCATAATAATACCTACTCTGACAGATGTCCCCTTTTTACTTTATTTTGGTGGCTAAGTTAGCACAAGAATAATGGTCATAAATCAGTGGCAAGCATGAAGGATCCCTTTTTGAGGGCTCCAATCCCATTCGCTCCTTTTTTTCTTTTCTTTTCTTTTTTTCCTTCTTCCTTTTTCTACTGTCTAAACAAACAGTTAACTAAAGGAGAAAGATAGTACAAGGGTAACAGAGTAAGGAAATTGATGTAAGAGATAAATACCAGAAAAACAAGAGAAAAAAAGCAACAACACTACAGAAAAAAAATTACAAATCACTCTTAATACACATATTATCTATCTATCCCATGCTTGCCAAAAGCATCAGCAACTTCATTATCTTCTCTCAAAGTGTGAATCCACATGAGTCTTTTTCATCCTATTGCAAATCTCCCCAATTTCAATGAAATAGAAAAGCATCTCCGAAGAGAAAGCAGTTGTAGAGCACACCCGCAAAATAGCATTGCCTAATAATTTTCTAGAGCGATTGCTGAGAGGATAACCCTTTCCAAGGGTCTCCTCATGTAATGATGCATTGCATAGATTGGATAGAGATCCAATCATTTTTCTTTCTTCTCTTTTTTTTCCGAGGGTCTCTTCATTTTTGTGGCTAAGTTAGGAAAGAAGCTGTCAATAATCCAAGTAAACAGGTTTGATAGTGGTGCAAGTGCATTACGACAAATTGTGTGAAGGAATGTCAGGTGGTTTCCTCACTCCCACTACATCTCATAGCAGTAGAGCGGCCAAAGGAAGCCCTGATGTTTTATGTGCGCCCATCACACAAAAGTGTGCCACGATATCAACCTCTCCCGTGGAAATACCACGCCACCCCATTGCTTGAGGGGGAAGCGCCCGGCCTAAGGCGCTTCTTGTTTTCTTATAAATTATTCAAATTACATGTTTATTTAGATGAATGAGAGTATCCCCAAACATCTATAGCTAATTTCACAGGCATAGGTCTACAGTCACCCCAAAAACAACATTTTCCCTTGACAAGAAAACATATATAAAGAAACTTTCTGAGGAAATACCATAATAAAATAGATCTTAAAGGATGGACAATGTTCTCCTACGAGCTTGATGGGGCCCACTCAGATACGTCTACCAATTGAAGGAGGGTGCAGATGGAAAGGTCCCCTTATGGACAAGGCGAAGCCAAAAAATCAGCCCCATTAGATTATCCTAGCCCTTGATTTAACATCCTTGAGTTTAATGGCGTCTTAGCTGTAGATTTTTTTTTAGATTGAATCCATAGGTGACTAAAGGTTCAATGAATGTAGTTCTTTTGGTGAAATAAATCTTTACTGTTTTAAAAAAATTAAAAAAATAAAAAGGTTCAATGAATGTAAAATTCTCCTTTATGCCGGATCATGGGATGACCAGCATGAAAGGAGCTGCACTAATCAGAGGTGGGCCAAGGTGGACCCACCCCATAGAGCTGGACAGCACGTGTAGGCCACTTGTAGGAAAAAATTCTCCATTAAAGGACTACATTGACTAGAAGACACCATTTTAGAAGTTTGATAAATTTACTGCAAAATCATAAACAAGTTTTGGAATGATTAAATAATTTTTTTTTAACTCACTTTGGTGGGTAAGTTAGGACTGTGCAATGGTCAACTACCTAGTGGTGCAAACAACCAGTATCTTTCAAAGACTCGGATACATTCATATGACTACCTTAAGGATGGCCTTTTGATAGTCTCTTTCTTATGGTCCCTTCATTGTATTGGCCATTCCCAAGTCTCCTCCAAGTCCAATACCTGCTTTTACCTTTCAATCCTTTTGGCCATTTCGATTTTCCCCTGCCACGTGCCATCCTTGTCGACTACCGGTCCCAAGCCTACATAAAAGGCCCAGGGCTGCTCACACTAGCACTAGCAGTGGCAGACCTACATGTTACAACGTGGTTGCACCTGCGAGATTCGAGAAATTTATTAAATGACACCTTAAAAGTTGTGTTTTATTATTTAACTTGTTAACTCGACCGTTACCCGCACCACCCAATGATGATCTAGGACAGGACGGATGCTGTCAATAATCCAAGAAAATAGGTTAGATCACTAATGAAAATGCATTAAGATAAATTGTGAGAAAGAATGTTAGGTAACGTCCTCACTCTCACTACATCTCATACTAGTAGACCTCCCAAAGGAAGCCCTAATGTCCAAATCACACAAAAGTGTGCCACAATATCAACCTCTCCCATGGAATACCACGCCACTCCATTGCTTGAGAGGGAAGCGCTTGGCCTAAGCCACTGCTTGTTTATATTAAAGAGATGTTTTTGAAGTTGATGATGAGTTGGAAGTACTATGACAAAATAGATCTTGAAAGATAACAAATACTGGAAGATACCATTATAAGAATTCAATAAACTTATTTAAAAAATCATAAATAATTTTGGGAATGATCATATGATAAATTTATTTTTCCCTCTTTGGTGGCTAGGTTAGGATAGGACAGATGGTCAACTAATTAGTGGCACAAACAATCAGTGTTTGGAGGGCTCCAATGCTTTCGTGTGACTACCTTGAGAATAGTCCTCACAAGTTACGATCGTCTACTTTCGATGGCCTCCTCATCACAATACATTGCATTGAGCATTCTAAAGCCTCCAATACCCATTTTTATTTGTCTGTTCTATTGAACCATTTTGGGTTTCCTCTGCCACATGGCAACCTTGTCAACTACCACTCCTCTAGGCTACATGAAAACAGTAAGATTGCTTGTACTAGGCTAAAAACTGACCAAATCAAATTTAGACATCTACTTAGAGATAAATAGCATTCAGACAACCTCAGTTCCATTACACATGGTTTATAAAGTTATGAGTAAGGATCGGACAGATGATCTAATAAACCCAGCAAAAAAGTGTATCACTGCTACAGATGCATTAAGATATATTGTAAGAATGTCAGGTAATCTCCTCGTCTTATATCTCGTAAAAGCAAAGCAGCCAAATAAAGCCCTGATGTTTACCGTGCACCAATAGTCAAACTTGTTTACTTGGATTCAAAATGTTACACAATCGTCAGCCATCACTTTGCTTAGTTGGATTTAAATATGCTGCACAATTAGGGAAGATACTGAGGTGTCACACAATCATCAAACATTACTTCATTTAAAGAGGCCTTTTATAAGACAACAGTTAAGTCTGTTGTTTGGATTTGGATGTGGGATAATCAAGAACCCAATGTGGATAAAATGTGCATGCTAAGAAGGATGTGTACAGTAAAAAGAAAGGATAGAATTTTTCAAAAAAAAAAAAAGAAAAAAGAAAAAGGATAGAAATAAGAATCCGCATAAGAGGAAACCTACAGGTAGCTTCAAAAGTATGAATAAACAAAGAGTATGGTTCAAGAGGGTATAAGCATGATGTTCATAGAAGAACAGAATAAGCTCCTATAATATGGATTGAAGAGTTACATATCCAAGGAATTAGGAATAGGAGAAACAGCGAGGAAAGACATGTTAGCATGTGGAGTTATTAAGCGCATCAATTCTAAGAAGGTGTAGTTGACAAGTATCTGGTCAAAAATTTATAAATCCATTTGGTTATGAAATAACCACCACAAAATCCACCCTCATGTGCTAACACACAAACCAAATATGCACATATACTCACACATTTAGATAGATATACATACATGGAGAGATAGAGAGAGAGAGAGAGAGAGAGAGAGAGAGAGAGAGAGAGAGAGAGAGAGGGAGAGAGAGAGAGAGGGAGAGAGAGAGAGAGCTTATATTGATGTTTCATTGATGTACTATAATTTTGGTTATAGCCTGTCAAGTTTTTTAGTATAACTCTTTTTAAGTCAACCCAAATTGACGGGTTGATGCTTTAGTGATGTTCTTGCCTGTTGGCAAACTGGGGTTGGTCAGTAAGATTTGGATAAGAATCCTGCAATTAACAAATCTATATCTAGACTAGAAATCTAGATCAAAGCTGGACTCTATGGAATCCTGACAAAAGTAAAGCAAAATGAACACTATTTAAACATACATCAAATGAAGTGATAAATTCTCCAAGAAAACACAATCAATTAAACATTTAAATGAACAAAGATAATAAATAACTGGGATGAACTTGCACCATTATACATATGCAAACTGAATGTGCAGAACAACCATATTGGATGATCTTTTTGTCAGACAGAGCTAGCAGACAGCAATACATTACAACAGCTTAAAAACATCAAAACGGAATTTTATGAAGTAGAAACTACAGTTAAAAGCATTTGGCCGTATCCTAATTACAATCAGGCTATACATTTTCATAGAATGGATGGTGCTTTATGGTCAATCAGGAAATATCAATATCGGTGCCCAGCAAAAATATCTTAGGGTGCAAAATCAGAAAACAGTAATTGACCGTGTTTCCCATCACCCCCAATACATAGAACAGATGACCAACTGTTTTGCTAAATCATTAGAACAACTAGCAATTCGGGTACTTTCGACTGAACACTAATAAATAACTAAGCGGTACTATCAGATATAAATAATAAATGCTAATCAAAATAAACTTACTTACAGCGTCATACAACCACATAAATATCATCCTCTGCTGAGGGCAATTTTAAGCCAGAATAACGGTCAACTTTTGACACCCCGATCTCTACAAGCTTAATAGCCTCTTCTGTCCGCGACTCCCTGACCAATGCATCCACAACACCCTGCACAATGCCCACGTCGATGGAACACCTCCGACTTATGTTCTCCTTGCACAACTTCATAGCTAATTCTAGCTCCCCCTTATCAGAAACACAAGGAATAAGTGATTCAAATGTCCATCGATTCGGGGCACAATTATTTGGCAGCAATTCCTTATAAATCCTTTTGGCCTCCTCTACGTTCCCATCAGCACAGTACCCTTTAATCAAAGCATTGAAACTGAAAATATCAGGCTTGGGTCCTCGACGCCGCAATTCATCAACCAGCTCAACTGCCTCTTCCAACTTCCCTTCTGAAACCATTCCCCGAAGTTTTGCATTGTAACTGATAATATCAGGAACACACCCAATCTTCTGCATTTCAGCCCAGATTTTTTCAGCATCGGTAAACTGATTACTACTATAAAACCCATTTAAAAGTGTATTAAATGTAATCAAATTTGGTGTCACACCATTCTCTTCCATTGATTCCAGAACCGAAAACGCCTGATCGAGAGAACCCATTTTGCAAAATGCCTGAATTAAGATATTATACGAGAAAGCATTGGGTTTTACAGAACATTCAGCAGCTAATTCGTGGAAAATCTTAGTGACTGTTTCATATTCCTTGCAGTCAGTACCAGCAGTCAAGAGGGCATTGAATAACTTAACTGTGCGGGGGGAATTCAGTTGGGGCAATTCATCAAACAGCTTGCGTGCATGGTCAAACATGTTTGCTTTGCCATAAAGAGAGATTAGGCGGGTGGTGAAACCTTCCTTGGAGATGTCTGAGAACTTCTTCTGGTGGTTGATGATTTCTTCGATGGAACTGAATCTTTTGGCAGCGGCGAGGCGGCTGACGGTCATTTCATAGATTGCTTTTTTGCAGCGGAATCGATAGCTTCCGGAGAACTTCTTGAATTTCTTAACGAGGGCGTCGAGATTGCGTTCATGGAAGATGACGGATGCTAGTGATCTGCAACAAGTAGAAGAAGAAGATGAAGAAGATGAAGAAATCTCAGAAGCAGGACAAGGAGTCAATGAGAAGAAGCGAAGAAAGAGATGGGTTTTAGGGTTTTGGGGTAGCCGGCGAATTACAGACGACATTTTTTTGGATTCGGAGGGGTTTAGGGTTTAGGGTTCTGGGGTTTAGGGTTTAGGGTTCTTCTTTCACTTGTTAGAGCAAGATGATGTGAGGGTTTTGAACAACGGGACTAAAGACTAACCAGATTGGGGAGTTCATCTGGACCGTTGAAAAAGGAAAATTGTGGGCCACAGCACTTGATGGAGTGGCATTTGATTGAAGATTGATGGGCCCACCTAATTACCGATCAAACACATTTTGACCTGCAATTAGCATTAATCCAGATTTGGGAAAATACTATTCTGCATGTACCGCCGAGATCTATAGGGCCCATTCGGGCCCACCTTGATCAATGTCAGCCACTTTGATAGTCTAGTCATCCCATGATTTGGGATTTGGCATTGGGCCTGAGTTTACAATCATTAAACCTTCACTTCTTTTTGGGGGCAATTTTGTATTACAAAGGTACCAACACCACTCAATCACGAATGCGTTAGCAAAAGGAGATCTTTCTATCTAACTCCTCTAAGTAGAGAGAGATGCATATAAGTGGGCCAAAAGGTTATATGGAATCTGGTCGCGGGAGAACATTCTTCCCCAATTAGATGCTGATTAAGTATCTTCTAACATTGGATCCTCTGACAATAAAGCATTCATGTAAAATTAGTGGACAAGCAGCTGCATATAATTAAAGTGATATTTGGTCATCCTCTGTATAATTTCCTTTTTTTTTTTTTTTTTGCAAAATCAGAACAAAAGCTTCAAGAAGACTTTTAGGGGTTTTTTGGTTCACGTGTGCAAATGATTGATTCACATACATAACATTTTATGTAGCAGAGTCCGGATTTGGTGAGGAAAAACCCCACGGTAATCTTAAGTGGACCATTCACGGTCCACCAGGTCACTGTAGGCAACCCACCATGCACACAAGTAGGGGCTGCACACGGTGGCATGGCAGACCCTGAGTGGTCCACCCACATAGGCCACTAAGAGAATTCCGATTCTAATGGCAGCATCATTTTTGCTTGCATGCAAAAACCAAACCAGGAGACAAATTTGTGCATAAATGAGTCTATTTTCACACTTACTCCTCTTGTAAGTTTCACGCCAACTATGGGAAGAAGCATTGATATGATTCATGGTGTTTTCTCCAACGGACCCATTAAGAAAACCTTTTTTTTTTTTTTTTCACTTCTATGTGCTCCTTAATTTAGTATCCAAACCGTTCAGATTTTTTACATGGCTGAAAACAGTGAAGGGGTCAAATTTTCTGTCTTAATTCTTCTTGGGATCTGAGAAATTCTGGAAAAAATCCAAACCTTAAGATCTAATTTTCTAGACTTTCATGGGCCATCAATCCATGATCCAAACCATTCAGCTTCTTTATATGGCTATAAATTGCTGAGAAGTAAAGTATCTTGTCTTAATTCTTCATGGATTTTAAGAGCGTTCCGCAAGGCCCAATCAGGCTCATGCTCTCTTTTGTTCGTCCGGAACATAGTAGTAGCTCCCATGCAAATTTAAGACATGATTCTGAACAGCAAGCATGAGCTTTTTTGGTACTGCTCCTTTTTAATACATTTACAGAACAGCAGTGCAGTAAACTTGGAATTAGTACGTTCTTTTCATTCTTCTCCAATGCATGATCCTGATGGGTGATGCAGTCAATCGCTTTGAAGTGAGAGGATAGACCCTAGAACCTTTTTATAAATTTTAGGTCTTATAATTTGGGTCCTGACCAGAAACTTTCCTAAATCCAGTTTAATTTTGTCTTAACTTGATTGCCTCTGAATCCACATTCATACTCCAACAATTCAATCTACCATGCATGCTTGTAGAACCCAGCAACATGAAGCGACACCGTAAAAGTAAATACTAAAAATGATGAGATAAAGAGGACGAGAGCCTTTGGCATAGAAGAAGGTACTCACTATTTCAACATCGAGGCTGGATTCAAGTCATGCTACCAATTACTCTACCACGAAAGTAAAGTCACGTTACTGATCAGGGAAAAAATTGATGAAGAATAGAGTTTAACACTACATTATTTCAGTTTCATTACTAGAGGTTTAACATAGAATGAAAGTGTTTAATGCACCTAGCAAGTATATGATGATTCTATGACCAACTTCACTGTCTCAAGCTTTGCAGTCTCTCATTTCACCATCCAGTGCTTTTGCTACAGTGGCTGTCCTCTTCAAACCATGAGCAATAATGTAATAATAGAATAGAGACTAGAGAGGTATTATGTGGACTTTGGCCCACACATGTAGACTCTTGCTTAGGCCTATCATAAAAAGGGATAAGACCCCAATCAAACAACCAAGATAAAGTCTATCCTAATAAACACACAACTCAAAAGCAAATAGGTACTCACTTGTTCTTTTGCATTGACATGATAAAACAACCACCACGCAGTTATTGGGGCCAGATGTGATTGAAAGTGGGTGGGCCCAATGACAAATTTGTACGCCATTACCTGCCAATAAGAGTTAGAGAATGATTAGGTTTCCTAATTATACAACTCTCCTTTTAAGCCCACTTTAAGCTTGTTTAATCCTATTAAGTTAGCCTGCATGGGCCCTTCATTGTGGCTTGTGTATGAGGACATGGGCTTGAATTTGGAGCTTTAGGACTCAGTGAGGAGCCCTTTATTTCGCAGATTATCGAGCATAACTGGATTTGGGTCTATTTGGGCCTAACTTGGTTTGACCCATTTCCCATAATTTATACCAAAATTCACTAGCCATCATCTATCCATCTAGAATACACTCTTCTAGAAATAGGTACAACAGAAGTAGGAGATGAAATAGGTACAACAGACCTTGTAAACTACTCTAAAAAGGTTAGTTTTGAATATGAAAAACTCAAATACTTTTCTCTTCTCTGAACTCTGAAGGGCCATGTTTTATTTTAAGTGATGACTTGCATCTTTTATAACATAGGACCAGACATTTGTGGCCTTATCCACCTTTACATAGATGAATTACATATCTTCTATATTTTGGTCAATGATTCAAGGCTCATCTACTGTTGGATCAACTGTGAAGTATGTTTTCTATCACTCATTTGAAGGCCTTCTCTACTGTTAGATTAATGATATCTTCTTGTTGTTATATTGATTATTTGAGCTTTATCCACTGTTAGAACATTGTCCCACTCCATTTTTGCAACTGAATCGAAGATCTGATACATTGCAATTATATGGGTCATGATCTTCTTTTCCCATGGGTGGATGGATGATCTTGTGCAATTAAATCATTTGTTTGGCGACTTGCATCTTTTCAACCGTTGGATCGACAATATGACGATTTCGCATTGTTGCAGCTGTATTATATTACACCCATCCTTTTAGCGATTGGATCAATGGCATTGGCCTTTGCACTTTGGGATTCCCTCTCTCGAACATCATCCATCAATACCACCTTGTCATGACCTGGTGGCAATCATGGGCGAGGTGGGGGATCGACAGATGTGAATGAAATCTATCCATTTCATTTACGGCCCTCGAGTATAATAGTTTTAGAAGACATCAATTTTTTGGATTTTAATATAATGGAGAGTAACTGTAAATGAGTGTCATATTTGAGTTTGTACTAATTAACTGGGGATGGTGAGTGTGAGGGAGTTATATTGGTCACAAGGTGCCACATATTTTAGTAAAAAGAAGGTGCTTACAAGATGGTGCTCATTTAAGAATTTCCCTGCACTTTATATCAATGCTTTACAACTTTTTCTTTCATACCCACTCAAAACATATTTGAGGGCCATCGCAAAACTTTAACATCATTTGTGTGAGGCTTTTAGACTTCTATTGATGATAGTGTGCCAAGGTAAGATGAGGCTGGACCTATTTCAAAGGCATCTTAAAAAGTTTAGAATCCCTTTTGATGATCTCCATTAATTGAATCATTCATTTTGATGTTATTCATAATTCATTCATTGAATCATTTTTTTTTTATGTTAGGCTAAATCTTAGTTATTAATTGCCTTGAAATGTTTCCTGTCCAGATAAAGGACTTGGACCTGTGCCAAAATTGAGGCTCAGGTATAAAGTACCAAAAATTATATCACCCACCATTCTCAACTTTCCCTTGAACATTTTTTTTTAATCTCAAGGACTCTTAGTTATAGATTATTTAACCCCAAGGGCAGCTCAGTTGACCTGGAACCACGGTTTGTACCCAAAGGTTGTGGAGGAGAATTTTACCCGGCTTTCTCTTTCGGACCCGTATGGATTATTCTGACTCAAAGGATTAGAAACTCTACATTATAAAAAAAAAAAAAATAGTTATAGATTATTATAGTGCACTGATTCCATTACATTGGGTGTTGCTCCCAGGACCCAGCACCATAAGTGCATTGATTAAAATGCTCCTTTTTCCATGCCCAAACAGCATCGAATCATTTTATGGGCACTTTCATTTTTAAGACATGTGTTTAACCTTACAAGTGCATTGATTAAAATGCTCCTTTTTCCATGCCCAAACAGCATCGAATCATTTTATGGGCACTTTCATTTTTAAGACATGTGTTTAACCTTACACATGGATGGGAAAAATTCATACTTACCTTTCCTTTTTTTGGCACATTGAACTTAAGCTTTTACATATGCTGCTTGAGCCTGAACAGTTAATATAATAATGGCAAGGCACCCCACGCAGCTGGTTTTGAAGAAAACCTCCTTGAAAACTATGGGCGCGGTTTTTAAGATAAAGGCATGGTTCCTCATTGAAAGCTACAAGCTCTTTTTCCTTTTTCCACAAATCAACTACAATGTCTTGATATCATTCTACTAGAGGACTCATTGGAAAGAGATCTCAAAAACCAACAAGTAAAGAGGAATCACTTCTCCACATTATTCAAATGGCAGCCAATTCTATCATGGGAATGGGTCGGACCTTTCTAGTTCGAGCTTAAATTTGAATTCATGGACATCCATCCAATCTTGAGTCCAACCCGGTCTATTCATGATAACTTGTGATATCAAACCTAGACGGATTTTATACTAAGGACTTTTTATTTCAAAATACAATGCTTTGAGAGTATTTGAACTTGTGCATTCTACTCACATCTTAATCAACTGAGTTACAAGTGGGGGACTTTTTAAAATATTATTTAAATGCACAACCCTTCACCTAGGGCATATTTCTAACTTGAAATTGACTACCTAGGACTGTATTTTTATGAATGGTTAAATTGGAATTATCAAAGCTTAATATCTAAAAACCATCGAATGACTCCCTCTTTAATGAAAATTGATCAATGGGAAAAGAATACTTGGCCATCGCCTTAGAAGTCAATGCTTAGGAATATCAATGACGTGCAAGTTTAGCGTGTTATAAAGTTATTGTGATTGCATACAAAAATTCACAAGTGAGACATACCTTTTGAAACTCCTGCAATTTTGAAATACCTAGAACACAACGTAAAAAATTGTTCAAATTCCATTATAGGGCTCGCATAATGATAATTTGAATCATTCAAGACGAACCACACCGTCTCTATATCTAGATCCTCATATAAAATAAAATAGGAAAGGATAAAGATTCATCTTGAGTGGTTCGGAATATCTCCATGTGGGTCCCATGATGGAGTTCTAAAAATTTATAATATGCTTCTCATATAATAGTTGCGACGGAGGATCCAGACTAATTAAGCAACAACAAGTCTTGGTCTGCTCCTAATAGTTGCAAATCCTTGTTATTTAATATTAATTTATTGATTTGAGTAATTTAAAAAATCCCAATTGACTTTTATTACACGTTTAAAATAATGTATAAGAAAACCTCAAAATTTGTTCTTGCTTCATGCATTTGAACTTTGAGAGAGAGGGAGAGGGAGAGGCAGCCCTGAGTAGGGTTGTAAACGGGTCAGTTCCAGTTCAGATCCATGGTGGAATCGAAACCGATAAGGAGAAGGTGAAACTGGATTTGCATCATGTAACCGTTTCGGAACCGATTTCTTGACTCTGGAACCGAAACTAAAACCATATAAGGGACGGGTTTGGATCTTGGTATGGGTTTACATAGAGAATGATATTAAAAAAATGATTTTAATGAGATATTTTTAAAAATTAAGGTAATATGTCGGGTTTTTGGTCCACGGGTCTGAATCAAGGTGGAGTCAAATTTAAACACATTTACTTATCAAGACCTCAATAAGGAACCCTGTCCGATTTTTATGGGGTCGAAACCTTCGTATAATCGTAAAAAGGGACCCGATTGTATCCCAAGCCACCCAATTGCATCCCTAGCCACGAGCCATTGGAGCGCCGAAATTAGAAACATGTGGCTTTTGCCCGTGAAGTCACAGTGGAGAACGTGAAAACGTTGCATCACGTGCCCAATTCCTTTGTCCGTGATAAGCCGTCGTCTCGTCACCCCATGTCTTTTCAAAAGTTCCAATCTCATTTCACGTGCCGGTGCCTACGACGAATTACGAGTATTTTATCCAACCTATCCTAAGGCCTAGTGGGGACCCACCTAACCTACCCTTGAGGCCCTAGACTAGACTGGATTTTAGGATAAAATTATCCAACTAAAATATAATTTATTAATGCTTGAGGTTTGAAGTTACCAATTTAAAAATGATTCATTAAAATGTACCTAATTTGAGCTTATTATTATTACTAATCTATATTTAAGTTTTCCGGCATTTGATTTATATATCATGAGTCATTGAGTGGACTCTATCTAAGTCGATATTTTAGAACTAGCCTAGTTGAATCCAAATCACAATTTTTCTAACCTTAGTAGAAACAACTCGATCGGGATCGATTCTTATTATAGTGTAGATGATACAAGCATTTGCCTAAAAAAAAGAAAAAAGGACACATATATATATTGAGTTTTTTATTTTATATAAAAAACCCAAATTGAAATGTCAGCAGAATTTCGAAGATTTGACCCACATAAGTAGTTAACATTATTACATAAGTTTTTGGGCCACAGTATTAGCCCTTTATCTGGGTACGGGTTCATCAAGTTTGTGCCTAACTAAAATTTTGTATAAATTGTGGCTTCTCTAGGTTGAACCATGGCATGGATTTTATACTGACCCATATTAATACTGGTTTAGGCCTAAGCACACCATCCAACCCCACTATCTTCATTAAACAAAAAAACACAAGGAAATGTAAAAAAAATCAACCTGCTTTCATCATCATATGCATGCACCTTTTACTACCACTGCTAGCTACTTCCACAACTACTAATAAAATACTCGTACGGAAGGTTGAAAGGAGTAGAAAACTTTGCAGGTTTCAAGAACAAAATTGTTGAGCAAGAAAGAGGGAGTCGTTTCCAAGAAGACAGTGCCATTCGTCAATGTGCGTGCATTTTCTATGCTTCTACGATTGTATTTGCCTTTCTCTGCTCCTCTGTCTCCACACAATGCAACTCACTGTCACATGAACAGCAAATTCAATTCCAGTGACTTCTGCTCCCAGTTTACTGCATTCATGTGTCACATGGGATGGACGCTACCATGAAGTGCTGTCACGCATAGTTCAAAATTCAGCAGATTTGTAAACCTTATTTCTATTATCCACATATGGTTTTTTCTTGGTACCTTCTAATCTTTGTTTACAAGATTGATCAAAAAGTCTAAATGGACAAACTTTTTTGCTAGAATTTGGGACAAACTTCCATGTGGCACAATCCTAGAGGTGCAACTTTTGAAAGAGGGGAAAAAAACACCTCTAGGATTGTGCCACATGGGAGTTTGTCCCAAATTCTGGCCAAAAAGTTTGTCCAAGTAGAAGGGTTGAAAATTGATAAATCATTTGAATGCTGCCATGTGCAACTAGGGTAGTGCTCCCATATTAGGGGACTGCATATTGCTTGAATGTGAAGCTCCTCTTTGGCATATGCATGTCTATCAATGGAAGGATAGATAAAAAGGAATCCTCATGAAAAGGGGGAGCTGAAAAATTAACCCCACTCGATTATTGTATATTGATTTAACAACCTTAAATTTTAATGGTATCACAATCATAGATGGGTTTTTCTTATTTTAATGTTCACCCCAAAAAGTGATTTTTAGCGGCAAAAAGCGGCGCTGACTGCCTATGAAGGCATTGCCTCAGCATTAGTAGTGGAAAAAAACTCTACCGCTAAAAATGGCTTTTAGCGGCAAAAAAGAAAAAAAGTGACAGTAAGAAAGTTTTTTTCCTTGGCTCTAATTAACTTTATTTTAGTGATTTGATTCAACTCAAGGCTTAGTGGATATAAAATTTAGCCTTATGCCGGATCACGGGATGATAGGATGGCTTGACTAATCAAAGGTACAATGAATGTGTGGACAGGGGGCTTGACTTATCATGGGATCATGTGTGAGTTGACCTTAACTCCACATGAGGCTTTGCATGGATAGCAGGCAAAGGTCATTATAATGAATGCATCAAGAGATAATGGGATGTTTTAGAATTTAAAGGCTTTTAAAATAAGTTGTGCAGGGACAAAATATATGAATTGAATATGAAATAAAAGCAGGATGGCTAAGTGAAAACTTACTTTTAGAGTGCTTAATGAACTAGGAATGTCAATAAGATTTGAGAATTTTTTTTTTATAAGACATTGATTAGACCCACGTATGCATAAAATGAGTGTAGCAGAGACGAAAATGTTGAAGTAAATGTGTGACAAAGGTCGGAAAGACAAAATTAGAAATGAGCATCAACCCACAAATGAGAAGGCGTAGGCCGCAAAAGAAGTGGATGAATGCAATGAAAAATAAATATAAAGAAGTACAACTTATCTGAATAACTAACTCATGATAGATACGAAACATAATTTATGTAGCCACGAAACATAATTTATGTAGCTGGCCCAACATAGTTGAGGCAAGGCTTTTAATGACAATGATGAGAGTTTGGCAGCACTGCATTCAAGGAAAACATTTTCCTTTACCGCAATCAATAAATATAGAAAGATTTTACCTTTAGAAATACAACTTGCTAGACTGGATACGAAACAATGCTTAATTAATGGGTAGTTTTAGCAAAAGTCCTAACGTAATTAAATTCAAGACCATAAACGAGATTTATGGCCATGCACAAATGCCACTTTTGCACATGGAAACCGATCATAATCTTATCCATATTAATTTTAATTTTGACTGATTTTAACTATTCTTTATTGATTAAGTATCCTAATTTCAATTGATTATATATAAAATATGATATCTTCTATATAAGATTTATGTCTTGCAGACATAGTATAAGATTATGATTTTCTTATTACACATTAGGACTACCCATCATTCACTGAGAATATAATACAAATTTCTTTCAAACAAAACTTATAAAACAGCCCATTGACCGATTGAGTGTAAGATTTCCTTGAAATAGATATAAGTGAACAGAATCTATTCGATTTCTACATAATTGCATTTCGGTTTGCTAACACCATTATTTTATTCTCCTATGGTCCAAGTCATAACAACACTATCGCAGCTTTGAAGTTAACCCCCTTTATATCCTTTAATAAAGATTGATTTTGACATAAGTTTGGACCCTCTCATTATAATTAATGGGACCCGCTCAGCTTAGCCTTGGTGCGCACGATATGTTAAGCCTCAGTCGTTGTGGGGCCCAATGAGATGGTGGGGGATCAAAAGATCTACCCTAAAACGGACAGCTTGGTGATGGAGGTTCGGATGTTCATAGGCCCCATCTAATCTACGCTGAACAAGTTTTAACCATCCAAAATGAGTGCATGCTAAATCCAATGGCCAAGTTCCTTGGGATGGGTGCTAAATGACGGGGGGAGCTTTAGTCCCATAATTAATATAAAAAATTCATCGTTATCAAAAACTTTTACAAATTTCTAATATCATGAATTAAAGCACAATTTGTTAGTTTTTTTTTTTATATTTTTTGGGTTCCCAAATTTATATAGGTTGAACTAATCTCTCCGGTCCCAGAGAGAAGCCGGATAAAACCTCTATGTCCCCTGGTTGATAGCACCAATGGACTCAACCTTCAATTTTTGAAAAGGAAATTATCAAAAATCAATAGTAAAAACTCTAGCTCCAAAAACATGCAACCGTCGCCCTATTCACTCGGCAAAAATCCTGGAATTTAACACCATTTGCGGGTTATTGTCAAGAACCTGAGGTATCACTATTTTCTTATTTAATGCCCACAGAACAATGGTAATAGCTTCTATGAATTCATAGGTCCATGCCTCATCAGGAGGTGGGGGCCATGATCTAAAAGTAAGGGCTAGGATTGATCACTCTTACCTGATCCATCCTAACCCTTTTTCTCATCGCCTTGTGTCACATGCATGAATGTGGGGTCCACTCCTGTGGTTTTAGCTGGCGTAGTGGGACGTTGCTCATAATTTATTCCTGTAAAAAGCAAAAGTCCGTGCAGAGAATCATGCACCTGCTCGCTTTGTGTTTTGAAACTTGAAAGCCAAAAAAAAGGCCAGTGCAAAAATATCTTTACCTTCTTGGCTCCCATAAAAGCAGTAGGCCATACACCAATCATTCGTGCAAGGCCGTCCTTTTCAACATCATGTCCTTATCGTAAATTAAATGTTGACGTGAAAGAGTGGGACGAATTATAAATGGATACGACAATAGAGTGACACAGTCCCATACTCTCCTTCCCACCTATGGGGACTTATGAATGATGATAGATCTCAAGTATGTGTGGCCCACTTTTATCAAAGTGAGAGTTTAGCTACTCATTAGATTTAAATAAATTTAGTTGATGAGTAATCAAGGACTTAATTATTATTTTGTATAAAGTGCATAGAAATATACGAGCGAAACGAGCTCTATACGAGGATTATTAAATAGATAATCCTCGTGGAAAATTTGCAGTGGAGATGCAGATGAGATCTTGTACTTTCTCGGGGTACGTAAGACTAAGTTGATGGTTGGCATTCATTTTCACCTTCTCTTGATTTGATTTTTAGAAAATAAGAGATTTTATTATAGTAATTTTTAGATATTCACCTTTAATTATTATTTCTAAGTACATACAATAATATAAATCAAGGTATTCGATTACACGTAACAAGCAAGCCCTAGCATAAAAAAAAAGTGAGCACATATAAATAGTGATCCCGTGATAGAAAGATGCCAAACTAGAATAAGGAGGTGAGTTGAAAAAAATATCAGTTAGAAAATGGGATGGGAGTTCCATCCCTTTGCCCATAGATTTCCTGCCAAAATAAGGTCACATGATTAACACAATCTTATATATTATCAGTCGATTCATTAATCATCTTACTAGTTACTTACAAGTTCAACGTTTTAGATAGCCAACTTTCACTAATGTAAAATTTTAGGCATTGCTAATTCAATGATTTAATTTTGAGATTCTCAATTTTTCAACCAGTAAAATCCCACTTAGGCAAGAGAAAATGTCAATGATGTGAATACTATATCAAAAATAAAATAGTAAATGATGTAAAAAATTTGAAATCACCTAGTGGGTCCCATATCCCCAATAATCCGAGCTTGCGGTTAAAAAAACCCCAATCCCTGCTCCGTCTTCCGAATCCGAACATACACAGAACCACTGTGTATATTTGCACACAGTACGAACGGACATGACAATTAAAATCGTGGCATCGAGAGCGAGCATGCCTTTTTCCAGCTGGCACGTGCCGTCAGCAAAAGTAAAAGCCGGAACCACTGCCCAAGCCATGCTTTTAACTCCTTCTGGCTAATGCCAGCTGTACTCCAATAACACAGCTGTCTTCCTCCACGTGTCGGTTCCCAATTGGACAGTACAACTGACACTCAGCTTTAGACAGCGACCGCACTGCACGGCCGTGCCCCACACATCCTACAGTGGCCAGCTAAGCAGACGTGGCAACGGCTACATTCCCATACTCCCCGGGCCCGGCGTCCTAGGTGGCATCTGACGTGGACATATGCCGAGTTCTAAAGCCTGTCGTGGCGCGTGACGTGGCGCTCCCCAGCTTGTCGCGGAAGCCTGGAGAGCGGCTATTTAAGGGCAGGTGCCGAGGTGAAACTTTCATAGCAGCAGTATTTGAGCTGAGACTGAGACTGAGACTGAGATTTTCATCTGTAATGGCTTCTTCTGCAATGAAAATCTCCGTTTTCTGCTTTGCTTTTGCTGTTTTGGTTGGTTTGGGGAGTTCGATTGGTTTGGGGAGTTCGAGGAAGTTCGAGGAGCTCTTCCAGCCGAGCTGGGCTTTGGATCATGTGATGTCCGAAGGAGAGCAACTGAAACTCAAGCTCGATTACTACTCTGGTATTGAATCTTCTCCTTCTAATTATATGCATGTTTCGATGTGTTCTTGCTTCTGTTTTGCTGTGTATGGCGATTTCCTTAGTAACTACAGATCTTGAACGCGAAGGCGTCTCTCTGATTTGATGTTTACTTGCGGATCGCTGTTTTTCCTTGTATTCTGTGGATTTTGCTTTTGATCTTTGTGTTTCTGTTTGATCTATGGAAAGTCGAGCTTCGAAATGTTGTTCGGATTAGCGTTCTCTGTTTTCTCAGGTATCCGATCGCTTTTTGCGATTGCTTGTGATGCAGCGGGAGCTGTTAGACCTCGAGCTCAAACGTCTTTTTTACCGAATGAGGTCTTCTTACAGTGATCATCGATCTCTGTTCTTTCTATGACGTTGACGGTTAGAGATCATCGATCTCTTTGTTACAACTCTCTGTTTTATGAGGAATCTGCGTTTCTCTGAGTCTTCTAACTAATTAGTCTTGATGTGCCTTCTACTTTCCCTTTTTTTGGGGAAAATCTTTTCATTTCCGATAGATTCCATGTTACAGTTCACTTTTGATAGTCTTTCTTACATGTATTTTTGATTTTGATGACTCTGTTTTCTCTGTTCAGGTGCCGGATTTGCTTCAAAAAGCAAGTACATGTTCGGAAAAACTACTATTCAGATCAAACTCGTTGAAGGAGACTCTGCGGGAACTGTCACAGCTTTCTATGTAAGGAAAACTCCTTTTATATGAAACAGGTCTTTTTTTAGGGAGATTTAAGCAGAGATTTTTAGTAATCGATTGATCTTGTGTGTATATAGATGTCATCGGACGGTGCTAAGCACAACGAGTTCGATTTCGAGTTCCTGGGAAACACGACTGGAGAGCCCTATTTGGTGCAGACGAACATCTACGTGAATGGCGTCGGGAACAGAGAGCAGCGAATGAATCTCTGGTTCGATCCAACGGTTGATTTCCACTCCTACTCCATCCTCTGGAACCAGCGCCAAGTTGTGTATGTTCAAGCCCCACCCACTCTCTAAAAATGAATTTGCATTTGCATTTGCATACATTTTCCTAGAAAGAAACCTCGCCACGGCAAACGCATCTTTTCCTGGCAAGGAAAGAAAGGCTTTTTATGATTTGCTCCAGTTTGCACGGAAATACAGCAAGTTTTTGTGGGGCACCCACTGCCTTTGATGGACGGTGGATGTTGCATTTATTGTGATTTGCTATTGTCTTCTGACCTTGTCTTTTTTTGAATTGATTTGATGTCGTCAGCTTTCTTGTGGACGAGACTCCGATTCGGGTGTATTCAAACAAAGAGGCCAAAGGCGTGCCCTTTCCAAAAGATCAGCCCATGGGCGTCTACAGCTCGATATGGAACGCTGATGACTGGGCCACGCAGGGCGGGCGTGTGAAGACGGACTGGTCCCACGCGCCCTTCATCTCAACCTACACAGGGTTCGACATTAACGCGTGCGAGTGCCCTTTGGCGTCGGCTCCAGAGGAGAATAGCAAGCGATGCAGCAGCAGCTTGGCTGAGGGGCGCAAGTATTGGTGGGACGAGCCGGTCATGTCGGAGCTGAGCCTGCATCAGAGCCATCAGCTCAAGTGGGTTCATGCCAACCATCTCGTCTATGACTACTGCACTGACTCTGCTCGGTTCCCAGTCATTCCTCTTGAGTGCGACCATCATCACCGATTTTAGGGGGCTCGGTCTCTGTTAGTGGGTGTTTTTGATCAGTTGGTTTTTGGAAAGTGTGTCTTTCTCTCTCTGTGTTGCTGCTGCTGGGATGATGGGGTTACATTACACTTGTAAAAAGAAAGAAAACATGAACTCCATGTTCTATTATTTGTTTGATAGTTTTCAGTTCCAACTAGTTGTTTTATAATTCCGTGTTCTCTTGGCTTATGGAGTGTGATGGTCCCAAATCAACAAAAGTTAAAGGTCGACTTTAAATCCAATGAGCCCCCTCAGTTCTTACTGTGACGAACTCTTGAATATCAATCACACTTGGGATGAGAAAGGGGTATAAAAATCATACTTTTCATTGACGTGTAGTGGATTTTGAACCAAGACATTGCAATTATCAAATGGGAAACTTTTTAACCATAAAGGTTGTCATGAGGCCAAGCTGCAATTTATTTTCACGCACTATAGGCCCAGTAGCATAATGTATAGCTAATAAAAAGAAGGATATATAGCCTGAGGGCATGAAACTTATTAATACTGGGCTCAACGCATATACATGATGAGTCAACATTTGTATGAAGTATGTTGCTGTAGCCCTTCAGGAGTTTACGGAGACCCAGTTACAGACTCTTCAATAATTGGGCCTATAATTTCTGGGTACCGTGTACACGGGTCAAAGTGTAGAGCCCAATGTAAGCGCAATTATGAATGGACACAAAGTTGTATGTACTTGGTTGAATGGGCTGACCCTGGGTCTTTCTTTTAGGCTTGGTTTCTGAATATATTATACAAGCGTCGGCCTGATTCGAGATGCGCTACAAGTAGAGGTTTGCCGGAATAAATGAGGGGATTCTCACCATTTTGTGGTGTGAAATCGGGCAATCTACTTAGGATTGGGTTGAGAAAGAGGCTTGGGCTAGGGCATGGGGATTTATTCCCCCTTTGAGTTTTAGGTTTTAACATGTGCAAATTGGGCGAATCCAATCTCCAGCATTCCTGTCGGAGTATAAGGGTCCGTTTGACATTGTTCCTCTGCCAAGAATGAAGTGTATCAGAATACTCCCAATTATAAATAATGAAGTGAAGTGAATCTAATTGAGAAAATCAAATTCAATTCTTTCAATTGATTTTGACTGTTCCATTTTCTGTTGACCCCTGCTAATACACTCTTCCCCACGTCCCCTCTCCTTTTTTTTTTTTTTTTTTTTTTTTTTAACTGACCCCCTCTCCTATTAAACACATGACACAACAATCCGTCATTGACCTTAGAATTCAGTTCAATTTTTTACCCTTACTTAAATGGTTTAAGCTTTCTCAAAACCCTCCCTTGAAAACGCTATCTCTCCTCTCATTTAACTCCTCTGTAATGTGGCCCTGTTTCATATCCTTAGAAACGGTTTATCCCCAATGGCTTAACTCCTGTCATTAACTCCTCTGCAACGTTTCTGTAAGCGCCCTTTAACTCCTCTCCTCTTCTTTTCTCTAGCTTGCAAACGTGCGTAAATCTTTTAATATCTGAAACTCCTGGGATGCAATCTTCTCTGCTCTTTCTTAGCAGCTCCCACATCCCTCCCCTCTTTCAGTGATGTAGGGCAAAGCATCTCCTCTCCACAGCTCTACCGCAAAACACCATCTTGGAAGGTTCGTTTCGGTGAAGAACAAATCTCTTGCATTTTCTTTTAAATCTATGATCTCTCGCATTCATTGAAGCTTTATTTTTATAGTTTTGGTTGCAGTATTGATATATTGGCCTACCTGCAAAAGGTATTTGCTTTAGTGGGCTGGAAATGAATAGCATCATTGCTTAGGTTTCGAATGTGGCCACTACCGCCCTTACACAACTGTATTCTTGAAACGTAACGTGTGTTAGCAATTCAACATGGAGGTCTCTAATTTAGTTTCTTCCAAAACTTTTCAATGTCTCATCTTTTTTGGAAAAGGGTTAACAAAAGGACCAAAATAAACTAAGATATCAGCCCACTTCACTTATATCGTACGTATATATATATATATTTTGACTGTCTGATATGTGTAATGAACCATGTTTTAAGTATGATTTCAATATTTTTCACATTTGCAAAGGCAATTGGAAATTATGGTTGCAAATATTTTTTTTTTCATGCTTTCTTTATGGACTTAAATGTAATGAGTTTGACTCAATGAGTGCATGCCAAATGTTTGATGAAAACTCTACATGAATAATATGCAATCTTCAAAATCACTCAAAATTCAAACAAAGAAGATAATATGTCAATGTCTTACTATTAAGACGGCATTGTCTTTGTCACTATTTTCATACTGTTTTAAAACATGATCTCAGATCTTGTATTGGCTAGGCTGAAATTGTCATGTAAAAGATTTTCATACTGTTAAGACTGCATGTTCTAATGGCTGCATTATTTGGGCAAGGCATGATTTCTCTAAGCAGGTCCATGTGAGACAACTGAAAGATTTGGTACACCTCTCCAAATTAATCATCAATGATGCATCTATACAATGTGAAGTTCAAACCAGTTGGAAAACTAAAAGAAATCGCTTGGAGGGCTTTTGAAAAGGTCAGAATCATTGGAACATATGTCTGTAAATGAATTGCCTAAACATGGGAGTGGGGAAAACAATAAAATAATAAGATAAGGCTGTGATTTTGGGATTACTTGACTTTCTCCTCTCTGTTTACATTTAACTTATATAGTGAGTGATGACATGAAAAGCACACATTATTTTGTAATAATTTGTGATTTAGGGGACAATCACAAAGAACTTGAAAGCCCAGTTGAAGAGAATGATGTCAATCAATTGTTGTACTGTGCTCATCTTTAGAGTTCTTTGCAGATGCTCCAAAGGTAGAATGGAGGTTAGGAGGCATAAGAAACTTCATAGAATTGAGAAGTAGTTATGTCCATCTCTGTTTCTTTTATGAAAATTAGTATAACTGCTGCTTATCAAGTAGATGACATCTCTCTGATGATTATTGTGTGTCATATTGGATCTTTTGCCACAGTTCATGACATAACTTATCACAATATAGGTAGTGACACTAGCGATTTGTTAGGAAATTTATGGATTTTTCTTTCATTTTAAACCAATCAATATTAGCCAGTATCTTCAGTTTGGTCTTACGTTGTTGATGTGGGCACTTTCATCATCTGAAAAAAAAAAAATTAAAAATAAATGCAAATCAGCAATATGTATCATGTATCAACCCTTATTAAGATTGAATGTTTCTATATCTAAAAAATTATATGTATTAAAAATTTCTAAATGTTGAAAATGGTAGATTTTGAATCTTTCCAAATCTCTCTATGAACTGTCTGAGTGAGCCAAAAAAAATTCAGATACAAAATTTAATTTGTAGGGTCAGGAGCATGTTTGTAACGTGTATTGATTGGTACATGGACACATAATATGCATATAATGTGGCAGTTTAAATACTATCTTACTTAAGCATAATAGGAGAAGCCTTTTGTGGTTTAAAAAAGCATCACATACTTCATAGAAGAAGATAGCAGAATTTGGTGTTTAGTGTCCATACCAAGCACTTACTGATTGAGTTTGTGAAAATAGCCATTGTTTTTAATTTATATCAACCATCATATTACCATGGAAGATGAGATAAAATAGATTAAATGCATTATAGGATTCTTTTTCTTATATTTGAGATAAATAAGCTTGGAGAATTCAAACACCACTTTATTTTGAACATCAATGCTATACCATAGTCCTATTGGCCTATTTTTTTGTTCTAAAAGTAGGTAGGTGATGTCATTTCATGGAGAAGTTCAACATGATCAATTGCAACCCAATGTATTTGCACAATATTAGAGAAAAACTCTTATGTGATGAAATGAAAAACAATAAATCTTTTAACAAATTTTTATTTTCTTTGTTTTGATAACTATTTATATATAATTTAATTGGCATGATTTGCAGTAATCCCCTTTGATTAGGGTTTGATAAATATTTTGGTTTCTTTGGATGTTCAGGGCGTTATAACGGGTGTTGTGAAGAAAGATGTAGGAGATTTTGAAGCAAAGCCCTATTGGTGAGAATTCTAATGGATACGTCTTTCCCATTGTCAATCTTGAGTAAGTTGTTATCCTATTCAATAAAATGTCTTCCTTTACCACCTATTCCATATCAAACAATTATGATGATGATGATGATGATCTAACACATTTCTCATTTAAATTTGTGGATTTTTTACTGTGTGTTTGATCACATTCTTGAAATGCTGGGCTTTGTGTATCACGTACAAAGGGCAAAAAAATCCTAACCCTTGGACAAGAAGGGTCCACATCCAAAAGATGAAGGCTAAAAATTGAATGGTTAGGATCTTCCACTTTATAATCTGCTTATCATTGTCCTGATCTAAGTGGCAACATTTGCCATGGTCTTCAATATAAAATCTGCTAGTGAGTTTTAGATTTTTCTTTTATGGATGGTTTGTTCATCATTGTCCAGTCCGAGTGATGCCGTCCATAATAGGATTCTTCCATATTAAACTACAGCCTTCTTCCATATTTATTGCTGTGAACTGGCACTTGGATGCCCTAATGCTTTGATAATGATAATAAAATGTGAAGTTTTGATGAATTACGTGTATTTTTTTGTATTAATG
This sequence comes from Umbellularia californica, assembly GCA_028538565.1. Classification (NCBI taxonomy): domain Eukaryota; kingdom Viridiplantae; phylum Streptophyta; class Magnoliopsida; order Laurales; family Lauraceae; genus Umbellularia; species Umbellularia californica. The sequence goes on along the minus strand of JAPQWN010000006.1, from coordinate 74,249,514 downwards.
ATTGATTTGATTTATTGGGGTGGTTGGGTTCTCCATGAAATAATTTGATAGCTAATATGAAGGACTTATTGTGGTTTGATTTCTTATTTAGAGCTGAGTTACATTCATGAGGTCTATTTGCATTAAAGTACACTATTTTGGATTCCAATTTTTCCAACTTTCACAAGTTTTAATTGATTTTGACTGCTATACTTGCAATAATGTATCCTATTGTGGAGAGCACTCATAACTGTGTAAATCTATTTGGCATGGCAGGAGTTAAAAAAGAAGCAAGAAAAAATAGGAGTCTCCTTTCTTTTTCTTAAATGATTATCTCCATCCCAATCCCCTTCTTCAAAACTGATTAGCTCTCTTCCATATTCTTTAAAGGAAAATAAGAAGACAAAACTGATTTGGTCTGCATCTTTTGGTATACATGGTGGTAGATTTACACTTGGTCTATATGGTATACAACAAAGTAGATTTGAATTGACCCAAGCTGTGTGTAAATAGATTGCTACTCACGCCAAATGTCCTGGTTTACTAATTCTGACTTGTGAATTATTCATACTGCTGATTATCATCAATACCCTTAACATAATAAGGGTAGGTTTGAATTGAACCTAGCTGTGCAAATATATTGCTACTAGTGCCAAATACTCTGGTTTATCAATACCCTTAACAGAAAAAGGGATGACTTCGATTTTATTCGACTACATATGATCCTGGAAATGATGGCCTATACATTGGCATCACCCGTGATTGATTTGGTGATCCTTTGTGTTTATTATTTATTGGATAAGAATGATACTTCATTTTCCTTGCCTGTGCTCTGATTTCAATTGAGAAATCAGCCTCAATTGCTCAATTGATTTTGACATTTCCAATTGATTGCGACTCTTCAATTCCTTTAATACTGCATCAATTGCTCATTAACCGACCCTTCTCTTACCCATCTTTTAAAAAAAGAGGGAGAGATCTCCATGATGCCACATCATTATGGCCCATTGCATTTATGAATTAAATTATTTTTTTCTCCTTCTAAAAATGTCATTATTCATGTTAAAAATTGTAATGTCTCTTTAATATTATAAATGCCACTAAATTATCAATCTCTCCTCACTATCAATATATATATATATATATCAATCTCTCATTACTAAAAAAAAAAACATAATGTCTCTCACATTACCCATTAATCTGTGCGCGTATCTCAATTTTCTAACACATGGGTAATGTGAGAGATGCTATTTTTTTTTAATGAGGAGAGAGACACCCACCAATCAAAACACATGGAGAAATCTCATCTGCTTATAATATAGGCCCTATCCAAAAAACTCGGTTTCATTCATAGTGGATTTCTATTTTTACATTTTTCACATCATGAAATATGTTGCTCGTGCTAAGCACGGGCTTCTTTCACTAGTTTAAAAAATGAGTTGAGCAGAGGACTAGTTTGGCAACATTCTTTTAGAATTTGTTCCAAAGGAAAACAATTAGCATATCATGTTAGGCATTGCTATTGAATTATATTCTACCAAAAAATATCAATGCATTCGTTTTATGAATAAATAATAAAAAATAAATTATTTCTAACTCATAGAAATCTAATTTTTAAATTAAATATAAATTTAGGAATCAACGAGCTTTACATCATGTAGTGAAATAGGATATTCAGAAATGTAGCTTTCTACGTATGAAAGATATGTATGCAGTAGAAAAGATTCTTCAATCTATACTCTAATTGCATTCATATAACTCCTTGTCTTTTTACTACCCAAAAAAAAAAAAGGGCCTCAAACTAGTGAGACTTTACCCCACGGCGAGCGTGGGTGGACCAATGAAGGTCAGCCATGTCAACAAAAATAAAAAAAGAAAGGAAGTTTCATCTTTATAACCTTTCAAGGTACCTATTGTCAGGTTCCAAATTCAGGGCGAATATGAGCATTTCCTTTCTCATTGTAATGAAAGAATTTGAAGTTTAATTGTGATGTCTCTTACAATTTTCGAAATGATTACTCTATTAAATATGAGTGCCTTTGAAATTAATCTCAGAATTTAGATGATTTAGATAGCTTAAAAAAAACATTTTCTCCATTAAAACTAGTTACAAAATTTATTTGGTAGAAAAAACCAGTTACAATTGAATTCCTCTAATTGAGTGGAAATTTTAGAGATTCCCCCTTTTATTTTGGCTCATGGAAGGTTATTAACCCTTTGGGCCGCGGACTAATATCTCTGGGCTCCCCAACCCTTGTGACCAGTAAGTAGTAGCACAAGTGGACTCAACCTTCGGTTCTTGAAGAAGGGGGACCGGGGATCGATACCAAGACCTCTAACTCCGAAAGAGGGAGTAACTGTGGTCGTGACCACTCGAACAACCCCTTGGGGTTGAAATTTTAGAGAATTGACTACACATAATAAGGGCCACGTTTAACCATAATCAGAAAGCTGTAAAGCCTGGCGGGTCATGGGGCAGTTTTGGTACAGTAGGCATTAAATCTTGGCAGGTCGGGTAGGGTACAGGACATCTCATTTGCCTTTCAATAAGTCTATATGGACCTACTGTATAGACCGATTTGTGGACTGATCCCATGTGGAAGTCCACGTGGCGTTGAGGTCTACCAAGTAAATGAAAAATTTTCAAAGCCCGCTAGAATGGAAAAAAAAAAAAAAAGAAGAAGAAATCGTGCAATTTTCATAGGTTCAGAGCTGGGGTTTTCCATTTCAATGGCTTGGTTGGGATTGGGGTTAGGGTTTTCATTTGTGACTGGGAGTTGGGGCTTCTCTTCTTCCTTGACTTTGACGCGTTTGATGACTTTCCTCTTCACAATCTTCTTCTTGATCTTGGTGGTGGTTTTAGGGGCGGTTTTGGGGGCAATGGTTATATATGGGGTGGCTTCCTTGCATTTGGAAGAGGCCGTTTGAGCAACCTTTGCAATCTCGGAAGTGGTTTGGAGAGTGGTAGCGGTGGTGGTGGTTTCAAAAGAGGTGGCTTTGGGACCCTTCGATGCTTTTGGCGAGGCGATTACGACTCTCGGGGTGGTTTCTGGAGTGGCGGGTTTGGGGCAGGTGACGGTTTCCGGCAAGGCTGGCTTGCTGATGGTGGTAGTTTCCGGCGGGACGGCTTGGGGCTGGTAGTGGTCATCGGCGAGGCGGGTTTGGGAACGGTGGCAGTTTCAGGGAAAGCGGTTTTGGGAGCGGCCGAGGTGGTTTGGGGGGATGTGTGGAGAGAAGAGGTTTTCGGGGGGATCGTGGTTGTTTGGGGAGTGGTTTCGGAGGTTGGAGTTGAAGGGGTGGTTTTCAGAGTGGAGAATCCTTCACAGGCCTCGCTATGGAGAATCCTCTTCTTTCAATGGGCTCAGGTATGCATTTCAATTCTTTCCTTTCTTCTCCCTCTCAACCAAAGCTTCCTTTCTTTTGAAATGTTTGAATACAAACTTGAACCATGGACTGCTGCTTTTCTGCATTCATTTTCTTCAGCTTTCTGCTTATCCAAAGAAACTCTATTTTGGGTGACCCCAGATAAATGTGATAGAGCCTAAAATGATGACAATGATACCTAATTGTAATGTATTTCTGGGATTTACTTAGAATTGGTTTTCTATTGAAACTTGAAAGGGGTGAGGAGTGAAGGACCAACTTGGAGATTTACAAGGGTCCAATGAATTATCCCTACTTTGGTATGAAATGATTGCCCACACTTCACCCCCACAAAAAAAAATCCCATGAAAAGAAATCCTAGGAATTAGAATGGACTCTTAGTATATATTTCATCTTTCCTCTCATATGTAATAAGTTTGAAATCTTATTCTAATTCCCCCTTCTCAATTTATTCCCAAAAACCAATTGGAAGTTAAAACTCCCTCTACAAAAAAAAAAAAGCCATTTGAAATGCTCTAAATATAGAGTGTTCATTATCAATCTCCATTGTAAGACAAAGACAATCTTATGAACCACACATTATGTTTACAAAGTTCTAGTGGATAGCATGAAGGATTATTCAAATTGGCCCTCATTTGTGCAGATATGGGCAGCTTTGAGCATAACTTTGTTATCATCCAAAATGGAGGTAGATTCTTTGCCATGAGACATGGCGGGCGAGTGCCAAAGCTTAACAGGCCTCCTTATCAATGCCGAGCATTGCTTCGATGCCTCATAACTCAGCTCTTGAAGCATGGCCAGATCTTAACCACTAAAGCATGGGCTCATGCTTTGCGGAAGTGTGTTGATAAAATGATCACACTGGCAAAAGATGGCTCTTTTCACAAGAGAAGGCAGGCATTGGGATTCATTTATGAGAAGTAGATTGTCCATGCCCTATTTGCGGAAGTTCAAGACAGATATGGGGATAGGGATGGAGGGTATACAAGAATAATCAGGACTCTGCCAAGGTGAGGGGATTGTGCGCCCATGGCTTACATTAAGCAAATTTTTCGAATCTCTATGGTTGTTCTGATTGTTTACGGTGTCTTGCTTGTGGTATTATTGTGTCGAATGTAGCATCCATCATGTACTCTTTCTGATTGGAAGCTGCCATTATGTAAGGGGTTGGTTGATAATGGATAGGTTAAATGGGGTGTGTGTGTGTGTATATATATATTCGTATTTTGATTAATGGAAGTTGCTGTTGTATGAATCAATTATATCTGGGGTGAATGAATGAATCACTTATTTTTGTATATGATTATATGAGAGCTTATCTGTAGCCAATGGATGTTATGGAAAACTGTAATTCTCCTAATGGTGCATTTTGTAGACCAATTTATGTACTCTAGTTTCCATGATGATTGTTGTAGCCCAAATGAAAGTTCATGTATGTGGGAGATTGACGTCTTAAATATCTCTTTTAAAGGAGAAGTTTCAAACAGCGCACTTTTGCAACATAGTAGCTAGAAATCTGTTGCAACCTTGCTGAGTACCCCGGTTTGGGGCACTGGTTAACCCGCTTCTCGAGGGATATTTTCGACAAAATTTGGGGATTTCAAAGTCCACATTACAAACTTAAAAACCGCTATTTTCCGGCATGAAACAATCACGTTTGCCTGCTTTTCAAACCTAACACTTTTGCAACACAGTAGCTGGAAATCTGCTGCAACCTTGCTGAGTACCCCTGTTTGGGGCACTGGTTAACCCGCTTCCCGAGGGATTTTTTCGACGAAATCTGGGGCTTTCAAAGTCCATATTACAAACTTAAAAACTTCTATTTTCCGGCATGATATAATCATGTTTTCCTGCTTTTCAAACCGCGCACTTTTGCAACACAGTAGCTGGAAATCTACTGCAACCTTGCTGAGTACCCCTGTTTGGGGCACTGGTTAACCCGCTTCTCGAGGGATTTTTTCGACGAAATTTGGGGATTTCAAAGTCCATATTACGAACTTAAAAAGTGCTATTTTCAGCATGAAACAATCACGTTTGCGTGCTTTTCAAACTGCGCACTTTTGCAACACAGTAGCTGGAAATCTGCTGCAACCTTGCTGAGTACCCCTGTTTGGGGCACTGGTTAACCCACTTCCTAAGGAGTTTTTTCGACGAAATTTGGGGCTTTCAAAGTCCATATTACAAACTTAAAAACTGCTATTTTCCGGCATGATATAATCACGTTTGCCTGCTTTTCAAACAGTGCACTTTTGCAACACAGTAGCTGGAAATCTGCTGCAACCTTGCTGAGTACCCATGTTTGGGGCACTGGTTAATCAGCTTCCCGAGGGCTTTTTTTGACGAAACTTGGGGCTTTCAAAGTCCATATTATGAACTTAAAAAATGCTATTTTTCGGCACGATACAATCACGTTTGCCTGCTTTTCAAACCGTGCACTTTTGCAACACAATTGCTGGAAATCTGATGTAACCTTGCTAAGTACCCCTATTCGGGGCATTGGTTAACCCGCTTCCCAAGGGATTTTTTTTATGAAACTCGGGGTTTTCAAGGTCCATATTATGAACTTAAAATTTGCTATTTTCCGGCACGATACAATCTTGTTTTCCTACTTTCCAAACCACGCACTTTTGCAACACAGTAGCTGGAAATTTGCTGAGTACCCCTATTTGGGGCACTGGTTAACCTGCTTTCCGAGGGATTTTTTCAATGAAATTTGGGGCATTCAAGGTCCATATTAAGAACTTAAAATTTGCTATTTTCCAGCACGATATAATCACATTTGCCTGCTTTCCACACCGTGCACTTTTGCAACACAGTAGCTGGAAATCTGCTGCAACCTTGCTGAGTACCCCTATTCGGGGCACTAGTTAACCCGCTTCACGAGGGATTTTTTTGATGAAATTCGGGGTTTTCAAGGTCCATATTATGAACTTAAATATGTATAGAGTTTTGAAACAAATCTGTATGTAGCCCATGTAGCATGTAGGTACTGAATACCTGTAATGCCAACACAACCAATGTACTGAATCCCTCACCAAGGTACTGAATACCTGCAATGCCAACACAACCAAGTATCTGTGCCACAATTGAGAAAAAATTGCAAAATTGTTTCACAATTACAAAATTATTTCACAAAGTGAACCATTGGTGGATCTGATATCTCCAAAATGGCAACAAATTCAACATATCCAACAAATCCAACAAAATCCAACAAATCCAACACCAACATAAAGTGACAAAGTATCTGTGACAAAACCCAACAAATCCAACAAATACAAATGTTCAATTCAAGATCTCCCGCTGAAACCTGCACATGCATAAAGTATATAAGGCCATATGCAATAAAGTTAAGCACAAGATATATTAATTGTAAATAATTGAATGCTGTGTTTATTTGATTTAAAAAATACTATAATGTCTCCATGATCGACCACCGTTGTACCCAATTCCTATACCTCATATACAAGTGAAAAAAATACTAAATAAACAAACAAACAAAAGAGCTAGGTTTATACACATTTGAGTGGCTGAGTTGAGAATATGTAGTTTGTGACACCGATCAATCCCAATTTATTTTATTTCTCTTGCAAGAACTGTGAAAAAACCCCATTATGAAACAATATGAAAATTCAAGAACAACAACATAAATCCTAATATGAAAACTCAATATCATTTGCACGATTAAAAAAAAAAAAAAAAAAAAAAACCCAACAAGAGCAACTACTTACTTGTTTTATCTAAAAACGGGTCCAAAAGATAAATGTAAGCTGCCTGTAATCCATTAATTAGATTAAAGAAGGTATGGATACAGGTGTCTAGGTATTATGCAAATACAAATGCCAGTACAGCAATTCTAGAAGTGGAGATAAGACTCCCAATTTTCTGAATCACATGGATACATATTATTATGAGATAAATGTAGTTTATTCTTTATACAAGTAAAGAATTCTAATTAGAGATTCTGGTAAATGCACAGGCCTTTAGCACTCAATTCGATCAATTTCCTCAACTGCTTTACAAGGTGGTGTATTTAAGTGTTTCCTCTTGAAAATTCTGAATCGTGTCATTGCTTCAAAGATATATGTATAACAAAAATTTTTTTAGCATTCGAAAAGAGGAATCGTTTTGGCCATAGCCATGGTGAATTCTTATGACAATGAAATGCTTGGAAGTCAGATGAATAAAATAAGGAATAAATAAGTAGAACCCCTCTCTAATTTGTAATGGTTATATGAACAGAGGAGGAGAAAATCATTCAAAGTAAGTAAACTCTTGATTGGCTTTTCCACATTCGGCCTTTCTACCCTTTTAGATATAATGTGGAAACTGTGGACTATAAGAATGTCAGCTTTACTGTATGGGATATGGGAGGGCAAGATAAGGTAAGCCTAATAGACTTTGACAACTTCAATTCAGCAGGTGTTTTATTAAACCTCAACACTTCTCAAACATCAGCAGCCCACTCAGCTCCACGTCAGCAGCTCCTGGGGCATCATTCAACACCCTCATTTGTGCGGATATGGGCAGCTTTGAGCATAACTTTGTTATCATCCAAAATGGAGGTAGATTCTTTGCCATGAGACATGGCGGGCGTGCGCCAAAGCTTAACAAGCCTCCTTATCATTGCCGAGCATTGCTTCGATGCCTCACAACTCAGCTCTTGACATGGCCAGATCTTAACCACTAAAGCAAGGGCTCATGCTTTGCGGAAGTGTGTTGATAAAATGATCACACTGGCAAAAGATGGTTCTCTTCACAAGATAAGGCAGGCATTGGGATTTATTTATGAGAAGCAGATTGTCCATGCCCTATTTGTGGAAGTTCAAGACAGATATGGGGATAGGGATGGAGGGTATACAAGAATAATCAAGACTTTGCCAAGGCGAGGGGACGGTGCACCCATGGCTTACATTGAGCAAATTTTTCGAATCTTCATGGTTGTTCTGATTGTTTACGGTGTCCTGCTTGTGTTATTATTGTGTCGAATGTAGCATCCATCATGTACTCTTTCTGATTGGAAGTTGCCATTATGTAAGGGGTTGGTTGGTAATGGATAGGTTAAATGGTGTGTGTGTGTGTATATATATTTGTATTTTGATTAATGGAAGCTGCTGTTGTATGAACCAATTATACCTAGGGTGAATGAGCGAATCACTTATTTTTGTATATGATTATATGAGAGCTTATCTGTGGCCAATGGTTGTTATGGGACAACTGTAATTCTCCTAATGGTGCATTTTGTAGCCCAATTTATGTACTCTAGTTTCCATGACGATTGTTGTAGCCCAAATGAAAATTCATGTATGTGGGAGATTGACGTCGTAAATATCTCTTTCAAAGGAGAAGTTTCAAACCGCGCACTTTTGCAACACAGTAGCTAGAAATCTGCTGCATCATTGCTGAGTACCCCTGTTTGGGGCACTGGTTAACCCGCTTCCCGAGGGATTTTTTCAACGAAATTTGGGGCTTTCAAAGTCCATATTACAAACTTAAAAAATGCTATTTTCCGGCATGAAAAAATCATGTTTGCCTGCTTTTCAAACCGCACACTTTTGCAACACAGTAGCTGAAAATCTGCTGCCACCTTGCTGAGTACCCCTGTTTGGGGCACTGGTTAACCCGCTTCCCGAGGGATTTTTTCAACGAAATTTGGGGCTTTCAGAGTCCATATTACAAACTTAAAAACTGCTATTTTCCGGCATGAAAAAATCACGTTTGCCTGCTTTTCAAACCGCGCACTTTTGCAACAGTAGCTGAAAATCTGCTGCAACCTTGCTGAGTACCCTTGTTTGGGGCACTGGTTAACCCGCTTCCAGAGGGATTTTTTTGACAAAATTTGGGGATTTCAAAGTCAATATTACGAACTTAAAAACTGCTATTTTCTGGCGTGATATAATCACGTTTGCCTGCTTTTCAAACCGCTCACTTTTGTAACACAGTAGCTGGAAATCTGTTGCAACCTTGCTGAATACCCCTATTTGGGGCATTGGTTAACCCACTTCCTAAGGAATTTTTTCGACGAAATTTGGGGCTTTCAAAGTCCGTATTACAAACTTAAAAACTGCTATTTTCTGGCATGATATAATCACGTTTGCCTGCTTTTCAAACCGTGCACTTTTGAAACATAGTAGCTGGAAATCTGATGCAAGCTTGCTGTACCCCTATTCAGGGCATTGGTTAACCTGCTTCCCAAGGGATTTTTTAGATGAAATTCGGTGTTTTCAAGGTCCATATTATGAACTTAAATATTTTCCAGCTCGATACAATCATGTTTGCCTGCTTTCCAAACCGTGTACTTTTGTATCACAGTAGCTGGAAATCTGCTGAGTACCCTTGTTCGGGGCACTGTTAACCCGCTTCCCGAGGAATTTTTTCAATGAAATTTGGGGCTTTCAAGGTCCATATTAAGAACTTAAAATCTGCTATTTTCCAGCACGATACAATCACGTTTGCCTGCTTTCCAAACTACGCACTTTTGCAACAAAGTAGCTGGAAATTTGCTGCAAACTTGCCGACTACCCCTGTTTGGGGCACTCGTTAACCTGCTTCCCAAGGGATTTTTTCGATGAAATTCGGGGTTTTCAAGGTCCATATTATGAACTTAAATCTGTATAGAGTTTTGAAACAAATCTGTATGTAGCCCATGTAGCATGATTTGAGCACCAATAATTTTCATAAACTGGCCCTGCTCTGAATACTAATGGTTAACGATGGATCTTAGTTAAGAGTTCAATACTGGCCCTTGGTATTCAAGAAATGGTCTATTAAATAGGCCAATGCCCCGGATCCATTTCCAATGTGATTTGGATCTTAATCCAAGGGTGGGTCTTAGGCTCTTAGCCCAACACACTGTGCATGCACAGTGCAGCGCAAACTGTATTCACGCTGGTTGTTGTAATCATATCGATTTGTGGGCATAGGGTAAATTTGAACCTGGCCTGACAACATAGGACTTAACACAGAGCCCAATCAAAACCTAAATGGGTCAAGCTTTTAAAATGCTGGCTTAATTTAAATACAGATAAAAATTAACACTAACACAGCACAACTTGGCTAACCTGATAGATTGACCCATGACCTTGATTTAAGCATGGCCCACATGGTAACCAGGCAAGGCGCAAGTGTAACTCATTTTTGATGTAACCACATAGTTGCTTGCAGGTGTAGGGAGGCCATCATATTAACAGTTCGAACCATTGGGCCACATTCATTTATAAAGTTCTTTTGTTATATCATTAACTCCGAGCAATGCCCTCACCAAGGTACTGAATACCTGTAATGCCAACACAACCAAGGTACTGAATCCCTCGCCAAGGTACTGAATACCTGCAATGCCAACAAAACCAAGTATCTGTGCCACAATTGAGAAAAAGTTGCAAAATTGTTTCACAAAGTGAACCATTGGTGGATCTGATATCTCCAAAATGGCAACAAATTCAACATATCCAACAAATCCAACAAAATCTAGCAAATACAAATCCAACACCAACATAAAGTGGCAAAGTATCTGTGACAAAACCCAACCAAACCAAACCAAACCAAGCCTTTTCCCACTAGGTGGGGTCGGCTATATGGATTTGACGACGCCAATCAAATCTGTTTAGGGCCATGTCCTCCGTTAGATCCATGTAAGCAAGGTCATGTTTAATAGTTTCTTTCCAACTTCTCTTGGGTCTCCCTCTCCCTCTCCTACTCCTGGCAATCTCTATGCCTTCACACCTTTTAACAGGTGCTTCCATTGGACGCCTTCTAACATGGCCAAACCATCTTAGTCGATTTTCTCTCATTTTATCTCCAATCGGTGCTATTCCTACTTTGCCCCTAATCTCCTCATTCCTAATCCTATCTCTCCTTGTGATCCCGCACATCCATCTTAGCATTCTCATCTCCGCAACTTCCATCTTCTTAACATGATTATGCTTTACTGCCCAACACTCTGATCCATATAACAATGCTGGTCTTACCGCCACCTTATAATACTTTCCTTTAACCCTGAGGGGGACTTTCCGATCACACAAGACCCCCGAAGCACTCCTCCATTTGGTCCACCCGGCCTGAATCCTGTGACTTACATCAGTATCAATCCCTCCATCCTGTTGCACCATCGATCCAAGGTACCTAAAGTTTTCTTTCTCTACAATCTTTTGTGTGCCTAAACTTACTTCTATGTTACTAAGTGTCCTACTTTGGCTAAACTTGCACTCCATATATTCCGTCTTGCATCGACTTAGCCTAAACCCTTTTGTCTCTAACGTTTTCCGCCATACTTCTAGCTTAGCATTCACTCCTTCTCTCGTCTCATCTACTAAAATAATGTCATCTGCAAATAGCATACACCACGGCACCTCATCCTGAATATGTCTTGTAATCTCATCAATAACTAGGGCAAATAAGTACGGGCTTAACGCTGAGCCTTGGTGTAGACCAATCGTGATAGGAAACTCCTTAGTCTCTCCACCAGTCGTCCTTATAGATGTCACGGCTCTATCATACATATCCTTTATCGCCTCAATATATGCGACACACACTCTTTTCTTTTCCAGTACTCCCCATAGAATCTCCCTAGGAACCCGGTCATAGGCCTTCTCCAAGTCAATGAACACCATATGTAAATCTCTCTGGCCTTCTCTATACTGTTCCATTAACCTCCTCAGGAGAAAGATAGCCTCCATGGTTGATCTCCCAGGCATGAAACCAAATTGATTATCTGAAATGTTTGTTGTTCTTCTTAGTCTTCTCTCAATAACTCTCTCCCATAATTTCATCGTATGGCTCATCAATTTAATCCCGCGGTAGTTCGCACAGTTCTGAATATCTCCTTTGTTCTTGTATATGGGTATAAGAATACTTTTCCTCCATGCATCAGGCATCTTCTTGCTCTTTAGCACTACATTAAAAAGTTTTGTCAACCAATTTATGCCATTCTCCCCCAAGCACCTCCAGACCTCAATAGGGATACCATCTGGCCGAACCGCTTTCCCATTCTTCATCCTTTTCAATACTTCTTTAACTTCTTCCCTACTCATTCTCTTATAGAACATATGATTCGATTCTTCCCTAGAAATGGTAAGCTGTCCCAATTGTATGTCACTACTACTGCTTTCGTTAAATAACTTGTAGAAGTAGCTCTTCCAACGCTCCTTTATCTCATCGTCCTTTACTAATACCTTTTCATCCTCATCCTTAATGCATTTAACTTGGTTTAAGTCCTTGGTCCGCCTATCTCTGGCTTTAGCAAGCTTGAATATCTCTCTTTCGCCTTCCTTAGTGTCAAGTCGCCTATATAGCTCCTCAAATGCCTTTGCCTTGGCCTCACTAACTGCCTTTTTGGTTTCTCTTTTTGCTTCTTTATACTTTTCCAAGTTTGCTGCATTTCGATCATTTTGCCAATTTTTAAAACTCTCTCTTTTAACTCTTATCTTGTCTTGAACGGCCTTGCTCCACCACCATGCCTCTTTCTGTGCCGGAGCACCCCCTTTGGATTCTCCTAAGACTTCTTTCCCTACCCTCCTAATACACTCTGCTACCTTATCCCACATATTATTTGCACTCTCATTTATCGCCCAAACGTCTTCCTCTAGTACTCTATCCCTAAACGTTAGTTGCTTATCACCTTTCAAGTTCCACCATTTAGTCTTTGAGCATCTATACAACTTCTTTTTTGTAGTCCACCTTTGTAGCTGCACATCTATGATCAACAACCTATGTTGGGAAGTCAAGCTCTCCCCCGGTATCACCTTGCAATCTTTACAAGCTAAGCGGTCTCTTTTCCTAATTAAGAAGAAGTCAATCTGTGTCCTTGAGGAGCCACTCTTATAAGTCACCAAATGTTCCTCTCTCTTCCTAAAAAAGGTGTTAGTCACCATGAGATCATAAGCCACTGACAAGTCCAAAATATCCTTCCCTTCTTCATTTCTATTACCGTATCCAAGTCCCCCATGTACTCCTATATATCCATCTACGTCGCGTCCTACATGGCCATTCAAATCTCCTCCTATGAAGACCATCTCGCCTTGGGGTATCTCTAGTAGCACTCCTTCCAAGTCTTCCCAAAACTTCTCCTTATGTCCATCTCCTAAGCCCACCTGGGGGGCATAAGCACTAATTACGTTCACTATCTCTTCTCCTAACACTAACTTAATTGCAATAATCCTATCTCCACAGCGCTTTACATTAACTATATCTTCCTTTAAGTCCTTGCTCACTACTATGCCAACCCCATTCCTCGCTCTATTAAGTCCCGTATACCATAACTTATATCCAGTCCTCTCGATCTCTTTAGCTTTCTGTCCCACCCACCTTGTCTCTTGCAAGCAGGCAATTGCGATTCGTCTCCTTTCCATTGTATCCACCACTTCCATAAGTTTCCCAGTTAGGCTCCCAATGTTCCAAGTACCTAATCTCAGCCTTCTATAACCCAACAAATCCAACAAATACAAATGTATCTAAAGTGACAACAACGTGAATGGAGGTAGCACTCCAAGTGATCCAAGTGAATCCTAAAAGATAACAGCCTATAAAGTATCCAAGTGATCTTCTTCGCATATTTTATTCTGACAGATATTATTAAAGGTTCAATTCAAGATCTCCGGCCGAAACCTGCACATGCATAAAGTATATGAGGCCATATGCAATAAAGTTAAGCACAACATATATTAATTGTGAATAATTGAATACTGTGTTTATTTGATTTAAAAAATACTATAATGTCTCCATGATCGACCACAGTTGTACCCAATTCCTATACCTCATATACAAGTGAAAAAATACTAAATAAACAAACAAACAAAAGAGCTAGGTTTATACACATTTGAGTGTCTGAGTTGAGAATATGTCGTTTGTGACACCGATCAATCCCAATATATTTTATTTCTCTCGCAAGAACTGCGAAAAAACCCCATTATGAAACAATATGAAACTTCAAGAACAACAACATAAATCCTAATATGAAAACTCAATATCATTTGCACGATTAAAAAAAAAAAAAAAAAAACACCCAACAAGAGCAACTACTTACTTGTTTTATCTAAAAACTGGTCCAAAAGATACATGTAAGCTGCCTGTAATCCATTAATTAGACTAAAGAAGGTATGGATACAGGTGTCTAGGTATTATGCAAATACAAATGCCAGTACAGCAATTCTAGAAGTGGAGATAAGACTCCCAATTTTCTGAATCACATGGATACAGATTATTATGAGATAAATGTAGTTTATTCTTTATACAAGTAAAGAATTCTAATTAGAGATTCTGGTAAATGCACAGGCCTTTAGCACTCAATTCGATCCATTTCCTCAACTACTTTACGAGGTGGTGTATTTAAGTGTTTCCTCTTGAAAATTCTGAATCGTGTCATTGCTTCAAAGATATATGTATAACAAAAAAAAATTTTAGCATTCGAAAAGAGGAATCGTTTTGGCCATAGCCGTGGTGAATTCTTATGACAATGAAATGCTTGGAAGTCAGATGAATAAAACAAGGAATAAATAAGTAGAACTTGAAAAAGTAGAGGGGTCTCCGGGATTTCTAGATTGGTCTACTCAAACAATCAACCCAACAGTGTGCAGAAATAAACAATATGCAGTGGAAAATAAATCAACAAGCACACACCATAAGGACACCAAATATAAGGTGGAAAACCCTAACCGGGTGAAAAACCACCGATCCGAACTGGATCAAATCAAGCACTATGAATCTCGCAATTACAAGAAACTCAGATCTCCTCCCTAGATATCCCCTACCCAAGGACTGGAGTTACCTTGTGTCGCTTCACACTTCAACGACTTCACACCGTTGATTGCAACAGATCCAGACCAGCACTTGACTCCTCAAATCTTCTCGCAGGAAGAAAATCTTCTACAAAGGGTGCAGAAGAAGAGACTCTAGAAAACTTGGCAGCACAACTTCATAAAACTCTAGAGAAGAACTCTCTCAATGATAAACTCTAACTCAGCACTATGAGAGATGAGGTGTCTATATTTGCAATAGCCTTAGAACCCTTTAAATAGCCCTTGGTTCGTGCTTAAAGTTTCCTAACTTGATTAGGATGGAAATCAGCAGTTTGAGCACAAATAGATAATCAGGTTTCCAAATTTGTAACACTGTCTGCGCCAAGTTCGCTCGAGCAATCTCTCGGTTCGCTCGAGCGAACAACCCTCTGTTACAGAACTGGGCAAGACAGAACACTGTTCGCTCGAGCCAATGAAATGGTCGCTCGAGCGAACCCCTCTCTGGACTTGATCCGGAAATTCAGCATAAAAACTCCAGCAGACTTCTTCTAATCCCTTCAGACTTTCTTCTTCTGAGTCCTTCGAATCTTTTAACTTCAAAGGCCTTAACAAATAAAACATTATAACTCAAAGACCCAGAGTTTTGTCCAACCCATGAATTTAGCCAACACTAAAAAACCTATCAATCTCCCCCTTTGGCAATTCATGGACAAAACTCCCTAGGACAATACAATTTGATCTACCCAAAATGAAACCCAAAATACATTGAAAAAAAACAGCACAGCAATGTAGATCTGCATTGTCTCTTACTCAGTTTGATCTTCTCAGCTTGATCTTCTCGAACTCCCCCTTGATCAGTCATTCTCCCCCTTTTTGTCCATAATTTGACAAAGCTAAAAAATACGAACAACAGCTTTTTTGTCAATTAGGATCTATAGCTCTCCCTCAATAGCAACTCCCCCTGAATGTATCTTTGTAGCAGCGCTGGGGGTGGGAGCTTGATCTCCTTGATCAGGGCTTTTTACATGTAGCCACCCACACTTGTGTAGTTTGATCTTTCAATAGAGTGTGAGCAAACTCCTTAGCCAAATCAGATTTTCTAACCCAAATTGGAGTTGTCTTGGGAGGAGAAAAATTCTTCCGCCATTGCTTAGTCTTAGGTAGACGTTGCAACTTTTTGCAATGGGGACGAATGTGTCCTTTTAATCCACAATGGTGACAAGTGGATGTGCGTGCAGCTCGTGACACATTCTTTTTCTTTATACTACTCAACACATTATTTGTAAGTGCAGTATGTGGAGTAGTATGTGCAACACTTGAAACAAAAATTATTTTACCTTTAGTATTTGAAGAGGATGCACCATGATCATAACCAAGACCGCTTCTGTCAAAAGGAGGCTTCTGACTACATAAGATGTTTGTAAGAATCTTCGAACCAGTGTTCATCTTGTTTAGAGAGGCTTGCCTGACTTTTAGCTCAGACAGAGTGATCTTCAATCTCCCTTGCAGGTCTTGATTTTCAGCTTTCAGCATCACTAATGCTTCCTTCAGATTCACTATTTCTTTTTTAGCCTTCTCAAGTTTTTGACCATCAGTAGTCAAATTTTCAGCCATACAATTTTTCTGACTTTCCAAAAGCTAAATCTTTTCAAGCGCTTACTCTAAATCATTCTTCAAAGCAGAATTTTTTTTTATGAGCAGCCTTGTACTTGATAGTGATTTGTTACCATACTTGGTCATCTTGACACAATCAGCATAGGTGGCATGGTACAACTCTTCCCAATTTTTTTCTTGGTCTGATAACTCATCTTCATTATCTTCATCAGCATCACTGTCAGACATAGATTTAGCCATGAATGCAACAAACTTGCCATTCACATTATTAGAAGGATCATCCTCAGGATTTTCTTTTTCATCTTCAGAAGATTCTTCATCCCAAGTTGTATTTAGAGCCTTTTGCTTTGTAGCCTTTTTCTTGTTGGCACACTCATTAGCATAGTGACCATAGCCTTGGCATTCAAAACACTTTGTCCCTTTAGCAGAATCCTTCTTCTCAAATTTAAAATTCTTTTTATTGGCTCTCTTTGTCTTCATGTATTTTTTATAACACTTCATGAATTCAGCCATATCATCTTCAGCTTCAGATTCAGAATCAGACTCAATTTTTTTTACAGGCTTCTTTCTTGATTCTGATGTGGCTTTCAAGGCCATGCCCTTTTCTTTTGATTTGCCTTTATTCAACCTATTGGCTTCAAATGTCTGAAGGTTTCCAACTAGCTCATTCACCTTGAAGGTATCCAGATTCTTATTTTCTTCAATGACATCAACTTTAGAATTGACCTCAAAATTTTCTTGACAATCTTGTGTTTTGGTATTTCTTCTCCCAAAATGAACACAGAATTGACAATTTCATTCAGCTTGGCATAAAATTGATCAAAGGTCTCATTCTCTTCCATCACGATGGTTTCAAAATCTCTATTCAGCATTTGCAATTTAGATTGTTTCACCGTGTCTGTACCCTCATAGACTGTCTGTAAGACATCCCATGCTTCTTTTGCAGACTTGCAAGTAGAAATCCTTCTAAACTCATCAGCAGAGACTCCATTGTAAATGCAATTTACAGCCTTGTTATTGCAATTAGATCTATACTTTTCATCCTTAGACCATTCGGCTTTAGGTTTAGGAACAGTTTTTCCATCAACCACAGATGTTGGTCTAGAAAACCCATCTTCAACAATATCCCAGACATCATCATCAATGGATTTAAGGAAACCAATCATCCTTTGCTTCTAATAGGCATAATTAGAACCATCAAACAAAGGAGGCTTGGAAGTTGATGTCCCTTCTCTATTGAGCACCATTTTAGAAATCTTGTAGGATTAAACACAACAAAATAGTGCAACCCGCTCTGATACCAATTGAAAAAGTAGAGGGGTCTCCGGGATTTCTAGATTGGTCTACTCAAACAATCAACCCAACAGTGTGCAGAAATAAACAATATGCAGCGGAAAATAAATCAACAAGCACACACCATAAGGACACCAAATATAAGGTGGAAAACCCTAACCGGGTGAAAAACCACCGATCCGAACTGGATCAAATCAAGCACTATGAATCTCGCAATTACAAGAAACTCAGATATCCTCCCTAGATATCCCCTACCCAAGGACTGAAGTTACCTTGTGTCGCTTCACACTTCAACGACTTCACACCGTTGATTGCAACAGATCCAGACCAGCACTTGACTCCTCAAATCTTCTCGCAGGAAAAAAATCTTCTACAAAGGGTGTAGAAGAAGAGACTCTAGAAAACTTGGCAGCACAACTTCATAAAACTCTAGAGAAGAACTCTCTCAATAATAAACTCTAACTCAGCACTATGAGAGATGAGGTGTCTATATTTGCAATAGCCTTAGAACCCTTTAAATAACACTTGGTTCGTGCTTAAAGTTTCCTAACTTGATTAGGATGGAAATCAGCAGTTTGAGCACAAATAGATAATCAGGTTTCCAAATTCGTAACACTGTCTGCGCCAGGTTCGCTCGAGCAATCTCTTGGTTCGCTCGAGTGAACAACCCTCTGTTACAGAACTGGGCAAGACAGAACACTGTTCGCTCGAGCCAATGAAATGGTCGCTCGAGCGAACCCCCCTCTGGACTTGATCCGGAAATTCAGCATAAAAACTCCAGCAGACTTCTTCTAATCCCTTCAGACTTTCTTCTTCTGAGTCCTTCGAATCTTTTAACTTCAAAGGCCTTAACAAATAAAACATTATAACTCAAAGACCCAGAGTTTTGTCTAACCCATGAATTTAGCCAACACTAAAAAACCTAACAGAACCCTTCTCTAACTTGTAATGGATATATGAACAGAGGAGGAGAAAATCATTCAAAGTAAGTAAACTCTTGATTGGCTTTTCCACATCCGACCTTTCTACCCCTTTAGATATAATGTGGAAACTGTGGACTATAAGAATGTCAGCTTTACTGTATTGGGATGTGGGAGGGCAAGATAAGGTAAGGGACTTACATGTGAAAACCCTAACCCTAACCTCAATCACTTGGTCCACCTCAGCGCCACGTGGGATTGGTCCACAAATCAGTCTATATAGTCGGTCCATATGGACTTAGGGCATGTTTGGTAACCATCCTCAAGGAGGATTCCCCTTAATCTTTCCTCCCAGTCAAGGAAAATCCAGGTTTGGTAATTTCCCTCACCCCACGTTTTCTTCTCTGAAGACTTTGAGATTCTGTGGCCGGTCTGACCTCCCCACAGCGGAATGGATAAATCATCGATTTTAAAAGCGGACTATTTAAACCGTTTCCTCTCCAGCGAAGAAAATCGATCGTGCCCTACTTGTGAGAGAGACGATCTCCTCCCCAAGTGAAGCCGCTCCATCTCCTTCCTTTGCATCCTGCAACGCCGCCTACTCCGGTTTGTACATAAGTCTGTCTCACTCTCTCCCTCTCCCTCTCTCTCTCTAGCCAAAATCCAACATACCAGAACTCCCTCTCTCTCTCCCAAATCCAGAGCTCCCAGCTTTCTCTCTCTATAAACCCAGCCCCAATGTGAAACCCCTTTTCTATCTCACCCAAACCTAACACCGAAACCCAGCCCCTCATCTTTTGTTCTAGCCCCATTTCCATTTCTCTGTCGCCTAGCCCTATTTGCAAGGATCATCAGAATCTGATGCCATTTGTTCATCAGAGATCTTGGGTTGAATTTGGGTTTTTGGTTCTTCTACTTAAATTTGGATATGAATGAATTTGTGCTTAGGGTAATTGCTTTCTCATTATTGGAAGCCATCTAGTAATGTGCCTTGGTAGAGCTACATTTTGTATCTTAAATCTGACTCGATGTTTGTGAAGTCTCCCTGTCCCAATTTAATTGCTCTCTTAATTCTTATCCTGTAAACTGATGAAGTCTCATTGAATATCTTTTGTGGGAAGGTGTTTTGAGGAGATAGAAAGAATTGTTTTTTTTTTTTTATATATATCGTTGTTGGTGGAGAAGTGAAGGTTCAGAAATAAATATATTGAAGTGACCATTTGTTTCCTCACTCTTGATGACAAATAGTTTCTCATCTTCTTCCCTATGAAAGTAAATTCCACCATATGGGTAACTTTGATGGTTTTCCTTGTTGGCCGTACTCCTTCCCGCATTATCTTCTATGCCCCCTCTCCTACCATTCCACTTTCTTATGTAAAAATGATTTGGAGGTGTTTCTGTCTCTAATAAAATGTTGCCCTTTTCTTTGGTAGGGTCTCATCTAAATGGCAAAGCTCAGCAAGGCCCAGAGATTTCTAAAGTAAGTTTCCACATACATGTCCTTTTTTGCCCTTTTCCCATTTTTATAGATATTTGTGTTCTTACAAAGTTATGAGTAAAATAGTCTTTTCTTTATAATATTACATTGTTTTATTTGAAATCTGACTTAAAATGAATGCAATGATGAGTAAGGATCTCCTTTGTCGCTCTATATATAAATTTTGGACTAATCGTACTTTAATTTTTTTTTTAATTCGTTGTGACTTTAATTATCATTTCGTACATTTGTTGTGCATGTAATTGCAGTCTGTGGTATGTTAACCCAAATTTAGGATGTTTGTTGAATTGTGAGTAGCGTGGATATTACACTTAAATAGCATATAATTGCAATCTGTTGTATGTTTAACCCAAATCAAGGATGTTTGTTGAATTGAGGGTGGCGTGGATATTGCACTTATGTATATTTATGCTTTGTTCTACCAAGAAAAAGAGAAAATAAAAAAGAAGAAAAAACGTTCTTGTGTATTCCTTTTCTCATTCTAGGCAATGGTTGTTGTTGTTATTTATCACCACCACCACCACCACCATCATTTTTTTGCTATGTTGGGCTATTGGTCAGGACTCGGGAGTGATCGTTTTATCTTGAGGACCCAAGGGACAGGGATCGATCTCTGGGCATGTGTGTGAAACTAATGTTCCAACACCACTCAACCATGAGTATGGTAACGGCATATTAGATTAAAGACTTAAAAAGTATAACATTGAGATAGCAAAAGACACAGCATGCGAAGGTATAAGAGCTAAATAATTGCACAAAAACAACAAATTACATAGGAGCAAGTAAAGCAACATCTCTATCCACCCCCAACTTTGCTAAAGAATTTGCCATTCCGATTGCCAACCTATACATGTGGCGAAACCCAACATTCATAGATGAGTCCAAAGACTTGATTTCATCAAAAAGGAATTGAAAATTCCAAGGGCCCTTATCCAAACAAATCATCCGGGATATTGCATTTGAAGAATCACTTTCCACCACTACATTCTGACAGTTATGAGAAGAATCACTTTCCACCCCTACATTCTGATGGTCAATGGTTTTTACTTGATATGATTAGCAACTTATTGTTTTTGTTCTGTTCTTCTTTTGGAAATGGTAAGGAGTGAATCGCATTAAGAATTATAGCATACAAAGGCATGCTTGGTACTGACTAAGAACAAGAACCAGCAAAGAAAAGAGTCACTATCAGAAGCCAAAATTCCCATACACTGATTACTGGATATAGCACGGTAAATGGTTAGAGATCGAGCCTTAATTACAACGTCATATGGTGAAGCGGACTTAGTTTTCAACGTCATCTATTATAGCATACAAAGGCATGCTTGCTACTGACTAAGAACAAGAACCAGCAAAGAAAAGAGTCACTATCAGAAGCCAAAATTCCCATACACTGATTACTGGATATAGCACGGTAAATGGTTAGAGATCGAGCCTTAATTACAACGTCATATGGTGAAGCGGACTTAGTTTTCAACGTCATCTATTATAGCATACAAAGGCATGCTTGCTACTGACTAAGAACAAGAACCAGCAAAGAAAAGAGTCACTATCAGAAGCCAAAATTCCCATACACTGATTACTGGATATAGCACGGTAAATGGTTAGAGATCGAGCCTTAATTACAACGTCATATGGTGAAGCGGACTTAGTTTTCAACGTCATCTATTACTTTTTTTTAATCAGTAACTTGCATCTATTGCTTTCAAGCTATACCGACCAAAGAACAACCATGAAGGGGCAGCCCCATAAAATATACTTTCTTCTGAAGAAGGACCCACAAAGCCAACTCCTCGAATAGAGATATAGTCGATCCAAGCATTCACTGAATGAATTCCAAGTAGTTGGAGAAAATAATTCCATATTGCATTAGCAAACTAGCAATGAATAATCATATAGGATAAGTGTCCTATTCGAGAAGAAAAAATCAGAATAGTTGT
Organism: Umbellularia californica; assembly: GCA_028538565.1. Classification (NCBI taxonomy): domain Eukaryota; kingdom Viridiplantae; phylum Streptophyta; class Magnoliopsida; order Laurales; family Lauraceae; genus Umbellularia; species Umbellularia californica. The sequence continues at coordinate 74,227,157 of JAPQWN010000006.1, read as the reverse complement.
AGTTAAACAATTATAAAGAGAATATTATTTGTTGCAGCATATACACATTTGTGCCACACCGATGCTGATGTGATTGAAATATACCAGGGGGATATTTGAATTTTTCTACTTTTTTCTTGAATGGTGAATTTTATTAAAAAAAGGCTTAATAGTACAATATAATTATACCGAAAAGTGCAGGGCTGAAAATGAATGCCCCCCCCAACCCACCCCCCCCCCCCCCCCCCCCCCCCCCCCAAAAAAAAAAAAAAAGAAAAGAAAAGGGAAGAGTGAGGAAAGCAAACCAGCATCAGACGGATGGCAAAAAGCTTCCACACTATAGCTAAGGCCAACAAAAAACCAACCAGAGCTATACAAAATACTAAACAAAAGTACAAGAAGGGGCCACTCTAACGGAGAGCCACGTCCTTCCTATTAAAAATAATGAAGTAAGATGGCATGCCAAAAAATCCAATGAGCAACGTTGACTCTCATCCGAGAATGTCTTCTAAGGAGGTAGCTTTGCCATCAAAGCATCCTTGGTCTCTCCCAAATCGTCCAAAGGATAGCAAAAATAAAAATAAAAATAAAAGACACCACAAGCTTTCCAAGCTTCTATAATCCTCATTTACCAAGAATTCTAGTAAAATTACCATGACAAAGTGAATATTTGGTTTCCTTGTGTATTTGGTAGTGGAAAAATGCTGATGTTTATGGAAGAAGAAACTTACTGTTGGATATTATTGTTCTCCTTGTTTATAATTAGGAAAATAGGATTGGGGAAAGAAGACTACTACTTCTGGAAGCAAATAGGGAAGTCTTTGCTTTGCACGTACGCGCTGTACGGTGTTGCTATGTGGTGGCAGGAAAACTCTCCTCTTGGTTGGTGGAATTTTAAGTATATACCCAAGGTAAAGCTTACATTTATTTCTAATACAAATGCATTCCTCACATAGCTAAACTGCCCTCTTTCTAGTGTTGAACAACCACTAACGTACTTTTAAACTGGAATCTTTTTAGTATGTAGGCATATAATAATGCTTTAATCATATTAGCTGCTTGAGCCTTTTAAACAAGCTTCTTCATCATTTGCACTGGACTTTTGATGAAACCCAAGACTGAAGATGGAAGTTTCTCAATATCTATGGAAAGCATCTTTAACTTCGTTTTTTCAGACCCCGAAAATAAGATGCAGAACTCTATATGTTTTACATGCTTTAGATTTCATTGTTTGCTAGCGTGGATCTCCCTCTTATCAGAAGTGTCAATTAATGGCTCTGCTCCATATCTCTCGCACTCCTCGTTTCTGGGAGTTTGTTAACCAGTTCATCCTTCTGTGTTTGGACAAGCCTGGAACCTTCTGGAACAACCATTTGGGAAAGTTCTGCCACCGCAGTCTCTATATTTACTTCCATTTTAAACTTTATCAATGACTATCAGTGCAGGATTCCAGGATCTGTCTTCATACAACCTCTGCAGCAGATGTTAAATCTCTGAATACCCAGATCTTTCATAATGGTCCCTTGCCATTACAATATTAAGGCTTCTGATCAAGTTCCAGTCTTAATAGTCACTCAAGATAAATAGTAAATACCCTAATGCTTTGGGAAGATTGGCTAGTTTGCACATTCCTATCCAGTTGCACTTCCCTATTCTTGGACAACATGCTTGATACAATGCAATATGCAAGTGTTTATGTTGGGTGGAGATTTCCTTTCGTTGGTTATCAAGCTTGGGGCTTCTAAAAGCAGTTTAAGTGTAACAGAGGAGCTTATGAAAAATATTAGCTATGGGGTTCAAAATGGCTCAAGAGTGGGGTTTTGGGAAACTATGTGGCGTGGTTGTGATTTTCTATGATACTATTAAGGTGTCTATCAGTATTATTAGGGTGTCTTGAGTTACAATGCACTTTGATTGATTGCTGAGAGAGTAGTTTGCATCCCCCTTCCCTCCCTCCTTGCACTTTGATAGTTGGATCCCCTATCTTTAACCTATCTTTCACCTTTATCCGAGAATGAAGAGACAGTCCCTTACTTGAATTGTTGATGTTGTTTTGGAATACCGGGATATAGAATAGATACAAGAAGAAAAGGTCAAAGTGGAATCTCATAGGCATGTTACAATGTGGTATCTAAGGTTAGATTTCACTTCACCCGTCTAGATGGATCTCCCGATATAACTCGGTTGAGGGTGGGTTGTTTTCACTAGCTAAACCCTAAACCCTAAATTGAGGAATATTAATGAAGCCTATTTATTATTAGCCCATCCATAGTACAAATTAGAGCCCATTTACTCTTGTTTCATCTATAACGTTAAAAAAAATTCCTTAAATATCTAGAGTCGTAGAAGTGCAGATTAGTTTCTTATTATTCAATGAGCATCTTGTATTTCATAGAATTTGGGGGCAATATAATCCTTACAGAGGCCACCCCACCCAACTTTCAGGCATCAAGATACGAAACTAATCTTCACTTCTATGACTCCAGATATTTAAGGAATCTTTTTCCATTCTAGATGAAAGAGAGTAATTGGGCTCTAATTCGTATTATGGATGGGCTAATAGGTAGGCTTAGTTGATATTCCCTAATTTAGGGTTCAGGGTTTAGCTAGTTTAGCTAGTGCAAACAAACCAGCCTCAACCTATCCATCTAGAGGGGTGAAGTGAAATCTAACCTTAGATACCACGTTGTAACATGTCTATGAGATTCCACTGCGACCTTTTCTTCTTGCATCTATTCTATATCTCGGTATTCTTGAACAACATCAACAATTCAAGAAAAGGGACTGTCTCTTAATTCTCAGATAAAGGCGAAAGATAGGGGGTCCAACTATCGTACAAGTGGGGTGACTTCTCTATGAACTGAGTGCTTACTGCTTACCTTAATCTTTAAGGTGTCATTTTTGGTATTTCCTTATCACTTCTCTTCGACTACAGGTCGCATACCAAGGGAGGGAGGGAGGAACTTTGTGGTTTTTTTATTCTGTTTATGTTCCTGTTCCTTGTGTATATTTATGTGGTCTCCATACTATGCATAGGGAGCTTACCATGGTCCTGAGGTGTCATTTAGGCATTTCCTTGTTATTATTTGTCTTTTACTATAGGCAGGGCTGCGAAAGAAATAGGTTTCGGATTGTCCGGTAGAAATTTGGATATGAATCCATCCATATATGGTCCGGAATATTTGGAATTGGATCTGTGTACATTCTAACTAGAGGATCCTGATCTAGGATGATTACATTTACATATTAAAAATATATAGCTCTTGTGGGCCTCCTAGATAGCTTGAGTTATATTCATATTTGAGACTCTCCTTCGGTTTAATCATATACAATTTAATAGCCCCTCTTGTATATCTAAAAGATTTATTTTTGAAGCTATCCAATTATACTAATGCACTCCATATCTTATTTTGGATCCAAAATAGAACCAGATCCTTTTTTATTATTATTATTTTATTTTAATAAATTGATGTTGGATCTGGATACAACATAGCTTTTGTGATGGAATTGGATTTGGATGCTGATCCACAAAGATAGATCCAGATCTGGTTCTATAAAAGATGGATCTGGGTCCGGATCCAACCCGTTTGCATTCCTAACTAGAGTCACACACCTTTGTTTTATGAAAAGAGTGGTTTTGATAACTGTAATTAGATTTATCTGCTTTGCTTTAGGAAGAGAGAAACTCCCTCCCTCTCTCTGGGAGGAACTCCTATGTTCCTTTTCCTTGTGTAAGGTTTTTTTTTTTTTTTTTTTTTTTGATAGAAAGAAGATTCATTTATTAAAGTTGGAAAACAGCATAGGCCTGAGGTATGACCTCAGGTTTACATAAGTAACCAAAAGCAAACTAGACATAACAACATTGAATTCCCAAAAGAACTGGTTCTGCAGCCAAGTAGTTCTGGCTCGATGTCATCCACAGCGAACTCATGTTTTTAGGTGGAAGATACATCTTCCCCAGGGTTGTTGCTAGCTTGGCCTCCCTGTGGGTTGTTGTCTGCATTGGAGTTTATAGATTCCTGTGTACTGGGAGATGCCTGAGTGTCCGGAGGGTGATTGAAAAAAGAGCTGGTATAATTTGGAGCTCTCTCTTCATCCTCATTCAGTGCAGCCCTTATGTGAGGCGGGAGTGAAGCCCTCTCCTCTGTGACACTAGGAAGGTTGTATTTGGTCAGCAGATCTGTGACTGTGTTTGCTGTGCGCTTGCAGTAGTTGATTGACCAAGTGTTTAACAATGTCAACATGTGCATTGTCCGCTGCCGAAGAGGCATTAGATCCCAGGATAAGTGTTCTGAGTTCTGGACAATCCCCCTCAATCTGTATAGCTGATGCATCCATTTCATTTGCATGCAAAATGCCCCTTTGTAACACCAGAAGTTCTGTCTCAAGGGATGCTTCGCACATACCTCTGCTGCGTATGCCATTATCATGTTGCCATATGGAATGCGTATCAGTCCACCTATCCCGGCCTTGGCAGTGTCGTTTTTGAACGAGCCATCAAGGTTCAACTTGAGCCCTGGAAGAGGAGGTATCCACCCGTCCGGTGATGCCGCAAGATTTGAGCCTGGTCCTGCATAGAGATGAGATAAATTCCATTCAAGGAGTGAGTTTACAGTTTTAGTGAGGACATATAGAGGATTCACTGGGTTATATTGGAAGATATATTGATTTCTGATTTCTATAGGTACCAACATAACGAAATCCCCACCCTACGATCGGATTCCAATGCAAGATTCTAAAACCAGAAAGCTATTGATGTGCTAGTGGAAGGTTTCTGTAACGAGTTTGGGAGAAGGTCCCAAACTAACTGAGCAAAGGAACAGGATGTGAAGATGTGATCCACCGTTTCATCTTCCCATCTACAGATAGGACGGGGTCAATTGCAGAGTTCCATTTGGCCAGTCGTGCTCTGGTTGGTAACCTATCAATCAATAATCTCCAACAGAAGAGCTGCAGTCTGGGGGGGATATTCATCTTCCAGACCAGGCGCCAGGGCAGGTCAGGCCCCATCGGTCGCGGTAGCAGATGCTTATACAGAGTCCTGAATCTGCATGAACCAGCAGGTTCGTCACGCCAGCAGCGCAGATCTTGTCTGCCTAGAGGAATCTTCAAAATTTCATAAACTACCTCTTCTGGCCACAATTCCCGGAGCAAGCCTTTATTCCAGCTTAGACCAGATTGTGTAATCTGAGTCAACTCTTCGACCCTCATGGATGACAGATTAGGGAGGCTGGGTTGTGCCGAGGTCGCTATAGTATCTGCTGAACATAGTAGACATTCTCCCAGATGGCCCACCCTAGGGACCCATTCCTCAGTCAGGGCCTGGACATTAGCACCGGTGCCTATCACCTGTTTCTGATTGGTGAAAATAGTGTTTTTGTACATGAGAATGGCCTTCCAAGTTTTTGAATCACCCTTTTTGATGGTGCATCTATCCAGGGATTGTCTCCTCAAGTATTTTTGTGCTGGAATTTTGCCCGCCAAGCTTTATCCTGTGTTAGTAGCCTCCAAACTAGATGAGTTGGGCTTGCTTGATTTTCTATGTTATCATCTCTGACGCCCAAACGACCATTAGGTTTAGTGACTGTGTTCCAAGCAACAGGGCACCATCACCACCATTTTGCGTTCCAGACCACAGGAATGATTTCTGGGCAGCGTTAATCTTTTTAATGTGGTCCTTTGGAATGATCTGTTACCCAGACCAGTAATGAGGAATGGGTGCCAGAATTGATTGCAGCAAGGTACGTCTTCCAGCTATAGAGGGGGCTTTACCTCTCCAATGGTGGATTCTTCTATTGATTCTAGAAAGAATGACCACCCCTGGTTCTGATGATCCATGTCCTAGGCCAATCATCTCCCCTAGATATTGGATTTCCTTGTGTAAGTTAATGTGGTCTCAATTCTATAAATTGGGAGCTTTCCATGATCTTAAGGTGTCATTTTGGCATTTCCTTGTTTTATCACTCTTGTATTACAGGTCACACGCCACTGTTATATGATGAGAATTGTTTTGATAAAAATAATCAAGTTTATCTCATTTGCTTCAGGAAGAGAAAGACACTGTCATATATGAGCGTGTGAACTATCCATACCCCGGTGACAAAGAGGCAATGGATGCATTTATTGCAAGTGGAGGTTTGCGTGGCACTGCCATTGGACCCCAAGGATTCTTCGATCCTAGAGAAGATTCCGAAAACTACCACAAGGAATGGCAAAAGAAGAGATATGAACAAGAAGCTAAGAAGCTGTGGTTCCGCATGAAGAATGAGGTCATATCTGAACTCCAAGAGAAGGGATTCGAGAATGAGTGATTGTTGTCATTAACTTTGTGACTAGCCTCTTTGCCCCACTTTGAAAGAAATCCATATTGCCATGTTGAGGTGAGTTTTTGACTCCATGTATTGTATGAAAAAAGATCCTATTTTCAACTACTATGTATAATTTTGGTGGCTGTTTCTTGCTGGTGTTTTCTTGAAGTTCTTGTTGAGTTTTTTCTGTCTTGTATGGTGCCCCCTTCTTGTTTTACACCTGGCATGACCTAGGCAAGTAAGATTCTAGTTCTTACATTACCTAATAATGCAACCCATGTAATGTTCATGGGGGCCCTGTTGTGCGATGAAATAAAAGGGGTCTGTGGAAGCCACCACACAAATTTGCTCCACTGGGACGTCTGTAGCCTTCTTATTGCAAAATTTTGAACTGCCAACAGTTGTTGCCTGAGACTGGACTGCTAACAATGGTGTATGGAGTCGATTTTTAGTACAAAGCCGAGTCGCAATCCACTTGTTTGATTCAATCTGTCAGCCCCATCAAAGAGCCAAGTGTTGCATGAGCTGTGCAAGAGTTTTCCTCTCTTCTTCCCTTTTTTTTTTTTTTCTTCTGGGTTGGGGTGAATGGTTTGATCTATCCACCCACACCATAATAAGAAACAGAAAGGTTGCTGTCGATTTTGGTTTCATCCTTTATTTTAGAATGAGGATTACCATTCTTCTATTCATGTGCAAATAAGGAAAGCCATGTTAGTGTCCTTCCCTCACCCTATGGAGAGGGATGGATGCATATGAATGCCCCCATTGTTATGCTTTGAGCCTGATGCAACATATATCAAGTATAATAAAAATATAACAAAAAAGCATTGGCTTTATACATGATTAATATGATTGTCGTAGGGAAATTTGGCAAGGGTCCATGTAAGAGAAATCATTTATTTGGAGCAGCTTAGATTTTTAATAGGTGGGTCCTATCATAACGCGCACGAATCTCTAGGGGGAGGGGGGTATTCCATGCTAAACTCAGGCAACTAAGATCCTCCTAGTGGAAGTATGGCAAACGTTTTGATTTTATTAAAATATTGCTATGTTTTCTTTTCCAGATTTTTTTTGTCCCTGGCTGTCTTGACAATTGTCATACGTTCGAAGTACCAACAAAATTGAAGTTTATAGAATAAATTGATTTTTATGAAGAAATTAGTCTTAAAGTCCAATTAAACAGATAAGTAAAGAAAAACATAAAAACAACTGCTGAGGGTGTGTACATTTTTTTACCAAAATACCTATCACATTGTTCATGGTTTTTTTTTACACTCCACAACTTTCACTTTCCTGTGTTTGAAAGCCTAGTTTTGAGATGTGCAAGTTATCTTCCAAGAAGCTGCAAAATATCAAACACTTGTGCTTACTCAAACTCACTCATCACAATTCACACACCTCTCTTTCTATTGGACTTAAGCCCAAATTTCTCTTCAATGATCTGCCACAAATCAAATGATTAATTGTGCAGAAACCACAATATATTTTCCCCATATGTAAATTCAAGGGCATATATCTAGGCATGAAACGTGGGCTTCTGCTTGTACACACAATTTTTTCCTGCAGGCGGACCACATCCTGTCTACATGTGGTTGAGCTGAAAAGGAAGCATGCTACATGTGATCCAACACTAGTGGAGTATTTGTGTGCCTATGGAGGTGGTGGAAATTTTCTCTTGCGGGAGCACGCATTTGGACCGTAATTGAAGGCAGGACCCACCCTGAATTTCACCGGATCTGCGTGACAAACTTTATGTGTATGATATGTTGTAGGGTGGGATCATCAACCAAAGTCCAAAGGTGAGCTAGTTGCCCTTTGGTACAATATATAGCACAAAGGCAGCATAAGATTTTAAAGCTCATCTTGATTTCTGTGAAATTCTTTTACAATATTCTAAAAAGATTTTATAACGTAAGTTGATGGGATGAAACAGTATCTCCCTATTGCAGGATCCCGACTCTCTTAAGAAAATCCAAAATCTACAGAAGTATCCAAAATTTCGGGCAAAGATCTCTGATTCCTTTTCCACTAGAAGTCAAATTGGAAAAATGCATGCAAAGGTATCAGCAACTCATATATCTTTTTTCAGCCCTGAGAAACAGCCAATTTAATGTGCTCCCTGCCTTTTTTAACACTTCTGCTATCAGGATACCACCTTTCTAAGGGAAGAAGAACTGAAAGAGACAGACACTGCAGTAATTGCAGTTGTAGGTCCGGTCTTTATCCACTCTCTGAAACCCACTAGGAATAAGATCGGACAAGACCTTAGACTTCAAAAACTTTTAGATCTTTACAGCCCTCAACTTTAAGACAGTAGTTACTTCAAAAGGTAAAAATAAAGCATGGAAAAACTCATGTATTCTAATGGCATCTAAGACTACCATTTATTTTTCCATGGGATAGGTTATAGTCATAATTTCAATCTTATGTGTTTCGGAGGATTCCGGATCCTCTATTGTAGTTGATACAATGCCCACACTGAGTTGAGTAATCAAGGTGTACCACGTCAATATAAAATCATACACACATGCAGTTGCTCTTCATTTGAACTTCAATATCACGTGGATTTTGTATCAATGTAGTAATTGGTCCACTCACGATGAACGTGCATCAACTGTGATAGAAGATCCAGAATGCCCTTCGAAAGATTTATGAAATATAGAACATTTAAATAAAATATTGAGATTCTTGTGAAAAGTTAGGCTTAGATTTTGATTAAACGAATATACAAAGAAAAACATATAAACATGGGCTGGTGTCATACATTTTTTTTTTACAAAAATACCCAGACTAGTGATATCTTTACCAATTATCCATTTCTGCAAGAAACCTGCAACTCCAATCTTAAATTCTCTAGCCTTGTGGCTCTCTGATTCCATCACAAGTGGTCCACTTGGTCTATTGTTTGGTTGAATCCTCCATAGAGGATCATGTTGCCATGGGAAAGGTACAAAAAATCAATTACTTCAAGAAATAGAAGGGGGCTTTTCTATTCAGTCGATCAGAATAGGCCCGTGAGGCTGACAAGGAGATAAACCAAAGTTTCCTTTCATGAAATAGGAGAAGATGTTTTTAGTCAATCCATCATTATTGGACCTCACCCATTTCCCCTTTATATGAAAACTTGCAATCCAAGGCATTCATCCCAAACCCCTAAAATTCCCTCCATCTCTCCCTATCTCAATCCTGCATAATTCAAGTGTAGAACCCACCTTAGAAACTCAATCGTGAATAAATCATGTTAGAAATCTCTTTTTCTTACTTTCTGTCTTTGGGTTCACACTTGGATTTGGTAGGATAAACCAAGGAAATAAAAAAACAAGGCAAAAAAGACATAAATAAACGTACAAACAACTCAATTGTTCTATAATTTTTTCTTCATAAATCCATTTAATCAAGCCTAGGCTGACCAATGAAATTTAGTAAGGTCTCATGCAAGAAGAGACCATATTGTAGAGCCCCACAAATTTCTACAAGAAAGCACTTTGCATGCACAATCAAGCTACCTTGGATCCTCCACAAACATTGTCTATATTTTAAAAGTATTGCTATACTTTTTTTTTTTTTTTTGTAGGCTGATGTTTTATTGACAATTGCTATTTGTTCAAAACAAAGTGGAACATAATAGAAACAAATTAGAAAAATTGAATAAAAATATTTAAAATTTATTTATTAAAACACATTCTACACTAGTCCCTATTATTTATTGAAGAATGCTTTCATACCACCAAGCATACCCAAAATAGAAACTAGTTGGCCTATTTGAGGCCACCTTTGCTTCATGTCTCACTCACTCATATCACACAACCATCAATGATCTGTTATACACTGTAGGGTTGATTATGGAGAAAACGTAATATATATTTCACACAAGTAAATCCAAAAGCATATTGTGGCAAGATGGTTAGAAAGAACAGAAATATCAGCCCCATCAGATATTCCTATCTTGGCCTAAATTTAATAATTCTACAACTATACAATTTTGCGAGATTAAAATCTGACAGTGAAGATTGAATGGATTTGTCAAATTGAATGGGTAGCTGATCAAATGTGGACCCAGTGGGCCCAACATGTGATCCACCATTAGCTGAATATTCCCTTACAGATAGGGAAGAATCCACCAAAGGTGAGCTAGTTGATACTGGTATATACTACGAAGTCAGCATAAGATTATAAAACTCATCTCATGTTCTGTTATATGCTTTATAATACTCTTGCTCTTAGAAACTCCAAAATTCACAAAATTCCTGATTCTTCCCTCAAAAGATCTCTGATTCCTTTTCCACAAGAAGACAAATGAAATGCATGCAAGACTCTGCAACCCATTTTAGCCCAAATTAAAAGCAAAATCAAACCCACCCAAACAAAACAAACAGCCATTTTTTTCTGGTCCCCAGCTTCTCAGTCCTCGTATCAGGATACCACCTTTTATGGGACGAACTGAAAGAAACAGACATTGCAGTCTACTCTCTCTCAAAAACCCATAGAGGAAAAGATACCTGCTACACTTGATAATCTCGTTTCTCCTGCCATACTAGTAGTAGAATATGGAAAACTGTTTCAAACTTGAAATTTACAGCCCTCAAACTTGAAAACAAAAGGCATGTTAAAAACAACAAGACAAGGAAAAATAAGCACAACCCAGATCACATGTCTATCTCTCTGAAACAAATCCCTTCTCTTTCCTTCCACTGTTCCACAGAAGTCCTGCATTTCAAGGTGAATCTTCAGTTAAACTTAAAACCATAAACACCAGACAAGCTCAAAAATACCTACCCAAGAAACGAATAAATAAAACCATGCCTTTCTAGTATATGATAAAAAAAAAAAAAGGATTACTTCCCTTTAATCAGAATTTAGGCTACATCTAAGAAAGATTTTATCCTTTCAACAACAAGAGACGCCAGGTTTGATCATGGGGGTCAAAAACTCAGAATCCAGGCTTTGAAGTTTAATGTTATATAGAGGGGCAGTTTTGAGATTCTCATACTGACAGAAATGATTGTTTTGCAGGAAAAAATTTAGGTGGTCATACGTAAATCTCTCCAAAACGCCTGAAGGAAAATAAATGCTCGACTGATGAGCTGCAGAAATAAATGCATTTCGACAAAATGGATACCCAGATCGGAAATGAATGCAAGCAGGGCTGACTCCATCGTCTGATTGAAGAGCAGACAGTTACATCAAATCAGAAACGTATGTTAAGTAATAAAGAATCATGCGGTTTTTTTTTTTTTTTTTTTTGCCATGAAACAGAGTTACTGAAACTCCTCTTAAAAACACCACATAGATAGGATGTTGAACGCCTGAAAGGTAATAAAGAGGGAGACAAAAATGGATCTGTGATGACCATAGAGAAATGCAATTCAATTGAAATGAAAACTGTGAAAAAAATGGAGTCTTGGTATCTTGAGATCCCCTGAGAAACTCAAATCAGGAACATGAAAGACTGGGATGGTATGTTCTTCAGAGAAACCGAATGATGATTACCAAAAGAAATAGAAACTCCCACCTTGTAACAAAAATGTATCAATCGAACAAAAACGCCAAAAACAGAGACCTAGATCACATTAGAATTAGAAACCGTGAAAAATAAAGAAAGGATCTTGTACGCATCAAAATCCCAAACAATTTCTCCAACGGACATGTTACTCTGCTTCACAAATCCCAAGAAAACCAACCCAAAAAACTCGCATCCTGCAACGAAAATCTATCAATGGAACTATAAACAAAACCCCCCAAAAGGAAGAGGCCTTTATGTCATAAAAAACTGCAGAAGAAAGGTCTTCAGATCTCTCGAGATCAGATGATGCACCAAAACGAAGAACCCAGAAATTAAAAGAAAAACCCAGAAAGACCCACATCTTAGAATGCCCTGAAAAACCCAAAACCAAAGGAAAAGAAGAAAAGGGTGTTGTAATCAGAAGCAACAAACCCTAACCTGATGGTTGAATTAGCGCCCCATCTTCCTCCGGCTTGCAATCCGGCGGATTATCAAAGAGCGAAAGCGAGAGCTGCTTGTGGGCGACGACGATGTCGAAGAGGATGAGACCGGAGCCGGGGTCGTCGACGATGATGTCCTTGACCGGCAGCCAGAGGAAGAGCTCCTCCTGGGAGAGGCCAACGAGGTCGGTGAGCGCGGCGTAGCTTAGGTTGGCCCGGACGACGCTGTCGAAGAAGACCCTCGTCTCGAATTTGACCAGACACGGCCGGTCCAGGAACACCTCCAGCCGCCCCGACTCGTCGATGGTGTACGAACGGACCGCCTTCGGGAGGAGGCCGGCCGGAAGCCCCTTGCTGCGGAGGAGGTCGTGGATCGAGGACGGCGGAGGAACGTCGGGATCGGAGGCGGAGAGGGAGAGGATGGAGAGGAGGAGAAGCCCTATAAACCCTAGAGAAGAAGGCTTGGGTTTTGCCATTTGAAGGAAGGAGAAGGGGATACAAAGAGAGAGAGAGGGTTAGGGTTTTGACTTTTGAGAAGGGTTTTAGAGAGAAGAAGATCTAATGGGAGGAGAGGAGAGTGTGAAGGAGCATGAGGAAGAATCCAAGGAGGGAGGGAAAGATGACTGCTTGAGTACTGTTTTAAAAGAGATGGGGGGTTGTCTGAGAGTGAAATTACTAGAATGCACATGGAGGGGTAATTTGTAGTTTATCAATGGAAATTTGATTTTTGTGTGAGGAGGGTTGCATAAGTTGTCAATTCCGTTTCGGTCATTATTTTGATCTCCCGTCTATGATGGGATATTTTAAATCTTCAAAATTTCGATAAAATTTTTTGGAGTAACATTTCGGAATAATAAAAAATTAAATATATATAATAGAAAAATATAAATTATGCATGTTTCTTGATATGAATATTGAGAAAAAATATAAAAAGATAGTGAAAATTATACTACAAACCAAAATGGACCGAAATAGACAACCACAATGGACCAAAATGAACAACTGAAATTGATTGGAAGAACAATTGGTTCTCTTTGCCCCCATTCCGTTTCGACCGATGGATTGGAACAAAAAATTTCAGCTACTTTGGCCAAAATAAAATGGAATTGACTACTATAGAGGGTTGCGATTTATATATATTTTTATTAGAGTCCAGAATCCTTGTTTATTTCAGTCTATCCCTGAGCGCCACTTGAATAAAATGTCATCTTTGCTTTCTTCAAAAATGGTTAAAGATATAAATCCGGTTTCAAAAGTGTTGGATTAAGTGAAAGTGGTTTAAGGTGAGAGGGGTGTCTATATGTTCAAACTCCTACTTATATTTGGCTCATTTAAATGTGGTATCTAGTGAACCTCAAACTTGCATCCAATGCAAGTAAACTTCATCCGATTCGCTTGCCTTGTTCGTAATGCATTTAACTAGTTTAACTGGCTTAATCTGGCCCAACCTACTGAAGCCTTTTCAAGTATTATGGCTAAATTTGAGTTTTGGCTGTTGGCAAAAAAGCTTAACACAAGCTTGGCGAATTCCCTTTACTGAAAAAAGAGGAAAGAAAGCGCCTTCCATGGCATGATAGCCTTTGAAAAATCGAAGATTGCCATGAAAAAAATCATTTTTCACAAAATATTAACCATCCATTAATGTCTGTAAGATGAGCAATTCTAAGAATTGAGCTGCATGATAAAATGCTTGAGGTCATCAATTAGTACCTTAATTTCCACCACAATTATTTGTTATGTGGGTTGACCAATGACTTATTTAAATGCAGGTCAGATTTTTCTAATCCATGACTGATGCATATACTATAGTTCAAGCTATGCAGATTAAGGCAAGTTGGGTATGGGATGGGATAATGGAGTCAGAATTTTTCATCCCAGTTAGAGAGGCTGTCAAAATTTTTTTTTTTTTTTTTTTTATGAACATTGTTTTTGGTTTTGTCTCAATGTAGGAAACTATAAATACTTGAAAGAAAGCTATTGTTGGTATATGTTTGAATAATAGTGAAGAATAAAAAAAATGCAAAATAAAATATCTTATTGTTGAAATGAATAAAAAACAATGTTTCTATTAAAAAGGGCTTGGCACAGAAAATGCACTATTGCTTATGCAATGTGTTCGATGGTCTAAATTGAGAAGTGATCAGAATTTTGTACTTGTTATCAGCACTTAATGATTTTTCTTGGTTAGAATTAAGCCATTCACTAGTCCAACCTGCACTACGATACCTCTTTCCAAAATACACAACCCCCTTTTGGCCTAAACAAGTTAGACCATGGAGATCCTTCAAGCATTCAGACTCAAAGCCCTGAGCCAAGCCCGTTTAACCATGTTGCAAGTAAATAAGGGAGACGAACAACCAACAGACTAGGTGTAAATTTGTGCAATAAAAGGATTCCACAATAGAAAGGAAAAGTCTTCAGAACTTTTGTCCAGTCAACTCTTTTGTCGTTTAGTGACACACATTTTTCTTATAAAAAGTAATATATATATATATATATATATAATAATTTTTTTAATAGAGAGGATTCCAATTGCTTATATAAGAGGTAGAAATCTAGCAATCCTCTCTCCCATGGAAATGAGAACTCATGGACCCTGAAACTCTCTCCTCTACAAACACAACCCATGGGCCGATTATTAAGGAGAATTCCTAACATAAAGTTGTGATGTCATGGATTACTAAAGATGATGTGATGGGCGTCTCATAGGTATTTCCAAATGCCATATTACTTTGCTGGTATTCCAAATCCAACCGCATGAAAGAGTCACTTTTAACCTTCAAAAACTCTGAATTCTACCTGCTATGCATTACATTTTAACCTTCGAAAACTCTGAATCCTACTTGCTATGCAATTTTAGATGCTTTGTGGGGGCCTTTTTCTTTACTAGAACATGATATCTTATTCCATGACATTTGTAAATGCCAAGTTTCTTCACAAGCATTTCAAACTTTCAGTCAGCCACCCGAAAGGTCTTAAATGACTTTTGAAAATTCAGAAATTCCAACTCCTCTGCTTTTTCGTGGGATTTTTGAATACTCTAGTACAAAAAAACATTTAGGAATTCCACTATGTCTTAGAATTCTCCAGCCAAAAACTCGTGAATTCAATAAAGAAATTGACCTTTCGAGAGAAAGATTTGGAAATTCTGGCAAATTCTGCATGCATGAATTCCTAAAATTATACTAATAAAGAAACATGCCCTACAAATCCAGACATGTGAAGGCCATTTTTGTCATTGCATGAAAAATTATGGGTTTGAGGATATTTGTGTCATTTGCATTTACCCCCCTGTGGATTTTTCATCAGATACGCAATTTGGCTGCGGCCTGCGAGCGAGAAGAAGGGAGCAGACTGTGGAAATTCCGAAGCTTGGGGACCTGAGAAAAGGCCAAAAGGCACCCCATGTTTTTGCCCTTGATCGAGAACAATATTTTCAATCGTGCCCTTACACCTATGTAATCGTTGGACAGGGTGGGCCCACCTCTGATGCTTTAGATCCATCTATTTGGAAAACAACGGCTGAGATCATCCACAGCTACACCCCTAAAGTGATGCTCGCTCTATCATGGGTGGGACCCATCGTCACGTGCCAAGTAGGTAGTGTTTGCCTCATTGGAAGTTTCTGTAGGGGTCCAAGAATTATATTTTAATCCATGACCTTTTATAAAATTTTAAAGCATTTTTTTTAATGAAATATATATCTTGAAAAAACTTAAGACAAGCACCCGTGCTCATAATAGGTAAGGACTTAGTGTCTAAATACCAAGTGGGGCCCACCTTATAATCCATTTGAATGGACCGAAAAATAGGGACCCCTTATGGTCATTGATCTAGGGTATTACACTGATCCAAATGGACTGGACTGTTCACTCGACCGTATACTTGTTTTGGACAATGGAATACTTGCCGACTCTTAATCGAGTGGTTAGAACAATTATTTGAGCTTCCGTCACCATAGACAGGCAGGTTGTTGGATAAAGGGATTAGGGGCATGAGATTGGGGTGAAACTTGATACCTGGGGTGGTCTGACATGGATCTTTTCACCCCCTACTTCCATCCCCATATGGGACCCACAGTCGAGCCTTAAAGAAAGTTCCCACGGTGACTCCATGAGAAGAGTAGTTTTCTCTCGAGAGCTTTCATTAATTCTTTGTTAGGATTGAGTTTTATTGGAGAGGATATAATCAAAGAGACAAAGCACAAAGACGCGTGAAAAATAAAAGGGAAACATCAAACTTATAGTTTTAGTACGGAGATTATCTTTTGGTGAAGAGTGGAGACATGTTAAGACATAATCATGGCATCAACATAAAGAAATTTCACCTTACAAGTCAAATAACGAACTAATCTGATAAAGAAAAGTCATCAAACAATGAAGCAGGAGTTTAGAAAGTTATAATAGTGACCATTTGCCTGTTTGGTCTTCAAATTCACAGTAGAGTTGACAACAGATCAGGCTAAATCCAAGCCACCCTGACTGGCACCTTGAAATGAAGTCCTCCCAGTAGACTCATTTATCGAACTGTTATATGCAAACTCAACTTTACATATAGGCAGTATTGCAAGATCCCCCCCATCCCGAGTGATTGTCTTTACCCCTGCAATACTTGATAACTTATGGGATGACGCTATTATTTGATTTAGGTGGTGGACTCATTGACAAGCTTTTTCTTCCTTTTTAATTCAGATGGCAATGATTTGAACTTCATCGCAACAGGTGCGGAGCCTTTCCATTGCTCTTAATAGTGAGTTGTCATTAGGCTTATCAATCAGGCCCTCTAATAAGGACTTCTTTTTATGTTTCGGCCAGGCCTTTTGTCCATTAATATACATAACATATATACTGCATATATATCCTTGTGTGCGCTGCCTTCTGTCTATTATGTGTACGACATTTATATATGTGAGTGTTTGAATATATGAAATTAGTTTTTGTAATAATATTAAAAAGATATGGATGCTATTATCTATATATGAACTCCATTCTATGCAAGCAAACAGGTCCATTTGAAAATGAATTTCCTATTCATTGCAATTCCATGCAAATAATTAGGCTCATTTGAGATTTGAATGAGTTACTTCTTATGTATATATTCATACTTCATGCAAATAGATAGGTCTGTTCGAATCAATTACTTCCTATGTAGTTAAACTCTATGGGAACAAACTAGCCCATTTGAATCCATTAGTTTACAAATTTTAACTCCAAGGCAACAAACTGGCCCAGGCCCATTACATTAATGAATTCCAACGCATTCCATTTTCATAAAAATCTAGGCCGATTTGACAATGAACTCCTATATATTCCAATTTTATGCAAACAAACAGGCTCATCTAAATCAATTACTGCATATCTCTTTTAATTCCGTGCAAACAAACAAGCCCATTAGAACAATTACTTCCTATATATTCTAAATCCATGTTAGGCCTATTCCATTATTTCTTCTGATTCCATAAAAACAGACAAGCCCATAATTCCATGTATACGCGCATGCCCATTTGACAATAAAATGCTACATATTCTAATTCCACTCAAACAAATAGGCTCATTTGACAATAAACTCCTATATATTTCAATTCAAAGCAAACAAACAAGCTCATTTAACAACGATTAACTTTCATGTATCCAATTCCAGGCAAACAAATGGACCCATTTGAATGCATAGATAAAAGGGAAAAAAAAATGCATGGTTGAAAACCTATCTACATGGAAGACGGATGTCCTCTGTGCTGTTTGAATGCCCAAAGGGACATAAATCATTTACACATGTAAATGAGAGCAAACAAACATGTACTCGCACTCTTATTTACACACTCTTATCACTAACTGGTTGAGCTACAACTGGAGACTATATATAACAAATTGCGTGGTTAGGATTAGGTTAGCAGTCATGGTGGTGTTTAAAAGTAAGGACGACTCTTTACTTATGGCTTTGGCCGACTGGCCGTTGAGAGTAGGATAAGAGACTAGGTAGTGTAGGCCCATCGAGGGATTTGGTGAAGGTAGAGGGCCATTTATTGGATGGTATTGAAAGAAATTATGATAGGAAGTAAGGGCAGTCAATAAAGGCCATTCATCACGGGCATCTCGACGAAACAATCCACCATCTTTAGTGGATTAATTATTCTCTACTTCACTTTAGGTGTATTTGGGCATTAAATATAAATAAACAAAGCTCAGTGTCGGTTGGAATATGTAATGTTGAGACTGATTTCTCTCTTATCCTGGCTTTCTCTAATCCCATGTCGTATACCCCTATGATTGGAATGTTTTTTTTGCATTTCTCTAGGTCATCACCTGCTCCATGTCCTTCAGTATGTTCCATTGCTTGTTTTGGCTATGCTGTTCATTTTAATAATAGTTATAATAAGAACAGTGAAGAATCTTATTCATGTCTGTCTAATGAGAAGGAATGATAAATTACTATTGACAAACACTGATTGCTCACCTATACCTGTTAGTTTGCTGGGATTTTTGAGAATTCATGTTGGGGGTTCTACAAATCCTGTAAATACTACACTAAGTTTTATGTTATGAATCCCCCAAATGTCATTCCCACCCAACTTCACAAATGCTACATTGTAGCATTTTGAAAACTGAAATTTGGAAAGACTTACAAGCCAAAAAGTGTTACTTTTCAGAATTGGTTTTATGGTATCCCATCTATCAAATATGGAATTCCAAATGCAGAGATAATGACGAGGTTGGCTTCTTAAAACAGTACTGTCCCTCTTGTAAGGGACCTTTGCAAAATTATTTAAAAGTGATGCCCGCTCCCAAATTGATAACTTGGGACACTTATGAATAGATGCTGATAAAAATTCAAAGCCCTTGTCAATCAAGAAAATTAAGACTAAATGTGATATGTGAAACGTTATTAATTGATGAAATGCTCTTTACAAACTCAAAAGGCACTTTAACCTTTTCTCATCCCATCACTTTTACCTCCTCAGTACATCTCAGACAGAACGTATGGTTTCTTGGTGAGAATGCTGGCCCACCCATGGAAAGGTGGTTTGTTGGTCAGCTTTCTGCTGAAACATATTTGGCATTGGGGGCTTTAGTCTGACCATGTAGATCACAAAGAAGAGACCTCATGATAAAAGATTAGTGATCATTTCAAAATCATTACTTTCAAGCATATTATGTGGCTAGATTGAAATAAAATCTTAAACTTTGATAGATGTCTAATTCATATAACCCATCTCTGTACAATAGGGCCCAACCCTCAGTGTCCCTATCATTTTGGCTTAAGAAGTGGGCAATGGGCATGTTGTTTGGTCAATAGGTTGTGCAATAAGAAGTGGGCCATGTTATTTGGTCAATAGGTTGTGCAATAAGAAGTGGGCCATGTTGTTTGATCAATTGGTTGCTCAATAAGAAGTGGGGCCATGCTGTAGAGTCTGATAATCTATTACCCCAACCCTCAGTGTCAATATCATTTTGCCCTAAGAACTGGGCCATGTTGTTCGACCAGTAAACCCCCTTTTATATGGTGGGCCCAGTAGGGTCCACCAAGAGTATATTGGATAGAATTGGATTCTTTTATGTGCAGTTGCTTGATAAAACAACACGGCCCACTTCTTAAAATTCAAATTGTTCAAAATAAATACCTCTTTATAGAGCAGCCTCGAGCTAATCCTAATAAAATCTACCATTAGATTGATCACGTGAGAAAACTCCAATTATAATAGAAATACCTAGGATGGTACTAAATGTTCCATACATGGTGAATCTGATGGTGCAGACAGCTAGTGATGTGGTGAATTTGGCTCGGCATTAGTACGGAGAGCTAGACTTATGTTGAGTGGTTTAGGTTTAGGAAAGGAGCCTCTTGGGTATATTTAAAATGGAAGTTGCTCATCAAGGAGGAAGACATGCCTCCCAATTATACCTCTTGGTAGAGTTTTTGTTTTAGTTGAAGCATTGTTTAAAAAATCTAATTTGACTCGATCAACTTGACTTGACTATGTAAGTTAATTTGGGTGAGACTATGGCTTTAAAAAACTCTGCCGCAACTGAATCGTGTAGCCTGATACATAAAATGTTTTGGTGTTACAGATATATATGTACTGTGTCTGAAACTTAAAATGTATTAAATCTCATATTCACTATCTTTATATTCTATTCTCCTATTAAAGAGAGTTCGTACATGCGGGAAGGAAGCCCACACACGTGGGAAGAGGAAGCCCAGGAAGTGGGAAGAATAGCCCACACACATGGAAGAGTGACATAGACATACAAAGGGATTTGAGCGAAGTGACATGTGAGGTTGCCAACCAACTCAACGATCCTTTGTTGTCGAGGTCGGACAATGGTACAAAATTTGTGAAACTACGAACCCACCCAGAGATCGCTCCCTCAGTGGCTATGTGAGATGAGATAGCCCTTTTCACCTGGGAATCTCGTGTTTATCTATTTTACATGTATCTAAAATACTCTAAAAGCAATTAAAAAAAAAAAAGGAGACTTGTACTCTTTATTTTCTAATTGTATTTTTGGAGCCCATTTGCATAGGTATTTATGGCATAATGGGCTCCAACGAGGTATGTTAAAGAGGTAAAGGGCGAATGATATAAAGTTGGAGCAGCTCTCCTAAGTTGTAGCTTAGGATAAGGTAAGCTGAGGTATACTCAAGTGTGTGGTGGGGCTCACATGGGGACCCACATGGGGGTAGGAATGAGGGGATTTCAAGGACTCCCTAAGACATTCTTTTTGCACAAAATCAACCCCAACCATGGTTTCTATCATTTCCATCTGCGCTCCAAAAGTTTAACGGTCAACAATCCATTCGAATCGGTATACAGTCAATCCAACAGTCCAATAGATTTGGATCTGACTAAAAGTTGGTGGATATTTGCAATTTAAGGGGGTCGTGTGTTTGGTCCATTTGAATGAGCCAAGGGCGGGCTCCACCGTAAGCTGACGGAATCTTATTCTAAGCTTTAGCTTACGAGAGCCTTGTCCTATAAAGTGGAGATGATGGGCTCTTGACTTTTCCGGTATTTGAATTACTAGGGTTATATCTGGGTGGGTATTCTCTCAGACAAATGCCTCATATTACACCAGGGTTGAGAGAATGGATTTCTATTCAGAGAATGTTTGTGGGGGTCTTCATTCCCATCTCTCCTTCCATCTCCCACCCCATCCTTGATTGGTGGGGCCTCAGGTGGGACCCATGGGTTGTCTTGCACTGTCTCTCTTGTGTGAGACATCCACACAAGAGTGCAGTCCACATTAGTTTAGTACCCTTATATGGGTCAATTTGTTAAGTTTTCAAATTTGGTTGACAGTGCTTGAAAACCATGTTTTAGAAAAACCATGGGAAAGTCTAAACGAGTTTCACTACTTAGCCACACTCACCTGAGTTACTTGACTCAATGACCTACAAAATCGAGTCCAGTTAGCGGTTTTGTTTCCAAACACAGCTTTAAGTGGGCCTGGCAAACCCAGGTTCAGATTGATTTGGGCTGGATTTGGTTTAAACTTTTTGTGCTTATGGATGGGAATGGGCTGCATTCCTTGTTTGATCCCTGAATGGGTTGGACCTAGGTTTTTTTTTCCAAAGGCCCAACTAGTTAGCCAGCCTTGCCAGAACATATCTAACACATTTAAGCCACAAGTTTGGGCCTAGACCCAATAATATAAATTGAGCTGAAACAAGTCTGGCTCATTTGCCAACTAGCATTGCTTGATTTTCAAGAAACAACCGAGTATTAGAGCTTTAAAGCCTACAACAAAACAGATCAATATAGAGACATCAATAATGTAAATGGGCCTGCTCAAAGCTAAGTGATCATCAATTCCTACTTGTTCCACTCTATTATTGAGGCCCCAATCTAGTGCATTCCTGGCTCAATATTATCATCATTTATAGAGTAAGCTTGGTCCACCAGAGGGCTGATTCTACCTTCCTGGTTTGCGGGCCAAGCTTGACCATCATTTGGAGACCCTCTTAAGTGAGTACTGGGACCATATCTGGCTTAGAACATCAAGAGGCCCAGAAAAATCCCAACATGTGAGAGCCCATTGTAGGCCCAGGTCATTTGAGTGACCTCGTGACCCACACCATTTGAAATATATTGAAAACTTTCGCATCATTGCGCCCCTTTTCCTTGGGTCTTATGGTGCACACCTCTTAGTGGTGCCCACTCGATCACCACTCTGAATTTGGGTTTCAAACTTGTACCTGATTCTTTGTTTATCTAAAAGTCCCAACCAGCAAAAAACTAGGTCTGAAACCCATTTTAGATTATGAATCATAAACGGGTCCGGGTCTAGAATCCAATTTAAATTCTGATTGATAAACGAGTCTAGTTTTTAAGTCCATATAGGTTCTGACCCATGGACTTGGGATACGGCATAGAGTCGTTGATATTGCAAACTATACCTCAAAATCAACTTTTTTTTTTTTTTTTGATATTCTTATGTATAATATTGGAGGTAGTAGACTTGATGTACTGTTATAAGTTGAATGATATACTTATTTTAAGAGAAAACAATAAAAAAAGAGAGAAATTATAACCGATTTTGGAACTAGATTCTATTTCTCTAGGTAGACCCGGTTCCACAGCCAGATCTGGGTTTTCCTATCGGAACCAGGTTTGGAACCAGCAAACGGGTTTCGAGCCAAATCGGACCCGGTTCCGGAACCAGATCCGAGTTTTCCTATCGGAACCGGGTTTGGAACCAACAAAACGGGTTTCGAGCCAAATCAGATCCGAATCGGAACCATTATTTAGAAACGGGTCCGGGTCCATTATGGTTCTTACTCGGAACCTTCCCGTTTGCAACCCTACTCTAAATGGACCGTAGACACACGCCCCTCATAGGCAGTGAACATTTTCTTCCCCTTCTTTTCGTAGATCCGAATGGACTCGACTGTTGGATCGACTTTCTATTTCTTTTCTTTTTCATATAAAACTATTGAACTTGTGGGTGAGAGATGAAGGGGTAAGGATGATCTGATGGCCTTTATACAGAGATAGGGCCCATCTAGATCTTTTAATCCCCACACAATCCCCTTGATTGGTGAAAAACATTACTCAAACACCACTAGAACTAACAAAACTGCTGTCTTCAGAGAAGTTCTATTATTGCTCTGGAACTTGATTGTCTCCGTTTTCACACCCTGAAAGGTGAATAGAGTAGATGTGTGGCACTGGAAGATTCTGAAAAATAGTAAAAGCCATGGAGCCCATTTGGCAAAGTGCATCGGTAGGTGTATTGGCCCATCTCCTGCAAAGCTGAGCCTGCCATATATGAAAATTCTTCAGACAAGGCACAATAATTTTCCATATGCTCATTAGGCTCATTAGCCATTTGATTTAATCCAACCACAGGAGGGAGGGGCCAGTTTTCTAAGGGAGGCACTAGGTGTGAGGGTTCGGCTTAAGCATGTGGACAGAATTACACTGGTGGAACAAATTTAGAGATTTGATGAGGAAATCGAATATGGGTCTAGGAGGGTAGTTTTTGTGGAAAAGTATTTTCGGTGCCTCTACTAATGTCTTGAGGTTTTGGTAGGATTAGTTACAGGAGGAAAATTTAATATGGTATCCACGGGTGTTGAAAAGTTTTTGTTGAAAGTGTTTCCGGTGCCTCTACTCTAGCCAATTTGTGAATGCTTGAACCAAGCCCAACTTCATTTCAAGAATGAGGTTTAATTGCTGGTCTTAAAAATCCGCCCCCACAACTGGCCCATATATTCTGCGACTAGGGTCCGGTGGATCATATATGGGTCAGGTCGGGTTGGGTTTTGCAGGCCATTGGGTAGCCAAAGCCCACTCCCAACTTAGGCCAGAATCTATAACAATCAAAAACCTGTCAAAGCCACTCTTGGCTCACCCATAATGGCCATTGGGGGTAGGTCGGGCAAGTTCACCTGTTTGAACCGACACATTGCCATTCCTTGGTTTGAATCAGACCAGTCAGAGCTCCACTTCTCAAACTAAGAATTGGATTGCGAACTGACTATATTCATTGAAAATTTCTATAGATCAAGAAAAGGCAAAGAGAGTGAAAACAACAGCAGCAGCAGCACCACCACCAACTAAGGATCTGCCTTAACCAAGAACTGTTTGAACACAAGAGATTAAACTCTAAAAGAAAAAGATCATCCAATAAAGGTCTTCTTTAAGGGGACAAGTGATTCCTGTTACATGGAAGGAGGGATCTCCTTTTCTCCAAACTACTCAAATCAGTTTTCTGCTATATATGACAATCATCCCAACCTATCTTATTCAACTCTTGAAGTGTTGCCCCACTCCGGAAACCATTTCGGGCACTTAGGACTGAAGTAGTTAGAAACAGCCTTAGAGTTCAACAGTTCGACCATCGGCCTCAATTTCACACACACAGGTGTTTTATACTGACTCATCGATCCACCTCGACTCAAGGCATAGTCCATGAGCATGTCAAAAGTGCCTGTTTCAACAATCTTTATTTCTAAGGGCCTGATAGACTTGTCGAAAACTCGACATTCACGGTAGACACTGTTGAGAGATTCTTCAACTGCGAGGCAACAATCTTCAAAGACCCATGGTGGTATGGGAGTTGCACCAATGCAGAGCTCCCAATAGAGAACATAGTGACCGGGAATGCTTGAGGTATCAGCGTTGCTTGTGTACTCAATGAGCAATGCACCAAAGGGCTCTAAATGTTTTATGGCATTATTCACAGCATTTTGCAGCTCCACCTCATTGGTCTTATCAGCGTCGATGCTCAAGATTACATTCTTTCGGCGTATGAAGTTGAATTGGGGGGCCTTGTTCTTGAATCCGGCGACCCGCAGCACATCCCCAACCCTATAGCGATAAAGTCCTACACAATTGAGTTCTTAGATGAGAAAAAAATGCAAATAGATTATAAAAGACTCAAGTATCAAGTTGTTACTTCACTATATATATAATTTCGCCTTAATAAGTATCTAACCAGCATATGTTGTGACAACCAGCTCATACTCCTGTCCAAGCTCAACATCAACAAGATTGACCAAGTCCTGCTTCTCCTCGTTGCAACCGGCGACTCCATCATTGTGGTGCACGGGCAAGAACTCAAAATAGGCCAGGGTGGGAATGAGGGTATAAGAGACTTCACTTGGCTTGCAAAGAGGATTAAGGTTGAGGCCGGAGAAACACTCAGAAGATGCATACATGGTTGATGCAAGGGGAAGTCCATTGCTATAGTATTCAACTGTTGGGGTGTACTGGGACATGGTCCCAGTCAGTATAACTTCTAGATACTTGGTATTAGGCCATAATCGGTTTATGATCCCTTCCCAGGAATCTCTACTGCATTCATTTTCCCCAAATTCTGCTAGTTCTGGGTCGGGCTTTAGAATTTTCATGACAGCTTCTCTCACCAAATGATCGGTGATCCGGGCGTCTAAGGTGCCGGTTCGGATGTCATTGCAGAGACTAGTCCAGTTCTTCTCTAGGAACCGGATCACTCGAAGGAAACTGGTGGCGAATGACGCCCCCATTCTAACAACTTGCTTGTTTTGGCAAAGGCCACTAAGCAATTGAGAATACATGCTTTGGTAGGAATCCAAGTAGAGAATGGTTTCAATGGGGCTGGTGTAGATGTTGTAGGAATCATAAGGCTTGTCCTTAAATTGTCTTCTTTTAAATAAGCTTGTTCCAGCTGAGCGGGCAACTAGTCCTCCAGGAGTGTAGGATTCTGATCTCAGAAATTGGAAGTATAATGCTTTTCCTTTATCCAAACCTTGAACAAACTGGTTCATCACAGGCATCAAAAGTTCAGGCACAAGGAAGCATCTCTCGACTTCTTCTTCAGTTGAAGGAATTAGTTTTGACTTCCCGCCTGAAGTCCCTGAGCTACAGAAAAAAAAAAAAAAAGACCATATCACGAATTAGTCCTATAAGTTGGTGGACAACATAGAATTGAATCAATTCATCCCGAATTAGAAAGGGGGGCGGGCGCGGCGGCTCACCTGGTGAGTAACTCTGAGATGGGCTGTGCACAAAGGATGGGAGAAGTATCCCCATTGGCAATTCGCTCTATGTCTGGCTGCAAGTCCTCATATTCAACGACAGGTATGAGCCTCTTGAAGCTCTCCTGGTCGGTCTGCCCGTCTAGATTGTATCGGTTCAAATACTCAACATGGGCATTCTCTGAGGAGTACTTCTGAATCTCATGGGCATTACTCGTAACATCTTCGATGAATTGGATTGCCTTCTTGTTCTTTTCTAAAACATGATCCAATTCCACTTGAGTTGTCAAACCACCCTTTGGAGCCTCTGTCATTGTTACCATTGGAGCCTCTGTCATTGTTACGTACCCTAATATATGTATCAGTTCCCTCCAATTCCCAGAGGAAGGTGGGAAGCAAAAGGATTCAAGTAAGAGAAGGTGCAATATTAGATAGAGAGCTGAAGACAGGAAACAAATGCTGAAAGAGGCAGGGAGGAGTGTTATATAGATATCTATTGAAAAGGTCCAAGTAAAGGCTGTTGGATCATAGATGAGATTGTCTTTTGACCATTGAAAAAAATGGGTATGGGTTGAGATTTATATGGCCATGTTTAGTAACAAAATATCCGGGGAAAATATTTTCTCTTTCGACTACTGAATGCTATATCCAAGTTTGGCAACCATAAATTGTCACTGATTTTTTGCACCTAAAATGTGCAATTGATATGATTTTGGGATCCGATCTCCTCCATCGGAAATGCAAATCCTGCGTGCAAAAGGGGTAGGTATATAAAATCCAAAATCCCACCCTCACTTCCTACCATCTTGACCTTTCCCATAAACTCACATATTGCTATGGTAAATTGGATGTTTGGAGAGATAAAGGGATCAAAGTAAAAATAAAAAGATAACATGAAAATTCTCAAAATCTATTAAAATTTAATATCAGGATTCCAGTTTGAAATGATTTTAAGCTATGCACGTTTAGTAACAAAATCTACGGGGAAAAGATTTTCTCTTTCTCCTATTGTATGTTATATCTAAGTTTGGTAGCCGCAAATCATCACTAATTTTTTGTGCATAAAATCTGCGATTAATATGATTTTGGGATCCGATCTCTCCACATCGGATATGCAAATCCTGCGTGCAAAAGGGGTGGGTATATAAAAGCCAAAATCCCACCCCCACTTCCTATTGTCTCAACCTCTCCCATAAACTCACATATTGCTATGGTAGATTGGATGTTTGGAGTGATAAAGGGATCAAAGTAAAAAAACGGAAAAAAAAGATGAAAATTCTCAAGATTTATTAAAAATTAATATCAGGATTCCGGTTTGAAATGATTTTAAGCTACGTAAGTGATGAACAAAACAGTTTACAGCACTTAAAAATTCATAAGTTGAAAAAAATCCAAAAATGAGAAGACCTATGAGTATAGACACCTTGAAAAAGAAAACATACTGTCGTTACTATTAAAACATGGATCGATGAAATCCTCGATGTCTCCACACTTACAACTAAACGTGGAATGCAAGGAATCATTAACTATGCAAATCCTTGGAAAGAATTTTACTTCTCCCTTGTAAGAGAGGAATCTTAAATCATACAAATTCCTCTCCGCTTACCAAAAATGTTGCGTAACCACACTGGGGGGGGGGGGGGGGGGGGGCGGGGGGCGTTATAGTATACGAGATCTTACAACTTATAGTATACGAGATCTTACAACTTATATCAATTGAATGAATTGATTCATTATTTTACTTGATCCCAAAAGTCCCATTTGCTCAATAGAATTCCAAGTCAGTCATTCTTTAAGACCAATGTCATTGGTTGGTTTAATTAGTGCTAATCACATGTTGATAAAAATATTAGGTGACATTTTTGATATGCTCCTAGGTGAACATTTATGGACATTTTATTATTGATAAAGATTAGAGCCTTGATTTGGGTTTGTGTCTGGGTTTGGAATCATTTTTCTGAAAATTGTTCCCAACACCAACAGCATTGTGGGTTGGGGTTTGGGTGGGTCTTCTCCATCAGTGACCATTATTCAAACTCACAATTTGGTACATCCAAACGCAATTTCGATGGAAACCACTGGATTGCTGCCACTTTAACATGCATTCTCAGTGATTCTCCTACTCAACCTCAAAATCACTCAAAAGATCAATAACAGAAGACTGAAATCAGGAATAAAAAATCTTCATTCAAACACACAAACATTGCCGTTCCAACAGCATGAAGCAATCACATAAGGCAGAACAGGATGAAAAACCACATCTACGCATGCCTGATCATACATTTTCACAGCACCCACCCATCTGCAGCGGGGTCCACTGGATGAACTATATAGATTACTTTTAGGGGGCCCTACATGGTGGACTATTTAGATAATCATCAGACGTCCCAATCATCAAACCACCCACTCACAGGTTCAAAACCAGAAACACAAACGTGCCCATGTTTGTGTGGTACGTGCTGCAAAAAACCATTTCTGCTCATACCTTTTCCGACCTCCCCCGTCGAAAATGATTTTCTGTAGGATTGTAAATAAGTTATTTCATTTTTCAAATTTTCCTCAAGCAGCTGCTCCGTTTGGAATTTTAAATAACCGTAGAAAAGTATTTTCACTTTTCATTTATTTTCCACAGAAAAACTGCTGCACAAAACGTGTCCAAATGGATTGAGGATTCCCTCATTTGGCGGCCAAGACCGGACCCATATTGGAAACAACCCTGATAAAACCGCCAATCTAAGAGGTTTCTGAAATGGGTGATGGTGTGTGTCCGCATGTATGTGTGTGTGAGAGAAAGAGTAAAAAGTACACTTGAACGGATTGGCAACAAGTTACAACATATCAAAAATGATTTTCCGCAGAATTTTAAAAAAGTTATTTCATTTTTCAAATTTTCTTCAAGGAAAAGCAACCGCGCCACATTTGGAATTTAAAATAGCCGTAGAAAAGTATTTTCACTTTCCATGCATTTTTCACGGAAAAACCTGCTGCAAAGACTTGTCCAAATGGATTGAAGATTCCCTCATTATCTGGCGGCCAAAACGAACCCATATAGGAAACAACCCTAATAATACCACTAGCATGTTTGGATGTATGGTGAATTAAAGTATAGTGAGATGAAACATTAAATTAAGAAAGAATAAAATATAATGTGTTATGATGGTGTTTTGCTTTTAGTTGTTTGGTATAGAGTCTTTTTGACTTTTTGCATATAAAAGTGGAGTTTTTTTTTTTGGAGAAAGGAGGTTGCCTTTTTGGCTTTTTTTTTTTGAAAAATTGAGAGGGGATTTTGAAATTGTGTACTTTTGATATGACACCTTGTCATTTTTTTATCTCGGTTCACTTTGCTTCACTTTAACTAGTTAAGTGCCAAACACGCCAAGAGGCGTGGTGTGTGTCTCCGTGTGTGTTGTGTGTGAGAAATACAGAGTAAAAAGTCTACTTGAACGGATTGGCTACAGCCTACAAGTTACCTAAAAAACATAGTACATCGTTTGTTCCATGATCAGAACATCATGGGCCCATCACGTGGGCTATGCCCCATTATCTTCGTACATGATGGTTAGGGCATGTTTGTGTACACACCTATTCCTCGAAAAGGGAAAATTGCAACGTCATTAAATTCCATAGAAATGGAAACCTCGGAAAATGATTTCCGTAAAATTTAGAAATTCATGTTTGGTGCAAAAAAAATTTCCTCGTTGAATTGGTACTAATGTTGTTTGGTGCGGTTGTGGATTTCTTATAGAAAATCAAAATTTCTTATTTGGTGAAACAATTGTTTTAAGAAAAATAATATAACATATATATTATTTATTCAACATCAAATAATAACTTATTTAAAGAAATAGAAAATGAAAGAGCTGTAGGGTTTTGGGTTGACATGGACAAGAGGGAGAAGTTTTCCGAAAAAATCCATTTCCCATAGCCCCATTGATTTTGGGTCCAGGCCTTGAACCTGGGCTCCTTACCCCAGTGCTAAGGAGTGTTGGTTTTCATTAGGAGGTCCAGGCCTTGAACCTGGGCTCCTTCCTTCTTGCATTTTGGTTGCATCAATTTTTCTGTTGTTGGTATATATCTTAAACGTCTAAAGTTTTTCATAATAACAAAACAACTATTATAAAAACCAAGTTTTTCATTATAACAAAACTACCATTATAAAAAACAGCAAACAACATTGGGAAAAAATGGCTTTCGCTGCGGGGGTTTTTTTTTTTTTTTTTTCGCGGCTATTTGTTTAAAATATATTTGCTGGATGCAATAATAAGCTGGCAAATCTCTTTTCATCTATAAAAAAGGCAAAGTGCCATAACTCCTGAGTAGAGATGTCAAATGGACCGGCCGGCACAACACAACACGGCGTAGCACGGGAGTCAAATGACCTGTGGGTCTGCCGTGCTTCACGGGCTGGCACGACACGGCCCGACAGGCCTACCCAACGGTTTTATTTTGAAAAAAAAGGTAATGTTTTTTGAAAAATGTCCATTTTACCCCTCCCCTAACAACCATAAAACGGTCATATAAAGGGAACTTTGTGTCCTTTTGAATTTGACTAAGTCTATAAATAGTCCCACTCCCATTCTTATTTTTCACCAAAATTATACAATTCTTTCACTCTCTCTACACTCTCAAACTCTCTCTCAAAGCATTCAACTCTCTCTAAGAAGATGACTTGGAATTGTAGGTAACATCCATCCACCTCCCCAGTGACTGGGCCCCACATGGTTGTGATGATGGTAGGCCTTTTTTACATCCACACACTTACAAAATATCCAAATCATAGGATTGATGTAAACCTCTACAATGTAATAGAGGCACCTTATAAACCTTGTTGGCGAATGTGAATAGGATGAAACAAGATCCGGACTCAATTGTGATGTATTGGAATGCAGTGCCAGTGACCCAACCCAAAATGACAATTGTTTATATCCTTTTAAGTCCATTTAAGGATTTTGAGAAATCCCAAACTAAATTGACAATACCTATGAAAATTTTCTAGTTAGGGCCCTTCACTTGATAGTTAAACCTTAATTTCCCGTCTATTATGATCCAACTTTATGTGATTAAGATTGGTCTAAAATGTTTTTAAGCAACCAATTAAGAGCCTAATTTCAATTTAAATACTTAGGGCATCACTACAAAAACAAAAACAGTGACAAACAGCGGTGGAAAAAATGGCTTTTGAGGAGGTTTTTTCTGCCGCTAAAGCCCACAAATAGCGGCGAAAAAAAAAAAAAAAAAGCTCTAAAGCCATTTTTTCCGCCTTTTTTTTTAATGGTCGTTTTGTTATTATGAAAAACTTAAGAAGTTTAAGTGACTTGCAACCAACCATGCAAAGCATATGGGGATCTACACAAAAAGAAGCAACCAAGAAAGGATGCAAGGTCTAGAAAGAGCTAATGCTTAGGAGGGAGGATGCAAGGCTCAAAATCTAGACCTCCTAATGAGTAATGAGAACCAACACTCCTTACCACTGGCTTAAGGGTAAGGGGCTGACCTCACATGTCTTCTGTTAATGCATATCATTTCCTGCCTTGACAAGATTGTGCTCTATCATTTCAAAAGAGAAAAACACAACATGAAGCTGAGAAAAAGAGTTATGGCATTGTCCCTACAATCTATATGTGGTGGAAAGTGCCTATTGTAGATTCGGGAGTTCTGGCACCATGCCATTGGTTTTTTTTTCAATCAGTGCAAGGGACTTTTCCTTATGTAGGAATTGTGGTAACCAGGCACTACCTTTTAAAAGTACAATGTAGAATCTATCATTTGCGTTCATCCAAAATACTTCTAAATGTTGCATTATCCATCTCTGTTGGCTTTTGCTAAAAAGATCTAACAAAAAATAGGCCCCCTTAGGTTTTTTTTTTTTTTTTTAAGAAGCAAAAGCTCAAATCTCTAAATAACTTCAAAAGCTGGAATATATAATTAGAAGTTTATCAAATGCTCTACTATGTAAATCATATTTAAATAATAAAACAAGGCCTTATTTTTAGTGTTTTCAAATGCCCCCAAATTATTGGATTTATAGATTCAACCTTAATCCCACCTGTTTCTTATCCTAATTGATTCACATGAATTTCTAACAAATATCAATATGAACTGCTGACATGACAACTCAACTTTCCCTATTTTTATCATGAACAATGGGTCCCACTAATAATAGGGGATAAAGATGTAGGGCACGTTTGTGATTGCCAAACATGACCTTACAAAGGAAACGTGACTTGCACTGGTAAATTATACAAACTCATAATTTGGTGACCAACTAAGTTTTTGCTACTCCAAACAGAAACAAAATGATTCAAACTCACAATTTGGTACATCCAAACGCAATTTCAATGGAAACCACTGGATTGCTGCCACCTTAACATGCATTCTCCTACTTTTACCTTAAATCACACTCAAAGATCAATAACAGAAGGCTGAAATCTGGAAAAAAAAAAAAAAAAAAAGTTCTCATTCAAACACAGAAACATTGCCGTTCCAACAGCATGAAGCAATCACATTAGGCAGAACGGGATGAAAAACAACATCTATGCATGCCTGATCATTAGCCTTAATCTTCCTAAGAAGCTCAGAAGTCCTATAGCTGTATAAGTATATACATCCGTCAGAAGAGCCAGATGCAAGCTTCTCTCCATCCAAACTGAAATTGCACTTGATGGGGAATCCTGATACTCCGTGCTTCTCATACCTCTTGTACTTGTCCAACTTGAAAGGTGGCCTAGATGAGAATATTGCAATGTAATTTCCATTTGATTGTGCAACGAAACATGAATCAAATGGGTGGTAACGAATGCACGGGCAGGTATAAGCCTCCACATAAACCTGATAACAACAAAGAAAAGCATGATTGGTGCCATCAACATTCTAAAATCTTCATATTATATCAAAGCCGAAGGTTTTGAATTCAATTTTGACCAAATTACTTTTAATTATGACTTTCTTTTATTGAGCTGCCCTGGTAAAAAAAAAAAAAACTATATATATATATATATATATATCTATATATGTGTGGGTGTGCGCGCGCACTAGGAGATTTGATCCCATGACCTTTTGGGGTTTCAAAGAACTAACCTAACCGCTACACCACACAATACTTTTGTATAATTATTTGTCAAAATAATGTCAAAAGTAGATAAATGGAGTGGAGACCGTAGCTACGTCAGTCATGCCCGTTCTTAGAATAGGCTATTGTGCTAGTATATTATTATGTACTATAAGGTATCATGTCAAATTTGATCAAGTAAATGATGTTCCTTTTTTACCCCATTTTTAATTCAATGAGACCTTCCAGTAATCAGAACATCCTTCGATGGGCTATGCCCCAATATCTTCGTACAGGATGTCCTTGGATGTCCAACAGTGGCTTGCACACAAAAGGGGTTACAAAATTTGATGGTTAAAAACCACTGAATAGGGGCATTTGATCACCAGAAACTGAACCCAAGATGTATAAATTGAAGTGCCGTTCAGTAGTTTGAACATTGCATGCCCAGAATTACTCCTGTAAAAGACCTTTTTATCTAAGATCAACTAAAACACATGATCAATAAATCTTCACATGTTTAAAATAAAATTTGGATATAGATGCAATAGTAAGCTGGCGCAGTGTCATAACTCATAACCCCAGAGCCTACCAATGGGAAACAATATAATTATGACAAAAGCATGACCACCATGTGTAGCGACCATGTCAGACTTTTTTTTTTTTTTTTTTTTTTTTCTGTTTAATGATAAGAGTACAATACAATCAAACAAGAAAATGATAATTGATAGGCACTAACAAAGGACATATAGTTTTTAAGAACCACCAAAAGTTACTTGTGCCCCAATGTTGTATGGAAGTGAATGAATAATTCCATGTGTAGAAACTTCATTATGTATGGGTGCATTTAAATGAATCTCCAAAGAACAACAACTTCAATATTTTGGCTCCACAAGTAATTATGTTCCGCTATGCAGATGGGGCAGGATGCACACTAGGCACACGCCTTTTATCTGATTCTTTCCCCAAATCAACATTAACAGCTGGTGCGGTGACGGCATAGGAGTATAGGACAACAGAAATAGGATCACAGCTCATCTTTTTTGTGATTTTCATGCCACCAAGATGCAGATTGAAATAGATAAAACAGCTATGCTGACAATATATGCAAAAGCAATCTGGGTGGATAAAATAAAATTAAATAGAACATATGATAAAGTTGAGCGCTCTATATCCTTAAGTTAATGCATAAGAAAGTATGATAAGGATGCCGATCCTTACAACTATCCTAGTGCCATTCTCAGATATACATGATCAACATAAGGATATATAAAGAATATTGGGCCTAGAATTTGTGTTTGCAGAGCACATGTTCAGATATCCAGATAGTTGATGAGCGATATTTGATGGCTAACATCTTGCAGGCTATGTTACTAAACCAAACCAAACCAAACCAAGCCTTTTCCCACTAGGTGGGGTCGGCTATATGGATTTGACGACGCCAATCAAATCTGTTTAGGGCCATGTCCTCCGTTAGATCCATGTAGGCAAGGTCATGTTTAATAGTTTACTAATGGGTCGAAATATCTGCAGTGGATTTATCAAGATAAGGTAAAAATCTGGATCACCAAATTATCGACCCTTTAAGTACATGCCAGAGTTGATCAAAGACAGATCAATTGTGTATTTCTTTCTTAATCATCATCTGCTCGCCATCAATTGAGAGGTTAAGATAACTGAGATTTTTGCTGCATGTTTGTTTTGTAGATCACACCAAGATTACCAACCATTAGATCCACTTGTAGACAAAAAGTTGAGAGTTAAAGATAAGGATCACATAATTCTATATCAAGAATAATGGATGGTTGGAACTTTACCTGGTTGGATAGAGGAACTTGTCGCTTGACATCCCAAACAATTATAGATTTTTCACTGACATTCCCTCTGGAAACATCACTCGAAGAGATGAAATGTTTGGCATCAATACTGAACTCAACATCAAGAATGGGGCCAAGACCTTGAACATATTCTTGAACAGCCTTGCTAACTCTTACATCCCAGAGTCTCAAAAGGCCCTTCATCCCTCCTGAAAGAAAGAGACTAGGATTATTTGGATGGAACCTAACGACCCCAACGGCTTGATCCTCCTTAAAGACCTGAGTTTCTATTCCCTTCTCAACATCGACTAACCTAGATGAGCAATCAAACCCACAAGAGAGTAAGAACAACCCTTGTTGTGACCACCTCACATCCTTGACTGCAGCGTTGTGGTAGTTAAAAACGCGTGCTTTTTTCTGACTATTATTGCTCCACACATTCCACACATGAACAGTTTGATCCATTCCAGCAGAAGCAAGAAGATGGGCTGCAACACTATTTTTGATGAAAAATCTAAATTAAGATGATATAATAGCAAGTATATTTAAGCATCCTTCTGTTTGTTGGGTCTATCCTTATGAACTACTAGCACAGTCCTTAATATTAACTTAACATTAAACTGTTAAGAAATATTGAAAATATCTGCTATAATTTAAAATTCTTCACAATTATCAGTGATAATATTGCAATAAGTTGAAATCATCAACAAAATTGTTTTTGTCATGATAATAGCAAATATTACAGTCAAAAGAAGAGGTAAAGGGAAAACTTAAAGGGAACAAGCAAACCCAATAGGAATTACCTTTTAGGATTGCATTAAGGATGGGTTTTATTGGAAAAGTAAATCATTATCATATGGGAGATAATTTCTACTATTAAGATAGGATGTTTGGTTTCAAATGCCTAAAATAAGATATCATGTTTCAATTTATTTGTTACTTCCCATTCACATTAAGTCAATAGGATGAGTAGGAAAAGAGAAAAGAACTTATCTAAGGAAGTTCGTATTCCCGTTTTTCCTTGGAAAAAGTGAAGTTATCAGCAGAAGTTTTGAGATCTGTTGTTAGGCATGGAAACTTCTGCAAAAAATGCTGAGATAAAAGAGAAAACATTTTCCATGACACAGGATTTAGAGATCCAAAAGGGGAGATGTGAAAGCCCACAAATCCATGCCATGGTGGATCTAAGTCACAATTCAAAACAGGTGAGGATTCCATTGCCACAGTGTACTTTTCTTGTAGAAAATTAAGGAGGAGGATTTCTCTGTTCCTAATTTTACGCAGGCTGTTAGATACAGGGAAGGCATAGAAATGAAATGAAGAGGGAAAGAGGGCAAGATTGATGGAGAGGGAAAGAGGGAGAGATTAGCAGAGAGGAATATGGAGAGAGAGTGACAGGAGAGAGAACCAGGGAGAGGGAGAAGGAAAGATGGAGATAGTAATGGAGAGCAGGAAAGTGTGGGAAGGAAAGAGAGGGAGAAGGAGAGAGAACGATGGACCAAACGGGAATAGGTATTTCTGAAAAAAAAAAAAAAAAAACCCTTGAATTTTCAACTGGAAATATGCCACAAAAAAAAAAAAAAAAAATCCCCGAGCTGGTTTGGTACTTCTAGAGTGAAGTGAAGAGAATGGTCAAATCAAGAGAGAATAAAAGAAGTGGAAGTCAAATAAAGGAGTCCTAAATAACAAAAACACCCCTTCTTTTTACCAAAAAGTCAAAAAAGCTACTCTCTTATGGCACTAAATGAAAAAAAAAAGTCCTCTCCTTTTTTAGTCAAAAAGCTACTCTCATTGGTACTAAATGACAAAAGGCTATTACTTGGGAAAGATGTGGTGTTTTTTTTTTTTTTTTTTAGCACATTTCGATTTGACCTCCTCCCCTTTTCTCCTCTCTTGATTTGACCCTTCACCCAAACAGGCCCAGGGCATGTTGTACAAAAACATTTCTGCAGAAGTAGTTTTTTTTTTTTTTTTTTTTTTGTTTTTTTACAAACATGTGCAAATCCAATGTTTGATCCAGAATCCCCCGCCGCGCTACCCTTGCATTCTTTGTGACTCCTTGTGTTTAGATAGATATTGAGATACTACAGATGTCCTTGAAAGATGGGTAGTAATCTATTTGTTTATCAAAGAAATGAGTCCTTTGGTTTGAAATATTCAAGAAGAGAACTTTCTAAATATTACATTTTCAAGGGATTCCCAATGTTGCCGAAAAAGATATTAGAGTAGCAAAATTTGACCCGGTGACCTGAACCTGATCCATAATGTAAATGGATCAGTCATAGGATAAAAAACCTAGATCATCTAGTAACTGAGTTGGGTTTTGGGTTTTCTAAAGAAACCATTGGGTCATTAAACCTTAAACCCAGCTACTCCCACCCAACCAATATTAAAGGAAGAAAAAAACAAAACCCACCCAGTCATCCCTAATTTCCAAACACTTTCTGCCTCCCCATCCTGAAACCAAAAAAGCCCTCTCCCCCTCTTCCCTAGCACCCCATTCCGAAATTGAAAATGCCTTCCCATTTGAGGAGAAAAGGTTTCATTTCAGTCCGCAAGAACATATATATTTTAATTTCTGTAAATTTTTTTTAGAGATACGATTAGGACTTTTTCTATCTGTATTCTGATTTAGGGTTCGGCTGAGTTTTGATTTTGAGTGAAGGGAGTTCTGATTAGAGGTTTGGTTAAGGGCTTCGATTGAGGTTTTTACTTGGGTTCTAAACAGATGTTGATTTTTTTTTTTTAAATTAAGGTGACACACAGCTAATTACAACAAAACTAAACAAATAATGCTGTAAAGTACCACAGAAAAACAATGAATGCCAGAAATTTTAGTAGCCATTAACTAAGGACAGTATAGTGCATACAATGAGTTGGTGACCACTGGATGGAATTGACAGCCTTTGTGTGGCTATTTAGAAGTACAGACAGTCTTCCAGGCATTTTATTGAGTTGTGCACAACCCTTTGCTTGAAATCTCAACGATGACAAGATATCACTTGGAAGATCTGAGCTCGAAATACTTCCCACAACTGAAAAATGAAAAATAACAATAAATAATAAAGGTTTACAACAAGCCAAATATGATTTTATGAGATACTGAAAAATGAAAATAAGAAGGATAAAAACCAATATTAGTAGTGGAATAATAAACGGTTGCAAAGCTTGTACAAATTACATAGAGATAGGTACAACTATGGGACAACAAATAACAAGTAAAAGGCAATTGCCAACTACGCATCTATCGTGCTAGTTTAAGCATGCGCCAAAGGGGACATCTGCTGTCAATCCCAAGGTCAATGTGCACGAAGATAAAAAAAAACCAAAAAGCAGGTACAAACCAATCATGTTAAGCCATCCTTATCAAATTGATACTAAGTTTTACATCCACTGAGAGTCGTTTGGGTTACAACATGGCTGCATATTGCCAAGGTGATATACACGCAAATATGGAGAGAGAGAGAGAGAGAGAGAGAGAGAGAGAGAGAGAGAGAGAGAGAGAGAGAGAGAGCAAAGGAGAAATTCATGTGTCACACTAGTCTAGGTCATATGAATGCATTTAATTAACCCAATACAGTTAAAATCGCAATTATGCTCTCCAAAGTCACAAATTGATATATATGTCCATTATCTCTAGCACTTAGCCTCTAGTTTTTTTTTTTGGTCAACCATCCCTAACTTGCTAATAGTCAAATTCATCTGATGCACTGAAAGAGGTTTGGTAAAAACCTCAGCTAGCTACTCCTTTGAATAAATATATGGAACTTCCTTAAAGGCCACTACATCATGGATGAAATGACAGTCCACTTAAAAAATACTTGGACCCTGTACAGAAGTGAGTGTTGGT
Organism: Umbellularia californica; assembly: GCA_028538565.1. NCBI lineage: Eukaryota > Viridiplantae > Streptophyta > Magnoliopsida > Laurales > Lauraceae > Umbellularia > Umbellularia californica. The sequence goes on along the minus strand of JAPQWN010000006.1, from coordinate 74,188,253 downwards.
AGCAATATGAATTGCAGCCTGATCACAACACCCTATCACCATTGGTATAGGAGCAATTTCTGAAAGCAAGTGCTTGATCAACAACTCAAAGGTGATGTTTGCTATGGCCATATATTGCCTCTGCACTAGATTTAGGAGAAACAAAGAGCTTCCTTTTTACTTTTCCAGGTAACTAAGTTACCATCAACAAATTGCATACGGAAGATGCAATTTGGAATGGGGAACAAAGGCCTTGAGGAAAGATATAGCCAAGAACTTTCTTGAAAGAAAAGCGATTTCTAACATGCTTGCCAAAGTTTCTAACCTTCGCATGCCGCAAAAGCAATGATGGTCTAAACTGTCATCATCCTGGCTACTAGGTCAGATGTCTGCTCAAGTCCAACCCATATTACCACTAAAAGGCTCGTCCCACCTATCTTGTGTTGTATCTATTGATTGAACCATCTGTCTTTCACTTTGAAGAACTATTTTCAAGAATAACTTCCATGTCATATGTGTTCAGACTTCAGAACCAATTCCCACATTTCACTTCTATTAAGTGACGACACGTCTTCTCCCACATTGAATTTCATTTCCGAAATTCCCTCGCTTCTTCATACAATGGTGGTGCACAATCATCCATATTCCATAGGCGTGACAAGAAGACATTCAACAACATTGCTGCAACGGTTTGTACTTTGTACCCATGTGTGAATCTTTAGATTTTTCTTTGTATGATAAAAAGAAGAAAAATACCAAAAATAAAATCACAACATGAAATGGTATTGCACGTTTCCAAATTCATGTCTTCATCTCTTCTTGTATTATATCTTAAAACACACGCTTCTCTGTCTTTGCTCCAAGCTTCATTCTTTTTTTTTTTCATTCAGAAGATGAACATAATAACCAAAAGCTCCATAATAAGAAAACAATGGTTTAACATCACATATTAACCTCAAACTCAAACTTCAACTTAGTAGCATTAAGCTGACGTCAATTCATTATCAGCAAGTACATCGCATCGCTTCCTTCTGAGGCGAATTCAATTGGTTCCCTTCAATCAGGGAGGCATTTATGCCATTACGGAGTCGTAGTTTAGCAACAAGGACGGCCATGATATCAAATGCTCTAAGCTCATCACTGTGGAGAGCAAGGTTCATGGCGGTTAAGGAATTACCCCAACCATAAAAACATCCAACCAGTTGCCTCCCGACACACATTTTATTCCATTGGATTTAATGATGCATTTTACACGTGATCAATCCAACTATTGTTCATACTCTAATTGAAGTGAAACCTTTTATAGTGCCAATTATCATACATGGCTGTGTGATACAAGTAGTGTGAATGAATGTGTTCTACAACAATCAAATTAGTGCCCCTCACTCTTACTTAAGTGGGCTTTTTTTTTTTTTTTTTTTGGTGGGGTACCTCTAAATCCATCACCATGTGCTCTGATCAAATTAGAGTCATGAATAATGGGTCCAATGAGAGGATTTTAAAAAGTGGGGTATGTGGGAGAAAGCAAGCTACATGGACTCACTAACAATTAACAACAATCTACAATATCTATCAATCAATCAATCTATATATCTAAATAGAAGGTAGGAGGAAGAAAAGAACCAGGGGATGATGAGTTGAGAGTGGAAGGAAGGATTTGATCCGGAACCCGAACTGGGTTTGATGAAGAGAGGGCTCTCTCCCTCTTGGAGACATATCTGCCTGCGATTGGAGCTTCTTGTTCTGCCCGAATGGAGAGAGGCCCCGGAGGGTTTGGAGAGGGTCTTTTGGGTTGGTGTGAGATTTGGGGTCTGGGTCTCTTCTTGGAAGAAGAGGAAATGGAGAGCTTTTCTTCTTCGTCTTCATCGGAAGGAGTTGAATACGCGTTGCAGAGAAGATCCATGGCAGAGAGAGAGAGAGAGAGAGAGAGAGAGAGAGAGATGCAGTAGGACTGGATGGAAGCTAAATGGGTACTTTTGGGGGGACACAGGGTTATTCTCAGCAAGGGTACCGTATTATATAATAATCTGAAAAACACTCCTATGAAATTTCAATAAAAAAGCTTGGAGTGGAATAAAATTAAAGATAAAATCCAAAGACGAAAAAAAGGAGGGGGAGGCGGGGTTGGTTAATGATAAATTTATGCGATGCATGTGAATAAGAGGGTTTTGATGTGTCTAAAGGGAATTGTTCTCGACTATCTAAAATTCAGCATCTTTCCAGGCTTTGGCGAAAGGCTATTGAGATGGATTGGACGCAAGATTCTCTGGGTTATAAGAAACAGGAGTTTTTTTTTCTCATTTTGTGCCTCTTTCAACCCCTTTCTCTTTTATTTCTTTTTTTGTTTTCATCTTGATTTGACTTTAATTTTATTCACTGTGCCCCGATAGATATAAAAAGAGTCTAAAAAAACAATGAAAATACTAAAGAGAGATTTTTTTTTTTCGGCCCTGGTAGATACTCCCACACTACCCAAGCCCCTATCCAATAGAGCTGGGGTTCGATACTTGGCTGAATATGCAGGTAAGAAATTAATTATAGAGTGAGAGATTTTCATTTTTAAGTGCTACGTTTGTGTTGCTAGGATTCTACATTCCATGTAAACTCTTTTCTAGAAAAACCACTAGAGAAGTGTTTTCCATGGAACTAAAGAAAATTAATCAAAAACTTCCCTCTCTCTGCATTTTACTATTAATAAAAAAATCGAAGCATTTAACATGGCATCACAAAACCTTCCATGTAACACAAATGTGGCCTTGAGATTTTGTGCTTTTGCATGATGAGAAAATTCTCCAAAAATTGGTTGGCAACCCTATATGTCACCTCACTACTCAAGATTGATCTTGAGTACGCCACTCTATCAACTTTTGTGGGCTATCTTTTCCCACTTATGTGGACTCTCTTATCCACGCTGTGAGCTTCCTCTTCTCACTAGTATGTGCTCGCTTGGGTTCGTACCCCCGTGAAGCAGCAGCAGCAAAGAAAATTCTACAAACAACTGATGCCGATACAAGGTTTGAACGAGGGCGGTCATTGTGCTGGGGCTGCCTGAGGCCAACCATAGTCCACAGCACAGCCTATGCTGGGCTGAATTTAGAATATGTTTTTTTTTTTTTTTAGCTGTGAGCTTGGACGGGACTAATTTTCTGGTCTGAATTCAGATAGCCGAACACTTCCACAGGCATATAACTGCTTAAAAACATGGTCAAGTCCAGCCTGACATATTATGAAAATGGGCTGTGCTTGGATTGAGCCTGAGCCTGACTTTGAACCCCATGAGCTGGATCCAGGCCTCCCCAAGTCTTGGATGGGATTGGACTCTTTAAGCTAAACCTGAGGCATGTATGAAATCAATGCTATGTGATTATATGTTCTAATATTTGAAGATGTTACAAAATTAACAATCCTATATGTGACGTATCATTGTGAAACTTTGGGGGCACTTAAATAGATGTCGGAGATCAATATCATCAATCAAATCATGTTGATTTTGTGTGTGATTCTTATCCAGGTTAAGAGCTCCTTACCATTGGCATGCGATAAGTGGGCCCATAGGAGGTCTATCCTGCTCAGAATTTTTATTTTTTATGAAGCCCTTTGTTATTTTTCTTTTGGAACCTTATTTGATCAATGAAATGACAAGTTCGAGCATGCTCTTCGCAAAAACAATGAGCTAACTCGACTTGACTCATCCAAGTTTTAGTCAAATAAGTCACTTGCCATACTGGTTATTGCTAGTGGATCTCACTGAATGTAACCGTTTCTGGCAAGCCTGGCCCATTTTCAAGGTATAATGTGACTGCATCCTCATGGGCATATGGGCAATAAAATCTTACCAGAAAAGCCTGGTTAGCCGAAAATGGCCTGCATATGCCCATAGGGGTTGTTGGGCCATCGAGACATCTTCATGCTCCTCTTGATCAAGGCCCTCAGTGCAATTACATAATGAAAACCCTCGAAATATAATTTGAAGCGGCAAGGTCCAAGTCCATCCCATTTAAGACTGACGCTTCATGCCGATGGGCTCTTCCAGAGCCCAGAAGTAAATGGGCTGGTCCTTGGCTAATCCTCTTCCCTGGATAGTTAAGCTATGGACAATATCAAGACATGTTCATATCTGTATTACCCACAAAAAAAAAAAAAAAAAAAATTCACATCTCTATTTACATTTCATCAATTCTCCATTGGGAAGTGGCAGGAAGCTGGAACAAAAACCATTTAAAGAACAGCGTGTTCATTAGTGTAGGAATGTGAAATACATGCTCAGGGGAGCCAGAAACTGCGGTTAGAAATGTAAAGAACACAAGATTAGAAAGCAAATTATTACAATGGCCTTTTATTTTCCATTGAGTAATGCAAGTGGCAAGACATACTTCTGCGAGCCAGAGATGTTGAGGGTTCAAGCTTCAGGTTGGCCCCTCCCAATTGCATAAAAACATGATAAAGAAAACCAGAGCAACTATGGAGAGGAGGGCATGTTCTATGCCACCCAGGGTGCCTGTGCACAGGCCCACCTAGTCCTGCTGTACAACTTCAGGTTTTATCTTAAATTTTGCTCCAGCTTTTCACCCATATCCTCACGCCTGATCTTTGTGCAAATATAAACCGCTATATAAGAGTCAGCTTGGTTGCTGGGAAGCCAGAGCCCAGAGGGGACTAATCACAACTGCAGTTTTGTTACAGGATCAAAATACAGTTGTTTTACAGGATCAAAATGCAGGAAGATTGGTTCATGGAAAATACAAGATGGAGACCAGCAAAACCAAAATGTTGAGAGGGTGGGTCCGGGCTCCACCTATACCTGTAATCCTACTGGACTTTGAAGTATGTTGTTATACATTCTTAGCAGAAATAGCCAGTGTAGTTTCAAATTTTCAAATTATGAAACTCAAACACTAGCTAGAAGCCTATAACTTTTCATCTCCTACTCAAGATGACCAAGCCCATTTGTTGATTTGACTTGCTGAATTGAATTCTGATCAACCATCCAAGACACCCAAAACATCATGTCCGATTTTATCTATCACCTCTTCCATCTCATTCCATTTTGGCTGAAGCGTTCCATTTTGATTCAAACAACACAACAGGGACCACCTCTGGTACATATCGGGTCTGTTTTAGAACAGCAGCAGCTCTTGTCCCTCTCAAACAGAGTTCTCACGCTGTGTTCTTTCCTTTTCTTTGTATTTTTTTTATTTTTTTTTTCTTCAACTACTCAGGCATTAGTTTGTAATTTTCATAATTTTTGGAAAAAGTTTACTTAAAAGAACTCACCTTTTAATTGGAAGCTAGAAGCAACTTTACCAGGAGAAAAAACAACCCTGCATCCTTTTTGTGAAAGAGGGGGTTATTTATTAAATTTTGCTAACAAGTCATTCATCAGGATCAGATGGAAAACACAGAGACATCCCAGTTCACTAGCAACACCCAATAGATTTTTATTTTATTTTATATTTTGAAACATCCAACAGAATTGAAGCCACTCATTTCACTAGCAAAATCCAGCAGAATTGAAACAGCTACTATGATGGCATCAGATCAAATGAGAAGAAACACACATCTTAATTGCAAAGTTAGAAACGTGCCACACCGCAAACAATGTAGTGACAAAAATCATCACAGATGACTCCTTGAATGATGACTGCAGTGTGTTTGGTTGGTTGTCTCTTTTGGACATTCATTTCTACATTTAGATTGTTCACTAGCCATTTAACTAAAAAGGTTAAAAAGATACAGTCATTTTATCAAAAGGTGAAATCTAATTTGACACAGCAATTTATAGGTGAAAGATGCCCACACAAGTGATCTGGTGAAAGACACCCACGCAAGTGATCTTTGCGTATATCTATGATGCTTGGATGCGGCAGAGACACAGCATGGATAAAACTAAAAATACCCAGATAATGTGGGGATATGACTTTTACAGATCAAAATTAAGGTCCGGATGCAACATAGGACAGAAATGTTGGTTTGCAAAAGGCAGAATCAGGAAGGTGTGATCAAGCCCTGAGTGAGTTGGTTTGCAACAACAACAGTATTTTGGGTTGAGATGTGATGATGATGTGACTGTAAACTGGTCTGCAAACGCATTTTTTTGGGTGGAGATATGATGATAACGGGACTGGATTCTTTGGGCTAGGCCGCAAAGGAGGTGCAAGACAATGCCCAAGATGATGGCAGCTACATGGCTTCAACAGAACATTCAGATTTGCTCATGTCTAATCAAACAAAGAGGACCAAGGGGCTGAGAGCAGCTTGCACGAGTAGTTCTCAACCGATCAAGATGGCGGAGCCCCAGAACCATGGGAATATCAGAGTACTTTTACCAGTTAATATATTTCATTGTTAGAATGAAACACTAATAAAGTACATGGATGAGAATCAAAGATAAAGAAAGACCTCACTCAACCATATCTAGTAAATGAACTAAAATCTATCTAGGTTTATACCAATCCTAATATATCCCAACAGGTTGACGATTCTCTGCTTGTTGGATCTATGCACAAATTACACCATCACGGAAAGATCACTAAAAGCCTCAAATATCTCCCTAAAATCATCATTATCAAAGCCTTATCCCATCTTACTTGAGATCAGCTTTGCGAACTCCATTTCTCCACTAAGCCCTACTTAAGAGTGTCCCAAACTGTCATAGGCGTAACAATACTGTGTCAATGAAGACTCATGACTCTGAGCCAAGGCGGGAAGAGCAACGATTCAAACTATTTATACAAGTTAGTAGACTGAGTGGTGAACATTTCCAGAGAGAAAAATTAACAAGGATTACAAGTGGAACAGTCATCAAAATAATCCAGAAGGGAAGAAGGGGGTAAAAGATCAAAAGAAGGGTACATCAATTCCATTGTCAAAAGCCGCTTCATTTCAAAGGAGACTGCACTTTTCAAACAGGATTATCACCCATAAATCACATTCATTTTGATTATAGGCATTACTAGTAAGTTTTGTTGCTATTATTGTCGTTGTTGTTCTTCTATATGAATTTTTGGAGAGGTTTTCTTGGTAAAATTTCAAATTCCCATAGAAAATAAAAATATACAGGTCAGTGTAGTCAAAAGTGTGCATAGATTCACCATAACGGTCTTATGCCTTGCCTAGGACCTGGCAAGGCCCCATTTTAAGCGCACACTTGATGTCCCTAAAAGGATTATTCTGAAAATTCAAATGGTGTTTCAAACCATTCAAGATATCAAATTGAATCAAATGTGAAACATACGGATCTTTTTTTTTTTTTTTTTGTAAAATATAAAAAGAATAGTAAGAAGATTAAAAATAAAAAACGTAACAGCTACTAATAATCCATCCTTAGCAATGTTACTACAGTGACAAAAAGAATATGATAAGATCATATGAAGAACAACAAAGACTTCCATCAGTATATCATAAATGATATATATCTGAAATGTTGTATATATTTAGAAAAATGACATCATTACTATGAAAAATAAATGAGTTGCATTTTTTCTCTATCATTAAAAAACTCCAAATCATTAATGTTACATTGTTAGGATACATAGTTCAAGTTACAAGATATGATTCATAAAAAAGTGAGACCCATACCCACAAGTGAACCCTCTCATAACATGCTTATTAGTTGTTTCCCCATGAAAACGTTATAAAATCCCACAAATTATTACATTACATGGTTGGCTTAATCACTTAATAACCTCTTATAAATGAAACAACGACAAAGGGGAAAAGGGAAGGTAAAGACGGGCTAAAATTAGCCATTTCACTCTGTCTATCCTCCTCCTCCTGTTACTTCTTCTTCAATAGTTGATAGTAATAGTTAGGACTGTTAAAATTGACTCAGCAGTGTATTTTTTTAAGTCATATTCATCTTCTTTTCTTTGGATTCTTTTTTGGAATTACAATGAATAGTTTTCTTGAAGGCTGAATATATCTTTTGCTTTTTGTCAGGACCAAGTCTTTGGTTTTTTTTTTTTGTTGGTTTACATTGGAAGCTGAAAGCTGAGACCTTTTATTAATTATTACTCTTTAAATTTTACTTTTGTTGGTTTATTCAATACATTTCTTTAATATATGAATTTGCTAGTAAGGTAGTAGTCAACAACTGATGCAGAACAGGGATTGACACGCGGGGTGGTGGGGGGAAGGTGGAGGGATAAGGGGCTTTGCACAGGAGAGATTTTAGAAAGCAATTGGACTTAGAACTTTTCCTTTCATTAATCATAGTCTGTTGAGCCAAGGAGGGATTACAATGCTTATATAGGAAAAATATAGCCCTAGAACTAATCTGAACCATCCAAACACACTGTTGGTCAAGATTAAAACATACACTACTTAAAAAACTTAAACCATAAATAAAATAAACATAACTCTAAATGAAATAAAAAGAAAACATGGATTGAATGAGCTAGGCCCAATGGACTTGGTCAACCCATTGGTCTGTCCTGCATCATTCACCACTATACTCAAAGGCACACATAGGTCGTGAACCCCGCTTCGGCCACAGCAAGGCCCCATTTTTAGGCACGCACATGGTCAATCCAGGTGATGTAAAGGTCCGTGCAACCAAGAATCTCAGGTTTCCAAGCAGTTTTTTTATTTTATTTTATTTTTTATTTTAAAGTCGTATCCCACAAGTTTAGATAATCTATCTCGTCCTAGTTGTTTAAAGAAAGATTTTGAGAAAGAACTCAGAGAGACCCAAGAAAGAAGAGAGTCTAAGAATGTAGGTTCTTATAATCTTCTTCCTCTAATATGCCCCCTCTTCTTATTTCATTTGGAATTTTTTTTCCTCCCTTATGCAATTCAACATCATCATCAATGTAATCTGAGAGTAGTTACTCCACAAGTGTAAAGAGCAGTTTCTTAGAAAGAACTCAGAGAGACTTTAAAAAGAAGAGAAATATACGAAAGGTGAGTTTTTCTTTCACTTTTGTATCGAGGATTGTTTAGAGATGCTTTTGAGAAGGAACTCAATGAGACCTAAGCAAGAAGAGACCTTTTAGAAAGAACCTAGAAAGACCTAAGAAAGAAGAGAAAATCAGAAAAAGGTGAGTTTTTCTAATCTGGGAAACAAGAGAATATCCTTCGTCCACTCCTCTTTTTCTTCTTCACTCCTATAGCCAAGTATGGACAATTACAATAATCCGTGATACTCCACCATTATTGACTACTAAAGTTGGTATATAATACCGGGACACTTCAAAATAGGCAATGTATTATGTCATATCGTATCCAATATCTTCACTTATTTATGTGTAAAATCTGTTTACCTGCCATATCCATGAGGTGTCTAGGCAACCTATGGATTTTTTACAAGGTCTTATTCTTCTTCTTTTCGACCTTCCATTTTGTTTCTCATAGGGACCAGCCCAACATTTCTTGAATTATTAGATCTCTTTAAAATTTATTTTTGTTGGTTTGCATAATTCATTGCTTTAATTTATGAATATCAATGCGGTAGCCGTTGGTTTTATTAAAATAAAAATGGCATGGCATAATGACAAAAGCACATAAATGTAGGCTTATTTCACCATATTTCATGGTTGTCTGCCAGCCTATGATGCCTATATACAGTAGGGACACACGATGGACATGGTAGGGACACAAATTTTACTCATAAAAGTATATTATCAGATACGATATGACATGGTACTTTGCCCATTTTGAAGTATCCGTACATCATAGGTGCTTACTATACCACACTAAGCAGAGTTTGATGCCTACTTTGTGCCTTACGCCTAGACTACAGTGGGATGTAGAATGGATGGATTTGTGATGACAAAACACTACTTTGAAAAGGCTTTCAGTTCTTTCATGAGAGATGAGAGTGAATAGGGTTGATCTAAAATGGAGAATGGACTATAATAGATTGGACAATGCTAATGGGGCCCACTTAATTTATAATAGAGGGTCGAATGGGTTGAAGCATTTGGGGTTTACTTAGTAAAATGAACAACCCCACTTATTTGGGCTTTCATATGTAAATAAATAGAAAGAGAAAGAGGAGCATTTAAGTCATTTCCTATTTGCAATAAGCATTTGCATGTTGGGTTGACTTGGTAAAAATGAAAACCCCAATTAATAGGGCTTTATTTTGCAAACTCATATAGAGAATTTATTTAAGTCACTTTACATCTGCAATTAACACCATTCCTAACAATGTTAGTATAAGTTAATTACAACTCCGCCCATTGTTGTAACTGCCGGTCCCAAGCCCTGATAACGGAAGGGGTTGAGTTAGGCGAGGATCAAAATAGAGGTAGCAGTGGGTGTTAGTGGCTGGTGGCCAAAATGCTACATAGCAGGCGATACACAATGGTTGTGATGATATGTCAGGTGTGAATTTTTGAAGTGGTTAAAAAAATTTGAGTCTTGTGTAGCAGTCAATCTTGAGTTATTTCTTAGTGATTTGGAACCATACAAGGGTACATACAACTTTAGGAAAGGCTCTTATGGAGAAAAGATAGGGAAAATATTATTTTTTAATGAAAACTGCTTGGCTTGGCTGAGTTTTATACCCACAAAAGTTGTAGCGTACTAGCATCGCTATTTTCAATTTAACACAGTAGCGATGGCCGCTACGCTACGTAGTGCCAATATTTTGTTCCATGGCGTCAGGTAGGCTAACAATCAGCGCAAAACATTTGTCACAACCCTAACAACGACGGCTTTTCTGATATTTGTAGTTCATTCAACCGATACATGAAATGTAACACCTAAAGCCATTTTACAGGGCCCATGTGGGACCGTTGCATCATTTCATCATTTCTCTTGGATTCTTTTTCTTCTTTCTTTCTTTATTCTTTCTCTACTAGAATATTCTAAAAACCATATAACAAAACCAAGAGAAAAGTATTATTATCCCTAAAAGACATGGAGCCAAGCACCATATTAACTATTTTACTTGTTATAAGAACTATTTTAGATGTTTAAATGTATGTCTAATATAAACATATTCATCTATATTAGAGAGTAAGATATGTATACGGAAAGTGACGACATCTTGCTGTATTGGCAACATGGATCAAAATAGCGGCCACTATGCTATATCGGGCGCAGCGGCCTTCGCCGGCAAGCTAAATGGCATCTAGCGCCGTTCACATCCGTAGTGATGGAGTGAGACAGATTCCTACTTTCCAAAATTTTTTAAAAAGCATAAAAAGATTTTTTTCTTTTCGTTTTCTCTCCAAATAACATTTCTATGCAACTCTTCTACCCTTTTATATTTAAAAGAACACCAAAACGCATATGATCTCGTCGAGTTACAGTCGATACGGAGAGTTATTCTCAAGGGTTCTTCTCTAGGTACATCCTATTAGACACCCCCTTTGGTAGGGGTATTCTCTTCTCAAAGTACTTAAGTCTTAAGTCTTGACTTCATGACATAGTTTTTTTTTTTATTATTATTATTATTTTTATGAACCTTTCATTAGTTTTTAAGTTAGCACAACTAAGCAACATGAATGCACATGAAAAAAATGATCATTACTATTATTTTCTATTTATACAGCGATACAGGATCTCATATGATGAGAGGACCACTACACCCCCTTATCTTAGTTACTTTCGAAAAAAAAAAACATATTTTCTCATTGTTCGATATTCTAGATTTTCTACAATTTAAAAAAAAAAAAAAATTAACGATTTTTTCAAATCGCACCGCTACGCTGCTCCGTAACGTTTTGGAGGCGGGCCACCACTGCAATTGTCATCCTTGATTGGCAAATTACTAGTAGGGCACATTTTGCATTTTCCAAAAGATAAAATGAGTTCTTAAGTTGAGACCTAAGCCATACACTTTTATCAAGGATTGAAGGTTCAAGGTTAGGGATGGAGATTTATGAGCTACCATTATGATTAGATTCGTTGTCATAGAAAATTTATCAACCACTTCTTAAAATACAGCATGCTCTAGCCTCTAATCAACTATGGACCTATTTTTATTGCTAGAACTGTCTTAAAAATGGTTGCTACCTAGGAAATCATTCCTTTTCCTATGGAATGACAAAAGTAACCTCAATACATATCATGTTATCAACATTCCAAAGTAGCAACTAGAAATACCTAACAACATGCAGGTATCCGTATTGGTTCTCAATTCTCATATTTCACAGATCCTTTTTTCTAGTCATATGAGAACATGTACATATCCACATCCTAGCAAAACAAAATGGGAAACTTTTATTAGTCTATTAACCTCCTATTCTTTTACTATTTCGTGGAAAAGAAACAACCACATCCATCGCCTCAACATTAAATTCATCACATAGTAATCTCCTAATCTGAAAATACTAAGGGCCAATTTGCATACTTTGTATTTCCTAGAACTCATGGTAAAAAAGCCTTCATCGAAGAGTATTAGACAGGAAAGGAGTGAAGGGTTTAAGGAGGAGAGCTAGATGGGACTATCACTTCCCTAAGGGCCTCTTTCTTTGCATTAGAATACATGGAAATTGGGATAATTCATGCCATAAGTGGCTCAACAAGAAGACCAAAGGTGAATATCCAAAAATGCCCATCAAATAACCTCCCCTTTGATGGAAATTGAATCAAGGAAAGATGGGAAATGAATACCCCAACCATCACCCTAGTAATTCAATACCAGGGAAAGTCTATGTCTAATCTAAATCTCCACCTTATTTCCTTTCCTCCTCACCTCATATCCTTCACCCCTCCCCTCTTTAAAAGTCATTAGTAGAGCTCATTTGACCTTGAATTCCTATGTAATCTAATGCAAAACAAACTGGCCCTAAGAGTTAATTTACTAGGGTAATGTGTGGGTAATCATTTCCTATCAAAAGGGAGGGTATTTAATAGCCTTGTGGATTTTCACATGTAATCCTTCACTTTATGCCCCTTTGATAGAAAGGCTTAACTTAGAAAGTCCTAGTACTAAAATGCCAAACAGAGGGCGGTAAGATTTTGTCCTACTTCTTGGATACCCAAATTAACATCTACAAGCATGAGTTCCTTATCAGTAAACAAAATTTTATAAAACAAGGCTCCACAAAACAGCAGTTTACAGATACTAATAAAGGAAAGAAATGCTACTGTAAATTTGATAAACAGATGTGAGACTAAGAGACATTTTGCTGACCAATTACAAGACTATGAGATTCTTTGAAATGAGATGGCATTTCAATCAAAACAGTTACATTTCAGCAACCCAATTTTAAGAACCTCTATATAAACAGCAAAAGAACAGAGACCTACCATCTACTTATTCCAAGTATAAAAGATAAGAAACCCCCCCCAACCAACAACCCTCAACCCCTACTCATTTTTACATCAATCTATTCAAACAGAGGAATGAACAATAAATGGAACAGGGACATTTCCACTCACCTCCCACAGAAGAAGAGCATCTGTGATTCCTCCCCATTGCTTTCTTTCACCCACAAAATCTCCCACCCATTGCTTTCTTTCACCCATAAAATCTCCCAACCACCCAACAAAAACCCCCCAAAATCAACACATTGATTGATACCGCCGCAGCGTCTGAATCAAACTTGAAGCATTCCTCCCAATCTTCAAATTCTCATCTCCCACCAATCCAAGGCAAATTTCCAAAACCCCTTCTTTCACAGCATCAATTCCCATCTTCTCACAACAGCCACAAACAGAATTCAACACAGAAAGAGCATGCTCAACACCACGGGAGCTCCCTTTCTTCAACACCCTAACCAAAACCTCCACAAACCCATCAAACCTCCTCATCTCCCCTCTCCCTTCCCTACACTTCCCCAACAGACCCAGAACCTCCACCGCCCGCTCGACCCCAGAACCGGCCAATTCAAGCAAAACCGGCACTGCCCCAGATTCCACAGCGCGCCGCTTGTTCTCCGGGAACGAGCATAGCGTGTAGAGAGCCGTCGCCGCCTCCGCCTCCCTCCTCCCCCGCCCCTTCCCATCCCTCAAAAGGCAAACCAGCGCCGGAATCGCCTCTGGGTCATCCCCAATCGTGGCCTTATTCACCTCCACGACCCCCAAACTCGTCATCATCGTCGCCGCAAGCGCCCGGCAACTGGGCGTCCCGTTCCTCAGCGCGGCGACGACATGTGCGACAGCCCCTTCAGCGACGAGCCCCACCTTGTTGTCGTCATCAAGGCTGAGGTCGAAGAGGACGGCTAGAGCCGCCTCCTGTAGCTGCTTGTCGTGGTAGGAGGCGGCGGCGAGGCAGCGGAGGACGGCGGAGATGGCGCCGGAGTCGGTGATCTCGCGGCGGAAACTGGGGTTGTGCTTGGCGAGGGCGTGGAGGTCGCGGAGGGAGTCGAGCTGGGAAGGAGAAGAGGAGGAGGGAGAGGACGGAGAGAGGGAGGAGAGGAGGGTTTGGGTGGAGGGGCAGGGTTGTAATTTAGGTGAGGAAGCGAGGGTAAAATTGGAAATGAGGGAACGGAGGGCATGGTTGGGGATGAGGGAGGGGTGTGGTGGGAGGGGGACTTTGGAGATGGGGCACGTGCGGTTTCCGGAGTCTAGCCACCGTTGGATGGAGGAGCGATCGAACGTGTGGCCAGATGAGAGGATCACAGGGTCTGACATGATCTCTAGAGAGATGGGGCACTTGAAGTCTTCTGGAAATTGGGTCGCCATCTCTTCTTCTTTAATCTTCTTCCTCCTCCTCCTCCTTTCTTCTTCTTTCTTATTCTTTCTTTCTGGTTCTTCTGCCTCCTCCTCCTCCTGCTGCTGCTGCTGCTGCTGCTTTGGTGTTGGACTCTTTCTTCTTTCTTTCTTTGTGTCTTCTTTAACTTGTGAGAGAAAGGGGGTGTTGGGGTCTTATTGGCCTTGGGATTTTGGTTTTTGGTTTGACCCTTGTAGTTTTGTTTATTTATGGATGTCCCCCTCAATGTTGGTTTTTATGGATAGCCCCCTCTTATATAACTTTCTTTTTGGGGGTGTGGGGGGTGAAGTGTAAATAGTGGGTTATTGGAGTCAAACTTTCTCCCATTGGCTTTACTTGAAATCAGAGGCTGAGGCTGAGGCCGACATCTGCTTTTCTTTGAGCCATTTAAATTTTGAGAAATGGGTGAGCTGCCCCTGGAGCAGTTGAAGCTCGTTTTCCACATGTTTGAACTGAGCAATGGACTTAGGCCCTTTTTATCTTTTTTTTTTTTTTTTTTTTTTGAACTTTTTCTTTTGTTTCTAAATTTTTTCTTTCATTGAAACCACTTTGCCTTTTGACTGTCACTTTTTTTTTTTTTTTTTTCAAATTGTTTGCCGGCAAGGAAGGAATAAGTAACTTTGGTCCATTTTGATGCACGGAAATTAGGGAGAGAAAACTATCCATGGTCATATAAAGAGACGAATTTTTCTCTCACGGGGATGTCTGCATGCAGATGTCTTGATTTGAATGTTAAAGAGGTAGGGGTCAACCCATGATTTTCGCATTCTATGGAAAGCATCAAATTTAAGAATCCTCAAAAACGAGAATCTCATATAGTTTAAACCCTCAAAGATTTACAAATGTCAAACATAAATTTTTTCATAACTTAACGAGAAACATATCCTTTTTCCGAAAATTTGATTTTCATACGGGACCTTAAGATAATATTTTAAAAGCTGCAGTCAAGAGGATCTGAATTGTGTTTGTAGTGGTTGCTTGGTGGGTCGTGCCATTATATTTTACTATGCTTCTTGGCTGATGCTGCTGCCTCATGATGTTGGCGTGGCTAACTGCATGCTAAAGCTTTTCACTGGCTATTAAGACTGATTGCATGGGCGTCTGCTAAAGCATGTATGTTTGGGCTTCTGAAATTATCTTGTCCCCACATGACAGACCTCCATTCTCATGTGCTCAATTGGGTCATCAACTCTGCCAAAAACCAAAACTGCTTTTCCACTCATCTCCATTACCAACCCAAGTTTCTCCAGAGTTTTTAGTCTGAGACCCACAATGCATTAGAGCTCCATTCTTACCACTTTACATCTTCTTTTGTTATTTTATTTACATCTAAAGGACTTCAATGCAATTAGAAATGAAGATTCATGATTTCATTTTCTCCTAATTCATGTAGAATCTTCTTCATTCTAGAAAAGTAAAGGTTGAAAGAGGCCAAAATATCATTTTAGGAATAATTTTCCCAAAACATCAATAATGTTTAAAGAATAATTTTTGTCACCATGCTACCCAACACATTAAAGTTTTAACCAGGCCTATGCTCATCACTTGCACATTTTTCCATAATCAACATCATACTCGCCTTTAATCAACACCATACTCACTTATTATAGGGCTCCTCTGGATGCATGACAATCAAGAGAGGGATAGCAATAGATTGATTTAGACATAAACCAGGGGCATTCAAAATATCAAAATAAAAAAATGATCCTAGCCTTTTGTTTTAAGTACTTATAATATAATGAATATACAAATGTAGTGAGAATTTATTGTATTTTCTTGATAAATATAAATTTATTGTGATTAGATTCAATGGTGTCCACTGTCTAGATTTGTTTCAATATAGGACCGGTGCCAAAATGAGAGGGTATATTTCTATCATCAAAACAGAAAAAATGGAAAATGAAAGACAAAAATAGGGCATCATAAAAAAAGAGTCGCAATGGAGAACTTGCCTTTCTTTTTTCCCTCGCCATATGAAAACTTAAAATCATGCACTCTTTGACACGTATCTCTAACTAGCTAAGCAACCCGACTCTATAGTGCTTACATTTTTTATTTTTTATTTTTTTTTTTTTGAGTTTCTTTTGTTGGTAGGGACCGAAGTGAAAGTTGAAGACTTCATTGTCTACTTCTTTCCTTCTAATCTACTTTTTTCAAAGATACAAAAAAAATCACCTCAAAAAAAGAAAGATGTAGAAAATATTAATATGGAACAACAAAAATTCATAACATCATTTTTATTTTTTCACAAAAATCCTTCATATATGGATACTCTCAATGCATCACACTAGCTCTAATTTCTGTTGCAACAAGGGATGGGGGGACATTAGGCACCTAGGGTTTTTTTTGGGAGAAAATAATTAGAAAATTATAAAAAAGAGAGAGTAAAAGATGAAATTGGGAGGAAACCAACTGTTACAAATATTGGATGAATAAAAGCACAATTTGTTTTGTGTAATTGAATTCCTAAGAATTTTAAGACTTGGTAAAAATGAAATCTAAAACTTATATTTCTAAAAGTGGTTAAAAATAAACACACAAAATTGAACGTTTAAAAATGACCATCAAATAATCTCCCTTTTATTATAAAATAAATTGAATAATCAACCATCGTCCTAATAATTTAAATTAACCCTTACAAAAGTCAAGGTCCCATCCAAATACTTTAACATTTGAGTCCATGTAACTGCTACATTCTCGGTATTTAATTACATGCAAAGAAACAAGCCTATAAAGACCTTCTTTGACGAGGATAATGAATCGGGATCCTCTAAGTGTGTTTACGCACGATGACCATGAGTGGACCACTTAGGGTCCGCCACGTCACCGCGGGCAGGCTGCCCAAGGTGATATGGCGGACCGTGAATGGTCCACTCACGATCACTGTGGTCTGTGGGGTTTTTCCTCACCAAATCGGAACTCTATGGATAATGGGACACTACAAATAACTTCTTGGACAACAAGAAGTTAATATTACATGGTAAGCATTTTATTTTGGAATATTTGGTGAGGCCCACTTATTGAAAAGCTAATATGCTCAAAATAAATATTATGTCTTGGTTGGGCCCCGAAAAACTTTCACTCCAAGAGTTAGACGGCCCCTCGGTTTGGTCAACATATAAACGCATAAATAACATATACATGATCAACATATAAACATATGAATAACATGTTACATATATGATCACCCTATAAGGGAAACACAATTTCTATTCCAACGAAATTTGGCGAATGCCCCCATAAAACGGAAATTTATTTGGAGCAAGAGAGAATTTCAATAAGTCTCACAAATCTCTCACGTGTTCTAGCTGCTTGTTTGTAAGATCAAAATCCATATAAAGATTAAATGTATTGGTATCCTAGTATAGAGAGATTAAATGTATCGGCGACCTATATACATATGGGGAAGTGCTCCTATGAGAGACACTCTCACCAACTTTATGAGAGATGGGTGGGGGCTCTCACTTCCATATCCACTCTCACCAACTTAAATGCAAGGACCCCCAACTTAAATGTGAGGGCCCCCACCCATCTCTCACCAAGTTGGTGAGAGTGTCTCTCGTAGGAGCACTTCTGTATATATATGTGTATGTGCTCCTATGAGAGTATCTCTCACCTTACTATGAGAGATAGGGGTGGGGGCCCTCACATTTAAGTTGTTGGCATTGGATATGGATGTGGGCCCCTATCTTATCTCTCATAATAAGGTGAGAGCATCTCTCAGAGGAGTATCTACATATATATGTATGAGACATGCTCCTATAATAGATATTTCTCACCTTATAAGAGGGACATGTGAGGGCCCCCACTCCTATCTCTCATATAAGGTGACTATATATATAGGGGCCCTACCCTTATTTTCAAAGCAGTAAGAGTAACTCTCCTAAGAGCATCTCCCTTGTTCCATCCAAATGGACCAAACACATGTACGTCCCTCCTGAATTGTGCTTGTCCACCAACGTTGGATTGACTATGTAATGATCTAAATGGACTGTTGACCATTGAATTTTTGGGGTCAAATGGAGATGATAGAAACCACGGCTGAGGCTGATTTTTTTTTTTTTACAAAGAAGAGGGTCTCAATGAGTCATCGAAAGCCTCCATCCTCATTCATCCTCAGGTGGGCTCTACCATATACTTGCGCTTACTTGACCTTACTTAATCCTAAGTTTTAACTTATGAGAGCCGCCCCACGTTGAGGTGCGCGCACTCGATGGTCTACATGAATCCCAATAAAGGGGCTGAATGTGTCCATGACCTAAGGGCATTGAGTTGACTATTGAGCCCTTGAACCATTGACATTGATTCGGTCTTTCGGTGGGATTGACTTCTGTACATTTTATAGTGAAAAACATCCATTATTAAAACTTTCTTGGATGGCCTTGCAAACTGCAGCGTTGCTATGACTTTTGGTGATTCTCATTGCATCAAACCATCTCATTGGAAACGATTTTTTTTTTTTCGTAAATATCAATTCCTTAGGGTTATCGATAAATAACAAAATCATTAGGGTTATATGCAAACAAATTTTTGGCTTTGCCAACATACTCATGGTTGAATGGTGTTGGCACTTTAGTTTAGTTTCACATAGAGAGATCGATCATGGGCCCTCAAGTTAAAATATCATTCCTGACCAGTCATCCTACATGAAAAAAAAAATCTTAGGTTCAAGTTATGAAGCTGCATGGAGAAATTACAGTTGGGATGAGATTACTATACTACTCAAGAGTAAACCTTACTACAAATAGTGCATCTAATTAATGAAGAGAGCACTGATGAGGGATAGTCTAGTGGAAACATTGATCTTGTTTGGATACATTAATTGTGAATTTGTATCAGCCCAAAAACAACAAGATCATACTCTACCCAACCTAACCAACATTCAACAAGGTTTTGAAAATTTCCTTTAGACATGTTACATGGAGGGTGTTCCTCATTACAATGGGTGTGTTCCCCTGTCAATTACCAGAGTGCACTTCTAGAAAGTGTGCTTTCCTCCAATGTGGGCTAAGTTAGAAAGCATCTAATCAAAAAAAGTTGGTCGTGTGTTGATGAGAGTTTTTTTTTTTTTTTTTTTACAAAAGTCCTCTATATTTTTGAAAAACCTCAAAATACCCCCCATATTTTATGTATTTACTGAAACTTTCCATAACTACTAGTCAAATGTAGAAAATGTATCCAAACTCTTCCCACTCTCCAATTTTCTCTCTTGACTAATTTACCTTAGGGTCCATAATTTGGCCATCCTATGAGAGTGCCTGGTCTGGGCCAGCTCTGAAAAACCTAGCAAATATAGGGCTTTTGTTCTTCTAAAAAGTCCAAGGACCCATGGACAAAATTTTTGTAGGCCCATCAATTAGTGGACTGGAATTGGCCAATGCCAGGATTTGCCCTCTTATTTTCTTTTATATACATATAAATTTATTTGAGCATATAATGGGTTTGTTTGAGTATTATTTTTTATGTGATTCTTACCTTACTTTTAATATAATTTTTATATGATTGTTATAAACAGAAGCCATTCTTGATTCTCAAGCGAATTCTTTTGTAATAGCTTTTCGGCTATATTACGCTATTGGATAGGAGTAATACCTTTACACTGGAGCACCCAAGGTCAATCCTTGAATATGGGTATTATAATAAGGTACCAACACCAGTCAATTATGAGTGCATTGGCTTTTGTATTTCCTTATTTACATATAGTTATTGTATATGTGGATTTATTTACCATTCAAAAGAAATAACATACCTAGTATATATGTTGGTTTACTTGATCATGATTGTTATGTGGGTTCTTATTAGCATGTGATCAATTCTCTAGAGTTATTGGGAGTAATATTAGTCTCACATTCACATTCAAGTCCAACGACCCATCTCTTGATGGGCCACAACCTGAGGCATAAAGTTACGGTTGAAAACTGGCTCTTGTACCCTAATCTTGACCTATTTCTAAGTCTAGGTTACCAGACGCATATCCATACCCACACTTGAATTTAACGACTAAAACTCAACCCTACACTTAAATTAAGGACCAAATAATAGGTCTAAATATAAGACCAATTATTTTGTATCAATAAAACATACTTATATATGTTTAATAAGCACCCTTCAGTTAAAAGGCGCTTCTAACGACTTGTGTGATCGATAGTAGTAGCCTCACGTAGTCATATGGAACCCACTTATCGTCAGTCCAACCTCCTCCCTCACTATCCCCTCATGCATTCGCCACTTATCCTAATTTGACATAAATTATATTAACCATAAAATTGACTTTCATTAGAACTATAACTTAAAAAACCATTAAATTCTAACGCCCCTATATAAAAATTTATTAAGATCTGATTGATACTTTTTTTCATTTGCCCAGAATCATATCATAGTGGGACATGAACGTGGAAAATTTTTATAAAACATAAGGGTTATTTCCAATATATTTTGGAGGACCAATATAAGAAAAGATGAAGATTTTCATAACAGGAGTGGTGTTTTTCTGAAGTTCTGGTATATGCCTGTCACATCGGGTATCTGGGTCTTTGGCCATGAAATTTTTTATGGACCCATATCTTTTTTTCTTATTTCAATTGAAGTCCATACAGTTGACCCATTCTCATCAAAATGGATTCCACAATAACAAGGGTTTTTATGAGTGTTTTAGATATAAGTAAATAGTCAACCATGCTCCTAATGTGCTGCTTTAAACATTGTCCATGTTCACAAGAAAGCACCACCAAAAGCTTAAAATATAATAAACAAGTACACAGTATAAGAAATGATCAATCCAATTGTAGGACTACAAATGTTGGGGGGCAGCCCACTTCAACTTCCCATATGCATATCCCACTCTTTGATGACAAGTATGTGTCTGAACATTGATGAATTAATGCAAAGACCTCATGAGTGGCCTCCGAAGAAATCAATTATTAATTCTGTAGGGCCTTGACTCAATAATTATGTTCTAAATCAAATTTAAAATTCTCAAATTTAAAATTTAGATCATATGTAATCAATATTGTATAATTTCTATCTAATCGTCCAACATACATTTTACCTAGTTGGCTAAGATAGGTCCCTTAATTATAGGCATTTGCTTCCTTTTCTATTGAACTCATAGTTAAGTAGGTTTTAAATAAGGGAATATAAAGAAGTTGAGAAATGGAAGATATTAGGTGGAGATGTAGATTGGATTCTTAAGTTTTGTAGGATTTAATTTATTAGGTTGATAGTTGGGTGATCATTATATACAAAGGGAAAGACTTTAGTTTTACTGTTTGTGGATCTTTCATGTTTACATCTTAATTTTTTCCCCTGTGACATTAAGATATTGCTCAGAATTCCTAGGATAATGTGGGGGCAAAAGGAAAGGCCCCACAATTTTAAACACAGTGAAATGATATTTTATGATTTAGGTGTTGTAATGGATGAAATCATCTTCCTAGACACATGAAATTGGTTGTGTAATGGTTTCTCTCACATCCCATTAGAAAGGAGCAGTAACATATCTAACACATGAAATATTATTCACCAGTATTTCTCACTATTGTTTTTAGGGACTTCACAATTCATATAGTTGTGCCTAGAAGTGGACAACTGTGATCGAACAATCAATCAAACTAGCAAACGCATAAAGAGAATCACACAGGCAATTTATATGGTTCAATTGTGTGTCTACGCTAATGAGCAAATTGATGGCTCACAAAGGGAAATGGTATGTTGAATAGGATACGAATGAAAGTAGTAAGATGCTATGGTTTGATTTTAAAAATTGCATCCGATCTAAAGATTTAGCTTTAGGTTAGACTAACATGGAGAAGCAAAATTAATGTAGCGGATTCCAATATAATTGAGTCAAAACTTTGATGATGATGATGTGTAGATGACGATGTTTTGATAGTGAAATGAAAATTGAGATTTTTTCACAAGATTCATCTTAAGCTATCTAGAACCCTCACGCTAACAATAAAGGGGGTGCTCTGTTGGCGGCCAACCACGCATGTCAACCAATTGCTTAGGGATATGCCAATCTTCCACCATGTGTGAGCTATTCTTTTCAATTTGTGGGCTTCCTTATCTCACTTTTGCGAGCTTTGTAGGTCCCAACCCGGTAGACTAAGGTAGCCAAAAAAAAAATAGAAGGAAAAAAAAAAACACTACTCAACCCAGTCAGATTGACACTCACCCAAATTTAATCTCTCTCAGAGATATACTCAGATTTGAATTTTTGTTTTGTAAAATTAAATTACATCCAAGAAGACCCAGAATTCTCATAGTTTGTGGAACTTAATATTAAATGTTAAGATGTTATAATGAGAACGACCTTTTTGGCATTCTAGCTCGTACCTGCACCTCTGATGGTCATCCATTAAAGGGTGACCCTCAAAAGAGTTCTTACACCCATTGTCACCAGAAAAAATACTCCATAATTAGAGTGTAGATACTCAAAGTTCTATTTTGTAATGTTATATTCTTCTAAAGAGTACAAAACAAACAGATGCATCCAAATCAGACCATACAATGAAAAAACTCCACTTGGGTTTCCCTTATCTTACCATAAATATTTTATGAAATGGGCACCTGTTACAAAGTTACAATTCGTCTTATATAGCTTGTTTGTTTGGATCAGTCCATTCCAAGGCAGTTTGTGATTTGGACAGCTTGGACTTTTTCGCCTGGTATGTCCCATATGTAAGTTGACAATAACACAAACCTTAACTATGTGCAAAACAAGCATGGAAGGGCTGCCCTTCTGGGCTTTTGGGGTTTTTGTCCTTTGATCTCCACCTATAGTTATCCAAAGGGTTGTAAAAAAACATACTGATTAATTGCCTATCATAATTCACCCAATAACTGAACAGGTTAGCTGGGAGAATGTTTTCTTAGTTGAACTCTAGAGCCAACATATGAATATTAGGCCCTTGGGTTGAAAATGGATCTGCAGTTGCCCTATTGGTAAACAGTTTGAGCTTGGACAAGCTTTGGCCTAATACTACCTAATTCCTGACCAATCAAACTTGAAAAGCTTCATCAAGTACAACCAATCCACCGTACCCAACCCCAAGGGCTTGGCCGAGTGGTCAGGACCTTGGTTCCTCCCTCTTCCGGAGTTAGGGGTCTTGGTATTAACCCTGATTCCCCCTTCTTCAAGAATCAAAGGTTGAGTCCACTAGTACTACTACCTAGGGGTCGCAGGGGTGTTTATCCGGCTTCATTCCAAGCATGAAGGGATTAGTTCAGCTTAAAGGATTGGAAACCCTTCGCTAGCAAAAAAAAAATCCACCATATATACCCCATGTGTGTGCATGTATGTGCAATATTGCATGGGCAGGTTTGGCTTATAAATCCCCAGATCTTTTTAGTTACTGAGCCTAATAGACTGAACAGCTCAAGCAGCCTATTTTCAAGGAATGTATAAGCCCCTTTGTTCAAAATGTGTTGCCTTTTGAAGCATTAAAAAGCCCATACTTGGTTATTTATCTATGAACCAGAAAATCACGACTAAGCCCACATAACAGGCCTGTAAGCTTCCTCTAAATTAAGGGGGGCTCGCACTAGGGTGGCAAAATCCATAAACCCGACCCACATCTGACCTATATGTGGTCTAACTGTGGGTCAGTTGAACTTGGCCTGCACTTAACACATAAATTATTGTTCCTAGTGTATTATAATGCATAATTAAGGGGGTCCACTTGATGAATGTAAACATATGTTGATTGAATATAACCCTAGCTTTTGCTCTAATGGAAGGCAATTTATTAGTAAGATTAAAATAAGAGCTTTTTGTATATACCTCTCCAAGGTTTGTAAGATTTGTAAATAGAACCCTGAGGTTTTAATATTTGCAAATCTGTTCATGCATTTTCATTTTAATACTTTTCGTGTCCCCCAAAATTAACAGTCTTCAACCACCGTACGTTTTTAGAGTGAAATGAAACTTTTGTCTGTCTCTTTTATCCTTATTTGCATAATTTCAAAAGATAGGACTCATTTTTTAAATAAAGCATGTAACATTAACAATTGTACTTAGTGGAAGTGAATAAACCTACATTAATTCATTTTCTTTTTATCAATACAGAGCTTATTTCATTAAATCTAAATTGATTATGACGACAATTAACACCTGCGCTTATAACCGATTATGATTTATCCAATTCATACATAACCCGCTGTTCGATTGATGAATGAAAGTTTTAAAATACATGATTATACTTCATGTGTAAAATAAATATTGGGGGAACAAGAAAATGGAAAAAAAATCAATTTTTATAATTTGTAGGGGAGGGTTTGGCCCTATGTAAAAGAAATATTGGGGGAACGGGAAAATATAAAAATATATATATTTTAATTTTTAAAATTTTCTTTGGGAAGAGAGTTGGAGTCGGTGATTTTACAAATCCAACAAATCTTAGGAGAGTATATGCAAAAGGATCTTAAAATAATAAAAGCACACTTCTATGGAAATTGGCAGAATGTAGGACTTTTGTCTATGTTCGATCAAAGGAATGGAAACGACCTAAAACAGTAGCAAACTCATAAAAAGGCCACACGGTTCTGAAATATAATAATGCAACGATGGCCACGTGTCAACCGTTCGATAGGAGTCGTGTGCCAGCTTGCTCAAGACCCGTTTTTTAAGGGTTGGATGGCGTTACCTACGTTGGAATCTAAAATTCGTGGACGGACATAAAAGCTCAAGATTTGTGAGAGTAATCAATAAAAGCATTTTGTATTTGATAGGGTGGGCCCCACTCCCAATTAGTCAAAAGAAATTTTGAGTTGAAAAGTTGATGTTTACTTTAAGATGAATGTCTCCTAGGCCCTGTTTATTTTCAATAAAATACATAAGAACTTAATATATATGGTTGTTAAAAATGAAGATCAAGAATGAATTTTAAAAAATAAATATAAAATAATATTTATTTTTACTCTATTTTTCTCAAAAAATGTTTCTTGATTTTGATGTTTTGGAAATCACTTTTTAATATTTAGTTTTTATTTATTTTTTATTTTTTTACCACCCTTTATATTCTAATGCAGACAAATGAGTCTACAGTGTATGTGATATTTTAAGGGCATTGTTTCTTTCTAAGAATTCATGTTTGGAGAAATTGGAGCATCCGGAATTTGGATTATACAAAAAAAATTGGAATTTGAATTTCTCAAAGAATAAAAGCGACTTCAAATGGTTAGAATTCAGTATCTTAACAAAGAAATATAATATTTGGAGATTCCAAATATCATTGTCCGGAAATCCCCTGTTGTAGCTTGGACACTACTTGTTGTGTGTGTGCGCACGCGCAGAGGTGGGAAAAACATTGTGATCGACAATCAACAAAGCCATACAAAAAGAGAGGAAATCACACACATACTTGGGTAGTTCGGCAAGATTGCGTCAGTGGAAAGAAACTCGACTTTCATATTACCCAGACCAACTCAGCAATCACTGACACCCACCGGAGAGAGAGCTCTCTTGTCTCTCATAGAGTCATTACATTAATATAAATTTTTCGTTTTCTTAGCCTCCAAGAAATCCCCGGTACAACTACTAAAATCCTATGGACCTAAACCTGGCCATCGGTGTGGACTAGTACGGTAAACCTGTAATACAAGACATAAACCCAACATCTCCAGCATCACACATTAATGTTAGGAGTTCTGCTAAAGGCATCGGGGCTTAAAGTTTACTCCAATAAAAGTTGAGTTCACTATAAGATTGTTTATTTAATTTAAGAATATGATTTAATACAACCTTATATATTATTAATCAAATCATTAATAAATTTTTAATCAAATAAAGAATTTTACCGTGGAACCAACTCTTATTTAGAAAAATCTAGAAATAACGCATTTACTCATAGGACAATTATTTTGAACGGCTCAAAGTCTCGGATCCTGCTTTTACATTTTTAATTGGAAATTCACCTACCTTCATTTTTAACCAATTTTGGAATAAACCCCAATGAATTGTTAAGTGGGTTGATTCTGTTGGCCACACCTACAATGTTTTCCAACATCAACCTTGTTTGTACCATATTCCGATGCAGCGATTGGTAGAATTTCTGGAGTTGAAGAATCAGTGTATTCAGAAACCTGGCACAACAGGCATGGCAAAGGCTCACAATCCTCAATTCTTCATTTTTTGTATCGGAAGAACATGCAAGTGACATACAAGCAAGAGAGGCAGTGAGTGGAAAATGCATAGAAAATAAACTGCCTGTGTAGGGATGGCAACAGATTGAACAAGTCCTTTTTTTCTCACATAGGATTGGCAACGTCTTGGGTTTGTGTGGGTTTGTGTGAGTGGAAAATGCATAGAAAATAAACTGCCTGTGTAGGGATGGCAACAGATTGAACAAGTCCTTTTTTTTTCTCACATAGGATTGGCAACGTCTTGGGTTTGTGTCGTCCAGCCAGACCCAAACCCAAATAGCTAGGGATGTAAATGGGTACCCGATTCTCTGATTACCCGGAGGTTCTGACCCGTTAAAAACCGAGTCTGGCAACAGAATGAACAAGTCCTTTTTTTTCTCACATAGGATTGGCAACGTCTTGGGTTTGTGTGGGTCCAGCCAGACCCAAACCCAAATAGCTAGGGATGTAAATGGATACCCGATTCTCTGATTACCCGGAGGTTTTGACCCGTTAAAAACCGAGTCTGGGTCCTTATTTAGGCCCCGATAAGTAACTGGGTCTGAGCCCGGTTCCACCTTGGTTCGGACTCGTGGACCTGAGACCCGATATATTACCTCAATTTTCGAAAATCTCTCCTAAAAATTATGTTTTTTTTTTTTTTTAAATATCATTCTCTACCGAAAACCGGACCCGGATCCAGACCCGTCCCAGATATGGTTCTGGTTCTGGAGCCAAGAAACCGGTTCCAAATCCGAATCTGGTTCTACCTTCTTCTTAGTGGTTCCGGGTCCACCATAGACCCGGACCGAAATTTACCCGTTTACAACCCTACAAACAGCAAATGTCAACTATTATTTTTCGGGACTTGGTCCAAGTTAGGACCCATTCAAACCATTCACGTGGTCAAGTAAGCTCGAGTCAAATCCATCAATGTCTTCATTAGAGAAGAGGATAAACAAGGTGAGGCCAGAACTTTAGAATAGTTCATATCTTTAGCAGTCAAACTACATTACGTGGTTGACCTTACGTAATCATTTTGTGGGATATATAGCATGTTAAATAGAAATTAGAGGTCCATTTTGGGTCTGCATGGACCCGAACTTAGACCCAAATATTTTTGGGTCCGGTTAGTGGACCCAACCTGGATCCAAAAATTAAATGAGTCCAGAATAAGGTCTGCGTAAATGGGTATCCATTACTACCTCTATTCTTATGTGCTAGGAGTCCTACTCACAAGAGAAGCTGTGCATATGGAATTTTCAAAATAACAGAAGTCTATGACTGCTCAGGGGAAAAAGACCAGGATAATGAATTGATGATTTGCCAAACATTTAAATCTCTGGCATCAGCTTGGCTTCTAATTTCAAAGATTTTGCAGTTACTCTTTGCCTGAACTTTGACACCCCGGACCTTTCTGCTGATGTTCCAAGTCCCATAAGTGTAGGACCTACAGTGTAAGATCATTTTATTTGATGGCCACACCCTAGTTTGGGATAACCCAGAAAATTTAAGTGATACCTAGGCTGATCAGGGGCCAAATCGGCCCAAAGTCCGGTCTACATTGGGTTAAATTTGGGTTTAAAAAAATAAATAGCCAAGCATTTTCTCAAATTCCTCCCAAATCACATCACAAAATTCACCCAATTTCCTACCAAATTGTATCACATAGTTTTAACCAAATCCAAATTTTTTCATGATGTTACCACTGCATAAAACTGTGCTTCATAAGAGTTGCATCATATGCTCTTCACTTTGAATTTTGAGTGCCAAGGGGTTGTTTGGATGTGGAAAATAATAGGTGGATCTTTTCTCCTCATCCAGACCCCAGGATACTGACAATCCGTTTTACCTCAATCTCAAAGGACTTTTGATTTAAAGTCAGGTATGCATCCTTCTACAAAATAATTAAGATCACAAAATTGAATTGACAAAAGAACTTGTAGCAGAAGATATGATGAACGGGCACAATGTATATTCAAAAATCATTTGATTAGATTGGAAATAATGAGTACAATCAGATGGTCTTGGAGATAGGAAAATCACCAATGGCATCAGACATATACACAAATATAAACAACTTTCTTTGTTTACAAATTTTTTCTCAATAGGTAACATGACAAACCCACAACCTGTGTGGATGTGGCAAATGACAACACCTTTCAATTGTGTTACGAGCTCTTGTCAAATATATACAGCTTCATTGTTGGCAGCAGGTCTAACTTTCTCCTCCTCTCGCTACCACCAGAAACGATTCTACAACCGATGAACCCTAGGATGAGTCAGTACAAAAAGAAAAATTTATATATATATATATATATATATATATATAGTATTGATCAAATATGATGTGGTGTGGGGTGTTGAAGATCTGGGTGGGGCCCTCCTCTCTACAAAAAAATCAGTCCCATCTGATCATCCTAAACCTATCATCCGGGGCCTACAAGTTCAGTCCATTTGGATGGTGCAAACCCAAGGGATTTGTGAAATTCATGGGAGTATGTGTGTGTGGTCTAGTCAGATGGACCATTAGGTGGGCCTCACAACAGGTGCACACTTGCACACGGTGTGAATACAATAATTTCTTATATGTGTGTGTATTGCCATACACCATAGTGGGCCCAACTGGGAGGGGCATTTTTTGTACAACTCCCCTCTCTATACACACGAGTGCTATAAAACTCCCGGAAATTTCTTTTACAAGAAACCTCTCCTAGTTGGGCCCACTATGGTGCATGACAATCATGAAATGCTACTGGACGGAATAATCTAGATGAGATCTACCTAAGTGAAAATTCTCAACTCCATTAGAATATCCTAACCCCTTGATCCATGTCCCCAAAGTTCAGTTGTTTTAGAGGCATCACTTTCTTATGAATTCAATCCAATGGTGTTTAAAAGTTGGATGAGTGTCAAATTTGGGCTTTATACTAATTCACAGGGGGTAGTATGTGTGAAATGATTGGATTGACTCAAGGTGGGCTCCACACCTTATCAACATAGGGGAGCAAAAGGGGAGTTTTTGAGAATTCCTCTTACATACATGCATGCATACATGTGCGCATGTGTGTGACAAAGGAATGGACCAGTGAGACACAATGGCATTGTAATGCAGTCATATCTATTTGTGGGACCAACTTGGTCTGCCCTCGATCATGCAAGGTTGGGTTGGATTCTGGGGTTGGGGGGTTGGTTTCTTGTTTTTGTTGACAGTGGGGATCGAAAACTGCACACCATCCATGTTTTTCCTTCCTCGCCATCCATTTTATTTGGCCCTTAATTGATATCTCTTATCATCTACTCATGTTGGTTTTTAGACCTCATAAAGTAGAAGGAACCATAGTAGTTCCTGAAACTTACCAAATGAATGGGCTGCTCTTGCAGACATCAAAAATAGAACACTGCAAAACACAAAACTACTGGACCATAGTTGATAGGAAACTCATTACCCTCTACAATAACTATATTTCTGACTACCTATTTCAGGCCTTCATTTCATGCTTCTCCATAAATACTATAACAAAACCCTGCAAATTGTTTCTTCATTTCCCACATTTGCTTCTGATCTTGGTATGAGGAAGACTTTTTACGAGGGAAGAGGGAGGGAACTGTCATATGCCCATGCTTACTAAGATTACCATAATAATCACCAACTTACATGTTTATTTTTTCTTCCTAATCATTGGTTACGTGACTTGAACACAGTACCTTAAGGTTGCAATAGTGAGCACCTTCCACTGTGCCAAAGGCTTTGTCTTACATGATCAGAAGTTATAACTAAATTAGAAGATATTTTTTAATCAAGAAACTTGAACGAGCAACCAAGTTTTAGGCGCACTCAAATTTAGGCCCATGTCAGCTCCGGCTAGTCAAAGTTTCTAAACCTAGTTATTTAATCATATACTTACTAGCATCCTCTTCTTCTTCTTCCTTTTTTCGATGTAAGCAAGAATTTCTTCTTGTTGTGCAAGGGCATCCTCCAGAGCCTACAAAAAGACGAGCAATACACACTATAGATAATGAGATAAATTGGAAAAATCAGAAAAGTGTGGCAATCGTGAGAAAACATACAAGTATGTGGACTTACAAAGTAATTTTTTTTTTTTTGTTTTTTTTGTTTTTTTTTTCAAAAAAAAAAAAAATGGACATACAAAGCAGGCATGCATTCATGCATAATTTAATTTATAAGAAGTGGGGGGTGGGGGGGAACCATCTGTAACTAGTACCATGTTAACTCACCCATCATGGTTTTTCTTCATTTTTTTTTTTGGAGGGGGCAGGGGTGTGGCAATATCAACCCGATTGTGGGCCAGGCGTATGAGTGGGGTAGCTTAATCATAGTTGTGCTAGGTGGCCTAGAAACTAGAGTGGACTGCACCAAAAGAACAATGTGAATGGTTTTCATCAAAATATTTCAGTAGACTCACACACGAAGTTTAAGGGGTCTCAAAGGTCTTCCCATGACCTACGTTTGTGCGAAAATGGAACCATCTGAACAAGAGATACCTTGTCAAAATCCTAGCTCTTCAATAAAGATCGATGGGTTCCAATTTTGCAAGATTAATCCAAGGGCCTAAAAATCTTGGATGAATATCCAATTCAGGTTAGTGCTAATTCACATGAAGATAAAGAGTGCGAAGGATTTAGATATGGGGTGGAATGGTGGGTCCCACTGGCCCCAGGCTGGCCCATGCTTAGGGACAGCGGCACCATACTTAGGGTACAGTAAGATCATTCGAGAAGATCAATGGTTAGACACAGATTTTATATCCAACTCAATATATAACAAGGGAGCCTTCATGTGCCTGAACCCAAAGGCAGTTTGAATATTTTGACAGGACATATGGCCTGTAAATTCCATTATGCATTTGGGGTAGCAAAGAAATGGGAAACCAGGAAACCACATTAAACTTGATATAGTTTTCTCTGCGTAATCCAATGTATCATTCTCAACACCAAAGCCGATATTGATATGAGGCAGAAAAATCAGCAAGCATTATGGACACTCTGATTTCGGATTTCCATGCCACACTGGCATGATGAATATCCATCATCCTGCCAAAATATTAATATCATTTGTGGTTTAAGGAATAAACAGGCATAACCTAAACAACAGGTATCTGCATCTTTAATATAAGCAATTACAACAAAGAATGGAACATTTGAATCATTCTAATTACCTTTTTGGTTCCCATAAGTTCTGTTTCTATAGCATCAATACGGCTTACAGCACCATCAAGCTTCTCCTCCTTGTCAAATGGCATCTGAGCTGGTTTCACACTGAGAGCGCTCACCTTCTCTTCCAGCAGACCCAGGCGCTTCACAGCAGAGGAGAAATCAGCGGCAGAAATGATGGGGAAAGGTAACTGCTGATGTTGTTTCTGGCCATTAACCATCGGGTCAATACCGTAAACAGAAGCAGCATGTTCAAGGGCTGCATCGTTAAAATTTGACGGCATGTTGCGTGCTAATCGAAGCATGGCGACAACGCCTGTAACGAAGGCCATAACTCCACCAAACATCTGGCTGCCATTCCCTGCTGAAGCCATGCGAGCATCTGGTGCCAATATTGTTAGTAACCCAAAACACCAAAAGCTCGAGTTGTTAGAGAATGACACAACAGTGTATATCAAAGGGTCCTCATAGCCCGTCACATGTGGGGCTCCACTTATGGATAGAAACATTCAAATGACCATACGTGGACAGAAACAAATCCCCAGGGATTAAACACACGACCCCCAGCTCTAATACTATGTTAGTAACCAAGAAAACCAAAAGCTCAAGTTGTTAGAGAATGGCACAACAAGGTATATCAAAGTGTTCTGAGTCGTGATAAA
Organism: Umbellularia californica; assembly: GCA_028538565.1. NCBI lineage: Eukaryota > Viridiplantae > Streptophyta > Magnoliopsida > Laurales > Lauraceae > Umbellularia > Umbellularia californica. The sequence goes on along the minus strand of JAPQWN010000006.1, from coordinate 74,155,706 downwards.
TACACCTGAAGCACCAGGAGAATTAAACTTCGACCAGATTATGGATTTACAAGCCTGCTAGGAATGATGATAAGTGCCAAACTATCAGTGAAGTAGACATTGTTCTTTCAAAAACTTAAATTGGTTCAGGTTTGTGCCAAATTATCAAAATAAAATGCAAGACCTCAGTCTAAAACTCCTTTTCCCACTTTCTTGAATCTGAATAAATTTATTCATCTTTTCCGAGAAAAAAAAAATCTTAAAGACTGTAGATTCATGTGATACAAACCAAAGGCACGAATATCTAGTCAATTGCAGGTGCAGGCTATCTTTCTGCCGCCTAGGAATATGAGTTATTTTGAAAGAAAAGGAAGTATATTTGAAAACAGAGGGCTCTATAGTAATATAATAATACTAATATATTAAGAACAAAGGGTAGATGAATGCAAAAGAAGTGTTGTAGTACCTATGTGCAAGAACGAAGGAGATATACAAAGTTGTACCAATTATTGTGGAATTAAACTTGAGCTGCACTATGAGATTGTGGGAGAGTAATGGAGCAAAGACCGAGATAAGTGACCAAGATATCTAAAAATCAATTTGGTTTCATGCTGAGGCAGTCAATTATGGAAGCTATTCGGGAGAAGAAGAAAAATCTTCATATGGTTTTCATTGATCTAGAGAAACCCTATGAAATGGTCCCTAGAGATTTGATTTGGTGGTAAGTTTTAGATAAAAGAAGTGTCCCAAAAGGTTATTGACAATTTGACATCCTTAAAGACACATAAGTGAGAAGCAGTGAGTGTGAGAACTACCTGTGGAGATACAAGCGAGTTTCTAGTGACAACAGATTTGCATTAGGGCTCAACTTTAATCCCCTATCTCTTCTCAATGGCTATGGATGAGTTAATTGCTCCTATTCAAAAGGAGGTACCTTGGTGTATGCTAATTGTAGATGATATAATGTTGATGGATGAATAGAGAGACAATGTGAGTGCGAAACTTAAGAGATAGCGGGAGGCTTTAGAATCTGTGGGGGGTTTAAAATAAGTTGTATGAAGATACAATTTATAAATTGAAACTCAAGTCGGGATGTACATAAAGCTGAAACACTTGTGAAAATTAAAGATCAAGAGATAACACATACACATCCGATACCTTGGCTCGATAATTATTAAGGATGGAGAGATTAAGGAAGATGTTGAACATAGAATAAAAGCGGGTTAGTTCAAGTGGAGATGGTATAAGTGGAGACTTACTTTTAGAGTGCTTTGTTTTGGCATATACTAGGAAGATAAAAGGGACTATTTTATAAGATAACAATTAGACTATTTTATAAGATAACAATAACAAAGAGAGACTCTTTAAGATAGTTCGAACATGTTCAACGTAGGCCGGTAACGGCGCCAGTGAGGAAAAGTGGTGAAATTCATTTCACATGTGGATATTCTACAAATTAATGGAATGAAATAAGGTTGACAATTTGCAGCCTATTGCAAATTTGAGTGTAACAAAGACTGATTGTCTATGGATTAAGCAAAGAGGAAAGAAATGTCTTCTTAATACATTTCATTTATCACTAGAAAGGGTTGATTAAGTAGTTTTCCAAATCTGTGAATGGGAAAGGACATTTTTGAATAATTTGTATGAATAACTTGGAATTATAAAAGCAAGTATTCTCGTTTTAAAAGACATGGGTGCTTTTAGAAGGTCACTTCATAGATTATTATCATCATCATCAAAGCCATGCCCCAACTATCTTGAGGTCAGCTACATGAATTCCATTATATATGTCATACATAAATAGTGGACAAAGGGCATAAGCATTCATATTTCATATCTCAACAATTAATAACCCACAAGACACTCCATCCTTGGGAAGTGAATTGATTTCTGAAGTAGCTGCCTTGCGAACACGAGAGAAAAGACACCTGCTGATCGTGAAAATCTCTAATCTCATCTATCCATGAACCAATCCCCCAAGGTGGCTAACCAGAACCTTTAGCCTAAGTGCTCATGTAAGCAGAGTCACCCTTAGGCCTCAACAACTAAGCGGAAAGTCTCTGATTGTGAGCTCCCTACTTCCCTAGTCTCAATCAGCAATGCTAGAAATTCTGCCTCATTCATGTCTGTGAACTCCCCAGATAAAGGGGGACAAATTTTTTTATGATGATATACGAGCCCAACATGGTTGGGAAAAGGCTTTGATGATGATTGTATTATATAAAATAATGGACAAAGGTTAGGTCCGAGTTAGGCAAAACTTGGTCTTGCCCTAGGCCAACCCTCAAGGTGGTGAGCTTTTTAAATTTGGGATCTACCCTAACCTTGGGCTTTCGGACAAAGAAATAAAAACAAAAAATCCCCATTTTTACAGCTTTGGGGTGTAGGACAGCCCCCTTTGTCAGAGTGTTGGATTGATAGACCTATGTATGAGAAGCCTTTTTTTTAATTACAATAAAAATGTGGAAATTGAGGGACTTTCTTGTAAATTCATCTAAATTTATTAAACAATAAAAAAAGTAGCAACCAAGCACATGCTCAATGCTATGCATGGAAGCTCCTCTTGTTTTCTATTTCATTTCTCTTCTTTCTATATTCTCTCTCACTTTAAATCACCAGAACTAACTTCGTATTTAAGAGGCACAATGGAAGCTTGATGGCCCATAACCCACAAGTCCCAGGTTCTTGGGGTTGGATTACTTTTCTTTTCCTCTCCACATGTTTTTATTCTTTCATTTTTGTTTCTTGCTTACCTATGTCAGGTTCTTCCTCGCTCGCCCTTTTTTCTCTCTTCTTCTTCTCCTACCTCCCTTCCCTTCCTTTCCTTCTCTTTTTTCTGCCTCCTTTGTTCCTGCTCCAAGCCCAGCAGCTGAAAGAGGATGTAAAGACAATTCTATACTACCTAGGGCTGATGTCAGTCATCTCCCTCCCTCGTTAAGGAGAGATAGCTTTCATGCTACAACAAGTGAAGTTGTTGTACTTCATGTGGAAGACCTTTCAAATTTTTGTTGAGAGTGATTCTTGTGCCAAGCATATCTTTTATAGTAAAATCTAATAAAATTTGATGTACTCTTCAGTTAGTGGATGTGTAGAAATGTTCATCTATGTTTTTCAAATTCCTCATCAGCAATCAATTGTATCCCTGTTTTTTCCTTTGCAAGTGTGACAATGGTTATGTTGTCTTAGGGTGCCAAAATGGCAGCATTATCCTATTCAGAAGTGTTATGGTGTCAAATGGTTCAGTTGGGACTGGTGTTAATTCTGAAAATCACAATATCTGACCTCATCAGTGGCTACAATATCATTGACAGACACTCAGAATTATCACGACTTGAGATCTCCTTTTCACAAGATCTGATTTTGACACCAGTAAAATCCGATCCAAAGAAGAGTCTTGCTAAATCTGTCAAACTAGACTCAAACCCCAATCCACATTGAAGCCTTTCCATTCCCTCCTACACCTCCAATTTACGTGCATCCAATGGACCCTACGAAGTGGTGTGCCCTTTGAAAGAAACTAAACCTAGTTTTTTTTTTCCTGAAACTTCATAGAAACAAAAACAATGGAACACATACCCTTAGCAAGGGCAAGGTTCTCATCCTGTCCTCTCTTCCAGCTGGCATCCACTACCTTGTCAACCAGAGGGATGTCTTTATCGTAAGTGTTGGGGAAATTCCCATGGCTCCTTGGAACCTACGGACATCTCATAAAAGAATGGTTGAAGAGAAGAAATATCAGAGATGATAGCAAGCTCTCTACTTTTGCAAAAAAAAAAAAAAAAAAAAACGGAGAAGACACAAATAAGATATTCAAGTTTTCGTTTAAGACAATATCATATAAATAAAGATAACAATTATAATAGTAACACTAAAAAGAAAAAGGGAGGAACCGAATAAACATAGAACCAAAAAAAAAAAGTGAAAGATTTTTTTATACAAGAAGTAACCCATCTGTAACTTTCTTCGTAACTTGTCTGGATGGGGAAGATGGGACTGAACCAACAAATTCAGTCACAAGAAAAAATCGCATGCCCAGCTCGGCCCTTAAGCTCATCCTCCCATATCATAGGACATCTTTGTGGGTGGAAGTTAATCCGCAGCATTTTATTTTCATGATGATTTCCTTTTCTGTTGAAAATTAACTATTTTATTTTCATGATGATTTCCTTTTCTGTTGAAAATTAACTAAGGACTACATTTTCAACAATTTTAGCTTCTATTGTTTGGTGAAGAGTTAAACATGTTTCCACCTCTTGTATAGGACTGCAGAAAATGGTTTACTTTCTCTTAGCGCTGAATCTAGCTTATGCAAAAATGCTTTCATCTGGAATTTTTTTTTTAACAGCAATGATAAAATCATATTGAGATGTGAGAGATTACAACAAAGATAACAAAACCCTATCACGAAGATAGGGGCAAACAATGGTATAAAAGATATATACCAAAAAGAACAAAAATTACAAAGTATAAGTCGCCAAATCTGAAACTCTATCCACCCCTTGTTTCCCCAAAAAGTTGTAAAACTATTAGCCAACCCAAGCCTTATACATTTGCAGAATTTGTTAAACACTGAACAATAGAAAATCATCATCCCTTGGAACCATTTTCATTTGCCATGGAAACTTGATGCAGCCCACATTCATGGGCCAGACCCAAGCCTATCCACACATTTGCAGTCTATATTCTTTTACGTGTCCGTATATTTAAGAACTTATTTTTTTTCAGAGCTTTTATGCTGTTAAGAGTCAAAATTGGAGTCTTAAAAATAGTAATCGGTCATAAAATAGGAAGTTGTAGTCCAATCTCATCTTTTTCACATAGGACTCATTTAGCTCACATGAAATTAAGTACAGTTAATGAGTTGTTATCTTACATACCAACAAGCCCAAGAATGTGTGATTCTAACATGATTTGAGTAAGTTGTGACAGGTTTTCTAATAAGGTGTAGGCCAATCAAAGCCTTATCCCAACTATGCTGTGATTGGCTACATGAATTTTATTTCTCCATTCCAATCTATCCTGACCCAAATCCTCAGATAAGTTACACGTCTTCAAATATATATTTTTACTATCTCCATCCACATCCTCTTAGTCTTCGCCTACCCCTTCCCCTTGGTGGGCCATCAACCTGCATGGCCAAGCTTTTCCTTACCGGCGTCATTGCCGACTTGCATTGAAGATGCCCAAACTATCTTAAAAGGGTCTCTCTCATCTTATACCCTATTGATGCCACCCCTAAATGCTCGCAAAAGAACTCATTTCTAATTTTATCCTTCCTACTTCTACCACACATCCACGTCAACATTCTTGTCTTTGCTACATCCATTTTGTACATGTGTATGTGTGTGTGTACATCTTTAATGAATCTTCTTTGTACAAAAAAATAAAACTTAGTCGGCATGGAATTCAACTCGTGCACTTTCTTAGTTGAGTTTTTAAATACTTGCATCTTCTCTCCTCCATTCATTCATCTAAACATTACTAAAAAAAACCCCTCTTTCTTTATGGATGATATGCTTAAATTCTGGGGAAACCCAGATCTAATGGTGTTGCTAGGCTAGGAGGTGCCATAATCTGATCCTCTAATCCAATCAATTGCCTTCAAAAATATGCTTCACACAAATATAACTTTAGCTTTAGAATGTAAATCAAAACAAACTCAAAATAGTAGTGGAAGAGCCAGAGAGGTTAAAAGCCAAACTTGACAAGGAAAGATATTCTAAGACCAACTTACTGCTCAGAACTTGCAGCACTACAGAAAGTCTCTTTCCGTGAACACAATGAGTGGCCAGTTTCAAATCTTTACATTGTTATGCATTTCAACCAGCAATTATTGAAGTAGCTGAAATATCAGATGACTTACTTTTCCACCAATGGGAGAAATTTGTGGATGCTCCACAAACTCCCGTGAGAGTTTCATTGACTTCTTTCCATTTGCTCCCAAAATGTTCCCCCCTTTGAAAGATTCAGAGCCCCTCTACTTGAAATTAATATGAAAATAATGGTAATCATCATCAGCAAAGAAAGTCCATGGAGTTCACGTATTAGAGACAGAATGAGAGAGAGCAAGAGGATATATTTGGGTAGAGTTTCATGTAACAAAAGAGCACTTAATACCTTAGGGTATTCTATTTCCTCTGAAATTGTCTTCTCTTCAATGTCCATCATTTTCCTGCATTTTGCCTCACCATTTTGCACCCTCTTTATAGCAATCAAGAACGCTTGTTAGCACAGTAGAGAAATGAGAGAATTGCAACTAAGGTACAAAAAACAGAGAGAGAGAGAGAGAGAGAGAGAGAGAGAGAGAGAGGCAGGCTAGAACCTTCAATATTTCTGGATCCTTCCATGGACCTTTATCCGACCTCATACAGCCACCTTGATCTGCACATGTACAAGTACCGCCAAAGAACTCCGGCAATTCACTATAACAACACACAAGGCAAATAACATTTTCTATGAGGCTTGGATATAACTTCAAAATTTATATTGATCAAAGCTCTTTCTTCTGAATATCATAATGTACACATAATTAGAATTTCACTAAACACATTTAATCAAGTGTTCATCAACTTAGTGGAAGACAAAACATTAGGACAACTAGCAACAGCCATGGTCCATGTACCTTTGCTCATATTAGTAAAAATAGACACTTCGATCAACACAGTAGTTGACTGGAATTGGATAATTGTTTTGGAGGGGAGTCCAAGACTCTGGAGATAGTTTTAAACAACTACATCCTAAAATGAAAGGTAGTCCCAACAACCTCACCTAGCATCAATCACTTCAAGCAACTTGCTCTGGTACTTGTTCCCAAGAACCTGAAGGACGTAAGCTATCACTTTTTATGTGGATTTACTTGGTCAAAAAAAGCACTTCATAGCTAAAGTAAACACGTCTGCATACATGGATCTTTGCTGTGGTCTTTGGATCAAGGAAAGATTTTATTGTGTTCCATAACATTCTAAATCCAGAACCAGCATTGACGATGAACATGCGGCACAAGGTCTGCATAGTACAAAATTCCATATGATGTCATTAAGAAAATTGTCCAAAATTCATCAGCAAATGAAGAGTTTGTGCTGTGCATTTTGTTTAATTCAACAAGGAGAAAAGAATTGCCTCGGGATAATTATCACCATCAATCTTCTGAAGTTGCATAATGAGTTCCCTTGCAGCCTTGCTAAAATTTTTAAGTCCCTGAGAACCACCATTTAAGGCTTTAATAATATCAGTAATCAGTATAGGAGTGAAAAGGCAGACAAGAAACATCAAATAAAGAAAAAAATTATGTGGGCCTCCCTTTTTCAAATATCTGACAGAAATTGTCCCAAAATTTTAATAGCCACAATAAAAAAGAGATTTTCAACAAAAATCCTTTTCTCATGCCTATAGTAGAGTTAGAACATTCATTTGCAAAAGGAAAGGATATGAGGTTGGTTTTGGTCAATTCACTAAATTAATAGAGATATATATGTCTCAATTTATTTTTTTCAAAAATTGTACATTTGGTAAATTTTTCCTGATATAGAAAACCACTGTCCCACATACCACTCCCTGTACATCCAGAATTGTTGTGCTTTGATCGATGTGTCTTCTTGCTGCAATTGAACAAGCTGGGAACTTAATGGAAAAAATCTTCTCGAACTCCCGAACATGGTATTTAACATAGCGCTCCATGGTTGTAGCTTGCAACAATTTGTTGGCATCAACTTTGCCGAGTGTCTCAATATAAACTGGCCTTCCCTCCTTATCTACCCCATGATGGCCTTGGGGATAGTGTTGCAGCACTTCATCAACTTCTTTGAATTCAAAATCCTAAGTAACAAGAAAAGCAAGGGAAGAAAAATAATCATCCATTAGAATGGTATTGGAAAATGAAAGAGCTCTAAAATTCAAATCAGATTGCAGATTATCAGAGAAGTATAACAACTAGGTGCCCATTTTATAATATGGAACAAAAAGGAGGGAGAGAATGGAAGCTAAAAGTGGCTGACAGCGTGGATAAGTTCCCTTCCATGTCAATTCCTAGGAGGAAACCTTAACCTTTTCCCAAAGAAATGGGAAGAGTTGTATCATTCTCCAAGTAGAATAACGAGGTTTCCTTTTACAAATTTATCATGGCCACCATCAACCATGTTGGTTCCTTGAATTTTTGGGTCTCCTACATCTCTCTAGAAAAGGAGAATGAAAAAAGAAAGCAAAACAAGAGATTAGAAACAAACACCAAGCTGGAAACCCAAGCATATCTCAATTGCAGGAAATCATATTACCTCAATAATTGTGTCAGCACCGAATTCCTTCCTCCATTGAAGCATGTCAGCCCACATTTGCTTTGTTTTCTCTATATCTAATTTCCTAGCCTTCAAAAATCTGCATCATGTAATGAAGAACTTATAGGTAAGTCAAGCAAATATACACCATTGTTAGCGACAATCTACATACTTTTTAATTGAGAACTTTAACATCATTATAATTTAAAGCTCATCTTATTCAAGGGGTTCACATTACACTTATTCCTAAAAATATTGTTAATTTGATGGACTTTCAAATAAATTAATACACGTACATTATGGCTCTACACATTACACACAAAAGATGGGACAGGAAAGAAATTGACCTAAGCATCATATGATAATCGTCATGTCTTGAAGGTAGCAATTCATCCAAAATAAGTGCTTGGCGGAATGCATCAACGGCCTTTACTTCTTCAGCATCATGGATGTCCTCGATGGAAATAGAGAAAACTCTACTGTTTCTCCTGCTCTTCTTGGCCAAAGAATGCTTGAACTTTAAGGAGGCATTCATTGCTTTCTTCTTAAAAGATGCACCTCTGATCTTCTTCTCTTCCTCAGAGATGTCGTCGGATCCTGTAAACAAGTAGCAGAAGGGTCAAAAATAAAAAACCAATCCAAACACTTGAAACAATTTGTGGAGGTGAGTACCCAATAATAACCTTAGGAAGTAGATGAGGCATGATGACGCCCCATTGCAAAGCAAGTGAACTAAAATGACTCATAAGCATTTCTCATTGAAATAAAAATAATTGAAACAATAAACTCTTTTATAATTACCAAGCTTAAATATGGTCAGAAGGAAAATTTTGCTAGGTTTGGCTTCCAACAACAACAGGAAAATTTAAACCTTCAGCAGTTCCGCTAATAGTTATATTTGGCTGTTTAGAGCTTGGAAGTCCAACAACATTACAGTATCAATATGATATATTATTATTAATTTGCTGAAAGGCAAGATTTTGAATTAAAAGGAGAAAAGGGCAGATGGACCCCAAAAAGCCCGCAAGGCCAAGAATACAAGCTCATGAAGAGCCCAAAACGAAAGAAAAGAAAAGTATAACTACTAGGAGCAAGATATATATTTATTATACATATGCATTTTTTATATTTCAAAACTTGCCTCAAATCAGTAAAACTTCCTAGCAAATCAAATAATTTCCCAATAACCAGATGACATATTTTTAATGGTACGACACAGCCCCGAACCCTAAGCCAAGGGTTAGCATGGTCTAATTGGAGTGATCTTTCACCCACTACTAGTCCACAACAACCCTTCCCATAAACCCCTCCCTACCTCAGTGATTAGAATGGATCCAGATGGACTTCACGTGGAGGGGTGCAGGTTTTCAAAGATGTAAACACATTTTTCAAATCACTTCCTAGATTATACAGTAAAATCTTTATAATGATCTAATTTGGCAAGATAATCTGGAGTTTATCCATTAGTAACTTACAATTTCTGTTGTTTACTACAGTAAAAGTATAACAGGCCAATGATTTAAAAATAGAGGTAACTCTGTATTGAGCTATTTCTTTGGATAAATCAGATGCATCAACTTTATTGAATATGAATAAAAAGTATTACATTACCTAACTTTCCGAATCGATCGGAAGGTGCAGCAGACATGTCGCCCATGATTGTATTTGCGAGCTTGCTCTAGCATGAGACAGTAAAGGGCGGGAAATTCAGGCTCTCCAATCAGGAATACCGGAACAGGAGCCAGCTCCAAACATCTGCATTTTCACCAGCACAACATGGAAATCACAAATGCAAGAACCACTAAAACTACCAATATCTACATTCCAAACAGAAAAAAAAAACATTAAAACAATAATGATAATAATAATGACGCCGGGGGTATCAATGACTGTCTTAAGGTAAACAAATGGATCATCATCTAGTCAATGACGCACAGAGTGGGTTAATACGGTGCCTATCATTTCACCTCTTCCACATGAAAGGTGAAGGGTTGGCATTTGGCAGGCAGCTGGCTATGAAAACTTGCCTAACCGAACAAAGCATACTTTGGACAAAGGCAGTATTCAATCTACCCCACAATGCCAAGAATTGGTAATAGCAAATGATTAATAACAATACCAACAAAAACCACCACCACCATCATCAACATCATATCCATGAATTCTAAGTATCATATCCCAACTCTATAGTTCCCTAAACCCCTGTATTGAACATTTTGATCCCCCAAGGTCAAAAACTTAGAACCCTGGATTATCATAAAAGTTCATGCATTCTAATGACAATAACACTACAAACACTAAACACAAAGCATGACACAAATCAAATATCATGAAAATTTCTACCCACCCAAGATTAAAATTAGACCAAAAGAAATCAAACGTCCTTCAAATTCAATAAAACACACTGCATACCAGTTCAAAACCATAGTAGCAGAGGAATTACCAAATAAAGACTAAAAAAACCCAGCATTATATTTATAGGTTGCAACAGCTTGTAGAGACCAAAAAAGAAATTAAAAAAAAAAAAAAACTAGAGTTTTCAGTGCTAAAAAAAAAAAAAAAACCCAACCTTGAATAGCAACCCTCTTGCATTTCAAGCAGTTTACAGTCAACAAAAGAAGTAAAGCACTCACCTTTACTTTCTTGGAGCTGAAGAATCCAAAAATGTGGGTTTCCATCAACTTGAAGCAGAAGATGGAGAATTCAATGACAGTCCCACCCAAAATAGAAACTAAAAAAACAATGAAAGAAAACCAGAAAACCCAAACAGAAAGAAAGAGAGATGTATACCTCCATATGATTTGTGGGGTCCATTGGAGGAAGGTGTATGAATGAGAAACTTTGAAAAGTGGGTGAAAGAAGATGATAGAATGAGAGGAGAGCAATGGAGAAGGCAAGAAGAAAAGGTTCCATATGAAGGGTTTCTCGACGACAGATTATATAAAATGCAATCTAAAGACCAAACAACCACAAACGTTATCAGGTGTTCGTTGTACAGACAGCGTATGAGAGCAGGATCTGGATGGTTGGGACTTTTGTCTTCCTCGGACATGCAGAGTTCTTTTCAGTTTCAGTCTTTCTCAGGGTGCATTTTAATTCTGGGCTTTGGTGTAGAAAATTGGGATCAGCACGTATGAGACTTTGAATCTTGTTTGTTTACATGAAGTGGAGTAAAAGGAAAGTAAGGGTAAAATCATCAATGAAAGAAAGAGTAGGGAGTTAAAATAAAAAGAATTGAAAGACAAGATTTTCCTCCCCAAGCAATAGAATAATGAAGAAAAACAGTTCCATCACTTTATTATTATTATTATTTTTTAACTCTCTTCTTTGTTCTTCTCTCGAAATGGCACGGAGTAAAACTTTATATCACATTAATAAAGCATTTGTGATGCACCTTTCCCCTCTGGCATCATTTTCCTGCTGTTCGGTGCAGCGAGGAAAGCCGGGTGGTATCTGTGATTTTATATGATTTTTTTTATCGCCAGTAGATCCCGGATTTTCACCTCGCTATATTGGAAATGCAGGGTTTCCTCTTCTACGGCTCTACACAAATATACCCTATATATTTTTAATTTTTCCTAACGCTTTGAGTTTATTTTTTCTTTGAAATTTGCGACTTCAAGTTATACCAACTAAAAGTAAATGAAAAAAAAAATACCAATGCCTCTCTCTTAGAACTCCCACACAAGCACCACATAGGATTCTCCTACTGTCCAAGGACAGAGATCCTGCTTAAATGGCTTTAGAGCATAAGATCATTAACATCTAATGAAATTGCTTCTTAATGATCTATATCTAAGGGCAATTTTTTCCCTGCTGCCATCTACACAAGACATTGTGCTGGCATCCTGCCTTCAAATGTGCATGGAGGACGCTCTCCATTATTAAAGGAGATTTGGTTTTTGATGGCTCATGACCTGGATATAGCCGGATATATATATAATCCGTAATATTCATTTAATAATTTGGGTTGGGCTTAAATTAAGTGATAGGAAGTTTAAGTCCAGCTTGGCCGCAAGAAGGAGTGCTTATAATTTTGTGATTAATTTATCCAAACAATTGTTAGAAAGTCTAAACAAATGATAACAAGCACTTCTCGTCTTGGCCTGGCCTGGCCGAGCCTGATTGACCAAATGGATGGGCTAGAGCCTGACACTTATAGCACTTATCGACACTTGGGGTGCATACGTGCTCTTGGATATGTATCGGCCAATGAACACCCTTGGTTTATGCATATATCTCATAGGATTCGTCAAATTAATAACTTTGTCACATATCCTATTTTAAAAAGCAAGATTTTAGAACCAAAAAAGAAGATTTGCAAGTGTGGGACTACGGTCAAAATAGAGTCCCAAACAAGTGATCTAGTGAGTCCCACCACCTTTGTGCATTTGGACAGTCATTCTATGCATGTTTTGACAGTTCATTAATGTGTTGTCAATTAATTAAGGGGTTCAAATTTTCAAATCATAATTCTATATTCGAAAATGAAGCATATGATAAGACTACTAGGTTTAGCTCGTGACTATTCCCAATTGTATATAACTTTAGGCGAGAATGCAATGCAACATGAGTTGGTATTCCATTTTGAGTGACTTTATTTTATCTTATCTTGTGCCTTTTATTATGTTTGAAACACTTTGAAACCAATTAAAAATTAAAACATGCAGTTTTAATTTTTCACATATTTTTTAAAATTCTTTTCTAAAAAGAAGGTCATTTAGAAAAGCCCAAAACCATCTGCCAATATGCAAAGTTTACAGGTATGGAAGGTGGTTGTTTCGAAATTCGAATATAGATTCACACCCTTCCAAAAATTGCTTCATGAAAAGAGAAATAGTAAAATCTGAAGGATTGTTAGATACACCCGGGCTATTGAGGATAAGTGATCTAAATGAAAAATTTTACAAAAATAAAAAATCAGGTCTATTAGATATTGTTAATTGTTCAATCTAATTCCATGAAATGGATAGTTAGCTTTTGTATTTGACCTTTCAGTTTATGGTTAACTCTCAAAGCCTTCCTCCAACTATTAGGATGAAAGTTGTATCATCTTTTAATTTCGTTAGAGAAAGGTGTTCTTTTTTATTTTTAGTTTTGGATGAATGTGAGTTATGGCTCAAACTTGATGGTTACCAATCAACATTCTAGGATTTTCAGGGACATGAGAATTTGAACCAATGATTAGTCTTTTGTCTATAGATCTTAGCCTTTTGGGGCCACTTGCTTGTCCAGTATTGAAATCCTAAGAATTTATAGCAAAGTCAATCCAAAAAAAGAAAAGAGGTGAAAAGTAAAGAAAAGAGGTGAAAAGTAAAAGGATATAAGGTGGATATTTAGATGAGACTACACTTTTCTATCATTTGATATACAAGGTGATGGTCATATGCTCATTTTCAACCAAAGGAGAAATCATTTGATGGTCATAATAGATAATTACCTGCACGTTTTTAATTTTCGCTTCTTTGATTGAAAACTGTTGCTAGAATTCCAAGAAATTGAATAAAAAATGGGGGCACAGAATGATTGAGATTGATTTCCATCTCCTAGCATAAATATAAACATTCAAATCATCTTTTTTTTCCTTATAAACTTAATCAATCTTTTTACCATTCAAAACTAAATAAATAAGTAAAACCCTATGAATTTTACATTTTGCAAATCTCAAGTCAGGTATATGGTAACTTGTCTTGAACGTTCAAGAACACAATAAAAAAGGAATCTTAAGAAAGCAAAATTTGCAAAGAAGAAATATGAGAGAGAGAGAGAGAGAGAGAGAGAGAGAGAGAGAGAGACCTCTGAGAGGAGGGCGTCTATGGCCTGGAAGTGTGTAAATGGCCGAATATTTCCTAGTGATAGTATAGATTACAGAAAGAGAAAAGAATCATGAGATATAGGAGAAAGAGAAGGAGAGGTTTTTGACTGGTTCTCAATGTGAGAGAAATAGAGAAAAACAGAAGAGGTTACCTAAATGCAAGCCATACCATCCAAAAATTAGCCTGCCTATTTACTTCCATCAATAAGATATCCACACCCACATATACTGCTATTTCTATCCATCTAATACAGGGAGAGTTGTATTATCATGGACCCAACTCATGCATAGTCAGCTCATGCTTTATTTCATGTGAGAGTGAGATAAGTGGCTTGGTGTTGAGAGGACTGCGTAGTTGAAATGCATCAACTTAAACAAGAGCATGTGGAATGGCAAAGGTGCTCTTTATTGCAGCATTGAGGTTATGGGTTCGAGTAATGTTACCCATCCAAAAAAAAAAAAGCACAATATTTGATTCGTTTGTTTGCTCCATATTGAATTCCTAAAGAGTTTTTATGGACTGACCTTAGAAGGCCATCGACTTAAGCATGTGGGTTCGAAACTGCACTACCACACTGGGGTACAGGAGAATTTTACCCGGCTTTCTCTCCTGGGCCGTGTAGGAATTATTCTGGCCCAAAGGGCTGGGAACCTGCGTTATAAAAAAAAAAAAAAATGTAGTTCTAAATGTGTTTCTAGCTGGTGAAGGCCTTTTTTTTTTATGGGTTGTGTATGCTGTGATGGTGGTGTTGTGATGATGGCAATGGCCAGATGGAAGGGGGTTGTTTGGGTTGGAGGTTGGGTTTGGTTTGAGTGAGTTTTGAAGGTTGGATTGGAGGTTGGGTATAGATGGGTGTTGAAGTGAGTTTGCTAACTTGGAGGTTTCAAAGAAGAGAGTTGAGATGATGTTGCAGAATATAGGCCTGGGACCCTTTTTTTTTTTTTTTTCGGTTCCGTTAGTTGTGAAAGAGAGTTTCAAACGCTTGTTACAATGTGTTTAAGGTGTTTGACAATATGCCCACATGAGAGTTGAATTTCATATATGGGGTATTGTTGAATTCACCTATTACACTAATTGAAACCAACAAATCCAAGAAAAGAAAAAAAGGGATTTGGGTCTTTCTAGCCCCCATTAATTTTCATTTGTGTCTTCTTTTCTTTTAATCTGGGTTCATGGATGTAAGGAAACCCATTCTGGGTTGGGTAGTAAGAACCTGATGGCAATGGCTTATTTTTCTTTTATTTCTATTTCACAATTAGCAAACACATTCTATCAATTTGGAGTATTGCAAACACATAGTGCTGCCAGCAGTGTACAAGGGAGAGGCCATGTTTCATGAGTCCTAAATCCATTGAGATGGTGCGGTGGACTTTGTGGGGCCTCACTGGGGTGGCTGAGGTGTGTAGAGGACCACATCAAGTTCCACCCTTGTACTGTTTACCTAGGACTTTGAGATGGGCATGCAAATATCAATGGCTTAAAAAGGTTGATTTGTTACTACCCAAATTAGAGCTCTAGGATGATTGGATGGTGGTCAAACTTGATCTACAAACCTGTCCATGTTTTTTTTTTTTTTTTTTTTTTTTTTTTTTTTAAAAACTAAAATATACCCCTTATCCACATCATCCTCTACACATCCCATTTAAGCCCGTGTATTATCAATTTCGTGACTTTATTGGGTTGGGTTTACAGGTTCTGAGATTGTGACCAGTCTTGGACATAGGCTTAAACTTTAACCTCATGACAATTGTTTGTTGGATCTTGCAAATGGATGGGGCAGTTCTTAGGCAGTTTGTTGATGAAGTTGCGGGGTTTTGGATGAGTTGAGGTGTTTTTTTTTTTATTATTCTAGAAATGTGGTTTGTGGAGTTATCACTATGGTTACTTGTGATTGTTTCTTGGTTTGTGGAGGCGATGTTTGTGTCCCTATCTCAAGCAAATACACAAATGCGGCCTTCTACTGAACGTGGAAGCTCCTCTCAGGTATTAATATATAGTAGATTCCTTCTTAAACGTAATGAAATGTGTACATTGATAAAATAAAAATTAATGTGTTCCTAATGATGTATGTAGGGGAGCCAAAGTTCTCAGAGGCTAGCTGCACACTTGGATCAAACAATCACACACACAAGAGGCCCATCTTTGTGTAAGTTGCAAAACATGACAAAAAAAAAAACATAATTGCTTATGGAAGACTACAGGGTACGGAGTTACCAGAGGCAGGTTTCTACAGGATTGTATTAGATGAGATTGTTGATGGGAATGTTGACTTATTCGACGGGGAACGGAAGTTAGGAGATGTCATACTAGGAGATATGCTTGATTGGCCTATAATTAGGACCATACTTTATTAGTTTTATATTCTTACTTTTAGGTAAATATTTTGAGGGTATAAGTTTGAGTAAATGTTGGATGATGGATTTTGTTGGCCTATTGTTGTTGTTGATACTTGGATATTATATGGCTGTAGGTGCTTTTGATGAATGGAATTATATTGTTATTTGGGTATTGTTTGGATGGCTAATATGTGGATGTTTGAGTTTTAGATGGTTGATGCATATGGTTGTTTGAATTGCTTAAATGGATTGTTATTGATACTAAATAGATTTAATATTTGAAATATTTTATTTTATTTAGGAAAAATAGATAAAAACACAGCCGTTGACACAAGTTCAGTTAAAAAAAAGACAGACTATGAATGTCATATTAGAAACTAAAATTTTCCACAGTACTGGGCTGTGGTTTTTTCAAAATAATAACCATATATTAGGACTGTTGTTTTCCAAAAGCTACACTCCAAATTGAGACACAAAAAACGACAGCTATAGCTGTCGTCTTTTAAAAAACGACAGTCTATGACAGTGGTTTTTTAGGTGTTTTGATGTAGTAGCTAAAGGCCCTATTAGATGGGCCTATTTCCTTTCACTATTCTAACTAATTTTCTCTATCATTCACCCTGAAAATCAGAAGGCAATAAGTATTACAACAGCAAAGACAAGGAAATGTTATATTTAAGGAGGGCAATAGCATCTAATGATTATTCAGATGGTAACAGCACATTGAGTGATGGTGTGAAGGGAACTACAGCCTCAGAACCTCCTTTATTTGGCTTTAGCAAGATAGCAATTGCAACTAGTAACTTTTCTGATGAAAATAAGCTTGGAGAAGGATGATTTGGCCTTGTTTACAGGGTTGATTCATAGATATTTGGAGGACTTCTATGTGATGAAACACATACTAACTTCCAACAGATCATTTTTACCCAAAAGAAAAAAAAAAAAAAAACTTACAACGGACTTTGAAGAGTAGAAAACCCCCCAAGTCCTAAGAAATCAGAACTTGATAAAATACCTTTAGATTGAAAAGAGTTCAGATCCCCTATTTCTATGAAATATGGAAATATTGTTTCGGCCTATTTCTGAATGCCACCTATATAAAAGTTCAGCTTTGCTTTTATCATTCCAAGAAGCAACGGGATTTTTTAAGATGGGGCGGTGGCCGGTAGGAGTGCACAAAAAATCCGTTAATCCGTAAATCTGATTCGATCCGATCTGCGGATTTTTATCTGATCCGAAGGTAAACAGATTGGTGACGGATTGAAAATTTTGTAATCCGTTAGAAACGGATCGGTGGCGGATTTCACCCTCAATCCACGGGTTCAATTCGATGCGATCCGTTGACATTAAATATAAAAAAATATAAGGGGTCTAAATATAAATTAAGATATCTAAATTTAAAATAAGAAAAAAATTTAAGGGGTCAAAATGTAATTTTATTACAACATGTTTGATATTTTTCTTTTAACATTAGATTGAACGGATTGTACGGATTAATCCGATCCGATCCGATCCGATCCGGTCCTCCATGGAGGACCGGATCGGATCGGATCGGAATAGATCGGATTTTAATAGTCACGGATTAGTGACGGATTCCAAATTTGTCAATCTGTAGATAACGGATTGATAATGAATTTGGCCCAATCCGCACCAATCCGATCTATGTACGCCCATGACTCACGGGGATAGGCCGTAACAAAAACGTGGAATCTGATCACCACTGATCATGCATTTCTCCCACTTGACATATAGAGTTGAAAACTTCCCTAGTCCTCACGTTTAGACTGACAACTAGTCATGCATTTCTCCCACTTGACATACTCTGATGGCTTTACCCCCTCTGAAGGTCCCAATTCAAAAGTAAAATATTGGAGGATATTCATTTAGTGGATGGGTCCCAAACATTTAAATGAATACCCATGGCGACCTTGGGGTAAAGCCTCACCACATTTGGACTCCATACTTTTACTAAAACTAGTGCAATAGGCATGTGTTAATTAAAAAAAATCATTAATTAGAAAATTTTCTAAATATTTAAATAAATTATAAATAAATATTAATATATAATTTATAATAAAGATGGAAACTCATTAGAGAAATTTTTGGGAGCTGGAATTATTTAGGGAAAGATCAAGTACACAGTAAAGATTTTGGAACCTTAATTTGATTATATTTGTGCTTAGCCATAAATTGAGTATTATTTCAGAATTAAATGTAGATTTTGGAATTAATTCGCTTCCACAATGGGCCCCGCAAATTAATTAATCCTACCAAATATCCAAAGAAAAATAAGGAGAAAAATGTCCATAATGGGCCCCACAGACTAATCTTATTGAATATTGAAAGGAAACTAAGGAGAAAAAAGTAGCAGAATACGACTCATGAAAGTGCCCCTCAGCTCTGCTATCAAAAAACCTTTTCGTGTGCTGGTATAAAAAAAAAAAGTGAGCTTCTTAAATTGTGAGTTTGGAAAGAAAGAAGACTTGGATTTCATAATGGGACTCATAGATTTATTTGGTTAAATTAGTAAATATAAATGATAATTTAAAAGATCGTGATAAAGATGGAGACTCATGAGAGGAGATTTATTTGGTTAAATTAGTAAATATAAATGATTAGATATTAAGTGTGGATTTTGAAATTAACTGGCTTCTACAATGGTCCCCACGGATTAACCATGCCAAATACTGAAAGAAAAGATAGGAAAAAAGTAGCAAAATACTGCCTATGAAAGTTCCCAAAATTTCTGCAACTTGGATCTGACATGAGGGCCCACAAATTGATATACAATAATATTTAATACATACATGTTTACCAATCACTAAAATCATAGCCAAAGAGCCTTTATTCTTTTCTTTTTTTTGTTAGTTTATTAATATGCGGGCCCAATTAAAGGTAACTAAAGAGAAATTATTATTGTAATACTATGTTTTAGGGAAGAGATAAGTATCTTATTTCAAGAATATCTTAGATTTGCATTATAATATTTTAGGTGATGGAGTATAGTAGAATTTGAGTTAGTTTGGTAAGATTAGATTAGAATGGTAATTCATGAATGTAGCATTACAGAAAGTTTGAGGATGTGTCACGTGTCGCTCCCTCACGAAAAGGCTGCTGTCTTTTATTATATAACAATGGATTCCGCTTTCACAACCTAACTACCCCATTCGTTGTCTCCATTTATATGGGACCCATCACATCCAACCACCCACTTTTTTACAGGTCCACTGTTCACATGTTTCACTAATGGGTCTCATAGGCAAACACATTAGTTAGATCTAATGGCTATCATATGGGTCCGCAATCATTCAACAAAGCTTATTATCATTACATTATTTACAAGATCCCGCAATAATTATTTAATTTAGACTAGCAACAACGCCCCGTGCTTAACTCGGGGCAAAAAGTAAGATACTACATTTTAAATTTATGAGATATCAAAATTAATTATAAATATATAAGTATATATTTATACATATTTATATAAAAACAGTCAACACATCTTCAATCACAAATACAAGTGGTAAACATCAATAATAAACTATTATAAAGATAAAACTAAAAAAAATTCATTCAACAACAACATAAAAATAATAATAACAGCAAAAATTACTAAAGAAGATATAGAAAAGCGAATTTTTATTTATATATATATAGGGGGATCTTCAAGTGCATCCATCCCTCACCATTTTTGGTGAGGGATGGATGCACTTGAATATTATCCATATATATATATATAATATCAGTAATAAGAAATGCATTCAAGTTATTGGTACCCATTGATAATTTCAAAGCGCAATAAAACAAAGCCACCCTATTTGAACTTGTTTGTATAACAAGAGGATTCTAGTTTATACAGATTTTTATTTCCTCATGAGAATGGAATTTTGTATTTTCGTAGAAAATCAAAGTCCTTTCTATTAAGGAAAAATTATTCATTTTTTTTCTTGTATGCAAGGAAAATACATTACACCAAACAACATAATATTGTTAACAAAGAAAATCCAAAAAATGTGCAATCCTCTTGTTGCACAAATGCACCATTTTTTTTTTATTTTCACATAGGACAATGGTCATTTCAATCCCTCCGTACAAATTTCTTCTCTACTCCTTTGAAGTAGCACCAATACCATTTTAGAACTGATCAAACCATTTTTTAGCTCTAGATTTTTTAAAAAATGTATAAACATCTTAACTTTAAAAGCCATAGATTATGAGATTTTAAAACCACAAGCCAGTGTTATTTGATCCCAATAATAATTGGCTCACCTTGGATCAATGTATATATCTCTTAATTATGAGTCCATGTAGGCCCACGGAAGTGTAATTTATGGTGGTCCAAACCTAAGGTCATATGTCTATATAATTATATCAGAAAAGGATGCCTATAAAATTCAACAAAAAAACTCCAACTTTAAAACATTTTTATCACAAGCCTATCAATGAGGTGGTCTATCAGAAGGTCAGGTCTGATTCTTGTTCACATGTGACAATATTTGAATAGAGTAGAGCTGTATTTGGAAATTAAAACAAAATGATATTTTTTATGAAAAATTTATCACTATGAATTGTAGAAAGGTGGGCCTCAAATATTAAAATAAAAAGATAACAATCTTGAAAGGATGGAAGAGGTGTTGAGAGAGAGAATAACTGTAGCAAAATAGAGAGATTTTAGAGGATACTGATTGAGAGACTTTATGAGATAGAGGATATAGATAAAGAGATTTTTTTGGAGAAAAAATTATGGCATGTGATGACATGGCACCTTAAAGCATTCTATGTTTTTTCTTCATATTTATTTGAAAGGAGAATAATTGGTGTTGAGGTTGCAGCCTTCACAGCCCACCTCCCCCTTTGCTCTAATATATATAATAATGATCCTATCTTAAGATTTAACTAGCACAAAAATCCGTACTAATCACCGGTATGCATGAAGAGATAGGAATCTATGTATATTAGAAAAGGAGAAGATTGGAGTCCATGAGTAGGGAAAGTATATTAGTGGAAAGTGGAGGGAGAGTATGTTTGTCGAAACTTAATATAACTTGCTAGTAGTTATAGAAATCGAAAATAATTTCTAATCAAAATTAGATCCAAAACCTTTCAGCTTAATATATTATAATTTGATTATATCTTATATTTGTTGTACAGAGAATTAGAACCAAATGACCCCACAAAGAATTACTTTCTATTTATTTCTATTGATGATGGTCCTTATCCCTTATCACACGTAGCTTGTTTTTCAAAGCCATCGTATCATTATCAAATACCTAGAAATCGAAGTGGGCCACGAGTGCGCTTGGCATTTAGTCGAGCAGTTGTGGTGCATCTTTGACTATAAGCGACGACCGAGGCTTTTGAAGTAAATGTTGGGAGATTTGAAATCTGAACATCTATTGGTTTGGGTTTTCTTTGGTTGGGGAAATTCGGCCAGATTTGCGGACAATGAGGGATTTTCAGACCTTGAAGTGCAAAAGATCTCAGACTAACACGACCGATGTTAGGAATTTTGTGAGAAGAACAATCCAATTTGACCGTTTAGTCCTCTTTGGTATTAACTCATATCCTTATCATTAATTGCTAATTAGTGAATATCTTTCTAATTTTTTTCATAAAAATCCTTTTCATCTATCATTTTATTTGCAAGAGACTTGCAATCCGCGTAACCCTATTAGGGCAGATCCAAGTATAAGCTTTGGAGGGTGGTCGGCCGTCTTGGCAGATGCAAGTATAAGCTTTGGGGGGTGGTCGGCCGTCTCGGACTTGGGTCAACTTTCAGCTCCCTTACGAAAACTTTGGATCTGCTTCCAAAATCCACTGCCTAACAAATCCAATTACCTTTTTATGTTTGTCCCCTCAAACGAAAATCCAGAGTCAACCCATGGGGTCCAATTTGCCCCCACCTTTGATCAGTATAGGTAGGCCCTTTAATAGGTGAGGGCATTATTACTAGGGCTGTCAATTGTGTTGTGTTAATGAATTCGGATTACGGGTCAACGAATTCATGTTAAAATCACTTCAACCCGTACACGATCCGTGTCACGACCCGGGCCCGAGATCCGGTAACCCCGAGCCGTGAGCCCATACTTACTCCCGTAAATCTCGAATTAACCGAAGTTAAAAACGAAATCCACAAGGGATCTGCTTCAGCAAATGTAGTGGGCTTATTCGATGCCACTACCATCTTCTTATAAGTGGGGTTCAACCCGTGAAGGAACCTCTTCACCTTCTTTGCCTCAGTATCTACTAAGTCAGTAGCATACTTAGACAATTGCTGGAAAGTGTGCACATACACAGCCACGGTCATCTGTCCCTGTTTCAGATTCAGGAATTCTGACTCTTTCCTCTGCTGGATGTGTTCTGGCACGAACTTCCTTCTAAACTGCTCCTTGAAGGTTTCCCAGATATCTTCTTCTGGTGCTGCCAAGAGTGTATCACTAATATCCTTCCACCATGTCTTAGCTTCCTCTCTTAACATGGATGTGGCAAGCTGTACCCTCTGGATCTTCGTGCAGGTTATAGTACCGAACACATCACCGGTGTGTTCTAACCATTCATCTGCCAATATGGCACCTTCGATGCCACGGAACTCAGTAGCTCCTCTCTTCCGGAATTGTTCATAAAGGACATTAGGATCCTTTTCTTTAGATTGTATTACCACCTGTGTCCCCACATTAGGAGGTGGTCCAGGTGGAGCTTGTAACTGAGCCTGAATTTGGGCTTGCATCTGATTCTGTGCTTGCAGTAGAGAGGCAATTTGGGTTTGCATAGCCACTTGTGCCTCTTGACTCTTCACTAACTGTTCTAACATGGCGGTCATCCTTGCATCAGCATTTGACGGTTGAGGAGGAGGTGTAGTACCATCATTAACAACAACTTCAACGAAGTTATCGCTCCTCGATCCAGATGCCATCTGAAAACAATAAGGAAGGTAAGATACACATCTCTACCCTTCCATAATATACACATCACATGTAGTAAAAGCAATAACACAAATCCAAGAGTGGATTTGTACGCAACTCAACGTTTCTCACAACGTGCTTAGAGTTTCCTAAGTCTTTTAAGTTTTCTTCGATCCTTAACCTTAGGCTCTGATACCATACAATAAGTATGTCACGACCCGGGCCCGAGATCCGGTAACCCCGAGCCGTGAGCCCATACTTACTCCCGTAAATCTCGAATTAACCGAAGTTAAAAACGAAATCCACAAGGGATAACATTCACAATAACCTGTCAATTACACAATTCTGCGGAAACAATTTCACTTAACAATATCAATCAAGATATACATGTATACAAAATAACGTCCCTTATACATGTATCAAATCCGTCATTTACTTTTCCAATAATGCATGTCCAAAATATTGTGCAGTGACCATAATTACATTCCAAAATGATTATACAAAAAGAATAGCTTCACAAAATGTTTCTCAAAACAAATGTTCCTTCTCGCACTCGGATGCCCGTATCAAACGGCATCCCGGCCATTCCACTCAATCAATCCTCCGGGAGGAACCGGAGCGGTCTCCTCCGCTCCCGCCGGGGGCGCTGCTGCACCGGCATGGGCAATCTGGCCTGTAATGCCATCAATAACACTAATGAACACGACGGTTCAACAATGTATAAACAGTTCTCACAATATCATGTTAGTCCATAAGTCAAACTTAATCAATCTATTAGTAACAGTTCCAATTCTAGATAAGTCTAGAAAGTTCCTACAATAACAATATACAACTACAAAAAGTCAATCTTGTGGACCCGTTATGGATGGTCACTACCATAGCATTCATTGTCATTTCATTCATTTCATTTACCATCTTCCCTCAAAGGAAGGATTATCATTACCATCTTCCCTCAAAGGAAGGATTCATCTCCCAATTGGAAGGCATCGATCAATACCCATAGATACGATCGGAATTTAGTGGGACTTACTAGTGTCCGGGCCAGGGACAACTAGCATCACCACGGAGCTCCGGAACGCCCCCAAATCCATCTACTGCAGTAGGATTAGTCAATTATTTCATTTATTAATTCATTGAACTCATTTAGAGTTCTAGTACAATTGTTAGGTAGTGCCAAACTTCAGGGTTAATGTTTTTCAGGGAGTGACCCAATCCTGGATTTAATTCCATTCAATAATTCCCATCATGACGAGGGAAGGAAACAATAGTGATACCAATCTCACTAGATTGGGGCACACAGTTACAATGAGGGACTTGTCAGTCAGCCCTGTTTCTATTTAACTCTATCTCCAATCTAAACAACCGATGAGGTATAACTATTGGTTACCGAATGCACGAGTTATTCTTGATGGACATCACATTTGTAATATTAGTGTGTGCATTCACATCCCCATAATTATCACCCATGGAAGTTTAGTCCACAATAAATTATCTATGATATCCCTTCTTTATTATTCATAATTCTTATCGGTCTCACTTTACCCCATGATTAGTCTTAAAACTAATATAAGGGAGCATCGATACTCACGAGGAGTGCTCCAAGTTTACGTAAAAATCCAAAACCTACTGGACTTACAATTTCATGTTTGGGCCAGTATCAGGTTCGCTCGAGCGGTTCCAAGTTCGCTCGAGCGGACCCAAACAGAACCTACATCGCACGAGCGCACCTAAAGTTCGCTCGAGCGGAAACTTTTTCGCGTCAGGCAGTAACTGGTTCGCTCGAGCGAACTGGGAGTTCGCTCGAGCGAACTGTCCAGAACTCCATTTCTGGAATCCGAACATTCACTCCTTCATTCACTCATTTCAACTACCATTTGCAACACATTTAAAGATCTTCTATCCCTTCCTCATCCATCATTTAATACACAAATAACACCTCTATTCTATCATTTAAAGCATCAAAATCCATGGAACCAAACCAAGTTCACAAATCTCCATTTCTACAATAGGGTTTGAGAACCCATCTTTATAACTCAAAGAACAACTTGGATACTAGCATATTCAATCATAAGAAGCATTTATACTTGCCTTTAAAGTCTATTAGCAAGAAACCCCTCTTTACTAGCTTGCCTTGATGTTAAAATCCCCAATTTCAAACCCTATTTCCATAACACATGAAAAACACATTCCTATAAGTCATTTACACTAGAATCCATGCCCAATCACCTATTACAACTTGGAAACTCACTAAATGATCAACTACTTACTTGTAGTTCCAAGAGAAGGGATTCTTGAGCTTTTCTTCCAAGCTCCAACACACCAAAGATGGAAACAAGGTGAGGAAGAAGGTGAAGAAGATGAGGCTTCTCCAAAACCCACTTGAAATACTCCCAATCTCTCTCTATTTGATGAAGAAGAGTGGAAGGAGGAAGAAGGGAAAGGGGTGCCTAGGGTTTCTCTCTTCAATGGAATGAAGTAAAATGAACTCAAGGGTTTCATTCCTTTTATATAAACCTCCTTTTGCATTTAAGTCCACTCCACTAATGCCATTTACATCTTGAGTCAAATGAAGGGTCATTTGACCAAATTCTCGTCAAACGACTTCGAGTCTATTACGAAAGTTAACGTACTCGTCGAGATACGCGTGTTGGTATCAAGAGTTTCCGTATTCGACAAAATACGTATAAATCCGTATTTACGAAAAAGGTCTTGTTTCCTTAGTTTGAGTCTAAGATCATTCAATTCACTTAATACCCGTCATTATCATTTCATTAGGCTTAGTTCAATCATTTGAGACTAATCTCATCGAGTTGGATCATTAACCATCATTAGCCTCATTAAAAGTGATTAATTAGCACTAACTTCAATTAATTAGAGTTAATCTTGATTAACTCGGGGCGGGGTCTTACAATCCGTTAACTTAACAGGTCAAAAAATCCAACCCGAACACGACCTGTTAATTTAACGGGTTACACGACCCAACCCGTTAACCCATTAAGGAATGAAGCCATTTTGAAAATTAAAAGAAAATCTATACAAATATATATATATATATATATATATATATATATATATATATAAGAAGAAAAATATATAAGCCACACGAAACTGTAAGTAAGGATCTCGAGTAGATCCCACTTAAAATCCCACTATAAAATAATAAATTTTAATTTTTTCTTTATGAATATAAATTAATTCTAACTACAGTTAGGGATTAAAAAAAAATCTAACAGGTTAAGCGAGTGATTAACGGGTTACTGACTTAATTCGTATATGACCCATTAACTTAACGTTTTAACGAGTTTGACTCATTAAAAACCCGAGCCCATTAAAAGACCACCCGAACCTATTAATATTGTCTGGATTGGTGTTGTTTTAACAGGTCACATGGCATTTTGAGAGCCCTAATTATTACCCTTTTAAAAGGCAGAAGTGAGGCCTGTATTTCGAAAATCCAAGCCAATCATTGATCCACCCTCAATAGAAATACCCATCATTTTGACTGACCTAGATATTGTAAGTTAATGCGGGTCGTCTCTGCCTCACACGTTTAGAAACAATCGTGTCTGTTTATGAATCATCACTTAAAAAACCATCCCATCTTCCATGTCCTATTTCTCTTCAGCCATTTTGTGATGTTCATTGCAGTTTTTCATTTACCAGGTACTTGGTTTGTGCTCATTACAGATTTTCAAATTTTATTTTAGGGCTTTAAGTCATTAGTTTTCTGATTATAATTTTGCGAGTTAGAATCATTTTTGTTTTTTTAGAACTATATGATGCATGACATCTCCTTGAGACTTGAGAAGGCCATACGAAATTTTGATTTTTCGCATTTTTATGAAATTTTATAGATATTCAACTAACCAATTTTTGAAAAAAATTAGTTTTTTACATTTGTCCCTCCAAGACATTTTTTAATGCATAATGGCCCCTCAAGAAATTTTTTTAGTTCCACCGCTATATTGGCTGCATGATCTCCTCTCCTCTGAAAACATGGGTTGACTCAAGTGACTCGTAAGTTGACCCACTGGGTTTTCCAACCTTGCTCAAAATCTTGTCAAGCAAATAATTGGGCCAACTGAGTACTTGGTCAGGCTTGGTCAAACTGGTCTGCCTATTGGCTAGGCCCACTTGGGTCGTACTATTTTGTGTTTTGCTTCAATCATTGGACTTATTTAAAAAATTCAAATCTCCTGCTCACAACCGTTTACGGCAGGGTTCAAATATTGGAGCAATGAAGACAGGTATAGTCCAAAGTGGAAATCTTATATTTTTAACAAAGTCCTTATATTTTGTGTATTTACCAAAATCTCCTTTGCCTAATAATAGTGAAAATGGACAAAAGGTAATTAGACCCTTTTAGTATTGTAGTTGTTTTTTTAGTTGTCCCAGGGTTCCTAATCTTATGGGCTAGACTAATACCTCCGAATTCAAATGGAAGTCGAATCACTGTGGTAATGCAGTTTCTAGCCTATAACCTTCGGGTGCAAATAGTAATCTGAGGCCAACTGTGCTACCCCTTCGGTTTATAATTGTAGTTGTTGTTACCAATATAACATAGAAAAAAACTCAAATGAATTTTTTTTTAAAAAAAAAAAGATAATCTTAGAACCATCATTTCTCAGAGAGGGCCTGACAAACCATTTTGGAATGAGATGAAGAGGATTGAGAACCGGATACATCACATAGGTTGCTGGGAGGGTTAGGAATTAGGAATAGCCCTAGGCAAGTCCCAAGCAGGAGCCAGAGAAACAGGAATGTCAATAGTCAGAAAGATTGCATTCAATCCAATCTTGTGCGTCACTTCTTTGAGAACTGACTCCCATTGGGGGCCACTTGGGTTGAAAAGAATCTTTTCGTTTTTTTTTTTTTTTTATGTGTTTTCTTCTTGTGGTGGCTGGGATTTTTGGATTGAGTAATGCTACTTGTCCCGGGTTTTTCACCCGGGGACATGTCCCGACTCCACATGGAGGGGGGGCGAAAATCCGGGACAAGTAGACTTTTTCTTTCGGATTGGGTAGGGATTGGTGTTTATGCATTTTCTATGTACCTGATTAATGATTCAGTGCCATAATGGAAAGAATTAACTACCAAGGGGGACCTGTTTCACAGTGTCTGGCAATTTCATGGAATTTTACAGATAATCTACTATCCATTAATGAAAGTTACATGTAACCAACCACGGACTCTTTATTTTTCGTAACAAAATACATTCCAAAAAAGGAAGGACTTTTTAATTCATCTCCATCCCCGCTCCAGTAGAATTTGAATTTTCAACATGAACACACACAAGTCAAATTAGGGTTCGGCTTTTGACATACGATGGCTATGAGTGAACTAATCACAGCCTATTATATCACCGTAGGCTGCTCTATCTTGAATAGGGCAGTAACGCCATGCAGATGGCAAGCTGTCATATCACCGTAGGCCGCCCAGTCTTAAATAGGACCGCAGCCCTACTTGGATGGCTGGCTGCGCAATGACACGGCGGACGGTGATAGGTTTAACCATGGTCACCACGCGGTAAATAAATGGGGGAAATTCCGGTCTCCACACGTCTATTAAGTAGAAGTCAAATAAATGAAAAAACATATATAGCTCCAAAGTCAATACCACCCTCATTTTCCAGGAAGCTTTAATTACATTCCACTTGTAGACGTCAAACATGACCAAAGACTATTCGTGCTGGTTATGACCACAAATTGTAGCAAACTGGCAATAGCATCTTCATGACCCATCTCCCTATCTCTTCCTTCTCACATGTGCAGTAATGTGTAGCAATATGGGAAAGATTGCAGCTACAGTTGGCTTTGCTCTCTTTGCAAACCTCCTTTACATGCAAAACTGCACTGCAATTGGCAGAATTTTAGCAACAAACGATACACTGAAAGATGGAGGCACTCTTGTTTCAGAAGAAGAAGACTTTGTTCTAGGCTTCTTCAGCCCTCCCAATTCAACCAACCGCTACGTTGGGATTTGGTATAACAAGATTAGGCCAGAAACCATTGTATGGGTTGCAAACAGAGACGCCCCACTTGCTGATTCCTCTGGAATTTTAACGATAGATGTGAACGGAAACTTGCTGATCTTGGATGGCAGAGGAGGCACTGTTTGGTCTACAAACATCTCAGGCACTGCGAAGATCTCCAATGCCGAGCTCCTGGAGAAAGGAAATCTTCAGTTGAGAGAAGTGGATTCAGACAACACCACGAAAAGGAACTTGTGGGAGAGCTTCGATTACCCTACAGACACTCACCTTCCATCCATGAAGCTCTACGCTGATCCGAAACGGAATGACACAACCCAACGACTAACATCATGGAGAAGTGCATCCGATCCTTCATCCGGGAAATTCTCTTCGGGCATTGATCCTCAAAAGCTTCCTCAGATTGTGATGTGGGATGGTGCCGATCAGCGCTGGCGAAGTGGTCCGTGGAACGGTCGAACTTTTATTGGGATACCTGCCATGGACTACACCTATCTCAATGGGTACAATCTCATTAGAAACACTGAAGGGGTGATAGAAGTTTCTTATGATTTCTTCAATGACTCCTTTTACAGCAGGTATGTATTGGATTTATCGGGTAAGTGGAAACAATTGAGGTGGGAAGAAGAGAAAAATGATTGGTTCCTTGTCTGGTCTGCACCAGATACTGATTGTGATTTGTATGGTAGATGTGGACCAAATGGGAGATGTAGCATGTCAAGTTCACCAATCTGTAACTGTTTGAAAGGATTTGAACCCAAGTATAGTGAGGAATGGAGTAGAGGGAACTGGTCAGGTGGGTGTGTGAGGAGTAAACAATTGGAATGTGAGAAGAATGGAACTGATAGCTGGAAAGGAGATGGGTTCTTGAAGATGGATAGGATTAAAGTGCCTGATTTTGCTGATTCTATGGACGGTGGAAGTGTGAAGGAGTGTGGGGACAAGTGTCAGAAGAGCTGTTCTTGTGTAGCTTATGCTTATGATAGTATGATTGGGTGCATAATCTGGAGAGGAGATTTGGTGGACATTCAACAGTTTCCTAGAGGTGGTGTGGACTTGTATATCCGTCTTCCAGCTTCAGAACTAGGTATGTAAATAAAATTTTACCTTATAGGACCATAGACTGGTTGATTTTAACAAGGTTTCATCATCTTAAAACCATCCCCATCACTTCAATTCAATGTTTCCAATCCTCTGGTGCTTGCTACAGTGGAATTTTTAATTAACATTGAAATACAGTTACTTCAAAATAGTAAGATTAGATTGGTTGGATTCCATTGATTGAGAAATGGAGCCGACCCAAGCTGCATCATCCGGAGCTCGAGCTCTAGCCTATAAAAAAAATGAGAGCCAAGGCAAGCTGATTCTTCAAATTTCAGAAGCAAGCCCTGCTCATAGACCCAAAGAGAACTAAAGCTAGCAATCTATTAAATAGTAAGAAGAGGATATAACTATATATATACCCAATTAGGCATATAAGGGAATCGTTCTAATTTGATGTGCAGATGAAAAAAAAGACAGGAAGATAGTGATTATTTCCACAGTCCTTTCAGCAACATTGATCCTGATGGGATGCATTTACTTTCTGTGGAGATGGAGGGCAAAACAAAGAGGTACAGTATATATTATCATTAATTAGCAAATTCTGTGCTCACTTTCGAAGGGCCCTTTTGGATACTCTGTATTGAATCCCGAAGGGTAGTAAACAGGTGGGTGGTGTATAGTGTATACGCCGTTGGGTGGGGCCCTCGTTTTTGTAGGATTTGATTTACTAGGGTGAGTTGTGAGCAATCATTTGCTCGAAGCCATTTGTGATCTTCACCTTTGATTCTTAGATTTTAGCCCCTTTGATAGGAAGCTAGTGGTTCAAATTTCCAACATTTGTGATCTTCTTAAAACTATTCAATATGGAGGAAACAAATGGGCCCATATGGGTTAATCATGCCTTGGGCCAGCATGTGCGCAGTTTGAGTTCGACCTACTTTACAGCACCTATTGACTGAGCTTTGAAGACCATGGACCCGAGCTGAAGATTTTAAACCAATAGATAAATTGATTATATCTGGCTAAAGGCCCTAAAAGATGGGCTAGTGTCACTTCAACATGCATTGGCCTATTATTTCACTGCTGGGATGTCTGGCCCAACTTGTGGACCTTTGGGTTGAAACTGTTCCTGTACATTTAGGCCATGCTATGTAAATGGGCCTCTTTCCTTTTTACCATTCTTACTAATGTTCTTTTTATCACTTCAATCAGAGCGTAAGGAGCATCACATTCACAACAACAAAGAGGGGATGCTATATTTTAATATGCATAATAGGGTAAAAGCACCCAATGATTCTTCAGATGGGAGCAACACATTGAATGATGGTGTGAAGGGAACAGCAGGCTCAGAGCTTCCATTATTTGGATTTAGCGTAGTAGCAATTGCAACTAACAACTTTTCTGATGCAAATAAGCTTGGAGAAGGAGGATTTGGTATTGTTTACAAGGTAGCATTCCTTTGTTTAGTTAAGTGGAAAATAATAAAGGTTGATTCAAGTATGCCTAGACCTCCAGCTTAATGTTTTTTCCAAGGGCCAGGCTTGTGGATTGAACTGAAGCAGCAATGCCCATATGGCCCTAAATTTCAGGCCCAGATACAATTGCTCTGTTTTTTTAGCTTACTTCAGCCCAGCCAATTGGCCTGTAATTAAACTTGGGACCATAGTCCAAGCCATTCTTCAGCCATCAGTTTATTTCATGAACTACCCACTCATGCCTAGGCTAGGCTTGAGCATCTACAGAGTGGGCATGTGTTGGGGCCTCCATATATGACCATAGTGATTCTTGAAGTTAATTGGAAATCAACATGCATGGAGTGTTTGTATGCCTTAAATCATATAAAAACAGTTACCCATTTAGCCATTCTCCCTACTATTCTACAGGGCAAGCTACCGGGAGGACAACAAATAGCAGTGAAAAGACTTTCTAAAAGTTCTGGACAAGGCCTAGAAGAGTTCAAAAATGAGGTGGTGCTGATTTCTAGAGTTCAACATAGAAATCTTGTTAAGCTTTTGGGTTGCTGCACAGAAGGAGAAGAAAAGATATTAATTTATGAATATATGCCCAACAAAAGCTTGGATGCCTTTTTATTTGGTGAGGTCTCAACTAGTACTCTCTTCAATATCTGGATTGTTTTCTTCTCTTCATCAAAACACAATTCTTTTAAAAGAGTTTATAGCTTATAAGCCCTGTTTGCTTATCTTAATTTCTTAGAATCAACTTCTTATTACCTGCTATATTGGTATTTGCACTAGGTCCACCCACAAAAGAGCCATTGGATTGGGCTAAACGCTTCAATATTGTTGAAGGAATTGCCCGAGGGCTTCTTTATCTTCATCGAGATTCGAGATTAAAGATTATTCATAGAGATCTCAAAGCAAGTAATATACTGTTAGACGAAGGATTAAACCCAAAAATTTCGGACTTTGGGATGGCAAGGATTCTTGGAGAGGAGCAGATTCTAGCAAGAACAACTAGAGTCGTCGGGACATAGTAAGTCACAGTTACTTATGTGAAGGAAACTTCCCCAGTTCCTAGCTTTAAGTTTGATGACAAAAGTATATACATATGAACAATTGTTTATAGTATTTCCCAAATAGATATTTCATATGATCGAATGACAAACAAAGTACAACCCTAGATTCATCATGACACATTAGATGGTTGGATGGAAAGAAACAACATCCGAAAGCATATATTTATAAATGCTTTCATCTTGATTGGATGACCATAGCCAAAACAAATGATCAAATTCTCCACTCTTAATAATCGATTTTTTTAGCTCTTGCTTGAATGACAGTGATGATCTGGTCAGCCTGTCCTTTTGTCCATACATCACTTGTGATCATTCCATCCAACTATCCATTAAGCATGAAAGATCAGGTGGCTCTCGCAATGTGATTTTCAAAGTTGTTAACAGTCTTGTTGCACTTAGTCATTCTTCATTTTAATCTTAAATAATGATCAACACAGTGGTTATATGTCTCCCGAGTATGCCATGCAAGGAAGGTTTTCCGAGAAATCAGATGTCTTCAGTTTCGGAGTTTTGTTGTTAGAAATAGTGAGCGGCAAGAGAAATACTAGTTTTTATCAAAATGAGCATACTTCAAACCTTTTATGCCGTGTAAGTGCACACCAATCATTTCTTATTTCTCTTATTATAAAATCCAATATCTTCATAGAAAAAAGGATCATAACTTTGACATCATGTAAATTATCTGGGATTATTTCAGGCCTGGCTGTTGTGGAATGAAGGCACTGCCTTAGAGTTGATTGATCCGGCCTTGGGGGGTCATTTTCAACAAGAACAAGTACTGAGATGCATCCATCTGGGGTTGTTGTGTGTGCAAGAATTTTCAAAAGATAGGCCATCAATGTCTTCAGTGGTTTTCATGCTCGGTTGTGACATTTTAACTCTTCCTGCTCCAAAACATCCTGCATTTACAGAGATCAGTCCTCTACAGTCAGATTCATCAGAGAGAAACCATGAAAATTTCTCCTTCAATGATGTTACTATGACTGACATAATTTTCCAGGGCAGATAAGTGAACGTGGGCCTGATTCCCACCAGGAAAATTATGTTGCTGCCCGAGAAGCAATACAAAAGCCTTTCATCCCAAGGTGCGAGCTCAGTTGGTAAGGGCTGATGAAGTCCAATAGGGAGAGGCGGGTTAGCCCGGTTCTAGCCTTGGTTGGAAGAGAAAGGTATTGGCCAATTGTGCCTTTAAGAAATTTGCTTAGGCTGGTAGCTTAAGTGGGTAAAATACAAAAGCTTGTCCGTAAGATGTGGTCCATGTGGGGATGTATTTTCAAACATTTATATCTTCTTATGAGGACATGGATATTCTTTCGATTTTCTCCTTGAATCATGCTTGATTTTTGGATTGGTTAATCAATTTGTGTTCCATTTAATTTCGTTGTGCATCAGGTTATATTCGATCATTGCATTTTTCAGACATTTGTATCTTCTTATGAGGACATGTAATTCTGCTTTTGTTATGCCATGCCATCCTCCAAATTAATAAAGCGATTACCTTGGAGTGATGATTATTTTTGCACTTTCGGTCGTACGTGTGATTAATGTTTAATTTTTCTTAATTGAAATTTTACTTAATTTTTTTTATTATACTTAACATTAATCATTTACACATTTCATCAGTTATACTGGATGATGATAATTTTATCTTAGATTCGACAACCCAATACATCTTTTCCTTATTGTCACAACTTCCACTGCAAAAGGAACTAGGGATTTTTAAGAAAAGAAAAAGTCTTAAGTTCTTATTAAACAGATAAGTAAAGTAAAAGATAAAAAATATGCTGAGGGTGTAATACACTTTTTTTACCAAAATACCTGGCGTGGCGCTAGCGCTACTCTTCATAATAATCTTTTTTTTAACCCCGCGTATTGTTTTCTTTCCAAAATTTGAAAACCTAGTTCTGAGAGGTGCGAGTTCTCTACCAAAAAGTTGAAAGATATCAAAGAAGACTTATATTCATCATCCCTTTAACAAATCAATTCCATTTTGTTAGGGGTTTGCCCCACATTGTAAGATCCGGCCCCACCATTATTTATATTTATTATTAAAATATTAGTAATATTTAATTAAATGTATTTTAGTTATTTAAGTGGGTAGGATTAAGTGGGGCACACGTTAGATTAGATGAGTGGATCGCCGAGTTGGGCTAGTGGGTAGATGACCTGACTCGTAGCTTGACCCAATGACTTAAGCCCATAAGAGATTCCCTTTTTAACCTAATCCCTGTTTTAAAGAACTGCACATTCTTATCTCTCCGCTTTCGTCTGCAACTCCTCCCGGTTATTATTCTTCTTCCTCTTTCAACTACCCAAGCCATTGCAGATTTAAGATCCCGCCATCAGAACCAAGATCAGAGGACACCATCATTCTACGCTCAACTTTCTTATCTCAGGTAACCCTCTCCTCCAATAATTAGGAGTAAATATATATTCTTGGTTATCTCATTTTTCTTTCCAATGGTAGATTTGGATAGGAGTATCATAGATCTGTTCATCTGAGCATTTCTTTCCCATATCCTTTGTCAGATTGGAGATAGGATTTTTCTCGAGCGTTGTGGGAATCTCAGTTTCGGTATTGGTTAGGATCTATGCATTTTCTTCAACCCCAGTAAAAGGCAAGTACTTAACCATAATCTGTGAATTTAACACATATGTTTGTCGTTGATTCCATTGTTGTGCATATAGAAACCCTTTGATGCCCTTTTTATAATGTTAATTGTTTTTTTAATGAGATCGGAGATTTTGGGGATGACCCAATCGATTCGATTTTCTAATATTGATGTTATTGTTGCAAATGGTGTTGCCCGCAACACTTTTGTCTGGATTTCTTTTTTTTTTTTTGTGATTAAACCATCGGTTATTGTTGTTTAAATTTTCAAAACCCCTTTTTGTTCATCTTCTGTTGTTTGGATATCCAACCCCTTTTTCATCTTCTGTAGATTGGTAAAGGGATGTAAGACCATTATTTCAAGTAACCTTCATGTGCAGGCAAAGTGGATCTGTAACAGGGAACTGTAACAGAGAACGCATTCCATTTGAGGCTGTCTGTGTTTTTTTTACCATGGAACCCAGGTGGGGCCACTTGATGTATAATCAAGTTCGTGGATCTGATAGGGGACCCAGGGACGACTTTGACGGTGGTGGATCCATGGGGATTGGGTTCCATCTCGCCTCTCATCTAAGGGTTTCACGTAGTCTGGGCGTCCATTGTAAAGGGTTTTTATTTTGAACATTAGATGGTGGCGAGACCCACTGGATCATTTGATCACAAATCCAACCCTTGCATCTAGCCGTACATGGCTGGGCGATATTAGTTGTGATGGTAATTTGGGATTTTGACCAATAGGGTCCACTAACTTAGCGTCCATGCCACATCAGGCGTGGAGTTGCACTGTAACTGGGCTCTATCATGTATACAGGGACGGTG
The DNA here is from genome assembly GCA_028538565.1 of Umbellularia californica. NCBI lineage: Eukaryota > Viridiplantae > Streptophyta > Magnoliopsida > Laurales > Lauraceae > Umbellularia > Umbellularia californica. Next base: position 74,119,401 of record JAPQWN010000006.1, on the reverse strand, counting down.
TTGTTCTTCTGGATATTCACGAGGAGAGAAAGAGAGAACCTTGGTGATAAGATATTATAATGTGAGTCTGACATCACATGAGTTAAAAAAAAAAAAAAGAAGTGCTGTGTATGAGTGTTGACTTGGATTTCTTTTGGAAAAATAATTCCTATATGACACAACTTTATCACTTGTCATATCTTTCCCATACACCCCATTAGTTTTTAGAATTTGAAGAAAAGGGCCTTGGTTGTTTTATAAATACAAATTAAATCCCTTGGATTATTTTAAATGTGGAAAATATTTGGTAGGGTCCTCGAGTTTTCTAAAATTATAAACTAAGGTAATTTATCATTATAAATTTAAAAATTAAATATTAAATGTTATCTTTGATTTTAAATGTGTCAAAATTATAATTTTGGATCTTATTAATCGAATCATTAGACCGAGTAAATACCGTCCGGGCAAACGATATCTTACTAATGTGGGGTTTAGTACTTCGTATAATATCGGAAAAATCCTAGTGGATTCGAGTTCAACTCATCTCTATTGGAAAACCCTTAATTGGGTCTATGCACCACTGATGGAGAAGGGATGCGTTGATCTTTTATCTATTAGAAATTCCTGTGGTTGATAGGTATAAAATCTTATGTTTGACCTTAGGATCGATTCGTATCTATGTCTTAACCTTCGCATGCATATATATGTTGGTTTCTGATGTGTATTCCTTTAAATGCGTACCTTATTGTGTGTTATGGACTATAAAGTGGCTTTGCAAATTTTGTATGACCATTCGATTATGATATGGAATGTGGAATGCCCAGTACTTTACTTTGACTTAGGATTCTTGTGTCGGAGCTTTATTATTCGATTTTATTATGCTTATATGTTTATGTTTATGTTTATGTGAGTCATTTATGGACGATTGTAGATCGATATATCGACGGTTGATCACCGATGTGACCGGATCACTTATAATCCGCTATGAATGTGAACATGTTATCTTGATTTTTTATTTGACGGTTTATGACCACCGACGTTATGGACGGGCTTTCTCGATTTATTTAGGGCTGACCACCCGAAACGGGGACACTTGTCTTCGTGTGAATTATATTGCTCATTTTGCTTTATATGGATTATGTTATACGTTTTTTCTCGTCATTACTTCTATATGATCACACTTGTCTTTATTCTTCTTGTTATTGTATTTTATTTCGAATTATGATTGTGTACTTGCTATTTACTTTGTAATGTTTGGTGCATAGGTACCGAGCCTTACTTTACCCAGGAGACGGAGGAGGATCAAGCGTTTCAAACGTTTGAGCCAACTGATGAACCCTAGTGGGATGCTGGAGATGGCTTTGGAGCCGTCTGAACCAGCATAAGAGTGAACGACATCTTAGCAATCCTTTAAATGAACAATCTTTTATTATGAAACTTCCTTTAGTAATCATTTAATTCATTTTGCAACTTTAATTATTAATGTTTATTTGATTTTTCTGTTGGATTTCAATTATGAACCTTAAATACCAATTGAATAAAGCTTCCGTTGCATTTAATGAAATTTATTTTGACTCACCACATGTTGGAATTTTATGTGGGTCTACTTTTGGAAGCTTGTGTTGTATTAAACACAAGAATTTGAATTTAGTTTTAATTCTTCACGTTTTTCCCCAATTCTTTTTTTGGGGGACGTGACAAACATCCTGTTAGATTTTTTTTTAATTGTATTTTGCATTTTACTTTCCTTTATATATGTGTTACCTTTTCTTCTTCTATATAAGAAAGTAATTGGTAGAAAAGAAAATCTTCTTAGCATCCAAATGAGACTTGCATTTGCAAAATGGAGGAACCATCTATGAGTTGACCATCAAATTATCTCCCCTCTAATATTATATGAATGAAGGGGTGGAATTGAAGTGAATACTAGCCCCCACCCGAGTAATTCAAATTCCATAAAAGTAAGGTTAAATTGGATCCTTCCGTGGAGCTCATTTGACTTGTGTAATCAATTCTTATGATTCTACTTCTTTATGTTTTCTACATAGGTCAAATTAGCTCCACTTAAGGATCCCGTGCAACTCTCACTTTCATGGGTATTAAATCATATGGGTGGTGGCTCAGTATTCATGTCATTTCCACCCCTTCATTCACTTAACACTTGGCACAATAACTCGTGCGAAGCACGAACATGACCCATGTGGTTAGTTACTTGCCAAGGTGATACACTTGGTGTCACAAACCCTTTGTCCAGCAATTCCTGTTGCTGAGTCTCCAATTCTCTGAATTCTATTGGAGCCATTCTTTATGGAGCCTTTGAAATTGGAGCCGTCCTTAAAACCAATTCAATTGTGAAATCTATCTCTCACAAGAGGTAAGCCTGGAATTCCATCCAGGAACTCGCAGACTACTGGGATGCCCTCTACCCCTGTAAACTGTTTATCCTCTGTGTAAATGCCAAATATCCTTCACAACCGAACTTCAATAGTCTTACTGCTTTTAATGCTGAGATACGACAAGTTTGAATCGATATCCTTTAGCCCATAAATCCAAATGTATCGGACTGCAGCGTCAACTTAATGGTCTTATTGAAACAGTACATCACTAACCTATAGGACGCTAACCAACCCATACAAAGTATGACATCAAAGTCATTCATCGATAAAAGAACTAAATCGGCTGGTAATATGAAATCCCCAACCTTAACTTGGGTACCCGAAAACTGTTGGTGGCAACGGACATGCGTACCTACTGGGGTCCGTACTACTAAGGCAGGTTCTAATTTTGCTACGTCACCATCGATATTTCTAGCAAATGCATGTGAAACAAAAGAATGCGTGGATTCAGGATAAAAAGTAGTCTTAGCTTCTACATCTGAGATTAAAACAGTACCTTTCGCGACGTTTGCCCAAGCATCTGCATCCTTATGGGTAAAGGCATACACCCTGCCTTGCTGGGGTTGATTTTGTTGTCCTTGTGCTGGCCTTTATGGCCTCTACTGACCCCCTTGCGGCTGCCTCTACTGCCTATGGACTTGCCTTTCCTGCTGGAGATCTTGTCCCCTTAACGGCTAATTCTGGGGGCCCTCAATTGCTGCTAACATGCTTGCTGTGGTACCTGTTGATGTGTTGTTCTCCACTGTTGCTGTGCAGGAGCACGGGGTCCCGCTGCCTGAGATGTTGATAACTGACTGCCCCTATTAGGACAATCTTTGACTCGATGTCCACCATTCTTACAGTGGAAGCATGTCCCTAAATACCTGTAGCATTGCTCTGTTGGGTGATTCTTTCCACACTGCTCACAACGTAGTATCGGACCAGCTGCAAATGGACTCTGAAATTTCTATCGCTTTGGGTTATCTGGTTACTCTGACTTGCACTTTGTTTGGACTGATTCTGCTGCATCTTGGCCTACCGTTTCAGAGCTTTCTTCTTTAGTACACCCTTAACCCAATATGCACTTTTAATATTATCTTGAAATAGTGAGCGCTAATTATCTCCGATCATTATGTAAATATTAGCTGAAAGGCCATCAAGGAAACACTTGATCTTTTCTTCTTCTGGGGTAATGAGTGTAGGAGTATATTTAGCTAATATAGTAAATTGTTATTTGTACCGTTGCACTGTCATTACCTCTTGTTTTAGGTTCTAGAAATCCTTCTTCCACTGATCCTTGATGTATTTAGGGATGAACTTGTCCATAAATTCCTTTGTGAAGGTTTTCCATGCATTTTCCTTTGCGACCGTGTCTGCTTGAATTACCGCCTTAACCGAATTCCACCACTGGAGGGCTATTCCTCGAAACATGTAGGCCGATAGACTACTTTTTGCTTTTGTGTGAATCTAAAAACTGCAAATATCTACTCCAGCAGTTCTATGAAATTGTTGGCCACCATAGGGTCTTCTGACCCATGAAATTCTGGAGGAAACCTCGTTTGAAATTACTCAAATAAGTCATTCCGATCCACTTCTCTCGGAGGCATAACCACTTGCACTAGTTTAGCTGCCTGATTTGTCAATTCCAAAATTTGGGCTTGAAATCTTGCCCTGTCTCGATTGGCCTGTGTTCTTTCTGCAGCTCGTTCTTCTTTTTCTAGCTGTGTTTCTGTGGTCCGTTCCGCTTCATCTTTCTTTTATTGTTCACTCTGGTTAGCCTGCGACTACATAAAGGCTTCCAAGAGTTGATTCAAACGGTCCTCATTAGGGTTCAACCTGCTTCCATTATTTTTATCTTGCGATTGGGTTTCTTGGTGTGCCATTTCCTGAAAAAGGGTGTTAGTAGTTGATTCCTAAAAAGAAACTAAGAAAGTTCAAATTGTCAAATAAACTAAATAAAGATCAGGTTCATTATGAATAATCTATTACTAAAATTATCTCCATGATAAAAAGTCACTCTCGTGCAGACTGAGACGGCTCCGTAACCATCTCCAACACTCCACTCAGGTTCATCAATTGGTTCAAACGCTTGAAACGTATGACCGTCATCTGTCTCCTTAATAGCGTAAGGATCGGTACCTATGCACTATTAAACAACGTAAACATCAAGTATTAAAACATAATTTGCAAATAAAATACATGATCCATATAAACAATGGCATGTGGTGATCATAAGATAATCATAATGTGATAACGACAAAAGAGCGTATAACATAAATCTCAAAAGAAATGCAATAATCATAAGAAGCAATAATAAACCGGAAAAACTTGTTCGTAGGCCCGCGGTCATAAACCAGATCGTAATCGTAGGCCGGATAAGCCGGTTCGTATTTACATCAGTGATCAGCCGTTCACATACAATCTGTAGCCATTCACATATGACCCAAATATTCACATTCATAGATAATAGCATAATAGATCAAACTAGCAATGTTCAAACACATGGATGCAAAAAGAATGAAGGTGAGCCAATCCTATGGTCACACGCACGGTCTCGTACCTAGCACACCACATGAATCTTTTGTAGATGAGAAGTCAACGCATCTTGTCATAATCAACGGTGCATAGACCCAATTAAGGGCTTTCCAATAGGAATGGATTAAGCTCGAATCCACTAGGTTTTCTGAAGCCATACCAGGTACTAAACCCTATATTGATAAGATACCGCATGCCTCAATTAACGGTATTTACCCAGTTCCAATAATCCAAATATTAAGGTACAAAAACAATATAACCTCACACATCAAGAACCAAGAGTACCTTTCAAAATAATTAGGAAATGATAATAAAAATAATTAACAATTCTTAACTCATAATTCTAGAAACTTAGGATCCTCCTATTCTAATTTCTAGAAACTAATGGGGAAAGCATGGAATACACCCTGAATGTTATCACATGGGGACTTCACCCTTTTTACAGCATTACATGCATGTCAAAACCGTCTCCTACATTCTACTCTTTTCTTTTTCTTTCTTTCTTTTCAATGGGCAAAGCTACATCATGGCGTTTGCAAGTGGGTGGGGCCCACTTTTAAGAAATTCAATGATCCATTTATTAATTCTAACATCCACTGTGATGGCAGCTTTGTCCCTTTTCAATACCTAATCACTTAAGTTCCTTCCCCGGGCCCCACATCAAGAAAAAAATGAAAGACGTTACTTACACCCAAAGCACAAAAGGATCTGGATGATGGGCTAGATGGGATCCACTCCTCAACTACCAGGGTCGTCCCTAGGTCTACTAAAGAATCTACTGTCCTTATCAAGCATCACTGGAGTCCACCTGGGCTCCACAATCCAAGCTGTGGTAAGCACGATTTTCGATGGATGTGAGTTGTATCCAACTCCAACCAGCCACCCAGTCTATGTATTACACAATTATAGAATCATAGATGTAAAACAGGGTTTCTCAAAATCACATTGGACAGGCTAAGGTCAACAGCAGATTGGGGTTACTGCAACAGTAAAAAGTTAAACAAGTAGATCGAATCGTCCCCTAATGTCTGCAACCTCGTCTCAAAACAAAATCGCATAACCATATTATTATATGAAATGTGCATAAAGGGCTTCTACATGCATTAACAAGCAAATCAAGGAGGAATACAAATATTAAATCTACAAATTATAATCGGGTACTTGCCTTAGGTTCGCAAGACGAACTAGAATTTCTATTGCCAAAGTACAAAGCGATATCTCGGCGAAGAGGATTTTGAAGGGAACACGGCAATCGTCTCCACTTAGATCCTGCGGTTGGTTTCCTAAATTGCAAGAGCCAAAAAAGAGGGAAAGAGAGTTTTGTGGGAGAAAAAAAGTACACGGGGGAAAACGGTGATCGTCTTGGATCGGAGATCCGACGACTGGTTTCCTAGGTTGCAAGAGCCAAGAAAGAGGGAAAGAGAGTTTTGTGGGAGAAAAAGAAGTACATGGTGTATTTGTAGTGAGAGAGAGAGAGAGAGAGAGAGAGAGAGAGAGAGAGAGAGAATATGAATAAAACTCTAATAAAATAGAGGATTTGGGTTCTAAGAAAATAAGAGTTTTTAATTTCAAAAGGACTACAACCATTGGGCTGGGCTTGGGTTACCTATCCAACAAGCCCAACTCACAGAGTTAAGGCCTAACATGGTCCCTACTAACTTATTTAACTAATGGAAGCGCTAGTGGGTTTTTTTTTTCTTTAAAAAACTATCGATAGAAATCTGTGCTGCCATTGGGTTTTTATTTTATTTTATTTTTATTTTTATTTATTTTCATTTTTTATTTTAAGCCATTATTAGGTAAACATCTTTATCCCTTCCTCCACACCCTTTTTCTCTATTTATCTCCCTGACACTCTACTTACGATATATATGTTTAATCTCGGAGCCCCTATATTTCTCTAACATATGCCTCATATTACCATCTTTTTAATCTTAGCACCTATTAAGTACAGTTGGAATAATGGTTTACTCTCTTCTTCCTCTCAATGTCTTTCTATCTATAACATGCGGGGTTAGATATAAGCTATCTACTGTAATTCTAATTTTAACTTGAATGCATATTGCATGGTTAAATTGATTAAGTCAGTTTTACATATGCTTAAATTAAATTTAATAAGTTAGGTTCCAAAGTCAAGAATTTTTTTTTTTTTTATTGCAGGTTACAATTTCAAGACGCCGAACATGACCTGAGAATTTCTTTGCAGGTAATTATGAAGAACTCTAGCATTGGCATTTTTACCATGACTATCTCCCTTTCTCCTTATTCTCACAAGTGAAGTAATGGGTATCAACAATATACCAAAAATAGCAGCTACAGTTAGTTTTCTTCTCTTTGCTAACCTCTGTTACATGCAAACTTGCTTTTCAATTGGCACAATTTTAGCAAGAAACGATACAATTAAAGACGGAGACACTCTTGTTTCAGAAGGAGAAGACTTTGCTCTAGGTTTCTTCAGCCCTCACAATTCAACCAACCGCTACGTCGGAATTTGGTATAACAAGATTAGGCCAGAGACCATTGTATGGGTTGCAAACAGAGACACCCCACTTGCAGATTCCTCTGGGATTATAATGATAGACGCAAAGGGAAACTTGGTGATCTTGGATGGGAGAGGAGGTGCTGTTTGGTCTACAAACATCTCAACCTTGGCGAAGATCGCCCACGCTGAGCTCCTGGACACAGGAAATCTTCAGTTGAGAGGAGTAGATTCAGACAACAACACAATAAGAGTCTTGTGGGAGAGCTTCGATTACACTTCAGACACCATCCTTCCATCCATGAAACTCTATGCCGATCCGGAACGGAACGCCACTCGCCTAGGACTAACATCGTGGAGAAGCACATCCGACCCTTCCCCTGGGAACTTCTCTTTGGGCATTGATCCTCAAACGCTTCCTCAAGTTGTGATATGGGATGGTGCTGATCTGCGCTGGCGAAGCGGGCCGTGGGACGGTCGGGCTTATCTTGGGGTACCTGACATGGACTACACGTATCTCAGTGGGTACAATCTCATTAGAAACTCTGATGGGGTGCTAGAGACTTCTTATGATCACCTCAATGGCGCTTTTTATACCAGGTATGTTTTGGATTCATTGGGTATGTTGAAACAATTTGTATGGGAAGAAGGAAGAAAATCATGGTTCACTGTCTGGTCCAGACCAGAAACTGATTGTGATTTGTATGGTAGATGTGGACCAAATGGGAGATGTAGCATGTCAAGTTCACCAATCTGTAACTGTTTGCAAGGGTTTGAACCCAAGTATAGGGAGGAATGGAATAGAGGGAACTGGTCAGGTGGGTGTGTGAGGAGTAAACAATTGGAATGTGAGAAGAACGGGAATGGTAGTTGGAAAAGAGATGGGTTCTTGAAGATGGAGAAGATTAAAGTGCCTGATTTTCCTGTTTCTGTGGCTGCTGGAAGTTTGACTGAGTGTGAGGACAAGTGTCAGAAGAACTGCTCATGTGTAGCTTATGCTTATGATAGTGTGATTGGGTGCATGATCTGGGGAGAAGATTTGATGGACATTCAACAGTTCGCTAAAGGTGGTGTGGACTTTTATATCCATCTTCCAGTTTCAGAACTAGGTATGCTATTAAATTTTAATTTATAAGACCAGACACGTTTGCTTGATTTTAACAAGGTTTCATGCTTTTTTTTTTTTTTTTTTTTTTCTTTTTTTGTTGAAATGTTTCATGCATCTTGAAACCATCCTCATCCAATTCAATGTTTCGGTTGTTAAAAAAAAATCTAATCTGCTTTCAATTAATAAAAAGTCTACTTGTCCCGGGACTCTTGTCCCAGGACTGGCCCGACTCCACATGGGAGGGGCACTTTGGTCATGGACAAGTAGCATTCCTCTTCAATTAATGTCTTCTACTTGCGTGGTGGTTCATGGAATCTCCCTCTAATAGGAGTAGTTTGGCCTGCCATTGGGTTGATTAGTTTGACACCAGGCCCAACTTTTAAATGCAAAGAAGCCCCATCCAAGAGGTGGACATTTGATTTTAGCGGTTTAGATTTTTCAATAACCTGACACCACATACCAGCCTAAAGAAATTTTTACTATACGAGCAAAGATGATCCAATATTTGATTGAAAATTCGAGTAATACATTGGGGTGATATTAATAACTTTTCGATGAAACAAACGTGGGCCTCATGGTAATAGGGATCTCATTGAGAGATTTTAGGATAATTTAAACGATGATTAGATAAGGGAGTAATTTCCTTTGAGTGCAAGATGATTAAATACGAATGAGATTTCCTTTGAGTGCAACTATAACGTGGCATTTTGAGAACATCATTTAGTGAGCCACATGTCCCTCTTTCATATAAGGACCCGATGCCTTTTATTATATAATAATTGAATCAAACATCCACAAAAACTTGTCAATCAATCTGAAGTCTGAAGTACTCAATTTTCTATTTGAAATAGTTTTCTTTTAACTCAAATAGACACAAACAATAGACTTGTGAACCCGTACCTAAGTGTGAAAATCTGACTTGCCCATCCACAGTTGGCTCAATGGAGAAATGCCTTCCTCTGAATAGAAACAATCAGAGATCGATCTCTAGTTGTAGCATGGATAGTCAATGGGACTTGGGTCTTTGTGTACGGGTGTGTGAGTATTTAATAGTTAAAAAAACAGGTGTGAAGATTTGATTGGCTGATATTTATTGTCAAGACCTGGACTACAATGAGATCTTTGCATCACCTCTAATCCCTATCATTATAAGAACCAGACATCCAGGTTATCCCTGCAATCAAATTTCACACCTACCTCACATTTGATCACTCCGAGAGTGGGGAGGGGCAGTGCCCCCACAAGTAATACTTGCTGGTTCCGGCCCTCCTGCTCTGCCTCTATATGCATGTATATTCTTGTAGAAATTTGTGGTGCTCACTCAACACTTTACACATCTCTCACAAATTGCAGCATTAACAGAAGCACTCACTGTAAGATACAAAACACTACACTCATACTGATTTTATGCTTTTCAAGATTTTAGGTTCGTTGGATTTCATTGATGGAGAAATGGCCCATGTAGCCTTTCTTCATGTCATCAGGTCAGTGGAAGAGAGAGACCTATGTGTCCTTTCATCTTGTTGCCTACAAGGTCGGTTTTGGGAATCCTAATAAATAGTTAGGTTTTGAAGGCAAACTGAGAATTTTCATGTGGATTTGAGGGTGGACCCACGATTTTTCATTGAATTTTTGGAAGCGGATCCAGAATTTTCATATAGATTTTGGAAGTGCACCGTGGTTTGACGGGTACGACCACACCCACATGTCTGTACTTGGGTCCACCCCTGGTTGAGATATGGGGTTGATCACACTGAAAGATATTGCTTCATGCCAACGCTGAGCGGAGCCGAGTCACTTTCAACCGGGGATGGAGTGCTGGCCTAAAAGAAATGAGCCCAAACTGGAGCCAAGCCAAGTTGAAACATCAAAGTTGGGGAGCTAGCCCTGCTCAACATCACTAATTTTACTCTCGTACTCATTGAATCCAAACAGCCAACTAAGTAAAAGTGGCAGTTTATTATTTCCCTTTTACTCTATTTTAGGCTAAACAAACAGGCTAACTAGCAATCTATTATTTACTAAGAAGAGTACATAACTACCCCAATTAGGCATGTAAGGGAATTGTTCTGTTTTGATGTGCAGATGAAAAGAAAGATACGAAGATAGTGATCATTTCCACAGTCCTTATAACAACATTGATCCTAGTGGTTTGCATTTACCTTCTCAGGAGGTGGAAGGCAAAACAAAGAGGTATATATCTTACCATTATCTTTGCAAATTATTCACTCTTTTGTGAAGGGCCATGTAGGATACTCTCTATTGAATTTCCAAGGATAGTAGGATATGCGGTTGGATGGAGCCCTCACTTTTCTAAGATTTGATTTGCTAGGGTGAGGCATGGGTTATCATTTTCTACGGAAGGCACTTGATTTGATGACCATTTGTGGGTCTTTTCCTTCACTTTTTAAATTTTAACACCTTTATTATAGGAGGGCAGTGCTTCAAAGTTATAGAAATTCAATATGGTGGATACAAATATGGGCTCATATGGGTTAATCATGCCATGGGCCAGAATGGGCATATATACTTTGAGTTCAATCAGCTTTACGGCACCTATTGACTGACCTTTTAAGACCGTGGGCCCAAGCCTAAGCTTTAAACCTATAGTTATATATTATTAATATCTGGCTATATGCCCCACTAGATGGGCTAGCATCACCAGATATTTTCAATATGCATGAGCCTATTATTTCACTAATGGGAGGCTGGCCCAACTTGTGGACCTGTGGGTTGAAACCGCACCTATACATTTGGCTCATGTTAGGTAAATGGGCCTCTTTCCTTTTTACTATCCTTACTAATTAATGTTCTCTTCATCATTTTAATCAGAGCATGAGGAGAATCACAACAACAAGAACAAGGGGATGTTACATTTCAATCTGCACAAGAGCCTAAAAGCATCCCATGATTCTTCAGATGGTAGCAGCACATGGAATGATGATGTGAAGGGAGCAGCATCGTCGGAGCTTCCATTATTTAGTTTTAGCAAAGTAGCAATTGCAACTAATAACTTTTCTGATGAAAATAAGCTTGGAGAAGGAGGTTTCGGTCTAGTTTACAAGGTAGTGCTCCTTGCGCATCATTTAAGTAAAAACTACGAAAGGTTGATTCATAGAACGTCACTGTCCCAACAGGGAAGAACTAATGCAGCGCCACTGCATTATATTATGGTGTAGCACTCTTCTTCACTGCATGGGGGGGCCTACCTTTTCAATTCATGCCGGTCATCAGCTCTAACACCCATGAAATTCATTGCATCTAAATTTTCATAGAAAGTTTCAGAGGCCCAACCGTTGGATTGATCAAATGTGAGAGGGCACCTAAAGATAAAGCATACTTACTAAGTTGAATGGGTTTATGCAATTATGCTTCCTTTTCAATGATCACAAGTCTAAACCAGCCTGGGCAGTTTAGGCCATTTAATCTCCTCTCAATTTGTTTAATAGAATTTCACAACTCCTAGCTGTTTCTTCTTCTTGTTCTTATTGAACTAGAGCTACAAATGTTCCACATTGGGAAAGTATCCTACCATAGTTAAAACTTTAAGGCCATAGGCACCCAGCTTAGGCATGTGTTGGGGCTTGCTCATGGCCATAGTGAATCTTGAAGTTATTTGGAAATCAACAAGCATTGAGTGTTTGCATGTGTTAAATCAAATGAAAACATTTAGCCAGTTAGCCATTCTCACTACTATTCTATAGGGCCAGCTGCCAGGAGGACAACAAATAGCTGTTAAAAGACTTTCTAAAAGTTCTAAACAAGGCCTCGAAGAGTTCAAAAATGAGGTGGTGCTGATTTCAAGAGTTCAACACAGAAATCTTGTTAGGCTTTTGGGTTGCTGCACAGAGGGAGAAGAAAAGATATTAGTTTATGAATATATGCACAACAAAAGCTTGGATGTCTTTCTCTTCGGTGAGGTCTTACTCAATACTCTCTTCAATATCATAATTGGTTTCCTCTCTTCACCAAAACACAATTTCTTTTTAAAAGAGTATAGAGTTTTGTCATTTTTTCTTACTTAACTTAAATTATCAAAATAAACTTCTTGTCACTTGCTGTATTGGTATTTGCACTAGGTTCATCCACAGAAGAGCCATTGGATTGGGCTAAACGCTTCCATATTGTTGAAGGAATTGCCCGAGGGCTTCTTTATCTTCATCGAGATTCGAGATTAAAGATTATTCATAGAGATCTCAAGGCAAGTAATATACTATTAGATGAAGGATTGAACCCAAAAATTTCAGACTTTGGGATGGCAAGGATTTTTGGAGAGGAGCAAATTCTAGCAAGAACAACTAGAGTCGTCGGGACATTGTAAGTCATAGTTACTCTATCTGAAACATTATTTCCCCAATTCCTAGTTTTAACTAATTAAAGAAGGTATATATACATATCAACGATTATTTCTAGTATTTCACAAATAGATATTTAACATATGAAGAATCATAAGTACAATCTTGTAGCACTACATGTTAGAGTGTTCGATGGAAAGAAACAACATCAGATAGTATATGAAATACTTCCATCTTGGGATAACCATGGCAAAATACGTGATGCAACTCTTAACTCTTAACAATCTATTTTATAGGCTCTTGCTTGAATGACAATATCTTGTCAGGTTGAACTTTTGTCCACACAATACTTATGTTTCATTCTATTCTACTATCCATTACGCATAAAAGATCAAGTGGCTCCTAAAATGCAATTTTCAATGTTGTACTTTGGTCACTTTACATTTTAATCTTAATTATGATCATTGCAGTGGTTATATGTCTCCCGAGTATGCCATGCAAGGAAAATTTTCAGAGAAATCGGATGTCTTCAGTTTTGGAGTTTTGTTGTTAGAAATAATGAGTGGCAAGAGAAATACTAGTTTTTGTCAAAATGAGCATACTTCAAACCTTTTATGCCATGTAAGTGCACACCAATCATTTCTTATTTTTCTTATTATATATAAAATCCAGCATCTTCATAGAAAAAAGGATCATAACTTTGACATCATGTAAATTGACCTGGGATTATTTCAGGCCTGGCAGTTGTGGAATGAAGGCACTGCCTTAGAGTTGATTGATCCTGCCTTGGGCGGTCATTTTCAACAAGAACAAGTACTGAGATGCATCCATCTGGGGTTGTTGTGTGTGCAAGAATTTCCAAAAGATAGGCCATCAATGTCTTCAGTGGTTTTCATGCTCGCTTGTGGCATTTTATCTCTTCCTGCTCCAAAACATCCTGCATTTATAGGGATCGATCCTCTACAGTCAGATTCACCAGAGAAAAACCATGAAAATTTATCCTTAAATGATGTTACTATGACTGACATAATTTTCCAGGGCAGATAAGTGAATGTGGGCCCGATTTCCACCAAGAAAATTATGTTGCTGCTCAGAAGCAATACAAAACCATTTTATCCCAGGCTACTTGCTTAGCTGGTAAGGGCTGTTGAAGTCCTCTAGTGGGAGGCGGGTTAGCTAGGTTCTGTAGGGAAGCCAAGCCGAACTGTGGTGGACCCAAGACTCAAGACAACACACTTATACAAATACTCTTGACTATTTATTAATGCAAATTATACAAATGGGTACATGCATAAGTACGTTTTATATTTCATTGCACTATTCTAACAAACACAAGCACAATTCTAACAAACACAAGCACAGTACACTACAACCAAGACACTTACTATTTGCACTCAATGGACCCAAGTGCTCACTACACTTCTCTTGCACTCTTCTCTTGTTATACTCAAGGCATGTATCACTCACTTCTCTTGTGTGTGTTCTTATAAGGCAGCACCTCCTATTTATAGGCATGTTGGAGAAGTGTGTATGGTCAAAAGGTGGGCCATGTGGCCTTTTCACTTACCACACATTAAGCCGGTGAACTCATGTAAGTTTCATAAGTCTTCTAGAGTTCCTTACCATATGAAGTTTCTTGACAATAGTAGAGACATGATGATGGTTCTGGAGCAAGCTAGGGTCAAGGGAACCAAAAGTAAGAGTGGGGCCCAGTGTTGCTTACATTTCCCCCCCTCAACATTAGCCATCTTTGATTGTTAATCTTCTAACCATACCAAGCGCTTTTCGATATTTTGTGAATGTGGCAGGATTCAATACTTTAGTGAATATATCAGCGACTTGGTCTTTTGTTCCAATCGGTGCCAGTGCTATCTCTTCTTGTAGATCCTTTTCTCGGATGAAATGATAGTGTACTTCTACGTGCTTGGTCCTAGCGTGAAAGACTGGATTTTCGGCTAACTTGATAGTCGACAAGGTGTCACAGTGAAGTGACACCAGGTCTTCAATTGGTTGATGTAGATTTTCTAATAAAACCTTTAACCATGCAAATTCTTGAGCAGCCATAGCTGTGGATCTGTATTCCGCTTCGGTTGTCGATAAAGAGACTGTTGGTTATCTCTTGCTATACCAGGAGACTGTTGTAGATCTAAGGTTAAAGGAATATCTAGTTGTCGATCGGCGAGTAGTTTGGTCTCCAGCAAAATCGGCATCGCAATAACCAATCAGCCCACACTTGCCTTTTCTATAGAGAAGTCCATAATCAGCACTACCCTTGATGTACCGCATAATTTTACGAACTGCTTCCAAATGAGGTTTCCTTGGCTCTTGCATAAACCGACTAACCACTCCTACTGCATATGATATATCAGGTCAGGTTAGTGTTAAATAGATCAAGCTCCCGAAAAGTTGCCTATACATAGTCGAGTCTTTTAGGATATCCCTTTCATATGCACTTAGCCTTGTGTTTGCGTCCATCGGTGTTGATATCGGCTTGCAGTCAACCATCCCAAATTTCTGCAAGAGGTCTCTTGTATACTTTTGTTGACATAAGAAGAGACGTTCCTTAACTCGATCAATCTCGAATCCTAAAAAATGTCTGAGCTCCCCGAGTTCTAACATCTATAATCGGATCGACAAGTTTTGCTTTACTCGGGTGATTTCCTCAAGGTCATCTCCAGTGATGATTCGATTATTAACATAGAAAAGGATAATGCATAAATGCCTACCTCTAGCTCGTATAAACAAGCTTGAGTCTGCAGCCATTGCTGAATATCCGTTTTGAATTAGGAATTCAGAAATCTTACCATACCATGCTCTCAGAGCTTGTTTTAGACCATAGAGAGCTTTCCGAAGCTTGCAAACATAATCTAGTCGATCTTTGTTTTCAAATCCTTTTGGCTGCTTCATATAAATATCTTAGTCAACTTCTCCATGGAGAAAGGCATTGTTCACATCCATCTGCCATAAACTCCATGATTTGTTTGCAGCCAATGCTATTAGTATATACACCGTGGTCATTTTTGCTACAGGACTGAAAGTCTCATCATAGTCAATCCCATATTATTGTGAAAACCCATGTGCGACTATCCTTGCTTTGTATCTTTCAATCGATCTATTAGCCCGAGTCTTTAGCTTATATACCCATCTACATGAGATGGGTTTTACTTCTTCAGGCTTAGGAACTGGATCCCATGTCTGGTTTGCTTTCAATGTTGAGATTTCTTCGTTCATGGCCATTTGCCACTCTTTATTTTGGCATGCTTCTTCATATGAAAATGGCTCAAGAACATCATCCATCTCGGTGAGGGAAGCATCTACATTTCTTGAATTTGGCTTCCTTGCTCTGGTGGATCTTCGTAGTTGCTGTGGTGGTTCGTCAACCTCAAGTTGACTTGGCCTAGCTTCTTCTGGTGTCATATGCACTCCACTTTCCCATGGGCTAGCATGCTTGTCCTGTGGAGTCTGAGATTCTTCATTAGGCATTTCTACTTCAATCTCTTGCTCGTCATCTTTAGTACTTAATCTTGGCTGATTTTTATCATCCAAATCTTTTTGACTTGGCTATAATGCGGCTACTGGTAGCCACCATGAAGACACCTCATCGAACACCACCTCACGTGATGTGTAGCATTGGTGGGTAGTCGGATCACAACACCTCCACCCTTTACGTTCGACGTCATATCCAACAAATATGCACCGAAGAGTCTTCTTTTCAAATTTGCTACGAAGTTTTTCTGGAACAAGTACATAGCACATGCAATCAAAGACTCTAAAGTGACTTACCATTGGCTTTATCTTTCATAGCTTTTGATATGGTGAGACAAATCCCAGCTTTGCCTGCGGTAGTCGGTTGGTTATATGTGTTGTTGTCTTCAAACATTCTGTCTATAACTCGCTTGGCACATTCTTTGCATGCATCATGCTCCTCGCGGTTTCTATCAGATGTCGGTTCTTCCTCCTTGCCACTTCATTTTGTTGTGGAGTGTATAGATAGGTTAGCTGTCGTTGGATGCCAGCATTCTTCAAATATGTAGAGAATTCATTTGAAGTATATTCTCCTCCATTGTCGATGTGCAAGCATCGAATCTTAAGGCCAACCTCACCTTCAACTCTGTTTCAAAACTCCTGAAATTTCTGGAACACTTCTAACTTTTCCTTGATGGGATACACCCATACATACCTTGAGTGGTCATCGATGAAGGTGACCATATATCTAAAATCGCTGATTGATTGCGATTTCACCGGGCCAAATACATCTGAGTGGATTATCTCCAAAGACTTCTTAGCTTGATACTTGGATTCAATGTATGGCTGTTGGTGAGCTTTTCCGTATTGACAACCTACACACACTGTGTCTTTATAGACTTCTAATTATGGAAGTCCCTTCACCATAGACTTATCCATCATTATCTTCAGCCTATTATATCCCACATGCCCCAGTCGGGCATGTCATAGATCGGCTGTATCATTTTGACAGGTCTTCTTCACATATGCCGATTCGGCCGACATGACATAGACGAAGTCTAGTCTTTGCCCTGTCATAATCTGCTTTTCACATGGTTTTACATTACGGTATACATTTTCATCATTTGGCCCAAATACTACAAAATTACCAGATGAGGTCCATTGTGATACAGACAACAAATTCTTCTTCATACCTGGAACATGGAAGACCTGCTGCAAATGGGCTTCATCTTCGTTGAATCTAGGCACGCAAATGGCTTTTCCAACATGAGTGATCGGTAGCCGCGCATTATTTGTTGTAACCACCACTTTGCTGCCTTTATACTCAACTAGACTTGAGAACTTCGACTTGTCACCCGTCATGTGATTCGAACATCCAGAGTCCACGATCCAGTCTTGATCGTAATTGATGACTTCAAGATTGGAATTTGCAATGAGCGCTGTCTCCTCACAATCATCTTTGGAGGTTATTGGGGTACTGCCACTTGTTATATCAGAACTCGGCAGTCTGATATCTTCAATGATTGCCATAGACACTTGGCAATCTCATTTTTCTTCACTTTCACTTTGGTGACTTGTAGTAGTCACCGCATTCCCTTCGTGGGTCTTCTTCTTCGGCATTCTGCAGTCACGTGCAAAGTGACCCTTCTTGCCATAGTTATAACACTCGAGGCTTCGGCGAGAGCTTGTCTGTTGTCGATCATCAATGTTATCTTTTGGAGCTCCCCCTGGTTGGGAACTCTCCCTCCACCGATTAGCTTCAACAGTCTCCTTCCTTCTTAGCTTCATCGTCGATTTGCCCTTTCGAGTGAAGAGTGTTCCTCGTCTTTCACCGTTACTCCAACCATTTGTTTGGGTAAAGCTTCTTGATTTGCCAAAAGACTTTCCAACTCTACAAGAGACGGTTGAGTCGGCCATCCCCTAATGACCGTCATGAACCCGCTATATTTGGGCTTCAATCCCCGTGTGATTATCCGTCTTATCCTAGCTTCGCTAACCCGCAAGTCCGGGTCAAGCTGAGAAATCTCTTGACAAAGTGTCTTAACTTTCATAAAATATTGACTAATAGTAAGCATACCTTGAGTGATAGATATAAGCTCGTTCTCTAAAAACTGAAGCCTTTCATCATTTGTTTTGCAGAACAATGTAGCCAGCGTATCCCATGCCTTTTTCAGAGAGTCAGCATCTCGTATATGCTTTAGCAGCTCCTTCTGCACTGTGGTCCTTAAGTCGAATATAGCCTTCCTAGCTTTGATTCACCACTTACATAGTGCCTTTGCATTGTCATTCGCCGGTGCAATAGTGTCTATGCCACCAACGATCTCCCATAAGTCTTAGCCTTGAAGATATGCCTCCACACATAGATGCCAATAATCATAGTTCTGGTTGTTCAGCTTCTCAATCCCTTCAGTTGCATTGGCGAGTTTCGCCATTGTGATTAGTGGGATCCTCGTCGATCTCTACCACCAAGAAGCTCAGTCCTTGACTGATCAGCTTCACAGCGTCGCCTCGCCTTTAGTTGCTGACGGTCCCTGACCTTGCCTCCCTCTAATACCACTTCTAGGGAAGTCAAGCCCAACTGTGGTGGACTCAAGACTCAAGACTCAAGACAACACACTTATATAAAATATACCCTTGACTATTTATTAATGCAAATTATACAAATGGGTATATGCATAAACACATTTTATACTTCACTGCACTATTCTAACAAAAACAAGCACAATTTTAACAGATAAAAGCACAGTACACTACAACCAAAACACTTACTATTTGCACTCAATGGACCCAAGTGCTCACCACACGTCTCTTGCACTCTTCTCTTGTCGTACTCAAGGCATGTATCACTCACTTCTCTTGTGTGTGTGCTTATAAGGCAGCACCTCCTATTTATAGGCATGTTGGAGAAGTGTGTATGGTAAAAAGGTGGGCCACGTGGCCTTTTCACTTGCCACACATTAAGCCGATGAACTCATGTAAGTTTCATGTGTCTTCTAGAGTTCCTTACCATGTGAAGTTTCTTGACAATAGTAGAGACATATTGATGGTTCAAGAGCAAGCTAGGGTCAAGGGAACCAAAAAGTAAGAGTGGGGCCTAGTGTTGCTTACAGGTTCTATTTCTGGTTGGAACATGAAGGTATTGGCCAATAGTGCCTAAAAAAACAGGTTAGACAACGTAGCATAGGAGGGTAGATTGAAATTGCGAAAAATACAAAAGCTTGTCAGTAAGATGTGGATCTGTACTTTCAAACATTCATTTCTTCTTATGAGGACTAGTGGAGCCCTGAACGTGTAATGCACGTGCAAGGAACATACTCTTTCAGTATGATAATCTGAAAAAATTAAGTCATTAAAAAACTTAATATTAACTATCCTAATGGAGAATGACCATGTAACAAATTAAGTAATTTACACTCACTCATTATTCTTATGAAATTTAGTAAAAGCTTCAATAGAAAAAAGTAAGAAGAAGATTGAATAACAAGATATATGGAAGGAAACTAATTAAAAAAAAAAGTTGAAAACTAACATTTTCTGGCCATACATGATTAGGCAAAATACTCACTAATTTCAATATAGATCGATAGTCTAACCTATTCCCATTAAAATTTATCTAAAACTTAGCATCAAATACATACCAAATTCAATGAAACAAAATACTAACCAACAAAAATAATACCCAACTCATCGCTTTAAACGAATCAATAACAAATCACAAGGATCCCAAGCAATCTTTGGCATTCTCATCCTTTCCTTTGACAAGCAAATCGTGTCTTTACAGGCATTGGGATTGAAGTTGAAATTTTCTACACATGAAAATCTCAACTGAAATTTCTCATTTGAGTTCTTACATTTTCTACATATATATAATACAATAATACGAAGTGGGGCCCACAAATGTCTAAATGTAGTGAAAAAGTATGACAAGTTCTTCTACTAAGTAGGGCCCACAGACGTGTGGTTCTCTTTTATTTTATATATATAATATAATATAATAATACTAAGTTAGGCATACAGATGTGTAGAGAAAAAGTATGACAAGTTCTTATCTTTTATTGGGGCCCACATATATGTAGTTCTCTTTTATTTTATATATATATATATATATATATAATATCATAATACTAAGTGGGGCCCACAGACGTGTAGAGAAAAGGCATAACACTTTTTTCTGTTTTATAATAAGGGCATAGATATTATATGATTATTATTATAATATAATAATTATTGTATTATATTATATTATAATTTAATAATTATTATATTATATTATATTATAATATTTGGGAGGGGCCACAGGGGTGTAGTGAAAAAGTATGTAACTTCTCTCCTCTTTTATAATAAGGGTATAGATATAGATTTTATATTATTATATAATAATAATAATAATAATATATTATTATTATATGATATTATAAGATTTGGGGGTGGGCCCCACAAAGGTGTAGTGAAAAAGTTTGTAATTTCTACTCTTTTATAATAGTATAGATATAGATATAGATATAGATATAAGATATAAGATAAGATAAGATAAAATTGTAGATAGATTATAATATTTGGAGGTGGGCCCATAAAGGTATAGTGAAAACGTTTGTAATTTCTCATAATAATATATTATTATATTATACTATTTGGGGGTGGGCCCCACAATGGTGCAGTGAAAAAGTTTGCATTATAATATTTGGGGTTGGGCCCTACAAAGATATAGTGAAAAAGTTTGTAATTTCTCATAATAATATATTAATATATTTGGGGGTGGGCCCCACAATGGTGTGGTGAAAAACAGTTTGCAACCTCCCCTCTTTTATAATAGTAGTAGATAGTAGATAGTAAATATTTGGAGGTGGGCCCCACAATGGTGTAGTGAAGAAGTTTACATTACAATATTTTGGGGTGGGCCCCACAAAGGTGTAGTGAAAAAGTTTGCAATTTCTCAAAATAATATATTATTATATTATATTATAATATTTGGGGGTGGACCCTGCAATGGTGTAGTGAAAAAGTTTGTAATTTCTCATAATAATATATTATTATATTATATGATACTATTTGGGATGGTGTGCCCTGCAATGGTGTAGTGAAAAAGTTTGCATTATAATATTTGGGGTTGGGGCCAACAAAGGTGTGGTGAAAAAGTTTGCAATTTCTCATAATAATATATTATGATATTATATTATAATATTTGGGGGTGGGCCCCACAATGGTATAGTGAAAAAAGTTTGTAACTTTCCCTCTTTTATAATAGTAGTAGATAGTAGATAACAGATATTTGGAGGTGGGCCTCGTAATGGTGTAGTGAAAAAGTTTGCATTATAATATTTTGGGGTGGGCCCCACAAAGCTGTAGTGAAAAATTTTACAATTTCTCAAAATAATATAATATTATATTTTATTAAAATATTTGGGGGTGGGCCCCACAATGGTGTAGTGAAAAAGTTTGTATGAGATAGATAGATGATAAGGGTATAGATATTATATTATTACTTTTATAATAATATAATAATATATAATTATATTTTATTATTATATTTTGGGTGGGCTCCACAGTAGTGTGGTGAAAGAACCATGTAATATACATTCTTTTATAATAGTAGATAGATAAATAGATATAATATTTTGGGTGGGCCCCAAATGGTTTAGTGAAAAATGTATTTTATTATTATTATTATTATTATGATATAATAATAATAGATTATTATTATATTTTATTATAATATTTTGGGTGGGCTCCACAATGGTTGGTTGAAAAAAAGTTGCAACTTTGCCTCTTTTATAAGAGTAGATAGATAAATATTTGGGGTGGGCCCCACAAAGGTGTAGTGAAAAAGTTTGCAATTTCTCAAAATAATATATTATTATATTATATTATAATATTTGGGGGTGGGCCCCACAATGGTGTAGTGAAAACGTTTGCAATTTCTCATAATAACATATTATTATATTATATGATATTATTTGGGGGTGGGCCCCACAATGGTGTAGTGAAAAGGTTTGCATTATAATATTTGGGGTTGACCCCAACAGAAGTGTGGTGAAAAAGTTCGTAATTTCTCATAATAATATATTATGATATTATATTATAATATTTGGGAGTGGGCCCCACAATCGTGTAGTGAAAAAAGTTTGCAACTTTCCATCTTTTATAATAGTAGTAGATAGTAGATAGCAGATATTTGGAGGTGGGCCCTACAATGATGTAGTAAAAAAGTTTGCATTATAATATTTTGGAGTGGGCCTCACAAAGGTGTAGTGAAAAATTTTGCAATTTCTCAAAATAATATATTCATATATTATATTATAATATTTGGGGGTGTGCCACACAATGGTATAGTGAAAAAGTTTGTATGAGATAGATAGATATATATAATATTTTGGGTGGGCCCCCACAATGGTTGGGTGAAAAAGATATTATATTATTATTATTATGACATAATAATAATATATTATTATATTTTATTATAATATTTTGGATGGGCCCCACAATGGTTGTGTGAAAAAGATATTATATTATTATTATTATGATATAATAATATATTATTATATTTTATTATAATATTTTGGGTGGGCCCCACAATGGTTGGATGAAAAAGATATTATTATTATTATTATTATTATTATTATAAGATTTTGGGTGGGCCTCACAGTGGTTGGTTGAAAAAACTTTGCACTTTTGCTTCTTTTATAAGGGTAGATAGAAATGTATAATCTTGTGATTTTCTCCTTGAATCATGCTTCATTTTGGGCTGGGGTAACAAATTTGATCTCCAGTTAATTACTTGGTGCATTAGGTCATTTTCGTTGTATGTAACTAATTCTACTTGTGTCATGCCGGTTGCCAAATTCACAAAATTAAGAAAACAATTAATTGCCTTGAATGTTTTCATTTGCTGTTGTCTGAATGTTTTTGTTTTTTAAATTGATAATGATCTAGCGAGTCCCACCTTTGAGCATTTTGACAGTCATTCTATGCTTTTTTTAACTGTTAATTGTGACAGTTGTCAATTATGGGGTTCAAATTTTCAAATGGGTCACTCAACATGGTATTAGAGCCAAAGATCACGAGTTTGAAATCATAATTCTATATTTGAAATTGAAGGATATGATGAGACTAATAGGTTTTGCTCGTGACTATTACCAATTTTATATAACTTTAGGCGATAATTTAACATGAGTTCATATTCCATTTTGAGTGAAATTTTTTTTTTTGTGCCTTTTATTATGTTTAAAACACTTTTACACTGATTAAAAATGAAAATATGTAGTTTTAATTTTTCACATATTTTTTAAAATTCTTTTCTAAAAAGAATGTTACTCTAAAAAGCCCAAAACCCAAAAATTACTTCATGAAAAGGGAAATAGCAGAATTTGAATGATTGCTAGATACACCGGGGCTATTGAGGACAAGCGATTTTACTGAGAAATTTACAAAAATAAAAAGTTAGGTCTATTAAATATTGTTAGTTGCTCAATCTAATTTCATGAAATGGATAGTTAGAAAAAAATTTTGTATTTGACCTTTCATTTAATGGCTAACTCTCAAAGCCTTCCTGCTACTATTAGGTTGAAATTTGTATCTTCTTTTAATTTCGCTAGAGAAAGGTGCTCTTTTTTATTTTTAGTTTTGGATGCATGTGAGTTATGGCTAGAATTTGGAGGTTACCAACAACATTTTAGGATTTTTAGGGATATGAGAACTTGAACAATGATTAGTCTTTTGTTTGGAGATCTTAGCCTTTAGGACGCACATGTTTGTCCTGTATTGAAATCGTAAGAATTTATAGCAAAGTTAATTAGGAATAAAGAAAAGAGGTGAAGAGTAAAAAGATATAAGGTGGATATTTAGATTTTTTTTTTTTTATAATGTAAGGTTCCCAGCCCTTTAGGTCAGAATAATCCCTACGGGCCTCAGGGTTAGATGAGAATACACTTTCTATAATTTGATATACAAGGTGATGGGCGCTTGCTTATTTTTAACCAAAGGAGAAATCATTTGATGGTCATCATAGAATAATTACCTGCACCTTTTCAATTTCCACTTCTTTGATTGAAAACTGTTGCTTAGAATTCCAAGGAATAGAGATTGAGTGACAAATGGGGTCGTAGAATGATTGAAATTGATTTTCATCTCCTAGCATTAATATAAACATTCAAACCATTTTTTTTCCTATGAACTTAATCAGAATTTTTGCCATTCAAAAATAAATAAATAAATAAATAAGTAAAACCCTATTAAATTTTACAAATTGCAAATCTCAAGTCAGGTATATGGTAGGAACCTTAAAAAAGCAAAAGTTGAAAAGAAGGGGAGAGAGAGAGAGAGAGAGAGAGAGAGAGAGAGAGAGAGAGAGAGAGGAGGGCGTCTATGGCTTGGAAGTTTGTAGATGGACGAATATTTCCAAGTGATAGAATAGATTACAGAAAGAGAAAAGAATCATGAGATATAGGAGAAAAAGAAGGAGAGGTTTTTGACTGGTTCTCAATGTGAGAAAAATAGAGAAAAAGAGAAGAGGTTGCCTAAATGCAAGCCATGCCATCCCAAAATCAGCCATCTAGCCTGCCTATTTACTTCCATCAATAAGATGCCCACACCCACATATACTGCCCATTTCTATTCATCTAATAGAGGACCCAACTCATGCATAGTGAGCTCATGCTTTATTTCATGTGAGGGTGAGAAATGTGGGTTGGTGTCGAGACGACTGCATAGTTGAAAGGCATCAACTCATATAGAGGCCAGTTTGAGATAATTTGAGGCCAAAAGCCACAATTCTAAATGAAAATTTTTCTATATTTTCATCTCCTAACATTAATATCAACATTCAAATCAATTTTGTTAGATTATGCTTCACAGTGGTGTACTCAAGAAATCTTGGTGAGAGGGCCGTGATGTTATAAAGGAGAATTCTAAGGGAGGCCAATGTCTACTCGAGTCAGGGTCAATCGTGGACCGTCTTCCATTCCTGAATAAACACATTAATTTGCCAATCTCAGTCAACCTCTACCTACATCTGGAAAAATCAAGTGTAGTTAACCGCTTGACAAGATTGCACATAATTCAAAGTAGAAGGATAAAAGTTTCCTCAAAACTGAGCCTATGCAGTTTACATTTGTGATTGCCACATGGTCATGTGCCAATCACGAGTATGTGGGGGAATAGAATAGTACGCAAAATATCAAGTCTAATACATCATCCTAACCCATGAATCTATGTGCCTCAAATTTACTGATTTTAAAAGGCGTTTTCTTTTTCATTCCAATTCCACATTACATGAGCAGAGTATCAAATTTGCATCGTAGCAATTCACAGGATTTAGTGAATGTGGGGAGGTTGGGATGATTGGCATGACCCCATGAGGGCTCCACAAACAAAAAGTCTATTTGGACAAACTTTATGGACAGAATTTGGGATAAATTGTCCACGTGGCGCAACGTGATTGGACTCTCTCAAAAGTTGAAATGCATTGTTCCAATCATGTTGCGCCACATGGACAGTTTGTCCCAAATTCTGTCCATGAGTTTGTCCATATAGACAAACTGCTCCACAAAACACTCTCTCATGGTTGCCTCCTGTGGTTATCAATTATCTACAATCGGGCCACGCCAACTAAACCTATGCCTTAAAAAAAGACTTTTATTCATCTCCATCCTAATGTACCAAAAAGGTTTCATGACTTTTCAACATAGACAAATGAGTGTAAAAAGTCAAATAAATTAGAAAATATGGTTCCTAAGTCGATCACAATCATTTTCAAGGAAGTAGTTTCATTACCTACAATTAATCCAAGACGCCAAACATGACCAAAGAATTTTTTTTTGCAGGTTATGAGGAACTCTAGCATTGGCATTTTTATCAGGACCATCTCCCTATCTCTTTATTCTCACATGTGAAGTAATGGGTATCAGCAATATAGCAAAGATAGCAGCTACAGTTGCTTTTCTTCTCTTTGCTGACCTCTGTTACATCCAAACTTGCACTGCAATTGGCACCATCTTAGCAACAAATAATACAATTAAAGATGGAGACATTCTTGTTTCAGGAGGAGGAGACTTTGCTCTAGGATTCTTCAGCCCTCAAAATTCAACCAACCGCTACGTTGGAATTTGGTATTACAAGATTAGGCCAGAGACCATTGTATGGGTTGCTAACAGAGACACCCCACTTGCAGATTCCTCTGGGATTATAATGATAGACGCAAAGGGAAACTTGGTGATCTTGGATGGGAGAGGAGGTGCTATCTGGTCTACGAACATCTCAACCTTGGCGATGATGGCCCACGCTGAGCTCCTGGACACAGGAAATCTTCAGTTGAGAGAAGTGGATTCAGACAACACCACAAAAGGGATCTTGTGGGAGAGCTTCGATTGCCCAGGAGACACCCACCTTCCATCCATGAAGCTCGACGCTGATCCGAAACGGAATGACAGAACCCAACGACTAACATCATGGAGAAGTGCATCCGATCCTTCCTCCGGGAACTTCTCTTCGGGCATTGATCCTCAAAAGCATCCTCAAGCTGTGATATGGGATGGTGCTGATCTGCGCTGGCGAAGTGGGCCGTGGGATGGTCGGACTTATCTTGGGGTACCTGCCATGGACTACATGTATCTCGATGGGTACAATCTCATTAAAAATTCTGAGGGGGTGATAGCGATTTCTTATGATTACATCAATGGCTCTTTTTATAGCAGGTATGTTTTGGATTCATTGGGTATGTTGAAACAATTTATATGGGAAGAAGAAAATAATTCATGGTTCACTGCCTGGTCCGGACCAGATACTGAATGTGATTTGTATGGTAGATGTGGACCAAATGGGAGATGTAGCATGTCAAGTTCACCAATCTGTAACTGTTTGAAAGGATTTGAACCCAAGTATAGTGGGGAATGGAATAGTGGGAACTGGTCAGGTGGGTGTGTGAGGAGTAAACAATTGGAATGTGAGAAGAATGGGAATGGTAGTTGGAAAGGAGATGGGTTCTTGAAGATGGAGAGGATCAAAGTGCCTGATTTTGCTGATTCTTTGGCTGGTGGAAGTTTGAAGGAGTGTGGGGACAACTGTCAGAAGAGCTGCTCTTGTGTAGCTTATGCTTATGATAGTATGATTGGGTGCATAATCTGGAGTGGAGATTTGGTGGACATTCAACAGTTTGCTAGAGGTGGTGTGGACTTGTATATCCGTCTTCCAGCTTCAGAACTAGGTATGTAAATAAAATTTTACCTTATAGGACCATAGACTGGTTGATTTTAACAAGGTTTGATGCATCTTAAAACCATCCCCATCACTTCAATTCAATGTTTCCATTCCTCTGGTGCTTGCTATAGTGGGTTTCTTTAATCAACATTGAAATTGCTCGAGCTCCAGCCTATAAAAAAATGAGCCCGAACTTGAGCCAAGCCAAGCTGATTCGTCAAATTTCAGAAGCTAGCCCTGCTCGTTGACCCAAGGAGAACTAAAGCTAGCAATCTATTAAATAGTAAGAAGAGGATATAACTATATATATACCCAATTAGGCATATAAGGGAATCGTTCTAATTTGATGTGCAGATGAAAAAAAAGACAGGAAGATAGTGATCATTTCCACAGTCCTTCCAGCAACATTGATCCTGATGGGATGCATTTACTTTCTCTGGAGGTGGAGGGCAAAACAAAGAGGTACAGCAGCTATTATCATTACCTTAGCAAATTATTTACTCACTTTTGAAGGGCCCTTTTGGATACTCTGCACTGAATTCCTAAGGGTAGTAAACAGGTGGGTGATGCATTTTCGTACGATTTGATTTACTAGGGTGAGGTATGAGCAATTATTTGCTGCAAAAGGGACAGTATTTGGATGCCATTTGTGGATCTTCACCTTTGATTCTTAAATATTAGCGCCTTTAATAGGAAGCAAGTGCTTCAAATTCCTAGGAATTCAATATGGAGGAAACAAATGGGTCCATATGAGTTAAGCATGCCTCGGGCCAGGATGTGCGTAGTTTGAGTTCAACCTGCTTTGCAGAACCTATTGACTGACCTTTTAAGACCATGGACCCGAGCCGAAGATTCTAAACCAATAGATAAATTGATTATATCTGGCTAAAGGCCCTACTAGATGGGATAGTGTCACCAGACATTTTCAACATGCATAGGCCTATTATTTGACTACTGACTGGGATGTCTGGCCCAACTTGTGGACCTTTGGGATGAAACTGTTCCTGTATTTGTGGGTCATGCTATGTGAATGGGCCTCTTTCCTTTTTACCATCCTTACTAATGTTTTTTTTATCACTTCAATCAGAGCGTAAGGAGCATGACATTCACAACAACAAAGAGGGGATGTTATATTTTAATATGCATAATAGGGTAAAAGCACCCAATGATTCTTCAGATGGGAGTGTGAAGGGAACGGCAGGCTCAGAGCTTCCATTATTTGGTTTTAGCGTAGTAGCAATTGCAACTAACAACTTTTCTGATGCAAATAAGCTTGGAGAAGGAGGATTTGGTATTGTTTACAAGGTAGCATTCCTTTGTTTATTTAAGTGGAAAATAATAAAGGTTGATTCATAGTAGGCCTAGACCTCCAGCTTAATGTTTTTTCAAGGGCCAGGCTTGTGGATTGAACTGAAGCAGCAATGCCCATATGGCCCTAAATTTCAAGCCCAAATACAATTGCTCTGTTTTTTAGCTTACTTCAGCCCAGCCAATTGGCCTGTAATTAAACTTGGGACCATTGACCAAGCCATTCTTCAGCCATCAATTTATTTCATGGACTTCCCACTCATGCTTAGGTTAGGCTTGAGCATCTACAGAGTGGGCATGTGTTGGGGCCTCCATATATGGCCATAGTGATTCTTGAAGTTAATTGGAAATCAACATGCATGGAGTGTTTGTATGCCTTAAATCAAATAAAAACACTTACCCATTTAGCCATTCTCCCTACTATTCTATAGGGCAAGCTACCGGGAGGACAACAAATAGCAGTGAAAAGACTTTCTAAAAGTTCTGGACAAGGTCTGGAAGAGTTCAAAAATGAGGTGGTGCTGATTTCTAGAGTTCAACACAGAAATCTTGTTAAGCTTTTGGGTTGTTGCACAGAGGGAGAAGAAAAGATATTAATTTATGAATATATGCCAAACAAAAGCTTGGATGCCTTTCTATTTGGTGAGGTCTCAACTAGTACTCTCTTCAATATCTGGATTGTTTTCTTCTCTTCATCAAAACACAATTCTTTTAAAAGAGTTTATAGCTTATAAGCCCTGTTTGCTTATCCTAATTTCTTAGAATCAACTTCTTATTACCTGCTATATTGGTATTTGCACTAGGTCCACCCACAAAAGAGCCATTGGATTGGGCTAAACGCTTCAATATTGTTGAAGGAATTGCCCGAGGGCTTCTTTATCTTCATCGAGATTCGAGATTAAAGATTATTCATAGAGATCTCAAGGCAAGTAATATACTATTAGACGAAGGATTAAACCCAAAAATCTCAGATTTTGGGATGGCAAGGATTCTTGGAGAGGAGCAGATTCTAGCAAGAACAACTAGAGTCGTCGGGACATAGTAAGTCACAGTTACTTATGTGAAGGAAAACTTCCCCAGTTCCTAGCTTTAAGTTCGATGACAAAAGTATATACATATGAACAATTGTTTATAGTATTTCCCAAATAGATATTTCATATGATCGAATGACAAACAAAGTACAACCCTAGATTCATCATGACACGTTAGATGGTTGGATGGAAAGAAACAACATCAGATAGCATATAAATATATAAATGCTTTCATCTTGATTGGATGACCATAGCCAAAACAAATGATCAAATTCTTCACTCTTAATAATCGATTTTTTTTGCTCTTGCTTGAATGACAGTGATGATCTGGTCAGCCTGTCCTTTTGTCCATACATCACTGGTGATCATTCCATCCAACTATCCATTAAGCATGAAAGATCAAGTGGCTCTCGCAATGTGATTTTCAAAGTTGTTAACAATCTTGTTGCACTTAGTCATTCTTTATTTTAATCTAAATTATGATCAATACAGTGGTTATATGTCTCCCGAGTATGCCATGCAAGGAAGGTTTTCCGAGAAATCAGATGTCTTCAGTTTCGGAGTTTTGTTGTTAGAAATAGTGAGCGGCAAGAGAAACACTAGTTTTTATCAAAATGAGCATACTTCAAACCTTTTATGCCGTGTAAGTGCGCACCAATCATTTCTAATTTCTCTTGTTATAAAATCCAATATCTTCATAGAAAAAAGGATCATAACTTTGACATCATGTAAATTATCTGGGATTATTTCAGGCCTGGCTGTTGTGGAATGAAGGCACTACCTTAGAGTTGATTGATCCGGCCTTGGGGGGTCATTTTCAACAAGAACAAGTACTGAGATGCATCCATCTGGGGTTGTTGTGTGTGCAAGAATTTCCAAAAGATAGGCCATCAATGTCTTCAGTGGTTTTCATGCTCGGTTGTGACATTTTAACTCTTCCTGCTCCAAAACATCCTGCATTTACAGAGATCAGTCCTCTACAGTCAAATTCATCAGAGAGAAACCATGAAAATTTCTCTTTAAATTATGTTACTATGACTGACATAATTTTTCAAGGCAGATAAGTGAATGTGGGCCTGATTCCTACTAGGAAAATTATGTTGCAACCCCAGAAGCGATACAAAAGCTTTTCGTCCCGGGGTGCGAGCTCAGTTGGTAGGAGCTGTTGAAGTTCAATAGAGGGAGTCACGTTAGCCAGGTCTAGCCTTTGTGGGAAGAGGAAGGTATTGGCCAATAGTGCCTTAACGAAAATTGCTAGGCTAACTAAGATGTGGTCCATGTGGAGATGTATTTCAAACATTTATATCTTCTTATGAGGACATATATATTCTTTGGATTTTCTCCTTGAATCATGCTTCCTTTTTTAATTTTTTTGTGCATCCGGTTATCTTCATTGCATTTTCAGACAGTTATATCTTCTTATGAGGACATGTAATTCTGCTTTTGTTATTCCATGCCATCCTCCAAATTAATAAAACGATTGCCTTGGAGTGGTGATTATTTTTCATTTGCTATTGTGTGAATGTTTTCTTCTTGTTTTTTTTTTTTAAATTGCAAACTTATTTAATTTTTTATTATGCGTAACAGTCATTTACACGATTCATCAGTTATACTTGATGATGATGGTGTTCTCTTAGATTCAACAGCCCAATACATTTTTTTCCTCATTTTCATAACTTTCACTGCAAAAGGAACTAGGGATTTTTTAAGACAAAAAATGTAGTCTTAAAGTATCATTAAATGGATATGGAAAGTAAAGCATAATAATAACAGCAAAGGGTGTCAATGTGTCATACATTTCTTTTGACCAAAATACCTGTAGTGGTGGTGCTAGTACTACTCTTCATAAAATTTTTAACCCCACATCTTTGTCTTTCTCGCATTTGAAAACACAGTCCAAAGCATAGATGAAAATATCGGCCGCTACGTAGCGTAGCGGCCGATATATCAGCCGTGGCGGCAGCTTTTTTCAAATTATCGCCATACTGACCGTATCGGCCGCTACATATGCGTAGCGGCCGATACATACCGCTACGCTACGTAGCGGGGGTGTTTAAAAACACCCCCTGACGACCCATTTCTTCTTTCCCTTCTCTTTTCTCCTTCTTCTTTCACTGTTACTTGCTGTAAAACCCTCCCTATTGCTGTAAAAACATATTTGAGCTCAAAATCCACCAAAACAAACATCAAAACAAGGAAATATTGTTAGTGAGACAAGATCCAAGCATCTTCATCAAGATTCAAGATTCTATTCTAGGTATGTTCTTTCTTTGAACTTTTTTGGAGTTGACTTTTGAGTTTTGAGATCATTTCATCTCTCTTTAAGACTCTAACTACTATAAATTCTTCCTTATCTTGTAATATTGTTAGATCTATGTTTTCCTTTGATGATGCACACATATTTTTGGGTTTTTTTAAATTTTTTGATATTTTTTATTTTCGGATTTATTATTTTTTTGAAAAAAAAATGTGTATATTCATTGACAACCAATGAAACAACTTGGAAATTGCTTGTAAATGATAGATCTATGTTTCTCATAGATCAATCCATCACCACTTGAATGTTTCTTGATTTTTCTTTAATTTTTATTTTCGGATTTATTATTTTTTTGAAAAAAAAATGTATATATTCATTGACAACCAATGAAACAACTTGGAAATTGCTTGTAAATGATAGATCTATGTTTCCCATAGATCAATCCATCACCACTTGAATGTTTCTTGATTTTTCTTTAATTTTTATTTTCGGATTTATTTATTTTTTGAAAAAAAAAATGTGCAATATTCATTGACAACCAATGAAACAACTTGGAAATTGCTTGTAAATGATAGATCTATATTTCTCATAGATCAATCTATCACCACTTGAATGTTTCTTGATTTTTCTTTAATTTTTATTTTCGGATTTATTTATTTTTTGAAAAAAAAATGTGTATATTCATTGACAACCAATGAAACAACTTGAAAATTGCTTGTAAATGATAGATCTATGTTTCCCATAGATCAATCCATCACCACTTGAATGTTTCTTGATTTTTCTTTAATTTTTATTTTCGGATTTATTTATTTTTTGAAAAAAAAAATTTGTATATTCATTGTCAACCAATGAAACAACTTGGAAATTACTTGTAAATGATAAATCTATGTTTCCTATAAATCAATCCATCACTACTTGAATGTTTCTTGATTTTTCTTTAATTTTTATTTTCGGATTTATTTATTTTTTGAAAAAAATTGATACTCTAAGTAATGAAATACCAATTAAATGTCAAGGGAATAATTCCTAAGCATTATATGTTTCCTCTAACATATTTCTTTGTTTTTTTTTAATTTTTAACATACTACTTGTTCATATGTATATCAAGAGACAGGTATTCAGTCTATTTGTCTTTGCAAATTGATAACTTAAAATGCCTCGTAATATTGATCCCGTATGGAGATATGGTGAGGCAGTTGAGGAAAATAGGTTGAAAATCAAATGCAAGTTTTGTTCGAAAGTGACTAATGGGGGCATTACAAGATTCAAGCAGCACTTGGGCCACGTTTCTGGCAATGTTGCTGCCTGTTCCGAAGTACCAAGGGAAATCAGGGAAGAAATGAAAGCTTTGCTTGGCCAAAATAAAGCTAGAAAAGTAGAGATAAAAGAAAAGAAGCGGCAAGATATTGATGCTGCCCGTTATGATGTATTTGGGGATGAATACTTTGATGAGGAGGAAGATGAACAGATGGAGGCTGCACGCCGAGAGTCTTTGATGAGTCAACAAGAAGAACAAGAACATCGTGCATTTGCTGGAAGCAGATATTATGATGCAGGGGGCTCATCTGCATCTGTGCCAAGCAAGGGTAAGGGCATTGCGGGGTCCTTGCGTAGGGCATTTAGCACCTGAGAACGGGATGTTGATGTAGAAATTATCTCTACGAGAAGAGCAGTTCCTCCCCCTGTTGATCCTCTAGCACATAGAAAAGAGGGAGATAAACAACCAAAAATATCTAGTGTTGTGAAAGGGTTAATGAAGGCTGCAAGAGATAGATTGGCCAAAGCTACAACAAAATGGCTAATTCACAAGAACATACCACCTACAGCAATAGATTCTCCATATTTCCAGACTATTCTTGATGTTGCCGCTGAAGTTGGGCGGGGTATACAAGCGCCCTCCGTATATGATGTGGGCACTAAATATCTTGAAGAAGAATTCAGAGAAATAAAGGCTTGGGTGGAAACGTTTAGGCTCATGTGGCAACAGAATGGTGTTACCATCATGTGTGACGGGTGGACCAGCGGCGCCCAAACACAATTAATAAACTTTTTGGTGTATTCAGTCGCTGGGACCGTCTTTGTGAAGTCCATTGATGCAAGTGAACATAGACGGACAGCCACATATATATACAATCTTATGGATAAAGTTGTAGAGAGTGTGGGAGAGGAGTTTATTTGTACAGATTGTTACAGATAATGGCGCCAATTTCAAGAAAGCAGGTTTGCAATTATAGGAGAAGAGGACCCGTTTATTCTGGACCCCATGTGCAGCACACTGCGTAGATCTCATCTTGGAAGAGATTGGAAGGAAGACAAAAGTGGCTTCATTGATCAAGGCATGTAGAGGAATTACAAGATTTATATATGATCATTCATGGGTGTTAAGCTTGATGAAAAGATACACAAATAACCATGCCTTGCTGCGTCCAGGAATAACTAGGTTTGCAACTCATTTTCTGGCTATGGAAAGCCTTGTAAAGTTTAGAACGGAGCTCATTCAGATGTTTGCATCAGAAGAATGGCTTTGTTCGAAATGGGGCAATGCAACTAGTGGTCCGAGGTTTGAAGTCCCAAACCTTATGAGGGACAATAAGTTTTGGAAGAAAGTGAGGAAGATATTACAGGTTTTTGAGCCTTTGGTTAAAGTGTTGCGGCTTGTAGATGGTGATGACAAGCCGACAATGGGCTTTATATATGAAGCAATGGATCGGGCAAAGCAATCCATTATAGAAAATGTTACATATCACGATAAATATATAAAGATTATTGATGCCCGTTGGAACGATCAGTTGCACCATCCATTGCATGCTGCAGGTAATTAATATATATCTTTGAATTTGATACATTTTTGTTTTCCTAACTAATGTATCTATTATCTTATTTGCTCACAGTACATTCTACATATTTATAATGTAGGTTATTTTTTGAATCCCGAATTCTATTACCGCAATGTCGAACTACACACCGAAGCAATAGATACGGACTTGCGGGTAGGATTACGGGAGGTATTAAAAAAATTGTTAGATGCAAATGATCAAATTGATGCAATACAAGAGGTGAGTGGGTGGTTACTTGAAAGAATTTAATTATGCTACCAAGTGCCAATTGCCATACTGCCATACATGCTTATATCTAATTTTCACATTGTAGATATCTATATATACACAAAGGAGAGGAACCTTTGCTGACCCTCTTGTGATACGATCGATTAGAAGGATGCCACCTGGTATGACGATGAACAGAAGACCCCACCCAATAGTCTTGAATCTTGATTTATTTATCTTAATTGATTAGAAGGACTTGAGGGTTACGAATATCTAATTTTCTTTATTTATTTTTTGCATTTCAGCTGATTGGTGGATGAATTATGGAGAGAGTGCTCCACATCTAAGGAAAGCGGCTGTTCGCATCCTTAGTCAAACTACAACATCTTCCAACTGTGAAAGAAATTGGAGCACTTTCTCTTTGATCCACACGAAGGCCAGAAATCGGCTTACCATGCAGAAACTCAACAAGCTTGTATATTGTCATTACAATCTGAAGTTGAGAAACAGAATTAGGGAGAGAAGGTCAAGGGATGATCCTGCTTATTGTCCTATTAATTTGGATCACATATTCAGAGAGGACGATCCCTTACTCCCATGGTTAGCCGAGATAGAGGATCCACTGCTAGATTCAGATCCGAAGTTTCAGGAAACAGTTCAAGAGTTGATAGATTCGGATATGGGTGAGGCACCTGCAGAAGGTCAGCTACCTCGGGGAGAAGGTACCAGTAGGACTAGGAGGAGTGGGAAAGAACCTGCTTCTGAGAAAGTTAGTTCCACCACCGTCTCTTCGAGTAGCCATGGTGGAGATGGAGGAGGAGCAGGAGACAGTGGGACAGGTGGTACTAGTGAATACTATCAGCATGATGAAGATGATGACATTCCTATAGAGGAAGTACATGAGTTACCTCCATCTGGAAGATTTGATCCAAGCCGTGGTTATCAACGGCGCCGAAGAGATTCACCACCTGGGGCTGGAGGTAGTAGTGAGCAAGGAAATATGGGTGGAGATGTTGGAGGACAACAAGCGGCATCATGGACTGATTCGTGGAACCCTAGTTACAGTGGACAAGGACCCTCACAATATTTTGACTATTTTCCATATGGTCAGTTACAACAAGGAGAAGAACAGTCTTCAACTTCGGAGCCATACTCATATGGTGACTATGGTGAAACGCAATATGGTAGAAATCCACATGTACCACCTCCACCTCCTCCAAGTTCTTTTGATGCGGGTGCAGCTGCCTTCTTTGGATTTGTGGATCCCAATTCTCATCAATATCAAATCCAATATGGTGCCAGTGCCAGTGGATCAAATAATAACACTAATGGGGATGATGATGACCATAGCCCCTTGAATCTTGGTAGACATTCCTTTTGGTGGTGATT
This sequence comes from Umbellularia californica, assembly GCA_028538565.1. NCBI lineage: Eukaryota > Viridiplantae > Streptophyta > Magnoliopsida > Laurales > Lauraceae > Umbellularia > Umbellularia californica. The sequence goes on along the minus strand of JAPQWN010000006.1, from coordinate 74,082,946 downwards.
ATTGATTAAGGTATTCCTATATCCTTCACTAACTCTCTATTCTTTGTCATTTTTAAATTGGTGTTGAATGTTGATTGTTGATAATTTCATAGTTCATTCACTTGATTGAATTTGAATCATGAATGTTGAAGTATTGATATTTGACTGTTCAATATTCACTAATGACTAATGGGTATTGTGTATTGTCACTATTGTGTAATGACCTAACTCTTAAGTCTTCTTATTTTTTAATTCTTAATTTCTTATGCTTTTATTTCATGAATTCATGTTCTATTTTTTTTTTTATGAGCTTTCCATTACTTTTTAAGTTAGCATGACTAAGAAACATGAAAGCATGTGAAAAAACTAATTATTACTATTATTTTCTATTTATACAGCGATACAGGACCTCATGTATTGAGGGCACCGCTACGCCCCCTTTTCTTACTTACTTTTGCAAAAGAACCACATTTTTTTTTCATTTTACAATTTTCTGGATTTTCTGGAATTTTTTCATATTTTTTTGGCTATTTTTTCAAATCGGACCGCTACGCCGCTACGTATCGCCCGCTTCGTAGCGGTTTGGCGGCGGGCCGCTACGCCCGCCGCTACCGCTATTTTCATCCTTGGTCCAGAGAGGTGCGAGTGCTCTTCCAAGAAGTTGCAAAATATCAAAGAAATTTTATGTTCGTCATCCTTTCAACTGATCAATTTCATTTTGTCAGAGGTTTTCCCCACATACTGTTGGATTTTTTTATATTGTATTTTGCATATTATTTTCCTTTTATATATGTGTTACCTTTTCTTCTTGTATAAGAAAGTAAATTTGTAGAAAAGCAATTCTTCATAGTATCCAAATGAGACTTGCATTTGGAAAATGGTCAAACCATCTATGAGTTGACCATCAAATTGTCTCCCCTCTAATTTTATGTGAATGAAGGGGTGGAATTGATGTGAATACTCAGCCCCGCACCCATGTAACTCAAAGCCCATGCATGCAAGTAATTAGATTGCATTGGATCCTTTAGTGGAGCTCAGTTGATTTGTGTAATCAATTCCAATGTATTCTACTGCTTCATGTTTTCTACATAGGTCAAATTACCACCACCGAAGGATCCAATGCGACTCTCACTTTCATGGGATTTGAATTACATGCGGGTGGTGGCTGAGTATTCACCTCATTTCCACCCCTTCACTCATTTAACATTAGACGAGAGAAAATTTGATAGTCAACTCAAAGATGGTTCTATATTTTGCAAATGCAAACTCATCTGATCTGGATACTAGGAAGAATTCATTTCTACCATTTTACTCTCTAGTAGAGAAAAAGAAAAGGTAATAACACTTAAAAGGGAAATAATATACATAACCTCTTATAGAATGAAACTAATTGGTTAAAAGGACCATGAATATAAGTTTTCTTTGATGTTTTGCAGCTTCTTGCAATATAGAGACTATCATAAGCTGAACTGGGAATGGAGAGACTATTAGTGTTTCCCTGTGGCAACAATTTAAATTGGATTCAAGCGTGCCCAATCGAGGATATATAATAGGGAAAAAAGCAGTATACCTACCTGTACTTTGGTCACTTTGCATAGTACCTCCTGTACTTTGGTATTTTGTACTAAACCTACATGTAGTTCTAATTAACATGCAAATACAAACGGCCGTGACGAAATATAGGAAATGGCGAATTTACCCCTCCATGTATAAGATGTCATTTCGAGTTTTTTTTTTCATTTGCCCCTCTTTCTCTTATGGCTAGGGTTCATCTTCCACCCAGCAATCCTCGCTCCACGCCTCTTAGTGCAGCATGTTGACTGCCACCCACCACAGCCCCACCGACAACACTGTTGCGGTGCTCCAATGTAGGAACATACAGGTATCGGAATGCCTAAAATATCAATATCTACTCCATTGATCACAACACCTGTAACCTTATCAGGCTTGGGTCGTGGCACAGAGCAGTTGATATCGTCTTTCAACGCAAAGGAATTCCTTTTACTCTTCTTTGCTTTTGGGGCTTTACCGCCACGCCCATTGGATCGTTTTTTTTTTTTTTATTAGCCCATCCTCTTTATTGCCTTCCTCTTCGACTTGTGGGTGTTCAACCTTAGGCGAATCCAGTGGTGGTGGGATATGTGGGTCGTGATCTCCAGAACCTTCGGGTCGGAAGGGGAAGTTCTGATTCCCAAGAAATCCAGGGAAAAGCTTATCTCTTGGGCTCATCCAACCATCACACATAAACTCCATGGGAAAAGTCGATTCGGGTACCCCGCACTCGCGATGGAGGAAGCCTCCACCATTGACCATGACATTGGCATCACGGCCTGGGAGGAGAGGCTTCTACTCTCTCTCTGCAGCAATTTTCAACTCATTCAACATCTACCAATACCGACCAAAAGGCCCAAATCCACCATCTCCAGCCATATAAACAGATTCTCGGCGACGAATAAAACCCACCCAAAAGAAGCTCAGGAAATGATCAATATATCGATCCTCTTCTCAGTCCATCTGCTGCATTCAAATTCTTCAAAGAAACAACAAAACCCATTTTCGGGTCGGATCGATATTGAAGAAAAAAACACTAGACAAAAAATGCCTTGGAACCTAAATGCAAAAGAAAAAAAAAAGGGGCGCTTAGATCTCAGAAACCATTAGAAATGCATGATAAGAAAACAAAAGGATGGCCGAAATCCCATCTCAAATCGACTCAACAAAACCCCAAATTGTTCAGGGGCAAATACTTTTTAGATGGAGGCTTGGTTCAGGGGCAAATAAGTCTTTTTAGATGAGTAATTTGGCGCCGGCATGCACCAGACACTTTTTATACGACCTACACCGTTAATACTAACAGAATCCGTTCATTTTGCATGTTAATTAGAACTACAAGTAGGTTTAGTAGAAAGTACCAAAGTTCAGGGGGTACTCTACAAAAAGGCCAAAGTCCAAGTAGGTATACTGCTTTTTTCCCTATATAATATGAATCATTGTCACACACACATCACCATGTTTTGGTGGATTGAGAGAATGTGGGGGAGTCTTCATTTGGATATGAAAAGCTCAGGGTATTTTGTTGGATTATTATTCTTCTACTCTTTCCTTTAGCTCACGGTCTACTCTTACGCACGGCAAGAATATAAACAAGAAAGATAATTTTTAGCGGTGGATGAAAAAGGCCTTTAGCAGCGGTTCATTCTTCTGAGGCGGAAATTTTCTTCCAATGCAAAAATCCCCACTGCGATTTATGATCTTCAGGGCCCATTTGGTAAACATAAAAGAATCCCCTGTTTAGAGGATTATCTCCATCTCCAAAGAACCAACACCTCCTCTGGTAGGATTCTTGATGAGAGACGTTACATGTTTGGATGGAGGAAGGATTTCTATGATTTGTAGTGTACTGGCCTTTTACAAATATCTCAATATATATAGTAAGGATCACAATTGAAACTTGGTCAACTTGCTGTGTTTGACCTTCCCTAACTAATAAATGGTTTCGATCTAATTGCGGACCCCAGATAAATCAGAAGATTGGGGAAAACGGACTATTTTTATTTCTGCTTTCAATATAGTATAAATGGTCAGGACGTTTTGGCACATATCTCGATATATGAGGCATTAACGGCTAAAATTTGGCCACCTTGCCGTGTTTGACTTTCCAAAACTAATGAATGGTTCCGATCTTGATTTTGGACCCCACATAAACCGAAAAATTAGGAAAAAGGACAATTTTTATATCCGTTTTACAAAGAGTAAATGGCCATGATGTTTTGGCATTCGTCTCGAGATATGAGAGGAATCAACGGTTGAAATTTGGTGAGGTGTCCATTTTAGAGTTTTTAAAGGTGACTAGCGCTTTGGATCTTTATTATGGGACCCAAAAGTACATTTCCAAAGCAAAACCTTATAAATCCCACATTACCGCCCAGTGTTATTGTGGCTACGCCTTTCTGCCCTTCCTTATTTATAAAAACCATTTATCTTCTTGGCCTAGTTTTCATAACGTCGCTGCTTCCGTTAGTTTGTGTCACTGATGGTAGTTCTTTGCAGTTTTTTTTTTTTTTTTTAATAATTATTTTCATAGCATGAGAACATGAGTTACTCGGATCAGTGCGAGGCTCGACTAGGTGCTTGGTTAGTGTTCAGTAAAGATTTTTAAATTTTATTCTAGGGCAATGGCACAGTTTCTTTATCAAAATTTAGAGAATTCATATATGCGGAATTTACAAATTCTACTAATATCGTCTTCCACATGAAATTTCAAAATCCTCATGGTCAAAAGGCATTTATAAATGCCCAGAGGGCGGAATTTAGAGAATTCAAATGTATATTAGTAACTTTTCATGTGAGCATTTGTAAATGCCGAGGGGAACACCCTATTATCAATATCAGAAACACCAAAGGGAGGCCAATGTCTACTCGAGTCGATGGTCAATCCCTGGCACTTACGGCAAGCTAGGATGTCCCCTACCCCTTGGCTATTGACCGTCTACCTTTTTCTTCCTGAGAAAACACATTGATTTGCCAATCTCAGTCAACCTCTACCAACATCTGGAAAGATCTAGTTTTGTTGACCGTTTGACAAGATTGCACATAATTCATAGTAGAAGGATAAAGGTTTCCTCAAAACTGAGCCCCATGCAGTTAACATTGGTTGAATGCAGTAGAGTTTGATGGGAACTTCATGGTTACTCCCTCATGGCCAAGAGACAAATTAACTTGAGAAACAATTTTGTGATTGCCACATGGTCATGTGCCAATCATAAGTAGGTGGGGGATGAAAAGATCTTAATGGAATTGAATAGCATGCAACGTATCAACTCCAAGAAATCATCCTCCTAACCCTTGATTCTTTGCACTTCAAATTTAGTGATTTTAAAAGGCATTTTCCTTTTCATTTCAACTCAACATTACATGAGCAGAATGTGAGGCGGTGGGAATGATCAGCATGACCCCATGTGGGCTCCACAAAGCTCTCTCTCATGGTTGCCTCCTCTGGTTGTCAAATTCTCTACAATGGGGCCCCACCAACTATGCCTACGCCTAAAAAAAAAAGACTTTTATTCATTTCCATCCTGATGTGCCAAAATGGTTTCATGACTTCTCAACATAATCAGATGATTGTCAAAAGTCAGAAATTAGAAAATATGGTTCCTAAGTCAATCACGATCATTTTTCAAGGAAGTAACTTCATTACCTGCAATTCCAAGACGTCGAACATGACCTGAGAATTTCTTTGCAGGTAATAATGAGGAACTCTAGCATTGGCATTTTTATCATGACTATCTCCCTTTCTCCTTGTTCTCAGATGTGAAGTAATGGGTATCAACAATATACCAAATACGAACCCACCACCTGTTCCATCTCCCCTCATTCACAATCTGCTGATCTTTTCATCCATGCCTACCCCACCATCTTCCATATATGGCTTCACTGATCCTCTCACTCCAACCGATGCATGATCCGAATTGGGTATTGGGTTATAGGAATTTGAGGATTTGGTTGGGAAGAAGCTGGTTTTGGGATTTTTTCTGTACGGTAACCAAAGCCTTAGATTTCTCCCCCTTGTTACCAAAGTTGGCTATTTTATCCAGATATTTTCCGTATAGTCCGTACCATGTGCTAGAGAAAAGGTGTTTTTTTTATTTGCGATATCACAACAAATGTTGCGATATCACAATTTATGTGGCAATACCGCAAGTTATTAAGTTGCGATACCGCAATTTATGTTGTGATATCGCAATTTATATTGCGATAGCGCAACTTGAAAAACCCTTTCCATCCTTTATCCCTCCTTGTTTCGACTATTCATCATTTTCACCTGCTGTGACACTCTCCCCCAACCATTTTCACCATCCTCTTCCCTCACCAACCTATTTGCAAATACGCAAGGCACCCAACGTCTGTTCCACGTCGACAAAGCATCATCATCTCCATTGTCTACATCGACTAGATTTTGGCCACCATTATTTCACAATCTGGACGTTTCCAAGCTTGGTGTTGTTGCAGTCGCCCCTGTTGAACTTGGTAATCCTTTTTCCCTCTCTCTTTTAGCGAGTTCTAGTCTTCTCTTTCCTTTGTTTTGATAGAGCATCTGTTGTTTGGTGACCCATCTTCATAAAGCATCTCCTTTGCCATGGTAACCTACTTGCACTTAATCCCCTACTCAGTCTTCTTCTTAAAGCAGAATAACAGTTGCAAGAAAAAGACCTCATTCTCAATCCTCCGGAAGCCACGTCAACAGTTGGATCGACGTCAATATTTTCTACATTATCTTGTCGATTAAAAAATCTAACACCCCTCCACGGTATGCCCCTTCTCTTCATCTTCCTCCCTTTCTCAAGGAATGCCCCTCTTTTAATACCCGGAGGAGACTTACCCATCATCACATCAACAGAAAGAATCAAAATGCTAGGTTTTCACCATTGGGTCCACGAATGATAACGGGATTTATAATGTAATACAGGTTTTCACCCATGCCAATTTCATTTCCTTATGAATTATATATAATGACTTCTTTTCTATTGCCATAATGATGTGGCCCCGTTAATGATCTCTCAACTCCAACATCAACTTTAATTTGTAAGTTGAAATTTTTTTTTATGATCTATTCTTTTTTTCCTTATATTTATTTAATTTTTTTATGAAGGTTTTTCGGGTTTCTATTTTCTGAGTTTATTACAAGTTGCAAGATGCAAATTGCAGAGAGGATTGCTTTATGAATTTATGATCTTCTTTCGCCTCATGGCATGAATTTATGATCTTTTTTTAATATATCAACAACCGAATGTTCATCAAAAAGTCCCAAAAGAAGAAAAAAAGTTTATACAAAATTTTCATCACAGTGCATATATTAACATGTCCATCACTGTTATTTTTTTTTAACATATTCATCACTGTTAATATATATACAAAATGTTTCAAATGTTTTGTACAAGTGGAATTCATTGTATCCTAATTAGCTTCAAAAGACACAATAGAAGAAAAAAATAATAAAATAAATAAGAGAGATATATACAAGGTAGGAAATATGGAATGAATACCATAGAGAAAGATGTGGCAAGAGTATGACAATGGCTTGAGGTTGACTTGCAAGTATGTGGCAGGAGATCACTTGCTATATATGCCAGTGCATCCCAACTTAACTTACATAGAATGAAAGCAGAGAACCCAGTCTAGAGACGAAAGCAACGGAACGGAAACAAATTATAAACATAAGTGCATTCGTTGACTTATAAAGTGATGCTTTTTGCGATATCACAACATAAATTGCAGTATCGCAACTTAATAACTTGCGGTATCGCAACATAAATTGTGATATCACAACATTTATTATGATGTCGCAAATAAAAAAAAGCGCCTTTTGGCCAGCGTAAGGTACTAACTGTACAGAAAACGTCTGGGTAAAACAACCAACTTTGATGAAAGTGGGAGAAATTAATGATTTTGGGTTACTATACATAAAAAATATCCCTGTTTTTATCCCCGTACTTGGGATAGATTGATATTGCTGAACTTCGGTATTGGAAGTCAATTTTTTCATTTTTGTTTTGAATGATTTGAGGAGAAGACCTCCTTCTTGTGCTTTACTTTTGCTGTTATTGAATTGGGGTCGCGGCAAAAACCTCTCTTTTTTCTTACATGTTTGGCAAAATCGAGATTTGGGGCTAAACCTCTTGGTCGGTTGTCTTTTTCCGAATTCATTTCTTTACCAGAGCCCATAAATGCAACACCGCACTAACCCTGGTTGAACTGCAGTTAGGGCACTCTCTCTAGTCTCTCCCCCACTCTCACCTTGGAGAACCACAGATTTATGGTGACCTGGCAGTAATTGCTTCTTTAAAGCTGGTCACATCACATGGGTAGGTGTAGGACACCGAACCAAGTGCGGATCCTCTGCGGCAGAGTGCACTACAGCCTTCTTTTTTTCATGTTTTTTTCAACAAGGGCACATTATGTGGCATGTTTGAACAGCCATGGCCCATAACATGATCCAATGAGTTTGTCTCATAATTAGCTAGCAAAATATGCCCGTGTATAACTCATCATATTAAAATTTTATATTATAATATTATTTTTTATTTAAATTATATTGGGATGGTAAAATTTGGAATAAAAACCAATCCTTATTAATAAAAACAACGAAACATATAACTAGTTAATGCCAAGCACTTCATTTTGTTTTAAATCAATTGCAAATCATTTTTTTTTTTTCAAATCATAAGAATTATTCGATGGGCCCATCAAGCTTTATTTTTTAAAATATTTTCTAAATCCGATGACATGGATTCCATATTTTTAATAGCCTCTTCAATTGGTTTATAAAATAAGAATTAATATTTAAATCAGTAATCAACATTAACATCTAGCATGCATTGAATACTTAGTTTGTCTAAGTCAATATAAGAAAATTGCAAAAGACATTTAAGAATTATAGTTCAATGTTATACAAAATAGAGAGTGCTTAGTGAGTGTAAAATTGTCATAGTTACAATAAAGGATAACCAGCAATTGCTTTCTTATCATACAATATCATCATCATCACCACTTTTCCTAATTAAATTGGGTCAGCCTCAAGACCCAATTAAGCGTCTCATACCATAACTTGTGTAGTAAATTTTGTGCATGTATATGGAGTTTGCAGCAAAAGCATGCTGGAACCAACAAACCTATAGAGAACTTCTTAAAAGGAATAGAAGTGGTGAGAATGACAAAGCCACGTCCGTAATACTGAATTGAGACATTTATTTATCTATTAATTTTTATTCACTCCATAGGTACTAAGAGGCAACATAAAGATCATCAGGAGAATGAACCATCAACTATAGAATGAACCATCAACTATAGATGAGAAGTGAATGGATTGGTCAAAATTCTAAATTCTTGCGGCTACACCTTTTTCATCATTTAGGCAACAACTCTTCCAATGATAAACATTAATCCAAATACCATACTCTTGCACACCCATCAAAATCACGAACCTCTTGTCAGCAAAAGCAATACAAAATGAGACTATAAAAGCCAGTCTCATCACCTTGCACAAACAACATTGGTCATTGTACCAACTAAAATGGGAAATAATTTAAATCCTTACCATGTTCTTGATGGGATCCACACCTCAAGAAACCCAACAATGGAGGCAAGAGTAAATTGCGAGGGTGAGGCCGTGGGGGTAGTGGAAGGGATGAAAATGAAGAAGTAAAGATTAAACACCTATTAATAAACGCCCAATCAATTAGTAATGGATCAAAATAAATGGGCTTAAATTTAAAATCAATTAGTAACCACCCAATCAGTTAGTAGTCAAATGATGGGTCAAAATAAAGGGACAGAGGAAGCTAAGGGGACCTAAAAGAAAATTGAAACTCAATCAAAATCAATTAGCTGTAATTGGCTGATTTCTCAATCAAAACCTCTAGCCTAGTAATGACAATATATTTTAAAATACTATAAAATTATTAAATATATATATTTTTTTAAATCATATTTTTTTATATGAATTATACCAAACATGTCCATGCAAAGCTCGTTCTCTGATTAAAAAACAAATAAGCGGTAGCCCACTCGGTCCAACTCATCTTAACCTAGGTCTTATGAAATTCAAATTTGGAATTGCGTTTCTCAATAAATTTCATTTGTTCCAATTCATAGTGACCTTTGATCATGTTTAAATTAGGAGGTTAAAGTAAAAAACAGAAATCGTCTAAAAGATTTGACAAAAAAAGAAGAAGAGATATACTGCTCTTAGAACATGATTTAATAAAAAAAAAAAACGATATTGTCAATTGATTGGGTTCCAAATGTTGGCCTACAGTTAACTTCTTTCAAAAATAATTTTTTATAAGTTTTTATCCATATAGTGTTATCCATCAGTGTACATTTAAATTCTATACCGTCAATGGAGCCTGCATTTAAAACCTATTCCATTAAAAGAAATTGCCACACCTTGTTTCTTTGTTAATGCAAATTGTCTTTCAATCCCATTCACAACCACTATGATCACCATTAAAACATGGGGTTAAAAAATTAAAAATAAAAAATTCAAATAATTAAAAAAAATGCATTCACTTGAAATGTGCATGATTCATGATCTTAAATTTATATGCCCTGACGTATTGAGTCCATTGATTTTTATATAATATCATTGATAATTTACTTTTTTTTCTATTTGATTTATCACTACCGATTTTCTATTCTTCATTACCCGTTAAAACATTGATAGACTACAAAAACACCATTATACTCAGCATCAGTTTCGTGCGTATGACTTTGGGCATCCAATAAAAAACCCTATCATGCACCTGAAAACAAGTGGGATTTTGTGCGTAGGATTTTGGGCATGGCCAGCATAACAATTAACAACCCTATAATACATTTGAAAACAATGCCCTTGAATAATAATACAATTTCCTTTAACTTCAACCCCAAATAATAAAAATAATAAGATAATAATGTAATTGTCATCTAAGCTCATGTGGATAGCATCAAGGCATAGTTCAAAAAGGAAAAAAAAAAAAAAAAAAAGAGAAGAGAAAATATGAAAAATATTAAATACCCGTGGGATGTCGCTAATAACGATATTTACATTACTCCCCCATGGGATGTCGGCAATAACAATATTTGCATTACTCTCTTTTAACTTATAAATTCAAAATAGAATGATAAATCAACAAAAAGGACAATATCCAAAAGAAAGATATAATATAATTGATGCCAAGTTGTAGAGCAGGTGAAATAATTGAGATATGCCGTTGAAGTTAAAGGCTGAGATAATCCTGCCACTGAAGTTGAAAGTGTGATTTACATTCGATAGTAGACTCATACAAGTTGCAGAACATGAAACATAAATTGATACTTTCTAAGACCGAGACTCCATCAATGAAAATCAGAAGCTTCATAATTGGTACCTTCCAAAGTCATGGAAACTCAGAACTTAAGAAACAACCATGATTCCAATTAGGATGTTTTCAAATCGATAAAAGAAGCACATAGAACATAAACTTTAGAGTAATGATTGCAAGTTATGATTATAGTTGTAAGTGCACAAAAAATCACAGACCCGGGGGAGTGATTTTGCGTCTCACTTTAGAGAAGATGGAGATTGCTGCTCCTTGGTTGTGATGGAAAACCGCTGCCTTGAGCGTGCACAAAAAATCACAGACCCGGGGGAGTGATTTTGCGTCTCACTTTAGAGAAGATGGAGATTGCTGCTCCTTGGTTGTGATGGAAAACCGCTGCCTTGAGCCTGAAAGGAGAGGAAGAAGAAGGTCAAAGGACCCTGGCTTGGGCAGCGCAGGGCTCTCCGATGCCTTTGTTAGTTGCAAGTGCAGGACTAAACAGAGGTAGGAGATGAAGTGTGGGAGGAGGCGGCGTACCAGCAGCATGTGGATAGCCCCCCCCCCCGTTTACCTGTTGAAGGCTTCTGTATTTATAGAGAAGGAGAGTGGACTTTGGGGTAAGCACTTGAGAGGTTGTCCCATCGTAGCTCACTCTATCCCATCGTAGCCCACTCTGTCCCATCGGGTCATACCCTGATGGATGGGCGGTGCAGCTGTGTCAGGGATTTTGGGCGGTGCCCTTATCCTGTTGCCGTGGCATGACAGCTGTCCATGGTCATCCCGATCAGCAGACTGACCGAGACCGAGATGGAGCATGGCCGAGGCTGAACTCCTGGTCTCATGCTTGTACCGAGGCCGAAGCCAAGGGGCATGTTACCAAAATGGAGCGCCTGGCCGAGGGCTGAGGTCGGTATTCATGCTTTGCCGAGGCCGGGACCTGAGGTCGGTCGCCTTGGGGAATACCCCCACACAAAGCCCCCAGCTTTTAACTTTCTAGAGTGCACGTTCCTCTAGGAAGTTGAAAGCTAAATAGCCTGACAGTCTCTATCAAAGCTGGTGCAGGTACCGAGCTTGATTATTCTGAACTGGCTGGTACTCTTACCGGGGCCAGTGTAAGCTTTCGAGCAGCGATCTGGTACAGGACCGAGATGCTGTATGCTTAATTCGGGACTCGACTGGTTGGTACTTATACCGGAGCCAGTGTAAGCTGTCGGGCAGCGATCTGGTGCAGGACCGAGATGCTGTATGCCGAGATTGGGACTTAACTGGCTGGTACTCTTACCGGGGCCAGTGTAATCTTTTTCTCGAGGCTGGTGGCATCACCGAGCCTGTTTTTTCGAAGCTGGTGCCATCACCGAGCTTGATTTTTTCCGAAATCGGGACGTAACTGGCTGGTACTTTTACCGGAGCCAGTGTAATCTTGTTTCTCAAGGCTGGTGGCATCACCGAGCCTGCTTTTTTCGATTTCATCTGAAAGGGCGAATGTTACTGCTGCCGAGCAGGAGAAGGCACTGCTGCCGAGCTGGAGAGTCTACTTCTGCCGAGCTGGAGAGTAGCATTGCCGCTGAGGGCGTCGCCGAGTCGGGCGTCGCGGACTTTGGGCGTCGCGGCCGTCGGGCGTCGCCGCGCCTAGGAGGGCGTCGGGCGTCGCGGACTTTGGGCGTCGCGCGCCAAGATGGGCGTCGCCGACCTCAGGCGTCGCCGACTTTGGGCGTCGCGCGCCGAGATGGGCGTCGCGGCCGTCGGGCGTCGCCGCGCCTAGGAGGGCGTCGGGCGTCGCGGACTTTGGGCGTCGCGGCCGTCGGGCGTCGCCGTGCCTAGGAGGGCGTCGCGGCCGTCGGGCGACGCCGCGCCTAGGAGGGCGTCGGGCGTCGCGGACTTTGGGCGTCGCGCGCCGAGATGGGCGTCGCCGACCTCAGGCGTCGCCGACTTTGGGCGTCGCGCGCCGAGATGGGCGTCGCGGCCGTCGGGCGTCGCCGCGCCTAGGAGGGCGTCGGGCGTCGCGGACTTTGGGCGTCGCGCGCCGAGATGGGCGTCGCCGACCTCAGGCGTCGCCGACTCTGCTTCGCCATGAGCCGCTTGATCAGGATCTCCAGGGCGTCGACAACCTTCCACGTGTCGTGGAAGACGATGCCGAGCTGGGGTCGATGAAGCTGCTGCTGAAATCGTTCCTCTCTGGCTCTTCGAGGCATGATGTTTGGGAAAGATGGCTTTTTTATCTGAATTTCCCCACAGACGGCGCCAATTGTAAGTGCACAAAAAATCACAGACCCGGGGGAGTGATTTTGCGTCTCACTTTAGAGAAGATGGAGATTGCTGCTCCTTGGTTGTGATGGAAAACCGCTGCCTTGAGCCTGAAAGGAGAGGAAGAAGAAGGTCAAAGGACCCTGGCTTGGGCAGCGCAGGGCTCTCCGATGCCTTTGTTAGTTGCAAGTGCAGGACTAAACAGAGGTAGGAGATGAAGTGTGGGAGGAGGCGGCGTACCAGCAGCATGTGGATAGCCCCCCCCCCCGTTTACCTGTTGAAGGCTTCTGTATTTATAGAGAAGGAGAGTGGACTTTGGGGTAAGCACTTGAGAGGTTGTCCCATCGTAGCTCACTCTATCCCATCGTAGCCCACTCTGTCCCATCGGGTCATACCCTGATGGATGGGCGGTGCAGCTGTGTCAGGGATTTTGGGCGGTGCCCTTATCCTGTTGCCGTGGCATGACAGCTGTCCATGGTCATCCCGATCAGCAGACTGACCGAGACCGAGATGGAGCATGGCCGAGGCTGAACTCCTGGTCTCATGCTTGTACCGAGGCCGAAGCCAAGGGGCATGTTACCAAAATGGAGCGCCTGGCCGAGGGCTGAGGTCGGTATTCATGCTTTGCCGAGGCCGGGACCTGAGGTCGGTCGCCTTGGGGAATACCCCCACACAAAGCCCCCAGCTTTTAACTTTCTAGAGTGCACGTTCCTCTAGGAAGTTGAAAGCTAAATAGCCTGACAGTCTCTATCAAAGCTGGTGCAGGTACCGAGCTTGATTATTCTGAACTGGCTGGTACTCTTACCGGGGCCAGTGTAAGCTTTCGAGCAGCGATCTGGTACAGGACCGAGATGCTGTATGCTTAATTCGGGACTCGACTGGTTGGTACTTATACCGGAGCCAGTGTAAGCTGTCGGGCAGCGATCTGGTGCAGGACCGAGATGCTGTATGCCGAGATTGGGACTTAACTGGCTGGTACTCTTACCGGGGCCAGTGTAATCTTTTTCTCGAGGCTGGTGGCATCACCGAGCCTGTTTTTTCGAAGCTGGTGCCATCACCGAGCTTGATTTTTTCCGAAATCGGGACGTAACTGGCTGGTACTTTTACCGGAGCCAGTGTAATCTTGTTTCTCAAGGCTGGTGGCATCACCGAGCCTGCTTTTTTCGATTTCATCTGAAAGGGCGAATGTTACTGCTGCCGAGCAGGAGAAGGCACTGCTGCCGAGCTGGAGAGTCTACTTCTGCCGAGCTGGAGAGTAGCATTGCCGCTGAGGGCGTCGCCGAGTCGGGCGTCGCGGACTTTGGGCGTCGCGGCCGTCGGGCGTCGCCGCGCCTAGGAGGGCGTCGGGCGTCGCGGACTTTGGGCGTCGCGCGCCAAGATGGGCGTCGCCGACCTCAGGCGTCGCCGACTTTGGGCGTCGCGCGCCGAGATGGGCGTCGCGGCCGTCGGGCGTCGCCGCGCCTAGGAGGGCGTCGGGCGTCGCGGACTTTGGGCGTCGCGGCCGTCGGGCGTCGCCGTGCCTAGGAGGGCGTCGCGGCCGTCGGGCGACGCCGCGCCTAGGAGGGCGTCGGGCGTCGCGGACTTTGGGCGTCGCGCGCCGAGATGGGCGTCGCCGACCTCAGGCGTCGCCGACTTTGGGCGTCGCGCGCCGAGATGGGCGTCGCGGCCGTCGGGCGTCGCCGCGCCTAGGAGGGCGTCGGGCGTCGCGGACTTTGGGCGTCGCGCGCCGAGATGGGCGTCGCCGACCTCAGGCGTCGCCGACTCTGCTTCGCCATGAGCCGCTTGATCAGGATCTCCAGGGCGTCGACAACCTTCCACGTGTCGTGGAAGACGATGCCGAGCTGGGGTCGATGAAGCTGCTGCTGAAATCGTTCCTCTCTGGCTCTTCGAGGCATGATGTTTGGGAAAGATGGCTTTTTTATCTGAATTTCCCCACAGACGGCGCCAATTGTAAGTGCACAAAAAATCACAGACCCGGGGGAGTGATTTTGCGTCTCACTTTAGAGAAGATGGAGATTGCTGCTCCTTGGTTGTGATGGAAAACCGCTGCCTTGAGCCTGAAAGGAGAGGAAGAAGAAGGTCAGAGGACCCTGGCTTGGGCAGCGCAGGGCTCTCCGATGCCTTTGTTAGTTGCAAGTGCAGGACTAAACAGAGGTAGGAGATGAAGTGTGGGAGGAGGCGGCGTACCAGCAGCATGTGGATAGCCCCCCCCCCCCCCCCCCCCCCCCCGTTTACCTGTTGAAGGCTTCTGTATTTATAGAGAAGGAGAGTGGACTTTGGGGTAAGCACTTGAGAGGTTGTCCCATCGTAGCTCACTCTATCCCATCGTAGCCCACTCTGTCCCATCGGGTCATACCCTGATGGATGGGCGGTGCAGCTGTGTCAGGGATTTTGGGCGGTGCCCTTATCCTGTTGCCGTGGCATGACAGCTGTCCATGGTCATCCCGATCAGCAGACTGACCGAGACCGAGATGGAGCATGGCCGAGGCTGAACTCCTGGTCTCATGCTTGTACCGAGGCCGAAGCCAAGGGGCATGTTACCAAAATGGAGCGCCTGGCCGAGGGCTGAGGTCGGTATTCATGCTTTGCTGAGGCCGGGACCTGAGGTCGGTCGCCTTGGGGAATACCCCCACACAACAGTCCTTAGGTCGAAGAAAAGCTAGACTGAGGGAAATTAGTTGTGAGTATGTCTTGTAACTGTTCGTGAGTTCTTGATTTCTGGTTCATGGTTTTTCTCCCTGGATAGGATTTCCACGTTAAATATTATGTCTGCCTTCTTATGGTGTGTGATTGGTAGATTACTAGTTCTATCATGTTTATTTGGTTTTGTTCGTTGCATGTTGATTGGTCAAATTAGAACTAGTATGTATTCTGGTAACCCCTAGAACTTTCAATTGGTATTAGAGCAGGAGACTTTCCCGAATTTTTTGTGCCATCCGATCGATCGCACAGAGCATCCAATCGATCGAACCTAGAGATAACTGGCGCATGTTAGCCCTCCAATCGATCAAAACTTCTGTCCGATCGATCGGACCTTGGTGATTTGCTCGGTCTTCTCTTTTCTTCGGTTTAGCCCTTCCGGCAACACAACCACAGTCCATTCTAAACTAAATTCGAAAATACAACTCAATGGATCCAGAGTTATATCCAACCCATGAATTAGCTAACATAAAAATACTAACACTCACGATTCAACCAACCGCTACGTTGAGATTTGGTACAACAAGATTAGTCCAGAGACAATTGTATGGGTTTGTGTTCAGTGAATATTTTTAAATTTTATTCTAGGGCATAGGCCCAGTTTCTTTATCAAAATTTAGAGAATTCATATATAGGGAATTTACAAGTTCTCCTAATGTTGTCTTCCACATGGAATTCCAAAATCCTCATGGCCAAAAGGCATTTATAAAAGCCAAGGATTGGAATTTAGAAAATTCAAATGCATATTTATTTCTAACTTATCAGGTGAGCATTTCTAAATGCCAAGGGAAACGCCGTAATATCAATATAAGAAGCATCCAACAATACCACAATTTTTTATGTGGAATTCTGCTGAGGCAATAAGCCCTTAAAGCCATTAGTTTTCAAATTATATTTTTGCCCAGTCAAACCAGTTTGGTTAGATGATGCTTCACAGTGGTTTACTCAGGAAATCTTGGTGAGAGGGCCACGATGTTATAAAGGAGAATTCTAAGAGAGGCCAATGTCTACTCGAGTCGAGGGTCAATACCTGGCACTTATGGCAAGCTAGGATGTCCATTACCCCTTGGCTATCCCATATCTCTTGACCGCCCACCATTTGTTTTTCCTGAGAAAACACATTAATTTGCCAATCTCAGTCAACCTCTACCGACATCTGGAAAAATCAAGTTTTGTTGACCACTTGGCAAAATTGCACATAATTCATAGTTGAAGGATAAAAGTTCCCTAAAAAATGAGCCCATGCAATTATTATTATTATTATTTTTTTTTTTTTTGGGGCGGGGGGGGGTTTTATTTTGAAAAGTCTACTACTTTAATAGATTTTTCTAACCCTTAAATCTATGCGTCTCAAATTTAGTGATTTTAAAAGGCATTTTCTTTTTCATTTCAATTCAACATTACATGAGAGTATCAACTCTGCGTTGTGGCAATTCACAGGATTTAGTGAATGTGGGGAGGTTCGAATGATTGGCATTACCCCATGTGGGCTCCACAAAACTCCCTCTCACGGTTGCCTCCTGTGGTTGTCAATTCTCTGCGCCTTAAAAGAGACTTTTATTCATCTCCATCCTAATGTACCAAAACGGTTTCATGACTTTTCAACATAGACAAATCATTGTCAGAAGTCAAAGAAAATAAAAAAATATGGTTCCTAAGTCAATCACAATCATTCCCGCGGAAGTAATTTCATGACCTACAATTCCAAGACGCCAAACATGACCAAAGATTTTTTTTTTTTTTGCAGGTTATGAGCAACTCTAGCATTGGCATTTTTATCATGACTATCTCCGTTTCTCCTTATTCTCACATGTGAAGTAATGGGTATCAACAATATACCAAAAATAGCAGCTACAGTTAGTTTTCTTCTGTTTGCTAACCTCTGTTACATGCAAACTTGCACTGCAATTGGCACCATCTTAGCAACAAATAATACAATTAAAGATGGAGACACTATTGTTTCAGAAGGAGGAGACTTTGCTCTAGGATTCTTCAGCCCTCAAAATTCAACCAACCGCTACGTTGGAATTTGGTATTACAAGATTAGCCCAGAGACCATTGTATGGGTTGCAAACAAAGAATCCCCACTTGCAGATTCCTCTGGAGTTTTAACGATAGATGTGAACGGAGACTTGCTGATCTTGGACGGCAGAGGAGGCACTGTTTGGTCTACAAACATCTCAATCTTGGCGAAGATCGCCCACGCTGAGCTCCTGGACACAGGAAATCTTCAGTTGAGAGAAGTAGATTCAGACAACAACACAAGAAGAGTCTTGTGGGAGAGCTTCAATTACACTTCAGACACCTTCCTTCCAACCATGAAACTCTATTCCGATCCGAAACGTAACCGCACTGGCCTAGGAATGACATCGTGGAGAAGCGCATCCGACCCTTCCACAGGGAACTTCTCTTCGGGCGTTGATCCTCAAAAGCTTCCTCAAGTTGTGATATGGGATGGTGCTGATCCGCGCTGGCGAAGCGGGCCGTGGAACGATCGGACTTATATTGGGGTACCTGCCATGGACTACATGTATCTCAATGGGTACCGTCTCAGTAAAAATTATGAGGGGATGATAGAGGTTTCTTATGATTACTTCAATGACTCTTTTTATAACAGGTATGTTTTGGATTCAATGGGTATGTTGAAACAATTTGTATGGAAAGAAGAAGACAATTCATGGTTCACTGCCTGGTCCGGACCAGATACTGAATGTGATTTGTATGGTAGATGTGGACCAAATGGGAGATGTAGCATGTCAAGTTCACCAATCTGTAACTGTTTGAAAGGATTTGAACCCAAGTATAGTGGGGAATGGAATAGTGGGAACTGGTCAGGTGGTTGTGTGAGGAGTAAACAATTGGAATGTGAGAAGAATGGGAATGGTAGTTGGAAAGGTGATGGGTTCTTGAAGATGGAGAGGATCAAAGTGCCTGATTTTGCTGATTCTTGGGCTGGTGGAAGTTTGAAGGAGTGTGGGGACAACTGTCAGAAGAGCTGTTCTTGTGTAGCTTATGCTTATGATAATATGATTGGGTGCATGATCTGGGGAGGAGATTTGGTGGACATTCAACAGTTTGCTCAAGGTGGTGTGGACTTTTATATCCGTCTTCCAGCTTCAGAACTAGGTATGCTATTCAATTTTAATTTATAAGACTAGAGACTGTTTGGTTGATTTTAACAAATTTCATGCATCTTGAAAACCTTTTTTTTTTTTTTTTTTTTTTTTTTTTTTTGTGTCATTAACCCATTGAAACTGAGTATAAGAAGTAGTAGTATGTAAAAATCTGGAGATTTTATGGGCAAACTTGTCAAAAGAAAAGTCAAAATGTGCTTTGATTGCTTTAGACATTCATATCAATTTGAGAAAGCTACCTCTTGGTTTGCATTTGAAGAAGAGGTAAAAGATTTTAAAGCTTATTAAATCAAACATCCACAAAACTTTGTCAAACAGTTCAAAGTTAAAGCACTCAATTTTCTATTTGAAATAGTTTTAACTAAAATAGAAAGAAAGAAATAGTAGACTTGTCAAACCGTACCTTAGTGTGAAAAATCTGATTTGCCAATCCACAGGTTGCACAATGGAGAAATGCCTTCCTCTCCTTATAAACAACTAGAGTTCCATCTCTAGTTGTAGCATTGATGGTCAAAGGGTGGTCTTTGTGTGATGGTGTGTGAGTATTTAATAGTGATAAAAAAAGGTGTGAAGATTTGATGGCCTGATATTTTTGTCAAGACCTGAACCACAATGAGATCTTTACATCACCTCTAATCTCATTATAAGAACCATACATCCAGGTCCTGCAATCAAATTTCACACCTACCTCACATTTGATCACTCCGAGAGGTGGAGGGGCAGTGCCCCCTGTAGGCATATTTGCTGGTTCCACCCCTCCTGCTCTGCCACTATATATACATGTATATGCTTGTAGAAATTTGTGGTGCTCACTCAACACTTTACACATCTCTCACAACTCACAGCATTAACAGAAACACTCACTGTTAAGGTACAAAACACTACACACATTCTGATTTTATCCTTTTCAAGATTTTAGGTTCGTTGAATTTCATTGACGGAGAAATGCCACATGTAGCCTTTCTTCATGCCATCAGGTCAGTGGAAGAGAAAGACTTTATGTGGCCTTTCATCTTGTTGCGTACAAGGTCGGTTTTGGGATCCTATTATTTAGTGGATCCTAATAGTTAGTTTGGTTTTGGGGGCAAACTGAGAATTTTCATGTGGATTTTGAGGATAGACCCACAAATTTTATTAACTTTTTAGAAGTGGATCCAGAATTTTTATATAGGTTTTGAAAACGAACTATGGTTTGGCAGGTGCGACCACACCCACATGTCTGTACTTGGGTCCACCCCTGGTTGAGATATGGGCCGAGCTGAGTCACTTTCAACTGAGGATGGAGTGCTAGCCTATAAAAAATGAGCCCAAACTTGAGCCAAGCCAAGTTGAAGCATAAAAGTTGGGGAGCTAGCCCTGCTCAACGTTACTCTCGTAGTCGTTGAATCCAAACACCCAACTAAGAAAAGGGGTTGGGTCACATCATGTACTTTATTATTTTCCTTTTACTCTGTTTTAGGCTAAATAAAACAGGCCTGTAGGGAAATTGTTCTGTTTTGATGTGCAGATGAAAAGAAAGATACGAAGAAAGTGATCATTTCCACAGTCCTTACAACAACATTGATCCTATTGGCTTGCATTTACCTTCTCTGGAGGTGGAAGGCAAAACAAAGAGGTATAGATATTACCTTTGCAAATTAATGCTCTTTTTTTTTTGAAGGGCCCTGTAGGATACTCTGTATTGAATTTCCAAGGGTGGTAAAGGGGTGGGGGGTTGCTTTACCCCACTTAGTGGGAAAAGGCTTGGTTTGGTTTGGTTTGGTTTGGTAAAGGGGTGGGGGGTGGATATGCGGTTGGGTGGTGGGTGGAGCCCTCTGTTTCCAAAGATTTGATTTACTAGGGTGAGGCATGGGTTATCATTTTCTACGAAAGGGACTCGATTTGATGGCCATTTGTGGTATTTCCCTTCACTTTTTAAATTTTAGCACCTAAGATAGGTGGGCAGTGCTTCAAATTTATAGAAATTCAATATAGAGGAAACAAATAGGCCCATATGGGTTAATCATGCCTTGGGCCAGAATGGACATTGTTTGAGTTCAACTAGCATTACGGCACCTATTGACTGACCTTTTAAAACCACGGAACCAAGCCTAAGTTTTAAACCAATAGTTACTGTTTATATCTGGCTAAAGGTCCCACTAGATGGACTAGCGTCACCAGATATTTCACTAATGGGAGGCTGGCCCAACTTGTGGACCTGTGGGTTGAAACCGCACCTATAAATTTGGCTCATGTTAGGTAAATGGGCCTCTTTCCTTTTATTAAATGGGCCTCTTTCCTTTTTACTATCCTTACTAATTAATGTTCTCTTCATCGTTTTAATCAGAAAATAAGGAGAATCACAACAAAAAAGGCAAGGGGACGTTACATTTTAATCTGCACAAGAAGGTAAAAGTATCCAATGATTCTTCAGAGGGTAACAGCACATTGAATGATGATGTGAAGGGAGCAGCAGCCGCAGAGCTTCCATTATTTGGCTTTAGCATAGTAGCAATTGCAACTAATAACTTTTCTGATGAAAATAAGCTTGGAGAAGGAGGTTTTGGTCTAGTTTACAAGGTAGTGCTCTTTGCGCATCATTTAAGTAAAAACTCATAGAGGTTGATTCATAGAACGCCACTGTCCCAATAAGGAAGAACTCATGCAGCGCCGCTGCATTATATTAAGGTGTAGCGTTCATCTTCACTGCATGGCAGGTCCGACCTTTTTAAAATTCAAGGCGGTCATCAGCTCCAACACCCATAATATTCATTGCATCTAAATTTTCATAGAAAGTTTTAGACACCCAACCGTTGGATTGATCAAATGCGAGGGCACCTAAAGATAAAGCATGCTTACTAAGTTGAATGGGTTTATGCAACTATGCTTCCGTTTCAATGAACACAAGTCTAAACCAGCCTGGGCAGTTTAGGCCATTTAATCTCCTCTCTCTATTTGGTTAATAGAGTTTCACAACTCCTAGCTGTTTCTTCTTCTTATTATTATTGAACTAGAGCTACAAATGTTTCACATTAGGAAAGTAACCTTACATAGTTAAAATTATAAGGCCTAGACCTAGGCACCCAGCTTAGGCATGTGTTGGGGCTCGCACATGGCCATAGTGAATCTTGTTTGGAAATCAACAAGCATTGAGTGTTTGCATGCCTTAAGTCAAATAAAAACATTTACCCATTTACCATTCTCACTACTATTCTATAGGGCAAGCTGCCGGGAGGACAACAAATAGCTGTTAAAAGACTTTCTAAAAGTTCTGGACAAGGCCTAGAAGAGTTCAGAAATGAGGTGGTGCTGATTTCAAGAGTTCAACATAGAAATCTTGTTAGGCTTTTGGGTTGCTGTACAGAGGGAGAAGAAAATATATTAGTTTATGAATATATGCACAACAAAAGCTTGGATGCCTTTCTTTTTGGTGCGGCCTTACTCAATACTCTCTTCATTATCTTAATTGGTTTCTTCCCTTCATCAAAACACAATTTCTTTTTAAAAGAGTTTAGAGTTTTGTCAGTTTTGCTTACTTATCTTAAATTATCAGAATAAACTTCTTATCACTTGCTGTATTGGTATTTGCACTAGGATCATCCACGAAAGAGCCATTGGATTGGGCTAAACGCTTCCATATTGTTGAAGGAATTGCCCGAGGGCTTCTTTATCTTCATCGAGATTCGAGATTAAAGATTATTCATAGAGATCTCAAGGCAAGTAATATACTATTAGATGAAGGATTAAACCCAAAAATTTCAGACTTTGGGATGGCAAGGATTCTTGGAGAGGAGCAAATTCTAGCAAAAACAACTAGAGTCGTCGGGACATAGTAAGTCATAGTTACTTATATGAAACATTGCTTCCCCAATTCCTAGTTTTAACTAATTAACTAAGGTATATACATATGAACAATTATTTCTAGTATTTCACAAAGAGATATTTAACATATGAAGAATCACATGTACAATCCTGTAGCACTACAATTGAAAGAAAACCCCATCCCCCTCCTAGACTCATCTTAATACATGTTAAAAGTGTTGGATGGAAAGAAACAGCGTCAGATAGTATATAAAGTACTTCCATCTCAGTTGGATACCCATGGTCAAAATACGTGATGCAACTCTTCACTCTGACAATCTATTTTGTAGGCTCCTGCTTGAATGACAGTATCTTGTTAGGTTGAACTTTTGTCCATACATTACTTATGTTTCATTCTATCCTACCATCCATTATGCATAAAAGATCAAGTGGCTCCAAAAATGTAATTTTCAATGCTGTTAGACTATCTTGTTGCACTTCGTCAGTCTACATTTTAATCTTAATTATGATCAATGTAGTGGTTATATGTCTCCCGAGTATGCCATGCAAGGAAGATTTTCCGAGAAATCAGATGTCTTCAGTTTCGGAGTTTTATTGTTAAAAATAGTGAGCGGCAAGAGAAATACTAGTTTTTATCAAAATGAAAATGCTTCAAGCCTTTTATGCCATGTAAGTGCACACCAATCATTTCTTATTTTTCTTGTTATAAAATCCAATATATCCATAGAAAAAAGGATCATAACTTTGAAATCATGTAAATTGATCTGGGATTATTCCAGGCCTGGCAATTGTGGAATGAAGGCTCTGCCATAGAGTTGATTGATCCAGCCTTGGGCGGTCATTATCAACAAGAACAAGTACAGAGATCCATCCATCTGGGGTTGTTGTGTGTGCAAGACCTTCCAAAAGATAGGCCATCAATGTCTTCAGTGGTTTCCATGCTCAGTTGTGACATTTCAACTCTTCATGCTCCAAAACATCCTGCATTTATCGAGATCGGTCCTCTACTGTCAGATTCATCAAAGAGAAACCATGAAAGTTTCTCCTTCAATGATGTTACTATGACTGACATAATTTTCTTGGGCAGATAAGTGAATGAGGGCCTAATTCCCGCTTGGGAAATTATGTTGCCACCCAAGAAGCAATACAAATGCTTTTCAACCTAGGCTACTAGATTAGCTGGTAAGAGCTGTTGAAGTCCTGTAGGGGTGAAATAGGTTGGCTAGGTTTTATTCCTGGTTGGAACATGAAGGTATTGGCCAACAGTGCCTTAAAAAAATAGGTTAGACAAGGTAGCATTGGAGGGTAGATTGAGATTACGAACAATACGAAAGCTCGTCATTAAGATGTGGCGATGTATTTTCAAACATTCATATCTTGTATGAGGAAATGTATGTACTTGTGATTTTTTCCTTAAATCATGCTTCATTTTGGGCTTGGGTAACCAATCTGTGTCCAATTAATTACTTGGTGCATAAGGTCATTTTCGTTGTATATGTAACTAATTCTGGTTGTGTCATGACTGTTGCCATATCCACGAATCTGGACTAGACTGAGAACTAGTCAAACAAACGAGTCTGGATCCCCAGTTTCGTTGAATTAAGGGATCACTGTTTCGACCTATCCCCATATGCCATGTGTACAAAATGCAAGGGCAGCATTGTACTTGCTCAAACTTCCTTGAAATGAAAAAAAAATAAGAAAAGAAGGTCTTTTATACAAATACATAGAACTGTTTGACATCCTCTCCACACCTGCAACTTCTCCTCCTTTGGCCGCATTTCTAGTCACGCCGGCCGGGACCAGAACGATCAAGAGGATAACACTGGTCACGAGCAGCGGCTTCATCACCGCGGCCGCCAGAATTGCAGATGCCATTTTTCGGCGCCATCCACTAACCGCAACTGAAAATGGGCCAAAAATGCATTTTCGTTCTCCATCCCCTTATCTTCTACACAGACATAAACGTATGGCTGGCATGCAACTAATATTCAAATTAGACTAAAACAGAGCCAACTGAAATGGAAAAAAAAAATTGCCTTCTCTCATTCGGGTTTATTCACATTAAAAGTAGTGGTGATTTTTATTCACTTGTTGGGAGGAGGGAAGAAGATTAGACTAGAACAGAGCCAACTGAAATGGAAAAAAAAAAAAGCCTTCTCTCGTTCGAGTTTATTCACATTAAAAGTAGTGGTGATTTTTATTCACTTGTTGGGAGGAGGGAAGAAGATTAGACTAGAACAGAGCCAACTGAAATGGAAAAAAAAAAAAAAAAAAAAAGCCTTCTCTCGTTCGAGTTTATTCACATTAAAAGTAGTGGTGATTTTTATTCACTTGTTGGCAGGAGGGAAGAAGATGGCATCACTAGTTCTTTTAGAGCTGAAAAGCTTCTCCAAGTCTGGGTTCACATTGAAGGAAGCTTCTCCACCCACAAACACTGCTATGAACCCACCATCTGCTCCATCTCCCCTCATTCACAATGCGCTGATCTTTTCATCCACACCAACCCCACCGTCTTCCGTGGCTTCTCTGATCCTCTCACTCCAATCGATGCATGATCCGAATTGGGTATCGGGTTATCGGAATTTGAGGATTTGGTTGGGAAGTTGGTTTTGGGATTTTTTTTTCTGTACGATAACCAAGAGTCATGGATTTGTCCCCCCTTCACCAAAGTTGGCTTTTTTATCCCGACGTTCTCCTTATTACGTTTTTTTTTTTTTTTGCCATATCACAACAAATATTGCGATATCACAATTTATGTTACAATACCGCAAGTTATCAAGTTTGGATATCGCAATTTAAGTTGTCATATAGCAATTTATATTGCGATAGCGCAACTCGAAAAACCCTTTTCATCATTTATCCTTCCTTGTTTCGACTATTCATCATTTTCACCTACCGTAACACTCTCCCCCAGCCGTTTTCACCATCCTCCTCCCTCGCCAACCTATTTGCAAACACGCAAGGCACCCAACGTCCGTTCAACGTCGATGAAGCATCATCGTCTCCATTGTCTACATTAACTAGATTTTGGCCACCATTATTTTGCAATCTGGGCGTTCCCAAGCTTGGTGTTGTTGCAAGCACCCCTGTTGAGCTTGGTAATCCTTTTGCCCTCTCTCTTTTAGCAGGTTCTTGTCTTATCTTTCCTTTGTTTTGATAGAGCATCCGTTGTTTGGTGACCCATCTTCAGAAAGCATCTCCTTTGCCATGGTAACCTACCTCCACTTAATCCCCTCCTCGGTCTTCTTGTTAAATGCGGAATAACAATTGCAAGAAAAAGACCTCATTCTCAATCCTCCGGATGCCACGTCAACAGTTGGATCCACGTCAATATTTTCTACATTATCATGTTTATTTAAAAATCTAACACCCATTCTCTTCATTTTCCTCCCTTTCTCAAAGAACACCCCTCTTTTAATACTCGGAGGAGACTTACCCATCATCACATCAAGGGAAAGAATCAAAATGCTAGGTTTTCACCATTGGTTCCACGATTGATAACAAGATTTATAGTATGAAACAAGTTTTCACCCATGCCAATTCCATTTCCTTATGAATTATATATAATAACCTCTTTTGTATTGCCATAATGATGTGGCCCTATTAATGATCTCTCAACTCCAACTTCAACTTTAATTTGTAAGTTGAATTTTTATTTTTTATGATCTATTATTTTTTACCTTATATTTATTTAATTTTTTTATTAAGTTTTTTTAGGTTTCTATTTTCTAAGTTTATTACAAGTTGCAAGTTGCAAATTGCAAAGAGGATTGCTTTATGAATTTATGATCTTCTTTCGCCTCATGGAATGAATTATTGGTATTTTTTTAATATATCAACGACCGGATGTTCATCAAAAAGTCCCAAAAGAAGAAAAAAGTTTATTCAAAATGTTCATCACTGTTAATATATATACAAAATGTTTCAAATATTTCTACACGTGGAATTACTTGTATCCTAACTACCTTTAAAAGACACAAAAGAAGAAAAAAATAATAAAATAAATGAAAGAGAGATACATACAAGGTGGAAAACATGGAATGAATACTATAGACAAAGATATATCAGGAGATTCACTTGCTATAAATGACAATGGCCTGAGGTTGACTTGTAGAGAATGTGGCAGGAGATCACTTGCTATGTATGCCAGTGCATCCCAACTTAACTTGCAAAGAATGGAAGGAGAGAACTCGGTCTAGAGACGAAAGCAACGGAACGGAAACAAATTATAAGCAAAAATGCATTCCTTAACTTGTAACGTAACGCTTTTTGAGATATCACAACATAAATTATGGTATTGGAACATAAATTGTGATATCACAACATTTGTTATGATATCGCAAATAAAAAAGGGGGGGGGGGGGGGGGGGGGGGGGGTGCTTTTGGCCAACATAGGATACGAACTGTACAGAGAACGTCTAGGTAAAACGGCCAACTTTTGGTGAAAGGGAGATGAATTGTTGACTTTGGGTCACTGCAGAGAAAAAATATCCCTTTTTTTATCCCCATATTGGGATAGATTGATATTGCTGAAATTCAGTATTGGGAGTCGGTTTTTTCATTTTTGTTTTGAATGATTTGAGGAGAAGATGTCCTCCTTGTGCTTTACTTTTGTTGTTATTGAATTGGGGTCGTCGCAAAAACCTCTCTTTTTTCCTTACATGTTTGGAGAAATTGAGATTTGGGGTAAAACCTCTTGGTCGGTTTTCCTCTTCTGAATTCATATCTTATTTTGCTGTAGTTGTCGAGAGATTACTTGTATTACAGATTACGAAGGAAATTCATCCGTCGATTTGGGAAAATTCTTTATTTTTATTTTTTACGTTCTTCATTTTCATAGAGCCAAATCTCAAATTTCGGGAGGTTTTACTGAAATTCTTTCTGTCACTTCTCAAATTGTCTGAGTAAGAGAGAGAAAATGGAAGAGGATGTGAAACAATTTCCGGATTTGTAAAATAGACCCTCCTTTTTTTTCCTTTTCTTTTATTCATTCCAAGGGGAAACGGATCTCCTGTTAGACCCTATTTGGACCTCTTTTCTTTTCTTCATTCCAAAGGAGTAGTTGGGAAAATGGATCCCCTCTGAAACTTTCTTTGGACCACCCACGGAGTGCCACATGAGAGAGATATCAAATCAATAACATCTCGTCTCCTAAAAAAAGAAAACGAAACCCTTATTTGAACCAATCAGGGAATGCCTTTTGCTTTCGGCTGTCTCTCTTTCTTGGGCATTGAATGGAGGGCGTTCAATGCCTTTACGACGCCTTTACCAGAACTCATAAATGCACCACCGCACTAACCCTGGTTAAACTGCAGTTAGGGCACTCTCTCTCGTCTCTCCCCAACTCTCACCTTGGGGGACCGCGGATTTATATATGGTGACCTGACAGTAATTGCGTCTTTAAAGCTGGCCACATGGGTAGGTGTAGGACACCGAACCGAGTGCGGACCCTCTGCTGCAGAGTGCACTTCAGCCTTCTTTTTTTCATTTTTTTTTTTTTTTTTAGCAACAAGGGCACATTATGTTGGCATGTTTGAACAGCCATGGCCCATAACATGATCCAATGAGTTTGTCTCATAATTAATTTGATTGGATGTTATCACACATTCAATTTATATGGAATACATTAGCAGCTAAACAGTTAGGAATACAGACTGGTGTCAAAAGTTGCCACAATTTAATGGAATACATTAACAGTCTTGAGGACCACTCGGAATTTTACAAGTCGGGTAATGTGGAAACAGAATACTCACATAGTCCGAACACCGATAATGATAGGTCACACAACAAATGGCACATGAATAAGATCCTAACCATCAATTGTTTAAATGGAAAAAGGTCAAGTGAACCCCGACATAATTGTGGGTTCTAACATTGTATGTTTCCCTAGCATCTGAGAACCCCCACCTCTGTCAGGGAAGTTCCGCTTACAGTTGGATCGAACTACGACCTTGTCAGGGCAAAATTTGAGAATTACATCAGGTGGGAATTGAGATATCATTTCTTCACAGCCCCAAATGAAAATCAAGGCAAAAACAGTAGCACACCTGATGAAACTCCAATCCAAGTAACCCAATTGCACAATTTGAAAAAAGAAACAATTTTATACAAATTTCAAGATGGGTTCTGGGTAAATCAAAACGCATACTATATCCAAGGGAAAATTACTACATCCGAAGCTGAAATGGGTTCTGGTCGGCGGGCTTTTCTGCTCCGGATCGAGCTGAGAAAGAAAAGGGTTAGACCAATCGGGGGTGCCACATGGAAGGAGCGGGGAGAGATGTTAAATCAATGACATCTCATCTCCTCTAAAAAAAAAAAAATTTTCCTTCATGATCATATTGACTGACCTGGATATTGTAAGTCAATGCCGGTCGTTTCTGCCTCGCCTCACACTTTCATATACAACCGTGTCTCTTTATGCATCACTCCCTTATAAAACCATCCCATCTTCCAAGTTCTATTTCTCTTCAGTCAGTTTGTGATGTTCATTGCAGTTTTCATTTTCAATGTCACAGAATATTTTACTCTCATCAGCCTCGGGCTCCACCAGGTACTTGGTTTGCATTCAGTACATATTTTTAAATTTTATTTTCGGGCTTAAAGTCATTGGTTTTTGGATTATAATTTTGCGAGTCAAAATCAATTTTGTTAGAACTATATAAAATCTCGATATTCGGAATTTTTATGAATTTTTATAGATAATCAGCTATCCATTAAAAAAAATGGTTTTTTACATTCGCAACCCCCCCCCCCCCCCCCCCCAAACCAAAAAATAAATAAATAAATTCTTTTTTATTATATAATGGGTCCCTCAGAAAAATTTTCCAGTTCCACCGCTATATTGGCTGCTCTAGACATGATCTCCTCTCTTCCCAAGACATGGGTTGGGCAGAGTGACTCAAAGGTTGACCCCCACTTGGGTTTTCCAACCTTGCTCAAAATCTTGTCGAGCAACTAATTGGGCTGACCGAGTACTTGGTCGGGCTTGGTCCAACTTGTCTGCAGTCTGGATGATCCTATGTGGACCCCAGGATGGAATTTCAGAAAATAGTGTTACATAGTACCTCCTAATAGCTTCTACAAAAGGAGGATCATAAGTGGACCCTAGGATTGAATTTCAGAAAGAAGTGCTCCACTGTACCTCCTAATATATAGCTTCTACAAAGGATCTGATTCTAATTTGTCAATCTTAATCTCAGTCAACCGGAATGAACATCAGTCAAATTCTGGTTTTGACCGTTTGATCAATTTTATCGCAATATATGGGAAAGGGCAGAAAGTTTCCTCAAAACCGAACCTGAGTTAAACTAAACCCAAGTTTCCTCAAAACCAAACCTGAGTTGGACAAAACGCATGGCATTAACATTGGTCAAATTGATTCTACTCTTTCCTTTTCTAGTGGCATTAACATGTCTCTTTATGAAACCATATGTATCTTTCTTAGCCTATATATTTCTCATAACGTCGTAGCTTCTGTCAGTTTGTGTCGTTGATAGTTCCTTGCAGTTTTTCATTTTCATAGTCTGCGAATATGGGTTGCTCCTCTGACCAAAGCCAGGCTCCACCAGGTACTTGGTTTGTGTTCGGGCTTAAAGTGATTAGTTTACGAATTATATTTTCGCAAGTTGAGATCAACACTGCAAAAAATGTGATCTTTAGCGGTGAAAAGAAAAAAAAAAGCATTTGCAATGGTTTAATGAGAGAGGAAATTATTCTCCAGAGACATTGAGAGATTGTTCTAAAGGGTTACTCGAGAAAGTCGTTGTTGCTTCTACTATCTCGTAGAAGATAGTTTATCTTGGCTGACAAAGTGCGAGGAGATCAAGGAGAACAATGCACAGTGGATGTCGTGTCAGTGAACAACTACAGTCCTTAGGTCGAGGAAAAGAATGAGGGAAATGAGCTGTGACTATGTCTTGTAACTGTTAGTGAGTTCTTGATTTCTGGTTCATGGTTTTTCTCCCTGGATAAGGTTTCCACTTTAAATATTATGTCTGCCTTCTTGTGGTATGTGATTGGTAGATTACTAGTTCTATCACTTTTATTTGGTTTTGTCCGTTGTATGTTGATTGGTTAAATTAGAACTAGTATGCATTCTGGTAACCCCCAGAATTTTCAATTGGTATCAGAGAAGGAGACTTTTCTGGATTTTATATGCCATATGATCGATCGCACAGAGCATCTAATAAATTGAACCTAGAGATAACTGGTGCATGTCAGCCCTCCGATCGATCAAAGCTTCTGTCCGATCGATCGGACCTTGATGTTTCGGTCGGTCTTCTCTTTTCTTCGGTTCAGCACTTCTGGCAACACAACCACATTCCGTTCTAAATTAAATTCGAAAATATAACTCAATGGATTCATAATTATGTCCAACCCATGAATTAGCTAACATAAAAATACTAACACTCACAATTCAGCCAACCGCTACGTTGGGATTTGGTACAACAAGATTAGTCCAGAGACAATTGTATGGGTTTGTGTTCAGTAAATATTTTTAAATTTTATTCTAGGGCATAGGCCCAGTTTCTTTATCAAAATTTAGAGAATTCATATATAGGAAATTTACAAATTCTCCTAATGTTGCCTTCCACATGGAATTCCAAAATCCTCATGGTCAAAAGGCATTTATAAAAGCCAAGATGTTGGAATTTAGAGAATTCAAATGCATATTTATAACTTTTCAGGTGAGCATTTCTAAATCCCAAGGGGAACACCCTAATATCAATATCAGAAACATCCAACAATACGACAAGTTCTTGTGAGGAATTCTACTAAAGTAATAAGCCCTTAAAGCCATTAGTTTTCAAATTATATTTTTTCCAAGTCAAACCAGTTTTGTTAGATGATGCTTCACAGTGGTGTACTCAGGAAATCTTGGTGAGAGGGCCATGATGTTATAAAGGAGAATTCTAAGGGAGGCCAATATCTACGCAATATATCAATTCCACTACGGGGGATTGGTGTTTTAAAAATCTATGCAATATATCAACTCCAACAGATCGTGCTAACCCTTAAATCTAAGCGCCTCAAATTTAGTGATTTTAAAAGGCATTTTCTTTTGGGGCATTTGGGCGGAGGTCCCTCATCATTTGCTTTTATAGCCTAAGGTCCACGATATGTTATCATACTGATGGAAGTCCTCTTATAAAAATGAGGCAGTGAAAAAGACAAAAAAGCTCACGTACATGTCAGCAAAAGCATACCTCAGACAAATTTATCTGAGTTTTGGCAAAACTCAGATAAAACTCAGATAAATTTGCCAAATGAGTTTTACCAGAAGTTAACATAAGTTTTCAGAAAACTTAGATAAATTTCCTACACAGGGGCAAGAACTAGTTCTCCAAGTATCCGCATTGACCTCCACTTTCCGAGCACCTGCTGCAACTGGGTGAAGTCTAGTTGAGAAGAAAACCCCTATGTATCATCTCCAAGTAATTGTCTTGGGGCTTGGATTCCATCATAACAGGTACAGAGGCATAAGATTGGCATTTCTTTGGGAAATTCGAGGAAGTCATCAAGCTTCCAGTAAAACTCAATCTTGTAAAATCATGATGTGTTTGGTTGGAGATGCAAGGAATTGGCTAATATTGGGGTAATTATTCTTGGGTGCAATTGTAAAAAACTAAGAGGTTGAGGTTGGATTCATCAGTTGGATTTTTTTTATGCATCAAACGCCACCCAAAGAAGCTGATTTTGTGCAAGGAGATACCATTCTGGATCATACTAGCCCAGTCTAGTTTGCAAACTCTAGACTTGATGATATTTCAAGCTGCTTTCAAAGAGACCCACCCATTTGGAGACACTCTCTAGCTTACAGTGTCTCTTTCTGATGGGTTTGGAGAGAGGTTAGAGGTAGTTGATGACCAAAAGTGGTTCAAAACTCAGATAAATTTGTCTGAATTTTGCCAGAAACTCAAATAAATTTATCTGAGTTTTGCCAGAAACTCAGATAAATTTGCCAAAATTTATCTGAGTTTTGGCAAATTTATCTGAGTTTCTGTCTAGTTTATTAAAGATTCTGAGAAATTTATCTGAGCTCGGCGACACCAAAAGTCACAATACGAAAAATCAGATTCTAATAAAAATCAAAATCCACAACAAGAACACTTGATGATCACAACCAATTGAGAAAAGAAAGAGTGAAAACAAGAAAAAGAGCAAACTGCTCTCTTTTAAATCAATTGGAGAGAGAGATTTGGAAGAGACTTCAGATGAAAGAGTAAGATAAAGTAAAACCGTTTCTATCTTTGAAGAAATGAAAGAGAGAAAATCGGAAGTCATGGTGGCGACGGAAAGTTCTCTGCAACGTTACTCCACAACCATGGAAAGGAATGGAAAATAGAAAATGAGAGAGAAGAAGGAATGAGTCTTCTGGCACAACAGAGAATAAGAGCTAACTTGGCATGAATGAGGGTTGAAAGGGGCAAATTAGTCATCAAAATATATGATAGGGATCTCTCACCAAAATATCTCCAGCTGTCTGGACTATAGACATTAGAGAAAAAGTAGTTGTCCTTGATGCCTTAGAAGATCGTACCGAAGGACTTTTGGCTAATGTACCCTTTTTTTTTTTTCATTTCAATTCAACATTACATGAGAGTATCAAATCTGCATTGTGGCAATTCAAAGGATTTAGTGAATGTGGGGAGGTTGGAATGATTTACATTACCCCATGTGGGCTCCACATAACTCCCTCTCATGGTTGCCTCCTGTAGTTGTCAATTCTCTACAATAGGGCCCCACCAACTAAGCCTACGCCATAAAAAAAGACTTTTATTCATCTCAATCCTAATGTTACCAAAACGGTTTCATGTCTTTTCAACGTATACAAATCATTGTCAGAAGTCACAGAAATTAGAAAATATGTTCCTAAGTCAATCACAATCATTTTCAGGGAAGTAATTTCATGACCTACAATTCCAACTCCGAAAATGACCAAAGTTTTTTTTTTTTTTTTTTTTTTTTTTTTGGGCAGGTTATGAGCAACTCTAGCATTGGCATTTTTATCATGACTATCTCCGTTTCTCCTTATTCTCACATGTGAAGTAATGGGTATCAACAATATGGCAAAGATAGCAGCTACAGTTGCTTTTCTTCTGTTTGCTAACCTCTGTTACATGCAAACTTGCACTGCAATTGGCACCATCTTAGCAACAAATAATACAATTAAAGATGGAGACACTCTTGTTTCATCAAGAGGAGGAGACTTTGCTCTAGGATTCTTCGGCCCTCAAAATTCAACCAACCGCTACGTTGGAATTTGGTATAACAAGATTAGGCCACAGATCATTGTATGGGTTGCAAACAGAGACACCCCACTTGCAGATTCCACAGGAATTATAACGATAGATGTGAACGGAGACTTGGTGATCTTGGATGGGAGAGGACGTGCTATTTGGTCTACTGACATCTCAAACTTGGCGAAGATCGCCCAGGCTGAGCTCCTGCACACAGGAAATCTCCAGTTGAGAGACAACAACACAAAAAGAGTCTTGTGGGACAGCTTCAATCACCCAACAGACACCCACCTTCCATCCATGAAGCTCTACGTTGATCCGAAACGGAACGACACTGGCCAACGACTAACATCATGGAGAAGCGCATCCGACCCTTCCCCAGGGTACTTCTCTTTGGGCATTGATCCTCAAAAGCTTCCTCAAATTGTGATATGGGATGGTGCAGATCGGCGCTGGCGAAGCGGGCCGTGGGACGGTCGGGCTTATCTTGGGATACCTACCATGGACACCATGACGAGTTTCAATGGGTACAATATCACTAAAAATTCTGAGGGGGTGATAGAGGTTTCTTATGATTACATCAATGGCTCTTATTATAGCAGGTATGTTTTGGATTCATTGGGTATGTTGAAAAATTTTGCATGGGTAAAAGAAAGAAATTTATCGATCACTGTCTGGTCCGGACCAGATAACGAATGTGATTTGTATGGTAGATGTGGACCAAATGGGAGATGTAGCAATTCAAGTTCACGAATCTGTAACTGTTTGAAAGGATTTGAACCCAAGTATAGTGGGGAATGGAATAGCGGGAACTGGTCAGGTGGGTGTGTGAGGAGTAAACAATTGGAATGTGGGAAGAATGGGAATGGTAGTTGGAAAGGAGATGGGTTCTTGAAGATGGAGGGGATCAAAGTTCCTGATTTTGCTGATTCTTTGGCTGTTAGAAGTTTAAAGGAGTGTGGGGACAACTGTCAGAAGAGCTGTTCTTGTGTAGCTTATGCTTATCATACCAAGATTGGGTGCATGATCTGGGGAGGAGATTTGGTGGACATTCAACAGTTCGCAAATGGTGGTGTGGACTTTTTTATCCGTCTTCCAGCTTCAGAACAAGGTATGCTATTAAATTTTAATTTATAAGACCAGAGACGGTTAGGTTGATTTTAACAAGGTTTCATGCATCTTGAAACCATCCTCATCCAATTCAATGCTTCGGATTCTGTGGTGCTTGAATTTAAAAAAAACCTAATCTGCTTTCAATTTAATGCCTTCTACTTGTGTGGTGGTTCATGGAATTTTACTCTAAATAGGAGTAGTTTGGCTTGTTGTTGGATTGATTAGTTTGACACCAGGCCCAACTTTTGAATTCAAAGAAAGCCCATGCAAAAGGTGTGCATTTGTTTAGAGCAGTTTAGATTTTTTAAAAGCTGGCCCCACATACCAGCCATATGGAATTTCTTACTATGCGAGCATAGATGATCTGAGATTCGAATGAAAACTCAAGTAATCCATTGGGGGTGATATTAATAACTTTTTGATGAAACGAAGGTAGGCCTTATGTTAATGTTTTTCAAATCCCAAGTTCAAATTTCAATATTTGAAATGTTAAAGTCCATGATGGAGCCCTTTTTACTTTCTGTATTTTTAGTAGAAAATTCATCATTTCATGGAATATACCCATAATTTGTCAAACAATGACCAAATGTAGTTTTTCTTCCACCACAAATTAACTTTTAGAAATCAAGATTCACATTTGGTAATCAATCATTAGGTGGCAATTTTTTATTTCAACATTCAAATAGCAACCCTTGATATCATGGGAGAACCAATGTTATCGTGGGTTCTAACCCGGGGTAAGACTATCAAAAGAAAAGCAAAAGTAGCCAAGTCAAGTCACTCCGGTGACATTAAATTATTATTATTATTATTTTTTTTTTGTCATTAACCCATGGAAACTGAGAATAAAAAGTGTTAATATGTAAAAATTCTAAGATTTTATGGGCAAACTTGTCAATAGAAAGTCAAAATGTGCCTTGATTGCTTTAGACATTCATATCTATCAATTTGAGAAAGTTACATTTTGGTTTGCATTTGAAGAACAGGCAAAAGATTTTTAAGCTTATTGAATCAAACATCCACAAAACTTTGTCAAACAGTTTAAAGTATAAAGCACTCGATTTTCTATTTGAAATAGTTTTAACTCAAAAAGAAAGAAATAGTAGACTTGTCAAACCGTACCTAAATGTAAAAATCTGATTTGCAAATTCACAGGTTGCTCAATAGAAAAATGTCTTCCTCCTCATAGAAACAAAGAGGAATCTATCTCTAGTTGTAGCATTGACGGTCAAAAGGACTCGAGTCTTTGTGCGTGTGGGTGTGTGAGTATGTAATAGTGAAAAAAGGTGTGAAGATTTGATGGGCTGATATTTTTGTCAATACCTAGAGGACAATGAGATCTTTGCATCACCTTTAATCCCTATCATCATAAGAACCATACACCCAGGTTATCCCTGGAATCATTGGAGGGTAGATTGAGATTACGAAAAATACGAAAGCTTGTACTGTTATATTAGATTCGACAACACAATACATGTTTTTGCCGTTTTAATAACATTACTACAAAAGAAACTAGCAACTTCTAGGTGAAGAGAAGAAAAGAAAAAAAAAAAAAAAAAGCAACAAACAAACAAACCATGCTCGAAGGAGATGAAACACAATGCAGTACTGACTTCCAATGGATTTTGAAGAGTTTGAAACTCCCCAAGTCTTCATACCTACCTTTAGACTGAGAAGTAGTCAAGCATTACTCCCATCTGAGATACCCTTATCACTGATGACTAAGTAATAGATTGTCATTGATTGATCACCTACAAGACGTTGAAGATGGCATGCAACTGTGGAGGAATATCTATCCGTAGAACACCCTCTAGAATCTGAACAACCTACCCCATTGATGGGCGAGAAGCTTCATGCTCCTGAATGCACCAACAAGCAACTCTGCATGCTCTATCAAGTTCATCGATGTCAGCATTACCTTCTAAACTGCTATCTAGTATGCTAAGAAGCTCGCCTTCAATAAGCTTACTTGCAGCCCAGAAAGGAAACGGCACAATAGTCCCATCCTGAGATTGATTTGAATTTCTTTTGCCTGATATAATTTCGAGAAGCATCATTCCATAGCTGAAAACATCTGCCTTTGATGTTATAGGTAGGCCAGAGATCCATTCGGGTGCGAGATAGCCTATGGTGCCCTTCATGGATGTTAGTACCTTGCTGAATTCATGGCCTATAAGCTTTGCCATACCAAAATCCGCCAACTTGGGACAGAGGTCTGCATCAAGAAGTACGTTTGCGGGCTTGATGTCACAAAGTATGATGCAGTGTCTGCATTTCTCATGGAGATAATCTAATCCTTTTGCAGTCCTAAGTGCAATTTGGTACCTTGTTTTCCAATCCAAAACTGTAGACTTCTTTTGGAACAGATGAGAATCCAAAGAACCATTTGGCATGAAATCATAAGCAAGTAACTTTTCACAACCTTCAGAGCAGAATCCACAAAGGCGAACAAGATTAACGACTGCCTTGGAGTGGTGATTATTTTTCATTTGCTATTGTGTGAATGTTTTCTTCTTCTTTTTTAATTTCAAATTTATTTAATATTTTATTATGCTTAACAGTCATTTGCACGATTCATCAGTTTTACTAGATGATGATGTTATCTTAGTTTCAACAGCCCAATACATTTTTTTCCCTCATTTTCATAACTTTCACTACAAAAGGAACTTGGGATTTCTAGGAAAAAAAATAGTCTTACAGTCTGATTAAATGGACAAGTGAAGTAAAACATAATAATAACAGCAAATGGTGTCAATGTGTCATCCATTTCTTTTGACCAAAATACCTGTAGTGGTGCTAGCACTACTCTTCATTGTTTTTTTAACCCCACATCTTTGTCTTTCTCGCATTTGAAAACCCAGTTCACAGAGGTGCAAGTTCTCTTCCAAGAAGTTGCAAAAGATCAAAGAAAATTTATGTTCGTCATCCTTTGAACCAATCAATTTCATTTTGTTAGAGGTTTGCCCCACATACTGTTGGATTTTCTTATAGGGGATTTGACCGTATAGGTTATAAAATACCTTGTATTACTTAAAATGGAGTTGACCAAAACCATATCTCAAATATGGAGATCGTACATAGAGCCTTTTTCTTCTTTTTTTTCCTTCTAATTCTACCCTTTTTGCACGATATCACAAATATTTTCAATATCATAGAAACTAAAAGGTCATTATAAAAGCCGTTTATTTTCCCTCTCGTTTTTCCTCCGTTCGCATCACCTAAAGCAGGTCGTTTCCCCTCGTTTTTTTTTTTTTTTTTTTTTTTTTTTTTTTTTTTTTTTTTATGTGGTTGCCTTCATCTTTAAAGGAGCTTCTCAAGAGGATTAAACCATTGCTCTTTCATTTCTCCAAAAGCATATAAAGGTTTCTTCACTACTCCTCTTCCCTTTTCTTTTCTTTTTTATATTGTATTTTGTATATTAATTTCCTTTTATATATGTGTAACCTTTTCTTCTGGTATAAGAAAGTAAATTGGTAGAAAAGCAATTCTTCATAGTATCCAAATGAGACTTGCATTTGGAAAATGGTCAAACCATCTATGAGTTGACCTTCGAATTCTCTCCCC
The DNA here is from genome assembly GCA_028538565.1 of Umbellularia californica. Classification (NCBI taxonomy): domain Eukaryota; kingdom Viridiplantae; phylum Streptophyta; class Magnoliopsida; order Laurales; family Lauraceae; genus Umbellularia; species Umbellularia californica. Next base: position 74,044,327 of record JAPQWN010000006.1, on the reverse strand, counting down.
TCTAATTTTATATGAATGAAGGGATGGAATTGATGTGAATACTCATCCCCCACCCATGCAATTCAAAGCTCATGAAAGTAATTAGATTGCATTGGATCCTTTGGTGGAACTCAGTTGACTTGTGCAATCAATTCCAATGTTTTCTATTGCTTTAGGTTTTCTACATAGATCAAATTATCTCCACCGAAGGATCCAATGCGACTCTCACTTTCATGGGATTTGAATTACATGCGGGTGGTGGCTGAGTATTCACCTCATTTCCACCCCTTCATTCATTTAACATTTAGAAGAGAGATAATTTGATGGTCAACTCAGAGATGGTTCTATATTTTGCAGATGCAAGTCTCATCTGATCTGGATACTAGGTAGCTAGAATTCATTTCTACCATTTTACTCTCTAGTAAAAAAAAAAAAGGAAAAGCTAATAACACTTAAAAGGGAAATAATATACATAACCTCTTATAGAATGAAACTAATTGGTTAAAAGGACCATGAATATAAGTTTTCTTTTATGTTTTGCAACTTCTTGCAATATAGGAATGGAGGGACTATTAGTGTTTCCCTGTGGCAAACAGTTTAAACTGGATTCAAGCGTGCCCAAACGAGGATATATAATATGAATCATTGCCACACACACATCACCACGTTTTGGTGGATTGAGAGGATGTGGGGGAGTATTCATTTGGATATGAAAAGCTCAGGGTATTTTGTTGGATTATTATTCTTCAACTCATCCCTATGGCTCATGGTCTGCTCTTACGCATCAAGAATATAAACAAGAAATATAATTTTTAGCGGCAGATGAAAAGCCCTTTAGCAACAGTTCTTTCTTTTGAGGCGGGAATTTTCTTCCAATGAAAAAATCCCAGCCGTGATTTATGACATTTAGGGCACGTTTGGTAAATGTAGAAGAATCCCCTGTTTAGAGGATTCTCTCCATCTCCAAAGAGCCAACACCTCCTCTAGTAGGATTCTTGATGAGAGTTACTAGTTTAGATGGTGGGACGATTCCTACGATTTGTAGTGTATGTGATGTTTACAAATATCTCAATATATATAGTAAGGATGAACGGTTGAAATGTAGTCAACTTGCCGTGTTTGACCTTCCCTAACTAATGAATGGTTCTGATCTTAATTGTGAACCCAGATAAACTGGACAATTGGGGAAAACGAACTATTTTTATTCCCGTTTTCAATATAGTGTAAATGGTCTGGACGTTTTGGCACATATCTCGATATATAAGAGGAATTAACTGCTGAAATTTGGTCACCTTGCCATGTTTGACCTTGCAAAACTAATGAATGGTTCTGATCTTGATTTTGGACCACATATAAACCGAAAAATTGGGAAAAACGGACTGTTTTTATTTCCATTTTACAAAGAGTAAATGGCCATAACGTTTTGGCACATATCTTGAGATATGTGAGGAATCAACGGTTAAAATTTGGTGACATGTACGTTTTGGTTTTAAAGGTGACTAACGGTTTGGATCTTTATTATAGGACCCAAAAGTACATTTCCAAAGCAAGAACTTATTAATCCCACATTACCACCCAGCGTTGCTGTAGCTCTGCCGTTCTGCCCTTCCTTGGATTCAACGCGTCTGGAGGGGGGTGTGTGACTTGAAGAATAATCCAAAGTTCAGATTTTCTGTCATTCCTCTTCAAATCCACACCAAGCAAACGCTGGAAATTCACCATTGCACGGAAAAGTTTGAGGAATCCTCTGCGAAGACTGATGTCAAACGTACCCTTCGCGGTGGAAAAAAACTGCTGCTAAAACTCTGTCCGACTGCCACCAAGGTATTTTTTTAGTTAATTTATAAAAAGCATGTATCTTCTTGGCCTAGTTTTCATAACGTCGTTGCTTCTGTTAGTTTGCGTTGCTGATAGTAGTTCCTTGTAGTTTTTTTTTTTTTTTTTATATATAATTATTTTCATAGCTTGAGAACATGAGTTACTCTGATTAGTGCCAGGCTCAACTTGGTGCTTGTTTGTGTTCAATAAAGATGTTTAAATTTTATTCTAGGGCAAAGGCACAATTTCTTTATCAAAATTTAGATAATTCATATATAGGGAATTTACAAATTCTCCTAATGTTGTCTTCCACATGAAATTCCAAATCCTCATGGCCAAAAGGCATTTATAAACGGCAAGAGGCCGGAATTTAGAGAATTCAAATGCATACTTGTAACTTTTCAGATGAGCATTTCTAAATGTCCAAGCAGAACACCCTAATATCAATATCAGAAACAGGGGCCACGATGTTATAAAGGAGAATTCTAATGGGGGCCAATGTCTACTCGAGTCAAGGGTCAATCCGTGGCATTGACCATCTACCATTTGTTTTTCCAGAGAAAACACATTAATTTGGGAAACGGATTCCCTGTTTGGTCCAAACAGGGAAGCCCTGTTTTGACCAATGAGGGGGTGCCACATGGGGTTGAGACTTGAGATATCACATTCTATTTCTTAAAAAAAATCACATCTCTTTAAAATATTTCTCTTCCCACGTGACACAACCCCCCCCCCCCCCCCCCCGAGTGGTCCAAACAGGGTTTCCTGTTTGGACCAAACAGGGGATCTGGATCCATTAATTTGCCTATCTCAGTCAACCTCTACCAACATCCGGAAAGATCTAGTTTTGTTGACTGATGGACAAAATTGCACATAATTTATAGTAAAAGGATAAAAGTTTCCTCAAAACTGATCCCCATGCAGTTAACATTTCTGATTGCCACATGGTCATATGCTAATCATGAGTATGTGGGGGGTGGAAAAATCTTAATGTAATCGAATAGTACGCAAGGTATCAACTCCAATACATCTTTCTAACCCTTGAATCTATGCGCCTCAAACTTAGTGATTTTAAAAGGCATTTTCTTTTTCATTTCAATTCAACATTACATGAGCAGAGTATCAAATCTGCATTGTGGCAATTCACAGGATTTAGTGAATGTGGGGACGTTGGAATGATTGGCATGATCCCATGTGGGCTCCACAAAACTCCCTCTCATGGTTGCCTTCTGTGGTTGTCAATTCTCTACAATAGGGCGCCACCAACTAAAATCCTACGCCTTAAAAAAGAGACTTTTATTCATCTCCATCCTAATGTACCAAAACGGTTTCATGACTTTTCAACATAGACAAATGATTGTGAAAAATCAGAAATAAGAAAATATGGTTCCGAACTCAATCACGATCATTTTCGAGGAAGTAACTTCATGACCTGCAATTCCAAGACGTCGAACATGACCAGAGAATTTTTTTTTTTTGCAGGGTATGAGGAACTCTAGCATTGGCATTTTTATGACCATCTCCCTATCTCCATATTCTCACATGTGAAGCAATGGGTATCAACAATATAGCAAAGATTGCAGATACAGTTGCTTTTCTTCTCTTTGCTAACCTCTGTTACATGCAAACTTGCACTGCAATTGGCACCATCTTAGCAACAAATAATACAATTAAAGATGGAGACACCCTTGTTTCAGGAGGAGGAGACTTTGCTCTAGGATTCTTCAGCCCTCAAAATTCAACCAACTGCTACGTTGGAATTTGGTATAACAAGATTAGGCCAGAGACCATTGTATGGGTTGCAAACAGAGACACCCCACTTGCAGATTCCTCCGGAATTTTAACTATAGATGTGAACGGAGACTTGCTGATCTTGGATGGCAGAGGAGGCACTGTTTGGTCTACAAACATCTCAATCTTGGCGAAGATCGCCCACGCTGAGCTCCTGGACACAGGAAATCTTCAGTTGAGATAAGTAGATTCATACAACAACACAAGAAGAGTCTTGTGGGAGAGCTTCAATTACACTTCAGACACCTTCCTTCCAACCATGAAACTCTATTCAGTTGAAGTCCTGTAGGGGGGAGGTAGGTTGGCTAGGTTCTATTCCGGGTTGGAACATGAAGGTATTGGCCAACAGTGCCTTAAAAAATAGGTTAGACAAGGTAGCATCGGAGGGTTGATTGAGATTATGAAAAATACGAAAGCTCGTCATTAAGATGTGGTGATGTATTTTCAAACATTCATATCTTGATTGAGGAAATGTATGTTCTAGTGATTTTTTCCTTAAATCATGCTTCATTTTGGGCTTGGGTAACCAATTTGTGTCCAGTTAATTACTTGGTGCATAAGGTCATTTTCTTTGTAGATGTAACTAAATCTGCTTGTGTCATGCCTGTTGCTATATCCACGAATCTGGACGAGACTAAGAACTAGTCAAACAAACGATTCCGGAACCCCAGTTTTGTTGAATCAGGGGATCACTATTTCGACCTATCCCCATATGCCATGTGTACAAAATGAAAGGCAGCATTGTACTTGCTCAAACTTCCTTGAAATGAAAAAAATAAGAAAAGAAGGTCTTTTATACAAATACATAAAACTGTTTAACATTCTCTCCACACCTGCACCTCCTCCTCCGGCCGCATCTCTCGTCATACCGGTTGGGACCGGAACGATCAAGAGGATAACACTGGTCACGAGCAGCGGCTTCATCGCCGCGTCCGCCAGAGTTGCAAATGCCATTTTTTAGCGCCCTCCACTAACCGCAACGGAAAATGGGCCAAAAATGCATTTTTGTTCTCCATCCACTTATCTTCTACACAAACATAAACATATGGCTGGCATGCAACTAATATTCAAATTAGACTAAAACAGAGCCAACTGAAATGGAAAAAAAAAAAAAAATTGCCTTCTCTCATTCGGGTTTTTTCACATTAAAAGTAGTGGTGATTTTTATTCAATTCTTGGGAGGAGGGAAGAAGACTAGACTAGAACAGAGCCAACTGAAAAGGAAAAAAAAAGCCTTCTCTCTTTCGGGTTTATTCATAATAAAATTAGTGGTGATTTTTTTTCACTTGTTGGGAGGAGGGAAGAAGATGGCATCACTAGTTCTTTTAGACCAAAAAAGCTTCTCCAAGTTTGGGTTCACATTGAAGGAAGCTTCTCCACCCATAAACACTGCTATAAACCCACCATCTATTCCATCTCCCCTCATTCACAACCTGCTGATCTTTTCATCCAGACCTACCGCACCGTCTTCCATGGCTTCTCTGATCCTCTCACTCCAACCGATGCATGATCCGAATTGGGTATTGGGTTATCGAAATTTGAGGATTTGGTTGGGAAGAAGCACGTTTTGGGATTATTTTTTTCTGTACGGTAACCAAGAGTCATCAATTTCTCCCCCCTTCACCCAAGTTGGTTATTTTATCCAAACATTCTCCTTATTACATTTTTTTTATTTGCGATGTCACAACAAATATTGCGATACCGCAAGTTTTTAAGCTGCGATACCGCAATTTTTGTTGTCATATCGCAATTTATATTGCGATAGCACAACTCTTAAAACCCTTTTCATCTTTTATCCCTCGTTGTTTCGACTATTCATCACTTTCACCTCTCGTAACACTCTCCCCCAGCCGTTTTCACCATCCTCCTCCCTCGTCAACCTATTTGCAAACACGCAAGGCACCCAACGTCCTTTCAACGTCGATGAAGCATCATCGTCTCCATTGTCTACATCGACTAGATTTTGGCCACCAATGCTTCGCAATCTGGGCGTTCCCAAGCTTGGTGTTGTTGCAGGCGCCCCTGTTGAACCGGGTAATCCATTTTCCCTCTCTTTTTTAGCGAGTTCTAGTCTTATCTTTTCTTTGTTTTAATAGAGCATCTGTTGTTTGGTGACCCATCTTCAGAAAGCATTTCCTTTGCCAGGGTAATTTACCTGCACTTAATCCCCTGCTCGGTCTTCTCCTTAAAAGCGGAATAACAATTGTAAGAAAAAGACCTCATTCTCAATCCTCCGGAAGCCACGTCAACAGTTGGATCAACGTCAATATTTTCTACATTATCTCGTCCATTCAAAAACCTAACACCCATTCTCTCCATTTTCCTCCCTTTCTCAAGTAACGCCCCTCTTTTTTATGATCTATTCTTTTTTACCTTATATTTATTTAATTTTTTTATTAAGTTTTTTTAGGTTTCTATTTTCTAAGTTTATTACAAGTTGCAAGTTGCCAATTGCAGAGAGGATTGCTTTATGAATTTATGATCTTCTTTCGCCTCATGGCATGAATTTATAATCTTTTTTTATTATATCAACAATCGGATGTTCATCAAAAAGTCCCAAAAGAAGAAAAAAGTTTATACAAAATGTTCATCACTGTTAATATATATACAAAATGTTTCGAATGTTTCTACAAGTGGAATTCCTTGTATCCTAACTACCTTCAAAAGACATAAAAGAAGAAAAAAATAATAAAATAAATAAGAGAGAGATAAATACAATGTGGGAAACATGGAATGAATACCATAGACAAAGATGTGGCAGAATATTCACTTGCTATATATGACAATGGCCTGAGGTTGACTTGTAGAGAATGTAGCAGGAGATCACTTGTTATATATGCCAGTGCATCCCACCTTAACTTGCAGAGAATGGAAGCAAGAGAACTCAGTCCAGAGACGAAAGCAACAGAACGGAAACAAATTATTTGCGGTATCGCAACTTAATAACTTACTGTATCGCAACATAAATTGTGATATCGCAACATTTGTTATGATATCGCATTTACAAAAAATTCTTTTGACCAGCGTAGGATACGGACTTTACGGAAAACGTCTAAGTAAAACAGCCAACTTTAGTGAAAGGGGGAGGAATAGATGACTTTTGGTCACCGTACAAAAAAATATATATCCTTTTTTTTTTATCCCCATATTTGGGATGGATTGATATTGCTGAAATTTGGTATTGGGAGTCGGTTTTTCCATTTTTGTTTTGAATGATTTGATGAGAATATGTCCTCTATGTGCTTTACTTTTGTTGTTATTGAATTGGGGTCGTGGCAAAAACCTCTCTTTTTTCCTTACATGTTTGGAGAAATAGAGATTTGGGGCAAAACCTCTTGGTCGGTTTTCCTCTTCCGAATTCATATCTTATTTTGTTGTAGTTGTCGAGAGATTGCTTGTATTGCAGATTACGAAGGAAACCCATCGGTCGATTTGGGAAAATTCTTTATTTATATTTTTTTCGTTCTTCATTTTCATAGAGCCAAATCTCAAATTTCGGGAGGTTTTAAAGAATTTCTTTCTGTTTCTTCTCAAATTGTCTGAGTACCGATCACCGTGCGACTCCGACAGACACGACACAAACACGGCGTCGATCCTGTTGGAGCCATGGAAGGTTGTGGTTGATGAACCCACTGCTGAAGAGGGTGCAAGAGCACCATGGAAGGTTCGTTCTGATTGTACCGATCCTGTGGTAGAAAACTAAAATGATAAGGAGAGAGGAAATGGAAGAGACTGTGAAACAATTTATGGATTTGTAAAAGAGACCCTCCTTTTTTTTTCTTTTCTTTTCTTCATTCCAAAGAAGTAGTTGGGGAAACGGATCCCCTGTTAAACCTTGTTTGTACCACTCACGGATTGCCACATGGGAGAGAGATGTCAAATCAATGACATCCTTTCTCCTATAAAAAATTTCTTTCTCATGCGGCACCCCTTTTCTATTTACACCAAACAGGAGATCCTTCTCTGTAGTTGATAGAGTACACTACGACATTTTATCTAGGTGGCAGCAAGGGATAGGCCGAAACAGGGGAATACTATTTGAACCAATCCCCAAATGCCACCTGGACAAAATGCAACGCCACTCTCAATTTCTAAGAATGAAAAAAAAATAGAAAAGAAAAGAAAATAAGAGGGTGTTTCTTACAGATACCGGAAAAAAAGTCCCATAGTCTTCTCCGGGGAAACCCGGCCAAAATTTGACTATGGTTGTTGTAATTGCTATCTAATTTTAGCATCTTAAAGGGTTAGGATTTATCATCAAAGACACTTTTATTTAAGTGGATCATCCCCAATGGACCCACGAAACCAATGTTTTGAACAACATAAGCCCCAGTAGTGAAAAGTAAATTTCAAGACCAAAACTCTTGTCACGGTCCAATAGCCATCCTTGTAAATTACTTTACAAAAGATGAGCAATTCCACAAAAATATGTGGATATAGGGCAGGAACTGTAGGGGGCAGGTAAAGAGAAGATCGTGGTGGTCTTTTCCTTTCGGCTGTCTCTCTTTCTTGGGCATTGAATGGAGGGCGTTCACTGCCTATACGAAACCTTTACCAGAACCCATAAATGCACCACCGCACTAACCCTGGTTAAACTGCAGTTAGGGCACTCTCTCTCGTCTCTCCCCAACACTCACCTTGGGGGACCACGGATTTATGGTGACCTGACAGTAATTGCTTCTTTAAAGCTGGGTAGGTGTAGGACACCGAAGCGATTGCGGACCCTCTGCTGCAGAGTGCACTACAGCCTTCTTTTTTTCAATTTTTTTTTTCAATAGGGGCACATTATGTTGGCATGTTTGAACATGATCCAATGATTTTGTCTCATAATTAATTTGATTGGATGTTATCACGGAATACTAGCAGTTAAACAGGCACTTAAGAATTTAGTATCATCATCCATACATTGCAAGGCTCACAGTTAGGAATTCAGACCGGTGTCAAAAGTTGCTACAATTTAATGGAATACATGGGCCATTTTGGTAATTTTATTTATAAAGTCAAGTAAAATTAAGTCAATTTAAACATCTCATCAAAAACACATTTTACCAAAATTCCATCCATCTTTTCCCAAAAAAGTAAAAAAGCAACCGCCTTTACTCACTAAAAGACAAAAATACTCCACTTTTCAATACAAAAAGTCAAAAAGATTTCATAACAAACAACTAAAAATAAAATACAATCATAGCCCACTTATATTTTATTCTTTCTTCAAAATCAACTTTACTTCACTTGACTCAATTAGTAGAGTTACCAAACGGGCCGACCACTCATAATTTTACAAGTAGAGTAATGTGGAAACAGAATACTCACATAGTCCACTATGAACACCGATAATGATAGGTCACACAACAAATGGCACATGAATAAAACCCTTGTGTTGTGGTTCTCAGATCCTAACCATCAATTGTTTAAATGGAAAAAGGTCAAGTGAACCCCCCACATAATTGTGGGGTCTAACATTGTAAATTTCCCTAGCATCAGACAACCCCCACCTCCGCCGGGAAAGTTCCGCTTACGGTTGGATCGAACTACAACGTTGTCAGGGCAAAATTTGAGAATTACATCAGACAACCCCAAATGAAAATCAAGGCAAAAACAGACAGAAAAAACAGTAGCACACCTGATGAAACTCCAATCAAAGTAACCCAATTGCACAATTTGAAAAAGGAAACAATTTTATAAAAATTTCAAGATGGGTTCTGGGTAAATCAAAACACATACTAGATCAAAGGGAAAATTACCACATCCAAGGCCGAAATGGGTTCTGGTGGGCCAGCTTTTCCGCTCCAAATCGAGCTGAGAAAGAAAGGGGTTGGACCAATCGATGGGTGCCACATGGAAGGAGCAGGCAGAGATGTTAAATCAATGACATCTCATCTCCTCTAAAAAGAATTTTCCTTCATGATCATATTGTAAGTCAATGCCGGTCGTTCCTGCCTCGCCTCACACTTTCAGATACAACCGTGCCTCTTTATGCATCACTACCTTATAAAACCATCCCATCTTCCAAGCTCTATTTCTCTTCAGTCAGTTTGTGCTGTTCATTGCAGTTTTCATTTTCAATGTCACAGAATATTTTACTCTCATCAGCATCAGGCTCCACCAGGTACTTGGTCTGCATTCAATACATATTTTTAAATTTTATTTTCGGGCTTAAAGTCATTGGTTTTTGGATTATAATTTTGCGAGTTAAAATCAATTTTGTTAATAAGCTATCCATTTAAAAAAAAAAAAATTGGCTTTTTCAAAACCACCCCCCACCCCCTAAAAAAAAGATCTTTTTTAATATCTAATGGCCCCCTCTGAAAAGTTTTCAAGTTTCGCCGCTATATTGGCTACTCTGAACACGATCTCCTCTCTTCCGAAAACATGGGTTGAGCAGAGTGACTCAAAGGTTGACCCACTTGGGTTTTCCAACCTTGCTCAAAATCTTGTCGAGCAAATATATGGGCTGACCGAGTACTTGGTCGGGCTTGGTCCAACTTGTCTGCAGTCTGGATGATCCTATGTGGACCCTAGGGTGGAATTTCAGAAAGAAGTGTTACACAGTACCTCCTAATAGCTTCTACAAAAGGAGGATCCTAAGTGGACCCTAGGATTGAATTTCAGAAAGAAGTGTTCCACAGTACCTCCTAATAGCTTCTAAAAAGGGTCTGATTCTAATTTGCCAATCTTAATCTCAGTCAACCAGAATGAACATCAGTCAAATTCTAGTTTTGACCGTTTGATAAATTTTATCGCAATATATGGGAAAGGGCAAAAAGTTTCCTCAAAACCAAACCTGAGTTAAACTAAACCCAAGTTTCCCCAAAACCAAACCTCAGTTGGACTAAACGCATGGCATTAACATTGGTCAAATTGATTCTACTCTTTCCTTTTCTTAGCCTATATATTTCTCATAAGGTCGTAGCTTCTGTCAGTTTTTGTCGTTGATAGTTCCTTGCAGTTTTTCATTTTCATAGTATGCGAATATGGGTTGCTCCTCTAATCAGCGCCAGGCTCCACCAGGTACTTGGTTTGTGTTCGTTTTACGGCTTAAAGTTATTAGTTTACGAATTATATTTTTGCAAGTTAAGATCAACACCGCAAAAAATGTGATTTTTAGTGGTGAAAAGAAAAAAAAAGGTATTAGCAGTGGTTTAATGAGAGAGAAAATTATTCTCTACATCCATTGAGAGATTTTTCTGAAGGGCTGTTCTAGAAGGTTGTTGTTGCTTCTACTCTCTCGTAGAAGATAGTTTATCTTGGCTGACAATGTGCTAGGAGATCAAGGAGAACAATGCACAGTGGATGTTGTGCAAGAACAACTATAGTCCTTAGGTCGAAGAAAAGACTGAGGGAAATGAGCTGTGAGTATGTCTTGTAACTTTTAGTGAGTTCTTGATTTTTGGTTCATGGTTTTTCTCCCTGGATAAGGTTTCCACGTTAAATATTATGTCTACCTTCTTGTAGTCTGTGATTAGCAGATTACTAGTTCTATCCTGTTTATTTGGTTTTGTCCGTTGTATGTTGATTGGTTAAATTAGAACTAGTATGCATTCTGGTGACCCCAAGAACTTTCAATTGGTATTAGAGCATGAGATTTTCCCGAATTTTATGTGCCATCCGATCGATTGCACAGACCATCCGATAGATCGAACCTAGAGATAACCGGCGTATGTCAGTCCTCCGATCGATCAAAGCTTCTCTCCGATCGATCGAACCTTGGTGATTTGCTCGGTCTTAACTTTTCTTCGGTTTAGCTCTTCCGGCAACACAACCACAGTCCATTCTAAACTAAATCAGAAAATACAACTCAATGGATACAGATTATGTCCAACCCAAGAATTAGCTAACATAAAAATGCTAACACTCACAATTCAACCAACCGCTACGTTGGGATTTGGTACAACAAGATTAGTCCAGAGACAATTGTATGGGTTTGTGTTTGATAAAGATTTTTAAATTTTATTCTAGGGCATAGGCCCAGTTTCTTTATCAAAATTTAGAGAATTCATATATAGAAAATTTTCAAATTCTCCTAATGTTGCCTTCCACATGGAATTCCAAAATTCTCATGGCCAAAAGGCATTTATAAAAGCCAAGATGTTGGAATTTAGATAATTCAAATGCATATTTATAACTTTTCAAGTGAGCATTTCTAAATCCCAAGGGGAACACCCTAATATCAATATCAGAAACACCCAACAATACCACAAGTTCCTATGATGAATTCTACTAAAGCAATAAGCCCTTAAACCATTAGTTTTTAAATTATATTTTTGCTGAGTCAAACTAGTTTTGTTAGATGATGTTTTACAGAGGTGTACTCAGGATATCTTGGTGAGGGGGCCACGATGTTATAAAGGAGAATTCTAAGGGAGGCCAATATCTACACAATATATCAATTCCAATAGATCATTCTGACCCTTAAATCTAGGCGGGTCGTTGTTTGAAAAATCTATGCAATATATTAATTCCAATAGATCATGCTAACCTTTAAATCTATGCGCTTCAAATTTAGTGATTTTAAAAGGCATTTTCTTTTTCGTTTCAATTCAACATTACATGAGAGGATCAAATCCGCATTGTGGCAATTAACAGGATTTAGAGAATGTGGGGAGGTTGGAATGATTTACATTACCCCATGTGGGCTCCACAAAACTCCCTCTCATGGTTGCCTCCTGTCGTTGTCAATTCTCTACAATAGGGCCCCACCAACTAAGCCTACGCCTTTAAAAAAGACTTTCATTCATCTAGATCCTAATGTTACCAAAACGGTTTCATGTCTTTTCGACAGAGACAAATCATTGTCAGAACTCACAGAAATTAGAACATGTGGTTCCAAAGTCAATCACAATCATTTTCAACATAGTCAAATCATTGTCAGAAGTCGAAAAAATTAAAAAATATGGTTCCTAAGTCAATCACAATCATTTTCAGGGAAGTAATTTCATTACCTACAATTCCTGTTAGAAAATAAAGAAGAAAGTAGAATTATTTCTGATAACTATTCTTCATTTTACTCTGTTTCTTAACATAAGTACATATATGGCTCATACAAAATGACTCTTGACTCTCCAAATACAGTCACCTAAATTCAGTTACATTCTCACCCATTAACTCATAACTGCACACACACATTACCACTCATTAACATCCATTACAGCACAAATATTAACACCCATTAACATCCATAACAACACAAACATTAACACCCATTAACACACGACTCCTTTCTAAGAATTTGTTTATTTTTCAACACCCCCTCTTAAACCAAATTCACTTCCAGAAATTACTCCAATCATATCCTTCAATTTGTTGAAAACATCTGCTTTGAAGGGTTTTGTGAAAATATCAGCAACCTGATCTTGAGTCTTGACTGAGATTAGCTCAACTTCCTTGTTCTTCACATGCTCTCGAATGAAATGAAAATGAGTATCAATGTACTTACTCCTTTCATGCATCACAGGATTCTTTGCAAGTGCAATAGCAGACTTATTGTCAACATAGATTCTTGTAGGTTCTTGAAGTTCATTGAGAAGCTTCCTTAACCAAATCGCATGACATACAGCAGTTGATGCAGCGACATATTCAGCTTCACATGTAGAAAGAGTAACAATAGGCTGCTTCTTTGACAACCAAGTAAAAGCTGTTTCTCCTAGGTAGAAAATAAAACCTGTAGTGCTCTTTCTATCATCCACATCTCCACCCCAATCACTGTCAGAATAACCTTCAAGATGAAAATCTCCATGAGAAGAATAAAACAACCCATGATTAATTGTACCTTTGATGTAACGAAGAATTCTCTTGGCCGCCTGCATATGTGAAGATCTTGGTTCCTCCATGTAACGGCTTATTAGCCCAACTCCATATAGTATATCTGGCCTGGTACAAGTTAGATAACGAAGACTTCCTACTAAGCTCTTGAAAATAGTAGGATCCTCTCTCTCTCCATCGCCATACTTTGTTAGTTTGAGTCCACTCAACAGGTGTTGAAACCGGATTGCATCTATCCATCTTGAACTTCTTGAGAATATCTCTTGCATAACCTTCTTGTGTGATGAAAATTCCTTCATCCATCTGCTTCACTTCGATGCCGAGGAAATAAGACATAAGACCAATGTCTGTCATTTCAAACTCTTGAACCATAGTGTCCTTGAACATGCTTGGATTGTTTCCTGTAAAAGTCAAATCATCCACATACAAGCAAACAAATAATACATCTCCATTGTTAGACTTTTTTGAAAAAACAGCATGTTCATATGGACATTTGACAAATCCATTCTCTTCAAGATACTGATTTATTCTACTGTTCCATGCCCGCGGAGCCTGCTTTAACCCATAAAGGGCTTTCTTTAATTTCAGCACCTTGTCTTCACTACCAGCTTTGACAAACCCTTGAGGTTGTTCAACATAAACCTCTTCTTCAAGATATCCATTCAAAAATGCTGATTTGACATCCATTTGTGAAATTTTCCATTTGTTTAGTGCTGCTAGAGAAACCAACAATCTCACCGTCTCAAGACGAGCAACAGGAGTAAAAACTTCATCATAATCTATTCCGGGTTTCTGGCTATAACCCTTTGCAACAAGTCTTGCTTTATACCTTTCAATTTTCCCTGTAGCATTCTTCTTTGCCTTGTACACCCATTTAACTCCAATGGCTTTTTGTCCTCCTGGAAGATCAACAAGCTCCCATGTTTTGTTCTTCTCAATTGACTGAATCTCTTCATCCATAGCTTCTTTCCATTTTTTTTCATGAACAGCATCTTCAAACACTATGGCTTCACTGTCTGCAAGTAAACATAATAATGTTAAGTCATATTGTTCTTCTGTTGCCTCATAAAGATCCTGTAAACTCCTCACACCTCTTGGTCCCACACTTGAACTTGACTCTTCAAGATATGATGAAGAATTTGGAGATCGTGAGCTTAATGCATCTTGATTTGGTGTTGCTCGAGTTTGGGGAGAAGGAGATTGTGATTCTCGAACTCCTTGGTGTTCTCTTTCTTCATCATCAAATAGGGGAAAGAAATCATAAATTTCTTCTTCTGGAATATTCCAATCCCATGAAGCTCTCTCATCGAACTCCACATCTCTACTTATTATCAACTTCTTCATAATGGGGTCATAAAGCTTGTAACCTTTTGTTCGTGCATCATAGCCAATAAAAACATACTTGGCACTTTTGTCATCAAGCTTTGATCTTTTCTGATCTGGCACATGTGCATAAGCTATGCTTCCGAAGACTCGCAGATGTGAAATACCTGGCTTTATTCCACTCCATGCTTCAATTGGTGTTTTGTTCCACACATTTCTAGTTGGACAACGATTCAGCAAGTATGTAGCACAGTCGACTGCTTCTGCCCATAACTCTTTTGCCATCTTCTTGCTTTTCAACATACTTCGTGCCATGTTCATGATGGTTCGATTTCTTCTTTCTGCAACACCGTTCTGCTGAGGTGTATATGAAGCTGTCAAAGGATGTCAAATTCCATTTTCTTCACAAAATTCTTCAAACTCATTTGATGTGAACTCGCCGCCTCTATCAGATCTTAGAGCCACAATTTCAAATCCACTTTCTTTCTCAACAAGTGCTTTAAATTTCTTAAAAGTTTTAAACACTTCAGATTTCTCTTTTAAAAAATACACCCATGTTTTTCTACTAAAATCATCAACAAATATTAAAAAATACCTATTTTTACCAAATGAGGTGGGAGTGATGGGACCACACACATCAGTGTGAACTAGCTCTAGTGGGTTCTTGGCTCTGTTTGACGCTTCTTGTGGAAAACTCTTTCTTGGATGCTTACCAAGCAAACACCCTTCACATAACTATTCTGGATGATTAATCGAAGGCAATCCCTTCACCATTCTTTTATTGGACAACAGCTTCAACCCACCAAAATTCAAGTGGCCATATCTCATATGCCACAGCCACGAAGTGTCTTTCACACATGCTTTGAAGCACTTCAAAACATCATTCTGAATTTTCAAGTGAAACATTCGATTTCTTGACATAGCTAACTGGGCAATTAAATTTCCTTTGTGGTCTCTTATTGAAAGCTTCCCATCTTTCATATGTATTTCATAACCCTTTTCTAAGAGTTGTCCCAAGCTTAGAATATCACTCTTCATATCAGGTACATAATAAACATCAGAAATGAATTGATGATCACCATTTTTCAATTGAATTAGAATATTACCTTTGCCTTTCACTGCAATTTTTGATCCATCTCCAAATGTGACATTGCCATGCACTGATTCATCAAGTTATACAAACAAAGTTTTCTTACCAGTCATGTGATTGCTCGCTGCAGTATCAAGATACCACTTACTTGGCTCACTGCCTCCTTCTCCATGGTATGCCAGTAATACAGTGGAGTCAACCTCTGTTATCTTCTCAACAAAATTAGCCTTCTCTTCATTATTTCCTTCCCTTCTGCATTCTGTTGAATAATGACCAAATTTGTTGCAATTATAGCACTGAATATGAGCCTTACACTCCCACGCTTCATGCCCAAACTTATTACAGCTGTAGCACTGCCTTTGTGATTTATCTCGAGGGCTTTGAAAATTTCCTCTGCCATGCCCTCTAATATTATGCCCATCTTGCTTCTTTTCATCATAACCTGAGGTGTTAAAACCTCTTCCTCTTCCTCAACCTCTGCCTCTTCCTTGACCACGTCCACGTCCACGTCCTCTACCTCTTTGGATGTGGTTGCTGGAGCCATCACCCTCTTTTGTTAATGACAGCTTTGATTGCATCACTTGCTCAAGAGATGATTCACGCTCCTTCTTCTTAAGAAGCCTTTCTTCATGTACCTTTAACGAACCCATCAGTTCATCGATTGCCATAGTATCCAAATCTTTGGACTCTTCTATAGCCACGACTATGTAATCAAACTTCGAATCAAGGGATCGAAGAATTTTCTCCACAACCCGCACATCTTCCATATTTTCACCATTTCTTCTAAGTTGATTCACTACAGCTTGAACCCTTGAAAAGTAGTCAGAAATGGGTACTGATTCTTTCATATGCAGGGACTCAAACTCACTTCTAAGAGTTTGAAGACGCACCTTCTTCACCTTGAGTGCTCCCTTGAAGAAACTTTGAAGTGAATCCCACGCCTGCTTCGAGTTTGTGGAACTTGAAATCTTCTCAAAGGCAGACTCATCCACTGATTGATAGATGAGAAAAAGTGCCTCTTATCTTTCTTTCTAGCATCTTTTAAAATTGTGATTTGATTCTGTATCAGATTACCTTCATTTTCTGGTTCATCATAACCACTTTCGATGATGTCCCATGCATCTTGCGATCCTAGCAATGCCTTCATTTGAATACTCCAATTCTCATAGTTCTCCTTTGTGAGACGAGGAAGTTGAAATGGCACCATACCATTAGCCATTTTTCTTCACCGAATCTCTGATACCACTTTGTTAGAAAATAAAGAAGAAAGTAGAATTATTTCTGATAACTATTCTTCATTTTACTCTGTTTCTTAACATAAGTACATATATGGCTCATACAAAATGACTCTTGACTCTCCAAATACAGTCACCTAAATTCAGTTACATTCTCACCCATTAACTCATAACTGCACACACACATTACCACTCATTAACATCCATAACAGCACAAATATTAACACCCATTAACATCCATAACAGCACAAACATTAACACCCATTAACACACGACTCCTTTCTAAGAATTTGTTTATTTTTCAACAATTCCAAGACTCCGAACATGACCAAAGATTTTTTTTTATTTTTTATTTTGCAGGTTATGAGCAATTCTAGCATTGGCATTTTTATCATGACTATCTCTCTGTATCCTTATTCTCACATGTGAAGGAATGGGTATCAACAATATAGCATAGATAGCAGCGACAGTTGCTTTTCTTCTCTTTGCTAACCTCTGTTACATGCAAACTTGCGCTGCAATCGGCACCATCTTAGCAACAAACAATACAATTAAAGATGGAGACGCTCTTGTTTCAGGCGGAGGAGACTTTGCTCTAGGATTCTTCAGCCCTCAAAATTTAACCAACCGCTACGTCGGAATTTGGTATAACAAGATTAGGCCAGAGACCATTGTATGGGTTGCTAACAGAGACACCCCACTTGCAGATTCCTCAGGAATTATAACGATAGATGTGAACGGAGACTTGGTGATCTTGGATGGGAGAGGAGGTGCTATTTGGTCTACAAACATCTCAACCTCGGCGAAAATTTCCCACGCTGTGCTCCTGGGCACAGGAAATCTTCAGTTGAGAGAAGTAGATTCAGACAACAACACAAGAAGAGTCTTGTGGGAGAGCTTCAATTACACTTCAGACACCTTCCTTCCAACCATGAAACTCTATTCAGTTGAAGTCCTGTAGGGGGGAGGTAGGTTGGCTAGGTTTTATTCCGGGTTGGAACATGAAGGTATTGGCCAACAGTGCCTTAAAAAATAGGTTAGACAAGGTAGCATCGGAGGGTTGATTGAGATTATGAAAAATACGAAAGCTCGTCATTAAGATGTGGCGATGTATTTTCAAACATTCATATCTTGATTGAGGAAATGTATGTTCTAGTGATTTTTTCCTTAAATCATGCTTCATTTTGGGCTTGGGTAACCAATTTGTGTCCAGTTAATTACTTGGTGCATAAGGTCATTTTCTTTGTAGATGTAACTAAATCTGCTTGTGTCATGCCTGTTGCCATATCCACGAATCTGGACGAGACTAAGAACTAGTCAAACAAACGATTCCGGAACCCCAGTTTTGTTGAATCAGGGGATCACTATTTCGACCTATCTCCATATGCCATGTGTACAAAATGAAAGGGCAGCATTGTACTTGCTCAAACTTCCTTGAAATGAAAAAAAATAAGAAAAGAAGGTCTTTTATACAAATACATAAAACTGTTTAACATCCTCTCCACACTTGCAACTCCTCCTCCTTCGGCCGCATTTCTCGTCACGCCGGCCTAAAGACGAAAGCAACGGAACGGAAACAAATTATAAGCAAAAATGCATTTCTTAACTTGTAACGTAACGCTTTTTGCGATATCACAACATAAATTGTGGTATTGCAACATAAATTGTGATATCACAACATTTGTTATGATATCGCAAATAAAAAATAAAAAAAAAGGGGCTTTTGGTCAACGTAGGATACGGACTGTACAGAGAACGTCTAGATAAAACGGCCAACTTTAGTGAAAGGGAGATGAATTGTTGACTTTGGGTTACTGCAGAGAAAAAATATCCCTTTTTTTATCCACATATTGGGATAGATTGATATTGCTGAAATTCGGTATTGGGAGTCGGTTTTTTCATTTTTATTTTGAATGATTTGAGGAGAAGATGTCCTCTTTGTGCTTTACTTTTGTTGTTATTGAATTGGGGTCGTGGCAAAAACCTCTCTTTTTTCCTTACATGTTTGGAGAAATCGAGATTTGGGGCAAAACCTCTTGGTCAGTTTTCCTCTTCCGAACTCATATCTTCTTTTACTGTAGTTGTCGAGAGATTGCTTGTATTGCAGATTACGAAGGAAACTCATCCGTCGATTTGGGAAAATTCTTTATTTTTATTTTTTACGTTCTTCATTTTCATAGAACCAAATCTCAAATTTCGGGGGGTTTTACTAAAATTCTTTCTGTTACTTCTCAAATTGTCTGAGTAGGAGAGAGGAAATGGAAGAGGCCGTGAAACAATTTTCGGATTTGTAAGATAGACCCTCCTTTTTTTTTCCTTTTCCGGATTTGTAAAATAGACCCTCCTTTTTTTTTCCTTTTCTTTTCTTCATTCCAAGGGGAAACGGATCACCCGTTAAACCTTGTTTGGACCTTTTTTCTTTTCTTCATTCCAAAGGAGTAGTTGGGAAAATGGATCCCCTGTGAAACTTTGTTTGGACCACCCACGCAGTGCCACATGAGAGAGATATCAAATCAATGACATCTCATCTCCTAAAAAAGGAAACGGATCCCCTGTTTGGACCAATCGGGGGTGCCACATGGAGTTGAGATGTTACATCTCATTTCTTAAAAAAAATCACGTCTCTTTAGAAAAATTTCTCTTCCCATGTGGCACCCCGTGAGTGGTCCAAACAGGGGATCTGGATCCCCTAAAAAAAATTCTTTATCATGTGGCACCCATTCCCTATTTGGACCAAACAGGAGATCCTTTTATATTGTTGTTAGAGTGCAATACGGCATTTTATCTAGGTGGCAGCAAGAGATAGGTTGAAATAGGGGAATACTGTTTGAACCAATCCCCAAATGCCAACTGGACAAAATGCCATGCCACTCACAATTTCTAAGAATGAAAAAAAAAAAAAATAAGAGGGTGTTTCTTACAAATACCGGAAAAAAACTCCCATCGTCTTCTCCGGGGAAACCCGGCCAAAAATTGACTGTGGTTGTTGTAATGGCTGTCTAATCTTATCATCTTAAAGGGTTAGGATTTATCATCACCAAAGACACTTTTATGTAAGTGGGTCATCCCCAATGGACCTATGAAATCAATGTTTTGAACAACAGAAGTAAGCCCCACAAGTGAAACGTGAATTTCAAGACCAAAACTCTTGTCACAATCCAGTAGGCATCCTTGTAAATTACTTTATAAAAGATGAGCAATTCCACAAAAATATGTGGATATAGGGCAGGGAAAAACTGTTGACTGTAGGGGGCAGGGAAAGAGAAGAGTGTGGTGGTCTTTTGCTTTCGGCTGTCTCTCTTTCTTGGGCATTGAATGGAGGGCGTTCAATGCCTTTACGACGCCTTTACCAGAACCCATAAATGCACCACCGCACTAACCCTGGTTAAACTGCAGTTAGGGCACTCTCTCTCGTCTCTCCCCAACTCTCACCTTGGTGGACACGGATTTATGGTGACTTCTTTAAAGCTGGCCTTGGTAGGTGCAGGACACCGAACCGAGTGCGGATCCTCTGCTGCAGAGTGCTCTTCAGCCTTCTTTTTTTCAATTTTTTTTTTCAACAAGGGCACATTATGTTGGCAAGTTTGAATAGCCATGGCCCATAACATGATCCAATGATTTTGTCTCATAATTAATTTGATTGGATGTTATCACACATTCAATTTATATGGAATACGTTAGCACCTAAACAGGCACTTAAGAATTTAGTATCATCATCCATACATTGCAAGGCTCACAGTTAGGAATTCAGACTGGTGTCAACAGTTGCCACAATTTAATGGAATACTTTAACTGTCTTGAGGACCACTCGGAATTTTAGAAGTAGGGTAATGAGGAAACAGAAATACTCACATAGTCCGAACACCTATAATGATAGGTCACACAACAAATGGCACATGAATAAAAACCCTTGTGGTTCTCGGATCCTAACCATCAATTGTTTAAATAGAAAAAGGTCAAGTGAACCCCCACATAATTGTGGGGTCTAACATTGTATATTTCCCTAGCATCAGACAACCCGCACCTCTGTCTGGGAAGTTCCGCTTACGATTGGATCGACCTACGACCTTGTCAGGGTAAAAATTGAGAATTACATCAGGTGGGAATTGAGATATCATTTCTTCACAGCCCCAAATGAAAATCAAGGCAAAAACAGACAGAGAAAACAGTGGCACACCTTATGAAACTCCAATCTGAGTAACCCAACTGCACAATTTGAAAAAAGAAACAATTTTTATTCAATTTTCAAGATGGGTTCTGGGTAAATCAAAACGCATACTATATCTAAGGGAATATTACCACATCCGAGGCCGAAATGGGTTCCTGTCTACGGGCTTTTCTGATCCGCATATGTCAAATCAATGACATCTCATCTCCTCCACAAACAAAATAAAAAAAAAAAAAAAGGAGAAAGGTCTCTCATAGAGGTCTTGTAAGGCCTCTAGTGCATCAACTTTTCCACTAACGCCTATAGTCCATACTGCTGGATATATTTCGGCGAGAGGTCCTACAAATGCTACATCAGATATTTACAGGACTGATTTGCCCTCCTTTCAACTGTTTAGGTATCTAATTTTGAATTTTAAAATTTCAAATCTTTTTTTCTCCCTGTCATTACAAGGTGGGTCAGGATGGTTGATTGGAGAAGATCATTGATTTCTGTTTTGGAACCGTGGCAAAGAACGCAGGGGATTCCTAACTCCTTGTCGAGGAAGACAACAGGAACAGAGAACTTGGATCCGGATTCACCCAGTACTGCTCTCGCTGGTATGCCGAACTCAGGGAAGACGAAAAATCGGTGTGCATATCTACAAGTGGGCCATCACTGTGCTCAAAATTGCAGAACAATCAAGAGGAAGAACAGTAGAACGGAAATAAAGAAGATCTAGACTCCTGTCCCATTGCTAGTGCTTGATGACGGTTTGCATGAGGAGCTCGGATTGGATCTCAAGTTTGGTTACTGAGATTTGCAGACCCATCGATCAGAGCAGACCAACCAGATCGAGGGGGGCCACACAGTCTGAACTTGCAAGAACAGAACTTCGTTCTGGACGTAGAAAATAGAGATAGTCTGTTACGGTTGGAAGAGGTGAATCGGAGAAGACATCCATTGTTCAGATCGGCTGTTGAACATATGGTGGACCATCACCATCGTCGAAGATCAAGATCATCAAATCCGGGTTTTCAAACTAAAACTCGCAAAGACCCAGATTACGGAGGATCCAAATTCGCCCATTGCCAAAGAAGAAGACAAGTTCTTCGTCGGTGCCGTTGTCTTGCTGGAACAAGAGAAGAGGATCACCACTGCCACCTCGCCGGAGCCCCGTGTTGAACTGCCTCTGCACCATCGCCAAAGAGGAAGGAGACGCAGGATCATTTCCGGTTCTTGTTATGGAACAGGAGAACGAGAGGAGGAAGAAGACGACCTAGAGGGTCGATTCTAGTCTTGGTCATGTCGGGTCAAGTGTGACCTGGTTTCAAAAGCCCAAAAGCAAATCTATGTGAGTTTTTGAAAAATTTATCTGTGTTTTTGGCAAATATATTTTAGTTCCTAACAAATTTAACCGACTTTTTGAAAAATTTATCTGAGTTTTTAATAAATTTATTTGAGTTTCTAACAAATTTATCATCATTTTGGAAATTTTAACTAAGTTTTTGAATAAGTCTTTTGGTGTGTTAGGCAATTTTATCTAAGTTTTGGAAAATCTATCTGAGTTTTTTCGAAAATTTATTTGCGTTTTTTTTAAAAATCTATTTGCTTTTTTTAATTTTATTTAGTCTTTCGAAATTTATTTGTGTCTTTTCAAATTTATTTATATTTTTTGAATTTTATTTGGATCTTTTAAAATTTATTTGCCTCTTTGAAAATTTATTTACATTTTCTGAAATTTATTCGGATCTTTTGAAATTTATTTCAGTCTTTTTAAATTATCTATGTTATTTTGAAATTTATTTCATTTTTTGAAATTTATTTGCATTTTTTAAATTCATTTCATTTTTTGAAATTTATTTGCATTTTTTTAATTTATTACATTTTTAGAAATTTATTTGACCATTATTAAATGGTAGTTGACCATTATTAATGGCTTATCCCACTAAACGTGGGAAATGATTTAAAAAAAGGGTAAATTAGACATTTTAGGTTTTTTAAATTTGAAAGAAGAACTTACAACACGATAAAAAAAGATTGTGGATCTAATGCAATAAAGTGGAATGTTCATAATATTGACTGACCTGAATATTGTAAGTCAATGCCGGTCGTTTCTGTCTCGCGTCACATGTCCAGAAACAACCGGGTCTATCACCACCTTATAAAACCATCCCATCCTCCATGTTCTATTTCTCTTCAGTCAGTTTGTGCTGTTCATTGCTGTTTTCATTTTCAATGTCACAGAATATTTTACTCTCATCAGCATCAGGCTCCACCAGGTACTTGGTTTGCTTTCAGTACATATTTTTAAATTTTATTTTAGGGCATAAAGTCATTTGTTTTTGGATTATAATTTTGCGAGTTGAAATTAATTTTGTTAGAACTATATAAAATTTCGATATTGGGCATTTTTATGAATTTTTATTGATAATCAGCTATCCCTTAAAGAAAAAAAAAACTGGTTTTTAACATTTGCTTCCCCCCACCCCCACCCCCAAAAATTTTTTTTTTTTTTCTTTTTTAATATATAATGGCCCCCTCAGAAAAATTTCCCAGTTCCGCCCCCATATTGGCTACTCTAAACATGATCTCCTCTCTTCCGAAAACATGGGTTGTCCCGAGTGACTCAAAGGTTGACCCACATGGGTTTTCCAACCTTGCTCAAAATCTTGTCGGGCAAATAATTGGGCCTATCTAGTACTTGGTCGGGCTTGGTCCAACTTGTCTGCAGTCTGGATGATCCTATGTGGACCCTAGGATGGAATTTCAGAAAGAAGTGTTACACAGTACCTCCTAATAGCTTCTACAAAGGATCTTATTCTAATTTGTCAATATTAATCTCAGTCAACCGGAATGAACAACAGTCAAATTCTAGTTTTGACCGTTTGATAAATTTTATCGCAACATATGGGAAAGGGCAAAAAGTTTCCTCAAAACCAAACCTGAGTTGACTAAACCCAAGTTTCCTCAAAACCTAACCTGAGTTGGACTAAACGCATGGCATTAACTTTGGTCAAATTGATCCTACTCTTTCCTTTGTCTAGTGGCATTAACATTTCTCTTTATGAAACCATATGTATCTTTCTTAGCCTATATATTTCTCATAAGGTTGTAGCTTCTGTCAGTTTGCGTCGTTGATAGTTCCTTGCAGTTTTTCATCTTCATAGTCTGCCAATATGGGTTGCTCCTCTGACCAGCGCCAGGCTCCACCAGGTACTTGGTTTGTGTTCGTTTTAGGACTTAAAGTGATTAGTTTACGAATTATATTTTAGCAAGATAAGATCAACACTGCAAAAAATGTGATTTTTAGCGGTGAAAAGAAAAAAAAAAGTATTAGCAATGGTTTAATGAGAGAAGAAATTATTCTCTAAAGACATTGAGAGATTGTTCTGAAGGGCTGCTCGAGAAAGTCGTTGTTGCTTCTACTCTCTCGTAGAAGATAGTTTATCTTGGCTGACAAGGTGCGAGGAGATCAAGGAGAACAATGCACAGTGGATGTCGTGTTAGTGAACAACTACAGTCCTTAAGTCGAGGAAAAGACTTGAGGGAAATGAGCTGTAAGTATGTCTTGTAACTGTTCGTGAATTCTTGATTTCTGGTTCGTGATTTTTCTCCCTGGATAAGGTTTCCACGTTAAATATTATGTCAGCCTTCTTGTGGTGTGTGATTAGTAGATTACTAGTTCTATCCTGTTTATTTGGTTTTGTCCGTTGTATGTTGATTGGTTAAATTAGAACTAGTATGCATTCTGGTAACCCCAAGAACTTTCAATTGGTATCAAAGTAGGAGACTTTTCCGAATTTTCTGTGCCATCTGATCGATCGCACAGAGCATCTAATCGGTCGAACCTAGAGATAACTGGTGCATGTCAGCCCTCCGATTGGTCAACGCTTCTGTCCAATCGATCGGACCTTGATGATTCGGTCAGTCTTCTATTTTCTTCGGTTCAGCTCTTCCGACAACTCAACCGCAATCTGTTCTAAATTAAATTCGAAAATACAACTCAATGTATTCAGAGTTATGTTCAACCCAGGAATTAGCTAACATAAAAATACTAACACTCACAATTCAACCAACCGCTACGTTGGGATTTGGTACAACAAGATTAGTCCAGAGACAATTGTATGGGTTTGTGTTCAGTAAAGATTTTTAAATTTTATTCTAGGGCATAGGCCCAGTTTCTTTATCAAGATTTAGAGAATTCATATATAGGAAATATACAAATTCTCCTAATGTTGTCTTCCACATGGAATTCCAAAATCCTCATGGCCAATAGGCATTTATAAAAGCCAAGATGTTGGAATTTAGAGAATTCAAATGCATATTTATAACTTTTAAGGTGGGCATTTCTAAATCCCAAGGGGAGCACCCTAATATCAATATCAGAAACATCCAACAATACCACAAGTTCTTGTGAGGAATTCTACTAAAGCTATAAGCCCTTAAAGCCATTAGTTTTCAAATTAAATTTTTGCTGAGTCAAACCAGTTTTGTTAGATGATGCTTCACATTGGTGTACTTAGGAAATCTTGGTGAGAGGGCCACGATGTTATAAAGGAGATGTACTTAGGAAATCTTGGTGAGAGGGCCACGATGTTATAAAGGAGAATTCTAAGGGAGGCCAATATCTACGCAATATATCAATTCCAATAGATTGTTATGACCCTTAAATCTAGGGGGGGTTGGTGTTTAAAAAATCTACGCAATATATGAACTCCAATAGATCGTGCTAACCCTTAAATCTATGCGCCTCAAATTTAGTGATTTTAAAAGGCATTTTCTTTTTCATTTCAATTCTACATTACATGATAGTATCAAATCTGCATTGCGGCAATTCACAGGATTTAGGGAATGTGGGGACGTTGGAATGATTTACATTACCCCATGTGGGCTCCACAAAACTCCCTTTCATGGTTGCCTGTAGTTGTCAATTCTCTACAATAGGGCCCCACCAACTAAGCCTACACCTTAAAAAAAGACTTTTATTCACCTCCGTCCTAATGTCACCAAATCATTGTCAGAAGTGACAGAAATTAGAAAATATGTTCGTAAGTCAATCACAATCATTTTCAGGGAAGTAATTTCATTACCTACAATTCCAAGACTCCGAAAATGACCAAAGATTTTTTATTTTTTTTTTTTGCAGGCTATGAGCAACTCTGGCATTGGCATTTTTATCATGACTATCTCCCTATCTCCTTATTCTTACATGTGAAGTAATGGGTATCAACAATATAGCAAAGATTGCAGCTACAGTTGGTTTTCTTCTCTTTGCTAACCTCTGTTACATGCAAACTTGCACTGCAATTGGCACCATCTTAGCAACAAATAATACAATTAAAGATGGAGACACTCTTGTTTCAGGAGGAGGAGACTTTGCTCTAGGATTCTTCAGCCCTCACAATTCAACCAACCGCTACGTTGGAATTTGGTATAACAAGATTAGGCCAGAGACCATTGTATGGGTTGCAAACAGAGAATCCCCACTTGCAGATTCCTCTGGAATTTTAACGATAGATGTGAACGGAGACTTGATGATCTTGGATGGGAGAGGAGGTGCTATTTGGTCTACAAACATCTCAACCTCGGCGAAAATTGCCCACGCTGTGCTCCTGGGCACAGGAAATCTTGAGTTGAGAGAAGTAGATTCAGACAACAACACAAGAAGAGTCTTGTGGGAGAGCTTCAATTACACTTCAGACACCTGCCTTCCAACCATGAAACTCTATTCCGATCCGGAACGTAACCGCACTCGCCTAGGAATTACATCGTGGAGAAGCGCATCCGACCCTTCCCCAGGGAACTTCTCTTCGAGCGTTGATCCTCAAAAGCTTCCTCAAGTTGTGATATGGGATGGTGCTGATCTGCGCTGGCGAAGCGGGCCGTGGGATGGTCGAACTTTTATTGGGGTACCTGACATGGACAACATGTATCTCAATGGGTACAGTCTCATTAAAAATCCTGAGGGGATGATAGAGGTTTCTTATGATAACTTCGACTCTTCTTATAACAGGTATGTTGTGGATTCATTGGGTATGTTGAAACAATTTGTTTGGGAAGAAGGAAAAAAATCATGGTCCACTGCCTGGTCCGTACCAGATACTGAATGTGATTTGTATGGTAGATGTGGACCCAATGGGAGATGTAGCAATTCAAGTTCACCAATCTGCAACTGTTTGAAAGGATTTGAAACCAAGTATAGTGGGGAATGGAACAGCGGGAACTGGTCAGGTGGGTGTGTGAGGAGTAAACAATTGGAATGTGAGAAGAATGGGACTGATAGCTGGAAAGGAGATGGGTTCTTGAAGATGGATAGGATTAAAGTGCCAGATTTTGCTGATTCTTTGGCTGGTGGAAGTTTGAAGGAGTGTGGGGACAAGTGTCAGAAGAGCTGCTCTTGTGTAGCTTATGCTTATGATAATATGATTGGGTGCATGATCTGGGGAGGAGATTTGGTGGACATTCAACAGTTTGCTCAAGGTGGTGTGGACTTTTATATCCGTCTTCCAGCTTCAGAACTAGGTATGCTATTAAATTTTAATTTATAAGACTAGAGACCGTTTGGTTGATTTTAACAAATTTCATGCATCTTGAAAACCTTTTTTTTTTTTTTTTTTTTTTTTTTTTTGTGTCATTAACCCATTGAAACTGAGTATAAGAAGTATTAGTATGTAAAAATATCAAGATTTTATGGGCAAACTTGTCAATAGAAAAGTCAAAATGTGCTTTGATTGCTTTAGACGTTCATATCAATTTGAGAAAGCTACCTTTTGGTTTGCATTTGAAGAAGATGAAAGATTTTAAAGCTTATTGAATCAAACATCCACAAAACTTTGTCAAACAATTTAAAGTATAAACTATAAAGTACTCAATTTTCTATTTAAAATAGTTTTAACTCAAATAGAAAGAAATAGTAGACTTGTCAAACCGTACCTTAGTGTGAAAAATCTAATATGCCAATCCACGGGCTGCACAATGGAGAAAGGCCTTCCTCGATCTCCACATAAACAACTAGAGATCAATCTCTAATTGTATCATTGATGGTCAAAGGGACATTGGTCTTTGTGTGCTGGTGTGTGAGTATTTAATAGTGAAAAAAAAGGTATGAAGATTTGATAGCCTGATATTTTTGTCAAGACCTGAACCACAATGAGATCTTTACATCGCCTCTAATCTCATTATAAGAACCATACATCTAATCTCGTTATCCCTGCAATCAAATTTCACACCTACCTCACATTTGATCACTTCGAGAGGTGGAGCGGCAGTGCCCCCACAAGGCATATTTGCTGGTTCCACCCCTCTGCTCTGCCACTATATATACATGTATCTGCTTGTAGAAATTTGTGGTGCTCACTAAACACTTTACACATCTCTCACAACTCACAGCATTAACAGAAACACTCACTGTAAGGTACAAAACACTACACTCATTCTGATTTTATCCTTTTCAAGATTTTAGGTTCATTGAATTTCATTGATGGAGAAATGCCACATGTAGCCTTTCTTCTTGCCATCAGGTCAGTGGAAGAGAAAGACTTATTTGGCCTTTCATCTTGTTGTGTACAAGGTCGGTTTTGGGGATCCAACAGAGAGTTTGGTTTTGGGGGCAAACTGAGAATGGACTTTGAGGATGGAGCCACGATTTTTATTGAGTTTTTAGAAGTGGATCCAGAATTTTTATATAGGTTTTGAAAACGAACCATGGTTTGGCGGGTGCAGCCACACCCACATGTCTGTACTTGGGTCCACCCCTGGTTGAGATGTGGGCCAAGCTGAGTCACTTTCAACTGAAGATGGAGTGCTAGCCTATAAAAACTGAGCCCAAACTCGAGCCAAGCCAAGTTGAAGCATCAAAGTTGGGGAGCTAGCCCTGCTCAACGTCACTAATTTTACTCTCGTACTAATTGAATCCAAACACCCAACTATTAAAGCGGGTGCGGTCACATCATGTATTTTATTATTTACCTTTTACTCTGTTTTAGGCTAAACAAACAGGCATATGTCTGGCCTGTATAGCAATTCTACTATTAAAGCCAAGTAAAGTAAAGCCCCATTTTTCAAAAAAAAAAAAAAATCTCACCAAAAATACTTTAATTCAAATTTTCCACCATATTTTTTCAGAAAAGTAAAAAAGTAACCTCATTTCTCCACTAAAAGACAGAAAACTCCGCCTTTTAATAAAAAAAAAGTCAAAAAGATTTCATCACAAATACCTAAATACAAAATACCATCGTAACTCACTTATATTTTATTATTTCTTCAAAATAACCTTTACTCCAGTCAACTCTACAAGTAAAGCCCCCAAGCAGGATTAACTTTTGTTTTGATGTGCAGATGAAAAGAAAGATATGAATAAAGTGATCATTTCCACAGTCCTTACAACAACATTAATCCTATTGGCATGCATTTACCTTCTCTGGAGGTGGAAGGCAAAACAAAGAGGTATAGATGTTACCTTTGCAAATTATGCACTCTTTTTTGAAGGGCCCTGTAGGATACTCTGTATTGAATTTCCAAGGGTAGTAAAGAGGTGCGGGGTGGATATGCGGTTGGGTGGAACCCTCACTTTTCAAAGATTTGATTTACTAGGGTGAGGCATGAGTTATCATTTTCTACGAAAGGGACTCGATTTGATGGCCATTTGTGGTATTTCCCTTCACTTTTTAAATTTTAGCACCTGAGATAGAAGGGCGGTGCTTAAAATTTATAGAAATTCAATATAGAGGAAACAAATGCGCCCATATGGGTTAATCATGCCTTGGGCCAAAATGGACATAGTTTGAGTTCAACCAGCATTACGGCACCTATTGACTGACCTTTTAAGACCATGGAACCAAGCCTAAGTTTTGAACCAATAGCTACTGTTTATATCTGGCTAAAGCTCCCACTAGATGGACTAGCGTCACCAGATATTTTCAACATGCATGGGCCTATTATTTCACTAATGGGAGGCTGGCCCAACTTGTTGACCTGTGGATTGAAACCGCACCTATAAATTTGGCTCATGTTAGGTAAATGGGCCTCTTTCCTTTTTACTATCCTTACTAATTAATGTTCTCTTCATCGTTTTAATCAGAGCATAAGGAGAATCACAACAAAAAAGGCAAGGGGACGTTACATTTTAATCTGCACAAGAAGGTAAAAGTATCCAATGATTCTTCAGATGGTAACAGCACATTGAATGATGATGTGAAGGGAGCAGCAGCCACAGAGCTTCCATTATTTGGCTTTAGCATAGTAGCAATTGCAACTAATAACTTTTCTGATGAAAATAAGCTTGGAGAAGGAGGTTTTGGTCTAGTTTACAAGGTAGTGCTCTTTGCATCATTTAAGTAAAAACTAATAGATGTTGATTCGTAGAACGCCACTGTCCCAATAAGAAAGAACTCATGCAGCGCCGCTGCAACATATTATGGTGTAGCGTTCATGTTCACTGCATGGCGGGGCCGACCTTTTTAAAATTCAAGGCGGTCATCAGCTCCAACACCCATAATACAGTTTGTCTATATATATGGACAAACTCATGGACAGAATTTGGGACAAACTGTCCACGTGGCGCAACGTGATTAGGAAAATGCATTTCAACTTTTGAGAGAGCTCAATCACGTTACGCCACGTGGACGGTTTGTCCCAAATTCTGTCCATAGAGTTTGTCCAAATAGACTTTTTGCCCATAATATTCATTGCATCTAAATTTTCATAGAAAGTTTCAGACACCCAACCGTTGGATTGATCAAATGTGAGGGCACCTAAAGATAAAGCATGCTTACTAAGTTGAATGGGTTTATGCAACTATGCTTCCGTTTCAATGAACACGGGTCTAAACCAGCCTGGGCAGTTTAGGCCATTTAATCTCCTCTCTCTATTTGGTTAATAGAGTTTCACAACTCCTAGCTGTTTCTTTTTCTTATTATTATTGAACTAGAGCTACAAATGTTCCACATTAGTAAAGTAACCTAACATATATAGTTAAAACTTTAAGGCCTAGACCTAGGCACCCAGCTTAGGCATGTGTTGGGGCTCGCACATGGCCATAGTGAATCTTGTTTTGAAATCAACAAGCATTGAGTGTTTGCATGCCTTAAGTCAAATAAAAACATTTACCTCACTACTATTCTATAGGGCAAGCTGCCAGGAGGACAACAAATAGCTGTTAAAAGACTTTCTAAAAGTTCTGGACAAGGCCTAGAAGAGTTCAGAAATGAGGTGGTGCTGATTTCAAGAGTTCAACACAGAAATCTTGTTAGGCTTTTGGGTTGTTGTACAGAGGGAGAAGAAAAGATATTAGTTTATGAATATATGCACAACAAAAGCTTGGATGCCTTTCTTTTTGGTGGGGCCTTACTCAATACTCTCTTCATTATCTTAATTGGTTTCTTCTCTTCATCAAAGCACAATTTCTTTTTAAAAGAGTTTAGAGTTTTGTCAGTTTAGCTTACTTATCTTAAATTATCAGAATAAACTTCTTATCACTTGCTGTATTGGTATTTGCACTAGGATCATCCACGAAAGAGCCATTGGATTGGGCTAAACGCTTCCATATTGTTGAAGGAATTGCCCGAGGGCTTCTTTATCTTCATCGAGATTCGAGATTAAAGATTATTCATAGAGATCTCAAGGCAAGTAATATACTATTAGATGAAGGATTGAACCCAAAAATTTCAGACTTTGGGATGGCAAGGATTCTTGGAGAGGAGCAAATCCTAGCAAAAACAACTAGAGTCGTCGGGACATAGTAAGTCATAGTTACTTATCTGAAACATTACTTCCCCAATTCCTAGTTTTAACTAATTAACGAAGGTATATACATATGAACAATTATTTCTAGTATTTCACAAAGAGATATTTAACAAATGAAGAATCACATGTACAATCCTGTAGCACTACAATTGAAAGCAAACCCCATCCCCCTCCTGGACTCATCTTAATACATGTTAAAAGTGTTGGATGGAAAGAAACAGCGTCAGATAGTATATGAAGTACTTCCATCTCAGTTGGATACCCATGGTCAAAATACGTGACGCAACTCTTCACTCTAACAATCTATTTTGTAGGCTCCTGCTTGAAAGACAATATCTTGTTAGGTTGAACTTTTGTCCATACAATACTTATGTTTCATTCTATCCTACTATCCATTATGCATAAAAGATTAAGTGGCTCCTAAAATGTAATTTTCAATGCTGCAGTCAGACTATCTTGTTGCACTTCGCCACTCTACATTTTAATCTTAATTATGATCAATGCAGTGGTTATATGTCTCCCGAGTATGCCATGCAAGGAAGATTTTCCGAGAAATCAGATGTCTTCAGTTTCGGAGTTTTATTATTAGAGATAGTGAGCGGCAAGAGAAATACTAGTTTTTATCAAAATGAGAATGCTTCAAGCCTTTTATGCCATGTAAGTGCACACCTACCATTTCTTATTTTTCTTATTATAAAATCCAATATCTCCATAGAAAAAAGGATCATGACTTTGAAATCATGTAAATTGATCTGGGATTATTTCAGGCCTGGCAATTGTGGAATGAAGGCTCTGCCATAAAGTTGATTGATCCAGCCTTGGGCGGTCATTATCAACAAGAACAAGTACAGAGATACATCCATCTGGGGTTGTTGTGTGTGCAAGACCTTCCAAAAGATAGGCCATCTATGTCTTCAGTGGTTTCCATGCTCAGTTGTGACATTTCAACTCTTCCTGCTCCAAAACATCCTGCATTTATCGAGATTGGTCCTCTACAGTCAGATTCATCAAAGAGAAACCATGAAAATTTCTCCTTCAATGATGTTACTATGACTGATATAATTTTCCTGGGCAGATAAGTGAATGAGGGCCTAATTCAAGCTTGGGAAATTATGTTGCCACCCAAGAAGCAACACAAATGCTTTTCAACCCAGGCTTCTAGCTTAGCTGGTAAGAGCTGTGCATTGTAGGGTAGATTGAGATTACGAAAAATACAAAAGCTGGTCATTAAGATGTGGCCATGTATTTTCAAACATTCATATCTTGTATGAGAAAATGTATGTACTTGTGATTTTTTTTCCTTAAATCATGCTTCATTTTGGGCTTGGGTAACCAATTTGTGTCCAATTAATTACTTGGTGCATAAGGTTATTTTCATTGTATATGTAACTAATTCTGGTTGTGTCATGCCTGTTGCCATATCCACGAATCTGGACTAGACTGAGAACTAGTCAAACAAATGAGTCTAGATCCCCAGTTTCGTTAAATTAGGGGATCACTGTTTCGACCTATCCCCATATGCCATGTGTACAAAATGCAAGGGCAGCATTGTACTTGCTCAAACTTCCTTGAAATGAAAAAAATAAAAAAAGAAGGTCTTTTATACAAATACATAAAACTGTTTGACATCCTATCCACACCTGCAACTCCTCCTCCTTTGGCCGCATTTCTCGTCATGCCGGCCGGGACCGGAACGATCAAGAGGATAACACTGGTCACGAGCAGCGGCTTCATCGCTACAGCCGCCAGAGTTGCAGATGCCATTTTTCAGCGCCCTCCACTAACCGCAACTGAAAATGGGCCAAAAATGCATTTTTGTTCTCCATCCACTTATCTTCTACACAAACATAAACTTATGGCTGGCATGCAACTAATATTCAAATTAGACTAGAACAGAGCCAACTGAAATGGAAAAAAAAAAAAAAAAAAAAAAAGCCTTCTCTCATTCGGGTTTTTTCACATTAAAAGTAGTGGTGATTTTTATTCACTTGTTGGGAGGAGGGAAGAAGATGGCATCACTAGTTCTTTTAGACCTGAAAAGCTTCTCCAAGTCTGGGTTCACATTGAAGGAAGCTTCTCCACCCACAAACACTGCTATGAACCCACCATCTGCTCCATCTCCCCTCATTCACAATCCGCTGATCTTTTCATCCACACCAACCCCACCGTCTTCCATGGCTTCTCTGATCCTCTCACTCCAATCCATGCATGATCCGAATTGGGTATCGGGTTATCGGAATTTGAGGATTTGGTTGGGAAGAAGCTTGTTTTGGGATTATTTTTTTCATTACGGTAACCAAGAGTCATAGATTTCTACCCCCTTCACCAAAGTTGGCTATTTTATCCAGACATTCTCCTTATTACGTTTTTTTTATTTGCGATATCACAATAAATATTGCGATATCACAATTTAGGTTGCGATACCGCAAGTTATCAAGTTTCGTTACCGCAATTTAAGTTGTCATATAACAATTTACATTGCGATAGCGCAACTCGAAAAACCCTTTTCATCCTTTATCCCTCCTTGTTTCGACTATTCGTCATTTTCACCTGCCGTAACAGTCTCCCCCAGCCGTTTTCACCATCCTCCTCCCTCACCAACCTATTTGCAAACACGCAAGGCACCCAACGTCCGTTCAACGACGATGAAGCATCATTGTCTCCATTGTCTACATTAACTAGATTTTGGCCACCATTATTTTGCAATCTGGTCGTTCCCAAGCTTGGTGTTGTTGCAAGCGCCCCTGTTGAGCTTGGTAATCATTTTGCCCTCTCTCTTTTAGCAGGTTCTTGTCTTATCTTTCCTTTGTTTTGATAGAGTATCTGTTGTTTGGTGACCCATCTTCAGAAAGCATCTCCTTTGCCATGGTAACCTACCTCCACTTAATCCCCTCCTTGGTCTTCTTGTTAAAAGCGGAATAACAGTTGCAAGAAAAAGACCTCATTCTCAATCCTCCGGATGCCACGTCAACAGTTGGATCAACGTCAATATTTTCTACATTATCTTGTTTATTTAAAAATCTAACACCCATTCTCTTCATTTTCCTCCCTTTCTCAAAGAACGCCCCTCTTTTAATACTCGGAGGAGACTTACCCATCATCACATCAAGGGAAAGAATCAAAATGCTAGGTTTTCACTATTGGTTCCATGATTGATAACAAGATTTATAGTATGAAACAGGTTTTCACCCATGCCAATTCCATTTCCTTATGAATTATATATAATAACCTCTTTTGTATTGCCATAATGATGTGGCCCTGTTAATGATCTCTCAACTCCAACTTCAACTTTAATTTGTAATTTGAATTTTTATTTTTTATGATCTATTCTTTTTTACCTTATATTTATTTAATTTTTTTATTAAGTTTTTTAGGTTTCTATTTTCTAAGTTTATTACAAGTTCCAAGTTGCAAATTGCAGAGAGGATTGCTTTATGAATTTATGATCTTCTTTCGCCTCATGGAATGAATTCATGGTATTTTTTTAATATATCAACAATCGGATGTTCATCAAAAAGTCCCAAAGGAAGAAAAAAGTTTATTCAAAATGTTCATCACTGTTAATATATATACAAAATGTTTCAAATGTTTCTACAAGTGGAATTACTTGTATCCTAACTACCTTTAAAAGACACAAAAGAAGAAAAAAAATAATAAAATAAATAAGAGAGGGATACATACAAGGTGGAAAACATGGAATGAATACTATAGACAAAGATATATCAGGAGATTCACTTGCTATAAATGACAATGGCCTGAGGTTGACTTGTAGAGAATGTGGCAGGAGATCACTTGCTATGTATGCCAATGCATCCCAACTTAACTTGCAGAGAATGGAAGGAGAAAACTCGGTCTAGAGACGAAAGCAACGGAACGAAAACAAATTATAAGCAGAAATGCATTCCTTTACTTGTAACGTAACGCTTTTTGCGATATCACAACATAAATTATGGTATTGCAACATAAATTGTGATATTACAACATTTGTTATGATATCGCAAATAAAAAGGGGGGGGGAAGGGGGGGGGGGGGGGGTGCGCTTTTGGCCAACATAGGATACGGACTGTACAGATAACGTCTAGGTAAAACGGCCAACTTTGGTGAAAGGGAGATGAATTGTTGACTTTGGGTTACTGCAAAGAAAAAATATCCCTTTTTTTATCCCCATATTGGGACAGATTGATATTGCTGAAATTCAGTATTGGGAGTCGGTTTTTTCATTTTTGTTTTGAATGATTTGAGGAGAAGATGTCCTCTTTGTGCTTTACTTTTGTTGTTATTGAATTGTGGTCGACGCAAAAACCTCTTTTTTCCTTACATGTTTGGAGAAATCGAGATTTGGGGCAAAACCTCTTGGTCGGTTTTCCTCTTCCGAATTCATATCTTATTTTGCTGTAGTTGTCGAGAGATTGCTTGTACTGCAGATTACGAAGGAAATCCATCCGTCGATTTGGGAAAATTCTTTATTTTTATTTTTTACGTTCTTCATTTTCATAGAGCCAAATCTCAAATTTCGGGAGGTTTTACTGAAATTCTTCCTGTTACTTCTGAAATTGTCTGAGTAAGAGAGAGGCAATGGAAGAGGATGTGAAACAATTTCCCGATTTGTAAAATAGACCCTCCGTTTTTATTCCTTTTCTTTTCTTCATTCCAAGGGGAAACGGATCTCCTGTTAAACCCTGTTTGGACCTCTTTTCTTTTCTTCATTCCAAAGGAGCAGTTGGGAAAATGGATCCCCTCTGAAACTTTGTTTGGACCACCCACGGAGTGCCACATGAGAGAGATATCAAATCAATGACATCTCATCTCCTAAAAAAAGAAAATAAATCCCCTGTTTGGACCAATCAAGGAGTGCCTTTTGCTTTCGGCTGTCTCTCTTTCTTGAGCATTGAATGGAGGGCGTTCAATGCCTTTACGACGCCTTTACCAGAACTTATAAATGCACCACCGCACTAACCCTGGTTAAACTACAGTTAGGGCACTCTCTCTCGTCTCTCCCCCACTCTCACCTTGGGGGACCACGGATTTATGATGACCTGACAGTAATTGCTTCTTTAAAGCTGGCCGCATGGGTAGGTGTAGGACACCGAACCGAGTGCGGATCCTCTGCTGCAGAGTGCACTACAGCCTTCTTTTTTTCTTTTTTTCCTTTTTTTTTTTTTTTTGCAACAAGGGCACATTATGTTGGCATGTTTGAACAGCCATGGCCCATAACATGATCTAATGAGTTTGTCTCATAATTAATTTGATTGGATGTTATCACACATTCAATTTATATGGAATACATTAGCAGCTAAACAGTTAGGAATACAGACTGGTGTCAAAAGTTGCCACAATTTAATGGAATACATTAACTGTCTTGAGGACCACTCGGAATTTTACAAGTAGGGTAATGTGGAAACAGAATACTCACATAGTCCGAACACCGATAATGATAGGTCACACAACAAATGGCACATGAATAAGATCCTAACCATCAATTGTTTAAATGGAAAAAGGTCAAGTGAACCCCCACATAATTGTGGGTTCTAACATTGTATGTTTCCCCAGCATCAGAGAACCCCCACCTCTGTCAGGGAAGTTCCGCTTACAGTTGGATCGAACTAAGACCTTGTCAGGGCAAAATTTGAGAATTACATCAGGTGGGAATTGAGATATCATTTCTTCACAGCCCCAAATGAAAATCAAGGCAAAAACAGACAGAAAAAACAGTAGCACACCTGATGAAACTCCAATCCAAGTAACCGAATTGCACAATTTGAAAAAAGAAACAATTTTACACAAATTTCAAGATGGGTTCTGGGTAAATCAAAACGCATACTATATCTAAGGGAAAATTACCACATCCGAAGCCGAAATGGGTTCTGGTCGGCGGGCTTTTCTGCTCCGGATCGAGCTGGGAAAGAAAAGGGTTGGACCAATCGGGGGTGCCACATGGAAGGAGCGGCGAGATATGTTAAATCAATGACATCTCATCTCCTCTAAAAATAAATAAATAAATAAATAAATTTTCCTTCATAATCATATTGACTGACCTGGATATTGTAAGTCAATGCCGGTCGTTTCTGCCTCGCCTCACACTTTCAGATACAACCGTGTCTCTTTATGCATCACTACCTTATAAAACCATCCCATCTTCCAAGTTCTATTTCTCTTCAGTCAGTTTGTGCTGTTCATTGCAGTTTTCATTTTCAATGTCACAGAATATTTTACTCTCATCAGCCTCGGGCTCCACCAGGTACTTGGTTTGCATTCAGTACATATTTTTAAATTTTATTTTCGGGCTTAAAGTCATTGGTTTTTGGATTATAATTTTGCGAGTCAAAATCAATTTTGTTAGAACTATATAAAATCTCAATATTAGGAATTTTTATGAATTTTTATAGATAATCAGCTATCCATTAAAAAAAATGGCTTTTTACATTCGCAAACCCCCCACCCCAAAACCCCACCCCCCCCCCCCCCCCCCCCCCCCCTCAAACCAAAAAAAAAAAAAAATCTTTTTTATTATATATATAATGGCTCCCTCAGAAAAATTTTCAAGATCCACCGCTATATTGGCTACTCTAAACATGATCTCCTCTCTTTCCAAGACATGGGTTGAGCAGAGTGACTCAAAGGTTGACCCACTTGGGTTTTCCAACCTTGCTCAAAATCTTGTCGAGCAACTAATTGGGCTGACCGGGTACTTGGTCGGGCTTGGTCCAACTTGTCTGCAGTCTGGATGATCCTATGTGGACCCTAGGATGGAATTTCAGAAAGAAGTGTTACATAGTACCTCCTAATAGCTTCTACAAAAGGAGGATCATAAGTGGACCCAAGGATTGAATTTCAGAAAGAAGTGTTCCACTGTACCTCCTAATAGCTTCTACAAAGGATCTGATTCTAATTTGTCAATCTTAATCTCAGTCAACCGGAATGAACATCAGTCAAATTCTAGTTTTGACCGTTTGATAAATTTTATCGCAATATATGGGAAAGGGCAGAAAGTTTCCTCAAAACCAAACCTGAGTTAAACTAAACCCAAGTTTCCTCAAAACCAAACCTGAGTTGGACAAAACGCATGGCATTAACATGTCTCTTTATGAAACCATATGTATCTTTCTTAGCCTCTATATTTCTCATAAGGTCGTAGCTTCTGTCAGTTTGTGTCGTTGATAGTTCCTTGCAGTTTTTCATTTTCATAGTCTGCGAATATGGGTTGCTCCTCTGACCAGCGCCAGGCTCCACCAGGTACTTGGTTTGTGTTCGTTTTAGGGCTTAAAGTGATTGGTTTACGAATTATATTTTCGCAAGTTGAGATCAACACAGCAAAAAATGTGATCTTTCGCTGTGAAAAGAAAAAAAAAATGCATTTGCAATGGTTTAATGAGAGAGGAAATTATTTTCCAGAGACATTGAGAGATTGCTCTAAAGGGCTACTCGAGAAAGCCGTTGTTGCTTCTACTATCTCGTAGAAGATAGTTTATCTTGGCTGACAAGGTGCGAGGAGATCAAGGAGAACAATGCACAGTGGATGTCGTGTCAGTGAACAACTACAGTTCTTAGGTCGAGGAAAAGAATGAGGGAAATGAGCTGTGAATATGTCTTGTAACTGTTAGTGAGTTCTTGATTTCTGGTTGATGGTTTTTCTCCTTGGATAAGGTTTCTACGTTAAATATTATGTTTGCCTTCTTGTGGTATGTGATTGGTAGATTACTAGTTCTAACACGTTTATTTGGTTTTGTCCGTTTTATGTTGATTGGTTAAATTAGAACTAGTATGCATTCTGGTAACCCCCAGAATTTTCAATTGGTATCAGAGCAGGAGACTTTTCCGAATTTTATGTGCCATCTGATCGATCACACAGAGCTTCTGATCGATGGAACCTAGAGATAACTGGTGCATGTCAGCCCTCCGATCGATCAAAGCTTCTGTCCGATTGATCGGACCTTGATGATTCGGTCGGTCTTCTCTTTTCTTCCGTTCAGCTCTTCCGGCAACACAACCACAGTCCGTTCTAAATTAAATTCGAAAATACAACTCAATGGATTCAGAATTATATCCAACCCATGAATTAGCTAACATAAAAATACTAACACTCACAATTCAACCAACCGCTACGTTGGGATTTGGTACAACAAGATTAGTCCAGAGACAATTGTATGGGTTTGTGTTTAGTAAATATTTTTAAATTTTATTCTTGGGCATAGGCCCAGTTTCTTTATCAAAATTTAGAGAATTCATATATAGGAGATTTACAAATTCTCCTAATGTTGCCTTCCACATGGAATTCCAAAATCCTCATGGTCAAAAGGCATTTATAAAAGCCAAGATGTTGGAATTTAGAGAATTCAAATGCATATTTATAACTTTTCAGGTGAGCATTTCTAAATCCCAAGGGGAACACCCTAATATCAATATCAGAAACATCCAACAATACGACAAGTTCTTGTGAGGAATTCTACTAAAGCAATAAGCCCTTAAAGCCATTAGTTTTCAAATTATATTTTTGCCAAGTCAAACCAGTTTTGTTAGATGACGCTTCACAGTGGTGTACTCAGGAAATCTTGGTGAGAGGGCCACGATGTTATAAAGGAGAATTCTAAGGGAGGCCAATATCTACGCAATATATCAATTCCACTAGATCGTTCTGACCTTTAAATCTAGGGGGGGTTGGTATTTGAAAAATCTAAGCGATATATCAACTCCTGTGGATCGTGCTAACCCTTAAATCTATGCGGCTCAAATTTAGTGATTTTAAAAGGCATTTTCTTTTTCATTTCAATTCAACATTACATGAGGGTATCAAATCTGCATTGTGGCAATTCACAGGATTTAGTGAATGTGGGGAGGTTGGAATGATTTAAATTACCCCATGTGGGCTCCACAGAACTCCCTCTCATGGTTGCCTCCTGTAGTTGTCAATTCTCTACATAGGGCCCCACCAGCTAAGCCTACGCCTTAAAAAAAGACTTTTATTCATCTCCATCCTAATGTTACCAAAACGGTTTCATGTCTTTTCAACGTAGACAAATCATTGTCAGAAGTCACAGAAATTAGAAAACATGTTCCTAAGTCAGTCACAATCATTTTCAGGGAAGTAATTTCATTACCTACAATTCCGACTCAGAAAATGACAAAAGATTTTTTTTTTTTTTCAGGTTATGAGCAACTCTAGCATTGGCATTTTTATCATGACTATCTCCCTATCTCCTTATTCTTACATGTGAAGTAATGGGTATCAACAATATAGCAAAGATAGCAGCTACAGTTGCTTTTCTTCTGTTTGCTAACCTCTGTTACATGCAAACTTGCACTGCAATTGGCACCATCTTAGCAACAAATAATACAATTAAAGATGGAGACACTCTTGTTTCATCAAGAGGAGGAGACTTTGCTCTAGGCTTCTTCAGCCCTCAAAATTCCACGAACCGCTACGTTGGAATTTGGTATAACAAGATTAGGCCAGAGATCATTGTATGGGTTGCCAACAGAGACACCCCACTTGCAGATTCCTCAGGAATTATAACGATAGATGTGAACGGAGACTTGGTGATCTTGGATGGGAGAGGACGTGCTATTTGGTCTACAAACATCTCAACCTTGGCGAAGATCGCCCAGGCTGAGCTCCTGCACACAGGAAATCTTCAGTTGAGAGACAACAACACAAAAAGAGCCTTGTGGGACAGCTTCAATCACCCAACAGACACCCACCTTCCATCCATGAATCTCTACGTCGATCCGAAACGGAACGACACTGGCCAACGACTAACATCATGGAGAAGCGCATCCGACCCTTCCCCAGGGAACTTCTCTTTGGGCATTGATCCTCAAATGCTTCCTCAAATTGTGATATGGGATGGTGCAGATCGGCGCTGGCGAAGCGGGCCGTGGGACGGTCGGGCTTATCTTGGGATACCTGCCATGGACACCATGACGAGTTTCAATGGGTACAATATCACTAAAAATTCTGAGGGGGTGATAGAGGTTTCTTATGATTACATCAATGGCTCTTATTATAGCAGGTATGTTTTGGATTCATTGGGTATGTTGAAAAATTTTGCATGGGTAAAAGAAAGAAATTTATCGATCACTGTCTGGTCCGGACCAGATAACGAATGTGATTTGTATGGTAGATGTGGACCAAATGGGAGATGTAGCAATTCAAGTTCACCAATCTGTAACTGTTTGAAAGGATTTGAACCCAAGTATAGTGGGGAATGGAATAGCGGGAACTGGTCAGGTGGGTGTGTGAGGAGTAAACAATTGGAATGTGGGATGAATGGGAATGGTAGTTGGAAAGGAGATGGGTTCTTGAAGATGGAGGGGATCAAAGTTCCTGATTTTGCTGATTCTTTGGCTGTTAGAAGTTTGAAGGAGTGTGGGGACAACTGTCAGAAGAGCTGTTCTTGTGTAGCTTATGCTTATCATACCAAGATTGGGTGCATGATCTGGGGAGGAGATTTGGTGGACATTCAACAGTTCGCAAATGGTGGTGTGGACTTTTATATCCGTCTTTCTGCTTCAGAACAAGGTATGCTATTAAATTTTAATTTATAAGACCAGAGACCGTTTGGTTGATTTTAACAAGGTTTCAAGCATCTTGAAACCATCCTCATCCAATTCAATGCTTCGGATTCTGTGGTGCTTGAATTCAGGACAAACTTGTGGGTTTTTTCACTGGGGCATAGTTGTTAAAAA
The DNA here is from genome assembly GCA_028538565.1 of Umbellularia californica. Classification (NCBI taxonomy): domain Eukaryota; kingdom Viridiplantae; phylum Streptophyta; class Magnoliopsida; order Laurales; family Lauraceae; genus Umbellularia; species Umbellularia californica. The sequence continues at coordinate 74,001,753 of JAPQWN010000006.1, read as the reverse complement.
AAAATCTAATCTGCTTTCAATTTAATGCCTTCTACTTGTTTTACTCTAAATAGGAGTAGTTTGGCCTGCCGTTGGATTGATTAGTTTGACACCAAGCCCAACTTTTGAATTCAAAGAAAGCCCATGCAAAAGGTGTGCATTTGTTTAGAGCAGTTTAGATTTTTTATAAGCTGGCCCCACATACCAGCCTAATGGAATATCTTACTATGCGAGCATATATGATCCGAGATTCGAATGAAAATTCAAGTAATCCATTGGGGGTGATATTGATAACTTTTTGATGAAACGAAGGTAGGCCTCATGAAATGTTTTTCAAATCCCAAGTTCAAATTTCAATAGTAGAAAATTCATCATTTCATGGAATATGCCCATGATTTGTCAAACAATGACCAAATGTAGTTTTTCTTCCACCACAAATTAACTTTTAGAAATCAAAATCCACATTTGGTAATCAATCATTAGGTGGCAATTTTTTATTTCAACATTCAAATAGCAACCCTTGATATCATGGGAGAACCAATGTTATCGTGGGTTCTAACCTGGGGTAAGACTATCAAAAGAAAAGCAAAAGAAGCCAAGTCAAGTCACTCCGGTGACATTAAATTATTATTATTATTATTATTGTCATTAACCCATGAAAACTGAGTATAAGAAGTATTAATATGTAAAAATTCTAAGATTTTATGGGCAAACTTGTCAATAGAAAAGTCAAAATGTGCCTTGATTGCTTTAGATATTCATATATATCAATTTGAGAAGGTTACATTTTCGTTTGCATTTGAAGAACAGGCAAAAGATTTTTAAGCTTATTGAATCAAACATCCATAAAACTTTGTCAAACAATTTAAAGTATAAAGCACTCGATTTTCTATTTGAAAAAGTTTTAACTCAAATAGAAAGAAATAGTAGACTTGTCAAACCGTACCTAAGTGTAAAAATCTGATTTGCCAATTCACAAGTTGCTCAATGGAAAAATGTCTTCCTCCCCATAGAAACAAAGAGGGATCTATCTCTAGTTGTAGCATTGACTGTCAAAGAGACTTGGGTCTTTGTGCGTGTGGGTGTGTGAGTATTTAATAGTGAAAAAAGGTGTGAAGATTTGATGGGCTGATATTTTTGTCAATACCTAGAGCACAATGGGATCTTTGCATCACCTCTAATCCCTATCATCATAAGAACCATACACCCAGGTTATCCCTGCAATCAAATTTCACACCTACCTCACATTTGATCACTCCGAAAGGTGGGAGGGGCAGTGCCCACACAAGGCATATTTGCTGGTTCCACCCCTCCAGCTCAGCCTCTATATATACATGTATATGCTTGTAGAAGTTTGTGGTGCTCACTCAACACTTAACACATCTCTCACAACTTACAGCATTAACAGAAGCACTCACTGTAAGATACAGAACACTACGCATTCTGATCTTATGCTTTTCAAGATTTTAGGTTCGTTGGATTTCATTGATGGAGAAATGGCCCATGTAGCCTTTCTTCATGCCATCAGGGCAGTGGAAGAGAAAGACTTATGTGGCCTTTCATCTTGTTGAGTACAAGGTCGGTTTTGGGACCCTAATAAGTAGTTTGGTTTTGGGGGCAAACTTAGAATTTTCAGGAAGATTTTGAGGGTGGACCCTTGATTTTTGTTGAGTTTTTGGAAGTGGATCCAAAATTTTCATATAGATTTTGGAAACACACCATGGTTTGACAGATGCAACCACACCCACATGGCTGTACTTCAGTCCACCCCTGGTTGAGATGTGGGGTAGGCAGTGCTGCATTAAAATGCTGAGCCGGGCTGAGTCACTTTCCACCGGGGATGGAGTGGTAGCCTGTTAGGTTTTTTAGTGTTGGCTAAATTCATGGGTTGGACAAAACTCTGGGTCTTTGAGTTGTAATGTTTTATTTGTTAAAGCCTTTGAAGTTAGAAGATTGGAAGGACTCAGAAGAAGAAAGCCTGAAGGGATTAGAAGAAGTCTGCTGGAGTTTTTATGCTGAATTTCTGGATCAAGTCCAGAGGGGAGTTCGCTCGAGCGACCATTTCATTGGCTCGAGCGAACAGTGTTCTGTCTTGCCCAGTTCTGTAACAGAAGGTTGTTCGCTCGAGCGAACCGAGAGATCGCTCGAGCGAACCTGGCGCGGACAGTGAGATAAAATTGGAAACTTGATATTCTGATTGTGTTCAAATTGCTGTTTTCCATCCTAATCAAGTTAGGAAACTTTAAGCACGAACCAAGGGCTTTTTAAAGGGTTCAAAGGCTATTGCAAAGACAGACCTCACCTCTCATAGTGCTGAGTTAGAGATTATCATTGAGAGAGATCTCTAGAGCTTTATGAAGTTGTACTGCCAAGTTCTCTAGAGTCACTTCTTCTGCATCTTTTGTAGAAGATTATCTTCCTGCGAGAAGATTTGAGGAGTCAAGTGCTGGTCTGGATCTGGTGCAATCAACGGTGTGAAGTCGTTGAAGCGTGAAGCGATACAAGGTAACTTCGGTCCTTGGGTAGGGGATATCTAGGAAGGAGATCTGAGTTTCTTGTAATTGCGAGATTCATAGTGCTTGATTTGATCCAGTTTGGATCGGTGGTTTTTCACCCGGTTAGGGTTTTCCACCTTAAAATTGGTGTCCTTATGATGTGTGCTTGTTGATTTTACTTCCGCTGCATATTATATTTTTCTGCACACTTTTGGATTGTTTGTTTGAGTAAACCAATCTAGAGATCGCGGAGACCCCTGCACTTTTTCAATTGGTATCAGAGAGGGTTGCACTATTTTGTTGTGTTTGATCCTACAAGATTTCTAGAATGGTGCTCAATAGAGAAGGGACATCAACTTCGAAGCCTCCTTTGTTTGATGGTTCTAATTATGCCTATTGGAAGCAAAGGATGATTGGTTTCCTTAAGTCCATTGATGATGATGTCTGGGATATTGTTGAAGATGGATTTTCTAGACCAACATCTGTGGTTGATGGAAAAACTCTTCCTAAACCTAAAGTTGAATGGTCTAAGGATGAGAAGTATAGATCCAATTGCAATAACAAGGCCGTGAATTGCATATACAATGGAGTCTCTGCTGATGAGTTTAGAAGGATTTCTACTTGCAAATCTGCAAAAGAAGCATGGGACGCCTTACAGACAGTCTATGAGGGTACAGACACAGTGAAGCAATCTAAATTGCAAATGCTGAATAGAGATTTTGAAACCATCGTGATGAAAGAAGATGAGACCTTGGATCAATTTTATGCAAAGCTGAATGAAATTGTCAATTCTGTGTTCATTCTGGGAGAAGAAATACCAGAACACAATATTGTCAAGAAAATTTTGAGGTCTCTACCTTCCAAATTCGATTCTAAAGTTGATGCTATTGAAGAAAATAAGAATCTGGATACCCTCAAAGTGAATGAGCTAGTTGGAAACCTTCAGACATTTGAAGCCAATAGGTTAAATAAAGGCAAATCAAAAGAAAAGGGCATTGCCTTGAAAGCCACATCAGAATCAAGAAAAAAGCCTGTAAAGAAAATTGAGTCTGATTCTGAAACTGAAGCTGAAGATGATATGGCTGAGTTTGTGAAGTGTTATCAAAAATACATGTAGACAAAGAGAGCCAATAAAAAGAATTACAAATTTGAGAAGAAGGATTCTGCAAAAGGAACAAAGTGTTTTGAATGCCAAGGCTATGGTCACTATGCAAATGAGTGTGCCAACAAGAAAAATGCTACAAAGCAAAAGGCTCTAAACACAACTTGGGATGAAGAATCTTCTGAAGAATAAAAAGAAGATCCCGAAGATGATCCTTCTGACAATGTGAATGGCAAGTTTCTAGCTTTCATGGCTAAATCTGTGACTGACAATGATACTGATGAAGATAACGAAGATGAGTTGTCAGATCAAGAAAAAGATCGGGAAGAGTTGTACCATGCTACCTATGCTGATTGTGTCAAGATGACCAAGTATGGTAACAAGATCACTATTAAGTACAAGGCTGCTCAAGAAGAAAATTCTGCACTGAAGATAGAATTGGAGCAAGCGCTTAAAAAAGTTCATCTCTTGAAAAGTCAGAAAAATTGTATGGCTGAAAATTTGACCACTGATAGTCAAAAACTAGAAAAGGCTGAAAAAGAGATAGTGATACTGAAAGCTGAAAATCAAGATCTGCAAGGGAGACTGAAGATCACTTTGTCTGAGCTAGAAGTCAAGCAAGCCTCTCTCAACAAGATGAACACTGGTTCGAAGATTCTTACAAACATCTTGTGTAGTCAGAAGCCTACTTTTGACAGAAGCGGTCTCGGTTATGATCATGGTGCATCCACTTCAAATGCTAAAAGTAAAATAATTTTTGTTTCAAATGTTGCACATGCTACTCCACATACTTCACTTTCAACTAATGTGTTGAGTAGTATCAAGAAAAAGAATGTGTCACGAGCTGCACGCACATCCACTTGTCATCATTGTGGTTTAAAAGGACACATTCATCCCCATTGCAAAAAGTTGCAATGTCTACCTAAGACCAAGCAATGGCGGAAGAGTTTTTCTCCACCCAAGACAACTCCAATTTGGGTTAGAAAATCAGACTTGCCTAAGGAGTTTACTCACACTCTGCTGAAAGATCAAACTACACAAGTGTGGGTGGCTACATGTAAAAAGCCCTGATCAAGGAGATCAAGCTCCCACCCCCAGCGCTGCTACGAAGATCATTCAGGGGGAGTTGCTTTTGAGGGGGAGCTATAGATCCTAATTGACAAGAAAGCTGCCTGTTCGTATTTTTTAGCTTTGTCAATTATGGACAAAAAGTGGGAGAATGACTGATCAAGGGGGAGTACAAGAAGATCAGACTGAGCCAGAGACAATGCAGATCTACATTTGTTATTTGCCAATTGTTTTTTTTAATATGTTTTTTGGTTTTCATTTTGGGTAGATCAAATTGTATTATCCTAGGGAGTTTTGTCCATGAATTGCCAAAGGGGGAGATTGTTAGGTTTTTTAGTGTTGGCTAAATTCATGGGTTAGACAAAACTCTGGGTCTTTGAGTTGTAATGTTTTATTTGTTAAAGCCTTTGAAGTTAGAAGATTGGAAGGACTCAAAAGAAGAAAGCCTGAAGGGATTAGAAGAAGTCTGCTGGAGTTTTTATGCTGAATTTCCGGATCAAGTCCAGAGGGGAGTTCGCTCGAGCGACCATTTTATTGGCTCGAGCGAACAGTGTTCTGTCTTGCTCAGTTCTGTAACAGAAGGTTGTTCGCTCGAGCGAACCGAGAGATCGCTCGAGCGAACCTGGCGTGGACAGTGAGATAAAATTGGAAACTTGATATTCTGATTGTGTTCAAATTGCTGTTTTCCATCCTAATCAAGTTAGGAAACTTTAAGCACGAACCAAGGGCTTTTTAAAGGGTTCAAAGGCTATTGCAAAGACAGACCTCACCTCTCACAGTGCTGAGTTAGAGATTATCATTGAGAGAGTTCTTCTCTAGAGCTTTATGAAGTTGTGCTGCCAAGTTCTCTAGAGTCACTTCTTCTGCATCCTTTGTTGAAGATTATCTTCCTGCGAGAAGATTTGAGGAGTCAAGTGCTGGTCTGGATCCGGTGCAATCAACGGTGTGAAGTCGTTGAAGCGTGAAGCGATACAAGGTAACTTCGGTCCTTGGGTAGGGATATCTAGGAAGGAGATCTGAGTTTCTTGTAATTGCGAGATTCATAGTGCTTGATTTGATCTACTTTGGATCGGTGGTTTTTCACCCGATTAGGGTTTTCCACCTTAAAATTGGTGTCCTTATGATGTGTGCTTGTTGATTTTATTTCCGCTGCAAATTATATTTTTCTGCATACTTTTGTATTGTTTTTTTGAGTAAACCAATCTAGAGATCGCGGAGACCCCTGCACTTTTTCATAGCCTATAAAAAAAAATATGCCCACACTTGAGCCAAGCCAAGTTGAAACGTCAGGGTCAAGGAGCTAGCCCTGCTCAACATCACTAATTTTACTCTCGTACTCATTGAATCCAAACACCCAAGTAAAAAAGTGCGGTCACATCATGTACTTTTTTATTTCCCCTTTACTCTATTTTAGCCTAAACAAACAGGCACTTGGGATAAATAGTAATCTATGAAATACTAAAAAGAGTGAATAACTACCCTAAGTAGAGATGTAAGGGAATTGTTCTGTTTTGATGTGCAGGTGAAAAGAAACATATGAAGATAGTGATCATTTCCACAGTCCTTACAACAACATTGATCCTATTGGTATGCATTTACCTTCTCTGGAGGTGGAAGGCAAAACAAAGAGGTATAGATATTACCATTACCATTACCATTACCTTAATTTGCAAATTATGCACTCTTTTTTGAAGGGCCCTGTAGGATACTCTGTATTGAATTTCCAAGGGTAGTAAAGAGGTGGGTGGTGGATATACGGTTGGGTGGAGCCCTCACTTTACTAAGATTTGATTTACTAGCTAGGGTGAAGCATGGGTTATCATTTCCTACTAAAGGGACTCGATTTGATGGCCATTTGTGGTATTTCCCTTCACTTTTTAAATTTTAGCACCTTTGATAGGAGGGCAGTGCTTCAAATCTATAGAAATTCAATATGGAGGAAACAAATGGGCCCATATGGGTTAATGATGCCTTGGGCCAGAATGGACATAGTTTGAGTTCAACCAGCATTACATTACGGCACCTATTGACTGACCTTTTAGGACCATGGACCAGAGCCTAGGTTTTGAACCAATAGTTACTGTTTATATCTGGCTAAAGACCCCACTATATGGACTAGCGTCACCAGATATTTTCAACATGCATGGGCCTATTATTTCACTAATGGGAGGCTGGCCCAACTTGTGGACCTGTGGATTGAAACCGCACCTATAAATTTGGCTCATGTTAGGTTAATGGGCCTCTTTCCTTTTTACTATCATTACTAATTAATGTTATCTTCATCATTCTAATCAGAGCATAAGGAGAATCACAACAAAAAAGGCAAGGGGACCAAGAGGCTAAAAGCATCCAATGATTCTTCAGATGGTAACGGCACATTGAATGATGATGTGAAGGGAGCAGCAGCCGCAGAACTTCCATTATTTGGCTTTAGCATAATGGCAATTGCAACTAATAACTTCTCTGATGAAAATAAGCTTGGAGAAGGAGGTTTTGGTCCAGTTTTCAAGGTAGTGCTCCTTGCGCATCATTTAGGTAAAAATTAATAGAGGTTGATTCATAGAATGTCACTGTCCCAACAGGAAAGAACTAATGCAGCGCCGCTGCATTATATTATAGTGTAGTGTTCTTCTTCACTGCATTGTGTGGCCTACCTTTTTAAAATTAAAGGTGGTCATCAGCTCTAACGCCCATGATATTCATTGCATCTAAATTTTCAAAGAAAGTTTCAGTTGGATTGATCAAATGTGAGGGAACCTAAAGATAAAGCATGCTTACTAAGTTGAATGGGTTTACACAATTATGCTCCTTTTCAATGATCACAAGTCTAAACCAGCCTGGGCAGTTTAGGCCATTTAATCTCCTTTCTAATAGAGTTTCACAACTCAAAGCTGTTTCTTCTTCTTATTATTATTGAGCTAGAGCTACAAATGTTCCACATTAGGAAAGTAACCTAGATTAGTTAAAACTTTAAGGCATAGACCTAGGCACCCAGCTTAGGCAAGTGTAGGGGCTCGCACATGGCCATAGTGAATCTTGAAGTTATTTGGAAATCAAGAAGCATTGAGTGTTTGCATGCCTTAAGTCAAGTAAAAACATTTACCCATTTAGCCATTCTCACTACTATTCTATAGGGCAAGCTGCCAGGAGGACAACACATAGCTGTTAAAAGACTTTCTAAAAGTTCAGGACAAGGCCTAGAAGAGTTCAGAAATGAGGTGGTGCTAATTTCAAAAGTTCAACACAGAAATCTTGTTAAGCTTTTGGGTTGCTGCACAGAGGGAGAAGAAAAGATATTAATTTATGAATATATGCCCAACAAAAGCTTGGATGCCTTTCTGTTTGGTAAGGTCTCAACTAATACTCACTTCAATATTTGGATTGTTTTCTTCTCTTCATCAAAACACAATTTTTTTAAAAAAGAGTTTAGAGTTTTGTCAGTTTTGCTTACTTATCTTAAATTATCAGAATAAACTTCTTATCACTTGCTGTATTGGTATTTACACTAGGTTCATCCACAAAAGAGCCATTGGATTGGGCTAAACGCTTCCATATTGTTGAAGGAATTGCCCGAGGGCTCCTTTATCTTCATCGAGATTCGAGATTAAAGATTATTCATAGAGATCGCAAGGCAAGTAATATACTATTAGATGAAGGATTGAACCCAAAAATTTCGGACTTTGGGATGGCAAGGATTCTTGGAGAGGAGCAAATTCTAGCAAGAACAACTAAAGTCGTCGGGACATAGTAAGTCATAGTTACTTTATCTGAAACATTATTTCCCCAATTCCTAGTTTTAACTAATTAAAGAAGGCATATATACATATCAACGATTATTTCTAGTATTTCACAAATAGAGAAAGCAAACCCCATCCCCCTCCTGGACTCATCTTAATACATGTTAGAGTGTTGGGTGGAAAGAAACAGCATCAGATAGTATCTAAAGTACTTCTATCTCAGTTGGATAACTATGGTCAAAATACGTGATGCAACTCTTCACTCTAACAATCTATGTTGTAGTCTTCTACTTGAATAACAATATCTTGTTAGGTTGAATTTTTGTCCATACAATACTTATGTTTCATTCTATCCTACTATCCATTATGCATAAAGATCAAGTGGCTCCTAAAATGTAATTTTCAATGATGTCATACTATCTTGTTGCACTTAATCCCTCTACATTTTAATCTTAATTATGATCAATGCAGTGGTTATATGTCTCCCGAGTATGCCATGCAAGGAAGTTTTTCTGAGAAATCAGATGTCTTTAGTTTCGGAGTTTTATTGTTAGAAATAGTGAGCGGCAAGAGAAATACTAGTTTTTATCAAAATGAGAATGCTTCAAGCCTTTTATGCCGTGTAAGTGCACTCCAATCATTTCTTATTTTTCTTGTTATAAAGTCCAATATCTTCATAGAAAAAAGGATCATAACTTTGAAATCATGTAAATTGATCTGGGATTATTTCAGGCCTGGCAGTTGTGGAATGAAGGCAATGTCATAGAGTTGATTGATCCAGCCTTGGGGGGTCATTATCAACAAGAACAAGTACAGAGATGCATCCATCTGGGATTGTTGTGTGTGCAAGAATCTCCAAAAGATAGGCCATCAATGTCTTCAGTGGTTTTCATGCACAGTTGTGACATTTCAACTCTTCCTGCTCCAAAACATCCTGCATTTACAGGGATCAGTCCTCTACAGCCAGATTCAATACAGAGAAACCATGAAAATTTCTCCATCAATGATGTTACTATGACTGACATAATTTTCCTGGGCAGATAAGTGAATGAAGGCGTGATTCCCACCTGGAAAATTATGTTGCCCCCCAAGAAGCAATACAAACGCTTTTCAACCCAGGCTACTAGCTTAGCTGGTAAGTGTTGTTCTAGACCTCTAGTGGGGAGGCAGGTTGGCCATGTTCTATTCCTGGTTGGAACATGAAGGTATTGGCCAACAGTGCCTTAAAAAATAGGTTAGACAAGGTAGCATTGGAGGGTAGATTGAGATTACGAAAAATATGAAAGCTTGTACTGTTATATTAGATTCGACAACACAATACATGTTTTCGCCGTTTTAATAACATGACTACAAAAGAAACTAACAACTTCTCGGTGAAGAGAAGAAAAAAAAAAAAAAAGAAACAAACAAACAAACCATGCTCGAAGGAGATGAAACACATATGCAGTTGTTAGATATTTTATGTTGCCAATTTATTCTAGTTTGAACAAAACTCATACGTTCAGTCCTACTTAAGTTGTAATTTTCTATTTCTTTTAGATGAGGATTGTGAAGGAACTATTTTGGTGTCAAAGACTCTTGTTAGATTCGTGTGATCTTTGTTAAAGACTCCTGCTTGGACTGGAAGATCTCCTGCAGAGTCCTGCTGTGCTGAATTGCAGAACTATGCTGACTGTTTCCAGAACATGGTCTCGCTATAGCGAAACACTATTCTTGCTCATCCAGAGACTGACCTCGCTATAGCGAGGTCCCTGCTCGCTATAGCGATGTGTCGTATCCTAATTTCTTTAGGACTCTTCAAGCTGAAGTTCTCTACTTCTTTTAGAAGTTCTTCCTTCTTTCTATAAGTCTCATGCACGAATCAAAAACCCCTTGCAACCTCTATAAAGGGGACTGGAGAGCTATCATCAAGTGTGCATCAAGTTATATTCTTTCTCTCAAGTCTTGTAAGGGAGTCTGCGTTGAAGTTCTGGTTCTTATTCTTCTTCTTCTCTCAATCTCCTTGAAGGGGCATTCAAGGAGGGTTTCAAGCAAGCACGTGGAAGGTGAACAGCGGGTCGTCGGCAAGTACTTCACAGTCCTTTAGGTTGAGTTTCAACTGGGTCAGGTTCTGTGAGTTCTTTGTAATCTTCATTCTCATAGTGCATTGCTTTCTGTGGCTTTTGTCACCTGTGATTTTTTTCCCGAGAAGGGTTTTCCACGTAAATCTTTGTGCCTCTCTTTGTGTGGTGATTAATTAGCATAATTTACTTGTTGATTGCATATAATAACATGAGAAAGGACCTTAGCCTGTGTTAAGGCTTAAATAAAGGGTTGGTTTCAAACCTTCAGCAGTACTGACTTCCAATGGATTTTGAAGAGTTGGAAACTCCCCAAGTCTTCATACCTACCTTTAGACTGAGAAGTAGTCAAGCATTACTCCCATCTGAGATACTCTTATCACTGATGACTAAGTAATAGATTTTCATTGATTGATCCCCTACAAGACGTTGAAGATGGCATGCAAATGTGGAGGAATATCTATCTGTAGAACACCCTCTAGAATCTGAACAACCTACCCCATTGATGGGCGAGAAGCTTCATGCTCCTTAATGCACCAACAAGCAACTCTGCATGCTCTATCAAGTTCATCGATGTCTGTATTACTTTCTAAACTGCTACCTAGTATGCTAAGAAGCTCGCCTTCATTAAGCTTACTTGCAGCCCAAAAGGAAATGGCACAATAGTCCCATCCTGAGATTGATTTGCATTTTGTTTGCCTGATATAATTTCGCAAAGCATCATTCCATAGCTGTAAACATTTGCTTTTGCTGTTATAGGTAGGCCAGAGATCCATTCGGATGCGAGATAGCCTATGGTGCCCTTAATGGATGTCAGTACCTTGCTGAATTCATGGCCTATAAGCTTTGCCATACCAAAATCTGCCAACTTGGGACAGAGGTCTTGTCACATCCCGGTCCCGAATCACCCTGGCCTAGGGTAATTCCTGAGGCGTGCCACACGTACTCCTGTGTGTTGTACCTGTCTCGAGCCAAGTTCAACACACGAAGGAGAGAAAACCAACTATCTATATGCGTGAGTTAGGACTCACTAAACACATCGAAAGCAATTAACCATAGCGGAAGCTGTATTTCATTTGTGTGAGGTATCAAATTCCTTCAGTCTATATAACAGTTCAAGTTTTAATACAAAAGAATTATACAATTAATTACATTGTTATACAAAAGAGGGTAAGCTAAAGAACCTTATACATCAATACCAAAAATATAAACAAAAGAATTTCTATAGTCTAAGTATGGCCCACACAAAAAGGGGCTTGCCACACTACAAAATGGTTTATCCAAAAGTGTTAACGCTCTTCCCGGAAGATAAGCTCACTGGGCCCCGAGCTCAGGCCACTCCGCTAAACCTGAAGGTACCTCATGGGTAACCTTCTCTCTCTCCTCGGCCTCTGGAGGACCGAAGACTGCACTTGAGACTGTGACACTAAATGTAGTATCATTAATACGACGATTAAGCAAGTACAGGCAATAATAAGGAAATACATAATGTTTCAATTGAATTTTAAAACGGTTAAATTGATAGAAATCAACAATAAATACCAACTGGAGGTTTTGTGCTCAAATGTATAAATTATGCATGATGGATCAAATAAGGAGAAAACACACAACTTGGCTACTAACTTAAGCTCATCCTCTCAAAAGAGAGCAAAATCTAGTTGGGATGTCACCAGCGGCCCCCGGCCAAAGGCTAGCTGGCTACCCGGTTCTGGAGTTCCGGAGCTCCATATGACTTACTGCAGTAGTCTCAATTTATAAACCGAGTGTAACCCCGTCGGGTATCACTGGGTCGAACCTAAGTAGTGCTGACTCGATAGAATCAATGATACTCAAAATAAAAGTAGAATTGAGTAAACTCATAATCATTATTCGTAACTAAATCAAATGATAATCACATCTTTTCAATTTCTTACTCAATCCCCATTTCTACCAAACATCAATTTGGAAATATTCAAATGGAATTACGAATTGAATATAAAAGATAAAATATAAGGAATTACTAAGAACTTATTAAATAGGATTCTGAGATTCAAAGGGAATTCATACACCAATATGAAATGCAATAATTAGAAATCAAGCTATTTTTGTTTTACAATTTAACTCTAGATTTTTATATTTCTAGTCCTATACCGTCCATTTCAAAATAGGTTGGGAAAATCAACGAATTACTACATTTATTTGGTGTCACCGGTTACAGGGAATACGTTGAATTTCCTAACGAATTTTCATGGCATAGTTTTAGACTAGGAATCATCCATTGGCCCAATTATATGGTTAAAGTTCTCATTCTATGGTCATAAGATTCCAAAATTCCCTGAGTTCCTACGGAAGTGAGGGTGTACTCGAAAACCCACTAAATGAGGAAGTAAGGAGGGTTGAAATACCCTAGGAGGGTCAACACACCTTTATTTGGGTCGAAAAAGGCTCAACAAACTGGGTCAGGTCCGTCTACCGGTAGAACTTCCGGTAGAAGCATCTCTACCGGTAGTACTTCCGATTTAAACGGCTGAATCTCCCTCTCCAGGCTCTCTGCCAAATATTTAGCTATTTCTACCGGTAGAACTTCCGGTAGAATTAAGGGTTCTCAGTTTCTTCAGCTCTCTACCAAATTTCGAGCCACTTCTACCGATAGAACTTCCGGTAGAACTTACGAAGTTCAATTTCCTTCTTCTCTTCTAGTTTAATCCTTGCAAAATGAGCCTCCTTGCTCCCCATAACTCATACACAATACTTCCATACATTCTAAAACAAACCCACATGAAGCAATCCAACTCATTTATCATCTATCAACATAAAAACCCAAAAATTTTTTGAGAGAAAGGGAAATACTTGACCCAAATGAAAAAGGGAAATACTTGACTCAAATGAAAATGCACAAAATGCAACCCAATTTATGCTTATACTCGCCTTCAATATGAGCTTTCCAAAGCTTCTCACACACTTGATTCAAAGAAACCCCAAAATCCCCAAATGCTCCAAGCCTAATCACAAAATCATGGAAAAATGAAATGAATGTGCATGCAAGATTACCCAAGAGTCTCTTGACTCTAATGCAACTTCAAATGCTCATATTTGAGGAGGGTTTAGCTCTAACCTCAACAAAAGTCCAATTGTGAAGAGGATAAAAGAATGGTGGAGCTGATGGAGGATTATCCTTGTTTACAAGAGAAAAAGATTGAAGATGAAATTGAGGTTGAGGACTTCTTAGCTCTCAAGCACATGCATTCTTTAAATGGTTGAGGGAGAAGAGGGTTTGGAAAAGGGAGAGAAGGAAAGAAGGAGTGCAGAGAGGTAAAGGATGAAAAGGAAGGAGAGAAAGGGCTGGGTTCTTCATTATATAGGATAGGAATGTGCAGGAAGTCCATTTAGTTAACTTATTTTCAATTCGAGTCAAATGAGGGTTCATTTGTACAACGCTTGGTCAAATGAAGAAATGCCTAATATGAAAATCGATGTACTCATCAAAAGACACGCGATGATGTCAAAATGGCGCACAAATGATGAAAAATGCGAAAATCAATATTTACGAAAAAAGCCCTTGACTCAACTCAAGTGAGTCAACTCCCTAATAACTCACCTATACAAGGTGTAAAACTCATCTAACTCAATCTATAGGATTAATAAACACTAACCACCATAACTTAACAACTAAACACAATTAATTAATACTAATTAGGGTTAAATTGGGTCGGGGTGTAACAGGTTTGCACCAAAATTAAAGTACGTTTGCAGGCTTGATGTCACTATGTATCATGCAGTGCCTGCATTTCTCAAGGAGATAATCTAATCCTTTTGCAGTCCCAAGTGCAATTTGGTATCTTGTTTTCCAATCCAAAACTGTAGACTTCTTTTGGAACAAATGAGAATTCAAAGAACCATTTGGCATGAAATCATAAGCACGTAACTTTTCACAACCTTCGTAGCAGAATCCACGAAGGCGAACAAGATTAACGATTTCCTTGGAGTGGTGATTATTTTTCATTTGCTGCTGTTGTGTGAATCTTTTCTTCTTCTTTTTTAATTTCAAATTTATTTAATTTTTTATTATGCTTAACAGTCATTTACACGATTTATCAGTCATACTAGATGATGATGATGATAAGTAAAGTAAAACATAATAATAACAGCAAAGGGTGTCGATGTGTCATCCATTTCTTTTGACCAAAATACCTGTAGTGGTGCTAGCACTACTCTTCATAGTTTTTTTAACCCCACATCTTTTGTCTTTCTCGCATTTGAAAACCCAGTTCAGAGAGGTGCAAGTTCTCTTCCAAAAAGTTGCAAAATATCAAAGAAAATTTATGTTCGTCATCCTTTCAACCAATCAATTTCATTTTGTTAGAGGTTTGCCCCACATATTGTTGGAATTTCTTACAGGGGATTTGACCATATAAATTATAAAATACCCTGTATTACTTAAATCAATAGTGTTGACCAAAACTATATCCCAAATATGAAGATCGTACATAGAGCCCTTCTCTTTTTTTTTTTTTTTCCTTCTAATTCTACCCTTTTTGTGGATCGTACATATCGCAAATATTTTCAATATCGTGGAAACTAAGAGGTCATTATAAAAGCTGCTCATTTTCCCTCTTGTTTTTCCTCCGTTTTGTATCACCTAAAGCAGGTTGTTTCTCCTCATTTTTTTATGTGGCTGCCTCCATCATTAGAGGAGGTTCACAAGAGGATTAAGCCATTTCTCTTTCATTTCTCCAAAAGAATATGAAGGTTCCTTCACTGCTCATTTTCCTTTTTCTTTTCTTTTTTATATTGTATTTTGTATATTATTTTCCTTTTATATATGTGTTACCTTTTCTTCTTATATAAGAAAGTAAATTGGTATTAAAGCAATTCTTCATAGTATCCAAATGAGACTTGCATTTGGGAAATGGTCAAACCATCTATGAGTTGACCATCGAATTCTCTCCCCTCTAATTTTGTATGAATGAAGGGGTGGAATTGATGTGAATACTCAGCCCCCACCCATGTAATTCAAATCTCATGAAAGTAATTAGATTGCATTGGATCCTTTGGTGGAGCTCAGTTGACTTGTGCAATCAATTCCAATGTTTTCTACTGCTTTATGTTTTCTAAATAGGTCAAATTACCTCCACCAAAGGATCCAATGCAACTCTCACTTTCAAGGGATTTGAATTACATGCGAGTGGTGGCTGAGTTTTCACCTCATTTCCACCCCTTCATTCATTTAACATTAGAAGAGAGATAATTTGATGGTCAACTCAGAGATAGTTCTATATTTTGCAAATGCAATTCTCATCTAATCTGGATACTAGGTAGAATTCATTTCTACCATTTTACTCTCTAGTAAAGAAAAAGAAAAGGTAATAACACTTAAAAGGGAAATAATATACATAACCTCTCATGGAATGAAACTAATTGGTTAAAAGGACCATGAATATATGTTTTGTTTGATGTTTTGCAGCTTCTTGCAATATAGGAATGGAGAGACTATCAGTGTTTCCCTGTGGCAAACAGTTGAAACTGGATTCAAGCGTGCCCAAACGAGGGTATATAATATGAATCATTGTCACACACACATCACCATGTTTTGGTGGATTGAGAGAATGTGGGGGAGTATTCGTTTGGATATGAAAAGCTCATGGTATTTTGTTGGATTATTATACTTCAACTCTTTCCTATGGCTCATGGTCTGCTCTTACGTATCAAGAATATAAACAAGAAAGATAATTTTTAACGGCGGATTAATTTTTAGCGGCGGATGAAAAGGACTTCAGCAACAGTTCATTCTTTTAAGGCTGAAATTTTCTTCCAATGCAAAAATCACCGCCGCGATTTATGACCTTTAGGGCACGTTTGGTAAATATAAAAGAATCCCTTGTTTATAGGATTCTCTCCATCTCCAAAAAACCAACACCTCCTCTAGTAGGATTCTTGATGAGAGTTGCAGGTTTGGATGGAGGGAGGATTCCTATGATTTGTAGTGTATGGGTTTTTTACAAATATCTCAATATATATATAGTAAGGATCAACGGTTGAAATTTGGTCAACTTGCCATGTTTGACCTTCCCTAACTAATGAATGGTTCTTATCTTAATTGTGGACCCCAGATAAACCGAACAATTGGGGAAAACGGATTGTTTTTATTCCCTTTTTAATATAGTGTAAATGGTTAGGACGTTTTGGCACATATCTCAATATATAAGAGAAATTAACTGCAGAAATTTGGTTACCTTGCCGTGTTTGACCATTCAAAACTAATGAATGTTTCCGATCTTGATTATGGACCTCATATAAACCGAAAAATTGGGGAAAACGAACTGTTTTTATTCCCGTTTTACAAATAGAGTAAATGGTCATGACGTTTTGGCACATATCTCGAGATATGAGAGGAATCAATGGTTGAAATTTGGTAACGTGTACGTTTTGGAGTTTTTAAAGGTGACTAACGGCTTGGATCTTTATTATGGGACCCAAAAGTACATTTCCAAAGAAAGAACTTATTAATCCCACATTACCACCCAGTGTTACTGCAGCTCCGCCTTTCTGCCCTTCCTTGGATTGAATGTGTCTGGAGGGGGTTGTCCGACCTGAAGCATAATCAAAAGCTCAGACTTTGTCTGTCATTCCTCTTTGATGTCAAACGTGCCCTCAGCATTGGAAAAAAACCGCTGCTAAAACTTGGCCCGACTGCCACCAAAGGTCATTTTCTTAGTTCATTTATAAAAACCATGTATCTACTTGTCCTAGTTTTCATAACGTCGCTGCTTCTGTCAGTTTGTGTTACTGATAGTAGTTCCTTGCAGTTTTTTTTTTTTTTTTTAATTATTTTCATATCTTGAGAACATGAATTACTATGATCAGTGCCAGGCTCGACTAGGTGCTTGGTTTGTGTTCAGTAAATATTTTTAAATTTTATTCTAGGGCATAGGCCTAGTTTCTTTATCAAAAATTAGAGAATTCTTATATAGGAAATTTACAAATTCTCCTAATGTTGTCTTCCACATGAAATTTCAAAATCCTCATGGCCAAAAGGCATTTATAAACGCCAAGAGAGGCCTGAATTTAGAGAATTCAAATGCATACTTGTAACTTTTCAGATGAGCATTTCTAAATGCCCAAGGGGAACACCCTAACATCAATATCAGAAACATCCAACAATACCACAAATTCTTGTGAGGAATTTTACTTAAAGCAATAAGCCCTTAAAGCCATTAGTTTCCAAATTATATTTTTGCTGAGTCAAACCAACTTTGTTAGATTATGCTTCACAGTGGCGTACTCAGGATATCTTGGTGAGAGGGCCACGATATTATATTATAAAGGAAAATTCTAAGGGGGGCCAATGTCTACTCGAGTCAAGGGTTAATCCCTGGCATTGACAGTCTACCATTTGTTTTTCCTGAGAAAACACATTAATTTGCCAATTTCAGTCAACCTCTACCAACATCTGGAAAGATCTAGTTTTGTTGACTGTTTGACAAAATTGCACATAATTTATAGTAGAAGGATAAAAGTTTCCTCAAAACCGAGCCCCATGCAGTTAACATTTGTGATTGCCACATGGTCGTGTGCCAATCATGAGTATGTAGGGGGTGGAAAAATCTTAATGAAATTGAATAGTACGCAATGTATCTAACATCTCAACCTTGGCGAATATCGCCCACGATGAGCTCCTGGACAATGGAAATCTTCAGTTGAGAGAAGTAGATTCAGACAACACCACAAAGAGTCTTGTGGGAGAGCTTCAATTACCCAACAGACTGTTAGCCAAGCCAATCTTGAACGGTCAAGCATGGCCCACTTATCTTATCATGCTTCCAATCATGATAGATAATGATGAAGTTCAGATCTCATAGATGTTTATCTCTATTTAACTTCATGATGATAAACTCTCATTGTATTCATCCCTGATATGTAGGGATTCATTCTCATCTGTAAGTGTATAATAAATACTGAACTCAATACAAATGTTGTGATATGTTTTGATTCACAATATTCTTCATGGTATCAGAGAATTAATTCGGTCCTCTCTTCGTTCCGTGGAAATTTGTTCTCCACAACCCGGTGTGCCCCTACTCTACAGATCCGTCGATCTGTTATACGCTGTAGATCTGTAGATCTGCACTGTGTGTTTGAGCTTGCGTACTGCTGGTGTTCACAAAGTGTCAGGCATCACCCTAGAGCGTTAATTGGTAGAGCTTCATCTTACAATCACGTGTCCGTGATTTGAGGGAACATTTGTGCAGTAAGCACACATCTCCACCATATGGCAAATTCTGGATCTCACGCATCGGCAGGTACAATCTCGATTTCCAACATTTCGAGTCTAATTTCCATCAAGTTGGATCGTGATAATTATTTATTATGGAAGAGTCAATTTTTGCCAATTCTTCGTACCAATAGACTTTTAAAATATATTGATGGCTCAGCATCTTGCCCCGACCCGTTTCTTTTTGACAAGGACAACAAACCCACCACCACTATCAATCCAGCGTATGATCTTTGGATTGAACAGGATTCTCTTGTCCTTTTATGGATTAATGCCACTCTTACAATTCCAGTTCTTCAACGGGTTGTTGGACTTCACTCTGCTCGGGAAGTTTGGCAGCGCTTGGAAAAATTGCATCTTATCCAATCGCGATCTCGAGTATTGCAACTCAAACAGCAGTTTCAAACCTTAAAAAAGGGGGGTTTATCTGTGACTGACTATCTTGATAAGATGAAAAGTATAGCTGATTCTCTTGAAGCTATTGCTCAACCGGTTACTGAATATGACCTGTGTAACCAAATCTTAAATGGGTTGGGCCCTGAATATGACGCTGTTCACACCTCGATTGCTAATCGTGACACGCCAATTACATTTGAAGAGTTGTTTGGACAGCTTCTTACTTTTGAACTACGGTTAGACTTGCATAATTCTACCTCTGCTATTGCATCGCCCGTCACTGCATTATATACGTCCACTTCTGGTGGACGATCTGGTTCTTCAAACTCTCGTGGTCGGTCGGGTAATCGTGGGCGTGGTCGTGGCCGTAACTCTAATTATCGAGGTGGCTCTTCAACTTCGTCTGCTCCAACTCAGAATTCCAGGCCTACTTGCCAGATCTGTAATCGTCTTGGGCACTCTGCCCTTGACTGCTTCAATCGGCTGGATCTGTCATTTCAAGGGCGACAACCTCCAGAAAAGCTTCAAGCTATGGCTGCCGCTAAGCAAGGAGAGTCTAGGTGGTTCACAGACACAGGGGCTACCAATCATGTGACGTCTGACCTCAATAATCTTTCCATCCATTCAGATTATATTGGTAACGACAACCTTGTTGTTGGTAGTGGTAAGGGCCTTTCTATCTCTCACACCGGTTCTTCTCATTATTTTTCTAATGGTAATATGGTCTCTTTACAAAATATCCTTCATGTGCCACATATTTCTCAAAATTTACTATCAGTTTCTCAATTTACCAAAGATAACAATTGTCATTTTGTCTTTACCTCTTCTGGTTTTTATGTGAAGGAAAACAAGACGGGGAAGATCCTCTTCCAAGGACCGACCCGTGATGGTCTTTACCCTTTTCATCTCACTTCCTGCGGTCAGAATAAACCGACTATGTCTCCATCTGCTTTCTATAGCACTCACATTTCTAGTAGTCTATGGCATCATCGATTGGGTCACCCTGCTCCTCAAGTACTCCAACGACTTGCTTCTACTCTTCCGCTAA
Organism: Umbellularia californica; assembly: GCA_028538565.1. NCBI lineage: Eukaryota > Viridiplantae > Streptophyta > Magnoliopsida > Laurales > Lauraceae > Umbellularia > Umbellularia californica. Next base: position 73,981,617 of record JAPQWN010000006.1, on the reverse strand, counting down.
ATGGATCGGCGAAGCTAGAACTTGTGTGCACTGCATGTCAGATGGGGAAGCGGTCTAAGTTACCTTTTCCACAGTCAGTTTCAATCTCGTCTTTTCCCTTAGAATTAGTGCATTCTGATGTTTGGGGATATTCCCCTAAGTCGTCCCTTAGTGGGGCTAGGTTTTATGTCACATTTATTGATGCTTTTAGTAGATATTGTTGGATCTTTCCACTTATTTTTAAATCTCAAGTAGTTGATGTCTTTTTGTCTTTTAAATCTTTGGTTGAGAATATGTTTGACCGGCGCATAAAAATGTTACAAACTGATGGTGGCGGTGAATTTACCAGTACTCGCTTTAAAAATATTTTGACTCAAAATGGCATCTCTCATCGCATCTCGTGTCCTCATACACCAGAACAAAATGGTGTTGCGGAACGAAAACATCGACATATTGTAGAGACTGGGTTAGCTCTCTTAGCCCATTCAGGTATTCCACTATCCTTTTGGGATGCCGCTTTTGATACGGCAGCCTTTTTAATAAATCGAATGCCAACACCAGTTCTCAATCTCATCTCTCCATATGAGAAATTGTTTAACAGAACTCCTGATTATAAAATCTTACGTGCATTTGGTTGTGTGTGCTTTCCTTATCTTCGTCCTTATGCTGCTGGCAAATTATCTTTTAGGACCATTCCTTGTGTGTTTCTAGGCTATGGGCGCAATCATAAGGGCTATAAATGTTTGGACCCTATTACCAATAGAATTTACATGAGTAGACATGTTGTGTTTGATGAGAAGGTTTTTCCTTTCGTTGCTTCTGCTACTAATAATTTGCAGGGTAGTCATTCCAATGAAAGGTCCGGTGAACAGGTCATGCTCGGTCACTATACCCCTGTTGCGACACCTGCTCCTGTGGCCACTTCTCCTACGCTTAATATGCAACAACATGTCTCCACGGCTGTGCCCGCCTCGAGTAGTAGACAACCCCCAATAGGTGTGCAGGTGGTTGTTCCACATCACCCTACTCATGGCCAACACACATCAGTTGCACAAGTACCTACTGATGGCTCTACAAATGCACAAGTGGCTGCTGGTGGTTCAACTCATGCACAGCTGGTTATTGATTGTCCCACTTATGAAAACCAAGCTAGACAAGTGTCTAATGATTCCCATATGCCCGCATCTGAACCCGAGCCATATCCTGCACCTACTCCATCTGTGCTATCAGAAATTACTTCACCATCTACAGTGCGTCGCCGAGCCATAACCCATTCTAATGTTGAAGCAGGCCTGCCCACAGTGGTCCCTGGTCCCACTTTGATAGTATCCAATTCCGACACTACATCTCAGCGCCCACATGTTATGCGCACAAGGTCCATGGATGGTATCTTCAAACCTAAAATATTATTGGTAACTAAACATCCTTTACCACAGGCCCTCAACACCATGTTAGCACAATCTGAACCAACATGTTACTCTCAGGCTGTAAAAATGGAGGCATGGCGTGCTGCCATGGCACTAGAATTTGATGCCCTACAGCGGCAGAGCACGTGGACCTTAGTACCTTTACAGCCAGGAATGAATGTTGTAGGATGCCGCTGGATTTATAAATTAAAACAGCGGTCTGATGGCACAATTGAAAGACATAAAGCACGCCTTGTGGCTAAGGGATTTCATCAACAACCCGGAACTGATTATGCTGACACATTCAGCCCTGTGGTTAAACACACCACAGTACGAATTGTACTTTCCTTTGCCATCCAACTAGGGTGGCCAGTTCGGCAACTTGATGTCCACAATGCATTTTTGCATGGTGTCCTTTCCGAGGAAGTATATATGGATCAACCACAGGGATTTATAGATCCAAGTCGACCAACACATGTATGTAGGCTCCACAAGGCCATTTATGGGCTTAAACAAGCTCCACGAGCATGGTACCTTCGCCTTACCAATTACCTACAAAGTCTTGGGTTCAATGGCTCATCGGCAGATACATCAATGTTTGTCCGCAACTTTGGTGGTGAAATTGTTATCTTATTAATATATGTTGATGACATTGTCGTTACAAGTAATCATGGTGCTGCATTGCCAAAATTATTACGAGACCTCAATATGTTATTTGCGATGAAAGATTTGGGGCCACTACATTATTTTCTTGGTATTGAGGTTCATCGAGCTCCTTCTGATATGTACCTCACCCAGACAAAGTATGTGTTAGACCTACTTCATCGCACCAACATGCATGATGCTAAACCACTAAAGTCACCAGTCCAATCGGGGTTGAGATTATCTAGATATGATGGTGACCCAATCTCTAATGCTCAAGAATATCGTAGTGTGGTTGGTGCCCTTCAATATGTCACATTGACTAGGCCAGACATAGCCTTTGCAGTAAACCAAGTATCCCAATTCATGCATGATCCACGAACAAATCATTGGGTGGCAGTCAAGCGGATTCTCCGTTTTCTTAAGGGAACAATCACAAATGGGCTACATTTTTCTCGAGGTACATTTGCAGTGACTGCATATTCTGACGCTGATTGGGCCGGTGACCCCGATGATCGTCGGTCCACCTCTGGCTATGCAATCTTTATTGGCCCAAATCTTATATCTTGGAATGCAAAGAAGCAACCCACAGTCTCAAAATCAAGCACAGAATCTGAATATCGGTCCTTAGCTGTTACTGCTGCTGAATTGTTTTGGATCCGCATGCTACTCAAAGATCTCGAGATGTACCTCAAAGTTCCTCCTTTGATTTACTGTGATAATATTAGTGCGATAGCCCTGGCTTCTAATCCAGTCTATCATGCTCGCACCAAGCACATCGAGGTTGATTATCATTTCATTAGAGAAAAAGTTGTCCGTGGGGATATTCAAGTCTGTTTCATCAGTTTTGTTGATCAAGTAGCAGATATATTTACCAAAGGTCTAAGCTCAGCACGATTTCAATTATTGAAAGACAAGCTTCACGTCAAAATTTGTCCGTTGAGCTTGCGGGGGGCTGTTAGCCAAGCCAATCTTGAACGGTCAAGCATGGCCCACTTATCTTATCATGCTTCCAATCATGATAGATAATGATGAAGTTCAGATCTCATAGATGTTTATCTCTATTTAACTTCATGATGATAAACTCTCATTGTATTCATCCCTGATATGTAGGGATTCATTCTCATCTGTAAGTGTATAATAAATACTGAACTCAATACAAATGTTGTGATATGTTTTGATTCACAATATTCTTCACAGACACCCTCCTTCCATCCATGAAGCTCTCCGCCGATCCGAAACGGAACGACACTAGCCGACGACTAACATCATGAAGAAGTGCATCTGATCCTTCCTCCGGGAACTTCTCTTCGGGCATTTGTTAGATTTTTTAGGTTGCCAATTTCTTTAAGTTTGAACAAAACTCATACTTTCAGTCCTACTTGAATTGTAATTTCATTCAAAAGAAGTAGTTGGGGAAACGGATCCCCTGTTAAACCCTGTTTGGACCTCTTTTCTTTTCTTCATTCCAAAGGAGTAGTTGGGAAAATGGATCCCCTGTGAAACCTTGTTTGGACCACTCACGGAGTGCCACATGAGAGAAATATCAAATCAATGACATCTCATCTCCTAAAAAAAGGAAACGGATCCCTTGTTTGAACCAATCAAGGGGTGCCACTTAGAGTTGAGATGTTACATCTCATTTCTTAAAAAAAAAAAAATCACATCTCTTTAGAAAAATTTCTCTTCCCATGTGGCACCCCGTGAGTGGTCCAAACTGGGGATGTGGGTCCCCTAAAGAAATTTCTTTCTCATGTGGCACCCCTTCCCTATTTGGACCAAATGGGGGATCCTATTATATTGTTGATAGAGTGCACTAAGGCATTTTATCTAGGTGGCAGCAAGGGATAGGCTGAAACAGGGGAATACTGTTTGAACCAATCCCCAAATGCCACCTGGACAAAATGCCATGCCACTCACAATTTCTAAGAATGAAAAAATAATAATAATAAGCGGGTGTTTCTTACAAATACCGGAAAAAAAAGTCCCATCGTCTTCTCCAGGGAAACCCGGCCAAAATTTGACTGTGGTTGTTGTAATGGCTGTCTGATCTTATCATCTTAAAGGGTTAGGATTTATCATCATCAAAGACACTTTTATGTAAGTGGGTCAGCTCCAATGGACCTATGAAATCGATGTTTTGAACAACAGAAGTAAGCCCCACTAGTGAAAAGTGAATTTCAAGACCAAAACTCTTGTCACAGTCCAATAGGCATCCTTGTAAATTACTTTATAAAAGATGAGCAATTCCACAAAAATATGTGGATATAGGGCAGGGAAAAACTGTTGACTGCAAGGGGCAGGGAAAGAGAAGAGTGTGGTGGTCTTTTGCTTTCGGCTGTCTCTCTTTCTTGGGCATTGAATGGAGGGCGTTCACTGCCTTTACGACACTGCCTTTACGACACCTTTACCAGAGCCCATAAATGCACCACCGCACTAACCCTGGTTAAACTGCAATTAGGGCACTCTCTCTGGTCTCTCCCCAGCTCTCACCTTGGGGGACCACGGATTTATGGTGACCTGACAGTAATTGCTTCTTTAAAGCTGGCCGCATGGGTAGGTGTAGGACACCGAACCGAGTGCGGATCCTCCACTGCAGATTATGTTGGCATGTTTGAACATCCATGGCCCATAACATGATCCAATGAGTTTGTCTCATAATTAATTTGATTGGGTGTTATCACACATTCAATTTATATGGAATACATTAGCAGCTAAACAGGCACTTAAGAATTTAGTATCACCATCCATACATTGCAAGGCTCACAGTTAGGAATTCAGACTGGTGTCAAAAGTTGCCACAATTTAATGGAATACATTAACTGTCTTGAGGACCACTCGGAATTTTACAAGTAGGGAAATGTGGAAACAGAAATACTCACATAGTCAGAACACCTATAATGATAGGTCACACAACAAATGGCACATGAATAAAACCCTTGTGGTTCTCAGATCCTAACCATCAATTGTTTAAATGGAAAAGGGTCAAGTGGACCCCCACATAATTGTGGGGTCTAACATTGTATATTTCCCTAGCATCAGACAACCCCACCTCTGTCAGGGAAGTTCCGCTTACGGTTGGATCGAACTACGACCTTGTCAGGGCAAAATTTGAGAATTACATCAGGTGGGAATTGAGATATCATTTCTTCACAGCCCCAAATGAAAATCAAGGCAAAAATAGACAGAGAAAACAGTAGCACACCTTATGAAGCTCCAATCTAAGTAACCCAACTGCACAATTTGAAAAAAGAACCAATTTTTATTCAATTTTCAAGATGGGTTCTGGGTAAATCAAAACGCATACTAGATCTAAGGGAAAATTACCACATCCGAGGCTGAAATGGATTTTGGTCGGTAGCCTTTTCTGCTCCCGAACCAGCTCAGAAAGAAAGGGGTTGAAAAAATCAGAGGTGACACATGTGGGGTTGTCAAATCAAATGACATCTCATCTCCCCAAAAAAAAAATCCTTCATCATATTGACTGACCTGGATATTGTAAGTCAATGCCGGTCGTTTCTGCCTCGCCTCACACATTCAGATACAACCGTCTCTCTTTATGCATTACTACCTTATAAAACTATCCCATCTGCCATGTTCTATTTCTCATTAGTCAGTTTGTGCTGTTCATTGCAGTTTTCATTTTCAATGTCACAGAATACAAACGTTGTAGTTTACTGACCGAGTACTTGGTCGGGCTTGGTCCAACTTGTCTGCAGTCTGGATGATCCTATGTGGACCCTAGGATGGAATTTCAGAAAGAAGTGTTACACAGTACCTCCTAATAGCTTCTACAAAAGGAGGATCATATGTGGACCCCCTAGGATGCAATTTCAGAAAGAAGTGTTACACAGTACCTCCTAATAGCTTCTACAAAAGGAGGATCATATGTGGACCCTAGGATGGAATTTTAGAAAGAAGTGTTACACAGTACCTGCCAATAGCTTCTACAAAGGATCTGATTCTAATTTGTCAATATGAATCTCAGTCAACCAGAATGAACAACAGTCAAATTCTAGTTTTGACCGTTTGATAAATTTTATAGCAACATATGGGAAGGGGAAAAAGTTTCCTCAAAACCAAACCTGAGTTGACTAAACCCAAGTTTCCTCAAAACCTAACCTGAGTTGGACTAAACGCATGGCATTAACATTGGTCAAATTGATTCTACTCTTTCCTTTGTCTGGTGTAGTCTACTCTTTCCTTTCTCTAGTGGCATTAACATTTCTATTTATGAAACCATATGTATCTTTCTTAGCCTATATATTTCTCATAAGGTTGTAGCTTCTGTCAGTTTGTGTCGATGATAGTTCCTTGTAGTTTTCATCTTCATAGTCTGCCAATATGGGTTGCTCCTCAAAACCAAACCTGAGTTGACTAAATTCGTCATGCTCCTCTGATGGATCGAACCTAGAGATAACTAGTGCATGTCAACCCTCCGATCGATCAAAGCTTCTGTCCGATCGATCGGACCTTAATGATTCGGTCGGTCTTCTCTTTTCATCAGTCCAGCTCTTCCGGCAATACAACCACAGTCCGTTCTAAATTAAATTTGAAAATACAACTCAATGGATTCAAAGTTATGTCCAACCCATGAATTAGCTAACATAAAAATACAAACACTCACAATTCAACCAAACGCTACATTGGGATTTGGTACAACAAGATTAGTCCAGAGACAATTGTACGGGTTTGTGTTCAGGAAAGATTTTTAAATTTTATTCCAGGGCATAGGCCCAGCTTCTTTATCAAAATTTAGAGAATTCATATATAGGAAATTTACAAATTCTCCTAGTGTTGCCTTCCACATGGAATTCCAAAATCCTCATGGCCAAAAGGCATTTATAAAAGCCAAGATGTTGGAATTTAGAGAATTCAAATGTATATTTATAACTTTTCAGGTGAGCATTTCTAAATCCCAAGGGGAACACCCTAATATCAATATCAGAAACACCCAATAATACCACAAGTTCATGTGAGGAATTCTACTAAAGCAATAAGCCCTTAAAGCCATTAGTTTTCAAATTATATTTTTGCCGAGTCAAACCAGTTTTGTTAGATGATGCTTCACGATGGTGTATTTAGGAAATCTTGGTGAGAGGGCCACGATGTTATACAGGAGAATTCTAAGGGAGGCCAATATCTACGCAATATATCAATTCCAATAGATGGTTCTGGCCGGGGGATGATGTTTGAAAAATCTACGCAATATATCAACTCCTGTGGATCGTGCTAACCCTTAAATCTATGCGGCTCAAATTTAGTGATTTTCAAAGGCATTTTCTTTTTCATTTCAATTCAATATTACATGAGAGTATCAAATCTGCATTGTGGCAATTCACAGGATTTAGAGAATGTGGGGAGGTTGGAATGATTTACATCACCCCATGTGGGCTCCACATAACTCCCTCTCATGGTTGCCTCCTGTAGTTGTCAATTCTCTACAATAGGGCCCCACCAACTAAGCCTACGCCTTAAAAAAAGACTTTTATTCATCTCCATCCTAATGTTACCAAAACGGTTTCATGTCTTCTCAACGTATACAAATCATTGTCAGAAGTCACAGAAATTAGAAAATATGTTCGTAAGTCAATCACAATCATTTTCAGGGAAGTAATTTCATTACCTACAATTCCGACTCTGAAAATGACCAAAGATTTTTTTTTTTTTTTCAGGTTATGAGCAACTCTAGCATTGGCATTTTTATCATGACTATCTCCCTATCTCCTTATTCTTACATGTGAAGTAATGGGTATCAACAATATAGCAAAGATAGCAGCTACAGTTGCTTTTCTTCTGTTTGCTAACCTCTGTTACATGCAAACTTGCACTGCAATTGGCACCATCTTAGCAACAAATAATACAATTAAAGATGGAGACACTCTTGTTTCATCAAGAGGAGGAGACTTTGCTCTAGGATTCTTCAGCCCTCAAAATTCAACCAACCGCTACGTTGGAATTTGGTATAACAAGATTAGGCCACAGATCATTGTATGGGTTGCCAACAGAGACACCCCACTGGCAGATTCCTCAGCAATTATAACGATAGATGTGAACGGAGACTTGGTGATCTTGGATGGGAGAGGAGATGCTATTTGGTCTACAAACATCTCAACCTTGGCGAAGATCGCCCAGGCTGAGCTCCTGTACACAGGAAATCTTCAGTTGAGAGACAACAACACAAAAAGAGTCTTGTGGGACAGCTTCAATCACCCAACAGACACCCACCTTCCATCCATGAAGCTCTACGTCGATCCGAAACGGAACGACACTGGCCAACGACTAACATCATGGAGAAGCCAATCCGACCCTTCCCCAGGGAACTTCTCTTTGGGCATTGATCCTCAAAAGCTTCCTCAAATTGTGATATGGGATGGTGCAGATCGGCGCTGGCGAAGCGGGCCGTGGGACGGTCGGGCTTATCTTGGCATACCTGCCATGGACACCATGACGAATTTCAATGGGTACAATATCGCTAAAAATTCTGAGGGGGTGATAGAGGTTTCTTATGATTACATCAATGGCTCTTATTATAGCAGGTATGTTTTGGATTTATCGGGTAGGTTGAAACAATTTGCATGGGTAAAAGAAAGAAATTTGTCGATCACCGTCTGGTCCGGACCAGATAACGATTGTGATTTGTATGGTAGATGTGGACCAAATGGGAGATGTAGCAATTCAAGTTCACCAATCTGTAACTGTTTGAAAGGATTTGAACCCAAGTATAGTGGGGAATGGAATAGTGAGAACTGGTCAGGTGGGTGTGTGAGGAGTAAACAATTGGAATGTGAGAAGAATGGGAATGGTAGTTGGAAAGGAGATGGGTTCTTGAAGATGGAGGGGATCAAAGTTCCTGATTTTGCTGATTCTTTGGCTGGTGGAAGTTTGAAAGAGTGTGGGGACAACTGTCAGAAGAGCTGTTCTTGTGTAGCTTATGCTTATCATACCAAGATTGGGTGCATGATCTGGGGAGGAGATTTGGTGGACATTCAACAGTTCGCAAATGGTGGTGTGGACTTTTATATCCGTCTTCCAGCTTCAGAACAAGGTATGCTATTAAATTTTAATTTATAAGACCAGAGACTGTTTGGTTGATTTTAACAAGGTTTCATGCATCTTGAAACCATCCTCATCCAATTCAATGCTTTGGATTCTGTGGTGCTTGAATTCAGGACAAACTTGTGGGTTTTTTTCAGTGGGGCATAGTTGTTAAAAAAAATCTAATCTGCTTTCAATTTAATGCCTTCTACTTGTGTGGTGGTTCATGGAATTTTACTCTAAATAGGAGTAGTTTGGCCTGCCGTTGGATTGATTAGTTTGACACCAGGCCCAACTTTTGAATTCAAAGAAAGCCCATGCAAAAGGTGTGCATTTGTTTAGAGCAGTTTAGATTTTTTAAAAGCTGGCCCCACATACCAGCCATATGGAATTTCTTACTATGCGAGCATAGATGATCTGAGATTCGAATGAAAACTCAAGTAATCCATTGGGGGTGATATTAATAACTTTTTGATGAAACGAAGGTAGGCCTCATGTTAATGTTTTTCAAATCCCAAGTTCAAATTTCAATATTTGAAATGTTAAAGTCCATGATGGAGCCCTTTTTACTTTCTGTATTTTTAGTAGAAAATTCATCATTTCATGGAATATACCCATAATTTGTCAAACAATGACCAAATGTAGTTTTTCTTCCACCACAAATTAACTTTTAGAAATCAAGATTCACATTTGGTAATCAATCATTAGGTGGCAATTTTTTATTTCAACATTCAAATAGCAACCCTTGATATCATGGGAGAACCAATGTTATCGTGGGTTCTAACCCGGGGTAAGACTATCAAAAGAAAATCAAAAGTAGCCAAGTCAAGTCACTCCGGTGACATTAAATTATTATTGTTATTATTTTATTTTTATTTTTTTTGTCATTAACCCATGGAAACTAAGTATAAGATGTATTAATATGTAAAAATTCTAAGATTTTATGGGCAAACTTGTCAATAGAAAAATCAAAATGTGCCTTGATTGCTTTAGACATTCACATATATCAATTTGAGAAAGTTACATTTTGGTTTGCATTTGAAGAACAGGCAAAAGATTTTTAAGCTTATTGAATCAAACATCCACAAAACTTTGTCAAACAGTTAAAAGTATAAAGCACTCGATTTTCTATTTGAAATAGTTTTAACTCAAATAGAAAGAAACAGTAGACTGGTCAAACCGTACCTAAGTGTTTGCCAATACCTAAGTGTAAAAATCTGATTTGCCAATTCACAGGTTGCTCAATGGAAAAATGTCTTCCTCCCCATAGAAACAAAGAGGGATCTATCTCTAGCTGTAGCATTGACGGTCAAAGGGACTCGGGTCTTTATGCGTGTGGGTGTGTGAGTATTTAATAGTGAAAAAAGGTGTGAAGATTTGATGGGCTGATATTTTTGTCAATACCTAGAGCACAATGAGATCTTTGCATCACCTCTAATCATCCCTGCAATCAAATTTCACACCCACCTCACAATTGATCACTCCGAGAGGTGGGAGAGGCAGTGCCCACACAAGGCATATATGAAAACTCTCTATATATACATGTATATGCTTGTAGAAGTTTGTCGTGCTCACTCAACACTTAACACATCTCTCACAACTTACAGCATTAACAGAAGCACTCACTGTAAGATACAGAACACTACGCATTCTGATCTTATGCTTTTCAAGATTTTAGATTCGTCGGATTTCATTGATGGAGAAATAGCCCATTTAGCCTTTCTTCATGCCATCAGGTCAGTGGAAGAGAAAGACTTATGTGGCCTTTCATCTTGTTGAGTACAAGGTCGGCTTTGGGGACCCTAATAGGTAGTTTGGTTTTGGGGGCAAACTTATAATTTTCAGGTGGATTTTGGGGGTGGACTCTTGATTTTTATTGAGTTTTTGGAAGTGGATCCAAAATTTTCATATAGATTTTGGAAACGCACCACGGTTTGACGATGCAACCACACCCACATGGCTGTACTTGAGTCCACCCCTGGTTGAGATGTGAGGTAGGCAGTGCTGCATTAAAATGCTGAGCCGGGCTGAGTCACTTTCAACCGGGGATGGAGTGCTAGCCTATAAAAAAAATGAGCCCACACTTGAGCCAAGCCAAGTTGAAACATCAAAGTTGGGGAGCTAGCCCTGCTCAACATCACTAATTTTACTCTCGTACTCATTGAATCCAAACACCCAAGTAAAAAAGTGCGGTCACATCATGTACTTTATTATTTCCCCTTTACTCTATTTTAGGCTAAACAAACAGGCACTTGGGATAACTAGCAATCTATGAAATACTAAAAAGAGTGCATAACTATCCTAAGTAGGGATGTAAGGGAATTGTTCTGTTTTGATGTGCAGGTGGAAAGAAACATATGAAGATAGTGATCATTTCCACAGTCCTTACAACAACATTGATCCTATTGGTATGCATTTACCTTCTCTGGAGGTGGAAGGCAAAACAAAGAGGTATAGATATTACCATTACCATTACCTTAATTTGCAAATTATGCACTCTTTTTTGAAGGGCCCTGTAGGATACTCTGTATTGAATTTCCAAGGGTAGTAAAGAGGTGGGTGGTGGATATGCGGTTGCATGGAGCCCTCACTTTACTAAGATTTGATTTACTAGCTAGGTTGAAGCATGGGTTATCATTTCCTACTAAAGGGACTCGATTTGATGGCCATTTGTGGTATTTCCCTTCACTTTTTAAATTTTAGCACCCTTGATAGGAGGGCAGTGCTTCAAATCTATAGAAATTAATATGGAGGAAACAAATGGGCCCATATGGGTTAATCATGCCTTGGGCCAGAATGGACATAGTTTGAGTTCAACCAGCATTACATTACGGCACCTATTGACTGACCTTTTAGGACCATGGACCCAAGCCTAAGTTTTGAACCAATAGTTACTGTTTATATCTGGCTAAAGGCCCCACTATATGGACTAGCGTCACCAGATATTTTCAACATGCATGGGCCTATTATTTCACTAATGGGAGGCTGGCCCAACTTGTGGACCTGTGGATTGAAACCGCACCTATAAATTTGGCTCATGTTAGGTAAATGGGCCTCTTTCCTTTTACTAAATGGGCCTCTTTCCTTTTTACTATCCTTACTAATTAATGTTCTCTTCATCATTTTAATCAGAGCATAAGGAGAATCACAACAAAAAAGGCAAGGGGAACAAGAGGCTAAAAGCATCCAATGATTCTTCAGATGGTAACGGCACAATGAATGATGATGTGCAGGGAGCAGCAGCCGCAGAACTTCCATTATTTGGCTTTAGCATAATAGCAATTGCAACTAACAACTTCTCTGATGAAAATAAGCTTGGAGAAGGAGGTTTTGGTCCAGTTTACAAGGTAGTGCTCCTTGCGCGTCATTTAAGTAAAAACTAATAGAGGTTGATTCATAGAATGTCACTGTCCCAACAGGGAAGAACTAATGCACCGCCGCTGCATTATATTTTCATAGAAATTTTATGTAACGCCCCACCCTACACCATGCATGATATTGTCCGTTTTGGCCCATGAACCTCACGGTTTTGCTTCTGATGGACCAGAGAAGAGGACCCACACTCGAACTAGTTGAGAATCGGCTCTAATACCATTTGTAATGCCCCACCCTATACCCATGCATGATATTGTCCGCTTTGGCCCACGGCCTCACGGTTTTGTTTCTGATGGACCTTAACCCTTCAAAAGGCCTCATGCAAGATAAGGGTATAAACTTTACATATAACCCCATTCACTTTCCTCTCTATAGTCGATGTGGGACTCCAGGGCATCACAGTTTTAGTTGGATTGATCAAATGTGAGGGCACCTAAAGATAAAGCATGCTTACTAAGTTGAATGGGTTTTCACAATTATGCTTCCGTTTCAATGGTCACAAGTCTAAACCAGCCTGGGCAGTTTAGGCCATTTAATCTCCTCTCTATTTGGTTAATAGAGTTTCACAACTCCTAGCTGTTTCTTCTTCTTATTATTATTGAACTAGAGATACAAATGTTCCACATTAGGAAAGGAACCTAACATATATAGTTAAAACTTTAAGGCCTAGATCTAGGCACCCAGCTTAGGAATGTGTTGGGGCTCGCACATGGCCATAGTGAATCTTGTTTTGAAATCAACAAGCATTGACTGTTTGCATGCCTTAAGTCAAATAAAAACATTTACCCATTTACCATTCTCACTACTATTCTATAGGGCAAGCTACCAGGAGGACAACAAATAGCTGTTAAAAGACTTTCTAAAAGTTCTGGACAAGGCCTAGAAGAGTTCAGAAATGAGGTGGTGCTAATTTCAAGAGTTCAACACAGAAATCTTGTTAAGCTTTTGGGTTGCTGCACAGAGAGAGAAGAAAAGATATTAATTTATGAATATATGCCCACAAAAGCTTGGATGCCTTTCTGTTTGGTAATGTCTCAACTAATAATCTCTTCAATATCTGGATTGTTTTCTTCTCTTCATCAAAACACAATTTTTTTTAAAAGAATTTAGAGTTTTGTTAGTTTTGCTTACTTATCTTAAATTATCAGAATAAACTTCTTATCACTTGCTGTATTGGTATTTGCACTAGGTTCATCCACAAAAGAGCCATTGGATTGGGCTAAACGCTTCCATATTGTTGAAGGAATTGCCCGAGGGCTCCTTTATCTTCATCGAGATTCGAGATTAAAGATTATTCATAGAGATCTCAAGGCAAGTAATATACTATTAGATGAAGGATTGAACCCAAAAATATCAGACTTTGGGATGGCAAGGATTCTTGGAGAGGAGCAAATTCTAGCAAGAACAACTAGAGTCGTCGGGACATAGTAAGTCATAGTTACTTCATCTGAAACATCATTTCCCCAATTCCTAGTTTTAACTAATTAAAGAAGGTATATATACATATCAACGATTATTTCTAGTATTTCACAAATAGAGAAAGCAAACCCCATCCCCCTCCTGGACTCATCTTAAAACATGTTAGAGTGTTGGATGGAAAGAAACAGCATCAGATAGTATATGAAGCACTTCTATCTTAGTTGGATAACCATCGTCAAAATAAGTGATGCAACTCTTCACTCTAACAATCTATTTTGTAGGCTTCTGCTTGAATGACAATAACTTGTTAGGTTGAACTTTTGTCCATACAATACTTATGTTTCATTCTATCCTACTATCCATTATGCATAAAAGATCAAGTGGCTCCTAAAATGTAATTTTCCATGCTGTCAGACTATCTTGTTGCACTTAACCCCCTCTACATTTTAATCTTAATTATGATCAATGCAGTGGTTATATGTCTCCCGAGTATGCCATGCAAGGAAGTTTTTCTGAGAAATCAGATGTCTTCAGTTTCGGAGTTTTATTGTTAGAAACAGTGAGCGGCAAGAGAAATACTAGTTTTTATCAAAATGAGAATGCTTCAAGCCTTTTATGCCGTGTAAGTGCACGCCAATCATTTCTTATTTTTCTTGTTATAAAGTCCAATATCTTCATAGAAAAAAGGATCATAACTTTGAAATCATGTAAATTGATCTGGGATTATTTCAGGCCTGGCAGTTGTGGAATGAAGGCACTGCCATAGAGTTGATTGATCCAGCCTTGGGCGGTCATTATCAACAAGAACAAGTACAGAGATGCATCCATCTGGGGTTGTTGTGTGTGCAAGAACTTGCAAAAGACAGGCCATCAATGTCTTCAGTGGTTTTCATGCTCAGTTGTGACATTTCAACTCTTCCTGCTCCAAAACATCCTGCATTTACAGGGATCAGTCCTCTACAGCCAGATTCATCACAGAGAAACCATGAAAATTTCTCCGTCAATGATGTTACTATGACTGACATAATTTTCCTGGGTAGATAAGTGAATGAGGGCATGATTCCCACTTGGAAAATTATGTTGCCCTCCAAGAAGCAATACAAACGCTTTTCAACTCAGGCTACTAGCTTAGCTTGTAAGAGCTGTTGAAGACCTCTAATGGGGAGGTAGGTTGGCTATGTTCTATTCCTGGTTGGAACATGAAGGTATTGGCCAACAGTGTCTTAAAAAATAGGTTAGACAAGGTAGCATTGGAGGGTAGATTGAGATTAAGAAAATTACGAAAGCTTTTCATTAAGATGTGGCAATGTATTTTCAAACATCTATATCACGTATGAGGAAAAGTACATTCTAGTGATTTTTTCCTTAAATCATGCTTCATTTTGGGCTTGGGTAACCAATTTGTTCTCCATTTAATTACTTGGTGCATCAGGTCATTTTCGTTGTATGTAACTAATTCTGCTTGTGTTATGCCAGTTGCCACATCCCCGAAATTAAGAAAACAGTTGCCTTGACTAGTTGCATTTGCTATTGTCTGAATTTTTTTTTTTAAATTGAAATGTATTTAATTTCTTTTATTATTCTTACGAACATTTACAGTATGCATCAGTTATAATAGATGATGATGATGATTTGTGCCACCAACTGTTATATTAGATTCGACAACACAATACATGTTTTAAAAACATTACTACAATAGAAACTAACAACTTCTAGGTGAAGAGGAGAAGAAAAAAAAAAAGCAACAAACAAACAAACCATGCTCGAAGGAGATGAAACACATATGCAGTACTGACTTCCAATGGATTTTGAAGAGTTGGAAACTCCCCAAGTCTTCATACCTACCTTTAGACTGAGAAGTAGTCAAGCATTACTCCCATCTGAGATACTCTTATCAATGATGACTAAGTAATAGATTGTCATTCATTGATCCCCTACAAGAAGTTGAAGATGGCAAGCAAATGTGGGGGAATATCTATCTATAAAACACCCTCTAGAATCTGAACAACCTGCCCTATTGATGAGCGAGAAGCCTCATGCTCCTGAATGCACCAACAAGCAACTTCGCATGCTCTATCAAGTTCATCGATGTCAGCATTACTTTCTAAACTGCTATCTAGTATGCTAAGAAGCTCGCCTTCATTAAGATTACTTGCAGCCCAGAAAGGAAATGGCACAATAGTCCCATCCTGAGATTGATTTGCATTTCGTTTGCCTGATATAATTTCGAGAAGCATCATTCCATAGCTGTAAACATCTGCCTTTGCTGTTATAGGTAGGCCAGAGATCCATTAGGGTGCGAGATAGCTTATGGTGCCCTTTCATGGATGTCGGTACCTTGCTGAATTCATGGCCTATAAACTTTGCCATACCAAAATCTGCCAACTTGGGACAAAGGTCTGCATCAAGAAGTACGTTTGCGGGCTTGATGTCACAATGTATGATGCAGTGTCTGCATTTCTCATGGAGATAATCTAATCCTTTTGCAGTCCCAAGTGCAATTTGGTATCTTGTTTTCCAATCCAAAACTGTAGACTTCTTTTGGAACACAGTTCGCTAAAGTTGGTGTGGACTTTCAGGCACCGTTTGAGAAGGGGGTACAATGGGGGGAGGAAAAAAAGGAAGGGGGGGGGGGGTGGAAATGAAAAATGAGAGTGTTTGGGAAGGGAGGAGGGAAAGTGGGGAGGGGAAAGGGGCTACTAAAAAAATTTCCCCACAAAACAGGGGAAAATGAGGGCAAAAGAGGAGAATTTTAAGAAAATTACTAAACTGCCCTTGTTGTCCAATTGATACTTTTGCAAAAGTAAGAGTAAAATGGTCATTGTCTCTCTACCTCAGAAACAAACAAAATTATACTTTTTCACTTTTCTTCCCCCTACTTTTTGACTCCCCAAATAAGAGGAGGTAAAAAAAAAAATCCGTCTTCCAGCTTCAGAACTAGGTATGCTATTAAATTTTAATTTATAAGACCAGAGACTGTTTGGTTGATTTTAACAAGGTTTCATGCCCTTCTTTTTTTTTTTTTTTTTTTTTGTGTGTGTGTGAAAAGTTTCATTCATCTTGAAACCATCCTCATCCAATTCAATGTTTCGGATTCTGTGGTGCTTGAATTCAGGACAAACTTGTGGGTCTTTTCAGTGGGGGCCTAGTTGTTAAAAAAAAAAAGAAAAAAACCTAATCTGCTTTCAATAATGTCTTCTACTTGTAACCTAATCTGCTTTCAATAATGTCTTCTACTTGTGTGGTGGTTCATGGAATTTCACTCTAATGGGAGTAGTTTGGCCCGCTATTGGATTTATTAGTTTGACACCGGGCCCAACTTTTAAATTCAAAGAAGCCCGGTGTAAGATACAGAACACTACACTCATTCTGATTTTATGGATTTCATTGATGGAGAAATGGCCCATGTAGCCTTCCTTCATGCCATCAGGTCAGTGGAAGAGAAAGACTTATATGGCCTTTCACCTTGTTGCGAACAAGGTTGGTTTTGGGTATCCTAATAGGCGGTTTGGTTTTGGGAGCAAATTGAGAATTCTTACGTGGATTTTGAGGGTGGACCCACGATTTTTATTGAGGTTTGGAAGTGGATCCTTAATTTTTATATAGGTTTTGGAAACCCACCGTGGTTTGATGGGTGCGACCACACCCACATGTCTGTACTTGGGTCCACCCATGGTTGAGATGTGGGCTGAGTTGAGTCACTTTCAACTGGGGATGGAGTGCTAGCCTGTAAAAAATAAGCCCAAACTTGAGCCAAGCCAAGTCGAAACATCAAAGTTGGGTAGCTAGCCCTCCTCAACATCACTAATTTTACTCTCAGTACTCATTGAATCCAAACACCCAAGTAATTAAAAGGGTGCGGTCACATCATGTACTTTATTATTTCCCTTTTACTCTATTTTAGGCTAAACAAACAGGCACTATAACTAGCAATCTATTAAATACTAAGAAGAGTACCTTATACATAACTACCCCAATTAGGTATGTAAGGGAATTGCTCTGTTTTGATGTGCAGATGAAAAGAAAGATATGAAGATAGTGATCATTTCCACAGTCCTTACGACAACATTGATCCTATTGGTCTGCACTTACCATTTCTGGAGGTGGAAGGCAAAACAAAGAGGTATAGATGTTGCCATTACCTTTGCAAATTTTGTACTCTTTTTTGAAGGGCCTTGTAGGATACTCTGTATTGAACTTCCCAAGGTTAGTAAAGAGGTGGGTGGTGGATATGTACTTGGGTAGAGCCCTCACATATGATTTGATTTACTAGGGTGAGGCATGTGTTATCATTTCCTACGAAAGGGGCTCGATTTAATAGCCATTTGTGGGTCTTTCCTTCACTTTTTAAATTTTAGCACCTTTAATAGGAGTGCAGTGCATCAAATTTCTAGAAATTCAATATGGAGGAAACAAAAGAACGGCCTCTTACCCTAAGTAGTAAGAGGTGTTAATTCTTACCTGCCTATCCTGAGTTTGAACCTAGGCAGACACATTTCCTCACGAGCCTGTGATACCTCACCAGAGGGCTCCCATAAAAAATGGAGGAAAAAAATGGGCCCATATGGGTTAATCATGCCTCGGGCCAGAATGGGAATAGTTTGAGTTCAACCAGCGTTACGGCACCTATTGACTGACCTTTTAAGACCATGGACCCAAGCCTAAGTTTTAAACCAATAGTTACTGTTTTAATCTGGCTAAAGTCCCCACTAGATGGGCTAGCGTCCCCAGATACTTTCGACATGCATGGGCCTATTATTTCACTAATTGGAGGCTGGCCCAACTTGTGGACCTATGGGTTGAAACCGCATGCACCTATAAATTTGGCTCATGTTAGGTAAATGGGCCTCTTCCCTTTTACTAAATGGGCCTCTTTCCTTTTTACTATCCTTACTAATGTTCTCTTCATCATTTTTATCAGAGCATAAGGAGAATCACAACAACAAAGACAAGGCGATGTTACATTTCAATCTGCATAAGAGGGTAAAAGCATCCAATGATTCTTCAGATGGTAGCAGCACATTGAATGATGTTGTGAAGGGAGCAGCAGCCCCAGAGCTTCCATTATTTGGCTTTAGCATAGTAGCAATTGCAACTAATAACTTTTCTGATGAAACTAAGCTTGGAGAAGGAGGTTTTGGTCCAGTTTACAAGGTAGTGAGTGCTCCTTTGCGCATCATTTAAGTAAAAACTAAGAGAGGTTGATTCATAGAACGTCACTCACTAGGGATGTCAAATGGGCTAGGCCGGGCCAAACCGCTAGTCAACGACACTGCCCATGACATGAGCCGTGCTGGGCTGAGGTGGCTGGGCCCGTTTGGCCCGGGCCCTCCTGGCACGTGGGCTGGTGCCTCCAGCCCGCCTGGCCCATCTAAAAATGGCTACTTTTGAAAAAATTCTTCATTTTAACCTCCCAACAGCCATAAAAACGGTCATATATGAGGTATTTTGTGTCTTTTTCAATTTTACAAAGTCTATAAATACTCTAACCCTTCCATTCTTTTTCTTTTAATCAAAGTTTTATTTACCAAAAAAAATATATACAAAGGATGTCAATCATTATATAACATGTGGGCCCATTGTGACAAAATCACTATGGAAATTGGGCCCAAATAGAACACAAACTTCTTATTTGTATTTTTTATTTTGGCATCTACCAAACATCACTAGATGGCTTGGTTTGGCGGGGTAAGCCTGGAAAATAGATTGGGAACTTGGGTCTAATTGAAACCAAACCTAAACTTATTGACCCAAATTACATCAATTTCTATTATTCTTCTCTGGCCCAGTTAATAGTTATAAACTTATAATAGTAATCCAAAATATATGGGAAATATTCAAGTGCATTCATCCCTCACCATAGGGTGAGGGACACTTCCATAAATGGGAAATTTCAAGTACAAAAGTGAATTTTCAAGTACATAGGGTGAAGTACACTTCCTTGTCTTCATGTGCAAAAAGGGAAAGTGCTCTCATCCTATGTTAAGGGATAGATGCACATGAATGTCCCCCTATATATATAATGTTACTTTTACTTTTATTATGAATATATTAACCCATTAAAATATAATCAGCTCTAAGTATAATTTGGTCTCTTCACTTGTGGCTTACACCATAGATCTCGTCTTGGACTCACATGTATCTCTTTGAAATGTGTCCAATTAGATATTAAGTCCCAACCAACCCATATATATATATAGCCCTAGCCATAATAAATATAAATTTATGTGAGAGAATAAGGTTTTTTAAAAGGATTTTTTGTTGAATTAATATTATTAATTATTTGAACATAAGTTGGTCGAGTTAGTTGCACATGATACTACATGGAAACTCAGGTCAAATGAGCTCCATGAAGTATTATTAAAGAGGTGAAGAGTGATGGATATCAGGTGCGGGGTCGAGGACAGAAGATGAAGTGTAGATAAGACCTTCGCTTTTATGAGACTTGAATTATGGTTATTCATTTCCCATCTTTCCTCACTATATTTTCATTGAAGAAAAAATTGTTTGATGGTCATTTTTTGGATATTCACATTTGATTTGTCGCATTTAAGAAATACAATGTCTTAGGACTTTCCTAGGAATTCAATTGCATCAAACAAATCAACCCAAAGCATATTTATCAAGCATACAAGTAGAGCTCTCATAATGGGAGTATGATATTAGCTTTGCATTCTTAGTAGATGGCTATAGAAGTTTTCTAATCTGGATCATTAGTCTAAGACACACCAAATAGCCCCCTCATTTGTAATTTTTGCTAATGCTGCTATCAGGGTTGTTTATAGCAAATGAATGAATGGTCTTGATTTCATCAACATCATCATCATGTAAGCTTGTCTGATTAACTGAGATCAGCTTTAAGAGTTCTATTATTAGACCTTAAGATATATTATTAGTAATGAATCATAAGTCATCAAAATGGAATCCCTCATGGTTTATATAATGTGTATAACATATTTTATTTAAATTAATATAATACTCACATTACATAAAATGTATGTTATTATACTGGGTGATTGGTCTTCCATTTACTAGATTAAAGAGATGCCATTAATGGGGAGCTATAACCCTAGTTGTTCTTTGGCAAATGTCACTATAAATCATTTGAGATAGGGAAAAAAAAAAAAAAGAGATGTTACTGTAAAGTAACAGTTTGCTTCTAATAATGATGTATGAATCTTAATTATCAATCAGATTAAAAAAAAAAAGGAAAAAATATGAACAGGCCCGCCTGGCCCTGCCCGCTCCAGCCCGGCCCATGGCGGGCCGGGCCGTGCCACCGTATTTCGCTGGTGGGCCGGCCCCCACGGGCCGAGGATGGAGCAGGCCATGCCGACCCAGCCCGGCCCGTTTGACATCCCTACGTCATTGCCCCAACAGGGAAGAACTAATGTAGCACCACTGCATTTAGGGGTGTGCAAAATATCCGCTTAACCCGCTGACCCGCAGCCGACCCGCCCGGCATGTGCGGGTCATTAAGTTAGGCGGTTTGGGTTGGGCGGGGTAGACCCCCAAAATTGCGGATTGGATTGGATTACGGATTGAAAAATTGCCAACCCGCTACAACCCGACCCACCCGCTTAATTAATAATTTTACATACATAAAAAAAATATATATTAGTTGAAATTGTTAAGTATTTAAAGTTAATCAATTCACTTAATAAATTTTTACAGCTAATCAATCATCAATTCCCTAAACAAAATCTAAAAAGTCGATATTGAAACCCTAAACACTCTTACCTACCACCCACCCCATTTACTTCAGCCGTATAAACTATATACATTACATTTATACTATTATCTTATATAGATAACAGTAACATTCCTAATTTTATCTTATGTTGTGGATGATTGATTAGGTTGCTACTTGCTTTGGAGGAGTTCAACTTAATTTTTGGAGTGGTACCAAGCTTGAAGTTGATTGATGAAGTCTATTTTGTGAAGAATTTTTGTTAGAATTGAGTTTATTTTCAGTGGGTTTAATTTGATTACGTTATGGCTTTTGAGACCATGCATACCATTTTGAAGTTTATTTGTTATGTTGGTATGTAATTATTTTGAATCCTTGATGTGACTTTGGGAATGTTAAGACTTTGAGTTTGTTGATTTAATTCTACTATTTTTTAATTTCCTAAGTTGTAAGGCAGAGCCTACTTTTGTTAGAGATGATATATCTCTTTTTCATTGACTCTATGTTTGTGTTGGAATTGAGATTATTCAATGAAATCTACCTTTAGTTTTTTATGTGCATTAGTTATATTTTGAGATTATCAATAACAAATTGTAGTTTGTGATAATTAAAAAAAAAAAAAAACATTGTTAATGCCAACCCGCCTAACCCGCTGAGTTGAAACCGCCAAAATTTGTAACCAATCCGCCGGATTTAGACTTTGGTGGGTTGGTATCGGATTGAAATTTTCCCAACCCGCTAGTAGCGGATTTGATAGAAATATTGGCCTTTACCCGCCCAATCCGACCCGCGCACACCCCTAACTGCATTATATTATAGTATAGCGCACTTCTTCACTGCGTGGTGGGACCTACCTTTTCAAAATTGAAGCCGGTCATCAGCTCTAACACCCATAATATTCGCTGCATCTAAATTTTTATAGAAAGTTTCCGAGGCCCAACCATTTGTAAGACCCCGACCCTCAATTTTTGGGTTTAGCATTGTTTTAACCATGATTTAGCTTTTTAAATAAGATTAGAGTTGATTTGACTTTGTTTTTTAGTTTGAATAGATTTTTCATAACTTTGGAGAGTTTTAAAAGACCATTGACTTTGTTTTGACCCGACCCTTGTAAATTGTATTCTTTTTTGTGAGAATTTATTCTTGGTTTCTAAAAATTTCAAATTTTATTCCTTTTGACCCATTTTATTGTTACAAACAACTTTCATGTTTTGACCATCTTGATTTAATACTCAGAAATCACGTTTTTCGAGAAAAAGGGCAAAAATGACAATTTTCACTAAATCTGTCCATAAATTTCGAAAATTCCAGAAATTGGGGAAAATATGCTTTTTGGAAACTAGATATTTTGAGGATCATTTTAGTCTTCTTCGTCGATCTCGTCTGGGGCCCGCAGGACCATGATTTAGCCATTTTAAGTTTCAGCTGAATGGGTCCCATTTTCAAGTCACTTAAGTTGTCTTCCTCCTCTTCCATGCCCATTTCTCAAATTCCTGCAACTTCTTGACCTAGGGCTGGGAGAGAAAACCCTCTTTTTCCCCAAGCTTCTTTCTCTTGGACCTATGGCTAGGAAGCTTCATTTGCAAATCTAAAAACGCGGTTTTCTTCCTCTCAACTCGAGCTCTCCTTTACACCCATCTAGTTGAGGATTTCAGCTGAGCACCCACTTCATTTTCTTCATCTCTTCTTGTTTGGGCAGCCATTGGTAAGAGCTTGAACCCATCTCTTCCATGGAGTTTATTTAGCTCATAAAGAGCTCTTTTCTCTAACTTTCAAACCCATTTTCGAAATGGGGGTTTGTGGTGACCAAAATGTAATTTTTGTGTGTTCTATTTTGGGGCTTTTGTGTAGATTTCGTGGATCAACTCTTTGATTTGGATTTGTGAAAGATTTGCTTGGCATTTGGACAAAGGCAAGTAATCATTTTGGGTTTTTATGATGTATTATGATTTTTGACATTTTGCCTTGAGAAAATGATGCCCTTATTTCTAAGTTTTTCCATTTCATTTTATGTTTGAATCTCTCTTGGTTTGCTTAATCATGTCAAGCATGGTTACTAATTATTTTCCTAATCTTGAGGTCTTGTCTTGATTGGAAGCATATATCTTGCTTAATGGTTTACAAGTTGTTTAGTAACATGATTTTATAATGAATGATTTTGATAACTTGAAGGTTTAGATTAAAATATGAATAGTTTAATTGTGAATGGAATGCTTTAAAAATGTGAGAAATGTATCCCTTGGAAAGCATGAAGGCTTGGGGAGTGCAGGTGGTTCGAATATGTGAATGAAGAAGGGAAGAAGTTGTGAAAAATCTGACTCGAAATGCACTGTCCGTGTACTGTCGGTCAGGTGTCGGTCAGCTATCGGTTGACCGATAGGTCGACCGACAGCCAACCGAGACCTGTCGGTTTAAATTCCAGAGAGCAACTTTTTGTCAGGAAAACTGTCGGTCAGCTGTCGGTTGACCGACAGGTCGACCGACAGCCAACCGAGGACTTGTCGGTCCTTTTTCCCGAGAGCTACATTTCTGGACTGAGACTTGTCGGCCAGCCGTCGGTCGGCTGTCGGTCAACCGACACATCAACCTCGGTTGACCGATAGGTAACCGAGGACTGACCGAAATTTTACCAAAAGTACTATTTTGAAGGATTTTTGCGAGAATGAAAACTAGACTAGGTTTTAGACCTTTTTATTGACTTTGTGCACTTGGAATTCCAAAATGTACTATAACTTCTGGGGCACCAAACCTTGTCAAAACTCCGACATTTGGGTTTCAATTCCACAATGGTCAATGATTGGTCTTAGCCTAAACTTGATAGATTTCGTGTTTGAACTCTTGTTTTGATGCTTCATGCATCATCGTGTTCTCGTTTGATTTTCAAGTACAAGTTTGTTTGAAGATTTGTTTCAAGAACCAAGACCCTTGTTTTGATGCTTTGTGCATCATCGTGCATTCGTTTGAATTTCAAGAATAAACTTGTATTTAAGACGTGTTTCAAGAATCGTGTTTCAAGAATCAAAAGGGAATCATTTCTTAAGTTTGTTAAGCATTTATATTATGCTATTTTGCTAGTCTCATCGTGTCGTGCTTGTTAAATGATTTCCCTCTTGTTTTGTCGTGTTCTCGAACGTGTATTGCCATGTTTTATGCATTCATGATATAAGTGAGTACCACTGAGCTTGGACTGCCCTTTTAGCTTGATCCACTACCTGGGGGACCTTAAACATGTGGACTGTCTGCAGACTAGTCGTGTCTTGAATGACACATCGTGCGTGTTCGTATTCCGGTTCCGCGGCCGGAAATTCCCCGTATATGTGGGATCGTGTCGTGCTTGTCGTGCGTGCTTACTCTTGTCATCATGTATGATGGAGAAAGGATGGGCTCTTTGTGGATTTACTAATCATGATATTATATGTATTCATGCCTTGTTTTGTATACTGTTCATGCACTATTGATTTCTCGATAAGTATCTTGTTCATGCATTGTTTTTAAATCTTGTAAACTTGTTTCAAGTTCAATAAAGTGTTTTTAGTTCTTGTTTCCTTTAAACTTCAATTTTTGTTTATGCTCTTGCCTATATTGATCACCTGCCAGACCGTCGTGTCTGATATTCTTCTGCTTTGGTGCTCTAGATAGCAGGTCCTTGTTTTGAGCTAGTTCGTGTGCAGTGGGCTGTTGAGCCACGAGTTTTGCAGGCGGGTTGTGTCAGCAATGTCATGTAGACGTCATGCTTGACTCCGGAGTTACGTTACACCCTTGGGTAGTATTTGTTCTAGCTTGCTATTTTGTACGGCTTTTGTTAGCCTTTTTCATGGGAATTGTAATTAATGCACTTGTTAATTTGTAACTTGAATATGTTGGGTAATGATAAGCCTGTTACTGTCAGCTCGGTATGTTTTGATATTATGAGTTGTTCCAGTCTGAGTTTGAATACTTCTATGACAATCTTATGCTGACAGATTGAGTACGACACGGAACCAGATGGATACGGATTCCGGGTCGTAACGTCTTGTATAGCTTCCGCGAAATATTTTGATGTGTTGTGAATTTTGTCATTCTTACACACGCGGATCCTGGGAGGGGAAATACAAATTCCCCATACTCGCGTCCCCGAGATCAGATCCCGGTTTTGGGGGCGTGACACCATTGAATTGATCAAATGTGAGGGCACCTAAAGATAAAGCATGCATACGAAGTTGAATGGGTTTATGCAACTATGCTTCCTTTTCAATGAGCACAAGTCTAAACCAGCCTGGGCAGTTTAAGCCATTTAATCTCCTCTCTATTTTGTTAATAGAGTTTCACAACTCCTAGCTGTTTCTTCTTCTTATTATTATTGAACTAGAGCTACAAATGTTCCACATTAGGAAAGTAACCTAACATAGTTAAAACTTTAAGGCATAGACCTAGGCACCCTGCTTAGGCATGTGTTGGGGCTTGCACATGGCCATAGTGAATCTTGTTTGGAAATCAACAAGCATTGAGTGTTTGCATGCCTTAAGTCAAATAAAAACATTTAGCCATTTAGCCATTCTCACCACTATTCTATAGGGCAAGCTGCCAAGAGGACAACAAATAGCTGTTAAAAAACTTTCTAAAAGTTTTAGACAATGCCTAGAAGAGTTCAGAAATGAGGTGGTGCTAATTTCAAGAGTTCAACCGAGAAATCTTGTTAAGCTTTTGGGTTGTTGTACATAGGGAGAAGAAAAGAATATTCGTTTATGAATATATGCACAACAAAAGCTTGGATGCCTCTCTTTTTGGTGAGGTCTCACTTCATACTCTCTTCAATATCTTAATTGGTTTCTTCTCTTCATGAAAACACAATTTCTTTTTAAAAGAGTTCAGAGTTTTGTCAGATTTGCTTACTTATTTTAAGTTATTAGAATAAACTTCTTATCACTTGCTATATTGGTATTTGCACTAGGTTCATCAAATAAAGAGCCATTGGATTGGGCTAAACGCTTCCATATTGTTGAAGGAATTGCCCGAGGGCTTCTTTATCTTCATCGAGATTCGAGATTAAAGATTATTCATAGAGATCTTAAGACAAGTAATATACTATTAGATGAAGGATTGATCCAAAAAATTTCAGACTTTGGGATGGCAAGGATTCCTGGAGAGGAGCAAATTCTAGCAAGAACAACTAGAGTCGTCAGGACATAGTAAGTCATAGTTACTTATCTGAAACATTACTTCCCCAATTCCTTGTTTTAACTAATTAACGAAGGTATATACATATGAACAATTGTTTCTAGTATTTCACAAATAGATATTTAACATATGAAGAATCACAAGTACAATCCTGTAGCACTACAATTGAAAGCAAACCCCATCCCCCACCTAGACTAATCTTAATACATGTTAGAGTGTTGGATGGAAAGAAACAGCATTAGATAGTACATGAAGTACTTCCATCTCAGTTGGATAACCATGGTCAAAATATGTGATGCAAGTCTTCACTCTTAACAATCTATTTTGTAGGCTCCTGCTTGAATGACAATATCTTGTTACGTTGAACTTTTGTCCATACAATACTTATGGTTAATTCTATCCTACTATCCGTTATGCATAAAAGATTAAGTGGCTCCTAAAATGCAATTTTCAATGTTGCACTTAGTCACTCTACATTTTAATCTCAATTATGATCAATGCAGTACTTATATGTCTCCCGAGTATGCCATGCAAGGAAGATTTTCCGAGAAATCAGATGTCTTCAGTTTCGGAGTTTTATTGTTAGAAACAGTGAGCGGCAAGAGAAATACTAGTTTTTATCAAAATGAGAATACTTCAAACCTTTTATGCCGTGTAAGTGCACACCAATCATTTCTTATTTTTCTTGTTATAAAATCTAATATCTTCATAGAAAAAAGGTTCATAACTTTGAAATCATGTAACTTGATCTGGGATTATTTCAGGTCTGGCAGTTGTGGAATGAAGGCACTGCCATAGAGTTGATTGATCCAGCCTTGGGCGGTCATTATCAACAAGAACAAGTACAGAGATGCATCCATCTGGGGCTGTTGTGTGTGCAAGAATTTCCAAAAGATAGGCCATCAATGTCTTCAGTGGTTTTCATGCTCGGTTGTGACATTTTAACTCTTCCTGCTCCAAAACATCCTACATTTACAGGGATCGGTCCTCTACAGTCAGATTCATCAAAGAGAAACCATGAAAATTTCTCCGTCAATGATGTTACTATGACTGACATAATTTTCCTGGGCAGATAAGTGAATGAGGGCCTGATTCCCACTTGGAAAATTATGTTGCCACCCAAGAAGCAATGCAAACGCTTTTCAATCCAGGCTACTAGCTTAGCTGGTAAGAGCTGTTGGAAGTCCTGTACGGGGGAGGCAGGTTGGCTAGGTTCTATAACTGGTTAGAACATGAAGGTATTGGCCAATAGTGCCTTTCAAAAATAGGTTAGACAAGGTAGCATCAGAGGGTAGATTGAGATTACGACAAATACGAAAGCTTGTCATTAAGATGTGGCGATGTATTTTCAAACATTCATATCGTGTATGAGGAAATGTATATTCTTGTAATTTTTTCCTTAAATCATGCTTCATTTTGGGCTTGGGTAACCAATTTGTTCTCCAGTTAATCACTTGGTGCATCAGGTCATTTTCGTTGTATGTAACTAACTCTGCTTGTGTTCTGCCAGTTGCCACATCCTCGAAATTAAGAAAACAATTGCCTTGACTAGTTTGCATTTGCTATTGTCTGAATTATTTTTTTTTTAAATTGAAATGTATTTAATTTTTTTTATTATTCTTACGAACATTTACAGTATGCATCAGTTTTAATAGATGATGATGATGATTTGTGCCACCAACTGTTATATTAGATTCGACAACACAATACATGTTTTCGCCGTTTTAATAACATTACTACAAAAGAAACTAACAACTTCTAGGTGAAGAGAAGAAAACAAAAAAAGGCAACAAACAAAGAAACAATGCTCGAAGGAGATGAAACACATATGCAGTACTGACTTCCAATGGATTTTGAAGAGTTGGAAACTCTCCAAGTCTTCATACCTACCTTTAGACTGAGAAGTAGTCAAGGATTACTCCCATCTGAGATACTCTGATCACCGATGACTGAGTAATAGATTGTCATTGATTGATCCCCTACAAGACGTTGAAGATGGCATGGAAGTGGGGGAATATCTATCTGTAGAACATGCTCCAAAATCTGAACAACCTGCCCCATTGATGGGCGAGAAGCCTCATGCTCCTGAATGCACCAACAAGCAACTCTGCATGCTCTATCAAGTTCATCGATGTCAGCATTACCTTCTAAACTGCTATCTAGTATGCTAAGAAGCTCGCCTTCAATAAGCTTACTTGCAGCCCAGAAAGGAAACGGCACAATAGTCCCATCCTGAGATTGATTTGAATTTCTTTTGCCTGATATAATTTCGAGAAGCATCATTCCATAACTGTAAACATCTGCCTTTGCTGTTATAGGTAGGCCAGAGATCCATTCGGGTGCGAGATAGCCTATGGTGCCCTTCATGGATGTCAATACCTTGCTGAATTCATGGCCTATAAGCTTTGCCATACCAAAATCCGCCAACTTGGGACAGAGGTCTGCATCAAGAAGTACGTTTTCGGGCTTGATGTCACAATGTATGATGCAGTGTCTGCATTTCTCATGGAGATAATCTAATCCTTTTGCAGTCCCAAGTGCAATTTGGTATCTTGTTTTCCAATCCAAAACTGTAGACTTCTTTTGGAACATATGAGAATCCAAAGAACCATTTGGCATGAAATCATAAGCAAGTAACTTTTCACTACCTTCAGAGCAGAATCCACGGAGGCGAACAAGATTGACATGCTGAATCATGCCAATGGTACTCACTTCGGTTCGGAATTGCTTCTCTCCTTGTCCAAGTCCTTCAAGTTTCTTCACAGCTATGACAGTTGAGTCGGGCAAGGTTCCTTTGAAAACAGAACCAAAACTTCCGCCTCCCAATCTTTCAGAGAAGTTCATTGTTGCAGCCTTCAAATCAGCATAGCTAAAGGGAATCAAATTGCCATGAGATTCCTCAGCTGCTTTACTCCTCTGTTTCTTTTTGCATCTCCTGTAAAGAAAGAAAACGATGCCAAAAACAGCTAGAGTCCCAATTGCTGAACCGACAACAACCCCAATGATCTTTCCTCTATTACTCTTTGAACTTTGCAGCTCAGAAGCTGCAAGGCGAAGGTAAAGATCTCCTGCTCCGGTACTCCCGCCATCAGACAGTTGCCGCACATTCAACAAATCTCCCATCCATATTAAACACCCACTAACAAAAGCATAAGCAGTACAAGAGCAGTTGTTCAAGCAAACAAGTTCACATTCATCAGCACTATTAACTGACACTGCTAATGAATTAACAGGTAATTTCACATTATGCATCATGAGAAACCCATCTTTTTCTCCACTAACCGAACTATTAGAAACACATTGCAACTGGGTTTTTCTAACACAACCACCATTCCAATCTTTTGAACCCCAATCCTTCAAAGATCTTGGTTCAAAACCCCACAAACATGTACAGAATGGCAAGGATTTAGAATTGCAACTGCCAAAGGCTCCGCAAAGAGAATAAACATCGCATTGATCATTTGGCTGAGACCAGAAAAACATCCAACCTTGACTTTGCTCTAGCCATGTCGACGTCTGGATTTTCCCAGAGGAGAGATCCATAACAAATCTTATCACTAATTTTTCTTTGATTAAAAAGGTGAAGTAGCTCTCATTGACAGTCGAAACAAAGCTGAAGTTGTATCTATTACTGAGAGCAGGGCTGTTGAGCGCAGTTGATTCAGGAATCAAGCTGAAAAACTGCCCATTCCAGGCCCCACTAGTCCAGTATCTTTGAGATCCATTCCACAGTAGTACAAACTGAATTGTCTCATTTGTGTCCAACTCAAGAGAATATGGCCCAGGAGAAGGATCATCTGAAGCTCTCCATGAAGTAAGGCGCATGATTTCTCCTGTTTTTTTATTTACACCAATCTTTCCTTCTGGCAGCCATGTATCAGTTGGGTGTTCAAAACTCTGCCAAATCACAGCAGATGAATCCAACCCATCTCTCAAAACAAGATTTCCAGTGTCAAGAAGCACTGCAACTGTAGAATTTGAGACGATGGAGGTTGAATTCGTAGACCAGATTGGGATTTTAGAGCTATTCATGAGGACTAGATTGCCATCTTCAGCAATTTTTAGCTCCAATGAAGTGTTGGGAAGGGGTGTTTCTCTGTTTGCCACCCAAACTACTGTTTGTTTCTGGATTTTTTTGTACCAAATACCAATGTAATAGTTCTGAGAATTACCTGGGGTGAAGAAGCCAAGTTCAAAGATGCCACCTTGAGAGACTATTGTCTTGTTTCCTGAGAGTGATTGGCCTTGAGAGATGCTTTCTGCTGCAGTAGAAAGAAGGATCTTCAGAGAAATACAGAAGAGAATCAAAGAAGTGAAGCAGGATATGCTTTTGGCATCCATCTATGCAGAGTGCAAGATTATGGAATGCAAACTCATGCAACAAGAGGCCATATATAGACTCATGGGAGGCTTTTGAGTCCTCTTTGACATACTGACATGATTTGGGTGGCAATAAATCCGAGTCTATCCTGGTTCTTTGGGTTGGTTGACTAATGACTTTATGTGGGTAACAAGTATGGAGTATGGACCCAACCCAAACCCAAACCCAAACCCGGTCTATTAATGTATTAATCTGGTTTAAAATGTTAACCCAGAAGTGCTAACATATCTAGTTGGGTCAAATACAGTTTAGGTTAGCAATTTGAAAAGCCACTGCAGTGTCAATTCAAGCCCAACCCATTTGTCCATTGCGTGGACCCGATAACTCAAACCCAGAATTACCCAGTTGGGTCCAGGTCGGGTTGAGGATCGGGTCTATATTTCCATTCCTCGGCCCTTTTGGTTTGGTCAGTGCAACCAGATTTCTTCCAGTGGTCTAGGCAAATAAAGGGACCATTTCATTCTTAGACGGTTGAGAACGTAAAGGAAATACACAGTTGAAATCATGTCATGGTAAGAACTTTCTGGGGCTGCTGAACAATTTTATGGTCCGAACATTAGAAGTCTCCTTTTGATTTGTCTATGGATGAAGTCTTGGTGTTAGGTTTTTGAGAGTTGGCTAAATTTATAGGTTTGACAAAACTCCGTGTCTTTTGAGTTGTATTTTTTATTTAGAAAAGGACTCTGAGATAGAAGATTGGAAGGACTCAAAAGAAGAAAATCTAAAAGAATTAGAAGAAAAAAGGTAGAGAAAGAGAGCTGAAATTCCTAATCAACCAGAATGGGGTCCGCTTGAGCGACCACATCATCTGCTCGAGCGGACAGAGTCAGAATGCCCAGCGCTGAAACAGAACCTCATCCACTAGAGCGGATGGTGGGTCCGCTCGAGCAGATAAGGCGCAGAGAGTCCTACGAAATTAGAAATTGCTTTTCTAATTGTGCTCAAACTGCTTGTTTTAGTCCTAATCATCTTAGGCAACCTTAAGCACGTCCTAAAGGCTATTTAAAGGACTTAAGGGCTATTCCAAAGATACCACATCATCTCTCAAAGTTCTGAGTTAGAAATTATTATTCAAGAGAATTCCTCTCTAGAGATTTTTATGAAGTTGTGCTGCCAAGTTCTCTAAAGCCAGTTCTTCTGCATCATTTGTAGAAGATTATCTTCTTGCGAGAAGATTTGAGGAGTCAAGCGCTGGATTGAATCTATTGCAATCAACGGTGTGAAGTCGTTGAAGCGTGAAGCGACACAAGGTAACTTCAGTCCTTGGGTAGGAGATATTTAGGGAAAAGATTTGAGTTTTTTGTAATTGCGAGATTCATAGTGTTTGATTTGATCCAGTTCGGATCGGTGGTTTTTTATCTACTTAGGATTTTCCACCTTAAATTTCTTGTTCATGTGGTGTGTGCTTGTTAATTTAATTTCCGCTGTATATTATTTGTTTCTACATACTTTTAGATTAGTTGTTTGAATAAATCAATCTAGAGATCGCATAACCAAAATTTTTTCACTCGGATCCATCTGCTTTAGAAATCCTATAGAACTCACACAAACATAAAAATTAAACTCACTTAGATGAGACAAGGCTTTTATGGTGATGTTGGTGGCAGAGTAATGTGGACCATAGAGACAGGACAAGGCTTTTATGGTGATGTCGGTGGCAGAGTAATGTGGACCATAGAGACAGGAGAGTGGGATGTGCAGGAAATTCTTATAATTGTGTGTACATATTACATAAATCCCAGCTTATCTAACCTGAGAGACTCCAGCAGTTCTTCTGTGGAAGCTGGATAGGGTCCGGATTCTAGATGAAATATAGCCTTAAAATTTTCCAAGATGCCAGAAGGCTGACATTTGATTCTCTGGTAGTTTCATGATGAGATGAATGGAATGGACCTTTGAGTTCCATGATGAGATGAATGGACCTTGGGTCCGGATTCTAGATGAAATATAGCCTTAAAATTTTCCAAGATGGCAGAAGGCTGACATTTGATTCTCTGGTAGTTTCATGATGAGAAGAATGGAATGGACCTCTGAGTTTCATGATGAGAAGAATGGAATGGACCTCTGAGTTTCATGATGAGATGAATAGAAAGGACCTTTGACGCTCCCTCTCCCTCTCTCTCTCTCTCTCTCTCTCTCTAGTCTTCACACAAGGGCTGCTCCATAGACATTTTACTGGGAGGATATGTGAGGCATTTAGTAGTAGTATTGGAGAGAAGGTTAATCCATACTCTCTTCTGTGAAACACTTCCCATGTTTATTTGTAATTATGGTTCTAAAACATGGTTTTGGACTAGACAATGGATACTAATGCCAAAAAAAAAAAAAAAAAAAACATTGTGGAATGACCCATCAAGGGATATTGAACCTTGAAATAAATTTGTCCCTAATATAGCTAAAAAATAATTAGAAGGCCTAGTTTTTTTTTTTTTTTTAAACAGCCAATTATCTGTTTCTTTCTAGTATGAAATTTCATAGTCCAGCAGAGTATGATATGATTTCAGGATTTTTTAAATGCACCCACCCTATTCAATATTTACACCCACCCTATGCCTATGACTTGACCATTTGCTTTTCTTGTGGACCAGGACTAGCAATAGAAAAATTGATTATGCATGGTGGGTCATACAAGTGGTACAATGGTGTGCTGAATAGTGGAAGTTAACAGTACAAGTTGATTTTATTTTATATTGGAAGTCATCTTTCCAATGTGCATATCTATGTATGTATTTTATGTTATATGATCATCAACGATTTCATAATCTTATCAATGACTTCCTTGGAATGGGTCTAAGTCCAAGGATTGGGACTGGACTCGGACCCAGAACTGAACATGAAATTAGGTCGGGTTAGCTTGACCCGTGCAGCAGAAGCCCATAGTGCTAAAAACCACTGGTACAAAATAATATAATGCATGCGTCAGCAGCCCCGGTCAATGGTCAAATAGAAACTTTGACCATCCATAACTTTATAATTGCAAAGGCTGGCTTCTGTGAAATTTCACCACTCAAAAAACAAATTTGAAAATTTTCATACACTCCAAACAATTTAAAAGAATGTGCGAACAGAACTACTACAAAATTGATGCTAACTATTTATTTTTTTGGACTTTCTAAATACACCAATCCAATTTACAATGACGGACCCACGATTTTAATTTGGGTGTGCCAGTCAATTAAATAATAAAAATATCAAAATCAATGCCAACTACAAATAATATTCACTAATTGCATAGTTTAAAGATGATTTTTATTTTTAATTTTTTAGCAAATTAAGTATAAAGACCTCAGATCCTGCTGCTAATCAACATATTGCTTCCCCATATATAGTGTAAAAGTACAGTAAAATGGCGGACATTCATGCTAACTCAATGAGCTTAAAGAAAGAGAACGATTAAATTAAACGAAGGATTTCAAAGCTTTTCATTTGGGAGATCTTGAGATCGAAAGAGACGGGTGTTTCGATACATGAGGTGGGGTGAATACTTTAATGGAACGGGGCAAAGCCAGCCCATGCAAATTTCATGTAGGTCCGCCACTGCATATCCATATCCTCAACGGGTGGAATTCATAGTAGAACCCACTCGAATAATCCTAATCCTTCAAAATATAGGGCATCTTCAAATTTTATGTAAACCCGAGTTGAAATTATCCTTCGCTAGAGAATGTGGTTAATACATATTTTTCCATCAAAGAATTAAACCATCCTACCTTGATGACAGTTATTTTAAATGATTTAGATTTTATAACTGGCCCCACAAATCTCAAGATTTCTCCTGGTTACAGCCTCACAAGATCCGGACTTTTTGTCCATTGACACCCGAGCGTAATTACAGTCGACTATGGAATGGTAGGTTGGTCACGAGGCCATTGATGATGTGGCCCACCTCTTCAAGTGTCACCCATTGCTTGATACCACACATCACCACCCCTAGTACAGACAACACATTCTTACATTGGTAGGACGGTAAAGAAGTACAATTCGGCTTAGAGTGGGTGCAACGTGAAACGTGAAGGAGGACGAAAACCGAGGAGACAAAAGTACAGCCAACCCTATTCGAGTATGTAGATTGGGTGCAAATAGCAGTACCCTTTTATATGGGCTGTGATTTCCTGTGAGGGTGAGTCATATAAAATCTCAGATTTGGAACAAAGGTCAGTCCAGTCGCAATCAGATATTGACAGGACTGAGTCAGTGGGCGTTGTTGAAGACTTTCAGTCATCTTCTACTCTTTTTAGGCCCATTTTTTCCACAAAAGTTCAAACAGATTAGTTTACGCAGCATCTTTATGACTTCGACACAAACGACATGTTTTTCAGTTTTTTCAAAGTTTGTATTCAAATAGCATGGTATGACTTTGGATCCAGGGCTACAGTTCTCTCCTCCATTTAGTAAAATAAGAAAATAATCTCAAATAATGGAGTGGGTAACCAAAAAATAATTTTTTATGAACTTTGTTTAGTGCACTAATTGATATCTCCATTACAAACTAGGACCCACTTTTATTGGTGATCTGACGTGGTCTATGCAATTAAGAACTGTGTTTTTTGCATGTATGTATGGCAAATTTTTTTACTTTTTTTTAAATTGGCTACTTGAGAAATAATTGGATCAACATCCCAAACCTAACAACAAAAGAAAGCCATCTGATTTGACTAGTAATAGTATCCTTTTGTATCCTCCTCTCTGGTTACTGGTCAGTAGAGAGAAACATGGCTAGCCATCTAAGGCCATCACACCTTCATCTCAACAATGGGTTAATCTGATTAGAACAAATCTCATTCACATCTTGACTAGGATAGTAGAATGTACGTGAAGTTCCTTTCGTAGTCCAAATTTTATCATTCCTGTTGATTTCTTTTTGAAGAGTTATGTTGGGCAGAGGCATGCCACAATGCCACTCCTTGCGACCACTCTAAAAACAGGCCCACGGCGCGATGAATGCCTTATAAAAAATTGTGTATCTTCCATCACCAATACAATGCCACTCCTTGCAACCGCTCTAAAAACAGGTCCGCGGGCCCAATGTCGAATGCCGTATAAAACATTGAGTCGTTGCCTCTTCCATCACCAATTGATTTTGGAAGAAATGATAGCTCAACGGGTGCATAAGATCATACAAGTTACATTGAAACCTTCCACTCCAGCTACTTGGACTGGAAGTCGGGGTGCCAATGGCCCCTCAGTTATCTCATTACCTAAGGACCCATACCAAAAAAACAGGGTAAGGACCGACTCTGGACCAGATTAACAACAGGATATCACACCAGATCAAAGCCCATACCGCATTGGGCTAGATATGGGCTGACTTTAAGGACATAGGTCATCAACTTCTGATTTTTGCCAGTAGTTGAATGAGTCAGGATTGGGACTCTTCCTAAAAGCCTAAGTCAATGGCCCAGACCCACAAATTTAAAACCAATAGGACAAATATTCAAATATAGGCTAAAGCTAGGCCCAACATTGTTGGATTGTTGGCTTAATAACTAAATGGGCTAGCTTGTATTAGATTCAGAATGGTGCATGTGCAAGTAACCCATTGCTCTTTATTGTTGCCATAAAAAACCATGTGCTTGATCATCAAACATTGAATTGATCATTTTGAGATATACCAAGGGCACTCCTTATCTTGGTCTATATATCACCCCACAATCTCTAATGCAAACTGGGCTGGCTGTCTTGACAATAAGTGCTCTACTTCCAGATTATGTGTGTTTTATTGGCCCCAATCTTTATCATTTGTCGCACCAAGAAACAATCCACTGTTTCAATCCAGCATTGAAGCAGAGTACCATTCTCTAGGCACTACCATTGCATATATTCATTGGTTGCTACCTCTTCATCTTGATCTCGATATTCATATTCCTCAACAATTACTGCTTCATTGTGACAAAGTTCGCGTAAACTATCTGAGCTCTAATCATGTTCTTCATGCTCGAACAAAACACAAGAGGTTTACGACCACTTGTTGAAGGAAGAGTTACAGTGGTGCTATTCGCATTGTGTTCATGACCAGTGTTGATCAACTGGTAATCATCTTGAACAAAAGAACTCATCACCTGTCATTTTCTAGACTTAGAGACAAGCTGACCGTCCATCACTATGGTCCACTCAACTTGAGGGATTTGTGTCAAGATATCTCTGCATATGCATCATGGATTTAGTTGTCATTTTCTGTTTTGTATCTATCAAGAGTTGTGATTGAGCCCATCATATGATATACTAACCTACACTTCTATATAAAAGGAAATACACAGCAATCTCTTATGCAGAGAGATTTGATAGTATCCAACATTAGTGGGAGTTTGCTCTTAAGGATTACTGCCATGTGAAGAACAGTTCCCTTCTTAAATCTCAGACTCAGTTCCCTTCTTGAATATCCAGTAAGCTCACTAGAATATGGAAGGTCAAGCCTCCATGTACGTGGCAAATTTCAAGGAGAGACAAGAACATGAAGCACGCCTAGGGGTGAAAATAGGTCGGGTTTGGACTTGGCTCATAATGTATTTCGACGCCAATCCAGAATTACTTTTGTGGACCCATACCCAGGTATGGACCTGACTCATCTCCAGGTTAGAAGAGCTATATACATGCCACAACATAAATTGAATTCCTGAAACTAGAGTAAATTAAGGTCCATGAAATGGGCCTACTTCAAACCCCAGATACATGAAAACATTACTTCAAACCCCAGATACATGAAAACATTCTTACATAATATGCATATATAGTTAGATAACATATGGTCATCGCATCGGGTAACAGGTCATCAGTATCTAACACAAACCCGAACCTGACCCATAACTGTTCTTTTTTTTTTTTTTAAACCCATTTTCTCTCTAAGAACACATTATCTGATCAGTAACACAAACCATGTGTTTTCTTGAATATCATTCACTATGATGGGAAACTAACCCAATAACAAAACAGTTCTATGATATGAAACACACAGCAGAATATACTGACTTCAATAGATTTGGTAAAGCAGATAACTGCCTGAAGATAATCACAAGTGCATGAGAGACTTTTAAACCGTGAGATACTTATTCCCCACTTCAGAATCACAGATCAATGAGGAATCTGAATTAAAAACTGTTAGACTCATCTTCTAGAATACCTACTAGATGGTTAGGAATTGGCGGAATACCAATCTGTTGAAATCCCTCCAGAATCTGAACAACTAGCCTCATTGATGGCCGACACTCCTCATGCTCCTGAATGCACCAACAAGCAACTCTACAAGCTCTATCGAGTTCTTCCATGTCAGCTTTGCCTTCCAACCTTGTATCTAGTATGCTAAGAATCTCTCCTTCATTAAGCTTGATCAATGCCCAGACCGGAAAGTACATAAATCTCCCATCATGAGAACCTTTTGTGTTTTTAGAATTTCGAATGCCCGATATAATTTCTAGTAGCATCATTCCATAGCTATAAACATCTGCCTTTGAAGTTATAGATACGCCAGAAATCCATTCAGGAGCAAGGTAGCCCATGGTTCCCCTCATGGTTGTTAGTACATTGCTGAATTCGCGGCCGAGTAGCTTTGCCATACCAAAATCTGCTATGATGGGACAAAAATCTGCATCAAGAAGTATGTTTTCGGGCTTGATATCACAATGTATGATGCAGACTCTGCATTTCTCATGCAGATAGTCTAATCCTTTGGCAGTCCCAAGTGCAATTTGGTATCTAGTTTTCCAGTCTAAAACCGTGGAGCTCTCTAGGAACAGATGAGAATCTAAAGAACCATTTGGCATGAAATCATAAACCAGCATTTTCGTGCTACCTTTGGAGCAGAACCCATGAAGCCGAATAAGGTTAACATGCTGAATCATCCCAATTGTATTCACTTCTGCTCGAAATTGCTTCTCCCCTTGGCATAGGCCTTCAAGCTTTTTCACCGCTACGACTGTAGAATTAGGCAATGTACATTTGTAGACTGAACCAAAACTTCCAGCTCCCAATTTTTGCGAAAAGTTTGCGGTGGAGGCCTTCAGGTCACTGTAGCTAAATGGCACCAAAGAACCACAAACTGCCTCATGTTGTTGAATCATTCTCTCTCTTTTTCTTCTCCTGTAAACCACAAAAACAATTCCAGAAACAGCTAAAGCACAAAGCAATGAACCTCCACATGCAATATAAATCTTTCCTTTACTTCTCGTTGAACGCGGCCGCTCTGAAGCTGCAAGGCGGAGGTAAAGATTGACTCCACCCAGACCATCAGATGGCAGTACTAGGTTCAGTAGATCCCCAGTCCATATCAAACAACCACTGTTGAAAGCATAAGCAGAACAAGAACAGTTGTTTAAGCATTCCAATTGACAGGCATCAGAACTAGTAACTGTCAAAGAAACTGGATTAGCAGGTAATTGCACATTAGGCATCATGAAAAACCAATCAGTTTCTTCCCTAACAGAACTATTATTAACACATTGCAATTGACTTTTTCTCACACAACCACTAGAACTATGATGCAATTCCCAATCTCTCAAAGATCTTGGTTCAAAACCCCTCAAACATGTACAAAAAGGTAAGGTTTTAGCATTGCAAATACCAAAGGCCCCACAAAAAGAATAAACCTGGCATTGATCATCTGGCTTAGACCAGTACAATATCCATTGTTGGGTAGCTTCTACCCATGTAAATGCCTGGTATTGCCCTGATTCACCCAAAACAAATCTCAATATAAGAGATTTATCTTCGATGAAATGAGTGAAATAGCTCTCATTGTTGTTTGTAATATAGGTGAAATTGTACTTGCTTTTGAGAGGAGGATTGCTTAATCCTACTGTTTCAGGAACCAACCTAAAATACTGCCCATTCCAAACCCCACTAGTCCAGTATTGTTGAGTTCTATTCCACAGTAGTAGAAACTCAACTGTTCCATTTGTGTCCAATTCAAGAGAAAATGGCCCTGGAGAAGGATCTTCCGAACTTTTCCATGAAGTAAGGCGCATGATGTGTCCAGTGATCTTATTCAAGCCAAGCTTTCCTCCTGGCATCCATGTATCAGTTGGGTAATCAAAGCTCTGCCATATTACAGAAAAGGAATCTGACACATCTCTCAGAACAAGATTTCCAGTGTCAAGAAGCACTGAAACTGTAGAATTCGAGACGATAGACGCTGTATTCGTCGACCAGACTGGGATTTTTGAGCTATTCATGAGGACTAGATTGCCATCTTCTGCAATTTTTAGCTCTGAGGAAGTGTTGGGAAGGGGTGTTTCTCTGTTTGCAACCCAAACAACTGTTTGTACTTGCATTTTTTTGTGCCATATACCTTTGTAGTAGTTGTGAGAATTACCTGGTGTGAAGAACCCCAGTTCGAAAAGTCCACCTTCAGATATGAGGGTCTGGTTTACTGTCAGAGATTGGCCTGGAGAGAGCCTATCAGCTGCAATGGAGAGATGGGTTTTGAAAGACCATGACAAGAGAACAATCCAACCAGTGATGGATGAGAAGGTGTTAAAATCCATCTCTGTGGATTCCACAATCATAAAATGCAAAGCTAATATGTAAGTGGTTTGAATTGGAAGTACATAAATACTGCCATTCTTCTATTTGCGTTCTTGGTCCTTCTTGGAAGGTGGCACCGACATGTTTGGCTGACGAGAGTGGTTCATTGGGGACCGGGTCCAAACAGAAAACTTGGACCAACCGGGGGTGCCTCATGGGGAGATGAATTCCTTTGAGGGTAAATTACGCAACCAAGAGTACCTAGCACGGTCTTCTAACTCATAAGGGCGTGTTTGGCTGCGTGGTGAAGTGAGGTGAGGTGAGGTAAAGCCTCCATTATCCAGACAACAAAAGACAATGGGTCATATCAAAAGTACACAATTTCAAAATTTCCTCATCTTTTTCAAAAAAAGTCAAAAAAGCAACATCCTTTCTCCACTAAAAGACAAAAAAACTCCATTTTTCTATACAAAAAGTCAAAAAGATTCCATACCAAACAACTAAAAACAAAACACCATCATAACACCTTATATTTTATTCTCTCTTGATTTGATGCTTCACCTCACCATACTTCAATTCACCATACATCCAAACAGGCCCTAAAGGACAGTAACTTTTTTTCTAATGTTTAATCTAGACAGTTGGAGATATTTTAGTGAGAGGTCCCTAATATCCCACATCATATATTTTCATGACTAATTTGCCCCTTTTAGCCCTCATTCATAGGCCAAGTAATCTCTTATTCTTTGTTATCCCAAAGAACTCCTTCATTCTTCTTCTCTCTTATTTTCCATTTTCCGTTCCTTTCGATGGTTATGAAGTAAAGTTGCAGAGCACCTTCCGTCACTACCATGACTTCCGATTCTCTCTCTTTCATTTCTTCAAAGATAGAAATGGTTTTAATTTATCTTACTATTTCATCTGAAGTCTCTTCCACATCTCTCTCTGTACAACTGATTTGAAAGAGAGCAGTTTGCTCTTTTTCTTGTTTTCCCTCTCTCTTTTCTCGATTGGATCCTGGTCATCAAGTGTTCTTGTTTTAGATTTCGATTTTTATTAGAATTTGATTTTCTGTATTTTGACTTTTGGTGTCGTCGAGCTCAAATAAATTTCCCAGAATCTCTGATAAACTTGACAAAAACTCAGATAAATTTGCCAAAAATTAGACAAATTTATCTGAGTTATGGAAAATTTATCTGAGTTTCTAACAAAACTCAGGCAAATTTATCTGAGTTTCTGGCAAAACTTAGACAAATT
Organism: Umbellularia californica; assembly: GCA_028538565.1. Classification (NCBI taxonomy): domain Eukaryota; kingdom Viridiplantae; phylum Streptophyta; class Magnoliopsida; order Laurales; family Lauraceae; genus Umbellularia; species Umbellularia californica. Next base: position 73,939,817 of record JAPQWN010000006.1, on the reverse strand, counting down.
TATCAGAGTTTTGAACAACTTTTGCTTATCAGCTACCTCTAACCTCTCTCCAAACCCATCAGAAAGAGACACTAAGCTAGAGAGTGTCTCCAAATGGGCGGCTCTCTTTGAAAGCAGCTTGAAATATCATCAAGTCTAGAGTTTGCAAACTGGATTGGGCTAGTATGATCTAGAATGGTATCTCCCTCTACAAAATCAGCTGCTTTGGGTGGCGTTTGATGCATAAAAAAAATCCAACTGAAATCCGCTTGAAGCGCCTGGGGTTTTCCTTAACCTCCAGATGTAACTTCTGCTACCAAGAGGAAGACTCAGCAACTCATCTTTTTTTCTCCTGCGAGCAAGACAAATCACTTTGACTTTGGTTATTCAAATATGTAAGTTTCTAGCCTCCCTTCATTCTCATTTCACATCATTACAAAAAGCAACACAAATTTATCCGAGCAGATAAATTAACAGCAAACTCAGAAAAACAGGAAATTTATCTGATTTTTCTGAAAATTTATGTTGACTTCTGAAAATTTATGTTGACTTCTGGTAAAACTCATTTGGCAAATTTATCTGAGTTTTGCCAAAACTCAGTTAAATCTGTCTGAGTTCTACTTTTGCTGCCGTGTACTGGGACTTTTTTTTCTTTTTCACTACATCATTTTTATGAAAGGACTGCCGTCGGTATGATAAAATATCGTAGAGTTTAGGCTATAAAAGCAAATGATGAGGGACCTCCGCCCAAATGCCCCTTCTTTTTTATTGATTGGAGGAGATGGGATTTGACATCTCCTCCCATGTGTCACCCCCCGATTGGTCTAAACAAGATTTTCTTGTTTGGTCCAAATAAGGGATCCGGTTCCGGTTCATTGGCTTTCATCTGAAAATGCATTTAGATGCCGTCGGCAGCCAAACTCCATTATTTAAAGAGGACTTTACAGGTAAAAGCTCCATGGGATCCCGTACCACTTATAAGGTCCCAAAATCATCGTATAGACAAGAGGGATCCTCTTGGTGCTTTTTTTTTTTTTTTTGTCATTTAGCGATATATATCGACCATTCTGTTAGTCAGGTTTTCTTCAACATATAACTGTCTTATTTGCTGAACACAACAAAATAGTCGATATCAACCATGTCACAAAAAAAAAAAAAAAAGACAAATCTGCAGGTCCACCAGCAGATCCTCCGCCCTCACCTTCTCTCACTCCCCTTAAGTCGTGTTAGACAAATCGAATTCCTTGTTTTCCATTTTCTCCCTTTCTCTCCTCTACCTATTTGGATTCATTGAATTTCTCCCCCTCTCCCTCCTTTTCTTCTCCCCTCCCTCCCTTTCTCTCAATGGCATTTCATCGAATATGTCGCCTTCAACCTTCTCCTTCCGTCACTGGTCTGCACAGATGAAGAAACCGAAATCCTCTGGACCTTCAATAACATCCTCCAGTGCCATAAATCGAGCGACTTCCTCATCTCCCTCACCTACTTCTCCATCCCTCTCGAGCTCTTCTACTTCATCACCTACTTTTCCATCTTCCCCTTTCAAAGGATCTTCCTCCAATTTAGCGCCTTCATCGTCCTCTACGGCTTCACCCACTTCCTCAACGTCTTCGCCTACACATCTCACTCCTTCCATCTCATGCTCTCTCTCACAATCCTGGCCCCATCCACCACTTAAGAGCAACACTAGTGGCCCAGAGAGAAAAACCTAGTTTCTAAATAACAAAAATGGTCGATATCGACCATATCGCTAAATAAAAAAAAATAAAAAAAAAAAAGAGACAAAAAAGCACCACGAGAATCCCTTCCATCTATACAGTGATTTTGATACCTCATCAATGGTATGAGGTCCTATGAGGCTTTTACCCGTAAAATCCTTTTATTTAAATATAGAGGCCACCTTCACTTCATTAATTAAAACCCCCTGTCATCACATCTATAAAAGGTGGGTGCATGTGAAGGAGGAAAGTTCACACTCTCTTTCAAAAGTAACAAATTCAAAGATCAGTTTTACTTGACCTGATCTCTAAAAATCTCACAAATTTATGTATAAAACAAACTAATTCTATTGAAATTTGGCTACAATGCCAATACATAATAATAATAAATTAATAATAAAGGACCTCTGAAATTTAACTCTTCTGATCAAATGGCCAGCAACATTCAATATATCAGATCATTGGGTGATCGCTAATTTTCAAATGTATCCTAATGTCTGGAGGGGCACTGGGTCAATGGCCTCAAACATGCATGTGTACTCTTCTAAAAATGCAGAAAGAGAACGGAGAGTGGATAACAGCAGTCTAAAAATGCAGAAAGAGAATGGAGAGTGGATAACAGCAGGGTTGCATGGTCAAACTTCACATGCTCCCTTAGTACCTTTCCTTTGGTACTTTTTCTACATTCCATTGTGGATAAACAGTTTCAGGTGGCCCAACAGCTTCCATTGCGTCCTAATTCAGTCAACCTTAGATTATAACTCTATATTATGGACTTTTTGGATGTACACTAATCACTGGAAGGGGAGATGGATTGATATCAGGTAGATTTCAGGTGGCCCTTTTCTAATATTGTATACTTGCGGCCCACCTTTCAAAAATACCACATGGAACCCACCTTTTAAAAATTACAGTGCGGGCCCTCATTTAGAAATCATGGTGCGCGGGCTCACCTTTAAAAAATTGAGTGCCCTGGAGATTCAATGGAAGGTCATTGGGACTCCACTGTTCTAGAATTTGAAAATGCTATAGGATGAGTGGAATTTTTCTTTTATTTATATATTATTGGATAGATTTCATTAACAACAAGAGGAAAACAAGACAAAGAATATACAAGATTTAAAAGGAGCTGTCCATCTGATAGTCACATACAAAAGATAAAATCCAGACCTAGAACTGTACAAGACTTATACAAAACCTGAACAAAAACCAAGCTAATCTACACATTATGCTTTCAAAAGGATATTAGTCCTGGGTGTACCCCTCTGCACCCTTCATCCGGAACCAGCTACCTGGAATCACCATCCTCAAGGTTCTTAGGAGCCAATTCCTGCAAATATATAGATTTACAAATGCCTTATTTTGAAAATTTGAAAAAATCTAAAATCTTGAAATATCTCAAATTGTACTGGTGAAATAGAAAATTCATAATCGAAATTCTGGAATTTCCAGACGGCCGAAATTTTTGTCAAAAATTCTAACAAAAAAACGGGCCCTAAATTTTATTAAAAAAGAATGTTACAAGTCACGTCAAATTCAAGGCAAGGGACAAGGCCAGTGTGCTCTAAGGAGAGGCAGGAGCAAACAAAGAAGCCCTCATTTTTTTAAAAAGATTTAATTTACTTTCTTGGTATGTTTTGTATCCATATTTTCATAAATAATTACAGTTTGTCTAGTGCAAGTTCTCTCTTTTCTTTTATTCATTTCTTATTGAAATTTGTTGACAAAGATTTACAGTTTAGAAGGTTTTTAAGGACTGTCGGAGAAGAATTGGACCCATGATTTTTTTTTCCTTCACCAAATTGGACCCATCCTTATCTCTCATCACTGCACCCAAAAAAAGGTAATTTTACTATTGTGGTGGATCCCACACGCCGTATAGGTATATTGTTCTCACATTCATGTTCACATCACTGGATGCTGCCTTCTTTTGACATTTCAATGAGGTATCCTATCATTTATTTTTGGACTCATCCAATGATGAGAGACACTCTTTTGAATCATCTTTTTGTGTGTGCATGTATCCAGGCCCATCCTTACAAATAATGGCACTTCTAATTTGTATTACTGGTGATATAGATGCCAGCCGACAACTATAAATTTTTAGGGATGTAAATGGATTTTCTATTTTTTTTATTATCGAAAGGTTTTGACCCGTTAAAAATTGAGTTTGGGTCTTTATTTAAGTCCCGATAAGTAAATTGGTCCGGGTCCCGGTCTGGTCTGGTTCCACCTTGGTTCGGACCTGTGGACCCGAAACCCGGCATATTACCTCAATTTTCGAAAATCTCTCATAAAAACCATATTTTTATATTATATCATTCCCTACCAAGACTCCGACCCGGATTCAAACCCATCCCATATATGGTTTGGTTCTGGTTCCTATTCCAAAGCAAAGAAACCAGTTCTAAAACGGTTCCGGGTCCGGATCCAGTTCCACCTTCTCCTTAACAGTTCCGATTCCTGGTCCATGACCGAAACTAGCCCATTTACAACCCTAAATTTCTATACTTTCTAGGGTGGCAGTTTCATCTTGTATCAGGCTAGGGTCCAGGTGGGGTCCAGGATGTCAATCTGTATGCTCTTCTACTACAAATTAAGGGCAGGTCCTAAGGATTGGATCATTGTGGTGTGGGCCATTCAAGTAAGAGTATGATCCTGTACCCTAGAACCATGATAGGTTGGAGCCTATCCTAGGGGTTCTATTTCATTTTCTCCAGTTTCTCCACTAGGATGGGTTGGACCTGAACCCGTTTTCATCATCCATATCAAACCATACATGATTTAAGATTGAGTGACATCTAATCCATCCATTATTCAAAATAGTAGCACATCAATCTGTGGTCCACAAATGGCATTCAATAACAGGCATTGATTGGACTATTACAGATAAAAGAACCAGAAACACAAGAAAATGGAACTTGGGCTGCGCATGGGAAGAGAACATTCTCCACATATCCTTTCCAAAAGCAGATTTCATAATCTTTTCCTCAAAATCATGAGAGACTCTTGATATTCTACAGAAGTGGCCTAAATAAGAAATTGATTTTTAGATGTTACAGCTTGACAATCTGCCAAATGCGTGCATGGGTGTTGGATTTTGCCCTCTTTTGAAAGGGAGATGTGGCATACTGACATTTCCTTGGCGGCTCAAGGGCGGAACTGCTCCCAACTTTCTCCAAGATTGGGTGCCGGAGGGATTAAAATAATGGGATGTAATCTTTTATGAAGAAATTCTCTCCTGCAAATGGATTGCAAGACTGATGAGCGGAATTCTTCAAGTGTACCCCCTACGCACTCGTTATCGTTAGGGTTGCAAACGGGCATTTGATTCTCCGAAAGTTTCAACCTACAAAAAATTTGAGTCTGGAACCTATTTTAGGTTTTGATTCATATAAACGGATCTGGGTCCAGAACCTAATTTAGGTTCCGATTGATAAACGGATTCGGTTTCGGGTCCATATAAGTTCAGATCCGGGACCTGACATATGAGTCTTTAATATTGCAATTTGTATTTTAAAACCTACTCTCTTTTTTTTTATATTCTTATGTATAGTACTGGATGTTGTAGACTTGATGTACTGTTATAAGCTGAATGATATATTTATTTTAAGAAAAAACGAAGAATAAAGAGAAAATAGAATTGATTTTGGAATTAGATTCGAGTCCTCTAGGTGGATCCGGTTCTAGAACCAAACGAATTTTCTTATCAAAAGCGGGTTCGGAACCAACAAAACAGGTTTCAAGTCAAAACTGGATCTAAAACCGGAACCGTTATTTAAAAATGGGTCCGGGTCCTGGTCCACTATGGTTCCAATCCGGAAACGTCCCGTTTGCAACCCTAATTATCATCCAGTAATGATCTAGCACAACACTGAATTTGACACTCATCTAACCACTATTCAGTATTGGATAGAATCTAAAGAAAGAACTATTTAGATTAATCAAATGCCCAATCTTAGAGTGTTATAGATGGTCATAATATTATGGGGATTTTGGCCATAGGTCCCGCATCATATGATTTTAAAGCCTAAGGTCCTACAAATCTTTTCGAAACGGCAGCAGTCCTCTCGTGATAATGACGCGCTAAAAAAGACCAGAATGCCCCTGTACACGTCATCAAAAAAGCTTCCGCCTAAAACCTCTTGAAACCATTTCAGAACCGCAAAACTCACGTTCGTCTGGCTCTCAGAGGCAAAACGCGAAACCGAATCAAACTACAAACCCTAGAAGAAAAATCAATCGATCGACTACAACCATCATCTAAAGGTTACAAAAACTACTTCTTCCATTCCTAAAAAGAAGATTGTACATTACAATTTCTTCTGAAAAAAACTAAAAACCCAATTTCATTTCGTTCTTATCTGATTTTATCTGTTCTTTATGTTCAAATCTATGTAGAAAATGGCTAGAACAAGGTCCTCGCTCTCCTCAAGCAAAGGGAAAAAGTTAGCGAAAGAGCAACCAAAGGAAAAGCAAGGTCGATCAAGAAACAGATAGGGTTTTCTCAGTTTTAAACCATTTTATCTCACTTTCGAATCTTTCAAATCAAAAGGACTTCAAATCAATTTATTTCTTCCCAAACTCTGTCTAGACTCAGTTGAATTTGTTCGCGACTCAGAGAAGTTCTTCAAAACTCAGATAAATTTATCTGAGTTTCTGAGCTTGCTGTTAATTTATCTGCTCAGATAAATTTGCTCTGGTCCAGACTCAGATAAATTTGTTCGCAACAAAGAGAGGTTGTACAAAACTCAGATAAAGTTATCTGACTTTTCTGAGAGCTTAAAATAGGTATCAGAAAACTCAGATAAATTTATCTGAGTTTCTGAGCTTGCTGTTAATTTATCTGTTCAGATAAATTTGCTCTGGTCCAGACTCAGATAAATTTGTTCGCAACAAAGAGAGGTTGTACAAAACTCAGATAAAGTTATCTGACTTTTCTGAGAGCTTAAGATAGGTATCAGAAAACTCAGATAAATTTATCTGAGTTTCTGAGCTTGCTGTTGTTTTATCTTCTCAGACAAATTTGTGTTGGCCCAGACTCAGATAAATTTGTTCGCAACTCAAAGAAGTTCTACAAAACTCAGATAAAGTTATCTGACTTTTCTGAGAGCTTAAGATAGGTATCAGAAAACTCAGATAAATTTATCTGAGTTTCTGAGCTTGCTGTTGTTTTATCTTCTCAAACAAATTTGTGTTGGCCCAGACTCAGATAAATTTGTTCGCAACTCAAAGAAGTTCTACAAAACTCAGATAAATTTGTCTGACTTTTCTGAGAGCTTAAGATAGGTATCAGAAAACTCAGATAAATTTATCTGAGTTTCTGAGCTTGCTGTTGTTTTATCTTCTCAGACAAATTTGTGTTGGCCTAGACTCAGATAAATTTGTTCGCAACTCAAAGAAGTTCTACAAAACTCAGATAAATTTGTCTGAGTTTTGAGAAAGGTTAAGATATGTATCAGAAAACTCAGATAAATTTGATATTTCTCTGAGTTTGCTGTTAATTCATCTGCCCGGGCAAATTTGCTTTGGTCCAGACTCAGATAAATTTATCTGAGTTTTTTGAGATGTTAACATAGGTATCATAAAACTCAGAAATATTTGATATTTCTCTGAGTTTGCTGTTATTTTATCTGAGTTTTTGTATATCTTATCTCATTTTGCATGAACTTATCTTACTTTAAAATAAAGTTATCTCTGTATTCATATGAATTTATCTGTCTTTTGTGTTAATTAATCTCTGTTTGCTGTCAACTATTCTCATTGTGACTTCAATTTATCTGAATTTGAAAGCAATTTATCTAAGCTTGTTGTGTATTTATATAAATTTTATCTGCATTTTGTTTTAACTTTGATGTGAGTTCTTATGAATTTATCTGTGTTAGAAATCATAACGAGTTCAGAAAAAAGTTATTTATCATCTATTTGAATTTTTTCTCCAGTTTGATGTAAAATTATCTGACTACATTAGGTTTCATTTGAATACATTTGGCTTGATTTATATGAATCTGATATGAAATTATCTGTGTATGGTGTGAATTTATCTCACTTTGTTATGGTTTAATCTAACTTTACTTTTGGACTGTGATGAGTTGCATATAATTTTATCTGAGTTCTACATGTACCCCTGACAGCTGAAAGCAAACAAATTAAAAGGAAGGACACAAAAAAGAGGAGTCAGGCAAAGCGACACTATCAATTTAGATCAAATTTCGTATCAATAGTCAAACTGTTTGACAGCATCAAAGGAAGGATAACTACAGCACATAAAGTTGAGCTGAAGAAGACACCTTTCTGGTTTCTTATAAATTCCATATTGAACCAAAAAGTTACAGAGAATCAATGCAGAAAAAATGATAAAGACATCATGGAAATTCTAGACACATACAACAGAGCAGAAGGAAAATTCAAGATTGGAAGCCACTATGTGTCGTTCACATCAGAAGACATCTCTCTAATATTTGGAATACCCCATGGATCAGCAACCTTGGATTTGAAATATGCAAAGAAGAAACAGTCGGAATTTATAACAAGAAGATTCTCAAACACTACAAGAGTGTCAGCTCCAAAAATAAAGGAACAATTGGATTTTGCACTCAATGGAGCAACTGAAGTTGATGTGGCCGATGTGTGCAGGCTAATATGCCTTTACATCCTTGTGACATTGTTCTTTTCCACACATGGCAACTCAATAGGATGGCCATATGTCAGTTATGTTGAGAATTATGATGAAATGAAAGATTATGCTTGGACACAAGAGATAACAAAGTTTCTCATGCAATCAGTTCACGCAAGAAATGAAGGTTCAGATAACGTAATTGGCTGTCTAATTGCACTACCGGTGAGATAACTAAACAACCATTTTACTTCTGTAATTTTACAACTTACCAATAAATTTGTAACTTAAACTTGACCATGCTTTTGTGTCTCAATTTGAACAGTATTGGTTATGTGAACACACATCGTTGTTGGAGCCGATCAAACCTAATGAATTCCCTAGATTGATGAAGTGGGATCTTAAGGGATTAAACAACACACTGCAGAAAAAATCGCTAGATACAGTACATAGTAAACAGGTAATATTATATGAATTGAACTTTTTTTATGTTAATTAATATATTGGTAAGTTGTCTGAATTTTTCTCAACAGGTAATACTATATAACAGATAGCATAGATACATTTATCTGAATTTGTTATGCCTTGTTGTTATTAATAAACAGTGTCTCACACTTCAGGTAATTGTTGGTAAATTGGAGAGGACACTGCATGAAGAAAAATGCTTCCTGATGTATGTGAATAGGAGAAGTTCTAATGATAATCAAACAACTAATAAGGAAGCTGAAACAATCAACAAAGAAATTGTTGAAGGAGTAGACGAAGGAAACATGCAGTATGATGTTGACCTTAATGATGATTTTGAGAATAATGAAGCCATTGAACAATCAAAATCAGAGGAACGTGACCCCAGCCAATTTCAACTGGCCCAAACAACAGAAACTTTGATAATATCTGAATTAGAAGAGCAAAAAGAGAATGAAGGGCAAGAAGAAATGGCTGGGACCGAACAAAGAATTGAATTTCTTACATTTCCTTCAGAGTTGGAACAATATGATCAAACAAAGCAACAAACAGATACAGTTGTAGAGCATGTCATAAGTGATGTAATTGGAAGCACAAGTGGTGAATCATTGATTGGAATACCACCGACAGAGCTAGCTGAAGTTGAAGGAGACAACAATAAGAAATTGTCTGAGCAAAGTCAACCATCTCCAACAGTGAAAAACACAGAACTCAGAGAAGTCATTCAAGAAAAAGAAAGGGCAATTTCACTTGTTCATCAGCTAAACAGAGAGAAACAAGACTCCCAAGCTCATCTTGACAAAATCATGTTTGAATTGGAAAGATCAAAAGAAGAAAATTGTAATCTACAAAATGAAAGCATGGAATTGGGAAGAAGGGTAAGCATCTTGACCAAAGAAAGAGATGATGTGGTTTCATTAAACGAGAAGGTCATGAGTGAAAATGCTCAGCTAGAAAAAGAGAACAACGACCTGAAAGGCAAGATTGAAAGTTCATCTCTTGTGGTCAGCTCCCTTAATGAACAGCTAAAGCAACTGCAGCAGCTATCAGAGCGAAATTCTTCAAGAGCTGCACACGCAGAAGAGGAATTAAAAGCTCTGAGATATAAACATGCAATGACTGAGGCATCAAATTTTGAGTTAGAAAACAAGTTAAAAGAAGCTACACTTCTTCATGCAGGCACAGAGATAAATTTGGTTGAAAAGAGTTTGGACAAAATTTATCATCCAACAACAGAACAAATGATGGGGAAGCAGCCTCCTCAACCAACAAACAAAAGTAAAATTGAAAAGGTATTTCTGACTTCTCAAATGAATTTATCTGAGTCTTAAATGATCTTATATAGGTCTGATAAGATTTTTTTCTTTTTAATTTTGACATGAATTTATCTGAGTTTGGTAATGAATTTATCTGAATTTGGTAATGAATTTATCTGAGTTTTGTAATGAATTTATCTGAGTTTGGTAATGAATATATCTGAATTTTCTATGAACTTTTGGATTTGTTTGATAAAAATTTATCTGACTATTGTATGATTACACTTCAATTTTATATTTAAATGGAGCATTACATATTAATAGATAGATAATACAGCTTAAAAAGGTACCAGAACAATCGTCAATGGTGAAAAGAGTAAAGAAGAGACGAGAAGCAGCATCAATGAATATTCCAGAGCCAGAACAGAAAAAGGCTAGGAAGCAAAAGAATGTACAAAAAGATAAAATGGTTGCTGCTCAGTCAGATGACTTTGTCAACGTAAATGAGCAAATGGAGCCCAAATATACCGGTAAATCAGAGGAGAAGAAACCATTTAAGCTCCCCAAAAACTCAATCTCCAAACTGTTGAATGAAGCTGACAAGAAGAAATTAAAACTCATATATGACACAGAAGGATATGAGTAAGTTGACATCATATATTACTCTGGAAAGTTGTCAATTAAATTATAAACAAGCTAATAACATTTCACATGTACAATTGCAGCGCAACGGTTTGGGGGGGAGAAAGTGAAAACAATGTGTTGTATGAGGACATAATTTCAATCCTATCTGGCGCTGATATATCGAGCAGTGTAAGTAACCTACTACAACAATATCATATATTTATTGAATGCTTAGATAACATCTGTTTTAAAACGTGCTTATCATTATCTATCTGCAATCCATCAGGTTATTGATAGTTATACACAGATGTTATACAACGAGCAAACAGAGCTTGAAAATGATATCAAGAAATTGGGAAAGGAGGGCCTGGAGGAGGATGAAAAATCATATTTCATCAGTAGCCTTTGCTGGGTAACACAAATAACTATTTTAGCATGTCTGCAATGGATTTCATTAAATGAAATTAATACTCTTTAATTCTATATTTGTACAGACAATGCTCACTGCTGAAAACAAGCATATGAGAGATACCATTCTCAACCATCAGATCTCACCGTACAAGATGCAGAATCATAGATACATCCACTTTCCAATGAACTCGAATGGAAAGAACAAAGATGCAACACCTTTCCATTGGACTCTATTACTGCTTGATCGAAAACAAGGCCAGTGGATGCACTACAACTCCATGAGGCAAAGGGAGAAAAATGCAACTGATCACTACTTCAAAGATGCTGAATTGCTGGTACATGTCATTCACTTTAACTTCATTAAAATCATGGTTGACACAAGTTAACATATATGAGGCTAATGAAAATGATGTGATCACAGAAACAGTATGTAGAAAATTACAACTTTGTCAACATTGAGGAAACACAGCCATATAATGAGCCATTGATCAGCATTGAAGGAGCACCACAGCAGAAACAGGGGTCGTAAGTATTGAAACGGATTATACAAATAAAACCATAGACAACCAAACAATATGAATTAACTGACAACACTATCTCATATTGCAGGCTTGATTGTGGCATCATCGTCTGTTACCTCATGACTCAAATCTCCCGTGGCAAACCAGTGCACAACCACTTGACACAAAGCGTCATAGACAATTTTAGAGCAGAATTAGCAGTCAAGTTCTTGCATGACGAGCCCCACAGTTGGACAAAAGCAGACTTTGAAGCAAAAAAGTTCGCATCCTAAAGGAAGACTGTGATTTTTTCGTGTTTTTGTTTTTTGGTTCACATTGAAAACTGTGAGATCTTGGAAGCGGCATTAAAGGAACACTGACAAACAGCAATGGGTTTCCTTTGTTTTTTTGTTTTTTGGTTCATATGATAAATTGTAAGATGTTGGAAGCAGCTTTGAAGGAAGACTAACAAACAAACGGCACGGAATCTTTTTTGTTTTATTGATACAAATGTAAGATGTTTGAAAGACGTTTGTAAATGTAAATATGCTTATCAATTGCAGAATTCAATTCATTTTCTTACATGGTGTCATTTCTTTATGTTGGTTATGGATTCAGATTATATACATGTAACTGCATATTTCATACAGATAAATTTATCTGTCTTCTCAAATGAACTCAAATAAATTTATCTGTCTTCTCAAAGGAACTCAGATAAATTTATCTGAGTTCTCAAAGGAACTCAGATAAATTTATCTGAGTTCAAATAAAAATCAGCGACATTTATCTAAGTTTTTAATGAAAGTTTGGTAAATTTATCTGTTATTATATTGGAAATAGACTGAAATCCATGTAAAATCCATTACGAAAAGGAAAGATAACATCAATATTTCAAAGCAACAATGATACTTTGCAATTTTATTCAATAGAAAAAATCCAAATTGATCTCTATACATTTGACAGTCACATTATCATCACCAAATTACAAAAGATGACAAATTCAACCTAATGTCAATGGCAACTCAATAGGCTCCTTGCAGGACTTTTTATTATGACTCCCAATCCGCCCACATCGTCCGCATTTTATCTGCCTCGTCATCTCACCTCTTGACAAGATCCTCTTCTTTTTTGGCCTTCCGGGTTGACGCCTCATCACAGGGGGCTGAATCACAGCTTCTGCAATCGTTGTCTCTGGTTTTCCTACAGTTGGGATGGGAGTTATAGATTCAGAGTATGCATGACTGTATGTCTCTATGTGAAAATACTGATCCACATAAAGGTTTAGATCCTTTCCACTCTTTTGAATAGCAGCACATGCGTGGGCACAAGGGAAGCCATTAAGCTGCCACTGATAACAGGAACATATGTGATTGCAAATATCAACAGTGACTAATGGGTAGGAATGAACATCAAAAACAGTGTCACTTGACCGCCGAATACTCCACGGCCTACCAAGCTTGATAGAAGCCTCCAACCTCTTATCCATGCCAGGACAAATGACTCCCTTCCATAACCTAAACTTTTCCCTCCTATTGGCCATCTGCTCCATTATCTGAACCCTTATCATGTCAACCAACTTTGTAATTGGTAGGTGTCGTGCTTCTCTAATCCAGGAGTTAAAAGACTCTGAAGCATTCGAACACATCTCACCATACCGATGGCCCTTAAAATAAGCATTGCTCCACCTACTATGACAGAGTCCAGAGAGAAATCTGTCCACATTCGAACCACCTTCCTGTCTAAATGCTTGCAACTTCGCATGGAATAAAGGTACAGTAGGGGCATAGGCACATTCACGTAGCAACAAAACCATCCTTTCTCTAAATTCATTTGTGAACCCTCCTGAGAACTTATCTCTCAAATTTGCTTTTAAATGTTGTAGGCAGAAAGCATGATGAGCAAATGGAAAAACATGTGCAACACCATCCACAAGACCAGGATTTCTATCTGAAACAAAAGTGATAGAGCGGTCATATGCAACTACTTTCCTCAAATTCTGCAAGAACCATTTCCAATTATCCTCAGTCTCTGAGTCTACCACGGCAAAAGCAAGAGGAAACAGACCTACCACATTCATGAAATCATTTATTATCAATTAAGCAGCAAGGTTAAGTAAACACTAAAATACAAATAGATAGTATCAACATTATTAATAAATAAATAAAAATCTACAACATCACACTTTACCTTGATTACCATCCTTTCCTGTTGCTGCCAACAAATTTCCCTTGTACCTGCCTTTCAAAAATGTCCCATCTAGAAACAACAGAGGACGAACATAATTAAATCCACGAATCATCGCATCGAATGAAACAAACAAACGCTTGAAGCACATGGTTTTTTCGTCATAATCTAATACAAACAGACTGCCTGGATTTGTCTACATAGCAACATTAATGTACCAACGAAGATTGTCAAACGAAAGTGATGCATCACCATACAACTTATTCCTGGCCCTTTCAACCCCCCACCATGCATGATGGTATGTAATGGTCAGCCCATAATTTGCATGGAAATAATACACAACATCAATGGGTCTGGTCATTGGCTTCTCTCGAATATGATCGACCATTAAATCAGCAACAATTTCAAAGCTAATCCGGCTACTCTTAGATGTACGAACTGCTGCTCCACAACTGTGCTCATTATCAAATGACCTTACACAAAAAAAACCACTAGACTTCTCAAGCGATGCATGAACACGCCACATGCAATCCTGGTTTTTACGACGAGAGCATACAGCTGTGATCCTTAGTTTGTCATTCTTGACATACACAAACTCAAACCCAATCTCAATCGAATATTTGCACAGCACATTCCTAAATTCAGAAGCCCCACCCTCAAACCTCTGTCCAACATGACTGATACCATTCACCCAATCTGAAGAAAGAAGAAACTTCTCCCTGTGTGAACAGAACTGTGGAAGTAAATCTGTCTCTACATCTGTAGCCTCATACTCCACTACTGCCATTCTCTCTTCACAAAATTCATCCAAATTATCCTCATTGTCCTCATTACCATATTCAGATAATTTTGATACAAAGACATCAACTCGATCCAATCCCAATGAAACTGCCAACATAGACAAGCTCAACAAGTCTCTGTCATTGTCAAGCATACACTTTGGGTGCCCAGGTAATGCATATGTGAAGCAGACATTGTTGGGCAACAAAGTCTTCCATTTGCTGCAAATTTGATTAATCAAATCATCCATTCTCATACTATCAGTGAAAATAACAACATTGGTAAACATACCAAACTTGCAAAGAAGCATAATCGGTTTTGCCATTTTAGCAACTGCATACAAAAAATAAAGATAAAATCAAAACACATCAACATCTGTAGCTGAAATACTCTCTTACTTTCAAATGACTCTGTGTCACTTCCGCATCAATTTATCTGTGTCTGATATGAAGTTATCTGATACAAATTTATCTAACACATGAGTTTAGCTAATTTTGACAAGATTTTATCTGTCCATGGAATCGATTAAACAGCATTTGAAGTGAGTTTATCTCACTTCCGCATCAATTTATCTGTGTCTGATATGAAGTTATCTGATACAAATTTATCTAACACATGAGTTTAGCTAATTTTGACAAGATTTTATCTGTCCATGGAATCGATGAAACAGCATTTGAAGTGAGTTTATCTCACTTCCGCATCAATTTATCTGTGTTTGATATGAAGTTATCTGATACAAATTTATCTAACACATGAGTTTAGCTAATTTTGACAAGATTTTATCCGTCCATGGAATCGATGAAACAGCATTTGAAGTGAGTTTATCTCACTTCCGCATCAATTTATCTGTGTCTGATATGAAGTTATCTGATACAAATTTATCTAACACATGAGTTTAGCTAATTTTGACAAGATTTTATCTGTCCATGGAATCGATGAAACAGCATTTGAAGTGAGTTTATCTCACTTCCGCATCAATTTATCTATGTCTGATATGAAGTTATCTGATACAAATTTATCTAACACATGAGTTTAGCTAATTTTGACAAGATTTTATCTGTCCATGGAATCGATGAAACAGCATTTGAAGTGAGTTTATCTCACTTCCGCATCAATTTATCTGTGTCTGATTCCAATCACCTCTACAACGAACTACTGATATCATAAGAAGAAATCATTCCAGAAAACAAGATTTAAAAAAAATTCTTAAACTAAAATAGATCAAAACATTCATCCTTACCTCAAAAAATTGACTGAAGTAATAAAATCAGACTTGGCTTCGATTCAGATCTAAACAGAAATACTGAGAACAAAAGAAGAAATACTTTCAGATAGCAATATTAGAAGAAGAATTTAAACTAAAATTCGGATAAAAAACATTAATCCTTACCTCAAAAATTTCATTGAAATGATGAATTCTGAGTTTGCTGTGAATCAGATCTATAAACTCATATCAAGAAGAAATGTGCTTTGTAGCAACGTCAAGAAGAAGAAGAAGAAGAAGAAGAAGAAACTGGATCCTCACGCAGTACAAACGACCTGCTCTAGAAACCGATAAATTCGTCAATCGTCAATCCCTCCTATTCAAGATGTCAAATTTGATCCAAAACTCATCTTACGAAATTTAAATTCGTCAATAGTCAGGGAAAGACGATGAGCTCGAGCTATAAACAAGGACAAGATCGCATGACAACTATACAAACGGTTAGAAGGGCAAATCCGTCATAAAAAAAAGTATGACGTGTCACTCAAGGGACCACCGCCCGAATAAATTCCTTGCGCAAGGGACCTTAGCCATTAAACAGTGATTATCTGTACTGGAGACTTTACAGCCCAATTATCAGGGATGTATCGCTAATTTCCCCTAATATTATTCATAAGCTTAATCCTATTAGATTAAAATTTGAAGACATCTCATCCCGTACAAGAGAACGGCGTTTTAAATAATTCGGAATTTTAATAGGTGGGTCCCACAGCGGAGTTCAACTCCCTCCAATAGAGCAGGCAAAATATGTATGGACAACCGGCAGTCTGCTATAAAATACAGTAATCCATACACCACAGAAGAGTAGCTGATAAAGAGAGTGCCTGACAAATCTGATGGTAGTTGCAAGCAGAAGATCAAATTAGGATAGCAAGAGACATCAGAACGACACATGTTCACCAACCGGTTTCCATGGTGGTAGACTCACGCCACATCAAAATGCAGCAGAAAAGGCACAAGGGCACTTCCATATTAAATCCTCCCCTAGGTTTTGATTCTTAGTTTTTGAACAACTTGACTCAAATGGAAGAACCTTATCAAGTTATATATATCTTTATAATCCTTATTCCATCCTAACTTATCTTGACAAGAACTAGTTCAAAAAACCTTCTCTTTATTTTCTACATCTGCTTCCTTGCAGTTCTTACAAACATGATCCTTGTTTATTAAGAATGTGCCTTTCAGTCACCGAGATGCGTAAGCATTCTTATCTGTTGATCTTTTAAATCACAAAAGGCATAAGGATCTGAACAGCACACAATGAAAAAAAAATATATCGCCCTCTAAATTCTAATGCCATGTTATAAGGAAGGTTTATCTTATTTAATTTTTTATGGTTTTTTTTCTTTTTCTCATAGTGTCACTTTCCTTACTGACAAGCATTTTTTTTTTAAATAATATTAAAACCCGAACACTGCTCTTTCTCGTGGCAAGGAATGTGACTTAATTATTTGGTGGTTGGGAACATACAAGCATATTGCATCTTAACAAGAAGTTTAAAATAACATATCTTGGCTTTCAATCATTCCACATTCCTTGAACCATATAATGGATATATTAACATGCAATGGCTGAATTTCATCTAACATGAGAATATCATGTGCAAAGGCACACCTAAAATGAAATACAATGGATATATTTGTTTCAAAATAATATTAACTATGAAAATCAATAAAAATTGATCGGACTTGAGAGATGCTTGATATATTATCAAGCAGAGACCTTCACGCTGCATAATTAGTCCCCTCAAAACCTGTAAATTCCACGTTAGATTACCTACAAGAAAAAACGAGATAATTAGCAGTGGATTTTTTTAACTTTAGCGGCGGTTTCTTTCCACCACTAAAGGGTTCTTTTTTTTTTTTTATATAGTGAGAATGTTTTTCCTTCACCAAGATTGTTGTCGACAAAACTTAGATGGAAAAAATTCTATCGGTTTCATCGGTGGAGAAAATCGCTCCTAAAGGTATAAAAAAAAATCGCTACTAATTGTGTCTTTTTCTTAATTTAAATAAATAGTTTTTAACAAATCAAGATAGCTAATAATTTTTTTTATTTTTTTTTCTGGACATATCTCCAAGTTTAAACATGATAAATATATTAAAATCAAAGACTAAATTTCACATTAAAAATAAAACCAGGATCTAGCTAACATAAATAATTGTATTTTAGTACATTCCAACTTCCATAATCTATCAAAATAGAACTCGACTTTCTTTTAAATCTTGAAAGTCTTCAATAATTGATTCTGTGCTAAACTTCTCCGCAATTTCTCTCTCAATATATACAAAACAAGAGTCTGTGAGAAACTCATCCTCCATTTTGCTGCAAAGTCTAGTTTTAATAAGGCTCATACATGAAAATGATCGTTCAATAGTTGCAGTAGAGACTTGAAGAGTAAGCACAAGCACGATCACTCTAAAAATAAGTTGGTAGACTGTTGATCTTCTAGTCCTTACCAACCATTGACACAGTTCAGAAATAGCTGATAATTCTTTGAAGACTTTATGTCGAACTAAATTATGCTCATAATGATTCAGTTGTATTCTCATAAGAGCAATTAGCAAACACAAACCACTTGTAACCTAGGGTTTGTGTCTATAAATATAAAATGTGGAAGAAAAGAAAAAACACAAATAGCAAATGGTAGAAGTTTACCTGCAGGCTGTAGCACAGGCACACACAAACTGATCAGATCAGAACAGCGGGTGGTGAAGCAAGCCGGCAGGAGTTGGAGCAGGCCATCGGGCAATGGAGCACACTGGCAGGAAGTCAGGCAGGCCAGCGGGCAATGGTCCGGCGGAGTAACACACAAGCATCAGGGCGACAAGCGACAATTAATCTTCTTTTTCCTTCTTCTCTTTTTCTTCCTTTTCTTCTGCGCTTTTCCCTTATGACTTGTGAGTTGTGTGAATCCAGCAGTGTGCGCAGCGTTCTTCTTCCTTTTAGATAGTTAGGGAGTTGGGACTTAGGGCTCTCGCTTTGGGAGAAGTCAGACAAGGAGTCGAGGAGATGAAGCGCCGATTTGTACTTCTTTTTTTTATATACTTTGTACAAACAATTAGGGGGGGGGGGGGCACTTGTTATAAAATTAATATATAAACTAACTAAACAATAAATAATATAGGAAATAAAGATTTGAGAGGGTGGCCCCCCGGGCCTACACTCAGGTCCGCCCCTGAGTTGATCGCATTGTAAGTCTAAGCATATAATTAAATAACTGATGCATAAAAATGAGTTAATCACATTATTTATCTTATTTACAACCTTACAATCAGATCAGCTCTTTTTCTTTTATCTTTCTTTTCTCCTTTTCTCCACCGGCACTTGTTATGGTAAGATTTTAGAACATACAATACATTGGCAAAATATTCATTTTGAAGAGTCCAGATTATTAAACAAATAGGCTTTACTTTCACTGTGGAATCTTGAGTGAGACAAGAGGATCCGGACTCGACCCAAACCGAAACTCGAAGCCGACTCACCTTGTCGGGCCAAGAGTTGGGCCTAAGTGGGCCAAGAGGTGGGCCAACCTGAATCCCATTGACAGCCCTCCTTAGCATACCTTTGTACTAAAAATGCCAATCTCTTTGCCCTCTTCGCTTTTGTCGAAGGCACTATCCATTTCTATTCTCATTCCCATCTCTTTCACTCTCTTTGCACACAAACCTATACACACAGGAAGAAGAAGAAGAAGAAGAGGAAGAGCAGACCACGCTAATTCCTGCACCCCACACAAGCGATTCACCCCAATTCCTGCACCCCCATCTTCCTTCGCCATGCATCACCACCCCTCCGACCCCGACCGCCCATCCCTCCACCCAATCCAACCCTCCTCTCCCCGCTTCGCCTCCCACTCCGCCTCCACCCCCACCTCCGGCTCCAACCGGAAAATAGCCATCGCCGTCGACCTCAGCGACGAGTCCGCATACGCCGTCCGCTGGGCCGTACAGAACTACCTCCGCGCCGGAGACGCCGTCATCCTCCTCCACGTACGCCCCACCTCCGTCCTCTACGGCGCCGACTGGGGCTCCATCGACCTCTCCGTCTGCGACACCGACGAGGACTCCCAGCAGAAGCTGGAGGAGGACTTCGACGCCTTCACCGCCATCAAGGCCGCCGACCTCTCTCAGCCCCTCGTCGACGCCCAGATCCCCTTCAAGATCCACATCGTCAAGGACCACGACATGAAGGAGCGCCTCTGCTTGGAGGTTGAACGGCTGGGATTGAGCGCCGTCATCATGGGCAGCCGCGGGTTCGGCGCGTCCAGGCGGGGCAGCAAGGGGAGGCTCGGGAGCGTCAGCGATTACTGCGTGCATCACTGCGTCTGCCCCGTCGTTGTCGTGAGGTACCCGGAGGATAAGGACGGTGTTGGGGATGCAGTTCCGGCGGTGGCGGGCAGTCCGGCGGAGGTGAATTCGGTTAAGGAGGCGGACTTGCATCCAGTGCCGGAGGAGGAGGAGGAGCAGGAGTCCAATGATGCCGCGGCGGAGCAGAAAGGTTAGGGCTTTGTTAATATTTCTGGTTTTGCTCAATTGGGGTTTTTGCTGTTTTGGGATTGGTGTTGTTGAATTGCATAATTCAAAGTTTCCGTTTTGCTGCTGCTGCTGTTTGTTATTGTTGAGTGTTGTCTGGATGTTGTGTAGGTGAGATTTTGGAAAATATGGAACTCTGACTTTCTGAATTACCTTTGTAGCAATCAATTGTTTGGAATGTCGATGGATTTTGAAATGGAAGAAATCCTTTGATTACAGAACCAACAAATTGTTTATGAAGGAATTGTGAAAGTAAAGTAAACGATAGTTTGTGAAATTGGTGATAAACAAAATCACACACAAAGAAAAGAATTTTTTTAAATCTCTTTCCTTTTGAATGTGGTAGAATCCCTGAATTTCATGGAGGGATAATGATAGGTTTCAATTGGCACAATAGAAATAGGAGTACAATTTTCTAGAGTAGGTAACTTGGTCTTCACCAATGGAGGTTCAACAACTGAATTTGCAGTGGAGCGTTTGGTTGTTTGTGGAATTATAGTTTCTTCGGTTTTCCTCCTTAAGACCACATTGTTCGACATAATCATCATAATTTTCATAATCTCTTCACATTATTTTTCCCTTCTCATTCCCAGAATCAAATCAGTTATCAATGATTGGAAACCCTGCATGCACACATTTAAATTTATAACATGTTTCCTGCATGCACACATTTAAATTTATAACATATTTGTACTCTCTCTCTCTCTCTCTCTCTCTCTCTCTCTCTCTCTCTCTCTCTCTCTCTCTCTCTCTCAGTGAATGGGTGCGAAAAGATTGGACAGAAGATGAATGAGCTCAGCATAGTCACCATCATTGTGGCCTAATTTGTTAGTTTTGATTTTTTTTTCCACTTGGTTCTATTTGAGATATTGCTCCAGTGAAGGTCTTTATTGGTCTACCCCTTCTCCTAGTTCCTTGAAATACCAATGCTTCAACATGATCAGGGCCTTGTGTGCACATGCCCAGACCATTTTTAACTGAATTATTTGATTTTTTCCCCCTAATTATTGTAGCTACTCAAAGGTTTTCTCTTATGTTCTCATTCCTAATTCTAGTTTTTTCTTATAAATCTACACATCCATCATGACATTTACATCTCAGCTACATGTACTTCGGCTTCTTCAATTTCTTCCTTGCCCAACATTCAGCACCATTTGGAAAAATAGGTTTATTTACAATCATTGCTCCTATCACTATGTTCAACTCATACCCTGCATTTTGTTCTACGGCTTATCCTAGATGTTGAAATCTATCATGCTGTGGGACTATGTATCTTCAAGACCACTCATCTTCTCTAATATCAGCCCATTAAACTTGCAACTAAATATGATTTATCTTTGATTTGCTATATCTCAGTCCATTTTGACTCAAATGCCTTTTCCAAAGTACTAGCTTACCATATACATCATTTCTTGTTTGACTACGAGTGCTACATGCCTACACCAGCTTCGAGCGGCATAGACCGTGGAACTTTGTCTTGGATATATGTTGTTATGCTATTTATAACTAAGGAGTATAAACAGGGCCTCAAAGCAGACACTTGGTGCAATCCCACTCCAACTGGGAACTCAAATGTTACCTCGCGCACAGTACTTATGCTTCTTACTTCCTCTTAATATATGCCTTGCATAATTTTGGTATAAGTAGGGGCTCGTTGCTTGATAATGATAGATCGGTAGTTTGCACGGTTTTGAATGTCTCTTTTATTCTTATTAAAACGGACACCCGAGCTCTTTCTCCTTTCATTTGGCATTTTATCCAAGTAATGCAATCTTTACTTACATTCTCTACACTTTGTTGCTCCCTCATTGGTTAGGCTCTAGTTCAAATTTTACTTCACCTTCGTCTTTCTTTTAATAGGTCTTTAAAATATGCCCTCATCTCTTTCTAATCTCCAGTTCTTTTACCAACTACTCATCTATGTTTTTGTTGGCTTTGTGCTTCACATTGCTCTCTGCTTTTGACTGGCACTCTTATCTATCTTTTAACCTATGCACATGTTTACCATTCTTTGAATAAGATTGTTTTTCCTCAATGACCTTCTAGATTCCACCACCAAGATTCCATATGTATATTGCTTTTCGTCTTCCCTTTCAATTTCCAAAATACCCTTTGGTGACTTGTTTAATTCAACCCACCATTTGATCACCCACGTCATTCAAATTCAAATCCCAATTTCAACTACCTTGCATCAACCCTTTCTCTCAGATGCTATTTGTGTTGATCCTTTCGGATTCCACTACCATAGGTTTGGGCAGCTTCTCAATTCCTTTTATTTTCTTTTAACAATAATATTTAAAATCAAAAGCACAGTCCTATGTTGTTTTGCGAGGATCTCTTCTTGGATGACTTGATCATCCTTGCAGACTGATTGCTTTCTATTCCTAATTAGAAAGTAATCTATTTGATCTTATTTGGTCTGCTTTTAAAGGTCAGAAGTCGGTCTTTTTTCTTCTCAAAATATGTAATAGTTGAAGCCAAGGCCACAACAAAATCCAGCATAGGTTTCCCCCTATCTATTTTTCCCCCTCCTAACAGAAAAGTTTCATTGAAAGATAAAATTGTATATAGGGATGTAAAAAAACAGAGATGTCGGACAGTATGAGATTAAGAGCATTATACTCTGAAAGCAAACAAAACATCTAGATGACTACTCAAGGTCTTATGGTTTATTAGTTCAACAAACAAATTGAACGGATTATAAATATGGGGCCCACATCAATGAAAAAAAATGAGGGTGGCTGATGGGGCCTACAGGAATGCAATCACCATTTAAGCACTGTGATATTCCCTTTTGCAAGAGAGGTGTGTAAATGGCCTTACTTACACATCATTTTCACCCCTCATTTATGCATCATATTCGTAAATGAAAGCATAGTAAATGAAAGCAAATAGACATGATGATGCATAATCATCATGTATGTGAATCATTTACGTATTTAAATGACTGCAAACAAACAACCCCTAAATGAAGTAGTGAGGAAAGGCATGATGAACCACCTCAGTCCTTTTTATCTTTGGAGAGGTCTGTAATGGTAGCCTATGTGTAATGAGACCCATCCAGTTTTAGTTGATAACCTTAGATGTATGTTATTTAGGGATCCATTATCTCATGAAGATATCCTGGTACTTGGCAATGGAGGCTCATGGATGCATAGCTGCTAAGGATCAGCATTCATGCTTCCTTTCAACTCATGTACTATTAATTCCTTCGGAAGATAACTTTTTTGTAGAACACTTTTTTCCCACTCATGAAAAAATGTGAACTGTGGTGAACATGAGCATTTAAAAGGTCATCACCCAATGTGGTCCCGCCAAAGCAGTGTCTTGGGAGGGTCCAGACTGGATACAAACCTAACCTTTGGCAATTTTGCACAAAATGGCTGTCCCGAACATGCGTTATCACGCATGGCACCCGAGACTTTTACCATTGCACCAAAGCAAATAACCCTGACATGAGCATTCAAATAATAATAATAATAATAACCCTAGCATGAGCATTTGAAATTATGAGATCTTTACCACTGAATAACTGTCAATTTATCAGTTTCTTTTAGCATTGAAATCTATCCCATGTGATGGTCATGTTAAAATATACTCTCATTCTGTCCTGGTTCTGATGCCATGTTGTCTCTTCTGTGGCAGATAGTTGAGCGGAATTTGTGTCATGGCATGGGCCTAATTTATCCAGGTGATTTATTCATGCATGATTGTGCTTTTTACCAGTAGTCACTCCCATGAAATTAGTTAGTTTGTGCTTTTTTAACAAATGAAGCTAAAATACATATAGTTCAAATTTACCTCTGAAAGAGTTCTTCCTAATGACAGTAATTTCTTTTCATTTAATGTATCTATTTTAGGCTTCTTATATCTGGCAGCATTTCTTCCTTCATATGTTTGAATGGCTTCAGTTTTACTGCCTCCGTGCACACATCAATGTCAACTCTTACTTGTGCATATGTCAATGTGGTTTTAACGCTGTTCCAATTGGTTAACAGATTGTGCCTACCCTATGATTATGAGCTGGTAAAAAAAAAAACCATATTTGTCGCCTAAGCCTAAATATCGTATTTGACCAGTGAATGTGATTGCTGGTTCTATTTATTTCCCTAAAGTTCATAGGATTTGTCTGATTGCTGTGGCTCACCTGACCTGTACAATGTGTCAAAAGTCTCAAATTTCTTGGGATTAAACCCGCCTCCAGACCATAGGTCAGGCTATGTGAACCTGAGCCATGTTCCCTCTTCGTTGAATCGGCTTCTAATCCTCATTTGGAAGATTATAGAAGGATTAACTTTTTTTTATTGCTTTTTAGGAAAATTACACACAACCGCCCCTTCTAATGTTTATAAACAGCGATATCTATACTTTTTTTTATCACTTACAACACCTAATCTCCTGTAACAATATTGGTTGACACTTTGACTGACAATCAGACTAATACCATCATGTTGACCCCTGGCCCAGCTAATAGTTTTCTGAAAAGATCAAACTTGGTGTTCAACATCGGTTAAAATAACTCAAACCAAAATTCCAAAGTACCGTCTTATCATTGAGCTAACTCAAGTTTCGATGGTATTTTCGCTGCAGTTTGGACTTGATGGAAGAGGTGTTGTCTTTGGGGAGACTTGGGGCCCACCTTATTAGAAAATTTTCCGGCCTCTTCTGACCTGATCAAGGTAGCTAGCTGGTATTGTCAGGGCAGTATGTCGTCGTTGTTGTCTAAGTCTTGTCCCAAGTGTGGTGGTTTTGGGGGTGGGGGATGGTTTTGATTCTTGGATAGGTTGCACCATGGGAGGTAGTTCTACGTAGGAACTACAAATGAAGGTGATTGCTCATAAATATTAGAAAAGGCAGATGGCCATGGAGGCCATCGTGACCTGTGACTAGCGATTGGCTTGTGTGTGTTAGCAAAATAGCAACTATCATATCCATTACTTGAAAAGAAAATCTAATTTTGCATTTGAGTTCTTTTTTTTTTTTGTGGTCTGCAGACGGTGAAGATGACCGAGTGGCGAAGAAATAGTGGGAACTGTTGCCCCTGAGCTTTTGTTTCTGTGGGGGTGGACTCATGCCATGCAACGGAAGGACATTTTGCATCTTCTTGCTGTTCTCTACTTCCTGCGTCTACTGCTTTATATGAACTCAATGTTTGATGGTGGTATATCTTTAGTTCCCTGTAAGTCTTGTAGTAGATTGTCAAAAAGGCTCGGTTGCGTGCTTTGTGAAAGGCATCTGGGTTAAACCAGTTTACTGTTTGCAAGATAATCAATTTGGTCGCTCGTCTTTCTGGATACTGAGCTCTGTATTTAAGGAATTTTTATTTTGTGGTAAGACAGCTTTGCTGATAATAAATCTACCATCAAGAGAGGTTTCTCATGTGGCTGTTGTTCTTTTATATGGGGTCCCTTAACTCCATGAATTAGGATTTCTAGTTTCAGTTATACTGTTCCTGTCAAAATATCATTGTTGATGTATGATATTCTTATTTAATATGAAAATGTTCCCACTAAAGGCCTGTTATATTGTGGTAAGACAGCTTTGCTGATAATAAATCTACCATCAAGAGAGGTTTCTCATGTGGCTGCTGTTCTTTTATATGGGGTCCCTTATCTCCGTGAATTAGGATTTCTAGTTTCAGTTATACTGTTCCTGTCAAAATATCATTGTTGATGTATGATATTCTTATTTAATATGAAAATGTTCCCACTAAAGGCCTGTTATAACAAGTCTGGGAATCTCTATATAGCCCCTTTCTTCCTTTTTTTTTTTTTTTCCGATAATGTAGGGTTCCTAGCCCTTTGGGCCAGAATAATCCCTACGGGCCCAGGAGAAAAAGCCGGGTAAAATTCCCCTGTAGGTCCAGTGTGGTAGTGCAGTTTCGAACCCACAACCTCTGGATGCAAACCGTGGTCTTAGGCCAACTGAGCTACCCCTCTTGGTTATATAGCCCCTTTCATGTTATAAGATCAGCATTAACTATGAAACAAGTTTCAGATATGCCAGCACTTGGACAAGTTGGTAAAGCAAATAACTACCAGAATATATAATGTGATATCCATCGTTGGTTAGGGGTAAGACCCTTAGAATAGTAAAGCGAGATTAGCAGGTATTAATCTGTAAAGATCCCTTTTATTAAAGGGAAGTACCTCTTAATCTTCTATGGGAGAAAATGTCCATCATGGGTCTTAAAGCAATGATTAGAAAAGAAAGTAAAAACAGTCTTATTGGATCATCACAGCACTTGATTTGAAGATTTAATAGTTTCTCTAATTAAGCATTTTTTGAAGTCCAATCCTTGTACTAAGTATAAGCCAGAAGGTTCCAAATTCGAGTGACTGCTAAAAAAGGAAAAAAAAAAAAAAAAAAAGAGGCCATCAGTTTGATCACATCAAAGAGACCCTGGTCTAAACAGCCAGTTACATTCACTAAATTGGTTTATACCTGCCATAATCATTGCGTATCATTCTAGCTCACAGTCAGAAAGGAGGCCATTGTTATGAGACCATCAGTTTGATCACATCTACAATGCAATTTTAAACATGATCGGTCTAACAGTAAGCATAACTCTAATTAGAGTGAAACTTTCCATCATAAAAGAAGGTGGGCTAGTGATTTGAGACGCTTAAATTACAAAATTTAGGCAGCTGATCATGGATATATACCAATAGGCTTATGTAGTCCCTAAGTTACAACACCGGTCGTTCTATGTAAATAACAGGATAGTAGGGGGCCATCTGAAAATTTCCTTAACAAAAATAACACTAAGAAACCAATTTATATATATGAAAGAGACTGAGTTTAATTGCCAATTGATTTTGTCCACTCAATTGATTTTGACCACTCAACTTTTAAATTTGAAAACTGATTTCAATTGAAATCAGACATTTGATTACCATTTAACTGAATGGGTAGTTGCTAAATAGTTTTAAATCTCTACACATTTAATTACCATTTAATTAATTGGGTAAGTACTAAATGATTTTAAATTTCTATTGATTGGTTTATAAAAAGAAAAAAAAAAAAGAAAATCTCTATTGATTGGGCAATTACTAAATGATTTTAAATATCTAGATTTTATCTCCATATCTTCCACTACCCCACTATTTTCTTCTTCCCTATATTACAACTCCTATGGCCATTCATCTTTTTTTTTTTTTCCCTACCAGGTATAAATGATTTTTTGTTCTATTTCTCATGCCTATTAATAAACTAACCATGTATATAAAGTGGTGTGACTAGAAAGAAAATAGCACTTGTGAGATCTACCTTCGGCTTAGTAAAATTCGGAAATGCCTCTTATTTAAATATTGTTGGTGTATTTTGTTAATTTTATTAGATGAACGTTGGGTTTAGGGTTTTTATATCTATATTTTGATGGATTAAAGATTGCTTCATTATTTTGATTTTTATTTTTATTGTATTTTTAAAAAAAATCTCTATATGTACAAAGAAATATCATATTTTAAATTTATTATAAATCATCTAATATTTATGCATATTTCTTATATAATGAATTATATTGCCCGTGCTAAGCACGGGGCATGTTTTGCTAGTACCATGATTACTCCATCAGTTTCATCATCAATTGCTTAGGAATCTAACTGTGCATTTCCAGATGATCACAAGCATTCAGAATTCCTCTTTTTCTTTTTTCTAAGGAAAGAAACTGCTTGGATGGAGAATGAGTTCTTTCCTAAGAACCTGCTTTAGAATCAGGCATTACTTGAGATGATGATATCAACAATCCCTTTATATAATACTATTTAATACATGTATATAAGATTGTTGTTGTTGTTGATCAGTTGTGGTGTCACTTAATCAAAATGGCTTTTTACCTTGTGTGGCTTGCTAGATTTCTTGGAATTTCATATCTTATTTTCTTGGCTCGAAGTTTAAAAAGATACCTGATGAGGGGTCGACGTCTGAATGAGAAGGCTGATCCAGGCATGTGATATTTGGTTCTTTGCTTTGTTATTTTTAATTTGTGTGAAATCCTTACATGAGTATTAGTTAGTGATTAAATCATTCTCTTTTTTTTTTTTTTTTTCAATTTTGTGGTTAATATGGGTTTTGACATATTAATCTTCTTTAAAATTTATTTTTTCAACTTCATGACTGAAATTCAAATAATGTCAGTAGAGTCGCTAGACTATGGTCAGCATTTTTTTTTAACTATTTTGCCCCATATACCATGATATGATGGAAACAATTTATGTCACAGAAACTAATGAATCATATGATATCATCATATTACTGCGTTTATGCATCATCTTAAAGAGAGGTTTTTTCGAATGATGGAACCTAAGAAATGGTGGTCAGATGTGTATTTACTTTTCATAAAATGTCATTTTTCTTAATTTATAAAAAATGAGTTTGATTACTGGCTGCAAAAAGTGTATTATACAAAAACTGAGTCCCATGATATCATGGGGTCTAGGGCAATAATATTTTTAAAAAAACATTGACTAGAGTCAAGCGACTTGGTGACATTATTTGAATTTCCGTCATAAAATTGGTAAAATTGGAATTGAGGAGGATTAATATGTGAAAACCCCTTAATATTTTTTTAGTAGTCCCTCACTTTAAAAATTAATGTGTATCCACTCGTATTTATGAATCTAGTTTGATGATTCAATGCTTTCATCTCACAAGAAACAGACAAAGAGTGTTGCAAAATGAGAGGAGGTCTTTCATCCAGAATTTTCATATAAGAAATAAAGTTTAGACAAACATTTTCAATGGATTAAATCCACAAAATACATTTCGAAAATGTAATGCAAAATCTCCCGCAATCCCTCATTATTTTTAAAAACTCCCAATTATCTAATCATATGACAAAGGATTTTGTGGATTAGTTATGTGTAAAAGACTAATATATTGAGTGTTGATGAATGTTCATCACAACCAATTATTAAACCATCTAACTAATTTCATTTCTTCCCATTGGAAAAATACTAACATTATAAAAATATGTATATATTTTTATAAATAATAATCGAAAGGGGGGCCCCCATTGGAACGGAGAAACATAATTCATGTAGCCGACGCCTAACATAATTGGGACAAGGCCGTGATGATGAACTGAATGGGGCGCCCCACAAATAGATATCTTAGCATGGGCATACAGTCACTTCTTTAAATTTCTTTTCTCTCAGTAATTTCTTATTTTTTAGAATTGGAACTTGAAAATGATACATTCTAGATAAACCCACTAGATCAATCATTTAAATTAAAAAATCGTGAGCCTTACCTTCCATTGTTTATCCCAATGATTGTATATCTGAATGCTTTCTTTCTAAGTCAATCAGGTGACTTTAAATTTTTATCAAAAGCCATTGAAGAAGCATACAAAGGAGTTGATAGTGGTGATGGAGGCCCTTTTGGTGCAGTCATTACTTGTAATGGTGAAATAGTTGTGAGCTGTCATAACATGGTCTTAAAGAACAATGATCCTACTGCCCATGCAGAGGTTATAGCAATAAGAGAGGTAAGTCAAGACAAGAAAAGAAGTTATTCATTCATGTGCATGCATGATAATTGGTACTTCCAATTTGACAGGCGATCAATCTATAGCCACAGCTGGATTTCATCTAAAAAAATCAATGGTTAAAATGATTAGATTTGTGAGGCCATTAAATTAAGGGTTAAGACGTGCAGAGCTGCTAAAGCAGCTGATAAAGGATTTCAAAGTCGCACCTAGGCATATGTAGGGTGGTATCAGCCAATACATTTTATTAATTTAGGCTTACTTTCCGGTTACCCGCCCTGTCCAATGTCACTAAGGTAACGCCCAAGTCCCTCAATGCATTACTAAAAGATTTCTGAGACTCAGATATAATTTAAGCGGGCTATTTGGCCCACCCCACTCCATGATGAGACCGTTTCATTCCTTACTGGGCAAGGACTCAGGTTGGAAAGTTCTCCTAATACAGAAATAGAGGGCATGCAGACTAGTCCTAGGTCAATATTATGCAGCTAGAGTGCAGCATATGTGTGTGACAATGCACTTAATACCATATATAATCATAACATCTTGATAAGAAAAAAAAAATGTATTGGGTTGTTGTCTTGTATTTCGATTGTATTGGTCTATTGGATTAGCCAGGACCATGTTTACTTCGGAGTATTTTGGTAATTATAATGGGTTTTACAACATGCACATGTAGATATGCTTGTTTCAATGCAAGGAGTACACTTTAAGCCATTTGCAGGCTCAAGCTTTACAAACACTTTACATAAAATTGGAGACATTTCGCCTTCAACATTCATACTTATCTGACACAGTGATGTCTTCCCTGTCTAGGCATGTAAAAAGCTCAAGAAATTTGAGCTCTCTGATTGTGAAATGTATGCCTCTTGTGAACCTTGTCCAATGTGCTTCAGTGCAATTCATCTTTCAAGAATTAAGGTAGAAACCCTTCCCTACTTTTAAATTTCCACATGTTTTATCAGAAAAAAATTATTTTCATGCTTTGGGATTTGGTGTTTTCTATTATAATTTATGATGTAGAGGCTGGTCTATGGAGCCAAAGCTGAGGCAGCAATAGCTATTGGATTTGATGATTTTATTTCTGATGCCTTCAGAGGTACTGGGTACTATGAAAAGGCAAAGTTGGAGATCAGAAGAGCTGATGGTGAGGATGCCATCATGGCTGAACAAGTATTTGAGAAGACTAAGGAGAAGTTCCAACTGTATTGATGTGATAAAGGATTAGTCAAAATAGACTCCTTTAAATAAATTACCTTTTAACTATGATGCTATCAATAATGGTCACTGATGTAATAAGGGATTGGTCAGAATACAAGACCCCTTTAAATAAATTTACTATATTTACTATGATGTTATCAATAAATGATCTTAATGACTTATCACTTGTTCAGTTGATTGGATGGTTTAAACGCGTGGCATTTGTGTATCAATCTTGGCCATTGTGTAACAATTTCAATAGATGTGATCAGATCCATCTGAAATATCAAACACATTGAGATTTGTATGATAGAGATTTGTATATTCTTTACCATCACTCTCAATCTAGACTCTCTTAGAATAGATTACTCCAAGGATTTAGGGACCCTCAAACTCAGTACCTGACCCGGCCTGATGCATACTGACTCAACTAGATTGCACTCAGGCCTGTACTTTCAATTTGGACTCACTCTTGAGGTTGGTTTTTTGGGCTTCACCAGTCTTGTGCTCGTGCCCCAACTCGGGTTTAGCATCATAGAGTTTGAGTTGGGCTGGGGCTTTAGTCCACTTGAGCTCAAGCAAGGTCTTGATAAAAAGACAACAAAATAACTTTAGGCTGAAGTCTATTCTGTACTGTACTTGTGTTTTGAGTGTGTAGAAACTGTTCAAAACTAAAAAATAGTTAACAGTTAGTAATAAGGTTCAATTTGTCCTGGGCTGTAGCTCAGCCGGTAAGGACGGGTGGGGGGGTTGGATGCGTGAGTCTATTTCGCCATGTACTAAAAAAAGAGGTTCAATTTATACGCGAAAAGGGAAGAAAAAATCAGTTCAAATGTTTAGAAACATTTTAAAACACGAACAGAAACAGAGGGTACAGAACAGGAACTCCATCCAACATTTTAAAATGGTTAAACCGATTCCTTCAAATGATATATTCCAATGAAGGCCGTCGGACATGATACTCTAAAGAACCTCAGCCTCCAGCTGATCAAATCAAATGGCACTATTGTAATCTTAGCCTTGTAGCACCATTCTTCGCCTAGTGGTTGGTTCCTTTTGATCTGCTTGGAGACAAGAAACCATGCCAGCCTTTTGTCGCTTTGATGACCCTTGCGCTTTACTCGACTGACCATGAGTTGAGGAAGAAGGCGACTTGTGGGTGGATGCACCATGGATTGCTCTTTGGCTAAGCTTGTGTTCTGATCTCAAAGCAGGATTAAAATAATGTGCGGTAATGGATCTAATAAGCTGGTCTGGGATTTCTTTCTTTCAAAGAGCTGCCCCTGATCATTTGCCCGTTTAAGTAAACCAGATGGGGAAGTAAACCAGCCAGATATTTTTTCAGTTTCTGGTCATCTCCCACATTTCTCAGTACAGGGTTACCTTCCAGGTTAATGGCTCGTAAAGAACCATAGTTAACTGCAAGCTGACCAAGACATTTTGTTGTTGAGATCTTATTGAATCGCAAGTCAAGGACATTCAGCTTGAGCAGACGATGAAGGCCTTCCACCTCACTTATCTTATTGCCAGCTAGATAAACCTCCTTTAGGGAGGAACAAGACACCAACCCTTCAAAAGAAAAAGGGTATAAACAGACAATTCTTAATGAAACAAATGAAAACAAATAAAGTAGCACCAAACAAGCCCTATGTCACATACAGATAAGAGTGGATCATAGATTAATAAACAAAGAAGTTCAAATACATTGAAGTTCAAATATAAATAGGTAATATGTGATCCTTTAGGTAAAAGTAAAGCACAATGGACAGAGGTGTTCCGAGGATTTTTTTTTAGCTTGAGGAGGTTCCATGAAGAATTACTGAGCATTACATGTTCTGAAAATTCCAACTGAAGTGAAAAGTCTGTGTTCAAGGGTGCTATTAAGTTGGTGATAAGGAGGCTAAATTTGAATGGAAGTCCAATTGGAAATTTCGGTTTCCCTGGTATGGTTGGGTGCTATTGGGGTGCCAAGAAATGAAAGAGTAAGCAAAGATACCCAATCCTATGTGAAGAAAAATCATTGCCAGACTCAGAGTGAGGAAAATGATGCGGAAACTAATTGTTGCAACATTTTGTTTGAGAAACAGAGACACTAAAGGTCATACAAGAAACAGAATAGGCATGAGAGGAGGATATATGGACATGATTCTAGACAAAATAATGAAATGGGGGAAGGGTTCAGTTTTTCAATGTCTTCCGATCTGGCAGAAGCTAATGCAGACGATGAGAAAAGAAAAGGAATACTACGAAACATTTAAGAGTAGGTTTAACGCAGCACAAATATACTTGTTATTACTAACGCACGGAACATTCAATCTGAAACTATCATAAAATCATCCCGAGATAGTCTCAAGTTTAAACACAGTATTGGTAAAATCATCCCAAGGTAGTCTCAAGTTTAAACACAGTATTGGTACATGTCTGGCCCATGTTGTGAAGATCCAAACAGTTTAAAGGATGTGACTACCCGTGTTTACCATGTATGTTCATAATTCATGGCAAGAATCACTGTTTTCTCTAGACAATTTTTAAAGACTATGCCTAATCACTTAACATGGTTCCAAACCGTCATTTAGATCCCCTATATGCCAGCACAACCCAAACTTCAGTAACATTGACCACTGGATGCGACACGTGAAAACCATGGCTAAATTGTGTTTGTCTGATACAACGGTGAATTTAATTTTGATTGGACTTAATTTGCATATAGTTATAGAGGAGGAAACTTCACATGTAATGGACAGTATGGATCGCCTACAAGTGGTCCCCTTTGTGTGTAAAAATTAATTTTATTGATGTCAAAGAAAAAATTAGTGTTTTAATCATTTTCTTAAACTGAATGGATAGTATTGCATTATTTGGTGCACCATTGTACCATTTGCATCTTTAGTAGGTGAACCCTGAATGTATGAATTTGATTTGACCACCTTCGTTGACAACACCATGTGGTCAACCTTATTTGATCACATGTATAGATGGATAAGGTCAAATGACTCCATAATTACTGAGTCTGGTGAGACTCAGCCAAGTCCACTCAAACTCTAACAAGTTCTAAAACCATTCTCTCAACTACATTTATTTAGCTGCTTCTTGTTTCTTCATTGTCAATATTCAATTTCATACAAGAATGTAGGTCTTGTCATTTAAAAACAATGCCCCCTCAACCAAAGTGGCACTTGATGATCGCATAACCCTCCACTAGCTTTCCCTATTTTCCACAGAATTTCCATCCAAGAAATCAAGAAATCCATAGTATGGCCCATTGACGAGCATATTGACATCTTCCAATGTTGAAAAATATAACATATTAGCATGCAGTAGGTGTGCAAGAATGAACATGGCTGAAGGCTAAGGTAACCTCCAGAAAGAGGTACCTGGAAGCACATATCTTTTAACAGATAATGAGTGCAAACAGATCCATAAAATTAAACACAAACTACTTAAAGCATTTCCACATGACAAAACCATGCATGCTTTTGGGGTTCATTGGTTGAACTACAACAAGGAAATCTAAGCTACTGTATTACTAAAAAGCATTTGTATTCAATTTCTCAATCCTCTATAGCAGGAATGCACACAAACACCATAGGAGTCAAACAAAAGAAAAACGACAAAGCATAGACACTTAAAACTAGCAAATGTATGTTAAAAAATTACATACCACGTCCGATCCTAAATATCCTGTTGTGGCTCAGGTCCAGCACTCGGAGACATGTTAGTTCGCGAAGACCTTCAATGGTAGAAATATTGTTTTTTGACAGATTTAATGCATGAAGATATGTAAGTTCACAAAGACCTTCAATGGTAGAAATATTATTTTTTGACAGATCTAACACACGAAGACCTCTTGGAAGAGAACCTCCAGTTATACCCACTGCACAAAATTTGCAGAAGGTTATTGAGCAACAAAGAGTGGTATTTAAAAAAAGAATCCAGCATATATTTTATTAGCAATGATCTAAATATACTTGCATAAGCTTGGATTAGAGAGTATCCAAAGGACATGACATAAGCACTCAAACGCAGTGAATGCTCGTGTTAGTATGCCATATTGGTACCTATGCCACAGATAAAGCCGTAGCCATGTCCAAATTCACAAAGATATTCAATATGGTCTGGCTGCCGAAGTTAAATTTATTTATGTTTCAGACAAGCCATTAAGATCAGTTTTGATCTCCTGGGTGATATTGCCCATGGAGCACCACCTCTGCGGGGCCCACTTCTTGTACGCCCTGTGACCCTGTGTGTGTTTGTGTGTGCAGTTAAACCTGAATGCATTGGGTCAGGTACCAGTCCCCTAAGTGGGCCCCACAGGACTCTCGCTCATGATATCCGTAGGCGACATCTTCCAGGAGATCAGGGCTCCGATAATTAGATAGAAATTTAAATGGAATGCTAACAGAATATAATGCACCCCGCTATGTTTACACAATTTTTTGATCTTTAAGTTTTCTCTCTTTATAGTTGATTTACCTCCAAATCTTAAAATATTACCTGTTAGGTTTTTTAGTGTTGGCTAATTCATGGCTTAGATAGACTCTGGGTCCATTGAGTTGTAATTTTTATTTTTAGAAAAAGGACTATGTCTCTGCTCTGAAGATAGAAGACTAGAAGGATTAGAAGTGAAAAGTTAGGGCAAAATTAGTAGTGAGACGTCTGGCAGGATTAAAAGAAGAAAGACTACAAGAATTAAAAGTTAGAAGACTGGAAGAATTAGAAGAAGAAAGTTAGGAGGAATTAGAAGTATGCTAAAGGAAAGAAAAAGGATTCTGATAGGATCATAAGAACTAAATTTCCGGAACCAGATTATGAGTCCGCTTGAGTGCGCTCTGTCAGAAGGCAGCCAGATGCTGAGACAGAATGTGCACCCGCTTGAGCGCGCCTCCATACGCTCGAGTGGGCAACGCAAAATAGTTCTCCACAAATCAGAATTCTTATTTCTAATTTTGCTGAAACTGCTTGTTTTAGTCCTAATCAAGTTAGGCAACATTAAGCACGTCCTAAAGCCTATTTAAAGGACTCATGGGCTATCATATTGAAGATGGATCTCTCATTATTCTGAGTTGGAAGATCTAATTGAGATAATACTTCTCTAGAGTTTTTGATTAAAGACTTGTGCTAAAGAGTTGATTTAGAGAGCAACTTCTTCTACTTTCCTAGTAGAAGATCATCTTCTTTCATATTTGAGGAGTCAAGCAAGATTGAATATATTGCAATCAACGGTGTGAAGTCGTCGAGGCATGAAGCTACAGAAGATGTAACTACAGTCCTTAGGTAGGGGATATCTGGGGAGAAATCTGTAAATATTTTGTAATTGTGAGATTCACAGTGCTTGATTATTGATCCAGTTCGGATCCGTAGTTTTTCACCCAGTTAGGATTTTCAAAGTTATATTTGGTGTCATTGTGGTGTGTGCTTTTGCTATTTATTTCTGATGCATAGTTTATTGTTTTTTGCACATTATTAGGTTGTTGAATTGACCAATCTAGAGATTGATACCCAAACTTTCAATTACATTTGTAGAAGCACACTCTAATCTTCTTCTGAGATCTGAGTGATGAGTACCTTCAACAACAACAATGCCATTCAAAACCAATCATTCTTAAGAGATCCATACCTATAGTATTGCCTGATAAATTTAGGACCCGTAGGCTAACGCAAGCACTCAAACATGGGATCACAACCAAACCAAGATTTGCCATTTGTGCTGAGATTGACATGGTAGTCAATGAAGAGATATATCTGTTAGCCATTTCCATGCCAAGAGTCTTACTACCATTGAACTTAGCAGGAATCATGCCACCTATCAAACAGGCATCTTTCCCTGACTTGGGTGTAGAATTTGAGCATTCTCCTACTTCATACAAAGGGCTGCTACTCTGAAGGTCAATCTGGTTAATCCAGTCCTCGATACGCTTGCTATTGAATTCTTTATTGGACAAACCATCCCACATATAAACTGAAGATTCTTGCTGACGGTTGTTCTTGACAGCAACCTCGTTTATCTCAGACGATGCCCAGTCCCTTGGAAAACCAGTGAAATTGCCAGGTTTACATATATCACCAAACTGATACTCAGATGTATGCTTCTCATCCCCCAAGGTACAGAACCTTTCTTCATCCCTCAATTCATAAGATCCACCACTCAGTTTAGAGATAATACAATCTTCCTGTGAAGCCTTATCATCAAGTAAAGAACATGAATTCACAATCCTATCAGGAATATCAATCATGTGATACCCAGAATCACCTACATGCACTGGAGACAAATGCATACCAAAATCTTCTTGCACCTCTATCTCTATCTGATGAGACTCTCCAATAGGAAAAATGGATTCAGAATGCACCAAGTCATCATTTCTTTGTAAAGATTCAAGAAGCACAGGTTGTGTACACTGTTGTTTAAGCACATATTCTTCATAATCTACATTGACAAACTGCTCTGTTAATGCATTGTGATCACAAACATTGAATATTTTGTTAAAGTTCTTCTCATGAGAATCAACACATGACAGACCTGGATCCATGTCATCCCCCTCAAAATTGAAAGACACCTGCCCCTTTCTGTCCAATTCGTTTCCCAGACACTGCCTTGCTTCAAAGCCACCGGTCTGAGAAACCTCTGTGTTGTCCTCACTGCTATTCATTTCCTTTGATTTCCAGCAACACTCAATTGAAAGGGAACTTGTAATTTGCTCTTCACTGGTTTCAGAAGGACCATTGGCATGCTTCTTAAATTGCAATGGGATTGAAGTTGATGAGCTACAGGAAACATTTGGTGCTAAATATTGAGAACCATGAAGGTTTTTATCCATCGCTTCAGCAGATCTTCAAACAGATTTCTAAAAAGACGCACATATCACATTCACTTTGACTATAAAACTTTAACAGTAGTCTCTCCAAGAAAAAAAAATTGCATACCTTTAATTAGTAGAAATGGAAGGGGAAAATGACAAATGGAATAACCATCTTGACAGTATAAGTACTAGCAGTGACACAGAGCTGTTAAGCAAAAAAAATATCTGGCCCAGTAGCAGTCCACAATGCAGACTACAACAGTTCTTGTCAGATTCAATAATAACAAACCGGCAGTGAGCGCACAAAATATGCTGAATTAACGACTGCTTATCTTAGCCATAGTCAAGCAGCAGGCCCTCCAAAGTACGGCACAATCTCCAAATGTTTGATGATTTTGATCCCCACAATAAGCACAATATAATCACATTACCCCACACCCACTTGGAGGTGCAAGGATGGTAAGACTTTTTTGTAGATGCCAGAGTTGAAACAAATCTTGATCAACTAGGATGGCCCACCCCCGAACACATAGAAGAGAAGAACACCTGCAACAAAGAAAGTTATGAAAATATTTACATGATAGAAATTTGGCAAAAAAGGTAAAGATCTGAATGAGATAGAATATAAAAAAAAAAAAATCATGATGAGGATATCTGTAGTATTTGACCCAACAGGACTAATATCCGAGCGCATGCACAACCTTGCAACATGCACCAGATAAATCTGGGTGCTGTCGAACACACAAGCATATCCACGCCTTATGTCGATGAACCAACATGAAAATGAACGTGCCATATACAGAAAATAGCTGCGTGAATTAGGGTACAAATTTTCAACATTGTCATCACTCAAACCTTTTGTACTCCTCTGCTTTTATCAATAAAATGCACTCTTTCAGCCAAAAAGAAAAAGGAATGACCAATTTCAATAAAAAAAGATTTAAGAAAGAACTCACAAGTATGTAGAAATTTAGCTAAGTTTCCAAAGAATGAATACATTTACACTGAACAACAGACTGATCTTGTCTTAACATTGGCTGATAAGTATACAAGTCGGTTGGGTCAAAACAAGAAAGCCAAGGGTTCAGACCAAATAATAAGGTTGCCCACAGCTTAATTCTGCATGACCGCATGGAACCAAGATACACCATGACATGTGGCCTATGTCCACAAAGAACCATCAGCTTGCATTGTATATGTTTTCCATGCAGTTATTTATTGCCCTTTTTTTTTTTTATTTCACCTAAGTTGTGAGGATGGATTTTCATTTTTCATTTTGCTTTCATTTAAGCTATTACAGTACTACTAAAACAATAAACAACTAATGTCCAATCCTATGGCCAAACTGATTTCAGGGAATCAATTGCTGAATTCACCTCATGATTGTGAGATGTTGTGTTCATTGGATTAAATTGGTTTCAGCATATCCAATTTAAAAAAAAAAAAAAAAAAAATGGTTTCCAGGAGGCATTTGAACAAGGTTCGATGCCATAAATCGATGGCTACTTTTCTTGTTCACTTGTGAAAATTCTTCTTCCTCCCAAATCAAATGCCCCTTTTGTCTATCCACTATGCATATCGGTTACCCCAATATCTTTAAATAGGGAAAAACTGTGGCGGCACAGGTAACACTGAGCCCCAAACAAGTACACAGAAACCTCCCTTCTATCAATATTTAACTCAATACAATCAACAAACCAATCAAGAACTCAGCTTATACAACAAACAGCAGATAATATAATAAGAACATTAACCACACCATACAATCCTCCCACATAAAACAATATCAACGCTGACAAAATCAAATAGACCACGATATTACCGTCTTCCCAATCCCACCTTCAATATCCTCATATAACAAAAATTGCAGCACAGATAATACAAAGCTCCAAATGAATAAACTACGACCCCCCTTTCTAATCAAGACCAATACAATCAATGAAACAATCAAGAACTTGTACAACAAGAATGTTTGTCCCATTCCACTTACAAAACCCACAGACCCAACACCACCCAGAAATAGATCTTGCAGTAGAGTGCATGTTGTGCTCTAAGATAAAATAGCAGAACCCCAGAAGCATTTACATCAATAGGCATCACTACAATAACAGTAACTGCAAAGATTTTCTATATGTGAAGGAAAAGCAAAATACCTGTCGACGTGCTCTAGCAGCAATGCAGAGAGATGATTCCTGAAGTAGGGAGATGGATTGGAGAAGATGAAATATAGAAAGAAAGAGATGAAATGGCAGAAGGGGAAGGAAAAGCTCAGACCTTTTTTATATTTGAGAGACTAGCTCTGTTCGGGTGGTGAAATGGCAGCAAATGCAAACACACGATTCAGAGATGGATCAGAATCTTTCACAGCAGACCAAGATCTCTTCTTTTAAAATTTCTTTCCTTCTCAAGATGAGTATCACTGCATGGGCTAAAAATGGGTCAAGTCTAGTTGGGTTGAGCACTAAAAATAACATGTACAGGCTGCTGACTTTGTTGTTTTGGGAAAGGTTAGTATGTGTATTTCCAAAGCTGTACAGTGTACATAGAACAAAATAAGGCATGGGGATCACGTGGGATCTCTCACATGGTCACGTAGCGGATTCTAATTGATCCACTCACAGTCTCTATTAAGAAAATCCTTACAAGAACCGGACTCAAGTCGGGACAAGTCCAGAGGGTGACTGTGAGTAGATCATTCACAGTCCTCCATGTCACCACCGGCAGCATGCCATGCATCTGGGCAGGGACTGTCTACAGTGACGTGGCGGATCCTGAGTGGTTCACTCGTAGTCATCATACATGGACCGACTCAAAGGATCCTGATTCAATCGGGACAGGCTGTCCATGTTGACATGATGGATCCTGATTGATCCACTCACGGTCACAATAGAAAAGATCCTCACATGATCTAGACTCAAGTTACCTCAATCACACTTGGACACCATTTGGCGCCACAGCTACAACAACGATAATCTAGCCAGACAACTACAGCCAAAAACAAAATCAAAAGAAGATGCATAGTGGCATAACCCACAACCCAGGCGAGGCCAAAACTACCCACAGGCCGGGCACAGACAATAAGGGGTGAATTTAGCCCCATCCATCCCAAACCAACTCATTATAATCATTGATTGATAGTAAAAACTGACAAAAGTTGGTCAAATTTGTATAAAAAATTGTCCCAACCCACATGGCTAGGTACCCGCTCAATCTAATTACTTTTAGTATTTTTTTAATAAATAATTACTTATTAGTGTTGTGTGGTATAGTAATTAAATTGGTTATATATAGTTTTACCCCTTTTCCAAGGCTCAATATAAAAATTCGAAGGGGGTGGGGTGTTCTATTGGCACTACGGTTTTGTCTCTCCACACCGCAAAAACAAAATCAAGATTCCTAAACTACCCTGGGGTGTGGGTGTGTGTGTATTTTATTGGCACCGTAGTTTTGTCTCTCCACACTGTAAAAACAAATCAAGATTCCTAAACTACCTTGAGGTGTGGGTGTGTGTGTATTTTATTGGCACCGCAGTTTTGTCTCTCAACGAGGGGGAGGGAGGAAGAAAGAGGGAAGGGGCCGGCCATTCTCCCTCCCTGCCGGAGACTTGGGGGGTAGTTTAGAATTTTTTTTTCTTTTTTTACGGTGTGAAAAGATAAAGCCGCAGTGCCAATAGAACTCCCCAATTCAAAATTGAAAAGAGTCTGATCAAAATAGAACTCCCCAATTCAAAATTGAAAAGAGTCTGATCAAAATGGAATTCAAAATCCTGACTTTAATATATTATTACGACTAGACATGTGCAGCAAATTTGGTTTGTGGTAGATGGATTCTATTTTACCTAATTAAACCTACCCGTGCACGTTATTATGAGGAAGTAGTTAGTCTGGACTTTTCTCCATGAATTGCCAACCTCATCAAAAGAAAATCGCTACATGGTGGCCGGATACTGTTATGACCCATGAAATGAAACCGTCTTTATGGATTCGGCATTTATCAAGTATTAGCCCCATCAGACCTCGGAAAAAGCAATGTAGGAAAACTCTTCAAATTGACTCTTAAATCTTTCGAATCAATTTTATATAGGTGGAGTTAAATATAGGGGAGGTCGAACCTGGCATCTCCCCTCCTTGCACATGTGAGTTGTTATTATCTTACATGTGTAAGTTGTATCCCATCGCATTGCCATCACCTTGCATGTGTGAGTCTCACATGTGTGAGGTCCAAGCCCCTTACTTGGGTTACCAAAAAAAGAAAAGAAAAAAGAGTCCAATAATAGGGAGACTCGGCCAAGTGACCTCTTCATAGCATTTTGAACCGTTTGATAGGTGGATTTGATTTTAAACATTCAATCCTTATTTTTGAAGTCACCACTTCAGTTTAGTAAGTTGATTGCATTTTGAACCGTTTGATAGGTGTATTTGATTTTAACAATCAATCCTTATTTTTAAGTAATTATGTTTGAAGTTTAGAGTCAACAATTTAAATTGATGAATAGAATGTAACTTAAAACCTATAATTTATATTTTGCAGTTGATAATTGCACTAACAAATTCTGTGTAGAAAAAAAATCTTTTTTTATTTTCGAGGATTTTACCGGTAAAATCCCGAAATACACCTATATATCCCAATGAGTTATCGCCACATTTGCAGCACCAATGGGGTCCTTTAGTACTAATTTGGTTTTTTTTTAAATAACTGCCTCCAGTGACGTTAGCGTCATTGTTCGCAAACGCTTATATCCGCCAAGGCCTCGTCATTTTGACCATTTTACTGTCTGTAACTTCTCCTTCTTCTGCTGAGCGACGACGCCGCTTCAACAACCTTCTTCATTCTCTACAATCCATCAACCTTCTTCCGATATCGCACGTCAATATGGAGGTACGTGACATTAGCAACGTTTTTTCATATTTTTTGCAGAGCATTACGTCTGTTTGGAATTCTTGATCTTGTGTTGGGTGCGAAATGTGTAGTACTTCATTTCGCAGCATTATGTATGTTTGCAGTGTGTGTTCTTCATTTTTTTTATTTTGTATTGAATTTTGTTCATTGTATTCGAGGTTTTAATCGTTTCCACGATGTTTGCACTCACGCACGCTAGTTGTTTGATGAAATGTCACATTGGATATCCTCATTTTCATTAGTGAAGGAATACATTGACTGATGCAGTTGGAAGATAATTGAGAGATGTTTCATATTTATTTTTCTTCTTATTCTTTATCTTGTGATGCTCCAAAAGGCTGTTGTTTTTTCATATGAATACAACCTAGAGATAGACACAGGCCATGGAAATCTCCTCCATGCATTAACTATCACATTCCTACACCTAATGCAGAGGGATCTTAAACCCTGTTCTTATGAAGAAAAATATTAAAAATGTCCTAGTGAGTGCAAACATAGAACAAAGTCTTACTTGACGCTACATGATAGACAGAAAAGCTAACCCATAAAATACAATATATAACATACTATAAGAAGATTTTTAACTAGTGTCCAAATTTCAATGATGCAAAATGTAATAGTTGATTAATTAAAAATGATGAGGAACTACGTAGGGCATACGCTCTATATTCAATCAGAGATGCATCTCTAAAGATTTAACAACTTCAAAACATGATGGCAAAAGAAAGTGTACTGAAGAGTAATAAAAATCAATCAGCCTTCTTTTGC
Organism: Umbellularia californica; assembly: GCA_028538565.1. NCBI lineage: Eukaryota > Viridiplantae > Streptophyta > Magnoliopsida > Laurales > Lauraceae > Umbellularia > Umbellularia californica. The sequence continues at coordinate 73,896,331 of JAPQWN010000006.1, read as the reverse complement.
TTGCGTTTGTTTGAATTCTTTTAAATTCAAGTACATCAAGCAAAACAAATTGGGCATAACAACAAAGCTCAGATCTATTTAAGATGAATATATCTAAAAAAATATGCGCTGAATACCAAAATTTCATGTCTTAATCAAGAGAACTATAACTTTAACCATGCTTTGGTAAATGGAAAATCATGATGAGATTTCTAAAAAAAAAGAAAGTAGAGTCTACTGTTATTTGTGGTCTGCTTTCCAACAAATGCGCTACCTCAGAAAATTTCAAGAAGGATGCTTTGCCCTTGCACAATTTTATAGAACTTACCAATTTTATCCTGTAGAAAGGAAGGACATCGCAAATCAGATCCAACATTTAGAACATGAGAACTATAAGAACTAAATGAAATTGCATATGCAATGCATCAACTAAACAAGAATGAAAAAGAAGAAACACATACACATCAGACTCAAGAGCGACCAGTGTGTCACCAACATGCAATAAAAATTGTAAGGCCAAACTTGAAGGATGACAATTCTAAGGGGCTAGGATAGGAAAGATGTGGAGGGGGCATCATGGATTGAAGATGGGTGAGCTTCCACACCAACTGGATAATGCTCCCATGTGAACAGGGGCATTTGTTTGAGAAGATTGGATACCACAAAAATGGGGGCCAACATGGTCAAATAGAGTCATCAATCATCAGCACAGAATCTCCCATGCCACTCATACCATATTGATAGTAAACTTCCGCTTGGAGAGTAGTCCTTGGCTATTCCTCCCCTACCAGCACTGTGTCACATATGTGACATATTCAAAAGCACAATGTCGATCAACCTTTCCCAAACACAACCCATTCAATCACCTGTCCCCATCCCACTGAGTTGGTGCACCCCCACCAAGTGTCATTCAAGTTAAAGTAACAGACACCATTGAATTGTTCATGTGCATAACCCATAATAACTCTAATCACACCTTTTGCAAATGATCAATCCAAACATGTCTCACTCTTAGCCAAGAGGCTCATGGGTCATGCAAGTGGTAGGTGATTGAGTGGGATGAATAAAGGATAAGTGGGTCTCATGAACCATTTTTGGAGCATCTCCCTCCCTCCCTCCATATAATAACAAGTTAGTGGTCTGATGGCAATGGACTTCCCAAAAATAAAGAAACAATTTTCTCTGATCCCAGATAACAAAATTCTATATATTACGTTAGAAATATCACTCAATATGTACGGGTGGTACTCATAATCTGTGTAGGGCTATTCTGTAATTAATGAAAAGGATCAACTCTCTCGATTTCGATTTGGGGCTGAATCTTTCTTCTTCCAAAACCGTTCTCCACGAATTAATAATATAATAAGTTTGGAGGTTTTGGATCCAATTTTATTTGTGTCTTCCACATATGGTATACACATTTTTTGCTTGTTTAATTGTTCAAGATAAGAAAAAACAATTATGAACTTGAATGTATGATATCCAACCCCTCTCTTTGATATTTAGTCTTTTTCGTATTAAAGACTATATTATGATGTTCATTCCAAACTTATTCATCATTTGCATTTTTATACATTTATTAATGTTTAATTGTTCTATGAAAACCATATATATTTCATGTGGCAAAGGTTTTATTTAAATATTGAAAACCCTAAAGGCATAAAAGTTTCAGATATCCATGCATTATTTAATTGTTTAATGCATTATTGTGATACCCATGCTCTTGTTGGTGAACTCATACTTGCGTATGCTGACTATTACATGGTTTTGGATTTGACATATGGTGAAAGACACTTGTTCTGATGATGAGGGAGAGTTACTATACGAACAAGATTCACATATTTCAAGTGCCATACTAAAAGGAGTTGAACCTGGAAGTTACCAATGCATAAATACCAACCCTGACAAGAAGATATGGATATTGACCGAAAAACAGAAAGAGTATGTCAGGGATGTTGGTCTATCACATTTGTCAAAGATATATTATATGAGGATAGACCATGCACTAATATCTGGGCTAGTGGAAATGTGGAGGCCCGAAACCAATACTTTTCACCTACCAACGAGGGAAGCAACGATCACGTTGGAGGACGTTGCTTACATTTATGGACTCCCTATTGAGGGTGAACCAGTAACGGGAAGAACCTTCCCTCGTGCCTTCGTCTCGGAAGTTTGTCAAGAATTGCTAGGCCTTGCCCCACGTCCCGAAAAAGACACCATTGAACTTACCATAAAGTTCAAATGGTTGGAGGATAATTTAAGCCATCCAAGAAGAGGAGTGAAATATACAAGACTAGAGTATACCTATTTTTCTTGGTATCTGGCCAGATCTTTGCAAATTCTTCTGGTGCAAGGGGGCCAGCTTGGCAGGTAGAACTCTTTCGGGAGTTCAAGCCTTATGCATGGGGTCCAGCTTGCCTTGCAAGCTTATACAGGATGTTGTCAAGGGCTACAAAACTTTTAAGAAGTGGAGAGGAGGGTGAAGAGGAAGGGGAGGAGGTTGAGGAGAAAAAAGAGACTGGAAAAATTACAGTTCTAAAGACTCTAACAAGCCCTCTTCAGCTGATACAGGTGATTATATTTTGTTCTAGTCAATATACTTATTTGCTTATTAGCTGAAGCAACTTTACATGTCGCATTAACAAACTCTGTTGTTTCATGTTTGTAGATTTGGGCCTATTCTAAGATGGCGATTGGGAGGTGCCCTAAGCCCGATCCTAGTTGGCAGAATGATCTTCAATTCCCATTGTTTAAGACATGGGAGAAAAGACTGGAAAGCTCGATGAAGCTAACAAACATGAAAGAGATCCGCACTCACATAAACAACCTAAAAGAAGATGGGGTACTTTTTTACTTCAAGAAAAATTTGACCATTTTCTTAAATGCATTCAATTTAATTATGGATGTTTACAATGGCTTTATTTTCTGTGTAGTTCTTATGGCAACCATACAAGAAGATGCCAAAGAAACTAACAAAATTAGTGTCAAAAGGTGACAAGGCTTTGTTCAGGTCATGCACTGCCCTTATCCATTATTGGATCTTCGAGAGGCACAATGCAAACCGCATATCGAAGCAATTCGGCATTCAACAGTCAGTCCCCCCTCCCTTCTCCCCGCCATTCAAGAGGAACGAGCGCATAGAACGATGTGTTATTGATTACAGTCAAAACCATCCAGATGTTTTCAGATTATAGGAGTCAAGGAGGACTTCTGTGTTCTCTGGGAAGAAAGACACTTTCAAGAAATATAGTGACTCATATTTAATGTGGTATGGTTTGAACACCATTATGGAGATAATTTGTGGTGCGGGTATTGAAGACAGGCGTTCGCCCGTTAGAGATGAAAGAGCAACAAAGGTTAAATCCGGACCAGAAGTTACAAAGGAGAGGGTGGCTGAAAAGAAAGACAAAGGCATTAAGAGTTCGGACCATTCAGATGATACTTCTACTTCCAAGCATGTGAGTATCCGTCAATTACATACATATGTCAATTGATAATGTACACTGTTTATTTACATGTTCCCTCGCTGTTTTTTGTCAGGTTGTTGATTTTTTGGAGCACGTGGAGTGGTCTTCCATTCGTGCAAATCGCAAGAATATCAAGTTGGGAGATTTTACAAAAAGATTGCGGAAGAAGATAAAAAGCTTCAGAGACGCCTTCCAATCGCTTTCGAAGGCTTTAATGCAGATTCTTGTTCTACCTCTCAGTCAGATGAGGAAAAAAAGGAGGTAATTATTTATTGACACATCTTCTCCAATGCTATAGCTGATATTCAATTTTATTTGAGTTTCTTACAAAACTTCAATAATGCATGTAGGTTTCGTCTTCAGTATCAAAGAAAAGGGCAATCCCAAAGGCGAGGGGCCAGAAAAAACCATCACCGACGGCAAGGAAACTTCAATATTCAGAGAGGCAGACTGCAATGAATGAGCCAATATTCGTGGACTCGCCCATAGTGTCACCTCAGCCAGAGGCTACATTGCATCGCCAATCGTGCCACAAATGGATGATGTGTTCAGCACTCCGATTAATGCACCTCCCACACTTCAAATAGTGTTACAGACACCCAAGTCTGACATCAACACATTGATTTGGCGGATTAAAAGATTGCATCGTGAGAGGAAAATCCCTCGTTATTTCGATGATTATGACCACCAACTGGTGCGGTCTGCTTACGCTCTGACGGAGGAAGAGTTGACACTACTAGAAGGCTTCCTTGGATTCTATAAAGAAAAGTATCCCCATCTAACCTCATTATCAAGCACAAATTCATACTAGCCACTTGACATATTTACAACAAACAAGTTATTTATTCGTGTTTTTATGATATTTGCAGGCATGATGAGCTGGACATATATTGCACGATGGTTTCAGCTGGTGCACTGAAAAAGGCCCTCGATGCTGGTACTTGGTTCGACACAAATATCATGTACTGGTGGTTTGAAGTTCTAAAAGACCGGTACCCGGATGTGCATTTCTATGATCCTAGTATTTGTATAAGTTCCTATTGTAGGACTCCATCAAGAGTTTTTGCTTCATCTTCTATTCACATTTTATGCTTCTTTAAATATCTACTATTGAATTTATCCAAAAAGATTGCAATAATTAAAATGTTCTGATTGTAACAGAGTTAGTGGCAGTCTCACAACACGAAGGCGTTACAAGATAACTGTTGGGGCAGGGATGGGGCGAAGGTTTGGGAAGCAAAGGAAAAGCGACTGTTGGTATTCATACTTTGGCACGAACATCACTTCAGTCTGCTTATTGGATATAATGAAGAAGGAATATGGGAATTTTACAACAGTCTGAAGTCTGATAGGACCACTGTTAATGTGGCTAAAGAATTTGTAAGCAATGTCTTTCATTTGTAATCCTCGATATTAATTTGCCAGGCTTTTACTAATCCATCGCTTGTGAACAGATTGACTTCATAGGCAATCAATATTCCAACTATGGATGGTACGACACTGGTGTGTGGTCTCTACTTGTGAAGACGAAGATACCGTACCAAGATAATGGAAATGATTGCGGGGTCTTCGCGCTTGCATATGCGCAACATCTTGCAGCCCATCTTCCAATTGACTTCACAGCTGCTGATATATCGTATTTTCGAAGCAAGATCGTTGTAGATATCTATGGTAGAAGCTGGGAATTGAACAGCAATTGTCTCCCAATTGATCCACTGACTCAATGATCCAAACACCATTTTTTGTTCTTGAGTTCGGAGATATCTGTACAGCTGAGCAATTAACGCATGCACTTTAGAAATTATGTAGAGTTCTAACTTGTGAAATTGGAATTGGAATGTTATTCCTTTGGAGAAAATGGAATGTGATGTTATTCTGTTGAAGCAAATGGAATGTGATGTTATTCAGTTGGAGAAATTGTAATGTGATGTTTATATTTTGTACAACATACTTTGGAGTAATTGGAATGTGATGTTGAGGTTTTGTGGGAATGTCTTTGTGTTCTTGTGATGTTATGTGAATGAGATGTATTATATATGGTTGTATTGCAACCTGGCATTTAAAATGTATTAGGTCTTGGTCACGTAGAATTCGGAATATCGCATGTAGTGATAACTGTTAACAGTGACGCTGGCGTCACTTAAAGTCTGACACCAGTGACGCGAGCATCACTGAAATTAGCCTCTGTTTAGAGATTTTGGCCTGATATCTGTGACGCTAGCGTCACTGAATTTAGCTTCTGTTTGCGTGCAGAACCCTGATATATGTGACGCTAGCGTCACTGAAATTAGCTTCTGTCTGGCTTCAGAACACTGATATCTATGACGCTAGCGTCACTCAAGTTAGTGTTATTCATTGACTGATGTGATTCCAGTGGCTCAAGTGATGCAACATCAAGACCTAGTTAAAAAATGAGGCAGTATACAACATTTTTGTCAAGCAAGACATCCTTACATTCATAATTCACTAAAGCTCTTCCAAATTACTCAACATAATTTCTTACAAAATCAAAATAGTAACGCTTAGTTTGATATATTCAGAGAAGTTTCCAAAAAGTGGCTTTACAAAATATTTACCCAAAAAAACATTACAAAAATGTCTTCCCATTTGACAACATTTTTAAAAAATATTCCCAACTAAGTGTTCAGCTTTGAGCTGGGGGATTCCAACAAGTCTGGCAATTGTGTCCTCTCTCATTGCAATTTGAGCAAGTGAACACCCTACGCGACCTGTATTGATCCTCAGTTCTTGTTCTATTCTTCTTTGGTCTCCCGGGCTATCTAGATGCGAGAGGAGGTAGTACTCTTTCATTTGAACTATGCTCCCACTGTTTGCAATCACGAGTGGCGTGAATCACCTCACTGTACGTGGTTTGTAGCATACTTGTTAGATATCAATTGTTACAAAAATCATATGGATTATATTTCCTCACTCTCATTTAAGCGATTGCATTTGAATATGGTATTCCAAGTACTTCTCATTTGTGGCACGTGCAAGTCCGACGATCGAGATGAACAATGTCCACATAGTTTGTCGACTGAACTTGAAACTCGACTAGACCGGCTACGCGTACGTGCAACCTCCGGGCTTCTTCTGTTTCATGTCCAAGCATCTTCTCAGCGTATGGAGTCAACCGACTATTGATATTGAGGTTTTTTGCATGTCGTTTGTGGAAGAACTCCATCAATCTAGCTCTTATCTCCTCCACTTGCTTAACTATCGGTAAAGCTCGAGTGTCTTTCAACATGCTGTTGGTGCACTCAGCGGCATTACTTATAAGCATGTCATATCGCCGGCCTTCAACATATGTCGTTTGTGGAAGAACTCCATCAATCTAGCTCTTATCTCCTCCACTTGCTTAACTATCGGTAAAGCTCGAGTGTCTTTCAACATGCTGTTGGTACACTCAGCGGCATTACTTGTAAGCATGTCATATCGCCGACCTTCAACATATGCATTTGCCCAATGCTGCCGACCAAATCTGTTTATATAATTAAATGCATCTTGATTGACAGCCTAATGTCTTCCATAAACGCCTCATACTCACATGTCCTATATGCCTTTGCGGCACACCAGAATTTCATCACAACAGTTGTATCTTTAAAGGTTGATTTAATGTTTTCCGCGAGATGGCGACAACAGTAACAATGACTTGCACTTGGGATAGTGTTTGCCAAAGCAGGAACAAGACCTTTCTGGCAATCGGAGATAATTGTCAAATTCGTCGGTTCTCCCAGACATAACGAAAGATTGGCGAGAAACCACTCCCAGCTGTCACGCCTTTCTGCCTCCGCAAACGCAAAGGCTATTGGAAATAGCTTGTGGTTTGCATCGAGGGTCACGGACACCATTAAAATTCCTGGGTACTTGCCACGGAGATGTGTTCCATCAACCGCAATCACTGGCCTAAGCGATGATGTGAATGACCAAATGCAAGCACCAAAAGACCAAAAAAATCTCTTGAACTTGTCGTCGTCTGACGTTTGAATATTGGTGACAGTACTCGGGTTCATCATTTTCAGCTCCTCACAATACAGAGGGAGGATCTTAAAATAATCTTCATATGAGCCTCTAACTATGCGTAAAGCAATGTCTCTTGCCATATGTGCTTTCCTGTAAGAAATTCACACCAAACTCCATTTGATAGTCATTCATTATTTCCTTTGCCTAATGTTGTGATTTAACCGTACTTTATCCAAAATATACTTTGCAATAAGTTCCGATGATGCCTGGCGATGTGCAGTGCCCATCATTGGCTTCGAACATTTATGGGTTGGGTTGTAGGTCCGAACCTTGAACCGTGGTCCACTCTCAATCATGGAAGCGTGAATGCGCAATGGACAGTCTACTTCCTTGCATTGTTTAGTGACTTTGAACTGTTGTGTCTTTAGGTGCTGAAGAGTGAAGTTGTTGTATATTACAAATTTTGCTAAAGTCCTCCTAAATTCATCACGATTTGGGAATTCGCGCCCTAGCCACATCTCTCAAGATGAATTATGTTCCAACTCTATATCAAATTCATCCGAGACCATGTCATCTTCGAATATAACTTTCCGCTTATGCGAGCTGTGTTCTCCGACATTCAATATTGGAACCGTTTTGCCTCTTATATTTGAACTCCCTGCAAGATCATTTTCCGTTTTTCCATATTCAATTTAAATTGCAACAAACTCGCCATCGTCAGGCATGTTAGCTATATTGACACGATCAACGGGAGCGCAATAACTTTCTTTTGCCAATTCATCGCTACCAATGTTCTACCCTTCTGAGAAATGAATGTTGTTGTCTTCACTTAGATTGACTGTAGGAATTTCATGAAATTGAACGGGAGACACTTTGCACTTCACATTATGATTGCTCCCCAAAAAATTAATTTATTTTCCTCGTAAAGAGCGGAAGTCCATCCCAAATGACCTTCAAGAAAGACAAATGGAAAGAACTACATTAGACGTTAACTAGCAAGAAATAGTATTATGCATTATTTAATATACCTTACAAGTAGTAACTTATGTACCTTGTGTGTTCTCCGATATATTTGGCATAACCAACCGCTCTTCTATTGATGTATAAATAAGTCACATTTGTCTTGTGGTTTGCCAGTGTTAACATGCACTTGATGTCACTATCATCCTCTATGGCAGCTAATGAAAACACGTGATGGAGATAATGTATACTTAGGTTCTCGCAAGTTTCCTCCCATTGTGAACTTTCAAGAGCTATTTTCACTAATTCGGGAAATGTTATGTCACTTTGAATGGACCTCATCTTCTGTTTTCCGCCTTCGTATACCGGGTGAATCATGTCAAATTTAAATTCCCCATCGTAGTGGAATATCACAATCAATTCACCACCCGACATCCTAATTAAAAAACAGAAAATTATTATTTTCTCATTAATACTGTACAAACATATACTCAAAAATGCCAAGTACACAATATTAACCAAAGAAGTGTGAGGTAGCAAGGGGATAAAGAGGGACAATAGTTGATCCTTATTAGGTGGGTCTTATATGGTACACGGATGGGATTTTTATTTTTAACTGTAGGAATTTCATCAAACAACAGTCTCAAACGACCTACATCACCCATTTTAACAAACTTTGTTTACCAATGAACAAAACAAATGTCTGTGTGCTTGTCTAACTTCTTCTCTAACTAATTTTATACCAAAGTAAAAGGAAAAGCATAAAAAACGAGACGAAATGCTGATTTCTTTCATGTAGGTCTGCAAAAGTCGGCATAAATGCACAGACCTCTTGAATGGAGATCAACAACCAATAAAATGAAATGAAAATGAGCAATAAAGTGGGTATACAAGGCCAGAGAAAGTACCTACCTTTGGATGGAGACAGAGTACAACTTTTGTGAAAGATTGGATAGAAAAGGAATGGAAACCAGGGCACAATAGGTGGTTATAAAGGGCGCGCATGGTGACGATAGCGTCACTCGAGTGACATTATCGTCACTCGAAATAAAAAATGAAAAAAAATAAAAAACTGGCGGGAAGACCACATTGGTGCTGCAAATGTGGCGAGGACCCATTGGGATATATGGGTGTATTTCGGGATTTTACCGGTAAAATCCTCTTTATTTTCCTTCTTATTGTATTTTTCTTGCATTTATAATTTATTAATTTGAGTCAATTATTTTGAATGAATGTAAAAAAATGTGCATTTATATTTAATAAGTATTCAGCCCGTTTTTCATACTTTTTTTTTTAAATGACTCTCTATTCACCAGGTTGACTCTAGTCAAGTCAAATTATTTGCATTAGATGAGTGAGCATGAGTAACGAGTTTTCCAACCTTATGCAAAAGCAATGAGAAAGATAGTTAAAAGAGAGAGATACTAATGAGGGGACATTCATGTGCACCCATCCCTCACCATAGGGTGAGGGACACTTACATGGCTTTTCCTCTTTTGCACATGAATATTTTTAATGAGAAAGGCTCCCATACAAGCTTCCCTTACGGTCTTATTGTACAAGCTACCTAGTGGGGCATACTACTGGTTCATCCGAGCGGACCATTCAAATCCACTCCTCCTATTTACACAGGTGCCACCAGGTTTTGATAGATCTTATTAGAGTGAACTGTTTGATGAATGGTTGGTTTTATTATTTTATATAAAGCCATTAAACTTGTGGACCACATATGAATGGGTTAGAGGTGCTAGATTGACTTCAAATTTGATATCTAGGTTGGCCCCACTTGGATCTTTCAATCCCCCCTTATTTCATGATTTGTCGGATCTCTAATGGACCCCACTAGGTGGCTTGTACCGTAAGACCGTAAGGGAAGTTTGTATAGGAGCATTTTTCATTTTTAATTATGTAAATGTCTCTTACCCTATGGTGAGGGATGAATGCACATGAATATTCTCCATACTAATAAATGGATTAGTGAGTCAATCACTAGCTTTGATACAATAGCATTTTCATGCCTGCTCCTTTTTTTTTTTTTTTTTCTCTTTTGTTTTTCAATTCACCCCCGCCCCAATTTGACACCATTTATTGTGACATTTTGAGACTCTTGGACTAGTACACTCTTCCTGTGTGCATTTGTATAACATTATTATTTTTTTAAAATAGGTTTGTATAGCACACGTAGAAATGAAATTCTATGGTCTTTTTCTTTATCACAAAACTCACCACCTTTTTTATAGCTTTTCCAATTAGAAAATGAACATTTTCCAAATCTGAAAAAAAAAGTCAAAAAACTTGTTTTTCCTTGTTCAAAAATTCTATGCCTAAAGCAACAAAAATGAACATTGCAAAAAATCAAATACTTTTCCATTATTTTTCATTGTAATTGCAAGTCATTCCTTTTCAAAAAAAAAAAAATCTCATAAATCTAATTATATCTTCAATTTCTCTTAAAACACATTTCAGGCCGGCACAATTTCCACATTGATATTATATCCACTTGGCACTGGCTTCATTCTCTATCCACCACATGGGTCCAAAATCACAAATCTTAACAATCAATTGACAGCTCCATCCAGCTGAACTGACTTCTTGCCTACTTGAACCATAATTTCGTTCTTATCCAAAAAGTTCAAAAAAGAATCACCGGTCCAGATCATCTCATCGTGACAGCCTCTCACGTGGGCCCTACCTTTCCAGGAAGCTTCTTTTTTAAGTTGTGTATTGATGAAAGCATTTACTGCACGTGATCATTGGATGCCGTATGGAATAGAATATCAGGGCTGCAACCACCACCTTGACAACCATCATCCAACCGACCACCACCATCTCAACACCCATCCTCCTCATATCTTCTGGGGTCCCAAGTGGAGTCTTCTCCTCTTCAACTCTATGTGGGCCAACCTGAGATGCAGATGGGTTTTGTTAGCAAGATCATAGAGAATAAGAGGGCAGGCAAATTATTCTTAAAACATGGGTCTTTTTTATGTTAAATAAGTGTCTTAAAATTATAGGATTTTAACTTTACGGGTGCCCTTAGACCTAACATTAAACAGGCGAAGTTCAAATATTTTCTTCAAAATTGCCTGTAAGATAAAGATGAGATATCCTATGAATGCATGATATCACATAGCGCGGCATATACAATATCGCACTGTCTTAAAATAAGGCATAGTATGGTATTGTTTGGGAAATTTGTTAAACAACCGTCTAAGGATAAATAAATGCCAAGTCTAAGGACAACATAGGGGCATAATCCCTAAAATAATTCTCAGACATTTTTATAGTACAAGAGGATAGTGTCGCATAGAATATACTTATTTGGTGTTATACATTATTCACGCAAAAAAAGAGAAATGAATTGGTTTTTTTTTTTTTTTCAATAGAAGTAATTTTGATTTCCTGTGAAAAATAGTAGAAATGTAGGATCCCTCTCTCACTTGAAAACATAATTATCTGTGGGACAAAATCATCTCTGTGCAAAACAACTCTTTAAAAGGTGCATTTATGCGAATAGAGAACTTTATTATAAAGAAGAAAAATTATCTTGATTTTTGGAACAATTGCTTTTTCTTGTTTAATAATATTTTTCAGTTGGTATCTCAATTGGTGGGTGAGGCACCTCCCTTCCACAACTACAGCGCTAATGATGAAAAACTTGTGTGATTGTGAGTGTACTTACTATAAAAAATGATATATTTTCAGAACAATAAGTTGATTTCCTTTGTAAAGAAATTTTTTTTAATTTCCTAGAAAATGACTCTTCTCCTTTGTGAAAACATAAATCTACAAGGCACAAAATGTACTTTTTTTGAAAAAGAAAAAAAATTTAGGGCATGTTTGATAATAGGTAAGGTTCCATTTGGCATCCGTAGAGTTAAGATACCTTATTACTTTTCGTTGAGAATTTGTATAATTGAGATTTCACGTTGATATTGCTGCGTATTAGCATGCATACCGAAGGTTTTGGGTACTCATTGAGGGCAGTTGGATTTGTGAATCCTCATAAAATGATGGTTCCAATAGCTTAAAGAATTATAATAGCCAATCTATGTGAATGGTGATCGATCCAACGGTTGAGATTGATGGAAAGGTGAGCCCTATAATCAAGCCCCCGAAGGCCCACCCAGCAACTACCAATCCAGTTGCAATGCGTGAGATCAACGGTTCAGATTTCAAGGTCCCGAAATGATATAGAGCCCGAAGGAAACACGCCAATTTCTCGTTCGCTTCAGCCCACGACCGTCCAAGGTGCGCCTACCACGTGCACGTGGGCCCCACGGCCTCCCCGCCCACCACCTGCCTGCTTTAATCATTCTCATTCATATTCATCATATCCATTGTATTTCGGCAATGAATCAGAATCCCACTCACTCACTAGTCATAACCGCGACGACATCTTGTCCTAAAAAGTTAGCATCGTGACGACATAACGATTCTTCACTATCATGTAGGGCCCACCCCATAATCCATAAAAAAAAGGAGTGTTTGTATATTAGATATTATCACCATCTAATAAAGTGATCAGATGATCCTAGCCATTGGATCGAGAGAAATCCCGAGTCAAAAGGAGTGAAACTCTATAGTGGTGCCACGTGTTGAAGTTCGAAGTTCAAATCATCAAAAATAAATACCCTCAAGGTATATATGGGGTTTCCTCGATTTTATATCAATTTGAGCTTGATCCACCATTGGAATTGACTGTTTAATGAAAATCATGATTAATCAATTCATCCAATAGTGAAACAAACTTAGATCGACTCCACTGTAGATTTTTATTCCTTTTAACTTTGGATTTCTCTAGTTTAAAATCTTTGAAGATTCTAATTCAAATCTTAACTCTCAAAATAACATGCATGTTGTTTATTGGCTCTCAACCTATCTATGTTCAATGATTAGAAATCACCTTTTGATCTATTTTATGAGCAAAACTACAATGCAGCGATGTTGCATCATATTATGGTGCAGCGCCCTTCTTTGATGTATGGTGGGCTCGTATTTTCTAAATCTAAGCCGATCATCAGCTTTAACACCTATTATATTTTTTGTATCTAAATAAAAAAAAAATCCAGCGGTCCACCCATTATATTGATCCCAAATAGGAACTCTCTCCATTTTTATTCTAAAAAAAAACAGAAACTAAAGCAAGTTCTATCACGTGTTTAAGATCTAGTCAAGTCTAATAGTGAGTGTCTCGCATGTTTGAATAATAATTTACAAGATTATCACTCCTTCACGTGATAGGGTGGATGACCGGCTTAAATTTGAAAAAACATGGGCCCCACCACGAATCAAAAATGGGTGTTGCACCATAGTATGATAGAGCGCCGCCGCAATATAGATCTATCCCTATTTTATCACCTACAAAACTCATGTGTTTCACCAATAATAATAATAATAGAAGTCACTCCTCTCTGTTTAGTTAAGTTCAGTTTAATTTATTTATTTTTAGTTATTTAGATTTTAATAAAATAACCTTACCTACCCATACCATGTGGTTCCTCACAAAAGATTAGATTATTTCTCTTCCCATATTTTCAAAAACCCCAAGAAAAGTGGCTCTTCCCACCTTCCAAGTTATTGACATACACACCAAAAAGAGCAGTTGAAAACCAAAAAACAAAAAAAATAGAAAGAGGGGAGGAGGAGGAGCCACCATCCTTAATCATCGTTTCAAGTGCTTGTACGTTTCTAAAAAAAAGAAGAAGAGAAGGAGAACAACAGCAACAAACCCTAACCCTAGTTTTTTCTTATCTTTGGATTGTCGTCTTCTTCTTCTTCTTCTTCTTCTTCTAATCTTCTCCTTCAGAGCCTCAGCTTCTCAAGCTTTCTTCCATGGGGGATTCGGAAAAGCAGGAAGCAACAGGCAACAGAGATGGGGGAGGAGAAGGGAAAGAAGAGGACATGTGTATGAGTATGGAAGGAATGGCGGTCTTGGATTTCGATATGCTGTGTGCGACCGTGGCTTTGCAGACGCAGGGGTATTCGGTGGGAAAAGGAGGGAAATTGGAGGGGAGAGACGAAGGAGATGAAGAAGAAGAAGAGGAATTTGGTGGAGTGCAGAGGATGTGGGAGGGAGGAGTCCTAGATTGCTTCGAAGATCGGTGGATCGCTCTCGAAAGCGGATGGTGAGCTTGTTTTTACTTGTTTTCTCATGTTTAGATATGTGGGGTGCCCTTTTCTTTTGTTTTAATTGCTTGAGAGGGGGCGTTTGGGAGATAAAGATGAGATTTTTTTTTCTAGTTTTTGGGACATGGGGTTTTGAGGATTTTGAATTTGGAGTTGAGGGGGATTTTTGGTTGGGTTTCTTTGGAGAGGTGATATGAGTTTATAATTTTGTTTTGTTTGGGTGATAAAGATGATAATTTTTTTTTCTGGTTTCTGGGACATGGGGTTTTGGGGATTTTGAATTTGGAGTTGAGGGGGATTTTTGGTTGGGTTTCTTTGGAGAGGTGATATGAGTTTATCATTTTGTTTTGTTTGGGTGATAAAGATGAGAATTTTTTTTTTCTGGTTTCTGGGACATGGGGTTTTGGGGATTTTGAATTTGGAGTTGAGGGGGATTTTTGGTTGGGTTTCTTTGGAGAGGTGATATGAGTTTATCATTTTGTTTTCTTTGTATGGACTTCTAAGAAAGGCTTTAATGATATTGTGTAGCGAATTTTCTCAGATTTTACATGTTTTAGGCTCAGGTTTGTGGAGGATCCGGAGTGGGTTTGTTTGAAAAGGAGACTTTTTTTTTTTTAGTTTGTTTTGTTTTTGCTTTTAAAACTGATTTTTGGTTTTTCAAAGTTTCAATATTGGGGGAGTGAGTGGTATTGCTTGGGATGCCAATGATTTTTTTTACTCAGGTTTTATATGGGCTTTTTTCTCTCCTTTTTGTGATTTAGGTATCTTAGAATTGGGGGTTCCTGGAGAGAGGATTGCTTGAAACTGAAAAGGGAGGAGACTTTTTTTTGTGGATTTTTGTGGTTATGTCTGAAATTTTTTGTTTGATTTCTAAGCCTGGAATGTTGGTGTGATTGCTTGCTGTGAACACTTGTATCTTCCTTAAAGATTTCTTTGCAGGATTGATTTATTGTTAAAAATCATATAAAGAGTTTAAATGAAAAGGTGAGAAAAAATATAAAGAATTTGCGGCGGTACTGACATCATGGCTGCAAAATTGGTTTCGATGGAAACGTAGAACTCACAAAGATGACACCAGATAAATGGTTTAAGGCTTCAAGGATGATGATTATAAAAGATAGTTTAGGGTAAAAGTATTTGGAGAACTTTTAGTGGATATTGTTTGGGAATGGAGATGAGGTTTTTGATGAATTTATTGTATTTTTTTTTTATAAATAAAGAGGGTGGCTTTTATTTTGATTTTGAATCTCTAGAGATTTCTTTTGGATTGGGACTGTTTGGAAATATGAGACTTCAGATTTTATAGTGTTTCATATTTAAAAGAATGGACTTAGGGTCTTGGGAGAAGGGTAGCAATATGGAAGGCCTGATGAGGCGTGGGTCTTTTCCATTTGATCTTGTGATTTTCTTTGATGAAATGAATTTCTGAATAAAGGGTTAAAGTGTTTTATGGTTATAAGATGATGCCATTTTCCTTTACTTAAAGGGACTTTTGTGGATATTCTTTTATATATTTTTATATCTAATATACGATTGTGATTTAATTTAATTTAATTTTATTCCTTCAATGATATGTTTGTGACCTCATTGAAAAGATTCATTTCACCATTAAAAAAATAAAAAAAAAGGACTTTGTGTCAAAGTTATTATTTCCTTTTATCAATTGAACCGGTTCACTGACGGTGGAATTTTTTGTGTTGCAGTTGTCCATGCTATAGATTTGGGAAGAACATGAGAAGAGCTGGGTTTGGGTCGTGTTTTCTTCAGGTGGATATTTTCTCTATCGACCAAGATGGCTCTGGTGGCAAATGCTGAACTAGTGATCTTGTTTTATCAATGGAAATATACATGTTAAAACTACTGCAAAACTTGCACTCCTATAAATTAATTTTTCCTTTTTTTTCTTCATTAGTAACAACAATATTTAGACAGCTCCCCATAAAAATAATAATATTGAGACGATATATATATGTATATATTTTTTAAATGGTATTACGATATTAACAATTTATTAGAAGTAGAGATTGCTCATGATAGAAATGTGGACTGTTTGATGGGTCTTTGTGAGTATTTATTACTTATTAGTATTAGGCTAACAGCTACTTATTTCTCTTCTTAGTTAGCATTTTTCTCTGACTTTGCCTCACAACTAAAGCATAAAATGTTTATGTACATCAAGTTTGCGCAGTATTGACCCCATGCAAATCAGTACCATGCCCAATACATATAATAACGAGTTTTGTGACATAGTTAAGTGACTTGTGGCTCACTATAACTTGAACGATCCCCTTGTCATTTTGGCCGAGTCAGACCAAGTTGCACTGGCAAGCTCACTCCCACTTTGATGACCCCAAATTGTAACAAATTAGTTGAACCAAGTACATTTTGTCTTGGTTCTAGAGTTTTCATTTCGGTTCGGCTAAAATGGCCAATCAATTTCAGTTTGGCCAAACCAAAAATGCTGGTTAAAAAGTTCATTCTATATTTGGTCCATTTCGGTGATTTTGGTCCATTTCAATTTCATTTTGACAACATTGTAATAAGGTTTATAAATTGCGTGTCGTATTATAATTGAAAATTAAGAATGCATGTATAATTTCACATTGTCACGTACACATAATTAAATTAATATAATTTTATATGCCATTTGTAAATTTTTAATATTTTTTGTATTTTTCTACATTTACATATATATTTTTTCTATATTTTTTTGAAACAGAACCCCAAAATGTGTCATTGACGTGCTGGATCAGTCGAAACATTTTAGTTTGGAGACAAACTGAGATTGGTCCGCAACAAAATTAACAACAATGCTTGGTTCACATAAAGTTATGTTTAAGTGGGTTTCATAACCCCATCACACGCATGGTTCAAAATATCTATAGTTATGTAGCGTAATGACCATTACGCAACATCAATAATCAAAATATCAATTGCAATGGCAGTGGCCAAATTGATACTTATTCACAATACGTATCGGTTGGCAATATGTATTTAGGAATGGCAATGGATCGGATTCAATATCTGGGTTCAACTTATTTCTTTTGTAAACTGACATGCTCGGTTGGATAATCTAGAAGTTACTTTTTATTTTATTGGTCTTCTAAACCTCACTTTTTGAGAACGTTTGTTTTGCTTGTGCAGGGCACTATTTATTTCATTCTAGCAGGGATTGCTCTTCTTAATTATGTGGCTTATGGCGTCACTAATTGGCATAGCTTTCTGTATCTAGCTGTTGCTTTTACCATGGCACTTGGAATATATATGGGCCTTTTCCGTACACAAATCAGAAAGCAGTTTAACATTAGGGTATGCATCTGTGTCCAGGGCTTTCTTTATTCATTTGTTTCGGATATGCTTTGTGCTTGACATATATATTGTCCTATTCTTCTTTCTCTGCTCCAATTAAGGTGTTTTTCTGCATATCCAATCCCCACTACAGTGGTCCCTTCTTATCCAAATGGTAGTAGTAGGTTCACCTGGGCCCACTGTTGTCAATTTTGTTTCAGTGGCCGTTACTATGTGCTTCCACATTGGAATGTTTTGGCTGTTCTGGCGCTTCAGCCTTACATTTTGGCATTTCTTTTCTGAAATATGTAAAAAGATACAAAGTGACCATTAAGAAAAAGAAGAAGATATGAATTAAGCTATAATAAAAAACATAAAAATAAAAATAAAAATGATAGTAGGAAGATGAACAAACAGAAGATCACACATTTACATTATTATACCTAATCTAAGTGGCAGAGTGAAATAAGATTGATTCTTGGCATAGAATTTAATTTACTATCATAATACCAAAGTTTGTGCTTGCCTTTTGAGAGATGAGCCTTCTTGGTCTCAAGATCAGATTCTGATAGAAAAACTTTACTACAGTTGATCTAAGGAGTATGGTAAACTTGGCTTATTAGTTTTTATTAATGTACAAGGGGACTCTTAAAAAAAAAAAGTTGTCGTTGAGAAGGGATTCTTACTGATAGGAACAAACTTTACACATCATGATGCCAAAAACTACAGTACAGGTGAGGAACATGTTGAGGTTGTGAACCCTTTTACAGGAGACAAACAAAAACAAAAGGCAAAATGATATTTTATGTGATATCCCAAAAGGAGAAATCTTCTGATAGAATTTGTCCTCATGGCCTTCCGGTTGGCTGCTGAAAGTGAACTGGTGAAACTTGATTTCTTGTGACCGTTAACCAATAATGAAGAGAATTTTCATCTATCCTGCCAAACTACTCCTATGAGCAGTTATATAGTTGGTTATTCTAATTCTGATGCAAGGTATTGTTCCAACATTAGGAATAAAAAAGGATGAACAATCTCTGCAGAAGTTATCTTATTGCAGAAAATAGATGTCAATGCAGAACTCTGTAAATAACTGATTGTATAAGGAGTTTCTCCTCGAGTCTCACTCTTCCATGAATCTTGTATGCAGTTAGATGGACTTTGGGAAGAGAAAAAATGGAGAATAATTCTAAAATCACATGTTTTGTTTTTCAAAACACTTCAATTTTGCCCATATTTGTGATAAGTATGATTGTCCAATCATTTAGTTTGAGCTCTGAAAAGCTCCATTTTACACTGGAGCTCAATGCTTCAATGCTATATATAATTGCCTCTAGGATTGTGGAGGTGGGTCTCAATTTTTAGTGGCAAACACTTTTTCCTTAGAGCCATCTTTCTTCTAAATTTGGAGTGTCCTTGTACATCGTTGTACTAGCTTTCAAATAATTAAGAGAGAACCATGTTGAGGCGAAGGATTTTTGTTCATTTGCTATTTGATTCTGCTGTCTTTGAATTTTATGTTGATGTGTGTATATATATTGATTTATTTGTTTGCAGGGTAGTAATAGTTCTATAGATGATTGCATGAACCATCTTTTCTGCCCTTGCTGCACATTATGTCAGGTTCATTCCAGGACTCCCACCTGTAGTTACTTTTTAAACGAGTTGGTTTTAGAATCAGGTTGTCGACTGATTTATTGCTGATTCCTGGTCATTGCTTTTGAATTTTACTTAATAAGTTTCATTTGGATGGAGCAGGAATCCAGAACATTGGAGATTAACAATGTCCTCGATGGTGCCTGGCGTGGGCGAGGTGACACAATATGCATAGGGAGCTATGGTGAAGGAGCCAAGGCTGTCTTTGAGCTTCACCAGCCTTCGGTGCTCCTAACGGAATCACCCAAATTCTGCAGCATGGAAAGATCCATTAACAGTGATGAACATTCATGGACTGCAGATGCCAGTCAATCAGAGCCTTTGGTCTCACCATCCCAGTAGGACCTTTTTTCCTAGGGAGATAATGAAATGAAGCGGGTCTTGGATACAACTGAGGCATGCAAATGATGCAGTGACCTAAGGTCATTCCCTTGCAACGGCATGCTGGAGACTCAAACCAGAAACACTTCTGGTCTGGGAAGCCCATGGGTTCCATTCAGTCCCAAGCATCTGAAAAAAAGAAAAAAAAAAAGCTCAAAAAATCTTTGGATTGTGTTGACATGTGAAACCAGTGTCGCCAAGCTCAAGTAAATGGCAGTGTATTATATCTGGGATGAGCCACCCATTGATCCTTGTACTTCTTTCCAGTTATTGGCGTTTTTATTTTACCAAAAAAAATTTTATTGGTGTTTCTAAGTGCATGAAATGAAAAAAAAAAAAAAAAAAAAAAAAGAAGGAATGACTTCGTTTTAGGTCTGTAGTTTGTGGTTCCATTGCTCTGTAGTTTGTGTTTTGATGTAATAGTTTGTTGTGGGCTTGATTTTTACGTGTCTATAGCCTAATGATGCATTAGATGGAACTTAATTGTGATTGAGAATTTGTGGCTAATCATTCAACAAATGTTCATATATTTGACTTATTTCCTAGTATGAGTCATTCATTGATTTGGTCGGGGTGTCTACTGTACTGTCAGAGTGTCAACATGGAAGATCGAGTGCAGTTTCTCTACATAGATCATTAATTGGTGAAATATCAAGAAGGTAGTACATTTGTCAAATGGCTATGCCAAACCAATCTATTTTTATGTCTTTTACTTAGAATAGTTACGTTCATAACCTACTATAGTTGATATAACACTTCGTTGGATTGTTGTTTTTTTCCCCTTTGATGGAATTAGAGCCTGTAATGCTGATGAAGTCACATTGGCTGATACCTAATTCCCTTGTACTTCTGATCATTGTGATTCTTACCATTTCAGGACTCGCTAGAGAAGCTTCTTGTTTTTTTTTTTTTTTTTTTTTTTTTTTTTTTTCTGTTCTTTTTTCATGGTAATTAGGGGTGGGTTTAGTAGTGTGTTGGTCGGGTTTGGATAGGGTATAGTTTTCCAACTCACTCGAGTTGTATTCAACCATACTATTGATTGGAAATGCCATGAACAATGACGAACAAAAAAATCGAGAGTAAAAGTCCATTAGTTGAATTGTTGATGTGGAAAGGAAAAAGGGAAAAAAAAAAAAACTTACAAAAAATAAGAACTTTTCCCGAAAGGATGTGGTTTATTACGGGTGAGTTTAGTAGTGTGTTGGCTGGGTTTGGGTAGGGTATGGTTTTCCAACTCACTCGAGTCGTATTCAACCATACTATTAATTGGAAATGCCATGAACAGTGACGAACAAAAACATGGAGAGGAAAAATTCATTAGTTGAATTGTTGATGTGGAAAGAAAATTGTTGATGGGTCGCACTTGTGCCATTAAACAATTTTTAAACTTGGACATCAAGAGGTAGTATCCATGATATGTTGATATGCATCAGACCACTAGACCAAAGCAAGAATCATAACACTAGACCAATCACCTAAAAATTTAGTATGACTATTCTAATTAACAACTTCTCACTTATAGTTAATTGCAATCAGTGGCAGACCCAGAATTTTTCGTTCGACGGGAGCATTGCCACTCTCTCCTCCTACACCCTACGATCTTCCAATCTCATCCTGTGATTGATATTCAGGCCCCACAATCATTTTGGACCTCTGAAGTCGCGGCCAGCTCGTAGCAAAGTAATTTTGGTCCAACACATACTTGACCACATGTGCATTATCCAAATCTTTTATCAGATGGATCTAAGGTGTTGATCGAGTCCCTGGTGCAAAAAAAACTGATCATTCAGCTCGTCTGGTAGCCCACTCTTGTGCATTGCTTTTAAACATTGCTAAACATATATTTGTTATCCATGTTATCTGTGGCCTACAGGGTTCAGTAATCATTTTGGAATCTTCCTTGGCTATTTTCCAGCACCAAGTGAACAGCCAGGATCTGCCAATTGAGAAAGTTTTGGCTGGACCTCCATCCATAAGTGAGGTCCATTAGATAAATGGTCTGGAACACTGACCATTCCAAAATTTGTTATTGAACCATTCCAAATCCCTCCCCCACATGCTGATGATCCGATGGATGCAAGCAAGTTTGGACTTCCACTTAATTCATGCATGGATCATTTTTTATTAAACCAAGCCAATCTCAGCCCCACACTTCGCAGCTAACAGGTAGCACCCGAATTTCATTTCAATCAGAGATAATAGACACCATTATATCCACCATTAATGCATGAAAATATAATTGAAAATCAAGTTAAATACCATTTTGTAAGCATTAATGATTAATCCAACGTGTACATCAATCCTGCTATAAAATCTAGGCCACTACCCTCTTTCTTTTCCTTCTTCTTTTTTTTTATTTATTTATTTCTGTTAGTAGGGCCACTACCTATTCACTTCTTAATTTTCTTTAGCTAACCATTACTATCAAAACCTCGAGGTGTTAGTAGAGGCGATGAAAATACTTTTCAATACTCCTACTCAGGTGGAGCCTACTCCTCAACACTCCACCTAAAGTGGAACTTGGTCGGCGCACTTTTCGCAGCACACAAATTTTTTTTTTTTTATTTTTTTTTTTTGCGCCGAGTCATTCTTCGTGGGATTCAAAATCGGGACCGGTTGGCTCTAATACCATTTTAAACATCTTCAACTAACCACTCGTACCAAAACCTCGAGGCTTTAATAGAGGCAACGGAAATACTTTTTAATATTTCCCTTCGGGTGGAGCCCACTCATCAACATCACTTGGGGCCATGCGATGTAAATGGCTTCGACCAATTAAATATCAGTCACACATAGCTCAATGTAACTTGATTGACATATAATACATCTCAAAGAATAATAAACACCAAACCATAAACCCCAATAATACTTAAAAGGTTAATGCCAAATGCATAATACAAATTCTTTGTATTACATAAGCATATAGAGAGAGAGAGAGAGAGAGAGAGGATAGCAATAATCTCTTTCTGAGAGAGAGAGAGAGAGAGAGAGAGGATAGCAATAATCTCTTTCTTTTCTTTTTTAGGTCTCCTTCTACAGTCCAAGCTTCAGGGTCAAATCGATAGGACCAACTGTGGATTTTGCTTTAGCTAATGGAGCTGGTTTTCTTCCTCCTCTTTTGCCCTTGCCACAAACCTTTTTCACTGGAAAGAAATTATGTACTTTTGGACGACGGCTCACTGCTGCCTTGCCTCTCTTTTTAGTCACATTATTTTCATTTTTCTGAAATAAATGGCAAAACACCATAGGAAGTTCATTTATATGTATTATTACATAGACATATACTTAGAGAGAGAGAGAGAGAGAGAGAGAGAGAGAGAGAGAGAGAGAGAGAGAGAGAGGAGGATGGATAGATGTCCATGAGATCAGTCTAATCAAATGATCTTAGTTGTTGATTTTAAGTCCTCAAAAATTTTGTTGTGACAAAATAAGAGCACTAAATTTTATTTTAGTTTATTTTTTTTGCTATTGAAGGGCTCCCATTACAATGGCAGCTCCAGGAATTCGAGTCAGTAGGGTTAACAAAAAACTTATTCTCCACAAATCGAATAAGTTTATTTTCCCTTTTATCAACATCTGTCGTCTACTTTCGATAATTCGAAAAATATAATATAAAATTTTCAAATAATCTATTTCCAACAATTCGACAAATATAACATTGAATTCTCAAACAAAAATAAACATAAATTTTAATACATTGTTTAAATTTTATATTTTTAAGATCATATATTGTTAATGCATAAATCTAGATCCATAGGTTTGACTTGAATTGCAAACCATATCAGATCTTACAATTGGTATTAGAGCAATGGGTTGTGATTTATGCATTCAATATTCTTTTAAATTGGAGAACTGTTCGAAGCAT
The DNA here is from genome assembly GCA_028538565.1 of Umbellularia californica. Lineage (NCBI taxonomy): Eukaryota > Viridiplantae > Streptophyta > Magnoliopsida > Laurales > Lauraceae > Umbellularia > Umbellularia californica. Next base: position 73,872,643 of record JAPQWN010000006.1, on the reverse strand, counting down.
TAAATATGGATAAATTGAATTCTCCACAACAAATTACATGTTTAAGGACTAGAATGGCAGTGTCGACAAACCCATATCATGGTTATGGGTCCGATAACATTCAAATCTTGTTGGTAGATCTGATGATTGTGGTTCCTATGATTTAGACTATTTCCAGACCTTGTTGTATTGCTAAGATGATCAAATCACTTGGAAATGCAGTGCAGAATTTAGAAAATTCCAGTTACTGCACATAGAAACCAGTTTGGGTTGACTGAGGCTGTGGGACCCCATGGCCCACTTGATGATAGATCGGGACCATGGATTTGATAGTAGACATGGCAGCCCCTTATCTTTAAGTTTGAAACCCTTTTTTTAATACCCTTGTAACTCGATTTACCCAAGTCAAGGGAAGACCAGGACTTCAAACAAGAAACCATATCCCAAGAGTAAGAAAGGTTTGAAAAAGAAAGGCAAGAAACCAACTTCGACTGATCAAGTCGGGAAAAAAGGTAGTGAACCAAGGTGCCGCCGCAAAAAGGGAAATTTGAAGAAAGACTACTTGAAGAGACAAAAATGGTTTAAATCTAGAGGAATAAGCAACTCTTTTGTTGTGAAACAAATCTTTTAGATGTTCCTTTAAATACTTGGTGGATTGATTATGGTGCCACTGTTCATGTGGAAAATTCGATGCAGGGCTTTCACTCAAGCCAGAGTCCAAACAATGATCAAAGAAATATTTTTATGGGAAACCAACTGAAGGCTAAAGTGAAAGCGGTGGGGACTTGCAGATTGATTCTTGAGTTTGGATTCTAGTTGAACCTTAATACCACTTTCTATTTTCCAAAGATTAGTAGAAATTTAATTTCTTTATCTAGACTTGATTTATAAGGTTATACCTTTTCTTTTGGACACAATACTTTGAGTATTTATAAGAATCAAGTTTTAATTGGTAGTAGTATTCTATGTGATGGTCTATATAAATTGAATCTTGATCAGTATTTTGTTAGTTCCTTACTTACCATGCATGAGAATAATATTATGAATGTTGGTATTAAGAGAAATCTTGATGAAAACTCCTCAATTTTGTAGAATAAAAGACTTGGGCATATCTCTCAAGAGAGATTAAAGAGATTAGTAAATGACGAGGTGTTAAGAGCCCTAGATTTTATTGATTTTGGTGTTTGCATAGACTACATAAAAGGCAAGCAGACCAAAAATACCAATAAAAATAAGGCCACAAGACGTTTAAAATCACTTAAATTAATCCACACAAATATTTGTGGTTATTTTCCTACGCCATGTTATAATGGTCAAAAATATTTTATCACCTTTATTGATGATTTCACTAGATATGGATATGTCTACCTGTTATATGAGAAATCAGAATATTTGAAAGCCTTTGAAATCTATAAGACTGAAATTGAAAAACAGTTAGACAGAAAAATAAAGGTTGTGAGATCTGATCGGGGTGGAGAGTATTATGGGAGGTATGATGAATCGGGTCAAAATCCTAACCTATTTACTAAATTCCTAGAAAGTCATGGCATTCATGCTGAATATACATTGCCTGACTCCCCGCATCAAAATAGTGTGGTTGAAAGACGTAATAGAACGCTTATGGAAATGGTACTGAGTATGTTACGTAATTCTAAATTGCCTGACTCTATGTGGGGAGAAGCCATAAAAATAGCTGCATATATCCTAAACCGTGTACCCACTAAGGCTGTTCCTAAAAATACTTACGAGTTATAGACAGATAAGAAGCCAAGTTTAGGACATCTGCACGTTTGGTGTTGTCCAGCGGAAGCTAGAATTTATAATCCACAAGAGAGAAAATTGGACCCTAGGACTATCAGTGGGTATTTTATTGGATATCCTGAAAGGTACAAAGGTTTTAGATTTTATTGTCCTACTCATACCACTAAAATTGTTGAAACCAGAAATGCCAGATTCATAAAAAAATGATCACATTAGTGAGAGCAATGCACCACGAAATGTGGTATTTGAAGAACATCGGATACCTATTCATATATTGATTGAAACGATTAGAGTTAGTATTCCAAATGACTTTGTTCAGAACAATACGATGGAAATACAACATACCATACCAGATGCACCACTAGATGAGAATGACACTTATAATGATATGATTAAAGATATTATTCATCAAAATCAAAATTTAGCAGAACCAGAAGCTTTAAGAAGATCTCAAAGATCTAAGAGGTTTGTTATATCGAATGACTATATTGTTTATCTTCAAGAATCTGATTTTGACATAAGTGTTAAAGAAGATCCGGTAACATTTTCACAAGCCATTAAAGGAGATGATTCGAATAAATGGATTGATGCCATGCAAGAAGAGTTAAAATCCATGTCATTAAATAAAGTATGTGATCTTATCGAATTGCCTCAAGGATCTGCAACTATAGGATGTAAATGGATCTTTAAGATCAACTAAGACTCAAAGGTCAAAATTGAACGATTTAAGGCCAGACTTGTAGCTAAGGGATTTACTCAAAGGTAAAATATTGATTATAAAGAGACATTTTCACCAGTTTCTTCGAATGACTCTTTTCGAATCATAGTGGCTTTAATAGCTCATTTTAATTTAGAGTTGCATCAAATCGATGTGAAAACAGCGTTCTTAAATGCGAATTTATCTGAATAGGTATATATGAAACAACCAGAAGGATTTGAGGAAAAAGGCAAAGAAAAACTAGTTTGTAGATTAAATAAATCTATATATAGGCTTAAACAAGCTCCAAGGCAATGGTATATTAAGTTCCATGATACCATTATCTTCTTCGAGTTTAAGGAAAACATTGTTGATCAATGTATATATTTGAAGATCAGTGAGAGCAAGTTCATTATTTTAGTCATTTATGTAGATGACATTCTACTTGCTAGTAGTAATTTTGGCCTACTACATGAAATAAAAGAATAACTCAAAGAAAATTTTGAAATGAAAGATATGGGTGAACCATCATTTGTACTTAGAATCAAGATTATTAGAAACAGATCTTGAGAACTACTAGGACTTTCACAGAATGCCTATATCAATAGAGTTATTGAAAGATTCAATATGCAGAATTGTTCTGGAGGAAAAGCGCCTATATCAACAGGTGATCAATTCTCAAAAGATCAATGTCCAAGAAATGACTTCGAGAGAAAACAGATGCAAGATATTCAATATGCTTCCGTTGTAGGAAGTCTTTAATATGCTCAGACTTGTATCCGTCCAGACATCAGTTTTGCAGTTAGCATGTTAGGAAGGTATCAGTCTAACCCTGGCATGGTACATTGGAAAGCAGCAAAAAAGGTCATACGATATTTACAAGAGCCTAAAGAACATATGCTCAGTTATAGAAAATCTGATCACTTCAAAGTGATTGGATATTCTGACTCAGATTTTGTTGGGTGTCTCGGCACAAGGAGATCTATATTAGAATACATTTTCCTCCTTGTTGGTGAGGCTGTTTCGTGGAAAAGTGTTAAATAGACTACAACTGCTTCTTCTTCATTTCAAACAAAATTTGTGGCATGCTTTAAGGCCACTAATCAAGCAATATGGTTGCGAAAATTTTATTTCAGGGCTTCAAATCATGGATTCCATTTCTAAGCCGCTGAAAATTTATTGTGATAATACCTCATCTGTTCACTTCTCTAACAACGACGAGAGTTCTAGCGTTGCAAAACACTTTTAGATAAAATATCTTGCCATTAAAGAGAAGGTTCGGGATGATTTAGTGTCTATAGAGCAAATCAGTACAAAGCTCATGATTGCAGATCCTATGCCGAAAGAATTACCATCAGAGGCTTATAATGATCATATTAGAGAAATGGGTTTCATTGTATTACCTTAATATATGTGGTTGAAAGGATTTATGCTATTTACTTAGATATTTTTGTTGATCAATTTTCATTAATAATGATTATGTTCTCTTACTTTTTTTTGTGCACAATTAATTCATCATTGAAAAGCAAGATAAATTTCAGTTGGACCAGTAAAGAGGGATTTTTAGTCCACTCTTATTATTTTCCTCGATTTATAACTTGACTAAATGGAATTACTAATGTTGTGGTACATGGAAGGAATTATGTCGGAAAATTGATGTTTGACTGACATGACTCGCATTAATAATTTCATTTAGTTACAGTATATAAGAATTAGCATAAACAATAATGATTGGGCTGTTTTTTTCAAATGAGTGGACACTCATCGGGATTTTTCAAATCAGTTGAATCCAAGTTGAGTTAAAAAAAATTCTTAACTCATTATTTTTCAAAATTATATCATAAAAGGTGGATTGCTTTTATATGGTCATCTTGACCAAGTGGGAGATTATATATGTGTGGTCATTCAGAACAAATGGGAGATTGTTAGACGTGAGTGGTCTTCAAGACCACATGTGCAACACTGTTGGGACCCACGGTTTGAGCCCACTAATTTAAGTTACTTTCCCCTTTTTAGTTTTGGTTTTACTAAATTTATCTTAGATTCAATTTTAGCATACCCAATCAAATAGGACTCTTGTTGGCTAATTTGAGGGAATTAAGGAAACTTACCTTTATTAGATTTTTTTTTATAGGAAGAAATCTCTCTAGGACTTATTTATATATATGGTTTTCTGGTCATTTCTCTTAATCTACGAGATTTGAAATGTAACCCTCAACTTCACGCACATTAGAGTGGGTGATAAGGGAGAATAGGAGAAAACCCTATTTGAGAAAGGATATCCGCTCATTATCAAAATCATAGCGCAATGTATTCTTTTATATTTTAGAGATCATATATTGTTTAATGTATAAATCTAGATCCATAGGTTTGATTTGAATTGCAAACCATATCAGATCTTACAGACATCCCAATCCAAATGTTGTGTGGGGGGTTCTGCAGAAGAAACCCGCCCCCCCCCCCCCCCCCCCCCCCCAAAAAAAAAAAAAAAAAAAAATTGGTAACAGAAATAACAATATTAAGTATTGAATATTGAATATTGTGGGCGAAATACAGACATAAAATAGTCAATAAGAAGGGTTTCACTTTTATCCATACTATTTTATGTAGGGTGTAGGAAAACAAATTATGTACATATGCACAATATTTAATGTTCTTTGATTAACACGATATTTCATACAACTTAATGTTTTTTCAAGTTTTAAAACCATGGTCAAAGCAGAAATATGAAATTGATCAAACAATCATTTTGGATTAAAAGAAGGGGCCAGCTCTCCTAAGCTGAAACTTAGCTTATCCTAAGTCGAAACAGTGCTGGTCCCACAAATCAAAGTCGATTATCGTTATTTTTTACATGATGATCGTCTCCAAAATCAAGATAAATTCAATCAGAACTGGATTTTCCAATTCCATCATGCAAAAAACAGATATAATCAACTTAATTTGATTTGTGGGACCAGCACTGTTTCAGCTTAGGATAAGCTAAGCTTCAGCTTAGGAGAGCCCTGCTCTTAAAAGAAATACAACGGTTGTATGAAATGAATCTAGCCCATGGTATAAAGACACAACATGATATCAATCAGAGTAGACTTAGCTGCTCCATCTTCACATACCCAAGTTGTTTTCAAGTGAAATCTTCATGGATATTTATTTTGAGCGGTTTGGGTTTCACATGCGGGTATTGAAACAAGTTATCCAAGTTAATTCTCTTCTCATATATAATTTTCCTGCAGGAAAGTCATTTGAGTTTGATTTACATTACCTCAAAGACATGCAGCCCACAAGAACTGCCAGGCCATTGTGCCTTCCCTCCAAAGTCCCTACTAGTTCCTTCATCAACGGCCTTCACTTTTTCTATATTCAGGGCTGGAAGATCACTGCCGTTGATTGCTACCTTCATCAAATCTCTCCCTCCACTGTTGAGCTCCCCAAACACTAGAACCTTACCGTTAAAAAGCTTCTGCTGCTGAATAAAACCACCAAAAACAAAAGCAATTAGGATTTGAAAACATCAAAACCCATGATCCACAATGGGCCCAAAGTCACAAATCTGTAGAGACCCGGCTCACCTTCAGATAAACCTCCCAAACATGCGACCCATGCTCACTTGGTTGGCTTGGAAGGAGCCCACTCATCTTTGCAACCGAAGGCCCGAATGGAAACCTGCTCGGATCTTCCATTCCAGGGATCCGGAACAGATCCGGAAAAGCCGAATCTGGACTCGCCATAGCCACCGGGAAGCTGGCTCCCTCCGACGACATCGTGTAAACCGGAGAAATGACGGACGATGAGGACGCCATTAGCTCTATCAGAAGGGATCGGTAGGAGCTCAGGGTATCATGATCAATGGTAGAATAAGTTGATGGGGGATGACAGCTTTGAGCAGCTAGAGATGGGATGGTCCCAGTCAGTTGGTAAAAAATCTTAAGTAATCGGATCTGCCCCATAAGATCCAACCCGAGGCCTACGTGACGAGGCCTCTTGGAAGGGAAGGCTACAGCATCAGCTCGAGCCGAAGCTGGAGCTGGGGTTGCTCGATTGAGTCTGGACGTTGTTGAGATTCCAAGCATTGGCTCATGAGCTTGGAAGGATGGGTTGGGCTGGCGAGCTTCGGCTCGGCTCTTCTGCAAAGAAGACGGCCAGAGGTAAAGAGCTGAAGCCATGAGAGGAGGAGTGATAGGGTTTTAGGATACTGAAGGAATAGGCTTGTATAGTTGTATAGGCTCTTCTCTTCTTCTTCTTCTTCTTCTTCTTCTTCTTCTTCTTCTCCTCTTCTCTCTGGTTGGGATGAGGAGGAGGTGGAGAGGGGAGTGAGTTTTTATAGGCAGGAGGTGGTGACTGGTTACAATGTATGTTGGCATATTTCATGAAATCTATCTTATCTATCCATTAATAGGTGTAATTAGGTGTTTATCCCCCTCCCATTCTAAAACATACATGGGTTTGTTATGTCATGTCATGTGGGCCCCACTATTAACAAGGACACGTGTTCGGCCTCTCGGGGAGCATGCTTGCATGGGGCCCACTAGACTTTCGGTGTCTAATTGTGATTCTCTTTGTTGGTCGTTTTTGTTCAAGTTGGTTGTATATGATTAATCTGATCCCTTCTCACACTCCTAGTACTGTTGAGATCGTAGTGGCTCTAAGTTGATGATGATCCGAACATTATTTACCATTGGATTTTCTCAAGATGGATCGTAAATAGCCACTAGTTTTGAGTCCCCGCAATCAAAAGGCTAGGATAGGATCATTAGATCATTTCTATATCAAGCACACCCCGAATCTAGATTCAAGTCTACCTCTCTCTCTTATAATCCCTCGATTGTCATGCATCAGGGTGGATCCCACATAATTAAGATGAGTGAGGCATGGTGTAGATCTACTTGAAATCTATTTACGGTTACTCATGTCTATCAGGAATTAACTATGAAAAAGAGCAAAACAAAATGGTCATTTATAGGCAGCTCAAGGGCGTCGAAATGCATGAATTGTAATTAACTCGAAAGCTGAGTCAACTCAATAACTTTACAAAAGCAAACGGGAAAGCAGTGGCCTCATGAATAGAAATTAAGACACTTAACACGCACGACAAAATTTTGATTAAATAGTATGCCCAAGTTGCATGTTTAAGTATAAAGATTTAGATTTCTAAGGATCAAATAGTTGCTAATTACAGAGAACTACAAATTTGCATATAATACATCCAACGGTCACAAGTCTTTTACCATTTTCTCATACTCCGCCATGAATCAAGCCTTGAAATTTGGACCCTTAGCCATTTTTGGCATTCTAAAGATGATGGATGGTTCGGATTTTCAATATGGATTCCATGGAGTTTTAAAATGATTATTTAAGTTGTGGATTTTTTTTTAAATATTTCAAAATATATAAAGAATTAACGGCTGAAAATTGACCTACCGGTCGTTTTGGACTGTCTAAACATTATAGATAGTTCGGATTGTGATTGGAGGACCCATAAAGTAGGTTTCCAAAGCCAAAGTCATAACCAATGTACTACCATCGTCCTTAATATTCATGCTTTATTCACGGCGTGGTTCACTATTCATGCAAAATACAATAACCGTGGGGCCATCCACAATCAATATATTTTTGGCAATTTTCTCACTATCCATGATGAATTAAGATGCCAAATTTGATCCCATAACAGTTCAAAGTCTTCTGAAGAGACTGAATAATTCAAATTTCACAAACGGTACCCACATAGATCCAAATCTCATGATCTAATGGTTCGGACTCTTTTGAAGATATCTTCAAATCTAGGAAGAATCAACGGCTGCGATTTGATCACATAGCCATTTTGGGCCTTATTAACTCGATTAGCTGTTTGGATTGTGATTATGAGACCCAAAAGGGAATTTCCTAGCCAAAAAACGTAAGCCCAAGTTACCATGCAGAACATTGTTCATCTGCCTTCCTGGGCATGCGTAGACTTTTGAAATTCGATGGGGGTGGTCAGCCTGTCATTTTCTTTCGATTTGAAGACCTTTAATGTATTTTGAGGAATTTTCTCATATGGTGGGTGTGCTTCCCAAACCTGGATTTTCTGCGATTCCAAGGAGAAGCGGGAAGGATTCCACGCCAAAGAAGTTTGCCAAACGTGCCCTAATAAGATTCTTTGAAACGGTGTCAACACAGAAAACTTAGTTTTTGCATGGAGATGAGATGATGCCCACGGAGGGGCCTTTTACTTAAAAACCCAAGTCCTCTTACTTTTTTTTTTTAACCAAAACCCAAGTCCTCTTACTTTTTTTTTTTAACCAAATCCTCTTACTTAAAAACCCAAATTCTCTCCTGTTTTCTTAAGGGCATGCTTGTGTAACACTTTTCTGCAGAAATGTGGATGGTTTTTCATGGAAAACCCATTTTCCCGATGTTTGTGCAGAACAATTCCGCGGAAATACTTCTCTGCCCTGTCAGCATTTTCCTTGATAATGGTGGAAATGAATTTCCTATGGGTATATGGAAAATGAATTTCCTTGAAAAACTTCATCTTCTTTTCCTCATTCTTGTCCATTTCAACACAAAAACCCGACAAATCTTTCATTTTTATTTCTTTATATAAATTATTATTTAATGTTGAATAAATAATATACATGTTATGTTATTTTTCTTCAAAAAATTATATCACCAAATAAGAAATTTTTATTTTCTATAAGAAATCCACAGCTGCACCAAACAACATTAGCACCAATTCAATGAGGAAACTCTTCTTGCACCAAACATGAATTTCTAAATTCTATGGAAATCCTTTTTCAAGGTTTTCATTTTATGGAATTTGCTGACGTGGCAATTTCCCCTTTCCGCGGAAAGGGTGTGTACACAAATGTGCCTTAATAGTAGAAAAGAATTACTTCCCCCTTCTATAGCCACATCCAAAATAACTTTTTTTTTATTAAATGGTAATGTTATGTTTTTAATACTTAAAAATATACAAAGGCATGCTTGACAAGGCAAAGGAACAGGTACTTAACAGGAGAAGAGTCACCATCCCAGATAAATCTAATTAAATCAGAAGCAAGAATTCCCGCAAACTGATTTGTTGAGATGGCATGAAAATGATGAGAGACCAAGCCTTTGTTGCAAACCCACCTGCTCCTTTCCAGGCCATGTTGAGGAAAGAGTGGCCACAAAAACAAACAGAGGCTCGTAGCATCAACCACAAGAAAACTGGGTGCTCTCACTTTTCACCACCTTAAATATGGACAAGTTTCCCCTCCCTCCTTTGTTCCGCTCCAAACAAGGGCCAAAGAACTATATCTAGTGTATCTCATTGAACATGCATTTTGACCAGCATCAGTCCACGTCTATCATCTGGTGGCCGCATTATGCCCAATAATCTTATCTTCCTACAAAAATAATTGTAACCATCTGGTGAACCCATATTTGCTTCCCAGAAAATCTCATTGCAAGAGGAATAGAAGATAAAGCTAACTTTTCAATAAATAGCCCAAAGGAATGACATTAATATTACATTAAATGACAAAGGTGCTCTTTACCAGTCAACTCCGTTTTGCAAAAGCAACTCTCTCTGGAAGAACAAATGATGCACACAGCATCCATTTCCCAGGTGCAACAAGCCGAACTCTATGCATTTCCACATCCATTGCCAACTCAGACAGTGTCGTATTGATCCTCTAAAATCACAAGCCAATAAGATCAAAACGGAGGGGAGAAAACAGAACTATTAGAATTATAAAGTTCTACGTATATGGGGAATGACAGCATATATAAAATTGCAGATCGTTCTTGATACCATGTGATTAAGAAGCTCATCTAGCCAGGCAAGCCTTCACAGATTTTTCCAAAACACAAGCAAGTGACCTTGACTACATCAACTTGATCATTCTAAAATGTTAGCCTTAATGTGTATGGGCCCTAGGACAAAGGTTACACCAGTGAGAGATTGCATTCATCCAATTGCAACAACATCAACAAATCCATAGACAAATCCAAAGATTCTGCTATTGGGACTATTCTATGCAACGTTTCAGTATGACTTTGCTATCCAGCAGTCAATTTAACTTGAGCGAGAGTACATGCCTACATGCCAAGTGTAAAGTGGACAAAAGTGAGAGGAATTGTAAATCACAAATTCACAATGTGTTAAGCAAATCGAATCACAAGCTAGACTGTACATCTTAAGATACTTGCAGACAACTTCAAATGACTCGAGTAAAATGTATAACTTTGAGACAGGAAAAAGGTGTTGAGATCAGTTTCTCATTCCATTTCTTCACAAAGCAATTCAGAAAATAACAGGGAAACGATTTGTATTTCCAATGGCTAACAACCAATAGCTGCTGCCATAATCTTTCAACCTTGTAGGACCGGCACACACACACACAAAAAAACAAATAAATAACTAAGAATGAAATCTTCTGAAGCTGACAAAATCCTGGGCTGTTTTAATACAAGCATTAGCATTTTAGAAAACCCAACAAAGTCCTTCATGGGCATGCATTGTGAAACATGATGTTTTTTTTTAACTTCAAACACTCCAAAACTTTAAAAGAGTAAAACGCATGGAGAAAACACAAAAAAGGGAAGTTGGATTGACTAACAACAATATGCTCTTCAATGTGACACAAGATGTTATTTGAGCTTTAATATATATATATATATATTTTTTTTTTATAACATTGAGCTTTAATGTTAACAGATAAGTACTCATGCCATTCAATTTGGTAAAATGGAAGAAAGATACAAGAATAAGATTCAACTAGATTAATATATATATATATATATATATATATTGAAGTACAAATCAAACTATTTTGAAAACAAGAGTGGAGATGAATTGAACTATAAACTTTACACAAGTTCAAACATTTTTTTTATGAAAAAGACACAAGTTCAAACATCAATTTCTAGAACTACCAAAACATGCATAAAATGCTCAGCAGTGTTTTAAACCTCAATAAGTTGTAATAATAAGACCTTCTAAACGAAGGTTAACAAAAAAAAAAAAACTGGTTCCATTGTTGCACGTGCGAGAGCCCACTGTTCCCATCATATGAAAGAGTCCGATGGATAAGCCAACAATATGAGTATCAGCATCTTTGGATGCCTCTAGCTGAAAGATAGAAGTCAATTGTGCAGTTACCACCTTTGAGCATATGGCCACCAATGTTCAATGAGGCTCATTATTATAGATAAATAACCATAACCTCTTGTATGGTAGGTCCAGTAGTGTCCACCTACACATCACATGTACGATCTCATTTGCATGCTTAAGTATATACTTTCTTCCTCTTGTTATTTTTCAATCTATAATTTAAGTAGAGAGGACCAGATCTATAATCACCTTTAGGCGATATGTCGTACCCGTATGTGTCCTAATTCCTAAATTTTGAAAACGAGTTGTATCCCTCCTCACACTTGTATGTGCCCGTTTCTAGGAGTCATAGTCTATCAGTTCTAGATTCTAATACTCAGTATCTATCCAGCCCATGTGTCTATACATCATGCCAGCGCATGGGCCTCTTTTTTGTTGATTACAGGCTATTCAGTGAAATACAGTCAAGCCTTTAAGCAGACCGATCCATGACCAGGCCAGCCCAACTAACCATCAACCTAAAATCTCAGGCCCAAGCCATGCCCAGCTAAAATGTCAGCACAAATCCAGTAGCAGGGTGGGCTCAGGCCAGGCAGACCCTGTAATACGCAACCCTTCAAACATCTCACCTTTTGGTTTTGGTTCTGGAAAGGGGCTGTATCCTCTCTTTTTAATCATCCATTCCTCTTTTTTTTTTTTTTTTTTTTGTTTCTCAAAGGTAAAGACATCCAATCTGAACAGTATGTGAAGCATCCCAGGCATCATTTGGTCCATCAGATCAATGATATGGATCACTCATCACAGAACCATGGACTACTCCATGAAAAGATTTGATGCTAAAATGTCCGCTATATATTTATATGGCACAAGATCCTATTATTCTTTAAGAAAGCATCACCTCCATTCAATCTCTTAATACAAGCAAGCAAAAATCACTTCATGGCATGTAGGAAAAGAAACTGACATTAGTAACACTTCTAGAACCTCTAATCAATCCTCAGAACAGAAAACATACCTCATGAAAATCAAATTCAGGGTCCTGAGCCTTGGAGAATCCGTAGACATGAATCTTTGGCAAGGTAGTATCAGTATGCTTTGTCTTGGGATGCCCTCGGAATACACCCCAGAATGCATCTGTCCCATTTTCAGTCATCAGAAAAGAGATGCGCATGAGAAAGACCACAGAACATTTAAAAAGAAGCCAAGCATAACATAGTATCGGAAAGGATTTAAATGATGTAACATAATAAACTAACCAAGATATTCCACAGCATCATTGGGCAAATTCATAACCACTTGGGTGATAGATTCCACTCTTTGGCTTGAAAATACAGCATCAATGAACCTCCTGCCATCCATGTTAAATACCTAAGACGTGTAGACAGATTTAGACAGATTTATCATTATCCCATTCATGTTAAAAACCAAAGGAGTGGTACAATCACAGTCGTCATGTATTCGCACACGTCAGTTGTCATGTGCTCATGCAACATCCAACTACCACAAAAAAGCAATCAGAATGAAAGAAGTAACGAAGCATATTATCTCTGATTTGTAAAATTCTTAAGAGCTATGATGCACAGATACTTCAAAATAGGTAACATATTGTGTCGTATCATATCCAATCTTTGACCTTTTTATGTGTAAAATATGCATCCCTATTGTATCCATGCCATGTCCTTTCGTATCCATGTCGTATCCGGGCATCATTTCAAGTTGCCAAGCATTTACTAAGCAAGAAAAGTAGTTTACCAAGGCTGGTTTGGTAAATTGACATGGCAAAGAAGGCGACCAAGTTGACTGGTCTTCATTATTATATTTTTGTTAAAGAGAACGGGGTTTGGACCGAATCTTGTAATTTAGTGTGGGAATGTATCTCCTCTGCACCATTCTCCTTTTTTTTATAATAAATTGCCAAATGGTTTCTTCAAAAGCTCAAAAGGCTTGTAGTGATTCACTGTCGTCTTTACTCGTCTATCTTCACACATCATCATCAAAGCCTTGTCCCAACTATATTGGGGTCAGCTACATAAAGTTGTTTCTCCATTCTGTCTTCCCTGGGCCAAATCCTCAGATTTCATTACAGTAACAAAAATGCTTATTAGACTACTTCGAAAGGCAACTGAACCAGACCTACTAAGGAATTCCAAAGTTAGAGCGCCGACATGGAAATTTCTCACTAGAATTTTGCAAACAATACAATTGCTTTTTTGTGATACAAGCTTTGAACCAAACACTCTTATGATTTTGAGGTGTTCTAAAGCATCAGGTCGAAAAATTAATCTTCAAAAGAGCTCGATTATGGGAGAGTTGCAACAAATGATGATATCATCCCTTTCACGACTTCATATGTTGCCCTTAGGTATGTTTTCCAGTTAATTATCTTGATCTACTTTGAGGAGATAACTCTATATCACTTTTTTATTGGGACACCCTTAATAGAGAAGTTCCCAAAAGGAAGAACTACTTGGAGAGCAAAAAAAGAATGTAATCTTCAGGATTACCCTTATTAAATGCACCCACACACCCCCTCCAAAACTACTTTTTATGTTTATTTCAAATCATGAACATGTGGCTGGAAAACTCGAAAAGGTTCAAAGGGATTTCTTATGAGATAGGAGAGGAGATAAGAAAAAATCTCACCTTTTGAATTGGAAGTGAAGATAATGGTGCGAATGGAGCTCTAGGGATTAAAAAAAACTCAGAGGACTGTGCCTTAGGAGGTTTACAATATCAGTGGGGGAAGTGTTTGATAAAGGAGTGCTTGTCCACCGTCATCTATCATGGATGAGCCCTAAATTCCCGATGACAACCAAAAGCCTCAAAATATTGGGTAATCCAAAAAAGAAACAGAAAATGCATTTTAAAACATTCATTAAATCGGAAACCTGAGTAGCTGATGCACAATTTATATGTCACAGGAAACTATTTGAATAAAAGTTTGTCAAATAACATGATAGAAATTTATCAGGAGTCGCACTAATAATGGTGTATTTCCATTGCTCCTTCTTGTCTTAATTGTCAGAACTTGTAAGACTAAACCGAAACAAATTTAGAGAGATATAATTATATAAACCTCTATTTTTCTGTCAAGCTTGTTGAGAACAACGTTCCTTTCCAGATATTCCACAGCATGAGGGTTTAAGTCATTTGCATATACATATTTTACTTTTTTTGCTGCAGAAATGGCTATCGGCCCAACGCCAGAGAAAACATCACCTGTTGATAGCTTGTTTAATTAGATGCCAATGCTGATATGCTAAAAAACAGAATATTAGAATTCAATTAAGCATGTCAGGTGATTCAGAGATGCATAAAGGAGACTTACAAATAACATCTTTGTTCGTGAAACTGTTGACAAGTCTTTGCCTTTCAGTTGCAAGCCTTGAGTTCCAATATCTATATTATTGAAGTAATGAGAAACATTTTCATCAGCAAGCAACAGCTGATAGAACATGATGGTCCAAAATCCAAATACCATTTTCAAGCAAGCAAAGCACATGTTCTTGAGTCAGGAAATGAGAAGGCTTCAGTCCATTTACAAAACAGTGAACACTTAAATACCCTTGGTCAGGACAGTAAAGTAGTAAACCGACCAAGGTTATTCCCACAATATCAAAGATGGAGTCGTGGACTAGCCACCTAGCGAAAATCATTTCCATTAAACATTGTCCGATATCAAATATAAGGCTTTGAAGTAGACAGTCAAAATAAAAACCAATGAGCAGTCCAACATCAAATTTTTAGATGGAACTAAAGCAATGCCCAATCAGACTGATTTTTGGGAGGTGGCTAATACACAATCCCCTCTCTGATTTCGTCCATCAACAGGCAAACTGTCTCCTGGCAGTAAACTACGAGTTTTCCAATCAGTCATGTGATCAAACTTATACACTGGAAAAGATATATCAGACATTATTGCAAGACAGTAAAACATAGAAGCCCTGAGATCCAGGAATGTCAGTAATTCCAAAAATATCACAAGTTGCATGAACACATTAGCACACACAAATAAAACATGCATGCAGTGAGTTGCATGACAAAACTACGAAAAACACCTAAAAACACACATGATAACAGCAAAAGATGAAGGGAACATAAGATTGTCTCATTTCCCTTTAATGTGCTACCAACACACAGCCAGCAAATGTATCCGAGATATGGCCAATACAGGTATCCACGACATGCTTCCAATTTTAATGCATGCATCAGACAACAATAACAACAGACAGCTTTTATGTATCATTATGCCAAGTATTTTTCAGTACCATGCAGGCATATCATCCACAAGATCTCTAGAAGATTTTAACCCTTGGCTTCTCAAAAGGCACGATATCATTATGTAATGCATGATAACATGGGAAATAGCACCCAGTGTTATCTGATGCAAAATTGATGTAGGATAGAACCTAGGCTAGCACTCATCACAAGTGTTTTCCTTAAGTCGCCGAGAAGATAAGCCATCACAGCTTCAGAAAGTTTTGGAGCCTTCACCAAACAAGGGAGAGAGTAAGAGCCATAGATTGTTCGTTCTACAAGATTCCTGTCACAAGTTACATATATAAACCCATCCCAAGGGGTTTTGTTAAGTCACCAACAAGAGAAGAGGATCCATCAGCTCCAGAAAGTTCGGGATCTTCACCAAACAAGGGAGATGGAAAATGTCATAGATTGAAGTTTCATTCCACAAAATTCCAGCTGTCACAAGTTATATATATAAAAGACCATTCAAATTTCCTGCACAACTGATTCCTAGAAACTAAGACAGTACAACTACTCCAAAAAAATATAACAAACCTACATCATGACAATGGGTAATGACTAGTAACAATGAGAAACGATGAATATTGACTTGAGTAACAAGTAACGATGACTAATTAATTAACCATTACAAATAACTTAAGTTGTGACTAACAAGAGTAAAACTTCAAATGTAAAAAAAAATAAAATCAAAAAATCAAAAAAAAAAAAAAAAAAAGAAGACTAAACTTTGGCAAGATACTTCTACAAAACTCAGGCTAAAACGGTCAATACTTGCTACAACTGCAAAAGCTTGAGCTCATTAGAAATGTAATTGAAAAATTAAATAACCCATCAAATGCACGTAATTTATGTGATTGGGACATTGTTTGAAACAATAATACTTCCAAAAACACAATAAAACCAACTCTATGAGCCCCATTTTCATGAAATAGGTGAAGATCCATAAATGGCCATCAAATGATCTCTCCTTTAATTGAAAATGAACTAAGGGAGAGATGGAAAATGATATAGAGTTGGTGGATGAATCGAGAGATGGCGTGAATGCTTGAGAGATGGAGGGAGGTTTTAGAATCCAGACGCTTTTAATAAGTCATATAATGACAAAATATATAGATTGCAACTTCAGTGGAGATGTGCAAAGAGCTGAAACTACAGTAAGAATTGAAGCTCAAAAGATATGCCACAAAGAGATTCATTCCTAAACCTTGGCATGATAATTAGTAAAGATGGAAAGATTGAGGGAGATTTCGAACAAAGGACATGAGCCTAATAGTTGTCGTGGAGACTTGCTTCTAGAGTGCTTTGTGATTGGTGTATACTAAAAAGATTGAAGGAACGATTTTGCAAGACAGTGATTAGACCAGCTATGACCTAGAGAGCTGAATGTTGGTCAATCAAGAAGCAACAAATGCATAAAATGAGTGTAGTAGAGAGAAAAAGTTGAGATGGATGTGCGGTAAAACTAGAAAAGAAAGCATTAGAGACGAGCGATTTTGGAAGCATGTAAGGGTAGCATCAATAGGTGATTAATTAAAAGAAACTCATTTGAGACAGTTTGGGCATGTCCAATAAAAGCCATCAACCAATCAACAACACCATTAAGGAAAAGTTTTTCCATGCAAGTTAAATGGTTGAAGAGACAGGCCGAAGAGAACATGGACGGAAGTAATAAGGAAAGATCTGAAGAAGTACAACTTATCCGGAAATTTGGCTTAGGATAGATCGAAGCACCCAGCCACCACCAAGTAAATCAAATCCTTATGAAAGTGGAGGTACCATCTACATCACCACCAGTATCTTTCACCCTTCCGCTCCTTAATAATCCTTTGTCAGAATCCATTGTACCATGAATTCCTAGGAACTCAATTCCATGCAAACAAACAGGCACTTTGTGAACTTAGTGGTGGCATCATTATTCCAATTTCCAATCCCACGACAGCTTCTGACCAAAGCGAAATTCCTATGGCTTAGCAATTTGATATAGACACTACTTCCCTCATGTTTAAATAAAAATAAGTTAATTGAGCCAAATGTATAGGACAATAAATTTAAAGGGAAAAATACGCAATTGACACAAACACAAGTGACTTGTTTAAAGAACATTCATTGAACAATATTCCATATGACTAACACACAACAGCAAAACACATGCACACACACAGAAAACACAACATACACATGCACAGTAGTTCATTGATAGACACTTCATAGGATACACATCCTTGCACAAACATAGATACATACAGATGTGCACGCACAAAATATAACCTGAACCTCATTATGCATGTATTAATTCACTAAAATCTCTCAGAAAAATAGTGGTAGTATCATTATTATAAACTAAAGTGACACAAAATGTTCTCTATCATGCTATTTCAAGAACATATTTCAATGCTTATTTCTTTTTGAAAAAAAAAATTCAATGCTTATTTGCAAAGGAAGGAGAACATACACTGTGGCTAGGTCAACATTAAAACAAATTCCATTCTCAACAACCGTAGTTACAAGGGAATGGTTTCCTGCCAAAACTTCAAGATGCATTGTTCGATAATCATTCTGAATGGAATCAATCTTATTAACAACTGTTTGAATCTTTGGCCTGTTCTTATCCAAGACTACCTGAAAAGTAAAAACAAGGTTCCGTTCTTATACAATGGTTACTAAAGAAATACACCATTGGTGTCTGCTTTTCTGGACAAAAAACAAGTTAATAGCTGAATAACATTGTTGTGACAACATTACTGCTACAAGAATTCAGTACCTGAGCAATAACCTTCTTGTAAGGTAGATGTTCATCTCTCAAATTCAAGTGTGCAATATGGCCAACTATCTCAAAAGCTGACGGAATAATAATACCTTTAGGTAGAACTGCTTCTAAGATCTGGAGAAGACAAGTATAGAACTCAAAGATCTGTACCTGGACAATCTTCTTAATAAAAAGGACATTCCACAATCATAATCAGTCATTCTGACTCCCCATCAGTCTCAGGAAATTGGAATGAATAAACAGGAACCTGTAAATTTCCAAGAAGAATCCAAGTCCAGGTGTTTGGATTGGTAACATTCCTTCTTCTTCTTCTTTTTTTACAACTAAAAAACGTTGAAAGAGCTCAGATGTGCAGATTTACATTGGTAACATTCCTTTTATGGTATAAACTAAGAAAGATTATCAATAGGTTAAGAAAGATCATCAACAGGCTAAGCTCTCTTAAGCCTGGTCCAAGCACTGGATGCATGCTTTGCCATGCTACACATGGGCCAGATACTTTAGGCCCAATGATTAAATTGATGGCCAGGACCCATGAGCAGCTAAAGGTCTGGCCCGGCCTGCCCTGAGTTTGAACAATTCGGGCACTGCAATAGGCTATACACAAAGCCTGGCTAGGCCCAAGCTCAAAATGTAATTTTACCAGACTTCCTAAGTTTAGGGGCACCGAAAAGAATCAATAGCACCTTCAATAAGCAGGTCCCAAATTACAAAGGATCGAGTTGGTGATGGCATTGGAATTTGGAACCATGTATCAGCAAGTTTCTAAAACACAATGACGCATGGAACAAATAAAAAATAACATGGAAAGCTCATCAAATGAAACATTTTCCCATAAGAGATATGATAATAAATAAAAATCAGGCAGATACCTTGACCACAACTCAAGACCAGGAGATTTACATCCAGGATTGCATTAAAGCTAAAAATGGGTCAAAACAGAAAATCTCTTTTTGGTTCAGGCTAGATTCTCTCACAGTAAGAATTTAAGAACACAAAGAAGAGGTGAGGAAGCAACATATCAAGAGAATTGCCTTCCTGTCCTCATTTCATGAATGACCCCCAAAACTCAACATGCTTCCACATGTGAAGTTTGAAGTTCCCAATAAACAGTATGATCAAGAATTGTATAGTTCCTCTTATCATGCAAACAGAAAGCAAAAGTAGTATACAGGAAAGTAATACAGATAACAAAAAAAAAAGGTCTCTGGACTTTAAAAAAAAATGTCCAATACCTCACTCATCTGCCAATAATTATAAAATAAGGTCAACTTGCATTGGACAAGCTCATATACAGATGTTTTACTTCGCATAACATCTCCTTTTAGCACAGCCTGAAGGAAAAAAAAAAGAGCAAAGTCAGGAACAATTTGTCAAACACATACTGACAGGCGGAATCCTATTGGATTTTGTGCACTGAACAAAACTCAGAGAAGATAAACAAACAACATGATCTGAAAAACAACCGAGAGTTCAACTAGCATGACAACCACTTGTCCCCGATGACCAATTTCAAATGGGACATGCAACATGCTGTGTGGTCCACTGGCTCCATCATTTGCCATCTTATCTAAGAAAATGAGATAGAGGGTTGAAATAAAACCAGCGAAAGGCGCATACAAATACAATCACCTTAGATATAGGACAACTACTAACTTCTCATGTGTTTGATTTTTGCTAGATGCCTAATCCACAAACTTCATTACATCCAAAAATAAAAATGGAGAGACCAAGATACCACATAACCCATTTAAATATGATCATTAGGCTGTCCTGGAAAGGTTGTCACGATACCACCTTTTCCAAATGAAGAATCTGTGAAAGACGTAGGTGGCACTTACTGGCTTCATAAATAAGGATGCAGCTATTGGTTAGGCAGCTCTAATTACAGGAGCAGGTCACCAAACTGACTTTGTGAGTATCCACTAGTTTGGGTCCTGCCTGAATTGGTAATGTAATGACCGACAAAACATAGCCAATTGGCTTGACAAAGCTTCTAGGAAATTGATTCTTCAACAACCAACACCGCCCCACCTGCCTCTCCTCCTTTTTCACATATGAAATGCATTTCATGGATTAAATATGTACTGTGAAGCATGAATAGAACACTAGGTGAACCAGAGACCTGTCCTGAAAAATACTGAGTGTAGGGTACTATACCCAACAAACCTGAATACTATGAAGATGGAACCAAGTAAGACCAAACACTGTAAAAATATAATATATTACTGTAATAATATCCTAGATCATTAAACTATATTTATCTAAAATCTATACACTATCCATCTAGGTTATAGCCATGGACATATCTCATAGCCGATTAAGTGTAATTGAATTTTCATCCAGTGATTAGGACGAAGACCCGGACCCAACTAATACAGACTTAGGTCCAGGTCAGCTGGATCCAACCCATTTATGGCCCTAAATCCAAAATCTTTTTAGCCTATAAAACTTAATCACTGGTATCATAAGTTGCTAGGCATGTATCCACCTATCAACAAAATTTTAAGTTTGGCATAAATGTGGTGTCAAAACATGTCTAACAGTAACTGAGAGGACAAGCATTGAACATTAGTGGAAAATGTTCCTCTCTTCTGAAAGTTGAAAAAAATGAAACAAGAAAGATCGATCCACACTAGGAAGAAAGGCCCAATAATAGCATCTAAGTCAGGTGGGCCCGTCCCAGACCACCAGTTTCATTTTGGGTTTGGGTTGACTTTTTAGACGAGTGGGCTAACAGTTGTTCCCAAAAGGATGAAGAGATGGCCTACCCTAGACTGACATATCCAACAACAATGTCTTATCGGTTTCTAAAGGGCTACCCTACAGCATGACTCTCGGGCCCATGACCTAGATCTGGGACTAAATATCTGTCCCAACGACTAATGGGTTGGAATTGGAAAAACTTCAGCCTGACCTGGCCCATTTGCAAAAGGGACATTCCAAGAATGGGCATGCATCGAGCCAATCCACACCATCCACATTGTGGACTTAGTTAAGGATGGGCGATAACCTTTCCCAAAACAAAACAAAAAAGAAGATGGACAACACAGAACAACTTAAAATCATGCAGTCATTTGATCCTAACCATCCAATTGGTCATCATCAAATGTACAGATAAAAAGAAAATCAGCAGCAACTAAATCTAATGTTCGTGTGATTTGGTAAGAATCATCTCAGCATGATTTATAAGCTTATAATAACCCCATATTTCATCCAGAACAAGGCACAAGATTCGGATGGTATCGATTGGCACACAACACACTTCATATGTAACTTGTGGTACATCAGTTGAACAAATTTGCATTGGGGAAGATGAAAATGGGAGTCCACAATTTACCACTAAATTGTTCTATATTTTTATTATTGATGGTTCCTAAATTGTTAATTTTCATCTGAACCTTGTAGGGTTGCAATAAATTGCAATATTCAATGGTTAATCTTCCAATACTTCTGCCTTCACATTTAAAGAGTCACATTATGACAACATTAAGAAAATATCTATTGTTAAAGAATATTGTGAATGCATACTCAACCCTTTCAGTGTTTACTTCATAATCACAATAACACCATATCCTCCAAACATCTCCATTTTCAAATTTTCCTCCAATCAATCAAGAATTAGGACCCAGAACAAACCACATCTTCCAAATTGTTGAGTGTTCCACTAAATTTCACCTCAATTAAAGCTACTAAAAAATGATCTGCCCTTTGTGAAGGAAAACTCTATTGTAACTTTACAAAACTAACTACAGCATATGCAATAGCATTCCAAGCAAGCATAACATAGATCATTGCCCATACACAGAATCCCAATTATGCATTTTACGCAATCATCAAAAGAACAAAACATGGCACAATGATCAAACAAACAGAAAACTACAGTAACAAAACTCACAACGAATCATCACATCATCAAAACAAATCCACCTTGACAGCCTCTGGAAGCTCCTTCACTCCACGGTTCGCATACCGCTCATCCAACAGCAACAGCCTCGTTGAACCTCTCCACCTTCCCCCCTTAAAATCATCCCCGAGCAATCCACTCAAATCCTCTTCATCGCTCTCCTCTCCAACAACTTCCACAGCCACAAAATCATTCTTCCCAATTCTCTTCATCTCCTCCTCACCCTCTCCCTCCACAGTATTCTTCTTCTTCTTCTTCTTCTTACTATCTGACTTCTTTGGCCGCGATATCTTAGCAAGGTTCCTGAATTTCAAGAAACCCCTGCTATTAAACGATTTCATGAGCTTCTCTCTGTACAGAACAGGGCTCAAACGCCTGCTTTCCACACCACCTTCATCCAATTTCCCGCCAATTCGCCGATGAACAGCTTCAAGCACATCATCTTCATCGCCCCCATTGCTCAAAGGCAAGATCTTTCTGGATTCCGCGTCGATTTCATCGCCGGGAACTCTAGCAATGTTGCGAACGCGGGGCCAGTTCAGGAGGTGGCCTCGGAGGCGGCTTTCGAGGGCGAAGCACTGGTCGGCGGGGACGCGGAGTGCGGCGATATCGAAGGCGCGAGAGAAGCTGTTTCTGTCGAATAGTGGAAGGTGGGGTTCGTTTTCGGAGGAGAGATTTGGAGGGGGAGGAGAGGGTTTGAGGCCTTTGTGGAGAGAGGGTCCGTAGATGGGATTTGGGGGTTCTAGGGTTAGGGTTTTGGGAGGGTTTAGGGTAGAGAAGAGGGGGAGGAGAGAAGAAGAAGAAGAAGAAGACGAAGAGAGTCTGAATTGGAAGAAAGGGTTTGGAGAGAGGAAGGGTTGGGATCGGAAGAAGGCGATATTGAGGTTTAAAGTCATAATAAGATTGCAGAAGAAAGGGTTTTTTCTCTTTGGATGCGGCGGCGGCGGAGGAGGACGAGGAGGAGGAGGAGGAGGATAAATGATGAACTCAGCTCCGGGAAGAACACAACTTGGGAGTTTTGGATACTGTATGAGGATATAAACCTTGATTCCTGAAAATCCATTGTGGGGCCACACAGAGATCATCCAAATCGTTGAATCAAATTTCATCCCCACTATTGATATGTGCTCAAGTTTCCCCTTAAAAGGAGTGGATCCCACCGTCCGATCGGCTAGTACGATAGAAATGTGATTAACACTACATTAGCAGTGACCGACATTGTTTCTGTGGATAATCACATCGGTAATTGAGTTCAATCGGACGGTGAGATGCAATCAGTTGATGGGGGATGGGGTTCGAAATTCAGCTCAAATGTAAGACTCACAATGAAGTTTCAGAATAGTGTTGGATGGTTTCTGTGTGGGCTGCTTCTACCGAAACCGATGTTGTATGTAATCCTTTGGTAATAGCGCCAATCAGGAAGGGTCTTAACCCCCTTCTCTCCGACATAAGCAGCGTCTCAGCCTTTGTCGAGGTGGGACTGGTCCCGGTAGAAGTACCGACCATGTCCTACCGAACTCGGTCTCACGCTGGCATCCCAGTCCGATCTCGGGTATAGCTGACCCCGGCGTCTTCTCCAGTTCGGCCCCTCTGCCGAGGTGAACACCGGGCCTCCAGTTCCCATTATGAGATGGGACGGGTACTTTGTAGGAAGTCCCTGTCAGGTAGGGCGGCCGCCGGCCAAGGATAAGGGCTCGTTCTTATCAACAGATCACATCCACATTTATGTGAGGGATTTGAGGGGAGGTTTGATGGGACAAGTATCCTCACCTACCCCCACTAAAGATCCCAGGTGTGGGCTGATGGGACAAGTATCCTCACCTACCTCCACTATGGAACCTTCCACTCTCCTCTATATATGCCTGCATGAAGAGTCATGAACAGGTACATGCAATATACAGCCTGCTCTGTTATTCTGCTAACATCCTCTTCTTCCCCATTTCACCCTAGTTCAGTGACAGCACTAACTCAGGCGTCGGAGTGCCTTTGGCTGACAGCAGCCTCGGGCCCTGACTGCTGTTTTCTCTTCCCTTTCAGGTTTCAGATCAGCAGAGACACTTGTTCAAGCTAAACAACCTCTCCGTAAACCCTCATCATCAGTTAACCCCAAGTCCGTAATAATTAGGCACGCACAATTTGGCGCCGTCTGTGGGAAACGATCTGAGAATTCCACATTTCCATCCTAACAGCTATGCCTCCTAAGGCTCAGAAGGGAAAGAGCGTTGCTAGACCGTCTGGGTCTAAGCAACCAGAAACATTCCTGCCTCTCATGCCACCTCCACTAGTGACAGATCAGGCAGGAGCGTTGGTGACAAGTTCGCGAAGAGATACCAGGCAAGCACCACCTAACCCTCCTCCGAGGGGAGTGGGAGGAGAACCTGGTATGCGGAGTGTAGGTTCACCCGTTACGGTGACACACTCATCGTCAAGAGGAGCAGCAGCGTCTTCTCGGCGCGATCCTGTATTAGAGCGGGCTCGGATGAATACCTCTCGGGCGGAACGTCCGCGCCTGGAAGTTGTTCTCAACGCGCCGCCTCGAAAGGACGTTCCTCCTCAGGAACGGCCCTTACGAAGTGGGGCTCCTGTGCAGTCTCCTCCTCCTCGGTCTTCTCACGGGGACCACATGGAAGAGGATCACGTCCACCTCGGCGATGAAGGTGACGACGACATGGTCCTGGAGGACGATGTTGAGGCCCAAGCCGAGGCCATCAAGGCCCAAAACCTCATCATCGAAGAGCAAAAAGGGCAGATCCTCCAGCTTCAGCGGCAGCTTGAGACGAAGAGCCAAGTCCAGCCCGAAGCCTCTCACACCCCTCCACCTAAGCAACGAGCTCGTCTCGGTCTTCGGGGTCGACCAGACCTAAGGGATCAGCTGAATGAAAGGCGCACCCGAGCTCGAGAAGAGGGCTCGAGTAACACTCATGCCAGTGCTGACCAGCGCCAGCACCATAAACAAAGGCGGGAGATCAGGGCCGACCCCGAGATGGCTGACTACATCGATCAGCAGATTAAGCTGGCCGTACAGCAGAGCCTGGAGCAGGCCGGCCTCTCCCGAGGTCGGTTAACTACCAAACGCGGTGACATCCATGGTACCTCTCCATTTTCTCGGGAAATCAGGGATCATCCCCTTCCTGACAAGTTTAGCGTCCCACGTTTCAATCTTTATGACGGGACGTCGGACCCCGAGGCTCATCTTCGGCACTTTACCCAGAAGATGACGGTATTTAGCGGGGACGGCGACCTTGACTGCAAGGTTTTCTCCTCCAGCTTGGGCGACCTCCCACTTCGGTGGTTCTGTGCACTCCCCGAGGGATCGATTTCGAGCTGGCCACAGCTCCGGAACTCCTTTATCGAAAAATTTCAAGCCCACCGGGTCATTCCGAAGACTGACGCCGACCTGATCTCAATCAAGATGAGGCCGACCGAGACCCTTACTCAGTTCGCCAAACGATTCTGGACCATCTACAGCGTGATTGAAAATTCCAACGACGACGTAGCCATCACTGCCTTCCAACAAGCTTTGCTTCCGGGCAATGAGCTTCGGCAGAAATTGGTACGTCATCCTGCACCTTCAGTGAAGGCTCTGATGGTCCGGGTGAACCAGTACGTTGAGCAGGAAGAAGACGACATCCGAGCTCGGGAGAGCCATAATCTCTGGCCAGAAAGCCGACCGGACGGCCGTCCCACGAGAAGAGAGAGGAGGCTTGCTAAGAAAGAGGTGGATCGGAGTAGAGAGCCATCCAGCTCGGCAGTGCGCCCTGCCCCCACCTCGGGAGGCAGCGCGAGGCCGAAACCAAGTGGCGCCTCTTATAGAGCCGTCAATACCATCTTCAAAGAGCCTATCTACAAGCTCCTCGGCAAAATCCAGGCCCAGCCCTTCTTCAAATGGCCCCAGCCAATGAGGGGTGACGTCTCCTCCCGAGATCAGAGCAAGTTCTGTGCCTACCACAAAGATAGAGGACACAGAACCGAGGACTGCTATGCCTTCAAGGCGCACCTTGAAAAGCTCGTAAAAGATGGGCATCTAAGAGACCATGTCAGGGAAGAAGGCAGAGTGAACAACGCTCAGCAACGCCTCCCCGATGACCAAGGCCGCGGTGAGCCTGCAGGGACCATCGACGTCATTCACTTGGCTCCTGCCCCCAGGGGAAGTGACCGAGCCCGTGCCGATGCCAGGAAAGCCCAGCACAGCAAGCATGTGATGACGGCCGAGTTCGGTCCCTCGGCAAAGAAAGCACGTGTGGAGAGGCCAAAAATTTGGTTCTCTGATAAAGACTTGGCCGGGGTCCAGCTACCCCACAATGATCCTCTTCTTCTGACTATGAGGTTACACAACTTCGATGTCAAAAGGATCCTAGTGGACCCTGGAAGCTCCTCGGAAATCCTCTATTTGGATTGCTTCAGAAAGATGGGCCTGAAAGAGGAGGACCTGCAGGAAGCCCGCACCCCCCTGGTGGGTTTCAGCTCCAAGACGGTGTATCCCAAAGGGAAAATTTCCCTCAAGGTCGAGGTCGGAGGAGCTTCTACAAAGGTAGACTTCCTGGTGGTGGATGCACAATCTCCATACAATGCCATCATGGGGAGAACCTGGCTCCATAACCTCGACCCATCACCAGAAGCTCAAGTTTCCTTTACAGAACAAGGATGGGAGTTTCGAAGTTATCATAGTCCGCGGCGACCAAGACATGGCCAAAGAATGCCTCTTGGCCGTGGTCCCCGGAGATACGCAGCCACAGCAAGTCCACATGACCGAGCTGGAAGCTGAGCTCGACGCTGTGGGACGAACTCCCGAACAGAAGAGCATTGAGGACCTCACCCAGGTCGGGATCGATACCAGCGATCCAGAAAGGTTCTTCCTGCTCGGTAGCCAACTCGCTGACGAGGAGAGGGCCAGGATGCTCGACTTCCTGTTACAAAATAGGGAGGTCTTCGCCTGGACCCCATATGAAATGTCCGGCGTCAGCCCCGAGGTCATAAGCCACAAGCTGAATGTGGATCCCCGACATAAACCTGTTGTCCAAAAGATTCGCAGGACGGGCGCCCAACAGGCAGAGGCTGTGACCAAGGAGGTCGACAAATTACTGGACGCTGAGGCTATCCGCGAAGTCCAGTACCCTGTTTGGTTGGCCAACACAGTTGTGGTAAAAAAGAAGGATGGCAGCTGGAGGGTCTGTGTAGACTTCACCGACCTCAACAAAGCCTGTCCCAAAGACAGCTTTCCTCTACCAAAGATAGACCAGCTGATCGACGCCACTGCCGGCCACGAGAGGATGAGTTTCCTCGATGCTTACCGAGGTTACCATCAAATTCCAATGCACGAGCCTGATCAAGAAAAAACCGCGTTCATAACACCCAGGGGCACCTACTGCTACAAAGTAATGCCCTTCGGGTTAAAAAACGCCGGTGCCACTTACCAGAGGCTGGTAACCAAGATGTTTCAAGACCAGCTCGGCAGGACGATCGAGGTCTATATTGATGATATGGTCGTTAAGTCTAAGCGGTCACAGGACCACTTGACTGACTTACGTCAAACCTTCTCCATCCTCAAGAAATACCAGCTCAAGTTGAACGCCTCCAAATGTGCATTTGGCGTCGGCTCGGGCAAGTTCCTTGGCAGCCTGGTTACGAGGCGAGGAATCGAGGCTAATCCCGATCAGATCTCGGCACTCAGAGCCCTGCAGAGTCCGAACTCGATAAAACAGGTTCAGAGACTTACCGGGATGGCGGCAGCACTGAACCGCTTCATCAGCCGAGCTTCGGATAAATGCCTTCCCTTCTTTCAGCTCTTGAAAAAGAGCTCCGGGTTCAAATGGACCCCGGAATGCGAAAGCGCTCTCCAGGAGCTCAAAGTGTACCTTTCCTCCCCTCCTCTGCTTTCCACCCCAGTGCGGGGTGAGATCTTATATTTATATCTGGCAGTTTCGGACCATGCGGTGAGCTCTGTGCTCGTAAGAGAAGATGACAGGCAGCAGAGACCCATCTATTATACAAGCAAAATCTTGCTCGATGCCGAAACGAGATACTTGCCATTGGAAAAGCTCGCGTTAGCACTCGTTAGTGCTTCGCGGAAGCTCTCCCACTACTTCCTGACATATTCTATCGTGGTTGTGACCGAACACCCACTCAAGTCCCTCTTCAGGAGAGCAGACTTTTCCGGACGAGTGTCTAAATGGGCTGTCGAACTCGGGCAATACGATATCCAGTATCAGCCCAGAACGGCCATCAAAGCCCAAGTCCTGGCAGACTTTATTGTGGAATTCACTTCTCCTAGTTCGGCACCAAGTCATCTCGACACCGAACTGGGGGGCGAGGAGGCAAGGACTTCGGCAGAGACCGAGCAGGATCGGTCCTGGAAACAGTTCCTCGACTCATCTTGGAAAGTCTTCGTCGATGGGTCCTCCACCTCCAAACGGGCTGGTGCTGGCATAGTCCTTCAATCTCCGGAGGGTCTTGTCATTGAGCAAGCCCTGACTCTTGACTTCAAAGCTTCTAACAATGAAGCTGAGTATGAAGCATTAATTGCAGGGCTGGGCAGTGCAAAAACCCTGGGGGCACAACAACTGGTGATCTTCAGCGACTCACAGCTGGTCACAAGCCAACTAAATGGAGATTACCAGGCCCGAGATGACAGGATGGCAGCCTACCTGGCCTACACCCAGCAACGCCTATCTCAGTTCCAAAAGGCTGAAGTCAGGCAAATAGGCAGAGACTCCAACTCTCACGCCGATGCCCTAG
Source organism: Umbellularia californica (assembly GCA_028538565.1). Classification (NCBI taxonomy): domain Eukaryota; kingdom Viridiplantae; phylum Streptophyta; class Magnoliopsida; order Laurales; family Lauraceae; genus Umbellularia; species Umbellularia californica. The sequence continues at coordinate 73,843,458 of JAPQWN010000006.1, read as the reverse complement.
CAAATCTAGCCTCTGCTGTCGAGGCAGGAAGAAAAAGAACTGTCGAAGTGGAAGCACTGGATAGACCGAGCATACAACTTCAACCGCCTCGACAGATTTTGTGCACTGACCTCGGTCCAAGCTGGATGGATGAACTTATCTCCTACCTCAAGAATGACCAGCTGCCCGAGGACAAGGGCCAAGCCCACAAAATCAGGCTAAAGGCAGCCCGATTTTGGCTCTCTCCAGATGATAAACTCTACAAGAAGTCCTACAATGGCCCTTACCTCCAGTGCGTTCATCCTAGTAAAGTCGAAGATTTCCTTTATGAAATCCATGAAGGGATCTGCGGCAGCCACATCGGAGGTCGGTCACTCGCCTACCGAGCTATTAGCCAGGGGTACTGGTGGCCCTATATGCAGAAGGATGCACAGGTCTACGCCAGGAAATGTGAGAAGTGCCAGAAGTTCTCGCACTCTCTCCATCAGCCAGCACATGACCTGAGCCCCCTTTCCAGCCCCTGGCCCTTCGCCCAATGGGGACTGGACCTCGTGGGACCACTCCACCGAGCTCCAGGGAATAAAAGATGGTTGATCGTAGCAACTGACTACTTCACCAAGTGGATAGAAGCCGAAGCACTCTCCTCCATCACTGAGAAGGATACCAAAAACTTCGTGTGGAGAAGTATTGTGACTAGATTCGGAGTACCTCGAACCTTGGTCACGGACAACGGGACCCAGTTCGACTCCAATTTCTTCAGAAGCTTCTGTCAAGACCTTGGCATCAGGAACTACTACTCTACCCCGGCCTACCCCCAGAGCAATGGGCAGGCTGAAATTTCGAACAAGGTGGTGCTTGACGGACTCAAAAAGAGACTAGATCGAGCCAAAGGGAGATGGGTAGAGGAACTTCCAAGTGTCCTATGGGCATATAGGACTATCCCGAGGCTCTCGACCTCGGAAACTCCTTTCTCCCTAGCCTACGGAATGGAAGCTGTAATTCCACTTGAGGTCGGCCTCCCCACCCTCAGGTCGGAACTGTTCGACCGAGGCCAAAATGATGCAAACCTCGCCACAGAACTCGACTTGGCGGAGAAGCGAAGGGATGCCGCAGCCATCCGTCTCGCTTCCTACCAGCGACAGTTGGCTAGAGGGTATAATCAAAGGGTCAGAGAGCGAAAGTTCTCCCCTGGAGAATTGGTCTTGAAAAAGACTCTTCCAGCAGACAGGAATCCCAGCGAAGGAAAGTTTGCACCGAACTGGCATGGACCGTTTAAGGTGACTTCGGTTGCTGGGCAGTCTGCATATAGGCTTGAGGACATGGAGGGCAGAGAGCTGCCACGCCCATGGAATGCCACCCACCTCAAGAAATTCTATTTTTGAGATGTAATCAGATTTGGGAAGTAAATAAACTATTTCTTTTTATAGAATACGTTTACAAGCTGTCCCCTATTCTCGAAAAAATGTCCAAGTTATGGAACTCGGCATATATCTACAGCTCGGTTACGGAACCGACTTGAATTCTTTGTTCGGTTATCTTAGTTAACTACTTTGGCCTGGTCAATGGACCAGTCGAGTTCTGATTATAAACCGGACTTAGCTTTGGTCATAGGACCAAGCGCCCTCAGTTTTACTGAGATTGATGCTCGTTATGGTTGCAAAATCAATACAGCACCTCGGGTTACAACTACTACGAATTCGGTTTCTACCGAACTCGTTTACTTTGTCTTTATTTCCTATTATTTATTCTGGTCGTTAAGCCAAATGCATAAAGAAAGGAAAAAAGAGAAGAAAAATTCGCCACAAATGTTCAAAGTTGGAAGCAAAGCCAATTTCATTTCATGAATAAGAAAGGCTACAAATTTCTCAACAAAAATAAAAGCAAAATTACATCATTTTTCAGACCACAGCCCCCTCGGCGCCATCAGCAGCATCATCTTCCACGACTTCGACGGCCACTTGCCCGGCGTCGACATCCGCGTCGTGTCCGGGGGCAGGGTCTTCGGTTTCCCTGGCTGGGGCCTCACGAGCTTGGTTCGCCACGGGCTGAGGAGGAGGAAACTGAGGGATCTCTGTATATACAGGGCTGTCCTCGGGGACCCCTGCTGCCCTCAACGAGCTTGTCCATCCCAGTCTCCAGGCCTTCAGGCTGACGCTCTTGACTTGCGCGATGTACTGTTCGGTGGCTTCCGCCACCCCTTCGTCAAAAGATTTGTCAACCTCGGCCCGTAGCTTGTCGACATCAGCTCGGAGTTCAGCCTCTGCCTCCCCCCACCTTTTTTCAAGTTCGGCCGTTGCCTGAACTTGGTTTTCCAGCTCCGCTCTGACCTTATCAAGCTCGTCTCTGAGGCCCAAGACGCTCGTTTCCTGCTCGGCTGCCTTCTGCTTTATTAGGCTGAGCTCGGCCTCGAGCTCCAGTTCCCTTTTCTCGGCCCTCTCCGCCCGAGCGGTGCTCTGCTGGGCTTTGTCCGCCGACACCAGCGCCCTTTGCAGGATCTGAAGAAACAAGTGTTAAGCCGACATCAATATCAGAAGTACAAAAATCAAAGCAATGCAAAGTTCAAAGGAGAAAATTACCCTGAGGGCGTCGGCCATCTGAGCCACATCTAGCTCCACCTCGCTCCTCTTCATATGTTCTGCCATGTCTCCAGGCAGAGCACAGGCGTGCGCAAGGGCACTGACAACAGATGTGCCATCACTCAGCCGGCCGTCCGACGACAGCGACTGGCCATCCTCCAGCAGGAAGCTGGGGTTCCAGATCGGAGGGCCGAGCAGCGGCGACTGCTGAGAGGCAGGGTTGGGCTCGTCCCCCACTGGGTCCGCAACCCTGGGCCTTTTCTCCAGCCGAACCGAATCCCGACGAGATTTGGTGGAGCGCTCGGTCGCTGCTGAAGGCTGAGGAGATTGAACTGGGGGAGAGACGACCGTATCCTCCAGGTTCGGAGGGAGAACGGCCCCCGAGGTGGGCGAGTCTCCGAAGATGACTTCGTCAAGACTAACAAGGGCCGCGCGACGTCTTCCCATCTCGGCCTCTTCGTCCGATTCAGAAGATGGGAGAATCACAAGTTCCTCTTGCCGAACCCCCTCGGACTCACCCTCCGGCTCACTTTCCTCCTCGGAGTCGGTCTCTGTTGCGGTCTGGACCTGCGACGGACCGGCTTCGGCTGAAGCGCTAGAAGGTATGGCCTCGCGAGGTACTTGCGCAGGCCCTGCTGCTGGAGCTGTTTGCTCCTCGGCTTCGGCTAGAGTTAGGACTTGCTCCCCCCTGAGGTTCTCGTGCCGTCTTCTTATGAAAGATCGGTACACGGGTTCGTACCCAAGAAGGGCTGAGGCAGATCGGGTCCGGTGACCCTTGTAGCTATAAATCCTTTTCAACCAGCCGACGTTTCGTCGCCACCCGGAGTTCCTCCTCTGCCGTTTCCTCTCCGCGTGACCTGCACGACAAGCAATTAGACATCAGTTCGGCAGAATGAAACTACATCAGAAGTTCAGAAATTGAGATATTTACTCGGTGGTTCTCCGAGACGACCGGGTACGTGGTTCACCCTGGGCTCTCCGGGGGCATACTCCCAGTTCCCGGTGACGTAAAGGCAGTCCTCCCCGGCGTATTTTGTGTTGTCTTCGAGCTCGTTGATTATGGGAATCTCCTTCGGTCGAACTCGCAAGTAGTATGCGTCGTCCTTTGGAGATCGACACAGGTTATACACATCCTCAATGTCTTCGACGCCAAGGTTGGTTCCCAATATCCTATTCAGTTCGGCTATACCCATGATTATCTTAAAACCATTGGGCATTAGTTGGCACGGGGTAAGGTTCCACCTCCTGAGGCAAGCTCTCAGGAGGGGATGGACTGGGAATCTCACTCCGCCCTCGATTATGGCTACTAGAGGGAATGGCATCCATCCCTCTACAAGCACCCGTGGTCGGCTTCGGTCACCATCCCCATCCGCCCTAATCTGGACGTTCTCTGGTATCTGGTATTGTTTCCTAAGCTCGGCTAGGGCAAGCTCTGTGTCTATCCAATGTCTAAAAACCCCCATCTTCCCTAGCCTAGACCGGAATACTGGTGACGGTGACGGAGAAGAAAGACAGTAGACACCCCCAAAAAACAGAAAAAGAACCCAGAAAAGGAAAAATGTCAGAGGCAGAAGGGAACTCACTAAGACACAGGGCCGGAAAGAATGTAGAGAACAGAAAACTCTAAACTTCAGGAGACGAACGGAAGGGCTTCTCGGACGATGAGGCTCCAGGCAACTCAGGCGAAAGCTCCAAGCACAGTGACAGCGAAAGTGGTCCTCCTTCGAGGACCGGGGTTTTTATACAGGGATGGAGATCTCTTCGTATCCCGAAAAGCATGTGCAGACACCGCCTCGAGCATGCCACCCGTCTCCTCGATAAGACGCAATGGCCATCAGGGACCTGACACATGGCGGCGTCACAGCGCCCTCATGATGATATGGTTGGGGCTATTAAAACCGCCTCCAGACAGCCTGGCGCTATTAAAAGCGCCTCGGAAAGCGAAGCGGTACCCCACGCCTGTAAACTGCAGGATCGGTTTCGGAAAGTCCATCCTATCACTCCTAACCCAGTGGTCTCTTTGACCCCCCGAAGTCAGGAGCAGGGGGCAATTGTGTGGGCTGCTTCTACCGAAACCGATGTTGTATGTAATCCTTTGGTAATAGCGCCAATCAGGAAGGGTCTTAACCCCCTTCTCTCCGACATAAGCAGCGTCTCAGCCTTTGTCGAGGTGGGACTGGTCCCGGTAGAAGTACCGACCATGTCCTACCGAACTCGGTCTCACGCTGGCATCCCAGTCCGATCTCGGGTATAGCTGACCCCGGCGTCTTCTCCAGTTCGGCCCCTCTGCCGAGGTGAACACCGGGCCTCCAGTTCCCATTATGAGATGGGACGGGTACTTTGTAGGAAGTCCCTGTCAGGTAGGGCGGCCGCCGGCCAAGGATAAGGGCTCGTTCTTATCAACAGATCACATCCACATTTATGTGAGGGATTTGAGGGGAGGTTTGATGGGACAAGTATCCTCACCTACCCCCACTAAAGATCCCAGGTGTGGGCTGATGGGACAAGTATCCTCACCTACCTCCACTATGGAACCTTCCACTCTCCTCTATATATGCCTGCATGAAGAGTCATGAACAGGTACATGCAATATACAGCCTGCTCTGTTATTCTGCTAACATCCTCTTCTTCCCCATTTCACCCTAGTTCAGTGACAGCACTAACTCAGGCGTCGGAGTGCCTTTGGCTGACAGCAGCCTCGGGCCCTGACTGCTGTTTTCTCTTCCCTTTCAGGTTTCAGATCAGCAGAGACACTTGTTCAAGCTAAACAACCTCTCCGTAAACCCTCATCATCAGTTAACCCCAAGTCCGTAATAATTAGGCACGCACAGTTTCCATGCAGTGACGAAGGATTTGGACTCCACTTTGAGCATTGTGATATCATAGAGGGGAACTAATGGGCCTGTTTGTTTGACAGAGTGGAGTAGAGGAGGAAAGGAATAGATGAGAGTGGAACGGTTGAAAATTGGGATTTTGAGTTTTAGACCTGACATTCGACTGTCAACATTTGAAGTTTAAATGATAACTTTTCTAAAGTGGTTTCTGTGATGTCCTAGTGTGGTGAGATATCACGCTATGCAATATCCAACTACATCCATAGGATATGACACAATTTACCCTTCATTCCTAACTTTTAAACCCTTTCTTCTTATATAAAGGGCTCGGCAGATCAATATATGCCGTGATAAGTTTTCCCTTGTAATCTTAGAGCTGCAGAAAACCGGAAAATGCCGCTTTTCCGCAGGTTCCATCTGCGGAAAACCAGAAAATTCTCTGCTTTTCCACTGTTCCCATATGTGGAAAAGTTGCGTTGTATGGGGTTTTACTAAAAAACAGTCTTTCATGGTAATATATGAGCATATGATTAATAAATAAATAGCATAACATGAAACTAGTTAATAATTAGTGAATGAAATGCGATCACAAGGGTGGGGACCACTCACGATAGGTCCTACGGCAATAAATCAATATCATCTGGGTTTTTTAGATTGGCTCCTTACAATGTGAGAGGTTAGGTTTTATCGTGTATTTCGTATAGCCTCATAGAAGTGGTTGGATCTTCATCTTTTAAGTGTCTACAAATATTGAAAAAAATTAATGGTTAATGCAAAATATCCAACAATCCTTAATCTAATTCAGATCCTCTTATCTTAAACTTTGTCCATCTAAAGGGGGATCCGCTGAATTTAACTGGGTCCGTGTGATGAACCGTACTTATGCATTGTGCAAAAATGCATATGAGAAAAGCATCCCCATTTAGGGCACGTTTGTGTACACACCATTTCCGCGGAAAGAAGAAATTGCCACGTCAGCAAATTCCATAGAAATAAAAACCTCGGAAAAGGATTTCCATAGAATTTAGATTTTCATGTTTGGTGCAAAAAGAGTTTCCTCATTGAATTGGTGCTAATGTTGTTTGGTGCGGCTATGGATTCCTTATAGAAAATCAAAATTTCTTATTTTGTGATATAATTTTTTGAAGAAAAATAACATAACATGTATATTATTTATTCAACATTAAATAATAATTTATATAAAGAAATAAAAAATGAATGAGTTGTAGGGTTTTTGGGTTGAAATGGACAAGAGTGAGGAAAAGATTGAGAAGTTTTCCAAGGAAATCCATTTCCCATACCCTCCCATAGGAAACTCATTTCCACCATTATCAAGGAAAATGCTGACGAGGCAGGAAAGCATTTCCGTGGAATTATTCCGCACCAAACACCGGAAAAATGGGTTTTCCGCGGAAAACCTTCCATTTTTCCGCGGAAAAGTGTTACACAAACATGCCCTTAAGGAATGTGCCCATTTTCTTAAGTCCGGATTATCAAGAAGCCTGATCTGGTTTATTAGCTAGGGTTCAAACATCATTCCAACCTGAGTAGGGCAGCAGTGAGACAAGGCTTTGTTGTGCTAAAAGTCAGTGCCATTATTAAGTATGAACTCTATAAGCATCTGTCTATGTTCACTTGCAGCAAAATTCGGAGAACATTTTGAATACAAGCCCACTTTCATGGGGTGTGGAAAAACATACCATATCTTCCGGGAGCCTCACCATCTATGACCATAATAGTATGCTAGATGACAATATCAAGTTGTATTATGGGCATTAGTGTATTGCATATCCGAGTCTGCAGACTTGGGATGGTGAATAGAGGTTGTCCTCTCTTGAAAAGAGTTTTTAAGACTTGAGAGCTACTGTTCATATTGTGAGTCTCATTCCTAGAATTTGCGCGTTTAATTATCTTGTAAGCCTCAATTATCCATCCAACTAAACTGAGAGGTTGGAACAGAGTGCTAGGTACAGGTTTTCATTTATTCTTCATTTCACTAACTTATTAGTCCTCATGTATGCAGATTGTTGTTTATAAACACCAAAGGGCAAAGTGCTAAGGTGTAAGTTTGTCGAGATTCACATGGAATGTGATTTTCTTGGAGCCTGGCATTGTTTATCTTTCGGGAGGTCAAATAAATCCCATGAGAAAGTGTTCTCAGCTGTCAGGATTCCACGTTAATCATGTGAATCATGATATAGACAAGTGAAGTCCCTACTGCCTTCTTTTCTGATTGATAGTGGAGCATCTGATTGATAGAGGATTGGGGGCCTTTTTGTTCCTTTTGGGCTTTCGGATGCTGAGAATGCACAACGACATGTCATGTGCTCGCCAACGCAAGCGACTAATCGGATCTTGAGGTCACATTAGGGCCCATCCGGCATCATTTGAAAATATCCTTGCATTTTTATATGCTAAACTCTAGGGACTTAGGTGGCCCGTGTTGCGTCTTTGGCTAATCCAAGCAAGACTCGAATTCTAGAAGCAGGGCCAATTTCAATTAACTAGATTCAATCCACATTCCACAAGCACAACCCACTCAATGCAAGTGGACCTACGTTAGACCTATAGGTTCTTTTAGCTATACCCAACAAAATGAGTCTGGATCCTCTGAGTGTCTCACTCTCGCTCCCTATGAGTCAGGGGAGTGAGGGGAGTGGAATCTACAAGAGGCCCATCTTTTGAAAACATCTCTCTCGATCTGTGGTTTATCCCCATGTTTTATGCTAATTAACGGCACTATTTTCTATTAGAGTAGATTTGGGGACAATCCATAAAATTGTAGGACGTTCGCTTTAATGAGCTCAGATTTTTCCTACGAAAAGAAATGGGATCATTTCAAGAAATATGCCCCACTATGCATTTAAATAGAAATCACGTATTGATCATAATTGTGCATTTTCCTAAGGACCCTATTGCAGATTGAATCCAGACCTAGAGGATTTAAGAAATTATAAAATATGTTGGCTGTCCGCTGCTTAAAACAGTGGTAAAGTAGCATATGCACCTTCTCCACTATTTATATATAGCGGTAATAAAGATGCAATTTCGATCCACGCTATTTCTCAGTCTTCTTTTTTTCTTTTTTTTTTTCTTTTTTTACTTTTTGGGACATATTCACCTTCATCTTGTCTCATTCATTGGATGGCACTTTACTCCAAAGTAGGTAAAGCCAGTGTAAGCTCAACCTGAACTTGAGCAACACTATATTGGAATTGGGCGTTACTCTTAGGGCCATGGGCTAAACCAGAGCCTAACTTAATTTTCAGCCTAGCTAGAATTTTTAGTATGAGCAAAAGTAAGTATGATTTTCAATTTAGATCGGCCTCTGCATTAATTTTATGGACATGGCTAAGGATGGCCCTAAACTTAGGCCTAATAACCAAATGGTCCGCGAATTTTACTCCAATAGGAATAGTCAATCTTATAGGGGCCAATTTCTATTAGAGAAGATTTGGGGTCTTTCCATAAAAGGGGAGGACATCCACTTTAACAAGTACATATTTTTTCTACAAAAAAATAATAAAGAAGGATTTTGGTTGATCAAATGGGCCCTACTGTTGAGTTAAATAAAAATCATGTATTGGTAGTTATGAGTTTTTTTCATATGGACCCTACAAATGATTCAACCCAAACCTGGAGCGAAACAAATGGGTAAAAGCAGATTTTCCTCCGCTATTAGCAAAGGAAAAGTTGCATATGCATTTCGCCACAGTTAACAACAATGGTTAAAGCTGCAGTTTGGATCCCCATCTCCCCACTTCATGTTGATACTATTTTTCCTTGTTTCGTTATATATGGGGACGCATGGCATTTTCTTTATGCAAACCATGCACCATCGAAGTGGGGCCCAACTAATGACCCATCCAAACGGACTAAACATAGATAACACCCTTATATTACCTGTCTGAATGGTCTTTAACATTGGATTAACGAGTAAATTTTAAAAAAAAAAAAGGTTGAAACTTGTTGGCCATTGTAAATGGATTAGGATGATTACTTGGGCCCATTTTCGTAACAGCTAGGCCCCAACCAAATGAAGAGATCCCCACCTGGACCCAACCCCAAGTGGGCCCCACAACAAGGCGTGCATCTACGCTTCGTGTGCACTAGAGAACCACCAAATAAGGATTTCTTATTTTAAGAAAGATTGTCGTTGGCCCTTACACTCGCCTAGCTTCTCTCTTTTGCGGTGCTTCGCATTGAGATGCTTTGATGCTTTCTTGTATCTATAATTAACAACTAGCATAATAACCCGTGTTCAGCACAGGTATAACCAGCATTTATGCATTATAAAAAATAGCCATAAATCATTGAAAGAAAATGAATGAATAAAAGGTTACCATTATGGGATAAGAAGGAAAGAGAATAACGGAAGAAGAAAGGGAATGATGGAGTTTTAATAGAAATGGAGATATGTAGAAGTTTCAAAAGTGGAAAAGTTGGAACGAAATGGTGATTTCGAAGGTAGTTTAAATGAGATAATTGTGGAGAAAACTGAAAAGATTCAAAATCGTAACTGACGGTTAAAATTCAACCCAAAAACCTCTTAGCTTAATATATTATAATGTTATCCTTTATTCTTTGTTAAAGAGAATCTATATATAAGCGTTTATCATGTCCACGAGAGAATCTTTGAATGCTCAGCGTTTATCATGTTCACGATAGAATCTTTGAATGCTTTTTTTTTACTGGTCGGAGATAAAACTATCAACTTCCTCACTAGTCATCTGCATTTTAACAACAAAATCAAATGGATAGTGATCAGGTGCATGCTTTGCATACTGCAGCTTGTCTTCCCTATCTCACTTTCCCCCCACCGTGGATCTTTTTCACTGGGCCAGGGTCCTATATGTAGTATAGTAATGCAAAATATTGCAATATTAAAATTGCATGTTTAAAAAAAAAAGATGGCAAACTTTTTTACTGAGAAATGTAGAAAAAATTGGATGGAAGCTCAGTTGGGTCACTGTATATTTTCTTGTACTATTGTTTGTATGGTTATTCATGGCCCGGCTCAGACCTCAAATTGAATTGATCAGGCTCCCTTCTGAGCCTGTTTCAAATCTATATTCTCTCAAGCACTCGTAACTCCTTCAAGTGCTTTTCATTACATGAGCCTCACGCACAACCACGTAAATTTTTGTGCCTTTAGAGTTTAGAGTCTGCCTCTCACACAAGTGGAAGGAGTGGAACTCCATGCAGTATAAAATTTCCTTTAACTATATCTCCCAAAACCTCTTTGGCTGGTTTGGTACTTTACTAATGCAATAAAAGTCAAATAAAGCTTTCATTTTTTAGATAAGATATCATATCAAATGCTTTTTTTTAACATAACCTTTTGATTCAACCCAGTTAGCGCATTTTTAACTAGTTGGCCCTTGTAATATTTTAAATTTTACTTCACAAACCATTCATAGTAAAACTTATACGTATTAGTAGAGGTAGTGTAAATACCTTTCAACTCACAATAGAGTCCGCCGTTTAAGAACTTGGACTGTTCAAAGTAAATGCTCTTCTCTTATATATTAATTATTTAAAGTGGGACTAGCTAACTTTTATTATATTATTAAGATTTAAAGACATTCCACTCAATGAAGAGAATTAACTTCGAGCAGTCCAAACTTTCAACAGCTGAGACCTAAGGTCCACTCCTCCCATTCACATGAAGCATGAAAGAGACAATGCATACTTACCCTTCTCATTATTTCATTTTCCAAACTTCCACTTTGCCCACCTAACACTCATCTCATTTCATATAAGCCAACTCAAATTTTATATTTTGCTTTATGCAACAATCACCAAAACTATCTCAAAAATCATAAAGAACTCTAGTGTTGGGCGAATGTGGTATCAGGCATGGGTTTGCTCCCCGTATTCAAATTAAAAGAATTAGCTGGTCCCAAATAGATGTTGAAACCGAACTCGCTAAGAACCATGTGTGTTCCGGGTGTAAGATAAACCTGCAAACTTGCTGTGAATGCTCTCAGATTTTATGAATAATAAAATAAGGGCTCCCATCCCCCTAATATAGAGCAATTCCTAGGAGCCACGACTACTACGGACTCTAACCCTCATTTCCGCCCCCAGACTTTTCCGTTCCATGTGTGTTTTTCGTGCGTGTGCATCGGAGAATCAATTAAAAAGACTCAAAATTCAAGCTTGAGAAATTTCTCTTCCTGTTTTTAATCCAATGAAAACTACAATGTACAACAACCTAATTGGGTGGGTGCAGATTAAAAGGAAAAAACTTGCCTTGGGTGTGTTTTTTCCTCTTGTCTCTCCCAAATTGACGTCTTGACTCCTAGTGTAGGCATGAACATGAATTAATACACAGAAAGACGACTCCGTCAGGGTCACGACTCACGCGTATATTTATTGTCGTCACGAGCGATTCAAACCTCTTTGATGCCGACACGACACGTCTCCGTGACGACTTTCTTTTTGCACTCCCTCTCCCCGCTAGCGCTAGCCTGCAGTTTCGTCGTTTCGTCCACGCTGCGGGGCACGAAACAGAGCCACGTGGACGTACACACGATCGCGCAGAGCCGGCCCCACAGTACCAGCACGGAGAAACTAACGACCAACAGATACAACAGAGTGGCAGGATTGTAATTTCCACGTCGCTTTTCCGGTGGAGCTGATGATTTCTGTAACGTTTCGGAAACCAACTTTTCGGACGGGATCTGAATTCGTGCCGAGACGATCGTTTCGGACTTGATCGGGGGCCCGTTCGGATCATTTCCGTCACGATGCTTCATCTGCTACGAGAGAAAGCAAAGACAAAGGATTAGAAAAAGAAAAAACCGATTCTTTCCGAAACTGACGGGTACGAAGACGTTGTAACGGTCATGGCCGAGACCGTTACGAACATGAAAAACCGTTAAAACTCAAATTCAAGTTAGAAACGGGAAATACGTACATAACAGATCAAGAAAAGATGAAAAGACTCACAGGTGGAGATTCTGAGACGACGGATCTGAGGATCCGAGAGAGATTCCAGTGACGGATCTTCGTGCGATTGCGATGGACGGTTACAGTAGCGTCTGATTTCTCAGCCGCGAGAATTTTCGGTATCAGATTGCCTCCGGCGACTGGAATGCACGTGAGAACGCGTTCCCGGGATGAGGACTTGGGATTCGCGGCGGAGACAGTTCCGTGTCGGTCGGATTCGGCCACGACGGGGCGGAAGCAGACGAAAAACCGGTTCTTGGAGCCTCTGGTCTTCATGGCTGTTTTTAGTGTTTAAGGGAGATAGAAAGAGAGAGGTTGGGTTTTAGGGTTTTTTTAGAGTGCGAGGACGGTTCGTTTGCGTTACGAATATATTGAGAGAGAGAGAGAGACACATAGGCCTGAGAAATCGAGGTGGGAGGTCGGCAACGACGCTGTTTCAGTCTTTCGCCTCTCTCTCTCTCGCTTTCTTGCATTTATAGTGGGGTAGTTAGTGCGGAAAAGGCAACGACTTTTCGTCTGAGGACGCCGTGTTTTTTTCCTTCGTCCGTCCGTCCGTCGAGGATTTGATAACAAAAGTCCTCATGCAGTCGGAGCAAATTTATAAAACTCCATCATAATGCTCAAATAAAAATAATCCCGACCATTCAAGAAAGAATCTCATCCTGCCCAATGTTAGAGGCTCGCGTTTCAGCTTTAAAAATAGTGGGACCCACCATCAAATTGAGAAGTATTAAGTTTGGATCCAGACTTGTTTCTAAATGATGGTTCCAAGAAAGAATTATATTAAATTCAACTTGAAACCTTTTTTGTTGGTTCCATGCTTAATTTCGATAAGAGGACTCGGGTCCGGTTTCAAAATCTACTACGACTGGTGCATTGGGATTTAATTTTAAAATCGGTGTTGACTTTTTTCAGATTTTTTTTCCTTAAAATAAATATATCATTCAACTTATAGTAATACAGCAAGTCTATTAATGCCTCTAAGATTTAATATAAAAATGCCCAATCATAGTTGATTTTGAGCTTATAGTTTACAATATTAGAGGCTCTTATGCCAAATTACGGGTCCACGGGTCAGAACCTCTATAGACTAGGAACTAGATCCGTTTATCAATTTGAACCTAAATTAAATTTCAAGCTTGAACCCATTTATGATTCGGAACCTTTAACAGGTTCCAAAGATGATTTTTCACTGGTTGGAACATCCAGATAATTAGAGAATTAGATATTCGTTTGCAATCCTAATCCTAATGTCTCGTTCCTTTTGAAATGAAATTTGAGAATTTAACATTGGATGGGATGAGATTCATCTTAAATAGTACAGATTTTCCCTATGTTGGAGAGGAGTATTCATTTTGAACTAAAAACTTGAGAATTTATTATTAGACGGGATGTGATTCTTCTTGAATATTCCGAATTATCTATAGGGGGGATAGAGTTTTCTAAATTTGTTAGACTAAGAAATGGTGCAGCATGTAAAAGGAATCATGCAGACATTCTCCAACTCAATCGTGGTTGTAAAAGCACCCACCAGAGTCCCCCATGAGTCAAAACAGGTCTACATCGATGATTACAATATAACGGCACCCTCCTTTGTTTCTCCGTCATTTGCTTTCTTATCTAATCAGATATTTAAATTTGGTTACTTGTTTGACCCGGTGTTTTAGAGCATCAAACAAGAAAAGCTTTTATCCATTTTTTTAACCTTTTTTTAGGACATTTGGCAGTACCTCAACAGTACATTTCATAGCCTGTTGTCTAAGCCATTTTCTCATATAAGCAGTGATCACCTTTTAACATTAAATGAGTCAACAAGACAAAAACGCCCTCTCTTTATATACTTTATACGTTACCAAACACGCACCGCTTTAAATTATTCTGTCATATATTCCGAAATCCAAGCAAGATAAAGATTCTGAAAGCGAAAATGAAGGAAACTGCAGAAAGAAGCAAAATCAACTCATCGGTGACCTCGAGCAACCGAATCCTCTTGACTTAAACTTAATTGAGTTTGACATAAGTTTATCTAAATTTTGGTTTGAATTTATCTAAGCTTAATATGAAATTATTTGACTTTGACATGCATTTATCTAAGCTTTATGTGAAGTTATCTTAGTCTATGATCAATTAAACAAGACTTTAAATGAATTTATCTGTATATTACATGGTTTTTCTGCGTTTGATTTCAATTTAATTACGTCTATAATCAATTAAACAAGATTTCAAATGAAAGTTATGTGACTTTGAAACGATTTTCTCTGAGGTTTTAATGAGTTTATATGAGTTTCTTATAAGATAATGAGTTTGGTATGAAATTAACTAGATTTCACATATTTAATTTGACTTTAAAATGTATTCAACTTGGTTTTAAAAGAGTTTTTTGAGTTTGTTGTGAATTTATGTAAGTTTTGTATGTGTTATCTGACTTTGGCATGATGTTATGTGTGTTTGGTATGAATTTTTCTAAGTTTGATATGAATTTATTTGTGTTTTTTTTTAATTAATCTGAGTTTGATATGAAATAAGTGAAATTATCTGAGTTTGCTGTGAATTTATCTAACTTTGATGGGAACTTATCTAACTTTGGCGTGAGTTTATATGAGTTTATATGAATTTATCTGTGTTTTAAATCATAGCCAGTTTTGAAAATAAGTGTTTTTTATGTGTTATCTGACTTTGGTATAATGTTATCTGACTTTGGCATGATGTTATCTATATTTGATATGAATTTTCCTAAGTTTGATATGAATTTATTTGTGTTTGCTTTGAATTAATCTGAGTTTGATACGAATTAAGTGAATTTATCTAAGTTTGCTGTAAATTTATCTAACTTTGATGGGAACTTATTTAATTTTGGCGTGAGTTCATGAGTTTATATGAATTTATCTGTGTTTGAAATCATAGCTAGTTTGAAAACAAGTTATGTCACTTCAATATGAGATTATCTAACTAGATTTGGTTTGGCATGACTATATTTAGTTTGAATTTATCTAGTTTTGATAAAAATTTATCAAAATCTAATATGAAATTATATGTGTTTGAAGTGAATTTAAATAAATTTGTTATGATTTTATTTGACTTTGCTTTGGACTGTGATGAGTTTGATATCAAATTTATCTGAGTTGTATATGTATGTGGACAGCCAAAAGCACCCAAAGGAGAGAAGATGATACCAAAAAAAAAAAAAAGCAACACCAAGCAAGCCACTCTAGGCAAAATTCCATCAATTGTCATTCCCTCCAATTTAAAACTTAAAATTTGATCAAAACTCATCTTACTACATTTAAATTGGAAAATAATCCGGGAAAGATGGTGAGTTGGAGCTAAAACCCAGATTTAAATTGCATTACCACCATTTAAATGGTTAGAAAGGCAAATGAGTTATAAAAAATTTGATGTCACATGCTTATGGACCAACGCCCATTTAAATGGTTAAAAGGGCAAATAAGTCATAAAAAATCTGATGTCACATACTTATGGATCATTGCCTGAATTAATCCCATGTGCAAGGGACTGTGGGCCTTAAACATTAATGCTGTATAATGGAGACTTTATAACACGGTGCTGAGGGATCTCTCCCTAATTTACCCTTTTTTTTTTCTCAGTGTCTTTAATCCATTTTGGACTCCTGAATCCTAACCAACTTTGGCAATTTCATTTTTAAGAGTCTTCTCATGGAAAATGACACTAGAATTCATTTTAGAATTTGCTACAGCCCCTCCCTATTTTCTGTGCCTCAGAAGGATCACTCTCTCTATTTTTTTTATATACTTATACGTTTGTTTGTTTATTTGTGTTTTCGTGTAGCGTTAACCTACCAAATTAGTTACCAATGATTGTCTTGGCACATCAATGACTGTTTTAATGTTGTGTTTTGCAGTGGGTGAGAGTTTGCGGGGCCCAATTGCCGACTAAACCCAAACTTTGGAATAAGTCATCTAAAAGAGAGGGTCTATTTGGTGTTATTAGTTTTAATGATTTAGGTTATGAAATGAATAAACAAAATAAAATCCTTGCTTTCTAACTGTAAAATGCTCTTGGATTTAACACTTGTAAAAAAAAAAATCAACGATTAGGTTTTCTTCGCTAACCTTTCATATCAAAATCTTGAGGTATTAGTAAAAGCAACATAAATATTTTTCAACACTCCTCGCCTGTTGGAACCAGTCTTCTGCACTCTTCATCGTTTCTAATAGGATTTAAACTCCATGACTAGTTTGCTTTGATGCTAAATTAAGTTTCTTTAACTAACTATTCCTATCAAAACTTTTGAGGCATTAATAGAAGCAACATAAATACTTTGTAGATGGGTAAAACAGATCGCTTGCCTAAGGGCCTGTTTGGATAAATGAGGAGTTTGTATGAAGCCTATGCAGATGCATGACAATCCAAGTATGGTACTAGGGATCACTGCAGCATACATACACTTTATTTAAAAATAATCCTAAAATAGAATCATGATTTTTCTTGAAGTTAACGTTTTCTTAATAATCTTGTGAGAGTTTTTTGATATCTTCAAATTGAAAGTAAAACACCATGAGAAAAGGCATGATAATACAGGACACTGGAAAATTTTCAAAAAAAACACGTCGAAATTAATTTTTTTTATAGAATTTCCTATTTCTTCATTTTTTTTTTTTACTGTTAAGTGGTTAATATATTTTTCTTGACATTTTCCCAATAATATCCCGATCAAAACCAAAGTTTTTGAAAATATATAAACGTTTTCACAAGATCAATAGTTGTGGTAATTGTATCAATTTAGGAGGTTGGACAAATATCAATTGAATAAGATAATTTAGTGCTTCAAGTGCATCTTTGTTTTCATTCTATCCAATCGTTGATGATACTCGAATCAGTGTCCAAGTCCAGATGAGTGCCAAAAGGTTCCTATTAATGCCCAATAGGTTCCTCTTAATCTTAAGTGGGTCTTACTATAATATTAATTATTGTTAGTGAAATACATTGAGTCGAGGGCACCTAACCTACAAGGGCCTATTTGGATAAATAAGGAGTGGAGTAGAATAAAGTGGATTTCACGTGTGAAGTGGAGTGAAGAGAAGTATGTTAAAATTAAAGTAGAGTACTTCACTTCACTCCATTTGGATGCTTATTTTGAAGTTAAGGTGGGGAGTATAATCCACTTTTACTCAAGGAAATTGAAGCATTTTGAGTTAAAGTGAAATGGAGTAATATGTCTCACAATATTACTTCATCTATTGGGCCAAACTCATCCGAACAAGGTAGAGTTGAAATTTTAGATTGTTAGGGCCCATTTAACTTCACTCTACTCTATTTTTTGGCTATCCAAACAGGCCCTAAAACATAGATAGAGCTACTTGTTTGCTTGAATTCAAAAAATCTTTGCTTGGGAGAATTTTAGAATTATATATTTAAGGTCACCTTTGGCGACCAAATTTTTAGGGAAAGATTTTTTTTTTTTTTGTCCACAAAGTCGTGGAAAACGTTTGGCAATTGTAAATTTCTAAGGACTTCTCTTAATGAAAATCCTAATTTTAAAGATTTAATTTTTACGTCTGCCTCCCTCATAGGATTTGAAAATCCCCGATTGTAGATATATGCGTTGGGTATGGCCGGCCTGAGGTATATTCAGGCTCGGCCTGACTTTGGAAACATGGGCTTGTATCCGGGCCAAGTTTGACACGGGTCATTAATGTCAAGCCATAGCCCGCCCATTTAGTCAATTGGACCGGACCAAACTAGGCTTTTTATTGGCCTTACAGACTTTGTAGCAATTGTTTAGACGAGTTATCACAAAGGCACAACAGCCATTATTCGGGCTGGGCTAGGTTTTCTATCACCTGTTCCAAACCTAGCACAAATATTAAATGGGCCGAGATGATTTGTACAGACCCGGCCAAAAGCAGTCTGGGCCCAATTGGGCCCGATCCATGAGAACCCCTAGCTAATAGTCGGGACTAGATCTAGTCTATATATATTTGGGCCTGTTTTTTCTTTAGTTTCATCCAGCCGGGCCATCTAATTGGGCCTCAGGACATGAAATTGTTCATGTGCAGAACATTAATTACCAGGCCAATAAATTGGCATGGTCCAACCCAATGTTCCAAAAGGCTCAGTCCAAATTCAATTAGAGAATGGAAATTTAAGGGTCAACCCTGAGAACAATGCTAGCAAGAGTACCCCACTGCGTCGTGATTCTAGGTAGTGACCAATACTGAGTCATAAGTCTTGGTTGTTCCCAACTATGGAGTTTTCATTGTTGAAGACTTAGAAGTCTTTGTTACAACAATGCGCGTCTGACTAAGTCTTTGCATTGGAAAAGCTAAGAAGCAATTAGCCGAATGCTTTCGAAGGTCCTTCGTATGGGAAGGGGGTCTATTTGTGCAACTGTTTATTAGGGTTGTAAATGGGTATTCGAATATCTAATTATCTAGAAGTTTTGACGGGCGAAAAACCGGATTTAGAACTTATTTTAGGTTCCAATTCATACGAATCTGGATCCGGAACTCAATTTAGGTTCCGATTGATAAATGAGTCCAGTTCCCAGTCCATATATGTTCCAACCTGTGAACCTAGGACCCAGCATATGAGTCATTGATATTACAAATTAAACCTCAAATTAACTTTTTTAAGGCATTTTTATGCATAATACTGGAGGTATAGACTTAATACATTGTTATAAGTTCAAATATGTTTATTTTAAGGAAAAAAAAATGAAGAATGAAGAGAAATTAGAATTGATTTTCAAACTAGATTTCAGTCCTTTAGGGCGGCTCATTTTCGGAATCGAATATGAGTTTTCCTATCGAAACCACGTCCAGAACTAACAAAACAAGTTTTGAGTCGAAACGGGAACCTGATGACTAGATTGATCAGATGTGGGGTACCTGATTGATCGAATCCTCTGTCCGATCGATCAGTCATCGGGAATTCTCCCGATCAGGGCTGCGCGAATTGTTTCCCTTTGAGATTAGGTTTCCCCATTTTGAGTCTTATTTGTGTTCTATTCCAGGGCATGAATTTGGGGCTATAAATTGGGTATTGCTCTAAACCCTAAGACACACATCAATTAATTCTCTCATTGATCAGAAATTATAATACCATAGGAGATATTATTTGATTCTCTATTGAGAGGTTATGCTGAAGAGAAAGCTTTAGAAGATTATTGTTGCTTATACTTTCTTGTAAAAGATAATTCATTTTGGTTGACAATGTGTGACGAGATCAAGTAAGGGAAACGGTGCACGGTGGGAAAGTCGTGGCAGTGGAAGTTGTGCAAGAACAACTATAATCCTTAGGTCAAGGTATTAATTGAGGTAAGGGAACTATGAGTATATCTTATAACTGTCCATTGGTTATTGATTTATGGATCGTGATTTTTTCTACTAGATAGGGTTTCCACGTTAAATATTGTACCTACCTTCTTGTGATGTGTGATTAGTAGATTGATTAGCTAGTTTTATATTGTTTGATTGTTTACATTCGCTGTGCATTTGTTTGATTAATTGGAATTAGCACCCATTCTAACAATTTGCGAACTTTTATGTTTCCTTTCAGAAAATTCAAATTCCCTACAACTTTTAGGACACTTTTAACTATTTCTTGGCGACTTCAATCAAGAAACATGAAAACTAAGCAGAGTCAAAGGTCCCACCATGAAAATGCGGGTATAATGATTAGCTATTTATATAAGAAAATCTGGTCCCACCATTTAAACAAGGGCATCGTGATTGGCTATTCAAGAAAGAAAATTAGTATCAATGATATTTGTCATCGAATCAAAAAACAGTTAAAGTGGTCAACAAATATAGAAACAACAACATTTGAAAGTCGGGTTATATAATTATTATAGTTGACAAACAACATTGTATGTATCATGAGATCAGTGAGCACCACCCATGTTAGATCATGAAGTTTCATAGTACTAGAGCTTTTTCCAAAACCAAACCCAACAAAAATGGACGTAACATCAAATGTAGTATCTAATCTATCATATAGTCATGGAAATGGATCCCCTGTTTGGTCTCCTTTGGACCTATCATCCTTTGGACCTATCAGGGGGTGCCACATTTGCCACATTGGAGAGATGTCACATTCCATCTCTTAAAAAAAAGCCTATCTCCGTAAGAAAATTCCTTTTCCCCATGGGGCACCCCCTAATTGGACAGGGGATCCGGATCTGTCATGGATCAGTAGGTGGCCCCACACACAAAATTTCTAGTCTACTAGATGAAAAGACCTTTTGATGATGGACATTTTACACCCAAGTCAGGTACAATTTTCCATTTTCTTTCAATATATCACCCTCACAATCCCTGTGAATTGGTACTAAAGTTCATCTTTTTGTAATTAAAAATCCAAATATTTGATATCATTATAATTGTTAAATTTTAAATCCAAATATTTTATGTCACTGTAATCGTTAAATTTTAAAGGCCAAAGATCAAGGGGTTAGGATAATATGATGGAACATTTTTTTTTTTCAAAGCCCTAAACGTGGATGAGATTTTTTTCATCAAACTGTCACTAAGAAACTGAAATAAACCTAAAAAATGGAAGAAAGGGGGAAAGTGGGGAAGAAGTACAAATATAAAAACTTTTGAAGTGAAAGGGACTAAACGGGAAGGGGAAAGTGGGGAAGAAATACAAACATAAAAACTTGCGAAATGAAAGGGACTAAAAACAAGAGAGTCCACCGAAGAAATCCCCTTCCTTTGTTCGAAAGAAAAGGACGATACAAAAACTACATGAAAAAGGCAAGAAATCTTGAAGTTCCTTCACCATGATTGTCACGCACACTAGGGATCAGTGCCATTGGAGATGAAAAATGTAATTTCTTATCGCTCATTTAAATCCCATAATGCATTTTTATCAAAAAAGAAAATTTCTTTAAAATAGGCGTAAAAATCTTCTCTCATTTAAAAAAATATATATATAAAATTTAAATATTTCAAAAGAGTATAAAAGTTTTCCATTTTTTTTTCAATTGAGTCCTCTTCATAAATTTTTTTTAAAAATGACAAAAATACTCCAATGATGGATTTTTGTCTTTTATTCTTCTTTACTCTTCATCACAAAAACATTTTCTTTTTTAGTTTTTTCCTTTTTTTCTCAACCACTACTTTTACTGTTTGACGGAGAAGGGGGGATTCGATAGTTCTTTCACAATTTACACTACAATAATATTAGAAATCTATATGTGCGTGCCTAAAAATTACGGACTTGATTTAGATAATGGTGGTACTTATGAAGATGCTATTTAACTGATTAAGAACATCACCGATGGCCTGAAACCTGAAAGGGAGAAGAAACAGAGGTTAGGGCCCCGAGCTGCTGTCAGCCAAAGGCACTCCGACGCCTGAGTTAGTGCAGTCACTGAACTAGGGTGAAGTGGGGAAGAAGGTTTTAGCAAGATAGCGCAGTGTATATTGTGTATTGCGTACCTATTCATGGTTCTTACCATGGGTAGATATAGAGGAGAGTGGAAGGTTCCATAGTGGAGGTAGGTGAGGATATTTGTCCCATCAGCCCATACCTAGGATCCTTAGTGGGGGTAGGTGAGGGTACTGTCCCATCGGATCTCTCCTCAAATCCCCCACATAAATGAAGACGTGATAGGGGCGTCCCCTTATCAGAATTCGGCGACCACCCTATCTGTCAGTGCATCCGGCAACGTAGCTATACCGTCACATAATGGGGATTCGACATTCAGTGTTCACCTCGGTCAGTGGCTGAACTGGGGAAGTCACCGAAGCCAAGAGCGCAAGCTCGGGAACTACTGCCGAGATGCGAGATAACGAAATCAGAGGAGTGTGCTCGGTACTCATACCGAGGTGGGTCTGGCTCGGTGCCAGCTGGCACTGTTGCCGAGCTAACCGAGGCCGGGCCTAAAGCAAGCCCAATTGGTACTTTTACCGAACCGGGAGTAATTTCTGGATCACGGAAATACCCCGCACAATTGCCCCCCAGCCCTGACTTCGGGAGTTCTGTAACTCTCCGAGGTTGGGGGCTGAGAGACAGGGAATTTCCTTATACCGAGCTCGTAGCTCTGGAGGTTGCTGAAGTTTGACCTTTATTGCGTTCCTCTGCTGGCCGAAGGCGCCAACGTCGCTTCGTCTGCCCGAGATAATTGATTGCAAAGGCTGCACGGAAGCGGAAGGCGTTGATGGAACGCGCTCCGAGGCGCCGTGGGGCAGCTACCGGGGTCGGCGGAACGTGGGAGTCCGTCGGGTCCGGCCCTTTCGCGCCCTGGCGGGCCTGAAGCGTGTTTCAACATTTCTTTTGTGTGGGTGTGCCAGATTTTCTATTTTACTTGGAATTGCAAGTGGTAATCCAGAGATAAACCTTCGCAAGTAAAAAGGAAATCAACTTCTTTCAAGTTTTCCATTGCACAAATATTTAAGAAAAGAGACATTTTCTTAGTTTGCCGTGAAAGGAGATTTTGTTTGGCATTTATAGCCGATTTTGGCGTTTATAGCCGATTTACAATTCTTATCAATAATAAAAGACAAGAGTTGTAATTTTTGTCTCATTAGAAAAATACAAACTACAATGAAAAGCAAGAAAAGGAAGATCTAACTTTTCAGGAGATTGTGGGGGACTCGTTCAGATTGACGGTCGCAAGCCATGTATGGGCTTCGCCATCATCCATGCAGATGAGAACAGAAGATGCTCTTGATTCGCTTGGCTTGGCTATAACCTCAGGTTTTTAGAGGACAAAGACCAAGAGAAGGTCCTATGTCCAATAAAAAGCTAAGTAGACGGGCTGAAAAGCCATGTCTAAGCCATTGGAGGCAGCGGGAGAAGGCAAGGACCTTGGGGGGGTGCCCCCCAAGGAACTTTTGTCACCTTGTAGTGGTGGCCGGTGCAGAACTTCAGCAGAGTTTTTCTCTCTTTTTCTTTCTCTGGATACGAGCTCTGGATTCTTTCCGATCGATCGATCTCGATTTTCTGATCCCGATTTTCTTCCTCTTCATTTCAATGGAATGCTCTCCTATTTATAGGCCTTTGGTAGCCATTTAGGAGGATTTATGAGCCTTAATGGCTTTAATGGGAGGAGTTACAAGATTTATTTCTCGATTTTGTAACTCCTTTTTCCTTGAATCTGATTGGCCGATGGAGATTAAGGGCTTTTAATCACCTTAATTACCATAATGGGAGGAGTTTTATGGTTTAAATGCCATGAATCAATTGACTTGTAACTCCCAAATGCTTGCTTCTGATTGGGCCGTCCAAAGAAATGAATTAATGACTGCAATAAAGCTAGTCAATTAACCACATTAATTGGTCGCCGAGCAGTCGAAGAGTCGCGGGCCGTGCCGTGTCTTCTGGAATTCTTCTGGCGATGATCATCGATGGATCTTCATGCTGATCGACATCGGATGAACATGTAACTTCAGACATTGATAGCTAAGAGCGGGCCGGTGACATCTGTCTTGTCGATTTCTCGATCGGTCGGACAGAAAGAGCACTTTTTTTGGTCGACCGGTTGGCGATCTTGGAGCGATCAATGATGATTTTGTGCTTTTGGAGGTTGACCCGTGATTTTGACGGATGTCGGAGGATATGAGTCAATTTCAAGCACTAAAAATCACATTTTCAGGAAACCACAGGGGCCAAAGTGCGCGAAACGCGAAAAAAGACGGAAAAAACGGGTCACCGGCGGAAAATCCGGTGACCCGGACTTCCATGGTCGCCGGCGACCATGGGCCGGCGACCATGGGCCATGGTCGCAGGGGCCTGCGACCCTGGGGGAATTTTCCCCTTCGGAGCCCGTTTTGCGGTTGTTTTGAGGTCTTTTTCGTCGCCGTTTTCTTCTGTATTTTTCCTGACATTTCTTCTCATTTATGGGCTTGATTTCCCTGTAGAAAACCTGATGAGAATCCTTGCATTTTTAAAGTGCAAAGTTTCCAATTTTCCGGGAAAGCCGAAGACTTTGTCGCGTAGAGCTGCTTATTTTCCGCCAGAAGCTGAAACTTGGTCAAACGATGTCGGAATGACCTGAAATTTGAGGTGGAGCCTCCTGAGCAATAAATAAGACCAACCATAGGCTTTTGTTTGAGTTTTGAAGCCGTTTGGGGTCCCGTCGATGCTTCACTTGATTTTGCTGCGGGGAAAAATGCCGAGCTTTGATATGTGGCCAAACGATGTCCGATTGACCTGAAATTTGACGGGGAGCCTATTGGAGTCATTTTGAGACGTTCCATGGGCTCCGTTTTGGATGTCATAGTCCCGGGTTGCTCCGCCGCCGGTAGGCTTGATTTTCTCTCGGAGCATCGAAACCTGGTCAAACGTTGTCGGAATGACCTGAAATTCGACGTGCAGCCTTTTGGAAGTATGTTGAAGCCACTCATGCAATTGGTTTGATGAGCGAAGGCTTCGGTGGTTCCCGCCGCCGGGAGGCTTGGTTTTGCTGCTCGAGCATTGATGGAGGGTCAAACGTTGTCGGTTTGACTTGAAATTTGGCATGGAGCCCTTTTGAGACATGCTGGAGTCATCTGTAGGCTCTGATCGAAGTTTTGACGTCTCCGATGATGTCGCCGCCGGGAGCGCCATTTTAGCTGTCGGAGAAGCGAAGTTAGGCCAAATGATTCTGAAATGGCCCGAAACTTCATGTGTACTCTTCTCTTGGCTATCTTGAAGGATCTTGCAGTTTTTGTTTGATTCTGACAAGATTTGATTTTTTGGAGAAATTGCATTGCCTATTTATGGCAGGTTGCGACTTCATGCAGCTTTCTTGATGTTGAAGAGGCAAAGTGACATTTTTGGTGTCAACAAATGCCCCCTCGAGGTACAGCAACGAGTTGCTTGACTTTTGTAGTCGATGTGCCTCGAAGAGATTTTTGAAGGAGAGCTTGTGTCTTGACCAAGAGTCTTTGAGCAATCCTTCCTTTGGTAGAGTAGCCTTTGAGCTTCCAGGGGAATTTTATGGTAGTGAAAGGAATCACACACCATCTCGAGGCAAAGTTTTGAAGATGACATCAGGGATGTGGATTTGGGTTTCTGTTTTTGATCTTGTGACCTAACCAGCTATATATGGCAGGTTAGGGGATCGGGTTTTGGTTTTTGGTTTTGGTCTTGTGACCTAACAAGCTGTATGTTGCAAGTTGGGGGATCATGATTTGGTTTTTGGTTTTGGTCTTGTGACCTAACAAGCTGTATGTGGCAAGTTAGGGGACCAGGATTTGGTTTTTGGTCACTCTTTGGGATTGTGTGGGTCTATTGGAGTGGTTTGGATTTTTGTGGAATGTCAATTTCAAGATTTTGGCTCAATTTGGTATATGAGGCTGGATGGTTTGATTTTTGGAAGCTCATGGGGCTTAGGATTTTTTTGTATGGTTCAATCAACTCAAAAGAGGCATGGAACCATTATTGTATGCTCTTGGTAACAGGATTTTTTTTCCTGACTAAAAGCCCAAATTTTTTTTTTTTTTTTTTTTTATAGTGCCTAGGTGGTCAAACCTGGCTCATATGGGCTAACCCATGGGACCTTAAGCTTTTTAGGATGGCTTAGATCTCATGTGGGGTCATTTTTGTAAAGAATATCTAAAGATATCTCATTTGGATAGAGAATATCTAAAAATATCTTTATGAGAGAGAATCTCTCATATTCCCTTAATTTGGGAGAGAATATCTCAAGGTATCTTTCTTTTTGGGAAAGAATCTTCAATATCCTATTTTGTTGGAGAGAATCTCTCATTTGATTGATTTTGGGAGGAAATCTCTCAAAGACATCTTTCTTTTTGGGAAAGAATCTTTCTAATTCCTTCTCTTTTGGTAAGGTTACTAATTAGTAACACTTACCTTTCTTCTTTGTTTCCTTCTTTGATTTGCTCTCTCCTATAAAAGCAAAGGAAGGTAGGATCTCTTGCTCTTATTGCTTTCTTTTGCAACAATCTCAAGAGAGCTCCAAGGCCAAGAGTTTTTCTTCTTCAAGGATCTTCAAGCTTTCTTCTTCTCCATCAATGGCTTCAAGTAAGTTTTCTTTCTTTTTCTTTCAAGAAAACTCTATGTAGAGAATAGGATGGTAAAAAAAGAAAATTTCTCTTCTCTCTTTTTTTTCTTTCTTTTCTTTTTTTTCTTTCTTTCTATTCTTCTTCTCTTTTTTTTTTTCTTTTCTTTTTTTTTTTTCACGTGTGTCTCTTTTCTCTTTTTTTTTTTTTTTTTTTTTTTTTTTTTTTTTTTTTTGTGGGCCGTACGGACAGATCCGTACGGCCACGTGGCCTGATTATTTTTTTTTTCCTTTTTTTTTTTTTGAGAAAGTTTCTTTTTTTTTTTCCTTTTTTTTTTTTTTTTTTTTTTTTTTGCTCATCATGATAATGCGTTTTTATGCAAATGTAGATGTTCATGCATGTACTTTTTGTAGATTGAGCATGATAGCATACCTGAAAATCTTTGCAAATTTGGGAATTTGGAGCTCGCAGCGATGTTGAGCCCTTCTTGATTTTGCGGAGATTTTGAGGTTTCGAAAGTTTGGAGTTTCGGAGCCCGCAGCAATGTTGAGCCCATCTTCAAACTTTCTATTTCCGTCGGGGTATTTCCTTTTTCTTTGGAATTGCCCCGGAGTCATGCCAAAATTTCGCCAGATTTTTGGTGGGACAAAGTGACCCCTTTTTTTTTAGCGAAATCCTGTCATTTTGATGACGATCTTTTTCTTTTCCAACCTTTGCAGGTGGTTCCTCCAGAGCGAACAAGGGTAAAGAGCCTGCTACAAGCGTACCTCGTCGATCTGCTAGATCTTCCAATGTGGCCGTTCAGCAAGCCTGGGAGAAGGTCCAGTTTGTTGAGAAGAACTTGGAAGAGTGCGATTCCCTCAATCGCGATGAGATGAGACAGCGATTGATTGCTCTCAAGGATGAGGAGTTCTATAAGATCATGGTAAGCAACCGTCCTTGGGTTATGGACGATCTGAGGGTTTTACCCAAGCCTACCTTCTTCTTTGGAGATGCAGTCACTGACGACTTGACATACCAAAGGAGATGTTTTCAGTTCTCTTACACAGCAAATGGTCAGGAGAGAACTATTTCTACCCGGTCGTCTTTTGACCGGACCATCTCGATCCTGAGCCTTTCTCCCACGTGCCCTAAGAGGGAAGATCCTCCGAGCTGGGTGAAGAGGACCAGTGTGATCAAGACCGGGGTTTTTGTTGGTGGACCCTCCGGATATGCGGAGAAGCCACCTGTCCGTATGGACATGTTGATGCCAGCCAGCGGCTACCAGGGCTCTGATTATCCGTCGGTCGATTTGAGACCGGTGGGCCTTGGCGTTTTCAGCGGTGACGGCAGTACTTGGGTGAAGCCTTTTCGACTTCGTGGCCGTTTCAATGTTGACTCCGATTGGAAGTCATGGACTGACCACACCTTGCTGATTGGGGGCGCCGTTTTGAAGGAAGCCGGGATTTTTGACGCGGTCCGCGCTTTTAGGGAGACCGTGACTTTTTCCGATGATGCCTTCATGGCTATGTTGGAGTCTTTCCTCCCTCAGACCAATACCTTCGTTGTCACGAATGGTGAGGTTGGTTTTTCTCTGAAGGAGTTGAGTGCTATTACTGGATTGCCCATCCTTGGCAAACTCTACGAGGAGTTCATGCCGATTGACAGCGTCCTTGAGGAGCAGTCAGAGGAGTTCAGGCTCCTATACTTTCAGCTCGTCGCCTTCTATGATTTTTTGAAGGAGGGCTCGAAAGTGAGATCCAGCAGTTGGAAGAGTTATGGCTCTTCATTCTTCAACTTATTTGACAGCAAAGAGTCTTCTGATAGCATGACCCGGGAAGACAGGAAGAAGACTTCGGTCATGCAGGAAGAGCTGAAGGGTTTCTTCGCGAGCACAGATGCCATTTGTTCTGACATTGCATTGCGGAGAGATCTTGCTTTTTACCTCACTTTTTGGCTAGGTGAGGCTATTTTTGCTGGTGGAGATGGGACGCACATCAGGCCGCATTGTATTTTTCCGGCTTGTCAGATGGCGTTTGGAGAGCGGCTTGCTTTGGTGCCCGCTCTTTACTCCTACTTGTGTACCGAACTGCAGGCTGCTGCTTTCTTGGTTCGGCTTGGGCTCCCTATGAATAGGGTATTTTCAGCCCATATCTTTTATTCGTGGTTTGTATACCACTGTCCTGGCTTCCACCAGCTGGGTGCTGCACAGGATGATGATCCTCTGATGATTCGATTGGCTAAGGGAAAAGCCGTATCCGAATCACTTTTGTTTGCCCGCATGAGGATCCGACGATTCAGGGACGTCGAGATGGGGCAGTCTTCAGTTAAGCTTTCTCCGGAGTTGCGGAAGAAGGCTTTTGATTTTGGTGCCTCCCGAGACTCTACCAGAGCAGGGTCGGGAAGGCATTACTCTTTGACCAATGCAGAGAAGGAGTGGCTTTTCAGCATACGAGTCGGCACGATGGTGTACCGTAAACATCTTTTCGTCGACATCCAGCCGTATGTACCTTCTCGCTTTGCGCTTCAGTTGGGCTTCTCTCAAGGCGTTGTTGGAGCGCCTTCGAGTATGGTGAAGCGTTTTGGAGGTTTGCAGGATGGCAGAAATGCATGGGCTTTCTATAGTGCTGAAGACACTACTGCCACGATTTCTTATCCTGAGCTGTCGACTTTCCGAACTGCCGGCTTCACAAAGTGGTTCGCGGAGAGCTTTTTGGCATATCGGGGGCTTTCCAAGAAGGAGCTTGATGTAAAGCTGTCTTCGGGGAAAGGTACTGGAAAGTCGGATGGCGTCCGGCGAGAGGAAGTTTGGGCCTTCTTTTCTGGAGAGAAGCACAAGATAGGCTTTCTCGGTGACCAGGGCGTCATTGGTTCTGAAGCTGTTCGGGAAGTACCTGATGAGGCTTTGGAGCAGCTAGAACAGGAGGAAGCTGAGCTCGACGCTTGGATGCAAGCGGTACAGAGGCGAGCTTCTGCGGAGTCTACTGGCAAGAGCAGACCATCCAGTGAGGAGTCAAGTGAGAAACCTGACTCTGATAGTGGGGCGGGTTCTTCTAGGAAGCGAACCCGTAGAGGTAAGAAGAGGAGGAGGAGTCAGCGTCACACGGGGCGGGACGAAGACTCTCCTAATGTGGAAGTCCCTCTCACTGTCAATGAGGAGGTGCCAGGGGAAGCTGACGAACCTCCGGAGAAGAGGATTCGGGAAGAAGAGACCATTGGTGAAGGTATGATTCTTCCTTTTTCTTTTTCTACTTCTTTCATGGGGCTTTCCATGTTCTGATTTGTTTTCTCACCCTGCTGCTGTTTTTTTTTTAGCAGAGGATGAAGACTTGCCGATGCCTGAGGTTCCGACCGATGAGGCGGTGATGGAGCCGGTTATGGCATCTGAAGAAGAACCGAGGGACTCTGGAATGATTCCAGAATCTCCAATTGGTATAACTTCTTTCGCTTTCTCTTTTTTTTTTTTTGCCTGCGACTTGATTTGCTAACATTTTTTTCTTGTCAGCTGACTTGCCACGGGATTCCGATGACTTTGAACCATCAATGGACGCAAATGTTGATGATGCTTCTGATGAGTTCGTGGAGGAAGAGAGTGTTCCGCCAGTCGTCGAAGAAGGTACTTTGTAGTGATGACCCTGATGATTTTTTTTTTTGAACAGGATCATATTCATACCTTTTTGTGTTTCATTTGCAGGTTTTGAAGTGACAGAAGAGAGTCCATCGCTTTCTTCAGAACCAGAGCAAGGGATGCCAGAGGTCGATCCGGAGGTAGAGACCAGTTCAGACATGATTGAGGAGATGCCTCGTGTTGAGATTCCCTCTCCAGTGGCTCCAAGTGAAAAGAGTTCTTTTGTTACTCTTCCAATGGGACATGACATGAGCAGCCGATCAGCGGAGAAGGGTGAATCTTCATCCAGTTCGTCTCTTCAATTTGCGAAGAAGGTGCTGGCTCGGGTTTTGAGTTCTTGGGTCAAGACTCTCCTTTCTGGACACTTGGAGGCAGGATTTGGCATGATCCCACATGTACAGGAGATTCTGACCGACACCGAAGAGGTTGGTCTGGATGTCACAGGTGCCAGGGCGATCGTTGATAGGATCATTGCACTGGGTGACAAGTGGTTTGAGACCATGGGTTTCCCTGACGACCAATTCTTCAAGGAGATGTTCTTGGACCCTGCTGATAAGGCTAAGTCTGACCTGAATGAGGCTACACAAAGCAAGAAGCAGCTAGTTCGGGAGAAGAACAAGGAAGAGCTAGCCATCATCGGATTGAGGCATGACCTTAACGTCCTTGATAGGGAAGTTGAGGAGGCCAGGAAACGTCTTGAGCATTTGAAGGCACAAGTCGATGCGAAGTGGGCTGCTATAACAGAGGCTCGTGACAGGGAGAGTACTCTGATCCGCAGGGTTGCAGATGCCGGTCAAGTTCTCGAGAGGAGGACTCTAGAAAACGAACGATGGCAAACTGCTGGGGAAGAGCTTCCCGGTGTAAAAGAAGGGTTACGGCATTCGCCAGCATCTCATGGCAAGTTCCTGAAGAAGCGTGCCTTGGAAACTCTGACGGCTGAGGCCAAAAGTTTGCTTGAGGAGCTGAAGCTTTGGCTGGAGACCATTTTTGGCTGAGCTCCTGATTTTTTATAGCAGAAACCATTCTTCTTTTTTTTTGGTACCACATGTATTTTTTGGTACTCTTTTTTTTGTAGTGCTTGTGAACACTTTCTCTTTTTTTGGTACCACTTGTATTTTTTTTTGGTACTTTTCTTTTTTTTTTTTTTTTTGTAGTGCTTGTGAACACTTTCTATTTTTTTTTTTTTTTGCTTTGGTACCACATGTATTTTTTGGTACCTTTTTTTTTTGTTGTTCCCTACGCTCACTCAAATCTTTTTGTGATGAAAGCAATTGCTAAATGGGATTTGATCAAAAGCTTTGTCATTTTGTGAAAATCTTTTGTCAAATGGTTGTTTTGGTAGGGGAAACGAATTTGGTATGAAAGCCGGATTTTTGTGGCATTTACAGCCAGTTTGGTGGCATTGATAGCCAATTGGTGGCATTTATAGCCGGTTTGGTGGCATTGATAGCCAATTTGTGGCATTTATAGCCGGTTTTGACATGAGAGTCAGGTTTTTTTTGTGTGGCATTTGTAGCCGAGTTTTTTGAAAACCAAGTTTTGTTTTATTGGCATGAAAGCCGGTTTTGGCGTTTATAGCCGGAAATTTTTGTTTTGGCATTTATAGCCGGATTTTGGCATTTATAGCCGAGTTTTGGTTTTCAAAATGCAGGTATCGACTAAATGTCGCCTCCCCGCTGAATGGTCTTGCAAGTATCGATGGAATGTCGCTTCCTTGCTCATTCGGTTTTGCGAGTATTGATGGAATGTCACTTCCTCGCGGGTTAGGTTTTGCAAGTATCGATGGAATGTCGCTTCCTCGCGAATTGGGGTGCAAATATCGACTAAGCGTCGCTTCCCTGCTTTTTCCAAGACTTTTGGTTTTGCGGGTACTGACTTGATGTCGTTTCTCCGCGATTTTTGAAATTTGAGGTTTTCTCGAACCATTTGTAATTTTGGGTTGTGGATAGCAACTGGTATGTTGCATCTCCACGATTTTTGAAATTGGGTTGTGGATATCAACTGGTTTGTTGCTTCTCCACGATTTTAGGTTTTTTGCAAGTATCGACGAAATGTCGCTTCCCTGCGATTTTGGGTGCAAGTATCGATGGAATGTCGCATCCTTGCTTTTTTTCAAAATTTTTGTTTTGCGGGTACTGACTTTGATGTCGTTTCCCCACGATTTTTGAAAAACCATTTTTTTTTTGTTTAAAGACACGAGGGTCGTAAATTTTGACCTAGAACCATTTGGCGGTAAAAGGTAAGGTGGACTAGGGTGGAAATCCCTGAATCCGGATTTTTGTTTCAAACCATGAATTTTGGTTCAAGGATCGAAAGTTTTGGTCAAGTCAGGGAGAGGCTCCTAAACTTGGATTTTTTTTTTTTTTTGAACAATGAAACGATGAAAGTAAGCATTGTTTTTGAATCTCTAGAAATTTTGACATTTGATATGAAAATTCTAAAGAGAGTGGGTTTGACGAGCGAGTACCTGAGAACAGGTTTTGGCCATACAGGCATTGCTCTTACCCAGTTGGGTAAGTCTTCAAGGGTAGTACCGCTTCAAGAACTTGCCGTTGATAGGCAGCATACATCTGTCGCCTTCCATGTTTAGGAGGGCATATGCGCCGTTGGAGAAGACCTTGTCGATGACGTAGGGTCCCTCCCATTTTGGTTCAAATTTGCCTTTGGATTTGTGTGCGAAGACCATTGGTCTTTTTACCGCAAGAACCAAGTCACCCTTTTTGTAGGCGCGTTGCCGGACCCTTTTGTCAAAAGATCCTGCCATGCGTGCTTGGTAAAGTTCAATGCTTTGTCGAGCTTCGAGCCGTCTCTCGTCGAGATTGTCCAGCTCATGGAGTCGCAATTTGACATTGCTTTCTTGAGTCATGTCATTTTGTAGAGATACCCTCAGAGAAGGAATTTGTACCTCTAGGGGCACGACAGCTTCGCATCCATAGACCAAGGAGAATGGTGTGCTATGGGTTGGTCCTCGAACGGTGGTTCGATAGGCCCACAAAGCTTCAGACAGTTTATCGCTCCAGTCTCTTTTGTGACTAGAGACCATTTTCTTGAGGATTTTGCAGAGTGTCTTGTTGAAGGCTTCTGCTAATCCGTTTGCTGCCGGATTGTATGGAGTCGAAGGACAGCTTTGGATTTTGTATTTGTCGCAAAACCTGTAGAATCGATGATCCCGGAATTGTAGTCCGTTATCATGGACGAATCTCTTGGGTATGCCGAAACGACAAATGATGTTGGTGCGCAGGAACTGAAGAACTGATGAGGTCTTCATTTCGTTGAACGCAAATGCTTCTGACCACTTGGAGAAATAATCCGTAGCGGCGAAGATGAAGCGATGACCTTTGCTTGAAGGGGGAGAGATAGGACCTATGATGTCCATGCCCCATGCTTCAAAAGGCCATGAGATTGCTGTAGGATGCAGCCATTCCGGAGGCATGTGAATGTAATCTCCGTGAACTTGGCATAGCTGGCAGCGTTTAGCAAATTGCATTGCGTCGGGTACCATGGTAGGCCAGTAGTAACCCAACCTTTTGATTTGGTCGTAGAGCTTGGGACCAGCCTGATGAGCTCCACAAAGACCAGCGTGAACTTCTTTGAGTGTTTCTTCAGCTTCTTGTTGTGACAAGCAGCGTAGGAGTACTACATTGAAGGATTTTCTGTAAAGGATTTTTGAAGGGATATCCAAATGAAAGTTTGGGGCTCGCCTTTGGATGCTTACCCGTTCTTTTGGATCTTCAGGTAGGATTCCGAACATAGTGTAATCAATGAACGGATCCCTCCAGTCGCCGATTGAAGTTTGAAGGATAGAGATCCGACTTCCAACCACTCGGTGGCATTCAGCAACTGCTTGGTGTGTGTTAAGAGGAGGGAGGATCCTTCTCTCATTCACTGTAATTTGCATGTTTTTTCCTTCCTGGATCGCCATTGATGCGGCAAGTCCAGCCAGGGCATCTGCACGGATGTTTTCACCTCTACGAATGTGGGTGATGTGACAGATGTCAAACTTTTGCAGAAGCGATTGTGCCTTGTTGTAATAAGGCAGCAGATCAGGCTTCCTGACTTCATATTTCTGATTCATCTGGTTGACGATCAGTTGAGAGTCTCCAAAGACTTCCAGCATGGTGATACCAGATTCGATGGCGAGTTCCAATCCTAGGATCAGAGCTTGGTATTCAGCTGCATTGTTTGTGCATGGTTCCAGTAGCGAGAAAGCGTGTGGAATCATGCATTTGTCGGGGCTAACAAAGAGGATGCCAACTCCCGAGATCAGCTTTCTGTTTTCATTTGTCCTGGTTGCACCGTCAAAGTACATGTCCCAGGAGGCATTTGGTGAGGAAGTCTCCACGTTGTAGACAGGTTCATCTGGGAGATCATCTCTGAGTGGTGAATCTTTAGGCAATGGATGCTCTGCGAGGAAATCTGCTAGAGCTTGGCCTTTGATTGCTTTTTGTGGCACATACCTAATATCAAATTGTGACAAGAGGATGGACCATTTTGCCAGTCGGGCATTGAGAGAACCGGCCTTCGTGACAAGGACCTTCAAGAGGTTGATCCTCGAGACCAGGTAGACTGTGTTGGAAAGCAAGTAGTGACGTAGCTTTTGTACGGCGAACATCACTGCAAGGCATTCTTTTTCGACTGGAGAGTAGCGATGCTCTGCACCTACTAGCATGCGGCTGAGGTAGTATAGAGCAGCTTCTTTTCCCTCACCATTCTCTTGTGCAAGCAGAGCGCCTACAGAATGATCAAGAGCTCTTGTGTACAAGATGAATGGTTTTCCAGTGGCAGGGGCAGCTAACACTGGAGGTTTGGTCAGGTATGACTTGATATCTTGAAATGGGGCTTCGCAGTCGGCATCCCAGACAAAGTCTACACCTTTTTTCATTAATCGAGAGAATGGACGGCATTTCCCCGAAAGATTGGAGATGAACCGTCTGATGTAGGCCAATCTCCCTTGGAGCCCTTTTAGTTCTCTCAAGGTTCTTGGAGAGGGCATTTCTAGAATAGCCTTGACTTTTATGGGGTCAAGTTCTATTCCAGCTTTCCGAACAAGGAATCCGAGAAACTTACCCGACGAGACGCCGAATAAGCATTTTAGAGGATTCATCCGCAGTTTGTGTTTGCGGAGTCGGAGGAAGACTTCCCGAAGATCTTTGAGATGGTCTTCTTTTCTTCTGCTTTTGACGGCGAGGTCATCAACGTAACATTCGACCGTCTTGTGCTGCATATCTTGGAATATTTTCATCATAGCCCTCTGATATGTGGCACCAGCATTTTTCAGACCAAATGGCATGACAGTGTAGCAATACACGCCAAATGGAGTCCGAAATGAAGTGTGTTTTTCATCCTCGGGATGCATCTTTATCTGATTGTAACCAGAGAAGCCATCCATGAATGTCATTCGCTCGAATCTGCAGGTATTGTCAATCATCACCTCCGGTATGGGGAGCGGGAATTCATCTTTAGGGCAAGCGCCATTCAAGTCTCTATAGTCAATACAGACTCTGATCTGCCCAGTTTTCTTTGTCACGGGGACAATATTGGCCAACCACTCTGGATGTTGTTCCTCACGGATGAAGCCGACGCTTTTGAGCTTTTGAACTTCTTGTTCAATTTTATCCATCACATCTGGACGGAATCTTCTTTGGCCTTGTTTGACAGGCTTGACGTCTTCTTGAAGATTGAGTTTGTGGACTGCTACTTTGGGGTCTAAACCAGGCATTTCAGCATAGGACCATGCAAAGCAATCAACGAACTCACGAAGAAAAGCGATATACTCGGGTAACTCATCATCCTTTATATTCTTGCTTATGAATACAGGACGTGGGTTATCAGGTGTTCCCAAGTTTATCTTTTGAACAGGATCTTCTGTCGGAAGGTTCGAAGGTGGTTCCTCCACAATATTTTCGGAGGCTTCCAACTCAACGAAACCTTCTGGAGTTTCAACTGCATTACCAGACCAAGGCTCTGTTCCTTTCCATGGATTTTCTTGATTGGTGATCTCCTTAAGGCTTGCTATGAGATAGTCCCAATCGCCTGTTGAGTCTGGTATTTCTTTTGGAGACTAGGGTTCTTCTGGGTCAGGATGCCACAAGTCTGTATTATCGGACGATTCCTCTCTATCATCAGAGAAATCATACCAATTGGATGAGCTTCCTGGATCTTTGTCAGGTAACTCTTTAAAGAGACTTCCAGGGAGATCGATGTCTTCGTGGACTTTAGATGTTGAGGCTTGGTCGGTAAAACGACTTTTAAGCCTTTGTGTCAACTGTCTCAGAGGAGTGTCGGGATCATACCCTAACCCATATGAAGACTTTTCTACATGACCGTAGAGTCTCCAATCTTCCAGCTGGCTTTTGGTCAAGGCGGGCTCCAATGGCGTGAGAATACCGCGTCTTTCTCCCAAACCGACTGGGTTTTGAGCGTCATAGCCCATTTTCTTCATAATTGCTTGTGCCACAGGACTATATAGAGATAGCTGAGGTATACCTTCATTTTGGAAAGGTTCCAGCATGGAATTTGATGAAGAAGCGTCCGATCTATGGAAGAAGATCGGCCTTTGCTTTGGTGATGTTGCCGGAACAACAAAGGTAGCAGACGTAGGATCTTCTACATCAGCAGGTGTCTCCATCAGAGTGAGAGCAGGCTGAACTTGCTGAGTGTCAGCTTGGCTTGACGATGCATCGCTTCTGGCTCTGAGTCCGAGTCTGTGTCTTGCATGATAGACACGAGAGAGACAACAAATTTGCCCCCAGGCTTTTGTTTCGCCTTCTTCACTTTAGTCGTGATGACCAAAGGTTTTGAATTCTTGAGGGGGATAACGAAGGGAGATTGACTACTCTCTTCTAATTTGCCGGAGGGTTTGTTTTCTTCCGGTGATTTTTGAGGAGCCTTGCCTTTATCTTTCTGGAGATTTTCAGCAGGGGGTGCTATTTCCTCTTCTTCTTCTTTTTCGCCTTCATACATTTGGGAGTCTGCGAAGTGGACTTCTTTACCTTTGAAGGGTTTCCTGTCCGCAAAGACTCGATGTACCATGCCGTCGTCGCCGACAAACTTGATGCATTGATGTAGAGTTGAAGGAACAACACCATTCTCGTGTATCCAAGGACGTCCGAGAAGGATGTTGTAGCATGAGGGGGTTTTTATTGCATACACAGTGACCTCAGAGATAAGATCACCGATTTGCAATTTGAACTTGATTTTGCCGATAGGCCTTTGAGTGCTCCCATCGTATCCAAAGATAGATACAGATGTGTGGCTTAGCTTGCTGGGTGGGATGCCCAACTCTTCAAGAGCCGAAGTGGAGATAAGGTTGAGTGCAGAACCTGGGTCGATCTGAACTCTATGTATCGGCATTTCTTTGATGTACCCTGTGAAGTACAGGGGTCGGTTGTGCCTTGCTTCGCCAAGTAGGAGGTCTTCCTTAGTGAAGGCGATGGTTGCATTGGCTGCCTTTTGAACCGAGAGGCATTGGATGCATGATCCCTCAGTTTTCTTTTCTCCCTTTAAGGAAGTTTCAGAGTTTTTGACCCGGTAGTCCATTTCAATTTGGAGGACTTGCGGGGCATGTTTGTCGACATCCTCATTCAGTTTTTGTAATTCTGAGATGAGATTATCACGAGTGCGTGGAGACATTCGTAATAAATCCAGGATGTGAAGACGTGCAGGTATGTGTTTGAAGTGCTCAACCAAGTCATACTTGAAAGCCTCCTTAGGGCCTGCATGTTCATCATTGTTGCCACTGGGGGCGCTTACAACATCTTTTCCCGAAGGATTTACATAAGTAAAGGAAGATTGGTTGTAATTTTTGTGGTAGTCCCGGCCCGAACGGGTGCCTCTACCAACTTCGAGAGCTTCTTGAGAAGGATCTTCGTTTGGAAGATTGTCTTCAGGATCAAGAGGCTGTCGTTTTTCATCTACTGGGGATGTATCTGCAGCAGAGTTGCCATCCTCAGTGATTGTGTTGCACGGAGCATTTTCCGGGAGCAAGTCCTGAACAGCATCCAGCAGCTTTTCTTCTTCGTTGACCCATCCATCACCCCAAGTTGGGTTTTCTTCATGATGATGAGTCGGGAAGAATGTGTATCCTGAAGTCACAGTCTCAGGAGAAGAAACCTGAGAGGGTGCTATCTCTGTGAAAGTCACGTGAGACGAGGTAGCTCCAGAGGATACATTGCTAGGCGTTGTCGGAGTGTAGGTAATCTCATCAGACGACGCTTCAGAAGAGCTATAGTCCTGATATATTACATTACAGGAAGCTCTGATAGGAGATGTTGCCTGCTCGGAGTCAGACTCATCCTCGGATGTAAGAGGATCGTCAATCCAGCAATGTTCTCCATTTTCAGGAGTTGAGGGAGGAGGTACCTGATGGGCTTCAGGGACTTCCGGCTCTGGATTGTGAGGAATCTCGTTGACGCGGTCTTGCTCTTGTTCTAGAGCGAGACGCTGCAAGATCCTTGCATATTCTTCAAGATCAGGCATGGGAGCCAGATCCTCTTCTTCGTCTTCTCCGTGTGGCTCAACATAGTTGATTTCCACTGGAGCAATGACAGGTGCTGGGTTAACAGCATCTTCTTGTGCAGCCTCTTGGTCTTCTTCATCATCAGACCAGGATCCTTGTGGTTGCAAGGGGTTATACCAGATTACTGGCATAAGGTGAGTTTCAGGAACCCATTCTTCATCGGAGAGATATTCTCCTGTTTCAAGAGATTCCTCCCACTCATCGGTGTAGTTGGGCTCGAATCCATCGTCGGTGTCGCTGGACTCGTATCCATCAATGGAGAATCCAACTACCGAGTTGCAAGAGTATGATGCCCCCTGCATGGCTTCTTTTTTGAATTGAGGTGGCATGAAATCACTGAGAGTGAAGTTTCTTACCGCCTTTGAAGTCTCTGGAAGGGACGTTTCTGTTGCCCCGAGTGAAGTGGTAGAGGAGGCCTCTGCCTTTTCATGGACTTCTTGTTTTGGCTGGGTCTTCTCTTGCCGTTTGAGCTTGAGGGGATGTTTCTCGGCTTGCCTTCGCTGCTGAGCGGTCGGCTTTGTTTTGACGATCTCCCAATTTTCATCTTCCAGGAGATCGGGATGTACCCATATGGGTTGTCCGTCTGGTGTCGGGCAATGAACCAACACTTCGGACGTTTGAATTCTTTTTATCACCTTGAAGGAAGTAGTGATCTTCTTCTTCGGTGATTTTGGTGTTTGTCCACGTGACACCATGTTGACGGAGGCGGGGCCATAATTTTTGTCAAAGGTGATGACTCCGTTTTTCCACATCTCGTTTATCTTCTCTCTCACAACAAAGCATTGATTGAGAGGATGCGAGACCATCTGGTGGTATGGACAGTACCGAGGATCATTGGTTTTGCCAACGTCTCCAGGTCTTTTGGGCTCTGGCAAAATGAGTTTGCCATTTGCTAGGAGAGCCTCAAAGATTTCTTCGACGTATTCATCGAACGGATATTTCTTTTCTACTCGCTCTTTGAAGGCATCAGAGAGTTCAGGTCTCTTACCTGCAGCTCTATTTTCAGCTTTCTTTGGTTGCTGAGGAGCTGACTTGGTTTGCACATTAAGGACCTCTTTCTTCTTTGGTTTAGAGGTTGCAATGGCGGTTGGCTCTTTTCTTGATGACTTCTGACTGTTGAGGTCTTTGATCACCATTTCAGCTTCCATGGAAGCTTCGAGGAGTTCCCCCAGGTTCTTTGATTTATTGCCGATGATCATGGAGCGGATTTTAGCTCTCATGTTGTTTCGGCAGATGTCGACTAGCGACGCTTGTGGCAATACATCTGAACATTTGTACGCCATTGCTTTCCACTTGTGAATGAAGTCATAAGTTGACTCATTTTCTCCCTGTTTTAGGCTGCAGAGCTGAGCCATAGTAACAGGATGATCCTCACCTTGGAAGTGGGTCAGGAAGCGTGTCTCCAGCATAGCCCAGTTCTGAATGGAGTTCTCCGGCAGAGTGGAGTACCAATCGAAGGCCGTACCTTTTAGGGTACTTGCAAAGAGGCGAATCTTGAGTGCATCTTGATCCGCGATAGCTCCCGTCAAGATCTTGAAGTGGATGACGTGCTGTCTGGCCGATCCTTTCCCCGTATATGTTTGGAGAGTAGGATGTTTGAATTTTGTAGGGAACGGACCGAGTCCATCCATAAAGGATATGGTGGCTTGATCCCATGTTCTTTGAGTATATCCTCTTCTTTAGCTTTGGCGAGGATACTGTCTACGTCCTTTTTGGTGAGGGCGCGTGACTCATTTTCTTCTCCATTTCCCTCGTTATTGCTATGATTCGGAGGAGGCTCATTGTTCACCTGATTTTGGACGATAAGGAGAAGGTTTTCAATCAGAGTTTCAATCCTCTGCTGGCCTTGTTCCAACTGCTGGATGCGTGTGAGCGCATCATCTCGAGGTGGATTCTGAGGTGGCGGCTCAGAACTTGTAGCCAAGACGTTCATCCCTTGGGATTCGAACGAAGAAATCGTCCTGGTGACCGAGCTGGGGCTCATTCTTTTTGATGAAGAGCTTGATGAAGGATTACTCTCCCGTCCTTGGCTGGAAGGGGCAGGAGATTCTTCGGGATGTCTTTGTGTCCTGGTGACGCTACGGGTCACCGGACGTCGGACATGGATTTTTGATGCTGACCTTTGGCGTCTTCTGGTTTTTCCAACCATATGGACGGCAGCAACTTGGTCGGGTCTTTCTTTTTCGACCCATTTGCGGGAGACTTGAAGTGTAGGAGGCTGGGTCCTTTGCTTCTCTAGTCTCTTTTGTCGATATGACGCACGGCGGCGTGCTCGACGAGCGATTTGAGCTTTGGTCAGCTCTGGCTGGGCTCTGACGATGAAGGATGTGCTCCCTCGGGCGCAGCAGCCGAGCCTGTCTTCTTTGTAGCTAGGCAAGGACAGGATCCGGACCCGGTCCTTTGCCTGTTGCAGCGAAGCTTTGAACCTTTCGAGTTCGGCCCCTGTAGAGATGAAGGGTCGAACTGAAGGAGTGTAGGCCTTAGCAGGTGCTTGGAGAGGCCTGGTGATGCATGATCTGATTTTGGGCCTGTAGGAACAAGCCGGCTCATGCTGGGTTGACTTGGGAGTCAGGTTGGAGATGGGTCTCTCCTCTTTCATGTAGGCAAGAGGGTAGAACTGGTTCTCTTTGAGTGGGGCCAGGTATGCTGGCTTGGTGGAAGTTTGAGACCTTCTTTGTTTTGGGGAAGGTCTTGGAGACCAAGTCTTGGGATAGACCTGGTTGTTTGTGGGTCGAGGCTTCGCGGGGGTGCCGCGGGCTTCGGGCTTTTGGGCGCTCGCCTTTGGTGTCACGGGAGTGACACGTTGAGAGGCGATCTTCTGCCTTTTGGCAGGCGCAGTTTGTTCTTCGGGAAGTGGGAATGGTCCCAGCGTCCCAAAGAAGATAGTCCGGGGAGTCGAGGTCGACCCGGAGTTCAGAGAGTTGCCGAGGGAGTTAACGCTTCGGCAGCTGACAGGGCGCTTATGAGTGCGCGCGCTTTGCTTCTGTTGAAGCATGAGTTGGTGCTTGTTCTCATCGAAGATAATGGTTAAGGCTGCCATTGTTAGTTTCGAAAAGGTTCTGAAACACGACCACGTCCATTAGTAATCACAAGAATATAATGATCATAAATGGGAATTCCTATGGTTGTCTTTTCAAATCGCTTAAGGGATATGACCCAAGCGACATGAAGAAGGCAAAAAGCCATAGATGGTACAATTGTTCTGACAGCAAGTATGGTGAGCCCAGAATGAGCGTTCCAGTGACTGCTAGAAGCAATTGTAAACCTAAATTCGACTTATCGAGAAGCAGGGCTTGCTCGAGATAAGAAGAATATAAGGTAGGAGTTACAAATGTGCCGGTCACAGATACAGTAGACCCTGAAAGGGCGTACCAGTACTGCTATGCACAAATGTTGGAGATCGCATCCATG
This sequence comes from Umbellularia californica, assembly GCA_028538565.1. NCBI lineage: Eukaryota > Viridiplantae > Streptophyta > Magnoliopsida > Laurales > Lauraceae > Umbellularia > Umbellularia californica. The sequence continues at coordinate 73,801,645 of JAPQWN010000006.1, read as the reverse complement.
AGATGGGATTCTTTGTTTTGAAAGGTCAGAAATGGATTCGTCAAAGAGAGCAGGTGGCATTCCGATTCAAATACGGGCTCAACGATTTTCGCGAGCGCCAGTACTCAGAAGGGAAGAGACCACAATTTCTCGAATCTGAATCCAAAAGTGACGAGTTTTTGGAGATTTTTTTTTGAAATGATTTTTTTTATTTTATTATTTTTATTTTTTTATTATTATTATTTTTTTAAAAAATATATTTTTATTTATTTATTATTTTTTTTTTTTTTTGAAAATTTTTTGTTTTTTTTTTTTTTAAGATTTTTTTTTGAAAATCTTTTTTTTTTATTTTTTTATTTTGATTTTAATTTTTTTTAAGATTTAAAGACGAGAGAGTACACATAGGCCTCCTAACCCGGTCTTATGAAACCTCAATTGATAGAATTGCCCCTAGGTAAGGGTAAGATTACTTAATGAACCCGTTTGGAGGACCCTTGCCTAGAACAGTCAAGCTGTCTCCACACTCTGGACAAGGCTTTTCTTGAATCAATCGTGATCAAAGAACGCAATTGGTTTAACCTTAGTGGTCTATGTCCTTCTTTATAAAAAATCCCAAATAGACTCTGATGGAACGCGCTCCGAGGCGCCGTGGGGCGGCTACCGGGGTCGGCGGAACGTGGGAGTCCGTCGGGTCCGACCCTTTCGCGCCCTGGCGGGCCTGAAGCGTGCATCAACATTTTTTTTTTTGTGGGTGTGCCAGATTTTCTATTTTACTTGGAATTGCAAGTGGTAATCCGGAGATCAACCTTCGCAAGTAAAAAGGAAATCAACTTCTTTCAAGTTTTCCATTGCACAAATATTTAAGAAAAGAGACATTTTCTTAATTTGCCGTGAAAGGCGATTTTGTTTGGCATTTATAGCCGATTTTGTGGCGTTTATAGCCGATTTTGGCGTTTATAGCCGATTTACAATTCTTATCAATAATGAAAGACAAGAGTTGTGATTTTTGTCTCTTTAGAAAAATACAAACTACAATGAAAAGCAAGAAAAGGAAGATCTAACTTTTCAGGAGATTGTGGGGGACTCGTTCAGATTGACGGTCGCAAGCCATGTATGGGCTTCGCCATCATCCATGCAGATGAGAACAGAGGATGCTCTTGATTCGCTTGGCTTGGCTATAACCTCAGATTTTTAGAGGACAAAGACCAAGAGAAGGTCCTATGTCCAATAAAAAGCTAAGTAAACGGGCTGAAAAGCCACGTCTAAGCCATTGGAGGCAGCAGGAGAAGGCAAGGACCTTGGGGGGGTACCCCCCAAGGGACTTTTGTCACCTTGTAGTGGTGGCCGGTGCAGAACTTCAGCAGAGTTTTTCTCTCTTTTTCTTTCTCTCAGATCTCTTTCTGATCTTTTTTTCTGATTTTCTCTCTGATCTTGATTTCAATGGAATGCTCTCCTATTTATAGGCTTTTGGTAGCCATTTAGGAGAGCTTTTATGAGCCTTAATGGCTTTAATGGGAGGAGTTACAAGATTTATTTCTTGATTTTGTAACTCCTTTTTCCTTGAATCTGATTGGCCGATGGAGATTAAGGGCTTTTAATCACCTTAATTACCATAATGGGAGGAGTTTCATGGCTTGAATGCCATGACTTAATTGACTTGTAACTCCCAAATGCTTGCTTCTGATTGGGCCGTCCAAAGAAATGAGTTAATGACTGCAATAAAGCTAGTCAATTAACCACATTAATTGGTCGCCGAGCAGTCGAAGAGTCGCGGGCCATGTCGTGTCTTCTGGAATTCTTCTGGCGATGATCATCGATGGATCTACATGCTGATCGACATCGGATGAACATGTAACTTCAGACATTGATAGCTAAGAGCGGGCCGGTGACATCTGTCTTGTCGATTTCACGATCGGTCGGACAGAAAGTGCACTTTCTTGGTCAGCCGGTTGACGATCTTGGAGCGATCAATGATGATTTTATGCTTTTGACGGTGGATCCGAGATGTCGTCGGATATGAGTCAATTTAAAGCACTAAAAATCACATTTTCAGGAAACCACAGGGGCCAAAGTGCGCGAAACACGAAAAAAGACGGAAAAATGGGTCACCGGCGGAAAATCCGGTGACCCGGACTTCCATGGTCGCAGGGGCCTGCGACCCTGGGGGAATTTTCACCTTCGGAGCCCGTTTTGCGGTCGTTTTGAGGTCTTTTTCGTCGCCGTTTTCTTCTGTATTTTTCCTGACATTTCTTCTCATTTATTGGCTTGATTTCCCTGTAGAAAACCTGATGAGAATCCTTGCATTTTTAGAGTGCAAAGTTTCCAATTTTCCGGGAAAGCCGAAGACTTTGTCGCGTAAAGCTGCTGATTTTCCGCCAGAAGCTGAAACTTGGTCAAACGATGTCGGAATGACCTGAAATTTGAGGTGAAGCCTCCTGAGCAATAAATAAGACCAACCATAGGCTTTTGTTTGAGTTTTGAAGCCGTTTGGGGTCCCGTCGATGCTTCACTTGATTTTGCTGCGGGGAAAATGCCGAGCTTTGATATGTGGTCAAACGATGTCCGATTGACCTGAAATTTGACGGGGAGCCTATTGGAGTCATTTTGAGACGTTCCATGGGCTCCGTTTTGGATGTCATGGTCCCGGGTTGCTCCGCCGCCGGTAGGCTTGATTTTCTCTCGGAGCATCAAAACCTGGTCAAACGTTGTCGGAATGACCTGAAATTTGACGTGCAGCCTTTTGGAAGCATGTTGAAGCCACTCATGCACTTGGTTTGATGAGCGAAGGCTTCGGTGGTTCCCGCCGCCGGGAGGCTTGATTTTGCTTCTCGAGCATTGATGGAGGGTCAAACGTTGTCGGTTTGACTTGAAATTTGGCATGGAGCCCTTTTGAGACATGCTGGAGTCATCCGTAGGCTCTGATCGAAGTTTTGACGTCTCCGATGATGTCGCCGCCGGGAGCGCCATTTTAGCTGTCGGAGAAGCGAAGTTAGGCCAAATGATTCTGAAATGGCCCGAAACTTCATATGTACTCTTCTCTTGGCTATCTTGAAGGATCTTACAGTTTTTGTTTGATTCTGACAAGATTTGATTTTTTTGGAGAAGTTGCATTGCCTATTTATGGCAGGTTGCGACTTCATGTAGCTTTCTTGATGTTGAAGAGGCAAAGTGACATTTTTGGTGTCAACAGACTCATCGAAGAGAAACGATGGCCCAAAACCTTAGTCGAACGGGCTCAACATTTCTGCAAGCACCAAAGAACGATAGGATAGGATCAAAGTTTCTCAATTTTGAATCCAAACTAAGAAAACTGATTTTTTTTTTTTTTAATATTTTTTTTTTGAAATCTCTAATGAACTCATCGAAGAGAAACGATGGTCCAAAACCTTAGTCGAACGGGCTCAACATTTCTGCAAGCACCAAAGAACGATAGGATAGGATCAAAGTTTCTCAATTTTGAATCCAAACTAAAAAAACTGATTTTTTTTTTTTTTTTTGAAATCTCTAATGAACTCATCGAAGAGAAACGATGGTCCAAAACCTTAGTCGAACGGGCTCAACATTTCTGCAAGCACCAAAGAACGATAGGATAGGATCAAAGTTTCTCAATTTTGAATTCAAACTAAGAAAATTGATTTTTTTTTTTTGAAAAGAGAAAGAATGGAAACAAACTCAAAGAAATAGAAATTTCCAAAAAATCCCATCTCATGTTTTTTAGGATGCAAAATCCAACATAGGCTACCAGCTAGAAAGTAGCCAAGGAATCCGGAAAAGAAGTATAAGCATAGAGCAAAAAGTATGATATGCAAATATTTCATTTCCAAGCACCGTGTTCTCAAATGAACGAGTCCCACCGGGTGTGCCAGCTTGATGGAACGCGCTCCGAGGCGCCGTGGGGCGGCTACCGGGGTCGGCGGAACGTGGGAGTCCGTCGGGTCCGGCCCTTTCGCGCCCTGGCGGGCCTGAAGCGTGTTTCAACATTTCTTTTGTGTGGATGTGCCAGATTTTCTATTTTACTTGGAATTGCAAGTAGTAATCCGGAGATAAACCCTCGCAAGTAAAAAGGAAATCAACTTCTTTCAAGTTTTCCATTGCACAAATTTTAAGAAAAGAGACATTTTCTTAGTTTGCCGTGAAAAGCGATTTTGTTTGGCATTTATAGCCGATTTTGGCGTTTATAGCCGATTTACAATTCTTATCAATAATAAAAGACAAGAGTTGTGATTTTTGTCTCTTTAGAAAAATACAAACTACAATGAAAAGCAAGAAAAGGAAGATCTAACTTTTCAGGAGATTGTGGAGGACTCGTTCAGATTGACGGTCGCAAGCCATGTATGGGCTTCGCCATCATCCATGCAGATGAGAACAGAAGATGCTCTTGATTCGCTTGGCTTGGCTATAACCTCAGGTTTTTAGAGGACAAAGACCAAGAGAAGGTCCTATGTCCAATAAAAAGCTAAGTAGACGGGCTGAAAAGCCATGTCTAAGCCATTGGAGGCAGCGGGAGAAGGCAAGGACCTTGGGGGGGTGCCCCCCAAGGGACTTTTGTCACCTTGTAGTGGTGGCCGGTGCAGAACTTCAGCAGAGTTTTTCTCTCTTTTTCTTTCTCTGGATACGAGCTCTGGATTCTTTCCGATCGATCGATCTCGATTTTCTGATCCCGATTTTCTTCCTCTTCATTTCAATGGAATGCTCTCCTATTTATAGGCCTTTGGTAGCCATTTAGGAGGGTTTATGAGCCTTAATGGCTTTAATGAGAGGAGTTACAAGATTTATTTCTTGATTTTGTAACTCTTTTTTCCTTGAATCTGATTGGCCGATGGAGATTAAGGGCTTTTAATCACCTTAATTACCATAATGGGAGGAGTTTTATGGTTTAAATGCCATGAATCAATTGACTTGTAACTCCCAAATGCTTGCTTCTGATTGGGCCGTCCAAAGAAATGAATTAATGACTGCAATAAAGCTAGTCAATTAACCACATTAATTGGTCGCCGAGCAGTCGAAGAGTCGCGGGCCATGCCGTGTCTTCTGGAATTCTTCTGGCGATGATCATCGATGGATCTTCATGCTGATCGACATCGGATGAACATGTAACTTCAGACATTGATAGCTAAGAGCGGGCCGGTGACATCTGTCTTGTCGATTTCTCGATCGGTCGGACAGAAAGAGCACTTTTTTTGGTCGACCGGTTGGCGATCTTGGAGCGATCAATGATGATTTTGTGCTTTTGGAGGTTGACCCGTGATTTTGACGGATGTCGGAGGATATGAGTCAATTTCAAGCACTAAAAATCACATTTTCAGGAAACCACAGGGGCCAAAGTGCGCGAAACGCGAAAAAAGACGGAAAAAACGGGTCACCGGCGGAAAATCCGGTGACCCGGACTTCCATGGTCGCAGGCCTGGGGGAATTTTCCCCTTCGGAGCCCGTTTTGCGGTCGTTTTGAGGTCTTTTTCGTCGCCGTTTTCTTCTGTATTTTTCCTGACATTTCTTCTCATTTATGGGCTTGATTTCCCTGTAGAAAACTTGATGAGAATCCTTGCATTTTTAAAGTGCAAAGTTTCCAATTTTCCGGGAAAGCCGAAGACTTTGTCGCGTAGAGCTGCTGATTTTCCGCCAGAAGCTGAAACTTGGTCAAACGATGTCGGAATGACCTGAAATTTGAGGTGGAGCCTCCTGAGCAATAAATAAGACCAACCATAGGCTTTTGTTTGAGTTTTGAAGCCGTTTGGGGTCCCGTCAATGCTTCACTTGATTTTGCTGCGGGGAAAAATGCCGAGCTTTGATATGTGGCTAAACGATGTCCGATTGACCTGAAATTTGACGGGGAGCCTATTGGAGTCATTTTGAGACGTTCCATGGGCTCCGTTTTGGATGTCATGGTCCCGGGTTGCTCCGCCGCCGGTAGGCTTGATTTTCTCTCGGAGCATCGAAACCTGGTCAAACGTTGTCGGAATGACCTGAAATTCGACGTGCAGCCTTTTGGAAGCATGTTGAAGCCACTCATGCAATTGGTTTGATGAGCGAAGGCTTCGGTGGTTCCCGCCGCCGGGAGGCTTGGTTTTGCTGCTCGAGCATTGATGGAGGGTCAAACGTTGTCGGTTTGACTTGAAATTTGGCATGGAGCCCTTTTGAGACATGCTGGAGTCATCTGTAGGCTCTGATCGAAGTTTTGATGTCTCCGATGATGTCGCCGCCGGGAGCGCCATTTTAGCTGTCGGAGAAGCGAAGTTAGGCCAAATGATTCTGAAATGGCCCGAAACTTCATGTGTACTCTTCTCTTGGCTATCTTGAAGGATCTTGCAGTTTTTGTTTGATTCTGACAAGATTTGATTTTTTGGAGAAATTGCATTGCCTATTTATTGCAGGTTGCGACTTCATGCAGCTTTCTTGATGTTGAAGAGGCAAAGTGACATTTTTGGTGTCAACAGGCGTACCGTCCTGCTACGAGTCATCACTTGATAGGCTATACGGCTAAATCGAAGCGACGCTCTGACAGTGTGTCCTAGGAATTCGAACAGACGCCTTCCCTGTTCTATAAAAACAGGGCGTCTTCTCCATCCTTCTACTTTGGCACCCTGAGATCTGCATTCTAAGAAAGGAGAGAACCTTCGCTGTGAGAGCCCTCCGCGAGAAGAGACTGTTTCTGCAACCTTCCTGCGCTTTCTGACTTCTGTGAGTCTTCTCCTGCTTTCTTCTCATTGTGCTTGTCCTGTTCTCGCTAGGACCTCTACTAAGGTTTCTGTAGTCATGCCTCGGACCTCAGGGATAGGAGCTTATAGGCATTGGGTAGATACCCCTCAGGCCTTAGCCAGCTTTAGGAGGATGTACGGGATACCAGATGAAGTCCTCGTTAGGATAGATGATCCGGAAGATTGCTTTGAAGGCATAACTTGGCAGGATGGCTGGATGCCGTTCCCCTTGGTGTCTGTCGTGGAAGGAGGGGTCCGGTTCCCCGTCCATCCACTTTTGAGGGAGTGCCTCCGGACGTGGAGGCTCTGCCCCTGCCAGCTGATGCCCAACAGTTACAAAATAATAATGGGCACAGCCGAGCTCAATAGGATCTTAGGGATTAACCTTGGTGTCCACGACATCGAGGATGTATATGAACTATGCAAGGCCGCAGGGTCTGAGAACCACTATTATCTCCGCGGGAAACCAAAAACAGAGCCTTTTGTCCATGACTTAGAAGATTCGAGCCGGTACGCCGGGGACGACCGCCTGTTCGTCTCCGGAGACTGGAGTTCAAGGCGTCCGATCCCACCTCGGTCAAATTCTTCAAGATACCACGTCGTCTCGGGAAACCCCCAAGTAAATGCCGAGCTCAAAGATTTCTTACCTTCTCATTCCTTATTCTGCCGAGCTCATGGTTTTTGTTTGTCAAGAAGATAACAGCGAGAGGAAGAGGGAAGCGCGCAGGGTCGGGTGGAGGCAGAACGTTGAGTGGCTGAAGGCTGTAAAGAAGTACCAAGGCCACAGCGGTCGCGCGGCTTGGGACCTTCTCGGCTACCGGCCCATCTACAAATCCTTCATTCCTCGAAGGCCCGGGAACCTTCCTCCTGGTGAAGAGCCCGAGGACGAGAAGCCGGACGTAAAGCCCGATGTCGGCCTAGGAGTCGGCGCCTCTACCTCGGCACCCTTCTACCCATTCGTTGATGTGAAGCCAGAGCCCGACCTCGGAGCCGGTGCCTCCACCTCGGCGTCAGCGCAGCAGCCCGTTGACCCTCAACAGGCGGTGGACGCCTTCCTCTCGAACTCGGAAGAAGAGGAGGAAAAGGAGATGCCGCTGCAGAAACGCCGTCCCGCCGTCCAGTTTGTGGACTTGGAATCCCAAGCGTTTGGGGACCCGGCTACGCTGGTGTCGATCCCCCTGGCCTCCGGCAGGAAGGGGCCTTCCTCAGTGCCTATCGCTCCCTTGGGGGGGCCTATGAAGCGCCCAGTAGAGGGCTCTCGAAGCGCCCCCCCGAGGGCAGCAAGAAGGGAGGCCTCGCCGAGAATAGGCCTCTGCAGGAGGGGCCGACGGAGGAGCTTGGGAAGGGGGGGGGGCCCTGTGGAGAAAAGCGCCACACTGGAGAAGGGGGTCGTCCCTCCGAAAAAAGGGGGTGCCCCGCTGGTGAAGGAGGTTGTTCCTCCAGAGAAGTTTGAGAAGCTTGAGGGGGCTTCTCAGAAAAAGGGCCTCGAGCTCCACCCAATGAAGAGGCCTGTCCGCGGTCCTGCTTTCCTCCCGAACCTGTCGCTGGAGCCAGGGAGGCCCCTGACGATTCATGATCGGCTCTGTGACGGCTCTTTCGTCCTCGCTGCGATCACCAGAGCTTGCTGCCTCCCTCTTGATATGGAGAAGTTTGAGAAGCTTGAAGATGCAGCTCTGGTGATGGCGGCGATGCAGGCGTCAATATCAGTAAGTCTAGCTTTTGTTTTTCTTCTCACTTTGTAGTTTTTCCACTTCAGCGATCTTCTGACTGGCTCTTCTTGTGCAGAATGTTTAGAAGCTTGAGGTGGTTCTGACGAGGGCGTTGCGGGGCTCCTCCAAGGCCTCTCAATTAGAGGATGAGAAGAGGAAGATTGCAGCTGCCCTTGAGGGAGCACAAAGAGGGTGCGAGAGTTGGAGGAGAAGAATAAGAAACTCGCTTCGGAGATGGACTCGGCGGCAGCCGAGATCATCAAGCTGAGGACCGAGACGAGCGACCTCAAGGGGGCGGTCGATGTGAAGGCGAAGAGGGCTGCTGAACTGGAGGTCGAAGTGCGGAAACTTCAGACTGAGCTGGCAGCCTTAGCCAAATCAAAGACCGAAGCTAAAACCAGTCTGCAAAAAGAGAAGGCCGAGAGGGAGACCATGCGAAAAGAGATGGCTGAACTCGAGGAATCTCTGCAGGCCGAGGTGGATGCTGCATATCTGGACGGGGTAAGGGACGCGACGAAGACCTATGAGGATCAGCTCAACGGTGTATGCAAGAGGTCATATGAGCTTGGGTGCAGAGCTGCATCGAAAGAGGCGGGGATCTTCGAAGATCACCCTGTGTTCCGCGACCCACCAAAGTTCGTCCGTCGCGCGCCTGCCCCAGTCCCTCCCCCTGAGGATCCTCCCAGCTCAAACGCTCCGTCTTCCTCCTCGGATGCCCCTCCTGCTTCGACGTCTGATGGGGATCGTGACGCTAGGGCCGGGGCGGAGCAGAAAAAATGTTGATGTCTTTTTCTTTTTTCTTCATACATGTAAACACTTCTGAGATAAATGAAAATCTTTCTTCAATTCCTGTGTATCTAGGTCTTTGAATGTTACTTTTATTCCATTCTCTGTACAATGCGTGATGAATGTCTTCTTCTTTCCCTGTCTTTCTGTGTTTGGTTTTGTAACCAAGATAAAACAAGTAACAGGAAATAAGACAAAGTAGTTGAGTTCGGCTCTATAGCCGAAGTCAAGAATAAAATAGGTCATTTACCAAGTTCAAGTGACTAAGCTAGGTTCTGCAACCGTCACGAGTCAATGAGTTGGGTAGGCCGAAAGGAGCTCGGTCCTGTGACCAGAGCTAGAGGGCTAACCGTAGAGAAGTTTGGTTCTGTAATAAGTGGCTGATTCTTGACCGAGCCAAAGTAGCTGATTTTGTAACCGAATTGATGTGGCTAGTCCTGTCGAGATAGCTGGTTCCGTAACCGAGCTGAGGGGTGGCTGGTCCAGTGACCGCGCCGAATGCATACTGGTTTTTTAACCGAGCTGTGCGCATATGCCGAGTTCCGTAACTTGGCGAAATTTCTGAAAGTAACAAAACACATTATTCCATAAGAACTGATTTTATTAAGTTCCAGAATTAAGTACAATCTAAAAGTAGTACTTCTTGAGGTGCGTGTCATTCCATGGGCGTGGTAGCTCTCTACCATCCATGTCCTCAAGTTTGTATGCAGACTGACCAGCTGCAAAAGTCACCTTGAATGATCCATGCCAGTTCGGTGCAAGCTTTCCTTCGCTGGAATTTTTGTCTGTTGGAAGTGTCTTCTTTAAGACCAGTTCTCCAGGTGAGAACTTCCTCCCCTTGACCCTTTAATTGTATCCACTGGCCAATTGCTGCTGGTAAGAAGCAAGGCGGATGGTTGCTGCATCCCTCCGTTTCTCAACCAGGTCGAGCTCTTTGGCGAGGTTTACATCTTTCTGGCCTTGATCGAACAGTTTCGATATAAGGGTTGGGAGGCTGACCTCAAGTGGAATTACAGCTTCCATCCCGTAGGCCAGGGAGAAGGGTGTAGCCGAGATCGAGCGCCTTGGGGTAGTTCTGTATGCCCAAAGGACACTAGGAAGCTTCTCTACCCATCTCCCTTTGGCTCGGTCCAGCCTCTTCTTGATTCCGTCCAGCACCACTTTGTTAGAGATTTCAGCCTGACCATTGCTCTGGGGGTATGCTGGAGTGGAGTAGTAGTTCCTGATGTCAAGCTCTTGACAGAAGTTCTTGAAGAAGTTGGAGTCGAACTGAGTCCCGTTGTCCGAGGTCGAACTAAGTCTCGTTGTCCGAGATCAAGGCTCGAGGCACTTCAAATCTTGTCACGATGTTCCTCCACACAAAGTTTTTAGTATCCTTCTCGGTGATGGAGGATAATGCCTCTGTTTCTATCCACTTGGTGAAATAGTCAGTGGCTACTATTAGCCACCTTTTATTCCCAGGAGCTCGGTGGAGAGGTCCCACCAGGTCCAATCCCCATTGGGCGAAAGGCCAAGGGCTGGAAAGAGGGCTCAGGTCATGTGCTGGTTGATGGAGAGAGTGAGAGAACTTCCGACACTTCTCACATTTCCTGGCATAGACCTGGGCGTCTTTCTGCATGTATGGCCACCAGTAGCCTTGGCTGATAGCTCGGTAAGCCAGTGACCGACCTCTAATGTGACTGCCGCAGATCCCCTCATGGACTTCATAAAGGAAGTCTTCGACTTTGCTTGGGTGAACGCACTGGAGGTAGGAGCCATTGTAGGACTTTTTGTAGAGCTTGCCATCTGGAGAGAGCTAAAACCAAGATGCTTTCAGCCTGATTTTGTGTGCCTAATTTTTGTTCTCGGGGAGCTGGTCGTCCTTGAGGTAGGAAATGAATTCGTCTATCCAGCTCGGACCGAGGTCGGCACATAGGATATGCCGAGGTGGGTGGAGTTCTATGCTAGGTCTGTCTAGTGCTTCCACTTCGACAGTCCTTTTTCTTCCTGCCTCAACAACAGAGGCTAGGTTGGCAAGCGCGTCAGCGTAAGAGTTGGAGTCTCTGCCGATTTGCATGACTGCAGCTTTTTGGAACTGGGAGAGGAGTTGCTTGGCATGGGCTAGGTAGGCTGCCATCCTATCGTCACGGGCTTGGTAGTCTCCATTCAGTTGGCTCGTCACCGGCTGTGAATCACTGAAGACCACCAATTGCCGTGACCCCAGAATTTTTGCGCTACCCAGCCCTGCGATCAGCGCTTCGTACTCAGCTTCGTTGTTAGAAGCTTTGAAGTCAAAAGTTAGAGCTTGCTCGATGACAAGGTCCTCCGGAGATTGAAGAACGATGCCCGCGTCAGCCCTCTTGGAGGTCAAGGATCCATCGACGAAGACCTTCCAGGATGAGTCGAGGAACTGTTTCTAGGACCGCTCCTGTTCTATCTCGGTCTCGGTGGCTGCCCCCACCTCCTTCCCCCCAGTTCGGTGTTGAGTTGGCTCGGTGCCGAACTAGGAGAGGTGAACTCCACAATGAAATCTGCCAGCACCTGGGCTTTGATTGCCGTTCTGGGTTGATATTGGATATCATATTGTCCCAGTTCGATAGCCCATTTGGACACTCTTCCCGAGAAGTTTGCTTTTCGGAATAGAGACTTGAGTGGATGTTCAGTAACAACCACTATGGAGTATGTCTGGAAGTAGTGCGAGAAGCACTGATGAGCGCGAGTGCGAGCTTCTCCAATGGTAGGTACCTCGTCTCGACATCCAGCAGGATTTTGCTCACGTAATAGATAGGCCTTTGCTGCCTGTCTTCTTCTCTGATTAGCACCGAGCTCACTGCGTGATCCTAAACGGCCAGGTACAAGTATAAGACCTCACCCTGCGTTGGGGTGGACAACAGGGGAGGTGAAGAAAGGTATCGTTTGAGCTCCTGGAGGGCGCTATCGCACTCTGGAGTCCATTGGACCTTTGAGCTCTTTTTCAAGAGCTGAAAGAAGGGACGGTATTTATCCGAAGCTCTGCTGATGAAGCGGTTCAGTGCAGCCGCCATCCCTGTTAACCTCTGAACTTGCTTTGTCGTGGTTGGACTTTGGATGGCCTGAATCGCCGAGATCTGCTCGGGATTAGCCTCTATCCCTCGTCGTGTGACCAGGCTGCCAAGGAACTTGCCGGAGCCGACACCAAATGCACACTTGGAAGCGTTTAGCTTGAGCTTGAACTTTTTGAGGACGGCGAAGGTTTGATTCAGATCGGACAAGTGGTCTTGTGACCTTTTAGACTTGACGACCGTATCATCTATGTATACTTCAACCGTCTTACCGAGCTGGGCCTGGAACATTTTTGTTACCAGCCTCTGGTAAGTAACACCAGCATTTTTTAACCCAAAGGGCATCACTTTATAACAGTAGATGCCTTTAGGTGTTATGAACGCGATATTTTCTTCATCAGGCCTATGCATCGGAATCTGATGGTAACCTCGGTAAGCATCGAGGAAACTCATCCTATCGTGCCTGGCCGTGGCATCGTTCAGCTGGTCGATCTTTGGAAGGGGGAAACTGTCTTTGGGATAAGCTTTGTTGAGGTCGGTGAAATCCACGTAGACCCTCCAGCTTCCATTCTTCTTCTTGACCACTACTGTGTTGGCTAACCACACAGGGCAGTGGACTTCCCTGATGGCGTATGCCTGCAACAGCTTTTTGACCTCTTCGGTCACTGCATCTGCTTGCTGGATCACAGTCCTGCGAGTCTTCTGGACTACAGGTTTGTGCCCGAGATCCACATTCAGTTTGTGGCTCATGATCTCGGGGTCGATGCCGGGCATCTCGTAAGGGGTCCAAGAGAAGACTTCCCTGTTCTGCAACAGGAAGTCGAGCAGCTCGGACCTCTCAGCTTCTGCAAGCTGACTTTCGAGCAGGAAGTACCTCCTTGGATCGTTGGGGTCGATCTTGATCTCGGTGAGGTCTTATATGCTCTTCTGCTCGGGAGCTCGGCCAACAGCTTTGAGCTCGGCTTCGAGTTCGGCCATGTCGACTCGCTGTGGCTCTGTTTCGCCGGGGACCACGGCCATGAGGCATTCTTTAGCCATCTGCTGGTCACCGCGGACTATGATCACCTTGAAGCTACCGTCCACGTTATGCAACGAGAATTTGAGCCTCTGGTGGTGGGTGGAGGGAACAGCTTCCATGTTGTGCAGCCAGGTCTTTCCCATGATGGCATTGTATGGGGATGGTGCATCCACCACCAGGAAGTCTGCTGTCATTGAGGCTCCTCCCACCCCGACTTTGAGGGAGATCTTCCATTTGGGGTACACAGACTTGTAGCTAAAACCCACCAGTGGGGTGCGGGCTTCCTGCATGTCTTCCTCTTTCAGACCCAGTTTCTTAAAACAGTCGTAATAGAGGATTTCCGAGGAGCTCCCAGGGTCCACGAGGATCCTTTTGACATTAAAGTTCCTTAACCTCAGAGTCAAGAGTAGGGGATCATTGTGGGGTAGCTGGACCCCGTCTAAGTCTTCGTCAGAGAACCAAATCTTTGGTCTCTCTTTCCTTACCTTCTTTGCTAGGGGACCGAGCTCAGCCGTCATCACTTGTTTGCCGTGCTGGGCCCTTCTGGCCTCAGTACGAGCTTGGTTGCTTCCCTTAGGAGCAGAAGCTAGGTGAATGACGTTGATGGTCTCTTCCGGCTTATCGCTGTCCCGATCATCGGGCTGGCTTTGTTGAGTGCGGTTTACTCTGCCCTCCCCTTTGACGAGGTCTTTCAGGTGCCCGTCCTTCACGAGCCTTTCGAGGTGTGCCTTAAAGGCGTGGCAGTCCTCGGTTCTGTGCCCATTTTGTTTATGGTAGCCACAGAACTTGCCTTGATCTCGGGAGGAGGCATCGCCTTTCATAGGTTGGGGCCATTTGAAGAAGGGTTGCGTCTGGATCTTGCGAGGAGTTTGTAAATAGGCTATTTGAAGATGGTATTGACGGCCTTGTAAGAGGCACCACTTGACTTCGGCTTCGCGCTGCCTCCCGAGGTTGGAGCAAAGTGTGGTGCCGGGCCAGATGGTTCTCTGTTTCGGTCCGTTTCCCTCTTGGCTATCTTTTTGTCCTTCTTTGAGGGTCGGTCCTTCTGCCAGAAGTTATGGCTCTCCCGAGCTCGAGCCTCGTCTTCTTCTTGCTCAACGAACTGATTCACCCGGGCCATCAGTGCTTTCACCGAGACCACGGGGAACCGCACCAGGTCCCTCCGGAGCTCGTTGCCTGGCAACAGAGCTTGTTAGAAGGATTTGATGGCAACTTCGTCGTTGGCACCTTCGATCTGACTGTAAATGGTCCAGAACCTCTTGGAAAACCGAGTGATATTTTCGGCTGGTCTCATTCTGATGGCCATCAGGTCGGAGTCTGTCTTCGGGATGACCCGGTGCGCTTGGAACTTCTCGACGAAGGAGTTTCGGAGCTGCTGCCAGCTCGAAATCGATCCCTCGAAGAGCGCGCAAAACCACCGAAGTGGGAGGTCGTCCAGACTAGAAGAGAAGACCTTGCAGTCCAGGTTGCCGTCGCAGCCCCACACCGTCATCCTCTGGGTGAAGTGTCTGAGATGCGCTTCCGGGTCCGAGGTCTTGTCATAAAGATTGAACCTCGGAATGCTAAATTTATCAGGGCGTGCGTGATCCCTGATCTCCCGAGAGAACGGAGACATGCCGTGATTATCACTGTCTTTGGTAGCCAGCCTACCTCGGGTGAGGCCAGCAAACTCCATATTCTCTGCACAGCCTGCTTGATTTGCTAATTGATCCAATCCGTCATGTCGGAGTCGGCTCCTTGTCTCCTCGGCCTCTGGCGCTGCTGTTGGTGGTCAGCGCTGGCGTGGGTGCTGCTCGAGCCTTAGTCAAAGGCTCGGTTACGCCTCTTATTGTCCAGGACTTGCCTTAAGTCCACACGAGCTTTAGGAATCTTCTGGGCTCGCTGCTGTGCCGGAGGCACGAGCGAAGTCCCGGCCGGGGCCTTCTCTTTCCCTCCGAGCTGCCGTTGGAGCTGGAGGATCTGGGCTCTTTGTTCTTCAATGATGAGGTTTTGAGCCTTAATTGCTTCGACGTGTGCCTCGTCGTCTTCCAGGACCATATCGTCGTCGCCCTCGTCGTCAAGGTGTACGTGGTCCTCCTCCACGTGGTCCTGGTGACGAGGCTGGCGTGATTTGGACAGCGCTGGAGTCTTGCCTTGCCGGGAATGTCCCTAAGGGGGGAATTCCCGGAGGGGCTGCTCTAGTAAGGCAACGTCCTAGCGAGGACACTCTGCTTGAGAGGTATTCGGCCGAACTCGTTCCAGAACGGGGCTGTGACGAGGAGATGCTGTTGCACCTCTCGACGAGGAATGCGTCTGGGTGACAGGCGATCCCACGCTTCTCATACCGGGTTCTTCGCCGACCATCCTCTGTCGAGGGACCGACGGTGTCTGCCCAGCTGCTTCCGCCTCGTTCGTCACCAGTGGAGGCGGCATGATGGGCATAAATGATTTTGGCGGTATGGACTTGGATGGTCCAACGCCCTTTCCCTTCCTAGTCTTTGGAGGCATGGCTTTTCAAGGTGAAAATATGGGTGAAGATATGGTTTTTTCAAATCACGATCCCCACAGACGGCGCCAAATTGTGCGTGCCTAAAAATTACGAACTTGATTTAGATAATGGTGGAACTTATGAAGATGCTGTTTAACTGATTAAGAACATCACCGATGGCCTGAAACTTGAAAGGGAGAAGAAACAGAAGTCAGGGCTCCGGGCTGCTGTCAGCCAAAGGCACTTCGACGCCTGAGTTAGTGCAGTCATTGAACTAGGGTGAAGTGAGGAAGAAGGTTTTAGCAAGATAGCGCAATGTATATTGTGTATCGCGTACCTGTTCATGGTTCTTACCATGGGTAGATATAGAGGAGAGTGGAATGTTCCATAGTGGAGGTAGGCGAGGATACTTGTCCTATCAGCCTATACCTAGGATCCTTAGTGGGGGTAGGTGAGGGTACTGTCCCATCGGATCTCTCCTCAAATCCCCCACATAAATGAGGACGTGATAGGGGCGGCCCCTTATCAGAATTCGGCGGCCACCATATCTGTTAGTGCATCCGGCAACGTAGCTGTTCCGTCACATAATGGGGATTCGACATTCAGTGTTCACCTCGGTCAGTGGCCGAACTGGGGAAGTCACCGAAGCCAAAAGCGCAAGCTTGGGAACTACTGCTGAGATGCGAGATGCCGAAATCAGAGGAGTGTGCTCGGTACTCATATAGAGGTGGGTCTGGACTCGGTGCCAGCTGGCACTGTTGCCGAGCTGACCGAGGCCGGGCCCAAAGCAAGTCCAGTTGGTACTCTTACCGAATCAGGAGTAATTTCTGAATCACGGAAATACCCTGCACACCATACATAACAAGAAAAACCAGCCTTCACATCATCCCATGGATCCTTCTCGTAAAAAAAAAAGTCCTGCGGAAAAGAAAGTGTTATTTACATAGATACATTTGCCGCACCTTGTGAATACATATGCATTATAGCGAGCCTCCCACATTCCAGATTTCCACGTAGCTACATGGAAAATTGGAAATTGAACCCTTCTTAGATGATAATAGCCTTCTGTCTCTCACAAGAACAACAATAACATTGGACATATGTGTAAACTCAAGTGGGATATGAAGTTAAGAAACGAAGAAAAATAAAAATAAAAGGTTTTGGTGGAGGAAGGAGGGAAAAAAAAGAGCGTGATTTATTTGAGAGCAAAGGAGAAGGAAAAAGACAAAAAATATGTGATAAGGATATTTTTGTTATTCCTTTAATTTTTTTTATGGGAGTACTTGATTGAGAGAAATATGAAAAACTTTTACGCTTTTTCAAAATATTTAGATTTTACGTATATTTCTAAAAGTGAGTGAAAACTTTATCCCTTTATTAAATTCAAAATAAAAAAAACCCCTTAGGGCCTATTTGGAGTATGGTGAGGTGAAGCATAAAATCAAGAGAGAATAAAATATAAGGTGTTATGATGGTGTTCTATTTTTAGTTGTTTGGTATGGAATATTTTTTACTTTTTTTTATAAAAAAATAGAGTTTTTTTTGTCTTTTAATGGAGAAAGGAGGTTTTTTTTTTTTTTTAAATTCGGAGGGAATTTTGAAATTTTGTACTTTTATGTTATGATGGTGTTTTGTTTTTAGTTGTTTGGTATGGAATCTTTTTGACTTTTTTATAGAAAAATAGAGTTTTTTTGTCTTTTAGTGGAGAAATGATGTTTTTTTTTTTTGAAAAATTCAGAGGAAATTTTGAAATTGTGTACTTTTGATATGAGCCTTTGTTATTTCTTGTCTTGATTCACTTTACTTCACTTTAAATGATTAAGTGACAAACACGCCTTTAAGTGCATAAATACAATAAATTTCTTTTCCTCACGTATAAACACAAAAAAAAAAAAAAAAAAAAAATTCAGGTAGGCAACAAAAAGAGCATGGAGCGTGGTAGAAAAGCCTGCTTTCACACACACACTCCAGTCTTTGCTCTCCTTTCGGCGCAAGAAAAGACTCTTCTTCTGCACAAACCTAACCTTTGCTTTTCATTTCTATTAGGGCACGCACGTAACCTATTCATTTCTATTCGATTCCTTTCCCCTCTTTACCTCTCACACACAAAACCCCAACCCCCTTTTTCTTCCATCTTCTCTCTCCTCTCCCTTCCATATCATCTCTTTCTCTCTAAACCCTAGCTTTCTCTTCAGAAGAAGCAAACACAATCAAACATGCAATCTCCCATGGATTTGCTCCGATCGAACTTATCGCGAGTTCGAATCCCAGAACCCACCAACCGAATCTACAAACAGGAATGCTGCATTTCTTTCCAAACTCCGGTATCTTCCTTCTACCCCCACCCCTCCTTCATCCATTTCTCCATCAACATCTTGAAATCTCCTTTCTCTTCTTATTGAATCAATCTTTCTTCTTTCTTCTGGGTTTTTTTGGTCTTGATTGCAGAAATCTGAAGGTGGGTTGTTCGTAGACATGTGCAATTTTCTTGCTTTTGGGAAGGATTATGTGAGCTGGAACTATGAAAAGACTGGGAATCCAGTCTACTTGCATATAAAACAGAAGAGAAAATCAGTTCCTGAAGACCGACCGCTCAAGAAACCGACCCTTTTGGCTATAGGTGCTTTTTTTTTTGATTTGATTTTAAGGTGATTGATGTAGATAAGGATATATGGCTTTGAAGATGAATAATGATGATGATTGCTCAAATGAGATGTGAATCTGTTCAATTTGAGTGATTGAATTAGTTTTAGTAAGTCATGTAAATTTTAGGTCTATTTGGAACACATGGAAGCTATGTTCTTGACTATATCATGCATTTTGTGGGTTGGCAAGAAAAGGGGTTTTTATTAATTCAATATGATCTCCAGGAATGGATGGGGGCTTTGACAATCATGAACCTGAATATGAAGATTTTTACAGCATTGTAATTTTGCCAGACTATGTATCTCTTCCATTTCCATCTGTTGAGTTACCGGAAAAGGTACTTGTCGTCCGTCGTCGAGATTTTGCTACTGATGCTTGGCTTAGATGTTGAGTTTGAACCCATATTTATTTTCATGAATAAAAAAAAAATTTGCAGGTCAGATTGGCTGTAGATGCTATTTTGCTTGCTGAGGGTGCTGAACGCAAAGAGCAAGTAGCATCTTGGACAGCTGATAAGAAGAAAGTGAGTGTATATGCTGAAAATCTGCAGCAGATAGACAATGGAGTTGTTGTTCCACCATCTGGGTGGAAATGTTCCAAGTGCGACCAGGTTACTAACCTCTGGCTTAACCTTACTGATGGAATGATCCTCTGCGGGAGGAGAAACTGGGATGGAAGTGGCGGAAACAATCATGCTGTTGAACATTATAGAGAGACTAACTACCCTCTTGCTGT
Organism: Umbellularia californica; assembly: GCA_028538565.1. NCBI lineage: Eukaryota > Viridiplantae > Streptophyta > Magnoliopsida > Laurales > Lauraceae > Umbellularia > Umbellularia californica. The sequence continues at coordinate 73,782,590 of JAPQWN010000006.1, read as the reverse complement.
GAAACTTGGGACTATAACAGCTGATCTTGAAAGCGCAGGTAATGCTTCTCGCATTTAGTCTTTGCTTTCAGTGTCTAATCTGACTTGAAATTAGTCTTGACAATTGAAAAACTATTGTGGCAGCTCAGATGTTTATTCTTATCCGGAGGATGAAAGTGTTGTTGACCCATTACTAGCTCAACATTTGGCCTTTTTTGGCATTGATTTTTCGTCATTGCAGAAGGTTAGCTATTCCTCTTATGAAGTCCATTCATATTCTGACGGTCTATTTTTTCTGATTGGTATTAGCTAAAGTAGGTCATCAATGCAATTTTATGAATTTGCTACATATTTGATGTAACTGGCCTAAAGTTATCAGTTTTGCAAGTGCAGAACTTTGCGTGACTGAATCCAGTGGTGTGAATCACAATCGTATGGGTGTCAAATAGTATAGTTCTTTCCTAGGGGAAAAATGTATTCCAAGCTACTGATAAGTGTGTGCAGTATCATTGTTGTTTGTATAGTTATTTCCTGTGCAGCAGGGATGCATAGTTTTGTCGTGTTGATTGTTCTAGTATTTCACCAACATTGTGTTAGTGTCAGTGTGTCACATGATGCTAATAACTAACTAGGGCATGCTTATGTTTTGTTTCTAGTCTTGGTCATGATTTGTGGAATGCTCAATCACCCTTACATATCTTCTTGATACATAATGGAGTTTGGGAAGTGCAATACTAAAAATATGTCAGAAATTCTGATAATGAGAGTAAAAAATGAATAATGATTTGTTTCCTAATAGCCATGCTGATGTGTTCGTTCAATATGGGATATCCGTTTATATCCCGTAGACATCTTATTACATATTCTCATTTCAAACTGAGTTATTTTGTTTTGCAGACTGAAATGACAACTGCTGAAAGGGAACTCGATCAGAATACCAATTTTGACTGGAATCGCATACAGGAAGGTGGGCAGGAAATTGAACCACTATTTGGACCAGGTTATACAGGTCTTATCAATCTTGGAAACAGGTAAGTTTGATCTTGAATGATGTTTTACTATTTTTGGAGATCTTGTCTATTGTTATGTTTGTTTATTAGGTGGTTGTGACATTTCTGCAGTTGCTATATGGCATCTATTATGCAAGTAGTATTCTCGACACATTCTTTCTCTTCACGGTAAGCAGCACCTTCCTGTGCTTCATTTTTTTTGTTTGTTTATTATATTACCCTCATCTTCTTTTGCTTTGCATACCCTATTTGCTTCATATAATTTAATTTGATGCTTTCTCTATCAGTTATTATAAAAATCAGAGTTTGAAAGAAGCATTTGACCTTGGTCCAGCTGATCCAACTGTAGATTTGAACACTCAGTTGTAAGTAATCAGTTCATACTATTTGTTTGTATTATTGATATATTTGGTGTAATAAAGATATGATCTGTTCAATTTAAAAATTTGCTGACAATGTTGAGTGAATTGCACATGTCGTCACGGTGCCAATCATAAGTTCCATGATTTTATATTGGCATGGTGTATATAATTGTTTCTTCTTTCTAGGGATATGTGTTGAATGTAGGCCTACTTCTGGAAGCATAAAATCTGAATGTGTTTTTTATTGTTCTTTTTGTGCATGAGACTCTCTAAAGGATTCAAATAATATGTTAGGGTGCCTTTGGATGTAGACCAAGACAAAACTGTGTTGAATATTTTAGGCGCAAAGGATTGTGATGCATGATGGCCTAAAAGGGCACTCTTCTTCTGTGGGGTAAGAGATAAGACTTAGTACCCCTTTTGGAGTCTCACCAGCAAAAGGAGTCAACATCATCTCAATGGCTTGAAGTCTTTGCCAAACACAAGAAGCAATAGATGCTTTGATGAAACTTTTCTGTTTCGAGAAGAAAATAAAATCTTGAACTGCCAATTATAGTTTATAAAGATTTGTGCTATTGCATGCTAGGATAAGAATCCTAGTTTGGTTGAATATTTAGCCAATCTCCTTTACAACATCTCTAAAGTAAGGAGTCTCCTAATTGGTATAACCAACTATCTATTTTTAAACTTAACATGACAAGACAGTTAAAGAACATGACTATGACTTAAATGATGTGACTAATAATAAAAAATGACTACACGTTGGCTTCTTTGCTTGTATTCTTTGTTGTTCTTTTTTGTGGAAATAAAATTTACTGTTATCAAAAAATTAAAAAAAAATGACTACACTTAAAGTAACTCGTCCAATTGAGCCACTCTCATCCTTGCATGCTATTCAGTTGGATGTGTGCATCTTGTTGTCCACTTCTTGCTGTTATTATACTTACTATGTTTTTAGTTTTGCACTAATTTTAAGGTGGGAGTTAAGGGTGTATTTAGATGTGCTCCAAGTCACAAGTTTCTTTCTTTCTTCTATATATATATTTTTTGTGATTCACTGTGTCACTGACTAACATTCATTTCACACCAAATTTGGCATGACCTAGAAAGTGGAAATAGTTTTGTTCCAACTCTATCTTCATACTGGGAACAATTTCAACTAGAAATCATTGATGCCTTGACATTTCCTAAAACATTTGTGTTGAATGTTTATTGTCAAACCAGCAGGAATGAGGGAAAGGAAAATTCTTAGATCGTGTCAAATGTATAAAGAGTGATGTCAAAAAGTTTTTGTGAAGGATAATGTTAAAGAAAGTTGGAGAAAATATTTTAATGAACTTTTAGATGAAGATTGTATCAGAGGCTTAGAAATGAGAGAGGATGTTTCGCAATGTACATTCTATCGCAGAATTAGAGCATAGCAGAAATGAAGAAAACAATGACAAGAATAAGACAAGAAGTCTATGGCACTAGATGGCATTCTATAGAGTCTTAGAAATACTTAGGAGAAATGGGTTTGGTTACCTAGGCTTTTCAATGAGATATTAAGGATAAAGAAAATGCCAGATGAATGGAGAAGTGTTTTAGTATTTCATATAAGAGCAAAGGAGATATACAAAGTTATATTAATTATTGTGGTATTAAACTTATGAGTCAGACTGTGAAACTATGGAAGAGAGTAATGGAGGGAAGACTTAAATAAAAAGATCAAGATATTTGAATATCAATTTGGTTTCATGCTATAGAGGTCAACCATCGAGGAATAATATCAAGAGGATTTTTTTTATATGGTTTTCATTGATCTATGGAAAGCCTATGCCATCGTACCTAGAGATTTGATTTGGTGGGTTTTAGATAAAAGGAACGTGTCCCAAGATGTTATATCGACATCATAAAAGACGTATACAAGAGAGTAATAACGAGTGTGAGAACTACCTATAGAGAGACATGTGAGTTTCCAATGACCGTAGTTTTGTGTTAGGGGTTAGCTTTAGGCCCTCTTTGCATCGATTATGGACGAGTTAACTGCTCATATTTAAGAGGAGGTACCTTGATGTATTTGTAGATGATATATTGTTTGTGACTGAATTGAGAGATTGCGTGAATCTAAAATTTGAGAGATGGAGGGAAGTTTTAGAATCTAAGGGCTTTAAAATAAGTTGTACAAAAACAGAATATATGCATCCCAAACTTTGGTGGGGAGGTACAAAGTGATGTAAATTTGATGAGGATTGAAGCTCAAGATACACCACAAAGAGAGGGATTTTGAGGATGGGTGTTGAACATATAGGATAGGAGTTGGATGGTTAAAGTGGAAACTTGCTTCTAGAGTACCGTGTCATTGGTGCATACTAACCATTTTGAAGACGGCGATTAGACCAGCAAAGACCTATGGAGTAGAATGTTGGCCAATTAGGAAACTAACACATGCAAAAATTAGTGTAGCATGGATGAGTATTTGTTGAGATGGATGTGCGGTAAAACTAGGAAAGAGAGAATTAGAGATGAGTGCATTTGGGAGCATGTAGGGGTATCATCAATAGTTGATGGCCCTTCAGGGAGAAGGGGTAGGCCGAGGAGAATATGGATGGAAGTAGTAAGATAGATTTGAAGAAGTGCAACCAGTTTGGGGATTTGGCCCAGGCCCAGCGAAGCAAAATTTAGGTAGTTGACTCCAACATAGTTGGGACAAGGTTGTTGATGATGATGAAGCTGAAGAAGTGCAACCTATTTGAGGATTTGGCTTAGGATAGATTGGAATGGAGAAATAGGTTTCATGACCGCAACACAGTTGGGACATGGCTTTGATGATGATGATATACATATAAATATATATTTTCTTGAATGGTAACGTGACCTGAGCTTGCAACCTTGTGGTTGGGACTCTGAGAATTTTCCGACTGTGCTATAGGCTCCTCTTGTCTAGTATCTTATAATTGTATTGCCTTCTAAGTTTCCCTCTTTATTTCATACACATTTGATACTTTTATTCTGATCTACTAATAATTGGAACTTAGGCATGCTAAGTGATTGTGTGATGTAACTTGGTGCCATCTCACTTTATGTCTTGGTGTGTTTTGTTGTTAGGACTAAACTGGGACATGGTTTGCTGTCTGGCAAATATTCAGTTTTGGCTCAAGAGGTAAATGAAGGTGACCTATTGTTTTCACAATCTGTTATTTTTTTTTAATTGTAACATTTTTCTCTGTTTTTATCCAGACAGATGATATAGGAAGCACAAACTCCACTTCAAGTGCGGTAAGTGCTCTTGGTAAACTTTTTTTAAAAATCCTTTTGTTGTACTGCTGATGTAGGGAAGTAATGCAAATCCAGGTTATATCCATCTCAGATTTGTGGTCCAACCATCCATATATGTTTACCACATATGGATCATGTGTTGTTGTAGATCTTTCCTAGTGGCTTAGATCACAATAAGATAGGGTGGTATGTGCCACACCCATACTGAAAATTTTATGTCCAAATTTCTGAAATGACTTGAATTCAATTCAAAATCCACAATTGTGTCCCATTTACTGAATCCAATGTACATTTACGATTCATCTTGTAATGCTTATTGCTAGAACTCCTACTGACTATAGAACCTGCTAAGGAAGATTGTGCAAGTAGGAGTGTAGGACTAGATCCTAGTCTAGACTTTAGCTTCTAGCTTACAGAAGATAACAATTAATGTATAAGCTTGTTGGGTCTATAATCATGCAAAAATGTGGGCCATTCTTTGCTTGCAGCAACTAATCCGAGGTTAGTGAAAAACTTGCCATCAAGTTTTTTGGATGGAGAGATTGATGAAGATGTCTAACATAGGATAAAAGCTGGATATTTGAATTGGAGACTTGCCTCTAGAGTGCTTTGTGATTTGCGAATGCCAACAAGATTGAAATAAATTTTTTATAGGACATAGATTAGACTAGCTATGACCTATGGAGCAAAATGTTGGCCAATCAAGAAGCAACATATGCACAAAATAGATGTAGTAGAGATGAGAATGTTGAGGTGGATGTGTAGTAAAACTATTATGGATAAAATTAGAAATGAGCGCTTTCGAGAACATTTAGGGGCAGCATCAATAGGTGATGAAATTAGAGACGTTTGAGATAGTTTGGGCATGTCCAACGCATGTCGGTAACGGCGCGGGCAAGGAAAAATTTGGCTATGCAAGTTGATGCCCATCTAGGGGGAGGGGTAGGCCGAAGAGGACATATATGGGGTAGTAAAAATAGATTTGAAGACGTACAGCCAATCTAAGGATTTGGCTTAGGATAGATCGGAATGGAGAAATAAAATTAATGTATCCGACCCCAACATAGTTGGGACAAGGCTTTGATGATATTGATGATGATGAAGTTTTTGATGTTGATAACTTAGCGAATGATCTATGGATTCGACGCTCTTTCCCTGGACATTCCATTCATAACTCTTGATAGTTGTCCCCTCGTTGGGACTTGGGAGGTCAGATTGCAACTAGTTTGTATTGGTTGCATTATGCTGTGGCATGTATTGAATTGTTGGATTCAACTGCGGTTTCCATTTGGCCATCATAGTTTCTGAATGTTGTGGGATCTTTTTCTTAGAGCTTCCTATGATGGAACCAATTGATTCATTATATATAATTATTTATCTTTTTGAATGGTAACCAAAATTTTATTGAAAAAGCAAGCCAGTGTAAGAGATATACTGTAAAGCTACTAAAGGCAAAACCCCTCAGGAAAAGGAAAAAGAAAGGGAATAAATCCAAGAGCACCTAAGAAACAACTCCAACCACTACAAAGACCCCATAACAACAACCAAAACCGGTCTCCCGACACCCTCCTTAGCCAAAGAATCAGCCTTCACATTGGCACTTCTCAAGATATGATTGAAAGGAACATTATGCTTCGAAGCGAGGCCCAACACCTCTTCAGCCATATCCTCCAAACTCCAAGGCGGCTTACAAAACCGATGCCTATCGAATGGTGCACCAAGGATCTGCTTCCCCAATACCCAACCCAACTAATTCCCGAAGGCCTGTCTTAAGAGGAATCATTTCTACGTCATTTACAAAAAAATGCCCTGATAGACCTGAGACAATAGAACAAGCCGGATTGTCCCTGTTAATATCTGCAATGGCAGGACCAAGATTGCCCACGATGTTCCCATCAAAGTTGAGCTTGATAGAACCCAAAGGAGGAGGAGATCGAGAATGGGTAGGGATGGACCCATAAGAGGATGAGAATTGAGAATGCCGCACCATACCAACTCTTGAACATAGAATCAATGGAGATGCCTCTGAACTTTTAAAGGATGGGCGCTCGTGAAGCCACATGTAACTTGACTTTATTTTCCAAAGAACCCGCCTATAAGAGGATGATAATGCCACCTCATACCAACTCCTTAACATATAATCAATGGAGATGCTTCTGAACTTCGGAAGAATCAATGCCATGAAGCCATGGAACTTGAATCTATTCTTGAAAGAACCCGCCCTAGAGCAGACTCCCTTATAACAGCTCTCATCCCTTTCCTTCCAAATAACCCATAGGGCTTGTTTGGGTAATTCACCTGTAAAGTGAATCCAAGTGAATGCTTCACTGATGGCAATTTAGTGACTGGAGCAGCTTGGCCTGGGCAGTGGGCACCCTGAGTTAATCGCGCAGTTGATGGCTCTGCTTGGTATCCGAGTATCGTTTTGATTTTCTGCTTAAGAGTGCATGTGGGTCTACAGTAGTTAGTGTGCTTTTGCATGCATTCCTGTCAGGAAAGCAAATGACAGACAGAAAAACACTAGATGCTGTGGTCCTACTTATCTGTACTAAAGTCTTGAACTTCAAAAAGTTGGTCTTGTATAACATCTTCTTAAGTTGTTTACTCTTTTACTGTTAAGCAAAAAAAAAAAAAAAAAAAAAAAAAAACTGTTCAAAAAAGAAAAGAAAAAGTGAATCCAACTGAAGGGTCCCTTTAAGAGACAAGAAAAGGAAAGTGATCTTATCAGAAGTACAAAATTTCAAAATCCACCTTGACTTTTTGTTGTTTTGTGGCATGTGAAGGAACTTTTTCGACTTTTTGGATAAAAAGAAAGAGGCCTTTTTGCCTTTTAGTGGAATGAGAGATTGACTTTTCTGGCTTTTCTTTTAAAGAAGAGGTGATTTTTGAAAATTTTTACTTTTTGATAAGACCCCTTTTATTTTCTTGTCTCTTAAATAACCATTCACTTGAATTCACTTGTAAAGTGAATTCAAGTGGATGGCCACTCTAAGTGAGAAGAAAAGATGGATCTTATCAAAAAGTACAAATTTCAAAATCCACCTTGACTTTTTTGTCATTTTGTGGCATGTGAAGGAACTTTTTTGAATAAAAAGAAGATGCCCTTTTGTCTTTTAGTGGAATGAGCGATTGACTTTTTGACCTTTTTTTTTATATAAAAAAAGAAGAGGTTTTTTTTGAAATTTGTACTTTTTGATAAGGCCCCTCCTCTTTTCTTGTCTTTTAAAGTAACCCTTCACTTGAATTCACTTTACAAGTGAATTACCCAAATGGGTAGCTGAAAAATCTTTCCACAAAACTCTACCCCTTTGCCAAACCCACCCCCATCCTCCAGGCTAGGAATAAACCCTTGAGAGAATTAGGGAACACTCAACTGCAGTTGAACCAATCAATGGCAGAGTTCCAAAGAGCACCGGCCTCTTCAAGTAAAAAAAAAGATGATTCACTGATTCGGCATCATGAGGGACATGGGGAAGCTGTTGAAAATTGTCATCTAATGCTTCTGAAGGTTATCCATCGTGAGAGTGCATCCTTCAGTAGCGAACCCATCAAAAGCCATGACTCTCTGAGGAACCTAGAACTGCCAACTATTGGAAACAGGAGAGGGAAGCGAAGGACTGGTTGATAAAGTCCCAAAGAAGAAATGGATTGAAAATTATCCGATAGTCAACCCCACCCACAGCTGTCTGTCATTCTGTTCCTTCGGAATATAAACCGTCTAGAAGAGATTATGAGGCCAAAAACCGATGTTCAGAATCCGATAGATTTCACCAAAAGTGGGACCCCAAGAAAGTTGATTCCCATTGCTATAGAAGGCTTTTAAAGGATTTATGGGGCCCAAAGGAATTAAAATTGAAGTAATATAAAAGAGGGCCCAAGAAAGAGGGGACCCACAACTTAAGTCCCATGCCTAGGGATTCACGCGCAAGTCTATGCTCACGGAATCCCAAGCACACATCACTCTTTCTTCTTCCCCCTCTTTGCCAACGCTTAGTTCTCTTATTTGTTTTATTTATTTTTATTTTAGATGAGATCTTATTAGATGTTTTAATCTGGACCATCCATATTAGGGTTGTTATTCTCTTCTCTTTTAAGGATTGTAACTCCCTCTGGGAGAGACCATTATTGATTATTGAATGAATGAAACCTTTCTTCTTGGAATTCTTCGTGAGAAATCTTGCAAGGACTTCTTCCTTGCCCGCGACGGGAGTTTGGCGTGAGGGCAAGGCTATTGTCATCTTCTACAAGATATTTCTGCCATCTCTTTCTTCTTCTTTCATTATTTACTGCATTTACACCACAACCCTAGATCTAGTTCAATCCCTCCATCAAACTCAGATCTAGACTTCGGCCTTTTCCCTTACCCCACATCCATACTATTCATGACCTTCAAGTCTTCAACCCATCAACCAGCCCCTTCCTTTGCTGGCCATCCCATCCTCCCCCACTAATCCCTCACCGTCCATTCCATAAACCCTAGATCTAGTCTACCAAAGCCTAGATCTAGACCTGATCCAAACCCAAACCCAAACCCACTATCAGACCAAAGATCCAGCCCCGCCAGCCCCGACTGAACCTGATCCAGGTCCAAATCCACTTGGTTGAACCAGGCCCAGCCCATTTTAGAGGCCTAGTTCATCATTTCTATTACTTCACAGCCCATTTAAAAACCTGATTTCAGTTCTGAATATGTACTTGGGCATTTAAAAGTTGTGGGAATTTATTGTTTTCAAATCTGAAATTAAAATTTCTTGCGTCACACTCCTATTATAACAATTGTCAACCTTTTGAACCAAGGCATTCATGAAATCCTCAAGGGGCACGACTATCTATATATGTCGCTGATTCCTTAGACAAGTTGGAAGTCCTAGCCTTCCATCAGTCCTTTCTTTACTACTTGGAAGTTTCGATTGCAGGACTGTAACTCGCCCTTGGATCAACTAGTGGTTGCCTTAGTTGAATTTACAAATGATGATGCATGTGGCTTTAATTTTATGGATTCATTGTCAATATTAATCGCTCCTTTTGATCACTAATTTGCATCATATAGGTTAGATTACTTAGGTTCTGCATCACATTGGCTTGGAGATTAGCTCGTTGGCTATTCTTCCTTCCCTTGCTGCGTCAATTGGTATCAAAGCAAAGATCCGTCTCAGATTGCCGACCCAATCGCCGATCCGAGGTAACCTGATACCCTATCTCTACTTATTTTCTGTAGATCCATTATCATCTCCACCAATCATCATCAAACTCCCTCAGCATCATCCATCATCACACCCGAGCCATTGCCTTCGCCCATCACAACCACCAACTCCCCAAACCAGAACCCATCTCCACCGAATCCCTCTCCCAGAACCCTAATCCCTTTTAACCGAGACCCAACCGAAACCTTAAACTATCACCGAAACCTCAAACTCAGCCTTGACCGAAAACCACCATCATCCCAGCCGCAAATCAAATACCGCATCCCAGCCGAACCCCTTCCCACCTTGGAGAAACCCTAATGACCCCAATCGACCTAGCTGAACCCCAAATCCAACACCCCATCCACCCAACAGTAGCCAATCCCGAATCCTAAAGCCACAAATCCCAAACCCCTGTTGGCCAACCCTCTTCCCACTTCACCGGCATCCTAACCCAACCCCATCCTCACTCCATCCTCGGCCGAACCAAAACCCCAGCCTCCGTCACCCAAACTCAGATAAAAAAGAAGAAGAGAGAACAGATTGAAAGGAGAAGAGGAGAGAAGAGAGGGAACAAGCGTACCTATTTTTGCCACCCTTTCTCAGCGCCTGCTAGCTGCATGACTGCAGCGCACTACTGCCCAGCCTTGTCACCCGAGCCTTCATCTCCTTTGCTTCCTTCGAGTCCAGCAGCAACGAAAAGCTGTCGTTGCATCAGACCTGAGGAGACAACTCCCACGTGTCCCATCTCGCGTGACACAAATAGGGCTTCAGTTCGGGTCGACCCGACCCGTGCGAAGCAAAAAATAAATAAATGATGAACCACAAGAAACTTGTCGGCAGTTTATGTAGCGTATATTTTAAGAGACCGATCACGATGAATATTAGGGCCGATGAGATGACATCACCAAAAAGGTGTGTTGATGTTCCCAATCTCTATGGGCACATGGATGTGAAAACCTTCACCGATTGGTTTACAACATTTGAAGATTATTTTGAATTTCCTTCCAAATAACCCATAAGGTAGCTGAAAAATCTTTCCACAAAACTCTACCCCTCGCCAAACCCACCCCAATCCTCCAGGCTAGGAATAAACCCTTGAGAGAATTAGGCAACACTCAACTGCAGTTGAACCAATCAAGGGCATAGTTCCAAAGAGCATGGGCTTCTTTAAGTAACAAAAAGATGATTCACTGATTTGGCTTCATTGAGGGACATACGGAAGCTGTTGAAAATTGTCATCTTATGCTTCCGAAGGTTATCCATTGTGAGAATGCATCCTGAAGTAGACAACCAACCAAAAACCATTACTCTCTGGGGGCCATTGAACTGCAACTACCAGAAACAGGAGAGGGAAGTGAAGAACTGGCTGATAAAGTCACAAAGAAGAAATGAATTGGAAATGATCTGTTAGTCAACCACGCCCACAGCCGTTTGTCATTCCCCTCCTTCGGAATATAAACCCTGTCTAGAAGAGATTATAAGGCCAAAAATCGATGTTCAGAATCCGATAGATTTCTCCAAAAATGGGACCCCAACAAAGTTGATTCTCATTTCTATAGAAGTAGCTGCTCACCAAAGCCATACCATCAGAGGCGCAACTGAAGATGGAGGGGAATTTATAAGCTGAGTGGTCATGCCAAAAGCACAATATATGGTCAAAAGCGTTATGTGATTGAGAGAATGCCTCTCCAAAGTCCTGACTAACAAGCATTTGACAGGTAAGGATCCCATCCATCTCTGTGGATCCTGTACTTAGCAACCAAATTTACTTTTGTAAACCATCATTCTCCTCCCTTACCCACCATAACTTTTTACCCAAAAGAGTTTGGTTCATGGATTTCAAGGGTCTTATACCAAGGCCTCCCTCAGTCCCTCCCTTTTAGATCTGCATACCTTGGACCACTCATGGAAATGGAATTTCTATTTTATCCTCACTACCATGCCATAGGAAACCCCACTGAAGATGCTGGATACACTTAGCCACTGCCGATGGACACCTGAACATTGGCATGAAATATATAGGCAAATTCGACAGGGAAGAATTAATGATTGACATGGCTTCCCAGAGAGGGGTAATTGGCCTTCCACAAAGCTTACTTCCTTTCAACTCTCTTGACAATTGGTAAACCCTTAGAAGCAAATCGAAGACATAACAGCAAATCCAACTATGTAGCCTGTAAGGCATCAGCTTTACAACCCATAATCTCCACTAGGTCGTCCTGTAGCCGCACCTCAGAAACCCTCACCCCAATTAGCTTGCTTTTGAAGAAGATAGCCTGAGCCTGGACACTTTCTCAAAGCAGCAAAGAATGGCCTTAACATGTTAAAATCTTCACTTCCTTGGCCCGGCAGAAAATCAATGTGTCGTCACTGAGGCCAGTATGATCCTCTAATCTTCTTAATATAGTTTCCAACAAAAGGCAAATCAGATAGGAAAAAATGGAAGTTTCCAACAACTGGTGAATATGTTGGGGAGGTGATCTCCAAGTATCCAGTGTTAGCATTGATCCAGACTTCCAACTCAAGTCTCTGGATTCGTAGCATGTCATTCTCCACTTTATATAACCTTTGCATAATATGATGTGGTTATAGTGGGTTGAGGTGGTGCCATTTTACCATTCAAAAAAAAAAAGGTGGTGCCATTTTGACCTGATTAAGCTGAGCCTTCATATTAGGCCTATTCAAATTTCAGTTTTTAGGCCCAAGCCCGGTCTGTGTGCAATCCCAGATGTTAAAAAGGGTGTAAATGAGCTTAACCAAGCTGAACTTGACAACATTGAATCCAGATCGAGGTGGGATCTAGCTTGGGCTTGATTGGAAAAAAGCCGAGCTAATTCAGGCTTGAGCTTTGCTTGAAAGTGCTTAACACACTTGAACTGAACTCGAGTTTTTAGATCATGCCTCATCCGATTGCGTAGGCTTAACTCCTCTGATGGAGGTTGTGTCTTTGCCGAACCCATTACAATGCATGGATTGGTAGATAAGGTCATTGGACCTGTCCTACAACCTGATTAGGTGTGTCTACTTGGACCTCTTCACACATGGCTGTTACTTCATTTGCGTGCAATGAGCTCTGTTTTACGGTCTGTTCTGGAGACTCACCCTTGTTGGATTGCTCAAAAGATAGTTTAACTTCCAACAGGTTCTTATCCCCTGTTATGGCTCACATCAGCTTACAAAAGATCAGATGCCCTAATTTTTTTAAAGGGTTGATCATACTGTTGTGTTGAACTGCCCCTTTTTTTGAAATCCTTTTGTCTGAGTGTTTTTTTTTTTTTTTTCTTGGTATGGGTGCCACTGGTATCATAGTTATATATTATTTGTTTCATATGGTTATATTTTGTGCTCTGTCTTTTGTAATGACTTTTTAGTTAATGATTGTAGTTTTTCTCCCCTTTCAGAAGCAGGAAGGAATACCTCCTCGTATGTTCAAGGCAGTTATTGCGGCTAGCCACCCTGAATTTTCTACAATGAGGCAACAGGTAGTCTCAGAAACGATTGCTATAATTCTTAACAAGTGAATCCAGTTTTGATGAAATAACTACTAAAGCTGATTACTCTGTACTTTTAGTTTTTCCTCATACGTAAATATTGATTTTAGTGTTAGGGAGCTCATTTAGAAGCTTGAATGTTTCAGTATGGTAATTTTTTTTAATTTTATTTTAAATGAACTGAATTTAATGGGACCAAAAGAATATGTATGGTTGATATCTCACTAGGGGTTATGGAAGAGGAAAACGTGTCTCATCTTCCGCGTAGGGTTGACAGTGGGTCAGGTATACACAGGGACCCGCTCTTCCTATTAGGGGCGGGTTTGGTAGTGGTTTTCTTGGTGTGGTGCGGGTTTGGGTTTTTATTGTCCCAACCTGCCCCGCCCCGAATATATAATATATGTATACTTATTACTAAAGTGATAGATAAAACTCATGTGGTGTAGGCGGTTTTGGGCCTCAAGGCCCTTGGGAAGTGAAGGTGGTGTGTTCATTTTCTACCACTCATTCTCATGCATTTTTATATATTTTAATAATTTTAATCTTTAAATTCGACCTGACCCAACCAAATGGGGGTGGGTTTGGTATCATATCCTAGTGACCCATCGCGGGGTAGGTCGGATTTGGATGAGATAAATTTGAGACGGCAGGTTTGAGTTTACTTCAATCCAAAACTGCCCTGTTGGCATCCCTACTTCCGTGGAAATGGAAGTCCGAGAGGAGAGGGTCTGACATGGGTTTCCTCTCGGCGCAGAAAAATCTGATAAAGTAGGGATTTTCCGTGGAGAGTCCCGCTGCTCCAAACAACTGAAAATGGAAACCATGGAAAAAATACTTCCGCATCTGCGGAAAATAAGTTGCACAAACGTGTCCTAGGGGTCTAGATGTATCCCATGCAGAGTTCTCAGTTTTTTTTTTGGATTGCAGATTGTTCTCAGTTTTAAAATATTGTTTGTGTCCTTTGTTGTTACCCTTTTGTATTTCCTTCCACTCAGAAGCTGAAGTGTCACTGATTGCAGTTTTATTGTATTTTTCATGAACTCCAAGGCATCTTCTCTTTCTTTCTATGAACCGAATCAGCTTGTAAATGATTCTGGGGATTACTATTCTCTTTTTTTTTTTTTTTTTCACTTTGAATGGTATCAACACAACATGTTTGCCAAGAAGATCAAAGCATCTTCTTTTTTCCTTTATGCAAACCAGAGTGGCTTGTGCAAGATTCATTGCTTATGTTTCTGATAGGGGTAAAAACTGATGCATGATATAAAGAAATAGTATTTGCTTAAGCAGGACTTGCGAAGATAGTTTTTATTTCCTTGGTAGAGCCATCAGTTTATTGGCTCATGCTTGGACAGCCTTCTACAGTATCTCACCTACAAGATTACTCCTTGGAAGCGGACTGAGGGTTGTTCACGTTTCCTTAGCTTTAATGTGAACACTTAGGTCCAAATTGAGAGATTTTTGGGGACATCCCCAATCAGGTAAGGATGTGATGCAGGCCGATCTCAGGCCCGCAGGCCTTGATGGGTCCCACATGATCAGTGATCCTCCCAAAGATCAGAGATCCCTATCCCTTGATTAGATAGTCTCTAAATAAGTAAATTTTCTTCCTAATTTCTATTTTGATTAGGATTAGATAGTTTCTTATTTTTAGAATGCCTTGACTACTAAGAAACAATCCTACTCTATATTTAGTTGAGTCCCCATTGTAGTTGGTTATGCCATTATCAATTAATTCAATTATCTTTGAGTTTTCTAATGGTGGTTGTCATGGTCGTGAGTGCTGTTTTGTGTGGAATCGCTTCGTTGGATTCAATCAACCCCATCTGAGGTGTTGATCTATTCGATCACAGAGCTGGGGCTGCGCCGTGTTGGAGAGGTGTTACCAGCCCAAATGAACAATTTGGTGCCACATGCACATCTTGTAGGGCTAAAGAAAATGGTGCAATCAGATTCTCTGTAGAGGCTTCACATCAAATGAACAATTAATTTGAGAGAGGTCTACCCTGTATGTGTTGGGCCCAAGTTTAGTTTTCTGTACTCTGTCAGTTTAAGATCAGGTCTAGTTATTTTACTGAGTTTTTATATGATTTATATTGATAGTCTGGTTAGGGCCTAGGCTTGAATACTTAAGATAGAAATGCATTTTTTATGTATGATCATCATAACCATAGAAAAATTACATAACTACCGGCTATCTGTGGTTCTGGTTAAGCTTAGCATGATTGGTTTGGGCCTGGGCTGACACTAACATTGCTTATACTTGATCTGTTGATGCCCTAAGGAAGTAAGGATTGCATGTCATGAGTGTGCATCACATATCATGCATCGATTACATTCAGTTATACAAAAAATATAGATAGCCACAATTCATGCTTTTCTCAACTAAGTTTCTCATCAACTTTTTCTTAGGATGCCTTAGAATTCTTCCTACACCTTCTAGACCAAGTTGGACAGGTCAATGCTAGGTCTGAACTGGATCCGACCAGGAGTTTCAAGTTTGGTGTTGAAGAAAGGCTCCGGTGCCCGTCTGGAAAAGTTGCTTATAATAAAAGATTTGATTACATCCTTTCCTTGAATATTCCGCTAAGTGAAGCTACCAATAGAGGTAATTTCCTACAATGCCATTACCTTTTCATAGAGCCGTAGTTGAATTATCTTTCCTAATGGCTGCATAATTTGAGAATGCAGAAGAGCTAGAAGCCTTTCACAAGTTGAAATCAGCAAATTGTTCAGAGGGGAAGGAAGTGTAAGTTATAGAGATTGGGCAATGCCATCTTGTGATTCCACTTTTTGCCATGTCATTCTTGTTATGTACTTATGAGAATCTATTCTATCAGATCTGCCACTGAGATTGTACGTCCGAGGGTGCCTTTAGAAGCATGCTTGGCAAGTTTTTCGGCTCCAGAGGAAGTTCATGATTTTTACAGCAGCGCATTGAATTCTAAGACAACAGCAATCAAGTAAGATTGTTGATATTACTGAATGACAATTCTTCAATAGGTTCATGTGCTCTGATGTCTAGGAGGATATAGTCATATTTGGCATATTGCAGATGTTAATCAATAAATTATACATATTTCAAGCAATATCTAAAAAGTCTTATTTATTTATACTTCTCTCTGTTGAATGATGATCTTTTGTTCAATTGAACCTTTATGATGTAGTATTCTAGTTGTGATTTCCTATCCCTCTAGAGATATTTGAATGTTTTAGTTTTACTTATGTTCCTAGTACTCAGAGATGGATTGGATGCCAAGTCTATCAAGTTCATATTATTAGGATATCCAGTTCTAAAAGAGATGCAAATGTTCTTTATATTATGATAATACAAAATAATCTATTACAATCTATTTCGGTGGGCATTACATTCTTTGAGATGCTCTGTTTTTGTTGTTCTTAAGACAGACGTTTCATATTCATATTAACCTCAGGACTCAGTTTTTAATTATAATGTTGTTCTTCAGATGCCTGCTTGTTTTGCACATGTTCCCGGGTATGTATTTAGCAAATCCGTCACTTTCTTAGGACTGTGAGCTGCTTGGAAAGCAGACGGAAGTCTTGAAGACACTCTCAAAAGAAAGAATAAATGCCACCCAGAAAAGGTGCAAATGTTCTGGCTAGGTCCAGCATGAATTGAAGATTATGCAATAAGACATGGAGATATATACAAATGCTGATTAGGCTGGGTCACATGATGATGAAAAAAATATACTATAGGATATAGTTCTCTGTTCATAATCATGTCACTGAGAAAAGTAACCATCTTCTGGCTAGGTCGAGCATGAATATCATGCAATAACACATGGAGTTGTTGAATTTTGAATTTTCATGGCTGAAAATTTTTATGGAAGAAGTACGAGTGTGGTTTTTCTTCCATGGAAGCTGCAGCGTGACAATATGGCTGCAATTGATTTTCTTCTAATCCAGTCCATCATAAGCATGCAAAGCATATCAAGGCAGATTGTCATGTTGTTTGGGATTGAGTTGTTTCAAAAGAGATGAGTGTGTAATCAAAAGCGGAAAAGCCTGAACTCTAGCCTGTAGATGTTTTGATCGTTGGAGTTAGTCGCAGTCAACTACATCATACATGTGGCAAGCTGGGCATGATTAATATCCATCCTCTCTCTTTGGGGTTGGGGGTTTTATTGGGGCTGCCTGAACCCTAGCCTGTAGATGTTTTGATCGTTGGGGTTAGTCGCAGTCAACTACATCATACATGTGGCAAGCTGGGCATGATTAATATCCATCCTCTCTCTTTGGGGTTGGGGGTTTTATTGGGGCTGTGGTTTGTAGTTACTGCTGGTTAACAGGGGGTTGCTTATAATTTTATTACTTCTATGACTAATAAAAGAGTTAAGTGGTTGTGTAAAAGGAAAAACCCAACTCTTCTTTTCCATATTTTATCGTTTCTCAAATTCAACACAAACTATTATAAAAATAATAAATACTAGCTGTTTTAAAGGTTCAACTTGACTGTCGATTCTATAAAAGCTTAAACACAATAAAAACTAAACTTTGATTTTCTCAACCAATGGCACGCATACATCAAAGTAATAATTAACAATTCCAAATTCCATATGTCATTATGAGTAAATGGTGGGTCTTATTTTTCATGTTTTGCAGAACCACTGGCTTGACAACGTTCCCAGATTATTTAGTATTACATATGCGGAAGTTTGTAATGGAAGCAGGCTGGGTGCCAAAAAAACTTGGTAAGTTAATCATTTCTTTGCTTCATTTTCACTTTACTTTCTTGTCATGGTTTATTCTGTTTTCTCTGTTTAGGACTCCAGAACTACTGTACAAACCTTATTGAGGTATTCTTAATATTGGCATATTTTTTTTCTATGAAATTTTCAGATGTTTATATAGACGTGCCTGATATCATAGATATTAGTCACATGCGGAGCAAGGGTATGCAACCGGGGGAGGAACTACTACCTGAAGTCGGTGTGTAACGTTCAAGAATTGCTAACATTCTCAGATTCGTTCACGCTGAAAGTTAGGACATGTTTGGTCGATATTCTTGCAGAAAGGATTGTTTATTAGCTGTTCATTTGGTTATCGCAGAAACTGAAAAATCACAACATGTGATATACTGTTTTTAGATTTGTTCACTGCAAACCAATATTGGCGATTGGTTCTGATAATGATTTGAGATGGAAGTATGGGAAAGAAAGCTATCCTACCCAATCTGGTCCCTACTTTTGTGCGTCCCCTTTGATAACCTTTCCTTCTGCCAGAATAGTAGAACAAGTTGTGATTTCTTTCATCCATATTCTCTATTTGTGTGCATGTATTTTTGTCATTTTAATTTGAACGATGATGTCTGACTACAATTACTGCTAAATGTCTGCAATTGATCTTTTATGCAGTTGCTGGGGAGGCGAAGGTTGAATCAAGCCAGCCATCAGCCAATGAGGATATTGTTTCCCAGCTTGCAAGCATGGGATTTAATTATCTTCATTGTCAAAAGGCTGCTATTAATACTTCAAATGTGGGAGTAGAAGAGGCCATGAATTGGTTGCTGTCTCACATGGATGATCCAGGTTTATTATCTTATATTTAAAGATATCGAGATGATTTATTGAAGGGTGCACTTTTGTAATTGGGAAATTGCTATTTTTTTTAATATTTCGCAGAATATATGGTTGTAGACCATGAACCTGACCGGGTTGATGGTCTCTGTTGTCCTACTTTCACGCCCCAAAACAGTATCAAGATTCTGCTGATAATGATTTGGGGTTTGCAGTGCTGGGAACTTGTTCACCAAAATCTAGCTCATGTTCATCCTCAATCTGGTCGAAAGGGAAAACTTCCTATTGTGCAAACTATTCCTCCAGTTGCAATTTGCGTTAACAATTGGAGTCATTGAACTTGCATATGCACTAGAAAAAGAGCAGTTTCTAATTTCAAGAGATGATAGAGTAGACCACTTCTTTCTTCTTGTGAAGCTGTTATTAACAAAATTTGTGGAACTTACTTTTAGATATCAATGATCCTATTTCACAAGACATGCAAGCTGCTGAGCTTCTTTCATCCTTTGTTGACGAAGCGGGTGTCAGTACTTTGGTTTCATTTGGATTTGAAGAAGGGCTGGCTCGAAAAGCATTGAAGGCCTCAGTAAGATTCTCCTATCTACTTTCAATTTCCATGGGATGGCTGAAGGATGCGTGTGACTATAGTCTTTGTAGGATAAAATTACTTAAGATTTGATTTATGGAGAAGTGGGTGGGACAGTGATGCTATCAAACCTTTTGTTCAGCATTTTCAGGCTTTGTCTTATTTTGGTATTTAAATGAAGTTTATTACCATTAAAAATATATATAATAATAATAAAGAATAAAAAAAGAAGATGAAAAAACCTTTTGTTCAGCATTTTCAGGCTTTGTCTTATTTTGGTACTTAAATGAAGTTTATTACCATTAAAAAAAATATATATAATAATAATAAAGAATAAAAAAAGAAGATGAAAAAGCTTTTTAGTTATTTTCATCCTGCTTTTTTATTCCCAAAACTTAATTCTATTCATTGTTCTAAAAATCAAAATTGCATCCCAAATTATTCAAGAGTTTAATCAAATTGTATCATGAATTGTATAGTGAAACATAAGATTTTTTTTTAACTTCTTTTTGTGAAAAATAAAAAATCTTAACAATTTAAAAAGGATAGTGTCATACGAAGAACGTTATGGACATATATTAAAGTATCATATATGATATATGTGAATAATACTAGGAAATGTAATCTGTAGCTATTTTTTTTCTTTAATAAAAAAATACTGATCATCACTGATACACAATTAGGAAGTTTCTCCTGAAGTTAAAGACGTAATTCATGAAAAAAGGAAGAACACTAAATAAAAATGAATGCTGGGAGAAACCACCGACTCCTACAATCACACACTGCAGTTGTACCCCTATTCCTTGTTTCTTTCTAAAACATCGCACAAATTTTTATCTTAAGAAGGTTCATGAATCACTAAGTAACCTCTTAAAAATAGAAATACTAAAAATAAATGAAAAGGAGAGTAAATAACTGGCAATAGCAATTCTGCTGTTGCAATTCCTGCCTAGGCAAATTTTCTAAGTTGTGGGATTCAATACAGCAAATACCTAATCATTAGGGTTCCCTTTTGAATCCAGATTTTCCTATAAATGTGATTTGTTGTGTATTTTTCGAATGATTTCATACAAATCCAAGGATTTCTACAACTGCGAGTTCTAATCAAATAATTAGATACTAATAATGGTGCTTTTCTTTTCTTCTATTTATTTCTATAGGTAGTTAATATATTGCCCCTTTTCATGTATACGAAGTGTAAGGTCATGTACCTCAGCATATTCATTGTTTTAAACAAATGTACCATTTATTGAAGATACTGAATTGAGGGCCATGTTGGTGACTCACTGCTATCTGTTAGGTCAAATGTTGATTAAGTATATGCCTTAATTACCTCCAAGAATTGAAGATCTCAATGCTTCCATTGTCCTACAAGAAAGATCTTTAAGTGGGAAAAAAGAAGAAGATTCAGCTGTCAGAAAACAGGACTAAATAAAAAAAGAAAGGACTAAATACAAAAAAAAAAAGAACATTTGTTGAGGAACTTCCAGTCTGGGGGAATTTTTGTGAGTTTCATCCATAAAAGGGCTTATTTAATCAACAATCTGAATAAGCAAATAGTGGGCCATATGCTCAGTGGATATTGTCTAGCTTTCATCAATTCTTTCTATATGTTCTCTTTTTTACCTACACTATTTAATTGGCTGGGGATGTTAACCGTCTTGTCTTCTGTTTCAACCCTTTTTACACAGGGCGGGGATATTGAGAAAGCTACAGATTGGATATTTAGCCATCCAGGTGCTTCTAGCACAGTGGATATGGATGCTACTCCAAGCAGTACTCACAATGTTGTTGATTCAGAACTACCTGATGGAGGAGGAAGTTAGTTTCCTTGACTTTGTCTTTTTCTGCATGCATTTACAATACTAAATGCTTGATATAGAGTCAACACACTCATGGTTTAGCGGTGTTGGTACCTTTGTATAACACATGCCCAGGTATTGATCCCTGGGCATCTTCTAAGTTAGGAATATCACTAGACAGCCTAATGACCAGGGAAAAAAAAAAAAAAAAGAAGAGAGGCAAGCTTGATACAGATATTGCATCATTCTAGTCAGACTAGGGATCATATATATAGCCACTATTGGGAGACTCATGCAATTAGGAACGAAGATCCTGTGAGACCCGGCAGCCTTGTTATAAATACAGTTTAAATTTGCGTAAAAGTTAACCTTCCATTGGATGAAGCCTAAGGTTACCTCATACGCATATCATTTGGCTTCTCTCCTAATTTCTCAATCTCCTTCAAAACTTCAAGTCCATCTGCTGTGGCCTGTGAGAACAATTCCTCATTTTCCTAGATACTTCAGTGGTCTTAAGATAGTATGATCCCCAGATTCAGCATGCACACGACAGTGACACGTCATAGACACAACAGTGACATGGATTTTATACATAAAAAGTGAAGTATCGGATACCATACGACACGATACGTTGCCCGTTTTGAAGTATCCATGCATCATAGCTTGGATCTTTTATTTTAAACACTTTTCTAAGATACTTCATCAATTTGATAATTCCATAGAAATTTCATCTGGAACAACAGTATCTTCAACATAAAATGACAAATGTTGTAATTGCAGCACCATGTTTTTCATAATTTAATGGTTTGCACTACTCCGTCATTCTGTCTGCATTCTGTTTTTCTACCTAGATTCTTCTGTCTACATTCAACTTCATAATCACAGCATTCAACTTTGTGAGCCATGTTTTGGGCTGGTTGAGACCTTACAGTGCCTTCTTCAGTTGACGTACTTTTCAAGTCCTTTCCCTAAATAAAAAACCCAAGTGGTGGTCAATGGCCACACACATTTCTTCGATTTAAATCACCATGAGGAAGCACATTCTTTAGGGCAGGTTGATATAAAGGCCAACCATTGTTGGCAGGAAGAAGCCATCCAAACCAAATTGAATTCAGTTTTAACAACCAGGGTAACACTTGTCATAATAAAGCACGTATGTTTTGTGAATCTGTTGGCAACTTGTCACACTTTTTTCAGAGAGATCACAAAGTAGTCTACTGGCTTGTATCCACTTTGCCTACCCTATGCGATCTTATTTATTATTATTATTATAAAAAGAGAGGAGATGCATCCAGTTTATTCTTTACAATAGGGCCCACCTGTGATTAGAAGCTGGGTGCACATTTTCACACATCAAATTACATGGTGCGTTGACTTTGTAAACACTTTTCCTTTTCATATAATATCGATAATCTTTTCTGAGAGGTACCCCTCGTGGAATTCTACTAGCAACTATTTTGAGTCCCTTGTGGGACACCCCTTATCAATGATCCAACCCATTTGGACTCCTTAAACAGACATTGACCCTCCGTACAACCCAAACTAACACTCACATTTAACACTAATCAAAACTATAATTGCCGATTTTTTTTCTTAAAAATAGCGACTTAATAAGCCATAAAAAACTCTCTTTAATCAAGAGTTGGGAGGATCCAACTAGGCTGTTTTTTTTCCCCAAAATCTAATCCACAATGAAATGTTTCCATCACCCTACTACTCGATTGACATACATCCAACTGGGCCACTTGGTGGGCTGAAATGGTTACCTCTCTTGGCATTGGTAAAACTTTCTGTGTTTTTTGTTTTTTTGAACTGTTTGCTATATTGCTTAGGTTTTTGAGGCTACTACACAAATTGACATTTGTTCTCAATTTATTTGCTGCAGAGTACAGGCTCATGGGAATAGTGAGTCACATGGGCACCTCTACCCACTGCGGGCATTATGTTGCTCATGTTTTCAAGGACGGGAGGTGGGTCATCTTCAACGACACAAAGGTTGGGGCATCTGTCAACCCACCCAAGGAATTGGGCTACTTGTACTTCTTTGAGAGAATCAACAATTAGAATGTGGAGAAGCACGTCGGAGCTGGTTTGATGTCTCAATATACGCGAGGAACACCACACTCCATCAAGATGTTGGACTGGCCGCACGTACTTGTGGCTTGGCTGGCGACATCCCAGGGCGATGAAACATGTGAGGGTGGTCTCTCTTGATGCAGTGAAAAACAATTCATTTTAACATCTCTGAAATATAGACCATAAAAACAGCATCTCTGCTTTTCAAGGTCAATTGGAAGTGCAAGTGCAATATAAAAATGTTTCTATGTGGGTTTCTCTTCTTTTTTACCTTTGATTTTCTTAAAAAATTACAAGAAAAAGTGTGCCAAAGGGTTGAATTTTTGCTTTGAAATATTATAATGTGCCGTGTTGTTCCTCAAGAGCTTTGCCCTCTGGCAATTGACAGACACAGGTCACTGCAAAGGCCACTCTGGATGCCAACTTTTGATAGTACGAGATTCTTTATTTGCATTTTGAGCCTCTTTGGCTAGTTCATTATGAATTTCCATGATTTCATGAGAAAAGACTGGGATTGGTTCCAGAATTACTTCCTCTTAACATGCTATATTTTTGGAGTGATAAAGAGAAGTCACGCCGGAATAGAATGAAGGCCTTGTTCTGATCCTTGGTGCCTGGCTACCCTGCACTCATTTTAATTGTAAATCCTGTTTGTTGCCTGTAATTGCTTGTGGTGAAGCAGTAAAACAACTTTGAATTGCTGGTAGCTTTGATCACTAAGTGCATGAACCCTCGTGGGCATTTGAAAAACTGAGTTAGCCACACTTGGTTCACAAAGATTCAAATGGCCTGTGGCAATTACTGTGGGGGGCGTGTTTGTTTTCTCCGTGTTGAATTCATAGGAATTCCAAGAAATGCGTTACTATTTAAAGTTGTAAAAGTGAAGGGTAGGTAAACAAATAGCAAGCAAACGGTCTCCCTTTTGGTAGGAAATGATTGCCAACCATCACCCTAGAAAAATTGAAGCCTTGGAAGGTGAGGATCTGATCCATATCCCCACCCCCATCCCCTTAACCTGTTGCAACTCTATAATCCTTTGTTAGAACTGTTATCATTAAGTTCTAGAGCT
The DNA here is from genome assembly GCA_028538565.1 of Umbellularia californica. Classification (NCBI taxonomy): domain Eukaryota; kingdom Viridiplantae; phylum Streptophyta; class Magnoliopsida; order Laurales; family Lauraceae; genus Umbellularia; species Umbellularia californica. The sequence goes on along the minus strand of JAPQWN010000006.1, from coordinate 73,758,231 downwards.
CGATACACAATGGGCAACAGGCCACAAGAACCGGCCGAAACCCATGAAAGAGAATTGAGTATGAGGACAGTTAAATTTTTATGTCACCTACAATCAGTTTAAAGATAAAGAGAGGATGGTACTAATTTTTGAACTCTGGACCTCTTGTATGTACAGTTTATATTGAAGGGAAAAAAACTGGTTCCTTGTTCGGAGAGACGTTTTTAGCTATTCCCGTCCATGATGAGGTCCATCAAGTGGTTGATTTGGAAGAGGATCATAGCCTTTAAAACCCATCTAGCATCCGTTTGGCTACCTGTGTTTCCATGGAAATATAACTAGAGCATTACTTGAAAATGTTGTGCGCGACTGAAATTCTTGTACCCATTGGATAACTGTAGACGTGCCCAACTGAATGAAGGGGAACATTTCTTTTCTCCTTGAAAACCAATTTCCATGGTATATAGCTTTCACCCCTCACCTTTTAAATGAATGATCCTTTGCTGAAATCCATTTACAATAAACTACTATGAATTCAATTATGTACTAACAGAGGGGCCTTAAATAATTTTTTTAATAAAACCAAAGTCTCACCAGTGGAGTTGGGATGACATTGATCATGTGTGGCCTTAGGTGGGTCCCACATCACATTAGTTCACTCTGTCCTAAAACATTACTGAGCAAAGGTGAATGAGCCCCACAAACACAAAGGCCTCTTCACAGTGGAGAGACAGGAAAAAAAAAAAAAAGGGAGTCTCTTTGGCCAGTAATAAATATGTGAAGTTAATGATTCATATCCAACCGTCTGGAGGCCCAGACATGATTAGGAATTGGCCTTTGGCCTGCGATTGGTGGGTGTGTGGTCACAGTGCAGATGTGGGGCCCACTGAGCTCGCAATCATCCTCTCAATTCCTATGTACAGTCAAGGCCCATAAATGGGGTTGAGGCCAGTGTCCCCTTGCAATCAAACAGCATCAGATCCCAACAGCTAGACAAGTGTACGGACAGCAGTGCTGTCCCCACACTGACCTGAGCCTCCAAGTCCACGTGATTCCCATTCCCTCTCTTCTGTATCTCCTCCTTCCAAGGACATACAAGACATGGACTTTTTTAAATGCCTCTTTCTTCTCTTATTCTAATTTACTGCAACTGTCTTTTTATATAGGTGCTTTATTCTACTAGGATGTTGCATGTGAGGAGAAATTAAGACCTCTCAAATGATATGAAATGCCTCATCCAAAATGGTACTGTGACCCCACATTTCTTATGGGGTGAAAATGGTGCCCTTTTGCACTTACAATAATGGGTCATACTATAGGGATTTAATTAATTAATCAGAGCTTAGCCTAAGTTGAGGTTGGCTAAGAAAAGTAATTAAGCATGCCAGCTTGAACATGAACCGACCCCAAGTATGAAAGCAAGACCAACTAACCAAGACTTGAGTTTGGTCTGATAATAAATATTAAGTTTGGGCTTGAGTCAACTTCGCCTCATTATCAAAGTACTTGTGGAGTTTGCTTTTGATACCAAAAATTTAAGAGGCAGAAAGAGATAAAAAAAGGCCTATTCATGGATGAAAAAGAGCCTTAGAAAAACTTATTTGATTCTTGGTTGCATGATGCTTTGAAAAACGTTAAAATTTTATGCAAATTCAAAAATTTAGCAATTTGAACTAATTTCCTCCATTTAGCAAAACAAAAAATAATCTGTTGGGGAAGGAGAGGTGTCAAACCACTTTCTTGTGAAGTGCGAAATTCGGGTGATTCTTTGATAGAAGAAATTTGTTTTGATTTTTCATATAACCCCACAGTCTTTTGTTTGGTGTAATATATTTTTCTTACATAGAAGGGAAAAAAACCAATTTTCCTTGACAAAGAAAATCTCAATTTCCCTAACAAGGATAGGAATTAGAATTCTTCCCACTAGTGGAAGAAGAATGTGAGGAGAGGGAAGTCCAAAAGCCCAACTTTTTCTCCTTTATCAAGTAATAACCATTGAAGACTACAACATCCAAAATACCCTGGTCTCTTGCAGCAACATCAGGAAATGAGTAAATGATGATGGCAGAGATTGAAGTTTGTTGGCATTTTAACCGCAAGTCCGTGAACAGTATAAACAAACGTATTTCATATAAATAAATGAGCCCCTATGGCAGAGCACTTCATGGAACATTTTCTCTTTGATTGAAACTGCTTCCCCACATTTAATGTGGTACTATTTGTCTATTTCCTCCATGGTAAGTACATATACTACAGTAGATTTACAGGAAGAAAGCTGTCAATTTCAAAAATGGTAAATAAGTACACTCTGAGGGCCCCATTAACTACTTTGGATTGAGTTTCAAAAACCTATAAGAAATGGGTTTTAATTGAAAAACTATTAAAGGTGAAAAGGGAAGTGTCTAGCGCCCTCTTTAATAGAATTTCTACCGGGAATTTATCATGTTCAGGGATTCCTAGACATGATGTGATAGGTTGTCCCCTAAAATTTCTGAATCCTATATTTTTTTACTAGCATTTCTAAATTCCAGCCACATAAAAGTTCTCTTTTGACCTTTTAGGAATTTCACTTCCTTTGCATTTTGGTGGAATTCCTGGATGTTCAAGTCCAAAGGAGCATTCACGAATTCCACTATATTTGGGAATTCAGAAATTTTCTAGATAAGAAATTTTGGAATTCTAGCAAAGAAACAAGGTAAAGGGTGTGTTTATGCATTGTTTTTTTCAGCTGGTTATTTTGTTGTTTGGTACAACATATTTTTTTCATGAGAAGGGGAAAAAATGAGCTGATTTTCCTTTGTGAGATGATTTCAATTTCTTATTAAATGGGTAGGAATGTGGTATTCTTCTCTTCCGTTTAAATAGATGATTTTTCTTATTTGGTGAAATCCCCATTTCAAAATAATACGTAAAGGTGTGAACCAAATCCATACAGTTTCAACTAAAGCTGCTTATTCCCAGATGAACCGTGTGAACAAAGTGTGTTGACTATTGAATTACTGAACCAGTGGACCAGCCCCATTTCTTGTCCAAAATATGCATATTATGATATCTCTCTCATGTTAATTAGTATTTAATTTTGGTGTAAAAAGTGATTTCGCCTTAAAATTACTAACCATACAACACATTATTTTTCTCTCTTTTGATGACGTGGGCATCCTTTTGGTATTTTCACCCGACCTGACTATCCCTTCGGACACACACATCTCCGCAACACATGCGCCCCAGGTGAGCCTAGGGTGGGACTCGAACAAAAGACGTTGAGAGCAAAACCACTTCAAAATCTTGCAATGAGATAATCATGATAAATTTAACTTACCTCTCGAAATGATTTTATCTCTATATTATCAAGTCATATCACAATAAACTTGCAATAAAACCAAACATAATTCACATTTGTTTTCAATAGGAAAAGCAAATTAGGGTTTCTTGATTATGCTAGGTTTATCCTAATAGCTGATACCCCTTAATGATGGGATGATCTTGATATCTCCTCCATTCAAGGAGAATAAAAATAGTACTAATGCCGGCCCAAGATATTGAAAGAAAGAATGTCTCACAAATGGTTGTGCACTGAGAGGCAGCTAGCTGTCCAGATGGTGATGCTTCATAGGAGACCATTCAATGCACAACTATTTCTAATGCTTCAGCAGTACTATCTACCTTTTCTGTTTCTTTTAATATATTTGTTGCAAGTCAATCTTTGTCTTACTACGGTTACGGTTGAAATCTCTGGAAAGAAATCTTATCATCACTATTTTTTTTTTCTTTTTTTCTTTCTTTTTTTTTTTTTTTTGCGGGGGGGGGTGGGGGGTTAATTTCTAGTTGAGTATATTCGTGCTAGTGGGGGTAGGTATTATTCTCTTATGAGTTGATTTTGAGTTGAGTATATTCTTGCTATTTAATCTATCAATATGATCTCTCCAGCAAATTGTAGTGTGATTTCGAGTTGAGTATATTCTTGCTATTTAATATGTATATGATCTCTCTAGCAAGTTGTAGTGTGACTTATTACCCAACCCAAACCTTTACCTTATTATTTTCGAATTGGCATTTCTTCTTTGATCAACAAATTGAGAGACTGCCTAGTGGTCGGTCGGGGTGTCCCCCATCCTCACTCAAATGTCTAGAGTTCAGAGTTCGATTCTTAGGTCATTTTTCTTGCCTGTGTAAGAGGTACTCTTCATTGCATGTGCAGGTGGCATTCTTCGTAGCTCTATAGGGTCCACCCACTTGGGCCCATCTTAGATCATGACAATCCCTTGAATACCCTTGTCATCTTATGATCGGGCACCACGACCAATTTCACACTCACAGAATCTTCATTTACCATTGGATTGCATCTCAATAAAATCTACGGTTAATATGCCCCGATAAAATATAAGAATGTTAAAATCAAGGATAAGATAATTTGGTATATGAGGAGACCTTTCACTCTGCGCTCCTCCCATTGGATTACATGTATCAAAGTGACCCCATTAACACCACTAGCTGGACTGTGGGCTGGCATGAGTGGGATTTTTGAAGCGTCGGGCCTAGAGAATTCTCCGAGTTCCGCCCGCAGAGGAAGTACGGGCTCTCGTTAATGTTTTCGTTAAGACTGCCGTTTAACGGAGCTGAAAAGTGAAAACTATCGCTGTCCCTTTGAAATCTGTAACCGAGCTTTTTGGTCCGTTAACCTTTCTGGGGGTATATTTGTCAATTCGAGTATCTTTCAGTCAAAATGTTGTTGACTATTTAAATATCAAAGGGATTAATGAAATATAAAGCTGGATTGCAAATAAAATATGATTGTGATGGAGTCAGAATTTTGCTATGTTCCAACTTGGGCAGGAAATGATTTTTGACCAGCCAACCCCATTCTTAGCTTCAGTCTTAGCCCAGCAGGTACAATCAACTTCAATGATATAATTAAAACTAAGATATATATATATATATATATATATAAGGGGAATATTCAAGTGCATCAATCCCTCACCATACTCCCTTTTTGGAAAATTTCAAGTACAAAAGAGAAGTGGTGAGGGATGGATGTACTTGAATATCCTCCTATATATATTGAGAAATATTCATGTACATTTATCCCTCACCATAGGGTGACGGATACTTTCATAAATGGAGATTTTCAAGTACAAAAGAGTAATTTCAAGTACATAGGGTGAAGTACAAAAGGGGGATTTATGTGCAAAAAACGGAAAGTGCCCTCACCCTATGGTGAGGGGTGGATGCACATGAATGTCCCCCGTGTGTATATATGTATATATATACATATGTATATATATACATATATCTCTAATACATGCACTCACACCCACACACGACAATACCCTAGCTCTCCTTGAAGATACCTGGAGCAAGGGTGGACGTTGATAGGGGTAGAACTAGGAGTATTATTTAGGAGGGGCCAAAGAAAGAAAAAGACTATCAACAAAATTGCAATGTAAAATAGTTTATCAAAGAGAAAGTGGATTTGTTATTCTTTTTCTTTATTCATGCCTTAAGGTTTGTTTGGTAAATACCGTGGAAGAGAGAATAGCCCGCAGAATTGATTTCCTATCACCATAGGGTGGGAAGCGCGGATCCACGCCATCATGGAATTGAAGCACAAATGGAGGGGAAAATCGAGATATTTCGTCGCTGCACCAAACGCATACCGTCGCCTTGTTTCCTCTTCTTTCCACAGCAAACTTCTCTGTACAAAGCCACAGGTTTCCTGTTCTACAGCTTTGGTTTCCGACAGGGCAGTTGGGATTTTCGGAACCTCTCTAGTAAGGAAAGATAATGTAAAATCCTAAAATTCTCTGCATTTTCGCCGTTGCACCAAATAAGAAGAGGAAAGCTCTAGATTTCAACCCTTCTAACCGTTGAATTGTCACTTGCATAAACAAAAATTTAAAGTCTCTGCAATATGAGTTTTCTCCTCTTCCTCTCTTGGATCATAAGATTTGCGTCAAGTGTAGATGGTTAGAATGAAAATTAAAATCTCTTCCCCAACTCCATTAAGCCTTGTTTATTTGTTATTCTTTTCTTCATTTCCTTTCCTTTCTTTTCATTTCCATTTTTCATTTCAAGTTTTTCTTAAAATCAATAATTTTTTTATTTCCTTTTTTCTAAGAGTCAAACCATGTTAAAAGAGCTATAAACAATTTTGGGGTGGGGGGGCGCATCCATAATGAATGACCACACCATGGAGGGGCCAGAGCAAGCTTCTTAGAGAAGCTAAGGGGTGGTCCGCCCGGGATGTTAACCTCAATAACTCGTCCCTCAACGTCACACCCGCCACGAATCCTGTTGCGCAACTCTCAAAACACGTGTCCCGTAATTCGAACACCCGACCTAACATGCTCTGATACCACTTGTAGGATCTTACACCTCATTGAGCTACTATTTATCTCAAAACCATTTGGTGATGGAAAACAATACAATGGTTTTATAGTGAGGGTGATGGCTCGATCACAATTATGATCGCTCAGAAACGAGGGTAGACGTTGACCTCAACACAATTCCAAACGTGCCACACTGAATTGGGATTTCTCGTGGGCTGGGACATGGCGGCCCACCCCATGTTGCACTTTGTTTGAATGCTTATTTTATATTACCTGTTAACAAATGCAATTTGACCTAGAAACAAAAAAATGGAATACACATTGTCATTGTTTAGTAGGAGTTGGCATTCCTAAGTTCAACCAGCCAATTGCTATGTATATGTTATATTCTAAAAAAGTGGAGATGTCATTGTCATGGCAGGGGCCCTTCCATGTCTACCTTGGCCAACATATCAGATTTTATTTTTGTCATCTAATGATAGTAAGCGAGACTATATAGTTATGCACACTCGCAGTCCATTTATGGCATTTATGTGCACAATCCTACAGTCCCAATTGCTGGACCCATCTGTGCATTAGTCATTCAGAGATGGTGTGTCTGATGCTCAGATCAGTAATTGTCACCAGAAACCACACACACAGACATTCTTCAATGAAGCTGAAGGGACTTCAAGTTCTCATTGATTATTAGAATGATTTCTATAATATTGAAGTTTGAGATTGTAGATATGTAGGCATCATCATAGGGTGAGGCTGAGCAGCGGCCACTAGCCACTGGTTCATGCCAATGTACTACTATCCCCATATTTCCTTGAATGCTGTTTCATTCAAGTTGAACCCACTTATAGAGGTACACTTTCCAACTTTGAATCATGTTTAAGCAAATAAATCATCTTAGTCATTCGTTTTAGATCCTCGAAGTTCAGTGGCTATATATTTTGCGAAATTTCTGTTATAATATTCAATGGTGCTAAGTTAGTATCAATGCTAATTCAATGGTCTTAGGCATATATAAGATGGATGATGGGTGCGCCACGAAAAAGCTAGAAATATATTTTGTTTTGGAGAGTTTTCACCAATTAAATGGAGAATTTGAGTAAATTGTATATAGCTTACTTAGTCGAGCTTATTGGGCCCACTTAGATGCCATTACATCAACAAGAAGAGGGTAGATGAAAAGGTCACCTCATGAACGAAAGAGAACAAAAAATTCAGCCCCACACAGTTATTCAGTCTTTGACTTAACCATCTTAAATTTATTGCAATCATAATCAATGATTTTTTTTTTACGTTCGGTCCAACGGTGAGTGAAGGTAAGTGAGTATTTAAATTTGACAGCATGCTACGTTATGCGAACGGAAGACTACCAAAACAGCTGCACTGATGAAAGGTAGGCCTAAGTAAGTCCCACAACACTGGACTGCACTTGTAGTTGCTCATAAGTAACTATTTTCCCCAATTAATAATCCACTAGGACTTCTCAAGGATGAATATTAACGGTCAAGATTGGTGATTGATGATGCTGCAGATCCAAAGCCAAGTGCCAAGATCCATATTTGACTGGACTACTACTCTATACGGCCGTCCATTTTGCACACTATCAAAAGCAAGGTGAGATCATCATTGCAGTGAGTTTTGAGGCCACGTGGCCCACTAACTTCCACTAACTTCGGTAGTTCTTTCACTGAAGAGGTGGATTTATTTCTGTTCCCATTTACACACTGCTGAGGCTGAGGACTATTTAGATAGGTAAGAAATAGAGTGACGTAAATTTAAAATGGGCTCCACTAGCCTAAAATTTCAACTCTATTTTATTTGGATCAGCCTAATCCGATAGGTGAAGTAATGTCTTCGCAGCATATATTCCATTTCATTTTAACTGTAAATACTTTTATTTTCTTTAAAAGTGAATCCTACTCTAAACTTTTACACTATGTTTGGGATGGGAGGGGAGGGGAGGGGAGGGAAAATTAATTTTACCTTATTTTATTTGGATATAGTAAAAAAATAAGGAGAAAAAGAGAAAAAATATAATTTTGTTTGTTTGTAAGGTAGAGAGACGGTTACCATTTTATCCTTACTTTTGCAAAAGCATCAATTTGAAAAAAGGGCAGTTCAGTAATTTTTTAAAAAATCCCCTCTTTGCCTTCCATTTTCTCCAGTTTTGAAGTAAAAATTTTGGAATGGACCCCACACTAATTTTACCTCCAAATTCTCCTCCCCCACTTTCCCTCTCCCCTTTCCCAAACACCGTCAATTTCAATATTCCCTCCATTTTCTCCTCTTTTTCCTCAATTTTCTCAAATTTTTTTTTTTTTATTGTTCCCCTCATTTTATCTCATTCTCAAACGATACTTTAACTTCAAAGTACTCCTCCGCATATACGGGAAAGTGAAGTGATGTGCTGCTCTATTTTAACTTTTAACCTACTTCAACTCACTTCACTCCTCAGTCCTCACATCAAATTCACTTCAATTTTACTCCATTCCGATAAAGACATTGAAATCTCAAAGAAAGGTACGTTACCATGTGACTAGGTACGTAGTGATGCGACCTTATCTGTAGGAGAGTCCCATCGGCTCACCTGGAAGTCTGGACCAATAGGACAACAGTGTCCATGTCATGGGTCCCACCTAGTTAGACAAAATCACTCAGATTAGACGACTAGGATCTGCTGATTTACGTGATTACAAGACCATCATGTACGGCCACCCTCTACAATTCACATGCGTATAGGAACATGTTTCTTGGTACGTGGCAACCAGAGCCACCTAAACACCCCTCTAGTGCATGTGACCACGTACGAATCCTCATACATAAAACATTGTTAACGTGCCATTAGAGCAAAAAATCTCTAATTCTTTTACCATTCAATATTAAGGATATGATCGTGTGCATAATTAGGGTGAGAACTTAAGACAGACATTGATGATCTATTTTTGAACCATTCACACACATGAGATGATTGAGATCCTCATTATTAATAATATAAGATCCAAAAGTTTTTATTCAAATGGACTTGACTGTTGAAATAAGGGCCAATTTTTTTTTCTATAACATGAAGTTGTTAAACTTGTAGATTAAAGAGCCTTTTGGCTTGAGCCCGCGAAACTTGATTGTAGACAGCGGAGAACTCAATTGACGGAAGAAAGATTATCATTCGAATTATGCGGGCAATGGTCAAGTTAAGAAGGCAAATTCTTTTTAAAGGTATTATTAAGGAGTTTCTCGAATCTCGCGGGTGCTCGTGCACCCACATACTAATATTACTTAGATTCGCCCCTGCGAAAATTAATCTCTAAGAGCACATTCAAATCTGATAAAACTATAAGAGATGGCTAACAAACAAAGACAGAGAGGTTATCAACTAATGGTAAAACCTGCGCTTTCTAAAGCAATTTTATATATCAATTTATATATTTAATGCTTATCACCTATTAAAAACTTTTTTATAAGACCTAACTAGTAATCCATCCAAACCTAACAACCAATAAGAAACTCGCTCACAAATCCCAAGAATTGATACGCATTCGAATGGATTGAACCGTTGGATCGATGGTTGAATATTTTTTTGAATATGAAGTCATTAAACTTGTAAAATACAGATAAAGAGGTTAAGAACATGAGTTCGGAATCAAACTTGATATTCCAAGTGGGCTCACGTAGATTTTTTTCATCCCGTGATCCCATCTCCAATTATAGGCCACACAAAAAAGTTCTCGGTTCCCACCTGAATGCTCCCCCATTCAGTCTCTCGCGAAATTAACGCAAATGACGCATTCTATAATATTTTGTGGTATGACAGTGGCTACAGCAGGATTCCACAGTTTTGTTTGTTTGGAGTGTTTTGACCGAGAATACTTTACTCCCCGAGAAGAAAGAACCACAATACTAATAATTAAAAAACAAAGCATACGTAGAAAGTAAAAGAGATTAAAAAAAAAAAAAGATGCCCTTCCTTTCCTTTTTCCTGCTTTCCCGATATGATTTTTTTTCCAACTTTCCTTTATTCCTGACACCAACCAAACACCCACCAAACGGAATAGAAATTCAACCCACCACCCTTCCTTTCTCTCTTCAAAGCCCTCTTTTGTCCCATATCCCCTTCCCCAAACCCAAAACACCAAAAATTAGAAATTTTAATCTTTTTCTCTCTCTCTCTCTTGACCATCCTACGTACGATTTCCTCTGCGGGCATAGCTGCAGAGAAGCTCTCTGATTTCTATCTCTTTCCATTTGCCTTTTGTTATTTATGTTTTATCCTTCCTCAGCACCTCTGCATCTGTTGCGAAAGCTGATGAAACGAATCGTTGGAGCCATTGCAGCACAAGTCGTTCAGCTTTCGCCTCTTGATTTCTGACTCTGGTCTTAAAATAGGATTTCTGCTGCTGTGCGTCTTTTCGCTTTCCAAACTGAGGAAATGCCGGTCAAGGACATTGACTGGTGTGTCTGAGCTGGATTCATCATCGAATATGATTGATTCGTAGCCGTCCATCACAACCTCCTGTATCAGATCGTAGCATTCCAACAGCTCCTTCTGCTCCACGTGTCCCAAAACTAAGTCAGAAACATAAAAAAAAAAAGACAACAGAAAATCTAGGGTCTAGGCCTATTAGATTAAAATATATATGAAGTAGATGTAACAGAGAGTTTTCTCCACTAAAGACAATCTTGAGTTTCCCGGCATTTTGTTTTCCATGGAAAATCGAAAACCATGAATGCCATTTTCTAAGGATTTCAGTTCCCACTGTTCGGTTCGCGGCTTTTTCGGCATGGAAATCGTTATCTGAGAAGCTATTTTCATTTTCCACGGAAAATCACAAAAAGGATGACTTGTTTGGTTCTAGTTTTGTATGGAACTCACTTTATTTACATATTCACATGAGGAAATGGCATTCCGAAAGCATTGAAATCGCAAGGGGGAAAGCTCGTGAGAAGCAGAGAGCAATGCCGAGGCGGCCACGATCGACGGCTTCAGATCCACGATCTTGATCTCTGCAACGAGAATCGCTGATCAACGGTCGGATCTTGACAATGAGAAAAGAGAATTTGAAGAGGAGATTTACCGTTTTGAGATTTGAAAACGATCTCGGTAGCTCGAGCTTTGAGCGCCTGCTTCAATGGCGGATCGTTGCGTTCGAAGAGCGAGAGGAAGAAATCAAGGAAAGCTAATGGAGTTATCGACCGCATCCGCCATTTCAATCCTCCGAGAATCAGAAACTCCATACGAGTAATGCTATCCGAATCGAAGATGATTCCTTCTTCGCTCTGTTTCAAGTTTTCAAAACCGAATCACAATAAGCAAACAATCGATCTAATGTACAAAAAAGAGCAATCTTTTCTGCCATGAAACTCACATGGAGATCAGATAGATAGAATGAAGTCTTCATCATCTTAGCAGCGAGAGAAAGGCAAGAGATCGAGAGGAGCTTCAAGATCCATGGCTTTCCTTTCTGCAACACCAAATCAGTTAAATCGAACAGTAAAGAAAAACAAAAACGCCTCTCTTTCTTCTGAAACTTTCAAAGATCTTTACCGGCATTCCTTGTCCGGAGATGAATCGATCGAGATAATTCACAGCGAGATAGCCTACAAACGGATCCAAGTTGGAGAAAAACCGCTCCTGTTTAAGGAAAGAAAAAGAAGCACATTTCAACCCGAGAACCGAAAAAAACAGAGATTTTTAACAATATAGACTAGATTTCTACCGATTCAATCTCTTTCGTTGTTTGTTTACCTCGACGATCAGCGACATTGCTTCGTGTCGGACGGAGATATCGGAGTATTTGGTTAGGGATGGCATGTGGTCCGATTCAGCAGCGAAAAGGATCGGAATCGCATCAGATGGCTCGTGTTCTTGCGATTGAGAGATGGTGAGTGGATTTTCAAGATCGAGATCTTCCATTCTTTCGTTTGTTCTGATTTTGATTCTTCTTGTCGATGGTTTTAGATTGGATTTGGGAGAGCGAAATGATGTTTTTGGATTTGTGAGTGGAAGGAGAAGGAGAAGAAGACTTGCAGGACTAGACTTATCTCTTTGTCCCTATGGTGTCAGTTGTAGTCTTATCTTTGTATATGTTGTTTGTTGTTCGTCTCTGGCTTTGGAAAGTGTTGAAATGGCGAGAATGCCCTCGATGTGTGGGGAAGGCTGCAGACGTCATTGTCAAACGCAGGGGAGCACGAGAAATTCCCTTGGAGAAATTAATTTCAATTCAATTAGTTGATTTTAGGAGATATTATTATAAGTGGGGCCCATCTTTGACATCTGAGCCGTTCAAAATCAAGTTAAATGATGGTGGGCTGGATTTCGCTTCTGTTGGATTTTTAATAATGCGAGGGTCTGATGGATTAGATGCATTGCGAATAGTCATATGAGATGTTGCTAGTTGTATGATCAACGGCTGTGATGATTAATCATTTGGTGAGTCTTCTATTGGGCTTATTTGTTTGTTTGGTATCGAATGCGTAAGAATCTATTCTAAAATATGTCTTTTATCTCCAAGGTGGTAAATTTGATGAAGGTGAAGATTCACTGTAGCGTAAATGATCAGTGGTAGAAATTGGAGGGTTTTATCTAATTTTCTTCCACCTTTTATGCTCCACTCATTACCTCTTAAATACTTTTGCTTAGAGTTAAACTTTATTTCCAAATCCCTCAAATTCATAAGAACGATCTCTTACTCCAATGGTATAAGGCACTAGTTCTTACCAAGCTATCCAGAGTTTAAACATCGACAGTCACCTACTCACCATCCCTCGCCCGAGGGATGTCCTCCCTCACTTAAACTCTACATTCCTCACCGGAGGCTCCCTATGTCACCCGAAGTTTACTTCCCTCACCATGGGGCTAGGTCTGCTAGGATGGGGTCCAACCCCATAAGCTAGGTAAATAAAAATAAGTGGTTTTTTCAAAGCGGGATGATTAGAGCTTGAATATAAAATTTTTTATATATAGAGAGAGGCTCCTATGAGAGATATCTCTCATTTCAACCTCACATTTGAGTTGTTGGCATTGGATATGGTTGTGAGGTGTGAGGGTCCCCACCCAATCTCTTATAGGAGCATGTCCCATATATATGAGAGCTTCTCTCACCTTATTATGAGAGATATGATGGGGACCCTCACATCCATATCCAATGCCAAAAACTTAAATATGAGGGCCTCCACTCCTATCTCTCATAGTAAGGTGAGAGATGCTCATATATATATATATATGAAGTAATTACCTTATATCAAACTTCAAACTTTCTTCCAAAAGTCTTACCATCATATCAATGAATATTAAGATTTGAGCAACTAAGAAGGCTAAAAACTAATTCAGCTTAACAAATGAATGAAATGATGAAATCAATATAAAAAAGTAGCGAATAATTTTTTTTTGCTAGAGTTAAATAGAAATGGGCATTAAAGAGAATGCCATGACCAAGCAAGTAGTTTCCATGATTTAGGTTTCAAACATGGTCTTTTACTGATCTATAAAGCCTTTCAACCCAATCACTTCCTTTAAGCTATTTTGGAATCTTAGATTGAAAACTCAAAATAAATGTAGTTTCACAAAAATAAAATAAAATAATAATAATAATTAAAGAACAACTTTTTCGTCGCTTTATGAGTGTTTTTTTTATAAAGTCAATTCAATTAAAGTCTAAGTTTAATCTTTTCATGAGAATCCCTAAAGACAAATTCTCTATATTCATTAGGAAGAAACAATAAGGCCCTCGACCATTTTCAAAAAAAAGAAAAAAACTTTTGAAAAAAAAAAAAAACAATAAGGTCCTTAACCATTTACTTTTAGGGCCTATTTGGATGTATGGTGAATTTAAGTATGGCGAGGTGAAGCATCAAATCAAGAGAAAGTGAAATATAAGGTGTTATGATAGTATTTTATTTTTAATTGTTTGGTATGAATTTTTTTTGACGATTTGTAAAGAAAATGGAGTTTTTTTTTGGTCTTTTTAATGGAGAAATGAGGTTGCTATTTGGACATTTTTAAAAAAAATTTAAAAATGTATATTTTTGATACGGTTCGTTATCATTTCTTGTATGAATTCACTTTATATTAACTTAATTGGTTAATTGCGTAAATCACATGTACGCCCCTGCAGTCTGATTAGACTATTCAGTTTGTCTATATGGGCAAACTCATGGATAGAATTTGGGATAAACTGTCCACGTGGCGCAACGTAATTGGAATAATGCAATTCAACTTTTGAGAGGGCCAATCATGTTGCGCCATGTAGACAATTTATTCTAAATTCTGTCCATAAAGTTTGTCCAAATAGGCTTTTTGTAAATTATTTTTTCATTTTTAATCGAATAGTTGATCTATCTAGGTGAATTCTTTAAACGTCACTTAACATTTAATGCACATTTGTCCTTTATTTGCAGAGATACCACCAATGAGAATGAGAATGATGGATGATTCAGACCTCTGCACCTCCTTTGTAAAAATAATAAAGAATTGAAAATCTAGTCTACCTAAATGGCTCGAAATCATCCAGCTTTCTTCTAGACTAAAAGGGATGTCTGAGCCAATCATCTAAATGGCAATAGTCTAAAAGTCAAACAAATAATTATACAAACACTACTGATTCCAAACAGGAATGAGGTCTAGGTGATGGATGAACGGTCCAAAACAAATTCATTAAGTTGGTAGACAAGATTGATGTAGATTGATTTGATGTTAATGAGAGTTTCTATGCTCTCAATTTCTTGTAAAATCTACGTGAGCCCTCCATTGCTTGGTCTAAGTTATTGACAGCATTCTCTAATGACTGACTAATTATAATTCCAAATTTCACTTACATGCCATCAGGGGCGACCCAGGATTTCATGTTTTTTTTTTTTTTTTTTGGGTGGGGGTGGGGGGGTAACAAATCAAGATAGCTAATGTTTTTGCATATTTTTTCTGGAGGGGGGGGGGGGGGGGGGGGGGGGGGTGTAACAAATCAAGATAGCTAATGTTTTTGCATATTTTTTCTGGACATACATTCAAGTCCAAGCATGATAAATATATTAAAAATCTAAAGCTGAAAGTTTACTTGCAGCAGCACAGCCACAGCCACCGGCGCACACTGCACACAAACTAATCGTCTGATCTCTGATGACTTTGATTGGATCAGGCCGGCGGGAGGTGGTGTAGGCCGGCGGGCAGTTGTGTGAGCAGGGGCGGTCTGTAACTTTCTTCTTTAGTTCTTTCTTTCTTCATATTAGAATGTTAGGGAATAGGGATAGGGACTTTAGGATTGATACAGCAGATGTTTTTCTTCTCAAGATTCAAGACTCAAGCCAAACGGTTGTCCATCTCAACCAAACAATGAGAAATTGAATAGTTTAAGTTATTCATCGACAAATCAGGGGCTGTTAACTTAATTGTATTACAATTTACAAAGGAATGAAGGACTTATGAGCTTCTCTTTTCTGACTTTGAGACTTGGGACTTGGGACTTGAGGAGATGGATCAAGGCCCATTTCAATTTGGTCTTTTCTTTTTTCTTTTTTTTTTTTATATATATACTTTATGCAAACAATTAAGGCGGGGCCAGTTGGTATATAATTATTATATAAATTAATTAAAGCATATTAATTTTAGGGGTTAGTGATTTGAGAGGGGGGGCCATGGCCCCCCTGGGCCTACTCTTGGGTCCGCCCCTGCATGCCATTAGCCCAATCTAAGATTGTTAACGGAATATTTGTTTGTATGGGATTGAATACATAGGAATTATAATCAAATGAGCTCCAATCAAAAGATGATTGAAGAGTTGATCAGTAAAGGATATAATTGGGGTGATGGATGAGTTTTCATTTTCCGTTAAAAGGGAAGATAATCTGCTGGTGATTCTCAGATATTCACATTTCTTCTTTATTTCTGACCACTTTTAGAAATACAAATCTTAAGCTTAACAGAATTTCAATTACACTATTAATCGGCCCAAAAATTCTTGTATTCACAAGAGGCATGCCATTAACAATTGACGGATGAAAGGTGGGATATAATGGACGTTAATCAATTTAACAATGTATATTACATTTAAATAAGTATTAAAGAAAGCAAGGAAAATTAGCTTGCGCGTATTTATACGCTTATCAGAGCATCATTCCTCTCCATTTAAAACACATACAATGACAGTTGTTTAGATTTGATTCTGCTTATATAATACTGTATAGTATCACGACATCTAAACACACAAGGAGCAGGTCGTCTACATTGCTCTCTTCGATGAAATGGATACAATGAAGGGGCATCCTCTCCCTTCTCGCCCACTGTGCAGCTAAAATAAAAAGAGAAAAAAGGAGAAAAGGAGGGGGTAGGAAGGTGAGTTTATGGCAGTGTTCAATAAAGTCTCACAATCAACTACTTTCTGCATCAGACGTGCTAGTTGGTGGGAGCCTGCCCTGTTGCATGGTTTCTTCTTATTGATTGGTCCAGGAAAAAGGACACTTGTCTGTTTTTATAAATGGCAACCTCCCAAGGCCTCTTAAGTTAACCACTAAGTTGGGTGCAAATTGGGTCAATTTATATGGTTGAATATTTGATATATAATGACTGTATGTTATATATGTTTAGAGGAAAATTAAATATGAAAAATCTGAGGAAACACCCACTTTTCTAAATTGAAAGATAAAGAGAGAGATGATTGGTAAATTGAATTAAATATATATAAAGGACCAATAACTGGGCTTTGAATATGACTAATTATATATGGGCAAAGCCCAGGTGAGGACTTCTCTCGTGAGAGACATTGCGGATGCTTTATGATCAATCCAACTCCCTCACACTCACTACAACCCTATAAATTGGCGCAAGCCCAAATTTGATGCTCATCCAACCGTTACTTGAGGCTCCTAAAATCATTGTACTTGAGGGCCATGGATGATCGGAATCGTCCAACAAATTTGAAAGGTTTGAAATAAATGCAGGTCCCATCTTGACCTTTTGACTCAAGTCATGATTGTTATGCCCGGGCTTCTCTCCAAAAGGGAGCCTGATTAAAGGGTCAGATTTGGGTTGGGTCCATGTTAAAATCAGGCATGTACTCAACTCTGGTCTGCTCACAAGACCCATGGGCCTTATTACCCCAATTCAAACTAAAAGAACCTACACAGCAAGTCCCTATTTAAAGGGCCTAGACTTCGTTCCAAATCAAGGTCCAGTCACTTGTATAATATCAATCAACATCCTTAGTAGACATAAATATGCATATAATGAATGCTTTGGCACTGGGTAATGTCATCCACGGTTATGAAGTCCATGGACCTGAACTTGGACCGAAATTCTGTCTGGCCCTAATTCTATAAAGGATCCAATTACCAAATCCTACCCAGATTTTTCAGTTCGAACTTTGGATTGTTGGCCTATACAGAGATCTGTTTTCTCCATTGGTTTTCTGCACATTAGCTATTACATGTGTTAATTAAATCCCTCCCATAAGAACCCAGTCTACTAAATTCTGATCACCTGAGGCTGGTTCTCACCAGATAGGTGGTTACAATGCACCACACTGGCCCACACTGGCCAGCCTCAGGTGATCGAAACCCCTGTCTACTGCATCTTTTGAGTGCAAGAAAGCTTAAATAATTTCTCGTCACAAGTAAAGTTACATTGGCAATGCACTTCCAGTGGTTAAATCAGAATTCAGGTGAGAGTGCCTTGCAGATTTACTGAACATTGTCTTCTTTTAACTCAGAAGGCCTGCAGGAATTCTATCAAAAGAAACTATTTGTGGGCCTTATAGTTCAAGTGCCACATGCATGAATTTTATCACCATTCACCAAGATAGAGCCAATTAGTTTGTGTAGATATGATTTCATGTTCCCATCTCCACACCATTCCTCAGATGGAGCTCTAAAAGCCACCACTATGCTTCTCCATGCAGGGAGCAGCTGATGGAGAAAGCAAGACATATTAATTCCTTCCCTTGTCAAATGGCAGATGACAGCTATGAGTGATGTCCTTAAGTTGAAAGAAAGGTCCAAAAGAATAAAGACACACTGAGTCATGAGCCTTTGGTTGATTCCAAGAAAGAAAACCAAATGGTGTACCCATGTATAAGAACTTTAGTATCTAGGCTTGCTACCCCAGAAAACATGTGGTCTTATTTGGCTTAGATTGTTTGAGAGAGAGAGAGAGAGAGAGAGAGAGAGAGAGAGGGAGAGAGAGAGAGAGAGAGAGGCAGGCTCTTTTTGCAAATTAATAGACATCAAAGCCTGTCAGGAACTGAAGGGCTTTATGCTAAAAGGAGGATCAAATGCTTAATGTTAAAGAAAAGGAGTGGATATGTTTCTTCTGAGTATAGAAACTATTAGCTTTATTTTGTGGGTTAAATATCAGTATGTAATTAGCTTTATCAGTGATCTGTATCGGCATGTACTTTTAAGATGTTGTTTTTAATTGAAGATAGTTTCCATGTAATTGGTAACACTATAGAGTTAGTTATTCTACTAAACTAGAGGATTAGCAGAGACAAAACATGTAAATGCTTCATGATTTATGCAGACAAGCCATCACTCAAGGGCCTGTTGGGACAGTTTGGGTCCGAAATAAACAAATCTAATCTAAGATCATTACTAGTTAATTTGGGACAATTGTTACTATAAAACTTTCCACTGCCCAGTTCAAACTTAAGCTTGAACTAAAGATTCTGAGCTTTGTTACTGGGCCCAAAACATTTGAGGACCCAAACCATATTTTGACTGGGCTTCTTTCAATTACTGGGTTGAGTATCAAGGTAGTTACACTGATTCTCAACGGCCATTTTTTTTTTTTTTTAGGGTAAAGAAAAGAAAAGTGATTATCAGTATCTAGATGTATGCCCATCTCAGCTAATACAAACCAACTATTTTATGGGTACAGTTCATGAACAATGTGCAGAAATTGAAACTGCATCAAATTTTGATTTTGGGTCTTTGATGTCATTTTGGCCCATCTACTTTTATAGTGGGACAAGAAAAGTTGTCAGCTCAACCACACACAACTGCAAACATGGCCTCATGAATGTGGCCCACTAAAACAAGGGCACTTCGTTTCATAAATGAGGATTTTAATGTCCTAAGCACTCAAAATGTTGATGAAAAAGCCCCTACAGGGTTATAAGAGTCTAGATATATTCCAGCAAGGAGTCCATTTGACAACCACACATAAAACTGGGTCCATGTATGTTTGGTGTGAAGATTAGAAAGTTCAGCCCAAAATGTCTGTTTCCTGATAATATGTAAATGAATTTGAAAGTCGTCTAAGAAATGTTTTCCAGGTTTTTTTCTATTTGAAATAATTTGCATTGGTGCCCTACAATCTTAAATCTCTATCAGAAGTCATGGAAGATAATGATAATGTTTTTGAAATCCTTTTCAATTATATTAACCTAGAAAACTAGCAACAAAGTCCCGTGCTTAGCTCGGGCCTAAAAATGAGAATATATTTAGAATTAAAGTAAGAGAAAAGATATTATTTAATTGAAATAGAGAGTATCATATAGACACTGGTGCACAAGTATAGTTGCACATAATTGTCATACCATGATAATGTAATATGAAAGAATTTATAAACTAAAAGTTTATGAAATAAGTATGTTTATGCAAAATAATAAATAATGAATTCTGCTTCAAACATAAAGGTGAATAATAAATAATGGGAGATGCTCTTATGAGAGATAAATTCCCACTAAACCATAACAACATTTCAAAAAACAAATTCAACATCAAGCCCAAGAAAATTATAAAAAGCATAAAAAAGAATAAAAAGAAATAGGTAATTACATTGGAAAGTGAGCTCCTCCTTATCTACATATGTAACATTGTTTGAAATACTGTTCTCGTGTGGCTTTGCAAAACTCAAAACATCAAATTCCACTCTTAAGTCCAAACAAAATTCGTGTGAAAAAATGCAAGTTTTTGTATGTGCTATTCAAATTCCCTCCTGCTACAGGTATATTGTATGGGAGTTTTGTTGGACAATATACTACTGTATCATTTATTCATTTATCTTATACATTACCAGTGCACATTTAACCAATCCTTTCCTGAAACCATCCCTAACTAAACAATGCATCATCATCATCATCACCATCATCATCAATTCATCATCTTAGCCTCATCCCTTTCTTCAGACAATGTATTATTACGAATTGGTTCCAACAATATGGAGATCCCTGGTTGACTTGGATGACACTAGGGGTGCAACTCCGGGTCGGTTAGTATTGGACCCATCTAAGTTTCACCTGTATTTTATGTAGGTAAATTTTATGGGGATCATCATGGGTCACTGCATTCTGACCAATTTAGCTATTACACCAAAATATAAAGCAGATCCAGTCAAGATCCAACTAATTTACAAAATCTACAAGCGTACAAGGGCTTTTGTGCCAACTATGTCAGGCTGGGTTGAGCATTTTAAGCATACATAGAATGAAGCCTGGCCTGTTAGAGTGGTAGGGCAAGAGGATAAGGCCTGGTTTACTCTACAACTATAATCACTATTTGGACTGGGCTCATGTCAGGCTCCAGTTGGGCCCGCCCCTGTGCACACCCTATGTAGATTGGAATTTATTAAACAAAACAAATAGAAAATGAATGAAAAAGTACCAAACTGTTAAACCACCAAATTGTTTAAATGGGTTTATGTATGCAGGTGGGCCCTAAACCGACACATTTAAATAGGACAGGTGGTTGTGTGGGCTGACCTTAATTGACCGGTTTTTATTGGGGTTCAAGTTCTCAACTCAAGTTGAACTGTAAATTGCGTAGCAGGAAGGACCTAGCAATTCATGAGCCTACTTCAAGGAAAAAGAAATGTGTGCATGTGCCCAGAAAATAGAATTTATAAAACAAAACAAATAGAAAATGAATGGAAAAGTACCAAATTGTTAAACCAACAAATTATTTAAATGGGTTTATGTATGCAGGTGGGCTCTAAACCAACCCATTTAAATAGGTCAGGTGGTTGTGTGGGCTGACCTTAATTGACCCGTTTTTATTGGGGGTCAGGTTCTCTTGACCCATGATTGACCCTATACGTATTGCTGTTCTATTATGGGGTCAAGTGTAGGATGAGAGATTTTAGGAAGTATTAGAAAGGAGATTTAATTTCAATATTGTTGGGTCCTTCCTGCTACTCAATTTACAGTTCCTTCTTTTTGCTAGTGAGTTGCCAAACCATGACATAATGAGATGACATTATAAAGAATCTTACAAAATGTAAAGTGAAGAAGTTATTGGGCCGGGGTCCTAAGAATAACATATAATCTCTTTACACAATTGTGCAAAGAGATTTTTATATTTCTTGTTGAATTACATTTTTATAGCCATAGATGTACATATAACTTCTGTCACTCAAGTTATTGTGCCCGGGCACTTTCTATGGAGAAGTCATGGTTGCACATAAATTTTATCTTTCATTATACGTTTTTCTTAAAGTGGAGAAGTTATTGGCCCGGGCTAACCATGTGATATTACTCTCCCCTTCTCAATCTTTCACAATATAAGGGGTGCACCTTTACTCGTTGTTGCTATTTAGATTTTAGGGGATGCAAACCGTTAGAATAAGGAGAGAGATTTTAGGGGATGAAGATCTCTTATCACTGAATGGAGAGAGAGGGTTTTTAGGCTTTGGTGAAGGAGAGAGATTTTAGGAGATTGAGAAAGGTACCAAGCAAGGCCCCACTTGAAAGGCAAAGACTCCTCGCTATTTTTTAAGTGATTTTTCTTAAAGGAGAATAATTGGGTGCGAGGTGGCACCCCTCACAGCCCACCTGTCCCTTTGCTTTAATATTTATAATTCAAGGCTATTCTATATCTCCATCTTGTTTCTTTCATTCCTTCCCTCCTTTTCGTTTCTTTTCTTTCCTCTCAGCCCTCACCTTTTAACGTTCTTTTGTTGGTCAAACACATTATACGTGAGTCCCTATAATTCAATTCGATGCCAACAAATGCTTCCAAATGTGGAGTTAGGCTAAAAGCACTCTTATATGCGCAACAAATTGATATTGTAAGTGAAGTTGAAAGATATCCAATAAATTCAATCCAAAAAAAAAAAAAAAAAACAAGAAGTTAAGATGACCAAAACATAAAGGGAACAATCAAATGGTAAGATGGTTGTGCCAAAGAGCCTATAGTATGGTGGCGGAGCTCACTTTTGAAACCTTGAGGTCATGGATCTGAGTCATTATATTTATCAAATGAAATGGTAAAACAACTAGAGGTTGTTTAATTGGGTGGCAACTTCGTCTGGTACCTTATCTGACTATCCAATGATATATTGTTGGGTTTGCCGCTCTTCCCACTTGTGTGGGTTTATCTTTCTACGTCCCAATTCCTTAGTTGGGGTGAGAAAAGGCATAATTAAAAATATAAAATATCTGAAAAAATAATAAAAATCTCTTGTTGGTCCTGCTCCTTTGACCAAAGAAAAAGAAAATGAATGGCATGTATCACAGCTCAGACGTGCTTAGAAATCTAAAGGTGACCACTTTACAAGAATGAATGGTACGAGCATGAGGTGTTACCAAACAGAGGCCAACAAAATATTTCTGTGTACAATGTAAATCAAGGAAAGATATCATCATCTCTCTTGAAACTAGTGAACCTAGAAATCTCCCGTGACAGTAGAAACTTTGGATTTTCTTCTTGGCATAAAGAAAACTTCATTAGGAGAGAGAAGAAAACAACAACAAAGCAAGAGAACACACCCAAACACCAAACACAACAAAAGGGAGCATGCGGTACCAGCTTTTGCTAACCAATGAGAGACCCATTTAAGTCGCTAGAAAGATAACATATAACTACCCTCTCAAAAGCATTAGCAATGTTGACAACAACGGGTCAACAACGGGTTGTTCAGTTGATTTGCAACCCACATGTCAACAACGGGTCGACAACGGGTTGTTCACATGTGCATTAGCAATGTTGACAACAACGGGTCAACAACGGGTTGTTCAGTTGATTTGCAACCCACATGTCACCTCCTCAATGGTCGAATCTTAGGTATGACGCCAATCTTTTTATTTGTGTGGGTTTTTTCTTTTCACTTGTGCGGTCTTTTTTAAAAACTGTTCGAATGTCTAAAATTAGAATTTGAAGGGTTTAATCCCTGACACCATTAGTGTTCAAGATGCTGATCTTACACCTTGGCAAATTTTAACGCATGAAGGATCGGGCCAGCTTCATCTTCTTTGGAGGATAGCATCCTTTACCCTTTTAAAGCTTTGCATCCACAAGAACATCACTATATAACATTGTGCACAAGGGCAGCATTAGGGGTGGCCATGGCAATTTATACTTTGTGTCCTCTTCTCCCATAATAAAAAAAATCACAGATGGCCAAACTAGATTACCTACCCTATTTTCTGAGATTTAGGTCAGAGTGAATCAAGTCATGGGTACATTTACTATGGGTAACAATATGTAAAGATCTCCATGCATTCTCTTACTTCATAACTTTCGAAAGGTTTCTCTTAAATTGTGACCCAAAACTTCATAATTGTAGTCTCTAGATTGCAAACCGATAAAGATTGGAAACATGGGCAAACCATTCAATTGCATTAAATCTTAGATCTATATAAAAGCTGGCCCCACTCTAAAATTAAAACAAGTCATTTGTATTCATGTGATAATAATCCATAAATATGTTTATCTCATCCCAGCCTTAGTAAACCGGGTTTACTAGCGTGAAGCGAACTCCGGCCCACAAACCATAAACTCAAATTATGATCTAATGATCTAGGTAACTTGGGCAGGCGCTTTCCCTCATCCGAGGGCTGTGCTACTTCACCCGAGGTCTACTCCCTCACCAGAGGGCGTGGGTCTAGCCCCCTAAGCTGCGTGCCAAGTTTTTATTATTATTAAGGTAACCTTACTCCAATCCATAACAAATGCATAATTAGCATCTCCTAATAGGGAAATGATCTCCTATGAGCAGATTGCATATAGCTTATATGTGGTCCAGCCCATTGGTCTCACTTAGATGTAAGTTTACTAATGGGAGGAGGGCAAATTAAAAGGTCACCTTATAAAGAGGGGGAGTTCAAAAGAAAAACCAACCCTACCACATTATCCCAGCCTTTGTTTTTTTGATTTAAAATTTATTGGCATCTCAACTATAAATTTTCTTGAGATTTAATTCAATGGTAAGTAAAGGCCCAGTGAGTATTAAAATCGATTCGGATGCCAGATCATGCAATGAAAAAACTATTAAAGGGGGCTACACTGATGAAATGTGAGCCCAAGTGGGCCCCACCATACTGTATTGCAATTGCGTTTACTCATAGGAGAACATCTTCCCTCCTAATGACCCATATAACAAACAAACTTTAATTTGACTTTAAAACTCACTGTAAACAGTAAGTAGGGAAAAAAAATTTAATTTGATCACTCAAAACAATGGAATTTGTCAAAGCTAGAATTTCCTTGAGTCTGCGGGGTTTTTAACACTGTGCAATAATGACAAACCTAACATTGGAATAAAATGTTTCACACCTCAGAAGTTTTGTTTTTTTGGGTAAACTTCCAGACTTTTGCTGAATCATGTCTCCCAATTTGATTTCTTTCGATTTTGACACTACATACGACGCCATAAAAATTCATGGCATGGACAGGGGGCATGCATATACATTGTAGATGCTAAAGAAGTTTGGTTGTGAATCAGGCCTCCCAATTTGATTTTCTTTCGATTTTGACACTACATATGACACCATAAAAATTCATGACATGTTTCACGTGGGCATGCTATACATTGTAGACGCTAAAGAACTTGGAATTCTTAAGCTTACCTTCATCAATTGAATAGTAGTGATTGGTCCAACTTTTTGACAATATTCCACCTACAGATGAGGTCCACAATTCGTTATGTATCTATTGATACAAGTGTCATATGCCTCACTTTCTTAGGGCAGTTAATGACCCACCTACTCCTGACTAGGATTTGGCAAATACCATTATCCTAAAAGAATCAATTCTAGACGACAGAGCAATAGTCATGGGCATTGCCAACTTGTCATAACTGTTCTTTTTCTTTTTCTGAAGATGGAGACAGTGGTAAGGAATTTGAAGTTTGCAAGCTTGACGATTGGGTAACATCTTGGTATTTCAAGATAAGATTTTGATGGGGTTAGCAGATTAATTGTTTGATGGGACCTTCCATTGAATGATTTGTCATGTCACGTCGTGTGATGGGGGGTGCTATTCTTTAAATTGGCAAATGGGGAAGGAAGAAGATGGCCATGATTGATTGGGGGGGTGGTCCCACCACCAAAGGGACCAGTCAAAAGATTATGGTTCCAGACAAGGAGTCTGTATCATGGACTCATGGTACGTATGCAATAACGTTTTCGATCTTTTTTTTATGTTTTTTCAGTTTTGCTGGATAGGGACCTGTGGGCGTGGATCCATTGAGGATTAGAAGTCAGGACCTATCACTGCCCGCTTCAAATTTGTGATTCCATCTCAACTTGGGTCAAAATTTATAACCTTATATATGCGACCCAAAGGTCCCAAACCGAAAAAACTACGGATAACCTGCACTTACCAAAGTGGGTCTAGGCGTGTCTTCAAGTTTAACATGATTGATGTTTATCCCTACATACAAGTCAAATATAAGAATGGCAGATCAACTTGTAATTCAAGTATGAGGTTTATTCAGAAACATGGGCGGTACCTACCTAGTAATGATATGGGGCGGCCGCCCCATGTCAGATCTTGAAATCCCAAAGAAGTGAATGGGCTCTTGGACCATGCCCCACATAAGTCTAAACGATCGCCCTATATGTCTTATGTCTAGACCTCCGTCTCATTCTCTCTGTTTAAAAAAGCTCTTCTTTTGATCTTTTTTCTCTCCTAGTTTCTCTTGCCGTCTTTGCATTGCTTCATCATTTTCTTCTTATTTTCGATCACCCACTGACTATTCGAATCTTAAGAAGGCCCTCTCGATCCGATCCAGCTCAATTTCCTTTTTTCGTTTTCCCTCATGGATGATTTAGTGTTGAAAATCGATTATTTCTTTATCTTTCCATAACCCATGGTGAAAAGATAATTAGGCCTTTTGCATGTTTCTTCTTGCACTTTCATTGTGATTTCAGACACTTGTCTAACATTTTCTTTTGTTCATTTGCAATATTACTCTTGTCGTCCTTGCAATTCATGTGTGTTGGATCTTACATAGATGGAAGAGATTTTAATTTATAGGCTTTGTGTATACACTATTTGATTTAAAGAAATCAAAATTGAATCTTATGTGAATTGTATTTCTTATTGACCATGTGCCTTTGGATTTATGATTTGCTTAGATTACTGTTGTATCATGTTGTGCCTTATTGTTACATCTATTGGCTAATTTTTACAATTACTGGGAAAGCTAGTGATCTTGTTGATTTTTTTTGTTAAGGGCATCGTTTTTTCAATTGACTATTATCCGCCCCACCTAAGCGAAAATCCTGGTTCCGCCACTGCTCAGAAGTATGACAATCATGTTTCTTTATAACCTACTTACTTACGGAGATCGACCATCCATTCAAGAAAGTTTTTTGCTTGGAGAGCATAAAGTTTGTACAGCTCAAATGAGTCAAGTGGTCAATGGTAATTGATAGGAGGATGATGTGGGTAATGGGCTTAGATTGATCAAAGAATGGGATCAGCTTTATGGGTCTTTGCTCTTATATGGTAAACTAAATACTCACTCGCGTATGCTTGCTTTCTTCCCAAATTTTTTCCAACTGAGCTAGCAGCAAGGAGAAGAAGATTTTCACCTACAAGACCTACAAGTAGTGCTTATGCACTCCAGTTCAAGGGGCACATTTGGATACATTTCTATCATCACGGGCATGATATATGGAAGGTCATTTTATGAATAAGGGTCACTAAAAAAAAATCAGCCCAATTAAAATATCCTAGCCCTTGTTTTAACAACTTTAAACTTAATGGCCTTCTTAATAATATTTTATTTATTTATTTTTCATTCAATCCAAAAATGAATAAAGATTAGTTGAGTATAAAATTGGCATAGTGCGAGATCATGATGGATAAAAATGCCCAAAGTGAGCCCATAGAGCCACTTCACATGTGGTAGGTGAAAATCCCCTATCGTGGATAAGCGGCACAATTTTAACTTCAATTTCACATGACAACACAATAAGATGTGTGCAAAGGATTTGGACTACTATTATGCCAGTGGAGTCTAGTGGTGGCACTCTAAAAGAGCCATGCGAGGACTAATTCGGTTGCTTTCAGAGCTGGGCTTACAGATTCTCCTAAGCCATCTTTATAAATTCTTCAGTAAAGCTATTTATAAAATTTAATTGATCATCAAAATCATATCCTTGTTATGCTGCTACACTAGCACAAATTTCACTCTAAATAAAGTTATGCTCAAATCTGCTTTGATCATATGTAACATGTAATTTGACGTAGTTTGTTTTCACATTTAATTATTTTAAACAGGGTGAATACTTTCATTAAAGGACCCACATGTGAGTCATTTGCATATGTAAATGACTCACATGTGGATCAGATTCCACTGTTTGTCACTAGCATAACATTTCACATGTGAATCTATGAATAGGTTGTATGTTGTTTGATGATATCTCAACATCCAAGCAACATTAATGGTTGCAAATTGGACGCATGACCGTGTTTGAGCTTCTGAAGAATATGAACGGTCCTGATTTTACATGTGGGGCCCAGAACATTAAAAAAATTATAAAAAGAGGACTGGGTATGTTAGTAACAATAGGTTATATATTGTTTGATGATATCTCAACCTCCATGCATCATCAACTGTTGAAAATTGGACACATGTCTGTGTTTGAGCTTCTGAAGAATATGAAGGGTCCTGATTTTACAGGTGGGCCCAGAACAATAAAAAAATCATAAAAGGCGGACTGCTTATGTTAGTAATAATAGATTAATCTAACGGCTGCAATTATGTTGATGATATCTCAACCTCCATGCATCATCAACGGTTAAAAATTGGATACATGGCCGTGTTTGAGCTTCTTAAGAAAATGAATGGTTCGGATGTTACAAGTGGGGCCCAGAAAAAAAAAAAAAAAAGGCGAATTGCTCATAATGGCACTGTAGCAGTCTGCCTTGTAACCGTAACTTGTGAAAGTCTTTCACACCTCTTGAGGTGTGAAAATCCAAGGCACCTTTTGAGTTGGTTTTCATACCATTTACATGTGAATTTTACACATGTGAATTGAATTCGCACAAAACAAACGTGATATATGCGTAACGGAAATGCATGTGATTTAATTACATATGTAAATGGGCACAAACAAATGACCCCTAAGGATTTCCTTGCTTCATATGATTGAATTCCTAAAAGTCTCGTGACTTTGTATTTATGTAAGTGGTTAAAAATGAAGAATAAAAAAAGGACCATAGAAGACCTCTGCGTTAATGAAAATCTAATTAGTCGAAGAAGAAAAATGAAAACCTCCTGTCAACTAGTATATACTTCACCCTGGCCCTGTGACATTTCATTTCTTAAAACATTTTGAATGATTTTTTTATATTATATATCTCAATGGACGATGACATCGTTTATAGTCGAAAAGAAGATCCAGAAGAGGTTGTTCAAACCAGAAGATGTCTTTATCTTCTTTATCGGGGAAAAGAGTAGAGGGGGTGGTGGCAATCATATATAGCTTCCGTAGAATTTTGGAAAACCATCCTCGAGCTAGTGGAAATTTAAGCTTATTTTTTCTTACAGAGGCTCCCAAGAATTATTTTTTATGCAGTGGATCCCAAGGTAAATTTTCAGATTCCATCATGTCCTTTCTCCTTTTAAGTAATTCTTGAATGGAGCTCATTTTACCATAAATTTCTATATAGTGAGCACAAAACAACATGCCCTAATTTAAAATTTTGCAAGGACGGGAGGTGAGCGAAGAGTGAAGGAAAAAACCACATAATTCTAAGGCGCCCTTACAGGAGTAGGACTCTTAGAGGACAAGGACAAAACTTTGATTGGAATTTGAAAGCGAACTGATTTGGATAGATGAAAAGCAAAAGAAATATGCTATTTAATGTTTAGAGCGTATGATTAATGAGAAAAGTATCAGTGGAAGATGTTTTTGTGCCAACTCAAAAGGAAGACAGCATGCACGGAATTGATAGTTGACAAGCAAAAGAGGTCGCATGTAGCACGGGACTATCATGCAAAAACAACAACTAGCACCTTCTTATACATTTCAACATTTGGTCCGGGCTCACCTATGATTAGGGCATATTTGTTTTTCATTTGATAAAGTAAAATCAACCGTCAAAAAATCTAATTTTACTTTACCAGCACAAAAAAAAAAAAAAAAAAAAAAAAAAATTTAACTCATAAAATACATGTGAAGTGGTTACTTTACCACTTTCTCTTACTTTACTTTTTCTCTTACAAAAGTAAACACAAATTTTACTTCACCAAAAATGATACTATACCTTTACTTAACCATTATCTCCTTCTCTAATGTAAAACTTACTTTATTTTACTTTATCGATGAATTGGCATTCTCTCAGTTTGATATTTATCACCTAATTGTTTATTGTTGGATTGAGTCACAACTAGAGGTGGTAAAATGTTACCCAACCCGCTAATCTGACCTAGTTTTGATCTGTCAAACTCGGCCCGCGGAAAATATGGGTCAGTCACGGGCTAGGATTTCTTCACCCGCATAAAAATAGGTCGGGTTAGGGTTGGCCGGCCTAATTAGTTTATTGAGTAGTTTGAAAGTTAAAAAATATTAGGACTTGTTTCCGTTTTAATTTGTTTATCATCTAATTAGTTTTTTATAAACATTTGCATAAAAGAGTTGGTTGGTGTATTAGTAGAGATGTTGTTGAAAATACAAAAGGTAGTGGGGAAATTCTTCTTAGCCAATTTTTTTAGGGCAAGCGGTAATAGATCGAGTTATACAGTAGGTTGAGCCTTACCTGAACCACATTTAATGCGGGTTAGCCCGACCCAAATCAAAAAGGGTGTTGGTTGCAATCCTGCAATCCGTTTTAAAAACAGGCTGGTCACGGGCCAGGGTCCAAAAGGTGGCTCCCACCTCTAACCTGACCTGAATCAGCCTGACCCGACCTGTTGGCCAGCCCTAGTCACAACGGTACATGCACTTAAAAATTTATTAAACTTTTAGGTCCTAAATCTTAGAGTTAAAATGATTGGATTGATATTTGGCCAACGCTTGATCCACTTGGTATTCTTATTGTTTCTCCTACTTGTGTAACTAAAATGCATCTTCTAGCTAGCATATAAAAATCTGACCGTACTTTAAGGGCCTATTTGTTTAAATAGAATACATATGAGTTAATTATGTACATAGAAATTCATGTCATAAGCTGGGCCGATAAAATTTCTTAAGCTCACACTTGTGGGGCCCACCCTTGGTCCATCCAAATGGACCAAACACACAACCCCACTGAATTGCACATGTTCACTAACTTTCAGTTAGATCCGAATTTACTGGACCGTTGGATCAACTATGTATCAATCCGAATGGACTATTGCCCATTAAAATTTCGGGCTCATATGAAGATGATAGAAATCACGATTGGAGCTAATTTTTTGCATAGAGGATGATCCCAGGGATTCCTTGAAATCCCCCCATCCCCATCTCCACACGGGTTTCCAATGGGCCCCACCACACACTTGAGCTTACCTTATCCTAAGCTCATGCTTAGGAGAGCTGGGCCCTACACACACACACACACAAAAAGAACATCAAATGACTTTCCATTTGATGGAAATTGAAAAGTGAACCAACAAAGATGGAAAATGCTTGCCCAGCAATGACCCTTACTAATTCGAATCATAGAAGAGTCGAATAAGAGTGTGAGGGATAGCCTTATGGTTGGGAGTCCCATTCTCACATAAGTTTGATCCTGGGTTTTCTCTCTCTCTCTCTCTCTCTCTCTCTCTCTCTCTCACTAGTAACATAAGAAGAAGAAGAAAAAGACTCTAAATAGTGTCATCCAGCCATCTCTCTCTCTCTCTCTCTCTCTCTCTCTCTCACTAGTAACATAAGAAGAAGAAGAAAAAGACTCTAAATAGTGTCATCCAGCCATCGAACCATTCAAATAATTCAAATTATACGGTCTTTTCAAATGCCAGACACTTAGAAAATTGAACATAACAAATATAAAACTTAAAATATCTCTCTCGATTTAGCTCTACTATATATGGGGGATTTTCTTACATATGTGCTCTCATACCGACATATACATTGTCACTGTCACCTCTATAACCCTACTCCCCTTGCTCCTCTATAGGTTTTTGTAGGAGAGACCACTTTGAATAATCCACTTCACAGACCCCGAATGATGCGTATACATGCCGTATTTGGACATCATAGCACAAAACTCTTATTGAATTTGCCCTAATCTTAAGCTCACATGATTCCAGACATTAGTTGCATTAAATGTTAGGTTCTACGTTTATACAACATATTTAGCTTCAAAACTCTTCACACTAAGGCATTGTTTGGCTTCTCTACTCTTTTCTTGACAGACCATTCAAAATAAAGTCATTAAAAAAAGAGGCATTAAAAAAGAGGTTAGAATAAAAAAAATGTGTTCGGTAATGAACAAATCTACTTTAATAGACTATTTGGTATGCCTTTTGTTTTGCCTTTTTTAGAGGGTTTGCCTCTTTTAAAAGGGGTAGTTTATCTCATTATGTAAAAAAAAAGAAAAAAAAGAACTTATTCACATTTTCAACCTTCATATATTATTTAAAAACACATGCAACATGGGCCCTCAAGTTCACATTCAACATAGACTCATTCAAAAAAAATATCTATTATCTACATACATGCCATCACATCATATCTCGTCATTTGAAAATTACAACCATTTCCGTCAAAGTATGGCAGGTACCTTGTAAACAATTTAAAAAGTACAACATCAAACAGCAGTATACAACATCGATCTCCATCATTCCATCATCAAATTGAAAATCACACCTTCACACACCAATGCATTTATCATCATCACAACCCATTCAATTAATCAAATAGAAACCAGCACAGACATAAGATGTGTTACAATGTAATGTGTTACAACGTAACCCATATAAACAATTATAGATTATTATGCGATTTCATTGTTGCTTTAAAAGAATTTGGCCTAGATCAATGTTGAGTAGAATGGGTTTCAGGTTGGATTTGTGTCCATTTTGCATAATTTTCTTATGCCAAGACCCAAAATCCAATACCCCAGAGAAAACCAAATTGAACCCCCCAAATATCATCTCCTACTGCAAAAAAACTAATGGGCAGGACAGGAGGAAAAGCAAAGGTGGACTGGTCGCCGAAATCAAGAAAGAAAGTAAACAAAATTGTTTAATCCAGATGACTTTCCTTCAATTATTTTACATAGCTAGATAGTTATAAAGGGACCTGTGAGGAATTCTCCTATGCGTATCACATTTGAAAATTCAGCAACGCAACCATGAAGGCACTGCTAGCTGTAACATCACGTTTCTACATCTTCTTACAAAATGATGCACACAGAAGAGAAATGAGATCCAAAAGTCCAATTAACATTTGAAAGTGTCTTTCTCGCCAGAACCCACTGTAGAATTCAATCACGAAAAGCATAGCAAAGCAAAGAAAAATCTCGTAGAGAGCCGCCCATAAATTTTTGTATCTAAAAATAATTTAGCTTTCCTTCTATTTTACAGAAGATCCACCTTTATAAATTTGAAAATATCACACGGCTAACGGCTTATTTTTATATATACTTCTTCTAGAACCCACTCCTACTCTTGTGAAAATGAATTAAGGTGAGATAAAAAATGAATAATCAGCCATTACTTTAGTGATTTAAATCCGAAAGTCCAAATCCCATTCACATCTATGCATTTATCCTTACTCTAGCCCAGTTGACCATGAACTTCTATGTACCTATTGCTATGCGAAGAAACAGGATCTAACATTGCTAACATATGAATCAAACAAGTGTGTTGATGATTGACCTGTGTTTCCAACATGTTCCATTCACAGTTAAGCATCTATGGATGCTCAATGTCTTTGGACATTACATTTCTTCCTTTTGTAGAATTGCGCAACACAACACAGAAGCGCCCATCCAGACCATTCCAAAGGTGTGAACCCCCTGAATTGCACTGTCACACCTGTGATGACCCGCATCGGTCCGTTGGACATTAGGGCGCACTAGAACATCTTCCTGAGTCCCCCGTAATTTTTTTCTTTTTAAATGGTGACTATATTCAAAACTCTAAAAGATGTACAGTATAAGAGAAATATATTGAAAACAAAAGGGCTTAAATCATGTGCACCATATATCATCGATCAACATTTCTTATGTGCTTTATTATATTAAAAATAAGTCCTATTTTTGGAGGACAAAAAACTCGATTCTAGACAAGTCTGAAGCATCCAAATGCAGCAACTCATATTCTACATTAACCATGACTAAGGGCTTGTTTGGTATCTCTATGCTTTTTTTTTTTTATAGATCCATGTAAAATAGAGCCATTAAAAATAGAGCCATAAAAAAAAGAGGCTAGAATATAAAAAAAAAAAAAACACGTTTGGTAACGCACGAATCTATTTTAAATACCTTGCATCTATATTTTAAGACCCAAAAGCTCTATTTCTCATCTACCCACTTTTAAAGCATTTGGATTTTAGTGGATTGGCTTCTAAATGTCTAAAGCGGACAGAGTCTAGAATCTTGTGCCAAACGCTCTGATTGTTCAAACGTCTATCTGATTTAGACATTTAGAGAAACAGATGCATGAAATAGAGATGTCAAACATGGGCTAAGTTGATTTAGGTCTAACGAATTCTTCATTAATGACTAGGACAAAAAATTGGATTCTTGAAAAATCTGAAGCATCCAAATGTAGCAACTCATATTCTACATTAATCATGAGTAAGTTGATTTAGGTCTAATGAATTCTTCATTAATGACTAGGACACAAAATTCGATTCTAGAAAATTCTGAAGCATCCAAATGCAGCAACTCGTATACTACATTAATCATGACTAAGTTGACTTAGGTCTGATGAATTCTTCATTAATGACATGGGTTAAACTGATGAACAAAGTCTAAGAAAATAGAAAGTAGTTTATTATTTCTCTGTCAAGAGTACAGGGAGTTTTATTTGTAAAATTTCTAATCAACATTTAACATTCCCATTCTCATATGTCACCAAGCAAAACGTCCGCCTTCTCTTGTATCAAGTCCCACGCAGCATCCACGTGTCGCATTTCCGTGAGCGTGGACCCCACAGCAAATCTCAACAGATAGACGCCACCAATCACTGTGTGGGTCATGTACAGTCGACCGGTCGAGTTAACCGAATCAAGCAACTTCCGGTTCAAATCATCCACCGAGTCGACTCGCCCAGCCGGGTTCAACCGGAAGCACACCAATGCGAACCGCCTCGGCACGACGATCTCAAACCGGGGATCCGAGACGACAAGCGCTTCGAAGTCCTTCGCCATCTGAACATCGGATCGGATGTGGGCCTGGAGTTTACCGGCGCCGTAGCTCCTCAGCACAAGCCAAAGCCGGAGAGACCGGAACCGGCGGCCCACCCCAATCTGCCAGTCCTTGTAATCCACCACCGATTTCGACTCA
Source organism: Umbellularia californica (assembly GCA_028538565.1). NCBI lineage: Eukaryota > Viridiplantae > Streptophyta > Magnoliopsida > Laurales > Lauraceae > Umbellularia > Umbellularia californica. Next base: position 73,723,339 of record JAPQWN010000006.1, on the reverse strand, counting down.
CTGGGTTTGTTCTTGAGGTACTCAGGATCGATACTGAGTCCTTTGACCAACAAAGCCGGGTTCTTGACCCACATGCAGCAACAGTCCAAATAAGTCAAAAGCCACTTATGTGGACTCATGCTGATCGAGTCTGCGCGTTCCACCCCATGCAAGTACTGCCTGAATTCCGGGCAGATGCACGCGCTACCCCCGTACGCCGCGTCGACATGGACCCACACCCCAAATCTCTCTGCCACGTCAGCAAGATCGTTGATTGGGTCAATAGCAGTTGAAGATGTGGTCCCCACTGTGGCACACAGATAAAGCGGCACCAGCCCGGATGCGATATCGGCCTTCATGGCCTGCATTACTCGGGCCGGGTCGAGCGAAAACTCAGTATCGAAGCTTGTTTCTATTGAGCGGATGTTGGAAGGGAGGATACCGGCAATCCGGCAAGCCTTGCCGAAGGTGGAGTGGGTTTGGTCGGAGCCGTAGACGACGAGCTTGGCAATGTTCTCCCGGCCCACCTTATCGAGGGCTCGATCGCGGGCGGCGACGAGAGTGCAGAGAACGGCCTCGCTTGTCGTCCCCTGTATGACGCCGCCTCCGGTGCCGGAGAACTTGAATGACTCCGGCAGATTGAGGAGGTCAGCGAGCCAATCCATGACAATGCTCTCGAGCTCGGTGGCGGCCGGAGAGGCGAGCCAATTGAACCCGACTGAGTTGAAGGAGGTGCAGAGCATTTCGCCGATGAAGCCGGCAGTGCTGACGGTGGCGGGGAAGTAGGCGAAAAAGTTTGGGCTGAGCCAGTTGGTCATGCTGGGGATGATAGTCTTTTGTATGTCTTTGAGGATCTCTTCGAGGGGTTCTGGGTCTTGTGGGAAAGTGGTTGGGAGGAGTTTTTTGAGGTGACCCGGTTCAACTCGGCTGAGAACCGGGTACTTCTCAATGTTTTTGTAGTAGTCTGCAATGAAGTCGACGGTCCGATGGGCCTGTTTTCGGAACTCTTCTGGATCCAACGGCTTGAAATTGGACTGGGGGCATTCGGGAAAAAGACTACTGTCAAGGCTACCCATTTCAAGTTTTAGAGAGAGAGAGAGAGAGAGAGAGAGAGAGTTGGTGGTGGTGGAAGGAAAGGGTGAGGGGGTGGTGGTTTAAATAGACGTTACAGAAGAAGTGCAGAAAGTTTGTTGCATGCTTTATTGGTCACGTGCAGCAGTCACATTAGAACATGACAAAATCACGTGGGATATCGCTTGTTCTTTTTGTCAAATGGTGGGTCGAATTTCACTGCAGAAAATTTAGTCACGGAAATGCATGAGGCCTCCAATATTTACCACTTTGGATTTTAAAAACTTGGCCCTTTAAGACAATCAACTCAAAATATACTAAAAAAAGCAACAGGATTGTAATCAACTGTTTTGTTTGATCACTTTGATAGTGGCCTCAAAAATTATATTTTGGAGGTTTTGATTTTAATTAGTGGCCCTACTACATACATGACTTCTATGATCCCTGGCCTCATAAGTTCCCAACTCTCAATCTTGTATTCTTGTGTGTAAAAAAGTGTATAAAAAAATATAAAAACAAAGTATTGGAGCATTGATTTGGGGCCATGTACAGGGCCTTACTTCCACTCCAGAACTGAAATCGGTTCTTCAATTCAGAGTTGGAGAGGAGTAGCAAACGGGCCGGGCCAATTCCTGTTCGGAACATTGTGTATCCGGACCCAAATCCGTTTGGCAAGTGATAGACCCGGAACAGGATCCGGATTGTAGATAAAGCTAATTTCAAGGGGCAAGTAGTGGTGTGTACAAGAAGTGCACATGGTTTCATTTTTGGATTAGCAGCTAGCTAAGTGAATGCAGACTTAGATATATGGTGGTTGATGGCCTGGAGGATATCTGCTAGCTTTCTTCTCTCATCATTGTCACTAAACCTTCTCAGAGAGGGAAGGTTTTTGGAGTGATAGTAGTAAATATGTTTTCACCACAGGTTATAAACTGTCAAATGCTTCTTACAACTATAAAAAAAGGGCTCTATATATATCAGTTTTACTGTTATTACAACATCAATTAATCACTGCATTTTATTACTATGTTTCATTGTTTTAGTCATCTTGTAGGTGCATGAAATTTCACGAACCCGGAGGTGGTGATCTCGAGACCCACTAGAAGAGAAGATGTGATGCCTTCAGTGGAACCTGAAAGGAGGAAGAAGAAAAGAGCAGTCAAAGACCCTGGTTGTAGGCAGCGCAAGGCTCTCCGATGCCTAAGTCAGTGTAAGAACGTGACAGTAGGGTAGAGATTTTTGAATGACAGAGTAACGGCTCTGTAAGTAATGGGTTGTCTATTTTCGTACCTTTGGATGAGAGTAAGTCCTCTACTTTATACAGTCGCGAGTGTCCAATATCGTGGATAAGTATCAGGGCGCGACTGATGCGATTCCCTCAATCAGGGCAACCGTTTCAGTCGATCCCGCTCCTTTAATTCAGGTAACCGCTCAGTCAATGCCTACTCCTCAATTATAGTCGCAACGTTGCCCATTCCCCTTAGTGTTCACCGCCTCACAAACCACTCCGCTACATCTCTCGGTCGTTGCGCCACGTCTCTATTGAGGTTGGTGGGCGATGCCTTTCGTTAGGTGGCTGAGACCGAAGTGTGTACGTCCGAGGTTAGATACATCCGAACTGAGGTAGGGCCGAGCTAAGGGAGTGTAAAAGCAATGCAAGCAAGTCCACCGAACTTCGTGGCAAGGACGAGCTTTCTGCCGAACTATGAAGGGTCTTTTGGTGCTATATCCGAGACCGAGAATATTATCAAGTTCGGTTCCGAAGTGGCACTACTGGCGGAGTGGGCCCAATCCCGGTGTTCGAGTAATGCCCCCACACAATTGTCCCCTAGCTCTCGTCCCTCGGGAGTTGAAAAACTCTCCGAGGTCGGGAGCTAAAGATAGAGAGATGTCCGAGGCCGAACGACTCGTCTTCTTTGGTGCACGTCTTTCCATGATGATGTGCTGACATCTTCCTGCCCGTTCCCTATATCCTCGCATCATCCCGAAGTATTTTAATGATATTAAATACCGTGGTACGATCTAGGAGGAGAATAGGACGATGATGCCACGTGTCATTGCTCGGATGGTGGCTCGTTCATAGAGAGATCCGTTCCCTGTGTTTTAGAGCGCAGAACGAGGTTCGTGAACGGAAGAGCGCAGATTTCCTGTGCTTGGGAAAAGCAGCCCAGGTCTATAAATAAGGCTTTCTTCTTCTTGGCGATTCAATCCTGATTAACTTGGAGAAGATTGGGGCTTGGACTTCATGGAGCTAATATTTGTTGGCAGGAAGAAAAATGTTCGCCTTTACAAACTAACTAAGCTTGAAGCTTCGTCCGGTGTAATGACAGTGGCCGGTTCCTCTTCAGCGGGAGGAAATTGCCCTTGGTCGTCTTCCGGCTGTGCTATCTCTCCTGAGGCTTCTGGCCAACTGTGCTATCTTTCCTGAGATAGATCTTGATCTCTTGATGATAGGATATAAGACATCTATGTCAGGAGATAGCGCCGGATTTATTCTGGGCAAGAGACCTTGTACTCCTCCAAATTGAATTCCGCTCGTCTCATGGTGCCGCTCTTCCGTGAAGAACGCGCCCTTCAGGAGGAGGATGAACTCATCTGACAAATTTTGTGAGGAAAGAGAGAAATCGAGTGATCCATTGTATTGGACTTCATGTAATGAAAATGACTTAATATAAAACCAAATTTTTTCTGTCGTCCATTCTCTTTCTCTGTGTGTTTGCTTTGAATGTATGATCACTATAGCTACAATATCTTTTTTTTTTTCATGATGTGGAATGTACTTTTGGAAATAAACTTGATAAGGACTGGAACCTTGCCGAAATGAACGTCTGCCGAACTGTGACGCCGAACAGTGGCTCCAGCTGAGCTGTAGCTTTAGCCGAGCTTGAGATCTCTTTGGGAAGCGCAGTGTAAAAAATCTGCAAGGACCAAAATTTTTGAATCTGACTTCGGATCAAATCGCTATTCCTTCATGTCTATCCGATGTCACTTCGCTATCCGTGATATTAAATGCCTCGCCTTGACTGCGCGCGGGAAATTGGCCGACGGTACCACGTGTCGTTTCTCCACGGGATGCGTAGTCTTTTCGAAACAAGCATATGGCGGCTAATTGATAATAAACACGGTCTTTTTCGAAATTTAAAACGACGCTATGATGGGTTGCCTTTATTGAATGTACCTTCTTCTTACTATAAATAGGGGAGCACCCTTATCGTTTCTTCTTCTTCTTTACTCCGCATTTTGCTGTGAAAGAGAAAACTTCTTTGTAGAGGGTTTCATAGGGAAACTGTCGATCGACGAGAAGTGCTGTAGGAATTTTCTTCTTCGAGTCTCTTCCTTGCTTCCTGTCTTTGTAAGTCTTCTTTTCCCTATCTTGCTTATTTTTGCATCTAGGGTTCCATTCTCCCCTCTGTTCTCCGCCTCTGCCCATTCTTTCTCTATAAAAATGGGCATCTATAGTTACTGGTTAGAATCCGAGGGTGCGCTAAGAGACCTTAGAGTTAGGTATCAGATTCCTGAGGACGTCTTCCTTAAGGTTCCCGAGCCCAATGCCTATATCGATGGTAGTATCTGCGATGGCTGGATGCCATTCCCCTTAGTAACCATAATAGAGGGCGGGGTTCGGTTTCCCCTTAATCCCTTGCCCAGGGAGTGTCTCTGAGCGTGGCACCTCTGTCCGTGTCAGTTGATGCCGAACAGCTTCAAAATCATCATGGGCACTGCCGCGCTCAATAATATTCTAAAGATTAACCTTGGCGTTCATGATATTGAGGACGCCTATGAGCTGTGTAAGTCGAGAGGTAGCTTTTACCTCCGAGTTAAGTCGCACCGAACGACATTTGTTCGTGCCTTAGAAGATTCGAACAAATACGCCGGGGATGATCGCCTGCTCGTCTCAGGTAATTGGGAGTTCGGTGATGACGAGCCGATGTCGCAGAGGTTCAACCGGATCCCTCGCCGTCTCGGCACACCACCAAGTAAATATAGCTAATTCGGCTTTGACTTCTGTTGCATTTTTTTTTCTTCTTTTTTTTTTGTGTGCAGCCGAATTGATATCCTTCTGTTTTGCAGACGCTCGTGAAAGGAGAAGGGAGGCCAGGCGAATGGGCTGGGTGAAGAACGAAGCCTGGTTTCGGTCTGTAGAGACGTATCGAGGCCACGAGGAGAGGGCGGCTTTCGCCCTTTTAGATTACACGCCGAAGTACCGATCTTACAAGAAGAGCCTCGCCCATCGCGAAGCTGTCGTAGCCGAGGTTGAGGAAACTGAAATCGAGGAGGAAGAACAAGAGCAGACTGCAGACGAAACTGAGGGCCGAGCTGCAACTGGGGCTGAAGCATCCACATCCAGTTCAGATCCCGAGGAGGAGAGTTCTCCAACAAGCAGTTCGGGAGAGGAAGAGCCAATCGATAAAAACATGAACTGCCCGAAACCTCCTCTGAAGAATCTCCGGACTGCGGCTTTCGGGGGTGTGACTCAAGGCGCTGCTGCTTCTTCCTCCAAGTCTCCCTCTTCCACGCCTGGCACTGCTGTTCCTCCATCTGCCTTAGCGAATGCAGGCCGAACTCCCGCGGTCGATACCGACGAGGCTGCGCTGGAAGAGGTCCGCCGCGGTAAGAGGGCCAGAAGCGAGGGCCAGCCAGCCCTCACAACTGTGCAGAGGGGAGCTGACCCAGGAGCGGCGGTCCAACGGTCTACAGCGGCGCCGTGGAAGCCGAGTTTTCTGCTTCAGCCGGGAAGGCCGTTGACTGTAGAAGATCGCTTTGGCGGGAGTCCATCAGTGGTGGCTACGCTAGGTGATGCCTGCGTTTTGCCCCGAGACATGGAGAAACATTATGAGCTTGACGACGTCATGCTTTTGGTATCGCAGATGGAATCCGCCCTCAGCGTAACGGTTCCGAAGTGGCACTACTGGCGGAGTGGGCCCAATCCTGGTGTTCGAGGAATGCCCCCACACACATCTTTTGATAATTTCTAAAATGTATATATATATATATATATATATATAGTTTATTTTACTGCCTTTTTCAGCTAGTCTTTATTTGATGGTAATTCTGAAGTGGCCCCACCTATGTGCATCTGTTTTAAGGGTTGACCCGTATATTTCAAAAAGTTGATTTGAATGTCAAAAAGTTGATTTGAATGAGTCTGTGCTTGTTATTTGACCCACCAACTTATCACCGACCAACATATTAATATTTTATGTTACACACTGTACTCAACTTGACTAGAATCCAACCCATCCCAAGGCATTGCCGCCCTCAGGAGCACAATTCCTTTGGGATAAGACTGTAAAGAGCCGTACCTCAATAGGCCTCTAATGGGCCCTCATTATATTTTAATTGGGTCAGGGTCTGTGTCTGCACCCCTGTGTCAATCTTAGGAAACATACAAATACCCAGATCCAGTTACATATTTCTTGGGTCCAAGTTCGCTCCATTTTGGGGTGGCAAATGCATGGAGTCCTAAATGCGTCCAAGTTCGCTTCACTTTGGGGTGGCAAATGAATGTAGTCTTTTTCTTTCTCTTAGGAGACGAATGTTCTCAAGACAACCCACATATTTGACCAATTCCCAGATCCAGTTACATATTTCTTGGGTCCAAGTTCGCTTCATTTTGGGGTGGCAAATGAATGTAGTCTTTTTCTTTCTCTTAGGAGATGAATGTTCTCAAGACAACCCACATATTTGACCAATACCCAGATCCAGTTACATATTTCTTGGGTCCAAGTTCGCTCCATTTTGGAGTGGCAAATGCATGGAGCCCTAAATGGGTCAAAGAATCTCCAGTTCAGAAAGAAGTCCTTCACCTTTTTTGTAAGGAATCAAGGTAAGAGATGTATGTAGTCTTTTTCTTTTTCTTAGGACATGAATGTTCACAAGACAACCCACATATTTGAGGCAATAGCCACTCACATATGCAACAAGAGGGGAGGCCAAGTTCGAAGCCCGAACCTCCCAGTGAGAACTGCCCTCGTTATCACTGGAATAAGAAGCCGTTCTAAAGACAATCAACCTAGTTACACCAAAATCACCTCCAAATTTGTAATCAGGTCAACCCTATCTGGTGTTTTCACAAATGGAACTAAACACCCTGAATCTGGAGTAATCTTAGGCCCAACAGCCAGAAATTTAAAAGTCATCAATTCTCTCCCATGAGAACGGTTGTTTTTCTTCCTGGGGAACCATCTCAGCTATCCAAAACTACTGTCTAGTATTCCTCTATACCCCCAAAACCACCTACCAACCCAGGCCCATGGATGATGCACGTGCAATAGATATATTGTATAGGATTGGTTGGTCTCAGGTTGGGCTTTGTCTGAAATTCTTCAACCACAGTCTCAGTCTCTGTGGGTCCATCCCAAACTGCCAAGCCCAACAAACCCAAACCAATATGGCCTAACCTGACCCAATTTGGATCAAAAGGTAGCACCTTATCTTGACATGACTAAATAATAAGAAATCGAAATGTTTTGAAATGGGAACACAAGCTCTAACACACTTAAAATGTTCCCGCACTTAAAATGTTTAAGTGTGTCCCCACACTTAAAATGTTCCCACACTTAAAATGTTCGTGTGGTTAGGAAGTCCAGTTTTAACCTGGAGGTCCTGCCTTCGAATCCTTTAAAGCCTTACCCGATACATAGGGTTAGTGGGTGGTTCTATTTATTCTTGGGTTTACCAATGATCATCCAAAGGGGGTCGGCGGGTTCCCATGTTATCAAAAAAAAAAAAAAAAAAAAAACACTGACAGAATAACACAAGCTAAGTCTTAAGAGCTTTAAATAACAATGAGCAAGAACTTGATGATATAGTTAAGCCAAAAGTCTTATCATAGCCAAGATAGAACCACTTCAAAAACCATTACAATCTTGTATGTGTATTAAACATTTAAAATCTGACAACAACCAATCCAACCTATAACATAGCTACAAGGGGGCAAAAAGAGGGAAAAAAGAAGGTATATATAAAACTTACAGCATCAACCATGAATCACAATCACAAAATTACAGTATATATAACACTTACAGCAAATGGACATTAAACCCTTTCAATGTGACCAGAAACCCTGCCCATCTTCATATCCGTGCTCACTCCACCCTGCATCTCCCCTGCAATCGCAGCCGTCGGAAAGGGCCCAGTATTTCTAGCCTCTGTGTAATGCACCTGCTGCTGCTGGGCCACGCTATCATGGCCCACACCCACAGAATACTCATATCCTGGCCCATACACCTGACCCGGAACTGGATGTGGAAGCCCGATCCATGCATATTCGGGTCTTGGATATAATGCCAAACCGGGTTTGGTGCAAACCCGGATGGCTGCCGAGTGGGTTGAACCGGGTCTCCGCCCATCTGGGTTGGCTTGGTTTCAACCTGGTTATCGACCCGAATCCTGATGGGTGGCAAGTCGGGCAATGGAGAGGAGGTAGAGCAGTAGTGCGAGGTGACGGGTGGGGCGGGCGAGCCCGGGTCCGACATGACCGAGACATTTTCAGAGAGAACCGGCCGGTTCTTGGCCGGCTTGGAGTCATCCGAGGTATCCAAGCCAAATAAATAGTAGGGTACTTCAGAGGTATGGAAGAGGCCTCGGATCGGCCCGTTCAAGGCCACGCCCATTGAGGGCATCAAGGAACCAGCTTTCACGCTTGGAGGATCCGCCTAAGAGCGACCCAAGCGCCTCACCATCACTATTCTCTGTAGGAAAGAGAAATAGGTGAAGCCTTGCAGTTTGGGAATTCGTACTGAATATACAAAATTGTTAAGGTCCAAACTATTCAAAATGAATTGGAGAAAAAATTTAAATAATGAAGCACGCAAGAAAGAAAGTTAACCTTTGGTGGGCGATGCGATCATACTCTTCCATCATGTTCTCGACGTCCTCATCAGTGGTGACGAAGATGAGGGAGTCAAGGTCTTCGTTAGGGAGCTGGTACTTGAGGGAGACATCGGAGGAGGAGGAGTTGGAAAGCTTGGAGAGCTTGGATTGGAGGGCGGCAAAGGCGGTCGACCGATGGATGGTGACGATGCGGGTGTCGCCACCTACGTAGCGGAGCTGGTTGTCGTGGGGGCGGGGGAGAATCCGGCCCCCAAAGCTGCACATTAGCCGGCCAGCGGCTCTTGTGGGTGGGGCTGGTGGTCGGATCGAGGGGTGGAGGGGGCAGATTCGGGTTCCGAGGGGTAGTGGGATGTCATTCTCTAATAGACAAAGTGGGCCAACAGACTTGGATCAGATCCGGATTCCCTTTGCTGGTGAAGAAAGTATAGCTGTACCCTTCCGATGGATCCAACAATGGAATCATCAATCAGGCTGGAAAATTTGGGCCAATTACTCTGTAAAGGAGGGTGGTTTATGATGTGAATGGCTAATCAAAAGTAACTCCAAAAAAGGAAAATTTGGTGGTCATTTTCGATGAATATAATAACATAAATCCTACATAATGCAAAAAGGAGCGTGATGTGGGACATTTTTTTAGAGTTTTGTAACTTGTCCTTTGAGTTGTACCACCTCATGATCTCCTTCAACAAACTTTAAATATTGGGAATGTAATTGCATTGATGTGCTATATTTTCTGCATGGGAAATTCTATATGCACCCATATTTTCGCTGAACACACCCACCCTTAGAAAAAAAAAATTACACATGAAGAAGGAATGTGGGTGTGCTCAGCAAAATAGGTGGGTGCATAGAGAATTTCCCTTTCTGCACATGACAAACTTATCAGTAGTTGTTAAAATCATTTTACCATATCATATCTCCAGGCATGTTTCTTTGGGATGTTAAAGGTTAGGTTTTTTTTGACATGATGTGCTGACTTGTTTCTCTAGCATTTGAAATGCCATATATATATATATATATAGAGGGATCTTCATGTGCATCCATCCCTCACCATTTTTGGTGAGGGACACCCCTTTTGGGGGTGTTTCAAATACAAAAGTGTACTTTGTGTGAGGTACAAAGTGCACTTTTGTACTTGAAACCTTCCCCAAAAGGGGTGTCCCTCACCAAAAATGGTGAGGGATGGATGCATATGAACATTATCCATATATATATATATATATATATATATGCTCTCTCAAGCTCAAACTTAAGATAAGGTAAGTTCAAGTGTGTGGTAGGGCCCACCTGGGGACCTACATGGGAATGGGGGTAAGGGGAATTTAAAGACTCACTGGGATCTTCTTCTCTCTGTAAAAAATCAGTTTTAACAATGATTGCTATCATCTCCGTATGGGCTCAAAAGTTTAATGGTCAATAGTCCATTCGGATCGATACATAGTTGATCCAATGGTCTAGTAAATTCAGATCTGACCGAAAGTTGGTGGAAATATGCAATTTAAAGGGGTCATGTGTTTGGTCCATTCGGATGGACCAAAGGTTGGCCCCACAAGCATGAGCTTACGGGATTTTCTCTTAAGCTTGAGCTTAGGAGAGCCTCTCTCTCTCTCTCTCTCTCTCTCTCTCTATATATATATATATATATATATATTCTTTCACTAGAATTTTAAATTTCAACCACCTAAAAGGTCCTAAATGGCCCTTTGGAATTACAAAATCTCTTTGCAATTTTTTGTAATTTTAAATGATTTATTCAAGAGGAGGATTTAGGAATTCCACCTTGGGGGACAACTTTTTAGAGAATTTAAAATTCTTCGGACAAGAATTCTAAATAGGACCTAAGGCCATTTTTGTTTCCGGTAATAGTATTCCACAAAATTTGAAGACTTTGTATTCTTATAAATGGTTAAAAATGAATAATAAAAGTTGATAAAAAAATGACACCTAAACTCCACTTAAATAGAAATTAAGCCAAGGGAAGATGGGAATTGAATACCCAGTCATGACCTTTTTAATTCAAATCCTAGAAAAGTTAAGGTCCTATCTGCTTCTCTACTTTATGTCCTTCACCCATGTATCATTAATAATATATAAGATTGTGTTTCATTCATGTGCTCAATCTTATGATGGACGAACTTCCGTGAAATGAAATTTGAAATGTCATTGGTGGGGATGACATTCATCTTAAACAGTCCGGATTATCATTACGTGGGCCCCTCTTGAAAGCGTGGAAGGGACAATTGACAAATTTTTTTAACAACCATTTGGAAAGCATCCATGTGTGGCCTCTGTGATGGCTGGACCAGCCTGATTTTCTGTATCATTGAGGTGGGGTCCATTAGATGGTTGGCTCTGATCTCCCAGACAATATACTACACAATGTGGGACTTTGGACATGTTTGTGCTGGAATTCTGGGCTCTGCTATTTTTCTTTTACTTGCAGGAAAGTGGTTTCAGCACCCTCTGAAGGAAATAATTTTCATGAAATTGAATAGAAGTAGTTCAGATTTTCTCCACTAAAAGCATCTTACAAAAGTGACAAGCACAGAAAATAAGAGCCTTTGACCCATTCGAACTGGCCTGTTTTGAAGACCAGTCGAATGATTTTTCCATAGGCAGTTGGTGTAATTGGACCAAGCTTCAACAGGAACTGATTTGGTCTCATGGCCGGCCAAAATAGTTCAAAGTACAATGAAATGAAACGGAACTTTCCCTTGAGGCAAGATTTGGGAAATTTCTGGAGGATTTCATTTTATCAAACAAACAAAGAGATCATTTACCAAAAAAAAAAAAAAAAAAAGGATATTAGAAGAAAATGTCAACATCTAACCTCAAAATTATGCCAATTAAACTTTGATTTAAAACTTTGAATTCTTCACTTTGATTTCAAAACAAGTTTGCTTTAAAAACTTTAATACATGTTCTTGGAAAAATCTTGGATTTGTTTGATAACATGTTTTGTTGAACTTGTTTGAATCATCCATGTTGTTTTCACAATCCTAAACCTTTGTTGCACTAGTTTTTGAAAACAACACTTAGTATGCTCACTTGTCTAAACCCTAATTAGTTACAAGTGACTTACTTTAAACTTCAATCAAATCTTTGTATGCATTAAACCCTTGAATGCTTCTTAGCATACATTGATTGATCTTAAACTTTTAATAATGATTGAAGTTTCCACATACTCACTTCATAAGCATACATCTTTGCATTCATAGTGTTTGTGTGAGTTTGATTTTCACTTTCATATTTGCCTAATCTAGAGGCAATTAAATTGAGCTTTAATTATAATCTCTTAGAGTGCTTTGTGAAAACACTTTCTTGAGAGAAATCATTTGATTGTAAAGGTTATTGCTTAGCCTAAGAAAAGCATTGTGTGAAGGTTATTGCTTATCCTTGGAAAGAATATTGTAGTAGTTATTGCTTAGCCATTTGAAAAGCATAAATAGTGGAAATCCAGTGGGGTGTGAGATCACAAGCTGGTAGTGGATGTCAGCATTGAGGCGGAACCACTATAAATGATTGTGTTATGGTGAATGCTTTTGTGGTGATTGTTGTTGTTTAGCTTTCGCATTTTATTTGTTAATCATCACAAGTGGCTAATTGTTTTAAAGAAGTTTAAAATCGGCATAATTGGTCATTAAGTTGTAGCTCACCCTATTCACCCCCCCTAGGGTTCGGATCCGGAACTTTCAATCGGCCGATACCTGTACGATATGGCCCCGAGATATCGGTATCGGTATCTCGAGGCCATATATCCCCAAAATATCGGCCCATATCGGCCGAGATGAAGTTCATCTCGGTTTTTTTGAAATCTCGGCCGATATTTTTAAAATATCAGCCGAGATCTCATAAAAAGAAATAAAACCCTATTTTTTCTATCTTTTTCCCCATTTTCATCTTCTTCTCCTCTCCTCTCATCTCCTTACTCCTTAGGACAGCAGCCACACTCCATCACACATCCCTCTTGTATATTTTCAAATCCCACATCTATTTCTTGAAGAAAATATTATTTAAGGTAAGAGAAAATCAATTTAAAGCATTTTATTATGTTGTTTTTATTTTTTATTTTTAGATGAAACATAGAAATAATTGAGTTTGTCACTTGTGTTGTGTTCTTCATTTAGAAGTTAGATCTACATACTTTCATGCTAGATCTACTCATACACATGATCTTCTTGCCAAAACTTACTTTTTTGTTGTAGAAGATCAGATAGATTCAAACAAGAACAACCAACGACACCAAGGAAAGCACATAAGACAAAAGCCTACAAAACTAATGATGGAGCCATAAAAAGGGATTGGCCCATTTGGCCAAGCCTAGTAAGGTGATGGGCAAGCATGTTATTTTTGTTAGTCATATACAACTTAAAACTATATATATATATATATATATTAACTCTTTACTAAAATTCAAATACAGTACATACCTTCTTATTTGTCTTTGTATTTCTTTAGCCAGACCTATATGTCTAAGTCTCAAAACAAATAATCCGAGCCTAGTGAATTCACTATGTCCTTAAGACAGATTTTCCCCCTCAAGGTGCTGAAGGTTAAATGGGAAACTGTCTCCCAAGATAGAACGGATTTTTCCTTCTATGGAAAGTAGCACTGCAATTCCAAAGAACAACGAACACAAGATCAGTATCTGAACAAGAACAGAGGGAGTAGAGAAAAGAGAAATCTGTGTGATCTCAGGTCCTCTCTCTCTCTCAAATTCGTCCACTATTTATAGGAGATTGGTGCCTCATTGAAACTGCATAGTAGCTGTTGGTGACAACCCTACATGAAAGGTTGCACCACTTCAGTCCCATGCACTGATTCAAAAGGTTGCACCCTTTCAGCATTATACAATGTTTCGAACCATTGCATCATCTTTGAAAAGGCATATCTCACTTACTGTTTCAAGAGAAACTAACTTAGCCTTTTGGACCCAATTCGGATTGGGCCTTGTAAAAAATAAGAAATCTGTGATCCAAAAAGAAACCACACATCAGCCCGAGCCCGAATCCGGATCCGGTCCGGGCCGGACGGGCGGCGGCGGTTCGCGTGTGTTTTGTTGAGCTTGACTGCGTTCCGTCTCCACGGAAAATTAGTGGTACCCCTTGGGGCCCAACTATTATAGTCATACTTTCTCTATATAACTCAACATCTCTTTGGTTTTCTTCCAATGTGGGACAAGTGTTTTTCATTCTTTCCCTCATTCATTTCTTACTCATTTCATTTCAAGTGGGGTAACTAGGGAGACAAATTACTCATTCAATACTCAATGGATTTGTGTAATTCCAAGTTCCATGTGTTCACTACACTTTGAACTTTTAATTACAACCCATTTTTTTCTAACAATCCCCCACATGAATGAAAATTTTATCTTTTCACTCATAAACAATGGATTTCTGTTCTGTTACAAATGAAAAGATACTGCATCAGGTCAAGTAGCATGGGAGGCCTTGAACTTGCCGTAGTGAAAGACGATCGGATTTAATTGGACGATCAGTAGACTTCAATTAATGTCCTTGAACTGTCAGCCGTTAATATAAACCTAGACAATCATCTTCACGCAATACCTTCTCGAATACTGTTGGTTCTCACGTTTGTGTTCATTTTGGCCTTGAACACTTCTTGGTTTCAGTTAGTGCTTTTGAGAACAAATTCTCATAGAAGCGGCCCCACTTCGCACTAACATAGGTGATTTCTATAAAGAGTATCCTGCAATACTCCACTTGGATAACATAACTTTCCAAGATATAGTAAATCATTAAAAGCTTAACTTATCCTGGGTCTCGCGGCAGATATGCACTGTTTCTAGTGCTCACTGAGTCACATACATAATTCAGTTGGCCCTTTGAACCTAGATCTTGGGATCTCCAGTCAACTAGGTTGGTTTTTCCATTATGAGGACTCTTGGTTGATTATCTTAAAGGCTTCAAGCCCATTCCCCTTGATAATCTTTCCACTTGCTCTCTTGTTAAACCTTTTGTAAGCGGATCCGCAATGTTATCTTTAGACCTTACATACTCTATTGAGATAACTCCATTTGAGAGCAATTGTCTAACGGTGTTATGTCTACGACGAATGTGTCGAGACTTCCCGTTATACATGGTACTTTGTGCCCTACCAATAGCAGATTGGCTGTCACAGTGTACACACACTGCTGGCACAGGTTTAGCCCAGTTTGGAATATCCTCTAAGAAATTTCGAAGCCATTCTGCTTCTTCTCCAGCCTTGTCCAATGCTATGAATTCTGATTCCATATTGGACCTCGCTATGCACGTTTGCTTTGAGGATTTCCAACAAATAGCTGCACCTCCAAGTGTAAAGACATATCCACTTGTGGATTTTTAGTCTTTAGTGTCAGATATCCAATTAGCATCGCAGTACCTTTCTTGAACGGCTGGATATCTGGTATAGTGCAGACCATAGTTCTGAGTATACTTTAAGTATCCCAAAACTCTAAGTATGGTAGTCCAATGATCTTTGCCAGGATGACTCGTATATCGACTTAACTTGCTCACAGAGTATGCTATGTCCGGTTTTGTACAATTCATGACATACATTAAACTGCCAAGTATACGAGAGTACTCTAGTTGAGATATGCTAATACCAGTATTTTTGGCTAAATGAAGATTTATGTCAACTGGTGACCTTTTTGGAGTGATGTTATATACCTTAAATTTTTCAAGAATTTTCTCAATGTAATGAGATTGTGATAGAACAAGTCCATCTTGCGTCCTAGAAATTTTAATTCCTAGGATAACATCCGCAACTCCTAAATCTTTCATGTCAAACTTACTGGACAACATTTGTTTGGTAGATTTTATAACGTCCATATTACTACCCAATATTAGCATATCGTCCACATAGAGACAAACAATGACACATCCTTTTTGAGTGCTTTTGACATAAACACATTTGTCACACTCA
Organism: Umbellularia californica; assembly: GCA_028538565.1. Lineage (NCBI taxonomy): Eukaryota > Viridiplantae > Streptophyta > Magnoliopsida > Laurales > Lauraceae > Umbellularia > Umbellularia californica. Next base: position 73,707,529 of record JAPQWN010000006.1, on the reverse strand, counting down.
TTTATTTTGAAACCATTGGACAACATTGCATTATCAAATTTCTCATGCCATTGCTTTGGTGCTTGCTTTAATCCATATAAGGATTTAACAAGCTTGCAAACTTTCCTTTCTTGTCCAGGAGCAATAAACCCTTCTGGCTGTTCCATGTATATTTCTTCATCTAACTCACCATTTAAGAATGCCGTCTTTACATCCATTTGATGTATCTCAAGTCCATGTATAGATGCTATAGCAATCAGCATCCTTATGGACGTTATTCTTGTAACTGGAGAATAAGTGTCGAAATAATCCAATCCTTCCTTTTGTCTAAAGCCTTTGACCACAAGTCTGGCTTTATACTTGTCAATTGATCCATTTGTCTTAAACTTCTTTGTGAATATCCATTTATATCCCAAAGTCTTGGAACCATGTGGTAAATCCACTAATTCCCATGTATGATTTTGTAATATGGATTCAATCTCGCTATTTATTGCTTCTTTCCAATAAGGAGCTTCAGGAGTTGACATTGCCTCCTTGAACGTTTGAGGTTCATTTTCTAACATGAATGTTAAAAAATTAGGTCCAAAAGACGTTGACGTCCTTGACCTTTTACTACGTCTCGGTTCCTCCTCAAATTCGCTCTGTGTAGGATGGTTACGAGTTGTAGCATCTAAAGTTCTCTTTGATGAACTTGACTCTATACACATGTTATATGGAAACGTATTTTCAAAGAATGAAGCATTCCTTGACTCAATAATCGTATTAACATGTATATCTAGAATCTCTGATTTATGAACCAGAAAACGATATGCACTACTATTATTTGCATATCCAATGAATACACAATCAATAGTCTTGGGTCCGATCTTCACCTTCTTAGGTTTAGGGACTTCCACTTTTGCAAGACACCCCCACACTCTTAAGAATTCGTAGGAAGGCTGATGACCTTTTCACAATTCGTAAGGTGTTTTAAGCGTCTTTTTGTTAGGAATCTTGTTGAGAATGTAATTGGCGGAAAGCAAGGCTTCCCCCCACAAATTCTGGGGTAAACCAGAACTTAACAACATAGCATTCATCATCTCTTTAAGAGTTCGGTTTTTGCGCTCAGCAATACCGTTTGATTGAGGTGAATAAGGAGCCGTAGTTTGATGAATGATTCCATGTTCAGAACATAGACCTTCAAAAGGTGATTCATATTCACCCCCTCTATCGCTTCTTATAGCCTTAATCTTCTTGCTTAGTTGATTTTCAACTTCATTTTTATAGTGTTTGAACACTTCAATTGCCTCGTCTTTACTTCTCAATAAGTAAACATAACAGTATCGAGTGCTATCGTCAATAAAAGTAATGAAATACTTTTTACCGCCTCTAGTAGGCACAAACTTAAGATCACAGATATCTATGTGTATTAAGTCCAGAGGTTCGGTATTTCTTTCAACAGAATGAAAGGATGATCTGGTCAATTTGGATTCTACACAAGTTTCACATTTTTGGTGTGGGTCTATTTTTATCTTTGGTATAAAGTTCAAATTAATTAATCTACGCAAGGTATCATAATTAACATGTCCTAATCTACCATGCCATACATGTGAACACTCAATCAAGTAAACAGAAGTTTGAACTTTATTAGCACTCTTCGGCGTAATAGTCAAACATGACATCTTAAAGAGCCCATCCTGAAGATAGCCCTTACCCACGAATACATCATTCTTAGTTAGTACAAATTTATCATAAACAAAGACTAACTTAAAGCCATTCTTGCTCAGCAGCGACCCAGAAACCAAGTTCTTGCGAATGTCAGGCACATAGAGCACCTCATTCAGAGTCAGTTCCTTCCCAGAAGTCAGCCTCATCACCACCTTTCCTTTACCTTCAACCTTGGATGTAGAGGAGTTTCCCATGAAGAGTTGCTCTTCCTTTTCCACAGTATGATAGGTGGTGAGCATGGACCTGTTGGAGCAAATGTGGCGAGTAGCACCAGTGTCCACCCACCATTCTCTCTCGTTTCCAACCGTGAGACATTCAGAAACCACAGCAGATAGGTTCATGTCATTCACGTCATCAGAAAGCTTATCCATTGTCATATTAGCTTCAGTCTTTTGCTTCTTGGACTTCTTTGGCTTGCGACAGTCACTAGCCCTGTGTCCAGCCTTTCCACAGTTATAGCACTTACCCTTGAACTTGGTAGGTGCACTCTTTTCGCCTTGAGCTTTCTCTTGGCGCTTCCTCTTTTCTTTAGCACTTTGGCCTTCTACAACATTGGCCTTTGCCACCATTGGATCTTTGCCCTTCTTTTCAGATAGACGGTTGTCTTCCTCTATCCTTAGACGGACAATCAGTTCTTCAAAATTCATATCTTTGCGTTTATGCTTAAGATAGTTCTTAAAATCCTTCCAAGATGGTGGTAATTTTTCAATCATAGCAGCCACTTGGAAAGATTCTCCTAAAGTCATTCCTTCAACAATGACATCATGTAGGATTACTTGAAGTTCTTGAACTTGGCTTATGACGGTCTTACTATCCGTCATTTTGAAATCAAGAAATCTACCAACTATGAATTTTTTCATGCCAGCATCTTCAGTCTTGTATTTCTTGTCCAAGGAATCCCAAAGATCCTTAGCCGATTGGAACACACTATACACATTGTATAATGAGTCGGCTAATCCACTGAGGACATAATTTCTACATAAGAAATCAGCATGCAACCAAGCATCTTTGGCCAAAACCTTTTCCTTGTCAGTTTCATCATGGCTTACTTCAGGAGCCTTATCCCAAAGAAACCTTGCCAAGTTCAGGGTGGTCAGATAGAAGAGCATCTTCTGTTGCCAACGCTTGAAATCAGTTCCATTGAAGTTTTCAGGCTTCTCCCCATGAGGAACAGAATGGGGAACAGCAGGAGTAACTAGTGGTGATTCCATCTCTGTAACACACATATTTAATCCAAGAAACGAAAAGAAAACAGAAACAAATTCTGTTCGTAAGCAAGAAGAAGTAGTGCTAAAGACTTAACAAATAAAATCTGTCTTAAGTTGTTAGTCATATACAACTTAAAACTATATATATATATATATATTAACTCTTTACTAAAATTCAAATACAGTACATACCTTCTTATTTGTCTTTGTATTTCTTTAGCCAGACGTATATGTCCAAGTCTCAAAACAAATAATCCGAGCCTAGTGAATTCACTATGTCCTTAAGACAGATTTTCCCCCTCAAGGTGCTGAAGGTTAAATGGGAAACTGTCTCCCAAGATAGAACGGATTTTTCCTTCTATGGAAAGTAGCATTGCAATTCCAAAGAACAACGAACACAAGATCAGTATCTGAACAAGAACAGAGGGATTAGAGAAAAGAGAAATCTGTGTGATCTCAGGTCCTCTCTCTCTCTCAAATTCGTCCACTATTTATAGGAGATTGGTGCCTCATTGAAACTGCATAGTAGCTGTTGGTAACAACCCTACATGAAAGGTTGCACCACTTCAGTCCCATGCACTGATTCAAAAGGTTGCACCCTTTCAGCATTATACAATGTTTCGAACCATTGCATTATATTTGAAAAGGCATATCTCACTAACTGTTTCAAGAGAAACTAACTTAGCCTTTTGGACCCAATTCGGATTGGGCCTTGTAAAAAATAAGAAATCTGTGATCCAAAAAGAAACCACACATCAGCCCGAGCCCGATCCCGATCCGGGCGGTGCGCGTGTGTTTTGTTGAGCTTGACTGCGTTCCGTCTTCACGGAAAATTAGTGGTACCCCTTGGGGCCCAACCATTATAGTCATACTTTCTCTATATATACTCAACATCTCTTTGGTTTTCTTCCAATGTGAGACAAGTGTTTTTCATACTTTCCCTCATTCATTTCTTACTCATTTCATTTCAAGTGGGGTAACTAGGGAGACAAATTACTCATTCAATACTCAATGGATTTGTGTAATTCCAAGTTCCATGTGTTCACTACACTTTGAACTTTTAATTACAACCCATTTTTTTCTAACAATTTTCCATTGAAATATGAACTTGGGAGGACCCAAAGCTGCCACAATATTCCAAAATGTCGCAAATAATTGTATGAATCTGTCAATCTTCGTCCTCCATCACCGCTGGAACCACCTCAAACACATCCAAACGCAAAATGACCTTTCAGTGATTGCATGACTTAATAGCCTTTAGCGCAAAGAGGGACGCCCGCGCTTCAGCCTCTTTAGCTGAACTGGATTTGGGTCCTTTGGAGAAACCTGCGGCCACAAAAGAATCCATAAAATATAGGGCAAAACCAAAGGCCATATCACCCAATGACACATAGTAAGAAGCATCCACAAAAGGGATGGCAGAATGTCCAAAGTCCCAACTTTTACTAATGTCAATGGCAAAGCTGTGTTTGGTTTGGTTTTCCTTGTTGGTGTAATGATTGTTTGGTGGGTGCAGGTTTCATGGATGGCCTAAAAGTCTATTTCTCCAAAGAAGCTGAGGCAAGGGCGATTTGTTTTGCCTGAGCGAAGCTAAAGCGTGCTGCTTCGATCAAGTCCACCTTTTGTCTGATGCTTAACTTGGAAGTGGTGCGGGGTATTAAAGGATCAGCTGATTGGGTGATCAATCCTATTTTGGAAGACATTAGAACTTTTTTCTAGTCATTTTGAGCTGGTTGATTTCTCTTTTGTTCCTTGGATTTTGAACGATTTAGTGCGGAGGTCAGCTTAGTTAATTTCAAATCAACCTTTAACTGAAGCGAACCTTAAGATCACACTGAGCTGATTAGGCCTGATCCGTCAGGCTTGATTCAAGCTGAACTTAAAAGCTCAAGCTAGCTGCAAAAATTTTGAGCTCGATCTCCAGCTTGAACAAAATCGGCCCGTCGGCAATATTATTTTCCTTTTCTAAAAATTTAATAAATACTTTTACCGACGTTTATTTTCGTCGACAAAATAATAAAAAAAAATGCGCAACTTTTACCGACGAAAATAAAATGTCGGTAAAAAAAAACAAAAAAAAAACAAAAAACAAAATGACTTTTACCGACGTTTTATTTTCGTCGGTAAAATAAAAAGGAAAAAATAAAAAAAATAAAACCACTTTTACCAACGTTTTAGTTTCGTCGGTAAAAAAAAAAGAAAAAATGCATACCTATATTCAATATAAAAAATGCATTAAATCAAAAGTTGCTAAATTAACAAACAACCATCTCCATTTTTCATCTAATCATTCATCTCATTAACAAAATATTATAATCAACAATGATACAGTCCCATATAAATATCCAATATACATATACAAATAAACAAGAAAGAATAAGACACCCTCAAATGTCTGCAACCGGCCACAAAGCGTCAATAAATCTGCAATGAAAAAAAAAACATTAAAATCTTTTCAACAAATTAAATTATAAATGAAAGATAAACTTGTGTATATATATATATCTTTTCCTAAGTTTTTCGGCGGCCTATTTTCCAGCTTAAGTGTTGAGAATCACGCGGTTTTTGTGTCTAATTCGATAACCAGAAGTCCGATTCACTAATCGTAAATTCCAACAAGTTACTTTGGCCTTGAACAAGGTACCCGTGCTGTTTTTTGGGCTGTCTGTTGGCCAATTCCCGTTTTCAAACTCCAACGGCCTATATTTCAAGACTAAGTGTTAAGAATCCAACGTTTTTAGGTCTAATTCGTTAACCGGAAGTCCGATTTATGATCCGTTAGTTCGTGCAAGTTAATTTTGACTCGAGTGAGGTACTCGTGCCGGTTCCCGATTTTTTCGAGGGCCGTTTCCCGTTCCGGACTCCCGGCGGGCCGTTTTCAAGCTTAAGTGTTAGGAAAATCCGATGTTTTCGCCTCTAAATCTCTAACCGGGAGTCCTATCTGCGGACCATTAGTTCCTACAAGTCACTCTACCCTCAACCGAGGTGCTCGTGCCGGTTTTCGATTTTTCTGGGGGCCGGTTCTCGTTCCGTACCCCCGGCGGGCCGTTTTATAGCCTAAGTATTAGAAAATCGTTGATTTTCGCTTCTAATTCTCTAACTGGGAGTCCTACCAGCGAACTATCAGTTCCTACAAGTCACTCTACCCTCCAGTGAGATGCTCGTGCCGATTCCCGATTTTTCCAGGGGCCGGTTCTCATTTCGAACCCCCGGGCCGTTTTCGAGCCTAAGTGTTGGAAAATCCGATGTTTATGCCTCTATTTCTCTAACCGGGAGTCCTATCTGCGAACCATTAGTTTCTACAAGTTACTCTACCCTCGAGCGAGGTGCTCGTGTCGGTTTTCGATTTTTCCCGCCGGGGGGGGGGGGGGCGGTTCCCATTTCGGACCCCCGGCGGGCCGTTTTCGAGACTAAGTGTTGGAAAATCGCCGATTTTCGCTTCTAATTCTCTAACTGGGAGTCCTATCTGCGAACCGTCAGTTCCTACAAGTCACTCTACCCTCCAACGAGGTGCTCGTGCTGGTTTCTGATTTTTCAGGGGGCCGGTTCCCATTCCGGACCCCTCGTTGGGCCGTTTTCGAACCTAAGTATTGGAAAATCCAATATTTACGCCTCTAATTCTCTAACCGGGAGTCATATCTGCGAACCGTCAGTTCCTACAAGTCACTCTACCCTCGAGCGATGTGCTCAAGCCAGTTTCCAATTTTTCCATGGGCCGGTTCCCGCTCCGGACCCCCGGCGGGCAGTTTTCGAGCCTAAGTGTTGGAAAATCGTTGATTTTCGCTTCTAATTCTCTAACCAGGAGTCCTATCTGCGAACTGTCAGTTCCTACAAGTCACTCTACCCTCCAGTGAGGTGCTCATACCGGTTCCCAATTTTCTGGGGGCCGGTTCCCATTCAGGAACCCCCGCGGGCCGTTTTCGAGCCTAAGTGTTAGGAAAATCCGATGTTTTCGCCTCTAATTCTCTAACCGAGAGTTCTATCGGCAAACCGTCAATTCCTACAAGTCACTCTGCCAACGAGCAAGGTGCCCGTGCCGATTTCTGATTTTTCCGGGGGTGGGTTCCTGTTCCGGACCCCCGGCGGGCTGTTTTTGAGCCTAAGTGTTGGAAAATCCGATATTTATGCCTTTAATTCTCTAACCGGGAGTGATATCTGCGAACCGTCAGTTCTTACAACTCACTCTACTTTCGAGCGAGGTGTTCATGCCGGTTTTCGATTTTTCCGGGGGCCGGTTCCCGTTACGGACCCCCGGCGGGCCGTTTTCAAGCTTAAGTGTTGGAAAATCGTTGATTTTCGCTTCTAATTCTCTAACCGGAAGTCCTATCAGCGAACCATCAGTTCCTACATGTCACTCTACCCTCCAACGAGATGGTTGTTCCAGTTCCCGATTTTTCTGGGGGCCGGTTCCCATTCCGGACCCTCGGCAGGTCGTTTTTGAGCCTAAGTGTTGGAAAATCCGATGTTTACTCCTCTAATTCTCTAACCGGGAGTCATATCTGCAAACTGTCAGTTCCTAAAAGTCACTCTACCCTCGAACGAGGTGCTCGTGCTAATTTTAAATTTTTCCAGGGGCCGGTTACCATTCCGGACCCCCGGCGGGCCGTTTTTGAGCCTAAGTGTTGGGAAATCGTTGATTTTCTCTTCTAATTCTCTAACCGGGAGTCTTATCAGCGAACCGTCAGTTCCTACAAGTCACTCTACCCTCCAGCGAGGTGCTCGTGCCGATTACCGATTTTTGCTAGGGCTGGTTCCCATTCCGGACACCCGGCAGGCCGTTTTCGAGCCTAAGTGTTGGAAAATCCGATGTTTACCCCTCTAATTCTCTAACCGGGAGTCATATCTGCGAACTGTCAGTTCCTACAAGTCACTCTACCCTCGAGCGAGGTGCTCGTGCCGGTTTTCGATTTTTTCAGGGGCCGGTTCCCATTTCGGACCCCTGGCTGGTCGTTTTTTAGCCTAAGTGTTGGAAAATTGTCGATTTTTGCTTCTAATTCTGTAACCAGGAGTCCTATCTGCGAATCGTCAGTTCCTACAAGTCACTCTACCCTCCAGCGAAGTGCTCGTACCGGTTCCCAATTTTTTCGGGGGCCGGTTCCCATTCCGAACACCCGGCGGGCCGTTTTCGAGCCTAAGTGTTGGAAAATCCGATATTTACGCCTCTATTTCTCTAACCGGGAGTCTTATCTGCGAACTATCAGTTCCTAAGAGTCACTCTACCCTCGAGCGAGGTGCTCGTGACGGTTTTCGATTTTTCCGGAGGCCGGTTCCCGTTCCGGACGCTCAGCGGGCCATTTTCGAGCCTAAGTGTTCGAAAATCGTCGATTTTCACTTCTAATTCTCTAATCGGGAGTCCTACCTGTGAACCGTCACCATGTGAAAAATAGTTGTATTTGGTAAAACATGAACATTTTTCAATGGTTGTTCAAAAATCTAACTGTTGAATAAGGCATCCAAAAGAATTTCAAATTATTTAAGTTTATCATCAGTGGCTTCAAAATATGAAACTGGATGCATTCATGTTAAAGGTCCTCCTTTTTTCTTTTTCTTTTTTCGGTGTACTTACTAACATACCTGAAACTATCCTATTTTTTTTACTCAAGAGTGCAACTGACCAGTCCCTCCCTGTTTCAACAAGGTACCAGACCTTGCCACCCTAACTCCTCCAGGAGGACTTGTCTCTGTTACCAACTTGCACTATGCAGGTGAACATAAGGTATAAATTTCTGGAACAACAGAAATCAATTGTTTCTCCAAAGTACTAAAGCATTTAGAGTAAAAATGAGACCCTTCACCTTATTATGTTCTGCAACCAACCATGACTCAAAGGCTGAGAACAGGAGGGATGTAGCAATTCCTCCTAATATGCGGCCCAGCATCAAGACTTTGTATTGAGGAGAATGCTTAGTGATACAGCTCAAGATGTAAGTAATGCAGTAAGTTATACAAGCCCTCTTGCGCCCCCTGCATTTGTATATCAACTCATCAAAAATATAACAACAGAAGCACTGACACCTTCATCTAAGGAGAAGAAAGGTTTTCGCAAAAATCTCACTGTTTGTCAGCCAAAGACCCAACGATGGTTCCAAACAACATAGAAGATCCGAAACCAGCAATGAAGAGCCGACCAATATCCCCTTTTCCAAAACCAAATGTAGTGTACAGGAAGTAGACATAAGGACCCTGCAGCCAATCTCCGGCTATCACCGCAAAACCAGTAATTAGATCCTCAAACTTTGATTCATGAAGTATAAAGGAATACCCATTTTTACTTAATTTGATTTCCAGTTCAATGTGATTTTACATCATAGATCAGAACACTTTGAAATGTATTCTCATGACATGAGACCCACGTCACAGATCTAAAAACTGCAATCATAATCTCTTAGAAAAACCATAAAGAAGCAGAAGGAATTGAGACCTATCAAAGAAAAAAGCTACGAAAACCAAACAGATCGAACCCACATTTCAGAAGAACAAAATCATTACATCAATGAATAAAGCCGACAGATATCCCATAAACCCAGAGACCCAAAACCCCAGAAATCATTCAAATACGGCAACATTCATACAACCGTGACTGAAAATCCCACCAAATTCCAGATCCCACACTCCCAAACTAAATTCTCTCAACCCCTGAATTCCAACAACAAAACAGTCCATTCAAACCCCAGATCCAAAGACAATGCAAGCATCAAACCCATCTAATCAAACAGGAAAACACCCATTACCCCACACAGACCCAGATCCAACCAGATCTAGAGAACCCATCACAAATATTTTTTTGAATGGTAAGTTAGTAATTTTATGATGTTGGTAAAACAGCCCTGCTAGTATTCCAAGTTCTATGTGGATGGAAACCAACACAGTTCACACAAGGTGCACATGCCAAGGTGATAAAAATGCAAGATCATAGTTGTCCCTTGAGTGGGTCCCTATGTGGATGCTGTTGGATTACTCATTAGCTAGCCCACTATATGAAACATATGGTAGTTTGGCTCCTGTAATAAAAAAAAAATTTAAATAACTGTTCATGTTCCTTGAATTGCAATAAATGATGGTGTTGATGATGATTATTGGTATTATATATTCAAAACCAAAAAAAAAAAAAAAAAAAAGGGTTGTCTAGCTGCCCTTAAGAGCATCCACCATGATCTCCAGTAACTATGCCATCACCAGCAGAAGTGGTCCCTCTCGTGATGTCGACATAGGTGGTTGGATCTATCCCTACCGCAGCTGCCAACTGTTGAACGAGGGCAGCCTGCCTCCTGTCCTGCTCAGCTTGCCTCCTAACCTGCTCAACTAGTTGCTCTCGTAGGGCGATCACCTCAGGATCCGGTGCCCGAGACTGTGTGGAAGATGAAGAGGTCCTAGTGTATATACCATACCCTTTTAAATATCCCGACCTCTTTCCAAACACATCAACAACAATCTGTTCCTCATTTATCGGAGCTGTGACAGAGGGGTGCGACTGCTCCTCAGTCCGCTGCACCAAGGCCTCCTGCCATTTAAATCAATAACGGATTTAAAATGCTTTTATGGCATTATTGATCATAATTGATTTATTAGCAGACGTACATGTCTCTGCTGAGCCACCTCATTTACCCACTCATTACTTTTTTCTCTATAGTGGGTGTCGCAGAAGAACTGAGTTATAGGCGGCGCTTGATCGGTATTCTGTGCCATCTGTCATTTGAAATGACTTTGTATTAGATATGAACCTAGCTTCATATTGATAAATTAATGAACTTGATCAAGTTTCTTCATATGAATATAATTAGTACCATCAGAGATATCCTCGATGCAAATGACCTAGACCCACTAGTATGATTATATGGCAGCTTGGCTCGACTCTCTTGAACTTTTTTCGACTTCGACTACATAGAAAAACAATAATACAGTAGCAATCATTTATAAAATCATTACCAATAGAATTACGTTGGAATATAATTAATTGTTGTAGATAACATCCCAAAGTTACCTTCCAGGCCGGTGATTCCCAGCACTACGAGACCATCAACTGCCAATTAGCCGGATCACAACCCTTCGCCAGGTGGTCCTGAGGTCGGGGAACCCCCTGCTCCAACAACTCGAGATAGTGACTATGCATCTCATACTTCCAACTCCTATACAAAACCCCGCATTAACGATCAATGTCCGCCCTAAGCTGCATATCGTCCTCGTAGTCCCCGATATCAAAAATTTGCTGCAATTAGGGGAGAGCCATATAAAGATTAGTAATAACAAAATATAATATATTAAGCTGCAATTGGTGTCAGACAAGCATCCAGTCATAAAACTTCATCGGATCAAAATTTGAGTCTACATTTTTATGAAAGTATCTCTCAACCTACACTACATTGTCGGAATAAGGTTATAGATGATATAATATATGATATCATGGTGGTGGTGGTGGTGTGGTGGTGGACAATTTGTGGGGGTGGTCCAGCCCAATAATTTTCAAATCTGCGATTAAGTGGGTCCGTATCTAAAGAACATATAAACTGGCTTGGGCTGGGAATGGGTTTCCCTACCCCAGGCCCTGTGGACAGTTTTTTGTGTTTGTGTTATTTTTAGTCCCATGGGCTGAGATGAGTTCTAATTGTTTTTTTTTTTTTTTTTTATCAAATAGCCTGTTAGCCTGGCCAGGGTTCTATGCATCCTTAAAGCCCCATCTATTCTGAAATTGTTCTAGCTAGATCTGGTCCTAATGTTAGAGCAATAACTATAACTAAGCTGGATGGGCTAATACATGCTTCAGCATGGACATACCCAGCCCACAACCAGTGCCAAAATCGGCCCATAACAGCTATGGCCAATCCTTGATTGTATTTACATTTTCCACAAATCATTGATCATATTTCTGTTGTGGTAAAATCCAATAGAGTGATGATGAAATTCAACTTCATGCTATGGCCAATCCTAGTTTCCTAGTAGATGGTCCTACGCCTAAGGCCCTGTTTGGATCTGGGACCTTGGTTGCCTCTACTCAATTTACTTGTAAATGTATGCTTCATGTAAACTCTATTCACATATATATACAAAGATAAAATCAGAGCACAGAGATTGATTGGACATCTAAGATAATGAGGGTTTTTTTTTTTTTTTGGGGGGGGGGGTGGGGGGGGAACAATCACATTTTCAGGAACTTTCAGATGAAAATTAATTCATACGAAGATGGCACTTTATAAATATGAAGATAATGAAGGGGAAAAAAAAAAAAAACATGATCAAACTTAAGAAAACAAGATAAGATGGTTTCAAGCACAATTTAAGGTGAACCTTAATCCAGCTGAAACCAACCTACAGTCATTGAGAAAACTGAAAAGAGGAAAAAAGGTGTAGAACAGCAACAACAACTAGCATCAAAAAATAAAAGTTATAACAACTTCCAATCACACTTACGTGTTTTGGCCTGATGCAACTTTGGCCTGATGCCCATATTTTTCAAATACTTACGTGTTTTCTCGGTGTCCTTATTTTTGCCCTTTATGCCCAAAATTGTTCCAACCAAAGCTACACAGATGTTCTTCTCAATGTGCATAGGATCAAGGTTGTGTCGGAGTTTTTTGCACGTCCAATAGGGCCATTCAAATATGGTGCTTTTCTTTGTCCAATTCAGTTCTCCGGAGTCACGCGGTCTTTTGTTATTCTTGCCAAACTTGACCGGCTCTAGTTCTTCTAATTGGTCTAGTACCTTTTGCCCCGGTAAATCCAAAGAATTCTTTTCACGCTCAGGCTGACCGTTGAAGGCCTTGCTTCTACGCCATTGGTGGTTCTGATCCAAGTATTTTGGATGGCCAATATACCTAATCTTATCTTTCAACTTCACCCCTAACGAGCTGTCGTTACACGAGGGGCAAGCGTTATAACCTTTTGTGCTCCACCCAGACAAGTTACCATACGCAGGAAAGTCATTTATCGTCCACATTACAGCCGCATGCATTTGAAAGGTCTGTTTAGTGGAGGCATCATATGTCGATACACCAAGATCCCATAGCTCCTTCAACTTATCAACCAAGGGCCTAAGATATACATCGATATCATTTCCCGGTGAGCTTGGTCCTGGAATAAGTAATGATACCATCAAGAATGGCTCCTTCATGCACATCCATGGTGGCAAATTATAGGGCATAAGTATGACAGGCCACATGCTATAAGAGGTGCTCATGTTACCGAAAGGATTAAATTCATCGGTGGCTAACCCCAGCCTCAAATTCCGTGTCTCTTGGGCACACTCTGGATATTTCTTATCATATTTTTTCCAATCCACTGAATCAGTCGGATGCCGCACTATCCCATCGTCAACGCGCTTATCACTCTGCCATCTCATCTTTATGGCTGTCTTCCTTGACATATACAATTTGCGTAACCTCGGTGTCAATGGGAAGTAACGGAGCATCTTATGAGGGATCTTCTTTCGCTTGCCATCATTGACCTTGTACCTAGGCTCTTCACATTCTGGACATTTATGCAATTGAGCATTCTCCTTCGAATACAACACACAATTGTGTTTGCAGGCATCTATGTTCTTGTATCCCATGCACAAGTCACGTAATAATTTCTTCGCCTCGTAAACTGAGGCCGGCACCACGACCTTCAGGTAAGAAGTCCTTAAAAATCTGCAGAACGTTGTCGAACGACTTGTTGCTACACCCACTTTCTACCTTCACATGCAATATCTTGATGACGAACAATAATAGAGTATCTGAGCTTTTGCATCCTGGGTACAGGCCACGCTGTGAAACCTTCAACAAATTTTCAAAATCATGCACGTCATCCCTCTTGAGTATCTTCCTCCAAGTAAGTTCCCCTACAATGGTCCTCTACCAACTCATCATATTCATCTTGATTCTCTTCTGATTCATCATCACTCTCATCTGAATCATCGGGTTGAACTATAGGTCCCCCGTGATATATCCACCGTAGGTATGAGACCATCATTCCATGAATGTGCAAATGACTTCTCACGGTTACATAGTCATGCTTTCGATGGTTACATCAATCGTTACACGGGCAGTTAATCAATGCTGCCCTGCCCGAATTCGCCTTTGCAAAATCAATAAATGAGATCACCCCAGCTATGTACTCCGCACTAAATTGGTTCTGATAATGTAATATCCAACTCCTGTCCATATCTGACCTAATCACAAGTAATTAGAAATTAGAAATAGAAATAGCCAAAAAATGAAAGTGAGGTTGTTTTGTCACTTTATTGATTGACCTCATTTGAAAAAAACATAAGATACCATCTTCTTTCATTCTCTCTTTATACATAAATGTATGCAGGAGTTCATGTGTTCATCTTCTTGTTTAAGGATTTCTCATATTATTCTCTCTTTTCCTTTCATTATTTTTCTTCTTTCTCTGAATCATTTCTGTGTCATTGGGTCTTCGTAAATCGGAATTGGGAAGTCTTAGGACTTTCCTTTCTATATTCTCTTCTTGAGAATAACAGGAAAAATGAAAACCAAGATTTGAGATGCATAAACTCTGAATGTCCTTATGCCAAAACATATAGCAGATTTGTGTTGTTTGATGTTTTCAAGAATGATTTGCAATTTACAACTTGTTTTTAGCAATTGATACAACAAAAGAAACAGGCTTAGATTCATTAGAGTTGTTGTTTGGTGCAACAAGCTAACAGCAGAATCATTTTGGTAGGCAAGCACTAATCATGACATGCTACTGGAGAATAACTTAATTGGACTCATTAAAAAAATCTTAATTGGAGTCTACTGTACCAATGCAAGAAACACCTAGCAATGCATTTTGACTTGAAAATAAAATTTTCGAGGTGCAGAACATTAGATTCTGTCAGTTGCTTCAGCAATCCAAAAAACCACAAAATGGATATATCCAGCAAACATCAAGAAACCATATTATTCTACCCAAAGTAATTAATAATACAAAAGCTAACCACAGTACAAGAGAAATGCTAAATCAACAGGTTTTAACATTTCTTCACTGTTAAAATGACTGCACAATGGGCCAAAAGACATTGAGGAGGATGCAATGTTGGGTTTTAGCGTACTAAAGCATTTTATGATGCAAGTTTAACATTTTCCTATGCATTTTTCGGTGACTTGTACTTGTTCATCTATGAGCTTCATCATCTTGAATTCATGCTCTCATCTTTTGGGTTTGTGAGCACAGTGTCTCATCATCCAGGAGGTTGTGTATGGCTTTATGCAGGAGATTTTGATGACATTTCATTTCATCAGTATACTAAGGTTTTTTTTTTTTCTGTGTATTAGAAAAACTTGCAGGACGTTTATTTGCAATTGGGATATTAAAAAAGGAATGCAATTGGACCATCTTTGAAAGAAATATGGAGCATGGTTTCTGTAAGGTCCGTGACCTTACTGGGTCAGTTGGGCCCAATAACCGGCCCGTTGAACCATTTATTTTGAAATTATTATTATTATTATTGTTTTGTTAGATATTTAATTGGGTTTAGATGGTGAGCGAGTTTCTTTTAACGTTAGAATAGTGTCTGCGGAGTTTCGTTGGATTCTGAGTTCGTTTGACCATAGTAGGGGGGTAGTTGCAATTTATGGAAAATTGAGTGTTTTTCTGAAAAATTCCTATCGCCGTGATTTTGGGTTAGTTGGAAAGGTCTCATCGCGCTGATCATTTTTGTCTTCTGGCTCGTTGCGATCCGACGACCAGAAACCCATCTAATAATTCATTCTTTCATCGCACCCACTTAAGGGTAAACTTGTCTTTTCCTCCTCCATTTCTTCTTAATCAAGAGATTAGCCCTAATCTCCTTTCATTCTCTGCAACGAGAACTCTACCGCAGCCATCTCCTTCTTCCTCATTTTTCCAAGGCTCCGGAACTCTTCCCCAGAAAGGCCATCTCGAAGATCCGAACCGCTCATCTTCTTCCTCGCAATCTCCTCTTTTCATTGACATCAGTTTGGTAAGATTTCCCTCACTTTCATCTTTTCAATCAATTCTCTTTGGTTTAGATTTAGGCTTGATCCCAATCTTTTCCTTTCTTTTCTTTTCCTTTGCGTGTTAGGTTGCGCTTGGTCGGGTTAGATTTGTGGGTTTTGAGATAGAGAGCTTCTCTTCGAATACCCAGATTCCAATCTTCTTCTTGGTTGAGGCAAGTAGATTCGCATTTTATAATTATGCATGTGTGTATGTTTCCCATTGATTGGCTGTGTTCTTGTTAGATTTCCCAAAATTCCAAGCATGTTTCTGTTATTAATTTGGGATTAGTATGCTAAAATAGTTTTGGGGTAATCTTTATTTAAATAGTAATTTATCTTTTAATTCATGTTACTGGATGTAAGTAGATGAGATGATGATGGAATGGCCTGGGGGTCTGTGCGTGAGTGAATAAAAAAAAAAATAATGCTCTGCACTGTTGAAGTTCAGAACGTCAGTTCAGAACGTTGAGATGTTCTGAACGTCGTCCGGCGCAGGTACAGGTCCATCAGAACGTTCTGAGATGTTCAGAGTTCAGTCCAGCGCAGGTGCATTATTATAATTAAAAAAAAATATATTTAATTGGTGAACTGAAAGGCCAGATTTCTATGGGCCATATCTTTTAATTAGTCCATTGAAATTCTATATGTAATATACCGTTGGAAAGCTCTCGAGATGTAGAATCCATTGGTTCTAGTTTCATCACGATCGGAGGTCGGAAAGTGATGTAAATATTCAGATTAATATTTCAGCTCCTGTTTTATTATAAATGAGACTAATAACTTAGGTTTGAGCCTTAGATATTGGAAACCATGAACCTAGTCTCTATGACCATTAATGAGGTTTTAAAATCGTAGCACGTGTCTTGGTGTGCTTCGATGGGTTGTCTAGGTATTCGTGTATTGTGTATGGTTTAATCGAATGCGTATGGAGTTGAATCAATCAATGTTTAACATGATTGTACACACAGGAATTCTTTATAAACATTGTTGATTCGAATTCCCCACGCACTCCGTTAAAACACATATGGTACAAGGATGGCAACACTTGCCTAGGATTGGATTGTAATCTCTCATTGACTTGTTAACTGTATCCGTTGTTTATCGTTTCTTGTACAGTCTCTTGGCATAAAACACCTAATTAATTATGAAACATAAGCTCTTGTAGAATTAGGATAAGGACCTGACTTAGAGTGTACCTTAGGAATTGTGTATCGTGCATTGATAAACATGACCGGCTAGCATTTAAGGGATTATTGTGTGGTTGATTTGTTTTGTATTATTTTGAATGAAATAATCCCTAAGAACATGTTTTGTTTGTTGAGCTAGCCAGACTTGCTTGTCTTGTTTTCCCCGTGTGTCAGCAGCATTTTATTATTATTTGCATATCATGGCCAGCTGCAGTTTGGGGTTTTATTGATGGGCCGGTTACTCGGACATCGGGGTGGGCAGTCGGCTTTGGACGGCGTCCATGGCGTTGAATAGTTGGGAGCAGGCTTGGACCGTGCTACTATTCCCAGGACCGGGAGCTTGGATCCCCCTGGAGCCGGACTTTGGTATCAGTAGTCCGGATAGGATTGTTGCTGGTACCCCGTGAGGTGGCTTGGACATCCACGGAGTCTCTCTCTTATGCATTGCATTACATTGGTAGTGATGATTGTTAGTGTTGCTAGGATTCCTGTTTATGATTCTGATGGTTATTTACTCATGCTTTATGCCTAGTTCTGTTCCTTGTATTCACTTGATTATGTCCTGTTATTACTCTTTCATTTGATGCATGTTATGTTTTAATTATATCTTGCTTATCTATTGCTCAACATGTCGTTGACTCCTGTTCCTTGGTGTGCAGACTCCTCAGTTGAGTACTACAATGAGGAGCAGGCCGGTGAGGAGATCCCCAACCAGCAGAGGAGGCACGAGAGTGGAGTGTCGATGACGTAGAGTAGCGTCATCACTACCAGGCACATGAGAGATTCATTTTGGGGACAGTTCATTAGATTTTATTTATGTCATTGTTATCATCGCTGAACCTTCCTTTATTGTTTTCATTTGATTTAATGGCCTTAGTTTTTGGGATGGCCATTGTAATTAAACTAACTTCCTTTTTAGCTTTAATTGTTTCTTTCAACTTTAAATTTAATTGAGATTTATTATCCATTGTTAATATCAATGTCTGAATTCCGCTATTGTTTTATGATTTGAGGTTCAAACACATTATCCTCACAGCGGACTTATGATCATTGGGCTAAAAAGGGCAAAAGTCTTTAATTGGCCTAAAATTTCACTCCCTGGATCCGGTTTATTATCTAATCGGATTCGAGGGACGTGACAGTTTCTGTTGACAAGAGTATGCAACATCTAAATAGTGGAGGGTAATGTTCTCATGTGAAAAAAGATTTCTCATCCTTTCCCTGTGAAAATGAATCCTATCTGCTAAGATTTTATGGTTTCCACTCTTCCCCGGCACCTCCTACCTCTCCCCACCCCAAGAATATCAAACTACACAGTGCAAATTGAGCCAGCAAACTGGTCCATCTTATTCAACAGGCTTGTTTGTGTAGACTCATTAAGAAATGATATGTAGTGGGAAAGGAATTTTCCTTGGCATGCATTCTAGCCAACACTAAACACTATTATTTAATATGGCATTCAAATCAGCTGGCTTGGTAGGTGAGTGAGGGCAAATCAGCAATCAATGACCGGGTTGATCTCTTGTAGATTTGAAGTTTTGATGTGGTACATGCATAACAGCCGATATGAGTGGAGCTCTGCCCCATGTTCTAAATCAATTGGCTAAATTCTCAGCATAAATAGTCTCAACACTCCTGAGCCCAAACTGCCAATTTTGTGTTCCAACTTGTTAGCAGGCATGCCTTAATATTAATAAGATAAAATACAGATATTGATGTTACACACATGCCAGTTACTGGGAACCATTTTTTTCCACTTTTTTGTTTTGGAATTATCTTGTGTGCTCATGGGAAAGATTGCTGCCATCTTCTGCCAGCAGGTCCCAACACTTGATATTTAACATGCATGAAGGTAGTGCCGGTTCAAAATTCCCATTCCACCAAAGATGGCATGAGAAAACAATAGATACCAAAAGCTATAACTAAGCTGTGAAAATATTTGCCGAGGACACTGTAGAGGCCCTGATATGAAAAACACAACTGCAAGCTTGAAACCATCCATTGCCAGAAGTTCACTAAGAAATTCAAATCCCGTCTTTTTTTACTCTAAGAGGGAGTTATACAGAGTCTGCTTAATTCAGACAAGGAATTAATAACAATACAATTGGGAAGGAAAAAGGAGAAAAACAGGGCCCTGTAAAGTCTAAGCTATAGGGTCATATGTTTGTTTGTTTCCAACCTGGTTTCTGTGAAAGGGAAATGGTGAAGATGAAGGGGGCAAAGGGTAAAGAGTCAAGGGTGGAAATTTACATATACTGGGTTTTTTTTGTCATAGTGGGAGGGCGGAGAACTAATTTCTGTGGAAATTTAACCATCTACTTCATGACCATGGGCTTATCATTCTCACCATTAATGTCTAACTACTACTGATGAGTCAGGCCCGAATGGCCCAGTCCGTGATGAGCCAATGCCTAAATTAATGGAAATCCGTTTGGTCCAATGGAGTCCGGGCCCAAATCCACGATGCCTGGCGACGTCACAGCAACCCACGTCGCTTCGGAAGTAGTCAGGCCACATCCCGCTTTTACCAAGTCCTGCGGAGAATATCCCAACTGCCTCCCACGTCGAGCACAGCTCGAAGGCTCCTCGTGAACGGCGCTGTAAAGTCGTCCCCTTCTGTTAGGGGAAGACTATAAATTGAAGAGCCTCTCAGCACTTGAGGGGCAAACAAGATTCTTCCTTCTACACTCTCTCTCATTCTCTTAAGTTTGTAATCCCAGGACACTTTAGGATATAATATATCCGGCAACCTCCGCCTTTCGGGAGTGGACGTAGGTCACACTGACCGAACCACTATAATCTCTCTCTCCACATTAATTAATTCATTAATTACCTATTAACTGACCGGTGGTGTGCGAAGTTATTTTGTGCATCATCAGTTTGGCGCCGTTTGTGGGAACGAATAAAACTTCTCAGAATACTTCTCTTGTCAAAATTATGGTGATCACCACTCGATCGACAAGACGCACAGAAGATGATCCCCTACGAGAGGGTGAGGATGGTCCTCCACCGACTAATCCTGCCCCAAATGTCCCTGCTCCCACTCCATAACAGATGTAGGAGACCATGCAGTAGCTGGTAACCCATAACCAGCAGATCCTACAGGTCATGCTCACAGCAGGGCAGGGAGGAGCACAGTTTGGAGGAGCACCGCGCCCGGGGCACCTAAGGGCTCCACGCCGGGGAGCTCCTCCCCCGGGGGCCAATCCCATACAGGGCGCCCATCCCCATGGCGTCCATCCCCGGGGCGCCTATCCCTTGGGCGCCCAAGGGTTTCCTCTGGGCGCCCCTTTTGGGGTTACCCTGGGGGCTGGTGGCCATCATGAAGGACCTCCTCCTTCCGGTGGAGCCCAATTTGGAGGAGTCCCACCTCCGGGGGGAGCACATCATGGAGCAGGTCATGGAGGACTTCCACCTCCGGGGGGAGCACATCATGGAGGACCACCACCTACTCCCTCTGCTTCTAATGGGGAGGGTCCTAGCTTCCAAGAAGAGGAAAGTGAAAACCAAAACATGGAGGAGAGCTACTTCTATGATCATTCTAGAGGAGCCCCCAATCGCTGGGACGAGAAGATCAGGGAAATGCATAATCAACTGGGTGATGTCTTCAACGCCATGAAGGCGCAGGCACCACAAACAATGGATTACCTAGTCGGGCGGACGGACAAACCGTTCAAGCCCGACGTGGTGAGCTACCCGATTCCTCAGAAGCTCAAAATGCCATCCATGGAGACCTTCGATGGAACGAAGGATCCATTGGACCACCTGGAGACTTACAAAACCAAAATGCAGCTGCATAATATCCCAGACGAGGTTATGTACAGGGCATTCCCAACCACCCTGAAGGGTTCCGCCCAGCAGTGGTTTGCCAATCTAGCCCCAACCTCCGTCGCCAACTTTGGGGAGTTGAGCAAATCTTTCGTGTCACACTTTATTGGAGGACGCCGCCACCAGAAGCCTGCCACGCACCTGCTCAGCGTAAAGCAGGACAAAAATGAGACCCTCAGGAGCTACCTCACTCGTTTTAACGAGGAGGTACTTCAGGTTGAAAAAGCCCGACAACAAAGTGACCCTGACAGCCTTCTTGGGAGGACTCCGCCCGTCGAGCTTCCTCTTCTCAGTGATGAAGCGCCCGCCTAAGAGCATGCCGGAGCTACTAGCAAAGGCCCAGAAGTATATGAATGCTGAAGAAATCACAAGGGCTAGTCGAGGTGAGTCCTCCAGATCAGGGGACAAGGGGAAGGAGCGGGACAAAGATGAAAAGAAGGAGACGAGCAACAAGCGAAGCAGGATTGAGAGGGTACCTGTCAGAGACCGACTTCGTCCTGCTCCGCAGAGAGACTGAGTCGGCCCTGCTCTTCAGAGAGACCGACAGGCATTTACTCCTCTCAATGCCGCTGTTGAGCACATTTTGCTCCAGATACAAGATGACCCCGCCCTGAAATGGCCTGGAAAGATGAAGTCCCCTCCAAACCGCAGGAACCCAGCCAAATACTGTCGCTTCCATCGTGACCATGGCCATGACACCGACGATTGCTATGACCTCAAGAGGCAGATTGAGGATCTTATTCAACGTGGTCACCTGCGCCAGTATGTTGCTTGTAGAGGGCAAGCACCACCACCTCACAATCTGGAGGACCAGCAGCCCATTGGGGAGATCCGAACCATCTCGGGAGGACTAGCAGAGTCACTCTCAGCCATGAAAGCTCATGCCAGAAGGGCAAGGCATCCCGATGAAGCACGCCCATTCAAGGCGCCCAGGCATGGCTCTAGCGATACGATATCCTTCTCAGACAAGGATTTGGAAGGGATCCACTACCCCCATGATGACCCTCTGGTGCTCACCATGACCGTCGCCAATTTCCAGGTGCGTAGGATCTTGGTGGACAGCGGCAGCTCTGCGGATATCCTGTTCGCAGAAGCTTATGACCAGCTCAAGCTGGGCCGAAAAAGACTGCAACATGTAAAATCCCCCCTTATTGGGTTCTCAGGGGAGAAGGTGTATCCCCTTGGGGCAATCACATTACCAGTCACAGCCGGGACAGCACCCCGAAGCTCCACTATAATGGTGAACTTCCTGGTAATAGACTGTCAGTCCGCTTACAACATCATATTTGGACGACCTGCCCTTAACGCATTAAGGGCCGTCCTCTCCACCTATTATCTCATCCTCCGCTTTCTAACCCCGAATGGAGTGGGGGAGGTCAGGGGAGATTAGGTTGTAGCAAGAGAATGTTACATCTCCTCAATGAAGGCCAAGAAGACCCAGGAGGCGTTACATGTCGAAATCTTAGACCCGAGGGATGACGCCACCACAGAAAGAGGGGAACCAGTTGAAAAACTTACCCCGGTGGCCTTAAATGAAGAACATCCTGACAGAAGAGTGTACATTGGCTCTTCTCTTTCAGAAGATCTGGTCTGCCATTTAACAGATTTTCTGAGAATGATTATGGACGTTTTCGCATGGTCACATGCGGATCTTGAAGGGATTGATCCCGAAGTCGCCACTCATCGCCTCAATGTCGACCATTGCCACAAGCCTGTTCGACAAAAGCTAAGGGGCGCCTCCAATGAAAGGGCCCAACCAATGGACAAAGAGGTCGGGAAGCTGATAGAAAATGGAGCGGTCAGAGAAGTAGCATATCCTGAATGGCTATCAAATGTGGTGATGGTGACAAAAGCCAATGGGAAGTGGCGCCTCTGCGTCGACTTCATTGAGCTCAACAAGGCATGCCTAAAGGACAACTATCCGCTGCCGCGGATTGAATTCCTCATCGACGCCATAGCAGGACATGAACTTCTCTCCTTCCTGGATGCCTATTCTGGATACAACCAGATCAGCATGCATCCCCCAGACCAAGAAAAGACGTCGTTTATCACTCCGAAGGGGACCTACTGCTACAGGGTCATGCCCTTCGGGCTGAAGAACGCAGGTGCAACCTACCAGCGCCTAGTGAACAAAATGTTTCACTCCGAGATTGGGCGAACAATGGAAGTTTATGTGGATGACATGCTGGTGAAGAGCTTCGCTGCAGCAGATCACATGGACCATCTTCATGAGACCTTCAATGTTCTCAGGGCCTACCACATGAAGCTGAACCCTGAGAAATGCACCTTCGGCGTGGGATCGGGAAAGTTCTTGGGCTTCATGGTCCACCAGAGGGGAATTGAGGCAAACCCCGATAAAATCAAAGCTATACTCGACATGAAGTCCCCCTCTTCCACCAAGGAGGTGCAGCGCTTCAATGGAAGAATTGCAGCGCTCAACAGATTCGTCTCCAAGTTTGCAGATAAGTGTTTGCCTTTCTTCAAAATTCTCCGAAAGGCTTTCGAATGGGACCTGAGGCTAGGAGGCCTTCCAGAAGCTTAAGGCATACTTGGCCGCACCTCCTCTCCTTTCACATGCTGCACCGGGTGAGGTGTTATATTTGTACCTCTCTGCTTCCCCCTCGGCAGTTAGCTCTGTTCTCATCAAAAATCATGATGGTGTGCAAAATCCCATCTATTATGTGAGCAGAGCATACCGAGGGGCAGAGATCAGGTACTCGGGGCTAGAAAAGCTGGCGTTCGCCCTCATCTCAACTACGAGGCGCCTACGACACTATTTTCAAAGGCATACAGTCGTGGTAGTCACCGATCAGCCTTTGAAGAGAGTCTTGGCAAAACCGGATGTATCCGGGAGACTCCTCAAGTGGGCAGTGGAATTGGGCAAATTTGACGTCCAGTACCAACCAAGAGTGGCCATCAAGGCACAAGCGCTTGGAGATTTTGTTGCTGAGTTTACAAATGTAGAAGAGGAGACATAATTGCTGCCGTCGAACCCACACCTACAAGTCGACCTGCCATCCGGCGAGGACAACCTGAGGGGCGCCCAAACACCTCCAGCTGTCCAAAGTCCTCTCCCGGGCGCCCAGACATCATCACTGGGCGCCCAGGCATCATCTCCGGGCACCCAAAGACCAGTATTGGGCGCCCCGACCACTCCGGGCGCCCAGAATTCCTTAGTGGGCGCCCAGACCCCTCCTGGCGCCCTGACATCCTCAATGGGCGCCCAGACCCCTCCTGGCGCCCTGACATCCTCAATGGGCGCCCAGATCCCTCCGGGCGCCCAGGCACCTCCAGGAGATTTTTCTTCACTGCCACTTTGGAAGCTGTATGTTGATGGCTCCGCAACCAGTGAGGGAGGTGGAGCGGGACTCATTCTGATCAGCCCTGATGGTACATCCATCAAACATGCAGTGAAGCTCCACTTCACTGCCTCAAACAATGAAGCCGAGTATGAGGCCCTCCTCTCGGGTATGAGGTTGGCGGTCGAGATGGATGCCCAGTACCTCACCGCTTATAGTGATTCCCAATTGATAGTGAATCAGGTAAATGGTGAGTTCGAAGCAAAAGAAACAAGAATGCAGGAGTATCTTGGCATGACGAAGGAACTAGTCCAGCAGTTTCAATATTTCCAGATCTGTCACATCCCAAGAGGGGAAAACATGGCTACAGACGCACTCGCCAGGCTCGCCTCATCCTTAGAGGCCTCATTTGCAGAACCAACTCTTATCGGGCACCAGTTTGAGCCAAGCACATTGGATGTGGACACCACAAACATCAACTGTACGACGGCCGAATCGAACTGGACGACCCCCATAAGGGCGTACCTCCAAGAAAAAACATTACCGGATGACCCCCTTGAGGCAAAGAAGTTGAGGATGAGAGCTTCCAAGTTCACCCTCCTACAAATATACTCTACAAGAAGGGTTACTGTTTACCATTACTGCGCTGCCTTTCGCCCGAAGAAGCGGACTACGCCCTCCGAGAGATTCACGAAGGAATCTGTGGGAATCACTCTGGAGGACGCTCCCTCGCCCACAAAGCGCTTAGGTAAGGATACTTTTGACCGAGCATGGTAAAGGAGGCCAAAGAGTTTGCCAAAAGGTGCGAGAAATGCCAACGCTTCGCGACTGTGCCAGGGCAGCCACCAGAGGAGCTGACCACCATTGTGAGTCCATGGCCTTTTTCCAAATGGGGCATTGACATCTTGGGCCCCCTTCCTTTGAGTAGAGGACAGTGCAAGTTTGTAGTCGTCGCCATCGACTATTTCACAAAATGGGCGGAGGCAGAACCCCTAGCGAAAATAACAGACTCCAAGGTAAAAAACTTCGTCTGGAAAAACCTAGTCTGCCGCTTCGGGTTACCTCACACCATTGTCAGTGACAATGCGAAGCAGTTTGACAATAAACTCTTTAATTCTTTCTACTCCGACCTTCAAATAAAGCAGCCTCATTCCAGCCCGGCAGCCTCTCTGAGCAGCACCCTTTTGCGGGTCTCTGCAAGCTCAGCCTCACTGAGCGAAGCCCTCTCACGAGCCTTCACAAGCTCAACCTCTGCCTTGGCCGCCCTCTCGTAGGCTACTGAGAGCTCAATATAAAGCTTGGCCGCCCTCTCGCGGGCTGCTGAGAGCTCAGTATCAAGCTTGGTCGCCCTCTCGCGGGCCGTCGTAAGATCTACCTCAGAAACCTTAGTAGCAGCTTCAAGAGTGTTAATCTTTCTATGAGTAGCGGAGAGCTCCTTTTGCATAGACTCATTATCTTTCTTCAGCTGACTATGGGATGGGGCCTTTCACAACAAGCAGATGGATGCAGTGGAGGCCTGAAAAAATAAAGGACAAAGGAAATGAGACAGTACATAAAAAAAGATGAAAGTCAGGAGAAAAGGGAAACAGTAAAGCTTTACCTGAGCCAGACCTTCTAGAAACGTGTTGATAACCCCCTCGGTGCCCAAGGCATTAACCTGAGAAACCTCGGGCGAAAAACAAATCTCCCTAGCCTTTCCCGGATCGCCCGCGGGTTGCCCTTCATGGGACCAGCCCCAGTCGGTACCCCTGTGGAAGTACCCGAGCGCGGAGGACACAATTGAGGGGCAGAACGTGTAGCCGGAGAGGAAGACTGCTGAGCAGCAGTCTTAGCCGAGGAGGTCGCTGTCTCGGGAAGCACCACAGGAGAGGCCACCCGAGGGAGACGCACCCGAGGCCCCGCACGAGTCACTGGTGGAGAGGTCCCTGGAGAGGCGTTATCTATCCTCGCCGCCTTGGAGGGAGGGGTACTCCTACCAGACAGGCGGACCTCAATCACCCCTCTGTCTATGGCTGCAGAAACAAAATTGTTATTTGGGTACGGAATATTAGGTAAACAGACGAAACATTGCTAAAGTTGAAATGACTTACCTTTTCTTTTTGAAGTCGATCCTGGAGGGGGTCCGCCAGTCCTACCCAAAGAAGAAGAGCCCGGAGGAGGTCCACTAGTCCTGCCACTCTACTTGATAAGGAGAACTCCCAAGTCGTTGTCAGGGTTAACTCTCACCGCCTGCAGCTTGCGCTCCTAATCCGTGGAGAGTACGGGAGGATCTGCAAAGGGACAAGGACAGTGAGCACATGCATAAAAAAAAAGCAATCAGAAGACGTACCGAGTCTCTTGGCGTCAATCCATCCTGCGGGTACCAAAGGTCGATCTGACTCAGCGACCCACTCTCCACCGATGAAGAAAAAGTGAGATTTCCAATCGTGACAATTGGAACACAATCCCGTGAGCAACTTGCCGCCCCTAGGGGTAAAATAGTACCATCCCCTGTTAGGGGCTGTGAACTCAATCAAATTGTAGGCAGCATGAAACTCCAGAGGAGAAGCGTCCTTTTGATATACTCTCCTCCACAGTGCAAGGAAGCCGAGCAGAACTCTCCAGCCGTTGGATGCTAATCGCCTCAGAGTTAAGGAAAAGTAATGAAGAATAAGGCAAATGGAGGAGGATATTGGAAACCTTAACCCGGCCTCGATCATCTCCTCATAGATGACAACCTCAGTAAAGGAATCATCACAAGCTGGCTCGTCCGTTTCGGCCAAGCGGCACATCACGGTGGGAGGAATAGAAACAGTAATCTTCAAAAGGTCACCGTCAGTTTTGAGTACACTGAAAATAGTGCTCACCTTGGATCCGGTATCTTCAACAGCTTTTCCTCGATAGCGACGGGGACGCAAGATCTTGCTTGATACGTTGCTGGACGGGCTGTTTCCTATTTCTTTTGTTTCATGAAAGTCGGCGCCCGCGCCCACGGGGGATCCCTCGCCCGCAACTGCAGACAGACTGGCGCCCGTGCCCGCAGGGCCTCCCTCGGCCGTTGCTGCCACCGAGTGCACCCTCAAGCCCGCTTGAACGCCCTCATGCCTGCCTGTCCCTTCCACACACGCCCGGCTTGCTGCTGTACCCTCACTAGCTGCGCGCCCCGCGTCGGGGACCGCCGCTGTGCGCCCCGCGCCCACGCCTGCTTCGGCACCCGCACCCGGGGCTGCCATGCTCAACGCCCGCTGCACGACGCCGCCGCTGCGCTCCCCACGTCAACGCCTGCCGCTGCGCCCGGCGCCCGCTGCCCCACACCTGCTGCTGCAACGCCATCCATGCCAGACGCCCGCTGCGTTGCACTTGCGCCCGGCGCCGCCCGTGGCACAGCGCCCGTGCCCGGTGCCGCCCGTGGCATGCCTGGACCCGCGCCCGCCTAGTCAACCTCGCGAGCGCCCCTGTCGCTCGCGACGCCCCTGCCTACGTCGCCCGTGCTGCCAGCGCCCCCAATTCCCGCGACGCCCCTGCCTGTGTCGCCCGTGCCGGCGCCCTTGCCGCCGATTGCAGCGCCACCCACAACAGAGCCGCCCGAGGCAGCGCCCTCGCCGCCAGTGGTAGCGCCCTAGGCGCCCACGCCAGGCGCAGCTGTTACGCCATCGGCCAGGCCAGCACTTGCGTCATGGCCGTCCAGCGTTTGTTGCTGTTGGGCGTTCCTTTTTGCAGATGGCAGGCTCATCACTTGTTTCTTCTTCTCATGAGATGCTGGATTCTCCATGGCTTGAAGTCTACAGCACTAAGGGAAAAGTTGAAAAAGGAATGAGTTGAAAAGAGTGGAAAAAGTCAAAAGATTGGGATCCTAAAAGATCTCAACAGATGGGTTTCTTCTACTTGCAATGAAGAAGAAGGGTGAAAAGAAGATGGGTGCCCCTTCTTTGGAATAGGTTTTTATACCCTAGGTTTTCCAAAAGCAAGAAGAGTCCGAAGTCAAAATGGACTCTCCCAAAATCCTTCTCCTCAGGGCCTGGGAGGAAAACAAGAGGCTGGCAAGGAGAGGAAGGTGGAAAAAATTATTTGCAGGGAAAAGAGACCTGGATATTTAGAATGCCCCCCTTTCAAAGCTTCTTTGGGCGCGGGGCATTGAGGGGCAAATGATGAGTCAGGCACGAATGGCCCAGTCCGTGATGAGCCAAAGCCTAAATTAATGGAGATCCGTTTGGTCCAATGGAGTCCGGGCCCAAATCCACGATGCCTGGCCACGTCACAGCAACCCACGTCGCTTCGGAAGTAGTCAGGCCACATCCCGCTTTTACCAAGTCCTGCGGAGAATATCCCAACTGCCTCCCACGTCGAGCACAGCTCGAAGGCTCCTCGTGAACGGCGCTGTAAAGTCGTCCCCATCTGTTAGGGGAAGACTATAAATTGAAGAGCCTCTCAGCACTTGAGGGGCAAGCAAGATTCTTCCTTCTACACTCTCTCTCATTCTCTTAAGTTTGTAATCCCAAGACACTTTGAGATATAATATATCCGGCAACCTCTGCCTTTCGGGAGTGGACGTAGGTCACACTGACCGAACCACTATAATCTCTCTCTCCACATTAGTTACCTATTAACTGACCGGTGGTGTGTGAAGTTATTTTATGCATCATCAACTACTCCCTTTATCATCAACACTGGATACGAAAGAGGATAGATGAAGGATGTTACAAAGGGGGAGAAGGGTGATGTGAAAAAGTTGGGGATCAACATGTCTGGTTAATGGGGAAGTGTTTATTTTTTGGGTACGAGATTAATGGGGAAGTTAGAGGTCCCCAGAACCAGTCCAATCCAATCCAATCATTCAACCATTCCCTGGAATCTCATGCAACCAAATCAAAACACACATACTAAAGAACAAAAAAAAAAAAAAAAAACTACAAGTAAAAAACAAAGCAAACTGAAATACCATTTTAGATTCTCTGTTACAGAAAAGGGCAAATGCTTCTGGAGAAGACAACCCTAAAAGGAGTCGAGCTTGTGCTGCGTCTGGAGAAACAACCGGAAAAGGGGGCTCCTGAGCGAGAGATGGGTTTGCGCCAGATAACAGAGATGGGTTTTTGGAGACGGAGAGAGCTGAGAGAGACTGAGAGCGAGAGAGAGAGAGAGAGAGAGAGAGAGAGAGAGAGAGAGACCGAGAGAGCGAGAGACAGAGAGCAGAGGGAGACTGAGAGCGAGAGAGAGAGAGAGCAGAGAGAGACCGACAGAGAAAGACAACAGAGACAGACCGAGAGCGAGAGAGAGAGAGAGAGAGAGCAGAGAGAGACCGAGTGAGCGAGAGAGAGAGCAGAGAGAGACCGAGTGAGCGAAAGAGAGAGCAGAGAGAGAGAGAGAGAGAGAGAGAGAGAGAGAGAGAGAGAGAGAAAAGAAGGGTTCTGGTGGGGGGAGAGGGAAAAGAAGGGAGGGGGAAAAATTGGTGAGATTTACCGACGCTAATTTTCGTCGGTAAAAACAAATTTCGTCGGTAAATTTTCATAAAAAAAGGAGGTGGAGAAATTAGAGGGATTTTAGCGACGTTTTTTAATGCGTCGGTAAAAGTCACTGATTTTTTTAGCTAAAATTAACCTTTTACAAACGTTTTAAAAAAAAAAAAAAAACGTCGCAAAAAACCAAATTTACTGACGTTTTGTAAAACGTCAGTAAAAATATGTGACTTTTTATCTTCCCAACTTTTATAATTAACCTTTACCGACGATTTAAAAAAAAAACGTCAGTAAAAGTCTGCCTAAAGAGTAGTCTTTACCGACGAATTTATTAAAACGTAGCTAGTAAACATTTCTTATGTGCTTTATTTTATTAAAAATAAGTCCTATTTTTGTAGGACAAAAAATTCGATTCTAGACAAGTCTGAAGCATCCAAATGCAGCAAACTCATATTCTACATTAATCAATAATCATGTCATTAATGACTAGGACACAAAATTGGACTCTTGAAAAATCTGAAGCATCCAAATGCAGCAACTCGTATTCTACAGTAATCATGACCAAGTTCATTTAGGTCTAATGAATTCTTCATGAATGACTAGGACACAAAATTGGATTCTTGAAAAATCTGAAGCATCCAAATGCAGCAACTCATATTCTACATTAATCATGACTAAGTTGACTTAGGTCTGATGAATTCTTCATTAATGACATGGGTTAAACATATGAACAAAATTTAAGAAAATTGAAAGTAGTTTATTATTTCTCAGTCAAGAATACAGGGAGTTTTATTTGTAAAATTTCTAATCAAAATTTCAATTCTCATATGTCACCAAGCAAAACGTCCGCCTTCTCTTGTATCAAGTCCCACGCAGCATCCACGTGTCGCATTTCCGTGAGCGTGGACCCCACAGCAAATCTCAACAGATAGACGCCACCAATCACTGTGTGGGTCATGTACAGTCGACCGGTCGAGTTAACCAAATCAAGCAACTTCCGGTTCAAATCATCCACCGAGTCGACTCGCCCAGCCGGGTTCAACCGGAAGCACACCAATGCGAACCGCCTCGGCACGACGATCTCGAACCGGGGATCCGAGACGACAAGCGATTCGAAGTCCTTCGCCATCTGAACATCGGATCGGATGTGGGCCTGGAGTTTTCCGGCGCCGTAGCTCCTCAGCACAAGCCAAAGCCGGAGAGACCGGAACCGGCGGCCCACCCCAATCTGCCAGTCCTTGTAATCCACCACCGATTTCGACTCACTGGGTTTGTTCTTGAGGTACTCAGGATCGATACTGAGTCCTTTGACCAACAAAGCCGGGTTCTTGACCCACATGCAGCAACAGTCCAAATAAGTCAAAAGCCACTTATGTGGACTCATGCTGATCGAGTCCGCACGTTCCACCCCATGCAAGTACTGCCTGAACTCGGGGCAGATGCACGCGCTTCCCCCGTACGCCGCGTCGACATGGACCCACACCCCGAATCTCTCTGCCACGTCAGCAAGATCGTTGATTGGGTCAATAGCAGTTGAAGATGTGGTCCCCACTGTGGCACACAGATAAAGCGGCACCAGCCCTGATGCGATATCGGCCTTCATGGCCTGCATGACTCGGGCCGGGTCGAGCGAAAACTCAGTATCGAAGCTTGTTTCTATTGAGCGGATGTTGGAAGGGAGGATGCCGGCAATCCGGCAAGCCTTGCCGAAGGTGGAGTGGGTTTGGTCGGAGCCGTAGACGACGAGCTTGGCAATGTTCTCCCGGCCCACCTTATCGAGGGCTCGATCGCGGGCGGCGACGAGAGTGCAGAGAACGGCCTCGCTCGTCGTCCCCTGTATGACGCCGCCTCCGGTGCCGGAGAACTTGAATGACTCCGGCAGATTGAGGAGGTCAGCGAGCCAGTCCATGACAATGCTCTCGAGCTCGGTGGCGGCCGGAGAGGCGAGCCAATTGAACCCGACTGAGTTGAAGGAGGTGCAAAGCATTTCGCCGATGAAGCCGGCAGTGCTGACGGTGGCGGGGAAGTAGGCGAAAAAGTTTGGGCTGAGCCAGTTGGTCATGCTGGGGATGATAGTCTTTTGTATGTCTTTGAGGATCTCTTCGAGGGGTTCTGGGTCTTGTGGGAAAGTGGTTGGGAGGAGTTTTTTGAGGTGACCCGGTTCAACTCGGCTGAGAACCGGGTACTTCTCAATGTTTTTGTAGTAGTCTGCAATGAAGTCGACGGTCCGATGGGCCTGTTTTCGGAACTCTTCTGGATCCAACGGCTTGAAATTGGACTGGGGGCATTCGGGAAAAAGACTACTGTCAAGGCTACCCATTTCAAGTTTTAGAGAGAGAGAGAGAGAGAGAGAGAGAGAGTTGGTGGTGGTGGAAGGAAAGGGTGAGGGGGTGGTGGTTTAAATAGACGTTACAGAAGAAGGGCAGAAAGTTTGTTGCATGCTTTATTGGTCACGTGCAGCAGTCACATTAGAACATGACAAAATCACGTGGGATATCGCTTGTTCTTTTTGTCAAATGGTGGGTCGAATTTCACTGCAGAAAATTTAGTCACGGAAATGCATGAGGCCTCCAATATTTACCACTTTGGATTTTAAAAACTTGGGCCTTTAAGACAATCAACTCAAAATATACAAAAAAAAGGAACAGGATTGTAATCAACTGTTTTGTTTGATCACTTTGATAGTGGCCTCAAAAATTATATTTTGGAGGTTTTGATTTTAATTAGTGGCCCTACTACATACATGACTTCTATGATCCCTGGCCTCATAAGTTCCCAACTCTCAATCTTGTATTCTTGTGTGTAAAAAAGTGTATAAAAAAATATAAAAACAAAGTATTGGAGCATTGATTTGGGGCCATGTACAGGGCCTTTCTTCCACTCCAGAACTGAAATCGGTTCTTCAATTCAGAGTTGGAGAGGAGTAGCAAACGGGCCGGGCCAATTCCTGTTCGGAACATTGTGTATCCGGACCCAAATCCGTTTGGCAAGTGATAGACCCGGAACAGGATCCGGATTGCAGATAAAGCTAATTTCAAGGGGCAAGTAGTGGTGTGTACAAGAAGTGCACATGGTTTCATTTTTGGGTTAGCAGCTAGCTAAGTGAATGCAGACTTAGATATATGGTGGTTGATGGCCTGGAGGATATCTGCTAGCTTTCTTCTCTCATCATTGTCACTAAACCTTCTCAGAGAGGGAAGGTTTTTGGAGTGATAGTAGTAAATATGTTTTCACCACAGGTTATAAACTGTCAAATGCTTCTTACAACTATAAAAAAAGGGCTCTATATATATCAGTTTTACTGTTATTACAACATCAAGTAATCACTGCATTTTATTACTATGTTTCATTGTTTTAGTCATCTTGTAGGTGCATGAAATTTCACGAACCCGGAGGTGGTGATCTCGAGACCCACTAGAAGAGAAGATGTGATGCCTTCAGTGGAACCTGGAAGGAGGAAGAAGAAAAGAGCAGTCAAAGACCCTGGTTGTAGGCAGCGCAAGGCTCTCCGATGCCTAAGTCAATGTAAGAACGTGACAGTAGGGTAGAGATTTTTGAATGACAGAGTAACGGCTCTGTAAGTAATGGGTTGTCTATTTTCGTACCTTTGGATGAGAGTAAGTCCTCTACTTTATACAGTCGCGAGTGTCCAATATCGTGGATAAGTATCAGGGCGCGACTGATGCGATTCCCTCAATCAGGGCAACCGTTTCAGTCGATCCCGCTCCTTTAATTCAGGTAACCGCTCAGTCAATGCCTATTCCTCAATTATAGTTGTAACGTTGCCCATTCCCCTTAGTATTCACCGCCTCACAAACCACTCCGCTACATCTCTCGGTCGTTGCGCCACGTCTCTATTGAGGTTGGTGGGCGATGCCTTTCGTTAGGTGGTTGAGACCGAAGTGTGTACGTCCGAGATTAGATACATCCGAACTGAGGTAGGGACGAGCTAAGGGAGTGTAAAAGCAATGCAAGCAAGTCCACCGAACTTCGAGGCAAGGACGAGCTTTCTGCCGAACTATGAAGGGTCTTTTGGTGCTATATCCGAGACCGAGAATATTATCAAGTTCGGTTCCGAAGTGGCACTATTGGCAGAGTGGGCCCAATCCCGGTGTTCGAGTAATGTCCCCACACAATTGTCCCCTAGCTCTCGTCCCTCGGGAGTTGAAAAACTCTCCGAGGTCGGGAGCTAAAGATAGAGAGATGTCCGAGGCCGAACGACTCGTCTTCTTTGGTGCACGTCTTTCCATGATGATGTGCTGACATCTTCCTGCCCGTTCCCTATATCCTCGCATCATCCCGAAGTATTTTAATGATATTAAATACTGTGGTACGATCGAGGAGGAGAATAGGACGATGATGCCACGTGTCATCGCTCGGATGGTGGCTCGTTCATAGAGAGATCCGTTCCTTGTGTTTTAGAGCGCAGAACGAGGTTCGTGAACGGAAGAGCGCAGATTTCCTGTGCTTGGGAAAGGCAGCCCAGGTCTATAAATAAGGCTTTCTTCTTCTTGGCGATTCAATCCTGATTAACTTGGAGAAGATTGGGGCTTGGACTTCATGGAGCTAATATTTGTTGGTAGGAAGAAAAATGTTCGCCTTTACAAACTAACTAAGCTTGAAGCTTCGTCCGGTGTAATGACAGTGGCCGGTTCCTCTTCAGCGGGAGGAAATTGCCCTTGGTCGTCTTCCGGCTGTGCTATCTCTCCTGAGGCTTCTGGCCAACTGTGCTATCTTTCCTGAGATAGATCTTGATCTCTTGATGATAGGATATAAGACATCTATGTCAGGAGATAGCGCCGGATTTATTCTGGGCAAGAGACCTTGTACTCCTCCAAATTGAATTCCGCTCGTCTCGTGGTGCCGCTCTTCCGTGAAGAACGCGCCCTTCAGGAGGAGGAAGAACTCTTATGACAAATTTTTTGAGGAAAGAGAGAAATCGAGTGATCCATTGTATTGGACTTCATGTAATGAAAATGACTTAATATAAAACCAAATTTTCTCTGTCGTCCATTCTCTTTCTCTGTGTGTCTGCTTTGAATGTATGATCACTATAGCTACAATATCTTTTTTTTTTTTTTTCATGATGTGGAATGTACTTTTGGAAATAAACTTGATAAGGACTGGAACCTTGCTGAAATGAACGTCTGCCGAACTGTGACGCCGAACAGTGGCTCCAGCTGAGCTGTAGCTTTAGCCGAGCTTGAGATCTCTTTGGGAAGCGCAGTGTAAAAAATCTGCAAGGACCAAAATTTTTGAATCTGACTTCGGATCAAATCGCTGTTCCTTCATGTCCATCCGATGTCGCTTCGCTATCCGTGATATTAAATGCCTCGCCTTGACTGCGCGCGGGAAATTGGCCGACGGTACCACGTGTCGTTTCTCCACGGGATGCGTAGTCTTTTCGAAACACGCATATGGCGGCTAATTGATAATAAACACGGTCTTTTTCGAAATTCAAAACGACGCTATGATGGGTTGCCTTTATTGAATGTACCTTCTTCTTACTATAAATAGGGGAGCACCCTTATCGTTTCTTCTTCTTCTTTACTCCGCATTTTGCTGTGAAAGAGAAAACTTCTTTGCAGAGGGTTTCATAGGGAAACTGTCGATCGACGAGAAGTGCTGTAGGAATTTTCTTCTTCGAGTCTCTTCCTTGCTTCCTGTCTTTGTAAGTCTTCTTTTCCCTATCTTGCTTAATTATTTTTACATCTAGGGTTCCATTCTCCCCTCTGTTCTCCGCCTCTGCCCATTATTTCTCTATAAAAATGGGCATCTATAGTTACTGGTTAGAATCCGAGGGTGCGCTAAGAGACCTTAGAGTTAGGTATCAGATTCCTGAGGACGTCTTCCTTAAGGTTCCCGAGCCCAATGCCTATATCGATGGTAGTATCTGCGATGGCTGGATGCCATTCCCCTTAGTAACCATAATAGAGGGCGGGGTTCGGTTTCCCCTTAATCCCTTGCCTAGGGAGTGTCTCTGAGAGTGGCACCTCTGTCCGTGTCAGTTGATGCCGAACAGCTTCAAAATCATCATGGGCACTGCCGCGCTCAATAATATTCTAAAGATTAACCTTGGCGTTCATGATATTGAGGACGCCTATGAGCTGTGTAAGTCGAGAGGTAGCTTTTACCTCCGAGTTAAGTCGCACCGAACGACATTTGTTCGTGCCTTAGAAGATTCGAACAAATACGCCGGGGATGATCGCCTGCTCGTCTCAGGTAATTGGGAGTTCGGTGATGACGAGCTGATGTCGCAGAGGTTCAACCGGATCCCTCGCCGTCTCGGCACACCACCAAGTAAATATAGCTAATTCGGCTTTGACTTCTGTTGCATTTTTTTTTTTCTTCTTTTTTTTTGTGTGCAGCCGAATTGATATCCTTCTGTTTTGCAGACGCTCGTGAAAGGAGAAGGGAGGCCAGGCGAATGGGCTGGGTGAAGAACGAAGCCTGGTTTCGGTCTGTAGATACGTATCGAGGCCACGAGGAGAGGGCGGCTTTCGCCCTTTTAGATTACACGCCGAAGTACCGATCTTACAAGAAGAGCCTCGCCCATCGCGAAGCTGTCGTAGCCGAGGTTGAGGAAACTGAAATCGAGGAGGAAGAACAAGAGCAGAATGTAGACGAAACTGAGGGCCGAGCTGCAACTGGGGCTGAAGCATCCACATCCAGTTCAGATCCCGAGGAGGAGAGTTCTCCAACAAGCAGTTCGGGAGAGGAAGAGCCAATTGATAAAAACATGAACTGCCCGAAACCTCCTCTGAAGAATCTCCGGACTGCGGCTTTCGGGGGTGTGACTCAAGGCGCTGCTGCTTCTTCCTCCAAGTCTCCCTCTTCCACGCCTGGCACTGCTGTTCCTCCATCTGCCTTAGCAAATGCAGGCCGAACTCCCGCGGTCGATACCGACGAGGCTGCGCTGGAAGAGGTCCGCCGGGGTAAGAGGGCTAGAAGCGAGGGCCAGCCAGCCCTGACAACTGTGCAGAGGGGAGCTGACCCAGGAGCGGCGGTCCAACGGTCTACAGCGGCGCCGTGGAAGCCGAGTTTTCTGCTTCAGCCGGGAAGGCCGTTGACTGTAGAAGATCGCTTTGGCGGGAGTCCATCAATGGTGGCTATGCTAGGTGATGCTTGCGTTTTGCCCCGAGACATGGAGAAACATTATGAGCTTGACGACGTCATGCTTTTGGTATCGCAGATGGAATCCGCCCTCAGCGTAACGGTTCCGAAGTGGCACTACTGGCGGAGTGTGCCCAATCCTGGTGTTCGAGGAATGCCCCCACACACATCTTTTGATAATTTCTAAAATGTATAAATATATATATATATATATATATATATATATATATATATATATATATAGTTTATTTTACTGCCTTTTTCAGCTAGTCTTTATTTGATGGTAATTCTGAAGCGGCCCACCTATGTGTATCTGTTTTTGGGTTGACCCGTATATTTCAAAAAGTTGAATTTGAATGAGTCCGTGCTTGTTATTTGACCCACCAACTTATCACCGACCAACACATATTAATATTTTATGTTACACACTGTACTCAACTTGACTTGAATCCAACCCACCCCAAGGCATTGCCGCCCTCAGGAGCACAACTCCTTTGGGATAAGACTGTAAAGAGCCGTACCTCAATAGGCCTCTAATGGGCCCTCATTATATTTTAATTGGGTCAGGGTCTGTATCTGCACCCGTGTCAATCTCAGGAAACACACAAATTCCCAGATCCAGTTACATATTTCTTGGGTTCAAGTTCGCTCCATTTTGGGGTGGCAAATGCATGGAGTCCTAAATGCGTCCAAGTTCGCTTCACTTTGGGTTGGCAAATGAATGTAGTCTTTTTCTTTCTCTTAGGAGACGAATGTTCTCAAGACAACCCACATATTTGACCAATTCCCAGATCCAGTTACATATTTCTTGGGTCCAAGTTCGCTTCATTTTGGGGTGGCAAATGAATGTAGTCTTTTTCTTTCTCTTAGGAGATGAATGTTCTCAAGACAACCCACATATTTGACCAATTCCCAGATCCAGTTACATATTTCTTGGGTCCAAGTTCGCTCCATTTTGGAGTGGCAAATGCATGGAGCCCTAAATGGGTCAAAGAATCTCCAGTTCAGAAAGAAGTCCTTCACCTTTTTTGTAAGGAATCAAGGTAAGAGATGAATGTAGTCTTTTTCTTTTTCTTAGGACATGAATGTTCACAAGACAACCCACATATTTGAGGCAATAGCCACTCACATATGCAACAAGAGGGGAGGCCAAGTTCGAAGCCCGAACCTCCCA
This sequence comes from Umbellularia californica, assembly GCA_028538565.1. Taxonomy (NCBI): domain Eukaryota; kingdom Viridiplantae; phylum Streptophyta; class Magnoliopsida; order Laurales; family Lauraceae; genus Umbellularia; species Umbellularia californica. Next base: position 73,669,661 of record JAPQWN010000006.1, on the reverse strand, counting down.
GTGAGAACTGCCCTCGTTATCACTGGAATAAGAAGCCGTTCTAAAGACAATCAACCTAGTTACACCAAAATCACCTCCAAATTTGTAATCAGGTCAACCCAATCTGGTGTTTTCACAAATGGAACTAAACACCCTGAATCTGGAGTAATCTTAGGCCCAACAGCCAGAAATTTAAAAGTCATCAATTCTCTCCCATGAGAACGGTTGTTTTTCTTCCTGGGGAACCATCTCAGCTATCCAAAACTACTGTCTAGTATTCCTCTATACCCCCAAAACCACCTACCAACCCAGGCCCACGGATGATGCACGTGCAATAGATATATTGCATAGGATTGGTTGGTCTCAGGTTGGGCTTTGTCTGAAATTCTTCAACCACAGTCTCAGTCTCTGTGGGTTCATCCCAAACTGCCAAGCCCAACAAACCCAAACCAATATGGCCTAACCTGACCCAATTTGGATCAAAAGGTAGCACCTTATCTTGACATGACTAAATAATAAGAAATCAAAATGTTTTGAAATGGGAACACAAGCTCTAACACACTTAAAATGTTCCCACACTTAAAATGTTTAAGTGTGTCCCCACACTTAAAATGTTCCCACACTTAAAATGTTCGTGTGGTTAGGAAGTCCAGTTTTAACCTGGAAGTCCTGCCTTCGAATCCTTTAAGGCCTTACCCAATACATAGGGTTAGTGGGTGGTTCTATTTATCCGTGGGTTTACCAATGATCATCCGAAGGGGGTCGGCGGGTTCCCATGTTATCAAAAAAAAAAAAAAAAAACACTGACAGAATAACACAAGCTAAGTCTTAAGAGCTTTAAATAACAATGAGCAAGAACTTGATGATATAGTTAAGCCAAAAGTCTTATCATAGCCAAGATAGAACCACTTCAAAAACCATTACAATCTTGTATGTGTATTAAACATTTAAAATCTGACAACAACCAATCCAACCTATAACATAGCTACAAGGGGGCAAAAAGAGGGAAAAAAAGAAGGTATATATAAAACTTACAGCATCAACCATGAATCACAATCACAAAATTACAGTATATATATCACTTACAGCAAATGGACATTAAACCCTTTCAATGTGACCAGAAACCCTGCCCATCTTCATATCCGTGCTCACTCCACCCTGCATCTCCCCTGCAATCGCAGCCGTCGGATAGGGCCCAGTATTTCTAGCCGCTGTGTAATACACCTGCTGCTGCTGGGCCACGCTATCATGGCCCACACCCACAGAATACTCATATCCTGGCCCATACACCTGACCCGGAACTGGATATGGAAGCCCGACCCATGCATATTCGGGTCTTAGATATAATGCCAAACCGGGTTTGGTGCAAACCCGGATGGCTGCCGAGTGGGTTGAACCGGGCCTCCGCCCATCTGGGTTGGCTTGGTTTCAACCTGGTTATCGACCCGAATCCTGATGGGTGGCAAGTCGGGCAATGGAGAGGAGGTAGAGCAGTAGTGCGAGGTGACGGGTGGGGCGGGCGAGCCCGGGTCCGACATGACCGAGACATTTTCAGAGAGAACCGGCCGGTTCTTGGCCAGCTTGGAGTCATCCAAGATATCCAAGCCAAATAGATAGTCGGGTACTTCACAGGTGATGGAAGAAGCCTCGGATCGGCCCCGTTCAAGGCCACGCCCATTGAGGGCATCAAGGAACCAGCTTTCACGCTTGGAGGATCCGCCTAAGAGCGACCCAAGCGCCTCACCATCACTATTCTCTGTAGGAAAGAGAAATAGGTGAAGCCTTGCAGTTTTGGAGTTCGTGCTGAATATACAAAATTGTTAAGGTCCAAACTATTCAAAATGAATTGGAGAAAAAATTTAAATAATGAAGCACGCGAGAAAGAAAGTTAACCTTTGGTGGGCGATGCGATCATACTCTTCCATCATGTTCTCGACGTCCTCATCAGTGGTGACGAAGATGAGGGAGTCAAGGTCTTTGTTAGGGAGCTGGTACTTGAGGGAGACGTCGGAGGAGGAGGAGTTGGAAAGCTTGAAGAGCTTGGATTGGAGGGCGGCAAAGGCGGTCGACCGATGGATGGCGACGATGCGGGCGTCGCCACCTACGTAGCGGAGCTGGTTGTTGTGGGGGCGGGGGAGAATCCGGCCCCCAAAGCTGCACATTAGCCGGACCAGCGGCTCTTGTGGGTGGGGCTGGTGGTCGGATCGAGGGGTGGAGGGGGCAGATTCGGGTTCGGAGGGGTAGTGGGATGTCATGCTCTAATAGACAAAGTGGACCCTAATTAGTTACAAGTGACTTACTTTAAACTTCAATCAAATCTTTGTATGCATTAAACCTTTGAATGCTTCTTAGCATACATTGATTGATCTTAAACTTTTAATATTGATTGAAGTTTCCACATACTCACTTCATTAGCATACATCTTTGCATTCATAGTTTTTGTGTGAGTTTGATTTTCACTTTCATATTTGCCTAATCTAGAGGCAATTAAATTGAGCTTTAATTGTAATATCTTAGAGTGCTTTATGAAAACACTTTCTTGAGAGAAATCATTTGATTGTAAAGGTTATTGCTTAGCCTAAGAAAAGCATTGTGTGAAGGTTATTGCTTAACCTAAAAAAGCATCTTGTGTAAAGGTTGTTGTTTAGCCTTGAAAAACAATATTGTAAGGTTATTGCTTATCCTTGGAAAGAATATTGTAGTAGTTATTGCTTAGCCATTTTAAAAGTATAAATAGTGGAAATCCAGTGGGGTGTGAGATCACAAGCTGGTAGTGGATGTAAGCATTGAGGCGGAACCACTATAAATGATTGTGTTATAGTGAATGCTTTTGTGGTGATTGTTGTTGTTTAGCTTCCGCATTTTATTTGTTAATCACCATAAGTGGCTAATTGTTTTAAAGTAGTTTAAAATTGGCATAATTGGTCATTAAGTTGTAGCTCACCCTATTCACCCCCCCCCCCCCCCCTCTAGAGTTCGGATCTGGAACTTTCAATCGGCCGATACCTGTACGATATGGCCCCGAGATATCGGTATCGGTATCTCGGGGCCATATATCCCCAAAATATCGGCCGAGATGAAGTTCATCTCGGTTTTTCTGAAATCTCAGCCGATATTTTTAAAATATCAGCCGAGATCTCATAAAAAGAAATAAAACCCTATTTTTTCTATCTTTTTCCCCATTTTCATCTTCTTCTCCTCTCCTCTCATCTCCTTACTCCTTAGGGCATCAACCATACTCCATCACACATCCCTCTTGTATATTTTCAAATCCCACATCTATTTCTTGAAGAAAATATTATTTAAGGTAAGAGAAAAACAATTTAAAGCATTTTATTATGTTGTTTTTATTTTTTATTTTTAGATGAAGCATAGAAATAATTGGGTTTGTCACTTGTGTTGTGTTCTTCATTTAGAAGTTAGATCTACATACTTTCATGCTAGATCTACTCATACACATGATCTTCTTGCCAAAACTTACTTTTTTTTTTTCTTTTTTTTTTTTTCGTAGAAGATCAGATAGATTCAAACAAGAACAACCAACGACACCAAGGAAAGCACATAAGACAAAAGCCTACAAAACTAATGATGGAGCCATAAAAAGGGATTGGCCCATTTTGCCAAGCCTAGTAAGGTGCTGGGCAAGCATGTTATTCTCCATTGAAATATGAACTTGGGAGGACCCAAAGCTGCCACAATATTCCAAAATGTCGCAAATGATTGTATGAATCTGTCAATCATCGTCCTCCATCACCGCTCGAACCACCTCCATCACATCCAAACACAAAATGACCTTTCAGTGATTGCATGACTTAATAGCCTTTAGCGCAAAGAGGGACGCCTGCGCTTCAGCCTCTTTAGCTGAACTGGATTTGGGTCCTTTGGAGAAACCTGCGGCCACAAAAGAATCCATAAAATATAGGGCAAAACCAAAGGCCATATCACCCAATGACACATAGTAAGAAGCATCCACAAAAGGGATGGCAGAATGTCCTAAGTCCCAACTTTTACTAATGTCAATGGCAAAGCTGTGTTTGGTTTGGTTTTCCTTGTTGGTGTAATGATTGTTTGGTGGGTGCAGGTTTCATGGATGGCCTAAAAGTCTATTTCTCCAAAGAAGCTGAGGCAAGGGCGATTTATTTTGCCTGAGCGGAGCTAAAGCGTGCTGCTTCGATCAAGTCCACCTTTTGTCTGATGCTTAACTTGGAAGTGGTGCGGGCTATTAAAGGATCAGCTGATTGCGTGATCAATCCTATTTTGGAAGACATTAGAACTTTTTTCTAGTCATTTTGAACTGGTTGATTTCTCTTTTGTTCCTTGGATTTTGAACTATTTAGTGCAGAGGTCAGCTTAATTAATTTCAAATCAACCTTTAACTGAAGCGAACACTGAGCTGATTAGGCCTGACCCGTCAGGCTTGATTCAAGCTGAACTTAAAAGCTCAAGCTAGCTGCAGAAATTTCGAGCTCGAGCTCCACCTTGAACAAAATCGGCCCGTCTACACCCTACTTGCAGGCCTATTAGACCAAGGCCTGATTTGTGGAAGTTTTACCGACGATTATTTGGATTTTATCGACGTTTTAAATACGAGGGCAAAATAAAATAAAAAAAATGCGCAACTTTTACCGACGAAAATAAAACGTCGGTAAAAATAAAAAGAAAAATAAACAAAAAACAAAATGACTTTTACCGACGTTTTATTTTCGTCGGTAAAATAAAAAAGTATAACCACTTTGACCGACGTTTTATTTTCGTCGGTAAAATAAAAAGGAGAAAATAAAAAAAATAAAACCACTTTTACCGACGTTTTAGTTTCGTCGGTAAAAAGAAAAAAGAAAAATAAAAAAATAAAACCACTTTTACCGACATTTTATTTTCGTCGGTCAAATAGAAATTAAAAAATAAAACCACTTTTACAAATAAAAATAAAACGTCTGTAAAAGTGATTTTATTTTTTAAAAAAAATACCATATTCGTATTTTTAATATAATTTTCCTGTAAAGCTGTTTATACACCTGTATCAGAAGTAAACCTGTTCGTGTACCTATATTCAATATAAAAAATGCATTAAATCAAAAGTTGCTAAATTAACAAACAACCATCTCCATTTTTCATCTAATCATTCATCTCATTAACCAAATATTATAATCAACAATGATACAGTCCCATATAAATATCCAATATACATATACAAATAAACAAGAAAGAATAAAACACCCTCAAAAGTCTACAACCGGCCACAAAGCGTCAATAAATCTGCAATGAAAAAAACAACATTAGAATCTTTTCAACGAATTAAATTATAAATGAAAGATAACATGTATATATATATATATCTTTTCTAAGTTTTTCGGCGGCCTATTTTCCAGTTTAAGTGTTGAGAATCAGGCGGTTTTTGCGTCTAATTCGATAACCAGAAGTCCGATTCACTAACCGTAAATTCCAACAAGTTACTTTGGCCTTGAACAAGGTACCCGTGCTGATTTCTGGGCTGTCTGTTGGCCAATTCCCGTTTTCAACCTCCAACGGCCTATTTTCAAGACTAAGTGTTAAGAATCCAACGTTTTTAGGTCTAATTCGTTAACCGGAAGTCCGATTTATGAGCCGTTAGTTCCTGGAAGTTAATTTTGACTCGAGTGAGGTACTCGTGCCGGTTCCCGATTTTTTCGAGGGCCGTTTCCCGTTTCGGACCCCCGGCGGGCCTTTTTCAAGCTTAAGTGTTAGGAAAATCCGATGTTTTTGCCTCTAAATCTCTAACCGGGAGTCCTATCTGCGGACCATTAGTTCCTACAAGTCACTCTACCCTCAACCGAGGTGCTCGTGCTAGTTTTCGATTTTTCCGGGGGCCGATTCTCGTTTCTTACCCCCGGCGGGCCGTTTTAGAGCCTAAGTGTTAGAAAATCGTCGATTTTCGCTTCTAATTCTCTAACTGGGAGTCCTACCAGCGAACTGTCAGTTCCTACAAGTCACTCTACCCTCCAGTGAGATGCTCGTGTCGATTCCCGATTTTCACGGGGGCCGGATCCCATTCGAACCCCCGGCGGGCCGTTTTCGAGCCTAAGCGTTGGAAAATCCGATGTTTACACCTCTATTTCTCTAACCGGGAGTCCTATCTGCAAACCATCAATTCCTACAAGTTACTCTACCCTCGAGCGAGGTGCTCATGTTGGTTTCCGGTTTTTCGGGGGGGGGGGGGGGGGGGGGTTCCCATTTCGGACCCCCGGCGGGCCGTTTTCGAGCCTGAGTGTTGGAAAATCGTCGATTTTCGCTTTTAATTCTCTAACCAGGAGTCCTATCTGCGAACCATCAGTTCCTACAAGTCACTCTACCCTCCAACGAGGTACTCGTGCCGGTTTCCGATTTTTTCGGGGGCCGGTTCCCATTCTGGACCCCCCGGCGGGCCGTTTTCGAACCTAAGTATTGGAAAATCCAATATTTACGCCTCTAATTCTCTAACCGGGAGTTATATATGCGAACTGTCAGTTCCTACAATTCACTCTACCCTCGAGCGAGATGCTCATGCCGGTTTCCAATTTTTCCATGGGCCGGTTCCCGCTTCGGACCCCCGGCGGGCCGTTTTTGAGCCTAAGTGTTGGAAAATCGTCGATTTTCGCTTCTAATTCTCTAACCGGGAGTCCTATCTGCGAACTGTCAGCTCCTACAAGTCACTTTACCCTCCAGCGAGGTGCTCATGCCGGTTCCCAAATTTTCGGGGGCCGGTTCCCATTCCGGACCCCCGACGGGCCGATTTCGAGCCTAAGTGTTAGGAAAATCCGATGTTTTCGCCTCTAATTATCTAACCGAGAGTTCAATCTGCGAACCGTTAGTTCTTATAAGTCACTCTACCGTCGAGCGAGGTGCCCGTGCCGGTTTTCGATTTTTCCAGGGGCCGGTTCCCTTTCCGGACCTCCGGCGGACCGTTTTCGAGCCTAAGTGTTGGAAAATCCGATGTTTACGCCTCTAATTTTCTAACCGGGAGTTATATCTGCGAACCGTCAGTTCTTATAGGTCACTTTACCCTCGAGCGAGGTGCTCATGCCAGTTTTCGATTTTTCCGGGGGCCGGTTCCCGTTCCGGACTCCCGGTGGGCCGTTTTCGAGCCTAAGTGTTGGAAAATCGTCGATTTTCGCTTCTAATTCTCTAACCGGGAGTCCTATCTGCGAACCATCAGTTCCTATAAGTCACTCTACCCTCCAACGAGGTGGTCGTGCCGGTTCTCGATTTTTCCGGGGGCCGGTTCCCATTCCGGACCCCTGGCAGACCGTTTTCGAGCCTCGTTGTTAAGAAAATCCGATGTTTTCGCCTCTAAATCTTTAACCGGGAGTTCTATCTGTGAACCGTTAGTTCCTACAAGCCACTCTACCCTCGAGTGAGGTACTTGTAACGGTTTTCGATTTTTCCGGGGGCCAATTCCCGTTACAGACCCCCGGCGGGCCGTTTTCAAGCTTAAGTGTTGGAAAATCGTCGATTTTCCCTTCTAATTCTCTAACCGGGAGTCCTATCAGCGAACCATCAGTTCCTACAAGTCACTCTACCCTCCAACGAGATGGTTGTTCCGGTTCCCGATTCTTCCAGGGGCCGGTTCCCATTCCGGACCCTCGGCGGGTCGTTTTCGAGCCTAAGTGTTGGAAAATCCGATGTTTACTCCTCTAATTCTCTAACCGGGAGTCATATCTGCAAACTGTCAGTTCCTACAAGTCACTCTACCCTAGAACGAGGTGCTCGTGCCAATTTTTAATTTTTCCGGGGGCCGGTTACCGTTCCGAACCCCCGGCGGGCCGTTTTTGAGCCTAAGTGTTGGGAAATCGTTGATTTTCGCTTCTAATTCTCTAACCGGGAGTCCTATCAACGAACCGTCAGTTCCTACAAGTCACTCTACCCTCCAGCGAGGTGCTCGTGCCGATTACCGATTTTTCCGAGGGCTGGTTCCCATTCCGGACACCCGGCGGGCCGTTTTCGAGCCTTAGTGTTGGAAAATCCGATGTTTACCCCTCTAATTCTCTAACCGGGAGTCATATTTGCGAATCGTCAGTTCCTACAAGTCACTCTACCCTTGAGCGAGGTGCTCGTGCCTGTTTCTGATTTTTTCGGGGGCCGGTTCCCATTCCGGACCCTCGGCGGGCCGTTTTTTAGCCTAAGTGTTGGAAAATTGTCGATTTTCGCTTCTAATTCTGTAACCGGGAGTCCTATTTGCGAACCGTCAGTTCCTACAAGTCACTCTACCCTCCAGCGAGGTGCTCGTACTGATTCCCAATTTTTCCAGGGGCCAGTTCCCATTCCGGACACCCGGTGGGCCGTTTTCGAGCCTAAGTGTTAGAAAATCCGATGTTTACGCCTCTATATTTCTAATCGGGAGTCCTATCTGCGAACTATCAGTTCCTACAAGTCGCTCTACCCTCGAGCGAGGTGCTCATAACGGTTTCCAATTTTTCCGGGGGCCGGTTCCCGTTCCGAACCCTCAGCAGGCCATTTTTGAGCCTAAGTGTTCGAAAATCGTCGATTTTCGCTTCTAATTCTCTTATCGAGAGTCCTATGTGCGAACCGTCACCATGTGAAAAACAGTTGTATTTGGTAAAACATGAACATTTTTCAATGGTAGTTCAAAAATCTAACAGTTGAATAAGGCATCCAAAAGAATTTCAAATTATTTAAGTTTATCATCAGTGGCTTCAAAATATGAATCTGGATGCATTCATGTTAACGGTCCTCCTTTTTTCTTTTTCTTTTTCTTTTTCTTTTTTCGGTGTACTTACTAACATACCTGAAACTATCCTATTTTTCTTACTCAAGAGTGCAACTGACCAGTCCCTCCCTGTTTCAACAAGGTACCAGACCTTGCCACCCTAACTCCTCCAGGAGGACTTGTCTCTGTTACCAACTTGCACTATGCAGGTGAACATAAGGTATAAATTTCTGGAACAACAGAAATCAATTGTTTCTCCGAAGTACTAAAACATTTAGAGTAAAAATGAGACCCTTCACCTTATTTTGTTCTGCAACCAACCATGACTCAAAGGCTGAGAACAGGAGGGATGTAGCAATTCCTCCTAATATGCGGCCCAGCATCAAGACTTTGTATTGAGGAGAATGCTTAGTGATACAGCTCAAGATGTAAGTAATGCAGTAAGTTATACAAGCCCTCTTGCGCCCCCTGCATTTGTATATCAACTCATCAAAAATATAACAACAGAAGCACACTGACAACTTCATCTAAGGAGAAGAAATGTTTTCGCAAAAATCTCACTGTTTGTCAGCCAAAGACCCAACGATGGTTCCAAACAACATAGAAGATCCGAAACCAGCAATGAAGAGCCGACCAATATCCCCTTTTCCGAAACCAAATGTAGTGTACAGGAAGTAGACATAAGGACCCTGCAGCCAATCTCCGGCTATCACCGCAAAACCAGTAATTAGATCCTCAAACTTTGATTCATGAAGTATATAGGAATAACCATTTTTACTTAATTTGATTTCCAGTTCAATGTGATTTTACATCATAGATCAGAACACTTTGAAATGTATTCTCATGACATGAGACCCACATCACAGATCTAAAAACTGCAATCATAATCTCTTAGAAAAACCATAAAGAAGCAGAAGGAATTGAGACCTATCAAAGAAAAAAGCTACGAAAACCAAACAGATCGAACCCACATTTCAGAAGAACAAAATCATTGCATCAATGAATAAAGCCGACAGATATCCCATAAACCCAGAGACCCAAAACCCCAGAAATCATTCAAATACGGCAACATTCATACAACCGTGACTGAAAATCCCACCAAATTCCAGATCCCACACTCGGACACTCCCAAACTAAATTCTCTCAACCCCTGAATTCCAACAACAAAACAGTCCATTCAAACCCCAGATCCAAAGACAAGGCAAGCATCAAACCCATCTAATCAAACAGGAAAACACCCATTACCCCACACAGACCCAGATCCAACCAGATCTAGAGAACCCATCACAAATATTTTTTTGAATGGTAAGTTAGTAATTTTATGATGTTGGTAAAACAGCCCTGCTAGTATTCCAAGTTCTATGTGGATGGAAACCAACAGTTCACTCAAGGTGCATATGCCAAGATGATAAAAATGCAAGATCATAGTTGTCCCTTGAGTGGGTCCCTATGTGGATGCTGTTGGATTACTCATTAGCTAGCCTACTATATGAAACATATGGTAGTTTGGCTCCTGTAATAAAAAAAAAATTTAAATAACTGTTCATGTTCCTTGAATTGCAATAAATGAAGGTGTTGATGATGATTATTGTTATTTTATATTCAAAACCAAAAAAAAAAAGGGTTGTCTACATGCCCTTAAGAGCATCCATCATGATCTCCAGTAACTGTGCCATCACCAGCAGAAGTGGTCCCTCTCGTGATGTTGACATAGGTGGTCGGATCTATCCCTACCGCAGCTGCCAACTGTTGAACGAGAGCAGCCTGCCTCCTGTCCTGCTCAGCTTGCCTCCTAACCTGCTCAACTAGTTGCTCTCGCAGGGCGATCACCTCAGGATCCGGTGCCCGAGACTATGTGGAAGATGAAGAGGTCCTAGTGTATATCCCATACCCTTTTAAATATCTCGACCTCTTTCCAAACACATCAACAACAATCTGTTCCTCAGTCATCGGAGCTGTGACAGAGGGCTGCGACTGCTCCTTAGTCCGCTGCACCCAAGGCCTCCTGCCATTTAAATCAATAAGGGATTTAAAATGCTTTTATGGCATTATTGATCATAATTGATTTATTAGCAGACGTACATGTCTCTGCTGAGCCACCTCATTTACCCACTCATTACTTTTTTCTCTATAGTGGGTGTCGCAGAAGAACTGAGTAATAGGCGGCGCTTGATCGGCATTCTGTGCCATCTGTCATTTGAAATGGCTTTGTATTAGATATGAACCCAGCTACAAATTTATAAATTAATAAACTTGATCAAGTTTCTTCATATGAACATAATTAGTACCATCAGAGATATCCTCGATGCAAATGACCTAGACCCACTAGTATGATTATAGGGCAGCTTGGCTGGACTCTCTTGAACTTTTTTCGACTTCGACTACATAGAAAAACAATAATACAGTAGCAATCATTTATAAAATCATTACCAATAGAATTACGTTGGAATATAATTAATTGTTGTAGATAACATCCCAAAGTTACCTTCCAGGCCGGTGATTCCCAGCAATACGAGACCATCAACTGCCAATTAGCCGGATCACAACCCTTCGTCAGGTGGTCCTGAGGTCGGGGAACCCTCTGCTCCAACAACTCGAGATAGTGACTATGCAGCTCATACTTCCAACTCCTATACAAAACCCCGCATTAGCGGTCAATGTCCGCCCTAAGCTGCATATCGTCCTTGTAGTCCCTGATATCAAAAATTTGCTGCAATTAGGGGAGAGCCATATAAAGATTAGTAATAACAAACTATAATATATTAAGCTGCAATTGGTGTCAAACAAGCATCCAGTCATAAAACTTCATCGGATCAAAATTTGAGTCTACATTTTTATGAAAGTAGCTCTCAACCTACACTACATTGTCGGAATAAGGTTATAGATGATATCATGGTGGTGGTGGTGGTGGTGTGGTGGTGGACAATTTGTGGGGGTGGTCCAGCCCAATAATTTTCAAATCTGCGATTAAGTGGGTCCGTATCTAAAGAACATATAAACTGGCTTGGGCTGGGAATGGGTTTCCCTACCCCAGGCCCTGTGGACAGTTTTTTGTGTTTGTGTTATTTTTAGTCCCATGGGCTGAGATGAGTTCTAATTGTTTTTTTTTTTTATCAAATAGCCTATTAGCCTGGCCAGGGTTCTATGCATCCTTAAAGCCCCATCTAGTCTGAAATTGTTCTAGCTAGATCTGGTCCTAATGTTAGAGCAATAACTATAACTAAGCTGGATGGGCTAATACATGCTTCAGCATGGACATACCCAGCCCACAACCAGTGCCAAAATCGGCCCATAACAGCTATGGCCAATCCTTGATTGTATTTACATTTTCCACAAATCATTGATCATATTTCTGTTGTGGTAAAATCCAATAGAGTGATGATGAAATTCAAATTCATGCTATGGCCAATCCTAGTTTCCTAGTAGATGGTCCTAAGCCTAAGGCCCTGTTCGGATCTGGGACCTTGGTTGCCTCTACTCAATTTACTTGTAAATGTATGCTTCATGTAAACTCTATTCACATATATATACAAAGATAAAATCAGAGCACAGAGATTGATTGGACATCTAAGATAATGAGGGGTTTTTTTTTTGGTGGGGGGGGGGGGGGGGGGGGGGGGCAAAAGGATCGAAAGAGAGAGCTTTAAAACTTGGCAAAAGGATCGAAATGCAGCAAACTTGGAAAAGTATAAAGAAGCAAAAAGAGAAACCAAAAAGACAGTTAGTGAGGCCAAGGCAAAGGCATTTGAGGAGCTATATAGGCGACTTGACACTAAGAAAGGCGAAAGAGAGATATTCAAGCTTGCTAAAGCCAGAGATAGGCGGACCAAGGACTTAAACCAAGTTAAATGCATTAAGGATGAGGATGAAAAGGTATTAGTAAAGGACGATGAGATAAAGGAGCGTTGGAAGAGCTACTTCTACAATTTATTTAACGAAAGCAGTAGTAGTGAGATACAATTTGGACAGCTTACCATTTCTAGGGAGGAATCGAATCATATGTTCTATAGGAGAATCAGTAGGGAAGAAGTTATAGAAGTATTGAAAAGGATGAAGAATGGGAAAGCGGTTGGGCCAGATGGTATCCCTATTGAGGTCTGGAGGTGCTTGGGGGAGAATGGCATAAGTTGGTTGACAAAACTTTTTAATGTAGTACTAAAGAGCAAGAAGATGCCTGATGCATGGAGGAAAAGTATTCTTATACCCATATACAAGAACAAAGGAGATATTCAGAACTGTGATGGAACGCGCTCCAAGCCGAGGGTGCTACCGGGGTCGGCGGACGTGGGAGTCCGTCGGGTCCGACCCTTTCGCGCCCGGGGGGCTGAAGCGAGCATCAACATTTCTTTGTGTGGGTGTGCCAGATTTTCTATTTTACTTGGAATTGCAAGTGGTAATCCGGAGATCGACCTTCGCAAGTAAAAAGGAAATCAACTTCTTTCAAGTTTTCCATTGCACAAATATTTAAGAAAAGAGACATTTTCTTGGTTTGCCGTGAAAGGCAATTTTGTTTGGCATTTATAGCCGATTTTGGCGTTTATAGTCGATTTTAGCATTTATAGCCGATTTTGGCGTTTATAGCCGATTTACAATTCTTATCAATAAAGAAAGACAAGAGTTGTGATTTTTGTCTCTTTTAGAAAAATACAAACTACTATGAAAAGCAAGAAAAGGAAGATCTAACTTTTCAGGAGATTGTGGGGGACTCGTTCAGATTGACGGTCGCAAGCCATGTATGGGCTTCGCCATCATCCATGCAGATGAGAACAGAGGATGCTCTTGATTCGCTTGGCTTTGCTATAACCTCAGATTTTTAGAGGACAAAGACCAAGAGGAGGTCCTATGTCCAATAAAAAGCTAAGTAGACGGGCTGAAAAGCCATATCTAAGCCATTGGAGGCAGCGGGAGAAGGCAAGGACCTTGGGGGGGAGTGCCCCCCAAGAGACTTTTGTCACCTTGTAGTGGTGGCCGGTGCAGAACTTCAGCAGAGTTTTCTCTCTTTTTCTTTCTCTCAGATTTCTGGATCTGTGGTGCTTTTTCCGAAGTCTGGGGAAGTGATCTCTGGATTCTTTTCGATCTCTGATCTCTTTTTTTTTCTGATCCCCATTTCAATGGAATGCTCTCCTATTTATAGGCTTTTGGTAGCCATTTAGGAGAGCTTTTATGGGCTTTAATGGCTTTAATGGGAGAAGTTACAAGATTTATTTCTTGATTTTGTAACTCCTTTTTCCTTGAATCTGATTGGCCGATGGAGATTAAGGGCTTTTAATCACCTTAATTACCATAATGGGAGGAGTTTCATGGCTTGAATGCCATGAATCTCTTGATTTGTAACTCCCGAATGCTTGCTTCTGATTGGGCCGTCTAATAGAATGAGTTAATGACTGCCATAAAGCTAGCCAATTAACCACATTAATTGGTCGCCGAGCAGTCGAAGAGTCGCGGGCCGTGCCGTGTCTTTTGGAATTCTTCTGGCGATGATCATCGATGGATCTTCATGCTGATCGACATCGGATGAACATGTAACTTCAGACATTGATAGCTAAGAGCGGGCCGGTGACATCTGTCTATTCGATTTCTCGATCGGTCGGACAGAAAGAGCACTTTTTTGGTCGACCGGTTGGCGATCTTGGAGCGATCACTGATGATTTTATGCTTTTGACGGCGGATCCGAGATGTCGTCGGATATGAGTCAATTTCAAGCATTAAAAATCACATTTTCAGGAAACCACAGGGGCCAATGTGCGCGAAACGCGAAAAGGGACGGAAAAATGGGTCACCGGCGAAAAATCCGGTGACCCGGACTTCCATGGTCGCCGGCGACCCTGGGGTTTTTTTCCCCTTTTTTGGTCCGTTTTGCGGTCTTTTTCGTCGCCGTTTTCTTCTGTATTTTTCCTGACATTTCTTTTCATTTATTGGCTTGATTTCCCTGTAGAAAACCTGATGAGAATCCTTGCATTTTTAGAGTGCAAAGTTTCCAATTTTCCGGGAAAGCCGAAGACTTTGTCGCGTAGAGCTGTTGATTTTCCGCCAAAAGCTGAAACTTGGTCAAACGATGTCGGAATGACCTGAAATTTGAGGTGAAGCCTCCTGAGCAATAAATAAGACCAACCATAGGCTTTTGTTTGAGTTTTGAAGCCGTTTGGGGTCCCATCGATGCTTCACTTGATTTTGCTGCGGGGAAAATGCCGAGCTTTGATATGTGGTCAAACGATGTCCAATTGACCTGAAATTTGACAGGGAACCTATTGGAGTCATTTTGAGATGATCCACAGGCTCTGTCTTGGATGTCATGGTCCTGGGTTACTCCGCCGCCGGTAGGCTTGATTTTCTCTCGGAGCATCGAAACCTGGTCAAACGTTGTCGGAATGATCTGAAATTTGACGTGCAGCCTTTTGGAAGCATGTTGAAGCTACTCATGCACTTGGTTTGATGAGCGAAGGCTTCGGTGGTTCCCGCCGCCGGGAGGCTTGATTTTGCTGCTCGAGCATTGATGGAGGGTCAAACGTTGTCGGTTTGACTTGAGATTTGGCATGGAGCCCTTTTGAGACATGCTGGAGTCATCCGTAGGCTCTGATCGAAGTTTTGACGTCTTCGATGATGTCGCCGTCGGGAGCGCCAATTTAGCTGTCGGAGAAGCGAAGTTAGGCCAAATGATTCTGAAATGGCCCGAAACTCCTTGTGTACTCCTCCCTTGGCTGTCTTGAAGGATCTTGCAGTTTTTGTTTGATTCTGACAAGATTTGATTTTTTGGAGAAATTGCATTGCCTATTTATGGCAGGTTGCGACTTCATGCAGCTTTCTTGATGTTGAAGAGGCAAAGTGACATTTTTGGTGTCAACAAACTGTGCGAACTACCGCGGGATTAAATTGATGAGCCATGCGATGAAATTATGGGAGAGAGTTATTGAGAGAAGACGAAGAAGAACAACAAACGTTTCAGAGAATCAATTTGGTTTCATGCCTGGGAGATCAACCATGGAGGCTATCTTTCTCCTGAGGAGGTTAATGGAACATTATAGAGAAGGCCAGAGAGATTTACATATGGTGTTTATTGACTTGGAGAAGGCCTATGACCGGGTTCCTAGGGAGATTCTATGGTGAGTAATGGAAAAGAAAAGAGTGTGTGTCGCATATATTGAGGTAATAAAGGATATGTATGATAGAGCCGTGACATCTATAAGGACGACTGGCGGAGAGACTAAGGAGTTTCCTATCACGATTGGTCTACACCAATGCTCAGCGTTAAGCCCGTACTTGTTTGCCCTAGTTATCGATGAGATTACAAGACATATTCAGGATGAGGTGCCGTGGTGTATGCTATTTGCAGATGACATTGTTTTAGTAGATGAGACGAGAAAAGGAGTGAATGCTAAGCTAGAAGTATGGCGGAAAACGTTAGAGACAAAAGGGTTTAGGCTAAGTCGATGCAAGACGGAATATATGGAGTGCAAGTTTAGCCAAAGTAGGACACTTGGTAACATAGAAGTAAGTCTAGGCACACAAAAGATTGTAGAGAAAGAAAACTTTAGGTACCTTGGATCGATGGTGCAACAGGATGGAGGGAATGATACTGATGTAAGTCACAGGATTCAGGCCGGGTGGACCAAATGGAGGAGTGCTTCGGGGGTCTTGTGTGATCGGAAAGTACCCCTCAGGGTTAAAGGAAAGTATTATAAGGTGGCGGTAAGACCAGCATTGTTATATGGATCAGAGTGTTGGGCAGTAAAGCATAATCATGTTAAGAAGATGGAAGTTGCGGAGATGAGAATGCTAAGATGGATGTGCGGGATCACAAGGAGAGATAGGATTAGGAATGAGGAGATTAGGGGCAAAGTAGGAATAGCACTGATTGGAGATAAAATGAGAGAAAATCGACTAAGATGGTTTGACCATGTTAGAAGGCGTCCAATGGAAGCACCTGTTAAAAGGTGTGAAGGCATAGAGATTGCCAGGAGTAGGAGAGGGAGAGGGAGACCCAAGAGAAGTTGGAAAGAAACTATTAAACATGACCTTGCCTACATGGATCTAACGGAGGACATGGCCCTAAACAGACTTGATTGGCGTCGTCAAATCCATATAGCCGACCCCACCTAGTGGGAAAAGGCTTGGTTTGGTTTGGTTGGGGGGGGGGGGGGGGGGCAACAATCACATTTTCAGGAACTTTCAGATGAAAATTAATTCATACGAAGATGGTACTTTATAAATATGAAGAGAATGAAGGGAAAAAAAAAAAAAAAAAACATGATCAAACTTAAGAAAACAAGATAAGATGGTTTCAAGTACAATTTAAGGTGAACCTTAATCCAGCTGAAACCAACCTACAGTCATTGAGAAAACTGAAAAGAGGAAAAAAGGTGTAGAACAGCAACAACAACTAGCATCGAAAAATAAAAGTTATAACAACTTCCAATCACACTTTCAGGTGAAAACAATATAATCAAAACCAGTCTTTCATAACTACAAGGAAATAAATTTACACACACATACATCTATCCAGTCAAAACCAGTCTGTATGTCAAGAAGCAAGGCAGCTGACAAGGGAAAACAAAATTTCATGATTCTGATGTCAGAAAAAAAGAAATTTGAAGTGTACTTGATATTTTTGAGGCAAAATTAATCTATACACACACATAAAATCCAGTCAAAACCAATCTGTATATCAAGAAACAAAGCTGCAAACAAGGAAAAGCAAATTTTCATGATTTTGATTTCAGAAAGAGAGAAATTTGAAGTGTACTTGATATTCAGAGGCAAAATTCAGAGCAAGCAAATAGAGCACTGCATAAACACAAGTTTTTTTTTTCCCATGCATCACCATTAGCCATGGAAATCTATGCCTGGTGACGAAAGTTAAGAAAAATCCCAGATGTTCTCCTGTAAGTTTAAATTGAATTATGCGAGATATATTGTATAAAATTAACAGACAAAGGTGGAGAGCGTTTGGGAAATTTTCTAAACTTTCATCACCAGATTTCTATGGCTGATGGTGACCGGACAGGAAAAATCCCAAAATATCAATAGAAAGAAAAATATGTGTGTGTGAGAGAAATCAACTTTAGGGAAAAAATAGAGAGTGCCCATCATATTTTCAGGTAATAGTCATTGTAACTAAAACCAGCAACACATCCAAATCAAAGTAACAGGAAGTGTGTGTCTTTTAGGGTGAAAAAAAAAAAGAACATGCATTTAGAAATGAATCTTACAGTGAAACTCGGTTAAAACATAACCAATCATAAAATAATGGAAAGGGAAAAACAGAAAGATAAGAGGGATAAGAACCGGTTGTCTTTTCTTTATTGGATTTCCTTCACATTACCCCTCCTAAATTCAATCAGGACAATTCCTGCAGAGACATCCACCTTGAAAGAAATCAAGAAGAAAGGTAGAGAAAAAAAAATCACAGCTAAGAAAATGAGACCATCTAATGGATGCCCATTACATGATTCCAATGAAATTCAACTCAAAACAATATCAGCTCATCAAAGAGTAAAAAGAGAACAGGATCCCATGTCCAGGTAATATCCAGTCAAGTGGCCCTGCAAAGATATCCAAAAGCAAAGCATAAAGAGAGAAAACCAACAACATCACAAATCCAAATGATGAAAACCTTTTTGGGTACCCATCATATTCACATGAAATTCAGCCTAAAAAAGGAGAGGAAAAACAAAAAACAAAATCAAGGCTCTAGAAACTAAAATTTGTTTTTACAGGTAATGGTCACCCAAAATCGTTCAAAATGAATCGAAAAACGGAAATGCCAAAAGTAAGGGAAAAAAAAGAAAATAGTTAAAGAGCTGAAAAACTATACAATATTTCAGACATTTTAGCAGAAGAGACAAAGCTGAAGACTCTGAACAAAGAGATATCATTCCCTTTTCTTTTACCTTTTTTTTTTCTTCACAGAAGAATCAGATGATGGGAACATACTTATTCTTTATAGAGACACTACTACCACCAGATCCATCTCACAAAAAGGTTATTTTATTTGAAGACCAACAACAACAATAGAAACAAAAAGAAAGGCCAATGCCTCGTAGTCACAGAGAAAAGAAATGGTAATGCAGAGCACAACTATAATCAGTTTGGTTGATATTTCTTGTTGAAGTCTACCTGAATTGCAGCAATGGCGGCAAGCTTGATCCCACTGTCAAGCTTCTTCCATCCACGGGGCCTGACTGGGGCAACCTCTCTAATGGCTAACCCAAGATGGTTAACCAGTGATGGGGCATGTTCCCCTTCTGGCCTATGACTAGAGATGGGGATCGGGACTGGAATGTTATGACCCAGCTGTCTCCTCAGCTTTGTCACATTCTTCCCTTGCGTAACACCCTTTACACGGCTCGGAACCTCTGAGACTGGGGCTGATGCTGTTAAGATGAAAGTTCTAAATGAGTTCGTGAACATAAATCATTAAATTGAGGTGAACCATTCTGAATCTTAAAAGGTCATAATTTTCTCACCTACGCTGCTTCCGACTGTATGAGGACTCGTCGGAAGCTAGGACGGTTGAGGCTGGGTCGGCGAGGGCTGTGTGGTCAGAGGCTGAATCGGCAGAGGCTGGGGGACTGCCAAATCAGGGGTGGTCCCTGATCCTCCAGACCATGTAACTAGAAGAGCAACCGGCAGAGGCTGTGTCGAGGCCTCATATGTGACTAGAATTGCAGCTGCGATCCTCCGAGCACGTTTCACCCTATTTTCCCGAGGCATATCTGCAATCTGACATAATGCAAAGTGACAAGGAAAATAAATAATTATTAGCAAAAATCAATAATATTAGTAAAGTGAATGTCAACAGTTTACATTAAAGTGAAATGGAAATCATTTTAGCATGAGTGTCACCGTCAAAACTAATATTTTCAAGTACACGTCATAGACGTTCACAGAAAGATTACCTTATCTGATTGAGACCAAGATGTCTTGTCATCTACATCATCTTCGCGGGGAATGTAGTTCTCATCCTTATCATTCACACTAACATTCCTCTTTCCCGTCTCGTTTGTCCCTTTAGCCAAACCAAATATAGTACATGCGGTCGGCGGGAGCCCTAGAGATGCAAGTTTTTCTGCATTCTGCTTAATTTTCTTTTTTCTCTTTAATAAATAATTGGATGCTTGCACTTGACGGGACAATTCTCCTGGTTTGGCCCATTTTTTTCCCTCCGTTTGGCATCTTTTGCAACTATGATATATAGAAGTAAGAATAAAATGTGAAATGTAGAAATGTCTTATCCATATATGAACAAATCAGAAGAGAAAATGAAATTGAAGACAATGTCATTATGTAAGACAAGATTTTTATTAATTTACTTAATCGTTACATATGCAAAACCTGAAACAAACACTACATGTCATATTCCATGTCATCATCTTCCTGACTATGAACATCATTTTCTTCTTCATCTTTGTACTCCGCCAGTGTTTCATCCTCGTCTCGGCCATCCTCATCTGCTGACTCATCACTGAGAACGATCTCAGGATCTAGATCATCCCTAGAGTATTGGACACTAGTGCCATCGACGAGGCTTGACCCGTTCTACAACTCTCCAATTTTTTCCTCTACTGGTGTTGTTGACGTAGAAGACTTTTTCACCTGACTTGGTAGGACAAATGTATGATTCATTCACCAACGACCCGTGATATTAATGCTTGTAACATGGTCTTTGATGTTTATCTTGTGCTTGGTACTAATGTTGTACCATTCACATTCAAATAAGACCACCTTATCCCCGTGCTGATAGGACAATTCCCAGACTTTGCAGATGTAGCCATAGTAGTCATGCTTCACCCCTTGGTATTCCCCTTCCACGATCAAGCCACTACTTTGGCTCTTACGGCATTTCTAACGGTCTATAGTGTGGTATCGGACGCAATTGCAATCACACCCCTGGTAAAGATTCACTAGGGATCTAGGGCCATTTCCTAATGACCACATCTCATCAAAAGCGTCTGGTGACCCTAGAGTTCGCAATTGATTCATCTACATAAGCAGATTAAGGCAAATGTATTAGACTAATGTTATTTGAAGTACAATCCAATAATATGTAGCAATTAAAATGATGATATTTTATATGTCTTACACGTTGTTTGAACCATCCTGCAAATTCTTTTCGTTGTATTTGCCCGACATCTCCAGTTCTTTTATCTTGCACTAAATTCATGTGTTCCCTACTCAAGATAGCTTTTAATGAATAAGTAAGAGTAGAGAATGAATAAAGGAGTTAACAAGCAATGCATAAATACAGCTAGATTGAAGCACATACTTTAGATAGGGCTCCAACTCGGAGCAATTATTCAACACAAACCAATGAGCCATGTCACGCTTTTTTTTAGAAGGATCATGTGCTCTTGGCATCGGTCCGATGGGACGGCAATTTGTGTGAAGACCGACATCCCCGGGCCACGTTCGCCACCATTATCATAACGCTCTACTCGATCAGTCCGCCTTAAATACATTGAGCAAAAAGTGAGGCTCTCTTTGACAATGTAAGCCTCAGCGATCGAACCTTCAAGCCGAGCTCGGTTGCGAACGTACTCTTTTAGGGTGTTCAGAAACCTTTAGACAGCCAATGATAACAATTACGATTTTCAATGCAAGGCAGTTAGTTGCACTAATACATAAATAATTAATCAATGGTCATCAACTATTACCTTTCTATCGGGTACATCCACCGATATTGCACCGGTCCACCAAGCATGACCTCGCGTGGCAAGTGAACCGATAGATGAACCATCACATCAAAGAAAGCAGGAGGAAAAATCCTCTCCAGCTTGCACAATATTAAAACTATTTGCTCCTCCATTAAATGAGATCACCCCAGCTATGTACTCCGCACTAAATCGGTTCTGATAATGTAATATCCAACTCCTGTCCATATCTGTCCTAATCACAAGTAATTAGAAATTAGAAATAGAAATAGCCCAAAAATGAAAGTGAGGTTGTTTTGTCACTTTATTGATTGACCTCATTTGAAAAAACATAAGATACCATCTTCTTTCTTTCTCTCTTTATACATAAATGTATGCAGGAGTTCATGTGTTCATCTTCTTGTTTAAGGATTTCTCATATTATTCTCTCTTTACCTTTCATTATTTTTCTTCTTTCTCTGAATCATTTCTATGTCATTGGGTCTTGTAAATCGGAATTGGGAAGTCTTAGGACTTTCCTTTCTATATTTTCTTCTTGAGAATAACAAGAAAAATGAAAACCAAGATTTGAGATGCCTAAACTCTGAATGTCCTTATGCCAAAACATATAACAGATTTGTGTTGTTTGATGTTTTCAAGAATGATTTGCAATTTATAACTTGTTTTTAGCAATTGATATAACAAAAGAAACAGGCTTAGATTCATTAGAGTTGTTGTTTGGTGCAACAAGCTAACAACAGATTCATTTTGGTAGGCAAGCACTAATCATGACATGCTACTGGAGAATAACTTAATTGGACTCATTAAAAAAATCTTAATTGGAGTCTACTGTACCAATGCAAGAAACACCTAGCAATGTAGTTTGACTTGAAAATAAAATTTTCGAGGTGCAGAACATTAGACTCTGTCAGTTGCTTCAGCAATCCAAAAAACCACAAAATGGATATATCCAGCAAACATCAAGAAACCATATTATTCTACCTAAAGTAATTAATAATACAAAAGCTAACCACAGTACAAGAGAAATGCTAAATTAACAAGTTTTAACATTTCTTCACTGTTAAAATGACTGCACAATGGGCCAAAAGACATTGAGGAGGATGCAATGTTGGGTTTTAGCGTACTAAAGCATTTTATGATGCAAGTTTAACATTTTCCTATGCATTTTTCGGTGACTTGTACTTGTTCATCTATGAGCTTCATCATCTTGAATTCATGCTCTCATCTTTTGGGTTTGTGAGCACAGTGTCTCATCATCCAGGAGGTTGTGTATGGCTTTATGCAGGAGATTTTGATGACATTTCATTTCATCAGTATACTAGGGTTTTTTTTTTCTGTGTACTAGAAAAACTTACAGGACGTTTATTTGCAATTGGGATATTAAAAAAGGAATGCAATTGGACCATCTTTGCAAGAAATATGGAGCATGGTTTCTGTTGACAAGAGTATGCAACATCTAAATAGTGGAGGGTAATGTTCTCATGTGAAAAAAGATTTCTCATCCTTTCCCTGTGAAAATGAATCCTATCTGCTAAGATTTTATGGTTTCCACTCTTCCCCGCCACCTCCTACCTCTCCCCACCCCAAGAATATCAAACTACACAGTGCAAATTGAGCCAGCAAACTGGTCCATCATATTCAACAGGCTTGTTTGTGTAGACTCATTAAGAAATGATATGTAATGGAAAAGGAAATTTCCTTGGCATGCGTTCTAGCCAACACTAAACCCTATTATTTAATCTGGCATTCAAATCAGCTGGCTTGGTAGGTGAGTGAGGGCAAATCAGCAATCAATGACCGGGTTGATCTCTTGTAAACTTGAAGTTTTGATGTGGTACATGCATAACAGCCGATATGAGTGGAGCTCTGCCCCATGTTCTATATCAATTGGCTAAATTCTCAGCATAAACAGTCTCAACACTCCTGAGCCCCAACTGCCAATTTTGTGTTCCAACTTGTTAGCAGCCATGCCTTAATATTAATAAGATAAAATACAGATATTGATGTTACACACATGCCAGTTACTGGGAACCATTTTTTTCCACTCTTTTGTTTTGGAATTATCTTGTGTGCTCATGGGAAAGATTGCTGCCATCTTCTGCCAGCAGGTCCCAACACTTGATATTTAACATGCATGAAGTTAGTGCCGGTTCAAAATTCCCATTCCATCAAAGATGGCATGAGAAAACAATAGATACCAAAAGCTATAACTAAGCTGTGAAAATATTTGCTGAGGACACTGCAGAGGCCCTGATATGAAAAACACAACTGCAAGCTTGAAACCATCCATTGCCAGAAGTTCACTACGAAATTCAAATCCTGTCTTCTTTTACTCTAAGAGGGAGTTATACAGAGTCTGATTAATTCAGACAAGGAATTAATAACAATACAATTGGGAAGGAAAAAGGAGAAAAACAGGGCCCTGTAAAGTCTAAGCTAGAGGGTCATATGTTTGTTTGTTTCCAACCTGGTTTCTGTGAAAGGGAAATGGTGAAGATGAAGGGGGCAAAGGGTAAAGAGTCAAGGGTGGAAATTTACATATACTGGGTTTTTTTTGTCATAGTGGGAGAGCAGAGAACTAATTTCTATGGAAATTTAACCATCTACTTCATGACCATGGGCTTATCATTCTCACCATTAATGTCTAACTACTACTGATGAGTTAGGCCCGAATGGCCCAGTCCGTGATGAGCCAAAGCCTAAATTAATGGAGATCCGTTTGGTCCGATGGAGTCCGGGCCCAAATCCACGATGCCTGGCCACGTTACAGCAACCCACGTCGCTTCGGAAGTAGTCAGGCCACATCCTGCTTTTACCAAGTCCTGCGGAGAATATCCCAACTGCCTCCCACGTCGAGCACAGCTCGAAGGCTCCTCGTAAACGGCGCTGTAAAGTCGTCCCCATCTGTTAGGTGAAGACTATAAATTGAAGAGCCTCTTAGCACTTGAGGGGCAAACAAGATTCTTCCTTCTACACTCTCTCTCATTCTCTTAAGTTTGTAATCCCAGGACACTTTGGGATATAATATATCCGGCAACCTCTTCCTTTCGGGAGTGGACGTAGGTCACACTGACCGAACCACTATAATCTCTCTCTCCACAATAATTACTTCATTAATTACCTATTAACTGACCGGTGGTGTGCGAAGTTATTTTGTGCATCATCAGTTTGGCGCCATCTGTGGGAACGAATAAAACTTCTCAGAATACTTCTCTTGTCAAAATTATGGTGCTCACCACTCGATTGACAAGACGCACAGAAGATGATCCCCTGCGAGAGGGCGAGGATGGTCCTCCACCGACTAATCCTGCCCCAAATGCCCCTGCTCCCACTCCACAACAGATGTAGGAGACCATGCAGCAGCTGGTAACCCATAACCAGCAGATCCTACAGCTCATGCTCACAGGAGGGCAGGGAGGAGCACAGTTTGGAGGAGCACTGCGCCCGGGGCACCTAAGGGCTCCACGCCGGGGAGCTCCTCCCCAGGGCGCCAATCCCACACAGGGTGCCCATCCCCATGGCGTCCATCCCCGGGGCGCCCATCCCTTGGGCGCCCAAGGGTTTCCTTTGGGCGCCCCTTTTTGGGGTTACCCTGGGGGCTGGTGGCCATCATGAAGGACCTCCTCCTTCCGGTGGAGCCCAATTTGGAGGACTCCCACCTCCGGGGGGAGCACATCATGGAGCAGGTCATGGAGGACTTCCACCTCCGGGGGGACCACATCATGGAGGACCCCCACCTACTCCCTCTGCTTCTAATGGGGAGGGTCCTAGCTTCCAAGAAGAGGAAAGTGAAAACCAAAACATGGAGGAGAGCTACTTCTATGATCATTCCAGAGGAGCCCCCAATCGCTGGGACGAGAAGATCAGGGAAATGCATAATCAACTGGGTGATGTCTTCAACGCCTTGAAGGCGCAGGCACCACAAACAGTGGATTACCTAGTCGGGCGGACGGACAAACCGTTCAAGCCCGACGTGGTGAGCTACCCGCTTCCTCTGAAGTTCAAAATGCCATCCATGGAGACCTTCGATGGAACGAAGGATCCATTGGACCACCTGGAGACTTACAAAACCAAAATGCAGCTGCATAATATCCCTGACGAGGTTATGTACAGGGCATTCCCAACCACCCTGAAGGGTTCCGCCCGGCAGTGGTTTGCCAATCTAGCCCCAGCCTCCATCACCACCTTTGGGGAGTTGAGCAAATCTTTCGTGTCACACTTTATTGGAGGGCGCCGCCACCAAAAGCCTGCCACGCACCTGCTCAGCGTAAAGCATGACAAAAATGAGACCCTCAGGAGCTACCTCACTCGTTTTAACGAAGAGGTACTTTAGGTCAAAAAGCGCGACGACAAAGTGACCCTGGCAACCTTCTTGGGAGGACTCCGCCCGTCGAGCTTCCTCTTCTCAGTGATGAAGCGCCCGCCTAAGAGCATGCCGGAGCTACTAGCAAAGGCCCAGAAGTATATGAATGCTGAAGAAATCACAAGGGCTAGGCGAGGTGAGTCCTTCAGATCAGGGGACAAAGGGAAGGAGCGGGACAGAGATGAAAAGAAGGAGACGAGCAACAAGCGAAGCAGGATCGAGAGGGTACCTGTCAGAGACCGACTTGGTCCTGCTCCGCAGAGAGACTGAGTCGGCCCTGCTCTTCAGAGAGACCGACAGGCATTTACTCCTCTCAATGCCGCTGTTGAGCACATTTTGCTCTAGATACAAGATGACCCCGCCCTGAAATGGCCTGGAAAGATGAAGTCCCCTCCAAACAGCAGGAACCCGGCCAAATACTGTACCTTCCATCGTGACCATGGCCATGACACCGACGATTGCTATGACCTCAAGAGGCAGATTGAGGATCTTATTCAACGTGGTCACCTGCGCCAGTATGTTGCTGGTAGAGGGCAAGCACCACCACCTCACAATCTGGAGGACCAGCAGCCCATTGGGAAGATCGAACCATCTCGGGAGGACTAGCAGAGTCACTCTCAGCCATGAAAGCCCATGCCAGAAGGGCAAGGCATCCTGATGAAGCACGCCCATTCAAGGCGCGCAGGCATGGCTCTAGCGATACGATATCCTTCTCAGACAAGGATTTGGAAGGGATTCACTACCCCCATGACGACCCTCTGGTGCTCACCATGACCGTCGCCAATTTCCAGGTGCGTAGGATCTTGGTGGACAGCGGCAGCTTTGCGGATATCCTGTTCGTAGAAGCTTATGACTAGCTCAAGCTGGGCCGAGAAAGACTGTAACATGTAAAATCCCCCCTTATTGGGTTCTCAGGGGAGAAGGTGTATCCCCTTGGGGCAATCACATTACCAGTCACAGCCGGGGCAGCACCCCGAAGCTCCACTATAATGGTGAACTTCCTGGTGATAGACTGCTCGTCCGCTTACAACTTCATATTTGGATGACCTGCCCTTAACGCATTAAGGGCCGTCCTCTCCACCTATTATCTTATCCTCTGCTTTCCGACCCCGAATGGAGTGGGGGAGGTCAGGGGAGATCAGGTTGTAGCAAGAGAATGTCACGTCTCCTCAATGAAGGCCAAGAAAACCCAGGAGGCATTACAAGTCGAAATCTTAGACCCGAGGGATGACGCCACCACAGAAAGAGGGGAACCAGTTAAAAAACTTACCCCGATGGCCTTAAATGAAGAACATCCTGACAGAAGAGTGTACATTGGCTCTTCTCTTTCAGAAGATCTGGTCTGCCATTTAACAGATTTTCTGAGAATGAATATGGACGTTTTCGCATGGTCACATGCGGATCTTGAAGGGATTGATGCCGAAGTCGCCACTCATCGCCTCAATGTCGACCGTCGCCACAAGCCTGTTCGACAAAAGCTAAGGGGCACCTCCAATGAAAGGGCCCAACCAATAGACAAAGAGGTCGGGAAGCTGATAGAAAATGGAGCGGTCAGAGAAGTAGCATATCCTGAATGGCTATCAAATGTGGTGATGGTGATAAAAGCCAATGGGAAGTGGCGCCTCTGCGTCGACTTCATTGAGCTCAACAAGGCATGCCCAAAGGACAGCTATTCGCTGCCGCGGATTGACCTCCTCATCGTCGCCATAGCAGGACATGAACTTTTCTCCTTCCTGGATGCCTATTCTGGATACAACCAGATCAGCATGCATCTCCCAAACCAAGAAAAGAGATCGTTTATCACTCCGAAGGGGACCTACTGCTACAGGGTCATGCCCTTCGGGCTGAAGAACGCAGGTGCAACCTACCATTGCCTAGTGAACAAAATGTTTCACTCCCAGATTGGGCGAACAATGGAGGTTTATGTGGACGACATGCTGGTGAAGAGCTTCGCTGCAGCAGATCACATCGACCATCTTCATGAGTCCGTCAATGTTCTCAGGGCCTACCACATGAAGCTGAACCCTGAGAAATGCGCCTTCGGCGTGGGATCGGGAAAGTTCTTGGGCTTCATGGTCCACCAGAGGGGAATTGAGGCGAACCCCGATAAAATCAAAGTTATACTCGACATGAAGTCCCCCTTTTCCACCAAGGAGGTGCAGCGCCTCAATGGACGAATTGCAGCGCTCAACAGATTCGTCTCCAAGTTTGCAGATAAGTGTTTGCCTTTCTTCAAATTTCTCCGAAAGGCTTTCGAATGGGGACCTGAGGCTGAGGAGGCCTTCCAGAAGCTTAAGGCATACTTGGCCGCACCTCCTCTCCTTTCACATGCTGCACCGGGTGAGGTGTTATATTTGTACCTCTATGCTTCCCCCTCAGCAGTTAGCTCTGTTCTCATCAAAAATCATGATGGTGTGCAAAATCTCATCTATTATGTGAGCAGAGCATACCGAGGGGCAGAGATTAGGTACTCGGGGCTAAAAAAGCTGGTGCTCGCCCTCATCTCGACTGCGAGGCGCCTACGGCACTATTTTCAGAGCCATACAGTCGTGGTAGTCACCGATCAGCCTTTGAAGAGAGTCTTGGAAAAACCGGATGTATCCGGAAGACTCCTTAAGTGGGCAGTGGAATTGGGCGAATTTGACGTCCAGTACCAACCAAGAGTGGCCATCAAGGCACAAGCGCTTGTAGATTTTGTTGCTGAGTTTACACATGCAGAAGAGGAGACAGAATTGCTGCCGTCGAACCCACACCTATAAGTCGACCTGCCATCCGGCGAGGACACCCGGAGGGGCGCCCAGACACCTCCAGCTGTCCAAAGTCCTCTCCCGAGCGCCCAGACATCATCACTGGGCGCCCAGGCATCATCTCCGGGCACCCAGAGACCAGCATTGGGCGCCCCGACCACTCCGGGCGCCCATAATTCCTCAGTGGGTGCCCAGACCCCTCCTAGCGCCTTGACATCCTCAATGGGTGCCCAGATCCCTCCGGGCGCCCAGGCACCTCCAGGAGATTTTTCTTCACTGCCACTTTGGAAGCTGTATGTTGATGGCTCCGCAACCAGTGAGGGAGGTGGAGCGGGACTCATTCTAATCAGCCCTGATGGTACATCCATCAAACATGCACTGAAGCTCCACTTCACTGCCTCAAACAATGAAGCCGAGTATGAGGCCCTCCTCTCGGGTATGAGGTTGGCGGTCGAGATGGATGCCCAGTACCTCACCGCTTATAGTGATTCCCAATTGATAGTGAATCAGGCAAATGGTGAGTTCGAAGCAAAAGAAACAAGAATGCAGGAGTATCTTGGCATGGCGAAGAAACTAGTCCAGCAGTTTCAATACTTCTAGATCTGTCACATCCCAAGAGGGGAAAACATGGCTACAGATGCACTCGCCAGGCTCGCCTCATCTTTAGAGGCCTCATTTGCAGAACCAACTCTCATCGGGCACCAGTTTGAGCCAAGCACGTTGGATGTGGACACCACAAACATCAACTGTACGACGGCCGAATCGAACTGGATGACCCCCATAAGGGCGTACCTCCAAGAAGAAACATTACCGGATGACCCCCTTGAGGCAAAGAAGCTGAGGATGAGAGCTTCCAAGTTCACCCTCCTACAAATATACTCTACAAGAAGGGTTACTGTTTACCATTGCTGCGCTGCCTTTCGCCCGAAGAAGCGGACTACGCCCTCCGAGAGATTCACGAAGGAATCTGTGGGAATCACTCTGGAGGATGCTCCCTCGCCCACAAAGCGCTTAGGCAAGGATACTTTTGGCCGAGCATGGTAAAGGAGGCCAAAGAGTTGGCCAAAAGGTGCGACAAATGCCAATGCTTTGCGACTGTGCCAAGGCAGCAACCAGAGGAGCTGACGACCATTGTGACTCCATGGCCTTTTTCCAAATGGACATTGACATCCTGGGCCCCCTTCCTTTGAGTAGAGGATAGTGGAAGTTTGTAGTCGTCGCCATCGGCTATTTCACAAAATGGGCGGAGGCAAAACCCCTAGCGAAAATAACAGACTCCAAGGTAAAGGACTTCATCTGGAAAAACCTAGTCTGCCGCTTCGTGATACCTCACACCATTGTCAGTGACAATGCGAAGCAGTTCGACAATAAACTCTTTAATTCTTTCTGCTCCGACCTTCAAATAAAGCAGCCTCATTCCAGCCCGGCACACTCACAGGCGAATGGGCAGGTAGAAGTCATGGTGAATCCTCCGTAACTTAAAGACAAGGCTCGAAAGAGCGAAGGGTCTTTGGGTTAATGAGCTCCCAGGAGTGTTATGGGCCTATCGAACTACGCCAAGAACTCCTACCGGGGAAACCCCTTTCTCTCTCTCTTATGGGACTGAGGCAGTCATCCCTGTTGAGATAGGAGTCCATTCCCTAAGGGTCCATCACCACGACCCCGTCACCAACGAGGAAGGACTTCGCATCAACCTCGAATTGGTAGAGGAGGCAAGGGAGATGGCTGTGGTCCGCAACGCGGAGTACAAGCGACGCATGGCGAGGTACTACAACTCGAGGATAAAGCCTCGTTCCTTCCAACCGGGGGACCTGGTACTTAAAAAGGTGATCCTCGCCACAAAAGACTCCCGCGAAGGAAAGCTGGGACCAAACTGGGAAGGGCCATACCTCATCACAAAAGTAGTGAGACCAGGCACCTACAGGATCCAGAATTCTGAGGGAAAGGTCATACCTCATCCGTGGAACGCGGAACATTTGAAGAGGTACTACCAGTAATATTTTAAGAGGATCAGAATAGTGAGGGTTTGGGACTTGATTTTAATTTTTTCTACTTTGTCAATGTTGTTTAAAGCAATGGATGAATAAAACATTCTATATTTTATGACAAAAGGTTGCATGTTCCAAAAGTTAGGCTTACATACTGCCTTTAAAAAAAAAAAAAACAACAAAAGTCCCCTATCCTCTAATCACTCTCATCCCCCTCATCATCGTCCTCCTCATCCTCCTCCCCATTATCCTCGGCATCATCAAAGCTGCCACTACCATCATTAGGCGCCTCAATCGGCAAGAAACTCGAGAGGTCAATGTTGGGGAAAGCAGCAGAAATCTTTCCTCGAAGCTCGTCATAGCCGTCAATGAAGGCATCAACGAGGCCATTCTCAAGGTCCCTCTCAGCCTGGGCAGCCCTCTCCTCAGCCTGAGAAGCTCTCTCATGTGCCGCCTTCATCTCTACCTCCACACAGCCTCTCTGAGCAGCACCCTCTCGCGGGTCTCTGCAAGCTCAGCCTCACTGAGCGAAGCCCTCTCACGAGCCTTCACAAGCTCAGCCTCTGCCTTGGCCGCCCTCTCGTGGGCTACTGAGAGCTCAATATAAAGCTTGGCCGCCCTCTCGTGGGCTGCTGAGAGCTCAGTATCAAGCTTGGTCGCCCTCTCGTGGGCCGCCGTAAGATCTACCTCGGAAGCCTTACTAGCAGCTTCAAGAGTGGTAATCTTTCCATGAGTAGCGGAGAGCTCCTTTTGCATAGACTCATTATCCTTCTTCAGCTGACTATGGGATCGGGCCCTTCACAACAAGCAGATGGATGCAGTGGAGGTCTGAAAAAATAAAGGACAAAGGAAATGAGACAGTACATAAAAAAAAAAAAAAAAAGATGAAAGTCTGGAGAAAAGGAAAACAGTAAAGCTTTACCTGAGGCAGACCTTCCAGAAACGTGTTGATAACCCCCTCGGTGCCCAAGGCATTAACTTGAGAAACCTCAGGCGAAACACAAATCTCCCTAGCCTTTCCCGGATCGCCCGCGGGTTGCCCAGCGTGGGACCAGCCCCAGTCGGTACCCCTGTGGAAGTACCCGAGCGCGGAGGACACAATTGAGGGGCAGAACGTGTAGCCGGAGAGGAAGACTGCGGAGCAGCAATCTTAGCCGAGGAGGTCGCTGTCTGGGGAAGCACCACAGGAGAGGCCACCCGAGGGAGACGCACCCGAGGCCCTGCACGAGTCACTGGTGGAGAGGTCCCTGGAGAGGCGTTATCTATCCTCGCCGCCTTGGAGGGAGGGGTACTCCTACCAGACAGGCGGACCTCAATCACCCTTCTGTCTATGGCTGCAAAAACAAAATTGTTATTTGGGTACGGAATATTAGGTAAACAGACGAAACATTGCTAAAGTTGAAATGACTTACCTTTTCTTTTTGAAGTCGATCCCGGAGGGGGTCCGCCAGTCATACCCAAAGAAAAAGAGCCCGAAGGAGGTCCACTAGTCCTACCACTCTCCTTGATAAGGAGAACTCCCAAGTCCTTGTCAGGGTTAACTCTCACCGCCGGCAGCTTGCGCTCCTAATCCGTGGAGAGTACGGGAGGATCTGCAAAGGGACAAGGACAGTGAGCACATGCATAAAAAAAAAAACAATCAGAAGACGTACCGAGTCTCTTGGCGTCAATCCATCGTGTGGGTACCAAAGGTCGATCTGACTCAGCGACCCACTCTCCACCGATGAAGAAGAAGCGAGATTTTCAATCGTGACAATTGGAACGCAATGCCGTGAGCAACTTGCCGCCCCTAGGGGTAAAATAGTACCATCCCCTGTTAGGGGTTGTGGACTCGATCAAATTGTAGGCAGCATAAACTCCAGAGGAGAAGCGTCCTCTTGATGTACTCTCCTCCACAGTGCAAGGAAGCCGAGCAGAACTCTCCAGCCTTTGGCTGCTAATCGCCCCGAAGTTAAGGAAAAGTAATGAAGAATACGGCAAATGGAGGAGGATATTGGAAACCTTAACCCGGCCTCGATCATCTCCTCATAGATGACAACGTCACCAGAGGAATCATCACAAGCCGGCTCGTCCGTTTCGGCCCAGCAGCACAGCATGGTGGGAGGAATAGAAACAGCAATCTTCAAAAGGTCACCGTCAGTTTTGAGTACACTGAAAATAGTGCTCACCTTGGATCCGGTATCCTCAACAACTTTTCCTCGATAGCGACGAGGACGCAAGATCTTGCTTGATAACATTGCTGGACGGGTTGTTTCCTATTTCTCTTGTTTCATGAAAGCCGGCGCCCGTGCCCGCGGGGGATCCCTCGCCCGCAACCGCAGACAGACCGGCGCCCGTGCCCGCAGGGCCTCCCTTGCCCGTTGCGGCCATCGAGTGCACCCTCACGCCCGCCTGAATGCCCTCATGCCCGCCTGCTGCTGCCACACACGCCCGGCCTGCTGCTGCGCCCTCACTCGCTGCGCGCCCCGCGTCGGCGCCGCCCGCTGTGTGCCCCGTACCCACGCCTGCTTCGGCACCCGCCCCCGGGGCTGCCATGCTCAACGCCCGTTGCACGACGCCTGCCGCTGCGCGCCCCACGTCAACGCCAACCGCTGCTCCCGGCGCCGCCCGTGGCGCGGCGCCTGTGCCCGGCGCCGCCAGTGGGACGCCCGTGTCCGGCGCCCGCTGCCCCACACCTGCCGCTGCTACGCCATCCACACCGGACGCCCGCTGCGCTGCACTTGCGCCCGGCGCTGCCCGTGGCACGGCGCCCGTGCCCGGTGCCGCCCGTGGCATGCCTGGACCCGCGCCCGCCTAGTCGACCTCGCGAGCGCCCCTGTCGCCCGCGACGCCCTTGCCTACGTCGCCCGTGCTGCCAGCGCCCCCGATTCCCGCGACGCCCCTGCCTGCGTCGCCCATGCCGGCGCCCTTGCCGCCCGTTGCAGCGCCGCCCGAGGCAGCGCCCTCGCCGTCAGTGGCAGCGCCCGGCGTGCAGGCCAGCACTTGCGTCATGGCCGTCCAACGTCTGTTGCATTTGGGCGTTCCTTTTTGCAGATGGCAGGCTCATCACTTGTTTCTTCTTCTCATGAGATGCTGGATTCTCCATGGCTTGAAGTCTACAGCACTTAGGGAAAAGTTGAAAAAGGAATGAGTTGAAAAGAATGGAAAAAGTCAAAAGATTGGGATTCTAAAAGATCTCAACAGATGGGTTTCTTCTACTTGCAATAAAGAAGAAGGGTGAAAAGAAGATGGGTGCCCCTTCTTTGGAATAGGTTTTTATACCCTAGGTTTTCCAAAAGCAAGAAGAGTCCCAAGTCAAAACGGATTCTCCCAAAATCCTTCTCCTCAGGGCCTGGGAGGAAAACAAGAGGCTGGCAACGAGAGGACGGTGGAAAAAATTATTTGCAGGGAAAAGAGACCTGGATATTTAGAATGCCCCCCTTTCAAAGCTTTTTTGGGAGCGGGGCATTGAGGGGCAAATGATGAGTCAGGCACGAATAGCCCAGGCCGTGATGAGCCAAAGCCTAAATTAATGGAGATCCGTTTGGTCCACTGGAGTCCGGGCCCAAATCCACGATGCCTGGCCACGTCACAACAATGCACGTCGCTTCGGAAGTAGTCAGGCTACATCCCGCTTTTACCAAGTCATGCGGAGAATATCCCAACTGCCTCCCACGTCGAGCACAGCTCGACTTGAAGGCTCCTTGTGAACGGCGCTGTAAAGTCGTCCCCATCTGTTAGGGGAAGACTCTAAATTGAAGAGCCTCTCAGCACTTGAGGGGCAAGCAAGATTCTTCCTTCTACACTCTCTCTCATTCTCTTAAGTTTGTAATCCCAGGACACTTTGAGATATAATATATCCGGCAACCTCTGCCTTTCGGGAGTGGACGTAGGTCACACTAACCGAACCACTATAATCTCTCTCTCCACATTAATTACTGCATTAATTACCTATTAACTGACTGGTGGTGTGCGAAGTTATTTTGTACATCATCAACTACTCCCTTTTTCGTCAACACTGGCCACGAAAGAGGAGAGATGAAGGATGTTACAAAGGGGGAGAAGGGTGATGTGAAAAAGTTGGGGATCAACATGTCTGGTTAATGGGGAAGTGTTTATTTTTTGGGTACGAGATTAATGGGGAAGTTAGAGGTCCCCAGAACCAATCCAATCCAATCCAATCATTCAACCATTCCCTGGAATCTCATGCAACCAAATCAAAACACACATACTAAAGAACAAAAAAAAAAAAAAAAAACTACAAATAAAAAACAAATCAAACTCAAATACCATTTTCGATTCTCTGTTACAGAAAAGGGCAAATGCTTCTGGAGAAGACAACCCCAAAAGGAGTCGAGCTTGTGCTGCGTCTAGAGAAACAACCGGAAAAGGGGGCACCTGAGCGAGAGATGGGTTTGCACCTGATAACAGAGATGGGTTTTTGGAGACGGAGAGAGCAGAGAGAGACTGAGTGTGAGAGAGAGAGCAGAGAGAGACCGAGAGAGAGAGAGAGAGAGAGAGAGAGAGAGAGAGCAGAGGGAGACTGAGAGCGAGAGAGAGCAGAGAGATCGAGCGAGAGAGAGAGCAGAGGGAGACCGAGTGAGCGGAAGAGAGAGTAGAGAGATCGAGCAGAGAGAGAGAGAGACCGAGTGAGCGAGAGATCGAGCAGAGAGAGAGAGAGACAGAGGAGAAAAGAAGGGTTTTGGTGGCGGGAGAGGGAAAAGAAGGGAGGGGGAAAAATTGGAGGGATTTACCGACGCTAATTTTTGTTGGTAAAAACAAATTTCGTCGGTAAATTTTCATAAAAAAAGGAGGTGGAGAAATTAGAGGGATTTTAGCGACGTTTTTTAATGCGTCGGTAAAAGTCACTGATTTTTTTAGCTAAAATTAACTTTTACCAACGTTTTAGAGAACGTCGGTAAAATATTATGATTTTTTACTTTCCAACAAAGTAAATTAATTCTAAAATTAACCTTTTACAGACGTTTTAAAAAAAAAAAACAAAGAAAGAAAAAAAACGACGCTAAAAACCAAATTTACCGACGTTTTGTAAAACGTCAGTAAAAATATGTGACTTTTTATCTTCCCAACTTTTATAATTAACCTTTACCGACGATTTAAAAAAAAACGTCGGTAAATATGCTACTTTGACCGACGTTTTACATAAAACGTCGGTAAAAGTCTGCCTAAAGAGTAGTCTTTACCGACGAATTTATTAAAACGTCGCTAGTAAACATTTCTTATGTGCTTTATTTTATTAAAAATAAGTCCTATTTTTGTAGGACAAAAAATTCGATTCTAGACAAGTCTGAAGCATCCAAATGCAGCAAACTCATATTCTACATTAATCAATAATCATGACTAAGTTGATTTAGATGAATTCTTCATTAATGACTAGGACACAAAATTGGACTCTTGAAAAATCTGAAGCATCCAAATGCAGCAACTCGTATTCTACATTAATCATGAACAAGTTCATTTAGGTCTAATGAATTCTTCATTAATGACTAGGACACAAGATTGGATTCTTGAAAAATCTGAAGCATCCAAATGCAGCAACTCATATTCTACATTAATCATGACTAAGTTGACTTAGGTCTGATGAATTCTTCATTAATGAAATGGGTTAAACATATGAACAAAATTTAAGAAAATTGAAAGTAGTTTATTATTTCTCAGTCAAGAATACAGGGAGTTTTATTTGTAAAATTTCTAATCAAAATTTCAATTCTCATATGTCACCAAGCAAAACGTCCGCCTTCTCTTGTATCAAGTCCCACGCAGCATCCACGTGTCGCATTTCCGTGAGCGTGGACCCCACAGCAAATCTCAACAAATAGACTCCACCAACCACTGTGTGGGTCATGTACAGTCGACCGGTCGAGTTAACCGAATCAAGCAACTTCCGGTTCAAATCATCCACCGAGTGGACTCGCCCAGCCGGGTTCAACCGGAAGCACACCAATGCGAACCGCCTCGGCACGACGATCTCGAACCGGGGATCCGAGACGACAAGCGATTCGAAGTCCTTCGCCATCTGAACATCGGATCGGATGTGGGCCTGGAGTTTTCCGGCGCCGTAGCTCCTCAGCACAAGCCAAAGCCGGAGAGACCGGAACCGGCGGCCCACCCCAATCTGCCAGTCCTTGTAATCCACCACCGATTTCGACTCACTGGGTTTGTTCTTGAGGTACTCAGGATCGATACTGAGTCCTTTGACCAACAAAGCCGGGTTCTTGACCCACATGCAGCAACAGTCCAAATAAGTCAAAAGCCACTTATGTGGACTCATGCTGATCGAGTCCGCACGTTCCACCCCATGCAAGTACTGCCTGAACTCGGGGCAGATGCACGCGCTGCCCCCGTACGCCGCGTCGACATGGACCCACACCCCGAATCTCTCTGCCACGTCAGCAAGATCGTTGATTGGGTCAATAGCAGTTGAAGATGTGGTCCCCACTGTGGCACACAGATAAAGCGGCACCAGCCCGGATGCGATATCGGCCTTCATGGCCTGCATGACTCGGGCCGGGTCGAGCGAAAACTCAGTATCGAAGCTTGTTTCTATTGAGCGGATGTTGGAAGGGAGGATGCCGGCAATCCGGCAAGCCTTGCCGAAGGTGGAGTGGGTTTGGTCGGAGCCGTAGACGACGAGCTTGGCAATGTTCTCCCGGCCCACCTTATCGAGGGCTCGATCGCGGGCGGCGACGAGAGTGCAGAGAACGGCCTCGCTCGTCGTCCCCTGTATGACGCCGCCTCCGGTGCCGGAGAACTTGAATGACTCCGGCAGATTGAGGAGGTCAGCGAGCCAGTCCATGACAATGCTCTCGAGCTCGGTGGCGGCCGGAGAGGCGAGCCAATTGAACCCGACTGAGTTGAAGGAGGTGCAGAGCATTTCGCCGATGAAGCCGGCAGTGCTGACGGTGGCGGGGAAGTAGGCGAAAAAGTTTGGGCTGAGCCAGTTGGTCATGCTGGGGATGATAGTGTTTTTTATGTCTTTGAGGATCTCTTCGAGGGGTTCTGGGTCTTGTGGGAAAGTGGTTGGGAGGAGTTTTTTGAGGTGACCCGGTTCAACTCGGCTGAGAACCGGGTACTTCTCAATGTTTTTGTAGTAGTCTGCAATGAAGTCGACGGTCCGATGGGCCTGTTTCCGGAACTCTTCTGGATCCAACGGCTTGAAATTGGACTGGGGGCATTCGGGAAAAAGACTACTGTCAAGGCTACCCATTTCAAGTTTTAGAGAGAGAGAGAGAGAGAGAGAGAGAGAGAGTTGTTGGTGGTGGTGGTGGAAGGAAAGGGTGAGGGGGTTGTGGTTTAAATAGACGTGCGTAGGGCACCGACGTTGCAAAAGAAGGGCAGAAAGTTTGTTGCATGGTTTATTGGTCACGTGCAGCAGTCACATTAGAACATGACAAAATCACGTGGGATATCACTTGTTCTTTTTGTCAAATGGTGGGCCCAATTTCACTGCAGAAAATTTAGACACGGAAATGCATGAGGCCTCCAATATTTACCACTTTGGATTTTAAAAACTTGGCCCTTTAAGACAATCAACTCAAAATATTATAAAAAAAAAAGAAGCAGGATAGAAATCAACTGTTTTGTTTGATAATTTTGATAGTGGCCTCAAAAATTATACTTTTGAGGTTTTGATTTTAATTAGTGGCCCTACTACATACGTGACTTCTATGATCCCTGGCCTCATAAGATCCCAACTCTCAATCTTGTGTGTAAAAAAGTGTATAAAAAAAATATAAAAACAAAGCATTGGAGCATTGATTTGCGCCCACGTACAGGGCCTTTCTTCCACTCCAGAACTGAAATCGGTTCCTCAATTCAGAGTTGGAGAGGAGTAGCAAACGGGCCGGGTCAAGTCCGGTTCGGAGCATTGTGTATCCGGACCCAAATCCGTTTGGCAAGTGATAGACCCGGAACAGGATCCGGATTGTAGATAAAGCTAATTTCAAGGGGCAAGTAGTGGTGTGTACAAGAAGTGAATGCAGACTTAGGTATATGGTGGTTGATGGCCTGGAGGATATCTGCTAGCTCTGTTCTCTCATCATTGTCCCTAAACCTTCTCAGAGAGGGAAGGTTTTTGGAGTGATAGTAGTAAATATGTTTTCACCACAGGTTATAAACTGTCAAATGCTTCTTACAACTATAAAAAAAAGGGGTATATATATATCATTTTTACTGTTATTACAACATCAATCAATCACTGCATTTTATTACTATATTTCATTGTTTTAGTCATCTTTTGATAATTTCTAAAATGTATAAATATATTTAGTTTATTTTACTGTCTTCTTCTGGTAGTCTTTATTTGATGGTAATTCTGAAGTGGCCCCACCTATGTGCATCTGTTTTAAGGGTTGACCCGTATATTTCAAAAAGTTGATTTGAATGAGTCCGTGCTTGTTATTTGACCCACCAACTTATCACCGACCAACATATTAATATTTTATGTTACACACTGTACTCAACATGACTAGAATCCAACCCACCCCAAGGCATTGCCGCCCTCAGGAGCACAATTCCTTTGGGATAAGACTGTAAAGAGCCGTACCTCAATAGGCCTCTAATGGGCCCTCATTATATTTTAATTGGGTCAGGGTCTGTGTCTGCACCCCAATCTCAGGAAGCACACCAATACCCAGATCCAGTTACATATTTCTTGGGTCCAAGTTCGCTCCATTTTGGGGTGGCAAATGCATGGAGTCCTAAATGGGTCCAAGAATCTCCAGTTCAGAACGAAGTCCTTCACCTTTTATGTAAGGAATCAAGGTAAGAGATGAATGTAGTCTTTTTCTTTCTCTTAGGACATGAATGTTCTCAAGACAACCCACATATTTGACCAATACCCAGATCCAGTTACATATTTCTTGGGTCCTAGTTCGCTTCATTTTGGGGTAGCAAATGAATGTAGTCTTTTTCTTTCTCTTAGGAGATGAATGTTCTCAAGACAACCCACATATTTGACCAATACCCAGATGGGCCAGCTCCAGTTACATATTTCTTGGGTCCAAGTTCGCGCTTCATTTTGGGGTGGCAAATGAATGTAATCTTTTTCTTTCTCTTAGGAGATGAATGTTCTCAAGACAGCCCACATATTTGACCAATACCCAGATCCAGTTACATATTTCTTGGCTCCATTTTGGAGTGGCAAATGCATTGAGCCCTAAATGGGTCAAAGAATCTCCAGTTCAGAACGAAGTCCTTCACCTTTTATGTAAGGAATCAAGGTAAGAGATGAATGTAGTCTTTTTCTTTTTCTTAGGACATGAATGTTCTCAAGACAACCCACATATTTGAGGCAATAGCAACTCACATATGCGAGGAGGGAGGAGGCTAAGTTCGAAGCCCGGACCTCCCAGTGAGAACTTCCCTCGTTATCACTGGAATAAGAAGCCGTTCTAAAGACAATCAACCTAGTTGCACCAAAATCACCTCCAAATTTGTAATCAGGTCAACCCTATCTGGTGTTTTCACAAATGGAACTAAACACCCTGAATCTGGAGTAATCTAAGGCCCAACACCCAGAAATTTAAAAGTCATCAATTCTCTCCCATGAGGACGGTTGTTTTTCTTCCTGGGGAACCATCTCAGATATCCAAAACTACTGTCTAGTATTCCTCTATACCCCCAAAACCACCTACCAACCCAGGCCCATGGATGATGCACATGCAATAGATATATTGTACAGGATTGGTTGGTCTCAGGTTAGGCTTTGTCTGAAATTCTTCAACCACAGTCTCAGTCTCTGTGTGGGTCCATCCCAAACTGCCAAGCCCAACAAACCCAAACCAATATGGCCTAACCTGACCCAGTTTGGATCAAAAGGCAGCACCTTATCTTGACATGATTAAATAAAAACGAAATCAAAATGTTTTTAAATGGGAACACAAGCTCTAACACAATGACAGAATAACACAAGCTAAGTCTTAAGAGCTTTAAGTAACAATGAGCAAGAACTTGATGATATAGTTAAGCCAAAAGTCTTATCATAGCCAAGATAGAACCACTTCAAAAACCATTACAATCTTGTATGTGTATTAAACATTTAAAATCTGACAACAACCAATCCAACCTATAACATAGCTACAAGGGCGCAAAAAGAGGGAAAAAGGAAGGTATATATAAAACTTACAGCATCAACCATGAATCACAATCACAAAATTACAGTATATATAACACTTACAGCAAATGGACATTAAACCCTTTCAATGTGACCAGAAACCCTGCCCATCTTCATATCCGTGCTCACTCCACCCTGCATCTCCCCTGGAATCGCAGCCGTTGGATAGGGCCCAGTATTTCTAGCCGCTGTGTAATGCACCTGCTGCTGCTGGGCCACGCTGTCATGGCCCACACCCACAGAATACTCATATCCTGGCCCATACACCTGACCTGGAACTGGATGTGGAAGCCCGACTGGGATCTGAGCCGGTGCCGACACAGCAGGCCCAACCTGATGTCCATAAGGCACATTCATTGTGACTGGCCGGGCCAGAACATGCCCGGCTGGGACGTAATAAACTGGCATCTGCTGCATGCCCGGCCCATGCATGTTTGGGTCTTGGATATAATGCCAAACCGGGTTTGGTGCAAACCCGGATGGCTGCGGGGCGGGTTGAACCGGGTCTCCGCCCATCTGGGTTGGCTTGGTTTCAACCTGGTTATCGACCCGAATCCTGACGGGTGGCAAGTCGGGCAATGGAGAGGAGGTAGAGCAGTAGTGCGAGGTGACGGGTGGGGTGGGTGAGCCCGGGTCCGACATGACCGACATTTTCAGAGAGAACCGGCCGGTTCTTGGCCGGCTTGGAGTCATCCGAGTTATCCAAGCCAAATAGATAGTCGGGTACCTCAGAAATGATGGAAGAGGCCTCGGATCGGCCCCGTTCAAGGCCACGACCATTGAGGGCATCAAGGAACCAGCTTTCGCGCTTGGAGGATCCGCCTAAGAGCGACCCAAGCGCCTCACCCTCACTATTCTCTGTAGGAAAGAGAAATAGGCGAAACCTTGCAGTTTTGGAATTCGTGCTGAAGATACAAAATTGTTAAGGTCCAAACCATTCAAAATGAATGGGAGAAAAATTTTAAATAATGAAGCGCGCAAGAAAGAAAGTTAACCCTTGGTGGGCGATGCGATCATACTCTTCCATCATGTTCTCGACGTCCTCATCATTGGTGACGGAGATGAGGGAGTCAAGGTCTTCGTTAGGGAGCTGGTACTTGAGGGAGACGTCGGAGGAGGAGGAGTTGGAAAGCTTGGAGAGCTTGGATTGGAGGGCGGCAAAGGAGGTCGACCGATGGATGGCGACGATGCGGGTGTCGCCACCTACGTAGCGGAGCTGGTTGTCGTGGGGGCGGGGGAGAATCCGGCCCCCAAAGCTGCACGTTAGCCGGACCAGCGGCTCTTGTGGGTGGGGCTGGTGGTCGGATCCAGGGGTGGAGGGGGCGGATTCGGGTTCGGAGGGGTAGTGGGATGTCATGCTCTAATAGACAAAGTGGACCAAGAGACATGGATCAGATCCGGATTCCCCTTTCTTTTATTTCCTTCTAGTAAGGGTTCTCTGGAGGAGGTCTAGTTGATGATGAGGGCGGTCGATTTGGACGGAGATGGGTGCATCTGCTTGGAGGAGTTCTTGTCTGTGACAACTAGAGAGGGATTCAGGGTCTTGTTTGGAGGATTTAAGGGGTGTTTTTGGCGTCTTTGATCGAGACAGGAACGGTTTGATCTCTACTGAAGAGCAGCACCGCGTGCTGGGGGAGATTGGGGAGAGTGCTTCCTTGGCAGATTGTAGGGTGATGATAGATGTTATTGATCAGAAGGGTGATGGGGCTGTGAATTTTGATCAGTTTGTGGCAATGATGACCCGATCATCACCACAGTCAGACTGAGTCTCTCCTTTGATTTCTGTCACATTTTTATTTTATTTTATATTATTAGTAGTATGTTGTTTAGACTGTAAAAATTGAAGTGAATGAATGCATTCCTGTCTAGGTTTTTTGAGTTTTTGCAGTAATGCAAGATTTTAAAGTTTCAATAATATAAGATCATCAACCACTCACATACATAGAGAGATCAGACCTGAGTAGACCAGAGTCTTCTCCTTTTCCACATTCTCCTTCAACTCAAAAGGTACATGCCCATTTCATATGGCCCAGATCAAATCAATCTTCTCCTCCTCCTCCTTCCTTATTCTACTTCTCTTAGTACTCTCATCACCGTGCATCAATGTGGCCCAGCACCCCACTTTCAATCTCAGCCCTTCAAATCGCCAAGCCCTCCTCAAGATCAAGACTGACCTCACTGACCTCCCAGGCTCCGACTTCTTCTCCACTTGGGACGTTTCCTCTCCTGACCCCTGCGTGTCGTTTGCAGGCGTCTTCTGTGCTCCCGATCCAGATCCAACGTCTCCTGCTCTTCTATGTGTCTCTTCTCTCACTCTTGGAACTGGCCTCGCGGACTCCCCGGGTCTCGGTGGGTCCCTCTCCGCTGCCATTGCCAATCTCACTGCTCTGGCCCAGCTGCTCGTCCATCCTCGCCGTATATCTGGCCCCATCCCTCCTCAAATTGGTAATCTCCACCGTCTGATATTTCTCTCCATAACCAAAAACCTCATCTCGGGTCCCATCCCGGACTCTCTCTCTGCTCTCCCTTCTCTCCACACTCTTGATTTGGGCCATAATCGGATGTTCGGTCCAATCCCGCCCGACATTACACAAATGCCGAGTTTGAAAGTGCTGATCCTC
The DNA here is from genome assembly GCA_028538565.1 of Umbellularia californica. NCBI lineage: Eukaryota > Viridiplantae > Streptophyta > Magnoliopsida > Laurales > Lauraceae > Umbellularia > Umbellularia californica. The sequence goes on along the minus strand of JAPQWN010000006.1, from coordinate 73,626,519 downwards.
GCATCTAATTGGATCTCGGGCCGGGTCCCACCGATCCAATCCCATCTCCTCCACCTTGACCTCCGCAGCAACGCCCTTCGAATCTTCGACCCAATGACCCTTTCTTCTTCTTCTCCCTTCTCCTCTTTGAAAAGTTACAATTTTTGGTAAAAAAAAAAAGGAAAACCTGCGTCGGTGATGACCTTATTTTATAAAAGGTTAGGTCATCGCCGACCCGTACTTGGAAATTTTTCCATAAGCCTCTTTGAAAAGTTACAACTTTTGGTTTAAAAAAAAATAGAAACATGCGTCGATGATGACCTTATTTTACAAAAGGTAAGGTCATAGAGTTCGCGAACAGGGTCATCGCCGACCTTATTCAGTTTAAATAAGGTCGGCGCCGACGATGTGACGAATTGGTAAAAAAAAAATGAAAATCGGACCCAATTGCTTTAATTGGTGCACCAATGGCTAAAGTGTTTCGTTGCGTAACACGTCCGCATTAAGTGTTTTTTCCGGTTAAATCCTCATTAAAAAATAAAACCACTTTTACTGACGAAAATAAAACGTCGATAAAAGTGATATTATTTTTTTTAAAAAAAATACCATATTCGTTTTTTTAATATAATTTTCCCATAAAGCTGTTTATACACCTGTATCAGAAGTAAATCTGTTCATCTACCTATATTCAATATAAAAAATGCATTAAAACAAAAGTTGCTAAATTAACAAACAACCATCGCCATTTTTTATCTAATCATTCATCTCATTAACCAAATATTATAATCAACAATGATACAGTCCCATATAAATATCCAATATACATATACAAATAATAAAAAAAGAATAAAACACCCCTAAAAGTCTGCAACCGATTGCAAAGCGTCAATCAATCTGCAATGAAAAAAACAACATTAGAATCTTTTCAACGAATTAAATTATAAATGAAAGATAAACATGTATATATATAAATATCTTTTCCTAAGTTTTTCGGCGGCCTATTTTCCACCCTAAGTGTTGAGAATCGGGCGGTTTTTGTGTCTAATTCGATAACCAGAAGTCCGATTGACTAATCGTAAATTCCAACAAGTTACTTTGGCCTTGAACAAGGTACCCGTGCTGATTTTTGGGCTGTCCAATGGCCGATTCCCGTTTCCACCTCTAACGGCCTATTTTCAAGACTAAGTGTTAAGAATCCAACGTTTTTAAATCTAATTCGTTAACCGGGAGTCCGATTTACGAGCCGTCAGTTCCTGCAAGTTAATTTCGACTCAAACGAGGTGTTCGTTTCAGTTTTCAATTTTTCCAGGGGCCGTTTCCTATTCCGGACCCCCGGCGGGCCGTTTTCGAGCCTGAGTGTCGGGAAAATCCGATGTTTTCGCCTCTAAGTCTCTAACCGCAAGTCCTATTTGCAAACTGTCAGTTCTTACAAGTCACTCTACCCTCGAGAGAGGTGCTCGTGCCGGTTTCCGATTTTTACGGGGGCCGGTTCCCGTTCTGGACCCCCGGTGGGCCGTTTTCGAGTTTAAGTGTTGGAAAGTCATCGATTTTCGCTTCTAATTCTCTAACCGGGAGTCCTATCTACGAACCGTCAGTTCCCACAAGTCATTCTACCCTCCAACGAGGTGTTCGTACCGATTCCCGATTTTTCCGGCGGCCGATTCCCATTCCGGACCCCCGGCGGGCCGTTTTTCGAGCCTAAGTGTTAAGAAAACCCGATGTTTTCGCTTCTAAACCTCTAACCGGGAGTCTTATCTGCGAACCGTCAGTTCCTGCAAGTCACTCTACCCTCGAGGAAGGTGTTTGTGACTGTTTCTGATTTTTCCGGGGGCCGGTTCCCGTTCCGGACCCCTGGCGGGCTATTTTCGAGCATAAGTGTTGGAAAATCGTCGATTTTCGCTTCTAATTCTCCAACCGGGAGTCCTATCAGCGAACCGTCAGTTCTTACAAGCTACTCTACCCTCCAGCGAGGTGCTTGTGCCAGTTCCCGATTTTTCCGGGAGCCGGTTCCCATTCCGGACCCCCAGCGGGTCGTTTTCGAGCCTAAGTGTTGGAAAATTCGATGTTTACTCCTCTAATTCTATAACCGGGAGTCATATCTGCGAACCGTCAGTTCCTACAAGTCACTCTACCCTCGACCGAGGTGCTCGTGCCGGTTTTCGATTTTTCCAAAGGCCGGTTCTCGTTCCGGACCCCCGGCGGGCCGTTTTCAAGCCTAAGTGTTGGAAAATCGTCTATTTTCGCTTCTAATTCTCTAACTGGGAGTCCTATCAGCGAACCGTCACCATGTGAAAAACAGATGTATTGGGTAAAACATGAACATCTTTCAATGGTAGTTCAAAAATCTAACAGTTGAATAAGGCATCCAAAAGAATTTCAAATTATTTAAGTTTATCATCAGTGGCTTCAAAATATGAAACTGGATGCATTCATGTTAAAGGTCCTCCTTTATTCTTTTTCTTTTTCTTTTTCTTTTTTCGGTGTACTTACTAACATACCTGAAACTATCCTACTTTTTTACTTAAGAGTGCAACTGACCAGTCCCTCCCTGTCTCAACAAGGTACCAGACCTTGCCACCCTAACTCCTCCAGGGGGACTTGTCTCTGTTACCAACTTGCACTATGCAGGTGAACATAAGGTATAAATTTCTGGAACAACAGAAATCAATTGTTTCTCCAAAGTACTAAAACATTTAGAGTAAAAATGAGACCCTTCACCTTATTTTGTTCTGCAACCAACCATGACTCAAAGGCTGAGAACAGGAGGGATGTAGCAATTCCTCCTAATATGCGGCCCAGCATCAAGACTTTGTATTGAGGAGAATGCTTAGTGATACAGCTCAAGATGTAAGTAATGCAGTAAGTTATACAAGCCCTCTTGCGCCCCCTGCATTTGTATATCAACTCATCAAAAATATAACAACAGAAGCACACTGACAACTTCATCTAAGGAGAAGAAAGGTTTTCGCAAAAATCTCACTGTTTGTCAGCCAAAGACCCAACGATGGTTCCAAACAACATAGAAGATCCGAAACCAGCAATGAAGAGCCGACCAATATCCCCTTTTCCAAAACCAAATGTAGTGTACAGGAAGTAGACATAAGGACCCTGCAGCCAATCTCCGGCTATCACCGCAAAACCAGTAATTAGATCCTCAAACTTTGATTCATGAAGTATAAAGGAATACCCATTTTTACTTAATTTTATTTCCAGTTCAATGTGATTTTACATCATAGATCAGAACACTTTGAAATGTATTCTCATGACATGAGACCCACATCACAGATCTAAAAACTGCAATCATAATCTCTTAGAAAAACCATAAAGAAGCAGAAGGAATTGAGACCTATCAAAGGAAAAAGCTACGAAAACCAAACAGATCGAACCCACATTTCAGAAGAACAAAATCATTACATCAATGAATAAAGCCGACAGATATCCCATAAACCCAGAGACCCAAAACCCCAGAAATCATTCAAATACGGCAACATTCATACAACCGTGACTGAAAATCCCACCAAATTCCAGATCCCACACTCGGACACTCCCAAACTAAATTCTCTCAACCCCTGAATTCCAACAACAAAACAGTCCATTCAAACCCCAGATCCAAAGACAAGGCAAGCATCAAACCCATCTAATCAAACAGGAAAACACCCATTACCCCACACAGACCCAGATCCAACCAGATCTAGAGAACCCATCACAAATATTTTTTTGAATGGTAAGTTAGTAATTTTATGATGTTGGTAAAACAGCCCTGCTAGTATTCCAAGTTCTATGTGGATGGAAACCAACAGTTCACTCAAGGTGCAGATGCCAAGGTGATAAAAATGCAAGATCATAGTTGTCCCTTGAGTGGGTCCCTATGTGGATGCTGTTGGATTACTCATTAGCTAGCCTACTATATGAAACATATGGTAGTTTGGCTCCTGTAATAAAAAAAAAGATTTAAATAACTGTTCATGTTCCTTGAATTGCAATAAATGATGGTGTTGATGATGATTATTGTTATTATATATTCAAAACCAAAAAAAAAAAAAAAAAAAGGGTTGTCTACCTGCCCTTAAGAGCATCCATCATTATCTCCAGTAACTGTGCCATCACCAGCAGAAGTGGTCCCTCTCGTGATGTCGACATAGGTGGTTGGATCTATCCCTACCGCAGCTGCCAACTGTTGAACGAGGGCAGCTTGCCTCCTGTCCTGCTCAGCTTGCCTCCTAACCTGCTCAACTAGTTGCTCTCGCAGGGCGATCACCTAAGGATCCGGTGCCCGAGACTGTGTGGAAGATGAAGAGGTCCTAGTGTATATCCCATACCTTTTTAAATATCCCGACCTCTTTCCAAACACATCAACAACAATCTGTTCCTCAGTCATCGGAGCTGTGACAGAGGGCTGCGACTGCTCCTCAGTCCGCTGCACCAAGGCCTCTTGCCAATTAAATCAATAAGGGATTTAAAATGCTTTTATGGCATTATTGATCATAATTGATTTATTAGCAGACGTACATGTCTCTGCTGAGCCACCTCATTTACCCACTCATTACTTTTTTCTCTATAGTGGGTGTCGCAGAAGAACTGAGTAATAGGCGGCGCTTGATCGGCATTCTGTGCCATCTATCATTTGAAATGACTTTGTATTAGATATGAACCCAGCTACATATTGATAAATTAATGAACTTGATCAAGTTTCTTCATATGAATATAATTAGTACCATCAGAGATATCCTCGATGCAAATGACCTAGACCCACTAGTATGATTATATGGCAGCTTGGCTCGACTCTCTTGAACTTTTTTCGAGTTCGACTACATAGAAAAATAATAATACAGTAGCAATCATTTATAAAATCATTACCAATAGAATTACGTTGGAATATAATTAATTGTTGTAGATAACATCCCAAAGTTACCTTCCAGACCGGTGATTCCCAGCACTACGAGACCATCAACTGCCAATTAGCCGGATCACAACCCTTTGCCAGGTGGTCCTGAGGTCGGGGAACCCCCTGCTCCAACAACTCGAGATAGTGACTATGCATCTCATGCTTCCAACTCCTATACAAAACCCCGCATTAGCGATCAATGTCCGCCCTAAGCTGCATATCGTCCTCGTAGTCCCCGATATCAAAATTTTACTGCAATTAGGGGAGAGCCATATAAAGATTAGTAATAACAAACTATAATATATTAAGCTGCAATTGGTGTCAGACAAGCATCCAGTCATAAAACTTCATCGGATCAAAATTTGATTCTACATTTTTATGAAAGTAGCTCTCAACCTACACTACATTGTCGGAATAAGGTTATAGATGATATAAGATATGATATCTTGGTGGTGGTGGTGGTGGACAATTTGTGGGGGTGGTCCAGCCCAATAATTTTCAAATCTGCGATTAAGTGGGTCTGTATCTAAAGAACATATAAACTGGCTTGGGCTGGGAATGGGTTTCCCTACCCCAGGCCCTGTGGACAGTTTTTTGTGTTTGTGTTATTTTTAGTCCCATGGGCTGGGATGAGTTCTAATTGTTTTTTTTTTCATTATCAAATAGCCTATTAACCTGGCCAGGGTTCTATGCATCCTTAAAGCCCCATCTATTCTGAAATTGTTCTAGCTAGATCTGGTCCTAATGTTAGAGCAATAACTATAACTAAGCTGGATGGGCTAATACATGCTTCAGCATGGACATACCCAGCCCACAACCATTGCCAAAATCGGCCCATAACAGCTATGGCCAATCCTTGATTGTATTTACATTTTCCACAAATCATTGATCATATTTCTGTTGTGGTAAAATCCAATAGAGTGATGATGAAATTCAAATTCATGCCATGGCCAATCCTAGTTTCCTAGTAGATGGTCCTAAGCCTAAGGCCCTGTTTGGATCTGGGACCTTGGTTGCCTCTACTCAATTTACTTGTAAATGTATGCTTCATGTAAACTCTATTCACATATATATACAAAGATAAAATCAGAGCACAGAGATTGATTGGACATCTAAGATAATGAGGGTTTTTTTTTTTTTTTTTTTTTTTTTTTTGGGGGGGGGGGGGGGCGCAATCACATTTTCAGGAATTCATACGAAGATGGTACTTTATAAATATGAAGAGAATGAAGGGGGAAAAAAAAACATGATCAAACTTAAGAAAACAAGATAAGATGGTTTCAAGCACAATTTAAGGTGAACCTTAATCCAGCTGAAACCAACCTACAGTCATTGAGAAAACTGAAAAGAGGAAAAAAGGTGTAGAACAGCAACAACAACTAGCATCAGAAAATAAAAGTTATAACAACTTCCAATCACACTTTCAGGTGAAAACAATATAATCAAAACCAGTCTTTCATAACTACAAGGAAATAAATTTACACACACATACATCTATCCAGTCAAAACCAGTCTGTATGTCAAGAAGCAAGGCAGCTGACAAGGGAAAACAAAATTTCATGATTCTGATGTCAGAAAAAAAGAAATTTGAAGTGTACTTGATATTTTTGAGGCAAAATTAATCTATACACACACGTAAAATCCAGTCAAAACCAATCTGTATATCAAGAAACAAAGCTGCAAACAAGGAAAAGCAAATTTTCATGATTTTGATTTCAGAAAGAGAGAAATTTGAAGTGTACTTGATATTCAGAGGCAAAATTCAGAGCAAGCAAATAGAGCACTGCATAAACACAAGGTTTTTTTTTCCCCATGCATCACCATTAGCCATGGAAATCTATGCCTGGTGACGGAAGTTAAGAAAAATCCCAGATGTTCTCCTGTAAGTTTAAATTGAATTATGCGAGATATATTGTATAAAATTAACAAACAAAGGTGGAGAGCGTTTGGGAAATTTTCTAAACTTTCATCACCAGATTTCTATGGCTAATGGTGACCGGACAGGAAAAATCCCAAAATATCAGTAGAAAGAAAAATATGTGTGTGTGAGAGAAATCAACTTTAGGGAAAAAATACAGAGTGCCCATCATATTTTCAGGTAATAGTCATTGTAACTAAAACCAGCAACACATCCAAATCAAAGTAACAGGAAGTGAGAAAAAAAACAAAGATCACGCATTTTGAAGATGAGTCTTTTAGGGTGAAAAAAAAAAAAGAACATGCATTTAGAAATGAATCTTACAGTGAAACTCGGTTAAAACATAACCAATCATAAAATAATGGAAAGGGAAAAACAGAAAGATAAGAGGGATAAGAACCGGTTGTCTTTTCTTTATTGGATTTCCTTCACATTACCCCTCCTAAATTCAATCAGGACAATTCCTGCAGAGACATCCACCTTGAAAGAAATCAAGAAGAAAGGTAGAGAAAAAAATCACAGCTAAGAAAATGAGACCATCTAATGGATGCCCATTACATGATTCCAATGAAATTCAACTCAAAACAATATCAGCTCATCAAAGAGTAAAAAGAGAACAGGATCCCATGTCCAGGTAATATCCAGTCAAGTGGCCCTGCAAAGATATCCAAAAGCAAAGCATAAAGAGAGAAAACCAACAACATCACAAATCCAAATGCTGAAAACTTTTTTGGGTACCCATCATATTCACATGTAATTCATCCTAAAAAAGGAGAGGAAAAACAAAAAACAAAATCAAGGCTCTAGAAACTAAAATTTGTTTTTACAGGTAATGGTCACCCAAAATCATTCAAAATGAATCGAAAAACGGAAATGCCAAAAGTAAGGGAAAAAACAAGAAAATAGTTAAAGAGCTGAAAAACTATACAATATTTCAGACATTTTAGCAGAAGAGACAAAGCTGAAGACTCTGAACAAAGAGATATCATTCCCTTTTCTTTAATTTACCTTTTTTTTTTTTCTTCACAGACGAATCAGATGATGGGAACATACTTATTCTTTATAGAGACACTACCACCAGATCCATCTCACAAAAAGGTTATTTTATTTGAAGACCAACAACAACAACAGAAACAAAAAGAAAGGCCAATGCCTCGTAGTCACAGAGAAAAGAAATGGTAATGCAGAGCACAACTATAATCAGTTTGGTTGATATTTCTTGTTGAAGTCTACCTGAACTGCAGCAATGATGGCAAGCTTGATCCCACTGTCAAGCTTCTTCCATCCACGGGGCCTGACTGGGGCAACCTCTCTAATGGCTAACACAAGATGGTTAACCAGTGATGGGGCATGTTCCCCTTTTGGCCTATGACTAGAGATGGGGATCGGGGCTGGAATGTTATGACCCAGCTGTCTCCTCAGCTTTGTCACATTCTTCCCTTGCGTAACACCCCTTACACGGCTCGGAACCTCTGAGACTGGGGCTGATGCTGTTAAGATGAAAGTGCTAAATGAGTTTGTGAACATAAATCATTAAATTGAGGTGAACCATTCTGAATCTTAAAAGGTCATAATTTTCTCACCTACGCTGCTCCTGACTGTATGAGGACTCGTCGGAAGCTAGGACGGTTGAGGCTGGGTCGGCGAGGGCTGTGTGGTCAGAGGCTGAATCGGCAGAGGCTGGGGGACTGCCAAATCAGGGGTGGTCCCTGATCCTCCAGACTGTGTAACTAGAAGATTAGCCGGCGGAGGCTATGTCGAGGCCTCATATGTGACTAGAATTGCAGCTGCGATCCTCCGAGCACGTCTCACCCTATTTTCCCGAGGCATATCTGCAATCTGACATAATGCAAAGTGACAAGGAAAATAAATAATTATTAGCAAAAATCAATAATATTAGTAAAGTGAATGTCAACAGTTTACATTAAATGGAAATGGAAATCATTTTAGCATGAGTGTCACCGTCAAAACTAATATTTTCAAGTACACGTCATAGACATTCACAGAAAGATTACCTCATCTGATTGAGACCAAGATGTCTTGTCATCTACATCATCATCGCGGGGAATGTAGTTCTCATCCTTATCATTCACACTAACATTCCTCTTTCCCTTCTCGTTTTTCCCTTTAGCCAAACCAAATATAGTACATGCGGTCGGCGGGAGCCCTAGAGATGCAAGTTTTTCTGCATTCAGCTTAATTTTCTTTTTTCTCTTTAATAAATAATTGGATGCTTGCACTTGACGGGACAATTCTCCTGGTTTGGCCCATTTTTTTCCCTCCGTTTGGCATCTTTTGCAACTATGATATATAGAAGCAAGAATAAAATGTGAAATGTAGAAATGTCTTATCCATATATGAACAAATCAGAAGAGAAAATGAAATTGAAGACAATGTCATTATGTAAAACAAGATTCTTATTAATTTACTTAATCGTTACATATGCAAAACCCGAAACAAACACTACATGTCATATTCCATGTCATCATCTTCCTGACTATGAACATCATTTTCTTCTTCCTCTTCGTACTCCGCCAATGTTTCATCCTCGTCTCGGCCATCCTCATCTGCTGACTCATCACTGAGAACGATCTCAGGATCTAGATCATCCCTAGAGTATTGGACACTAGTGCCATCGACGAGGACTAGGACAACAAATGTCGTTTTGTTTTGCTGAAATGCATCATTAGGCACATCGTCGTCGCCGTCATCCCGCTTAGCGCGTACATGCCATACTCCCCGCTCCCCGAGGCTTGACCCGTTCTACAACTCTCCAATTTTTTCCTCTTCTGGTGTTGTTGACGTAGAAGACTTGTTTCACCTGACTTGGTAGGACAAATGTATGATCCATACACCAACGACCCGTGATATCAATGCTTGTAACATGGTCTTCGATGTTTATCTTGTGCTTGGTACTAATGTTGTACCATTCACATTCAAATAAGACCACCTTATCCCCGTGCCGATAGGACAATTCCCAGACTTTGCAGATGTAGCCATAGGAGTCATGCTTCACCCCTTGGCATTCCCCTTCCACGACCAAGCCACTACTCTGGCTCTTACGGCATTTCTAACAGTCTATAGTGTGGTATCGGACGCAAATGCAATCACAACCCTGGTAAAGATTCACTAGGGATCTAGGGCCATTTGCTAATGACCACATCTCATCAAAAGCGTCTGGTGACCCTAGAGTTCGCAATTGATTCATCTACATAAGCAGATTAAGACAAATTTATTAGACTAATGTTATTTGAAGTGCAATCCAATAATATGTAGCAATTAAAATGATGATATTTTATATGTCTTGCCCGTTGTTTGAACCATCGCGTCTCTATGTTTTCGAGCAGAGATCTTGGAAAAGGCTGCCTAACTCAAACAATGTTGTACAGATATCTTTATTCAAAAAGCTGATGCCAATAGGAAGGATGTGTTGGGTAAGGATGTGGCAATCATGGCTATTTAAACCAGCTAATTTATCATTTTTTGAGGTTACACATCTCGAGAGGTTCGCCGCATAGCCGTCTGGGTATTTGATCGACTTCAAGAATTCATAAAATCCATCTCTATGTTTTGTCTCCAAAGTGTAAGAGGCATGCGGCTTCGCGCAGGATCCATCACCCCTCTCCACTAGATGCAACTTTGGCTTGATGCCCATATTTTTCAAATCCTTACGTGTTTTCTTGGTGTCCTTGTTTTTGCCCTTTATGCCCAAAATTGTTCCAACCAAAGCTACACAGATGTTCTTCTCAATGTCCATAGGATCGAGGTTGTGTCGGAGTTTTTTGCACGTCCAGTAGGGCCATTCAAATATGGTGCTTTTCTTTGTCCAATTCAGTTCTCCGGAGTCACGCGGTCTTTTGTTATTCTTGCCAAACTTGACCGGCTCTAGTTCTTCTAACTGGTCTAGTACCTTTTTCCCCAGTAAATCCAAAGAATTCTTTTCACGCTCAAGCTGACTGTTGAAGGCCTTGCTTCTACGCCATTGGTGGTTCTGATCCAAGTATTTTCGATGGCCAATATACCTAATCTTATCTTTCAATTTCACCCCTAACGAGCTGTCGTTACACGAGGGGCAAGCGTTATAACCTTTTGTGCTCCACCCAGACAAGTTACCATACGCAGGAAAGTCATTTATCGTCCACATTACAGCCGCATGCATTTGAAATGTCTGTTTAGTGGAGGCATCATAAGTCGATACACCAAGATCCCACAGCTCTTTCAACTTATCAACCAAGGGCCTAAGATATACATCGATATCATTTCCCGGTGAGCTTGGTCCTGGAATAAGTAATGACATCATCAAAAATGGCTCCTTCATGCACATCCATGGTGGCAAATTATAGGGCATAAGTATGACAGGCCACATGCTATAAGAGGTGCGCATGTTACCGAAAGGATTGAATTCATCGGTGGCTAACCCCAGCCTCAAATTCCGTGTCTCTTGGGCACACTCTGGATATTTCTTATCAAATTCTTTCCATTCCACTGAATCAGTCGGATGCCGCGCTATCCCATCATCAATGCGCTTATCACTGTGCCATCTCATCTCTATGGCTGTCTTCCTTGACATATACAATTTGCGTAACCTAGGTATCAATGGGAAGTAACGGAGCATCTTATGAGGGATCTTCTTTCGCTTGCCATCATTGACCTTGTACCTAAGCTCTTCACGTTCTGGACATTTATCCAATTGAGCATTCTTCTTCTAATACAACACACAATTGTGTTTGCAGGCATCTATGTTCTTGTATCCCATGCTCAAGTCACGTAATAATTTCTTCGCCTCGTAAACTGAAGCCGGCACCATGATCTTCAGGTAAGAAGTCCTTAAAAATCTGCAGAACCTTGTCGAACGACTTGTTGCTACACCCACTTTCTACCTTCACATGCAATATCTTGATGACGAACAATAATAGCGTATCTGAGCTTTTGCATCCTGGGTACAGGCCACGCTGTGAAGCCTTCAACAAATCTTCAAAATCCTGCACGTCATCCCTCTTGAGTATCTTCCTCCAAGTAAGTTCCCCTACGATGGTCCTCTATCAACTCATCATATTCATCTTCATTCTCTTCTGATTCATCATCACTCTCATCTGAATCATCAGGTTGAACTATAGGTTCCCCGTGATATATCCACCGTAGGTATGAGACCATCATTCCATGAATGTACAAATGACTTCTCACGGTTACATAGTCATGCTTTCGATGGTTACATCAATCGTTACACGGACAGTTAATCAACACTGCCCTGCCCGAATTCGCCTTTGCAAAATCAATAAATGAGATCACCCCAGCTATGTACTCCGCACTAAATCGGTTCTGATAATGTAATATCGAACTCCTGTCCATATCTGACCTAATCACAAGTAATTAGAAATTAGAAATAGAAATAGCCCAGAAATGAAAGTGAGGTTGTTTTGTCACTTTATTGATTGACCTCATTTGAAAAAACATAAGATACCATCTTCTTTCTTTGTCTCTTTATACATAAATGTATGCAGGAGTTCATGTGTTCATCTTCTTGTTTAAGGATTTCTCATATTATTCTCTCTTTTCCTTTCATTATTTTTCTTCTTTCTCTGAATCATTTCTGTGTCATTGGGTCTTCGTAAATCGGAATTGGGAAGTCTTAGGACTTTCCTTTCTATATTCTCTTCTTGAGAATAACAAGAAAAATGAAAACCAAGATTTGAGATGCCTAAACTCTGAATGTCCTTATGCCAAAACATATCGCAGATTTGTGTTGTTTGATGTTTTCAAGAATGATTTGCAATTTACAACTTGTTTTTAGCAATTGATACAACAAAAGAAACAGGCTTAGATTCATTAGAGTTGTTGTTTGGTGCAACAAGCTAACAGCAGATTCGTTTTGGTAGGCAAGCACTAATCATGACATGCTACTGGAGAATAACTTAATTGGACTCATTAAAAAAATCTTAATTGGAGTCTACTGTACCAATGCAAGAAACACCTAGCAATGCATTTTGACTTGAAAATAAAATTTTCGAGGTGCAGAACATTAGATTGTGTCAGTTGCTTCAGCAATCCAAAAAACCACAAAATGGATATATCCAGCAAACATCAAGAAACCATATTATTCTACCTAAAGTAATTAATAATACAAAAGCTAACCACAGTACAAGAGAAATGCTAAATTAACAAGTTTTAACATTTCTTCACTGTTAAAATGACTGCACAATGGGCCAAAAGACATTGAGGAGGATGCAATGTTGGGTTTTAGCGTACTAAAGCATTTTATGATGCAAGTTTAACATTTTCCTATGCATTTTTCGGTGACTTGTACTTGTTCATCTATGAGCTTCATCATCTTGAATTCATGCTCTCATCTTTTGGGTTTGTGAGCACAGTGTCTCATCATCCAGGAGGTTGTGTATGGCTTTATGCAGGAGATTTTGATGACATTTCATTTCATCAGTATACTAGGGTTTTTTTTTTCTGTGTACTAGAAAAACTTATAGGACGTTTATTTGCAATTGGGATATTAAAAAAGGAATGCAATTGGACCATCTTTGCAAGAAATATGGAGCATGGTTTCTGTTGACAAGAGTATGCAACATCTAAATAGTGGAGGGTAATGTTCTCATGTGAAAAAAGATTTCTCATCCTTTCCCTGTGAAAATGAATCCTATCTGCTAAGATTTTATGGTTTCCACTCTTCCCCGCCACCTCCTACCTCTCCCCACCCCAAGAATATCAAACTACACAGTGCAAATTGAGCCAGCAAACTGGTCCATCATATTCAACAGGCTTGTTTGTGTAGACTCATTAAGAAATGATATGTAATGGAAAAGGAAATTTCCTTGGCATGCGTTCTAGCCAACACTAAACCCTATTATTTAATCTGGCATTCAAATCAGCTGGCTTGGTAGGTGAGTGAGGGCAAATCAGCAATCAATGACCGGGTTGATCTCTTGTAAACTTGAAGTTTTGATGTGGTACATGCATAACAGCCGATATGAGTGGAGCTCTGCCCCATGTTCTATATCAATTGGCTAAATTCTCAGCATAAACAGTCTCAACACTCCTGAGCCCCAACTGCCAATTTTGTGTTCCAACTTGTTAGCAGCCATGCCTTAATATTAATAAGATAAAATACAGATATTGATGTTACACACATGCCAGTTACTGGGAACCATTTTTTTCCACTCTTTTGTTTTGGAATTATCTTGTGTGCTCATGGGAAAGATTGCTGCCATCTTCTGCCAGCAGGTCCCAACACTTGATATTTAACATGCATGAAGTTAGTGCCGGTTCAAAATTCCCATTCCATCAAAGATGGCATGAGAAAACAATAGATACCAAAAGCTATAACTAAGCTGTGAAAATATTTGCTGAGGACACTGCAGAGGCCCTGATATGAAAAACACAACTGCAAGCTTGAAACCATCCATTGCCAGAAGTTCACTACGAAATTCAAATCCTGTCTTCTTTTACTCTAAGAGGGAGTTATACAGAGTCTGATTAATTCAGACAAGGAATTAATAACAATACAATTGGGAAGGAAAAAGGAGAAAAACAGGGCCCTGTAAAGTCTAAGCTAGAGGGTCATATGTTTGTTTGTTTCCAACCTGGTTTCTGTGAAAGGGAAATGGTGAAGATGAAGGGGGCAAAGGGTAAAGAGTCAAGGGTGGAAATTTACATATACTGGGTTTTTTTTGTCATAGTGGGAGAGCAGAGAACTAATTTCTATGGAAATTTAACCATCTACTTCATGACCATGGGCTTATCATTCTCACCATTAATGTCTAACTACTACTGATGAGTTAGGCCCGAATGGCCCAGTCCGTGATGAGCCAAAGCCTAAATTAATGGAGATCCGTTTGGTCCGATGGAGTCCGGGCCCAAATCCACGATGCCTGGCCACGTTACAGCAACCCACGTCGCTTCGGAAGTAGTCAGGCCACATCCTGCTTTTACCAAGTCCTGCGGAGAATATCCCAACTGCCTCCCACGTCGAGCACAGCTCGAAGGCTCCTCGTAAACGGCGCTGTAAAGTCGTCCCCATCTGTTAGGTGAAGACTATAAATTGAAGAGCCTCTTAGCACTTGAGGGGCAAACAAGATTCTTCCTTCTACACTCTCTCTCATTCTCTTAAGTTTGTAATCCCAGGACACTTTGGGATATAATATATCCGGCAACCTCTTCCTTTCAGGAGTGGACGTAGGTCACACTGACCGAACCACTATAATCTCTCTCTCCACAATAATTACTTCATTAATTACCTATTAACTGACCGGTGGTGTGCGAAGTTATTTTGTGCATCATCAGTTTGGCGCCATCTGTGGGAACGAATAAAACTTCTCAGAATACTTCTCTTGTCAAAATTATGGTGCTCACCACTCGATTGACAAGACGCACAGAAGATGATCCCCTGCGAGAGGGCGAGGATGGTCCTCCACCGACTAATCCTGCCCCAAATGCCCCTGCTCCCACTCCACAACAGATGTAGGAGACCATGCAGCAGCTGGTAACCCATAACCAGCAGATCCTACAGCTCATGCTCACAGGAGGGCAGGGAGGAGCATAGTTTGGAGGAGCACTGCGCCCGGGGCACCTAAGGGCTCCACGCCGGGGAGCTCCTCCCCAGGGCGCCAATCCCACACAGGGTGCCCATCCCCATGGCGTCCATCCCCGGGGCGCCCATCCCTTGGGCGCCCAAGGGTTTCCTTTGGGCGCCCCTTTTTGGGGTTACCCTGGGGGCTGGTGGCCATCATGAAGGACCTCCTCCTTCCGGTGGAGCCCAATTTGGAGGACTCCCACCTCCGGGGGGAGCACATCATGGAGCAGGTCATGGAGGACTTCCACCTCCGGGGGGACCACATCATGGAGGACCCCCACCTACTCCCTCTGCTTCTAATGGGAAGGGTCCTAGCTTCCAAGAAGAGGAAAGTGAAAACCAAAACATGGAGGAGAGCTACTTCTATGATCATTCCAGAGGAGCCCCCAATCGCTGGGACGAGAAGATCAGGGAAATGCATAATCAACTGGGTGATGTCTTCAACGCCTTGAAGGCGCAGGCACCACAAACAGTGGATTACCTAGTCGGGCGGACGGACAAACCGTTCAAGCCCGACGTGGTGAGCTACCCGCTTCCTCTGAAGTTCAAAATGCCATCCATGGAGACCTTCGATGGAACGAAGGATCCATTGGACCACCTGGAGACTTACAAAACCAAAATGCAGCTGCATAATATCCCTGACGAGGTTATGTACAGGGCATTCCCAACCACCCTGAAGGGTTCCGCCCGGCAGTGGTTTGCCAATCTAGCCCCAGCCTCCATCACCACCTTTGGGGAGTTGAGCAAATCTTTCGTGTCACACTTTATTGGAGGGCGCCGCCACCAAAAGCCTGCCACGCACCTGCTCAGCGTAAAGCATGACAAAAATGAGACCCTCAGGAGCTACCTCACTCGTTTTAACGAAGAGGTACTTTAGGTCAAAAAGCGCGACGACAAAGTGACCCTGGCAACCTTCTTGGGAGGACTCCGCCCGTCGAGCTTCCTCTTCTCAGTGATGAAGCGCCCGCCTAAGAGCATGCCGGAGCTACTAGCAAAGGCCCAGAAGTATATGAATGCTGAAGAAATCACAAGGGCTAGGCGAGGTGAGTCCTTCAGATCAGGGGACAAAGGGAAGGAGCGGGACAGAGATGAAAAGAAGGAGACGAGCAACAAGCGAAGCAGGATCAAGAGGGTACCTGTCAGAGACCGACTTGGTCCTGCTCCGCAGAGAGACTGAGTCGGCCCTGCTCTTCAGAGAGACCGACAGGCATTTACTCCTCTCAATGCCGCTGTTGAGCACATTTTGCTCTAGATACAAGATGACCCCGCCCTGAAATGGCCTGGAAAGATGAAGTCCCCTCCAAACAGCAGGAACCCGGCCAAATACTGTACCTTCCATCGTGACCATGGCCATGACACCGACGATTGCTATGACCTCAAGAGGCAGATTGAGGATCTTATTCAACGTGGTCACCTGCGCCAGTATGTTGCTGGTAGAGGGCAAGCACCACCACCTCACAATCTGGAGGACCAGCAGCCCATTGGGAAGATCGAACCATCTCGGGAGGACTAGCAGAGTCACTCTCAGCCATGAAAGCCCATGCCAGAAGGGCAAGGCATCCTGATGAAGCACGCCCATTCAAGGCGCGCAGGCATGGCTCTAGCGATACGATATCCTTCTCAGACAAGGATTTGGAAGGGATTCACTACCCCCATGACGACCCTCTGGTGCTCACCATGACCGTCGCCAATTTCCAGGTGCGTAGGATCTTGGTGGACAGCGGCAGCTTTGCGGATATCCTGTTCGTAGAAGCTTATGACTAGCTCAAGCTGGGCCGAGAAAGACTGTAACATGTAAAATCCCCCCTTATTGGGTTCTCAGGGGAGAAGGTGTATCCCCTTGGGGCAATCACATTACCAGTCACAGCCGGGGCAGCACCCCGAAGCTCCACTATAATGGTGAACTTCCTGGTGATAGACTGCTCGTCCGCTTACAACTTCATATTTGGACGACCTGCCCTTAACGCATTAAGGGCCGTCCTCTCCACCTATTATCTTATCCTCTGCTTTCCGACCCCGAATGGAGTGGGGAGGTCAGGGGAGATCAGGTTGTAGCAAGAGAATGTCACGTCTCCTCAATGAAGGCCAAGAAAACCCAGGAGGCATTACAAGTCGAAATCTTAGACCCGAGGGATGACGCCACCACAGAAAGAGGGGAACCAGTTAAAAAACTTACCCCGATGGCCTTAAATGAAGAACATCCTGACAGAAGAGTGTACATTGGCTCTTCTCTTTCAGAAGATCTGGTCTGCCATTTAACAGATTTTCTGAGAATGAATATGGACGTTTTCGCATGGTCACATGCGGATCTTGAAGGGATTGATGCCGAAGTCGCCACTCATCGCCTCAATGTCGACCGTCGCCACAAGCCTGTTCGACAAAAGCTAAGGGGCACCTCCAATGAAAGGGCCCAACCAATAGACAAAGAGGTCGGGAAGCTGATAGAAAATGGAACGGTCAGAGAAGTAGCATATCCTGAATGGCTATCAAATGTGGTGATGGTGATAAAAGCCAATGGGAAGTGGCGCCTCTGCGTCGACTTCATTGAGCTCAACAAGGCATGCCCAAAGGACAGCTATTCGCTGCCGCGGATTGACCTCCTCATCGTCGCCATAGCAGGACATGAACTTTTCTCCTTCCTGGATGCCTATTCTGGATACAACCAGATCAGCATGCATCTCCCAAACCAAGAAAAGACGTCGTTTATCACTCCGAAGGGGACCTACTGCTACAGGGTCATGCCCTTCGGGCTGAAGAACGCAGGTGCAACCTACCAGTGCCTAGTGAACAAAATGTTTCACTCCCAGATTGGGCGAACAATGGAGGTTTATGTGGACGACATGCTGGTGAAGAGCTTCGCTGCAGCAGATCACATCGACCATCTTCATGAGTCCGTCAATGTTCTCAGGGCCTACCACATGAAGCTGAACCCTGAGAAATGCGCCTTCGGCGTGGGATCGGGAAAGTTCTTGGGCTTCATGGTCCACCAGAGGGGAATTGAGGCGAACCCCGATAAAATCAAAGTTATACTCGACATGAAGTCCCCCTTTTCCACCAAGGAGGTGCAGCGCCTCAATGGACGAATTGCAGCGCTCAACAGATTCGTCTCCAAGTTTGCAGATAAGTGTTTGCCTTTCTTCAAATTTCTCCGAAAGGCTTTCGAATGGGGACCTGAGGCTGAGGAGGCCTTCCAGAAGCTTAAGGCATACTTGGCCGCACCTCCTCTCCTTTCACATGCTGCACCGGGTGAGGTGTTATATTTGTACCTCTATGCTTCCCCCTCAGCAGTTAGCTCTGTTCTCATCAAAAATCATGATGGTGTGCAAAATCTCATCTATTATGTGAGCAGAGCATACCGAGGGGCAGAGATTAGGTACTCGGGGCTAAAAAAGCTGGTGCTCGCCCTCATCTCGACTGCGAGGCGCCTACGGCACTATTTTCAGAGCCATACAGTCGTGGTAGTCACCGATCAGCCTTTGAAGATAGTCTTGGAAAAACCGGATGTATCCGGAAGACTCCTTAAGTGGGCAGTGGAATTGGGCGAATTTGACGTCCAGTACCAACCAAGAGTGGCCATCAAGGCACAACCGCTTGTAGATTTTGTTGCTGAGTTTACACATGCAGAAGAGGAGACAGAATTGCTGCCGTCGAACCCACACCTATAAGTCGACCTGCCATCCGGCGAGGACACCCGGAGGGGCGCCCAGACACCTCCAGCTGTCCAAAGTCCTCTCCCGAGCGCCCAGACATCATCACTGGGCGCCCAGGCATCATCTCCGGGCACCCAGAGACCAGCATTGGGCGCCCCGACCACTCCGGGCGCCCATAATTCCTCAGTGGGTGCCCAGACCCCTCCTAGCGCCCTGACATCCTCAATGGGTGCCCAGATCCCTCCGGGCGCCCAGGCACCTCCAGGAGATTTTTCTTCACTGCCACTTTGGAAGCTGTATGTTGATGGCTCCGCAACCAGTGAGGGAGGTGGAGCGGGACTCATTCTAATCAGCCCTGATGGTACATCCATCAAACATGCACTGAAGCTCCACTTCACTGCCTCAAACAATGAAGCCGAGTATGAGGCCCTCCTCTCGGGTATGAGGTTGGCGGTCGAGATGGATGCCCAGTACCTCACCGCTTATAGTGATTCCCAATTGATAGTGAATCAGGCAAATGGTGAGTTCGAAGCAAAAGAAACAAGAATGCAGGAGTATCTTGGCATGGCGAAGAAACTAGTCCAGCAGTTTCAATACTTCTAGATCTGTCACATCCCAAGAGGGGAAAACATGGCTACAGATGCACTCGCCAGGCTCGCCTCATCTTTAGAGGCCTCATTTGCAGAACCAACTCTCATCGGGCACCAGTTTGAGCCAAGCACGTTGGATGTGGACACCACAAACATCAACTGTACGACGGCCGAATCGAACTGGATGACCCCCATAAGGGCGTACCTCCAAGAAGAAACATTACCGGATGACCCCCTTGAGGCAAAGAAGCTGAGGATGAGAGCTTCCAAGTTCACCCTCCTACAAATATACTCTACAAGAAGGGTTACTGTTTACCATTGCTGCGCTGCCTTTCGCCCGAAGAAGCGGACTACGCCCTCCGAGAGATTCACGAAGGAATCTGTGGGAATCACTCTGGAGGATGCTCCCTCGCCCACAAAGCGCTTAGGCAAGGATACTTTTGGCCGAGCATGGTAAAGGAGGCCAAAGAGTTGGCCAAAAGGTGCGACAAATGCCAATGCTTTGCGACTGTGCCAAGGCAGCAACTAGAGGAGCTGACGACCATTGTGACTCCATGGCCTTTTTCCAAATGGACATTGACATCCTGGGCCCCCTTCCTTTGAGTAGAGGATAGTGGAAGTTTGTAGTCGTCGCCATCGGCTATTTCACAAAATGGGCGGAGGCAAAACCCCTAGCGAAAATAACAGACTCCAAGGTAAAGGACTTCATCTGGAAAAACCTAGTCTGCCGCTTCGTGATACCTCACACCATTGTCAGTGACAATGCGAAGCAGTTCGACAATAAACTCTTTAATTCTTTCTGCTCCGACCTTCAAATAAAGCAGCCTCATTCCAGCCCGGCACACTCACAGGCGAATGGGCAGGTAGAAGTCATGGTGAATCCTCCGTAACTTAAAGACAAGGCTCGAAAGAGCGAAGGGTCTTTGGGTTAATGAGCTCCCAGGAGTGTTATGGGCCTATCGAACTACGCCAAGAACTCCTACCGGGGAAACCCCTTTCTCTCTCTCTTATGGGACTGAGGCAGTCATCCCTGTTGAGATAGGAGTCCATTCCCTAAGGGTCCATCACCACGACCCCGTCACCAACGAGGAAGGACTTCGCATCAACCTCGAATTGGTAGAGGAGGCAAGGGAGATGGCTGTGGTCCGCAACGCGGAGTACAAGCGACGCATGGCGAGGTACTACAACTCGAGGATAAAGCCTCGTTCCTTCCAACCGGGGGACCTGGTACTTAAAAAGGTGATCCTCGCCACAAAAGACTCCCGCGAAGGAAAGCTGGGACCAAACTGGGAAGGGCCATACCTCATCACAAAAGTAGTGAGACCAGGCACCTACAGGATCCAGAATTCTGAGGGAAAGGTCATACCTCATCCGTGGAACGCGGAACATTTGAAGAGGTACTACCAGTAATATTTTAAGAGGATCAGAATAGTGAGGGTTTGGGACTTGATTTTAATTTTTTCTACTTTGTCAATGTTGTTTAAAGCAATGGATGAATAAAACATTCTATATTTTATGACAAAAGGTTGCATGTTCCAAAAGTTAGGCTTACATACTGCCTTTAAAAAAAAAAAAAACAACAAAAGTCCCCTATCCTCTAATCACTCTCATCCCCCTCATCATCGTCCTCCTCATCCTCCTCCCCATTATCCTCGGCATCATCAAAGCTGCCACTACCATCATTAGGCGCCTCAATCGGCAAGAAACTCGAGAGGTCAATGTTGGGGAAAGCAGCAGAAATCTTTCCTCGAAGCTCGTCATAGCCGTCAATGAAGGCATCAACGAGGCCATTCTCAAGGTCCCTCTCAGCCTGGGCAGCCCTCTCCTCAGCCTGAGAAGCTCTCTCATGTGCCGCCTTCATCTCTACCTCCACACAGCCTCTCTGAGCAACACCCTCTCGCGGGTCTCTGCAAGCTCAGCCTCACTGAGCGAAGCCCTCTCACGAGCCTTCACAAGCTCAGCCTCTGCCTTGGCCGCCCTCTCGTGGGCTACTGAGAGCTCAATATAAAGCTTGGCCGCCCTCTCGTGGGCTGCTGAGAGCTCAGTATCAAGCTTGGTCGCCCTCTCGTGGGCCGCCGTAAGATCTACCTCGGAAGCCTTACTAGCAGCTTCAAGAGTGGTAATCTTTCCATGAGTAGCGGAGAGCTCCTTTTGCATAGACTCATTATCCTTCTTCAGCTGACTATGGGATCGGGCCCTTCACAACAAGCAGATGGATGCAGTGGAGGTCTGAAAAAATAAAGGACAAAGGAAATGAGACAGTACATAAAAAAAAAAAAAAAAAAAAAGATGAAAGTCTGGAGAAAAGGAAAACAGTAAAGCTTTACCTGAGGCAGACCTTCCAGAAACGTGTTGATAACCCCCTCGGTGCCCAAGGCATTAACTTGAGAAACCTCAGGCGAAACACAAATCTCCCTAGCCTTTCCCGGATCGCCCGCGGGTTGCCCAGCGTGGGACCAGCCCCAGTCGGTACCCCTGTGGAAGTACCCGAGCGCGGAGGACACAATTGAGGGGCAGAACGTGTAGCCGGAGAGGAAGACTGCGGAGCAGCAATCTTAGCCGAGGAGGTCGCTGTCTGGGGAAGCACCACAGGAGAGGCCACCCGAGGGAGACGCACCCGAGGCCCTGCACGAGTCACTGGTGGAGAGGTCCCTGGAGAGGCGTTATCTATCCTCGCCGCCTTGGAGGGAGGGGTACTCCTACCAGACAGGCGGACCTCAATCACCCTTCTGTCTATGGCTGCAAAAACAAAATTGTTATTTGGGTACGGAATATTAGGTAAACAGACGAAACATTGCTAAAGTTGAAATGACTTACCTTTTCTTTTTGAAGTCGATCCCGGAGGGGGTCCGCCAGTCATACCCAAAGAAAAAGAGCCCGAAGGAGGTCCACTAGTCCTACCACTCTCCTTGATAAGGAGAACTCCCAAGTCCTTGTCAGGGTTAACTCTCACCGCCGGCAGCTTGCGCTCCTAATCCGTGGAGAGTACGGGAGGATCTGCAAAGGGACAAGGACAGTGAGCACATGCATAAAAAAAAAAACAATCAGAAGACGTACCGAGTCTCTTGGCGTCAATCCATCGTGTGGGTACCAAAGGTCGATCTGACTCAGCGACCCACTCTCCACCGATGAAGAAGAAGCGAGATTTTCAATCGTGACAATTGGAACGCAATGCCGTGAGCAACTTGCCGCCCCTAGGGGTAAAATAGTACCATCCCCTGTTAGGGGTTGTGGACTCGATCAAATTGTAGGCAGCATAAACTCCAGAGGAGAAGCGTCCTCTTGATGTACTCTCCTCCACAGTGCAAGGAAGCCGAGCAGAACTCTCCAGCCTTTGGCTGCTAATCGCCCCGAAGTTAAGGAAAAGTAATGAAGAATACGGCAAATGGAGGAGGATATTGGAAACCTTAACCCGGCCTCGATCATCTCCTCATAGATGACAACGTCACCAGAGGAATCATCACAAGCCGGCTCGTCCGTTTCGGCCCAGCAGCACAGCATGGTGGGAGGAATAGAAACAGCAATCTTCAAAAGGTCACCGTCAGTTTTGAGTACACTGAAAATAGTGCTCACCTTGGATCCGGTATCCTCAACAACTTTTCCTCGATAGCGACGAGGACGCAAGATCTTGCTTGATAACATTGCTGGACGGGTTGTTTCCTATTTCTCTTGTTTCATGAAAGCCGGCGCCCGTGCCCGCGGGGGATCCCTCGCCCGCAACCGCAGACAGACCGGCGCCCGTGCCCGCAGGGCCTCCCTTGCCCGTTGCGGCCATCGAGTGCACCCTCACGCCCGCCTGAATGCCCTCATGCCCGCCTGCTGCTGCCACACACGCCCGGCCTGCTGCTGCGCCCTCACTCGCTGCGCGCCCCGCGTCGGCGCCGCCCGCTGTGTGCCCCGTACCCACGCCTGCTTCGGCACCCGCCCCCGGGGCTGCCATGCTCAACGCCCGTTGCACGACGCCTGCCGCTGCGCGCCCCACGTCAACGCCAACCGCTGCTCCCGGCGCCGCCCGTGGCGCGGCGCCTGTGCCCGGCGCCGCCAGTGGGACGCCCGTGTCCGGCGCCCGCTGCCCCACACCTGCCGCTGCTACGCCATCCACACCGGACGCCCGCTGCGCTGCACTTGCGCCCGGCGCTGCCCGTGGCACGGCGCCCGTGCCCGGTGCCGCCCGTGGCATGCCTGGACCCGCGCCCGCCTAGTCGACCTCGCGAGCGCCCCTGTCGCCCGCGACGCCCTTGCCTACGTCGCCCGTGCTGCCAGCGCCCCCGATTCCCGCGACGCCCCTGCCTGCGTCGCCCATGCCGGCGCCCTTGCCGCCCGTTGCAGCGCCGCCCGAGGCAGCGCCCTCGCCGTCAGTGGCAGCGCCCTAGGCGCCCACGCCGGGCGCTGCTGTTAAGCCATCGCCCAGGCCAGCACTTGCGTCATGGCCGTCCAACGTCTGTTGCATTTGGGCGTTCCTTTTTGCAGATGGCAGGCTCATCACTTGTTTCTTCTTCTCATGAGATGCTGGATTCTCCATGGCTTGAAGTCTACAGCACTTAGGGAAAAGTTGAAAAAGGAATGAGTTGAAAAGAATGGAAAAAGTCAAAAGATTGGGATTCTAAAAGATCTCAACAGATGGGTTTCTTCTACTTGCAATAAAGAAGAAGGGTGAAAAGAAGATGGGTGCCCCTTCTTTGGAATAGGTTTTTATACCCTAGGTTTTCCAAAAGCAAGAAGAGTCCCAAGTCAAAACGGATTCTCCCAAAATCCTTCTCCTCAGGGCCTGGGAGGAAAACAAGAGGCTGGCAACGAGAGGACGGTGGAAAAAATTATTTGCAGGGAAAAGAGACCTGGATATTTAGAATGCCCCCCTTTCAAAGCTTTTTTGGGAGCGGGGCATTGAGGGGCAAATGATGAGTCAGGCACGAATAGCCCAGGCCGTGATGAGCCAAAGCCTAAATTAATGGAGATCCGTTTGGTCCACTGGAGTCCGGGCCCAAATCCACGATGCCTGGCCACGTCACAACAATGCACGTCGCTTCGGAAGTAGTCAGGCTACATCCCGCTTTTACCAAGTCATGCGGAGAATATCCCAACTGCCTCCCACGTCGAGCACAGCTCGACTTGAAGGCTCCTTGTGAACGGCGCTGTAAAGTCGTCCCCATCTGTTAGGGGAAGACTCTAAATTGAAGAGCCTCTCAGCACTTGAGGGGCAAGCAAGATTCTTCCTTCTACACTCTCTCTCATTCTCTTAAGTTTGTAATCCCAGGACACTTTGAGATATAATATATCCGGCAACCTCTGCCTTTCGGGAGTGGACGTAGGTCACACTAACCGAACCACTATAATCTCTCTCTCCACATTAATTACTGCATTAATTACCTATTAACTGACTGGTGGTGTGCGAAGTTATTTTGTACATCATCAACTACTCCCTTTTTCGTCAACACTGGCCACGAAAGAGGAGAGATGAAGGATGTTACAAAGGGGGAGAAGGGTGATGTGAAAAAGTTGGGGATCAACATGTCTGGTTAATGGGGAAGTGTTTATTTTTTGGGTACGAGATTAATGGGGAAGTTAGAGGTCCCCAGAACCAATCCAATCCAATCCAATCATTCAACCATTCCCTGGAATCTCATGCAACCAAATCAAAACACACATACTAAAGAACAAAAAAAAAAAAAAAAAACTACAAATAAAAAACAAATCAAACTCAAATACCATTTTCGATTCTCTGTTACAGAAAAGGGCAAATGCTTCTGGAGAAGACAACCCCAAAAGGAGTCGAGCTTGTGCTGCGTCTAGAGAAACAACCGGAAAAGGGGGCACCTGAGCGAGAGATGGGTTTGCACCTGATAACAGAGATGGGTTTTTGGAGACGGAGAGAGCAGAGAGAGATTGAGTGTGAGAGAGAGAGCAGAGAGAGACCGAGAGAGAGAGAGAGAGAGAGAGAGCAGAGGGAGACTGAGAGCGAGAGAGAGCAGAGAGATCGAGCGAGAGAGAGAGCAGAGGGAGACCGAGTGAGCGGAAGAGAGAGTAGAGAGATCGAGCAGAGAGAGAGAGAGACCGAGTGAGCGAGAGATCGAGCAGAGAGAGAGAGAGACAGAGGAGAAAAGAAGGGTTTTGGTGGCGGGAGAGGGAAAAGAAGGGAGGGGGAAAAATTGGAGGGATTTACCGACGCTAATTTTTGTTGGTAAAAACAAATTTCGTCGGTAAATTTTCATAAAAAAAGGAGGTGGAGAAATTAGAGGGATTTTAGCGACGTTTTTTAATGCGTCGGTAAAAGTCACTGATTTTTTTAGCTAAAATTAACTTTTACCAACGTTTTAGAGAATGTCGGTAAAATATTATGATTTTTTACTTTCCAACAAAGTAAATTAATTCTAAAATTAACCTTTTACAGACGTTTTAAAAAAAAAAAAAACAAAGAAAGAAAAAAAACGACGCTAAAAACCAAATTTACCGACGTTTTGTAAAACGTCAGTAAAAATATGTGACTTTTTATCTTCCCAACTTTTATAATTAACCTTTACCGACGATTTAAAAAAAAACGTCGGTAAATATGCTACTTTGACCGACGTTTTACATAAAACGTCGGTAAAAGTCTGCCTAAAGAGTAGTCTTTACCGACGAATTTATTAAAACGTCGCTAGTAAACATTTCTTATGTGCTTTATTTTATTAAAAATAAGTCCTATTTTTGTAGGACAAAAAATTCGATTCTAGACAAGTCTGAAGCATCCAAATGCAGCAAACTCATATTCTACATTAATCAATAATCATGACTAAGTTGATTTAGATGAATTCTTCATTAATGACTAGGACACAAAATTGGACTCTTGAAAAATCTGAAGCATCCAAATGCAGCAACTCGTATTCTACATTAATCATGAACAAGTTCATTTAGGTCTAATGAATTCTTCATTAATGACTAGGACACAAGATTGGATTCTTGAAAAATCTGAAGCATCCAAATGCAGCAACTCATATTCTACATTAATCATGACTAAGTTGACTTAGGTCTGATGAATTCTTCATTAATGAAATGGGTTAAACATATGAACAAAATTTAAGAAAATTGAAAGTAGTTTATTATTTCTCAGTCAAGAATACAGGGAGTTTTATTTGTAAAATTTCTAATCAAAATTTCAATTCTCATATGTCACCAAGCAAAACGTCCGCCTTCTCTTGTATCAAGTCCCACGCAGCATCCACGTGTCGCATTTCCGTGAGCGTGGACCCCACAGCAAATCTCAACAAATAGACTCCACCAACCACTGTGTGGGTCATGTACAGTCGACCGGTCGAGTTAACCGAATCAAGCAACTTCCGGTTCAAATCATCCACCGAGTGGACTCGCCCAGCCGGGTTCAACCGGAAGCACACCAATGCGAACCGCCTCGGCACGACGATCTCGAACCGGGGATCCGAGACGACAAGCGATTCGAAGTCCTTCGCCATCTGAACATCGGATCGGATGTGGGCCTGGAGTTTTCCGGCGCCGTAGCTCCTCAGCACAAGCCAAAGCCGGAGAGACCGGAACCGGCGGCCCACCCCAATCTGCCAGTCCTTGTAATCCACCACCGATTTCGACTCACTGGGTTTGTTCTTGAGGTACTCAGGATCGATACTGAGTCCTTTGACCAACAAAGCCGGGTTCTTGACCCACATGCAGCAACAGTCCAAATAAGTCAAAAGCCACTTATGTGGACTCATGCTGATCGAGTCCGCACGTTCCACCCCATGCAAGTACTGCCTGAACTCGGGGCAGATGCACGCGCTGCCCCCGTACGCCGCGTCGACATGGACCCACACCCCGAATCTCTCTGCCACGTCAGCAAGATCGTTGATTGGGTCAATAGCAGTTGAAGATGTGGTCCCCACTGTGGCACACAGATAAAGCGGCACCAGCCCGGATGCGATATCGGCCTTCATGGCCTGCATGACTCGGGCCGGGTCGAGCGAAAACTCAGTATCGAAGCTTGTTTCTATTGAGCGGATGTTGGAAGGGAGGATGCCGGCAATCCGGCAAGCCTTGCCGAAGGTGGAGTGGGTTTGGTCGGAGCCGTAGACGACGAGCTTGGCAATGTTCTCCCGGCCCACCTTATCGAGGGCTCGATCGCGGGCGGCGACGAGAGTGCAGAGAACGGCCTCGCTCGTCGTCCCCTGTATGACGCCGCCTCCGGTGCCGGAGAACTTGAATGACTCCGGCAGATTGAGGAGGTCAGCGAGCCAGTCCATGACAATGCTCTCGAGCTCGGTGGCGGCCGGAGAGGCGAGCCAATTGAACCCGACTGAGTTGAAGGAGGTGCAGAGCATTTCGCCGATGAAGCCGGCAGTGCTGACGGTGGCGGGGAAGTAGGCGAAAAAGTTTGGGCTGAGCCAGTTGGTCATGCTGGGGATGATAGTGTTTTTTATGTCTTTGAGGATCTCTTCGAGGGGTTCTGGGTCTTGTGGGAAAGTGGTTGGGAGGAGTTTTTTGAGGTGACCCGGTTCAACTCGGCTGAGAACCGGGTACTTCTCAATGTTTTTGTAGTAGTCTGCAATGAAGTCGACGGTCCGATGGGCCTGTTTCCGGAACTCTTCTGGATCCAACGGCTTGAAATTGGACTGGGGGCATTCGGGAAAAAGACTACTGTCAAGGCTACCCATTTCAAGTTTTAGAGAGAGAGAGAGAGAGAGAGAGAGAGTTGTTGGTGGTGGTGGTGGAAGGAAAGGGTGAGGGGGTTGTGGTTTAAATAGACGTGCGTAGGGCACCGACGTTGCAAAAGAAGGGCAGAAAGTTTGTTGCATGGTTTATTGGTCACGTGCAGCAGTCACATTAGAACATGACAAAATCACGTGGGATATCACTTGTTCTTTTTGTCAAATGGTGGGCCCAATTTCACTGCAGAAAATTTAGACACGGAAATGCATGAGGCCTCCAATATTTACCACTTTGGATTTTAAAAACTTGGCCCTTTAAGACAATCAACTCAAAATATTATAAAAAAAAAAGAAGCAGGATAGAAATCAACTGTTTTGTTTGATAATTTTGATAGTGTCCTCAAAAATTATACTTTTGAGGTTTTGATTTTAATTAGTGGCCCTACTACATACGTGACTTCTATGATCCCTGGCCTCATAAGATCCCAACTCTCAATCTTGTGTGTAAAAAAGTGTATAAAAAAAATATAAAAACAAAGCATTGGAGCATTGATTTGCGCCCACGTACAGGGCCTTTCTTCCACTCCAGAACTGAAATCGGTTCCTCAATTCAGAGTTGGAGAGGAGTAGCAAACGGGCCGGGTCAAGTCCGGTTCGGAGCATTGTGTATCCGGACCCAAATCCGTTTGGCAAGTGATAGACCCGGAACAGGATCCGGATTGTAGATAAAGCTAATTTCAAGGGGCAAGTAGTGGTGTGTACAAGAAGTGAATGCAGACTTAGGTATATGGTGGTTGATGGCCTGGAGGATATCTGCTAGCTCTGTTCTCTCATCATTGTCCCTAAACCTTCTCAGAGAGGGAAGGTTTTTGGAGTGATAGTAGTAAATATGTTTTCACCACAGGTTATAAACTGTCAAATGCTTCTTACAACTATAAAAAAAAGGGGTATATATATATCATTTTTACTGTTATTACAACATCAATCAATCACTGCATTTTATTACTATATTTCATTGTTTTAGTCATCTTTTGATAATTTCTAAAATGTATAAATATATTTAGTTTATTTTACTGTCTTCTTCTGGTAGTCTTTATTTGATGGTAATTCTGAAGTGGCCCCACCTATGTGCATCTGTTTTAAGGGTTGACCCGTATATTTCAAAAAGTTGATTTGAATGAGTCCGTGCTTGTTATTTGACCCACCAACTTATCACCGACCAACATATTAATATTTTATGTTACACACTGTACTCAACATGACTAGAATCCAACCCACCCCAAGGCATTGCCGCCCTCAGGAGCACAATTCCTTTGGGATAAGACTGTAAAGAGCCGTACCTCAATAGGCCTCTAATGGGCCCTCATTATATTTTAATTGGGTCAGGGTCTGTGTCTGCACCCCAATCTCAGGAAGCACACCAATACCCAGATCCAGTTACATATTTCTTGGGTCCAAGTTCGCTCCATTTTGGGGTGGCAAATGCATGGAGTCCTAAATGGGTCCAAGAATCTCCAGTTCAGAACGAAGTCCTTCACCTTTTATGTAAGGAATCAAGGTAAGAGATGAATGTAGTCTTTTTCTTTCTCTTAGGACATGAATGTTCTCAAGACAACCCACATATTTGACCAATACCCAGATCCAGTTACATATTTCTTGGGTCCTAGTTCGCTTCATTTTGGGGTAGCAAATGAATGTAGTCTTTTTCTTTCTCTTAGGAGATGAATGTTCTCAAGACAACCCACATATTTGACCAATACCCAGATGGGCCAGCTCCAGTTACATATTTCTTGGGTCCAAGTTCGCGCTTCATTTTGGGGTGGCAAATGAATGTAATCTTGTTCTTTCTCTTAGGAGATGAATGTTCTCAAGACAGCCCACATATTTGACCAATACCCAGATCCAGTTACATATTTCTTGGCTCCATTTTGGAGTGGCAAATGCATTGAGCCCTAAATGGGTCAAAGAATCTCCAGTTCAGAACGAAGTCCTTCACCTTTTATGTAAGGAATCAAGGTAAGAGATGAATGTAGTCTTTTTCTTTTTCTTAGGACATGAATGTTCTCAAGACAACCCACATATTTGAGGCAATAGCAACTCACATATGCGAGGAGGGAGGAGGCTAAGTTCGAAGCCCGGACCTCCCAGTGAGAACTTCCCTCGTTATCACTGGAATAAGAAGCCGTTCTAAAGACAATCAACCTAGTTGCACCAAAATCACCTCCAAATTTGTAATCAGGTCAACCCTATCTGGTGTTTTCACAAATGGAACTAAACACCCTGAATCTGGAGTAATCTAAGGCCCAACACCCAGAAATTTAAAAGTCATCAATTCTCTCCCATGAGGACGGTTGTTTTTCTTCCTGGGGAACCATCTCAGATATCCAAAACTACTGTCTAGTATTCCTCTATACCCCCAAAACCACCTACCAACCCAGGCCCATGGATGATGCACATGCAATAGATATATTGTACAGGATTGGTTGGTCTCAGGTTAGGCTTTGTCTGAAATTCTTCAACCACAGTCTCAGTCTCTGTGTGGGTCCATCCCAAACTGCCAAGCCCAACAAACCCAAACCAATATGGCCTAACCTGACCCAGTTTGGATCAAAAGGCAGCACCTTATCTTGACATGATTAAATAAAAACGAAATCAAAATGTTTTTAAATGGGAACACAAGCTCTAACACAATGACAGAATAACACAAGCTAAGTCTTAAGAGCTTTAAGTAACAATGAGCAAGAACTTGATGATATAGTTAAGCCAAAAGTCTTATCATAGCCAAGATAGAACTCTACTTCAAAAACCATTACAATCTTGTATGTGTATTAAACATTTAAAATCTGACAACAACCAATCCAACCTATAACATAGCTAAAAGGAAAAAAAAAGAAAAAAAAAAGGTATATATAAAACTTACAGCATCAACCATGAATCACAATCACAAAATTACAGTATATATAACACTTACAGCAAATGGACATTAAACCCTTTCAATGTGACCAGAAACCCTGCCCATCTTCATATCCGTGCTCACTCCACCCTGCATCTCCCCTGCAATCGCAGCCGTCGGATAGGGCCCAGTATTTCTAGCCGCTGTGTAATACACCTGCTGCTGCTGGGCCACGCTATCATGGCCCACACCCACAGAATACTCATATCCTGGCCCATACACCTGACCCGGAACTGGATGTGGAAGCCCGACCGGGATCTGAGCCGGTGCCGACACAGCAGGCCCAACCTGATGTCCATAAGGCACATTCATTGCGACTGGCTGGGCCGGAACATGCCCGGCTGGGACGTAATAAACTGGCATCTGCTGCATGCCCGGCCCATGCATGTTCGGGTCTTGGATATAATGCCAAACCGGGTTTGGTGCAAACCCGGATGGCTGCCGAGTGGGTTGAACCGGGTCTCCGCCCATCTGGGTCGGCTTGGTTTCAACCTGGTTATCGACCCGAATCCTGACGGGTGGCAGGTCGGGCAATGGAGAGGAGGTAGAGCAGTAGTGCGAGGTGACGGGTGGGGCGGGCGAGCCCGGGTCCGACATGACCGAGACATTTTCAGAGAGAACCGGCCGGTTCTTGGCCGGCTTGGAGTCATCCGAGTTATCCAAGCCAAATAGATAGTCGGGTACTTCAGAGATGATGGAAGAGGCCTCGGATCGGCCCCGTTCAAGGCCACGACCATTGAGGGCATCAAGGAACCAGCTTTCCCGCTTGGAGGATCCTCCTAAGAGCGACCCAAGCGCCTCACCCTCACTATTCTCTACAGGAAAGAGAAATAGGCGAAGCCTTGCAGTTTTGGAATTCGTGCTGAATATACAAAATTATTAAGGTCCAAACTATTTAAAATTTATTCAAAATGAATTGGAGAAAAATTTTAAGTAATGAAGGGCGCAAGAAAGAAAGTTAACCTTTGGTGGGCGATGCGATCATACTCTTCCATCATGTTCTCGACGTCCTCATCAGTGGTGACGGAGATGAGGGAGTCAAGGTCTTCGTTAGGGAGCTGGTACTTGAGGGAGACGTCGGAGGAGGAGGAGTTGGAAAGCTTGGAGAGCTTGGATTGGAGGGCAGCAAAGGAGGTTGACCGATGGATGGCGACGATGCGGGTGTCGCCACCTACGTAGCGGAGCTGGTTGTCGTGGGGGCGGGGGAGAATCCGGCCCCCAAAGCTGCACATTAGCCTGACCAGCGGCTCTTGTGGGTGGGGCTGGTGGTCGGATCGAGGGGTGGAGGGGGCGGATTCGGGTTCGGAGGGGTAGTGGGATGTCATGCTCTAATAGACAAAGTGGACCAACAGACATGGATCAGATCCGGATTCCTTTTTCTTTTATTCCCTTCTAATAAGGGTAAATCTTCAATAAATAATTGTTTATAAGGACATAGTCACATAGGGCATATGTTGAGCTGGACCTTTAAGTGGCTGGCCCAACTCCTTTTAAAGAGTGATGATAAATAAGTGATCTTATGGTTGGATTTTAAAATGTGTGGGGCAAACTTTCAAACATCTTTCATGTGGTAGTATCTTTAAATTTTGCTGGTGAAGAAAGTATAGCAGTACCCTTCTGATGGATCCAACAATGGAATCATCAATCAGGTTGGAAAATTTGGGCCAATCACTCTGTAAAGGAGGGTGGTTTATGATGTGAATGGCTAATCAAAAGTAACTCCAAAAAAGGAAAATTTGGTGGTCATTTTCCATGAATATGATAACATAAATCCTACATAATGCAAAAAGGAGCATGATGTGGGACATTTTTTAGAGTTTTGTAACTTGTCCTTTGAGTTGTAACCACCTCATGATCTCCTTCAACAAACTATAAATATTGGGAATGTAATTGCATTGATGTGCTATATATTCTGCACGGGAAATTCTATATGCACCCATATTTTCGCTGAGCATACCCACCTTTAGAAGAAAAAAAATTACACATGAAAAAGGAATGTGGGTGTGCTCAGCAAAATAGGTGGGTACATATAGAATTTCCCTTTCTGCACATGACTAACTTATCGGCAGTTGCTAAAATCATTTTACCATATCATATCTCCAGGCATGTTTCTTTGGGATGTTAAAGGTTAGGTTTTTTTTGACATGATGTGCTGACTTGTTTCTCTAGCATTTGAAATGCCATATATATATATATATATATGCTCTCTCAAGCTCAAACTTAAGATAAGGTAAGTTCAAGTGTGTGGTAGGGCCCACCTGGGGACCTACATGGGAATGGGGGTAAGGGGAATTTAAAGACTCACTGGGATCTTCTTCTCTCTGTAAAAAATCAGTTTTAACAATGATTGCTATCATCTCCGTATGGGCTCAAAAGTTTAATGGTCAATAGTCCATTCGGATCGATACATAGTTGATCCAATGGTCTAGTAAATTCAGATCTGACCGAAAGTTGGTGGAAATATGCAATTTAAAGGGGTCATGTGTTTGGTCCATTCGGATGGACCAAAGGTTGGCCCCACAAGCATGAGCTTACGGGATTTTCTCTTAAGCTTGAGCTTAGGAGAGCCTCTCTCTCTCTCTCTCTCTCTCTCTCTCTCTCTCTCTCTATATATATATATATATATATATATTCTTTCACTAGAATTTTAAATTTCAACCACCTAAAAGGTCCTAAATGGCCCTTTGGAATTACAAAATCTCTTTGCAATTTTTTGTAATTTTAAATGATTTATTCAAGAGGAGGATTTAGGAATTCCACCTTGGGGGACAACTTTTTAGAGAATTTAAAATTCTTCGGACAAGAATTCTAAATAGGACCTAAGGCCATTTTTGTTTCCGGTAATAGTATTCCACAAAATTTGAAGACTTTGTATTCTTATAAATGGTTAAAAATGAATAATAAAAGTTGATAAAAAAATGACACCTAAACTCCACTTAAATAGAAATTAAGCCAAGGGAAGATGGGAATTGAATACCCAGTCATGACCTTTTTAATTCAAATCCTAGAAAAGTTAAGGTCCTATCTGCTTCTCTACTTTATGTCCTTCACCCATGTATCATTAATAATATATAAGATTGTGTTTCATTCATGTGCTCAATCTTATGATGGACGAACTTCCGTGAAATGAAATTTGAAATGTCATTGGTGGGGATGACATTCATCTTAAACAGTCCGGATTATCATTACGTGGGCCCCTCTTGAAAGCGTGGAAGGGACAATTGACAAATTTTTTTAACAACCATTTGGAAAGCATCCATGTGTGGCCTCTGTGATGGCTGGACCAGCCTGATTTTCTGTATCATTGAGGTGGGGTCCATTAGATGGTTGGCTCTGATCTCCCAGACAATATACTACACAATGTGGGACTTTGGACATGTTTGTGCTGGAATTCTGGGCTCTGCTATTTTTCTTTTACTTGCAGGAAAGTGGTTTCAGCACCCTCTGAAGGAAATAATTTTCATGAAATTGAATAGAAGTAGTTCAGATTTTCTCCACTAAAAGCATCTTACAAAAGTGACAAGCACAGAAAATAAGAGCCTTTGACCCATTCGAACTGGCCTGTTTTGAAGACCAGTCGAATGATTTTTCCATAGGCAGTTGGTGTAATTGGACCAAGCTTCAACAGGAACTGATTTGGTCTCATGGCCGGCCAAAATAGTTCAAAGTACAATGAAATGAAACGGAACTTTCCCTTGAGGCAAGATTTGGGAAATTTCTGGAGGATTTCATTTTATCAAACAAACAAAGAGATTATTTACCAAAAAAAAAAAAAAAAAAGAGATATTAGAAGAAAAAGTGAACATCTAACCTCAAAATTATGCCAATTAGCTGGTTGTCGAATGATGAGGCGCCTCCAACTGGGATCAATCCCTAGCTGTAGTGCTAAGGGTGAGGGACTTTTGTGAGTGTGTAAGTCTATTCACCATAGCAAAAAATAAAGAATAAAAATAAAAAAAATACTGACAATGACTCTTTAAATAGCTTTTCTTAAAAAAAATGTCAAATTAAACATGGGGATCCTTTGGCATCTCAGTGGTGTGATGCACTGATCCTACTAAAAAACAACCACTGATCGATCCCTGATTGTGTAGCCTTGATGGCGAGGGGCTTAGAGGGTACAGGGTATGTG
The DNA here is from genome assembly GCA_028538565.1 of Umbellularia californica. Lineage (NCBI taxonomy): Eukaryota > Viridiplantae > Streptophyta > Magnoliopsida > Laurales > Lauraceae > Umbellularia > Umbellularia californica. The sequence continues at coordinate 73,591,204 of JAPQWN010000006.1, read as the reverse complement.
TGGTGTTTGAGTATTTATCAAACCATAAAAAGAAATGTAAAAGATACATGTGTAAATAGCATCAATATAAGAGGTTAACTAGGAAGAAAAGAAAATAACTATCTAGGCTCCGGATTCACACACGCATAGCCATGTCTCTAATGGTAAGACGCGGCAGTTCTCACTAGGGCATTGATTAAAATATCGGCTGATACCGGTACGATATGGCCCCGAGAATCGGTATCAGTATCTCGGGGCCATATATACCCAAAATATCGGCCCATATCGGCTGAGATGAAGTTTATCTCGGTTTTTCTGAAATCTCAGCCGATATTTTGAAAATATTGGCCGAGATCTCATAAAAAGAAGTAAAATCCTATTTTTTCTATCTTTTTCCCCATTTTCATCTTCTTCTCCTCTCCTCTCATCTCCTTACTCCTTCACTCCATCACACATCCCTCTTGTATATTTTCAAATCCCACATCTATTTCTTGAAAAAATATTATTTAAGGTAAGAGAAAATCAATTTAAAACATTTTATTATGTTGGTTTTTATTTTTTATTTTTAGATGAAGCATAGAAATCATTGGGTTTGTCACTTGTGTTGTGTTCTTCATTTAGAAGTTAGATCTACATACTTTCATGCTAGATCTACTCATACACATGATTTTGATTTATTTTTTTTCAATTTTTTTAATTTTCAGATTTTTTAATATTTGAATTATAATATATCATTTTTTGGAGATTTCATCATAAATATGTTCTTTTAATGATTCATGATCATTGTATGGTGTGTAAATGATTGATCTACACACATTTATGCTGGATCTATATATTTAGGATTTTGAAAATGATTTTTTTAAATCTTTATATGAAATACTGGAGAAGACAGCGAACTGCGACATAGACAGAACTCATAACTTAAGGTGACTGAGGTTTTGATTTATTGTTGTTACTAATGGAAAAAAAAAATATTGTTTTTCAGCATTTTCTAATATTTAATTTTTTTGGATATTTTTGCTAATTTTTTTGGATTAAAAAAAAACTCACATCGCGACGACCGCAATGGACCGATATCCGCGACCGATACCGATATCATATCGATTTTTCGGCCTGGCCGATCCCGAGACCGAGACCGAGATTTTAAACCATACACTAGGGTGATCCATTGCATGTGCGAGTCCCTATTACCTTGCATGTGTGAGTTAGTCCTCCTTGCATGTGTGCAAGTCTCTCTGGGACCCAACCCCTTAGCTTGAGTAATAATAATATTAAAAAAAAGCTATCTCTCTAACCCTGGGCCCTATATTTTTATAAAACCTTAAAAAGGCCCCCTCTATTTTGTGTTTTTAGTAAATTCCCCTTGATTGATTGACAGACAAACTACAAACTGTACAAAAGAAGTTTCTTGAATATCTCCTACAATTCAATGTAGTGTTGAGTAGAATTTCTTAAACTTCTCTAAATGAAAAGGAGATTCCACATTCCACTGAATTGTTCTGATTTTTTTTAATAGAACTGGAATTTGAGAAGTGCGAGATCTTTACCCACTAGAGTATTTCATCTATTCTCAATGTTCCTAGAATTCCTCTGTCAATAACTTTAATGAAGCATAAAACACACTCATGCGATTGGGAACCACCTTCAGTGGAGACCTACTCCAATTAAACATCAAGCCCTGTTTCAGTACTAAATCAGATTTCACTCTAATCCATCCAGGACCAAACATCAGATTAATCACTTTTAATATTCATAATAATGTACACTTGATTCTTTGCTTTTATTATTCTTTCTACTTCAATCACATGTTCACATGTGGCCCATCTAACAATGAGCATTATTTTGATTGGAGTGAAGTTTGGGTCACAACTAGAACAAGAGAAGAAGCTTAATCTGAGCGGTTTTGATTCAAGAAGTTGGTCCCTATTTATTGACTCTTCCATTGTATTAGAAACCCTATCAGTGCTGCTTTATAGGATACAAACTTTTACTTCTTATTCTTATGGGAATCTACTCTATTTTTAAATGGCAATGGACCAATGTCTTAAAAAATATCAAACCTGTCATCAAGCTGGTAAATGCTGGGGTTGATTGGAACCTAGTCTACCTTTGACATTTTGGTGAAGCCATGACATCAGCATGATTATTTAATTTATTAAATACAATTCAAATAAAAATAAAAATATAGATGATGAAGGGGTTACTGAAGAGAAATATAATAATGCTAAAAACAGCTAGGGTTGTTTTTTTAAATTGATTTTCTAGTTTTGCAACTATCAATGCTTTGTTATATTTCACTGATAAACAAATAATTAAAATTTTATTAAAATCTTTTAAAATGCATAATTTTTTTTAAATATTTTAAATTCAGCTGTGATATTTTTTTTTTTCCCTCTTCTATCAAAGCCCTTGAATGAATAATTTGGGTGGACAACTCTGAAAGAGCAAATTGAAGACTTTTCACCCAGGGACTGTTGATATAATTAATTCTTATGCCGTTCACTAATAGATTAATCTTTTGATGTTAATCTTATTAAGATAATATCAGAGTCAAAGATTTAGAAACTCATGGGAGGCGTGTTACCGGGGACAAGCATCACTTTGATACTTAATGTATTATATTCAGTTTGCCAATCAACCCCAACCCAAATTCAAGTATTTTTGGGTTGGGTCTCATTAATGTATTATATTCAGATATAGTTCACAGACAACTCAACTAGGCTTACATGATAGTGATCGTTTTTACCTTTCTTTTTTAAAAATAATGGAGGGAGTCTAAATCTAATCCCCAAGTAATGTTTAGTAGCAAAAATATTAAAACAATGGTTGAAAGGAATAGAATAATATCCATGGGTAGCAAATACAGTGTCGGCCAAAGACACCCACAGACAGAAGATTAAATTAAAAACCCAAGAAGATTATACTAGTATTACTTTATCCTGAACTAGCTCAACCAATCCCTGTGGAAGCATGGCTCAGAGTATTCTTAGCCACCCACAATGTATAAAAAGGATAAAAAAAACAAAGTTGCAATCCACTTTAAGTCGAAATCACTTTTTAAAGAAAGCTCTTATCCTATATTACCTTCTTGGCGAAAATTGATCATTTGTAAAACACATGAAGATACAACAACGATAGAAAGCAAAGCAAGCTTTAGATCAATCTGGTAGCGGCCCTCTTTTAGAGTGAAATATAACTTGCGCTTTAATTTGTTCTATTTCTGTTACACAATCAACTCAATAATAGATATGTGTTTAATGAGTGTCAACTTGAAATGAGAGTCAGTTCATATAAGGGCTTTTAGAGCTAGAATGAGTGGGAGTAATCATAAGTGAGCTTTAATCATAAGTGAGCTTTAATCATAAGTGAGCTTAGGTGGACTTTTACAAGCCTGACCAGATTTTATTAGCAATTGGCCAGTGACCAGTCCCTTTTACTGGCGCCTCTTTATTATAATCAATTCAATATACCTTTTTGGCTCTTGTCCGAGTCTGAAACTAATTCGCACAATAGCCACCATTAAAATTTCTCATAATAAATTTGCTCAATAGGTTGGATCTACACTTTGAAGACCTAAAATTAAAAGATGGAATCATTCCATTAGACTGATATTGCACACACTGATGACCCATATCCAAATCTATCCATTGCGCTTCCTATGATTGTCATGTATTCAAGTGGACCACATGAACCGAGATGCACGTCATGGTATGGTATGGCTATTTTTAGAAAATTATACATTTTTGTACCTACCAAATTGGTTTGGTAGAGTTGGTACACAAAACTTCATTTGGAAGAATAACGGTCTATTGAAAAGAAAGAAAAACTAAAGAACAAGAAAGAATACCATAACACCCATCAATCACATGTCTGTATATCTTTCCCAACCATGAGAATTGGAAGACCCATTTATGCAAGAAACAGCAGTTCAAAACCCCCCAAAAAGTTTAGAGATTGTTTTGGTGAGAGAAAGACAAGATGACCATCATTCCTGAAGTATAATTCTATGAAAGAATAATGGAAAAGTACATATATGAGAATTTCACTTACTTGTAAAATCAAAGAGATAGAAGAGCCCCCAGGCTAGCTACAACAATCGAAGCTTTGGAAGAAGACAGTGGAGAAACCAGAGAGAGAGAGAGAGAGAGAGAGAGAGAGAGATTGATTTATAGAGAATTTTGGGTTGAAAGAGATGTTTTGCTTTCCTTTTTGGAAGAGAGGATGGCATTAGATGGTCGGCGGGGTGATGCTGAAATGTGGGCCTTGTTGCTTATTTATATATAGTCATCAGACGTGGCTAGCCCATTGTCTTTTATGGGGTACGCGAAGCGCAGTGCGCACCCTCTCCAGTCTCCCCAACTCCACCTTTGTGAGTTGGTGCTCTTGCTCTAGCTGTAGTAGAGTAGTTGTTGTTGTTGTTGTTGTTGTTGTTTTTCTTTTTCTTCTTCTTTTTGTTGAGTGTACTCTCGACTTGTTGAATTTAATAGAGTTATATTCTCTTGTACAGAGATGCAACTTGGAAGAGGCCAAGCTCGAATTAGCATAGCCTGGCTCAACCAAGACTGAGATTTGGGTTGGACCTAAAACTCTGATTTAGGAATGCAAACAGGTTGGGTTAGGGGTGGATCTATTTTTATAGATTTGGTTTTAAATTTGAATGCAGATTCGAAGCGGAATCTATTTGTTGCATTCAGATCTGGTACCAACTTAGAAAAACAGATCCTAATCTAAAATAAAATGTAGAGTGTATAAGTTTAATTGGATGAAACTAAAGGAGTTTCAAAATTTTTTTTTTTTAAATGATATATGATTAAGGCTGATTAGACTCTAAAGAATATGAATACAATTCAAGTTATTTAGACCTTTAAAACCGCTATATACTTTCATCATGTGGATGTAATTCTCCTAATTCATTGCTGCCTCGCCCTATTAGACTAAATAAGGTTCAGGTTTTGGATGTCCCAAGTCCCAACCCACTTCCATCGGTTCATGAATTATATACATTTCTATGTATGTGTCCCTTCAATGATCAACCATATTTCCTCTGTTCATGAGCTATTTAATCATTGTTAGTAAAATATTATGTGTGTGTAATTTTAAATAATCTATAAATTTTAAAATTTGTGTATGCATAATTTAACATTTCTATCAAATTAAAATGTAATTTTGTGGCTACTTGTTCTGCCTTTTATTATCTCAAAGGCCCTGTGAGAAAGTTGTGTGAGTTGAATAAAATCAGATTTTAGCGAAAACACTTCTTATCCAACCATTTGGGTCAATCTATAATGTGTAACAGTGAGAGAACAGTCAAGACAACTCTTGAAATTTTGATAAAGAGGGATAAAACAAAGTTTTTATTGATTAAATGGAAACTTCTTTTTATTATTTTTTTCAATGTATACCAACACACCCACCCAATCACACTTCCCACCCTCAGTTCTACCGCTAGAAATTGATTTCCGATTGTTTTTATGAAAGGGAGGTGCCTCACGAGCTACCAATAGACCGGCAGCTACCCATAGATTAAACAGAAACTTAATATTTATATCATAATGCTGCTTCATATTATCTCATTTATTAAACTACATCGTGGAACTCTCTAGTAACTAGAACCCACTCATGTTAAAGTTTTTCGCCATTGTCTGAAAAAAGTACCCATTCATGGCAAACAACTTTATTTACTTTATTAGCTTTTTAAGACATAATTAAACAAATAATTGGCCTTTTAACACATGAAAATAATATTTACATCGTAATCAATAGAAACACAGTAGGCTAGCAGAAAAAATAGTGATAGCACATCTGGCAATTAAGCCCTTGCCGAAAGGAGCAAAGAGTTTTCCTTCTTCTTTTATCCATAGCTGTAAAATATGACCAAATAATATCTCCTTGGAAGAGAACCAAATAAAAATAAGGTCTTTTAGTAGGAAATTAGAAGATATTCCATTAGAAAAGCTCTTTGCGTGTGTTTGAAATTGGAAGGAGTTTGATTGTGACTTTGAAAACAATGAAAAAAGAACCCTATAAATATGAGATGCAAGTGGGAATTCTTTTGCCTTGAAAACTGCTAGGATGTGAAAGAAGGCAAGAAGGGAATGGCAAGGTTTTGGCTAGTATTTTAAAGTCAACCGGCTAAGAAGTTTTCAAGGCCCTCTCAACAAAAAAAATAATAATAACAAAGGGAGACATGTATAAACAATGGCCCCTATTACATCCCTGGGGTGGCAACTAGGGGTCGCCATCGGTTAGGTACATGAGATTGTGTTGAATACCATGAGTAACCTGTTAAATTGTATTGACAATGTTTGCCGAATCTAGCCAGGAAGTTAAAATAGTTAACCCAAATCCTCAATTACCAAGTTCCATTCAGGTTGGGTAAGCGGGTAAAAATATCGCTAGAACACACATAGATTTCCAGTTGTGTGTTGGTTTCTTTCACGTCCGATACCTTCAGTTTGATGGTGCAATTTAGTTGGTTGAGTTGGTTTTGAAGGTTAAATAACAAGAATGGACTCTCAATGCGAGCCTGACCATTTATCAATGGGAACAGAAATGCTTCCTTAATTATCAGGTTGGGTTTTGGGTTTGTTAGTAACAATAGACCCACTCACCTGACTATTCAACGGATCTGAAGAAAAAAATGAGGGACCGGGCTCTGTATCCATGGATTCGGATCCAATTAAAAATTGAGTCCATGATTAAAGAATTCAGCCAAAAATGATTAGCAAAGAAATAGAGTTTGGCCCATGGCTCATACCAATTTTTAAGGATTTAGTCCAAAAACCTTAAATATATTGGAACTGCATCCTACCACCTTTTACTTATTATCTTATTTACATCAAACAACACTGTCAAAATAATTTAAAATGAACATTACCAAATTAAGAATTTATTTACTGTCTTTTATGAGTGAAGGGTCCGGTCCAAAATCTTGTTGCAGCCAACCTCTCCCCGCGTGTGAGGGTGCATCCAACTCTTCACTAGATGAAAAGGAAAAAAAGACAAAAGGAAATTTGTAAAGGAAATAAAATGGAGAAAGAATGCATCAGCCATGGAGTCATGGAAAGGGAAATACATGGATTCCTTCCTCGGAGCAGATATGAGCACACAAAAATATAGCAAGTTGGGAATGTGTAGGACCTCTCATACCCAAAGACCCATCACATAACACTTCAAGATGGAAATAAAACTTTTTTTGATGATGCGATGTGTGTATAGAGACATCATCTCTAGTCAATGCAACAAAAGCACCTACCATTTAGTAGAGAGAGAGAGAGAGAGAGAGAGAGAGAGAGGAGACTGGCCCACTTCTTTCAATTGGAGCCAGCTAAAGGAAAAGCTATCTTATAAACTTCAACAAGATTTTAAAATAAAGTGTCATTTGGCAATTTGGGACAGTGTTAGACATCTCCATGCATACATGGCTCCACCCTACAAAGGAGTCATGTATGCATGTGTGTTTAGATATCGTCTTATGTTATAAAGATCTGATTTATTAAAGATGATTTTATGATTAGGTTAAATCTAACAGTAAAACCATTGTGGTATCTTAATTAAAAAAAAAAAAAAAAAAAAAACCTAAAATGTATAGAGTAAGAAACATATAACATAGATCTCATTTGCACATGTAATATTTACATAAGTAAAAGGCAAACAACCCCTTAGATCACCCAAGAAAACTAGTAGATAAATGATATACAGAAAACAACCAATAGCAAAAACCAAATAGGTAGGGAAAACTTCCCCATTTTCTTTACTCCGGTTTATGTCTCACTACTTTTATTGATGGAATTGTGAATGCTTCATAAATTATACAGATTGCAAGAAACAACAAGAAGTAATGCAGATGGCCATGGTTTTTTTGAGCCAACATAGGTTTTATCTTAAAAGATAAAGAAACAGAGATGAGAAAATACCGAATATTATTTCTGCAAATGGAGAGGTTGCTTCGCTCATACATAATAAAATACATATCTTTCTCTGATGTCAAAATTGTTTGAGGAATTATTTTTTTTGAGAGGAACTCTTATGGAGCCATGAGCCCTTCAAATGTATAGAAAAGAGATTCAGCCCAGTCAGCTTTGAACAGCAATGTCTGTAATGTCTGCATCACATCGTAATCCGGATCTAGTTTGCGCTGCCAACCCTGCAGAAAAGTCACAGCATGGTTGGAAACTTCGAATAGATCTGAACCCCCATTTCATCTCTCAAATGCCCCAAAAACCAGGGAAAATATATGCAACCATATTGATGACAGACTCCCACAAATCCTTCAGATGCATTTTTCTTTCTTTTGCATTTTATTCTATTTTGAGAATTAATAGTAACTACTTGTATAAAAAATTTGCAATTAAGGTCAAAGCAGAGAGAGAGAGAGAACCAATACATAAATCTTGAGGATGCATTTAACTCTGGATAAAGAGGGACTCCCACGATTCCCACTTCCCACTATGGGTAGGGAATCAAGCCTTCTGTTGGCTTCTCTAAACACATGATTTTAAAAAGTAAAAGATCTTGGAATAGATCTTTCATTTCCAGAAAGTCACCATGAAATCCCCAGGGCACCATAGACTCGACTATTCAGCACATGACATTTTCCAACTCTACAATAATGGGATTAGAGAAACAGGATCCAACTTCAGTTCTTCCTGGAAGAACTTTCACTCCTCGAATCTCCACCCAACCAAGCCTCCATGCAATAGAAGAGATTCAATGCTCTACTCTAGCACACAATACCAGTCAATCGGGACATTTTAGGATTTCCAAGGAAAACTTTCATCCAAATCCATCTTTAGAAACCCATTGGGAGGGCCCACCTTATCCATCAGTATCAAAGCCTTATCCCATCTATTGGAGATTGGTTTTGAACTTTTGCAGCTTCTTGATGCAGCTCGATAGTGAAAATCAATACTTAACTAGGATCTCAAATAAAAATGCCAATCCAAACAACCCTCTGAGGATCAAGATTCAATCAAAACCTAATAGTAATACCTAATACCCTTTCGGACAAAAGAAAGGAAAATAAAATCCAATTGACATGAATCCCATCGCCTCTTTACTATAGGAGAGACACCCAAACCAAGGTTCACACATCCTAACTATAGTTGTTTAACCTGAATGTGAAGCAGTGAGTGAATTTCATTGGGGAGCCATTTTTTCCCCCAATGCAAAGCTCTCGTTCCTAGGAGTTTTGATGGTATCCTATTCCTGTGGTTGGATCAACATACACACCTTTACAATTCTCTCTACTAGAGGATGGTAATTGCTTACTTGCAATTTGTGGTCTCAATACAGGTAAGTCCAAAAGTTTTATGTATATTCAGAGAGATTTTTTTTTCTTTTTAAACTAGGTTGTATTCAATTTTGACTATCTCAATTCTCCACACTTTTGACCCACTAGAGTTGCACCCATATGTTCAGTGTTATATCTACAACTTTCAAGTTTTAACCACTTGACTCAAACGTCTTCATCCAAAATTCCAACTCATTATTCACTTGCTTTCTTGCTTGGTTGATTAGCACCATGTTGTTTGCAATCAACAATTCAACATACACCAGGGGCTGCATCTTAGATGTGTTGCTACCTCATTCGTAATTAAGATGAATAAATAGTAGCTTAAAGTGGACCCTCGGTGTGAACCAACTTAAACAGGGAACTTGGATGTGTAACTGCCCCCTTATACATGTTTAAGAATACCTTTTTGCCTCAATGTTCACCAAAATTAAGTGCCTTGGCACCTTGTCATATGATTTCTCTAGATAAATAAAATATCAATACTCCTCTTTAATGAGTATTTGACATAGAAGCAGATGGCCTGATCCTATGATTGATCAGGCCCTTGATTATTTGGATCGATTTGATCGATCAAAGGGTCTATTAATCCGTCTCATTTGGGATCCAATCAAGAAAAGGGTCTTAAATCCAACTTTAGATCGTCAAGATGGACTCCAGATGGGGTCTTAAATTCGAAATTAAATATGTTGAATTTTATAGGGATACAAATCGGTCCTAAACTAGGTCTGATTGGACATCTAATCAGCCTACAAGGATCTAAGTGTGCCAAACAGCCCATCTATCTTAGATCCACTTAAACCAGGCCAAAACCCACTTGAACTGGGCCCAAACCAGGCCTAAGCTGGTCGCCCAAGCCTGGTCGATCAGAACAATTGCGTGTCTGGTCCATGAAGTCTACATATAGGGGGTCCATAGTCATAATTAAGCGGGCAACCAGTTTTTTTTATGAACCAAGTAGTTTCAAATTTTGATTCTTTCCTGCTTAGTTTCTTAATAATAAAAGCTGGATAAGGACTCCTCCATGAGGAAGAATTTGAAATAAAAAAGATCTACAAGTGGTCAAATAGGAAATCAAGTAAGAATCCTTAGTAAATCTTTGGTCCAAGTCATCTCTAGGCAGAGATGGATTTTCTTGAGATTCCTTCGGGTTGTTTAAAATATTCTCTCTTTACCATTAGTAAGATTAAATGGATGGATCTGATTTAATCGCAGATTTTAGGGTTCAAGTGTGCTGGGACATTATTTAAAGGCTGCAAGGGAATTTTCAATTCAACTTTTGTAATCTTTCATATATTATCAATAATAGTTGATGGGTATGCACTTTTCTTTTCCTTTCTCCTTGATTTGATTATCTCCATTCTCCCAACGAATTGAAGATAGACAATGGATTCGAGTGCTAATTGGTAAGTGAAATCCACTATTTCTCCTTGTAATCAGAAAGATTTACTATTGATTTTTAGGCTTAGGGTTTTGGATTCACTATAGACCGGATTCAGCTTCCACCTGACTGCGTGAGTATTCTTCTAAGGAAATGGCTCACAGCCTGGACCTACTTGACATAAACCCAAACTAGTTTCCAGAAATACCAAATTCCTGTTGCAGGCATTTGCGTTATTGTTCTCCCAAAGCTTCATGTGATGCATAAGTTTTGAATATCTCCTTTGTTCTAATAAAATGGAACCATGGCTCTCTTTCTCATTATATAGGATATTTTAATTATAATAATCAGATTTTTGTTGGACAATCTAATTAACCAATCAACCCCAATTTTGCCCATCTGCAAGTATAGGTATAGCCATGGTTGTCAAATCGTGAATAGTTAAAGGGTTTGAATCAAATCGGATCATGAATTGTTGGATATTTCCTGTGTTTTGAAATATAAATGAGAAAATATTTTAAAAAAGGGGAAAATGTAAATGTCCACAATCCATCTATTTTCCATCGCAATACATGACAAATATTAGCATCCTAATATACTAATGCATTTATCATTGAATATGATTAAGATATCAAAAAGGTAATACAACTATCATATCAAAATTAAAAATATATTTGTTAACAATCAATGACTAGCACTAAATATGCATGTAGACTATAGCATCAAATGCCTTACTGTTTAAAAAAAAAAAATCTGACACAAAACCAACAAATTCTACAAAAAAAAAGAAGTTCAAATATCTTCAATCCTCGTCCCTAAAATCGCCCACATCCATATCCATATTATCATCTTCTCAAATTCTTTCGTCATCAGAGTAGGTGGCTCAGTCCAGTTTTTCATACCTTGGCGCTAACACTTCAATCTTCTCTGAAGGTACACCAATTCCTATTAATGTGCACTCACCAATATTTTATCCTCAACCCATATATCAATTTGAAACACCTTAGTAAACCTTTCAAATTACCAGCCTCAATTCAAAGTTGATCCTTCAAAGAACAACAAAGTGTAATCGACAAACTATAAATATGTAATTTCCAATCCTGTACCTATGTTGAACCCATGCACCAACTTTCCCACATGAGACTTCTTTTTCCATCAAAGCCCAAAGCATTCAGCTATAATTGTAAATGTACTGTTTCTTATGATCACCCAGAGTCCAAACATTTAATTGATCCATATTGTTATTTTCCATATAACTCCGCTAGTTTTTTCCACTGCCGGTCCAAAGCCTGGGTAAAGGAGTGTTGCGTTAGGTAGGTTGACAACCAACGTAAAAATTTGTCACAACCCAAACATGAATTCTGAGATTATAACATTCCGAGATCACACTAGGGCGTTACCCGCTTTAAGCGTCATGCGGTTACAGTGGAAAGAGGGCAAGGGCTACCGTATCATTCTGGACTAGTGCAGCTAAAGAAGTTAGTCTAAGCTAGTCCAGCAGCATAAGAAGAGGAAGATTCGACTTGCTACTTGGAATCTTGACATGCAAGGGTATGGAGTTAGTCGAAGTAATGAAAAGAAGAAGAGTGTAGTCTGTCTACAGGAGACAAAGTGGAAGGGGGATAAAGCTAAGGAGCTCGCTGATAGCTATAAACTTTTTTATACAGGAAAGAATAACACAAGATATAAGATATTGAGTATGTATAGTTATAGATAGGGATTTGAAAGAGAAAATTGTAGGGGTAAAGAGATTGGGGGATAGAATTATAGCAATTAAACTAGTGTTAGAGGAAGACATTATTCATATCATTAGTGCATATGCTTTCCAAGCAGGATTAGATGAAAGTGTCAAGAGCCAATTTTGGGAGGAAATGGATGTTTACTACGAAAATATACAACTAGTGAAAAGATTCTCCTAGGAGGGGACTTAAATGGGCATATAGACATAATTCATATCATTAGTGCATATGCTCCCCAAGCAGGATTAGATGAAGGTGTCTAGAGCCAATTTTGGGAGGACATGGATGGTTTACTACGAAAAATTCCAACTAGTAAAAAGATTTTCCTAGGAGGGGACTTAAATGGGCATGTAGGAAAGGATAATAAAGGTTATGAGAGATGCATGGAGGACAAGGATTTGGAGAAAAGAATGAGTTGGGAGACACTATCTTGGACTTTGCATTAGCATTTGACCTTGTAATAGAAAACACTTACTTTAAAATGAGAGAGGAGCATTTAATTACTTATAAAAAGTGGAACTAGTAGGAGCCAAATATACTTTTTTTTAGTTAGAAAACATAACTGATTGGATTGTAAAGATTATAAGGTTATCCCAGGAGAGAGTTTGACCACGCAAAATAGGCTAGTCGTTTTAGATATTTGCATTAGAAGTAGAAAGAGAGGGGTAATAAATAAAATATGCCCTAAAACAAGGTGGAGGGATTTGAAAGGACAAAGAGCAACAATATTGAAGGACCAAGTGATAGATGAGGGAGAATGAAACATTGAAGGAGAAACTACAATGACGTGGAATTAAATGACTAACCGTATTAGGAAGGTTGCTAAAGAGGTGCTTGGAGAGTCAAAAGGAAAGAGACACGATAATAAAGAAACCTGGTGGTGGAGTGTAGAGGTTTAGGAAGTTGTTCAGGTGAAGAGACGGCGTTATAAAGTTTGGCAGGATACTAGGAATATGGAAAACTATAAGATGTACACGAAGGCAAAGAAAGAAGCTAAAAAGATAGTAAGTGATGCAAAGTGCAAAGCATATGATGACCTATATAATAGGTTGAGAGCAAGAAAATGAGAGAAAGATATTTCTAAGCTTGCAAAAATAAGAGAAAGGAAAAGTAGGGACTTAGATCATGTCAAATGTATTAAGAGCAATAACCAAAAGGTTCTAGTTAAGAACAATGATTTCAAAGAAAGGTGGAGGTAATATTTTAGCATAATTTTAAATGAAGACTATATAGGAAACATAAGAACAAAAGAGGATATTTCAATAGCAAAGCATACTTTTTTTCGTAGGATTAGGGTGGCAGAAGTGAAGAAAGCATTAAAACAAAATTAGACAGGAAAGGCTACAGGCCCAGATGACATCTTGATTGAGGCTTGAAAATGCTTAGGAGAAGTTGGGGAGATTGGCCAACTCAACTTTTCAATAAGATATTAATGACAAAGAAAATGTCGGATGAATGGAGAAGAAGTGTTATACCTATATATAAGAACAAGGGAGATATACAAAATTGTACCAACTATCGTAGGATTAAACTTATAAGTCATACTATGAAGCTATGGGAGAGAGTAATGGAGCAAATACTTAAACAGAAGATCAAGATAACTGAAAATCAAGATTTTATGCCAAGGAGGTCAACAATGGAAGCTATCTTCTCACTTAGGCAATTAATGGAAAAATATTGAGCAAAGAGGAAAAACCAACATATGGTCTTCATCGATCTAGAAAAAGACTATGACAGGATACCTAGAGATTTAATTTGGTGGGTTTTAAATAAAATGAATGTTCCAAGAGGTTATATTGAAATTATTAAAGACATGTATGAAGGAGCAGTAACGAGTGTGAGAACTACTTGTTGAGAGACATGAGAGTTTTCAGTGACTAGAGGTTTGCATCAGGGGTCAGCCCTAAGCCCTTATCTCTCTGCACTGATTATGGACGAGTTAACTGCTCATATTCAAGAAGAGGTACCTTGGGGCATGCTATTTGCATATGATATTGTGTTGGTAGATGAATTAAGAGATGGAGTGAATGCAAAACTCGCGAGATGGTGAAAGGCTTTAGAATCCAAAGGCTTTAAAATAAGCCGTACAAAGATGGAATATATGATTTGTAACTTCAGGGGACATATAGAAAGAGCCGAAACTACTATGAGAATTGAAGACCATGAGATACCACAAAGTGATTCTTTCTGATACCTTGGCTCTATAATTAGTAATGATAGGGAGATTGATGAAGATGTCGAGCATAGGATAAAAGCGGGAGTTGAAGTGGAGACTTGCTTCTAGAGTTCTTTCTGACCGACGAATGCCAACAAGATTTAAGGAAAAATTTTACAGGACAACGATTAGACCACCTATGACCTATGGAGCAAAATGTTGGCCAATTAAGAAGTTGAATATGCACAAAATGGATGTAGTAGAAATGAGAATGTTGAGGTGGATGTGTGGTAAAACTAGGAAGGATAAAATTAGAAATGAGCGCTTTCAAGAGCGTTTAGGGGTAGCAACAATAGAGGATAAAATTAAAGAAACCCGTTTGAGATGGTTTGAGCATGTAAACATAAGCCGGTAAGGAAAAGTTTGGCCAAGAAGATTGATGGCCCACCAAGGGGAAGGGGTAGGCCAAAGAGGACATGGATGGGGCCATGGGGGTGGTAAAAATGGATATGAGGAAATGTAACTTATCTGAGAATTTGCCTCAAGATAGATCGGAATAGAGAAACTTATCTGAGAATTTGCCTCAAGATAGATCGGAATAGAGAAAAAAAATTCGTGTAGATGACCCCAACATAGTTGGGACAAGGCTTTGATGATGATGATGATTGTTATTTTCCAAATAGAACAGGCAATCATTTGGATGGACAAATTATCTCAATGATCTGTTTCTTCTCTCAATGAAATCTTCGAAGTAGCTACTTTTTTGGCATTTTGTGTTGGTGAATCAGAAACTTTCCTCATGACCTCTAAGTCATACTCTTGGAAGTGCGTTGTGCAATAATCAGCATCTGATGTCCATGCTTTAGAATTGGACAATGGAAATGCTTAGCGCATCCTAACCTATCCACCCTCTCTGACCTACAAAGTCACCACCTAGCCACAACCCATGACCCACACAAACACAAGCAAGCACACAGAAGCTAACATGAACTAGTAATGTATATAGGTATATGTTAGGTAGTACAGGTAGTTCAGAACAGAGATTCTAATGTATTATCATCACTATCAAAGCCTTATCACATCTATCCAGGAACAGCGCAAAGTATATGTAGATCAAAACAAATAGAGCAAGAGAGTACCTCAAGAACCAAAGTAGTAACCATCACTGTACAAACATTGCCATCAATGTTGACCTTATGTTGCCGAACTTTCTCAAGCAGCTGCTGTATGCACTCAGCAGGATGGACAACATCACCTTCTGGGGTAGCCCAAAAGTCAAATGACCGACCTACTTCCTGTTAAGACAATAAAATAATCAAACCAAAAATTAGACAAAACAGGAGATTTCTAGATAAGCTATGGCTTGGGTAATTGAAAAAACCCAGTAAATTAACAATAGATGGATAAAACCAAATAGAAGTAACAAAAGGACAAGGGTCTCAAGGGATCTCCAAAATTCATAACACTGTAATAAAGGCAAATGGCTTGATCATATTGATGATCCAATTTTCTCAAAAAAGATTTTAATATCACTCCTTTCCAGTAACCCAACTTAAAAAAAAAAAAAAAAAAAAAAAAAAAAAAAAAAAAGAAGAAGAAGAAGAAGAAGAAGAAGAAGATAGCGAAGAACTTTACCAAACATGCAACTATGCAAGGTAAAACCCATTGCATTGGTTGAACAAGTGTTGGCCACTGATCAATCATGATCACCGTCTTGTCCACTCAAGTTCACCCATGCATCACTACTAAAATATACCTGGTTATTCAGGTCAAGCCTGGTTGGAAAAGAAAGAAGAGCGAAGAAAGGAACCATGTTAAAATATTTTCTTTTCTTTTCTTCTCTGTAGACACGCCACTTAGCATGGGACTCCTATTCACATTCATTTACACAAATTAGCATGAAAATCACCACTCCCTTCTTCACAGTGATTTAAAACTCAGCCTCAGCTTCAGCAGGATCAGGTCGAGTTGAGTCAGGGTGAAGTCCCCTTTTTGTAAAAAAAATTTTCATTCAGTTTTCAAATCTGTGATAGCACATAAAGCAGCTCAGTCTTTCTTCCTTCTTTCATATCTTCCCACTGTTTCAAGATTTAGGGTTTCAAATCCTTCTCCTTCTTCATTTCCCATCTCTTCCACTGTCTCTAGATTTAAGGTTTCGTTTCTTCTTCATCACCTCTCTCCCTTTCCCATTTCTGCCACTACAACTGGATTTCGAGTATCAGTCTGTCAGATCTTTTCCCTCTTCTTTCCATCTCTTACTGCATCTTACTTTATGGTATCAGTCTCTCATTACTTGCAAAAGGGAGAATGGTGGAAACGAAGAAGTCCCTGAGGTGAAGGAGATTGGAGAGATAGGTTGGTGGAGATGAAATGGGAGGCTGATTTTGCCTTGTTGGATCAGTGGAGATGAAGATGGGAAGTAGGTTTTTTCTTTTTGGATTGGTAGAGATGATTTTCTTATGAGAATTCAAGGAAAAGAGAATGGTGAGATTGCAGAGAAAACAGCAGCCACTGGAGGGGCAACATAGCAAATGCAGTCCTGATTCGGCCAAGTCCCCTTATCGAGCGACCCAGACATGTCCGGGTTCGAGTTTTGAAATACTGCTTCTTCACCCTTACATCACCTTTCACAACCAAATTATGGTGATGACACTTGACACAAATCTAATGGGCCACTCAACCTTTGAGTATCCAACAGGATGTGGAATACTTGGATTTAAGTATTCCCTCACCATTTCCATCTAACAAACAAGCAATAAATTTCCATTTAGAGGGAAATCCAAAAGAAAAGGAAAGAGAAAAAAGGGATGAGACTCTCCCTCTTCCCAAAAAAAAAAAGGAAAAAATTAACTCACTCAAAAAATGTAATATACCCATTTTAAGGGGAATTCTGCAATAAGAAAGAGAAAAAAAAACCACAAATAAGGATTCCATTAACATACAGGAAATGAAATTGACATAAAAGCATACAAACAAACCACAAAAGCTTCACAAGCCATCAAGATGCAAATGTAAGAACAAAAAACACCAATCTCATAGTCATGGACACAAAAAAGTGCAAAGACAATATCTATTAAAATAAGATTAATAGAATTAAGATATCACCTCAATGAAGGCATTCGGATTTGGACAGCTCTGTTGTTTTGATAATCTCAGAGTGCACTCTGCTGCTGTGTGACCATCTCTACTAGCAACAGCCTTAAAGAACTCCAGCAAATTCTCACGATCACTTTTAGATAGCTCAGCAGTCATGCCAACATCAAGGAAAACAACATGAGGCCGAGATTTAAAAAGCTTTTTGCGAGTAGGCTTGTTCTGAGATACTCGGACAAGAATATTCCCAGGATGCATATCTGCATGAATAAAATTGTCCACCTGAAAAGAAAATGACATGTCAGATTCTTAGAGAATAATAACACCTTAAATTAAAATCATTGTACTACATGAGCAGATAAAAAGAGCTCAAAGACAGTAAAGGTACAACCATAATGGAAATCCAGAATAAGAGCTTACACCTAATATCCCCATATATAACAGCATATGGTTTTGAGAAGAGTATATAACAGATGCATATACAGTATACAGTTTGTACAATATAAATCTTCACTTTATTGTATGGAATTTGACAATGGGCTTAACCATGAAAAAAGCCCCTTAAGCCTAAGAGACGATTGGCATTTGGTACAATAACATGTCTGTAGCCTTGGAGCATTAATATATATATAGGGAAGTACTCCTATAAGAGACACTCTCACCAACTTTATGAGAGATGGGTGGGGGCCCTCACTTCCATATCCACTCTCACCAACTTAAATGCAAGGACCCCCAACTTAAATGTGAGGGCCCCCACCCATCTCTCATAAAGTTGGTGAGAGTGTCTCTCATAGGAGCACTTCCCATATATATATATATATATCTTTTTCTCTCCTTTATCTTTACATGATGTTTTAAAAGAGCAAATGCATGTTCCAGTGCACTTCTTTGCTTACATAAATACATTCAATGATCTTGGTCCCATGTTTGCTCATTTAACATCCTTTTCATTTCCTCAATCTTTTCTATTAAAGCTTATGCATATTATTTTTGAAGAACAAAAGCATATGTTTTGATGCAATCATCACTCTTAATTTAACAAATCACAGCACTTTTGTTCTATTTCAACTCTTTTCCACTTTTTTCGTCATCATCAAAGCCTTAACCCATCGACCTGGGGCTTGGCTTTGTTAGCTCCACCCCTACACACATCCCTCTAAGGGCTGAGTTGTCTGTCACCCAACAACCTAACATGCTGCTTCTTTTCATCCCATTTGTTAGCCAAGCGTGAGTGTGGTGATTTAAAGAACAATTACATGTTCCAATTCACATTTCTCTTTACCCATATGCACCCAAGGATTTTTCATTTATTCTATGAACTTTCTATATCTTCATATTTACGTACTTCCTTTAGTTTCTTTCTATTTGTTAATTTGCACTATATAGCTGATCCACATACATATCGGTTATAGGCCAGGATGGTGCATACAGAGTCCAAACCAGAAACAAAATGCTTTTATACCGATTACTAACAAGCAAGGCTATGTATCATAGCATAGTTATCTGCCGAGTTTCAAATGGTGAGAACATAAAGTTGCTAGTCAAAAGCTGGCAATCAGAATGAAACAAACATTGTAGGAACCATACCAAAAGCATCTGTAGTAGGGCGTTAGTCCCAATGTGAGCAAGAGCACTTTTAATTCGAGCATTTCCTTCAAGCTCATCAACATAGTATGAAACACTTTCTCCTTGCTCATAAGTCTCCACCAAAACAGCAGGGTGCACAAATGGATATAAAGGCTTTGGGAAAGAAACATCCTTCCATCTGCGAAAATTATAACTGAAACGGCTCAAATGGGCAGCCTCCCTTGCAAGATCAACTTGAGACATCATAAAAACAGCAAACTGTTTCACACTTTCATCGAGTCTTAACCAATTCAATGCTGGGATGATTTTTGAAATTTTGGCTGCCAAATTAATAATTGCAAAGTCCCTCCTAATTGATTCTCCTACACCAGGGTGTCTAACCTTCACTGCAACCACCATGGGCTTGACCTTTTGACCTGGGTATCCAAATCTCAAAGAAGCTCTATGCACTTGTGCGACACTTCCAGATGCTACAGGCACCTCTTCAAATTCCTCAAAAATTTCAGAAAGTTTGCGTCCAAATGCTTTCTCAATCATCTTCTTAGTGTAGGCAAAGTTATGAACCGGTGCTTTGGTGTGAAGCTTTGCCAGCTCGGTGCAAAGATCTCTGGGGAAGAGATCCGGGCGAGTGGCTGCCCACTGACCCCATTTTATGAATGCTGGACCGGCCATTTCTAGAGATTGGTGGACCAGACGAATCCATGTTTTCCTGAACTTAACACCAAAACAGTCGGCAAATGGAGCCATTGCTATGGTGGGGGAGAACAAAATTGCCAAAAAGACCGCTCTGAATAACAAAATAAAGCTCTCTAAAAACAAAGATATTAACAAAGTAAAATAAATTTGCCCATCTTGTGCCCGGGTGTACAAAGTATTCCTTGCTGCAAAGTGTTCTGCATCTGCCCACGTCCTTTGAGTCCATGCTACCTCTCCAAGTATGAAGGCAAAAAGACTCGGCATTAGGTGTGATCTATTGAAGGCCCAGCTCACTGCAAAAGCAATCCTACTTAATGGAGGAAAAGTTGGGCCACTGCAAGAACATTTTAGGAAAAGCTTTTTCCAAGCAACTTGGGCATGTTGTGCCACCATAGAATTGCCCACCGAAACAACCGAGAAGTTCTTGGCCTTGCCACTCCTGCAGAGATTTTCCGTAAGTCTGTATACTGTAAATGGAAGATATCCTCTACTAGGAAGCTTATATTGTGAATAGAATCTGCATAGGGAAGGAGGATGTCCAGTTTTAACAAGTGCCACATGGTTCCTTGCTGAATTGCTGATTGCCTTGCTTTCTAATAAGCAATTCCTAACTCTCCTGATGTTTCCAAATGCTAAAAACCTGCACCACAGAAAATGTTGACATTTTCCTTTCAGAATAACCTACTTCTCGATCATGTATATGCACGCTGTGATATAAAAATGACACTATTCTTCAAGTAGGGGGAAAAGAAATTCAATATATTGAGACGAAAAAAGATGTTGTGATGACTCTATGGATGACATCCAGACAAGCATGTCATGTAAGATATGTGGGATGAAGGTGTGGTCCACTGTCTCCATAAAACTAAAAGAGGCATCTAACAAAAAAAAAAGCCCCACTTGACAATGCTAGCCTCTGAATCAATGGCTTTGGTTGAAGATGTAAACAAGTCAGGCAGGCTAAGAAGCTACTCAGCTCAATTGGGCTTGATGGAAGGGAAGAACATGATTCAAGCGTAAGATCCAAATCATTTTCATCAGACTCAATTTGAATCATAAATTGAAATAATATTCAAGATAATGATTTATATCTTGTACAAGAAATCAATGGCATGAATCAGACCAAAGTGCATTTTCATGTTTTGAGCCTCTAGATGTACAGATGGAGAGTCATACAAATATAGATGTTTCACCCATCTCGTGTCTAATTTTAGTACACAGTGTATAGGGCCTTTTTTTTGTCCAGTTAGCTCGTATAAGGCCATTATATAAGCACTGAAGCTTAAGTTGAAGACTATAATTGTCCAGTGGTGCCAAGTATAGATTCTCCAAGGCGGCAGCAGCAGCAGCATAAGCTGTAATTGCTCTTAAAACTAGACCATCTAAAAAGTCAAAATACGATACATATGTATGTAATTCAAGAAACTGCACAATGGGGAATGCGCGGATATGTTTGTGCATGACAATTCCCTCGGCATTCTATCTCCACAACAACACAATTTTCTGCAGTTCCAGTTTCTCTCTTTTGGACGATTTCCGCAATGAAGTGTGGTTTCTGCCTCACATTAGAGTGAGTGACCGCAGAAAAAAATGGTTTTCTAACTATTGGGTTTATATCTACTTTCAGCAAAAATTCCACAAAATCCATTTTACCTCAGAAGAAGAAAACCACAGAAAAACTCGATGAAGAACAACCAAAATCACTCTCCCTCAGTAAACCATTTTCATAATCTCAATCTCCCATGGAAAACGCTCATAGTACATGTTTTTGCATGAAGATTCCATTTACTACAATCATGGTTTCCATAGTTTGGGACCGCAAAACACTTTCCACAGTGAAAATCATTCTCCCTCATGAACCGTTTCCCATTTCCGCAGAAAATACCCCTCACAAACATAACCTAAGCAAAACTGGAAAACCGCATCACATTGATAAATCCGATCCACAATTCTCTATGTAAAAAAAATGCAAGAACAGATCAAGACACTAAAAAAAATCAGATCTTTTCAATTACAAACTGAAAAGGAGATCGGAAAACCCTAAAAAAGGCAATCGATTGAAAGGAAAATGAAGAGAGAGAGGAGATTCCAGCTGACCTTGACATCGCAATCGATCCTCGATCTGTGCTGCTAAAATGCGCCGATGAGTTCCAGCTCGCATGCTCTTTTCTTCTCCAAGTTGCAGAGAAACATCGTATGAGGGAGGCGATCCGTGTTCTTCTTCTCCTTCTTCTTGTATCGGTCCTTTCCAGGGGAGCGTTCGCAGAGAAATCCCCCCGAAAGATCGCAGCTTTGCTAGGGAGATGCAACGAGAAAGAGGAGAGAAGAAGAACAAGAACAAGAAGATCAACGCATGTGTGTGAATATATATATAGAGACACCTCGCCGACGTCTTGGAGAGGAGAGAGGCGCGGAATTGGAAAGAAACATGTTGCCTTTCCTTCTCCTGGGCTTTTTGAGCAAGTCTGACGTGGAAAAACGTGAGTGGACCCCACATGTGGCCAGGCCCCGAGAAGCATGTGGGGCCCACCCATCATCGCACGATCACCGATTAGCGGCCACCCTTCAAATTGCCACCAGATTCTTGATAAGATCGCCAAGATTGAAGGAAAAAGTTTACGAAACAATAATTGGATCTACTATGACCTATGAAGCATATCAAAATGTTTGGCCGATTAAAAAGCAACAAATGCGCACATGCACCGAATAAAAATGTTGTGTGGATGTGTGATCAAATTAAGAATGAAAAAGTTAGAAATTAACGTCATGGATAGATGATAAAATAAGATAAATTCATTTGAAATTATTGTTAAAGGGAAATTCTCAAAAACTCCCTTATCTCGAAAGGGGAGTTTCTTCCCCTATCTATTAGCTAATGATTTAAGAGAATTTATAAACTATCCAAAGTTTAAGAAGAATATTTAGGAGAGAGAATTGATTAAGTATACCATTGATGACACGTGCCATACTTTTATTGGTTAAAAGAAGGGCGTTTTTATTGTGAAAAATGCCCGGAGAGTTTTGTAGCGTAACCCATTGTTAAAACATTTGATTGATTCTTTTCTACATGAGGATGTTAAGAAGTGCAACTATTTGAGTGTTTGGCTCGGGATGTATTGAAATGGTTAAATATAATTGAGGGG
Source organism: Umbellularia californica (assembly GCA_028538565.1). Classification (NCBI taxonomy): domain Eukaryota; kingdom Viridiplantae; phylum Streptophyta; class Magnoliopsida; order Laurales; family Lauraceae; genus Umbellularia; species Umbellularia californica. Next base: position 73,568,139 of record JAPQWN010000006.1, on the reverse strand, counting down.
GTCAATCCTAATATAATTGGAACTAGGATTTTATGAAGATAATGATTCCTCATGAAGGCTGTTATTGTTGTTTGGTTTAAATGTTGACTTTGGAGAGCTATATCTCCATCTTAGATTGTTTTGATAAAAAGGTTTTAGTAGGTCTTCATAAAATTTTAGAGCTTAGCCCAATTCAGTCATGTGGGCCCCACATTGCTCACATCCACCAATCAGATGCAAAGGGGATCTGCCTTGATGAGGTCATCGCTGACATCCTAACCACTCAAGCAAAAGCGCGTAGCCAAATGTGGGCCCAATCACAAAAACATTGGATGGAATTTTTAGGCCTAGCATGATCCTACATTCAAGTCCAATTCTGACCCTTGTTAAAGTTGTAAATTCCCGGCTATAGTAGTTTTGATTATCAAAATTTCTTTTTTGTTTTTTGACTTAGTGACAAAGTTAGACACGAGTAAAGCCACCTATCATCGGTCCCAAATGGGTGAAATGGGAGTAGGAGCCTTTATCACTACGTTATCTCTAAATTCTTGATTATCAAACAATTTGCTATGACTATTGTTGAAAATATTAAGGTCATGCTTTTTTTTTTCCATAAAAATACATAGGAATTGTATCGGGATAGGAATTCACAGTGAAACATACTCTACCATAAGATTTTAAAAGTGGTGAGGGGTGAGAGTTGAAGGAAATAAGGTGGAAACTTAAATAGGATGAGTGCGAATTCAATTTCATATTATATTGATTCTATTTTTATTTGATGCTCAGTTTCAAGATTTTATCTAAGTGGTAGCGCAGTCGGCTAAAATCATGGCTTATGAATCAGAGGTTGCAACTTCAAACTCACCCTCTCTCCTTGGGGCCACTTGCTCAGTGAAAAGCCTGACTAATCCAGTGCGTGAGAGGTAGGGATTCATATGCCCCTAAGAAAAAACTTTATTCTTCATTTCTAATCACTCATGGTATAAATCTTATATATTCAATTCCTACGTGTTCAACTATAAACGTAATATAGTAATAATAGTATGATATATGTATGAGTATTTTTAAATATTATTTGGATCAGATTAAAAAAGATGGTTAAAAATTTAGCCAGAACACTAGGAAGTTACCAAAAATCCCAATACAAATGCATTCCCCATATAGTAACAAATATATTTTTTTAAATGTTTGAGGCCATAGCTTTGGAATCTGTATGTATGTATATGTGTGCTCTCAAGTTTATATTTGGAGTTATTCCCTAAAAAAACCTATATTTCTATTTTTAAGTACAAGATTCTAAATTCAGCATTTATAATCTATTATTATATGTACCAATAAAAAATCCAGTAGTTTACATGAGGCTTTATGCACTTTGAAGTTTAAGTTGTGAAAATACTTATCTTATTTTGGAGTCAATTTTTAAAATTAAGCATATCAAATGCAATTTCATATGAGTGTTAAAAAAATTTTCACAAAATAACTGTATAATAAATATTTTATTTGTACATGTGTCTAATTTGTTAATTGTATGATTTGAAAAAAAAATCTATTTATTAATTCATTGTTCTTTTTGAAATGTGAAGAGTTGGATGTATTTGTGAAAAACTTCTTAGATATAACACTTCTTGGGGTCACTTTCCTAGTAGATGGTGTCACATTTTGGCCGTGTGGGACGATTGGTGGTGGTTCCAACTTCCAGGATGTAAGGAAAGTTGGTAGATAGATGGTGCGGCCAGAGGGCTATCAACGTGGCTTGCTTTATATTGCTACTTCGTATAACTTTAGAGTCTGATATTTTGAGTGTCAAACGCAATGTTCACCTTCGCTTTTGGGCGGTCATAATTATGATTGAGCCCTCACCCTCACTATAAAACATTCGTTCTGCTGCTTCCTATCACCAGTTGAGTTTGGGATAAGTGGTAGCTCAATGGGGTGTCATGAGAAATTCCTTTTTTTTTAGTTTTTTTTTTTTTTCTCATTTTAACTAGCAGGGAGCTCGACCCTTGAGAGACACATGACGGGCATGGAAGTGGACTCTATTATATATGTTGGAAATGACTGCTTGAACATGCAATAGATAAGATTTAAGGGTCAGATATAAGTAATTGGGTGGCAACGGGACTCCCAATTAGTGAGTTGTCCGTTTAGATGAGAAATTCATGTTGGTCGTGAACCCAGGTGAGTTGATGGATCCTGCAGAATGGGGCCGTTTTGAGATTAAATGAGTTAGGTGGGTTTATAAACAAAACTGAAAAGGACGGGCATGGATCTTGACCTCCCCTCTCATTGCATATTTGAGTTGCTATTACCTCATAGTTTACGGATGATTGCGCAGTCTTCAACTAGAGTTCAACTGGTCATGGACATGGCGCGGTATGAGTGTGTGATATGGATCCCGTAGGTTTTGTATCGATCCAAGTGAATTGAACCATTCCATTGAAATTAACAAAATGTTTTGAATCGGTGTATGCCATTCACGTTCTGCTGCTGCCAGGAATCGACGGGTGTGATGAGATGCATGTGAGGCTCTTAACATCCTCTTTTTCGCTACGTTGCTTGTTCATTGTATATTGGACCCACCACTATGATGCCATAGAATCCGATCCATCCACACTTATTCAACCACCTTTGAATTGACAGTTTGTCCTAATTTAATTTTGATTCTCTATTTTCACTCTTGGTTCACCGTCAGTGATCATTAACTGGATCTGTTGATTTTCTGTTCTCATGACTATCAAGCTGCTCTCTGCATTGGAGGTATTCATTCCCATAGACCCAACATTCTCTAGCTTCCATTTCAAGATCCAAGGGATTCATGTTTCATTTTCTTCATTTAATTCCTTGGATTCATGTTTCATGCTTTGTCTGTCTAGATACTCATCAAGCCAACAAGATACCTTTTAGACCAAAATTGTGTTGCCATTGTTGAATATTACGGTTTTATTTATATATATATATATATATATATATATATATTTTTTTTGCTATCCAATGGTTCCCAACCCTTTGGGCTGGATTAATTCCACCGGGCCTAGAGGGAAGCCGGGTAAACTCTTTTGTAGCTCTAGTGTGGTAGTGCAGTTTTAAACCTACAACCTCAGAATGCAAATCGTAGTCCTAGGCCATCTGAGCTACCCCTTGGGGTTTTTTATTCATATACCTAACCACTTGTAAAATACAAAAGTGTTAGAATTCTTAGGAATTTGATTACATGAAACAAACCATTAAAATGTTAGGGGTTTTTTTTTTTTTAGGGGAAAGGTTAAGTGTGTATATTTCCAAAGTAGCTGTACGGTGGTACCATGTGCAGATAACAAAATAAAATGTGTTGATGAAGATGATTAAAGTCATCTCATTTGTCCAATCTTCTTCTAGTTGCATCATGAAAGAGGTGCTCAATTAGATTGGAAGTCTTGGTTGATGATATGATCCAACCATTAAAATGCAGCTCGGTGTTCTGTATTATAGTATATGTATGAGAAATTCAAAGAATCAAAGAATCTTCTCCTACAAGTTCTATGAAGCACACTTGGGCCTACCTTTGGCAGACGCAACCCCTTTTACATTGTAATCCTTCAATGATTAGAGCAGTCGCACGATGGTACTCCCGCAACTCGAACCCGTGACCTGGAGCTCTGAAACCGCTTGTAGGATCTTATGCACCCACTGAGCTTCCATTCCTACCAAAATCAATTGGTGATGGAAGATGCACAACTCAATGTTTAATAAGACATTCGATGTCGTGCCCGCAAGCTTATTTTTAAAGTGGTCGCAGGGAGCGGCATTGTGGCAGTGGCACGCCTATGCCCAACAACATGCCCAATTTTATGCTCATCAAAACCTTACTCATTGTTGATTGAATCTCATAGAAATCTATAGTTAAAATAGCATTAGGCTTTAATAGTCTTGAATCAAGGGCAATGATAATTTGATAGGGCTAATTTTTTCTAACCTGACCTGGCCGGCCTCCTCCAAGTGGGCCCCATAAGCTAGACCATACACGTATAGGGATAGTATGCTATCTGCACATAGGTGAATTTCCGATGATACTTTTGAAACCTCATTACCTTTTGTGACCATTAAGAGTGTACATGGATCAGATTGGTGCGGATTGGGCCAAATCCGTCACCAATCCGTTACCTACGGATTGACGGATTTGGAATCCTTCACTAATCCGTGGCTGTTAAAATCCGATCCGATCCGATCCAATTTGTAATTGACCAGATCGGATTGGATTAATCCGTTCAATCTAATATTAAAAGAAAAATCTCAAACATGTTGTAAAAAAATCACATTTTGATTCCTTAATTTTTTTTCTTATTTTAAATTTAGACATCTTAATTTATATTTAGACTTCATATATATTTTTATTTATATTTATTGTCAACGGATCGGATTGGATTGAATCCACGGATTTCGGGTGAAAGATCCGTTGCTAACGGATTACAAAATTTTCAATCCATCACTAATCCGTTTAGCTTCTGATCGTATAAAATTCCGTGGATCAGATCGGATCGGATAGAATTTACGAATCGATGGATTTTTTGTGCACTCCTGACCATTATGCATTTAGGTGGGCCCCACTGTCTGGACCGTTCTACACGAGCGGTCTAGATCTCCCTGGAAATAAATGATTCTAGGATGACTGCGTCATTGTCATCATCAAAATGGGGCCAGCAATTTGAACGACAGGTAATGCGGAAAGAAAGTTCCGACAGGTACTGGAAAAGTAAACAATGACTTGACTTTCGTTGTCTGACTTTTTAAAGAAAAAATTTAAAATAAGGTTTTAATTTTTTTACCTTATTTTAAAAACAGACATAAGTTTCCATACTATTTCAATAAATCCTCAAGCTTTTCCATCAGTTTTCAATTAAGTACATTCGATCATTTAAATATATTTTCTAACAACTTTTTCCCTTAATATTTTAAAAATACCCAAGTTACTCTTAATTTAAAGCCATAACTTGATTTTAGCAATCAATACATATAGCTGATCTCTGTGGGAACACTAGTTGTCCATGATTACTGCGAAGACGCCGATGAACGAAATGAGTAGAAAATAGAAAAAGTGAATGAGAATTTTATTTCAATAAAAAATAATTTGAGTGTTTTAAAATAAATTTGGGAAAAAATTTGTTGGATGTAAGTTATTTAAAACTTCATGAAAATTTTAGGGACTAATATGAAAAGTCTTAAAACTTATGTCCTTGTTTAAAATAAGTCAGAAACTTAAGGCCCTTTTTGAAGTTCTTCGTTTATTTAATCATTGACCTGGGGTCTTTCCGAGTCGTCTCTCCAAGTAAAATCAGCTTCCTGGAATGTGTTCTGGGATACATGGATAGGACTCTTATTGCTGGCTACCCATGAAAATCTTCCCAGAAGAAACGAAGGTGAGATCTATTTACATTTGCAGTGTCATGTTTGGATGTACCCCATATCACAATTTGGTTGGAGGATATTCCTTGCGAATTCAGATATACTTTCTTTATGATTTCACAGGACATTTTGCAATTTGGGTTTCAGCTCAAATTAAAGTTGGATGAGTTTTAATAGGATTCTCAAAGTGCCAGTTTGTATCGCAGGTATAACTCCCTTTACCTGTAAACTATGGTTCCAGTATGCTTTTCTTTTTGGATAACTTAGACTCAAAACTTACTGTATCTTGTGTAATGCTGGAAGAATGCAGAACATGATTTTCAAGTTTCAACCTTTTCCTTCTGAAATTGCTTTAAAAAAATTGTGAAAAACACTTTCACCTTAGAAGATGAAGAACAATGGAAAATGTTCATAGGTAATGGCAGAAAATCATTTTTCTTAGGAAACCATTCTCATATATCTAGTGGCATCAAACATTATAAACTGAAACTGTAAAAAATGAATTCTTGAGTTTCTACTTTCTGCAGAAGTTAAAATCACCATGGAAGTAAAATGCCGCGGAAAAAAACTTCTTGCCCTTTAAGTAACCCATTTTTTCTTTGCAATGACGTATTACTGATAATTGGAGTTGCGGGTTGCTAAAGTTAAGGATAACTTGGTTCCAGAGCAAATGAGTTCCATGATTTCAAAACAGTTTTACATGTAAACTGATGCAGGGCAATCAAGTTTCGAGGATCAAAACAGGGCTTTAGTGATGGTAGTCTAACACATCAGGCTCACATGGTCTATGTTTAGTTGATCCAAAACACTAATAAATATTAGTTTCTCTAATTACCAAGATAATTTTCACCTGAGACTTATAAATCTAGACAGTCCCTATATGTTATTGCAATACCTTCACTAGACTTTCCTGATATCAGAAATTGTCAAGAACAGCATTTGTGGCATTGTTTGGGATGGGGGCCAGGCAGTAGTTCTTGGGGTCTCAATTTCAAGGCCTGCTCAATAAATATGTTGGGCATGGGCTTGGACTGGCTTAACTCAAACCCAACTAGTGGGCCATTGAAGGTAAAGGAGGACTGGAGGAGGTTCTGTCTCCACAACATTTGAAATGACATGGAAAACAGAGGGAATTGTCTTGAGACTTTCATTTGTGTACCTCTCTTTCATGCTGGCTTTCAAATCCTAGAGATCATGACAATCAGCAAAACACCAATAAAATCTTCCTACATTTCATGCATGAGAACAAAACACCCTTAAAATTGACCAGGGATCATAAAATGACCGAGATGTATTGTATGTAACAGCAATTAAAACATACCTTTGGTGAAAGAAGAGAAGGTGTAAGAGCATGGTGGACTTCCCAGAGACATACAGGAAACTTTGGAATGACTGGGATATCCGGGCTTTTGTTCTCTGCAGTATGTGCTTGCAAATTTTTCTTATATTCTCCGCACCCCATCGAAAACGGACGTCTTCCAAATTGTTCACCTCTCTTGTTTGGTCAGCCTACTTGCTGGCTGATTGGGTAGCTGCTTTCGCCCTTGGTCTCCTCTCTGACCTAAAAGATGACTCTGATGGTCATCCCAATGGCAAGACCACAAACACTTCCAACAGAGACATCTATGCACTCTGGGCACCTATTCTTTTGTTACACCTTGGAGGTCCAGATACCATTACTGCATTCGCTCTTGAGGACAATGAGCTTTGGCCAAGGCATCTTATTGCCTTATTATTTGAGTTTGGTGCTGCTTTTTATGTCTTTGCACGAACACTACCTGATAACAGACTCCTAGTTCCGACAATCCTCATGTTTATTGCCGGACTAATAAAGTATGTCGAGCGGACTTGTTCTCTTTATCTTGCAAGCATGGCAGGTTTTCGTAATTCAATGCTTACACCCCCTGATCCCGGGCCCAACTATGCCAAGCTCATGGATGAATACACATCAAAGCTTGAGGCAGGTATTCCTGCCAAAATTGAAATGATAAAAGAACCTGAAAATCCAGATAAGGCAGAAGAAGAATTTTACACTGACAGTGGGATAGATGAAGATCTTGAGGCAGTTCTTGCTGCCCACCGATTCTTTGGGACTTTCAAGCGGATGATTGTCGACCTTATCTTCAGCTTCCATGAGAGAAATGAGAGCCGGAAGTTCTTCCTTAAAGAGTCAAGAGGCTTTAAAGAGTCAAGAGGCTACACCTACGCATTCGAAGTGATAGAGATTGAGCTCAGCTTTTTGTATCATGTGCTCTTCACAAAGGCCACCGTGGTGCACACTCACTGGGGCTACTTCTTTCGTGCTGTATGCTCTTATTCAATTCTTGGCGCCCTCTTATTCTTTCTGTTCCACAAAAAGAATGGTTTTCATGAGACCGACATTGCCATTACATATGCTTTGCTTATCGTGGCCATGACCTTGGATGTTGTAGCACTTGGCATGCTCATTTTCTCTGAATGGACTACTGTTTTTATCAAGAATTCTAGGTTCTCCTCTTGCATGACTCCCATCTTCAATAATATTAAGATCATTCAAGATGTCTCAAAACTTGTTAAATGGATCCGTACACCCAGGTGGTCCGCTACAATGCCCCAGTTCAATTTGATCGCATATTGCCTATATGATCATGAAACCATCTTCGAAAAAGTCTTCAGATTTTTCTGTGTCAAAGAAATGTTGGATGAGTGGCGATACGCTACATGCCCACCAGTCTCTGAAAAATTAAAGGAATTCCTCCACAAAGAGCTCAAGAAGAAGTCTCAAATTGCAAAGAATTCGAAGGAAACAGAACGCCTGTGCTTGTGTAGAGGTGATTGGGCTCTTGAGCAAAGGGGCTATCTTCGCGAGTTTGGTGACAGCATCAAGGTCGAGTTTGATGAAAGCCTTTTAATGTGGCACATTGCTACTGATATCTGCTATTACATGGATCAAAATAATGACAAAGTTCCCAAAATTGAGTCGGACAAACCTCGCGATTGGAGCAAGTTCATATCTGATTATTTGTTGTATCTTCTGGTCATGAGGCCTACCATGATGTCATCCATGGCAGGAATTGGGCAAATCAGGTACCTTGACACCTGTGCTGAGGCTATTAATTTCTTTATTCAGAGAGAGAATCAAAACCAAAAAACCAAACTCATTTCCAACGAGTGTGTATGGCCAATGATAAAGAAAAGGGATCCAATAAACACAGATCGCCAAACCAAAGCCTGTACCTATCTGCATGATGTTAATACAGAAGCTGCTGAGCCAAAAGCCGTGAAGGGAGATCGAAGCAAATCTGTGTTGTTTGATGCTTGTATTCTAGCTAAGCGTCTTATGAACGAACTGAACGAGGCGAGGAGATGGGAAATAATAAGTGAGGTGTGGGCAGAGATGCTAGCTTATGCTGCAAGTCACTGTAGAGGCAACGCCCATGCACAGCAACTGAGCAAAGGTGGGGAGCTTCTCACATTCATCTGGTTTCTGATGGCTCACCTTGGATTAGGAGAGCAATACCGCATAGAGTCTGGCCATGCCAGAGCCAAGCTAATAGTAAATAAATAGTTAGCCTGAAGAATATCTCTTTAAATTTAGATGTTGGAATCTGAATGTTAAAGAGTGAAGAGGATTCATCTGATGAGAGGATGGTGGAACTCTTAAATTCTGTGAAGTTATTTTGACTAATGGTGAATTTTTCAATGTACTCTTGCAATTTTTTATCTCATGTTTCACCTTTGCATTTCATTATTATTTTTCCACACTTCATTCTCAACCTAGTATCAACAGGATGACTCTTAACAGATTTCACTGCCTACTGCTGATAAAGTGGAGATATCTCAGATGATTAGGAAACTTACCTAACTCAAAATTTAGTATTAGTCCTCTCTCATGAATAAAGCTGGAACTGGTTTGGAGAAAATGAACAAGTATACATATTAATATTATATTAATTCATCAGAAGTCCCTACACAGAGAATTAATGTTCCTTGACAATGCTCACTTACTTTTACAGTTTTATGCTCCAATCCAATGCTCAGGGGAAAAAAAGTTTACAATATCTCAACTGCCAAGTACAATTTTGTAGTGTTATGTAGTCTGATTACCAAATCATTCTACTGCATCTTTTGTTAAACCATGTCTGCGTTTTCATTTTGTCTACTCAAGGCTGGTGGTGTCACGACCCGGGCCCGAGATCCGGTAACCCCGAGCCGTGAGCCCATACTTACTCCCGTAAATCCTGAATTAACCGTAGTTAAAACGAAATCCACAAGGGATAACAATCTCAATAAACCTGTCAAATACACAAATCTGCGGAAACAATTTCACTTAGCAATAGCAATTAAGATGTACATGTATACAAAATAATGTTCCTTATACATGTGTACTATCCATCATTTGCCCACAATTAGTGCATGTCCAAAAATATTGTGCAACGACCATTAATTACATCAATGACCATTAATTACAACCCAAAATGATTATACAAAAGAATAATCTCTCAAATGTTGCTCAAAATATTCACTCAAAATGTTCCGATCTCTGTTTCGCTCTCGGATACCCATGTCAAACGGTATCACGGCCATTCCATTCGTTCAGTCCTCCTGGAGGAGCCTGAGCGGTCTCCTCCGCTCCCGGCTGGGGCGCTGCCGCACCGGCAATGGCAAACGGGCCTGTAATGCCATCAATAACACTAATGAATACGACGGTTCAACAATGTATAAACAATGCTTGCAATAGCATGTTAATTCATGAGTTAGATTCATTCAATATACCAATAACAGTTCCAATCCTAGATGAGTCTAGAAAGTTCCTACATTAACAATAAGTCGACATGAAAGTCAATCATGTGGACATGTATAGAGTGGCCACTACCATAGCATTCATTTTATTACATTTACCATCTTCCCTCAAAGGAAGGATTCATTACTAGCATCTTCCCTCAAAGGAAGGATTCATTATTACCATCTTCCCTCAAAGGAAGGATTCATCTTCCAAACGGAAGGCATCGATCAATAACCATAGATACGATCGGAATTTAGTGGGACTTACTAGTGTCCGGGCCAGGGACAACTAGCATCACCACGGAGCTCCGGAACGCCCCCAAATCCATCTACTGCAGTAGGATTAGACATATGTCTCATTTATTCATTCATTGAACTCATTTAAAGTTCTAAAACAATAGCTAGGTAGTGCCAGACTCAAGGGTGAATACTTTTCAGTGAGCAATCCATCTCTGGATTCAATTCAGTTCCAAGATTCCCATAATAACAAGGGAATGGAATAATAGTGATACCAATCTCATTAGATTAGGACATAATGTTACAATAAGGAATCACTAAACAATCATGATTCCATTTAACTCTATCTTAAATCTAAATAACCATATAGGTGTAACCAACAGTTACTAAATGCACGTGTTATTCTTGATGAGCATCACATTTATGTTTGGTGTGTACATTATAGTCCCCGTAGTTAATACCCATGGAGTTTTAGACCACAATTTATCAGCTGTGAAGTTCTTCCTTCATTATCCTTAATTCTCAATAATTTCAATTTACTTCATGATTAGTCTTCGAACTAATCCAGGGAGCATTTATACTCACAAGGAGTGCTCCAACTAAAAAAAAAAAAGTCCAAAAATCCAAAATCCACTGGACTCAAATTGAGTCCCCTAATCAATCGAACCGTTAGGTCCGATCGATTGGCCAAATTTTTACTCACAATTAATGTGTTGCCCAATGACGGTCAGCTCGGCGGTTACCCGGCGGTTAGCCGCAACTCAGTTGGTGGCTAGCCGGAACCTGCTTGGCGGCTAGCCGAATTTCGACTGGCGGCTAGCCGAAATTTCGGCGGTTAGCTCACGGTTAGCTTCCCAGAAGCTGACATTTTCTGTCTCAATTTTCGGTCACCTTACGGTTACCTTGCGGCTAGCCGAAAATTCAATTTCGGCTAACCGAAATTTTAGCGGTTAGCTTTCCAGAAGCTGTCTTTTTGACAGGAATTCTGACTCGATTTCGGTCAGGTCGCGGTCACCTCACGACTAACCGAAATATGGATTTCGGCTAACCGAAATATGGCGGTTAGCTTTCCAGAAACTCGCCCATTTATGGATTCCGGCGGTTAGCTTTACGGTTAGCCTCGCGGCTAGCCGAAACCCACCCAGAATCCCATTTTTGAGCTTCAGAAGTTCTGAAACAACTTCTGAAGACTGAGTTCCCTGAACTCCAATCCTTTTCTACAATTTATAGAAGTCCAAGACAATGCATTCTCTTGAGAATGACCATTGGAACTTCAAGTTCTCTTCTCATACAATACCCATTCAATAATAATACCTCTAATATCCATTAAGCTATACATTCAATCCATAGAAATCCTACAACGGTTAACATTAATCACAAAAGATGTTTATACTTGCCTCTTGTAGTCAATGCACTCAAAGCCCTCTTTAATAGCTTAGCTTGAGCTCAAAATCCCCAAATCTCAACCCTAAATCCATAAAACATCGAAATGCACGACCCTTAAGCTATTTATGCTAGAAACCTTCCCTCACTACTCAATAGAACTTGGAAATCCTATGGAAAGAACATCTACTTACTTGTAGCTCCAAGCAAAGAGATTTTGAGTTCTCTTTCGAGCTTTACACTTCACAAATGGAGGAATGGTTGAGGAAGAAGATGAAGACGGTGCTACACTCTTCAAGAACCTCCGTGAATCTCTCCTAATCTTGCTCTCGATGAAGGAGAATGAAAGAGGAAAAAGGAAGAAGATGGAGAGGAACGAGGCTAGGGTTGATGTGGTGAAATGAGTGAATGATTCATTTCATTCTAATATAAGAGTTCACACTCCAAAACCCCCTTCTCATTATCTTTATTACATTTTGAGTCACTTGAAGCCTAACTTGGTTTATTTGAGGTCAAATGGAATCGCGCCTATTATGAAAGTTAACATACTATTCGAGACGCACACGTTGGTATCAAGAATTTCCGTATTTGACGAAATACGTGAAAATCCGTATTTACGAAAAAGTCCTTGGCCTTGCTTATTTGACTCTAAACTCACTTTTAATCCACTCAATATCACTCAAGTCCATTCCATTATGCTTAATGCATCATTTGAGAGTAATTTGTCTCTCTTTGGTTATTAATCCTCATTAACTCAATTATTCGTGCTTATTTGGCATTAATATTAATTAATTAGCCTTAATCACGATTAGTTCGGGTCAGGGTGTAACAGGTGGCATCGAGGACATGAGATTCTGTGGTCTTTGGTCTATTGAGTTTAGACTTGTTCCTTCATAGTTGATACCACCAGCTTATATCTTCTTTAATTAAGATATATTTTTTGAGGTTTTGGTAAATTACTTAAGTTTAGGCCCTTAGGTGGACCCTTAATTGTATTAAGAAAGCAGAAAGATTTAGTATCTTCTTCTGCTTCTTTGCTACATTTCTTACTTTGTAAACAACATTAACAGAATAGATATTAGCAACTCAAATTTCAGTCTACTTGTACAACAGTAACTTAATTTGTTCCCTCTTTAATGTGTGAGACCACTTTAAGTAAAATCCCAAAACTCCATGATTATGGAAAAACAAATAAGAATCCCTAATATTTTAAAAGTTCAACTGGTAGTGAAGACATCTGTGACGGATGAAGGGTACCATATCATCTAAGTTAATGCATTGTATTATTGTTTAGGCAAATTGGTGCAATATGTACAAAGATTTAGGTGCATCTTCTCCATGTCTATAATCTTATTTTCCTAATTAAAATCTTCTTTTCAGATATGACTTCTGAAGTCCATCTTAACCATTCACGCATTTCTATCATTCTAAAACACTTGACAACAAAGAAGAAAAGATCAATTTGAACCAAGTTAAAGGGAAGAAAAATTCATAGTACTTGCCAATTTTCTGCTTGTTTCAAATCTCTCTAAAAGCACTCTCACTTTACTAATCCATCATTTTTATAGGTTAATTTCTACGTAGAACAAATAGAAGTTTCCGAATGATAATTTTCAGAAGCTCTGCTCACCAGCAATGACCAAATTTATAAAATTATGGAGGATCACCTTGCGATCCAAAAAAACCAGTGTAATTAATTGTTCATCTAATTAGCAATGTGCTTAGCAATCCTACCTATTAATATTTTTCAAAATTCTCCACTTTTGACCTCTACGCTCAGTATTGAATCCCAAGAACTGTAAAAGATTGTAGCAAATGGTTCTCTTCCTGTAGGTCTAGTTGCGGAAAAACAATGAGACTGAGGAATCTGTAGACACGGTGTTAGGATTTTGAGTGTTGGCTAAATTCATAGGTTGGACAAAACTCTGGGTCTTTGAGTTGTATTTTTTATTTAGAAAAGACCTTTGAAGATAGAAGATTGGAAGAACTCAGAAGAAGAAAGCCTGAATGAATTAGAAGAAATCTGCTGGAGAAAAAGTGCTGAATTTCCGGATCATTCCAGAGAGGGGTCCGCTCGAGCGACCAGTTTGAGCGAACTGTGTGCAAACAGCCCAGTTCTGAAACAGAGGCCGGTTCGCTCGAGCAAACATGGAGACCGCTCGAGCGAACTGGGCGTGGACAGTGGGATGAAATTGGAAACTTGATATTCTGCTGGTGCTCAAACTGCTGGTTTCCATCCTAATCATCTTAGGAAACTTTAAGCACGAACCAAGGGCTATTTAAAGGGTTCAAAGGCTAGTGCAAAGAGAGACCAGACCCTCACCTCTCATAGTGCTGAGTTAGAGATTATCATTGAGAGATTTTCTTCTCTAGAGTTTTTATGAAGTTGTGCTGCCAAGTTCTGTAGAGTCAGTTCTTCTGCATCATTTGTAGAAGATTATCTTCCTGCGAGAAGATTTGAGGAGTCAAGTGCTAGTTTGGATCTGTTGCAATCAACGGTGTGAAGTCGTTGAAGCGTGAAGCGACACAAGGTAACTTCAGTCCTTTTGGGTAGGGGATATCTAGGGAAGAGATCTGAGTTTCTTGTAATTGCGAGATTCATAGTGCTTGATTTGATTCAGTTCGGATCGGTGGTTTTTCACCCGGTTAGGGTTTTCCACCTAAAATTTTGGTGTCCTTATGGTGTGTGCTAGTTTACTTTATTTCCGCTGCATATTGTTTTTCTCTGCACTCGTTGGTTGTTTGTTTGAGTAGACCAATCTAGAAATCCCAGAGACCCCTGCCATTTTTTTTTCAATTGGTATCAGAGATGGTTGCACTATCTTGTTGTGTCTGATCCTACAAGATTTCTAGAATGGTGCTCAATAGAGAAGGGACATCTACTTCCAAGCCTCCTTTGTTTGATGGTTCTAATTATGCCTATTGGAAGCAAATGATAATTGGTTTTCTTAAGTCCATTGATGATGATGTCTGGGATATTGTTGAAGATGAGTTTTCTAGACCAACATCTGTGGTTAATGGAAAAATTATTCCTAAACCTAAAGCTGAATGGTCTAAGGATGAGAAGCATAGATCCAATTGTAATAATAAGGCTGTGAATTACAAATACAATGGAGTCTTTGCTGATGAGTTTAGAAGGATTTCTACTTGCAAATCTGTAAAAGAAGCATGAGACGTCTTACAGACAGTCTATGAGGGTACAAACACGGTGAAGCAAGCAAAATTGCAAAGGTTGAATAAAGACTTTGAAACCATCGTGATGGAAGAGGATGAGACATTTGATCAATTTTATGCAAAGCTGAATTAAATTGTCAATTCTGTGTTCATTCTGGGGGAAGAAATACCAGAACACAAGATTATCAAGAAAATTTTGAGGTCTCTACCTTCCAGATTCGATTATAAAGTTGATGCTATTGAAGAAAATAAGAATCTGGATACCCTCAAGGTGAATGAACTGGTTGGAAATCTTCAGACATTCGAAGCAAACCGGTTAAATAAAGGCAAATCTAAAGAAAATGACATTGCCTTGAAAGCCATATCAGAATCAAGAAAGAAGCCTGTAAAGAAAATTGAGTCTGATTCTGAAACTGAAGCTGAAGATGATATGGCTAAGTTTTTGAAGTGTTTTCACAAATACATGAAGACAAAAAGAGCCAAGAAAAGGAATTCCAAATTTGAGAAGAAGGATTCTGCAAAAGGGACAAAGTGTTTTGAATGCCAAGGCTATGGTCACTATGTTAATGAGTGTGCCAACAAGAAAAATGCTACAAAGCAAAAGGCTCTAAACACAACTTAGGATGAAGAATCTTTTGAAGAAGAAACAGAAAATGCTAAAGATCCTGAGGATGATCCTTCTAACAATGTGAATGGTAAGTTTTTAGTATTCATGGCTAAATCTATGTCTGACAATGATACTGATGAAGATAATGAAGATGAGCTGTCGGACCAAGAAAAAAATTGGAAAGAGTTGTACCATGCCACCTATGCTGATTGTGTCAAGATGACCAAGTATGGTAACAAAATTACTATCAAGTTCAAGGCTGCTCAAGAAGAAAATTCTGCTTTGAAGAATGATTTAGAGCAAGTGCTTGAAAAGATTCATCTTTTGGAAAGTAAAAAAAAAGTGTATGGCTGAAAATTTGACTACTGATGGTCAAAAACTTGAGAAGGCTGAAAAAGAAATAGTGAATCTGAAGGAAGAGATAGTGATGTTGAAAGCTGAAAATCAAGACCTGCAAGGAAGACTGAAGATCACTTTGTCTGAATTAGAAGTCAAGCAAGCCTCTCGAAATAAGATGAACACTAGTTCGAAGATTCTTACAAACATCTTGTGTAGTCAGAAGCCTCCTTTTGACAGAAGCGGTCTCGGTTATGATCATGGTGCATCCACTTCACATGATAAAGGTAAAACAATTTTTGTTTCAAGTGTTGCACACACTGCTCCACATGCTGCACCTTCAAATAATGTGTCGAGTAGTATCAAGAAAAAGAATGTGTCATGAGCTGCACGCACATCTACTTGTCATCATTGTGGATTAAAAGGACACATTCGTCCCCATTGCAAAAAGTTGCAACGTCTACCTAAGACCAAGCAATGGCGGAAGAATTTTTCTCCACCCAAGACAACTCCAATTTGGGTTAGAAAATCTGATTTGCCTAAGGAGTTTGCTCACACTCTGCTGAAAGATCAAACTACACAAGTGTGGGTGGCTACATGTAAAAAGACCTGATCAAGGAGATCAAGCTCCCACCCCCCAGCGCTGCTACGAAGATACGTTCAGGGGAAGTTGCTATTGAGGGGGAGCTATTGATCTTAATTGACAAGAAAGCTGCAGTTTATTATCTTTAGCTTTGTCAAATTATGGACAAAAAGGGAGAGAAAGGTGCCAGATCAAGGGGGAGAACAAGAAGATCAGACTGAGTCAGAGACAATGCAGATCTATGATCTATTTTGCTGTTTTAAACTTTCAATGTATTTTGGGTTTCATTTTGGGTAGATCAAATTGTATTGTCCTAGGGAGTTTTGTCCATGAATTACCAAAGGGGGAGATTGTTAGGATTTTGAGTGTTGGCTAAATTCATGAGTTGGACAAAATTCTGGGTCTTTGAGTTGTATTTCTTATTTAGAAAAGACCTTTGAAGATAGAAGATTGGAAGGACTCAGAAGAAGAAAGCTTGAATGAATTAGAAGAAATCTGCTGGAGAAAAAGTGCAGAATTTCCCGATCATTCCAGAGAGGGGTCCGCTCGAGCGACCAGTCTATTCGCTCGAGCGAACTGTGTGCGAACAGCCCAGTTCTGAAACAGAGGCTGGTTCGCTCGAGCGAACATGGAGACCGCTCGAGCGAACTGGGCGTCGACAGTAAGATGAAATTGGAAACTTGATATTCTGATTGTGCTCAAACTGCTGGTTTCCATCCTAATTATCTTAGGAAACTTTAAGCACGAACCAAGGGCTATTTAAAGGGTTCAAAGGCTATTGCAAAGAGAGACCAGACCCTCACCTCTCATAGTGCTGAGTTAGAGATTATCATTGAGAGATTTTCTTCTCTATAGTTTTTATGAAGTTATGCTGCCAAGTTCTCTAGAGTCAGTTCTTCTGCATCATTTGTAGAAGATTATCTTCCTGCGAGAAGATTAGAGGAGTCAAGTGCTAGTTTGGATCTGTTGCAATCAACGGTGTGAAGTCGTTGAAGCGTGAAGCGACACAAGGTAACTTCAGTCATTTTGGGTAGGGGATATTTAGGGAAGAGATCTGAGTTTCTTGTAATTGCGAGATTCATAGTGCTTGATTTGATCCAGTTCGGATCGGTGGTTTTTCACCCGGTTAGGGTTTTCCACCTAAAATTTTGGTGTCTTTGTGGTGTGTGCTAGTTTACTTTATTTCCGCTGCATATTGTTTTTCTCTGCACACGTTGGTTGTTTGTTTGAGTAGACCAATCTAGAAATCCCGGAGACCTCTGCCATTTTTTTTTCACACAGAATAACAGAAATCATTCTCCCTTGGAAGCCATTTTTATTTTTCACAGAATATGCTCCATACAATCATATTATTCTGCATTTCAAATTCCCATGGACTGCATGACTCAGGAATTCTAAAATTCCATGGACACCCATATTCCATTCATCCAAATGAGTTCCATGTGTGTTTGTATATGCTAGTTGTAAATTTGGATATAACCAAGTTGTAATCTGTACAAACCTGACGAAGTTGGGCCAAGGAGGGCCTATGGGCTTATGATAGCTAATCAGGCTAAATAATCTATACTTGAGCAAACCCATGGGCTTGACAATGCAGCTGGTTCAAAGTTATAGTTGCTATCCTATATCAAACACACAGATTGTTAAGAAAGGCATGCAGCAACAAGCCAAAGGAGAAAGAGAAAAGGAAAAGTAGTTAATTTGGTTTTTCTTATACTTGCGTGATTGTAACTCTTTCATGTCTCATTTCTATATTGAACAGTTTGTTTGAGGGTACGCAATAAAATGAAGATACAAATGTTTTAACCAGCATATACTTCAATACATTTTCTGAACAGTACCAATCCAGTTCAGTGCGCATGGACCTCTCCATAGCACCTTCCTTTGGGGCCCACCTAGAGATGGTGCCGTGGGGATAACAATATCAAAGGCTCCACAGTCGATCCAAGGGTCTGGCCCAGTCCATATGAATGGGTTTGCACCCCGGGTTCAAAGGTTCGGTTTGGAGGGGCCTATAGGGTTGATGGACACTGGGAAGTGGGCAAGCGTGCAAATGGAAAAGGGGTGTGCAGTGAATAGAATATCCATGTTGGAATTCAAGAAAACTGAGCATCTATTCAGCCTGCTAACTTTTTGGGTTCACTGTAGAACGAGCATGTATTACTATAAGAAAATAATTCCCATATATGATCTTTTAAATGAAGCCATCCAGTTACAAACCATTGATTGGATACTATTCATTTCATGAAATGGGATCATGTAGACATGCCACATATAGTAAATCCTACAGAGCACATGACCTTCTAACCTCTGAAAGGTCAGATTTACTATTTGCTTTGCAATCAGGAACACAAGGAGTACACAGAAGAGGGAGAAATTACAAAAATGAGGGCCATGATTGCTACATTAATTTTGATTCTGAGTAGGTGTCTCATAACTCCTGTGCAAGTTTAAAAAAAAAAAAAACACATTCCTGTGCAAGTGGGGAGAAAAAAGTGCTTCTTCACTTTAGTGAAGTGAAATGATACAGTTCTTTGGAAAAACAAGAAAAAGAAAAGGATACAGTTCAGTTGCGACCTGGCACCCCAACTACTAAGCCAAACCACTACTACCCCAAGAGAATTTCCATGTGGGGTTTATTGAGGTCAACGTCCACTTTCATTTCAGTCATAATTGTAGTCAAACCCTCGCCCTCACCATAAAACTATTGCTATGCCATCTTATCACCAATTGATTTTGAGATAAATGATAGCTCAATGGGGGTGTAACATCCTACAAGTCGTATCAGAACCTGAGAGCTTGGGTGTTTTGAGTCACATGACATGTGTTTTGCGAGTTTCTAATGTAAGCAGCAGTCGAGCTCTAGGGTTCTTCTAAAAATCAGTTTAGTTTCTAGTGTAACTCATCTCCTGGGTCTCTTAGTTTCTGAATTGGAAAGAAGTGAAATCTCTCTTTCTCTATTGAGGAAAGTGTAAAGAGTATGTTTGGTTGTCTGTTTTGTATGATTATGATTTTTGTTGTGTGGTAGAAGAGATGAGTGGGAAAGTTTATATACAGACTGGAATTTGAAGCAGCAGAAACCTGATGGCTAGATACAAGCGGGCTGAAATTGGAATCCATGTGCTCTGGTTTGGGATGATTTCATATTGATCTTATCAATTTAAAATGACAAGTCGCCTGCATGACTGTTCTGTGATCCACACGTGGGTGATGTCTTGATACACGTGTAAATACCATGAATAAGGTCCAGCCCATGATCAATATACAGTTCCCAGTGTGTTCGGCAGTACATGGGTCCATCTCTGGAACTTTGGTGACAGTGGTACCCCTTTCCACTTGGCTAACCATGCTTGGATTTGTTTGATTGTGTAACAATAGAGATAAAAACTGCACAAACAATTCTCATATGAATCTATGGCATGTTTATTAGTGATCTCTTTTAGAAAGAATTTCATAGTTTCCACTGGAAACCATGGATGATGGTATTCGTTTTATGCCTGATAAAGCTCTAAACAATCAATACAGCTTTCTAATTTCTTTTCCTCACACTTTGTTTTAATGATTCGCATCTCCTTTAATTAAACAGTATAAGCTTATTCCTCTCATGTAATTGAATTTCTAAAAATATGTGAAACTTTTAATCTCTTTTACCCGTTTCGCCGTGAGGGATTCAAACTCATGCACTCTACTAACGCCGAGCGCCGAATTTTAATATTTTTTCAGCCTTTTCTAAGTCAATAAATTATACCAATTTCCATGGTACTACCTCAACCAATACCAGGGTTCCTGCACAAATTTGTAGGTATTCTAAATTTGAGAAAATTGAAATTTGGACCTGAAATTCCCAAGAGTGGAAGTTCTCTTTCTGATGCATGGTGAAATCTAATTTAAACACCTTTTCTAGCTCTCAAAATATGAAACTCCAACTTTTCTCCTCTTCGGAACTTGTCAAAGATAATTGCCAAAAGAACCATTCTAGAATCAGCATGAAAAGAACAACTCTAAAATATTTTGGAATCCATTTTCCCCAAATCAAACACAGAAACACAGAATTCATGACTTTTAGTGACATCAGATCTTTCAAATCCATGCCCAATATTCGCAAAATATACTTCCATTAAATAGAAATCTTGCATATTTGCCATCACAAAAGTTTTTATAAACTTGTGATAAGAAGAATTACAACTATACAAGTTGAAAGTATCATTAGACAAACAATTGATTCCATCTCTTATAGATGTCAATTGGGTCCCCAGCAGCTCAAAAACATCACTTTCCTCAACGATTCTTCAGATTGCTTGGAACTAGAAGAGGAGGATAAAGAATCAAGAGGTGTTGAAACTCTCATAGCTTGTAGAGAAGAACCCATGTTCTTCTTTGCCTGCTGATGCAGAGATCTGAGAACATAATTCCATCTGCAGACTCCTTGATCTTTCAAGGCCTCTACTGCACCAACACTGGCGGCTACGATCCATGCTCTGCTTGTAGAACTCATCTTCTTAACCTCAGAACTTTCTGGTGGTGGAATGAATGACTTGGGCTTTGTAGAGTAGATTTTGCTGGGTTTGGATTTTGGAAGACAATGAAAAGCAAACCAGGAAGTATTTATTTTTATAGGGTGGTTGTGATGCAGTAGTGCAAAAAACAACAGGCCGTTTTATTCCAAGGTGCTTGTTTTTATGAAAACAGGGATACTTCTTTCGTTCTTTCCAGGGGCTTTAAAACCATTGTTTAGTTCCCACTCATGTGAGGTGAGTCCAAGTCAAATAAATGTGGGTAAAATTGTTGCTCTTATTTGGGGTATACCTATTAAAATCTAACACAATTTACTTTAAGTTGTTTGAGATTTAAATAAGTTTGTCTCAACTGTTGCATAGGGTGAGGATCTCTTGAAATATGCTTTCAGTTTTTTTTTTTTTTTTCTAACGGAGGGTTCCACCCCTTTGAGCTGGATTATTCCCTCCGGATCCAAAGAGAAACCAGGTAAAACCCCTGTGGCCCCTAGGTGTTAGCACAAGTGGACTCAACCTTTGGTTCCTGAAGAGGGGGGAACCGGAGGTCGATACCAAGACCTCTAACTCCAGAAAAGAGATGAATCGTGGTCCTGACCACTTGGCCAACCCCTTGGGGAGAACTATAATTGTCCACGGTACATCAGTTAGTTGGATAGAGTGTTTATTATCTAATTGTCCAGGGTTTGATTCTTGACTCTACTTTCGCGTGTAAATAGGCCTCTCTTTCTATTTGGATAAGTGTTTTTTTCTGGATAGCAGACTTTAAACTTCATGACTAGTATCAGAAAAGGATTTTGAAATTCAAACCGCTCCCAATCACTACTTCCATGCATTAGCAAGAAGTTGGAGTTGAGCCTCCATTAGATTGTCCGTGTGTTGCAAAAGTGAAATTTAGCCCACCATCAATACATGGGAGTCACCATGATCAACACATTGGACACCATCAATGCAATGGTGGGATTAGAAAATTTGACTTAGAGGAGCCGTCATGTAAAAAAAATAATTCTTGGGGAGGCCAAAGTAAAACAAAAGGCATAAATATATGCAAACAGAGCCAATTGTAAGAGCACAAAACGAAGTCTTGCTCCTGCGGTATACAGTATCCGCCTACTCATTGAGAACCGTGTCGTGTTTCATGCGCCACAATCCATAGATTTTACTTCCCCTGTTTTACAAAAACAACATTCTCATATTCCATCTGCTGATATGTAACCATTTCTGTACAAGGAGGCCATCTAATTTCCAAAACCCTTGTTTGTTAATCACTTACTAGGGGTGCAAAAAAAAAAAAAAAAAAAAAAAAAAACCTGTTAAACCGATCCGGACCGATCCGAATTGGTTTTGTGGTATATCAGTTCAGTCACGGTTCGGATTTCCTTCAACCGTTAGGTTTGGTTCGGTTGATTTTTCGGTTTGAAGGTGCGGCTAAACCGCTCAAACTGAATCGAACCGAGCCAATTATATAAATATATATTTATAAAATATATAAAGAAATATGAAAAACTACTTGAAGAAGACTCGAACCCTCACTCCGTTACTTGAAGTCCAACGTCTCTCACCAATTAAACTGCCTTTTTTTGTGAAAAAAAAGTAAAATAAAAAAAAAACCAAAATAAAAAAACCGTAACCGAACCGACCCAAACCAATTCGGTTTGGCTTGGAAAAATAGAAAACTGATGGGTTTAGTTTGGTTAATGATTTGCCATCTAAACCAATCTGAACCACCCATGTGCACCTCCATCACTTACGAAAAGATATTGCTTCCTTGTTTTCTAATGTAATAGTAGAAGAGAGATGTGCAGAAGTGGTCTTGCTTGCATGTGGGAATCAAACCTTCAACACCATGAAGAATAGAAAATAGTGACAGATTCCAGCAAATCTAATCAATAAAAGCACTTTTCCAATAGTTTGTGTGTGGAGTGCTTACGTAACACCGAGGTAATCTCCTACTTCGACGCTAAACTGCCAATTAGGGGTTACTCTGGCCTGATTTATTCCAGTTCGGCAAAAGTGCCAGCTGTCGCCGAGTTGGAGTTCGATTCGGTCTGCCTACCGACCTCGTTCATTACGGGCCCTGCCCTGAGCGACTCGGTACCCATGACCGACCTCCTGTATCTCCTGATCTCGGTAATTTCCATCTCGGTCCACTTGACTGAGGTGGATGTCCGTCTCAATCTTCATTTATGAGATGAAACGGCTACATGACAAAGCTCCCCTGACAGAAGGTGGCCAAGTGCTGATAAGGGACCTTCCCTATCACTTCCACATTTATGTAAGGGGGCTGAGGGGACGTCCGATGGGACAAGTATCCTCACCTACCATCTTAGGAGTGGGCTGATGGGACAAGTATCCTCACCTACCTCCACTATGGAAACTTCTATTCTCTCCTACATATACCTGCATGGGAGCCCCATAGAAGGTAAGCAATATAGAGTCTACATCCTGTTTATTTCACCTACATCTTCTCCCTCACTTCACCCTAGTTCAGTAACTGCACTAACTCAGGCGTCGGAGTGCCTTTGGCTGACAGCAGCCTCGGGCTCTGACTGCTCTTTCTTCCCTGTTTTCAGGATCCAGGCCGTCGGTAACTTCTCCGATCAAACAGAGTTTTCCTAATCCCTTCCATTACTTAAACCAAGTCCGTATTATTTAGGCACTTACAATTGGCGCCGTCTGTGGGAAAAAAACCTTCGAACCCACGACCTGCAAAACCAATACCTTCATCCCAATAGCCATGCCTCCTAAGGCTAAGAAGGGAAAGAGCGTTGTCGGACCGTCCATGTCCGGCCAACCCGAGATATTCTTGCCTCTCATGCCGCCTCCACTGGTGACGAGCCAGGCAGGGGCATCAGGGACAAGACAGCAAAGAGATGTCAGGCGAACACCACCCAACCCTCAGTCAAAAGGAGCGGAAGGGGATCCTCCTGTCCGAAGCACAGGGTCACCTGTCACGGTGACACACTCATCATCGAGAGGTGTACCAGCATCCCCTCGAAGCGGTCCCGTAGCAGTACGGGCCCGAACGACGTCCTCCCAAGCGGAGCGTCCACGCCTGGAGGTCGTTTTCACCCAGGCACCCCGCAAGGACGTTCCTCCTCAGGAACACCCCCTGCGGGGTAGAGCTCCTGAGCAATCTCAGCCTCCGCGGTCTCAGTATGAAGACCGCATGGAAGAGGACCATTTCCATCTCGGTGACGAAGGTGACGACGACATGGCCCTGGAGGACGATGCTGAAGCCCAAGCTGAAGCAATCAAGGCCCAGAACCTCGTCATTGAGGAACAGAAGGCACAGATCCTCCAGCTCCAGCGACAGTTGGAAGTCAAGGGCGGACCCCTGCCTGAAGCCTCTCACACGCCCCCACCTCAGCGGGAAGCTCGGCGAGTCCCTGAAGGTCAGCCAGACCTAAGGGAGCAGTTAAATAAGAGACGTGCCCGAGCTCGGGAGGAAGGCTCGAGTAACACTCACGCCAGCGCCGACCAGCGTCAGTACCAGAGGCAAAAGCGGGAGGTCGGTGCAGACCCCGACATGGCCGCTTATATCGATCAGCAGATTAAGCTGGCCGTGCAGCAAAACCTGGAGCATGCCGGCCTCGCTCGAGGTCGGTTGGTTACCAGATACGCCGACATCCATGGCACCTCCCCATTTACTCGGGACATCACGGACCATCCTCTTCCTGATAAATTCAGCGTCCCACGCTTCAATCTTTATGACGGGACGTCAGACCCCGAAGCTCACCTCCGACACTTCACCCAGAAGATGTCGGTATTCAGCGGCGACGGCAACCTCGACTGCAAGGTTTTCTCCTCCAGCTTAGGTGATCTCCCGCTTCGGTGGTTCTGTGCACTTCCCGAGGGATCGGTTTCGAGCTGGCGACAGCTCCGAAACTCCTTCGTAGAGAAGTTTCAAGCACATCGGGTCATCCCAAAGACTGACGCCGACCTAATCTCTATCAAGATGAGGCCGACAGAGAATATCACTCGATTCGCCAAGAGGTTCTGGACCATCTATAGCGTAATCGAGAATTCGAATGATGAGGTAGCCGTCACAGCTTTTCAACAGGATTTGCTACCCGGAAATGAGCTTCGGAAGAAGTTGGCACGTCGCCCAGCGGATTCAGTGAAGGCACTCATGGCCCGGGTGAACCAGTATGTAGAACAAGAAGAGGACGAGCTCCGGGCTCGGGAGAGCCATAATCTATGGCCCCCACTCCAGGAGGGCCAGCCTTCCGAGGGCCGACCTTCGGACGGCCGACCTACAAGGAGGGAAAAGAGGCTCGCTAAGAGGGAGGCTGACCGAAGTCGAGAGCCATCCAGCTCGGCACCACGTTCTGCGCCCACTTCGGGAGGCAGTGCAAAGCCGAGGCCAAGTGGCGCCCCTCACAAAGCCGTAAACACCATCTTCAAAGAGCCCATTTACAAACTCCTGGGCAAAATCCAAGCCCAGCCCTTCTTCAAATGGCCTCAGCCTATGAAAGGTGACGCCGCCTCAAGGGATCAGAGCAAGTTCTGTGCCTACCACAAGGATAGAGGACACAGAACCGAGGACTGCTTCTCCTTCAAGAATCACCTTGAAAGGCTTGTGAAAGATGGGCACCTCAGAGATCATATCAAAGAGGAGGGAAGGGTAAACCAGGCCCAGCAGCACCACCTCAACGACAAGGACACCGATGGGCCTATAGGGACCATCGACGTCATCCACCTGGCTCCCGCTCCCAAAGGAAGTGATCAAGCACGTGCCGAGGCCAGGAGGGCCCAGCACGGTAAACATGTGATGGCGGCCGAGCTCGGTCCCTCTGTAAAGAAGGCCCGCATAGAGAGACCAAAGATTTGGTTCTCAGACAAAGACTTAGCCGGGGTTCAGCTACCCCACAACGATCCTCTTCTTCTGACTATGAGGTTGCACAACTTCGACGTCAAGAGGATCCTAGTGGACCCTGGGAGCTCCTCAGAAATCCTTTACTTCGACTGCTTCAAACGAATGGGTCTGAAGGAAGAGGATCTGCTCGAAGCTCGCATCCCTTTAGTGGGATTCAGCTCCAAGACGGTGTATCCCAAAGGGAAGATCTCCCTCAAGGTCGAGGTCGGAGGAGCTTCCATAACGGCAGACTTCCTGGTGGTGGATGCACAATCTCCATACAATGCCATCATGGGGAGAACCTGGCTTCATGGCATGGAGGCTGTTCCCTCGACCCATCACCAGAAGCTCAAGTTCCCTTTACAGAATAAAGACGGGAGCTTCGAAGTCGTCATAGTCCCCGGCAACCAAGACATGGCCAAAGAATGCCTCTTGGCCGTGGTCCCCGGAGAGAGACAGCCTCAGCGAGTCCACATGACCGAGCTCGAGGCTGAGCTCGATGCTGTGGGCCGAACTCCCGAGCAGAAGAGCATCGAGGACCTTACTCAGGTCGAAATCGACCCCAGCGATCCGGAAAGGTTCTTCTTGCTCGGTAGTCAACTTGCTGATGAGGAAAGGGCCAGGATGCTCGACTTCTTGTTGCAAAACAGAGAGGTCTTCGCCTGGACCCCATATGAAATGCCTGGCATCAGCCCGGAGGTCATAAGCCATACACTGAATGTGGACCCTCAGCATAAACCTGTTGCCCAAAAGATTCGAAGATCGGGTTCCCAACAGGCAGAGGCTGTGACCAAGGAGGTCAGCAAGTTACTGGAAGCTGACGCCATTAGAGAAGTCCACTACCCTGTGTGGTTAGCCAACACAGTTGTGGTCAAAAAGAAGGATGGAAGCTGGAGGGTCTGTGTAGACTTCACCGACCTGAATAAAGCCTGCCCCAAAGACAGCTTCCCTCTCCCAAAGATAGACCAGCTGATCGACGCCACTGCCGGGCATGAAAGGATGAGCTTCCTCGACGCCTACCGAGGTTACCATCAAATTCCAATGCATGAGCCCGACCAAGAGAAAACCGCGTTTATAACACCTAGGGGCACCTACTGTTACAAAGTAATGCCCTTCGGGTTAAAGAACGCTGGTGCCACTTACCAGAGGCTGGTAACCAAGATGTTTCAGGACCAGCTCGGCAGCACGGTCGAGGTATATATTGATGACATGGTCGTCAAGTCGAAACGGTCGCAGGACCACTTGACAGACCTCCATCAGACCTTCTTCATCCTCAAGCAATACGGGCTCAAGCTGAATGCTTCCAAGTGTGCATTTGGCGTCGGCTCGGGCAAGTTCCTTGGCAGCCTGGTCACTAGGCGCGGAATCGAGGCCAATCCCGATCAGATTTCGGCCATCAGAGCCCTACAGAGTCCGACCTCGACCAAACAAGTTCAGCGACTTACCGGGATGGCAGCAGCACTGAACCGCTTCATCAGTCGAGCCTCAGATAAATGCCATCCCTTCTTCCAGCTTTTGAAAAAGAGCTCCGGGTTCCAATGGACCCCGGAATGCGAAGTCGCTCTCCAGGAACTAAAGGCGTACCTTTCTTCACCTCCTCTGCTTTCAACCCCTGTTCGGGGTGAGGTTTTATACCTATATCTGGCAGTATCGGACCACGCAGTGAGCTCTGTACTCGTGCGGGAAGATGACAGGCAGCAGAAGCCCATCTACTACACAAGCAAAATTCTGCTAGACTCCGAAACGAGATACCTGCCACTAGAGAAGCTCGCATTTGCACTCGTCAGTGCATCCCGCAAGCTCTCCCACTACTTCCTGACATACTCCATAACGGTTGTGACAGAACACCCGCTCAAGTCCCTCTTTCGGAGAGCCGACTTCTCAGGAAGAGTTTCTAAATGGGCTGTCGAACTCGGGCAATATGACATCAATTATCAGCCCCGGACGGCCATTAAAGCCCAAATATTGGCAGACTTCGTTGTGGAATTCACTTCTCCTAGTTGGGCACCGAGCCCTCTCGACACCGAACTGGGGGGCAAGGAGGCGAGCACTTCGGCAGAGACCGAACAGGAGCAATCCTGGAAACATTTCCTCTCCTCTTCCTGGAAAGTCTTCGTCGATGGGTCTTCCACCTCCAAAAGGGCTGGCGCCGGCATAGTCCTTCAATCTCCAGAGGGCCTCGTCATTGAGCAGGCCCTGACCCTTAACTTCAAAGCGTCTAACAATGAAGCTGAGTATGAAGCACTAATTGCAGGGCTGGGCAGCGCAAAAATCCTGGGGGCACAACGACTGGTGATCTTCAGCGACTCACAGCTGGTGACAAACCAACTCAATGGGGATTACCAGGCCCGTGATGACAGGATGACAGCCTACCTGGCCCACACCAAGCAACTCCTATCTCAGTTCCAAAAAGCTGAAGTCAGGCAGATAGGCAGGGACTCCAACTCTCACGCCGACGCCCTTGCAAACTTGGCCTCTGCTGTCGAGGCAGGGAAAAGAAGAACTGTCGAAGTAGAAGCACTAGACAGACCAAGTATACAATTTCAAACACCTCGGCAGCTCATGTGTATTGATCTCGGCCCGAGCTGGATGGATGAACTCATCTCCTATCTCAAAAATGACCAGCTGCCCGAGGACAAGAACCAGGCCCACAAAATCAGGCTAAAAGCAGCCCGATTCTGGCTCTCTCCGGATGGCAAACTCTACAAGAAGTCCTACAATGGCCCTTACCTCCAGTGCGTACACCCGAGCAAAGTCGAGGACTTCCTTTATGAAATTCACGAAGGGATCTGCGGCAGCCACATTGGAGGTCGGTCACTGGCTTACCGAGCTATCAGTCAGGGATACTGGTGGCCTTATATGCAGAAGGACGCGCAGGTCTACGCCAGGAAATGTGAGAAGTGTCAGAAGTTCTCCCACTCTCTCCATCAGCCAGCACATGACCTAAGTCCTCTTTCTAGCCCCTGGCCCTTTGCCCAATGGGGGCTGGACCTCGTGGGACCACTCCACCGAGCTCCAGGAAACAAAAGATGGTTGTTGGTAGCTACTGATTATTTTACCAAATGGATAGAAGCTGAAGCTTTGTCCTCCATCACTGAGAAGGGTACCAAAAACTTCGTATGGAGAAACATCGTCACTAGATTCGGAGTTCCTCGAGCCTTGGTCACCGATAACGGGACCCAGTTCGACTCCAACTTCTTCAGAAGCTTTTGTCAAGATCTTGGCATCAGGAACTACTATTCTACCCCAGCATACCCCCAGAGTAATGGACAGGCTGAAATTTCGAATAAAGTGGTGCTTGACGGACTCAAAAAGAGACTAGATCGAGCCAAAGGCAGATGGGTAGAGGAACTTCCGAGTGTCCTCTGGGCGTACAGGACTACCCCAAGGCGCTCGACCTCGGCGACCCCCTTCTCCCTAGCTTATGGAATGGAAGCTGTAATTCCACTTGAGGTCGGCCTACCGACTCTCAGGTCGGAACTGTTCGACCAAGGCCAAAATGATACAAACCTCGCCACCGAGCTCGACTTGGCTGAGGAACGAAGGGATGCTGCGGCCATCCACCTCGCTTCCTACCAACGACAGTTGGCTAGAGGGTATAATCAGAGGGTCAAAGAGCGAAAGTTCTCCCCTGGAGAGTTGGTCTTGAAAAAGACCCTTCCAGCAGATAAAAGCCCTAGCGAAGGAAAACTTGCACCGAACTGGCATGGGCCATTCAAGGTGACTTCGGTAGCGGGGCAATCTGCTTACAGGCTTGAGGACATGGAAGGCAAAGAGCTACCACGTCCGTGGAATGCCACCCACCTCAAGAAATTCTATTTTTAAGATGTAATCTAAATTCGGAAGGTAATAAACAGGTTCTCTTTATAGAATATGTTTATATTCTCCAAAATTATTTCTTATGACCGAGTCATTGAGCCCGGCATATACATACAGCCCGGTTACCAGAATCAACCACTTCGGTACGGCCTTTGGGCCAGAAGTTTTTTTTTCTCTGTAAAAACCGGACTCAGCTTGGGTCACAGGACCAGGGCACCTATTACCGAGGTCAACACTGGTTATGATTGCAGGATCAAACACCGCGTCTCGGGTTACAAAAATACATTTAAGCACGGCTATGGACCGAGCTCATAGACTTGTCTTATTTCCTACTTTATTCTGGCTGTTCAGCCCAGCCAAACGCATAAAGAGAGAAAAACAAGACAAGGATATCATGTACAAAATAAATTTGAGCACAAAAAACAGGGGATTCCATTCATTTCGAGAAAAACATGTACAAAAGAGAGGTTTCACTAAACACCAAAACAAAAATTTACATGTAAATCTCCCCAAATAGGCACAAGAAAAGAAGGCAGAAGAATCATGGCAGCCGATC
This sequence comes from Umbellularia californica, assembly GCA_028538565.1. Classification (NCBI taxonomy): domain Eukaryota; kingdom Viridiplantae; phylum Streptophyta; class Magnoliopsida; order Laurales; family Lauraceae; genus Umbellularia; species Umbellularia californica. The sequence continues at coordinate 73,537,953 of JAPQWN010000006.1, read as the reverse complement.
TATGTCAATAATAGACACATCTTCGACTCCACCATCGCCAGCAGGAGCAAGAGGGGCCTCTGTAGCAACAGGCCCGAGATCAGCAGCAGCTTCGGTGGCTGGAACTTGGAGAATTTCTGAGGCCTGAGGCTCTTCATCTACGTGGTCCAGGGGTGCCTCGGAGAGCGGAGGGGCTGGTGACTCAGGTTCGGCACGGGGAAGCTTGGGCAAGCCTTGACGAATGGGGTGATCCTCGGGGACCCCCATTTCTCTCAGCACGGCCAGGCATCCCATTTCGAAGAGCTCCTCCCCCAGCGGAACGAGTTGCTCTTCATAAAGCTTTGTCGCCTGTGCCACCCCCTTCTGAAAGGAGGCCTCGAGCTCTGCTTCTCGAGAAGCCTCGAAGTCAGCCTTCTGTTTGGCTGAAGCTTCCTGCTCGGCCCTCAGCAGAGCTTCGGCCTCGGCTTTCTCCTTCTTCAGGATCTCCACTTCGGCCTTCCTCCCTTTCTTCAAGACCTCCATCTCGGCCTCCCTCTCTTTGGCCGCCTTCTCCATCTTATGCGCGGCTGCTTGGAGCTCAAAGTTTTCAGCACTCTTCTTGGTAATCGCCTCCATAGCAGCCTCGTTCTCCGCGTTCAGCTTGGCGCATGCTTCCTCGGCCCTCCTCAGCTCCTCCGAGCCCTTTTCCAGGGCTGCAGCAAGTTTCTGCCTGTCAGCCTGCAAAGATTGGATCTCGGCACGGCTCTGTTGGCATTTTTCCAGAGCCACCACAGACCTCTGCACTACCTGAACAGCAGAAACAAGTTAGAAGCGACAGACAGCATGTGTCAAAATCTATACGCAGGGTAAATGCTCACCATCAGGGCCGACGACAGGTTGGCCTGAAGCAGCGTAGGCTCTTCCATTCTCCTAAAACGTTCAACGTCCAGGGGAAGTGAGCATGCCCCAGCCAGCACGGCCGCCACTGCCGGACAGCCTTGTAAATGGTGTCCTGAGGTCAGCGGCATCCCTGGGGCTAGAAGAAAGGACGGCCTCCAGGGCTCATCCAGAGGGGCGCGAGACGCCGAGGGCAGGACAGGGTCTTGCCGGGTTGGGCCCTCTTTTTCAGGTGCCCCCGACACCCTCTCCTCCTGTCTCCCTCGGCGAACCAAAGGTCGTTCTTCAACCCGCGGCTCTTCCTCGGCCTCCTCCGTCAGACCTCTCCGGCTGGCCTTCTCCTTCCGGGCCCTGGTTTGGCGCGGCTCTTCCCCCTTCGCCCTCTTCGTCTGCCTCTCCTCCCTGACTACAGTCGAATCATCCCGGGAGGAGCCAGATGGGGGAGCCGGAGGGGCGTCCATAGAAGAAGAAGAAGAACGAGCCGACCTCGACGACGAGGATGGCCGTTTTCCAAGAAGCTTCTCCCGGAGGTTGGTGACAGGAGGATCTTGCCCCATCTCGGCACCGGGCCGATTCTCCTCAGAAGCCTCTTCCGGGTCGGTAAGGGGCGAGATCGGCCGCTCTTGCCCAAACGCCTCTGGTGCGTTGCTAGGACCGACCTCAAGAAATTCCCACCCCTGCCTTTTGTTGTAATGCCTGTATCTCGGCAAGTAGCCTATAAGACACCAGGCAGCCCGGCCTTTATGCCCCTGGTATCGCTGGACTTTGTCGAACCAACCTCCGTTCTTTCTCCAGCCGTCGAGAATGGCCGCCTGTCTCCTATCAGCAGCGCCTGTATAAAAGAACAGATTAGCGTGTGTCAGTCCGGCAGAAAGACAGCAGGTTAAAAAATTAAGCTATTTTTGAGCTCGGTGCTTTACTTGGGAGGCGCCCAGAGTGACGAGGTACCCGGTACCTCTTCTCTGCCTCGGTCTCGTCCGCACCAATCTCCCAGTTGCCGCTAACGAACAACCGATCGGTCCCGGCATGGCGCATCGAGTCCTCCAGGGCATTTACAAACGAGACCATCTTCGGTTTGCTCCGGAGGTAATAGCGGTCGTCAATCACCCCGGTGGACTTGCTAATATCATATGCCTCTTCAATATCATGGACACCGAGCTGGATGCCTAAAATCCTATTCAGTGCTACTGTACCCATGATAATCTTATAGCTATTCGGCATCAATTGGCAAGGGGCAAGATGCCACGCTGCCAGACACCGCCTGAGCAACGGGTGGACGGGAAACCTCACTCCCCCTTCCACCACCGAGACTAACGGAAAGGGCATCGCCCCATCTCGGTAGGCATCACCATCCCAGGGATTTTCTGGATCATCCAGCCTAACCCGGACGTCGTCCGGAATATCGTAGGTCGCCCTAAACCTAAACAGAGCCTCAGGGGTATCGGCCAGGCAACGGTAAACCCCTTTTCCCATGTTTCTGAGAACTAAGATGGGTGAACGAAAAGCCCTAGCTAAAGAAAGAAACTGGAGAAGAGGTGCTCAAAGGAAAGATCAGGGAGAAAAAGACTTACAGTAAACTAGACGCAGAAGGACAGAAAGATTGAGAAGATACAGAGATGATCTGCACAGAGATAATCTGAGAATCACACGGGCAGAGTCTCCCCCAGATTTTGAGCAGAAAGGTAGAGGAGGAAGAAGGAGGCACTGTTTTTATAGGGCAGCAGGGCGCCTCCTCGAGAAACCAAAAGCACGCCCTCATTACACCGCCTCAAAAGACGCACACGTCGCTTCGGTTTACGGTACCATAAACCAGATGGCGCCACGTGTCAAGATCAGGGCGGCTTCTGCAGTAAACGCCGTCAGAACAATTAATTTTCTCGGGCAGGCGCAGCGATTTTGGCGCTCCCCAGCGGACAGGCTGGCGACTGATTGATGGAGCCCATAAATGAAGTCATTATGAAGACCGTGACAACCGCAGCCAGTATAAAAAGCAGTATGCTAGTTCGGTATTCATGTAAGCTTCCACGTCTCCAGCTCCCGACCTCGTTCCAGCCCCGAGCTGACGAGCTCGGCAGCTGAGGGGCAATTGTGTGGAGTGCTTACGTAACACCGAGGTAATCTCCTACTTCGACGCTAAACTGCCAATTAGGGGTTACTCTGGCCTGATTTATTCCAGTTCGGCAAAAGTGCCAGCTGTCGCCGAGTTGGAGTTCGATTCGGTCTGCCTACCGACCTCGTTCATTACGGGCACTGCCCTGAGCGACTCGGTACCCATGACCGACCTCCTGTATCTCCTGATCTCGGTAATTTCCATCTCGGTCCACTTGACTGAGGTGGATGTCCGTCTCAATCTTCATTTATGAGATGAAACGGCTACATGACAAAGCTCCCCTGACAGAAGGTGGCCAAGTGCTGATAAGGGACCTTCCCTATCACTTCCACATTTATGTAAGGGGGCTGAGGGGACGTCCGATGGGACAAGTATCCTCACCTACCATCTTAGGAGTGGGCTGATGGGACAAGTATCCTCACCTACCTCCACTATGGAAACTTCTATTCTCTCCTACATATACCTGCATGGGAGCCCCATAGAAGGTAAGCAATATACAGTCTACATCCTGTTTATTTCACCTACATCTTCTCCCTCACTTCACCCTAGTTCAGTAACTGCACTAACTCAGGCGTCGGAGTGCCTTTGGCTGACAGCAGCCTCGGGCTCTGACTGCTCTTTCTTCCCTGTTTTCAGGATCCAGGCCGTCGGTAACTTCTCCGATCAAACAGAGTTTTCCTAATCCCTTCCATTACTTAAACCAAGTCCGTATTATTTAGGCACTTACAGTTTGGATATAAGCAAGAGCAAGATGGGTGATGAGAAAAGCATGGCCGGCTCGAGATGATTGGAGGATTCAAGTGATAATCCTAAATGAGGCATTTTCTATTTTTAATATCATTGTAAATATTTTATTTAAAATCTATTTTCTCACCTTTTGTGATGCGAATTACTAATTTAATTTTTATATTCAAAATTTGCTAATTTTCAATTGATAGTATTCATCCATCAGGGGCCCACAACTGAATAAGTCAAATAGTTGGGATAACTTCATCCATCAGGGGCCCACTACTAAATAAATTTAAGGGGCATTTGGGCGGAGGTCCCTCAACTGTGATTTTTATTGCAAGCGGTCCACAATACTTTATCGTACTGACAGCAGTCCTCTTGTAACTGAAAAGGACAAAAACGCTCTTGCACATGTCAGCAGAAGCAAAACTCAAACAAATTTATCTGAGTTTTCAAAACTCAGATAAAACTCAGATAAATTTATCAGTCTTCTAAGGCAGTCTTCTCACTGTTTAAACCATGGTTATGATCAGATATGTAGCCTGTGGACTGTGGTACTGGCCCATCCTTTCACATGTTAAAACCACTTACAGATTGACTGACTTAGGCTTTTTTGAAATTAGGACACAGGATACCTTGTGAATACAACAACCAGAACATGTTTGGTTTCTCCCATAGTTCCCTGCTCCTGCTCCTTCTTCTCCTTCTGTCTGCTGGTAGAGAAAGAAAACGCGAATCATAAATCACAACCACTGCAATAAGAAAGGAGAGATGGATGTGGGTCGTCGGATGGCACCACTTCACATAGCTATTTGTTTGAAACTCAGAAAAGTTCTTCAAAACTCAGATAAATTTATCTGAGTTCTGCCAGAAACTCAGATAAATTTGCCAAAACTCAAATAAATTTGGCAAATTTATCTGAGTTCTGCCAGAAACTCAGATAAATTTATCTGAGTTTCTGGCAGAACTTCGACAAGTTTATCTGAGTTTCTGTCCAGTTTATCAGAGATTCTGGGAAATTTATCTGAGCTCGGCGACACCAAAAGTTAGAATACGGAAAATCAGATTCTAATAAAAATCGAAATCCAAAACAAAAACACTTGATGACCACAATCCAATCGAGAAAAGAGAGGGGGGAAACAAGAAAAAGTGTAAAATGCTTTCTTTCAAATCAGTTGTAGAGAGAAAGAGAGATTTGGAAGAGACTTCAGATGAAAGAGCAAGATAAAGTAAAACTATGTCCATCTTTGAAGAAATGAAAGAGAGAGAATCGGAAGTCATGTTGGCGACGGAAGGTGCTCTGCAACGATATTCTGCAACTATGGAAAGGAATGGAAAATGGAAAATGAGAGAAGAAGGAAGGAGTTTTCTGGCACAGTTGAATGGGGCAAATTAGTCATGAAAATACATGACGTGGCATATTAGGGACCTCTCACTAAAGTATCTCCTGCTGTCTAGACTATATACATTAGAGAAAAAGTAGTTGTCCTTGATGCCTTAGAAGACCGTGCTCAAGGACTTTTGGCTAATTTACCCTAAATTTAACATGTATCAAGATGGTCAATAATCCCAACAAGTCATCAACTAATCAAGTTTATCCATGTGGTAAATAGTTATCAGTTATCCCAATTTTTGAAAAATGAATGTTAATTTGTTTGTCGAAGTTACAGACCAAGAAGATAGAAACCAGGAATCAAATGATTTCATCCATCAGTGATAAGAAGATAGAAACTAGAAATCAAATTTAACATGTCATATCACATGGCATCCTTTTTTTTTTTTTTGTTTCTATTGGAGGGTTCCCAACTCTTTGAATTGGACTAATCCCTTTGGACCCAAAGGGAAGCCGGGTAAACTCCCTTGTAACCCAGTGTGATAGTGTAATTTCGAACTTACAACCTCCGGGTGCAAACCATGGTCCTAGGCCACAATATTCTCAAAATATCATTAAAAGTTGAAAATATTGCAAGAGTGAAGCATGGCAACATAATAAGAATGAAAATGCTCAAGTAAAAAAACAAAAAAAAAATATATATATATATATATATATGAATAAAAATGATAAAAACTCGTAAAAAAAAGCCAAAAAATCTTAGTAAAAGTATGAAGTTTTTTTACTGTACTTTCTATTCATTATCTATTTATTTATCATCTACTATCTTTTAATCATATCTATCCCTAGAAAATTCCAAAAACTTGACAAATATATAAAATGCGTATATGGCTTCTGGCTTCAATGATAGGCCTCCAGCAATAGGAAGGTGTGACCAGAGTCTATAAAAAACCCTTGGATTGAAGCAATCGAAGAAGAATATAGAGGAGATTGTTTTCTTTGGATTCCAAGCAAAGCAGACGTAGGGAAAAAAAGTGCAAACCGAAGGACTTTTAGAACAGAAAAAGGGAATATTTCTTGCTTGCTGTAATTTTATGGTTTTCATTTGTTTCTTTTAATGGCAACAACTTCTCGACGGTGAAAAGTGACTTTAATGTTTTGGAATGTGAAAACATAGCAGTTGATTTTTTTCAAAATGTGAAAAGATGTTTTTGGGGAGAACACTTCTTATGGAATTTGAAAAGTTGCAAATACGGGCCTTAATTTCTTTTGGAAAAAGGATGACAGTCACTATTTTTGGGGCCTTATTTTGTGGGGGCCTAAAGCATGGGCTTTTCTTGCTTTATGGTAAAGTCGGCCCTGGTGAAATGAAAGCTAGAGACGAGAGAGTTGAGAACGTCATACATCTGATTTCTTGGGAACCCAATAAGAGGCCTATAGAATCTAGATGAAGTGTGAAAAGCACTCTTTTTTTTTTTTTCTTCTCTTAATTTTCTTTTAAAAAAAATTTCTTTTATTGACACGAGAGAAATTGTAAACTATTATAGTCTTTGAAACTAGCCTAATATAGGCCTAGGGGCTTCCATGGGGCGCTTCATTCCTTTGTTGTTGTGCTCTGCTTCACCATAGTGCTCTGTACTCTGCCACCAAACATATTCCGAATCTCGCATTGCTCTGCACCAACCTTGCATTCATAGGGCTTGTTCGACCTACTTTGATCAATCAAGGGTGTGGCCCACTGCTGTGATCAGGCTATCAGAGGCAAAATCGAAGAACCATGTCTTCTCTCCAATCTGTGATAATTTTCGCGAAGGACAGTTGATTGGAAACCTAACAATGTGAACCATCAGACCTTGATTTTCACCTTCGATCACACACTGCCCCACCCTACCCCAGGGAAAGCTGGCTTTGATACCGTTTGTTGGAGAATAATTAAGGCAATTACACACAATCAATCACAACCACAAGCAATCACACATCATACAGATTTATGTGGTTCCACAAACTTACCTACGTCCATAGGGTCATGAGTGTTCTGGTCGATTTCATTATAAAAAATTGGACGAGGATTCCAAGCCCTCTAACACTTATTAGAGTATTATCTCTCCACATATTTCAGTCTTGTTCTCACAGCCTCTCCCCTTACAAGCTCTCTGTGTTCTCCTTGCTTGCTTTCTTTACCTAACAAAGTGAGCCAAAAATAAAACCACCCAATAACACCCAGTTGGACCTTTTGAGCCAAATCTAACACCAAATTGATTCGTGTGAAAGTTTTTAATATCTTTGGCAGCTACTAATTCTAGTACTGATAAGGATTAAGTTTGGAAGTATTATCCTTCGAATCTCCAACTCATCCTCCATTTCTACCAAAAACATATCTTTCATGTGCATCTTTTTTTTTTTAATTCATAAAACCATACCAATTTCGACAAGACCTCACCCAATACCAGCCTTGATGATAAGTAAAGGGCCCACCTATAGTGCCTGCTGACTGCACCAATTTGTTGGTATTCGAAAGTTCTCCTTTTGATAAGTATTGAAAGTCATTCGGACACTATTTTGGAGTTATGAAAATCTGAAAATCCTAATCTTCTCCTGTTAAGAATCCCTCAATGATAATTGCCTAAAACCCATTATAAAATCAGCTTGAAAGGAACCCTTCTAAATTTCTCCAATCAACAGAATGGCAGAATTCACTGTTAGGAACATCAGATGCCAAAGAGGCCTTTTGTTACATCTGATGTTTCTCCTCTCCATGCCCAATCACGAAACATACTTGACTCATCAAATAGAAATCTTGAATATTTGCCAGCACAAAATTTGTTATAAACTTTTGATAAGAAAAATTACAACTATACAAGTTCAAGTATCATTAGACAAACGATTTCATTTCTTATAGTTTGTCAGTTGGGTCCCCAGCAGCTCAAAAACATCACTTTCCTCAACGATTCTTCAGATTGCTTGGAAGAGGAGGACAAAGAATCAAGAGGTGATGAAACTCTTATAGCTTGTAGAGAAGAACCCATGTTCTTCTTTGCCTGCTGATGCAGAGATCTGAGAACATAATTCCATCTGCAGACTCCTTGATCTTTCAAAGCCTCTACTGCTCCAACGCTGGCGGCCACGATCCATGCTCTGCTTGTCGAACTCATCTTCTTAATCTTAGAACTTTCTGGTGGTGGAATGAATGAATTGGGTTTTGTAAAGTAGCTTTTGTTGGGTTTGGATTTTGGAAGACGATGGAAGGCAAATGAAAGAGTACTTATTTTTATAGGGTGGTTGTGATGCAGTGGTTCACAAAACAACAGGCGCTTTTATTCCATGGTTCCTGTTTATGAAAGCAGGGATACTTCTTTCCAACTTTCCATTGGCGTCAAAACCACTGTTTTGTTCTCACTCGTGTGAGTGAGTCCGGTTCCGTAATGTGGGGAAATTCTGATGATGCTATTTTGTGCGGGGTATACCTATTAAAATCTAACATTTTCACAAACCTGGTGAAAGTTCGCAAATTTACTAGAATGGATGCTATTTTAATAACCAATGCATAGAAGAAGTAATCAACCAAATAAGATAGAATTAGCATACACACACACACACACACACACACACACCAAGCAATCACTATAAAAAGGCATACACAAATTTAATGTGGAAATCATTTTCGGAAGAAAAACCATGATCTGAAAAATCAATTACTATTGAACGGTTACAAGATATACTCACATCTCCTTTATTCCAGTTAGTACGTCGACTTAAGGACTGTAGTTGTTCTTTCATAATTCCTCGCGGCCACGACTATTCGCCGCGCATAGCTCCCCATACTTGATCCTCCTTCAACACCTTGAGACCAAGATGCACACACCTTCTACAAAGAAGTAGAAACACTTAACCTTCTAGAGCAAAAAGCTTCAACCCAACCTCTCAATTGATTGCTCTAGAGAAAAATTCTCTCTCCCTCTCTCTAAGATCTCTCTTGCTCGGAATAATGAGAGAGGTAATTCATGCTTTTGGGTTGATAGAAACACCTAATATATAGCCTCAAATCCGTGCAGAAGACTCCTAGTAAAAATACAAGCAGAATATGAAGTCGTTTCAAACTCTAATCAAGAGTTTGGATCCAACTAGGCGATGTCCGCCTCGCTTGCTACAACGAGTCCTGTCTCTGGCCCTTGGCCTAGCTGTGTCTTGCTAGATTTTGGGTTGCACGCTACAGAAATCTCAGTCTTCACTTCAATCTTCGCTTCAGTTCTTCCGGCGGCTCAACTACAATCAATTCTAAAAGAAATAGAAAATTACAACTCAAATGGACTCACAGTTTTGTCCAGCCCATGAATTAGCTAACCACAATAAAATCCTTAACAATCCCCCTTTGGCAATTAATGGGCAAAACTCCTAAAAGAAAAACGCAAAATACATTGAATTCTCAACACAATTTTTTTCTCCATCTTAGCACTTGTAGATCTTGCACTATCTAGAAAAACTAGATCTTGCATTGTCTAAAAAAAGTCCACCTAGCTTCATTCTTCTTCCCCCTTTTGTCCATAATCAATAAACTAGAATCAGCAAACAACTTGTCAATCTGGATCCATTGATTTCCCCTCAAGTTTGACTCCCCTTCAACATGATCTTCGTATGAGCACTAGGGTGGGGGCTTGATTTTGCAGATCAGGGGTGATGAATCTTTGGTACGCACACTTGCATATTTAGGCATTTCAGCAAAGTGTATACCAATATAGAAGGTAGGTATTATTTCTTTACCCAAACAGCTTTGGATTTCCTTTTAAGCTCAGTTTTATGCTTTTTTCATTGCGCTTGATTAGGTAAATGATTGTTAGCCCCAAGTGCAAGGCCACGATTGTAGTAATAACTCGGTGAAGTCCGAGGTCGATCCACAGGGAGTAATTAATCGCATAAAACCTGTCCTACTGAAAAACTAATCTAGCCTATCAAAAATCTATATAAATAAATCTCTACGAAACTGAAATTGAAATATTATTACAAATCCAAATTAAAAATTACAATCCCAAATAAAAATTCCTAATCTAAAAATCATAGTCTAAAGACTGTAAAAACATAAAAGACATCAAACCACCAATTGCATAAAAGTAAATAAATCATGCATTAAAATAAAAATTCATTAATAATATCATTCATAAAGAAGGATAAAAAGAATTCTAAATATTTTTATTATGGGAAATCACAACATTATATTGAAAAAATTAATAAAAGACTGCAAAAACACCGCACCAAGTGCGTATTGTTACTACCCACAAACACGCGATGCCGATCCAAGGTGGGACACCTTGACCTCACTAATTGCATCTTTAAATTAAATTGAACCAATAAACTAGTAATTTCCTAACATTAATCAAAACTAAAAATAAATAAATCTTTCCCTACCCTAGATCGAACACATCAAGAAAATAGGACTTGCGTATAATCCTATTTTCAAGTCTTCAATCCCTCACCAATGGAAAAGTAGATGGCTGGTTGATGATGGATCGACAGAGCAACAGCAGTGGCGCGATGGTGTAGAAATCCAAGTGGTGGTAGCCTTAGGGAAGGCCTTGGATGAGGTAGTAATGGAAGAAGAGAGAGAGATGGAGGAAAAAATTGGAAAAAAGGAAGTGGAAAGAGGTTGCTGGTCGTCCAAGAGAGAGGGGGATGTGATTGCACGTGAGTCCCTTTTTTTGGCTCCTTTATGTATTTTTGATTACTTGGGTTGCAAGGTTTTTGGTTTGGGTAAGGATTAGTAGTGTGGGGTCCAAGTTGGATTAGGATTAAGAGGGTTTTTGGGAGAGTTTCAAGTGATTTTCCAGCTTCTTATCTTCTTGAATTTCTTGGCACACTATCCTACTAAAGGTAGGATTTTTTCATATCTCATGCAACTTCCTCTCTTGGGCCCACTTTAGATTTAATTCAAAATTTGAAACCATATGAGGAGCTCCCTTTTTTGTAGACATATGATATCTTGGATTGTCTTGGACGTGCAAAAATCTTGGGATGGAGTAGTTGGACGTGCAACACTTTGGTTGCAAATTTCAAATCTTTGAGGCCTATCTTTTAGGAGATCTTAGTGCTAAAAATCTTGCACTCTTTTGATTTGGTTTCCAACTTGGATTACTTTGGCTAACAAGAGTCTTGTAAATCTCCTTGCATGGTCCCCACCTTGGTTTGAATATTTCCAAGAGATTTGAACGTCTTAATTTTATTCCCAACTTGCAATGGAGGTGGACCCATGTGTAGCTTCAACCTTGGTTTTCCCTCTTTAGTTCTTTATTTTATTTATCTCTTCCGCGGGTCCCAATTTTTGAAATTCCATAGAAAAATAAAAACAAATGTTAAAGAATAATATATTCATAAAGGGAAGGAATTATGCTAGATGTGGGCCCAATTCACACTAAATAGATGCATAAAATGTCACAATTTTATCAAATCTTCAATTAAATCAATGGCGCAACTAAAATTCATCATTTTATTTGTGAATAAAAAGTTATGAGAAATTTATGACCTCCAATGCAAGAAATAGAGAAATTCATGATTTTATGTGAAAATGAAATTTTGGATGAATTTTGATTGGGATTTAGACTTTGATGCCCATAAACATAAAATCATGATTTTTTATTAAAATGGTCCATAATTTGATGATTAAGTCCTTAATTAATCCTAAATTGATGATGAAATTATGTATTTTTAAGGACTTATCAGTAAACTTCGTAGTTTTTTGCAATGGGGTTGAATGTGTCCTTTAACTCCACAGTGATGATAAGCGAGAATTCGTTTAGGATGTAACACGTTCTTCTTCTTTGAAGCTCTATGTGTAACACTAACAACACAATTAATAACAACTAAATTTTTCACAAAATAGTTTGTACCTTTGGCAGTATATGTGGATGCTCTGTCAGCTAGCTAATGCCATGCTTGTCAGTGTGTGACTTTTGATTGCACAAGATGTCATCAAGCTTTTTCGATCCGGTGTTCATCTTGTTCAATAAAGTTTTAACAGTATCCAACTTAGATAAACCATATTGACTCTTTCACTCAAATCAGAATCCTTCGCTTTCAAAGTCTTCATATTAGAATCAAGTAAGTCACACTTTTGTGATTCTGCAGTTAGCTTGTTAGCCATTCTGTTTTTTTTATCTTTCAATTCTTGTACTTTTGCAAGTGCTTATGCACGTTCAGTTTTCAAGGAGGAATTCTTCTCTTCGGACGCTTTCCATTTGATAGCTAAGTTTTCATTCACCTTATCCATTTTCATGGTCTTCTTGAAAACTATCTCATATTTTGTTTCCAAATCAAGTTGTTCCTCATTATCATCAGAAGAAACATGTGAAGTAGTAGAACCAGAAGTTGCCATGAATGCTATGAATTCCTCTTTGATAGCGTCAAGCTTTACAGACTTTGATTTTTTTCTCCTTATTATTCCAAGTCAAATAAGAAGCCCTTTTCTTTGATTTCCTACGAGCACAATCACTAGCAATGTGTCCATAACCTTGACACTCATAGCACTAAATCTCTTAGAAGCAAAACCAAAGAACCACGTCTTATCTACAATCTGTGATAATCTTGGCGAAGGACAGTTGATCGCAAACCCAACGATGTGAACCGTCAAACCTCAATTTCCGCTTTCGATCGCAGATTGCCCCCCTACCCTAAGGAAAGCTAGTTTTGATACCATTTGTCGGAGAATAATTAGGGCAATCATGTACAATCAATCACAACCACAAGCAATCATACAGCACATAGATTTATGTGGTTCCACAAACTTGTCTATGTCCATACAACTGTGAGCATTATGCTCGATTTCACTATAAAAAATTAGAAAAGGATTCCAAATCCTCTAACACTTAATTAAAGTATTATCTGTTCACATATTTCAATCTTGCTCTCACAGCCTCTCCCCTTACGTGCTCTCTTTGTTCTCTTTGCTTCCTTTCTTTATCTAACAAAGTGAGCCAAAAATAAAACCACGTACCCAATAACACCCAGCTGACCTTTTGAGCAAAATCTAACACCAAGTTGATTCGTGTGAAAATTTTTAATATCTTTGGCAGCTACTAATTTCTCATACAAGTATTGACAAGGATTAAGTTTGGAAGTATTATCCTGCGAATCTCCAACTCATCCTCCATTTCTACCAAAAACTCATCCTCCATGTGCATCTTTTTTTTAATTCATAAAACCGTACCAATTTCGACAAGACCTCACCCAATACCAGCCTTGATGATAAGTAAAGGGACCACCTATAGTGCTCGCTAGCTGCACAAATTTGTTGGTATTCTAACCACAGTGTGCAAGTTCTCTTTTTGATGAGCATTGAAATTCATTTGGCCAATATTTTGGAGTTATGAAAAATCCTAGTCTTCTCCTGATAAGAATCCCTCAATGATAATTGCCAAAAAAACCATGATAAAATCAGCTTGAAAGGAACCTTTCTAAATTTCTCCAATCAACAGAATTACAGAATTCACTGTTAGGAACATCAGATACCAAAGAGGCCTTTTGTTACATCTGATGTTTCTCCTCTCCATGCCCTATCACGAAACATACTTGACTCATCAAATAGAAATCTTGCATATTTGCCATCACAAAATTTGTTATAAACTTGTGATAAGAAAAATCTCAACTATACAAATTGAATTATCATTAGACATATAGTTTTTCAGTTGGGTCCCCAGCAGCTCAAAAACATCACTTTCCTCAACGATTCTTCAGATTGCTTGGAAGAGGAGGATAAAGAATCAAGAGGTGATGAAACTCTTATAGCTTGTAGAGAAGAACCCATGTTCTTCTTTGCCTGTTGATGCAGAGATCTGAGAACATAATTCCATCTGCAGACTCCTTGATCTTTCAAAGCCTCTACTGCTCCAACACTGGCGGCCACGATCCATGCTCTGCTTGTCGAACTCATCTTCTCAACCTTACAACTTTCTGGTGATGGAATGAATGAATTGGGTTTTGTAAAGTAGCTTTTGTTGGGTTTGGATTTTGAAAGACGATGGAAGGCAAATGAAAGAGTACTAATTTTTTTAGGGTGGTTGTGATGCAGTAGTGCACAAAACAACAGGCGCATTTATCCCAAGGTGCCTGTTTTATGAAAACAGGGATACTTCTTTCCAACATTCCAGTGGCTTATAAAACCATTGTTTAGTTCTCACTCGTGTGAGGTGAGTCCAGATCTCTTTTAAATGTGGGGAAAATCTGGTCCTCTTTCGTGGGGGCATACCTATTAAAATCTATTACTTCACTTTAAGTCGTTTGCTATTTAAATAAGTTTGTCTCTGTTGTTACATAGGATGAGTAGCTCTTGAAATATGCTTTTATTTCAGTGACATTATATAAAGTGATGTAGAGAATCAGGTGTTCCCCTAGTTGGTTGGATAGCACATTTCTTATCTAATTGTTTAGGGTTTAATTTTTGACTACTTCCATGTGCAAGTAGGCTTTGCCTTCTATTTGTGTAGGTGTTCGTTGTATTGAGCAGGTTTTAAAAGACACAGCTTATAAGTCTATAGTGGTCAAATTTCTAAATTACAAACCACTCCCAATCACTACTTCCGATTATTAGCATGAATTAGGGCCGGCTCTAGCATGAGGCCAATAAAGCCTTTGCTTTAGGCCCAAAAAAAGGCCCCATAATAGCTAGCATCTTTTGAAATTCCAAATAATCAAATTTGTCAACTACCATCTCTTTTTTTTCTCCCCAAAATATAAGGTCCTATAATAATTCTCTCTTAAGAAGATACAACCAAGATTTTCATGGGGGCCTTAAGGTGTCATTTATGGCCTATTATATTTCCAAATCTGCCTCTTACATTACTATGGCTATGAGTACAATTGATTTTAGCACACCATTATATTTCTAGCAGTACATGTGTATCAAATCTCAACCATACATTCACTCACGAATTTGCTTTACAAGAAAAATAAATTTTAAATAAAACATTTATAATAATATCAAACTATAGAAAATGCCTTATTTAGGATTGTCGCTTTAGACCTCGAATTGTCTCGAGCCCGCCTAACATGAAATTTGGGCTGAGCCTCCATTAGATTGTCTTCCTGTTGCATCAGTGAAATTTATCTCACCATCAAATAAATGGGAGTACACCATGCTAACACAAGGGACGCCATCAATAAAATGGTGGAATCAGGAAATTTGGCTTGGGTTGCCATCATGTAAAAAAAATAAAAAATTATTGGACATGCCAAAGTAAAACAAAAGGCATAAATTTATGCAAACAGAGCCAACTGCAAGAGCACAAAATGAGTTCTTGCTCCTGCGGTATAGAATATCGGCCTACTCGATGAGAAACGTGTCGTGTTTCATGGACCACAATCCATGGATTTTACTCCCCACTGTTTTACAAAAACAGCATTCTCAGTTTCCATCAACTTAAATGTAACCATTTCTGTACGAGGAGACCATCTAACTTCTAAAACCATTGTTTGTTCATCACTTGCAAAGAGATATTGCTGCCTTGTTTTGTCATGTAATAGTAACAAAAAGTCTAAATGGACAAACTTTTTGGCATGAATTTGTGACAAACTCCCATGTGGCACAATCTTAGAGGTGCAACTTTTGAGAGAGGGGGAAAAAGCACCTCTAGGATTGTGCCACATGGGAGTTTGTCACAAATTCATGCCAAAAAGTTTGTCCATGTAGAAGGATTTGTAATAGTAATAGAGAGAATGTGCAGCAGTGGCCTTGCTAGAAGGTGGGAATGAACCTTCAACACCATGAAAAAATAGAATAGTTTTGTAGATTCCAGCAAATCTAATCAAGAAAAGCGGTTTTCCAATAATTTGGATATAAGAAAGAGGAACATGGGTGATGAGAAGCTGAGAAACTCATGCATCTGATTTTTTGGGGACCCAAGCAGAGGCCTGCAGATGAAGTGTGAAAAACATAACTTTTTTTTTTCTTCTCTCTTTTCTTGATTTTCTTTTAAATGATTTTTTTTTACATGATAAGTGCTGTGATCTATGGCCTACGAGAAGAGATTAATCACGTAGAAGAGAACACATAAATTGACGTGGTTCGGCTTTTGTCCTACATCCACGGGGAGGACGGGAGAAATCACTATGCAATCAGAAGAGATTGTACATCCTAGAGACTCTTAGTCTCTATTTATAATATCAGCCCCAAAACCCTGTTACACTCAAACACTACATCTTAATCACAGTAGACCTACTATAATAGACTTACTTCTAATCACAATAGAACATAGGCAATCCCGGGACCCGGTTTACCAGATTCAATACTTCTATTGAGCCATACAACCTAACAATAGGAATTGTGAACTATCCTAGTTCGAAAACTAGCCCAATATAAGCGCTGCGGTCATAACTGGAGTGCTCCATTCCTTCGCTTTGCTTTACTTCACCATCATAGTGCTCTGCTCGAGTGCTCTATGCTTTGCCACCAGACATGTTACAATTGTGCTCTACTGCTGTTAGGGGTCGATCCGTGACACTCTGAAGTGAGCTGGATGCACTCTACGGTGAGCTGGGATGCCCTTCTAAAGAGAATTAATTGAATGTGATGACTCACGAGTAGTCTGGTTAGTTAGATGGAAACCAAAATATCCATCAAATTTGGATTAAGATTCCAATTTTCTAAGAAAAATTCATTTTGCACCCCTCCATATCGCCCACCATAATGCCGAAATCTTAGCTTTAAAGTAAATTAAGATTACTAAGATAAGGATAGGATGTCAAGACGAATCACTAATCATTCCACCATTATTAACAAACAACTCCGTCAAACTTACAAAGTAACATTAAGTGTTTTACTAGCGTTTCTCCCAAATACTCACAAATAGGACATAACACATTAACGCTTGGTGCTGGTATCTAAGAATTAAGAAGGCATTTGACTGGGATAACTTCATTTTTTTTAAGGCATTTCAATCCAACTAAGAAAATTCTTTAGGGCATATTTGACACTTAACTGGTTAAAAGTGAAGTAAGTGAATCCAGACAAGAAATGACAAGGGGTCATATAAAAAATACACAATTTCAGAATTTCCTCGAAATATTCTCTTTTGATTTGATGCTTTACCTCACCATATTTCGATTCACCGTGAATCCATACAGGACCCAAGAGGCAACTTCCAAAATGACTTTCATTTAAAGGACATGAGAAATCGCCCACTGTAGTGGGCGTCCACGCCCTCCTATCTTCACTAACTTTTGGGAAATACGACTTTCAAGGATATTTCTATGTCACGACCCGGGCCCGAGTGTGGGATAATCGGGGCCTAACCCGAATCGCTATGTTATCATACTTACTCCCGTAAATCTCGAATTAACCGAAGTTAAGACGAAGACTCACAAGGGATCTATCATACGTACCTGTCAAATGTAAAATTTATGGAAATACATATATATATTGACAACAATTGACTTCACATTACAAGTAAAGTTCACATATACAAAATATAATCCAATGAAATCCACCACTGCATAATCAACATACAATGCAGGGGATATCTAATTACATCTCAAAATGATATACAAAAGTCTCTATCAAATAATCCCCAAAATAATCTCAAAACATTTAAAATCAACGCCCTCCGAACTATGCCCATTCGATCAATCCTCCTGGAGGAATCGGATTGGCTTCCTCCGCATACGGCGCGGCCGCTGCAAGGCCGGGAGGGGCAACTGGGCCTGTAATGCCATCAATAACACTATGAACACGACGGTTCAACAATGTATAAACACATTTATGATAACTCATGCTAGACTTTTCCATTGTCAATATAACAACTCTAGACAATTAAATCTAGGTTAATGCAATGTCCTGTACAGTGCAGCCAATTGATAATCAGTGACTAAATTTACAAATACGATAGTGTTACTATGATTCAGTTCAGTGTCTTCCCAAAGGAAGCATTAGTCAATTCACTTCATTCATTTCATGTCATTCGGATTACATTGAGCATTTATTAGATGGCTTATGGGACCCTTTAGTCCAATATCATTTTTCATTCAATCCGTATTTCATTACATGGCTTATACATGGCTTTTCATTGACTTTTCAGTCTATATGTGTGGGATCTACCAGTGTCTTGATCAGAGATCACTGGCATCACCACGGAGCTCCGGAACACCCCATCCATCTGCTGCAGCAGGATTATTCATTATTCATTGCATTTATTCATTATTCAATGGTTCATTATATTTATTCATTGTTCAGTGGTTCATTGTATGCAGTCATTATAGACTTAAGGGAATTAGAGGAATCATTAGTCATTTACGGTCCTACTTGTCTCTATCTCAAATTTAGACAATTTCTAGGTGTAATCATTAGTTACTAAATGCACGTGTTATTTTCGATGGACATCACATTTGCATTTAATATGTGCATTTAGTCCCCAAAAATTTTCACCCTCAATATCAAAATCCACTGGCCAGTATCAGGTTCGCTCGAGCGGATCCAAGTTCGCTCAAGCGGACCCAAACAGAACGTAGTTCGCTCGAGCGCACTTCCAATTCGCTCGAGCGGACATTTACAAACGACATTCGTATCAGACAGAACCTTCGTCGCACGAGCGCACATAAGAATGTTCACTTGTGCGGACACTTTTCGCATAAGACAGTAACTAGTCCGCTTGAGCGGACTGGGAGTCCGCTCGAGCGAACTGTCCAGAACTCCATTTCTGGAACTCCGAACATTCACTCTTCTTCTTCCATTTCCAACTACCACCTGCAAACACATTTAAGGATCTCCTATCCTCTCCTCATTCATCATTTAAACACAAAATAGCACTTCTATTCCATCATTAAAACACCATTAAATCCATAGAACTCAAACAAATCCATAAAATCTTATTTCTACAACAAAGAGGGTTTGAAAACCCACTCTTGCAAATCATAGCTCAATAAAACTTGTAGACTAGCATTTTGAATCATAAATGAGCATTTATACTTGCCTTTAAAATCTATTAGCAAGAAATCCCTTGATAGCTTGCCTTTGAAATGAGAAATCCCCAAATCCAAACCCTAATCTCCATGAAAACACAAAAACACTACTCTATAAGCTATTCGTGCTAGAATCCATGTCTAACCACCCATTACAACTTGGAAACTCACTAAAAATGACTATCTACTTACTTGTAGTTCTAAGGAAAGGAATCATTGAGCTTTTCTCCCAAGTTCCAAACTCTCCAATTGAGGAAGATAGATGGGGAAGGAGATGAGGAAGATGAACTCCTACAAACTTGCTTGAAACACTCCAATCTCTCACTCTCTCTTGATGAAGAAGGATGGAAGGAGAAATGGGGGTGCCTAGGGTTTCCTCTACAATGCAAAGGAGTAAAATGACTCAAGGAGGGTTCATTTCATTAACATAAGCCCTCTTTTGCATTTAAGTCCATTCCACTAAGGTTATTTGTATTTCGAGTCAAACGAAGAACCACTTGACGAAATCCTCGTCAAACGACTTCGAGCCAATTATGAAAGTTAACGTACTCGTCGAAATACACGCGTTGATATTAAGAATTTCCGTATACGACAAAATACGTATAAATCCGTATTTACGAAAAAGTTCTTATTCCCTTAGTTTAGACTTAAAACTCATTCAATCCACTTAATCTCTTCATTATCACTTCATTAAGTTCATTTGAGACTAATCTCATTGAGTTGGGTCATTAACTATCATTAGTCTAATTTGACTTGATTAATTGGCATTAATTGTAATTAATTAGAGTTAATCTTGATTAACTCGGGGCGGGGTCTTACATTCTACGAACTCGCTGTTTACCTCTCAAAATTTTCCCATGTTTAATTTTCGATGACGGTTCATGAGATTGTGCACTCCAAGTCCGAATTAGACATAGGCTTTCAACGCTCACCCTCAAAGGAAATCCAATTACAATTCCATAGAGAAATCCACAATCCACCTAATCTTTTCCTCTTGTTAACTTTTCAAAGATAGTTGCCAAAAGAACCATTCTAGAATCAGCTTGAAAAGAACAACTCTCATATGTTTTGACATCCATTTTCACAAAATTTAACACAGAATGAACGAATTCACTATTGGTAATATCAGATACCAAAGAGGTCCTTGTAAACACCAGATCTTTCATTTACGCATGGGCCCAATAGTGAAATATACTTGCATCACCAAACAAGAAATCTTGCACATCAGTCATCACAAAATTTGTTATAAACTTGTGATAAAAATGTTACAACTATACAAGTTGAAAGTATCATTAGACAAACTACTCCATCTCTTATAGATGTCAATTGGGTCCCCAGCAGCTCAAAAACATCACTTTCCTAAACGATTCTTCAGATTGCTTGGAAGAGGAGGATAAAGAATCAAGAGGTGTTGAGATTCTCATAGCTTGTAGAGAAGAACCCATGTTCTTCTTTGCCTGTTGATGCAGAGATCTGAGAACATAATTCCATCTGCAGATTCCTTGATCTTTCAAGGCCTCTACTGCTCCAACACTGGCAGCCACGATCCATGCTCTGCTCGTTGAACTCATCTTCTTCACCTTAGAACTCTCTGGTGATGGAATGAATGAATTGGGTTTTGTAGAGTAGATTTTGTTGGGTTGGGATTTTGGAATATGATGAAAAGCAAAAGAGAGAGCGCTTAGATTTATATGGTGTCGTCTGGCAGAGAAAAAGCCAAAACTACAGGCTGTTTTATTCCAAGGTGCTTGTTTTATGAAAACAGGGATACTTCTTTCCTGCTTTCCAGGGGCTTTAAAACCACTGTTTTAGTTCTCATCACTCATGTGAGTTCAGTTAAATCTGGGAAAAATCTGGTGATGCTCTTTTGTGGGGCCTATCTATTAAAACGCAGCATTTTATTTCAAAGCTGTTAGGATTTTAATTAGCTCCTCAGGATTGGAGCCAAGTAGAGTTGAGAGTGTAACATAAGTTGCAATGAGCAATTTACCAAAAGCAACAGAAGTTACAATGTGGAGTGTGGAACTCAATGTGGGGGCCATCTATTAAAATCCAATCATTCAAAATAGATGATTTTCACTTCAATGGGGTGCCATGAAATTTTACACTAATAAGAGTTGATCTCGTTATAAAATTGAGCAAATGATATTTTTTAATCAAACGCTCAATCATAAGGTGGGAGTGGGGATTAACTCTTATCGAAGGAGAAATCATGAAGAACGTATTGTAAGTGAGGGCATATTTTTTAGAACGACTAAGATATTTAATAGATGAGCCCCACTGAATACTCAGACCCTTCAGAAGAAGTAAGAGTGCGATACTCAAGTGTCTACACTTGCACTATTCACCTTATAATGACTTGGTGATTAATGTCACCCTCTCAATAATCCATGCCTACCACACCATCATCGTGACCCTTCAAAAGATTACAAGTATATAGTCAAAGAGTTTTCATTTATTAATTGTGGTGGATTGGTTTACATGCGATCAATTCAATATAAGGCTTGCTTTGATTGTAGAGAGAAACAACTATAATTATTAAAAGGTTTAAATTAATTATAGTGAGCCCTAGTATTTTCGTATCTCAATGCTCATAAAGTTTGGACTTTTGAAAGCTGCCAATATGGGCCTTATTTTCTTTTGGAAAAAGGATGACAATTGCTATTTTTGGGGCCTTATTTCTTTTGAGCCTAAAGCAAGGGCTTTTCTTACTTTATGGTAAAGCCGGCCATCGAGAAAAGCAAGCTAGAGACAAGAGAGAGCTAAGAAAGTCATGCATTTGACTTTTTGGGGACCCCAGTAAGAGGCCTCCAAAATGCAGATGAAGTGTGAAAAATACTCCTTATTTTTATTTCTTTTCTTACTTTTCTTTTAAATGAATCATTTTTTTATTCACATGAGAGAAATTGTAAACTATTCTAGCCTTTGAAACTAGCCTAATACAGGCTAGGGGCATCCATGGGGTGCTTCATTCCTTCGCAGTTGTGTTTTGCTTCACCATAGTGCTTCGTTGGAGTGCTCTGTGCTCTGCCACCAAACATGTTCCAAATCCCGCGTTGCTCTGCACCAACCTTGTATACCTAGGGCTTGTTCGTATCTCAATGCTCATAAAGTTTGGACTTTTGAAAGCTGCCAATATGGGCCTTATTTTCTTTTGGAAAAAGGATGACAATTGCTATTTTTGGGGCCTTATTTCTTGGGAGCCTAAAGCAAGGGCTTTTCTTACTTTATGGTAGAGAAAAGCAAGCTAGAGACGAGAGAGAGCTGAGAAAGTTATGCATCTGATTTTTTGGGGACCCCAGTAAGAGGCCTCCAAAATGCAAATGAAGTGTGAAAAATACTCCTTATTTTTATTTCTTTTCTTACTTTTCTTTTAAATGAATCATTTTTTTATTCACACGAGAGAAATTGTAAACTATTCTAGCCTTTGAAACTAGCTTAATATAGGCCAGGGGCATCCATGGGGTGCTTCATTCCTTCGCAGTTGTGTTTTGCTTCACCATAGTGCTTCGTTGGAGTGCTCTGTGCTCTGCCACCAAACATGTTCCAAATCCCGCGTTGCTCTGCATCAACCTTCTATACCTAGGGCTTGTTCGATCTACTTTGATCAATCAAGGGTGTGGCCCACTGCTGTGATCAGGCTATCAGAGGCAAAACCGAAGAACCAAGTCTTCTCTCCAATCTGTGATAATTCTCGCGAAGGACAGTTGATCGCAAACCCAACAATGAGAACAGTCAAACTTCGATCTCCGCCTTTGATCGCACACAGCCCCACCCAACCGTAGGAAAAGCTGGCTTTAATACCGTTTGTTGGAAAATAATTAAGACAATCACACACAAGCAATCACATGGCACACAGATTAGACTGTCCGGACATGAGTGTCAGAACAAAAGTGTTCGGATACTATCTTTCGAACATGTTCCTTTTATTTGGATGTACAGTTCCGAATAGATGTAATATGTTCAAACCCGAAAGACTGTACATATCGGAACTTGCAACTCGTTCCAAGCAAGAAATGGAGAAACAGACCTTTCCACTGCTACTCTAATTGAAAGGCACCATTTGATTGTTGTTTTTTTTCTTCATTGCACTAGAAAGCCTTTAAAGATAGAATGAAAAAAGTTAAAGTATCTAATTAAGTATCTTGGTATCAAAACTACATCTTGGTATCAATTGGACACTCTTAATGCCACCAAAAAAAAAAAAAAATTCTCTGAGATCTGTAATAATTAAGTATCTAAATTATGAAGCGCCTCATCATCAAAAGCATAATCTGCATTATTGTCCTGCTGGGATCTATCTTCACTAGGGTTGTCTTCTTCATCACTGCCTGGCAAATTAGCAGACCTGGCTAATCTTGCTTCATTGACTAAGTCTTCATCTATTTGGATATTGACAGGCCTTTGAAATCTCTGAGTAAGATATTCTGCTATTTTGTAAGTGGCCCTGTCAAAAGTTGGTTCTGGCTCTGGAACAGCTGGAATTTCTGGAGGAATCAGCTTTTCTAAAGTTGCTTTAACTAAAACTAAAAAGCCTCCACTACCTCTGACAGCTGCTAATTCTGGGTGGATTCTTTCTTCTTTTTCTTCTTTGTTAAAGAGATGCCTGGCTTTGTTTTGATGCTTTCTATCTGGCTAAGGATCTGGCTGATTTGCTGAAGAGATTCGTCTGGAGCTACAAGGATCTGTTCTTGGGTACTGGTGCTGGCCTAATTAAAATTTTGAGTTTTTGGGAAACTCACACCCATCAACGGATTTGAAATGCCTTTACCAGTAGCCGTTTGATCTGGGCTAGCCACCTTCATTGTGGAAGAAGGGGATTCCATCTGATTAGAGGAACTTACCTGGTTTCTGATGGTAGAAATTTGATCTTGATATTGAGAAACCATCTGCTTAAATTTTTCTAATTCCTTCTCATAAAATTCTATCATTCTGGTTTTCTCTGAAATAAGGCTTTGGACATTCTGATTAAGATGTTTAACTGTTCTTTCTAGAGTTTGGCAGTGGTCACAGAATAGAATTTTCTGGGTAGAATGAGCTATGTTAACTGGTAGGGGTTCTTGATAAGATCTGAGGTAAGTTGGGATAAAGAAGTTTGGTCCTAAAGCTGCTCTGGCCCTATCAATAGCTTCTTGGAAATTGTTAAAACCTTTGTACAAAGAACCTGCAAAAGTTTTGGATCTGTTCTACAACTTCAACCCAGGATCCATAAACTCCTGGTTGAACTTCTTTGAAAACAACGTAAAATTTAAAACCTTTTCCTTCTCTGCTGCTAAAAAATTCTGAAAGACAGTTCATTACTGCAATAAAATATCCTCTATCTTTACTTGAAGAAATCCAGAGGTTATCTAGCAAACATCTCTGTTCTTTTGAGATCTGATTTTTATATTGGTCTAAAATTTTAAAACTAATGTTACTCTGAGGGTAAGAAATAAGAGTATTCTGGCCAAAAGAAAAAGTTTCTTGATCTTGAAAAACATGACTACTAGATGCATTCTGAGCTACATTATTCTGGGGAAGATTTCTGTCTACATGGGATCTGATTAAGTTACCTCGACCATGGCCTCCTCGGCCTTGCATACCTGAAGGTCTTTGCATCTTGCATGTAAGACATTTCCATATAGTTAACATCTTGTTCTATTAAAAGGCTAGCTATCTTTTTCTTATCTTTTATTTCTATTTTATCAATACTATCTACTGGATTTATTGACTGTCTAGATAAGAAATCTGCTAAGAAATTATCCTTTCCTTCTATATATTCAAATTTAACTTCTAGGCCTTGGCCACTTATCCTATCTATGAAATGTAACCATCTCCTTCTGCTACTTTTCTTTTCATTTGTATATTTGAAAAAGAAGCTAACTATAGCTTTGCAGTCTGTTCTTATGGAAATTTTGTGTCTACAATTTAAATGAAGTTTGAAGCTATCTATGGCATATACCACAGCTAAAATTTCTGCATCTATACTAGCTATTTGTTTTTCTTTGTACTTTCCACTAGCGTATCCACATAATTTTTCTACTGACTTATTTGAAAATTCATGGGGTTTACAATATAATACCGCTCCCCATCCTTCTTCACAACCATCTCTTTCTAAAACTAGATAATCTTCTTTTAATGGCATTTGTAAATCTGGAATATTTTTTACCATTTCTTTTAACTGTATAACTATTTTAATATCTTCTTTATTAAAGAATTTTTGTCCTGTTTGATTAGTCTTACTATATAATGGTCCTGCTATTTTGGCTATGTCTTTTATAAAGAACCTAGCATAATTTAATAATCCTAAGAAAGTTCTAAGGCCTTTTATATTGTTACTAAAATCATTATCCATTTCTAAGATCTTTTTACTTATATGTTCTTGAAGTTTTATTTTACCATTCCCTATTTCTACGCCTAGAAACTTTATATGCTTTTTATATAATTCCATTTTACTTTTGCTGATTATTACTCCATGATTTTCGAATTCTATTAATATCTTTTTAAGGTGCCCCATGTTCTTGTTCATTTTTACTGAAGACTAGAATATCATCTACATATACTAAACAAAAGCTCCTATATTTAAGGAAAATCTGGTCCATTTTTCTTCCGAATATTGCTGGAGCATTCTTGAAACCAAACGGCATTACTAGCCATTCAAAATGTCCTAAGGGACAGGTAAAAGCTGTCCAAGGTATACTATCTGGGTGCATTTTTACTTGCCAAAATCCTGACTTACAATCAAACTTACTGAAGATTTTTGCTCCTTGAATCCTATCGATCAATTCTGTTTTATCTGGGATATCATAAGCATCTTTTATTGTGTTATCATTAAGTCTTTTGTAATTTATAACCATTCTACTTTTCCCTCTGAGAATCTCACTATGCTTTCTAACTATGAAGGCTGCACTTTTGTGAGGACTATTTTCACTTGTTCTAATAACTCCTAATTTTAGAAGGTCATTTATATGAGTCTGAAAATCCTCTACTTCCTGACTATTAGCATCTACTTTTGCTGTGCTTATTACTAATCCTGGATTATAAATTTCTAGCTTACAGTAGACTTGATCTTTTTCCCAATATTTTGTAATATTTTCTCCTATTATTTCTGTTGATTCTAGTCTTCTTAAAAGGCTATCTACTTCCAGGCTGTATTGAATAAGATTTAGAGTTTTCTTTACTGAGATAAGAACCTTGTTATAGTCTAATAGTTCTTCTAAATCTGTTTCTGTGTCTTCTAAAATCTCATCTAGATTTATTTCTGCTAGATTTTGGATTTTCTGTTTACATTGTCCTTTGATAGTACAAGTACATTCTTCTCAGGGTTCTAAACTAGGGGTTCCACCACGCTTCGCTAAAGCAAACTCTGATGTGAGGGTAGGACTGGTTTGTAAGGGACTAAGAGTGGTATGTCTGAAAAACTGAATGAAACTAGAGGTAAGTAAAACTGAGCCATTATCTTGAAAAAGGAAACTCATTCCTAGGATTAAATCTTCTCCTAATGGTCCTACATCCCGGACCCAAGTAGGGTTTGGAAGGTTATAAGTCTGACTAAAAGTGTCACAATTTGTGAGGAATCGTATTTTACTATGGGGGACTAAAATTTCTGTGTAGTGAAAAAGATTGTCATCCATTTGCTGGGCAACCATTGGCTTTTCTGTTATTGAGAACAAATCTGGAGATAATAACTGTTTATTAATTACAGTATTTGTACAACCACAATCTATAAAGGCTTTGCATTCTAATTCTTTCTTTCCTATTTGGGCTTTTACTTTTAATCTTAAACATTTTAGTACTGGACCTTTATTACAGATCTGTAGTTGTTCAACTAGGTTTTTCTCTGAATAAGATGTTTCTATTAGCTCTGTGTGAGGTTGTTCTGGTTGTATTGTTAGGTGACGTTCTATGTGGTCTAAACTATCTTTTATAAGCTTGATTTCATCTTCACAATTTAAGACTTTTCTATCTATAATTGCTAAAGGAATGTCTTTCTGTTTATGTTTTCCTAGTATTGTAAAGTTTAAGTTATATTTTTGATTTATACAAGGGATACATCCTTCTTTGTAACATAAAATACATTTTAATCTTTTATCATTACCTGGGTACCAACTACAAATAAAACATTGTTTATTTAAGCTACCTGATCTAATCCATTCATGTATACATTCTGTCTGTTCTGTTTCCATACAATTCAAATCTACTCCTAATATTTGGTCTATAAAGCTAGCTATCTGCTGAATCTATTGACTCCAAGTCACTTGGATCTCCTGCTTCTTCTATTGTTTCTAAGCTATAAATAGTTTCTTCGCTGAGCATATCATCATCTATTCCTACAAGATCTAGATTTAAACATTCAATTGCTACTGCATTTCTATTCCTATTATTGACTTTGTCTGGACACGTACTTGCTAAATGGTCTGTAGAATTACAAACGAAGCAACTTAACTGTTTATTATATTTTCTCTGAGTTCTAAAATTTCTAACATGTCTATCTGGGTTTAAGAAAGGTTTTCTTCCTGTCCTAGATCTTCTAATAGTATATTTCTTTTTTCTACTGGAGTAGGTTGGTTTTCTGTAAACTGATCTTTTCTTTCTATTCTGGGGTTCATAATTCTGCGGAGTATAAATATTTCTGCAAAAAGCATAATCTGGTTTTTTGATCTGAGATTGAACAATTATATTAGTGCATTTTTCTTTTAGTATTTTAAAAATATGCATCACTCTCATTCCTATTAGCCATTTTGCATCTGGCGCCGGTTTAACCCCTGGTTGTTCTTTCCATTTGTCATGGATTTCTCTTCCTAGGGCTCCTGGAAGTTTTCTGAATAGTTTTTCTCCTAGTTCTTGGTTAAATGTATTTCCTGAGATCATTACATAATGAGAATAGTCTTGACAAAACTTAACCACTTGTCTCATGTCTGAAATACTTAGTTGTTCTAGGCTAATTAAGGCTTCTTTTTTGTTGATCTTGGACTCCTATGTTAGGATCCATTCCTGTAATTGGGTTACTTACCTTGTTGACAAAATTATGAGGATTATTACCTTTTGCTATTAATTGTTGGAAATCTCCTGGGAAAGATGTTTTAAAGTCTTCCCACATTGCTTTAGTATCTGGTCCTAAATATGTTTCTGGTGTTGTAAACAACTCTTCATTAGTTAAATCTGAGTATTTCATTATTACATCTGCAACTACTACATTCTTCCATACTTCTAATACCTGAGGCCAGTCTTGAGGATCATGATATAAGATATTTAACATTTTTCCTGTATCTGCTCCATGTTGTAATCTAATAGGTTTTTCTACTTCTTGTCTTTTGCCTTTACTTTTAAATCTCAAATAATCTGGAGGATTCCTATACTTGATATCTTCTGGATTATATCTGTGTCTTGGAGCATTTCCTATTTGAAAAATTCCACTAGTAGGTATCTGGCTTTCTTGAAAAGGGGTGGTAGTACTACTTTCTCCTTCTATTTTTACTAGATTTTTACTAAAGTCCATGTAATTTTTTGGAAGACTACTTTGTTCTGAAAATTCTGATATTAATTCAACACTATCTTTTAAATATTCTGTTAATCTTTTGTTCTTTTCTAGATTTACTTCTTTATTATCCACTAAAGGTATTTGAACTGAATCATCAATTTTTCTTACCCTTATATTTCTTTCTAGATCATAGTAAAGTTCTTCATCTTCTGCTATTTCTTTTGCTAGGAACATTTTATCTTCTAATTCTAATAGCTCTTTTTGGCTTAATTCCATTTCTAATTCTTTGGGGTAAATTATCTTATCTTCAATAACTACTTCTATTTCTGCTAAGTTAAAATCTTTATTTCTTTGCCTAATTTCTTCTGGATTTAATGATTCTTCTGATAAGGTATCATCTTCTAGAATATTTTTCTTATTATAATTGGTAAACCTCATGTGAGTATGTCCTAGACCATCCTTATAATAAACTACATCTTCTGGAACTAAAGCTGTGTGCTCTGGTTCTGTAAATTTTGCTAAAGGCCATTCTAATATCCTGCCAAATTTTCTGGACTAATATTAAGAGGTTTAATCATCTTAATTCCTACGCTACTCATCATGTTTACTACCTTATCTACTTTAACTTTATATTTATGATTTATGTCATTTGTTACTTTTCCTACTAGACTAACTGTAACTATCAGATTGTCTCCTTCTGTCCAATTTTCGTAACCTTTTGTTTGAATTCCTATTTTAAAGTGTTTTGCAAAATCATCTATACTGACTATGATATCTGGTGCACAATAAAATACTCCTCTATTTTGATTCATGTCTATTTCCATACTTCCAAAGGTACTTTCTCTAACATCTGTAATTCTTCCATCTAATAATAACATCAAAGTCTTATATCCTAAATTCTTTCTATGGGTACTTTTTATTCCTATTACAATTAATCCTATATGAATAAATTTTCCTCCTAAAGCTTTTGCTTTCTTTTTACTTTCTTTATCCATGAAATATAAGTTTCTAACTTCTCCTGCCAAACAACTTATCTGAGTAGTCATGTTATGAGTATAAAATCTGTTAAAAAATGGTAAGACTCCTGTTGAATATAATCTACTAGGGTTTAGAACTTCTATTCTTCTGTTTAAAAATGTCTCGTAATCTTCATCTTCATCTATCAATTCTTCTAATTTAACTGGTTCTCCTAGCTTATCTGATCTTCTAAGTACTTTCTGAATAAAACTATGTCTCCTATAGCTTCCTGGTTCTGAAGTATTTACTCTTTCTATTTTGGCTCTAAGACGATCTATATTCTTCTTGTGTTCTAGTATTTGTTTCTGACATTTTTAGAATTCTGTTGAGAAGCCTTTCTTCTTAATTATTTTAGTTTCTTCTATTTTTATTTTTCCAAATTCTTTAAGAATTAAATCTAATTTGTGGACTTGTTCTTTATTAAATTGTTCTGTTTATAAGACCCGATCTTCTGATTATCATGGGCCTAATATTTCTAATATTGCCTCTTTTAATTAATTGGTCTGATTCTAAAATACTTTCTTCTAAACTGTCTAGAGTATTTTTCACACTTCCTGATGAGCTGTAATGGCTCAAATCTTCTTGACATAGACTAACTTAAAATCTGTCCTAAAATCGTTATGTAGGCCCTGATACCAGGAATTGGGGGCGGTGTGCCTATTTCGCTAGAGATGGCTGTGTTTTTATCGAAAAAGCAATTAAAACAAAGTTTTTAATCAGGATTTTTGTATTCCCTTTAGGTACTTCTCCACTCTTTTCACCTCTACTTATGGCTTAAACTAAAAGTTTGATACATTTTATGAGATACTACCAGTCTATCTTCTTAGAAGTCTTTTGAATTATGATAATAAATCTACTCACTAGGTTGCAATCCTACACCCATGGTATTAAATATTGGCCGATACCGAGTCATATCGGCCGATTTTTGTATTCCCTTTAGGTACTTCTCCACTCTTTTCACCTCTACTTATGGCTTAAACTAAAAGTTTGATACATTTTATGAGATACTACCAGTCTATCTTCTTAGAAGTCTTTTGAATTATGATAATAAATATACTCACTAGGTTGCAATCCTACACCCATGGTATTAAATATCGGCCGATACCGAACCGATATCTCACTGAGATATCGGATTCGGTTAAATATCCCCAAAAAAACCCGATATCTCGGCCGAGCTGAGATGATATTGCTGTGAACCGATATCTCAGCCGATATTTTCAAAATATTGGCCGAGATGATATAAAAAGGGTAAAAATCCTAATTTTTGCAACTTTTTCCCCATCTTCATCTTCTTTTCCTTTCTTCTCATTTCCTTATTACCCATAACAGCAGCCCTATTCCCTCTTGCATATTTTCAAATCACACATCAATTTTTTGAAGAAAATATTATCTAAGTAAGAGAAAATCAACTTAAAGTATTTTATTATGTGTTTTTTTTTAGATGAAGTATAGAAATCATTAGGTTTGTCATTTGTGTTGTGTTATTCATTTAGAAGTTAGATCTACGTACTTTCATCATTTCATGCTAGATCTACTCATACACATGATTTTGAACTTTTTTTTCCAATTTTTTTTATTTTTGGATTTTTTAATATTTGAATTATTATATATCATTTTTTGGGGATTTCATCATAACTATGTTTTTTTAATGATTCATGAACATTGTATGGTGTATAAATGATTGATCTACATATTTTTATGCTAGATCTATATATTTAGGATTTTGAAAATGATTTTATTAAAAAAAATTTCTTAAAAATAATTGTTGTTACTTGTTAGAATATTTGTGATACCAAATGCTTATTAATAGTGTGTAGATGATAGATCTACATCTACTTATAATCATAAACATGATTTAGATTTTTATTTTAATTATTTTATTTTCGAATTTTTTAATATTTGAATTATAATATATCATTTTTTTGGGGCTTTCATCATAAATATGTTCTTTTAATGATTCATAATCATTGTATGGTGTGTAAATGATTAATCTACATACTTTTATGGAGCATATCTTTTTAGCCAATACCGAAGAAATGATGATGATGATGATATCGAGCCAGGGCGACACTCCACTTGGAATTAAGCTGTCAATCTGTCATACACTCATACTCATCAATCTCTCTCTAATCTTTACTCTCTACTAGTCCCCTCTAATTTCAGGTGAACCATGAACCTGTTGATGCCCAAGTGCTTTATGATTTATCTATCTCACTATTATGTTTTTTATTTTAATGTGTCATCTTCAGGGTCTTGAATTTCACAACTTATTTGATGATTGAGTTAGTATTAAATAATGATTGATATGTTATCTCTATTTTCTTATATTTTATACTAATAAATTGATCATAAGCATCAATAATGGTTGCATTATATGAAATACTAAAGAAGACAGCGAACTGCGACACAAACAGGACTCATAACTTAAGGTGACCGAGATTTTGATTTATTGTTGTTACTAATGGAAAAAAATATTGTATTCCAGCATTTTCTAATATTCTGGATTTTTTGGATATTTTTGTAAATTTTCTTGGATTAAAATAAAAATTCACACCGCGGCGACCGCGACGGACCGATATCCGCGACTGATACCGATATCATATCGGTTTTTCGGCCCGTCCGATACCGTGACCGAGACCGAGATTTTAAACCATGCCTACACCACTACGGTTCCTAGAGATTCATCAAGCCGTGAGATAACTAACAGAGTTCACCCTACCCAGATGCCAAGCGGGACTTACACCTTAAGAAGCGTGCTGCCTCTTACTCTCTTTAAAAATTCACTCTTAATATTGCATAAAACAATTTACAAGTCCGTTTACAGGGAAGGAGAGAGAGAGAGCATGAGAGGGAGAGAAGAGAGGGTTTTTAGAAAGAGAAATTCCAGGGACAGACACCAGATACAAGCGGAGGACAAACGTCTGTGATTTTGGTGCCTTGAGAAGTGTGCTGCCTCAAATGTTTGTCCGCCACGTCTGTGATTTTGGTGCCTTGAGAAGCGTGCATGCCTCAAACGTTTGTCCGCCGCTTGTCTCTGACGTCTGTCCCTAGCATTGCTCTTTTAGAAAAGGGAGAAAGCTCGGGGTATTTGATTGCCTGAACTATAACACACATATGCCTTATATATATAGGCTTACAAAAGGAGCTCAAAATAATTGAGATTCCAAAGAGATAAGACCGGGTACGCATTGGGCCCCATCGGCGTCCTCAGGGTTGGAGCCAAGTAGAGTTGAGAGTGTAACATAAGTTGCAATGAGCAATTTACCAAAAGCAACATAAGTTACAATGTGGAGTGTGGAACTCAATGTGGGGGCCATCTATTAAAATCCAATCATTCAAAATAGATGATTTCCACTTCAATGGGGTGCCATGAAATTTTATACTAATATGAGTTGATCTGGTTATAAAATTGAGCAAATGATATTTTTTTAAATCAGATGCTCAATCATAAGGTTGGAGTGGGGATTAACTCTTATCGAAGGAGAAATCACGAAGAACGTATTGTAAGTGAGGGCATTTTTTTTAGAACGACTAAGATATTTAATAGATGGGCCCCACTGAATACTCACACCCTTCACAAGAAGTGAGAGTGAGACACTCAATTGTCTACACTTGCACTATTCACCTTATAATGACTTGGTGCTTAATGTCACCCTCTCAACAATCCATGCATGTCGCACCATCATCGTGACCCTTCAAAAGAATACAAGTACATAGTCAAAGAGTTTTCACTTATTAATTGTGGTGGATTGGTTTACATGCGATCAATTCAATATAAGGCTTGCTTTGATTGTAGAGAGAAACAACTATAAATATTAAAAGGTTTAAATTCATTATAGTGAGCCCTATTATTTTCCTATCTCAATGCTCACAAGGTTTGGACTTTGAAAAGCCCCCAATATGGGCCTTATTTTCTTTTGGAAAAAGGATGACAATTGCTATTTTTGGGGCCTTATTTCTTGGGAGCTTAAAGCAAGGGCTTTTCTTGCTCTATAGTAAAGTTGGCAATCGAGAAAAACAAGCTAGAGACAAGAGAGAACTGAGAAAGTCATGCATCTGATTTTTTGGGGACCCCTTTAAGAGGCCTCCAAAATACAGTTGAAGTGTGAAAAATACTCCTTATTTTTATTTCTTTTCTTACTTTTCTTTTAAATGAATCATTTTTTTATTCACACGAGAGAAATTGTAAACTATTCTAGCCTTTGAAACTAGCCTAATATAGGCCAGGGGCATCCACGGGTTGGTTCATTCCTTCGCAGTTGTGTTTTGCTTCACCATAGTGCTTCGTTGGAGTGCTCTGTGCTCTGCCACCAAACATGTTCCAAATCCCGCGTTGCTATGCACCAACCTTGTATACCTAGGGCTTGTTCGATCTACTTTGATCAATCAAGGGTGTGGCCCACTGCTGTGATCAGGCTATCAGAGGCAAAATCGAAGAACCAAGTCTTCTCTCTAATCTGTAATAATTCTCGCAAAGGATAGTTGATCGCAAACCCAACAATGCGAATAGTCAAACTTCAATCTCCGCCTTTGATCGCACACTCTCCGCCTTTGATCACGCACAACCCCACCCAACCGTAGGAAAAGCTGGCTTTGATACCGTTTGTTGGAAAATAATTAAGACAATGACACAAAAGCAATCACATGGCACATAGATTTATGTGATTTCACAAACTTACCTACATCCACAGGGCTGTGAGCGTTCTGCTCGATTTCCCTGTAAAAATTTGTGAAAGGATTCTAAACCTTCTAACACTTCTAGAGTGCCCCCACATATTTCAATCTTGCTCTCACGGACTCTTTCCTTACAAGCTCTCTTCATTTTTCTCCTTGCTTGCTTGCTTTCTTTACCTAACAAAGTGAGTTGGACGTTTTGGGGCAAATCTAACGCCAAATTGATTCGTATGAAAGTTTTTAATATATTTGGCAGCTACCAATTGCTCGACTAAGTATTCATAAGGATTAAGTTTGGAAGTATTGTCGAATCTCCAACTGATCCCCCATTTCTTCCAAAAACTCATACTCCATGTGCATCATTTTTTTAATTCATAAAACCATACCAATTTCGACGAGGCCTCACCCAATACCAGCCTTGATGATAAGAAAAGGGCCCACCTATAGCGACTGCTAGCTGCACAAATTTGTTGGTATTCTAACCAGGTGCAAGTTCTCCTTTTGATGAGTATTGAAATTCATTTTGGACATTATTTTGGAGTTAAGAAAATCTGAAAATCCTAATCTTCTCCTGTTAAGAATCCCTCAATGATAATTGCCAAAAAACCATTATAAAATCAGTTTGAAAGGAACCCTACTAAATTTCTCCAAACAAAAGAACGACAGAATTCACTGTTAATAACATCAGATACCAAAGAGGCCTTTTGTTGCATCTGATGTTTCTCATCTCCATGCCCAATCACGAAACACACTTGACTCATCAAATACAAATCTTGCATATTTGCCATCACAAAATTCGTTATAAACTTGTGATAAGAAAAATTACAACTATACATGTTGAAGTACATCATTAGACAAACGATTCCATCTCTCATAGATGTCAATTGGGTCCCCAGCAGCTCAAAAACATCACTTTCCTCAACGATTCTTCAGATTGCTTGGAAGAGGAGGATAAAGAATCAAGAGGTGTTGAGATTCTCATAGCTTGTAGAGAAGAACCCATGTTCTTCTTTGCCTGTTGATGCAGAGATCTGAGAACATAATTCCATCTGCAGATTCCTTGATCTTTCAAGGCCTCTACTGCTCCAACACTGGCGGCCACAATCCATGCTCTGCTTGTCGAACTCATCTTCTCAACCTTACAACTCTCTGGTTATGGAATGAATGAATTGGGTTTTGTAGAGTAGATTTTGTTGGGTTGGGATTTTGGAATATGATGTAAAGCAAAAGAGAGAGCACTTAGATTTATATGGTGTAGTCTGGTAGAGATGCAGAAGTACCCAAAAGCCAAAACTACAGGCTGTTTTATCCCAAGGTGCTTGTTTTATGAAAACAGGGATCCTTCTTTCCAGGGCCTTTAAAACCACTGTTTTAGTTCTCATCACTCAGGTGAGCTGAGTACAGCTTAAATCTGGGAAAAATCTGGTGATGCTCTTTTGTGGGGCCTATCTATTAAAACCCAGCATTTTAATTCAAAGCTGTTAAGATTTTAATAAGTTTCTCACGGGTGGAGCCAAGTAGAGTTGAGAGTGTAACATAAGTTGCAATGAGTAATTTACCAAAAGCAACATAAGTTGCAATGTGGAGTGTGGAACTCAATGTGGGGGCCATATATTAAAATCCAATCATTCAAAATAGATGATTTCCACTTAAATGGGGTGCCATAACGTTTTACTCTAACAAGATTTGATCTGGTTATAAATTGAGCAAATGATATTTTTTAATCACATGCTCAATCATAAGGTGGGAGTGGGGATTCACTCTTATCGAAGGAGAAATCACGAAGAACGTATTGTAAGTGAGGGCATTTTTTTTTTATTTTTAAGAATGACTAAGTTATGTAATAGATGGGCCCACTGAATACTCACACCCTTCAGAAGAAGTGAGAGTGAGACACTCAAGGGTCTACACTTTCACTCTTCACCTTATAATGACTTGGTGATTAATGTCACCCTCTCAACAATCCATGCCTACCACACATCATCGTGACCCTTCAAAAGATTCCAAGTATATAGTCAAAGAGTTTTCACTTATTAATTGTGGTGGATTGGTTTACATGTGATCAATTCAATATAAGGCTTGCTTTGATTGTAGAGAGAAACAATTATAAATATTAAAAGGTTTAAATTCATTATAGTGAGCCCTATTATTTTCCTATCTCAATGCTCATAAAGTTTGGACTCTGAAAAGCACCGGATATGGGCCTTATTTTCTTTTGGAAAAAGGATGACAATTGCTATATTTGGGGCCTTATTTCTTGGAAGCTTAAAGCAAGGGCTTTTCTTGCTTTATAGTAAAGTCGACCATTGAGAAAAGCAAGCTAGAGACAAGAGAGAGCGGAGAAAGTCATGCATCTGATTTTTTGGGGACCCCAGTAAGAGGCCTCCAAAATGCAGATGAAGTGTGAAAAATACTCCTTATTTTTATTTCTTTTCTTACGTTTCTTTTAAATGAAATCATTTTTTTATTCACACGAGAGAAATTGTAAACTATTCTAGCCTCTTAAACTAGCCTAATATAGGCGCAAGGGCATCCATGGGGTGCTTCATTCCTTTGTTGTTGTGCTTTGCTTCACCATAGTGCTCTATTGGAGTGCTCTGTGCTTTGCCACCAAACATGTTCAGAATCTCGCGTTGCTCTGCACCAACCTTGCATACCTAGGGCTTGTTCAATCTACTTTGATCAATCAAGGGTGTGGCCCACTGCTGTGATCAAGCTATCAGAGGCAAAATCGAAGAACTATGTCCTCTCCAATCTGTGATAATCTTCGTGAAGGACTGTTGATTGCAAACCCAACAATGTGAACCGTCAAACCTTGATCTTCACCTTCGATCACATACTGCCCCACCCTACCCAAGGGAAAGTTGGCTCTGATACCGTTTGTTGGAGAATAATTGGGGCAATTACGCACAATCAATCACAACCACAAGCAATCACACATCACACAGATTTATGTGGTTCCACAAACTTGCCTACGCCTACAGGGTTATGAGCGTTTTGTTCGAGGTCACTATAAAAAATTGGGCAAGGATTCCAAGCCCTCTAACACTTCTTAGAGTATTATCTCCCAACATATTTCAGTCTTGCTCTCATAGCAGCCTCTTTCCTTACAAGTTCTCTGTGTTCTCCTTGCTTGCTTTCTTTACCTAACAAAGTGAGCCAAAAATAAAAGGGTAAATTAGCGATACATCCCTGATTATTGGGCTATAAAGTCTCCAGTACAGAGCATAATTGTTTAATGCCTAAGGTCCCTTGCGCATGGGATTAATTTGGGCGGTGGTCCCTTGCGTGACACATCATACTTTTTAATGACTAATTTGCCCTTCTAATTGTTTGTATAGTTGTCATGCAATCTTATCCTTGTTTATAGCTGGAGCTCATCGTCTTTTCCTGACTGCTGACGAATTTAAATGTCGTAAGATGAGTTTTGGATCAAATTTCGAATCTTGAATTGAAGGGATTGACGATTGATGGAAGTTGGCATAGGATTTATCAGCTTCTAGAGCAGGTCGTTTGTACTGCGTGATGATCCATCTTCTTCTTCTTCTTCTTGTTCTGACGTTGCTACAAAGCACAGATAAACACAAAACACAGATAAATTTATATAAATACAGAGATAACTTTATTTTAAAGTCAGATAACTTCATGCTAAAATTAGATAACATATACAAAAACTTAAATAAAATAACAACAAACTCAGAAAAATAGCAAATTTATCTGAGTTTTTCTTAAACTTATCTTGACCTCTCAGAAAACTCAGACAAATTTATCTGAGTTTTGAACAACCTCTCTGAATTGCAAACAAATTTATCCGAGTCTAGACCAAAGCAAATTTGCCCGGTCAGATAAATTAACGGCAAACGCAGAGAAATATCAAATTTATATGAGTTTTCTGAAAACTTATCTTAACCTCTTGCAAGACTCAGACAAATTTATATGAGTTTTGAAGAACTTCTCTGAGTTGTGAACAAATTTATCTGAGTCTGGACCAACACAAACTTGTCCGAGTAGATAAAATAACAACAAACTCAGAATTTATCTGAGTTTTCTGAAACTTATCTTAACCTTCAGAAAACTCAGACAAATTCATCTGAGTTTTGAAGAACCTCTCTTTGTTGCAAACAAATTTATCTGAGTCTGGATCAAAGCAAATTTGTCCGGACAGATAAATTAACTGCAAACTCAGAGAAATATCAAATTTATCTGAGTTTTCTAAAAACTTATGTTAACCTCTTGCAAAATTCAGATAAATTTATTTGAGTTTTAAAGAACTTCTTTGAGTTGCGAACAAATTTATCTGAGTCTGGACCGAGTTTGAAAGAAATAAACTGATTTAAAGTCCTTTTTTATTTGATAAATTTGAAAGTTAGATAAAATGGTTTAAAACTGAGAAAACCTTATCTATTTCTTGATTGACCTTGTTCTTGCTTTGGTTGTACTGTTGATTGCTTTTTCCCTTCGCTTGAGGTAAGTAAGGAATTTGTTCTAGCCATTGTCTACATAGATTTGAACATAAAGAATAGATAAAATCAGATAAGAACGAAATGAAATTGGGCTTTTAGTTTTGTTTAAAAGAAGTTGTATTGTACATCTTCTTTTTAGGAATGGAAGAAGTAGAAGATGAGCGTTTCTGCCGACGTGTACAAGGGCCGACGTGTACAGGGCATTTTGGTGTTTGTTGCTGCGTCATTTTCATGGGAGGACTGCCGCCGTTACGAAAAGATGTAATGGACTTTAGCCTTTAAAATCAAATGACGAAGGACCTACGGCCAAAATCCCCAATATAAAACCACCCACTAACACCCAATTGGACCTTTTGAGCCAAATATAACACCAAACTGATTCGTGTGAAAGTTTTTAATATCTTTGGCAGCTACTAATTTCTCATACTAGTATTGATAAGGATTAACTTTGGAAGTATTATCCAGCGAATCTCCACCTCATCCTCCATTTCTACCAAAAACATATCTTTCATGTGCAACTTTTTTTCAATTCATTAAACCATACCAATTTCAACAAGACCTCACCCAATACCAGCCTTGATGATAAGTAAAGGGCCCACCTATAGTGCCTGCCAACTGCACCGATTTGTTGGTATTCTAAAGTTCTCCTTTTGATGAGTATTGAAAGTCATTCGGACACTATTTTTGGATTTATGAAAATCTGAAAATCCTAATCTTCTCCTGTTAAGAATCCCTCAATGATAATTGCCAAAAACCCATTATAAAATCAGCTAGAAATGAACCCTTCTAAATTTCTCCAATCAACAGAATGACAGAATTCACTGTTAGGAACATCAAATACCAAAGAGGCCTTTTGTTACATCTGATGTTTCTCCTCTACATGCCCAATTATCATGAAACATACTTCACTCATCAAATAGAAATCTTGAATATTTGCCAGCACAAAATTTGTTATAAACTTGTGATAAGAAATATTACAACTATACAAGTTCAAGTATCATTAGACAAACGATTTCATCTCTTATTGTTTGTCAGTTGGGTCCCCAGCAGATCAAAAACATCACTTTCCTCAACGATTCTTCAGATTGCGTGGAACTAGAAGAGGAGGATAAAGAATCAAGAGGTGATGAAACTCTTATAGCTTGTAGAGAAAAACCCATGTTCTTCTTTGCCTGCTAATGCAGAGATCTAAGAACATAATTCCATCTGCAGACTCCTTGATCTTTCAAAGCCTCGACTGCACCAACACTGGCGGCCACGATCCATGCTCTGCTTGTCGAACTCATCTTCTTAATCTTAGAACTTTATGGTGGTGGAATGAATGAATTGGGTTTTGTAGAGTAGCTTTTGTTGGGTTTGGATTCTGGAAGACGATGGAAGGCAAATGAGAGAGTACTTGTTTTTAGGGTAAATTGGCGATACATCCCTAATTACTGGCTATAAAGTCTCCACTACAGAGCATAATTGTTTAATGCCTAAGGTCCCTTGCGCATGGGATTAATTTGGGTGGTGGTCCCTTGCGTGACACGTCATACTTTATTATGACTGATCTGACATTCTAACTGTTTGTATAGTTGTCATGCAATCTTCTCCTTGTTTATAGCTCCAGCTCATCGACGTCTTCGTCTTCTCCCTCTTCTTCTTGTTCTGACGTTGCTACAAAGTACAGATAAACATAAAAAGACAGATAAATTCATATAAATATAGAGATAACTTTATTTTAAAGTCAGATAACTTCATGCCAAAATTAGATAACATATACAAAAACTCAGATAAAATAACAACAAACTCAGAAAAACAGCAAATTTATCTGAGTTTTCTGAAACTTATCTAAACCTCTCAGAAAACTCAGACAAATTTATCTGAGTTTTGAACAACCTTTCTGAGTTGTAAACAAATTTATCTGAGTCTAGACCAAAGCAAATTTGTCCGGTCAGATAAATTAACAGCAAACTCAGAGAAATATCAAATTTATCTGAGTTTTCTGAAAACTTATCTTAACCTCTTGCAAAACTCAGATAAATTTATCTGAGTTTTGAAGAACTTCTTTGAGTTGCGAATAAATTTATCTGAGTCTAGACCAACACAAATTTTACTGAGCAGATAAAATAACAACAAACTCAGAATTTATCTGAGTTTTCTGAAACTTATCTTAACCTCTCAAAAAACTCAGACAAATTTATCTGAGTTTTGAAGAACCTCTATTTGTTGCTTATCTGAGTCTGGACCAAAGCAATTTTATCCAGGCAGATAAATTAACAGCAAACTCAGAGAAATATCAAATTTATCTGAGTTTTTTGAAAACTTATCTTAACATCTTGCAAAGCTCAGATAAATTTATCTGAGTTTTGAAGAACTTCTTTGAGTTGCGAACAAATTTATCTGAGTCTGGACCGAGTTTGAAAGAAATAAACTGATTTGAAGTCCTTTTTTATTTGATAGATTTGAAAGTGAGATAAAATGGTTTAAAACTAAGAAAACCCTATCTGTTTCTTGATTGA
This sequence comes from Umbellularia californica, assembly GCA_028538565.1. Classification (NCBI taxonomy): domain Eukaryota; kingdom Viridiplantae; phylum Streptophyta; class Magnoliopsida; order Laurales; family Lauraceae; genus Umbellularia; species Umbellularia californica. The sequence continues at coordinate 73,496,879 of JAPQWN010000006.1, read as the reverse complement.
CCTTGTTCTTGCTTTGGTTGTACTGTCGATTGCCTTTTCCTTTGGCTTGAGGTAAGTGAGGAAGAAGTAGAAGATGAGCGTTTTTGCCGACGTATATGCCGATGTGTACAGGGAGGGGCACTTTGGTCTTTCTTAGCGCGTCATAATCACGAGAGGACTGCCGCCGTTACGAAAAGATGTCCAGGTCCTTAGGCTTTAAAATCAAATGGTGCGGGACCTATGGCCAAAATCCCATTATTTTATAGGGTGGCTGTGATGCAGTAGTTCACAAAACAACAGGCGCTTTTATTCCAAGGTTCTTGTTTATGAAAACAGGGATCTTTCTTTCCAACTTTCCAGTGGCGTACAAAACCACTGTTGAGTTCTCACTCGTGTGAGGTGAGTCCAGATCATCCCTTTTAAATGAGGGGAAAATCTGGTGATGCTCTTTTGTGGGGGCATACCTATTAAAATCTATCACTTAAGTCGTTTACTATTTAAATAGGTTTGTCTCTGTTGTTGCAGTCTTGCATAGAAATATGCTTTTATTTTAGTGACATTATATAAAGTCATGTAGAGAATCAGGTGTACCCCAGTCGGTTGGGATAGCACTTTTCTTAACTAATTGTCTAGGGTTTAATTCTTGATTACCTCCATGTGCACGTAGGCTTCTCCTTCTATTTGTGTAGGTGTTCGTTTTATAGAGCAGGTTTTAAAAGACACAGCCTATAAGTCTATAGTGGTCAAATTTCTAAATTACAACCACTCCCAATCACTACTCCCTTTATTAGCCAAAAACGGGGTCGGCTCTAGCATAATGCCAATAAAGCCTTTGCTTTAGGCCCCAAAAATTAAGGCAAAAAAAAAAGGCCCTATAATAGCTAGCATCTTTTGAGATTCCAAATAATTAAATTTGTCAACTACTATCCCTTTTTTTTCTTCCCAATATATAAGGCCCATAATAATTCTCTCTTAAGAAGATACAACCAAGATTTTTATGGGGCGTTAAGGTTTCAGTTATGGCATATTATATTTCCAAATCTGCCCCTTATATTACCATGGCTAGGAGTATAATTGATTTTAGCATACCATTATCTTTCTAAGATTACATGTGTATCAAATCTCAACCATACATTCACTCATGAATTTGCTTTATAAGAAAGTTAAATTTTAAATAAAATATTTATAATAATATTAAAATATAGAAAATGTCTCATTTAGTATTATTGCTTTAGGCATCGAATTGTATCAAGCCGGCCTTGACATGAAATTTGGGTTGAGCCTACATTAGACTGTCTTCGTGTTGCATCAGTGAAATTTATCTCACCATCAAATACATGGGAGTACACCATGCAAACACAAGGGACGCCATCAATAAAATGGTGGAATCAGGAAATTTGGCTTGGGAAGCCATCATGTAAAAAAAAAGGGCTTGGAGAGGCCAAAATAAAACAAAGGGCATAAATTTATGCAAACAGAGCCAACTGCAGGAGCACAAAATGAGCTTTGCTCCTGCGGTATAGAATATCGGCCTCTTCGATGAGAAACGTGTCGTGTTTCATGGACCACAATCCATAAATTTTACTCCCCACTGTTTTACAAAAACAACTTTCTCATTTTCCATCAACTTAAATGTAACCATTTCTGTACAAGGAGACCATCTAACTTCTAAAACCATTGTTTGTTCATCACTTGCAAAGAGATATTGCTGCCTTGTTTTGTCATGTAATAGTAATAAAGAGAATGTGCAGCAGTGGCCTTGCTAGAAGGTGGAAATGAACCTTCAACACCATGAAAAAAAATAGAATAGTGGTAGATTCCAGCAAATCTAATCAAGAAAAGTAGTTTTCCAATAATTTGGATATAAGAAAGAGGAATATGGGTGATGAAAAGCTGAGAAATTCATGCATCTGATTTTTTGGGACCCACACAGAGGCCTACAGATGAAGTGTGAAAAAACATACTTTTTTTCCTTCTCTCTTTCTTGATTTTCTTTTTAATGATTGTTTTTACATGATAGGAATCGTGAACTATCCTAGACCGGAAACTAGCTTGATATAAGCCCTGGAGTGCTCCATTCCTTCGCTTTGCTTTACTTCACCATCATAATGCTCCGCTTAAGTGTTCTATACTCTACCACCAGACATGTTATAACTGTGCTCTACTACTATTATGCTATGTTTGGGAAGGGGGGAGGGGAGGGAAAATTTGAGGGGGAAGGAAAATGAAGGGAAGGAGAGGGGAGAGAAATTAATTTTACCTCATTTTGTTTGGATAGTCAAAAAGTAAGAGGAAGAAAAGTGAAAAAGCATAATTTTGTTTGTTTCTGTGGTAGAGAGACAATTACCATTTTATCATTGCTTTTACAAAAGTTTCAATAGGACAAAATGACAGTTTAGTATTTCTTTACTTTTCCCCCCTTTGCCCCTAATTTTCCTCCCACTTTTGAGGGGAAAATTTTGGAGCGGGACCCACACTCATTTTCCCCCCACTTTCCCTCCCTCCTTCCCAAACACCCTCAATTCCCTCTTTCCCTCCATTTTCCCCTCTTTTTTTTTCCTCTCCCCATTTTACCCCCTTCCCAAACGATACCTTAGGGGACGATCCATGACACTCTAAAGTGAGCGGGATGCACTCTAAGGTGAGCTGGGATGCCCTTCTGAAGAGAATTAACTGAATTTGATGACTCACGGGCAGTTTGGTTGTTAGATGGAAACCAAAATTTCCATCGAATTTGGATTAAGATTCCGACTTTCAAATAAAAATTGATTTTGCACCCCTCCATATCGCCCACCATAATGCCAAAATCTAAGCTTTAAAGTAAATTAAGGTTACTAAGATAAGGATAGGATGTCAAGACGAATCACTAATCATTCCACCATTATTAACAAACAACTCCGTCAAACTTACAAAGTAACATTAAGTGTTCTACTAGCGTTTCTCCCAAAAACTCACAAATAGGACGTAAAACATTAATGGCTGGTGATGGTATCTAAGAATTAAGAAGGCATTTGACAGGGATAACCTTCATTTTTTTAAGGCATTTCAATCCAACTAAAAACTCCTCATGAGGGCGTGTTTGGCACTTAACTGGTTAAAAGTGAAGTAAAGTGAATCTAGACAAGAAATGACAAGAGGTCATATCAAAAGTACTCAATTTCAAAATTTTCTCCGAATATTCTCTCTTGATTTGATGCTTCACCACACCATATTTCAATTCACGCTGAATCCAAACACGCCCTTAGGCAACTTCCAAAATGACTTTCATTTAAAGGACATGAGAAACCGCCTACTGTAGTGGGCATCCACGCCCTCCTATCTTCACTAACTTTTGGGAAATATAGATTTCAAGGATATTTTCTACGAACTCACTATTTTTAAACAACTCTCGAAATTTTCCCATGTTTAATTTTCGATTAGGGTTCATGAGAAATGTTCACTCCAAGTCCGAAATAGACAATCTTTCAAAGCTCACCCTCAAAGGAAATCCAATTACAACTCCATAGAGAAATCCACAATCCACCTGATATAAATAAAATTGAGTCTCAACAGGCCCCTTATAAAAATAAAAAGAGGATTTAATCGGAAAAAACACTTAATGTGGATGTATTACGGAATCAAACACTTTAGCCATTGTTGCACCAATTAAAGCAATTGAGCCTGATTTTCATTTTTTTTTACCAATTTGTCACGTCGTCGGCGCCGGCCTTATTTATACTGAATAAGGTTGGCGATGACCCTGTCCGCGAACTCTATATAGTCCGATTTCGAGCTTCATTCGTCACACTTCACAAAAAACGCAGAGGCCGCCTTCCTTCAATATCGTGTAGCTGTGAAACATAATGACAACTGTATTTTTCCACCGTTGATATCAACATTAATTTTCAATCGATTTCCTCTTACTATTGATAGGGTCTACACAAAGGAGGTAATGAAATTTTTTCTCTTCACATGATGGAACCCTAGAAATCAATCCCCTTTTTGTATTGACAACATATAATACATAAAAATAGCCACATAATAATGTAGAAATCTTTGACCGCATACAACATCCTCAAGTTTGGAAAAAAAAATAACTCACTCAAACTCACTTAAAACAAACCCCAATCCTACATCGTCATTCTCAACTGAAAATACCCTAAATTTGGAATCTACAAACCCTAATCAAAGCAAACAAACAATGTACAAAATGAATATGACATTCAAAATAACAAACCATGCACTTCGATATCATAAGTAGGATGGCGGGACAACAAAATAGAGGGAAAATACAAAAACATTGAAAATGATTCAAAAAGGAAGGAGATTTATACCTCTGGAGTGTCGATCGAAAGCAAGGACGATGGAAAAAATGATGGAAGCAAAGAGAAGCACTTGCGGATTTCGGTTTGAAGGCTGGTGGTTGTGGAAATGAAAGCAACCACTCTTCCTCAGTTGCCTAAGGTCAAAATCGACGGTATGCTGGAAGAGAGAAGAAAAAAATTGAGAAGAAACAAGGATTTGAGTCCTAAAATCGTTCGCGGGTAGGGTCATCACCGACCTTATACAGTGTAAATAAGATCGGCGCCAACGATATGCCAACTAGGTTTAAAAAAAATGAAAAAGGGGCCCAATTACTCTAATTGGTGCCCCATTTGCTAAAGTGTTTGATTGCGTAACACGTGCGGATAAAATGTTTTTTCCGATTAAATCCTCAAATAAAAAAGTCTCCCTTTCTACATTCTGCTTTCCATTGTGGTTTATTAGGACAGAAATGAATTTTGATCAAATTTAGAGCTATCAGCATCTGTGATGGCATAGTTAAGTGCTGTTAACAAGCACGAACTTATTGTCAAACTTCTGAAATTTTTTGTAGTAAGGATAATTTTCTGAGACTTGTTGGGACCTTATTTCTTTTTCTTTGGTCATTTGAATGTGAAAATGAACTTAAGTTTATACTTTTCTGGGATAAAATGGAGATAAATTTTTTTGGGGACAACAAGGTGCCTATTTTGAGAATTCCTAATCTTAAGTTCTGAAAATGTGAAATTCCTTTTCTTTTCCTCTTGTGAACTTTTCAAAGATAGTTGCCAAAAGAACCATTCTAGAATCAGCTTGAAAAGAACAACTCTAATATATTTTGACATCCATTTTCACAAAATTTAACACAGAATGAACGAATTCACTATTGGTAATATCAGGTACCAAAGAGGTCCTTGTAAACATCTGATCTTTCATTTACTCATGGGCCCAATAGTGAAATATACTTCTTTCACCAAACAAGAAATCTTGCACATCAGTCATCACAAAATTCGTTATAAACTTGTGATAAAAAAAAATTACAACTATACAAGTTGAAGTATCATTAGACAAACGATTCCATCTCTCATAGATGTCAATTGGGTCCCCAGCAGCTCAAAAACATCACTTTCCTCAACGATTCTTCAGATTGCTTGGAAGAGGAGGATAAAGAATCAAGAGGTGTTGAGATTCTCATAGCTTGTAGGGAAGAACCCATGTTCTTCTTTGCCTGTTGATGCAGAGATCTGAGAACATAATTCCATCTGCAGATTCCTTGATCTTTCAAGGCCTCTACTGCTCCAACACTGGCAGCCACGATCCATGCTCTGCTCGTTGAACTCATCTTCTTCACCTTAGAACTCTCTGGTGATGGAATGAATGAATTGGGTTTTGTAGAGTAGAACTCTTTGTTGGGTTGGGATTTTGGAATATGATGAAAAGCAAAAGAGAGAGCACTTAGATTTATATGGCGTAGTCTGGTAGAGAAAGAGCCAAAACCACAGGCTGTTTTATTCCTAGGTGCTTGTTTTTATGAAAACAGGGATACTTCTTTCCTGCTTTCCAGGGGCTTTAAACCACTGATTTAGTTCTCATCACCCATGTGAGTTCAGTTAAATCTGGGAAAAATCTGGTGATGCTCTTTTGTGGGGCCTATCTATTAAAACCCAGCATTTTATTTCAAAGCTGTTAAGAGTTTAATAAATTTCTCAGGGGTCGAGCTAAGCAGAGTTGAGACTGTAACATAAGTTGCAATGAGTAATTTACCAAAAGCAACATAAGTTGCAATGCGGAGTGTGGAACTCAATGTGGGGGCCACATATTAAAATCCAATCATTTAAAATAGATGATTTCCAGTTCAATGTGGTGTCATAAAATTTTACTCTAATAAGAGTTGGTCTGGTTAAAAATGAGCAAATGATATTTTTTAATCATATGCTCAATCATAAGGTGGGAGTGGGGATTAACTCTGATCGAAGGAGAAATCACGAAGAACGTATTGTAAGTGAGGGCATTTCTTTTAGAACGACTAAGATATTTAATAGATGGGCCTCACTGAATACTCACACCCTTCAGAAGAAGTGACAGTGAGACACTCAAGGGTCTACACTTGCGCTCTTCACCTTTTATAATGACTTAGTGATTAATGTCACCCTCTCAACAATCCATGCCTACCACACCATCACCGTGACCCTTCAAAAGATTACAAGTATATAGTCAAAGAGTTTTCATTTATTAATTGTGGTGGATTGGTTTACATGCGATCAATTCAATATAAGGCTTGCTTTGATTGTAGAGAGAAACAACTATAAATATCAAAAGGTTTAAATTCATTATAGTGAGCCCTATTATTTTCGTATCTTAATGCTCATAAAGTTTGGACTTTGAAAAGCTGCCAATATGGGCCTTATTCTTTTTTGGAAAAAGGATGACAATTGCTATTTTTGGGACCTTATTTCTTAGGAGCCCAAAGCAAGGGCTTTTCTTACTTTATGGTAAAGCCGGCTATAGAGAAAAGCAAGAGAAAAGGAGAGAGCTGAGAAAGTCATGCATCTGATTTTTTTGGGACCCAGTAAGAGGCCTCCAAAATGCAAATGAAGTGGGAAAAATACTCCTTATTTTTATTTCTTTTCTTAGTTTTCTTTTAAATGAAATCATTTTTTATTCACACGAGAGAAATTGTAAACAATTTTAGCCTCTGAAACTAGCCTAATATAGGCCCAGGGGCATCCATGAGGTGCTTCATGCCTTGCTGTTGTGCTTTGCTTCACCATAGTGCTCCATTGGAGTGCTCTGTGCTCTGCCACCAAACATGTTCCGAATCCCGAGTTGCTATGCACCAACCTTGCATACTTAGGGCTTGTTCGATTGATCAGGCTATCAGTGGCAAAACCAAAGAACCAAGTCTTCTCTCCAATCTGTGATAATCTTCATGAAGGACAGTTGATCGCAAACCCAACAATGTGAACCGTCAAACCTCGACCTCCGCTTTTGATCACACACCGCCCCCCCTCCTACCCTAGGGAAAGTTGGCTTTGATCCGGTTGTTGGAGAATAATTAAGGCAATCACACACAAACAATCACACGACACACAGATTGATGTGATTCCACAAAAATATGTCCACAGGGTTGTGAGCGTTCCGCTCGATTTCCCTGTAAAAAATTGCAAAAGAAAGAATTCTAAACCCTCTAATACTTACGAGCGTATTATCTCCCCCACATATTTCAATCTTGTTCTCACAGCCTCTTCCCTTACAAGCTCTCTTCTGTGTTCTCATTGCTTGCTTGCTTTCTTTGCCTAACAAAATGAGTTGAAACTTTTGAGCGAAATCTTGATTCGTGTGAAAGTTTTTAATATCTTTGGCAGCTACTAATTTCTCAGACTAGTATTGATAAAGATTTAAGTTTGGAAGTATTGTCCTCTGCGAATCTCCAACTCATCCTCCATTTCTACCAAAAACTCATCCTCCATGTGCATCTTTTTTTTAAGTCATAAAACCATACCAATTTCGACAAGACCTCACCCAATACCAGCCTTGATGAAAAGAAAAGGGCCAACTGATAGTGCTCCTGCACAAATTTGTTGGTATTCTAACCAGTGTGCAAGTTCTCTTTTTGGTGAGTATTGAAATTCTTTCGGACACTATTTTGGAGTCAAGAAAATCTGAAAATCCTAATCTTCTCCTGTTACGAATCCCTCAATGATAATTGCCAAAAAACCATTATAAAATCAGCTAGAAATGAACCCTTCTAAATTTCTCCAAACAAAAGAACGACAGAATTCACTGTTAATAACATCAGATACCAAAGAGGCCTTTTGTTGCATCTGATGTTTCTCATCTCCATGCCCGATCACGAAACACACTTGACTCATCAAATAGAAGTCTTGCATATTTGCCATCACAAAATTCTTTATAAACTTGTGATAAGAAAAATTACAACTATACATGTTGAAGTACATCATTAGACAAACGATTCCATCTCTTATAGATGTCAATTGGGTCCCCAGCAGCTCAAAAACATCACTTTCCTCAATGATTCTTCAGATTGCTTGGAAGAGGAGGATAAAGAATCAAGAGGTGTTGAGATTCTCATAGCTTGTAGAGAAGAACCCATGTTCTTCTTTGCCTGTTGATGCAGAGATCTGAGAACATAATTCCATCTGCAGATTCCTTGATCTTTCAAGGCCTCTACTGCTCCAACACTGGCGGCCACAATCCATGCTCTGCTTGTCGAACTCATCTTCTCAACCTTACAACTCTCTGGTGATGGAATGAATGAATTGGGTTTTGTAGAGTTGATTTTGTTGGGTTGGGATTTTGGAATATGATGAAATGCAAAAGAGAGAGCACTGAGATTTATATGGTGTAGTCTAGTAGAGATGCAGAAGTACCCAAAAGCCAAAACAACAGGCTGTCTTATCCCAAGGTGCTTGTTTTATGAAAACAGGGATACTTCTTTCCAGGGGCTTTTAAACCACTGTTTTAGTTCTCATCACTCATGTGAGCTGAGTACAGCTTAAATCTGGGAAAAATCTGGGGATGCTCTTTTGTGGGGCCTATCTATTAAAACCCAGCATTTTAATTCAAAGCTGTTAAGATTTTAATAAGTTTCTTAGGGGTGGAGCCAAGTAGAGTTGAGAGTGTAACATAAGTTGCAGTGAGTAATTTACCAAAAGCAACATAAGTTGCAATGTGGAGTGTGGAACTCAATGTGGGGGCCATATATTAAAATCCAATCATTCAAAATAGATGATTTCCACTTCAATGGGGTGCCATAACGTTTTACTCTAATAAGAGTTGATTTGGTTATAAAATTGAGCAAATGATATTTTTTAATCACATGCTCAATCATAAGGTCGGAGTGGGGATTCACTCTTATCGAAGGAGAAATCACGAAGAACTTATTGTAAGTGAGGGCATTTTTTTTTTTTAAGAATGACTAAGATATGTAATAGATGGGCCCCATTGAATACTCGCACCCTTCGGAAGAAGTGAGAGTGAGACACTCAAGGGTCTACACTTGCACTCTTCACCTTATAATGACTTGGTCATTAATGTCACCCTCTCAACAATCCATGCCTACCACACCATCATCGTGACCCTTCAAAAGATTACAAGTATATAGTCAAAGAGTTTTCACTTATTAATTGTGGTGGATTGGTTTACATGTGATCAATTCAATATAAGGCTTGCTTTGATTGTAGAGAGAAACAATTATAAATATTAAAAGGTTTAAATTCATTATAGTGAGCCCTATTATTTTCCTATCTCAATGCTCATAAAGTTTGGACTTTGAAAAGCCCCCGATATGGGCCTTATTTTCTTTTGGAAAAAGGATGACAATTGCTATATTTGGGGCTTTATTTCTTGGAAGCTTAAAGCAAGGGCTTTTCTTGCTTTATAGTAAAGTCGCCATCGAGAAAAGCAAGCTAGAGACAAGAGAGAGCGGAGAAAGTCATGCATCTGATTTTTTGGGGACCCCAGTAAGAGGCCTCCAAAATGCAGATGAAGTGTGAAAAATACTCCTTATTTTTATTTCTTTTCTTACTTTTCTTTTAAATGAAATAATTTTTTTATTCACACGAGAGAAATTGTAAACTATTCTAGCCTCTGAAACTAGCCTAATATAGGCGTAGGGGCATCCATGGGGTGCTTCATTCCTTCGATGTTGTGCTTTGCTTCACCATAGTGCTCCATTGGAGTGCTTTGTGCTCTGCCACCAAACATGTTTCGAATCTCGTGTTGCTTTGCACCTACCTTGCATACCTAGGGCTTGTTCGATCTACTTTGATCAATCAAGGGTGTGGCCCACTGCTGTGATCAAGCTATCGAGGCAAAATCAAAGAACCATGTCTTCTCTCCAATCTGTGATAATCTTTGCGAAGGACAGTTGATTGCAAACCCAGCAATGTGAACCGTCAAACCTTGATCTTCACCTTCGATCACACACTGCCCCACCCTACCAAGGGAAAGCTAGCTATGATACCGTTTGTTGGAGAATAATTAGAGCAATTACGCACAATCAATCACAACCACAAGCAATCACACATCACACAGATTTATGTGGTTCCACAAACTTGCCTACGCCTACAGGGTTATGAGCGTTCTGTTCGAGGTCACTATAAAAAATTGGGCAAGGATTCCAAGCCCTCTAAGTATTATCTCCCAACATATTTCAGTCTTGCTCTCCCAGCAGCCTCTTTCCTTACAAGTTCTCTGTGTTCTCCTTGCTTGCTTTCTTTAGCTAACAAAGTGAGCCAAAAATAAAACCACCCAATAACACCCAGTTGGACCTTTTGAGCCAAATATAACAACAAACTGATTCGTGTGAAAGTTTTTAATATCTTTGGCAGCTACTAATTTCTCATACTAGTATTGATAAGGATTAAGTTTGGAAGTATTATCCAGCGAATCTCCAACTCATCCTCCATTTCTACCAAAAACTCATTCTCCATGTGCATCTTTTTTTTAATTCATAAAACCATACCAATTTCGACAAGACCTCACCCAATACCAGCCTTGATGATAAGTAAAGGGCCCACCTACAGTGCCTGCCTACTGCACCGATTTGTTGGTATTCTAAATTTCTCCTTTTGATGAGTATTGAAAGTCATTCGGACACTATTTTTGGAGTTATGAAAATCTGAAAATCCTAATCTTCTCCTGTTAAGAATCCCTCAATGATAATTGCCGAAAACCCATTATAAAATCAGCTTGAAAGGAACCCTTCTAAATTTCTCCAATCAACAGAATGACAGAATTCACTGTTAGGAACATCAGATACCAAAGAGGCCTTTTGTTACATCTGATGTTTCTCCTCTACATGCCTAATCACGAAACATACTTCAATCATCAAATAGAAATCTTGATTATTTGCCAGCACAAAATTTGTTATAAAAATATTACAACTATACAAGTTCAAGTATCATTAGACAAACGATTTCATCTCTTATTGTTTGTCAGTTGGGGCCCCAGCAGCTCAAAAACATCACTTTCCTCAACGATTCTTCAGATTGCTTGGAACTAGAAGAGGAGGATAAAGAATCAAGAGGTGATGAAACTCCTATAGCTTGTAGAGAAAAACCCATGTTCTTCTTTGCCTGCTGATGCAGAGATCTGAGAACATAATTCCATCTGCAGACTCCTTGATCTTTCAAAGCCTCTACTGCTCCAACGCTGGCGGCCACGATCCATGCTCTGCTTGTCGAACTCATCTTCTTAACCTTACCACTTTCTAGTGGTGGAATGAATGAATTGGGTTTTGTAGAGTAGCTTTTGTTGGGTTTGGATTCTGGAAGACGATGGAAGGCAAATGAAAGAGTACTTATTTGTATAGGGTGGCTGTGATGCAGTAGTTCACAAAACAACAGGCGGTTTTATTCCAAGGTTCTTGTTTATGAAAACAGGGATACTTCTTTCCAACTTTCCAGTGGCGTACAAAACCACTGTTGAGTTCTCACTCGTGTGAGGTGAGTCCAGATCAACCCTTTTAAGTTTTAAATGAGGGGAAAATCTGGTGATGCTCTTTTGTGGGGGGGCATACCTATTAAAATCTATCACTTAAGTCGTTTGCTATTTAAATAGGTTTGTTTCTGTTGTTGCAGTCTTGCATAGAAATATGCTTTTATTTTAGTGACATTATATAAACTCATGTAGAGAATCAGGTGTACCTCGGTTGGATAGCACTTTTCTTAACTAATTGTCTAGGGTTTAATTCTTGATTACCTGCATGTACACATAGGCTTCTCCTTCTATTTGTGTAGGTGTCCGTTGTATAGAGCAGGTTTTAAAAGACACAGCCTATAAGTCTATAGTGGTCAAATTTCTTAATTACAAACCACTCCCAATCATCACTCCCTTTATTAGCAAAAAACGGGGCCGGCTTTAGCATAAGGCCAATAAAGCCTTTGCTTTAGGCCCAAAAAAAAAGGCCCTATAATAGCTAGCATCTTTTGAAATTCCAAATAATAAAATTTGTCAACTACCATCCCTTTTTTTTCTCCCCAGAATATAAGGCCCATAATAATTCTCTCTTAAGAAGATACAACCAAGATTTTTATGGGGCCTTAAGGTGTCAATTATGGCATATTATATTTCCAAATCTACCCCTTATATTACTATGGCTAGGAGTATAATTGATTTTAGCACACCATTATATTTCTAACAGTATATGTGTATCAAATCTCAACCATACATTCACTCATGAATTTGCTTTACAAGAAAAATAAATTTTAAATAAAATATTTATAATAATATTAAAATATAGAAAATGTCTCATTTAGGATTGTTGCTTTAGGCCTCGAATTGTCTCGAGCCGGCCTTGACATGAAATTTGGGTTGAGCCTACATTAGATTGTCTTCGTGTTGCATAAGTGAAATTTATCTCACCATCAAATGCATGGGAGTACACCATGCTAACACAAGGGACGCCATCAATAAAATGGTGGAATCAGGAAATTTGGCTTGGGTAGCCATCATGTATAAAAAAAAAAAAAAAAAAGGGCTTGGAGAGTCCAAAATAAAACAAAAGGCATAAATTTATGCAAACAGAGCCAACTGCAGGAGCACAAAATGAGCTCTTGCTCCTGCGGTATAGAATATCGGCCTTTTCGATGAGAAACGTGTCGTGTTTCATGGACCACAATCCATAGATTTTACTCCCCACTGTTTTACAAAAACAGCATTCTCAGTTTCCATCAACTTAAATGTAACCATTTCTGTACAAGGAGACCATCTAACTTCTAAAACCATTGTTTGTTCATCATTTGCAGAGAGATATTGCTGCCTTGTTTTGTCATGTAATAGTAATAGAGAGAATGTGCAGGAGCTAGAAGGTGGGAATGAACCTTCAACACCATGAAAAAAATAGAATAGTTTTGTAGATTCCAGCAAATCTAATCAAGAAAAGCGGTTTTCCAATAATTTGGATATAAGAAAGGTATATGGGTGATGAGAAGCTGAGAAACTCATGCATCTGATTTTTTGGGGACCCAAGCAGAGGCCTCCAGATGAAGTGTGAAAAACATACTTTTTTTTTCTTCTCTCTTTTCTTGATTTTCTTTTAAATGATTTTTTTTTACATGATAGGTGTTGTGATCTAGGACTTACGAGAAGAGATTAATCACGCACAAGAAAACATGGAGATTTACGTGGTTCGGCTTTTGTCCTACATCCACGGGGAAGACGGGAGAAATCACTATGCAATCAGAAGATGTTGTATATCCTAGAGACTCTTAGTCTCTATTTATAATATCAACCCCAAAACCCTATTACACTCAAACACTACCTCTTAATCACAGTAGACCTACTATAATAGACATACTTCTAATTACAGTAGAACATAGGCAATCCAGGGACCCGGTTTACCAAATTCATTACTTCTATTGAGCCATACAACCTAACAATAGGAATTGTGAACTATCCTAGTCCGAAAACTAGCTCGATATAAGCCCTGCGGTCATAACTGGATTGCTTCATTCCTTCGCTTTGCTTTACTTCACCATCATAGTGCTCCGCTCGAGTGCTCTATGCTCTACCACCAGACATGTTACAACTGTGCTCTACTGCTGTTAGGGGTCGATCCGTGACACTCTAAAGTGACCTGGATGCACTTTAAGGTGAGCTAGGATGCCCTTCTGAAGAGAATTAACTGAATGTGATGACTCACGGGTAGTCTGGTTAGTTAGATGGAAACCAAAATTTCCATCAAATTTGGATTAAGATTCCGACTTTCGAATAAAAATTCATTTTGCACCCCTCCATATCGCCCACCATAATGCCAAAATCTAAGCTTTAAAGTAAATTAAGGTTACTAAGATAAGGATAGGATGTCCAGATGAATCATTAATCATTCCACCATTATTAACGAACAACTCCGTAAAACTTACAAAGTAACATTAAGTGTTCTACTAGCGTTTCTCCCAAATACTCACAAATAGGACATAAAACATTAACGCCTGGTGATGGTATCTAAGAATTAAGAAGGCATTTGACAGGGATAACCTTCATTTTTTTTTAAGGCATTTCAATCCAACTAAGAAAATTCTTTATGACGTATTTGACACTTAATTGGTTAAAAGTGAAGTAAAGTAAATGCAGACAAGAAATGATAAGGGATCATATCAAATATACGCAATTTCAAATTTTTTTTGAAATATTCTCTCTTAATTTGATGCTTCACCTCACCATATTTCATTCCACCATGAATCTAAACAGGCCGCAAGAGGCAACTTCCAAAATGACTTTCATTTAAAGGACATGAGGAACCGCCCACGGTTATGGGCGGCCACACCCTCCTATCTTCACAAACTTTTGGGAAATATAGATTTCAAGCATATTTCTACGAACTCGCAGTTTTTAAACACCTATCTAAATTTTCCCATGTTTAATTTTCGATTAGGGTTCATGAGATTGTTCACTCCAAGTCCGAATTAGACATAGAATTTCAACGCTCACCCTCAAAGGAAATCCAATTACAATTCCATAGAGAAATCCACAATCCACCTAATCTTTTCCTCTTGTGAACTTTTCAAAGATAGTTGCCAAAAGAACCATTCTAGAATCAGCTTGAAAAGAACAACTCTAATATATTTTGACATCCATTTTCACAAAATTTAACACAGAATGAACGAATTCACTATTGGTAATATCAGATGCCAACGAGGTCCTTGTAAACACCAGATCTTTCATTTACGCATGGGCCCAATAGTGAAATACACTTGCAACACCAAACAAGAAATCTTGCACATCAGTCATCACAAAATTTGTTATAAACCTCTGATAAAAATGTTACAACTATACAAGTTGAAAGTATCATTAGACAAACTACTCCATCTCTTATAGATGTCAATTGGGTCCCCAGCAGCTCAAAAACATCACTTTCCTCAACGATTCTTCAGATTGCTTGGAAGAGGAGGATAAAGAATCAAGAGGTGTTGAGATTCTCATAGCTTGTAGAGAAGAACCCATGTTCTTCTTTGCCTGTTGATGCAGAGATCTGAGAACATAATTCCATCTGCAGACACCTTGATCTTTCAAGGCCTCTACTGTTCCAACACTGGCGGCCACAATCCATGCTCTGCTTGTCGAACTCATCTTCTCAACCTTACAACTCTCTGGTGATGGAATGAATGAATTGGGTTTTGTAGAGTAGATTTTATTGGGTTGGGATTTTGGAATATGATGAAAAGCAAAAGAGAGAGCACTCAGATTTATATGGTGTAGTCTGGTAGAGATGCAGAAGTAACCAAAAGCCAAAACTACAAGCTGTTTTATCCCAAGGTGCTTGTTTTATGAAAGCAGGGATCCTTCTTTCCAGGGGCTTTAAAACCACTGTTTTAGTTCTCATCACTCATGTGAGCTGAGTACAGCTTAAATCTGGGGAAAATCTGGTGATGCTCTTTTGTGGGGCCTATCTATTAAAACCCAGCATTTTATTTCAAAGCTGTTAAGATTTTAATAAGTTTCTCAAGGGTGGAGCCAAGTAGATTTGAGAGTGTAACATAAGTTGCAATGAGTAATTTACCAAAAGCAACATAAGTTGCAATGTGGAGTGTGGAACTCAATGTGGGGGCCATATATTAAAATCCAATCATTAAAAATAGATGATTTCCACTTCAATGGGGTGCCATAAAGTTTTACTCTAATAGGAGTTGGTCTGCTTTTAAAATTGAGCTAATGATATTTTTTTAATCGCATGTTCAATCATAAGGTGGGAGTGGGGATTAACTCTTATCGAAGGAGAAATCACGAAAAACGTATTGTAAGTGAAGGCATTTTTTTTTAGAATGACTAAGATATTTAATAGATGGGCCCCATTGAATACTCACACCCTTCAGAAGAAGTGAGAGTGAGACACTCAAGGGTCTACACTTGCACTATTCACCTTATAATGACTTGGTGATTAATTTCACCCTCTCAACAATCCATGCCTACCACACCATCATCGTGACCCTTTAAAAGATTACAAGTATATAGTAAAAAAGTTTTCATTTATTAATTGTGGTCGATTGGTTTACATGTGATCAATTCAATATAAGGCTTGCTTTGATTGTAGAGAGAAACAACTATAAATATTAAAAGGTTTAAATTCATTATAGTGAGCCCTATTATTTTCCTATCTTAATGCTCATAAAGTTTGGACTTTGAAAAGCTGCCAATATGGGCCTTATTTTCTTTTGGAAAAAGAATGACAATTGCTATTTTTGGGGCCTTATTTCTTGGGAGCCTAAAGCAAGGGCTTTTCTTGCTTTATAGTAAAGCCGGCCATCGAGAAAAGCAAGCTAGAGACAAGAGAGAGCTAAGAAAGTCATGCATCTGATTTTTTGTGGACCCCAGTACGAGGCCTCCAAAATACAAATGAAGTGTATAAAATACTCCTTATTTTTATTTCTTTTATTACTTTTCTTTTAAATGAAATCATTTTTTTATTCACATGAGAGAAATTGTAAACTATTATAGCCTATGAAACTATCATAATATAGGCCTAGGGGCATCCATGGGGTGCTTCATTCCTTCGCTGTTGTGCTTTGCTTCACCATAGTGCTCCGTTGGAGTGCTCTGCCACCAAACATGTTCTGAATCCCGTGTTGCTCTGCACCAACCTTGCATACCTAGGGCTTGTTCGATCTACTTTGATCAATCAAGGGTGTGGCCCATTGTTGTGATCAGGCTGTCATAGGCAAAACCGAAGAACCAAGTCTTCTCTCCAATCTATGATAATCCTCGCGAAGGACAGTTGATCGCAAACCCAACAATGTGAACCATCAAACCTCGATCTCCGCCTTTGATCGCACACAACCCCACCCTACCCTAGGGAAAGCAGGCTTTGATACCGTTTATTGGAGAATAATTAAGACAATCACACACAAGCAATCACACATCACACGGATTAATGTGGTTCCACAAACTTGCCTACGTCCACAGGGCTATGAGCGTTCTGCTCGATTTCCCGGTAAAAAATTGTGAAAGGATTCTAAACCCTCTAACACTTAAGTATTATCTCTCCCACATATTTCAATCTTGCTCTCATAGCCTCTTTCCTTACAAGCTCTCTTATGTGTTCTCCTTGCTTGCTTGCTTTCTTTACCTAACAAAGTGAGTTGGACCTTTTGAGCCAAATCTACACCAAGTTGATTCGTGTGAAAGTTTTTAATATCTTTGGCAGCTACTAATTTCTCAGACTAGTATTGATAAGGATTAAGTTTGGAAGTATTGTTGTCACATCCCGGTCCCGAATTGCCATGGCCTAGGGTAATCTCCGAGGTGTGTCACACGTTCTCCCGCGTGCTGTGCCTATCTCGAGCCAAGTACAACACACGAAGGAGAGAAAAACAACTTTCTATATACGTGAGTTAAAACTCTCTAAAACACATCAAAGGCAATTAATCATAGCGGAAGCTGTAATTCATTTGTGTGAGGTATCAATTCTCATTAGTCTATATAATGTTTCCAGTTTAATACAAAAGAATTATATAATTATGTACATTGTTCTACAAAAGAGGATGTATAAAAGTACCTTATACAAATAATACCAAAAGTATAAACAAAAGAATCACTGAACCTAAGTATAGCCCACACAAAAAGGGGCTAGCCACACTCTAAGGAAACTCCAAAAGAAGTCATCACGAGCTCCGGGGACGATTACTAAGCTGTTTCTGGCTCATGCCATTCTTTTATTCCTGAAGGTACCTTTTGGGTAGCCTTCTCTCCCTCCTCGGCCTGCTCAGGGTCGGGAGCTGCATTTGTAACTGTGACAGCAATAGTAGTATCATCAATACGACGATCGAGCAAGTATATGCAATAATAAGGAAATACATAATGTATCAAATTGAATTTAAGACGGATAAATTGACAGATGTCAATTATCAGTATCAACTAGACAAGTTGTGCTAAAATGAATAATTTATGCATTGTGAATCAAGTAAAATGAAAACATACAAATTGGCTCCTACCTTAAGCTCATCCTCTTAAAGAGAGCAAATCTAGTTGGGATGTCACCAGCGGCCCGGCCAAAGGTTAGCTGGCTGCCCGGGTCTGGAGTTCCAGACTTCCAGTGCTCCAGATGACTTACTGCAGTAGTCTCGAATAACTAAACGGAGTTCAACCCCATCGGCTATCACAAGGTCGAAACTAAGTAGTGCCGACTCGATCGAATCAAATGATATTCAATTAAAATCGGATTTGAGTAAGTTTGTATTCATTTAATCATAACCAAATCGAACAATATTCACATATATTCAATTACTTACTCAATCCTCATTTCTAACGATTGTCAAATCGGATACACAATACGAAGTTACGAACTGAATATAGAAAGATCAAACATCAATGAATTCTAAAAATGCTATCAATCTATTGAGTAGGATTTGAGATCCAAAATGAATTCGTACTCCAATATGAAATGCAATTAGTTTAAGGGAATCAAGATATTTTTACTATCCAACTCTAGATTATCATTTTCTTAGTTCTCCATCGTCCAATACAAAATAAGCTGGGAAAGTCAACGAAATACTACCTTATTTGATGTCACCAGTTATAAGAAATACGTTGAATTTTCCAACGAATTTTCATGGCATAATGTCAAACTATAGAATATCCATTGGTCCAATTTATAAGGTTAATTAAGGGTTCCATTCTATAGCCATAATGTCTCAAAATTCCTAAGTTTCCTATGAAGGTATGGGTGAGCACCAAAATTCACTCAATGAGGAATTAAGGAGGGTTAGTGTAGGCTGGGAGTGTCAATACTCCCTCTAATTGGACCAAAAAGCCCAAACAATTGGGTTCAGGTTCGTTCGAGCGTCCCTATGTGTGCTCAAGTGGAGGTGTCCAGAGTGGGTGTGCGCTCGAGCGGCCTCTGGCATGCTCGAGCGCCCATCACAAATTTTCATTCCAGAATTTCCAGTGAGTGGGCCCGCTCGAGCGGCCATTTGCGCGCTCGAGCGCCCACTCCAGAATCCCAATTTCAAGTTTCTGATGGTGTTTTCTCTTCTTTCTTTTCCACACTTCTTCTAACATCAAACCTACAGAAAATGGAGCCTCCTTGCTCCATTAAAAACACATACATTACTTTCATTTAAGCCCATGAATTATAAATCATAAAAAAACAATTCCAACCCATTCATTCATAAAGTATAAATTCATAAGAAAGAACTTCTTTTGGAATCAAAGGAAATCAACCACTATGCAAAAGCAAATTAGAGCTTATACTTGCCTCAAATAAGAGCTTTCCAAAGCTTTTTTACACACTTTGGCTCAAAAGAATCAAAACCCCCAAAATACCAAACCCTAATCACAATAAACACATGAAAACTGTATGAATATGTATGTTTGCTCATCCAAGAGTCTTTTGACTCAAATCAACTCCAAAACCTAACTAAAAGTGTTAGAAGCTTACCTCTCACAAGGATTTCAAATTTGGAAGATATGAAGACGGGTGGAGATAGTTTCTAGCCAACAATGAAGAGGAAAAAATGAAGAAGATGATGAAGATGTAGTTGAGCCACTCTCTAGCTTTCCAAGGTCCAAACCCTCACTTTTAAAGTAGTTGAAGGAGAAGAGGAGAAAAGTGGAGGAGAAGAAGAAGAGTAGAGAGAAAGAATGAAAAGGGATGAAAGGAGGGTATGGTTGTGTATATATAAAGAGATAAGAATGAGATTTTTGCAAAAAAGTCCACTCAACTAGTAAACTCTCATTTTAAGTCAAATGGACATCCAAATACTCAATGGTTAGTCAAATAAAGTAGGGTCTATTACGAAAATTGATCTACTCGTCGAAATATACGCGATGATGTCTAAATGACATGCAAACTATACAAAATGTGAAAACTCATATTTACGAAAAAGCCTTAGACTCTACTCGATAGAGTCAACCCTATTCCAACTCACCTATTTGAGGTTCAAGACCCAACTAACTCAGTCTATAAAGACTAATAAACACTAATTATCATAATTAATAATTAAATAAAATTAATTTAGATAAAATATAATTTATTAGTACTAATCAAACTCCGCCTATGTTGGGTATCCTTGACATAGCCGGTCCCAAGCCCGGACAAAGGAGGAGGGTTGTGCGTTAGGTAGTCGACAGCCAGCACAATACTCAGTCGGATTTCTTTATGGATTTGAGACCTAATTTCATTGGAGCGTCCCCTACTTAACGACGCGCTGTATGGTCCGAGTACAGTGTTAAGTGAGCAAGGATCGCTGCATCGGCGCCCGGGTGCAGTGCTAAATAGGCAAGAGTCGCCACACTTTATTGGACGAGTGCGGGGGGTAAGGAAGCTAGCCCAAAATAGAAGGCTGAGATTAGGTACTTGGAACATTGGGAGCCTAACTGGGAAACTTATGAAAGTGGTGGATACAATGGAAAGGAGACGAATCGCAATTGCGTGCTTGCAAGAGACAAGGTGGGTGGGACAGAAAGCTAAAGAGATCGACAGGACTGGGTATAAGTTATGGTATACAGGACTTAATAGAGCGAGGGATGGGGTTGGCATAGTAGTGAGCAAAGACTTAAACGAAGATATGGTTAATGTAAAGCGCTGTGGAGATAGGATTATTGCAATTAAGTTAGTGTTAGGAGAAGAGATAGTGAACGTAATTAGTGCTTATTGCAATTAAGGAGAAGTTTTGGGAAGACTTGGAAGGAGTACTACTAGAGATACCCCAAGGCAAGATGGTCTTCATAGGAGGAGATTTGAATGGCCATGTAGGACGCGACGTAGATGGATATATAGGAGTACATGGGGGACTTGGATACAATAATCGAAATGAAGAAGGGAAGGATACTTTGGAGTTTTCAGTGGCTTATGATCTCATGGTGACTAACACCTTTTTTAGGAAGAGAGAGGAGCATTTGGTAACTTATAAGAGTGGCTCCTCAAGGACACAAATTGACTTCTTCTTAACTAGGAAAAGAGACCGCTTAGCTTGTAAAGATTGCAAGGTGATACTGGGGGAGAGCTTGATTTCCCAATATAGGTTGTTGATCATAGATGTGCAGCTACAAAAGTGGACTACAAAAAAGAAGTTGTATAGATGCTCAAAGACTAAATGGTGGAACTTGAAAGGTGATAAGCAACTAGCATTTAGGGATAGAGCACTAGAGGAAGACGTTTGGGTGATAAATGAGAGTGCAAATAATATGTGGGATAAGGTAGCAGAGTGTATTAGGAGGGTAGGGAAAGAAGTCTTAGGAGAATCCAAAGGGGGTGCTCCGGCACAGAAGGAGGCATGGTGGTGGAGCGAGGCCGTTCAAGACAAGATAAGAGTTAAAAGAGAGAGCTTTAAAACTTGGCAAAAGGATCGAAATACAGCAAACTTGAAAAAGTATAAAGAAGCAAAAAGAGAAACCAAAAAGGCAGTTAGTGAGGCCAAGGCAAAGGCATTTGAGGAGCTATATAGGCGACTTGACACTAAGAAAGGCGAAAGAGAGATATTCAAGCTTGCTAAAGCCAGAGATAGGCGGACCAAGGACTTAAACCAAGTTAAATGCATTAAGGATGAGGATGAAAAGGTATTAGCAAAGGACAATGAGATAAAGGAGCGTTGGAAGAGCTACTTCTACAAGTTATTTAACGAAAGCAGTATTAGTGACATACAATTGGGACAGCTTACCATTTCTAGGGAAGAATCGAATCATATGTTCTATAGGAGAATCAGTAGGAAAGAAGTTATAGAAGTATTGAAAAGGATGAAGAATGGAAAAGCGGTTGGGCCAGATGGTATCCCTATTGAGGTCTGGAGGTGCTTGGGGGAGAATGGCATAAGTTGGTTGACAAAACTTTTTAATGTAGTGCTAAAGAGCAAGAAGATGCCTGATGCATGGAGGAAAAGTATTCTTATACCCATATACAAGAACAAAGGAGATATTCAGAACTGTGCGAACTACCGCGAGATTAAATTGATGAGCCATACGATGAAGTTATGGGAGAGAGTTATTGAGAGAAGACTAAGAAGAACAACAAACGTTTCAGAAAATCAATTTGGTTTCATGCCTGGGAGATCAACCATGGAGGCTATCTTTCTCCTGAGGAGGTTAATGGAATAGTATAGAGAAGGTCAGAGATATTTACATATGGTGTTCATTGACTTGGAGAAGGCCTATGACCGGGTTCTTAGGGAGATTCTATGGGGAGTACTGGAAAAGAAAAGAGTATGTGTCGCATATATTGAGGAGATAAATGATATGTATGATAGAGCCGTAACATCTATAAGGACGACTGGCGGAGAGACTAAGGAGTTTCCTATCACGATTGGTCTACACCAAGGCTCAGCGTTAAGCCCGTACTTGTTTGCCCTAGTTATCGATGAGATTACAAGACATATTCAGGATGAGGTGCCGTGGTATATGCTATTTGCAGATGACATTGTTTTAGTAGATGAGACGAGAGAAAGAGTGAATGCTAAGCTAGAAGTATGGCGGAAAACGTTAGAGACAAAAGGGTTTAGGCTAAGTCGATGCAAGACAGAATATATGGAGTGTAAGTTTAGCGAAAGTAGTACACTTGGTAACATAGAAGTAAGTTTAGGCACACAAAAGATTGTAGAGAAAGAAAACTTTAGGTACCTTGGATCGATTGTGCAATAGGATGGAGGGATTGATACTGATGTAAATCACAGGATTCAGGCCGGGTGGACCAAATGGAGGAGTGCTTCGGGGGTCTTGTGTGATCGGAAAGTCCCCCTCAAGGTTAAAGGAAAGTATTATAAGGTGGCGGTAAGACCAGCATTGTTATATGGATTAGAGTGTTGGGCAGTAAAGCACAATCATGTTAAGAAGATGGAAGTTGCGGAGATGAGAATGCTAAGATGGATGTGCGGGATCACAAGGAGAGATATGATTAGGAATGGGGAGATTAGGGGCAAAGTAGGAATAGCACCGATTGGAGATAAAATGAGAGAAAATCGACTAAGATGTTTTGACCATGTTAGAAGACGTCCAATGGAAGCACCTGTTAAAAGATGTGAAGACATAGAAATTGCCAGAAGTAGGAGAGGGAGAGGGAGACCTAAGAGAAGTTGGAAAGAAACTATTAGACATGACCTTACTTACATGGATCTAACGGAGGACATGACCGTAAACAGATTTGATTGGCATCGTCAAATCCATATAGCCGACCCCACCTAATAGGAAAAGGGTTGGTTTGGTTTGGTTTATAATTTATTAGTACTAATCAAGATTAAATCGGGTCCGAGTGTAACAATTGTCCAGTCAATCTCCAACTCATCCTCCATTTCTACCAAGAACTCATCCTCCATGTGCTTCTTTTTTTTAATTCAAAAAACCATCCCAATTTCGACAAGACCTCATCTAATACCAGCCTTGATGAAAAGAAGAAGGCCAACTTATAGTGCTGCTGCACAAATTTGTTGGTATTCTAACCAGTGTGCAAGTTCTCTTTTTGGTGAGTATTGAAATTCATTCGGACACTATTTTGGAGTTAAGAAAATCTGAAAATCCCAATCTTCTCCTGTTAAGAATCCCTCAATGACAATTGCCAAAAAACCATTATAAAATCAGCTTGAAAGGAACCCTTCTAAATTTCTCCAAACAAAAGAACAACAGAATTCACTGTTAATAACATCAGATACCAAAGAGGCCTTTTGTTGCATCTTTTGTTTCTTATCTCCATGCCCAATCACGAAACACACTTGACTCATCAAATAGAAATCTTGCACATTTGCCATCACAAAATTCTTTATAAAATTGTGATAAGAAAAATTACAACTATACAAGTTGAAGTATCATTAGACAAACGATTCCATCTCTTATAGATGTCAATTGGGTCCCCAGCAGCTCAAAAACATCACTTTCCTCAACGATTCTTCAGATTGCTTGGAAGAGGAGGATAAAGAATCAAGAGGTGTTGAGATTCTCATAGCTTGTAGAGAAGAACCCATGTTCTTCTTTGCCTGTTGATGCAGAGATCTGAGAACATAATTCCATCTGCAGATTCCTTGATCTTTCAAGGCCTCTACTGCTCCAACACTGGCGGCCACAATCCATGCTCTGCTTGTCGAACTCATCTTCTCAACCTTACAACTCTCTGGTGATGGAATGAATGAATTGGGTTTTGTAGAGTAGATTTTGTTGGGTTGGGATTTTGGAATATGATGAAGAGCAAAATAGAGAGCACTTGGATTTATATGGTGTAGTCTGGTAGAGATGCAGAAGTACCCAAAAGCCAAAACTACAGGTTGTTTTATTCCAAGGTGCTTGTTTTATGAAAACAGGGATACTTCTTTCCTTCTTTCCAGGGGCTTTAAAACCACTGTTTTAGTTCTCATCACTCGTGTGAGCTGATTACAGCTTATATCTGGGAAAAATCTGGTGATGCTCTTTTGTGGGGCCTTTCTTTTAAAACCCAGCATTTTATTTCAAAGCTGTCAAGATTTTAATAAATTTCTCAAGGGAGGAGCCAACTGGAGTTGAGAGTGCAACATAAGTTGCAATGAGTAATTTACCATAAGCAATAAGTTGCAATGTGGAGTGTGGAACTGAGAGTAGGGGCCATATATTAAAAATCCAATCATTCAAAATAGATGATCTCCATTTTAATAGGGTGTCATGAAGTTTTATTTTAATAAGAGTTGGTCCGATCATAAAATTGAGCAAATGATATTTTTTAATTACATGCTCAAACATGAGGTGGGAGTGGGGATTAACTCTTACTGTAGGAAAAATCACGAAGAACGTATTCAAAGTGAGGGCATTTTTTTAGAATGACTAAGATATTTAATAGGTGGGCCCTACTGAATATTCACACCCTTCACAAGAAGTGTGAGTGAGACACTCAAGGATCTACACTTGCACTGTTCGCCTAATGACTTGATGATTAATGTTACCTTCTCAACAATCCATGCTTACCACACCATCACCGTGACCCATCAAATGATTACAAGTAAATAGTCAAAGAATTTTCATTTATTAATTGTGGTGGATTAGTTGAATTGTGATCAATTCAATATAAGGCTTGCTTTGATTGTTCAGAGAAACAATTCTAAATATTAAAAGGTTTAAATTCATTATGGTGAGCCCTATTATTTTCGTATCTCAATGCTCACAAAGTTTGGAAATTCATATCTTTAAAAATGATCAGAGTATATATATATTCAAATTTAAATATTTTCTTTGGATATTATTGAAAAGGTTTACTATAAAGTAACTTATTTTTTAACTAATTAGTAATAAATCAATAAGTATAAAAGATTATCTCACCCCCCACTCCCCCACTAAGTTTGTCTCTCTCATTGAATAGGCTCTTTTAATGACATTAATTAAGATTAGTTGGATACCACATTTATCATCTAATTGTTTAGGGTTTGATTCTTGACCTTGCCTTCTTATGTTAGCAAGAAGCCTAGGGTTTGTGTTGGCATTATTGTGGAAATGTTTCATTCTAAAAATGAATGAAGAAAAACTTCTTTTACATGCATTTTCTCTCCCTTTCTATATATCTATAAAGTCTCTCCCTCTATATCTCCCGCTTCTCTCTTGTCTCGATCTTTAAATTTCCTCTCTCACAAAATGTCCGCCAAATACATTCCAAGAACAATGCCAAGTAGACCCCTCCTTTCTGCAAGAGCAAGCTTCTCTCCCCATTGGTGACACCAGGAAAAAAAAAAAAAGCAGCTGGGCACCTAAGTTTATGACCTCAAGAAATTTTAGTCAAGCCCACATTAGATTGTTCCTGTGTTGCCTAGGGAAATTTAGCATTTTAGCCCCCCAATAATACACAGGAAACCATAATTCTAATCCTTTTTAGATCACTGGGCCACAAGCAATGGTGGAAAATCAGGGAATTTGCCTTGGGACCACTATCTAAAGAAAGGAATTCTTGGTCTGGCCAATGGAAAACAAAATGCATAAATATGTATAGAACAAGAAGCCAGTGGCAGGAGCCAAAAATGAATCCTTGCTCCTGCGGTGTACACTATCGGCCTACTCGATGTGAAACGTGTATCATGGACCAGAATCCATAGATTGTACTCCCCCTGTTTTACAAATACCACATTCTCATATTCCATCTATTTATATGTAACCATTGCAGGATGGGGGACCATCCAACTTCCACACCCATTGTCAGTCCATCATATACACAGTGACGTTGCTGCCTTTGTTTGCCATCTAATAGTGACAGAGAATAACAGAGAATGTGTAGCGGTGGAGTTGTTTGCAGGTGGGAATCAACCTTCAACACCATGAAGAGTAGAGTGGTGGCAGATTCCAGCAATTCTAATCAAGCAAAGCTGGTTTCAAATGGTTTGGATATGAGAAAAGGGAGGATGGGTGATGAGAAAAGCAAGCAAGAGAAAGAGAGAGCTGAGAAAGTCTTGCATCTGATTTTTTGGGGACCCAAGTGAGAAGCTTGAAGATGAAGCCTGAAAAGCATTGTTTTTTTTTATTTTCTATTTTCTTGGTTTTCTTTTTAAATGAAACCAGTTTGGATTTTGGAGAGAATTAGATGAATGAGATGAATGGATAATTTTGGATTATAGTATGTAATACCAAAAGTTTCGAAATGTTGACTTCTTTCGATTTTAGAAAATTTTCTATGGAAGTAGTATATAATTCAATAATTTAGAATCTTGAGTGTAAATAACTTCACACCTACCTTGGAGTGGCATAAGTGGTGGATTAGTTTTTTTTTTTTTTGGTCAAAGACTCAAGAATGCCTTCGTCAAAAAAAAAGAAAAAAGAAAAAGAGGAGTAAATAATTTAATGCTAAGAAAAATGATTTGGTTTGGCCTCTCTCTTTGTGATAATATTCTAGGAAAGGGCACAAATGATTTATGTGTTTATATAGTTATTGGTCAAAAAGCCAGGGGCAATGGATTATAAGATTTGGTAGCAAAAGTGGCAGATTCATTTCATGCATTACCATATCCACCACCTCTTCAAACTTGATTTTCAATTTCAATTTCAATTTCAGAGCTCCAGTTAATTTTGACTTTATAAAGAGCCTGCAAAATTTTGACAAGACATTTGAGCCATGGGTCTGTAACTTGGTACAGGTCAGGCTATACTTCAAACCCTCTCCAATCAAATCTCAAAATATATAGCTTCTTAATTTTGAACTCACCCTCATTTCTTAAACCATTTGATAAGTTAGCCTAGCCACAACAACATAGGATCCACACTTACAGGTCACAAGGATAAGGGGATGCAATTGCTCTCCCTTGGGCTTTCACCCCAGTCCAGGAGAGAGTGAGAAAATAATAACAAATTTAAGAAGAAGAAGGCATCTTGCTTTTAGTATTAATTTAATCAGACGCTTTGAATCTTCATGAAATTGTGGCAGGTGGAATGAGAGAACCAAGAGATATAGTGAGAAAGTAAGAGATTAAGAATGATAGAAGGACAAAAAAAAAAAAAAAAATGATAGGAATAAAAAAAAAGTAGAGGGAACTGGAGAGAGAGAGAGAGAGAGAGAGAGAGAGACTCCGAACCTGCCTTAATGTGATTAGTACCTAATTAATTTTGATTAGGTGCATGATATTTGTTTTGGATGATTTTGTGATGGATTATGTAGATTAGTAGAGTCTTGGGGCCAACTTAGGTAGACATATGACCTTATAATTATTTGGGCCACTCATGTGTTGCCAAAGTTTATTGGGTTTAGAGCATTTCATAAGCATGTCATTAACATTAAACTTCAAGTTTGGACTCAACCTAATTGGACCCAACCCAACCCAACCCAACCCATAACCAAGCCCAATTCAACACAAAAGCCCTTTCCCCAAATTTTTCTAAACAAGTGGACTTGCATGCAAAAAACACAAAAAAATACCCTCTTTAATATCACTCCCCACTGTCTGCACTCTCATTCTCTCTTCCATCCCAACAGAGAGGACCCCCTTCTCTGTGTCTCTTGTTCTTCCTTGCTATGTCTGATTTTATCTCCAACGGGGAGTTGCATGTCAAGTTAGGGAAAGCCATCTCCTTCCTCAAGCTCATCTCTACCCTCTTCATTGGCAAAGCTGTCACCCAATTACTATTCTCTCTACCCATCTCAAATGGTAAGTCTTCTTTCTCTCCAATTCCATACCTTGCTTGAAATGGGATTAATGATTGGTAAGAACTATATACATTTTCTTCCTTCTCATTCTAGTTGTAATCATTGTAAAACTTCCACCTCTTACATCACCATATTTCTTTTTCTCTGTGATATTAGTAATAACCCACCTTGTAAATGATTCCTTAAACTTAGGATGGACTGTTTGGTTCATTTAAATTACATGCATGTTAATCCATCTCCATGCATTACATTTCACCATTGTAGAGATTGAAGAGAGCTTGGATTATTGGGGATTTTACTTGATTTGAGTCTAAGAGGAGAATTAGAGTGGAAAGCACCAAATGAGGCATGTATTGAGCAATTTAGATTTATGCATGAAATGGACTCATTGATTGAAAGTTATAGTCTTCTTTTTTTGTTTTGAAGGGTAAGTTAGATCCTTGTTCCTTTAAATTAGATTGATAATGTTAAGTGGGTTCTTTTGAATGGATTAACAAATAATGAATTGGATATGTGGAAAAGAAATGGACCATAGGAGCAAATGGATGCTCAAATTGGTCCTTTCATGTTCTTAGGAATGTTGTAGGAAGTTGGATTGATAGGGGGGTTGATAAACAATGCAGGGTAGAATTTTTACAAGTTCTGTTGAGCAAATTTTGCCCAGAATTGGGCCAGCCGGATTGGGCCCGCTCGATTGAGTCGGCCCATTGGGCCCAATAATGCCAACTTCGAATGGCCATAACTTTTGACCCATATGTCCGATTTTTTAGTTCCATATATCGTTGGAAAGCTTTTGGAACGTAGAAACCAATGATGCAAACCTCCTAACGATCAGAGATTAAGAGATGAAGTTGATATGGGGACAATTAAATAGGGTCCTATCTCTTTGGGAAAAAGAGACTTTAATCCTACCTTGGACCTTAGATTGGAACCCATAGACTAAAACCTTATAATCATCCCCGAGGATGATTGTAACACAAACACTAAACCAATAATGTCTTAGGTTGAAAAGGGAGTGACCTTGTAGGTCCCTAGACATGGAACCCTTAACCAAATAAATAAGTCCAATGGAAATTGAAACACACGAGAAATCTTGGGCTGAGATTATCTCATGTGCTTATCCGTTTGTCTAAAACCTTCCCATGGGTGTTGGTTTAGGGATTTTGGTGCATCGCACACACACAATGTGACACCAATAAAGGGTAGCACGTGCATCGAATTACCTAAAACTACATCGAAATGGACGGTTAAGGTCGGCGAGTAATTAGATTAGGTTTGGCTAGTAAATCTTCTTGATCCTATTAATCGAATTGCATTTGCATATTGTTATTGACGTTATTATTGCCCTCAAATGTCTCGAGATTTGTTTATATGCACTGTTCGTATTGCTTCTCAATTGTTATTACAAATGTTCTATAAATGTATCGTGAATTGATGTGAATAGCGGACTGAGTAAATATGACTAGATTGATTGAATGAATAGAGTGGAATCAAAACGAATTGAGTGTAAAAGTCTTACTCAAGTCCTATTGATTGAATTTAATGAGTCGGCACTACTTACCATTGACCGGATGATACTCGACGGGGTTGACTCTTGGTTTAGATTTATGTACGTTACTGCAGTAGACAGCTTGGAGCACCGGAACTCTAAAACCCGGGTAGCCAGGAGGACCTTTGGCTGAGCCCCTAGTGACATCCCAAAATACGTGCTCTCTATTAAGGAAGGATTGAGCAAATGTATGTAAGTTTTTGTTTTGTGATTCGATAAAGTATGATTTATTCTCAAAAGCACAATATGCCTAGTTTCCGATTATTTGACATCGTGTAATCTTCTGTCAATAATTCAAATTTGATATACTATGTGATATATCTTAATTGCTCATATATATTGTTGAATCGTCGTATTCATGGTGCTATACTTGGTGTCATAGGGATTCAGGACACCGAAGGGAATAGCTAATAATCCTTCAGACTAGAGATTTGATCGGTAATGTTCATTGTTAGCCTTGACTGTCAGAATATGTACAAGTATGGTAATTTATGACTTAAGGTTAGATAGTTAATCTTACATTTAGTTTAAGTATGCAGTGAATGTTTAAATTATTAACTTTGTTTTAGATGAATTGTTGTGTAACAGTTTGGTTATAGACTGCTCATGGCTCTGTGATTGATGATATACATGCTTCCACACATAAATGTTCCTTGACAGGTATCAGTAAGTAATCCTCACACGTGAAATGTGGAATTTTCTCTTTTGTGAATTCGGACTTGGTCCGGAATAGGTGCGAGTTTATGGGAGTACGCATGTCACACCTTCGGAACCACCCTAATTAGGGAATTCTCGGTCCCGGATGTGACAGAGATTTACAGAGAAATAAGAGTAAGGGAGAGGATAGAAGAATGAGAGTTCAAGGAAACTGAGAAAGTAGATAGCTATTCAACCCAAGAGGAACCATAAATTTTTTTTTTTTTTTGGAAATGGCTTCCATTAAGAAAGAAAATTTTAATAAGAATCCTTGGAATGATCGATGGATTGAGTTTCTGTCGGTTACCCCTGAAACTAAGCAGCCCCTTTACATGGTCTGTATTCTGTAATGCATCTGAAGTCAATTTCAGCAAGTTCTAATTGTCAAAATTCACATTTTTCATTGAAATCTCACTCACTCGTCATCACAAAAGTTTTATATTTACAGCAATACAAACTATAAAATATAAAATGAGAGAAGTCTTTCATGGTTCTCAGTTGGGTCCCCAGCAGCTCAAAAACATGACTTTCCTCAACGATTCTTCAGATTGATTGGAAGTGGAGGATGAAGAATCAAGAGATGTTGAAATTCTCATAGCCTGTAGGGTAGAACCCATGTTCCTCTTTGCCTGTTGATGCAGAGACCTGAGAACATAATTCCATCTGCAGACTCCTTGATCTTTCAAGGCCTCTACTACTCCTACAGTGACAGCCACAGCCCAGGCTCTGCTCGTCGTACACATCTTCTTGCTCTTTGAACTTTCTGGTGATGGAATGAATTGGATATCGTAGAGTAGATTTTTGGTGGGGTATGGAACTTGGGAGATGATGAAAAAAGCAAATGAGAGAGAACTTGTATATATATGGCCCGGTAGTGATGCAGGAGTACACAGAAACAACAGGCGGTTTTATTCCAAGGTGCTTGTTTTACTGAAACCAGGGATACTTCTTTCCATCTTCCAGCATTCCAGTGGCACTAAAACCATTGTTTAGTTGTCACTTGTGTGAGATGAGTAACTTCTAAAGGAATCTGGTGATGCTCTTCTTGTGGGGGCCATCTATAAAAAACGTATGGAACAACTTAACTTTAGCAGTTCATAATTTAATAAGCTAGACTTGGTTGTTGCACAAATCTCTCCTGAACCATGGAGAATATTTAAGTGCATCCATCTCTCACCATTGCGGTGAGGAACAGTCCTTTTCTGGAAAGTTTCAAGTACAAAAGAGAAGAGGGGTGTGAGGGATGAATGCACTTAAATATCCCCCTTTAATGAATTATGATGATAAATAAAGCTGGTCAAAAGAATAATCTATGAATTAGAAGCCATAAAACCGAGCTTCTAGCCAATTTTCCAGTATAATCACCTAGCATGGAGTAATCCATGCGAGATAGCATAAGGAGTCTACCTCGCACTTGTTTTGAATGGACCATAAAAACCTCAACCCCCACTATTTGCACCAGATCTGTTGGGTTTGTACTCATATGAATAGACTAGATGTTGAATGGTTAGGTGTTTTTTTTTTACTTATTATTTATTTAATTGTTAAACTTGTGGATCATGGACCGACAGGGGAAATATATGAGATTGACTCCAAATTTGATTTTTGGATGGACCCTACCCATTAAGGGTATTAACAACCCCTTAGTCCAATCACCATTGGGCCCTTAGGTGGGCCCCATCCAGCAACCTCGCATGGAAGCTCGAGGCTCCGTGCAAGATAAATGTACCAGAAGAGGGACCAAAATCTATAATGACCAGATTTCTAAATCCCAACTCCTCACAATCATCTCTCTCATGTATGGGTAACAACTCAAGGGCATGTTTGTGTGGCTCATTTCCACATGAAAGGATGTGGTTTTCTGCGCAAAGCTCAATTTTCATGTGTTTGGTACGACAATTTTCTATGAATTGTTTTTTTGCCACGTCAGCTTTTGCTTTCCTATGTTTGGAAATAGACTTCTTATGGAGTATATGGAAAGACCATTTCCACATAGAACTGACCCCCCATTTCCTCATTCCCACCTCCACTCCACCCAGCTACCCTCTTTATTCCATCCTATACTAGATTTCTAATTTAGTTCAAAATGTAAAATGCATTAGAACTCACCAGCTCGTGTTTTACTTCGTTGTTCTGGCTGCATCATCCCATCATCTTGATCATGTGATGGGATAAAAAAGTTCTACTGGTAAAGAAGATTTTTATTGTTGATTGATTTGATGCGGCCATGGGCCCCTGCACATGCCATGAGCGCCCTAAAATAGAGCCCGATGTAGTCCGATGCAAGTTCGAGTTGGATCAGACCAGGCATAACCTTTTCACTAAGTGAGATATGCCTGTCCTAGAGATGGAACGTGGTTGAGCAAGGACCAAATCCCTTGACCCGTTTGGCACTTTACTAATACAATATAAGTCAAGTAAAGTCTTTATTTTCCAGACAAGATGTCACATCAAATGTACTTTATTCAAAACTCCCTCCATCTTTTTCATACAAAAAATCAAAAAACAACTACCTTTATCCACTAAAATACAAAATAAACTCCACTTTTCCTTACAAAAAGTCAAAAAATTCCATAACAAACAACTAAAAATAAAATACCATCATAACCCACTTATATTTTATTATTTCTTCAAAATCAACTTTACTTGACTTGATTATATTAGTAGAATTACCAAACTGACCCTAAGGTTACTTAGCCAAAATTTGAGGTACGCAGGCACCAATTGGGCAAATTTTTTGGTGTTGAGTCCATCTGGTACTTGATCTAGGAAAGCCCATTTCGCCCATACCTATTCCATAATAAAAGCTTACTTTTCGTTCAAAGGGTCACCCGATGTACGACCTATAATGATTGGACCCCACCGTTGTGATGACATTTCATTCACAAATTGTACAATTTAATTGTTAATTGTTTTCTGTTTTGATATTATCATATTTATATTTTAACTACAATCGCATGCATTATCATGTAGAGATTACCCTCAATATGTGGCCTCATCCATGAAAAAGGAAAGGAGAAAAAAACAGGAGAGAGAGGGAAAGACTGCATTGCAGGTTTGCCATGGTGTGCATTCCATGAAAAGTGAAAAGTAGTAAATTCAGGTTTTCCGCTGATGATAACAGAGGAAAAGCAGTAAATTTAGCTTTCCCACCATCGTTTATTTCCATTTTTCCATCCTTTTTGCATTAGTCGAGCCACGGATTGGGCCCATGGGTTGAGGGTCGAGCCCACAATGATGAACTAGCATACCTGATTAACAAATAAATGCAATAACATAAATACAACAAACAAGTTACACTTAATATATAAAATTAGTGAGTGAAAAGTGACTACAAGAGTGGGGTGCACTCGTGATATGTGTTACGGTCACAAATCAATATCATATGGGTTTTCGTGATCAGGTCCTTACAATAACAGTTGAATAAATATCAAATTCGGGGTGAAAGTGACCGGATTATATTTGATCATGCGGTTCCATGTGCTAAAAAAGACGGCCTATTGTCAAAGCCCAAAACAAGTACCCTTGCGAGTAGGGTAACGAGTACCCTTGCAAGTAGGGTTTCACACAGAAAACGATAGTCGCGTCCGATGGGAGATCCAGCGGTTAATTTCCTAGGTTGCAAAGAGCCAGGAGAGAGATTGTGGGAGAAGAAAAAAAGGCACGGTGATTGTATTTATAGAGAGGCGAGAGAAAGTTTGAGTAGAAATAAAATTCTAATAGTAAGAGAGTTTGGGTTCTAATAAAAACAGAGTTTTAGTTTGAAAATGACTACACCCATTGGGCTGGGCCTGGATTAGCTTCGGGTCAAGTCGCCTATCCAACAAGCTCCCAACTCACCGAGTCAAGACCTAACATGGTCCATATTAACCTATTTAACTAAAATACATTCATTTAGCATAGTAACAATAAGGAAAATAATTTATATATGTTATATGATGCGCCCAAACCTCACACTACACAAGTGCACGTCCAGTTGGTGAGAAGCGTGTTTGCACCACGAAGAGGACGTGGGCAGTGGCCAGTGGGCGTCACAACAGCAGAGCTGAAAGTGACGAGAGTCGGCAGCCATAAGTAATGAAAAATCCATTTGCTCACACTAGCAGTTTTACAAAACCTCCTGTTTTTAAGAACTACTGTATAAACTACTGCACCACATCTTTTGTAAGCCACCATCTAATATAAACCCGCTGTCATGGAATAGTATACATCACGATCCAATTCATTCCGTATAATATTATCCTTTTTTGGCCTGGCCCCATCAGTTGGGTGTACCTGCACGACTTTATTTTTGAGCCTATACTGATAATCCAAAACGCGTTATATTAAATAAGGAGAGCCCACACATATAGCTCAGTCTCTGAATGCCACTTGAGCGACGGTGGGACTTTACAGTAGCTTTCATCTCTACTTTCCTCGTACTGTACGTGTGACTTTGAGAAATCGCCAGCCGTTTCTGAACATGAACAATCTCATAAAGGGGTTATGGAGTTAAAAGCTCTTCCCCAATAGTCTCTATAAGATGCTGGTTTGAGATCTAAAAATGTTGTTGAACGTTTGAACCCCAACAATCGGAAAAAAAAAAAAAAAAAAGATGGGTATTACGATTAATTTTAGGGCCTACAAAAGGCCAGATGAGAGATGAATTTGGGTGACAAAAATGTAATCATTTTCCAACTCCACACAAATGAGACAACTGAACTCCACTGAATTTTGAATAATAAAAGGTCTCTTCTTGTCAATATATCTACCAAGATTACAATTATACATGATAAAAAAAAAAAAAAAATTCCATGTGGGTCTCCTCTAAATCGATTTAATTGGGACCCCAGCAGCTCAAATACATAACTTTCCTCAGAGATTCCTCAGATTGTCTTGAATTATCTTTTCCATCTTTTCTCTTCAATTGCATAACAGAAGCAGCAGCAGATGACGAATCGAGAGATGAATAAAGTCTGTTGGCCTGTATGTAAGACCCCAAGTTCTTCTTGGCCTGTTGATGCAAGGAACTGAGAGTGTAATTCCATCTGCAGAACCCTTGATCCTTCAAGGCTTCAACCGCTGCAACACTAGCAACAACAATCCACGCCTTGCTTGTCGAACTCATCTTCTCTATCTGATCCTGTCAAATCTCTTGTCTATGAAAGAAAGTATGAGATAACGTTTTGGATGTCTGGTTAAACAGAGTATGAGATGATGATTGGATGTCTGGGTTCAATGATCTGGAATTGGGATGAATGTGGAGTTAAGTGAGGGAGAATATATATTAATTGTAGGGGAAGTAGAATTACTAATGGAGTCGAAGCAAAAACATGGGGCGAAAAAGAGTGGTTTTCCCATATACCTGCGGCTTTTGCTTTCTATGAGCGAGAATCCCTGGGCGTTGGGCAGTTGTTATATTTTCACCATGAGTGGATCAATACCAGTCCTCCACGTCATCCAAAAATTTAGGTGATTATCCTTTGAAGAGACGGAAAAGGAAAATGCCCTTGGGCCATATTTGTTCAATCCATACGTGTGCAAAATTATTTTTTTTTTTGTTTGTTTTTAAACCCACCATTGCAGTCGGGATCGGAAAGAGAAAGACCACACCATGAAAAGGAGAGCCCCACAAGTGGAAAGAGAAACGAGACACATGGGAAGAGTAGTAGGCCCAGGGAACGATCCTTGGACAGAGGGGTGAGATGTGGGGTTGCCAACCAGATGAGCAATCCCTTGTTCTTTATATGCAAGTGTTGCATCTATAGAAGATGATGCCGTTATCGGTTATGTGCTCAATCTGAAAGTGGGGTCCGCCTGATTGAAGTGAATTTGGGGATATCAATCTTAAGGAGTTGATATTCATCTCTAACGGTCCGGATTATATATAGATCCGGATTATATATAGATGCCCGATGGTGCAGTTTTTGACATCTTTTACCTAGCAAGTATGTAATTGGCATGACAAAGGATCTGGACTCATGGCAAGTTCAAGTGAATTGAATTCTTAAAGAAAAAGGAAGAAGAAATTTCTCCTCCCAATCAAGTTGACAAGTCTGAGTTATTCAGCTTTATATAATTTGAGTGATCGGAGTATTTCTTCGTTGATTGGATGTTCTTCTAAATAGATATTCTATAGCTCTGTGGATTCAAACTTATAGAAATGGTGCCTTCTTTATTTTCTGCTATGGAGTACTACTAGTGGGAACTAGTAGTGCTTCTAACTGTTTGAATTTTTAGTCTGGACGGAGTTGCAATGTTGCATTCCTTATAGAATTGGACAAATGTGGACATCATCTGGGTGTAGAGTTATTCCTAGTCACCATCCTTTCTTTCTTTCTTTTTTTTTTTTTTTTCAATTTATCATGTTGATGGTTAATGATGTTTAGGGATGGGTTTTGGTTGCTGTTATTGATGACTTGATTGCTTTGGAGTAAATCCCAAGACATGTACAATGAGGTAGTTCACTGATCTATCTAAACATCTACTTTTGTTTTTTTGTTTTTTTTGTTTTGGTTAGAATAGCCATCCAACTAAGACCCCATCTGCTAACCAAATCCCTCCAACATATATCTAACAAATCCATAGTAGAAAACATTATCCACTGATTTGCAAGCCCCTCACAGATACAGATGAACTGTATCCACCTAATTCTCAACAACACAACGTAATTATATCACATCAAGATTATATCCACACACACCACAAATTTAACTTTAGAAAGGAGAAACTTACACCCCTTACTAGCAAACCACCCTCTCATTGTGACCCCTGCAACTCAAAACACATAACTGTTTGACTTGGGTATCAAACTGACTTTACCCTTATTGAGTCTCACTGTTTGGTGGGCTGTTTTAAACCTCCCATAGCCAGTATTGACCAGGCTTAGATCCAGGTTTCAGGGTCCATTCCAGACAAGACACCAATTCAGACCCAGTAATCCTTACGGGACCCATATGACTGTTTCCATAACTAAGCCCATTAAAAGCCCTGGACACCCAACTTGAAAATTCTGTGACATTAAGCTCTGTCCACATTGTATACCACTAGGGGTACCCCCAATATGCCACAACTTGAAAATTCTGTGGCATCAAGCTCTATCTAGATTGCCTCCCACTTGGGGTGTCGGTGGGGTATAATTAATTACTTTCCATATGTTAGTACAAGTCTCTTAGTAGATCTTCCACTGAAGTGGGGCATCTGGAACAGATCTCTTTAATCAACCGTTGAAAACAGGTGTGCATGGGAGATAGAGACATTCAACTGGGTGACCAACCTTATTGAATTAGCTGTCATTAGCTTCATTAGTTTGGCTGGCAGCAACCATTACATGTCTGAAGCTAGTTATTATAGTC
Source organism: Umbellularia californica (assembly GCA_028538565.1). Lineage (NCBI taxonomy): Eukaryota > Viridiplantae > Streptophyta > Magnoliopsida > Laurales > Lauraceae > Umbellularia > Umbellularia californica. The sequence continues at coordinate 73,459,018 of JAPQWN010000006.1, read as the reverse complement.
AACACTACTAAGTGACACCGCCAGGTCACACTACTGGTCAACATCCTCCAGACTATACATTTAAGAGAAACTAACTAACAACACTTGATCTTAGCCAAAAGGCAAAGAAAGGTATAAGATTTTATGTGATATAAAAAAATACAAGTGTTTTTTTTACATAATCAACAATAAACTGAATCTTACAAGGGGCAAGCTGCAAAACACTTGTCATAGTGAAATTCGGCCATATCCACGGTAAAAGAAGTACATTTATTTTGAATGATTCGGATTTTTAAAAAATATACTCCATTGTCGCGCTCTACTGTCCCTGTGGAGTTCTACTTGAATCTATTATTCATCTGGTGAATTTCAGCCTCAAGAGGATCTAGACTCAAAGTAAGAAAGTTTTCTTCAAAGAAGAAAGATGATGTGTGAGAGTCTGCATCAACTTCTGCAACCTCAACCAAGCATAGGATAGCAGTTTATCATGATAATGATGTTAATGAGAATGCCTTGGAAATGTTCACGAAAAATGCCTCAAAAAATTAGAGGACGAGTACCTTCGAAACTCAAACACCTATTGAGTAACCTCTAAATTGGATATGTGTCACCATTAAATTAGAAGTTCCTTTGTTTTGGAGCACACTAGATTTCTTTATATAAGTTTTTATACATAGTTTGATCAAGTACATTTTCTCTAACTCAATCCATTCTACTTCTGTTTTTAATTATGATATCATATCATCATCAAACTGATTCAGAAAAATCAGGAAAAATAAAAATAATTACAAAGATGACACTTAACTAGGGCAAGAGGATTAAGTGGGAAGATATATTTGAACTAGAATAGAGCAGTTTTAAGTGGTTGCTAAGAACTCAAACTAGCACTTAATTCCAAACCTTGCTGATTTCCTTCTGCCCAACTAAGATCTCATTCAATGAAGAAATTAGGGAGGGAAACTCTTATGTGACAATTTTAAATTCCAAAAGGACAAGATGGGAAAATGTTCTCCTATGAGCGGACTGCTTGTGTAGCCTGACTCGTGGGCCCACCTTGAACATTCTAGAGTGCTTGATAGTTTTATCATCCCATAATCTTGCATCAATCTCAATTTTAATCTCATTGAACGTTCCCTCACTGTTGAATTAAATTTTAAAAAAAATCTACAGTTAAGATGCCATTAAACTTTAAGGCTGCTAAATCAAGGGATAGGATAATTTGGTTGGGATGATTTTTTAAACTTTTTCTTTAGTACGTTTGGAAACTTTATATGTAGAGTGGAGTGAAGATAAACCTCAAATAGTGAAAGAATAAAATATAAGTGAGTTATGATGATATTTTGTTTTTAGTTGTTTGGTAGGGAATCTTTTTGAGCTTTTGTGTAAAAAGTGGGTATGATTTTGTCTTTTTGGAGAAAGGAGTTTTTTTTTTTTTTTTTTGGAAAAATAAGGAAATTCTTAAAATGTATACTTTTGACGTGATCATCTGCCTGAAAAATGAAGGCTTTATTTCACTCTACTCTACTAGTGAAGTTCTCAAACAAGCGCAAGTTCCGTCTACCCTTATCCCATTGATATTTGATAGACATGCATGTTTGTTGGTCCCATGAGCTGGACTACATATTATCAACGTGTAATTTGCTTGCAGAATTATTTTTTTTATGACGAGGAACCTGGTAGCGACCCGCTTACAGTTGATCATTGGTAAAACCCCGGATATACAACACCACCCACTAGCACTATGCCTCAGGTAAGGCCCCAAACATTTTCCGACAAGATGAGTACATGAAGATTTCATTTTCCTTAATTTCTTGTTTGATAAAGAAAAGATCCCAGAAATTCATAAACTCCTATTGTCATTTTTTATACTCTTTGTTTTGAACAAAATTTATGTTCATGGATGAAATCCTAATGGCAGTGCCATGCCATTATTTGAGTTTCTTAACTAAAGTTCTCCCAATTCCTCTCCATGTAGATTATTCTATGAACAACTTGATGGTGAATAGAAGAGATCTTCTCTCTCTCTCAATGTTGCTTGTTGAACTGCAACTCCTCATGTAAACCCCAAGGGGTTGTTCAGTTAGTCTAAGATTATGGTTTACACCCGGAGGTTATAGGTTCGAAACTGCACTACCACATTGAGGTTACATGGGAGTTTACCCAGCTTTCCTCTTGGTCCTTGAGGGATTAGTCTAGTCTAAAGAATTGGGAATCCTTGGTATAAAAAAAAAAAAAAAAAAGTGCAACTCCTCATGTGAGGTTGCATGTCCCATCTGTGATTGGTGGACATTTTATCAAAAGTTTGGTAACTTGGACGAAACATCCCTACTCGGAAAAGTCCACAGAACCAAGAAATGGAGGGTTTTTCCGCTATAAACATATTGTGGTTAGGTCCAACCATGTGTCAATACACATGGGCCCCAATACAATTGCTATCACCGAAAGTTGCTTAAGCAAGATTAGAAAACCATTTGAGCTTTCCCTTTCATATTTACTCCCCACACTTTACTTGCGCTGTGGTGCACCTATTTATTTAAAAATTAGCTAAGGGCTCACTTGTTTATAAATGGCTAAAATTGAAGATAGATAAATATCCATCAAATAATTTGTCCTTTCAAGAAATTGAAATAAGAAAGGTAGAAAACAAATATCCATCCATTATCCTCTTAAAATGAAATCCTAAGAAAGAGAGGTGTCATTTGAATCTCTAGTTTATGTTTTCATGCTTTGCCTCTATAATGATTTCTAGAACTCTTTTCTCAATCAATTTTTAAGAATTCAATTCCATATGAAAAGTCCACATGACATAGTCAAATTAAGGGGGTTTCTTGGTTTTAGGATGCCCCACTTGCCTTTTTAACATTCAAATGTGGAAGTCATGTAGAAGAACATTTATGTAATATATAGTTGCGGCATTAATTATCCAGGGAGAAATGTTCTTCTATGAGCAATTGCAAGTCAAAGTAGCTGGCCCTTTTGATAATTTTATCATCTTTGGATCCGGCATCACGCATAATTTTACACTTGTCGGACCTTTACTCACTGCTCAATCGAATATAAAAAAATATATATATATATATATACGGTTAAGATGCCATTGAACTTTTAAGGGTACTAAATCAAGATTAAGATACTTTGGTGGGGCATATCCAAGTCAACCAGAGTCAACCAGTCAAGTGCTATGGCTGAAAGAGTCCAAAAGCTCGGTCAGACTCACCCGTTTAACCCAAGCCTAACATAGATGGACTGACTCTAGTCTTTAAAACCTATTCTTACAAAAACTGAAAACTTGACTCATTTCAGAACCCACTGAGTCGATTAATTAGCTGCTACTGTCTCGAACTCGCTTGACTCGGCTCCCTCGATGACTCATGAGATAGAGTCGACTCGCCCTTGGGGGTGAGCGAAGGATGAGTTGCAGAACTATCAGGACAAAGCTCCAACTACAAGTGGGTCCCACCTTCCAACGGTTCTGATCACCAAACCCAGATGACCCACCTCCACCCACCCCATGCTTGCATTGCATTTGCAGGTCATGGAAAGGTGAAAAAAGCAGGCAACCAAGTCAAATCAACGGACATGAACCCCACACGGTGCAATTCAATTCAATTCAATTCAATCCAATCCAATTTTAAAATCCGACCGGTCTCACCAGCTCTCCACCTTCTTCTTCCCCAGCAGCAACTGCAGTCTCTTTTTCATCTCCAGTCTCTCTCTCCCATCTCCCAAAGTCCCAATCTAAAGCGACCCATCAAAAATCCAATCACAAAGAACCATAAAAGACAGCTTTTCATACATACCCAACAAAAAAACAATAAAGGAGAGAGCTTTCTTTTTTTTTTTTTCCACTTGTTGTTGTTGTTGAATTGTGGATGGGCTGAAAAGGGTGGGGGGAAGAAGAGTTGATTAGTGGGGTTTGGGTGTGTTTTGGTGAAAAGGGGTAGTGAGAAATGGCGATTTTGGAGGAGAAATCTGGGTCTGATGCAAATGGGAAGGTGTGGAATCTGTGTAGGATGCCGTTTTGGCAGACGGGAAATGGGTCATCTTCTTCTTCGCAGCGTCTGCATCCCACGCATGGGCAGGGCCAGCAGCAGACCGTAGAGGGGTCGAATCCGCAGCATTCGACCTCTGTTTCTTCAGTGGCGAAAGCGATTCTGCCCACAAGACGGAGGCTGCGTCTCGATCCGGGCTCCAAGCTCTATTTTCCATGTGAGCTCTTTGTTCCTTACTTGGGTTTTCAAATTTGTATAATGGTTAGGATTTCCTTTTGTTGGGTCCTTTTTTTTAATGTTTACTTTGGATAAATCTACTGCCTGGAAGCTGTAGAAATGCTTGTAGATCTTGGGTTTTTTTTTTATTTTGACTTTTTGATTGATTCGGAGAAGTGTTTTCTCCCACTTTTATGGACAAAATTTGATCTGGGTTATCTTAAAACTTTAATTTGGATGGATTGCTTTTTCAGTTTACAGTGTAAATATGTCTGCTTTCGTTCTTTCCGATGATTTTGATAGGTTTTGAGGGTGCTGATGGATTTGGTGTATCGTTTTATCTAAATTTTGATCTGGGTCTGTCTCTTAAAACTTTCATTTGGATTTATTGATCTTCAGTTGACAATAGAAATATGTTATCTTCTGTTCTTTGGGGGGCTCTGTTGATGATTTTACAAGAATCATAATCGATTCAAGGATTTGGGATTATTCTTTTACTGCTTTTTTTATCTGAGCTGAGTGCCTTCGGTTTTTCATTTGGAAATAGAGATTCTCAGTAAAACTATACAAATGTGACCTTTTTCTTTTGTTTTGGTTTTGTGGACGAGTTCCATGATTTTGGATGTCTTAACTGATTTGGGGAATTAGGTTTGGTTTTAACTGGCATTCTCATTAGAACTGTAGCAATTGTTGTTCAGTTGAGTTCACTTTGGCTATTTTCTTAATTCCCAATCTTTTGTATCCATGTCTTTGTCTCATTTAATGAGGGTCCAGGATCTCGTGTACAACACACACTGCAAACTGTTCTTTCATTTTGTGAGTTTTGACTTTGAATTTGGTCAGTTTAAGGACTTTGATCAATTTAGGTATTGCTGACTTTGATTTTGGTCATCATATTTTTACTCTTTTATTTTTAAGTTGGTCTATTGTTCTTTCTTGAATTGGTACTCAATGCTTTGTTTCTCCTCACGGCAAACATGTTATGTAAAAAAATATATAAAATAAATCAATCTGTTGTGTATGGATATTTTAGTTCAGATAAATAGATGACTTGACTCGCTGTCATTAGTTTTGAAAATTTTGTATAAACATACTGGTTATGGTTAGATTTGGTTCAGAGAACCTGCTTTTTTCTCCCATGAACTTTAATTATGTTTTTCTTTTTTTCCCATTGAAGATGAACCTGGTAAACAAGTTAGAAGCGCTATCAGGATTAAGAACACGAGCAAATCTCATGTTGCATTTAAGGTAAAGGAGACAGCTTTGTATGAACTCTTCTTCTATCCTTTTTATTCTTTTGAGTAGCTAATGCCGTTTAATTCCTAATATCTGGTAGAACAGTATTACATGTTGATTCTCAAAATTCCTAGTATTAAGTTTAGATGAGGAGATATGATGGACAAAAAAGTTCAATTTTTGTGCTTTGCATAGTTTTCTTCACTTGTTTTCTCCATCATTTTCTCCGCATCTAAACAGATCGGATTGAATGGTCATCATCGCCAGAACAAGTCATGTCATAACTGTTTCTGGAATGAGCTGAAATATATTTTTCTTGTGTTTCTTCAGTTTCAAACAACTGCACCCAAGAGTTGTTTTATGCGTCCTCCAGGAGGTATACTTTCTCCTGGTGAAAGTCTTATAGCAACTGGTATAACAACGCTGTTCCTCTTCTCATATTCATTTTTTTTTTTTTTTTTTTTTTGTATGTTTGTGTTTGGAATTTCCTTTTCTTGTCATCAGTAAAATGAGACACCATGGTAGTCCTTATTTATGGCATCTTCATCACTCGTGTCTTTTGGTCACTAGTGTTCAAGTTTGTAGAGCATCCAGAGAACAATGAGAAGCATTCAGATCAGAAGAGCAAGGTGAAGTTTAAGATTATGAGTCTAAAGGTGAAAGAAGGAATGGAATATGTACCTGAGCTGGTGAGTCTTTTACCAACTTAATGGTCACTTTACTTCCTGATAAGTTCATTGTTTGCCCTGTGGTCTGTGGTGGTACATAATGTCACTTGAATTGAAACTTCTGCTTTACAAAATGATGTTTACTTCTGTTCAAAGAAATGTAATCCGGTACGCTGATTGGTTTTGGGTTTGGCAAAATCATGCTATGAGTCCAATGCCATTTCTCACATGGCTTTACAATCTGCATGATTAGTCAAACAACCATAGCCAATTTTCTTACCTATGTGAATATTCTTGGAATTATTTTATTTTCCTTCAGTTTTCCCCTTATTAATGTATTCCATGATTCCATCTGATAGCATATATTAGATAGATTTGTTCTTTGTTATCAGATTTAGTTGCAGGAGAAACTCTTTTTTTTTGTTTTTTTTTTTATCTTATTTTTATATGCACATTGACACATTTGACTCTAATTATTCAAGTAAAAACGTATTCCAGTGACAGTTTTTGTAAGAAGTTTTTCCTTCTTCACCAAACCTTTTCTATGACTTCATTTTCACAGTTTGATGAGCAGAGAGATCAGGTAGCAATTGAGCAAATTCTACGGGTTATATTCTTGGATGCAGAGCGCCCATGCCCAGTAAGGGGTTCTCTTTTTAAAGTGATTAAAGTATTAATATCTTTTATGTGCATTTTTGACATGCATTGCATGATGTCCCTTACTAGGCAATGGAAAAGCTGAAACGCCAGTTAGCTGAGGCGGAGGCTGCACTTGAATCACGCAAGAAACCTCCTGAAGACACTGGTCCTCGGATTGTTGGTGAAGGACTTGTTATAGATGAATGGGTAAACCTATTAACTTCTAAATTCTTCTGGGCAAACCAATTTCTCTTGATATTTCCTTTGTTGTTTCTTGCTTTAATTAAGTTATCTTCTGTGGTATGTGTTTGTGTTTGTTTCTTATTCTAGAAAGAACGGAGGGAAAGATACCTTGCAAGGCAACAGGTTGAAGGGGTTGTGGATTCAGTGTAAAGTACAGTTTGCTGTTGTTGTAAGACTTCGTTTTACTAGAATGGTAATTTTCTTATGTAACATGGAGAAAAAAAATGTATCATTGTCTATCCTTGTGGCTTAATCTTTGTAATGGGTTTATTTGAAGCATTGTTTAGGAACAATAATGTGTTTTGATGTTTTTTGTTTATCGATTGGTGTGTTTTGATGTCATAAAATATGACATGAACGGTATGAGTTTGAGGCTTCTTATTCAGGCTTTTGACCTTGTGAGATAGTTGGAATTTTCTGTTGGAATAAAATTGTTTTAACTTTTGAAGGTTCCAAAAAATTATAAATTTATTTTATTTTTGTATGGGAAAGAGATCCTAGATGTTTTAAGTTTTATCTCTCAAATCTAGTATGAAAATTTATTTGTGCTTTCATGTAACTCTCATATGGACCCTCTTGGTGATGAGGTGTCAGATTCTTAAAGAAAAAGGTGCTAGTTATGGGAGAGCCAAAAAATTCTTAGATTTTGAGTCTGGTGCAATAAATGACATTGGAAGGGATAGAATTTTAGTTCGTAAATGCATAAGATTATAGGTCTTTTTCCCATCACTGAATCAAACTTGAACCATGTAGATTATATATGAATCCCTTCAATTTAGTAGATTATTAGATAGTGCAAGGATTCTTCATAATAGCTGAATGGCAGTTTCTGTCTTTTTTTTTTAGGGGGAATAATAACATAATTTTATTAAAAGTAGTACTTCAGTACAAGAGGGTTATATTGCATGGCTTCAAAGAAAACTACCTCCAAATAAAAATGGCGGACAAACAAAGAAAACATAAATGAATAGAACTAAATGCACATAGAGCTATTCTGATTAGTGCATAAAGTCTGACTAGAAACCCCTTCCTATTCCTTAGCCAAAAGGTCCGCTGCTGATTTAGCAGTCCTCTTAACATGCCCAAAGGAGACTTCCAACACCTTAGCTAAATCCATCAGCTCCTTGGTCTCATCCGCAATACTACAAGGAGCTCTACACAAATTAGAAGCCCACCTTATAGCACAGAGAGAATCACCCTCCACCAAAATGCACCAAAGATTCCAGTGATGAGCTTCAAACAGGCCTGCTTTCATTGCTTTCATTTCCACTTTATTAACATAACAGAGGCCAGTCACGCCTGATAAAGGGTGAATGATAGTCCTTACTATCTCAAATGAGCCCTCCCAGACCAGCGAGACCAGGGTTGCTAATGGCATTTCCATCGAAATTTAAGGTAGCAAGGCCTGGAGGACAACTGATATGTTCATTGTGAACAAGGCCTGAAGAATAAGCTACCTCATTCCTAATTCTAATGATATTAGCTTTAGAGAAATCCCGAATAAGAGAGTATGGAGATCCAAAAAGCCAGGAAGAATTTAACCTTCTCCAACGACTAACCTACAGAAGAAAATTTATCATGAAAACGTGGCTTCCTCTCTTTCCATAAGAGCCACATGATAGCCAGAAAAGACACCTGCCACATAACTCGACCCCAGGATGACTCAACTGCCTATATCCATGTCTCTCGAACAAGTGGTGCAGGTTGTGAGTGATGACCCAACTACACCAAACCACCCAAAACTGACCTCTGCAACCCTTAGGTCACCCCACAGTTTAGCAAAGGATGATCGATGCAGTCTTCATCATGTATGGTGTTTTTTTTTTTTTTGGTAGGTTGGCCTCCTTGCCTGGAGTGATACTATCAACCTGAAGACACAGGGATGTGTGGTAGTGGGGTGCCAACACCACTCACCCATTAGTGTGTTGGCGTGTATGATGTGTTGTTACAACTTATTTTGTACATTTATTTATTTCTCTCGTCACTGTTGAAGCCTTATCCAGTTATCCCATTTATATGGAGCTAGCATTGTGAACCTGCTTGTCAAATCATCCTCATTCAAGGTATATTCTCTTCCTATTCGCAATGAACATCAGTTTTGTCTGCGTCAGTTCACGTCTACATTGTTCTCCCTCTGCTCCTTGTTCCTTTATATTTGTGACATTCAAATTCAGCATAACGAGGGTTGTTTCTAATTTTCTGCATAAATTTTCGAAGCTCCTCAATCAATGTTTTCAATTATTCTGTTCTATTCTGCCACTCAGAATTTCTCTGGTATACTTACTATTTTTTTCCTGTTACTCAATGCATCTGTCTTACCATTCTTTTTATTTTGTCATTGCTTAGCTTTCAGGTCCATATAGAATGTGACGTAGTCTGAATCCTTCTGAATTATACATTGGGATTCAGTGGTAGATTGATGACACGACACACTTTGTAGAAAGGGAGAAAATACTCAGTCAACACAAAATCTGCCTTATTCTTATTTCATGGTTGGGTATACAATATTTAAGGACCCTATGATTTGGAGTCTTAAATTTATACTTGGGTACATCATTCCCTCTTGAATTTCTAAAGATAAAATCACAAATAAAACCTAATTGATGCTACTTACATAACATGGATTCTCTAGATAACAACTGGGTATCTTCCAAAATATAATAGTCTCTTAACAAACTGGGATGTCTAACAAAGAATATAAGCATCTCACATATTCGACTAAAGCAATTCATCAACAGATAATTTTGGCCAAGGTCCTCTCTGGTTTGTTTAACTGTTGAAGGTCTTCCTTCACAGTAGGCACAAGTCTATTAACATGTTTGACAATTATAGGATATTCTATGGTGAATTGTGGTGCCACGCTCTGTACCTTACAAGCTTTTGATATGTGCATTGACAAGTCCAAATTCTCTCTTGTCAAAATATCTTGTTTGGATTATGTAACACTCCACTGGCTTGTCTCAACTTTGATCACTCTGCACTGATTCTTCTTGCATTATCCTCTATTCTTTCAGATCCACAAAATTTGTATTTTATATTTTTTCTGTTTGTCCTGCACTCCATTGTGTTTGAAAAGTATCATTACAGCCGTCTCGATTTTTTCATTCACCAAGCAGCACGGTTAGTGGAATTCCAGATGTGGGCCTTAAAGGACATGATCTATGAATTTATGTCAGCCTAGCACCTGTGAATCTCCGAAGGATCTCTTTCAAAGGATACCCCAAGTGTGTTTTGTTTTATCCAGATCATTCTTGTGTGCTGCAGTTGTAATGCTTATTAATTTATTTTGGCTACAAGTAGGAATAGCACCGATTGGATATAAAATGAGAGAAAATCGACTAAGATGGTTTGGCCATGTTAGAAGACGTCCAATGGAAGCACCTGTTAAAAGGTGTGAAGGCATAGAGATTGCCAGGAGTAGGAGAGGGAGAGGGAGACCCAAGAGAAGTTGGAAAGAAACTATTAAACATGACCTTGCCTATATGGATCTAACGGAGGACATGGCCCTAAACAGATTTGATTGGCGTCGTCAAATCCATATAGCCGACCCCACCTAGTGGGAAAAGGCTTGGTTTGGTTTGGTTTGGTTTGGTTTACATTACTGGTACTTCAACTCGAAGCCCCAGGGATTCATCCCTAGTGTGCATGTGTGTGAAACTAAGGTGCCACTGGTGTAATACTTGTACCTTGTTTGGTGCATCTTTTTCTGTTAAGGAATGTGGCTGCCCCTGTTCTTTCTTTGTGCATATGGGTTGTTGAACTTGTCTGGAAGGACCTCAGATGCTTTTAAATTGTTGCAGATTTTGGCTTCAGTTAATTTACTAATTCTTCTTTAAATCCATTTGTAAAATTTATGAAATTTACATTTCTTTATACAACTTTAAGAGAAACATATTAATTATGAAACAACCTACCTATCCTAGATTGAAAATCAGTTTCCACCATGACAACTTATTATGGAAAAAAAAAAAGAAAAAAGAAAAAGAAACCCATCCTTCTGATCTACTTCTTAAAATTTATTTAGATGACCCAATCTTAATACTTACATGCCTGATTTATAAAAATACTAACTCCACCTTCCATGATTGTCTAGTTTTCATCAGGGTGATCCAAGTGAGATCTGCTTGATTTAATTAAATAACAACAGTACCCCATACCATTGTCTAGTTTCATTAGTATGATTGGAATTCTTTTATAGAATGTGGAAGTTTTGCAGGCTGTGTGAATAAAATGTTGACTTTAAGCCCATATTCACCCCCCTAACTCTCCCAAAATCCTGGTAAGTCGCTATAACGCTATCACATAGATGCAATGCAAGCATGGAGCTTGCCATCGCACTACACGCTGGCAGTCAGCAACGTCGTTTAGTTAACATTGTTTTGTTGTACTCCTGCATTTTATTCTATACTTGTCAAATTGATTTGTGTCCTTTAACATTATTATACTTACAACAGGTAACTGTATTTTGCTAATACAATAATAATCCATGGTTTCGGAAAAGGCTGAATCCATAGTCTTGCCTATTTTGTTTTGGAGGTGACTCAGAAGTTGTCTTGCTTTTTCTTCCACCTATTAGAAAATCTATACTTTATTGCTTTCTTTACCACCAAGCTGCCTGCTGTAACCAATTATCATCATAGTCCTCAAGCTTTATCCTATCTACTTGGGGTCTGGTTGTGTAAGTTCAACTCGTCCACTCTACACTGTTTACATCCATACCAGAATATTAAGACAATAATTTGCTTTCCTTGTGTGTTAGAGTGTGTGCATTGGTCCCCCATTGTGTGAAAGAAGAGAGAGAGAGAGAGAGAGAGAGAGAGAGAGAGAGAGAGAGAGAGAGAGAGAGAGAAACTTTCTTCTAACCAGTTTTTTGCTGACTCAGGTTCTAGGAGACCAGAGACATGCTTATTTTGTTATTAATTTAAGTTAATGGAATGTCAATCCAGATCAATATATGATATTGTGGTCCACAACAGTAAATAAATCCTCTCGTCTTTAGTTTCTCGTGCATATTGAGTTGGATGGCTACACTCTTGCCAACTACAGAGAACAAAGATCTAAGAGAAATATTTGGGATGCTAAAGCCTTGGATCTTGTCTCCATGTCTCCATCATAGCCATACAATATGTCTAGGAAGGTTCCCATGACCTCCTTCTGAAACCCATTAACCTTCTTAAATCCATTACTTTAGTCAAAAAGTTGAAATCTACTAAAGAAGGGCATGCACCATTGGTCTAAAATAAACAGGTAAACCTACTCAGGTTCCTCTACTATTTTATTAGTTTATTCCCCTGTGATGGGAATAGCAGGGGTCCTTTCTCCCACTGGAGGAGAAAAGGAGAACCAGAAGCTTAGCTTATGAATCCACCCAAAAAATACATGGGGGAATTATTCTTTCTTTGGGTTTGTTGGACAGTTGGAGCCATTACAATATTCCTTTAAACCCCAATAATGCATATAGTAGGTGGTGTTATCTTGTCACTTTCATGTAGCACAATACCAGTCTACACTTCCTCCATGCCGGATTATCAATCTTGATGGCTGCATCAGATAGTGATCACAAATTGATCATATGCTCTTGTAAATGTTCCGAAGGACATTGCTGTTGGTTCTTCATTGTTGAGCATTTTTCTTTTTAAGTTTATTTGAATTGGGACCATGGCAGCAAAAGGGTCCAGACCCAGAACCAACCTTGTCTTGAGTTCAGGTTCGGGTCCTATGACCCATACCAGACCCAATTGTATTTGGGTCCGAGTCGTAGATTCATGATCAAGACTTAAATAGCACATAATTTAATGAAGCACAAATTACAAAAAATTTATCTGGGTCAGTTTCATTGTTATATTATTCAGGTACATTTTTTTTGAGGGAAAAGTTCAAAAAAGTATAAAATCTTTGGCTAATTTTCAAAAAAGTACATGAGGATTTGGATATTTCAAAAAAGTATACAAGCTTTCCATTTTTCTTTCAATCAAGTTCTTTCCATAAAAAGTTTCGAAAAATGACAAAAACACACTTATATCATTCTTCATAATTTTCCTTCGATAAAACAGTTAAAGAGAAATGATCAAGTCCAACTCAAGCTACTTGGTGGGGTCCACTTCAACTATTATACATAGATGGTTAAAAAAAAAGGATTTATATGGATTCCAAATGATATTCTTGAAGGCGTGAGTTGATTGGATGCCGTGAGTTGCGTAGGATGGGATATGTCACTGTTATTCTTAAAGGCGATTCTTTTTCATTTATTCAGTGGTGTTCTGGTAAGTCGTCTTTTCCATGGAGATTAGCGGATTTGGTGGAGGAGGTGCAAGATATTTCTATTCATTTTGGTGCTTGCTTCAATCATATTTTAAGAGGCGCTAATGTCATGGCAGATGCTCTTGCAAAGGAGGGAGTTTTTCTTTCATCTCTTAATTTTGATGTATAGTATCATTTTGTTTTGTAGTTCTCTTTTTTGGAGTCTTGCGTGAGCTGGTTTGTTGTGGCTTTGGCCTGTTTTGTTTTCTTTTTTGCTTCTCAATAAAACTTTATGGTTATCAAAAAAAATATATATGGATTCCAAATGATAGAAAAAAATTGTTCATATGGGTATTTTTGTCATTTTTTAAAATTTTTATGGAGAGAACTTGAATGAAAGAAATATGGAAAGCTTTTATACTTTTTTGAAATATTCAAATCCTCATGTACTTTTTTGAGAATGAGCCAAAAGTTTTGTACTTTTTTGAAAATTCCCCTTTTCTCTATCAAAATCATCATAATCCCTTTATCAGTAGCCATCAAGTTTAATGATTTTAGAAGGCATCATTATTTTAGAATTTCAATGTAACCGTGAATAACAATTGGATGAGTGTTAAGAGATGAGGCAAAAGCACCTGGGCCCACCTTTAATTAAGTTACCCCTCTCACAAACACTACCCCTATGAATTCACACAAGCCCAAATTTGGCACTAATCCATCTTTTACTCTACTCATCATTGGATTGAAATCCAAAGTAGTGATATTTTTTAAAACAATTCAACATGAGGGTCATAGATCAAGGGGTTTGGAAGATCTAATAGGGTTGATATTTTGTACGACAATAGGTCTCTATGAGACCTTTTCATACCCCACCTTCACCATGACTATCATCGCCCCAGGTGGGCCCAGGTGATTTCATTGCACCATCAAATTAATCCAAGTGGGACCAACCCTCATGTCAAATTTCAAATCCCTCATTTTTATACTGCTGTTGCCGTTTCTATATTTATATGAATTTTCAGGTGAGGTCAATCGTAGATAGCTTAGATGCGCACAACCCTTGTGAGCCAATCTCACATGATCAATCCGAATGGAATGCAGACAACTACCCCTCCTGAAGTCACTGATCCCATGTAGGATGTGACTGCTGGGTTGAAAAAAAAAATGATGTTTTTAAAACTGTTAAACTCGAGGGCAATAGATCATTGGGTTAAAATGATCTGTTGGACTCGAGAATTTTCACACAAGCGTCACATCCTGATCTTTTGATCTCCACCTTCTGATTAATTGACTGAAAATTGTTTAGATGAGCATATACGCATCTGAAAAACCATTATGAAGACTCAGTTCCAACATTCTACTCAGTCAGACTCAGCTGAGTCTCTTAGTTGGCTCAGTCCACTAGCTACATGGATCGATCGAGCACATTTAGACCAAATGTGCAGTGCATTCATCCATGGCTACTTCCACCATTCACTGCCAAGTTATGTTAAAGCTGTTGCTTTCTGATTGGTGGTGGGTAGAGTAGGGCTAACCCAGCAGAAGCAATGAAGACAATGACTGAAAAAGCACACAATAACCAAAGGAGATGAATGGGGACTGGATACAGAGCCCCATCTCCAATGTCCACCACAAAAGGCCAAAGCCAAATGATTACCCAATTTGGACACAGCCCCATCTCCAATTACCAACCCAAGTGTGTACTACTAGTGGGAGAAAAAAAAATACTCCCATCCAATTCCCAGTTGAGGGATCCCTAGTTTTTGCCATTGGTTTTGTGGAAACCACCTTCTTTATCCATTGCCCATACTCATCTTATGAACTTTTGCCTATATATGTTCAAATGATTCACAAATTTACTCAGTGCATAAGCTTTGTAAGCTGCAGTGTTTATTTGTTTTGGGAAAATGGGGTTCACTAACAAGGCTTGGTTTGCTTTGACCATTGGGCTAGCTCTTGGACTCAGAGATCAAGTGATCAAGCCCAAATCATGGGCTTTTACGGGGAATTCAACGGCGACGATTGGATCATTGACTCATGTAAGATTTCTCCCGAGTGGTCTTGGAGCAACAACAAAGGAGAACAAGAATTCTGATGAGAGGCGCAATGCAGCAGGGGAGTCACTGAGGATGGTAGTTTACTTGAGCTGCTGGGGACCCAACAACTGAAGTTCATATATACACAGAAGAGCAGATGATGCTTTGAGACTCCAAGACTGACTTTCACACATGTTTCTACAAGATGGTTGGAAATGAACAATCAGAAAGAATGGGAAACTGAGTTAATTATGAAGGGATTAGTTCTTTGTAGTTCAGCTGCTTAAACTCTTAAAAATCTTTCATGCATTCCTGTTGTTATCATGATTTTAGATGCTGAATTGGTCTGGACCTGTTCATATTGGCTGATATATTGGTACTGTAGTGATATATCAATTGTTTTGGCCCTTCATCTACTTGAACAAAATTTCTTGACAATCATAAAGAAAACAAGCTCTCTTTTTTATTTCTTTAGAGGGTATTTTACAGGTGAAGAAAGTATTTGATACTAATCCTGTGTAAAGTTGTCTGGTGAAATGAGCTGGTTTGATCAATGCTGCAATGGGCCTTACATTGGGACATAAAGACACTGTATAACTGTGACGGCAGCATGAAATCATTTGTCTCTATCCAGTTTCTGTTTTTATATTTATTCATACCAAGTTTGACCAATATATTAAAAACAGAAGCCAAACAGTGAGATCAGCATGATGCCATAATTTAACTAGGTAAAATTAAAAATTAAAAATTTTCCAGTACATGGAAAAGTTGAGAAAAAAAAAACGAAAAAAAAATCGAATAATCGACATTTTCAAATAAATGTTAAAAAATGTATATTTTAAAGTAACAACTAAAAGTAATAGATTTGATTTGAAATATAGTTTTTCTCTTGTCTCATTGGCTGGTTCTTAAAAAGTCAACTGGTTTGAAGAGTTCAACTGTTGAACCCCCACAGTTGGTACATACAGTTCAACTAATAACCAGAACCAAAAAAAAATAAAGTAGCCTTGGTCAGGTCCTAATTCTATCTTTTTTTATAAATCAGGTATTTTTACTCTATAACAACAAAGACAAACTAAAAAAAAAGCTAGTTGAAATCTTATGGCTAGTTTGTTTGTATGGAATTGACTTCCTAGAAATTCATGGTAAAATGGGTTCAAGGAAAGGATGACTAAATTAGAGGTATGAGGTGAAGGGCAGATAAGGTGGACAATTCATGGGATTTGAATAACTAGAATGATGGTTGTTTATTCATTTTTCTTCTTCCCTTGATTCATTTCCATTAAATGGAAGACCATTTAATGACAGCTAATGGGTCTTTACCTCTATTATCCAATTTTAGCCCTTTTTCTTATAAATACATTTCTTAGAATTCGTAGAGATCCATTTTAGATTGTATAGAGTACAGCCGATTAATAGTGAAATGAGCTCTATAGAAGATTATTAAAGGGGTGAGAGGCGAATGGTGAAGGATGTAAGGCGTTAATATATGATGAGACATTGACTTTCCTAAGATTTGAATTACTAGAGTGATAGATAATTTTCCATCTTTCCATTTTTAATTTCCTAAGATTTGAATTACTAGAATGATAGATAATTTTCCATCTTTCCATTTTTAATTTCCATTAAGTGGGAGGTTATTTGATGCTCATTTTTAATATTCAACTTTGTTTTTCATTTCTAACTACTTACAAAAATATTAAGTCCTAGAATTTTTAGGAGTTCAATTGCATGAAACCTTAATGAGCTGCAATGAAGTTAAGCATGGAAAAAGTCAAAAGTCAGGGATATTTTTCTCATTGTCAAGTTCTTTTTGGGATAAAACAATCATATTAGTTCTCTTCCACTATAAGAAACTCCATCTGGGTATGGAGAGAATATGCTGGCAAATCAAAACCCTCCATCACAATGTGGTGTAAGCTCCATTTAAGCCACGTCCACAGAGATTACATAAACTGCAGTCCAACGACTCTGCCTATGTGCGTGTGAACATCAGGCCTCTCTTGGGGTTCTATGCATGAAAAAACCCAGGCAAAAGACAGGAGCAAGTCAACACAGGGCAGCCACATGAAACTTCCATCAACTGTTTTTTTTTTAGATGAAACACCATCACCTATTTCTTAAAACTTCGACTATATGGAGGAAGAATGGAGTGTTACATCAGTAACTATAGTTTAAATTATCAACAACCTTTCACATGAAACTTCCACAACTGTTTTTTTTAGATGAAACACCATCACCTATTTCTTAAAACTTTGACTATGTGGAGGAAGAATGGAGTGTTACATCAGTAACTATAGTTTAAATTATCAACAACCTTTCGCGTTAACACAAGTCACATAATAAGGGGTTTGGATCCTATGATGTTATGTTCTAACTATCCGCAAGCATGCACGAGACAAGCAGAAATTTTCGTTTAGGCTTGCTTGCTCAATAAAAATTTAAACCGCTCAAAATGAAATTTTCACAAATTTCACTCCAATTAGAGTTCATTTCACTGTAAGGTGAGTTACATTTTTTGGATTCCACAATGGACAATTTTCAAATGCCTTCATGCTCATTTTTATATAGGGCCCACAAATGATTAGTCCACTCCAATCCCTTCATGTATGCATACTCATCTAAAATGTCACTGGTCCTAATCTCACAACAAATTCACACAATTTCGAGTCATTGAATTTTGACAGCTTAAAACTAGGGGAAGGATTATTTCATCGGACTGATGTGATATCATGGCCACCTCTAATCCAAGTCCAAATCTCTCCATCCTTAAGCCCTCCTTTCATTGTTGTTCATCTAGGTGGGCCCCAGTGGAGCTGAACACAGTATGAACACCCAGATGCTACCTAACTATACTTCAAAGTTCAAACACACCAAAACCATTTTTAAATAGAGAGCAAAAGTCAACTCTCTTCATGGCCTTGCCTTCTCAAACCATATATAAAGACACATTCAAACAGTACATAGATACCACCATTACAAAGCCATGAAACTCCCTCTTTTTCCTCTTCTCCTCCTCCTAATCCAATTCCATCTCCTAGCACAGGCCTGCCATGACGACGAGAGAGCTGCTCTCCTTAGCTTCAAATCCTCTCTTACTGATCCCACAGGTCGCCTTTCTTCATGGCAGGGCCCAAACTGCTGCAAATGGCAAGGAATCAGTTGTTCCAACACCTCCAATGTCATCTCCATCAACCTCAGGAACCCAGCACCACAAGTCTTCGCTCGCAGCACCAATTCAAGGATTGTATTGCTCTTCGACTCCAATTCCTCCGCCGTCAATGGGACACTCTCTCCATCTCTCTTCTCCCTTCGCCTTCTCAGGTATCTTGATCTCAGCTACAACAACTTCCAGCTTTCCAGAATCCCACCACAAGTCACAAATCTCAAAAGCCTCACTTATCTCAACCTTTCAAATTCAATGTTTTTGGATTCCATCACGACCCAGTTCACCAATCTATCATCTTTGGAGTCCCTAGATCTTTCATGTTCTGTTAGTATTTTTGACTTCTCATCTGTTTCCTACAACCTGTCGTCATCAAAGGCGTCCATGACTTCTGAGAGTACTTATATGTACAATGGCCATATCTCTAGTAGGAATTTGAATTGGTTGCACGGGTTGGTTCATCTCAAGGAGCTTAGTCTGGATGGTGTGGATCTATCAGAAGCATCTGCGTCAAATTGGGCAGAACCCATATCAGTTCTTCACAATCTTAAGCAGCTTCATCTCTCCAATTGTGGAATTTCAGGCCCAGTTCCAATAACCCAGTTTCTCAACCTCACCCATCTCGCATCTCTTCATATGGATTTCAATTTTGTGAGTTCTGGGATTCCAGCTCAACTGGCTAATTTGTCTTCTCTCTCCTCTCTTGACCTCTCCAACTCCAATGTCCAAGGTTCCATTGCTTACCTTCCTCAACTGCAAGAATACGTGGTCGACAATAACAATGATCTGATTGTCGATTTCTATTGGATGTTCAAACTCCCATGGCCCCGGTTAGAGACACTATCAGTTCAGTTTACCAATGTCAGCGGATCAATGCTACCTACTATCTCAAACGTCTCTTCATTGGTA
Source organism: Umbellularia californica (assembly GCA_028538565.1). Taxonomy (NCBI): domain Eukaryota; kingdom Viridiplantae; phylum Streptophyta; class Magnoliopsida; order Laurales; family Lauraceae; genus Umbellularia; species Umbellularia californica. Next base: position 73,439,694 of record JAPQWN010000006.1, on the reverse strand, counting down.
AGTCTTTCTGCATCAGGTTGTTCAATTTCAGGAACCATTCCAGCCTCTTTTTCTAATCTCTCAAACTTGGAGTTTCTAGACCTCTCTTTTAATGCGATAACAGGTGATCTTTATCCAATCTCTCGTCTGAGGAACTTACAAGTCCTAAGGATACTGGAGAACAAACTAAGAGGACCAATCCCAGAATCAATCTGTGAACTGTCATCTCTTGAAGTGTTTTATTTGTCAAGGAATGGTCTTGAAGGAGGAATACCTGATTGCTTCGATCGGCTTACAAATCTAAAAACCTTTTTCATCGATAACAATCCCATGGAGGGTGCTGTCTCTTCCTTGTTATCTTTGTTTCACAGCTCCACTCTTGATTCCGTTAGTCTAAGCTCAAGTGGAATAACATTGAAAATAGATCAACATCAATCTCTGTCCAAGTTTCAGCCACAGTATTTAGGAATGCGATCATGCAATTTGACTGGTGAAATTCCAGATTTCATTTCTAATCTGAGCCGACTTGCGTACTTAGACCTGGCCAACAATAGCCTAACTGGAGCAATTCCTTCTTGGCTATTCCAACTCCCCAGACTTTCTTACCTGGACCTCTCCTATAACAACCTTGAAGGACACCTCCCTCCTATTCTACTTCAGCAGTATCTCCTACCGACAACACTTAATGTAGCAGATAACAAACTTCAAGGCCCCATTCCACTTCTGTCAGAGACCCTTGAAGTTCTTAATCTGTGTGGAAACAATTTTACAGGAGAAATACCAGCCCATATAGGAGAAATGATACCAAATGCTATATTCATTTCCTTATCTAAAAACCAACTTTCTGGCCCAATTCCGAGCTCTCTTTGTCGACAGAACAATGTTCTTTTAAAGAATATCGATTTTTCATCCAACCACTTATCAGGTATAATCCCTTCAAGTTTAGGGAACTGCAAATCTCTCATTTTTCTGAACCTTGGAGAAAATAACTTCACTGGAAATCTCCCAGATGAACTTGAATATGCAACTAATCTCAGTTCTCTCCAGCTAAATGACAACCATTTGGATGGGCCCTTCCCAAATCTGATTAGCCACCTAAAGAATTTGGAGTTCATGAACCTGGGAAAGAACAACTTTGACGGAAACATTCCTACATTTATCAGTGAGCTCTACAAGCTTAGAATTCTTGTGCTGAAGTCAAATTCATTCAATGGGTCCATCCCACAAAAGATAACAAATTTGCAACAGCTCCAATTCATTGATTTCTCAAATAACAAACTCTCTGGTTCTATACCCAACCAATTAGGCAATTTCAGCTCTCTAACTGCACAACCCAAAAGCGGGTTCTTGCTCGGTTACATTATCCAGCTCACATATGCAGGCGTGGGTTTGGAAATGGTGAGCAAAGGGACATTGCACGAGCTTGAAACTGTCTTCTCATATAACACCGGCATTGATCTGTCAAACAATCATCTGGGGGGAATGATTCCAACAGAAATTGGCCTCTTGCAAGGGCTTTACATGCTTAATCTATCACACAACAGCCTTTTTGGAGAGATTCCAGTGAGTTTGGGCAGAATGAGAAGCATGGAGTCCTTAGACCTCAGTTTCAACCATTTGACTGGGTTAATCCCAGAGAGTCTAACTTCATTGGACTTCCTCAGCTATTTGAACCTCTCCTACAACAATTTGAGTGGGAAAATTCCAATGGGAGAGCACTTTGACACTTTGAGTGGTGATGGGTCAGCTTACTTGGGAAATACCCTATTGTGTGGGCCTTCTGTTAGGAAGAGATGTGAGACTGATAGTAGCATTGGTGCTGAAAATGTAAAGGAAGAAGAAGTGGATGGAAGAGACAAGTGGCTTCTTTATGGTGTTGTGGCATTGGGCTATGGGGTTGGGTTCTTCGCATCGTTTATTGGGACTTTAGCCATAAAGAAAAAGACATGAAGGGAATCAGTTACTGAGTACAGAAGGTTGGAGTCAACAGTTTTGTGCTTGGTTGGTTGAAGAATGAGCAGTCTTAGAAAACAGAAGCCTCCATTGTACATAACCTCAAGCCTTGGCCTAATGATCCAAATTGCCATTTCTGTATTTTATTTATCTTACATATGTACAAAGCCTCTTTCAAGAAATTGAAAATATTCATATTCCCATCCAAGAGATTAAGGGTGCGTTTGTGCAGTGGTAAGTTGCCATAAAAAAGGGAGATAAGGCGCCGGATTTTCTGACACCATCCTGTACTTGTTTGGTGCAAAAACAATTTCAACCTTCCATGATTTTCGGTGCTTTGTTTTGTTGATATTTTCCTCTCCAGCATGACATCCGGCCTAACTCCCCCGTTGGTAAGCAAGTGCCGTAGAAGAGGGAATGCAGCCGCTGCGCGAAATGAGCAGGTGCTGGTGCGGAACCGGTTCCGTATATGGGACGGGTGCGGCTCTAGGTAGAAAATGATATGGAAAAAAAATCTAATTTTTATAAGGCATTCTTGAAAATAGAGGTAATATGTCAGGTCCTGAGTCTATGGGTCGGAACCAAAGTGGAACCTGGACCAGTTTATTTATTGGGGCCTAAATAAAGACCCAAATCCGGTTTTGAACAGGTCATAACCTCCATATTATCAGAGAATCGATGGGCCATTTATATCCCTAATCGGGGGGGGGGGGGGGGGTGGTGAATTGAAAAGTATTTATGCTACATCTACTAACGCCTCGAGGTTTTGATAGAAATGGCCAGGTAAAAAGATTTAAAATGATCAAAGCCAACTAGTCGTGAGTTCGAATCCCAATAGAAATGACTCAGCATGAAAAAAAATTATGCCACCAAAAGTACGCCGACCAGTTTCCACGTGAGTGTTGAGTGGACTCCCCCCAAGGGGGAGTATTGAAAAGTATTTATACAACCTCTACTAACACCTCGAGGTTTTTGGTAGCAATGGTTAGCTAAAAAAATTTAAGATCTTCAACTAATATCATAATTTATAATGTAGCTTAATTTTGAAAAAAAAATATCCAACATGATGTAACGTAGACCATCCTACTTGGGGAAAGCTTAACTCTTGAACTCGCAAATATACTCTCCAGCCTACAAGTTCAAAAATAGAAAAAAGGGAAGACTAGTATAGACCTCTAAGGAAGTGAAGGGAAAAACATGCTCAGAGATTGCAATTACAATTCTAATCGTTGCATAGACCTAATTGCGAACTCCAGATATTACTCGGGAACTCACAAGTAAACAAGTGAAGAGCAATTTCGTTGACACTCGCGAGCTTGAGACATTACTCGCAAAAAAAAAAAGGGGCAATTTAGCCTCAGAAAAAACGGCAATAAGAGATATGATTGATTTGGACAATGTGTACTTGAGGATTGACTTTGAGATATAGGGATATTTGAGGCCTTTTTTTCTTGTAAGAATCCCCTCTTTAATCAAACCCCATATTAATAATTGGAATATTTGCTATAAAAAATGATTACACATGGTAGAAATATTGAATTTTTAAAAATGATGGAAGATTCCATTATATCTCAAGGCCCTTTATGTTGTGATCGTGCAACATAATTGCAAGTGGAGGGTTTTTTTTTTTTTTTTTTTTTTGGTAAGTACCCGATCTTGAAAACCTAAATAAGATTAACCGTAGGATCTATCATAAGTGGACCCCACTCTTTTTGGTTAGTTTTGTTTGGACCCAACCCCGGATTTCATACATTTGTCATATTATTGTGATTGATTATTGCATGAGATTTTTGTGTTTTATTCTTTAATTCAGCATAATCATAAACTAGCAACAAACCCCTGTACTAAGCCCGGCTCAAAAAAATATTTATATTATAGTTTGGATACATATTAGTAGGAAAAATAAATCTAAAATAAAAGGCTATTATTTATTATTCTTAAAATTCTATATATAAAGATATAAAGGTGAACAAAAGAAGTAAACTTACACATGTGAAAGAATACAATAAAAAAAAAATTAGGTAGGTTGTTCAAACTTAAATTCAGCTCAATCAAATCCTAAAATAAAATCCAAATCTTAAAAGAGAAACGTAGGTTGCTCTCTCGCACATTTCAAAAAATGAAGAGATGGAACTCTAAATGTATAGGAAAGAAAAAGGTGGAAACTCCGAATCTGTAGTGGATATAGAATGGGCCCAAATGTCGCATGGTAATCATCGCTCCAGCCATTTTGTAGGGTCAATTGACAGCCATCACTCACACCAGATTCATATCCACATCCAATTCACATTCATTCCACAGTTAACACATGATATAAATTCATTTGTAAGTTATGATATATTTTGACTCTACTAACCCAGTAAGTACTCCCCATTTGCCACCAGTCATCATAAGTGTCACACATAAGTTTTCAAGAGAGAGTCTACATGGACAAACTGATGGATTGAATAGAGTTTGTCCCAAATTCGATCCATCAGTTTGTCCATGTAGACTTTCTCTAAGTTCAAACCAAGATAATGTAATGGGCAATTATGTTCTCATATGAACACCTATACTGTTGTAAGATCCAAGAAAATTGTGTAGGCCATTAAATTGGGCAAAATAAGCTGCCCATACCAAGATCAACACTACATAATGGTAAAATTGTTAGCATGCACACAGACAACATAGAAGTACACATACTATATTCATGAGTGAGTGGTGATTAGGCTATCAGAGAGCCCCATCCATCAAATCCACCTAATGACAGCGTATCAGTAATCCAAAATCACATGCGTTTCAACCTACAAAATTATAAAAAGAAAAAAAAAATCCTAAACCCTACTCAATAACATTAAAAAAAAAAAAAAAAATGTACACCTCATTTTAAGGAACAATAAGAAGCAATCGGATATTGAGGGCCCATGATGAGGGATCAAAAAGAAGAAAATGGTAAATGAATATGAGATTAGTAATTTATTATGGCTAGAGATCTTTAAAGAGGGCCCTCTCCCGTCTTGTTTAGAGAAATTTTAGGGAAGACCCAAAGAGAAAATAGAGATTTTAGGGATATAGATGATCAACGATTGGATAAAGATAAAAGTTGGGAAACTATACATAGAGTGGGGTCTAAGAAAGAATAAAGATGGAAAAAACAGTTCGAATTTAAATATGGAGATAAATCTGGAGACTGCAGTGGCCCACATCGAAGCCAAGGTCTCTATATTTTTTTTCTTTGGTATTTTCTTGAAAGGAGAGCTCCATAAGTGATGACGTGTCAAAACAAATTATATTGCTTTAATATATATAATGCTAGAGAAAACTGGGAGCAAACAATACTATCCTCCAAATATTCATCCACAAGATAAACTGCGCAAACTTGCAAGGAAAATATCAATACCATAATAAGTTTGGAGCACAGAAACTTTAACAAGTTCAATAGTTTATACAAGCAGTTCTGATTTCGGTTTTAGATGATTTCATCTCTAAATCTGCAGTCAGGATATGAGACAAGTGCAATTGCAAAGTACTATTGATGGTAAGAGAGTTCTGCCCAGGAAATTCAGATCTGCAAACTGCTGTTGCAAGCAGCCCACCTTTAGATTTGAAATTCATGTATGATCTTGCTTGTGGGTTTTGCGATTAAGATTCAGGTTCAGGGACTGCTATAGTGCTTTAATCAATTGACAGAAAATTAATCCCAACATCAACCGCATTGAGTATAAAAGAGCGATCCAAATCAGGAAATTAACCACATAGGTAACCAAAATTCTTTTAACCATTCTGCAAGGAACTATCTTTCATGGCTTAGCTTGTGTAGGTTATTATGGGGATCTGTCCTATAAGGACACCATGACAAGATCTCTTTCATTTTTCTTTTGATTAGTGACTAGGTCACATTCATGATTCACCTTCTTGCAGGCAGTGATCTATTGAGGGGTCTAAACATTTAGTATGACTCTCCTATTCTATCTCATCTAGTTTTCAAGCTTTGATATATGTAAGGCAAATCGTAGGGTTGGTGTATAGAAACTTTAACAAGTTCAATAGTTTATACAAAACATAAGATCCTAAATTTTCGGTTAAGTAGAGGTTTAAGGGAATCTTAGGGTCTCAAGTGATTCCATCCAAAACATAAGATCCTTTTCAGACAAAACCATTGCATTGTAGCCATCTTCGCATCAAATAAAAGATCTATCAAGCAAGCAATGAAAGATTCTTTTGAAGTGCAGCATAGTAAAATGAATGCATTGCAGCTTCGACCTGCTACCAACTAAATCATCACTACTTACAAGTATCACACAGCATCAATTTTAGAAAAATAAATAAATAAAATAAAACAATGGTAAAAGAAGTGGACCTGTTGAGCCACAACAGAAAAATAATAATAATAAAAATAATAAAAAATGGTAAAGGAAGTGGACCAGTTGAGCCGCAACATCACGGGGAGGAAAGGAGAACAAGGGGTTGCAATAAGTGTTGTCTAAATAAAGAAAGTCAAGTTCATTCCCCTTAAAAACGCTGATGATCTGGCTCTTCCCAATTTGCGCTTTGTCACTGTGTGCTTCCCAACGAAAATCTCCAGTAAATAGCATGGATCCAAATTCACCACAGAATAAAATACATGACAGCACCTGCACAACAACCAACCATGAACAATGGTTGATATTGGCAGCCAAACAAATCTAGGATCTAGCACAGAACAGAGTGAAATTTAAGCATAAGAGAACATCACTGACTAATCATGATTCATTATAGGAACCAAGCCTCACATACTTTCACAGTTTAGAAAGTGGTGACATCAAAATGGCTTCACATGACCATCCAATAATCACATGACAGTAATGAGAGTAACCTATAGAAAAAATTTGCCATAGGTATGTTCATATTGAATCATCCATTGAACATCAGCAACTTAATTGAAACGAAAAGTAAAGTTAACATGAACCAAGGCTGATAATATCAAATCCAGTGAATGAAGACTATGAATGCTCTGCTTGTGTGATTCCTTATTCTACCTTAACATCATCTTCCATGACTGTTCTTCAAGTACTACCTTTCTACCCCTTGCAAAGCTTTTGTTACAACCATAACCACAACCTCAGAGCCAAAAGCTTTCGCTGAGGGAACTGCAAGACCAGAATTATGGTGATCCTATGTCTAGAGAATTCTAAGTTATTAAGCAAAATCACACCTAGCTACACCCCATTGCCTGTTGGCAAAAGTACACTGGATTTAAATGGAACTACATGATCAAGCACCATGCAGACAACCTAATCAAGCAGTATAACTAACAGGGCCCAATTGGTACCTAAAGATTTCACACAGCAAAAAGGCGTTGCCTTCGCAATTGGCCACTTCACCAACTCGATGTCGACAACGCTTTCCTTCAGGGGGACCTCGAGCACAGTGGTTTATATACGCGCAAACCCCCCGGATTTTACTGATAAAAAGGAATGGTTGCGGGTTTAAAAAATGATTATGTGGATTTAAACAAGCATCTTGCAACTGGTTTCCTAAGTTCCACACAGTTCTACAGGAAGCTGACTGCTGACAATCCAAGGCAGATTACTCACTCTTCTCCTATATCAATGGCAGCAAATGCACCTTCATGTTTGTTTAAATTGATAACATTGCCGTCACAAGTAGTGATCCCAGTGTCATCTTCATGGATGAAAATATCGGCCGCTAGGCTGATATATCGGCCATGGCAGCAGTGGCCGCCACGCTGATATATCGGCCATGGCAGCAGTGGCCGCCACGCTGAATCAAAAAATGCAGGTGTCGCACCCGTATCGGCCGATACATAGCTGTGGCGGCCGCTAAGACCGCTACAATGCAGTGGCAGTTGGGCTGGGTTCATTTCATTGCAGAACAAAAAAAAAGAAAAAAAAAAAGGAGATTCATCTCAACAGGAACGAAAAACATGAGAAAAAAAAAAAAGCAACTGAAGAATACATACCTGGTGCAGCACCTCGCCAGCACCACCACCGTCACTGTCGCCGTCCAACAGTAGCACCAGCAGCAGCAATCGTTGCAGTCCAGCAGCTGCAGTCGTCGCAGCAGCAGCATCGTCGCAGGCAGCATCGGCGGCGGCTTATTCTCCTTCTCCTCCTCCTCTTTCCCTCCTTTCTCTTTCGTTTCCCTCTTTCTATTTAAGATGAAGCTAGGACAGCAAATGCCCTTATAGGGCTGACCACATCATCCTCTTCTTTTTTATCATCGGGTAGTTCATGGGCCCACGATGGGCCCACCTAATGAAGGGCAAAAATGAAATGAAAATTACATGGGCCACTCAAAAACCATTAAAAATCCATCCACCAAAAAATAATACATTCAAAAAATTAAATGTAAAATCCATTCACCAAAAAAAAAAAAATTCAAAAAATTAAATGTGGACAACCAAAACAATAAAAATTGAAGAACCTGATGTAAATATTGGTGGGCTCCACAATGAGGCATCAACGTTAAAATAAAAAAGTCATATCATAGCTAATTATTACTTACTTGATTGAAATTGACACCTTAGTCAAATTTCACTCTAATTGGGAATAATGCTATAGCCAACTTTCAAACCAATTTAAAATAAAGCGCAACCAAATTTCACACTAATTAATCATAGGCTACTGTAATAGGACATAGGGCCCAACCAAAGTTCACTCTAATTAATAGGAACTAGGGCCCTAACCAAATAACAAAATGGGTCATTTACCACCAAAGTTCATTCTTATTGTTTGCTATTGAATTCCTATGACCTAACTCTTATTGTTCACTTTATTTATTCAGCATTAGCAATATAGGACCTCATATAATGAAGGGACTGCTATGCCCCCTTATCTTAGTTACTTTAAAAAAAAAAAAAAAAAAAAAAAAAAAAAAAAACATTTTCTATCATTTTCCAATATTTTGGATTTTCTAGAATTTTTTACGATTTTTTTAACGATTTTTTCAAAATGCACCACTACATCGCTACAAAGGCCCGCTTCGTAGCGTTTTGGTGGCAAAGTGCTACGCCCACCACTACCGCTATTTTCATCCTTGGTCATCTCTACTTTGAAATGATTTCTACTAATCAAATTTTGAAAGAAAAAAAAGATTGTGACATTATGGTTTTTCTTGGCATAGAAGTGATATCTCGTGTATGGATTTTCTGGACCCAACTAAAGAACACACTTGAGATTTTAAATGACATGGGTCTTGTCGCTGCAAAAGCCACTAAACATTTCCAATGGAGTAAAATATTAAGCTCACTACTATTTAGATATGTTCTTACAAGATGAAACCATTTATTGAAGACCGGTAGGCTGCTCGATTTACCTCACAATTATGTATTTCATTCATATCTGCATCCAATTTATGCACCAGCTTCCAGCACTACAAGTTCTACAGTCTCTCAAAGGTTCCCCAGCACAGAGAATTCTCATGTCCCCCACCACTGACATCCATGGTCCACCCCATCGATTATTGTGATTTGACTGGGCTAGTTGCAGTAGCCCAATGATGAAGCGTTCAGTCACTGAGTAATATGACATGCTTGGAGACGGCCCCATCTCTTGGAAAAAGAAGAGACAAACCACAGTGTCAAGTCCTTTGTTGAAGGCTATGGCTGCCACCAGCTGCGAGCTAACTTGGTTAAGGCCATCTTCTCAATGATGCTACAGTTTCACATCAGCAGCCTATCACACTTGGTATGAGAAATAATCCAGCAGAGCATTATCTGGACATCACTAAACTTCTTGGACATAAAACAATTCCACCATTTAATAGGCAGGTGAAGTATTATCACAATTCAGGTGCCAACTTGAGGGGGACCATTAGGATTGTTTTGACTTGGATTACCAGTTCTCTTGGGGTTGTTTAAATTGCTCCATCAAATTTCCTAAAATCATATGAATGTAATCCCTTCAAATAAAGGGATCTGATTGTGGCTCAAAATCATGCAGTTCTAAACCTTTCAACTAATGTTGTGATTATGGTCATATCATACTATAAATTTATCATACAAGAGAGTGAAACATACAAATGTAAACAGATCGATCCCACCTACTATCTCCATCATTTCTTCATTGGTAAGTCTTTCTGCATCAGGTTGTTCAATTTCAGGAATCATTCCAACCTCCTTTTCCAATCTCTCAAACTTAAGAGTCTCTAGACCTCTCTTTTAATGCGATTACAGGTGACCTTTATCCAGTCCCTCGTCTAAGGAACTTGCAAGTCCAAAGGACATACTGTTTTCAATATTATGTACTCCTCTAACTGTGACATACTGTTTTCTTGAAGGGCAGAATTAAAAAACGGACAAATATTGCCACATATTTGCAAAGTTGCTTGCTTTCAACTTCGTTAAATTCTTAATGCAAACACAGTAGACTCAACTTTGCTAAATTTAAAATACAAACACATTAGATTCAAACCACAAATATATATAGTAGATTTTTTTTATTTTTTTTTGCTAAATTTAAAATACAAACACATTAGATTCAAACCACCAATATACACAACTAGATTAGAGTTTGTAATGTACTCAAACCCACAAGTAAATAGGTAACATAGCCAGCAGTAAACTAGAGTTCCTAATAGACTCAAACCCACAAATATATAGGACCAGTAGTAAATTGTGAATCACAGATGATGATTCTGGCCAGTCATCTTCTTCAGCCTTCATCTTTGTCATCCTCCTTATTCTAGCTGTTCTCATTGTTGTCCTCACTGCTATCTTTTTGTTCCTCTTTCTTGCTGCTGTCCTCATTGCTATCTTTCTCTTCTTCCTCCCAGTCTTCATTTTCTTCCTGTTCAGTTTCTTCTTCGTCCTCATGTTCAGTTTCTTCCTCGTCCTCATGTTGATCTTCCTCTTATTCAGTTTCTTCCTCCTCTTCCTCATTGTTTTCATCCTCATGTTCACTTTCTGGTAATTCTCCTTACTTTCTTCTTCACTGTCTTCTCCCTCTCTCATTTTCCTCTTCATTATCACTTTCCTCTTCACCTCCCACTTCCCCTTCCTCATGATTTTGAGGACCTCCTTCATCCTCTTCTTCAAGTTCACTGAAACCGTTCTCAATCAACTAGTTGCAACGAACCTAAAGGAGGTAAGTCGGTCTAATTCTTCCCGCAGCTTTGAATCGTAAGTTCAGATATTCATAAGACAGGTTTCCATGCTGAGCTAGAATCTGTCGATCCTCTTCGGGAGTGAAAGGCATATAGTAATTTCTCATATAAGACTTGAATCTCGACTTACAGGCAGCAGCTGGGGTGTGATGGATATGGTCATTGGCCAGCAAATTCGAAATCATAACACATCTAAAAATATATACATATCAATTAGATCAATTTAAAAAAAAAAATTACAATTTAAAAAAAGAAATTAGTATATACTGGTTATTATGTCCAGTGTGGTATTGTAGCAGTTATAAGTCTTCATTTCTTGTCCAACTATTATCCTCCATTGTATAATGGAGGACTAGACATTGAGTATAAATGAAGGTAGAAACGTTAATGGATATGGCCGATCATTTGGAACACATTTATAGGGTTTCCTAAGAATGCTCACAAGAAAAATGTTTGCATGGCAATGCCTCAACGATGGCACGTAGTAGATTCCTGGCTGGCCCCATCCGATGGTTGCTAGAAGGAAGTCAGAGAAACGAGGCCTTCGCAGGGAGACGATCAGTATGGTCACAGAAGATAACAGACAATCACACCTTAATTATGAATATTAAGCCTGTCAATGGGCCGGGCCCAAGGCATGGGCTCACCAATCCCGTCTCAAATATTGGGCGGGCTTGATGGTGGTTGTCCAATCTCGGCCCTAAATTGAACAAGCTTGCGTCAAATTTCATCTCATGCGTGGCCGGGTTAGGTCTAGGTCAGGGCCGGGCCAAGGACTTAGCATGATCTCATGAGTTACACGCGGCAATATAGGAATAATTAGAGAACATTCAAAATCATGCTAAGCCCTGGCCCAGCCCAGCCCCGACCCAACCCAGCCACACATGACATAAATTTGACGCATGCCTATTCAATTTAGGGCTAAGATTAGATAACCCCCAACAGGTCCGTCCAATATTCGAGACGGGATTGGACGGCCCATGCCCTAGGCAGGGCTTAATATTCATCCTGTTACCGTACCGATTGTCTCCCTACGAAAGCCTCGTTTCTCCGACTTCCTTCTAGCGACCGTCAGATGGGTTAGGAATCTACTACGTGCCACCGTTGAAGCCTTGCCGTGCAGGCATTTTTCTTGTGAGCATTCTTAGGAAACCTATAAATCCTTTCCAAATGATTGGTCATTTCCATTGACATTTCTACCTTCGTTTACACGAACTGTCCATTACTATTCTATTATACAATGAAGGATAATAGTTGGACTAGAAATGAAGACTTACAATTGCTACAACACCACGCTGGACATAATAACCAGTATATACTAATTTTTTTTTTTTTAATTGTGAAAGTTTTTTGTTTTAAATTGATCTAATTGATATGTATATTTTTTTTCAGATGGGTTATGATTTTGAATTTGCTGGCCAATGAGCATATCCATCGCACCTCGGCTACATGTAGGTGGAGATACAAGTCTTATCTGAGAAATTACCATATGCCTTTCACTCCCAAAGGGGATCGGCAGATTCTAGCTCAGCATGGAAACCTGGCTTATGGATATCTTAACTCACGCTTCAAAGCCGGGGGAAGAATTAGACTGACTTACCTCCTACAGGATCGCAACAACTGGCTAATTGAGAACAGTTTTGGTGACCCGAGAGGATGGAGGAGGTTCTCAAAATCATGAGGAAGGGAAACGGGAACGGGATGAAGGGGAACAGGAAGATGAAGAGGAAAGTGAGAGAGGGAGAAGACAGAGAAGAAGAAAGCAGTGAGCATAACCAAGAAGAAAGTGAACAGGAGAGACAGGAGGATGAAAACAATGAAGAAGAAGAAAAACTAAACGGGAGGAAGAGGAAAATCAAGATGAGGATGAGGAAGAAATTGAACAGGAGGACGAGGAAGAAACTGAAAAGGAAGAATATGAAGACCAGGAGGAAGAAGAAAGAGATAGAGCCAGTAGTAAGGACAGCAGCAAGAAAGAGGAAGAGAAAAATAGCAGTGAGGACAGCAGAAAAAAGAGGAATAGAAAGATAGCATTGAGGATGGCAATGAGAACAGCCAGGATGTAGAGGAAGACAGATAAAGACTAAAGAAGATGACTGGCCAGAATCATCATCTATGAAGCACAAGAAAACAAGGGGTGTATATTTTAATTGATTTGATGGTGGCCATAACCACATTGTAGTGCAAACTGTATAACTCATGGGTAGCTGTTACTGCTTTTGCAAACAATATAATCTATGGCCATCAACAAATCGGTTTACCCATTGCCTTTGTTTTATTGGAAAATCTTCATGACAAATCGGTTTATCCATTCCCTTTGTTTTATTGGAAAATCTTCATGGACAAACAGACCACATATTGTGGTTCTATGTCCAGGCTCATCCAAATAGGGTAGATTTGAAATTTTAAACTATTAGGGCACATTTAACTTGACCTGACTCTATCATTCCCTTTGATTTAATAGATCAATATTTTAATAGTCTTTTAATCATTGTTTTGTGAGATTCAATCCAATGGTGAGCAGACGTTTGATGAGTATAAAATCAGATTCGATGCAAGATCACAAAAGAACAAGAGTATGAAAGTAGCTCCACTAATCAAAGGTGGGTCAAGTGAGCACTATATATAAACCAGAGAACTGTACATGCAAATGCTCATAGGAGAAAGTTCTCCTGGTTTATCATGCTTCTGGTTATAAATTTCTTTAATGCTTTTAAAAAAGATGTGGCATATATATATATATATATATATATAGGTCCTCACGATCTTACAGTGAGGACTGCCTAGTGAGAAGCAATCAAGGGAAAGTCGACGAATGGCAACACTGGGGATGCACTCGTCCAAATTCTGTTTGCATCCTGCTAGAGACACTCCTTCGGCCTGCAGACTATTTGATGCTATAGTGAGCTTATGCGTTTCAGTGATCGTTAGTGACTATATTGAGTTGCCTTTTGAAGTTGTTATAGACTATAGAAAAATCACGATATTTGTTGATACAGTTACTGCTGTACAGCCTGGATACTTAACTTCAATGCTGAGGGAAATAAGCCAAAATCGGATTTTGCAATATCAACCGAGCTTAAATTGGTATGTATTATGCTAACAATATATTTCTACATTTTCTCATGCACTTGGATTAATGAACTTGTGGTTCTAGAGTCTAGATAGCGAGTTATCTCTATTGTACAGGTATTATGGAACTTAAGAAAACCTGATGCACCCATATTTGTGTTCACAGCTATGATGCACGGATACTTCAAAATGGGCAACGTATCATGTCGTATCGTATCCGATACTTCACTTTTTATGTGTAAAATCCGTGTCCCTGCCGTGTCTATGGCGTGTCCTTGCCGTATCCATGCCGTATCTGGGCATCTTAGGTTCACAGTGTCATCTTAAGTTATTGTTCAACATGATATCCTGACATATGTTCTGTGATATATTCTGACAATTTTGATTTTTTTTTTGAACATTTGTCTTCTATTTTACCATTCTCGGCCATTTATGTTTTTCTTTTTTTCAAGTGAAAAAAGGTCAGCTGAAAATTTGAGTGCAATATTCGATGGAGAAATTTTTTTTAATTTGTGTCCCCTTGCCAACTATGCAACTGGTGTGGCTGGCCCCGATGTGATGTGGACAAGAGTGGAATACTGATTCAGCTGTGTGATTATCATGCCATTGCGGAAGATCTATGATCCCTTTAACAGAATGCAAGGAATAGTGTGATAGACAGTAAAACAAAGCTTTGATCACACATTCGCCAAGATCTGATCAACAACTCTCCAATACAAGCTGCTATTTCTCATGAAAATGAAGACAAATCTAAAAACAAATTCTATGTTGAGTATCATTGACTGCAATAGGCACACTAATTGCTCCTGTTGAGTATTGTCGAATTCAACAGGCACACCAGTTTGTTTGTGCATGGCATTTTCCATGGAAAATGTAAATGGTTTCAAAGTGGGGATGATTTTATGTTGTTAAAATTTTCTGTGGTTTTCATCTTCTTAGGTGAAAGTGTTCTCTACAATTTTTGGAAAACACATTTCCTTTATGAAAGATGTTTCGTGACATAACATTATAGCAACTCAAACATTAATAGAAGCTAAAGTCTTTAGTTCCAATCCTCCAGAAAAAAAAAAGTGGAAATAAAATTTTGTGAAATATTTCTGCACACAAGCATGCCCTATGGACTCATTCTTTTGGAATAAGCTTGAAGAAGTCATGCTGTCATTAGGTAGATGACCTATGAATTATGATGCCCAGATGTGGGTACTCATATGGACTTGAATATGAGGTTTATGGATATGACTTCTGACTTTCTGAAATCTAGGTCACGCTAGCTATCAGCTCCGTAACATGAAATTTAATGCTATATAGTTCATAGTGAGATTTTTATAGCTAGTACTACTTTGTTTTGTCTATGATGCATTTTTAAATTAACGTAATTGTGGCTACTTTCTTTCTAAAAAAAATTTGTGCCTATTTACATTCCATTCTGACATTTTTACTTCAATAAGCAAGAAAGCTAATAACCTCTATGAAATAGTAGATTAGTAAGTAGGATACCTGAAACTACATCTACAAGTATTGGTACAGTGTTGAGTACAATTACCAGTGTCGTCTCCTTCATTTACAGCTATGATGCACAGATACGGCAAGGACACGCCATAGACACGGCAGGGACGGGGTTTTACACATAAAAAGTGAAGTATCGGATACAATACAACACGATACATTGCCCATTTTGAAGTATCCGTGCATCATAGATTTACAGGTATGCTAGTCATGTATTAGTATCTAGTGTTCTTAGGTCATGACTAACCTTCTTTATGCATTCTCTCAAAGAGGATATCCAAAAGAAATGAAGGTTTCTATCAGTTTCCAATAGGATACCTGAAACTACATCTACAAGTGGCTATCAAACAATGCTCACCCTTCTCAACTAAACCACAAAAAAAAAGTGATTCTATCATCAACATCTCCATGGTAGAACTTTCACACCTCAGTACTTCTAACATAGTTTTAATCAATAAAGCCTGTTCACTGTGAATTCCAAGGAATTCAATACTGATAGCAAAAACTCTGCCAAAACTGAGCCATATTGTCCCATTCACAAAAGTTTTGGCAATAATATGTACTGATACTATGAGTTTGTTCCAACCATATTGAAGCGGACCCCACTCTTCAATGACATGAAGCTGGCATACAGTGGGACCTGATGCCCTCCTCTTGCCTTGTTAGTATTAACAGTAATTAATGCCATAAGATGCTGGCTGACGAGTAGGGTACTCATGTGCTGGACCAGCTTAGGCTTTGTCCGAGCCCTGCCTACTTTGCTCCTTGATAGGCCTTGGGAGATTGTACTCAGGCCGGGCCTGGGTCTAAGAATTTGAACCAGATTTGGACTAAGTGATAGAAAGCCAAAGTCCTGCCACAATAAGTGGTGCTTGTAGTTTAGTTGGTAACTGATTTGCCCAAACAAGAGTTAGAAATCCCCTAACAAGCAAGAGCTTGGTTGACTAAATGGGTGGGCTCAGTCTTGACAAATTTGAGACAGGCTGTGTCGAGTCAGACACAGACCCAGTTGGGCTTGGAAGGACACAAACCTATGTCTAAATTCGGTGTTAGCCTGGATATGCCTCAGCCTGCCCCACCCCGTGCCATGAACACCCATACTTACTGAGGAGCTGGCATCTAAAACATACACCAAAGTCACAATGGAATTGATGGGACTGAAATAAACAGAATCCAGGGAAAATCAACTGAGAAATTCCCTAATGAATATTGATCCATACCTTTAAATATAAGGAAAACAAAAGTGAAGAAAACAAATGAGATATCTATCCACAACAAGCATTGTTAGTACACAACTCATACGACTCATGTCTCTAGGCCTCTCTCATTTTGGACCAGGTGCTGGGTTCAGTGAGATGGGCTACATATTAAATAAGACAATACTATAAATTCCAATTACAACAGGTCTATACTTGTCACCAACCACTAGAGATCGAGTTGGGTCCATTAACTCATGATCGTGAACAGTATACTCAATTAATCAATCAATCTCCCACACGCCACGCTATGAATTATGATGGGTGACTCAACCCAAACAAGGATGCCATTAAAAATACTATCTTGGGGTACTTGGAAGGTATCTTGTTATACTCGGTACATGTCTAAATCAGGTCAATGAATTCAAACATCCACATCAATGAAGAAGGTTTCTCAAGAAAATGCGAAGTAGTTTCTCAGCTTTCAAGTTTGAAGTTTGAACATTGTCTTTGGACTCTTCCTTTCATAGAAGATAAGATCTTTTTTTTTAGTCCACAATCCACAACGGCATTCATGACAATTAAACTATAGTTGTGAATCCCCTCTCTCTCTCTCTCACCCCCCTTGTGATTGCATATCTTATATAAAGACCTTGCACTTTGCAAGTCATACAAGATACATTGGCATGTAACTGAGAAATCATTCATGGCAAAGGAGCATCTGGGTCACCTGAATCAAGAACTTCTAGCCGAGATCCTGAGCCGACTAGACGGTCCTACCCTCGCCGCGGCAGCCTGCTCGTGTTCGGATCTCCGCCGAGTTGCGAAAGAGGAGAGGTTATGGGAGGACTTATGCCATGAGGCATGGCCTTCCACAAAAGAAAAAACAACCCATAACCTCATCTCTTCACTGGGTGGCATAGATAGGATGAAGCAAAATTATGCATTGGAACCTGATGGTAAACAAGTAGATGCATGGGTCTTGATGGTAAAAACTAAAAATTTTCAGTACAGAAAGAATGCCTGATTAAAGGATAAAGAGTAGTGTAGACAGAAGAAGATATACAAAAATGTGCAAACTACTGGACTATCAAACTTATGAACCATAAGATGAATCTTCAGGTGAGATTAATGAAGCAAAGCCTATGATATGAATATATAATATATCAAAGAACCAGTTTGGATTTATACCAGAAAGGCCTACTACAAAATCCATTTTCCTTTCTTTTTGAATGGTACAAAATCAATTTCCCTAGTAAGATAGCTCACGGAAAATCTGCATATGGTTTTATTAATTTGGTAGACACTGAAGAAAAAACAGCATCCCATATGATTTATGAGAAAACAGAAAAAAAAATTCCAAATCCAATCCACAAATATGCCAATCAAGAAACCAAAACAACAAAGAAAGAGAGAAAAGCAAAAGTAAAAAATCTCAAAAATCCATCCATAAACAGAAGACATGCAAACAAGAGGAGCATAACATTCTAGCAAAAAAAACACACAAACAGAACTATGAGCAGATAAGAAAAAAAAAAAAAAAAACAACATGGGTACTTATGAAACATCAAAATGAACAAGATGAAAAAAAGACAGGGAAGTGTACCTGCTACAGGGGAGGCGTTGCGTGAGGTGGAGGAGGAAGGTGAAGGCGCTGCGGGTGTCCGGGGGGCTGCTGCGTGCGTGCGTCCCGCAGAAAGAAGGTGGTGCGTGAGATGGGTTGCAGGGAGAGGCGAGATGGGTTGCGCAGGATGATGAGCGTCGCGCGATGGAGGAGGGGAGATGGAGATGGAGGCGAACGGAGCAGGAGATGGAGAGGGTGGTGGGCGATGGAGAGATCTGATGGAGAGGCTGAAAGGGAGAGATGGAGATGATGGAGGCGGCTGGGAGTTGAGAGATTTGATGGAGAGGCTAGGGTTTCGATTTGCATCTTATAATTTATGAATAAGAAATATTTCATTCAGGCCCCTTTTCTTTTTCTTTTATTTGTAAACAGTATGGTTAATCGCATTCGGTTCGGTTCATAACCGTGAATTATTTCGGAAAACTATAACCGAATTGAATCGTGCGGTTTTTGAATTTCATTAACCGTAACCGAACCGTGAAATACGGTTATTAACCGCAGTTCGGTTCGGTTAGACGGTTTTCTAGTTTTTTTTTTACACCCTTATGTGTATGAATGTTTTCTTTCAAGCTTCAGTGCATATCCTTAGCTCTTTTAATAACTTTATAGTTCTACTTGAGCTTTCAGCTGATTTGGATGCCACATTCAGTGCATTTTTTTAGTGAACTGATTTGTATATTTAGCACAATGATTTTATAGATTCTCGGAATTTGATTTTGTGAAATCATCATATTTGTGTCTTGTGAGTTATACTATTAGCCATGCTTATGAGATTGCCAACTTGATTCTCGTTGTTGCCCATACAAGTGAAGGTTTATTCGCAGTAATTAGGTGTGGTTATCATGACGGATAAAGGAAAGTCAAAAGTGACAAATGACGTAGATCGTGCTCAATGGTTCGATGGCATGAGAAAGTGTCCCATTGACATTTGTTTGGAGCACGTAAAATCTGGAGGTCGCCCGGGGATACAATTTAGCTCAAAAGCATAAAAGATGATCATAGAGAAGTTTACTCAAAGGACAGGACACAGTTTTAACCAAAAACAATTGAAGAATCAATTGGAAAATCTGAAAAAACTCTACAATGCTCGGTTGCACTTGACAAGCCAAACTGGTATAAGCTTCAACCCGTATACAGGATGTGTGGAGATGGAACGGGACCGATGGACGAAGTACCTAAAGGTATATGTATTTTATAGTAGTTTTGGGTATTTAGAGGATAGGTGAAAGCCTTTGACATTTATATCATTAAACTTTATTGCAGACCCATAAAGATGTCAAAGTATTTAAGTCCAAGCCCCTTCCTTTTCCTGAAGATATGGTTGCCTTATTTGATGGCACTTCAGCAAGAGAGGATGATAAATGGGCTCCAACAATGGATGGCGTGCTTGAAGATATCACAACGGATGTGGATTCAAGTTTTTTTAACTTGGATCATTATGATGACACTCCATCCCTAAACCGAACAAATTCTCGGTCCTCCATCTTGCTGGAAGATTCAGCCACTAGTGATGTTGCTTCAAATGCCATGATGGAAAATATTAGGCGAAAGCGACCAAGGCATCCTAAAAAGCAATCAATGGCAAGTAATGATGCAATAAATGCATGCATAATCGACCTCGCAGCTTCAGTTAAGGCATCAACACAGGTAGCTACTCCTTCAGTTCAATCTGAATGACCTACCATAGATGACTGCATTGACTTATTACATGTCCTGCCCAAAATTTTAGAGGCTAGCCCACTGTATTTGACCGCTCTTACATGTTTTATGGTTAAGGATAAAAGGACTATCTGGATGCGATTCAGGACAAATGAGGGCAAGATAGCTTGGCTTAAACATCAATTGCAATTAGAGAAGGGGAATGGTTCTGGAAGTGATAGTGGCCTTTAGTTGTTTAGGTTTATATTTGGGTTTGAAACATGGATGTTATCTCTCTTGTTTTTTAACTATGTTGGTTTGAAACATGAATTTCATCTCTCTTTCTGAAATATGGATGTTTAAAACATGTTATCTCTCTTATTTAAAGAATGTTCATTTAGTTTAATGTTGACTTGTCATACCCTATGGATACATTAAATTTTTTTTTTGTCTGACATTTATACAGTGTGTATGGATCAAATTTTACTTCAAAAACTCATGCTTATTATATTGTTGTACAAGAAGTGACAACGATGCCTGATTAAGGAACCATGTAGAAACTCAATCCTAACGAGATATGGTTATGTCCAAATAATTTTGAATGGTAACCACATTATTTGTCATCAGTTACTACGTATGGAACAACATGTATTTCGGCGTTTATGCATGTATTTTAGAGAAAAGATGTTACTAAAACACAGTAAATATGTACCTGTGGAGGAGTAGTTGGCTATGTTCATGATGGTCATTGCGCATGCCCATACGAATAGAGTGATACAAGATAGGTTCAACACTTAGGGGAAACAATTCATTGACACTTCCGTCAAGTACTGATAGCAATGATGTTGTTTGCAAAAGACATGATAAAGCCGCCTCCTCTAGATACAGTACCTAAGGAAATTCTCTTGAATTCACGTTTTGAGCCATATTTTAAGGTATTGATCTCTTTTATTCTTACAACTGATCTGTTTTCTTTATTCTATATAACATTAAGTTTTCTCATTGTTGACATCTTCATCTTTTTATTTTTATTTTTTTTATAAAATTGAATTGGTGCTTTAGATGGCACCCTTGGACATACCCTAATCCAACCAGAGAAACAAATCCCTTATAGAGGTAGAAAGGGGGATTACATGCAACAAGTTATGGCAATATGTTCGTTTGACATGCTCTTTACTTATGTGGTATGCGGATGGGAAGGTACAACTCATGATCAACGGATTCTCCTCGATATCATTTCTGATGAAAAGCTTAGTTTCCACAAAATGCCCCACCCGGTAAGATAGCATTTAAAGTGCTTTAATTTCCATAAATGATTGCTACAACATGTTTTTCCATGATCTTTAACATTTATATATATTTTTCTTTAGGTAAATATTACTTGGTTGATGCCGGTTACACAAATATGCGAGGGTTTTTTTTTTCCATTTCAAAATGCTAGTTCCTTGATCAGAATATTGAAATACATTAAGCTGAAGCATTTGAATAGAACTGTGACCCACCAATGATATAATTAGGTCTTGTTTATTAATATGGAAGACCAATGATATAACTAGGCATTACATACTAATGTGGAAGACGCAAAGTGAACTAGATCCATCAATACATTTAAAGCATTTTAAAAAAATGTACCCATTAAAGCTTGTATGGGATCACATCCACTGTATGTAGATGTGGCTGCAAGGGTTGGCAGTGGACTGGGCAGTTTGTGGGTTAGTAGGTGTGGCTGGTTTGCAGGCAGTGTGTGGGTAGGCCGGTATGGGTGAGGTTTCAGGTGGCTAATGGTGATGATGGTGTTTGCTAGTGGTGGCAGGAGAGGGTAGAAGGAAAAGAAGAAATATGATGTTGGAAGGCGCTGCTGTTTGTTTGATCTTGTCCCCTACATTGGTAGGCGCTAGTTGTATTCATTGCATGCTTAAACTACATATATCCAACTCACTGATTCCCCAAAGGAGGTGTATAACCAGCTTGCTACTCATTGTTGGCTCTTGCTCTTTGTTTTCAGTGGTGGTTATGTCTTGCTCGAAAACCCAATTTTATGACATTTTTGAAGCCCTTTTTTTTTGTTTTGTTTTTGTTTTTTAGTCCTTCAATTGGAGATAACTTAGAATGCTTACAAATTATTTATGGTGTGTATCGATCATGGTGAGACCATTGAGATGAATATTGCTTCTTTCTTAAGCCAACAGAATTATTTAGTTGTGTGTATATATGTGAAGGGCAGCAAATAGTGGGTTCTTTCTTAAGCCAACAGAATTATTTAGTTGTGTGTATATATATGAAGGGCAGCAAATAGTGGGATCTTTCTTAAGCCAATGAACCCTTTAATTTTCTAATTGATGAGGGTGATTTTAACAGTGTATTAGATAATGACATAAATACCCTTCTAATAAGAGGCAAAGCCATCTAAAAGAAGGCAACTAAAGGGCATACCAAACGGTTTATTTAAAATAGATTTGTGCATTACCAAACACGTTTTTTTTTTTATTTTAGCCTCTTCTTTATATGGCTCTTTTTTTAATGGCTCTATTTTTACTGTATCTGTCAGAAGAAGAGTAGAGGTACCAAACTTGGCCTAAAGTAATCTACCCGATGGAGCTAAAATCTCGAAAAGCGGAAAATACTAAAAAGCCCTCGAAACTTTTTGAAAATAGCAACACACACTCCTACTATATCCAAACGGCTTCGGATCCCAACCCAACTTTGCACACACGATTTTAATGATTAATCAGGCATATTTGGCTGATAAATGAGCTTTACATAATTAATTAAACTATTTACAACCTTGGAATTCCAATACGTTACACATTTGGAGTACATGAACCTTGGAAATAACAACTTTGAAGGAAATATTCCCACTTTTATCATTGCGCTTCATAAACTTAGAATTCCTGTGCTGAAGTCAAATTGATTAAATGGGTCCATCCCACAAGGGGTAACAAAATTGCGTCAGCTCCAATTCATTGATTTCTCAAACAACAAACTCTTTGGTCCTATACCCAATGATTTAGGCAATTTCAGCTCTCCAAGTGCACAGTATAGAAGTGGGTTCTTGCTTGATTATGTTATCCAGCTCACGCATGCAAGTGTGGGTTTGGAAATGGTGAGCAAAGGGAAATTGCATGAGCTTGAAGTTGTCTTCTCATATAACACCGGCATCGATCTCTCAAACAATCGCCCGTGGGGAAAGATTCCGATGGAAATTGGCCTCTTGCAAGGTCTTCACATGCTTAATCTATCACACAACAGCTTTTCTGGAGAGATTCCAATGAGTTTAGGTAGTATGAGGAGTACGGAGTCTTTGGACCTCAGCAGTGGCGGATCCAGGATTTTCGTTTGAGGGGTGCAGAACGATGGCAGTTGAAAAAGTCCAAAAATATTATTTTTGTGATACTTTCTTCACGTTAATAATGACAAAAGAGAAAATGTATTGCATTTAAATGATTATAAAATTTAATTAGGTTTTTTTCACATTAATACTTTCTTCACATAAATCCCATCATTTGTTTCACAGAGAATACTAAGAAGATCTCAGGCTTCAGAAAGTTAGATTTTTTTTTTCTTCCATAAATTTAGTTTTTGTTCCTAAAGAAGTAGATAATGTATAGAAAGTTGGTGCCTTGAGTGATTTCATAAATATTAGGACCCATTAACAGATGACGAATGCAGTACTCCTAATAAAAATAAATCTCAAAATACTAGCACCAACCACATTTTACAATTTTGATTTTTGAGGGGCTTGTTTCTGGGTTAATATAACATTATCAAACAACAACCAGCCTCATTGACAAATAGATTACTCAAAAATCAACTGCATTTGATATCAAAATGCCTCTACAATACGGACGTGTGAAAATCAAACCACTTTTCATATAATCCAAAACAAAGCTTTAAAAAAAAGTGAGGAAACATGAGAACTCATAAGTTTCAAAAAAACAAAACAAAAAAATAAAATAAAATAAATGAAGCTTAATCCATTCCAGATCCACTATTTTAAGGGGAAAAAATCAGAACAAATCCTTTTTATCTCGACAGCAATTGCATCAAATAAATAGTAAAATAAAAAAATACGAAGCTTGGAGTATTACTTGGAGTTGGGTCTATCTTTTCCTCTTCTATGTCTACATCTGTAAAACAGCAAGTTTTGAGCCTCGTCAGTTGTCGACTTGAAACCGCGTACAAGAGAAACAAAGAGGGAGGGAGAGAGGGAGAATAACTGTTGATTTGGTGCGTTGATGAAGAGTTTTCAATAAATATTGGAGAGGGACAAGGGCTGAAGAGATATAAGGGTTTTCGATTTGGGGGAATTGAGAGTGAGAGGATTTCTCGATTGTTGATGTGGGTGGGTGCATGGGTGCATTTTAACGATGGCCTTTAAACGGGGGGTGCAAGATGGATTTTTAAAGAGGCAGGAGTGCATGACCCATATCCCTCTAAAAGGGTTTTCAAAATTTGCACCCAGGTGAATACACATGGGTCTGCCCCTGGACCTCAGTCTCAATCATTTGACTATAGCAATCCCAAATGTTCTAACTTCACTGGACTTCCTTAGCTGCTATTTGAATCCCCTACAACAATTCCAATGGGGGAGCACTTTGACACTTTGAGTGGGGATGGATCAGCTTAACTGGGAAATACCCTCTCGTGTGGCCCTTCTATTAGGACATGTGATACTGAGACAAGCATTGGAGTTAAAAATGAAAAGGAAGAAGAAGAAGAGGATGGAAGAGGCAAGTGGCTTCTTTATGGGCTTGTGACGTTGGGTTATGGGGCTGGATTCTTCGCTTCATTTATTGGGACTTTAGCCATCAGGGGGGAAAAACATGAAGGGAATGAGTAGCTGAGTGTAGAGGGTTAGACTCAGCATTTTTGTGCTTGATTGGTTGAAGAATTAGCAGTCTTAGAAAACAGAAGCCTCCATTGCACAAAACCACAAGCCTTTAACTAATCATCCAAATTACAGTTATGTATTTTATTTTCCTTGAAGATGTCCATTATTATGATGAAGCCTGGTAGAATTTTTGTTTATTTATTTTGGAAGATGAGTTTTGTATATATTATAAAAAGAATGAACATATATACATGAATATTAAAAAAGAGCCCGTTTTTAAGCTTTGCGGTAGCAATGAGTAGGCCTGTCAATTGAGCCTGTTGAAATGAGTACTTGGCCCTACCCAAGCCCAAAAATACAGGGCTTTTAAAAGAAATTTGAGCTCAACGGGTTGAGCTTGGGTAATGATTTTAAAGCCTAATCAAAATGGGATTTGGAGTGGGTAGAGCAAACCCAACTAGTCCAAGCCCAGCTTGGCCCGCCCGTAAGGAAAATGAATCTAGACCAGATTGTGGGTTATACTATCCAATTGATCACCGAGGTTTAAACATCTCGGCCAAATCCAAACCCAGCAAACTAGTTCACTGATGTGAACATCTTGTGTATTTCAGAGTTTTGATTATTACGGACAAATTTCAAGTACATGGACAGTTTATTGCATTGTGCTTTTCTGCCTTATATTGATTCATTCTTTATATAGATTCATTCATTCTTAATCAGGTGATTATTGATGATATATACCTTTCAAATTGTTAAATAGTAGTGCTTGTTTCCAACTATCTAATTTTGTATGTATGCTCATCTATAATATGCTTATTTTTTAAGCTCTGCCCAAGATTATTTTGTCAAAAATATAAAACACATTCTTCATATCTATGGAGTTTTTTATTTTGCTAGCTCAACAATTTAGTTGTGCACTAGCATTGAGGAAAAAAAAATACAATTTGATTGTGCACTAGCATTGTGGCAAAATAGAGTAAAAATTAGAGAATGTTTAGTTTATATTCAAATCATGCTAAGCCCCGGTCCGGCCTTGGCCCCGCACGAGACGGGATTTGACATAGGTCCATTCAATTTAGGGCTAAGATTGGACAATCCAAGCCTAGGCCTGGCCCGACCAATTGACAAGCCAATCAAGGAGCAACTTGGTTAACATATCCGACAGCCCTAGAATTTTGCAAAAATAGTTAAGTGGGAAATACTCAAACTTTGACTGCTCAGCGCGAATGACAGGTCCAAGTGCAAAATCATTCAGTCAATCAATCATTCAAAAGACCACTACTGAACAATAAATCCTCATTAGCATGAAAGTGCTACTGGGGTGATTATCTCCAAATATAATACAATCCCAACTAACCACAAAACAATCAAAACCCAAACTCTAGAAGAAGAAAAAGAAAAATAAAAAGAAAAAAAAAAAAAAAAACCATAACTCAAGATGTCCATCTCCCCATCTCCCAAAAGACATCTCATAAAGAAGAAGAATCACTGTACACAACAAGAGCTTTGAGCTTTTCATTTCAAATTTAGGTTGTCTGGCAACTCGAAACGCTGCAAGCCGAACACATGAAGGGAGCTGTTCTGAAGGAAGACTACGACCCCACACTTGCTGCTGTTGAAATCGTCCCACAGGGAAAAGTTGATACCTCCTGTGACAGCTTTCTTAGCAGAGAAGTCTTTGACAGTGCAGAGCTTCTCAAGCCTCCTCACAACGAAGTCATTGGAGAGAACACGGCCTCTGTTCTCTCCCTTGGTGCAGTCTGTCACGAGCCCGGTCTCATAGAGGGCGACCATGATGTCCAATCCCTTGCTGTCAACCTTTGTACGCAGGGTTCCTTTTAGGCCCACCCGAAGTGAGTCTGGTGCGAGACGTAGGAAAGACACCTGCTTCCCACACAAAGGAAAAGATACACAAGATATATAGATGGTGATCAGGGCGGGCTTATGGATTCAAAAAAGAACATGGGTCTAGTTGGGTTTAATCAACCTGCATGTTGCCTTTCAGTAAAGTGGGTTAGCTGTGTTAATTAGCTAGCTAAGCAAAACATATAGAAATGCTCAAGGGATCTAGATGCAGTGAAGGGAAGATAATGGCCGACACGGAAAAGCCAAAAAAAAGTCCACCCACAGGAAAGAGCACAAAACAAAGCAACAATTCTGACAGGTTGATAATGGTGGATATTTTATACACTTCATTGTTCTTTTAGTACAAAATTCAATGTATTATTGTTAAACATGTGGGGGAATGACCATGGGCTAGAGCCATATAGATCTGGCTAACTTGAGTCAAGCCCACACTAATAGGTTAGTAGAGTTGCAGGTCAGTACAATCACATGCAAATACAAGTACAGGAAAACAATTTCTTAGAATCCAGAGTTGGTGATGGTTTCTCATTGTTGAAAATGTGTTCTAATCATTAACTGTAGGGTTGTGGGTTTTTTTTTTTATCGGAGGATTCTCAATCATTTGGGTTAGACAACTTCCTCCGAGAAAAAGGGAAGACGGATAAACTCCCTTAGGGCGTGTTTGGATGTGCGGTGAAGTGAGGTGAGGTGAGGTAAAGCCTCTATTATCCAGACAAGAAAAGACAATTGGTCATATCAAAAGTAGACAATTTCAAAATTCCCTCCATCTTTTTCAGAAAAAGTCAAAAAAGCAACCTCCTTTCTTCACTAAAAGACAAAAAAGCTCCACTTTTTTATACAAAAAATCAAAAAGATTCTATACCAAACAACTAAAAATAAAACACCATCATAACCCCTTATATTTTATTCTCTCTTGATTTGATGCTTCACCTCACCTCACCTCACTTCACCACACATTCAAACAGGCCCTTATAGTTTGAGTATAGATAACTGAGAATACGGATAAACCCGCTTGTATCCCCTATAGGTAACCCACTCATACCCGAATTATTACCTAACGCTGATAGGGACCATTAATAGAGTTGATGATGATGTCATTCTATGGAATTTTGAGGTTAGGCTGTGAGTCAATGACTTGCAGGTAAGACCCTACCAAGCGACAGGAGCGTGCCACCCAAAACCAACGCATTGGTGAGAAGAAACGCTGAGAAATTCATAATGACAATAAATTTTTTTGGAATTATCAAAGATGGGCCCCACTTATGATTTAGTGAGTTGAGGGGGTGATACATTAAAATGTGTTGTGATGCGTTTATACCAACTCACACAGACCAGTCCAAAAGTAATTGAAGCAAATCTTCTTGTGCCAGGCTGCACTTGCATTAAGATTATGATGCAAGCAGTTTTTTATTATTAGTTTTTTCACACCACCAAGTGCCAAGGAACGTGTGTTTCTCTGATTGAATGAATCAAACAGAACCGACACAGCATCGACATACGTTTCAGATTGATGATTTGACAATCTCATCAAATATGACCACATTGTGACCATCTGATGGTGGGACAAGTGGAGCACTAGTGGGGCCCATCAGACTTAGAAGGGAAGTTTAGAGATGAGGCATCTCTAAAAACAAAACCCATGCTTTATTTGATTAGAAAATTCACACTGTTCTAAGATAAATTCCATCCCTTCCTCTGACATATCTTAGATTTCACTTTAATAGGATTGGTCTTTGCAGTAAAATTGAACACAGATTGAAAGGCTCCAGATGGAGATAATTTGAACAGTTGAGGATGAATTCCATCCTCTTCTAGATGAATCAAGATCATCTTAGTATTTCTGTCATGGTGACCGTAAGTGAACCAAGTACGGTCCACCACATCACCGTAGGCAATCTCTGTCCGAATGCATGGCAGGCTGCTCGCTGTAATGTGGCGGACCTTGACTGGTGGGCAGAGGCTATCCGCGGTGACGTAACGCCACTCGGGATTATCATGTGGGAAATGCTCTTGAGGATCCTAACTCCTTCCTTCCAGATATGGTCAAAACTTTCCACCGTCCGAAAACAGGATGTAGGGCCATGAGATTCAATCGTATAGTAAATTCTATAAGTGGGTTGGGCATGAGATTTATCTTGAACGGCCTAAATTATCCCTAACGTGGGGCCATGATAGAAATAGGAACTCTAATTAGACCTATGAATATGACTTTTGATTTCAAATTCACAATCGTGATATTAAAATTTGAGGGCCGTTTATATCTTCACTAAATTTAGAAAATTCTTCTTCTTCTATTTTTTTTTGTAAAATCCTAAAAATAATATCAAATCACCAACCTCAAGAGCGGGAGCCACGAACCGATACGCAGCTTGGACGGCTGAGATGATCTGATTCTTTTCCGTGCCCATGCACTGGGCCCTACCTTGAACGACGACCATCGGCGTGTACAGCGTGTCCAACTTCAGTGCCTCCACGTAAGCCTTCTGCCTTACTGTCCCCATGCTGGATCCGAACGGATCCTTCCACCCGAGATGATCCCAATAGTCCACGTGGTACGCCAGCACTACAATCGGAACTTCCAACAAGAAATCTCCCCTCCCGAGCATCGACAGTAGCAGCTCCGCCTCGGGCGAGGTGGCGCAGCCCTGCGAAGCAAACAGCTCCACCAGCACGGCCCCTCCCATCTGCTCCTCCTCCGTCACATCCTCCGGCGATGGATCTCTAACGGAGCTCGACGGTCCCAGGCGGCCAAAGCAGCACATGACACCTGGCGCCATTGATGCTCAGTCGGAGGAGGGGAGAAAGTATGAGATCTAGAGAGAGAGAAAGAGTAAGATCTAGAGAGAGAGAATGGGAATTGCGTACGTGATGAGAGAGAGAGAGAAACAAAAGAGAAGAAGTGGGGGGAGGGAGAGGAGGTGCTTTCAGTTGGTGGTGGAGAGAGAGACGGATTAACGGCATTGAATGATTGTATATATTTTGGTTTGGGCTGTTTATAGACGTACACGTGGTGAGTCCGGATTGGGGGAGGAGTCTGCGTTTCGGTGCCGACACGAACTGCTTTTTTGTGTTTTTCTGAGTTTCCTTGTTGGATCCGGAACGATTATTATCTTTTTGACTATAAGTTTCTGGTTTTGGGCTCCTACTTAAATTATACCTGCTATTATTATCTTGTGATTCTAGGGCACATTGACTATAAAAAGGAAGCTTTCTGAAACTTTTGTTGGGAAGGATTCTAACATGAAAACAAGTCTAAGACCTTAGATGTCTTGCCCTTTGGGCGTCCAACAAGGAACCCCTTAGGGCCCGTTTGGTAACTTTACTAATTGAGTCAAGTGAAGTAAAGTTGATTTTGAAGAAAAAATAAAATATAAGTGGGTTATGATAGTATTTTATTTTTAGTTATTTGTTATAAAATCTTTTTGACTTTTTGTATGGAAAAGTGAAATATTTTTATCTTTTAGTGAGTAAAGGTAGTTGCTTTTTGACTTTTTTTGGAAAAAGATGGAGGGAATTTTGGTAAAAGGTGCTTTTAATGGGATGTTTAAATTGACTTAACTTTACTTGACTTTATAAGTAAAGTTACCAAACAGAAAAATGGGTTCTATTTTTTATTACAATATTTTGATATTGGGGTCCCGATTAATAATAAGTGCTAATTATGTTGTTAGTTGTGTGCTTATTCTTATAGTGGGTCCAACTTCTATTATGGTAAGATTTTAATTTTGTTAACAGATGGTATGACTTTTAGTTTGAATGGTCTGGATTATCAATAGGTACTAGTTACATGGGAGTTCGATCGACACATCCCATTCACTCGACATATCTGCAGTTAACATACTAAATCACTTTAACTTAGGTGCAAATCTCCACATCCCATTCACTCGACGTATCTGCAGTTAACATACTAAATCACTTAAGTGCAAATCTCCAAGTCTCCCAAATGCTTCTTGTGAGTGTGACATGTGGAAGTCCATCTTTTGGCACATTTATTGATACTAGTGGAGCCCTGCACATGCAATGCATGTGCAAGGAACATACTCTTTCAAAGAACATACTCTTTCAGTATGATAATATGAAAAAATAATGTCGTTGACAAACTCAATATTAACTATCCCAATGGAGAATGACCAGTTTACATATAACTCATTTTTTTGGCAAATTAAATAATTTACAATCACTCATTGTTCTTATGAAATTTAGTAAAAGCTTCAATAGAAAAAAGTAAAAAGAAGATAAGATAACAAGATATATGGAAAGAAACTAATTTTAAAAAAAAAGTTGAAAACCAACCTTTTCTGGCCATACATGATTAGGCAAAACACTCACCAATTTCCCGGCCCATTTTCCATTAAAATTTGTCTAAAACCTAGCGCCAAATACCTACCAAATTCAATGAAACAAAATACTAACCAACCAAAACAGTACACAAGTCATAGCTTTAAACGAATCAACAACAAATCACAAAAATTACAAGCAAATTGTATCTTTACAGGCATTGGGATTGAAGTTGAACTTTTCTATACATGAAAATCTCAACTGAAATTTCTCATTTGAGTTGTTGTAGTGAATGAACAAATTCTTCAAACACAACCCTTTTCATGATCATTTGAGCTACGCATTTCATCGAAATATAATAATACTAAGTGGGCCCACAGATGTGTAGTTCTCTTTGATTATATATATAATATAATATAATAATACTAAGTGGGGCCCACAGATTTGTAAAGAAAAAGCATGACAAGTTCTTCTGCTAAGTGGGTCCCACAAATGTGTTGTTCTCTTTTATTTTATATATAATATAATAATACTAAGTGGGGCCTACAAATGTGTAGATGTAGAGTAAAAGTATGACAAGTTCTTCTACTAAGTGGGGCCCATAGATGTGTAGTTCTCATTTTATATAATAATACTAAGTGGAGCATACAGATATTATAATAATACTAAGTGGAGCCTACAGATGTGTAGAGAAAAAGCATAACAAGTTCTTTTACTAAGTGGTATAATATAATAATACCAAGTGGGGCTCACAGATGTGTAGTTTTCTTTTGTTTTATACATATATATAATATAATAATACGAAGTGGGGCCCACAGATGTGTAGTTCTCTTGTATTTTATATATATACAATATAATAATACTAAGTGGGGCCCACAGACGTCTAGATGTAGAGAAAAAGCATGACAAGTTCTTCTACTAAGTGGGGCCCACAGACATGTAGTTCTCTTTTATTTTATATATACATAATATAATATAATAATACTAAGTGAGCCCACAGATGTGTAGAGAAAAAGAATGACAGGTTCTTCTCTTTTATTGGGGCCCACATATGTGTAGTTCTCTTTTATTATATATATAATATCATAATACTAAGTGAGGCCCATAGTTGTGTAGAGAAAAGGCATGACACTTTTTTCTCTTTTATAATAAGGGCATAGATATTATATGATTATTATTATAATATAATCAGAATACATTATTATATTATCTTATATTATAATATTTGGGGGGGCCCCACAAAGGTGTAGTGAAAAAATATACAACTTCTCTTCTCTTTTATAATAAGGGTATAGATATAGATTTTATATTATTATTATTATTATTATAATATAATAATAATATATGATTATATTATATTATAATATAATAATTGGGGTGGGCCCCATAAAGGTGTTGTGAAAAAGTTTGTAATTTCTTATAATAATATATTAGTATATTATATTATACTATTTGGGAGTGAGCTCCACAATGGTGTAGTGAAAAAGTTTGCATTATAATATTTGGGTTGGCCGCACAAAGGTGTAATGAAAAAGTTTATAATTTCTCATAATAATATATTATTATATTATATTATAATATTTGGGGGTGGGCCCCACAATGGTGTAGTGAAAAATAATTTGCAACTTTCTCTCTTTTATAATAGTAGTAGATAGTAGATAGTAGATATTTGGAGGTGGGCTCCACAATGGTGTAGTGAAAAAGTTTGCATTATAATATTTTGGGGTGGGCCCCATAAAGGTGTAGTGAAAAAGTTTGCAATTTCTCAAAATAATATATTATTATATTATATTATAATATTTGGGGTGGGCACTACAATTGTGTAGTGAAAAAGTTTGCAATTTCTCATAATAATATATTATTATATTATATTATACTATTTGGGGGATGGGCCCCACAATGGTGTAGTGCAAAAGTTTGCAATATAATATTTGGGGTTGGGCCTACAAAGGTCTAGTGAAAAAGTTTACAATTTCTCATAATAATATATTATTATATTATATTATAATATTTGGGGGTGGGCCCCACAATGCTGTAGTGAAAAAAGTTTGCAACTTTCCCTCTTTATGATAGTATAGTAGTAGCTAGCAGATATTAAATATTTGGGGGTGGGCCCCACAATGGTGTAGTGCAAAAGTTTGTATGAGATAAATAAATAATAAGAGTATAGATATTATATTATTATTATTATTATATAATATATTATTATAAAATTTTTAGTGGGCCCCACAGTGGTTGTAATAAAGAAACCATGTAACATTGCCTCTTTTATAAAAGTAGAAGACAGATAGTAGATAGTGGATATTTGGAGGTGGGCCCCACAAAGGTGTAGTGAAAAAGTTTGCATTATAATATTTTGAGATGGGCCCCATAAAGGTGTAGTGAAAATGTTTGTAATTTCTCAAAATTATATATTATTATATTATATTATAATATTTGGGGTGGGCCCCACAATGGTGTAGTGAAAAAGTTTACAATTTCTCATAATAAATATTATTATATTATATTATAATATTTGGGGTGGGCCCCACAATGGTGTAGTGAAAAAGTTTACAATTTCTCACAATAAAATATTATTATATTATATTATACTTTTTGGGAGATGGGCCCCACAAAGGTATCGTGAAAAAAGTTTGCAATTTCTCATAATAATATATTATTAAATTATATTATAATATTTGGGGGTGGGCCCTACAATGGTGTAGTGAAAAAAGTTTGCAACTTTCCCTCTTTTATGATGGTATAGCAGTAGATAGCAGATAGTAAATATTTAGGGGTGGGCCCCACAATGGTGTAGTAAAAAAGTTTGCATTATAATAATTTGGGATGGGCCCCACAAAAGTGTAGTGAAAAAGTTTGCAATTTCTCAAAATAATATATTATTATTTGATATTATAATATTTGGGGGTGGGCCTACAATGGTGTAGTGAAAAAGTTTGTATGAGATAGATAAATAATAAGGATATAGATATTATATTATTATATTATTATATAATATATTATTATATATATATTATTATAAAAAAAAATTGGTGGGCCCCACAGTGGTTGCACTAAAGCATCCTTGCAACTATCCCTCTTTTATATTATATTATATTATAAAAAAAATTTGGTGGGCTCCACAGTGGTTGCACTAAAGCATCCTTGCAACTATCCCTCTTTTATATAAGGGTATTATAAAAAAAATTTGGTGGGCCCAACGGTGGTTGCACTAAAGCATCCTTGCAACTATCCCTCTTTTATATAAGGGTATAGAGTTTGAATTGTTTTTTAAATGAATGCGATCCCCTCCAATGATATGCCCTCAAATTTTGCTTTAGCTGAATTCATGATCCCACCATAAGATTGAACAATGTCCCTCATCTTCAACGCTTGATGAGCTTGATAAACTCCTATAGTTCACTAAATGTTTAAACTCTTGGAGAGGAAGGATTCTAACATGAAAACAATATTAAGGGATGGTCGTCCCACTTGGACATCCAACGTGGGTCCCTCTAATGGGTCCCATTCTTCATTATAATGTTTTGTTATTGGGGCCCAATTAATTTTAAGTGTTGATCGTATTAGCAGTTATGTGCTCAATCTTATAGTGGGACCAACTTCTAATAAAGTAAAATTTTTGGATTTGTTTATGGAGTACATTACATTCATATTGAATGATCCAAATATCAATAGGTGGTCTTACGATAGAGTTCCACACGTCCCACTCACAGGAAGCGTGTGGGAGATAATAAGGGGACCCATACTATCAACTCACATACTAAATCTCCCTTAAATGAGTCCAGATTCCTCATTGTGGAACTCCACAATTAGGCCTACATATTGATAATATGAACGTTTTTTAAGTGAATGTCATCCCAACCTATGGTATACTCTCAAATTTTACTTCAATGTGAGAGTTGTTCCCACAGTAAGACTAATCACACGACGGATGACTTTAGGGGGCAGCATTTGGAATTCTCAGAATCCCCCTAGACAAGAATTCTCATAATTCTTCTAACCAAACAGCCCAGGCCTATTTCGTTTTTAGGATTTTTGACAGGAATTTGCTATGTTGGGTTTTTTTTATATGATGTGACATTTTGTCTCCGGGGCTGTTTGTAAATGTCATATTTCTTGATAAGCATTTAAAATTTCTTTAAAATTCCTGCCACCTGAAAGGTCCCAAATAACCTTTGAGAATTCAGGAATTCCAACCCTCTGCTTTGTTTTCTTTGGCTTTTTTTTTTTTTTTTTTTTTTTTTTTTTTTTTTTTTTTTGTGGAATTTCTGGATGCAGAAGTAAAAGGAAGCATTCAGGAACTCCACCTTGTCTGAAAATTTCAAAATTCTCCAAAAAAGAATTCTATGAATTCCTGTAAAGAAGTAGCCCCGCCTCAGAGGATCTCGTGACTAACTTATCTCCTGCTTTTATAACAGGATACGTGGGATACATTGTAGAGAAATAATTGGAGAGACCTATCTTGTTCAATGATAACACAAATATATGAAGTAAACGCCTAGGGACTGTTTGTGTCCATAGTTGGAGAGAGACCTATCTCCCTTCTAAGCAAGTATTTGTAATATTGTTAAAGAAACAAATAGGCAAGCCAACCTCATATTGACGGGTAAGGCTATAATGAAGATGATTCATCACAAAAAGGTCCCTTCGCTCTACTTCAAGTCCTCCATGTAACCCAAAAAATAAAAAAGATACTACAAATGAAAATCTTCTCGTACCGAAACCTCGAGGCGTAGTAGAGGCAGCGGAAATACTTTTTAATATTCCCCTTTAGGTGGAGCCCACTCTTCAACATTCCAATCTTTCATCCTCTATATCTCAAGAGAAATATTTTCAAAAATAGGGAACAAAACAGAAAATAACAGCATGGGCAGATAATACAAAGTTAGAACCTCTGTTTTCTTTATGATGCATGTTTTTCCCATGAATATGACAATCTATGCCTCCTAGCCCATTCTAGGATGCTGAAGATCCATCAAACTCAAGTCCCAAAGTATAACCATGCAACTATAAGCATCAAGTGCCATAATTACTGCAATACTTTGAATTTAAAATAAGTTGTGTAATAATTTGGCAAATACTTTTGCAATAATGTCCAAACACCACACCACCTCAATTATCATCTTCATCTTTTGAACTTAATAAAATCCAAGCACCCAAATCAAATCAGGAAGTGCTATCCATCTCAGCAATCCTTGCACCAATTCTCTCTCTCCGTGAAATGCTAACCCTCCTCTTACGCACACCTAAACCACTAACCTTGTCACTGCTTTTCCTCCCTCTTGCTACATTGGACTTATTACACCCACTAACAGATTCAGATTGGATGACTTCAACACTCTCCGATGACTGATCGACCTGCTGATGGTCGCGACTGTCTTCACAAAGGTCACGGAAGTAGTAAGAGGGATTGACATAACAAACTGATGCAGATACAATGCCTCTCATCTTTGCAGGCTTGATAAACTTGATGAACTCCTGTAGTTCACTGAAGCATGAATGATCCGAGTATGGAACTGAATAGAGACGTTCATGGAGCAATTTGGGGAACTTTGAGGCAACCACCTGACTTACATCAACATCTACTCTATTCTTTCGACTCCTTTTACTCGTACAACAAACAGAGATATCAGAACCAACAGAAGAGTCTTTTCCCTCCACAGGTCTCACCCATGGAAGACCAGAAGGCACAATTCCAATAGTTGGGTGTACTGAGTTTAGTCCCTCCAGGTTTTTAATGGTAAGAGAGTAACGGGGAACAGCTCTCACTCTTGTAAGGGCTGTGCTTGTTGTGAAGACGTCACTGAGCTCGAGCAGGTGCATGGTTTGCAGACGTTCCGGCCATACCCAGATCTTTAATAGTCATTAGATAGAAGTTAAGGAACAGATATGCAAACTCAATTTAGAATAACTAATAGCACAAAAAATGAGGAATTGAAACATACAAACATGGGAAAGTAAAAGCTATTTCTGATTTTTAGTATGAATATTTTAGCAAAATGGATGGCCGGTCTTTCCGCTCCATTTGATGGCACAAACTAAAACTTCAATTCAATTACATAAGATACTGTTTTCACCTTTCTTTTGCTCACTGTCACTTGAAATCACTGTTAGTAATTAATATCTTTCCTACCTGTTAATTCAGATTTCAGCAGAATAAATTACCTTCCATTCTGATATTACATTCAAGCCAACTGCAGTAGTACAGTAGTAGCATAGCAAATGCTCAGGTCTAGATAAAAATAAAATAGAAA
Organism: Umbellularia californica; assembly: GCA_028538565.1. Lineage (NCBI taxonomy): Eukaryota > Viridiplantae > Streptophyta > Magnoliopsida > Laurales > Lauraceae > Umbellularia > Umbellularia californica. The sequence goes on along the minus strand of JAPQWN010000006.1, from coordinate 73,402,413 downwards.
GAATAATGATAATTATAGGTGGTGGATTTCTCAAGATGATGGAGGTGAATCCAGCCAAGGCTTCTCCCAAATCCACAATGGGCCCTTGGTCCAACTGGGGAATTTGCCTACATGAGGTTCAAGGCCCTCTTATTTTACAATTTGTGCCCATCTCAAAGCAAGTAATGAGTCTTGACTGGGCCTTCCAGGTGGACCAGTAAGGCTCATAATTGCGTTCAGCTGGGTCTGGCAGATGTGGAAGGGCTTTGTCTACTCCTGGCAGGCCTTGACTACACTCAGCTGGACTGAAGGCCTTTTTCTGAGTGGACCTGGTTCTGCCCATCTGGGCCTGTGTATGCCTAGGCCATCTGCACCTCGTGGACCTGGCCCTCGCTTGGTTTTAATGGGCCTGGGTAGACTCAAGGGCCCCTAAGTTGCATCATTAAGCAAAGAAGAAGAAGAATTAAGATACTAAGAATTTCAACTATCTAGGAGAAGAAAGAATCTAGAAGTAAACAAGAAAGAATCAAATGCATTGGAAGAAAGAAACCTTTGTTTTTAAAGCATGTGAAATGTGAAGCAAGAGCTCTTCTTTCCCAAGAGTATCAAGGCCAATGATGATGTCATAGTGAGGATGGGAAGCAATGATATCAACAACCTGTCAAACAGTCATGAATGAAGATAAATCATGGGTGCAATTTTCTTTCCACATAGGCTATGTTTGGCTCCAAGCTAGTTTGGGACCTGAAAAAATGTCATCCTCATTTTAGGAACCGTAGTCTTGGTAGGAATACCAAGTCTAAGCACTGCATTTTCGTGTGCACTTACGACACAACAAAGCCTAATGCCTGAAATAGCATTTTTTCTGATTTCTGATATATTTGCTACTTCTAAGAAGAACGATTTCCCAATAAATCAGGGGCAGAGGATAATTTGCTTGAATCTTAACAAGGAGCCAAACACAACATTAACAAAATTAAAGGTAATTCAATATGCAATAGAAAGCTAGTGATGCCAAAGATTGGATATAGATTCAATATCACATTATAAGCAGATCCACATAAAGATCTTTGCTGGATTGTTTTCTACAAGTGTCAAAGGTGCACCGTGCACCAAACAAAAACACAGACAGTACTTGCATTTTATTCTTTAATTTAGCATAATCATAAATGCTAGAGAAAAATTGAGTATGAACAATACTACCCTCCAAATATTCATCCACAAGATAAACTGTGCACACTTGCAAGGAAACTATTGATACCAGAAAAGTTTGGAGCATAGAAACTTTAACAAGTTCAATAGTTTATACAAGCAGTTCAGATTTCGGTTTTACTGTTTTCATCACTAAATCTGCAGTCAGGATATGAGATAAGTGTGATTGCAAAGTCCTATTGATGGTAAGAGAGTTTTGCCAAGGAAATTCAGATCTGAGAACTGCTGTTGCAAGCAGCCCACCTTTAGATTTGAAATTCATGTATGATATTGCTTGTGGGTTTTGCAAAAAAGATTCAGGTTCAGGGACTGCTATAGTGCTTTAATAAACTGACAGAAAATTAATCCCAACATCAACCGCATTGAGTATATAAGAGTGGTCCAAATCAGGAAATTTAACCACATATGTAACCAAAAATCTTTTAACCATTCTGCAAGGAACTATCTTTCATGGCTTAGCTTGTGTAGGTTATTTTCAGGATCTGTCCTACAATGATACCATGACAAGATCTCTTTCAGTTTTCTTTTGATTAGTGACTAGATCTCATTAAGCATGCACCTTCTTACAGGCAGTGCTCAATCAAGGGGTCTAGTAATTTAGTATTACTCTCCTATTCTATCTCATCTAGTTTTGAAGTTTTGATATATGTAAGGTGAATGCATCAGCTTGATTAAGGTTTCAGAAATAGACAAGTGTGTATTAAGGTTGGTGCCCTTCACGATCTGAAAAGGTTAATTACATGTTGAGCAATTAATCGAACTACAATAAGTGAATTTAGCTTGCCAGAAAACTAAGTCCCACTATAATATGTTGCCCCACAGTGCTCAACATGTTTCTATGCTTCAAGTTACCACTTCAGTTTGACCAACCATCTGCAGACTGCAGGTGATATGCAGTGGAATATTGAAGATTCATGCTCATCCACTTCGACAAAGTTAGCCAAAAATCACTGACGAACTTTGTGTCTCAATCTGGCCTGATGATTGAGAATTTCATACAGCGCCAACTGTTGGAAGTTTTGTCCCTGTTGAGAATCCTGAGGGGGTGACCATGTTCTGAGTCATTGAAGACGTGTGAAACATTAGAATGAAGATTGGCCTGAAGTTATTCCTGAGTAGGATAGTGGTGGTTCTTAAGAGCTGGGTATTTCTATGTTCCTAACCCGCATTGTGACCATGCATGCTCCTAATTTATTTTCTTAATCTAATTTTGACTTACCACTTACCAGTAGCATCTCAAAAAGGTAAGCAACAGTGTGCCAAGAGTTCGATTAAAAATTTTTTCTATTCAATGAGTCTCCTGATTATCATCAATTTCTTTATGCCTTGATTGCCTTCTCAACAATTACAACTCCTTTAAATGCCTAAGAGGCTCTTACCCTCTCAGTGGAAAGCAGCATTGAGCACAGACAAGATGTTTCAATTGAGAGATACAAGGCTTCCCTTCTTGCTAAAGGCCAGTAACTTCCAACAGACAAGGATCGATCTTTCTGTCTCATATGAAGAGAAACCACTTCAAGATTTGGATGTTAAAAATGCCTTTATGGTATCTTTAGGAGGAAATTTACAAGTAGACTCCTGGTTTTGTAAATCAGGGTAAGTCTAGCAAGGTTTGTTGGCTAAAAAAGGCCATATATAATCTCAAGAAGTAACCACGAGGTTGGTTCCACCAGTAGTTTTCATTTTGGGCAAAGAATATTGTTGTCACTGCTTCATTCAGAACAGCACATGAACATTTTATTTCACACATTTTTGGCTGTAATATTGGCTGCCAAACTGTTATCATAACTGATTGTTCAGCTGTACTGCCTGAAGACAATATATTTATTTAAGGCCTCAAGCAGAGAGAAGCTATGTAAGGAACAGGTTCAAATATCAAAGATAGTATCAATTTAGTGGATTTTTTGTGTGTTTAGGCATGAAAGTAGCCTCTGAAGCTGTTTTCTAAGAAAAGAAAAGGATAAGAAAATACAACAGATGTTGAGTAGAGTTTTAATGGAATCTTAGGGTCTCAAGCAATTCCATCCAGAACATAAGATCCTTCTCAGACAAAACCATTGCACTCTGACCATCTTTACATCAAATAAAAGATCTATCAAGCAAGCAATGAAAGAGTCTTTTGAAGCATAGCATAGTAAAATGAATGCATTGCAGCACCCACCTGATACCAACTGAATCATCACAACCAACAAGTATCACACAGCATCAATTTCAGAAAAATAAATAAATAAAATAAAAAAATGGTAAAAGAAGTGGACCTGTTGAGCCACAACATCACGGGGAGGAAAGGAGAACAAGGGGTTGCAGTAAGTGTTGTCTAAATAAAGAAAGTCAAGTTCATTCCCCTGAAGAACACTGAGGATCTGGCTCTTCCCGATTTGTGCTTTGTCATTGTCTGTTTCCCAGCGAAAATCTCCGGTATATAGCATGGATCCAAATTCGCCACAGAATAAATACATGACAGCACCTGCACAGCAACCAACCATGAACAATGGCTGATAATGGCAACCCAACAAATCTAGGATCTAACACGGAACAGAGTGAAACTTAAGCATGAGAGAACATCACTGACTAATCATGATTCGTTATAGGAACCAAGCCTCACATACTTCCACAGTTTAGGAAGTGATGGCTTCAGAATGGCTTCACATGACCATCCAATTTTCGCATGCCAGTAATGAGAGTAACCTATAGAAAAAAAATGCTATAGGTATTTTCATATTGGATCATCCATTGAACATCAACAACTTATATGAAATGAGAACCAAAGTTTACGTGAACCATGGGCTGATAATAGCAACCCATCAAATCTAGTGAATGAAGACTATGAATGCTCTGCTTGTGTGATTCCTTAGTCTACCTAAATCATCTTTCGTGACTGCTCTTCAAGTACTACCTTTCCCAGCCAACATTATCTTTCTCTGATAAGCTTTCTACCCCTTGCATTCTTGCAAAGCTTTTGTTACAACCATAATCACAACCTCAGAGCCAAAAGCTTTCGCCGAAGGCACTGCAAGACCATAAATGGAACTACACGATCACTCACCATGCAGATAGCTTAATCAAGCAGTATAACTAACGAGGCCCATTTGGTACCTAAAGATTTCACACAGCAAGAACGCCTTGCCTTCATCATTGGCCACTTCACCAACTTGACCTCAACAATGCTTTCCTTCAGTGGGGACCTCAGCAAAGTGGTTTATATAAGCACATACCCCCATGATTTTACTGATAAAAGAAAAAAGTTGCGAGTTAAAAAAGTGATTATGTGGATTTAGGCAAGCATCTTCCAGCTGGTCTCCTAAGTTCTCCACAGTTCAACAGGAAGCTGGTTCCTGCCAATCCAAGGCAGATTACTTGCTCTTCTCCTATATTAATGGCAGCAAATGCACCTTCATGTTTGTTTACATTGATAACATCGTTGTGAACGGTAATGATCCCAGTTTCATCTCTGCTTTAAAAAGATTTCTACAAATCAAATTTCAAAAGAACAAAAAAATTTGTGAAATTATTGTTTTTTCTTAGCATAGAAGTGATATCTCAGATATGGATCTTCTGGACCCAACTGAAGAACACACTTGAGATTTTATATGACATGGGTCTTTTTGCGGCAAAAACCACTAAACATTTCCAATGGAGCAAAATATTAAGCTTACAAGTTACTACTAATTAGATGCACTCTTACAAGATGCAACCATTTAGTGAAGGCTGGTAGGCTGCTCGATTTACCTCACAACTATGTATTTCATTCATATCTGCATCCAATTTATGCACCAGCTTTCAGCACTTCAAGTTCTACAGTCTCTCAAAGGTACCCCAGCACAGAGAATTCTCATGTCCCCGACTAGTGACATCAATGGTCCACCCCTCTGATTATTGTGATTTGATTGGGCTAGTTGCAGTAGCCAAATGATGAGGGGTTCAGTCACTGGCTAATATGACATTCTTCTAGACAGCCCCATCTCTTGGAAAAACAAGGAACAAACCACAGTGTCAAGTCCCTTGATGAAGGCTATGACTGCCGCCAGCTGTGAGCTAACTTGGTTAAGGCCATCTTCTCAATGATGCTATAGTTTCACATCAGCAGCCTATGACACTTGGTATGAGAAATAATCCAGCAGAGTATTATCTGGACATCCCTAAACCTCTTGGACATAAACAATTCTACCTTTTAATAGGCAGGTGGAGTATTATCAGTTTATCACAATTCAGGTGCCATTAGGATTGTTTTGACTTGGGTTACCAGTTCTCTTGGAGGTTGTTTAAATTGCTCCATCAAATTTCCTAAAATCATATGAATATAATCCCTTCAAATAAATGGATCTGATTGTGGCTCAAAATCATGTAGTTCCAACCCTTTCAACCAAGGTTTTGATTGAGGCCATATTGCACTATAAATATATCATACAAGAGTGTGAAACATACAATGGCTTTATCAATTTAACAAAACCAAATTTCTACCAACAAAAGTATCAAAAGTAAAAAAAAGAAGAAATGAGAGAATTGAGCATTTTAACTGGTATGATTCATCCAAGATAAAGTTCATTTGAGAGGAATCTTGTTCTAAAACCATCAGGGAACGTGGGACCCACTTGATCAAAGATCCATACGAAAGAGATGAAGCAAGTGGGTCTCACTTGATCAAGCTACAAATCCCAAAAAAAAAACACCCACAATAAAAAAAAAAAAAATGGTTGAAACCCTGTTTCTACATAGAAATAATGAGTGAATTGAAATGGGTGATCACAGATAAACTTCATTTGGAGAGACTTGATCATGGACCACAAGAAAGAAGAGGGCAATCATAATCAAGTGGGTCCCACTTAAATCAAACACCCAACTCAGAAAACACCCAGTTATCTACCAAAATAGTAATTCAAAAACAAGCAAGCAAACAACCACAAAACCCATAACCAACCAACTATTCAGCAACCCAACTCCATTCACTACAATATTTCACAGAAATGCATCATCCAAACAAAATCATTACCAGGGTCATTACCAGGGCAATGGAGAGCGTCAATTGCAGTAACTCGAACGGCAATCTCCGACCCAGAAGAGGGAGAAACCAAAGAAATCAAATGGGGCGATCCAATCTCCAAAACCCGAATCAACGAGAGATTGAAACCTGGGAACTTTGCAGGGATGAGCCGAGAGGTGATGGGAGAGCAGAAGAGAGGGCCTCTCTTCCATCTGTGGGACAAACCCTGGGTGTGATCGGCGTGGAGATGAGTGAGGAAATAGGCTTGGCTCTGTTCATCCCACCTATCCACAGAAATCAGACCTTGCTCCATATCTGATGCCTATAGCGTTTGGAATGACAAAACCCCCATAGGACTCTCTCTGTGACTGTGAGAGAGTTTGGCAACTGAAAGAAAAATGGAGTCTCACATTTCATGACCCATGAAATGGGATTTGGCGGGAGGCATATGGTTTTTAAGCGGCTGTGTGATGATTTCACTTCGTTTTAGGGCCTGTTTTTTTTTTAGCAGTATCCGAGAAGAACACTAGCCCTTTTCTTGTTTTTCTCGTTATTGGACTGCATTTTAGTGACTTAAACCCATGGACTCTCATTCACATCCACCATCCAACTCTTAGCATTTCAAATGACCTGTCTGTAGGGATGCAAATGTTTCCTGATTCTCAGATTACTCATAGTTTCAACTTATTAAAAATTAGATTTGAGTCTTTATTTAGGCCCCAATAAGAAAATAGGTTCAGGTCTGGGCCCCTTTTCGGTCCCGTGATGTAAATGGATCTGGGCTTGGCATCACCTTGGTTTCGACCTATGAACCTGGGACTCGACATATTATTTCAATTTTTTTTTAAATTTCTCCTAAAAACTGAGGTATTTTTTTCCATATCATTCTCTATCTAGATTTATACTATATACGGAGCCGCTTGTGGTACTGATTCCATCTTCTTATTAACGATTATGGTTCCGGAACAAGGAAATAGGCTCTGAATCGGTTTCAATTTTGATTTCAGTTCCATCTTCTCGGTTTTGGGTCTACCATGGCTCCGGACCAGAAACGGCCCATTTACATCCCTACCTTTTTAGTTGTTACAATAATGGAAATCAACCTACATAAACGTCACATTTAAAAAAAAAGTTTATGTATTCCTACATAAAAAGTCATTATTATAGCTTCTTGATTTTTTTGAATTAAAATTTTTTTAACACTAAAATGTACTTGAGCATTTGGAATTCCTCTTGAAGAACGGCATTTGGTGAATTTCAAGTTCTGCTAAATAACCGCTGGAGTTTTTAACATAAAGCATTTAAAATTCTCAATTTGAATTCTAGAACCCTCAATATCAATTTCTTAGAAAGTGACTTTCGGCCTTTTGAATTCTCATAATATCACCTTCCTCAATATTGGATTATGCTTGAGCATTTTGCTAACCAATTGGAGATAAAATTTGGAGAATTCATAAACCTATGAGTTTTTTTTTTGTTGCGAAAACAAAACACAATCAACATGACCTGACCTGGCCAAAGTGAAATTTGGATGGGGTTGCTCAGGGGTGGACCAAGAAAATCTTGAGGGGGCGGGGGCCCAATGTAAAAAAAAAAAATCTTAGGAGAGAGGGGCAAATGTAAAAAACTATTAATTTTCAAAATCTGGAGGCGTGTTTAATTTGATTTTTTTTTCAGGTTTGAATGGGGCTGAAGTCTCCAAACCCCTGTACTTGGGTCCGCCCCTAGGCTTGCTTAGGTTTGGGTGAAGCTTAGACCTGCAATTAAAACCGGCTTGGAATTTGGTTTGGGTTTTGTCAAGCGTTTGAATAAAAGTATAGATGGCTGGCAGTTGGAAGAAAATTGAGACGGTGGCAATTGTCAATAACCATGATGAGCATACTAAGTCCAAATAACAAGAATTTGTATCTCCGCATGTGACAGCATAGTATCTTTTATAATTATCTCTAATTTGCCTTGTTTAAAGATCAAGGGTGCAGTATAAGGAAAAGAATATAAATAAAACATACTAGAGTACAAAGTACAAATACAATATATATGAAAAACTTGTGTACTCTCTACATTGTGACCTTGGTGCTATTAGGTTTTTTTGGCTAACTATTCCTACTAAAATCTTGAGGTGTTAGTAGATGCAGCATAAATACTTTTCAATATTCCCTCGTAAGAGGAGCCCACTCCTCAACACTCCCCTCAAGTGGAATTCGTTCGATGCACTCTTGGCAACGCGCATTTATTTTATTGCTGATTCATTCCTCTTGGGATTCTATCTCATGATGACCGTCGGCTCTAATTCCATTTTAAGTTTCTTTGGCTAACCATTCTTACTAACACCTCCAGGTTTTGGTAGGAATGGTTAGTAAAAAAATACTTAATATAGTATCAGAGCCAACTGGCCGTGAGTTCGAATGGTTAGCCAACCTCTTGAGCTTGTAGTCTTTTGAAGAGTAGGCGCATCCGAGGAAGAATATTGAAAAGTATTTATGTTGTATCTACTAATACTTTTTTGATGTTTTGATAGGAATGGTCAGCCAAAGAAACTTAATAGGTACTAGGCCCACAACCCTAAAGCCACTACTTTCCATGTTTGTAACTCTCCATCAACCTTTGATCACTGCTATGTGGTACTATGGAAGATTAAAGTGTCTTTGACATTTCCTTAGTCTTTGTATTTGTGTTTATATATTTCCCAGTGAACTCAATATTTCCCAGGCATGGAAGTCTAAATATCAAATGAAAGAAAGTTGTTTCAAAACATTTCTCCACAATGATTGTACTTATAATGCTTGTATAACCATATTTTGATGAGACTAATCTATCTCTGAAATTCTAATTTATTTTTCTATTGTTAGTATTTGTTTATTTTGAACTATTAACACAAACTTTTGGACAAAGTCCTCTGATTTCTTGGCTGCTCCATGAAGCTTGTCAATGCTCAGGCACATGCATATGTTGCTTAACGAGGCTGGAGTAGGAATTGTGCAGATGCCACAGTCAAAATGTGAAATGTTCATGGCGGTCTCCATTTGCAATGGCCTAATCTGTGGGGTCCGGTCTAGCGAGGCCGGCCTCCTCCTGTCTCTTCCTGTTTAATGGTCCAGTCTAATAATTAAGATAACGAACATGTACTCAAGTTTAACTTTAAAAAAGAAGAAGGAAAAAAAAAAAAAAAAACATTAACACTCAATAGAACTAAATATTGAAAATCGGGCTCCACCCGAAGGAGAATATTGAAAAGCATTTCTGCTGCCTCTACTAATACCTCGAGGTTTTGGTAGCAATGGTTAGCTAAAAAAACTTAATATGGTATCAGAGCCAACCGGTCGTGAGTTTGAATCTCCAAGAGGAACGACTCGGGGCAAAAAAAAAAAAAAATGCGTGTCGCTGAAAGTGCGCCGGCCGGGTTCCACATGAGGGGGAGTAATGAGAAGTGGGCTCCACCCGATGGGGAATATTGAAAAGTATTTCCGCTGCCTCGAGGTTTTGGTAGCAATGGTTAGCTAAAGAAACTTAATACTGAATTGTTGATGCAACTTGAGAATAGCATGCGTTCATATTATATCATCATCATCGTAGCCATAAACCATTAATCTGGGTTGGATGAAAGTTTAATATACCTAAGAGAAAGCTTTGTCATCTCATATCCAAATTTTCCTAATTTTGTACTAGTAAGATGCAACATAGTAGTCTCTCTATGTGTGTATAGGTGTATGTGGGCGGGTGTGGAATGAATTTGAATTTATTTGGAAGCAAATTCTAGCAGGCTTTATCATTAACATGAATCCAAATGGATACATACACACATATACACACGCCCGCACGATTTTGTAATTTGGATGACCAGCCAGGCAGGCCTCTGTTCTCTGAGAAAGCTTATTCTTCGACCAACTGTTGATTCCAACTACTGCACTCATTTACAAGTTTGTTTTCCCCTCACGGCCATAGTCCAAACAAATGATGTGAAGAACCCAACCCCATAACCCAAGGCCACAAGCCCATAAAGAGGCCCCATGTCTCTTTCATCCTCTTCCTCCTCAACCTTGTCATTTCCGGAACCAATGTGATCAGTATCACTCACACATGTCTTCTGTATAGATGTCCCACACAACAAGGTATTTCCCATATAAGCTGATCCATCCCCACTAAGTGTGTCAAAGTGTGCTCCCATTGGAATTCTCCCACTCAATTTGTTGTAGGAGAGGTTCAAATGGCCAAGGAAGTCCAATGAAGTTAGACTCTCTGGGATTGCTCCTGTCAAATGGTTGAAACTGAGGTCTAGGGACTCCATGCTTCTCATGCTTCCCAAACTGGTCGGAATCTCTCCGTAAAGGCTGTTGTGTGATAGATTAAGCATGTAAAGAGCTTACCCATTATCAATATAGCAACTCTAGACAATTACATCTAGGTTAATGCAATATCCTGTATAATGTAACCCATTGATACTCAATAACTAAATTTACAATTACAATAGCGTTACTATCATTCAGTTCAACGTCTTCCTAAAGGAAGCATTATTCAATTCATTTCGTTCATTTCATGTCATTACGTTCCATTCGTGTCTTCCAACGGAAGAAACTTAAATACAAGGCGGAAGGGCAAACCATTCATGGCCTGGGCTTTATTTTATTTTCGTTTAATCAATTTAATTAAGCACAAGGCGGAAGGCAAACCGTTCATGGCCGAGGCTTTAATATCGTTTCAGTTTCCCTTACATGACTTATCAATTCATTGACTTTTCAGTCTATATGTGGGATCTACCAGTGTCTTGATCAGAGATCACTGGCATCACCACGGAGCTCCGGAACACCCCATCCATCTGCTGCAGCAGGATTATTCATTATTTATTACATTTATTCATTGTTCAGTGGTTCATCGTATTTATTCATTGTTCGGTGGTTCATTGCATTTATTCATTGTTCGGTGGTTCATTGTATTAAGTCATTATAGACTCAAGAGGATTAGAGGAATCATTAGTCATTCACGATCCTACTTGTCTCTATCCCAAATTTAGACAATTTCTAGGTGTAATTATTAGTTACTAAATGCACGTGTTATTTTCGATGGACATCACATTTGCATTTAATATGTGCATTTAGTCCCTAAAAATTTTCCACCCTCAATATCAAAATCCACTGGACTAAATTTTTGCTTATAATTTCATGTTTGGGCCAGTATCAGGTTCGCTCGAGCGGATCCAAGCTCGCTCGAGCGGACCCAAACAGAACTTTCATCGCACGAGCGCGCCTAAAGTTCGCTCGTGCGGACACTTTTCGCATCAGACAGTAACTGGTTCGCTCGAGCGAACTGTCCAGAACCCAGATTCCGGATTCTGAACATTCACTCTTCCTTTCATCCATTTCAACCATCATTTGCACATACATTAAAGGATCCCATGTCCTCTCCTCATTCATCATTTAAACACAAAATAGCACTTCTATCCCATCATTAAAACACCATTAAATCCATAGAACTCAAACAAATCCATAACATCTTATCTCTACAACAAAGATGGTTTGAAAACCCACTCTTGCAAATCATAGCTCAATAAAACTTGTAGACTAGCATTTGGAATCATAAATGAGCATTTATACTTGCCTTTAAAGCCTATTAGCAAGAAATCCCTTGATAGCTTGACTTTGAGGTGAGAAATCCCCAATCCAAACCCTATTTCTATAAAAACACAAGGAACATTATCCTATGAGCTAATTGGCTAGAAACCACATCTAATCACTCATTATAACTTGGAAATCCTTTGAAAGCCCTAAGTACTTACTTGTGATGTTAGTAGGGAGCTCTTGAGCTTCTCTTTCAAGTTCCCAACACTCCACAATGGAAGACAAGCTAAGGAAGAGGATGAGGAAAGAGGAAACCTGCTCTTCAAATCCACTTGAATCTCTCTACAATCCACTCTTGATGAAGAAGAAGGAAGAAGGAGAAATGGGGGAAGGGAGGTGCCTAGGGTTTCTAATACAATGGAGATGGAATAGAATGAACTCAATGAAGTTCATTTTAATGCCTTATAAGGGTATTTTGCAACTAAACCCTTCACTTCACCACTATTCCCAATTTAAGTCAAATGGAGGCTCACTTGAGTCAATACTCGTCGGATGACTTCGAGCCTATTATGAAAGTTAACGTACTCGTCGAGATACACGCGTTGGTATCAAGAGTTTCCGTATTTGACAAAATGCGTATAAATCCGTATTTACGAAAAAGGTCTTGCTTCCTTTTAGTTTAGACTTAAACTCATTCAATTCCCTTAATCTCCTCATTATTACTTCATTAAGTCCATTTGAGACTAATCTCATTGAGTTGGATCATTAACCATTATTAGTCTAATTAGACTTGATTAATTAGTATTAATTGCAATTAATTAGAGTTAATCTTGATTAACTCGGGCGGGGTCTTACAGAATTGGACCAGAGAATTGGTTTTGGGAGAAGGAAATGTATCTAGCATTTGGTATCATTTCTCCTATCTGTGTTGGGATTTCTCCTGTAAATTTATTTCCAGACAGATCAAGAACTTCAAGAGTGTCAGGAAGAAGAGGAATAGGGCCATGAAGTTTGTTACCTGATACATCAAGTATTGTGGGCATGATATATTGATGAAGAAGAACGGGAGGTAGGTGTCCTTCAAGGTTGTTATGAGAGAGGTCTAAGAGAGAGAGTTCTGGGAGCTTGAACAACAAAGAAGGGATCGTTCCACTTAGGCTATTATTGGCCAAATTTAAGTAAGCAAGTTTGGTCAGGTTAGAAATGAAATCTGGAAAGTTTCCATTCAAATTACACGATCTAAGAGACAGACTTTTCAGTTGCAACTTAGTTGGAGATGGGTGCTGATCTATTTTTAATGTTACTTCACTTAGACTAATGGAAAGAGGACTAGAGTTCTGAAACAATTTAAAAAATGAATAGACAGTATCATCAAAGGAGTTATAATCGATGTGAAAGTATTCTAGTTTCGCAAGCCCACCAATGCAGTCAGGTATTCTTCCTTCAAGACCATTGTTTCTCATATAAATCCATTTAAGAGATGAAAGTTTGCAGATTGATTTTGGGATTGGTCCACTTAGTTTGTTCGCCATTAGCATTAGGACCTGCAGGTTCCTTAGACCAGAGATTGGATAAAGGTCACCTGTTATTTCATTAAAAGAGAGGTATAGATACTGCAGGTTTGAGAGGTTGGAAAGGGAAATTGGAATGGTACCTGAAATTGAACAACCTGATGCTTTGAAACTTACCAATGAAGAGACATTTGAGATGGAAGGTGGGATTGAACCATTGACATTTGTAAATCGAACTAATAGTTTCTTCAATTGGGGCCAATGGAGACTGAACATCCAATCGAGATCCGCAATCAGATCATAGTTATCGTCAACATAGTATTCTTGCAGTCGAGGAAGGTAAGCAATGGAACCTTGGACATGGGAGCTAGAGAGATCAAGAGAGGAAAGAGAAGATAAATTAGACAGTTGAGCTGGAAGCCCAGAATTGATAAAATTGAAATCCATATGAAGGGAGGATAGATGGGTGAGGTTGAGAAACTGGGTTGTTGGAATTGGACCAGAAATTCCACTATTGGAGAGATGAAGCTGTCTTAGATTGTGAAGAACTGATATGGGTTCTGCCCAATTTGTCACAGATGCTTCTGATAGATCCACACCATCCAGTCTAAGCTCCTTGAGATTAACCAACCCTCGCAACCAACTCAAATTCCTAGAGGAGACATGGCCATTGTGCATATAACTTACAGGACTACTCATAGAAGTCACTGATTCCGTCAAATCATAGGAAAAAGATGAGTAATCAAGGATCCTTACAGAACATGAAAGATCAAGGGACTCCAAAAGTGAGAGGTTGGAGAGCTGCGTCGTGATGGAATCCGAAATCTTTGAATTGGAGAGGTTGAGATATGTAAGGCTTTTGAGGTTTCCAAGTTGTTGGGGTATTCTGGAAAGGTGAAAGTTGTTGAAGCTGAGGTCCAGGTACCTGAGATGGCGAAGGCTAAAGAGAGATGGAGAGACCGCACCACTGAGAGCAGTAGAATTGGAGTTGGAGAGCGACAAGAGCCTTGAAGTAGTGGAGCGAGCGAAGACTTGTGGTTTTGGATTGCGAAGGTCAATGGATATGACATTGGAGGAGTTGGAACAGAGGATTCCTTGCCAGCTACAGCAGTTGGAACCTTGCCATGAAGAAAGGCGACCAGTGGGATCAGTGAGAGAGGCTTTGAAGCTTAAGAGAGCAGCTCTCTCATTTTCATTGCACTCCTTTAGTGAAAGAGGGAATTGAGTTAGTAGCAGGAGTAGGAGTAGGAGGAGGGGAGGAAAGGTGGGGAGTTCCATGGCTTTATTTCTGTGTCTCTCTGTGACTTTGAGTGTTCACCTACTTAAGGCCTCACAAAAAGTGGGGGGCCTGTTTGGACCAATCACCATGTGCCACGTGGTGTTTTGGCCAAAGATGGCGTCTTTGGCCAAAACGCCACGTGGCACGTGGTGATTGGCCCACCAACTAGAGGATCCAGATTCCACCATCGTTCGTGAGAAAAGGGAGCACCTAGACCGCCGCCCTTCCAAAAAAGTCTTTAAAATTGGGGATTGTTTCTACCAAAAAGTCTACTTGTCCCGAGACTGGCCCGACTCCACATAAAAGGGCATTTTGGTCATTTGGAAAAAATGACCAAAATGCCCTTTTATGTGGAGTCGGCCAGTCCCGGGACAAGTAGCAGGGCTGTTGTTTCTACTAAGAAAATACCTCAGGGCAGACTTGGACATTGACAGCGTTGGCTCTATTCATCTTACTTTCTTATGACCGCCGCCCTTCCAAAAAAGTTTTTAAAACCAGGGATTGTTTCTACTGAGAAAATACCTCAGGGCAGACTTGGACAGTGACAACCTCGGCTTTGGTCCTCCTACTTTTTTACGACCGCCGCCCTTCCAAAAAAGTCTTTAAAACCAGGGATTGTTCCTACTAAGAAAAGAGAGAGTCTACGGGCACGTTTGTGTACACACCATTTCCGCGAAAAGAAGAAATTGCCACAGCAGCAAATTCCATAAAAATAAAAACCTCGGAAAAGGATTTTCATAGAATTTAGATTTTCATGTTTGGTGCAAAAAGAGTTTCCTCATTGAATTGGTGCTAATGTTGTTTGGTGCGGCTATGGATTCCTTATAGGAAATCAAAATTTCTTATTTGGTGATATAATTTTTTGAAGAAAAATAACATAACATATATATTATTTATTCAACATTAAATAATAATTTATATAAAAAAATAAAAAATGAAAGAGTTGTAGGGTTTTTGGGTTGAAATGGACAAGAGTGAGGAAAAGATGGAGAAGTTTTCCGAGGAAATCCATTTCCCATGCCCCCCATAGGAAACTCATTTCTACCATTATCAAGGAAAATGCTGACGAGGCAGGAAAACATTTCCGCAGAATTATTCTGCACCAAACACCGGAAAATGGGTTTTCCGCGGAAAACCGTCCATTTTTCCGCGGAAAAGTGTTACACAAACATGCCCTACATGTCCCGATCCATATCCGGATCCATGTCCCGATTCCATTCAACTTTACAGTCTACATACAATCGGTCCATCAGTCGGTCCTAAAATCGGGACATGTAGACATTTTCCTAAGAAAATACCTAAGGGCAGACTTGGACAGTGACAGCCTTGGCTCTAGTCTTCTTACTTTCTTTTATGGATAATATTCAAGTGCATCTATCCCTCACCATTTTTGGTGAGGGACACCCCTTTTGGGGAGGTTTCAAGTACATTGTACTTGAAACCTCCCCAAAAGGGGTGTCCCTCACCAAAAATGGTGAGGGATAGATGCATATGAATATTTCCGATATATATATATATATATATATATAGGGAAGTGCTCCTATGAGAGACACTCTCACCAAATTGGTGAGAGATGGGTGAGGCCCTACTTCCATATCCACTCTCACCGACTTAAATGTAAGGGCTCCCATCCATCTCTCACCAAGTTGGTAAGAGTGTCTCTCACAGATATAGGGAGGTGTTCCTGTGAGAGACACTCTCACTTTACTATGAGAGATATGGGTGAGGGCCTTCATATTTAAGTTGTTGGCATTGGATATGGATGTAAGGGCCCCCACCTTATCTCTCATAATAAGGTGAGAGATGCTTTCATAGGAGCATCTCCCATATATATATATATATATATATATATATATATATATATATATATATATATATATATATATGTGGAGGTGCTCTAGTGAGAGACACTCTCACCAAGTTGGTGAGAGATGGATGGGGGGCCCTCACATTTAAGTTGGGGGTCCTTGCATTTAAGTTAGTGGGAGTGGATATGGAAGTGAGGGCCCCCACCAATCTCTCATAAACTTGGTGAGAGTGTCTCTCATAGGACACCTCCCATATATATATATATATATAGGGAAATGTTCATATGCATCCATCCCTCACCATTTTTGGTGAGGGACACCCCTTTTGGGGGTGTTTCAAGTACAAAAGTGAGGAAGTACGAACACCCCCTATATATATATATCTATAAGGATCACAGAGTGATTTGGGACGCTAACCACTTCATAAATGTATTTTGTATGTGCGTGGAATTGAGAGGATATGGGGTGATTCAAATATCCTTTTAATTAGATAATTATGACTCCCAGTTCTTTAAACTCTAAACTAATAGTGACTTTTTAGGTGCATTTGTATTTTGCAACCGAAATCCGACAACACTTGTTATAAAGATTAATGTTAAATTGAAAATAATGCTAATGCATAAAAGGTATGTGAAGGTAAATGTTTAAATTTCTCAAAGATAAGGCTCCGTGGGATGATTTGGTATGTGAAAATTCCTGTGAAAGGTGTGAGATAGAATAGACTCTTTAACCCTTTTTCCTTTTTTGACAGAATAAATAAAACGGTACATCTAGAACTCAAGTCACTAAGCACGTTTGACTTTGTCATAATGTTTTTATGAGACAACTTCCATTCTCCAAACGTTTCTTAATGGTCCCTTGCAAGAGAGGTTTAACAAGATAACTTCAATCAACACTCGATTCTTAGCTACGGTATAAAATAAATAAATAATTATTTTCTCATTTTGAGGCCTTAGCCATGCCTTGGCCTAGCCTTGGCCCTCGAGGGTTGGGTAATGGTCTGGGTAGTGTAGGCCCTTTGAGTGCTTTCGCTTGCTCGGGCCTGGCCCGGCATATATTAAGGGTAGGGTAAGGACAACCACAGGCCCTGCCAGACCCTTTGACAGCCCTACTTACTTCTCCTTGGAAAGTGTAAATAAAAGAGGTTTATTCTTTTTTATTTTTTTCTTATATGGCCTTAGGTTTCTAGTATTTGTGCCTAACCTATCTTGTTTTGGTGTGTAATGATGCATCCTGAATTTTTTATTTAAATACCTTCCATGTTCCAAAATTGGTAGCCATGCAAGCATAATAAGATTGACTGTTTGGTTATAAACATGATTAATACAATTTTATGCGTATTCATTAATCCCTTTTTCTATCAATCGGTCAACCTTTAGTGGGATCAACTCAGAATAAACCAACCATCCGCTGCATGCATGTGTTTCCGTTTATTTTGAGCGGTTCGGATTTTGAACTTGTGGGTACAATTGTGCAGTTTCACTCTCTAAGTCTTAAGACTCACAGGATCCAAGTTTCCAAAAGATTATCCTAGCCCTTGATTTAACAACCTAAAAGTTTAATGGTCTTTTAAACTATAAATTCTCTTGAGTGATTCCATTAAAGGGTGAGCTAAAGATTCGATGAACATAAAATTGATCATGATTGAGATCAAAGGGACAATAGTTCGAAAGGAGTTGCACGGGTCAAAAGCAGAGGCAAGTGGGTCCCATGGACTTTGACTTCACATGCAATATGCTGCTCATCTTTTTCCTTTCTTGGCCGCACTAGGCTCATATGGTTAGAGAGGGATCATGGGCAGCACTACATGGATCCCAGTGGGGTCAATTGACTCCACTGAGATCTGGAAAAATATTTAAAAAAAATCCTCTTTAATGAATTGAAGTTATGGGAAGCTTTTGACCCCTGCTCAATGCCTAAGTTAATGGGCCATTTGTCTACCAAAATAAAAAAAAAAAAACTAATGGGCCCAATATTTATTTTTTAAAGAAAAATTTCTTTTTAAGACATTTTATTGGTAAGTCTTCATTTACCCTAACTTAACCTCTGAATACGGACTTTTCCCCATGCTAGAAGGAGAAAACTCTAATATTATCAAAAGTAGATGACAGATGTTGATAAAGGGGAAAACAAATTTATTCGATTTGTAGAAGCTAAGTCTTTTGTTGACCTCATTGACTCGAATTTCTGAAGCCGCCATTGAGAGGGATGATACTAAGAGCCATGTCCTTTTCCACTTGAGATTTCCTAGTTCCTATATAGAACCCTATGAATAAGACCTGTTTTGTGGTTTTTTCTTTTCTTTTCTTCTCTTTCTCCACGGCCACGGCTGCAGAAAAAGAAAGAGGTATATATTATGTGGGGGTTTAAGCAAGCATCTTCCAACCGGTTTCCTAAGTTCCCCACAGTTCTACATGAAGGTGGTTAGTGACAATCCAAGGCAGCTTACTTGCTCCTCCTATATCAATGGCAGAAAATGCACCTTCATGTTTGTTTATATTGATGACATTGTCATCAACAATAGCGATCCCAGTTTCATCTTTGCTATATAAATATATCATACAAGAGAGTGAAACAGACCCTGGTTTTATCAATTGAACAAAACAAGTTTCTAACCACAAAAGTATAGCAAGGAAAAAAAAAAAAAAAAAAGAGAGAGTTGAACATTTTAATTGGTATGATTCATTATCCGAGTGGTAAGGAGCGTCAGTTCTTACCTGGCAGCCTGAGATATGTCATATCTTTCCACTTGTGCGAGCTCCTTTCCCACTTGTGTGGGCTTTCTTTCTATTTGTGTGGATCTCCTTCACACTTGAGTGGGTTACCTTACCGTGTATGCCGGCGCTCTCGTAGGTCCCAGCCAAGAAAAAAATAAAATAAAGTAACTGGTATGATTCATCTAGGATAAAGTTAATTGGAGAGTAATCTTGTCCTAAAACCATCAGGGACTGTGGGACCCACTTGATCAAAGACCCACACGAAAGAGATGGAGCAAGGGGGGCTCACTTTATCAAGTGAATTTGTGTGGTCAAGATGGAAACAAATTAGTAGACTTGTGTGGTTCACTTTCTCAAGGTCCAAATCAATTAGAAACATGTGCACGCCCAGTGGCCGATCCGGAATTTTCATTTTAGGGGGCTTGGTGATGGTCAATTAAAAAAATAAAAAAAAGAACTCCATCTGTGCTTAAATCTAAAGAAAGGAAAATAACAAATAATAATTTTAAACCACACCACCTATAACTGGACCAAAATAAAAAACTATGCCGACAGCTAACATTGCCCCGTCACCACTAATTGATGGTTGCTTCTTTACCAAATCTAAGGGATCCGGATCCCTTGTTTCGTCCAAATAGCGGAGCCCTGTTTGGACAAATCAGGGGTCGCCACGTAAGGGGGCGGAGGCCCGCCCCCGTGCGCGTCGCCCCCTGATTCTTGTTTGGACGACGAGCACAACGAGACCTTTCCAACGAACTCAAACTCGATGAAAACAGAATTTTCCAGAAAATCACTCAAATTTCCCTCAATTACAACCTCCCCTCGTGCTATACTCAAACGCACTTGGAATCACAAGAAACTTCACAGACACCTTTCTAATGACAAAAGAAACTCGCTTAAGTACTAAATCTATGTAATTAACTAATATGAAAATTAATTAAGCTAACTGCAAAATTAAAAAAAAAAAACTAAGCACGCTATTAAGGTCGGGGACCTTACAGGGGCGGGGGTTGGGGTTGGGGTGGGGGTGGGTGAGTGTAGAGAGAAATTGAGTGAGGTATGAAACTATGAATGATGTCCATTTTAGTAATTTCATATATGGGTATATTGGTCTTAAAATAAAGAGATGTGCTAAGAGAAGTTTGGGATGCGGCATCCACAACTCTCTTTATTTGAAGTCTCTTGACATATCCATGCCTTTCTATTTGTGAGTATATATTTCTTTGTGAAATCAATATCCAGTACTGAAGCCAATAGTTTTGGAGGCCAAGATGTGACTAAGCTGGAACATGGAATTCAAAAGTTAAAATTAAAGAAAGTTGTTTTAAAATATTTCTCCACAATGCTTGTACTTAGAAAACTTATATTTTTTAAAAGCATTTATATCGCTTCGGCTTGCGTCTTGAGGTTTTGTTAGAAATGGTTCGCTAAAGTAACTTAATATGGTATCAAAATTAATCGGTTGCAAGATCAATCTCATGTGGAGCATCTAGATGTTTAAAAAAATATACGAGCTGTGAAATGCGCACTAACCGTTTCCACCCAGGGGAAGCATTGAAAAGTATTTAGCCAAGGTTTTGGTAGGAATGGTTACCTTAAAGAACTTAATATATATAACCACATTTCACGAGATTAATTCATAACTTAGATTCTAATTTATTTTACTATTTTTAGTACTTGGGTATTTTGAGCAACTAACGCAAACTTTTGGTAAAGTCCTCTGTTTTCATGGGTAGATCCATGAAGCTTGCCATTGCGTGAGCACACATGCATATATCTCTTGATAGAGTTGGGAGTAGGAATTATCTTCTGTTACCTTTATGAGTGTGTGCAACAGTCAAAATGTGAAATATTGATGACACCCTCCATTTGCAGTGGTTTAATTTGGGGGTTCGGTTGTAGCTTTGTCATGTCTCTCCCTAAGAAAAATGCCCCAGCTTAGTAAGACAGACAAGAAGCATGAACTCAAATATCAACTTTAGAAACCAAAACATTCACACCAGATAGAACTAAGATCACGTTACAGCAACTTAAGAATGCCCCATGTTCAAATCACATCATTATATCATCACAATCATCATCTTCTTAGTCATATAATTAATCTGGGGGTGGATGAAAGAGTTCAATATAATTAGGAGCAAGCTTTGTCATCATGACCCTAAATTTCACACATTCTAGCTGGCTTCATCATAACAATGAATCCAAATGGACATGTATACAAGGGAATAACAACAAAGTAGCCAAGTAGGTAGTATTGGGGCTTCTGTTCTATAAGACTGCTTATTCTTCGACCAACCAAACACGACAGTTGATACCAATCTACTGTATTCATCTCCTCATTCCCATCACAACTAAAGTCCCCATGAATGATGCCAAGAACCCAACTCCATAACCCAAGGCCACAAGCCCATAAAGGAGCCCCTTGTCGCTTTCATCCTCTTCCTCCTCAACCTTCTCAGTTTCTGAACCAATGCCTGTTTCACTCTCACATGTCTTCTGAATAGAAGTCCCACACAAGAAGGTATTTCCCATATAAGCTGATCCATCCCCACTGAGTGTGTCAAAGTGCGATCCCATTGGAATTCTCCCACTTAAGTTGTTGTAGGAGAGGTTCAAATGGCCAAGGAAGTCCAATGAAGTTAGAGTCTCTGGAATTGCTCCTGTCAAGTGGTTGAAACTGAGGTCTAGGGACTCCACGCTTCTCATGCTTCCCAAACTCGTCGGAATCTCTCCGTAAAGGCTGTTGTGTGATAGATTAAGCATGTAAAGAGCTTGCAAAAGGCCAATTTCCTCGGGAATCTTTCCTTCCAATAGATTGTTTGAGAGATCAATGCCGGTGTTGTATGAGAAGACAACTTCAAGCTCACGCAACTTCCCTTTAGTCACCATTTCCATTGCCACAGCTGCGTATGCGAACTCGATCGTGTAACCAAGCAAGACCCCGCTTCTGGGTTGCACAATGAGAGAGCTGAAATTGCCTAGTGTACTGGGGATTGGACCGGAGAGTTGGTTGTTTGAGAGATCAATGAATTGGAGCTGACGCAAATATGTGATCTCTTGTGGGATAAAACCATTGAATGAATTTGATTTCAGCACAAGAATTTTGAGATTCTGGAGCTCACTGATAAAAGTGGGAACATTTCCTTCAAAGTTGTTATTCCCCAGGTTCAAGAACTCCAATTGCTTTAGGCTATGGATGGCATTTGGGAAAGAGCCATCCAAATGATTGTTGTTCAGGTGGAGATAACTAAGACTTGTTATGTATCCAAGTTCATCTGGGAGGTTTCCAATGAAGTAGTTTGCTCCAAGATTCAGAAAAATGAGAGATTTGCAGTTTCCCAAACTAGAAGGGATTGTACCTGACATGTGGTTGTATGAAAAATCGAGATTCTCTAAAAGAAAATGGTTGTGCTGGCAAACAGAACTGGGAATTGGACCAGAGAATTGGTTTCGGGAGAAGGAAATGTATCTAGCATTTGGTATCATTTCTGCTATCTGTGTTGGGATTTCTCCTGTAAATTTATTTCCAGACAGATCAAGAACTTCAAGAGTGTCAGGAAGAAGAGGAATGGGGCCATGAAGTTTGTTACCTGATACATCAAGTAATGTGGGTACGTAATATTGATGAAGAAGAACGGGAGGTAGGTGTCCTTCAAGGTTGTTATCAGAGAGGTCTAAGCGAGAGAGTTCTGGGAGCTTGAACAACCAAGAAGGGATTGTTCCACTTAGGCTATTATTGGCCAAATTTAAGTAAGCAAGTTTGGTCAGGTTAGAAATGAAATCTGGAATTTTTCCATTCAAATTACACGATCTAAGAGACAGATCTTTCAGTTGCAACTTAGTCGGAGATGGGTGCTGATCTATTTTTAATGTTATTTCACTCAGACTAATGGAAAGAGGACTAGAGTTCTGAAACAATGAAAAAAATGAATAGACAGTATCATCAAAGGAGTTATAATTGATGCGAAAGTCTTCTAGTTTCGCAAGCCCACCAATGCAGTCAGGTATTCTTCCTTCAAGACCATTGTTTCTCAAATAAATCCCTTTAAGAGATGAAAGTTTGCAGATTGATTTTGGGATTGGTCCTCTTAGTTTGTTTGCCACTAGCATTAGGACCTGCAGGTTCCTTAGACCAGAGATTGGATAAAGGTCGCCTGTTATCGCATTAAAAGAGAGGTCCAGATACTCCAAGTTTGAGAGATTGGTAAAGGAACCTGGAATTGTACCTGAAATTGAACACCTTGATGCTTCAAGACTTGCCAATGAAGAAACGTTTGAGATGGAAGGTGGGATTGATCCATTGACATTGGTAAATTGAACTGATAGTTTCTTCAACTGGGGCCATTGGAGATTGAACATCCAATCGAGATCCACAATCAGATCATAGTTATTGCCAACATAGTATTCTTGCAGTTGAGGAAGGTAAGCAATGGAACCTTGGACATGGGAGCTAGAGAGATCAAGAGAGGAAAGAGAAGAGAAATTAGACAGTTGAGCTGGAAGCCCAGAATTGATAAAATTGAAATCCATATGAAGAGAGGATAGATGGGTGAGGTTGAGAAACTGGGTTGCTGGAATTGGACCAGAAATTCCACAATTGGAGAGATGAAGTTGTCTTAGATTGTGAAGAACTGATACGGGTTCTGCCCAATTTGTCACAGATGCTTCTGATAGATCCACACCATCCAGTCTAAGCTCCTTGAGATTAACCAACCCTCGCAACCAACTCAAATTCCTAGAGGAGACATGGCCATTGTACATATAACTTACAGGACTACTCACAGAAGTCACTGATTCCGTCAAATGATCATAGGAAAAAGAAGAGTAATCACGGATCCTTACAGAACATGAAAGATCAAGGGATTCCAAAAGTGAGAGGTTGGAGAACTGCGTCGTGATGGAATACGAAATCTTTGAATTGGAGAGGTTGAGATATGTAAGGCTTTTGAGGTTTCCAAATTGTTGGGGTATTCTGGAAAGGTGAAAGTTGTTGAAGCTGAGGTCCAGGTACCTGATATGGCGAAGGCTAAAGAGAGATGGAGAGACCGCACCACTGAGAGCAGTAGAATTTGAGTTGGCGAGCGAGAAGAGCCTTGAAGTGGTGGAGCGAGCGAAGACTTGTGGTTTTGGATTGCGAAGGTCAATGGATATGACATTGGAGGAGTTGGAACAGAGGATTCCTTGCC
The DNA here is from genome assembly GCA_028538565.1 of Umbellularia californica. Taxonomy (NCBI): domain Eukaryota; kingdom Viridiplantae; phylum Streptophyta; class Magnoliopsida; order Laurales; family Lauraceae; genus Umbellularia; species Umbellularia californica. The sequence continues at coordinate 73,378,188 of JAPQWN010000006.1, read as the reverse complement.
AGCTACAGCAGTTGGAACCTTGCCATGAAGAAAGGCGACCAGTGGGATCAGTGAGAGAGGCTTTGAAGCTTAAGAGAGCAGCTCTCTCATTTTCATGGCACCCCTTTAGTGAAAGAGGGAATTGAGTTAGTAGCAGGAGTAGGAGGAGGGGAGGAAAGGTGGGGAGTTCCATGGCTTTCTTTCTGTGTCTCTGTAGCTTTGAGTGGTCACCTACTTAAAGCCTAACAAACAGGGGGGACGGGACAATCACCACTCGGACCAATCACCAGTTCACCACGCGGCCAGGGATCCAGATTCCACGATCGTTCGTGAGAAAAGGGAGCACCTAGACCGCCGCCCTTCAAAAAAAGTCTTTAAAACCAGGGATTGTACCTACTAAGAAAATACCTCACGGCAGACTTGGACAGTGACAGCCTTGGCTCTATTCATCTTACTTTCTTATGACCCCCGCCCTTCCAAAAAAGATTTTAAAATCAGGGATTGTTTCTACTGAGAAAATACCTCAGGGCAGACTTGGACAATGACAGCCTTGGCTCTAGTACTCTTACTTTTTTACGACCGCGGCTCTTCCAAAAAAGTCTTTAAAACCAGGGGATTGTTTCTACTAAGAAAAGAGAGAGTCTACGGGCACATTTGTGTATACACCATTTCTGCGGAAAGAAAAAATTACCACGTCAGTAAATTTCATAGAAATAAAAACCTAGGAAAAGGATTTCCATAGAATTTAGATTTTCATGTTTGGTGCAAAAAGAGTTTCCTCATTGAATTGGTGCTAATGTTGTTTGATGCGGCTATGGATTCCTTATAGGAAATCAAAATTTCTTATTTGGTGATATAATTTTTTGAAGAAAAATAACATAACATATATATTATTTATTCAACATTAAATAATAATTTATATAAAGAAATGAAAAATGAAAGAGTTGTAGGGTTTTTGGATTGAAATGGACAAGAGTGAGGAAAAGATGGAGAAGTTTTCCGAGGAAATCCATTTCCCATGCCCCCCATAGGAAACCCTTTTCCACCATTATCAAGGAAAATGCTGACGAGGCAGGAAAGCATTTCCGCGGAATTATTCTGCACCAAACATCGGAAAAATGGGTTTTCCGCGGAAAATCGTCCATTTTTCCGCAGAAAAGTGTTACACAAACATGCCCTACATGTCCCAATCCATATCCCAATCCATGTCCCGATTCCATTCAACTTTTCAACTTTACAGTCTACATACAATCGGTCCATCAGTCGGTCCTAAAATCGAGACATGTAGACTTTTTCCTAAGAAAATACCTCAGGGCAGACTTGGACAGTGACAGCCTTGGCTCTAGTCCTCTTACTTTCTTTTATGGATAATATTCAAGTGCATCCATCCCTCACAAAAAATGGTGAGGGATGGATGCACTTGAATATCCCCCTTCTTATATATATATATATATATATATATAGGGAAGTGCTCCTATGAGAATTCTCACCAACTTGGTGAGAGATGCACTTCCATATCTACTCTCACCAACTTAAATGTAAGGGCCTCCATCCATCTCTCACCAAGTTGGTGAGAGTGTCTCTCACAGATATATGGAGGTGTTCATGTGAGAGACACTCTCACCTTACTATGAGAGATATGGGTGGGGGTCTTCATATTTAAGTTATTGGCATTGGATATGGATGTAAGGGCCCCCACCTTATCTCTCATAATAAGGTGAGAGATGCTTTCATTGGAGCATCTCCCATATATATATATATATATATATATATATATATATATATATATATAAGGATCACAGAGTGATTTGGGACGCTAACCACTTCATAAATGTATTTTGTATGTGTGTGGAATTGAGAGGATATGGGGTGATTCAAATATCCTTTTAATTAGATAATTATGACTCCCAGTTCTTTAAACTCTAAACTAATAGTGACTTTTTAGGTGCATTTGCAGTTTGTAACCGAAATCCGACAACACTTGATATAAAGATCAGTGTTAAATTGAAAATAATGCTAACGCATAAAAGGTATGTGAAGGTAAATGTTTAAATTTCTCAAAGATAAGACTCCGTGGGATGATTTGGTCTGTGAAAATTCCTGTGAAAGGTGTGAGATAGAATAGACTCTTTAACCCTTTTTCCTTTTTTGACAAAATAAATAAAACGGTACATCTAGAACTCAAGTCACTAAGCACGTTTGACTTTGTCATAATGTTTTTATGAGACAACTGCCATTCTCCAAACGTTTCTTAATGGTCCCTTGCAAGAGAGGTTTAACAAGATAACTTCAATCAACACTCGATTCTTAGCTACAGTATAAAATAAATAAATAATTATTTTCTCATTTTGAGGCCCTTAGCCCTGCCTTGGCCTAGCCTTGGCCCTCGAGGGTTGGGTAATGGTCTGGGTAGTGTAGGCCCTTTGAGTGCTTTCGCTTGCTCGGGCCTGGCCCGTCATATATTAAGGGTAGGGTAAGGACAACCACAGACCCGACCAAACCCTTTGACAGCCCTACTTACTTCTCCCTGGAAAGTGTAAATAAAAGAGGTTTATTCTTTTTTATTTTTTTCTTATACGGCCTTAGGTTTCTGGTATTTGTGCCTAACCTATCTTGTTTTGGTGTGTAATGATGCATCCTGAATTTTTTATTTAAATACCTTCCATGTTCCAAAATTGGTAGCCATGCAAGCATAATAAGATTGACTGTTCGGTTATAAACATGATTAATACAATTTTATGCGTATTCATTAATCCCTTTTTCTATCAATCGGTCAACCTTTAGTGGGATCAACTCAGAATAAACCAACCATCCGCTACATGCATGTGTTTGCGTTTATTTTGAGCGGCTCGGATTTTCAACTTGTGGGTACCATTGTGCAATTTCACTCTCTAAGTCTTAAGACTCATAGGATCCAAGTTTCCAAAAGATTATCCTAGCCCTTGATTTAACAACCTAAAAGTTTAATGGTCTTTTAAACTATAAATTCTCTTGAGTGATTCCATTAAAGGGTGAGCTAAAGATTCGATGAACATAAAATTGAACATGATCGAGATCAAAGGGACAAGAGTTTGAAAGGAGTTGCACGGGTCACAAGCAGAGGCAAGTGGGTCCCATGGACTTTGACTTCACATGCAATATGCTGCTCATCTTTTTCCTTTCTTGGCCGCACTAGGCTCATATGGTTAGAGAGGGATCATGGGCAGCGCTACATGGATCCCAGTGGGATCAATTGACTCCACTGAGATCTGGAAAAATAATTTTAAAAAATCCTCTTTAATGAATTGAAGTTTTGGGAAGCTTTGGACCCCCGCTTAATGCCTAAGTTAATGGGCCATTTGTCTATCAAAATGAAAAAAAAACTAATGGGCCCAATATTTATTTTTTAAAGAAAAATTCATTTTTTAGACATTTTATTGGTAAGTCTTCATTTACCCTAACTTAATCTCTGAATACGGAATTTTCCCCGTACTAGAAGGAGAAAACTCTAATATTATCAAAAGTAGATGACAGATGTTGATAAAGGGGAAAACAAATTTATTCGATTTGTAGAAGCTAAGTCTTTTGTTGACCTTACTGACTCGAATTTCTGAAGCCGCCACCGAGAGGGATGATACTAAGAGCCATGTCCTTTTCCACTTGAGATTTCCTAGTTCCTCTATAGAACCCTATGAATAAGACCTGTTTTGTGGTTTTTTCTTTTCTTTTCTTCTCTTTCTCCACGGCCACGGCTGCAGAAAAAGAAAGAGGTATATATTATGTAGGGGTTTAAGCAAGCATCTTCCAACCGGTTTCCTAAGTTCCCCACAGTTCTACATGAAGGTGGTTAGTGACAATCCAAGGCAGCTTACTTGCTCCTCCTATATCAATGGCAGAAAATGCACCTTCATGTTTGTTTATATTGATGACATTGTCATCAACAATAGCGATCCCAGTTTCATCTTTGCTATATAAATATATCATACAAGAGAGTGAAACAGACCCTGGTTTTATAAATTGAACAAAACAAGTTTCTAACCACAAAAGTATTGCAAGGAAAAAAAAAAAAAAGAGAGAGAGAGAGTTGAACATTTTAATTGGTATGATTCATTATCCGAGTGGCAAGGAGCGTCAGTTCTTACCTGGCAGCCTGAGATATGTCATATCTTTCCACTTGTACGAGCTCCTTTCCCACTTGTGTGGGATTTCTTTCTATTTGTGCGGATCTCCTTCACAATTGAGTGGATTACCTTACTGTGTATGCCGGCGCTCTCGTAGGTCCCAGCCAAGAAAAAATAAAATAAAGTAACTGGTATGATTCATCTAGGATAAAGTTAATTGGAGAGTAATCTTGTTCTAAAACCATCGGGGACCGTGGGACCAACTTGATCAAAGACCCATACGAAAGAGATGGTGCAAGGGGGGCTCACTTTATCAAGTGACTTTGTGTGGTCAAGATGGAAACAAATTAGTAGACTTGTGTGGTTCACTTTCTCAAGGTCCAAATCAATTAGAAACATGTGCACGCCCGGGGGCGGATCCGGAATTTTCATTTTAGGGGGCTTGGTGATGGTCAATTAAAAAAATAAAAAAAAGATCTCTATCTGTGCTTAAATCTAAAGAAAGGAAAATAACAAATAATAATTTTAAACCACACCACCTATAACCGGACCAAAATAAAAAACCATGCCGACAGCTGACATTGCCCCGTCACCACTAATTGATGGTTGCTTCTTTACCAAATCTAAGGGATCCAGATCCCTTGTTTCGTCCAAACAGCGGAGCCCTGTTTGGGCAAATCAGGGGTCGCCACGTAAGGGGGCGGGCGTGCGCGTCGCCCCCTAATTCTTGTTTGGACGACGAGCACAACGAGACCTTTCCAACGAACTCAAACTCGATGAAAACAGAATTTTCCCGAAAATCACTCAAATTTCCCTCAATTACAACCTACCCTCGTGCTATGCTCAAACGCGCTTGGAATCACAAGAAACTTCACAGACACCTTTCTAATGACAAAAGAAACTCGCTTAAGTACTAAATCTATGTAATTAACTAATATGAAAATTAATTAAGCTAACTGCAAAATTAAAAAAAAAAAAAAAACTAAGCACGCTATTAAGGTCGGGGACCTTACAGGGGCGGGGGTTGGGGTTGGGGTGGGGGTGGGTGAGTGTAGAGAGAAATTGAGTGAGATATGAAACTATGAATGATGTCCATTTTAGTAATTTCATATATGGGTATATTGGTCTTAAAATAAAGAGATGTGCTAAGAGAAGTTTGGGATGCGGCATCCACAACTCTCTTTATTTTAAGTCTCTTGACATATCCATGCCTCTCTATTTGTGAGTATATGTTTCTTTGTGAAATCATTATCCAGTACTGAAGCCAATAGTTTTTGAGGCCAAGATGTGACTAAGCTGGAACATGGAATTCAACAGTAAAGATTAAAGAAAGTTGTTTTAAAATATTTCTCCGCAATGCTTGTACTTAGAAAACTTATATTTTTTTAAAACATTTATATCGCTTCTGCTAGCGTCTTGAGGTTTTGTTAGAAATGGTTCGCTAAAGTAACTTAATATGGTATCAAAATTAATCAGTTGCAAGATCAATCCCATGTGGAACATCTAGAAGTTAAAAAAAATATACGTGCTGTGAAATGCGCACTAACCATTTCCACCCAGGGGAAGCATTGAAAAGTATTTAGCCAAGGTTTTGGTAGGAATGGTTACCTTAAAGAACTTAATATATATAACCACATTTTCACGAGATTAATTCATATCTTAGATTCTAATTTATTTAACTATTTTTAGTACTTGGGTATTTTGAACTACTAACGCGAACTTTTGGATTGAGTCCTCTGTTTTCTTGGGTAGATCCATGAAGCTTGCCCTTGCGTGAGCACACATGCATATCTCTTAATACAGTTGGAGTAGGAATTATCTTCTGTTACCTTTATGAGTGTGTGCAACAGTCAAAATGTGAAACATTGATGACACCCTCCATTTGCAGTGGTATAATTTGGGGGTTCGGTTGTAGCTTTGTCATGTCTCTCCCTAAGAAAAATGCCCCAGTTTAGTAAGTAAGACAAGGAGCATGAACTCAAATATCAACTTTAGAAACCAAAACATTCACACCAGATAGAACTAAGATCACGTTACAGCAACTTAAGAATGCCCCATGTTCAAATCTCATCATTATATCATCACAATCATCATCTTCTTAGTCATATAATTAATCTGGGGGTGGATGAAAGAGTTCAATATAATTAGGAGCAAGCTTTGTCATCATGATCCTAAATTTCACACATTCTAGCTGGCTTCATCATAACAATGAATCCAAATGGACATGTATACAAGGGAATAACAATCAAAGTAGCCAAGTAGGTAGTATTGGGGCTTCTGTTCTATAAGACTGCTTATTCTTCGGCCAACCAAACACGACTGTTGATACCAATCTACTGTATTCATCTCCTCATTCCCATCACAACTAAAGTCCCGATGAATGATGCCAAGAACCCAACTCCATAACCCAAGGCCACAAGCCCATAAAGGAGCCCCTTGTCGCTTTCATCCTCTTCCTCCTCAACCTTCTCAGTTTCTGAACCAATGCCTGTTTCACTCTCACATGTCTTCTGAATAGAAGTCCCACACAAGAAGGTATTTCCCATATAAGCTGATCCATCCCCACTGAGTGTGTCAAAGTGCGATCCCATTGGAATTCTCCCACTCAAGTTGTTGTAGGAGAGGTTCAAATGGCCAAGGAAGTCCAATGAAGTTAGAGTCTCTGGAATTGCTCCTGTCAAGTGGTTGAAACTGAGGTCTAAGGACTCCATGCTTCTCATGCTGCCTAAACTCGCTGGAATCACTTCAGAAAGGCTGTTGTGTGATAGATTAAGCATGTAAAGAGCTTGTAAAAGACCAATTTCCTTCGGGATCTTTCCTTCCAAGAGATTGTTTGAGAGATCCATGCCGGTGTCGTATGAGTGGACCACGCCGAGCACATACCCAATCCCTTTAGTCACCATTTCCAATTCCACACCTGCGAATGTGAGCTCGATTATGTAACCGAGCACGAACGTGCTTCTGGGTTGCACAATTAGAGAGCTTAAACCACCCAACGTATTGGGGATTGAACCGGAGAGTTTGTTGTTTGAGAAATCCATAAATTGGAGCTCACGCAAACTTGCAATCTCTTGTGGGATGGACCCATTGAATGAATTTGATCTCAGCACAAGAAGTCTAAGATCTTGAAGCTCACTGATAAAAGTGGGAATTCTTCCTCCAAAGTTGTTGTTTCCCAGGGTCAAGATCTCCAACTTCTTTAGGTGATGGATGACATTTGGTAAAGGTCCATCCAAATGGTTGTCGTTCAACTGGAGAGATCAAAGATTAGTTGCATATCCAAGTTCATCTGGGAGGTTTCCAATTATGTAGTTTGCTACAAGGTTCAGAGAAATGAGAGACTTGCAGTTCCCCAAACTTGAAGGGATTGTACCTGATAAGCAGTTGTTTGAAAAATCAACATTCTTTAAAAGAACATTATTTTGGGGGCAAAGAGAGCTTGGAATTGGACCAGTTAGTTGGTTCTCAGATAATGAAATGTATCTAGCATTTGGTATCATTTCACCTATTTGGGCTGGGATTTCTCCTGTGAAATTGTTTCGAGACAGATCAAGGACTTCAAGGGTGTCGGGGAGAAGAGGAATGGGGCCTTGAAGTTTATTATTAGCTACATTAAGTGAAGTGGATGAGAGGTATTGATGAAGCAGAACAGGAGGGAGGTGTCCTTCAAGGTGGTTATCAGAGAGGTCCAAGTAAGAGAGTTTAGGGAGTTTGAATAGCCAAGAAGGGATTGCTCCAGTTAGGCTATTCTTGCCCAAATCTAAGTAAGCAAGTTGGGTCATGCTTGAAATAAAATCTGGAATTTTTCCATTCAAATTACATGATCTAAGACCCAAAAGCTTTGGCTGAAACTTAGACGGAGATGGGTGTTGATCTATTTTTACTGTGAATCCACTTAAGCTTAGACTAATGGCAAGAGGACTGGAGTTCAGAAACAACGAAAAAAATGAATCAATGGTGCTCTGGAAGGAATTTTGATTGATGAGAAAGGCTTTCAGTTTCGCAAGCCGACCAATGCAATCAGGTATTCTTCCTTTAAGACCATTGTGTCTCAAATAAAGCACTTCAAGAAATGAAAGATCACAGATTGATTCTGGGATTGGTCCTCCTATTTTGTTCACCAATAGTATTAGAACCTGCAGGTTCCTAAGACCAGAGATCGGATAAAGGTCACCTGTTATTTCATTAAAAGAGAGGTCTAGATACTGCAGGTTTGAGAGGTTGGAAAGGGAAAGTGGAATGGTACCTGAAATTGAACAACATGATGCTTTGAGACTTACCAACGAAGAGACATTTGAGATGGAAGGTGGGATTGAACCATTGACATTTGTAAATGCAACTGATAGTTTCTTCAACTGGGGCCATTGGAGATTGAACATCCAATTGAGATCAACAATCAGATCATAGTTATGGTCAACGTTGTATTCTTGCAATTGAGGAAGGTAAGCAATGGAACCTCGGACATGGGAGCTGGAGAGATCGAGAGAGGAAAGTGAAGAAAAATTAGCCAGTTGAACCGGAATCCCAGAGCTGAGATAATTGAAATCCATATGAAGAGAGGACAGATGGGTGAGGTTGAGAAACTGGGTTACTGGAATTGGACCGGAAATTCCACAATTGGAGAGATGAAGCTGCCTAAGTTTGTGAAGAACTGATATGGATTCTGCCCAGTTCGACGCTGATGCTTCCGAAAAATCCACACTAACCAGAATAAGCTCCTTGAGATTAATCAACCCTCGCAACCAACTTAAATTCTTACAAGAGACATGGCCATTGTACATATAACTACTCACAGAAGTCAGCGATCCCTTCAACGACGACAGGTTGAAGGAAAGAGATGACAAATCAAAGATCCTAACAGAACATGAAAGATCAAGGGATTGCAAAAGTGAAAGATTCGAGAACTGGGTCGTAATGGAATCCGAAATATTTGAATTGGAGAGGTTGAGATATGTAAGCCTTTTGAGAGTTCCAACTTGCTGGGGTATTCTAGAAAGGTGGAAGTTGTTGAAGCTGAGGTCTAGGTACCTGAGATGGCGAAGAGAGAAGAGTGATGGAGAGATTGTACCACTAATAGCAGTAGAATTGGAGTTGGAGAGCAAGACCAGCCTCGAATTGGTGGCGCGAGCCAAGACTTGTGGTTTTGGATTGCGGAGGTCGATGGAGATGACATTGGAGGAGTTGGAACAGAGGATTCCTTGCCAGCTACAGCAGTTGGAACCTTGCCATGAAGAAAGGCGACCAGTGGGATCTGTGAGAGAGGATTTGAAGCTTAAGAGAGCAGCTCTCTCATTTTCATGGCAGCCCTGCAGTAACAGAGGGAATTCAGTTAGTAGGGAGAGAAGAAGAAAAAGAGGAAGGAGTAGTAGTTTCATGGCTTTCTAATATCTCTGTAATGTTGTGTCAGGTACTTATAGTTTGATAAGGCATGCAATGCAAGCCATCAAGAGACCTAACTTGATTTGGTGCTGTTTTCTGTCATCTACCATTCCTTACAAAGAGCCTGGGTGTTCATTCCTTACAAAGTGTTCACCTCCAGTGAGGCCCACCTGGATGAATGACAATCAAAGTAGGCTGGGGGTGGACAAATTTTGACATGGATTAGGGTCAGTGCAATATCATGAGTCTCGTCAAATGATCCTACCCTTTAATTTGAAATCCTCCAGTTTTGGGACTTCATATTGCATGAATTTAATGTGATGGAGTACTATGATCGAACCAGTGCGCCCCATTTTGGAGTTCCACTCCTTCAACTTAGAAATTCTTTGGCGTGTTTGACAATTAACTAGTTAAAGTAAAGTGAATTTAGACAAAAAATGACAATGGATCATATCAAAATTACGCAATTTCAAAATTCTCTCCCAATTTTTTTTTAAAAAAAAGGTAAAAAAAGCAACTTCTTTTTTCCATTAAAAGACAAAAAAACTCCACTATTCTATAGAAAAAGTAAAAAAGATTCCATACCAAACAACTGAAAACAAAACACCATCATAACACCTAATATTTTATTCTCTTTTGATTTGATGCTTCACCTCACCATACTTCCATTAACCATATATCCAAATAGGCCCTTAAGTGAAAAAACTGGAGGATGTAGAGTCCCAGACTCTCTAGGATTATCTTAGCCTTTGCTGTGACACCCTAAAGTTTAATGGTCATTTTAACCATAAGTTTCTTTGAGACGCTAGGGTAAGTAAATTCAAGGGTGAGTAAATGTTAGATGGGCATAAAATTGAGTGTGATCTAGATTAGAGGGATAACAGTGTGAAGGGAGTTGTACTTGTTTGAAGGCCCGATCCACACCCAGTAATATAAATGGGGTTAGCTGCTCATCAACTTGACAACTGAGCAATGAAACGTGATTTTAATTAGTTCTAATAGTGTTGATTTGAATGCAATGGAGTATGAATATAGTATATTATGATGGATGGTTTGAATCTACTAAGTAAGAGTCCTTTGTTTTTAATATCCCTTCAACGCGGTACAGTCCTTGCCTTGAAAGTGCCCGTTTAAACACTGAGAAAGGTGAGGTTATCTGATTACAAGGTTTCTGCAACATTTTCAATGTTTTAATCCCTCTTGGTCTCCCTCATTCTCTCATTTGTCATCGTAGTTAGGTGAGACCAAAATTCCATTAGTGGTGTGTGGATAATGACCCAATGTATCAAATAGCTGAGGAATGATGGGATCCAACGTGGAGAAGATTAGTTTCAAATAATTCCAAAGACTGGACCAGGCATGTTTCTTTCTAAGAATATGTGATTTGAGTGTTTTGGATATGATCTGATTGCTTTTCCTTCGACATTTGCAAATTTCTCGTTTCTTTACAAGAATTTTAAAATCCCAACCTCCTAAAAGGTTACAATGTATTGCCAGAATTTTGAAATTCCAGCCTATTAATATTTCGGTGGAATTTCTAAATCCTCAAGTACAAGGAGCATCAAAGAATTTCATTATTTTTGGAAATTCGGAATTTCTCCAAACAAGAATTCCCTGAACTCCAGCCAATAAACAGAAATCCAAGTTTGGTTGACATTATAACCTAGTTAATAAATGGGCTTAGATTGACTCCATTTTTGCAATTTACCATAGCAAGGAGAACAGAACCAACCCCAGTAGGGCGGGGTGTATGTTTTACTCATGAGAATGCAAATGGTTTAACAGGCGTCGTGGAAGGTACTGTTTTAATCTCAGTGAAGCAGCAGTAACCATATCTGCTTACAGAGTTATGCTAGTCATTTGGAGGACCAAATGTCCTAAGGGGAGAAAATGTGACGTTTTGATTATATATATATATTATTTATTTTATTATTATTATATAATTGATTGTATTTTAATTAAATACGCGATTAGTCTAAGTGGGCACCACGTTAGGCTTATATTTGGTGAGTTAGTCTTATTGGATAGATGTCTTGATCTATAGTTAACCCAGGCCCAGTTTAGTAGGTATAATTCTTCTCTAATCCAAACTCTTATATTTTTAGAACCCAAACTCTATGCCCTTTAGAATTTAAGTTATATTACAACTCTTATTCTTATTCCCTATTTATACACCACCACACTCTTTTATTTTCACACATAACTCTCTCTTTTCCAACTTTTTCTTTAGGTTAGTACCTTGGGCTTTGGCAATATGAATTCTAGACCGTCTCCCTCAACTGCGGTACTCAGGCAAGTACCTAACCATAATTTGTGAATTTAATGCTTGTGTTTCTCGTTGATTCCAGTGCGGATGCATGTAGAAAACCTTTTTATTTTTCTCTATTTTTGTGACCTTGTGAGGTGTTTCTTTTTATTATTAGTGTGGTGGGACCCATAGTTTGATCTCATCAGAGATCGGGTCCATTTTTGCGGTCGTACTTATTTGGGCGAATTATTGTTCTAGTTGATATGGGGGTGGGGCCCACTATTTTAGCATCTTGCTACGGCAGGCGTGATGCATACCTTCTGGGATGGTTCGGTCGGTGAAGACTACGGCAGGACATGAATAAAAAAAACAAAAGAGCGGAGACTCGTAGGATGGTTTGACTGGGCATGACTTGGAATGGAAGTATATCAAATAGAAAAACACTCACATGGCACGTTTTGGAATAAGGGAGTTCTGCTGTGAGATAACGTAGAATTCTATTTTGATCACCTTGCCCATTAGTTTTTAGAATTTGGGAAAAGAGGGCCTTAGTCTTTAGTGAAGCTGATTGGAGCCTAGGACTTATATTCTAGGGAATATGCTAAGATAGGATCCTAAGTTTTCTAGAATTATAAATTAAGATCGTGATTTATCATTCTTTGCAAATTAAATATTAAATGATATCTTTGGTTTTTAATATGTGAAAATTATATTATTGTACTTTATCAATTGGATCATTGGACAGAGTAAATACCGTCCGGGCACACGGTATATTACTAACGTGGGGTTTAGTACCTTGTATGACTTTGGGGAAATCCTAGTGGATTCGAGATCAACCTATCTCTATTGGAAAACTTTTAATTGGGTCTATGCACCATTGATTGAGAAGGAATGTGTTAATCTTTTATCTATTAGAGATTCATGTGGTTGTCGGGTATGAGACCTTATGTTTAACTTTAGGATTGGCTTGTGATTATTCTTTAACCTTCGGGTTTACATACATGACTGTGATTGATACTGATCTATTAGTTGCATATCCTATATTGATTGGATATTTACCGTGATGTGGCTTGGCAACGATTGAAATATTGTAGAGGTTTATTCGAATGATTTGATTGGTATTTGATTGTGGATTATTGTGCAACCGGCCCTTCACTTTGACTTAGATTTCTGTGTCAGAACTTTACAGATCATTAGGTCTATTCTACTATGATATGTATATATATGTATATTGATTGGGTCATATTCGAACGACTGTAGTTGCAATTGGACGGATGATCACCGATGTGTGCGGACACTGTAATACTCAAATTTCGAACCGGTTTATCCAGCCTACGATTACGAACCGGTTTATGATCGCTGGCCTTCGAACGGGTTTTCCCACTTTATAGTTAAGGCGGACCACCCAAAGCAGTGGCATTGCTTCTGTGTTATTATTGTATTGCTCTCTTGTGTAGAATAGTTTTAGATTGTACGTTCTTTTCGTCATTGTTCCGTTGTTAATCTCTTATGATCATTACCAGTCATTACTCACATTGATCTTGTATTTTATTAATGAATTATACTTTCGTGCTTGCTGTTTATTTTGTTTATTAGTGCATGGGTACCGACCCCTATCCTACTGTGGAGATGGAGGATGGTCAAACGTTTTAAGTATTTGAACCAGTTGATGAACCTGAGTGGAGAGCCGGAATTGGCTACGGAGCCGTCTAAGTCCATGCACGAGATATCGACATCTTAGAGTCATTCGTTGATTTAATTCCATAATATATTTTATTTACTTGTTTTATTTAAGTTATTTTGGAAACTTTAAACCTTAAATATTCAAGTAGTTATGTGTTAGTTTAATTTTGGATATTGATATCAATTGGTTTAATGCTTCAGCAAATAATTTATTATGACTCATCATGTTTCAAAATTTTGTGGGTCCATATTTGTGAGCTTGTGTTGCATTAAATACTGGAAAATAAATATTTTTTTTTATTTTTCAAGTTATCCCATGGTTGTATTTTTGGGGACATGACATATTAAAGGGGTTATTAATGTCAGAATCATAAAAGGACATTTTCAAAAATTGAGTTCTCCCCATAATGCTGAAATGCCATTAGAAGATATAATAATTAGAATGATAACAGTTATTTCAAATACACATAAAATGCTAAAAAATATTTATTAGATATAGAGTTCAACAAAATAATTAAAAAAATCACGATAATGAATTAATTATTATCACCAGTAGATGACATTTTCCTTTTTTTTTTTTTTTTGTTTCGGTGAAGTTCTTCTTTTTTTTCCTCCTACATTTTATAAACAAAAAACAACTCATTACCACAATGTATTTTTATTTGTGACATTGGTAAAAAGCAATTGTCGAGTACTCTAGCTTTATATATATATATATATATATTTATAACGGAGGGTGTCTCAGCTGAATAGTCCCTATGGGCCGGGGGGTGGGGGGGGGATTGATCCCCTGTGGCTCCAATATGGTAGTTTAATTTCGAAACCTCAACCTTCGGGTTCAGACCAGATACTTCTCTTATCTGCTCTTGCAATAAAATTTTCAAGATTTGTCATCGACCTCTCCAAAATTACTATTTATACATCTTATCCGAATCCCAGCCCAAGCATTTCATGCCCCGGTTGTAATGTTTCAGTTACTGTTGTCACATGACTTTCTGTAGTTCATCACTTCATCTTATAACCGTGACCACCACTTTTAATTCATGGCCATCATCTCCGTTCTCTCTATGTCACAGACACATCCATGTGAAAATCCTGTTCATTTAATTCCAGTAGCTCCCAACATGTGATATTGTATTCACACCATATTTTGATAAAATTGAGGAAGAGAAGCTAACCCACAAAAAAACCATGATTCCTTTGTCTTAAGACCAAGAAGAATGTAATCGATATCTTCATTTTTACTCCATTGATTGTAGTAAAGACTTTCAAAGAAATAATTTCATTACATAAATCACCGTACCATTCAATTGAGAAATGATCTCATTTTTTGATGTTTTTCGTTATCAACATGGTACAGAGCTAAGGGGTTTGGTGCAAGTTCCTCTCTACAAATGGTTGTTAGGCATGCATCCAGTCCACGTGAGGGGCAGGGGATTATCAAGAACCTTTGATATACATTAATCAGTGGAGCTTTTGGTGTTTTCGGTTATTGACATGTATAAAGAAAGCAAAAGGGCCATGACATCAAACAAAAGAAAATTTGAATTTCACCTTGTTTTAAGCACTAATAACACATTAGACTCGGGTTGTTTGGAAACAAGTTCTAATTTACAATTAGTTTATTTGACAACGTTGTGTCTTTTTTTTTTTTAAATAGTTCTTGTAATCGAATCCAACCTTTAGGAATTGCAGTAATTGGGGCCCACCTTTAAAAAAAAAACAATATAAAATCCACTATATGTATCATTTTAAAAAATTTATGAGGTCATTTTTGTCCAACATACTTATAAATTTTGCATTGTCCACGTCCATCCACTTTAGTTAAAAAAGCTCTAAAAAAACAACTCTCAATAACTTATCATTGAATGTTTTAGAGGCAAAAGCTCTCATTGGTAAATAAGTTCTAAAAGTAGAAACTAAATTTAGAGGTTTTCCAAACGCTCTAGTTAATATGTAAATAAGTTCTAAAAGTAGAAACTAAATTTAGAGGTTTTCCAAACGCTCTAGTTAATATGTAAATAAGTTTTAAATTATAAAATAAGAGCTTATTTTAGAGCTACGAACACCCCAAGCTTACTGTGCAAAAACATATATGGATCTTTTTCCGATTCAATGCATCTCGTCATTAGGCTTATCCTATGTGCTAATCACTTTGATAAAAGTGAGATTAGCGGATCATACATTTCATGCCAGTAAGAACTGATTGATGGGTTGGATTTAATCAAGTTGAGATGCAACATCATGATATGAAAGTGGTCACCAATGAACTCCCTGTGCAAGTCTCAAGCCTCAAGCCTCAAGCCTCAAGCCTCGCTCTATGATGACGCTGTCTAAAATTAATCAATGGACCCTGTGGGTTGCACAGGGAGGGAGCACTAAAGGTATGTAAACCTGTGTTTGGTGCAAGTTTAGTACAATGGGGCTTGCCTATTGAAAATCCAAGTTGTTTAAAATGGGTAAGATATCCCCCAAGTTTTACTCAATATGTGGACTCTTCTAAAAGTCTTAGAGGAATTGAAAATGAAATTGAAATGGAGATTGTTTGGAAGTCTAGTTTTTTTATTTGACTTAAAATTAATTCAAATAGATGTATATGGTCGAACAACGTTCGTCAGAAAGTATAATTAAATCAGCTTTAAAACCCTTTTTTTTCTCATCATCATATACTTTTGGCCTTTTATTCTAATACAAAGAAAGCAAGAAGAGTGATAAAGACATGAAACCACACCACATTTGAAAGCTAAGATATACTTATGGAACTTGGGGTACCGGCCCCAAGTTAATTTTGAATTTGCCAATAGTTTAATTGTAACTGGATCTTACCTGTCCCACGTATATCTCGCCTTACGTCTAAACATTGTGATCGTCCCGTATTATAAAACTTTAATGACTGACAGTACCATATCATATTCGAGTCGTTTCTCTTTCGACATCTTCTTCTTACTGAGGGTTAAAGGATTAAAAGAAATGTTATCTTAGTTATTTTGGTGATGATAAATTGATGATCACCTGAATTTAGAAGAGGCGGTGGGAGGGCCCTTCAATTAGGCAAGAGATCTGAGCATGGGAAAAAATCTTCTGTCTATTTAAATGTAATACATTTTCTTTTTGGTATTTTTAATGTGAAAAAATTAGCAAAGTTGAGCAAAATTTTTGCCTCACCCAAACAAAAATCCTGAATCCGCCACCGAAGATACAATTATCTTCCGAAAAAGACTTCTAAAAATGCTTGATTGATCAAGGCAATGTATGCCTGTATGGTGACATATTGGTGGGGTATACGTCTGATTCCAATAAAAATTACTGTAAGCGGTCTTTGAACATAGAACTTCAGTTGCCATTAAAGCAACATAAGAATCTTGAAACAAGAATGTCATTACTTGCGATTTGAATCAAACAGAATTATATAAGATGAAACTCTACTCAAATAAAAAAAAGAATCCAAATAAACAAATCTCTATGGATTCACACGGCAGACTTTGGGGCACCATCAATGCTGTGTAGCTCGAGTCCTTTTGGAATGTCGTCGTCTGAAATGAACTTGCTCCAGAACCAATGCTTCTTCCAGACCAAGACAACCTCTTCAATGGGGACATTCTTCGTCTCCGGGAGGAACCAGTAGACGAACCCCGTCATGCAGATTACCCAGAATCCAAAGAAGTAGAAGAGCCCAAACTTCATGTTGCAGAGCATGGCCAGGAAAACCTGAGCTATAAGGAATGTAAACAACATGTTAACTGAAACGTTGATGCTCTGCCCGGCGGATCTGATTTCAAGTGGGAATATCTCGCTGGGCACCAGCCATCCTAGCGGCCCCCACGACCACGCGAACCCAGCAACGTAGGCACAGATGAAGAACACTACCAGAATGGAATATGATCTAGAGATATCGGCCACACCAGTTACGCCGAACTTTATAGCTATCAGTGTGCCAACAGCAATCTGCATAGCAAAGAAAGCAGTGACATGTTAACGAGAAAAGTTCTTGAAATATAGGCTGCTGCCCCTGCAACAGTTCCAATCTTAGAGCATGTTTGGTAACAGGTAAGAATTTCATAAATCAGATGATTCTTCACTACCCCTGGAACAAAGATTTCTTGTTGGGGATTTATATAGTTGGGGATTTCATATTGATATTGGTGTGTATCTATGCATAGAGCTAAGAAAAATAAGGTTCACCATGCAAATATACTTAAGTAAGGATTTTCAAATCTCATGGGTGGTCGGATCTGAAAATCCTAACAAATAAAGATTTTCATTCGCCCATATCCTTAGGAATCCAAACATAGATTTACAATATCTTTAGGGAAGCTGAAAATATTTTCCCTAAAAATTTAGTTGCCAAACGTGACCTTATAGATTTCTCTAATATTTTTTTTCCAATAAATTCAAGATCAATAAAGGAAGTAACAGAGATATATTTTAGGAATTCTAAGACTTTGTATTTCTACGAGTAGTCAAAAATGAAGAATCAAAGGTGATTATTCAATGATGAACATCATATGACCTTCTTTCTAATGAAAATGAATACTAAATCATCACCCTATTAACTCAATTGCTCACAACGCTACCTTATATCCTTCACCCCCCTAACATATTTCATAATCCATCAGTGGAGCTCAATTGGCGTTGAATTTTTTTGTATTCTATGAAAATTAACCCACAGTCCCTAAACAGGTAGTTGAATATATGTGACAGGTCCAACACTCCATACAGCTATTTATAAGTGAATTTGGAGTTGAGGGGTCCCCACAAGCATAATCTGGTGGTAGGGGCATCTATTTTTAGGAGTAAAGTTCATGTGAATGTGGCTGTCTTAAAAGATAAAAAAGAAAAAAAAAAAACATGTGTTTAATGAGTACAGAAGTGTTAAAATTTGAAGAAGACATTAATGGAGCACAAAGAGGAGATCAAATTTAGAATACCTGACAGATGAGCATCTGGGAGCCACCTTCAAGGAAAAGAATCCTCCTACCATACTTGTCCACGGAGAAGATTGAAACCAAGGTGGCAAAGACATTGACACAGCCGATGATGACAGAAGACACCAGAGAGGCATTGTTTTCGAAACCTACCGTCTTGAAGAGGACCGGTGCATAGAACATGATGACATTGATCCCTGACAACTGCTGAAAACAGGGGATAAAGATGGCCATGACAAGCTGTGGCCTGTACTTCCTTGTGAGGATGTTGCGCCATGGGTGTTCGACCTTGCTCGACTCAATGCTGGCTGTTACAAGGTCGTTGTACTCCTCATCAATGTCGTCGGTGCCACGAATCCGGCGAAGCATGGACTTGACCTTCTCCGGGTTGCCCGGGTTGCGCTCGATGAGGGAGTTGGGGGTGTCGGCGAGGAAGATGGCACCGACGGTGATGATCAATGCCGGGACTGCAGCTCCGGCGAGGCTGACACGCCAACCCCACCCACCTTTGATCTTGTCTGTGCCATAGTTAATCAAATTGGCAGCAAGGATGCCGATGGTGATCATGAGCTGGAAGCCTATGTTGAGGAAGCCACGGTAATTGGCAGGGGCCATCTCAGAGAGATAGAGTGGCACTGACTGTGTAAATTCATTAGAACAGTAAATATTATTAAGTTGTAGTAAACTTTAATTAAATACAACATCATCACATCGTCATCGTCATCGTCATCATCATTGTCATCATCGTAGCTTTCTTCCAACAATATTATATTTGCTATATAAATTCTGTTTTACCATTCCAATTGACCGAAGGTCAAATCCGTACTAGTTTCATCCGGATCATATTCGGATTATCCCTTTCAATAATATATTTTCAATCAGTGTAATAGAGTTGAAGGAGTTATTTTCAATGAATTATAAAATGGTACACCTTGTGTGCAAATTTGAAGATACTGGTACTAAAATTCATGTATGCAATGGAGCAGTTAGTGTACATTGCAAATAGGGTTAAAATTATCTCTAGTAGTTGGAATGAGGTAGAAAAGACTTCATGGAAATTATAAGCCCACCTGCTGCTTTTTTCCCGGCCCCCTCTATTTTACAAGTAACAACCACACTTTTTTTATTGATTTATGAAAATCCACCGCGCTTTCTTAGATGATATTAATGGCACATTCATCTAATCGGTAGAAAAGCACTCTTTTAGCCAACGAAATTGTGACATGTGTCATCAAGGGTACACTTATCCATTCTCTCCCCTAAATATTCTCCTAAAAAAATCATCGGCTATTGATAGGAGCAGAAACTCCTCTTTTGAGATAAGGAAGTTTATGAGAATTCCTCATATATATGAGGAATTCTCAAAAACTCTCCATTTAGAAAAGGGGAGGTTTTGCCTCATTTGACTTGTCAAATGGGGTTTTGCCACCTTACATAGGAAAAAAAGAAAATTTTTGAAAATTTGATTTTTTATTTGCATTTAACTTAATGATGGCACGTGTTATGGTTTTATAGGCTTAGAAAATAAGCCTTTTTTTTTAAAAGCACCAGAAAATTTTTATATCGATCCTCATATATATATATATATATATATATGAGATTATCGGGCTATATGACGACTAGAGCAAATACTGAAAGTTAAGTTTCTAAAAAGAAATAATATATTGATTAATAAAACCTAAAAGATCCCAAATCTCCTCGAATCATGTCTCCGATTTCTTGGGTCACTTTAGGGAAAGGGAGACAATTATGAAAAGATTATGGCAATTAAATCATGGGTCTAGAAACACATGCATGTAGATCATGGAGTATGTAAATTTCACCTTTTCCAAATCTAAAAATGAGATTCCATACCTGAGAGAAGATAAAACTGTCGATCTATGGGGACATGTGCATCAATGAAAAAATAGCTGTATTTTGGTGGGGACATGTGCATCCACAAACTAGTGGATAATCGTCCATATCATCGGCGTATGCAAAGTGTGTATCCATAGTGGGTCCACCTGATTGCCCATCCAACTGGATCACACGCACACCCTTGTAATTTTTCTATGTTTTTGGGTTTGCACCCAGCCGAATGGAGTGAACATTTGAATCGATTTTACACCCATCCAAATAGACTGAGCTCGTGGGCCCTGATTGATAGGTTTAGGACAAATGAATAGGGCTAATTTTTTTTTTTTTTTTTTTAGAGGAAAGCCCCACTGAGATCTTCAGGCCCTTCCCTGGTGGTGCCACAGGTGGGGTCCACGGCCAGGTGCGCCCACATGACCAGAAATAGAGAATCCGAACCAGAAATAGAAATTTAAAAAGTCTAAACTCCAAATCATATAATTGAAAACAACATAATTCCATGAAGATGATCTACTATTTAGCTTTACTATAAGTAGGGAAAAGAAGATTGAAGTAGTCCCATCAAATAATGGAAACAAAGAAAGGGGATTTGACAATTTAATGCCCCTTGAACACTCAATCCCCAATTTCAAACATAAAAGTCACTAAATGTCACAAGAGTAACTCTAGTACAACTTTTTTCTTTTTACTTTTTTACTTGGATCCTGTGATCTAAGTAGCTTTTCAACTTTTAATATTTAGATCCTATGATATCATGGGTTTTTAAACTCCCATGATATCATGAGATTGAGGGCAAGAAAGTTAAAAGAAAAAAAAAAAAAAAAAAAAAAAGGGTGTCACTTTGTTGACGTTTACACAAATTGGGAATTGAATGTCAAGGGGCATTGAAAACTAGATATCTCCAAATCATATAACTAAAAACATCAGACTTCCATGAAGATGATCTACTTTTTGGGTTTACTATAAGTAGGGAGAAGAAGATCCAAGTAGTCCCATCAGATAATGGAAACAAAGAAACTGACCCCAAACCAAATCCAAGTTGGAAAACCAAATTATCCACATGATCTGGATAAACAATAACCAAACATAAAACGGAGGCAACGGAGTAGACAAGAAATTAAACTACTTATTCACACTGTTGCTTACATATACCCAACAAAAATCTGTTATTATGATCATTAATTTGCAACAGGATGATCAAATCCAAAAAGCTAGAATACAAACAGGAGGAGGAAATCCTCCTCATGAATCCAAAACATACCTGATTTGCGAAGCCGACACCCACTCCAAGCAAAATCCGGCCAATGATGAGCATGGCAACATCTACAGCAGCACCATTGATCGCGGCGCCAGCTAAAAACACAAGTCCACCCATGAACATGGTGATTTTCCTCCCAAACCTCCTAGTCATCCACGACGCAAAGAAGGAAGACACCAACGCCGCCAGATACAAGGATGATGTAAACATTGTCAACTTTGGACTATCAAAAGTGCAATACTGATTCGTATGATTCTTATCTTCCTGCATCTTATGATACACGGAAGGAAAGAATTTCCTTAGAAAAGGAGGCATTGAAGTTACTCCACCTGCCATCACAACAACACATCAAAAAAAAAAAAAAGAAAGAAGGAAGAAGGAAGGAAAGAAACTCAATAAGATTTCTATATCGATATCGATATTGATATCATTTTAGATTAATACCAGAGATCCCAATATCATATCCAAAGATCAGACCGCCCGAGGCTGCGACGATGCAGATGAAGACCACGTAGGGGGTCATCTTCCCCGGATAAACTTTCACCGGACCGGTGGATACAACTGCGCCACCCGCCATTAAAGAGAGACTTCTAAGGTGGAATTTTTTTCAGTTGAAGAGAAGAGGGAGAAGAGAAAGAAGAAGAACGTAGGGACGAGATATGCAAGCACAGAGGTGAAGTATGAGCAAGTAAAAGAGCTGTGCCATGGAAAGGTATTGATGGGTATTTATTTACAAAGAGAGGGTATATGGGGAAAGTGATTTGCTGGATATATAATCTAATCCAGCTAACCCCATTTAGATAAGGATAGATAAAACAGGAATGTCCAAATCCTTCTACTGGTCTTATATGGAAGCTCATTGCTTACTTTTAGTAGTATGCATGGGTCTATCCGTTTGGAAAGATAGAAATAATGTATGCAAACTAATGTGTGTAATTTCCAATCTAAGGATATGAAAATAGATTTATTTATTTAAGTTAGATGCTAGATCTGGATAAAAACATGGTTCTTGCCGATCCAAATCCATATAAGCATTTGGAACTATGAAGACTGATCCGACCATCCGGGTCTAGGGTAAAAAAGGTTCTGATTCCGGGTAGGGGAGGATTTAGTTTGAGCCTTTAGATTTTTTTTTTGTTTGATTAAAAATAGTCTAAGAACTTTTGTTTATGATGAAAAATGTTGTATTAGAGAGGTGGCTTTTATTTTGAGCTGTTTCAAATCTTTATACATGATCTTCATTGTACCTCCTCACAAATATCCTATATATGTTTCAACCTTATTATCATATTGTTAACAAAAGCTCTTTTATTTTTGCATGTCCTGCCTAGAGAAGGCGTCTAGAGATCAGGGAAGGTTTATTAATGAGATGACATATAAGTATCCCTAGTCTTGGATTGCATGTGCCTGCGTACCCTAGAAAATCCCTTTGGCCTGTTTTGTCCTTAAAATGACTCATATATGTGACACCACAATTTTTGATAGCCTTATCCAGAAATTGTCCTGATAACTTCTATAATTTGGATAAAAGGCTCCGAAAACTACTGCCTTGAATTTCTTTCTAAAATTGATAGCTAATTATAGTAAAAGATGATAGAATGCAAGAGAAATGGGATGTAGAGGTTGCAAAGTCAAAGCTTCCCAATCTTGCCAGCTATTATTTAAAGTCATGATCAGATTTTTTTTTTAAATGTTAGTCAGAGATTTTATTTTTATTTTCTAATTCAAGCCGGCCTCTTGATTAGGCCCACCAGGGTGATGGTGCATTGACATAAGACTTAGGTTTGCTTAAATACCACAAAAATGAGAAAACCTTCATTTGAGAAAAAAAAACAAAGAAAAGAAAAGAAAAGAATAGAATAAAGCTTTTTTATTAGAGAGCTCACTGGATCCAATAAATTATTTCTCCTTTTATTTTTATATGGCTAGATTCCATTTTTATTGATAATTACTTTTATATAAGGAACTAATATGATTTCTTAACGTCTCTCAGTTTTTTTTTAACAACATCACATAATAGGAATTAGCTTTTGATAATTAATAATTATAAATATAGTGTGAATAATTTACCGAAGAGTATTTTATATAGATTTTTGCCCCCCTTTTTTCACCTAGGGTAGAACCAAGATTTTCTTATAGGAGGGGCAAGTAATGGTTGATTGATAATATTTTATATTAATTAATTTATTCATTATTACTAAAAGTTTTTTTTTTAGTTTTTTTTTAAATATATCCAGAGAAAACCCTAAATATGATAATATCCCAATATTTTGCGAGATATAGCTTTTCAAAGCTTTGTGAGGGACTAAATTATGGAAATATTTGGACTTACCATAATGAATCCAGACCACTCAAATAATCCTTTTACCTTGTTTAGCACTCAAAGTTGTAATTCATTCTAATCCAAATAGGACCAATATTTAATTTATTACATGTAAACTGGTCCAACCACAATTAATTAATGAAAAATTGTTAATTGGTGGTTAGTTGTGATCGTTTGATGCCTACCATAAAGCATGAATGGTTAAGAGGTAGCATTAAAAGACATTAACCAAGCCATGATAAGGTTAGCCCAAGATCCTTTTTCTTTTTGTTTATTTGTGGGTAAAAGGAAGCGTTTAGATTAAATAAATGATATGATAATCCTAGTTTGAGGAGGTTGGAGCCTCCCACTCATACTTCGTATGAGTGAGTAAAGTGGAATTCCACATTGTGGGCTGCAATAATAAAAAGTCCAAGGCCCCCAAAATGAGCACCCCACTTGAGTGGGCTGTCCCCCAACAATTGATCCCATAATAAGATTGAGTATAGAGTTAGGCTCTTCCCACGAGTGAGTTGACTGGGAATTCACAATGCTGTGAAAAATCCAAAGCTCTCACAACAAGAACCCTACCCTTCAGTAAGCTACCTCAAAATTTCACGCTCAGCAGTTAGTCCCACTACAAGATGGGGCTTATGATTAATGATTGCTAAATCTTATGATGGGACTAAATAGCTTTGGAGTAAAATTTAAGGACGCACTAATATAAGGTACGTATATTTATTTTGAGTAGTTCGGATCTTCATTAGGTGAGCTCCGCTGTGAAGTTAAACCTCATTTGCCCCAATGAATGCATAAATCTTATGGAATTTCATCTTGCTAGAATGAAAAATCATCTTTGAGTACGGATCTACATTAGGTGGGCTCCGCTCTGAAGTTCAACGTCACATCAATCAATTTGTATGACCATTGAGATTGATGGGTCAGTTGTAATTGTATCAAATAGAAATTTCAAATATTTTCTTTGATTTTCTTAATAAAATCTTCTTTTTTTAGATATTAAAGCAAGTTTTTTCAATTTCAAAAAGACGGAGTGTGCAAGAAACGGTGACTTGAATTTAATTTGTATGGAGGTTTTTATACTAAATGTACACAAGTTTTATGCAAAAATCCTTGTAATGGGAAGAAATCATTTCAAAGGGTTTCAAAATGGGGGATTTTGGGCCTTATTTTTTTGAAACGGAGGTCGAAATATCGTCAATAGGAAAGTTTTGAAAAAAAGAAATGTTCAAACAACTCAGCCACTATGTTATTTCTGCATAAATCTATTTAATCAAGGTATAAGCTTAATTTCTTCATAAAAATCCCAATTTAGAAACACGTATTCTTATGCACACCTTTAGGTGTTTATTTACACCCAAATAATTTATATGAACTGAATCCACAGAAATATATTCTTCTTCCATTATTTGCCCGATTTCAAGCATTTCCAACCTCTTCAACAGGGGAAGGAATTCTGTTTATGCAATACTCTCTTTATACAAACCAATCCTCACTAAGTACCATTAAGCCCGACTTGGTCAAAATTTATGGTTAAAGAAAATAAAATATTCATTATTTAAATATAAAAAAACTTATTCTTGAAAGATGTATCTAGAGGATTTTACGAAAAAATTCCCATCACGAAATAGTGTCTCTTAACTCACGCAGCACGAAAGTATTCCTCTTGTAGCTATGGGGAGTGACGCCAGTGTCGCTTAATTAGAGACGAGCGACACTACCGTCACTCCTGTCTAGTACTCGTTTGTGCTGCCCAAATTAGAGGGCATTATTTCGTGCAACACCCATGTAATAGGAATTTTGCAGTAAAATCTGATAAAAAAAAATAAAATAAAAATTAAGTACATGCAGACTTCCAATGAACACATAAATCTTATAGAATTCCATCTCTCTAGAATGAAAAATCATCTTGATTGGGCTTTGGTGAAGTCAACAAGGCAGTGTAGAGTCGAAGCCTGTCCTCCCCAAATGAGGAACCACGAGAAACAGGTCTTCTAGGCCTTATGAAAGATAGAGATGTGAGGGTGAGCCTGTGCTTGTACCTCCTCCATGCCAACTGAATAGCCACAGCTGCCCAAGTTCTCCATCCTGGAGAATAATACCTTGCACTCCTTTTCACCCTCTCCTTGATGAATGTATAGCGGAAATGCTGGGTCACATACTTCAAGTCCTCTGCTTCAAGCCCAAACACCTCAGCGGTCTCAAGGGTCACCAATGTAGAAGAAGATGGAGGCAGGCGTTCCACAAATGGGCGTCTAAGGCACCATGAAAGGAGCTCATCACCACTGAAGTTTCCTGGTCCCAGCATGCAATAGCTATTGACACCATCTCTAAGTACTTGGCTGCTCTGTAGATGACCTCTTACAACAAACAACATTCTCTGAACCGGGTCACCCTCCTTTGTTATCTACATCAAGTGTTTAATGGTTAGAAGGATTATATATTGAATGGGTTTTTGGCCATTGCATCAGGTAGGTGCCGACCATTTTCCAGCCATAGGAATTTATCATATATTGTTGTTATAGATATGGAGTTGATGGTAGCTAATCATTGATTTAATTTGTGTGCATGGGGTGTAATTTTGTGTCCAACTTCATATCATGTCTTTTTATGTTTAGGTGATGACCCATGTCTTCTTCTGATAGGAGTAATATGAACCATTGAATTTAACATGTCTAAAAATATGTACTTTGTGTTTTCTTTTCCCCAGTTGATCAATGCAACCACATACATCATTCCATATGGAGTATGTATTTGGGCCAATGCATATATAGAGGAGTGTACGTCAGTGGCAGACCCAGGATTTTCATTTAGGTGGGGCAAACAATGGTCA
This sequence comes from Umbellularia californica, assembly GCA_028538565.1. NCBI lineage: Eukaryota > Viridiplantae > Streptophyta > Magnoliopsida > Laurales > Lauraceae > Umbellularia > Umbellularia californica. Next base: position 73,351,609 of record JAPQWN010000006.1, on the reverse strand, counting down.
ATTGAAAAAATAATACCCTTGGCAAGAAAACCTACAATATCACTCACTTCCCTAAGAACAAAAATACAAAATGGAGAGCACAATTGTGAAAATTAGCCAATAGATGTAACAATTAAGGCAAACATGATACAACAAAAATTTAAGCAAATCATAAACCCAAAGGCACATGGTCAATAAGAAATACAATTCACACTAGATACAATTTTTAATTTCTTTAAATCAAACAATCTATGCCTAAAACCTATAAATCAAAATCTCTTCCATCAATATAAGATTCGGTAGACACAAATTACAAGGAGAATAAGAGTTATATCGCAGATCATCAAAAGGAAAAATTAGACAAGTGTTCGAAAACATAATGAAAGTGGAAGACAAAACATGCAAAAGCCCCGATTATCTTTTCTCCATGGATTAGTAAAAAATTAAGAATTAATTGATTTCCAATACCAAATAATCCCAAAGGGAGAAAGTAAAAAGAAAAAAGAAGGGAAAGAAATCCAATAACCCCAGGTAGCAAAGCTAGATTAGATCGAAAGGGACTACCTGATATTTGAATAGTTTTGTGAATGATCGAACCATGGGTTTTATGAGAAAATAGCAGGAGAGAAAAAATAGAGCATGTTTTTTTTTTAAAAAAAAAAAAAAAAAAAGAGGGAAAGAGACGAAGACTTAGACGTAAGACACGTGGGGCAATTTTTCGAACAAATGTGGGGCATGGCCTAGGGTCCAGTCTGATTCTCTTGAGACTTCAAAATGTGACATGGGGCGGCCGCCCCATATGGTCACAACTTGGGTCCACCCATGTGTACGTGTTTGACAAGGGCTGATTTAAACAAGCAAAAGCAGGACCCACATGAGCCAAATAAGGTTCTGAGATGTCATCAACACCACATTGACAGTAGCACAAGATCATTTTTGTATAGCCATAGTTGGACCTAAAAACTACACCCCGCCCTTACCCATTTAGTGTTTTTTCTTTCTTTCTTTCTGCCCTAGCTTAGGAGACTCTGGACCAAAAGTGCCCACACGACTGGGAAGAGGAAGCCCACACTATGAAAAGGAGAGCTCACATAAGTGGGAAGAGGAAGCCAACAAAGTTGGAAGGAGAGTCCATAGAGGTGGGGGAAAGTGGGCCCCGTGACATGTGGGGTTCCCAACCAGCTAAACAACCCTGTCCCATTTAGTTGAAGAGTCAAATATAGGCCCAAACTCGGTCCTCTAGTCCAAAACATGGCCATAGTGAAACTAATGGTAAGCATCAACAAGAGACTAGCCAGGCAGATTGCCATCCTGGCGATCGCAATCTGGAAGTGGAGAAAACAAGGGCTTTACCCGCTTCCAAATGTGGCCTAAACATGGAGCGAAAAACAAAGGGTGTTAAGGGTTTGTATGTGGAGAAAACAAGGGTCTTAGCCGTTTCCAAACGTGGCCTAAAAGTAGAGAAAACAAAGGGCGTTTAGGGTCTGCTTGAATGAAGTGAAAAGAACTACAGGCAGTAGTCTCCAGCAATTTTTTCCCCACATACAAATGGGGCCTAAGTGCTACTTGCTTGTTTGTGTAATGCTGGAATCATTCCATGCTCTGCAAAAAGTTTGTTCTTATTCTGAGAGTGAAAAAGATCCGATCCCTCCCACCCCAACAAGAAAGGCTTTTCCACACAATTAAAAACATTAGTGATGATGCACAAATTGGTTTTGCAAACCACCTATCAAGTGATTGGTAATTAATGCTGTGATTAAAGAAGAGAGAGAGAGAGAGAGAGAGAGAGAGAGAGAGAGACACAAATTATAGTGGTTTGGTCAGTATGACCTACGTCCACTTCTGAATGACTGAGGTAGCCGGGTACTTTATTAATTCAGGAGTGCTGGGAGAGCATAGAGTACAAGCTTAGAGAGGGAGAGGAGAGTAGTGCTCCGATGTCTGTCTCATGCCCCCCAAGTGTTGGTGGGGCTTACAATTTATAGTCGCTCCATAACAGATTGGGGCGACTTATTAGTAAGTAGTTGGCTAGTCTGTTGTATCTGGCGAGCTCTTCTCAACATGCGAGGCAGCTACGTGCTCTCCATGAGATTCGGTCAAAGGATGAGGTGGGGTGTTGATCATTTCCAAAGGCGGTGAGGGTGAGGCTCCCAGATGCTCTCTTGATGACGTGGCCAGGCCTACGAACTTCTTTGGGCTTAGACCTTATTGTGCTAACCGGGTCTTGTAACATGAGTTGGGCCCTTAGGCTTGGTCCATCAATTAATAACAAATTTTTTGTGAGAAAAAGGACTGCACTAAACCACCAAATAGTTTTGATGTGGAGAAATGGAAGCTTTCCAAGAGAATCAGGAAAGCCTGATATTGCACAAAGGGTGTGTTTGTACAACGAGAGGATTCCATGATCTATAGATTTTGTTAATTTATATAGCTCAATTGAATTAGCAAGTCTTGGTTAACTGGGCCCCTAGATTGCCCAAGATGTACTCTGATTAGAAGCAGGTCTATTATAGTAGTTCTACTGTGATTAGAAGTTTGGGTGTAACAAGGTTTGGGGCTGATATTATAAATAGAGACCCAAAGTCTCTAGGATGTACACCTATCTTTGATTGCATAGTGATTTCTCCCATCTTCCCCGTGGATGTAGGCCAAAAGCTGAACCACGTAAATCTGTGTTCTTCTTGTGTGTGATTGATCTCTTCTACTACGCCCAAGATCACAACAAAACTGGTATTAGAGCAATTTGGCGTGATTGGAGGAGATCTGACGAATCGGATCTTAGAGGGCGTGACAGATCGCAGATCCGGAAAAAAAGAAAATCAGGTGATCAACTTGTGGCCACACAAGTTGTTGTGTGTCACTAATCGCTGCTGCATATCGCCGGAGTTGATCGGAGACCGTTTATCGGTTCGATCAGAGGAGTAGACAACAGGGCTTCATCTCCCTGTTGCAGAACCCACTCGAAGAAGTAAGATTCGTGGTTGAAAGACAGAAGAAAGACCACGTGGTGATGGTCATTAGAAAAGTGGGCCACTTGTCTTGTGATTGCCCATTTATTTGATCTGTGAAGACACGTGGGGAAGAGAAAGGCTTCTGCTAGCCTTTGTTATTAAAAAAAAAAAATCGTTCTGGTTATGAACCAGAACGTTGGGGAAGAAGAAGGCTCAAAGTCTAATCCGGGTTGGGCCCAGTCAAGGTCAGCCTGACCCGTTTGCAGAGGAAGCCCAGTAGCCAGCCAGTCCAGGTTGGGTCAAGTCAGGTCAGACCTGACCCGTGCAGCAAAGTCCAGCAGAATTAAGGCGCTGACGTCAGTGCTGACGTCAGCAAGGTACGGTCAAAGGTAGGTTTGACCAAATTAACGGCAAAAATTATTTTCGCGATATCTTGACGATCCGAAGTCCGATTTGAAATCCGTTTTAACCTACGGACTTGTCTTGAGGAGATCTACACAGTTACTGTGAAAGATTTGCGGAATGACTGCTAAATTTGAGATTGAAACATTCGACGGAAATAATGACTTCGGTCTATGGCGTTTGAAGATGCACGCTTTGCTGGTACAAAATGGGCTGCAAAAGGCTTTGAAAGCAAAGAATGTTTTACCTGACAAACTGTCAGATGATGAGAATGATTAGTTGCTGGAGAAGGCGTACGATCAAATTCTGCTATTTCTGAGCGATGGTGTACCGCGAAAAGTTACTCAAGAGAGAACTAATGCTGGCATATGGCAGAAGTTAGAGAACTTGTACTTCACGAAGTCTCTCACAAATCGTTTGTATCTGAAGAAGCGATTGTTCACCCTACAAATGCAAGAAGGTACGTCTGTTTCAACCCATCTTGATTCTTTTACAAAAGCTATTTTGGATCTTGAAAATATAGATGTTCACATTGATGCTGAGGACCAAGCTATAATGTTGCTATGCTCTTTACCACCCTCGTATGAGAACTTTGTTGATACCATGATGTATGGTAGAGAAACTCTTTCTAAAGATGATATTGAGTCAGCGTTGAACTCTAAGGAGTTGAAGAAAAATGTTGTAATTGAAAACACTAACAGTTCTGGTGAGGGTTTGATAGCACGTGGCAGAACAGAGAAGAAATAGCAGAATAGAAAAGGCTGATCTAGGTCCAAATCAAAAACTAGAAAATTAAAGTACTTCAAATGTCACAAGGAATGACACTTTAGAAAAAATTGTCCAGAGCGGAAAGGGAAGCAGAAATCTGATTCTGAAGAAATTGCCGGAGTTGCAACCGAAGTTGTAGAGAGTAATTCTGATGGTGCAGAAGTTCTTTCGGTTACTGTTGGTAGCTCAGCTACTGAATGGATTCTTGATTAGGGGTGTTCCTATCATATGTGTCCTTACATAGATTGGTTTACGAATTATCAATCGATTGATGGTGGTAAAGTGCTTATGGGAAATAATGCAGCATGTAAGGTTGTTGGGATATGTGCAATCAAAATCAAAATGTATGACGGTATTGTGAGAACTTTGTTAGATGTCAGGCATATTCCAGAGTTGAAGAAAAACTTGATTTCCTTGGGTACGCTTGACTCCAACGGTTGTACCTACAAAGCCGGAGGTGGAGTTATGAGAATTTCGAAGGGTGCTCTTGTAGTGATGAAAGGATTGAAGTAGAATGGCCTTTACTTTCTTCAAGGTAGTACCATTACAGGTGCTGCAGCTGTGTCGTCCTCAGATTCAGATTTAGAAACTACCAAGTTATGGCATATGCGGCTTAGGCATATGAGTGAAAGGGGTATGGATGAGTTGACTAAACAGGGTTTGCTGTGTGGTCAGAAAACAGGAAAGCTGGACTTTTGTGATCATTGTGTCTTAGGAAAGCAGTGTAGGGTCAAGTTCAGGACAGCTGTTCATCGGACCAAAGGTACTTTGGATTACATCCACTCTGATCTTTGGGGTCCCTCTCGTGTTCTGTCTCTTGGTGGTGGTTTATACATGTTGACTTTCATTGATGACTATTCTTGGAAGGTCTGGGTGTATATCTTAAAGCACAAACATGAAGCTTTTACGCAGTTCAAGCAGTGGAAGGCTATGATTGAAAAGCAGACAGGTAAACAAATCAAGCGCTTGAGAACTGACAATGGCTTGGAATTTTGTAATAGTGCTTTTAATGAGTTATGCAAGAATGAAGGGATTGTGAGACATCGCACAGTCAGAAATACACCGCAACAGAGCGGAGTTGCAGAACGGATGAATATGACAATTCGAAAGAAGAATCGGTGCATTCTCTCTAATGCAGGGTTACCTAGGAAGTTCTTGGCGGAAGCTGTTAACACAGCTTGTAATCTGATTAACCGGTCTCCATCAACAGCTATAGAATGTAAAACTCCTGTAGAGGTATGGTCCGGATCTCCTGCTGATTACACCATCTTGCGGATATTTGGTTGTCCTGCCTATGCTCATGTGAATGATGGAAAGCTTGAACCAATAGCAAGAAAGTGCATATTTCTAGGATATGTTGATGGTGAGAAAGGATATAGGCTGTGGTGCCTAGATGGGAAATCTCTAAAATGCATTATAAGCAGAGATGTGACCTTTGATGAGTCTGCTATGTTCAAACCGAAGGAGTGCCATGATGCTGGAAAGGAAAATGATGTTGGTAAAAAGGTGGAGGATAAAAACGGTGTTAGTAAACAGGTGGAGCTTGAGAAGGAAGCTTCAGAAAACTTGCAGGATAAGGTGCAAGCAGATGTCCTAGTTCGACAGGATGTAAAGGAGATGCAAAGCTCAAATGAGGAAACTGCAGTTCCAAATTATTACATGCTTACCAGGGACAGAGAAAAGAGGCAATTAAGCAACCTCAGAGATACGGGTATGAAGATATTGTTGCCTACGCTTTTAATACAGTTGAGAGTATTGAGTCAGAGCCCGTTACATATCGGGATGCCGTCACTAGCAAAGAAACAGCGAGATAGCCTGTAGCCATGGGTGAGGAGATTGAATCTCTTCAAAAAAACCAAACTTGGGAGCTGGTAAAACCTCCGAAAGGCCAGAAGATTGTTGGTTGCAAATGGGTCTTCAAGAAAAAGGAAGGAACTCCAGGGGTGGAAGATGCTAGGTTCAAAGCACGACTGGTTGCAAAAGGCTATACTCAGAGGGAGGGTGTTGACTTCAATGAAGTGTTCTCTCCTGTGGTGAAACATAGTTCTATCCGGGTGCTACTTGCTATGGTTGTTGAATTGAATTTAGAGCTAGAGTAGCTTGATGTCAAGACAACGTTTTTACATGGCGAGTTAGATGAACAGATTTATATGCATCAACCAGAGGGGTTTGAAATTCATGGAAAGGAAGACCATGTATGTTTGCTGAAGAAATCATTGTATGGCCTGAAACAGTCTCTTAGGCAGTGGTACAAGCGTTTCGATACTTTTATGGTTGGAAACGGTTATTGCAGAAGTGCATATGACAATTGTGTCTATCACAAGAAGCACTCAAATGGCTCGTATGTCTATTTACTGTTATATGTTGATGACATGTTGATTGCTGCAAAGGATATGTCTGAGATCAACTGGTTAAAGGCTCAGTTAAATGGTGAATTTGAGATGAAAGACTTAGGTGCCGCGAAGAAAATTCTTGGAATGGGAGATACAAAGGGACCGGAAAGCGGGCAAATTGTCTTTATCACAAAAGGGGTGCCTTGAGAAGGTTCTGGAGCGCTTTAGTATGCAAAGTTCAAAACCTGTGAATACTCCATTGGCAACCCATTTCAAATTTTCCACTGCTTTGTACCACAAACTGAGGAAGAGGTGGAGCACATGTCTCGTGTTCCTTATGCTAGTGCAGTTGGGAGTATTATGTATGCCATGGTTTGCACGAGGTCAGATATTTCTCATGCGATTAGTGTAGTTAGCAGATACATGGATAACCCCGGGAAGGCTCATTGGCAGGCGGTGAAATGGATACTCCGTTACTTGAAAGGTACTACTAATATTGGGATAGTGTATGATAGAAGCAACAACACTTCTGAAAGTGTTATTGGATATGTTGATTCAGATTTTGCTGGAGATTTAAACAGAAGAAGGTCCTTGACAGGTTATGTCTTCACTTTTGCTAGTGGTGCAATTAGTTGGAAGGCAGCATTGCAATCCAAAGTTGTCTTGTCTACCACTGAAGCAGAATATATGGCAGCTACAGAAGCAATGAAGGAATCTATTTGGTTGACAGGCTTGATTGGAGATCTGGGATTGGAACAGAAGCTGACTACTGTTTTCTGTGACAGTCAGAGTGCGATCGATCTGACACACAATCCTAAGTATCATGAAAAGACCAAACACATTGATGTTAGGGCACACTTCATTCGAGATATCATCGTCGAGGGTGTTATTGCAATGATAAAGATTGCTACGGCGGAGAATCCAGCAGACATGATGACCAAGACTATTCCAGCAGTCAAGTTCAAGCATTGCTTGGACTTGATCAACATGATCAGTACCTGAGTGCCCTTAGGGGCAGGTGGAGACGGTGAGACGTGTTTTATGATGAGGATCAGCTTCAATGTTCGCCAAAGTGGAGATTTGTTAATTTATATGGCTCAATTGAATTAGCAAGTCTTGGTTAATCGGGCCCCTGGATTGCCCAAGATGTACTCTGATTAGAAGTAGGTCTATTATAGTAATTCTACTGTGTTTAGAAGTTGGGTTTGGGTGTAACAGGGTTTGGGGCTGATATTATAAATAGAGACCCAGGGTCTCTAGGATGTACACCTATCTCTGATTGCATAGTGATTTCTCCCATCTTCCCCGTGGATATAGGCCAAAAGCCGAACCACGTAAATCTGTGTTCTTCTTGTGTGTGATTGATCTCTTCTAGTAGGCCCTAAATCACAACAGATTTCTATGTTCATAGGAGAGAAGAATCATACATTCCTAGAAGAATGCTACATCCCTACCCCTCTTATAAGAAATCAAAATCCTCTCGGTCAAGAAAAATCAACTCAATTTTTATCTTTTATACGAGAAAAATGTGTTGCATTAAACAATAAAAAATTAAGCTATATTGTAACTCATACAATTTTCCTCTTTATCATAAAATTCTCTCATTGCACAAATACACCTGAATATAAGCTTTTAGCTAAATAAGGTATTTGAAACTCACCGTTTCACCCTTGGGGAATATGAGGGACTTCACACGGTCACATATATTTTCTAGGACCAAATCATCCATGTGTTGAAACAAAGGTACCTGTAATTAGAAGAATCATGATAAAATAAACTCAGCCTTCTCGACATGCATGAACCAATTTCAAATAACTTACATGGCCAGTGATGTATAAACATCACCATCATAGCTTTATCCCTCCTATTTAAGATGGGCTTCTTTATAAAAAAAATAATTCATAGACAAATTATAATTTAGATAGACTTTATAAATCTGTTTACTTGTAGTGTTTTGGCGAGGCCTTCACCAATTTTGTCTCACTTGAGGAAAATGAGTGTGTATGAGAGAGAGAGAGAGAGAGAGAGAGAGAGATGGGGGGATCAATCCGCATTTTATTTCTGCCTGTTTGGTTGTAAGTTTTTGAAGATTACGAACGGAATTCTCTTCAAAAGAGGTCCTCCAAGTAGACTTTTCAAATGCTAAAGGGCGTCTAGCATTCGAAATGCTGGATGGATTTTAAGGAATTTTGCTTACAGAAGTAGCGTTTGGAATACCTGCTTTGTGGATCATCCTGATTCAACCATAGAATTTGGAATTTCACACCTGCTTTGTGGATGATGCTGATTCAACCATAGAATTCGGAATTCCACTAAGACACTTGCAATGATGTGAGGAATTCCCGTCAAAAACACTTGCAGCCAAACAGGTTTGTCTCGCTCCTTGAACTCTTACTAATTGGGTCGGATCCAAGGCCAAGGGCAGTTAGCCCCATGCTTAGATGGGCCCACTACAAGATCCTAAGATGGAGAAATGAGTGGTTGGGATGATGTGTTATTTACCTGGCGCACAAGGTCAAGACAGAGATGATACTTGATGTCCCTCCTAAGGCCCTCAGGGAGGTGACTAACCATCTCGCACTCATCAACGCCTCGCATAGCAGCCCATCTCTGGCGCTCGTATTGTCGAACCCTTTGCCTGAAGCCCTGTGGCAAGTGCCTTCTTTTCATCCACCACTCCACATTCCTCACCTTCATATGCATTGCTTGTTTCTTGGATGTCGTTGCATGCAGGAACACCTATTTATCATGCACCATCATTCATATCAACTTCTTGGGGAGGACAAGCTAAATGGTTTTTATCATCTTATGGATTTGTCACCTATTCTTCTTTTCTTATAATGATTCATACCTTTATATTTCCAATCAGCATTGTGACTAAAAGGAGCCCGCTTGTTAGAACAATGATGTTGAAAACCATTTCCAGCCATTCAGTTGTACTCTCAAGGTTGCCAAAAGTACTGACAACAAAACACTATTGTAAGACATGTGATATGTCTCTCTATCAACACAAAAAAAAGTGATGATGCAATCAGAAAATGAACACAGGTCTTAAGGCACCCAAATACCAGAAGGACCCAAATTGAATAATCAGGTATGTGCCCAATATTTAGACTCATTTCCTTTTTGGGTCTGGGTTCTGTCAGCTAACTGGGCCTGAATGAAATTCCAAGTCTGGGTTTTGGTCCATGAGTTTCATTATAATCTGGGACCTCAAATACCCAGCTCTACAGCCATATAGAGATGGTCTTTTTTGCTGATCGCCACATCATAAGAGTTCTCATATGAACAAGTTTCATTGAACCATGTGGGGCAAAATCTAAGGGTGAAGTTCTGCCGGTAAGGGACGAGTGTGCGAGTTAGAGGGCATTGGTTTGAATTCCCAATGTAGCAAAATAAAAAATAAAAAAATGGTCCAAAAATCATCCTGATAACAAAAGCTATTACTTGGCCCAAAAGATCATACCATTAACGGTGAGTGTAACATAGGTGGGACTAGGGTTTGTTAGGATGGCACATGATTTACCCCTAATTAGTGCCTCACAAACTGCTCATTCATGCAAGGTAGTCTTAGACCCATGAGCTTAGTTTCTTGTATAACCTAGAGGTACTATGAACCATTTAACATAGAAAAGAAAGACCCATAGAGTTAGTTACTAAAAGCAAAAGAAACAGAAATGCTCACCTAAGTGTCATCAGACCCCAGAAAAGAGGGAAGAGTATCTTCTCCAAGCGGCTTGTGTTAGTTACAAGAGCAACTGTCCATTTAAATGCTCCATAGTCGAAATGATCACTGCTGCTTATACATTTGACCTTTGCTTCATTGTTGTCACACCAAGCCAACCTCCCTATATCTTTAACCATGGCTGTTCCATAGTAAACTGCCTCTTCACAACCTAATGCCCTTGCTCCACAACCCTTAGCCTCTCTGCATTGCATGCTGAGGCACTTGGAGGTCCTTTGAATTCCTAGCAAATACCAACATGCACCTGCAGCCTGTATAACAGGAAATAGATTGAGCTAACCAATTAATTTGACCATGAAAGATTTGAAAGATTGTGAAGAAAATAGGGCAGCAAAACCATGGTTTCGAGATTAGAAAACTTTAAAAGATTCTTATGCTTCTCGCACGCATTAAGTCCATAAATAAAATACAATGAAGGAATATAGTATGGCTATTTTTTTATATCAAGTTTTATAAAACAGAACTCTGGGTCCTTGGAACTCAGTGGCGCTGAGTTCTTGTTTCCTGTAACTCTGCTTAGCTTAATTGGCTATGGCAAAGAACTAAACAACTGCGATTTACGAGTGGTAACTCAGATTATTATCCACTTCTCATTCATATGCAAACCGAGCTAACTGAACTCATTTAAAATTAGTAGTCCCAAGGATAATCACATGTCTTCACATTAGGAATACCCGAGTTTCTTGGATTCTACGGTTCTTTTTCTCTTTGATATGACACATTACGAGTAAACTCAGTTAAGTGAAACCAAATTCCAAGGATCCAAACAGAGCTTTTGGAAGGAGAACTCACATGTGATGCAACAAAGTAAGCTATCAGGTTGAGCGTGATCCCCCACCAGATATTTCCAAAAACATAGGCAGAGAGTTGCATTCGACGTAAGAGACAGACAGAGTGGTAGATCTTTGGAATGTATTGGACTAGGAACATGATCAAGAACACTGTCATCACCGTAGTCGTCAATCCTCTGGCGATCAGAGTTGGAGCAACTACCCACAGAACAATCTGCAATGCATCATACCTTCAATGAAAATATTGAAAGATCAAGTAATATTTACTCTGTTCTTGAAGTTCAAAGCTCAAGCTGCAAATTCACCATCTCAATCATCTGGGCAATACACATTTAGAGGTAATAAGCCGGCTTGGGCTGGGGCAGCTCATTCCAACCCTTCCAGATTGTGTATCAGGCTTAAGATTCATGTCATCCCTTTGGCCCAAGCCTAGCCTACTTTTCTACTGGGTCAAAAACATGCCCTGGCCAAGCCCATTGGTCTAAAACGCAGGCACGCCTACAACTGATTGGCCATGTTCATTTCTTATATCATCATGACCCAACTCAGCTTATGTCTTTGTACATTTCAATTATCCAAATAAGAAACTCAACTCTTCAAACATCCAATTCTTATTCCTATTTTTTCTTGGAGGACACCATAAGGGCCCGTTTGACCCTGCGTAACTGGACTCAACTCCAAGAGGCCCAGTGTCAATTCAATGAGGAATATCAATTAAATGCTTAGGATGAAAGGTAAACCCTCCCTATTGTTTTCAATGGATGTAGCCAAATGATCAGAACACCATGTGTATGCAAAGGTCCACCAACAAGCAGTTTGAATTTGCAAATGGTGATCAAGGACACTTGAATATATGAAACAAGGTGTCATAGAGGTGGGATGAGAGCTAATAATAAGAAAAGGTTATATAGATTAGCCATTAAAAAAAAATGTCAAGAAAAATAGTTTTACAATTAAAAACATATACCAAATGAATATAAATTACTGTAAATAAGATTTTTAGAGATTCTTACTATTTTTACTATTCTCTTCCAAAATTCTTATGATGTCTCACTACATATCCATTTATTAGCTATATTATGAAAATACCCAAAATATCACTGATAGTTGTCATTGTTTCAAAGATCACCTCAAATTCAAGGCTCAAACCGCTCCTCACATGCACATAACGTGACATGTATTATCTAATAACTAAAAATAAATAAGCTGAGGGAGTTTTTTTTCATCTTATTTCCCAAATAATCTCTAGAAGCTTTTCCATTCAAAGGCATATAGAATCCTTTACATGCCCAGATCACAGGGTCCCCAATTACCACTCTTAGGCCCAAAAGAGATACACAGAATCCTACACTCTAATCTCTATTCTCTAAAAATAACCCTACTCTCTTCAACTCCACTTCATATGCAGGAAAAAAAAACACTACTCACATCAACACATCAATCTGTATAACTACAAAACATGCAGAAAAAGAAGCATTGCAACAGAGAGAAGCAATCAAAAAGATGATTCCACTTTTCAGCATCTTGCAAATACATCCAAAACACTATGGCATATGGGGAAGAAAACAAAAACATTATTGCTGTGGGCTCAAAATGTGTATCACATGCGAAAAGAAGACAGCAACAGCAGCAGCAACAAAATTAAGACCATTAGAATTGAACAATGACATCAAAGCAGTAAATTTTTTTTCCATGCCTGTGGCGCGGGGAGAAGGACGAAGAGATCGAGGATGAAACCCGTTTTGGACTTCAAGTAATGGACAGCACCCCCTCGCGAGTTCAATCTGGTATTCTCTTTGACGGCTGTATGAGCGCAGTCACGGGCTGCATACGCCATCTTGAGCTGCAACCACATGTTACATACATGCAAGGTATCAGTCATGCAGCGGAGGATGGTCACAGTGATGGCGAACCACCCGTCGATGAAGAGACACATGCATGTATCGCTTATAGAGAGCGCGTAGAAGAAGAGGGGATCGACGGCTAGACCAGCGGCAGAGACGAGGAGGAAGGCTCGGTTCCATTCTTGGATCCACTTAGACCGCGGGTCCAAGGCACCCCCCAACAGCCATCCTCCCCCCCAACCTCTTACTCTTGTGGCGCCACTGCATGTGCCATTTCCACACTTCCATGCATCTTCTCTGTGCTCTTCTTCTTCTTCTTCTTCCTCCTCCTCTTCTTCTTCTTCTTCTATTTCATCTTCTTCTTGGGATATATCTATTTGTGAGGTGTATGGGGCGTCCTGATTAGCCATGGGATAGAAAATGGAAGGTTTGAGAACTTGGGGGAGCAAATACTGGGAATAATTTAAATGAAGTGAGAACAAAAGATGGTCACAAACTCACAATATTTATTTGTAGGTATATGAGGGAGTGGGGAAGCAGAGGAGGGCAGCTGGTGGAATTACTAGAGTGTCCTTCTGTTGGGTGGTCTGTGGTCTGCATGTTTTGATGTGTGAGAGTGCCAGGTAGGGATGGGTGTGTTGAATGTAACTTCTTATCTTATTGAAAAAAGAACAAAAATAGAATTGGTTATTTAGTTTACCCCCCTGCAATTGTATACATTGGATACCAGTCCAAAGATTTTACAGCCCTTGTCTAAAATCTATATCATCTAAAAGCTCTGTTCACCTTTTCCTTTTAGCTCTCGTATATACAAATTTCACTCCAATCAAAATTGGGTATGCTGTCGAATTAATGATGTATAAAACACGTCATTTTTATTCCCATAATTTTTATTTTTTAATCTTGGTCACATGTTTTATGAAGGATCAATATAAAGGTGGTATCAATTCAGTTTCTTGAGATTTAGAGAGTAAGAGGATCCAATTGCCATATACATGTTGTCTGGTTAGATACTTACAATTGAATGTTAGTTGAATATGGCCTAATTTGAAGTGTGCGAAATTAATGGTTGGTTGGGCTAATTTGCTCAGCATGGTCATATTTCAGGATTGGTTACTTTTTATGTCTTCTTGGGACAATTGTTCTAATTGTTCATTTTGGGTCTAGAATTAAATGAAGGTGTGCGTTTTAACCATAGACAACTGTCGCAGGATCTGAATCATGTTGCCTATTCCATTTCTAGTCATTTTATTTAGTTCTTTGTCATCACCAACTTCAGTGATGGTCTGTACCAATCTTTTTGTGGTTAATTTGACACTTTAAATGGATGGAGTCCATTCTAACCACCTTTTACATTTTATTTTGGTGTTTATTTTTACATCTAAAACACCTTAAAAGCAATTTAAAAACTAAGATTTACAATTATTTTTATTTCTAATAATTGTGTCTGTTATACTGTTAAAAAAAAGCCAAAATACAGTGCAGGGTTCTTACCACACAAAGGTGGCTCACATAGATAGGTAAAATCAAGTAACAGAGTTAATGCTTTATTGAACTTTATATAGCTCAACCATTCTTTATAAAATATCAGGGCTAGACCAATCTTTTCGGGCCCAAAAGAAAGCCAAGTAAACTCCCCTATAGCCCTAGTGTGGTAGTGTAGTATCGAACCTACAACCTCCAAGTCCATGTATGTTATAATAACCCAGTTATATTAGAAGAAATTCTGAATATGGATTTAATCTAACTATATTATAATATTTTCATGCATCTTCTGTAAAGCTCAAATGGCCTATTTGTTTACAGGCATTTGAATAATTCTTGGAGCTTTTGGAGAACTTCAAATCGTGTCATCCTCAAGTGGAATTGTAAAATACTCGGCTTTCTAACATTCTAAATGCTAGATTTCTAAGAATTCTATAGGCCACCCAAAAAGTAGTATATGGAATACCAGTTTTGTAAGTTCTCACCGTTCAGACTAAGAATTTGGGATTCTCGAGAGAACAGTTTTGCATTGTTAATGTGAAATCCCAAGAAAGCAAATTCTCTTGAGAAAAACCGTAAAATAAACAGGCCCTAAATGATATATTCTTTTTTCAAATTTTACGTATTCTAAATATTTCAAATATATTTTTATTCTTTAATTATTCATGTTATCTTTTATCCAAGATTTTTAGAATCCCCTTTTGATAAAACTGCCATTAATCATTGGTTAAAGCCATTGGTGACACTGCTTAATCATGTAGATCTTTCTTAAAGTGGTTGCTATTCTTGTCATTTCAGAAGGGCGCGATAGACGGTCGAAAAAGAAAGCCCCCAAAAGGACCTGTGAAAATTCATCACAAGCAGAAGGAGAAAAATGGTACTTACAAAAAAAAAACGTTCACAACTGTTTTGCCCCGGAGAATTTCATTAATAACTGTTAGCAGACAATGATAGGGTGAGGCACGTGAGCGAGAGAAGGGAGTGATTTGAGCCTTTGTCTGTGTTCATGTAAGTTTAGAAGAGTGAGGTTCGTCGCAGCTTCGTCTCGTTTTGTTTTCTTGCAAATCAATAATACATGGCCTCTGATGGGTGTGGAGGCCCAGGAGCCACTTGTGTGCCTACCTCTCTCTTTTCACACCCCCACTTCGTCTGTTTCTGCTATTAGTACTTTGGATAGACATGACTACGGACAATTATCATACGGTGTTAAAATTGACAGTCCTAATGATTTAGGATATCCCACAATTACTTGGAGGTAAATTTTTTTTTTTTTTTTTCTTTTTTTTGTGATTGTGGGACCACCAAACCATCATCCCGGTCTGGATGACGGTTTGGCGGTCCCACAGTTAGAAAAAGAAAAAAGAAAATGGACTTTTCAAGTCTTCTTGCTCCTAATTGCGGGATATCTTAAGCAAAATCAAGCAGTTCAGCATTAAATATATATATATATATTTTTTTTTTTGACTATTCTAAAGATATTATCAGCTTTAACACCCACTGTACGAGCAATTGAATAAATGAGGAATAGTTGGAATTTTCATGGTCCTCCATGGCTCTGCTGTCCCCTCGCGGCTCTCCGTACTAATGAATGGGACAGGTGATGATGTCTTGTAATTCTAAGGTGGGAAGAGGCCAAACTTTTTTGTCAGAGTGATCAACAGATGCATAGTTACAGTTGCATGCTTGGATTGGATACAATGAGATTTGACCCATGTGAGTTGGGTCATGGTGAGACCCTTAAAAATAAGACCAACATCGACTTGAAGCACGAAACTCAACCAACCTTGGAACTGCAAAGGAAACCTCAATCACTACCACTTGATGGATGCTCTGAATGTCTGAACCCCGCACCAGTATTGACTAATGATTGGGGGAGTTTAAGAACAAAGATCACATATTATTTTTAACAACATTTTAACGTAAAAAATTGATAGATATGATTGTAAAGGCTCTTCCTAGATACCCAAGATAAGTCTCTCTCTCTCTCTCTCTCTCTCAAAGAGGAAAAGACCCAAAATATAATACTTGCCTACTGGGTAAAAGTGGAGAGCTTACCAACAAAAAGGACAAAATGAAAGGCAAAATTCTCTCCTGCACAATTCATGGTATTCCACATGGAATAATACAAACTTGGTATTTTTGTTTCAATAAAGAGAAAAATATTTTAATTAAAACAAAGCACCTATTTCTAGACATAAGAAGTTTTCTATTTCTATTAAAACACAAAACACCAACTACCAAAAAAAAAAAAAAAAGTCCTAAAAGAAATAGGATCAACTCTTCATTGCAATGGGCCATGTCCCATGTAAAAAATAATAATAATAACAATAAATGACCCAGAATTTACCTTAAGTTACAAAAGTAATGGATGGAGGTATTCAGAATAAATCATGGAAATACTTGAGCACTGTCATTCGTGTCAATTACTAGACGGATTTTTAAAGAACAAGAACCACAAGGAAGAACAACAGAGGCTAGTGTTGAATCAATTGTCCACGAATTCTTTCTTCCTTGACCCTTGAATGAGAATCCCATCTCTGTTAGCTCTACAGAATTGATGGAAAAGTAATCACCACATCTGCATTGATAAAATAGCTCCATAACATCTCCATCATCTTCCACAGTCATTTCCTCCATTTTGACATCATCTGCAATCTCAGAGTCCTGTCTCAGGGACCGTAGCTTATTATCATAAATAGCACGGGACCTGGGGTCCCCAAGTATTTCCCAAGCCTTTTGTACCTGTAAAAACCTTTCTTGTAGGTCCTGGCAGCGCCCAAACACCTCAAATCTTCCTTGCAATTTATCAGGGTGGGTATCAAGGACAGCTGCCCTGTAGCTTGCTCGGATTTCATCATGACTCGAATCTTCCTTAACGGAAAGAATGTCATAGTGGGTCTTTTGGATGGAAGTCGTTCCAGCCAAAAGCATGGAAGGAGCTTCTTCTAACGACTGCTCAAACAGAAAAGAAAGAGTGATGGGATGATTCGCTATAGTCAAGTAATTAGCAGATTTTGATTTCCCAATCAGGAATACAAGTGAATGCAGTAAAATGCAAGTCATGTCAAACATGTAACAAATTCAGGAACTGAGAAACTTGTGAAACATGGAGTGCACAAAAAACCACAGGGATGCGTCTGCCCAGCTCATTATAATTTTCAAGGTTCATCCATCATCTAGATGACCCTAACCAGTTTTGTAGATTTTGTTTATTCATGTAAATCGTATCTTAAAATGATATCAGCTGTTTTCTTTCAACATGAGATTTCATTCAATTTTTTCCAACAACAATAACAAGAAGAAAAATGTGACATGGGTTCAAAATGACCATTGGAGATGGATTGAAGAGGCCATAAAAGATTAATTGCTTCTTACAGGCGTCTCTCTCTCTCTCTCTCTCCATGAGAGTTGGGAGGAGAATTTGATGGCTAGATAAAGGACTAGAACCGTGAGGGAGTCTGAGCCTGAGGGGCACACCATATGTTTGGAGCCTGGGCTCACCTCACCCACTAAATACAAAAGGAGGATCTAGAAAGTTATTAGGGAAGAAAGAAAAAAAGAAAAAAGAAGAGGATTTAGATGGCCATTAAAAAAAAAAAAAGGGGTCTTTTAACATCTAACCATTATATCCGAAACTTTTGAGTCAAATGAAAAATCGATTAAAAATCGTCACCTCAGATGAACATCTGAAAATGTCAGATTGGATTAATTTGTATGAGGAAATTGATCCTAGATAGACAGCATAGTGCTTATGGCAGCTAAAGTCTGATTTACCTTGCATGGGCCCCATTGAGCGTCATCAAACCGGTTTATATGATACCAACATGTCAGCATAGGAGCTCACCCAAATTTAAACATGGTTACATTTTCCATGCGTAATCAATGAAACCATACATAAACGCAAAGGTGTTAGAAGAACAATATATATATATATATGGGGGGTCTTCATATGCATCCATCCCTCACCATTTTTGGTGAGGGACACCCATTTTGGGTGTGTTTCAAGTACAAGAGAAGTACAAGAGGGGTACTTTGTACCTCCCTCTTGTACTTGAAACACCCCCAAAAGGGATGTCCCTCACCAAAAATGGTGGGAGATGGATGCATATGAATATCCCCCTATATATATATATATGAGATGCTCCTATGAGAGATATCTCTCACCTTATATAAGAGATATGGGTGGGGGCCCTCACATTTAAGTTGTTGGCATTGTATATGGATGTGAGGGCCCTATACAATATCTCATTTAAGGTGAGAGATAGGAGCATCTCCCTATATATATATATATATATATATATATATATATATATATGGGGGATATTCATATGCATCCATCCCTCACCATTTGTGGTGAGGGACACCCCTTTTGGGGAAGGTTTGAAGTACAAAAGTATTTTTGTACCTCACATAAAGTACACTTTTGTACTTCAAACTTCCCCAAAAGGGGTGTCCCTCACCAAAAATGGTGAGGGATGGATGCATAGGAAGACCCCCCTATATATATATATATATATATATATATATATATATATGGGGGATTTAGTAAAAAAATCCCACTAAATAAGGTAACCACAACTGAGGACCCCAAATTTTTATAATATCGGTGGAGGATCTCCCACCCGAAACACCCGAAATCCTACTTTCATTTCCTATTATGCCCCTGACATAGTCGATGTCAACAAAACCCTAAAGAAAAAAAAACTGTGTTCACCCAAATCGACAGAAACACGAGAAAAGGAAAGGAAGAAAGAGAAGGAGAACAAATACAAGCATATCCTTCCCCATCGCCACCGATCAGCTCCGTCGCCGGGAGCCCTGTAAACTCCTGTCAGTATGTGTCCTGTAAACAAAGAATCTATCGACGTCAACAAAAAGATTCGTTGACATCGACATATCCATATGTCGACGTCCACATAAACATACTGATAGGAGTTTATTCTTTCTACAATGCATTTTGTAAAATAGAGGATTTGTTAACGTCGATGAAATATTTGTTAACATTGGCATATCCAGATGTCGACGTCCACATAAACATACTGATAGGAGTTTATTCTTTCTACAATGCATTTTGTAAAATAGAGGATTTGTTAACGTCGATGAAATATTTGTTAACATCGACATAAAAATTCGTCAACATCGACATAAACATACTGATAGGACTTTAAAGTGCATCCTGTCTTGCAGAAAATATATCAATGTCTTTGTTGACATCGACAAAAAAAAGCACGAGCAACATCCATTATGCAGACCTTTCCGTGTGTTCTAATGCACACTGTTACGAGCCCTTTCACCTCAACATACATATTTAACATTAAGAGCTCCACCCTGCTTCCTTTCCCCTCATCATCTCTTTAACTACATTCGTGCTTAGTTAGATTTGTCTGATCGGTATGTTTATCGCTCTGATTTCTATGAACATCATATTGTAAAAGAAAACTAGATTTCTGAAATCTCTTTATTCTGTGCTTTGTTGTTGATCGTCCCTGTTTCTCGATTTGGCTAAGGTTTTAATCCACTAAATGTAATTTAGGCGTTCATGCTCGCTATTGCAATATTTTGAAGCAGTTGGACATATTTCAACTTCTATAACTCTTATCAGGCGATGGAGGTGATTCCAGTTTTGCAGATCATGGTATCTTTTACACTGTGTTTGGGAAGGGGGGAGGGGAGGGGAGGGAAAATTTGAGGGGGAAGGAAAATGAAGGGGAGGGGAGGAGAGGGAAAATTGATTTTACCTCCTCTTATTTGGGAAGTTAAAAAGTAGGGGGAAGAAAAGTGAAAAAGTAGATTTTGTTTGTTTATGAGGTAAAATTAAAATTACCAATTTACCCTTATCCCTTGATTTGAATGCAGAACAAGAAACTGCAAGTTCTAGTGTAGAAATGAAAGAAGAGTCCTTTCTTGAGAGAGAACTGCTCTCCAGCACCTTTCTCTATTGTCTCCAACAAGAACCCTCCTTCTCCCTCTGGCCACTGACCCATTAGGACTCCTCTCCTTACTCCTACCATCGCCCTCGACAAGGCAACTCTCTCTCTCTCTCTCTCTGGTCAAGCCAAGCTGTACTAGAGACTAATTACGGAACAGAAGGGTCTTTGGAAGGAAATTCTACTTAGCAAATATTTCTGATGGAACGCGCTCCGAGGCGCCTGCTGGGGCGGCTACCGGGGTCGGCGGAACGTGGGAGTCCGTCGGGTCCGACCCTTTCGCGCCCTGGCGGGCCCTGAAGCGTGCATCAACATTTCTTTTGTGTGGGTGTGCCAGATTTTCTATTTTACTTGGAATTGCAAGTGGTAATCCGGAGATCAACCTTCGCAAGTAAAAAGGAAATCAACTTCTTTCAAGTTTTCCATTGCACAAATATTTAAGAAAAGAGACATTTTCTTGGTTTGCCGTGAAAGGCGATTTTGTTTGGCATTTATAGCCGATTTTGGCGTTTATAGCCGATTTACAATTCTCATCAATAATGAAAGACAAGAGTTGTGATTTTTGTCTCTTTTAGAAAAATACAAACTACAATGAAAAGCAAGAAAAGGAAGATCTAACTTTTCAGGAGATTGTGGGGGACTCGTTCAGATTGACGGTCGCAAGCCATGTATGGGCTTCGCCATCATCCATGCAGATGAGAACAGAAGATGCTCTTGATTCGCTTGGCTTGGCTATAACCTCAGGTTTTTAGGGGACAAAGACCAAGGGAAGGTCTTATGTCCAATAAAAAGCTAAGTAGACGGGCTGAAAAGCCATGTCTAAGCCATTGGAGGTAGCGGGAGAAGGCAAGGACCTTGGGGGGGGTGCCCCCCAAGGGACTCTCGTCACCTTGTAGTGGTGGCCGGTGCAGAACTTCAGCAGAGTTTTCTCTCTTTTTTCTTTCTCTGGATTCTTTCTGATCCCTTTTTTTTTTGATCTTCTGATTTTCTCCTCTTTTTTCCGATCTTTTTTCGATCTCCATTTCAATGGAATGCTCTCCTATTTATAGGCTTTTGGTAGCCATTTAGGAGGGTTTATGAGCCTTAATGGCTTTAATGGGAGGAGTTACAAGATTTATTTCTTGATTTTGTAACTCCTTTTTCCTTGAATCTGATTGGCCGATGGAGATTAAGGGCTTTTAATCACCTTAATTACCATAATGGGAGGAGTTTCATGGTTTAAATGCCATGAATCAATTGACTTGTAACTCCCAAATGCTTGCTTCTGATTGGGCCGTCCAAAGAAATGAATTAATGACTGCAATAAAGCTAGTCAATTAACCACATTAATTGGTCGCCGAGCAGTCGAAGAGTCGCGGGCCATGCCGTGTCTTCTGGAATTCTTCTGGCGACGATCATCGATGGATCTACATGCTGATCGACATCGGATGAACATGTAACTTCAGACATTGATAGCTAAGAGCGGGCCGGTGACATCTGTCTTGTCGATTTCACGATCGGTCGGACAGAAAGTGCACTTTCTTGGTCAGCCGGTTGGCGATCTTGGAGCGATCACTGATGATTTTATGCTTTTGGAGGTTGACCCGTGATTTTGACGGATGTCGTCGGATATGAGTCAATTTCAAGCACTAAAAATCACATTTTCAGGAAACCACAGGGGCCAAAGTGCGCGAAACGCGAAAAAAGACGGAAAAAACGGGTCACCGGCGGAAAATCCGGTGACCCGGACCTCCATGGTCGCCGGCGACCATGGACCGGCGACCATGGCCCATGGTCGCAGGGGCCTGCGACCATGGGCCATGGTCGCAGGGGTCTGCGACCCTGGGGGATTTTTCCCCTTCGGAGCCCGTTTTGCGGTCGTTTTGAGGTCTTTTTCGTCGCCGTTTTCTTCTGTATTTTTCTTGACATTTCTTCTCATTTATTGGCTTGATTTCCCTGTAGAAAACTTGATGAGAATCCTTGCATTTTTAGAGTGCAAAGTTTCTAATTTTCCGGGAAAGCCGAAGACTTTGTCGCGTAGAGCTGCTGATTTTCCGCCAGAAGTCGAAACTTGGTCAAACGATGTCGGAATGACCTGAAATTTGAGGTGAAGCCTCCTGAGCAATAAATAAGACCAACCATAGGCTTTTGTTTGAGTTTTGAAGCCGTTTGGGGTCCCGTCGATGCTTCACTTGATTTTGCTGCGGGGAAAATGCCGAGCTTTGATGTGCGGTCAAACGATGTCCGATTGACCTGAAATTTGACGGGGAGCCTATTGGAGTCATTTTGAGACGTTCCATGGGCTCCGTTTTGGATGTCATGGTCCCGGGTTGCTCTGCCGCCGGTAGGCTTGATTTTCTCTCGGAGCATCGAAACCTGGTCAAACGTTTTCGGAATGACCTGAAATTTGACGTGCAGCCTTTTGGAAGCATGTTGAAGCCACTCATGCACTTGGTTTGATGAGCGAAGGCTCCGGTGGTTTCCGCCGCCGGGAGGCTTGATTTTGCTGCTCGAGCATTGATGGAGGGTCAAACGTTGTCGGTTTGACTTGAAATTTGGCATGGAGCCCTTTTGAGACATGCTGGAGTCATCTGTAGGCTCTGATCGAAGTTTTGACGTCTCCGATGATGTCGCCGCCGGGAGCGCCATTTTAGCTGTCGGAGAAGCGAAGTTAGGCCAAATGATTCTGAAATGGCCCGAAACTTCATATGTACTCTTCTCTTGGCTATCTTGAAGGATCTTGCAGTTTTTGTTTGATTCTGACAAGATTTGATTTTTTGAGAAGTTGCATTGCCTATTTATGGCAGGTTGCGACTTCATGCAGCTTTCTTGATGTTGAAGAGGCAAAGTGACATTTTTGGTGTCAACAATTTCCCTTCGATGAATCAGAAAGATATTGCGAATGGAGCTGGTCTCCGATTTTAAAGAATAGAGCCAGAAGCAGAATGGATTACCGAGGCGGGAACAAATTCGTGAAATTGCAAACCGCCTCGGAAGAGAACAGCATGACTGGCAGAGCTTATAACACAGAACTGGAGGAGAAGAATTTCTTAATGCTAGCACAGAATGAAGCAAAGAAAAAAAAAGTATCTCCTCCTCCTCTCTGCACGGCACCCAAACCACTGTAGCATGTTCTTTTCTTGCAGAGAGTGGAGTGACTAGAGAGACAGAACGATTACATTCTATTTTGTTTGAAGGGCATTTCAGTCATGTGGTCTACACTCCCCTCTTTCCCCTCATTTTCCCATCAGTTTTGAGGGGAAAAAAAGCAGTGGGGCCCACACGTTTTTTTCCCCCCATTTTCCCTCCCTCATTCTCCCTCCCCACTTCCCAAACAGACTTCATTTTCATTTCCCTCCCCCCCCCCCCCCAACACTTTCCCCTCCTTTTTTTCCTTCCCCCCTCTTTCCCCCCTTCCCAAACAAACTGTTAGAGTCAACGAGACTTCTTTCTCAAGATCCGTTGCATTTTGGCATTCTTGTTGATGATTTCGTCAGATGCATTGATTTTTTAATGATTTTTCATCAGATTTGCTATGTATGGATGTAAAGGAAAGTAGTTTGGTGTGAAGATCGAGGAAAAGCTTGTGATGTATGAAGCTGGTAGAGATATAGGTATGGATTAAGCGAGAGAGAGGCTTGGGGCAATGGAACTATGTCATCTGACCTTTGCCATGTTGGGTGCGCTCGCATGGCAAGTCAAAAGCCTAATAAAATTCTCATTTTTTGGTTCTCGGGGGAGATCGCACAGGCACTTTAGCCTGGGTTCTCCCCCGCCTCCTCTCTCTCTCTCTCTCTCTCTCTCTCTCTCTATATATATATATATATATGCATTTGATTAGCAATATCTGCAACTCAACATCATGTTTGTGAAACTGAGCAGAAGAAAACAACAATGGAAATCTCTCACTATAAATGTACTTACCAATGCGCTTTAAGTTTTTTTCTCTAGGATTTTGTTGACATCAACGAACTCAGAGGCACAATAGGAAATGAAAGTAGGATTTTGTGCGGGAGGTCCTCCACCAATATTATAAAAATTTTGGGTCCTCAGTTGTGGTTACCCTATTTAGTGGGATTTTTTTGGTAAATCCCCCTATATATATAAAGAGATCCTCCACTTAGATTATAAAAATTAGGGTCCTCAGTTGTGGTTACCTTATTTAGTGGGATTTTTTTGGTAAATCCTCCTATATATATAATGTTCTCATGGGATAGACCAACACACTCATGGTTAACTTGTGTAGGCACCTTAGCATCACACGCATACTCAATGATTGGTCCCTTGTCCTCAACTTAGTAGTCCAACCTAGAGAGAGAGAGAGAGAAGGGGAGGGATAGGTCGGGTTTGGCTTGCTCTCATAATGTTCTCTGGATGTGAACCAGAATTCCTATTGGGACCCATGCCCGTATCCAAAATTTAAATTAAAGTCCTAAACCCAAAAGGGTCTTGAATCTAGCCTGAATCACAAACTCAAATGCATGTTTACTTAATATAATACTCTTGATAACTTAATATACATATACAATTATATAACATATGGTCATGGAGATACCATGATCAATCCTACTAAGGAAGATGATGCCCCCCTAAAAGGGTCTTGAATCTAGCCTGGATCACAAACTCAAATGCATGTTTACTAATATAATACTCTTGATAACTTAATATACATATACAATTGTAGAACATATGGTCATGGAGATACCATGATCAATACTACTGAGGAAGATGATGGCCCAGTAGAACTTGTATCACCAAACAGAAGGACCCTGTTACCACAAGGTTGCAACTTGCAAATCGGAGCACGATTCTCAAACCCACAACCAACACATAAAACCTACACAATCATGCCCCTATTTTAAGAAAAACGCCACGTTTGTTGTACTTTCTCTTCTTTTTTAATGGTAACAATGCTATATTTTAGCAGACAACAAGGAAAAAAAAAAGAAGCAAAAGAATACAAAAAACCGCAACTTCAATACAAGCTAACATATTTCAACCTAAAACGCATTACGCACCTCCAATACTATAGAGAACAGTAAAAAGCCCCCTTCTCCTTGACCTTGCTAGGTTGATTATAACTAATCAAAACCATGGAGGTTGGTCAGGCTTCTATACATATCAACAAGATAGTTACGTAGTTATGCAGATACGCAGTAGTGCGCTTACAGCCAACAATCCTCTCCGTCGCGCAGACAAGCTAACACTACATTTTTTTAGTAAAAAAATAAACATAGTACAATTTTACTATTTGATTGGAAGATGCTTCAATATATCAATATAATGCATTGTTCAGTTATTCTCCTGCCTTCCTCAATTCCATATCTTCCCTCTCTCCACCAGTAACATCTTAAATTTCACCATCCCCAAAAACCAGAACAAGTTCAAATCTTTCATCATTTACATCCCCTCTCCATGGAAATACAGTCGAATTCACCAATCTAAAAAACCTAATGTCACATCAATTGATTCTATGATTTCCCTGAGTCTCTGAAGCCGTTATCTGCGTGGTGCAGGATAAGAAAAACCCCCTTTGGAGCAAAACCCTGAAGACGAAAAGAGAGGAAGACAGCGCAGGATAAGGAAAATCCACTTCCAAGCAAAAACCCAAGAGAGAGATGGGGTTTAGGGTTTAGGGTTTGGGTTACTTCAAAATTCCCTCCACTTAAAACCCTAAATCAAACATCCAAAGGAAACCCTGATCCAACCCTAACCAAACCAAAACAAACCTTCTGATCTTACCCCCCAAATCATATACCAACTAGAACCCTATTCAAAGACTCTAATCACACTTCCAATCAAAACCCAAACCAAAATCTAAATCAAAATCCAAAACAAGTATACAATATTAACAGATACCCATCCAACTCTAATCAAACCCAAATACACATAGGAATCCATACCAGAACAAGAAAGAAAAATCAGATTAGAAAGATATGGAGACAACAACAAAAATTAACCTAAAAAAAACTCACCTTGGTGAATAATCGTCGTCTTCTTCTTTCTTCTTCCTCTGAGTAGAGGGAGAGAGAGAGGGAGAGAGAGAGATTTGAAAGGGTATGAGTTTGATTTGAAAGGGTATGAGTTTGTTTGGGGCTGGGCTTTAGTAACCCAATGGGTTGAGCCCTGACACCATAATCCGACCTGTTTTTCAAACAGATCAAGTTCTATGACCCAAGTCCAGGCCAAACCCATATATGTTGTAGAATGGGTTGGATGGATCAGGTCAAGGTTTGCAACACCCACATAGACAAATGCATTAGATGGATTAGGTTAGGTAGTGAGCATCTGTGTTAATCAACTCCATTTTTAATGTAGAAGAAGACTTGTAGTATTGATGATTTGATTATAAGGATTAAGAATGCTCATGAGCCTGGCCAGCCTGAGCCTGACCCAAAGCTGGCTCGTATGGATTGGGTTTTGCCTCCAATTTTTAGGCCCTGGGTTTTACCTGGCCTAATTTTCTATTCCAACTATTAAACAGTCAAAAGCCTGGACCAATATTTTCTAGAAGGTCCATCTTGGGTTATAACTTATCTAAGACAAAGGATGTAGATGGTGGTCCTCATGGGCTAGACCTGAACCTTGCCCAAAACGCTTTGGGCTAGGTTTTACGCTTTGGAACTCGAGTCGGGCCTCGGTATAAATTTTGGGATTTGGACTATGCTCGGATTAAGTAATGGAAAGCCCAAAGCTAGGCCGCGATGAGCCCAAACAAGACAAATGGCAGGTAGGATAAATGATTTTTTCTTCTGGCATGTAGGATAATATGTTTTTCTTTGTTTTACTGTGATTTATATACTTGTATTTGAATTTAAGATTGTTTTATATTTGACTTTAACAGCTCTATTTCGTTTCTTTATTGTTAGTACTAATCAGGCTTAATTGAGTTGGGGCACAATTTACTGAATGGGTGGGCTTGGGCTTGGGCTGGGCACTTTCGGTCTGTGTCGGGGTTGGGCCAGACATGGGGCCATGTTCTAAAGTCGAGTTGGACCTGGTTCTGCCTCAACCTGGTCTGACCTGGCCCATGAACATCAAGATCAGGTGGTTATCAGGTGGATACTTTCATAAATTGGACAAGCATGGCCCCCACATCGGGCTGTATGGTGACAATATATCTTTGTCCGATAAACTCTACCAAAAGATAATTAAAGAAATGAGGGGTGCAAAATACAAGATAGCCATGTAGATGGGGCTTGACTTTCCTAAGATTTGAATTGCTACCGGACAATGTCACTCATCTTCTATTGTCTTGATACAATGTTCATTAATCGGAAAGTTATTGAATGATCTTTTTTCGAAATAAACCTTTGCCAAGCATTGGTGCGCATGAAAAGGTGAGCACTATGTGCCCAAATATCTAGTGGGACCCACCTTATAATCCATCCAAGCAGACCATAAAACAACGCTCATGATAAGGTGAGCACACTTTCTCATGAGGCCTACCTGGGATGAGATTGGGGGATTGAATGATTTCTATGTGCATTTTCAATAAGCTTAGGGTGTGTTTGGCATTATATTATTCAGATGTTACCATGTTTCCACAAGACAAGTTATGAAAAACATATTTAGTATGGATAAATCACTGTTGCGAGTTTTGATCTTATAGGAAGAGGTCTCAAAATCTTAACCCACTAGTAGCATATGAAAGTCGGAACAAAAAGACTTCGTTTTTTTTTTTTAAAGGTAATTTGCTGGCACAGTTATTTCTTACTTATATTTTCTTACCTTTAAAAGAATTATATATATAAAGAGAATGACTTTTCTTGGGAGAGCGACACGTGGCGCAACCTCAAGCTTTTTACCACTCTTATTCAGGAATTGCCCTTTTAATCTTCCCCAAAATCTCTCAATTAAAATCTCCTCTAATTTATCCTCTAAATTTTTTTCCTACAAATAACCTCAAGCTTTTTACAACTCTTATTCCGGAATTGCCCTTTTAATCTTCCCTAAAATCTCTCAATTAAAATCTCCTCTAATTCATCTGTTAAAATTTTTTCCTACAAATATTGCAATGAATTAATTTTGTATTAAAAAGGATTGTATTTCTAATTTTGTCAACATCTCCACTACTACACCAATCGACTCTTTTATGCAAATGTTTATAAACAACTAATTAGGCGACCCGTATCCGATCAAGATTGTTTTGATCATAACGTCCATGCCGAGCCCGGCCCTATAATAACATATATTAAATAATAATAATATATAGATATATATAATAAGCATGAAATAAATATTGGGTGTGTGAGCCAAGGCAAAGGGAGATATGGGTTTGCCCGTTTGCAATCTCAAAACGTCATTTACCCCATCACTTCCTACTAATGATAAATAAAAAAAAAAAAAAAAAGAAAAAAACTCATGTAAAATAGGATGTGAATCGAGTTCCACCATAATCCAAGACCTCTTTCCTAGGGAATTAGGATTGCATTTTACCAATTTTCATTGCAAAATAGAATGTAGCATTCATATGCTTGGGTCATGAATCATAAGAATTCATGATTTTTTTTCGATGAGACCAAGTAGAAATTGCAGTATTCTTTTCAAATAAAATGCCCACTCCTTGTGGGTTATTTCTTTTTTTCTTTTTTTAATAAAAGGATAACCACTTCATGTTGGCCTGGCTTGGATGTTTGGTTACTAAAAAGGGGATTGAGGAATGGGTCAATCTGAATATACATCAATCAATGTGACAATTTTTTTTTCTTTGTTCTTCATTAGTGAGATTTTCACTTTTTTTCAAATGAGTCCTATCTGGTAACTATCCTTTTGAATTTGATTATTAATTATCCTTTGAGTGTTTTTCTTGATTCACTTTTTTTCAAATAGTCCTATCTGCCAACTATGTTTTAGTTTTAAATGAAATTAGTTTAAATGGAAATTATTTCTCTCATCGATATTTACTTTCAATTTTAAGTGGGGTTTTCTTTGAATGAATTAAAGGCTCGCATTGGACGCGGGCCCTAAAACGCTAGTATTATTTAAAGACTCTAAATCCTTGTACTTATCCTAAAGATAGACCCTATATTCACAATCTAAAAGAAGGTTGCCCTACTTTAAAATTCTTAATATATGGATTACATGGCCACAATAACAAAAGGTGTGCCCATTTTATAATTTCTATAATGGTGAGATCACATTATAAGCCCTTTGAATGTGGGCCCTATCTTCTAATTTCCAAAGCCGGGCATCACGTTGTAATTTCTAATGGTAGGTTTTATGTCCACAATCAAATAAAAGCTATCCCACTTTATATTTATTAAAGGCGGGTCATATGGTCACGATAAAAAAAAGTGGGTCCACATTATAAATCCTATAAATGTGGCCGAGTGTTCGGATTTCTAAAGGTGGGTATCACATTGTAATTTTTAAATATGGGTCCTATGTTCACAATTAACAAAAGAGATGGCCCGACATTATAATTTCTATAAAAGGTGGTCCCACATTGTAAATCATACATGTTTTGCCCTCGTATTCTAATTTCTAAAAGTGAGTACCACATTGTAATTTCTAAAGGTGGGTCCCATGTCAACAATAACAAAAAATGTGGCTCCACTTTATCATTCATAAATGTGGGTCATATGGTCACGATCATAAAAAGTAGACCCATATTGTAAATCCTATGAACATGGCCCCGAATTCTAATTTCTAAAGGTAGTAATTTCTAAAAGTGAGTCCTATATTTATATTTGCAAAAAGGTAGTTCCACATTATAATTCCTATAAAGGAGGGCCCATAGTGTAAATCATATGAATATGGGTTTCATGTTCTAATTTTTAAAGGTGGGTATTACATTGTGATTTTTATAGGTGGGTCCCATGTACGATAATTATAGAGTGCCGCAAACAATTAAAGGTGGGTCCCATGTTGTAATTTTTATGTCCGCTCCTTGGAGCAAAATATTTATAATGTTATCAAACAAGTTCCGTGCCACATATTTTCAATAGAGTAATTTAATATAATATTGTCAAACAAGTTTTTCAAAGTAGAATCTAGGCACAACCAAGTCTCAACACAAGCTGATCGAAGAACAAAATTGGGAACAATACGAGACCGATGCCAAACGGGCCCTTAATTTCTATTACAAACATTCATTTAATGAACTTTGATGTAACAACTTCTGATCAGGTATCTTGAACCTGGTAGGGGAAGAGGGCCCGACAGATTATCTTGATTAGGTTTTTAAATACTGTAAATCTGCATAGAGAATGGTATGGTGAGATGGTGTGGTATATGAGCTAACTTTTTAGGGCCTACCTGAATTTTTGTCAACCATGAAGGGCAACAGGGATTGAAATATCATGATGGGAATTACTCGGTGTGCTCAAAAAATCAACCACATCCAATTTGGACCATTCAGATGAAAGGGCTGATTTTCTAATTTTCTATTCCCAACCATGAAGGGCAAGAGGGATTGAAAAATCATGATGGAAATTGGGTGTGTTCAAATAATCAACCCCATCCAACTTGGACTCAAATAATCAACCCCATCCAACTTGGACCGTTCAGATGAAAGGGCTGATTTTCTGCACACACTTAGTTCCCATCATGATCTTTCAATTCCTCCGACCCTTCATGGTTGGCACAAATCCAGATGTACAATAAAAAATTAGATCATATATCGCACCATCTCGCTAGACCGTTTCTCAATATTTGTATTAACAAGGTTGGATATGTTTTAATAGAGATGAGTTTATGTCATATATTAGGATTAGATATTCATATTATGATGCGATTAGAATTAGATTAGATTGTAGACTAGATTTATGAGTGGTATTAGATCAAGGAACGCATCCGATCTTGATGAAGAAATTGGCCAGGTGATTTCCCTTCTTCCTCTTCCCCTGTCTCCCATCCAAATTTTCTTCTTTCTCATGCAAAAATCCCCTCAGTCTAGCAGGTCTATGTGTTGGCATGTGACCCACACAAGATGGTCACTAAAAGAGCCTTATAAAAGCTCATTGATTTAGTCTTTCTAGGTCCCAACAGGCAACATGCTAGTTGTCCATAGCCCGGACAAAGCCCGGATAACCCCTCAGACCACTGGCCTCAAGGCCTTAAACCCAGTGTAGACAGCTATAGACTGGATCATCCCCCATTCAACCCAGTAATTGCAGGGCAATTTAATCATTTGGATCAGATGTGATCAATGCTCGATACTAACTCCTAAATCTAATTTAATCTAATTCTAATCACATCATAACACTAACTTTTCGATCTAACCTAAATAATCATCATCAAATTATTACATAAATCTAATCTAATTTTAATCTAGTACAAGCTCATCTTATCCTAATATATACAACTTTTTTTTAGCAGTATCCTGTGAAACTGCAATTTATCTGGGGTTCAACCTGTGACTCTGATAATGGTTAATTTTCTAATTATTTAAACAAAATATGTATATTTTCATCTACATATCTATTCAACTCAATGCATACAAACATGCACATTTGACAATGACTTCTTATGTATTCCGATTTATTACGAACAAATATACTCATTCGACCATGAGTTCCTATGTATTCCAATTTCAAGCAAAATAAGGATCATTTACCTTTCAAAAAATGTGTACATATCGCTCGTTTGGATCAGTTACTTTCCATTTATTCCAGTTTCGTATGAACAAATAGGTCATTTGACACATCATATGCATTCTAATTCCAAGGAAACAAACAGGTTCATTTAACAAAGAAGTTCCATGTATTCCAAATGTCATTCAAACAAAATGCCCATTTCAAAATGAATCCCTATGGATTTCAACCCATTTGACAATGACCTCCTGTGTATCCCAATTTCATGCGTAATTAACAATGACTTCCTATGTACTCCAGATTTTCACAAACAACCAGCCCATTTGACAACTTTCTATGTATTCTAATAATTATGCTGACTTTATTATTTTACGTAATAAATATTTTCTACTCTACCACCGGCCAAGCCAGCTAAAAGAAAAAAAAAATCTGCCATTTTGCTTATTGCATTGCCATTCCTAAGCCTAGATTAAAGAGAAGGGTTAATGTCTTGTTGAAACTTTATAACTGATGGCAGTGTCCGAAAAAAATCAAAAATCTGATTTTCTCTCTTAAGGGCTTCGGATCTATGGGCAGTGGAATCGAGTGTCCCTCGGGCTCAGGGCTAAAGGCTCCTAGGCTAGGCTTTGCAGAAGATACCCTGAGGTATCAAGAAAAAAAAGGGCAAAGGTAGTGCAAGCCATTAGAGAATTTTAGCCTGGCTTGCATATATATGTTGGGCATAGGTAAGGCATATGTTTTTTTTTTTTTTTTAAAACCCAGCCCGAGGGGCGGGGGGGGCGGCGCTGAGACCCACGAGAGAGCCCCCACACACACGGAAGACAGCCAAATAGGAAGAAAGGCCACACAAGTGGGAAAAGGTCCACCCTGTGACAATCCTACTCCAACAAAGGTGGACGGAAAAGCCTCACCTAATAGTGTATGGATTCCATTATTTTCTACAGATAATGGATTCTGCTATTTTCTCCACACACATATTTTCTAACATCTAAATGACAAAAAGAATTGCAATTTTCCATGATTCATTGAATCAGATTGTGAACAGAAGCATCAAAACTTTCAAAATCTGAAACAGATGATTGTTTAGCCTACTCCTTTTCTTTCCTCGATTCTGTCTTCGCATAGCTATTATGGAGCAGTGGTTGGCTCACTGGGACTCAGGACTTCTGGGTGACCATTACCTTTTAAAAATCTGCTACTTTCAAGATACAGTCTCTAAGAGATTCATAAATATAACAGGGAAATCAAATTTGCCCACAGTAGGCCTAAAAACAGGGTTGATATTGCCCCCCATGCGTCCCGGCTAACCCTTGACGCCAATAGCAGCTTGGCCCTTGGGACTTCATAGGACACCCTCTTTTCCCCTAGAATGGATCACTAGATAAGGCATGGTACTTCCAACATGCGGACCAAGGATAAATCCCTGGTTCGCACCGTGAGACCAAGTGGCTTCACTTCTAGGCTATCAGTGGCGCTTGGCCCTAAGACGATCTTTTGTGACCATTTCTCAACTCAAACCTCAGAAAATCTATTTGATTTGAACAATTAATACACACAAAATATATACTTCAACAAGAACTCTCACTGATTAGCAGCATGATAACAACAGCCTTGCAGCGTCCATCAATGATTTAGTTTTCTTTCTTCTTCCTCTACTGGCTGCCTTCCCTCAGCCCGAACAATTCACATTTGAGTTTGCATTTCATAATTAGAGATGAGACTTGATTCAAAAAATTGATAGGGTAGAATAAATATTCTGAGTCACTTTCCACTCCTTTAATTCAAAGTTAGGTTAATTAGACCTTGAAGAAACTTGACCCAGATTTTGTTTTAGCAAGGTTGGACCATAAAGTTCGGCTCTAGCCCGACCCTTGTTGCAACGCAATACAATTAATCAAGAGTAACTTTGAAGATCAAGACATTCAATGGTGTAGTAGAGTTGTTACGAGAGGATAATCTTATTTGTGATGTATCTCAATGTGTTTAATTACATAAGAGGAGCCTCCTTTTCATAGGCAAGTAATCTATTTTGATAAGTACAAGTAGACCTACTTAGCTAATAAAACTATCCTGCTCCACCTAAAACAAATCAACTCTAATAAAATCATCAGTCAACGATGACTCTAACAAGGCTGTGGAAGTAGTTTGAGTGGAATGAAATAGGATAAAGATATGGATCTAACAGAAACTTGGGTTCTGAGGGTACCAACCATTTCTAGTGCTTCCAAGGACTTGGTTGGGTTGTTCGGGTATGGCTTGTGAAAGGATAGGTTGAACCATGCTTGAAAAAGATATGGATTGGTTTCAACCCAAGAAACCATTATCACAAGCAGACCATACATACAATCATACCAAAATGGGGTGTCTACAGTCTGATCAGAAAACACGAACTATCAACATATACTAATTTGTAAATGCACCCTAAAAAATGGCTCTTATAGAGCATCCAACTCCATATCTGACTCTTCATTTACAGGAAAACATAGTAGCTTATGCGCAGATAGATCCAATTCACCAGTGGTAGAATCATACTCACCCGTATGATGCTCCGACTCCTCTCCTCTATTTGAATCAGAAAAAACTGGCGGTAAAGGAGGTGGAAGAGTGACAGAATCTTTGTTGAGCAAGAGAACAACAGAAGACATGGTGGGCCTATCCGTGACCTTCTCTTGAACACACAACAACCCAATGTGGATGCATCTGATCACTTCTTCCATACAGCATCTTTCACTCAATGTGGCATCTATCAACTCCATAACTGTTCCATCATTCCAGTGACTCCATGCCTGCAACAATGCATCAATGATCATTACTTGAATTTTAGGGAATTCGATCAGCAGGTGGCTACCATGCGTTTGGTCATCGAAGTGTAAATGGTAAATGACCCATTAGCACAAAGTATCACACTGATTATTTCAAAAAAAAAAAAAAAAAAAGAAAATAACAAAAAATCCAATAGACTATTTGTTGACTTTAGCATAAGGTTAAAATGAAGAGCAGTTTTCATCCAACAATCAAAGTCCTTCATGTGGACCATTAAGATAAGCCTATGATCGATTGCAAGTGGGTTCGTCAGCGCTGGTCCAACATAAATTCAGTCAGCTTTAGGCTGCATCAGGGTTGGACCAAGAACAGAATGGCATGGTGCCAACCTCTGCGTAAAAGGCTAATAGATGGCCAAACATGGCCCAGCATATCTAACATAACTGAGCCCTATATATTGCCGAAGGATTGGGCTCAGGAATGACAAGCCCATTGGTTGAATCTGGATCTAGATATTAGACAAAATAAATTAGATGGGACCTTATAAGCTCTAAGCTTATCCACATCCTTCAAGCATGAGTGACTTCTGTAAGCCATTAATCATGCAGCACTACCCGATTACAAGGAGTATAATTTAGAGTAGTCCCAAAAGAGAGAGAGAGAGAGAGAGAGAGAGAGAGAGAGAGAGAGAGGCATACATAGCTTGGAAGGTCCTCTGCTAGAGCTGACCGATAGAAACCAAAGTTCTTCAGGCCAGTCACAATCTCTAGAACTAAAACACCGAAGCTAAAGACATCGGACTTAGTTGAGAATTTCCCGTGCATGGCATACTCTGGGGACATGTACCCACTGCATCCATAAAAAAATCAAATCAACTTTAATCAAAACAGTAATAGGCAATTTGTTTTAAGAAAAAAAAAAACAGAGACAATTTTCAAAATTTAGATCCATAATGTAGTGTAAAATCACACATCTATATTGATACATTTCTTGCCTTAGTATATAAGATCCATAGAATGAAACCACATTCTCAGGATCAAACACAATTCATAATAAACGATAGCCTAGAATATCACTCTGAGTGAAGTGATATTCACCTTTAGATTCAATAACAAAAAATACAACCCATATTTGCAGTTATAACATAACGTTTAATGATTTTCACACTAGCATAAAAAATAGTACTTTGAAAGGGATTGAATGTTTCGAAGCTTACTAAGTCCCTGCGATGCAACTGGTATTGCCTTGTGTTTGGCCTACTTCAAAAAGCCTTGCGGTTCCAAAATCTGAAATTTTGGGCTTCATTTCTCCATCTAACAAGATATTGCTAGCTTTGAGATCCCGATGAATGATCTTGAGCCTAGAATCTTCATGAAGATAAAGTAGTCCTCTAGCGATCCCTCCAATGATTTTATAACGATTTTCCCAACTCAAACATGCACGTTTGGTTGGATCTACAGGCGCACCAAACAGGAAAAATTCTTTAGTGTGCAGGCAAGTTTCATAATTGCATCATAACATTGAAAAAAAAAGTGTCAAAAATCTGTCTGTGATCCTACAATTCACACCAGTATTTAACTGCAAGAAAAAAAAAATCATTATCTAAAAACCAATTTAAGCATGCACATTCCAAACAGGAATGTATGAGCTAGCGACAAGAAAACAAAGGTAAAACAAATGGATAATAGCAAGTACAGCAATCTGGAGACTCCAGAGTTGGTAGTCTGTGGTGCCTACAAGCATTTTTCGAAAGATCAAATTGCTGCTGCTAAAGTCCTATCACTTCGTACTGACGCAAGGCTATGTACCATCATTTTCCCCTACATGGAAAAGGGGAGAAATCCTCCTTTACATGCCTCCTACGAAACATAAAGCATGTATGATGTATTAATAGAAATCACATATAGAGAAAGATGTGGAACATACTAAATAGAAACTTCTCAAGGCTTTCATTTGGAACATATTCAAAGATGAGTATCTGCTCTTCCCCCTCTAAGCAACAACCCAAGAGCCTAACAAGGTTTTTATGTTGAAGTTTTGCTACTAATACAACCTCATTCTTGAATTCGTCTAAACCTTGCCTAGAGCTCCTGAAAAGCCTCTTCACTGCAATTTCTTGACCATCTGAAAACTTACCCTGGAGAGAGAGAGAGAGAGAGAGAGAGAGAGAGAGAGAGAGAGAGAGAGAGAGAGAGAGAGAGAGAGCATAAGTAATTTTCTTTCATATTTATGAACATCATCCTCTTGACTTTTCTTGTTTTCTTTTATAATGACAGATATTAAATTATGAATGATGTAAAATAGTTTTGCAAAGACTATCACAAAGGAAATATGCATCCCCTAGTGGCAGACATCAGAAATCTTCTTCTGTGGAACAAATGCATATGGGTCATCTGGATTTTAGTTGATAGATCTTTCTCCAATAGCAGTGGACCGGTTAATTTCAATTGACCAGTTTTTAGCTATAAATGGCTTGTGAATAAATAGTCAAAACCTAAATCAAGCAATCAAGCATCTACTTAACAAGTAGAACAATACAATCTGAATATCAGATGGTTAAGGCCATCCAACCAATGTTATTTCTAGTTCTAGTTCTGCCTATACAGGGTACTGTAAAATGAGTTGTAAAGATCATCATGCACGATCCAATACTGGTATGGACCATGGATACTTGTAGAATAGTTGTATAACATGTGCTGATTGAGTCGTGTTGCACTAGGTTCCTTGTATTTGATCTTCTAACGGGTTCAACAATAGTTTTCAAACTGAGAAACAGATATAGAAAATTATGCAAGAAAACACTGTGTGAAACACTTCATTTGGAAATGTTGCATCTTTATGTTAATGAGCAAACAAACTATGAAAAATGTATGTACTTTTAAGTGGCAGTAGACTGTACTTTTGCTATAAGAAATGTTAGAAGTAATGCTAGAAACAGAGCTTGCTATGAAAAACTAGACAAAATTAATAGCTGTCACATTTAGGACAAATACTTCATCTAATAAAGAAGGTAATGGCATGGGTGAAGTATCTCAAGAAAAAACCATAAATTAAATCATAATAATACATTATAATTGGAACGCCTATGTCATATACATCTGCATTCATTCAAGTATAAACATGTCTGCGCTTCATAGATGTACGCAGTTTAATTACATATATGCACCATGCACCCTAGAAATGATCTAGTAAAATAGAGTACCTTGTAAACAGCACCAAATCCACCTTGTCCAAGCTTATTTGCATCAGAAAAGTTGTTTGTAGCAGCTATGATTGTACCCAAGTCAAATTGTAAGGACTCGATATCTCCAATTTGATGCTTACCTGCATAGTGGCATAACATTAAAGTTCAACTTAGTTTCTTCAATAATATGTCCACCACCTTAAAGAACTTGAAAGGAAAAAGAATTTCTGGATCCGTCCTTCTAACACCATCTCCAAAGGTATTGTTCCTTGGTGCAAAATGCAACCAAGAAAACCTGATCTTTTAAAAGAAAAAAAAAACTGACATAGGAGCATACTTTGATTGATGATGATGGCTTTTTTCTTGTTTTTTCTCCTCCTTAGGTAAGCATACATGATAAAGATGGATAAGGCCACTCCAGATACTAATGGAACAACAATGGCAATGATAATTCGGGCTGAAGTGCGCTTATTTCCTGCACATTCACATATATCAGTCCACATTTTAGTATAAAGTTTCACAAGGAGGTTCATAGACTTCTAACGCTATTTGGATGCATTTAATCCTGTCATGGAATCCATAAAATGGTGAAATTCAAGGAACAACATTTGGTTGAAGAAAAGAAAATGTATCAGCAGTCACCCTCATTTGACACTTAATTCTGATTAAATCTCATTAAAAGAAAATGTAACTTAAGAATCCGATAACCTTTGAGGCCCTTAAATTGTGATGAACCCCAAATCTAAACCCCCATGACTGACATCCATACAAGTGAATCACATAGGGGCTTAAATCTTTACATCTCATAATAACTCAAGTAAGTGAGAATTAACCATATAAACTAATTATGTTTTACACTTACCATCATTATCAGCTGTGGAATTTGAAGATGAATTGCTGGTATTAGTGGTTGAAGTAGTAGATGGAAAAGGAGGAAGTGGCCCAGAAGCAGCTTGAGTCTCACCAAAAAAAGGATACACCTCAAACCTCATATTACAACTCTTCCCAAGCACTCTCCCACCTTGACTCCCATTGCAACATACCGGTATATCCGATATAGCACTCTCAAGACACCCGCTACAATCCTTCACCGACAGATCCCTCGTACACTGCACAAGCCCATACACCATCTGGGTGCTCGTGTAAGTCACCTCCCCAGAAGCATATAACAGTTTCGTCGATGACGAATTCGTCGCCACTGAAGAAATGTTCTTCAGCATCGCTATTAACACCGTGTTAAACAGTGTCGCGTTCGTTACGTTCACTGCGTTCGGCTGATAGACCTTGCTCGAATTATCCATCACAGAGAAGAATCTCGTCTCCGAGTACCGCAGGAGGCAGGCATCGTACCAAGTCGTCGCGTTCTTCTTGTTGGGGCACTCGTCCTTGATGTCTTGTACCGCTGATGTAACGCAGCTACGACACGTATCGGGTGAAGCGTCGCCTCGGCAGAGGAAGAGGCCATAGACAGCGTCTGGGGATGTTCCTGCAGAGGCGTTGCTGAAGCCTGAGGAAGGAGAGTTGGAAGATAAGGAGGAGAGGAGGAGATCGAGGTTGGTCTCAAAAGTGCTGTTGGTGGTGTAGTTTGATGTGTCTGAGCAGGATTTTGCTGTTAAGGTCAGTGCGGTTGTGGGGTTGTTGCAGTAGTAGAGGAAGGAAAGCAGGAGAAGAAGGAATGGGAAGGATTTGGAAAGGAGAAAGGAGGAGGAGGAGGAGGAGGAGCACATGGCTTTGGATCTCAAATGAGATCCTGTTGGGAGGTGGATGATGATGATGAGATTGATGAACTGGAGTCTTGGAAAGCTGAAGGAGAATCTAATAGAAGTCTGTTTCTGTTGGTTGGTCACTTGTCCCCACTGGCCAGTCCCCAGCCACATGTTTAGTTTTCCAAGCTTTCACACCATTGTGGGGAAATCTGGGTAAAGCTGGTTTGACCACTGGGACATTTCTTATTAGAGTATACAAACACTTCTTTTGTGAGTTTTCCATGGTTTTGCAACCCAATGCCTGTGGCTGTACCAAAAGAAGGAAAGGATTTTCATCTAGGGAAGGTAGAAAAGGCAGAGTGTTTTGATAAAAAGCAGCTACACACTTGTCCTGATCCAAAATGTTATTTGCAGTGCACTTCTATGTTCATTACCTTTAATTCTTATTATCCTTGTCATCAAAGCATCTCAAAACTTCTATAAATTCCCCATCACAGAAGAGTGTCTCTGATTTTATAAATTCCTCAGTTTACTGCATGTTCCAAGCCCAACTAAAAGGAAGAGGGTTACTTCAAAAATATTGTTTTGTACTTTTATATTCATATTTTATACTTTATTTACATTTAAAGCACACTCTAATAGACAATTCCTCATAAAGATCTCACAACAACTTTTGTTTTTATCAGTTTTTTTTTTTTAAGTTATTTTAATATGAATGGGCACTCTAAGTAAATCTTTTATTTTTATCATTTAAAAAAATATATTTTAATAGAAAAAAGCAGAAAGACATACATTATTCTCCAAACACATAGGCTTCCTAGGTTTGAACGGTAGTGGGGTTGGGCCTCCTTGTGGTTTTTTTTTTTCAAGTCTTTGGCTGTCTTTTGTTAGTTACTTGCATCTTTCTTGAGCTTTTTTCTTCTTGTTTCATGAAAGTTTAACCATTTTATCAAAAAAAAAAAAAAAAACAAAAAACAAAAAAAAACCATAGTTTTCGACTTCGAATGCATTGTTCGGAACTATTTTAAGATTGTAGTTGGAAGGAAAGTTTTCTCCTTATGGGGCCTAAAATGGGAGAGTTAAATTTGATGGGGCTAAGTTTTTGCATGGCTCTTATCCATAAATAGATCTTTCCATCCATTATATCCTCGGCGATAGAAAACCCACTAGCCAAACCTCATATCACAGTCAGTGTGCTTGTAGGTGGAAGTCTTCTGTTTGAAGAATAGGATGGTTGAGGGCTGATCTATTGTATTACAACACCATTTACTCAGTAGAAATGTGTGCTTTAAAACTCTGATAAAATTTCATCAAGGGCCGGTGCCATGACAAAAGTTGAAAATCTTTGAAAATATAAGGTTTAAATGCAAAGTATTAAAACTTTTAGATAAGCTTTTCCCTTTAGTTCAGACTTTAATAAATCTTGTTTGGGTTTAGTTTAAGAAAGCTCAATCCATTCAGGACTCTTATTTGGCTGATCTTTGAGTAGAATATATCGTTGAAACATTATTATCCAAGCACATTGGCTTCCTGAGTTTGAACAATAGAATTAGGGCTGCACAAAAAATTCGGTATCACCGCAAAACTAGACCGAACCTGGCGGTTGGGATCAGTTTATAATAGATCGGTTCGGTAAACGGTTTGAAAATCATAAAAACCGCTTACATCAGTCAGTTATCGGTTTGAGCCCATGGTTTGCCATTTAAATCGAACCGACCGTATGCAGTAAATTAAGTATTACTTTTTTACTATTTTAGCCTTAGAGTTTCGTTTTTGACTACTTTCGTAGTTATATTCCACAACTCCATTCTCACGTGAACTTAATAGTCAACACTGCCTTAGCTGCATCTCCTCTAATATCTCAAATGCTTTTTGATACTTCATTGCAGATGGAGGGATTACTGTATAGGGTGTTTTCCTTCCATCATAATTCATACCTCGTTTCAATAAAGTTTTTATCAGAAGGCTGCACTCTTGAGAATGCTAGAA
Source organism: Umbellularia californica (assembly GCA_028538565.1). Classification (NCBI taxonomy): domain Eukaryota; kingdom Viridiplantae; phylum Streptophyta; class Magnoliopsida; order Laurales; family Lauraceae; genus Umbellularia; species Umbellularia californica. Next base: position 73,310,226 of record JAPQWN010000006.1, on the reverse strand, counting down.
AAGCCAGTAGAGCATAGCCTTTTGATGATTGGTTTTGGTCTCACTTAACCAATGTGTTAAGAAACCTTCATTTCTGAAAAATATAGTGGATTCTAATACAAATTCCATTTGTGTGTGACTTTTCTTGACATGAATTATTATTCTATTGTAATTCCAAATGGTTTTATGTGAAATGAATGTTTCACTGCAAGCTTTTTTTTTTTTTTTTGTGCGCTTGCGTTTAGTCCAAACTCTCCTTTTGGAGTAGAATTATTTTTTATATACATTTAGTCTAGTATGGAATGTTGGATTTTTATGTTTGCACTAGACGTTAGAGGAAATAGAAAGGATGTTCAATGTCTGATTTTCAATAAAAAAAAAAAATGGTTTAACGGACTGAACCGAACCAAGGAACCAAACTGTTCGGTTCGGTTCAGTTTAAGCCCCCTCCATCGGTCGAATCAGATCAGTTAATTAAAAAATCGACAAGCTTGGTTTGGTTGTTGGTTTTAGTGTTAAGCTGATCCGAACTGCCCACGTGCAGCCCTAGATAGAAGGATAGGGTTTCATTGTAGTATTTTTTTAGTCTTTGGTTGTCTTTTTGCTCTTTTCTTGTTGTTCAATGAAAGTTTCACCATTTTACTGAAAAAAGAAAAAGAATAGTTTCGACTTCGAATGCATTGTCTGAAACTATTTTAAGATTGTAGTTTGAAGGAAAGTTTTCTCCTTATGGGGGCCTAAGGGCGAGAATTATTTGATGGAGCTGATTTTTTGCATGGCCCCTATCTATAAATGGATCTTTTCATCCAGCCAATACCCAGCGACAAAAAACCATCTGAGTGGATTTCACGTGCCAAACCTCATATGCAGTCAATCTGTTCATAGGTGAAAGTCTTCTGTTTGAACAATAGGATGGTCGAGGGCTAATCTGATGTATTACAACATCATTTACTCGGTTGAAATGTGTGCTTTAAAACTCTGTTAAGATTTCATCAAGGGCCAATGCCAATACAAAAACTGAAAATCCTTGAACAATAAGATTGAAATGCAAACTGTATTAAAAATCCTTGAGAAGAGCCAATCAAATGTGTGCTTCAAAACTCTGTAAAACTTCGTCTGAGTGGCATTGCCCAACAAATGAAAGGATGTATATATGCATGAAATGGGCACCATCCAAACCCTAGGCTGAGACTGGGTGGCCCAAATGCTGATTTGATCCAATGGGTCCACAGCAGGGCAACTGAAGACCTCATTTATGGTCATAGTCTTTTCTCAGAAGATTTGTTGGTCACATGATTGCTGCTCTTGATCAGAGCACTGTCACAAGTATGGGCAATAATATGATAATATTGATGCATTATCACCATGTTTTCCTTTATGTGATCTTCTCCATAATATTGTGATATGTTTAAAAAATTTTGGCAAAGTTCTCACAAAATCTATACAAATTGTCATTATCAAATACAAGATAACTTTTCAATTTGGCCATTAGAAAGAAGAAAGTTGGTAAATAAATAAATAAATGTCTGTAGATTGGGCAGCTAACAAGATTTTTTCTTATATTGATAATCTTTTATACCCTCTGGAGTATGATAGGGCCATTGAACCCCCCACAATCTTTGCCAAATCTCACCCCACAATCTTTGCCAAATCTCATGTTGTAAAATGCTCTTCAAAAAAAAAAAAAAAAAAAATGCACCTCAAGACAGTCCACGGTTAGGGTGATAAACTCATGGTAGATCCAAAGACAGACCCAAATCCATCTTTATAAATTCGAATCCGAATTTGACATAGAATCCATATTTTGTATCCAAATTTGGTATCAATTTAAAACAAAAGAAAATGGATTTAAAATAAGATGTAGAGTTAGTATAATTAGATAAAAGAGGATCAAGATAAGTTTTTTTTTTTTTTTTTTTTTTTTTTTTTTTTGCACCCATTGCAGAAAAGTTGTGCTTTGTGGGAAACGCACAAAAGTGTTAATCCCTTTTTTGGAACTCTTTTGTTTGTATGGTGAAGTTTCTGAACTCTGGAAGAAGATACTTTCTTAATATTAGCGGTCTACATTCGGTGGACGTGTTTTCATAATAGGATATTAGAAAATGACAGTTGACAAGTTTAAGATGTTGCTTTCAAGAAAATGAGGACGACCTTTGCTATCCTAGGTATTCTAATAATATTATACTATAGTATAGCATTGTCTTCATTAACCTTGTATTGAACATATTTTTCTCTTTTTTTTATTTTTTTTTATTTTCCGTCGTATTCGCCTACGCTCTGTTCCAAATTAGATGGTCAAAATTTCTAAATATTGAATTGTTTGTACTTTTACTTCAATTCACTTTACAAATGAAATGCCCAAACAATCATAGAATGCATTTAAGCATATAACTCCTGCTTATCATTAAGACTCAAGCCCGCATCGATCCTCCAAATAATTCAGCCCAAATAGCAAGGATTTTAAATTTTAGTTTGTCTCAAATAACAAGGATTTGAATTTAACCACTCTTATCAAAAGGCCTCATTATAGGGAGTCAGATTTGAGCCTTATGGGTGAGCTAACCTGGTATCACGTGCAAGTGTTCTTACTATGATGAAGCTTCTTTCTAATAAACAACAACAACGATAATAATAAGTTTTAAAACCATTGAACTTGAAGGCATCAAGGGGTCAATGATATAAGAAGGTTAAGATTTCGCACACGCCTAGGTCTAGTCTAGGCATTTCCTTAGACCCAGTTGAATGTATGTCAATAATGGATATAGTGTGAGAGAAATATCTCATGATGAAATCAGCATGGCTGAAAATCATGTCGATCAGATCATCACAATTATTGATTTAGGACCCCTTAAAGCATAAAAATTTGTTAAATCACATTTTGAATGAAATTTAATCAAATAATGTTGCGTTTAATATAAAATTAGGACTAGGGCCTCGGATTGATCATGGGAATTGCCACAAGCAGGAGAGAGACCTCTTCTTAGAAATAAATGATATATTATATAACATTTCCTCAAGAGAATTACATACACAAATCTACCGAACGTAGACTCAAAGAACAGAAGACTTGGACTCAGATGCACAAAGACAAACCTCTCCATGACCTGTGAAGGTGAGACACGTGAAGCAAGTACTGAGGATTGGTTGGTTCGTTGGTTCAACTTTCAACACGTTTTCTAAGAATCTGGATCCCATGTTTGGTCGCTGTTTGGACTAATCGGGAAGTGACACATGAATTTATTGAGTTTAAAAATCGGTGTTGTCCTTAAACGCCAGCTCAGTTTTTTAAATACAAAATAATGTGTCATCCTGTGATACCCTTTTTGGACCAAACAGACATGGTCCAAACTGCTCTCAAGTCTCAACCATGGATGATCGATACTAACCTATCTCTCCTTTTTGTTGAGAAGTAGGCTCAATAAGAATATTGAAAAGTATTTATATTGTCCCTACTAGAGCTTTAAGGTCTAGGTAGGAATGGCTAGTTAGAGAAATTTAAAATAGTATTAAAGCCAATACGTCCTAAGTTTAAATCCTTGAATTAATAACTCGGAACCGAAAAAAAATGCGTTGCGCCACCTTAGGTAGACTTCCACTCCACCCAACGAGAAGTATTGAAAAGTATAAGGTTTTGGTAGGACTTTCTCCCTTTCTTTCATTGCTCATGCATGATGCTAGTAGCTGGACAAGATAAGATAAGAAAAGTAAAGAAGAGAGCAATCACAGCAAACAAAACTACCCTTTGAAAGGCTCCACCATTTATGACAGCAAAAATTAATAAAGGATGAAGAGGCTCTCTTTCAGGGCCTGGTACAATGTATCCATGAAAAAGCTGTTGGACCTTTGTATTGGATGCTGATTGTTGAATTGATTATTTTATTTTATACATGAAGGGGCACACTAAGATTTTATTTTATTTTTATTTTTCCTGCTAAATGGTCACACTAGGATTTGGAGGAAGTTTTGGAACTGTTTGTTTACAGTGTGGAGTGGAATAGAATAAAATTCAGAATCAAATCAAGAGAAGAAAAAAAAAAAGTTGTGAGTAGAATTGCGGGCAATATCTATTAATAAGCAGGATTTGGGTAAGGGATGTGGGCAATATCTAATGAATCTAATGATCCTAATTTTGACTTTTGATCTTTAATAACTATATATCATGAAAATCTTATCTGGAAGTATTCGGATGTGAATAATGTCCAGGTCAAAGTCAGTTACGAGTAATTAGTGCTCAGTGTACCCAAGTCCAAATCCACGACCCGATCGATACATTTCACTATATGGGACCCGGACCAAAAGATCCATTGGCCATTGGACGTGGATCCAACTTCGGATTTGACTTAAAGTCAAAGTTTTAGATTACCAATATAACCTCTACCTAGTAGCTGATATGTGTGTACTTTTTCTTCATGACATGGGTAGATTGGGGTCTTCGACCTGCATGACTAATTCGAGTATGCAAGGTAAATATGGGGTTGGTTTCGAATACAAGACGTGGAAAACAAACTCATGCCTTATGCGACTCCACCAATTCCAGGTAGGTGATATATTTGTACTTTTGACGTGGAGAGCAAACTCATCGATTTAGTTGTACCACACAAGTAGAGAATGGATTTTGACTATATGGCTGACATTTCCCCAAAACAATTAAAATTTAAATATTTCTTGCAGAGTTATTCGTACAATAATGGTGTAATATTGAACAAAATTAGGAAACTACACAGGGTGATATGTGAGATATAGCATGGCCCTAGAATATTAATTGCACAATATAATGTGTATGATATCGCATGGGATTAGGGTATTATTGTACAAATAGCTATGTACGAAATACTTAAACTTGAACCGTTCGAAAATAAATATCAGGTCTTATGACAGCTGTACGAGCAATATTTACCAAATAATTTCACGACTTGGTTAACCTTGCCCACTGATTTTCATTTAACACATAACATCCATGGTGGGACCCCACACTCTTTGAACCCATTGGCTGTAAATTATACACCGTAAGAATGGTAGCTTCATACAATTGAAAGTGGGCCCATGGGTCAGGTCAAATCAGTTTCAGAAGAGCGACTTAGTTGTCGTTTACAGAAGGGGGTCTCAGTCGGTCAGTCTCACGTTTTGTCTTTATTCCCACGCAAGACCTGCCAACTTTAAAGTGGGCCCGGCCCAACTGCACCGAGCCGTGTTTGAACGGAGACACTAAAGGTCTAAAAAGTCTCTCTCAATGGCAGTTACTTGTGTTATTAGTATCATATGCTGTTATCCTACTTGATTGGCTGGACCATGAACCTTCAAAGTCATAGTTTCATACTAATGAAGACTCCAATTTCTCTTGTATTTTCATGGGGTTTTGACAGTACAAGAGCCCATAAACTCTTAATAGAATAGAGCAGATGTCAAAGAATTATTTATTTATTTATTTATTTTAATCAAAGAGGTGTTCATACAGCAAAGAATGATGGAGCAAAGATTATTTTTTTGCAGTAAAATGATTGAGAAAAGATTAAAATGTTCTTCGGTGTAATATCACACATATTTTCCTTTTAATCATAAAGGCCGGATTTCCCTTTCTCTGCATCATCTTCTCATTTCTCAAAAAACCTGATCCCACCTCTTGAAATGTTTTTCTGTTGTGATACCATTTCCTGTAATGTTTTATTTTATTTTATTGAATCGTTAAATTCGTTGAAAGAACTAACAGTATACAAGGACTATACTGACAACCTTCAAACACCCAAATAAAAAAATAAAAAAAATAAAAAAATAAAAAAAAAGGAAAAAAAATAGAGCAAAGAGAAACCTTAACAACTAATGAATAAGGAGCGATAGTTTTCACCTACCTACCCAGGGTATGGCCTTGAGCAGGGTAAATAGACTACCTTCCCTCACTTGAGGGCTCTTCACCTCACCCAAGGTCTTCTTCCCTCACACAAGGACTCGATGGGTCCCAACCCCCCTTAGCTGGGGTGCGGAAAAAAAAAAAATTGATAAAAGAGGAATGTGGACAGTGGGCCCACCGACACCTCTTTTGTATATAAAGGGAAATCTTTTTTTTTTTTTTTTTTTGTTTGTTTTATGGCCTCTAAGAATCATGTGTCTGTGTTTTTAGATGACAGATCTCAAAGTCATAAGAAAATGTAGATCTCTAAATATTATCATCATTTCAGGTCATAAAATGTGGATGTTCTTTCTCTTCTTTTCATTTTTTATGGACTTTAATATTTCACATACTTAATTCTTTTCTTATATTTAACTTGTGATTCTTTTTTCTTTCACATCAAAAGATTTTCAACTCAGATGCTTGTGTTGTGCATGGTATGTTAGTTGGTGACTATAGTCCTTATACATTCATGTTTCCATTGGGTTCACACAAACAAGAGTGAACTGGTTCCCAATATAATTGGGGAGAAAATAAAAGAATGGATGAATTTGTTTTTCTTTAGCAAATTGTCCATGGCTCTCTGGACCAACATCATCAGTCTACCACAAGCTTGTAGAGCTAAGCTCTGATTAAGTGGTAAACTTTGATTACATACCACCATTACAATGATAGGTCCCTTTCTACCCATTGTTCTCATTGAATTGGGACCTCTAACAACAGGACTAAATATAAATTTTCGTAGTCCATCCTATAAATAAATCATCACCAGGGCCTACATCTAAAATCCTAACCTCTCAGATATTACTATCCCCTTCTACATTAACTTTGTAGCACATTTCATCCCAACCTTTTTTGGATTGTTGCATTAGATTGATCGTGCATAAAGTAGGTGATTTGACTCTCTTTGGTTTTTGTATTTTAATCATGTGGATCAATGCGACGGTAGCCCACTGTGATTGGAATTAAACTTGGCATGGCACTAGCTAATCGAAAAGAGGATAGTTATTTTGAGTGGTATGGAAACATGAGCCCCATTGTTAGATTTCTTAGATAATTTTTGCCATCAAAGGATCTACACTCCACAACCCGAGATTGGTGCCAAGGGGTCATGGGCGGCACTACATGGATGTCAATGGGGTCAATTGACCCGACTGTGGTCTAGAAAATTATTTAAAAAAAAAAAATCTTTAATGAATTGAACCTATGTAAAGATTTTGATAATGAAGCTATTATGCAATGATTTTAACACATGAAAACTAGTTGAGGGCAGCTATAGGAGTTTATGTATTGGATTCTCTTTTTTGATTAAGAACTATTAGTAACAATGTATTAAAATTTATGTTTATTTTTGTTTGAGAATTCAATGTTATCTTTGTCGAATTGTCGGAAATGGATTATTTAAAAATTTTATATTATACTTGTAGAATTATCGAAAGTAGATAACAGATATTGATATAGGGGAAAACAAATTTATTCAATTTGTGAAAAATAAGTCTTTTGTTGACTCCACTTACTCGAATTCCTGAAGCCGCCACTGCAAAGGGTGGTAATGAATACCCATTCACCCGGAGTCCAGATCCCCTGTTTCGTAGAAACAAAAAGATATTGTTTCACCCACCCAAACCCAATCCAACACATGAAAATTAGGTCCTATTACTTATGTTAGACCCATTTAATTTTTGGAATAGGATTTGACTCGACTGAGTTGGGCTGATGATATTTGTGTCTGCCTTTGGGCACATTTGGTTTCTAAGGATGTAGACCCAGAACAGATGTATAAAAGTTATTGCATGACAAAAGATTAAAAAACACCACCTACATTTCATACAGATCTGAGGCCTCGTGACTTTCACGAGTGCTTCAGAGAACAGCACAATTTTATTGAGGTGGACACAGGACACGCTTTCCAGTCTAAGTCGGTGAGCTCATCAAAGGTGATCTGTTGATGCATTCACACTAAGGAAAATTCTCACCTACCAGCAGATTGTATTCTGTGATTTGCGATTCGAATTGTGGGGCCTACTCGACCATTTCTATTATTGAGGGTATGATAAGGGTCATGCGAAAAAACAACCTCATTAGATTATCTTAATCATTGATTTAACAATCTTGAGGAATTGACTGACCGTAAAAAATTTAGCCCATTTTTTATGCTTATACAAGAGAAAAAGTGGCCACTACTAGCGCAAACACATATATCCGGTAAATTTAGTAAGAAGACTCATAAGAATCTAACAAACATCCATCTTGCGTTATTGTACTTTTTTAACCATAGAGAGCAAAGTCTACCATAACTAAAGTTGTGGTGTATATAATTTAGATTGGTGTCTAATTAGGGTGAGTGCAAATTCATGAGAGGTTCTTGAGATGTGACGGGATTAGATTGATTTGGTTACGGAGTTCGTGGCAAAAAAGCTACCTCTCATGTAATGTATGAATTCAGATATGAAGATCCAGGACTTAATTAAGGCCATGGAAGTGAATTTGAAACCCCAGTTAAAGGGATAGGAAAGGCTTCTATTTTATCAAATAAAAAGAACACTATAACATATGAAACAATCCTATTGAGTCAGTATGTTGGAAGAGTACATGGCCCAAAACGACGGTTAGTTTCCAAAGTGAAGATAAATGATAGGAAGTAATTAGGCTTTTGGGTAAATTTAAAATGACTGCATTTTGGAATGACCAGTCACCACTGTTTAAGCATGTTTGTAAAAGAGATTGACTGTTTGGTCTCAAGTAAGAACTTGGATTGTTGACTCAGTTAGCTACACCAATTGCCCCCTTTAGAGGAGCAAAAGTAAGTTCGAGCATCCTTTGAAGTCCATCATCATCATCATCATCACCATCATCATGTTTGGGTCGTGATAAAATCTTATGTTGACCGTCAACCTACCTAATGCAGCCCTCTTTTATCCGGGTTTGGGACAGGCAGTAAAAACTGGCAGAGTGAAAAAAAAAAAAAAATGCATTACTATTTTCATACATTTACAAAGCTGTAAAAGCAAATTCCAGCCTTTATTTTCTTATATTTTGTGTGCATAGTACCTTCGGACGTCATGGAGAGGATTGCACAAGTGAGCTCCCTTGCTTAGATAAGGGATACCAATCCTATACCACAGCCAATACACACATGGCTGAGCTTTGTTGGCACCTTTTAGTATCACACATGCGAAAGGATGGACCCCAAAGGCGAGACTCCCCTAATTTCACCGGGTCCCACGTGACGATTGGAATGTAACATAGAATAATGCACTGAGTGGACAAACTATTTGAAAAAGGTAACGATTGTTTTGTCACTATGATTTGCAGCCTATATTACCATAACAGGGCCACAGAATGTATGGATCTACACAAGTAAACCAAGTGTGCTAATTGCCTATTTGTGAGGGTGTGGGCAGGCCTGAATCTGGCCAACATGATATTATCATATGAAGTGGATCTGCATGCATATAAAATTGAGTATGTAAGCTCTTTTAAATCATGATCCATGCAATGGATGCATTAAATTCAGACATTTGCACTGATCAGCCTCCATTAATCCAGTTTAAATTTCAGGTTGGACTCGCTGCTTTAGAGAATTTGTACTCCCATAAACATGTAGGAACTAGGGAATAGAATTTTAACAGGGCTATTTTCAAAATAGGCAGTTGGGTTTCAGATACAAGCTCGAGGAGGATCCTTATAATTACACCTATAAACTCAAGACCCAAACTTGAATCTGAACCCTTGTAAGATCAGTGTTCACATTTGGAGAAAAAAAAAAAAGATCTATGCATACAGTAATATGGCGAATACATCCATCTCTATAAGCACGTTTAACCAGATATATTGAATGGTTTCAAAATTTACTCAATGTGAAAATTGAGTTGACGGTTGGAATCAAATACATAACAGGTAAGTTGAACTGTGTGTCTAATAAGCAATTGATAAAAGCAAGTCAAAAGAATTATCAAAAAAATGGAACATAAACAAAATCGATGCAGGTGGTAGCGATCCTCGAAACAAAGGCCTGCGATCGAACCTGCCAGCACGAGTTTATCTTGCTTAGATGCAACTCGAGTCCCTTCCAAATATGAACCGCCGTCCCCAGTCAGATATCACCAGCATCCTTGTGCGCCAGCTGACTTGCTTGCTGATTATGTCAGGAAAAAAAAAAAAAAACAATCAATAACATGTGCACACTCAATAAAGATATCATGAGAGGCATCCATGGCTTCAGCAATATGGACCATGCTTCAGGGATCCACACTATAGATCTGATAGTCCTCACCATGGATGGAGAAGCCTCCACAATTCCTTCAGAAGTGAAGATCCCAATCCTTCTTCAAGTGGCCAAAAGTACTTTGAGAAGTAATGTCAGAAGGGCAATATTCCCAACATCTTCAATCCTAAGATGTGTCTTTATGGTCCACATTGGGGGCCATCAAGTTTAGTAGAGTGGATCATAGAACCATGGGCACCACACCTATATGGACTTGTCTGCCAAACGACAGTTGCCAAATACTAAATGAACAGGTAATTTCTCTTTGCAAATGCACACAGATACATTAGCAGAATCAATATCAAATATCTTTGCAAATACCATGCACAGAACCCCAAGCAGCATAAATCAGATTGGCATAGGAAAAAAAACAGAAGGAAATACCTTGCATATACAGAATACCAAAGCCACTGGCTGCTGTGGCCTATAGAAATCCAATCCCCAGGAAGCTGGGCGGCTGTCTGCTCTCCCCCCAAAGGAGCAAATTGCCCAAGATGCCTGTACCTGAGATAATAAGTTTGCAGTCAGAACGAAATAAAGAAAAAACAAGAAATGAAACACAATAATAAGCAATTTAAGATCAACATGGACACCAGAACCCACTAGTCCCAACATAGAAAACTCTCTATAAACTAGAAACACTAGTTCCCTATGACCAAAATCACATGATGTAAAATGCAAAAGGTAGGATGTGTCCAACCAATGAAATCACTAAAACTAAAGGGGAGAACAGTCAGTACCAATTTTTGTTTCAAGTCAAACCTGAAACATCACCTATCTTGACTTGATGAGGAAAAATAAGAAAATTTATAGTTACTGATATCATTTCTAACAAGCATTAAATGCACTACGGAATGAACAAAATATCTTCTCCAATGAAGAGTCAGATCTATTTACAATTTGGCGTATGTCCAAATGTGCATTAAAAGTGTTTCATCCTAATCTTGGTAACCAAAAATGGAAATAGACAATTCAGTGGAAACAATGGATTATAAAGCTAATTTTGAACTAGAAGCAACTAGGACTACAAGATCCAATGGCACCTAGATACATAGTTTTCCAAATCAGAATCATATCACAAATCGTTCATACACATGAATCGAATCAAATAGCAAATCATATCGTAAATCGTAGGATTTTTTATTTTTTATAATAAAAATAAAAAGTAATTAAAAATGAAAAAAAAATATTCATAACCATCCATTTTCCCATTTATAGCAGTACAAATACAATAACAAGAAATCCTATCATACAATCATATTAAAAACATCATAACATATATTAATATATATCTATATATAAAAATGAAATAATGATGTGCAGCTATAAATAGTTAAATAAGTTTAATGTATCAATATATATATGTTATTATCTTTAAATCAAAAAATAAAAATAAAAATAAAATTCAAATCATCAATCTTACAAGGTAGGATATCTCTTTAAGTTAAGAAAGTATTCATGAAGAGAAAAAAACCAAAATAGATTAAAAAGAAGAAGAAGAAAATGATGATATAGACAAGCATCATACGGACAATTAAACGCTTTAATAAAATGCATGTTCTTGATTCATCTTTAAAACCTCATCAAAGCCGCAAAAAAATTCTTAGGAGGTTTTGTTAACTATTAAATAACCTTTTAAAAATAAAAGCGATAAAAGAAAGAAAGAATAAAGAAAGAAAAAAAGTAAAAGATTATTAATATTAACTTATTGGTTGTAGCTATTCTCGCTTAGCCGAATCACTTGAATAGTAAGATTCAATGAAACAAGTATTGAATCAAAGGATTCACACCAAAATCGTTCATTGCATAGATACGAATTGGGATTCGAGGTACGAATCGTAGGATTCTGATAACTATGCCTAGATATGCTATAGTTATGCTTTCTAGACAAGAATAACACTCGTACCCAAGGATCAAAATAGCAGTTATGGTCGCCGTAGCAGCCATTGTTCAAAACTCTAAGAAGCGGGCGATACGTTGCGGTTGCGACGATACATAGTGGCATGGTCATCCTACTTTTTGAAGAAGTAAAAAAATTCAAATCTTTTGTGTGTGTGTGTGTGATTTGGAACCGTATAAGGGTAGAGACAACTTTATGGAAGATGATTGAGGACAAGAAATAGGAAAAACAGTATTTTAAATTAAAATTGCTTAGCTCTACTAGATTTTAGATCTTAGCCATGCTATTTTCAAAGTAGCATAGCGGCCTCAACCACTACAACTGATAATGTGGCTGCTACGCTATGCAATGAGTCTTATTTTGAGCCATGCTCATACAATTAATAAGAAGTTCTACAAACTGTGGAGATACTTTGATATCAGTAAGTTGCTAAGTAGCTATGTAAGGAAGCTTACTCCCCAACAAAGGTATGAAAGCATAGTGTACCTAAAAGGATGAAACCGGTGGCGTCCTGTTCCTCTAAACCGTGGAGGTCCTTCAGGGTCAAGTTCTCTCTCTTTCATATGGTTAAAGCACTTTGCAAGATACACACCTTGTTGAGCTGCAACCTGTCGTAGTAAAGAAAAGAGCAATGTGACAAAGATCTACACAATTTTATTTCTATTAACTCTATTCAACAAATTGAGCAATGCGACAGATTTATACAAGCTTCCATTTCTATTAACAACAAATCATAAGCAATATATGAAATGATGAATGAATGATGTGTTGAAAATTAAAGAAAATGAGTTTTCAAATCAGAAAACCTCACAAGCCAATTTCCATTTTCCCCTTTTTTCTAGGACATTGACTTTGTCCTATCTATTTGTAGGACCAATATTGGCTTGGTGGGATCTTCCCATGTTGACAGTTTTTAAGGCATCCAAACTCCACAGTGAAGCCCCCAATCAAAGCACTTGGAGGGCATATCATGACACTGCAAGAAAAATCATATCAGACCCAGTACGATTTTAGATTCCATCCTAAGAGCGAGGAGTGAATGTGAAAACTGCGGTCACGGGGAAGGCCTTCCCTTCAGTTAGCCTGCTCTAAGGGAGATCACTGTGATAAATATCCCTGACAATGATGCCCAGATACTTCCAAATAGGCAACGTATAAAGTCATATCGTATCGAAAAACTTCACTTTTTATTTGTAAAACCCACATCCCTGCCATAACCACAGCATATCCCTATTGTATCTGAGCATCATAGTTCACCAAACTAAAATCTGATGGGGCCACAGAAATATAGGAGTTGGAACTTGGACTACTACTCATGGAAGGTGGAGAAGTATTCAATTCATGGCATCGAAGGTTGAATAGAGACAAGCCAAAATACAATTGGCAATCATATATCACCAGTAATTTGATGCACCAGTGTCATAGGAGGCATGAAGATATCGAGAAGCCTCTGTATCATCCAGACTTAGGTTGATTCCAGGAAGGAGAATGTGACTAAACAATGATTTAGAAAATCACCTGAGCTGTTGCAGGAAGAATCTTCATTTGAGAATCCACAGGAGCAAGAGCTTGCTTGAACCCTTCAATATCAAGTTCTTTGGATCCCTCTTTATCATTCCCGGTGGATAAGTTCAACAGATCTGCAGCATTACGCATCTGCTTCGCTTTCAAGTAAAGCTCTACTTGCGGGTACCTTTCACAGATATCATCAATGACATCTTGGAATTCGGCAACCGTTAAAGTTCCAGAATTGTCTTTGTCGGCAAGTTTAAATATTGCGGAGATATCTTCCTGAAAGAATGTTAACTAAAGATTAGTAAAAGAACAATAGTGTACATGGACTCAATTATCCAAGGGTTGGTTTGAATGTACCCAAATTGGAAGTTTAAGAAACTATGATAAAATATGCTGTTACCAATTTTACCATAAGTTCATCACAGTTCAGAAAATAGAAACCACATTATGCAGATACTCCTTCCCTCTCTCTCTCTCTCACACACACACTATAACCTTAACACTTTGTATGGTGAATTCATTAGAAAGTGGAAAAAGAATCAACAGTAAAATCTTGAAGTTCCTGGTCATTTATTCAACCACGCGCTCCCAGTTCTAAGTTTCAGAGAATATTTGAAGATCAATCGGCACAATATGAGAATTTGAGAAGGAAAAAAAGTTTGTTGGAAGAAAATCCTATCTGTAAGAGCAAATATTGTTCGAAGATTTTATAATGTCTGGAAACCTACAAATCAACTTCATTGTTCATTGGAAAAAGCACATTTTTTTTTATGAAATGAAATTATATATATATATATATATATATATTGTTAGATCAGGATGGGAGTGTTTTTCATAAAAATACCTATGCACCACTTTACTGTACTATCTTTAAATACCTGTATTTGTACTCTCCCTGGATATATTATGGCATTCTTTTCCGTGGCCAAATTTTATCATAGATTTCTAGAACATTCCCTTATTAAGGTTTTAGTTTTTATTTTAAATTTATTTTCCTAGATGAAATGTCTACATATAGTCTTTCTCTCAGAGAAATACACATTATACACGTATTTTTATTGATCAGTTCAGAGAAATATAGATATTTATATCTTTGTTTTTTGGTTTTCTTCAGAGAAATATAGAGATCTTTTTATCTTTGTTTCTTGGTTTGTGTGTATACAAGATCCAGTTTTCCTAGATTTCTCATGCTATCAGATCCATCCCTGTAAATCCCTTCCAAGTTCCAAAGAAACTTCAAAAGAACATGTTTCATATTCTGTCTGCAAGCTTGCTCCTTACTATACATGTAGATTTTTCTACTTGTGAGGCTGCAGATTGAAGGAACTGCTTTCCACCATACTATTGAACAGCACTCTTCCTTTTCCTTTTTTTTTTAATTAAATAATTGGTTACTGTAAAACCAAAACCAATGCAGCCCTCACAAACTTGATCCTAAGAACTATTCCCTGGTGGGAAAATGCCTTGCCCATCACACTACTAGCATTGGGGTACGTTCTCATTCAATTTTGTCATATTTGCATGTATTAGATGATTGCACGTGTAACATTTATGCCCCCAACTCATTTGCTTCCACTTATTTATGCATCACAGGTATAAAATTTGGGGTGAAAATGAGGTGTAAATGAGGCCATTTTCACACCTTTCCAGGTCCTAAATGGTTACACCCGTCACACTTCGAATAGACTCCAGTACAATTTCTGTCCAGGAAATGTCATGGATTCAAACCCATCATCACCACCTATTATTTGCAACTCCTGTGAGCCTCAATTTTTTAATCCATGTGTACAAATTTTTTATGGACACATTAAACCACAAAACTTTCATGTCTTAAATCTTCATAGATTTTGAGATGTATGAAAATTTTACATATGTAATCCGGACCATTCAACGTTTACATGTGAAAATGGTGCTTCCAAACAAACATGGAAATCTATTTCACATGTGTAAATTTTACATATGTAAACACATTTTCACACCCCGTGCATAAAAGACAAATGACTCCCAAATGACCATCTACCTCTTGAAGACCATCTACCCCAAAAGACAAATGACCCCCAAAAGACAAATTGGGGAAAGAGAACAGCCAGAATATCATCAAATGAAGCCCAACTATATCAATGGTTAAAGATAGTGATACCCAATGTACTAAGCCCAAGGTTGGTTATCAAGGTCACAGAGTAATTAATAAAATGATGGTGGTCTTGCCCTATGAAGCTTCTATAATAATATCCTGTTGACACTGTACAATCATAAGATCACTACTATCAAGTTAAATGACATACATACAACCTTTTTCATGTCCAAGCAAATTTTTCTGGATGGGCACACTGCCATACGAAAAGTATATTGTATTTCATAAAGTGCAGGCTCCCGAAAGAGTCAAACATGATTTTAATGCGAAAATGCAACTGGCACATACCAAGACTTTCCGTTGTTGTATTGAGGCACAGTCACCAAGAGCATATACACCATCACATCCTTCAACTCGCAGCCATTCATCAGTTCCAAGAACACGCCTATTAGTCTGATTGTATGGAGCAACATATGTGAATCAATACAAACAAACTATACTTTCTAACAAAAGAAATATCATGAAACTATTAGAAGATGCACAAACTATAACTATGCAATGAAGCAACAATAACCCAAACACGAATAATCCCATTCTAACCATCCTCAGTTGTAGCTCAGTTGGTTAGGGACATGAGTGTGCAAATAAAAGTGTAAGTGTTTGAGCCACCAATGTAGCAACCAAAAAAAGTCTAACATGAGTCAGGACTAATGAGTTAGGAAATGAGTGTCCAGAAAAACAAACCTGGCCAATTTGCTTCATAAAATCCATTATGATAGGCCGTGTCCCAATTCCAGTTGACCAGACTGCCATTCCATATGGTACAGAAATGGTCTCTCCAGATCTTAACTTCATGGAAATGGCCTTGTCGGATACACTAACAACCATGTACCCCGTTTTGACATCAATGCCATCTCTTTGGAACTTATCTACAGCGAATGAACCAATTCTTTTGTCGAACCTGTACAAGTATAAGTTCTGAAAACATAAGAACAAATTTGGGAGGAGAGAAATTCATGGCAAGTTGAACAGGCGCAGTTGCAGTTTACAGAAAGTGCTAAAGTCAGATGACTCAATTTAACAAGAGGTAGAGATATGTGAAATCGAGGTCTACAATGATAAGAAAATGCCACATATATATATCAGTAAAATTCAATGTAGATGGAAATATGAGAAGAAAACTGAATAGTGGGAACTGATGGAGTACTTAGAAACAAGAAAGGGGAGACTTTAATAACCTTCTACGGTTCAATTATGGAGAGATTCCAATGAAAATGAGATTTGGGCTGTTTGTGAATCATTGAGGGTGTGTCAAAGCATCATTTTTCAGATCTATTGTTTGATGAAACTAACTCTACACGTGCCACACCTTGGATTCATAGTGATAAGATAGGCAGTAGAAGTATCACTTCATATTAAATTAAATCAATAAAATAAGGCGGCAGACTCTTGTGAAACATACAATTAAAGAATTTCTATGTATTTGGGACCTGTTTTCATGGTTTGAAACATAGCCACAACTTTATCACTTCCTATCTTGGATTCCAAATTTAACAATATCATTTTTGTTCTTTTTCATCCAGTTGGTATAGAGCTCTTGCACCAACCATATCTTGTATCTTTTTTCCTATCAAATAAATATAGATGCCAGTTACTGAGAAGAAAGATGTGATTTTTTTATTCCCCACACAAAAGTACAGAAAAATTTAGGACACCCGTTCCCAAAATACTCTAAGCAGCTCCAAGTTTGAATGGGGTAGATAACTAAGATAATACTTTTAAGAGGATTGAGTAGAAAGCTGACTTATAAAACCAACCCCAGATGGACAGGGTAAGGCTTAAATGATGATGATGATGATGATGATCCAAATGAACCCCAAGTATTAAAAAAAAAAAAGAAAAGAAAAAAAAAAAGAAAAAAGAAACTGATAAAAGAATATTCTCTGCAGCAGACTGAAGGAATTGATAAAAGAAAAGTCTCTGCAGCAGACTGCTTTAAGTGTAATATAAAAATATGATAAAAATCGAGTGTCATGGCCCTCATGGGACCATTTGAAAAAGGAAAAAGTAAAAAAAAAAAAAATCAAGTGTGGGAGTAATCCAGAATCCAGATTGTTGCAGCAATAGTCATAAATTAAACGAAATTCAAAATGGCAATACCATATGCTTGCTTACATGCTCAAAATCTGATCCCCTGCCTCAACGACTGTTATTTTGACCAGATCTTTAAGCATTGGATACAAATGGACTAAATCATCTCTAACAAAATCGTGCAAAGCTGCAGCAAATTCAACACCAGTCGGGCCTCCGCCCACAATTACAAAATGAAGTTGCCTTTTCCTTTCTTCTTCACTTAAATGTGGAAGGCTGGCCTTTTCAAAACAATCCATAATACTCCGACGGATCTTCTGAGCATCTTCTATTTCCTGCAAGATGGCATTTATTTTTGTTACACATAATAAAATACATTCTTTATGCCAGCAGGTGATAACCTCTCAGCAATGTCCCAACTTTTTGAATGGTATATCTTAATATTTGAAATGCAAACATGTGTTCAAAAGATTCTATAAGAAATTGATGTAATCAAGTTAAGAGTTTGAGCTATCATATGATGCTTGAGAGAGAAGGATTTCTTTTCTTTTTTTTTTCAACATGCAAACATACGGCAAAAACTTTTCAGTCATTTGCATGTTATCAGGTGATAACCTCTCAGCAATGTCCCAACTTTTTGAATGGTATATCTTAATATTTGAAATGCAAACATGTGTTCAAGAGATTCTATAAGAAATTGATGTAATCAAGTTAAGAGTTTGAGCTATCATATGATGCTTGAGAGAGAAGGATTTCTTTTCTTTTTTTTTTCAACATGCAAACATACGGCAAAAACTTTTCAGTCATTTGCATGTTATCAGGTGATAACCTCTCAGCAATGTCCCAACTTTTTGAATGGTATATCTTAATATTTGAAATGCAAACATGTGTTCAAGAGATTCTATAAGAAATTGATGTAATCAAGTTAAGAGTTTGAGCTATCATATGATGCTTGAGAGAGAAGGATTTCTTTTCTTTTTTTTTTCAACATGCAAACATACGGCAAAAACTTTTCGGTCATTTGCATGTTATATGTGATGGGACAAGGCCGATCATCTAGTAGATGGTATTATACATACAAATGATTTCACAGATGGACAAATACAAACAATTGATACATTTATGAAGATCACAATGATCCAATATTTTACCTTCAGAAAATGGCAATTCTCAGCCACACCAGGTGTATTAAATGTATTTACACGAGCTCCCATTCCTACAACCAAGTAATCATAGTCCACAAAAAATTCTTTGTTTTGTTCGGAGTTTGCATTAAGATTAGAACGACATAGAACATTCTTGCTTGCTGGATCAATCTTGATACACTCTGCTTCCCAGAATTGAATATTGCCACTTTTCTGTCAAAATAAAAAGAAAAGTCAGTTGTTACTACCATCATCAAAATCACTTAGCACAATCCCATTGATATGGTGCCGGCCATGTGACTTCTACTTTTCGACTCAACCAGATAAAAATCCCATTAAATAAAGAAAAACATGTAATGGGAATAAATCGACCAACTATTGATGAACGCAAGCGCTAAAATAAATTTTTGAAGTACATCCTCTGCCTAACAATATACAGACCCTTCTCTCCATGGCTTGAATCCCATTATTCTCATTGATGAGAATGAACTAAAAAAACCCTCCATGTTCTCAGGAACATTAACTAGAAGATTTAGTTAATATTTCTCATTTTTGTTACATAAATTGCTTGATAAGTGGAAAAGAACGAATTCTCAATCTAAAAGCATAAAGGCAACAAAAACACTTCTAGTTACCAATAGATGCAATACTTGGCAAAAAATTGGAGCTCCAGTCTCAGAAAAAGCAAATAAGCAAATACAAACCTGAAAATTATCAATTGTAAAGAGCGGGGGATGGCTACAGAGTTTGGTCCCCCTAACCACAGATCTGATTAGCTCCTCAGTGGATTTACCCAGGGAAAAATGTTCCACAGATTGGAGGACCCTAACCATCAAAGTTTGATCTCTTTTCTGCTGAAGTTATAGCACTGCTTCCACTCCCTCAATGAACATAATAGCAAGCAGCATTTAAGTATTAGAATTGTTTCAATGGCAAGACATTTGAGATGTACACTCATGGTGAAGTCCAAGAACAATGCCTTGAGCGAGGATCGAATACCTTTTAAAATACAAACATGACTTAGCAGTAATTCCTGAAAATACTGTTTTGTGGAATAAAATGTCACCCGGATCCCACCATTGTCTATGAAGCCCAGATACTTCAGTATAGAAAATGTATCATATCCAATAATCCAATTTTTATGTGTAAACCCCGTCTCCTTGCCATATCCATGGTGTGTCCCAGGCTCCTGCTGTATCCATACCATATCTGGGCATCATAGACCGTTGTAGCAGAACCAGTGGCTTTGTTTAAGCAGGTGATTTCCAGCCCCATTTGAGTGGAATCAGTATCCCATGTAAAGCACAAAGACCAGTTCTGCCTAGAACATCCAAATAATTAGAGGCCTGCAGTAATATGTGGTAGCAATAACATAGTAGTAAAGGCATATCATCCTTCGGTGTAGGATTTTCATTTTCTGTTTTTGTCTTCGCTTAGGGCCGGTGTGTTTCATATTATGGAATTCCTAGGAATTGTAAGACTCTGTATTTCCAGAGGTGGTTAAAAATTAAGAATCAAAGGTGAATATCCAAAAATGACAATCAAATAACCCCCCCTTTAATGGAAATTGAATAAATGCAAGATGGGAAAAGAATACCCAGCCATCACCCTTGTAATTCAAATCCTAGGTATGTCAAGGCCCCATCTACATTGCTACCTTGCATCCTGCAGCCCTCACCTCATATCCATCAATCTCATCTTTTTAATAATCCTTTGATGGAGTTCATTTGACCATGAATTCTATGTATTAATTTCTATACATGTTCATTTCTATCCATTCAATACAAACAAACAGGTCCTTAGTCAATACTACTGGAAAATCTGTTCTATCAAATATATATATGAAGCTAATGCTTGTTTCTAATACTATTGTCATTACCTTTTCACATATCCGGCGGATTGGCTCAACAACACTGCGTGCTTCCACGGTACCACATGTGACACTAGGCAGCAATGGGGTGAATGCAAAATAGTTACGAGGTGAAACCACCTGTACATCATACAAGGAGCTGTCTAGGTTTTTCAAAAAAGTTGTACCAGCCCATCCAGTCCCTAGCACTACCACCTTCTTTTTCTTCGCATCTACTTCAGATGGTTCAACATTGTAAACACCGTGATTTGATTTTGACTCGGAATAAGCCACAAGACCTCCACCACTGTATCAACGAAAGTATTAGTCCAAGCTACAAAGGAATAAATGATGAAATGTTTAAGTAGTATTATGCTTGCATATGTCCAGACTGAACAATGAAGTACATGGGACAATAGTAAATGAAAGAGAACACTTTTTAACAGGTAAAACTGTGGATTTTTTTTACTTCTATTTTTTATATTTTGGAAAGTAATTATGGATTTCTATTCTTCGTGATTGCAGTAAATTATATATGAAGATAAAGAGTGTCTAAAGTAAAGGGGGAAAATATTAACTCTTTTCATTTCAGGCAGGCAAGGGAAAAGTATTCATAATACAAAAGAAGCATTCAACATCTTTTCCTTTGATAAAATACCTGACCAATAAGAGAAGTGATCTTTTTTACAGTAATTCCCAGTTATTTCCAAGTTGAAATCAATCTACCATCAGAGCAAATGTGAATTAGCACCCCCTTAGAAACTGCACTACTTGAATCACCATCAACTATGGGGTTACACACATAAAGATAATGCATATTTTTTATCCTTCTTAATCTTTTATCCTTCTTCCTTCTTAAAGCTTGAGGTTCCACCCTGTTTCCGATCCTAAAAGGTCTGTGATTTCAGCATTTCACCCAGGGCAATCCTTTTTTTAGATGGACCAGAATATTCTCTAAATGCCCCATAAACCTTCAATGACCTATAACTCGGAGATTTTGTTTATCATTATTTCATACTTTCCTGCACCCACTCTCCATCCAAATCCCATCTCTAGTTCCTCACTAGATCTGCTACAAAAGCACCCTAGAATTCTGTGGTTTCCCAAACACCTTTACCATCTTCTTCTTCTCTTCCACTCAGACTCTCACCAGTCACCACTTAGATATGATGACTGGATCTGCCTCTAGGTTTCCTTCTATATACTCATTGTGAATCCCATCCTTTCTCTACATCTCTATCTGTTTTTCTTTTTCTTCTGTAATTACTGGCAAAGTAAAAGGGATCTTATTCAATCAAAAGCTAGCTAAACAAAAGAGAAAACTGAAAAGCAAGAAGATGGACAGCAAAAAGAACAGAAAAGGAAAAATATAAGGTACAAAGACATTAGTAGTCTGCTACCAGTTCAACTCTAAACAACTCCACCTTGCTGGTGAGTGGTGAGTGTGCCTCAGTATTCCAAGGCCTTGGAATATGCACAAAAGTGACATCAATATTTGATGGGAGAACTCTTAATCTCCTCCCTAATATCAGAAAGTCTACATAGGAGAACTCTTATCTACATGAGATCCTTGATGCCAAGATAAAGCATTTTTTAGAATCCACCTCAATAAGGAATGAACCTGAACCTCAGTTCAAGAAAATCTAATCACCACTTATGGACAAACTCTCAGCCCTATTTAAATCTCCCACAAATCAGCTGGGACTTAAAATGCAATAAGTGACCTTTGTTGTCTTTAAGCTCTAATACCTGATTGCCCGGGTTTGCCAACCATGTTTCCATTTTTTTTTATCACCATCCCCATTTCAGGATTAATTCCCTTAATAATCACCCCAGTCCATTCTCTTTCAATACCCAAAATGGATATTCCCCCAAATTTTTTGGGTTGTAACTCCCATTGGAAATTCCAAAGCCTAATCGTCTCCACTAATGTTCTTAAGGAGCAACAATTTCTATCATAAGTTTATTTATTCCTTTCCTTCCAAATGCACCAAGCAATAGCCAAATGTAAGATTACCTAATGTTACCTTGTGGCATCTCAGGCACATGCACCTTAGCTTCTTGTTTCTTCATTGCCCAACATTTAGAACCATACAACAAAGAAAACCTAATTACCACCTAAGAAAATGCCCTTTCATCATAGTGCCATTAGATGACCAAGACCAGCTCTAGACTAATCCTATTTGCAAACCCTTTGTTGTTTTCATTTATTGGTCCTTGTACCAAAATCTATCAAGCTGTAGCACTAAGCTCTTTTCAAATTTACCATTTATCTTTTTTACTCGTAGATACACCAAAATGTGCACTCCATATTATGTCTTTGACATAATAATTTACAACCCATTTGACTCCAAATCTTCTAAGGTATGGCTTATCATTTCTTACTTGGATATCTGCAGTTAAAATCGTTGCAACCACGTGAATGAACAAGGGCTCATTCAAGTAAGCATAGTCACATTGAAAGACATAGAAACACCATCCAGAATTAAAATAAGAAACTCTCGATATCTATAACATTCTTTAGTGCAACTAGAGTTTTGTCTGTGATAGGCAGTGAGCAAGTAAAAAAATATTACTTATATATATTAATGAAATGATATGGTGGATACTATGATTGACCTTCTCTTCAAAGAATTAGTCGGTGAGTAATGAAATGTATCAGTAGATACTATGATTGATTTTTCCTTCTAAGAATTAGTCAGTGTCTGATGTCCCTTCCCCTCTTTTGCTTTCTGAGACTCTGTTTCAATTTTTTATTTTATTATTATTATTATTTTTTTTAATGTTAACTTTCATTGAACAAACTTAATAGTACATTAGGGGAATACCGAAAAGCCAAGAAGAAAAGAAAAGAGAAACACAAACCAACACCAGCAAAGTTAAACCCACAACCATAAGAGCCACAGAGAGAGAGAGAGAGAGAGAGAGAGAGAGAGAGAGGAATACTAACAACTGTAGCAACAAGAAACATTAAAGGAAGACCACCTCCCTCCAATTCCTCAAAATGATATCAATAGAAATCCCATGAAATTGAGAAAGGTAGGACAACCATGAAGCGATGGTGAATTTGATCCTGTACGCATCTTCAGGTGAGGCGCTGGAGTCCACAAAGCATCGAGAATTCATCTCCTTCCAAACGATCCATAAAAGTACCAGGAAGGCAGTTCTCCATAATTAAAATTATTATTATTATTAGCCACACACTAAAAGCAGATCCACTGGTTGTTCCTAGCCATCCATTCTGATTTTGTAGCAATCCATTAAATTATTTAGGCCTTTCTTCATACATATGGGCTGTATGCTTCATTAATCTGGTCTGCCAAACTGTAGAAACAGAGACTACCAAAGCAACCATATTTAGCAACATTAATTTCCCTGCAATACTATTATTACTCCCTTTTCAATTCCCTATTTAAAATTTCCAGGCAATTGATATCAACATTACAACCATCGGATTTGGATTTCTTTCTAACACAACCCATACTCCAATCATATCAAAGCTAATAGATTGCAAAACTAGACACCTTATGTATAAACCTCCAAATCAGGCACAGGCAAAGATTGTCATAAGGCCCGAGTTTAAGATTAGGCATTCTCTATGGATTTATGAATGCTTTTCAAGGACTATAATCCAACAGAGCATCTCTCTCTCTCTCTCTCTCTCTCTCTCTCTCTCTCTCTCTCTCTCTCTCTCTCATGCGAATCCATTCAATGAAACAGATTGTAAAAAAAACTGTGATATGCCTCCAGAAGAATTGTCTGTCATAGAGAAGAAAATATGAGATATGACAAGGAACTTACAGAATTGAAGATTGTGTCAAAAAGCCCCAAAGAGTTTAAGATTTAGTCTCTTTTATTATTCTCAGCATTGAAGAGAAACAATGGTGATGGTTCATACATAACCATAAAAAAAAATCTCATCTTTGATGAGAAAATGGATGAAGAGGAGATGAAAAATGAATATGAATACAAACCCATTACCCCATATATCAAATCCTAAAAAAATTCAAGGTCTCATCTTCATCTCCACCTATATCCCTCACTTGTTAAATAATCCTTTTTCACAACCCATTTTACCATGACTTCCTGGGAATTCAATTCCATGCAAACAAACGCACCCCATGAATCCGAACATACTTTTATCTCTCCAACTCCAATTCTTTTAACAACCATAACAACCCAACAAAGCATTATAGAAAACCACCACTTGTGTATTCATTCAATGAAACAGGGCCATGACAAAACTCTAATAGCAATGCAGAATATTCAACAAAAGATTCATTTTTTAGAACAAAAGACGAGAGAGAGAGAGAGAGAGAGAGAGAGAGAGAGAGAGAGAGGAGCAATACCTGACGGCGAATATAACAAGGAACTTTGAGTAGTGATGATTTTGTTGAAAAGAGCGAGCAGATCGCTCGAAGAAGGAGAAGATGCGCATTTTCTGATGATGCTGGTTCGATTTAGAGATCCAGAGATCGAAAGATGAAGAAGAAGAAGAAGATGTGGTTACGATGCAGAGGAAGTTGTATTAAAGTGAGAAAGAGAAGGAGGAGGAGGAGGAGGAGAAGAACGTGAGGAGGAGGGAAACGGAAAGTACCGAAATCTTGGAACGGAAATTTCGTGCAAGTCAGAACACATGCTTTAAGTTGCCATCGTTGTTCTTACGCTGACCTGTCAACGGGAAAGTGGAATGCTACACGTCTTTCCTCCAATAGTCTGTGAGGCCACCACACCGCACGATCCGGATCTTGGACTCCAAGGAACAGACCCGGGAAATATTTGCTGATACTGTAACTACATGTAATACGGGTATTCAAGATGAATCCCATCCATTGTACTCATATGTTACTAATTTTCTTCGCGAAAAGAGTAGATCCCACAGTCCGATTGAGCACTATAATAGAGATGGGTTTGGGCGTTGACGTGTTGTTAAATACATTTTTGTTATGGTAATCAATCACACGTGGGAACATCCTTTATATCAATGTTTTCTTTATTGGAATTCAAAGAATTCCTTGTATGGAGAATTTCTTATTTCTCTAACATTCGGAATCACTAAATCTTTCTTTATACATGGAATCGGGAGCTTCTTAGTGGGTCTACGCACGGTGACCATAAGTGAACCACTCAAGGTCCGCCACGTTATGGTGGGCAGCCCCTATCGGATGCATGGCAGGCTGCCCACGGTGACATGGCAAACCGTGAATGATCCACTCACTGTCACCGTAGAGATTTTCCTCACTAGATCCGAACTCTTATACTTGAGGATCTAAAAATTCTAATAAAAAACAAAGATGTTGGGGTTTTTCTATTGATAAAGGTCACTTGAGACATTTTATGTGGTTAGAATTTTGGAATTTGGATATTAAAAGAATAAAAATATGGCATTTGTACTCGTAGGGAATAAGCGAGCACATCATATCCAAGAACTCCCAACATACTGGATTCTAAACACAAGTTCCAGTAAAAGAATAGGCCCTTTGCCTTGGGTACAACAAAAGGTGTTTGAAGTTGGAAAAAAGAAACCCCGAGGGGTAGTGGCTCAGTTGGCCTAGGACCACAGTTTCCATCCGAAGGTTGTAGGTTCGAAACTACACTACCACACTGGGGCTACATGGGAGTTTGCTCAGCTTCCCTCTCCTTCCGGAGGGAACCTTTCCATAGCCAAAATAAAAAAAAAAAAGTTGGAAAAAATAAAGTCCAAATGACTTTAAAATGGCTCGAGTGTTTTTATCAATATATAGAAAACATTCACCTGTGCCCAACCTCTTACTTCCAAGGTGCACGGTGTTGTGTGCAGTGATCGTGTATGCGGTTGAATATTTTTCATCATTCCATAACCTTTTAGATGAAAGAAATACCCTTCTTTTTAGCAAAAAAAATATATACATAATATGTGCAATTTATGTATTGAGAATGAGAAGGGAATGGCAAATGGATTTGGTTTCGAGTCCTTAGGTTGGAACCTGCATAGAATTAGAACCAGAGCCGTTTATCAATCAAAATCTAATTTAGGCTCCAGATAAAGACCTATTTATGAATCGAAATCTCAAACATGTTTCAATTTTGAATTTTTAATGGGTCAGAAACCTCTGGATAATCATAAAATCGAATATCCATTTGCATTCCCAACGTTGAACCTCTCCCAAGCACAATCAAACATTATATGACTTGGGGCCATGGTCTCAAACCGAACCATATAAATGCCAATGATTGGTTAGTTAGAATCAAGCTATCTAACTGCTTTTACATGAATATAAGCTCAATCTTTGATGGAGTTTACAATTGATAATGTATAAAATACTTTACTTGATATGTTTTATGTATGTATATTCAATTCTTACTGTGATGCAAACTTCTATTGAATATAATCTGGCCACATCCCAACCAAGTAGAGGATCTGCACCTTGGGATTTAAATGTCTAGAAGCCTTGGGGGTTACACTTCTGGCTGTAGTTTGTTTAATTTGTTTTGACAACTGTCTGATGCTTTCCTTCTAAGTTCCAAAGAATATGCTAAACTGGCAAGAAACGGCATGCGTTTGGTCAGAGAGGAAGTCAAATTCTACAAGTTACAGCTCGGCCACAATTGCCATCACTAGTTATGAAGTATGAGGGTCCCATGGCGACGACTGCATGTGCTCTCTCCAATTTTCCAGTGTAGGAATTCCAATTCTAATAGGCCACCTTCAGGGTGACGTTCTTCGTTTATAATAGGCTGATACAAGATTATAAAATGAACTCACCCATCAAAAGTATAGTTTTTATTTCAAACGTCCGAATCTTTGCTTGCTTCATATAATATGATTAATAGCATTGTATCATACATTGTATATTATACTTAGTTAGATCCTTAAGCATGTGATAATAGCCAATGGTACAGGAGAAAAAGTAAGAAGGCGGCTTCTTTATTTTTGAGCCGTTAATGGTAGCTCACTTGGGCAGGGACTCTACGCTTAAAAAAGTGAAAAGGTCTTGTATTTGACACCTACCTTCACCTTCATTTGCCACCTCCCATAATTTTACCTGGTGCACATGGACTAGGGCAGAACCACATAGGGGTTGGGGGTGGCCATGCCCCTGGTACACGTGGATAGGGGCGGAACCACATAGGGGTTGCCCCCCCACCCCCCACAAAAAAAAAAAAAAAAAAATAAATAAATAATTTACCTGGTGCACGTGGACATGGGCGGAAGCACATAGGGGCTGGGGGTGGCCATGCCCCTGGTGCACGTGGATTGGGCCAGAACCACATAGGTAGCGCTCCCCTCCCGAAATTTAAAACCACCCCAAGGCAAATTTTCTGGTTCCACTCCTACACGTCGATAGGAGGGTTTGCATGTGTCCATAGTAATTAGCTCATGGCCGTCAAGAATCCATTGGCCGTATGAGTAAAGGCCAAAGTCTCCTTACTAGACTAGGCGGGAGATACCTTGGGTTATAAAATATATAATGAGAAATTGTGTTATTTTTCGTATCTTTATTTCTAGGAATTTGTCGTGATTCCTGACCTTGAATGGGATTTATTTGTTTTGCAGGGAGTTGGTAACATGCGGTTCTCTCTACCTAGCAGGGGGTTCGACGTTGGGATCTTCTGGAAAGTCCACTACAAGAGCCAATGACTACGTGAGGAAAAAAAAAAAAAATTTGGTTGTCTAGGAGTACTGATTTCTGAATATCTTATTAACCGCCAGGACACACATGCATCAGGTCGAATGAGAAGCCTATTTTTTAACTTCAAACATTGAACAAGGCACATGAAAGATTCGCCACCGCGCGTGAGGTTCCCTTTACGTTGATACCGCCGATGTCGAGAAATAATTGAACGATTTAGATTACAAATAAGGAGCGGGCATAAATGAAGATGGTTATGTGGCATATAAGAATGTAATCATCTTGTGACGGCCTTTAGCAAGAGAAAGTGTGAAAATGACTTCTGAATGTGTGTAAATGATCTTATTTACACATCATTTTCACACCTAATTTACACATGTATTTTGTTTATTCATTTTATATATATATGGCTAAATCTGATTTGTACTAAATATAATTTAGCCACATCCCAAATAAGGGGAGAATGTTCATTTTGATTCTCGAGACATAGTGCTCCATGTAGGAGCTTTGGAATAAAATTATACTACTTTAAAGCCGCTTGTAGTTTAATTTGTTTGAAGCATATTATTTTGCCATGGGACATTTTCTAGATGTTTTTAAGGGGGTAAGAGTTCAGCTGCCTAGAGTTTGATCCATAGGGGTATGCTGCAAGTATGGGTCACCTATCGCACTTGATGCAGACTCACCATGAGTCGACCGATCACAATGAGTAATGTCATCCAAAACCCACCAGATTTTGCTCTCGATTCGTTTCAAACTTTTCGGATTTTGGATGAGTGGCCCACAGTGATTGGTCCACTGATGATGAATTTGGTCAAGTGCTATAGGTGATCTAGACTCATATGCGGCGCTTTTGCATTAGTGTGGGCTCCATTCTCATGTGTGCAGCCTCCTAAGTTTCACCAACCATGACATCCTCAATTCCTCACCCATTACTCCATGTCTTTGATTTTTGGAAAGGGCCAGGAGGGCTCACCTTCCAAGTTCCAAAGTTGCCAACCCCCAGCCCCAAGAAACGGCATGCCTTCAGACTATAGAGAAGTCAAAATTCTACGGGAAACAGCTTGGCGACAGTTTTCTACGAGTGCATGTGATTTCTCCAATTTATTCGGCGTAATGCTCTTTCCTTTTTTCTTTCAGTTGCCAGGGACCGCATCCTTTCAAGTCCCACTTATCATGGCATGCCAGGTCATTCCCTAATGCTGAAATTTAAAGCTGTCTTAAACAGTCATTTATGGCTACTTTTAAAAATCTCCTCCTCTTTTTTTTTTTGTTAAAAAAAAGTCAAAAACTAACATCATTCCTCCTTTAAATGATAAAAAAAAAAATTACTTCTCACCAAAAAAGTAAAAATGATGCCCCGCCAATCCACTTAAATAAAATCCCATCATAATCCCTTATATTTGATTTTTCCTTGATTTAATGTTTTACCTCATTTTTACTTTAATAGTAAACTGCCAAACCGGCACTAAGTGTTTTGGTGTTTTTTTGATAGCCCAGCTAAAGGGGCCGAAAAGTGGAAAGTGGAAAGTGGCAAGTGGAAAGTGGAAAGTGTGCCTTTCCGTGATTCTTGCGGTGGGGGTTGGGTTCGCTTTCTTAGAAAGAGTATGGTAAAATGCATGAGGTGGTGTTTGGTGTATGGTGTTTGGTGTCTGATCTTCTGGAAGTTCTACTTAAAAAGAGGCAATAAACGTGAGAGAATCCCTAGAATTAACAACAACCAGGACACATCCAGGAAAGATGGAAATTGTCAACTTCAGTAGTTGGAACATGAAAGATTGGCCATTGGCCATTGCGCGTGAATAAAATGCCTGACTCACCTACCCTTTCCACATTCCTTGAAGAATAAGGCACACAAAAGATGAGCTATAGATGACCTACTAGAAGTTCATACGGCTCCTTGCTGGGGGCTCATTAATTTAATGGAAATCATCAGGTCTCTATTTCACTTCTTTCAAACAAACAAACAAAAAAAGTTACGAGCTTTTACAAGCTTTTCAAGTAGATGTTCTCCAATAAACCATCCAGATAGGATTTAAAAATTCTCATCACGGGTGGACCAAGAAAATTTTCCTAGGAGGGATCACTATTTAAAAAGGAAAAATTATTTGGGGTGGGAGAATAGGTAACATCTTCATATAATTTTTTAAAGGAAAATATTCAAGTGAGAACTCCTATTATATGAGAGTTTTTTTGCTGGGCCCAACTAACAACCCATTCAAACCTAGCAACCAATAGAGAACCCCTTGATAGGCACTAATCCCAAGGATTGGCATACATCCGAATGGACTGAACCATTGGTTCGAGAGTCGAATATTTTTTTTTTAATATGAAGCCATTAAACTTGTGGGCCACGGATGAAAGGGTTAAGAGCATTGGTTTGAGGTCAAACTTGATACTTGGGATGGTCTCGCATAGATCTTTCCATCCCCCTAGTCCCATCCCCAAATGGGGCCCATAAAAAAGTTCTCAAGTAATATGTGAGAACAATTCCCACCTAAATATTACCTTTTTCTAAAAGCCCAAAAGGAATTTTATGCATTTTTTTGGGGAGGGGCATGGTGACCCTAGCTTCCCCTAACAATGTGAAATCATTTGGCAATACAAATTCTAAATAAGGAATATTCAAAACCGTAGACTCCTTATTCTTCACCTTCTACCAAACGTGTCTTTAGAGAATTTGAAAACACTACATTCAGGGGCGGACCTACGTATCAATGACCTGGGCCTACTGCCCCATGTCAATTTTCAAATTCCTTGAGATTTGAATAGGTCATCATCAATCCACATATAAATAATAAATAATCGCCCCACGTCTGAACATTGTGATTGCCTCACGTCACAAAATCTCGGTGAAAATACTTCTCCTCTCTTTCTAGCAAAAAAATTAGCCCCACCCAAATAAAAGTCCTGTGTCCGCCAGTGACTACATTGCATTCTTTCTTTCTTCCTTTTCATCTTTTCATATTCCCTTTTCTCTTTCAATTCATTTCCCCAATGTGTTACAGTTTTAATCTCTTCTTGAATGGTCCAATTTTTAAGGTTTTTCTTCTCCACACAGTATGGTGATAGCAGGAGTCCTATCGGCAGAGACTATATGCCCTGTACCTTAAACAGGATTTGGTCCATGTCTTTGTTTCTGAAAGTAGTATTCTATCCACTCCACATTGTGAGAATTGGTATAAGTAATGGATGATCCAGATCCAAGATTTTCATGATCACAATAAGCTATTGAATGCCTTCCACCTCCAACTCTCTTCTTGGAGATTTTGTGATCTTTTTATGTATTTTTTTTCGTTTATATGAGAATGATCACATAAAGTTGACCACACACCATTGATGTGGTCAATTGAAGTTGAATTAACTTTATACATATATAATCAACTTTAAAAGGATTAAACTATTAAAAATATGTGGCTAACCATGATTACACATGTGGGTCCATGAGTTGTTGCAACAATCACCATTTCGTTTGAACTTCTTTAAAGAAACGTCAAATTAAAAATAATCAAAATAAATTCAAAATCCTCATACAATTACCCCAAATATTACAGTTACTATTGTGCAATTCGAGAGTAGAAAAATAGTCCAGTGGTTGGAATTCCTTCTCACCCAACTATCTAGAGTGCAATCCTTGGGTCCTCTCCCGTGTGTGTCCAGGTCGTTTGCTCTAGGCCTATCAATGGGACGCGTTGAAATGGGTACTCGGCCCTGCCCAAGTCCGAGAATACAAGGCTTTTAAAAAAATTCGAGCCCAGCGGGATGGGCTTGGACAATATTTTTAAATTCCGGCCGAAATGGTATTAGGATTGGGCAAAAACAGCCCGGCCCGGCCCGTTGCAAGATCATTATACTAATTATTTTATAGATGACTAATATGATTTTAGAGAGAGAGAGTGAGACTTTTGCCTTTTGTTAATTAGCTAGGCCCATGGCCAGTCTTTCCCATGCATTCCGTTGTTTGTTATTTATCCTATATGTTGTGTGCATTATAAATTGTTTCCTCTATCTGTGGGCATGTTTCCAAACCCTTGCTGTTGAAATTGTTTCTCTATCACCTTTGTGAATAGAGAGATGTTTGAGATGATTTTTACTTTGGTCAACAAAGCAATAATTATTTTGACAAACAAAACTGGAACCAGAGAATTATTCTGCTACAAACCATCTGTAACTTTGTAATCTTGAATGTAAGGGCACATGTGGATACATACAAATTATTGTCATTCATTTCTATTGATTTTATGATTCTCTATTGTCACCGAAAAAAAAAAAAGTTTTTAACCGATCGTACATTACTTGACCCATATAGGATACTCATTCTTATTCATTTCTATTGATTTTCCAATTTTCTATTGTCACCGGCCAAAAATGGAAAAAAAAAGTTTTTTACTCTGCCATGTTGCTTGTTGCATTGCTTTGCCGGTCCCAAGTCCGGAAAAAATAAGGGTTTAAAGCTTGGTTCACACCGGGTGTCTCGTGACAGTAGGAAAAATTAGAGAATGTTTTGCTCATGGCAAGAATCGAACTAAGCCCAAGCCCAGCCCTGTCCCAGCCTAGGCCTGTACGAGATGGGATCCTAGTCTTCTCCTCATTGTGGATGGGGTCATTCATGCGTTAGTCACATCTCTCGTGGGTCCAACCACCTTGGCTAGAATTCTTCAATTCAACATTGACATCATTTTCTCTTAGGAAAAACTTTAGCATGCTTGAAGTAAACAAAGAGAGGACACAACTTTAAACAGTTGATATCTTTGAAAGGTGCACCCATATATTTATATATCTATCACTCTACCCTTACAATAATTTACTAGATTACATAATATTAACCTAGCATATATATGTAGTGAATGATATGTATAATTAGGGATGTCAATGGGTCCACGATTCTCCCATTATCTTGAGGTTCCGACCCATTAAAAACCGGGTCTGGATCCTTATTTAGTCCCCGATAAGTAAATGGGTCCAGATCCGGTTCCACCTTGGTTTAGACCCATAGACCCGAGACCCGATATATTACCTCAATTTTCAAAAATCTCTCCTAAAAACCATATTTTTAATATCATTATCTATTTAGACCCGGAACCGGATCCAGACCCCTCTCATATGGTTCTGGTTCCGGTTTCAGAGCAAAGAAATTGATTTCGAAACGGTTCCGGACCCGGAACCGGTTCCACCTTCTGCTTAAGGGTTCCCGTTTACAACCCTATGTATAATGCAAAGATCAAACTCATACCCAAGCTAACAATGTCAGCACGAGACAAGTAACAAAAATAAAAAATTTGGGGTTACTGTGAAGACGAGGATTAGATTGCTGCTAAATATATGAATTAATATACCGCAGCTCTCTCCCTTCTAGCCTTCTTGGGACATGACCACTGGGATTAGGAGAAGCAAGGCATCAGTGTTTTCAATTTTATTAGTGAGGGGAAAACACTGGACAAACCACCCTCTCAAGAATGAGCCACTCAAGGAGTGTGGGTTTAGGGTTTAGCGCATCAACAGAGGCATAAGTATCAACAGATGCTCTCTCCATAATCCCGCCCTTCACCCCTTGAAAGGTCGCTTTCCAACAAAGTCATTATAAAGAGAAATATATTTGTGTAAAGAACCGATGTGGGAGACCCTTTCTCTGAAATGGGTTTCTGTCCTTCCACAATGAGTGACAGGATTATACAATATCACTCCATCAAAATATTCCTTTCTCCTCCTCACTTCACTTTTGGTCCTTTTCTCCCTCTATCATCTTCTAGTAGGAAGACCTCGGTGAGTGAGGATGGTAGAGGTGAAAAATAGAGAATTGATGGAGAGAGGGGGCTACCTTCTTAATGGCGGTGAGGTGTGTCTGGAATGAGGTAGAGATGGGTTGGTTTTTGAGGTTAAGATTGTGGCTAATTTTGGATATGGAAAGGCTATGCTCTTTTTGGGGAGGTTTTTGTATATTTTTTTGAATTGGGTTTTCATCTTATTTAAAAATTTTTAAACAAATTTTGGATGACGTGGTGGACTGTTGTTGGTCCACTCACGATGAAGGTGTAACAACTGCGATAGGTGATCCGAACTCTTTATTACAAGGAAGTTGGTGCTAGCTTGGGGTCCACTGTAGGGTTGGATTTGGGGAAGCTTTTAGTGCAAAAATCTTGGGATTCTTGGAATTATTTTCTTCTTGAAATATCTTGGTGTGCAAGATTTCTGGAAATAGTTATCTCTTTGTTGGCTTCCTTCTCTTGAAAAGGGTCCCACTTTCTTTTTAAATAAGAATCCCCAAAACAGAAATTCAAACTTGTTACAATCTTGGAACTATGAGAATTGGCTTGCAACATTTCAAAATTTTAAAGACTCCTTGATTTGAAATTCAAAATGGTAGGAAACTCTTGGAGACTTGGATGCTAGGTTCTTGGGACTCCTAGGAATTATTTCCTTCTAGCACACGAATTGGGACTTCGATCGTCAGTGGAATTTCAAAGAAGCTCGAAGTGAAATCGTGTACCTATGCAATCTCTTCTCATAAACACCCAAACGCTACATTGCGGTAATCTCATAAGTTAGGGAGAGAGGTGACAGGGACTCAAGAAATAAAAGTGATCTTCTTGATATAAATTAACGCAAATATTCTCAAGGAATACAAAAATTCTACTACTAATTTTGAGTAACATGCTCAAGGAATACAAAGACTAGTAATTTATAGTCTAAAGCTAACTACATTACTCCAAAACAGAAATGATCTAGATAGTGAAACCTCAAATTCACATTCACTTATACTTTGAAATGAAATCATTGACAGTAGCAACATCTGGAAGTGCAGGAATCGCTCCCTTCTGCATGGTACAGATCGCGCCGCAAGCATTCGCAAACCTTAAAGCATTTTTCAATTTGTTTTCCTCTTCCAGTAGAGAGGCATCTTTGGAAATCGCCATTAGAATCGAACCCACAAAAGAATCACCAGCCTCAGTTGTATCAATAGTCTTCACAGAAAATCCACTCAAACTTCCTTTGAACTTCTTTGTGAAGTACCTGCCACCAGAGACCACAAGCAGCTTAAGTCCATCAAACCAGAGTTTATGCACCACTTCTTCTTTAGTCTTATTTTCATTTGTTTAGAAAGCAACCTCATCGTTAATTATATCAGCTTCTTTCCATATGCTCTTGATCCCTTCCTTCGCAGCATCAGGAGATGGTCACAATGGCAGCCTCACGTTTGGATTATAGGAGAGCAACAGACCAGCTTGCTTTGCCGCCTTCATTGCAGCCATGTGGGCTGACTCAATTCAGTAATCAAACTTATGGAGCCATAGTGGAAAATCCTAGCCTTTTGGATCAGACCCAGATTCAATTCAGACTCCTTCAACAGCATATCAGCACTTGGGTTTCGATAGAACATGAATTCTCTCTCACCATCATTCCTCAGAGTTACAAATGCAAGCGGTGTTCTAGCATTGTGGTCGAAGCTAACGCCATCAGTGATCACTCCATTCTTCTTCAAGATATCCACCAACATGTACCCGAATTCATCCTCACCGAGTTTCCCAATGAATTCTGATCTTCCACCGAGCTTTCTGATTGCAACTACCACATTTGCAGGTGCTCCTCCTGGAGCTTTCAGAAATCCCATAGAATTAGGGTAGTAAACAAGTCGGTTCCGGTCCGGGTCCAGGGTGGAACTGGAACTGGAACCGTTTTCTAAGAGGGAGGGGAACCAGAACTGATAATATTAATAGGAACTAGAACCGGAACCGAAACTATCTGTGAGGCAGGTCTAGTTTCGGTTCCGATGGTATGAGATGTAGAAAAGTAGAAACCCTAATGTAGAAAGTAGAAAAGTAAAAAGGTTTCTGTTTTCACATACTAAAGTTACCTTATGGTAGTGTATATTGAGTCGGGTCCCGAGTCCACGGGTCTGAGCCATTGTGGATCCAGAACCGTTTAGGTATCAATTCCAAAAAAAGGATCCATAACCGAAACCATTTTCTTATCGGGACCAAAATAAGGACCCAGACCCGGAGCCTAACGGGTCGAAACCTTCGGGTAATTGGAGAATCAGGGACTCATTCACAACCCTACATAGAATCAGCCGACTCCCGCAACATTTGGGATGAAATCAATGAGCATCTCGCCGAAGGTGACAATTAGGGGGCTCTCATCCTTGCTTGAGTTGTTGGTGGTGGTGGTTTGGCCAGTTGCATTTTTTGTAGTAGTAATCTTTGCTAGAGAAATTGATCCATGAAGATCATAAAAAGAAATGTTTTACAAATACATGTAGAAAGTGAAATGGCAAAAAATGATGAGGGACTATAACATAAATGTATATAGATAGAAATGTCTGAAATTAGCGATTCATATAAACAGTGTGAGAGAGATAGCAGAGGTGGAAGGGAAAGAATTTACTTGATGGTGGGATGAAACAGCCCAAAAACAGGATTGGATGGAGAGAATCAATTGTAAGATATATCAAGGTGATTCTCTTTCATCTAATTAAAATTTTTTAAACTTAACATTAACAAACGTGGTAAAATTTATGGGACCCACTAGCTATATCAGATGCAAGAAAATTAGGTCGAAGGATGTTGATGACAATCAGTTTAATATGAGATCATAAAATGGATGGTCAATAATTAGAAGGCAACAAATTAATTGTCCATTTCGTGGCCTTCAACCTCTTTTGTTTATTAAAAAAAAAAACCTCCTTGTTTATATAAGTTGGGGACCCTCAAATCCTTTCATATCTAGCAGTTTTAGTGTGCCCCATGTATGGATGTAAATGGGTACCCGATTCTCCGATTACCAGAATGTTCCAACCCATTAAAAATCAGGTCTGGGTCCTTATTTAGGCCTCGATAAGTAAATAAATGCACGTCTGATTCCACCATGGTTCGGACCCGTGGACCCGAGACTCGACATGTTACCTCAATTTTTGAAAATCTATTCCAAAAACCATATTCTTTTAATATGATTCTCAACCCAGACCTGGACCCGGATCCAGACCCCTCTCATATATAATTCTGGTTCCACTTCCAGAGCCAAGAAACAAGTTTCGAAACGGTTCCGGTTCCGGATCCGGTTCCACCTTATCCTTAATGGTTTCGGTTCTAATTCCAGGTCCACCATAGACCCAAACCGAAACCAACCCGTTTAGAACCCTAGTCCCATGTATTCTTATGTCATGTGCCCTATTTTGAAAATAATAAAGAGCATGCAGTTGTTGAAGTCAATAGTAGAGGTCTATGGCCGTCATTATAAAATTTTAGGGTCCTCAACTGTGGTTACCCTATTTAAGGGGATTTTTGTGGTAAATGTCCCATTCTAAAACCGTTAAGTTTGAGAGTCATAAATCAAAGGATAGGATGATCTAATTCAATTGATTGTATTCACCTAGGTATCATTTAGACCTTTCAATCCCCCATGTCCCCATAATTGGCATGGCCCAAGTGGGCACCACAAGGTGGTGCTCATGGTGGTGCTTTCAATCCCCTCCTCATGGAAGTTGCTGTTTCGTTTAGACATTTTAACAAACAGATAGCGGAAATGAGGACACCCTTGCAATGACAGCCCTCCTAAAAAGGCACCCTCCTAACTACACAAGGAATCCACTGATTTCATTCCACACACAACCCAGATCTCAGTCAAACAACACTGCCATCAAAACCCTAGTTCAAGGGGGTAATTTCATTGAAGCCCTACAACTATACTCTAAGCTCTGGAACCATGGCTTTAAACCAGATAATTTCACCTTCCCTTACATTCTCAAAGCCTCTTCCCAGCTCCAGAATCCATGCATGGGACTTTTATTTCATAGTCATGCTATTAAAACTGGCTTTGACTCCAATCTTTATGTGGGCAACAGCCTAATCCTCTTCCATGGCCAATTTGGGTATTTGGATGTTGTACACCAGCTGTTTGAGGATATGCCTGAGAGAAACATAGTCACTTGGACTGGAGTCATCTCTGCGTTTATCCAAAATGACCGGTTCGAATATGGGGCTGAGCTGTTTCGTGCTATGCGAATTGCAGGTATTAGACCCAATTCATTTACCATGGCTTCCACTCTTCCAGGCATCTCCGTTGGCGAAGAAGCAGCACAAATGCATAGTCTGATGGTTAAGTGTGGTTTTGATTCTGATGTGTTGGTTTCAACAGCTCTATTAGATGTCTATGCCAAATGCGGACACTCCAACTTTGCCCGTCAGCATTTCAATGAATTGCCTTGGAGGAATCTGATTTCATGGAATGCAATGATTTCAGGTTACAATTATAATGGAAATGCACAAGAGTCATTGGAACTTTTTGTGGACATGCAGAGGTCTGAAAAGATTCAACCTGATTCATTTACAATTGTGGCAGTTCTTAGCTCTTGTTCAAGCTTAGCTTATTCAAGAGGGGGGAAAGAGATTCATGGATATGTGTATGGAGCTGGTTTTGAAAGGGAAAACTTCATTGGTAATGGGCTTATAGACATGTATGGTAAATGTGGAGACATGGAGCTCGCGCAACGCGTCTTTGATGAGATGCTAGAAAGGGATGTGAATTCATGGACTGCACTCATCTCATGCTATGGTCTGAATGGACATGGCACCAAGGCCATTGCGATCTTCAAGCGGATGAAGCAAACCGCATCCATTACCCCCAACAGCGTCACATTTATAGCAGTTCTTACTGCTTGCAGCCATGCCTGTCTTCTACAAGATGGCTTTCAATACTTCAAAGCCATGTCTAGGAACTTTGGTATTGAACCCGCCATGAAGCATTATGTCTGCATGGTGGACATGCTGGGAAGAGCAGGGCAGTTTAGCGAGGCGCTGAGGTTCATCAATGAGATGCCAATTCGACCCGATTCTCGTGTGTGGGAAGCATTGATAGGAGCTGCTAGCATCCGAGGAGACACTGCAGCTGCGGAGATTGCTTCAAAGTGCCTTCTAGAGTTAGAACCTGAAAATCCTAATCTTGATGTGCAGTTATCAAACATATATGCAAAGGCAGGTAATTGGGATCATGTTGCAAAGATTAGAGGAAGGATGAGATCAAACAAGTTACAGAAGATCCCAGGCCTAAGTTGGATTGAGACTCTAGGATAAAATTGGAATTATGATCCAGATTCATGTTTCATACTCTTCTTTCATTGCCTGGTGAGTTTCTGATCAATAGAACAATCAATTAACATCACCTTTGAGAAAGGGTACAATGTTAGAAAGGGGCTGATAAACTAAGGAAGGAACTCAACAGGATGGAAAGGGAACCTCCTTAAAATATTGAAATGTTGAGATGCCAAATTTTAGGGAAAGGATTGAAAGGTGCAGATTATTACTTTTAAGAAATCCCATGGATCTAACATCAACCAGATGTTTCTACCCAAAAGAAAAAAAAAGGAGGAGATCCCATGGATGAGATTCTTTTGTCAGGTAAGATCATTGTAAGATTCTGTTGGCTAACTGGTTTACTTAATACATTTGCTTAATTGTGTGACGTTTGTGTTGGATGGGTAAGTTATAAAAATTTGGAAACTGGATACTGCATATCTTCTTTGAGCAAAAGCCTTCTTTCTACTTGTGAGCAAATTTTAATGGGGAATTTCCGCTGTTCTGTCCTTTTACTTTACAAATCAATGTGGAGCTTTTTGGTCCCTTCCAAGGTTCAATACTTCAATAACATGTTGATTCTAGATAAACTCAAGCATCACATGATTGTTTTACCATACATTTGTTTTCAAGCTGGTCTGCTAAGGGGTAGTTTGTTGACAATTTTTTGTCCATTGAATGCAATCTTACAGTATTTGGTGCCATTTTCTTTCACTTCTTGTTACTTCATTGCCATTTCCACAATCTTTTTTTGCTGCCAGTTTCCTTCTCCATTTCCTTTTAGTACCTGCATTTTCCAGGCCACCTATTGAGTTAATTGGCTTTTATGAAATGATTAAAGCGTAATACTTATGCAAGAATTCACTAGAATTAGTTACTCCAATCAAAGCATAAAGAGGAATCAAATTGTTTTCCAACTCACATTCCTGGTCCATCGTAATCACTAACGACTCCATTAAGTTCTTTCTTGGCGTCGGTCAGAAAAGGGTATCCTCACCACCTTGAAAGCTTGCATTTATCATGAATGAGATTAGGCCTTTGGATCTTTTTCTTTTTTAACCAATGCATTGTTTACACATGTCCCAAGAGATTAAGGAAAGGCTTAAGTTTTTAGGCTTATTGAGCATTTTGTTTTTTCCTTGTCCATTGTCTTAATTGACTATTGTATGAAACTGTAATGTTTCTCATTTTTATAGTAGTAGTTTCTCTCTTAAAAGAAGATGTTGAACTTTTCAAGCATCAACAATAACCAGCTTGCATTTTACCAAAAAAAAAAACCAATAACCAGCTTGCAGTGAAACATTCATTCCACATGATACCATTTGGAATTACAATAGAATAATAGTTCATGTCAAGAAAAGTCACACACAAACAGAATTTGTATCATAACCCATGATATTTTTCAGAAATGAAGGCTTTCTTAACACATTGGTTAGGTGAGACCAAAACCAACCATCAAAAGGCTAGGCTCTACTGGCTTTTCTAGCCTTCTCAAGAGTACAGATTCAGGCCCTACTTTTAACCCTTTGAAAGGGCTCGATTCCATTCTAATAAGCTCAAACCCAATTGCCTGCTAGTTGTAAAAAAGCGCATTCTGGGAAAGGATAAAAACTTCATCAAAACGAAAAAGGAATTATGAGGCACAAAAGAAGACAATGAAGCATCAAGAACTAAGGAACATTCCCGTGGAAGGAAAACAACCTATATAGTAATCCCTCCCTCCATCTGCAACGTGTTGTAGTGATCAAATTCAATTCCAATGTGCCTTAGTGGTTCTTCTCCATGACATCAATAGTGAATTATATACACCATGATGTGCATCTGCTGGAATTGCATTCAGACATATCTTGGATTTCTATCGGAAGTGTAATCTGCTAACCATATTTGACACATTTCTCCCTTGAGTTTTCGCTTTGGCTTTTCCCTGCTACAAAAGAAGTTAGAAAAGGAGATGAATCATGGAAGATGCCAGTAGAATCAGTGGTATAAAGGACAATATTCTAATAGACAGTCTAGCTCGTGAGGCCTACTTAGATACATGTCTCCCATTGAGAGGATGGCATATGGAAAGGTCTCCTTATGGATAAGGGATATCCCAAAAATTAGCCTCACCCAATTATCCTAGCACTTCATTTAAAAGCCTTAAATATAATAATGACTTCTTAACCATAGTTTTTTTGTGATTCAATCAAAGAGTGAGGGAAAGCTCAATAACTGTAAAATCGATCATGATGTCATAACATGGGGATGACAACAGTATCAAAGGAGCTGTACTCACCAAAGGTGGGCCCCATAGAGCTTTGTTGCAATATGCTTGTAGGGGAACATCCTCCATGGCATAAAAATATAAAAATGATATTTAAGAGATTAGTGCAACTCTAGTTAAGTGAAAAATACAATTGTAGGTGAATAAGAAACAGTTGGAGAGGAAAAGTATCCACATCCATGTAAACATTTCCTTCAATTTTGACTCCTTCAATTTTGACATAATGAACAAAGGTTGCCCATAAAAAAAAATTGTAGTATTAGAGCAGTGGTGGCAAACCCAGCTCGTATCTGACCTGGATTTGACCTGCTAAATATACGAGTTGATCATGGGCTAGGACCTGACCCACATTTATACAAGTTGGATTAGGGTTGACGAATTTATCATGATAACCAATTTATCATTTCCCATCAAAGGATAGAACATGTGACGGCCATTTGTCGATCATATATGGCCATAATACTTGAAATGGATTGATCTTGGGCCCATTTGGGTCAGGTTAAAGGAGTTTATTTGCATTGGTCGTGGGTTGTGCAAGTCAGGTCGGGTTGACCTGCATACAAGTACCTAACCCATTTATACCCATAGACAACCCTGTTCAACCCGACATGTTTTACCCGACTCAACCCTTTTCCACCCTTTATGAGTATCCATAACCAAGCATTTAAATTTACACTAGGGTGATATCCCCCAACAAAATGTGAAACTGTATTCTCTACAAATATAGACACAGAATACATTTCAGATGTAAGAGGGTCTAAACCAGTAAAGTGATGGCACTTAAATAGAGTACATTGCACTTTGAAATTTTCATTAGAAAAGCCATATGAGTTGCAGTAATCAGAAGACTTGGAACCGAAAAAGATTGAATATCCAAAATGTTGTTGGACTAGACCTAATCTTTCCAGACCATTACTAGCTTAAAAAAAATATTACTAAAGATGAAATAACAAATGAATGGACTGTAAGAAATAATCCTTGGTTCTCATATATCATTATTGATTTATCACCGTCAGTTTGTTCGATTCAAAGGTAGTGATTTAACAGTGTGACTCATTCAACATATGAAAACTCAAAACAGCCACATGTTGCTATTTACTTTGAATTTCATTAAAATAAAACAATAAGAAACAGACTTAATCAAGCGTACTTACACCCAGCAAGCCTTCCCGATATGGGGGAAAAGTATTCTCATCTTTGAGAGAGAATGCAGTTAAAAAAAAAAAAAACCGATGCCTAACCAATTTTCACTAGTAACCGGCTATTGTAAGCATAAGTGAGGAATCATTTTCCAGAACAGTCTGGCCTATGGGTCCTCCTTGAGGTAAAGGACTCCTCATGACTGATGACCTCCCTACAGAACTCAGATGAGTGTCAAAATTTGGGTG
Source organism: Umbellularia californica (assembly GCA_028538565.1). Classification (NCBI taxonomy): domain Eukaryota; kingdom Viridiplantae; phylum Streptophyta; class Magnoliopsida; order Laurales; family Lauraceae; genus Umbellularia; species Umbellularia californica. Next base: position 73,267,189 of record JAPQWN010000006.1, on the reverse strand, counting down.
AATGATAATTCATAAGAGTAAGGGTATGGGGGTCGGAGAGGGGTCGGAGAGGCTGTTCAATGCATGGGGACAACACGAAAACTCCACTGACCTGAGATAACCAGGGATCCAAGAATTCCAGCCTTTTTTCTTTATTCCATTCATTTTAAAATGGGCCTTAAATGTGCTATACTCTTACTCTAATGTTCTTTCTAGATCAGTACATCCAGTAACCAAAGAATAACAGAAATAATGACTAGATCCATTTGCCCTAAGTGTGCTATACTTCTACTTCAGAAGTTCTAGTTATTCAAATTCATCTCCAAAACCGACAGAAGTATAGAAATTTTCTCCCACTTGATACAAAATGCAAACTAGATTGCCTAAATAATTTATGAACACGTACCTAATCTGATTTGTTTTTATTACACATGGGCCCATTAGTGGCCCTGAATTTGACACAGATCCAAATGGATCTGGCCCATTCAATTATGGATCTAGACAGGAATGGTGGTCCATCAGACCCAAACCAGATAGTGGTTTTGGTTCTGATTACAAAATCGGCTCAAAGACCCACGACATAGGTAGCAAAGGTCTGACAGATCCTTGCTATTCCCAATTTTTAGTATGTTAAAAATGATGTTAAAGTATATGTATACAATCAACAACTAATACATTTTAAATGTAAATATGATCTAGAAATAAAGGAAAAAAAATCATATTTGGAGGGAGTGTTTTTCTATCCTAAAAATTTTGGGGCTTATTCTTGTACTCTGATACAGATATGAATCCCATACAAATGATTAGACAATCAGAAAATCCTAATTGAAAATTTGGAACATATTTTGGCTCCTAGACAGTTGGATTGGAACCAGTTCTCTATTGAACTCTGTTAGTAGGGAGTCCCAATGTGGATCTAGTTCAGATTAAAACCTGTATCTAGTTCAGATCCAGCACAGATACATGTTTTCGAATCCAGACCTTCCAGGAAGCATAATGGTCTATTGACATACCTTACTGTATGCTGCTACAGAATATATAGAAACTACATAATGGGGATCAAAGACTTTTTGGATCCCCACCCTAAACCAATATGTGCAATTTAATTTCAAGTACCAAGTGTCCGTTTGTTATTTACAGATTGGATATGAAAATTGGGGTTTACATATGTAAAATTTGCATATTGGGATTTTACCTGTGTAAGATTAAGCACCATTTTTATGAGTAAACATTGAACAGTTCGGATAACAAAAACATATAAAAATAAAAAAATAAAAAAAATAAAAAAAAAAACATTGAACAGTTCGGATTACATATGTAAAATCTTCAGATATCTCAAAATCTATCAGTGTTTAAGACATGAAACTTAATGTCTTGGGGGTAATGGGCCAATAAGGTTTTTTTAAAAATATTTGGATTAAAATTTTGGGGCCCACAGAAATTGAAAAAATAAAAGGTGGTGAAGGGATTTGATATTGTGATGCGACCTATCTCAGGTGAACTTTGTACTGCCACCTTCTTAACCAAAAAGGTGTGTAATCATTTCACACATTTTCAGGTTTGGAAATTTTCATATGAAAATGGACTCATTTACACATCATTTTCACACCTCAATTATGCATGTGATGCATAAATGGGTGCAACAAATGTGCGTATTCATAAATGTTAAATGGTTGCAAACAAATGACCCCTAATTGAACTGCAATGGATGTTAAATATGGAAAGGGACATCCACAACCAGGATGCAGAGAATCACCAACGATAAGCTGAAGAATGGTCCAGTTTAAAATATAATAATAATAAGTGGAAGAAGCTTGTATTCATACCTTTAGATCAGTCGGTCCATTTCCACCTTTTACAAATGCAGAATGTGCAGAAGCTTTCTTATTTTGACTCATGCCTTGTGCATTATTTTCTTTGCTGCCACCACCAGCTGCTCTGTTGACTTTGCTAGAACTCACATCATTTTTAGATTTTGTAGTGACTCTTTCTTTCAATGGATCTGCCACATTATGTGAACACAGAGGTTTTCTAGGTGCAGTTGAAAGGAGGATCTGCAACATAAAGAGGTAAATTGACTTTATATGATTGTCAATAGCTATAACCAAACTCGAAGCAACATATATAATGTTCAGTTGAGCATTTTGGGAATTATTTCTTAAGGGTGAATATTGTCCTAAAATGAGCCTTGGTGGATTGGAGATTAACAATCTCCATTTCACTATCTAACTATCTCATTGGGCCCCCATTTAAAGGACCCATTGATCCCAATATCAATTTCTATTGAAATGGGTTGGATCATTGAATAATGGAGATATTAGTACTCTAGCCATTCTGTGATGGGACACAACAGACCATTTGGTTAGTAACTGAATGGTAAGTCAAGCCTGTAATTTACTCGATCAAACAAAAAACATCTCCTCTTTCTTTTTCTTTTCTTTTTTTTTTCCAAGGCGAAATGTCTCCTTTCTTGATAATATATTATCCTTCAACCATATGTTACAGATTCTAACCTTTGCTTTTGAGTCTCCATAGTCACGTTTAGTAGTAGTAACTTTCCCTCCCCGTTTTGACATCAAATTAGAGCTATCTTGAAGTCGACCACTAGATGTTGTCTTAGATACATTCGAAGAGTTCCTTTTGTTGCTAGTAATTTGTACAGTGTTTGTGCCCTTTCTAATCTTTGATGCTCCTTTGTTTGCTCGAAGATTAGTGTTCTCAGGTTCACATCCGGGGTTGTTAGATGATCCTATGCTAGACTTGCTCAAGGAAGGTTTACGATCTTTCAGCAGTGCTCCATCCTTGACCTCCACTCTTGAAGCATGTCTTGTAACACAACTTTTTGTCAGACTGATTCTCACGACTGACAGAAACCGATTTGTTTCACCAAATGTACGGCGAGATGCCTCGGGAATTGTTGGGTGCCAATTACTTTCATCTGCTATTTCCATATTGTAATTTGAAGTAGTTTTAGGATCTCTAGAGCTGGTCTTGGGTCTTATGCTGGACTTGGATGTGATGGTGCTGCCCGAATGACATTCAGCTGTGCGTCTTTCTTTTGAATCCATAGAGCTTGTCTGATCCCCAGAGTTGGTTGTGACTTTTGTTGAGGACTTTGATGTTAGTGTGCTAGTTGTTGTTGAATTACCATGTGGGGCATCCGATCCAGAAACCGACGACTTTTTTCCACCCAAGATCCTGACATATATGGAAAAAAATTATAAAATCAAAGACTTAAAAATCATTCATAAGAAATGTCAAAGGGGCTCATCAACACAAGCCCCAGTGAAAAGATGCCCAATTAAAAAAAAAAAAGAAAAGAAAAGAAAAAAGCCATGCTCTTATGATGGGGCCACATATGCATTGCATACATAAATGATAAATCATTAGCCAATTTGTTCCATGGTACACTTCAGACACATGGTTCACCTGATGAGCAGACTTGCCTTCTTAAATCAGGTAGTCTAGAGAGTAGACCCCCCATGGTCAATGGTTGGATCTTGCGATAGCATGCCACACATTGACAAATATGAGCTGTAAATCTCTTGGAATCGGACTTCTGTGAATCCCAAGAGCAGGGCTGAACATTAAAGTTGCAATGGATTTGGGTGTACTACCTAATAGGATGTTGTTTATCTAGAGAAATGACTTCATGCCCTCCCTCTTTCCATTTCCTGCTCCTGTAATGCTTGCCTCTTGATCTTGAGACTGAGCTTGGAAGCTTGGGATAGGGCCAGTGAAAATCAGGAGACTTCATTTTCCCTTCACTTGAAAGAGAGAACATGGAGATCAACTCGTGTGATGAAGATTGATGGAACCTGAAAATAAAAAATGGTTCATTTCGAATTCCAAGGAAACCAGATGTTAAGATGGAAACAAAATGCAAACTCCAATGAAGTAGATGCTTACGGGTGGGAAGTTTGAAACCAAGCATCTTCGCTGCAATTTAACATAACAAGTAAATGGTTATTGTAAAAAACACTGTTATGCATAAATAAAGGCAGTATTTAAATGCACAATTTAATTGAATTGCAATGACTTGGACATTAAAGATAAAATGACAAGATTATAATTAGCTCCCTCACTCATATTCAGGGACTTGTGTCACAAAATCTGTATTGACCATCGCTATCCTATTGCCCACTAGTGCATGACAAGTGGGGTTAATAGACGAAAGACACCTTCAGGAATCAATGGAAGCATTGGAGAAGACTGCAAGATTTGATCTTATCTAGAGTGCTACAAAGCTTTCCAGAATAGGCTTGACTAATCAAGATATTCTGGAAGTAAACATATTCACGGTACTAGAACTATCTAAATATTCTAGCATGATTCAGAAGAAGGTCACAAACTTTGCATCTGCACTGTGTAGGCCAAGCAACATGGCTATCCTAGGCCACTGTGCATGACAAGTGAGGTTAGTTGACAAGAGAGTGAGAAGCCTTCAAGAATCGAGAACTTCAAGAATCGAGGAAAGTATCGGAGAGCAGCTGCAAGAGATGATCTTCTTAAAGTGAAACAAACAAAGATTTCCAGAGGAGACCTGACTAACTGAAGATTCTGGAAGTAAACATATTCATGGTTCTAGAACTGTCTAGAGGGGTCTAGCCATCTACTGGCTAGTGTGTGAGTTATTAGTAAGGTTGATATAGAGTAGTAGTATAGGATAGTCTAGAGTCCTAGAATCAAGAGTGCAGAGTATTTTTGGCTAAGCCGATGTTATACTGTTGTCGGAAATATAAAACTTAACCATCGATGTGTATAGTCTTGGGTCATCAACAGTGGACCAGCAAACCTAGCAACTCTCCCCACCCCTTAGCAACCTATACACCCCCTCATTTGCTTCTCTTAGGTCATGGTCGGCAACCAAATCCTAGGGGATTCCTCACCGGTTTTCCCAAGGATTTGAAATTTTCACATTTGTCAATTGTAATACTTGGGGATTTGAGCAAATGGAAATCGTCATTTTTTAAGGATTTTCAGGTTCAACCCTCCCCGTAGGATCTGGAAATCATCAATTTTATGGATTTATCCATGGATCATTTTTGTCAGCCATATGCAATGATGCGTATTGATATTGATGTTAGTTTCTCGGCACAAAGAGGGGGGGGGGGAGGCTTTTCAATCTCATTAATCACAAAGTGAAGCTTACACAGAGGTCTTTCTTGACTAGTACAAGAAGCAAAGACCTCTCTAATGGCTCATACCTCTGCCTCATTAGAATTTGTGACATCTTTAGGACCAAAGAAAAATAAAAAGTTAGCTTCCTTTCATTAGATAGCACACCCCAACACCTACCAACGCAATTTTCCTTTTGATGCCCCATAAACATTAACTTTAAGAACACCCATTGTAGGAGGAAACCAAACTGATATTAACTTCATTAAGGGAAAACTGCAGGACCCAATTACCGAACAATAAAGCATAAAATTTGAGAGATTATAACCCTCAAATCTCTTTTATGATAAGACCCACTCCCCCAAGATTCAAACCTCCAAATCAATAATATGCTTTAAGTTTGATGGTTTACCTTCAAAGGTTTCTACAAATTCGTTTTTCCTTCCGCACTGCTACCCCTCTCTAGATAGGGACCTTACCCCAAACCACTATCAAACCCCACGGTGTCCTCAGAAAACACCAACTATAAACACACTTGACAAGGAATTGATGCTCGTGTTTGGATCAGATTAAATTGATAGTTGAACCAATTTTGACCAACCCATCCACTTGAGACATTTGACTTCTCATGCAGCTTTTGTAACTCTGGGGAGGCATTCTTGGTGATGCAATGAGAGATCATGAACATTTTTACAGGCTGATGGTAGGACAACACTAACTTGAAGAGTCAAGAATCAACTAAGAATATTATCCAGAGAAAACAGTCGCAAAGGAATGCATTCCCAAAGGAAATAGCACCATAGTTCATTAGATTCCAAGGGCTAAGAGGATAAAGAACGTGATACAATGGTAGAGATAAAAATGTTTACAACATCGAAAGGAAATCTGAACCATGGGAATGAAGTCGGCGTCAGTCAGTACTCAATTGTAGTGAACAGTGCAGTGACATAGAACAACAAGATCCTAAATGAAAGTTTGCATAGCCCTAACATACTAAACAAAAGAGAATCTCCTAAGCACTCTCTCCGGGAAAAAGAGGCTAATAGTCTGCCATCCAGAGTACATGAACCATAGTGTGAGAGTGGTAGTAAGCTAGACCCAGAAGGGAAGCCTAACTTGGTCGAAAAATATGAACAGTTAGTGTAATGCCATATGAATGAAAACTGTGGTGGTTCGGCACTTTGCTACAGCCACAACACTAGGAAGTAAATTCTATACTCATTACATTTAAGTTGGAATATGAAAGAACCAAACTTCGGTTTGAGGGCTAGTTTCACATAGCTCCTGCTCAGATGTAGAGAAATGGTAGAAAAATATGCTCATCACATTCAATTTGCAAACAGTCTGCAGTTCAAATTTGTACTGCGGATAGTTTTCTCCACGCGTTTACCCCACATCCAAAGGGACCCATGAGGAAATGTCCTGCAACTTGGTTATTTTATCCCTATCAAACTGAAATTCGGTAATTCAATTAAGTTGTGCATGCGAATGCAATCTAAAACAAATTGTAGATTCGAATCACATTCAAAACTAAAATTCTCAAAATGCACATGTCTTTGTCCATGGACTGAGCTTCTAGTATCAAATCCACCCACATTGGAGCTTCAATTTCTTCCTAAAAGAGCATACAGAAGAGGGAAAAAAGTTCTCAACATCATCAAATTAGTAATGGCAGAAACCCGAATTAAGGATATATTAAAAACCATATATCAGTAACAACGACGAAGAAATTGACTACAATGAAAAAGGCCAACCTGAGGGGCAACTTTGTTGGAAGGATAAGGAAAACCCTATTTAACTAATAAATCAAACTGAAGAAAACCCATGAATTCTAATACAAAAGGGTGAAAAGATTAAACCAAATCCCAAAACATATATATCAACTATCAAATAGTAAAAGCCAAATAAAATTATAAGTAAATAAGAATAAGATCTTCACAAAATAGAATCAACAAATCAGATTGATCCAAACCCAAGATTTTTTTTTTCAGTGATACAATACCCTAAAACCATCATTCAAATCCCAGACCATGATGGATGAACCCGGAATGCAAAACAACCCCAGACCAACATTACTGAAACAGAATCCAATCAAAAGAAACCAACACATACAAAGTCTTCATTGAGTAGATCGAGACAAGTAAAACCAAGAACTCTTTAACTAATTACCAATACAATTCATTCAAATAATAACTCGATCATTGAATAAACCCATTCCAAAAAAAGACAAAACCCTAAACAATCCCAGATACCAGAATCCAAGAAACTTCATTAAAACCCCAAAAACCAAAGGAAAGAAATTCTGGGTCCTACAAGAAAACCAGTGAAGAAAGATATATCCAAAGAAAACTGAAAACCTTCGAGGAATCAGAACAAAACCCAGATACTAGAATCCCTTAAACTACATAAAATGCGTCAGGAATCAATTGCGTTTACCAGGAAAGCCCAGTGGTCGTCGGGTTCGACGCTTCTTCTCTGTGACCCTCCACCCACGAAAGGAAGATTGGCATTTCGTTTCTTCAAACCCATTGCCATGCTCTCTCTCTCTCTCTCTCTCTCTCTCTCTCTAAAATCCCCCTCAAGACTTCTGCAGTCGAATCATTAGAAGAACCCCAAGAAGAAGGAATCTAAAAGAATCTATTAATAGATTGAAGTTCATGGGGGAAGAGATTCTTGCATTGGATTTGAAGAAGAGAACCTGAGAAGTTTCGGTTTTGTTGTAGAACACTTGAAATGAGTAATCCGAGTGAGAAGACAAAGCAGGGGAAGAAGAAAGCTGTGATTCTGTGTGGCCCACTGACTCACTGATCTACCGTTGATGTCAGGAATCCCAGATTAGAAGATCTCAGACCTCCGTTGTTCTTAGGGTGTTAGTACACTGAATGCAGGCCGTCGGTTTGTTTCATTTTTCAAAAACTGGTTTAAAAGCTCGGAATCGGACGGTCAAGATTAAAGGGTTTTTGGGTGATGATAGTACGTGGGGTCCATCCTATCATCAATCCGGACCAATAACATTCCTGTCCCACCTGCACTTTGGTCGAGGCTTACGCATAGAGTGGTGTCGGATGCTATGATTCGGCAGAGGGGTATTTATGTAATTTACTAGAGAAATGGTTTTTGACCGTTGGAAGAGTTTCAAAATTGAGAGAGAGAGAGAGAGAGAGAGAGAGAGAGAGAGTACAATGTGTTTACAGTTTTTTATTTTTTATTTTGTTGGTAAACCTTTTAAATTGAATAAAAGATCCCCTTTTATTTGAGATATTACAAACCACACCCCACCCTCTCCCAAATTATCCTGCTCCGTGGGACCCACCTAAGAAGATTATTAGATGGAAAGGTCCTGATGGGCCCTACATCTCTACAAAGTTTGAGGTCCATTAGATCATTCTAACCCCATTGGAATGCTTTTTTAATATATTTTTTATTCTTTTATTAAAAAAGTTTAGTCAATCCAATGGTCAATTCTATTGGGATGGATGGGTGCAAACCCATGAAATTGGTGACTATCAAGGGGGTCCTACATGAGGTGCATGTCATGAGCAAGGTCACACCATGCATAATGTAAGGTTGTGGGATTGGTGACTATAATAGGGGTCCTACATTAGGTGCATGTCTTGAGCAAGGTCACACCATGCATAATTTAAAGTCACGACCCATTTTTGTTTTGGATAACATGCCCACCTAAAATTAGGCAAACATCTATTTTATAGTGTAGTTATCATGTGCACACTTGGCTGTGGGGATCATCGGGGCTCACTGTTGGTCCATCTAAATTGACCGAAAATAGGACCCCTATATTATACTAGTGCCATAGGTTTAACTTACATTCGAATGAATACAAAGATTAACTGTTCACCGATCCAAATGAACTGTGAGGGTATGGATGAAGATAGTAGGATAATCAAATGGGCCCCAAACTTGATAAATATATAAGTCCCACCTAGATCTTGAAATCCCCCAATCCTATCCCCAAGTCAACCCCACAAATCGGTGCACATGGAGCTTTACGGCCCGTATGGCAATTTACTATTAAAGTTAAGGTAATGTAAAGCGTCAAATCAAGAGAGAAGAAAATATAAGGGCGCTGTGATGGTATTTTGTCTTTAGTTGATTGGTAGGAAATCATTTTTACTTTTTGTATAAAAAGTAGGGTTTTTTGTCGTTTAGTGTAGAAATGAGGTTATTTTTTTACTTTTTTTTATACCGAAGAGAGAATTTTGAAGATGCATACTTTTGATATGACTCATTGTTTGAAAAATGAAGGCTTTACATTAGTTTTACTAACTAATAAATTGCCAAACGGGCCCGTGTGTGTGACGTGTGGCGTGTGCATTAGATAGCTACTCTTTTATATATGTAGTGGATACATCCCCTAAAATTTATACCATTTGGAAAACAATCATTCCATGAAGTTTGGGAACCCACCCTTCAGCCCGGCTCGACCCAATTTATTTTAGGGAAGGGAATTTAACAATTAAGTCAGGTACAGGTTAAGTATGTTCTGGTTGCATTGGCTTCGGGATATATACCACCCACATACAATATAGGGTTGAGTAATCCACACCCCATCCATCAAGTTGCCCATACTGTACTGTAAGAAAACATATGATCTTTACTTTTACACTTGATCTTAGCCAAAAGGCCGAGAAAGGTATTAGGGTTCCAATTAGAATGGGCCCAAGAACGACCTTAGTTTTCAGATTTGGAGAAGGGAACTCCTACTGAAGCCCATTCAATGAAGCCTATGTTCACATAGGAATATATATTTTTGTTCACAGTCTTTTTACATGAATTATGATGGAGTGAAGGCCAAGAAGCCAATTGAGTCTTTAGTGAGTAAAGCCCAGCCAATGTTCATTGAGGTTCCAAGTAATTTCTAAGAGAGTGCTTTGTTTTGAGGCCAATTCAAGTTAATACAATAGAGTCGGACCGAGTCTTTTAAGTATGTTTGATCTTCACCTCCTTTTCTTGTTCTAACAAGACTATTTCATAATATCTTAAAAATTCATTTAAAAATACTGGTAGTGGTAAGTAAAACTCCCTTATAAGGGTTTTTCTTTTTTTTTTTTTTTTTTTTTTTTTTAAGGGGTAACCCAACCAAGGGGGCTAAGAAAGAACCCGTACACAAACATAAAGACAACCCACAAAAGTGGAAAGAAAACCCATATAAGTGGAGAAAAAAGCCCGTACAAGCGAAAAGAAAGCCGCACAAGTGGGAAGAGGGGCGTACTCAGGATTCGAACCCTGCCAGATGAGAACTGCTGCAGGTAAGTGGTTGTTCTCCCCTTATTAGAGTTATTACCTAGTCTTGATAGTGTCAAGCACCAATTGACTAAGTTGTGACTATGTCAAGGAAGAGTCTTTTAATAGAATGAAGAACATAAAAGGGAATCTTACGGAGAAATTAGCCTTAAACTTTAATTAAATGACTAATTATTGAAAAACTTAAAAGCAAGGAAAAAAAATGAAAACCCTTAAAATGTGAGGCTTGCACCGAAAGAAGCCTGAATTCCATACATGCTGCAAACAACTTTATTTTACCTAAGAACGACGTGTTATCTTAGTGGTATGATGCATCAGTTCTCACCGGCGTGACTCGGTTTTAAACTTAGTGCCCTTCCTTTGATGTGTAACTTTCTACTATCTCACATGTGTGAGTTCCTATTACCTTAGATGTGCAAGTATTGCAGGGACCCAACCCCTTATTTGGGAGATAAAAGACACTTCATTTTACCCAATAAAGTTAATAGAGCAAGAAAACTCACCTCTATATTATCCTCCTTCATTGTGATCCCAGGAGAGCGATGATAAGTAATGTGATCCAAGGAAGAAAATAGCTACCAGCATGGGCCAAAGAATAATATAATGAGCAAGAGGAGCTCCAAAGGAGAGAAGTGGGCCACACAGAAGTGAAAAAACAAAAGGTCATTGTGTCGCTGGGCCAACAATAGGGTAAAAAAGAGTAATGGGAAAAGCGGCTTTGAGAAATTTTATGATATCACTTGGGTGAGCATTTTTGTAAATAAATAAGAGGAATTTACCCAAAAAATCACCTTAGATGTATCATATACCAAAACGGTCCATTTAGTTTCCCTCCAACCAAATCATTCTTTCAGCGAAAAAATCCTTTTTTTACCAACTTTTTCGAATGTCGATATCAACCTTGGTATCGCACGAAAAAACCAGTTTTTTGTCATCTTCCTCATCTCCTCCTTAAAAAAATCAGTTTTCCTTTTATTTTCCTCCTCCTCTCTTCCCCCAACCCAACCCAATGAAGAAGCAAGGAGAAGGAAGATGACGGAAAACTGATTTTTTTGCGCAATCCATCCCTCATTTCACGTACACATGCAAAAAAAAAAAACAAACAAAAAAAAAAAGACCACTTTCATTAGACCACAACTAAAAGGGCTTTTTTGGCATAGTGTGCACCTGACATGAATTTTTTGGTAAAATCTTCAATAAATAAATAAATAAAAAGATACAAATTCCTTTACCATCGTTTACTTAGAATTCCTTTACTTACCCATTTTATCATAGTTTAAGCCTTTTTTGGGATTTTTATGAAAAAATTATGTATAAACTTTGATTAAATGGATAAAGTTACAAAAACATAAAAATGACGGATTAGATTGCCGTATTTTTTTTTGGACAGAAATGCCCCCCTAACGAGCGATTCCACCATTTTCATCAAGACCTACAACTCCACCCAAAATCTGTTCTCATTTGGTGAGGGTGTGCATTGTGAGAGAAGATTGAGAAGTTGGAAGAGTGGATAAGAAGGGCTTGGGATCGTCCCGGTTTAAATCACCAACACCTCCACTGCAGCTGCAGGCGGCAGATGATTTCACCCATCATAATACAATGAGCACTAGACCAGTGAAGCTTCATTTCACTCAAGGTTCAACCATGGCTGCTGCTTCCTTCTTTCAAGACTGACATCATTTTTATGTTTTTCTTAACTAAATTGCCTAATCCAAGTTTAAAAGCATTTTTTTCGTAAAAATCCCTATTTTAAAACTCCCAAAATATCATAAAAGGCAAAGGACTTTTCCTTTCTTTATAGCTCAATGAGGGAATTGAACCCACCCACCCGCCCAAACTTTTGTGACTAGCTCACCAGCAAGGTCAAGTCCACCAAAATTTGTTAATTTAATGGTATTAAAGACAAATTTTGACAATACACAAGGAACATATTATATTAGTCAGTGTCTCTTAATAAGATCCTAGTCTTTTGGCCCTATACATACAACATTAATCTGTTATAATAATACAACATTAACAAACAATAATAAATAAGAACACCCAAGTCCAAAACTAAAACCCCAATCCAAAACTAACTACACATTCTCCCAAAACAAACCCAAGCTCCATGAAATACTCCATAGCATCTGCTTCTTAATTATGATTCTTGTGAGAAGGTTGGTATCTATATGATGATAATCAGCAGCTAATCCTATCCCAACCTGGTGCAAAATCAAGGCCGTTCATCTATATATCTCAACCTTCACTGATCGAGCAATCGCGACCGTCAGTTCCCCAAGACTTGATAATTAAGTGGATGTTTTAATGAGTATGATCTCTGTCTACATAAAATTACTTCTACTCAGCGATTTAGAATCACCCAAAACTTGATCTATATGGCCCACTCAATGAACGGCCCAGATCATCTCTAAGAAAAAGAAGGGCAAAACAACTGGCGGTGGAGATCTCTCTCTCTCTCTCTCTCTCAAAAGTCAAAACAGCAAGAGATTCACTTCCCCACAGAGAAGAGATTGATCTCAATCAGATTCTCCTCCTCCAACTCAAATCCGACCGTCGGTTTACATCCCAAAGGAATCTCGATCAAGCCCTCCCTCTCCTCCCACAGGAAGCAGAGATTCTCCGGCGAATCCCACGCCGGCGGGAATCCCTCCGGAGATTCTCCCTCCGACGAGTCGGAATCCGAATAATCGAAGGCCGAAGACGGAAATCCGTTGACACCTGCGTACCGGCGGTCCTTCTCCGGCGAATCCTCGTCTTCTTCGCCCTCGTACTCTTCATATATCACCTCCAACGGCCCGTTACGATTCCATTCCGGAAACATTTCGGACAAATCGGGGTTTCGGACGAAACCCTTCTCTGCTTCGACCCGGTTCATAACGGCTTCCTTCGGGCCGGCTTCTTCGATCTCTGGTGTAAAAATCGCATCTTTTTCTTGCACGGCTAGTCCCAGATCGGTTTTGGATTGGACCCAGATCTGTTCTTCGATTTCTGTCTGAAAAATCTCTTCTTTTTCATGTTTGGTAGATCCCAAACGGAAAAGGGTCCCCAAGAGAACTGCAGTGGAAATCAACACAGGGGAGAAGACGAAGGAGAGGAAGAGATGGGGGAGATAGAGGAGAATCAAACAATAGAAAGAGATGACAATCGAGAAAATGGGATTTGGATCGGAAGAGAGAGAGGACAGGAAAAGATAGGATCTGGCAAGAAATTTCACCGCTCCAAACAGGAAAAGCTCTGAAAGAGAGCTCTTTTCCGTGGAATTCACGACAGCTTTCTCTCCTTCCATGAAGAGGCAGAGAAATGGGATCTTGGGGGATTAGAAATGCAAACCCATTTGGAGGGAGAAGACGAAGAAAGGAAGGAGAAGAGGAAAAAATGGATCGAGAACAGAGAAAATGAGAGGATTTTGAAGTGATTTGTCGCGGGTTTTGGCGTGTCCGGATGGTGGGAATTTGGTATATAAAGGACAAAAGTGGAGTGGGGATTCTTGTGCTGAAATTACAGAAAAACCCTTTCTTTCATTCAATTTCAAGCCCTTTGCACTACTACTAGGTTGTAAACGAGGTCGTCCCGGATCCGGAACCGACGGGAGAAGGTGGAACCGGATTCAAATCTGGAATCGTTTCGGAATCGATTTTTTGGCTTTAGAATAAAAACCAGAACCATATATGGGATGGATTCAGATTCGGGTCTGGGTTTAGATAGAAAATTATATTAAGAAAACATGATTTTTAGTAGAAATTCTCGAAAATTGAGGTAATATGTCGAGTCTCGGGTCCACAAGTTCGAACCAAGGTGGAACTGGATCCGGAACTATTTACTTATTAGGGCATAAATAAAGATCCAGCCTCATTTTTTAAAAGGTCAGAACTTCCGGGTAATTTGAGAATCGGGGACCCATTTACATCCATAACTACTACATTCATTTCAAATGTACACTTATATAGTTACTTTTTCGGTGCATAACCTCTCTTTGCATTACTATAGGATTTGGCTCAAGATAGATATGAACGAAAAAAAAAAAAATAGAATTCATGTAGCTGACTCCAATATAGTCGAGACAAGACTTTGATGATGATGATGATGAGTTTCTGTGAAAAAAAGTGAGGACTGCATAAAATAAAATATGTGCTACAGGAAAATTAATTTTTGTTGCAGTTGCCTTATTTTGTAGAAAAGCATAAAAATGGGCTAAGTTTTCTACAGTTCCTTTGAAAATAAATTTCTATAGAAAGTAGTTGGAAAAAAAAGTTAAGAGAAAGAGGAAATCTTCCACAAAATTGATTTTCCGTGGTGCGTACACAAATTTTGTTAGAAGTATGGGTAAGTTTAAGATGATATTGGAAAAACTATAATATATTAAACTTGAAGGTTTTGGATCTAATTTTGACTAGAAGTTTTTTTTTTTTATTTCTATAATCGTGCTAACATATTCTCCATTCATTTTCCACTAATATACTTCCCTTATTTATTGACTTTCATATTCCTCATTTTTAATATACATAGAATCCTACCTCTTCATACATGCCCTGTGATTAGTACAGGTTTTCGTGATGGTCCAAATATTGGCAAAGAATGAACCGCTGTGTTTTCTGGTGCATCAAATGGAACCTCTCTGCGAAATCACCCTAGGATCAATGGTCCAGATTAGAAAAATGAACCATATGATGCAACTTGTATGGCATTGGCCCACCACCATATTGGTGATTCCTGTTTAAGTTTTATTTTTAACATTTGTCATTGATATGAGAGAGGTTCCCACAAGAAGATAGAAACCACTGGTCCCTAATTTCAGAAGGAATTGGTCATTGACATGATGGTAATTTTGACGGAAAGTTGAGGGCTTTTGTGAAACAAATTAATATTAATGGGGGTTGAATTGGACACAAAATTTTCAAGGGCACTATCATCACAATGCTGGGATTTTTAGCTTTTACAAGTTTCTACTCTTCATCTGATAAATCTCTGCATCTTGTGGTCAAGGGTACTTTAACAGGGGGGACATCATATCCTTTTAGGGTACCCCACTCCTTTTGCTGTTGGGTAGCAAGTGGGCCATGAATCTGACTTTTGCTACCAAAGATTAAAGCAGTTGAAATATTCCACATCCTTTGAGTGGATGGGGATATAAAGCCTTCTTCATGATTTTGGGAACATGGGCGTTTGGAAATCTTCAATTGAGACATTCCATGGAAATTTCTAGAGGTGAACTCTCATCTAGCTTCTTTTGATTTTTCAATTTCTAGTGTATGTGTGGATGAGTGTTTAGATTTACGCTGGAGTAGCATTGCAAAAATGGCCTCCGCTATAGCTTGGCCCAGCCATTTTCACCTTTTCTGAATATGTATTCTCATAGAAACTTAGAAACTTGACACAAAAGGTCACCAAGCAGAGCAACTTTCACAATTATGGCCGAGTAATTAGTCAAATTTGTCCACCATACCTATCTCAGTCACAATCCCAAGGGGTCCGCCGAGTGGTAAGGATCCCTCTTCCGGAGCTAGAATTCTTGGTATCAACCCCTGGTTCCCCTTCTTCAGGAATCGAAGGTTGAGTCCACTAGTGCTACCACCGAAGGGACACAAGAGTGTTTACCCTGGTTCCCTCTAGGCCTGGAGGCTGGAGGGATTAGTCCAGCCCAAAGGGTTGGGAACCCTCCAATAGCAGGAAAAAAAAAACTATCTGTCACTTAGGAATCTGAGTTGACTCAGCAGAGATGGGACCATGGTTCTGAAATGAAGTCTGTAATTGGGGTCAATTTTAAGCCCATATGAAAATTATATGGTGAAGTTACTAAATGAGCCTGGTAGTATTTAACTAAAGGCCCAACCCAACCTGACCAGATATCCCTGATGCCAAATGGGCCTTATCAATAATAAAAGCTCCAGCCCAGGGAGTACGCTGAGCCCATTTGGCCTAAATGTTTGCTTAACAACTTTAAGGCATGATCATGAGAGGGCCTACTTAATAAAACCACCTCTGGAAAAGTTTACCAACTGTTTTGTTACCAACATTAACTTCTTTTTTCTTTCTTTTCCCCCAACCTTAAGACCATATAGGAGCCATGACAACTTCTTCTTCTTCTTCTTCTTCTTCTTCTTCTTATTATTATCAAGATTGCTTAAAAAGCATTAGTCAGTTGCTTGGTTACATTCTTGTAGCAGCATGGAGCCGTGATAGAAAAAAGTTACAAAAGAACCAATCTTAAAGGACTTCGATAATTTGGCTGAAAGGCTATGATTATAGACAAAAACTTCATCATTATCATATAAGTTTTGTTTCTACTATGTTGGAATCATCTACATAAATTCTAATTATAACAAAACTTTATTATAATAAGATATATTCAAGTGATCTAGATCAATAGAGAAAGTACTAAGAAAGAAAGAAAATGAAATAGATAGAAAAGAGGCAGGGAAATTAAGAAGAGGAAAAAAAGGAGAAATAAAGTCTAGGGGAGAAAGATAACTTACAAGTGAAGGGAACTTGAGAAGAAAATTTTTATAAAAGCTAAAGAAAAGAAATAGAACAAGTACAATAATAACTTGTTAAATCATCACTCTCTTTATTTATACTTACTCATTAAACTTCAAAGCCCGATTTTATATTACCAAGACAATCCTAGTTCAACTTTAGAACTAAAGTTTCTAAGCTGTTGTCACTAATCTCGAGGGATAGCTCAGTTGGCCTAGGACCACGGTTTGCACCCGGAGGTTGTGGGTTCGAAACTGTACTACCACACTGGGGCTACAGGAGAATTTTACCCGGCTTTCTCTCCTGGGCCCGTAGGGATTATTCTGGCCCAAAGGGCTGGGAACCCTGCATTATCAAAAAAAAAAAAGAGCTGTTGTCACTAAAGTTAGATCTTTTCAGTGGATCAAAAGCTTAAAAAACTTTCCTAAAGTGAACACCTATTTCTCGCTTAAAATGTAGTGGCTCTAGCTACCCTTGTATTCCATTTAATAATTAAAGCTTTTTGGCTGCTTGATGTGATTAGATATATGAGGCCAATAGGTTTCTTGTTAAGTAGATTAGTGTCACATTGCACCTAGGAATGCACAAGCTATACGGTTCAATGCCTAGATCACTGATGTCATCAGACACACAATGGTGAGGGACACCTTAGAGTCTAGTCTAAGCAGTAGTTTATAGGATAGTTATCAGCATAATACAAGGGTTTACAGAAGGCTTAAAGATAGATCTAGGAAAGCTCTAGCAGTTCCTGAAATTTAAGTCACGTGTATGTCAAAAATCCAATAATGAGTAGGATGACTGAAAAACTGGGGTGCCAAAGGTTGAAATAATTGAAGGTTAGTCCCAGATCGGGGTTTGGGGCAGCTATGCATAGGGTGACATCAGATGCAAGTTAGGTTGATCATTAAAATTTTGAAGGTAAGCTATCAGCCCAACTTTTCTGGTTACTAATTAAGCTAGAGATGCAAACTCATTACTACTTTGTCTCTAACTTAAAAGGGTCAACTCAAAACTTGATTTCTTAGGCTAGTTTCAGACTTCAGACTAAGTTGATGGGTTGAATATCAAGTACAGTTTCATCCCAAGCCTAACCAATTTATTAATCTGTTTGGAAATGTAGATCCAATAAAACGTAAATTACTACGTTGGGTCACTAGAAAAATTTTCTCTCTTTTTGGGTGCATTTGAATGGACATATCTAGACCAAACCGATAACCACCGTGCCCTGGGCGGTGCAGCCAAATCGGTGCACACTTACTGGACCCGAGATCTGGATTTTTGCTCACTAATACCAATATATCACAATGCATTTAGACAGAAACCGGCCACTTTTCCCCACATCCACAGGTGCATGAAACATTTAACCATGCCCTTAATGGAAAGCTGTAAAACATCTTATATGGTTGATTAGCAGTGGGATTAGGAGAAAGGGTGCATGAATGCACCAACACAACATTCCAGATTTGGTGTCTCTCTCTCTCTTTCTGTTTGTGTGTGTATCTCTGTCTCTCAAAATATATTGAAGTGGAGATCTCAAAATATCGTTTTAATATACTCATTCATGTGCAATGAATAAGGGCTAGAGAGGGCCCACAAAACTTCAATCAGAAAATTATTATCTGGTTTGCATACTTCTTGAAGTGGCATTTAATATTAGATTAGTTGAATGTGAAGACTGTCTATTGTTCTCATTAAATCAGATGGGACTTTCTGTTTTGGGGCTATAACATAAGTAAGCTATTCAATTGGCAAATGCTTACATCTTGGTTTCGGAATGTGTGACATGCTCCAAACCAATTTAACTTCTTGTCATTTGTATCTGAATGTTTGATCTTGACACAATGTGGGAAGACAGGGACTCTCCTTTTAAAATGACAGGTAGGGGTGGGAGCTTTTTCAACTCAATAATTATTAAGAAAAAGGTACTTTTAGGTCTAAAGAATCCATCAAGTGGCTTGGGTTATATATACTTTTGAGGTGGTTTTTTTTTTTTTTTTTTCCAATGATATAATTACACTTTGGAGGTCTACAATAACCCTATTTCAAGATTTTCACTGATTTTCCATGATATTGAGAAAACCATTTCCTTGCAAACAAATGGGATACTTTGGCACACGAAAACTCAGTGTGACACAAGCAAGATTTTAGCCTCGACTAAATTTAGATCCACTGTCATATTGATCATTTAAAAAAGGGAATTTTATCTAAAAAAGGACCCTAAATGGCCACTAACCAGAAGAGGTACCAATAGTATATATGGCACGAAAGTGGTATTCCCGTCAGATTTTTTTTATTTTTTTGCTTTCTTTCAACAAGCGACGACGTCGTCACTTAATATCAAGAGTTAGTATCGACGTCGTCGCTAATGTTCTATATATATGTGTGTGTGCCCCGTCATAAATGCCTTTTCTCCTTACTTTTTCATTTGCGATTGAATACTAAATGAACCAAAACTCTCCCCCAACTTGCATATTCATTGTGGAGGTTGTTGATCTCCATTAAGAGGTAGGCATAGCACAATTTTATGGTTCTTTCATGCATTAGCTATCATAGATTCTGAGTTTCGTATTTACCTTTTTAAGAAAAGTTCATTAGGGCTTCTGATATATAGTTTTTTCATAACATTATCTTGTTTTAAAATTATTGTTGGGTGGCTAAATCATCAAGGTAACAACTTTGACCGTTCTAAGGTTGTATAGTGACACACATTTTCTTCCACTAGCTTCTGTTAAGCGACGATGTCATCGTATAATAACAAACATTTTTTTGCACTAGCTTCTGTGAAGCAACGATGTCATTGTATAGTTACACACATTTTCTTCCACTAGCTTTTGTTAAGCAACAACGTCGTTGTATAGTTACACACAATTTTTTGCACTAGCTTCTGTGAAGCAACGACGTCATCACTAACCATTACAATCGGAACAAAATTGATGTTTGTATTATTTTGATGTGTGAACGCACTACAAGATCTAGAGGAATTACAAGCTTCTATCTTGCCATTAATTTCCATAACATATGAAGGGAAGAAGGCCATAGGACAAAAAAGAAAAAATACAATGGCTTTGGATATAAAAAAATAAGCCCAACAATGGCAAAAAAAAAGCCAAACTGCTCCCAAGACTTTGACTAGAAATGTAACGCCCCACCCTATACCCATGCATGATATTGTCCGCTTTTGGCCCACGGGCCTCACGGTTTTGCTTCTGATGGGCCTCAACCCATCAAAAGGCCTCATCAGAAGCAAAACCGTGAGGCTCGTGGGCCAAAGCAGATAATATCATGCATGGGTATAGGGTGGGGCGTTACAAATGGTATCAGAACCGACTCTCGACTAGTTCGAGTGTGGGTCCCCTGCCGTGGTCTGGTGCAAGTGGGCGGGTCTCCATGTGGGCTGGCCAAGAGGGCTGGTAGGCTACAGGGACTGGCAAGCTACTGCACAAGGACGTGCAGCCTTAAGGGGGTGGATTGTGACGCCCCGGAGTCCCACATCGACTATAGAGAGGAAAGTGAATGGGGTTATGTGTAGAACTTACACCCTTACCTTGCATGAGGCCTTTTGATGGGTTGAGGCCCATCAGAAGCAAAACCGTGAGGCCCGTGGGCCAAAGCGGAAAATATCATGCATAGGTATAGGGTGGGGCGTTACAAGAAAGATAGCACTCCAAATCAAAACACCCTAAACTAAAAGGAACAGAGAATGGCAGCTACACAACCGACATTTTTAAGAAAGAACTCTACAACACCTGTTATCCAGAAAAACCTATAGCAGTGGAACTAAGAGAGCACCAACAGCAACTAGAAAGGCAAAGCAGAGCCTTTCAACCACAAAATTGTATAAGACAAAAAGGAAGAACAAGGAGCAATAGGGCCGCCGCTCATAGAGCCACTCCGGGAGCAGAAATAGCGAATTAATCACCCCAACCAAAGGCTCTCAATTTAGGGCAAAATATATACTTTACAATCGCCTGATAAACCGCTGGAAAGCTTGATGCTATAATCCAAAAGGTTGGAAAACAACTTTTGGGACCACCTTGACTACCTTTTGAGGAAGGTGGAGACGAATCCGCCAGGGGAAAATGAGAAAGTGACGGAGGAAGAAGGGGGAAATGGGGAAGTAGGGTTTAAACCGCTAAAAAGGTTGATGCTGCAACCTAATAGGTTGGAAAGCGACCTTTGGGACCACTTTAACTGTCTTTTGAGGAAGGAGGAGACGAAATCTCCAAGGGAAGGAGAAAGCGACTGAGGCAGTAGGGGAAAATGGGGAAGTACTGGGGTTTTGGGGGAGTTTTATGGGTTGAATGTGCGACGACGTCGTCGCACGTTTCAATCATTAATAAAAAAAAAACGGAAGTGGTCCCCTGGGACCACTTCCGTGCCATATATACTATTGGTACCTCTTCTAGTTAGTGGCCATGTAGGGTCATTTTTTAGGTAAAATTCTCTTTAAAAACCATGTAATTATAACTTAAAACCCCAAGACTATAAATTAATTATAAATGAATTATTTTACAAGTAATTATTTCATGTTGGGCCACCAATGAGAGTGAAATTCTCTCCTATTGTTATTTAGCAAATAAATGAGATAGACTCTAATTTTTAACAATTTGGATTTCAGAAGTACGCCTCACTAGTGTATTTATAGCACTAATGTGAACCCCAGTGGGGAACCAGACTTAATTATATAGATATATCTTTTTTTTTTTTTTGCTAACGGAGGTTCTCAACCATTTGGGCTAGACTAATCCCTCCGGACCTAGAGAAAAGCCGGATAAAACCCCTTTGACCTCCAGGTGGAAGCACTAGTGAACTCAACATTCGATTCCTGAAGAGGGGGGAACCGGGGATCGATACCAGGACCTCTAGCTCCGAAAGAGAGAGGAATTATGGTCTTGACCACTCGGCCAACTGCTTGGGGTTAATAATATAGATATGGAGTGACTTAGATAGAGTAAAAACACACACGCATATGGATAATTATCACATGCGTGTATAGTGCGCACCCCAAGTCGGAGCCATCTAATGGTCCATCCGAATGACCACACAAACCCCCATATAGTTTACACGCCTTCTGGGTTTGCACCCATGCAAATGGACTAGATCATTTGATCAATTGTACACTCCATGTGAATGAACTTGACTTGTGGGCCTTATAGGAGGGTTAAGAGGTTTGGATGGGAGATGATCTTTTATACATAGGAGGGCCCCACCTAGATCTTCAAATCCGCCTACCCCCTATCCCAATTGGGCCAGCAGGTGGGCCTCCCTGCATGGGCTGCATGGTGTTTCGTGCAACGGATGCTGACTATATATATGGGTAATTCTCCAAAATGCTTCTTTTTCCACCCCTACTTTTCTTGTCACGGGGCCCACTTGAGTAAATCTAATCATTTTACACCCCTCTCCCCCCAAATTATAAGTTACAAGTTCAAATTTGACATTCATCCAATATTTCCTCACCATTAGATTGAAATAATAAGAAAATGATGTCTCTAAAATCACTAAATTTTAAGGCCATGGTCCGAAGGGTTATGATGATTTTATGGAGTCAAGACTTTGCACAGAGGTAGGTCTCATATAGATCTTTCCATCCAATGGACTTATATAATCATCATGAATCCCAGTGGGCCTAACTAGGAGAGATGTTTTTCATATAAAAAAATGCCCGCCCCTTGTTTAGTGGCTCCCCCCCCCCCCCCCCACACTCTCTCTCTCTCTCTCTCTCTCTCTCTATATATATATATATATATATATATATAAGGGCCCATCTAATGCCAGTAATCGTAACATGGCTCACCAAATGTTGGTGATCACTACTATCATTTTTTCATTTGAAGAAGCTACAAAATACTTTTGGAAACTCAAAAATCACACATACCTAAACCCCAAATCATTCAAAAGAGCCAAGACCTATATATGGCAAGAAACTACAAGAGAATTAACATCACATGTGAAAGAAGAAAGACCCATTTTAAAACAGTGACACTGCCGCTTTTGCAGTAAGAGAGGAATTATTGCAGGAGGAAGAACAAAAGGAGGATAAAACAGTGAGTGGGAAAGGATCTTAACACACAAGGGATGACAAAGAGAAGCAGAACCGTTGAGACTTGAGAGAGGGGATTAGGGGGTCAAAATAAATTGGCAAAATAGTCAAAATCAGAGCGATTGTGCTTTAAGTTTTTAATTTTATGAGTTAGACGCTTCTTCACTTGCAGGGATAGCTCACTTGAGAGAGCATCAGACTGAAGATTTGAAGGTCGCATGTTCGATCCACACTCACCGTATAAAAATCTTAGAAAGACCCTAAATGTCGAACCTTTTAAAGAGTTTTTTTTTTTGGCAAATGACAAGTTTAAGATACATTTTAAATCCAAAGTCTTGAGTCTTCAACCAAGTTCTGCTGAATCTTCAAGTTGATTTAGACCCAGATTTCAGAGTGTGGGTGATTTCAGTCTTTTCATATACAATATAATATGAAAAAAGGATGCTTGAAAAACAGTATTATTTATACACATTAAAATATATGAAAATGGTGATAACCATGTTGACTAGCACTACTCCAAAGGCCTCTTTGTTTCAGATAGTTAAATGTGAACTTTCATTTTTTAAAATGGTTAAAATTGAAGAAATAAATACGAGTTTACGAAAAATGAACATCAAATCATCTCTCTCTAATGAAAAGTGAATACAGAGGAAGGTGAGGTGTGAAATGAAGGGTTGGAGAGGGAAAGGAGCAACATACACATACCTGACAACATATTTAGGTGACTTGTAATTGGCCTGGTGACCCTCCTGAGAGAAACCATCAATCATGAATTACTCTTTAAAGGGAGTTACAGAATGCAATGGGTGTGTGTTTTAGGTGTAAAATTTGATATGGTTTGAAATTCAAATCAAACCTATGTATTTAGATTTATGCATTAAACAATATATATTATCTCAAATAATATAAAAGCGTACCTTGTGCCATGATCTTGGCGATGAGCAAATCCTTTCTTTCAAATAGGGTTTTCTCTTATTTCCCTTATCACCCACTCTAATATGCGTAAAGTTGATGGTTACTTTTCAGATCTAGTAGGTTAAGAGAGAGGAGCTTAAAACCATATATATAGATGAGCCCTAGAGAGATTTCTTCCCATCAAAGAAATCTAATAAAAGTAAGTTTCCTTAATTCCCTCAAATTAACCAACAAGAGTCCTATTTGATTTGGGCTTACTAAAATTGAATCCAAGATAAACTTAGTAAAATCAAAAACGAAAAGGGGAAATTAACTTGAATTAGTGGGCCTAAACCATGGGTTCCAACAATGTTTCATATGTGGTCATGAGGACCACACATGTCTAACATTAGATAGTCCGGATCCTTTGTGTTTTGGAGAGATGAGGGCCAGATGAAAACTATTTGAAAAAGAAATATCAAACCAGTAACATAGCCTTTTACAAGGTCCCCACTTGAAGGCAGCAGCACATGGACATCACAAAGGCCCCACTTGAAGGCCATGTCATTAAGTTAGAATGAAACCAATCTAGTAATGATCAAAGACCTCTGGATTGAAATTTGGAAATAGGGTTTGTTTATATTTTAAGTGGATCATCAGAGGCCGTCAATTGTTGGTTGCAATCATCAAACCATCATAAGATCAGACATGTGGGAACCATCACCTATAAAATTGCTTCTTATAGATTTTCCAAGTCTAAATCCAAGGGGAGCCTCCAATAAAAACCAGTCAAAATGTGTGTCCTTTCCTCATGAGAATGTCCCAATTCTTACATCAGTATAAATTGATCCCATCAAACAACCAACCATATGATTAATAATAAGTTTAGGCATGAATCATGAACTGTAACAAACTTTGTGACAAGTACAAAAAATACTAATAAAAAAGCACAATTAAAAGAAAAAATAAAGATTTTCTAAGGCCCATGCATGGTTGCAGATACAGATGCAAGCAAAATCCAAGCTGTCCATCAGGTGGGTATCCATTGTGCATGCTTCCTGGTCCAAAATTAGGGCCAGATTACTTATCAGGTGGGTATACATGCATCACACAAATGTACAGTCATTCACACATTTTGTAGAAACATACTGCATAGCCATTTTGGATCTCATAGATGTGAGAACATTCTTAGTACGAAAACAGACACTAATAAGTAGGAAAAAGTAACAAACATCATTGTCTAGCCCTTAAAACAATAGAATCCTAAAGTGATCAGCTGTTAAAATAAGGCAGACAAGCCACAATACCTAATACCTACCATATGGAGCAGATGGAAGACAGATGGCTCAAGTGGAGGCACTATCAGGACTGTGTAAGAGAAGGAACTTGCTTGGCTTCCAAATTCAGGTTGCCTAAAGGAGCTGGGATTTTTTAAGTTAGGTGTCCCATAATGATCATTCACACTGTAGCTTCTATAGGAGTCAGCATTGGTGGCAGGCATAGATAAGGAACTCCTGCTTTCAAAATTGGGCCTGCTGCTGATATTGGACCCACTGTATGCTGGATAGGAACCCATGTCACCCCCAGGAGTCAAATTGCTGCTTTCAACATTAGGTCTGCCATAGGGATCATACCCACCATAGCTTACATTGCGATCAAGTTCATGTCTTGGAAGATAACTTCCATAATCAGAATGGCTCCCGAAAGGGCCATCTCTTGAGTTGAAGGGACCTATACCCTTCAGAAGAAAACTGAGCCTTTCCATATGATCCGAACCTGGAATAACCTGGACTCACCTGCAGTATAATAGATACATAGAATCCATTTTAGGGCACTGAGAAGATTAGATTTATTTATTTATTTATTTATTTTATCAGTAACGATAAATTATATTAAAAGAGAAAGCCAGATACAAGAAACCACACGAACAAACAAAACGAGCACAATAGTATAAAAGAATTATACCATGAAAAGGAAAAGCAAAAGACAAAGAAACATCACTCAATGAAGGCCACCAAATTAGAAGACCTATCCACCCCTTGATTAGCTAACGAATCAACAAAACCATTAGCTAACCTCCCAACGTGTTGAAACTTTACTTAAAACGAGGATGCTAAAGCTCTAATCTCATTAAGGTAAAATTGAAATCTCCAAGGAATGAAAGCCGAAAAGGACACCCACGAAATAGCATTGAGAGAATCGCTTTCCACCTCTAACCTTGAATTAAATGAGGAAGAGGCATAAATTCGAATAGCTTCTAGGATAGCTACCACTTCCACTTCATTAGACTCCATTAGTCCCAACATGCTTAGAAACATTACCAACACAAGTCCTCCATTATCGCAAAGCACCCCACCAATACCCGATGGTCCGGGCTTTCCTTTAGCTGCCCCATCCACATTAAACTTCAAGAGAAGATTAGATTTATATCAATCTTTCTAGTTAATGAATAAGGAATGTCATCACCACAGAAAAGAGAATAAAATAAATACATGAAGAACTCAAAGGGAATAAGGATAACTACATAGAGATTAGTAGGATGAATGAGAATGATTATAATTCAAACATGAAAAACTAAGAATTCCAAAAACAGGAACTTACTTGTTGGGGACTGTGGAAACTATAACCTGGAGGAGTTGAATGAGAGCTTTTCCAATGTCCACCATCTGCTGCAACAGCATACCATTATCAGTATTAAGTACATCCATACATCCATCTAATACAGCAAAGATCCATAGCAAACTGGGTGATGAATGCTGTCACTGTAAATAAGATGAATAGCAAGTGAGAAAACCTGATACAGATCCTCTGTTTTGGGACAAGGTGCTGGAAAATGATTTGACAGAACTTCCAGGAGAATAAGGTGAAAAGTCACTCTTTACATTTGGTTTGAAAGCAGATCCTAAAGAATATTGTTTCATTTCATCCAGATATCTTTGTCCCTCTGCTCTATTTAATTCTGGAAACATGACCTAAGAAATAGATCCAGGCATCAATGAAGCATTATGATGAATAGGGAAGAAAAGAATGCACCTCCAGCATATCCAGAATTTACCTGATCAGAAAACTCATCCGCATCGGGCACGTCCTTGCTCATAGTTAAGACATAATTGGCTGAGAAACACAGATGTTGGCCACATTTGAGATCACCAGTAAATAAGATATGAAGAATTGTAATTAAAAATTGTCACTCGAAATAGAATTCATCTATTTGGTTTCTTTTGAAATGGATGACGCCAAGGTCATTAGTTCCAATGACTGGCAGAGAATAGAGAACCATGATTGAAGATCGAAGCTTCCTGCATAGCAGAGATAAATGGGAACTGCTGCCGCCCAAAGTGATATATAAATACTATCTGGCAATCCAACAATTTAGGCTTGGATTGTGCAGTGATTAGAGATTTAATAGAAGGAATCATGGCATGAAACAGTGGTTTTGAAGACTCCAATAGAACTATGATTCATACAATAACTGAAGTGTTGAAGTTGTAATTAGAAGGTTGTTCAGTTTAACAAATAGTGGAATTAAAATCTACCAATGCAGTCCTGCATATGAAGAAAAGGGAAAACACCCAGGAGGTTCTAGCTAACAGATAATGGGATAAAAGAGTAGGTTTCTCCCATATCATGCTCATTTAGTATAATGGATCATTATCCAAACTAGTTCATGGAAACAGTATAAGCCCCCCCATGCAACTTACTCATGTTCATTTAAGCAATTGATAGAGCCTCACAGCATCGGGTGTCTCGACGAGTTATCCCATCTAAAAATACAATTATGTTATGATTCAAAGAAGATCAACACAGGGGAATGGAGAATAGCTAGTGGAGAGTTGTCCTATTATCAAGTGCTCCTTCATTTAAGGGCACACTTATTTTACAGGTGACAAAGATTTATTAATGAGATAAAGCGGGGTGCTAAGCATATGCACTATTTGCAATATCAAGCAAAGCACCACCAAGCAGAGGCGGATGCAGTGCTTATTCCGGGGGGGGGCGGGGGGGGGGGGGGGGGGGCGCGTGAATTTTTGGAAATATATATATATATATATATATACTAAGTTAGATCCAATGTAATCAGGCTCCCAATAACATGTAACCAGGCCCCCAGTAAAAAAATATTAGGCCCATTCTTTATATATATATATTATTAGGCCCATTCTTCAACTATTAGGGCATTAGAATATGAAAACTCGTAGGGAACAATTGTGATAAATAAATATTTCTTTGTTTTATTGTTTGAAACTATTACATTATATTCGTCCCATATAAATAAACCAAAAAAAAAAATCGGGGGCGTTGCCCCCGAACCCCCACTACTTAATCGTGCCCCCGGTGAGTTTGAATCCTGAATCCACCATTGCCACCAAGATACCAAAAGATGATAGACATGTACCGGATGGCGCTCCCTCTATATCCAGAAGACAATATAAGGTTGGTTTAACATCCGAACAAAAATCCTAAATTCAAAAATACCCACCATTTTTCGAGGTATAATTTCCCAAAACTTTCTTAGGGCAGTTAGCCCCACTCATATTGAACTTAAATTGGCATATAAGCTCGTTGGAATAACAAACCTTCATTTTGTCCAAAGCGAGGTTTGTTCCAAGTAAAACATAGCGTTTTTCAGGATGCTCCTTCGCCCAATTTTCTGCCCATGTAGTTTTGCCAGAGGCTGGCAAACAAACCATCATAAGTACTACATAGTTCTTCTGGCTAGAAAATGTAGGACCCATTATTGCATTCCCATCTTCAAGTGCAGCACTCCAGGGCTTATAACCTTATTCAGGAACTAGTCCATCTTCAACACTGAACTGCTATTGAACCACAACTTTCTTCAATAAAACATGTGGAAATAATGCAGATCCCCATGGCAGCTCTCTCAATGGAGAATTCACCACCCCAAGACCCCTAAGCGGTAAGAGGTGACAATTATGACCTGGCTGCCTAGGATTTGAACCCCGGTGCATGCCACCTGTCACCTCACCTGAGGTCCAAAAAAACAAAAAGCGCAGTGGATGGAACGTCTAATTTCAACTCTCTACATTTTTTAAAAAGTGCCACTTGAAAATTGAACTAATCTTTGGGAATTTAACCTCATATAGAGCATAATATGAACAAGAGGTGAGGTTAAGGCATAGGCATATCCACCACATATATGATTACAACGGTGCCCCACTGCACTGAAAATAGGCATAGGCCTACATGTTTGTGGGTGCGTCTCAACACATTAAAGGGATCAACCTATGGGCCATGAACCTATAACTGGGTACCTAGAATAAGTCTTAGAAGAATGGTGGAGAGATGTATGAGTACAAACATTGATCTTAGCCGTCGAAAAGTATGATATGTTTTAATACAGCTAGTGGTTGGAGCTACAGTCAATGAACCCATGCTATCGATTAGAGTCGCTCCTGCTCGCCAATTTCCATCTTTATCCTGGAAATTATTGAAATTCAGAGATTAAAAAATCAATGGTCACATTTGAGAGTTTGATATGGAGAGAGATGGGCAGGGTTGTTTACAGTGAGGTATTTGGGTAGAAGGAAGTTGCATAGGATCCGTCCTGTTTGTGCACTGACAACTTGAAGGAAATTTCAATATATCTTCTTACGACCATTAAACCATGGAGTACCAATTGAAACAAAACGAATACACAGATAGGAGTCTTGTAATATAAACTACTGCAAATATTCTCAAGGAATACAAAAATTCAACTATTAAAGACTACTAAACCATGGAGTACCAATTGAAACGAATCCAATACACAGGTAGGAGTCTTGTAATATAAACTACTGCAAATATTCTCAAGGAATACAAAAATTCTACTACTAAAGGCTAGTAATTTATTGTCTAAAGCTAACTACATTACTCCAAAACAGAAATGATCCAGATACTGAAACATCAAATCCACATTCACTTGTAATTTGAAATGAACTCATTGACAGCAGCAACATCTGGAAGTGCAGGAATCGCTCCCTTCTGCGTGGTACAGATCGCGCCGCAAGCATTCGCAAACCTTAAAGCATTTTTCAATTTGTTTTCATCTTCCAGTAGCGAAGCATCTTTGGAAATCGCCGTTAGAATAGAACCCACAAACGAATCACCAGCCCCAGTTGTATCAATAGTCTTCACAGAAAATCCACTCACACTTCCTTTGAACTTCTTTGTGAAGTACCTGCAACCCTTTTCTCCATCAGTGACCAGAAGCAGCTTAAGTCCATCAAACCAGAGTTTGCGCGCTACTTCTTCTTTAGTCTGATCTTCATTTGTTAAGAAAGCAACCTCATCGTCGCTGACTTTGATTATATCAGCTTCTTTCCATATGCTCTTGATCCCTTCCTTCGCAGCGTCAGCAGATGGCCACAATGGCAGCCTCACATTTGGATCATAGGAGAGCAACAGACCAGCTTGTTTTGCCGCTTTCATCGCAGCCATGTGGGCTGACCGACATGGCTCGGTAATCAAACTTATGGAGCCATAGTGGAAAATCCTGGCCTTTTGTATCAGACCCAGATTCAATTCAGACTCCTTCAACAGCATATCAGCACTTGGGTTTCGATAGAACATGAATTCTCTCTCACCATCATTCCTCAGAGTTACAAATGCAAGTGCTGTTCTTGCATTGGGGTCGAATCTAACGCCATCAGTGATCACTCCATTCTTCTTCAAGATATCCGCCAACATGTACCCGAATTCATCCTCACCGAATTTCCCAATGAATGCTGATCTTCCACCAAGCTTTCTGATTGCAACTGCCACATTTGCAGGTGCTCCTCCTGGAGCTTTCAGAAATCCCATAGAATCAGCCAGAGAGACTCCCGAGACATTTGGGACGAAATCAATGAGCATCTCGCCAAAGGAGACAATTAGGGGGCTCTCATCCTTGCTTGAGTTGTTGTTGTTGGTGTTTTGGCCAACAGCATTGTTTGTAGTAGTAGTCATCTTTGCTGAAGAAATTGATTCATAAGGATCATAAAAGGAAACATTATACATAAACTTGTAGCAAGTGAAATGGCAAAAAATGATGAGAGGACTATAACATAAATGTATATTTAGAGAAATGTCTGAAATTGGTATGATGGATCATAACATTATACAAGAAGCATCAAGTTAAGGCATACTCCAATAAAAAAAAAAAAATAGAACTAATTAGATATAGTTAACAATTAATAAACTTCAGAAATTCTGCATACTATGTAAGAAATCAAAGTTTTTTTTTTCTTTTTTTCAAATTTCTTTTTTTTTAAATATATATGCTTTATCTCATAAAAATATGTACATGAAAGTGAATCATTTCGTTCTATTTGACAATAATAAATGTGATAAAAATGGATGGTTCTCACCCTTGATAGATAGAGAATGTCTACAAATTCTCTTTTGGGCCCAACATGACCGATCATATGAGATCAAGCTTTGTCATTAACATCTACTTTAGTATAAAACAACATCAAAAGCAAGAATTCCTGTCCATTATTATGTTCATTATCATTCTTTTCTATTTGTAGGCACATGCATTGCATATGATTCTTGCTATAACATAAATTTATATACGTGGTGTGTAGAAAATGGCAAATCAGGAAGGACTATAAAAAAATGGGTAAGTGAAGAGTGATAGCAGAGATGAAAGGGAAAGAACTTACTTGATGGACGTGGGATGAGACAGCCCAAAAATGAAGGAGAGAAGCAATCGCAAGACATTGGTGATGAAGGCTCCAAAACTGGCTTTATAAAACAAGTGAAACAAACCACCACCCATTTCTACTGAGGATAGAGAAGTATCAAAACAGACTTATACACTATCCCAACAACCTGATATTTCTTCAATTACTCTCTCCTGGATAGACTTTCATACCTACTATTACTCTCTCTCTCTCTCTTCTCTCTCCTTTCTCCTCTCTCCTCTCTCTCAACTCTCTCAACGTTAACGAATAGGACATGTGGCAAAATGCCCTTCCTCTCCTCTTCTCTCTCTGTTTCCTTTTCTGGGGTCTACATCTTCTTTCATCTTCAACCCATTGGGACCCCTTCTTAATCTCTTAGTTTACAGTTCAATTTTTTCTTTCTTTTGTTTATTATTCTAAATATTTTTCATTCCTCAAATTTCTAATGATTTCACATCTAAATCGCTATTTACTAAATAAGTAATAAAAAATAAATAAGATAAGGTTAGATTAATAGAAAATGTGATTTGTTAAAACCCACGATGTGATTTGTTAAAAGAAATTGGGCATACCTTTTTCCTCTAACACTCATTTTCGATAAATTTTATAGATATAGTTTAGAAAAATAAATTGATAATTAATTCCACATTTAGGCCCCATTTGTGCAAATGTTCAACTTTTAGTAACACACACACCCAAGTCCATCCTGTGTAAAAGAAATTAATATACTTCGACTTGGATCTAAGTTATATGAATGCAGATTTATTATTACAACTTTTATATAGGTTTTGACTTGGACCTAGGTACCCTTAAGTCAGATGAATTCACCGTGAGCAAATGATAGTACTACCTTTCGAGAAAAAAATTAATAAAACATAGGGTGGAAGACCAATACTTGCAAATTAGTGAAAAGTGTTCCGATTTAAATAGAAGATCACATCCTAACTATAAGTTAAGGGAGACAATATGATTGGCAAGTGTCATCCATCTAATTGTTATAAAAAGACGTTGCAGCTCAAATGTCACTCATCTAAACTATCACATAGAATAGGATGATAGTAGGTGTCATAAAATATGATGGTTTAAAGATAGAGTCATGCATGATTAACAGATGTCATCTACCCAATTGCTATAAAAAAGAACGATTCTAAATGCCATTCATCTAAACAATCACACCAAAAGGATGACAAAAAATGTTAATGAAAAGAACAATTTGAAGATATATGGAGATGAATTGAATGAGTTGAATTTGTAATCAACCTAACTTTACTAATTTATTAATTAGGTTAAAGATGTCAGCACAAACCAATCTTTGAAGTTATAAGTGTTAGCTCAATTTTTAATTAAGAGTAGGCTTGTCAATGGGGCGGGTCGCCATGCCCCATACCCGCCCCGGTAAAAAATTCCCCATCCCCATACCCGCCCCATAACCCGGGCCGGTATGGGGATGAATCCCCATCCCCGCCCTAGTCGGGTCACGGGGAAACCCGACCCGCCCTGTTGACCCGGCTGCCTGCACTTATTTTCCAAATGGGTCACGAGCAACCCGCCTCGCCTCGTTGACCCGGTATTCAAACCCTGCCATATTCTCACTTTTAATGACCAATGAAGACTAAAAAAGTTTCTTAGCATATTTTTTTTTTTGTTAATTTTGCAAAGGTCAGAAGCTACAATTAGCATAATCCTTCAATTAACATACACCAAACAATTAACATAATCCTTCAAGCCACAAACACAACACAAGACACATAACAAAATTGTATTTGTACATTGGATATAAAGTTTAGGCTTTAATGTTTATGGTTAGTTTAAAACTGACAAATTGTATTTGTACATTGGATTAGTAAGCTACAAGATTAACTCACTCATAAGTAATTTACTTGAGCTTTTAATTAGCATATGGCTTAGAGTTTAGGGTTTATTACATCAAGTTAAGTAGTTTAGGGTTTATTACATTAAGTTGGATAGTTTAAGGTTTAGGGTTTAGAATTTCATGTGAAATCTTTTATTCTAATATACTTTGTGCCAAATGTCAATTGTTAATTTCAAATACTTATTAGAAATACTAATAGATTACTGATATTACTATATTAGATGAATTTCAAACATGAAATATACAATAGGGTTTAAGCCTTAAGGATTACTAGGGTATAAGGTTTAGGCTTTAATGTTTATGGATTAGGGTTTAGGGTTTAGAGTTTAAGTTTCATGTAACTAATCAATTTATCATATATTTGTGTGAAATCTTTTATTCTAATTTTCTAATGTTGACACTTGTCAATTTGGTATACTTATTAGAAATACAAATAAATTACCCATATTAGATAATATATTACTTATTTACAAATTATTACATATTACATATAATTAATTATAATTAATTTTCTATAAGAATTAATTATAATTTTTTTGAGAAGAATTATAATAATTACTATATGTTTACATATATAATATGCATAAATTTATATATAATATTATATATATATATATATATATATATACGGGGTGGGTATGGGGCTGGTCGGCCGTCCCCATACCCGCCCCTGACCCGGTCAACTCTTTGACCGGGTACGGGTCAACCCGCCCCGTTGACCGGAACGGGGCGGGTAATTTATGACCCGACCGAGTCGGCGGGTTTTCCCCGCCCGGTTGACAAGCCTAATTAAGAGGTCGCGTTCAAGTTGAGTTGTAAGATGAAGGAATGAGCGAAGTTAAATTAGGCTGAGAGGTCAAATAGCATGTAACTTAACTCTAACTCAATCCATTGATTAATTAAGTTTGAAATGTTGACTCAAGTATGCTGAAAAATAAGAAGAATCAACTCTAACTTTAATTACCAAATGGGGTTCGAGTTAGGTTAGTGAGTTGGGCCACAATTGCTACTTCTATCAATATAGTCGGAAATTTTCTTTGATTAAAGGATTATCATTATTTTATCAATGATTTCATGATAAAATTCTTATTAATTATCATAACTGAAAAGAGTCTATAAATTCATCTAATTTTAAATTAATTGGAAAGTAACCCACACTTGACCCATACCTAATCCATTGTCAACGACCAAATTTTACTTTATATTTATGAGTTTATAGTGATCTCATCATAGTGTTTTATAAGGTCCGAATGAAATAAAAAAATTATTACTTATCACTGGATAAAAATAAAAGTGATGCATTCTAAAACCGTTAAATTTGAGTCATAGATCAATGGATAAGGTGATCTAATTCAATTGATTGTATTCACCTAGGTCTCATTCAGACCTTTCAATTCCCCATGTCCCCATGATTAGCATGGCCCCTAAGTGGGCACCACAAGGTGACTCCTCTTTGGGTCCTGCTTTCAATCCCCTCCTCATGGATGGTGCTGCTTTCAAACCGTATCCGTTACCCACCAACAGCGCCACGTTCATGGCAGTTCTTACAGCTTGCAGCCATGCCCGTCTTCTACAAGATGGCTTTCAATACTTCAAAGCCATGTCTAGCAACTTTGGTATTGAACCTGCCATGAAGCATTATGTCTGCATGGTGGACATGCTGGGAAGAGCAGGGCAGTTTAGCGAGGCGCTGAGAGGTTCATCAATGAGATGCCAATTCGACCCGATTCTCGTGTGTGGGAAGCAATGATAGGAGCTGCTAGCATCTAAGGAGACACTGCAGCTGCAGAGATTGCTTCAGAGTGCCTTCTAGAGTTAGAACCTGAAAATCCTCATCTTGATGCGCAGTTATCAAACATATATGCAAAAGCAGGTTATTGGGATCATGGATTAGAGGAAGGATGAGATCAACCAAGTTACAAAAGAGCGCAGGTGTAGGATCTTACACCCCACCCTATTGAGTTACCACTTATCCCAAAACTAATTGTTGATAGGAAACGGGACAACAATAGTTAGTTTGAGGGCTCGGGATCGGACTTATCCCAAAACTAATTGGTGACAGGAAACGGGTTTGAGGGCTCGGGCTCGGCCACAATTATAACCGCTTAGGAGCGAGGGTGGACGATGACATCAACATTAGGCCTAAGTTGGATTGAAACCCTACTATAAAATTGGAATTATGGTCAGATTCATGATTCATAACTCTTCTTTTGTTGTATGCTGAGTTCCTGATAAAAAAAAATCAGTTAATGTCTCCTTTGAGAAAGGGTACAATGTTGGAAAGGGGCTGATAAACTAAGGAACTCAACAGGATGGAAAGGGAACCTCCTTAAATATTGAAATGTTGAGTTGTCAAATTTTATGGGAAGGATTGAAAGGTGTAGATTGTTACTTTTAAGAGATCCCATGGATGTAACAGCAACCAGATGTTTCTACCAAAAAAAACAAGAAAACGAGATCCCATGGATGATATTCTTTTCCTGTAAGATCATAGTGAGATTCTGTTGTTGGCTAACTGGTTAACTTAATGCATTTGCATAATTGAGTAACAATTGCATTTGCTGGGAAAGTTATAAAAACTTGGAAACCAGATACTGCAGATCTTCTTTGAGCAAAAGCCTTTTTTCTTCTTGTGAGCAAAATTTAATGGGGAGTTTCCGCCCTTCTGTCTCTTTACTTTACAAATCAATGTGGAGCTTTTTGGTCCCTTCCAAGGTTCAATAACATGTTGATTCTAGATAATCTCAAGCATCACATGATTGTTTTACCGTACATTTGTTTTCAAGCTGGTCTGCTAAGTCATCTTACAGTAATTGGTGCCATTTTCTCACTTCTTGTTATATGTCATTGCCATTTCCAATCTCCTTCTGCCGTTAGTTTCCTTCTCCTTTTCCTTTTAGCACCTGCATTTTCCAGGCCATCTATTGAGTTAATTGGCTTTTACGAAATGATAAAAGCGTAATACTTATTCAAGACTTCACTGGAATTAGTTTCTCCAATCAAAGCACAAAGAGGAATCAAATTGTTTTCCAACTCACATTCCTGGTCCATTGTAATCAATAACAACTCCGTTAAGTTCTTTCTTGGTGCTGGTCAGAAAAGGGTATCCTCACCACCATGAAAGCTTGCATTTATCATGAATGAGACTAGGCCTTTGTTTTCTTCTTCTTCTTATTTAGCCAATGCATCGTTTACACATGTCCCAAGAGATTAAGGATACAGATGCACTCACAAAGGCTCAAGTTTTTAGGCTTATTGAGCATTTCATTTTTTACCTGTCCATTGTCTTAATTGACTATTGTATGAAACTGTAATGTTTCTCATTTTCTATTGTAGCAGCTTCTCTCTCTTAAAAGAAGATGTTGAAATTTTAAAGAATCAACAATAATCAGCTTGCAGTGAGACATTCATTTCAAGTGATACCATCTGGAACTATAATAGAAAAACAGTTCATGTCAACAAAAGTCACACACAAATAGAATCTGCATCACAACCCACTGTATTTTTCAGAAATGAAGGCTTTCTTAATACATTGGTTAGGTCTTAGGTGAGACCAAAACCAATCATCAAAAAGCTAGGCACTATTGGCTTTTCTAGCCTTCTCAGCAGTGCAGATCCTTTTTTAGAAGAAGATGAGGGTGGTACCAATCCTTGAACCCTTCACCTCTTGCATGTACTCCTAATCATGCAACCATAGAGGCGCACAAGGAAGATTGGTTCAAGAGTGTAGATTCAAGCCCTGCTTTTAACCCTTTGAAAGGGCTCGATTCCATTCCAATAAGCTCAAACGCAATTGCCTGCTAGTTGTAAAAAAAAGTGCATTCTGTGAGAGGATAAAAACTTCATTGAAACTAGATAGGATTATGAGGTACAAAAGATGACAAATAAGTATCAAGCACTAAGGAATGTTCCCATGGAAGGAAAAAAAACCCTGTACAGTAATCCCTCCATCTGCAACGTGCTACAGTGATCAAATTTAATTCCAATTGAATTGTCAGCAGCACCAAGAAAAAGTCCACAACATCAAAAAGATACAAGTACAAA
Source organism: Umbellularia californica (assembly GCA_028538565.1). NCBI lineage: Eukaryota > Viridiplantae > Streptophyta > Magnoliopsida > Laurales > Lauraceae > Umbellularia > Umbellularia californica. Next base: position 73,229,838 of record JAPQWN010000006.1, on the reverse strand, counting down.
AAGACCAGAACCATTTATGTGCCTTAGTGGTTCTTCTCAGTGTATCTGCTGGTACTGCATTTAGACAGATCTTGGATTTCTATCGGAAGTGTAATCTGCTAACCATATTTGACACATTTCTCCCTTGGGTTTTCGCTTTGGCTTTTCCCTGCTACAAAAGAAGTTAGAAAAGGAGATGAATCATGGAAGATGCCAGTAGAATCAGTAATACAAAGGACAATGTTGTTCTAATATGTAGTCCATCTCGTGTGGCCCACTTAGATGCATGTCTCACACTAAGAGGATGGCATATGGAAAGGTCTCCTTATGGATTAAGAGAGATCCCCAAAATCAGCCTCACCAAATTATCCTAGCGCTTGATTTAAAAGCCTTAAAGTTTAATGACATCTTAATCATAGTTTTTTTGAGATTCAATGCAAGAGTGAGTGAAAGCTCAATAAGTGTAAAATTGATCCAGATGTCATATCATGGGGACAACAACAGTATCAAAGGGGCTACACTGACCAAAGACCCCATAGAGCTGGACTGCAACATGCTTGTTGGGGAACATCCTCCGTAGTATAAAAATATAAAAAATATATTTAAGAGATTAGTGCAACTCTATTTAAGTGAAAAATACAATTGTAGGTGAATAAGAAATAGTTGGAGAGGAAAAGTATCCACATCCATGTAAACATTTCCTTCAATTTTGACTTAATGAACAAAGATTGCCGTGAAAAAAATTGTAGTATTAAAGCAGTGGTGGCAAACCCGGCTTGTATCTAACCTGGATTTGACCTGCTAAATATACGAGTTGATCATGGGCTAGGACATGACCCACATTTATACAAGTTGGCTAAAGGTTGACCCTCATAACCCATTTATCATTTCCCATCAAAGGAGAGAATATGTGATGGCCATTTGTCGATCATATATGGCCATAATACTTGAAATGGATTGATCTTGGGCACAATCGGGTCAGGTTAAAGGAGTTTATTTACATTGGAAGTGGGTTGTGCAGGTCAGGTTGGGTTGACCTGCTTACAAGTACCTAAGCCATTATACCCATGGACAGAACTGTTCAACCCGACATGTTTTTACCTGACTCAACCCTTTTCCACCCTTTATGATATCCCCAACAAAATGTGAAACTGTATTCTCTAGAAATACATACACAGAATACATTTCAAATGTGAGTGGGACTAAACCAGCAAAGTGATGCCGCTTAAATAGAGTACGTAGCTCTTTGAAATTTGCATTAGAAAAGCCATATGAGTTTCATTAATCAGAAGATTTGGAACCAAAAAAGTTTGAATATCCAAAATGTTGTTGGACTAGACCTATCTTTCCTGACCGTTAATATCTTGGAGACCATTACTATCTTGGAAGCTAAAAAAGAATATTACTAAAGCCAGTGATGATGAAATAACAACTGAATGTGTTAGGATTTTTAGTTGGCAATCCATGGGTTTTGGACATAACTCGAGTCCAAATTGAGTTGTAATTTTACATTTTTAGATATGGACTGTGATGAGGCTTCAACTTGAAGAATGAAGGAAGAAAACGAAAGACAGTTAGAAGGAACAGTTGCGTGGACAAGACCTAAACCAGAAGCCTGGTTCGCTCCAGTGAGCCCAGTGACCTTGTCGAGTTTCAGACAGCAAGGCCCCTTGCTTGAGGGAGCAGATCCTCCACTTGAGCGACCTTTATGAAATCCCCTAATGAGTTTTGGAAACATGTTCCTAATTTATCTCTACTTACCTATTTGAGTCCTAATTATCTTAGGAAACCCTAAGCATACCCCTAAGCCTATTTAAAGGACTCTATTGCTACCCTAGAACTCACCTCTCTCCCATCCTAAGATTGAGAATTCTTTTGAGAGATTTTTTAGAGTTCTGCACCAAAAGTATTTGGGCTGATTGTTCAAGAAGATGATTTCTTGTATTCTCCATTGCTGATTCCAGCACTTTGAGAGGTATCAACGTGTTGTTGGTTCAAGCACGGTGAAGGTGAACGGCGAGTCTTCGGCAAGATCATGGCAGTCCATAGGTTGAATTGCAACTGGAAAAGGTTATGTGAGTCCTTGTAACTTTCTTTACGTAGTGCTTGGTTTCCGTTGGTCTCATTGATCTGACCCGCGGTTTTTCCCGAGTAGGGTTTTACACGTAAAAAATCTCGTGCCTCCTATCTCTTGTGGTTGTTTGATTGATGATTTTCCATTTAAATTAATTATCTCTAGATTAATTTATTCGAGTTGAAATCTATAAAGGAATCTGATTAATTTATTGGAGTTGAAATCTATAAAGGAATCTGATCTGGGACCTTAGCTTGTATTAAGGCTAAAACGCAACCTTTCAGAATGGACTGTGAGAAATAATCCCAGGTTCTCATATATCTTTATTGATTTATCACTGTCAGTTTGTTCGACTTTAGTGATTTGACAGTGTCACTCATTCAACATCCGAAAACTCAAAACAGCCACATGTTGATATTAGCTTTGAATTTCAACTTGAATATCATTCAAATAAGCAATAAGAAACAAACTTAATCAAGCTAACACCCAGCAAGCCTTCCTGATATGGGGGAAAAGTATCCTCATCTTTGAGAGATAACGCAGTTTAAAAAGAATAAAACTGATGCCGAACCAATTTTCACTTGTAACCAGCTATTTTAAGCTTAAGTGAGGAATAATTTTCCAGAATAGTCTGGCCTATGCGCCCACCTTGAGGTAAAGGACTCCTCATGACCGATGACCTACCTACAGAACTCAGATGAGTCTCAAAATTTGGGTGAATGATAATCCATAAGAGGAGTAAGGCTGTAAGGGAATGGTCAGGGAGAGGGATCAGTCAGGCTGTTCAATGCTTAGGGAGAACATGAAAACTCCACTGACCTGAGATAACCTGAGATCTAAGAATTCCAACTTTTTTCCTTTACATCCTTTTATTTTAAAATGGCCCTGTTACTCTTACTCTAATGTTCTTTCTACATCAGTACATCCAGTAACCAAAGAATAACAGAAATAATGACTAGATCTGTTTGCCCTAAGTGTGCTATACTGCTACTTCAGAAGTTCTAGTTATTCGAGTTCATCTCCAAAGCCATCATGAATTTTGTGACAGAACTATAGAGATTTTCTCCCACTTAATACAAAATGCAAACTAGATTGCCTAAATAATTTATGAACATGTACCTAACCAGATTTGTTTTTATTACACATGGGCCCGTTAGGGGCCCTACATTTGACACAGATCCAAATGGATCTGGCCCATTCAATTATGGATCTAGACAGGAATGGTGGTCCATCAGACCCAAACCAGATAGCGGTTTCGGTTCCGGATTACAAAATCGGCTCAAAGACCCACAACATAGGTAGCAAGGGTCTGATATATCCTTGTTATTCCCAATTTATAGTATGTTTAAAATAATGTTAAAGTATATGTATACAATCAACAACTAATAAATTTTAAAGAGCAAGGCTCTCCTAAGCTCAAGCTTAGAATAAGATAAGCTCAAGTGTATGGTGAGGCCCACCCGAGGACCTACATGGGGATGGGGCTGGGGGGGATTTCAATGACTCACTGGGATCTTCCTCTCTGCAAAAAATCAGCCCCAACCGTAATTTCTATCATCTCCATATGGGCCCAAAAGGTTAATGGTCAATAGTCCATTTGGATCGATACATAGTTGATCCAACGGTCCAGTAAATTCAGATCTGACCGAAAGTTGGTGGACATGTGTAATTTAGGAGGGTCATATGTTTGGTCCATTTGGATGGATAAAAGGTGGGCCCCACAAGCATGAGCTTAATAAATTTTATCTTAAGCTTGAGCTTAGGAGAGCCTTGCTCAATTTTAAATGTAAATTTGATCTAGAAATACAGGCAAAAAATCATATTTGGAGGAAGTTTTTTTCTATCTTAAATATTTTGGGGCTTATTATTGTACTCTGATACAGATATGAATCCCATACAAATGATTAGACAATCAGAAAAATCCTGACTGGAATTTCGGAATATATTTTGGCTCCTAGACAGATGGATTGGAACCAGTTCTCTATTGAACTCTATTACGAGGGAGTCCAAATGTGAATATTGTTCAGATCCTGCACAGATACACTTTTTCAAATCCAGACCCTTCCAGGAAGCATAATGGTTTATTGATATACCTTACTATATGCTGCTACAGAATATACAAACTACATAATGGGATCAAAGACTTTTTGGATCCCCACCCTAAACCAATATGTGGATTTAATTTCAAGTACCAAGGCCGTTTGTCACTTACAGATTGGATATGAAAATTGGGGTTCACATATGTAAAATTTGCATTTGGGGATTTACTTGTGCAAGATTCACACGTATGAAAACAAATACTGTGTCTGTTTGGAAGCACTATTTTCGTGAGTAAACATTGAACAGTTCAGATAACAAAAACATTAAAAAAAAAAAAGAAACATTCCAAATATAAAAAACATTGAACAGTTCGGATTACATATGTAAAATTTTCAACTATCTCAAAATCTGAGTCTCCAAGGCATGAAACTTAATGTTTTTGGGGTAATGGGCCTATAAATTTTTTTTAAAGATTTGGATTAAAAGTTTGGGGCCCACAGAAATTGCAAAAATAAAAGGCAGTGAAGGGAATTGATATTGCGACGCGACCTATCTCAGTGAACTTTGTACCCTTCTTAACCAAACAAAAACGTGTGTGTAATCACTTCACACATTTTCAGGTTTGGAAATTTTCATATTAAAATGGACTCTTATACACATCATTTTCACACCTCAGTTATGCATGTGATGCGTAAATGGGTGCAACAAATGTGTGTATTCATAAATGTTACCCCATGTAAATAGGTGCAAACAAACAACACCTAACTGAACTGCAAAGGATATTAAATATGGAAAGGGAATTCCAACCAGGATGTAGAGAATCACCATCAATAACCTGAAGAATGGTCCAGTTTAAAATGTAATAATAATAATAATAATAATAATAAGTGGAAGAAGCTTGTATTCATACCTTTAGATCAGTCGGTCCATTTCCATCTTTTACAAATGCAGAATGTGCAGAAGCTTTCATATTTTGACTCATGCCTTGTGCATTATTTTCTTTGCCGCCACCACCAGCTGCTCTGTTGAATTTGCTAGAAGTCACATCATTTTTAGATTTTGTAGTGACTCTTTCTTTCAATGGATCTGCCACATTATGTGACCACAGAGGTTTTCTAGGAGCAGTTGAAAGGAGGATCTGCAACATAAAGAGGTAAATTGACTTTATATGATTGTCAATAACTACAACCAAACTCGAAGCAACATGTATAATGTTTAGTTGAGCATTTTGGGAATTATTTTTAAGGAAATATCGTCCTAAAATGAGCCTTGGTGGATTGGAGACTGACAATCTCCATTTCACAATCTATCTCATTGAGCCCCTGTTTAAAGGTAAACCCATTGATCCCAATATCAATTTCTATTGAATAATGGAGATATTAGCACATTAGCGATTCTGTGATGGGACACAACAGACCATTTGCTTAGTAACTGAATGGTAAGTCAAGCCTGTAATTTACTGGATTAAACAAAAAGCATATCCTCTTTCTTTCTTTTTCTTATTCTTTTTTTTTCTGTAGCAAAATGTCTCCTCTCTTGATAATATATTATCCTTCAACCATATGTTACAGATTCTAACCTTTGCTTTTGAGTCTCGATAGTCACGTTTAGTAGTGGTAACTTTCCCTCCTCGTTTTGACATCAAATTAGAGCCATCTTGAAGACGACCACTAGATGTTGTCTTAGATACATTCGAAGAGTTCCTTTTGTTACTAGTAATTTGTACAGTGTTTGTGCCCTTTCTAATCTTTGATGCTCCTTTGTTCACTCGAAGATTAGTGTTCTCAGGAACACATCCAGGGTTGTCAGATGATCCTATGCTAGACTTGCTCAAGGAAGATTTACGATCTTTCAGCAGTGCTCCATCCTTGACCTCCACTCTTGAAGCATGTCTTGTAACACAACTTTTTGTCAGACTGATTCTCACGACTGACAAAAACCGATTTGTTTCACCAAATGTACGGCGAGATGCCTCAGGAATTGTTGGGTGCCAATTACTTTCATCTGCTATGTCCATATTGTAATTTGAAGTAGTTTTAGGATCTCTAGAGCTGGTCTTGGGTCTTATGCTGGACTTGCATGTGATGGTGCTGCCCGAATGACATTCAGTTGTGTATCTTTCTTTTGAATCCATAGAGCTTGTCTGATCCCCATAGTTGGTTGTGACTTTTGTTGAGGACTTTGATGTTAGTGTGCTAGCTGTTGAATTACCATGTGGGGAATCCGATCCAGAAACCGACGACTTTTTTCCACCCAAGATCCTGACATATAAGGAAAAAAATTATAAAATCAAAGACTTAAAAATTGTTCATGAGAAATGTCAAAGGGGATCACCAACACAAGCCTCAGTGAAAAGATGCCCGATTTAAATTATATATATAAAAAAAAAAAACCATTCTCATATGATGGGGCTGCATATGCACTGCATGCATAAATCATTAGCCAATTTGTTCCATGATACACTTCAGACACATGGTTCACCTGATGAGCAGACTTGCCTACTTTAATCAGGTAGTCTAGAGAGTAGACCCCCATGGGCAATGGTTGGATTTTGCAATAGCATGCCACACATTGATGAATATGAGCTCTATCTCGTGGAATCGGACTTCTGTGAATCCCAAGAGCAGGGTTGAACATTAAAGTTGCAATGGATTTGGGTGTACTACCTAATAGGATGTTGTTTATCTAGAGAAATGACTTCATGCTCTCCCTTTTTCCATTTCCTGCTCCTGTAATGCTTGCCTCTTGATCTTGAGACCGAGCTGGGAAGCTTGGGATAGGGGCAGTGAAAATCCGGAGACTTCATTTTTCCTTCACTTGAAAGAGAGAACATGGAGATCAACTCGTGTGATGAAGATTGATGAAACCTGAAAATAAAAAATGGATCATTTCAAATTTCAAGGAAACCAGATGTTAAGAAGGATTCAAAATGCAAATTCCAATGAAGTAGATGCTTACAGGTGGGAAGTTTGAAACCAACCATCTTCGCTGCAATTTAACAGAACAAGTAAATAGTTATTATAAAAAGCACTGTTATGCATAAATAAAGGCAGTAGTTAGATGCACAATTTAATTGAATTGCAATGACTAGGTCATTAAAGATAAAATGACAAGATTATAATTAGCTCCCTCATTCATATTCAGGGATTTGTGTCACAAAATCTGCATCTGACCATGGCTATCCTATGGCCCACTTGTGCATGACAAGTGTGGTTAATAGACGAAAGACACCTTCCTGGAATCAATGGAAGTATTGGAAAAGACTGCAAGATTTGATCTTATCCAGAGTGCTACAAAGCTTTCCAGAATAGGCTTGACTAATCAAGATATTCTGGAAGTAAATATATTCACGGTACTAGAACTGTCTAAATATTCTAGTATGATTCAGAAGAAGGTCACAAACTTTGCATCTGCACTGTGTAGACCAAGCAACATGGCTATACTAGGCCACTCGTGCATGACAAGTGAGGTTAATTGGCAAAAGAGTGAGAAGCCTTCAAGAATTGAGGAAAGTATTGGAGGGACTGCAAGAGATGATCTTCTCAAAGTGCAACAAACAAAGATTTCCAGGAGACTTGAGTAACTGAGAAGATTTTGGAAGTAAACATATTCATGGTTCTAGAACTGTCTAGAGGGGTCTAGCCATCTACCGGCTAGTGTGTGAGTTATTAGTAAGGTTGATATAGAGTAGTAGTATAGATAGTCTAGAGTCTAGAATCAAGAGTGCAGAGTATTTCTAGCTAAGCCGATAATATATTGTTGTCAGAAATATAAAACTTAACCATCAATGTGTATAGCCTTGGGTCATCAACAGTGGACCCCCCTCTATGAAGAGGGACCAGCAAACATAGCAACTCTCCCCACCCCTTAGCAACCTATCCACCACCCCATTTGCTTCTCTTAGGTCATGGTTGGCAACCAAATCCCAGGGGATTCCTCACAGGTTTTCCACAAGGATTTGAAAATTTCACATTTGTCAATTGTAAATCCTTGGGGATTTGAGCAAGTGGAAATCGTCATTTTTAAGGATTTTCAGGTTCAACCCTCCCCGTAGGATTTAGAAATCATCAATTTTATGGATTTATGCATGGATAATTTATGTCAGCTATACGCAACGATTCGTATTGATATTGATGTTTCTCGGCAATACAAAATCTCGTGATGAATCATCAAATTTGCAAGCAGTGAAGATTTGAGAAACTCCACCGTTACCAAATGTGCCCTTAGGAAATGACAGATACCCACTCGAAAATAGAATTGCAGAGCTTTTTCAATTTTGTCCAGTTAGCTCCCTTTCATTAGATAGCACACCCCAACACCTGCCAACGCAGTTTTCCTTTTGATGTCCCATCAGCATTAACTTTAAGAACACCCATTGTAGGAGGAGACCAAACTGATATTAACTTCATCAAGGGAAAACTGCAAGATCCAATCACCGAACGATAAGGTATAAAATTTGAGAGCTTATAACTCTCAAATCTTTTTGATGATAAGACCCACTCCCCCCAGATTCAAACCTCCAAATCAATAATATGCTTTAAGTTTGATGGTTTACCTTCAAAGATTTCTACAAATTTGTTTTTTTCCTTCCGCACTGCTACCCCTCTCTAGATAGGGACCTTACCCCAAAGTCCAAACCACTATCAAACCCCACGATGTCCTCAGAAAACACCAACTAGAAACACACTCGACAAGGAATTGATGCTCATGTTTGGATCAGATTAAATTCATGGTTGAACCAATTTTGACCAACCCATCCACTTGAGACATTTGACTTCTCATGCAGCTTTTGCAACTCTGGGGAGGCATTCTTGGTGATGCAACGAGAGATCATGAACATTTTTACAGGCTGATGGTAGGACAACCCTAACTGGAAGAGTCAAGAATCAACTAAGAATATTATCCAGAGAAAACAGTCGCAAAGGAATGCATTCCCAAAGCAAATAGCACCATAGTTCATTAGATTCCAAGGGCAAAGAGGATAAAGAACATGATACAATGGTAGAGAAAAAAAAGTTTACAACATCGGAAATCTGAACCATGGGAATGGAGTTGGCGTTGGTCAGTACTCACTACTCAATTGAAGTGTATAGTGCAGTGACATAGAACAAGAAGATCCTGAATGCAAGTTTGCATAGCCCTAATATAACAAAAGAGAATCTCCCAAGCACTCTCTATGGGAAAAAGAGGTTAATAGTCGGCCATCAAGAGTGCAAGTGCCGTAGTGGGAGAGTGGTAGTAAGCAAGACCCTGAAGGGAAGGCCAACTTGGTACAAAAATATGGACAGTTAGTGTAATGTCATATGGATGAAAACCATGGTGCTTCAGCACTTTGCTATGGCCACAACACTAGGAAGTAAATTCTACACTCATTACATTTAAGTTGGAATATAAAAGAACCCAACTTTGGTTTGAGGGCTAGTTTCGCATAGTTCCTGTTTGGATATAGAGAAATGGTAGAAAACTATACTCGATTACATTCAAGTTGCAAACAGTCTGCAGTTCAAATTTGTACTGTGGACAGTTTTCTCCACATGTTTACCCCACATCCAAAGGGACCCATGAGGAAATGACCCGCAACTTGGTTATGTTATCCCTATCGAACTAAATCTCAGTAATTCGATTAAGTTGTGCATGCAAATGCAATCTAAAACAACTTGTAGATTCGAATCACATTCAAAACTAAAATTCTCAAAACTCACATGTCTTTGTCCATGGACTGAGCTTCTAGTGTCAAATCCACCCACATTGGAGCTTCAATTTCTTCCTAAAAGAGCATTCGGGAGAGGGAAAAAAGGCTTCTCAACATCATCAAATTAGTAATGACAGAATCCCAATATCAGTAACAACGACGAAGATATTGACTACAATGAAAAAGGCCAACCTGAGGGGCAACTTGCATGGAAGAATTAGGAAAACATTATTTAACTAATAAATCAAACTGAAGAAAACCCATGAATTCTAATACAAAAGGGTGAAAAGATTAAACCAAATCCCAAAACATATATATCAACTATCAAATAGTAAAAGCCAAATAAAATTATAAGTAAATAAGAATAAGATCTTCACAAAATAGAATCAACAAATCAGATTGATCCAAACCCAAGATTTTTTTTTTCAGTGATACAATACCCTAAAACCATCATTCAAATCCCAGACCATGATGGATGAACCCGGAATGCAAAACAACCCCAGACCAACATTACTGAAACAGAATCCAATCAAAAGAAACCAACACATACAAAGTCTTCATTGAGTAGATCGAGACAAGTAAAACCAAGAACTCTTTAACTAATTACCAATACAATGCATTCAAATAATAACTCGATCACTGAATAAACCCATTCCAAAAAAAGAAAAAACCCTAAACAAACCCAGATACCAGAATCCATGAAACTTCATTAAAACCCCAAAAACCACACGAAAGAAATTCTGGGTCTTACAAGAAAACCAGTGAAGAATGATATATCCAGAGAAAACTGAAAACCTTCGAGGAATCAGAACAAAACCCAGATACTAGAATCCCTTAAACTACATAAAATGCGACGGGAATCAAATGGGTTTACCAGGAAAGCCCAGTGGTCGTCGGGTTCGACGCTTCTTCTCTGTGACCCTCCACCCACGAAAGGAAGATTGGCATTTCGTTTCTTCAAAACCATTGCCATGCTATCTCTCTCTCTCTCTCTCTAAAATCCCCCTCAAGACTTCTGCAGTCGAATCATTAGAAGAACCCCAAGAAGAAGGAATCTAAAAGAATCTATTTATAGATTGAAGTTCATGGGGGAAGAGATTCTTGCATTGGATTTGAAGAAGAGAAACTGAGAAGTTTTGGTTTTGTTGTAAATCACTTGAAATGAGTAATCCGAGTGACAAGACAAAGCAGGGGAAGAAGAAAGCTGTGATTCTGTGTGGCCCACTGACTCACTGATCTACCGTTGATGTCAGGAATCCCAGATTAGAATATCTCAGGCGTCCATTGTTCTCAGGGTCTTTGTACATTGAATGCAGGCCGTCGGTTTGTTGCATTTTTCAAAAATCGGTTTAAAAGTCCGGGATCGGACGGTCAAGATTAGAGGGTTTTTGGGTGATGATTGTAAGTGGGGTCCATCCTATCATCAATCCGGACCAGTAAAATGACAATTTGGTCGAGGCTTCCGAAATCCGAATACAGGAGTGCTGGGTGCTATAATTTGGCAGAGGGTATTTATGTAATTTAATAGAGAAATGGTTTTTGACCGTTGGAAGAGTTTTAATTCAACTTCAAAATTGAGCGGGCGAGAGAGCGAGAGAGAGCGAGAGAGAGAGAGAGCACTATGTTTAAGGTTTTTTATTTTTTGTTTTGTTGGTAAACCTTTTAAATTGAATAAAAGAACCACTTTTATTTGATATATTATAGCCCCATTTAGGGCTGTCAAAATGTCATACAACCCGATAACACGATACGAACTCACACGATATTAACGTGTTTGGATGACCCCTTAATGGGTTTGGGTCGTTAATGGGTCGGACCCGTTGACTCGTTAAATTAATGGGTCGTTAACGAATAAACCCAGTAACCCATTATGACCCGTTACAATCCGAAAAAAGTAATATCATTATTTAAATTATAAAAATGTATGACTGCACGAGGGGTCTTCTGGTAAATTTATAAATGAAGTGATAAAGTGAAAGTGTGAAACCCTAACCCTCCATATAAAAGTTATCTTTGTCATTACAAAAGCCAATGGCTTAGGCAAAAAGTTAGCTGAACCTACAGGTTTAAGTTTAATGAATTTTTTTTTTTCAAAATTAACGGGTTAACAGGTCGTGTTCGGGTGACCCGTTAAATCAACGAATTGGGTTCGTGTTTAGTTTTTTGACCCGTTTTCTTAATGGGTCGTGTTCGGGTTAAGGTGATTCTAACCCGAATTCGTTTGACCCGCAACCCGAATTCGTTAACCCGACCCGTTTGACAGCCCTAGCCCCATTCCATATCCCATTGTGCACCACGCTATGAGACCCGACCCACCTAAGAATAGAGACCATTGGATGGAAAGTTCTTGATGGACCTTACTTAATTCTGTACAAAGTTTGAGGCCCATTAAATCACTCTAATCATTTGATTCATACCTCACAAATTTAATAATTTTATATTATTTATTTTTTCGGTTAATCCAATCAAATGAGCGCAAACCCATAAGATCAGTAACTATCAAGAGGTTCCCAAATTCTTTCTATATCCACTCACCCTCATCCCCAACCCCAACCACCACCGCACCCTCCAGTAATGTGGGTCCCAAATTCTTTTTATATCCACCCAGCCGCCACCGCACCCTCCAACTAATCCCTAGCCCGTTTGACACTTTACTAGATTAATAAAAGTCAAATAAAGCCTCATTTTTTAGACAATGGGTCACATAAAAAGCACTTTTATCCAAAATCCCCCCTATAAAATAGCAACCTCATTTCTTCACTAAAAGGCAAAATAGCTCCACTTTTCTAACCCCATTATATTTTATATTTTATTATCTTTTGATTTGATGCTTTACTCCACTTTATTTTACATGTGAAATTACCAAACGAGCCCAAGTGACTTTTCTTTAAGAAAGTCAAAAAATTTCCATATCAAGCAACTAAAAACAAAATATCATCATAACCCCATTATATTTTATTCTCTCTTGATTTGATGCTTTACTCCACTTTATTTTACATGTAAAATTACCAAACGGGCCCCCGCGAGTGTGGAGAAAATATAGTAAGAACTCTGGTTTTTGGGCAAAATATTACATCCCTCCGGTTGGATTCCAAGTTCAAGTAAATGGAGAATAGGAAGTCAGACCAGCTCTGGCTCAGAGCGGTCTGGTCCGGCCTGACCAATAGACCTTCTGCACTGGATAGACATCATGCAACACTCTGTGAAACAACTATCATCTTAATTCAATTCACACACTAGGAATTTTAAGAGCTCTTTATTTTTCTCTTTCTTTTTTGTTATTAGGAGTTTTAAGAAATGTATTCCCATCAAAGTAGTTGAAGTTGAGGAAACAAAGCTGGTCCACAAATTGCCATTAAAAATCTACCTTTTAATGAAAAACGACGAGCCATCACCATAGTAAATCAAATCCCATTAAAGCCAGGATCTCATCTACATCTCACCTTTTCAATCAATGTTCTCATGTAACCCTTGATTCATGTAAATAAACAGGCCCTCTATAATTTTCAAATTTTAAAATATAACGTTTTGTTCGCGCAGAGAGTAGGAGTTCTCCTGACATAAATTTGCATTTTAAGTCATTAACATGTTTTATTCTATGAATAATTTACAAGATAAGTGTTTGTAGGAAAACTCCACATGAACACTACATGTTCCCATGCCCTCGAAAACCTGATGAAGACTCAATGCAGACACAAGAGATGTTATTATGGATAGGCTTGCAGACTTACCCACTGAACCAAAAAACTATCCATTGCAAAACTCAACCAAGTATCTTTCAGTGGAGATGGTGCATATGGGACTGTCACAGAGGCAAGACCCACCTGAAAATTTTATTGCCAGTGGCTGCCTACATACGCACAATTCACATAGGCAAGACCCACCTTGCGTAGATGAATGTTTTCCCATTTCAGCTACCCAATTGTAAAAACAGAGAAGAAATACAAGTTGAATATAGTACAAGGTACATATATTATATTTGAAAAGTTCAACCCAAATTCATATTATTTTAGCTACCCATTAGAAAAGTCTAGAATCCAACAGCAACATAGTTTAGTCACACTCCTCATTCCGCAGATGATAAAGTTGATAATCTTTTTCACAAGATGAAACCTCAAATAGAAAAGGAAATATCCTTTCACATCTTAAGGAGTACTTCGAAGTTAATCTACCATATCATAGAGTACCATGCATCTATAACATAATGTAATAATTCATTACAAAATTCATTTACCATAACTTACAGCAAAATCTATGAAGCTCAGTTTACCTACAATATGATTCCATGCAGAATAAAAATAAAATCACAGGGCGGTTGAATCAAAATTGAACCAAAAAGACCCATGTGTGCCATGGGGGCATGTCCAGCGGGCTCAATGGCTCCATCTTCATTTGAAATACACAACCATGCACTCACCCTGGTTGGGCTGGCCCAATCCAACCATCTGCAGTAACCACAAAAAGGGAACTTGCTCTAAGGATTTCCTTTAAGATGTGGCGACGGTAGATTCTCAAAGGCATCAGGAAACACGAGGATCAATCTTATTGTCAGTATCACTCCCACAGCAAAGGCCTTGATAACGTCTTCTTTGTCCATCTTTATTGATCTTTGTGTTATTTGATGCCTTTGAAAATCACACCTCGCCATGTCTTAAAAGAGAATCCATGGAGCAAATTTCCAAGTTCTCTTTAGCAGGATTTGTCCATGGTATTAGTGATTGACTAGGATGTTGATGGTGGACGCTTATGTGACCTGTTACTATAACCAGTTGCACTTTGGCAAGGCCAAGCACACCTGTGCATGGGTGTATTGGTTCAACCTATGAGTCATCCGCCAATGAGCTTATTCGACATAAAAGTCATATATCGCAAGCAGGTGAGCTGCATAGATGTTGCTTGGATTATGGTAATTGAATTCGCAATGATTTATTACATGTCTTCTGTGATAGATAGTGCTATATGATTATAATAGAGTTGAATTTAGAAATACTCTTTAAGATGTGAAAGGACTAATAAAAAGATAAAAGGAAAAAAAAACATTTTCTGTTTAATTTTTCATATGCTTCAAAATTTTCGAAGACTTTTAAACAACTAGAAGTGCAAGCCCCCTAATTCTTAAAGCCCATCCACAATAAAGCCTCATGTTGCCGCACTGTCCTTCCAGCAGTTTTTTTTAGGGCATGGGACTTGGAAGATGTATTGTTCTGATAAAATTAGTCTATACACTTACTTATTACTTTAAATGGAATTTTATGTCAGAAGAATATTTCTTACTTTTGTGCGAACAACATCTTAAATTTTAATTTTGAGAATTTTGAAGGGCCCATTTGTTTGCATGAGATTTAATTCCTAGCAATTCATGATTACATGAGATTCTATAAAGGAATATTAAAGATAGGTGAGATGTAGATGAGACCCGAATTTTCCTAGGATATGATTGACTAGGTGGTGGATAGGTACTCATTTTCCACTAAAATAAATATTATTAATAGCAACAAGCAAATCAAGCATGTGCTTAGCACGGGCAATATAATCAGAATATTAGAAATTTCTTAAAAAATAAATAATAAAATTATTTGTTTGAATTATAAAATGAGAGAACTTGAGTTTGTTGAAAAATAGAAATTAAAAATAAAAAATATGAATAAAAGATGCTTTATTTATGTAAGTATGTATGTGTGTGTGTGTATGTATGTATATATATATATATATATGTATGTATGTATAGAGGTATTAGAGTACAAAAGGAAATTTAATTCTCTCAATCTTTCTTGGGAGATTTTAGGAAGGTAAATGTCAAAGACTAAGAGATCGTACATTTAAAGACAGAGAGATTGTATGCCTAAGGAAACTGGAGATCTTAAATGGAAACTAATGTACTTGATCTCTTAAAAAAAAAAAAAACTATGCATAGTGCAAGATAAAAAAGAAACATAATCTCAAAGAAAAGAAAGCATATTTGTGAAAGATTAAAGCAAAATTATAAATTCGCACATGATGAATGAAAATATATGTATTATCTTTTTCATTTTCACTCACAATAATTATTAAGTGCTATGAGGAAAAAAAAAGAAAAAGAAAAAAGAAACCAGCATAAATTGAAATAACAAAAAAAAAAAAAAAAAAAAAAAAACTATGCATCCACCAACCCGTCAATTCTATGTTTTTCATAATCAGTTCATTTAGTCAACGGTTAATGCCATTTATTTTTACAGAAAATAAGTTAATTTTAATATTTAACTTTACTGACATTTTTAGGAAAACGTCGGTAAAAGTATACTTTTAAGAAACGTTTTTAGTTCGTCGGTAATAATCTATGATTTTTATTAATTGTGATATTTAACTTTGCCAAGGTTTTTAGGAAAACGTCAGTAAAAGGATACTTTTACTGACGTTTTTAGTTCGTCGGTAATAATCTATGATTTTTATAGAAAATAAGTTAATTCTAATATTTAACTTTGCCGAAAAGTAACATTTTTAGCGACGTTTTCATAAAAACGTTAGTAAAAGTGGGCTTTTTAGCAATGAAATTTTTTACGTCGGTAAATAGTACTCTTTACCGACGAATTTATAAAAGCGTCAAAACTATTAATCATTGAATATATGAAAATCAACTCACCTCCATATGCATATTGAGTCCATATCATGATAGACGAAAACCCAACACCAGAGAAGTGTTAGAGATTAGTATCTTAGATAAGGATTAGTTTGGTTGTTAGAGATTTTAGGTAGTTTGAATTTTAAATAATTGTTTATTAGAGTTGCGTATAAATTGAGATCAATTCTCAATTGAATGTTATGGTGAAATTTATGGAAAGAAATGATTCTTGAAATCCTTTAAGAAGAAAGTCCATCTCAAATACCCATAAATTAAATTAAAGTGACTGAATTTAATGGAGAGAAAAGAAAAGGGAATTGATCAAAAGTAAAATAGACTTATGTGAAATCGACTATGTTCGAGACTCTTAAAAAAATATTTATCAAAAAATACATGGAAGAAGAATAATTTAAGGAGACGATCAATACCGGTGTCCATGTTTAGATTGTGAAAAGAATTTATGTTGGTTGTCAACCTAACTAACGCAACCCTCCTCCTTTACCTGAACTTAGGATTGACAATTAAAAAAATTGGCGGAGTTTTGGAAAGTGAAAAAACTGGTTAGGAAGGATAAAACTAGAAATGATTGCTTTCAAAAAGCATTTAAAGGTAGCAATAATATGGGTTAAAACTAGAAAACCCCTTTTGAGATGGTCCAGACATGTCCAACATAACGGTGCTGGTAAGAAAAATTTTGGCTATAAAGGTAGATGGCCCGCCAAGGGGAAGGTTTAAGCCAAAGAAAACGTAGATAAAGATGGTAAAAATAAATACGAAGAAGTGCAACTTATTTGAAGATTTGGCTCAAGATAAATAAGAATGAATAAATATTAGAGTTGATGCAGTTGACCCCAACATATGGAAACAAGGCTTCGATGATGATGATGATCATGATCAATCCTTGTTTTGGCGAAGAGGCTGAAGTGGAAGCATGGAAGAACGATGAAATCTGTAAGGGCATGTTTGTGTAGCCCATTTCCGCGGAAAAGGTTGTAGTTTTCTGCGGAAAACTTCTTTTTCATGTGTTTGGTGCGGCAGTTTTCCGCGGAAATGCTTTTTCGCCACGTCAGCTTTTTCCTTCCTAGGTATGGAAATAGACTTCCTATGGGGGGGTATGGGAAGTCCATTTCCACGGAAAAATGATCCCCCAATTTCCTCTCTCTCCCCCTCACTCCACCCGGCCACCCTCTTTCTTCCTCCTCCCCTCCAACCCCACCTACCCCACACACATACCAACCCACCCACCCAATAGTTTTTACTAAAAAGTGGTTTTCACTAAAGAAATCCATAGCTGCACCAAACAACATTAGCACTAATTCATCGAAGAAAACCTTTTTGCACCAAACATGAATTTCTAATTTCCTCATAAAACCATTTCTGAGGAATTTAAAAACCATAGAATTTGCTGATGTGGCAAATTCATCTTTCCATGGAAGTTACCTCTACACAAACGTGCCCTAAAGATTACCATATTGTGAGAAATGTATTAGTAAAAGAAGAAAAAGATTTTTAAGAAACTTGAGTCGTGAGGTCTTGGAGAGAAGCCAAGTGGTCACTGGCGTCTCATGACCTCGATCATTCAGTGCTTGGGATCAACCTTACAAACCCTTGGATTAATGGCACTCTGGCAAAGGATAGTTGGAGCTTTGATGGAGGATACAATGCGAAATTATTACATCTGAATCCGGGCACTTTCCCTTGAGAGCTAATCTGCAAAAACCTAAGCACTAATGCAAAATCAACCAAATGAGAAAATATCCATATGAAAGTGTAGAACACAATAAAATATCTACTCAAATTCCTTTGCCAAAAAAACAATCATTTGAAGATGCTTCAAAAACCTTTTGGAAATTCGAAAACCACATTCGCAGATCCAAATCAATCAAAAGAGCCAATACCCAGACCCATTTTAAAACTGAGATTGGCTCTGCTTTTGCAGGGAGAGACAGGAGGAGGAAGAAGAACACGAGAATAAAAACGTGAAAGGAAAAGAGGATTTTTTTTTCAACGGAGGATTCCTAACCCTTTAGGATGGACTAATCCCTCTACGCTCAGAGAGAAGCCGGGTAAAACCCTATGGACCATATGTGGTAGCACTAGTGGACTCAACCTTCGGTTCGTGCAGAGGGGGAAAGGGGGATCCATACCTGGACCTCTAACTTCCAAAGAGAGGGGACCCATGGTCCTCACCACTCTGCCAACCCCTTGGGATTAAAAAGGAAAAGACGATGGGAATGCGATTCACGTGGCACGACACCAGAAGAGCATACGGCATCACATATGAAAGCAGAACCGTTGATAGATGGAAAAGGGAAATTAGAAACAAAGTCAAAATCAGAGTGATTATGGTTAATTTGTGGTTTTGATCTTTGTCATTAGTTGCTTCATCACTTGCGGGGATAGCTCAGTTGGGAGAGCGTCAGACTGAAGATCTGAAGGTCGCGTGTTCGATCCACGCTCACCGCATAGATAATATCTTAGAAAGAAAATAAATGTCAAACCTTTTAAAGAAAGATTTTTTTTTGGCAAATAACAAGTTTAAGATACATTTCAAATCCAAAGTCTTGAGTCTTCAACCGGGTTCTGCTGAATCTTCAAGTTGATTTAGACCCAGAATTCAGAGTGTGGGTGATTTCAGTCTTTTCACATACAATATAATATGAAAAAAGGATGCTTGAAAAACAATATTATTTATACACATTAAAATATATGAAAATGGTGATAACCATGTTGACTAGCACTAGTCCAAGGGCCTCTTTGTTTCAGATAACTAAATGTAAACTTTCATTTTTAAAAATGGTAAAAATTGAAGAAACAAATATGAATTTATGCAAAATGAACATCAAATCTTATCTCTCTCTAATGGAAAATAAATGAATACAGAGGAAGGTGAGGTGTGAAATGAAGGGCTGGAGAGGGAAAGGAGGGACATACACATACCTGACAACATATTTAGGTCACTTGTAATTGGCCTGGAGTGGTGACCCTTTCCTGAGAGAAACCATCAACCATGAATTACTATTTAAAGGGAACCTCCTCTCTCTCTCTCTCTCTCTCTCTCTCTCTGTGTTGCGTACTAGGTGGAGGTTGCTACTTGTCTCACAATCTGCGTGCGTGTTAGTTAGAGAATGCAGTGGGGGTGTGGGTTTTAGGTAGTCCGTATCCTGTGTTTGGAGACATGCGGGCCAGATGAAGGCTATTTGAAAAGAAATATAAAACCAGTAATATAGCCTTTTACAAGGGCCCCACTTGAAGGCAGCAGCACATGGATATCACAAAGGCCCCACTTGAAGAACATGCCATTAAGTCAGAATGAAACCAATCTAATGATCGAGGCCACTGGATTGGAAACTAGGGTATATTTTAAACTTTAAGTGCCATGATTAAAAGGACATCAATTAGGGTTGCAAATGGGTATTCTATTATCTGATTATCCGAAAGTTTTAACTAGAAAAAAGTCGGGTCTGAAACCTATTTTGGGTTTCGATTCATAAACGGGTCCAGGTCCGGGTCTGGAACCCAATTTAGGTTCCGATTGATAAATGAGTCCGGTTCTGAGTCCATATAGGTTTCAACCCGTGGACTCGGGACCCAGCACATAAGTCTTTGATATTGCAAACTGTACCTCAAAATAAACTTTTTTTTTTATACATTTTTATGTATAATTCCAGACGTAGTAGACTTAGTGCATTGTTATAAGTTGAATTATATACTTAGTTTAAGAAAAACTGAAAAAATTTCCTCTAGGTGGATCCCGTTCCGGAACCGGATTAAAGTTTTATATTGAAACCGGGTCTGGAACCAACAAAACAAGTTCCAAGTCAAAATCGGACCCAAAACCAGAACTGTCATTTAGAAATGGCTATGGGTCCGGATCCAGTATAGTTCCGACCCTGAACCGTTCAGTTTGCAACCCTACCGTCAATTGTTGGTTGCAATCATCAGACAATTATAAAATCAGACATGCTGGAATCACCTATAAAAATTCCTTATAGATTTTTAAAGTCTAAATCCGAGGGGAAACTCCATTAATGGGCTGGTCTGTTGAAAATAAGAACCAGTCAAAATGTGTGTCCTCTCCTTATGAGGATGTTTCCAATTTTACATTAGTATAAATTGATCCCATCATACGGCTGACCATATGATTAGTAATGTACGTATTAATCATAATCTCATGCACTATTAATCACTAAGATTGAGTGAGATGAGAAAGGGCTGATCAAATGTTGATGAAGGATCAAATCGGGCGATATGAACATCAAATTACATGTTGAATGGAAAAGAATGGAGATTAAGAGGTTGTTTCCAAGAAATCAACCTTCAATTATGAATTCAAGCTTACAATTACGGGCCACAAAAAAATCAATGCATCATGTTTCTCTGCAGTGTGAGCTAGTTGTGCTCACAATGCTCAGAAACATGAATGCATCATTGTATTTTGTCTATACTCAGCACATGGAAGGGTCCCCTGCACCTCTTTACAAGGAATTAAAATGTGTCCCTCAGGTTGTAATCAGATCAGATTGGCCTCCGAAGGTGATACAGGCCAAGCCAAATCAACCCAACTCATTTACAAATCTCAGTAAACAATGGCAAGGATCTCGAATACAACAATAAAGGACATCCCTGAAACAAACTTTTCCCTTCTGGATATGATGGCCGGACCATTTTCTCCTCCAATCTGCACTCTACAGTTCATTCGGATCGATGCCATTGTCACGGAGGGACCCAGAAAAATTCAAGGTGGCCCCACCTTTGGGGACGGTCTGGATGCGCACCCCAGCAAGAGAGAATCTCACCTAGGATGGCTTCCTTCTATACATAAGACATCCTTAGCCATTTTAGCCATAATCTCTTCTCCTTCCACTGAAAACTTTGGCTCATTTGTATTATAGGATCTCAATTCCTAAGATTCACAGGCAATGCATTTCTATTAAAGAAGATTATCCACTAGGGCCACAAATATTATCACCGATAAAAAATGATTACCCACCCATAACCCTGGAAAAGAAAATTCTAGGAAACTTATGGTCTCATACACCACTTTAGTTCTCCTTGGATAAGCCCCTCTTTACAATGAATTCCCA
This sequence comes from Umbellularia californica, assembly GCA_028538565.1. NCBI lineage: Eukaryota > Viridiplantae > Streptophyta > Magnoliopsida > Laurales > Lauraceae > Umbellularia > Umbellularia californica. Next base: position 73,208,368 of record JAPQWN010000006.1, on the reverse strand, counting down.
TGAATTCGAATTCAATACCAAGTATGCAAACAAGCCCTCGGCAAATGAAAAAGAAAAGGGTCAAAACAGAGTCCGTCAATGGACTGATTCTCCACAGAATGTAGAAACATAAAAGCCAACCCCTTCTGAAAGATTTTCATACATTAGCCCACCATAACCAATATCGTAACAATTAACATCAGGGTTCTTGAGGTTCACTATCAACAAAAGGAGAGATAAAGGCCTTAAAAGAGAGTGAAAGCATTTGTTAAAAGTGACAAGGCCTGTATACAGCAGCACACTCCAAACTGCAGTCAATAATATCGGGGACCTGAAGGACGATATCCATCAGCATGCCACTGTTGGGTTGGAGGAGGAGTTCGATATGAAGGCCTGGGAGGAGGAACTCCATAATGTGAACCTGCAAAAATATGTTGATGACTCAGAGAACCCTACAGAATGAATCACAAGATATAGATACAAATTTGCACACGTTCAAAGAACTTGAAATTGCTCTAATCTCCAAGCCAAATATATTGCTAAAGATGACTAATATTATGCATAGGCCTCTGCACACTTTATTGGTCGAACTTCACAGTCATATACAGGACGGTGCTCTCCTGCTCACTGTGCATTGACACCGTCCATCGTGTGGGACCCAAGTGAAATTTAGGAGGTCCTGCCTGTGTTGATGGCACCGATGTGCAGTGTGCACGGTAAGCATGCGCAGGAAAAAGATTTCTGTCATATACAATCATCTCTTTTTTTCTAATCGTATCATCACAAGGAAGGAGGATAAACATTAGAGTAATGATTGCCATATTAAACAATCCCATGATTAATGTGGAAGCTCTTAAGTATGAGTGTCAAATGATGGTTATTTCAATACCAAATTTCACGAAATTCTAGATGTTTTTATTCAATTGTGATATGAAGCAATATCCTTAACATGTTGAGGTCGAATTAATGCACCTGTCGCCATCAGTGCATCAATGAGATCTTCTGATCAACTTCAGGAATTAGAATCTAATCTTCTGGAAGAAAAAAAAAAAAAAAAAAAAAACATGTATTGTCCATGATCTATCATTTCGAGATGAGAGAGAGATGGCAGAACCAAATGAACAACTTTTACCAGACATCAATCTTATCCAACCATGAACAGAAAACAAAGATTCAACCAATTCAAAAAATTGAATCCACTCGTTTGGTACCAGCAAGGGACAGAATAGGAAGAAGATCCACTAAAATAAATATCTAATTTCCAGGAAGAAGCCAATGAGAATGAGGAGCTTAATTCTGTTATGGAAAGATCTCGATTTCAGACATGCTGATTGTTTTACTAAAATAAATCCTACAATTTGTACCTATTGAGATAAATTCAAAACTTTTGAAGCTTGGGTAAGAACAGGGAAGTAGGGTGCGATGGGAATGAGAACTATGTAAGGAAGATGCATGTAAAAGAAACAAATTTGATGAGAGAAGACTTTAGTTACAATTTCAGACACAGTGAGCCGACTGTAATTGTGGGATTTGGCAATAACAAACAGCCATGCTTTAAACTATGGCCATAACATGAAACAAGTAAGACCTGCCTCAGTGTGACAAGCAATTCATGCAACAATCCAGTGCAAAAAAAAAAAAAAAGGGCATTTTGAGGAATGATAAAGAGGAATTTGTCACTCCATAAAATTAGTGTTGAAACACCATTCATCCAATAAAAAAAAAAAAAAAGCGCGGAAGCCCTTTTGCCTATTAGTGAGCACTCAATAATGATATATGAGGGTCTCCGAGAACATTTTATAATAGTCAACCAACCTGACCACCTAAAACCCCACTCTAGCGGGTAAGAGTTGTCAAGCTCAGATGATCCAAATCATCTATCAGAGGATGCAAATTAACAGACAACCAGATTTTCGAGCATCTGAGATGAATATCATTTCAAGAAGATAATGGAACGAGAGAATCTAAAGTCGCATGGTGATCCATTCATCATGGAAACCCACCTTCCAAAAGTGAGCATAAAACATATTTGCACATTTTTATTCCCATTTAACTTATCAGTGTTTCTATCCTCATACATGTTGAATACAGACTATACCCAACCCTTCAAAAAAAATTGCCCTGCCATGGATGTATCATGGCACCAAAATCACATAGGCCATACATCTAACACTATGGCTGGAGGACCATGTAGGGGTTAACATTTGAAAACAAATGATTGGTATAATCTTGCCTTATTTTCTTCTCCCCCATTCATCTTCTTTCCTCCAACCTCCTCAAACTGAGGAGGTAGATTTGGCCAATTGGTGTCATTTTGGGTACCACATGAAAGGTATGTCCTTGGCATAGCCATTTTGGATCTCATAGATGTGAGAACATTCTTAGTACGAAAACAGACACTAATAAGTAGGAAAAAGTAACAAACATCATTGTCTAGCCCTTAAAATAATAGAATCCTATAGTGATCAGTTGTTAAAATAAGGCAGACAAGCCACAATACCTAATACCTACCATATGGAGCAGATGGAGGACAATGAGGCTCAAGTGGAGGCACTGTTGGGCCTTGCACATCCACCCGGGGATTTCTAGATTCTCCCATGTGCATACCAGGACTGCTGTAAGAGAAGGAACTCGCTTGGCTTCCAAAGTCAGGTTGCCTAAAGGAGCTGGGATTTTTTAAGTTAGGTGTCCCATAAGGATCATTCACGCTGTAGCTCCTATAGGAGTCAGCATTGGCGGCAGCTAAGGAACTCCCGCTTTCAAAATTGGGCCTGCTGTTGATATTGGACCCACTGTATGCTTGATAGGAACCTATGTCACTGCCAGGATTCAAATTCCTGCTTTCAACATTAGGTCTGCCATAGGGATCATACCCACCAAAGCTTACATTGCGATCAAGTTCATGTCTTGGAAGACAACTTCCATAATCAGAATGGCTCCCGAAAGGGCCATCCCTTGAGTTAAAGGGACCATGTTCGCCTGACCCAGACATGTACCCTTCAGAAGAAAACTCAGTCTTTCCATATGATCCGAACCTGGAATAACCTGGACTCACCTGCAGTATCCCAGATGCATAGAATCCATTTTAGGGCACTAAAGAAGATTAGATTTTTATATCAATATTTCTAGTTAATGAATAAGGAATGCCATCATCACAGAAAAGAAAATAAGAATAAATACATGAAGAACTCAAAGGGAAGAAGGATAACTAGATAGAGATTAGTAGGATGAATGAGAATGATTATAATTCAAACAAGATAAACTAAGAATTCCAAAAACAGGAACTTACTTGTTGGGGACCGTGGAAACTATAATCTGGAGGAGTTGAATGAGAACTTTTCCAATGTCCACCATCTACTGCAACAGCATATTACTATCAGTATTAAGTACATCCATACATCCATCTAATACAGCAAAGAACCATAGCAAACTGGGTGATGAATGCTGTAATTGTAAATAAGAAGAATAGCAAGTGAGAAAACCTGATGCAGATCCTCTGTTTTGGGACATAGTGCTGGAATATGATTGGACAGAACTGTCACGAGAATAAGGTGAAAAGTCACTCTTCACATTTGATTTGGAAGCAGATCTTAAAGAACGTTTCATTCCATCCAGATATCTTTGTGCCTCTGCTCTATTTAATTCTGGAAACCAGACCTAAGAAGTAGATCCAGGCATCAATGAAGCATTATGACGAATAGGGAAGAAATGAATGTACCTCCAGCATTTCCTGAATTTACCTGATCAAAAAACTCATCCGCACTGCTCATCGGTAAGACATAATTGGCTGAGAAACACAGATGTTGGCCACATTTAAGATCACCAATAAATAAGATATGTATTCAGTGGGTTTAGTCTCTTCTCTAGGTTTGCAAAAAAAAAAAAAGATATGAAGAATTGTAATTAAAAATTATCACCCAAAATAGAATTCATCTATTTGGTTTCTTTTGAAAAGGATAATGCCTAGGTCATTAGTTCTGAGTGACTCCAATGACTGACAGAGAATAGAGAACCATGATTAAAGATCCAAGCTTCCTGCATAGCAGAGATAAATGGGAACTGCTGCCACCCAAAGTGATACTTAAATACTATCTGGCAATCCAACAATTTAGGCTAGGATTGTGTAGTGATTAGAGATTTAATAGAAGGAATCATGGCATGAAACAGTAGTTTTGAAGACTCCAACAGAACTGTTTTTTGAATATTCTCCAATAGAACTATGATTCATGTAATATCTGAAGTGTTGAAGTTGTAATTAGAAGATTGTTCAGTTTAACAGATAGTGGAATTAAAATAAACAAATGCAGTCCTGCAAATGAAGAAAAAGGAAACCACCCAGGAGGTTCTAACTAACAGATAATGGGATACAAGAGTAGGTTTCTCCCATATCATGCTCATTTAGTATAATGGGTCATTCTGCAAACAAGGTCATGGATACAGTAGAAGCCCCTCCAACTTACTCATGTTCATTTAAGCAATTGATAGCCTCACAACATCGGTTGTCTTGATGAGGTATCCCATCCAAAAATACAATTATGTTATGATTCAAAGAAGATCAATACAGGGGAATGGAGAATAGCTAGTGGAGAGTTGTGCTATTATCAAGTGCTCCTTCATTTAAGGGCACACTTATTTTACAGGTTGACAAAGATTTATTAATGAGATAAAGGGGGGTGATAAGCATATGCACTATTTGCAATATCAGGCAAAGCACCACCGAGATACCGAAAGATGATAGACATGTACTGGAAGGTGCTCCCTCTATATCCGAAAGACAATATAAGGTTGGTTTAACATCCGAAGAAAAACCCTAAATTCAAAAATACCCCAACATTTTTCAAGACATAATTTCCCAAAACTTTCTAAGGGCAGTTAAAATATGAAAATAACAGGGCTCACCATGATGAAGCCAAACTATTCAAAATAATTGTTTTCTCCTTGTTTTAGCATTTAGAGTTGCATCTCATTCTAATTAAAGCAGGACCCATGCCGGATTGATCACATGTAAATCAATACACCCACTGTTGATGAATGAAAATATGTTCACTGGTTACATGTGATCATTTGATGGGCCACAATGCCCCATGGTAGGCATGGATAGTTGTGATGGCAGCATTTAAAGCCATTCACCAGAGGTGTAAGTAGTATGATAATGCAAAGTTAGGAGTTCAGATCCTTCGATTGTCTCACTCAAGCTTCCCGTGAGGGATGTGAAACTAAACAGTAAGGCCCACCATTGTTATTAGATACCTAAGATTCATGTCCCGAATCCTAAGGAAAATGATTTGTATCTATGCAATGAATCCCATTTACAGATGAATCTTAGGATTTAAGTGTGAATCTTACGATTCGATACTCATTTTATTGAATCATATGATTCAAACAATTCGGTTGAGCGAGAATAACTCGGTCAATAAGTTGATATTAATAATCTTTTACCTTTTCTTTCTTTCTTTTAGGGTTTTTGCCTTTAAAAGTTTATTTGGTAGTTAACAAAGCCTCTTAAGAATTTTTGCAATTTTAAGGAGGTTTTAGAGATGAATAAAGAATAAGCATTTGACTTAAGTGTTTGACTGTACGTGTGGTACTTCTAAGTATCTTCTTCTTCTTCTTCTTCTTCTTCTTTCGGATCTTTTTCTGGTTTTTTTTTTCTTTTTTCTTTTTTCATGACCACTTTCTTAACTTCAAGAGATATCCTACTATGCAAGATTGGTGCTTTGGATTTTATTTTACTTTTATATTTTAATTTAAAGATAACAATATATATATCGATACCTTAAGCTTATTTAACTATTGACACATATCATTAATTATATATTAATATACGTCATGATTGTATGATAAACTTATCTGTCATTGTATGTGCCATTGTATTTATTTATTTTTTTGAATGGTTTTGCCATTGTATTTATACTGCTATGAATGGGAAAATTGATGGATTATGACAAACTGCTTTTCTTTTTCTTTTTTAATTTTTAATTATTTTTCATTTTTATCAGAAAAATAAAAAAAAAATGATTTACGATTTGATTCAATTCATGGGCATTAACGATTTGCGATATGATTCCGATTTTCAGAACAATGGGACCCACCTATTGAATATTTGAACCACTCAAAATAAACTCACCCCTTGAGTGAAAATTTCCAAATTCTAATCCACTAGGAGCTGGTCCCACCACATATTATTAAGAATGCCATATTTCCAATATTTCAATGGGACCAACTCATATTGGTGTAAAATTTGGAGTAAACCCATTAAAAGAGGAGGATCTTCATTTTTAGTGGTTGAATTTTTCAACATGTGAACCCCCAGGTAGAGTTCCACAACTCTCATTGAGGTATAAGTGACCCCTACCGCGCACGCACGCGCGCGCGCACACGAAAAAAAAAAATCTCTCGAACCCCACTTCCTCCACCCCTAGTTGGTTTAAACAATAGATGGCTTTACAATGATGAGTAGAAGCAGCTTGCACACAAAGCTTGAGGAGGTAGAAGGCAGGTGACAGATAGCCAATCAAAAAGAGGGAGCACGATAGCAAAAATGTGAGGTTTTGAAGGTTGGGTTATGCATAAAAAGATGTACTGGAGAGGGCCTAGTAACAAAATCAAAGAGTTACAGACCAGGCTCAGGCTTGAATAATAGGCATTTTCCAAATAAAAAAATTAAAAATAAAAATAAAAGAAGAAGAAGAAGAAGAAGAAGAAGAGAGGCTCAGGGGACCCAAACAAACTCATAAACCCATAGTAGAACTCAACTCTCGAGGATGCCATGCAGTTCCAAATATCAAAGATTGTACAATTCTTGAGCACTAAAAAATAATATAAAATTAAATCTAAGAACAAGAAGAAATAGGATTATATGATTCACGCTCATGGAATATCAACAGATACCTAACATCTCATTTACGGCTTCTGCTGGAACTTCCTTTCCCATTTCCTTAAATCTCTTTTCTGCACGAAGCTTCAGCTCATCTGGTTTTGGAAAAGTAACAACTGCAATCTGAAACATGAAACAATAACAGACAACATCAGCAAGCTAGAAGTTTCTATGTGAATCTTCCATATACAATTTTTAGGAAATATCAAGGTTAACCAATATCAGATGACACATTAGTGTTTCAAAATGTACCTTACAGTACTTTTCAAATGTCTTCAATTTGCGCTTACGAGCACTCTTATAAACATTTGTTTGGTCGAGAATGTAATTCCGAGGCGTCTTGGCAGCCCGAGCTAGGAGGGTATTAAATATTCCCGTAGCACGATCCATCAAGCGATCAAAACGTTCTCCATAGTTCTGCTTACGTAACAGTCCTGGTACCTGCAGAAAGAATTAAACTTTCATGGCCCTGTTCCTCAAGAAGAAGGTAAAAAATAAAATCATGACAAGAGATGACAGAATTTATAATGATCAAAGAGAATTAATTGGGTGCATTTTATTTTTTACCATTCGGAACAACAAAAAACTAGTCACATAAACACAGTATAAGAAGGAAACAAAAAAAATTCTGCTACATCAAGCTATGTTTTCTCCTCCTCCCCACTTCATAAAGTGGTGCCCATACTCGTATTGATTGGTCTGATGGCTCATCCATGGATGCAAGATTCAAAAAATCTTGCAGAAACAAAGATCTTATCCAGACATATTGAACTACATATAGATGGTTAAGGCAAAATAGACAGCAACAGTCAGGCAAGCACAGATAGGATGTCCAGCATCATCCAATCAGAAAGACTTTTCCACCATCCAGATTCATCGTGGGCCATCAATGGTCTCGATCACCGAGAATGAACCCCACTTATATGGAACTTAAATCGGCATATCAGGCTATGTTGTTACGTGTCCTAGTTCAACAGAATTTTATACTTCCTCAATAAAGAATAAATGGTTTTTTTGCTCAGCAAAGAATAGCTCGTTGGAATAATAAACCTTCATTTGTTCCAAAGCGAGGTTTGTTCCAAGTAAAACATAGCGTTTTTCAGGATGCTCCTTCACCCAATTTTCTGCCCATGTAGTTTTGCCGGAGGCTGGCAAACCAACCATCATAAGTACTTCACAGTCCTTCTGGCTAGAAAATGTAGGACCCATTATTGCATTCCCATCTTCAAGTGCAGCACTCCAGGGCTTATAACCTTCTTCAGGAACTAGTCCATCTTCAACACTGAACTGCAATTGAACCACAACATTCTTTAATAAAACATGTGGAAATAATGCAGATCCCCATGGCAGCTCTCTCAATGGAGAATTCACCACCCCAAGACCCCTTGGGCCTGCATCAAATTGCTTGGCTGTACCCAACCATTTTCCATTCTTGGAAAATCCAATTAAAGCCAACGGCCTATTTTCAAGGTTCAAGGCACAGACAATTGTGTCACCAACACCAAACTTTGTACCATAGCCAGAAAATTTCCCTGAATTTGAAAATTTCCCGGTTCCTCCGAAGCCAAAGCTATGTTCACTTTCTCCAAGATTTCCCACTGCATCATCTCCTCTAGAAATACCAACACGACAAACATGCTGCTGATCTGGAGGAGTATCTTCCATTTGAACTGGCTGCGCAGAAATGATTTTGCAGCCAAAACAATACTTCCCTCCAGTTATTCCAAAATTTGCACGAGCACCAGACCAGCAATAGGCAAACCCATTTTCACAAAGTGCATGGCCTTGAAGACCATTTCCTTCTACATCAAAATCTGGCAAAAGGGACAATTTACAGCAAAGATCAATATTTATAGTCTATAGATATACAAGAAAAATGACAACAACACAAACAAACACGCGGACACAACCAGTAGCCGTTAATACTGTCCAAAAGTTGCAAATTACTTAGGCATCAATGTAAAAGCCAGGGAAGGAAAAAAAATACTGAAAAAAGAATAACTGGGTAAAAGGAGAAGGGCTTTCTTCATATAATTGCAGGTTCTGAAGTTTTAGTATGAATCAAAACTCAAATCAAACATTACAAGTATGAAGGTATACAAAGCAAAACTTGAGTGCCTCCACAAGAAGAAAGCTAGAATGTCAGTTGGCTCAAGCCAATAATGAGAAGATGCAACAACTAACAGTCCAAATTACAAATCAGAGAATGTTCTGCATATAAAACTTTGTGAAGTTTAGGCATGAATCATGAACTGTTGTAACAAACTTTGTGACAAGTGCAAAAAAATACTAATAATAATAATAAAAAAAAAAAAAAAGAAGACATGCATGGTTGCAGATACAGCCCCATTTACATGTGGCCTCACATTCCAACACCGGATGCGAGCAAAATCCAAGCTGTCCATCAGGTGGGTATCCATTGTGCATGCTCCCTGGTCCAAAATTAGGGCCAGATTACTCATCAGGTGGGTATACATGCATCACATAAATGTACAGTCATTCACACATTTTGTAGAAACATACTGTATGGATCTTTTATACTAGTTTTTTCTCATTTTTATATATCTTCCCTTTAAATGATTAGATGGAGATAAAATTTTAAAAAGGATTCCTCCACAATTTGCTAATGATGTTAAAATCACCACCCATGCTTCTAAGAAACCACTTCTCGCACTCTTGTGAACCTTTCGTACCTATTTGGAACAAGCACAAAAGACAATAAATAAATAAATAAAATTCTTACTCCAAGTTGATGGTCTGGATCAATGTCAAACCAGAAGCTAAGCATACAGTAAAGCAAATGCTCCGAATGTGACCCAAGTCCTGAAAAGTCTACAAAAGACAGCTAAATGAATCCGACATGAAAGGCCCCTCTCAATAGCTGGATGCTTGTGGCCTGCACACATCTAATAAATGTTGATGCTTTGAAGTTTTACCTTCTCTTTTCCATTTGAGTCTTGGTTCGACTTAGGAGCCCTTCAGTGCTGACTCGATATTAAAGGAGCAAGACGAAGAGTCGAAGACAATGTGATGACACTTGGCTTCATTAAGCTCCATCAAAGTGGTATCAGAGCAAGTAAGTGGTCGTGCATTTCTTCATATTCAAAGTGTCACAGCCATCCTTCAAGCCTCATATACACTGGTGGACCCATGTATAGCTACATGGGGGCTTCAGAACCCACAACTCTAGAAAAAACCCATTAGGGCTATATGGGCTGCCTGGATCAGCCCCATGGAATAAAGCCCGTTAGCCCCCATGGAACCAAACCCCCCCTCTCTCTCTCAAGAAATCCCGAAATCATAATCCCCTCCGCTCTTGTAAGCATCATAGCTTCTCTCTCTCATTCTCTCTAAGTCTCTGTACGGGTTCTAAACAATTTTTAAGTGTTGCAGGGGCTGTTTTGGCAGGTGCTTGGTCTCAAAAATCTTTTTCAGAAATGGTGATGTTAGAAATAGGGGATTCTTGAAAATCCACTGTCTTCTAAAAATCCCGAAATAGGTTCTCTTTATTGTGAAAGATTTAAAAGAGATAGGGGATTTCCTAAAAATCCAACCTTTCTAAAAATCTCCATTACTGAAAAGGTTCTCTTGATGGAGTTGGATTTGATTTCAAAAAAAAAAAAAATTTTAACAAATATTAAGATTAAAGACGAGGGAGTCTAATAAGCTATGATGCGTGGATACTTCAAAATGGGCAACGTATCGTGTCGTATCGTATTCGATACTTCACTTTTTATGTGTAAAATCCGTGTCCCTGCCGCGTCTATGGCGTGTCCTTGCCATATCCATGCTGTATCTGAGCATCATAGCTAATAAATCATTATTGATTTTCAGCTACAGATGCATGGTATTGATTGTTATCTAATTTTATTTAATTTTAATGCAATATTTGGTTGTCTGTAGTTGTAATTTGTGTAGGGGCATGAGAAAGGAGTTTTAGAATGAGTTTTAAGGAAGTAGTTTTGGATTTGATTTAAGCAAATAAACGAATGAAGATCAAAGGATGAGAGGGCTCATTGTTGTTTTTGGCTCAAAGTTTGTTTCCAATCTCCTCTTTAGATTGGAACCTTAATTTTATCTCATTCTATTTATCATGCAAATGAACATGCCCTTAGGATTACTTATCACATGACTGGACACATACACACATTACTTTACCCAAGATCTTAATTGATTAAGCTCTTAGAAGGATAAATATAAACACGCAATTGATTTGTTTTCTCTTTTGCCATCTGTAATGTAAAGAAAGTACAATACAATAATTATTTGACTTTTTTATTTAACCATCGCCAACCCCCCTCAAGTGAAAATCCTAGGTCCGCCACTACTCATATATGCCTTCTCCTTTCTTTTTCTCTTTTGCTAAAACCAAGAAATCTGTCAAACTTTTGCGAAGGCTAGTGACCCAACCTTCCCATTGAGTCCAATCAAACCAATCCCTAAACCTAGCTGAATTCACCAAAACCTACATGAAAAACCCAATCCCAGCACTAACCAATCTGTCCAAACTCCAAATCCTGACTAATCACATGCCAGAGGTCACAGCTGCCAGCTAGAAACAAACTCAGTTAGAAACTTTAATGACCCACTAAATTAACCAGCACCGAATTTGTGGACTTCTAAGCAATGCCTTCCTATCAAAGAGGCTAGAAGTGAAGGATTAAAGGCGAATATCCAAAAGCGGTATCTGCAACACTAAAAACAATATACCCATAATAGCTCGCTTTCAATATGAAGTTATTTCCACCCCACACAATAGTAAATTAAATCCTAAGAAAGTGCCAGTCTCATTTGCATCTCCACCTTAGAACCTACACTCCTCACCTCTTCACTATGAATTCCTAAGAATTACAGGGCCCAAATGCAAACAAAAACAAACAACTGAACATGTCAGCAAAAAGCTCGATGCTTTTCCTGCTTTGAAGATAAGCTACAATTAAAAAACTAAAAGATTCTACATCATCCATCATTTAACATTAGATATCATGATTTCAACAACCACCCATCTTCTAAATGACAACAAGAATGAAAGAAAAAGAGAATTGAGAAACACCCAGATAAGGAAAAGGCAAGATTAACGATCAATTTGGGAAAAAGGCGATAACCACCAATTTCAATCAACGCATTAGCAATTTCTTCCCCTGAAATACAAGTAGCAGTAGAACCCAAATGCTTTTTTCTAGTTCTTGTAGCTGTTGCCGGGTCTGAAGGATGCCAAACCCAAGACGGGAATTTTAATCACAGAGAGAGAGAGAGAGAGAGAGAGAGTACCTAAATTGCAGTCAGCGGGATTAAGCTGGACGCGAAGAGATTTGGGATCGAAATTGCGAGGGTCTGCTGAAGAAAGCCGTGGCCTTTTCAATTCCTTGTCTTCTGCTTCGAGAGGACCTCCTCTGTTCTTCGACAACGCCATTGCAAATGGATACGAAACACGAGATCTCTCTGTTTGTGTTCGAGAGAGAGAGAGCGAGCTTATTATTTATGGTAGAGTGCACCATGACTGGGTTGGGTGGTGGACTATAATGTCCCTGAGCCCACATGGCTCAGCCCGACTTGAAATCCCAAGAGTAGTACTTGGGTCTGTCAATCTGGCCCTCCACCTGGCCCAATTCGCTAAATCCGATAAGAACTAGGGCTTTTTTATTATTATTATTATTTTTATCCTAAAGCCGGAGGGTTGGATAGAGTCCTATTTTGAAAAGCTTGACACCTTCCAGAATAGGCCATGGAGGGAAAAACTTAGCTCTGCATGGCTTAGGATTTTGTCCATTAAATAAGTGCGCGCTCTTTGCCCCCTTAGAAGAGGTTTTTACTTTTGTCCCCTTATAACAACCAACGAAAGAAATCCACCCATAATGGTTGCCTTGCTTTGAAATGGGAGTAAGCTTTTGAGTTTTGAATGCATTTATATCCTTATCAGAGATTGGTGTGTGTTACATGTAGACATCCATTGAATGGACTTATGTTTTATGGGCCCGTTGCTAAATTTCTTTTGGGAAATACATAACACTCCCCCATGGGGCTCACTTATGAAAAACTTCAAGGTAATCAATTTAAATGATCTTGTCTTTTATAGCCCATTTCCAAATTTTAACTTGGGTAATAGTTAGGTACGCCATTTGATCTTGAGGATTTTAAGTTTTTTATGATGTTCAATCAAATGGTGGGCCCAACTCCTATTAAAGAGAACTAGTGAAGGCAAACAAAAAGATAAAAGGTTATTTATATATATTAAAGCGACTGTTCCAATTGAGAAATTAGGTTCAATTGATTTTGACTCCGCATTCCATTTTGACCCTCTTATAAAACACTCAAACTAGTACTCTCTTTCACTCATTGATGTCCCCAAATATTCCTCCAAATGCCATGTTCTCCCCCATCTCATTAACTCCACTTCTATTTCTAGAATAGACATAAAGAAGGAATTAATTTTGAATTTTAACTCTTCTATCTTCTTGTTGTTACTATCAATTGTCAATTTGAAATCGATTTTGCCTGTGTTTCCAAGAGCCATTGATTAACAATTGATTTTCACCTTCTCTCATCACTCCTCAAACCGTTTCAATTTTCTAATGTTTGTACATATTTGCATTTAAAACCAATTCACCATCTCTCGCCATCTCCTCTTCATTTACTCTTGCATCTCTCTAATGTACAACTCCTCCACTTCCTCTTCTGTCTATCACCTCTCCAGTTTTTGCAAAACCCTGAACCCCTGAACCCTAATCCAGACATAGACATAGAGACAAGGAGAAGAAAGGGAGAAGTTGGAGGTGGCACTACCGCATAAATTCCTTAGTGACCCATGTGCTTCTCTATCCATCATTCTCCCTCTGCCACAAGTGTCCTCTTTGTTTCTCACCTTCGAAATCTTATTGATAAAGAAGTGAAATGCTCTTGTGAAATTATTTCATTGGATTGGTTTTGTGGTTTTTTGTTTTTTTTTCGGGGGGGTGGGGGGTGGGGGGGGGGGGGTGTTGTGTAGGACAAACATACCAAAATAGGGAAGAGTGGCCTTATGTATATTATCAAATTGCATCAGCGGTTGAGTGAGCATTCATTTGAATGTTTATGCACCCCAAATCACAAGTAATGTTGATATTTGTAGATGATTATGGAATTTATAGTCTGCTGATAATGGGTATATATATGGCCCATTTGGAGGTGTATGAGGAATAGAAGATTGATATCAAATAAAAGAAAAAAAAAATGGAAGATAGCACACTGGAAGATGGGTATGAAAGAATAAAAGATTTTAGTTTTTAAGGGATGAGCATTATTACATTGGTTGGCTATCCATTGAGGTCTTTTTTTTCCTTTCTTTAATCTATTGACTTGGTTTGTAAATAGTCATTGCATTTGTAGTTTGGTGACAACGTCCATGTAATATGTCTCATTGGAAGATGTGTGAGTAATAGAAGAAGATGCATATCAAACAAAAAAAAAAAAAAATGGAAGAAGGCTCATTGGAAGACATCCGTGGTGGTTTACCTGTCGACATATATTGCAAGGCATTTAAGTTTTGATTTCGATTGTATGCTAGTTTCCAATTTCTTTTTTTTTTTTTTTTTTTGAATGGCTAACTTCCACTTCCTTGATTGGTTGATAAGACTGATTTTCTTTTGCATTAGTTTTATAGGGTTTTAATTGAATTTGTGTGCAACTGGCATCAAGATGCCCCCTCTGTGGCTCCCACCAAGATTCTGCCTTCAACCTGTTCTTCCTCTGTCCTCTTGCTGCCTCTTTCTGGAATTGGCTAGAATTCATAGGTAATTTTAAGTTCTCAACTATTTGCTCTGCTGCTGCTGCCACGTGGGACTCTTTCTCTGCTTCTTCCTGCTCCAAAGCCAAGAAGGGTCTGGGTGCTCTATTTATTGTTGCTCTCTTCAGCATTTGGAAGGAAAGAATTTGGCTCTCTTTTCCAACAAGGTGCCTTCTTTGGATTCAATTATTAATATCTTCTTAAGGGATGCTGCTTTCTCTCTTAGTAAGATGTCTTCTCCTTTCTCCAGTAGCATTTTAGTTTCTTTTTTTCTCTTTTGTAATATTCCTATTCATGGCCTGTGATTGAGTGTTGCTCTTCCTTGTTGGCTTGTTATTTCTTCTTGTTGCTGTTTTTTCTTTGTTCTTTGGGCTCCAAATTGCATCTTTGTAACATCTAACCAAAAGCATATCCCAATTTTGTATCATCACTTCCTTACATGAACATCTTGAGGGAAGGGTTTTTATTTTTTTTTAAAACACCCAAAATGCCCTACAATTCTTTTCAAATGTCTGTCATATCCCAACAACATTAGATGATGCATAACAGTGGATGCTTTTCATTGAAGAGAAAGGGGCCTGCGTCTCCTAGCATTATATAACTTTTATAATTATTTTAAATATGAAAAATGCTCCAATAAGAATAGCGTTTACACTACTATAAGAGTAAGGGGAGACCCATAGGATCCATATCCAATGCCAACAGCCTAAATACGAAGGTCCTCCCCCTTACTCTCACGGTAGTGTGAGAGTTACTCTTAGAGCATTTCCTATTAAATATATCTATTTATGTGTGTGAATGTTTTTCATCTACATACATATCCTTACTTCATACAAACAAATGGGCCAATTAATTTGAATCAATTATATCTTGTCTATTCCAATTCCATGCAAATAAATTGGCGAATTTGGATCAATTACTTCATATATATTCTAATTTCATACAAATAAACAAGCCCATTTGAATAAATATGTGTGTGTGTGTTCTTTTCTAATTCTATGCAACAAATGAGGCCCATTTGATGATGTTGCAAACCTGTTTACATGTATTCTTGATGCATTTATGGGTAATGAATAATTGTGAGTTTCCTAATACAAGAGAACTCCTTACACAAGGGTTTGTACCCTATGTGCTGGATAGTATGGCTCCATTTAGGTTATAGCTAGTCCAATTCTGAGATATTCATTGTGATCCGCATTAGTTGCACTAGGGTATATGAAAATATTTACAAATGCAAATAAGTGCAAACATACATGCACATATAAAAGTGTTATACATGTGTAACATTCAGATATAAAAATTGGTGCGAACAAATGACACCAAAGATCCCATCCCATCTTGGGAAGATTAAGTTATCAAGAAAGGGGAGGAAGGAAAAGGTAGAATAGAAAATACACTATCTCTTCGGACACGAGTCTCGATCATTAGACCCAGTGGTACAGGAAGACAAGTGAGATTCCATAGTGGGGCCTAGCTACTAAGAAATTTAAATTGTTCAAAATGAACACCTCCCCTTTCATGAGATGCGGCCAAGTTTTACTCAAATAGTAGGTTCCACTTTAAGATTGATCATACATAAAATGCAAAAATAAAATATAAATAACTTCCACTTGTATATATCATTAATCATATCTTTAATCTTATAGTGGGCCCCACATCTATTATACTGAAATAATTCCAGATTCTTTATAAGAGGAAGGCAGCCATTTCGGGTGGTTTAGATTTTCCAAGTGGTGGGCCACCATATAGCTTCCTTTTGTCTCTCACACATTGTGCTCTCAACGAAACTCTTCCTCTTCTTTAGCCATACATGACTTGCAAAATCTTCTGTTGAAGGAGTGGGGCTCGTCCATCTATAAAAACTAGAAGCCTCTTAAAACAAAGTCCCTCACATTATACGGGGTTGCCCCAATTTTTACTGAATAGGAGAGAGGGGTAGGTTTTTTTTTTTTTTTTGATAACGAAGGGTTCCTAGCCCTTTGGGCCAGAATAATCCCTACGGGCCCAGGAAAGAAAGCCGGGTAAAATTCCCCTATAGCCTCAGTGTGGTAGTGCAGTTTCGAACTCACAACCTCCGAGTGCAAACCGTGGTCCTAAGAGAGAGGGGTAGGTTCAACAGTCAATAAAAGAAAAAAAAAAGAACTCATAGAAAATGTGATAATCTTTAATATGCATAAGATTGCGTTAACCAAATTTTTTTTTTTTTTAATCAAATGGTTGGGACCTTCTTCCTTAAGCCCGACCGTGGAGTTCCACTACTTCAATTCGGGATTACGGGGAAGCATGCTGGTGAGTAAAACGGTTGAGTTGCATTTAAACGACAGCTAGGTTATGGGATAGGGTCAAAGGAGTTATGCAGGTCTAGCCCACCCCAACTCCACCCATTTTACAGACAGATTCGCCTTACCTCTGACCAACCCATATATAATTCCGGTCAAGTTATGCGGATCAAATATGGGTGGGATGGGATTGAGTTGGCAGGTCAAGTCATATTTAGCCACCCATATAAAGAACCCGACCAGTGGCCTGTTTGGGACAAAGCATGCATCATCTACAGTGAGGCCTCCATGCGTAATGGAGAGAAAGGTGCAACCTTCATAGTGGATCATGCCAATTGCTTACCAAGGAGTGTATCAGAATTGATTGTAAAAATCTCAAATTAATTGCTGAGGGCAAGCATCCAATGAGCCGGCAACTTTGATTTCAATAACATCGAGCATGTCATTTTCAATTTTCACGCATGCAAGAGCACACCAAAATAGGCCCTAAAAAGTTTCTTAAGGGGAACTTTGGATACCCTAGATTTTCTTCAGTTTGGAAAAGGCAAATGCAGGCGCAGCACATGCCACACAGCATTCATTATTCACTGAGACCCCAAGTAAGCATGCTCTGTTCTCTCCTGCGGAACACTATCAATAATTAATCCCCTAAGTTACATTGGACAGATTCCTGTGTGCTTTATGTTAGTCATCAATCTTTTTATGTTTCTAAGAGGGAGATCTGTTAGATACTGATTTAAATAGAGGGTTAAGATTCCAAAGTCAGGGGACAAAATTCCAAAATGCTCATATGCAAAGTATACAGGCACAACTGTACACTTGCTGTCATTTATCCCAAGAGAAGGAAATCACCTCCAACAGAATCTCTAGATGCCTAGTTACATGTACATACACACAACCAAGCCAGTTAAATGTTCAATGAAGCTATTGAAGAATGATTTGGACGGTCTTGTACACATGATCTACAAAGTTGAAAGGGAACAAAACAAAGACTTTACACAACCCAGTTGGCGACAGCCCCACACTGTATGGTGCCCTACTATCTCTATTTCAGGAAAAGTGATGGATGGGGCATCTATGCCCCTTGCTTCTCCT
Organism: Umbellularia californica; assembly: GCA_028538565.1. Lineage (NCBI taxonomy): Eukaryota > Viridiplantae > Streptophyta > Magnoliopsida > Laurales > Lauraceae > Umbellularia > Umbellularia californica. Next base: position 73,190,376 of record JAPQWN010000006.1, on the reverse strand, counting down.
CTGGTGATGGGAACAATGCCACTGAAATTCCCTCAAGCTTCTCTCTGCTAAGACGGGATCTAAACCTTCGTTGCCTAGGTGCAGTCAGTGCATCATCCAACTCATCTGCATCATCTAAATCACTGACAGCTGTTGCTAGTCGGGTAGTTTTTGAAGGTGGAGTGCTGAAAGCAAAATGAATTTTCTCCGCGATCAGCGCCTGTGACAAGAAGAGCGTATAGGTATCAAAGCCCAACAAATAGAGATACGCAACAATTAAATTTCAAGTGTTCGGTAACCAAAATGAGTATGGAATATCAGACCCGCAAACACAGAACGTATAAAGCCAAATACAAAATTAACATTGGGTAGCCATCCCTGCAGAGCTTTATATCCCTCATATCTTAAATGTCTTTTTTCTGTTGCTTTCAGACCTTAATCAATATGCATTATCACGATTATAATCTTTCTTGTCAACAGGATCTTGATCTTGTTAGACTAGAGTACTCCAAAAAACCTATATTACAACAATAGGATATATACACAAGACCCAACAAGTAGAGATCTAACTATCCAATTTTAGGAAGGCTCAGAAGCAAGACCATTGCCAGTATATCAGAACCCAACATTCAGAAATGTAAAATCCAATTTCAAAATGTTCATCTTTGAGAAATTCATTAACTTACAGCTTTTCTAACAGACTTAGACACATGAAAGAGCTGCTTCAAGTCGTCGCGATCGACACAACACAATATATGAACCTGCACACAGATTAAAAGAAAAACAAAATTCTTAAGGTGGACCTTGACATGGAAGTTAAAAATTAAATAAATAAATAAATTAAAACTGGAAGAATAGATAGGATAATCACCAAAATGTCCCTTGGCAAGGCCTCTAGATGCAACCTCCCTTTGCTGCACTTTCTTCCAGGCCGCTTCTGCAACAATGTATTGGGTGGAGAACTAAAAGTTGAGCCCTCCAAACAATGCAAAACAAGAACTCTCTTCCTTCCTATTGCCCGCGCAAAATGACCGAGTCCTAATCCCTTTTTAATCATAGTATCTGAATTCCCACACCTCAATTCAGATCTATAGTCAATTGCCAACGCCATTCTACACAAGGATTCCGAAATTGATCAGATTCTTAAAAGAAAATAACATAGTTTTCATCTAAGAAGAACAGGATTAGAAGTAGAAATGAATAGAATTACTGCGAATTACAGTATTTAAAAATCAACAAGATTTTATAAATATAAACAGGATCTTGAAAAAGATATCAAAATCACAAATGAACACTGGAAAGCAATAGCTATATCAGGTGATTGGAAAAATAAAATCATTCAACTGATACAAAAAATGCTATTTTTGGGAGGGACAAGAAGTTGGGATGCATCAACTTCCGAAATGAAGTGTCTGAAGATCAAAAAACATCTAAACCCCAAAAGATATGTATCAAATGTAGATTCTTTCTTCTGATCAGATCTATCTAGTACAAGTAACCTAAAACAAAACCCTATTTCCACAGATATACAAGATCTTCCTATTAGAAAAACATTTTTTTTTTTTTTTTTTTTTTCAAGTAAGAAAACCACATGAATTTCTTTCCAAAATCTACCAAAATCTTCACTTACTCAGAAACACAAGTAAAGATCTGCAGAATCAACAAAACTGCATCTCTAAAACAAGAAAAAGGATTTTAAGAACAAAACCCAGAAAATTTTCTCCTATAGAAAGTCTCTAAGAGACCTTAGATTGGGTTTATCAATCCCATTCAAACATCACCAAATCAATATCCGAAGAACAAACACTGGAGCTCCAAGTCAAGAACTGAATTCCCGCTAAAACCATGAAAAAAAAACCAAATATTTCCCTTAAATTTAAAAAGGAAACCTACATTCAACTCCAATACACCAAATCAACCAACATTTCCCCTCCAAACGCCAGATCCGGCTCCCAACTCCCATTTTTCTCAAAGAAACACTACAATTACCACAGGAGTAAGAAGAAACCAAAACATCAGAAGGAAATGAGACAATAGAAGTCATCAAGAACATGAAAAGAAAAATCTCAACATCTCCATTCCAAATGCTGGATCTAACTCCCAATTCCAAATTCTCACTACCGAACTCTACTGTAACAATCAAGAAGAGCAAGACATCATACGTAACAGAAACAAACGAAACAACAAAAATCACCAAAACCGTACCGGAAAAGAACATTTCCTCCACATCTTCAACTCAAACAAACGAAAAACCCTAAATTCTACTCCATTTCACCAAATCAAGACCCCTCAAAACCAACATCTCCCAAATCAAATCAAGAAAAACAAAACACATCAATTAGCCATCCCAATCCGTCCCTTCCCAACACCACATTCAATCCCCAATTCCCAATTCTTCTCAAACGAGTTCTACAATCACAATCCAAAGAAAAAACTCAACGAAGATCGTCAGAACCGTTACCTTCTCGCAAACGCTCCAAATCTCAAAATCGAAACTCCTGATGGTTACGTCCAGATCTCAAAATCCAAACCCTAACCTCTCGATCGCATCCAACAACAACAACAGAGAGAGAGAGAGAGAGAGAGAGAGAGAGAGCAAATCATTTCAGCTTTCTCGCACTCTCGTCAGGTAAAATAACCGCCATCCTATTTATATAAAATCCGGAAAACCAGATAAAGTGCAGGGGGCAAATTGCAAAATCTTTTTGGATTCGAAGGGTGGAAATAACCAGGGCTGTAGGCGGTTTTCGTTTTCCCGCCCTATCGCGCCGCCGTGGGAAGAAGTATCCCAGGTGGCAAGCATCTGAGATGTTAGGTCTTATTGACGGGTGATCGTGTGTCCACGTGGGCGGTTGTGTTGTGTATGACGTGGTGGGTCCGTGAAGGCGGTTTAGACGAAAATAGCCGTTGAGGAGGAGGGGGGATACGTGGCGGGTGGTGAGTGGCTGGTGGAGAAGTGACAGCTTGGTAGGTGGTATCGGTTTGCACGAGTCGGTCGGCCCGAAACCAGCGACGGATGTAGCGGGCTTTTCTCTCTCCGTGGCGGTTTTCCATTTTCTTTCTTTTTCCGGATTCTTCTAGATTGGGAGAAGAGAAAATCGGATCCGATCCGATTTTTGTCTATTGGGAGAAGAGAAAATCGGATACGAGTTGATTGTCGATGGTGATTTTCTTCTCCCATTTTGGAGATATGCGTGGGTTTACTCCCCAAATCCAAACTGCTTGAAATCAATGTAATTACTTTCTCTTTCTTTAAAATTTAGTTCTTCATTTGAAGCCTTTTCTCTAAAAGTGGACGTCTCAATACAAATGTTTATGGAACCACTGAGATTCTGCCTTCTGTCTGGATGTATGGCATGCTATTGGCATTCATGGCACGCTGTCGAGACAATGTTTATTCGGTGAATGGTCCACTCACAGTCCCGTAAGATTTTAGCTCACCGGATCTAAGCTCGTGTTTATGAGACTGAGCCATCCAAGAAAAATAACCTCCTAATTTTCATCCCTTCCGAGCATTTAGCCAATATTTTTATAGGAGATATTTTCCATATTGGTAGAGTGCTTCTTATTTAATGTAAACAAGATATGATAAAGCAATGAAAATATCTTTTTCTCTTATATTAAAACCTCCCAATGCACTTGTAATGTTGATGGGTACTGAAAATTGTTTTAAATGAAAACTAGCAGCAAAGTCCCGTGCTAAGCCCGGGGCCAAAATTGAAGAAATGTAAAAATTTAAGATTTTTTAAATATAATTAATGAAAAGTAAATCTAAAATAATATTTTATAAAGAATAGAGGAAAGGAATTGTATTATGATGGATTATAAAATCCACTAAAAATAATATCTTTATTTTTTAAAAGAAAATCCATAGAAATAGAAAGCAAAACCATTGCAAGTGAATTTGGGAAAAAAAACCCTAACAAATTAACAAAAATAAGATCTTGCTCTCCTTGGAAAAAAATAATGTATAAAAAAAAACCCCCAATGAAAGTCACAAAATGTGATTATAATCTCTTTGAAAAAAATAAAATCCAAAAAATTCAAATTTAGAACGGGAAAGGTGAAATCACACGTTTTAGACACTACTTGATGATGGCCCAAATCAGATTCGTGTTAGATTTGACCCAATAAAAGAAAAGTAGGGATTTAGGTGGCCCCAATGATTGAGTCAAAGGAATTCTCTTGAGCCCAGATAGGAGTCACTGTTCAATCCTCAAATCCTCATACAAAATGGCGATTTTGTTTACACAAAATGAACAGGCCTCAGTGGTATTCATGGTTCACATTAGCCCAAAGGAAAGGTTGTGGTGCTTATAATTAAGCCCCAAACCCAGCTCACAGGCTTGCAAATTAAGCCAATGCTATACAGACATTTCCTTGTGAAAAATCTGCTGAGACCGGAGATCAGACCATTTAGCATGAGTAGGCTTGGCCCGAACCATTTTACTATTAGCCAAAAAATTATGCTTAAACCAGCACATCAGCCTTCAAGCAGCACACAAGTCCAGCCCAATGTGATCTTGATCAGGTAGGGTTTGGGCTGGCCAGCTCATGAGCACCCCTAAGGTCAGCCCTATAAATCCAACAACAGGTCCCACCTTTGCATCTAAACCACTCCAAAAACACTGTCCTCATGGCATATTGCAGCCATATTTCATCCCCATCATAATTGAGACGGTTAATGAATTCATCACATGTAGAACACGTGATTAAAATTTAGAACGGGAAAGGTGAAATCACACGTTTTAGACACGATCATCTGATGATGGCCCAAATCAGCTTGGTGTTAGATTTGACCCAATGAAAAAAAAAAAGTAGGGTTTTAGGTGAAGAAAATGGGCATTTAATAAAATTAGAACACATGAATTTTTGTGGCATGGATTTTACGTCACCCAGATCATTAAATCAATGGTCATGATAGCTCACAAAGATTGCCGTGAGATGATATGAACACATGAGTTTTTGTGGCATGGATTTTACGTCATCCAAATCACTAAATCAATGGTCATGATAGCTCACAAAGATTGCAGTGAGATGATATGGTGGTAATCTAAATGAGAGATTTTTTTTAGGGAAGATTAGAGGGGATGGAGAGATTTTAGGATATTTGAGGAGATTGAGAATGGGAGATTGAAAAGGCCCCACGTGAAAGGCAAAGGCTGCCTCCCCTTTTTTTTCTTTTGTATTTCTTTGAAATGAGAGATTTCTAAGGGCTGAGGTGGCACCCCTCACAACCCACCGTCCCATTTGCTTTAATATATACTAGCGCTTCAGGGCCCGCGTCCAACGCGAGCCTTTAATTCATAGTGGGAAAACCCAATTTAAGTTAAAAGTAAACACCGAGTACATAAACAAACTCCATTTAAAATAATTTATATAAAATTCAGAATTAGTTTTCATCTTTTGGAGAACCCCATATGCCTGAAGAAATTTGTGCGGATGGATTGAAATGGCCATTGGCCTATATGAAGATAACACCTGTATTTATGATTGAAGATGTGTTGACTGTTTTTATATAAATATGTATGAATATATTCTTATATGTTTATAATTAATTTTAATATCTCATAAATTAAAAATGTAATATCTTACTTTTTGCCCTGGGCTAAGCACAGGGCGTTGTTGATAGTAATTTATATAAATTCAAAATTAGTCATCATCTTTTGGAGAACCTCATATACCTTTTTCCCTTCCATTCATGGGGCATGGATATTGGACGGAGAGAGAGGTTAGTTGAAAGTAAATTTAAACTTAAATAGGAATAAATTGATTGTCAAATGCAATTGGGAGGTATGCTTATTTTAAAGAGGCAGATTTATTAAAAAAATTATATATAAATCTAAATCAATCATCAATATCAAAACATTGAATCATATTCGAGATCAAACTGATCGTGTTCTTTATGGTATCAATGGCGACGATGCTAGAGCTGTCTTTGCTATGTAACATAAGCTGAGATGCAGTCGAAGAGGAGGCTGATATTGACGCTTCATTCTACAATGGAATAACTAAAAATTCTACTTTCATATACCTGATGCTCCAGCAAGGAAGGCCTTTTCTTCTAAGAAAGATTGGTGCCTTTTGGTTCTTGCTGCAGCTACTCCTGTGTCATTTGCTCTAGAGTTTTCAGAGGCTCTAAGAGAACTGCTGGATCTGCAGAATGTCTCTCTTTCTTTGCTTCTATATTTGCAAATTTCTCAAGGTCGTTTGGTCTGGTACTTTCCAAGCTGAGTTTTCATTGCTGTCAATGCATAATGAATTTCATCGCTTTCTTGTGCTGTTCGTCGTGGTTGTTCGTGGTGGAGCATCAGGTTCCAGCAGTGGTGTAATCTACTCTGTAGCCTCTTCTGCTGCTCTAGCCTGGAATTCTTCTTTGCTTCAAGGATTAATTCTAGTTTCAGTTTCTTCTTTTCTTTGTTTTTTCTGTTGGTTTTAGCCCCCCCTGTTTAAGGGCTGGCCTTTTCGTTTGCTTTCCTTTAGATGTATTTTTTCTTCTCTTCTCTTTGTCTCGGGGCTTTGCCCTTCTCTTTATTTTAATTCAAATTTACCAATTAGCAAAAAAAAATATACCATGCATGGATGTCAAATGAACCTTATAAGATTGAGAAAGAGAAAGCAAAATGGAGTGCAGAAAAAATACAAAATTTTAAAAGAAAATATTTTAATGATTAAGTAAATTGAATGAATATATAAAAATGATATAAAAGAAAAACATTTACTAAAACATAAGAAAGCTTCTTAATTACATACAGAACATATAAATTACCATATATTGAATTCTTTTATATCAAGTGAAGTCTCAATCGCAATTCTCCACTTGTTATTCTTGATCTCAATCAGCAAACATATGAAACTACACATTTTGAAAAATTAATAAGGGGTAGCAAAATGATAAAATCTCAGGACAATTTAAACAAATATAAATGTTGGAAAAAAAATGACAACTTATAAAAAAATAAAAAAGGAAAGAAATAAACTTCTCCAAATGATCTATTTAATAGATGAATTTAGTTTTTTCGGTATTTCTTCCAAACTAACCCAAAGACTATACAAAATGACTAACCTTATTACTATGACCCACCAACCTAACCTGAACTTCCATGTTACATCCACTTCATTATTATGACCACCAACCTAACCTGAACTTCCATGCTACATCGATAATAGAGTTTACATTTTCAATCCTATTAATAAATGGGCAGGCATTAGGTTAGTAAAGTGATTTGGAATGACCAAAATTATACCTAACATGGGTCGTTGGAAACTATAAACCTAAACATACCCTTTAATATATGGGTGAGGCTTAGGTTAGTAAAGAATAAACCTAAACCTAAGCATTAGACCTGACTTTCTATAGAATTTAGTAATTAAATACAAAGGAAAAGAATAATTTTCAAAATAATAAGGGGAACTTTCAAAAAAATATGAAAACTATAGTTTATTTTAAATAAAGTACAATTTATTGTAAAATAAAAAAATTTCAGAACATATTAAACAAAATAGAACAAAAGAAAATAAATAAAAAATGGAAAACAATTCATTTTAGTTTATTTTAAAAACTGCTTGGACCACCATTCCTACATTTTCCTATATTCATATCCATCATGCAGACAGCCTTTATGAATTTCTTATAATGATTTTGCTCTAAAGCTCCAATTATCTAATTAGAAATATTCATATCGTATATTTTGCTCATGTGGAGGCATCATGCTCTTCTTTTTTCTTAAGAAAAAAAAAAACCCACAAGGAGTGGGCATTTTGTTTGAAAAAGTCCCATTTCCGTGTTTTTTCAGTCGCATTGAATTTCTGCGTTTTGTATTTTTGGCGTTTGGTTGAGAGGAAATGAATCGGTTGCAGCAAAATTTGAAGGGTCCATAAATCCTTACAATGTATATGCCTCTATGTGGTCCTCTCCTCTATCAGATATAACCATTTTTCTTGTTTCTCTTTTTTCTATATCTTTTTAGTGGGCTGTTTATATATATATATATTTTTTCCATCTATTTATCTTTTTTCCATCCTCTCTCTCTCTCTCTCTCTCTTCCCATACATCATTGGTGGCCCCACTAAGCAGCAGTTGCTCTCAACCCCGTTTTCATCCATATGTGGGCCCCACATAAAATTCACGCCTATCAACTGTGGGCCCCACTACAACAACTTTTTCATCCATATGTGGGGCCAAATTAAGTTTCACAGATTTTTCAATTTAACGGATGGGTGGGTCCGTTTGGATCTGGAGATTCCAATCCTGTTTTCCATCCATACATGCACAGGACCGTTTTGGATTTCACTGATGGGTGGGCCCCACTGATTTATTTATTTCTTTTCTTAGTCTCATTGGTCATTCATTTTTTTTTTTTTTATTCCCTCTCACTCCTCTTTCATCTTCCTTAATCCATCTCTCATCTTCTTCTATCCATCTGTGGGGCCCACTACAGTTTGTCATCCACCAGTTGTGCACTAATGCAACAAGTTTTCACACCCTTACATGACCCACACACATAATCGATAATGAAAACATAAGATGTTTGGAAAAATTAATTTAAGAACATGCATCTGGCGTTGGATTAATTCCAAGACTTTTTTGCAAGCTTGCTTTAGATAAATCCAAACTATCTCAAATGGGTTGGAAAAATGGATGGAGAGTTGGCTTTTGAAGATTCTTAAGATCCTATTTTGTGGGAAAATTAGAGAATAGTGATTTCTTGAGATTAGATGAGAAGGACAATTATGAAATGTGGTATTGTAAAAAGTCTGAGGATGCGCCATATGTCGCTCCCCCGCGAAAAGACTGCTGCTTTTATATATATACTAGCGCTTCAGGGCCCACGCCCAACATGAGCGTTTAATTCATCGAAGGAAAACCTAATTTAAATTGAAAGTATACACCGAGTAAAAAAATATACATTTAATACAATTATATAGGAAATTCAAGATTGGTCACCATATTTTGGAGAACCCCATATACCTTTTGCCTTCCCATTCATGGGACGTGGATATTTGATAGAGAGAGAGAGATTAGTTGAAAGTAAATTAAAATATAAATAGGAAGTAATTGTTGGTCAAATGCATATGGGATGCATGAGTGTTTTTTTTTTTTTTTTCTCTAAAGGCAAATATTTTTAAAGAATCTTATATAAAAATCTAAATCAAATTGAAAATTATAAAAAAAAATTCTTGTGGGAGTTGACTTTTACTTACTACCCACTTAGTGTTGATTATATGGGGCCAAAACTTTAAAATGGTAAGTGATGATCGAGTGGTAGAAAAACAATGTTGTGATTGATGATGGACGGCAGAGAAGAAGCAGTTCCAGTAACAATTGATATGGACCAGCTCCCAGCCCGGGCTGGGAAACTTGTAGATGCTTGTGAGGCGTTGGGGTGCTTTTGTGTGATCAATCACAAGAACCCGTTAGAGCCCATGTCTGAAATGAAACACCAAGACAAAACGCCAGAACACTGACATGATTGTAAGTAGCAGATATATGGAACCCACACCGACACACCCAGACATCCTCTAATTACTCAGAATTATATTAAACCCCACATCCTTTTGTGGACCCAGTAAGAAATTTTTTGAGACTTGAAATTGATAGAGAATAACATTAGTGGGCCCACTAATCATAGAATGCATGGACGGTTTCGAATATAGACAAAAGTGTTTTACCCTAAGTTGTTTGATTGTAGGCCCATGATTTTGTTCATGTAGTATGTGATGCCTAGTGGGGCCCACTATTGATGGGTGGATTCAGACCTGTTGCTTTAATATATATAATTTGATAAGTGATTAGAGAACCTCTTAATTCAAACCAACAATTCACATCAAATTGAGGGCAACCATCAAGATCGTCTATACTTTCTTGTACTCGTTCCAACCATCCTTTCTAAAAAGCCAAGACCCCTTTGATGCAAAGACACCACACACTGCTTATCTTTTGGGCTTTTGTGGACTCAGTAAGAAATTTTTTGAGACTTGAAATTGATAGAGAATAACATTAGTGAACCCACTAATCACAGAATGCATGGACGGTTTCGAATGTAGACCAAAGTGTTTTACTCTGAGCTGTTTGATTGCAGGCCCATGATTTTGTTCATGTAGTGTGTGATGCCTAGTTGGACCCACTATTGATGGGTGGATCCAGACCTGCTGCTTTAATATATATAATTTGATAAGTGATTAGAGAACCTCTCAATTCAGACCAACAATTCATATCAAATTGAGGGCAACCATCAAGATCGTCTATACTTTCTTGTACTCGTTCCAACCATCCTTTCTAAAAGCCAAGACCCCTTTGATGCAAAGACACCACCACTGCTTATCTTTTGGCTCAGAAATCCTACAAAATAGGATCTAAGAAGGTAGACTTTCTTTCTCTCTAATTTGGAGATAAGAGTCAATGGGTGTTTCACCAGCCATATCGTTTATCACTCAAATAATTCAAATTGTTAAAAATGGAAATCAATTTCTCTCCTTCTTGGTGACCCCCCATTGGATGGCCTAGGATGCATTTTCCAGGGCATTACTCCGTTGTTTAGAAAGACTTCAATTTATGCATGTGTTGGACGCTATTGTTTTGGATTTCACAGATGGGTGGGCCCATTGATGGACTTTTTTATAATTTATGTCAGTTCCACATGTCCTTATTTTCCCATCATGTGTCATTGTATTGGACTTAGATAGAACAATTCCACCAGTGGGTCCCACTGGTGGGAGGCCTATGGCAAAATATTACTTCCTCTTTTATATAGTTGTTTCACATTTCAATAATCCTTTTAGCAGCTTGCGTTGGATAAATCCCAAGACTTTTTTTGCAAGCTTGCGTTGGCTAAATCCAAACTATCTCAAATGCTTTGGAAAAATAGATGGAGAGTTGGTAATAGGGATCTCATTGAGAGATTTTTTAGGGTAATTCAAAGGAATTAATTTCTTGCTGCCACGTGTCATCCTCTCAGGAAGCCCCTCCCGCCACTTGTCGCTCCCCCACGAAAAGGCTGTTGCTTTTATATATAACTAGCGCTTCCGGGCCCGCGCCCAACGCGAGCCTTTAATTTACGGAAGGAAAACCCAATTTAAATTGAAAATAGACACCTAGTAAACATACAAACTACATTTAATATAATTATATAGGAAATTTAAGATTGGTCACCATCTTTTGGAGAACCCATATACCTTTATGCCTTCTAATTAATGTGGCGTGAATATTTGATAGAGAGGGGGTTAGTTGAAACTAAATCTATGTAATATAAGATTAAAATAATTTTCATTGAATATGTTTTCACCTGTAAATGTTATTGGTTTTTCATTTTGACGTAGTCTTTTCATCCGTAAAAGTTGAGTTCGACATTGCCTTGCAATATTGGAAGGATCCATTCTTCTTGATGTTCCATTCTTAATTAAATATAAGAGAGGAAGATATTTGTTCCTTATTATTATATAATAAACACCTATAGAATTCATGCAAAACAAAAATGGATTAATATGTGATTGTTACAAATATAGAATGGAAAAATAATGGAAGATTAAAAAAGTAGCCATAACAAAGTTTGATCTCATTTAATGTGAGAACTTGGTCCGGGCGGCACCCTTAACCACGGGGCGGAGCGTGTCAACCACGGGCTTCAAACGGTGAGTCTCCATTAGCCCGCATTAGAAATATCCAAGTCCTAACCCTGGGCTTATAAGTCAAACCCCGTATTAACTTAGCATGAGGCCTTTTGATGGGTTGAGGCCCATCAGAAGCAAAACCGTGAGGCAAGAGTGGATGCGCTTGGGCCAGGTCCTCTGGTCAAGTAGCTCATGAGCTAAAGCGGACAATATCATGCATGTGTGAAGGGTGGGGCGTTACAAATGGTATCAAAGCCAGGTTCTCGACTAGTTCGAGTGTGGGTCCCCTGCCGTGGTCTGGTGCATGTGGGCGGGCCAGGGGGGTGGATTGTAACGCCCCGGAGTCCCACATCGACTATAGAGAGGAAAGTGAATGGGGTTATATGTAGAGCTTACACCCTTACCTTGCATGAGGCCTTTTAAAACCGTGCGGCCCCGGAAACCGTAAGAACTCCGAAGTTAAGCGTGCTCGGGCGGGAGCAGTATTAGGATGGGTGACCTCCTGGGAAGTCCCCGCGCGTGCACGTGGGCCAAAGCGGATAATTTCATGCTGAGTTGGGCGGGGCTGTGACAATTGGTATCAGAGCCGAGGACGGCTCTATTTCCGGTGGGGGAGAATGTGAGAACTTGGTCCGGGCGGCACCCTTAACCACGGGGCGGAGCGTGTCAACCACGGGCTTCAAACGGTGAGTCTCCATTAGCCCGCATTAGAAATATCCAAGTCCTAACCCTGGGCTTATAAGTCAAACCCCGTATTAACTTAGCATGAGGCCTTTTGATGGGTTGAGGCCCATCAGAAGCAAAACCGTGAGGCAAGATTGGATGCGCTTGGGCCAGGTCCTCTGGTCAAGTAGCCCATGAGCTAAAGCGGACAATATCATGCATGTGTGAAGGGTGGGGCGTTACATTTAATATCAACCCGATTCAAAGTTTGACCATGTCATAGTTAGAGCTATAAGCAGACCAACCAAATAATACTAATAAAGAAGGAATGAATGTAAAAAATAAACAGAAAAGATAAAAAAAAAAAAAAAAAAAAAACAGAAATCTAAATAAACCGGCCTCTTCATCAAAATATAATAGTACGTATTTAGGTTATATCAGTTTGTTTTAAATCAATTGCAAATTAAGGTAAGTGCCCATGCATAACCAACAATATTTTTACCATTGATGTGATTCATAGTATTATATATTTGCTTGATTTCTTTTCCTTTTTTTTCGATTTTGGTTTTCATCGGGAACTGATATGTTAGTTTTGAAAGCATTCAATGGAGCCTACAAAGCCCACATTTTTTCTTATATTATAATAAAAAAGATTTATATTAAATTTATTTTTATACATGTATTTGGATTTGAACTTATGACCTCTCTTTCTTTAACTATGAGACTGAACTCACAACTTCCCAATTCTCGAAGTTTAAACATGATTCAGCCATTATCCTATAGAGAATCATTAAAAAATGTTAAAAGCAATTATACATTAGTGGAGAGAATTTGGGATTTCAAATTTCTCTAACTATTGCATTAATGGAGATGTATGACTGTTTGAATTTCAAAAAAAGATGAAAGCTACTGATATATAGCTTTGCCGTGACATATGCCCCCGTTCATTCAGGAGCTGGCATGGGCGGACACACATACAGTGGCATGGGGGCTAAAGCCCCTACTAAACTGGAAAATGCTCATGAGGTGTCTTAATTTAAACTAGCCCAGCCCCCACTTAAAAAATTGTTCAGCCCCTATCCATTTTCCTAAACTCTCTCTCCTTCTGAAAAAAATCTCCAAATTGGAAGAGATCCCCAAATCACACTCCGTATCTAGCATTGGTGCACCACCATAGTGGCGCGGCGCCGCCGCTTCCCATTTTTCCTTTTGTTCTTGAAAACTCCTTTCTAGGTAAGTCCTCTTATTTGTTCAATTTCTCTGCTTTTGTGTACTGATTGCCGATTTGGTTATCTTTTGCTAGATCATTATGAGCATCATTTTCAAGCCTGACTTTTAACTCAAATAGAAGCATATTTAGATTCAAACACAAACTTTATTTATATTAATATAATGCAACTTAAGTTAAAATGCATTTGAATATTGGACACAAATTTAATTTAATTTATTTAAGTACTTTAGAACTTGGGACGATAGTTTAACACTATTGATTAACACCTTTCTTTTGGCCATTTTCTTTATTTTTACTTAGTTATATACAATGGCTAAGAAGAGAGGGCCAATGGTTGTCTTGGCTCATTCATTTCAAAACGAGAGCTTCGATTTAGAAGGATAGAAGATCGAGAATAGAGAATTTGATATAGTATTTGCTCTTTATCTCATATGGTGTTATAAAAAAATTAGTATGAGGCGACACGTATCAGTTTGGCCATCACTAAAACTCATCTTTCCAGTTATCATTTTAAATAAAAAAAAAGATTATTTTTCTCAAGCCCCCCTCAAACGAAAATCCTGGGTCCGCCACTGGGAGCTGGGCTTGAGTTCATATAAAATGTTAATGTAATTGAGCTTTCACTTGATCCTCACTCCATTCCTATTTCTTGAAGCAATTAGTAATTTGTTTGGTTACTCCATGCAAATTCCGTAAGTACTTTATTTTTCTAATTGTTGTGTTGCTGTGAGGGACCAATGATATAATAATATGAAATTACGATTGGCATATTCAACTCTATAATCATGATGGCCCAACCAATGATGAAAAATACATTGGAGCCTGCTCAAGTGGCGTATGTACCAGATTCAACACAATTGGGCCACCTAAATGAAATAATCACAGTGAGTCCATGCACCCAGTTATGTATTAATGCTGAACCCACCACCAAAGAAGGAACATAGCGGGGCCACCTTAATGAAGGAATCTCTAACACTCAGTGGTATTTGAGGGAGAGAGAGAAGAGAATAGGGGGAGAGAGAAAGAAAGAGAGAGAGAGAGAGGGTGAAGCAGGGACAGAGAGGAAGGAGAAGAGGGGGGGAGAGATGAAGGAGAGAGGGGAGATGGCGTACCTGGCGTCTGAGATGGAGGGAGAAGATTGGCGTTGCATACTTGGGGAGGAGAAGGGTTTATTGAGAGATTGGATTTTCTTAGTAATATGGATCTTATGGATAGAGAGATTTTAGGGTAACTCAAAGCATAAAGAGAGAGATGATCAAAGCTGCTGCCACGTGTCATCCTCCCATGAAGTCTCATTCCGCCACGTGGCGCTCCCTCATGAAAAGTCCATTCTCTTTATATATATAATATATATATATAATAATAATAATAATATTGTTAAGTTTGCCCTTGTGCAATGCAGAAGAGTTTTTGTGATATATATTGCAAAGTCTCGAAAAGCAATTGGATATTTGTCTTTCTTTGCAATATTAACAACTTTTGTGACAATGCAATGCTTGATTTGTAGGTTTGTGCTATGGCGTGGACATCTCTGATTGGTTTAATGTGAATTATGTCTTTTTTGTACCCATTCAAGGGGTCTAGTCCCATGACACCCAACCAGGGGAAAGGAAGCTTGCTTAAGAAGCAATAACAGAAGCTCTGAGATGTAAAAGAAAACCAGGTCCGAGTCCAAGTTGATGACAGATGGGTCACGTCTGGTGCAAGAGGTAAAGAATCAAAATATTATGAGAAAGGATCCAAGTCATGGTTGGGGAAACTCTAGCCCCGAGTTTACTCGTGATTCTTTCAAGTCATCTCGTTTTGTTGGAGGAGTGAGTCAAAAATACGGAAGACTAGGCTGAGTCATCTCATTTTAACATGTTGTTTGCATTCCAAACCATTAATAGGCAAATCTAATTTTAAAATAATTAAAGTTCATTTATACGTAATTATGCATGTGGTTTGGAGTAATTGATTAAAAATAATGCTTGGAATGTAATTTGAAACTTATATTTGATCTTTTACATTGTATATTTGTACCAACAAATTATATAATATGTAATTTCTTTTTTATTTTCCTTATTGTAGTACAACTCTTGCTATATAAATATATTGATTTGAATTGATTATTATTAATCTAGTAAATAAATATATTTTTTAGATTTATAAGTAATGGATTCATTTTTTAAATACTTTTTAAATTATTTTTTTTTCAATGACTCTATCGAGTCTATGCGTTGAATCTATCCGAGTCAATTTTTTTCGCATTGGACGAGTTGAGTCCGAGTAACGAGTTTTCCAACCTTGATTAAAGTTAGTGCCAACATTACATGTGATTATCCAGTTGGTATCACAATGCATAAATAGTAGGATATGAATCGTCCACATAGTGCATTTATATATGGTTCATGACCCTTTTTTTTCTTGGCCACCAGCCCACCTATATTCATTTCAAAATCACATATAGTTAATAAAATCAAAACTTGAACAAAACAGGCAGTGGCAGAATCAAAGGATTTCCCAAAATCTCCTATAATTTATGAAGATTTAATGCATGTTTTCACATATGGTACCTTCAAGATTTTTGTTGTCATTATTTTGTTAAACATAATGCCCTCCACCACTAGGTCAGCCACTGGCCATGTGCTAACCCAACATGAATTTATACATTCACTAAAATCAATCCATTTGGTTCCAGACCATTCATCAAGCAATGGCCCCATGATTTTTCACTCTATGTTATACTTTTTAAACCTCTGATCTAAACTACTATTACCGTTCATAAAAAATGCAGTCGCCCTATGAACTTGCACAGACCAGGATGCAATTTTAGGCAATATTATTAAAATATCGCAATAATGTCGCACTAATTGCATTGAATACTATTTTCTCATAATGTCATGGTAGTTTATTTTAAAATATCATCAAAAGTGAAATATCATCCAACGATCATGATAATTTTACATCGAAAAAGGCAAAAAAAAAATAGTGATGATCACAAATGAAAACTCATTACAACATCTTTACATTTATTCGCCATTATTATATTAAATGTGTGGGGTTCAATCTCATTCTATTCCTAACTTCTAATTTTGGCTTCTAATTACTAATCTATAACTTACCCATGTTCTCTTTCCACTTACACCACGAATCTTGACCGTATCTCCAACGGCCATGCCATTTGATATAGCTGATGGGTAGGTCAAAGTTGAAGTATGAAAAATACCTTTCTCGGCCTATTGGCTAAGATCAAGTGAAGTTGAAGTATAAAAAGGGGAAAAATGCCCTTGATTATTTTATGCAATGGGGCCCACTTGAACGTAAACAAGCAAAAGTTCTCTCTTTCTTTTATGGTGTGGGTCTCTTAATGAAATAATAAAACTTTTTCCATTCCCAATCTCTTGTACCATTTCTATGCATATTGTCATTTATGTGCCGTACACACCCCCCTCCCCTTATGTGAACAGTGTCTGTTCACATAAGGGGAGGGGGGGTGTGTACAGCAAAATTCATGGGTGCGTTTAGAATCACCCTTCATCCTAAGGTATCCCTCCCAAGATGGGAAGTAAAAAGGAATCTTTGAACGGCAATCATTTGAGAATATGTTCAGACAGTACGATCTCATTTCAGTGATATTCTCCTTGAAAGCAGTTGTTTGTTGTTTAATCATGGGAATGGTCAAGTGCATTAATTACTAGTAATCTAACATTTTAGGGTGAGAAATATTGACACAATGTTGTCATTTGGAGAGGGAACTCAATCTTGGACTCTAATATTTGACCTCATCCAATTTTCGCGTATCAAGGTGCAGTTACATGGGATATGTTCTATCTTTAACGGGGTATTATTAATGTTGACGTAAATTAATTTAATTCTAAAGTGATATACACTATTCGATTGATCGTGAAAAAATAATTTCAGCATATATAATAGATTACAATGAAAATTGTAACAAGCCTTACCTTTACTTATGATATCTTCTATCTTTAATGGGGTTGCGCAGTTTGACTCTAGAGATATATATACTATATTAGATTGATCCAAAAAAATAATTACAATATATATTATTGAGTGCAATGAAAATTGGTCATCTTACCTACATGGAGGCGTCCAATCAACATGATTAGGGTTCTATTACGTGGGGCTGCCAAGTGACAACCATTGTATTCAGTAGGATCCATGAAGTTATCTTAGGTTTTTAAATAGGGAAATTTTCAAAAAAAGCCCTTAAGTTTTGGGTGATTTTCAAAAAAGAGGTCAAAAGAATTGATATTTCAAAAACGTATGAAATTTTGCAAGACTTTTTTCACTCAAGTCCAATTAAGCAATCCATACCCACCGTCGGTAATTTTGTATAAACAAAAACTCAAAAGGACAAAAGCGCCCCTAGTGAATTGTAAATAGGTAAAAAGAAAATTTTCAAAACAGTCCTAAAGTTTTTAGGTGGGCACTTAAATTATTAACCTAGTCAATAGTTAATTTAAGTTTTCACGTCATGATTAATCCAAGATTTCGGCACTCTAATTATTAAGGTAAATTTCAGTGCAATCAATGCACTGTGTTATATAAGTGACTTGGAATAAGCAAAAGTGATCTTATAGTTGGTCCAACATTTTGGAGAAAAATGAAACCAAATGGGTTTTTTTCATTTTGAAATTAAAAAAAAAAAAAAGGCCAATAGTAGATGGAGATCTCCCAACAGGACCTTATTGAAAGAAGTCTTGAAAACTTTCATACCCTTTCGAAATATTCAATTCCTTGGTCCTTTTTTGAAAGGCACATAAAAATTTTAGGACTGCTTTAAATATTTTCTTTTTTACCTACTTACAACTCACTTAGGGCTAGGGCTGTCAAAATGTCACACGACCCGTTAACACGACACGAAACCACACGATATTAACGGGTTTGGGTTTGCTCTTAATGGATTCGGGTCTTTAACAGGTCAAATCCGTTAACACGTTAAGTTAACGGGTCATATACGAATTAAACCAGTAACCCGTTAACAACCCGCTTAACCCGTTAAAATATTTTTACTCCTTAAATGTAACTATAATTAATTTATATTCATAAAGAAGAAATTGAAATTTACTATTTTATAGTGGGATCCACTCGAGATCTTCCCTTACAGTTTCATGTGGCTTACATATTTTTTTCCTTCTATTTTTGTATATATATATATTTTAATTTTCGAAATGACTTAATTACTTAACAGGATAATGGGTTGAGTTGTGTAACCCGTTAAATTAATAGGTCGTGTTCGGGTTAGATTTTTGGACCCGTTAAGTTAACAGGTCGGGTACAGGTTGAAGTGATTTTAACCCGAATTCGTTAACTCGTAATCCGAATTCGTTAACACAACACGATTGACAGCCCTACTTAGAGAACTTTTGTCCTTTTGAGTTTTTGTTTATACAAAGTTGCTGCGGTGGGTATAGATTAGCGGATTGGACCTAATTAAAATAAATCTTGAAAATCTTCGTACGTGTTTGGAAATCTTCACCCAAAAGTCAAGGAATTTTCTTTTAATTTTCCTTTCAAATACAAAAAACTCAGAAGAGCTACCATAATAAGCCGTTTCCCTCTATAAAAGCACACATTTCTCTCTTCTTATTTCCATCTTCATTTCTCTTGACCCTAATTTCCTATCTTCTTTTCTCCATCATACATTTTTCTCAGCTCTTCCTCTCTTCTTCCTTGTGATTTTTTCAACACGTTGTTGTGAATCATGAAGCTACAAGCTTACCTTTTAGCAGTCCTACTCTTCTACTCTCTGCTCCTTCCCTATCAAGTTCTTGCAGAATGCGAATGCGATGCCGATGCTGAAGATAGAAACAAATCAAAGGCAATGGTATTTAAGATCATAGCAATATTTGCAATCCTAATAGCAGGTGCACTTGGTGTCGGTATTCCTATGCTTGGAAAATCAATACCAGCTCTTAGCCCGGAGAAAGAAGTCTTCTTCATCATCAAGGCGTTCGCCGCGGGAGTGATACTTGCGACAGGATTGATCCATGTTTTACCCGATGCGTTTGATAGCCTAACCTCACCATGCCTCAAAGAGAATCCATGGGGCAATTTCCCCTTCGCCGGATTTGTGGCCATGGTGTCAGCGATCGGGACGTTGATGGTGGACGCTTATGCGACTGGTTACTACACCCGGTCGCACTTTGGCAAGGCCAAGAAGGTGACTGGTGGTGGTTTTGTGGATGAAGAAAGAGTTGTTGAGCACACCGGTCAAGCCCACTTGCACACACACGCAAGCCATGGGCACACACATGGGTCTGTTGGTTCGACCCATGATTATTCATCTGCTAGTGAGCTTGTTCGTCATCGAGTCATATCGCAGGTGAGCTTCATAAACTTTAATTTTCTTTGAATTTGTATTGGATTATTGCATGTTTTATGTGATTGAAAGAAAAATCCTTTTTCCATTTAAACATTGATGAGGATGATTAAAATCTTCAACAACTTTTAGAATAACCAGAAGTGCAAGCTTTTCAAAAACTAAACTATATATGGGGACCACATCTATGGGTGGTTGGTTGGATGGTTGTAGATGGTCAGCTTATTCAACTGTGGTATAGGGAGTTTGAGTAAAGTAATTGGATGCCTAATGAAGTTCAGAATTATTTCTATTGTGTAGCTAAAATAATATGATTTTATTTCGACCCATGCCTTTATCAATTTATGTAGTGAAGTTGGGAGGAAGTTGTTTTTTATGGGTCAATTCACACAAGATTTCTAATTTTGCTTTAACTTGTTATTGCAATCTAAAATGAGAATTCTTCTGATCCGAATTTTTTTTTTATCTTGATGTTAACTTCTGATCTGTTTTTAATGTTATGTGTTGTAGGTCTTGGAATTGGGTATTGTGGTTCACTCTGTAATTATTGGAATTTCCCTGGGTGCCTCTGAAAGCCCATCCACAATAAAGCCTTTAGTTGCTGCATTGTGTTTTCATCAATTTTTCGAGGGCATGGGACTTGGAGGATGTATTGTTCAGGTAAAATTAATCTATAAACGTACACTTATCTGGTATATTATTATTCAAAACGCGAATATATGTTAGGGGAATTCCAACTTTTTTCCAAACAACACCTTAAATTAAGATTATGGAATTCTAAAGGGTCGGTTTGTTTGCATGAAATTAATTTCACAGCAATTTATGTTTAGATCTCTATAAAGAAACATTAAAGAGTTGAGATATAGATGGGATCTTGACTTTATTAAAATTTAATTTACTAAGTTGATGGCTTGGCATTCATTTTTCACTAAAAGGAAGATAGTTTAATGGTAACTAATTTGTAGATCTTCACATTTGTTTCTTCAATTTCATCATATATCATAGAAATATATTTCTTAAAATTGCTATTAAAACAAACAAATGAGCTCTTAGAATTCCTAGTGTGTGAATTGAACTGAGACTGTTGTAGTTGTATAGAGTCTTAACACATGAAAAAGATCTATAGTGATGCAAAAGCATTTACATGGAATTTCATATCCTTTCTACACCATTGCCTCTTTAGTTTTTCTTATGCTAAAATATCTTTGAGGATCTTTCCAATAGTGCAAAAAACCCCATTGAGAATGATATGGAACAAAAATGGAAAAAGAAAAAGAAGGTGATTGAGTTAAGATGCCATAACAAGGAAATGGAATATCTTGAAAATGCCTTATTCCCAAACAAGCTAATATGACTTTGAAGATTTCTTTTGATTTGGCAGGCTCAATTCAAGTTAAAATCAACGGCTATTATGTCTCTCTTTTTCTCTCTGACAACCCCAGTGGGGATCGCATTGGGTATTGGGATTGCATCTATTTACAGTGAAAATAGTCCGACGGCTCTGATTGTGGAAGGGATTTTCAATTCCGCATCTGCTGGAATCCTGATTTACATGGCCCTTGTCGACTTACTGGCTGCAGATTTCATGAACACCAGAATCCAGAACAATGGAAAACTGCAGCTGTGGACAAATGTTTCTTTGCTTGTAGGGGCTGGGTGTATGTCACTATTGGCAAAATGGGCTTGACTGTGTGTAGAACATATATAATCTCCTTTCAATAGGGAAATGCTAGCATATTTCTTTTGTCATTATACAAAGCACCATCAGTTGGATTGGTTTCATTTAGTAGTATGTAGTGGAAATCTCTTAATTCAATACTTCAATTTTTTTTACTATTAATGAGCACATTTTTGTCATAAAAAAGAAAAAAATAAGGAAAAAATGAAAACAGAAATCATGGAAAAGGAAACTGTTTTAATTTCTTCTCTATAGCGGAAGATGTCTTGAAAAACTATTTTATTTCCAAGTGGATAATTGCCAGGACTCTAGAAAGTAGAGTCCAAAAGGGGTTACGCAGGTTTTGGCGTCCGGTCGCCAGGAGGCCAAAGCTAAAAATTTGTTGCGCAGGGGCTGGCGGCTGGCCATGAGGCAGTATGCTCCGGTTCTTTATGCAATGGCTCTATCTTTGTCCAATTATAAAAGAATACTATGCAAAAATATAAATTATAATCCATTTACAATTCATTTAAATATTTATAAAGATTTTTATTTTAAAATATAATTATTTTTTATCATGAACGCAGGTCTTTTCCACTAGTTATATATATAAAGACACTATGTCACGTCCCCAAAATACAGCCAAGGGATAACGTGAAAAATAAAAATAAATAATTATTTTCCTATGTTTAATATAACACGAGCATCTAAAAGTAGACCTACATAGCAAACCGTGGTGAGTCAAAATAAATTTCATTAAATGCAGCAGAAGCTTTATTAAATTGGTATTTAAGATTCATAATTAAGATCCAACACAATCATCAGATGAAAAAATAATAATTAAAGTTGCAAAATAAATCAAATAATTCCTAAGAAAAAGTCTATCATTAAACAAAGTTCATCTAAAGAAGTTCTAAGATGACGTTCTTTTTCATGCAAGCTCAGACGGCTCCGTAGCCATCTACCTATGCACCAATAAACAAAGTAAACAGTGAGTACGAAAGCATAATTCATACATAAAACACTAGATCAATGTGAGTAATGACAAGCAAAGATTATAAGAGATTAACAACGGAACAATGACGAAAAGTACAATAATCACACAGAAGTACTACTATTGTTTTGGGTGGTCAGCCCTAACTATAAAGCGAGAAACCCCGTTCGAAGGCGGCAGTCATAAACCGGTTCGAGATTCGGATATTACAGTGTCCATACACATCGGTGATTAGCCGTCCATATACAGCTACAGTCGTTCAAATATGACCAAATCAATATATCATAGTAGGATAGACCTAATGACCAGTAATGCTCTTGACACAAAAACCTAGTCAAAGTGAAGGGCTGGCTGCACAATAATCCACAATCGAATACAAATCAAATCATTCAATTAAACCTCTACAATATCTCAATCGATTGTCACACCACATCATGGTCCATATCCAATCATGTAGAGTATGCAACTAATAGACTAACATCAATCTCAATCATGTATGGAAACTCAAAGGTCAAAGGATAATCACAAGCCAATCCTAAAGTCAAACATAAGGTCTCATACCCGACAACCACAGGAATCTCTAATAGATAAAAGATCAACACATCCCCTCTCAATATTGATGCATAGACCCAATTAAGGGTTTTCCAATGGAGAGAGGTTCAACTCGAATCCACTAGGATTTCCCCGAGGTCATACGAAGTACTAAATCCTATCTTGGTAAGATAGCGTTTGCCCGAACAGTATTTACTCGGTCCAAATATCCAATTAATAAGGTATAAAAATATAATTTTAATATATTAAAACCAAAGATACAATTTAAAATTTAATCTGTAACTAATAATAACAATCTTAGTTTATGATTTTAGAAAACCCGAGGATTCCATCTATGACATTATCCAAGTTCAATTCTTTATAAAATAGGCCAAAGAGTTCTAATTTAGTTTTATAAAACAACCAGGGTCTTTTACCAAGTTTCCAAAAATTCAAGGACCAAGTAAATAATTAACTAAACCCAATGTCACATGGGATGACATCATCGGTCATCACCATTCTCCCTCCTATCTCCACACCCACACGTCATTATCTCTTCCACACACGAAATCCCACATTTTCCGTACAATCACAGACCACCAAACATCAGTGATCAAACATCGGTGGGGTCCACCTGAGTCCCACAGTCAATACATACAAACAGTCCCCAGAGTGCCTATGTCTGGCGACTGTTGCTGGCTCCCCTTGGGTTCTCAACGTGTGGCCTGTCTACTTTAATACACAGATCTCCAGAATCATAGAGGTTAAAAAAAGAAAGAGAGTTCTGAAACTTAAACACAAGTGCTATGGGCCTTAACAGTTTGAAAAACAGCATCAATAGTATTAATATGAGAAAATCGATAGAATCATCCTAAAATATCTTAATCAAACAAGAGGGCGTCAAATGTTTCTACATGCATCCACACGCAATCAAAGAAGAATACAGGTATTAAATCTACATATTATGGTTAAGCACTTGCCTAACACCCGTGCTTATTGGAGACGGTCTAGAATTCCTACTGCAAAAGTCCAAAGCGCTAATCTAGAAAAAAGTTGGAAGAGCGAGAGAGAGTTGTATGTGAAAATAAAAGAGTGTAGTAGTGTATAAATAGGGAATGAGAATAAGAGTTGTATTATAACTTAAATTCAATAGATAGGAATTTGGAATAGAAGAGAATTAGAGTTTTGGTTTGAGAAGAACTAAACCATTAAACTGGGCCCGGGTTACCTATGGGTCAAGACACCTATCCGACAAGCCTAACTCACCAACCTAAATCTAGTGTGGTCCCCACTTACACTAAATCACGTATTTAATTAAAATACAATCAATTATATAATAATAATTAAAAAAGTTATATATATATATATATATATATATAAAATCAAAACGTCCCACATCAGGTCCCAATATGGGAGAGCTCTTAAAGTTTCCATGACCCCACGTTCCATTCCAAAATTATGATACATGTCAAGCAAATCCTGTCGGAACATAATCTCTTTGATAGGAGATTAACGATTTCAATCTCTACCTACCGCTATCCTAAAAATCATTGGCCCATATTCAGTTATCTTAATATATATGGCAGTTTTTTAAATTCAAATCAACACGGATATGTAGTTTTTCAATTTCAAATCAATACACGTATACCCTCTTTCCTCATCCTCTCCCTCCCTCCAGCCCACCCCGCCCTCTCAGTCTCCCGCAAGGAGGGATTGCCGGTGACAGCCCCTACCCAGATGTATGGCAAGCTATCTGCGTGCATTTCAAACTGCCCGTGGTAATGTGGTGGACCGTGATTGATCACCATGAAGTAAATCCTCACTGAATCCGGACTCATTCCAAAGATGTGTTGCTCGTGCTCTCATTTAGAGTCGTTATTAATCTCTGACAATCACTGTTTTCTTTGGATACTTTCAAAGAAATACATTTTAAAATCACATATGGTTAACTAGGGGTGTACATGGATCGGATTGGATCGGATTGGGCCAAATCCGTCACCAATCCGTTACCTACGGATTGACGGATTTGAAATCCGTCACCGATCCGTAGGTATTAAAATCCGATCCGATCCGATCCGTGGATGAACGGATCGGATCGGATTAATCCGTTCAATCCGTCACTGTACATTATATGGAAAAAAAGTGAGTAGGGAAAGTATTATATGGAAAAATGGGTAGGGTTTTCCGGTTTTGGCCTTTTGCGGATAAATAGTGATAGGGAATAATTACATTTGAGCCCCTATAATTTTTCTTTTTTTTATATTTAGACATCTTAATTTATATCTAGACCCCTTATTTTTATTTTTTATATATATTTAATGTCAACGGATCGGATCGGATTAAATCCGCGGATTGAGGATGAAATCCGCCACCGATCCATTGCTAACGGATTACAGGATTTTCAATCCGTCACCAATCCGTTTACCTTCGGATCGGATCGGATCGGATCGGATTTACGGATTGACGGATTTTTTGTACACCCCTATGGTTAACAAAATCAAAATCCGAACACAAAAGGCAGTGGAAGAACCACAGGATATCCCAAAATCTCCTATAATTTAATAATTTATGAAGATTTAATGCATGTGTTCACATATGGTACCTTCAAGATTTTTGTTGTCATTATTTTGTTAAACATAATGCCCTCCACCTCTAGGTCAGCTACTGATCAGTGCTAACCCAACATGAATTTAAACATTCACTAAAATCAATCCATTTGGTCTCAGACCATTCATCAAGCAATGGCCCCAGGATTTTTCACTCTATGTTATACTTTTTAAGCCTCTGATCTAATCTAGTATTACCGTTCAAAAAAAAAAAAATGCTTGGGAAAAAAAAATGCTTGGGCCCCATGAACTTGCACAAACCAGGACGCAATTTTATTTTACTAAAATATCGCAATAATCTCACAATAATTACATTGAATACTATTTTCTCATAATGTCAAGATACTTTATTTTAAAATATCGTCAAAAGTGAAACTATCATCCAACAATCATGATAATTTTACAATGAAAAAGGAAAAAAAATGTTTAATTTGAATTACTTCCTTAGAACAATTGATAATTTTATCGCCAGCTGTATAAAATCTCATACCAGCTCATGCAACCTCTCAATTGGTTCCTTGGAATGGAAAAAAGAGAAAAGAAAAGAAGAGATTTTATACATATGGCAAATGTTTATAGGATGAAACAATATCTCCTTCTCCTAATAATTTTAATAGGGTGGCGCGGTTTTTCAATTCATAACTTCTAATTTTGACTATTTGTTATAACTACTCTATAACTTACCGAAGCTCTCCTTCCACCTCCAACATGAAACCACTCAAAAGCATCTCCAACAACCATGCCATTTTCCTTGGTAAAAAAATGGCATTAATCATGTCTCCAACAGCCATGCCATTTGTGATGTGGTACTTGGCATGGCTAATAGGGCTGCCAAATTTGAAGTATGAAAAAAGGCAAATGCCTTTCATTATTTTGGATTTCGAATGCAAGAATTCAAAAGATTTTCTTTCTTTTATAGAGTGGGTCCCACAAGAATAAAGAATTAAAATAAAATAATAAATTGGCATATTAGGTGGAGTTCCTCTTTTAGGAGATGCCAAATTCCAAACCTTCAAATTGCTACATAAGCCTATAAATGGAATTTGGCATCCCCAAAATAACATATCCATATTAGAAATACTCCGAGGGCTTGTTTGGCAAATCTTACCTTTACCAAATAGATTTCTGTGATATAGATCTGTTTCAAATAGAGCGATTTGAAACAGATATTTTATAAATAGACTGTTTGGTAAGACATAAATATTTTAAAAACAGATCGTTTGGTAAGACACATGTAAAAATAGACCCAATGGTCTGGGCTTTTTGCAAATATCTCAAAATCTAGGATCATCCAATGGTTGGAATTTTATCACAGACATGTGTTCTACATTTTAAAGACTATGGGCAGTTTGGATCATCATTTAGTGGCCCAGAATAATTTAGAATTCATAAAATTCGTACTGACAGTAAGCAGCATGAAAGAGACTATGAAAGAGACTAACTTGTTTACATCTAATGGTTCATATTTTTTAACAAATATCTCAAGATCTATAATGAGTTAACACCTAAACTTGATCATATAGGTATTTATAGGTTTCCAGAGAGGATGAACAGTTCAGATCTTGATTGTGGGGCCCACAAGGTCCAAAAATCCAAATCCAAGAGTCTAACTTTCTTTGCAAATATCTCAAGATCTGTGATCATCTAACGGATGAAATTTGGACACGTGGCCGTGTTTGGTATTGTTAGGATTTATAACGGTTCAGATCATCATGTAGGGTCTCATAATGTGTAAAAAAAAAAAAAAGAATAAGAAAAAACAGTGATGTAAAAATCAACTTGTAAGAACTATAACAGCGCATGTCTTAGCGCTTCATACTTTTATGTCCATGTCAATTCACACCGTTTTAGTTGCTATCCGAAACAAATAGTTTCTGTCATTTTGCCTTTTCAAAGAGAGGAACTATTCAAGTAACCAAATGGTCTATTTACGCTTTTAAACAGTTTTTAGCTGGGCATTAAAAGTTTTCTTCCCACTTTTCACTCTTCTCGACCACTTCTTTTCCATTCCCAATCATACCCTCTCTCTATATGCTCATTTCATTTCCTATACTTATTGGATTAGGAAAAGAGGTAACGTTATAATCTTCTCTTCTTTTATTATTTATTTAAAATTTTATACTCTATCTGCACTAAATCATTGTTAGTAAGTGTTTGGAGATGATTTACGTAATTTGAAATTTTTAAATTGATCTTTATATATGTTGCTACAAATTTAATCGGCAAACTAGCCCTGTCCTTAGTCTTTTAGTATTCAAGTATTTGGATCTTAATTTATTTTCCACAATATATCTTCACAACCCAGACTTAATTAAAAATAGTTCCCTAGACAGCATCTTGAGGTCAATTTCAACGATAATGTTTTTTGGTAGAAAATCATGGACAATTGAAGATATCTAGTTTGTATAGTTGTTTGTATGTGTCAGCCCTAATATATCTAGGTTGAACACTTGTATGTGCCAGCCCTTTTTTCAAGCCTCCAAGCTCCAATTGACTACCTAAAGAGGTATCCTCCCCCAGATTGTAAGTCAAGGAATCTATGCCCGGCAGGGGTAAATTAGTCATTTGAGAATATGTTTACACATTATGAGCTCATTTCCAGTGTTTTCTCCTTGAAAGCCGTTGCTTGTAGTACTTCATCTTGAGAGCGGTCAACTCCATTAACTAGTAATCCAACGCTTTAGGGGGGAGAAATATCGACACAATGTTGTCATTTGGAGAGGAAAACTAAAAAATGTCGTCATTAGGAGAGGGAAACTCAATTATTTTGGAATCTATTATTTGACTTCATCCAATTTTAGCTAATCAAGGTGCGGTTACTTGCGATAGTGTCTATCTTTAATAGGGTTGTAACAATATTGACGTAAACTAACTTGATTATAAAGTGATATACATCATTCGATTGATCATAACCAAAATAATTACAGTATATATATAATAGAGTGCAATGAAAATTAGATCAGGCCTAACCTTTACTTAGGATGTATTCTATCTTTATTGGGGTTTAATTCATTGGTGGCACAGTTTGACTATAGAGTGATATATACGGTTAGATTGGTCATGAAAAAACTAATTACAATATATATTATAGAGTGCAATGAAAACAGGCCATTTCACCAACATGGAGGCCTCCACTAGGATTTTATTATGTGGGGCTGACAAGAGACAGCCATTGTAGTGGGTAGGATCCATAGAATGTATCTTAGGTTTTTAAATACAACAAATGTAGAAGAGCTGGCATAATAAGCCGTCTTCCTCTATAAAAGCACAAATTTCTCTCTTCTTATTTACATCTTCATTCCTCTCCTCTTTTCTCCATCCTTCATTTTTCTCAGCCCTTCTTATCTTCTATGGTTTTTTTGGGTACGTAAGTCGAGGCGGAATAAAGTACACACAAGTGAGAAGGGAGCCGTTCTCAGCACTTCAGGATCCGTTTCTAGCACTGCCTCTGTTCTTCCTTGTGATATTTCTACACGTTGTTGTGAATCATGAAGCTACAAGCTTACCTTTTAGCAGTCCTACTCTTCTACTCTCTGCTCCTTCCCTCTCAAGTTCTTGCAGATTGCGAATGCGAGACCGACACCGAAGATCGAGACAAATCTAAGGCGTTGGTATTCAAGATCATAGCAATATTTACAATCTTGATAGCAGGTGCAGTTGGTGTCGTTATTCCTATACTTGGAAAATCAATACCAGCTCTTAGCCCTGAGAAAGACGTCTTCTTCATCGTGAAGGCGTTCGCCGCAGGAGTGATACTTTCAACAGGAATGATCCATGTGTTACCCGACGCTTTTGAGAATCTTACATCACCATGTCTCAAAGAGAATCCAATATGGCGCAAATTCCCTTTCGCCGGATTTGTGGCCATGCTGTCAGCGATCGGGACGTTGATGGTGGATGCTTATGCGACTGGTTACTACACCCGGTCGCACTTTGCCAAGGCCACAAAGGTGAATAGTGGTGCTGGCGAGGCCAAGCAGGTGAATGGTGGTGGTGGTTTTGTGGATGAAAGAGCTGTCGAGCACACCGGCCATGCCCAAGTGCACACACACGCAAGCCATGGGCACACACATGGGTCTGTTGTTCCGACCCCTGATTCATCTGCTAGTGAGCTTACTCGTCATCGAGTCATATCGCAGGTGAGATTCATAAACTTTAATTTTCTTTGAATTTGTAATGGATTATTGTATGTTTTATGTGATTGAAAGAAAAGTACTCCTTTTTCCTTTTAAAGATTCGTAAGGAAGATCAAAATCTTCCAACAACTTCTAGAATAACCACCAGAAGTGCAAGCTTTTCAAAAGCCAAACTATGCGGACCACATCTATGGGCGCTTGGTTGGAAGTTTGTAGATGATCAGCTTTTTCACCTGTGGTATAGGGAGTTTGAGTATAGTAATTGGATGCCTAATGAAGTTCAGAATTATTTCTATTGTGTAGCTAAAATAATATGATTTTATTTCGACCCATAACCTTTATCAATTTATGTAGTGAAGTTGGGAGGAAGTTGTTTTTTATGGGTCAATTCATACAAGTTTCCTAATTTTGCTTTAAGTTGTTATTGCAATCTAAAATGAGAATTCTTCTGATCTGAATTTTTTTGTCTTTATGTTAACTTCTGATCTGTTTTTAATATTATGTGTTGTAGGTTTTGGAATTGGGTATTGTGGTTCACTCTGTAATTATTGGAATTTCCCTGGGTGCCTCTGAAAGCCCATCCACAATAAAGCCTTTAGTTGCTGCATTGTGTTTTCATCAATTTTTCGAGGGCATGGGACTTGGAGGATGTATTGTTCAGGTAAAATTAATCTATAAACACTTATTTGTTATATTATTTTACTTAAAACGCGAATATATGTTAGGGGAACTCCTACTTTTTTCCAAACAACACCTTAAATTGAGATTCTGAAATTTTAAAGGGTGGATTTGTTTGCATGAAATTAATTTCACAGCAATTTATATGTAGATCTCTATAAAGAAACATTAAATACCTTTCACCTTTGTTTCTTCAGTTTCATCCAAATTCATATAAATATATTTCTTAAAATTGCTAGTAAACAAACAAAAGTGCTCTTAGAATTCCTAGCTAGTGTGTCAATTGAACTGAGACTAGTAGTAGTTGTAGAGAGTCTAATCCATGAAAAAGATCTAATGTGATGCAAAAGCGTTTACATGGAATTTCACGTCCTTTCTACACCACTGCCTCTCAGTTTTTCTTATGCTAAATTATCCTTGATGATCTTTCCAATAGTGGGAAACCCCCATTGAGAATGATATGGAATTGAAATGGAAAAGGAAAAAAAGAAGGTAATTGAGTTAAGATACCAAAACAAGGAAATGGGATTTCTTGAAAATGCCTTATTCCCAAACAAGTTAAAAGTTAATATGACTTTGAAGATTTCTTTTGATTTGGCAGGCTCAATTCAAGTTAAAATCAACGGCTATTATGTCTCTCTTTTTCTCTCTGACAACCCCAGTGGGGATCGCATTGGGTATTGCGGTATCATCTAGCTACAGTGAAAATAGTCCGACGGCTCTGATTGTGGAAGGGATTTTCAATTCCGCATCTGCTGGAATCCTGATTTACATGGCCCTTGTTGACTTACTGGCTGCAGATTTCATGAACACCAGAATCCAGAACAATGGAAAACTGCAGCTGTGGACAAATATTTCTTTACTTGTAGGGGCTGGGTGTATGTCAGTATTGGCAAAATGGGCTTGACTGGGTGTAGAACATATATAATCTCCTTTCAATAGGGGAATGCTAGCATATTTCTTTGTCATTATACAAAGCTCCATCAGTTGGACTAGCATGAAGGCCCCGTGCGATGC
This sequence comes from Umbellularia californica, assembly GCA_028538565.1. Classification (NCBI taxonomy): domain Eukaryota; kingdom Viridiplantae; phylum Streptophyta; class Magnoliopsida; order Laurales; family Lauraceae; genus Umbellularia; species Umbellularia californica. The sequence goes on along the minus strand of JAPQWN010000006.1, from coordinate 73,158,949 downwards.
ACAAGTTAAGTCTTATGTATCTTTGGACATGTCTCTTGAAGTAATAAATGGGGCACAATTGCTGATGTGGCTCAAAAAAATAGAGATTTGAGCTTTTTTTGTGTATCTACTTTCTAACTACTATTCAGTTTTAAAGAGAAAGAATTGGTTTTATATAGCAGTATGCATTGGAAATTTCTTAATTCAGTACTTCAATTTTATTACTACCAATGAGCACATTTTTGTCAAAAAAAGAAAAAAACAAAAGGAAAAAATGAAAATAGAAATCATGGAAAAGGAAATTGTTTTCTTCTCTATCGCGGAAACTGTCGTAAAAATATTTTATTTCCAAGTGGAGAATCGTCATAATCCAATGATAAGAATGTGGGTCCACAGGAAATCAAACCTTCTCCTCTCTTTCAGCATTCCTAAGCATTGAAAAGTTACCTTAATCTCTTCTGAGCAACTTTAGAGTATGGTTATTTGTTTGCTATTTTAGATTTTTATGCTTTTAATATTACTAATAAGTGATTCAATACATGTGAGTTTATTTAAGTGAATCCTATGGCATGGACCATCTTTGTGAAAAGAAGCACGGTCCCAGTCCTTCGACCAGTTTGGTCATATAATAGCATTTAATCAATATTAATCTTTCTATTTTTAAAATTAATTGGAAGGTCAAGAGTTTTATTAAGAAAGAAAGCGGATATCTGCTATGGTGGTATCATGGTTTGACGTCAGCTATAATCAGATTTAATCCGTAGTGGCTCACCTTTGTTTAATCCAAATCACTCGGATCTTATGCCTCCAATGACCAATATTTTCCTAAATTTCACTTCAATTAGAATAATATACAATCTTTATGATAAATAGAATCATCGTATTATGCCGGTGCAGGTTCCAGCTGCTACTTCTTACTAAGACCTTTCTATGCAAATGCAAAAAATTTAAGATCTATTGAAATATTTGTCTTTTTGAAATTATTCACTTTGATAAAGCACGACAAAAATCTAAGATGCCAAGGTCGGCCGAGTCGGATCGAGTTCCTTTTCCTTTCCTTTCTTTTTTTTTTTTTTCTTTTGTATCTTTGTATTTAACTATTTATCAGCCCCCATATGGATTACCTAAATTATATGAAAGGGAAGCTTTCCCATTATTATTAAGGTCACGTTTGGCTACCATATCTTTGGACAAAAGATTTTCAGTTTCCTTAAAGTTGTAGTAAATCCATGTTTCACAATTGTAAACTCCTAAGTATTTGGATGAATGAAAATCTTCAATTGTTAGAATTTTCAGATCTAATCACCCCTCATAAGATTTGAAAATCCCCACTTAAGTGGATATACATACAAAACCTTATTTTTCTCAGCTATATCCATCGACACACACTAATATCAATGTGAAATCATCAACTATACAAATCCCCAGTGAGGAATCCATATTCCAATGATAGTGTAGAATCATCAGATCTATGAATTCCTCACCTGTTACCAAACATGCTCTAAGGGATATAAACATTTCAATGATTAGGAGTTATTTACATTCTTATCTATGATCATCCCCAAATCAATGGGACATTAAGATTAAAAAGCCAAGATAAACTCTCAAATTGAGCAGAGATGACAATGGGCTCCCAAATATTTTAAATCCCTTCTCCTCCAAGAATTGGCCAAGTCCCGTACAAAGTAACTCGGATTGGAACTAATCTTAAAATGCTGCTTGGCATGGCATCTGATCATTTTAAAAAAAATAAAAAAAACACCTTGAGAGCAGAATTTATACAGTCCTATCAGGGTCCTATGGAATGCAATATTGAGAGGATAAGGGGAGATAGGAACGCATGTGAACTCTATGCAGTCCATGAGTTGCTAATATGACCAGCCACATAACCTTTGAATTACCTACCACCACAGCTGTTTATGTCGTACAATTGCGGCCCCAAAAGATCTGTTCATCCCTGGTCCACTCATAGGAGAAAATTCTCCTTCATTTTGTTCGTATACGTAAATGCAAAGGCATCATTTCTGTAAATGTAACTTTAGCATATTGAGGTTCCTTCCCTATGACCTCCCACATATTATTTAATGTTATGATCATGTGATGAAAGTAATATTATTTTAAGCTTTCTGAGAGATTCTAGCAGATAAAGAGTACATACAAAATTTGTTTGGTGCCACTGTTGGTGGGGGAGATGAGTTCTGTTTAAGAGGATGCATATGCCATGAGTGCCAGAATATAAAGTACAGGAGGTGCCTTTAGAAGGCCCAATGAGTTAAAAAGAAGGTTCGGTGACTTTGACTTTGATGTAAGATCAAAGATGCCTCCAAATCCATAGTCATCAATAAGCATTGGATACTGTAGCTGGTGAAAGTGAAAGTAAAAAATATCTAAAAATATCATGCAGATCTTTTCCTTCACTACTTTAATGACTGGGTTCTGTTCCCCCTCCCCCCTCAAACCCACTACAGCCCTAGAATTACAATGCACCACAGGAGCACTATCTGTGTACTTGCATTTAGTCTGCCCATTGGCCTGACCCAATATGTCAGAAACAGGGACCTCTGGGACCAACTTAGCTTTAAGTGCCTGTACCTCTGGGACCAAATTAGCTTTAAGTGCCTGTACTTCATTCCAGTGAGGAAACTAAGAAGGAACCTTCCTAAAGAATAAAAAAACAAAAAAAAGACTCCTACGGGACCCACATAGGGCCCTGCCAGTTATGGAGGTGGAAGAAAGATCTCAATGGGGCGTGCAAATAGCAACTACATTAAATCATCCTAACCCTTTATTAATCTATGGCCCTCAAAGTTTAATGGCATTAAAAGGCATCAAATTTTTTTTTTTTGTTGGATTCCAATCAAACAAAGAATAATATCCCACCATGCCAATCACAGGGGGGTGAAAAGATGTCAAAGGAATCTGCAAATTATTGACCGCATTAGATTATCTTAACCTTTTATTCTATAACCCTCAAGTTTAATTATTTTAATAGGCATCAAGTTTTTGGATTCCGACCGAACAACGAATAATGATTAGATGCGTGTTGACTTTAGGCTTGTGCCAATTTTCAACGGAGAGGTAGGTTTCATGGTTTTTATGTAAGGTGGAAAAAAGAAAAATCTACGCCCATTGTGGGACCCGCTTGGGAGCGTACCAACCATGGGCGGTCAGTGTGAGGTAAACAATATTAACAAATAGAGGCATGGGAACTGGGAAGGCACTAATCCAAGATGATATACATCAGCCATCATCATGTCTTGGTTTATCCAAAAAGAACTTTTAAGTCAAAAACAAATTTAGTTTTCTTAAAAAAATCTAAAACATTAAACTATATGTTAAGACTTCAATAAAGTTTTAAAATAATCCAAGATGATATACATAAGCATCATTGCCCGTTTGACATTTTACTTTTAAAATAAAGTGGAATGAAGTGAAATAAAAAAAAAAAGGAATAAAATATAAGTGAGTTACGTTATGTTAAGACTTCAATAAAGTTTTAAAATAATCCAAGATGATATATATAAGCATCATTGCCCGTTTGACATTTTACTTTTAAAATAAAGTGGAATGAAGTGAAATGAAAAAAAAGGAATAAAATATAAGTGAGTTACGATGATATTTTAATTTTAGTTATTTGAGATGGAATAGTTTTGACTTTTTGTACAGGGAAATGAAGGGTTTTTTTTTTTTTTTTTGTCTTTTAGTGAATAAAGATAGTTGTTTTTTGACTTTTTTCGAAAAAGATGGATGGATTTTTGTAAAAAGTGCTTTCGATTTGATGTTTAACTTGACTTAACTTGACAAATAAAATTACCAAAAGCCCTAATTCACTATATTTTTAATTTTTTAGGCACTTGCACAAGTTTAAGTGAAATTAACTAAACCTATTTATTAGTGATCTTATAATTCAGTTGATTAGAGTGCTTGCTTATGAGGAGAAAGTCTGGGTTCAACTCACATTGTTCCGAACTACTTATGACCATTACTGCCTAATCTAAATATTAAAAAAAATGAAAAATACTAGATTACGTAGTGAAAAGATTGAATGTAATAAAATAAAATAAAAACTTGAAAACAAATATATAAAAGAAAAAGAAATGTAAAACAAATATATAATTTTACCTAGCTTTCTCTCCTGGGCCCGTAAGAATTACTCTGGCCCAAAGGGCTGGAACCCTGCATTATCAAAAAAAAAAAAAAAAAGTAAAACAATGCTCAAGTGACAGAACTTATCTTTCTGATCCAAGTTTAGGGAAACAAATCCATATATAACATTTGAGATGAATATGAAGTTTCAATCGATGGCATGGATATGGGTTCAAAATGCTGAAACAAGACATTTTTCCATATAATAGAAGAAAATAACAAAAAGGTTAAGAATTATTATATATTAAGCTAGAGGCATTTTAGATAATTTTGACGACTTGATTTGATTTTGACCGTAATTAAATATAACTTCTCACTTCTTATAACTACTTCGCACTTCTTATAACTACCCATTACCTTTTTTCTTCTTCTTGTAATTTCTACAAAATTACCTTTTTGCCCGCATCTCCTATTTCATTTCTACATTATTATTATTTTTTTTTTACCTCATTTCTCATATTACCTTTCTACTCTCCCTACTTTCAATTCTGAAAATAGGTACAGTCTTATATTTTTTTTGCTTTCTAAAAATTTATTGCTATGAATGAACATTTTATTTGACCAAAATACAACACATGTTGGCCGCTAATGTGGACCATGGATATAAAACGTTCTTCTCCATGACACCAAAGAACTACTGTATCTTTCGAGTCTTTGGTGAATATGGGCATTTCGCTTTCTTCATTCTAATAACCGAGATAGGAAGAAGACAAGAAGACTCGATGATACTGACAGGTCTTTCCACCTCTCTTCTCCCGGGGTCGTCTCCTTATTCTTGTTTTAGATTGCAAATAGCTCAATGACCCGTGCTCGGCACGTTATCTCCCTACTGAAAAATAAATAATCACATATTAAAAAGAATCACCTCTTTCTATAGGACAAGTTGGAGAAAATAGAAAACTAGAGCAAAAGGGGCATAGTTACATATAAACAACTGAAACACGGGTGGTTTGATGGAAAAATGAGTGGAAAGCTGCATGAGTAGTTGCATAACCGTCGGTCAAAATTATAACCGACGGTGGTCAAAATTGAAACCAAAACCTCCTAGCTTAATATATTATAATTGTTAAGAACCACTTATGACCATTATGCCTAATCTAAATAATAAAAAAAATAAAAAATACTAGATTACGCAGTGAAAAGATTGAATGTAATAAAAAGAAACCTGAAAACAAATGTATAAGAGAAAAAGAAAAGCAAAACAAATATATAATTTTACCTAGCTTTCTCTCATAGCTAGGCCCACAGGGATTATTCTGGCCCAAAGGGTTGGAACCCTGCGCTATCATAAAAAACAAAAAAGTAAAACAATTTATCCATTCTCCAGCACTTTTTGATCCAAGTTTAGGGAAACAAATCCATATAAAATATTTGAGATCAATATGAAGTTTCAATCGATGGCATGGATATGGGTTCAAAATGTTGAAACAAGACATTTTTCCATATAATAGAAGAAAATAACAAAAAGGACAAGATTTATTATATATTAAACTAAAGGCTTTTTAGATGATTTTGACCACTTGATTTAATTTTGACCGTAACTGAAATATAACTTCTCAATTCTTAAAACTACTGCCCACTTCTTATAACTATCCATTACCTCTTTTTTTTTCTTCTTTTAATTTCTGCAAAATTACATTTTTGCCCACATCTTCTATTCCATTTCTACTTTACTTTTTTTTTTCCTCACTACTCATATTCCCTTTCTACTCTCCCTACTTTTAATTCTAAAAATAGGTACAGTCGTATATTTCTTTTCTTACTAAAAATTTATTGTTTTGCATGAATATTTTATTTGCATTGTATAAGTGAATATTTAAAATTTATGGATGTACCCGTACTCAGCACGGGTAATTGTGCTGGTTAGGAATTAGGATAACAATTAGTCGCTGTATCGGCAGTCAGCATCAAACTATTGGCTCACACAGATGTTCTTTTGAAGCCAAATCATATGCCCTAAATAATGTAAGAAACACCAAAATAAACCACACATGTCGGCCACTGATGTGAACTATTGATATAAAACTTTCCTTTCTTCTCCATGGCACCAAAGAGCTACTCTATCATTCAAGTCTTTGGCGAATATATTAGCAGCCATTAATCATCATTCCTATGGAAGTGTTGGCATTTCGTTTTCTTCATTCTAATAATCGACATAGGAAGGAGTCAAGAAGCCTCGATGATACTGACTGGTCTTTCCACCTCTCTTCTCACGGCGTGTTCTCCATGTTCTTATTTTAAATTACAATCAGCCTGATGACCCGTGCTGACCCGTGCTCAGCACGGTATCTCCCTATACTGTAAAACAAATAATCAAATATTAAGAAAAATCACCTCTGTCTATAGGACAAGTTGGATAAAATAGAAATAGAGAAATTAAAGCAAAAAGGGTATAGTTACATAGGAACAATTGAAACACAAGTGGTTTGATAGAAAAATGAGAGGGTAGTTGCATGAGTAGTTATATAACCGTCGGTCAAAATTGAAGCCAAAACCTCCTAGCTTAATATAGTACTAGCGAAATTACCCGTGCTTAGCACGGATATGGCCAATGTTGCACTTTGAATATTCATGTATAAAAAATTCATAAATTTTTTAGAAAGAAAGCAAAAGAAGAAAATTATAAGTATGTATTTATATAATTGAAGAATTGGTATCATAGAATGAAAAAAAGAGAATTAGAATATAAGGAGAATGATAGAGTTTGGATTGAAACAAAGTCTATGAGAAATAAAATTAAATAAAAGTGGAGAGCAGTTATGAGTGGTTATTGAGTGGTTATGATAAAGAGATAAAGAATGTAGTTGATGTAACTTCCGGTCAAAATCATAACCGTCGGTCAAAATTGGATCCAAAACCTCCTAGCTTAATATATTATAATAGCTTTATATATTATAATGGGTGGGAGAGAAAGAGAGATTAGAAGCTGAATGAACTTCAAATCATAGGTTTGCTAGAATAAAAAGGAAGAACAAATATAGAAAATTGGATCAAGGACTGACCGGTCGAGATCATACAAGACAGCAGAAAAAAATATTGGTAATAGAAATTATGGATGGTTATTACTTCAATTTCATTGGGAGTTTCTCCAATGAGGGGTCAGTATACTCTTCATATGCACCAGTTTATGAGCTCACCTAGATGCATGTCTATTAGCTGGGGATGGAAATGTCTCATCATGCACAAGGGTTGAGCAAAAGAAAAAAATAAAACCTTTAGAATATCCTAACCCTTGATCTAATAGCCCCAAAGTTCAATGGTCTTTTCACTATACGAATTTTCAAGATACAATCCAATGGTGAGTACAGGTTAGATGATTGTTAAGTTGAGCCTGTGGACAATTCACTAGGGTGGGGACTGAGGAAGTGAAAGTAAAGGAGGTAGACTGATCAAAGTGGCTCAAATGGGCCCCATAGATCTGGACCATGTAAGAACAGATTGAGGACCATAGATCTGCTTATCCGGATACAAAAGTCCCAATCCTCTGATGGAATGTGATGGCCCATTGCGATCAAAACCAACCCTACCAGGCAAATTTGTCTGAGTTTTTAGTAAATCTATCTGAGTTTTTAGAAAATTTCTCTAAATTTTTGAAAATTTTATGTGAGTTTTTTTTAATTTTATCTGAGTTTCTGGAAAATCTATCTGAGTTTTTTTGACAAATTTATTTACATTTTTTTTAAATCTATTTGTGTTTATTAATTTTATTTGTGTCTTTTGAAATTTATTTGCATCTCTTCAAATTTATTTGCATTTTTTGAAATAAATTTAACTGAATTTGTTCAAAAAAACACTTTAGTTTTTGGAAAAAATTTCTAAAAATTGAAAAATTGGTTTATCTTAGTTTAGGCAAATGTATTTGCATTTTATGAAATTTACTTTTGAATTTTATTTACGTCTTTTGAAATTTATTTGCATCTTTTTAATTTATCTAGGTTCTATCGAAATTTATTTGCGTCTTTTGAAATTTATTTGTGTTTTTTTTAATTTATTTGAAAATCTAATTAATGGGATTTTCATTAATCGTGGCCAATTAAATGATGGTTGACCATTATTAATAACATATTCCACTAATCATGAGATATTTTTTATCTTTAAATAAATAAGAACTTTTAAAGAATGGGTAACTTGGACATTTTAGGTTTTCAAATTTGAAAAAAAAAAAACCACAACACTTTGAAAAAAAATTGTGGATCTAAGGCCACAAAGTGAAATGTTCATAGACCTATTGCCAAATGCCCGATTTTATTACTATATGGATTGAAACATCTTTAATAATGAAATTAGTTCCTTCTTCGATGTGGATATAAGGCTTTTATACCTCTTCTTTGCCCTTCCATTTGGGTTGGGCTTTTGTTGTGTTTTGTTTCTTTCTTATCTTTAATGAATTTTAGGTTAAAGACAAATAATAATAATAATAATGAAATTAGTTAGAAGCTTTTCTTTTACCTATTTTTCTTTCATTTTTTTTATTCTCAGCTACAGTTTCAATCTAAATAGAACTGGGTGAACCCAAAATCCCAAGTAAGTTCGCGGTCAAGGATAAAGATGTCATGGTCTAAATAAAGAACCGTGGGGAATTTCCAAATACAAGAGTCAAAAGACTCAATAAAAACACTTATCAATTGGAATTGAGAAAAATTTACAAATAGGTAGTAGTAAAATACAAATGGCATCATATAAATTACCTCTGCAGGGAAGCTAATACAGATGAAACAATATGCAAAGATCCAGTGGCAACAACAAGACCTTTTGGGCCATCCATTCTTCCTCTAAGCAGCTGATAAGCAACCAACATGGAATCCTCCACAGTCCCCATTTCATTGCTGATCAGCACCACATTTTTGTGTTCTGGTATCAAAGGAGAGCAGCCCAATTGATCTTCAAGAAAACTCTCTCTTCCCATCCCAAGACTTGAGACTTCGATGTCTAGTTCTAAAGCAGCTCTCTTCCAAGTATCTTTTAACAACAAAGCTGAGGCCGTGCGAGATTTGGCTCCCGCGATGCTCACTTCCATCAACACAACCACCTCTGGCAACCTTCCTGAATTTGTTAAATTCAAAAGATTAAAATAAAAATACAAAACAGTTAACAGCTATTTATTTGCAAGTCAAGAAGCTGAAATTTGAAATAGCCACGAGTTTCTGATCTTGCTCCTACCTACATATCTCAGAAGATTGTTAGCATGAACACTTTAGGGCGATAACATGTCCTGGAAAATCCTTAAAGATATGCCAACCAAACATCCAGCATGCCGGTTTAGGCACACTGTCCAATTTGGAAACAGTTACTACAGTCTCAGGATCAGCATACATGAGGGTCATACCATAAACAGTATCAATAATAATAAATTGTAGACGTCACTTGGATGAGAAGTAACAAGTTGAGAATCCCCACAACATATGATTCTCCACTGTTTGAATTTACTGGAAAAGGCAATGTTGGAGAAAATTATTTTAAAACTTCCTTTAAACAAAAGAAAAACTTTTAAATTGTTAAATGATACTTCTTTGTATTATATATAATCAGTTTCACTTGGGAAATGAGTATTTTGTCTACGTGTTTGAGGAAAAACACATTTCTCCTACTTGCAAGAAGTATGTCAAAGGAAAATTACTTTTTTCTCTAGAAGGATATCCAAACAAGAGAAACCAGAAAAGTGATTCTCCTTCCCCACCTTCCTCATCTAAAAGAGGGAGGGAGGGAGGGAGGGGGAGAGAGAGAGGGATGCGGTTTGCTGTCTCTGAATCCATGATGGCTGACAGGAGACACTTCTAAGTCATTTCAAAAGGTTGTGACCTCAAAAAGTTGCTTACAGATATTTAATATTATCAAATATCTTAACTTGTACATTTTGTGAGGCCCACAATCGATTCGATGAGTCTGAGATAATGACAATGAGTACTTATCCATTTTAACTTTTACTTTTCCTTTTCCTTTATTTATCACATGATCAATAGTTTAAAGTTATACCTGATTTAATCAAGGAGTAAAAATGTTTCAAGTGAGGAACAATGTCAACCTATAAATGAACATGAGTAATTATGGTTTGACAATTTGGAATGCTTTGGAAGAACGAGTGATAATCTGTTCTACTACACCATTGTGGTGATGAGAAACCTAAAATCAATTTAATGGTCCAAAATGCTGAATAGGGCACAAAACTCGTACCCCTCTAAAGCAGTTCCCAATTTTCAAATCTAAAACAAAAATAAAATAAGCAGATAGGCAAGTCTGAACAATGTTCACTGATAAGCACTAAAGCAGGAAAAACACAAGTGACAGTTGTAAGAAATAAACTGACCTGAAAGAAGTTGTCTGGCAAATGCCAAATGATCCTTGTCACTTGCCATGGCCACCACTAGAGCTAAAGGTCTATCAGGACATGTCATCATAATCGTATCCATTAACGCTTTCGCAGAAGCTTCAGTATGGGCTGAAAATTATTTGACGATGTCAATCAATGTTCAGAGAAGAGCAATAGGTAAATCAGCTCAGAGAAACGAATCAAGGATAAACCTCCATCAATCAGCACTGATACTCCAGATAGTCCAACTGCCTCAACTTCCTCATTTGTTAAGAATTGGCTTCTTCCAAGAAAATGTGTCTGCTCTAAACCAGAACGAATGGCATTATCTGACACTGTCCACTCTAGAGTATGCAAAATACAAAAAGAGAAGAATGAGAAGATGATTTAAATATCAATTTAAATATCAAGCATTCTTGAGCTTCATCGACTATTAAAAAAGAGAGATATGCATAGGGTTCTTCATCATGTCAATACATGATGACATGGACATGCCTGCTTCACTCCATAACTCCTAACATAGAACTTATTTTCTGCAGTAGTAATTGTAAGACGCTGTACCAAGAAACAATAGTAATTTTCATAACAAAATTATGTCGCCTTTTGGATTTTTTGAAAAATAAATAATGACATTCTACGGTAAGTTTTTTAAATTTTAACATATTTATAGAGTCATGTTAGTTTAAAAGGCAGTTTGAACTTTGAAATTCCACGTCCAACACATCATGTCCATGCTTACATTGAGAGGTGCCTATGCCCAAGTCCCAGTAACATGTACTGAAAACTGTAATCTGACAATGAGGGTTACGCTGGATAGATCTGTGCAAATTATTGTACCTTTCTTTTGAATAAATTTAGCAGGTACTGATCAAAAGAAAAAAAAAATGTACATGTTATTTCTATTCATGAAGATAAATTAAAATGCTTGAAAAAAATTTCTTACCTTGATGACGGAGACAAAGTGCAATACAAGAGGCAGTTGCAGCATTTTGAAGCTGGTGACTTCCAAGCATTTGCAATCTCAAATCACATAATTCAAGAAACTGCAAAAAAATTACAATGATTGTTAGATGCATAAAATTGATAGAAGTTCGACTGTGCAAACATCAATAGCAACACATGAAATGAGGTTAAAATTTAACATTCCTGATAAAATGAAAAATCCATGCTCAGAATTTCTAACACCCCATCCATACCAGCTGCAGGTCCTTCTCCACTTGGATGATTAAATCACAAGATTGGTAAATTCTGTCATCCTCTCTTCCAACACTTTTTACAAACCTTCGAATTCCAGGATCAGATGCTGATGTTACAGGTGAATTCATTAGTAAAGCTTTTTGTCGGAGAATGCTCTCAATATGTGGTTCAAATGGCCCACCCATCACCAGCTGCACAGAGTAAAAACCATTAGTCATAATAAAATCAAATATAAAGTAGACGAGAGCTATGATGCACAAATACGGCATGGATACGGCAATGACACACCATAGACACGGCAGGGACACGGATTTTACACATAAAAAATGAAGTATCGGATACGATACGACACGATACGTTGCCCATTTTGAAGTATCCATGCATCATAGGACGAGAGGCATGGAAGGCATCCCAATACTACTGAGAAAAAAAATTGAAAAGAGGCTAAGCATTAGTTAACAATGTGCATAATTTTCTTAAGAGACAACAATTGGATTAAGCGCCCACCAAAAGTTAAATTAAACAAATTTAAACATACCACATGGTGTTGTTCGAGGTTTGCACAGACACGTGGTATGGGAGCGCATTGATATCATTGAAGTTACATGAATTAGATAGAAATGAAAATACAATACATCGTTACAATCAGAAATATTTTTTTTTTTTTTTTTTATAACAGAGGGTGTCCCAGCCCTTTGGGCCAAAATAATCCCTACGGGCCCGGGGGGAGCCGGGTAAACCCCCTGTGGCCCCAGTGTGGTAGTGCAATTTCGAACCCTCAGCCTTTGGGTGCAAAGAAAGAAAATTATTATAATAAAAGTAACAAGGGTTACTACTACCACTACCATTACCTCTGCCACCACAGCCACTGCCACTGCTACCATCATTATTAGGAGTAGCAGCAGTACCGCTACCAGTACTGCTTCTATTGCTAGTGCTACTGCTACACTACTTCATCACCATCATTATGAGTGGATATATAAGAATGACCACACCTTATTAGGAGTTAATATATAAGGTTGACCATGCCATAAGGTCCAACTAAATCCATACATGTGGAGCTCACCTTCCAAAGATCTGAATCATTCAAGTGGTGTCTCCACTCTCCTCCGTAGTTACCTATATAAGGCATAAGATCTTCTCTAAAGAAAGTAATATTCACCATTGGATTGAAGGAAAATATTATTCAAAAATTAATTAATAATGATTTGCTGATAAAGTTCCTGATTTGGCCGCACCATTTTTATGATAATTAAACAAGCCATGCCCCTTTAAAGTGCCTATAATGCACTGTAGTTTGTGTCAATGTCCTTTTTTCTCTAGTTTCTCTTAGTACCAAAATATCAGGATACCCTCACGTTTTTACAATGAAAATGCTAACCTAACCACATATTTTCACCCTTACAATAGCAATGTTTGAGTAAAGACATGCAGGATGCAGGTGGGGCTCATTCACCCACCATATAAAAGATAATTAGGTGGATTTTCTAACTGAATACAAAAATTAAAATCAGCCTCATTAAGCATTGTTGGCTATGTGATAAAATAAAAAATAAGAAATAAGTGCATATAGTGCCAAAACCCAAAAAATCTAGCCAGCCAAGTCACTCAGGAGGTGACTCGCCTCAGCACCTGGCAAGTCTGAGTCAACTCAAACTTCGCCGATTTTTAGAACCATGACTATTGCTGCCGCTGCTGCTACTACTACATGTTACTGCTGCTACTCATCATCATCACAATTTATATTTTAAAGGATGTAAAGAACATGTAAATATGCAAAACAAGTAAGCAGTGACTAGTACACAACTGGTCGCCCGTATTTGATGATTCCCGACTTTGCAATAGCAATGCTTTCTAAGGAACCTCCCAGTGCAGCCATATGTTCCTCACCTATTGATGTTATAACTGCAGCAGCAAGCCCGGTGCTATCTAAGACATTTGTTGCATCTCGGGCCCCTCCAAGGCCAGCCTATAACACAGAACACAAGTCATCTAAGTTCAATTAAGATCCCACTAGAAAAATGGAAGAAGCAATAAGAAAGTTTTCATTCACAATAGGAAAGGAAAAGCAAGATCAAACATTAAGGGCCGCCCACTTTTCACGCTTTTTCCACGTAGAAGGGGCCACACAAATGTGCCCTAAGGACATGTAAAGGGCCAAAGGTGCCAAATCAAAGAAGAGGATGATTCTTCAAAAATACCAACATAATGCTTACCTCAACAATTGCAATATCAACACTCTCCTGAGCAAAGAGGGAAAATGCCAGGGCAGTAAAAACCTGAAAACTTAAAAGGTCAAACCATGCAGTAGCATAATCTGTAGACACTATGCAGTTCATGCGAAGCAAACAACTACTAAATAAACATGTGTAAAAAAAGATCTCCCTCCTTCCCTCCCGTTGTGCAGTGAAAGTGGGATAAGAATTTAAAAAAAAAACACATCAGTAACTCCAATGTACATTGCACAAATGAGTCATAAATTGATCACGACTTGATACAGTTGTACAGTTTTGGGCCTTTCAAAAAGTAGCTGGAATCATCCATCCAAATGTACCTATTTTGTGGTATCCCAAGTCCCAACTCCATTCAGATGCCAAAAAGCAGCTGAAGAGTTAGTTAACAAAAGTTTCCACTTCAAGAAGAGTCTGGTAATGCCCACTAACCTCCCAGCCACCTTTGATTGACAGATACAAAACGAGGTCTATCTAAATTGCATTGCCTCTAATATAGGTGGAATGAGTTAATGTAATGGACCAAAGAAAATATATGACACATGGAAGGTATGCACCTATATAAAAACTAATGGCTGCTTGAAAATTGCAATAGTGGAGTTCTGAGTCATTTTTACCATGAGTTTTGCAGCTTTAAAGTCTAATTTTTGTTATTGTGACCTACATGTTCAGCAACAGAGCAACAGCTAGTTGGGACAGATATAACAATGTCAGTTTAAGTATCCAAAAGTAAGGAAGTTAACCATTGCCTGATAGCCTGCATTTCCACTCTGGCATTTCTTTGATACAATAGTTATGCTCTTTCCTTTAGTTACAGGTGCTCATAAAGAGAATATTTCCACTTTATATGGCTTCTCAAGCTCATGTATCCATGTTAACAGTACAAGTAACACAGATTTAGTAGTGGCACAAGACAAATGAATAGAACAATAAAAAAATCAGAAATTTTAACTTTGTACCATCAATTCTTTCTTTCTACATCACTATTTTCCATGAATATACCATAGAAAGAAAAATAGGGCATAAATAAATTACTGATATCTTCAGAAGAATAAACCCTCTAATAACTAAAGAAAGGGGGGAAAAATGAAGCATTGTGGCTCAACAACAAATACCTCAAAATGACTGAGAGATCCATTTTCCAGGTCAACTGACTGATCAAGAATTTTTTTAACTCTGTGGAAATGATTTATCAATGATTCAACAGACACAGGTTCTCCATTTTTTCCCAAAGAAATGCGTTCTCTCACAGTCAAAAGGTGTGGGCTGCAAATGAAATGAACCAATTTTTTTAGAAAAAATGTATAGGTGTCATAATCAGTGAAATCTTAGCAAGTTTCTTTCAAAACACATCACCTATGAACTAAGAAGCATTTTTCAGAAGAAACTTTTATTATCAGATTATACCTAGTATAACAACCAACAGAATAACCTTCTTCCCTGAGAATATTTGAAAGAAATGCTGCAGTTGATCCTTTTCCTTTGGTCCCAGCAATGTGCACAGCCTAACCAATAAAGGTAGAAAAGTGAGCCAAAAAAACACCAAGATTTTGCAGTGCAACAAAAGTAACACAACTAAATCAAGGAAACAGAAGCAATTCTGCTCAACTAAGTGATCTAGACATCACAATATGAAATGGGTTTTTGGGCTTTTCCTTTTTCTATCAATTGACAAGTTTTCCACAGCTAATTAGCAACCAAAAGTTGGAAACTTGAAAAAGCAATTGTCATGTGAATTTTTATAAAAATTTTAACAATTGCTGCAGAGTCTAGTAATATTTGTAGTAACAATAAAATTCTGCAGTGAAGTTTGTTTGACTGCAGAAAATAGTTTTTCACTTCTGGGGTCTGAATCTGCTTTCTACAGAAAATGCTTTCACCTCCTAAAATAAAAGAAAAACGAGGAAAGTATCACCCATTTCCATTTTCCATGAAAAAAAGCCTTCAAACAAACATACCCCAAGAATTGAATACATACCTTGAATTTCGAGTGAGGGTTTCCGAGGCGTTCCATGAGCCTTCTCATCCGACCCAAATCGAACCCATCACTAGAATCAGTCCCAGCGCCTTTGGGAACACCCGATTTCTCGTAGTTCTTGAGATTATCCAAGAAATCCAATAAATCCCTCAACTTGGGATCCTCCTGCGAATCGACAGTAGAGAAATCTCTTGTTGTTGCAGACATTAAGGTTACTTTTGCCCTCTCAATTCCCTTCTTGGTGAGATTACCCAAAGCGTGCAGATTAGCGAAAAAAGGCCGCATCTTTCGTCTGTATTTGTAGATGTTCAACAACTATTGGGTCTGTTTGGATTGGAATTCTGAAATCAAAGAATCTTGCAGACTTGCAGAAGCTTGCCTCAAGATAAAAATCGAATCTTTTTGCGATCACAGGACTTTGCCTTGGGATGAAGCCGAGTTGGGTCGGGTTCATATTGGACCAGACCTAAACTTGAATGATATCAGAGACCGGACTGAATCAGGTTCAAAGTACGGGTAGGGGTGTTCATGGGCCAGGCTAACGTATTTAATGTGGGCCCAATAAAAATATGTGTTGGGCTTGGATTAAGTGATAGAAAGGCCAATTGATGCCGGGCCAAATATGGAGTACTTGTAATTTAGTGATTAATTTGTCCAAGCAATCGCTAGATTCTCCGAACAAGTGGTAGAGAGCCCAGCTAGGTGAGTGAGGGCCCAGCCTGATCGACTAAATGGGCAGGCTCGGGCGTGACCCTAATGGGCTGCGTCAGCGTGGGCGGGATATTGGCTTATGTTTCTAAAGTCGGGCTGGGCATGTATATGGTTCAGCCTAGTCCACGAACAAACACCCCAAGGCGCAGGAGTCGTACCTGTGCCTGAAATCACTATAAAAAGATCGGAATCTAGATCCTAGGCCAAATCATGGCCCACCAGTTTGTTTTGCTTATGCTATATTGGGGGGACCCGAACACATGCACTCTCAATCACAAACTCATGTTAGGTGTGGTAATGGTTGGACAAACTTGTCGCTCTTAGGTCGCGTATATGCAACCGCCAAAAACAATATAAATGATGTTGGTTTATCCCTCCATTGGGGTGGGGGTTTTAAGAACAAAATTTCTTGAGGAGAACTCAGTTCAGACTTTAATACATTTTCTCAATAATCTCGTACTATACCAAACGATACAATGATGTACAGACACACCAGAATTTCTTTCCTCTTTTGTAGAAACATACTCACAAATTGGGATCCGGATCCCCTATTTCGTCCAAACTGGAGGCGACATGCAGACTCTCCTCCGCGCCCCTCCCCCCTCGCACCCCGCATGTCGCCCCCTGATTCGTCCAAATAGGGGATCCGTTTCCAATAAACTGTAATTAAAGTCAAAGCCAGGTTTCCAACATTGGTCTTCCTGCGACAATCTTGTCTTGTCATTTTACTAACAACGGGGTCGCCCCCCCACCCCCCGAAGGAAAATATTAGCCTTTTTTCATATATGTCTCTCCCAAGATTTTTTTTTTTTTCCTTAAATAGTGGCCCCTCAAAGGATGATTTCTAATTCAAGATCCATTTGTGTGCTAATTCTTAAGATCACATTAGGAAATTAAATCATCACCAATATTTCACAAAGTTGGAAAAATTTTACTTTGGCAACTGTGAATCCAAGATTCGGGCCAAAGGAAATCCTCATTTGTGAGGCTTTTCAAGTCCAACCCTTCCATAGAATTTAAAAATCCTCATTTTTGCAATGTATAATGTGCAATCCTCAACTACATGTTGCCAAATGTGCCCTAAAATTCCAAACCATTCTTAATATTATTATTGTTTTTTGGTAAATACAATGTCAATGATAGTATAATACTTGATGTATACATATATCCATAAATAAAATGGGTAGCAGGGTTAAATTCAGGTATCCAAGAGCCCAAAGCCCGAACCCAAACCCCTACTGAATTCTATGCAGATTTCAATATTCAGGCCCATCCTATCCAGTTATGCACTATAAAATGGGGTTACCTATCTTAATTTGCAATTAATAGTTCACAATTTGCAGTCTATTTCATGTCAGTGATCCTAGTTGTTTAGGTTTAAGATGAAATCATTTATATTTATAGATTGCTCATGCACATGAATACAACAGTCCTTAATTAACAAGTGGATTTACACTTTACTTTGAATATTTCAAGCCATTGATATGATGAGCCCATATCCATTATTAATCCATTTGCAAAATGGATATCAAATTATACAAATCTTGAGTCACAAATTAAAAGGATCATGTTTTCAAACCTCTGATAAACTGGTTTATGAACTAAAATAATGTAGATCATTACATATTGTTACCCAAAGAGAACCAATCCACAACCTGATATGCATTGGCCCAATTGGCAGACCATAGAGAAGCCCAATTCACTTTGGGTCGGATTCGGTTTGACCTGGCCCAGGCTGCACCTCTAACCAATTGCTTTCCTTAAATATGAAAGGGAAAAGGACAAAATGTGGATAAAAGGATATGAGGGTGAGATACCCCATATCCTTTGAAGGCTTCCTATTGGTCCAAAGCAACTCCCAGCACTTGCCCACCTCAACTTCCATCACTCATTCTTCACCACCCATAGGCTCTCTCCCTCCCTAAATACATTCACTTCCACACATCAATTCTGCAGTTCTACAGCCTCAAAACAAGAGTCCCCCAGAGAGGAAGAGAACATTCAATCAGCACCAAGATCAACGGTCCAGATGGCATCCACACTAGCAGCAGCATCTGCTGGCTCAGCTACCATCCTCAAACCATTCTTGGGACAAAATAGGGGAGCCAATGCCAACACTCTCAGAGATGTTGTGTCTATGGGGAATGGTAAATTCACAATGGTAAGGCTCAATTCTTACTACTAATAAGAAATCACACTTTGTGACTGTGGCCCTGTAGAACTTACAACACTTCAATCTTACTTTTGGGCTAGTGAATGTTGTAGGTAGAATAACAAACTAGCTGATGGTATACTTTCATGGGGGGGAAATATTAGAGCATAAGGTTGCATGGAACTCATTTTCACAAAAAAAATTATGAACTGTTGAAGGAAACATGATTTGTAGTGAAATACTTTCTCCAAAATAGTTGATTTGTTTTTGCATATGCTGAAACAATTTCAGGGAAAATCCATATAAACCCCTTTGGTTGCACATTTTATGGTATAAAACAGTGGCCCTAGTGTGCTGATTTAGCTAAAATTTATCCCCCTGTAGTCAAATTTTTCCCTGAAACCAATGTGCCTGCACTCTGAAGATGGTTTCAGGGAAGTAAACTTTCCAGGCAAACCTTCCATAGTCCCATAGATGGTAATGGAAGGAATGATCTAAAAAGGCTGGCTATAGATGAACTTTATCTAACCTAAACCCGGCTTAATTACAAATGTGTAGGAATTTAAAATTTTTACATTGATGTTGTGTTGCTTATTTTGTTTGATGATGATAGGGAAATGATCTTTGGTATGGTCCGGACCGACTGAAGTACCTGGGACCTTTCTCAGCTCAGACACCATCATACCTCACTGGAGAATTCCCTGGTGATTATGGGTGGGATACCGCCGGATTGTCGGCTGACCCTGAAGCATTTGCCAGGAACAGGGCACTTGAGGTAATTCTACTCTTCATGTATTAGATTATCAGTCAAATGGGTTACAAGTATCTATTAGAAATCATTCAAAACTAAGTTATTACTTTTGTAGATATCTTCATAGTACTCTTTAATTCAAAGGATTACCTTACTACAATTCTACTCTTCATGTATTAGATTATCAGTCAAATGGGTTACAAGTAGCTATTAGAAATCATTCAAAACTAAGTTATTACTTTTGTAGATATCTAATAGAAATATTTATGGGCAGTTCATATTTAATTCAAAGGGACAATTGAATTACTTAGCGAGTGCAGCGATGATGGTGATGAGTTTATAAATATATGGTGTCAGGTGATCCATGGGCGATGGGCCATGCTAGGTGCACTGGGCTGCATCACCCCAGAAGTCCTTCAGAAATGGGTGAGGGTGGACTTCAAGGAGCCAGTGTGGTTCAAGGCTGGAGCCCAGATATTCACTGAAGGCGGGCTCGACTACTTGGGCAACCCCAACCTGGTCCATGCCCAGAGCATCTTGGCAGTGTTGGGCTTCCAAGTCGTTCTCATGGGCCTCGTTGAGGGCTATCGCATCAACGGCCTTCCAGGCGTCGGTGACGGTAACGATCTCTACCCCGGTGGGACCTACTTTGACCCTCTTGGCCTTGCCGATGACCCTGTCACATTCGCCGAGCTGAAGGTGAAGGAGATCAAAAATGGACGGCTCGCCATGTTCTCAATGTTTGGATTCTTTGTCCAGGCCATTGTCACAGGGAAAGGCCCACTTGAGAACCTCTTGGACCACCTTGACAATCCTGTGGCTAACAATGCATGGGTCTATGCCACCAAGTTTGTGCCTGGCTCTTAAATTCTTCTTTCCTCCTTTTGGGTTCACTCAAATGATTCTTTCTAGATCAGAAAGAACATGGGAACTGTCTGTAGATTATCATAGTTACTTGGACAGAGATTGGTTGCCTTGTAATATTACTGGTGTCAGATGCTAGTTTTTTGTTTGTTGCCATTGGAATCTTTAATTGTTGAATGTGGATTCTTGCTGTTTGTCTTGTTAAGCTCGCTCGCGCTCTCTCTCTCTCTCTCTATATATAATGGGAGATGCTCCTATGAGAGATTTCTCTCACCATACTATGAGAGATAAGGTGGGGCCGGCCCTCAATGTGAGGGCCCCACCTTATCTCTCATAGTATGGTGAGAGAAATCTCTCGTAGGAGTATCTCTTATATATAATAAGTATCTTGTTAAGATCTTTAGTAGTTTTAAGATCAATAAATCGGTAACAAGCCCCACCTGTATCAGTGCTCCTTGTTTTGTAGGGGTAAAAGGTGGTCCCTGAATGCCACCTGACCCCAAAAAACGGGGTAAATTTTTTGGTCCAGGTAAATGTGGTTCAGGCTCAAGGACCCAAATGCTTAAATAACTAAAATTTTGTCAAAATCAGAGTTGGATTGAACATACAAAAAACAATTGTCTACAATCTTTACATACCAATTACCAAAGGTGAAACACGGGAAAATGTTTCGCCACAGTTTTTATTTTAACAGAAAATAAAACCATACCCTAAAATAACAAATAATATCTATGTACATTTGGCTGCTATTTTGTTATTGGTTGAGTAGGATAATGTAGGGCTGCAATTGAGTATCTAATATCTCCAATGTCAAATAAAACGGGTATGGAACCTATTTTTAGATCCTTAAGAGATTCAGATCCGGATCTGGAACCGTGTAAGTTCTGACCCGAGTATCTGGATCCAAGATAGCTCGAGCCATATTGATATCTAGGTGCGATCATACAGCGCAAAAGCAACAGATCACATACCATTTAATAGTCCAACTTTTATGTCTTAAATTTGTTATTTTGAAGCTTTTGTATCCAATTGCACTCCATATCTTACTTCGAGTCCCAATCCAGTACCATATCCCATTTTTACAGTTGATGCCAGATCCAGATACAGCGCATTGGTTTCATGTAGGATCCAGATTCAAATCCAGATCTAATCTATGGAGATGAATCCAGGTCCAGATCCACTATGGTTTCACCCTAGATCTGATCCCTAGTCACATTAGGATTTTACCCATTTCCTTGTGGATTGGATAGAAGGCAAAACTCATTATGACTAGCCCAAGTTATACTTAAGTCAACCCAACTCAGATCAACAATTAGGATGGGTGACTTGGGCCTAACCAAATCTGAATGAGTACTCTAGCAGACTACCTGAGTTACTCAAGTCAAGTTTATGAGCCTTTAAAGTGGTTGCTTGCAAAGAAGATGACTTCAGATGATGGGTCAGGTTTGGGCCAGAATTATAAACATCGTTTTTGAATGGTAAGGTTCAGGCTCACATTGATATGATGAAACTTGACCTATCAAAGCTCCCTGGAACTTGCATCAGGGAAAAACAGCTTGTGCACCAAATGCATATTCAGAAGTTTTTGTGCTTTACAACAACCAAAAAAAAATATGCATCTGCTCCTAAAGTCTTGAATTTGGTGGACATCCAAACGCAACAGAGTATACTAATGAGATTCTACTCAATGTAATATTTCTGGAGAAGTGGAAAACAGCACAACATTTTTTATTAATCTTTTTGGATTATCAATAATAACAAAGCATTTTTCATTACCTACTTGAAAAATCTGCATCAAAATGTACATCTTACTCTCACAATTGAACCTATAACTTTCAAATGCCTCCTTCACACCCCTTCTCCTGGGGGAAAAAAGAAAAAAAAAAAGAAAGTAAGAAAAATATACAATCCTCTTTTTATACACCACCAGCACGTCAGGTAATGAAGAGATGAAAAGGCGCAACGGAAACTTTCCGGTGAAACAACAAGAACCACTTTGTCCACACCTTTTCCCAAAGTTATCTGCTTGAGCCATAGCCATTTCTCCTCATGCCTGATCAAGAGCTGGCTTACCATTCATATACATCTACGCGAGCAATGTCACCCAGCTTGGAAAGCTGAAACAAATATGACAATAGAATCTAAGATGGAGAAGAACGTCGTCACAACCCGCATGCAGTTCGCTTTCCCCACCATGTTTTTCTAGCCTTGTCTGTTTCAGAATTTCCAAGCTTTTGGAGTGCAACCTTCGTCTCACGTAACCGGACCTTGTACTCTTTCTTCCATATGGAAAACATCGCCTTCAATTTCCGGAGCTCCTCATCAGGGTTCATATTAGGGGCAATATGTTCCCTTGATTTGACTTCAATGAGGTACCCAGCATTATCATCAAAGAACTGCTTCTGCTGCTCGGATTCTTCTGCTACAGAGCTGACCGTGTTGCAGGCACCATCATATACATCAGAAGTGAGAGTCGGTCCTCTAAATGACTTGTCATCCGTAGAGTGGAACCTGGGAGACATGGCGTGTTCAGAATCATAATAATGCAGTCTAAGTGAAGGATCTGGCTTTCCTGAATGCCTCCCTATATCGTCAGTGGCAAGTGTCTTCTTGGCTGCAGTGATACTCATCTGCATTGAGGGGTTAATTTTGTTGCTTAGTGGAAGTCAAAGAGACACAAACATAAGCACAAACAAGCTTTGCATCTGTTGTGAAAGCTGACTAAATGGCAAAAGCTTCAGAGTTCAAAGACCTTTAAGTTCTTTCTTTCTTCTTCTTCTTGTTTTCCATTGGTGAAAGACCTTTTAGTTCTTGGAAACAGTAGTACAATACTCTCAACTATCTTCAAAAAACTTTGACAGACTAGCACACTAATCTTAATTTACATAAGTTAGAGGTAGTAGATTCAGGCATTGTCCGCAGTAGCTGTTAAGGACAACAAAGAAAGAAAGGTAGGTTAAATGACTCTTTTTTGTTGTTTTTTCCATCATTGACAGAAGGTGTGTTTGGCCATTATATATCATCTGACAATAGGTCCATCTCCTATTGGACTGATGAAATTTGGCTAGCCCACCCAAGCGCATAATAGGTGGACCCAACTGCGGAGCCTACGAACTTCCTGTGAGGCCATGCCTCAGATTGCTCGGACAAAAAAAAAAAAAGATAATATGTTACAGGGCATTCACCCATTTTCTTTGAGATGGAGAGGGAAGAGAAATGAGAGGAAAAGGAGAGAAGAATAAAAAGCATTATGCAAAAAAGCAGTGCGCAGCTCTCTCATTTTGTGTAGTCTGCAACATCACCCTTTTCTTGAGTTTCTTGGTTTGAAAATATTGGTCAATACAGCCAATATGCAAAATTCGGAGTACTGGTCTGATATCAATGTCCCTATGGGATATCGAACACAGGGATTTGGATTTGGAATGGACCGATGCCCGTTACATATTAGCTGATACATAACAGATCAGACAAAATTTTATACCATGGGTGTGACATATTGATAGAAATTAAAAATCACACAATTGTAAGCTTATTCCTTTTTTTTTTCTTGAAGCCTTGAAGGTGCACCTAGCAAAATTATGCTTATGCCTCAGCTTCAACAGGGGATGGGGCCTACTAGGGCCTTGACCTCATTACTGAAAACAGGTGGTTGGATTTCAGAAAAGAAAAGCTAGCTGCAGTCTTACAAAAACTATTTTTAATATGTTCATTTCAGCTAAAGGCCAAATGCACATTGATTCTTGCTAAGAAAAAGAGTGGAACAAACTGTCAGCAGACTCACTGGTAAAGATGTAAATTGTCTCTTCCACGTCTCTTCCATGGATTTCATTTTGGCATCATATTCCAACCACCTTGTCTCATATTTCTTAAGTTGCTGCTGCAATGTGGCATTTTGGCTATCCTTTTGTCTCAATGCTGCTTCTGCCTTCATGACCCGCCTCTGAAGCTCAGCCAGGACTGAAGGGAGCAATTGACTCTGCTCCGTTTGGGAATCCTGCCCAAGAAAGTTTTTTTTTTAAGTACTCTCAAGTTTCAGCAATTTTCAGCACCTTCAAGCATGAAATAAAACATGAAAAACCATATTCAAAATTCAAAATCTCAAATAAAGGAACTGGTACTGGTACAGGTATCACTATCTTCTCTCATCTTAGTTTTCTGAAACTACAGATGAGCAAGTACCATTGTAAATCAGTTGTTGCAGGCCATGGGCCATCCATGACAAGCACTTAGCATGATCAATTTGGGTGCATGTATCTATGTGAGACATCAAGCAGAACAGAATCACAGATCATGTCAGTAAGAAAACCCATCTCAAAGTGAAGAAATGCAAGAAAAACAAGAAGACCATGACTGATATATAATATATATAAACCATTGAGCGAGGCACGCCTCGCTGTGGGGCCCACATGATGGTGCTTCTGCTGTTATGTACAAAAAATCAACCCCATCCGATCATCCTAAACCCATCATCCATGGCTCACAAGTCCAGTCCATTTGCATGGATGCAAACCCAAAGGGTAATCAGATCATTAAAAATATAGAACAAAGGTAAGATACTTTACTCTATATTTGAGTCACATTGCCAATCAGTGTATATAATGTGCGTGTGGATAATATGTATGTATATAATTCTATACAAAGACAATAGACCAACATAAAATACCTTTGTTAAAAGAACTTTCACATCAGCAGCTGCATCCATTTCAGTAACAGATGGATCCGTTTTATTAAGCTTCATATTTGAATCTTCAAGCATTTGCAAAATTTCGAAGAGTCTTCTAGCTAGCCAACCACGGATAACTGGATAAAAAAAGATGAATCATCTCACATAACTATACAGAAGTACGCACTTCTATTGGAAATAACCATTATATTACCCGACTGCAAAAGTATAATAGCCTTCTGGTGGTCCTTGAATGTTTTCCAAGTAATCCATCCTTTTACATGTTTCTGTATGAGAACAACTGCTCTTTGCCTCTTCACCAAAAGCTCAAGCTCCTTTCTTGCAATTTCGCCCCTGATAACTACATATGCATGCAGCACCCTCAAGAGACAATATTATGAAGTTACTGTTGAAATAAATCAAATAAAGGTATTATCAAGAACCATTATGAAATTGCAAATCAGCAATGCTTTTTTTTTTTTTTTCTTTTTGTAACCATTCCCATAGATACCATGGTTAAACTTTGAAGTTAAACATGATAGACAAAATTCCATTAGCTTTGCTTAGAATACAAATATGCACTTACTTCAGACTTGGATAAAATAACAAGGGTATACAAGCCAGAGCAAAGTTTCAAATTTGGATAGATGTATCTTACATGATTGCAGCATATTTATTCCTTTCTTGAGCTTGTGGAGATAATAGCGAGTTTGGTAACCACGGAAGCATTTCTGAACCCCAACAATACCTTTCAAGGCTCGATTCCTTGTGTACTCCAACATGCAAATCTATATACTAGTTAACAATAATATAAAGCAAGCGTGTTTATGAAGATAAAAAAAAATTAAACCAAGTTAAACAAAAAGTCATTCAGATTCTGATAGTATTCATTAGTAAAAATTTAATATGACATCAATGGATTGTAATGCAAACCGGCAATGACGCCGGTAAGGAAAAGTTTAGCGATGCAGGTTGATAGCCCACCAAGAGAAAGGAGTAGGCCAAAGAGGACGTGGATGGATTGGAGGTAGTAAAAATAGCTCTGAAGAAGTGCAACTTATCTAAGAATTTTGCTCAGAATAGATCGGAATGGAGAAACATAATTCATGTAGCCGACCCCAACATAATTGGGACAGGGCTTTGATGATGATGACGACAACGATGACGATGGTCAATGGACTGTAATGCATACATGAATGTAAGTGTGCATGTATGCTTCTTTTTTTTCCTGGAATAGTCTCTATCCATTCGAAGCAAAAAAATTGTCCTTCCATTCAGACCATCAGATATGTGTTAGTATTGGATGAGAGAGCAAGTGAGAAAAAATGAATAGAAGAGAAACCCAATCGAATGTGAAGAAAGGTTAAAAAAAAAAAAAAAGATTTTCCAAGTCCCACCCCCTTTCCTCTCCGTCTTTTGTTGCCCTAAATCAAAAGCACCATCTCTATCATCAGTGTGCAAATTGCAGACACAGCTTCCACAAGCTCCTGTTGCATTTGTTTCTTCTCCACCTCTTTCATTACCCTCTCTTGCTGCCTGTCTCCCTGTGAAATCTTGCACTCATGGCCAAAAACCCAACCGAAAGCTCTTCTAAGACGGAAAGCACTATCTTTTTATTCTTTGCATGTTTTCTTTATATAAAATTAATTTAAGCATTATAATAACGATTTTATTTCGGTATTCTTTCTATAATATTTTAGATATGAAAGATGGCTACGATTTAAGCTAGATTAACGTTAGGTTTTATGTGAAGAAGCACTATATTAGCATAATATGTTGGATGTCTAGCCCTAGGCTGATTTGAATGATATTTTCTCAATAATATTAGCATGGTTTGCAGATCATATCTTCTTCCGTTGGTTTAAGAATGATTTTCTCCCAAGGTTTGAAGACTGTTTTCAAAGTGGTGGATTGCTTTTGGGGTAAGTTAACTACTACATTTCTCCTTCTGTTTGATTAAGTTGTTGTAGATTTGGGTAGGGGATCGGAATTGGGTTCCAGTCAATTCCTCACACTTTTGGCTGCATCAGACTTCCAAAATTATCCCCCAAGCCCATGCCTCCAACCCTCAGTTAATATTTTGGTTTGTGTTTTTTATTTTGATATTGTTGCTAGATAGAAATAAATATTATATATTGGTAATTTGGTACTCTCTATCTTTTAAATGATCTTTCCATTAGCTATAGCAAGTCATGAACATTGCACCAGCATTTAACAGAAGAAAAAACTAAGCATATCTATATTTGATTTAAGATGCAATCAAAACATCATATTAACACATTTTATTTTTCCCATTGTTTCTTTATTAATCTTTGAAATTTTTGAGTTTTTTAAGACCAGCACAGCCGTACTGGGTCGGTATGATTGGCATGAACCAAAATGGGTAGAACCCCTTCATCTTGGTCATGACAGCCCTAAGACTAGCACCAGTATTCCTTTTCTCCTTGATTAGCTATGTTGTTACAATTAATTAGGTCCAAAGATTCGAAATGATGACAACTACAAAACAAATGAGAACTCTCTGGGGCATTAATATTATTAACCACCTTAAGACTGTCAAAAGAAAGCAATTTAACCAAAATACCTACTGCATAATATTTGTTTATTTATCAACTATGAGAAACACTACGCAATTAGAGCTACACTGATGTGCACATGTAAGTATAAACAATGGTACTAAGATGGGTAGGTACCGGTCCTGTTCGGAAGAATAACTTTGTATAACCAACTTGATACATATCAGGTAGGATATTGAACTGCTGAAGAATGGCCACTGAAACGCTTAGTGGGTCTTCTAGTTCAAAAGTCTCCCATAAAAGAAAACCATACCTAAAGTGCAATATAAAGGCAAGTGTCAAGACTCCATAGAAACAATCACATAAATACCCATGAGAAACAGAAAAGTTAAATCACTGTTCACAACCTTCTTGAAAATTGTTGATGCGTCATTCGATTTGGATAGCCAAACCTTGATATCCTGGCAACCTCCAGGACTCCACAGCATCTAAGCTGCTGCAAGATCAGATCTTTCTCATATATGCCAGGAAGTTGCTTACTGTTGGGCTTTATGCAACGAATGAAGTGGGGTGTGGTATTTTCCAACCACTGCATCAGTTTGAACAGTTGTCCCTACAAGAATTATAGAGAAACTAAAAATTACGAGGTTAAAAGGAGATCAGAGGGATTTTCAGCTGCATTTCAGAAACCCATATTCATGTTATAAGCTTAGTGAATTCCTTTGCTTAAATTTGAGGTGAGAGATTCCGAAGATTTTCCATAAGCAACAAAAATGAGCAATGCATGAAGGATTTGTTAAAATGATTCAACATCTTTATATGAACTATAGATGTGTCCTATTCATCATCATTCATCAGAAGAGCCATATCCTGTCAATATGGGATTAGCTAATAGAGTTCTACTCTAAAAATTCTTAAACAGGAGGGGGAAGACGACGACTGTGACAACAAAACCTACCAACAAATTGAAACAATCATGCATGGTCGGTCTCTCTGTAGCCTGTACATGAGTGTAAGAATGAGACACTCTCCACCTAATATAATGATTATTATTACCCTCTGGCTAGCTAAGATACACTCATCTTCAACAATGTGAAACCTAGCTACTTATGGTCGCCTTTGTGACTTTTGTTCTTCCTCTTGACCCTACTCAACATGACGCTTTTGGTTAATCCACTTGATGACATGTCCTTCCTCACCGCTTCACCCTAGGTCTTGAATTAGCCACCCTACTACTCCTAGTACCTTCCACAAGTACATCAAATGGCCTTCTGTAATGTGCCCAAATCATGTCTAACATTATTCTATGATATTTTTTTCCTCAATTGAAGCAATCCAAAGTTGGGACAAGCCTTTTTTGATGATGATGATGATGTAATGCAAATATGTGTCCTGTTCAATAATGCACAAAATCTTTAGGAATGCAGAAAATTACAATGAACAAGATCCTTCAGAGTTCACATTCTTAATCCTTCTTTCCCATTTGCGTGTCAATAAGCATAAATGTTTCACACATGAAAAACTTTATAATAAAGAAAATTATTCATTAAAATTATCCTGTTCACTAGGAAAAAGACAGTTTCAAAACACAAATAGATCTACCATTGAAAACATCCAAACTGGCCTTGTAATAAGAGGTCCCTGTGGCTGTGGGGATCCCTAGCTATATAAAAACCCAAAAGGAACATAATATTGAAGATATTGAAGTTCACTTATCGGCCAAGTCCACCCAAATGAACTGGGTTGACCCAGATGGGCTGGATCTATTAGAAGATTTTATCTAGTTGTCTCAGTTGACCATGTGGACTCCATGCTGACTCCTGCCAATGTATATTTTTGGCTGGGGCACTATACAACTCAGTCCCTGCCATATCCTATGCAGTCCGTACGAGTCTCATGCCAGTTTGTGCTGGTTCGTGCCATTCTCAAGCTATGATGCACGGATACTTCAAAATGGGCAACGTATCGTATCCAATACTTCACTTTTTACATGTAAAATCCGTGTCCCCGCCATGTCTATGGCGTGTCCCTGCCGTATCTGGGCATCATAGTTCTCAAGCAATTCAGTAAACAAACCCCCACCAAAGTTGGTTGAGTCAGGGCTTTTTATGAATCAGGTGCTAGACTAGTATTAGTACTAACCAACACCAAGTTTATTCGCCGAAGCCAACTTAGTGACAGACAAAATTTCAAAACATGTCATACGGACATATGCATACACTTAACAAGTTTCACCATACCCATACAAGTGGTCTGCTGTATCTTAAGTACTTGGCATCCTGGTCGATTAGGAAGATCTACTAGCATAACTAAACCAAAAGGACATAATCGTTAATATGTGTCTTTACCTTAAATTTCGTCCCAACACTTTGCTTCTGGGAATCAACACCGCCTAAGTGCCATAGAAGGCTGCCTTGCTGCTGGGATAGATTAAGCATTTTGGAGGCAAACAATTGAGGCAGTTGGTAACTGCAAGATGATAGAAGTTTAATAGAATCAGAGTGCAACGGATCTCTATTCTTCTCCAAGAAGCCACTTGTATCATACAAAACCTGATAGGCCTCCATGTTAGTCAATGTAGAATACAAACTTTCATCACGATAGTGAAAGATAAACTAATAATGAAGGTCTGGAACCTCAAACAAGTCAACTTGTACAGAAACCAAGTGAATTTTAGTAAAAACTCGAGTAATTTGACTTCATAGTAAGATCAACAACTCACTGCAGCTGCAGTGACTGACAACAAGACGCATTTGCCCTTGTGTGAAGGATTTTTCTGTTCAATACAATTTAAGTTGTCTGGCTTAGCTGCTTTCCTTCTTCAACCACATCCATGCAAATTAAATAAATTTAAGTGATACGGTTTTACGTGAGATCCTGGAATGACATGGGGCACTTTGAGAATTTAAAGTGGACAAACAAGGATAGGATGCACTTATGGTAATTTCTATTTCCTTTCAAACTGGTAAGCATGGTTCTTACAACTTCATGATTGTAACACTCACAGCAGTTGTTGATACTACCATTATATGTTGTCAAAATTTTAGTAATTTTCATGGGCAACATTTATCAACACTATAACTATTTCAGCCTATCAGATCATCCCATAAAATTACATGAGTCACAAAGCTGGCCTGCCTAAATCATAATTTGCTAAAAAGGAATTATAGTGGCATCAGCTTGCAAATGACGTTTTACAAGGTATAGCTTTTGTGAACGAGAGTTCCTTTACTAAAAGTCACAAAGGTCACATGATAACTCCTAGCATGAATGGTGTGGATACCACAAAAATTCAAATTAAAAGAAACTACCGTTTTTCATTAGGTGGCCTACAGAATAGACAACTAGACTTTAACAAAGAAAGAGTAACACCCAGGAAAAAGGCCAAACAAATAAAACCTCCTTGGTGAAATTCTGGGATTTGCACCATAGTTTAATATATCGCCAATGCATATATGTTCCATGAATCGAATTATGTGGTTTGGTATTTTGATACTATAATGGTATCAGGCCATATCACAGTATTTTACTATTTTTGCAGATACTAGCAGTATTATCAGCACGTATTTTGAAATTATTGGCTGATAATTTCAAAATTTCGGCCAACCAACCTCTTTAAGGTTTCATTTGTGCTATTTAGCTTTTTAGATGTTGAAAAACAGTTTGACACATCTTTAGCCTCTTTTCTTTCATCTTTTAACTTGTTTGGTAAAAAAAAAAAAGAAAAAAAAGAAAAAACAAAACAAAACAAAAAGTTGTTTCGACATGATTGAAACACATACTTCGGCTCAAGTTTTAGATGCATAAATGTATATGTACTCTTCATTCTCTCTAGTTTCTTGAAGTAATTGGTTAGAATGGGTTGGCACCTTTTTTTTTTCTTTTTTACCAATTTATAAAAGATTGGTGGATCTTAAACCTAATCCAGGGAAATTCATAATTATTTTGAATCTTTCATATAGAGTAACCCAAATTTATGAGATTTTTTAGAATGCCTGTTAACTCATGCATGCATGTGTTTAGCTGTCTTATATTTGACTCTACGTTTTCTATTGCTTAGATACAGTGATTTTGGGCCAAGATTTTTTTAATATCTACCACTTTTTGATAAGAAGATTTTGAGTTTTTAAATTATTTGGTTTTTTCCCAAACTATTAGAAAAAAGTGATGAAATAGACTCATATTCATGGATCTAGCATATAAACGTTTTCAATGTCTATATCCACATGGTTTGAATTTATTATCAATTTTTTTATTTTGTTCACTTAAAGATAAAGGATAATATTCAAACAAAAGGATGCATATGACTTTAGGGGACCATAATTACTTTATAATGTGCCCTAAAAAAAAACACTACATTATAGTATTTTGTAATATTCTGATTTTTAAATTATTTTTTCATATCTTTTCAAAAAAAAAAATCATATGGTAACTAATAGCAACATCACCACAATGTATCCATTTTTAGGACGACCGCACACGCCCACTACTACTGCCATTTTCAACCATGGCATGCACCACGCACAGAGACCCATGAAATCACGATAATCATCTAACCATGAAGATCAAATGTGCGCAGTTATATTCTCATGATCCTTTATTTCTTTTTGATGGGCTAAGTTCAGTATAAACCAAGGTTATCATCTTCTTAAGAGGATGTGCAATCAGCAGAACGAACCTCTCCAGCATAATGATGAACGCTAAATGCTCCTCCCAGTTGCTCTTTGAAACAGGGGTTTACATTCAAATTCTGCTTAAGCTTATTGGCAAAGGTCAAATCTGTGCCTTCAGGAAAAGTTGACTCTTCGTCTAATAAAGATAAGAGTCCAAGAGGTTTCTGCAATAAATACAAAAGAATGGTCAAAATGTGTTGCCAACTGAATCACAACATACATCACTCACTAAAAGAGATTTACCTAAAGTCATAATACAACCATCGAGCATAATATACTTATTGGCCCAACACTCAAAAGGGAAAAAATTGAGCCCGACTAAAATATGAATCCAATAACATCAAGCAATGTGGGATTGAAGGTTAACTTACCAAAAAGCTCCTTGGTGGGGGTGGGCTGTTCAAAGGAGACCGTACAGTTATTGGCAGAAAGATTTCATTGCAAAAAGAGCAGTCTTCCTTTTCGATATCTCGGCTTGCCTATTGGGGCGAATCCTCGGTCGGTTTCAATGTGGGATCCGGTGGTAGAAAAGTTTAAAAAGAAGTTATCTTCTTGGAAGAGGCAATATCTCTCCTTTGTAGGAAGAATCACTCTCATCAAATCCTCTTTATCTAGCTTACTAGTTTATGATATGTCTCTTTATAAGATGCCTATGGCAGTGATTAAGAAGTTCGATCGAATTCAGAGATATTTTCTTTGGGATGGCAATAGTGTAAGAAGAAAGATGCATTTAGTGAAGTGGTGCGACGTGATAAAGTCAAAAGCAGTGGGGGGTTTGGGTCTGGGAATTTGAAGTTAAAAATTTGGTCTTTACTAGCTAAATGTTGGTGGAGGTATCGGGAGGAGAAAGAGGCTTTGTGGAGGAGAACAATAGTGTCAAAGTATGGGGAGGATATCTGGGGGTGGGTCCCAAAAGGAGTACCTAGGTATAGGTTGTCTAGTTTTTGGGATGTTATTTTTAATTTTGGGGATGAGTCTAAAGTCAGGGGGGTGATCTATATGAAAGGTTTGGGTTTCTTAGTGGGTGAGGGGGATAGTGTCTATTTTTGGTTTGATGATTGGGTGGGCGTGGGTCCTTTACACCTTTTGTTTCCAAGAGCATTTAGAGTTGTGTGACTTTTGTCTAATAAAGAGTCGTCGGTTAAAGAATGTTATATTTGGGTAGACAATGTGGTGTCTTGCGATATAAGTTTTAGGAGGGCCCTTCGACGGTCAGAGTTGGTGGAGTTTGAGTCCCCGTCGAGTCTTCTTGTAAAAGTTGTTTTATGCAGGGATTCTACAGACCGTCGCATTTGGAAACTACATCCCGCAAGATCTTTCTCCTCAAGATCCTTTTACAAGGAGATGGATTCTATGAATTTTGTTCAATCGCCTGGTGTTTGGATGGGACTTGGCCCACCCAGAGTGGAGGCTTTTTGTTGGTTGGCTGTGGCGGGTAAGATTTCAATTGCAGATATTTTAAGAAAAAGGGGGTTGAGATCGAATAATATTTCAAATATTTTAAGAAAAAGGGGGTTGAGATCGAATAATATTTCAGACACATGTTAACTTTGCAAGAGGGAGAGGGAGTCAATAGATCATCTGTTCATTCAATGTGATGTTGCTTCATTTATTTGGGCGTATTTTCTCAAAGTAAGTGGTGTGAGTTGGTGCCTCCCAGGTTCTTTACCCATTTTGTTTAAAGCATGAAAGGTCCTCCTTTGGTCGTTATTGGGAGGATCTTATGGAGGGTCATTCCTCTACACATCCTTTGGTCAATTTGGAAAGAGCGAAATGATAGAATTTTTAATAGAAAAGGATCAACAAGGGAGGATCTATTGTCACTTGTGCTTTCAAGGATCGCTAAATGGGCTTGTGTCAGAAAGGATCTTTCAGATATTAAGATAGATAACATCATGCAAAATTGGAGAGTTTGTTTCAAGTGGAAGCCCTAAAGAAGAAAAGGAAAGTTAGTCAGTGCACTCCTCCATCTGGAGTTCTAAAATTCAATGTCGATGGAGCAGCAAAGGGAAAACCAAGGTTGTCAGGCATTGGTGGCGTTTTAAGAAATCACGAAGGGAAAGTTATGTACATGTTTTCTAAGCATGTTGGGATTAAAGACTCTAATGAAGCAGAAGTTCTTAACATCTTGGAAGCTTTCCGTATTATTCATACTTTATAGCACTATTATCTTATTGTGGAGAGTGACTCAGCTAATGCCATATCTTGGGTAAAATCTTTGAAAGGGCCTTGGAAAATGCAATTCTAATTCAATGAAATTAGTTCTCTACTTTCTGATTTGCAGGTCTCTTTTCAACATGTTAGCAGATCCGCAAATGGAATCGCGGATTGTCTAGTTAAACAGGGGGTTGATTGGTCATGTAATCTTACCGCCTCTTTAGTGTAGTCAGGGACGGAGCTAGGATTTTCTTCTAGTGGGGGCAAAGCTGATCGACCAATAATGTTAGTGGGCCCACTTCTGAAAAATCTAAATCATTCGAGAAATGACCCATTCCCTTATTTTCTACATAAGATTCACTTATAGGAAAATTTTCTCTTACAAGTAGATTACATGTAAAGTTCAACTCTATGGGGCCTACTTGGGC
The DNA here is from genome assembly GCA_028538565.1 of Umbellularia californica. Classification (NCBI taxonomy): domain Eukaryota; kingdom Viridiplantae; phylum Streptophyta; class Magnoliopsida; order Laurales; family Lauraceae; genus Umbellularia; species Umbellularia californica. The sequence continues at coordinate 73,124,196 of JAPQWN010000006.1, read as the reverse complement.
CAACCTTTGATCAATTTAGCTCCTTTCACACTTATATCCCGAGCTTGATTTGACACAGTGCCAAGTTTTGATGCCCATCGATCCTTTACCCACTATTGGACTACATCTCATAAGAGAAGAGAGAAATTATTATTTAAATAGAATTAGACTTTAAGGTCGTTGAATCAAAATTTAGGATGATTTTAATGTTCCGCAGATGCCATCTACATAGCAAAGATAGTAAAAAGAGAAGGAAAAAAACATGATAAAAGAGTTCCACGACAATAGACTCATTTATAAACATCTAAATCATTGAAAAGCAGCCTCCTCACAGTGTATAGATCTCATTAGATTTCACACAAATGACCCAGCTTAAGATTGTTAACTTTTAAAAGATTAGTTCATAAAAATTTTATAAATAAATTCAATTTTTTCTTATAGATCAATTTTACTTGGGCCCAGATCATATTAAGCTATATTTTTTTCATAGAGAACTAGAGCATTTATTTTATGGGGTTTATACTTTTCCAAAGTATGCCCCACTCAAGAGCATTGGCCCTAGAGGGCCTACATTTCGAGCCTGTTTAACTTTATCAAGAGTTTCATTAAATGCTCTCTAAACATGGTTGGATGTGGAATGAGAATGACATTGCAGAGAGAGGGAGAGAGATAATACTATAAGATTTTATGTTTTAGGAATAGAAAAGGTCAATAATGCCCTTATTAAGACAAGAATACACTTGTTGGTCTCTAAAGTTCTCAAAGAGTAGAGAAAGTTAAAGAGGGGCAAAAGGCAAAAAATAAAAATGCCTAAATTTACTCCTATATTTTCTCATATATACCAAACATGAAAAGAAAATTTGAGTGGGGGTAATTACCTGCACCCGACCACCGCCCCACCCCCCCCCGGCGTCCTTGCAGGCATCATGCCTTGAAACCAGGTGATAATACCAGTTACAAATTAACATATGAAAGAAAATGGTATCTTATAAGTAATATTTTCATTTTTAGTTAAAGCAATGTAACAATAAATTTCTCCCTCATTGCATAGAAAGCAAGAGAAAATATTCAAAAAAAAAAAAAATTAAATAACATTTACAAAACTCAATGGCTAAGCTAAAACATTGAAATTAGAAAGTTGATTCAGGTAACTGATTTAAAATGTGCACACTAAATCTAAAGGAAATACCTTCTCAAAGAGACTGAGACACTCTCGGTTGTCTTCAAAATCAACTTTCATCCAATCAATCCTATCATGATCATATTCCTGCAGTGGATGTTCTAGTTGCAATTAAGTGAAAACACAACCGCTGAGATTGATCATATTAACAAACTATACAAACTATTTTTATTAGCATATGAACGTTTTCTAGAAGTATATTAACAAACTGTCTAAGCAGATAACCATGACATTCTTCATCATCATCATCAAAGCCTTGCCCCAACTATGTTGGCGTCTGCTACACAAAAGATAACCATGACATTCAAATGCCAAACTTGAATCACACATTCAAGCAACCATGACATTCACAGGCCAAAATTGACACAAATTTTTAGGAGCACCCAAACCATGAAATGGATGCCACATTTCTTATAATTTACAAATAGTAAATCATTGTAACCGAAATCAAAGGAAATTTAAAATACCCATTTTATCAAACCATATGACATTGTTAATCCTGATACGCAAATCTCAAAAAAGTTCAGTTCCATCACACACAAAAAGTAAAATGAAAAGGCAGCATCATGAAAGAACAATTATGGTGGTCCAGGATCCTCACCTCCTGTTCAAGTTTGAATAGATGCCGATTGCAATATTGTTGAAGTCTTTCATTCGCATAATTTATACAAAATTGTTCAAAACTATTCTTCTGCAGAAGAGAAAATTAGTTCATCTACTGATGAAAATGAGAAAAATAATCAAGAAGACATGATATTGTTGTATGAAAAAAATAATAATAATTAGAATTTATTGTAAAAGATAGGCCCAGCCCACCAAGGGCCCAGGCCCATTACAAGCCTGTCTCACGTAGGATATAATCAAATCTGTGTATAGCTGATTTCTCTCTTTGTGATTTCCTTGTATAGATTAAGATTGATTAGGATTGATTCTTTCATTCTTTCATTGTAATCTTAACATACTTAGTGCCTTGATTAAGGTAACTATTCTTTATAAAAACAGATCCATCGATGATCAAAAGATCATTGAGTTTCTCCCAGCACTGTTGTCTTCTTCCTCTCATCTCATCACAGAATCTCACATGGTATCAGAGCCTCTTCTTGATTATATTCAATTCTTGCATTGAAGTATCCTCTGATTGATCAATCTTGATCAATCCTTTCTGGCGAAAAACTTCTTCTTCACTGCCGATTGCTCTCTGATCAAAAGTGGCCCACCACTGATCAAACAGTGGTCCACCAACGGTTCACACAGTCTTGATCGACAGGCCTCAGGGATCTTTTTAAGGATTTTTCTGAATTTTTTCTTCACCATTAAAGGTTGGTTCCAAGCTTCTCTTCATCTGTCGATTTCAATATTCAAGTGTCAGATAGTTTTCATCCAAACCGTCCAGATTTGTGGATCTGTACCCATTGCTCATCAAACTTGGACTGGAGGAAGTACAATTGATCTTCTTCAAGACGCTCATCCTTGATCTGTGTTTAGATCATTCTGTGGGTCCCACACACAGATCTAGCCTCAGAAAGTGAGGTCGTCTGGCACTGTTCTGGGTCTTTTTTTGTGCACTGTTTTGTGTACTGTTTCAGAGGCTTTTCTGCACTGTTTTGGGGTTTAATCCACACAATTATCTCTAAATCTGATTCATTTTGCTACTGTGAATATTTATGATGAGTGCTCATTGTTGCTGATTCATACTGTTGGTGGAAATCTATACCGTTAGTGCACTAATAAGGACTGTTTACTGCTGAATTAGCCATTTATATCCAATCAATCTTGTTCTGCTTCTTGCATATTGATTGGTTCTTCAGATCTAAGGGCTGATCTCATCCCTTTACTGCTGATTTGGGTGCTCTGCTGTCTTTTCTCTACTTTTCTCTGCAATGGACAAGTATGATGTTATCCCAATTAAATTTAATGGGCAAAATTATATGTCCTGGTCCTTCCACTTACGGAACTTTGTCGAAGGACAGGGCCTTTTTGGTTATCTTGATGGATCGATAACCAAGCCTCAGATTACAAGTACTGTCGACTCAAAAGGCCTAGCCACTTGGTCCAAAGAGAATGCGAAAGTCGTCACTTGGATCCTTAACTCTATTGATCCTTCTCTTGCTGTGGCTCTTCAAGCCTACACCACAGCAGTTGATATGTGGGCTCATCTGAAGAAAGTCTACCATCAAACCAATAAAGCCCGAAAATTTCATCTAGATAGTGAAATTGCTAGATACAGTCAAGGAGATAAAACTGTGCAGGAATACTTTAATGGTTTTCTCACCTTGTGGACTGAAAGGGATTCCATGTTAATTCAAACGGTCTCTGCTGGATTTCTGTCTGAAGCTCTCAAGTTACAAGAAGAAACTCATATCAGCCAGTTTCTTATGAATTTACGTCCTGAATTTGAATCTGTCCGGTCTGCCCTCATGAATAGGGAGAATACTGCTAATCTTGATACTTGCTTTCAAGAAGTACTTCGCGAAGAACTTCGTCTCACTTCACAGCGTAATATTCTGGAAGCACCCGAAGTACCTAAAGCCTTTCTTGCGCCTCTTCCTGCTGACTCGGCTCTTTTGGCCACTCCAAAGCCAACTCAATGTTATGAATGCAAAGGCTTCGGACATATTGCTAAAAATTGTCGTAAGAAATTGGTTTGCAGATATTGCAAACGGACCGGTCATGTGATTGATGACTGTCGAAGCCTACAGCGACGGAATGAGACACAGCCTAAGAAGCCTCCCTCAAATATGCCAAGACAGAATGTTCCATCTGCATTTCAGGCTCAAGCCCCCATATCAGATACGGGCAGCACTTCTTCCGGGGCTATATCCATGACCCCTGCTCAGATTCAAGAATTGATTCAGAGCACAGTCACCTCTGCATATGCGTCTATGGGCTTCTCTGGTGGTCGGTATCAACCTCATTCTCATATAGCATCTCCTGCCTTTCATTCCTCTGCATCTCTTTCTTCTTCTATCACCTCTTCCACATGGTTTTTAGATTCAGGAGCCTCCAATCACATGACATCTGTAGAACATAGCTTTATAGATTCCCACCCTTATCTTGGAAAAGAGAAAATTACCACTGCTAATGGTGATCAACTACTCATTTCTGGAGTTGGTACCATTACTTTATCTAGTGTCACTGGCCAGTCCATCACCCTTTCCAATGTCTACTTTGTCCCAAAATTATCAGCCAATTTACTTTCTGTAGGACAACTTATTGATGATGGCTATCTTGTTCATTTTTCTTCCTCTGGTTGTGTCATACAGGGGCGACAAACTGGGAAGGTGATCGCGACGGGGAGTAAACATGGGCGCCTGTTTTTGCTGGACATTGGACATCATTCTTTTTTTGCTTCTTCTTCTAATAATTTCAAAAACTTGTGGACGGTTTGGCATAAACGTCTTGGTCATGTGAACAATGCCTATTTAATTTCTTTGTTTAAACTTGGTTGTTTGGACTCTACAATTGATAATAAAATGATGTCTTCTTTATCTCAATCAAAATGTGAAGCTTGTTGTTTAAGTAAGAGTCATATTTTGCCATTTTCTGTTCATAATTCTCGTGCATTAGAATCTTTTGACATCATTCACACTGATGTTTGGGGCATTGCTCCTACCTTGAGTAGGGCAGGATTTAAGTACTACGTGACATTTATTGATGATCATTCCCGTTATACTTGGATTTATTTCATGCGTTTCAAATCTGAGGTGTTTTCTATTTTTCAAAGATTTTATAACATGGTCCACACCCAATTTAAGAAAGATATCAAAATCCTTCGATCCGATTCTGGCGGAGAATACATGTCTCATGAATTCTCTGTTTTCCTCTCTGATAAAGGAATTCTTCATCAAAGATCTTGTCCACACACTCCGCAGCAGAATGGAATTGCGGAAAGAAAGAACCGCCATATTCTTGAAACTGTTCGCACCCTTTTACTTGCATCCCTAGTTCCTCCTGAATTTTGGTGTGATGCTGCACAGACTGCGGTATATCTGGTCAATCGTCTTCCTAGTACTGTTCTAGGTAAGACTACTCCTTACGGAGTTCTCTTTGAACATCCTCCTTCATACTCTCACTTACGTGTGTTTGGTTGTTTGTGTTTTGTTCATCTTCCACCGACTGAACGCACTAAGCTATCTCCACAGGCTGCCAAATGCATCTTTCTTGGCTACAGTTCTGAACACAAAGGGTTCTTGTGTTATGACCGGTTTGAAAAACGCATGCGAATCTCTCGAAACGTGATCTTCCTGGAACACATTCCTTTCTTTTCATTGCGTTTAGATCATCATCCTATTGCTGTGTCCTATTTGCCAACATTCCCGGAGTCTGCTTCTGTATCACCGGCTCTCAAGGTCTATGTCCGGCGTAACAAGGTTCCTTCTATGGTGCCTCCCTCTCCTGATCCTCTCCCAGTGCCGCCTACTGCTCCTATAGGTAATCATGCTTCTTCTGCTAATATCCTTTCTCTGCGACGATCTAATCGTCTTTCAATTGCCCCTAACCGTTATGGCTTTTCTGCTCTCTTTTCATCCTTAGATAGTGCTCCTATACCCACCTCATATTCACAGGCCTCGAAGATTGCTTGCTGGCAGGATGCTATGAATGAAGAATTGCTCGCTCTCGAAGCAAATCAGACATGGGACTTGGTACCGACTCCTGAAGGAGCCTCTGTGATTGGCAGTAAATGGATCTTCTCCATCAAAGTCCACTCCGATGGGAGTCTTGATCGCTACAAAGCTCGATTGGTTGCACAGGGTTATAAACAGGAGTATGGAATCGACTATGAGGAGACATTTGCACCAGTGGCTAAAATGACCACCGTTCGTACTCTCCTCTGTGTCGCTGCAGCCCGCAACTGGCCTCTGTGGCAAATGGATGTCAAAAATGCTTTTCTTCATGGGGATTTACAAGAGACTGTCTACTTAAAGCCTCCTCCAGGATATGCTTGTCCTCCTAAGCATGTTTGTAAGTTGCGGAAATCTTTGTATGGGCTTAAGCAAGCTCCCAGGGCTTGGTTCGATAAGTTTCGGGCAGCCATTCTTCAAGCAGGATTTCGTCAGAGTCATTCGGATAGCTCACTATTTCTTCGATGGAAATCGAAGGGCTACACTTTCCTGTTAGTCTATGTTGATGATATGATTATCAGTGGCAATGATAGTGCTAGCATTACGGAACTCAAACTTCATCTCACCCGCCACTTCAGAATGAAGGATCTTGGTCCTCTCACCTACTTTTTGGGGCTGGAGTTCTTGCGTAGCAAATCTGGCATTCGGGTTCATCAGCGGAAATATGCGACAGATTTAATCACTTCGGCAAGACTCGATGATGCTCACACTTTTGATACACCTATGGAGTTGAACAGCAAGATCAGTGCGGATGATGGCCCTCCCCTGGATGACCCCTCTGTTTTCCGGCGGATCGTTGGTAGTTTGCTCTACTTAACTATGACTCGGCCGGATATCTCTCATGCTGTTCATACGGTTAGCCAGTTTGTGAGCAATCCTCACAAACCTCACCTTGCTGCTGCCTTGCGCATACTCCGCTATGTCAAAGGCACCCTTAATCATGGTCTCTTTTACTCTTCGAGCGCTTCTCTGCATTTATCAGCTTATGCGGATGCTGATTGGGCCGGTTGCCCAGATTCTAGGCGATCTACCACTGGCTGGTGTATGTTTCTTGGGGACTCTTTGATCTCGTGGAAATGCAAGAAGCAAACCACTGTTTCCAAATCTTCTGCTGAGGCTGAATATCGGGCGATGTCGTCTGCTAGCGCTGAGATCATCTGGCTACGCCGTCTTCTCTGTGAATTTGGTGTCCGTATTGGTGGTTCTACCCCTCTTCATGGAGATAACACAAGTGCTACCAGAATTGCTAACAATCCGGTCTTTCATGAACGAACGAAGCATATTGAGATCGATTGTCACTTCATTCGTCAGCATGTTGTTACTGAGAAGATCACTCTGCCTCATGTCTCTACTCTTAACCAATTAGCAGATATCTTCACAAAAGCTCTCCCCAAAACGCGTCATCATGATCTCACTAGCAAATTGATGTTTTCTGCCTTACCACATCAATTTGAGGGGGAGTGTAAAAGATAGGCCCAGCCCACCAAGGGCCCAGGCCCATTACAAGCCTGTCTCACGTAGGATATAATCAAATCTGTGTATAGCTGATTTCTCTCTTTGTGATTTCCTTGTATAGATTAAGATTGATTAGGATTGATTCTTTCATTCTTTCATTGTAATCTTAACATACTTAGTGCCTTGATTAAGGTAACTATTCTTTATAAAAACAGATCCATCGATGATCAAAAGATCATTGAGTTTCTCCCAGCACTGTTGTCTTCTTCCTCTCATCTCATCACAGAATCTCACATTACATGAAAAAGAAATCCTCATCAGTATATCAGCAGAAAATACATACATCAAATGATTCAAATCCATAGATATCAAGAATACTTATGGATCTTCCAGTCTTTCGTTTGCCTAGTTCAAGCGACTTGTTGATTTGTTCTACAAGCCAGTTAAACAAGCTAGCATAGATGTACTTTGCCAATGCATCTCTAGTGTCAATTGCCTGGGAAAAAAGCATGGATAAATATTAAGTGCCCTCTTGCAAATATTAGAGAGAGGAAGGAATGTTCAGTGTGTGATTCTCTTACCTGTGGTAATGTTAGCTTTTGGACAATATTGTCATTGCCTGCTTGGATACTCCGAGTAGATAAAGCCAAAATCAAGTCCTGAACATTGCAACCCATCAAGTTTGCAGCAGTAGTTACACCTACAGGCAGATTAAGCACGACGTGATCACAGCATGTGTTCAATTTGTGCTGGGCAAAAACTCCATATACATGTGAGATCAATGAGCAATGATGGGCCAATTTAATAGTATAAATGAGATCACACATTTTTGTACTTGATACACCAATTATAGTAATCTTTTACCAAAGACAATTTTCAACGTTTTGCACCATGAATTTCATAGAACTTCCTTTCAAACCTTCATAATCTACCATTGGATATGTTCTCCCCATGAACTTCCCAAATAATGCAAATTCAGTGAAAATCTGAAAAGCATATAACAACTAATGCAGAACCCAAATAAAACTCAAATGCCAGGACGAAATTAAGAATACTAAAGTATATTGAAGAAATGGATGAAACATGGGAGCACCATTTACCCCAGAGGACATTCATGTCTAGAAAAATACATTCATAGTGAAAAATGAATGGTTATGTAGGTTGAAAAATCATACTGAAATTGAGTGAAACACCAAAGGTGCCCAGTTAGCGATGGGTTCACCATAATGACTATGTTGCATAATTTTGCAGCAACAGGAAAAGAAAGGGGTAGAAATTGCAATCATGAGTAAGGCTTTGAAAATGTGAAGACCTATAGAGACTACGGTCTAAAGACGCCCGAGACAGTGTCAAGACAATACCCATGAAAAATAATGTTTGGAAATCAGAAGTCATCAGGTAAATAAAGTCCATGTATATCTGGAAATACTTAAATTCCAGATGAAGAAACTTTTTGTTTGATTAAGGTCATGTTTGGCAACTAAATCTTTAGGGAAAAGATTTTCGATTTCCCTAAAGTTGTGGTAAATCCATGTTTGGCAACGAATGAAAACCTTCATTTGTTAGGATTTTCAGATCCGACCACCCCCCATAAGATTTGAAAATCCTTACTTAAGTGGATTTGCACGTCGAACTCCATCGATACACACTAATATCAATGTGAAATCCTCAACTATACAAATCCCCAGCGATGAATCTTTGTTCCAATGGTAGTGAAGAATCATCAGATTTATGGATTCCTCACCTAGTACCAAACATGCTCTAACTGTTCGAAAGCTCTCTACAACCCTGGAAATCTGATCTATGATGAGGAGAGAGGAATTGGAGGTTTTGGGGGAATGGGAAATATCTTCTAAATGACTATCCTTAAAAATGCATAATTTCATCATCATTTTAGAGTAATTAAGGACTTAATCGTCAAATCATGCACTATTTTAGTAAAAAAATCATGATTTTATGTTTGTGGGCATCAAAGTTTGAATTTGAGTCAAAATTCATTGAAAAATCGCATTTTCACATAAAATCATGAATTTCTCTATTTCTTGGCATTGAAAGTCACAAATTTCTCATAACTTTTTATTCACACATAAAATGATGAACTTTCTTTGCACCATTGAATCAATTAAAGAAAATTAGATAAAATGGGGACATTTTATGCATCTATTTAGTGTGAATTGGGCCCGCAGCTTGCATCATTCCTTTCCTATATGAATAGATTATTCTTTGATCTTTGATTTTATTTTTGTAGGGAAATTCAAAAATTGGGGCATGCGGAAGAGAATTGATGAAGCACATGCACCAGGGGACCCATCTACTTTTGGCATGAATTCCAAGTTAGGGGCGGCCATAGTAGGGTCAACTCTCATGTTCAAAAATTCAGATTTAGTCTCTTGAAGATAATTACCAGATTTGTGGGCCATATGATGAGGTGTTATCTTTAGATTGGTGGGGACTACTTGTCAGTGAAATAGAATGGAAGAAATAGTGAGAGAGAATGCTCAATCTGTCGTCCCTTTGATGGTCAACTGTTCTCTATATATATAAGGGCTCAATTCCCTAATTACAATCAATTAAGAATCTTAGATCCTAAACTTTAGCAACAAACTAAGTAAAGTACAATACAATAAAAGGGTACAATAAATGGGCCTAAATGGATGGGCCTGCTGAGATTGGGCTTGGATTGACACCCCCCCTCAAATTGATGCTGGGAAGTCATAAAGCAGCAATTTGGAGACAAGAAATTGATGTCGAGACCGAGGAAGTCCCTTTGTGAAGATATCTGCAAATTGCACCTCTGTAGGGACATGAGGAAGACTAATGACATCACGCTTATATTCATCTCGAATAAAATGGCAGTCAACTTCGATATGTTTAGTGCGTTCATGGAAGACGGGATTTTCAGTGATTCGGATAGCCCCAGTATTATCGGCATGCAATGGAGTAGGAGAGGTTTGAGCGAACCCGAGTTCCGAAAGAAGTCCCCGTAGCCATAAGATCTCAGAACAAGCAGAAGACATTGCCCTATATTCAGCTTCCGTGGAAGATCGGGACACCCGTTCTTATTTCTTGTATTTCCAAGAAACGAGAGAAGTGCCAAGGTACATGCACCAACCAGTAGTAGAACGGCGTGTGTCTTGACAGCCGGCCCAGTCAGCATCCGCATAAGCCGTCAGATGAAGAGGATTATCCTTTGGATAATATAAACCACAAGGGACAGTTTTTAGCAGATAGCGGATAATGCGCTTCACAGCTGTCAAATGAAGGTGTCGAGGAGCTGTCATGAACTGGCTCACAAGATGAACAGCATAGGATATGTCAGGTCTAGTGATGGTGAGATAGACAAGACTTCCCACCAGACGTTGGTAGGTATGAGGATCAGGAAGAAGATCGCCATCATCTTTACTCAACTTGAGATTTACCTCTACAGGCATATCAACAGGTGAAGAATCATGGAGGTCAGCCAACTCGATAAGATCTGATGTGTATTTGTGTTGATTAACAAATAGACCTTTGGGAGATTGATACACCTCTAAGCCCAAGAAATAATGCAATGGGCCCAAATCCTTCATACGGAAGGAATCCCTGAGAGAAGCTTGGAGAGATTTGATCATACTATCATCCGTGCCAGTGATAATAATATCGTCAACATATACGAGAAGCACAGTAACACCAGTAGATGTGTGGCATAAAAAGAGAGACGGATCAGAAGGACTCTGGGTAAAGCCACTCTCGCATAAGTGATCCTTGAAGGTTTCGAACCAAGCCCGAGGAGCTTGCTTTAGACCATAAAGCGATTTGCGCAGGCGACAGACAGACCTCTTTGAGGGAGAGGAGACGCCTTGTGGTATCCGCATATATACTTCTTCTTACAGATCCCCATGGAGAAATGCATTTTTTACATCCATTTGGTATAAAGGCCAGGATTTAGAGGCAGCAATGGCGAAAAGTAACCGAACAGATGTCATTTTTGCCACAGGTGCGAACGTTTCCTCATAGTCAATGCCATACTCCTGTCTGTTTCCGAGTGGCACAAGTCGAGCTTTGTGTCTATCCAATGACCCATCAGATTTAAGCTTGATCGAGTAGATCCATTTGCAATCGATGGGTTTAACTACTGAAGGACACTCCACAATATCCCAAGTGTGATTCTGATCCAATGCATCCAATTCCTCCTTCATGGCCTGGTTCCAGAACTCTTGTTGGACAGCCTGCAAATAAGAACTTGGGATAGAGATAGAAGATAGAGTGGTCATCAAAGAAGTATGGGTAAATCCATACCGATCAGGCGGTCTAGAATTTCTGGAGGAGCGACTTAAGGTAGGAGTAGCTGTGGAACCATTTGTCGGTGGAGGATCAGGGGGAGGGCCATCTGCAGTGGGAGGTTTCTCCCGACGGTGGTATACCAAAGCAGGATTAAACCTAGTAACAGAGAGTTGATCCGAAAAACCTGGTAAGAGAGCTGGTGAAGAAGGATGAGGACAGTCCATGTGAGTTTGGAAGAAATATTGATTTTCAAAGAAAATAACATTTCGAGAAACCCTGATACGACGACCAATGGGATCATAACAAACAAAACCTTTTTGATTAGTGGAATAACCCAAAAAAGCACACCTGCGAGATTGTGCTGTTAGTTTCGTTCTTTCTGTGGGAGGTAGATGAACAAAGCAAACACAGCCAAAGGTACGTAGGTGATCAAACACAGGATGATGACCAAACAATTTAAAATAAGGCGTTAAATGAGCAATGGTAGGTGATGGAAGACGGTTTATGAGATAGACAGCCGTGGTGAGAGCTTCAGTCCAAAAACGAGGGGGAACGGATGCTTCAATCAGGAGAGTTCTATTGACATCAAGAAGATGTTTGTTTTTCCGTTCCTCGACTCCATTTTGTTGTGGAGTATACGGATAGGTACGTTGAGAAATGATTCATTTATTGTTTAAAAAGGATTGAAAATCCTTGGAAACATACTCCCCCCCTGAGTCTGAGCGCAAAGTTTTAATGCATTTAGAGAATTGGTTTTCAACATATTGAACAAAAAATTTAAATGCATTAAGAACATCAGACTTCGAATGTAATAAATAAATCCAAGTAAATCGACTGTAGTCATCAATGAATGTTACAAAGTACTTGAAATAACTATGGGAAAGGGTCGGAGCAATGCCCCAAACATCACTGTGAATTAAGTCAAAACATGTAGTGCTCCGTGTGTTAGAGTGTGGAAAAGGTAAAGTTTTACTCTTTCCTAATTTACAAGCATCACATTCAAAAGAAGCAGAATCAACAGGTTTATTTATTAATCCAGATTGAAATAAAGTAGACATTGTAGAAGCATTCGGATGACCAAGTCTATTATGCCACAACTGAGAATTATTCTTAATGAAAAAACAAAATAACTGATGTAAGGAGTTATTCGGAATAAATGAAGACACTGGTAATGAAAAAAGTCTTCCACGCTTAGGCCCCCTCGCGATCACTTCCCCCGGCTCCTGGTCCTGCACAACACAACCAGTAGAAGAAAAAGAGACATTGTAATTATTTTCAACAAGTTGACCCACAGAAACCAAATTGGTAGCAAGATGAGGAGAAACTAAAACATTGGTTAAGGGTAAGGGGCCAGGGGTATCACCAACAGAGGTGATGGGAAGATGATCTCCATTGGCAGCTTGAACAGTAAGAGGACCAGTGTAAGGAACGACATTTTGTAATGTTATGGGTGAAGAGGTCATATGGTTACTTGCACCAGAATCTAAGTACCATGTATTAGAAAGAGATGACTGAGTACCTGCGATGTTCATGGATGCTAAGGCATTGATAATCATTTGGTTTACCATCTCAGGGGTGAAAGGAGCTGGGGATGCCGATTGTGGGGAGGAACCAGGTTGTGAGGAAGACTCAGACGGCATAGAACCACTGAAGTCAGAGGATGCATATCGTGGAGTGGTAACGGTGTAAGCACTAGGAGCTGACGGCACTGTGTAAGGACCAGAGGCAGACGGCACATAGTTGCGGGAAGTAGAATTGCGACCCTTCTTCCGGCATTCATCAATAACATGACCAGTGGCCTTACAATATCTGCAGATCTTTGCCTTGCATTGATTTGCATAGTGACCATATTTCTTGTAGTTATGGCACTGAACTTTACTGATATCCCGATGAGATGGTCTGGTGGTAGCAACATAGGCAAGCGGAGCCTCAGTAGATCCCTGTTGTTCCAGAGTCATTTTAGTGACCAAACGTTGTTTTTCCTGCAAAAGCTCCTGAAGACAGTCATCCAAGCTGAGAAGAGAAGCCCTGCTCATTAGGTTAGATCTAACTGTCTCAAACTCCTGACGAAGTTTCATGAGAAACTGATCCCGACTACTTTGCTGTAAGGGAAGTAGTTCAGGTAGGAGTGCTTCAGACACCGTAGCAAACTTAATCTCATCATATTCTGACCACAGTCTACGAAAGTCATTGTAATACTCCTGAATAGACTGGGTGGCTTGATGAAATTGAGAGATGTCAAGTTCCAATTGAAATTGATGAGCAGCATTGCCTTGTTGATAGATCTTTTTAAGATAGTCCCACATTTCCCGGGCAGTTTTGCAAGGTCTCAAGTTGAGGATAAAATGTGGGTCAACCGAGCCCAGCAACCAGGTTTTGATTTTAGCATCCTTAGTTTTCCAAACTAAAATCTTCTTATCATCTTCCACCGGTTTGGGTTCAGATCCATCAATATATGCCCAGAGTTCCTTTCCTTCTAAGTAAATTTGAAATTGGAAGGCCCATGAGGTATAATTTGTTCCATCAAATCGAACCAGGGCAATTAGTTCAGATTTATCCATGAGGAGCAGACGAGAAGAATTCCACACCAGAGTAATAAGAGCAACGAAAGAAGACCAGTAACTAGCTGTAAGTAGAACCAATAGCAGTACCAATACCCAGAACAAGCAAGCAACAGCAATAAGGATGATGAACAAGAGTAACCAGCAATAACTAGAGCAACAGTAGTAATTTGATGTACTAGCAGAATGATGAACAAGCAATCAATAGAACAAATCTTGACTAGAACTGTCCCCAGAACAGTCATTAGTGACAGAGGGGAGCTCTGATGGTGGCCACTGTGGAAAACAGAGATGCAAATAACCAGAGCATGCCAAACGATGTCACAAATATGAAGAATCTACACAAATATGGACAAGGCAGTCGAAACAGTGCACAGAATTGCACCAAAAAAGGACTGACGACCCTCTCGTCAATGTGATTTCATGCACGTGGGCCCCACCAGATCATCAGAGGACAGATCAGAGGGCGGGGACGAAGGCACAGAATATTTCCGCAAGTGTAGGAAGAAGTTTCAGCCAAAAACAATCAAGATCGTTGATTTTGGACGGTTGAGATGAAATCAGAGTGAGAAATTTGAATTTCCACAAATTGTGATAGAAGACCTACCTCGGATGGGGGAAAATTTTCAGAAAAATCACCACAAATACTAGCAATAGTAGTCGACCAACATGGGCTGGTTCTGCAGAGTCGTTGAAGAAGATCTCAGGTGGGCCACACCTGATCTGGGATGATCGGGGATGATCAGAGGGATTCCATACGTGGAATAAGGCTTGGGGGATCTACAGATCCTTGTAACTTGGAAACTACAGCACTAGGGCGTGTCCAGAAGGCTCTGATACCATGTCAGTGAAATAGAATGGAAGAAATAGTGAGAGAGAATGCTCAATCTGTCGTCCCTTTGATGGTCGACTGTTCTCTATATATATATATATATATATATAAGGGCTCAATTCCCTAAATACAATCAATTAAGAATCTTATATCCTAAACTTTAGCAACAAACTAAGTAAAGTACAATACAATAAAAGGGTACAGTAAATGGGCCTAAATGGATGGGCCTGCTGAGATTGGGCTTGGATTGACACTACTATGGATAAAATCCAATGGAGATTAATGAGGTGTCCTATCTACTTTCCAACAAATAGTGCTTACATGTCAAGATGGATGGCCAAGATTCAAAACAAAACAAGAAAGAAGAGAAAAAAAAGTGCAAAAGATCATGGACGTCCAATGCATGGGACATTCCATGTTGTCTATACCCAAGTGGGGCCCATCTTGTGTTACAAGTGCAAATAAAAATCTGAATTTCAGATTTGGTTAAAGATTTTTTGAAACTCAAAAGTTTGAATTTCAAAGCAAGGGATATTGGACGTTCAAGCATGAGATAGTTCAAGATTGCATTCGTCCAAGTATGGCCCACTCCTATGTCATGTTTGGAATGAAATTAAATTCAGATTTGAAGAGATTTTTAAGAGAAAAAGTGGGCCATGCTAAGAGATTTTTCCAGCCATGAAGAGTTCTAAAAAATGGAAGATCTTGCTAAGCAATCCAAGTTGGAAACTAATTCAGAGAGTCCAAGATTCTAGCACTAAGTTGTTGAAGTTAACTTCAAAAAGATAGGCTTCAAGATTTGAAGTTTGCAACCCAAGATTTATCCAAAGAAGCATCAAACGTCCGAGCCTCTCCATTTTCAAGTATTGCACATCCACGATGGGGACCACATGCATCCCAAGATTTGTTTCAAATCTGAAAAATCAGATTTGAATTATTTCTTAGCCAAAGTGAGTGGGACCCTTTTCAAGAGAAACAAGCTACAAGGAGAGTTTAAATTAAGGACTTTGGGTGGAAAGCCAATCAACAATGGGACTCCAAGATTGTCCAATCACAACCCTCCAAATCCTATCCCAACTTGGACCCCACATCACAACCCTTCCATACCCAAAAACCTTGCAACCCAAACTATCAAAAAGATATAAAAAGACCCATAAAGGGGCTGCACGTCCATGCACTCCTCTCCCCCCATTCTCCATTGCACGGCCACAACAAATCCCCCCTTTTCCATTATTTTTTCTTCACCTCTCCTTCTACCATCACTACTCACCCAAGGCCTTCCCAGGCTACCACCACTTGGGATTACTACGCCACCGTTGTCGCTACCATCGCTTCACCATCAATTCAGCCTCTCGTCATCTTCCCTTGCTTGGATTCAGATCGCGAAACGAGAGCCGGTTGGATCGCCGTACGAGACAACGAGTCCCTCTCCTCCGTATAGTGTTCCATGTGTCTAGAGTAAGGTTGGATACAATTTATTTTGGTTCAAATAATCTTGTAATCTTTATTTGCTTGTAATGGTTCTTTCATTAATAAATCAAGTATGTGGGGTCTTGGTCTTCACCAATGGGTCAACATTGAATTTTTGTGCGTGGTGACAGTGCCACTTGGTACTGTGGTCTTGATTATTCTTGATGGCATCTAGCAAAGTAACTGTTGCAAGATTTTAGAACTAAAATCCATTTTTCATTCTCTGATTTTTTTATTTATTTTCATTTTCATTTTTATGCATATTAACAATTATTGCAATTGGTTGGACTCATAAATCTTATGGTGGATGCTCTAATTAGAATAGGTTTCTAGATTAGGATTTTTCTTTTTATTTGGTTGTAATTAATTTTTCAGACTTGTAATTTTTTTTTTAATTAAAGTAGGACATTTGATTTGTATATTTTTTTAGGGCTAGAACTAGTTTTTCAAAAGGACACATTCAATGTGATAAATTGCTCTCTGTGGATTGACCTGGTTTCACCGGTTATTACTGCACTCGCAAACTTGCGCTTGGGGCTACGATCACTAAACCATATAAATTTCAGAATCACAGGGGTTATCAAAATGCTAGACATTCCAAGGAAATCTCCAATTTCATGGATCTCGAGAATTTGAGGAATCTCCTAGCATCCAACCACGCCCAGAAAGTAACACTTAAGGAGTCATTAATGTCAAAGCCAGCAAGGAAAGAAGATAGAAAATGCTTTGTGAATTCGATGATCCCAGTTGAGGGTCACGATGCTTCATTATATAGATATATTGTTGCCATATAAGATACAGTGATTGTAGCAATTATAGTCATTCTAATCTAATCACAATCTAATCATATCTCCTAATAAGGCAATGAATAAAATTACATAGCTGTACACATGTGGCTTGTTTTGACCCACAAGTTGGGCTTTAGTTGTCATGGGCTGTGACCCACTGACCCAGATCCAATAACCATTTAACACCCCCCCTCAAATTGATGCGGGTGAATCAACCAGCATCAATTTGCCAACTAAGAATTAGTGCCGTGGCCGAGGAAGTCCCTTAGTAAATATATCTGCAATTTGAAGCCTGGTAAGAACATGAGGGATCCCTTTAGTAGCAGAAGTAGTATGATGAACGATCCCTCCCGGACCATGAGAGACACCAGGGGTGTGACTTGCAGTGGCAGCATATGCGACATCAAGAGAGTTTCCTAAGGATTGTTGCTTCAGAACATGCTGAGCAAGCTGACTTTATTCCTCTCGCAAAAGTTCATTAAGACACTCATTCAGGGATGGAGATGGAACCCTGCTCATCAGATTGGAACGAATGATCTCATATTCAGATCTCAATTTCATGAGGAACTGGTCTCTGTGAGAAATTGCCTGCAAGTTTTAAATCTCAGAAAGAGCTGCCTCAGATACATTGAGGTATTTGATTTCATCATATTCTACCCATAAATTGAGAAAACCCGTATAATAGTCCTGGATGGAAGAAGTGCCTTGGGAATACTGAGCAATCTCCAGCTCAAGTTGGTATTGACGGGCAGAGTTCCCTAGGTGATACACTTGTTTCAGATATTCCCACATCTCCTTGGAGGTCTTGTAAGGTTTGAGGTTCAGGATATATTGTGGTTCAACAGAACCAAGAATCCAGGTTTTTATCTTGGCATCCTTTGTATTCCTAGAGAGTATTCTTTTTCTCATCTTTCTTAGGGCGTACATCCAATCCTGAAACAAGTCCCCACATTTCCTTTCCTTCAAGATAGACTTGAAATTGATAGGACCATGAAGTACAATTTTTTCCATTAAATTTGATCAATGCAATTTCATGCTTTTCCATTTCAGTAATCAGGAAACTGTTCAAGAAAATCCAACTGCTCTCGGATCAATTGATAAAGAATGCTGACAAGCTGTGAGAGGACTTCTAGCTTTTGTAACTGATCAATCAGAGAAGACAGCACTTGAAAAAATACACTTTTTCCAAAAAAAATGGACCCAGGCGAGCATGATTTTGGAGATAGAATGGAGTGCAGCGGATAACAGGTGCGATTTATGATCAATCAGAGATCATAGAGTGATGATGAATAAAAATTCGCATCAAACAAGCCAGATTGCTCACCAAAAATAGCTAAATCCAAAAACTTGGATGGCTGAGATGAAAAGATACTGCAGAAACTTAAATTTCTCTAGAAGGGGTAGAAATCCTACCTCTGTGATGCTAAAATTCCTCAAAAAAATGTCCACAAATACCAGAAGAAGTAGGCGACCAGAGTGGTTGCAATCTCCAGATACAGCAGTGTGGATCTGGGGTGGGCCGCGTATGATCAGACCTTGATACGACTAGTGGATGAAGATTTCTTGAGTAGAGAAGATACTAGACGACTTCCACTGCTTGGAAGATAGAGTAGATCACTCAAGAACACTCTGTATAGAGTTGTGTTGCTTAGGGCTCTGATACCATGTCAAAGCCAACAAGGGAAGAAGATAGAAAATGCTTTGTGAATTCGATGATCCCAATTGAGGGTCACGATGCTTCATTATATAGATATATTGTTGCCATATAAGATACAGTGATTGTAGCAATTACAGTCATTCTAATCTAAACACAATCAAATCATATCTTCTAATAAGGCAATGAATAAAATTACATAGCTGTACACATGTGGCTTGTTTTGACGCACAAGTTGGGCTTTAGTTGTCATGGGCCGTGACCCACTGACCCAGATCCAGTAACCCATTTAACAATTAATATATTTTCCTCAACATTTGCTAGTGAAACATATATGAAGCAGCTATGGCATCATACTGGAGCGTGGAAATATTTTCTAGAATACCTGTTCAGTTCCCAATCAACAAAACCCGCACCCACGTTTATGAATTAAAAGTTAATAACAAAACCTTTCAACTTTTTAAACAGAAAATTCTAAAACCAGAAAACAATAACGTCATATCAAAAGCACCTCAACTTCTCAAACTGCTGACAACCCTCCATTTTACAGAATGTGCAAACAAAAATATCTTAACACCATAGTACAGTTAACTTCAACTAACCAATCAGAACAGATCAGTTTGATGCTTTGGACAAATTAGGCAGTCTCATACAAGATGCTTTAGTTCAGAAGGTATAAACAGCACACTAGTATGTGATACCGACTACCGACTACAGGAACCACAACCAAAACAAATTTTTCTTCTGAAAGTTCGGAATCTTGGCTTCTGCATAATCTATAATCAGAGGAGAGGCAAATTATAGACTAGAAAAAATTACCAATCAATCCTAAAATAAATTTAAAAATAAAAGAATTAACAAAAAAAAATTCTAACAATAAAGCCTATCAGTTGCTGAGGAAGGATTTTAGTAGACATTTGTCAACATAATCCTCAACAGATTGCAACTGAGACTTATAAGAAAGTGTTAGCTAATAAGCAAATTAACAATAAAGCCAGCTCCAAATGTAAAGTTACAAAACCTTCTAAACATAGTATTTGGATGGAGAAAAAGATTTGATACATGACCAAATATATATATACCTTCATCTGCCACAACTTCCACGTGATTTTCATTGTCTATCACTGAAAAGGAAATGTTACCCAGCCATAACACTGCAGAGAGCATTGCAAAGGCATTTTCTTGATTTTCTTTTGAAATTTGAAGAATATCTAAGGCCTTCTGATCAAATTCAAAAGACAGCAAATAAATGCTGCATTCAACAACTTGTATCACAGAGAATTGGAAGAAGTGCTTTTAACAATTTAATGTGTATGCAAGTGTAGTAGCAGCTTATTTTTCAAGTTACCATTAGAACAAGAAACCTTCCAGCATCATCAACATTATCAATTGTCAAGCAATCACTCAGTTTCAAATACTTGTATTCATTGGCTGCTTTCAGGTTCAACCTTTCTGCAAAGTATTAAAATATTTAAATGGTGCAAAAATGACAAAACACAGTTGAGAAGTTACAATGGTGAAAGCATATTGAAGTACATCTAAATCTAAACAAAGTTAGATATTGAAGTAAAAGAAAAACATTTTATCTAAATGATGAATGAAATTTATTGCAAGCAAAAACAACAAAGAAATAAAAATACAAAAGAGCAACCTTACTAAGAAAACTGCCTAAGCAATCCCTAACACAAAAGTAATTCCCTCACCTCCAATGTATTAAGGAACGTATCCCCCATGAGGGTCGCACTCTCCTTTGAGTTTTATGTGGGGAAAAGATATAACATGTATGAGGTAAGGTTAACATTATTGCATGAGGTTTTCTCGAAATCAAGTTGTTCTAGCTTTATCATGTAGAAACCTGTAGATCTATCTCAACTCTAGTATGTAGAATTGAATAGATAGATCCCAGTTGTAGCAATCCTAATAATGGAAACATGTAGGGCCATTCAGGCATGAACTTACTCAAAGTCATTATGGCTGAAACTCTACCAATAATATCTCCTCCAGCGAATGCTTTATTAGCCTGCTAGTGATCAGATGGTTGCTGTTGATCCAGATCTTTTTCTTTCTTTCTTTCGATCAGTAGATCCTGATCTTCCTTAATCCCGCTTTCCAACAACATTCTGACATCCAGGACCCGCATTGGACTGTACGAGAGATCATGTGCAGCCAATCTTCGTATCAACAGTTTTGGCACGTCCTGCTGCTATTTTAAGCAATGATCTTCAGCTTCTGCATACAGAATCAGAAGACCCACAGATTGCTGCCACTGCTCAGCACCAGTAGCTCATCTCGATGCAATCCCTATCTTGCAGCATATCCAAACTTTTTTTTCCAGCATGACTCAGCTCATCAGTTGGTCTCAGTTGTGTTTCCATATTGCCCCTTTGTTGACAGTATTAGCCTGCTCCCTTAGGTCCTTTATCCTGCATGTCAATTCTCATATGATCTGTCCAGCATTCAAAGGCCCACCATCACTATGAATCATCTAATCTATTGCAGCTTTCTTTTAGATATGCCGTGGCAATATCAATCCTCCACCTGCTGCTTATAAGCCCGCCTTGCTGCAGCCCTGCTCTGTAATCATCTGCCCTTCTCTTAGCCCTTGGTCTCCCATTAGCACTTGAATCCTGGCCCTGTAGTCATCTGATTTTCTCTCTGCAGCAGACAATCTCACTCCGACTCCGAGAATACCATTGACCTTTTCAGTACCTTAACGCATCTCTTTCCTTACATTTTCTTCTACCAGATCACCACCACTTTAATTGGTTCCAGTGTTAATCCACATTACATATTTAATCTCCTATTCAAAAACATGCAAGACGCTTTTACAGAAACTCATTATTAAGTTTCTTTCTCTTCCTTTTATTCATGGAAAAATCAAAATATGATTCAGTTTTTTGATCCACCATTCCCAATCATTTCATCTCTATTTTTTTCATAATACGCATCTCATCCCAATTAAAGTTAATCATACGAAGTACCAACTATTTCATCTGGAAAAACCTTTTCAGTCCAGTGCCACAGAAGGCAAAGTTTATTGGGCTTTGTGGATGGTTCAATATCCAATTGCTTCATCTTCCATCACAAAGATGGCAACGTCGGCCCCCAATCCCGAGCACACCACATGGATCCAGACAGACCAACCCCTTAATAGGTTGGGTTATTGAATAAATTCTACCTTCCTTGAACAACTATGTCCTAATGTAATTGCCCTTCCCACAACATAAAATGAGAGGCAAACTTTAGAGTTTTAGAGGGCCTTTTTCTCCTCACTTCAAAGCTTGGGTAATGCAACAATGCTTCCAGCTTCGGACCACCAAGAAAAATATTCTCTCTGACTTTATCCAGAAAGTCAACCATTGTTGATTGTCTAGCTTTCAACGGATTAAAAGGTTTCTTGTGATGATCTTGTACTATGTGTTGTACAGTCACAGGTCTTCCTACAAGGGCCTTTAATGATTATCGCTATTTGCTTAGGCACGGTTCTTTTGATGAGCACAACAGGCTTCTTCACTAAGACTCTCTACTTTATTAGTTAGAGGACACTCCAAATATGTCCTCATCTCCAATAACAATATGGCAGTCACGGTAATCAGTCTCGATGCAATAACAATGGTGGTCGGGCAATCATGGTTGTGACTTGTACCACAGTCCCAATCTTAACACAACTCCAATTGAGTAAATAATAAATCCCAAGCTGGTAGTTTAGGTGCTCCTCCCACTCGAACTCCCCAACTGTGCCGGGCATGCGCCTACATGATCATCTAGCTTGTTTGGGTTGGTTGAGGGCTTGGCTAGGGAAAGTGGCCTATTGGCTGTGCTAATGGACCTGCTAGGCCCAGCACACCAGGAAGGCCGAAGGCCCCTCCTTGGGCTGTTCTTCAACGAACGTTTGGGGTTGGGCCCCTTAGTCCTATCCATTTTCATTGGGCCAAAACGGCCCATCCTGCTTCCACCACTACATCCAAGTGGGCCGCATTAGTCATGTTGATGAGGAATTTGTTGGATAATTTGGGTATTCAATTCATATCAAGCAATCAAGCATCCTATGAGGCCATTAGGGGATCATAAGTAATCATGACACTTTGCATATCACGGAGAATCCTATTCATGTTTATTAATGATACAATGAGATTCAAGGAGAGAGTAACATAGAAATGGTTATTAGTCAAAATTTTCAAAAGGACTAGCTCGGATTAATGCCAGTCAAAACTACTAAAGAAGTGTTAAGGCAACTCACAGAAAAGTTTAGAGAGGAGGAAGACTTGTATATGGTTTTTACTGATTAGAAAGTAATTAGTTTGGAAAACACTAAAGAAAAAAGATTACACTAATGGGTATATTCTAATACACAAAACATATATGAAGGGCCCAGTAATGAGCTTAGGAACTATGTAGGGTGATGACTAAGTTTTCAATTAGACTTGTATTGCACCAAGGGTCTATGTTGAGTCCTTATTTATCAATTAGCCTCGATTTTGGATCTTTACAACCAATATCCAAGATGAAGTCCTGCAGTCTATGTTGCCTACAATGATCTGGAACTCATCCGTCAGAGAGAAATCAAGAAAATTATGAGCTACAACATTGGAGAAAAGTATCTCGAGCCAAATGGATGGAAAATATTAGATCAAAGAAATATTGTAGAGTTCAAGATAAGTGGTTTTGAGAGTAGGGAAAATGTGTCGGTCAAACTTAAAAATGCCTTAGCACCATAGTGTGGTACATTTCAGTATCTAAGAACAATTGTAGCGTAGTAATGTGGGTTTGACTTAGATGTGGCAAACAGGATCGATGCAAGGTGTGGTAAAGTGGAGATGAGCTAGTAGAGTATTACACAATTATCAAGTGCTGTTATGACTAAAGAGGCTCTATGACCCACTTTTCATATGGAACTGAATGTTGGACAAAGAAGAAACAAGTAGAAGATCAAATAGATGTGACTGAGATGCACATGCTGAGATGGATGCATGGATTTATAAGAAATGATAGAACCAGGACAGAGTACATAGAGCAAACCTAAGGGTAGCTTCATTTCAAGGAAAATGGAAAAAAAAACCTCAAGGGATGGTCTGGATGTGTATAGAAACGCCAAGTAAAAAAACCACTATATGATGAATTAAAAAGTTCAGAGTTCTAGGAAATGGGATAAGGGGGAGACCCGCTGATGTAGGATGACACCAACTAGAAGGAAATAGACAAAGAATTTATGATAAATCTCTAAAGATCAGCCCCCTTGAAGACCAAACCTACATTAAAGCAATCCCCAATGGCATACAATTACAAAGGGAAAACAGGGGTTACAACTTACAACAGGCACAGCCAAAGAATATCTGAAAACTCCTTTCTATACCATATAAAACCAAACCAAACCAAACCAAGCCTTTTCCCACTAGGTGGGGTCGGCTATATGGATTTGACGACGCCAATCAAATCTGTTTAGGGCCATGTCCTCCGTTAGATCCATGTAGGCAAGGTCATGTTTAATAGTTTCTTTCCAACTTCTCTTGGGTCTCCCTCTCCCTCTCCTACTCCTGGCAATCTCTATGCCTTCACACCTTTTAACAGGTGCTTCCATTGGACGCCTTCTAACATGGCCAAACCATCTTAGTCGATTTTCTCTCATTTTATCTCCAATCGGTGCTATTCCTACTTTGCCCCTAATCTCCTCATTCCTAATCCTATCTCTCCTTGTGATCCCGCACATCCATCTTAGCATTCTCATCTCCGCAACTTCCATCTTCTTAACATGATTATGCTTTACTGCCCAACACTCTGATCCATATAACAATGCTGGTCTTACCGCCACCTTATAATACTTTCCTTTAACCTTGAGGGGGACTTTCCAATCACACAAGACCCCCGAAGCACTCCTCCATTTGGTCCACCCGGCCTGAATCCTGTGACTTACATCAGTATCAATCCCTCCATCCTGTTGCACCATCGATCCAAGGTACCTAAAGTTTTCTTTCTCTACAATCTTTTGTGTGCCTAAACTTACTTTTATGTTACCAAGTGTCCTACTTTGGCTAAACTTGCACTCCATATATTCCGTCTTGCATCGACTTAGCCTAAACCCTTTTGTCTCTAACGTTTTCCGCCATACTTCTAGCTTAGCATTCACTCCTTCTCTCGTCTCATCTACTAAAACAATGTCATCTGCAAATAGCATACACCACGGCACCTCATCCTGAATATGTCTTGTAATCTCATCGATAACTAGGGCAAATAAGTACGGGCTTAACGCTGAGCCTTGGTGTAGACCAATCGTGATAGGAAACTCCTTAGTCTCTCCGCCAGTCGTCCTTATAGATGTCACGGCTCTATCATACATATCCTTTATCGCCTCAATATATGCGACACACACTCTTTTCTTTTCCAGTACTCCCCATAGAATCTCCCTAGGAACCCGGTCATAGGCCTTCTCCAAGTCAATGAACACCATATGTAAATCTTTCTGGCCTTCTCTATACTGTTCCATTAACCTCCTCAGGAGAAAGATAGCCTCCATGGTTGATCTCCCAGGCATGAAACCAAATTGATTATCTGAAATGTTTGTTGTTCTTCTTAGTCTTCTCTCAATAACTCTCTCCCATAATTTCATCGTATGGCTCATCAATTCACTCCTTTCTATACCATATATTGAACCAAAATCAAACAAAACCCTAGCAAAGGATTTTGTGCAAATTGAATAAATAAAGCAAAAAATTGTCCAAGAATTGGGGATGTTCAATATGCCATTGTATTTATGAGTTAAGGGGAATTAAAACTATATAAGTGATCTAAATCATTGAGCTAGCATAAAATCATTAATGATGTTATAAACTCAACAGTAGAAACATAAAATAAAGCGGAAGTTACTACTATAACCTTTTCACTCAGTGAATCTATAAAGAAAAATGGTGCAAGCCCCAATAGGTGGTCGTTCAAGCCAATAGGGTTTGACGTGTGGCCTTCGATCAGCCAATGGGGAACACGATTGAACTGACCAAACCCTAGGTCTAGTCCTATGCCATGTTCTCCATCTCATGTGCTGGCTCATGCTATTGGGAGGGTGGGGAGGACAGAAGAACAAAAAGAAAAAAAATATATTTTAGATGTAAAGAGTATCAAAATGTAATGAACCTTGGAAAAAAGTATTAAATACAATGAAGCAAAAAGGAAGATATAGCTTAGACAAGTAATACAAACAGCATACAACCTCTAAGAGAAGGAGGAGCTCCAGCACAAAGTTGATAAAAGATATGATAAGATCTTTCTCCCTTGGCTCGTTGAACCACTCTAGACTTCACAACAGACATGGAATTCTTCAAATCCCGGATAAAATTAAGCAAAAAAAAAAAAACCCAAGAATAAGCCAAGATAGAAGTCACACTACCTTCTCAAGTAAAACTTTGATAATGTAAAAAGGAATTGAAATTTGTTGTCCATGATGCAGAGGACAGGAACTGAGTCAGTAATAATTGCCTAAATAGAAAGTGATCAATTAAATCTCACGTCACACATTATGAGAAATGAGTCACTCAAAGTATGCTTACATGTTTGAATCTCAGCACCACAAATTTTGCCAGTTGCACCAAAATGAATTTCTATCAGCTTCCCCTATGCCACGCCAAGAAAATACAAGCTAACCGCAAATCCTTAGGTTTATCAAAATGAGGAAACATATTCAAATAGAAAATGGGAGAACCAAGCAGGATGGTAAAACACAGATCACAGAAAGCTTTAAATTGAATGAAGTAAATGTCTTAAACTTCATGTATGGAATCCCTTAAAAAAACTTCAGTCATAAAAAGGAGAAATACTCACAAATCGGCTAGAATTGTCATTTCTCAAGGTTTTGGCATTTCCAAATGCACTGAGTATTGAATTTGTTTGGAGCACTTCATACTCTATCCCACTCCCACCACCAAGTGCTGCCAAGTATTGCATGGCAATTTTTGCTGTTTCAGTTTTCCCAGCTCCACTTTCACCACTGTGATGCAAGTAAAAAGTTGAAAGCATCAAAAAAGTTCAACTATTACACAGGTTTATGATGGCATGACACTTTCACAGACACTTCTGTAATTAAAACAAGTACCACATTAATTCCATTACAATGGACCCAAGATCAGATAATATAATATTACCAAAGACCATTTGAAATTTTAAACATTGATAAAATACAAAAGAAGTGCAGTGTGTTCAGTATTTGAGATATAAAATGATACAAATACCAAAAAGGAAAGGATAAAATAATAATAATAACAACAACAACAATGACAATGACAATAATAATGACACGACATATGCTTTATGCATACAGCTTCATCTTATACAGATGTTATAAGAAATAGTTTTCAGCTAATTAAACTCACCAACGAAAGGTCACAGGATAATTTTCCCTTGTTGAAGTGAACATGGTACTAAAATGTTGATATCCACTTCTGTTCAGATTATCATTAACCAGATTATCTAGTTGTGGATCAATTACTCAAATATCACTGAACTTTATTGAACTGAAACAAATGTTCTCCGCTCGTTATTCTTGGTTGCTAATACTTGATTTGCACTTAGCTGAAAGTAAAAAGGCTAAATTGGTTCTAAACACATCTGATCTGGTAATCTTAATATATTCATACAAAGCATTTAGTTTTGGATGCCTGAATTTGTTTAACAGGAAAAGAAAATTTTGTGCCATCGATCATTCTTGGCCAAAATGATATTAATATTAGAAATTTAACTACAGTCTGACCAACTCAACACTCCCACCAAAGTGACAAAAGGATTCATAAAATATTGGAATTTATCATAATGGTTAAATCACAAAGATGAGAAGCCACAAATAAAACCGTATGTAGACTGGCAAAGATGAAGAAGTACCCGAACTTCACAGGGAACTGAGAAAATGGAAAGCTCAATATACCTTATGATGATTGACTGATTTACGCCATCTGAAAATTCACAAAATAAATAAATAGATATATGTAATTCAGAAAGAAGTTAAGAATAATTCTAGAATGGCACCTATACTGAATTTTCTATTTACTTAATATATCATTAAAAAAAGAAAAAAATGGCTTTGTGAGAGAAGCAAAGAAGGTTTCATCCAAACAATAATGTTCACCTCCCATCATCTCATTGAAAGCATTGTCTGCAATAGCATACACATGAGGGCTGTCCTTAAGCTTCTGCCTGTATGCTGAAACAAAATCATTTCCATAAAGAGACACCTCTTTAAAGGGATTGATAGCGACCAAAATAGGCCCTGCTTTGGTCTGTAAGACAAATAGCAACCAGAGTCAACAAAATGACAGAAATGAGAACAGCTCACTTATCCACCAGCACCCAATAACAAAATTCATTTACAACACTAACATAGATCTTGTCGCAAGCATATCTATGTTGTAGATTGTGGAGAACTGAAGGCTCATTCAGGTAACTAAGCTGTAAAAGATCATCAACACCCTCTAGAATATTTGGATTCACAGGTAAGATATCTTTTGTAGACACTGTCACAACCTGATTGTGACAACAGATATAAATGCATGTCAGTCTTTCCAGCAAAAGTCGACAGAGACTCAATAGTGGTGATTCTAAAGAAAGAAGATATGTACTCACTTCCCCATCCGAAAGGCAAATAATAACGTCTTCCCCGGATACAGATTGTACCTTTGCCAACTCCCATTGGCCATTTGGAAGCCAACACCAAGCCTGAAGTTTCTGCAACAAAGTATTTCATGTCAAAGCAATGAAAGCATCCAACCAGACACTTGATGCAGTCAGTAAAGTAGAAATAAAAGCCTCCAGATTTATGAGAATATAAATGAGTCTGAAGAGATGACGCTGAGTTTATTAAAGGAAAAGAATGCCAAACTGTACAAGGAGGGGCATTTCTTCAGACGCTGTATCAGACACTTGCCTTATGTGCGGAAGGATTGTAAGACGATTAGTCATTTGTTTCTTAAATGCAATTTTTCATTTGGCATTTGGAGATTCTTTTTTGGAAGAATGTGGTTTATCTTTGTGCATGCTAGGATCTTTATGTGAAATGGTCAGTTCTTGGAGGGTGTGTCTGTTTGATGGGTGTTGTTTGGTGCTTTGAAGCTCAATCCCTATGCTATCCTTTGGTCCATATGGAAAGAGAGAATCGATAGGATCTTCAGAAATGAGGTGGTGGTGTTACATGATATCTTAAAGTTGGTAAAGGCGAGGACTGGGAAAAAAGGGCTTTCTTAAGGAAAGAATTTAAGAAAATTGACTTGGACAGTATTCTTCATAATTGGGAGGTTTGGTTTGCCGTCCTTCCTAAGGAAAGGGAGAACGAAAGGCAGTATCCTCCCTATGCTGATTTATTAAAGTTCAATGTGGATGAGGCAGTTAAAGGCAAGCCAGGTCCAGCCGGCATTGGTAGAGTTTTCACAATCGTGAAGGTCACATTTTGCTATGTTCCTCTAAATTCATTAGAGTTAAAGATTCAAATGAAGCAGAGATTTTAGCCATCTTTGAAGCTTTGAAGGTTATATGCGTCATCCTGGTACAAGCCCTTGGTTATAGAAAGCAATTCACTAAATACAATTTATTTGGTTCGCTTAGGGGTCAAGAGAAGTTCCTTTGTGGTCTCAATGAAGTTAAGTTTCTGTCTTCTGCTATGAAGGTGGCTTTCTGGTACGTTCTTTCCTCCGCTAAAGTGACCAACTTGTAGGCAAAGTGAGGGGCTTTGGTGTAGCTTCTAGTGGTTCTTCTCTTTGTATTTTTTGCTTTTAAAGTCTTGTGTATGGGAGGGCATAGCACTGTTTTAAACTTTCTGTTTTTCCTTCCTCTGTCTTCCCATTTCTAGTTTGATTTTGTATCCTCCTATTAATATATTTTCTCCTTACAAAAAAGATTAAAAAAAAAACTTTGATCGGAATGATATTCAACAATGATAAACACGATTGAATTGAATACGCATTGTCACATGAGAATGCCTACAGCATAATTATGAAGCTTAGATTAAACTTCATAACATCTTAATTATGCAAGTCAGAGGAGCAAAAATCCCAAAAATAAGATCGTACCTTTTTCAGAACATTCCGAATGTCATCCCGTCCACATTCCTCCATTACTGGTGGCGGTGCTGAAGAAGGCACGGACCCAGAATCTAAGTCCTCAGTTTCTTCTGATCTTTCTTCACAATTTTCCATTTTCATCATTCTATCATAAGGTGATTCAGACGGTGGCTCTATCTTTAACAACTTCATGTTTCCAAAAAGACCACTTTTGGGACCTGATTCTTTATCTGCTGGAGAACTACAATCATCTTTCCTCTCCTTTCTCTCTCCAGAATCACTAGGCGAATACTCATGTGGCTTATTACCAACTTCAAAATTAACAGGCAACAAGCGTAATGATGAAGGCAGCCGTGCCCGTGAAGTTGGCCGTACAGGTAATGCAGGTAGCACATCCTTTGGCTGTTGAGCCCTTTGCTGGAGGGAGTCCAACATTTCCTCAAGTGAACTATGGACAATGGAAGAGGGTGACACAGTAGACAACATGATTCCAAACCCAAATTTCAACCCAAAATGTGTTATTCTCAAACTGATTGGAAATGTGAATTTCTCAACGCAACATGTGCTTCAACAATAAAAATGCACTTCTTTCAAATGTTCCTAAATCAAACTCCCTCTGTCCATTGAATCCAACTTCTAAGTCCTCATAGCCTCCAAATGAAAACCCTGAAAATAAAAAAATAAAAAATAAAAAATAAAAAAAAAAGAGAGAGAGACGAGTTTCAAAAATTGAAAGTGTTCAATAAATTTAGGCTGCATATAGATGCCACCCAAAAATGCTAGCAGGCAGGACACTTTTCAGGGGAAAATTGGCATCTATAAATTTCATATTTGACCAAAAACACTCTTTGGTTTTTGAGGCAAGAGGATGGAAAGAACTATCATGCTCAATGCAGTTCCCATTTTTCATGGTGTCCTAATGAAAAGCAGAACATATGGTTATATGTTAAATATCCACTATGCAATTCCAATTTGGATGAAACTAAAAATGCTGGAAAGAAAAAGACCGCGAATTCCCTCAAATTTCATCTTGATTTCTAATAAGCAACCATTTAAAAAGAAAGGAAAAATAATAATAACTTCCCCAGTTATTTCCATTCCATCCCATTTTTCTGCAAAAAGTAGAACTTCCTTTTCTCTGAACCAGAAAAAAAAAAATCTAACCCATTTGCCTAAAAAAAAAAAAAACAAGGAATTTACAAAGTTGCATCCCACCATAAAAACGCCAACAAGTAATCCCAACAACCTCCTCCCAACAAAAAGAAAGAAAGAAAAACACTCCCCAGTAATTTCTTTCATTCAATCAAAATTTCAAGAAGAAGAACACACAAATCTCTACAAACCAAAAACCCCAAAACACATCTAGCAAAAAAAAAAAAAAACCAAAACACCTCCTCAAATCCCCAAACATTCAATCAAAAACCCTCCATCCTCCTAAAGTCCTTCCCTTATTGGCAAACTCCCCCAACAAAACCAAAACATCAACAAAAAAAAAACCTTAAAAATGAAAAACAAAATCTACTTTCTTATATAGATATTAAAATGCAAACCCAGTAACCATTGCTAATCTGACCTTCGAAATAAGAGTAATGTCGGGGATTGGGAAGAAAAAAAATCCAATCTTTCTCCTTCTACAGACACTATAAGGGAGATTTATCAGCCCTTAGTAGAGAGGAATTTGGAATTCTTGGGGGATTCTTTTTCCTCCTCCTCCGCCAAAATCTATACCCGCTGGAAAAGAAGGGATTGGGAAAACGGAAAGATCTCTCGGCTCGTTTGGTTTCCTTGAAAAATATGGAAATGGTGATCGGCCTCATTTTCCCGGGTTTCTACGAACCGTAGAGCTGAAACCGGGAAGAGAGAGAGAACATGAGCTGCGAAAGCGGGAGAAGGGGCCTCAAATGGTTGATTGGAGCGAATGACAATATTGCCCCTGTGAGTTGCTGAGATTTACGTGGGAGACAGATCACGAGCCCCTGGGCTTTGGGAATCAACCCGTTAATATCGAATGAGTTTGTATCCTTTGTCGGGTTGTGGACGGGTTGGTTTCGGTCCGGATCCATGGTAAACCTAGAATCGAAATCGTTAAGGAGATTGTGGAGTAGGAACCGGACCCGGAACTATTTTGAAACCGATTTATTGGCTTCTGAACCGGAACCAGAACCATATATGGGACAGGTCTGGATCCAAGTCGGGATATAGGTAGAAAATGATATTAAAAATATATATATGGTTTGTAGGAGATGTTTTTGAAAATTGAGATAATATGTTAGGTATCGAGTCCATGGGTCAGAACCAAGGTGGAACCAGACTCAAACCTATTTACTTATCGGGGCCTAAATAAGGACATATACCCGATTTTTAATGGGTCGGAACCTTCGGATAATCGGAGAATCGGGGACCCATTTACATCCCTAGTCGTATGGCATTTTAACAATCCCTGAGTTGGGTTTCACGGACCTGATTCAGAAGTTTATTTTATTTTTTATTTTTATTTATCTTTTTTACTTGGTAGGAATAAGGCCATGGTGATGGTGATGGTGATGGTGATGATGATTATGATGATTGTCGCATTTCTTTCTCATCTTTTATTATATATTATTTTTGCCCCCGTGGAGGGCTTCTTATGGACTAGGCCCAACCCGCTTTGGATTGGGCGTCGGGTTTTAATACAAGGGTTGGGCTCAAATTCTCATTTGGGTCGATTTAATAGATGAGTTGGGTATGGATTTAGTGGTCGGCTGCCCGATCTGCCAGGAATATAAAAATAGTGGTACGAAGAGATGGACAAAAGGAACTCAAACATAGAGCTACATGAATAAACTAATTTAACTACAGCTAATGACAGTGTTAACAAAAAAAAAATTCCCTTATATAAGGCCGACTCGAACCGGCCTCAGGCTTAATCTTTTTTCCAATGGGTCGAGTTCGTGTTAGCCATTTATGGCCTAAGTCAGTCCTTAATTGGCTTATAGTTTAGAAGTCGGGTTAGGCCTGGACATTCTTCATCCCAACACAACCTGGCCTATGAACACCCATATCCCCACCAATCACATAGGCGAGTATGTTTGCGTGTGTGGGGGGTGTGTGTTACACAATGGGTGTGACTACTTGACGTTAATTAACTTTGTGGTGTCCTAACTAGGTTGAGTCAATTGTATACATGTGGGACCCAGGTCCCAAGCTAACAAACTTTGTGAGTTGTGACTGCATCCTGTCTGCCTAGTATAGGTTTGATCATTCTCCAAAGGATGTAGTATCAACCAATCGATCGAAGAAAATGTGATCAAAGCACTAGCTAGAGTTATTTTCTTCACACGATGGGGCTGTTTTATAATCTGGATTGTCCACTAGATGCACAGCTTTTTCTCTATAACCATGTGAATCTCCAATCTCATCAGAGCTACACACTTGTGATCAGATTGGAACTACATAGTGTAACCACATTCTTTTTGCCATGTACGTCAAACCAATAGTAAGTATCACAATTGTTACGGTCCTAAATGGTCGTAACTTAATTTCACGCGTTCCATTTTGGGACTTTTGGCATATTGGTTAAGTCCATAATATTTTGTATCAGAGCCAACTTCCACGTCTCATGTTCGAGTCATGGAAAAGACTACCTGGAGTACGACTAAAATAATTAGATAAAAGAGCTACCACCCCAAAAACCCTAGGACTAATGGAACGTGTCAAATTAAGTCTTATAATCATTTAAGACGTATAACCATTTAGGACCGCAACACAGATTGATTACTGTGATCAGAGCTGCACACTTGATTACTTTGAAATTTAGGGTGGGTATTGAGAACGTACAGGACTCAATATTATATACGAAACTTAGCTTGGCTCATTGCAGTTTTAACCAAAAAAAAAATCTCAAATGTCCCCTGAAGTAGAGTTTCTCTAACTCAACATCAGTTTGAGCTTGTGGTGCTTGATTTGAGGTAGAGCTCAAGCTCAGCTTAGCTCATGTGTTTACACATCTAAGCACCTGGTTCAATGTGGAATTAAAAGAAAAGACAGAACATACAGGAAGGAAGATCAGTTGAATGCTCAAATTTGTGAACACTTTACTTTGCTTCTTCTTTCCATGCATGGAAAAATATGGAGGTAAAAAAAAAAAAAAGAACTATCCACTTCTTTTATGCATGAAAAAATCACAGTAGAGTCAGAAAACTATCTACCATTCAGATCTGTAATGAGGGTAACTTTCCCATTTTACTTTCCCACTTGTATTGTAGTGCATGGGGAGGCCAAGGCAAAGATTCCACCCATTACTTAAACTTCATTGTTTGCATGAGACTCACGTGCCACCCACTTCTTCTTTTATCAAGAAATCAAGGACATGCTAAAAAACAAGAAAAGCGTCCTTAACGAAAGCACCACGTGGTGGATCATATGATTCTCCGCCCACAGATCTTGTGTGTTACATGGTGTCTCACTTCTACTTCCCTGTCCACACTATTCCACTGCTTGTATCTATGTAATAATAAGTAGCTAGGGCCGGCCACTAGGTTTGAATGGACTTATTCAATTAGAATGAAGTTTGTTTTCGGCACCACTATAATAATTTTAGGCAGTGTAGATTTGAAAAATGAGTCCACTGATGAATACATGAGGTTAGAATAAGAGGATCATTTCATACAAATCCATAGAAAATGTTGTGGTGGGATAAGCCCATGAAAAGGCAATATTTTCAAAACAATGATATTTTCATATAATATTAATTTATTTTTAATCCCGAGAGGTAGCTTGGTGGTA
This sequence comes from Umbellularia californica, assembly GCA_028538565.1. Classification (NCBI taxonomy): domain Eukaryota; kingdom Viridiplantae; phylum Streptophyta; class Magnoliopsida; order Laurales; family Lauraceae; genus Umbellularia; species Umbellularia californica. Next base: position 73,089,598 of record JAPQWN010000006.1, on the reverse strand, counting down.
AGGACCACAGCTCAAAAACTGGAGGTTTGTAGACTTCACAAGTCGGGATAAATAGTTGGTTCTTGAAGAGACGCACTCCTCGGCAAATAATAATAATAATATATTTTGAGAATCTTGTTTGGGTGTGGACCAGGGATGAATGTATGAGCATAGGTCTATATATAATGAACTTGGATCACATCCAGAATTAGTAATAGGGCCTTGTGCCCGGACTATCACCATAGAAAGATTTAAACAAACTAATAGGTCCGATCCAAGGCTGAACCTATATACATATTTGTTTGGGTCATTGGGGCATCCGCAAGCCAGTATTTTACATTTTATAAGTTATTGAGGAGCAGCTGAGTATGTTTGAGCCTTCAAGCTTTTGTTGGCTTTATATGCATGTATAAGAGCTTATTTGAAACCTGTTTGGTTCCTCTTTAGCATTGCTTGTTAGCACATAGATACATAGGAATTATATATATATATATATATAATATAGGAAAATTCTCAAAAACTGCCCTATCTCAAAAAGGAAGTTTTTGTCCCGATTTAAAAGCCAATGATTTATTAGTATCTTAAGATATCCACTTTTGTAGGAAAACATTTAGGAGAGAGGATCGGGTATTTATATCACCGATGACACGTGTCACACTTTTATTGGATAAAAGAGGCGCGTATTTCTAAAACGCCTGAGGAGCTTTGTAACGTAACTCATATATATATATTAGTTAAAAATGAAGAGCAAAGGTAAATTTTTTAAAAAGAGCATCAAATAGCATCTTCTTTTTATTTTATTTCTCTAAAAGAAAATATTATTTGATGCTCATTTTTTAAAATTTACCTTTAATCTTCATTTTAATCACCTTATGTATTTAACTCCTATTTATTTTACTACAAACAAATAGGCCCTTTGTATTACTTACTTGTTGATTTGTGCGTGCACGTTTAGGCCAAAGAAAATTAATGGCTACACATTTATGTTGTTGCCACATGAAACAACAATATGAGAAATCATTTGTTTGGAGACATGCTTCATAGTCAAGCAATTGAGGCATCTCACGCACAAGTAGTCCCCCGGGGATCAATCCCTAGGTGTTTAAGTTAGTCCCACCTTCATGGACCATTGATCCAAATATAGCCATAAGAAGGGGGGGAAACATTTATTTGGGACCACCTCTATTGGGTTTAAGAAACACTAGCTCACTAATCTGTGCTAAGCACGGGTATACTTACCAATAAAAACCAATTAAAAAAAAGTCAAATCACATAGAATTATCCTCAAATACGAAAACAATGGAAAAGAGGATTATGACAGTACCTCACTCTTTTTTTTTTTTTTTATCCAAGAGTCTGTGGTGTTAAAATGGAATAAGAGAAGTTGAGGAGAAAAGAAAGAGGAGTATAGGTAGAAGTGTAGATGAAATTTGGGGTGGGTGGAAATGAAGTGGTTGAAAAGAGAAGAATGAAAAGTGAGAAGAAGTAGAGTACTAGAGTGGTTGCATGGGGGTGGGGACTCCCAATCAAAATCAATGGTTACAATCAAAATTAACTTTAGAAGGCTTGGCTTTAATATAGTATAATTGGGAAACATCACCTAAAAGTAGAACATATACTGAGGCTATAAAAGGTGGGGCTTGGATGGGCTCAGGGTTGTCCAAGCATACCCTCAACATATTAATTAGGTTGAGCATGGAGCCAATTAAAGCTCTTGGATGGCCTTCACTATTTAGGTCTTTACTTGGACGTGTGGGCAAGGGTGGCTTAGAACCTGAAGAGAAGAAATCAATTTATGATTTTCCCCCTTGCCACCAAGCACCAAGTGTAAACTCGCCTCTAAGCCTCCTTAATTCAAGTTTGAGATCGTCAATGCAATGTAATAAGCAACATGCAACATATGAAAATCTCACTTTACTATGCACTAACTTATCAAGGTGATCGCTAGATAATAAGTTACTATTCAAAAGAAGATTGTTCGATGATATTGGTGAGAGCCAAAACAATATCATCCAATTATAACCACCATCATGGGCGGCATCACATTGATCACAGTGGGGTCAATTGACCACACCGAGATCTGAAAAAATATTTAAAACTAAATTTTTTATATCATAATTAATTGAACTTATGGTAAGCTTTTGACCTTGCTCAATTTAAGAGTTTCACCCCACATTAGCTAACTTTATACATTTTCCTTATTGCTTATGTGGTAAACAAAAAGTCACCATAAAATACCCACCGCATAAGTTAATGGGCCAACTGTCTACCAAAATAAAAGAAAATTAGGTGATATGCTATTGAGTTTATGAATTTGCATATTTACGCATCATTTTAGGATGAATTAGGGGTTTAATTAGGTTAATTGATGAATTAGGGGTTTAAGTAGGTGAATTGCATTATTATTTATCTAATTCCATCATTTCATGCATTTTCGCCTAGAAACCTGAATTTTCATATTTTTCATATATTTTATGTATTAACTTATAATGTTTTGCAATTTTCTCTGAAGAGTCCCAGTTAAAGTAGGACCTTGTTCGTATCGGTCCCGCTTAAATATGGGCTTTTCAGTATTTGATTTGTTGAATTAGAATGTGCAAAAAATGATAATTGAAAAAAAGTAAATTAAAGTATTCACCAAGTAGACCCCACACACACGAAAATCAATCAAGGGGGTTCCATTCATCATGTTAGTTGAAAAGTTCTAACTACAGTAGAAGACTTCTCATAGAGCCCACTATTTAAGCAGATGAAATGTCCCACATGACAGGCTCCGCGGTAGTTGCAGATTTAAAATTATTAATGGATAATTCAAATAGTACAAGTTCGATTGGAATAAAAGAAGAAGAGTTTGAATCATCCACATCTGATCTCCTTTCAAAAATGAAAGTTATGCAGAGATAGAGTGCATTGCAAATCAAATTCCAAAAGTTAATCTCGTTTTTCATGATAACTCATCTTCAATGGCTATTACTTTCAATCCGACCGTCGGATTAACGCAATTTACCTACCATTGAAAAAATTATTCAGAGTAGATATTCGGGGAGCTCAAGAATATGCAAATTAGAGCTAAATTGATAAAGTTATAGGTCCGAAGGTTTTCATGTTTATTTTTAGTCGGGATTGTGATTAAATCCGCACCATTGATAATCCATTGCGGCACATCCTTTGTGAGACCTCATCTGAAGATTAGCTAAGTCATACAAAGGTTTCTAGAAGCTTCAACCTCATTCAAATTCAAAAGAGATAAGAGATATACCTTATCAAAAAAGATAAACCAAATCTGCAGAGAATGTGTCCAGGTTTAATGTATATGTAAGATAACAAAAGTTATAAAATGAACCAAAACGAAGCATATGTAAAAAAAAACCCCTCCCTTGGACGTCCTTTCCTCTTTTCCCTTTTCCATTAGTTTTATTTTTATTTTGGTAGCCTTTCAAGGATTTAGATCTTTTGATAGTTTATGCTTACTTTTGATGGGTGTTGCTTAAATTATTTTTATTATTTTATGAGATGAATGAAATTTTGAGTTTTGAATTTTTATGATTAAAAGGGGATTTTAAAAGTTAGATTTTTCAAATTAAAAACATTGATTTGTCTTTGATTTAAAGTAAAAATTGGAATAAATTCGTCGATGCTTATTGGATTCATATGCTCTAATCACTTTCATTAATCGGTAGATTTCATATTTCTAAATTAGTTGCTTGTTTTTATTTCTAAATACTCACAGCTTTCCTTAATTAATAGTTAATTAGTTTTCTTAATCTAAAAGTTTCTTTAATTAGGTCCCTGTGGGTCCGACCTATTATTACCACTGTCTCATATAGGCAGTCGTGCACTTGCTGTATTTTATGATTGATAAAGATCACATCATATGCATATCGTATACCAATTGGTTTATTTGCTTTTAAGATTAGCGTTGATTTTACCAATAGCAACTGCGACGGTAAAAAGGGCTTTTTCAGCAATGAAGTACGTAAAGAACAGGGTTGCGTAACCAAATGGGAGATCAATGGATGAATGATTGTTTGGTCACATATATTGAAAATGATTTGTTTGTCAGTGTTGATAATGAAGGTATTATACAACGATCTCAACACATGAAAGCCTGTTGAGGGCAGCTATAGGAGTTTATGTATTTTGATTTTTTTTGGATTAAGAATTATTAGTAACAATGTATTAAATTTCTGTTTTTTTTAGGAGTTCAATATTATCTTGGTCGGATTATCGGAAATAGAATATTTGATAATTTTATATTATATTTGTCAAATTATCGAAAGTAGATAACATATGTTAATAAAGAAAAAAATTAAATTATTCGATTTGCGAAAGATAAGTCTTTTATTGACCCCATGCGCTAACTCAAATTTCTAGAGCCGCCACTTATCACCAATACCATATGAGGACTTTAAGAGTTGTGTCGGGGCATGTGCTCACAACCCAATTGACAGTCTTACCGATTACCATACAGCTGGCCATACTGGGTTCATTTGTGGTGCAGTTATATGGGGCCCCCATGAGCATGCCATTAATGAGGAATCTACCCCATCACTCCCAAGTGACACCTTCAATCCCGACTTCTCTCGGGACCGGGAGGAAATAGTCCAGCCTAGAAAATTGGAAGCGTCGGTTAGAAAAAAAAAAAAAGTGACACCCCCAAGTGAAGTGACGGCAGGCTCAATCGATACTCGTTCGATCTTTGACTTTATTTCATGGCCAGAATTTTTTAATCTTCCTTATCTGCATCAACTAGCATACGTATATGTGTAGGCCCTTCATTGAATATGAACAGCATGTGGCCTGCATTTGTTCCTGCCCAAATACATTAAATGGGTAAAAATATCCTTTTCTTCCTTTATTTATTTATTTTTTCCCTTTTATATGTTGTCAGAGAGTGATGCTTTCACCTGAGGACCCAAGTCACAACCCTCATCTCTGAGGTTTTATTTATTTATTTTTTTTTGCTAGAATTTATGCCAAAACTTTGAGGTGTTAGGATTAATTTTTTTGATATAATATAATGGCTTGTTGCTTATCACTTATTCATAAAAACTTTAAAACATCAGCTATCTAAAAGATCTTAAATGCCTTAACATAAATTTATAATTTCAATCCATTTTGTTTTTGATAATTTTTTCAAATGCTCAAGTATAAAGAAAAGTTCATAAATTCCACCATACATGGGAACTCAAAGTTCAACTTGTTTGAGGGCTTAGTTTAAGAAAAAATGAAATAGAGAAACATATATAATTTATATAGCCGACCTAATGTAGTTGGGACATTCTGAATTCAAATAAATAAAAATGCCCTAAGGTGCCAACACCACTCACACTCACACCCACACAATGCGTGTGTTAGTAGCCGAGGTGGGTTGGGTTCCATATTAAATTTGGAGGGTTATTACATTGCCTAATTTGCCAATCAAGTTAGATTTTGGATCATGTCATCATCCAAGCATGCAACAATAATTTAATCCCAAGGGGTTGGCCGAGTGGTTAGGACTACAGTTCCTCCTTCTTCCGAAGCTATAAATCTTGATATCAACCATCGGTTTCCCTTTCTTCATGAATCGAAAGTTGAGTACACTAGTGCTACCACTTAGGGGTCACGGGGGTGTTTACCCGGTTTCCCTCTGGGCCCGGATAAATTAGTCCAACACAAAGGGTTGGAACCCTATGATAGGAAAAAAAAAAGCATGCAATAATTGAGTTACACCTACACCTGATTTAAATAAAATCCCACTTTTACCCTTTCATTGCATTTTGAGCCCTGCTACTTGTCCCGGGACAAATGACCAAAATGCCCTTTTATGTGGAGTCGGGCCAGTCCCGAGACAAGTAGACTTTTTCTTGCATTTTAATTCTTCATCACTTTCCAAATGATCAAAATGCCCTTTTATGTGGAGTCGGGCCAGTCCCGGGACAAGTAGACTTTTTCTTGCATTTTAATTCTTCATCACTACTTATACATACGTACATACATTTCTGATGATGCACAAAAATGGATTTGCACACCACCGGTCAAGTATGAGTAATAAATGTGGAAATAAATGAGAGAGAGATTTATAGTGGTTCGGTCAGTGACCTACGTCCACTTTTGGAAAGGCAGAGGTTGCCGGATATGTCATTTCTCAAGTGTCCAGAGATTACAAGCGTAGGAGAAGAGAGATGAAGGGAGAATATTGCTTGCCCCTCAAGTACCGAGGGGCTTTTGTATTTATAAGCGTCCCCTAACAGATGGGGAGACTTCTCAGCACGGTTCACGAGGAGCGTTCGAGGTGTCCGCCAAACTGATGTGGCAGGTGTCTTCGATTGGCGAGGCAGTTATCCGAACGACCGGGTAAATCTGGGACGTGGACTGACTCTTTCCGAAGAGACGTGGGTTGCTGTGACGTGGCCAGGCCTCATGGATCTGGGCCTGGACCTCAATGGACTCAACGGATCTCCACTAACTTAAGCCTTGGCTCATCACAGACTGGGCCACTTTGGCCTGACTCATCATTTGCCCCTCAATGCCCTGTGTCCAGTGGAACTTGGAGAGGAGGGCATTCGATCCAATTTTCGGCTGAGTTTGCAACTGCAAAAACTTCGGGAGGCCAAAACATCTGTCTCGAGGCCTTTTTTGGACTTCTGACAACATCAGTCACGGCCGTAGGCGGTGAGTCTTGTAGGGCTCGCCGAGAGCTTCGATTTGATATATAATACGCCTCATTCGGAGTTATGGACCAAAACTTACGGTGAAAATAGCAAGCAGGCAGTTTCGGGGCGAGCAGGTGGAACTGGGCGAGCATGAGGTGCCGGGCGTCTGTGGTCTTCTGTGCAATGTGCATCGACGGACAGCACAGCGAGGATGCTGGAGGTCTGGACGCCCATGAGGCTGGGCGCCCATGGGTCTGGGCGCCCATGGGGTGGGCGCCCATGGTGGATGGTCTGGGCGCCCATGGTCTGGGCGCCCATGGTGGCTGGGCGCCCATGGTGGATGATCTGGGCGCCCATGGTCTGGTCTGGGCGCCGGGCGCTGGCGAGGCGGGCGACGCAGCGGTGTCGGCGCCCGTTCATCCACACAATTTTTTTTTTTTTTTAGTCCAAGCACTGGGCGCCCATGCTCTGGTCTGGGCGCCCATGGGTTGGGCGCCTGGGAGTCCTGGGCGCCCCTGGGATGCCTGGGCGCCCCTGGGATGCCTGGGCGCCTGGGATGTCTGGGCGCCCCTGATCTGGGCGCCTGATGGTGTGGGGTTAGCTGCTGCGTCCGTGGACTTCTCTGCTGTTGCTGGCGTGAGCTTCGCTGCTGAGGGGCTAGCCACTGTCTGCGTGGGCGAGCAGCTCGTGTGCTGTCCAGTAAGTTGATTTGGGGGGCCAGGCAGTGGTCACGGTGATGTAATGTAGTCCCTCGGGTTGCAGATGACCTACCTTCTGACATCGAGCTTTTGGCGACCCGCGAGGGAGCCGATAAGCTGAAGATAGGCTGCCTGCTTGAGAGCAGTGCAGAGTCCAAGCTTTTTGGCGACTCCCGAGAGGGTAGCTAAGCTGGAGATAGGCTGCCTGCTTGAGAGCAGTGCAGAGTCCAAGCTTTTTGGCGACCCGCGAGAGGGTAGCTAAGCTGGAGATAGGCTGCCTGCTTGAGAGCAGTGCAGAGTCCAAGCTTTTTGGCGACCCGCGAGAGGGTAGCTAAGCTGGAGATAGGCTGCCTGTTTGAGAACAGTGCAGAGGCGGGTCAAGCTTTTGGCGATCCGTGAGATGATTCACCTCGCCGCCTGGACCTGTTGATTTCCTCAGCATTCATATATTTTTGAGCTTTCACCAATAGTTCTGGCATGCTCTTTGGTGGTCGCTTCATTACTGAAAAGAAAAAGTTTGATGACCGGAGGCCTCCTAGGAAGGCGGTCATGCTGACTTTATCATCGGGCTCCTCGACTTGAAGGACCTCCTCGTTAAAACGAGTGAGGTAACTCCTCAAGCTCTCGTCTCGATCCTGTTTTATGTTGAGCAGATGGGTGGCAGGCTTTAGTTGGCGGCGTCCACCAATAAACTGTGCTACAAATGATCTGCTTAGTTCGGCGAAGGAGCCTATGGAGGCCGGGGTGAGACTGGCAAACCATTGCCGAGCGGAACCCTTCAGGGTAGTTGGGAATGCCCTGCACATAACCTCGTCAGGGATATTATGTAGTTGCATTATAGTTTTGTATGTCTCCAAGTGGTCCAATGGATCCTTCGTCCCATCGAAGGTTTCTATGGACGGCATTTTGAACCTTGGAGGAAGAGGGTAGTTTACCACGTCGGGTTTGAACGGTGTAACCGTCCGCCCGACTAGGTAATCCACCGTTTGTGGGGCTTGCGCCTTCATGGCGTTGAAGACATCACCGAGTTGGTTCTGCATTTCTCTGATCTTCTCGTCCCAGCGATTGGGGGCATCCCTGGACGGATCATGAAAATAGCTCCCATCCTCTACACTTTGATTTTCACTCTCCCCCTCATTGAAATGAGGGTCCTCCCCATTAGAAGCAGAGGGAGGAGGTGGAAGCCCTCCGTGATTAGCTCCCCCCGGAGGTGGGAGTCCTCCAAACTGGGCTCCACCCGGAGGGGGAGGAGGTCCTCGTTGATGGGCACCACCCTGGTGGGCGCCCAGGGGGAACTCATGCCCATGGGCGCCCAGGTGAACTCCTCGGGCGCCCGGGGGAGGAGCTCCATGGCGTGGAGGTCTTGGATGCCCCGGGCGTGGTGCTCCTTGCGGTACTCCCCCAAACTGTGCTCCTCCTTGCCCCCCTGCCAGCATGAGTTGTAAAATTTGCCGGTTTTGAGTCACCAGCTGCTGCATGGTCTCCAACATCTGTTGTGGAGTGGGAGCAGGGGCATTTGGGGCAGGATTAGTCGGTGGAGGATCATTCTCGCCTTCTCTAGAGGGATTATCCTCTGGTAGTCTTGCGGATCTTGTGGTGATCACTATAATTTCGGAAAAAAGAGGATTCTAACGTGAGAATTTTAGTCGTCCCCACAGACGGCGCCAAACTGATGATGCACAAAAATTGATTTGCACACCACCGGTCAAGTATGAGTAATAAATGTGGAAATAAATGAGAGAGATTTATAGTGGTTCGGTCAGTGACCTACGTCCACTTTTGGAAAGGCAGAGGTTGCCGGATATGTCATTTCTCAAGTGTCCAGAGATTACAAGCGTAGGAGAAGAGAGATAAAGGGAGAATATTGCTTGCCCCTCAAGTACCGAGGGGCTTTCGTATTTATAAGCGTCCCCTAACAGATGGGGAGACTTCTCAGCACGGTTCACGAGGAGCGTTCGAGGTGTCCGCCAAACTGATGTGGCAAGTGTCTTCGATTGGCGAGGCAGTTATCCGAACGACCGGGTAAATCTGGGACGTGGACTGACTCTTTCCGAAGAGACGTGGGTTGCTGTGACGTGGCCAGGCCTCATGGATCTGGGCCTGGACCTCAATGGACTCAACGGATCTCCACTAACTTAAGCCTTGGCTCATCACAGACTGGGCCACTTTGACCTGACTCATCAATTTCTTTATAAATTTCTCGATCTTATCGACATGGATGAAGAGAGATAACGTTTTGGGTGTGAGCTGTGGTCCGCGATGCGTGCATGGGAAGGACGCGATTTCTTCTGCTAAAGAAACAAAAGCTCGGAACGGAAAAGTCGGACATAAGCCGAAATAAGAGTCCGGGTGCGTGTGTACGTGATATGTGGACGCGCGTTACGTGCCTGCTTTTCGTGACGTTCGCGGGCCATGCAAAACGGATAGGCCAGATTCCCGAAATCGATAAAAACACCCCCAAATATCGGATACGCTTTTACTCCCATTAAATGACTCACAACAACCGAAGAGAAAAAATTGAAAAACGAGACGGATGTTTTCTCGGTCCGTCGCGCTATGTACCAGATTTCGTACGTCACGAACTTTCCTCTGTCGTCTTAGCAGCGTGTTGTTCGGCTTTTTGCATGCAAAGGGTTCTCTCAAAGCAAAGGCCTTTCTGTGTGAGTGCATGTATCATTCGTACATTTCTAACCTTTTAGGCGTACGGTCGTAAAACAATTTTTTTTTTCTAGCTTGGAACATTACTAATATAGTAAAAGTCAAATAAAGTTTTTATTTTTCAGATGAAATGTCATATAAAAAATATTTTTATTTAAAACTTCCTCCATCTTTAAAAAATAAAATAAAAAAGAACCACCTTTATCCATTAAAACACAAAACAACTCCACTTTCCCATATAAAAAGTCAAAAGGATCCACAACAAACAACTAAAAACAAAATATCATCATAACCAGGGCGGACCTAGAAAATGGAGTTAGGGGGGCCAAATGAAAATTATCAAAAGAAAATCTTAACAATTTGGGGTAAAAGTAAAAAATTACAAAAAATTTAGTAGTAAAAAATAAAATTTTGAAAACTTAGGGGGGGCCATGGCCCCCCTAGGCCTATATGTAGGTCCGCCCCTGATCATATCCCACGTATATTTTATTCTTTATTCAAAATCAATTTTACTTCACTTGACTCTATTAGTGAAGTTGTTAAACTGGCCAAAGGGATGGTTCAGTTGGCCTAAGACCATGGTCTGCACCTGAAGGTTATAGGTTCGAAACTGCATTACCACACTGGGGTTGTAGGGGAGTTTACCCGGCTTCTCTCTGGGCCCGGAGGGATTAGTCTAGCTCAAATGGTTAAGAATCCTTCGATAGCCAAAAAAAAAAAAAAAGAAAAAAATAAGATGTATTGGTTATGGTTATGATTATTAGAATGTATTGATGTTTGGCTCACCTCTCTAATATATATTTAAATGTTTAAATTTATTTTACTGCTGACATGTATATATAATGATGGGCCCTTTGTGTCGTGGTTCCGAGACTTTAATTCTCTTTAGGGCAATAGAGAATCCGAATGAAGATATTTTTTTATGGATATATTATGGCAAATCCATAAATTGCTTTTCGTTGAGTGGGTTGTTGTGTTACACCATGTATCATCGCTGGCACATGCACATTTATCGTATTTGTCTCGAAAGGCTGTTGTAATGGATTAGGTGATATGATTTGTAATTAGTCGAGTTTAGAAACCATCCAGTCTAAGTTTGGTGATTTTAAGTTGTGTTGTGAATGATGAAAGCTTGTCTTAGGTTATATGATGAGATTCACATTTATTGAAGCCTGCTACAAGAGTGCAATGAGTTATAAAGTTGAAGGGAATTTGTAGGTGCATGTGATGATTTGAAAATGCTTGAATATGGTCATCATGATGAGGTTTTAGTAATATTTGGTTGTTCTCTCTTACATACACTAAAACCTTTAAATCCATTACACAATTAAGTTTTGTGTACAATGAGGGTTGGGAGTGTAGGGGTTGGGGGTTTATTACATCATGGTGGGAAGAAATTTCTCTATATATAACTTTTGCAAAATATATCATAGCTAAGGAGCTGGTCCATGAGAGACTTGGACAGGTGAGGTAATAGGAACTTACATATGCAAAAGAGCGGACAACTCGCACAACTCGTTTATGTAAAGAGAACTAACTTGCACATGCGAGAATTACCAAACTAGGGACTCACGCATGATAGGAAATGGGTGGTTAGGTTCAAAACTTGGTCACCCCAGCGAGAATTGCCGTGTCGTGCCAGTGGGATGGATAAGACGCGGTTCTTTTTATGACTCATTTTAGAATAAAAATCTCATTTGGATATAAATGCCTAATCTAGTAATTGCTTTGTGGTGAGTGGGTTAAATGGTTGCACTGTGTAACTTCGCTGGTACATTTGTCACATTTGTCTATGAAGGCTGTAGTAACACTGGCTGTTTGAGACAAGAGACAAATGTTGTGGTTAGCTCATGACATGTTGGTGAATATTTATTTGGACGCGTTGGTGAAAATAAAAGAAGGGTTTGTGGATTAAGCCCTTAAAAAACAATTCAAATCGTAAGCCTTTATTGATTTTTTTTTTTTTTTGAACGGTCCATTTACTGCCATCAATTAGTGAACAACAACTTGTGAGCGCCGGTCAGTTACATGTGTAAATGTTAGGCCTGTCTTCCATGAAGGTGAACTAAATTGCTAGCCACAAAAGGGGTCTCATAATGGAATTGAGTCCTTAGCTAGCCACTATACCGAGTCAAGATTCCAGTGCCATCATAGACGAAATGATCACTTCTCCACCACCTGACACAAGTTGATCATTAGATGGGCCTGCCCCTTCCATGATCTTTTTAATCGAAATCTGCCCACACCTACTCTTCCACTACATGCTAATCCAAATCTAACCCCGCCCATTCATTGCCCTGCATTTCATTCGATACAAGAAATACGGCCTGCACAAAGTTATTATTAAAATCAAGTGCACGTTTGTGTAATGCCGTGAAAGATCTGCTAAAACAAAATATGAAATTGGAGTGTTGGACTTTACTTTCTCATCTTGGAAAGAAAAATGCTACTGAATCACGATCCTTCAGTGGAACTATATACTGCACTTGCACCTGAAAAATTCCAACGCAGAAGTCCATGAAATTTTACTGCGCACAAACATGTCCTTAAGATGATTTAACCACGCTGATATTAGCCTCTCATTGGCCGTAAGAAAAAGAAACCTTCTTGCATGTTTTGCAGCTGCAGCATCCGTTCCGAACTCCATATATCGCGACAAACCAAAACAAAACCTAAATACACGCAACGAAAAAAAGCAACGACGGGAGATGACTTGCACCTCGTCCGTCCGCTTAACCAAAACCGCACAAAACCCCTTCCCATGTAACGAAATCACAACCGTCAAAGATCTCAATCTAAACAAAACCCAAAAGGTGGCCCGCCAAACGGACGGTCCAGATCCTGAGCCGCATCAAAACAGGTCCGTCTCGGCGAACCCAAATGCTTCACTCGCTCGGCAAGAACCGCAGCAGCGTCGTGTCTAAAAAGGCTTTCTATATTTATGGCAGTATTTTAGTTTTCTCTCTCAAACTCCAAAACCCCTCCCTCCCTCTCTCTCTCTCTCTCATGATTGCAAATCACGGCAACTTTCCTCCTTTTTTACTTCTTCTTCTTCGATCTGCTCTGCAGAACCTCATCTAGGGTTTTTTTTTTTTTTTTTGTGTCTCTAAAAGGGGGGAGATACAGATGTCTATGGCGATGGCTTCTTCTTCAGTTTCTTCCAAGATCTGCTTCAATCCGGACTGCAAGGAGCAGAAACCAGATCGGTGGAGGACGGCATGGCGTCTTAGAACAGGAGATTTCGCAGAGCTATGCGATCGTTGCGCGTAAGCATACGAGCATACACACACTCGCTCTCTCTTTCTCTCTATATGTATATATGTTTTGTGTGTTTGTCTGCCTTGTGATGAAAGTTCGTTTCTTTAGTGGTGTGAGGTTCGTGGATCGATGTTTGTGGAGCTTGGGTTGGGGTATTGAGGGCTTTCATGGGGTTACAGGAGTGTGATTTAGTTGAGTAGTTTTGGATAGATTGGTTTTTGGTGGAGTTTCAGTTCAGGAGTTTGATTTATGTGGTTTAACAGTTCTTTTTTTTTTTTTTTTTGGGTGGTTTTGGATGCGAATTTGGAAGGTTGGAGAGTTGGTGGTTGTGGAATTAGTGGGTCTTGCTGATTTTTTTTTTAAATCTATCTGAGCGGACTAGATATTGTTTGATGTGATGATTTTTTTTTTTTTTTTGTAGTTTTTTGAAATTTATTAGAGCTAGTACACTTCGATTTTTTTTTTAAATACTTGATGCGCGTATTTATTTGTTTTAGGATGAGGGTTGGATGCCATTATTGTTATTACGCCTCCCTCTTACAAGAGGGTTTGTTGTTTGAGGAGAGGGGGGTTGGTTGGAGAGAAGAGGGGTGGGTGTTTTTTGAGGCCACGATGTTTCACAGGTGGAATAGGGATACGCGAAATGATGAAATGTATTAGAAGTCAAAGGAAGAAGTTAAAAGAAAGTAGTAGGTGATAAAATGTTCAAAACTCCGGAGTATACGATGAACTACATAATAAGAGGTTGGGAGAAAGTGAAGGAGAGAGATATTCATACTTACAAAAATAATGGATAGGAAAAGTAGGGGCTTTGATCAAGTTTTTTTTTTTTTTTCTTCGATGGTGACTTTGACTAGTTAAATGTAGAGAGAGTGATGGCCGAAAGGCTTTAGTGAAGGACAATGATATTAAAAAAAGGTGGAGAGAATATTTTAAATGAAGATTCTATAGGAGGTTAAAGAATGATAGAGGATTCTTTGTTGGTAGAAGATACCTTTTAGGATAGCAAAAGTGAAGAAAGTATTGGCACACATGAAAACATGAGGGGGTTCAGAATGACATTCCGTTAGAAACTTGAAAATGCTTAAGAAAAATCGGATGGATTTGGTTAACTAGGCTTTTAAATAAGGCATTAAGGACAAAGAAAATGCAGGATGTATGGAGCAGACGTGTTAGGGTACCTATATACAAGAACAAAGGAGATATATAAAGTTCCACCAATTATCATGAGATTAAACTTATTAGTCACACTAAAAAGCTATGTGAGAGAGTAATGGCGCAAAGATTTAGATAAGAGGCCAATAAATCTGAAAATCAATTTGGTTTTATGCTAGGGATGCCACCCATGGAAGCTATCTTCTCACTTAGGAAATTAATGGAAAAATATCTAGAGAAGAGAAAAAAATCTGCATATGATCTTCATCGATCTTGAGAAAGCCTATCTATGGCAATATACCTAAAGATTTGATTTGGAGGGTTTTAGATAAAAAGGAGTGTCCTAGGAGGTTATTTTGAAGAGATAGGGAAGTTTTAGCAACCAAGGGTTTACATCAGGAATCAACTTCAAGCTCTTATTTTTTTAGCATTGACTATGGCAAGTTAACTGCTCCTATTCAAGAGGAGGTACCTCGGTATAAGTTATTTGGAGATGATAAACTGTTGGTGGATGAATCGAGAAATGGTGTAAATACAAAGCTTAAGAGATGGTGCGGAGTTTTAGAATCCAAGTGCTACAAAGCAAATATATGAATTGCAACTTCAGTGGGAATGTGCAAAGAGCTGAAGTATCTTTTTGAGTCCAAGCTCAAGAGATACCACAAAGAGATTCGTTCTGATACTAGGAAGATGTCAACACAGAATAAGAGTGAGATGGTAGAAGTGGAGACTTATTTCAGGTGTGCTTTGTGATCGACGCATACCAACAGAATTGAAGGAAAAATATTATAGGACAATGATTATACCAATTATGACTTATGGAGTAGAATGTCCGTGAATCAAGAAGCAACACATGCACAGAAGAATGTCGAGATGGGTGTATGGTAAAACTAGGAAATATAGAATTAGAAATTAGTGTTTTTTAGAGCATTTAGGGCTTAAGGGTAGCGTCAATAGGTGAAAAATTAAAAGACTCGTTTGACATAGGCCATTAAGGATCTGTGGATGAAAAATTTTTCTATGTAGGTTGATGGCCCACCAACAAGAAGGGGTAGGTCAAAGAGGGCGTGGATGGAAATAGTAAGGATAGAGCCGAATAAGTGCAATGTATCTGAGGATTTGGCTTGGGATAGATAGGAATGGAGAAACATAATTCATATAGCCAACCCCAATATAGTTGGGACAACGCTTTGGTGGTGATGATGATATTGCTTTTAAAAATGAAATATTTAATTTATAGTTCTTTTCACATTTTTTTTAATGTTGAATAGTTAGTAATCTAATAGAACATTACGAAGTAACAACCTTAGTAGACTACACTACATTTTTACCTTACTATTACCCATGCAATATAACTTGCACTAGTACCGGTTTCTATTATTTGGGAAATACAATTATCATCATCGTCAACATCATCACTAGAGCCTTATGCCATCAATCTGGGGGTCAACTAAAAGTGTTCTAGCCTAGAACTCCTTAAAAGACAAAAAAAAAAAAAAAAAAAAAAAGAGAAAAACCTCTAAAAAACAAAGACCACAAAACCTGCTAGAAATTGCTAATTGGAATGTAAGGGGTCTCTCTCTCTCTCTATATATATATATATATATATATATATATGCAATTTATCTAGTGAACATCTATTTTCTGTGCACACCCATGTGTAATTCATAGTGGGGGCTCACTCGATGGTCCATCCAAATGAACCACACAGAGGGACACCCCTGATAGTCACTGGGCGCCTAGGTTTGCACCCATACTGATGCAGGTCCTAGTGTTAGAGCTTGCGTAGATGCCGAAGTACGTGTCAAAGGACACCTCAAATTATCTCCGCAGAGATTTTAGCACGAGGAAAAACCAAGGGAAAATCTCAATTTTACTCAATTCCAATTATGAGATTATCATCTCTACAATGTAATATAAATAGGCGAAGTAAACTTAGGGCTTAAGAAAACCTAATCTAATAATGGAAACTATCATAATCAAACTAGGAAACCAAATAAATTAGTATACTAATCCTAATTACAATAAAATTAAGAAGTTACTAAAAAATAAACATCCGCTCTGCATCATTCCCCCCAGGTTGAAAGAAGAGTTCAACCTCGAACTCGGGTCTTCTTCAAGGTGCCTCTGTAGACATTGTGTACGTGAAGCACTTCCTTTGTAGCATGGGCCCTTGATTTCTTCTTTGGTGATTCTGGCTTCTTCGGATGGAGAGTAACTTCCTTTCCACCATGCATGAAAGTATACGTATTGTTTCGCATCCCATGAGTGCCATTCTTGTTATACATCCATGAGCGACCCAATAGGATATCTCCACTGTCCATTGGTAGGCACCAAATTGTATCTTTGTAATCATCACCAACTGAAAAACGTAACCTGACATGTATGTCCCACTTGCGCTTCATCACTTGTCATTAGCCATTTGACAAAGTAGGGACGATTGTGCTTGTAAACCTTCAACTTCAAGTGATCAACAAGAGTTTGAGAGATAATATTTTCACAACTTCTACCATCAATCACAACTATACAATTTTGCCCATGTATTGTACCTGTGGAACGAAAAATATTTTTCCGCAACCATTTCTTCTCAACAGGTGATGTAGACTCTTGTTGTACCAAGAGAAGTGCACCATCTGTTTCAGCTGCTATTTCCTCCACTTCATCGGATTCTTCACTTTTAGGTTCATCTTTTGTTTCCGGTTCTTCTCGTACACCTTCCAGTAAATTTATTCTTTTTGGGCATTCAAACGCACAGTGACCCTTTTGCTTATTATAATGAAAACATGTGAACTTTTTCTGATCTTCAAACTTGGAGGAAAACTTTTTTGAGGAACTGGCACTTGGATTGAGGTCTGGCTTTGCTGGGGTCGGGTATGGGATGGGAAGGGCGTTTGGCTGGAGTTGGAATATGACAGTTCCGGTGAAGGGCAGTTGTGGTTTTTTTTTTTTGGGTCCGGGATGGAAAACGATTGTGGAATGGGGGTTTTGGAAGGGGACAGTGATGGTACGGGGATGGAAAGGGGGAGGTGCTCTGATCGGTGACCGGAGACGGATCGGAGCGACGTGGATCTTCGTTCTGATACCAACTGATGCAGGCCCTAGGGTTAGTGCTTGCGTAGATGCCGAAGCACGTGTCAAAGGACACCTCAAATTATCTCCGCAGAGATTTCAACGCGAGGAAAAACCTCTCCAAGGGAAAATCCCAATTTTACTCAATTCCAATTATGAGATTATCATCTCTACAATGTAATATAAATAGGCAAAGTAAACTTAGGGCTTAAGAAAACCTAATCTAATAATGGAAACTATCCTAATGAAACTAGGAAACCAAATAAATCAGCATACTAATCCTAATTACAATAAAATTAAGAAGTTACTAAAAAATAAACATCCGCTCTGGATCACATATGAATGGATTGGACTATTGGATCGACTGTGCAATGTGTACCCATTTTTAATGGTGAGAATTTGTGGGCCATTGATCAAGGGGCCAGGATGATCACGCGAGGCCCCCCGTCATTGTACACTGGTAGGGCACACCTGGATCTTGCCACCCCTTAATCCCATCACCAGGTGGGGGCACTAGGTGGGCTCTGTAGCGAGGTGCTCTCCGTGTGCAACACATGCAGGTGATGGCTATTGTGTGTAAATCAATCTCATGTGTGCCCTTGGTGCACAACCACACTTTGGGGCCGTGCTGCCCTACCTTCACAATTAGTTGGGGGAGGCGGGCCGAAAGATCTCGATGGACCATACGTTTGTGTAAAATTTCAAGCCCATCATATCATTAAAAAAAGTGATAGTTGATCTAACGGTTCAGTACATTCAGATAAGTGTAAACCTAGGATTTTTTTATTTTTTTTGTGTGGTTGTGGGGTGGGGTGGGGTGGGGTGGGGGGGGGGGGGGGGGGGGGGGTGGGTTGGTGAAGTTGGTGGGCATGGGAACCACTTGGATCGATGATTGGGTAGGCTCCACTAGGAGGTGCACTTGTGCACCTGCTTTATATATGGGGTAAAAGTTCTGTGCATCTATATGCTGCTGGGGCTCACCTAGGGACCCACAGAACATTGGATGTGTGGGTATGGAAAGATCCAGGGTGGGACCACCCTAGACATCAAATCTTAAATCAATTAGATATCCAAACCCATTTGATCTACCGTCCACAAGTTTAATGGTTTTATCTCAATTTTTTTTTACCCTTGATCCAAGTGTCCAGTCCCAATGGATCAGTGCAACTTAATGGCAATCCATGACATTTTCTTAGGGGGTGGGAGGTTGGATGGTCCATTCAGATCGTGATGAGGTGGGCCCCGCATCCTACCTCACACGGTAAGCTCTGTGCGTGACGCATAGGAGCAAGCAAAAGGCATCTAGTGTGTGAGAGTGTAAGAACGAGGAGTTCTCTCTACTGAATATAGATACTTGCTATATATTGTTACTCTATGACTGACTAAGCGTACGCCTATTCATCTTGAACGTTGTGAAACACATCTACGTAGGGTCGGTTGTGAGTTCTGTTCTTCCTCTACTTGATGTGATGGGATAATGGCCTCGCTCTTCCAATACTTTTTGCAAGTAACCGTTCAATTTGCCTGATTATGTTCATGTAAATACTGACTTTTTTGAATGGCAGTTTTCACTTATTAATAAAATAAGGTTATGGTTGGTCGCATGCACACCTGATAAAACCTTTTCTTCTACCTTCTTTTTCTCCTCTCCTCTTGTTCTCACTTTTTTTTTTCTCTCTCCTTTTTTTCCTCAAAACCTTTACATCTAGTTATTCTTTTCAACTGCTTGGTATTGGAGGAGGCCTCCAAATTGAGTTGAGGAGTTGCAATACACCTTCTAAGGTTGATAACATGTGTTGGATGAATGACTTGCATAGTGTAGCACATGGTTGGTTATCATTTTTTTTTTTTGCTGGATGTGTTCTAAGCTCATCAAATCTGAATCCTAGAGTGAGAAAGAAGCTTTTGACATCTCTCCTTAATACGAATCAGATGCACTGTGGAATGAATGCTTCAATAATAAGATATGGTGTCTTTTTTCCTTCAGTTCTCCATTTACCCTGGTTTCCCCAGAATTTTATAGTTGTTTCATGTTTGTACTTTAATCAAGTCACATGATTTTATTATTATGTTTTTCAGGACTTGAAGATGGGACAGGTTATTGGTGGTGGTTATGAGAGTTATAGTCTTAGGCCTTGTTTGGTAAATCTCATAAATATCTATATGATATAGATCTGTTTCAAATGGGGCGGTTTAAAATAGATGTTTTAAAAATAGACTGTTTGGTAGGACCAACAACTGTTTGAAATAGATATTTAAAATCCAATGGTTTAGTGTATTTCATTAATTTTTTAAGATTTACATTGATTTAGAACCTGAAAGTTGGACCCATACCTCTCTTAAATATGCTAAAGAGGATCAACGGTTCAGATCATAATTGGGGGACCCACAGAATTTCAGAAAATGCAGATATATGGTTCTACATTTTTTTGTAAAAATCTCAAGATTCGAGAGTGATCAATGGCTCAAATCTCAACATTTAACCATGTTTGAGCTTGTGAAGAGTTTCTATGGTCTGATCATCATTTAGGGTCCCATAATTTCTAAAAAAGTGAAAAAACGGACTGATGTAAAGTCATGTGGAATGCAACTTTTTTTGACATGTGCATATCCAATGGCTGTTAGTTTCTTACAATTTCCTTGAGATGTACACCCAATCAGGGCTGGAATTTGGACCACTAGCCATTTCAACTATTCCAAAGAGGATCAATGGTTTGGATCATGATTGTGGGGCCCGCAAAAGTTCAAAAATGTAGATCCATGGTTCCGTGGTTTTTTGCAAATATTTCGAGATTCAAGAAAGATCCACGGTTTAAATTTGGACATGTGGCCATGTTTGGTCTTCTTAAGACTTCTAATCTATGATGCACGGATACGGCAAGGACACGCCATAGACACGGCAGAGACATGGATTTTACACTTAAAAAGTGAAGTATCGGATACGATACGATACATTGCCCATTTTGAAGTATCCGTGCATCATAGCTTCTAACGGCTCGGATCATCAGGTAGGTTCTTAGAAGTTAAGAAAAAAAAGAAAATACGGTGATGTAGAAGGTAACGTCATTGCCCTGCAGTCTTTCCGCTTTAGAGTTTCAAGTCTGTTTGAATTCATCTAGGTTTGGCTGCTTTATGAAACAGATAGATTCTCTCTTTATGAATTTTGAAACAGAGGCCCTATTTCAGTTACCAAACCCTCTATTTGAGATTTGAAATGGATTTAAGTCAGTAAGAGGCTCATTTAAGAGTTGCCAAACGGAACCTTATTCTCCTTGATTCTTTGAAAAAGAGTTATTAGCACTTTAATCTTCAATTGGTATAAAAATATCATACAGTGGCATCGTAGTTTTGGTCATGTGTTGTTTCATTGTCCTAGGAGTTTTCTTCCTTATAATCAGGTGAGAACTATTCTCACGGTTCAAACCATGAGATTTATGGGTGGGGCCCACTTATCACCCAATCCAAGACTTGTCCAGCCCTAGGGTTTGGCACCAATGCGAATGAACTGGACCATTGGATCGACTGTATACCCATACGAATGGACTGGGCTTGTCGGCTATGGATGAAGGGGTTAGGAGCATGGGATTGGGGCCAAACTTGATATTCAGGGTGGTCCCATATAGATCTTTCAATCCCCACGGGTCCCATCCCAAAATGGGACCCCCAGTGGGCCCTGCAAAAAGTTCTCATGGTGACTCTGTGAGAACAGTTCACATTGGATCAAATCCCAAACATAAATGGTTGTGTAAAGGAGTTAAATTGTGAAACTTGTCAGTTTTTGAAGAAGTATGGAAGTTTTTAGCCAAATAGCATCAATGAAAAAGTACTATTCCCTTTACCTTGATTCATATTGATGTTTGGTTTGCTATTGTTATTGCTGTATTGGGTCATTGCTATTTTGTTTCACTTATTGATGATTCTACCAGATGACTTGGCTGAATGTGAAAGATAGATTTCTTCTTGAGGTTACATTGGCATTTTCATTGGAAATGAATGTTCCAAGCTGTTGTTGGCCTGATGGTGTGTTAGCAACTGTCTTTCTCATAAATCTTATGCCTTCTCATGTCTTGGGGGTCAGAGTCCTAATATGATGCAAGCCCTAGGGTTGTGCTTGCGTGAAAGTGCCGAAGCATGTGTCTGGAGACACTTCAACAAGTCTCCACAGAGACGATAACAAGGATGCACTGTAGGGATAAAACCCAAATTCTATTAATCAACTCTATTAGAATTTGTTCTTACAATGCCATATAAATAAGAAAACATCCGGCCTAAGAAGCCTAGTTAAACTTGGAAACTAATTAAATTGGAAACCTAATCCTAATAATTACTCATTAAATAAAACTAATAACTAATAACAGTTAATAGAAAACCCCTAAACTATCTTGGTCCCTACACATGTGACCTTTGAGGTCTATCCTGCATCAGAGACCCTTGCGGACCCTCTTTGGATGCTGAAAGTGCTTCAAGTAAGCTTCTGCAACTTCAAATCCATACCTAAAAATTAATTCTACCTAACTGATACAGGCACCTCTTGTATCAAACTACAAGTGTAGTTACCATACTAACTTTCCATATTAATATATTACTATTGCCTTTTTCAAAAAAAGAAAAGATTTACTTGATACGAGAAAGATGGGTGCAACACTTGTTGATATACCAATAGAGCAAAATTATGCTCTAGATTCTGATAGTAATGAGTTGTTACATGACTCCATTGCATACCAACAGAAGAATAGATTTACTTGAGACAAGAAAGTTGGGTGCAAAACTTATTGATATACCTATAGGGCAAAATGATGCTCTAGATTCTGATAGTAATGAGTTGTTATATTACTTCAATGCACACCAATGATTATTTGGAAGATTCTTATCACCTGACCAGATATATCATTTGCAGTAAGTCAGTTATTTCATACATATTCATGGCTTGGACATCTGAATGTTGTTCAATTCGGATTCTAAGATACTTAAACTCGTTCTCAAGGGCATTGTATACTTAAAGCATGTCATGGTCACATGAATGTAGAATCTTTTAACTTTTGCTACTGGGTTGGGTTGAAAACGTACAGGAGGACCATTCCAAAAAAAAATTAAAAAAAGAAGGTACAGGAGGTCTACTACCAGTTTGTATTCGGGGTTATTGTTTGCTAGAAAGTAAGACACAATCAGTTGTGGCTCTTCTAATTTAGAGTTTATGGCCGAGAACTGTCTCAAGGAAATAGGATTTACAGGTGACGGTCCTATGGCCTTTACATTGTATTGTGATAATCAAAACGTAAATTTCTTTTTGGCTATTGTTTTTTTATCCTTTTTTTTTTTTGTTTTGTTTCTTTTGTCGGGGTCACGCTAGTTCCACCAGTGGTAATAATGCAGCAACTCTTCATATCGCTTCTAACCTGGTGTAGCATGATTTGTTTGAATGGACAATTCATGTTGAAGTCGACTGTCATTTTTTTCATGAAAAAAGCTATAAGAAATACTGTTGCAATATGCAAAAACTGAAGATCAAGTGGAAGGGTTTCTTGCAAAATCAGATTTCAAAGATGCATTATGTGATATTTTCTCCAAGGGCATAGTAGATATTTATTTAAGTTTAATCAGGACTAGTAGATATTTTTGCAGCAGCCTAATGGGAAGTGTTGATAGATCTATTAGGGGCTGTTTTTCAATTTCTCGAAAGTTGAAGGACCGTTTTGAAATCAGGGGAAATACAAGGGGTTTCTGTAATTAGTGAATTTTCAATAATATAAAGGTGCATACCGCCCAGCCTTAAGTGGGTGACCAGATCATTTTTCTCTGAGCAAAACTTCTTCCTTCTTTTCATCTTTCTTCATTCTCTTACCCTACTTCAAATGTTTCCTTGATTTTTCTTCATTCTGAACCGATAACTTGGAATTGATGCCCTGTAATTTCTAATTGATGCTCATGATTTACTGCATTCAGATCTCCAAGCAGGTCCTTTTGAATATAGCTAAATGATTTGTAATTTTGTATGGATTTGTTCCAATTAATATATTTTTCTCGAAGGGGAGCCGACAATGACCTGCAAGCTTCTGTTGCAATAGTGGGCACCTTCCAACTGTGCTACAAGCTTTTTTCAATTTATTCAAATATATATATATATATATATTTGAAATAGTAGAATAGTTTGTTCACTTGTTGGCACTTATCCATAGATCTTGATTTTCAGTATCTCTTTATTCCTTTATTCTTAGGGTTTTCCTTTATGTGGTCTCTTTTAATAGAAGGTGGGGGTCTTCTGAAATAATAATTTGCAGCATTTCAGGTTGATCTGAACCACCTTGGTCATAGGTACTCAGTGGAACCGTAAATATGTTAAAAAATTGTAATTCCATGTGTTGCAGATGATTGTTATTGGTTCTATCAAATAACTTCATTTTGCTAGCATTTTGGTGCTCCAAGTCTTTCAGTGTTGCATATACTCAGAGAGGAGCTTGTCTGTGTTTCTTATTCCTCTTATTGTTATGGTTTGTTCAATTGTGTTTTATTGAGAAAATGGTCGTCAAGTTTAGATTTAAAAAGTAAAGAGGTATTTTGCAAGTATATGATCATCCTATTCTGCAATATGAGTCGTTTGAGGACATAGAACATGATTTTCCTCTGTAGTAAATGTTTGACAACTAAATTCATTATGGGATTGTTTTGCGTTTCAACACGAAAACAGTACTACAGTCTATGTTCTTTTCTTGTTCTGTTGATCAATGGGATTCTATAGGGGTATTCATTATGTTATATTTTTGAAAGTATGGCATTCACTTTTTTTCAATAGCTTATTTCCATGTTCTTTGTTATGTGACTCTAGCTCTGCATATGAAGAAGTTAGATTTTGTGAAACTTTTCATTCAGAAGCTTCTGGTTGGAGGAATTGCGAGTTATGTGGGAAGGTGAGATGACATTTAGTTTGTTTATTCACATTTTCTATACACTCAAATCACATTAAGTTTATTAGCTATTCATGTAGATGCATCTACTATAAAAGATACTACATTCTTTTATACATTTCAAATTCGATTTTAGTACTTTTCAGTTATTTATGCTTTTTAACTCCTGCAGAGGGTGCATTGTGGATGTATTGCATCGATGCATGCATTCACACTTCTGGATATGGGAGGAGTTGAGTGCATGACATGTGCTAGGAAAAATTTCATCACGGTAAGGGCCTGTCTGCTGTTTGAGATAGTGATACTATAATGTTTTTGTCCATCTTGTATTTCTGAAATTTGAGAAGTGAAATTGTGCGCCATTCATTGTTTTCCTAAATTTAATTACAGTGATTTTTTAAAATTTTTCCTTAAATTGCTGATGATGTCATTCCAAAAATCAAGTAAAATGATCTTTTCGTGGAGAAGATTGTATTGTGCTTTTGATCCGTGCCTTTGATTGTGCTCACTAAGAAGGACTGCAGCTGTTCATGAATGCCTTATCTCATCTATTCATTTGGCTGTCTGTTGTATATTTATTAAAAGAGATTCTACTTTCCACAATCAGTCCTCCATATTTAAATATCCTGCTGTGCATCTTTAATGTTTTGGTTGAGTGATGATATTACTGTAACTAGGAATGATGATGTTGAAATTAACACTAAGAAAGGTTACCTGGGTAAAGTGTTTGAACTTATTTTCAACCTTGGTATGGCAAAGTGTTTTTTTTTTTTTTTTGTTGGGATTGGAAGTGGCCAGATTTGAAAAGGGAATTGTGATTACGCATTGAAAATATATTATCATTATTATTGGTAAATATACATTAGTTTTGTTGAAAGAGATAGGAATGCTAGGTGCTAAACCTTCTGATATTCCCATTGATCAGAATGATTGTCCTGAGCACAGTAGTGTTGAGTTGTTGAATCTTGTATGATCCTCCATTGTACAAAAGTTCTGTTGATAGGCTGGTTTATCTCACAATCACACAGCTAGGCATATCATATGCAGCAAGTGTATTTAGCTGGTTCTGGATGCAGTAAATCATATTTTAAGGTATCTGGAACTGTCTTGAGGTCGAGGAGTGCTTTTTACATGTCATGGGTATTCGGATAACGAACAACTCACTGATGTGGATGAGGCAGCCAGGCAGGTTATACAACCGATCAGAGGTCTGCTATTGGATATTATATCTTTACCTTGGTGGGTGGTGATCTGATATCATGAAGAGCAAGAAATAGCTAGTTGTTGTTATATCTAGTTTAGAGGCATACCGTACAATGACAGATGGAATGTGCAAATCATTGTCATTGAAAATTCTATTTTGTGAAAGATTCCATTATTTTACACTGTGGCAATACAAAAGTTGGGCTTGGACTTTTGAGTTGTGCAAGTCCGCCATTTCTGCTGGTGGCTTTGTAGAATATGTGTGTAGCCTGGGACATAGAGGTATTTAATTGGAATGTCACTTGGTCTGGTATCTTGTGGACATTATATGTACTTGGTCACAAAATATTAGTCTTGGGACCCTTTGTCCACCGTACAATGTTTTCTTTTTCTTTTTTTGTGTGCTATATTAGTGATTTACTTTTTTTTTTCTAATATGATTAATCCTATTGTCTCTTTTCTTTCTTTCATTTCCTTCTTTTCCCCCAAAAAGAAGTCATTGATTTTTATTTTTGGTTTCTATTCTCCACTTTGTGACAGTATAAGATTTGTCTTATCTGATTTGTGTCCAAAATTTTTGTGAGGGATTACCAATCTCAACAATCTGTAAAATTGGCATTTGAGTGATAGAGTCGATAAAAGGGGATGACGTAGATGTCGACATCTATTAAATGAGTTGATTCATAGAGTTCTTTGATTTTCTTTTTAAAGTTAAATTAGTCAATCTTAGGCAAGTTTTGCTTGTCGCCTCAAAATTCTAGATTAGTAGGAGTTAGGACACCTTTTGCAGTTTCATTGAGAAACAAAATTGTTTCATATAAAGAGACGCTCTCTTTAGATTTGGAAAAGCACTTATCCTTGAAAATAGGTTATTTTAACCACTGAGGGTATGTTTATCTAGTCACGTTTTCTTGTAAACAGGTACATTTTTCCATGGATGGGTAAAATCAACGTTCAATGTGAAATTTGCCCCGGATATATAGTGGCAAAATGTTAGTCAAATGTGCTTTTTTTAGGATTTCAAGGTTTGATGGTTCCGTGGATCTGTGTGCTCTGTCCACCCTCTCACATATATTGCACTGAATAAAAATTGCAGATTTTATGGCTTGTGTAATACACATCTGAGATGTCTACAGAAAAGGTATGTTGTGGATTCCACAAGCCATTGAATCCTCAGTTGTTCTGAAACATTCACCAAGGGCCTGTTTGTCTGCATTAAAAATAGATAGCATTTGAATAAACAGGGTTCATACCGATCAAACATTAATTTAAATATGAGCATAAAAGAAATTTTCCTTTTAGGAAAATGGAATCAAAAGGAGGTAGGAAATGAACTACTAGGGTGATGGCTGGTATATTAGGGTCCGTTTGGCATCGTTTCGCTGGAATATTTATTTGTTCTCAGTTCTCACAAGATGAAAAGCCTCACAATATGTTTGGTCTAGACAAATTAAGCATTCCCTGATAATGTTCCCATGGAAAACCACTCGACGAGCACAAAGAACTTGGAACAATCAAAAATCATTTTTCATCAAGAATGCCGGGGGAGTCCAAAAAACATGAAATGCCTCTATCCCCATGCCTCATAAAATCTTTCCATTGCGAAAGCTTGAAACGTATGTCCAAACCTCTCAGCGGATCTCTCACCCACCTCCCTCTATGGCTTCAAAACCCAGCCAACCACTGGCAGATTGTCACTCAGTGCCCTTGCTCCAGAGGCCCAAACCAGCAACACCCCCCCCCCCAAGCGCTCTCTCTCTCTTTCATCCCACCTTATTTCAATTCTTCTCTTTCTCTGCAAATTGTAATATTTAATCTTGCTTTAGTTTTAGGGAGGTCATGTTATCCATTGAAATTTGTGATGCCAAATACAAATATGAAAAGTAGGAATGAGGATACAACATTACATAGATACTGGTATCCTTTCCATTGTGACATTTTTGGGATTTCAAACATGATTTTGCTAATTGGGAGAATAAATCTAAAAGAACGTCGCCAAACAAGTTGAGCTTAATGGGAACATTCTCGGCATAACCCATTCTCAGAATAGACAAATTCTCAGCACATGAATGATGCCAAACGGGCCCTTAATTTCCCACCTTATTTTGATTCTATTTCCCTAAAAGGAAAAATTATTTGATGCTTATTTTAAAAAACTCACATTTGGTCTTCATTTTTAACCACTTATAGTATGAAATCTATATTAAATTCCTATGTATTATAATGCAAACAAACAAACAGGCCCTAAATGTTTGTTTCTATAGTTGGAATTTTTGGAGGAAGTAGGGATGGGAATGGATTAGGTTGGGTTCGACCCCATTCCCGACCTGCCTGTGGTAGGTTTTATAGTTTGTGACCAAAACCTGCCCCATACAGTACTAGTTGGGTCAGGTTTGTTAGTGGTTGATTTTTTTTTAAATTTTAAATATAAGAACTATTTGAAGTGTTGGGACTTGAACCTGCAACCTGTGGGAGAAAGTAGTTGTTAAAAAAAAAAAAAAGACCCGTGGGAGAACCACCACCTGTGCTAATGAAGTTCTATGTACAAAAACTTGTTGAGGAATAAATGAATTGAAGACAACAGGTTGGGGTGGGTCAGGCACAACTAAAACCCAAATCTGCCCGAACCCACTCATGTAAGAGTCTGGAAAACTGTACCTGACCTGAACCTAAACTTGACTAACACACTTACAAATTATCCCCTAATAAGAGCTGGTTTTGAGGGGTCCTTGGTTAAACCTGATCTACTGTCATCCTTAAGAGGAAGGACAGACTGACAGAGAGCCATTTCTTAGGATGGCTACGTTTCATTCTTTAAATTATGGCATGCTCCAATCAACCCTTGCCCTAATTGAATACTTAAATCGTCTTTGAGAAACCTTCCTACCTAGGAAGATGTTCCTTTTGAAATAAAATGCCAAATGTGCACTTAGAGTTTTCTTTTCGATGCAATGATGTGGGACTCCCCAAATGTTGCTTCTGTGGTCTGCATTAGTTTTTGCTTAGGGTCGTTTGCCTTCTACTCAAGGGATAGGAAAATGGGTTTTACATTTGTAAATGCCCCTTATGTAAATGTCTCATATGCAAATGTTACACATGTTGATGCAGGAACCTAACCTTTGGGCCTCTGTCCACAAAGTGCAGAAATGGATCCTTTTTTTGTGGGACTTCTTCATAGATTACTCAAAATCTATGAAGAATTAAGATAATTAGCTTCAATACCTAAAAGAAAGAAAAAGGACAGAAAAATGGACCTTTGTTTTTGGGAGGAAGGGAAGGAATACATTTGATCCAAGTGTGGTCATCATACTGTTGATCTAACATCTGCACCATCGTTTCAATATCAGTTCTGTTCCCTGTTTAATATCATGTATAAATGTGTTACACTTTAACTGTTGTTTAATTTTCTAGCTCCATGCTGGTGTTTCCAGGTGCCGAACCAGATATGGCCATCCTCAACGCTTCCACCTCTGCCTCTGCCTGAGAGACTGAAAGACATCTCTGCTAAAAACTGGAGTCAGTCAACTGGATCCAACTCCATTCCCGGACAGTGGTGGCAAGCTCAAAGTTCTTGGAATTCTGCTGTCAATCAGTCAGATTTGCATCCGCGGATGCCGTATGAAGTTGACAGACTAAACTCTGTTGACAGCAGACTGATCTCTGGAGAACATCCTACCTCTGCCCTGGAGAATAAGACAGTTAAAGATCCACTTGAGAGGATTACATCAGGCAGTCTTAAGCTTGCTGTGCCGGAGGGGCTTGCTAATGGAAATTTTAATGTTGACTCATTGACTTCATTAAATGCATTCCACAAAGAGAGGAACATTGATGGCTTGCAAGATACTGGCCATCTTACAGGAGACAATGATCCTAGGGACGCAAGAAAAGGTGTGACTGCTGACCCCTTGAGGAGATCTGTTGCTAGAATGGGCTTTGAGACATTGCAAAGTTCATGTCTAAATACTTCACTGCAGTCCACTTTGAAAGATGATTCCTCTCTTTTTAACTCAGCTGTATCTTTTTCATCCCCCAATGAGAAAAGTGATCCAACTAGAGTTTCTGGGACCATGTCACAGCGACAAATGCCTCCACCTCCATTAGCAAAGCAATTATTTCCCAACCCCCAGAATGTTGTAGACACTCCTGGGGAGTTACAAGCTCAAATGCGCTGTGGAAGACCTCGTGGAGATGGTCAGAAGCGAGGTCAAGTGCTTCCAAGGTACTGGCCAAGGATTTCTGATCAAGAGCTACAACAAATGTCCGGAGAGTATCCACTCTTAATAATCATTTTCTTTTATGTCATGTATTTCTAAATATTAACTGACTTGTCATGATAAAATTCTTGAAATCACCTTTTGATTTTGAACTCGGTTTCTCTGTTGCTGATATCTTTACTCTTTGTTTCTAGTGTTTAACTTGGGACTTATTGATCATGGTCATTGTTATATTTGAATCGAGACACTGGCCCTGCTTTCTTTTAGCAGAATGTAATCCTTCACCATTTCTAAAGCTCGAATTCTGTCATCACTCCTTTATTTGAAAAGATGTTGAGTGCCAGTGATGCAGGTCGAATAGGACGGTTGGTGCTCCCCAAAAAATGTGCAGAGGTGAGCTTTGCTCTCTCTTAACGATTTTCTACTTGCAACTTTATTGGGTGCATTGTCTTTCTACAGTTAGTAGTACAGGGCAAAGTAGAAAGGGACTCTTCTTTTGTATGTGGACTCGACAAACCGAGAACTCTATATTGAAATATTATTATGGACAAAGGGCGTTGTACTGATCAAAATCAGCAGGCCTTTTGGTGTACTTCTATGGTGGGATTTTGAAGATAAAAAGAATTGAAGAAACAATAACCATGTTTTGTACTTTATTCCCTTCTTTTACTCCTATTCTTGTTATGCAGTTTTTCTTACTCTTCTACTTAGATGCTTCCCAACATGCTGAACTACTGAATTAAAAATGTTCATTGATCTAGTCATCTAGTGATTCACTGTATCTTAGCATATTACTCTTCTCTTTAAAGTCCAGGTCCATTTAATAATTCTTACTGCATTTGTAGTAAAATCATTGGCTTGTCTGTCAATTTTGGGTTGCACATATGGTATATGCTTGTGGCGCATTGGCTTTTGTTTCAAGTGCATGAATTTACAATCCTTCATGCATATTTATTGTGATGATTTTTTTCTGTGATTTGAGTAGAACCCATTTGCTTTCTCTTATTCTGTTATTTATTCTTAACTATTTTAAGTGGAAAATGTGCATTGACAACGGAAGTAAGAGTTGTGCAGTTGTTTATAACCTTAGTTTACAAAAGAGACGTCCTTACTCCTTATTAACAACCGAATTAAGAGTTTCAGCCACGGGTTTGACCCTATGGGGTCCGTAGGGCCCAAATTTCAATCCAATTGGATTACATACTCTGTGGGAGATCATGTGTAAAACATGTGATTATATATGTCTTTTACCCCTGCTCATATGGAGCAGATGTTATCCAGTTCTGATGATTTAAATGAAAGTTGGTTGTGATTTGACCTCTGCAGGATCCACTCTTATGAAATTCAAGTTGTACATAAATCATATACTCCATGCATAAGTGCTGCTCCAAATTTCACTCCAAATGGAGGGGCTTATTCCATTGTATTCCTCATGTGATTTAAGTCCAAATTTACTCATTATCCACCAGTGCTTATCACTTTGATCGTGTCTTCTTGTTGGAAATCTTTTTTTTTTTGGGTTGTGGGGTTGCACACCTTCATTCTTTTCAGAAGAAAACAATTTGCAAAAACAAGGCTGGGCAGTTGCAAAAAACTTTTAGGAATGAAATGGGCTGACCATCAGTATCTAGTACTATCGTGATTATTAAATTTAAGCACTTGTATGTAAATGAGGAACTTGGATTTGATTAAAGCACTAAAATGATGGCTTGCAGCCTGATCTAGAGGTAAGCCTTTTGCAATATGACCATCTTGTGTGTGCTTTCTTTACCAATAGTTATCCAGCTTACTTCATATTGACTGTGCTGAAAAAGATCCTTATTTCATGCATGAATGGTTAAATGCCCATTTACCACACTGATATATTTACTATCTACAGGCTTACTTCCCTGCTATTTCTCAACCTGAAGGACTGCCACTTAAAGTTCAAGATGCAAAAGGCAAGGACTGGTTATTTCAGTTTCGCTTTTGGCCTAATAATAACAGCAGGATGTATGTTCTAGAGGGTGTTACACCTTGCATTCAGTCAATGCAATTGCAAGCCGGTGACATAGGTAAGATAACAACTTCCATTAGTACTGTTTTGGGGATTTGATTTCTTTCATTCCTTTCTTGGTTGGTGAGCTTATTTACCTCCATGCTTAGTTGATCGGTTTCATATTCTCAAATGGTTTTGTCATGTAAAGTATTAATAGCTTTTTACCTGTCTATCAATACCAACATGTACATTGCTTCTTGTTGACCTGCTTTCCTTTGATCATTTGCTGACATGTTGTTAGTCTTTCTTTAGTTGACTTTTTCTTCAAATTATTTATGTCGAACAGTCTTTATGTAGATACATACTGAGAGCACAAATTGGGCACTTTCTGCTATATACCTTTTTCTTCCTAACTGTCTTTTAGTCTCCAAATAGACTAGACAATAGGGGTGTTCATGGGTCGGGCCACCCCAATCCCGGCCTGGCCTGCCGAAAGCAGGCCTTGGGCCAAAGGTTTTCGTGCTCTGGCCGGGGTTTTATTTAGGCCCATTTAATGGATGGGCCGGACCTGGGTTCACGGTAGCCTGGGTTCAGTGGTAGAGAGCCCAAGCCCGGCTTGGCCCGAATGTAAAAGGGATTACTAGGGAGTGTTGGAGAGGGGACTCGAAGACATTCATGTCAAATGTGACCGTGTGTCACCACCACTTGAGCTACCACTTGGAATCTTACAAAAAAGCCCTATTTTATTTTTATATAGTAAACTCGGGGTGGGCCCGGGAGCTTGGCCGGGCTTTGACAAAAAATTTAGCCGGGCCTGGATATTCCTAAGCACGACCCATGAACAGCCCTACCAGACAAGGCTATGATGACTACAACATCCATGAGGATGTTGAAATTTGATTCCCATGTTGGAAAAGTTGGAACTTAGACTTGTCCTTATAACTTAGAGATTTCGATTTTCGTGTCTTGCCTCAATGAATGGCATTGAGCAATTTTTGATTTTTATATTTAATAAACACGATGTATTTAAAGAAACTGAGAGATGTATTTTGTGAGATACTGATATACAGAAAATAGAAAATGATCCTGTTTGGTTTTACATTTAAGTGTTTGCCACCAGGACTCCATTTGTGTGAGACAGTGCGAGATGAAGAAGGAAAGGGATGGAAGAGTGTGTTTGGTAACTTTCTGCAGTGCTTTAGGCACAATCTTGCAGAAAAAACAGGCCTTGGCTTTATAGTAATGTACCAAACATCAGTCACCCGAAAATTACAAATAAGTGACACCATTGCCTCCTATGATGGCCCATAAGTCTAGAAAGTATGTCTTATATAAAGTTTTTATATTTTAAATTTATGTGATGACTCAAGGGTCATATGTAATATCTTCTACGCATGATAAAATGTAGGGGATTGTGTATTGCGAGACGTGATTATCCCTATAAAATTCCTGTGTCTTTTCCTCGGACGGATTTTTTTAAATTTTAAATCCATCTAGATGGGACTGACTATAGATTGAAATCATACAAAATTGATGCCTTATAAAGCCATTAAACTTGGGAGCCATGGATCAAAGGGTTAAGATAATGTTATGGACTTGGAATTTTATAGGCAGGTGGGTCACATCTAGATCTCTCATTTCCCCACCTCCCCCATTATTGGTGGGGCCCTAGGTGGGCTCCACATGAATGTCGGCACGGTGGGCCCGTGAGAGTCATCCACATGAGGACGACCCATATATATTTATACATCAATATATTTCAACTAGTATTTGGGCAGAAAATAGTGTCCTTTGTTGATTTCAATTTTTGAACTCGTGGCCCACAATCTGGTCTGTAGTAGAGAAAAGAAGAAAATGTTAAAAGAGAGAAAAAAATAGAAAGTAATAGAGAAAGAAGAGCTTAAATCCCCAATCCTCTAGAGTCTCCCACAAACGAGAATTTAGTGGGGCTACTAGTGGGGCCAGTTACAAAAGAAAATCTAGGCCATTCATTGTAAACGGCCCACTACTGTTTTTACTTAATTAGGGTTTAGCACTTGACTTGTGAGACTCTTGAATGAGAGCCTTGGAGGATCTAGATGCTGAAAAAAAAAGATTGAAAGAAGAACTGAGTAAGGAGGTGCAAGTACCTGGGTTGTGGTGGCTGGAGAGCAAGACTCAACTGCTCAAGCTCGTGTTTCGGCGAGGGTAAGAGGCAAGGAAATATCTTTAGGATCTTCTGCTAGGGCTAAATGATGTTTTCAGAAGCTTAAGCTTTGGAGAGCAAAAGCTTCAGAGTAGTTGTCACGGAGACAATAAAGGGCGGTGGTTATTTTGAGTGATTTGGATTTTAGATATGGGCTACATTTGTTGGATTTATAAATTATTAAGATGAAGCAACGCTTCATATTGTTTTTGTTGGGCTGACCACGATGTCATGTGTGACCGTGATTTTGAACCATGCTGCCTACACCAAAATGCGAAAACAGAACCATTAAACACGTTATTTCAAACACTTGGACAGTTTGTGTCCTTACTAAAAGAGTTGTTTGAATTATTATGGTTGTAAATGTTGGCTTTGTTGATTTTTTTCTGTTGCTAGTGAAAAATGAGAACTTGCTGACTTCCTCCTGATCTGGTGAGTTGTTGAGTCATGCGACAACTTCAGAAACTGTGTTCTATGAATATCAAAGGAAGTTGCTTCGTTCTTTGACTTGGATAAGTCATGAGTAAACTAGGCTGAGTTTTTCAATCTTGGTTAAGCTATGCAATAATCATGACTCTACTAATGAATGTATTATCAAATTATGTTTTCTCAAACTTATGATTTAATGTTTCTTTTCCTTTTTCTTCTCCATCTCCAGTAACTTTCAGTCGGATAGATCCAGAGGGAAAGTTGCTCATGGGATTCAGAAAGGCTTCAAGTGTTCCATCTGAACAGGTTCTAACTACACTCGATTTTATTTATCAAGATTGTGCATGGGTTGGTATCAAGATTTTTTTGTTCCATTTTTCAAGAAGGCTTTGGTGATAATGATGGTGTTTCATTTTCCGGGAATTAGTGGCATATTGTAGTTTTCATATTAGCACACAGTATGGCACCTGAAACAAACAGAATTTCAGTAAGCTTAGATATTGTAATGAAATTTGGAAATGCCTTTAGAACATCAGTAAACATGAGGTCCATAGATTGTGTGACCTGGTCAATTTTGATATAATGAAATGCGATAATGATAATGTTTCTCGTTACTCTGTGGTTGTATTTTGTGGAAGGCATGTTTTTAGAATGTAATAATTTGTGTATCACCAAAAGGTCACATTCTCAAATACCGAGGTTACGATTTCAGGTCCCTTAACCTTTCAATTTCTGTGCCCCCTCCCCTCTCTCCTTTTTTGGAATGGTTTAACTTTAACTGCAGTTGAGTTGTAATTATTGCAATGCTCCCCCAAGGAATTTATTTGTTTTGTCAGGCATGGCAATTAAATGATGAAAATGACCCTTAAGCATAGGCAGTTAAAACCCTAGATTCGATTGGGTCTAGGTTATTTTTCTAAAACTGCTGTGAATTTAAAAAATGAGAGAGAGAGAGAGAGAGAGAGAGAGAGAGAGAGAGAGAGAGAGAGAGAGAGATGATCTACCCCGCTAGGTCTCTAGCCCGCTACGTTGGGCGACCACTCCTATATTGTTATTTTTCTAATTTCTGTAATTACAAAGAGGTCCATGAATATTGTTACATTTACGTCAAAATCCTTGACGAATCCAGAAATTATGAATAAATCCCTCTGACTTATAATAGCGGCTAGCAATTGTCTCGTATTTCTTCATCTGTTGCTTAAGTTTCACATTTTCATGTGGTAGGATGTTCAGGCATTTAAAACTGGAAATGGTTTCTCTACAAGTGGAGAAGTTAGTAACAAAATTACCAAGCTTGGAGAACCTGGCTCAACTCCTACTCTTCGTCCTTATAAAGGTGATACAGAATCAACTAACCTTTCATCTGTAAACCAAGCCAATCCAAATGATTCTGCACATACGTGGTCTAAATTTGAAAAATCTGGGGGTATATCAAAAGATGGTCCTGGTGCCAAGTCATCCCTTTGTAAAAAGAAAAGTTCACTTGGGTCGAAGAATAAACGCCTGCGGATTACACATGAGGATTCCCTTGATCTCAAGTTGACCTGGGAAGAAGCTCAAGACATACTTCGCCCTCCTCCTAATAATGATCCAAATATTGTGGTGATTGAAGGCTATGAATTTGAAGAATATAAGGTATAGCTATCCAACTGTGCAGTAGTTTACTGAAGCATTTTTTTGTATTTTGTATTTTTATTTTATGTTAGATATGTTTCTCTCTTGTTCATTTGTTTCTGTAAGTGATCTTTCTATTCTGAAGCTTTTCCTGGTTTCCGCCAGTGTGTTCATTAAAGAATTGATTAATGTCAGCTTCATTTCTGTCTGATGCATGGTGTGGTAAGCGCTCAGATTGCCTTGTCGTGAAGATTCACGTCTCAGCTCGTATGCTTTCTTAATGGCTTCATGAAGGCATGCTATTGGATGCATTGATCAGTTGTAGTCAAGTAAACCTGTATCTGCGGATATGGTCCTTGATCCCAAATTATCAATGCTGATTTAATTCATTGTCACTGACTAATTTTATCTTTACTATTATGGAAGTAGATATTAGAACAAGTAAAAAATAATAGTTCATTTACCAACAACTAAGTTCTTTCAACAATAAGTACAACTTTATACTTATGTAGTGTGGTAATTATGTTTAAATATTGAATGAGACGACACTAGATGGGACTAAAAGACCCATAAGGTTTGAAATTGATGTAGGGCTCTAGGGTTAGGGGCAAAACGTGCCCAAGCACGATAAAGGTATCTGCATGGACTATACACGAGGACGCATCTCAAAGTGAACGAAAATCCCACGACTAAAAGACCCATAAAAGGTTTGAAACTGACGTAGAACCCTAGGGTTAGCGGTAAAAAGTGCCTTAGCACGATAAGGTATCTGCATAAACTATACACGAGGACGGACCTTAAAGGGAACCGACATCCCACAACTAAAAGACCCATAAGGTTTGAAACTGATGTAGAACCCTCGGGTTAGGCGCAAAAAGTTCCGAAGCGCGATAAGGTATCTGCATAAACTATACAGGAGGACGCACCTTAAAGGGGACCTAAACCCCAACAAATGATTTTTTTTTTTTTTTTAAGTGACTATATTAAAAGAAAGAGCTATACGGTATAGGAGAAGTATACTGAAACAAAAAAAAAGGATAGAAGCAAAGACTCAAAAAAAGGACCCAGGCCCCAGCCCAAAAGAGAAGAAAACACAGTAAATCACACTAGAAAGGGAACATATTAACCATTAACATAGGATTAGAAACTCCCTCTTTGGCATAACAATCTGCTTCTGAATTAGCACTTCGGTCGATGTGTGAAAAGGAAACTTGAAGGCTTCTGGCGAGATCCAAAATCTCAGAAACAACACCAGCCACCTTCCAAGGGGCTTTGGTAGCAACCATAGCCCATTGAGTAGCGCAGCAGGAGTCCCCTTCGACAATAAGGTTATGGAGGTTCAGACAATGACCTTCTCTAAGGCCAGTCCTAATAGCCAGTAATTCCACCTCATTGGCTGAGCAGATCCCCGCGGGTCCTGAGAAAGAGAGAATAGGGGTGCCCATATTGGTTCTAATGATGCCTCCTACCCTAGCCAAACTGGGGTTACAACGAGCACTACCATCAAAATTTAGCTTCAGGCTATCAATGGGATGGGGAACCCATCTGTGAATGATATCAAACAAAGCCGGGGAAGAGAATGCCACTTCCTTCCAATTTCTTAAAATCATATCAAAGGGGATGCCGTAAAAGCAAGGAAGAGGAGAGGCCCACAAGGCTACGAGGAATGTGACCTTGTCCTTGAGAATTACCTCAGTTGAAGATTTATCTTGAAAATATCTACTATTTCAAATGATATTAATGTTCAACTCCGAGATCTAAATCTCTACAATGCCATATAAATAAGAAGAGAACTTGGGGACTAAGACTCCTAATGAAACTGGGAAACTAAGCGACTTAGAACGTATCCTAATTACAACCCACTAAATAAAATTAGAAAACTAATGACGACTCAAATAGGGAAATAACAAAAGTCGCAAGTGTCTTGGGCCCCACATGTAGGCCACATTTTTTTTTTTTTTTTTGAATGTTGGGCCACAAGTTTGTCTTGCATCAATTCTCCCCAGCTTGGAGAGAACTTGATCTGGAGTTCTGTAAATGCCCACCTGGTCGAAAATCTACTATACAAAAATCTGATTTGTTGGTTGATCTTCAGCTTCTGTGTATGACCTGAAAACTTAATGTGATATTTTCCTCCAAATTGAAGTAGGCTTGACGCACCGCTTCTTTTGATGTTCGGATTTTGTTTGGATGCACGAGCGAACCTTTGGATATTTCAAATCACAATCTCCAAGTCTCCATCGTTGATCCCCTATGAGGGACTTCAACAATTGGTTCTTCTTTTACCTTTTGTGGCCCTCGATCAACATTGCCCTTACAAAGAAATATGGTCCTCTTGTCTGCTTCTTCGTTTTAACGATGACCCTCTGTATGATCATCTTGGCCTTGATCTTGCTTCGTAGTATCATCTATGATGTTTTATGCTTGGATTTCAGCTCTGATACCAATTAATGTAGGACCCTAGGGTTAGAGTTCGCATGAAAAATGGTGACTGTAATGACCCGGGCCCGCCGTCCACATGATACTGTCCGCTTTGGCTCATTGGATTCCAACCGAATCTTGCCTCAGTTTTAAAAGGCCTCATGCGGAGTTATAATCAAGATCAGGACTAGCATGTTTCCGATGTAGGACTTATGCACCATTGCATACCCGGTCCTTGTTGGACCCAACGCCCTTCTACAGGGGAGCCACAGGCTTGACACTATGTATTGAATCTCAAAGAAGCTATACAGTATAAGCATGATAAAGGTCTCTGTAGAGACTATGCATGAGGACACACCTCAAAGGGAACCAGAATCCCACCTAATAATATTAATCTTCCACTCTGAGATCTAAATCTTTACTGTGCCTTATAAATAAAAAGAGAAAACCTGGGGACTAGGACTCCTGATCAAACAAGGAAACCAAGCAATTTAGAAACTAATGACAACTCGAATAGGGAAATAACATAAGTCCTAAGTGTCTTGGGCCCCACATGTGGGCCGCGGGTCTGTTCTGAATCAGAAACTGTACATCCCTAACTTTGAGGCTATGAACAAAAATCAGAATTAAGTTAACGCGAAAAGGGTGATCATTTTTGGGTATATATCAGTAAGCCGGCTTTTAAGACCAGGCTGGTAAGTGCTATCAAGCCAAAACATGTTGGGGGACATGAAGGCCTTTGCAAAAATTTCGATGTTTCACAGGAACGTTAATCATGGATGAAGAGCATTTCTTCTAATTATCAAATTAATAAAAACCTATTGGAAGTTTATAGCCCACTGTTGCCAAGTACCTAGCTGGCCTTTGT
This sequence comes from Umbellularia californica, assembly GCA_028538565.1. Classification (NCBI taxonomy): domain Eukaryota; kingdom Viridiplantae; phylum Streptophyta; class Magnoliopsida; order Laurales; family Lauraceae; genus Umbellularia; species Umbellularia californica. Next base: position 73,050,329 of record JAPQWN010000006.1, on the reverse strand, counting down.
AATTTATAATTTTTTTTACAAAAAATACGAAGTTGTTATGAATATTTAGTGCAATTGATGGAAAGTTATATGCAAGATGGTAATTCATGCAATGTGATGCAAGTGTTGAACGAGTATGATGCTTAATGTATGTTTGTGCATCGTCTTGATGAGACATGCAATCACATGGTGCAATTCTTATGATTAGTGAAATGCATTATGTTTTTATCATAATAATGTAGTTTTGGGCATTATCTTGTATAATTGCATTTGTTGGATACCTTTAAGAGGTTATGTTGTATCGTTCATTAGATTTAGCAATAATTTTGATTAAGGGTTTTTACATATAATACCCAAATACTTCTACATACCAAACATACACTTTTCAGACCATTAACAATATTTGTACTAGTACTCGATACTCCACTGATACTCTTACTAATACTCAATACTGCATAGATAGTACCAGTGCATTAAATAGTTAAAAATGATATTTTAGGTTGTGGGGGTAATAAAGTAACTTACTCAATAGGATGAGTGGAGAAGTAGTCAATGCAAAGCCGGCCTCAAATATATGGGATAATGCCAAAGTGATTTTGATGATGGATAGTCAATTTAATTTCACGCCACATTTTGGTTTGGCTCCAAATTGAAACATTTTGGATGTTTTTGCAATTCATGTTTCATTTCAAAATTGTCTCGGAAAATTATAAAAATATGAAAAATATTAAAAATTTAAAAGAGCATATACACTATTTATTTAATTCATTATATTAAATCAACAATGTAATATGCTTATATCAGTAAATTAATCCAATCCATTTTCCAAAATAAATAATAAATAAAGAGGAACGAGGAGGTCCCAGCTAGAAGAAGCAGGCTTCTTCTTCGTTTGGAGGTGGGAAGGCACTAATGAAGAAGTTGAGCAAAGAAGTTTCCAAATGAAGGGAACTACGTCCTGCATAAACCTATAAAACAGGTAAAAGTCCTTAGTTTTTTCATGAAAAAGGCAAAGAATCATGAATACCTTGCATAGTGGAGGGCATCTTGGTCAAAAACTATTACTTGGAGAAAAAAAGGAAAAACGCTCACCTTTGTCAAATTTAAGCCGAAATATAGAATTTTGACCTGTTCCATTGAAATCTCGTAATTTGGAACTAAATTAGTGATTTCAGCCGAACATATCCAAAATCCCAACTGAAATCTATAGGAGGGTTGTTTATTTTGGTCCATTGACTAAACCGAATAGTTTTGCTAGTTCAACTGGAACGATTGGAATTGACAAAAGTGATGATGACAACGAGAACAAAGTTGATGGTGATATGATGCAATATTTACCAACACAGTCTTCATTCTTCCAATCACAGACTATAAATGGCTAAAAGACGCTTGCAAATCCAACTAGGTGACCAAGATTTGTGAACAAATACCCCCATCATGCTCCATTGAAAATTTTTTAATTTCATCCTTTGTTTGTGGATGTAGACTAGCGAATTCAATTGTGTTCTATAAGTGTTGAAATCCCTGCTATGTGTTTGCCCACATGGACATTATTTCCATATTATACTACCTCTTTAATATTGGCTTGACTTGTCTTTGCAGGAAGCTCCGGTGTTGGGAAAGCCCACTCTTTTTACAGTGAACCATGCAGGGTACTCTCTCTCTCTCTCTCTCTCTCTCTCTCTCTCTCTCTCTCGTCCTGAAAACTCTTATTTTTATTTTACTTTTTTCATCAGAGAAAAACATCAATGGACTCAGTGTGAGGACTGTTCCAAGTGGCGCAAACTGCCTCTGAATGCACTTCTGCCCTCTAGATGGACCTGTTCCGACAACTTGTGGGATCTCAAAAGGTTAACTACCAACTTTCTATCATGAAATCACAACTTCATGGCTAGAAACCTGTTGTTAAACAATTCCTTCTTATTTTCCTCTTTTTTCTCAGTTAATATGTCCTTTGTTTATGGCCTACTTAGTTACTATGTTAAATGGAGAGATGGGAGAGTCTGATCTTGCAGTTTTTTTATGATGCCCGGCATACTGGCATCAGTACAAGCATGATTACTGTAACATGTCTAAATGCCTCCTGATATTTAAAAAGAACACTAAATAGTTGTAACTTGTAAGATTTGACATAAAACTGCCCTGGCACGGGAAATTTCAAATCTAAAAATGAGAAAAAATTGGTTGGAGGGTAAAAAGCAAAAACTGTGTATTTGATAAAAACGTATGTATATCGATTTCAGGAAATAGTTTACCAACTCAGTCCTATGTTTCAAACCTCATTGATTCTTGAATAAAATGTTTATGATACTGTGCAATGTTAGTAGCTGGCATTTTATTCACATACTCTTTTACCTGTATGATCTTTTCAGGTCTTCATGTTCATCAGCTCAAGAACTAACCACGGAGCAGCTTGAACAGTTGGGCTGTTCTAATAGAGGTACAGATGACTTGGAATATCAGCCTATTGCTTATCCATTATATAACCTATGTCTGCCAAGGGGAAATTGGAGGGATCTGCTGTCAATCATGAGTATTACGGTTGCATTTGCTTGATAGGCTCTGTTTCCAATTATGTTTTATTTGGCTATATTATATGTGCTTGCAGTTTCCATTTGAAGAGTGACTACTATCAATCATGACTCATGAGTGATATTTTTGTATGCATTCATCAGAAGGCATTAGAAAATGTGCTTTGCAACTGGGAGTTTCTAGAACCCCATGCTTAACATGAGGAACCCCGGCAAACAGTTTTCAATTTTTCTAAACAATAGGTCAGGATAAAAGTTGTTCTCACAAGCACATATAAAATGGTGGTGTCGGACACTGGCTAAAAGCGACGGACAACTGTTGCAACTTGTTTCCATGTTGTACTTGTGACTGAATTGTGACTGCTGTGGCAGCTTCTTCCAAGAGAACCAGAGCAAAAGAGGAAATAGATACAGTTGAAGCTTCAGAGGGACTTGATACACTTGCCAACCTGGCCATTCTTGGCGAAGGCGACACCCTCAATTCATCAACCCAACCCACAACAAAGCACCCACGTCACCGGCCTGGTTGTTCATGCATTGTTTGTATTCAGCCCCCGAGTGGCAAGGGCCCCAAGCACAAGCAGACCTGCACTTGTAATGTCTGCTTGACTGTGAAGCGTCGGTTCCGCACTCTCATGCTGCGACGTGAGAAGCGCCAGTCTGAAAAGGAAGCTGAGAGCGCACGCAAGAAGCAGGAGCTTCAACCGTCTGTGAAGCCAGAGATAGAGACAGAAGAACTGGCAAGCAATCACAGTAATGACGATGGTCCAAACCTCAATACTCTGGCTAGTGACGGGGTTTGTGATGATCCCAGTAGGAGGAAGTCATCATCTTCTCCTTTCAAAGGTCACATTGATCTGAACATCCAGCCAGAGCGTGAGGAAGAGCCATCACCGGTGTCAGATTCTGGCAGCATGATGAGGCTACTCCGGGATGCCCGGGAATTCTATCCAAAGGAGCAGAGGCTGGAGAATCTGGTTATCAATAGAGACCTGACCATCGATCACATGGAGACAATTGGCGGGGCGGGAGGGCAAAGGCTCGATACTGAGCCCCCTAGCACCACTCAGCCGGATGTTGATGTGGACCATTTGGTCCCAGTCTCCATGTCGCTGCTAGCTTCAACATCAGGAACAGGCTAGAAGTCTGCCTCTCCAATTTATATGCCATGTCCACATTTTTTTTTGTGTTGTGACAACCCTCGACAGTGTTCTCTGTACAGTCTACACCAGCAACATCCATGCAACTCCCTTTGCCAGCAATGCAAACAGCCATCCTTTGTACATATACATATCCAATGAGGTAAGAGATGAAGAATGGTTAAGAGAATGACTTATCTGATTTCCTGGTCTTGGTGCCAAGAGAGCAGGCAGGGATTGAAGCTCTATTTTTCGGATGCTGATCTTGCTGCCTTCTCAGTACTGAAGCAGCTGAGAATGTATTTGTTTAACCCTTTTTTTTAAGTACCATAAGCAGCTATAAAAGTCCGAACTCTCGGCCCCACATCATAATCATCACAACATGAGGATCTCTATTTGGTGGAAATGAATTTGCATAGTGCCACCTGCGGTTGTGAGTTCTTGGGGCAGACTCAAGCTAAAGGATGATTTAAGTGGGATGAATACCTGCTCCTGATAACAGAGACAGATTTATAATGGAAAATATAGGTTAATAGAGGTATGGAGATATTAGGCATCTATTTATTAGTGGCCCTGTTGGTCATTGTTAAACATTTGATGTAAGGTGTGATGAAATAGCGGTCAAAATATAAACCAGTCCTTAACTTACAATCACTGAATTTGATTGGTTGCTACTGTTTTGGTTGAAATATTATTGATGACCCATCCATGTCGTGGTGCCTGTGGATCCATCCAATTTGTTCCACCTGTAACACCTTATTATTATTATTATTATTATTTTTTTTGCTATCGGAGGGTTTCCAACGCTTTGGGCTGGACTAATCCCTCCAGGCCCAGGGATTATTATGAACTAGTAGCGTCTGCATACAAATATTTGGTCTCTCTTTTGTAGTTGAAAGTTAATTGTAGGTTTATCACCCAAACCCTGAACAGCAATACATACCTGAAATAAACATGGTTGAGGGCAGAAAAGACCATTTTCCATGGCCTTTAGTTTTCACAATGGTTTTGCTTTCTCTGGAAGCGAAATCTGGATAGTTATATGTTGAAAGTGGCAAGGAATCTTCTACAATGGGAATGCATACCGAGTTTGAGCTGAGATATTTACTAGTAATTATCAGGGACTCATCTACTTAGTATTTATAAGTAACTCAGGAGCTAATGAGACTATTTTAGTGAAATTCAATTGTCTTAATTCTCAAGTGATTACTCCAAAAACTCCAGCTCGTTTTATGGATTTCATTCTTGATCAATGAGCTCGTAGATGAACATCTCTCATAAATATTAGTTAGATTATGACTACTTTGAAAACCATTGTTGATCGCGTTGAAACTTTATTTATTTTTTTTTGAGCTGTTGATATACATGATTGTTATATAGTTAAAACGAATTCTGAAGTTGGATGATTTGAGATTAATCAATGTTGAACCTCGTGATTCAGACTTGACTCGTCCAACTCAAAGAATTTGACTTGGGGAGCCAACGCGGCGACTTCAGAGTCATGCTTTCTTTTAAAAATATTAAAAAGAGATAAAATAACTATCATTTATTTTCATATATTCTTTTTATAATCAATTCAAATTATAAGATTAGTTTATCCAAGAAAAAGAAAAAGAAATTCTTTTACTTGTAGTTGCTAAACTCTTCAATTTGACTAATACTAATACATGATGAAATAGTTACTTGAGCAGTTCAGATATTAGACTGATCTCAGCTAACAGATTTTCATTGAGGTCACTTAGGAGGATTAAGATTCTTCGATTTGTGAATTTAGATTTGAAGTTGAGATCATTCAACTTGATTATTTATATTTTAAACTGAAAGTTCATTTCAACAAGTAGCACTAATGGATAATGGGTCTCACTCACTTTGTTGCAAGATTTAGATTAGTGAGGGCCATTAAAATAAAATCTGGGTCCGAACTCCAAACCCACCCCCCCTTTTTATTCGCTTGGGCTTGTTCGTTTGGATGAAATTCAAGGTGAAATGAACCCTATGATTCCAACACACTCATACTTGAGTGGAGTCATGACACCTTGGTATAGACACATGCTCATATGGATCGATCCTTGAGCCTTCAAATGGTTAATATCACTATTGGCCGATAGGCCAACCTATCAAAAAAAGTAATAAAAAAAAAAGAATTATACAATTATTATAGAAGCGAGAGGCGAAGAATACGAGGTGAGGGATGAACAATACACGTGGAGATGTTGACTGATTTGGAACTTCACATTCCTATGTATATACAACGCGTATAAAATTATTAGAATGATAGTCGGGATTTCATTTCTTATCCTTTTTGAATTCTTATGTGATACTCATTTTTAAAAAAACCACTTTTGATCCTCATTTTAACCACTAAAGATATGAATCCCATGTATTTAACTCATAAAAAAAAACTCCTATATATTTTAAGGCAAATCAAATTCCTTCCCAATTTATATGATATTTCCCTAGCCCCAAAGTTGATTACAAATAAAATTGAGCATTTGATTAAAAATACATGATTAATGAAAACACATAAAATTGTGCAGCTCACATTTTTAATCAAATGATCAATTTTATGGTAGGATCAACTCTTACTTAAAGTAAAATCTAAAAATACACGTTACGTGATTTTTAATAGGTGGGCTCCAAGTGCAGTTAGACAACACTCTTTCAACTCGGATTTCTCCAAATGATTCGCATTTATATACAAATCCCTCTTGATTTCTCCCAAGTCAAAGCCTAAACGCATCCCCAAAGCAGTTTGTACCCCTCTGTTTTTCTTTGCGGGCTGAAGTAGAAGAAAGCGAAGAGAAAGACGAAGGGGAGAAGGAGAGGAGAACGAAGAGGACGAAGAAGCAACAGCAGCATACGGTAGGGGCACCATCAGGTACTCTCTCTCTCTCTCTCTCTCTCTCTCTCTCTCTCTCTCTCTCCATCTTTATTTTTCACCCCCAGATCTGCTCTCTCTCCATCTTTCTTTTTCACCCCCAGATCTGCTTCTTCTGATCTGTAGATGAATTATGTGTTAATTTGGCCTTGTGGGTATGTGTTTTGAGATAATTATAGAAAACCCAGTCTCTCAAATCTCAATTTGAGATGATTATAAAACACCCCCAGTCTTTCTATTGATCCAGTTCGTTCATATTCGATATTTGGGGGACTGACCAGATTGACCATATATGGGTCACTGAAAGAATGCTATACATGTATGTATGGAAACAATATATATTCATTCAGGGGTTTTATAACTGTAGTTATTGCAACTGATTAGGGGAATTGGGGTTTCTTCTTTTTGTTTCTGTTTATAGATTTTGATGAGGATTAAAGCTTGAGGTGTAACGGGTTACTAAGAAGTAAGAAGAATGGTGTTGGTTCTAGCCCTAGGAGATCTTCACATCCCTCATAGGTCGTCTGATTTGCCAGCAAAATTCAAATCCATGCTTGTTCCTGGGAAGATCCAACACATCATTTGTACCGGAAATCTTTGTATTAAGGTATGCGTTCTTCAAAATTTTCCCCCTTCTCAAGTTTTGGTGTTCTAGCATCATGTTGTTTTGTTTTGTGTATAAGGGGTCGTTTGGAAACTCTTGTTTTATTGATTAGTGCGAATTAGATTAAGGTCTAAAATAAATTCTAGTCTAATTAATTAAGGGCTTATTAGATTATGGTCTAAAATATTTAAAAAAATTGCCTCTGATTTTTAAGTTCTAATACACAATTAGTCTTTTTTTGGTAAATTTATATATAAAAAGAACTCTCATTTCATGAGGGAATTGGGGGCCACCTTTAGAAATTGTGGTAATTGGGGCCTGGCTTTTAGAAATTACAATGTAGAACCCATCATTTGCATAACACTAGTAAATTTTGCGTCGTCTACCTCCATCAGTTGCATTGGAAATAAGCTCTAAAACATAAAATAAGAGCTTAGTTTTAGAGTTGCAAACTACCCCCCTTAGATTTCTAAATAAATTTGCACTTATAAGTACGTTTCAGAACAAACTCTGTTTAATTCATTTGAGATTTAAGTTGCATATAGGAACTGATATGACTACTGCTGCAAGGGAATGTCTTGACAATGGAAGTGATACAGTAGATAGATATGTGTGTATCATAATATGGGTGTTTCTATTAGCTGCAGTTGTATACAATGCCTTACATTATGATCTATTTTAATTGGGTTTCCATGCTTTGTCAGTTTTCCTTTTAATTTTTCTTCAAATGATTGTGCCTGCAGATATGCTTGATTTAGTAGTTGGGTGTTGATATTTTCTAACTCAGTCATGCTTTTACTTCATCTGAGTCTGGCATGATTTTAGACACAGATTTATTGTTCGGTTAAGTGCTCTTGCTGGACACTAGAACTAGCTGGTGTTGTAGCTGCTTCTGGCAAATGGAAATGCTAAATCTATTTTAGGTAGTTGGTGTATTGTGTAAAAAATTTGTCAGCATCCTAAAGCTGGTTCTTTGTTGTACTTATGATTTCTTGAGCTATTATAAGTTATGGGAGTCTATAATGCTTCCTTCAACTGAATTGTCCTGGTCCATTACTGGTTGCTAATTAGGTAGGTTTTGAATGCAACATGCTTATGTTTCTGTATACTCACCTCTTCCATGGAAAAGTATACTCAGAGAAGAAGAAAAATAGGAGTGTGTTCAATATTAGATTGAAACCCCACTTGTACTAACAACAACATAACTAAATTGAGGAAGAGGTAACAAGAGTAGAAAACCAAATCAAAATGCTCAATCTTAATTGAGGTAAATAGCGACTTCCATGAGGATGAAAACTCGAAGATTCTTTGAATTTGCTGATGAAATGCCCTGTTTCATAACAATTATGTGCTGATGTCTAAGATATTTTCTTTTTATTCATGACTGTTTTAGTCGACTTAGAAAATACCACTATAAATTGCCAATAATGTGTGAGCTATGTCCTGTGAGACTTGGCAAAGTTGGTCTTCTTCCATAGACTTATCTCTTGTTAACTCATTTGGATGGTTTCCAGAGACAAAAACTAATATTTGAGCTGTATCTTTTTTTTTTCTCTCTCTAAGTTCTGTGTTGTGGCAGTGTGTTATTTTGACATAGTTATATTGCACCTGCTTTCCTGTTATACTTTTATATTATGTTGTTGACATCTTTTTAAAAGGATCGTTCAATCTAATATTGAAAAATACTCATGTTTTAACCCCCTTCCCAAATGCTCTCCCTTCCTCTGCTTCATCATCAGGAACCCTGCCTTGAACCCTGAACATGAGTGTAATAAGTGCAAATTTTCCTCTTTGCCTTCCTCCTGGCTTTTTGCTGGTGCAGCCAACCTACCCATCCTTCCTCTTCTCGAAAGGAAGAAAACAAGGGGTCATTACAAATTTTGCTTGGGACTGAAGACAAAAGTTCTTCCTTAAAGTGCTCTTGCTCAAGTACCAAGATTTGAAGAGTTTAACTATACATGAGGGCAGACCTGTAAGAAACTGATTTACATGGGATTCTTCCTGAACGCACAAAACTTCTTTCATTCTTTCTTGTGGGATTGATGAAGCAACATGGAGTCTTTCTCTCTCCAAGGGACCCTAAATCCAATAAAATGATCTTCAACATTTGTCTCCCTGGGATTATTTAGAAACTTCATCCACATAAACTTCTGGTCTTTATTGGTCTGTTGGCTTTAGAATATATGGTTGTAAAGATACTGAAACATGTCGCTCCACAGAATTTAAAAGCCGTGTGATAACTTTTTATCTCCTGACCCAATTCAGATTTACCTTTGATATCTTCAGGTATTGAAGCAGTCCCATCAAGATTGCTTCCAATTTCGTGGGTGGCCCCAAGATGATGTTTAAATGAAAGAACCTGGTCATATAATTTTTCCCAGTCATTACTACTTTACGAACATTCGAGTGTTCCATGATACCAACAATCTGACTAACCTAAAATCAACTGATTAGAGGGGTTCCAAGAAATCAAGAAAAATTCTAGTTGTCAAGCAGATTTGAGGATTAAAACCTCAAATTCCAAGAGGAATATGAGATCAAAGCTCAGATTAGAACATGAATTCAATGAGGAAGGCGATCGAAGTCTTTTCAGTATTCTGCATAAAACCCTTACGTACATTGAGATTGGTGTGAGGAAAGAATAGTCTAAGACCAAACCAGTTAACGGAGATGCTGCGTGGAGTTCAGAGATGAACCAGAGGCCGTAGATCTCTGAAGGGCTGGATCAAGTGGAAGGTGTCTTCTATTGGAAGGAAGATATTTGATCTGTGGCAGGAGGTGGATGCCTATTTTTGGGAAGATGTTGCAAGAGGATGGTTGTAAACCTTGCACTGAGCTTCATACAGGAAAAACTAAAGAACCCAGGTATTTAAGGCCATTGCTCTTTCAACGGGCTCCGTAAGGGAAAAACTGAATATCTGTGCTCAAGAGATGGATTTCAGTAGGCTTTTGTTCAGAAGTCCTTGTCACAAGTCCCGTTTGCAATTAAGGCAGTATGAGAGGCCCACCTATTAGGAGGTTTTGCAAGGCTTCCGTTTGCGGAGCATGCAAGTTCTTTTGACAGCACAGGCAATTACGAGGGCTCTCCTCGCGAGAGATTTCACAAGGCGAAGCAAGCTTGAGTGTGAGGAAGTTTAGGGCCTGATCATGAATTGGGTCTGACACCATGAAAATAAAAAAGGAGAAAAATAAAAATGAGAACCAAAACTAGTAGTAGACTTAGAAGATAGTTGTGAAATTGATGATCCTTATTGTGAAGTTTCATCCTGTGTGTAAAAACTAATGTGGCCTCGATTACAGCTCCTTTATTGGGGTGATAACAATCACTAAGGATATGATACAATAACTAACCTCTTTTTGGTATGGTAGTCTGCAATCTGCATGACTAGTGCCTTCTAGTGTCCTACACTGCAACACAGCCAAAAAAAGCTCTTGTTTGAGCTCAGAGACCTAATCTGCAGCCCTTACCCCTGACCTAATAGAAAGTTCACTTGTATAAATTGTATAAAGTTGAATCAATAAAAAAGAAGTAGATGTATCATGTATGTCGTCCATTATAACATTTGTATGTGCACCAATAATTCATCAGAAGTTCTCATTTAAAATTCTTCGTGTGCTTATCACATGGTACATTAACACCATCTGCATCCATTGATCAATTCGTCACCCTCTTAATATCCATGTGCTATTATCTACTGATACTTGAATGATTTGGACATGCGTAGGAAGTTCATGATTACTTGAAGAGTCTTTGTCCTGACATGCATGTTACTCGAGGTGAGTATGATGAGGATGCGCGCTATCCAGAGACCAAGACTCTTACCATTGGTCAATTCAAGCTTGGGTTGTGCCATGGTCATCAGGTTTGCTTGTCAAATTTTATTCCCCTTTCCAATCCAATTTGTTTTTAACAATGTTGACACTTCCAATAGAGAAAACCATGAAGTATCTTGCATTCATAAAGGTTTGTGTCGTTTTAAATACTCTGTAGTTTTCTTATACCATTCTTATTGATGCCTCTTTCGTATTTTATTAATCTAAATTTCTATCACCAAAGTGGTGCAAGCTTGACAAACTTTAGAACAGATGGAATGTTATTCTCACTGTTGCAAAAGCAAGGTTTTGGATTTTGAGTCATGACGCCTATAAGAAGTGGAAACTTTATATGGTGAACTTAGGGTCATGAGTGCAAATCTTTCCTCTTCTTTCTACTAAAAAACAAAATGATCAAAGGTGTTAATGTTGTTATCTACGGGGAGGTGTTACCCCATCTGATTTTTGAGGTCCCATTGGATACAAGTCCTTGCTTGACATTGAACATGTTGAATGATATAATTTTAAAATAAATAATAACAGTGTGGCATAGTGATAAAACCTAAAAGAAATTTACAGACATGTACATATAATATGTATATATAAATTCATTTCTTTATTTTTCATTCAAACTTTAAAGTGGGCTGACATACTTAAGCTCAGACATAGGCGTGTGCCTCACGCCTTGGACTGCAGTAGGGTCTTGGTGGTACCTTGCACCTTGGTCACATTCGATCCACCTGGAATCGTGGATGCATGCAAATCGTGGGGGTAGGGAGCATGGGATGGGTATTGGCATGGATTAGGAGTTGGCCAAAATATCAAACTATCCTTCATTTTAGAGATTCAAACTTCTAATGTTTTATAAGTGCATTTTATTGTAATCCAATCCAAAGGTAGATAATGGTTGGATGTATCAAATTAGGATGAGCATGATATTAACTTAGGTGAATGTTTGAGGGTTTGGGGTTGACCGAAAAGGGGGGCCCATTGTATGAAATAGAAAAGAGCTTTGCTCAACTCAAACCAAACCTTCCTTCCTCTTCTTCTACTCAGTCCCCCTTTTCCCGTTTTAGGATGATAGTCTGAAAGTTCGTGAGTATGATCTGTCATTTCTTCTGTATGCATGGCTTTACCTTCATTCCCTGATTATTTGTTGATGATTGAAGGTTATTCCTTGGGGCGACCTGGATTCTCTAGCAATGCTTCAGAGGCAGTTGGATGTGGACATCCTCGTCACCGGCCACACGCATCAATTCAAGGCCTACAAGCATGAGGGAGGTGTCGTTATAAACCCCGGTTCTGCGACAGGTGCCTACAGCAGCATTACTTATGATGTCAATCCAAGCTTTGTCCTCATGGACATCGATGGACTCCGCGTAGTGGTTTATGTTTATGAGCTCATCGACGGAGAAGTAAAAGTTGACAAGATCGATTTCAAGAAGACAGCAACTACCCATGCAGCCCACTAGAGCAAGCAAGCTGAATATTTGAAGTTTTAGTATTTTACATAGTTCATCAAATTGGACGACTCAAAAACTAATTGATGCTTTCTTTCTTCAGGTCTTTGAAGATGAGTGGTGAAGTTTGTTGTTTGAGAGAAGACTTCCTTTTTTTAATATTTTTTTAAATTGATATATAGTATATTGCTCAATATATTAGCATATTACTAAATGGTTAGATCCAAAGGCTTGCAATTACTCACCCAACCTGCTAACCTCACCCAACCCAACAAATTACACTACAACCCAAACCCAACCTGTTAATTGCAAGCTCTAGCTTACCCTTTTTACTGGGTTGAGTTGTAATCTTCAACCTGATTAATAAATGGGCCAGGTTCTGGTTTAGACCACAAGCTTTTCTTCTCTGAATGCGACGGATCTGGTTGCAATTCAATCGGATGATTATGGGTATGTTTAACATTTTCAACTGCAATTAATAGATGTGCCCTTAACCTGGCTTGGGAATTTTGGGTGGTTCAGGTTGATATTTACAAATCGGATTGATAAATGGGTCACATTTTTTGTTAAAAAAAAAGTGGGGAAAAGATGCAAGGTTCTAGTGAGGCTATTTGTCATTACAGAAGAGGCCTGGCCCAACAGATTGCTACACATTATAAGGTAACTCATTCCATGTGAACGGAATTATTATTGAACACAATTACAGCACAAGCTAGAGTGGATGTTTTGAAACAAGAAGATGAAATGAAACTTGATTAACGGTGTAAAACCAGATTATTTCTCCATAGAATTTGGCCAACTTTGAGAACTTACAAATGCGCTACAAAATTTGATACAAAATAAATTTACAGGATCAAATTTGGATATTTGTAAACCAATGACAGGTGACTCAGTTTAATATAGTAGTGCTCAAGCATTTGAGTATCTCCTATTTATGTGTGATTCTTAGGTAATCCGGTTTGAAATTTGAATCTTAGGTAATCATATCTAGGGTTCATTTGGTAAGAAAACTTGGAAAAGGAGGAAAATGTAAAGTCAGTTGACACGCGTGTAGTACAAGAAAAAGGAAATTCATGTTCTGAGTGTCTGTGGCAAAATGAAATTGGTAATCACTTTTGAACCTTACGTAATCAGATTTAGAAACGCCCCCTTCTGTGGAAATGGTGGGAATCCGGCACCTTCCTCGTTGTCGTTTGGTGTGGCGAGGATTTGAAAGAGGAAACCGCCCTTTTAGACGTCTTTTCTGCCAAAATCCGGTGCGTGCACAAACACACCCTTAATGTTCATTCGATAAGAAAGTTTCAAAAAAAGGAGGAAAATGGATGACACTAGTAGGGTACAAGAAAAATTCATGTTCTGAATGTTTGTAGCAAAATGAAATTGCTGAAATTTCAAAAGAATTCCCAAGCCTAATTTCTTCTTCTTGTTTAAACTCCCAATCATAAATCTCAAGAACAATGATATGATATCTTTTATAAAACTTCACTAGTTAATTGGAAGCTAGCCAATCATTTTCCCTTTGCACTCCAAATTCCCTGACAACCAACCCTTTCTAGTCAAACCCATACTCAACAAGTTTCCAGCCCAACTAACTTGCATTCGGGAAATTCATGATTAAGATATTTGTCATAGTTTGCCAATTCATTGGGTAGCTTACTTCAATCAGTTTATCTTTCGGTTCTTCCACTTTCTAGTTTCTGTTAAGTAGTTTCAAGTTTCAAACATACATATTCAACATTTCTTTGATGATGGAGTCTCATTTCAGGTACTTGATTCATTGGTCCACTTCACCTAGTTAACAGGTAAAATATTAGTATTTTGCCTTCTAATATAAGTTAAAATGTCACCCAAGTTTATAAATTAGTCTATAAAAGCACTCATATTCCGAGAATCTCCAAAGAGCACCTCTAGTGGGGCCCACCTTATGATCCATCCGTGGACCATAAAACAGAGACTGAGTTTCGCACCATACGAATGGACTAAACCGTAGGATCAACTACACACTCTTTTGGACGGTGAAAACTTGTGGGCCATTAATTAAGTGGTTAAGATGGTGATGCAAGGGCCGGCTCGAGACAATTCGAGGCTTAAAGCAACAATCTTAAATGAGACATTTTCTATATTTTAATATTATTATAAATATCTTATTTTTGTGATGAAAAATTACTAATTAAGTTTTGCAAACCTTTCTTAAGTCCACCTCCAAGACCCACATGAAAACTTTGGGCCAATCCCACAAAATCCAACTACCTATTTGTATTTGCTCCCCCCCCCCCCCCCCCCCCCCCCACCCCCCCCCCCTTCTTAAAAAAAAAAAAAAAAACAACTCTTGAGTCTGCCGCTGGTGGGGCTCGAAGCATTTTCACCGGTGCACAGTGCGCATATACACCATGAGTAAGGAACATCCGAGATGGACTTCAGAGGTGTGCCAAGTGAATAAATTCTGGCAAGGGCCCATTGTTTATCTTAAATTTTAAGATTTATTATTAGGGTTGAAATCTCAAGCTATGGATCAAATCTGAATGGGCCCCTAATGAAATAGGATACACAAAAATAATGAGAAAGACTTGTGAAGCAAATTCATGATTAAATGTGTGGTTGAGATTTGATACACATGAACTGTTAAAAATATAATAGTGTGCTAAAATCAATTTTGACTCCTAGCATTAGAAATATAAGGGGCGGATTTGGGAATATAATATGCCATAAATGACACTTTAAGGCCCCATGAAAATCTTGGATGTATCTTCTCAAGAGAGAGTTATTATGAGCCCTTATATTTTATCGAGAATAAAAAGGGATGACAGTTGACAAGTTTGATTTTTTGAAATTTCAAAAGATGTCAGCTATTATGTGGCCTTTTTTGTCCTTATTTTTTGGGGCCTAAAGCAAATGCTTTGTTGGCCTTATGGTATAGACAACCCTGGACTCATGATGTGATCCTTTGTCACCATATACAGCTAGGTGGGCCCCACAAGGACCAGTGCTCAACAGAGAGAGGCCCATATTCCTGTGACAAAATTTTCTAAGAACTCGACCTCATTTTTTATGTAGGTTATTTAAAAAGGTCTTTTGTAGAAAATATTAGAAGTCACATTTAGTACATTTGATATAATTGTATAATAGTTTATCAAAGTTTAAAAAAGAATAAAAAGAAAAAAAAAACACTTGTTAGCTTTAATGCAAATAAATCATAACCATCACAAGTTTATATCTAAATAACGCAAACATAATAAAATAAATTCACACCTAATCTCATTGCTTGATCTACACATCATGAGTTCATCCTTCTTGAGAGATTTACAACTCTTTGCTACTTTTCTCATCACAAGCCTAATTGATGGGATGCAAGTAATTATTCTTGTGAAGTGAAGTAAATTACCTAAAACCCTATATTTATAGGGTTTTCTTCCAACCATGTAACTCTAGTTTTAACAAATTAATCATCAATTTTAGCAATGTCAAAAATTAAGTTGGAAGCATTATTATATATGAAGCGAAGTGGATTCAATTTCCAAATTCACTGTCAATTTCAAATTTGATTTTGACTCCTCATGTTGACCTCCTACTAATATCACTCATTAATCCTCCTACTAATATTAGCCCTATTAATAACTTTTTTTTTTTTAATAATCCAATGTTACAGAAACTCTTTCCTCTTCTCTCTGTGTTTCTATTAACATCTCTATATTTCTCACCTTTAAACGCCACAAGCAATTTCCTCTTCACATCCTCTCTAATAAATAACTCACTGATTTTTTTTTATTAGGATTACACTCTAAACTATTTCTATCGATTTTTTTATTTTAGACATTTACATTATAACTACTACTAATTACATTGCCCGTGCTCAGCACGGCGGGCTTTCGCTAGTATTAATTGATGATGAGTGACCGCCATGATTTACATTAGTGGTTCTATTTAGTCAAAACCATGCATTAACACTATTCTACAAAACTCAAGCAATTATGGGCAAACCTAAGATACAAAACAGATCATTTACATTGAGTTTTATTGGGATTAACAAGATTTTTACTGGACTACTGTAATTAACGAAACTTCTACAAAACTACTGTAATTTCGTCTCTAGCGAACAAACGAAGGCTGAAAACCATCTAGCTCGAAAGCAGGAGTGTGCAAGACACATGAGGAGAGGGAGACAAAACACCCCAGATTAGAGATTCTTCTCCCAATTCTTCTCTCAAAATTAATAAAATTGAGAAGAAGAGAAGAGAGGCATTCAAACTCCATCTATTTGATGGGTCCCATGGTTTACCATTTCCATGTAATTCTGAAGGGACTTTTGCCTCTGCAGCCTCATCTCCTCATTGAATTTCTTTATGAACGCTTCCACTCGCCGATTCAACTCATCTTGACTCAGCGACGATTCCTTCCTCAGGAGCTTCCCCGGGCCCGGCGATGGAGAGTGTGTCATCCGGTCGTTCATCGTCTCAGATTTCTTCATGACCGGGATGGGATCCTGGCCGTCTGACCGCACGTCCGTGTCCCACGTGTCGGATTTCTTGAGGTGCCGGGATAGTGGCATGGAACGGCCTTCTGTGATCGTCTTCCATGTGCTTTCCAGCGTTTCGTGTCGTCTTGGCTTTGCTACACGTAACGCCCTGTTGCCTGTAAAATGACCAATTCACCCTTGTAGTTTCTACCATTGGTTATAAAAATTCATGCTCTCACCATTAGTTATAAAAATTCATGCTTAGTGATGAAGGTTGAGAAAACTATCCAAAGATACAGCTACTCTTTTGTGACATCATAACCCTTTTTGCGATATCGCATAATTTTAATTAAAATATACGGTTCCATGTTAAAAAAAAAAAATACCTCATTAAAATGTCAATGTAACACCAATTCTTTCTTTTGTATTTTATACGATATCACATAATTCAATTAAATTTTGTGATATTGCAAAAAAAAGTGTAGCAATTGAGAATTTTTTCGACTTCGGTCAGTAGGCATGGATTTTTACTTGAAATAGAAGTCCAAATCTCAGTAAAATATTTGAAATTCCAACAAAATAAAGAGATTGAGATTCCAAGAAATTTTAATTTTTTGTGAAAAGAAGGCCCACCGCACGAAGAATAAAGATTAGCAACACTAATTTGGCGCGGTTTAAGGGCTTGTTTGGTATCTTTACTCTTTATACATATATATATGTATAAATATATATATATATATAGATTCATCTAAAAAAGAGCCATAAAAAAAAGAGGTTAGAATGAAAAAAAATGCGTTTGGTAACGCACGAATCTATTTTAAATATTTCGCATCTATATTTTAAAATCCAAAAGCTATATTTCTCATCTGCCCACTTTTGGAGCATTTGAAGTTTAGAGGACTTGCCTCTAAATGTTTAAATCGGACAAAATCTAGAATCTTATGCCAAACGCTCTGATTGTTCAAACCTCTGTAAAATTTAGACATTTAGAGAAATAGAGGCTTAGAGATGCCAAATATGAGCTAATATTTCCACCCCGCATGATCATACCAGAGACTGGCCTAACCTTTGGCACTGGTTGCTCACATGTTTGACCTACATTATCGCACATGGCACACCGCCATGACATAAAGGTCATCACCCTTTGTTGTCCCACTGAACTAGGTCCTGCGAAGGTCGAGAAGAGAGACAGAACTAACCAAGTGGCCCACTCATGCTACACTCTTGCAGTGAATTTTCGATGATATCTGTTTTAGGTTTTTCTGAGACTCACGAAATTATCATGAGTGCGAGAGCCTTGGACTACCTAAACTGGACATGAGCCAATCAAGTGCAGAAGACGACCGGCGCATGTTAGCCGCCATGCAACCCTCACATCCACATATCCAGTCCAGTTGGATTTGGCGACCGATGCACCGATACATTAGTTAAACCGGCTCGGTTTACAAAAACAACTATGTATTTTAATCTTCTCATGTGCCGGTTTTGGACCGTATCATCCACCGTGCCGGTTCGCTCTCCGGTCCGATCTCACGCATCAAAATCAAATTCAGAAACCGAGGAATGCAGACAAAAAAAGGGAATGCTAACATGCGCCGAACCCGAGGGCGCGCGTTAGCCTCGCAAGACAGAACCATCGCATCGTGCGCCAAACGGATTCAAATCAAAAGCTTCGTTCGATTTCCATTTACCTTCATGACTCGCTTTCACGCACTTACGTTGCCCGAACCGACCGGAAACCAGCGGTTTCTCCTTCGCAAACGGATCCTCGGAATCCTGCCGGACCTCCGCGGGATTCTTCACCAAGGCAGCCTCAAAAGCAGCCGGATCCTCGAAATCCAGCCGGATCTCCGCCGGATCCTTGGACTCGGGCTGGTGCAGCTGGAACTTAGAAGAGGCGGCGATGGAGATGATGATGGCGTTGATGAGGAAGTAGAGATAAGGAGGCGCGAGCCACGAGAGGAGAGAGCACCAGATCTGCGGGAGCACGGAAGTGAAGAGGCCTCGCAGGAGAGGCTCGGAGAAGCTGAAGATGAGAGCCGTACAAAGAGCTGCTGTGGAGGAGAGAAGAAGAGCTTTGGAGGAGAAGAAGACCGCCATTGTTGCAGAGAGGAAGGGTAGAATGGGAAAAAAAAAAGAAAGAAACGGTTGCAGAGAAAGTTTGCACGTGTGAGAGGTTTGAGAATTAAGAGGAGAAGTGGAGAGAAATGAGCAGATCGTGTATTTATAGCAGAGAGAGAGAGAGAGAGAGAGAGAGAGAGAGTTGTAGGTGGTGTTAGCTGATGGAATGTGGGCCGTTGATTGGTGTGGTTGGTTGATGTTTATCTGAATATGAGATGATACGAATTGTTCTTGATAGTGTCACGGCTCACATAAAGTGGAATTTTAAATGCTTAAGTACACTTCGGCATTTTTACATAGGAATTAAATATATGACAGCTGAAAATGAAGATAAAAAATAACATCTAATAACATCTTCTTTGTTATTTCATTTTAAAAAAATATCTTTTTATATTTATTTTTTTTAATTCACCTTTAATCTTCATTTTTAACCACTTTATACATTTAATTCATATGTATTCTAATGCAAACAAATAGGACATCAAAGCCTCAATGGTAGAGAGGATGATTGCGACGTCTGCCAAACACCATTGATCCGAATAGTGGTTTTTGGAGAGCATTGACGGGGAAATTTTTTTTCTATGTTTATTATTTACCCCAACTAAGGGGCAAGAGATTCGTTGAACTCACGTGGGTCCGAGGGCCCTCGAGCAAGGGAAAAAGACTTTGATAAAGATAAGGGCCCTCGTATAAAAGAAGAAGAAGCTCTAAGGTGAGGGAAGTGGTTTATCGGCAAAGCGGCGGTCTCTCATAGGACTTCCATGTGTGATTTATTTGTCTAATTGCATGAAGTCCTGCCGACCATGCTCTCCTATATGTGGTCACTCCCAAATCCATCTCATCTTGCATCTGTGGGCTGAAACCTGCCCACATGTCTCTATGCAGTTTTGTCCATATCGAATTTGACACTTTAGACTTTTATTATTACCTATATGATTTGACCTTTGATTTTGAATTTCTTGACTGTTTATCTATAGTAATTTATCTTTCTTTCTTTCTTTTCTTCTTTTATTATTTATTTAAGGATTTTGAATCCTTTGGACTGGATTAATTCCTCCAATCCCAGAGAAAAGTCAGGTAAACTCCATTGTAGCCTTGGTGTGGAAGTGCAATCTCGAACCCACAACCTTAGGGTACAAACCGTGGTCCTAAACCAACTGAGCTACCTCTTGGGATTTAGTGATCTCATATATATATATATATATATATATATATATATATATATCATCTCAAATCGTTTGAATTTATGATCCAGTGGCCATCCTCATCCCCACCCCCATGGGTAATGGTGTAGCTCTTATAAAGTTTGCTTTGGTTGATCAATTTTAAGGATTTCAATTTTCATATCCTCTACCAGTGTGATTCTATTGTCTTTACACGCTGGATGTGAAAATGAAATTTATACAGGTAAAGTTTGCATGTATGAACTGTACATATATAAAATCTCACATGTGAATTAAAGATATAAAATATTTATACATCTCAAGATCCATGGATGTTCAAGTCATGAAACTAAATGCTTTGGGGGTGATGAATGAGTAAAAATAAAAGTTTTAACGGTTTGGATTACAATACTGGCCCACGCAAGATACACAAAATTTAAAAGGTGGAGAGGGAATCTAATTACTAATACAACAATCTGTTTCAAGTGTCCTCCCTACTAGCGCCTTCTTAACCAAGGAGGTGTTCATTCATTTCATACTTTAGTGTATGAAAATTTTTGTTTTTGACAATGGTCTTATTTACACACTATTTTTGCTAAGCGTGTCCAATATGGATAAGGCCTAAATATTATATTGTAACATTTACAGATGCAAAAGGAGTGAGAACAAACGACCCCTTATGCCTTAGCCCACCAAGAGGACCATATGAATTAGGCATCAGTCAAAAGTTGGTCTCATAATCATTTCTGACCATCCAATCAAGACTCAATTTTTTTTTTTAAAAAGTACCTTGGATCAGACATTTTTCATCAAATTGATTGTCTTAGATGGTAAAAATAACAATAATAATAACTGAAGAGTTTTTTTTTTTTTTGGTGTGGAAAATAACTGATGAGCTCAAGCGGCAAAAGAGATGTCTTTATGACATGCCCTACTTGGTTAGGCCGTTAAATCCTAATTTACGGTCATGTGCCTCCTTTTAAGAGTGTCCAAATCATCATCATTAGCACCATCAAAGCCTTGTCCCAACTACACTGGAGTCGGTTACATAAACTCTAATTTCTCCATTCTGATCTATCTTGCGTAAAATTCTCAAATAAATACATGTCCAAATGTGATAATGAAATGAAAAAAAAAAAAAACCATGAGCATCAAAGTTCAGATCTTTGTAAATACTATATCTGAGGGACTAGAAGCAGGCAAAGGTCTTGTTTCTATTTCTATTTATTTTTATTGGGATTATCACTCTGTTATTAAGCTCCAAATTCCAATATGTCCCCAACACATGTACTATTGCTCAATGTGCAGGAAAGGATACTAAGCCCAATTCCCTATTATAAAATGGGTCGCCCTCTCCTGCTGCACACCCTCACTTTTGCACCCTATGCATCATCCCATTTGGGGCCCGCCCTTCTAGAGCCACAGCAATGATGGTGGGAGATGGAAAGATAAAAACCAATCTACCCGTGCGCAAAAGTTTAAGTCAATCAGATCATCCTAACCCATAAATCTATGACCCTCAAGTATAATGGTTTTAACGGGCGACGATTTTTTAAGATTTCAATCCTACATTGAGTAAAAATCTTGGATGTGTCAAATTTGGGCTCGTGCCAATTCATGGAGAGTAGGTGGGCTTGAGGTGGTTGTGTGGATCATGGTGGAGGCCATGTGTGCCCCACAAGGACGCCCGCACAATGGATCTCTACATGGAGGCCGCAGGAGAGGGTCACTGACACTAAATTCCTTCATATGTTTTAATCACATATGATTATATACTAACCTTTTTTTTTTCCTTTTTTGGTAGAATATGACATGCTTACATTTTTTTTTTTTTTCTCTTTTGGGTAGAATATGACATGCTAACTTACAAACAAGGAAAGCTGCAACAGTAGACAGATTGTGCTACTTTGGGAGAACCCACCAACCAACAAAACATTGATAACACCACCCTTTTTTCAAACCCAGATTAACAGGACTAAGGCTAAGATGAAGATGATCTAAAGTCCAAACAATCAATTTAAACTAAATGATGAAAAAAAAAAAAAATCAAGGTGGCAAAAGCCTCACATGCATTATTATTGTATTACACATTCCAAATGACTGGGTATTTAGCATATGTGAAATGCATTGCATACAACTGTGGCAAGTTTGTTTAATTTCCCTAGAACATGAAAAACCTCTACTTCTTTCCCACTAGAAAGATCCACTGGTATCTACCACTCAAGCTACATCCAGATCAATCTGATGGTTCTTATCAGAGCAGCTCCAAAACCTCAGAAAGAACGGTTTCTCACCAATTTAAACTAATCTTTATTCCACCAATAGCTGCTCATACAAATGAAGGCACCACAGGAAAACAAAAAAACAGAGGACTGCCCTCTACATCCCAAAACAGGAGAGAAATCCAACGGCTATATTTCCTGTTGTAAATAATCACTATGCTGATAAAAGGAACATAGCAAAATCAATGCATGTTCACGTGACTTCCAGGAATCGCCTATGGTTTCGAGAACAACCCTTTAGTTAGTGATGAGAAGTCATATTCACTAGCTGATTTGGTGGCATTTGTGGCGGCAGAAGAAAGAGGGGATGCTGAAGGATTATTCACTCCAACTGTGGCTACTCCGTTAACAGGTGAGGCTGTGCCCGTGGCGTGCATGCTGCAAAACAAGATGGTTGACATGATGACAGGAAAGAGGAGAGGAAAAAAATAATGCCAGGCATGCTTGGTGGGGCTCAAAAATCTCACACAGCATGATCCCCAACCCCGCTGAACCCGAACACAGGTTTTGGGTCAGAGTTGAAATGAAATGAGCAACTTGGTGGAAAGAGAAATGTAGACACAATGCCTATCTCATGTCCACTTTCCAAATTGCCCAGATTGATATTAATAGTATCAGGCCATGGACTGAGGGATATATCCATATTCATTTGGCATGAACTTGTTAAGTTGATAACCATAAACCAGTAGTGAACCATAATTTTGCGCAAGTCTTTAAATATCATATAACATGATGCGCCGTTATACAAGCCAGAAAAGACAATATTGAGGTGGGAGGCCTACCCTCATGAGAGGACAACCCTTAAGCACACCTGATCTGAGTGGCACTCACCCATGAATTGAAGCAATGAGAATGGAATGACCAATCATATGGTTGTCTTAACATGCAACATTGATTTGGCTGATTCAATCAACTTAAAGTTCACATCCGCCCATGCTAAGTGGTATTTGGTTGATTGACCTTTAGTTGATTAATGACTTTCTATTCGGATAATGAGAGTGGTGTTGTGAGGGAAGGAGGTTGGGGGTAAAGGCTACTGCATATTGAGAGATTTAAACAACATATTAGGCATTGAGCAGATTCGGAGATTGAATGTCGCTGATTTATGATTCCATACATGATCATGCTGTTCAATCCTTGAACCCTGACTGCCACTATGCTGCCATCTCAGTTCTTGGCCTACATCATAGACTAAGATTAGTCTTGAACTTCTAACAGCACAAGCGCTGACAAATGAGATTTAAGTACAGCATCGCTCGGGCATGTTCCTTGGGCAGGAAACGAGGAGGTTGATGCTTTAGCAAAATTGACTGCAATAAGGGAAATTCCTTTAGTTGTTCATTGTTTAATTCATTAGTATGCTCTGTATATGTTAGGATATATTATTAAAATAGGTTTCATCATCCGCAGTTTCTCAATAATGAAATCCTGTTAATCCTCAAAACAAGATGATAAAAGACAGAATATATGGTTCTAAGATTAGCCATAATAGATCTGGACCAGATCCAAAGACATTTATCAAATTAGATTTCTACTGTATGTGAACAACAATAACTGTTGCGAGTAATAAACAGTGCTTTTATCTGAAGGGAGCAAGGTAACCATGGTTATTTTCCAAATGCATCCTAACTCTAAAACTTTTTAGTGCACCTAAACCACTTTCAGATTGATTGGGAATCAAACCCTCATTGCGTCTGAATTCTTTTTTCTTTTTCTCCTTTTTTTTTTTTTTTTTAATCCTTTACCAGGGATTCAAGTATTTAATGATTTAACTCTATGTAAGCCCAATAAAACTAATAGAAACAGTCAAAGAAGGCCATTCAACCCAAACTCTTAACCCAGAAGACATGTATGATATTGGATATACGGAAGTGCTATAAACCATACACCTGCTTGTTGACTCACTTTGGTAGCCACAATAGAGACATTTCAGGCAGATAAGTTGTCCGCCTTTTCGCTGGTTAAGATATGGCTAACTGAGCTATTTTAACTTATTGAAACAAAGTTCATCACAGGTTGTTAAATGTCACATTCCAAACACCTAACCTGATAATGTCAAACCTTTACCTAATCCAAAGACTCAAACCAATTACACTACACAATACCTAAACCTGGACAGGCTGGACTAAAACACTGACCATTGCCCATTGAACCCAATCTAGAGGACTGTCAGAAAGATTTGCCACACAAATCAGGCTTTGGCCACATTTTGCCTCAAGGTCTAGGTTTACACAAGATCCAGGCCCAAAATAAAACAAAGAGCAGGGTCTAGGACCAGGTTAGGAATATCTTTCAGTGACGTGCACAACCAAGTGAAGGTCTAGACCAGTTATGGCCATCATAGGAGAGGACAAGCCTAACTTTCATTCCACAAACCCATTCTATCATGAATATCAAGCCAAAAATAAATGGCTTGGTAAGGAAGCGAGCCAACATCCAGCCAGAGCCCACCCGGTAACACTTAAGAGTTAAGATCCTTAATCTTAATAAAGCAATTAATGCCTCATGCAAAAAAAGGGTCCACAATGTCAAAATAAGCAATGGAAAGAGATCGGTAGGGAGTGAGAGCATACCCAGACACTGGAAAAGGACTCGGACTCCCCAAGGATTGTGCTGGTCTGATAGTCGCCGCCTGCTTCACAGAAAGGAGCAATATGAGACAACTGATTAAAAGTATATCAACTGAACAGTATAAAGATTGATAGCACTCTGCCTGCATGTATTTCTGTAGATCATCTGGTCGACCAACTGGCATCATCATTCCTGGAATTTGAAAGCCTGGCCAGTTTTGTACCGGCAGATTTCCACTAAGAAGCTGCGGTTGGGCACCATTAGATCCAGACTGATAAGTATTGACAGGAGATGTTGAAGCACCACCACCTCCACTAGATTTAGCTGCAGCAGCCATGAGAAGGGACTGTTGCTGGGCCAGGAGTGCAAGTTGTTGTTGGTGGACAGAAAACGGGGACACGATATTGGACTGCAGAACGCCAACACACACATTTAAGACAATAAGTTTCTACCAAGATAGGAAGAAAAAGAAGAATTATAGGATGCTCAATCAAGAGAAGTGGATTTCTTGTTGTTCATGTAATGATATGGTAGGGCTCAGCTTTTAATTTACTGTCATCTGGTGGGCTCCATCATGACATAGACAATACCCTATCAACTCCCTGATCGAATAATTCTAGCTATCCAATTTGTTATCATTGTTTCAGCAAATTGGCCACAGAGAAACGTTGGTGAATCAGATGGCTAGGATCAACGAATGAGGTATTAACATATAAGCCATCAGAAGAGCAGTCTGCATTATAAAAAGATACACCCTTCGTGTATATTATGCAGAGTCAAGTTCACACCAAGAACTTCCAGCCATCTAAATAATACTATTGAATGATACAGCTTGGGCAAGAAATCTCACAATGCCTTGATCAGGTCCATTATTCTTCCAAATGCAGGGATGTCCTTCCACAACCTACTGAGGATTCTACTCAGGTTATAATAATTGAATATGACAATGCAAAGGTTGACGGAGGGAGTGTCGCCCAGCAAATTGAATCTCGATGTTTCAAGTGAAATTTCTGGTGCTGTAATTGTCCACCCAATGGGAAAACCATTCATTGGATACTCTAATCTTGATAAGTATCGGCATATCCTCCCTAAAAATTGTTTTGAGAAAGTGTAACAGAACAGATGTGAAACCAAAAACATGGAGGTTCAATTGGTCATCAAGAAAAAGCTCTTCAGCAGATGGCAAATCATTTTGTTACTAGGAAAGAGGCAGAAGAAAGTGTAAGGAGAGCACCAATTAGAGTATACCAGCGAAGCAAGATACTTTACAAGACTTTTCCCTCTTGATAAAAACTAGTTCTTCCCAATCTACCCTTGTACACATCCTCCCTATGAACCATTTCCCAAGGAGTATGTATCCATGTAATTGTACTACTGTAAACATTTATACACACACATACGAGGAATGTTCTATGAGCAGAGAATATGCAGTCTAGCTCATGGGGCCCACTTAGATGCCTACCTATCAGTGGGGGTGGGATACATGGAAAGGTCTCTTCATGGATAAGTGGAAAAAAAAAAAAAAAAGCCAGCCCTATCACGTCATCCTAGCCCTTGATTTGATAGCCATAAAATTTAGTATTCTTTTAACCATAGATTTCTTTGAGACTCAATTCAAAGGTGGATAAAGCTAAAATTGGGCCAGGTACTAGATCGTGGTGGGGGTGAGAGTGAAAGGGGCTGCACTTCCATAAGTGGGCCCAAGTGGGGCCCCACAAAGCTGGACTGGATTTACCATTGCACATAGGAGAACATTTCTCTATAAATACAGGGCACTCCCTCAAATAGGGTACAACAGTTTTCATAGCAATTCTAATTTCTAAGTTCGTCAGAAAGTGAGGATAATTATTCGTCAGTTTTGTAAATAATATGGTTAATGTAATGAGTTGGGCGAGCAGAAATTAACACTGATGTCAGAATGCGTGTTAGTGCAGAATGTGATGATATTAATTTTAATCACAATGAAGAGATGGAAAACCAAATGCTGAAAGTTAGAAAGTTGTCTTTTTGGAATGGCAACGATGACGATGATATGCGTATGTTCCTTAAGGGGATCACAAAGAGGCAAAGTAAAAAGTAATGTAATATGGATGTTGGGTTGACGGGACATTCATACTCTTCCTTTTGGTGGAAATTAATTGAGTAACCATTTCAAATAAAAAAATGCAGAGTCAAGCAAATGGCACATTTTCCATAATAATATTAAGAAACATCTCGAGTACTTTTCACTTGTATCCAAGTTATCACGACACTTGAATCTAATTTATCATGCGCTTGGGCTGTTAGGCAATCTACATGAGGCATACATGTACGAGTTAGTCTGAACAGTTGTTGGACCTTACCATGGATGCGGCATGCCCTAAAATTGATCGTTTAACAGTCACTGGTTGGCACACTTTGCAAAATACAAATGGATGGGTAAAATAATAAAATTACAGAGAGCTTGAGCACCAGTAAGCATTCTGCAGGCACAAAGACTCAACAGTGGCTGCTGGCTGGGATCCAATCGCAGCAACTTCTGGGGAATGACTTACCCTGGTACCCAACAGATGAATGGTTTGTACATGCATATAGCATGGTTTCTGATTTCTAGCACTGGAGATGCCATCGTAAGATAAAAAAAATGCCACCCCAAGCAGTTTGCTAGAGGTTTCATTTTAACTGTTGCAACACATGCTTCCAATTTGAAACTAATGACACAATAGGCCTCATCACGAATGGCCCATGCACAAAAAATTCTCAGATGCAAGTTGCAACACTCGCCATCTAATATCTGGGTCGTTTCCCCCCTGTATGTTGATGGTTGATGTATTTAAATCTTAACTGTTGTTTCCAAGTCATAAATTGAAGGGCTCAAATTAGGCGAATGGGCCGTCAAATGTAGCCAACAGCAAGTCAACAGTCTAGACCATTGATCTAATAAAAAAAAAGCACTAGATCACTGAACTGTTAATTCCACTTAAACTGATTGAGCAAGCAATACATCATTGTATGATTTGTATCCATCATTTTACCAATCAAGGTTCTGTTGATTAAGAAGATGATGAAGATGCATCATTTTTCAGAAATGTAGTTTACCAACCTACAAAGTCGCAAGTCAAACTAATCAGAGGCAACTAAGTCAAGCTAACATTTTGTAGTGAAAATGCAAAGACCATAATCAAAATAAGCCCAAAGTTGAAAAGTCCAAAGTTGATAGTTGTTAGCTATTGGTTAAATCACATCCATGATCAGTCAAAGGCAAAAGTGATCACAAGAGTTAAAATAAAGATAGTCAAGGCAATGGAAGGGAATAAGGAAAAACTAAAAAGAATCTAGAAGTGCCATTCGATGCATATATGGTGCAAAAGAAAACACACATGAGAAACTCACCCTAAAATATAACGATGAAAGCTTTACGCCTCTTCTCAGCTAGGGTAGGTTCAGGAAGAAGACTAGGGGAAGGGACCAGAAGTTATCAGGTAACATATGAGTAAGGTTTGAGACTTCTTTATTTATTTATTTTTTTTTTATTTTTTATTTTTTTTGTGCGGGGCTCAATCGGACTAAGATTAGCTGTAGGATTAATGAAGCATTTAAAAAAATATTTTCGGGCTAATTAAAATAGACTACCTGAGTATGGTGCATTTTTAATTTTGTTTCTCTCTGAAGCGAAGAAAGCTATTTGTGTTTCTTTCCTTAATCTACTTCACCATAGTGCTTCAAATGATTCATTATTTTGTCCTCTTTCCCCTATCAGTTTGGATGATTCAGATTCCAATTGCATCACTACAGGTTAATCATTGTAGTTTTCTCTAATAATTAACCGAAATAAAATGCACTCCTTTGGTACCCGATTTCAGCGTGCAGAGTCAAAAAAGTTGCCTATAAATAGAAGATATGGGTTTCCCTTCTCACTCATATACCTGCCTAGCCAAGCTAAATCAGCTAAGTTCCAAGTCAATCAGCAATTTTCTTTTCTAAAAACAATGCTGCCGTAAAAAACAATGACAACAGATTCTTGATCATTTCTTTCTAGGTAAAACCTATCAGCTGTCAGTTAACGATTAAAAACCTATAAAACCAAGACGCAGCACTGACCTTTTCAAAGAGGCTCATAATGTCATTCTTTACATCCTTCTGAGGCTTGTTTGAAGCTGCAGGCTGCATGGCTGAGGGTGAATCCTTAAAAAGATCTTCAATTCCAGTCTTGGATTGAGTGCTGCTTTCAACTGGTTTTGTTGGGCTTACTTTCTCGTCCGTATTTGTTGCTTCTGCAGCTGCAAATTGTAATAATTCAAATAAAAAATTGCAGTTGTGGGACAAAAATATGCAGCACAACAGATAAGGGTTGCCCTTCAGTAACTGCAGTTGGGCATTAGATGGATTTGAATCTCAACAAGGTAAGGTGCCCAATTACATAAATGTGAGGCCCATGGCTTCTAGACCATCGATGATGATGGTTGTATCTATAAACAGAAGCTGGCCCAAATATCCCCCATATCGGAGGATTAATGCTTCAACCAGTGGCATAAAACATAGACAAGGAAAGAACACAAAATAATTTATAAATAAGATCAAAGGGAGGCCCAGGATAGTGGGAGACTTTTGGGGCATAATCCATCAACAGGACACACTTCATATTAATAATACTGGTCATAAAACCATGAGCTGGATACATGCCAATCATATGGTACGGGGATTGGAAGGTCTCTGTCAATTAATGGTGGACTATACCACTACAATCTGAATCATCATGTTAAGAGCCCCAAATTTTAACGGTTTTATTAGTGCATGTATAACCTATAAAATCTGAGGCCCTTAAATTAATAATTAAAATCATCAAATCATACAAGATATTTAGCCACCTTTAATCCACTGTGAAACCTTCCAATCTCCCTGCTCTGTGATTGGCATGCATCCAGGCCAACCCCGCTTCAAGGGTATGCATAATTACTTTTCTAGCTGGTTTTTAGCCAAATTTTCCCATGATTATGGACCCTCTGCAAAACAAATGGAATGAGTGGTGTTTTCTGCTCAATGCTGCCGTTGATCTGTGCAAAACTACTTACACTGAAACCCTGCCCATGCATTATCATCAAGGGAAGGTGACTCTGAGGCATTTTCGCTTGGGCCATCCACAGAAAGCATGTTAAAAAGATCAGTAGCAAAATCAACCCTTGGAGGTGACATATTTGGAGTTGCGTGAGCTTTCTGTGTTGAATCAGCCTCGGCAATAACTGGTTCCACTTTTGAATCAAAAGAAACCTGTTTATAAGTTATGTAAGGTAAGCTAACATTCTTGAAATCACAATTATTTTCTACCTCCATTAAAAAAAACATTAAGAGGGAATTAAGTTAAAAGGGATCTCATGTTGTAAACTATGAGGCATCCAAATAAAGCTACTAATTGACTACATTTTATTTTGGGGCGATAAAAAGTGTTTCAATGCAGATATGTATCATCCACAGGGCAGAGATTGATCCAAGATCCAGATCGAGGAGAAGTGGGCCCAATATTGCAGATCTTGCTCGGCCAACTCCGTGATTAATAGTACTATGATGTATTTAGGTGTTCGGCATCAGGACAATCATATTATTTGTCCAGCAAAAACTCACATGACAAATTCAAAAAAGTAGAATTCAGCTAAGAGGATAATAGATGCTTTAACATCCATAGGGCATCCACACAGAATGCAGGGTCATTCGGTCAAACAAAGTTTACCTGATTAGGTACTTTGGGAGGCACTGGATCAGATGCTCTGGGAGGCGCAGGGATATGAATTTTAGCAGTTTGGGGAGGAAGACTCCTCCGCTCAGAGACATGCTCTACATTATTGGTGTGCCGACTGTCACCTCTATCCCCAGTTCTCGGCTTGGATATGGAAGCCTTCTCTTCCTGTGAATTTGATGGTACTTTTGATTTTGACTTTGATTCACGAGGAATCCATCTTCTCTCTTCATACCTGACAAATCAAGATTAATTAATTTCTTAGGAAATCGTGCCTTTAGTGAGTTCAGGCAAGCAGAGACAGACAAAAAGAAGTACAATAATAATATAGCTGAGATTGAAAGTGAACATACTTTGCACGAATGAAATTTTCAATCCCAACTCTGTCATAATTTGGGGGCAGTTCTGCTTCCCAGTAGTTATTTGACTTTTCATTGCCCATAGCTATATACAACCAGAAACAAATGAGTAAGAGCACTGTCAAATTGACAAAAAACTAATGAGATAGTACTGCAGTTTAGCAGCAGGTACAAAGCACAAAAGTAATGCAAGCATAAGAAATCAATCACGTACTTTGAATGAAAGCAACCTGCTCTGGAAGCCATGTATCTAATGTAGCAGATCGAACCTACAGCAGAAATGACATAAAAAATCAGATGGAAAAAGGGAGAGTAGTCAGGTTGGGGTGGGGGGTGGGTACAAAACTGGGACACTGATAACCCTTTATCACATGACGTATACACCATGAGCTACAAGAGAAACCTCGACTCTAGAAGGTGGAAGCTAGTCACACTTACAGTAGTTAATTGCACTCATCAAATTAGCAAGGAAATATGAAGCACAAGAACTTTCAGAGCTCTAGAAGGTAAAAGCTTCAGAAAAATAAACAGCTGTCTTCTATGTACAACTTGAAAGATAAAAGCTAAGCATACCCTTTTTTTGAATGGTGCTTAGCATAGCTTTCTCCATTCAATTAAATAAATAAACAAATGAACAAACAAGCAAATAAGCATAGCCTCTTTTATTTTATTTTTTTGGGGAAAGAGCCAAACTTCACCCAAAACATCATAGCAGTGCAAACTTTGAAAAGTGAATCTTGAACACAAGTACATTGCAAAAGCAGCTCAAAAGTTAATGCAAGCACACAACCCCCACCGCGCACACAAAGGGAAACACACACACACACATGCACCAACACCACCGCCAAAAAAAGTCACACCAATAAAAACAGAACTTAGCTTTTGTAGCTACCTTCCAACTAGATGCATGCATGAACTAAATAGCCACCTAGACTCAATTCTTCTGAAAAATTCAATTCACATAATCAATGGTCCAGATCGATAAAGGGGCCAAAGTTGTCATCAATATAGACTGTCCATTTTAGTTGATGCAAATGGAATCGGATGAATTGTTTGATAGAAGTCGCGACTCACATGATTGATAGTTTAAAGTTTAAACTAACAACTGCATCATTGCTTTGCAATCAAAATGAACTGCCCACTTTGGTTTTCATTGATCATATGGCTAGGGTCGTTCTCATAATGGGCATAGCCGCATTGCTACTCCAAGGTGGGAGCCTATATGGTTGATGCTATAAATCAAAGATGAACTCTTATTCCTATATCAATCTGGGTTGTATTCGCATTTAATCAAAAAGTACGAATCATCCCCTCAAAGTTAATTTTTTGAGCGTCAAGGGTGATCAGTAAACCTAGTGGGGCAAACATAATATTTGGTCCACATCACTTGATGGGGCCTTCGTTATTTAATTGATCGTGAGTTTCTAATGGGTTCACATTAATTAGTTGGTAAGATGTTGCAAAAGTAGGCAAAGGCTCTAGTTGCACAATATCCACTGGCATCCCATTTCTTCATATTGATCTTCTAGAGGAAGACAAATCCAACCAGTGACTGACAACCATCATTTCCTCATGCCCGGATTCAAATCCAAGTGATCCAGAAGAAAGAGACAGTAGAAGCAGAGGAACCAGCCATTAAGAGTAGAGATACCAAATGTCTATGCTTTGTAGGTACTATATTAGCAAGGTCCATCTTTAGTTGTATGCTTCTGTTAGCTGTAAGTCATAGCAAGCCAAGCTATGTTGCACAAATTGTTTAAATGAGCAACGTACCAGTGTTGGACTCATCAGTAAAAACCCACTCAAATTCTTCATGGATATTCTAATCCTAATTTAGACTCTGTATCTAAGTCGACTGCAACATTTTTGTTGGCTCGCATCTTAAGGTAAGGTTATTACTTAGTTGGGAAGCTGATGACAGCCCCAAGCCTGCACCTCCTTTGTTCCTTTGTAAAGGAGAAATGCCTAACCAACACAACTAAGGCATTGTTGGAATTGAAATTCCTTCTCTTTAGTAAAATTTCAATTACTGTTCCAAAGAAGAAGAAGAAAACCCGTGGATTGGTTTGTTAATGAATCAATAGAATGAACCATAGTTTGTTCATGAGTCAATAGTACAAATCTTTTTCTTTTTTTTGTTTGATAACCCAAGGTATCTCTCGCCCAGCCCAAGAGCCTTTGGCCCTGAGCCCGAGGGACACTCAATTTTGGACAGCCGAGAACTAATCCCTAGGGGCACATGCAAGCCCTCCTATCCACATGCACCGAGTAAAACTATGGGAGGTGGCCAACGAAGGTAAGTGTCCCTAGGGATAATGTGAATCATTATTCAAATGATACTGTGAATTTTTTGGATGGTATTGCTTTTACAACTGCAAGTATTTGGGATCAATTTGCACTTGAAACAAGATTTTACCATCTTTTACATACCAACATGGTGTATAATTCATTTCAACAATGGGAATAAGGCTCTTGGAATCATCAAAGCAAGACATCACCTTTGATATGTGTACCCCAAGACTTCTATGGATTCCAGAACACTGCATGCATATGAATATTCCTAAATTCACACTTGCCCATCTTGGACCTCTGTAAAGAAGATGAGGCAAATTAGCCATTAGAGATATATCACAAGTAAGAAAATAAACAAAACAAGTTCCACTTATCAAGTTATTATAAACCAATGAAGCAGATGTTGAAGGACTGGAAAAAGAAAAGCTTAAGGACTTAGTATGATCCTAATTTGTTGCAGAACATACTTGCTTTTGCAATCAGCACATTCCCTGTTCTCTGGCAATTTAAGGAGTCCCTCCAATATCTGCAACCGAACGAATCTATCAGATGAAAATCTATTGAAAACAACAATGGGGGAACTTAAATGACTTATGACCTAGTTGTTTCATTCTAAAACAATAAAAAAGGTAGATGTCATGTTCTGTAAATGGATTCCAAACTAAAAGTCATACTAGAAGCAAAGGGGCAAAAGATCTCCAAATGATAACATCCAATGCTATAGTGCCGACTGCCAAGGTCACGTCATGGCAGTGCCACAATAAAAATATCATATTTAACGAACACAATGAGTACAATACAAACACAAATCCATATTAAACTAAATGGGTAAAGATGTAGCTGACAAGTTAGATAAGGAGGGGGGCATGGGGCCGTTGTGTGGACTCTAGTGATTCTAATTTTATGTAGATTTGTTGCAATTATGTTTCTGGTGTTAATGGTGTAGGGTAAAATGCCCATATACCTTTGCTTTAATACTTTGCAGTCACATGTGTCATGTGTTATTGTCCTTCCTCTTTCTAATAAGATTTACCAGTTACAAGAAAAAGGTTATATGGGAAAAGAAGATAAATGATCAGCAAGAGTATATGGATAGTGTCACTAGGCCCTTGTTTGCACACGTGGAGGCTACATTAAGGTTATCAAACCATTATTTACACCAGACGCACCAAAAATAGCTTGTAAAAACATTGTTTTGAAAATCGATCTCATATCGCAAATCGTAGAAGGGGATGAATCAAATCATATAATGAATTGAACCACGAATCACAGGATTCTTTGTTTATAATAATGAAAAATAAAAAAATTAAGAAAATAAAAGGTAGTTATTTATATTCATCTACTTTCCATCTATTGCAACATCAATATAGTGATGGATAAATCCAGAATACAATCATATGAATGTCATTGACATATGTTCACATATCACAAATAATATATGTGAATAGTTAAATATATATCAGATTTCAACGTTACAATGAAAAATAAACAAGTTACACCATTTTTTTCCCTATCTCCCTCCCTTCTTTAAATCCAATTTTGCAAATGTCCCAACCTTCCATGGTTAGGATTTCACTTTGAGTTTAAAAAAAATTGTTCATGAAGAAAAGCTGAGAAAAATTAAAAAGGAATGCAAGACCAAACCCATGCATACAGTCGAGCACTCTAGTCACATGCCTGTTCCTTATTTATCTCTAAAGCCTCTCCAAAATAGCAAAATTTATTACTAGGTTCTGTTAATCACAAGATAGCCTTTTAAAATAAAAAGGTTCAAAAATAGAAAAGGAAGAAAAAATTTACTAATATTAACCTCTCAACTATAACTATTCACACTTGGATGAATCACACGAATAATAAGATTCAATAAAACAAGTATTGAATCCAACGATCCACATCTGAATTCTAATATTCACTTGTAAATGTAATTCATTTATCGCATAGATACGAATCTTTTTCCTTAAGATTCGGGATACAAATTGTAGGATTTTAACAACAATGTGTCAAAATAATAAAAATACTACTAGTTTGAGGAATTTTAACCTTTCAATAGATTGTTGTGGAGATTGTTGCAGATAGAAGGTTAAAAATAAAATTCAGAAAAAGGGCGAGTTAATATGTCATTAAAGTCATCTGGTTTGTTGTTGGAGTATGGTTCGTTGCATTTAAGGCCCCAAACAAAAAGTGAGCTTTCTGGGCGACCAAGCATGGATTCCAAAGGCCCAACCTCAAGCATCAAGGACATTAGGTGTAGTATCAACCCAAGAATCATACAACTCAAGCCTTCATATAGAATGTTCGGTTAATAGAGAAGCTACAAAGAAGCATGGTAATGCTAAAAGATTCTCTAGAGAAATGTGTGGAAAAAAATGGGTATAACAGTAAGCTACATTAAAGGGCTAAATTAACATAAGCCACAAGCCATTATGTTGATGCATTGAACAAGAAAATACAACACTCACCTTATAAAATAAGGTGATCACATAAAATGGCAGATTCTTTTCTTTATTTTTATAACAATAAAATTTTATTTCAATGCAAAGGGAATATACAAAGACAAAAGGAAAATGGCAGATTCTTTTCTAAAAGCCATGTCATAAATGTGGGGTCACAAACACATTTGACAAAAGCATTAGCAATTTAGCATTAAAAGAAAAAAGAAAGAAAATGGAATTTTGAGTATAGACTGAATGGATCAAAAGAACCAAAATATTGCACCACGTACAACAGGTGCAATGGTTGGAATTTAAGCTAAATGTATCAACATGAATACAAGATAGATATAGCTGCAGAGTATCCAGGTATCATATACAATAGAAAACAAATTCAACAAATTGGAATGGATGACATGAAAAGCATTTAGAATTCGATCACATCAAAAATTATCTAAGAAAAAAAATGGATAAAGAAGTACTCCAAGCAAATGACTAAATAGAGAAAAGAGTTTTAAAAAACTAATTTCAGAATCTCACAATTTCACATTTGTAGCTTTAATCATTGAAGCAGAAAAGTCCCAAAAAAAAAAAAAAAATTAAAAAACCCACCAACAGCAGCTTCTGAATTCTGTACTACCCAAAAACACAATGGGATGATAACAATTATTGTTACCCTTTAAAAAATAATAACAGGACGACAAAGATAATCTCTATCAAAATATTTGTCTTGCTAGCAGTTTCACTACATCCAAACGCTCCCTAAAAATCAATAGCAATCTATAAAAAAATTTATTGGTTCCTCACCATCCCCACTCCTAGCTGATCTAGCTTCTCTGGATTCAACTATCTTTAGGGTTCATTTGTCTACCCTCATTTACACGTGCAGATGATGCACATGAGTAAGTATTACACATCACCACGTTTGTTTGCACTCATTGACACATGTGATGCATAAATGAGGTGTGAAAAATGGTGCGTAAATGACGCCATTTTCAGCCTCTTATTTACACACCCCACGAGGTGATAAATGATGCCACGCCTCCCCCTTGCAAAAAAAAAAGGCAGTACAATCCTCATTCGCGTCAATTTCCCAAAAGAAAAATCCCCATTCACATCTTTGTGAATAGGTCACAGGTTCAAAACCCCTCAACAACCTTTCATTTATTAAGTCTTGTAGGCCTCAAATTCATGATCCAATCCGTTCATCTTTTTTACTAAACCAATAAACCTCAAGACATTTAGTATTGTCTCTTAAATCTTCATGGATTCTAAGAAATTTTTGGAAAACGTCTAAAAAAAAATCCCAACCAATTGATCTGATTTTCTACACTTTTGTGGGCTCCCAATTCATGATCTAAACAGCTCAATATTCTCATATTACTGATAAGCATGAAGACGGTTAGTTTATGTCTTAAATCCTCATAGACTTTGAGAAATTTAAGAAAGAACGTCCAAAAAATCCAAACACATCTAGCACCGTTGGACATACTCATTTACTCATGTTGAAATGGTGATTTTGACAAAAATGGTAATGTGTTTCACATATGTAGCATTTGCGCATGTGACATTTACATACATAAATGCCATTTTCTTTTCCCATGCATAGAAGGCAAACAACCCCTTATCTAAGATTCACATTTCAACCAAAGTTTCAGCAGGAATCTATAGCATGATAGGTTGTAAAACTTCAAACTTTTCAATAACATGTTGAATGGGAGGGCCTACATGATTTGTGGGAAGAGATAAGAGCGTCAGAAGACTGAATGGTGTCACGCTCGATGAACAATTATGTTCAGCATTGATGATGTGGCTAGGGGCACATCGAGACCATCAAGGATAGATGGTGTTCTACATAACGCTGATGAGGACCCCACTTGGAAGTAAGGAGTCCAGTGAAGCAAAGATCCTAGGTGTATAAAAAGCTTTTAAATTTTCGAGGATTCACTCTGGGTTATGTTTATTGTGGAGAGCTACTCTTCTAATGCAATAACATGGGAGATTGAGAGGCCACGTCCAATGAAACATCAATTCATTCTTCTTTCTCTTCTTTTTTCTGGATTTTTCATTATGGGTGTAACTTTAATTATAACATGGACGCAAATTTCAATAGCAGACTATCTAGCTAATCAGAAATCGATAAAGATTCTTCATATTTACGCCCATTATAGCAAAAGTTGCATTAGCTTTCCTTCCATTTCTTCTTGATGTAGCGCTCTCATACAGATTCTTCTTCTGCACCCCTTTGTGATCAATAATATTTTTTTCTTTGTTACCAATCAAAAATAAATAAAAAAATAAAAATAAATCAGAAGGCCGTTTCAATGTACACCTCTGTTATTTGTTTTTGGTGATCAAACAATCAGAACCATGTAAAAGGGGCCCTTCATCCCCACTTCTCCCTTCACAAACTCATGTAAATTAGATCTTACTCATGATTTGGGTGGGAGACATCCATCAACTACCAGACAACCAATTAAAAATGAACAAAATAGAATACTAGAATACTATTAACCCAGCAAAGCAATAAGAATCCTTCCATGAAGAATTGCAATTTATTCAGATATGTATATATACACTCATGAAAGATGGACCCAAATCAAGATCTTTCAAAAAAATCGATGATTTCAAAACAAGCGGGTTCCAATCAAAAGGGGAAAAAACAGAATCGAGATCTACAACAACTGTCAACAACCCAACAAGAAATGAAGAAAACCAACCGAACCCCAGATGTCTGATCTCCATAAATCCCATTATTGTGAAGAACCCAGCTTTGTCCAATCATTCAAAACACTAGTCCTTATAAAACAACAAGATTAGGGCTTTTAAACGCACAGATCACTCCTAAAAAAGCAGCAATCGATTCAAATGAAAAAACCCAAAATCGAATTCCAATCGAACACAAGGATTGAAGAGATTGGAGGGGTAAGAAAGACACCTTTTTGTGCTTGGCGTTGAGCTCTTTCGTGACGGAGGCCTTCTCGTTCATGGTGCCCGGACTGCCCGAAATCCGCAGGGGCTGCCGCAGAGATAGAGAGGGGAGGACACGGAATAAGAGAGAGAAATGCTGCCCGACGCTGCCCGTAATCTCTCTCCCTCTCTCCTTCTCTCTCTCTCTCTCTCTGTGGAAGAGAAATAAAAAGATGCAACGGCTCTTCTTCCTTCTCTTTTCTTCTTCTTCTTCAGTCTTTCGACTCCTTTCTATGGAAAGGATACGGTGTTCGGACCGTATTTTTTTGAGATTATTTTACACTTGGGACCCCACATCTATGAGAATGTACTCCTCCCATGAGTCTTTGTGGGGCCCACTTGGGTCACACCTTTGATCAATGCAGTCCCTTCGATACTCTTTTCATCTCGTGATCTCGTATGAGGATTAAATTTACACTCATTAAACCTGCACTCGCTTAGCAGCTAAAAAATAGAGGAGTGGGAGAACATAGTCATTAAACTTAAAAAACAATCTACAGTTGAAATGTCATTAAATTTTGAAGTTGTTAAATCAAGCAGTATGATAATTTGATGGAGCTAATGAATGGGTCCCACAAACTGAAGTCTATCTTAGCAAATGTAGTAGTGGTAGGGGTTATAAATGGGTCGGTTCCGGTCCGAGTCCATGGTGGATCCAAAACAAGAATCGTTAAAAGGAGAATGTGGAACCGGTTCCAAACTCGAAACCATTTTCGGAACCGATTTCTTGGCTCTCGAACCGAAAGCAAAATCATATATAGGATGGGTTTGGATCCGGGTTCGGGTCTAGGTAGAAAATTATATTAAAAAATATGGTTTTTAAGAGAGATTTTTGAAAATTTAAGTAATATGTTGAGTCTCGGGTCCACTGGTCCAAACCACGGTGGATTTGGACCTGGACTCATTTACTTATCGGGGCCTAAATAAAGACCCACCCCCGGTTTTTAATAGGTTGGAACCTCCAGGTAATCCGAGAATCGGGGACCCATTTGCATCCCTAAGTAGTGGGAGAACATATAGTCCTTCTAAATAGACGCACGTTAAGGTCTGTTTGTTTGCATAAAATGTATTACAATGGAATGGATAAATATGAAGAAATAAAAGTTAAGGTTTACAAATGGGTGTCAAATGATCTCAGGGCTCGTTCGTTTGCAATAGAATATGTATGAACTAATTACATGAGAGTCATACCATTTGTAGCTAAAAATGAATATCAAACGTCAATACAAGAAAAAGGGTAATCAAATCACTTTCATTTTATTGGGAAGGGAATCAAAGAAAGATGAAAAATGAATCATGACCATTGAGTAGTGCTTTAAATCATATGGGAAGTCAAGGTCCCATATATATTGTTGCATTATATCCTTCTACTGTCACATTATATCATTTACACAATATATCATTTACATTTCACTTCTTTAATAAATCATTTGTTGGGGTTGTTTTGAATATGAATTCATATGTATTCAATCTCTATGTATTCTATTGCATTCAAAGAGATCCTTTGTAAATCAAATCCGAGACAAGTAGATGTTTCATTGCACATTTACCTTATGTCCTTTACACCTCACCTCTTTAATACATCCACGAACCTATTTTACAATGGATTCCATGCAAGCAAAGGGAGACCAAAAGAAAGTCATGACCCTAGTAGGTTCCTCATGCTTGTCATGAGGTCACATTGGACCAACCAAAGCAATAAGAGAGGCTGTGCATTTAGTCATCTATTTGAAATGGGAGGCATTGGACGTAATCAATGCATATAAGGTGTTATTTTCAACTTAAAAGGAACTTAACTTATACAATAGTGACACTACACTATGTCCCTAACCACATGAGCGATGGCTCGGGACACTTAAGAGACTATATAATTGATTGAAAATAAAAATCATTTAATGATTTATTTCCTTAAATCGCTTTAAAACTTTCAAATGAAGTTGGTTTTGATGGAAGACACTGTTATTTATTTCTTTGTTAGCCATTGACAAGGAAAATGATCATTGTAGAAACTAGTGAATGTCTCACAATCACAATATTTTTCCTTTAAGGTCAACAACAATGAAGTGATGCCATTGATCAATCAATACATTTATCCTAAAAAGTTCTAGCATATGGCTATTAAAAAATATTATAACCTCATTCCTATTAGGCCATCAGTTGCCCACCAAACTCAGGAAATTTGTTTATTGGTCTAGTTGAGGATTAAGTATGAGAAAGAGGTAGAGAAAACTATCTTATACAGTTGAGAAAGTTCAAGATCAGTGAATTATAACACCATCAAGTGTACTTTTGTATACATTGAATTTTAAATTATATAAAGATCTCATATTTTCTCCTTGCTCAAACTATAATATCAGACCCACACAAGAGTGGTGCGAGATTTTTAATCCCTATCATCTATAAAAGTGGGATAAGAATTCCACAAGGGTTGCTTTGCGGGACTCTTATGTATGACAATATGCTTCTGATATTGATGTGAATTTGTTCCATTACCAATGGTTTAGTATTTTTTTTATCAGTACAAATGGTTTAGTATGATCATGGTTTAGGTCAAAGTTTTTTTATTTATCTGGTAAAGCGATTGAAGGAAAAAGGTTACGCATAAAACTTTTAAGATGAATGGAGACAAAGTACCTAATGACAAGAACATCTTTTCATCTTCTAATATTTTTTCCTTACTTTCTTTTTTTTCATTTGACTTCCAAAGTAGCCTCCAAATGATTGTAGCAATCTTTTATTTTTGCATATGGTTGGTAGGAAGCATATAAACTGGAGATCTAGTGAAAATGTTTGTCTTTGATACCAAATTGATATAAATCTACAATTGTATAAGACCACCAACTATCTAGACAACACTTAGATGATCCCCATAAGTCCATTTATCACTTATCAGCCTAGTCTTTCCCTGAATGATGAGCACTATAAAACGTGATATATATGTATTTCATATTCGTCATTGGAGCTCATTTAGCCATGAATTTCTATGTATTAAATTTACATGCAAATAAATTGGCCATAAAATGTAATTATATAATGAGTTCCATGGATCAATAGGGCAAAAAATTAGGGCCAAGAAAATTAAATAAACATGGAGCTACATGCAGCATTATAGTTGGCAGGAAGCATATAAACTGGAGAGCCAATGAAAATGTCTGTTTTTTCAATACCAAATTGATATAAACCTACAATTGTGTAAAAAGGCTGCCAACTATCTAGACATCACTTTGATGATCCATAAGTCCATTTATCAACCTAGTATTTTCCTTGATGATGAGCACTATATCTTTCCTAAGATAGGCACTATAAAACACGATATAAATGTATTCCATAATAGTTGTTGGAGCGCACTTGACCTTGTATTCCTATATATTTAATCACATGCAAATAAATTGGCCCTAAAAGCATGTGTTATAAGGATCAATGGGGCGAGAAAATCAAGCCTAAGAAAATTAAATAAATGCGGGGCTAAGGCCCAACCAACCCAAGTTAACTCACTGAACCTGAGACCAATAACTTGCTAATCAGGTTCCATGTTGAAAATTTTGGAGAGCTTGCACCTCAAGTGTGTTCAATTCACCATCAAGAGGTAGATAACATCCATACTGGTAATTAATTTTTTAGTGACTTGAGAGACTCTAATTTCTATTTAAAATTTATGTCATAGGATTAAGAGTTAATACATTGAAAATATGCATTAAATGGTGGGCTTTTATGTTGGAAAACTGTTGGGCCCTTAGGATAGGTTTCAAAAACTTTTTATCAACTTAATACAGTGATCATCTATCCCAAAGGGCATAAACCCAATCCAAGATGCAAACCCTCAATCTCATATATCAAGATCAGTAAAAACATCTATCTAGAAGATAGAATCAGCAACATAAAAGCTTCAAATAAATCTACAAGATGCAAGGAAGTAGATTATACGTTCGGAGCTCGGTTGTGCTTTAATGGAGAAGTTGCTACTTTCTTTGATGTTGAAGATCTCCAAGACCCAATTGTCTTCCACACTATGTTCCTTTTCATATTTCTTTTCTCAAGGAGATGGGTGGGATCTCCTAAAGAAAACTACTAGAAAACAACTAGAAAATGAACTATAAGAGATGTGCAACAACTTACACAAGAGAGGAGGAGAGAGAGAGGGCTAGCCTTGCACAACTCTTGCACAATAATGCTTGGGACGTCCAAAGGGGGGTTGCTTCCCTTTTATAGCCTCTTGCAACTTCTTAATTACTAATTCCCATAGAAGTCTCACTTCCATTAATTAGTAACATTCTCTTCTAATTAAAATAGAAGTCCTACTTCCATTAATAATTAGTAGCTTACTATTACTACTATTAGAAGTCTCACTTCAAATAGAAATAGTAATTCTCTAATTCCTTTCCATCTAGAGTTCTACTAGAATTAGTATCTATCCAATACTTGGGCTAGTGTGGGGACCACTAGGGATTCCTTAGAAAGCTGGCTCCAATTGGGACACGTGACCCCACCTCTCATGTGCAATCCGGGCCCACAGTTAATTGCAAATAACTCCACTATATAAATGCAATTGAACTCCAATCTTAGGAATAAATTACATAGAAGACCCTAAACTTCCCTATGACCACAAGTATGCCCTTCCATCTATATCCATGGATCAATTGGACCTGTCCACCAAATTATATCCATATCTTATTATCCTTGAGCCCCAATTAATTATAATGATCAATTGGTACCTATCCAATTAACTCTTAATCGAAATGGGTCCGCACTTACCAATGATAAATCCATTAATTGACACAAGGGGATAATCAGGATAGATTCCATCTTGACCATTGAATGTTCTCACAGCTCTACTACCACTCACCCAAATCACCGTGGTGTTGACCTACAATTGGCATCACTTATTGGTGACTCAAAGCAAATGAATAGATAGAAACTTGAGTTCATTAATGTCTCAGGATTGAGAGCCTATTGCTAGGGAATTATGAGAGCAGACCTTAAAATAAAGACAGTATTTTTAAGGTGCTTCTCATGGTCCTTCAATACATCCAATGTACCAGCATTATGATCCAGAATCTTTCATTCTGATGATCGAGACAAATCACACTATCTCATAGTAATCAAAGTGTTGCAACCTTGACAGTATAAGATGTCCAATCTCATCACTGGTTGTGAA
The DNA here is from genome assembly GCA_028538565.1 of Umbellularia californica. NCBI lineage: Eukaryota > Viridiplantae > Streptophyta > Magnoliopsida > Laurales > Lauraceae > Umbellularia > Umbellularia californica. The sequence goes on along the minus strand of JAPQWN010000006.1, from coordinate 73,006,420 downwards.
GATATTTAAGTATAAGATTTGCTACACATGTCTCTTATATGTGGATCTCATCCATACACGTGTGTTACATCTAATATACTTGTGGACACTGGTTTATCTCATGAACCATTATGTCATTCGTATTAGTTATGTGCAAACAAATAATAAATCACCATTCATCTCATGAAAGGAGAGCAAGAATATATTGATAAATAAAGAAATTAATCAATATATTCATCATCTAATGGATTGAGACCATAAAACTAACATTTTAAGTACCTATGACCAATGTTTTAAATACATTAATATCACAACTTGAGAGAGGAATAATGATTAAACAGTTGACATAGGTGTATGCATTGACCTCATACTGGAGAAATGATGGAAATCCACTCATAGTTTTTATATCATAGTGTTTGAATATGAAGTAGATGAGATGAGATTACTAGTATGCCTGTCATTCACCACCAAAGATCTAGTTTAGATTCTGCAATACAGCTTTGTCATTATAGAAGTGGATACAGCTCATCATGATAGAATTGGAATGGGCCCAATTATAGTTTAGAAAAATAATTTTAAAATAACAGATATACATATAATTTCATTGAGCTTAGGGGTTTAAATAATATTATGTAAATAGTGCAACATTATCACAAACAGGGGCTGATTCACATATGTGGGAGTGGGAGTGAAAAAAAGTCCAAAGGGCTATAAGGCTGATTTGGCCCAGCCCTCACTTAAAAAAGCCCTTAGTCCCCCCCTTCTTCCATTGCAAAAGCACTCTTTCTTGGTCTCTCTCTCCCTCTCTCAATTCTCTACTCAAGCAATCCTCTACACATATTATTATCTTTTATTAAGGAGTGGGCTCCACCCGAGGGGAATATTGAAAAGTATTTCTGCTGCCTCTATTAAAGCCTCGAGGTTTTGGTATACCCGAGGGGAATATTAAAAAGTATTTTTGCTGCCTCTATTAAAGCCTCGAGGTTTTGGTATGAATGGCTATTTAAAGAAATTTAAGATGATATCAGAACCAACCGGTCACAAATTCAAATCTCAAGAGGACCGACTTGGCGCTGAAAAAAAAAAAAGCGTGTCGTGAAAAGTGCGCCAAACTTATTATCGGTTGGCTCTGATACCATATTAAATTTTTTCAATTAGCCATTCATACCAAAACCTTGAGGCTTTAGTAGAGGCGACAGAAGTACTTTTCAATATTCCCCCTCGAGTGGAGCCCACTCCTCAATAACATTTTAGATTCTTCTCCACCATTATTAAGTTCAGAAAAGACTCTTATTTTAAATTGAGGAGTTTGATTTTCAATTTGTGGTTTTCCTCTGTAAAATGTATCTTTAATTTTTTTAATTCTTTTATAAATTTCATGTCTTTATGTTAAAGTTTAGTTTGTGCGTTTTTTCTGTTTTAAATGACCCTCAATTACATGTTTTTTGGGTTGGTTATTTTTTATTGACATTTTCCTTCCCTGGGTGGGTTATCAAGATAACCTTGAAGACCTTTTTCAATCAGCCATTGACAGCCCCCCTCGAATGAAAACCCTGAGTCCACCACTAATCACAAATGTTAGTATTTTAAATTTCTTCTAACATTAACAAGTTATTTTAATTTCTTCATCACTCACCAAACATTAAAGTGCTTTTATTCTAACAACTTAATTTGTTTTTTTTTTTTTTTTAATATATATACCTACCAAGTTCATAATAAATAACTGGAGCATGTGCCATTGATGTAGAGCCAAAAGGATAAAGTGATGAAATGCAATTTCAAATGCAGATGCCAGTTGGTAGTCTTGACCATTGCCTTACAGTGGGGCCCAACCTGAAAGGTAAGGGGTCTTGTGGCTCCACTTTGATGAACATGATAGATTTTAACAAATCTAACTATAATTTTTGCTGTTGAGGACATAATACTAATTAGTCAAACTAGAATGTCATGAGCCGGCCCAGTCTTATCTGAGTTGGGCCAACATTGAGTTGGATTTATGCTTTGTTCTTCGTCTTTGTGGCTGCTCTCGAGCTGGAATTCTGGCTTGATAGTTAAATGGGTAGGTTGGGCCCATATAAGCTCGAAGGCCTAGCTTGACATGTTCTACACTGGGTTGTATATAGTTTTTCGCAAGCGGATAGGTCTTGGGCCTAGCTGTTAGGCCTGTGGTTGGGTCGATGCATGGATTTTAGGCCTAATAAGTAATAACTAATTAGAGCTTCTTTTATATACCCCCTAAGGTTTGTATCGTAGAACATGACCATGGTGATCGGTGATGAGTTCACATTTTTTGTGTTTTTTTCGCTTTTATAACTACTCATGAATTGAGAACGGTGACTTACCTGAGTGGTGAGTCACGCCAATTCTCACTGGGAGGTACAGGGTTCAACCTAGCCTCCCCCCTCTTCTTGTATATGCGAGTTTCCCTCTCCTCGCATATATGCGTTCCCTTAGGAGCAACGGAGCAAACTTAATCCCTAGCAATCCTTCTGTAAAAGAAGATGCATGACCACTAAGCCAACAATGAATTGACTATAAAAACAACATTACACTTTAGGCATATTTGTGCGACACTGCGGATAAATAAAATCCTTCCATTAGAAATGAGTTTTCGCTTAATAAGAGAATTTTTTTTCCATTCTTCCATATCAAAAAATGACCGTAAACACCACTATAAAAAAGTCTTTTCCACTTTCTATGTTTTTTTTATGTGAAAAAGTGGCCACATAAACATGTCTTAATGAGCTGTTTGAGCAGAGCAGATTTTAGCGGAAATCCATTGCCGAAGAGACGCCAGAAATCATTTGGTGCAGCACGAAAAGGTCAAATTTCCACAATTTTTGTGTGTTTCCTCACTGGAGGAGAGATGGAGTTCCCAACCCCCATCGGAAATTTAGAACTGCAGGGTTTCCTCTTCCACGATTATGCACAAGCACACCCTAAAAGTGCCCTAGTGTTCTTATTTAAGTGGACAATTTTCACCAAATTACCTATGGTTTAACTGTGGGTAGGCCGTGTCAGGCCATTCCCGAACTTTTCCAGAGCCCAAAACCCTTTTCCAAACCACCCCCACGGCCCCACCCAGTGACTTCCCAAACAGTTTGTCTATATGGACAAACTCGTGGACAGAATTTGGGACAAACTGTCCATGTGGCGCAACGTGATTGGGACAATGCATTTCAACTTTAGAGAGAGCCCAATCACGTTGCTCCACGTGAACAGTTTGTCCCAAATTCTGTCCATGGAATTTATCCAAATAGACTTTTTGCTTCCCAAATCCCATTTCCCATTCTTTCTCCCCCTTTTCAGTTCCGCGAATTTCGATACTTTTCCTTCCTCCCTTTTCCATTGACGCGGAATCCAATTTCTCCATATCTTAAAACCTGGAATCCCCTTTCCCCCATCCCTCCTTCCTACAGTTGCAGAGGAGCAATGGACGAAACCCTAATCCACACCTCCATCAGAAGGCGACTGAGCATGCAAAATGAGGTCTCTTTCTTCTCCACTCTTCTTCTTTTCTTCACTGCAACTTGAATGCATCTACATGTTGCAGATTTTGAACTGATTTCAACTAATCCCTCCATCATCTTCTATCCTATGAATTCACTTCTAGGGCTGACAGAAAAACATCAAGCATTTGCTAATTCAAACTTCAATTCACCAGAAATTGTATTCTTATCCGTTGAGGCTTATAATCCCCTTTTGTTTTGTTTACAAATGATCTGTGTTGCATTTTCTAGGGCATAGAGATCTGTTGTTTTGTTATCTTATCCAAAAAGTTATGGTGTCAGGTTCTCAAGTGGTTGGAGGATTTCTCAGAAAAGATGGAAAAGAGAGCAAATGATGCTACACTGGAATTACATGAACTACTAGACCAGACTGGAGTTGTTGAGCAAAATCTTAAGAACACTTTCAATGCTTTCCGCAACCTCTCTGAGAGTCAGTTTATTGAAAATGCAAGTAGTACTGCTAATGTTTCCATGAGACTTGTGAAGTGGTTTGTAGAACTGTAGAAGTCCTGCATGTCATCTGATCTGCATTGTTGCCTAAAAGAGGCTAAAATGTTTTGGGTGGGACTAGTTTATTGTTAATTGTTCCAAGCATGGTTTATGTTCTTGGCCAAGATGTACATATTATCCATGTGCAATTGATTTTTCTAGACATACAATATCAATGCATGCTGCCCATACAAAATTAGCAAAATGTGTATTCATTACGGATGTGATTCTCAGTAGGGAAAAACTTGAGATGAGTACATATTGTTTGATATGTGGCTGATATTTATACCATCATACTCTGACAATGAGTATTTTAAATCTTGATTGCGTGATTCTTCTGTCGATTTTTGAATTTTCTTTCATTGAGAGGCTTTTTTTCTCCTTTATATGCAGAAAGTGTCGGAAGGAGATGAAATGATTGGGCATGCGAAAGAAGCCACTAAAGATTCAGTGCATGCAGGTGTTCCTTCTCAGAGTTATGAAGTGGACATATTGCCTAGATATAAAGAAGCCTTGTCTCTTGGCTTGAGTTCATACAAGCATCACTTACAGAAATCAAACAGAGGATCTTCATCTGGGTCCTTGTTTAAGGTATGCTTTTGTCTTCGTTTTGAATTCATAGCTCCTGCATTGTGCTTTAATTTTTTTTTTTTTTATGCATATTTAACGAGCTTAATCTGATTGTATTTGATCTGAAACTAAAATATTGCATCTTGACTTCTGGAGTAGCATATTCATATAGAATTGTAGCATATGCCCAAGGGCGAGTTTTGTGGCTTTATGTGTGAATTTTGCGATTTTGTCAAATGTGAGGACTACATATATTGGCTAGTCGAGAGGACTTAGTATGGGGGAGATCATCTGCTATGATCTTTTTATGATCTACCATGAATTATTATTATTATTTTTTAGAAATGGTAACTTGTATCAATCAAATGCTTTACAATATAAAAGAATTATATATCGAGAAGCAGCAAGGGAAACCCCAAAAAGATAAACCACCATTCGAAGAAAAGGAGAAAGCAAAAGCTATACAACAAAAAGGGGACAACAAGAGGTCCTTGAAAGAAAACAAGGAGAGAAAGAGCTCAGTTTAGAAAGTAGCCACTTCCCTCCAATTGTGTGTGATGTTGTCGGAAGTTAGGCTCCGGAACTTGGGATGGATAGAACCCCAAGAGGCAACACAATGTCTCATTCTAAGGATGATGTCTTCTGAGGGGAAGCATTTCCTTCAAAGCATCTTTAATTTCATTCTTTCTGGATGGTCTAGATTGTTGCCAAAAGAACATAAGCGCTGCAATATCTTCCCTTTGGAGGAATATATGGGGTAAACCCATGAATCATAAAAATTGGCAATGGACCGAAGAAACACTCATGCACTCAAACCCATCAAGAACTGAGATCCATAAATCTCGCCCACCTTACAATTGAGCAGGAGGTGGTCGCCCATTTCTTTTGCGAAGAGGCAAAGGGGGAAGCTTGACGACTACTGATCTTTTTATTTTATGTGTTGTAATCCTCGATTACCCGTGCCTTCAATATGATTGGAAGGAAATTATAGAAGATGTCTTCCACATTGGAATACATCTCAATCATTTGACCAACTCTTCTCTCTTCTTTCTCTCTCTCTTTTCCCTCTTATCTCTAAATTCTAACATAGTAGTCTTCCTTCCTTCTCTCTTTCGTCTCCCTTTCTCTCTCTTTTCCTTGTTCTCCTCTTCTTTCTTCCTCCCTGCAGTCACATACTTCATAGGACTGACATTAGCATATTGTACAGCTGATGTCAACCATTTGCGGTCAAAAAGATGTTTTGATGTGAGAGCTTAGGACAACTTCAGATACACATGAGTTTTCTGCACTTGTATTGATTCTTTGAAGCCATCCATCCAGACCATCAGATCTAAAAAAGGTTAAGAAAAAAAATTCTAGATGTTGGATTGCCTCGTTGTAAAGGTCAGTTGCATCTTGTTTGTTACTTTGATCCGAGAGTAATTTCTATCGATTGGAGAAGAAATGAAAGAGATGAGGAATCTCATGCGACAGTCACACATCCAACCTCTGTTTAGACATTTTTGAGTTGAAACAATTTTTTCTTTTCATCACTGTTTGGTTGTCTATCTGATGCCGGATTCAATGCATGCTTCTTGGTGGTGCTAGTAATTAAAGGGACTTGCTATTGTGGCAGAGTTTATGCTGTGAGTTTGATTGATATATAGATGAAATGGTTATCTCTGATTACTGATTGTGGTAGTTGAATCCACACCTGAGATAAAGTCAAGTGGATTCTATTTCAGCTAAGAAGCACGGACACGGACACGACACGACACGGACACGCCGACACGGCATTTCTAAAAAACATAGGACACGGACACTTCGGGACACATTAATAATTAATAATAATAATAATAATAATAAATCTAATTATATCTAATCATATACACGGACACGAACATGCCGACACAGCTGATCTTCTTTTTCTTCTTCTTTTGTTAGGGTTGGACGGACGAATGGGGTTTTTTCTCTTTCGTTTAGGGTTGGACGGACGAATGAGGTTTTTTTTCCTCTTTTGTTTAGGGCTGGAGCTGGATGGACGAATTAAAAGAGCCCCCTTTTCCTCTTAAGCTATAACTTTTTACAAACAACCCCTTTTCTTTTTTTTTTTTTTCCCTAAATTTAATTTTTTTTTTCCAATTAAAAGAGGCCAACGTGTCCATACCGTGTCCCAGCATGTCCCCAACGTGTTCGGAATATAAAGTATTGAAAAAAAATAAATATGATACTCTTTTTGGCGTGTCCAAGCGTGTCTGGAGCGTGTCCGTGTCCGACACATGTCGGAAACGGACACGATAGCCCTGGAGAGTTGTCCGTGCTTCCCAGTATTTCAGTAATGCTACTGCTACTGTTGGTCATAGCTATTTGTATAGTGTCAAAACTGTGCCTATTGCAGGAGTCACTTTATCTTAAAAAAAAAAGTGAAAATGATGCATTCATGCAAGAAGTATACAAACTCAGTAGTCTCTCTCTTGGCTCAGAGGCAGATGGATGGCGCCTGTGTTGCTTTTCATTCATCCACTGCTAGTTTTTTTTTTTTTTTTTTAATAACTATCATCCATCTACTGCTAGTCCTTTGGTGATTGACTGAAGGACCAAATGATCAGCTTAATAAGTCAGTGGAAATTTTTTATGCCTGCGCCCAAGATTTTGAAATATTTATCACTTGATTGTTTAGAGAGAGTTTTTACATTATTTCAGACTAAAGATAGAGAATGCTCTTTATTCTTGATGTAAATCATATAAAAAAAAAAAATACTGGGCTCATCAAATTTCTCAACCAGCCATCAACAGAGTTAAAATTAACAACATCAATATTCCACATGATCCAATGTCACAAACCAGATTTGTCGCATTCAGAATGTCCTTGAATTTTATTTGTTGCTGATTTAGGCTGCTGACTGATTTTGTAGCTAATGAATAATCAATCGGCAGTTGTAGGGGGTATTAATCCAGTACTACAGATCCATGTGTCGACTTGATAAAAATTCCTGAAATCTACACCAATCTGATTAATGAAATGAAAGGCATAGCAGCAGCAGGATGTCTTCTACTTGCAGCACACAAGAACTCCATACAGCATCAAGGAGGTCAAAAATACAGAAAGTGGGGTCACACAGTAAAGCAGATAATAGGGATTGAAGGCCTCACACCAAGTAGTCACACACAATATGAAAAATCGGTCCACCGATAAACTTTGCAGAAAATATCATTCATGTAATTAAAATATCAAGATCTCTCTGGCTGAATGCCTTACATTGATATCTATTATGAATAAAAAAAAAAGCCTAACCTTCTGCTAATCTTAACCTTTAAATTTAAGAGGTTTTAATCCTCTTCTTTCTAATCTTTCAAAATCCTAAATGAAATGCATAAAGAAAATATCATTCATGTAATTAAAATATCAAGATCTCTCTGGCTGAATGCCTTACATTGATATCTATTATGAATAAAAAAAAAAAAGCCTAACCTTCTGCTAATCTTAACCTTTAAATTTAAGAGGTTTTAATCCTCTTCTTTCTAATCTTTCAAAATCCTACATGAAATGCATAAAGAAACAGGGATTGAGTCCAAAATAATAGGTAACTATTGGCTTTAACCACTTTGGAAACTCCAAGAAAGCTGGCCGATTGTGGCATTTTGCCTCTTTCTTTTGTACCTCTTTCTTTTATGCAAGCCTTCATTTGGCTGTGGCATGCAAGTGGGCCCAACGAATATCATCTAGATCTTGAATTTCCTCTTGTATCAATTCTTTATGATGTTTTCATCTGCAGTTTTTTCTTGACAATATCTAATGTCATCAATATCTTTTATTTTCGCTGGACAGATGGAAAACCTTTTTTAATTTTGAACTGATAACCCCCAATTGACTGGTTTCTTTTTTTGCATTTTTTCAAAGTTTGGATTGGCATGTGGTCCGCTGCCACATATTATTGGCTCAGAAGAGTATCTCCATGACAACAGTTGTGGCTTAGCAACTGGTAAATAACTAGTGTAGTGGCAAGATGTATGCTTATTTTCATGTTCAATTTGTTATGGAGCTAGTTTGTTGTAACACACTGTGGTTTTACTGGTTTATTTGCATGTCAGACGATTTCATATTGGAGAGTGAACCTCTTGATTTTGGACCTAAAGCAGGACCAGATGTACATTCGAATGCAGGAGGCTCCCATGCTATGTTAAATGCAGATTTGTTTGGGATTGAGAAAGAGCCATCCGAAAAGGCAAGTGGACGATTGCATCGTATTATTTCCTTGACAAGTTTGATGCATGTTCTACTCAATGTATAGCTTCACTAGATCCACTTGAATTTGAATGATGCTTGTTACATTAACAATTCCAGTTCAACATTTAATAGCATAAGTTTCGTTTAGCCACTTGAATGGTATTATTTTCAAATGTAATCAAACATAGATTGCATAGTTGACTAGAAATGTTAACTATAGTAGACTTTAGCTTACATGTTGATTCTCCTTCTGGACTCTTATTGTTGTGGACCAGAAAGAATACATCATCTCCTTGTGCTCTTTTTCCCACTTTCCATCTTGTTCTCATTTTAGGAAGTATGATACTTGGCCTGGATTACCCATTTTTCTTTGAGAATGGAATCTCATTCTATTTTTGTGAGACTCAATTCTCAGCGATCCAGGTCTTCATCTGATGGTAATGCTGCGAGAACTTCCCATATCAGAATCTTAGAGTCTGATTGTCGGCCTCCTAATGTGTAATGACAAAAGGTCAATGATAGGATGGCTTAGACTGGTTATTACTTGCAAATGGAACTTTGTTTCATGGAGCATCTACAGTGGGGCCCATGGAATGAGCAATCTGGACTATCAGAAGGCCAAATATGAAACAATCCCCTCATAAGAAAGCTGTTCCAAATAAAGACTAAATAATTTGTGCTTAATTATGTAGAAATTGAAAAACTACTTTTTTTTTTTTGCTTGAAAGGATATCATATATTAAGGCAACATAGTTGGTTGAAAAACTACTTTTGATTTGCCTTTCCTTTCCTAGATATATATGCAGAGCAGAATAACAGTCTTTTATAGAGTGATCCCTATCTAATTGCCAGGTACCAGTTACTTTAATTTATCAATACCAACTACTTTTTTTTTTCTTCTTCAGAGATAAGAATCAGCCACTCTACCTTTTTATCAACAAACATTGAAGTTTGAGCAAATGAGGCTGTATAGACTATAGAGTGAAGAAACCAGGACAAGATATAGTCTTGTCCTCAGTTTCCTAATAAACATATTTCTCATGTATGAAGCCTCATAAATTTGGCAGTTGACATAGCCTTCATAGTCCTGAGGAAACAATCCATGCTGATTTTGAGTTATTTTAGCCCCTCAAACATTATGTGGTTGTCATTGGAGTCTCATCCGCTGTTGTCAATTCAACTCCGATCCTTGTTCCGGTTTGACCATGTAGTGAAACGTTACAGTCAAGTCTGGTGTTCCGTTCTGGAACAGACACAATTGAAAAAAATAAAAGAATACCTAAAATTTAAAAAATTAGTTGAGTGCTAAAATAATATTAAAAATGCATTCTTACATCATTTAAATTCAACTACACTGTACAATTGACCATTTTCTAGTTTTCACTGCTTGTGAATGGAAATATGAAACATAGACCATAACTGGGCCGAAATAGGGACCGGAATTGGGTCCAGAAACTTATAGGGGGGCATTTTGTTCTGCCTCGGGCCACAATTTCAAAACGGTATGGAATTGAAAACTATGGTCTCATCATCATCATGATTGTCATCATCGTCATCATATCGATATCCTATCTAATTGGGGCTTTTCACCAACACCTTGACCATTTTTAGAGGAAGTCTTGCTCTTCATCCAGATGGGTTCTCATTTGATCCATATCATCCACAATACCAAAAGCACTACTAAAACAACACTACCTTGTAGACACCAACAACAGCAGTGAGCACATTTAGCCACATGAGTTGCTAGAACGAGTATGTAAGTCCAATAACAATATACATCTGCTAAAGGTGCTCAAAAAGCTTGAGAACAATCTCCTTCAGGAAATGAAACACTATGAGTCCTCAATTTGCTACAGCTTCCACAGTTGTTTTGCATTTCTGTTTAGTCACTTGACCATTTGCACCTAGAAATGGTATTGATTATTGATAACATGCCATAGTGAAATAGATCAAAACATAGCAACCTGAACACAAAAAGGGCTGGTTTTTTCAATTTAACCTGTTATTGACCAATTGGCTGGCCACTATTTTACTAAAGTCTATTAAGACTAGAATGCCTTATGGATGGTCAAGAATATAGAAGGAAAAATAAACTTAATGTTCCTTAAAAATTGATGTTGCCCTTATAATACTTCTTTAATCAACTGTGATCATTTAATGTTCACACTCTTTGAGTTTGGTTTAAAAAAAAAGTTTTGATTTTGGTTGACTTTATTGTCTTAAGTTTCAGCTGCATGCCAATTCGAATATTACTCCTCTCAATCAATTATAAGGTTTCCCATTTTCAATAATTGCAGGAAGGAAATGAACCCCTGGTGTCTGCTGCATTAGACTTCAAAGCAATGCTTGAGGCGGCACTTCTTAGCCCCTACAAATTCTGTATGCTAAATTTTCGTTTTTTTTTTTTATATATTTATATGTTTTGCTAAGAGGAATAATCCAGTCCAATCCACTGCAACTTTGCAAGTTTCAACTCTCAAATTCTGCAAATGTATGGCCTTTGTTTTTTGTTGGTCCAAACATTGAAGTGGTACTCAATGAGCACAAAACACTTCACTACCTTGTCTCCACATTCCCCACCCTACGTTGATTCAGTTTGCTGTATCCAACTCAAAGCGTTCATTTTGTTCAATAGTTGCCTCCACATATTGAATTCTATCAGACCATTGACTTTAAGTTGTATTAACTTTTGCCAATTGATCTTTCTTACTGTCATATTTACTAATACCTTCACTTCATAGTTTTTTTGCTTTTTATCTATTAATTTTCAACCCATTTTACTTGAATGCCTTTCTCCAAATTTCTAGCCTGTCATTCTTCTTGGTTATTTGAAAATTCTAGCTTATCACTCTTGTATCACAGTGGCTTTTTTTTTTTTTTTTTGGTAAAGTGAAAGAAAAATCTATTCTTCTTGTTTGAAATCTTAAGTAGGAGTAATGACCTTTTAGTCTTTTTTCTGGCCTTTTGATCCAAATGTTAACTTCTAATGGAAATAATTCCTATATTTCTATATAAATGGAATATGTTGACTGATCTTAATATCCATGTACCCGGGGCCAGGGGTGGAACTAGGGGGACCAGAAATTATGGAAAGCCCCTATAGTTATGCAGAATTTTGTCTACAAAAAAAAGAAAGCCACTTTAGATAAAATGCATATGCCATGATTTCCCAGATATTGAATGAAGTTAATTTTAATTATTAGCTTGATTTGGAGTCATCTTTTCCTGACAGATGATAATGAGAGCTCTTCACTACCAGATGCCGTGGGTGGTCAGAACAACAATGTTGAAGATATGCATGCAAAGATGGTTGGTTTTCTTATTGTTAATTGAAATTAACCATTGAACTTCTCTCTCTCTCTCAGATTCTAGAGTTCAAGTCTGGGCCCATGTTGTTCCAAACCCGAGAACCTAGTATGAAAACAAATATGTATCTATACATAATATATTCTATATACACAAATACATATATATTATATTTGGCTGAGGCTCACCTATGGACATCTCATGGGAGCAACTGTACCTCTTTTAGGCACATGGGACATCCTATGATCAATCCAATTAATAGTTGGGCAGGATTTGGATCCAAGTGCCCCCATACCTAGTCATCTGTCATCTGTACATCCATCTGATTTGCATCCCCACTAAAGATCCAAACCAATTAATACATGTCTATAGAAAAAAAAAAAAAGGAGTTTTCACTTTGGTTGTTACATATTTCTATGTTTTAAAACTTAAAAGAAGTTACGGAGAAGCAAGTGGAGAATCAAATGTATGGAACCCTAACCCTCTCCCTCCCTCTCAATGGTGGCCCAAATTGTTTATCTAATGGGACCTTTAGTGATGTGGAATCCTACACCCTAGCCATCCATGAAATGAAGACCATATTCTTACAGTCGGATCTGGACCTAGAAATTTAATCTGCAACAGAGCATGTCTTTATACTAGATTGACCCTGAATTCAAATTTGTTCTCATGTCCAACTTGTATCTGATCTGTTTACACCCTAAGCAACCTGGTTCAGACCCAGCCTGAACATGCTGAAACCTGAGTTTGGGTCAGGCCTTTTTTGTTTTGGCTTGGGCTTAGGTCTGAAAGCAAAAGTCAATTTGAAACTGGCTGGGTTTGGGTTTGGTTGAATTGGGTTCTCACTTGTCAGGTATATTTTTAGAAGTGATATAAAGTAGGGGCTCAAAATGGGTCAAGTCGAGTTAATTTGGGTTCGGTTGGCCCTTCTAGAATATGTGTCGACTCAAGTTGGATCTGGGTTGGCCAACCAGACGTTCAGAAGAGTTGCATTCCTAGTAATGGTGCAATTTTATCAATGACTTAATATCATTGAAACATCAGCCTGATGTGTACAAACTTAAGATCCAAGGATACAGCGTATATTTGGTCAAGGATCATGAAAACCCACATTCTATACTATTATGAAAACATAGTTTTCTGATATTTGTAACATTTGCAGGATTACATATCATCTACAGCATCGAGTACTATCGCAGTAGCTAAGTCGAACGACTCCCGTCGCGCCTCCAGTGTTGAAGATAGCAGTGTGCCCAGCGCTGCAGGCAGTGTCACTTTCCTTCCACATGCTGACAATAATACACAAAAACTATGTTCTGCTTTACTTTCTGAAAGCCTTTTTGACACAGAAGAAGATTTTCTTTCTTCTAATCAAATGAAATGTGCTCAGATTCCTGCTTCAACTGAAGAGTCCTATGGTTCTGAATGCACAGAGGTTGCTGGTGATGTAAAGCTTCCTGGAAATTCTGCTGGTTTATCCATTCAGGAAAGCCAGGTGTTTCCGTCAAGAAATGGTAAAGTAATCCTACATGAAGAACTGATCTTGGAAGTTGGTGATAATTCTGAGTTTTTTTCATCTGACCGTTCCCATTTTTCCCTGCATGATGAGGGAACCTCGTTAACTTCTGCTGGTAGTGAAAATAAAAGTGAAAAGAGTGTGAAACCTTCTCAATATGATAGCAGCCTGATTAATAAGGTTTCTGAGGAGGAGAAAATATCTGGTAGCAGTTCAGCAACTTTGGGCGATTCATTTAGTAATACAGAGAATAAGATTTCTGCAGGTCAAATTGTTGATCAATCCTTACCAGTGACCTCAAAGGTGGTCAATGATTCTGAAATTGATGAGGAAAATTGTCTTTCGGAGCACCTTCCAAAATCTGTTCCATCTTTAAGCGGCAGCTGTCCAGAAAGCTCATCTATGAAATCTTGTACAGAGAGTAGTTCGGCTGTGCCTAGAGAAAGCATCACAAAAGGTAGGATAGAAAAGCCAATCATAAATGACATTCCTGTAAGAGTGGATCCTATGTTCTCCACAGTGGTATCTGTTTCTCCTGAATTGGGCAGCCTGTCTTCTTCAACCACTGTGAGTAGAACTTGTGATTTAGACACATGGTCAGGATCTAGTGAAGAGAATCCTAATAGTAGTGATGCTCCCATTGAAGAAAGCACTAAAACAACAGAAAGCAGCAACACTGCAGAATTGACACCCGAGCTGTCACAGATATCAGAGGCCATTGGAAGGCCATCTGTTCTGGAAGTTGGTGATGATTTGGAAGCGGTTTCCAGTATTCATGAATGCTCAGATGCTGGAGAGAACATGAACGGAGAACCCTGCATAGGTATCGAAGAAAGTCAGATTTAAATTGTGCTCTCCTGGAAACAATACAGTTTGTTGTTGAAATTTTTTTGCAAATCTCAGCATAGCATTGTTTCATATTAGCTCGGCTAGTTACGGACATGAGTGTGTGAGAGAGTGTACGTGTTCAACTCCCAAATGTATGAAAAAAGAAAAACAATCAGTGTGGTATAAAACACATTTACATATGTAAGTTCTCACATTTGCACTCATTTAGGTATGTAACAATTTACATCTCTTTAGACTGCAAGGCAATAATGTAGAGCACATCCCTCTCCTGCATAGTCAAATGAACTTGTTTGTTTGCATGTAATGGGAACCTATGTATTCAATTGGAGTCTCTTTGGAATTCAATACATGAGAATTGATGGTCAAATGAGCCTGTTTGTTTGCATGGAATTGGATTACATAGGGATTTATTGTCAAATGCGTCTCTATTTATTTGCATGGAATTGAAATATGTAGGAATTTATTATCAAATGAGCTTGTTTGTTTTCATGCAACTGTAGACATTCATTGACAGAATGGGCCAGCTAGCTAGTTAGCATGAAATTAAAATATATAAAAAAGTAATTGATTCAAATAGGCTGTTTGTTTGCATGAAAAGATGTTTGAAGTAATCATTTTTTTTCTTTTTATAGAATGAAGTAATTGATTTAGACGGACCTTTTTATTTTATGGAGTTCAATACATAGGATTTCATTGTCAAATGGGCCTATTTGTTTTGCATGGAATTGGAATAAATAGGAATTCATTAATGGAATGGACCGGTTTGTTTTTTGGAATTGGAATACATGGGAAGTAAATCATTTAAATGGGCCTATTTATTTCATGGAACTGGAATACATAGGATTCATTGTCAAATTGGTCTGTGCTTTGATAAAATGTAATGCATATGTAGATGAAAAGTATTTATGTTTATGTACTATAATTATAAAAACTAATTTCATAGACACTCTATCAAGAAATCTGGTGATAGAATGGCGAGGTTTAGAAAATTGTTTGAAAGAAAAGATATTGTTACGCAGTAGAGAAGAAATGTGAAAAAAATTATAAAATCTATAAGTAGACAAGGAAAAAAGTTCGAAAATAGTAGGTGATTTACAGTCCAAAACCTATGATGACCTATATCACAAGTTTGAAATAATAAAATCAGATAAAGATATTTTTAATAGAAAGTGGGAAATGATAAATAGGAACTTAGCTCATGTCAAATGTATAAACAAATCTCATGAGGCTCACCATATTATAGATGGGATGAGGATTTTTTATGATGATGACAACAAATAATTTTATATATTTACACACACATGCGTAGTCATTTGGTTACCCATGCATACCTTGGTGGGCCTACACCACGGGGTGGAAATGTGGGGATCAAAAGATCTAGAGCGGCACTACCTCTATGTAAAACTTCAGGCCCATCAAATCATCCTGACCCCTTGATCAGGTAGGCCACACTATGCACCGGATCATTCACCTCACACGTCATATCCATAATGAGCAAAAGGGCACGCAGGCATGCACATACATACACGTATTAGTTATATATAATTTGTCTGTGTGAGTAGACAAATGGCCAGGTTGCATCTTGCCCTAGACCGGCCCTCAAGGTTGCGAGCTATTCAAAATTGAATCCTATCCTAGGGCTTTAAGACAAGAAAAAAAGGCCCTCATTTTTTATGGGAGGGCCACATTGACAAGCCTATTGCCATCAGTATCTTCTATCCAACCGTAAAAGATGAAATTAATGCCATTAGAATGGTTTTAGGGATTACAAACTATGAAAAGATGATGAAATTTAGAGAAAAATGAAACTCTGATTTATGCAAACAAGCCAACTGTGCTTTATAACTAATTTCATAGACTTTGTACTCGAATCCGAAGGACTTCTGAGGCTGGATTGAATCTCAAAATATATAGGTAAAGACCACTAAACTTTGAAGCCATTAAATCAAGGTTACAATGTTACCATAACAAATGTTGGAAAACAAAAGAAAGGAAGAAGACCAAGACTTACAAAGATCTGCTGGGGCTGAATTTTTTAAGGTTAAGATAATTCTATGGGGCCAATTTTTTGCTAACCCATATCCATGAAGAGACATTCCCATCCCTTCCTAACCACTCTGCAACCCCCAAGGTTTGCATTAGGTGCCCTACCGCGATCTCGCCCGCATATGAACACAGCATGGGATCTGCTAGGGGGAGAAACTTTCCTATTAAATCATTATACCATCTATAAAGAGACATGAAAAATGAGGGGAAAAAAAAGCTTGTATAGTATTCTAAGCTTCTTATAAGCTTGAGGCAGGTAAGGTAATCTGAACTTGTTTCAATAAACATAAAAGTTTTTCTACATTCTTAAGGTTTTTCTTTTACATGGTAATTCAAGGAAGGAAAGTGCAAAGCATAACTACTAGACCACTACTTTTATACTGTCCCTGTAGTAAACCATAGCTGGCTTGGCTATCAGTTGATTTTGGAACCTGTCTTTGCCATTGTGCTTCTTATGGTGTACTTGTTAATGCAGATTGCTAAGGGTGGAACCATCCACAGAATTTGTTTCAGAACTTGCCATTTTCGCTTTGTAAGCTTTCAATTTCATGAGTGCTTTGAGTCTGTTCATTCCTTAAAATCGAAATTTTTTCCTTGCCATCCAACCTTTTTTTACCAGTTTCTCTTCTACCATCCTGAGAATTCTTGTTGATTTCCAACTTTCTGTCTTTAGAAACTGCTTCTGATTCATCTTCTATCTTAGTTTTGACATCATTTTCTCTTTTGGCTCTCAAATCATCACCATTATCCTCAGAAACTTCATGTTCATTACCTTCCATTGCCCTTGCAATACCAGTTTGAGAAATATTGTGAACTCCCAACTGGCCAATACTAGAATCAGCTTCTTTTTTATTGCCTTCAGCATCATTAATTACTTCCTTCCCAGCTCTCATCTCCAACGCTCGGCCATTTGAGTTTTCAGGCAAGTCCATCTGACCTTCACCTGAAATCTCAACCTGTCTTTTACCTTCCGAACTTTCGCTATCTTCAGACTTTTCAGGCATCTTAGGCTGATTATCATCAGAAACTGTTTCATGATCATCTCTCATCAAACCATCCAGTGCCTTTCTATCACCACTTTCTATCTTGATCTTCTCTTTCTTCTCTCTCAATGGCACTCTCTTCTTTTCATCCTCTGTTACATTTTTCTTGTGGCTTTCACTCTCTCTGCTCAAATTTACAATTTCTCTAGAATTCTGACCTCTGTCCAACTCTTTGCCTTTCGAAATTGCTCTCCGCCTTTTCTTACCAAATTTATTTCTAAAACCATGATCACCTCTCACTCTAGAACCTGCAACATCTTCAGAGTGTTGGAATATTTCCATGTTCTTCCTCTCATTCAAAGACATGTTGGTTTCCTCAGCCTCATCATCCTGAGACACTTCGAGTTCTTCTGGCCACCTGTCTCTAGAAAGTACTTGATCTTTAGCCTGCATTGCCTCTGTACCACCACTTACATCATTCATTTTCAAACTTTTATCATTTCTAGAGCTCTCAACCATATCTACTTGCTTATTTTTCATAATTTTTTCCCTTTCTTCACCTTCCCCTGCGCTTTTGCGGGCACCTCTGCCTCTGCTCCCACGAACTTTTAAATCTGCAGGCTTCACAAGTCGCCCTTTGCCAGAAGCTCCTCCCTTACCTTCCAATGCATATCTATCTCCATTTTCATCTCTTCTTTTCAAATGGTCACCAACCTTAATGTTCTCTGATTGCCAGTCCTGTGATCCTCCATTCTCATTCACTGTTTCATCAACCTTGATCAAGGCATTATCTGTCGCAGTTACGTTTACATGTGGATTTGATGGGTCATCAGTGCTAGCTGACCAGACTTTTGTGGGGTTCTGGAGACGACGTTTCAACTTATCAATTGTGGCTTCTTTCTGCTTCAAGAGTTCAGTTACAGCCTCCACTAGATGACTCCCATTTTGTATGGAAGTTTCCTTCTTTATTAAAGTTTTGATCTTGTTATCCCTCTCCTCAAGTGCTGATTCCAAGGCTTTTTGTTCTTGTTTGAGGGAAGCCACCATGGATTGCATCTCCGCAAGATTGCCAGCGAGCTCCATCTTTTGATTCCTCAGGGCAACCACTTTATCTTTAATAGCATCGAATTTCCTTTTCATTTCTCTGTTTGAATCTCTTTCTTTCTGTGAAGCAGTAAAAATGAAGTGGATTGGTAGAGAAAAAGTTGTGTCCATTAGTTACATTGATGAATTAAAGAAATTGTGTTTGAAAGTTTGGCATGCTTAAAAGTTGACACAGCATAAACATATTTTGGGCAATGCAATTGCTACTGATTTTTTAAGTACTATAAAGCTATCTACACCTAAGTAAAATCAAGCAAGTTACAGGTATAACGTTATAATTTCAAGCCATCAAAACAAGTTTAAATCGAAGTACTCACCTGGGAGTTGTTGGAGTGACATAAAGGCTTGGGTTTGCTCCCCATTTCTTGTGTTCGAAATCCACCTCAGATTTGCACGATGTGCGTTTGTGTGGGTTTAGTGGGCGCCACCTGGCAATTAGTCCCGCTGGGTCAATGACCTCAGGCAAACCCACGTCACCAAATAAAAGTTTAAATTGAAATACAGACAGC
Source organism: Umbellularia californica (assembly GCA_028538565.1). NCBI lineage: Eukaryota > Viridiplantae > Streptophyta > Magnoliopsida > Laurales > Lauraceae > Umbellularia > Umbellularia californica. The sequence continues at coordinate 72,987,353 of JAPQWN010000006.1, read as the reverse complement.
AAATTGATTCGAGGAGTTAGCAAGATGCTAAGGCCTTGTCTGTTTTATATAATTGAATTCCTAGGATTGTATTTCTGGAAGTGGTTAAGAAATGAACAATCAAAGGTGACGCAACACGGGTGGGGAAAGAATAAAACGGATTATTCTCCAAGTCAAAGGCTTAGGGATAGGGATAGGGATCCATGGGATCCAAAACATCTTGGTCTCACACCACAGACAAATAATTAAGATGAAGAAATTTTATTAATCAATGAACTCGTCCCTAAAGAGGGATTTCAATCGTTTATATAGATTCATACCCTAATCTATTCTTGGAAGCAATTTTAATTAAAATAAATTCTAAATCAAATAAGATAAGCTTTCTAATTAATCTCATAATTATCCCTAAAATTCATCTATTGCTAAAATATGGAAAGTCTTGCACAATTTGATAATCTTCTCTTTATGGGCTATGAGTGGACTTGGCCCAGTGGGCATACCTTGGGTTTAGCTTGCATCAAAAGGTGAATATCCAAAATGACCATCAAATAACCTCCCCTTCATGAAATTAATCAGGGGAAGATGAGAAATGAATACCGGGCAGTCACTCTAGTAATTAAAATCTTAGAAAGATCAAGGTCTCATCTCTGTTGCCACTAAAATCATTCACCCCTCACCTCATATCCTTCACCCCTCGCCTCTTTTATAATACTTGGTGGAGCTCATTCAACCATAAATTTCTATGTATTCTATGCAAACAAATAGACCCTAAAAGGAACTATAGTTTAGAATATGCTATATGGAAGATAGATTGGAACATGGGGATTTGGTGGCTTGATCAATAGATCTTCAACTATCTCATGTAAGTGGGTGTATGAAGCGCAGAAGTAATGGTTGGACTGAGTGCCATAAAGCTGAACTTACAGCAAATGGTTTTTCCTTCAAAAATATATATGGATGTTAAAAAAAAAAAAAACATTTTAGCTGGGTTGCAAAGTTGATATCTTTGAAGGTTTTAATCTCCTTGGAAACAACTAAAGGTTTACATCTGTAAAAGATGAACATAATAGAATCTTTCATTTGTGGTGTTCATGACAGAGAGATTTATATGAATCAGCCTCCAGATTTCTTAGATTGTTCCCATCTGGAGTATGTTTGTAAACTTAGAATGTTTGAAAATATGGACTGACTAGTGAAAATATTTGACTCTTCTTTTCTTCATTGCCTACCATTTTGCTTCATATTACAAATCAGATCTAACTGTTATCTTATGAAAAAAAAAAAAACAGCCCCTTAATTGAACTGGCTTGTGTCACTTCATCCACCCTATGCTGGTTCTGATAGATATATGTTAACTTCAATCCTCTATTTTTGGTATCTAAATATTTCTCATTGTGGTACCAAAAGGTAAAATGTCCTGACCAGTCAAAAAATCTATATTCACTGAACAAGTTCTATTTCAAGGATTATAAGTGTATTACTTTGAAGTTTTTATGATTTTGTCTTTGCATGTAGAATGTGGTTCATAATATTATATACATGCACACACAGTTATATGTTAGTAGGGTAATTGGGTCAAATCTGGGTACCTAAGGCCCAAACCAGAGCACAATCCAAAGTCCATGTAGCCTTCAATATCTAGGAATAGCTCAAGCTGAACAAGCACACTAGATCTTTTTTTATCATTTTGGTTGAAACATCTAGCCAATGTTTTTTTTTTGGAGTCAATTATGGTACTTTTCTATAAGAAAAAAAAATGTCAGAACCACCAACCCGTAGTTTTATGATTTTTCATCATAAAACCGTTTAATTAGAGTCTAAGTTTAATTATTTCATAAAAATCCTTTCTTTTTTTTTCTTTTTTTTTTGAAGGACCCAAGTTGTCTACAACTCTCTAAAGCAGGAAGAAATCAACACATAACAAAGTTTATTTAGCATTATGAAAAAAAAACAAGGTCAGATGTGGATCTAATATCAAAAGATCAATGGTCAAAAATAGAAACTTTGCTTAGATCAGGTCAATTGGATGGTTGCATATGCTCAATCCTAAGGTCAAAATATGGATGGTCAAAAATAAAAGCTTTGTTTGGTCCATTCCACAGTCAGATCTCACTGCAGAAAAAACCTGATTTTTAACTTCACTAGTTGTAAAAGCTGAAGTCCCACTTTGCAGAGGATCAGGACCTATAACTTGATCCGATGGTCAGCATTGTTATAGAGTGGGCCCCACAGTGCAGATTCGGCTCAACCGTTCGGCAACCTACCGTACTGGCATCATCTACCGTCAGTTCTGGTGACAGTACGGCGAATCCCACCCTTGACCGTCCAAACAGTGGGCCACATTCAGATGTTGCAGGCCGAAATCAATGATTCTGGATAAGAGGAAGAAAACTCGGTTCCTCCCTCTTCCGGAGCTAGGGGTATTACTGTAGACTCCGGTTCCCCTTTCAGGAATCATCAAAGGTTGAGTCCACTAATGCTACCATCTTGGGGCCACGAGGGTATTTACCCGGCTTTCCTCTAGGCCCGGAGGAATTGATTCCGGAGGGATTAATCAAGCCCAAAGGGTTGAAAAGCCTATTATGGTTAAAAAAAAAAAAAAGCAAACAAAGAAAGACAGTAAATCTACATATATTCCATGCATTTTCAGATATTTACAAATAACCCCATAGGTATCTTATTTTTAATAAATCTCCACCTCAGTAGCATGTTTTGAACCGATTCAGATTAAACTTAGGGTGACAACAAAGAAAATAATTAAACCCAAATCAAGTTAGATATAAGAAAAAAATCCCATCCTAGTCCCACTTCATAATGCATGATTCAAATTTCATCAAACTTTACAAACCCTTCCTTCAAATGGTAAGTACCCTTTGAGTCAAGGTGGTTGAAACTGGTACATATGTACTGTTTCTACCAAAAACAAGAAAAAAGAAGAAGCTGGTACTGTGGTACATGTGGGACTAATTAAAAATGAAGCTGGCTGTTTGCAAATAGCAAAATGCACTCACATACATGGGATCTGTTGAAACTATGAGATTTCTAAACAGGAGAGAGAGAGAGAGAGAGAGAGAGAGAGAGAGAGAGAGAAACTCCAAACCAATTTATGAGTAATGGAATGGTAAAAAAAAAAGATATGCAGGGGAGAGAGAGACCTGCAAGAGGAGGTGAAGGGAGACTTGTTCTCGGTCCTTATCTTTGATGAGCAGACTGAAGAGTCTCCTCTCTCTGAACTTGTCCAAAATGGTCACCCCAAAAACAGATGCCGCAAATGCCAGAATCAGCACCAGACCATATGACCTCACTCTGTTGTTGCTGATCTTGGGCTCCAACATGGCCATCTCTCTCTTTCTCTCTTTCTCTGAGTTGGGAAGAGTCTTGGAGTACTTGGGGTTTATATCAAGAAGAAAGTGTTTGTTTCTTGTTTCTCAACTAAGAAGACGACCCAGAAAACTTTCATATCTATCTCTCTCTCTTTCTCTGTTTGAGATGACCCACAAACTGCATTTTTGTTTCGAAGTCAGTTTCTCTCTCTTTCTCACGTAGAAGTGGTGAAAGTGGAAGAGATAGGAAGAGAAGGAGCATGGGAACATGTGGAGGCACCAGTTTTGGAAGTCACTTCCCTCTTATAAAACGCGCTTGCCTGTTTTGATTACTAAAATGGCCTTCTCCTTTCCAAGAAATTACTCGTACTTGCACTCGATCATTTTAGATGGGCCTCGATGGGGTTATTTTACGATTAATCAAAAGTTTCGATCCGTAAAAATTGGAACTTCAACTTATTTTAGGTTTCGATTCATAAATGAGTCTGGATTCGTAAACTAATTTAGATTTCGATTGATAAATGAGTCCGATTCCAGATCCATATATGTGTGGACTCTGGACTGGCATATGAGTCCTTGATATTGCAAACTGTACTTTGAAATAAACTTTTTTTGGACATATGTATGATGCTGGAGATAGTAGACTTGACGCACTCTTATAAGTTGAATTATATACTTATTTTAAGAAAAAATGAAGAGAAATTAGAACCAATTTTTGAATTAGATCTAATTCTCTAGGCAGATCCAGTTCCGGAACCAGATCCTGGTATTTCTATCGAAACTGGGTTTGAAACCAACAAAATAAGTTTTGAGTCAAAATCGGATCCGATACCCTTCTTTAGAAATTGGTCCAGTATAGTTTCGACCCGAAACCGTTCCGTTGACAACCCTAGCCTCGATCATACGTGACTTCATCAGCACAATGGGGTTCAAGACCTGCAAGTAGCCAATAAACCCCATTGTGCTGTTTGTTTTTGTTTTTTTTTCAGTGGGGCTCACCGGCTCTAACTGAATTAGAATTTTTATTTTTTATTATACAAATTTTTTTTTTCAGTGGGGCTCACCGGCTCTGCCTCTGACTGAATTAGAATTTTTATTTTTTATTGTACAAAATTAATTTTACCTTTTTCTAACAATTATTGTTCTAAGTTAATTTTACATTTTTCTAACAATCATGTCATCATGGTACGGTGGTATGGGTTCATCTTTTGGAAACATTCGTAATTTTTTTTCATACATGGACAACCATTTTGTTTAATCATGCAAAAATCAGTCGCATCAAATTATCCTAGTACTTCCTTTATAATAATTAAGAATCTTAAAACAGTTGATGAGCATAAAATTGGGAGGGTTGTTAGATCATGGGGAAAAAGTGGGAATAGAGCTGGACTTATCAAAGGTAAGTACTAAGTACACCAAGCTAGCTTGCTAGGTGCAAATGAGTTGGGTCAATGGGGTTATCATTTGCATTGACCACATTTGCACAGGTCATGATCAAAAACAAGATAGCCTTTTCATTAAACTGGCAGTTACTGCCAACTGATCGAACCTTAAAATTAATGGTCAGCCTTAAACATGAATTGTCAGGTCTTCCAGGTGGTATGTCAGAGTGAAATGAATTGAATTAAGTAGGGCTGGCAATACAGTTAGCAAGCATGGGCTCAACCCAAACTCTGGCTATTTGTTAATCGTGACCCAACTCTTTTAATGTAAAACTCTTGAATTGCCGGATTGTATTAGCGAGTCGTAGCTCAGTTGGTCTAAGGCTATAGTTTGCATCCGGCGGTTGTAGGTTTGAAACTGCACTATTACATTAGAGCTACAGAAGAGTTTATTTGACTTCTCTCTGAACTCGAAAGGATTAATCTAGTCCAAAAGGTTGGGAGCCAAGATCCGACCCATTTCAATCTTATATGGGTGGAAATCATGGGCCGGGCTGAAATTTTTGTAGGATAGATGGTCAAAGTCAAGTCTAGTAGCAGTCTAGTAGCAGCCTAGGGTTTTAAGATTGGAAATGAAGGGCAATTCTGTCAACTCACTTTTGCTTTGGTTGTGGGTCCTTGTCCACGTGGCACTTAAATGTCAGGCCTCGTAAAAGGAGCTTTCACTTATTACGGTAGCGTAGCTTGGAATTTTAGTCAAAGTAGGGCCCGTCCGAGGTTTCAAGGTGCCTGTCTTCCGGGTCCAAGTCGGATCCGGTCCAATGATTTGACTTTAAAAAATCTTAGCCGTTCAAAATAAATATTCTTTCGATCCAAAATTTATTTTAATCATATTTCCTAATCAAGCTATTAATCTTACTTTGGTAATCAATCATTATGAAATTGATACCCCCTCAATCCAAGTCTAGAAACTGAGCTCTCAAGTCATTATCTTAGGCAATTGGGCTCAATCTCAAAATGGGCCTTCCTAGGTGGGTGTGAGTAGGATTATTTAATTAGGCATCTGGCTTATCTGAACGTATAGCATATTGTTAGCAGATCAAAGTCAATGAAACTCACATTGAGAATGACCTTTGTTTACACCCTTAAAACTCTAGAGAACTTATCCACTAATCATCCACAAAGTCACCTGTCATCACACCTGCAGCCTTGTCTAAGGTGGAGAGATGGATGCGACCTTGCTTTCCTAAAATTTGAGTTACTAGCTTGCAAGTGATATCGGCTCAAAACCAGCTGAATCGAGCTCAAGTTCCACTTCTTATCCAATGAGCCAAGCTCAAGCTAGGTTTTTGGTTTAGTAACAGTTTGTTTTTAATGCTCAATATTTTTTTTTAATGAATTTCAAAAAAATCAATTAAATTGGGGGTACACTGGTAAAGATTATTTAAGAGTTATTTATAGAAAAGCCTCTGCAGTTTTAGACAATCTAATAAAGGCTCCTGTATTTTGGAATTTTACTAATCCTCCTTCATACAACAGTGAAAATAAATACATGATAATTATTTGTTTTAGAAATACATAATTATTAGTTTTTGTGGACAAGTGGTGAAAATACCCTCTATTTAGGGTGAGTGAATCTCACCAATTCAACTCAAGTTATGTGTAGTCCACCAGGATGCATGATGATCAAGAGAGGCATCGTGATAGAAAGGCTCAGAAGTGGATTATAAAAATATGTAATATCAAGCCTAATGAAATGATATTAGCCCTTATTTTTGGGTCTTCAAAGTTTAATGGCTATAGTTGATGTGAGTTCTTGTGACAAAATCCAATGGTTGATGATGTCCAAAACATCATGATACGAGTTAAATTGATAAAAGATGGGTCCTCTCGTTGTGAAAAGGGGCATTTTGAAAAAAAAAAAAAAAACAATTTTTGAGTCATTTGAATTTGTCTTTGGGGTAAATTAGTTAAAAACAAAAAAAATTACAGTGCATAGTTACCTTCAATATAGCTTGACAATTAGTGTTTTTTTTTTTTTTCCTGGTAAAAAGCTTGACAATTAGTTAAGGGAGATTTTAGGAAAAACACAAAATATAAGCACCCTTTAGAGGTTTTGTGAAAATGTTGGAGCCTTTTTGTCAAAAGCTCTATATTTAAAATGTATTACATGAAAAACCTAACTTTATTTACAAGTTTATCAAAAATAACTTATTGGGTATAATAAGATAATAGATAATTTATCACTGGGACCTCACTAACCATCCTAAGTATAAGTGAATGATCCTAGTTTAATACTTTCTTTTTATTAATTGATATTTGAGACTTTAAAATCTACAACTACTACAATCTAATTAGGTTGATTCCTTATCTAATTCCTTATCTATTGCATTGTCTTACAAAAAGTGAAGACCTGGTGGTGGTATGCTCCAATAGTGCCCATGTGAGATGAGTGATGCAAAGGAAGAAGATTTATTACATTTGATGCACCTGAATCAGGCATGACTTGAGTTCAAACTTGATATGTCTGGTCAAGCCAAACACTATGGCTTGGTTGGCTTGAATTTCATTTTAGCATGAGCTCAAGCTCGAGCTTGATTTAGCACTATTAACCCCAACTCAACTTAATTCAAGCCAAACTTGAGCTAGGCTAGTCTCAATTTGGTTGATATTATCATAGGTTTGCTTATTACAAAGAAAAACTGAATGTCATAGGCTCTCTCATCTATTTTAATTTAATCATGACTGCCACATATATCTTGTCAATTTTGACAAGCATCTTCATGTTATTATCAAGGAAAATACCATTTCTGTTGAGTATCACGTTGATAGGGAGATATTTTCAAAAAACTGTTGATATTAGTGACATTGATGACTCATGAGTATATCCAATCATCACAATAATTATGGCATTGGTATGGCCCAACCAAACCTGTTAGACCTATCAAAACTCAGGCCTGATCAATTTTGAAATTTAGCCAATCCACAGGGTTGGTACTTGGTAGAGTGGCCAACAGTTAATGCAGTTTGGTTGCCAAAATGTTTTATAAATTCTGAAAGAAGAGATTCTACTATGTATCAACTCAGTCCACATCTAATTAACTCTAAACAGAGTTGGCCCCACCTTAAGATTGATTATTTATAAAAGTTTGAGATTTTACTCCCCATCATTTTTATCATGATCATTCTTATCGTAGGCTTAACTATTATTAGAGTGGAATTTGGGAAAAAGTTAATACAACAGAGTTATTTTGAGCAGTTTTGATTCGTGTGTTCAATTAATGATCTGACTTTCATAGAATTTGATATAATTAGACCTAAAGTTAATGGAAAATATTCAAGTGCATCCATCCCTCACCATTGTGGTGAGGGACACGGTGTCCCTCACCATTATGGTGAGGGATGGATGCACTTGAATATCCCCCAAAGTTAATATAAGAGACAATTATAAAGTGAAGACATAGATGATACCTGACTTTCCTAAAATTCGATTTACTAGGGTGATGAATGGATATTCATTTTTCACAAAAGTGTAGATCATTTTATTACCAAATTCTAGCTGCTTTGTGTGCAATTCATTTCTCAAAATTCTCCTATGAATTCAATTTCATGCAAACAAAAGGTCCTTAACTTTCCCCTCCGATGTATTCTAATATTATTTATTTTGTGTGATATTTATGCAGTGAGCCCCGTCAGAACTACTTATAAAATGATCTTTTATACTGTTGTAGATATTAAATTTATCAAATCATTATCAGCGATATCATATTCAGGAAACTGCTGGGATATTTTCAAGATTTTTGGCTTTTCTTAGGATATTATTGAGAAGATTTTGCAGAAAATAAATAACTTTTAGATAATAAAAATTATAAATTAATACGACATTAAATATATATAAAAAATAATACAAAGAAAACTCCACAACCTTTAGCCTTTTTTTTTTAATTCCAATATTTTCATGACTTTCTCATAATACATTCAATTTTGGAAATATTTCAAAAATGTTGGGATATTATTGTGGAAAATACTCTTTCTGATAAACTCTGCCATATTAGCAAGATATTTGCAAAATGTCACTGATATTTGTGACCGTGATCATGGCTTATGAGTGTATACTGTATACAATCATTATACACTATACAAGTAGGGATGTAAATGGGTCCCTGATTCTCCGATTACCTGGAGGTTCCGACCCGTTAAAAACCAGATCCGAGTCCTTATTTAGGGCCCGATAAGTAAATGGGTCCGGGTTCGGTTCCACATTGGTTTGCACTCGTGGACCCGAGACCCGACATATTACCTCAATTTTCTAAAATCTCTCATAAAAACCATATATATATATATATGTATTTAATATCATTCTCTACTTAGACCCGGACCCCGATCCAGACCCGTCCCATATATGGTTTTGGTTCTGGCTCTAGAGCAAAGAAATAGTTTCAAAACGGTTCCGGATCCGGATCCGGGTCTACCATGGACCTGACTGGAACTGACCCATTTACAACCTTATATACAGGGGAGTTTACCCGGCTTCCCTCTGGGCCCCGAGGGATTAGTCCAGCCCAAAGAGTTGGAACCCTCCAATAGCTAAAAAAAAAAAAAACATTATACAAAGTATGGAATTATATATGTGACAGTGATCATGACTCATGAGTCGTGAACGTATACAATCACGATACAAAGTATGGACTTGGGATGGTCCAATAAAACCTGATGGACCAATCTCAACCCAGACCCGTCCAATTCTGAATGAAGCCAACCCATTGGGTTGCTAAAGTGGGCTAGACCAAAAAGGATCCTGTCAAGCCAAAAACCGACTACGGCTCACCTGTCCAATTAATTAACATATCTTTTGAATCTAAAGATGCAGTCAGTCCCAAAGCACTCGAGTAGTGAAAAGGCTTGAACCCATTTTTAATTCGAGTTTGGTTCAGATGGACCCATATCATAAAATAAAAAGGGACCTGAATACCTAATGCCATGATATTGTATTTGTATTTAAGGAGTTTAAGCACATCATATTAGCACAAAAGCCCGTGCTAATTAATTAAGCATGGTGCGGCCGTAAATAGAAAATGAAAAAAAATGAAAAAAATAAAATAAAATAAAAACATTCATAAATTTAGCATCGATACATAGAACAATTAAACACCAATAAATTTATAAAAATATATAAGTGACAAATAAGTTCCTACATCACAAAAAAAGTGTTGACTACTCAAGTCAAGGGGACTATGTATCAAATGTTTTAAAAGAGGAACCAAGTAACAGACATACTAAAAGAGGTCTTAACAACAGTAGCACTTTCGATTCAAATTTACAATATATTATGCTTATCATCGAACAATTAAAGAAGGAAGAAAAAAGGGTCCTCATACTGGCTGTGGAAGATGAAAATCAATACACTACAAATCATAACAAATAAAAGACCATATGGTACTGAACTCTTACTTCAACCTTCCCCTATGAGCTTCCTCATTAGCCTTCTTTTTATAACTAGCCAATGAGGAAAGAAACATGTCAGGTAGTAGTCGAAGTGAGTGATTGATAAAAGAGGATGGAGTCTATGAAGAGGCTAGGTAGAATTCTACCTAACACGGTGAGGTTCACATGTTTGTTCCCTTTCTTTTTTGGGGCTATCGGAGGGTTCCCAACCCTTTGGGCTGGACTAATTCCCTCCGAGCCCAGAGGGAAGCTGGATAAACTCTCTTGTAGTCCAAATGTAGTAGTGCAGTTTCGAACCTACAACCTTTGTGCAAATGGTCCAAGAACGATTCGTTAGGTTAAGTTTAAGCATGGATCAGGTCGGCTAATCTTAATAAAAATATGTGAAATAGGGGTCAACTTGTATTAAGCCAGCATTGGGTCAGGTATGGTTCGGACTCAGTCAGCACTTGAATTCTGGATTGGGTTAAGCTGCTTTCCAGTGGGGTTCAGGTTGGCCCTTTTAGAATCTGGGTCAGGTTCCGGTTAGGAAAAGGCCCAAATTGACTCAGCCCGTTCAGTTTTGAAATTTAGCCACTCCACTGGATTGGTCAAATGGGGCTGGACCTTAATCTAGTTAGGGATGGCAACAGTCCCCGCCGGGTACTGAAATACCTTAATGACCTAAATTGAAAATTCAACCAACCCTGGGCCAATATTTGGATCCATTTATAATCCGGGTTTGGGTTCTGGCCCAATATCGAAGAATTTTGATAATTAGAAACTCTCCTAACCTTACCACAAATTGCAACCAAAACTCCTAATAAGTTGTTAACATGGCATCAATCAGCATTTCTGTACTAACTTGTACTAATTGGCAACTACATCACAAAAAGGACATGACTTAGAGAAACTGCATTTAAGACTATAAACACTATAAATTATGTAATTAATCACAATGGCACAAACTGCGTGAACTTGCTACCACCCCAACACACAATCGACATTGCTCGGTCCGGCGATGAGGATGGCATTGATCACAATTTTTCTGATGGTAATGATTCTGAACTCCCTTCGCGATGAATCATCATCGTTGGTTTTATCAGCTCATGCAACATTCCTCCCTCACCCACCAGAAGATGGGATTAACATTGCCTATTACACAGAACCAGGGCTAAGGGGTAATCTGGATCCTCCCTTAGACAAGGAAGAGGATGACTATGTAGATCCTTCACCAGTTCCAGATACCGGCGGCGGTGGTGGCCAACCAGCTCCTATTCCACATTAATGTGTAGCTCCTTCTACTTCTGAAGTTCATATATATCCAGCTACAAGGAAACATGAATTGTTCTGGTTAATGAATGTAGCTTGCTTGTGACATTTTATGGTTATATCAAGAAACAGAAGACAATATAAACACGTTCAAAACAGAAAACTATCTCCAAGGCTTATTCTAACATTGATACAGCAGATTGTTAGAGAGCTAGTTTTCTGTTTGAACAAGTTAAACATGTCTTCTGTTTCTTGATTATGTTGTGTGATTATATATCATCTATTGATTTTGATAAAAAAAAGTATAAGGTGCTCCAGAAAAATGTATCAATTTGTCCTTTCGCGTCGATTCCTGAATAATAAATAAGAGTTGAATTCAAACATTGTGCAAGCTTTGGCTCCTTTGTCATTTTAGTTTTATGTGAGAATGAAGGGAAGAAGGTAAGTCTGATGCATTGCTTGGGTCATTTATCATCTGGTACAAGTGCAAGAATATTTTACATTATTTATGATTGTATGTAATTTAATCCCATCTATCCATCCCAGTGCATGGGGGGCTCTTCTAAAGTTAATGAGTTTGCTAATGAGATGCTGGAACTGTGAAATGTTTGCTTCCAACAAATAGCAGTTTGGTTCCTTAATTGTTCTTATAAAAGTCTCCCAGTCTTATGAGTTAATCAGTGGAGCACATTTGAGATTCTTGAGCTACACAAAATCAATGTGATCCTATGTATCAACTACAGTCCATATCTAGTTCCAACTGGAGTTGGCCCCGCCTTAAGATTGATTGCTGTGATGCATGAGATTTTACTTCATTTGGTTTTTATTGTAGTTTACAAGGTTTCAATATGACCAATTTGATGGTGGAACCAACTCTGATTGGAGTGGAATTTCTCTCAAAGTTAATGTAAGGATGGACCGTGGACAGTTATTTTGAGCGGTTTTGATTTCAGATATGTGCACCAGTGAAGGATTTAAAGTACGGACTGAGATAAATTAGTTCATCAAACTATCAAGCCCAAACTCCAAATTAGACTAATATTGAAGAAATAAACCAAATAAACGCACTCCATCTAATTTCCAAATCAAGCTAAGCTTCAGATTCCAAATTGTAAACTCAAATGTGAATTGGTCGAGCTACCAACTATAAAACCATGGTTTAGATCATTGATCATCTAGTACAAGTGAGCTAATGTTCTATATATAATATTAGACTACATGAAGTTTTAGTGTATCTACTCATCTGGGTACAGGGGGCACCCCATTCCCCCATTTCTCTGGGCTCAACCAATATTTGGACGATTGGTCAGATCAAGCCCAGCCATAAACCAATTTCATGCTATGATGCCTGAATAGAAGATGGATACAACACCAACACAGCATTATAAAATATCAAATACCACATGACGCATACCATGGACCTTTTTGTTCTATGCAATTCTTATGAATTCTAATACCTTGTTTATCTTTTAAGTGGTAAAAAAACAAAGAATCAGAGGTGAATATCAAAAGAAGACTAACAAATAACCTCTCTCCTTCAATGGAAGTTGAATCACCCAAAACGGGGAAATGAATATGCAGCCATCACCCTAATAGTTTAAATCCGAGGAAAGTCAAAAGTCCCATATACATCGCTATATTAAATTCTTCACACCTCACCTCTAATAATCCTTTGGTGTAGCAAAAAATGGGCCTTATGTCTCAAGTGTTTAACTTGTAGGTTCTAATGTCATCAGCTGCACTTATTTGACGTGTTATGCAATATCAAGTGCTTCATAAACCAAGAACAAGGGTTGCTCGATTGGTTGGTAACTTTACATCTCACCAGACTATCTAAGGATTGATCCTTGGGTATGTCACTCTTCCCACTTATGTAAGCTCTCTTAAGTCCCAACCCCCTTGGCTGGGGTAAATTGTGCTTCGTAAACTGGCATTGATGCCTTGGGAGTTTGTATCGCACTCATATATATACGAGGTGCTGAAGTGTTGATGTTCAGCGGCACATGCCAAACTGAGCTTCCCTATTTCTACTTGGTCGTAACAAGAAACCGAGCTTTCCATCACAAGAACATGTAATGCTTTCTTTCTGCATCAATCCCAGATAAATCATAGGTTGTACTCTCTCCCTCCCTACTCATTGGGACCTGGATGTGAGGACATTTTTGTTGGCTGGATCCAACCCAGACCCACCAGCTGCCATCCCTAACTAAAAGCAGCCCCCTATTGCTTCTGAAGATGAGATACATGAAGAAATGCAGAAAGGCGAGGCAAAATTAGACCTCCACAAGTAGACTCCACTTACCAGAGATCTGAATTACTCTCCACGGAAATCAATATTGACTATTTTGGCCTGAGCCATGCACAGATACAACATGAATACGACAAGGACACGCCATAGACGAGTCAGGGACACGGATTTTACACATAAAAAGTGAAGTATTGGATACAATAGAACACGATTGACGATACGTTGCCCACTTTGACGTATCTGTGCATCATAGGGCCCAAGTACTTCTCCACAGAAAGCGATAATGACTATAACATTGAAGAAAATTGTAATTAAGGTACCGATAGATATTGGTTCTTTCACATTGTGAGGACTAGCTTCCAACAACTCGAATGCAAAATTTTCTCAACCAAACAAATTCAAATTCAGTCACAGTTAATTTGTTGTCAGTCAGTCCAGAATTCCATCCACAAGTAACCTACAGTATGAGGTGGTATCAACCCTATCATGTCTTTTAACAGCCCCCAGGCCACCCTCAAAAGAATAGAAATCGTCTCATCTTACTGCCAGATGTCTGCTGTGTTATCAACTTAGGCTTTATCCCATCCATATGGGAACAACTTCCCTTAATTTACTTTCAGGGTATTAACACCATCAAATTGCAATATATTTTAATGAGATTCGGGAAACAACCTAATAATTAGATGAATTAAAATCCCTTTCGAAAACATATGCATGCATGACGATAGGCCGGATTTATCATTTCTCAGCAGCATCTGCATTTCTCCGCGTTTCTCCAATCTAAAATTCTATTTCCAATGGCACATGGACAACAGTAATCCATTGGTGAAGAAACCCATACTCTGTGAGGAGCTCCATTAGCATACCGCTTCCATGAATAGCTCTCAAATTGGTTTATTGCTGTGGAGACCATCTACCATATCCTTGAGGATACTGCCATTTACAAAATGAAGAATAGGCATAAGCTGAATGAGAATATGAAAGATAATTATTGTAAATGAAAGTCCGACACAAACTGAAAAAAAAAAAATCATAAAGAATAAGAAAAAGAAAACCCAAAAGACTCGATTTGTAGACCTCATAAAGCAAAAGCAAAATACCTTGATCAGAGAGTCAATACTCAATACTGTCATCCATGCAGCATGAGACTAACTTTAATCATTTAAGCTTCAATTGTGATCAGCAAGCAAGAACTTCAAATGAGGCTGTCTTGAGATATGAAAAGAATGGAATACAGTGTAATGTGCATGGATTTTCCATGAATCTATGTACAATCCCCTTCTCTATATAGAACGCAAAACCTCTCCTAAAACAAGTCCCCACTGAGTCCAATGAGTGCCTCCCTGCACAATTAAATCCAAACCAAAGTCAGTTCCAAGTTCTGAAGTACAGACACATACCTTTTAGGTGCCAACTGAATGATAGGGAGATCACAGAATAATAGACCTTTCCCTTTCTCAAGGGGTCAAACTAGTCTGAGTTTTATGCATAATAGACTCATTTATTGGTAGTGGTTGTTAGTAGAATTAGCAGTAGCAAAACCCCACTTTGCCCACTATTCTGACTATATGATCTCATAACCCTTCTAAAAGAAGGGGTAGTTCTGGATGTTAAACCAGCGCAGTTGGCACTTCTTGTTGCAACCACCATCAGATTCTCTCCTTAATCCAATTTGCAGTGCCCAACTAACCTGACAAAACACTGAATATGGCTCCCTCAATGGACCATCGCATGAGAGCTCACTTGTACTTCCATCAATGAAGGTCCCATCAGCAAATACCACCTGCTTCAAAATATTTGCTACAATTAGTATGATTTGTCATTACAAGCCTTTCAAGTTCCAACAATTGGTTTCTCTTCACATGCACATGCAGAAGCAAACTACAGAGAGAATAAAAAGGCTTCACGTGCAAAATGTGAGGCAGGATCACATATCCACATGCATAACGGCTTTACAAGAAAGATCTGCATGACAATAATAAAGATCATTGCATAGCATTGTCATATACAACAATACAAGACACACACGGTCATGTAGTAATGAATAATATAACGTCCTTGATAATCATAAGAGATAATTTAAGATAAGATGGCATGAAGGGTCCCACAAAAAACAATCCGAGTCAAACACACAACCAGATCCTAAGCAGGTGGGTTTGGGCTTGAAGAATGTCAACTGAAAAATTAGGGTTATCATAGTAGGATCCAGGTTAGATTCAAAGCATGCAAAAACAATTGGATCTAAATGTGGATTCAGGCAAATCCAGCTCAAATCCTCCCCACTGACAGACCTACGTTAAGGGTGAATGTTAAAAGACAAGTGCTCATATAGTGATGGACCTTATTAATGGGCCAAATTAATATTTCATTATCTTGAGAAGGCTTCTTAGCAAGTAATGAAGGCCTTTAGGCTAATTGACTTTTAACTTTGCAATTACATGATATCAGAGAAGATTCATATGTGAACCTGTTCATACCTAGTCTTCAATTGGGTACAGGTCTTCTCTTTCCTTCTTTATTCTCCTCCTTCACCTTCTTCTCTTTCTTCCTCCTTTCTCCTTGCTCTTCCCTTCGGTCAGTCAGAGAGGTAGTTCGGCCCATCAATCAGTCAGCAACAAGGAATGGTTAGTTTAACCATCTGCCAGTAGAAAGCCCAGACTAGTTCAGTCAGCAGCCTGGACTGATTAAACCCAGAGTGCACAGCAGCCAGGCCAGTGTTTAACAGCCAAGACAGCACACTTCGGCAGTCCAGCAGCGGTTTGAGGGGTCATCAGTTTGCCAGTTCAGAAGCAGTTAGAAGTTCCGACTAGTTTGCAGAAACTTTTAGTCATCCTTCTTGGCAAAAGCCAAGAAATGATTTCTCTCAAGAAAAGATCAGAGTTGGGAGTTGATGGATTTACCAAAAGGCTAAAAAAATGCAGGTGTAGATGGGTGTGCACACTTAAATATAATCCTGATGATAGTTGTGCAAGATACAGAGCAAGGATATTGGCAAAAGGGTTTACATAGGTCTACGGAGAAGATTATACAGACACATTTGCTTGTCACAAGATGCAACTCAGGTCGAGTCATTACCTCCATTGCAACAAATGTGGCATTTATCAGTCAGATGTTAAGAATGTCATTCTTCATGGCGATCTTAATTTGTTTCTCTGCCACTTGGTTTATTACTAAAGGGAGGAACAATAGGCGTTTTGGTTTGAAGAAGTCTGTATAGTCTTAAGCAATCTCCAACAACTTGGTTTGAGAAATTCAGTAGAGTGCTTCTTGACATTGATTTCCATCAATGTAATTAAGAGGCGAGCAAAAGGAACTCTTATAGAAAGTGTCCGTGTCAACAACATTGTTTCGACCAGAGATGATCAAGTTGGCATTCTACGGATGTAGTAGTACTTAGGTAAAATCTTTTATATAAGAGTTGAGTTATTTTAAGTACTTCTTTGGGATCAAAGTTCCAAGGTCACAGAGTGGAATGTTTGTTCCAAAGGAAGTTTAGTCTGGACCTTCTCCACTACTGGCAATTTGAGAGCGAAGTCAGTTGACCCACCTATTGAGGTGAATCACAAGCTGTGTTTGGATGATGGAGATTCACCCATTGGGAAAAGGTGACCCGAGGGTTCACAAGAACTCATTGTGAAGTCAAAAGATTAGCTGAGGTATATGTTCAAGGAAACTTTGTCAAGGAATCAAATCATTAGAATTTCAGGCAAGATGGGCATGGGTAACAACTCCAGCCCAACTTAAGGGAAAGTGTTAGAAGACTAGTATTCATGTAGTTATAGGTTAGTGGGGGTTAATTCAATGTTTCATTATCTTGCGAGGGTTTCTTTGCAAACATTGTTTTAGTATATATTAGCCCTCGGTTAGTGCTAATCGACTTTTACCCTTGCAATTACAGCATACCTGCACTATTGTGAGGTGAAACAAACTCTTTACCCCAACAATTATGGAGGGTAAATTCTAAGAAAAGTGGAAACAGAATTTGTGATCATAACAATGGAGTCGCACTCTTCACCCTGGAGGAACCTCCACTTCTATTAGCTAAACCTCAATACAGCAAACGCCCCTTGAGGCATGCATTATGAGGCACCAAATAGCAGTGGCATATGCTGTTCTGGTGCTAATAATTTCTTTGCAAGTATGGTGTCATAATGTGCATCATCAACATCATCATCATCAAAGTTTGTCCCAACTATGTCATAATGTGCATATATACATCAAATCCAAAAACAAAATTGAATGTATAACTTAAGACAGCGAACCTCTGATGCATATCCGGGAGATGGACCAGCAATAGGCTTGATAAAAGAACCCACTGGGCAGCTTCTCTGCACAGCCTCACAGAAAGCAAGGAGACGCTCTCGGGTCTCAAGCTGCACTGCCTGAAATAGAACATTGAAATTGAGCCTGCTAAAAGCTAGTCTACATTGGTACATGCTCCCAACCAAGATTCATTTACTTAAGATCAACTCAAAACCAGTTTTCAGCCTCCAAGTTCAATACTCAGTTACTCACATCATTGCAAAATTGCGCTAGGAAGTTTTAAGTGTATCAGTGACCTCAAGAATCGGCACCAACGGCCAGATGGTCATTGGAGTTGCATAAAACACGACCCTTTTTTTTTTGAAATGGCATAGAACACGACTTTTCTTCAATCAATAAACTGGATCATACTAAAAACAAGCATATTTTTAACAAATTAAAAATACAGTGAACAGGTGCACAACTCACACACCTGGTTATTACCCTGCATGCAGTCCTTGTAAAGAGGGCTTCCTTTCATGAGATGTGATATTACAGTATTTTAGTACAGCATTACTCTCATCTAATAAGAGGGGCTTGCATTATTGAATTTAAACCACTATAAACAAGACAATGCAGCATTCAATTGATCAATGTTATGCATGATCGACACAACAGTGTGCTCCACACTTTTTGGACAAGATTTTAAGAAAGCACTGATTCGTCAGGGTAAATTTACATGAAAGGTTTAGATCGAGCAAGGTGAGCCCACTCGTTGGAAGAAAGAGATGCTGTGTGATAACAGCATAAAACATCATGGTGTATCCAAGTCTCAAGACACTTGGACATGCAGTGCAGAGGTAAATCTTCCATTGCACGGGGAACAGTAAAATCCTGTTCTCACAGTGGCCTGATCTTTTAGGTTGTTTAAGTGGGCTATATATACCATGGCAAATCTCACATGTTGCCTATCCAACCCCTTTAAGCTAACCTACCACAATGTAATTTCTAAGGATTAAATATGATCTAGATAGGTGTGATATTTACCATTGGATTAAATCATTCAGACCTTATACATTGAATTTTTGTGTCCTCCAAATCAATAGCTACCATCATCAAGCAAAAATAAATAAAAAAATTTAAATACACCTCATACAAGGTGAGATGTTTCTATTGAATGCCACAACACGAAGAATGTTTCTTTTAAATGGACATCACATAAGATCATACCATACTAGGTTAAAGTATGGCACAGAGCCATGAACTGAAAACCTTCTATCAAAACCACATGAGAAAAGCACTTTCTCAGCCCATGGTTTTCAAAAAAACCAGACCAGTGACGCCTGCAGTTTCTGACATGCAATATATTACCAACTTGTACCCAGCGTATGCAATTAGTGGAAATCAACGAGAAGAGCCCAGTTTCCTGAATCCAGACCACTTGTTTTTATAATGCAATCCAGAGTCCCAGACCACATAATCATGGCCTCAATGTTTATTACCAAGGGCCCGAATTTCCATTGGAATTGGAGTTGGATCCGTCAGATTAGCAATGTCTAGAACATACAATTCCATTCATGATTGAAGTTTCATGGTTTTTTTTTTTTGCTAGGAAATCTCATGTTTTACCAAGTGAATTTATAATAGGCACAACTCCAATTCAACTGAAATTTGTCTCATTGCCAACAAACAGGGTTCCTTGTGGGCCATAACATCAGTTTCCATATACACTAAAAATAGGATTAGAAAATTGATGGTTTTGTATTCTATTTGCGTTTGCACTGCATAACCAAATGTGTAAGCTGTGCATCTAATCACTACTCATAAATGGTATTCAGTTTGTCAAAAATAAAAACAAACCAAGAAACAAACACGGAGAAGGATCTATAATAGTTATCTTGTAAAGGGATAAAATAGTATTTAAACACACTTTAGTTTTCTACGTTGAGTCGGCCCAAAGTGATGGGATCATGATGATGACCACCACCACCACGAACTTTTTCAGAAATTGAGAAGTATCTATACAGAGCAAAAGCAAACCTGCACCGTATCGTGACGAGGAACTCGAGGAAGTGGTTGCACCTTGTACGACTTGGAAGCCATGACTTCAGCAATAAGAAAGCTTCCCTGTAAATAGAGAAGAAAATTAACATTAAATATAAAGATTCATGACCAATTCTACCTATTACAGGCAGAAGGCAATCACCTTAATTGCTTCTCCAACCATTTGAGGTGAAAGAAACAGTCCTTGGAAAAGTAATCGCATTATATCACCAGGAGTTGATCCACAGTCAACCCCCAAACCTGGTGCAGATAGACGAGCTGCTGCAGCTTCCACCCATTTTTTTCTCCCAGCGACATATCCACCACAAGGAGCAACTGTTCCACCTGGATTTTTTATTAAGCTCCCAGCAATTAAGTCTGCACCCTGGCAACACAAACGGCTTTTATGGCATCCACTGGAGGTACCCATCAAATGCATATAAACATCACTAGAACATACCTTGAAAAACTATAGCACTACAGTGATAATTTCAGAATAATTTATTACTATAATAATTAGTTGTTGCTGGTATTCATCATCAAAGCATGGCTTGAGATTTCGTCCAGTATCGAGTAAAGTCAGATAAGTTGATTCGCTGCCTGTTAGTACAAGTACAAGTTTGGGACCAAGATCCTAGAAAAGGTCCAACTCGGACAAATGGGACCAGCACGGACCAACACGAGCCAGCATGAACTAGTACAGACCCGCACAGACTGTTATGTGACCAGCACAGACCGACATGAGCCAGCATTAACTGGTACAGACCTGCACAGACTGTTATGTGACTAGCATGGAGTGACTAGTATGAGATTAGTACCAACTAAGTCACACAAGACACAACAACTCAATCAAAAACAAAAACCAAAAAATATAGTAAAATAAAACATTTTTTCCAATTTTCCCCCATGTTTGAACTTCGAAGTGGGGGAGAAGTACCAGTGTAGCAGTACAGTCTCAAAAACAAAATCTCATACTAACCATATGGACAATAGGGCCTAAAGGCAGTATTAATATGGTGGTGGGCTGAGAGCCGGAGATTAATCATCAATGCTACATGGGCTTTATCAGTAAATGACAATGAAGCTAGATTTTTTTTTTTTTAATTTAGGTATTGTATAAATTGGGTTTATATGATTATCCAAAAAACACTGGAGATGAAGGTAATGATGATTAAGACGGGCCATCTCAAATGGGTCTCTTAATTAATCACCTGTTGATACTACCCCTAAACATCTCTAATTGATTTAAGATGCATCAAATTATCAAATTGGAAAGGCAATTTCATCGAACATCCTCGCCACTGAGTCGAGTCTGTGGCACTTTCTGTAGAAATCAACCAACCCATTTGAAATGGACACATTTGCATCAAAACCCAACTCAGTCAAGCGGCGGGGACATATTGTTAAATAGGTGGCAGGACTCAGTAGTAGTGGCAAAGGCTGGTTTTGGAGTACATGTCAAAGGCGCTGCAGGCAACGAAGACGTAGGGGAGGAGGCCGGACTTGAGGGCAAGGGAATGGAGCTGGAGGCAGGTGAGGGGGAAGCGAAGGCGTTGAAGATGCAGGGTGGGGCGCTGGGGGGAAAGAGATGGAGGGAGGGGAGGAAGTGGCCGTTCTAAACGGCATTGAAGATGAGGGAGGTGAAGGAGACGGGGAAGGGATTGGGGTCGAGGGAAAGGAGGGATAAGGTAAAAGAGAGATGGTCGAGCTTCGAGTACAATTTGAAGAGTTGGATGGAGAGGAACTACGGGGTGGGTTCGGGGTCTTGAGGTTATGAGCATGGGCAGCTCGACCAGGAGAGGAGACCAAGTCGACATTGCCCTTTTGACAATTGTGGTGAGTGCGTTGGGAGAGAGGAAGGGCATTGGCACAGGTATTGACATGGTGGATTGTTGAAATGGAAGGTTATGGCTTCTGCGAAGGCTGGAGCATGGAAAAAACCAAGAGGAACCAACAAGGAAGAGTCCATATAGTCAATTCACATACACCATCTTCTACATCACCATGCAATCAAGGGAATCTTCTCCAAAGTGACTCTTCACAAAAACCATCGACATGCCCTATTCAAACAAAATGTCAAGAATATCCTCAAAAGGTCGATCCAGTGTCAAATAAAAGTGCAAAAGCACCCTCAAAATGTTGATCACATATCAAATAAAATTGCAAAAGAACATTAAAATATGGATCACATGCAAGAAGAAACAGAAGACAAAAAAGCAAAAGAACCAAAAGTCATAATTGCACCAAAGGAGCTGAAAACCATGACAAGAGACGTCAAAAGTGACAATGAAACGCAAGATCAAAGGAAAGAAGACTTCATGATGAATTCTGATGAAGTAGCATCTAGAGCTCATAAAATAGACCATACTTTGAGGAGGTGAAGGAAGAAGAGGGAAAAGCGGAAAAACTTATAGATTCGATTGTAACAATGATTACAAAAGACCCATATGCATCATAAGAGGGCAAATCAATTATCCCTGTGCGTTCACAAGAAGATCTAGCTGATGAAGTCCCCCACATTGACTTCGTTCATAGGGTTCAACAATTGATAATTGAAGATTGTGATTTGATGGTGCAAATTCTAAAATTAAAACATCCAATGGTCCAATAGCACATTCAAGAAATATCAGACCATTAGAAGCAGCAATAAAGAAAATGAATATCAACAAGAAAAATTTTAAGCTTGTTTGGTAGATCTTCAACTCAAGGAAATCTATGGAATTCGAGCCCGAGTTCTCTCCAAGCTGGGGAGAATTGATGCAGCCTGAGATTCGTGGATCAGGCCCTGTCCCACTTGGCCCAAGCTAAGGCCAACAGCTAGCTTAAAAAGTCAAACCCAACTGTGTGCAAATCAACAAATTCCAATAAGACAATAAATCAATGTGCTATTAGGATAATTATCTTCTTAAGTATCTCCCTTTGATTAGTTTGCAAATTTATTAGAGTCTAAGTCCAATGAATGTTGTGCTTTGAAGAAAGAAAATCCATCTACGATGAGGAATTTACTTCTTACGGTAAGAGGACTGTTTAAGGGCCTTGCATGTAATCTAAAATTCATTCACCAATAAAAGTCAGACATTCTCTCTCTTTGGGTAGAACCCAAAATTACTCGAGTGTGCTTGAAGGTGCCTACATTTGGATGGATCCTTCCACCAATCCAAATTGCATCAGATAGAGTTAAATTGGGATAATGATACGGGCTTATTAGAGGCTCTTTAATAAGAGGGCCAAGAGGCTCTTTGATAGAGGGCAAAACTTTGATAACAACATTCATTGAGGTCATCTTTTAACATTTTTGGAATCTTTCATTCCTGGAAATGGTCCATTTTATTTAACAAAAACTCTCATCACATACCACCATAGGAGGCTCCATGCTTTCCACGAATTCCCCATAACAGTTATCCACCAAAACCATGCAATCTGGATTTTGCATCTGCAAAAATAAACACACTCACCTTCTAAATCTGGATTACACATTGATAAATAAATAAAAAATAAAAAAAGGCATACATATCAGCAACTAATGGCTGTTTAATTTTCTATGCTCATGAAAGGAAGCATCTACTAGAACATGTGAGCCATAAGTTGAGGTAGATGCATTTTTTTGCTCTAAATCTGCTTGTAGAGGATAAAGTGTGAATTACACCTTTTGCTATCAATGACCCGTGAAAGAGACTAAATAGAGAACTCAATTGAGTACCTACTAAAGTAGCCACTAGTGAAATATACTCAATTGAAATTTTGATGCAGACTACATTATTCACGACTCATGATGGATCATAAAGATACTCATGACCACTGATCATGTTTCATTCTCTTTTATTAGTTCCTCCCATTAATCATACTGATGAGGTAAGGGGGTCAGAATTACATAAACTGATAATTCATGTCTTCCAACGGTGAAGGCTGGCTGCCGATGGATCCTTCCTACATAAGACCCAATAAGTGGATAATAGCTTGAGGTAATTTGGATGCATATATATTAATGAGTTTGGATAGTCTAGGTGTGATCATCCAAGGTGAGTAACTAGGAATTTAGGCAGATTTATTCAAGTTTTGGAAGTATACTTGGCGGAAATGCAATTCGCACTCAATTCCAATTCACAAAGGGTTTATGTAAAAAGGGTAAGATTCTCCCATTAGTTAGGTGCCATGCTTCTATTTTGTAGAACTATATCTTTTTTTATGGGATTTGCTTATATGACGAAAAAGATGCAGTTCCTTTATTTTTCAAAAACTCTAATTCAATAAGATCTTTAAGTTTCCTTTTCTACCTGGACCGAGTGTAGAATGGGATGTGCACATAAATTGGGTTACCATTTCAGGTTTCCAATTTTGTAAAGAGTGTATCTCTGTGTTCCCATAATCCCTTTGTAAACTCTAGAAACACATGGTGGTATAACACACAAGTAGTCTTCCTATGGGATATCATACACTTTTGTCATTCATGTGATTAGTAAATCACTTGTGTACTGCAAACAAGCCAAAACCAAGGACCTTTAGGCATGTGATCTAGAGCCTGATATCAGCTTGATTCCAAACGAATTGGATTTGATTCCCCGTGAATCTGTATTTGCGAGGATTGTGCTATACAATTCCTCGTAGATCAGGTGTCAGATTTGGATCGAGTTAATGGGGTAATTCAATTCCTTTTATTCAATTAGAAGCATTATACACATTGCCCGAAAGACTTGGAGTCTCCAAGCTTCTCAGTTTGATTCAACTCAATAATATGATCTTAAAAGGCTTTAGTTTATGGCTGAGAATTCACTAAATAACTCAAAAATCTCATCCGATTTTTTTTTTTTTTTAATGATGTACGATTTCCAGCTTCTTGGAGTTACTAACTCGAGTAAGCTCCTACTTGGGTATTTAGTGTTCATCAGAAAACCATGAGCTATGCATTAAATGACAAACTTGTAACTGCTACCTTTTCTGCTCTTCTTTTACAAAGAAAACAATGGTATTGATAGAAGTATCATCGGAAATGTAAAAAAGACACAAGTGACCCTCTTGTCTTTTCTTTTTTTATTTATCGGTAAGAAGAGACAAGTATCCCTCTAGTTTGCTGCTATTCAAAAAGAGCGCTGATGATGGCAGAAGCAAAACCTAAATGCCATATAATCTATAAAGGGCAGTATAGCTCCAAGCCTTCACCAGTCCTGCTCAATCAATTGCATTTATAAATCTCCATCAGTCAGAAAGATCTACAAATTGCTTTTCAACTTATAGCCAAAAAGGCAAGCCCTTACAGCTCAGATACTTGGGAATCCAATGTACGAATAGGGTACAGAAGGGGGGATGACAATGGATACTTGTAATGTTTTGAATTATAGGCTGTATGTAGCCCATCAATGGTGAGGCATAGTAGATGGAGAATATCAATCTCAGACATGTTGACACATGTTGTGGTTAATAACTTAGTGACAAAAAAAAAAAAAAAAAAAATGGTTTCTCTAAGGAACTTGCCTTAATCATCTTTATTGCCTTCCCAATCTCCTTTACACTTAAACTACGGCGCCAAGAATAACCACATGAACGCTGGATGAGAGCACACTTCGTTCGAGGGATCAAAGCAACAGCAAGTTCATCCCAATTAAGACCACTATCTTCTGCAAGCTGAACTAACACCATATCAAAATAAAAATAGTATTAAATTAAAAAAAAAAAAAAAAAAAAAAAAAAAAAAAACATATTAAATAGAAGAAGTGTAAATTGAGCTCTGATGTCACTGCAGAGCATTGAATGAAGACCAATGGTCTTTATGAACCATGATCTCAAATTTCTTTCAATACCAAGTCAACTCTGTGTCATTCAATACTGATTCGAGTTCGGGATTAGGATCCCAAACTCTACCTAGTTGGGTTTGTCATTTCTGCTGTGGTTGTTAAGATATAACTATTCTATATTGGTAATTCGACATCCTGTACATTGTTAAGATATAACTGTTCTATATTGGTAATTCGACATCTGTATTGTATATGTTAAATGTCTTTCTATTACTTAGGAGAAGCGATGAATGTCGCCCACTTGCGCTGGCCTTATGAAAAAAAAAAAAAAATGAAATACCACCATAATTGATCTAAGATACAATTAAATAATCAAATTTACACAATTTTAAGATTTTCTATTAATTATTGACTTTTTTGAAAAAAAAAATGGGACTGTTTAAGACCGGCATGAGCAGCACCAACTCATAGCAATTCTGACTAGCACCAGAGTTTTGATACCTTCTTGTGAACATATGATAAACTGCAATATCACAATTTGGCAAAGTTTACTTCGATCAAAAGGGTATCAAGGTAAGGGTTTTTTTTTTTTCCCCAAACAGAATCCTTTTCAATGAAGGCGTTTTGGTGCTTTCTAGAAAAACAAAAAATAAAATAAAATAAAAGCATTCAGTATGAACAAAAAGTAAAGAGTCCCATATAAAATCAAACCAATTAAATCCAATTCAGAAACTATACTAAACTCATATCTGTCGTGCAAATCAAAGCATGAACCAATTCATAGTTCAACCAAGTTAATATGACAAAAGCCTGTGGCTAAGTGGAAGGTGCTAACTCTAGAATCTTGGTGGTTTTGGTTTCAAGGCATGTTACAAATCAAAAGGAACTAGTGTTTAATGTGCTCTTCATATTACAAGGCTAATGCTCACCAAGTTAATATGACAAGAGCCTGTGGCTACGTGGAAGGTGCTAACTCTTGAATCCTAGTGGTTTTGATTTCAAGACATGTTACAAATCAAAAGGAACTACTGCCTAATGTGCTCTTTATTACAAGGCTAATGTTCATTAGATCATTCTGATTTAAACAATTTACCGGAACTTCTCGGTACGTCACTCCATAGTCTTTGAGAGATCCAAGTCCAGCAGAGTCTCTAATTCCAATGACCTCCTCCAAGGTATCATATGGAGCACCAGCAACAGCTAAAAGCTGATAAGCAGGTCAGCATAAACATTTTTATAATAACATAAACTAGTAAACATTTTACAGCAACAGCTTGTTTTCCATTCTATTTTTAATGTATGCAATAGATGAATAGCACACCTCATCCCCAGGCCTTAGCAAAGCAAATAAAGCACAAGCTATAGCATGAGTCCCAGAGAAGAACTACACACCACAATGTTAAAAGAAAAAAAAAACCATATTAGTTACTTGGCATGAAAAGTTGTACTGAGGAGTAGTGAGTATTGAGTAGATAGGTAACGGTACAAATAGCCTTTTCAAACCTGTGCACGGACTATTGCTGATTCTGCCCCAACAATTTCCGCAAAAGCTGTGTCCAGTGCTTCACGTCCACCAGCTTCATCATGCCCATAGCCAGTGCAGCCACCGAAGTGCTAGCAATAGTTAATGTTAAAAAGAAACACATCAGCAATATTGAGAAGGAATATATTTCTTAGTAGCTGTTGTGGGCTCAAGCATCTTTTTGGAGATGATAGCTGAAATTTATATAAGCCAGAAGAAAGAAATATAAAAAACCTCCGAAGCCCTACATGAGCTGAGGATTCTACAATGGCAAAAATATTGGCCACCAAGGGCAGGCTTAAGCTGATTTCCAACTTTGATGGCCAGCTTTAGTGAAAGGTGATTCAAGGGATGCCATCACTTGTGCTTCGATAAGGTGGTGGACCCCTCGAAATTGATTCACACGCTCGAGGGAGATCAGCTAATGGTGATTATGAAAAGGATCCTTTCACCACCTAATAAGACAAGAGAGTGAAGGGTCAGAAGGGCCAGTAAAGTCTGGAGTGGATAGGGTTAATGTACTACAAATGCTCTCCTGAGTAAATTGTTGTATCCTTTGAACATTGTATTTATTAGACTCTCTATCATTTTGATAGGTTGGTCGCACTTGTATAGCATCTTTTATTTAATAAAATCTTGGGATATTGCCGAACAGCTGCCTGCCCTTGGACCTGAGACTTGCCCTTGAGCGGTTGAAGTTTATGTATTTCTCACAAAGTTTTGTCCATGCAATATCCAGGGGCATGCAATTTGGCACACATTGTACCATGTGCGATACCATAGGGCCACTCACCCTTGAGCGGTCGAAGTTTATGTATTTCTCACAATGTTGTTCATGCGATATCCTAGGAACATGCCATTTGGCACACATTGTACCGTGTGCGACACCCTAGGGCCGTGCGATGTCATACTGATATTGTGTGAAAAAGCTCTACATAATTAAACTTCGACCATTCCGGGGCAAATATTATGAATATCCCTAAAATTTTAAAGTCTCTCTTTCTCAAAAAGACAGAAACTAAATGGAATCCCACTGAGGTCCGTCTTACTTACTTGAGATGAGACCCGAGCATTCTGATAAGCACTAAGAACACGGCTAGTATTGTGTGCAACCAAATTATCAATTGATCTGAACTCTGAGTACAATGAATCGACTGCTTCCACAACCTGGATTCTCCCATCCATGTAGAAATTATACACATAGAATCAGCAGCAGGATTAAGATTTAGGGTTTTGTAACAAAGTAGGAATCAACATAAGATCGCAAAGTAAACAGGGACAAAAACCATTCTCCACACATCGACAGACAGACAGGGTCTTTTCGTAAAAAGAAATTGAAGGTAGAGCCTAGGGTTAAATCATACTAACATTAGGGTTTCCTGCTTAAAACTAGGGCTGTAATTTTTTTACCAACAGAGATACCATGAGGATTTATCCCCCAGTGAAATCCATGCAACGAAAACTGAAATTACTGTTTTGCAGCAGAAATTAGGGCTTTGCAGAGTATTTGGTTTTCAGAAAATAGATAATTAGGGTTTAAGAGAAAGCTTGAATCTTTTTCACTTCGGGAACGAAGGGATGATGCTTTTTCCCAACGGAAGTACCACTGAGATCCATGCAGTGAAAAACTGAGATTAGGGTTTTGCAACAGAAACTAGGGTTTTGCAGAAGATTTGGTTATCGGAAAACAGGAACTAGGGTTTAAGAGAAAGTTGGAGTTTTTTTTTCACCTCGGGAACAAAGGGATGAAGATGACGAGCTGAGACTGAGATTCGGGAGCTCGAAGGAACTGAAATATTGCTTCTGAAGGCATTGCAAGGGCTCAGGTGCGTACGATAAGCAGGGAAGGCGCATGATAAGACCCACATTTTTCGCGGGAGGGATTTCGGAGATTACGCGGGAATGCGCGGGTGCATGGTAAGATAGAAATTAGAATATAGGGGAGGGGGAGATCATGACGAGACAGATGACGTGTGTGGGGCCCACCACTGACATTTGAAAGCTTATACTGAAGTGATGTGACATCCGATCTTTTGTATTTGACATGCCCCTGATCACTGGGCTTTTATAGGATTCGGACTGTGATTGGTGATCGTTCGTGACCTTGTAAAATCGATTTTGACAAGAAATATTATAGAATAGAATCCAAACGAGGAGAATGGTACGCAAGGCTACACAGATTTTGATCACAAGTGGGCCATTTAGTGGGGTCAGTGAAATTTCACTTTGTAGACTCCCTACCCCTGCGATTAGAGCGCGGAGCTCACCTTGAGTTAATCCAATCATTTCATATATATTATTTTTCATGAATATATATAAGACGAATATAAAACGCTCGGGCATTTTGTAAAGGGAAACGCCCATAGTGTATAACGAATGAAAAAGGAACATGTGGCTGATGCGGATTGGCATAAATAAATGATAGCCAAGAATCTAACTAAGCTCCTAATTTTTTTTTTTAGTTCCTTTTTTTTTTTCTCTTTCTCATGAAAGCACACATAGAAACCTTTTCAACTTAAATCTACGAATGGGCCCTAATAGTGGAAATCATGGGATTTGCTTTCAAGGAACCACTAAAAAAATCCATTAAGGGGTCGTTTGTTTGCAGCCATTTACATATGTAAATGATGCACATGCGTGAATGTTACGTACCATCACGTTTGTTTGCACTATTTTACACATCACGTGTGTAAATTTCATATGAAAATGGTGTGAAAATGTACTCATTTTCGCACCTAATTAATTTTTCACACCTTCATGGATGGTAAAAGAAATCCCATATGGAAATGGTGTGTAATGAAACCCCACTCAAAAAGGCGCCCGGTACGGAAATCATTCGTTCCATCATAAACTATCTTGGGTTCGAAACGCATAAACCCCACTTCCTCTCAATATTCCATCTCCAACACAAAAACAAGACGTCTCCTCTTCCTTGCACAGTCCGGAACGACGTCTCCTCTCTTTGGTGTAAAAGAGACTACTCGTGCCAAGGTATGCATCGCTCATCCCCTGAAGAGATCCCCTTTCATGTCTCTCCCCGTTTCTCCAATCTCTCTCTCATTATCTCTTTCTTTGTAATCTCTCTCTCTATCTCAATCTCTCTTATATGGCCACATAAACCAAAACCCTACTTGTATTATGAAAAACAACAGTAGATCCATCAATTGTTAAGCTGTAGGGCAATCAAACATATGAGGTTTCTGCATAAAAGAAGTACAAACTACTTAATGAGACTAATCCTTTCTCTCTGTTTCTATCTCTCTGCTCTTTCAAACTTTGAAATTTCTCTTATTACTATCCAAGGCGATTTCCAATGCCGGAAACCTCTCATTCTCGCCGAATTACGACCGGAATCCCGTCCACGACCGGCTGAATCTAGCTGGAAAATTATACTCTTGAACTCCTCAAATCTCAGATCGAGATCATCTCAACAATCACTCTAGATTCCATTCCATCCACTTAAATCTCGTTCCGATTTGCTGTTTTTCGCTTGTTCTTGTGAATTCTATTTATTTTTTTTCATCTTTCTTCTTTCTTTGATTCGATTTGAGTTCCTGAAATCGGTTTTTGGAAGGAATCTCTCTCGTTTGTAGCTGAAGAAAGTTCCGTAAGTGGATTACTGATCTGTTTGGATATCGGTGCAGGTGAGATTTTCGGATTCTGTTGTATTTCTTTCTTTTTGCTCGTATTCGTTGCGTGTGGATTGGCATTTTTTGTATGAGTTTTGCTGTTGTATCTTGAAGATATGAACGTAAAATTCGCATCTTCTTCTCTTTAGGAATTTTGTTTTAGAACTCTTCATTTCCTTTTTGTTTCCCCTCTTTGAGAAGATTTGAAACCCTAGCATCTGTTTGGATGAGACATGTAAACGTGAAAATCAGTTTTTTTGGGGAAAGATTTAGGGGAAAAGGAGTTGTTTTTGAAAGCATGACGAAGATTAACATATAGTAGATTGGAGTTTGAAAAGTAGAAACAGAAATCTCAGAAGAAAAGAATTCGATACTCAATGAATGATTTTTATGCAAAATAGAGTAAGAATGCAGATGTAGGAATCTAATTCATAAGTAGAAAATAGAAATGTTGTACATATAGAGGATTCTTGAATTGGATTTTGAGATACAGAGATATGGTTTCTTTACAGCTTTTGAATCGAGTGCATGACATTGGATATTGTTGAGATGGTAACGTTTTATTTTCTTTGACCTCTTATGGATTCTTGTTTAAAGTATTCTCTATTCTCTAGTCTCTATTCAGTTCTTGAACATATAATCTCTCTGTTTTTTAAATGTTTAGTAGAGCTGGGGTAATTTTAATTGAGGCTATATTTGGGCAGAATGCCAAATATTGTATGATTTTACTACTTTCTTCTGAATGTTGCATGACTCCAGTAGTTGACTCAGAGTTGAGTCTTTCAATTTTGGAGTATTTAGCTAAATTGGAGGCCAATGCCGGGAGGCTGGTGATCTCCGGGCAGCAGGATTCTTCCAGTTGGATAAGTTCTGCTTCTGTAGATGATGATTTAAAATGAGATTCTTAAGCTCTGTCTAGATGCAGCATGGCTGATGTAGATTTGAGTGGAAATATGCCATCCCAACTCACCATGCAAAGAACATTCAAAGATACCATTGCTTTTTCTTTCTTTTACAAGTATCAAGTGAGATTCCTGAAGCTTGAACTTTGTGTAGTACTGATGATAAAGATAAGAAGCATATGAGACAAAACCATTTCATTGCTGATTGTCATTTTAGTGCCATCATCAGAGACCCAACAACTTGGTTAATTGCTAGTGCTGATCTCATACACACACTAACATTTGCTTAAAATATGAAAGATTCATGAGCACTACACTCCACTAAGGAAAAGATCTCTTGAGCAATGAGCAAAAAATTTCATGGCTGATGATTGATTTGTGTCATCTTTTTGTTGGTTAGTGGATGATTGATTTCATGGCATTTATGCAAGCATCTCATATGTGGTCATCACTATTAGTGTAGCATTACATTCCACAAGTCATAGAAAGATGATGCCTTTCTTCCCACCTACATTTAAGCTGCAATTGTTATTTTTACTTGTTGTTATCAGTGATGGCCATTTGCAGAATTTGAAAATTTTCTTTTTATATCATTGTTGGCCATATCTTTTTACTCATCTAGTTTTTGTGGTATCATTGCCACAAGGGCCGTTTCATTTTTACTGCCTTGGCTATAGTATCTCATTGCACCCTCTGTACGTTGCACCCTTTGTACATTCTACGCTTTTCAATTATATATTATTAATATCATGGATTTTTGTATCTAATCAGCTTTTTTAATAACTCTTTATGCTATATAGAAATGGATAATGAAATATACGACGAAGATGCTGAATGCATTAATGTCGGTACATCTTCTGGAAAAAAGCGTGGTAGGAGAGAAAAGAAGAATATCACATGGTCGGAGTCTGCAAATGAATACTTAGCTGATATATTGATAGAACAAATCAATCTCAGGCGAAAGGATGGAACTTGATGGACTACGAAAGGGTGGAAGGAGATTGAACGAAAGATGAAAGAAAAATATGGCAATGAATGTGTTAAAGATAAAATCAGAAATCGCTTAAGAACGATAAAACATCATTACAATCATATTAAGACTCTCATGGGATTAAGTGGCTTTGGTTGGGATGACGTTACAAAAAGGGTTACTGCAAGTGACCAAGTGTGGGATGATTATGTCAAGGTGAGTAATTATAAATATATCTTAATATTATATTAAACGTTGTTTACTCAATAATTGTTACTTTATTTTGATCACATTTGTCTAATTCAGGCACACCCTGACTATGATTACTATCGAGGAAGAAGCGTGGTCAACTATGAAAAGTTTGCTATTATATATGGAAATTCAATCGCTGATGGAAGAGATGTGTTGTTGACTAACCAACGTCCACCACATCCGATGGAAGCCCCCCAAGCAAACATCCATGATGTGGCGGGGGAATCAAGTAGCTTTGATAAGATGGATGAAGCTGTCTCTGAAGCACCACGCAACAAAAAACACTCAACTGGTAGTTCTCGACGCAATATGCGGGATGAAACTAAAAGCGATTATGATATTACACATGCAATTAAGGATATAAACACTACTTTGATCTACCTTATTGACAAGATGACTCAATCAGGGCCAAGCCAAGCTGACATTGTTGCTGCCATCGAAGAGTTGGATTTAGACCTTACTTTAGAAGTAAGGGCTCTTAGGCTATTGAAGGATCCACAAGTGGCTAGTCAATTTCTTGCATTTTCAACAAAGGATCGACGCTGTGCATGGCTTATGGCGGAGCTAAGTGGCTCTATTTAGGATCATTGGTTTGCTGAGCTTGCTTTTTTGTGGCTTTGAGTTTACTTTTTTATCATGGGACTTAGTTTTCTTTTTTTTTCATGCGATTCAGTTTGCTTTTTTGTCATGTTATAATTTGAAATCACTCTATGTTATTAGTGTTGTTTCCTTTATGATGAATGTTATAATGTACTCATTTTGCCATTTTTCTTATTGTGATCCATGGATTATGTAGATTAATCATGTTGATATACAGTGTGGATTATTATGCTATGTTAGTTTTTCTATTCTAATATTTGTCAATCAATTTTCTAGCAGTGCAAAAGTAATGGATATAAAGAAGAATATCATATTTTTACACGCAGTAGCAATGGCAATGATTACAGTATTACTTTTATGGGACCATCACTGTAAACAAAAGAGGATAAAAAAGAGGAAGCGGGTACATGAGTTGTCTCTGCCTGGCCATGAGTTTACTCAGTACCTCATTAGGAGTAATCCTCGTAATTCCTATGATTTACTACGCATGAGGACTGATGTGTTTTTAGAATTATGTGATTTACTAAAGAGAGAAAGGCTACTGCGTGCAACTAAAAGAGTTTCTGTAGAAGAACAGGTGGCCATCTTTCTAGCTACTATAGGTCATAGTCAGATAAATTGAGTAATGCAAATTCAATTTCAACATCGGGCCAAACAATTAGCAAGTATTTCAATGCTGTTTTAGACGCGCTTTTATATATCTTCCCAGATTATGTAAAGCTTCCTGGACCAGAAATGTCTACTCCAGCTCAGATTGCACTCAATCCAGTATTTTACCCTTTTTTCAAGGTACGTAAATAATTTATACGGTAGTATCTTTTACTCCCTATGATGAATGTTTAAATTTTTATTGATGATAAATGTTTTTGCTATATTGGGATAGGACTACATCGGTGCCATTGATGGCACTTATGTTCCAGCATGGGTATCATTTAAAGATCAATAGCGATATCGATGTAGAAAAGGTTTTATTGCACAGAATGTAATGCCAATAGTTGGTTTTGACATGATGTTCCAGTTTGTATGTCAAGTTCCCGAAGGTAAATTTTTATTTCAAGATGTAAATTTAAAAGTTATTATAATTTTTGAAAACTAGTTAAGCATGTTGCAATCTTCTGATAATTGTCACATTGAATCTTTATAGGAAAGTATTTTCTTGTTGATGCTGGATATGGTAATAGGTGAGGTTTTATTGGACCATATCGTGGGACCCGATATCATCTAAAGGAATTTGGAGCTCAAGCATTGGCTTCCAGGACAGCTAGTGAGCTTTTTAATCTTTGACATGCAAAGCTGAGAAATGTTATTGAAAGGACATTTGGCTTGTGGAAGGAACGGTTTCCAATTTTGACACATATACCTCGTAATTATCCTATCAAGACACATGTAAAGATTGTAAATGCATGTGCTGTATTACACAACTTTATCATGAAGAGAAGTCCTAGTACGGATGAATTATATGAACGTCATCGTCATGAAAGAATATTCATTGAAGATGAAGATAATGATGATCGTCAGTAGTCAATATGCTTATCGCTTACGAGATGTAATAGTATTAGAGATATGAGATGCTAATGCTAATGGAAGAGCTCGATGAACCAACATGTAGGAATTCTCTCCTTTTTTGCACATGGAGGGATATTCATTTTGAAAATGTGACGTTTGTTAATTTTGTAAAGGGCACATGGTAAATTCTTTTTTGAAACACCATGATTTCATTGATAGAAAAGATGGGTTACTTTATTTATATGAGATTGAAACACCATAAAACTTTTTATGGTTTGGGCTTTTTTGTTTATATGGATTTAAAAAGTGTATATAGAAATGATCGAAAAGATACTATTTTTGGTATTTAGTGGAGATGCATTAGAATATTTTAATTGTATATCTTGTGCAGTTGGTCCCACTTTATTGACTAATCATGGAGGGATTTAACTGGTGCCATGTGTTTTTTTTCATTTTCTTTATTATAGCAACACTTCATTTTTGCTTTTCCATGTTTTCATGGTTTGACAATCATCCAAACATTTACAGGAACAAAAGGTGATGGCCATTTTTAGTTCTCCTAACTATTGCTACTATCAATATAATTTACAAAAATAAAAATTTATCATTTTCACATATAGTTCAAACAAACGTGGTAAAATGATTCACATGCGTAAATGATATGAAAATGACAATAGTAGACAAACGTTGTAAACTGAAACGCATGTGTAAAGCTTACATATGTGAAATTTACATATGGAACATTTCCATATGTAAACTGCATTTACGCACCTTGAGTTAATCCAATCATTTCATACATATTATTCCTCGTGAATATATATAAGACGAATGCAAAATGCCCGGGCATTTTGTAAAGGGGAACGCCCATAGTGTATAACGAATGAAAAAGGAACATGTGGCTGATGTGGATTGGCATAAATAAATGATAGCCAAGAATTTAACTAAGCTCCTAATTTTTCTCTTTAGTTCCTTTTTTTTTCTCTCTCTCATGAAAGCACACATAGAAACCTTTTCAACTTAAATCTACAAATGGGCCCTATTAGTGGAAATCATGGGATTTGCTTTCATGGAACCACTAAAAAAATCCATTAATTGGGCACTATGTCAAATCGGGTTTAGATGGATGCAAAGGCGGATTTGGTTTATCCAAAGGTGTGTCCCATCATGCAAAATAAAGAAGGGTGAAACAATTTGTATTATTTTCATTAGTGAGGCCCTCTTAGTTTTATGAGTTTATCCAAATGATGTTTTCAAATCCAAAAGTGCAACGCCCCCTATGAAGGTCTTCTTTCCTTCTCAAATTCAAATCTCTCCCATCCTATTTTCTCTCCTAGATAAACTCTCAATAAGATGCCCTCTGCAGACACGTAAGAAGGTCTTCTCTCCTTCTCAAATTCAAATCTCTCCCATCCTATTTTCTCTCCTATTCTAGATAAACTCCTAATAAGATGAGTAATATTTAGCGAATGGGTATCAATATCTATCCAATCATATAACTTACTTGTGAGGTGGCATCATTTAAATGGACAAGTAAAAAGGGGTGTTTATGTCCCTTTTTGACAAGGGGAGTTTTTGAGAATTACTCTTTATATAATATCCAAATTTGCCGTTTATTGGACTTGTACTTACCATTTGACTGAAATCACAGGATAGTAATGTCTCTAAAAATTTTTAACTTTTGGGTGTCAAGGATCAAGGGGTTAGGATAATCTAATGGAATTGGAGATTTTTACATAAGTAGATCTCATCTAAGTTATTCCATCTGACGGCATTCCATGATTGTATACACTATAGTAGGCCCCATTGAGAGGGACGTTTTTTTTATAAAAAAAAAAAGAAAAAAACTCTCGAAAGTTTTCTTATGTTCCTCTAATATATAAATATACTATGCACGCCATGCGTAAAATGTACACATATACTGGGGCCCACCTGATAGTCCATCCAACTGAACCACACACACACATATCGACCCTTAATTTCCCACATCCATTGGGTTTACGCCCATTCAAATGCACTTGACCGTTAGGTTTGGCCCCCTGATGATAGGTTTATGATAATCGGATGGGGATGATCTTTTGTAGAGGGGAGGGGAAGGCCCAGACAAATCTTTAAAAAAAAATTAGTCCAAGCCCTAGTGGGGCCACAAGTGGTATCCAAAGCCACGTGGGCACAAACGCTTTGTGCACCTGATCCCCCCCCCCCCCGCACACACGCACACACCACACATGCGCACGCATATATATATATAGAGAGAGAGAGACACACACATGTGAATGCTCCTATGAGAACAACTCTCAATGCTCCTAGGAGCAGGGGGACCCTCATATTTAGGCCGTTGGCATTGAATTGAGAGTCAATTTTTTCTTTAATATAAAGTCGTTAAATTTATGGGACACGGAGGAAGGGGTTAGAGACTTGGGATTGACCCCAAACTTCATATATGGGCCCCCATACATGATGAACCCCCCCCCCTCTCGACCCGACCTATGATCAGTGAGGCTTTAGGTGGGCGCTATCAAGTTTATTCCTAATCATATGGTGAGGAATTAATGCACATGAATATCCCCGTATATATACATATGGGATTTATTCTAGTGAGAACAGTTCTCACCAAAATGGTGAGAAGTCTCATCTTGACCCTTCATTTCACTAAAATGATCCAACGGTACATAAGTGAAATATAAGAGATGAAATGAAACCCCTGCCCGCCCACATTTTTACATTCCCCCCAAATCAGTTTCCTCCATCTCCCTCGTTTCCTCCTTCCTCTATCCCTCACCGAGTTCCGTTTAGCGCATCTCTCTCCCGGAGTCCGTCATCTCTCTCCCTGTCGTCGCGCACCTCTCTCCCGGTCTTCGCGCAACTCTCCCCTTTCAGGCCCTCCCAGATTTCCCTTTTCCCCCAAATCCACTCATTCCTCTCTCTAGTTTTCCTCTATCTCTCTTGCTCACCGAACTGGACAGCGCATTTCTCTCCCCTCCAGCGCATCCCTCTCCCGACCAGTGCGAACGCCGGTGTACCAGATGGACGGTGAAGACCCATTTGACAGTATACAGTTAGATTTGCATCTCTGGCCTTCAGACCATTCACAGCTTCCGATGGTCTCGCAACTTCCGGTCTCCTCTGAGATTCAGAACCCGTCACAATCGTCGTTGGCACCCAGCTCCTCCTTTCAAGTGAGTATCTCTCTGTCTCTCTGTGAAAAATTTCTTTAAAAATTAGGGTAGATGAGCACCATACCTTGGCTTTGTTTTTAGTTTCATTTTTTCCTATTCGCTTTGTATCTCTTCTTTTTTGTGAAATAAATTTGTATACCATTGAAAAAAAAAAAGGATTGTTGCTTTTGGTTGGTATGCTCTTTTAGGTCATATCCTCGCCATTAGTGGCCTTCAGAATGTAAGATGATTATCGAGAATTTGTGTAATTTATGTGTGTTGCTAAAGATGAACGAGTAGATACTTATTGCTGCACTACCACCACATAGGTCAAACCTTATGGCTGCATATTCTCCTTTGGTTTGATTATAGGTGTGCCTTTCTTGATAGTCTTCTTCTGTAGTTTGAGGCAAGAATAATATCAGTGGGTTCCACAAGTGAAAGAATCATGTGAAAGGTCTCCTCCACTATGATTTGGGTAAATAGGAAAAGAAAGG
This sequence comes from Umbellularia californica, assembly GCA_028538565.1. Lineage (NCBI taxonomy): Eukaryota > Viridiplantae > Streptophyta > Magnoliopsida > Laurales > Lauraceae > Umbellularia > Umbellularia californica. The sequence continues at coordinate 72,948,678 of JAPQWN010000006.1, read as the reverse complement.
AAGCATAGCTGATTGAACCTTGAGGAATTTCCTCTACCGAGAACTCTTTGGTTGGCATAGTAAAGTTCTTTGTAGAGTCTTGGTTCTCATTTCTTACTTGTTTTAAAGACATTTCAAGGGCAGTGCAACCGCACCAATTTCATGCTACTCTAGGCCAGCTTGCTCTGTCAATGAGGTCAAAAATGTTAGCTTGAGATCTAGCTTGCTCTGTCAATTAGCTTGATTTTCTATTACTTCTTTATTTGGTTGGAATTATCAATGTTGTGGTGTTGGCATATTTTCCTAATTCTTGTATTTGATTAGCTTCTTATTACAATTTAAAATCTGGTTTTGCATGTATTGTTCCGGTGTGGTGCGATTATCGTGCTTAAATCATCTACAGAATGATGTTGGTCTATCCTTACCAATTAAGACATTTGTACCACAAGTTGATGATGAGAAATTACCAAGAGTAGGAGAACTTTTTGAAAATATAGAGGATGCTTATAATGCTTATAACAGTTATGCGAAACTGGTGGGTTTTAGCATCAAACGAAGCTCAGAGACAAAGGTCAATAATGAAGTTGTGAGGAAAAAACTTGTGTGCTCTAAAGAGGGTTGTTGGAAAGAAAAGATTGGTTATGAAAGTGTAAATCAAAGACGAACCTCAGATACGCGAGAGAATTGCGGGGCTTTTCTTCAAATTAAAAAAACTAAAGAGGGGCAGTGGATAGTATTTAAAGTTGTGTTGGAACATTCCCACATACTGAGTACGCCTAAAAAGACTCACATGCTAAGATCACATCGTAGCATTACTGCTCCAAAAAAAAATTGATTGATACTTATGGGGCTGCTAATATAAGGCCAAATAAACAAATGGGGCTATTAGTGGTCCAAGCAGGTGGGAGAGACAAAGTTGGTTTCACTAAAACAGATTTTCGAAATCATATTAGAGACAAAAGGGAAGAAATAAAGGATAATGACGGTGACATGTTCTATGGCTACTTCAATCAAATGAAAGAGAAAGATCCAAGAAGCTTTTTTGCTATTGAGAAAGATGATGAAGACCACATAAGACATGTGGTTTGGGTTGATTATTACTTTTAGAAATCATATGAGGAATTTGGTGATGTTGTTTCGTTTGATACTACGTACAATACGAATAGATATGGTCTGATTTTTTATGCGTTTATCGGAGTTAATCACCATAATCAGTCAATACTATTTGGATGTTGCCTAATATCAAATGAAACTTTTGACACTTTTATTTGGGTTTTCAAAAAATGGCTTGAAGCTATGCCTGGAGACCCACCAAAGTCATTTTTGACTGACCAAAATCTTGCAATGACAAAAGCAATCAAGTTTGTTTTCCCTACAATTAGCCACCATTATTTTTTATGACACATAACGGAAAATTTACAGAAGAATTTAGGTGGGGTTGCGATACATAAAGGCAACTTGATCCCAACCATTAAAAAAACCACATACAACTCCATCACAATCGAAGATTTCGAATTGGATTGGAAGAATATGTTGGAAGAATATGATGTTGCAAATAATGATTGGCTAAATGCGATATACGATATACGTCACATGTGGATACCAATATATATGAGACACTTATTTTTTGCAGGGATGTCTACAACTTCAAGATCGGAAAGTATCAATGCCTTCTTGAAGCAATACGTGACACAAAAGAATGGCTTGTGCGATTTTATGTTTCGGTTTGAACAAGGCATCGCAACTCAGAAATATCGTCAGTTGAAGGAAAATCATGACACTCAAAATGGAAGGCCAAAACTGTTGACAGATTTGCCAATGGAGCTGCAAATGTCAGAAATATATACAAAAAAGATGTTCTACAAGTTCCAAGATCAGTTCATATATATAACATCTGGGATTGCTGAGATAGTAAAAGATGAAGTTGACCAACTGGTTTATATTGTCTCATCATTCAAAAATAGCCAAGAAATCCAACAAACTGTTGTTTTCAAAAAGGAAGGCAGAGATGCAAACTGTTCTTGTCATTTATTTGAATTTCAAGGGATTCCATGTGGACATATCATTTGTATTTTAAAACAAGAGAAAATATATACATTGCCTCAACAATTTATTCTGAGAAGATGGACAAGGCATGCAAGAGTAGATGATGATTCTGACAGAAATATGTTATCTTCATTTGATGGTTTGTTGCTTGCACGACATGGAGATTTATCATATGACGTAGCAATTGTTGTTGATGAAGCGTCATTGTCAAAAGAAGCATACCACCATGCAAAAAGGGTTTTACAAGAGCTTAAAAAGAGTATTCGCGAGACAAATGAAAAAGAAGTGAGGACGGAAGATAATAATAAGAGAAAAGATAATGACGCTTGTTCTCGAGAAAGGTATCTTGCGCCAAAGAATGCTATTACAAAGGGTTGTCCAAAGAGATTGAAATCCTCCAAAGAAAAGGCGATGAAAAAAGATAGACTTTGTCGTGGATATGGCAAGCGTGGTGTTGCACATGACAGGCGCAATTGTCCTGCACTTGTCAAGAGGTATTATTCCAAAAAACTGTTGCTATATATGAATTATTATTATTATTTGTTGCTATAATGCTAATATTTATGCTACTAATGATTGCATCTATTTACTTCAGTTATGTAGTCCATGTCTCTGCAAATGATGAGAGTGGTTTAGAAAACAACTTTGAGGCGTTCATTGAAGGTGAGGCATCGGAAAGGTCAACTTCTGAGGATGAGACATTGACACAAATTTAGGTATAACTCAGTCAACTAAAATCCCAACTCTTTATGAATTTTTTTATTACTGATTTGTTTATACTTCTATCTTGTAGGCTTCATGTGACACAAACATTGGTGATGGATGTGGCCATTGGAAGACACTAACACATACATGACATTTTTTGGATAGGGCTTTCAATTGTTTGATGTTATTGGATAGGGCTTTCCATTTTTTGGATAGGGCTTTCAATTTTTTGTAAATGGCCAAGATTGTTCATTTCATTTTGTGTATTTGGATTCCAACTTCATTATGATGTTATTTGGTAATGGAAAGATGGTAAATGGCCAAGATTGTTCATTTTATTTTGTTCATTTCATTTTGTGTATTTGGGTTCTAACTTCATTATGATGCAGCCATGGGAACAGTATTTCTTGACTAGGTGACAGTTTAAATTTTTTTTTGAAAGGGTTTGGATGTTGCTTGTTTTGTTTCGATTGGTAAGGTGGGTGAGAATGCCAGATGATTAAGTCTAGGTGGGTGAGCATGTGTGCAAGGTATTCTAAACAAGAGTGCACTTGTCATTTTGAGTTTATGGAGGGTGATGTAATACAGGTTCATATAATTGGTTTGGTTTTTGCTGAATTGAACATATTATTTTACTACTTTTGTTGTGCCATGTGCGTCATTGGTATGCCACTCTATTGTTTCTATGGTAGCTTAGTAGGTATCTACATGAACACATGTGGAGCTATTTTATTGTGCATGTTTAAGGGCAGTGCTTTACTATCAAGGGGCGTTCACAGTTCACCTCTTGTATATATGAGCCCCTTTGGACTGCAGCTAATTCCAACAAATGGGTGACAACTTTATCTAGTTGTTAACCATTTTGAAATGTACATTGCAGTCATTGAGCTTGAACAGGTATATAGCTTTTGAAGCATTGCAGTCATTCGGTCATTGCAGAGAATCACTGATGATGAATAAAACATTAATATGGAAGCAGGTTATTCATACAGATCCACTCTTACAGATCCACAATCCACTATGTATACAACTGGTTAAAATAGTTGCCATCAAGTTTCAATTTAAATTGTAAACAGAGTTGTCATGCATTGGCAAATGGAAGACCCAATTAAAAAATTCATGACAACCGGGCAAGAGGTAGTGTTTCTATCCGACTATGTTTACCTGCATAGATCATGAATAGCAGCAACAATAATCTTTTTTGGTTCAGATAAGTTTTATTAAAAAGTAGATTAATCATCTTTCATTCTGGATTTATGTCAGATGAAGTCAATTGAATCTTGTTTCTATCCAATGGCACACAACCCATCAAAATAATATCGACCATTAGATCAGATACATGTATAAATGCAGGTAAATAGTGTGAACGATAAGGGGGCGTTCAATCTACAGGCCCCACAAAACAATGGATGACAACGTTATTTTAAGAGAAATTAGGTATGAATACATGATCTCAACAAAATGTATACATACAGAGAATCAACACCCAATAATTCATTTTTCAGATATGGAAGCAGGTTCTTCATCATGTAGTGGGCATAGATGGCACTAACGAAAATAAGTATTAATAACTTGGCCAATCAAGCATACTTCCACTTGGGATATTTTGATTCATTCCACTCAAGTAGCAAGCGACTACTATAAAATGAAATTTATAGTCATGATCAGACATCCAGAGATTGATTTCTCAAAAACGTTAGGTTCATCAACATATACAATATCCATTCATGGGGTTCATCAACATATACAATGAATACATTTTAACAGAATGTTTTCATAATGCATATTAAACTTATAAGAAAACAAAAAAACACCAATATACAATGAAATTTATTTGATTTTTTCCCAACTTTGGATGCATATTTTATCTCTTGAACTGTTGTCCATAAAATTTCATTCTGCTTCTCCATTGTATTCCTCAAATCTTCAATAAGGTCCACTAAATTCTTTCCATTGTCCACTTCATCTTTCCATATGAATCTACCATAGCCGTTTCCATCCTACAAAAAGAATAACATATAGTTCATTTAAGATTATTTCTAATCTGCACATTATAACATTGTTGCTAAACACTCAAATATAGAGTACATACCTTCCAATTAGGACATCTCCAAAACTTTCTATTTGGATTAGATCTTGTACGAGAGGTCAGACAAATCATCTCTCCACATGAGCATTTTGGCGCATATTCGGTGGAATAAGAATTAGACGACGACATCCTATCATGAAGAGTAAGCATCCAGACCAAGTTTCCATATGTCCAATTCAGCCACAAACAAGATTACTGACTAAATAAACACTACCCTCCATGGCCCACCATATTAAAACTATGCTATCAAGACATTCTGAGAGTGATGAGATGAACTTGGAAAACAACAGAAAATCAATTCACAGTCAATTAACAGCGATAAGAAGAGACCTACTATCACAAACTAAAGAAATCTGAGTTATGAACCTCAATCAAGCTTCAATACAAGTATAGTATTATTGTGTCTTGGGGTGCACCAATAAGGGATCTTTGTTCGTTGACTCCATTGTATTGGCTATTGGGACTTGTAATTAATAGATGGAAAACAGAAACACATAATTAATAGAGAACATGAAGGTCCATCTCCAGAAGGAGCTTTACTGGCCAAAGGAGTGTGCAAGATAGGCAAGTGCACTAACAAGGGGCGCATTGATGTAAGTGGCCGGCTCAAACTGGGTGATTGGGATCTCATGTTTGGATTGGGTGATTGGGATCTCATGGAAGTAAACCCGACAGAGCATTGGATCTTGACTGGATGAACAGCAAAGAATGGCAGAGAATAATAGACCTCTTGTATTGCCATTTCACCCATGAAAATCACATTGCACGCACGCGACTAAAGAGAATAATGGAAGGGAAGAAAACAGAGAGAAGCATAAAAAATAACACAAGATTAAGGAGGAGGGTTAGGCAAACCTGATCGTATTTTGGAACGCTGTTAGAAAGGTCGGAGTCCTCTCACCCAGTAGATCTAGGGCGCCTGGGTTCCTTCACCCCTGGCAGGTGGAGATGAGGGATGGTGCGTACAACAATGCTGCCGCTGCAGATCGAAACGTCGGGAGAGAGATGCGCTGCTGCCGCTGTGGATCGCTGCCGATGGAGATCTTCTTCGTCCCTGTTTGGCGCTGGCTGGGAGAGGGATGAGAGGGATGCGCGGCAAGACAGAGAGAGATGCTCGTGAATAAGATGATTGATGACCAGGAAAGATGCGCGAGGAGCTGTCCAGTTCGGTGAGCGAGAGAGATGGAGGAAAACTGGAGAGAGGAAGGAGTGGATTTGGGGGAAAAGGGAAATCTGGACGGGGAGAGTTGCGCGAAGACCGGGAGAGAGGTGCGCGACGACAGGGAGAGAGATGACGGACTCCGGGAGAGAGATGCGCTAAACGGAACTAGGTGAGGGATAGAGGAAGGAGGAAACGAGGGAGATGGAGGAAACTGATTTGGGGGATTGTGAAAATGTGGGCGGGCAGGGGTTTCATTTCATCTCTTATATTTCACTTATGTACCGTTGGATCATTTTAGTGAAATGAAGGGTCAAGATGAGACTTCTCACCATTTTGGTGAGAACTGTTCTCACTAGAATAAATCCTTATATATATATATAGAGAGAGAGAAAGAGCATGGCTCAGCTGGTCCCACAAATCAAAGTCGACTATTTATGTTTTTTGCATGATTGAACTGGAAAATACAGGTTTGATTTGATCTATCTTAATTTTGGAGACGATGATTTGAGGCAGTTTACTTATAGATAATTTTGCATACAATTTCAACTTATGATAACATAAGCTACAGCTTATGAGAGCCCCTCTCATGAATGTGTGTATATATATATATATATATATATATATGCAATATGCATTAATCATGTTTTGAATAAGGTGCTCTATGCTTGGGTGGGAAAAGCTTATATTAAAGTGAAATTTGAGGATGTCACTGGAGGGGATGACAATAATTTTACACTTTCAGATTCCATCATGTGGGCCCCATGATAGAGTTCCACACATCCCATTCATAGGATGCCCGTGGGAGACACTCAGAGAGGGCATGTTTGTTTCAGGTTTGGTAAAGCATAGTTAAGGTAGATGTCACACCGTATTAAAAGTGAGATAATGTGGGAGAAAGAGTGAGAGAGAGAGAGGGTTAGCTGTAGTTTTATTTTTCAATGACTTTACAATATTTTACCATGCTTTGTGAGGTAAAGAAAAAACAACTTGTAATAAAGTGTATGTTGGTGTTGAGGTAATAGTATTATGTGGACAGAGGTCAAGACTTGACCAAACCCTATAAACTTTTTTTGCCTTATAAGTTTATATATATTTTTGTGACTTTTCATTGTTTCCTTTTATTCATCTTACTTACTTCTATTTTGCTCAATCAAAAATTTGATAAACGACCCCGTTGACGATCATCCAAGATTCTAAAGGCTTCCCTAAATTAGGATTGGATCACCATCGTTGATCTACGATCAGTAGGATTATACTTAGTTCGATATACAATAATTAGGGTTGTTAATCGTATCGTATTAACGAATTCGTGTTAGAATCACCTCAACTCGTACACAACCCATTAAATAAATAAGTCCAAAAATCAAACACGAACACGACTTGTTAACCCGTTAAATAATTTTGTTCATTTTGGACTATATTAATTAACACACACTCTTTTGCTAATGAAAGGAGAGTGAAGGAGTTAGAAAATGATCTTTATATGTGAGTTTTAGGGTTTCACTTCAACCTTTTCAAACTGACTAAAATACCCCTCATGCATTTTATTATTTATATCATTTATCATTTGGCATGTTGTATCAAGTTGTTAATGGATTACCGGTTTTAGTCATTAATGACATACTATTTTAACGGGTTACCAAGCCCAACCCATTAACGACACGAACCCGTTAAGAGGCCACCCGAACCCATTAATATTGCGTAGGTTCGTGTCGTGTGGCATTTTGACAGCCCTAACAATAATAGAAAACTGAGTTAAGCGTTGGGCTTATGTACGTTTAAAGACTCGGCTTAACCTAACATGTTCAACACAAAAATGTTTGTAAATAGTTCAAAAATGGTTTGACCTAATTATGATTTTTAGGCTTGTGAATTGATTTTATATTGAATGTTAGGCCCAATAAGCAAACGTGTAAAGTTTGGGCAAGCTTCTTTGTGCCCCTAACCCATGCCCCACATGGTACGATATACTTGGCCTTCTAAAGGTGAACTGCACATTAGGCCTGTCAATAGGACGGGCTGGGCCTGGGCTTGAGTTATCTAATTCCGTCCTGAAAATAGGACGGGTCCGCCGAGTGTTGTCCAATCCCGGCTCTAAATTGAATGAGCCTACATCAAATCCCGTCCCGTACGGGCTCGGGCTAGGACAGGGCCGGGCCTGGGTTTAGCCTGATTCTGGACATAACCAAAACATTCTTTAATTATTTCTAATGTCACCAGACACCCGATGTGAACCAGACTTTAAACCCTCATTTTTTTTCAGATTTAGGACCAGCAATACAATTCAATAAGCAACATGGCGGTGTTAAAAACTTTTTTTTTTTTTTTTTTGGTCCAGTGATGTAGAAATCAATAGAAATGAATGAATATCCTATAAGCTATATGGGTCAGGTAATGTAGGAACAGTTAAAATCTTTTTTTTTTTTTTTTTGCCGGTGAAAGTAGAAAATAAAAAAAATCAATAGAAATAAATGAGAATGAGTATCCTATATGAGTCAAGTTAAAGTAATGTATGATCGGTTAAAATCTAATTAGTCATTTTTTGTTGTTAGTGAGGGGCACTTTTAGTTATATATAAATAATAATTATTAAATGACTTTGCAGTGGGCCGGGCCGGGCCTGAATGAGCTGGGTTGTTTCTGCCCAGTCCCAGTCCCATTTTGGCCGGGCTTTAAAATATATTGTCCAAGCCTAGCCCACTGGGCTCAATTTTTTTTAAAAGCCCTGTATTTTTGGGCTTGGGCCGGGCGGGGCCGGGCCGGGCCAAGCTTTCTACCCGCTTCAACACGTTCCATTGACAGACCTACTGCACATAGGTTAAATCAAGCAGACAACTGACACTAGTACCAAATTAGTAACAACAAATGTCATTTATGTTAAGCAAATCAAGAGGGAAAGGCGTCTTGGAGAAACCAACTACACATTGACTGTGCGTTTCAAAAGAAAAGCAATTGCGTGGACCGCACCTGAATACATGACAATCACGATGGGCAAGGGAGATGTTAAGTAACTCTAAAAGGAAAGACATTTTCAAGAGACTAACCGCAAGCAAACCATGCGTTTTAAAAGAAAAGCAACCATGTACAATGCACCTCAATGCGTGACAACCACAATGCACATATGAGATAAATGGATCTACATATGGACTATGAGTTGAGTCTTAGGCCTATGTATCTTTTAAGGCCCAACTCAACCTAACATTACTAACACAAATGTTTGTATATAATTAAAAAATGACAGGACTTGATATGGCTTTTATGCTTGTAGAATGAATTTGTGTCTAGATGTTATGTAAGAATGTAAAGGCTTGGACAAGTTTCTCTATGCTCCTAACCCATGTTCGTTATGGTTTGAATAGATTGGGTCATACAATGGTAGATCACTCATATGTTAAATCAGGTAAATAGCTTGCATCAGTGCTGAACTGGCAACGATAAATGTCATTTCTGTAAAGCGTATCTAGAGGGAAAGACGTGCTTGAGATACCAAACTACGTGCCAACCAGGCATTTCAAAAGAAAAGCAACGGCGAGCAATGCACTAACGATAAATGTCATTTATGTAAAGCATATCCAGAAGGAAAGACGTGCTTGAGATACCAAACTACACACTAACTATGCGTTTCAAAAGAAAAGTAACGGTGGCAATGCACCTAGATGCATAACAACCAACATGCGTTTCAAAAGAAAAGCACCAGCGTGCAATGCACTTAGATACATGACAACCACGATGGGTTAGAGAAATGTTAAGCAAATCCAGAAGGAAATGCATTTTCAAGAGATTGTCTGTATGCCGCCCATGCGTTTCAAAAGAAAAATAATTATATGCAACGCACATCAATGCATGACAACTATAGTGGACAGGAGAGATGGATAGATCTAAATATGGACCACGAGCGATACGCAAAATCTATAAAAAAAGATTTAAAAAAAAATTTATAGAATCAATTTAATGGATGTATATCATCTTAGATATTCTTTTTTTATTAAAGTCATAAGTGGATACACTTTTAAATTACTATCAAATTTGGATGAACGCGAATTTATCAATCACACGCGTGAAAATTAGATTGATGATAGGTGGGTCCACGAATGAAACTAAGAGGGAACACAAAATAAAGAGGAGCATCCTTGAAAGAGTTTGTATTCAACAATAGGGTGGCCCACCTCTTGAATGGTTCTAATATCCTGTGTGAGGGAGCAGAATTATGTTAGTGGTCCTACTATGCATGTTACATTTTAGCTCATGCAGAAAGGCCTTTTTAGGAGCAGGCCTTTGTAGCATGACTCATGTCACTATCCGTTTGTCCAGCTCAGAAAGATACGGTACTCTGCTGAGCACGATGGATCCAGCGATGCACTGGATCGACACATCCATGCACATGTGACAAAATCAGCGTGCGATCCAGTCCATGTAACTGCTGAGACTGTGAGTATGGGACGCGTGGAACTCTATCCCGGGCCCACATATTGATAATCGGGACCGTTCAAAATGAATTTCATCCTTTTTAACAATATTTTATCAAATTTTACTTAAAAAAAAAGTTGATCTCACCATAAAATTGAGCATGTTAATTTGTATAATCTCATGAATTTTCAATAATATGTATTAATCTCATCATCAGTCACGTGCTCAATCTTATAATAGGACCAACTTATAATTGAATAAAATAAAAAAATATGACATCGGAGGAAATGAAATTTATGCCGAACGGTTTAGATTATCAATAGATGCCCCTGATGGTGGAGTTTTACAAACCACATTTAGGAGAAGCGCGTATGAGATGCTCAAGTGTCCAAAGTCAACTATTGGGTCCCACTGAAGTGGGCCATAAGCTAAGATCAGACAAGGATTATCCAATCCATCCATTTAACTCTATAAAAATGAACAATCCAAAGAAGAGATGATCATTGATTCAAATTCAGCAGGAAGAAGCTGATCTTAAATGGGTCAGTGCTATACTCATGGGATCACAAATCTGACGGTTCAGATGTGATGTCATCTATAGAAGGTGATCATGTGAATGAGAATGACCCACTGTACTCCGCCGGAGCACCATAATTTATAATCTCCAAAACAGAGAGGCCCTTTTCGTCTCTCATAGGAAAAAAAATCCTATAAATCTCTGCGCCTTTACATGTTTTCTCCAGCAGATTTTATGGGAGTCGTCGAAAATGGCGTTTGGGTGAATGGGTCTTTGTGGGTTTTCTCTGTAGTTTTGTCTGCTGAGAGAGAGAGAGAGCAGTCCTCTAAAAATGGTTCTTTCTCTGGTTTGAAAGGAACTTTTGAAAACAACCTCGTTAGATATTTCATTCATTCCCCAGCAGATTCCTTGTTTGACGAGGTTTCTCTGACTGTCTGTGACTGTTTTTCTCGGTGAGTTTCTTTTCGGGTGACTTGAGAGTCTTTCATGCTTTTCATGACAGTGGAGAGAAAGGAGCAATAAAAAGCTATTGTTTTTCATGTTTTGAAGGAAACCCAGTTCCATATTTGGTCGTTTGTTCTTGAGTGAGAGAGAAAAAGAGAGAGTCGAAGTGATGGCATTTTCATGATTTATTTCAAGCTGAGATGCATCGTTCAACAGGAAGCTTTTGAAGGAAGCCCAGTTGGACGTTTTATCTCTTTTAACGTTTCAAACCCGGAGAAGGTTGTTTACAGACCTTTTGCTTCACGGGTTTTGGTGGGGTATCTCTGCAAGCCTATTTGGGAAGGTTCCATTTCTTTCTGGTTGAAAGAGATGGAGAATAGTGGTGAGAAAGATGAAGTTTTTATGTTTAGTGATGAGGATTTGAGTGAGATAAGTGGGCTAAAGAGAGGTAGAGATTTCATTCAGGTGATGTGTGGGTGCACTAGCCAAAAGTATGGTGATGCTGTTGGGAGGCTTAAAGTTTTTGCTTCTGGTGATCTTGAGGTCAGCTGTGAATGCACTCCTGGTTGTCAGGAAGGTTAGTCAGATCATTTCTCTGGCTTGAGTTTTTGTTTTTAGGCTTGTTTTTTGGTTGGTCAATGTGTCTTAATCTGTTTGCATGTTTGATGTTTTCAAAAGTCTGTGATATTGTCTGTGGCATGAAAGTTCTTGGCAGCTTCTTTAACTTCTTGGGTTTTCAAGAACTGTTCATGATGTTGTTTATGTAGGCAACTGTATGTGGATTTGTTTCAGTGATGTCACTGATGTGGCTCGCTCTTGATTCCATGCAAGTTGGTTATTTACTTTCCTTTTCTATAGTTTGATATCAGTACACGAGTACTGCAAATCAACCAGGGTCTATGCTATGACTTGTTGAATCATGAGTATTTTTCTTCTTTCTTGGAATCTTTTGTTGGCATGGTGGGATTTAGGCCATGATCTCAGTATCCTGACTGTCATGTCACTGGATCCACGTTTTGATGATGGTTTTTCGATTTGAGAGCTAGAGTTTCAGTGCCAGAGACAGGAGGTTACTGAATCATGTAAGGTGGTTGTTGATCCTGTTTCTTTCTGTGGACCCCCTTCTCTTAGATCATCCATTCAATCCTTGCTGTATTTGGTACACAACCTATGAGCATGCTATTTGTTTTCCTTTTCTGTAACGCATGCTTAATCCTAGGCATCATCTGAATCAACATGGCAAGTTCATTTGGTTGGTCTTGAGTAATTGCTTCTCGGGTCATTAGTCCTAACATTGTAACAACCTTATCTAAATGCCAATGAAAAGATAGGTTCAGAAGTTTTCATTTAATTTTGTTTAGGAGATTGAGGGTCTTTTTTTCACCTGTTCTTATAATGAATTCTGATGGATGAACTATGCTTTCTTTTTCAAGAGTGTGCATCGAATTAATCTCTTCATAATGTAGGTTTGTTGAGTTGAGCCAGTGGTCGTTTACTGGCCAAAATTGTGATGTTTTCTTCAGTACTTCATTTTATTATGCGACTGCTTAATTAGTATATAAATATTTTTATTCATAGTGTGGAATTTCTATTTGGGTTAAGGTTTGTTAATGATTATGCTTAATTGCAGACAATGTTCTATCCTAGGTCTTGCTCTGGCTCTAACTTTTGGTGTCTCACTCCTGCTCCCTCCTACATGGTTTTCAAGGTTCTTTACATTTTTATACTGCAGTGCTATAGACTGTGGTAGTGCTTTGTGGGATTAAGATTTAGACAAGTCTCAAAGAAAAATGGGGCTGGAGAGTTGAACCATTATAAGACAGTCATATATGACTGCCCTATCATTTGCCAAATGAGTAGCAAGAATGTGAATTTTTTAGAAAGCTGTTTCCCCCTTCTTTCTGGTCTTCTCCTCAGCTGCATTTTGCTCATATATCTTTTATGCCTTCTTATAATTAAGTATCTGCTAAAATATCCAAAAGAAAAATGTGTGTGGTCCTAAACTTGTAATTGGCTCTATTTTCCAAACACAAGTCTGGTCTGTGATCTGGGATGCTCATCTGGTGGCATTTTTACAGTGGATTCACCATATTCCAACCTTTTTTCCCCATTTGGACTAGTTAAATTACCCCACTGGAGAAGACTTCACATTGAATATAACAAAATATATATATTTAAATTTTTTAAAAAATCAACGTCCATTTTCAGGACAGCACATCATTTGTATCTTCTACTCTACTTTTGGTCTATTTCTGGTCCACAATTGGGGCAATGCAAGAATGTTCTGAAAAGCAGTTGAAATAGGTTATGAGATTGTCTTTCTTGGGGCTAGTACTTTTGCAAGAAACAATGTAAGAATTAATCTCTAAAGTGATGTGTGAAATACCGTGAAAAGTATTCTGTTCTGGATTATGTAAGGTAGATGTGGATATCCATTTTGATATCAAACAACACAAGGTGTTTTTTTTTTTTTGTAGCACACAAGGTGTTACTAATGGCAACTGCAGAGAAGGCCGATGTGCTGGCCTATCTGTACAGTTATCTTGTAGCTTTTATCCTTTTCTTTTTCTCTCATCTTATTGAATGTATGAAAGGACAACAAATTATGTGTATCTATATTCTACAAATGGTTTTTCAATGCATAAAAAAATGATTGTCAGAAAAGCTCCGACCATAACCTTATAGCAGCTCCATCATTGAATATGTACGTTTTTTCACATAATTTCTTCTCATTTCTAATTGTCTGTTGTGCCATGTGTTTTGGGCTCTGTTCATTGTCTCTGTTTGTACACTTTTGTGGTAAATGCTGCCCAGAATACATTTCAATGCATGCACTGATTTTTTTTTTTTTTTTTTTTTTTTGTAGTCTTAAACTTTGGCTGATTGTTTGTATTTTTTCCAACTAGATAAGTTGAGTCCATCTGCTTTTGAGAAGCATGCTGGCAGAGAAGGCTCAAGGAGATGGAAAAGCAATGTGTGGGTTATGGTTGATGGGGAGAAGGCTCCATTGTCAAAAACAGTGCTGCTTAGATACTACAATCAATCCTCAAAAAATGCTAATGGGTCTCAAAAAGGTCCTCATGGACGACATTTTCATCGTGATGAATTTATTCGCTGTACGAGGTGCAACAAGGAGCGCAGGTTTCGGCTTAGAACCAAAGAGGAATGCAGGATTCACCATGATGCTTTGGCAACTCTTAATTGGAAATGCTCTGACTTAGCATATGACAAGTAATTTTCTTTTCCTAATGCAACTTTGAACACATATTTTCAGTTATCATTTTCATCATAAAGGAGCATGCAGTTCATACTTTTAGAAGCATAACATTTTCAGATTGGCTTAACAAACATTGTGGGTAGTTTGGTCAATACCAACCATCTAGTTATATGTCAGCATTAAGCTGGCTAAATCTCAATTTGTGTACTTGCAAATTTTTGTGGAGGAAGATGAAGGGGCACTCGAATTGCAATTTGAAAATTTATCGAAATTATATATGTTAGAAAAAACCAATCTGGTTCACAGCCATGCCATTTATGACTGAAATACCTGTAAATCAGCATAAACTTAGAGGCGTTTGATTAAATATTTATAGGAGAAGTGCTTTCTTAAGAAAATTTCTTCATTCTTAAACTTGATTTTAGCATGGACTGCAGATGCAGATAATAGGATCTATCAAATGCAGAAACTTAGTACTACCAATTGTCAGATTAGGCTAGATAACTTGAATCCAGATCTGGTTCAGATCCTAAGATTGAGTTTTGAGTTTGCCTATCTACCGGTTAGGAATATCAATTTGAGAAGTGGGAAGAAATGAGAAAATAAAGGAGCAGAGAAAAGAGGAAAGGAGAGGAAATAGGACACAGAGAGAGTTTATGAAGAAGGAAGAGAGGAGATAAGTCATAAGAGGGACGGATTTGCCACCATTGGTAATGACCTAGTGATGCAGCCCACTACTGTCAAGGGGGATGAAATGGGGGCAAGAGAAGGAAGGATGGTTTAACATAATAACAGCACATATTTAGGTCCAATCATAAATAAAATAGTGATATGAATGTAATGGACAACAATAAAAGATAGAGGGGCCTTAAAGGCCAGACTTCTTCCAAGAAGCTCTACTGTGTCTAGATGTAGTCAGCGTTATCATTGCCAAATGAATCCATAAAACCTTCCCGCTATAGCTCTTTCAAGTAGTACTGTGTTTCAAACGATCTACTCCTTTGTTCCTGCATCCAGTGAAAAGCACCATGTCCAACTAGTTTTGCCTATATAACAGCCAATACCATGGGACTGACTTTGCTGAGATTTGTCACAAATAATCTCCAATGCCTAGATACGGCATGGATACGGTAGAGACATGCCATAGACATGGTAGGGACACAGATTTTACACATAAAAAGTAGAGTATCGGATATGGTACGACATGATACGTTGTCCATTTTGAAGTATCTGTATCATATAGGTCATAAAGTCACAATGATTTGAAAAAAGAAACCCAAAAGTTTGAAATTTTCCACAATGTCCCTAAAAATTTTCAGAACCGAGAAGTTGTTGAGAGTGAGAATTGTGACAATAACTTTTATTATTGAATGTTTGAAGAACAGTCAAAAGCAGGAGTGACAAGTAGTTCGTTGTTGCAACCAGGTTAAATGATTAGAGACTACTTGCTTAAAAACATCACATCCCTATGCAGATTATTTATTGGCAATCCAAGAGAACTAGAGACCTAGACCTCTTGGTGCATTGGCCGATGGAATGGCTCTGCCCTGAAGTGATGGGCTTGATAGTCTTTCACTCCATTTGATGAAGTTTGATGGAGGAACCTTTATGAGACTTACCCATGAAATGTAGGGGCTCCCAAACTTACACCTAATAGAGTTCAAAACTACTGGTCAACAGCATGCTGTACTGCTCATAAAACTCATATTACTAGGTTTTTATTTTATTTTATTATTTTAGTCCACTTATATGCTTGTATATAACCATAGATGAATGCTATCCTTTGTATCAGAGTTACTTGCGATACTGATGAGGAGCGAGCCAGCCGCAAAGTGTACAGAGGATGCTCCCGTTCTCCGTCCTGCACTGGATGCACCTCATGCGTCTGTTTTGGGTGTCATAACTGCCGGTTTTCCGATTGCAGCTGCCAGACATGCGTGGATTTCACAATGAATTCTTAGACTTAGTCTGCATAATTTTTTATGGGTATTTCCCAATTCTGCACCTTTCAGGCTTCCATTTATAGAAAGCTTTAAGCATTGTTGCTCCTATTCAAATTCTATTGTTCGGTTTCTGAGTTCAGTTTTTACTGTTCTCAATGACTATATTTTAATTTTTGGAAACTTGGTTCTGAATTTCTTAATTAATTACTCATTGGATAAGTCATGCAAGAGATTCATGGTTTTAACTGATTGAATGGCTTTGTTATTGCAAGTAACGTTCAATTGAATATCAATCAATATTGGGCCTCTCAAGGTAGAAGATAGCATGTATAACTATCTAATGAAATAGCATGGTCTCTGTGAAGTATGTTCAAAGTTTGTGTCTTTAGTACAGAGGTTTTGTTGGATGCAAACTTCTCTACACATCACATGTGATGTGAGGTATATATGTTGGACCTTATATTGGGGAATAGAATTCCTTTGCTTGGTGCCATGGTTTGGACTTCACAATCCTACCAATTGGTGGGTGGGAATATAGGTTCCAGCCCTGGTGGGTAAAGAAAGGTTATCAGCCATTTGCGCTCTCTAGTTTAAGAAGAACCAGATGTCTCTTATTTTTGCGATATGAGGGACATAGGCCTGCATTGTGTAATGCTCATGGGTTCAACAGCTCAAATACAATGTTTTTTTTTATTAGCCATTATGCGGTGTAGGTCTTAAGAATCTCCCAGAAAGTTAATATTTCCACTGGGAAATTTGAAGTACAATGTTTCAATGTTCCTTAGATTTTGGGGATTCTCACCCCTGCCAGTAGGCAAACTTTGATAACCAACTCTATTTCAAATTGTACGTGACATGAAATTAGGTGATCCCGATGTGTCATTCAATTACCTATCCTATGAGCCCATGTTTGTCCTATTCTTAGTAGATTTGAAGAGATGGGCCACTTACTGATTGTGTATCTTGTTCTGGGTGTTACAGTTGGAGTCAGATTTCAGTCCCTTTTATTTGATTTTGTTTTCTAATGAGAGTCATAGTTTAAACTTGAGTCTTTTGGTTGTAAAACAATTATCTAGCTTGTCTACTTTTTATATTTTGATGTTTCTATAGATGGATCGAGTAAGTGCTTTTTTGCTTATTTTTATTTTTATTTTCAACTTTCATGCAGAAATAAAAAATCATATGATTTGCGCTACGATTCTAGTCGATTCAACCCTTGACTGATTTGCGATAACATTTCGATTTTGAGAACAATGCTCATTATATTTATAGTTCTCTCATATTAATCATTAGTCACATTTCTTTCTAAATTAGTTTTCCTAATCCATAACTCAAGGTACCTTCTTTATTTTAGTTTGTCAGTACGGCTCCTTAATCACCTCCAAGTTTTCAGCTAGTCCATGCATGTCACATTATCTATTTATCTCTTCAGTTGCTTAGGAATTTCTTCCTGATCATATCACGACATTGGTGCATGCGCAAACTATTCGTTTTAGGAATTTGTTCTTCATCATGAATTTGGTGCATGCAATTCAGTCCAAACCTTTTAGACATGATTTACACGAGTTCAGTGAATGCGACTCGCTAATTTTTGAAGAGCAGTACCTAATATCTTTCAAGATAGAGATAAACATGAATTCTGAGTTTGCCGAATTCTCTCATAGCCGATATGAACATAGATCTACATATGATATGAATACTTTGAGAGAGTGCCCAGAGTAGCTTACTGTGGGTCTTTTAATTCATGCTATATAGAAAGATTTTCTCCTGTGCACACGACGCCCTGCATGAAATTTGCTGGCTGTTGTTATTGCATGGAGGCAGCTCTTCATTCACAAGGTGGTATTGATTTTCAGTCAGAAAAAAAACTGATTGAATAAGTACAGCAGCATTCCACGTTGGTACAGAAAAGGACAAGTATGAAGATGGCTAGGATCATCATCTCAAAATTCATGTTTGGGCTTGCGGAAATTTTACTCTCACTGTCAACACTATCTAACGCAACCCTCTTCCTTTACCCAGGCTTCGAACCTATAATAAAAAGTGGCGGAGTTGTGGTGGACTGCTGATCTATACTGCTTTATGAAGAATTGGTCGTCCTTGCTACATCATCATCTTCATGATCCCTTAAATGGGGAATTTTCTCCCACGAACTATGGGGGTCCACTTGGGCCTACCCTTCATTTTTACACTCTTTTCCCCCCTTAACAGTCACCATGTACAGCTTTATGCTCACAAAACCTTTTATGTAGCATTGGATCATAAAGAAGTTCATGGTTAAAAAATCATTAAACTATAAGGCCGTGTAATCAAGGGCTAGGATAATCTAACAGGGCTGATCTTTTGCATGACCCTTATTCATAAAGAGACATTTCCGTCCATCCTACCTCCAATGAAAAAAAAGCATCCAAAATGAGCCCCATGATGTGGATTGCTTAAGCACTTTCAGTTGGTTTTTTATTATCTTTCTTCCTTTTTTTTTTTTTTTTTTTTATGCTAAGCCGAGCTACTGGTTAAGATGTGATACTTTAACTTGAGAACCTAGAATTGATCCCTATCAATGTGTGTTAAACTAATTAAGGTGCCAACAGCACTCAACAATGAGCCAGAGTGTGTTGGCACTTTCAGTCGGTGTTTGCATTGTAAGTTCTGCAGTTCAAATCAACATTCTTTGATGCCATGCTGTTTTTTACTCAACAATCTGGAATCTTTTCTGTCTGTCATTTCATGTCTTTATCCATGAGTTCCTACTGTTTTGAAAATTTTAGCACTTCAAT
This sequence comes from Umbellularia californica, assembly GCA_028538565.1. Taxonomy (NCBI): domain Eukaryota; kingdom Viridiplantae; phylum Streptophyta; class Magnoliopsida; order Laurales; family Lauraceae; genus Umbellularia; species Umbellularia californica. The sequence continues at coordinate 72,929,393 of JAPQWN010000006.1, read as the reverse complement.
TTTTTTTAAAATTTTTTATGTCCTTTCCATGGGGATTGTTTCTTAATTTCAATACATGCCCAAGCGGAGCCTCAGCAAAAATCTCATTCCTTTTTACCCAATACCAAAATTAACTTATGGGGCCTATTTCTTCGCATGGGAATTAAATACATAGAAATTCATGGTCAAACGGGCTCAATGTAGAAATGATTAAAACTGTAAAGGGTGAAGTATATAAGGTAGAGATGAAGATGGAATCTTGACTTTCATAAGATTTGAATTACTAGGGTGATGAGGGTGATGGTTGAGTATTCATTTTTAATTAAAGGGAAAATTATTTGGTGGTCATTTTTAGGTATTCAACTTTGTTTCTTCATTTTCAACTACTATTAGAAAAACAATCCTTAGAATTACTACAAATTCATTTACATGAAACAAAGGGGCCTCAGTATTTATGGAGCAGTGTGAAGGAATGCCACAAAAAGGAAAGTGTGAGTTATGTTTGCAGCATTCTTGTCAATAATTGTTTACTACATGCTTGAACTGTTTCTAAGTTACCTTTGCTAAACACATTGCATGTGGCTCTGGGAGTTTAGTCTTCTGAAACCCATTGCAAGCTAGCCTTGCTGTTTTGTCTAAATTTGTTGAAACATTGTCCTCTCCACAGTCCATACTTTAACTAGTGATTCAGCCATGCTTGAACTGTTTCTAAGTTACCTTTGCTAAACACATTGCATGTGGTTCTGGGAGTTAAGTCTTCCGAAACCCATTGCAAGCTAGCCTTGCTGTTTTGTCTAAATTTGTTGAAACATGTCCTCTCCATAGTCCATACTGTACGTAACTAGTGATTCAGCCATAGTCATGGCTCTGATAATCTATCATTACTATTGCATTTAAACTAATGTAATGTTCATAAGTTATTTATAAGATGGATGAATTGTTGCACTATAACAATAGAAAGGAGAAAGTCTAACAGGTTTTGAATGAATTGGTTCCCGATCCCTGTGACAGGTCCGGTCCCTCTCAACTGGGGCATTTCTAATCTTTAAAAGATTATAGCTCAATCTTCCAACATATGAACATTGAGGGTGGGGTGGGGTGGGGGGCCCTATGTGGAAGAAAAATTTTGGGAGGGCGCAGCGGGGGCGGGTGCTATGTAGAAGAAATTTTTTGGGAGGGCCACATAAAAAATGCATGTAGCTGTCAAATATATAGGGGAATTTTTGGAAACTTTAGAGGGGCCATATGTAAGAAGTTATATAATTTTATAAAAAACCGAGGGGTTTTCTAAAATTTCAGGCCCTCTTCCCTCTGCCGGTGGTTGGGGGAAGCATTTGTGACCCAACCAGCTAAACCAACCCGAACTTGACCCGATAATTTAGGGTTTGGGTTGAGTTTATTCTTGTTGTTTGATCGGCTACGGTCATAAAATCCAATTAAATGCAACTAAGTGCACTGTGACCCGCAAACCAAATCGAAACCCAATTCCGCCTGACTAATTGCACTGTGACTCGCGATTTGTGAACCAAACCCAAACTCAACCAGTTAATTAAGGGTTGTGGTTGACATTTCCAACTCACTTAACAAGCCAGTCTGATTTGGGTTGAATTTATACATGTTACCAACTGTGCTTAACCCAAAGCAAGCCTGAACCTATCTTTATTTATATAATTATTTATTTTGGTAAAGAGTATTATATTAGATGATAATCAAACAACAAATATATTGTTTAGGTCAGCATTAATTATGTATTAAAAAATAAAATACATTTTTTCAGAATATTGGAAAAGAAGACTCAGTTACAGTGCCAACTGCCAAGTGCCAACTGACAAGTAGTCTCACTGTTAAAAATAATGACTCTTGACCGGGCTATTTAAACTTCTTTTATTAAAACATCCTAACATTTCATGCAATCGAAAATGAAATTGAGCCAGTTCTAATCTCACAGGAATCTCTCAGATGGGCCTCTCAATCATCGGATTTTACACTAAAACAGACTCCTCTTCTAATTGGTTTTAAAATTCATTAATTAAGACCTGGGTTTTTTTTTTTTTTTAATAACAAAAACTCGAGGAAAACGATGGTGGGCCCAAACGGTTGTCAGCGATGACCTCCATTCCATGATATCATGGAACAATATGACATTTAAGTCCGGCCCAATCTATAAGCAATCTGTCTCTACCTTTTGTGTTGAGTATCTCTGGCTGGTGTGGGCCTTTGAGAATATATGGTTCAAGCCCAAAGGGCTTAATATCGAGTCCGAAACTTGAAAATGGATCTAAAATCCAGCACAATCAGGCCAGGTTTAGGTTGGGCCGAGTCGGACCAGGTCTATGAGAACTCTCAATTGGCACTGTTGATGATATGTATCAGCAGATGTTAAAAATGTTGTTGACCCCTAAACATGAACTATATCCATGTCATTGAGCTGGTGAAACAGATTACAGATCTCTCCAACCAGGGTCATTGATACTTAGCTGAAATTGTATGGCTAGGATATTAAGCTAATCTAAATCAAGGTTTTAGAATTTGGGATCAGGAGAGAGTTGGTCCGTCTCAAGTTAAGTACACTCAGCCCAGTTACATAGGACTTGGCCAAGTTGGATCAACTCATTCTGTAGGCCAAACTTGTGGGAAAACAACTCATACAAGTGGGAAAGGAGCTTGCACAAGTGAGAAGATGTGACGTACACAAGTTCGAACCCTGGACACCCAGGTGAGAACTGCTGCTGCTTACCAATGAGGTAAGTTGCCGTTTTTAGTTTCCACTTTCATACTGTTACACAAGTAAGTGCATGTTCGTGTAGCGTTGCGGAAAATTTATTCTACGGGGAACTATTTTTGTATTCCAAAGAAAACCCATTTCCAACCCTTTAGAGAAAAGAAATAAAATCGTGAAAAAAGTGGTCCAACCAAACATGAAAAGAGGCTGCACAAAAAGCAGGTGTGGACGTGGGAGGGTACTACATCTCCATCTGCATTGGACTCATCCTCAATACAAAAAGAGCCATGCTACTTGTCCCGAGTCTGGCCCGACTCAAATGACCAAAATGCCCCTCCCATGTGGAGTCGGGCCAGACTCGGGACAAGAGACGGGTAGACTTTTTCATACAAAAAAAGGCACCACCCAGCATTTACTAATCAAGTGTGGGCCCCGCTTTTGCTTAAAAAAACCGCGCAATTTGGACATATTTAAACCACAACGGCTCTCCCTCTCTCCAGTTTCTGGCTTCTACTCTCTTGTCTTCTCTCTGTCTCAGATAAGAACAAAACCATTCCAGCTTAGGAAACATCGATCAGATAAGCTGATGGTATGTTTCTATTCTTTCATGGATTCTCGGTTTCCATATTTACAAACATGAAACGACAATTGATTGGCTTTATCATGATATTATAAGAACAGGATTGTTTGTTCTTCAAATGATAATATGAACTTGTCTCTCCCTCCCCATTTCATCATTCCATGAATCTTTTGTCATGTTCGTGAGTTTTTGTGTAGTGGGTCTTGCGGATTGTGCTTTGTTTTCAATAAGAAATGAAAATTTAGTGTCTTACAGGGTCGATTGGTCGTGTTTTAGATCAGTTAGTTGTTGTTTTTTTTTCTTGAATTTTTATTGGGGTCTAGTGATTGAGCAGTAGATAATGTAGCCGCTGCTTGAGCTCACTGAGAAATGAGAACTTGGTGTCTTTCTCGGATTCAATTGTTGGGGTTCATATGAATTGACATTCTGCCTTTGCTTTCTCTGGGTTTCTTTTGTCGAGCTAGTGTACTGTAGATAATTCCCCTGTGCTTGGATTTCAATATGAAATGGAAGTCTTTTGTCTTTCTGGTCTTGTGTTTCGGGTCGAGTTGAATTCGCTGTTCGCCTTCAGTTTCTGCTTCAATTTTTATTTTATTCTGGTAGTGTGACTGATTAGCAGTTTTAGTTTGATGTGTCCTTGTTGTTTGATAGTATTTCTTCTTGTTTAATTCTGAAGAAAGTTTAAGCTTTTTTTTTACTTTTGTGGGCTTAGTGAGTGGAAGTATGAGGGGGGAAGGTTTCACAATCCATGTTTTTCTTACCTTGGTAGTCCTCAAAGGCTTCTACTTCGAAAGAGGGTCTGCAGCCACAGTCACTTACGATCACAGAGCACTGGTCATCAATGGACAGAGGCGAGTTTTGCTCTCTGGATCGATCCATTATCCTCGAACTACACCTGATGTAATATCCATTCGCCATTCTCCATTCTCAAGTGTTTATTTCTTTTCTTTTTCTCTAGTGAAATTTTGATGCTTTTCAAAATTTATCATGATGGGCATTAACCTTTTTGAATTTTTTTTTATCCATAACTTATGTATATTGATTGTGAAATTGTATCTGCAGGTTTGGCCAGAGATTATCAGGAAATCGAAGGAAGGGGGACTGGACGTGATTGAGACTTACGTCTTTTGGAATTATCACGAACCTGTAAAAGGACAGGTATCTGATTGAGACAAAAGTCTTATCTTTGTTTATTTCAATCTTATGTCTTGAACTTAAAAAGTGGTGTTTGGAAGCGGTTGTAGTACTACTTCGAAGGCAGGTTTGATCTGGTGAGGTTCGTGAAGACAGTGCAGGAGGCAGGCCTTTTTGTGCATTTAAGGATTGGGCCATATGCATGTGCTGAGTGGAACTACGGGTTTGTCTTTGTTCCTTCTAAGGGTGATGTTAGATTCTAAGGATTTCCCCTTTCTTTCCTTCCATTTGTTATATGCACCAAGATCTGGTAGCATTTCATTCTTCTTTTTCTCCGATCCTTTGTCCTTACCTTATTCAAGATTAGTACTGAGCGGTTTGCGGTTGATTATTTCTTCTCATTAAAACTTCTGTTTCCATTGTAATGTAACTAGTAACTACTAAATATTATTGATACCTAAGGTTTTCTAAGTTCAAAATGGTTGCGGCGATTCATGCTAGCATGGTAGCTTTTGATAAAACTGTCACTTTAATGCTACAATAAGATACTTGAGCTGATAAAATTGTTCATTGCAGGGGATTCCCCTTTTGGTTGCATTTGATTCCAGGCATTCAATTTAGAACAACTAATGCCCCTTTTAAGGTACATTCCTGAATCTGCTTCTTCGTAGAACTTTCATCTCTTCCATCTTTCCTTCTAATGTTGAAAGATGGAAAACAAAATCCTGACTATGTGAACATGGCCAGCATTGAAAGCTGTAACTTTTCATGTTTAATTCCACTGCATGATGCTATGACCTGTTACTTGCCAGTACAGAATGAAATGGAGCTTTTTCTTGCAAAGATAGTGAACATGATGAAGGAGCAAAAACTGTTTGCATCACAAGGTGGCCCTATCATTCTTGCACAGGTGATTCTTTCCTAATTCCATATATGATACAGTAGAATTTTAGGAGATACAGATACAGGTATAGGATAGGGCTAGGAGCTGCATCCTACAATTTTCAAAGGTCTTTAGTATGTTTACTAGTTGGAATGAGTTACACAAACAAAATAAACAATCTATGAGAAGCATAGCTCATATTAACTTAATCCACGATCGTCGGATTGTGCCATTGTCGTATGTGCCCCTAATTCACATTAAGTGCTTTTAATCTGGCTATGAACCCATGATTGGCACACAACAAGGTGGGCCACATAGAAAGGTTTGAAAGTTTCAATGCAAGCCATTCGCAGCCTGATTTTCCTCTACATATCTACCTATATGTTTATACAAATGCATTTATATATAAAGGTATATACATAATTTTTTGTATCTGTGCATTTGTATATTTCTTCCCTATTTGTTCGTACTTGAACAATAAGACACTAGATCATGCACTAATATATTACTATTAGGTTCGCATCGATGTAGGCTATATAAAAACTGTCAACATTTCAGCAAAGAGATCTCATTTAGCTTTAATGTTTCATAGGTTGAAAATGAATATGGAAACGTTGAATGGGCATATGGGGTTGGTGGAGAACTATATGTACAATGGGCTGCAGAAACTGCTGTTGGTCTCAATACTACTGTTCCTTGGGTAATGTGCCAACAAGAGGATGCACCGGATCCAGTTGTAAGTCTATCAAATTCATTAAATATTGTATGTTTCCAGGATATTTGAAGATAATCTATTGCCTTATTGATGTAAATACCCAAACTTTTTTTCTTAAAAGTAAATCAAGATCACTCAATAACCTTGTACTCATTTAGAAAGCCAAAGAACCCTTTGCTCTCCTTTTTGTTCTTTGTTTTTGGTTCTTAATACTTTTTTTTGTCTTACCATGACTCACTGTACTTGAAATTATTTTTATATTATTTGGTATTTGATTGAGCAGCTTGCATTACTTTATACTATAAATTAAGTATGATATGAACATAATGCAGATAAACACATGCAATGGCTTCTACTGCGACCGGTTTACCCCTAACTCCCTTACGAAGCCCAAGATGTGGACGGAGAACTATTGTGGATGGTAGCAACTTAAGAGTTGATTAATAAACTTGGGTTGTTTCAAAATAATTGTATACAATACAAGTTGGTTCTAATTTCTTAATCTTATTGTATGTTCTAGGTTCCTAGCATTTGGAAATGCAGTCCCTTTCAGGCCTGTTGAGGACCTTGCCTTTTCTGTTGCACGCTTTTTTGAAACAGGTGGCACTTTCCAAAACTATTACATGGTAAGCCCCGAATGAGTTATTGTTCTTTCTTTGTTAGTGAATATTGATTCACTAGTCATGAATCATGATTTCTTTTATCAGTTATTCACATGGTATGATTATGAGTAATTATCAATAAAAATGCAGCTTAACACTTTAAGCAATATCTTGTTACAGTATTTTGGAGGGACTAATTTTGGTCGGACAGCTGGAGGCCCTCTGGTTGCAACAAGCTATGATTATGATGCTCCAATTGATGAATATGGTAACCATAATAAATATTGTAGGATAAGAAGTAACTATTCAGTTGTTGGCTTTTTTCAATGTCAATTTGCAAGTTATAAGCAATTAAGCATCACCTTTTCCCTTATGAGAGGTGTTGTATACAGGCTTTATCAGGCAGCCAAAGTGGGGCCACTTACGAGACCTACACAATGCAATAAAACAGTGTCAGGAATTTTTAGTGGATTCAGATCCTACATACATGCCACTTGGAGTGCATTTAGAGGTATACACACAAGCCATATGTGGGTGACATTGTGACAACAACATGTTCAAGGAAAAGGATTCATCCAGATTTCCTTATTATAGCAATTAGTGTTAACAAAAACAGACTTTTTCCATTTATCTCTTTTTCATTTTGTTATTTCTTGGACTTGGTTTTTAAGTGAATAGCTATTAACTAAAAAGCTGGGCCTGGGCTGAGCCCATGGGCTTAAAACCCCAGCCTAAATCTTTTCAAAAGCAGGATGCGCCTTTTCTTGCCGAGCCCAGTTGTGACCCTTAACCATACAATCAACCGTTGAGTCATATTTTGCTGGAGGACTTCCTAACTTTGAAGTGTTACATTTACCAGGCTTCTATTGCTCCTCTGCTCTATCATAAATTGATGCATTTCTTACTGTGGAATGTAGGCACACATTTACCACAAAGATTCTGGTGGTTGTGCAGCATTTCTTGCTAACATCGACCAAACTTCAGATGCAAATGTGACATTTAATGGAAGTTCATACTACCTTCCTGCTTGGTCTGTGAGCATCCTTCCAGACTGCAAGAAAGTCATTTTTAACACTGCAAAGGTATGATAGCAGTCATGTTATTATATGATTCTGTACATTTATTAGAGTTTATTTTAAAGTTTATATCAACCTTTTCCTTATTTTTGTTTGCCCTGAAGTGACAGTCCAAAATTTTAAAATTGGACAATCTATTGCAGCCAAATGGAGAATATGCAAAACAAGGAGTAAAAGTAGAGCTCAGATTTCTAATCTTCCGCTTGATAGGTCTTCAATCTTTGGGAGACACACTCAGACCATTGGAGATGAGAAAGAATTGCAAACAATGCATTATTATTACTAAATTACAAGAACTCTTTATTCGGGTAGGGCCGAGTGGGCCGGTGGCTTTGCATCACTTATATATCCAGGTCCAGCCCAAAGAGGTCTGGGCCCGGATCGGGCCTGAGATGGCCTGACTCATGAGCATCCCTAATGCCTATTCAAGGGTAGTTTGGGTAGAACATAATTACAAGTGGTTATCTAGAGGGAGTCAGTCTTAGATATCATGCTCTACTGGTGTTCCAGTACTCTTATCACAGTTGATTTTGGCCAAATTGTAGCTGCCAGTGCTGTTCTGCTCTGAACACTTCCTCTTCTATATGGTAACTCTGTAAGTTTTTTTTGAAAAGGTGACTGAATTAATAAAAGAAAACTATAAAGGTAACTCTGTAAGTTGATCCATGAATTATAGAAATCACATATTTTCCTTCTATTTTGATGAATCAAGCAAGCCATTTAATGGAAGGAATAAAACTGAGTTGGCAGCCTTATCATTGATGAATGTAGCTTTTACTCCATGTTTTCCTTTAGTGCGCCGTGATCTGCTTATTTTCATTTAACTGTTTATTTCCCTTTCCAATAATTCATTATCACTCTCTATATAGATCCTCATATATTGATTTCCATGGTCCCAGTATTGTAATTTTATCAATTTAGATTAGATGTATTATATTTTTCATTAACCTTTGAAATTGTGTTCCCATCATGAATGAAGGTTGTTTCACAAAAAAATCTTGGGGAGTTTCCACATGAGCATACAACCTCTGCAAGGGAGCACCTCATAGCATCATCATCATCATGGGTTTGGTATAAAGAACAAGTTGGTATTTGGAGCAACAACTCATTTACTGCATCAGGTTTACTTGAGCAGATAAATACAACAAAAGATACTAGTGATTATTTGTGGTATACCATAAGGTAAATGGCACCAATTTAAGAAATATATCTCAGTGCTTGCTTCTAATTGCGTAGATTTTTTATTGATAAATTGCCCAAAATTTATTTTGAACTCTAATATAAAATTTTCATAGTGATGGAACTCTAAACTGGTCCTGCTTATCTGGAAGGAGCCATAGATATGTCAAATTTCTCACGAGATGTTTTTTCTGTGGTAAAATTATGTCATCTTTGCGCTGAGCATATGCATAATATACTTAGTATTGAGTATGTACATATGATATCCGCTATCCGACTATAAAGATCATTGATTTATGGACCACTCATTGATAAACAGTTGCAATTTCTGTGGGAAAGATTGTCATCTTTGTCCTGAGTATTCATATGATATAATTAGATATTTTGTATACAATCATTGATTTGATAGGCCACAAATTGATAAACTGTGGACCAAATATAATCCCATACAATATCTGTAGTGATTTGCATTGAATGTGGACCGTCTGTGTGTTTCTTTCTTAAACTGGTAACCATATATCCTATTCACTGGCTGTCGATGCAAGCTCCAAACATGCCGGTTGTCCTATTGGAAAACATTGTTTGTCTAGGGTTGAGCCTATTATATCAACAGTTTCAGTCACTGAACCATGAGCTCCATCAGTTAAGGATATGCGCAACTGTTCAGCAACATTCTGGTTGAAAAAAGAGGAAAAGAAAAAAAAGACTATCCAACCATTTCGTTGTTTTCTTTTAGAATAGTTTGACCAGCAAACCTTGTAACAGCTTTATATTTTTACACCAGCTTGAGGACATATCTAAATTAGTGTGTGCTTTAACTTAGTCAATTATCTTGTGTGGGATCCATGTTAAGTTCATGAGTATACGATGACAGAAGGCTATTGCATGAATATGAGCAATGTGACCATGTCGGACTCTTCTTGAACACGATTCTATCTCAGATTCTTCTATTGCTGATTTCGATATTTATTTATTTATTTTTAATTGATAAAATGTTATAATCTTATTCTGAAAATAACTGGAAGATATTTATTTCTTGATTATTTAGAGTAGGATTTATATGTACTTTTTTATTTGGTGAGATATTTCAGGTTATTTTTATTTTAAAATAAACATTTTGTTTAAATTTCCTTGCATATTATGATTCAATTTTGTTTAGATTTACTTGAATATTATGTTGAATTTATGAATCCTACTTTTCGGGCTTACTGAATTGGACACCCAATAGCGGTATCAAATTTCAACACACATACCCATAGTCATGCAACTTAGTTAGCAGTGTTTTGAAGAACTGTCTTGTGAAAACTTCAGCTGTGATTTGGTGTCATCTATTGTCTATTGGTAAATCTTTTGTTTCTCAACCAAGGTCATTCTTTCAGATTCTTTATGTTTGTAGCGAACTGAATTTGACTTGGGATATGTGAAGCCTTCCAGACTCACCAAATATGCAATTTTCAAAATCTAGTATTGTAATTGTAGGGTGGATGAATGTTCATGTATGAATACTATAGTGAGAACTCATTTGGCTCTGCTTTCTGTAATGACAGTATTGATGTGACTGAGAAACTCCTCCCCAACAATGGGGAGGCACTTCTACTACTTGGGAGCTTGGGACATGCAGCAATGGTTTTTGTGAACAAAAAGTTTATAGGTACTTATCATGTGAATAGTATTGTATCTTCAATAATCAAATTTTTTACCCGCAAAATGATCTTTTTTCCTTCTTTATTGTGATTATTCTTTAGGCTTATTTTCACAGTTTTATTAGCTTTTCCATTAACTGTCTCTCTTTCAGTATTTTTCCATCTGTATTGAATTGACTAACTATTGCAAGACGAATTTACTCATAAAATCCACAGTAATTGGATAGTTATAACTTTCTATGTAAAGCTCCAAATAAAAAGATCAACACTCTACTTTTATCAGGCACATCTAATTGTTAGGTTAGGTCCATCCAATAAATGAAAATTATTAGCCTCGTTTTGTTTTTTAATTAGTTAGGTGACTCTGTTCACACAAGCAGTGTGATTGTTGGTGACTTCTTTAATCGACAGAACTCATTGTTTCTCTGGCTACTGGAATTCTTGCAGGATTTGGATATGGTAATCATGAAGATGCAAGTTTTACATTGATGCAGAAAATTACATTGAACCAAGGAAATAATACCTTGGATTTCTTGAGTATGATTGTGGGTCTTCAGGTACATTTAATTCTTTTCCTGTAATTCTTTGATTGTATAGTGCTTTGTCTTGTTGGATAACTACTAATAGACTAGTTCATTTCTCCTCTTAGTCTTAGCTAACCACAATATATGGAACAATGAGGTCCTTATTGGAGACAAAGTTACCCTCATCTTGGTTGTCATGCTTCAGACTGTCCTCAATTCCCAATTTTTTCGAATGTTTCATGGCTAAATCTGTAAAGCTGAATTATTACCTGCCCAATGAAGAATTCATTGGAAGTCATTTGTAGTAAAAGCCTTAGCAGTGACATTTACCCCCAGTCTTGTACTTTCAGTAGCTTTTCAGTATTAATGTCAGCTATGTTTCTTGAATAAATTGACGCGTGTCAAAATTCAACACCATTTCAGAATTTCCAATTTAGCAAGACCTAAATTATGTTTTAAAGCATTTTCAGTATCCTGCCTTTCGAAAAGTAAATGTCTGCAAGTAAAAATTAATGAAAGGAACAAATTTATAAATGGACAAACAATAAACAAATATTTAAACATTTTATCCATTTTTGCTTGTTCTATTTTGTTTTGTTCTTTTAAAACTTGTTCTTTAAATGGTGAAGCGATAATTATTTATTAACACGAGTCCTTGAATTCAAGTGTCTAAAGGGCAAGTTTTCCCTTCTAGTCTTGTGAAGTTTGGATTCAACATTCCATGTCTTTGAGAAGAATCTTACCACGTGCCATTTTTTACTTGAATTGTTCTTCTATTTAGAAAAATACATATACATATATTGACAATAACATCTTTTTAGTTATCATCATTGTAATTACTTGAGGAGCTCATGCACTTTTTTTTCCATGCAAGAACTATGGGCCATGGTTCGATATTGCTGGTGCAGGAATTTTCTCCGTTGTCCTTAGTGGCTTGGCAGATGCCAAAGAAGATTTGTCTATAAGTGAATGGACCTATCAGGTTTTTATCTGTCCTTCAATTTCTGAAAATATCTTTAAAATTTGATAATGATGATGATAATTCAAATTAATATATAGAGACAAACACACAGTATATTTGAGAAATTCCTCTATGTATCCAGATAGGCAGTTACACCACAAAGTGCAGTGTATTCCTGAGAGATCTCACTCTCGTTAATGGTATTCACATTTGGATTGAAACAATGGATGTGACATAATTTACTCATTCATCTAATGGTGTCACTAAACTGATTCAATCCAATGGTAAATATCACTTTGATAACGGTATATTCGAGAAAGTTGAGATCACTAAGGGAGGAATTGATCTAATGGTTTGCCTTGAGGACTGTGGAATGTGGAACGGTGGAACCCACATTAGAGATCTCTTTCAGGTACACACCACTTCTGGCTGCATATGGACACACAATAATTTTTCTTTTGCTGGACAGAAACTCATCTGTGATCCACACACTTTTGTGAAATTATCTGTAACCAATATAGCTTCATATTAGTCATACCTCACTTTACTTTTATCGTTATTTTGTGGGCTTATCATGCATATTACTTCGTCCCCACTACAAGAAGATTTTCTAATGTGTCATTCATATGTTCTTAATGTGATAATCTTCCTCTACACATGTCTACTTGGATTCAGGTAGGAACTGAAGGCGAATATCTTGGTCTTGAAAAAACGAGTCTTGCAAATAGCTCACTATGGACTTCTGGCAATTCTGTTCCACTTAATCAGAGTCTAATATGGTACAAGGTATGTGCCTTAAGCTTAAGCATGAATTATAGTCCATCCAACCTTCTTCGTAGTTGTCTGACTCCATGTCGCAGATTCAACATCGAGGGTGTCCACGTTGAGACAACCTCAAATTCCCACTACATGGAACCCACTTTTCACAGACTAGAAAATTCTCCTATCTATTTTTCCCCATAATGAGATGACCATAAATTCTCAGAAAGACTTTATTGTAGTCTATGTAGTTTCTGCATAAAAAAGTAGAGAGACAGAGAGAGATGTGAAATAACTCGCGAAAATGTTAGAATTTATGGCCCCTAAATTAACAGTTGCGATGATCTGATTAAGATTATCCTTTTGCCCAAAAACATATCCGCAATGAGACCTTTCCTTCAATCCCCCCATGATTGGCATGCATCCAATTGGGTCCCACAAGCGGTTAGATTTTTACCTCTCATGCAAGCCATGAGAGGCATTGACTCCCAACTGTAGTATCTCAATCCCAAAATTATCATATTGTAACGCGTTAATACTTTCCTTGTGAAAGATCGTTTTGGAACTTTGAATTTACCATAGATCACAAGTTTTGAGTATTTTGACGTATGGAAGGGTGAACTGATCTGGAATATAGAAAATGTCATTGAAGAGCTTATTGTCAATACTAAATTGATGTAGAAGTTGGAAAAATTTTAACCCGTCCACTTTGATTTCTTGTTTCTGCAAAATCCAAACACAATGGATCTGTTCAGCTAATTTGAATTGACTGCCAGTTGGGTGAAGGCAGACATGCCTTTGTTAACTATGGTTACCACTATAGTTGATTTTCTGCTAAATGCTTCTTTTCTCATATCTGCAGACAACATTCACAGCACCTGAAGGTAATGGACCTTTGGCATTAAACCTCTCTAGTATGGGGAAAGGTCAAGCATGGGTCAATGGAATTGGCATAGGGAGATACTGGTCTTCTTATCTCTCTCCAACAACTGGTTGCTCTGAGCATTGTGACTACAGAGGACCATATGATGCTTCAAAATGTCTGAAGAACTGTGGTCAGCCTGCTCAAACGCTGTAAGCTTGCAATTGTCTGCTTTCTCACTGATTTAATTTCTTTAACTACAAATCACTTTGGATACTTTGGTATGCTACTTCATGTGTAAGAAAGTGATTCTATTTTTTGAAGGCATTCTATTTCTGCTTTCTGAAATCTCAGGAATTATTCTTTGACCTAAGTGAATTTAGCATCAGAATCATTGTGAACATTGTTCCATACCATCATGATTCATATGGGATTTGTTTTATAATTTATACTTTAAAGCCTCTTATGACAGTCTAGTGTTTGCTGTTTTAACTTCTTTTACTAGTACATGTGAAGGTTGCCTGGAAGTAGCATGACAGACATATAAATACATAGCATGAAAAACATATAAATACACACACATATGTATACAATTTTTGTACTCTTAAGAAGACTGTGTCTTTCAGGTACCATATTCCTCGCTCTTGGGTACATCCAGGTGAGAATTTGCTAGTACTCCATGAAGAACTAGGCGGTGACCCTTCAAGAATTTCTATATTAACCAAAACAGGCCAAGAGGTATGTGCACATATATCGGAATCAGATCCAGCTCCAGTTGATTCTTGGAAACTGAACTCCCAGATCAAGCCCATGCCTGAAGTCAGACTAATCTGTGAACAAGGATGGAAAATCACTTCAATTAACTTTGCAAGCTTTGGAACTCCTGAAGGACAATGTGGGAAGTTCAGTCATGGAACTTGCAGTGGAGACAATGTTCTACCAATTATTCAAAAGGTATCTAACATTAATGGTTTCTTTTTTTTTATCTTGAAATCAATGAGAGTTCTTTAACTGTTATATTGTGTCAGACCTTGACAAAGTTAACTACTCTTCTTAGCCCTGCTGACCTCAAAGGACTTACTAGGAATTCTCACTGTCTCATGCTTAAATGGACAAAAAAACATGACTTAGTCCATACCTTCAGATTATATTCAGATTTATCTTGAAAATGGACACTTTTAATTTTATATGGATGAAGCCATACCAACCAATGTATCAACACATGCATTGACCCAGAGGCGGAACCAAGAGCATTCATGTGGGGGACGGTCACACCCGTTGGACCTCAGTCCGCTTCTAGATCCATAATGAAAAGTTTGGGGGTGGGTTTCATAGTGGCAACTACAAGGTTGCAGATTCAAGTCATGTTTCCAATAAAAGAATGTCTACTTTCACTGGATGTGTAAGAATTATTTTATGGGTAAATGATGCGGGGGCATGGTCCATTCCATGATTGACCAGCAGATCTGCAACTTATATTACCAAAAAGTTGGGCCCACTATAAAAATAATGTGTTGAACAATAGGTAGTCCTTTTGTTGGATGGATTTGTGACTCAAAACTCCATTTAGAGAAAAATAATAATCCTATATAAATTCAGGGGAAGCTGATGGCACCAAACTTTCATATTCTCCTAGAACTTGACTTGTTACTTACATTTATTTGATCCATGTTCTGGCTGGATGTTGTAGGTGTGTATCGGTCGTGAGAGCTGTTCAATTGCTGTTTCCACATTCAATTTTGGAGACCCTTGCCCTGGAGTGCCAAAAAGCCTTGCAGTGGAAGCGTTATGCAGTGCATAGTAGTTGTAGTTGTGTAAATTGTTCTGTGGTGCTGCTCCTGTCTAAGAATCTTAACAATGGTAGACATTTCTAGTAGGCAGCTTATATAAATAACTTCCTATCTGTAAATTTACCTTCTGCTGTTGGGTGAAAAAAAAAGAAAAAAAACAAGAAGATACCACTTTATTTGGGAGAGTGTGGCCATCTCAGAAGAAGATCACATGCTATTGCAAGATCTTTAGCATGAAGTATTGGGGTGCCCTTTATGGATGATTTTTTTTTTAAATATATTTTTCTGCATGGATGAATTGATTGGTGATCTTTCTATGACTTTTAATCTGTCCTGTGCATCTGTCATGAACTTTTGTGGTGATAAGTTGCAGCAACAGGCTGTTAGGCAAATTTTCTGACAACTTCCACTCAGTAGGAAGTGTGTTGCATTTTCCATAGAATTCATAGCATATGAGTTGATGTGTTTTTTTATCCATATAAACATAATTTTTGAAAAAAGGAATTCTTTAAAATGTATTTTATTTTCTAATGTTATTTTAATTACACCCATTAATTAAGGAATCCATTAATCAACATAGAGCTTTGTAATTGGTGTTTTTCAATGAAAAGGCGCCATGATCACAATGGAAATTAAAAATATGCCATTTTTTCTTTTATTATTGTTTTGCTGATGACCAACTCTGGATTTGTTCCTGAAAAATGCCCATTTTCAGTGTGGAGCTCACTGTAATTCATGACAACTAAGGAAGGCAGGGCAATGGAAATTCTTAACCCTGACTTAGGTGGACAGTGGACACAAAATATGAAGATTGTTCTCCTACCTGCAGATTGCATATTGCTTACATGTAGTCTAGTAATAATATACATCCATTTAATTGTGGGACACTTATGGTTGCATCAATTATTTGTTGTGGTGCACAAATTAATACGACCAATTTATTAGACGGGTCAGATGCAACTTATGACCAACACAAATCAACATGACTCAACCGCCATCAACCTGCTTAACACTACTCTCTCTCTCTCTCTCTCTCTCTCTGGGTGAAAGCTATAGAAGATCGAAGATGAAATATAAAGAAGCAAGTTCAACAGATATGCACCAAGGAGTAAGATTGAGGAAAATGAAGGATTTGAATCGAATATGGCAAAAAAGATCAGTGTAAGTGGATTGTGATGATGCAATTCTCCACTTCAATTAAAAAACATTTTTATAAGACAAATAGACACCCCATGCTATATTGATCTAATTTAATGTTGGGCAAGGAAGAAACAACAAGTGAAAGTACATTTTGCATAGATGCGCCCTCATCTCACCCGAGGTCTACTTCCCTCACTAGAGGGTGGGGTCCCAGCCTCCTAGGCTGGGTACCAAAAAACATAGATGCGTTTTAGTTTAAAAAAAAAGTAGGAATGAGCACATAAGAGGAAATTTACAGGTTTCTCAAGTAAAGGATATATTTTCTTTAAACGTCATTTGAAATGATATGAGCATGTACATAAAAGCACAAAACAACCTCTATAACACGTTATAAAGTTGCGTGTTTAATGAACAAAGATAATAGAAAGATCATTAAAGACCTTAAATGAGGCAGTAAGAAAAGACGGGATGACTTGTGGAGCTCGCTACTAAAGCATGGATGTAAATAAGATTGAGTGAAAAAGTAGATCACAAGCCCAATCCAAATAGAGGGGGGCACAGGACTTTGGTGATGATGATGACAACAACACGTTGGCAACATTATATTGAGTGTTCGTCTCAAATGATCCATGAGGAAAGTATATACCTTGAGAATACTGCATTAGTTATATTTATATAGGAAGGATGGCTAGATGGATCACCCTTTATTTTTTTTTCTACCTGGTAGATAACTAATCTCCAGTTTTCTATTGGCCAATGAGCCCCCCGAGCATCCCGTGAGAGAATCAAATGGCTGTATCAGGAAAT
The DNA here is from genome assembly GCA_028538565.1 of Umbellularia californica. NCBI lineage: Eukaryota > Viridiplantae > Streptophyta > Magnoliopsida > Laurales > Lauraceae > Umbellularia > Umbellularia californica. Next base: position 72,912,037 of record JAPQWN010000006.1, on the reverse strand, counting down.
ATTTATTAGCATACCAGGCAATACACAGTGAATATTCGGATATCACACCAATGATCCTTGTCTTAGGAAGGAAAGAGAGAAGAAAGCAACATTGTAAATATAATTTATGGACCTTCACCTCCCACACAACCCTTGGGACCATGACATCATGGCAAGCACTTCCCATCACACCACCCCAATCTCTCTCTCTCTCTCTCTCTCTCTCTCTCTCCATTTCTTCAAGGAAAGGCAAAGTCATGTAGTTTAGTTATCAGCCTTTGATTTTTGGCCTAAAGTAGTTATCTACTTCATTGTTTATATGGTAGTAATAATGGCAATGATGACGATGCTTTCGTGGACGTTAGAAACTTTTCACTTCTGGTACAATACGTGAAAGACATGATGTTCACTTCAGGTACTCAGAGAGAAATCTTGGTATGGCACACACTTATCAAAATCTAAACCGTTCAGTATAGATGCCCCTTTTATTTCTACGCTTATCATATTTCACTCCAATAGGAATTGGGTACTTTACTGTATTGATTACCCGTAATATTGTTACTTGTTTACATGTGATCAACCTGATGATGACCCACGTGCGCTAAGATCTGATAAGAACCATCACGTGGGGGGGGGGGGGGGGGGCACATTTGGACTGGGTGGTTGAGATTTTATTAGGCGGGCCCCGCTTAAGAGACAAGATTTATAGTATGTTGATGACGTCATCTCTATGACTATATAGATTCTATCGTTGGTGTGATTTCTAAGTGGGTCATTAGCACCATTTATCTTTTGGACCCAATCAGATCAGAGTTTTGTGTTGCTGGTGACATCATGAGATGGGAACTGAACCTAACTGAAAAAAAGAAGAAAAGAAATCCTTCAAAACATATTGTTCATGTTGTAAATCCACTAAGCCCTGGAGAGTCGCTGCACTTAAGGGACACTCTACATGAGCCTTGCACTCAATGGAAACCTCTTTCTTTTCTCTCCTCTTTCTTTTCTCTCTATTAATAACAGACCCATCTCATCATTCATTTCATTGCTTGGAGCTGATGAACTAGAGAGAGAGAGAGAGAGAGATGAAGCTGTTTGTGCAAGTGCTTATTTTGTTGGTGGGTGTTGTTTTTCTGGGGGGACCTGGAGCTCAGGCTTGGAGCAAAGAGGGCCATATCATGACATGTAGGATTGCTCAGGTAAATTTCTCTCTTCTTCTGCCCAATGTGAATATTGGGTGATTGGAGGACCAGAGCCCAAATCGCCTGGCCCAACCCATTATCACGGCCCAGAGCCCATTATTGTAATATACCAGCCTTTTAAAATTGACCGGACGGGTTGGTTTGAGACCGGTTGACCTTGAGCCACTTAACCCTCCATTTAGGGATGCAAATGGGTCAGATCCGGCACAGAACAATGGTGGTTCTAGACCTGGATCTGTCTATATATACCCGGATTTGACCCAGAACCCGTGTTGTATTCGGATTCTAAATATCTGGTTCCAGATCCGGGTTCGAAATAAGATACAGGCCATATTAGTATAATTTGGATAAGAGAGCTTAAAAATAAAATTTTAATAGACAAGTGGGGTGATTAAATGGTATATACTTAAAGTTAAGTGCACTCTAAAAAATGAATGCAACATAAGCTATATCCTCAAGTAGGGACATATATGGATCCGGATTCCGGGCATATTTGGATGTTGATAAAAAAAGTCAAACTTTAGTGTTCGGAAATTTGAATTGTGAACAGTTTTCTTCACCTTCTCTTGAAGGGGTCTGTTAGGATGAAAAAAGAAGTGAGAAGCATAAAATATTCTTTCTCTTGAAAGATGAATGTTGGTTGAAAAAAAAAAAAAAAAACTTCAAATCTGGCCTTAGGAGAAGCCACATCAACTTTTTGGGGTCCATTTGTGAATATGTCCTTTTAAAAACACATAATATGTGCCTTTTCAATAAAATGTGTCTCTTGGGCCATTTGTGTAGATGTGACCAAATTCAAAGGGATGCCTTCAAACACTATAAATTAAGATTATTTTCAAAGAAATTTATATAGTATTCAAAATGAGCAGAAATGCATACAAATCCTTTATTTTAAAGATGAAATGTGCATACTGATGTGGATTAAAGGAAGAAAGATTTGGTTTTCATAATTTTCTTGTTGATTTGAATTTTGTAATTATTTTGTTATAAATGAATGAAATGTTTGGTTTTCATAATTTTTTGGATGATTTGAATTGTCTAATTACTTTCTTGTAAATGAATTTATATGAAAGGGATATTAGTTTTAATATATTATTTAAGTCGCACGAGGCTTAACCAGTGCATCACAAGGGGGCTTTATGCTAGTCTTCTTTATAGAAGCATCTTTACCCCTTTTTAAATTTTATTTAAGAGGAGAAAAACAATTACCTTCTTCACCACTTTCTGCAAAAATCAGCAGAAATGAATTCCTATCATTGAAAAATGAGTTCTAACCATCTACTAATTAGATTTTCGTTTCACAATTTTTTTTTTCAAATAGTATTTCTTTCACAACATAAGTTTCTTTGCGCTACCAAAATGAAAAATAAAAGGAATCCAAATTCAGTGAAAAACATTACTAGAAGAAAGTGGTAAATCATGAATTCTCTAACTTTATATTTCTCCTCATTCTGTTCGTAGTGGAGATTCTCTACCTATCATTTTCCCCCCATCCATGCCGTGTGCCTTTCTTAGACGGCTCTGGTCAAAGGCTGGTTGATCATGCCTTAAAAATAATATGGACGATCCTAAACCAGGATTAGGTAGATCACTGGATTGCTATTTGAGGTTTGTGGGTCGCAGTTTGCTTCATATTATTGATCTTGGTTTGCCAATCCTAGATGAGATAACCCTGTCCTAACCCTAATTCTCTGTGTCTGCAAACAGAAATGAAGAAAAAAAGCATCTATCTCATACAGAAGGAGGATTTTCACTGCTGCCAGTGAATTATGAGCAAATCATTTTCCTTGAAATCAGAATTTCCAAACATTAAGAATGTGCCATTTTTGCAAGAACATGATTTCTTAAACCATGACATCAGATATTTCTACCATTAGTACAAAGAAGTTTTATTCAGATATAACACAATTGCAATGAAAATGCCATTAAAAACCAAGGAGATCATTTGGAAGAGATTACAGCCATTACTTTTGAATAGTATTCATATAGTACACCTATAATTATCATTAATTAGCTATCAAATATGAAATGATTCATTAATTACTTAGTTTGCTTTCATGTTTTCATCATTCTTAGGCTCTATTGCGCCCTGGTGCAGCAGAGGCTGTTCATAATTTGTTACCAGAGTATGTCAATGGGGACTTATCAGCTCTATGCACATGGCCTGATCAGATTCGACACTGGTACAAATACCGGTGGACGAGTTCTCTTCACTTCATCGACACACCGGACAATGCCTGCACCTTCGATTACTCAAGTAAGCAAATTTTCATAGATCAAAATATCCTTTGAATGAAGCATTAAGAGGTTTTTAAGGTTTATGTCCTCTTGGATGAATCCATTAAGAAGTTTCTAAGGTTTATGTTCCTGTACAACATATATTGTCTTGGCATGAGGACTGGAGTTAAAAACACGTAAAAACTTTTGCCAAAGTAAATTGAGTTCTTTGTAGTAGTGGTCAGCTACCCTGTTTGATGGGATATAACTATGCTAAAAATAATCATACAAATCTGTCATCATCATAAATTTTAATTAGAGGCAATTATACCCCATAATGGAAAAAACATGTCTGTGATTGATTAAATTATCAGTTCGTAATTTCCATAAATGGAAACAGGAGATTGCCATGACCCACATGGATTGGAGAATGGGTGTGTTGCGGGCGCCATCAAGAACTTCACATCTCAGCTGTTGCACTATCAAGAAGGAACCTCCGATCGTAAATGTCAGTCAACCTGAAAACTGCAAAAGCTGGATTGGCTCTAGCAAATTTTGGGAGCAGAGAAAATTCTATGGTTTTGAGATTTCCACAGCAGAAGAAAATCTTAAAAAGGAATTTTCTCCACCCAAAGAATGTAAATGAGCGAAAACAAGCAGTGTTTTGATTTTTTTTTTTATGTGAAAAATCTTACCTTTTTTGAGTTTACCTTGGCAGATAATCTGACTGAAGCCTTGTTGTTCTTGTCACACTTCATGGGTGACATCCATCAGGTGGAGTGAAGTGACCATTATGCAAGAAATTCCTCCTTATTTCTTGAAAATTTTTGAACCTATCAATTCTCCTGTCTTATAAGAGCTCACTTCTGTTTGGCAATGTAGCCTCTGCATGTTGGATTCACAAGCGATGAAGGCGGGAACACCATACAACTACGCTGGTTTAGGCACAAATCTAACCTTCACCATGTGAGTATCAGAATTCTAATGTATAGCTGTTGCCAAAACTGTCTGTCTAATATTCTAAATTTTCTAAGGTAAACACTCTCTCTCTCTCTCTCTCTCTCATAGGAGCACTTCCCTATATATATATATATATATATATTTATATGGGAGAAAAACTCAAAGAGCTTGGATTCAGTACAGACTGGTCTACCCATGCCAAGCATAACAGTATGTATCTCTAGCCTAGATTTCCAAAAGCACAAAATTATATATGGTTCCCATATCCATACTTACATCCACATCTTTATTTGTGCATCATAGGGGTCGACTAACAGATTTCCAAAAATGTAAACTCTAATTCTTTACTGTAACCTCTAATCTTCTTAATTCCTATGGGTAGGTGTGGGATAGAGAGATTATTCTCACTGCTCTAAAAGAAATGTATGGGAAGGACATAGATCTCTTCCAAGAAGACATACAGGGGAACTTCACTCATGTAAGTAGCCTCCTTGGATCAGAATGGTAAAGGGTTTTCTATTTGTTTGGACAGGAACTAAGCTGATATGAAGCATTGTTTTACTTGTACAGGGAATATGGTCAGATGACACGTCATCTTGGGGAGACTGTGATGATCTTCTCTCTTGCCCTAACAAGTGAGTATCCCTTCAGACATCTTAACAAAGCACAAGATAAGAAAACCATTTTTCTCTAGTGTAAAACATGACATGAAGGATTCATAACACTCGTATATCTAATTCTTAGCTATAAAGCCCTCTGGTTATGAGATGCAAACCTGCTCATGTGCTTGGTCCTGACATGGATGGGCCTTAACCCAGAAATCACATTGGTTAGCCGACCCTAGCCAGACTGCAGGACTTTTTTGGATTACAAATTGACATAACAGAGGAGAAAAAATAAAGATCAAGCAGTTGACAGTGCCCTCTGGTTGTGAGATGCAAACCTGCTCATGTGCTCGGCCCTGACATGGATGGGCCTTAACCCAGAAATCACATTGGTTAGCCGACACTAGCCAGACTGCAAGACTTTTTTGGATTACATATTGACAGAACAGAGGAGAAAAATAAAGATCAAACAGTTGACAGTGCCCATGCAATGGGTAAAGTTACCAACTTGTCTGCTAATTTCATCAAATTGAATTCTGAGTAGACCATCACAGTAGGGGCGGGCCCAAGAGATGAATGGTTGTGACATCATACATGTGTGCCAGGTTTAGTGGGACAGAGTGCTAGATAAAGAATTATACAAGCTAGGTGTCCACCAATTCACTACATGCAAATTTTCTTGTTTATTTCACTAACTAAATCAGATTCTTACCATTGTTTTTCTTGCTACTGTACTCCACAAGATATGCTGCTGAGAGTATAAATCTAGCCTGCAAATGGGGTTACAAAGGCATCACACCTGGTGAGACTCTGGCAGGTAAAATGCAACCTCTGAAATAGAGCGCATGTAGATAAAATAGAAATCAAGTATTATGTAATGTTAAATACCTACTCCGAACTTGGCTAGTCAGCACATGCTAGTTCTACAGACTGATTTTGATGGCTGATTTATTGTTGACTCCTAAACTGAGTCAAGCATGGAAGCAGAAAGCTAAGGTGGATTTTTGAGTTCTTTGAACGAGTACTTCAAATAGCTCAGACTAATGGGTTTTGTAATTGCAGATGATTATTTCAGCTCGCGCTTTCCAATTGTCGCAAAACGAATTGCGCAGGGCGGTGTAAGGTTAGCAATGACACTGAATACAGTATTTGGAGAACATGATCAAGAAATCCCATCACCTACCTAAAAACACCAACTGTAACTGATTGGCTGATTCTTTTGTTGTGTACTATTCTGAATAAAAAAGGTTATAACTTTATTTTTTATTTATGATAAAGGTTGTTACTATTTTAAGCATGAAAGAGTATGGATCCAGGAACTGTTTTGATGACTCAAATAATATGGTCTAGGCACAAAAGAAATGAAATGAGTACAGAAACAATTTAGATGATTCAAATACTATTTCCATTTCCATATGAATGTGTCATATTCTGCGGTCTGGTAATACAAAAACCAAGTGGTGCTTGAATGCCAGTTCCTTGTCAGTTGTCACACGCTTCCTGTCTCCTTCATGTCTTCTCATTGTCCCTCTTATTTTTCGTGGTTTCTGCTTCTCTACTAAAAAGAAAAGTGAGGAGGAGGAAATTTGCTCTTTTTGAACATTACTTTTTGCATGGAAATGTGCCTTAATTTCAGATAATGTAAAAGGAACATATAAAAGGAAATTACGGCATCCAAATGCGGTCTCGTTCCATACATTATGAACACAAAAACCCCAACACTGTTGAGGAAAGACACAAAACAGAACTGGATATGATCAACCCCTGGATTAGATAAAAATACTATATAAATAACTTGACAAATCGCATTGCACAATGGAACCAATATGAGTCGATTGCAAATGCAATAATAGCCTAAAATGATACTGATCAAGAATGTGGCTTCTGAGAGTAGACAATAACCTCTCATAGCTAAGCAGGTCAGACTGCTGTTTTGTCATCTTTTTCCCCCACAGTTTTTTTTTTTTTTTGGTAGAATTTTTCCCACAAATGTCATGATAACTCTAGTCAAAATAAGTGTTGTGCACATTTTAACTCAAGGATCTGTAAGAAGGGGGACACATGGCAAGTTGGTCACCCACCCAGTAGCACCCACCATGGACAAAAAAAGGGTTGGTGCATATTGGCAAAAAATAGGTACATTGGACACTACTAGCCATCCAATCAAATGTGTTGCATACATTCACTACATAAAAAAAGTTGAATGGCTTCTAAACACTTTAATTGGACAGCTAAAAGCATCCGATATGGATGATTGTTGTACAAGCCTATTGTACAAACCCATTTTTGAAAGATTCTTCAGTTCAGAGTATTTTCTGTGGATCTTGTGACTTTTTTATGACTGGTTTGTCCGCATATCTTAATTGTAAGTTATAAGTGATTTTTCATATACTGAGCACTGACAAGCCCCAATGTGGATGAAGGCTATTGTTAATGTGATTTTTTGGCTATGGACCACAAATGAAGGACCTACCAAATAAATGTCATCTGCTTGCAATCTTGCATAAACTTTTCTTTGGGTCCAGAAGAAGTTCACCATAACCAAAGTTGCAACATAGAAATGAGACCGATATACATTATACAAATATACTAGATGGCTAAGAGACAGTAATATGATATTCAATTCAAGGCATAAGAAAAACATTGAAAGAGAAAATATTTCACTTTTTTTTTTAAGTAATTAAAAAGAGACTACTTCATACATACAAAATTGTTAAGCAACATCATAGCTTTAAGCTTATTTTAAATTACAAGAGGAAAAGGTTGCATTAACATAAATAAATAAAAGGTATTTGCCACAAAGGCATGCTACTGTAACTCGGCAGTAACTTTCCATGTCAAGGAATAGATGGTAGACCATTAGGCCCATTGAACCCATGAAATACAAGAGGGTGCGAATTAATCATTTACAAAAAATGGGAATCACCTAAATTTTTAACCATCAGATCCAAGGTGTAAAAATTTATAGTCAAATTAAAATCCAGTTAATGTCTAATGACCATCGCCTTAGATCAGACAACTAAAAATGCAAGATGAAATGGTTTTGGGTAGATGGGTAATTCACAGTCACCCATTGCATTTTAGGGGTCCAGTGAGCCCCTAGATTGTGACATATTCACAGATGTCACAATCTAGGGGGGCTCACTGGAGCCCTAAAATATAATGGGTGACTGTGAATTACCCATCTACCCAAAACCATTTCATCTTGCATTTTTAGTCAAATGGATTTTAAGATGAAATGGTTTTGGGTAGATGGGTAATTCACAGTCAACCATTGTATTTTAGGGGTCCAGTGAACCCCCTAATTGTGACATATTCAGAGACATGGACAGTTACACTTAGCATCATATCTTTTTTCAGAAATGGTGCTTAGCATGGTAGCATGCCAAGTTACACAAGAGTTAATGCTTGTTACCCAAATTGCTAGTGTCTCCTGCCAATAAAATCCCAACGACTATGCCTTAGTGGCCATCTTCTTCCTCGATTGGATGACCTTCTATGATTAAATTGTTGGGGCTCAGAAAATCCACCTTGAACAGTAGATGATGGCAGAAACTGTCCAATGTTGGAATGTCCTTGCTCATCCATACCACCATCAGGGTATGCATGATGACCCTGATGCTGGGAGCCCATCCCAAATCGCATATGATGGAGATGGTCAAGACTCATGGCCCTGGGTGTGGGTGTGGGTCCTACAAGATCCCCAAAAGGAGGCATCTGAGTAGGATTGAACTGTGACTGAATTGGCATCTCATTTGGAAAAGCAGAAAGATGTTGATGATGATCTAGCTCTTGCTGATGCATTCCATTGATTGCAAACACATTTGGTGGGCACACATGCTGCTGTTGATAAGGATACATGTGCTGTTGCTGATGGGCCATTCTATTCATCATGAATCCACTGGGTGGGTATATATGTTGTTGCTGATATGTCATTTCATTCGATATAAATCCAGTGGGTGGGCACATATGCTGCTGCTGAATAGGCATCCCATTTGATGAAACAACATTTACTTGTGGCATCAACTGGTGAGGTAGACCTTCAGGATAACCCACTCGTTGTACCATAAGTGAAACTGGAGCACCATCAATTCCAGTCTGCCCAACACCATGAGAACAAGCATAACAACCAAAGCCAGATGGCACCACATGAGGTAACTGTTGGCCCAGGTCTGGAAATAATTGCTGGCCAACACCTACAGGTCCCTCTACACAACCCTGTGAAGGTAAAGCTGAAGCTTGGGCCCTCCTATGAAACCCTTCCTTAACTTGAACCTTGTTCCAGCCAGCAGATTGCTGATTTCCTTGCATCCAATTGTCCTTCCCCCTCTTTTCCATCTGCTTAATTTTCTTGAATTCAGCTTCTTTCCCATCATTAGGGGATTGATCCTCACTGGATGCATAATTATTTTTCTTGTAAATCTTCCTCTCATTGAGGATGCAATTGGCGAACTCTGCAACAAAGGAAACAGCAGTGCCTTGACGGATACCAGCAGGAGCGTCCTTCTTAGAGTTGTACCTGATTATGTAATAAGGGTTTCTATCTGGCCCAAGGATCTCACTGATTGGTCCTAATGGTGATCTGGTTTCTGTGACCCAGAGAATAGAACCTTCTGCAAGCCAGTCGTGCTTCTCTTTACCCTTTACTATGATTTTGGTACCTGACATCTAATGAAATTGACAAATGAATCATTGTAAGTTCATAATTTCAACAAAGCAATCATTAAAAAAAAAAAAAAAAGGAAAGAAAGAAAGAAAAGAGAAGTTGTACAGAGCATTATGAAAGAAAGAAAAGATTAGTTGTACAGACCATTATTATTATTATTATCCAATCTATATAAAAAAAAGTTAGCCTAGTGCTCTGTTATTATTATTTATCTTGTTGGGTAAAGGTCATTGGCAAGGTTTAATAGCTTGAGTGCTTAGAGAACTTGTTGAGAGATTCCTACATGATCAATCCTTCGTTGAAGCTGTAAAAAATAAAGAAATCAGAAGAAAGGCATGCATGTCAAGGACCCTTTTGCAACAGTATTTTGGGGTATTAGGAAAAAAAGAGAGTACATTACAGTTAGCATCATGTTCCATTATTATTACATATTTGGTTAGGTAATGGACTAATGGTCATTGCCAAGGTTTAATAGTGCTTGAGAACTATTGGAGACATTCCTTCAATATAAATCCTAGGTTGAAGTTGAGTAACTTAATTTTACCGAACTAAACAAAATATAAGACAAACAAATGGAGGATCGTTTTTGTGAAAAAAAAAATTGAGACATAAGAAAAGAAATTAGAGCATTTTTTAGGAATAGGAACCAATGATCAATATAGCAGTTATGGTAGCCATAGTAGTTGGCGGCTAAAACATGACGCAGTGGGCAATACACGACGATTGTGGCAGTATGTAGAGGCATGGCTGTGAATTGAAAATGTGATAAAAAAAATCTGAAAAAACTATAAAAAAAACCCAGAATATTGGAAAATGTTAGATTTTTTCTTTTTTTTCAACTGTAAAAACGATAGGGGGACATAGTGGACCCCTCATCGCATAGATGTCTAGTACTACTGTATGATTATAAAATGCCAGTATTTATTTAATTTTTTCCATGTTGGTTAGCAATACCAAGTTAGAAACAACTAAAATGCTAATGATCAAATAGGTCATCAAGATATCATCACTATTATGCATTTCTAAATTCATAATTCAAATAAGCAATTTTACACAAATTTATATACCATGATATATGAAGTAATGTTTAAAGTTCAAACACATATGATAAAATAACTTTCATAAAACTAATAATGTACTTTTGTTCACATTTGAGAAAAGAATACCTCTACTAATACCAAAAGGAGTGTCTCCCAAGATATATAGCGTCGTTGTTTCCAAAAATTAGAAAATAAATGGTAAAAAAGTAAAAAATCCCAAACCATTTCGGATCGATCCATCATCATCATCAGGGTGTTGTCCCAAATTTGTTGGGGTCGGGTGCATAAATTCTGTTTCTCCATTCCGATCTATCCTGAGCCAAATCCTCAGATGGGTTGCACCTTTTCAAATCTATTGTTACTACTTCCATCCATGTCCTCTTCAGCCTACCGCTTTCCTTTGGTGGGCCATCAACCTTCATAGAAAACCTTTTCTTCACCGGCGTCGTTGCTTGCTTGCGTTGGGATTGATCTACGGAAACCTAAATCTAAAACTTAGAATCCATTCAAATGGATTTGATTGCCCGCGTTGAAAAAAAAAAAAAAAAAGAAATCACCAAAAACCCGAAAATAAATGACAAAAAAAAAAAAAAAAAACTGTTTGGGATTGGTTTATTGGAAACATAGATCTACAACTTCAAATTCATTTGGATGTGCTTCGGTTGCCCACTTTGGAAAAAATTGAAAATCTCTAAAAAACTGATAATAATAACAAAGAAATTTAAAAAAAAATAAATCAATTTGGGATTGTTTTAAGGAAAACATAGATCTAATACTGAGAATGCATTTTCAAGAGCTAGTTCCTCATTTTGACGGTTTTTTTTTTTTTGGAAATACTAAAAATACAAAAAAAAAATCAAACAATTTGGGATTCATCTATTAGAAACATAGATCTAACACTTAAAATGCATTTTCAAGTGATTTGGTTCACCCACCTTGAGTAAAAACAATTTTTTTTATAAAACAAATCCATAAAACACTGAAAATTAAAAAATTAAAAATTAAAAAAATCCAAATATTTGGGCTTGCTCTATGGGAATCATAGATCTACATCTTAGAATGTCTTCTCAAATCTCAAGTGTTTCATGAAAGAAAAAAAAGGGAAATTAAGCAAAAAAGATGGAGAAAATCGAAAATATATATTACCTAGAGAAGAGTCCTTGAGAGGAATGCTATGTATCGGCTTCGATCTAGCAAGATCTTGTGCGTTCTGGTGTTAATCAGAGTATTTAGAATAAAACCATAAGGTTTCTTTGAATGGGATGCCGATCCCCTTTGGGATGATCTCAATATATACAAGTAAATTTGCCCATTTGAGGCAACAATCAACATACTACAATCGGTGAAGGAGATCTTCCTAAGGCTAAGATTAGAAATATTGTACAGTGCCTATCTGTATCCTGTGTGGAGGAGATATCCCACTTAATGGGCCTTTATGGATTATGGGCTTGAACCATGACCTGCGTTAGTCGAACCTGGGTCATTGGCTTAGGTTTACACTTTTAAGCATAGAAAGGTGAAAGAGAGAGGTAGTAATGTAGCTTGGAGAAAAGAAGAGAAAAAAAAATCGCTAGTATATGTTGCAAATAAGAAACATAAAGAAAACAATCGATCTCTTTGTACAGATAAGATAAGCAGAGGCTGCTGCACTCTAATGCCATTTAGTGATGCGGCCTTACAGCTGATATAGGTAGCAGATGCTATTTTAATCCATGGCAGGAACATAAAAAATAATATTAGATAAATATGAGATTAGCATCGAATACTCTAAGAACAAGAGGGGGTGAATAACTTAGGGCACTGATGTAACTGATTCTGTTAAGAACTAAGGAGCTACCATGCGACAGGGACTCTAATCATAAGAAGAGAGAAATGATCTCTTGCACCTGCTAGTGGATGTTGTTAATGGTGTCTCCAGAGGAACAAGGCTGATACAGGCATGTTTGAGGGACCAGATCGTACCCATCTTAATATATTAACTCGGCAAAATAATTCCAAAAGAAAATTGTGAAAACAATGCAGAAATCCTAACTTTCTTGAATTTTTTTTTGTCATTCATTAGGACTTTATATACAGATAAAAGGAAAGTAAATAGGATTTTATTTCTTGCTTTGTTTGGTGTATTTAGGATTCTTAGTTGAAGATTATCCTGTAAAATATTAATGGTTGTGATTAAATTACATTAAATCCGGGGATATAAATAGAATTAAGTTATTTCTTTGCTTCAATCTCACATGAACCAAACGTGTAAGGCAGTCAGCAAGGAGAACTTTTGGCAGTTTGAGATTTTACACAAAATTCATTGGGGGTCTCTAGTTATGAGTGCTCTATTGTTTTGTTTGTGGGAACCTGGTGTAAAACCTCTTCCCCATTTGAAACCAATCCTACAGGTGAGCATCAGACCTGATTTTCTCTGTCGTATTGCTCTCTCAGCTTCTATATTTCTATCCTTCTAGCTACTTCATATGCTTCTCCATTTTTTGACTGAAACAATTTGAGGGGACTGAAATTTCAACTTCAATATTGTGACACTGCTGCCTTATTTAAGCCGCCACAGTTGGACCCAATCCTTCTGGGTCACTGTTTCAGACTGGAGACCAACCCTTTGAATGAATCAACTTGGGCGGCTGGGCCCTATAAACTGACCCATGCAGACATTCACAGTCTGTTGGCTGCATTGCATTTGAGTGCTAACCAGCCCTTTATCAGGCCCTGGTCATGTTACTTGAAAGTTTAGGACAATCTGCCAAATTAAAATTACAAAAAATAAAAAGAAAAAGGGTGGGCTGATTCTATTTTCCTAACACAACTGAGAGGAAAGATTGACCAACAAGTCAACATCCAAAGCCAAAGCCTCAGGATAGCGCAATTTGACTGTAGGTTTAGCACCATTGGTCTTCCAAGTTCCAACACCAAACCATAGAAGAATCACTCAAACCATCATTTCATCTCATTCATTATCCCTACAAATAAAGGAGCATGTGAATATATAGACTCTAGCGGACATTCCGTGACTTGCATTCCAAGGTTGTCACAAACTGGGATAGATTCTCTTCTAAATTTTAGGAACTGATACCTAATTACAAAATGATTCATTTCCTGTTGACTACTCAACTTTCCAAACAAAACAAGACTTCAAATCTAATGAATTAATAACAAGGTAAATAAAAATAAATCTGAAAACTCTAATATGATTCTTTCCTCTTACATGTTAAGTGGGTCCCATATGTCTCACACACAAGCTGGAAGGGTTCCACATTACTTACTTGACATCTAGCGTGTGCTGAATTGCAAACTTAAAGGAATGGGCCTCATATGACAATTGGGGTGTGCAGGATCAGGAGCCTCCTTTTATCCATGAGTGGGTTTTTGGCCAAGGACTAGGCTCTGCAGGCCTAAGCTAGATTTAGGCCATCATCTAAAGGCCTATATTCTACAGAAGTCCCTCCTGGGCAGTATCAGTTCTCGACTTGGGGAGAACTCACTTTCGACTTACATTGTTGTCCTCTAAGGTCAAAGTTCCACCATACAAACTTCTGATCTTTGGGTCGTTCTTCATTCTCTTCAAATTGCTTGGAAATTGATGTTTTCCTCCAACTAGAAGTAGATTGGACATGTTGCTTCTTTTGATGATTGGATATTGCTGGGGTGCATCATTGGACCCCTGGAACTTCGTAACTATTAAATTTGTAACGTAAGATCAAAATCCTCAACTATCACATTGATCCCAAAAAGATAGTCACAATGGGAGCATCAAGGGTTAAATCTTCTTTTGGAACCATTAGATAAATCGCTGATTTATCCTCCAATGATATTAATGACTTGATGCATTCCAATTCAGAACTTTATTCTTTAAAAGTATAGTTGTGTTGATACCAACTAATGCAGCCAAGGAGCGAGAACAGGAGATTAGCGGGTCAACCTCCGAAGCCGATGTTGGGAAGTCCCACATCGCCTAAGTCCCTGAGTCGGACATGTCTTCATATACCTGTTTGGGCCTTCCACCTATAAGCTTAAGCTTTTGGGTTGGTAAATGGTTTATTACATGGTATCGGAGAGGGTTCCGATCCCATCATTCTTGTGTAGCACACGTGGCTCTTGTCGTTCTTGTGTAGCCCACGTGGCAAGCCCGTCCATGAAATCTGTTGGGCCTACACGTGAGGGGGAGTGTCGGGAAGTCCCACATCGCCTAAGTCCCTGAGTTGAACATGTCTTCATATACCTGTTTGGGCCTTCCACCTATCAGCTTAAGCTTTCGGGTTGGCACATGGTTTATTTCAGCCGAACCCTTAAGATATATCACAATTATGGCCATGGATTTAGCAGCACCAATCTTCCAACACCAAAACAAAGAAGAATCACTCAAATCATCATTTCAGTGTCATTGGTTTTTCTTGCAAATAGAGGAATATATGAATAGACTCCAGGGAACATTCCCTAGCTTGCATTCTATTTTCCTAAACTTTAAGAATTGACACCTAATTACATGAAGATTTATTCACTCTCTACTAGCAAACTTTCTAAACAAAACAAGACTCCCAACTCTCACGACAAGATAAAATCTACTATAATTGTTTTGTTTCTAAACAAAACAAGACTCCCAACTCTCAAGACAAAATAAACCTAACTGTAACTGTTTCTTCTTAGATGTATATGTAGGTCCTACATGTCTAGCACCCAAGTTGGATGGGTCCTAGATCACCTAAGTGACATATTTGAATGTGGTGAATTGAACACTTAAGTGAATGGGTCCCATATGATAGAGGTGTGGATGGCCATGGGCCTCCTCTTGTCCATGAATGAGCTTTTGACCCATGGACTACACCCTGCAGGCCTCAGCTAGATTTGGCCCACCATTCAAGGCCCATTTTGTCGTAGCATCTCTTGGGCTCCATCATTTTCCTTAATGAGTCAGTTGTAGTTCGGTGAACTAGATTAGGAGTGTGAAATTGATCAAGAGGGACTCATGGGAGTTTTGTTTACATTAATTTTGGTATCAGAGATTTGTTCATATCAAATTGGTATTAAAGCACGCTAAATACCCTTGGACATGATTTTGTGCTTTTTTTTTTCCTGTTTGTGGGTGGGTGGGTGGTGGGGCGGAGGGGGCGGGTTTGGAAAGATCCCTACTGCAGTGATAGCACAAGAGGATACCTATGGCAGCAAGAATATCCAATGTGATAATCATAATCTAGACAATCAAATGTTCTGATGAGACCCGATGGATCAACTCAATGGGGGGGCATCAAGGGAATTTCAGTTATTAGGGAAATTTTTATTATTGTTTGCATGATCCCAGGTACAATTGGCAACAACATCTAGATCATGCCTATAAGGACCGTAAATTAGAACAAATGTTGAAAAGATAAGAATGGAGATAAAGAGATTGTTGAACAAAGACCTGGCAGTGGAAGATCTCATGTGTGAGAATCCAATGAAAGGTTTTGATATAGAAGAACATGCAAATGAAGAGGTCGCAGTAGATATTTGCCAAGAAGATCCTACAAAACAAGGCTCCATGTCCATAACTGTTAACATGATCAATCAATCAAGGTCACACTAACAGACAAAATGTTATAAGAAATTTATGGGTTCAATGCGAAAATTGTTATGGATTAAATTATAAGAATTTTGTTTAGGTAAAAAATGAATATTTGTGAACAATGTGGATATCGTTTGAAAATGAGTAGTTCAGATAGAATCGAACTTTCGGTTGAATCAGGCACTTGAGATCCTATGGACGAAGACATGGTCTCTATTGACCCCATTGAATTTCACTCGGAAGAGGAACCTTATAGAGATCGTATCAATTCGAATCAAAGAAAGACAGGTTTAACTGAGGCTGTTCAAACAGGCATATCCAAATGAGTTTTGTGAAGTTGAGTTCACCATCAGACAATGGGATGAAACTTTGCAAGAAATCCAGTTCTTAGATTGAGGCAGTAAATCCGGCAATTAAACAAAAACTTTGCAAGCGAAGCCATTGCTAGGATGTCTTGTTCGCCTCTTCTTTTAAAGTGATTTGGTAGCATGTGGGTTGCTCTATTGGTGGCACGGTGGACTCCTTAGCTAAACAAGGGGTGTTTTAAGTAGTCTTCTTCGTTTGCTCAATTACGGTCTTTTTAGTTTATGTAGCTTTAGATATGATTCTTTTATGCCCATACTTCTTTTCTATGCCTTTTATTGTACTTCATTTTTACCTTTTCTTTTATTAATATAATTTATGCGGTGCCCATAAAAAATAAGTAAGTAAATAAATAAACCAATGTTTACATGGCACATACAACAGGATTCAACAGTCAACAACAACTACAGTGCCATCCGGCTATTGAACAAAAAATCCCACCACTATCTAGATTCTAGAGTGGAAGACCTAGAATTAAGACATTTGCACATTAGGTCATGGTCCTCATAGTGCTTGATTTGGCATATTGTACTTACAAACTCAAAGACAAGTTTATCCAATTCAGGGGGAACAAATCAGGGACAGGGTTGATATGGGAACCTCAATTCATTAACTAATGAAAAGAACTCCACGTGGGAGTTTAATTTCAACAAATACCTATTTGGGCAGTAGTTTAATTATCATTAATTAAGACTTTATTTCTTGCTTGATTTGGTTTTTTTAGGTCCCTAGTTGGAAGTGAACCAAAAAAACAGGATTCCTAGTTGGACATTGGCTTGTTTACGATTAATCTCTTTGATTAAACTCTACTGAATATAGGGATAAGATTAGAATTATGCTATTAATTTGATTTGATTTCACATTAAATATAGCCATGTAGACCACTCAGACAGCAGTATTTGGGAGTGTGAATTTTTATACAAAAATTGTTGGGGGTCTCTATGTGGCAATTGATTTTTGTTCATTTCTTTGTGTAAACTTCGTGTGAGACCATCTTTCCTCTTCTGATCCACTTCAAGGGTGCGTGAGGCCCGATTTCCTCTGTCATCTTACTCCTCTCATTTTCTACTCTATCTTTCATTCTAGCTACTGTCGATCTTCTCAATTTTCTTACTAGAATGATATGCTAAAGGGACTGACAGAAGTTGCTCCAGTTTTGCGATCTTTTTGCCTCATTAGTTGCATTGCATACTCTCTGAGTTGTGTTTCCATGTTGGAGACCAACCTTTTCAATGAATCAACTTGGGCCTTCGAAACTGACCCATGCAGACATTCACAGTCTGGCGGTTGCATTCGAAGGTGAGCAGTCCTTTTATCTGGCGCTGGTTGTGCTACTTAGAGTTCAGAACAATCAGCCTCACTGAATATAAACTAGAACATAAAAAAAAAAAAACAACAGAGGTTATTTCGGTTTTCCCTCATCTGAAAGAATCAATTGCCGTTACCTGAAGTAGATTAGTTTTGTCAAACTGATTGATCAGTTGGATTGGTACCCAAGCTTTTTTCACATAAAAAGGGTAACAGGAAAAGGTCTTCTATAGAAATTGAGGTCACAAAAGATCAAATGAACCACTGTTTGCCAGGTCAGTTGGTACACAGGAACCTAATGAAATTGAATCACTGGCAATCAGGGGAGCACTCCTCAGTTTAATGGATCTTTCCCAGGGAAGCTCATTTTGGAAATAGATTTACCTAATGCCAATGGCCCTTGGAGAACAGCCTTCTTGTTCAACAAAATCAGATTCTTGTAACTAGTGAGTAGTGATATCAGTGCCCTACATTTGAGTTGAAAAGGAAGCAGTGCTTTGGTGGTGTGACAAATTGGGAACAATCATTTTGGAACAATTAAAATAACGTAGCAACACTCAGTCTCTCTAGAAAATCATTATGTAAGTTGATAATGAGCAATTACATAACAGTTGGGGAACTGTGACAAATTTCTATCTCACTATATGGTCACTTACTCTTAATGTATTTCTTTTACCAATAAAAATTGCTTACTCATACTGGATAGAAACAACTAATTTCTTCTGATGGTGAAATTAAACCTAAAGAAAGAATCTATGCATGGATTTTTAAGCTTTATCATGAACTCACAGATAAAATCACTCCGACATGCACTGTCTGGTGATGGGGTTTCAAAACAACATCCACTAGAGGAACTGGAGGTGGAATCTGCAAAACAAATTCTACGATCACCACCAACAGAAAAAAGATCCGTAATAACTGCCAAGTATGTCAGAATAGGCAACACATACAAACATTTGTATTTAACCAAACTCAATAACATAAACAATCTATAGTTATTGCTTAAAAATTCAACTGCTAACTTAAATAAAAAAATAAAAAACTCATTAGCTATACCAAACATGATAAGAAACCAATCAAGGGGTGATACGATGAATGTATACAAAAGCAATAAAACTATTTCTAACAAGCGGAACAGTTGACTCGAGATTTATGCAACTCAGTATGCAAATCCAGTTCACTTGACAAGTTAATAATCAGATTACAAAATAATGCCACGTAGGACATCAAAAACCTCCATCTTCTAGTTTTCTCCCAAAATATATTTAACAAGAAATCTATAATACTTTTTTGTCAAAAGCAATGCACCAACACATGAGAGAGTTGCTTGTCATAATGCAGGTTTCTCCCAAGAAATTGGAAAATCTGAAACAAGGAATAAAAATCTGAGTTTTCAATAGTATCACGCCCCAAAACACACTTTTTAACGAAAAAAAAATCAAGAAATGCTCTTTTCAACCGAAAATTAATTGTAGTGGATCATGTCTCACAGTGGAAGGTGCTCAGGCGTCAGTGCTCACTATTGCAACCTTGAGATTGTGGGTTCAAGCTATGTAAGCAAACAAAATTTAAAAAAACACACACACACACAATGCTTGATGTCCCAAAGCCATGCATTTGCACAAGAGTGTGTTGCTTGTTGTATTGCAGGTTTCTCCCAAAAATCAGAAAATCTGAAATGAGAAATAAGAATCTGAGTTTTAAACAGCAAGACACCCCAAAACACCCTTTTTAACAGAAAAAAATAAATGAATTATGCAGTGCTTCATGCTGCAAAGACGTCAGTATTCAGATTTGAAACAATAGAAAGTGTCTTCACTACATGGATTGCAATTTATAACATGCATAAATTAACTATGGACTAAATTTCAAGAATCACCACCATTATCATGTTAGCCTTATCTCATCAATATCAGGTCCACTAAATCAGTTCCTTAAATAAAGTAAAAACAAACTAGTTGTGGCCATAAATTACACGTAAATACGTTGTAAGTAAATGATCTTTATTTCTCCGTCTAAAATCGTGACTGAGAAGAAAGGAAAGAAGATACAAAAGAAAACCAACATGTTCATAATAGCCTTATCCGATCTCCCACTAACTCCACATAGTTATCTAAACTGTTAACAAGGTCCTCAGTGATAAGTTCATTTTCATTTCCAACAATTCATAATTCAGTTCACAAATTGTACTCGTAAATTCTCTAATCTGAGCCCTATAAATCCATCAGTAAGGCCCACCACAGAAATCCAAGCCACTCAAAAGCAAAGCATCCTTGTGTACCAAGTACCAACACTAGTCTATATCTGGCTCCAATTGGAGTTGGTCACACCATAAGATTGATCACCTATAAAATAGGGAATTTTACTCCAATTTTCATTTTAATAACATGACTTACATCTGATCAATTTGATGGTGGGCCCAACTCTGATTGGACTGAAATTTGGCTGAGAGATAATATAAGGGAAAAGTATGTTCAATGGTTTGGATTTTAGTTGTGAGCTCTGTTTAGTACTTAGTAGTACGGCTAGATCTAAAGAAGTACAACCTATTCGAGGACCTGGCCAAGGATAGGCTAGAGTGGTGAAACAAAAGTCATGCAGCTGACCCTGCATAGTTGAAGCAACACTTTGATGATGATGATGTGGGCTACAGTAATGGGTTTATACCATGAACCCAGATGAATTTCATTTAACTCGTAGAAGCTGACTTCCAAATGAGAAGAATCAAAAAAACAAATCAAGTGAATCTACCCCATTGAGTTTTCAGATCAAATTAAGTTTCAAATCACGAATTACAAACTTGAATGAGAATTTGTCAAACTCCAAACTAGATAATCATGAACACCAGTCTAAAATGTCTAGCGTAACTATAGTTCACAAAATCATTAAATCAACTATAGTTCACAAAATCATTAACCTCAAAACCTTCCAACATGAAGTTTCTCTAACTTCATTCATATACACAAGATAAGATAATTTGCAAGTTACCTCCTGCTTGTTCCTTGCATTGACGCGTATTTCAATGACCCTTCCTTCCTCATCACCTCTAAGGACCATCTCTTGTCCATCTGATTCTCTTATCTCACCTTCTTCAAGTTCATCATCTTCTTCCATCTTCTTATTATAATCTTTTTGTTTCTTTCCTTCCCTAGTCGAGCAAGAAGAACCCCTGCTACCGTCCCTTTCAATTACTATCATCCCACTCTCCACATCACTTTTCTTTTTACTGTTACTCTCAAAATTGACCACTTTATCAGGCACATCAACTCCACCTGATCCATCACAGTTCTTAGGCTTCCCCTTTTCTTTACAACTATCTCTTCCTTGACCATCAACTACGCTCATCTTCTTTATTCCCACCTCTGTAGATGGACCGAGAACACGCAATTCTACCGTCGCCTTAGTAGAATCAGACCGGTCTTGCTCGCCAATTTCTCTATCAGTTTCGGTCATTCTCTTATCAACTTCATGGGAACAAATCGCACTTTCTATGCCATTCCCTTGATGGGTTTCTTCTGAAATCCCATCTCCCGCCATTTTCAAATCAGACCCATCTGGGCCTGCGCTTCCAGTGCCGATTTCTCGACGGACTTCTGCAAAGGACCCACATTTATCCTCAATTGGAGCAGACCCATCTGCCTTTTCCACTTCAATTCCATCCGCATGTATCGGGATTGAGCCAAACCCATCAGTATCAGTCGGAATCGAATCCAGATCGAAGATCCAATCCTCGAGGGAGTCGAAATGGAGAACTGGGTCATCTCGACACCGATAAAATTCGTCGAATCCGGGGATGAAAAGGTCAGATTGGTCTGTGGGAGAGTGGTCGCCATCAGTGTTGAAGTTGAAAAACATCTCTTTCAAAGTGGGGTTTCAGAGAATTCAAAGCTTGGGGTCTTCTGAAATTCATGGCTCCTGAAAGGAAGAAGATGAATCTTATATACAAGAGATTTCGTTGAAGTTTTCGGCTTCTTCCCGATTTTGGAGGGTTTAAGGAGGGAAAAGGCTTTAAATGCCTGCTAGGGTTTTAGCTGGAGGAGAGAGAGGGCTTAAGCCAAGTGGACGCGGTGCTGGTAGATAAAGAGTCAAATTGCCTTTCTTGGTGTAGAAATCCAAATGCAATATCTAATTTTCTTTGGAGTTATTTTTGTATATACCACCCCGCACACTCCTTTGTTAGAATTCTAAGAATTTATGTTTGAGAGAATTTTAAATTCTCCAAAAGTTATTCCTTTTAAGTGAATTCCAAATTCCTCTTTTTTATGGATGATTTGAAATTCCAACAAATGGTATAGAGAGTGGAATTCGATCATTTGAGTAGCTGGAATTTGAAATTCTAACGAAAGAAACACAGCATTTCAAATGTTATGGGACAAGTTGTCACATCATGTCCAAAAAACCTCAACCTCCTAAATTCTAATCAAAAATTCCGATAAAGAAATAGGACCGCTGGTATGATTTGTAAATTGGCCCTCGTGGTTTTAGTATTTGTAAATAGGCCCCTATCTTTTCAATTCAATACCTTTTATGTCCCCAAAATTAGTATTCCTAATGAAAATGGATAACCATCATGAGATTTGTGTTGAACTTTTTATAAAAACGACAGCTTTGCTGTTATACTTATTTAAAAAAATGAGTATATTATTAGTTACAAAAATACTATTATTTTATCCCAACTCCCAATAGTCTCTCTCAATAACTTGTTAATGCACATAAAGCTTGATCATGTATTTTAAAACTT
The DNA here is from genome assembly GCA_028538565.1 of Umbellularia californica. Classification (NCBI taxonomy): domain Eukaryota; kingdom Viridiplantae; phylum Streptophyta; class Magnoliopsida; order Laurales; family Lauraceae; genus Umbellularia; species Umbellularia californica. The sequence continues at coordinate 72,889,417 of JAPQWN010000006.1, read as the reverse complement.
TCATCAATCTAATGGTGGGTCGTGCATGGATTTGATCAATTATAACCAACTATAAGCATATGCCTTGATTGCAATTATAACCAATTTTGATTTAATGAAATAAACTATGGTTATTCTCTCGCATTAAATGTAATTATTAATGTTATAAGCTTTAGAGAAAAATAAGTGCAAGATTTTGAATTTAAGCATAAAGTGATAAAGAGATGGGAAAAAGGTTCACTCTAAAAACTTTTGGTGGTTGGAGAGCTATTGATTTTGAGGACACGAAAGGTATTAAAATGAAAAGCCGGGGCCTATTTACAAATACCAAAACCATATGAGCCTATTTACAAATCCTAGAAATCTAAGGGAGATATATGCAAAGAGCTCTTTTCTTTTATTATTTTTTTATGCATGTGGGCCCACCTTTGATTGATCCAAGCCGTCCATTTGGCAGACCTCCCTATTTTCAGAAGTGAAATGGGGAAGTTCTATTTCGGCTTATCCCCAAGCAACATCAGTATAAAATGAAAATCTCATTGATTTCTTTATTCTCTTTTTCAAAAGTGGTGACCTAAATAACCTGCACTCTCAATTATTTCCTTGAAATGAAAAGAAAAAAAAAGAGGCAAAGATGACATTTTATATAGGTGGCATTTGGAGATAGGCCAAAACTATATTGTTCTTTTTCGTAAAAACATGGGATACAAACTCATTGGAATAGCATCTTTGTACAGGTGTCGGAAGAGGCAAAAATGGAGATCTGGTCTCCTTTTCAATGCAAGTATTGTTTTCTATTGATATTATTGTTTGGGAAATTTTTTAAAATGTATTTAAAATATGGGATTTTCTCGAGATATTATGAGGAAATATCATGAAAGATGAATTAATTTTAAAATAATAGAAAATTTGTAAATAAATATATCATAATTATCAAAATGAAAAATATTCACCCACAGATCGTGCATCCAAACCGTTCTAGAGGCAGGACCCACTTTTGAATACATGTGATGGAAGGTCTAAATATACTGGTGCACAGTGCGTTGGTGAATGTTTTTATTAATAAAATTATTTTTACTGATTTCTTGTCATTTTCTCTCATCTTTTGTTTGATATTATTGTACTTTTTTCCCCCAATGTTTTGATTTTGATAAGGTGTTATCCAGGTGACCTATGGACAATGCAATCACTTTACACACAGTCACAGACCTCTCTTTAAAGCGAGACTGATCCTAATTTCAAAATTTAGGCACTCTTGGATTTGATCGCATTTAATGTATACAACTTGCATGGACTAAATTTCAGTGATCTAAAATTAAAGGTGAGGATCATTTGATCAGTTGGAGATTTCGAATCTCCCCATTCATGTATCAACTGGTTATTCTCGTGGCTCCCTTGATTGTCATGCACCTTTAATTGGCTCCACTAAAGGGTATGTATTTTGTATTTGCTTTCATCAAATTTCTTTTGCAGCTGATAAACTGGGGCTGGACCACACATTAGATTGACATGAACAACTAGTAAAGCCCCACATGTTCCATTAATATATGGAGGGCCTATATCAATTTCTTGATAAAAAAATGTTAAAATTGTGAGTCATTTATCATTAAAATTTTGCATAGAGGGCCAATTCAGATCCTTCTGATTCCCGAGTTCAGATCCTCTGTTGCAACTATTACATAGAAATCATATAACTCTTTTATGAAACTCCATTATGGGCCCCACATATGGATAACTCGGACTCTTTAAGGTGAATGCCATCCCCTCCACTAATATATCCTTGAGCTTCGGTTCAAAGGGATTAGAGTATGATTGACACTATGATGGAAAAGTGATTAGCACCATGTCATGTTAGCACTGAGTCATATTTCAATCATGGTGATTAATCATACGGTAGGACTCGCTCCTTTTAAACTAAAACTTGTGGGTATTTCAATGCAGAGGATTGACATTCACCTGGAATAGTCCAGATTATCTATATGTGGGGCCCATAATAGAGTTCCGGAAAAAGTGCTACATGGTTGCTTGTAATAGCTGAGACAGAGGATCCGGACTTTTGATTCCCTACCTTCCCCTCAACTGGTGGGGCCAAAAGGTCGGCATTTGCTGATGGTTTAAAATGATCATCGTAGATGGGTCCCATCCTAAGGAATAGGAATGAGCAGTTGGGCCAAGGCCCAATAAACAAGTTTGAATCTAATTAACAGGCTTAATTAACTTGGGTTGGACCCAAGCTTGAATCAATGGCATTTCTTAGGTATAACGATCATGTTCAAGTCAGGTTCAATCTGTCCCGCGCCCAAAACCAAACTCGAACATATGTAAATGGGTCCGAGTACCCGGACCTTGATCCAACTGGATCCAAGTGGGCTGCTTCCATGTATTATAATATCACATAAGCATCACACAAAGGATATAGGATTAAGAGCTTAGTAGTATTACAGTAAGTAACTGTAAAGTGATTCATCATCATCTTGGGCCCAAAATCTTGACAAGACCCATGCACCTCTCTCTCGGCTTTCTCTTCAAAGTTGGTTTTCTGTTTTCTTCTTTAAAGTCAATGGCAGAGCCAGAAATTTCTCATAGGGTGGAAGGGTGATCGACAGATAAGATTAGCTGATTTTCCAGTGAAAATCTAAATAATTCGAAATATGGCTCATTTCCTTATATGTAGTCTTCATAAAATTTCACTTAAATGGTATATAGTAATTTTTATAGCACTAAGATAAACATTAAAAAAAGTATAAATATTTTGTAGAGATCAATCTGACAGTACATCTTATTTGAGTAAAATATCTCATAAAAAAGAGGACATTTGTTTGATGGCCTACTAAATATTTCAAAGGCCCTAATGTTATCTAAGTGGTAGCATAGGATAAAAGAAGGGAACGATGAGTCTTGGAAGAGTTCTACAAGTGGGCCCACCTATGAAAATCTAAATCATTGGAGAAAATGGCCTTTTCCATGCAGTATATAGTCTTATCAAATTTCATTCACATGACCCATCTTTATGTCGACGACTTATAAAATACTCACATAAATATTATAAACAATTCAAATATTCCATATAAACCAATTTAAAGTTGACCCAAATCATTAAGTTATTTCTAGTGGGCTTTACTTAGGAGATTGGCCCTAAAGGATCCACATTCTGCACCTGTTTTCATTTATTTTAATGTCCCCAGGAAAGAGCTTCATGGAACTCTATTTGAAAGCCTTATCTGGGAAAAAAAAAAAATGGAAAAAAACTGCTTGGAAGAAACTTGAGACATTTGCCTAGAGGATATGAAAATTTTGCTAGATGTGTATCCTTAACAAACAAGTACAAGACACAAACGCCCTCATGATTTTTTCAAATTCATACTTCTTTGCAAAAGCAAAAAGTTTTGATGAGGGGTAAAATTATATATATATATATATATATATAAACTAAACTACCATATCTACAATTCCTAAAATCTCTCTCGTTAAGCAATGGGGAGAAAAAGTTGAGGACGTGCAATTGGAAAAACCTAAAACCCACTTGACTAGCAACATCAGATATTCACCGGCAAGCAGCTTGGAGATGGCCGCACCCTCATCGACTACACCCTCCATACATCAAGGAGTCTACCCTTCACCTAGTATTCTATGCTTGATAGAGGTCCTGCATTGGGGTGGTCCATACCAATTGGTGGGCTCATTGTTAGAAGGTTTAAAAAGAAAGTGAGAAGGCCCAAAGTAGGCTTAATCTCCAACCTCGGGTGAGGTGGGGGGCCCTCTGGTGAGGTATCACAGCCTTAGATGAGGAAAGGTGCCTGCCCACCCAGAACAGGCAGGTAAGAATCGTCCCACCTACCACTAGGGTAAGAGGCTGTTTTTCTATAAAGAAAAGATGAAAAAGTCTATTTTGCATAATGGTATTTATACACGATGGGTGCGCCCTAGTACTGGTGGGCTTGGTCCCAAGGAACTTATCAAGATGGTTGACATTGGTCATATAGGATGTTGGTTGACATCAATGCCTGGCCACATTTTCAATAATGTGTTCAATCTAATGCATTTCTATTGAATTGAAATTTTAGGATATATTTCCATGCAATAGCTACTTTCATGCATGGACGGAGCACTTTACATGACCCCTTGAGATTGATTGATGTGTTTTAATAGTGGACCAACCATGTGTTCTCTGGGCTGGAATGAAATGAAAATGAGCAGCCATTTATAGTGCAAGGCCCAAGACGTTGGTTTTCCTTTAGAACTTGAGACTTTTTCATGGTCAATTGCAATGGGATTGCTCTTTACTATTTTGACTTAAGTCATGGACTAGCTCAATGGACTTTGCTTTACAATGAGGCCCACAAGGCTCTAGAGGGTTGTCCACATTTTCTCTTTTCTTTTCTTTTTCATTTTTTTCACCTCATCCTTCAACCCGCGCAAGTGGGAGAACCCTCGGGTGTAAAAAGGTGGCTTTTCATGATTCGAACGTTGGTGAGCCAGATGAGAACTGCCGCGCCTTACTCGTGAGGTAAGGCGGCATTCTATATAAAACCTATTGATTAAATTTTTGGTGCGGCACTTTTTGTTAATATCTTGAGTGGAGTAAAAGTAAAGTAAAAATAGTACATCATGTTACTGTCGATTTTACCTGCGTGTTTGTTTGGAAAGATAGTAAAAGGAGCTCCTCTTTCTTTTATTCTTAATATGACCCTTTAGTTTTCTTTTACTCTCCTTCATGCAAAACAAATAAACTTTTAATAAGAGGGCTTAAGAGAAAATTGGAGGAAAGCGAGGACTAGGTGGCCACTAGGAGGGGCAGAAGAGTTGATGTTGGTTCCTTTTATGGCTTTAATTGATGTGTACGATGCCATATGGGAATTGAGAATTTCAAAAAACAAGTATAAGACTTTTGGCTCATTTTCGAAAAATGTATATTAAGATTTGAATATTTCAAAAAATTATAATAGCGTTCCACAATTCTTTCAATCAAGTCCTCTCTATAAATTTTTTTCTAAAAAATGACAAAAATATCCTCATGGCATGTTTGTGTAACACTTTTTTGTAGAAAAGCGGACGGTTTTCCTTAGAAAATTTATTTTTCATGTGTTTGGTGTGGCATAATTCGACGGAAAGGCTTTCCTGCATTGTCAGCATTTTCCTTGCTAATGCTGGAAATGAGTTTCTAATAGAGGGTTATGGGAAATGGATTTCCTCATAAAACTTCTTCCTTTTATATAATCTCATTTCCTCACTCTTTTCCATTTCAACCTAAAACCCTACACTCTTTCATTCTTTTTGTTTATTTAAATAAATTATTATTTGATGTTGAATAAATTATATGCATTTCTTCGAAAAATCATTGCACAAAACAAGAAAATTGGATTTTTTATAAGGAATCCACATCCGCACTAAACAACATTAGCACAAATTCAAAGAGAACAAACTTTTTGCACCAAACATGAATTTCTAAATCCCGCGGAAATCCTTTTTCGAGATTTCTATTTCTATGGAATTTGCTGACATGGCCATTTTCCCTTTCCGTGGAAATGGTATGCACCCAAACGTGCCCCTAATGCTATTTTTCAAGTTTTCCCTTTAAAAAATCCTAAACCCCCTTTCATCAATTCTAAACTTCTTGATTTTTCCTAAAACCTCCTATTGCAATTTTTAAGCAATTCTGATTTGATGCTTTAGATATGGTACTTATGTACTTATTTTCAATTTTGAAAGATGGGACAACAGAAGGATTTTCCTTTTTATGAGTCAATCCAAAGACTGCAGCTGCTGAGTGTGAAAAGCATGAACAGACTTCCCTTTTATGGATCCAATTCCAGTAGAAGAGCAGAACCTTTCAAGATTGTTTTTTTCTTAGAATGGACCTGTTGAGTATGAAGAGATTACTGTCCACTAGACTTTCCTTTTATAAATACATTCAATAGGATCTTTCAAGATTTTGTTTTATTGGGCCTTGTCAGTGTTTAGATTAATGTCCAGAAGGACTTTCCTTTTAAAGGTCCACACCAATCTCTCAAGATTTTGTAGCATTATGATGGATCCATCAAGGGATATTGGCCCATGTGTGGAGTCTACATTGTCAGTATGTTTATGCATTTGTTAATTGATACCAGTCTATTTCACCAAAAAAAAAAATGTGACCTATATAGACACCCATCTTCCAACCAACAAACATCTCCACCATATTATCTCAGACATTTGGGGTGCTCATGGTCTGGGTTGGGCTTGGGAGAAGCAATTTTGGCTCTGCCGATTTAGATATTGGGCCTAATTTCTGGTCTAGCCCCATCATAATTGAGAAATATACATACCCTTTTAGTAAAATATGTCAGCAGCGGGCTTTAAAAAATATAGGGAGTCTCAGACTCGGCCTGTTTAATAATCAGGCCTGAGAACAGGGCTCAGGTGCAGCCCGCGATCCTAAATACATAGGCAAAACGAGCACAGTGAGGGCTGCGGTGATGGGCTCAGTCTAAGCCCAGTTCTAAGCATCCATAAAAATACCAAATCAATCTTCAGGTTTGAGTCCTCAAAACGGAAAAATCTTGTAAAATGCCTAGTAATCATTATTAATGACAAACTTTACCACTAAATTACAGGAATGACTATTAATGAGACCTTTTATTTTCCCTAGAATAAGATTTGCATCAATGGATATTTGCTTATGAGCTATGAAGAGGATTAGGGTGGCACATGGGGCAGACCTTCTCCAAAATGGGACCGCTTAATTATCAGTCATAATATTCAGGCCCATTACAAAAAAACAAAAAAAGTTTCTTTTCTTTATATATAATACCGGGCCGTGAGTAGAGTTGCAAACGGGACGGTTCGGAGTTGGAACCATCCTTGACACGGACCCGTTTCTAAATATCAGTTCTGGTTCCGTAACCGGTTTTGACACAGAACATGTTTTGTTGGTTCCATACTCGGTTCCGATAGAAAAAATGCGGATCCAGTTCTAGAATCGGGTCCACTTAGAGGACTGGAATCTAATTCCAAAACTAGTTCTAACTTCTCTTCGTTTTTTTTATTTTTCTTAAATAAGTATATCATTCAATATATATCAGTGCATCAAGTTCACTAGGTCCAGTATTATACATAAAAAATGTCCCAAAAAAGTTGATTTTGAGGTGCAAGTTATAATATCAAAGACTCATATGCTGGGTCTACGAGTTGGAACCTATATGGATCCAGAACCGGACCCGTTTCTAAATAATGGTTATGGTTTTGTATCCGGTTTGGAGTTTGGACACAGAACCTGTTTTGTTGGTTTTCATTCCCGGTTCCGATAGAAAAAATCCGGATTCGGTTCCGAAATCAGATCCTCCTAGAGGTCTGGAATCTGGTTGCAAAACCAATTCTAACTTCTTTTTATTTTTTTACCTTTTCTTAAATAAGTATATCATTCAATTTATATCAGCGCATCAAGTTTACTAGGTCCAGTATTATACATAAAAATGTCCCCAAAAAGCTTATTTTGATGTACAAGTTGCAATATCAAAGGCTCATATGCCGGGTTCACGGGTTGGAACCTATATGGACCTAGAACTGGGCATGCTTATCAATCGGAACCGAAATTGGGTTCTGGACTTGGACCTGGACCTATTTATGAATCGGAACCTAAAATAGGGTCCGGACCCGATTTTTTCAGGTCAAAACTTTCAGGTAATCGGAGAATCGGATACCCGTTTGCAACCCTAGCCTTAAATCGGCTGCCTAGTTCTACCTGAAATAGACATGTCTCAGACTTAGACTGTATATCTGTCAAGTGAATGGACCCAGCCTGCATGCTTTACAATTTGGTCCAGACCTAGGGCTTTACATGGCCCATTTTAGATCTTGAACCTAAAATGATTGGTCCAGGCCATTAAAAACTCAGGTGAGCCAGGCACAACTGCTCAAGTCCGCCCATGTACAACCCTTCCCAAAGTAAGTTTGGGTTTGGGTTGGCCCATGTGCCATGTTGATGGGACGGGTCACAAATACAACAGATATGTTGAAATATTGTGATATTTACCTGGAGCATTAATTTTCCTAATACTATCTCCATATTTCCGAAGTGGCAAAAACTTGAAAATATCTCAAGAAGATTGCAGTAACTTTGAAATAAAAATGGAGACTTTTAACAGTAAATAAATTTATTAATCTTTTAGTCCTAGGATCGTTTCAATCCCTTCACAAAAGCATATTTCCTTTGAGTTTTATACTTATCCTAATTATTATATTATATATGATCTCCGACGATTTGATTTGAAAATTGAGGTTCAATTTGACAATCGATTGCTCGATTTCAATTTTAGTTTTGACTCAAATTTGACTTTATCTTCCCTCAAATAAGTAGGGGTGTTCATGGACTGGGCCGGCCCAAGCCCGACCTTAGTCCAACCTGCTTTGGGCCTTGCTTGTGCCTTAAGTTCCTGTACTCGGGCCGGGCTTGGACTAAAATTGGGGCCAATTTAATATTCGGGTCGAGTTTGGATTCAGTGGTTGAGAGCCCGAAGCCCCGGCCTAGCCTGAACTAGACACACAATTTAAGCAAAAATAATTTCTTCTGCACATGTGGAACCAAATTAATTTTTTATTTTTATTACAAAAACAAAAAAACTAAATGATGTTCTTTTTTTTTTTGTATGGAGGGAGTATTTTCCTATTTCAACACTTTATGATCATAACTCAAAGTCGAGCTTTATTATATTAAAATTTCACACGATATATAGTCATTAAACTTGAGGGGGACTCGTCAAGGTTAGGATCATGTGATAGGACTAATATTGAGGCTACCCTAATTAGCATGCTTAACCCCCATCTCCTTGTAGGTGGGCCCTGCAAGAAGTAACCAAGGCGGACAAAATATCATTTGGAAATGCACTTTTTTTTTTCTCTTGTTTCTCCTAAGTAATGCACTTACATCATCTAAAAACTACTTCCAAGTAATTTTATGAATTCTTAAATAATAATAATAATACACTTAACTTTAAAACAAAATCTAGAGATGTTTGTGCTTAAAAATAATTAAAAAGTTTACTAGGGTTGTTGATTACATGCAATCTATGTTTGCATCGAACTATTGAAGAACAACAAATGGTCGTACCCTAGTAAATCGAATCCTAAGAAAATTATGGTCTCATATGCATTTCCACGTCACATTCTTCACTCCTCACCTCTTTGATATTTTTTTGTTTGAACCCATTTACCATGAGTCCCTAAGAATTCAATTCTTTGCAGTAAACAGGCCGTAAAACAAAATTAATAATTTTAAGGTTTTCAATAATTTTTTTTCTAATTTCTTGACTTTCTTATTTTCAAATATCTAATTGATACTGGACAATAATCCAGATGGGTAGCTTACTTGGTCTAGGACCACGGTTTGCACCTGGAGGTTATGGGTTCGAAACTGCACTACCACATTGGGGCCGCAAGAAAATTTTACCCGGCTTTCTCCCCTGGGCCCATAGGGATTAATTTGGTCCAAAGGGTTGGGAACCCTGCGTTATAAATAAAATAAAATAAAAAATAAAAAAATTAAATTGGACAACCCGCTACAGATTTGCTCTATTAAAAAAGGCCGATACCAACACTTGATACAATGTTGTGGGGGCCACTTTAGCTAGATATATAGCAGATGGTTGGTTGAGAAGGGGATTTTGTGAATTATATCTAGCTCAAATTTCATCTTAGATTTGACAATCACAGTGGAGCTAAAGCAATGAGTCCTAATATTCATTTCTGCTCAATTTTAAACTAACAGTTCTGATCATCAAATGAAATAAAACCTAGGCCCCATATAATTAGTGAAACTCCCTTCTCATGCATTCCAAGCAAGTGGGAAAAATGGGACCCACAAGGTTTCATTTTTTGTCCATGATCACTTCTCACAAATTAATTTTTGATGTGATCATTAACTGTACCAATAAACAGAAGAGTTTGAACCACTCATTTGTGCCACCAACCTGTGGTGTTAAGACTGGATCACAACAACACTTGGGTCCATTTAGTATTTAGTTGGGGTGAAAAAGGGCGCAAGTGTTATAATAGCCACAGACATTGCAACCACCTATTTTAGTCCCTTCACCTTCAATGGCATTGTGGAATCAAATATGATATGATCTGATTGGGGGGGAAAAATCACTGACATGCTGATATGATATGGTTGGCATGCATTGGCATCAAAGTGTCTGGTACCAAAACTTGAATACATTTATTTTTGACTTTTAGTTGGTGTTTGAATAATTTGCCAAGAAATCTCTATTGGGAAGGAAAGGTAGAAAAAAGACAACAAAAAAGGTAATAGTTATGTAAAGGAAAAGTATGTTTTTTAATAAACTATATTCGTGTTTGTTTTCATGAGATAAAGTAATTTGAGAGAGGAGGGAGATGAAAGATTGAAACAAGAGGAGTGAGATGAGAAGTTAACAATATAAAGAAAAAGTATGTTTTCCAATAAACTACATTTGTCTTTGTTTTTATGAGGTAAAGTAATTTGAGAGAGGAGAGAGATGAAGGATCAAAACAAGATGATTGAGATGAGAAGTTAACACTGAGTTACTTGAGATGAGAAGTTAACAACCGGTGTAAAATAATCAATTTACTTATTTTATATGAAAATTTTTGGGTGGCTGGAAAAGTAAAAGTATAGTTTTAGAATTTACTTTCCAACTTATTGTGACAAGGTAGACATGTGTAAAGTAAAAAAAAAAAAAAGGGATTTTGACCATACTTGATATAAAAGACCATGAATTCCTCAAAATGGTGTTGACCAAAACTATATCCCAAATGTGGTTATTGTACATGGGGATTCAAATTCTTTTTCCAATTCTACCAATATTGTGCAATATTGCACAATCTATGCGATATCGCACAAACTGAAAGTCCTCTTATATTTTCTTCCGTTTCCATCTCCTAAAACACTAAACCTCCATTTTTTCTTGCGACTTTCTTCGTTCCTACTGCTTTCTCTATTGTTAAAAAAGGTTTTCAATAGGGTTTTTCCATTGCTTTTCCATTTATCCAAAAGTATCTCAAGATTTCTCCACAACTCTCCTTCCTTTTTTTAAAATTTTTTTTCCATTTGGTCATTATCTTGTTGTGATTACTTTACCCTGAGGACAATGGATGGATCCACAAGATCAGTACCTTGTGAAATTCTGTGGTCTATGTACGCTTTTTGGGAACTGCTTCTTATGAATCATCTTTAGGTAAAGAGAATGAAAGACAACGCTTTTTGGGAACCTTTTTTAACAATTGAGAAAGTAATAGGAACGAGATGGTTGCAGGAAAAAAAAGGAGGTTTAGTGCTTTAGAAGATGGGAACGGAGGGAAATATAAGAGGGAGATCGAATAGTTTGTGCGATATCGCATAGAATGGGTAGAATTGGAAAAAGAATTTGAGGTCCCATGTATAGTACCACATTTGGGATATAGTGTTGACTAACACTATTTTGAGGAATTCATGGTCTTTTATACCCCGTATGGTCAAAATCCAAAAAAGAAAAAAAATATAAACCACTGGAATTACTTTCCAACAATTCTCACCTTGCATCTTGAAAAACAAATACAATTGCCTATATTTCTACAATAATATTAGTGAACCACTTTTATTGATGGTTTGATATGTCTTCTTGACATGTTGACTCAAAAAAGTTAATAATCAAGAGACAGCTAGATTTTGTGTTCACTGATGTCGCCTTTAAATGCAGCTAACTGGAATTCGGTGTAGGTACACATTGTTGATCAGAGTCCTCTCCGTGAAAGAAGCTGAAGTGAGGGCCATCATTGCTGGATTCAAGGTGACCAAAAACCAAGGCTTGTCAAAAGTGGTGTGTTTTATTTGATGCAGTTGAAGTATTGAATGTTGCCAATGGAGCTGAGAAATGAATTATTGACAACATTGCATTAGACATTTTGTTTTCTATGATCATGAGCCGGCCCCCAAAATTTCAAAAACCCCTCTTCTCTGAAGTAGATTTTTATGAATTTTTACATATGCCCCCCCCACCCCCCACAAAAAAAAAAAAAAAAAATCAAGAAAGCCCCTATATGTTTCAAAAACTACATATATGTGGCCCTCCCCAAATAGTTCCCCCCCCCCCCCCCCCCCCCCCAAAAAAAAAAAATTTTATCCTATGTTTAACTCGACATCTTCATCAATTTTTTTTCCATCATCACTAATTATAGAGCCAAGGTAGCAGAAAGAACCACTTTGTAGTATCTTATGGTCTGCAATTTTCACAGTACTTTCAGCTCTTCCTATATATATGCCAACTAAAGTTACATTTCATATATTCCGTCTTTGTATAGCTTATTTTTAAAGCTTTTGGATTCTAAAGCCTCCCGTGATTTCTAAAGTTTTACATTTACACCATCTTTTGATTCATTAACGAATATAATATTATCTACAAATAACATGCACTAAGGTGCTTCTTCTTGAATATAAGCAGTTAACTCATCCATAATCAGTGCAAGGAGATAAGGGCTTAGGGCGGATCGCTAATGCAATCCTATGGTCACTGGAAAATCCCTTGTCTTTCCACAAGTAGTTCTCACACTGGTTACTGCTTGTTCATATATATCTTTAATAACTTCAATACAACATCTTTGAACATTCCTTTTATTTTAAATCCACCAAATTAAATCTCTAGGTACTCTATCGGAGGCTTTTTCCATATTGTTCAACATCTACTAGCCACTTTTTTATTTTCATCTTAAGTTTTCCATGTTCAATTTTGGTAGAGTTGCTCGAATCACGATTAAGAGTCAAGTCCACAGTCACTGCCAATGCCAATGCTTGAACCCATGGGTCAAATAGGTCCATCGAAACTTGAATGTTAGACCCAATAACTAAATAGGTTTAGCTTGGGGTCCAGTCCACCAAATCACCTAACCACAAAGCTTGTATCGCTCCCTTTAACCCTATTTTAGAGTAAAGGATGCTTCCACTTTACAAATCACTACGTTGAGAAATCGATTTCTTTTGTTATTTACTAGGAATTCTCAATTCTCAAAGGGCTTGCTTGTTTTATGTAATTGGATTCCTAGAAATCTTAGTACTTTAATTATTATTATTATTATTTGGTAAGGGAGGGGTTTTTAAAACTTGCAATATTTATGAAAGTAGTTAAGAATAATTAAAGATGCAAAGGTGAATATCTTAAAATGACTATCAAATAATCTATCCATCACTCTAGTAATTCAAGTCTTAGGAGAGACGAGGCTAACTTACATACTACGCACTTGAATGAGAGATATTGTAAAATGTGTTGTTTAGTGAAATAAAAGTTAAAAAAGTTATTTCATCTAATACAACTATTTAGTTCACTCAAGCCTTTTGGTTTATGTTCTAAATTTGAAAAAAAAAATTCCATATATATATATATATATATATATATATAGTTTTAAAGGTCTTTTTATGTGTTTTTTTTTTACACATCCTTGTTCATGACAATGTAACATGTTAATAGTTTCTACAAAGTTGATAAAGGAGAATCCTTTCTTTTAGGAGTCTCACTTTTGTGAATGGCCTGGACAAAAATCCGCACACCGTCCTTATGCAATCCATAGATAAAACTTTTACTATAGTTACATGTCTGAAGGATCTCACGAAATAATATATATTTGCAAAATTGGGACAATGTTACAGAACTTATATAACTACCTGCCTATCTGGGGATTGATCCTTGGGTCCCGAGTGAGATGAGATGCCCCTTTCCACCGGGCATCTCGTGTTTTCCAGGAAAGCGCTATAATTATTGCAAAAAAAGAAAGCAGGTAATTAGAGAAGTGAATAAGACCCATAAAAAAAAAAAAAAAAAAAAACCCTCATTTAGCTTGCAAATATATGAAATGTGCCTTAAAAGCAACCATTTTGTATTTGTGGCTCACCATGAGTGGAAAATTTAATTTCAAATTTCATTGGTTTGACAATCCAATGGCCCCTTCCATTTTTTTTTTTTTAATTTTAAAGTAGACAATAGCAACTAAATGATTAAATGATTGGTACATAACTGAAAGGAAAAAGAAGGTATAATAATTAGAACTAACATTCATATATTTGACAGTTGAAATATAGCCACCTATATGGGTCGATATGTAATTTGGAGCTACAAATGGTCCCTCAATGAAAGTTGCACCTCTTAAAAAATTGGTTCAACTGTCCACCAAATCGTTTTATGATCTAACATCCCAATCTTTGACAATTGAAACATAGGTCCATATCTAAGTTGGAACCACAACTGGTCCCTACCTCTTGAAAAATAAGCTTCAACTGTCCACCAACCTTTTTATGATCACTTTTTAAGAGTAATAAGATATGGAATCAAAAGCATTATTATGGTTGCAATAATGAACACCTTCCTACTTCGGAAGTAGCTGTTTTCCAAACTACTACTTTCATTATGTAGCTGAACACTGCCACTTTAATTGGTTGTTTCAATTGTAAAGAAATCTCAAGTTCAACAGACAAAGGTCCATGGCATTTTGCCATTACTTTTGAAAAACTAGATAACAGAAGAAGGTATAAATGTCAAATCCTTCATGTTCCCTGTGTTTGCATGTAAACTGATGGTAAAAATGGAAGGTAGAGATCTAGATGAGAACTTGACTTCCCTCATATTTGATTTGTTGGAACGATGGCTTGCTTTGTATTCATATACCCTGAGCGGATCGGATTTTTTTTATAAACGGAAAGATTATTTGTCGGTCATATGTGGGTCTTCTTCTTCTTTTTATATATGAATACATATCTAAGAATTCCTAGGAATTCAATTTCATTAAAAGAAAAACAGGCCCTTAGAAAAATGGGAATTTTAGGAATGACTAATCTTTCCAGGCCCAGAGGGAAACCGGGTAAACTCCCTTGGAGCCCAACCTACAACTTCCGGATGCAAACCGTGATCCTACGCCAACTGAGCTATCCCTTGGGTTTAACTCAACTGGACTCAATAGAGCAGGTTGCAGTACTCAACTCGGTAAAAATCCAAAGATCCGGTGACTCAGTCCTAAATAAATTTTGTCTAGATCTGGGATAGCTGCATCAAGACCCGACTGCCGACTCGACGAAAACTCGGTCGAAAATCAAGAACTGCAAATATTGAGACTGGTTGTTGCTCTTTGACTCAGTCAAGACTCAGTTCGCCTTTGAATAAACTCAGCTCAGGAGCTTTCCAAACCGAAATAATTTCAAAGATTTCCGATCACTATTCCATGAATAGATCGCAACCTAACTCGAATAAGTGGTCGGGTCGGGTTAGGATTCGATTCAGGTGCCTAAAACAGAGATTGTAATTCAACAAGAACAAGAAATATGTGAAAAATCAAACACACCAACTATGGCTTATAATTCACGTAAGTCAATAATTAAATCTTTGGCCGAGTGGTTAGGACCACGGTTTCTCTTTCTTTCGGAGCTATCAATCCTCGGTTCTCCCCTCTTTAGAAACCAAAGGTTGAGTCCACTAGTACTGCCACCAACTATGACTTATAATTCACGTAAGTCAATAAATCTTTGGCCGAGTGGTTAGGACCACGGTTTCTCTTTCTTTCGGAGTCATCGATCCTCGGTTCTCCCCTCTTCAAAAACCGAAGGTTGAGTCCACTAGTACTGCCACCTAGGGGCCACAGAAGTTTTACCTGGTTTCTCTCTAGGCCTGGATGGATTAGTCCAGCACAAAGAGTTGGAAACTCTCCGCTAGCCAAAAAACAAAAAACATAAAAATACTACGGCTTATAATTCATGTAAGTCAATAAATTTACAGAGAAGCAGATGTTCCTATATTTCATTTCTAAGTTGAAAAGAGATGAAAGATCTGTGAGGTTTCATATGTATGAGGCAGTGATTCTGTGATGGAGAGGAAATCTGGGCCTGTTGATTGCATGGCCCAAATCTTTGATGCCAAACATATTTCTTACCAAAAAATATAATGAATAAATCTTTTGTTTTCTGCCATTAACGTGGGCATTTCTGTGTCAAATTAAAGCCATGAAACAAGTACTAGACAAATTGAAATAAGAACTACTGCCCAAATTGCAAGGGAAAAATATATTCAATAGAGGGAGTTGGGTGCAGAATTCCAAGAATTCCATACAGCCCAAAATTCTTGTGTTATACTGACGTTTATTTTAAAACACGTTTGTGTTACACCTGTAGAAAATCAGTTCTATCAAAAAACTTTTTTTTTCTCTCTCTTAGCATATTTTTTTCCTACCCTCATAAGAAATTCTTTTTACGTGAAATCACAAAAACTGAGCCCGTTTTTGGTAGTAGTTTCATATCATTTAGAGGTTCGTCACTTACACAAACGTGCCCTTAAAAAAAGGTGCCCTTAAAAAAAGGATTCTATACCTTGTAATGGATTTCATTTTGAATGTGATTTCCCCAAGCCTTAAAATTAGAAACACAAAATACAATTATAAACAATTAACCAAACACTATATATATCCAAAAAAAAAAAAAAACAAACTGTTGCTGCACAACCCACAAAAGCAGTAGTTAGCAGACAAATTAAACATCAAGAACCATATATAATCAAAATTCAAAACAACCCCAAATGTTCAAATATGTCAACAAAAGCTTTCAAAACTCTAAAACATCTCCAGTAATCCTAACATATATATCATCAAAAAAAAAAAAAAAATTCAAAAATGGAAATAAAGCAACCTACATCTATCTACATATATTTCAGGTTTCATACATCCTCAGATAGAAAAAAAAAAAAAAAAAACTCCCTAGAAAAACTATCATTTTCAACTTATATAGATACATATATATATAAATATGAATCCACTTTCAGAAACTCTCATAGGTTTGATATGTACATAGAATAGAAAACTACAATGAAAGGTTTGGAATTGGGGTCTGGTTTCTTATCTGTAGGACTTTAGAACGGCTCCGCAGAAGGTGCAGATGATGGCGCGCCAGGAGCGCCAGTAGAAGGGAACGTAACAGAACCTCGTAGCGGTTTTCATGTCGGCAACGCTCGCTCCCGCTCCGCAGCGCGAGCAGGAACCCGCTGCCGGCTTGCTGTTACAGACGACCCGCTTCTGATCCACCAGGAAACAGAAGAAAACCATCTCAGGCTTTCCGATACGAAATCTGTCCAAACGAGTTTCGGAGGATTTCGGTGAAGAGTTTTTTGGTTCGGGCCTCGGGGTACACGAAATTTGTTTTATATCGGCAGAAATCATCACTGTTCTGTTTTTGTGCGTGTCTCACAATTAACTAAGTTAAAGTAAAGTTCAGATAATGATTGACAAAGGGCCATATTTAAAGTAAAGTAAAGTAAAGTGAATCCAAATAAGAAATGACAAGGGATCATGTTAAAAGTACGTAATTTCAAAATTTTCTCAGAACTTCTTTAAAAAAATTAAAAAGAACTTCCTTTCTTCTCTTAAAAAATAAGAAAAACTCCACTTTTTTTTATACGAAAAGTCAAAAAAATTTCATACCAAACAACGAAAATAAAATACTATCATAACACCTTATGTTTTATTCTCTCTTTATTTAATGCTTCACCTCACCATACTACAATTCACGTACATCCAAATAAGCATGAGAGCATGTTTTTACTTGGGACCCTGAAATGAGTGGGCCACATCACCCTCTATGCAGGTCACGTGTATGGTAGAGAGGAAGGAGCTAACCTTGGGGTTTTTTTTTTTTTAACCACCCAACCATGATCGGATCCTCGTGACAGTGGGCCCTCAGAATATGAATGCCCACGTGGCATTGTCTTGTTGGCTGTTTTGTTAAAATTCATTAAATGTGAAAAGTGACATGTATCCGTTTGGAGTCCGTTTGATAATAACCCATGACAACGGCATCCAGAATCGGCAGAGTACACCAGCGGGTCGGGTCGGGTCGGGTCGGGTCGGATCGGATGAAAACGGGTTGGCTCGGGTAAGGGCAACTACAGGTTGAAGTCCAACTCATATATGACATATAATTTTAAGGCTCAATTGATGTTGGTCAACCCGAGTCAACCCACACCCAATGGTTAGGGCAAAGCCTGGCCATTTGAATATTGGGCCAAAAAATGGCAACTCAGATATAGACAGATGCAGGCCAGGTTTGGGCTAACCCAGGCTAGCCGTCCCATGAAAACCCTTATTTTGAAAATGTTCAATCATCTAACAACCAACATTTTGTCTGGCGGTAATAGCTTTAATATCAACTAAGTTCTTCCTCCCTTTTTGGTTTCCAAGTCATTTTCAAACATTGCTTAGGGCCTAAGGGAGAGCTTGTATCAATTCATTTTCTTTAGCAATCATTTTGGTCAGCCGAGAAAACCATCTAATCTTTAGCAATCATTTTGGTCGGCCGAGAAAACTATCTACAATTAAAATATATATTTATATGTTAAATAAGTTATTTTACTTTTTTTTTACCCCAGCCGATGGGGTTGGGATCTAAGAGAGCCCAAAATTAAAATGAAGGTTGTGGCACCAATGGTGAGGGATTTAGGTGAGCGGCTGTGTGATATTTACCTTAAAAAAATATTTAAAAGTTTTCTATAGTTTTCCAGATGTAGTCCCGCGCCTTGTTAAACAATGATGATATGCTAGATTTAACGCAATCTATTATACGATCTTGAGTATCAAATTTAGTGGATTAGATTTAAATAACATGTAGAACAACTCTAAACAAACACATATACTTGGATCCATGGCTTTGATAGATTGTGATATTATAACTCACTTCTACTTCGATTTTTTGCGTATATTACATATGAGTAGCCAATAAATCCAAAGTGAAGTAGGTTACTCTAAACCTATACATTCATTTATAGATTTCTCTCATAGTTCGCTTCCTATCATAGTTAGTCTAATTTTAATAGGACTCTTCCTTTAATTAGCAACTTGAGCAAGAAGCGAACGCTACTTTCTAAAAGCCAATTCATTTTCTAAAGAAGGAAATAAAGAGAGGAATCTTTTAAGCGTATTAGTCATCCAAAGTGGGACCCACATGAGTACGCGATCAAAGAGGACCACAAGGTCCTAGATGATGAATTAGCATAGCAATCAATATGATGTCCCCAACAATTTGGTAGCACAAAATGTTGGTGATTAAATTCAAGGGTGATTGCGACTTTGAGTAGGACTAAACTTACAAAGGGATAGGCGTGATTGCTACTTTGATTAGGACTAAACTTACAAAGGGATAGGAGACTTCAAGGCACATGAGTTTGTCTGTATCGTATCATGCTCCAAAGTCCAAACTATTGATGGTCTATTCACAGTTCAAACCCACAAATCCTACTGCAGTAACTACTTATTTGGTTTCTCATCTTTGTTGATACATAACATGTTAAATTTCATTTTGATTCTATCCCATGTTTGTTTTGACCAACAATTTACCTTTCTACACAGTTGAGCTTGAAATGGGGCTCATCGATTTCTTGCTGTCTAACACTTTCTTCACTTTAGGGGCTTTGCATATGAGCCATCTACAAAAGCAAGCTAGACCCATTGAATTTCTTGCTGTAACACTTTCTTTCACTTTAGGGACTTTGCATATGAGCCATCTACAAAAGCAAGCAAGACCCATTGAATTAAAGGCACTTGTCAAAATTTCTGCATGGTAGCAGTATGGAAGTCCGCAATGTCTAATCCCATGGAAATAAATAAGGGAAATTCTATATGCACCCTCCCATTTGCTGAGCACGCCCACATTCCTTATGAACAGTGATTTTTTTTTTCTAGAATGTGGGTGTGCTCAGCAAATGAAAGGGTGCATATAGAATCTCCCAATAAATAAAGGACTGTCTCAATTTCAACATGTCTTCTGGTCGACTCAACTATCAGATATTAGAAATGGTGCAACACCATGCAATATCAGCTCTTTCTAACCTGTCTTTTCAATTGGATTATCAAGGAAATGATAAGTTAGTGGTTAGTGTTGGTTAATAGTTAAGATTTGGATATAACTAATATAAGCTCCCTTTTTCTTTTTCTTTGCTAAGTTGGACTAGTGCTAGGTGTGTGATACTCTGAACTTGACGAGCCAAGATCGATCCCTCTGCATGTGTGTAATAGTAAGGTACCAATGCCTCTCAACCATAAGCGTGAATATCAGCTCCATTTTACTTTCTTCCTCTTCTTATTCCTTCTTACTTCTAAATATGTTGCGCGTCCCAAATCTTATCCAGTAATCATATCTCGTTCTGTAGGTTTATTGATAATAAGAATGTTGTACACGACTCTTGATATACATATTCTCTGCTAAGGATCAACTTGCATATACCTTTAGGGCATGTTTGTGTAGCCCATTTCCATGGAAAAGGAGGCAGTTTTCTGCAGAAAACCTACTTTTCTTGTGTTTGGTGCAGTATTTTTCCATGGAATCACTTTATTGCCAACTCAGCTTTTTCCTTCTTCACTATGGAAATAGACTTCCCGGGGGGGGGGGGGGGTATGGGAAGTCCATTTCCACAGAAAACTTACCCCCCCTTTATTAACTCCATTTCCTTACTCATTTCTGATGTGAAAACCCTAGCCTCTTCTCTTCTCTTCAAGGAACATAGCAAGCAGCACCTCCATTATCACCAACCTTCTACAGGTGAGACATCTCTCCCTCTCTCCCTCCCCCAACCTCCCTGCAACCACGCCCCACCTCCCCTGCAGCCATGCTCGAACCTCTCTGCAACCATCACCGCCCCTGCAGCCGTGCTCGAGCCTCCCTGTAGCCTCTTTGACAACAGAATTTTCAAGCAGGACGCCTCATGTTAGAAACATACAGTGGGACCCCAATGCCCAGACATAGCATGTGACATACAAATCACAACACACCGAGTCTTTCCACTCTCTTCCGGTATGAAGACAAGGATGACATAGATTCCGAGATGCCACAACCACACCAAACATTGTTTTGGATATACCACAAAAATCCCACAACCACACCAAACAACATTAGTATGAATTCAATGAGGAAAGGAAATCTGCACCAAACATGAAAATATAATTTCTGTGGAACTCATTTTCTATGGTATTCAATTACCATGGACTTTGCTGATGTGGCAAGTTCCTTATTCCATGGAAAGGCCTTCTACACAAACGTGCCCTTATAGATGGCTTTTTCCTACATGGATTACGTGGTGGTACTGTCCTTTTAGAAAAGTGCTATATAGGGAAGATGAAAAATGATTATCTAGCTATCACCCTAGCAATCCAAATCTTAGAAAAGTGAAGTGTTGCATCGATATTGATACCTTATATCCTTTACCCTTCACCTTTCTTTAATAATCTTTCAGTGGAGCTTATTTACTTATGAATTCATGACATATTATTAAATGCAAACCAAAAGGCCCTATCCGACAAACACTTCCTTAGCTAATGGTTTAAGGCTCGAGCAGGGGTTGAGTAAGGATATTCTAGGGCTGATCTTCTAAGTGTGATCCGAATTAAAAGTATCTAAACCTCACAAAAAGAAAAACCCTATTCTTTAAAAAAAATTAACTCAATACAATATGGGCCCAACTTTAGATTGACTTATATGAAATCTTTAAATTACTTCTATTATTTTGTTTGAGTGTTTCAGAAGTTATTAATTTAAAGGTAGGTCACTTGAGTAAAATCTGAAGAGAACTATACACCACATGGGAGACTATTTTTTCAATGATTTAGATATTTTATAAGTGGACCCAAAGTCATGGAACTCTTCTTTGACTTCTTTTTCTTTCTCCTTCTTTACAATAAAATCCTGGCTTTACCACTAGGTTTAACCATTGAATATTCCTCCTTTGTTGATCTTCTGACATATGTGCTAGCCATTGCGGTCGACCTAAAATATTAGTTTGACCCGCGAGACATAAAAATTCATATGGAGCCATAAACTGGTTTCATATCATACATATATGCCTTTATTCAAATTAAAATAGACTTTCATGTTTAATCTATTGAGTGAGTAGCTAGTTTTAAGAGTGAGTAGCTAGTTTTAAAACTATCATTTCAACCATGTTTTATAAACCCCAAACTCACTCTTGGTTCAAACATGGTTGGGTCTGACCGAGGTTTGATGGATTCGGATGGGGAAACTCAGACACGCGGCTGGAGATCTATGTGCGTTCCGATGATTGGGAAGCTCCGCGGATCTCTTCGCCTCTTGTCTTTCCTATGGGATGGAATAATACCAACCCTAGGGCTCCCTTATCTTATATAGACAAGTCCCAAAGAGTCACACTTACTAGAGACTTCTTCGCCAAGAAACCCACATCCACTAATCCTATTGGGAGTCTTATTAGTGGGATCAGATCAAGTCTTGCATTAAGTGAGACTTTTTTCTCTGTTGGAATCTGCCCTGCTTGATCTGACTTGGGACCCGTGGCATGCGGGCCACATGATTTCCTACAATTCTGCCTCACCAATGTCTTTCATCTCAATTATTGACCTTAACCATTGTTTGATTTCATTTACGGCTTCCAATTGATTACCTGCAATCAAAATGTCATCCACCTATTATGACAAATATAAGTAACTACTCCCACTACGTTTAATATAAAAACATGTGTTTGCATTATTGGGGACAAATCCTATTTCACCTATGACCTGGTAAAATTTTCTTTACCATTGTCTCGAGGCCTGTTTTAATCCATACAATGCTTTATTAAGTTTGTACACTTTGTCCTCGTAACCTTGCACCACAAACTGCTCAGCTTGTTTCATATAAATTGCTTCTTTTAATTCGCCGTTCAAGAATGCGGTTTTCACATCCATCTGGTGCAATTCAAGGTCACGACATGCTACCAATGTTGCTAAGGTTCGTATGGATTGGAATTTTATAACTGGAGAAAACGTCTCCTCGTAATCTATTCCTTCCACTTGTGTGGATCCCTTAGTTACTAACCATGCTTTATATTTGTCTAAGGATTCATCCGACTTTAGTTTCTTTCCAAAAACCCATTTACGGCCAATGGCTTTTCGATCTTTTGGAAGATCAACCAATTTCCATACTTGGTTCTTTTCAATTGATTCTATCTCCTTTCTCATAGCCTCTAACTAATACTGCGCATCCTGCGCTTTGATTGTTTGAGAGTAGGAATCTGGATCCAAATCTTGCACGGTTTCTAATAAACTGCAATAATCATCTAGATATACCGGTTGTTTCCTTGCCTGAATCGGCCTGCCAATCAGCTCATCGGATTGTTCAATCACTTCAAGTGGGCCCTGGCCAGGAATTATATGTTCAACGTCCTCTTCGTCGGAACCCCCACTTACTTAAACCCCTTTGCCCTTGGAGATTTTATATAATTCCACACACTATGGTTCTATTCTAGAACTGGCCGTTGGATCCTCAAGGAAAAACACATATCCGCATTCCATTATTATCCTGTTATTGTGGTCATACACACGATATCCTTTGGAATGTAATGGTAGCCAACGAAAGAACAATTTTTCTTCGTTTTTGCTTGCAGTTTATATCTTTCTTGTGGTGGTAGCAGGACATGTACAAGGCAGTCCCAAACTCTCACATGTTCTAATTTTGGTTTGGCACCGGTCCATAATTCATACGGGGTCTTTAGGACACTTTTGGAGGGTACTCTGTTTAAGATATATTGTGCCGTGTTTAATGCTTTTCCCCACTAATACAGCAGAAGTCTCGCGTGACCGATCATTGACCTTACCATATCCATTAAGGTTCTATTCGTCCTCTTAGCCATACATTTTGTTGTGGGTTGTATGGAATCGAATATTAATGAATGATTCCCTCACGTGCACAGTATTCTTTAAACAGTTCTGAGGTCTATTCACCCCCTTATCGGATCTAATCCGTTTTATTTTCTTGCCCTTTTGATCTTAGACCTCAGCAACATATATTTGAAATAATTTAAGGCCTCATGTTTTTGTTTAATCAGGTACACATAACCATATCTGCTGTAGTCATCAATAAATGTGACAAAATAGTCTTCCCCTATTTTATTTTGGACGTTCAATGGTCCACAAATATCAGAATGAATTATGGTTAATGTTTTTGAACTTCTAGTTCCTTTTGGAAATGGTTTCTTGACCATTTTTTCACTCAGACATGGTTCACATATTGGGTACTCCACTTTACCTAAATTTGGTAAGAGTCCATCCCTAACCATTCTACTTATTCTGTTTTTATTAATGTGCCCTAATCTCATATGCCATAACAATGCCAAAACATCCATGCACACATTCACACACGCAAAATGATGAGAACTAGATTTTATTTTATTATTAAGAGTGTTAAACAAAT
Organism: Umbellularia californica; assembly: GCA_028538565.1. NCBI lineage: Eukaryota > Viridiplantae > Streptophyta > Magnoliopsida > Laurales > Lauraceae > Umbellularia > Umbellularia californica. The sequence continues at coordinate 72,865,239 of JAPQWN010000006.1, read as the reverse complement.
ACAAATTATCAGAAAGAAAACTATTAATTAAAACTTGACCGTGCATGCTAATTGTAACATCTTTATCTTTAAATCTGATTTTGAATCCATTCATAGCCAACTGGCTCACAGAGATGACGCTCCTCCTCATAGCTGGAGCAAAGAAAACATCGGAGAGATATAGGGATTTTCTAGTTGGTAAGGGGATTTTGACTTTCCCTACACCCAACACATCACAGAATGTTTCATTCCCCATGTAAATACTCTGATATCTCAATTTCATCTCTTTGAATTCAATAAATCCAATCTTTGTTCTTGATATGTGCATGGTAGCTTTGGAACCAATTCAACAATTCTTATCATTGATGTCCACAATCATGGACTATGTGACCATCTCAATATAATCACCATGTTCTTTGGTCACTTTACCTTGCTGGTTACTCTCACCCTTTTTCTTTTTGCATTGAGAACTAAAGTGTCCAGACTTTCTGCAGTTAAAGCAAACATCATTCTTAGGCCCTTTCTGTTTTTTATTGTCTTTGAATTTTCTTTATTTTTCATATTGTCAGTTAACGCACAGTTATTACTCTTAGTTTTAACAATCATGGCAGAGTTTGTAGGTGTTACACCATAGGCGGCCTACCTTTGTCCTTCGGCAAGCGATCTAGCTTTAACCTCACTGAGGGTTATACTCTTTTGGAGGATAAGGGTTTGAGACACATTCTCCCACGAAGGTAGAAGACTCATCAGCAAGTACATGATTTGAAAATCTTCGTCCATTTTCTTTCCCAAGGCTGCAAGGTTACTATATCGGACACCATTTGATCAATGTGATCCCTTATGAATGATCTCTCTAGCATCTTATAGTTAACATATGCGCTGAATGCCTCCATCAAGTGAGATTTGGAGGTTTCATCATATTTGTCCATATATAGCATAGTCATAGATTTCTTTAGTAGTGTTAAAGTGCTCAAACTATTTTACCAAATCGTTTGATATGAATCCGATCAGAAGATGCCTCACTGATTTGTTATCAAATACCCATTGTTCATACACATCATGATCTTCCTTAGGGGCATCATCAGCGGATTTGGAGATCGAATTGGATTTAATCACATATGTTGATCCGAAAAAGTACAGCAACGCGTCCATTCGACGCTTCCACACGGCTAAGTTTTTGCCGTTAAAAATATCAGCCTTAGGAAGATAATGCAACGCTGATTTGGAAGACATATTTGTTGAATTGAAAAAGAGGTTTAGATACCAATGACCTTTAAAGGAGAAAATTCACCATTTTTTCTGAACCGGTGGATCGTCTTCATTTTACTACCACTGCGTACATCTGCTCGCAAGGATTCCATAGAACCAAACCGTTCGTCGATCGGAGTCCGGATGCTCAAAATATCGTAGAGCCAAGTTTTGACGGTTGAAAATCACTTTGCCTTCGTCTTTGCTGACGTCGCCTTGCGATAGCGCTGTCTCAGCGCCTGGATCGGGTTGAATCCGCCCAACTTGCAAAGATTGATTTCCTTCTGTTGTTTTTGTACGCGTCCCAAGGAGAAACAAAAGACGTGATGTGAAGAAAAGGATGTATTCAACAGAGTGGGGTGGGTTGTCGGCCCTTTGGCACGATTTGGGACTTGGGAGGCAAAATTACACGAAGTGATGATGCATGCCCGTTCTGCCTCCAAGCAAGATGAATGTAACGCGTGAAGCAACTGATGCACGCAGGAACCCAATGATGTAAGGTGGAAGCCTTGAAAAGGTGACTCAGCTAGAATTCCTATCCAATTTTGTCTCACGATTTTAAAAGTCTTCACGTAGGTCAGGTTGCACATTATAAATCTAAGGTCAGGATATGGATATTTTCGATATGAGATTTGGATAAAGACCCCACAGTGCTAACCGAAGCACTCCACCTTTACCCCTGCATAGAGAAGCACTTGTCCTAGTGTTGCTTTGAGGGAATACTTATGCGGATTGGGGTCTTACAGTAGTTGTTGTGAAGTTAAAAGATTAAAAAGAAGAAGAATAAAAAGGAAACCATTTTGATCATATGATTTCAACTAACCCATTTGTGGCCTTGGAAAATCCAAAACAATTGTAAAAGTAAAAAAAAAAAAACCAATTTGGATGGAGAACAACATGATTGCTGTACTTCTGCAGCAAGGCCCAGAAGAATGGATGGTCCAAATGAGTTGGTTGGGATATATTTCCAAGTACAATAAAGCCAATTTGGATGAAATGTCTGACCCTTACAAGTCAGGATATGAGGCTCACAGCTTTGCCATCACCCATATGTTAAAGTTCTATGTAACCCCACAAAGGAAACCTTCACATTCCCTTATAATGAAAAGGATATTAACTTGTTTAGTTCCCAACTGTGTGTTTGTCTCTGCATTAATTGGCACCTAAACTCAGGTATTAATTAAGGTGGGTGGGTAGAGAATAGAGATCCCATTCTTCTTCCTTATCTTTGAATTAATAAGATGTAAGGCAAAGGAAGCACATATGAAATATCTATGTACTGTTTGGGCATGTTTTTCACAACATCTTGCTATTGAATGTCTGCTGATTTCTTCAATTCTAGAAGCCAGGGAAAGAAATGGGTCAGGACAGGGAAGTGGTCTGTGATGTTGGTCAACCAGGAAAGAAAATGGAATGCAAGTGGAAATGGTGCCTATTCATCTGTCTTGTTTTGCTACATTATAATAAATAAGGGTTTAACTGGGATGGTTGGGTATGGTTTTGGGCCAGCCCAAAATCCTGTCGAGTAACAGATGGGCCTGAACTGAATCCAAACCTGATTTCAACCTGGCGTGACCCAATAACCTGAATTTCATAATTAACAACCACCCCCATCTTAACCAACTTGGGTCGTGTTACGCTTAAAATATAGCCCGACCAAACTGAAACCTCACCCTTAACCCGACCCAAGTTCAGTTCACATTTTAATTTCCAGCTCCAGGCATGACCTGAACCTGAAAATCCTCCACCTGAGTTTGTGTTTTGGTCAAGTTGAGTGAGTTGGGATAGGATTACAAATGACGCCACAAATCGAATTCCTAGGCCAGTTGATTACGTGAAAATATATATATGGCCTATTTGTCTAAGCCCAACTAAATTGTTTTGGGATAATGTTGGGGCCTTGATTAGCACACAGGCCAGTTGGTTATGTGGAAATATATATGAAACCCATTTGTGTTATGCATAGAAATTGAGCCTGGGTTCTCTTGTTAGGCATTAGACAGAGAATGCCCTGCTCAACAAATCAAGCCATTGTGTTAGTACACAGGCCCACCAACCCAATGATTTTATCCCTTTGCACTCGTTAATAATGATGGGCCAAACTGCAATTTGCACCAGAAGTAGGCTCAATGAATTTAGGTTTTGCACCTAAATTACTCCTTCATAGTTACAACCCTACCTGATAACAAATTTCTTTATATAGGTTGATGACCTCTTAGCAAAAGAAGATATGGATGGAAGTAGTAAAGATTGATCTAAAAGAAGTGCAAACTATTATAGGATTAGGACAAAACAGAATTCATATAGCTGATGTTAATTTGTATGGCTCAATAGAAGTTAATTAATCTTGGTTAACCGGGCCCCTGGATTGCCAAACTTGTACTTTAATTAGAAGTAGGCCTGTTATAGGTGTATTGTGATTAAGAAGTAGTGTTTGGGTGTAATAGGATTTTGGAGCTGATATTATAAATAGAGATTAAGGGTCTCTAGGATGTACAGCCTCTTCTGATTGCATAGTGATTTCTCCCGTCTTCCCGTGGATGTAGGCCAAAAGCCGAACCACGTAAATCTCTGTGTTCTTCTTGTACGTGCTTGATCTCTTCTTGTAGGCCCTAGATCACAACAGCTGATGATCACTCTAACATAGTTTGGACAAGGCTTGATGATGACGATGATGATGAGTTAAAACCTAAATTACTGATTGGCATTCCTACTCATCAGAATATAGGTTTCAGGTCTATCCAGCCTAGAGCGGACCCAAATGTTAGCACACGGGTGCGGTTGCAAGATTAAATGAAGAAAGAGAGTTGCATTATAATGACAGCCAGCCATAAAAATTTGTCACACTTCATTATGAGTCTTACTTAAGTAATATAACTTGCTTTTGCGTTTACAGTAGAAGACATTAAATTGACTCATGATCTTTTTATGATGGCATTCTCACACACGCGAGGAGAGAACCTGCACATGAGGAGTGAAACCCGCACATGAGTGAGAACTCGCAAGATCATTGATATAAGGATACAATATATGATTTAAGACTAATAAGAGGCAGCAGCCCAGACCCAGAGGCACTCATAGGCTGAGCCAGCCCAGTAGCATCCCAAGAGTCAAGACCGACCCGTAATTGGCTGGATTTGAATTGTTTTTTGGGTCGCGTTCAGGCTGATATTTTGTTCCCTTAGTTAAATGGGCTAGCCCTGGCCTTTGCATGGTTAAAACAAACAAACACACATTTTTTTACAAAATGGGCTGGGCCCAGGACTAACTTCTAGAACAATGGGCTGAACTATAAGGCCTAACAATTAAACTGCTGGGCTTGGACAGGCTTTGCCTGCCCTGACCCGGCCTCAAACACTCAGACCACACGAGGTTAGGGTTGTAAATGGGTCGGTCCTGGGCCAGGTCCATGGTGGACCCAGAACCGGAACCGTTAAGGAGAAGATGGAACCGGATCCGAACCCGGAACCGTTTCGGAATTGGAACCGGAACCATATATGGGACGGGTTTGAATCCAGGTCCAAGTCTAGGTAGAGAATTGTATTAAAAAACATGGTTTTTTTGGAGAGAATTTCGAAAATTGAGGTAATATGTTGGGTCTCGGGTCCATGGGTCCGAACCAAGGTGGAACCGGATCCATTTACTTATCGGTGCCTAAATAAGGACCCAGACCCGGTAACCTCTGGGTAATCGGAGAATCGGGGACCCATTTACATACATACACAAGGTAGTATGACGGATGGTCTTTTTGTGCAAGTCAACTGGTGGGGCATTATCCTTTTGATCAATCTATGATGGGGACCCAATGGTTGAAATTTGTGATAGATCGACAGCAGGTAGCCCATAAAATGAATGGTCTTCGAAGTATGAGAGTGAATTATTTATTAAATGTTGTGGGATGTATAGAGCAATACAATTAATCATTAATTTTTTTATTTTTATGAGATAAATCTAATAATAACCAGTTTGTTGGTAAAATCGAATACATTATTACAAGATTTTAATATTATGTTAACATGTTAGTATTTTTATTCTTTATCAAATATCTCGTTAAGAGAAACTTCTCACCCCTCCTCGGAGAAAATCCTGGCTCCACTCTTAATACAAGTGGATATTGAAAATTTGGTTCCATAAATTCCTATCATTGAGTATTTATACAACACCAGTCCTATTCCTATTATTAAATTTGAGACACTTATTGAGATTTGACACATGGAAATTACCTACTTATGTGACTAAATTATATCTTTCTTCTTTTATATGTTGCCCTTTTCTAACTTAAGATTTGGCATGTGGTATAGCTAATAAAAAGCATCAAATTACTTTATGTGATAAGGCAACCTAACTAATTATGAAATTGATTTTTATCCGAGATCCCTTTGTCACAAATTAGTGAAAAAAGAAATAATTCACATGTATCCAAATTCCCTTAGTCACAAATTAGTGAAAAAAGAAATAATTCACATGTATCCAAGTGGTCTACACTCTTTTTTTTTCCTTGTGTTCTCTTGTTCCTTTGCTGCTTTTAATGAATTCTTCCTTTTCAAAAAAAAAAAAAAAAGTGGTCTACACATCCAAGGCTCACATAATCTTGGCCAAATATTACTCCCCTAACGTGAATCACAATCTAGATCGTGGGGCACACTAGATGCATACCTAGGAGTGGAAGTAAGGGTAGGGATGCAAACCGGTCGAATCTAGAGTAGAACCATGGCGGACTCAAACTCATATCCATTTTATAGATCTAGATCAAAATCTGGAATCCGATCCGACCCAGAACATGTGTCATATGTATTCTGGATCAACTTAAAAAAGAAGATGGTCGGAATTCGAAATAATATGAAGAGTGCATTCATATAAATTGCATAAAAGAGTTTTAAATTAAAACATTTAAATATATAAGTAGGGCTATTAAATGGAATATGGTTAAAGCTGAGTAGACTATCAAATACGAATATAACTTAAGCAAGCTAGGCGGCCTAGGCCCATAAAACCTATATTTACTTTTAATGTGTGAATTTAATTGTCTCCCATGAGAATTCTTGAATTAAGACTTACATGGATTGGATTTCAAATCCAAATGTTCTTCAGATCATATATGCGTGGATCTGGATACAAATTGGAAGTTCTCTCTGATCCAGAAAACAAGTTCCAGACCCACATTATTCATAATTTGAGGACAGGGTACCCATTTGCAACCCTTTTAAGGAGTGGGGTTGAAGTAGTCCCATGATGGAAAAGGGGTTGAAAAAAAAAAGCGCAATCAAAGATGGGTCTAATTGGTGGGCCTAAATGGGCCATAGAGCTAGACCAACATAAGCGGTCAAGGACTCAAAGGTCAGTTCTAGAGCATTGACCCAGACATTGCCCTGAATGTGAAGGTTGCTGCCTTCTATTTTGACCTAAAGTTTGTACGGTCACTATCCAACTTCTAGAACTTATGACTTTGGTGAGATTCTTTTTCGGGTAGAGGCCAATCTACTCATCCATCACATGCCTCATCTGACCAGATGTCATCAACTGTCACATTGAAAGACATGGACCCCATTTCAATAAAAATTCAAACACACCAGAAGGAGATTTCTGATACTCTGGCCACTCCAAGGAATCCAAAAGATGGGCCCACTTTAAATTTCAATAAAATATATATTTTATAAGTGATCAATCTGATGGTGGGTCATTCTTCGTTTGAACTAAATATTGTCCCTATAATAATAATTGGTATAAAACTTTTTTTTTAGCGGTTGTGATTTAATAAGTAGGCCCTACTGAAGGTGAGAGTGAGACCTTCCAATATATAACATGTGAGAAACGGATGGTGAGAAACACAAGGGCCAAGAATCTAATACACATGCGTCGCTGTCTGATCTTCTTGCCCATGTGATTCTTGGAAGCATGTGGAGGCAATTTCTTACCTGCCAACCTAACCAGTAATACATGTTATATATAAGGCGGCTTTAAGCAAAAGCATGCCAGGTTATTGCTGGAATGATATTTATACCTAATTAATAAATGGGTTGTGTGATGATCCCAACATGACTAATTACACTATGATTTGTCAACTTGATTTAACCACACAAGTCCCTCATCATCAGTGCTATAGGTGGGGATTAAATCCTGATTTTTTCTATCGAAAGGGAGGTGCTTCACCATTCAAGTGACCGATCAATCGACTCTTTTAACTTCTAAGTCGGATTTGGGTTGATAGTTTCAATCCCATTATTAAATGATTGAGTTTAGGTTGAGCCTATATTGGTCCTACCAAGGTGGAAGTAGGAGATTTTACTTGGAGAGGGGACCTCTATGTAAACATGTTTTTTTTTTTTTTTTGGGATGGGGACATTTGTAGAAAAACCAAATCAGGGGTCTTCAAAATTTCTTTGCAAGGCTAGTTTGGCACTACCAACTACCAAAAAGTAAGATAACATGGTGTATACTATCTCTCATTGAAAGTATGTTTGCATAGTTTTGTTCATACATTTTATGTGTTTCAAATATTTTTTACTATTTTATTCTATGTGGGTGGTACCCTTTTTTTTTTTTTGGGTAAAGACTTTGTGGCACTTTCTAACTTAAAAAGGCCTAAAGTTTTAAAATCCTCCTTTCATGGACCACTTGTATCTATTTAGAAGGTTTCTTTGGACAATATTCGGATCACTTTTTTGGCATTTTTTTTTTCTTACTTGGTCTAGTAGGTAAGGGGGCTACCTAAACATACTTGCCTAGAGATTGATTCATGAGCCGTATGGTGAGAGGGGGACTCCTATATATTCATGGATACATCCCTATAGCCATGTTGCTCGGAGACTTTGCCCCTCACAGATCATCGTTTTAATATTATCTATATGTCATGCCTTGCATAGCATGAGTTTTTGAGATGGCAATCCACTACATGTGGTGAAAAAAAAGTTCTTGAGATGGAAGAAGAAAGAAGAAGAATAGTGTTTTTATCTTTAAACATGATCTCCTTTTAGTTTCCTTAATATTAATTAGAGTTGAGGAGAGAGTGGTTAAGAGCTATGAGAACAGACTTAAAGAGGTTGTGAGATATGAGGAAAAAGATTAAGGAGATGTGACCAGACAATTGATGGTTAGCATTCCCTTGTGTTTATAGAATAGGGATGAGAGCCTTTAAAGATGTGGAAGATTTAATATGATGAAAATGAGATCTAATAATTTCCTAATATCTCTAAAGCTTAAAATGTTGCAATTCTTATCTAAAATTAGACTCATTGGACATTATTTGCAATCGTTTACAAAGAAAATGATTATGAGCCATCTACCAAATTAAACTGATTTTCATTTATACATGCGAAAGACGCGCATCATTTGTCATTTATATGCAAATGATACACATGTGAAATAAATTACCATTATCACATCTGAATATTCTTGAGTACATCTAATGATTCTATGTGTATTTTTTATTTTTATTTTTGGGATTCTTTCATAAATTTCTCAAAATTCAAGGACTAAAAAAGATATTTTACCATTTTACCATTTTTAGCTTTCTAAAAAATGATAAACGGCTCAAATCATGAATTAGGGACCCGTAGAAGTATGAAAAATTAGGTCTAATGGTTTGAACTTTTTCAAAAATTATCAAAACTCGTAAAGAATTAAGACATGAAGTTTGAGTCGCTAGCCAATATTTACAGTCTTATAAAAAAAGATGAATGTTTTAAATCATGAATCAGAGGCCGACTGGATTGTAAAAAACAATGTTTCTACAGGACCCACAATATAAAATATCTATTGTCTCACTTTCACTGTAGCACCACCTTTTTTAAAGGAGGCATGAATTCCTTTCACACCTCCTTGGATGGGAAACCCCTCACTTCAAAATGAGATGTGTAAATTGGTTTACACATGGAAAACATTTTCATACCAAACAAACAACCCACAATCGCAAGGGTTATGCACGTGGCTCAAACCCCCTCATACCAATTCAATTCCATGTAGACAAAGGACCCAAGGCATCTAAGTCAAAGTCTGCGTCCAGGTCCAAATGTTGGCTCCAGGTCATAGATTGGAGCCTGCCTATAAGAAATATATGTAGAATGCTGAAGCCTTCATGGTGACAACTTGAGTGCATTGAACCCCCAAAGACCCAGAAAGCTCTCTTCATACCATTCAAATAAATGCTGCTTGAAAAAAGTTTATTATTACATACACACACAGCCTGCCTAAGGCCTGATGCTTGAATCTGGGTCTAAGTCTGGCCCATTGAGCCTATTGGACTGCAAAGTTGTCAATTATCAGACGCGAATGGGTGTGGATTGGGGTCAGACCTGGTCTATTAATTAACATCCACAAATATTGGAATAGTCAGCACCTTATTTTTAGAGATAGCAATGGGTTGGGCTAGGTCGAAACCACCCATATCTAAACCTAGGTATCAAAAACTTCATCGGTACTAGACCTGGTCATCCAGGTCAAGTCTTCGTCTTAGGATTCCATCCCAACTCAATTAAGTCGTTGGGTTTGGGTTTGATTAGAGTTATATAGATATGTTACACAAAACTCCACCAATTTTTACCATCGACTCCAAGCCCGGGTAAAAAAGGAGGATTACGTTTGATTGGTGGACAGCAAGCATAAAATTTTGTCATGGTCTAAATATAAATTCTGAGATAATAACATTCCCATATCACGAAGTTATACAAGTATTTATATACAAAATATTCATGTGTATTATATATGTGTATGTATACATTACCTGTACATATGCAATATGTAATAAAAACATCTATTTCACGCTTGGATCCACATGTCTAGAATTAATGAGTATTATATAACGGGTAATTCTCCAGCATGATGTTCGCATGTAAATGCACCACCGAACCCCTTTAATTCAGAGAATGTTGATTTTTTTTTCCCTTTTGGCACTCTTTCTCTTTTGAAAGTGGATGGTAGAAAATTCGAGGGGAAAAGAAAATGAAGGGGAGGGGAGGGAAAATTAATTTTACCTCCTCTTGTTTGGGAAGTCAAAAAGTAGAGGGAAAAAAAGTGAAAAAGTAGGGTTTTGTTTAATTGTGAGGTAGAGAGAAAATTACCAATTTATTCTTACTTTATGAAAAAGTGAAAAAGGTATTTTAGTAAAATGGTGAAAAGGGCATTTTAGTAAAATGACACATTTTCCCCTCTTTCCTATTACTTTACTCCCACACAAATCCCCCCCCCCCCCCCCCCCCCCCCCCCCCATTTTCCCTCCCCACTTCCCAAACACCCTCCATTGTCATTTTCCCTTCACTTTCCCTCTATTTTTTTTCCTCCCCCCCACCCCACCCCAATTTCCCCCTTCCCAAACAGTACCTTATGGTGGCATTTACATAAACTTTAGTCTCTTTATCGGGGCACATTTGTGCAGCCACATTTTTAAGGAAAAAGCCGAGAAAAAGTAGGCAACTTTTTCAAAGAAAATATCTTTTATGTTAGGGTGAGAGTGATACCCTTTTTTATACGAGAAAAAACACAAATATAAACTAACTAACTATTTAGCAATTCCATGGAAAGAAAAGAAAAGAAAAAGTAGACAAGGTGTCAAAAAAGAATTTTTCCTACAAGAGTGTGTAGAATAGAATATTCCGGGTTCTTGGAAGGCGGACTTGTGCCATGAATCCCATTCAAATGGGATTTTGCTGCAAATCTTTGGTCTTCGTCCAGCTCCCCATTTGCTGGAGCTCTATTTAAACGTCACCATAACCATAAACTCCGCACATGTGGTGTGGGAAGTTTCCCATTTCGTGCTCTTCGAGTTACATTTCCGTAGAAAACATCGAAATATCTCTCTCTCTCTCTCTCTCTCTCTCTCTCTCTCTCTCCATTTCAACGTGATTTTGTAGTGAAACGCTTCTCCTCAGCAGAAATTTAAAGACACTTGAATCATATTCAGCTGATATTTTGCAGAATCAAAGCATTTTCCACAGTAAGAGGCGAAGAATCAGCACCCCAGTAAGTTTTCTGCATTCTTCTCTTTTCCATTCAGATGTAGATGATCCATTGATATTTTGTCAACTTTCTTCTTTTCTGTGATTTGGGTTGTTTTTTCATGTAGTGTTACTCATCTTTGTGTGTTTGATTTTAAATTTTAAGTGGTTTCAGTTGGATTTTTTGAGGTTTTTAGACAGTTGGCTTCTCTGTTCTTTTCTGAAGATGTAGAGGATTAGTATTCGCTTTGTTTCTTTCTTTTCCCATTGTGATTTTTTTTTTCCAAGGCTTTGTAATTCTTGGAGATTTTGAATGATTGAGGAATTCATCCAGCTGATTTTTATGAATTATCTTTTAGTAAATTTTTATTTTTTGGGGGGAGTTTATTGTGTGGTCCCTGCTGTTTGGCTTAATCATTTAGAAGTCCCTTTTTGAAATTACTATTTTGTTTTGTTTTTTTTTTTTTTTTTTTTTTAATTTATTGAATTGCAGTTCTTTCAAAGAAAACTCCCTTCATGATGAAAAAGTTTTATTATTCTTTTAAACTCTTTCAACTTTTATAATTCAGAGTAAAGGAGTGACCTTTATTTGTTGTTAAGTGGGTGCTGATATTGGCTTGAATAGGTTCGCTCACAATGCACTATTGTTTTTTATAATGGAAGGTGGCCCAGCCCTTTGAGCCGGAATAATCCTTTTGGAAAAAAATTTCAAGAAGCACATTCTTAGCTTAGGAACTGTTAAACCTGCGGGGCCCAAATTCCAACCTTCATGATCAATCAAATCATTTTCCATATTTTTTCGGATTTGAAATACTAGGTGGTGGTTGAGCATTCATTTCTCACCTTCTCACTTTTCTAGGATTTGAGGTACTAGGACTGTGGCAGCAAATTCATTTCTCACCTGCCTTTTCATTCATTCAAGGGAGTTAATTGATGGTCATTTTTAGAAATTGACATTTATTTATTCAGTTTTAATCATTTCTCAAAATAGAGGTTTTATTGGATGGGCAGAGCTACAATAAAGCGGCACTGCATCATAATATGGTATCTAAATCGTTGAGATTCTAAGTGGGCCACCCGTTAGATTGACCACACATAGGGCCTCCCTTCATTTTTATTCCAAAAAGAGAAGATGAAAGCAAGTTCCATCATGTGTTTCAGATCAAGTAAAATCCAACGGTGGGTATCTTACATATTTAAATAATAATTTACAAAATGATCACTACATAGGCTGATGACCCGTTTGGATTTTTAAAAAGGTGGGCCCCACCATACTGTTGCACTCTAATTCTGCCCTCCACCTAATGCACTCTAAGCAGAAATGCAGAATGCAACAGACTTTTCAAACCCAAACCCTAGGAAGTTGTACTTCTTGGTAAGCCGGCGGACTTGCCTAGCAAGGTGTGAGAATTGAAAGAGTGGTTGATTTTTCTTCTTCTTTTCCTTGGTTCCAATATTGTGGGTGTCATGAAATGAATTAGGAGAGTGCCAAGAAGGTTGGTTGCTTTGGAATTCCATGGAACTAACAAACTGCAGAAAATTTTGACTTTGCTTTCCTCTTTCCATTTCTACAGAGATTGTCAATTGAACTCTACACTTTCTTTTCTTTTCTAAGCAGGTCTTTTTTCTATAAAAAATTATTATTAGCAAAAAGAACCCAGATGGCCCGGATCTGGATCTGATTTAAAATCAGTTGAATATTCCCCTGCAGGAGTCCCTATGGGTTGTGTGAATGAAATTGCATGCCAATTGGTAGACCCAAGGATTTTCATTTGGGAGGGCCGGATTCAAACATGTAGTTGGGTTTTGGAGAAAAACCGAGGATTTTCGTGTGGGTTTTGGGGGTGGCCTTAAAAGTTTTCATGTGAATTTTGAAATTCAGGCCCAAGATTTTCACATGAATTATGGAATGGACGAGTCTGAAGTGGGGCGGCTTTCCCCAAGAAGCATATGCTTGGGGACCCCTATAAGTACCCCCTTTTAGGGACGAGAGAGACCCTTGAATTAAAGGCACCCCAAAATTCTCTTTGTAATACTCTAATTGCAGGTTTCTTAGTAGCCAATCTTAATCAACCTAATCAGTGTGTTCAAGGCAGGCCCTACCTGGTCAAGTTCCTTGTTGTCCGCTGGTTCTTTTCCACCGGCAATCTATTCTAGTATGGACATTTTCCCCCAAACTCTCTAGTCTCGAACCTTTTTCTTAGAGTAAAGAGGGTCCACCCTTCTAGAGCCATTCACTCTTTATACAATCCGTATCCCTTGTGGTGTCTCTTACATGCCTTTTGGGATGTCTCAAACTCTACCGTGGGGCCTGCATAATGAAAATCCAGACCAGTCAAGATGAATGTCATCTCCTCCGAGGAATTGGTCCCATCAAAAGATTGATCTTATCACTCGTAGCGTGATTAACACAATCTTATATATTGATAATCATATGCATTAATTCTATTATTAATAGTGTGCTCAATCGTACGGCGAAAACAACTCTTACTAAAGTGGAATTTGAGAATATGTCATTAGAGAGGACAACAATCATCTTAACACTCCGGATTATTATTTTGTGGGCCCGCTATCCCGCGGACCCAAAAATTCTTGGTTGGGGGCACTATGCAGAAAAAAAAAATATTAATAAGGCTACATATAAAAACGCATGTAATTTTCAAAAATATATAGGGTTTTTTTGAGAACTTTGGGCGCGCCCTAGGTAAAAGAATTATAAAATTTCCTAAAACATCCAGCATGCAAGGGACACATCAGGGAATCCAAACTATATAAAAGAAGGACAAATGCTCAAACTTTTTTAACCCTTGACACATGTCTGCCCAAGGGCCCATTTATATCACTTGTCTTAGCATGAATACGAGCCCCGTTGAATTTAAACTCTAGTTAGTTTGATATATACGGTTAGATTCATGAAAAAAAAAAAAAAGCAATTACTTAATTTATACTATCAATATTATTTCATTGATAAATCCAACGGTCTAGACCACCCACTGTCTATTCTTGATAGCTGATTGATTGTGTTATAGAATGAACAATTAAAGCTTAGGGCAGGCCACAATAGTAAGGTGACAGCATGAGCATGAGAAGACCTTCCTCCCATGTTGTCTTCATAAGCCAAGTCCCTTCTGTTCTTGGGTCCTCTGTTTTTACGAGCACCACCTTGGAAGGACCGTTCTCATGCTTTAGCTTTACAGCCTTTGCAGATTACAACTTCCTTGGAAGTTAAGGGAGCAAACCATTCCAACCTTTGTCTCTAGTCTTCTTCTCTACACATATATATTGCATCCATTATTCATTTGCATCCATTACTCTCTCTCTCTCTCTCTCTTCTTTTATGCTGAAGCCCAGAAACAGAAACCATTATACTTCTGGTCTGTTTCTCTATCTGTTTTTATTTTTATTTTTATTATTTATTATTATTTTTTTCTGGAAACAACCAAGTATTGACATTTGAAGATCAAGGATTGAAGGGTGGTTCTGTGTCCTTTCTCAGGGAAGGTTTTAGCCTTTGAAGTATTGGAGTTTTGGAGTAAAGGGTCTAGAAGGTTTTGGGGTGTTGTCTCTAAGACTGCTACCTGAATATGGCATTGGCTAGACTTGCAAGAAGTGGAGTGAGAAATTCATTTGCTGCTGATTCTGTTGTGAGAAGAGTGTTTGGCAATTACATTGACCAGAGGGGTGTGTTATCTGAGGCTTTATATGGGAGCAAATGCTACTCTTCTTTGGTTAGAAATGTTTCATCACCTAACAGGCATTTGGGGTATCCCCAAGAACTTGGAGGGATGGATAGAAGCAGCTTGGGAAGCAGGGGAATTAGGGTGTCTCCCCAATATGAGTCTCCTTCGGCCGAGGCGGTTGTTGAGAACTGCGATTTTATGGAGGATGATGACTCACATTTAGCAGGGTTGGAGGCAACAAAGCCAACTGAGAAGCCCAGGGTGGTTGTTTTGGGTACTGGATGGGCGGGCTGTCGGTTTCTTAAAGGGTTGAACACAGAGCTATATGATATTGTTTGCATATCGCCGCGAAATCACATGGTTTTCACCCCTTTGCTTGCTTCTACTTGTGTCGGGACCCTGGAGTTCCGGTCGGTTGCAGAGCCAGTCAGTAGGATACAGTCTGCACTGGGGGGGTCTCCGAATTCATACTTCTACCTGGCTTCTTGTACAGGAATCGACATGGACAAACATGAAGTAAGCTCTTGTACTTTTAAGTCTTTCTGTTGTTCATAGTTAATGTTAGATGGTATGTAATAAGTTATGCATGCTAAGATACAAAGAATAAAAGTCTGTGAAGTCTTATATGATGTTTTGTGGTTCATTCATGCGAATGCAGTGTGTGGTCTCTTCATGAGTATTTTGAGGGTTCTACTAACAGGTACAGAACCAGGAAATTGGCACCCGCTAGTTCCATCCCTGGTTCTATATGATCATTCTAACTCTTGGTATAAGGGCCTCAAATTTTGTGTGAGTTTTAACTGTTAGGTGAAGGGTACATATGGGGTGTGTGTGGGGCGGGGGGATCAGCCCGAAAGGCATGGCTTTTATTTGCTTGATAACAGTGAGGCCATTCTAGAATGTTTCACCATAAAACGAATTTTATTTAATTCACTCATTACAAATTCAGTTGATTCCAGCAAAGTTTATATTAACTTAAATATAGCTAAGCTATTGGAGCTGGCTGAAAACAAGCAGTCTATATAGTTCATGGGTAGGAAACCATACATATGAAACCTGCATTTTCTTCATCTTATGTTGCCTTTGGAGGGAAGATTTATCATTGAGTTGTCTAATGCTTCCTCTTTTTAATTAGGTGTACTGTGAGACAGTTAGCAGTGAAGGATTACCGCGTCAGCCTCATCGCTTTAAGGTTGCATATGATAAACTGGTCATTGCATCTGGGTCTGAGCCCTTGACTTTTAACATTAATGGTGTAAAGGAACATGCATTTTTCCTTCGTGAAGTCAATCATGCTCAAGAAATACGAAAGAAGCTTCTATTGAACCTAATGCTCTCTGAAAATCCTGGTGAGTTGTGCTTCTTCTCACAATAAACTTTATTATTACAATTTAAAATCTTGGGTAATGGAATTGAAATTGAGGATTACTGAAACTTCATATTTTATGATGGTTGATTATTGTGGAAGTCTCAATGCCATTTTTCAGATATTGTAGAATCTCAAGGAGCTTGATCTTCTATTCAGGCTACTTTTTCATTTATAATTCAGGAACTGCGCTTTTCCTTCAAGTCCCTTCTACATTGTCAATTTCAAACAGAACGCAAAGCAATTTAATCTTTCCTTAATAATCTAATATTGCTCTTTTGTTTCCTGATCTGCACATCTGCACTACATATGTTACACTGCGCCCACATGTATGCCTTTTTTTTTTTTTTTTAATTTAAGAAAAAAGGCTAATTCAACCCAATACAACTCGTGATAACATTGTAAGATATCATTTACCAACCCCAAAAGCTAAAGCTGGTAAGTGTGGAAGTCCCAAACAGGTATATGAAGCCCCGTCAAACCCATTACTTGGGCGATGTGGGATGTGGGACTTCCCAACAAACAATATCCTCTCTATAAAAATATTCCCGGTTTTCACAATAAAGAGTTTTCTCTGTTGTGAACTTCAGTAATCAAGGTACCATTTGTCTGTATGCAATTAGATTCCTATGAATCCTAAGAAATGTATTTCTGAAAAGGGCTGAAATTGAAGAAATAAAGGTGAATATCCAAATTGCATGAAACAAACAGGGCTAAGAAGTCATTTCATTTTAATGTCTTTGACACAGTAACAAATCTTAGCGTGTTGCCACATTTTCTCTATATTTTGCAGTTCAGCTTATGCCGTGAGTGATTGAACATGAAATCTAGCTTTTCTCCTATTTTTCACGTAGGATAGACATCAATTTTGACTTTCATAAGTTTCATTCGCCCTACCTTTAACTCCAAAATTTCATTTTTATTACATGAGTATACTCACTCCATTATGACAGGCATATCGGAAGAAGAAAAGAAGCGCCTTTTACACTGCGTTGTAATTGGAGGTGGCCCAACTGGTGTAGAATTCAGTGGAGAATTAAGTGACTTTATCATGAAAGATGTGCGTGAGCGATATGCTCATGTTAAGGACTACATATGTGTCACCCTCATAGAGGTATCCACCGATATTTTCATCTACATTTCCATTCAGTGGATCAAAGGATAAAATTTTTAAGTTAACACTGTGTCTTTGGTTCATTTCTTAATTAGGCCAACGAAATCCTGTCATCGTTTGATGTGGGACTAAGACAATATGCTACTAAGCATTTGACCAAGGTAATGCATTCAAGCTCGCGACTTCCAGCATTTTTCTAGCACTTTTTTTTTTTTCTTTTTGGGATATTTTCTTCCAATGCTGATTGAATTATTAATGCATTTGAAATTTTCACCAGTCTGGCGTCCGCCTTGTTCGGGGCATTGTGAAAGAGGTGCAGGCAAAACAGATAATTCTCAGTGATGGGACCAATGTTCCTTATGGGCTACTAGTCTGGTCAACAGGTGTTGGGCCCTCTGAGTTTGTGAAAGCATTAGATCTTCCCAAGGCCCCTGGTGGAAGGTAAATTTACCAACCGTCTGAATTACTTCAGTTCTTTCCTTTTCAATTCTGGATAATAATTGTACTACTTGGAAATTTGAGATAGGATTGGTGTTGATGAGTGGATGCGAGTTCCTTCTATGGAGGATGTGTTTGCACTCGGGGACTGTGCTGGTTTTCTTGAACAAACAGGGAAGCAAGTACTCCCAGCTCTTGCTCAGGTACGCTTCTTTTCACTCATGATTTCTTTATTCTTTTTTAGTGATAGGATTGTCATCATAATCGCCGTCATCATCAATATTATTACTCTGTTTGCACTCTAAATCGTATCTTAGTTTTTCATGTTGTGATCAAATTTAAAATAAAAATTTTGAAATATCCTAAATTATCACTTCATGTTTTATCAATTTTTACCGAATTGAAATATCTTGGATGTCTAACAGCAGATTTTTGAGTTTGGGTTGACCGGATTTATGAAAGCTAGGTACATATGCATTGTTAGTTAGAGGTAGTTCTAAGGTGGAGCCAAGAGGACTATTGCATTTCTTTTGATCTTCTAGTCTGTTAAGGTGACATTCAAGCGGATGAGCAATAGTTTTTCAATGAGGCTTCATAATAACTAAAAAAACCCCACCCAACAAATACAAATGAAGAAATCAAGCAAAACCTTTGTAGCCTGTAGGACTTGCAAGATTTCATCCACTCTGCCGGACATACCTTACATCCTTGTCCCTAAAACTCATAAATGGAGCAAGTTCTTGGGATTGTTTTTAACTGGTTCTGGGACACGCAATCATCTTAGGCGAATCTGAATTCTGTGTGATGTTTATTATCTTTTATTTTATTTTGCAAGAGGCTAACTCCTTAAGCCAAACCATGATGAGAGGGTGAATAAGGTTTTGGGCAATGTGTCTCTTATATCTTGTAAATTACATTCATTGTCTTGCAAATATTGCCATCCTGTGCATTGTCGTCTTATATAGATTTGGCTGTGGTGATCATCTTATACTCCTTGACCAGGTTGCAGAGAGGGAAGGCAAATTCCTTGCGGAATTGTTCAATAAGATGGGGAAGCAGGAAGGGGGAAAAGCCTTCAGTGCCAAAAACATTGTTCTTGGAGACCCTTTCATATATAAGCACCTCGGAAGCATGGCATCTGTTGGGGGTTACAAAGCACTAGTTGATCTACGCCAGAGCAAGGTAACTAAGGTTTACATTTCCTGAAACCACATCACATGCCTACTCATCCTTTCAACATTCTCACATGGATGTGAATTTGTATCATTGTAGCTTGGACATGAACAATGAACACCATAGTGGTTGAAAACATGAACAACAGATTTATTGAATTCTATAGGAAGTTAAATCATCTGGTGTGAAACACCCTTCTAAATTACACTGCAAGATATTATGAGGTATTTGATGTTGATCATGTACCTATACCAAATTAAGGGTGATGACCAAGCAGCTTTTAGTCGAAGGGATAACAACATCAGTAGTACAGTGTAGATCATTTCAATTTTGCATAGAAAGATTAATACTTGATGGGTGGTACTACAGCTTTTTAGTCTAAACTATACTATAGTTACTACTTCAGTTAGTACTAGTTTTGTTTTAGATTCATACAGATCTTTTTTGGAATGATTTATTATAAACATCTTATTAAAAGCTCTAGAACCTGATTCAGAAGATGTTCAACTCAACTTAGTCTGGCCATTTTACATTCATTGACTAAATTACGTAAAAATCAGTTGTCACTAAAATATCTTAAATCAGACATTAAGAGGAGACTTTTGGTTTCATTCAGAGTATTAGAAGCAAATTATATTTCATTTCTTTTCCATCTGTCATGGATAGATATGGTGTTTCAAATGGATCATACATTGAGACCCTATGCTTTCCCTTTGTTTTTATTTGCAGGATGCAAAAGGCCTCTCCCTTGCAGGATTTATCAGTTGGCTGATCTGGAGATCTGCTTATTTAACGCGCGTCGTCAGTTGGAGGAACAGGCTCTATGTGGCTGTGAATTGGGCCACTACCTTCGTTTTTGGCCGAGACAACTCGAGGATAGGCTGATATAGTCCATCTGACAATCATTTTTTGCTTAGCTGCATGGTGCATACTATGCATCTGCTACTAATCGAGGAAGAGAATGTGATACAACCCACGTTAAAAATGCATGGAATGACAGAGGAGTAACAAATTTTTATCTAGTAGTACTACAAGTTGGGATTATATGTAATGTTACAGGGTTCTGGAAATGGCTATCTTTTTTTTCTTGTGCAATGAACCCACCATCTTATTGGTCTTCATTCTACCCTTTTGAGGATCCAAGATTATGTTCTGTAAGGATTTTCTAGGGTGTGTATCAGTGTATGTGCCTTTCTATCTCTTTTTTATGGAAAGGAGAGGATGTAGGTGGATCCATGAGCCAAGCTAGCTAATGATCAGTTTGGCATACATTCATGTTCATCTTGTGTTCATGGAAGCGGGTGATCACCATCAGATTGGAAAAAATGTTATGAAACTAGCGATAGATTATAAGCGATTATTTTCAATAAATCACAATTTTTCCTTATGATAGAGACCGCATTTTTGGGTTCGGATTTGTTAAATTTCATCATTTCATGTTGATCAGGGAGATATTCACCATTGGATTAGACAATCACAGTTTGATTGCTTCTTTAAATGATTTAGTCAAAAGGTGAATACAGTGAATATCTTATGGCTTGGCTTTTGTTAAGAGGTAATTATTTTAGCCCGTATGTGACCCACTTGTATGTATGCCAATCATGAGACAATAGGATGATGGAAAAAAAAAAATCGCTGGTTGGATCATCCAGACCCTTGATTTTGATAGCTTGCTGAATTACATCTTCTTTTTTTGAAGTTCAATTGAGTGGTAAATAGAGGCCTCAGATTGCCAATTCATGTGAGGGATTTATTGTAGGAGTACCACAAAAGCCAAACTGGACCTGGACCTGGACCTGCACCTGTGTCTTACTCGGCATCTAAATAGGTTAAAAATATGATCTGCATGACCCACATGGCCCACTGACGATTGTGACCCACTACACTAACTAATACTTTGATGAAAGAAGATAACATCTATTAGGGGTGACCCCTGCCAATGCACTCCTTGAGACCCAATGGCTTGTATGGACTGCTTTTCCATTAGAATCAAGATTAGTGTAGATCTCTGGATCCCTAAGTGGGGTTTAGCTTACTTGCAATTCGATATGCTGGGTTTATTGGATGGTCTATATTTTGTTTGCATGTACCACCAAGTACAATTTTTGTTAACTACAACAAATATGATGCAGGTCATGTGATTGATCAGGCCCTTAAATATTTGGATCCGTTTGATTGATCTCAAGGGGTTTGATCCGTTTACATAAGAGCCCAATTGAGTGGAAGGAGCCGAACCCAAAAATGAACAGTCAAGATGGGCCCAAATTGAATTGCTTCCCTGGACTGTGGCAAAATTGCCTCAAATGAGACTAGGAGCGGACCCATGTACAGGCATGTGGGTGCAGTCGCACCCGTTCAACTTCGGTGGGCTTTCAAAATCTATATGAAAATTATGCCTCCACTTCCAAGAATCCATTAAAAATCATGGATCCAACCTCAAAATCCACATGAAAATCATTGGTTTGCCCCCAAAACCAAACTACCTATATAGGGTCCGCACCTCTCAAACAAAAATCCTGGGTTAGCGCTGATTATGAGACTAACAACAAACTTATGTATTGCAAACTTGCAATTAGATAGAAGTGTTTGATGGGAAGGTCTAGATTTTGCTTACATGTACAATCACATACAGTCTTGTCAAAGGAGAGGAGTGCCATCCAATTATCTTATTCAAACAAGCATTACTTGATCAGGAATCAAAGTGCTCTGATAATGTTGGCAGTGAGTTTCCAGAAAGGAAGGCCTTGAGGAGCACAAGAGCCAATTTTGGTCTAAATTTAGGGACCTCATGGCCAGCTCCTCTCACTGTTACGAAGGTGAGGCCCTTGTACTCTTGAATCCATCCTCCCACCTGTTTAACATATTAGTAGCATGACTTTAGGACTATAGTACAATTATAATGTAGATTTTATAGAAGAAGTTGCAAGTGATAGTATATATTGTGCATATGGAGTTAAAATAAAAAGAATTGGCTGTGTGTTTTTCCAACTATTCTGTCCTGCTAAGCAGTGGGTTAGCTGCATTTACATCTGAGCAGATGGAATCCTATGTTTTTATTTTGTTTCTTTGGGGGTGCTTGTTTGTTTGGCATTAAACTCCTACAAATTGGAAGCAATGCCTTACCTTTGAAAGGGCTGACATCTAAAAAGTAAAGGTGATGATTTACAAACACACCATTCTGTTCACTCCAAAACTCCAAAAGGAACTCTTCTAAACTCTTTTCTTTTTTATTTGGTCATGGGACACCCAATAATGAAACCGCATGTTGTTGGGATTCGGTTCTACTGATCTTTAGACTTAGGGCCTGCTTGTTTCATGTAATTGAATTCCTAGGATTGTATTGCATAAGTGGTTAAATCGATGAAGAATCAATGGTGAATGAATATCAAAGGAAAGATGTGAAATGAAACCCAGAAATCATCCTAGTGATCAGTAACTCAGTACCTAGGAAAGACCTTATCAACATCTCCACCTTATATCATTCACCTCTAACCTCTTTAATAATTCTTGGGTGGAGCTCGTTTCACCATAAACGCCTATGTATTCATTTTCAATGTATTTTTTTATTGTCAAAAAATGATACAAAAAATACCTACGACTTTTATGCAAACAAATAGGCCCTAATAATAAAATTCCTGAAGTTTGCTTCAATTCTAAAAACTCGAGCTTTATTAATAAAATAAAATACCAAAAATAGAATTCTCTAGAAATCCCTGAAGGTTGCATCAATTCTAAAGAATTCTAACCTAAAACAACCTTGACTCCGAATCTATTTAAAAAGAAGCCTCAACTCGATTTTTTTTCCTTCATTCATTTATTTATTTATTTTTAGGGGTGGTGTGGGTTTGTAAATCATTTAATACTTAGTGGAACAAATTGCTTTAAAATACAACATACCTGACCATCATCATACCAAGCATGCCATGGAGTCAAAGTAGGAAGATTGAGAGCACCTATACTGTACCGGGTTGATGTAACTGGAATTACAGTATCTGCATTTCCACTGATCAAGCAAAACTAAGAAACATCATGATCAGAAATATTTCAGTTGATCTTAATATTGACTCAATTTCAATTGCTCATATTGCAATACATACTCTTTATGCAAATAATTAAGAAATCTAATAAGATACTAGTTGACAAACACTCATATTTTTGTGTGTGTGTGGGGGGGGGGGGGGAAATCACAATATTATTGCAATAGCACCACAAACCAAATGGAGACAACTTCTTCTTGACTAATACAAATCATAATCTAATTTGTTCTAAATAATTTAGGTACTAGGTTATTTGAATCTAATATGCATGATCCAATAATTACACAAATTTGATGATCTGTTTAGCAATGCATGCAATTGATCATATGCAATTGTCTCAGTGAGTATGATCCAAACCATTTGATGGCCTATAATTGAAAACACTCCACTAAAATAACCTATTTCAGTTTGTATCATTTTTATGGACCATTGTTATATTACTTTTTCAGCTCTCCAATCAGAACTTATTTGGGCTGCACCGAAATCAATGGTCTCGATCGCTTAACAACAGGCCCCACTTTCTGCAATCAGAAGGGCTATCAGGAGGCAGAATTAGAGCCAGCCCAAGCCCAACCCAATAACATAAACTGGGCCCTACACTGCCCAAGGCCAATTTCTTCAAGTTAAAGCCTGACCCAAATTATGTATTATGAATGGTAAGTTAATATAGCAAGTAGAATTCTATAGCTCATCAATATATGTAATAGTGGTGGAAACTTTCGCCAGAACCCAAACCCATCCCGCGCCAAGATAGGCCCAAGCCCAGGCCCAATGACCAAATGGGTGGGCCCAACCACTTTACACCAAGTATAGAAATTGTTAGAGAAAAGTCAGAAGAGGGAATGCACCTGAACACCCAAATTCGAAGCCCCGAATAAATAAGCTCTTTGTAGATGGGTAAAACTGACCTAGCAGTGTCCTTCCAATTTATATTAACTTCATGGCTGCCAAACATATCAAAAGCTGCAGATATCAATACCTCACTAATATACAAATAAATCAATCCACTAAGGATGCAACTTGGTTCAGGTCAAATAAAGACCTGCAAAAATAAATTTTCAGATGGGCTTGATTAGTATAAATTGCTCTTTTTTAAGACGATCATCGTGCAAAAAACAACGATAATCGAGTTTGATTTGTGGGACCAACAGTATTTCAGCTTGTGATAAGGTAAGCTCCAGCTTAGAAGAGCTGGTCCCAAATAAAAAGAGCAGGGCTCTCCTAAGCTGAAGCTTACCTTATCCTAAGCTGGAATAGTGCCGGTCCCACAAATTGAAATTGATTAGATCTGTTTTTTGCATGATGGAACTGAAAAATCCAGTTCTGATTTGATTTATCTTTATTTTGGAGACGATCATCGTGCAAAAAACAACGATAATCGAATTTGATTTGTGGGACCAATAGTATTACAGCTTAGAATAAGGTAAGCTTCAGCTTAGAAGAGTTGGCCCCTTTTTGTTATATTATAAATTAGCATAACATATATTTAATTCTGGAACTCAAGCCCAAGCCCAGAGAAGCCGTCCAAAATTCCATTTTCATGTGGGCCAGGTCATGTAAGCTTGGGTTGGGCCGGCCCAAGTTGAAAAGAAGGAAATATGAAATTAGATTCTAATGTTCTGTATAAATCAAACCTGCATGGTAGCCACTTAGTTGGTGCCTTTTCTTGTATAATGTGAAGGGCTTCCTGAACCTCTGGTAAGTTGAAATAAAGAGTGGAATGCTTCAAGGTACAAGGATCATACTCTTTTCCAATGTGTCCAAAAGACTGAAATCATCATCACCATCTATTAAATTTTCATGCAATATCTTTCTAAAATTGGATTTACAGAGGTATTTTTCCATTGAAATATCTGGAATTGATTTCCTCAAAAAAAAAAAAAAAAGTTCTTTAAAAATCTATATAGGTGGAAGTTGGAAAGAGACCATTTCACAGTAAACAGCAAGTAGGCAAAAGGCCTAATTTCCTTAAGAGGCAGAGTGACAGTGAGCTGTTTTGTTTGCATCATCAGATCCCATTTCCATTCAACACAACAAAACCCCTGAAATTCCTGAAAATGGCTTCACTGCATTTCCATCTTTTTATCTCCATTAGTCCAAACATCCCAATGATGTCAGGTAGTTATTTTAGAGAACTTTACAAAAAACTCACTGTCTTTTCTAACATCTACAACTAACCACCTGTCCTTTTTTATCTTTTACAAATATCCACCTCTAATAATTTGAAAGATCGCAACCAATCACCTTGACCAGCAGTCAGAATCCAATATTCAATGGTTGATCTAATCTGATGTATTTTTTTTATGTATATAGGAGGATGAAATTCATCTTGGATCTAATCTAGTCCAGGTCAAATTCAAAAGGTGTGTTAATCATGGTCAGATTTGCTAGTCCTTTGTGACATCCAATCAGTCTTGATCAAGGTGATCTCTCCTCAAACTTGCTTAAATTGGAGTTATAGGGTGCAATATCCTATTTATAAAATTTCCTAGAGTCTCCTCATTGAAACTGATCAGACTGACAAATTCTCCTCCTCTCACAGAACTCCTCATGCGACAAAAAGCCACTAAACATCCAAACTTTTAAAGATAAGGAAGAGCTTGGGTGGGCCCGCTTGTGGCACAATAGCCCGCAGCAAAAGGCGAACAAAATCAACTTGGTCTAAGGGAATTTAATCCAAACCAAGTTCAGATCTATGGGAGTTTTCATCCTTTTAAGACAAATATGCAAGATTTCACCAACAGACTGGTTTCACCTTGTGACTACCAATCAAGGTGGTTAATTGAGACCTTTTGATTAATAGAGGCGGCTTGCATTAACAATAAAATGGCAGGTGGTTATTGATAATTGTAAAAATGAATGTAGTTATAACTTACTCTTTGTTTTGTTTTGTCTCATTGAACACACATGATGCTAAGTGGCCACCACAAACTGAGGATTTAAAAAAGATTCAGAAAATATTAGGAAGAAAGTGAGCTGCTAGTACTTACATGTGATCTTTTCAGATCCTGATTGGATGTTGCATTTTCAGTGCAGGATGGAGTGAATATGCTGTATATATCAATGTTCCCAAGTTCTTTGTTTGCAAGATCATGGACTGTTTTACACTCGGGTGAGGGTTGCAGGAATGATGTCCAATCACAGAAAAGATTCAAAAGTTTATAGCTCTCATCAGATAACAAACCAATTGTCCACATGTATTGGAAGGCCCCCAAGTAATCATAAAAATCATCAGTCAGAGGATTTCCAACCTACACCAAAAGAATTCCTTTAACTTAGTTGTATGCTATATTTCAGTAGATGAAAACATGCACCGGGATCTTACAATGAGCACTCATGTTTTTACGACAGCTAGAAATGATAATTTTCTTCTTTTTTTCTACTTTTACCAATATTTACCTCTATTAATTTTAAAATTGCTGTTAGCCAAAGGAGTGAGACATCAATTTTGGACTGATTGATGAAATATGAAGTCATTTGTTGCGAAGATATGGATATTACATTGGACATAACCAGGTTCAGATTAAACCTCAGGCATCAACATGGAAAGATCACTAAATCTGAGTCAAATTAACAAGGATTAATGACTGAGTTTATTTGGCACATTGTTAGATCTAAGGCAAGATTCTCTAAAAACAGTGGTTGTTATTTATAAGAATAAATAAAGACTGGTGATTATTTATGAATTTGAAAAAGTAAAGTGGTGGTATATATGTTGAACTCCCAATATAGAAACTGGATATATGCACTAATTTTAGGCTGTATGTTTTTTGTACAAATGAGACCCATGATTTAGTTATTTATTGAAACTTGATATGATAGACCCCACAACAGATGGTCCATGCAGAGAGAATCACTCAGATTAGAAGCTTCTGTTTCGATGTCCAACATTGCTGCATTTCCTTCTTAACCATCTGTTTGATGGCTGTTGATTTTGAGGGTTATGACAGATTTTGTGGGGACCTATAGGTGGATGTAACATCCCAAGTGGAGCCCTATCATATCACTCAAGAAAGCTGCGCAGTGTGCAACCTGTCCATTATCTGATCGTCTCACGATTCCTGCAACAGCATGTGGATTCATTTTTCTCAAATACAGAGCAAAAATCATACCAAAAATCCCTTCAGATTGATGGGTTTTTCCTTCATCCACATCTGGGATCTCACAATAGCTTGGGCTAGTTGAGGGATGTAGTGTCCTACAAAAGAAATTCGATACTAATTAATGAGTTCTCTCAAGAAATTTATGATGCAGGGAAGAAAACTTTTGATGTGAGGCCAACTTTTCATAAGATACACACCATGAGTATGGAAAGAATATCAACCAAATCAAAACTAGTATACACTGTTAGATTAAATCATCCCTTTGTTTTTGGATGGTATTAAATCATCCATTTCGGCATAAGATAAAATAAAAGGTCACCATATTACCAAAATGACTTCAATTGAATGGTATATATCACTCTGATTCGAGTAATATTCTAGCAGTTACAATTCAAAGACGTTGGCATTGATCAAATGGTCATGATGATGAGAAGTGGGGTACACATGCAGATTTTTGCATGTACATTATCATTACTCTTGTACAGTTCATTCATTCATCTAATATAAAAAGAGCAAGGTATCAAATTACAAATCCTCTTCCTACCTGCATAGCTCTCTCCTGTGATGTAGAAATCCCTTCCTTTGTACTGGGGAAACCTTTCCAGCCATTCATGTAGAAATGCTAATGCATCTTCAGCTGAAAACATAAGGATAGTCAACAAAAACAGAAGAATCACCAATGTTGTTACCTGCAGACTTGTTTCTATATACATCACGCACTAGTATGAAATCTTGACAACTCACTTTCTAGGCCTCACCATGGTCCATTGAACTGACTGGACACTTTGAGGATAAAAAAATGGTAAGATATATGTGGTTAACATTGGACTCTAACCTAACTAATATAATATCAAAGCAAATTTAAAAACAGAACCAGGAAGAAAACCTTAAAATGCACTACCTGTCCTTTCGTCTCCATTAGTTATTACATCTTGGGAATTGTTTGAATAGGAAAAACCGACACCGACAGGAGAGTCTATGAATATGATATTGGCCACTGCAAAATGATTTAAAAAATAAAGAGATCAATGATGAGAATTCACACAAATTTATTGAATTTTTATGATGTTGAAAAGATAGAATTAAACAAAGGATTCCACGTGAGTTGATGACTAACACTTTAAAATTAGAGCTTATAGGGACATTTTCCACTTAATATGATTTCCATAGTAAAGTGGAGGGTGGTGAAAAGATCAGGGGTATAGGGTGAAGGGCAAAGGTGTAGGACCCAGGCTAAGGCTATGAAGTTTTTACACGTGTGAGGAGGGTGAGAAACAATTTTCCCAAAAAGTTGGAAAATTTTAAATTCACTTGTATATAGTGATCACTGACCAAACATATTTTAGCATATCTAACAACCACAAGGTTCCTAATATGCAATGTTTTCTACCACCCTCTCAAAGTTGTATAATCCTTTCATGAAAGTCTTGTCTGTAAGTTAGTGGTAATAATGCCCAAAGGATCCAAAACCATGATCAGCGTGATCACATTTGAGCTAACCATGGCTCTAATGCCATGAAGACTTTATAGATTACATTTTGCAAAACCTCAGAATATTTTCCATTGACAAGAGGCAATTATTTTTTATGTAAGATATAAATGAGGAAACTTAATCACATTATTACATACAAATCCAACCTTATCACAACCTTGATGGATTGTCCTCTCAATCTAACCTAATTACACTAATCACAATCTTAAGTGATTATCCTCTTATTAATATCCTAATATCCTAATCTAACATTCTTTATCAAGAACACTGCCACTTTTCTATATAAGCCTTTGGAAGTTCCAAAGGTTCACTTAGTGATAACATTATAATTGATGATGTCAAACTCTAGTTCAGACACCAACGGTCAAGTAATAATAAATGCGATAATAAAGATGAGAGAAAGAGATTTATAGTGGTTCGGTCAGTGTGACTTACGTCCACTTTCGGCAAGGCTGAGGTAGCCGGAATGTATTAATTCTCAAGTATTTCAGAGGTTACAGACTTTGGAGAGAGTGTAGAAGAGAGATTATTCCTTGCCCCTCAAGTACCGAGGGGCTTTCGTATTTATAAGCGTTCCCTAACAGATGGGGAGACTTCTCAGCACGGTTCACGAGGAGCGTTCGAGGTGTCCTCGACTGGCGAGGCAGTTGCGATATTCTCCGCTGGACCTGGTAAAAGCGGGACGTGGCCTGACTGCTTCCGAAGCGACCCGGACTGCTATGACGTGGCCGGGCATCGTGGATACGGGCTCGGACTGCAAACGGATCTCCATTAACTTTGGGCTTTGGCTCGTGACAGATCGGGCCATTTGGGCCGGACTCATCATTTGCCCCTCAATGCCCCGCGCCCAAAGAAGCTTTGAAAGGGGGGCATTTTTAATATCCGGGCTTCTTTCCTATTCAAATGATTTTTGCCGCATTCCTCTCCTTGCCAGCACCTTGTTGTACGCCCAGGTCCGGAGGAGAAGGATTTTTGGGAGAGTTCCTGCAGTGTGGGACTTCTTTTATTCTTAGTTTGGGGTTTTTGAAATCCTAGGCTTTGTGGGATCCTAGCATATAAAATCCCTTGCTTGGAGAGAGAGGAGCCCCAACTAATCCCATTCCCAAGAGAAAGGTTTTGTTTTTCACCCATCTTCTTCATCCATTGAGTCTTCATTCCCAGAAAAGGGGAAGTGGTTCACTCTTCAAGGCCATGGAGCATTCCATTGCAGACAAAGCTGAGATGGTGAAGATCCAGCAGACGAGAGTGATGGCTGCCACGACGGCGGTCGTCGCGATGGCGGTACCGAATGTTGGTGCAGCGCCGGTCGGCCATGGCGAAGGGCACGTGGCGGCGGCGGCGCCGGGCGCTGCGCAGCGGACGCCAGGTTCACGCGTGGCGGGCGTGACCGAAGTGCCCTGTGGGGGCGCCGCGGGCGGCGACGGTCCCGCCTTGGGCGGCGTTGCGATGGACGGTGATGCCCTGGGCGGCGCTGCAGCGGGCGGCGCTGCTGTGAGCGGTGCTGCCTTGGGCGGCGCTGCCGTGGGCGGCGATGCCTTGGGCGACGCTGCAGTGGGCAGCGCAGCCGTGGGCGGCGTCCACTTGGGCGGTGGTGCGGCCGTTGGCACGGGCGACGAGGGCAGCACGGTGGTGACAACGACAGGGGCGGGCGCCCAAGCCGCGCTGGCAGCGCCTGGGGCGGGCGCCCGGGCCGTGATGGCAGCGCCCGGCGTGGCGGCTGTGGCGACGGTTGGGGCAACGCCCGGTGTGGCGGCAGCGTCAAGGACGGCGGCGGCGAGGGCAGCGCCTGGTACGGGCGCCGAGGCAACGGCGGCGCCCGGTGCGGGAACATCGGGTATCTCTACACGGGTGACAGCGGCAGCCTCCTCAGCCCCCTTAGGCGCAGGCTTGAAGTCGAAGTGTTCGGTGGTGGCGGCGTGCCAGCGGGGCCCTGCGGGCGAGGGCGCAAGTCCTAGTAAAGTATCTACCAGAATTCTGCGTCGTCGCACAAAGTATTAAGCAAAAGTGATTGCTGAGGATGCCGGATCCAAAGTAAGCAGTATTTTCAGTGTACTCAAAACAGACAGTGACCTTTTGAAGATTGCTGTTTGTATCCCTCCCACCGTACTGTGCCGCCTGGCGGAACCAGATGAGCCAGCGTGTGACGATTCTTGTGGTGACATCGTAATATATGAAGAGATGATCGAGGCCGGGTTAAGATTTCCAATATCTTCTCCCATTTGCCGAGTTCTTCACTATTTTTCCTTAACTCCGGGGAGATTAGCACCGAATGGATGGAGAGTTTTGATCGGATTCCTTGCACTGTGGAGGAGAGTACATCAACAGGACGCTTCTCCTCCCGAGTTTCATGCTGCCTACAGTTTGATCGAGTCACCATCCCCAAACAGGGGATGGTACTATTTTACCCCTCGAGGCGGCAAGTTACTCACGGGATTGCGTTCCAACTGCCACGATTGGAAATGTCGCTTCTTCTTCATTGGTGGAGAGTGGGTTGCTGAGTCAGATCGACCCTTGGTACCCACAGGGTGGATTGACGCCAAGAGACTTGGTATGTTCTCTACTGTCCTTTTCTCCGTACCTTTATATATATAGATATATATATATTTTACTGTCTTTTTGCAGATCCTCCTATACTTTCCAAAGATCAAGAGTCGAAGCTGCAAGCGGTGAGGGATCACCCTGAGAAAGACTTGGGAGTTCTTATCCCTAAAGAAAGTGGTAAGGTCAGTGGACCTCCTCCGGGCTCTTCGTCGGATAGGACAAGCGGGTCCCCGTCTGGACCGTCATCCAAAAGAAAAAGTAAGCTACTTCTGCTTTGGCAATAATCTTAAACTTTACCTGATATGTTGTATCCATGTACCATTCGCTAACCCTTCTCTTTAATAGGCATAGAGATAAGCAGAGAGATGATTGGAGCCCGCTTTTCGACCCGCTTCTCGGATAGGGGTACCCATTCCCCCAAGGCGGCGAGGACGAAGGACGCCTCTCTAAGAACCTCTCCGCCAGCGACTCGCATCGAGTCCCGGGTGCCCCCTCCTCGAGTGGCTTCACCCATAGTGTCTCCTCAGGCAGGGATCTCTTCCGCTAAGACTGCTTTCCCGCAGTCTTCTTCTTCAGCTACCCTTCCTGCTCCTCAACTGTGTCCTCCACAACCGGGCATCTCTACAGGGGTATCGGCTAGGACTGGTTCCATGCTGGGTCATTCGTGGGAGATGCGGGAAAGGCTAGGGAGATATGTGCTGCCGCATGAGGCTTCTCGGGTTAATGCCCTGGGCACCGAGGGAGTTATTGACTCATTTGTAGAGGGCCTGGCTCAGGTAAAGATTCACTATTATGTATTCCTTTTTCTCCAGGCCGTTACCCCTTTATTTCTTTTTAACCGTCTCATTCCTCGTCCCTTATCTCTTCAGGTCTCTACTGCTTCCATCTGCTTGCTGTCGAGAGCCCAATCTTATGGTCAGATGAGACGAGAGAAGGAGGCTATGCAGCTAGAGCTCTGCACTGCTCAAGAGAGGATTACTGCTTTGGAAGCCTCTGGTAGGGCTTCGGGGATTGATCTTGCTGCGGCCCGTGAGAGGGTGAGCGAGCTTGAGATCGGACTTTCAGCAGCCACTAAGAGGGCGGCCGAGGCAGAAGTTGAACTTTCGAAGACCTGTGAGAAGGCTTCGCTCAATGAGGCTGAGCTTACGAAGGCCCGTGAGAGGGCTTCGCTCAGTGAGGCTGAGCTTGTGAAGGCCCGTGAGAGGGCTTCGCTCAGTGAGGCTGAGCTTGCTCGTACCCTTGAGAAGGCGAGGCTCAGAGAAGTTGCTATGGAGGCAGAGATGAAGGCAGCGAACGAGAGAACTTTTCAAGCTAAGAGGGACCTACAGATTGGCTTTGCAGATGCCTTCATTGATGGCTACGAGGAGCTTCGCGAGAAGATTTCGGCTGCCTTTCCAGACATTGACATATCAGGCTTTGTGCCTATGGAGGCGCCTGATGATGGTGGCAGCAGCTCTGATGACGCTGAGTACGACGCAGAGGAGGATGATGAGGAGGGGGATGAGAGTGATTAGAGCATAGGAACTTTTGCTTCTGTTTACAAGCCTGATTTATGCAACCTTTTTGTAATGAAAGTAATATCATTTTATTTATCTATCCATTGTTTTATTTTGAACAATGCTTTGAACAATAAAAAGTGCAACATCAAGTACCTAAACAAAAACCCTAATCCACCCCGTTCCAAATCTTCACTGGTAGTACCTCTTCAAGTGCTCTGCATTCCATGGATGAGGTAAGACCTTTCCTTCGGAGCTCTGGATTCTGTAGGTGCCCGGTCTCACCACTTCTATTATGAGATAGGGACCTTCCCAATTTGGTCCCAACTTTCCTTCCCGAGAGTCCTTTGTGGCGAGGATCACCTTTTTGAGGACCAGGTCTCCTGGTTGGAAGGAACGAGGCTTCACCCTCGAATTGTAGTACTTGGCCATGCGTCGCTTGTACTCCGCATTACGGACCACAGACGTTTCTCTTGCCTCCTCTAGCAAATCGAGGTTGAGGCGGAGTCCTTCCTCATTGGTGGTAGGGTCGTAGTGGTGGACCCTTAGGGAATGTACCCCTATTTCGACAGGAATGACCGCCTCAGTCCCAAAAGCAAGAGAGAAAGGGGTTTCCCCGGTAGGCGTACGTGGCGTAGTGCGATAGGCCCATAATACCCCCGGAAGCTCGTCGACCCACAGACCTTTTGCTCTTTCGAGCCTTGTTTTGAGGTTGCGCAGGACTGTTCTCACCATCACCTCTGCCTGCCCATTTGCCTGGGGGTGTGCTGGGCTAGAGTGAGGCTGCTTTATTTGAAGTTCGGCGCAGAAGGAATTGAGTAGCCTATTGTCGAACTGTTTGCCATTGTCACTGACAATGGCGTGAGGTATCCCAAAGCGACAGACCAGGTTTTTCCAGATGAAATCCTTCACCTTCGAGTCTGTTATCTTTGCTAGGGGTTCTGCCTCCGCCCATTTTGTGAAATAGTCTATGGCGACGACTATGAATTTGCACTGGCCTCTACTCAAAGGCAGGGGGCCCAAGATGTCAATGCCCCACTTGGAGAAAGGCCATGGGCTGAGGATGGTAGTCAGCTCCTCTGGTGGCTGCCTTGACACAGTGGCGAAGCGTTGGCACTTGTCACATTTCTTGGTGAATTCTTTGGCGTCTTTTACCATGCTTGGCCAAAAGTACCCTTGCCTAAGCGCTTTATGGGCGAGGCAGCGTCCTCCAGAGTGATTTCCACAAATCCCTTCGTGAATCTCTCTGAGGGCGTATTCAGCTTCTTCTGGGGAAAGGCAGCGCAGCAACGGCAGGTTATAACCCTTTTTGTAGAGTACCTCTTGTAGGATGGTGAACTTAGAAGCTCTCATCCTGAGTTTTTTGGCTTCCAGGGGATCACCTGGGATTGTTTCTTCTTGGAGGTACGCCTTGATGGGGGTCATCCAGTTCGATTCGGCCGTGGTGCAGTTGACGCTAGTGGTGTCTGTATCCAACTTACTTGGCTCGAACTGGTGCCCCATGAAAGCTGGTTCCGCATGTGAGGCCTCTAAGGATGAGGCGAGCCTGGCGAGTGTATCGGCTGCCATGTTGTCCCCTCTTGGGATGTGACAAATCTTAAAGTGCTTGAACTGCTGGATTAGTCTCTTTGCCATGGCAAGATACTCCTGCATCCTTGCCTCCTTTGCTTCGAACTGCCCATTTACCTGATTCACTATCAATTGTGAATCACTGTGGGCGACGAGGTACTGGGCGTCCATCTCAATTGCCAACCTCAAGCCAGAGAGGAGGGCCTCATACTCGGCTTCATTGTTCGAGGTATTGAAGTGGAGTTTTACCGCATACTTGATGGGTGTACCATCTGGGCTGCTCAGAAGGAGTCCTGCGCCACCTCCTTCACTTGTTGCGGAGCCATCAACGTACAGCTTCCACTGAGGCATAGAAGAAAAGTCTGATGTCTTGGTAAGCATTTGGTCGCCAGGCGAAGAATCGGAGGTTGCCGGGGCGTCGGGAGCAGAATTCCCCACATGTGTCGGG
Organism: Umbellularia californica; assembly: GCA_028538565.1. Classification (NCBI taxonomy): domain Eukaryota; kingdom Viridiplantae; phylum Streptophyta; class Magnoliopsida; order Laurales; family Lauraceae; genus Umbellularia; species Umbellularia californica. Next base: position 72,830,626 of record JAPQWN010000006.1, on the reverse strand, counting down.
GCGTCGAGAGAGGATGGGGCGCCAGCAGAAGTCTGGGCGCCGAGAGAGGAGCTCTGGGCGCCCACTTCAGTTTGGGCGCCCAGAGGTGTCTGGGCGCCCATTGCAGTCGGGGCGCCCAGAGGTGTCTGGGCGCCCACTTCAGAGTCCTGGGCGCCCAGTGATGCTTGGGCGCCCGGGGGAGAGGTTGGGTCTGCCCGCAGCAACATGGTGGGGTCCTCTACATGTGTAAAGTCAGCAACAAAATCAGCCAGTGCTTGTGCCTTGATGGCGACCCTTGGTTGGTACTGAATATCAAATTCGCCCAATTCTACTGCCCACTTGAGGAGTCTCCCCGATACGTCAGGTTTTGCCAAAACTCTCTTGAGAGGTTGATCAGTGACGACGATGATTTTGTGGCCTTGGAAGTAATGACGTAGACGCCTTGCAGTAGAAATGAGGGCGAGCGCCAGCTTTTCCAACTCTGAATATCTGACCTCTGCCCCTCGGTATGCTCTGCTCACATAATAGATGGGTTTTTGCACTCCACTATGGTTCGTAATGAGAACAGAGCTCACCGCCGAGGGAGAGGCCGAGAGGTATAAATACAGCACTTCCTCAGGCGAAGCATGTGAAAGGAGAGGAGGTGTGGCCAGGTAGGCCTTGAGCTTCTGGAAGGCATCCTCAGCCTCAGATCCCCATTCAAAAGCTTTTCGAAGAATTCTGAAGAAAGGCAAACACTTATCTGCAGATTTTGAGACGAATCTGTTTAGTGCTGCAATTCTTCCATTGAGGCGCTGCAGCTCCTTAGTCGATGATGGCGACCTCATGTCCAGTATAGCCTTGATTTTATCGGGGTTTGCCTCAATCCCCCTCTGATTGACCATGAAGCCCAAGAACTTCCCTGATCCCACGCCGAAGGCGCACTTCTCGGGGTTCAGCTTCATGTTATAGGTCCTAATAACACCAAAGGTCTCTTGAAGATGACCGATGTGATCTGCTGCAGCCAAGCTTTTGACCAGCATGTCGTCCACATACACCTCCATCGTTCGCCCGATCTGGGAGTGGAACATTCTGTTCACCAGGCGTTGGTAGGTTGCTCCAGCGTTCTTTAGTCCGAAGGGCATAACCCTGTAGCAATAGGTGCCCTTCGGAGTGATGAAGGATGTTTTTTCCTGGTCTTGAGGGTGCATGCTAATCTGGTTGTATCCAGAATAAGCATCCAGGAAGGAGAGAAGCTCGTGTCCCGCTGTGGCGTCGATGAGGAGGTCAATCCTGGGCAGCGGGTAGCTGTCTTTTGGGCATGCCTTGTTGAGTTCGCTGAAGTCTACGCAAAGGCGCCACTTCCCGTTCGCCTTGGCCACCATCACCACATTGGAGAGCCATTCAGGATACGCCACTTCCCTGACCGCCCCGTTATCAATCAGCTTTCCGACCTCCTTGTCTATTGCCTGGGCCCTTTCAGTGGAGGCGCCCCTTAGCTTTTGCCGAACAGGTTTGTGGAGAGGGTTAACATTGAGGCGATGGGTGGCGACCGCTGGGTCGATTCCTTCAAGATCCGCATGTGACCATGCGAATATGCCCATGTTATCCCTCAAAAAATCTGTCAACTGGCCAACCAGATCCTCCGGGAGTGAAGAGCCAACATATACTTTCCTCTCTGGATGCTCTTCATTCAAGATTATAGGGGTAAGTTTTTCAACAGGTTCCCCTCTTTCTGTGGTGGCATCATCTCTTGGGTCCAAGACTTCAACCTGCATCGCCTCCTGTGTTATCTTGGCCTTCATCGAGGTGACGTAGCATTCTCTTGCTGCTACTTGGTCTCCTCTAACCTCCCCCACTCCATTCGGGGTTGGGAAGCGGAGGATAAGATGATAGGTGGAAGGGACTGCTCTTAAGGAGTTAAGAGTAGGTCGCCCCAGAATGATGTTGTAAGCTGATGGACAATCTATCACCAGGAAATTGACCATTGTGGTGGAGGTTCGGGGGGCTGTCCCGGCTGTAACCGGCAATGTGATTGCCCCCAAGGGATACACCTTCTCCCCCGAAAAACCAATGAGAGGAAATTTGACAGGCTGTAACCTCTCTCGGCCCAGCCTCAACTTGTCATAAGCCTCTACAAACAAAATATCTGCAGAGCTTCCACTATCCACCAAGATCCTATGTACCTGGAAATTGGCGATGGTCATCGAGAGCACCAGAGGGTCGTCATGAGGGTGCTGGATCCCTTCTAGATCTTTATCCGAGAAGGATATAGTTTCGTCGGCGCTGTGCCTCGGTGCTTTTGACGGGCGTGGCTCCTCAGGATGCCTCGCCTTCCTGGCATAGGCTTTCATGGCGGAGAAAGACTCCGCTAACCCTCCAGAGATGGTTCGGATTTCTCCGATAGGGTGCTGGTTTTCGGCATTGTGAGGTGGCGGTGGCGCCTGTCCCCTACCAGCAACATATTGGCGCAGGTGTCCACGCTGGATGAGATCCTCAATCTGCCTTTTGAGGTCGAAACAATCATCAGTGTCATGACCGTGGTCACGATGGAAGCGACAATATTTGGTCATGTTCCTGCGGTTTGGTGGAGATTTCATTTTCCCCGGCCATTTTACTGCAGGATCATCTTGTATTTCCAGCAGAATGTGCCCAACGGCAGCATTGAGAGCCGTAAAAGTTTGTTGGGTTCTTGGCGGAACATGGCCGAGTCGGTCTCTCTGGGGAGCAGGACCGAGTCGGTCTCTGGCAGGTATCCTCTCGGTTCTGCTCCGCTTATTGCTTGGCTCCCTCTTGTCGTCTCTATCGTGCTTTCCTTTGTCCGCGGCTCTGGAGGACTCGCCTCTGGAGGACTCGCCCCGCCTGGCCCTGGTAGCGTCCTCAGCATTCATATATTTCTGGGCCTTCGCCAGTAGCTCCGTCATGCTCCTTGGCGGGCGTTTCATTACAGAGAAGTAGAAACTGGAAGGACGGAGGCCTCCCAAGAAGGCTGTCATGGTTACCTTGTCATCGGCTTCCTCAATCTGAAGTACCTCCCCGTTAAAACGAGTGAGGTATGCCCGGAGACTCTCATTACTATCCTGCTTTACACTCAGCAGGTGTGTGGCTGGCTTTTGGTGGCGGCGTCCTCCAATGAAATGTGATACGAAGGACCTGCTTAGCTCCTCGAATGTGGAGATGGAAGCTGGGGCGAGATTGGAAAACCACTGTCGGGCGGAACCCTTCAACGTGGTTGGAAACGCCCTGCACATAATCTCCTCCGGGATACTGTGCAGCTGCATTATTGTTTTGTAAGTTTCTAGGTGATCCAGCGGATCCTTTGCTCCATCAAAGGTTTCCATGGATGGCATCTTGAACTTACAAGGGAGTGGATAGTTCACCACGTCAGGCTTGAACGGTGTGTCCGTTCGCCTGACTAGGTAATCCACGGTCTCTGGTGCGCGTGCCTTCATGGCGTTGAAAACATCGCCTAGTTGATCTTGCATCTCTCTGAGCTTCTCGTCCCATCGGTTGGGGGCTGCTCTGCTTGAATCGTAGAAGTAGCTCGCGCCTTCCAGCTCCTGATTCTCACTTTCCCCTTCCTGGAAATGAGGATCCTCCCCATCAGAAGCGGAGGGAGGATGTGAAAATTCTCCGTGATTTGACCCTCCCGGAGGTGGGGGTCCTCCTGGAGGTGGGGGTCCTCCCAACTGGGCCCCACGGGGGGCGCCCTGGGGATGGGCGCCAGGGTGTACACCATGGGCGCCGCCAGGGTGTACACCATGGGCGCCCTGTGCATGGGCGCCCGGGGCCTGGGCGCCTAGGTGGGGAGCTCCTCGCCGTCGTGGAGCTCTTTGATGCCCCGGGCGTGTGCCTCCTTGCGGTACTCCTCCGACCCCTCCTTGCCCCGCGAGCATGAGTTGTAGTATTTGATGGTTTTGGGCTACCATCTGTTGCATAGTCTCCAACATTAGTTGAGGAGTGGGAGCAGGAGCATTCGGGCCAGGATTAGTCAGTGGAGGACCATCCTCGCCCTCCTCGCGTCTTGTCGATCTGGTGGTTACCATAATTTGAATGAGGGTGAAAACTTTTTGTACGTTCCCACAGACGGCGCCAAACTGATGATGTCAAACTCTAGTTCAGACACCAACGGTCAAGTAATAATAAATGCGATAATAAAGATGAGAGAAAGAGATTTATAGTGGTTCGGTCAGTGTGACCTACGTCCACTTTCGGCAAGGCTGAGGTAGCCGGAATGTATTAATTCTCAAGTATTTCAGAGGTTACAGACTTTGGAGAGAGTGTAGAAGAGATATTATTCCTTGCCCCTCAAGTACCGAGGGGCTTTCGTATTTATAAGCGTTCCCTAACAGATGGGGAGACTTCTCAGCACGGTTCACGAGGAGCGTTCGAGGTGTCCTCGACTGGCGAGGCAGTTGCGATATTCTCCGCTGGACCTGGTAAAAGCGGGACGTGGCCTGACTGCTTCCGAAGCGACCCGGACTGCTATGACGTGGCCGGGCATCGTGGATACGGGCTCGGACTGCAAACGGATCTCCATTAACTTTGGGCTTTGGCTCGTGACAGATCGGGCCATTTGGGCCGGAGTCATCAATAATAATTAATGATAAGTAATGATCTATCAAGATATTGACCATCCTTCCAAAACATACATACGAAAAAAGACTTAGAAATAGAAATCCTGAGATGGCCAGCATATCATCATATATGCAAAAATTGCACCTATTATGACTGATTTGGATTTGGAATTCGTCCTAGATCTTATGGTTGAGAGTAGTTGTGGGTTTCTTATGCTTGGAACATATAAATATTATGCAGTAAAGGGGCTGCTCAGTTCGGCTGCTCAGTTCTTTGGCGATAGAGTGTCTCCGGTGATAGTAGCATAGGCAATATCCGTGTATTCAATCCAAAGGGCAAAGAAGCCGGAGTAATATTCCTGGACAGTCATCTGTCCTTGAGAAGATTGAGCAATTTCATGTTCTAATTGGAACCGACGGGCTGAATTCTCTTGGTGATATATGCGTTTCAGATATCCCCACATATCTTGAGTAGTTTTATAGGGCTTAAGATGTAAAAAAAATTGAGGTTCCACTGCACCCAACATCCAGCTCATAATTTGTGCTTCTTTGGTTTCCCAATCATCCAATTTTGCAATATCTGTTGGCTTTTTCATAGAACCAGAAATGTGTCCCCATAATTTTTTGCCTTTCAGATATAACTCAAACTGATAGGCCCAAGCAGAATAGTTTCTCCCATTAAATTTGATCAATTGCATTTCATTCTTGTCCATTTCCAACCCACAGATGTCAATAGTAATAGACAAACACCAGTAAAAAATCACAAACAAGAATAGTAACCAGACAGCAACCAGACAGCAACCAAACAGCCCAGAGAAAAGAATAGTAACCAGACAGCAACCAAACAGCCCAGAGAAATTCTAGAGAATGCAGAAAGTGCTGATAAAACAGAAATAGCAATACGAGAGGACCAAGGAACAGCCCAAAAAAGTCTTCCGAAGCAACAGATCTCAACAGATCTAAAAAAAAACACAATTTTGGTCCAGGCGACCAAAATTTTCTGCAGAAAACAGTAGGTGGGGCCCACTGATGATTCAATCTATCAGATCAGAATGATCAGATAGATACTTCACAAAAATATTGAACCAACCCAGCAGAGATTGCAGCAATCGGATATTTGTACTAAAAGATGGACGGATCTGATGAAATTATATTGCAGAAACAGCAAAAAGCAACGTGTGATCAAAGACCCTACCTCTGATTCTTCAAAAATACTGAAAAAATAGCCAAGAAATCCTAGAAAGTCAGACGACCAGAGCTATGGTTTCCTTCTGGTCAAATCTGATCTGCAGGTGATGGCCCTCTGTTGATCTTCACACCCTGTCGTCTTGTAACTCCTGTTCAAAACAATCGACAGAGGAACTCTTCTTGAGATCAGATGACTCTCAATCCCTCTACTGCACCAAGGATGGCTCTGCTGGTCAAATCTGATCTGCAGGTGATGGCCCTCTGTTGATCTTCACACCCTGTCGTCTTGTAACTCCTGTTCAAAACAATCGACAGAGGAACTCTTCTTGAGATCAGATGACTCTCAATCCCTCTACTGCACCAAGGATGGCTCTGATACCGTGTCACGATTAAGCAAGAAGAGTCTTAGTATAGAACAAGACTTAATGGAATTGGCTGCCCCTGTCACGAGGATCCATCACCGTATTTATCATTCAAGATGCCCAATTTGGGCTACAATTACAATCTATCAAATCTCCTAGTATAGTATGTATTGCTATACAAGTTTGACTAGTATCCATCTATCTTTAGTATGTATTGCTGTACAAGTCTATAATAAGATGGGCTGCTGAACAGATGGGTTGTGGATGGGCCAAACTGATATTATAATGGGCCTTTGTTAACAGTTTTCTATATTATTCTCCTGCAACAATACTTCCGTTTTGTGATTGATCTATCTGTTGAACATGTTATTTCACTCAAGTGCTGTGCGATTTCATGTGATTAATGCTGATTTCTCCTTGATTTTGCATTATATTTGTCATGTTTTGGTGAGTTGTCGTTGAGGAGTGGGCTCCACCTGAGGGGGAGTATTGAAAAGTATTTATGCGGCCTCTACTAACACTTCGAGGTTTTGGTAGGAATGGTTAGCGAAGGAAATTTAAGGGCCGCAATATACAAGTGCTGTCTATATCTTGAAAATTTTCAAAATGTCTCCACTAGCAAGAAAATGCCTTAAACATCACATTAGTCACATGGTTCATAACTATCTAAAGCTTATAGGCAATTTGTATCCACTCATTTTACAATTTTATGGAAAATAATCTATGTTCCCCAATCTATTAAAAGAAAACAGTAGCAGAAAAAAAAAATTTGGCAAGTAAATTAAACCCACACAAGTGCCACAATAGCAAATGGGGTTTCCACTTTCCATACCTTGATTCCATGCGTAAGTATTTAGATAAAGGGTCTTCCCATCTGGCTTTATGTGAAAAGGGCCTATTTCCTCTGCCATGCCATATCCAATGGAAGAACACCCAGGTCCTAAAAATAGCACTTTTCAGAAATTCCAAAACAGACTAAAAGCTAACAAAGTAGCTGCTATTAAGAAGAAGTAGACAACTTATTACAAAATAGAAGCATAGATGATATATAAAATCAAGTTTCAAAATAGTACATGATATTCCCATTCCTATGAACAATCAAAAAAAAAAAAAAATCATTGTAAAATAACTCCCTGCCTCAAGATTTTCTCTAAATCATATAAAAATAGACACCATGAACAAAATGTCAAACAGCCATTTAATTTGTAGATAATGCTATGATATTAATGCTGATGAGTGATGAAGATGAACAAAATTCCTACTTCAACCATTAAATCACTAGAAATGTGTACCATTCACTCTGTTCATATTGTAGATATAGTTCTAATTGGTGATTTCAATCAACAAAGTTTGTTAATTCTTGGACACCACAGAGTGTGATAAGGCAATGAAAACGATGAAGATGAAAATTAATTTAAGTCAACAAAAGATCACTGTTATAAACTTATAAGATTAGATAAAAATAACAAATTCAATGTCCAAAAAACCATGATCATGAAATCTATTATGCACAGAGGTTTTAGATGATGAAGGATAAGCATCCATCTTTGAAAAGACAGGTCCCTTACAAAAGACACACTCTTGGTGGCATGAGGCATATTATAATGCATTTTATTACAAGTATGACATAAGAGGCATTACCATGTGAGAGAGAAGGAGATGAAAGTAAGAAGAAACTCCTTAAATTAAATGTACCCATTTGAGTTCATGTGATGATTATTTGATTGGAGATTCTCATTTGTAAGGAACAGCAACCCCAAGATGACATGAATGGCATTAGATAACATTAACAACATATCTTACTCAAATAATGAGGAATAAATATTTCAGTAACCTTTCTATTTAGAGAAAAAGTGGTACAAATATGTTTGAAAGGTGTGAGGTGTGCTGTTTATTTCAAAAGAATCCATGCTGTATGAGAACTTACCAACTCAACTAATTCAATCAACACATGAGGGGGGGAAAGAGCTACTGAATTCTTACCTCCTTGGAGCCAAATAGCAAGAGGCTTTGAAGAAGAGTCTTCAGCAGCTTCAAAGAACCAGTAAAAAAGAGCTCTCCCTGACTCCTTGTTCACTGTCACATACCCAGAGTAATGTACAAAGCTCACATTGAAAGAGCTCTGCCCTGGAAGGCCATGCACTCTGTCCTTGACTTGTTGCTCAGTTGGGTAGCTTTGAGTCTTGAAAACAAGAACAAGGAATGCAACAATAGTTGGGAGAATGAAAGAAGTTCTCTCCATTTCCTGAATTCCTGATTCTTAATTGATTTGAGGTGGTGGGTTCTTTTGAATGAGTTTGGGGAGAGAGGCTGGGACATGAGACCAACATTTGCAGTGGTGAAGTTGGTGCATCATGCATGTCCCCACCTGGCATGGAAACGCCAAAACTGATAAGAAAAAAAAAAAAGAAGACAAGGGTGTTCATAGGCCAAGTTGGCCAGGTCAAAGATTGTCTAAACCCAGAAGCCTGTTTAGTGATCAGGCCTAATCTTCAGACCATGTCAAACAATGGGCCTGAAAGTTAGGCCCTGGTTGAGACCATTTGCAAAATACACATGCCCCCTCTTTAGTAAATATGTGTGCCACGCAAGAAACACAACGCACTCTAGGAAAGTGATGTCTCCTCTCACACTTGCCCCACCTAAACATACAAGGGCTTAAGCCTATTTAACTATAAAGCCAGAAATCCGAGGAGCACATGAGCCTAGAAACACAGCTCAAATCCAATTGATTATGGGCCGGACCGGGTCTGGGTGGGTGTAACTGGGCCCATGAGCACAACTGAGATAAAGCGCTCTCTCTCTCTCTCTCTCTAATCCGAGGAGCACATGAGCCTAGAAACACAGCTCAAATCCAATTGATTATGGGCCGGACCGGGTCTGGGTGGGTGTAACTGGGCCCATGAGCACAACTGAGATAAAGCGCTCTCTCTCTCTCTCTCTCTCTCTCTCATGTCCATCTTTTTCACCTAATCTATACGTTTTTATATGTTATCATCCAATTGTTTGTCATGGACGTCTTAACCACGTTCCCTTTTTAGAGACAACAGTGGGCCTGACTCAAAACTCGTGCCAGCTTTTTACTAAAATTGCTTGCTATTCTTTGGTACGGAATTTGGATCACTGACCCTTTACATTCATGTCTGTAATGTTGAAGAATCAGGACAATCTATCCTTGGCCGCTAGCCCTTCATTATTTTTATCCTTTTGCTGTAGATTGAATAAGTGATACAGAACTCATGTGAGATCAGAGTTAAGACACCCTTGACCCTACCACTGGGTTGCCCTTGTGAATTCCTTTTACTCTAGCCAGTTAAAAAAAAAAAAAAGTGTCCAAAAAATTTGATTTTTCATAGGGTGTTCCTGACACATAGCAAATGGCACCACACTACTTTTTCTGAATTTTCCACACAAAAAGTGCCCTAAAGGAGTACTATATTATACTTTTATGTAGCTCCCGAAAACTGTGGAATAGCATTTTCACTTTTCACGCTTTTTAGCTGACGAAAGGTATGATGTTGAGCGTCCAATGAGTTCCAACTTGTTTGATTGTGGACGTTGTTTTCTTCAATAGGGCCCATTTAGTCGATTATTCGGATGATCCAACCAGATTTCTCCTATCCTTTCAACTATTTGTGATGGGGTATTCTCATATTCTATTGGTATGGAAACAGGAAAAGGCCCATGCATTGTCCTAAGTGATAGATACAATCATGTAAATGCCACCAGGAAATAAAAAACAGAAAGGAGAGTTCAGGAGGCCGACAAAAGCATGACCACAAAATAAATAAATAAATAAATAATAGCTTTTTGGTTGCTAGTGGGCCCGGTGATCCCAGAGATCTGCCCAAGCCCATACTATGTGGGCTTGATTTTGGCCCGAGATAACTGTCAAGACCATGTCCTAGGGTTTTACACCCCATTTTGAAAATGGTGGGTCTTGGGTTCATTAACACTACAAGGGTAGCCCACCTTGTCCATCTTAAAGTAATTGTACCAAGCCTGTTATTTGGTTGGCAGAGTAGAATTGGGCTCAAATCCTAGGCCCAACAAATAAAAGGTTGGAACTGCATAAGCCCATTCTTTTCCCAGTTCAACCGAAAGTCACCGTGAAAACATGAATGATGTAATCCTAGGTTGTCTGATTGAGAAAGACAAGGAATTTCACTATCATGGACCAAAAGAAAACGACCCTCTTCCACTTGACTTTAGTTGTTAGGTCCTTATAACAATGGGCCTGGATTAACATACAATAGAAGAAAACAAACTACAACAAAAATCATAGATACCTTTTATTTACTAACCGACGGCCTTCAACAATGTAGATGAAGTGGAAGTATGCTCCACCCAGAGGGCAGAGGGCTGGGGCACATCAGAAAATGCTCACTAATCACTATTGTAACCTTGAGGGTGTGGACTCACTATTCGGGTCCTTAATTGATAGGTGTATCTATTACCATATCTTAAAATTGAAGTGTAAAATTGATATGAAAAATACTTTTTTGCACCATCCGCTCAGTCATTAACAACATAATCAGATTGAAGTGAGTTCGACCTTAAAAAAGTTCAATCCATGGGGGCCACCATTGCCTCTAAATTTGAGATTTTAAACTATTTACATGTCATACATACAAAAAGACTACAAATCCAATCAATTAACACTCACTTTTCACAAAATGATAAACCCGTTGCAATAATTTTGTTTTAAACATAAGTATATGATCAAATAGGCTAACAAAAAAGGATTATTAAAAACATGAGAAGTGTTAAAGAATATATGGTAGAGATGTAGATGGTCTCTCGCTTTCATAAGGTTTGAATTATTGGGGTAATGGGAGGATATTCACTTCTCACGTCCTGAAGATTCAATTTATATTAAAAGGGGAAATCTTCTCTCTCACATTTTTTTTTCTCTTTCATTTTTCTTGTCCTTCTGCTACGTTGGATGAGACTTGTGAGAAAAAAAAAATTATTTGATGGTCACTTTTAGATATTTGACTTGGTTTCCTCATTTTTAACAAAATACAAAGTCTTGGAATTCCTAAGAAATCAATTTAAGGAGACTGAAGCAGGCCTTGGAAGGACATGTTTGTAGAATGCATAGGAATCGAATACATAAAAACTAACGTCACAAGTAGTTAAAAATGATGTCCAAAGGTGAATTTTAAAATAGGATCATCAAATGACCTTTCCCTCTATGGAAATAGAATAAAAGAAAAATGGTAGATGAATTACTGAGTCTTCAGAAGAGTTCACTCTCTTTCTTGACAGTGGAAAATCAAAACAAATGAAAAGACCACAAGTTACAAGATAGGTGTCAGTGATAATTCCTTGATTGGAAGCACCGCACTTGTATACATGTGATCCATTTACATATGTAAGCAGCCAAAAAAAAAAAACACCAAGTATCTGAGATCGGCAAAGGAGAGGTGTCCCGGTCCATGGAAACCAAGCTTAATTGATTAGAGAACCTAGAGAATCTTGAGCAAGGTTGAAGTGAATTCATTATCAAGGAGCGTTGTATCTACTTTCTGTCTCATCAACAGCTTTCAGAAAAAAGCATAAAAGAGTAGGAGGCCAAAGAGAATGCTCAGAAGAATAAAGCTATTAGCTATCAAACAAACCAAGGCAAATTCAAAGATGCTGTGATCTCCTCGATAGAATAATATTACAAAGCTGTTTGCAATGTTGTCTCCATCTCTCTACAAGTATCTCCTATTCTAAGCCACAAATGAAACAGTACGAATCATAAAACCCACAAAGATACATGGAACACGGGTGACATACCCAGGTAATGAGAAAAAATAGAAAAAACCGTCTGCCCCAGAACAAAAGCTATTTCCAACATTTCCATCCACTGCACTGTAATTTCTGGAATAGCATCATAGCCCCGCCCTCATGGCACCTCTTGCTGCCTGTTTCTTCATCTCCGCAGCTTTGCCGCTCCCACGGAAGTACATGTAAACTTGCTGAATATGTTAAGGAGAAAATCAGCCGAGGTGAAGTTGCATATGAAAACGCATACAAATGTCAGTTTAAGTTAAGAATATAACCTGAATGACCCAGATGCTGAGTAATGATTCAAGGCAGAAGAGTCCAAACCCAATGAAGTAAAAGATCTGATAACAAAACAGTAGCCTATCAAACTCGCAGTAATAGCGAGGATTCAACACAAGTTGAGTACAGGAGGTTGCAATATGCAACCTCAAGCTTGACTTGTAAATATATCTATTTCGAACTCAAGTAAATCATAAGCTATCCCAAAAATTCACTCAAATAGAGCATGCACTCTGTCACTGATGCATGACCGCTAGAATTTAATCAACTCAGGCCATGAGTCCCTGAATTAGATTCTTAGTATCTTTTAGCCATTTGAAGGCAGAGCACTGTCTCTCAAACACCGTAACTCAAGTGCTTAAGTCCTAAAAATAATTACTCAAATATCCAATAGAGTACAAAAGAACTCCATCAAAAAAAGCTTACAAACAACGCTGATAACACAAAATCTCGAAGAATAAGAACACATGAAATTTAAATTCAGAAAACACTACTCTCTGTCATACTAGAGCCCTTGGCATCCAAGACATGGTTCAAGTATTGGGACACTCGGAAAGATCATAGTTTTTTATTATCCAGTACATTAAAAAAAATTATTGTCCTTTTTCCAACCATTCGGAGGCTAATATAGTTTCTAATGATAAATCAAGCCAATGTATTCTCATGGGAATATTGTGATATATATTTTCTTTTAACTTAAACAAGAAGTAACAATTGAGCATTCGTTGATCAGAAATGAAGTTAACAATGGATCAATAAAATGGCAAAAGCACCAAACTCACCCCAACCAACGCATTATCACCGATGACATCAATTGCAGGCAAGATACCCCTGTTTCACAAAGGATGGAATCATTATCAATATGCTGTTGAATCTGTATGTATCCTTCTTCATTATACTTTTTTTTATTAGTAATTATGCCTCATGCCCTGTCAGCCATTGTAAATAGAAGCCCATCCTAGTAGCGATGGGAACATGTCAAGCAAAGGCGGACCCAGGATTTTCATTTGGGTGGTTCGGGCAATGACCAAGTTAAGAAATTAAATAATAAATTAAGATTTTTTAAGGTGCTATCTAAGAAGTTTCTCGAATCTCGCAGGTGCGGTCGCACCCGCATCCTAACATGCAGGTCCATCACTGGGGTCAGTGTAGGGCTGGGTTTAAGCCAACCCGTGACAGGTACAGGTCGAGTCAGGTATGATAAAGGGTCGCAATTTTATTTTAAAAATAAAAAATCCTATACCCTTCAGGTTTTGAAACTCTAACCTCTTGAAAATGTTACTACTCACTAGCACTTGTAGCAGTACCACTGAAAAGATATGTACAAAAATACTGAGTAATATATAAATGATGGGGCAGGTTAGGCACAACAAAAAACCTGAATCTGACCAACCCCCTGCCAAACCTGCCCCTAACAGGAGCTGGCCTGGGTGGGTGCGTACCCATTTAAACCTGGCCCATTGCCATCCATACCTCATAGAGACACATGTTTAGGCTCATGACTGATTACCCTAGGAGGTAGGAGCTTTACTAACATTAAAGCACACTGTCCTCTAGGGAAAATTTTTCACTATGATTGGATATTTTTCCAAGGTAATGCAGTAAATTGTGTGGTGATGCAATCCAAATGCATCATGGGCCATCTATGTCTACTATGTCTACTTTTTTTATATAAATTTCCTAGATCTACTTTCTTAATTTAGGAAATTCTCAAGAATGTCCTTAATTTGGAAATGTTCAAGAAAATTTTTCTAGATATTCTTAGTTTAGGAAAATCCTAAGCAACAAGATAACTGATAGACATGTAATCAACAAAAAATAACTGATTTGACATGTAAGCAATAAGAGGAAAGAAAACCCTAGTAAATGAAAATAGAGTGGTATGTAATCATTTCTTGGAGGAAATTCTATTTAGGATGCCTAATAGGCTAGATTGTTGCCCCATCCTGTATAAATTATTCCCTTGTAATCTCTCATTTATGCAATCTTATGAAAATATTCTATTTCCCTGCCATTACAGTGGATGCATTGAGCTAGTGTTTCCCCATGTGCAAAGACTCTTTGGATTACCAGTGGCGACGACTAATGCTGGTCATCAGTGGTGAATGTGTGCGAAGACTCCATCCATCACTGGTCCCATCATGCAAACTCTCCCTAAGTTAATAAATTAAATTTAAACAACAAAATCAATTCTAAAAGTGCATGTAAAAAGTTCCAACTAGCACCAGGTTCCATCCCAAGAAAGGAAAACATCATAAGACTAAATATCTCATTGTGGAAAGAAGAGTTACATGAAACTTCTAGGAGATTGAATAAGAATTTGAGTGCCTCGGGTTTATAGAATTTCCAATGATGTGATAAACAACATTGTAGGATTACAACCAAGAATAGTAGTTCGGTACTGTTAACCCTTACAATTATAATGTATCCACAATTCCACATTCACTGAACCCCTAAAAAAGAGAGTTAAAAAAAAATGGCAATGATGTCCATCAAATTTTATAAGGAAAACTTACGTTAAGGATTTCCCTTTGAAAAAGATAGGAGGAGCAACCGCAGCAAAGATACAGAAACCAATGTGAAGCTGTTGGGATAGAAGAGAAAAAAAATACAGAAATTATGAATATGCTTTTACCTCATGTAGGAAACATGATAGTATGTATTATCTGATCTCGGAAAAAGGAACACAATAAATATTTTTTTTATATAACAAGGAATATAAATCTGTACCAAGTAAAAAAGGAAAAACCAGCTAAACTTCATAGCGCTATCAGTCCTGAAAAAATATTTGAAGATGTTAATAAGGATCACAATTCCCATTAAGCCGCATGTGTAAGCATCACAAATAGCATACAAGGATGAAAATTTATACGTATATCATATAAAGTCGATAACCTCAGGGAAAAAAATGCAATAGAAGGTAGTACCTCATGGCACGATAAAGAGGGCGGTACCACAAGACATAACCTCCTGGAACCCCTGAGATGAAGTAGATTATAGCAAGGAGCCAGATTTTTACACCTACACATTAAGGCATGCTGAATCAAGATCATTAAAGACATAAGTTGTAGAAACTAGAAATAGATTACTCATCCTAATATAGCACCAGATCCAGATAGGCATCAAGAAAAAGAAAATTTAAAGATTGAAATAAATAAATAAATAAATAATCTCATAACAGATGCAATTAAACTTATGAGCCAACCTTCTCCTTTAATCCAGGCTGCAGTGACGGCCACAATGTTCCACAGTAGACATAATACTAATCCTGCACAAATTCAATATTCACAACTGAAAATCAACTTCATTTACCAACTAAAGATTAAAGAACAGTAGGGCAGAGGTCCCTGACTTCATTGTTATGAACAGTAGGTCAGAGGTCCCTGACTTCATTGTTATGAACAGTAGGTCAGAGGTCCTTGACTTCATTGTTATGTAATTATGATTTAAATCTTATATTTTAATTAAGTCTTAATAAAAATTAAAATAAAATCTTACGATTGAACTCTATTGCCCAAATTTCTTCTTATATTTTTGGTGAATACTATGATTTATAATTTTCTTACCATACTCAAATTCTCCCTGAAACTAGGTATTAAACCATAAAACAATAAAAAATAAAAAACAAACATTCATAAATTCCAACAGATGTGCATGTTTACTTCTTAATCAAAGAGAAATCCATAGGCTACAAACACTTGAGGAGAAAATCTCAATAATTTAAACATCAACAGAATTAAAAGAAGAAGAGAAAAAAAAATGAAAACATACCTAAAAATGTGGAAAATGCAAAATACTGCATCCTTTGCGAATGGATTGGTATTTCATTTGCAATATCATGATGAATAATAGGAAGAAATGGTGGCCAATTTTTCTCCTCTATAACAATTCCAGCTGCAAAACAGTAAAGCAAAGTTAAAATCACATGGAAATACCTGACTGAACAGTAGGATTAAAAGTACTTAAAGTTGTATAATAATAAAAAAAATGAAAGAATACCTCGCGCTGCAGCCTCTTCCTTCCGTTTTAGTTCCTAAAAGACATCAATTAAAAAAATTCAATATAATGAAAAGGGCCTTTTTTATATCTGCTAGTGGAGAACTTCTAATGTTATAAAAGAGATGCAGTATCATAACTAAACTACAGTAGGTTTCAGATATGGACAGAAAAGTATGGTGTAAAATCATATCATATGAAATGCTATCTCTCTCATCAAAGAAGCCTCATTCCATCTAGTTGAAATTAGCTTCATGAGTTCTCATCCACTCATCAGTACTTAGGGCTATGTTCTGTCATCACTCCATATACCATTCCATGCTGCAGTGTGTGACACATACAGCAAATTCAGAACTGTAAGAGCTCAAAAACTTGTAAGCTATAAATTTTCATTCCATTATATCAGCACTGTCATTCAGCACATAACACCTTGAAGATTCCAAATGATGATAATAGTGGCAGGAACCCAAGATGAGAACCAAGCACACAAAACAAAATACAAATAAGAAGAGCACAAGGAAGAAAAATTACAATGCGGGACCCTTACACAGAGGACTTCTATCTACTTGCTTGTTGGTAAAAGCACTTCAACGTTGTTAGTTCCCATCAAAAGTACAAAAGAATACCAACTCCAATGAAAGAATACCAACTCCAATGACTTCAGACAGAATTTATCTCATTTAAAATAAACGTAAACCTCCATGGACTAGAAAACCTGGAAGATTTAAATTTGAGACTACTAAACTACAAAATGCACTAGAAAACGGAAAGGAACCAATTGTCAAGTTAGTACCTTATAGCTTCCAGGATGCTATATTCTGCAGCATCTGGGCTATAATATGTAATACACAAACGAAGCACAGACTGAAACTTTGAGAGCAGGGAAGCATGCACCATAAAAGAATGCTTGTATAAGCATTTTCATTTATAAATAGATTATGCCCTTCATTTTATTTTTTATTTTTCAGGCAATGGGATGCCCTTCAGATATTGCAAGCAGAGTTTACAAAGAATTGGTAAAGAGTCAACACTAGTTACATTAACGGCTAGAGATCTCAAATGGGACGGGCCGGCACGGCACGGCAGTCAACGGCCTGTGGCACGGCCCGGCCGCCAAGCACGGTCCGTGCTGGGTTGGGCACAGTTGGCACAATTGGGCACGGCCCACCAGAGGCACGACACAGCATGGGATATTTGATATTTTTAGTGTAAATATAAAAAATTATAGTCTTTTATTTTTTTATTATCCAAAACAATTGTAAAGGCTTTGAAGGTAATCCTATTGAAAAATCTTCAAATAGAAAAGATTCAAATGGTTCTATTCTCAATGGAGTAAGTCGAATTTGACAGAACCACTTAAATTTTGTGTCATACTCTTCTTTGTGTGTGTCTTTTAATTTTTTTAGTGTAAGACCTTTGTTTTTTCCGCCCAAAAGGTAAGAACCACACAAAGCCCATGGCACGATAGGCACGGAGGCCCGGCACTGCACAATTGAGCTGCCGTGCCGGCCGCGAAGTCACGGCACTGCCTGTTTGACATCCCTATGTACAGCCATGCACACATGAAGCAAATGTACCACTCATCAGAAACCGTATCAGTAAATACCTGCTCCCTCTTATTCAATTCTGCCTCCTTTGCCTTTAGTTCTTGCTCTTTCCTTTTGAGATCCTAAATATAAATAGGGGGGAAAAGGAAGGATTTGTAAACAACTGAACTCTGATAATCAAGAAATAACATGAGAGTTTTGCTTTCTGAAAACAGAAACCCACCTTTGCATTGTCAATAGGAATATCACGATCATACTGTTCTGCACGTTCAAAAGTACTGCCAGGATTCTGGAAAATAAGCAGAGTAGATGATATGTCAGACAGAGGCCAAAAATCTCAAATTAGCAACATGGATGCAACAAGTTAACATGATCTAAAAAACGTACACCATAGAAACAGGGACAGAACCAGAAAATTTGCTTTTTTTTGTGTGGTGGTGGTTGGATGGTTTTTGGGTTGCGTTGTTTTTTTTTTTTTTTTTTTTTTTTTTTGGGGGGGGTGGGTGGGGGGGGGGGGGCGGTGTTTGTGTGTGTGTGTGTTGGGTTCAGATAGCACAAGAGGAGAGCTTACTACCATAAACTCTAAAAAAAATTGTTGAGCGTCTTTAATAATGTAATTATGAAAAAAATGAAATAAGAATAAACTGCATTTGAAGCACAAACAAAATTGTTCAATGAATTCTATGATATCATGATTCATGACAAAAAATTATGCAAGAAAGATAAAAATGTATTTGTAGAAGGGTGCATTTTGCAGAGAGAAATTTAAAAACCATTCTATATCAAGCATCCACAAGTGAACCTCTAAGCAATGTTCTATCTTTTCCAGGTTATCTTGCACGTTCACTGCACAAAAAGGAAAATAATGCCAGTACCTTTATTAAATAGTTGGTAACAGGATGGAAGATGAACAGGTTGAAGAAGAATGTTCTCTGTATAATGGAAAATAAAATGGCCATATGTGTGGTGTTTGACTGACCAATAAGACTTGGGTGTTCATAGAGGCTTTTGCCATATTGATTAAGCGTATCATGCGAAGCTACTCTGAGGAAAGACTATTCAGGCTAAACATGTGTAATGGTTGAAAAAAGACATTCAATGAAAGCGTGCAGCATCAGGTGCCTTCTATTCACGTACAAGATCGATGAACTCATCAAGTGATTCTCTACTCTGGCTAGAAATGTGGCTTAAATTATTGACCAATTCCATAGTTTCTGAGTTCCCAGGGAGTGGTGGGGACCTTCCAAGCATAATATAGGCTCCAAGCGAGTTAGCTCGAAAGAGTAGCAATATCATTACTTTAGAGGATTGGTCTTTTGTTTTCCGTTGGCCTAGGCAAGCAAAAGCTGACTTGCTTACAGCAGTAGGGTGTTACTTCCAGTGTAATTCTTTCCCCTTTATGGGGGCATTTAAATCAACTTTTTCCCAAGAATATAAACATTTATGTATATGAGAATTTTCTCCTATGAGCAACAAGATGCAGGAGTTCCCATGCCGACCCTCCATAAGGCAGGACCACAACTGAATTTACACATGAGCCCACGATCATCTTGGGCCCCACAAAAAGATGTGCATCGTGCACCCGTTGTGCACCTGAAAATTTGTGTGCATGCGGGCATGTGTTTTTTCAACGGTAATTAACAAATAGTGGTGAGGTAATGTTTGAATTTCAACATGTTCTGTACATAAAAGAAAGGTAGAGGACATCTTTAATGCAAAGCAAGTAAGCAACTGTCCTACAAAACAGTAGAAAATAGATGAAGACAAATCTGGCTGACATTTACCAAACAGATAAAATGTTAAAGCTTACAAAATAAATGCTGTTCAAAAAGTAGAAGTTAAGCTTACCGTGGTATAGAATGCACCTCCACCAAAGTTTGACTGACCTGAAGATTTCCCCTTAGCTGCTTTGTCCTGACATTGAAAATGCATGGGAAAAATTGATTTAAACTATAGACACTCACTGTGCCTATAAATTTACAGCTAGCTACTAAAATTAGCAACTATTAAGATGTACTTAAAGGTTTTGTTGCCAAAGTTTCTGTGCCAGAATCACCCAGCAAAAGTCAGCATATTCAACTATACATAAAATTATCGACTGGATGTACAAAAAGAATGGATTTGGAGGTTTTTGCACGCATATTTAAGGTGTGTAACTAAAAACCAAGGAAAAAAGAAGCATTCCATATATTGTTAGCTTCAGGAGAATGGTTGTTTGGATATATACAAAGGATAAATCATAAAACCTCAACATTCTGTCACAGATAAACCCTCCTAAGAGTCAACGCATTTTTATACAGAAACTGTCGTTAGATAGAAGATAGAGAAAGCAAATTTCAAATATTTTCAAAAGATGTATAACCATATTCAATGCACATTATATGAAAAAAAAAAGGGCACACCCTTTATATATATCATAATGCATGTGTTGCTTTTCTGGTTTGGGTAATCTAAGAAGGGTCTCTTCTATGAAAGAGATGTGCCTAAACACTCTAATACTCACATCTTCGTATGATTTATGACTATGTTGTGATCAGTCCAGGCTGATCAAATTGATGAGGCATTTCATGTTCTGGTGCTCAACAGTTTCTGTCTACATGTGTTTCAAACCACTCCAATTAGAGACCTTTTCCCATCATCCAACTAATAAAGGACGCAACCCAAATTAGATTGTCCAGATCTGCTGCCATATATACTAGTTGACAGTTCCAGACAAACGCTAATTTCCAATTCTAAGGCAATTCCATCATCCGCCAATGCACAAGCAATGTCGATCTGCTCAGTTAGAATTTAAATCTAACTACAGCAATAAAAGAAAAGATCACAACAAAGCAATTCCACCAGAAAAGCGTAGCACACTCAGTACTTCAGAATCAAACACAAAAGTTGCAGAAAACGAGTTCTACCAGACCAGATCTAAGAATTCTCATTGCTAAACAAATTTTTTTTTTAATCATTTTATACACATAGATAGCAGTCAATCTGAAACTCATCAACCTCGAAATATCGAATCTATTCAAATTCTCTTAACATTCATCAACCAATTTCAGATCTGAACCCGAAAAAGATCAAATTCAACGAATACCCCAGCATTTCCCCCAAAAATCAGCGGCACAAGCATATCTAGAACAAAGAGAAATGAAAACCATAAGAATTCCAAATCGATCCCACTTCTAATCCCTGATTTCACGCTCCAAGACAACACAAACGAATACCTTCGAATCTGAACTTGAAAAACAGATCCAAAGCCAGAAACTCCAGAATTCCAAATCAAACCAATACAAATCCTCTCTAATCTCACATTTCCAGTAAAAATCAACTAAACTCGACCGATTCTGTTCGAAAATCGAAACAAAAACAGAAGGAAGGTATAAGGATGCATAAATCTAAACTCACCGCGAATGGATTCACATTTTCTTCATCGAAAGGATTGCTGTCGTAACGCCCTGCCATGAGAGATCGATCTCTTAACCTATCTCTGAGATCGGAGAAGACGAAGATCTGGAAATCGAAGAGAATTCAGAGAGCTAGGGTTTTGAGACGTGGAAAGAATGTTATTTTTATCCTTCTGCTTTGGTTTTGGAGGCTTTTTGGTACGGACGATGCTTATATTACATTTTCTCACCAACTGTTCGCGGGAGAGATGTTTTTTAGGTGGGTCCCACTGATGCTTTCGGTTGAAAGAGGGGTACTCATGGGCCCATTCAATATCTGGGCCAGGCTAGATATATATTCTGGGCCCATTCAATATTAGGTGGGTCCCCTGCTACGACCTGCCCGATTGAGAGTGGGCAGGCTCGGGCCCATGTCGGGCTTAGGCTGGATATGGGCTTGTGGTTCTAAAGTTGAATGGGGCCTAGATACTTCCATTTCACTTGAGTAAAAGTGGATTCTACTCTAAACCTTAACTCTAAAATAATTATCTAAATGCTTTGAAGTAAAGTACTCTACTTTAATTTCAACCTAATTTTCCACATGTGAAATCCACTTTATTTTATTCCACTTCTCATTTATCTAAAGAGACCAAAGGAGTATGAGAAAAAAAGAAAGTGACGGGGTTTATAGATCAAAATTTGAATAGTGGCCTTATCGCCAGTGGAAGCATTTTCGAAAAATAAAATGGACAGCACTCTCTGCCGTTGTTTTTATGTTTTTATATACTTCTTCATCTAATCAAAGTTTAAGACTAATTTTTTTCATAGAAGTCCCTTTTGTTTTTTATAAGTTGGGCTACTAGTCACGAGCAATACTTTCAACTGGAAAACCCACCGATGGATCCATGGGCACGTGTGTGATAATAAGGTGCCAACACCACTTAATCATGAGCATGTTGATGGTGACACGACATATTTAAATAGGATCTATTTATCTTGCAAATAGGTTGGATCTGGGACCGAGTTTCAAGCCCATGGGTGGGATCCTGACCTTTAGTTAAACCTAGTCTTAGACAAGTTCTGCCCAGCCTGACCTAGCCATCAACACCCTTTGCCCTAATATCTTAAGGACTCTATTTTTTTCTTTTTTTCTTTTTTTTTTTTTTTTGTAGAGCCCAAGATTTCCAACTTTTTTTTTAATTCGATTCTGGGTTAGGGTCAATTTGCATAGAGCTTTTAATTAATGGATTAAGCATATTACATGCGCTGTAGAAGTGATTACAATTTGGAATCAGAGGATTTATAGCTTTTCATGATGCATTTGTTGATTTTTCTTTTGAATATCATGAGATAAGTGGATACTATTTTATCTATCTTTGTGTTTCTCTTTCTGATTTCCAAATATTACTCTACTTTTAGGAATTGCTGCAGATTACATTTTTTGCATTTAGACTTCAGAGACCTCACATGGGGTTAGGAACATTGCCTAGGAACAACATTCACCTATGGGATGGCAATGGGTCTGGTTTGGAACCAAATAAGTTTCTAGTTCAGGTTGGGCAGGGGCGGAACTAGGGGGCTGGCCCCTTATATTGCATAAACCTCCTTGATCTTATGGAAAATTTTGAATTTTTTTTTTACAATGGCCCTGAAGAACTTTTTTTTTTTCCTTAGTGGCACCCCAAGTTATGTTTTCTGGTTCCGCTGTTAAGGTTCGAGTCCTCAAGAACATTGAAAAAAAAAAAAAAAGATTGGTACCATACATCCTAAACCCATCACAGGTCGAATCAGGTTAGAGTGGGGAAAGTGTGACCCTAGGCGGTATGGTAGTGTTTAGGGTTTTAAAAAATGGGCTTGGCCCCGACTTGGCAGGGTCTGGTTGAGTCGGGTCGAGTCTAGTCCTTTGATGGAAGTTGGAAGTTATTGGTGTAGCAGTAACAAAAAGGTGTGCGAGAGCGGTGGAGGAGGAGAGATTGAAGGAAGAAAATTAAGGACATGGGTTTTGGGATAGAAGTGAAATTGGGGCAATTGAAAAGGAAGAAGGGATTGGAAGTGTCTTCTATATGATCAGAGGAAGGGATTTAGGGTTGGGGTTTTGATGGGTGTGGTATGGACCAATCTCATTGGATGATTGGGTCTTCTAGACATGGCTGAGGTGAAGAAGAAAAAGTAAATGGAGTTTAGATTTGGGTCAGTCCCTTGTGACTCGACTGGTCCATGACTCAAACAAATTTTAAAATACTGGTGGGGTTCCACCTGGATCCATACCAATACAACTTTGTTGCATTTGCTGTAAAATCTTATATGGTTTGTAATAAAATATCAAACCTATGGATCTTGATTTACGCATTAACAATGGATAATCTAATACATTAAAAGCGCACCATGCGCTATGATCTTGATGATGAGTGGATCTCCGTTTTCAAATAAAGTTTTCTCCTTTCTCCCTTATCACCCACTCCAATATGCGTGAAGTTGATTGGTAGTTTTTAAGAGAGGACCAAAAAACCATATAGATAGATAATCCCTAAAGTCCTATTTGATTGAGCTTACTAAAATTGAATCCATGAAAAACTTAGTAAAACCAAAAACTAAAAAAACGAAAAGTAACTTAAATTAGTGAGCTCAAACCGTAGGTCCGCATAGTGCTTCACATGTAGTCATGAGGACCACAAACATCTAACATTTGCAACTCATAGATGAATACTTAGGGTGGGCTCTAAAATAGTGAGATGGAAGTTTCTAATCCACCTAACCCACTAACCTAAGCAAGCTGATTTGAACTCTAGATTCTAGTTTTTTTTTTTTTTTAATACAATTGAACCTAAAAGTCTACAAGATGAAACACGTCGAAATCCTTTGACAGTTCGATATATAGGAAAAGTATGACTGTCCTCTGGAGACCCCCCTAAAATTTCCTTCTCCTTTCAGCATTCAACAAAAGAACATAAAAAAATCCCAAAAATTCTGCCTCAAATGATTATTATTTTTTTAATCCAAACAAACAGAAAATACCTAAAAGTTTACAAGGAGTTCTACATTTAAATCAAACCTTCAAATGTGAACACAAAATGTGAACACAACAATTGTATCCTTCAAAATGGACAACAAAGGTCCCGAGGTCATGTTTGAAAAGTAAAGGGGTCTTGTTGGAGTTTACAATGTGGAACATTTGTTCTATTCAAGTTGCAATTAATAAACTATTCTTAAAGTCCCACGTAAAAATTTGATTAAATAGCAATATTGTGCTATGGATATGGATGGGTCATGGGTCATCCATCAATCTAGAGATAATCAATCGTGCCGTGCCGGCCACGGGCCGTACCATGCCAGCATGGATGATTGGGGACCACAGTCGTGCCAATGGGCCCGAGACCTCGGCCCAGCACCCATTGATCGTGCTATGCCGTGCCATTCCACGGGCCGTTGACTGTCGTGCCAGGGCGGCATGGCCCATTTGACATCTCATGAAGCCGGTGTGTGATAGACTCACTTGATAGCAATCAGATTAAAGAAAGACCAAAGAATTCATATTAGGTTAATGTTCACTAAGTTCTGCAAAAAGGTGTCAATGGGAACCTAAAAAAGCATCTTGTTAAATAGCTTTTTCCAAAAAAAGAAATCTCAAAACAAGTAGTTTTTTGAAATAAAGATTTTAAAGTTGTAGTTGTTTGGATCAATCCAAGAAGCAAAAAAAAAAAAAGGACGTCTATTTTAGGTGATTGTCATGGCTACATAGAAACCCCACTCGATTTATACAAATAAGAAGATAATAATTTTAAATTTTCTTATTTAAGAAAGAAAGATTTTCAAAAAGGTTTAAAACTTCTAGTTCATTTTCAAAAAGTATATGAAGATTTGAATATCTCAAAAAAAGTATAAAAGCTTCCGCCACTCTTTCAATCAAAATCTTCATAAAAATAATCTTGAGAAATGACAAAATTATCAAATCTTTTCTTTAATAAATCATTTAAGAGAAATGATTGTGTCCAACCCAAATGACCTACTGAGGGCCCACTTCAACAACCTTTATGCTTGGAAGGTTAAAAAAGGAAATTCCAAATGACTAAGAAACTAGCTTTATTAAATGGTTATGTTCATCAAAATCAAAATGACAAGCTTTTGGGAAGGAAAGAGGTTGAGAAAAGATAAAAGTCTACCATAAGAGATGGGCATTTTTGTCATTTCTCAAAAAACTCATAGAGACCTTGATTGTAAAATTTGTGGAAAGCTTTTGTACTTTTATGAAATATTCAAATCTTCATGTACTTTTTCTAAAATTGAGTAAAAAGTTTTATACTTTTTTGAAAATCTCCTCATAAGAAAACTTGAATTTCAATGCTAGTTTCAAGTATAAAATACATGGAAAATAAAGAGCACCACGTAGATCGGTTGAAGATTTTATCTATTCAAGTTTAAGGACAAATCTAGATCATGCCTCAACTCTTCTTTAGTTTGTTTTCTATGATTAGTAGCTCTAAATTTATCAATGATGAGAACTTAGGAATGACTAGGGTTGTAAATGGGTCCCCAATTCTCCGATTACCAGAAGGTTCCGACCAATTAGGTTCTGAGTCTAGGTCCTTATTTTGGTCCCGATAAGCAAATGGTTCCGGTTCCAGATCCACAGTGGCTTAGACCCGTGGACACGGGACCCGACCCATTCTGATTTCACATACTAAAGTTACATTCTATTAGTATAACCTCCACTTCTGACGACCTAAGCGATAGTTTAATTCACAAAGTCATTGCTAGTCCCAATTATTTAGAATTAAAAAATCAATCTACTTGGTATTCAACCATAAAATTTATCCGGTCATCATCCACCATTAAATATTTAGGTCTACCCATAACTTTTCATAAAAGAGAAATTCAAAACATAATGCACTATTGAAGAATCAAATAAAAAATGCTGATACAAGTTGAATTAATACATAAATGTCACTGTGTTTTTCTCAAAAATACATTATTGTTGACTCAAAACACTTGATTGAATTAATACATCTCTTTGCTTTACTAAAGCATAATTAATAAAAAAAAAAAAAACAGGTATTAGTCTAGACCTGGAACAGGAACCAGACCCGCCTCACAAATGGTTCCGGTTCTGGTTCTAGTTCCTATTAATATTATTGGTTCCGGTTCCGAAACCAATTTTCTGGTTCCAAACCGGGTCCAGTTCCGGTTCCCCCTTTTAGAAAATGGTTCTAGTTCCACCCTGGACCCGAACCGAAACCGACCCGTTTACAACCCTAGGAATGACCTAGTGTAAAGGCTCTCACTCTCATCTCACCCACCAGGGATCAATCCCTATGGATGACTTAACTCCTCTCAAACTTGGCCACTGAGGCAAGTAAGCAGTGTATAAATAAATAAATATTTATATATATATATATATATATTTAGGTGCTCCTGTGAAAGCATCTATCACCTTATCATGAGATATAAGGTGGGGACCTTCACATTTAAGTTGTTGGCATTGGATAGTAAGGTGAGGGCCCCCACTTTATCTCTCATCGTAAGGTGTGAGCATCACTCATAGGATCATCTCCCATATAAATTGTGGAACCCATCTCTCATAAGATCATCTCCCATATAAATGTGAACCCTCACATTTATATAAGAAACGATCCTATGAGAGATGCTCACGTCTTATTATGATATATAAAGTGGGGACCCTCACACATATATATAGGGTAATATTCAGGTGGGAACTGTTCTCACTTGAATATTTCCCATATATATATCAATGATAACTATAAAGTTGAGATCATTAGCAAAAATCAATAACATATAATTGGCAAATATATGCATTCACATAGGCTTGTAGGGACATTTGTATCTTTCAAACATCTTTAGGCTAGAAAAAAGGAGTAGGACATTATGACGAGCAAAATAGATTTGGGAATTCAATTCCATTAAAAAAAATGGGCCCAAAAGAAGAAGTTAAAAAAGTGAAGAGTGATGGTTATAATACAAACCAAATGAAATTTGCACATTTCTAGGATTTGATTTTTAGTATATCAAAGGAAAAGAGAGATTATTTGATGGACATTCTGTAGATTTATCTTTACCATTACTTCTTAAACTAACCCCTTTAGTAAAAGGCATGTCCTAAAATTCTTAGGAATTCAATATAGAGAATACTGACAAGTACTTCATCTCTTTTATAAATTTCTTACTCACCATCAAGTTAAAAAAAATAAAAATAAAAATTAGCTAGTTCTAGCACTTCAAAACAATTCAAATACTCATCTAAATCGTTGTCCCCTGCACCTTTCGCCTCGTATCCTTCATTTCCATTTTCTCTTTAATTACTAATAATGACATGTTTGGTGTAGCGACGAAATGGCTAAAGTTTAGGAAAGCTGGCGCCACGCGGAAGAGGAAACACCCTTCGGCCATTACCAAACACGTCATAAGAGTGAAGACTGGATATTCATTTTCTACCTCCCCTTCATTCATTTTTCATTAGGGGGAAATAATTTGATGGCCAATTTTAAGCATTCAAATTTGTGACAACAATTTAACCATATTTAAAAATAGAAGTCTTGGGATTCATGATTTTTGGCTGCCAAGTCAACCTGAAATCAGTCTTTTTAAACAATGAGAAAATAAAGTTTAAGATTCAAGGACACAAAGGCAACAAGCTACAATTTATAAACACTTATTTTCATGTTCTTTTTCTCAACTATTCTTTCACTATTGGCAGATTCTCTGCAATTTCTGTAAAACTCATCAAACACTTACAAAACCCCTACAAAGATTATCTACAACAGTTTCTGCCCTTTTTACAACAAAACCTAAAAAAAAAAGGGAAGTTACCGGGCCCACCAAGGGCGGTTCTATATCCACTGTTCATCTTCTCCTAGCTCTCTTCCTCCCCCTCCCGCCGCTCTCAGCCCTCCTCCGCCCGCCTCTAGAACCGCCCTTTGCTGGCCGCCCAACACCTTTCCTCACTGGGCACTCAACCAACTGCACCTCGCCAGCAGGCTCCTTACCGCCGATACTCGTCACACTGCCGGAGACCAACTTTCCGGCGACCTTGCGATTGCAGGGTCGGGCGCTCCGAGGCTTCACCGGGTTGCGCTGGGGGAGGAGTAGGTTCATGTCGCCGGCGACAGGGACAAAGGAGGTTGGTCGGACGGGGTGTTTGAAGTGAATGCGGCGGAGGCGTTCAGTGATGGAGCGACGGAGGGAGAGGGCAGACTTGTGCTCGGGGGAGTGGGTAGGGAAGAAGACAAGGGCGTTGTTGCAGAGGAGGAGGAGGTCCCGGTACAGCTCTTTGACGGTCGAGATTGTCCCGTCTCCGATATGTGATCGTATCGTCCCGAAATCGACGTGCCGCCGTATCAGTTTCTTGTATCGGCTTCTCTTCTGTAGAATTGGCAGTAGCAGAAAAACAGAAGAGTTACTACTGCAGTGAGATAATTAAAAATAAGGTGATTTTGGTCAAGGAATCAAAATATAAGAGAACTTGATAATCTAAGCATTTTTTTTTTTATAAACTAGAATAATTAAATACAGCAATTGTATAATCTAAGTTAATGAAATGGATACAATCTAAGTCAATGAAATGGATGGAGAGTCACTGCTAAAAGATCGTCTCTATTTTGACATTCTTCATTTATGGCGGCCATAGATGATTATCAAATGATATAGGGCAATTATTTTTTTTTATGTGTACATTTCTCTTGTTTTTTGTGGGGCCAATGGTTCTTAGAAATTAAGATATGTTATATCCACATTGATCAATGAAGTAGAGATGGCCAGCTGGGTAAGTCCCAAGTCCCCTTGGGGCTAGGCCTATATCATCAATCAGTGCAGCTCACTTGCCGAGTCAAACCGCTCAAAATTAATGCCATCTTTTACTCCAACTACTGCCTTACTATCAATCAAACATGTATTTCATATAATATTAAACAAGGGGAGTAAAAATTCTTGTTTAACACTGGTGGATCCATCTCTGATTGAAATTTGGCACTCACAACTAAATAAGATGAAGTTAATTTTGAGCACTTCGGATTTCACAAGAAAGCCGGATTTATAGGCACAGCCAGGGGAATTATTTGAAGCCATAACTCAAATAAGGAGTCGCTATTGATTTTAGATTTATCACAAAATTGAACACATGGCATGTTTGTGGGGGTCATTAACCTCATCAGAAGGAGAAGGGTCCTTGCATTAGATGTCTGCTGCAAATCTACAATTCATGACATTACCAGTGGTCCCAACAGCCAAGAAATGGTAAATCTATAACCCTAGAAATTCAATATCTAGGAAAGTCAAGGTCTCATCTACATACATTCCCACTTTAAATCCTTCAATGAAGCTCATTCTACCATAAATTCCTATGTGTTTTATGCACGCAAACAGACCCTAGGTATTCATAATAAATGCGATTTTCTCATATGAACATTATAAGAGGTGGAGGATTTATTCAAATTACTAAGGCCTCTTTGTTTCATGTAATTGAAAAAAAATAGGAACCGTAAGATTTCTACTTCTAGAAATAGTTGAGATTGATGAAACAAATGTGAATTTCTGAAAAGGACCATCAAATTATCTACCCTGTAATGGAAAATAAATCAAGCAGGGGTGGGAAATGAATACACAACCACCAACCTAGTACCTAAAATCCCAAGAAAGTGAGGGATATATCAACATCGCTGCCTTGTATCCTTCACCCATCACCTCTTTTTAATAATCCTTCGATGGTGCTCATTTGACCTCAAATTCTGATGTATTCAATTCCTCTATGCAAACAAACAGGCCCTAAAAGGGCCCATTCCTTTACTTGGTATTGAAGGATTCATGATAAATTGAGGTCTAATGAAGGACAGATAAAGAGGTGAGGAGTGAAGGATATAAGGTGGAGATGTAGACGGGGCTCTCACTTTCTTATGATTTAATTACTTGGGTTATTACTTGGAAACCATTTCCTACCAAAGAAGAAGGTGATTTGATGGCCATTTGTAGATCTTCACCTTTTTATTTATTTTTTATTTTTTTATTTTAGCTTATGATAGGAATGAGTTACTTAAAATTCCTATGAATTCAATATTAGTAGACAAATGGGCCCTAAGAAAATGGGGGCTAATCATTTCTATCAAAGGAAAGACTATTATTAGAGGCCCTTGTGAGTCTTTAATCCTTCGCTTTTAGCCTCAATAATGGAGAAGGAAAAAAAAAGGATTAATCAGAAATCCTGGAAATCCAAGATTTGATAAAAACCAAGCAGGCACAGGGGTCCCCAATTAGGCTGACCTACGCCAAGCCCGATGATGACCCCTTAACATCCTGTTCACCCTGTATCATTTTGCCTCAAATGTGAAATAACTGATGCAAATCAAATTCCAGTGCATGATGGTGTAGGATTCACTCACCTGGCTTTCAAGCCGACACCTGAATGATGATGTATAGTCAGGCTCCATAATTGAATCTAATATTCCTGCCAAGCCCACTTCCTCTTCTCCAATGCTCCGGGCAGAGCCAGCACACGAAGGTACTAAATTTTGTTCGCAACCCCCAGTTGAAGACTCCTCCTTAGCCTTGACCACATTTGCAGAGAACACTTCGTTCTCTCCCACGCTCGCGGCCTCCTTAACATCATTACATCCCTTTCTCTTCCTCTTTCCTCTTCTCTTTTTCACATTCCCGCATCCAATCTCCAAACCCCGAGCGCCCACTTTCTCTTGATCTGACTCCTTGCAATTTTTCACCTCTGTTGTGTTCTCATGAGCTGAGTCCACCACTGGGACCTGAGTTTTTGGCAACCATTCTCTTAGAGTATCCTCTGTGAAACTGCCAGCAGACAGTACATCCTTGGATCGCTCCTTTCCGGTAGATTCAGGTGTAGCTCCATCTGCATTGCCGGCGGGTAAGGTGGATTCTGCATTGCAGTTAAAACTTCCATTGGCCCCTTCTCTCTCACTCATGAGAGACTCGAGCTTTGATTGTAAAGAACTGAAACCAACATGATCAACAGAAGCACCATATATTAGATAAAAATGGATACTGAAACATACAACAAAGAAAGAAACAATGGCATTGCCATTGAAGGGGTACTAATACTATTCTAAGACCACATTCTTCACCTTCAGAATAAAATTAAACGACGCAAAATAACCCATATCAAAACTATGGTGTGAGGCATATATAATGAATCATCAGACCATCTATTTTTATAATTGCCAAACAGATTTGGGACCAGCTTCATTTCCCATTAGGACACCTATCACTTCATTATCCTCTCAGCATTGGTTCTGGCACGAGGCCACAGCCCAAAATTAGCGACTGGGCATCACCGCATCAGCATATCATGGTTTATCAGGAAGACAGAATGAATACTTCTTTAGGAACAGTCCAGTCCATTAAATTTTAAAGTCAATCTTAAAAAACCAAGTTTTCCGTTCATGAATGGAATGCATCACCCTCCCTAATTACACCTCCAAAGAAACCTGGATTATCAACAGAGTTGTGGGTTCTTCCTCCTTCCAAAATAGTCAAGCTTAACTATGATGGATCTGTTCGGTATCAGTTACAGGTGGCTGGGATTGAGGGCGTAATTCTGGATCATAAGGATCATCTTCTAGTCGCATTTGCAGAACAAATATCAAGCCTCTAACCATTGTAGACGGAGCTAGAAGTTCTAGCAAGGGGTGTCTGTCTCCAAAGGTTATGGGATTTAAGCAGGTGGTGACCTTCTCCTCATGGAGGTTCTTGATAAAGGCGGCTCCTTGTCTTGGAACCTGATGCCAACCTGGAAAAGACTTCTTTGCATTCTTGAATGTTTTCAACATTTGAATATGCAATTTTACAGACGAGAAGTTAAAGCAAGTTGCTGATTCTCTGGCAAAGATTGCTCCCCATATTCTATGATATTTAAAGAAGGGTTACAGCCTGCTTAAACTATCAATATGTCAGAGATTGCTGATGGCCTTCTGTCTTGCAGATTACATAGCCGGCCAGTGTCCAGCAGATCATGGGAGTCTTCATCTTCCATGGTTTCTATGCTTTCACTGGAGATGGCTAAAGCCTACCTTTAGCATTTTGTTTTGTAAATCTGAATGGTTGTATCCGCCCTCGTTTCAATAAAATTCTCCTTTCCAAGCAAAAAAAAAAAAATAATAATGGTTATCGGGTGAGGCATTTTCACTACAGTTTTGCACTTTTAAGTGGATGGCTCCGCAACGTAGAGGCTGTATCTTTGATGGTAAGATGATGGTCCCTGAACCAGATCTGAATGCCC
Organism: Umbellularia californica; assembly: GCA_028538565.1. Taxonomy (NCBI): domain Eukaryota; kingdom Viridiplantae; phylum Streptophyta; class Magnoliopsida; order Laurales; family Lauraceae; genus Umbellularia; species Umbellularia californica. Next base: position 72,798,319 of record JAPQWN010000006.1, on the reverse strand, counting down.
ATTCATATTAAAGGAAATCAACGAATGCAAGCCAAAGCTTGGTAGTTGAACGTCCAGTATATTAGATTTCTCACAACTCGGTGAATAACTCATTCCTAAAACGACTTCCTCAAAAACTTGGTTGACCTGGTAAAGACTCAGTTGACTTGGCCTAGACTCAATCATATCTTTCATTTGCTATATTTTCTAGTAGAGATATCATGTAGAAGACTTAATCAAGACTCAAACAAGTTAAAATGGTGACTGCTTAGAAACTTTCAGGTATAGTCCTTTTTTTTGGTTTCCAAACAGTTATTCATGATACACATGCTTGTCGATCTAAATGACCCAACTGGCAAACCAACATTCAGATGGCCAATGACATTTCCAAAATTAATAATTAGGCTTGGAACAGAATCTGGCCAAGCTGAGGCGCAGTTGTTCTGGTCCATCCCATTAGTTGAGTTTCTGATTCTTTATAAATGTGTAAAAGAATAAATGGCCCTTCTCTTGTTGAGAAGAAGATAGAACTCTCTATTTTGCATAAAAGTTGAATGTACAATACTAACCCGATAGAGTCTTCTGATCTCTCAAGCTCTCTCTTGAGCGCAGCAACTCGTTGCTTCCGAAGCTCTTCAAACCACGCACTGTAAAGAAGCAGTGAAAAAATCATTAAAAGAGCGATTGTATTTTCATAGATTTTACAATATAACCGTGATGCTTTCCTATTCCTAACCATTTGTTTTCAAGGTCCTAATCAGATGACCACAACCATAGACATAGTTACAAAACTCTGATCTGCCCAGTAGACTTGGAAGGGTAACATGGTAGAGCCTACCAGGATTTTAGCAGACTTGAACAGATTCACTCTATGCCAGTCAAGTTTGAGTCAACTCAGCTGAGCCAGGGCAGGTAGTATCGATTTTTTTTAACTTGGGCCCAAATCAAAATATAACTTCTATCACAGGCCACAGTCTATTGAATTGGCATTCATGTAGTGGGGCCCCAGAGTGCAGTGTGTGCAAACAGTACCATTTCTCTATATTGCCTAATCATCTCTATGATAATAAGGTTAAAGAGAGTGCGACGAGTGTCCACTTTTAGTAAAATTTTTCATTATTTCTTTCTATAACCATTAATCTGAAAATTGAATTTGTATCACAAATTATTCAAGGGGTACTAGAATCAAATCGCAAATCATAGGAATTCTTTCTATAAAAATATAAAAATTACTCAAACGTTAAGAAAAAATAGTAGTTATTATAGTCCATCTATTTCCATCCATAGCAACATCAGTTCAATAACAAATCAGACAATGGTACAATCATATGAAGAATATCATTTAGTAGACATATGAATATGTCATATATGATATAAATATGAATAGTTGAATGTATTTAAAATATCAAAGATTCAAAGTTATTATGAAAAATAAAGCAGCTGCTTTTGTTCTTCCTAAATTAAAATGTAAATCATCAGTGCTACATAGTTAGGATGTAAGGGAAGAGAGAGGGGGGGGGGGGGGGGGGGGGGGGGTGGAGCGAGAGAGAGATGTAAGGAAAAACCTATATTGCTATACCTATTGTGTAACCTCTACTCACACACATATTCCTTGAATCTTGCAAATTCTTATCTTAAGAGGTTTAATTAATCACTAGATAAACTCTTAAATATAGAAACTCCAAAAAGTTAAAGAAAAGGTAATAAAATGACTAAAAATAGCAATTTGATAGTTGCTATTCCCACTAGACAAATCATCTGAATAGTGTGATTTGATATGAGTATCAAATTATTGTATCGTACAATTCATAAATGAACAATCACATTTTTATCAATAAATGAGATTAGTTCTATAGCTACGACCTACGAGTCCTTTTTCCGGAGCCTGTTTGGATGAACGGTGAATTGAAGTAAAGTGAGGTTAAGCATCAAAACAATATAGAATAAAATATAAGAGGGTTATGATGGTCTTTTGTTTTTAGTGGCTTAATAGGGAATCTTTTTGACTTTTTGTGTGAAAAAATGATTTTTTTTTTGTCATTTAGTGGAAAAAGGAGGTTGCTTTTTTACTTCTTTTTAAAAAAGAGGGAATTTTGAATTTATGTACTTTTGATATGATAGGTGGTCTTTTCTTGATTGGATAATGGAGGCTCTACCTCACTTTACTTCAATTCACCATCCATCCAAACACGCCAGAATCATACAATTTGTATCTTCTCCCAATTCATATCCCAAATCCTACGATTTTAGGAACAAACTATTTCTCTTCGAATATGGTTATTGTTTCTTTTTTCTTCACTTACATAAGCACATCCCCTTCTATCTAATTTTGTATAATAGCCTCCAAGAAATCTCTCCATAAGTTTATAAGGAGATGAAAAGTGTCTTCCTAATGGCAAATACATATTCATATGGAATTCTTATTCACCTTTTTAGAATGACACATCTCTCTTACCCTATTTCCTATTGATACTAATATTAATACTACATGTTTTTCTCACCCTAATTTCAAGAAACCTTTACTTCTAGGGACTTTATCGAAGAGCCCAAATTCTTATACTAACAACAACCTTGCCATTTCTCCTCTACCCTTTCACTTATTTAAACCGTATTCTCTACCGCTTTAATTATAATCAAAGTCCATACAATTCTTAATAGATTATAAAAGACAAAATGTTAGAGAATTAGGGGTTATCTTAAAATGATCATGGTTAATGAGAGTTAAGTACATAACAAGAAATTTAGGACAGTTATCTTTCTATAGTGTATTTCTGATGCAAGACAAATTGGACCAAATTCAAACTTGACCCAAATTTAATGTGGCTTGCGTTCATTTTGATAATAAACTGGAAAAATAATAACAATTAGACATTCTTGACTAATCAACTTTTGTTTTTTTTGTTTTTTATTACAAAAGTAAACTATCCTAATAAAATCCACATTTTAACGCCTTTATAGCCTTAAAACCAACTCCGCTAGTTTTTTGTTTTTGTTTTTACTGCCAGTCCCAAGCCCGGGTAAAGGAGAAGGGTTGCGATAAGTAGGTGGTTGACAGCAGGTGTAAGCTTTTATCAGCTCACAACCCAAACAACAGAATTCATGTAGCCGAACCCAACATTGTTGGGACATGACGATGATGATAGCCTAATTACATATTCCTTTCCTAATTTAAATATATATATATATATCCCAATCCTAATCAGTCAATTGAATAGCATGAAGACAAATCCTAGCACATTTAGACTACTTACACAAAGAAAAGGTTAATTTCAGTTAGAAATTCCACTTATCAAGCAAATCCTAATTATTAAGGAACCATTGATAATATTACATTGAAAATCATTGTAAAAAGATTTGTTTTGACTGTTAAAGTACCCCATGATTGAGTGCATTAGATTAAATCAGAGGAATCAGAATAGACACAATATGTGAGCTTTGTAGATCCAACGGTCTAAATATATTAAAGTGAAAGGTGGCCCCAAAATATATGTACCCACCTGCAGCCACTATACCGCTCCTGTAGATCCTCATACTTAGCCTCACATTCCTGCAACCACAAAACAAGAAGAAGAAGAAGAATATCAGATAAAAGGGCCCCACCCTACATGTGAGACATGTACCACTTAGATGGGCCCACTAGTCCTCTATAAAAGAGGGTTTAATTAATTAGCTATGTATCAAACTTCCAACATCATCCTCATTGAATGTCAAGGGCAATTGATCAAATCTAGTGATTTTAATTTGAACCGTTCAATGCTCCCGAGTTAATGTCCACTTCCATTTAATTTGATCTAACGGCTAGAAAAGCTTGAGGAGCCTTTGTCTTTTTTTTCTTTCTTACGTTGGGTCGTCAGCCCCGCCTTCTTGCCACGTGTCCAACGACAAAGCGCGAAGACTTGGTGAGAGGGACAGTCGCAGGCATGTGGGGCCCAGGAACCCACATTTTTCTTCTTTTTTCTTTCTTTCTATAGACCGTCCATTCCGTGCCCTTCATCCTAGCCGTTGATCCCCTGTGGCCAACCCTGCAGTTCTACTTTTGGCCCAAGTGAGCGGCTCAGATTTATGAAGGTGGGTCAATCCCCGGTCAGCCCTGTTAAGCCATGTGGGACCCACCCATCCCCGGTCAGCCCTGTTAAGTCATGTGGGACCCACCCATTCCTGGTCAGCCCTATTAAGTCATGTGGGACCCACCCATCCCTGGTCAGCCCTATTAAAAAAACAAACACCGGCAGATCTGAAATTGAAAAGAGATTAGGGCAGAAGTCACCGTCAGATCTGAGATTACAATATACAAGTAAAAGGACTAAACTAGCCTCGTCTACTCTACAAAAACCCCCAAATCGCCCTTACAGGGGTCAATGTGGTGGGGTCCAGTTGCCGTATTTCCCACACATCCAAACCGTTGATGTGTATTGTCCAAACCCTAATTCAGAACCCTATCCATTCACCTGATAGGCCTGGTGGTGGGCCCCACCAATGTTCCATACGTTCGACGTGTGCCGATGAGCTAACCCAACCTTTTCATATTGACCAAAACAACCCTTGAACGCTAAGGAAAGAGAGAGGCGTGCACAACAAAGCGAAAGGGTATTTTGGTCAAGAGAAATTAGGAATAGCAAATGGGCCCCGCACACCACGTACGACTCGCAATTGACCCCCGAAATACCGTCAACGTATCAAACCAACCGTATTTGACAAGGCCCACCACTTAATCGAATCGCGATATATTCAAGATACCGTATCAAATCCCGATAAATACGGAAACACACTTTATCTCGCGATATTAGCGAGAGAGAGCCTCGAGAAACGCGAGGGGAAAAAAAATGATACGTTGATGATAAAGAGGACCGGCGCGCTATATTCTCGCGAGAAAAAGATGATGTCGCGATAAAATCACCTGAGGCGTGAAGCCGTGCGGGCAGAGGGTCCTGGCTCGGAGCTCCGAAGCTACGGCCCCCCAGGCTCGGGTCCCGTGCCTGACCACCGCCCCTCCGAGCACCAACTCCTCCCACGTCCCCCACCTCCTCATCATCTCCGCCACCGGCGCACGCTAGCACGAGCCCGTCCTCCGGCGCAAGTTAGCACGGCACCGGCGCACGTTAGGGCCGGGGGAAAACCACCTTCTGTAAAGCGAAAAACCGGAGAAGCCCAGATGGAGAAACCCGGAGAAGAAGATACGAGAAAACCGCTTCTGGGTGGGATGGGTGGTTTTGAGGGTGGTTTTTTTTTTTTTCTTCTGTTGTTGTTGTTGTGAGTGTGTGATGTGTTTGTTTGTGTTGTTTGGATTGGGTGGAAAGGGAAAAGGGAGATGTGGGGGAAAGAGAGATTTGGGAGAGAGAGAGAGAGAGGGAAGAGGAGAAAACTATGGTTGGGTTTCCTTGGGAAGAAGGGAAAGCTATTGAGTTCCCATCGCCTTTCTCGCCTCAAGCGTCGTCTTCTACCTTTTGTGTATGTATAAATATTTACCACCAACCCAAGAGGCGTTCCCCTTTTTCTTCCTGTATAGAATTCTTGGGTTGATAGAGAAAATAGCCCTTGACCCTATTCTAGAAATAGATATTGGGAGAAGGGCAAATTTGTTTTCAAGGCTCGTGTTCAAAACAACCAAGTTTAGTTTAGGGGTGATAGAAATTGGGATGAGGTTGAGGTTGAGCCCAAGTGTCCTTATATATAGTGCAACTTGGGTTTGGGGATGAAATGACCTAACCCGAAAAATAATTAAAATGAATTTAGATGATTGAAAATCGGTTGCAATCATTGTCTTAGATCGGATGAGTATCTAATTATTGCTTTTTTTTTATCGGATGAATCAAAATCATAAACTTAAAAGGACAGTAATAATTGGCTACGATTAGCTGGCTGGCAATTTCTGATCTCACGGGATTTCTTTTCGCCTAATTTAATAGCGTCTTTTCATATATGATCTACAAGCATGACTCGTTCCTTCTTTTGGTGGACTTGTCTCGATAAAAGCATTTGACTGTCAATTTAGGCGAATGGCGATTCATGACAGCGAGTGTATATGGAGGCCCGTAACTCGATTTTAGGTAAGTAAGGTTGTCGTGGACGGCAAGTAGAATCTTGCCGGCGATTCTCACATGATTACTGTTGAAATATTATTTATTTAGTCGTTATCATCATCATTAAAGTCTTCTCTCAACTATTTTGGGGTCGGCTGCATCTATTTTGTTTCTCGATTCCATTCTAAATCTATCCTAAGTCAAATCTTGAATAAGTTACACTTCTTCATGTTTATCCTTACTGATTTCATCCATGTCCTCTTCGGAACCTACCCCTTCTAATTGGTGGGTCGTCAACCTATAGAAAGACTATTCCTCGATAGTATTGCATTAGATGTATCCAAACGATCTAAAGCGAGTATATTGAAAATCATCCATTGATGCTATATCTAAATACTTCCGAAAGTGCTCATTTCCGATTCAATCTTTTCTACTTTTATCACACATTCATCCCAATTTTCCCGTCTTTCCTAGTTGTTTATTAAATATTTCATATTTAAAAAACTGCCATAGCACCTTACGAAACGTTTTTTTTATAAGACACATTAAAACTAAATTAAGATTTTGCTTTAAAAAAGAACACTTTGGAAAATAGTGCCCCTGGATGGGAAATAGGAGCAAGAATCTTTTATCCCAGTGTTAAAATTACAATACATGGACCAACTTGAGGCCATTGCATTATCCTTTCTAACCATTAATATATAAACTAGAGACAATAACAACTCAAAGACCAAATAATCCTTTACAATTAGTGGGTAGGCACAAATAAATTGGTACCTTAGCCATGGTCATTACTTACTGGAAATAGTTGATGATGTGGCACCACTTCTCTATTTTTAGGAGTCCTTTCACATTGAGACTCTTCATTATTAATCAAGTAAAAAACTCACATTCATTTCTCATTGGTTTTCCTAACTAAGAAAACTTTTTAATAACTTCCAAGGAAATTTATACATAACCACTGCTTTTTTATTTATTCACAACCAACCACATCTATTTTGATTTTTAAGCACAACCACAAGCTTCCCAAAAAGGATGAAGATACCTCTCTTAGCTATGTCTTCAGCCTCCATAGTTTACCCTTGGTTAAGTTTAACCTTAAGAAACTATAGGAAAACACTTTGGTAACTCTAGTTAGTTTAGGAAAAAAGACATTAATTTGGCATCCTGATTTGAGTTATTTAAATTAGGGTCAAACATAAATTTTGTTACATGATTGTATATAATTAAGGGCATGTTTCCTTATTAGAAGAAAATATTAGGAAGGTTTGATCAAAATTTCTTGGGCTTGTGGATCTTGCAGATTTGCTAGTGACTTGTATTAAATTTGTGAAAGTCCATCTTATTGGAAGCAATGGACGGTGATCAATTAATAAGCTTATTGAATGAATGGTTTGGATCATCATAAGATATGCCAAATGCAATAATAAAAAACTGGAGCAATGGAAGATTTTGTTTATCGGCTGCTGTTGATTTATTCATGTGAAAAGTTAACAATTAAGAAGTTATTATTCAAAGGGGTCCCACAACACATTTTATGAATGCTTATGCCTGTTCAACTGCATACAATACATAGTAATTGAATATATTGACAATTGTGGTCAAGGATTCAAGGTGAGGAGTGTACCACATTGGAGCCATATGAAATTTACCACGCTCCCCTTGAGCCCATAAGGATTAATCCAAGTGAAAGTGTTAGGACACCCTGTTATAAAAAAAGACATGGACTTTTCTAGGTACTAAATTACTCGGTGATGGTTGTGGATTTATTTTCCATCTTCCTTTTTTATACAATTTCCATTCAAAGGTAGTTTATTTGCTGGTCGAATTTAAATATTAACCTTTAGTTCTTCATTGCTACCGAACCTCCTTTTTTAACCAAAACCCAACTCTTAGTTTTTTTCTTTTTTAATCACTTAATTAACAAAATAAAATCTTAAGAATTCAATTACACGAAACAAACAAGACCATCCATTCCCCTTACTGTGATGAGGTCATTTCCTATGACTTTTGTAAGAATGCAGTAGGCATTTTTTCAAAATAAATAAATAAATATATTGTGGGTGAAATCATGGTTTATATTGAAGAATACAATGCCCATTAGGATGTATATATCTCATGTAGCATCCATCTTCAGAAACATACATAGAACCAATAAAGGTCAGTCCAAGAAAGAAATCTCTTCAAAAAATTGGAAACATAAAAGTTTGAGAAGGATTGCACTAATTCTATTGTTCTCACTCAAGATTTCATCCTCACCTAAATGGGGTAAGGGTTCTATCTTGAAAAGATGCATGAAGAGTCCCTTTTCAGACAATGACCCTTTTATTCTTTTTGGAAAAAAAAGGAGATATTCATAAAGATTTTGTCACACCCCATTTGTAAATAACTACTTCACTGAGAAAAGGACAGCAGCACTTCTTTATGAAAAAAAAAACAATAAAAATGATAAAACTATTATTTAATATTGCAGAAAATATACCCAACAACTGCTGAGGAAATCACAAAATACTCCGCAGTAAAAATATGAAGATTAAACCAAATGAGAGCATAGAGAAGTATATATATTATCAACTACTATTCTTTTATTTTCAATATTTTGTTTGTTATATAGTACACTTACTCTTATTGTAGGATTTGAGATATTAGTATATAAATTATGATTTATAATGAGACCACTTAAAGTAAACTAAGATCTAGCTAATTGGGTTGTTAGGATTAGTTCATGTTTTTCATCTTATTTCATTCTATTTACCTATTTATGTTTGTTGATGGAAAATAATATATTTAAAATTTTAAACAGAGAAATTTATAAAACATATGAATTTTAGTGAAAAATGTGAAATTATCGCATATTCTGATTTCTACAAAGTTTTCAGTTTTTTGCGATATTATCACATTTCAACGTATCAGGAAATTCATTTATTTATTTTACCACTATAATTCAAATCACAAGTAATATTTATGACTATATATACCCGACAATGAAAATGCAGATAAAAATCCGGCCCAAAATGACCCGCCCAACTAAATCATTTTTCAAAATAATTGTAATTCAGCTTACCCAATAAAAAAGTAAGCATTTGATTGAATTCAAACTAAACAAATAAAAGCCTCTTTCCTTTTTACAAATTGGAAGAAGATCAACTTTGACTGCCAAAATATTCAATGAATAGAATTATTGGATTTGGACTTCAAATTGCAGCAATGGAAGGTCAATCCCCGACCATGGTTGGACCAACCTATTCAAGAAAGATGATTTCATGCTACTTCATACGTAATAGACAGACAATCACAATTTAAACTTAAAACTTATTTTTGTGAGAGCATAAGCTTTGACATTGTTAATTCTACGGATTGCCTTGAATTTCACTGTAGCGAATTCTTTTGCCTTCTCTCTTATCCTTTGCACTAAAGTATAAATCTCCCACCTTGTTCTTACATGTTCAGTAACTTAAAAGGGTAAATATAACTAGGTGAAGTATATGTAACTTATAACAAATTGTGATGACCTTTTACAGTCAATTAACAATCAGACTCTTGGCAGTAAAAGGACAAGCCATCCACTAAAAAGAAGGGATTCAGTTCTGGCATAAGAACTTCTTTCCATCACAGTGGGGAATTATATGGTGAAATGGTCCTATGTTGCTCTCAATTTATGCTGCTGCAAAATCCTAACTTAGACTTTGAGGGAGCTATACAATTCTATGATTCAATGGCAAAATTGAACTCCAATTTGATTGATATGTTCCCATGGACTGATCGTGTATGAAATAAATAGTTATGTATTCTACAAATGATCAATTCAATGGTACACATGATTACTTAATTTAGAGTGAGATCTGGGCTAGTTCTCCTAGCCTATGATGTGATGAGGTTGGTCAAGCAAATATGGGTTCTTCACATTAAACCAGATGATTTGCTTATGCCAGTGCCAATATGATTATTTCTCATCAACAGTCTTGCAATTTGCAAACTAAGGAGTATGGCTCAGTGTTGAATGATAGATCTATTATGGCTTAGAATTATAGTTTGACTCGAGTCAACTCAGCTCAGTTGGTCACTTTAATTGGACCTGTGGAACAAGTCTATTCTAGCACTGGGCCAGACTCAGCCAATTTACTCAGTGAGTGGCCTTCCGAGTTGAGTCATGTTTCCAAGTTTTGCCCATTTTTGAATATGTTTTTGCCAAGTCAAAACTATTACAAAGATCATGGCAATGTTAAATGAATGTTGCGGCAGGGATGATCCAATGGACGGATCTGATGCAGTATAGTTTTCTTGACCTGTTGAATTTCTTACATTTGGTGGTCTATACAAGAAACATAAACTGAAGAGAAAACGCATCAGGAAAGCATTAAAAAAATAGAGATTTTACATAAGGGAAATATTCAAGTGAGAACTAGTTTTGATCACCAATTATATGAGAACTTTTTTGCGAGGCCCAACTAGCAATCAGGATTTGAAAAACAACAATTAGTTCAACAATACAACATGAGTCCGGATCACCCACATGCTTCCGGTGAATCAAAGGGGTGGAACCCACTGTGGGGCCTACCTAATGAAAATCCCAACCCCTTAAAATGAACGGCAGCCCCCTTCATAGGATGTCCTCGAATTTTACTCCAAGATGAGCAGATCCCATGGCAAGATTAAGCACATCATTGATACATTATTAATACAACCTTATGCATTATTAAATATTAACACATACATGCCACTCCACCAACTCTCTCTCTCTCTCTCTCTCTCTCTCTCTCTGCAATCAGTTGCATTTTTCATACTCGGTTTATATGAATGATTGAAGAGAATAACAACATATTCTTACAGTTGGCATGCTTTCAAGCTCCAATATCATAAAACCATCTAGCAATAATAACACAAAATGAATAATAGTACAATAACTGGATTAACACTTTTTTACATTATCTATCTCAATTAAACTAACGACAATGATAGTTGATTTTCTTTTTGAAAGATAATGATAACTGATAAAGTGAAAGAATAACCGAAACCGAAATATCATGAAGTATAGCTGCCAAAATTATAATGCTAATGGGAAGCAATGGGTTCACAGTTTCTCCCATTCGACAGCTCGAGCTCCATTCAGACCTTTGATGTCCACCAACCTCCCAAATTCACTTATAAACAGGCTTTTGGACTGAGATCTTTCTCTTGATTTCTAAGTTGAACTAATAGAGGGACTGTTCGATTATCTGCTCGAATATTCCGTTGGCAGCATACACAGGAGCTTTTGTATAATCTCAGACATTGGTGGCCGAAATTCTGGCTCCGACTGCAAGAGAAAATTCAACACACATGCATTTGACATTTCAATTTTCTCGGATGCAATGATAAGAATGTAACTCCATTTCAGATATGTAAATTAATATGCTCTTCTAGCAATTGTTATTGGAAAAGAAAATTCATTGAAAAGGTCAAAAAATATGCACATGCAAACCAAAACAGAATTTATGCCTGGAAAAAAAAAAAAATAAAACAGGCAAGTTTGAGAGGATTTTCTTTAAACCCTCCAAGGTCAATTACAAGTCAATAAACACTCCTCAGTTTTGGTCATATTTATTTTTCAGCGACCAATCAAAATCACATTCTTGTAATGGTTAATACTTTAAAGGTAACAAGTCAGGTAATGTTAAGGTGCGTAGTGTTAAATAATACTTGTCTTCTTTCACCTTCTCAGTTAGAATATACATCAACATGAAAGGCAAACCCCAAAATTTTGACACATCAATTTTAAAAATAGATGCTGCCAACTGCCAGTGCCCTGATATGGGATGGATATGGGAGGGACACACAATGGATATGGCAGAGACTGGTTTTACACAATAAATGAAGTATTTGAGGTGACATGACAGTATACAATGCCTATTTTGAAGTATCAGGGTATCATAAGCCAACTGTCATCTCATCAGTGGCTTTAGACTGCTTACTAGGTTGCATATCGAGCTTAACATTCACCTCGAGGAGGACGCATATGCAGTTCTCTTAGGGCATATTTGTTTACATGTGTGGTAAAAGTGGAAAAAAAAAAAAAAAAAAACTCAGGTTCATATGAGGAGAAGACTGGAAGTGCATGTTTCGCAGTTTATCATAAGCTCCATATAGCCCCCATTAGATACTGTCCTATTATGGACATGTGAATTATTTCATCTGCTAGTGTTAACTCAATCAGTTCTGGTGCCAGGACAATAAATTGAGCATTTTACCCTATGACCATCCTTGGGAACAAATTTCCTTTTCTGTGGCATTAAGCACTAACTATCTTCCTGAAGAAATAGTTGTTCATTATTAGGGCAAGAAAGAAACCTAGTCGAAACAGCAAATCAGCCCAAAGATTGAAGCATCAACAGTATATAGAAATGATACATGTTCTTGTATCGACGTGCGTGTGTGCATGCAAATTATAATGAAACAGAACAATTCACCTGAATGCAAATAGAAATGATGTCGGCCAACTGCGATAATGATTTTTCAGGACAACTTCTAGAGAGTGAAGGATCAACCATTCTTGACAATGATGCAATGTCATGAAGCTGACTGATTGCCCACCTCGCTAGGTGTTGCTCTCCTCGAGGTCTTGAACTGTATGCACATGTTCATGGTGAACAACCAGACAAAAACCAATATCATGAAATGGTATGCTAAATTTCTTACCTATCGTAGGGTTTTCGTCCTGTAAGGAGTTCCAGCATTACAACACCAAAGCTGTAAATGTCACTCTGACAAGTGTATATCCCTGACTGAATGAATTCTGGGGCCCTGTAACCCAAAGATGAAAGTATATTTCCTGACAACTAAAAGGAAGACAAAATTAAGAGCTAGAATATTTCCAATTTGTAAATAACAACTATTTGATACCCTGGGCAATGATTCACATACCTGCCTCACAGACCCCGATGAAAACAGAGAATCCAAACCGCAATCAGAGGCATGCACAGTGAGCTCATCGTCAAGGAGAAGATTGGAAGACTTAAAATTTCGATGCACAATAGGTGGCTGACAGACTTCATGCAGATATCTATCACGGATATTAAAAACTTAAATAAACACTTATAATTGCTCTATAGAAGTGTAAAAAACTTTTTACTCAAATTATGTTTTGTTTTCTTAGATTAGCTCAACCAAGTCCCTCAAAACCTCACCAAATACGAAAAATATAAAAAGCCCATAACTCCTCTGGCTGGGGTCTTTTTAGGACCAAAATTTCGCTCCATGCTCAGGAACTGGGATAGAGTGTTGACTCAGACAAATTCCAAGTAAACCGGTGGTTCATCTTTTCTGCTAAAAGTTGACTGTTACTGCTCTAAAACATATATGAGTAAACCAATAGTTGTGTTTATCATTGATTTCATCAATTTCATAGGCATTTCTGTCTTATACCTTCATCAAAATGGACAAACTACAAATGTTTCACTAAACTGGATCAGTGGATGCTAAATGAAAGATATCTAATTTGGTTATTTAGTTTCTATCACTACAGCTGTTTTTATTGTTGACCATCAGATTTCACAGTTGTTTGAGCTAACACATTTTCGGACATCATCTTTGCAGGAGAGCAATTGTGCATTTTTTCTCTTTCCTATTCTTCATGATGTATTATTCTTCGATTAGAGTATAAAAAAAAACCAGGTGAAAGGGATGATGCTTGATACATTGTCTTGAGTGCATTCACCGCTCAGAACATGGCCAAACCAACACATCTGAGCTTTGAGTTGCTCAGGGAACCACAGAACATCAATTCTTTCCCTTCTACTGGATTGATACATAGATTCTTTCATTAGAAAATTACGTTGAAGGCAGTTACACTTTGATGTCACTTACTCTAAAGCTCTGGCAGCTCCAAGGGCTATGCGGATGCGGGCATTCCAGGATAGTTTCTTGTTGAGTTCATGACCAGAGTGAAGGACATCATTAAGGGTCCCATTACTAAAGTATTCGTAGACAAGTAGACACTGCCTATGCTCCGCACAGTAACCCACAAGCTTGACAACATTAGCATGTTGAAGTTCAGAAATAATTGACACCAGTTTAAGAAAAGATTCATCTGTTTGCAGCATCAAAGAAGTATTGTCCAGCTTCTTAACTGCCAAAAGCTGAGAAACATGAAGATGAAAAGCATAATGTCAAATGCACAAATTAAAACATTTCTCCAACATTTTCTATTGAAGACAAGGAAACGTAGCATGTGTATGTCACTATGAAAAATCTCCATTTAAGTGTTCCAAACCATAATTTTCAGAAGTGAAATCATACAACAAAGATCAATTGCAAGCAATGAAACAAGTAAAAATTTGATTTGGAATTTTTTTTATCAGAATTAATGCAAGAGACATTAACATTGCTACTAGGAAAAAGAAATATATAGCAATCTATTGACCGACCAAAATCTGGTACACCTGAACAGCTCTCTCTGTATGCTGGGGGATCACAATGGGATATGGATTCCTGAATTGTGAGTTTTCTTTGGCATTTTTTTTTTTTTGGTATCTTTGTGTGTAATTTCTATGAGATTCCATATTCCTTTATATAGACACATCTGGTCTTCTCTAGTGTCCAGACAGCTTAAGTTCGAAAGAAAAATGGCTGTCAGAAAATGCAAAATATATTCACTTATTTCTCCTATTTGAAACCAAATTTTAATTTTTAACATTTATTAAAATGTTGAGTCTGTTGAAAAATTTAAGATGATAAGGTTAAATGATCTCAAGGTCCACAAGTGAAAGAAAAGTGCATGCTGAAGATATCCTCCACATTCATGAGCACTTGCAAACTGCCCCTAAAGTTCTACAAGGCTATTGTATCAAGTTCTGAAGAGTTGAAATATACTGATCATAATGCAATTTTTAAATCAAAACTCAGTTCAAGTAAGGAACTATTATACCTTGATTAGTTGATGGAAGGATGAAATATTGTGACAATAGTTTACAAGTAATGAACACATCATGGGAACATGACAAACAAAAAAACTGAATTGTGAAAATAGAAAGCATATAGATGCAATGAAAACAAAAGATAAGCATAATAAGGTCAGTGACTGAATCCAAAATAATTCTACGAAGACAATAATGTATACTAGCAAATTAAGGAGAAGATGAACAATAGGCTCTCGCAAGTGCACAGTTTACTGAAAATGGGATAAGGCTTTGATGATAAGCAAGCTTACAGTCTTCTAAGCCTAAGGTGCCCATATTGTAGTTTCGTACATCGTAAGGGGCTTATGATCAAATGATCCAGGCTGTTTGATTTAGTTGATTTGAGATTTATATGAGATAGCCCAAAAACTTCCCAGAATAGAAATCCTCACTCTGATCAGTGACAAATAGACAACAAAGAATGCAGCAACAGAAGAAAATTAATAAAAACCATCATGATTTTTCAACCTCGGAAAATTTGGGAGATCACCCTCCATGGCAGGGCCCATAGGACGATGGTGATAAAAACCATAGGCCAAACATGTAGAGAAACATTTGCCTCAGGAAACTGAAACTTGCTGCTCCTCATGCCCTGTATATTTTCCTTAAATTTAAAATTAGAAAATAAACAGCACATGACTTACTGAGTTGAGCAATAAGAGAGATAGATAACTGAAGGCTTAATTTGGTATGATGCTAACAAATGCCCTTGAGATATTGCACAAACAAATCATTTTACATTTCTCTTCATATACCACTACCTCTGTTGTAGAGTCCTATAAATCATCATCAGCAGCACCACCACCACTATAACCTTTATCCATCTAATCTATAAACCATATTGACATTTAAGAGGTAGTGATTGCAGACTTCTGCACAATCTAATACCATAAAATCAATAAACTTGGAGTAAAGGTAGCTAATTAATGAGATTTCAGTTGGAATTTATTCACAATCTAGTAGAAATTTATATAATAGTTCCTTTCTCTTTTCGTTTCTTGTAAATTTCTATTTCTCACTGTTTTTATATAAAATTAAGCATCAAATGGCGATCGCACACTTCTAAACTATGCTTGGACTCAACTATCTGTTAACTAGAATAAAATCAACTCGACGGAAAGGGGAAAAAGAAAGAGAATAGTTGCATGATTTCCAAGCTAGAACTCAATGATTTTCCACATTTCTATATACTCTAATTACTATTGACCAATTTCTTTGGCATTTCTAAGGGCGCTCTTTTAAGACCTTTGGATTTAGTTATGTGAAAAAATATTTATTGTCAAAGGATAGACCATAAGACGTCTTGAGACTTTCAGCTAAAACTACACAGTATACCCCCCGTGGTTTGTAATTCATCAACCATATAATATACTGTTGTGATCAATCAATGTAAACCCACTCATATATTTAAACGCAAAATCAAGAAGATTGTACCTGTCCATACGGGCACTCTGCCCAATAAACACTGCCCAAAGAACCAACTCCAATGAGATTTTCTTGACCAAAACTGTTAGTGTATTGTTGAAGGGATCCAACAGTGAAAGATGTTACAGAAGTTAGGGGATCCAAATCTTTTGACAATTTAGCAGGGACAGGGTTGGCACAGACTTCTTCAACAGGTAGACCAACTGCAACCGCCTCCACTCCGTCCATATTTGTCTCTTGTTCCACCCTAGGCTTCTGTGCTACCATCCACATTCCTATTGTATCCATCTCATGTTCCTTTGTTGGTTTCTGAACTGCCTCCTTCAAAACTGAAACTGTTTGTGACAATTGCACAAAAAAAAAAAAAAAAAAACATTAAATGGAAAGCAACACTCAAATAAAAAAAAAAAAATCGCTCCACATACTGAACCAAGACATATTCACCTTTCTTCATTTCAATGATATGATGAATCAAAGAGTCATTGCCTTTAGGCTTCTCTTTGCAGCCTTTGTAGGGACCGACTTTTGGCCTCTTGACAGTTCTCTTAATCTTTGATTCTTTTCCACATCTTATTAAAAGCATAGCCACTAGTACAACTATGATGCACAATATCACCACTACTCCCGCAAAAGCCACAATTCGTATTGTCTTTCGAGTTTTACTAACTTTTTTATATTGTGAACCATCTTGAACAGATGGGCCATCTGCCGGTCTTGCTGGTATTATGTCTGATGTTGGTCCTTCATAAATAGGTGATGACATTAGAGGCAGTAATGATGAAGCAACAGTGGTATTGAATGGGTTTCCATCCTTTCTGCATGGTAGATTTTAAGTCACTTGAAGGTCAAACATGTAACGCTACTCTTTTTTGTAAGCTATAAAAATAAATTAAAAATCTATTATCTTCTACTCGAATTTGAAGCTAATCATCACAAATAATGACTAGAATACCCTTAGTCATTTAAATCATTATTATAATTTCATTTTTCATTTGTTCATTTTCTGTAAAGGAGAAATAAGATTAAAAAGTGTAACTCTGAAACATAGATATAAGGAATTTCTTAACTTCAACATAGTACCTTGATGATATAAATTATAATTTATAATCAGTCCTTTATTGAATAAAACAAGAATTTGTGACTGTCAAGACACAGGTCCAGCCCAATCAATGGGTCAAGCTAGTCCAAAATGGATCGACTGCAGATTTGTTGCAACAAGATTTTATATTTTTCTGGTTCTTCTCTCATATCTTGGAAAAGTAAGGAAAAAGATGTTTATAGATCCTCAGCGGAATCAGAATATCAAGCATTGGCTGGCACAACTACTTAGCTTATCTGACTTCATTGGTTACTGCATGATTTATGAGTCAAGACTCCTACTGCCACTCTCCAGACTCTGACAGTGCCAGTGACATTAAAATTGCTTTCATTGATGTTTTTTCATGAAGAAACAAAACACATTGAGGTCAATTGTCATTTTGTTCGTCATCATGTTTGATATGACACTATTACAATTTTATTTATTCCTTCTGAAGACCAAGTAGTAGACTTCTTCGCCAAGCGTCATCCAACACCATGGTTCCTACAACCGGTCTCCCAGCTTTCAATGCTTACCAGCTCCCACCTAGAGCTTGAGGGGGGTGTCAATTGTCAAGACATAGATCAAGCCCAACCCAAAGGGTCAAATCAACCGAATGTATCAAGCTAGTCCAAAATGGACCAACTACAGTTTGCTGTATATTATTCTCATTGATTGTAGCAGAGTATACATTCTAATTTTGGTCTCTAGAATTAGATCCTAATCCTTAGAATTATCGTAGATTGGATATGACTGACTGTAAATATAGTAACATGTAAACTACAAATAGAGAATACAAGACAGAGTAAAATACACAGTTCCACTTTCAAATCATCTTCTTTCTTTTAGTTTTTATAGAGACATACATACGTACACATATCTTGCAGGGACAACTCATCAACTGTGTGCATGGCACATACAAACAATTTAAAGACAAGACTGTGGTGCTGGTTAGGATTAGAAATGGCAGTGGGTCGGGTTACAATTCAGGAAAAGGATTTGCATCAAGGTGAATGGAGTGGGCTTAAACTAGCAGGCAAATGGCTAGTTCATTTAGGAATTAGGACTGAAAATAGTCAGGTTTGCGTGGTCCAAAGACTTTGCGCTAAACTGGGATGTGTTTTTAGGCCCATGGGAGGGCAGAGTGCAAGACGACTTTTAGGCCTATGTATGCTTAAAAGGATTGAGGCTTGGCCTAACCTTTATAAATTTAGAATATAAAATTTCGCAATGGGGAAGGGTTGGGCCTAATTTTCAGGCACACAAGTTGGATCTATGCTTGAATATTGGGCCAAGAATTGAACGCTTGGGCTTGGACAAGCTTCAGCCCAACCTAAATTCGGCTTATGTCTAGCATACCACTGACACACTAGCTAAAGATCACCCTTCTACAAGATTAGGTACTCAATTTTACGCCAGATCCATGCTTAGCAGTCAGTACCACTTCTTTGGCAATAAAATTTGACTCTAGCACAATTTCAAGAAAATTGTGAGGGAAGCCTCCATAAAAGATATGTCCAATGTCACTCCTGGCAATGGAAACTCAACTTTGCCTTGCCTTGCCTTTTGTGTTGCAACAAATCACCTTCCACTAATGGGACCAAAGAATTCCTTCTAAAACAACATCATTCCTTCCTCATGGTCAAATCTCCATGCAGCTGAAATCGCCCACATACAAAACCAAAAGGACAATATAATCTCTATGTTTTGAGATGATAATCTTTCTACAAAGAGTACCTCTTTCCTCTCCAACTCTGGAGGAATTTTTTCAGAAAATTGTCAACGAAACCTCCTTAAAATCATCAAATTTATGGTTATGGTTGGCCGAATCGGGCTCTTGCACATATAATGTATGGTGTACTGAGTGATCAACTCAGATCTTGAACATTATGGCTGCATGTACAAAACCAAGTCACGTATAGGATCATAAAATACTTGCATTTTATACCATCCTGCCTTGTTTAGTTGGTTTCTACATCTTATGCCAATGCCTTCTTTTATCAGTTCTGATCTGTTCAGTCATATCTTTTAATATAGTTACATGATCATTGTGCATGTATGCATGCCAAATTCTTCAAGTTCAATTTGTTATAGGAGAATATCTACAGACATTTGGTGACCAATGCGATTTCTCAACACATTCAACAACCAAATGCTCATGGAAATACAACCAAATTAATAAAGATCGAACCACCATGAAAGAAAAGACAAGAATGCATCAAAACAATCATTAAGACACAAGATATACATTGCTAGGCCACAATATGCAACCTACATCCATGGGAGAATAATGCAAAGCTTTTCTTATTCATTCAATGGAGATTGCAAGCCTTCAAAGTGAAACTCCTTTACTTTCTAGAGAACCCTCTAATGAAATACAGGTATATTACAAAGCTTCTCTCCTCCCCTTTCTTTGTCTCTTGAAGAAAGCCCCTCTTTTGGTTTCTCCCTTGTCTCTACAATTAGAATCCCTTTCTTTTCACTATTAGGTTTTTCTTAAAGGGAATAAGCACTACAACCCTTGGATTAGAGGCAATCTAATGACTCATAATAAAAAGGGCCAAAAGGAGAAAAAATAGAATAAAGAAAAATCAAAAGGAGGCGAAGGAAATAAATTCAGCTTCACACGAGTTGTACACAGACAGAGACACACATATGACACCACTGGGACTTCTTTCAATTCCTAATTAGATAGAAGACCCCTTCCAATCAAAGATAAAATGAAAAGAGAATGAATACTAAGAGGTCAAAGATAAAATGAAAAGAGAATGAATAGTAAGAGGCTCTTACTTGAAAATTGGGATGCTCATCATCTTACCAGGCACAGCTCCTGAGAACAAGTTGTTCTCTATATCCCTATTCAAATATTTCAAATCTTTAGTCACTAATCAACAAAACAAAGAGTAAGAGCTAAAGGAAAAACATGATTTAGAATTACAAATCTCTGATAGGAAGATCTTGTAGAACATCAAGGGTCCCTGTTAGTTGGTTGTTCTGCACATGCCTATCAATCATGACATACAATCAATTTAGGAAAGGCAAAAGTACATAGAAACAAATCATTCATGAATGTAAAGATACTCACAAGGTGGTCAGAGATGATAACTTCTCTAAAGAGAGTGGCAGTTGTCCACTAAAATTGTTGCTAGACAGATCTCTGAACCAAAGGTTAAGTTATCAATCTAAAAAACTGTAAAAGGGAAAGTTGCTGATTATATACAAGATTCTTACAAATTAATGAGACCAGTTAGTGTCTGAAAGCAATCCGGTAGTTCTCCAGAGAAAAAATTATCATTGAGCGACCTGGACGCAATGAACAACTATAACCACTAATGAGAAAATTTAATAATCGTTGAGAATGTAGTGACACATAAGTGCAAAGGTAAGTAAAAAAATATGCCTACTTACATGGCCGCCAGAAGTGTTAGATTTGACAAAGAATCTGGGATACTTCCTGTGAATTGATTAGCTGAAAGAAAACTGCATGATTCACCATAAAAACAGTATCATTACATAAAATGAGAACAAAGCAATGATCACTGAAGATGGTCTTGACCAAACCATTTTAGACTATAAAAGCTCAATGCAAAAATGCAGAAGATTTTTTAAAACATACAATGTTTTCATTGTGGTGGGCAGATTATTAGGAATACTGCCTCCAATACGATTGCCGCTTAGATCTCTGCCTCAAGACAATAAACAAGACATCAATGTAGGAATGCATGAAGATGTACCAAAGCCTAGAAGTGGTACTATAATATATGTCTGCCTTTGGGAAGAAGGGGATGGAAAAAGGAACAGGAAAAGGACTTCATTGTCAGCAAGTCAGTGTCATTATCCATTAAAAAAAGTGTTTAAAAGAAGAAAAAATACTATTACTGCCAATGACCTTCAGCCTGAAAATAGCAAGATGAAAGACTTAATGTCTTCAACATCAATAAACTATTTTGATTCAGGCAACCTTTCATTTTTTACAATGATGAATAAATTATAACATAAAGAACTAGCTGATAGAGTTATAATATGCCTTTATTAAATGTTCATTCAGATAATTATTAACAGTCTTTTTCAAATTAATTATTATTTCCATGCCCTACTTCTGCAGTGATGAGTTTTCAAGTGATATCTATAAAAATAAAAAATAACTTACATGGTTATGATGGATGAAAACTTGTCTAATTTATCGCCCAGTTGCCCTCCTAAATTCGCGCCATTAAGAATTCTATATTAAAAGAAAGAAAAAATCTATTAAAAGGTGTGAATAAATGTATTGAAATAAAAAATTAGAAAATTGTGAAGAAAGAACAATTGAAGGGAAGATCTGACAAGATCACCATACATTGAGCTTATATTTGAACCGACACATTGGACTCCCTGCCAGCCCTCGACACAAGGATCACCTCCAGTTGAAAGCCACCCAGGAAGTGGAGGTGAACCGAATGCAATATATAAGCTATTTATTGCATAAACTGACAAGACATGCTGTATCTTTTAGAGAATACACAGAAACTAATAACAAGACTTTCAGATCTAATTTACAGAACAACTGTCTTGGAATGATCAATATGCCATGAGGCCCAAAAATAAACAAAATCTGAATGCATAACATGTTTAGTGGTTACTAAATGGAGTAACAATATAGTTTTACGTTAGTGAGTTATTTACTGCATGAGCTGAAAAAAGTGTATGTAATTGGGATAACAATTGCAAGGTATTCAAAAGTCTAAGACATAGGAAGAAGACTACTAAATTTTATCACAATGTGCATTTACCTGGCCAGTTTTTACCACTGCTCTCAAGCCCAGGTAGAGAAGGAGGGTTGCATTAGGTAGGTTGATAGCCATCATAAGATTTTCTCACAACCCAAAAGGCCGGAGAGGTCGTGGATGGATGTAGTAAATATAGATATGAAGAAGTGTAAGTCATGTGAGGATTTGACACAAGATAAATTGAAATGGAGAAACAGAATTCATGTAGCTGACCCAACATAATTGGGACAAGGCTTTGATGATGAAGTGCATTTACCTGGCCTCTTAATAAGGAGCATCTAATGACTAATCATAATGAAGATCACCGGTCCTTTTTGTAACAGAGGACTAGTGTACAAAAGG
The DNA here is from genome assembly GCA_028538565.1 of Umbellularia californica. Classification (NCBI taxonomy): domain Eukaryota; kingdom Viridiplantae; phylum Streptophyta; class Magnoliopsida; order Laurales; family Lauraceae; genus Umbellularia; species Umbellularia californica. Next base: position 72,775,773 of record JAPQWN010000006.1, on the reverse strand, counting down.
TGGTTCAACAGGAAACAGTGAGATGTGCACATGGGCAGACCCAAGTATGGGCATGTGGGTGCGGTCGCACACCCATCAAATTATGGTGCACTTCCAAAATCTATATGAAGATTCTGGGTCCACTTTCTAAAATTCAATAAAAATTATTTGTCCGGCCTTAAAATCCCCATGAGAATCCTCAGTTTGCCTGCAAAACAAAACTACCTATTAGGGTCCGCACCCCTCAAACAAAAATCCTGAGTCCGCCACTGGACATGCATCCCATCATTACCCTGTTTAACTTGATTCAAGGATGGATTAATAAGAATTAAATGATTTTCCTATGAACTTTTACACATTTGAAAGTAGTGGGAATCAAGAACTAAGGCCAAAGAATGGTAGACATTCACTGAATAGAAGTTAAGGTTGGCTACAACTAGTCATGAAATACCAAAGAATTAAACCCAAAAAACTAAAGTAATGAAATGTAGGCAATTTAGGTAATTGGTGAAGGCAAAAGAATCAACAAAGACCCTCAAGAATGGACAAGGTATTCTTTTGTTAGAAGAATGATATATGAAGCTAGCCAAGACAATTAGTTCCCATCAAATCCCTGCATACATACATTTTCACCAATTCTATCTGAGGACCTCCAAGAATCACTAATAGTTTTAGATACACACACACACAAAAAAAAAAAATGTTGGAATCTCAATTTTACCATCTTGTTCATTGGTGAATGATCCATGGGAAAATGGAACAGCAAAGCTCACCATCAAGCTTGTGAAGAGAAGAGCAAAGGTTTTTGAATTTTCTTTACCCATCACCAGCAATCTCCAAGTAGTAGCCTTGACTTAATAAAAATCAAATCTCCTGCCTTGTTTTTGTAACCCAACAAAATTTGTTGGAACAATAACCAAACAAAATTCAACAACAGTACTTCTAATTTCATGAAATGAAGAGCTGGAGAAGTAGAGAGAGAGAGAGAGAGAGAGAGAGAGAGAGAGAGAGAGCCTAGAGTGAAAAACGCAATGCTTTACTTGGTGACAATAGAGAGCACAAAGGAATAGAAGCGGATCCTGATGGATACTTTTATACAGGTTGGCGCGTGCAGGTGCTGTGGGGCCCACAGGCTCTATTCCATCTCTTTGTTTTTCATTAACGTGAGACTCTTGAAAAGGAAAAACGGGCCCCCCTGTTTCGTCCAAACAGAAATCTTACAGTTGGTCCGACATTTTGGAAAAATAAATAAAATCAAATGGATTTTCTTCATTTTGAATTAAAAAAAAAAAAAACTGCCAACAGTGGTTGGAGATCTCCCAACAGTACCTAATTGAACGAAATCTTGAAAACTTTTATACTTCCTTGGTCCTTCTTTGAAAACCATCTAAAAAGTTTATGACTATTTTGAAAATTTCCTTTTTATCTAATTACTACTCACTAAGGGCACTTTTGTCCTTTTGAATTTTTGCTTATACAAAGTTGCCGGTGGTGGTATAGATTGCCGGATTGGACTTAATTGAAATAAGTTTTGAAAATTTTCATACGTTTTTGAAATATTGAATTTTTTTGAACCTGTTTTGAAAATCACCCAAAAGTTAAGGGCTTTTTTGAAAATTTCCCTCATAGTTTTCTGCCCTGGTTTTTACATAGGTCTGGTTTTGTTCAGTTCAGCCAATTGATTGATATACTTTATGGAAAACATAGATGGTTCAGATTCTCAATCTGCCTTTTTAACATTAACCTCAATGACAATAGGACCCACAATAAAAAAAAGTTACAATTGGTGTGAGCGTTTATGTCAAGTAAGGGATCTGAGAAAGTGGAAAGGGTTGATTTGCTTTGAGAATCATTTCACCTGCATATATGATGCAAACTTTAGCATAGTACAATGACGTAAAAATAAAAAAGCTATTCACACCCAATCAAATCCACTATTGGATCTTCGCAAATCTTTTTCCTAATTAGATCATTCTAATATTATGACTTTTTTTTAGATGACGAGGGTATTCGGCTTTTTTCAGAACCGACTATTCTGCTATATACGTGAGGTCCTGCCTCCGCCACACACCGGGTAAATCAGGCTTTTGCCGGGGCAAATAGTCTCAGAGAAAAAAAGCGAGTTTGAAACCACAACTTCATATTCTTGTCATAACTTATTTCAGATTATTTTAAATTACTCAACAACTCAATAGGAACGTTTCATGTCATAACGGTTGTATAATCTCTATCACTCTCCCACAAATCATATGTTATGTTTGAGAAATGATTGTATAATTTGATTGTATTGATTAAATCATATGTTATGTTTGAGAAAGGATTGTGTAATTTGATTGTATTGATTATAAGTCCTTGGTTACTCAAAATCATGGTTTATGTATTGATGCAAAGATGTTGATTTTGTTGTACTGCTGGCCATTCTTTACCTACGGGTTTCATCATAGTAATACCCTGCAAAACTTGAATTTATCAACGCTAGTAGGTCATTAAATCAGCTTTGTCATGATCTCTCCCACAAGCACGTGAAATTTACTCTCATTGAAGAGTATTGGAGGAAAAATCAAAGGGATTAGATGTGACTGAGGCATTAATGATTGTGTAAACGATGGATGCTTATATTTTGTAAAGGGGTGTTTATGGCCTGGGTCAAGCCGAGGTAAGTCATATTTCGGCCCGGCCTGACTTTAGAAATATAGGTTTGTATCTGGCCCAAGCCTGACACGGGCCGTAAGTGTCAGGCCCAACCCCACTCGTTTAATCAACCAGGCCAAGCCGAACCAAGCTTTTTATCATTTGTACGAGCTTTCAAGGACTTATTTGGACAAATTATCACCGTATTACAATCACGCCGGGCTGTACTTCAGGCTGTCTATAACTTAATCCAAGCCTGGCCAAAAAATAAAATGGGCCCAGCTTATAGTCCAGGCCCATCCCAAATATCTGGCTCAAGCCGGATCGGGCCTGGGCTGGCCCAGTCCATGAGCAACCTAACATAACAAGAAGTGGATTTCTATCTATATGTCATGCGCCAGAGGAGAAGAGACATGTGAGATGAGAGATAAAGAAGAAGGTGGTGTGATCTTTATTGAAAGAAAGCAAAGCCATGTCGGACAGGACTGGCACTAACATTACTTTAATACTACTTTATGTCTTGGTTTATTTTATTTTTCCTTTGCCCTCATGTGCACCCACACACCCGTACACATACTCACCCAGGTCTCTTACCATCAACGCTACAGCTAGGAATTGATCTCTGATTTTTTCAGTGAAAGGGAGGTACCTCACCACCAGCCACCAGTGGATTGGCAACTTTGATACCATTTAAAATTGATCCCAAGCTTCTATTGATCAGATTACAAGCTTTATTTATAGCACACAAGTACTTAAAAGAAGAAAATTAAGTCCCATCTAATCAATGCACTGATGGCTGAATGGTTTTTATAAAAGAAGAAGGTAGAATAAGAAGAAGAGGGTTGATAGCTTAGTGATTACCTATTTCCTTATATATATATGGGGGGTCTTCATATGCATCCATCCCTCACCATTTTTTATGAGGGACACCCCTTTTGGGGGTGTTTCAAGTACAAAAGGGAGGTACAAAGTACCCCTCTTGTACCTCTTTTGTACTTGAAACACTGCCAAAATGGGTGTCCCTCACCAAAAATGGTGAGGGATAGATGTATATGAATGTTCCCCTATATATACATATATATATATATATATATATAAAGACTCCATTGATAGCTTAGTGATTACCTATTTCCTTCTATATAGAAACGGTTAGGGATTGATTCTCGGTTTTTGTTAGTGAGCATTGGAACAACTTGAGTTGTGCACGTGGGTGCCTTATTATTTACAAGGCAAAAAAGAAACTTGCACAGGCTAAATAGAACGCATTAAACAGATCGATCCTTAGCTAAATGAAAATTTTCATGATATTAAAAGGGCAGATTGTAAAATTTTCATGATATTATCATATTAAAAGGGCAGATTGTAAAATTTCATTTCATTTTTTTGTATACTTTTAATTATTTAAAATTCAACTTTTCCCCAAAAACTAGAAATCAATAACCAAGAAACACTCAAGACTGAAACTATCCAAGTATGAGCCATGTGCATGTGTTATATATGCAAATGATACACATACAAAATGCATTGCCATATTAGTCAAAATCACCATATTCATATGAGTAAATCACATCCAATGGTTTTAAAATTACGTGGAGTTGTAAACTTTTCTAAGATTTGATTTAAGTGACCATTGAATTTTATAACCTACTAAAATGAGAGTATTTGATGGTCTTGATTGGATCTTCATTTCTACCCTTTCAGTTCGGTTCCACCCTTGATGTGAGGGCCTTGCTTACAATTCTTAATTCAATACCCCATCAAACAAATGACCCTTAGAATTATGAGATCACAGCTTGACTTTAGAGAAGCCCCAAAGCCCATGATTGATAATGCATCAGGCCCAGAGGTACGCAGCTCAGCTTATTCACACCCAATACAGCTAGGTGTGGCAACGGGTCAGGTTGGATTAGATTCAATTTGGGTTGAACACTTTGAATAACAAATATAGGCTCACCTACTAACCAACCCAGTTATTAATCAGGTTAAAATGTCAACCAAAATCTAAAATGGGTCAACTTAACTCATGAATAAATTGTGTACAGTTGGGTTGGTAGATCATTGTGCAATTTGTTAGATCGGTTCAAGTGTAGATCAGATAAGAGGTCGAATAGCAAGAATAAGCTTAACCCAAAACCAACCTATTAATTTTTTGCATAAGAAATGTCACCCACAAAATAAAATTGGTCAACCCTAACTCGGAATTACCAGGTTGGGTTTTCAGTCTGTTCCAACCTCAAGCACAAAGCTGAGCTGAGCTGGAAAGGGTCGAACTTTTTAACAGTTTAAAGATGGGAGAAAGGAATAAAAAGGACAGGACTTTATCCCTTTAAAGCAGTCGTTATCAGGTTTTTAAGTTGGAAGTGACAATAAAGGGTGGTTTGTGTTGTTGAGCCGTGGAAGAGAAAACTTGTATTTTCATCTTTTCCAATATTGCTTTCCATCCGACCCCACTACATGGGTTTTTGGATCTCTTCTTCTGCTGCTAAAGGCACTGCACAAGCACCTCAAGGGGTTGGCTGAGTGGTCAGGATCATGGTTCCTCCCTCTTTCGAAACTAGAGTCTTGATATTGACCCCTGATTCCCCTTTCTTCAGGAATCGAAGGTTGAGTCCACTAGTGCTACCACTTAGGACCCACAGGGGTATTTACTCGGCTTCCCTCTTGACCATTGATTTTCTCATGGATGGCAGTTCTATTCTTATGCATTTGCATGGGTTGATTGGTTTTCTTTTCCAAAAGGTAGGTTCATGTGTTGGGGATTTGGAAACATCATGTTTGTATTGTGGTCTGGATCTTCTGTTGGGGGAACCAGAGAAATATCCTATGCTCCGGTCTATTATCCATTGTGGGCTGGTTCACTTCAAAATTGAAAATGCTCAAGTCCACATTGGATCAATCTAAGGATGGCCCCGACTCTAATTGATGTGAAATTTAGCACCGGCAAAGGAACGTATATGTATTTAATACATGCGATTTTATGCACAACTATAAGTGGTTGAAAAATGAGTATTAAATTTTAGAAAAATGAGCATCAAATAACCTTTCCTTTTATGGTTACAAACGCAGATGAGGGTGATCCTTTTGACTAAGGCGTGACCCGTTTTCATCCATTGTTATGGTGCTAAATTTTATCTTATAATAAAAACCATTAGATCATTAATACTAGCTTAAATCTTCTTTTTATCTGCTGACGAGGGTATCCCCCTGACATTTTACCCGACAGGACAAGCTTAAACTAACTAATGACTATGACTTGAAAGACAAGCAAATTGAAATTGAATAACTCAAATGAGCTTCATAGACCAACTCAATGTTGACGTGATTAGACTCATTCACCTCACTAGTCTCAGCAGCCTATCAAGTCAAAATCTTTTTAACTCACCCAAATTCTTTTTTCAGATGATGTATCTTTGAGTTCTTTGTCCCAACAAGACAATTTCCCCAGTAAAGCTCGCTAAATTCACACAAATACATAGGAAGATTTTTAATACAAAATATATGCGGACCAAACCCACGCCTTATGTACCGATCTTCCTTGTGTCTCACTGGTTGCATGATTAGGAGTACATGCAAGAAGTCCAGGTTCAAGGATTGGTCCCATCCTCTCTTTATCTTAAAACCACGCCTTATGTCAATCCACGGGCCAACTCCTAGGTGGTATCTCACCTGGACTTCATCTGCCTAAAATGAACTTTAAAACAGTAACCTTAACTATATGTAGCACCCTGGTTCGAGCTATCTTCACTCTTTTGGAAGACTATCATGTCAATCTGGAGGGGTTAAAAAAAAAAAAACAGAATAGAAGAGAAAGAACAAAAACCAAGATATTTGAAAATTGTTATATAGGATGGTGAAAGTGGTAGGTTGTCACTTTGTAGTGGATGCATCCCATGAGTCACATTGTCATATTTGGCAATGGCTCTGTCATCTTCTCAAGCAGCTATATCTATCATCATTGAAAATCCAAGTACAAGAGTATTGAGACATTTTCCTATAGTCTTATGCTCTTTGTTTGTTCTGATTAGGGAGGGTATTTTGGTGATTTAGAGATATATTATAGCCCCTCATGTTTCTTCAAGGAGTATTAAGAGAGTCTTTGAAGTCATGGCCAAAAGAAAATGAAAGCTCACCTAACTTGATAATGTGTGAGGGCTAAGTGTAATGAAGGTATGGGATGGATCTGTTGTGTCCCATGTGAGTTGTATTAATCTCAAAGAGGAGCTCAGTTGGTTATGGACCAGGTTTGCACCCGGAGGTTGTAGGTTTGAAACTGTACTACCACACTGGGTCTACCGGGGAATTTACCTGACTTTCCTCCGGGCTCGGAGGGATTAGTCTAACCCAAAAGGGTTGCGAACCATCCGATAGCCTAAAAAAAAATAAAAATGTGAGTTCTATTAGATGGGCTAATAAGTTAATTTTTCATTCAATGGATTCCACGTAAATGGGCTGGAAAGGTGGGTCTTTCATACAGTGGGCCACACCTAAATGAGTGATGGGTAGTAGATTCCATGTACATTGCATAGGAAGGTAACCAACACACCAATTTGTGGTTGGCTCAGTGTTTGTGAATATTGGACCGGACCAGCCCGTTGAACCAGGTTTGTTAGAAACCTATGATGCATGGAAATTGGTCTTAGTCTGATAAGAAAAACAAAAGGCTGTTGGGCTTGAGAAGCTTTGTCTCAGCCCATATTTTGCATGTGATACATGAAATGGTGCTGAGGTGTGTATTTTGATAAACTCTCTCAGATTTATATCATCGTCGAAGTCCACGGGCCTAAAAGTTAAACTGGCCCATCCCATTAGCGATAGCTAGACCATTCTGCGTGAAATTTCTAAGGTTGGCTGCAATGCTTGTGGAGCATTAGACAGAAATTGATAGGCCTAGCTGAGCCCATTCAGCTATTGGTCCATCATTCCAAACTCTAGATCAGCCCATGAACTTCAAATACTAGCCTATATATATCTATAGAAACCTGATCAGCCCCGGCCCATGTATACCCTATGGACATGACATTGCCTATTCAAAATCAACTTGCTACAATGCTTCTGGTCTTGATCCAAAAAAATGGATTAAAGCAAACAAATGATATGACAAAGACACATCTTGGGCCTATGGTATTGTTATTTTATATGGGCCCCTAGTCTTTGAGGTCAACATTCCATAGGGGTTCTGTCTGTAGCACTCACACAGTTGACTTTCCATGTTAAAAAAGGGGGTTTGGTCCTCTCAAATAATTCTTACATTTTGTACAAAATGGAAAAAGCTTGCTAGTTATCCAAGTGGAACGCATAGTAGAAAAATAAAATTAAAGAGGGTGCTTGGACATGGACCTTATTAATGACGGCCTAGACTCGGGGCGCCATTGTTGACAAGAGTCCAGGTCTTATGAGGTTTTATTACGTGCTGAGCGTAAGTGGACAAATCATGGTCCGCCACATCACCGTGGATAGTCCCTGCCTGCCGGACTGAACCTATCACGGTCACTGTGGGTCAAAACCCTCATAGGATCCCGATTCTTGTCAACATAGGTCTGATCCAATTATTAACTAAAAGAGGCCTAAATTAGGAACCATACTCTATGAAGAAAAAGGTTCCATACCAGAGTCAAAGAGTTATTGGCCTTTGGACAGGCAAGTAATGGGGGTCCATTGACATCCTTGTCTGCAAGTGCTCTAGTGAATTGGACCACAACTCACAAGCCTAACCAGAATTCTGAACGGGACAACCTCAACCTGTCCTCACCCAACCTGACCCAAATATCAGGTCGGTCAGGACTTGTTTTCTACTTTCAAGTTGAGTCGGGTTAAGTCAATTGAGTTTGTTTGTTGGGTTTTGTCAGGTCAGCCAGATCTCATGTTGGGTTGTGGAATTTTAGGGCCAACCCCAACCTGGGCTCCATCTGTCAATCATTCCAAATCCAAGTCAAAATATAAAGTTATGGTTGTGTTGGTGATGTTTTGGTTGGGCCCCACAAAAGCTGCATCTTCATAATGGAAGTATGCTGTATCTGTAATTCTGTATGCAACCTTATCCACAAATCAAGAAGGTAAGTGGTGACTGGTGACCAACTGATATGTAACACTTATGCTCTAAACTGCAATCATAAATACCAACCCTCCTCTATTGAAAGTATCAATAAAATAATTAGACTGCAATAAAATAAAACTAGGATGATATTTAACATGATATAGACTTTTCCTTGCAGAACTAGCAAGATATTTAACATGATAATGATTTTTTTCTTAAACCAGCTTACTTATATTTACACCCCCTATGCCATATCTGTTTCTCAATATAATGACCATTCACTGCCATCACCCTCCTCTTTTCATATCTCTTAAATAGATGTTTCACCTCACTTTACTTTAATAGTAAAGTTACCAAAGGCCCCTCCTCTTAGTTTATCAGAAAATAAAATAAAGATATAGTGAAATAAAATTTACGGATTGCATTTTTTTACTAAAAAAATTGTTTGCAGAGATTACAGGCTACATAGGAAAGGATGGATTTATTTCATAATTAGAAAATTGTCTTATATATCTATGACACAATATAGATATAGAAGTCTCATTACATGCCTTTTGTGAAATGTTTTTTGCATAAAACCAAGAAAAGTCTTTCAAAAAACTGTATTCAATAAGGAAAAAAGAACTTCTTTTAATACCATATTTAGCTTTCTTAATTTATAAGAAAATATTTTGGAGATCATATACAATACTTTTCACAAAATAAACTTCAAGAGGGACACACCCTCTAGATAAAATCTTATTTGGAAACTTATATTGAAAAAGCAATATATGACATTATTTAAAAAATTCAAAATATATACATACAATTACACACGCATATAGGCAATTTTTCCACCTACAAGACTCCTGCATGGCGGTATAAGATCTTCAAAAGCTCTGTCAAGCTTCCAGCAATGGTTTCTCCCAAAAAAAAGTTGGAGCTAAAGTATTCTTAAATAAATAGGAAATAGAAGAAATAAGTGATACTTCTTGCATCAAAACAGAACTCCCATGCAATCTTTGTCCTTTTCATCTGAAAAACCTATTCACACTGCCAGAAAACCTATCCAATAGAGGATAGATTTTATGGATGATGGAGATTGAAAATCCTACACCGTACTCGTATAAAAGTCTTATAAAACATCATTTGTGTAGAAGCCATGGAAAACTGGCTCCGCAAACTTGTCCTCTTCCATAAGGAAGAAGAAAATCCACCCCCTCCCTCTTTGGAATCACATTTCTATAGAACTGGAAAAAGAAATTTGCTTGTTTATGAAAACTTTCTCCATAAAAAAAGGCCAACTTTTCCTCAATTTTTCAGTGTAAATATGGCTAGAGAAACACGCCCATATGTAAAAATTTCGATATATGTATACACACACATATGTTGACTTATTCTAAATAAAAAGAGTATAATATACCCTAACATATTTATATGAGGAATTTACGAGAAAAGTCACCGTAGGAACCCATATGTCTTACCAGGTCCCCATATCATGTTGGACATGGGAGGGACCATATGTGACCCTCTTAATTTTTTATTTTTTTTTCATTTAGTGATATGGTCGATATCTACCATTATGCGGTGGTTGCTCTCGATTTACAGAGCCCACATAGAAGTTGAGTTTTTTCTCTTTTGATTGCTGGTGTTACTCCAGAGTGGTGGATGGGGCCAGGGGAGTCAGGGAGATGGAGGATATGAATGAATGAAGGGTGGAGAGCATGGGGTCATCTTTGTCGGAAGAGGAGGGAAGATCGCCATAGAGGGAGGGAGGGAGGAGAGGAGAGGGGAGGAGGGAGCAAGGTTGTAAGCGGAGATGAGGAAGAAGGCTGGGCTTGCAGGTAGTGGGGGAGAGAGGGAATGAGGGTTGAGGACCTACAGACCCAAGGAGAGTGAGAGGAGGCGAGGGCGGAAGATTTGTAGGTGGATCTGCAAATTCGTCTTTTCTCTTCTTATTTCGCGATATGGACAATATCAATAAAAAAAAAATAATTAAAAGGGCCACATGAGGACCCTCCCGTGTCCAACATGATATGGGGACCTAGCAAGACGTATGGGGTCCTACGGAGACTTTTCCGGTAAATTCTTCTATTTAATATCCAACCTTTTTGACATTTGAAATTTCCAATAAGAACTGTCCAATTGTTGCCAAAGTCCATACTTCCATTGGCCTAGAGTTAGACTGCCAATAAATTGAGTACAGGATGTTTTTGTAATTCAACCCCTTCTCTTTTCCCCTCATCTGTCTTGATGACTCCTTGAAAAATAACCCCACCTTTCTTCCACCTATTGGTCCCTCTCACAATGTCTCAGAAGAAAAGGTAAAAATTTCTCTCTCCTTTCCCCACCTGTAATTCAATTTCCTCCATTTTCACTTTCTCCAAACGTCCCTTTTTCATTATTTCCTTTTCAATGTGATTGGAAACCCAAAATACATGATTTTTTGGTCTTTTTTGTCTTTCGGTTTTCGTCGCCTTCTCTTCGACTTTCCTTTCTCGTCGTCTTCGTCTTGTCTCTGTAATTCATGCCAGATCTCAAACAAATTCTCAATCTTTCGGTTGGGATTGTCTTTCTCTCGATGGAATCTCACCTACTAAAAGCTGCCATCTGCCGAATCATATAGGCGTACAAAAAAATGGTAGCTTTGATTATCTCTTCCTCTGTTCTTGCTGTTTTTATCTTGTAATTGGAGGCTACATTTATCTTTTGAGATAAAGAAGCTAGCTTGTTCTTAATTGGGGTTTGAATTTGAGTTTGGTAGGAATGTTTAATCTGATTCTGCCCAAGTTTCTTGCTTTCTGTGTTTCTGATCAGGATTAAGTTATTCTGCTATTTTGAATTGAGGTGTGTATTTTTGGGTTGTTGGAGTTTTGGTGAAATGGGTTTTGTTGTTTGAAGTTTACTTGATTGTTTTGGGTTGTTGGAGTTTTGGTGAAATGGGTTTTGTTGTTTGAAGTTTACTTGATTGTTGGGTTGGAGGATATTCAAGTTTTTTTTTAATCAACTCAGTCAAATGGCACTTTTTTTTTTCCTGAATCTTGTTAAAGACTGGGTTTTGTGGGACAAATTGGATACAGTAAGTTTATATGAATAGATTTATTTATATTTATATAGGCAAAGAGACACACAAAATGGTTGTCTTTGCTGGCTGGAGTTTATTCTGTATATTTGATCATTCTGGAAAAAAATATGAGTGTCATTGTTTCCTACAGATTTTAAAAGATTTAGTTATGGAAGTAAAAGCCAATTCGATTTGTCAATATTGTTCAATTGCATTATGGGTTATTTTAATAATTTATTTTGGAAAATTGAATTTCTTTGTTTATTTGTTCTTTTTGGTTGAATACTGAATTTATTGAAAAAAAAAACATGATTGTTTGATATTATGTTCTCTCTTCCATTTGTTTTTGTACTATGGTTTTACTTAACTGATTTGTTTAGGACTTTAATACTTTTTGACAACATCTCTCTCTCTCTCTCTCCTTTTTTTTTTCAGGCTCATTCAAAATTTTAATGAAGTATCATCTTTATGAAAAAAGACAGTAGTTCCACTTTTGATTGGTGGTGATTGTTGTTGTCATGTGTTGTTCTGATTATTATTATTATTATTATTTTTTTTTTTGCATTTTGGTTGTTGATTCACTTCTGTTGACTATTGCCAATTATCTTTGTTTAATTATTTTGCATGTACTTTGCTTGTTGATTTTTTAGCTTCTGTATGTCCACAGTGATGGATTGTGGCTTCGCTTTCCAACTTCTTTAAATTGGGAGAATTGGAATTTGTTCCTGTTTGGTAGATCAGTGTGTTTTTTACTCTGGTTTCCAAAATAATCCCTCTTGGCATGGCTACAACAAGGACTTCAGTAAGAGTACGGAGGGGTGCTTGTGGATTGACATCAGTTTTATCATCTGCTGTTCTTGAATGGCTTTTGATATGTCTGTTGTTCCTCGATGCTTTGTTCTCATATGTGGTGACGAAATTCGCTTGTTTCTGTGAATTGCAAACGCCATGTCTGTTCTGCTCGAGGCTAGATCATATTCTTGGCAGTGAGAAACCAGGTTTTTATAGGGATCTAATATGTCATGCTCATAAAATGGAGATATCGAAGTTGGTTTACTGTTGTCTTCATGAAAAACTTTCCGATGCTGGTGTGATGTGTGAAGGTTGCATTTCTTCAATTACCACAGGTGAGAAATCCGACTATGGGGCGTGCAAGTCATCAGTGGGTAAATTGGACCCATTTATCGAATATTGTGTTGACAATGATCATAACATTCATCTGAATTCCCCTGCTACTGAAGATGGCGACAGTTTACAGATAAGTTTTCATGGAGACGATCTGCTAAAAGACCCTTTACAAAAAGGTCCAACTGTCGGTTCATCATGCATGAGGCTTTGTTCATGTTGCAGTGAGCCATTGACTAAAACATTTCCCCTGAGATTGGTGAGGTCCAAATCAACTGAATCTACTGAACTTGATGTTCCCTCATCAGTTACGATGAAACCTGGTCCTTTACACCATCGAGATGGGTTGAAGAAGAGAAGGGAAAAGCTACCTAGGTCGAAAATGGTATCTAATTGGGAGGACTGTGGATCTGATCCCTTGCCATATGTTGGATACACTGAGCTCAATATTATTTCTGATTCTGAATCGGAAGTCCCAATCTCGGATGATGAAGGATGTAATCTGGTTTGTGATACTGATGATATGAAGGAAGAACCTGCAGCTCAATCTGTACAACAGGAGACTGAATCCTTTAATATACACATTTCACCTAAAACTGCACCATTGGATTTGGACCCAGAGAAGCTAATCCATGATGTTCTTAGGCAAGAGCCTTCATTTTCAGTTCCACTAGAGGTATTTCACATAGGCATACCTTGTGATGGTGCATCATTGGCATCTGCTGCTGCTATCAGCAATGGCCTGGAGGTGCTTAACTGCAACCAAGATGAAACAAAGGGGAGTTCTCCAGAAGTATCCAAACCCATCTCACCAGATGAATTTTCCTTATCGGACGATGTCAAAGAATCTCTACTTGAAGTAACCAAAGAGAAACGTAAGTACATTCTTATGCTATGTTTTGTTCTTCTAAAAAATTATACTACAATGCTTGATTGAAGGAAACAGGGTTTTCCCCCCTTTTAATGTTTGTCAGGCTAAGTTCCAGGTGGCCCGCCTTTCAGTAATTTAAGCATTATACCTCATCAGACTCATCATCAGATGGGCCATACCCTGATTTGTATCCTATCAAATCATCCCAGTAATTACCTAATGATGGTTTTGCAAAATGGAGGGATGCAATCAATGGTCCACATTTATTGATAATTGAATTGGATGATTAGGTTTATCTAGTTGCTGTTGTACTTTTGTCATATACCACTCTCAATTTTTTTTTTTCTTTTGATGATAACTGGTAAAATTTTATTTAAAAGAAATGAACAAACATCGAAACAAAACATAATTGATAATTTCTGCAACTGGGTATAAGAGACTTGTACCCTGCACAGACAACACTACAAAACCACCTCCAAGGTGTAGACCTATTAACCCCCTGTTTAGCTAAAGCCTCCGTCAACCCATTTACTGGCCTAATGAGACGACGAAAGTCCACCTGAATATGGGCTTCCAACATTTTGATCTCATTAAAACAAGACTGAAGCTTCCACGGTCTGAGATTCTAATGAGTTATCCACGAAATAGCATTGGAAGAATTGCTCTCTACAATGATGATATCTTGAAAGTGATGAGGGAAGATTCTTAAGGCCTCCATGATTGCTAGCACTTCAGCTTCATTAGAATCCTTGATCGTTGTACCTTTAGAAAACATGCAAAGGATATGATGATAGACCACTCTTGTTTGCAGTGTCCCATGTATGACACCAACATTCTTGTCCATGATGGAGCTGAATAGTTTTTTTTAGTAACCTTACTATTACTTTTCTTTTTTGCAGTAGATAATATGGGAATTAGTGATATGGTTTGCATATCTGGCACAGAGAACAAGGAAGTATCCAAGCAGGGCTGTGGCTCAATTGCTAACAATTCAACTGTGAAAATAGGCCAAACTATGAATGAAATGGGTCTGCCAATGCCTGATTGTATTGATCTAAATGATGCTTACAAGCTGGTTGTTGGTTGCAAGGCAAGTCAACCACCTACCGCCTTCACAGAACTACTCAATGGGAAGGACTCAACTAGTATTAATGATGATCTGAAGCTACTGCTGTCCCAAATGTCAGCTGTTCGAGGCTTTGAACTTTCATGGAGTGATATGAATCCTAGAGTTGATGGACATGGTGATGATTCGAAGACATCAGACATTTCTAGTGCTTTTGGACTACAGATACTTCCGAAGAGGCTTTCGATTGAAAGACATGAGTCAGGCTTTGTGTCGTTAGATGAAAGTCTTCTCAGTGAAATTGAAGGAGAAAGCACCATTGAACGGCTAAAACGACAAGTTGAGTTGGACCGTAAGTCCTTGAATGCTTTGTATAAGGAATTGGAGGAAGAAAGAAGTGCTTCAGCAATTGCTGCAAATCAAGCAATGGCCATGATTAATCGATTACAGGAGGAGAAAGCAGCAATGCAGATGGAGGCCTTCCAGTACCAAAGAATGATGGAAGAGCAAGTGGAGTATGACCAAGAAGCACTTCAGAAATCAAATGATCTCCTTGCTGATAGGGAGAAGGAAATACAAGACCTGGAAGAAGAACTTGAAATTTATAGGGAACGGTACCCGAGTGATCTGAAGGTGGAGAAAGTATCTGAGCTGACGAGTGATTCAAGAGGGATAAAAATGAGAGCTGCAAGTTGTGACAATAACACTGACTACAAAATGAATAGAATGGGAATTCCAAAGGAATCATTGCTAGATTTCGAAAATGAAAAGTTGTATATATTGAAATGCTTGAAGAGGTTGGAGAATAATCTTCATCTACTCTCCACTAATGGGGTTCCTATCAATGCATCTGAGCTTGACTCACCTAGAGTTGGCTTTCAAGATGACAAATGTTTGGATATGACACTTCATGGATTCAGTGAAGAGCAAGGCTGGCCTTTGTTTGCAGATAATGAAACTAGAAATGGTGGTTTCCCTCGAATGGAATCACTTGGAGGGGGTGATGTGGCAGAGATTTATTCCATGACCTCTACAAAAAATGATTTAGTTGCCTTTAGTAAACAAATTTCACACCTGAATGAGAGGTTGAAGACACTTGAGGAAGACCGGAATTTTCTTGAGCATACTGTCAATTCACTTAGAAATGGAAATGAAGGATTACACTTTGTTCAAGAGATAGCTAGTCACCTACGTGAATTACGAATGAATGGGATGGGAACAAGAGATCAAGCTGTCGCTTGAAACTTCATCAAAAGAACAAGGAGAGCTATTTCGAAGGTACTTTTTATTGCACACTCTGTTATTGCCTAATGTGTGTGCTACTGTGCTTTGTCTTGCGTGAGAGAGCCCTTCGTTTTATATGAGTCCTTGTTTTTGTTTTTAGCATTAAGCCAGTTTCTTCATATATGAAACTAAATTGTAGAATTTCTATAAATCTTCAGAAAAACTTACTTGTGTATTTTTAAGTTGTTTAAACTGATAAGAGAGTGTTATAGACGTCCAGAACATTTAATTTGTTAAGCTTATGTTTCTTTGAGATATACAAGATCTCCCTTGAATAAAGCTCCAAAATAAATCAGCATGTACATTTGGTGTTCCCTCTCTTTGCAGTTATTTGTATTCCCACATTGCTCATTTTCTTTCCAGATTTTGGGTCAATCTCATTAATGTATGATGATTTTTTCTACATGAGATTTCATAATGCATTTCAAAAGCTTTTAGATGCTCAGTGTTAGTCATGATAACCACAACTGTCTACTGGTATCATTCCGATCCAATGTCTGTGAACACATATCTCCTTTTTTAGAGAACATATATCTCCTTTTTTCCAATTTTTTCAAACTTTGCTTGTAAATCTGCTTCCTGCTTTGTTGCATTGGTCAAAGATGAAGATGAAAGCCCTGCATCATAAACCTGAGGCAATTGATTCAGGAATATTTGATCTAATTCTAGAGCTTACCAATTATCACCTTTTTTGCTTGGCTTATTTTATTTGGATTTTCTATTGCTACCTTTACAACTAACAAAGAGGATTATGTAAGTACTAAGTAGTTGTTTACCTTAACTTCTTCAATGCATCCACAAAAGTGACCCCATCCGAATCTTTGTTAATCACTGTGTTTCGTAACCTTAATCTTAACAATGTATTGCAGTTCCTTTGAAAAAAACCCTTTCATTGCATGCAACTTCCCATGTGGTGTGTATGCTCCACCCAGATCACATCCACCATACAGTGATGCAGCGATGGATGGCTTCTTGTCCCTTTATGGAAACTAGGAATGACCTCCTGGGGCTGGTTCTGTTCTTATTTTTGACCCCATTTATTATTATAGGCTCAGCCTAGGCCTATATATGCTTAAAGGTCTGACTATGTTTTTCTCTGGAACTTTTAACACAAAAAATTAAAATTTGAAAACGGGTTACCAATCAGAAAGAGTTGCATAATATCAAGCCCACTGACCAGATCCAGGACCGAAGTTTTTTGCCAGTTTGATTGGAAGAATTTAACTGATATCCCATTGTAGCTGCAGTGCACCCACTCCACTGGATTCTTGAATGGTCTGGATCGCCGAACCGTGGGACACTTGACCATACTATGATTTTATAGGCCGAGCATTATGCATGTCCTCACTTGCTACATATATAAACCGAACTTCTGTTGGAAAGTCCCACATCGCCCAAGTCCTAAGTTGGACAGGGCTTCATATACCTGTTTGGGCCTTCCACCTATGAGCTTAAGCTTTTGGGCTGGTACATGGCTTCTTACATGGTATCAGAGTGGTTTCGACCCCGTCGTTCTTCTGTTGGCCCACGTGGCTTATGTCGTTCTTGTCTAGCCCACGTGGCAGGCCCGTCCATGAAATTTGTTTGGCCTGCACGTGAGGGGGAGTGTTGGAAAGTCTCACATCACCCAAGTCCTAAGTTGGACAGGGTTTCATATACCTGTTTGGGCCTTCCACCTATGAGCTTAAGCTTTTGAGTTGGTACATGGCTTCTTACAACTTTATGCTGGACTTGTTCCTTCATATCTTTTTTGGTCATCTGCAAAAAAAAAAAAAAAAAAGTGCAGCCTTGGAGGGCTTGTGCACTACCCAATTGAAAAGAAAAGAAAAGAAAAGAAAAAAAGCTTCAAAACTTTTAGAACAAACTTTTGTAGATGAATATGTTACCTGTTTGGGCCTTCCACCTATGAGCTTAAGGTTTTGGGCTGGTACATGGCTTCTTACAACTTCATGCTGGACTTGTTCCTTCATATCTTTGGTCATCCGCGGAAAAAAAATTGTGCAGCCTTGGAGGGCTTGTGCACTACCCAATTGAAAAGAAAAGAAAAGAAAAGAACTTTCAGAACTTTTAGAACAAACTTTTGTAGATGACTGTGTTATGAGCTGTCTTCTACACATATCAGCTCCTGGTTCTGGGGGGATAATATTTTGGTAGTTAGTAGCATTTCAATATAAAGTGGGTATTTTGGCATTTCAACATAAAGTGGATATTTCTTTATCTTAAAATGGTCTAGGACAGCTGAAAAATGTTCTACCTACCTCTAATCTTGCTCCATTGATATAAACATGTGCACAGATTCTGATCGACTATTGGGCTGATTTTTCAGGTAACTCGTGATAAAAATCAGAGGGCAGATCAATGTTTCTAATGACAGAACTGTCAACTGAATGAATTTAAACTTGGAGACAGAACAATGTCAATCCACTGCATCCCAAGAAATTGCTGCTGACTTTGAAGGTCTGCGGAAGGGTCTTTTGTACAGGCATTAAGGTGTTCCTTGTTGGTTTGCTTTGTTCTTCTGTGATACATGTATGTGTTATACCATAGCTTTGCTCCTTTGATTGCTTGTAGAGTTGGTGAGGCTTGATATTCCCTTTTTTTGCTAGAAGGCGAGGTTTGATTTTTATGGCTACTTTTTTTTTTTTTTTTTTTTAAATTAATGATTGAGATTTGGGGTGGTTTTTGTATGTAAGAATAGAGTTTATTTATTTATTTTTTGAATGAGAAGATTTGTTTCAAGTGTCCATTAGCTGATATTATAAATCAAAACAGATTTAGATTCTCTTGGTTTTAGTGATTGTCAATTTTTGAAGTGCTTTCTCCACATCTTTTGATCCACATATGCTTGCCTTTGTTGATGATTAATTTCATGAGAAGATGAAAAATTGTGAAGGATTAAGAAGTCTATCAAGAAGGAAACTAAATTACTACTTAAGTTGTCATCTTGTAATTGGAGTTGTAGCTGGTGCTTCTCTCTTGCACCTTCTGACTCCTCTTTTTTTAAGTTTTGATGTATTCTTTTCTTCCTTTTAATGAAATCTCTGTTACTGTTTTAAAAAAACAAAGAAGTTGTTATTTAGAGATACTCCTAGTTTTGTTAAAGAGGCCGCTTGTTCTAGTTACTGGAAGCACAATGTCCATATGATATTGTAACCAAAGCTAGAATGGTTAGAGGAAATTTTCTTTTATGAATTATTTTTCTGAATGTATGAGAAACCAAATGAAAACAAAAATACAAACTTATCTATAATGCAGTGAAAGCATGAAGGTCTTTCGATGCAAAATGAAAACTTTCTTAATATATATAGGAAACCAAATGGAAAAGAAAATATTTTTGGCTGACAAACTTACCTAAAATGCGTAGAAAGCATGAAGATCTTCCTTAAGAAGTGAAATGAAAACAATAAAGGCCAGTTTGTTTCATGTAATTGAATTCCTAGGAAGTTCAAGGCTTTGTATTGTTTTAAGTGGTTAAAAATGAAGAATCAAAGGTGAATATCCCAAAATGACCATCAAATTACCTACCTTCATCACTGCAGTACTTCAAATCCTAGGAAGTTAAGGCCTCATCTCCATTATATTTTTCACCCCACCTCTTGAATAACCTTTGGGTGGAGTTCATTTGATCATGAATTCCTATGTATTCAATTCTTATGTACTGACATGTTTGTTTGCATTAGAATACATAGGAATTGAATACATATGTTAAAATTGAAGATCAAATGTGGATTTTAAAAAATAAGGATAAATAACCTTTCCTATGAGAGAAATAGAAGCAAAAGAAGATGGAAAATAAACACCAGCCATCACCATAGTGATTCTTTTAACCTTGTGTGGTTTCAAACTCGGGATGTGTTGATTCTGATACCAACTCAAAGTTGCCAGTCAGTAATCCCAAAACTAAGTGTTGTTGGAAAATTGCACAAACAACTACTTAACACAAACAAGCCCTAAAGAGAATGCTGGGAATGTACGAAAAGACCCCCACAAACTATCGTATAACAAAATAACATGATATCAAATGAAAATTTTTGAAATATTTATTATAAAATGGAAGGTCAAAGGTGGGCCCCATATGTTAAACACAGAAAGGAGCGAAAAAAAAGTAGGTTATTAGGAAAATTTATTCTGTGTGTTTACATATAAAAATCTAGGCTTCATGTAGGTGCCGTGGGGTTTACTTTTGAGTGATCAGACAGCTTAAGTTAAATCTTGGCCGTTAGCTAAGTCTATAAGTATATATTAAAAGTAAAAGTGGATTGGACAAAGATTTTCCACACATCTTAAAATCAAATGTTGACTAACACAATCATTTCTCTTTTAAATAGCACAGCTCCATACATTGTTCATGGGGGTCTATCATTGTGCTTTCCAGGTCTTCAGCTGGACCAAGTGTGTGCAAAAAAATCAGAGGATGTCACATCTTACTCTTGGAAACTATGGCAACAATCCTTGACTTCATTAAGCAGAGTTTAAAATTTATTAGATTTTATCTATTGTGATAATATTGCAATATTTTCTTGTTAATGTTATGATAACTTCAATTTATTGTTAATTTCTTAATTCGATATTAACAATAATAGCACATTAAAAGAAATTGTTGGAACGACCCTGTTGTAAAAACAGTTAAGGATCTAAGACATGATAGGCATGTTTGTGCAGGCACATTTCCGGAGAGGGGGGGATTGGGAATCAAAGTTATTATTATTATTTAAGTGTTAACTGGATCTTTGGTGGAATTATTTTGTGATTTTTTTTAATCAATCTGCAATCTTGAAGATTTTGAATCCAAGGGGGAAAACTAAACCTGTGACTCTTTTCCATGGAAAAAGTGGACTTTCTCTTTTGACTTTGGGCTTTCTTTCCACCTAAAAGGGAATGCAAATTTTACCATTAGAACCCAAATATGTCCATGGAAAAAGTAGATCATGGATTCTAAAAGCCATGAAATCCATGTCTGTTGCCAAATGTGCCCGGAACTTGTCTGGTAGGGTTTTGAAAGCATCTAAGACGCTTAACACCCATTAGCTAATGCTTTATGATGTGGTTTTACCCTAATTCTATGGAAAACACAAGGTAAAATAACTTAATTTGACATTAAGTGGAGCATGGATCACCATCAACATCCTTAAAGGTTTTAAAATCTGATTTATTACCTTAAAATCTTCACTCTCTATTTCGTGTTATATCTTAAACTTTTTATAAAGGATGGGTCCCCCTCTGCTGAGCACCGATGCTTACAATAATGTGAGTACCATTTCTTGTAGGGCCCACTTGGAGATGTGTCCTTGGATCTAATTGTATCCTCCAATGTCGATTCCAAGAAATCAATGATCACAGATCTACCACATGATATCCCAATTTTTTGATCCAAAATTTAATATCGTGGTGTATCAGCTGGTCTAGAGAATGTTCCCCTACGAGCAAACTGTATATTGCTTACATACAGTCAAATTTTTAGGGGCCCACTTAGAGGCATGTCCATCAATAAGAGGTCAGATTAAAAAAAGTCTCCTTATGGTCAAGGGGAGTTAAAAAAATAGCCCTATGAGATTATCCTAGCCTTTGAATATTTAACAACCCACTACATGATTATTTATTGAGTACAATGAAGATAATAACCTAAATGATAAAAACAAATTAGATCTTACTGTAGGCAACAAAACAACAAAATGTAATCACATCATAAATTCTGTCTGATCTCCTAATGACCACTGTCCTAGCGGAATCACAAGTCTCATGGATGCAAGCAAAAACAGCAACACGTAATCCAACTGAAGAAGAGGCCACAACAACCTCAATGGAAGGAAAAACAGCAACACGTAATCCAACTGAAGAAGACACCACAACAACCTCAATGGAAGGAAAAACAGCAACACGTGATCCAACTGAAGAAGATACAACAACAACCTCAATGCAAGGAAAAACAGCAACACGTACGTAATCCAACTGAAGAATGTACCACGACTGGATAAACGACCATGTACCCAAGTCGTGACAGGCCGAATGGTTCAGAATAAACTCACAATGAGAAACCTCTATTGCTGTTTTAGTATCGATGCTCATTAGAGGATCCAGATGGAGTTATTTTTTTGTATTTTTTGTATTTCTATGAGAAGTTTGAGTCAAATTATTACGAAAATTTGTCACATGCATGTACTCAGTGGTTGTTTCATTCGATGCTTTTCTGCGGTTGTATTTATAGAGTTTATGAAATAATATAAAGCCGCCTTTCTTATTTTTCTTGTCTCATCTTCCTTGTGGTAAAGGATCTCTGTCCTTTTGAAATAGGATATTGTTCTCTCTGATGGTTTTCAAAGTAGGGTTTGTGGTTGGGTTTTTACGCCGACTATTGGCGATATAGATATAAAAAGGCTTTTGAATCTAGCAACCACAATAGGTTGGATTCATAACATGACTGTTGTTAACTTTTAGCATACATGATTTGTCAATTAAACCTGAAATCCCTCCTGTGCTTTTTAGGGAGCCCAAAGTGATTTCATGAATTAGAGAGATTTTGATGCAGTGCAGAAAGGTTTTGATTTTATGGAAAGGTGGGACCGACGTAAGGTCAAAAAAGGTAAATTGGCGGTTTTGGGGCTACTTTTCGAAGTATCTGTTTTTGGTGAAATTACATGATATTTTGGGTGGAAACGAGCCAATGAACACAACTTAGCGGCTTTGCTGTTGATGCATGGCCTTTTTCGGGCAAATTCCATTGTTTAGGCCCAAAAAAGTGTGTTTTTTTATTTTTGGTAATAATTGTTTCGAAATAACTTTTAGTAGGAAGGTTAGAATAATTAAGTTGCCATTTTTTGCGTTGAATTAGTTGTGATTTATACTTTTCAGTGGTGTCATTATCTCAATTTTTTTCTTTTTTGGAAAAATTGAATATCTTAAGCATTTTCGTGTTATTTGTTGTTTTTTTCGTTTTAGGGTTATATTTATACCCCTTGTAAGCCTGATGGCCGTTAGAACAGATCTTGAATGAAAATTGCAGAGGAGTTTTCCCCTTTGTTTCTTCCAATTTTCGGTATTCTATTGAATCAACGAACTTTGATATATATTACCTGGTATTCTTAATCGAATCAACAGGCTAATAGAAGGTTGCTTTCCAATCTTCCGTGTGGATCTTTCTCGTAGACGAAGCCCACTACATTAGATTTTAGGATGAGCTTTCTTATTGCATTTTGATGATTGCATGACGTCCCTAGATATAGATAAAATTTATTGAGTGGATTAGTATTGCATTAATATATATATATATATATATATATATATATATATATAAAGTGGATTAGACAAAGATTTCCCACACATGTTAAAATCATATGTTGACTAACACAATCATTTCTCTTTTGAATTGCACAACTCCAAACATTGTAGATGGTGGTCTATCATATGTGGATTCTAGGTCATCAGCTGGACCAAGTGTGTGCAAGAAAATCATAGGATTTAACATCTTACTCTTGTAACCTATGGCAGCAATCCTTTACTTTATTAAGTAGAGTTTAGAATTTATTCGAGTTTAGCTATTGTGATAAAATTGCAATACTTTCTTGTTAATATTATGATAATGATAAATTCAATTTATTGTTAATTTCTTAATTTGATATTAACAGTACTAGCACATAAAAAGAAATTTTTGGAATGACCCTGCTGTGAAAAAAGTTAAAGACTTTTAAGACATTAAGGTATGTTCATACAGCAGGGGAAAAATCAAAGTTCTTTTTATTAAGTGTTAACTGGCCTACGACCACGGTTTGCATTCGGAGATTGTAGATTCGAAACTGCACCATCACACGGGAGCTACAGGGGAATTTTACACGGCTTCTCTTCTGGGCCCCCATAGGGATTATTCTGGCCCAAAGGGTTGGGAACCTGCGTTATCAAAAGAACAAAAAAAAGTGTGAACTCAATGTTTGGTGAAATTATTTTGTGAAATTGTTTTGGAAGCAATCTGTGATCTTGAAGATTTTGAATCCAAGGGGGAGAACAGAGAAGTAAACGTGTGACTGTTTTCCATGGAAAATGTGGACTCCTCCTTTGACCTCACTTTCACGGCACCTAAAAGGGAATGCTTACGATTATATATGGAATCAGAACCCCAAGATGTTCATAGAAAAAAGTTTATCATGGATTCTGAAAGCAAATAAATCCTTGTTTGGTTCCAAATGTGCCTGGAACTTTGTCAGATGGGGTTTCGGAAAGCATCAAATCAATCACACTTAGCACATGTTTTATGAAGTATCCAAATTCTATAGGAAAATAACCAAAAATAACTTAATTTGACATCAAGCGGAGAAAATGGATCACCATCAACATCCTTAAAGGTTTTGAAATCTAATTAGTTTACCTCAAAATGTTTACTCTCTATTTCGTGTTATATCAATATTTTAAACTTTTTTTTTTTATAAAGGGTGGGTCCCCCTCTGCTAAGCACCGATGCTCACAATAAGGTGAGCACCACTTC
The DNA here is from genome assembly GCA_028538565.1 of Umbellularia californica. Classification (NCBI taxonomy): domain Eukaryota; kingdom Viridiplantae; phylum Streptophyta; class Magnoliopsida; order Laurales; family Lauraceae; genus Umbellularia; species Umbellularia californica. Next base: position 72,751,267 of record JAPQWN010000006.1, on the reverse strand, counting down.
TTGTGGGCCCCACTTGGGGAATGGGCTTTCGATCACCCACACCCCAACAACTTAGTTATATATGGTGACAAAGGCTCAAATCATCATCCTAACCACTTGATAAATGATTGACAAATCTTTATCGTCCAAAATGAGTACACAGCTAACGGTCTAGTCCATTCGAATGAATGTAAAATCCGGGATTGATATCACGGGATCTCTATTTTATGGTCCGTTTTGATAGATCATAATTGGGCTCCACTCGGTATTTAGGCATGCGGTGAGTAGACTCCAATCCTAATTTGTAAAGTCAAGTTCGATTCAAAGTCACCAAGCTATTGTAAAAGTTCTCCACTTACCATTTACACCTCCATGGATACCTTTTACTCTTTCCAAATAATTTTATTCTCCTAGTCCTCTAGGGCCTGTTTGTTTGCATTATACATAATAATATGAATTAAATACATATACTTTATGCTATAATTAAGAGGTTAAAAATGAAGATTAAAAGTGAATTTAAAAAAAGAAGCATAAAATAGAATTTCCTTTTATAAAAGTAGAATCAAATGAAGATGAGAAATAAATAACAAAGGGTGATGGCTGGTTTTTCATTTCACTTCTTCCTTTAACTCTATTTACATAAAAGGAAAGGTCATTTGCTGCTCGCTTTTTTTTCTTCATTTTTAACCACTTATGGCATAAGTCCTCTTTAATCAGTTCATATGTATGGTAATGCAAACAAACAGACCCTTATTTTCTTTTTCTCCCTCTACATTTGTGACGCATGTAAATAAGATTCAGTTTCTTTCTAACTGCATGTGCGGGAAATGAAGTATAAATACATGAGAGGGACCTAACTCTCAAATTTTACACACCCAGCATAATTCTCCTACTTATTCTATTGCGAAAGAAAATAACACTCTCACAAGAGTTATGCCCATAGTTAGATTGATTATGTTTAAAATACATAAATAATCTAAGAAATACAAAAAAAAAAAAAAAAAAATTCAAATAACATTTTTTACATGTCATCACTGTAATGGTAGGGCGTAAATTTGGTTAGAGTAAAACTTATATAAGAGATAGTGACTTTGAGCGGTTTGGATTTCAAAGGTAAGCCTCATTGAAGAGAGAATTCCTAGAACTACATTTTAAAAAGAATTGGATTGAGTTCATCCTATAAGGCTATGCTATAATTTAGTCTGTATATATGCAACTCTAGAATTATGTGGCATGTAGGACTCGTTTTTCCTAATGTCATGACAAAGCAACTCCACCCGAGCCTGTCTGGAAGTATGGTGAATTGAAGTATGGTGAGGTGAAGTGTCAAATCAAGAGAGAATAAAATATAAGGTGTTATGATGGTATTGTATTTTTAGTTTTTTGGTATGGAATCTTTTTAACTTTTTGCATAGAAAAGTGGTGTTTTTTTGTCTTTTAGTGGAGAAAGGAGGTTGTTTTTTTGACTTTTTTTTAAAAAAACAATTCGGAGGGAATTTTGAGATTATATACTTTTGATATGACCCCTTGTCATTTCTTGTCTGGATTCACTTTACTTTAACTTAACTAGTTAATTGCCAAACACGCCAGCGAAAAAGTTGATATATAGCGGTAGAAATTAATAAGGCTTCCCATGCTACCAACGAGACTGTGGAAATGTGTCCTTGGATCTAATTGTATCCTCCGATGTGGGCTCCATGAAACCAATGATCACAGATCTACCATAGGATATGCCTATTTTTCAATCCAAAATTTAATACCCGTCAGTCTAGAAAATGTTCTCCTACAAGCAAACTCAATACTGCTTATATGCAGTCGAACTTGCAGGGCTCACTTAGAGACATGTCTATCAATAGGAGGAGGTCGGATAAAAAGGTCTCCTATCATGTCCATTGATTTAATGGCCGACTACATGATTTTTATTGAGTACAATGAAGATATATAATAACCTAAATAATAAAAAAATAGATCTTAATGTAGGCAACAAAACAACAAAATGTAATCACATCATAAATTTTGTCTGATCTCCTAATGACAGATTAGGATAAGTAAAAGATTCCTAATCACATTATATTTCACATACAATACACTATTATTCTAAGATTTTAACAAATCACGTTATTATAAGCATGCAATATTCCCTATTACAAACTATTATTCAAAGTAGACAAAAAATCAGCGATAACCACCAAATGCTGGGGTATACAAGAAGAGACAAATTTGACATACAGTTGTAGCAGGTTGGGTAAATAATACTAATGTGACATTTGTTAATAATATATTTATATATACTTTTTTCCATTTGCTGACGTGGGTATCCGGCCTATTTAAGAATCAATTATTCTCCGGGCATGTAAATTCTTTACCTCCCCCTCACACCCCCCAACTTCGGATTCCTAAACCGTGGACCTAGCCAACCGCGCTACTCCTTAGAATTATATTTATATATGCTTTATATCATATATAGTGTTTTTATACATATGTCACGGGGTTTTAATTACATGGGCACTTAGGTATGGACCCAATCGACCTGAATTGGAACTCGGTCAATGACCCAATTATCAACTATGTACAAAATAGGGTCCATTACAATATATCAAAACCGAGGGTTTTGGATTTGACTTTGACTAGATTCCTTTTGATTTTGACTTTTTACTAAGCCTTGGTAAAAGGCTAAAAAAATATAAAAGTTTAGAGAAATGAACTCATGACCTATATAGCCTTTTAAATAAAACTAACTTATCTATCCAATCACTCAATTATTATATATAATTATTTATCAAGAAAATCTCAAAAGTAGCTAAATGGAGAGGGCCGGGGTACCCTCGCCACACGGGCCATGCCCGTGCTTAGCACGGGTTATTGCGCTAGTTTCCTAATTATTCAAATGACCTCTTTAACTGGATAATAACTAACTTAAACAACTTTGATATGGGAGAACCGCAGCTTTTTTGGAACTTAAATCATGGCCTCAAAACAAGAACCAATCTCCCAGAAAAGGAGTCTCTTTTCTTCCCTCTAAATACCCACCACCTCCATCCTCATTGGCAGTGAGAGGGTGTGAATTCAAACCTAAAAGCCATAATCAATGGCTTCCAAAGTTAGCGTCCTGTTACTGTTTTTGACCTGCCTTTTCATTGTGTCCACTGTCCTCGCGGAATCAGAAGTCTCATGGATGCAAGGAAAAACACCAACAACCTCAATGCAAGGAAAAACAGCAACACATGATCTGACCGAAGATGATACCACGATTGGATATGGTGCCTTCGGAGGAGATACGTTCCCTTGTGACCCCAAGCATAAGAAGGACTGCCATGGGCACGAGGAGGCCAACCCCTATAGACGACCTTGCAACCAAGAAAGCGATTGCGACAGGCAGGGTGGTTCACAATAAACTCACAATGAGAACCCTCTATTGCTGTTTCAGTATTGATGCTTACTTTGTAAAGTTGGTAGGGTTCGTTCGCTTATTATTTACAAGAGGGCTTTGGGATTTAACCATCATAAAAGATTTTCATCGGACAGTTTCAGGTATTGGATCTACGATCAGGAAATAGAGGTACCTAGTCTTAGATCCTGAGACCTGAAAATTGAAGCTGAATACTACTTGCAGGGCTGCATTCCAAATCACTCTAGTGATCTATAGGGTCAATGGGCTACACAACTCTGCTACATGTCTTATTTTAGAAAGTATTGAGGAGATGAAGGAGCATTAGAGGATCCAGATGGAATTATAATGACAAAGAAATAAATTATTATTTTTTATTTTTAATTTCTATGATGAGTTTGATTCATATTATCATGAAACTTTATGTCACATGTAGAATAATCAGTCAGTGGTGGTTTCATTCTATTCCTTTCTGCTATTGTATTGAGTTTATGAAATAACATAAATCGGCTTTCTTATTTTTCTTGTCTAACTTTCTTTGTGGGAAGGATCTCGTCCCTTGGTGAAAATAGGATGCTGTCTGATGATTTTCAAAGTATGGTTTGTGGTTGGGTTTTTATGTCAACCATTAACCCTATAGACATGAAAAGGGTTTTGGAATTAGCCAACTATAAAAGTTGGATTCATAACATGACTGTTATTAAATTTTAGTAGACATGATTTATCAATTGAACCCGAAATCCCTCTTGTAAATTGGTTTTTAGATCTTCTTTTGCTTTTTTTCAAAAGAAATCCCTTTTCGCATTTTCCAGTTTAATCGCCAAATATCTAAACAATATTTGTTTGAATCTTCAATCCAAATTATATAAGAGCATATCTTATACCATATTTTTTCCATAATTCTGCTGAATTAGGGATGGCAAGGGGTGGGTTAAACGAGAGGTCTGGTATTGGGTTACCGGGCTTGGGGTGGGTATAGGCTTTTAAGGTATTGACCTGAGTCGAGTTCAGAGTAGGTTGTAGTTGACCCGCCCCGCCCCAACCATCACTTTTTTTTTATATAATTTAGTAATTCCATAAAACCTTCACAACATTTGTGGCATAAAGACATCTGTACATGTACCCGTACGTATCCATTACGGGACAGGCTGAATTACAAGTTAGAAACTTTTTTTTTTTATTAGTTTCAGGTTTAGGCCGACCCATACCAAACCTGACCTGTTGCGCTCCCTATATGGAAGCACTAGGTAAAAGGGGTACTTATATTAATTAACTATGTTCCAATAATCAAATATAATGGAAGTTGATAGGCATTTGATTTAATGGTTCGTAATTAGGTCAGGCGATTTAATCTAATAATGGTTCAGCCATATCTTTTTTTTTTCGTAACCTGCATAACCCATAAACTGTGTGGTTCTCAGCCCATTATTAACCAACCTAACCCGATCTGATTTGTAAAAGCTTAGCCCAAGTCCAACTTCAGTTTAAGAACTATATGAGGCCCATAGCCCACCTTTTTTTTTTTTAATTGGGCTGAGGTACTTGAAGCGTCGAGCCAATCCATCTATTTTCTGGTCCGTTTGTAAATGCGTAGTCCAAGCCCAACTTCATTTCGATAACTATTGAATTAATCTTTCTCGTGAATCAAATATATGTTATATGGTTTGACCTTAACCCAACCCATTTTTTCTGCTGTAAAAGAAACCAAACTCGTTACCGATCGTATTTTATATGGGGCGGTTGGGTTTGGCGGGTCAAATAAGATTGAGTTTTGCCACCCTTAGGGCCATGTATATATATTATAATGGTTTTGTTATGAGATATGGATCATGGGTGGATGCCTACATAAGATGAGTTAGGGTTAGAATCTTACTGTAGTTAAGGTTTCTCAATTAGTAGGTTACTTTACCTATAAATAGGCGTCCTCCCTTTGTATTTATATATACTTGAGATAATAGAAAAGTTCTCTAATCTTCTCTCTAAACTTATCTATTTTTCTAATACGTTATCAACACGATACTGCTGTAGAAAAAAAAAAATGTCATCGTGGGTGCAACAAAACCATCTAGTCTTCCTTTGGTTTCCTTGTGGTGCACATAAACCGATGACAATAAAACATCCCATCTTACTTACCATGCAACAAAGTGATAACTCACGCCCAGAGAAAGAAAATCAAAGGAAGTCACATATACCAGCTATGAATGCACCTGTCAAGATTAATGTCTTTGTAGGACAAAGTCAAAACACAGCAGCAAAAGAATCTGCAATACGCCAGAAGCGTGGTAGACTTACTTATATGTTCAAATGACTCAGCTTCGCGGAAATGAGCATGAGCAATTATCATCATGTCCTCCTGCAAAGGCACGTAATGCTCCTAAAGAGGTCCCTCTCAAACAGGCACATAACACTCCTAAAGAGGTTATGGTAAAATCTGTCATCTTTAGAATAATAAAAGTCCCTGATGAGACTTTAGAAGCCCTTGAAGAGGCACTGGTACCGGACAATGAGGAGATCTCTATATTTTACAATTATTCATGAGAGAGATGGAATAAAAATGAAATTGTCATCGATGACGCATTTGCATATACAGTAGCTACACAAATATCAAAGGAAAATGATGATGATGATTGGGACACAGAACCACGTATTATAAATAAATGTCAACAAATAAAGGATTGGCCAAAATGAGAAAGTTCCATCAAAGCATAGCTTGAGTATCTCAATAAATGTGGTGTGTTCGGACCTATAATACAAACCCCAAAACATGTTAACCATGTAGGTTACAAGTAGGTGTTTGTAAGAAAAATGAATAAAATGAATGAAATTACCAGATATAAGGCACGATTAGTGGCACAAGATTTCTTGCAGGAATCCGAGATTGATTATGAGGAAACATACTCCCTTATGATGGATACAACAACATTAAGATATCTAATAAGTTTAGCAGTTTCTCAAAATTTAGAAATAAGACTCATGGATGTTGTAACTACTTATTTGTATGGAGACTTAGACACAGAAGTTTACATGAAAATCCCGAAAGGATTTCTTTTGCCTGAAGCAAAGCCAAGGAGTGCGTACTCAATCCAATTAAGACGATCATTGTACGGCCTGAAGTAATTCGGAAGAATGTGGTACAATCGTCTTAGTGAATACTTGTCTAAAAAAGGGTATGAAAACAATCTTATTTGCCTGTTTCTATTTAGAAAGAAATTCTTGAAGGGATTTGCAATAGTAACAGTTTATGTAGATATAAATTTGATAGAGACTCTATAAGAGCTCGAAGAAATTGCTAATTATTTAAAGAAAGAATTTGAAATGAAAGATTTTGGAAAAACGAGATTCTATCTTGGCTTGCAAATCAAGAAAAATTCTAGTGGGATGTTGGTCCATCAATCTAATTATACCGAGAAAGTTTTAAACCGATTTGGTATGGACAAGGCACATCCATTAAGCAACCCCATGGTCGTCCGGTCTCGAAATATAAATAAAGATCTATACCGTCCCATTGAGGGAAATGAATAAGTATTAGGTCCCGAAATACCATACTTAAGTGCTGTTGGAGCTTTGATGTACTTAGCTCAATGCACTAGATCGGATGTTTCATTTTCTGTGAATCTACTTGTCAGATATAGCTTTGTACCAACTCAAAGACACTAGACTGGCATTAAACACATCCTACGATATTTGAGTGGAACAACTGATTTGGGAATATTCTATTCTTATGATGGTAGAGATTCCAGTTTTGTAGGATATGCTGATAGGGCTATCTCTCTGATCCTTATAAAGGTCGATCACAGACAGGTTATGTGTTTCTTAGTGGTAATGCTCGCATTTTTTTGGCATTCTATTAAACAAACTTTGGTGGCTACTTCATCCAACCATGCTAAGATTTTGGCTCTTTATAAAGCCAGTAGGGAATGTGTATGGCTTAAATCTTTCATTCAGCATGTTCGTAGTTCTTGTTAATTACCTTCTAGTACAGGTATCCCGAACATTATCTATGAAGATAATAAAGCATGCATAAATAAGATTCGAAAATGTTTCATTGAAGGAGACAAGACTAAACATATAGCACCGTAGTTCTTCTTCACTCATGGACTTCAGAAGAACAATGAAATTGAAGTCAAGCAAGTTAGTTTGAACAACAACCTGGCTGATCTGTTTACCAAATCTTTACCAAAATCAGTATTCCAGAAGTTTGTGTATGAGATTGGCATGCATAGAATTGACCATCAAACTATGTAAATGGTTGCTATCATCAGGGGGAGTAGTTAATCAAGGGGGGCATCCTGAAGTATGCTACCCATGACATCTGTGCGCTGTACTCTTTTTCCTTTTCTAGGTTTTATCCCACTGGGTTTTCCTAGTTAATGTTTTAACGAGGCATCATTATGCACGTCCAACACTAATTTAATGATCTTGAAGAATGTTGTACTCTTTTTTCCTTCGCTTTGATTTTTTCCCATTGGATTTTTCCTTAGCAATGTTTTTAATGATGCAACTGTCATTAAATGGTTGTCATCCAAATGGGAGTGTTATGAGATATGGATCATCAGTGGATGCCCACATAAGATGAGTGAGGGTTAGAATCTTACTGTAATTAAGGTTTCTCAATTAGGATGTTACTTAGCCTATAACTAGGCCTCCTCCCTTCGTATTTATATATACTTGAGATAATAGAAAAGTTCTCTAATCTTCTCTCTTTTTCTAACAGGTTTGGGTATGATATCCTATATATATATATATTCCTATGCATTCTTTGCAAACATAGCTATAAACATTATGGTAATGAAAAAATTAAGCATTTAATCCGGAAAAGCCAAGGGCCAGTAACCAGTTTGTTGGCAGCGAGCTTTTGGGACGTCGCCTAGTTCTCACTTGAGTGAGCCCTGCACTGAAAGTATTCATGCGCACATCAAGTATTTTGTTTTGGTTCTCCTCCTATATGATCAAGTATTTTAAGCATGATCAATCTAAAATGGTTAAACTCCATCTTGAGTGAAATAAAATCTAATTAATGGAAGTGTCTTTCAAAATGTTAGTGACACAGGTCCGATTCCAATTGGTGGTCTAAATCTTGTTTTGAGTATTTTGAGTGGCCCCATTTTATGTCACGGGTCAAATTCCTCTCGAAATTAAGTAGCCCTTCCTTGGATTTTTTTTGGTAAAAGAAGAAACCATTAAAAGCAAACAAAGGAACAAGAGAACAATAGGAAAAAGAACTACAAGAAACAACCAACCAAAAAGAAGCAGTACAAACTAGAAAATGGAAGACATCCTAAGCCCCGTCACCCCTATAAGTGTTTTTTGTAAAATTATGCACGATCTCATTCATGGATCATGGGATATAAGAAACCTCAAAACATTCAAAAGATAAAGCCTCCGTAGAGATGTCTTGCAAAATGGGGTCAACAGACCAATCCTAGTTGCCCTTCATCACACGCACATCCTTAAAGGGATTATATACCTTGTTTTGTTAGGGTTTCTTTTATATATATATATATATATATATATATATGGGGGGTCTTCATGTGCATCCATCCCTCACCATTTTTGGTGAGGGATATCCCTTTTGGGGGTGTTTCAAGTACAAGAAAAGTACAAGAGGGGTACTTTGTACCTCCCTCTTGTACTTGAAACACCCCCAAAAGAGGCGTCCCTCACCAAAAATGGTGAGGGATGGATGCATATAAATATTCCCTTATATACATATATATATATATATATATATATATAAAATGAGATGAGTTAAGAAAAGAATTTGGGAACGTGGTGTCAATAAGTTAGAAAGAAGGCATGAAATTGAGAAAACTCACATTTTATATCATGCGTGGAAAAGTTCACTATAATCCGAGTGGGCTCGCATTGAGATTTAATCGCATTATAATTTATAAATTTAATCCGATCTCCTAATGAAATATTAAGATGAGAAAGGGATGCCTAATCACTTAATATTTCAAACACAATATAATCCTAACTTAAAATGCTAACAAATCATCCTAAGATATCTGCCCTCCTAATGACGTGCGGGCCTATTCCAAGTAGACAAACATCAATTGACAATTGATAACCACCAAAAGCTGGGGTATATACATGAAGAGGTAAATTAGACACAGGGAGGTAACTGATTTGGGTTCGATTACTGATAAGAAAAATTACTGGTTGGGTTGGATTCAAGTCCATGATGTACCCAAATTTGGACCCAGGCTGAACTCCAAAGTCTGAAGGCAAAAAAAAAAAAAAGAAAAAATCTAAGCTCAAACCTGCAACCACATCCTTGGCATCCACCATTTTAGCTAATTAATACCAATACTAGTGCTAGGTTTGGTATCTTATAAAATAATACTAATGTGACATTTATTGTATGATAGTACTTTTATGCATATCATAGGGGTTTACATGGGGACATTCAGGTATGGATCCCACTGGATTGGGACAAGGTTAAAGACCCAAATCTTAACTGTCCCCAAAATAGGGTCTATTCCCTGATAAAAGAATACCTCTTTCACCAGTCAACAACAAACAAAAGCAACATTTCTCAGGAGAACCACAAGTGTTTTGAAACTTAACTCATGGCCTCACAACAAAAACCAATCTCCTGAAAAGAAGACACTCTTCTTCCCTTTAAATGCCCAACACCTCCATCCTCATTAGCAGTGCAGTTGCATGCATGCAACAAAGAATAAAAGTTAAAAAAGTTAAAAATAAATAAATAAATAAACAAGGGTGTGAATTCAGAGCTCAAGATCATTATCATGGCTGCCAAAGTTCGCGCCCTGTTGGTCTGTTTGATCTGCCTTTTCATTGTGTCCATGCTGTTTTCAGAAGCAGAAGCAGGAAGAAAACGTAGCAAAAAATCCTCGTCTAAACAGAAGGCTGATCCTGATCCGTTCGAACAAGAGGAAACGGTGATTGGATATGATCCCCTCAGAACTGGTAACAGGATCCCTTGTAATGGCGCAAATGGTGACAACTGCCGTACAGGAGTGCAGGCCAACCCCTATCGACGACCCTGTAGCAAAGACAACAGTTGTGAAAGGGAACCTTCTAATAATCCTCTTGAGAATTCTCAGGTATGATATTTACGTGGAAAAGTTAGCAAAGTTCGTTCACACTCTATATAATATACAATAGGACTTTGGGATTTAGCCATTCAAAAGAACTCTTATAGTTAGGATGTCATCAACGTTCCCATGCTCTGGGATCTTGATGCCTAAAAATGTAGGGTGAATTCTTTTTACATGGTTGGATTCCAAAGTCCTCTTGTAATTATAGGGCTTATGGGGCTATGCAACTCTTATCACGTGTATCGTTTTGAAAAATAATGAGAAGCTGAAGCAGCAGTAGAGGATCCAGATGGTATTGGTAGTGACAAAAAGAAAGAAAATTATATTTATTCATTTTCTATTTGATATGAGAGGCTCGACTGCTCGAGTCAAGTTATTATGAAAGTTTGTAACAGCATGAGCTGTGAAGTTTTGTGTCGCATGTAAAACATGCAAGTTGTGGGTGGTTTTGTTTGATGCCCTTCCTCTGTTGTATTGAGTTTATTAATGAAATAAAGCAGTTTTGTTCCTTTTTCATATCTCATTATCTTTGTGGTAATGATATTGGTTCTCATCAAAAGCAGGCTGTTATTTGATTTTTTTTAAAGAGCAGGGTATGTGGTCCTGTTCATTCGATCGGAAATGACCATAGAGATACAAGATGGCTTTTAGATTTAGACAACCATAAAAATTTGGGCCCATAAATTACATGATCGCTATTAATAGACATATTTGCCAGTTAAACCTAAAAGCCTCTTATATTTGGTAGGCTGTTATTAATTATGTACTCCGATAAGCTCTACCTCATGTTGACTTTTAAAACATAGCAAGAACTTCTTTCTACTGGAACTATATAATGAGTCTGTATATGGAAATAGCTTTCTCTGTGTTTCTTTAAATGAATCCAAGTTTCTCGAGAGCTTCGACAACATGATTGATCCCTACTTATTTATGTGGAAGGGAGGTCCCTCCATAGAACAGCTTAAAGGAAAGATTTAGAAACTTTGTATGATTCCTTACTTTGTTATGTTATGGCGTAGTGGCAAATCCAATTACTTTAGTTAGGAGGGAGAATGGGGACATGGTGCCGATAAGTTAGAAAGGAGACATGAATTTGAGACAACACATCATTTTAATATCGTGGGTCAAATTCACTCTAGTATACTGTGCCCACATTGAAATTATTCACATGCACATCAAGTTTTTATTTTATTTTATATTGATCAATCATTTTAAGCATGCATTCCCTTATTATAGGTTTTCGTCTTTTCTTTAACTTCTTTCCTCTTTAAAATCAGCCATTTCGATTTTTACGATCATAACCATTTAACGAAGCTAGTTGTTTTAGTCATTTGGAATATGTTTTTTAACCATCCATGTATAAAGGTAGTTGAAGTGGACCCCACTAGGTCAATTGGTTCACACTTGATCATTTATCTTAAATGATTTATTAAAGGGAAAACTTGGAAAATGACAGAGGCAATTTGATCATTTCTCAAACAATTCTTTATGGAGAGGACTTGATTGAAAAAATTATGAAAAACTTTATATTTTTTTGGAATATTCAAATATTTATGTACTTTTTTGAAAATGAGCCAAAAGTCTTATACCTTCTTGAAATCTTCCCTTATTTTCTTTTTTAACTTCTAGGGGGTGTTTGGAAACAAAATATTTCAAGAGATTTTTTTCATATTATCTACTAATTTAGAATATAATCTATGCACCAAAAAAGAAGGTGTTTGGATAACTTAGAAAGTATATTATAATATCTCACTTTCTTCTAAAAGCCTTCACATTACATTATTCAAGGATATGCTGCATAAGATAATCTTTTGTTACAAAATCTTTTTTATATACGAAAGAACTCATGGGCAACCATTAATTATAGTGGCCTACTATAAGTTTTAAAATTAATGATACTTATTGCAACTATGACTTCCAATATTAGATTGTCCCCACAATGGTTATAAATTTAATGTGGGGTCCTATAATCATATTACAATTACATAGCCCTTATTAATTATCAATATTAGGAGGGTCTTACTAACTTCACACTAGGGACCCTTCATCGTGATTACCAACATTAGGTGGGTCCCATACTACCAAAATTAGTTGGATTTCTTATTAATTACCAAGACTGAATTGTGTGATTGCAGTTAGAAGTTTGTCATCATTAAATGGGTCCTACTATTTGATAGCTCCCCTTGTGTTAATATGACTACCAATATCAAATGGGTCCCACAATGATTTCTCATAGATAGATTCATCAGTGATGCTTGACATTAGATAAGGTTTTACCAAAAAAGAAAATTAGATAGGCCCTTTGTGATAATCACCATTAGATGTATCACACTATGGCTATCAACATTTGGTGGACCTACATTAATCAAACAACATTGCTTGAATATCAAGGTTTTAACATTTAATCCTGTGATTTCTTAACAATAATGGGTCCTACCATGATTATCAGCACATATGATTACAAATTAATGGATCATGCATTGGGTCAATTGATTACTTTCATTCAATTTCTTATTTAGTATATTATCTTGTGAGTTTTTTTTTTTTTTTTTTATAAATTTCCAATCACTTCAAAGGTATATTGAAATTTGTAAAAATTGTTAAACATCGTAAGTGACGCAATATAATAATATGACACTATTTTATTCTATGATAATGAAATCTTACAATAATACTTAAACTTATTGATATTATATTATGCAGTTATCCAAATACCCCCGAGAAAGAAGCTCTAGCAACTTATGGCATCTAGTAAAAATGTCTAGTTTTAGATGGGTCGAATCTATTAGTTTGCAAGACTTAAAATATGAAAAATCTTCAAACTCTTTGTTTTGCTCAACAACTTGGAACACTTGGGTCATAATTCTAGTGGGCAAGGTGGGTAACTGGAAAATAGAAATACTCTAAAGTTTACATTTTTGAAGTGGCCTAGCTTCTTCCACTAGAATTTTGGGTCTGTTTGGCATCATTTTGGAAATGTTTTGTTTGAGAATGAATTAGAAAAAAAATAAAATAGACCTTGTTTGACAGGCATTTTCTAAGAAAGAAAATCTAGAGATATAGAGGGATGAGAGAGATAGAAAGGGAAAGATTTTATAGATGTATAGGAAATGGAGAGAAAATGCATACCAAACAATTTTTCTTGCATTTATTCTTCGAGTAAAATATTTCCAAAATGATGCCAAACAAGCCACACATGCCCTACAAATATTATGAGGTCTTACTCAATGCAGCTTTTACAACTATTTAGCTATTATCCACGGATTGGCTCACTAGGTTAGGGCCCTTGTAATAACATGAAGGTACCAACCATTGGCTTGCTTCCTAGGAGTGTGTGTGTATGAGAGAGTGGCTTGCTTCCTAGGAGTGTGTGTGTGACACGACCCGAACCCAATATTTAGACTAATTCGAGTTAACCTCAGGTCGCGTCACATACTTACTCCCGTGAACTTCAATCATATAAAAATTCACAAGGGATATCATTTACACATTATGCGGAATTTAAACAAATATACATTGCTTATGTATAAAAAAAAATCCATTCACATTATGTACAAAACTAATCACTTGCATATTTAAATACAATGCAAGGATCAAAAGTGTGAAACGTTTCAAAATCACTTTCTATAAGTTTTCATTTCCCTTTATTGTTTCATCCTTCAAAATCACATCAATTGTTATTGCTTCATTTCCATTCTACTAATCGTCCTGGAGGAACCGGAGTGGTCTCCTCCGTTGGCGCTATAGTCTCAGAAGGACCGGCATGGGCAGCTGTGCCTGTAATGCCATCAATAACACTATGAATTTGACAATTCAGCAATGTATAAACAATTATATGATTAAACATGCTAATTACACATTTAATCGGTCTAATCCAATGAGCATTTCATTCAATTTCCATCTTCCTAAAAAGGAAGGATTGCCATCTTCCATACGGAAAGATTCATATAGTGTTGGATTTATCAGTAACCGGGCTAGGGACATCTGACATCACCACGGAGTTCCGGAACACTCCCAAATAATCTGCTATAGCAGTTATAGCTTCAATGAGCTTACAGAAATCACTATGTAGTGCCAGACTCAAAAAACAATGCAATTAACAATTAATTCTATTCAGTGACGAATTAATGGATATAATCCAATAAACAATCCATTTAGGATTCAATTCACAATTGCAATTAAATAATACCAACCAATCGGGTGAAATCCTCAGTTGTTTAATATATGTGTTATTCTCGACGAGCATTATAATTTATGTAAATTTGTACATTAAAATTTCCTTAAATAACACCCATGGAGGTATACACAATAACAATAGCCTTGATATGATCAATAGGCTCTTTTCCTTAAGTCAGAAATAATTCTGAAATCTTATTAATTTCGGTTAACTGATCAATATTTAATCGGCTAGCTTTAGAAGCTAATTTTCATCATCAATTACCATTATTCAGCTTTGGTTAACCTTTTGGTTAACTCCCAATTCATCTTGGATCCAAATCCAAGAACATTAAGTTACATAAAGCTTAATTGATTAAGATCTCTTATTTATATTATAATTAGTCATTAGACTAATTTTATTAACCATTTATGCTCATAAACAAAACATTTGATTTAATTTTGAATCACAAATGTCATCACAGTTAGGGCATGTTTTAATTATCCACATATCAACTTCATTTCTCAATCTATGATCACGAGGAGGTGTGTACCATTGATTTCTACATTTCAAGAGCTTTCCGACGATATATGGAACTAAAAAATCGGACGTATGAGTCAAAAGTTATGGCCATTCAAAGTTGGCATTGTTGGCCCAATCGGCCGACCCACTCGAGCGGCCCAATCCGGCTGGCCCAATTTTGGGCAAAATTTCATTAAAAACATAACCTGTTTTTGCACTGTGTTTCCACCCCTTCTTTCCAATCATTTTTACTCAAGTCATTCATAACTTGCAACATAACCACAGGACCTCCAGTCCTCTCCTTAATCCCATCCACAATCAAACATAGTACTTCTATTCCAACTATACACCATCCAAATCAATTCAATCAATTAATATATAACAATAAGGATGACATTCAAACACAAAACAGGGATGAGATTATAGTTGCCACAAAATCAAAACAAAATCACATAAACTAGCATTTCATCATCCATAATCTATTTATACTTGCCTCTATTTGGAGTTTGGTACAAAAACCCTCTCTTTTGAGCTCTATTTGACTCAATTCCACTCAATATCAAGCCCTAATATCACCAAACCATTTAAACACGAATTCAACATACCGTTTGAGATGAAAAGAGCCTAAGAAACTTAATTACAACTAAAAACTTCCAAATCTACTCACCTTATAATCTACAGTGAGGAAGAGCTGAAGTTTCTCTCAAGTTTCTCTTCAAAGGAATGAAAGAAAGATGACGGGGAAGATGAAGACAACAATTTCCTACTCTTAATCCACTTGCACAACTCTTTTCCAACACTTTGTAGAGAAGAAATGAAGAAGAAAGCAAGGAAGAAGAAAACCTAAGTTCATTCTCAGCTGTTCTGGAATGTTTTCACCGACTGAGATGGGTGATTCTCCATCTTATAAACTGAATTTTACATTCAGCCCCATATATTATCTATATTTCAAGTTTGAGTCAAACTAAGGCTTATATGACTCATTTCAAGTCAAATGAAGATGAGTATATTATGAAAGTTGTTGTACTCGTCAAGATACACATGTTGACACCAAATTTTACCGCATTCGACGAAATACGTATAAACCCATATTCACAAAAAAGTCCTTAACTTCACTAATTTGTGTATAAATTCAACTCTACTAAGCTAAACACTTCCAAACTTGTTCATTATGCATAATTCCTTTATTTGTGACTAATTTAATCCACATTAGTCATTAATCATCAATAAGTTGATTAATCATGCTTAAATCATGTTAATCTCGATTAACTAGAGTTAATCTCGATTAACTCGGAATAGGGTGTAACAGTGTGTATGAGAGGGAGAGGGGGGGGGGGGGGGGGGGGAGCTAGCTACTACGTTTTAGTTATGACCTTTGAAATCTTAATTGATAGCAGGAAGAGGTATATCCATAGATAACCTAGGGTTGGTCGGTTAGCAATCCCGTCTCTCACCAGCTACCGGGGTTCTATCCATGGGCATGCTGCTCTCTTCCATTGT
The DNA here is from genome assembly GCA_028538565.1 of Umbellularia californica. Taxonomy (NCBI): domain Eukaryota; kingdom Viridiplantae; phylum Streptophyta; class Magnoliopsida; order Laurales; family Lauraceae; genus Umbellularia; species Umbellularia californica. Next base: position 72,734,655 of record JAPQWN010000006.1, on the reverse strand, counting down.
GTGTGGGTTTTCTCCCTATCAGTGCAAGCTTCTCATGGTCCCGATCGACCCCCTTGATTGGGAAACCATAAAAAAAGAAAGGTGTATGGATAAATGAATTATAGATACAGTACTGTTATTAATGCAGTCAACCTATGGGAGCCCACTTGGGCCAATCTTTAGCAAGTGTAGGCCCTCTCACACTCTCATCCCCTCACGATCTAGCAACAGACTCAATTCCACTATCGTCAAATCTTTATCCAGTGTCGGATCGAGTCTGAAAGAAATCTAAGGTAACAAGACCATTACACATTAAGGCTATTAAATTAAGGGCTACGATTATCCTACTGGGTTGATTTTTTTTGTTGGCCCTTACACTATGCCATAATAAGAAATCTTAAGCAGGCCTCACAATCTAGACTGCATATTCCTTATATGCAATCTGGTTGCAGGAAAACATTGCCCTAGATACATATACCATAATTTAGATGTTTGAGAAATGTAATAAGCATTTAAACCTCATGTGGTCCTAAATCGTGGGTGGTATAGTGATTGCGGATTCCATGATGTTGTTGCCTATTGACCGCTCAGTCAGGCTTTAATGATTTGGTCACCAAAGAAAATATATACCTCATCAGAAATAGAGTGGAACATTGGTTTTCAAATGTAAATAAAATTGATGGCTAAGATCATGTAATTGATGGTTTCCTTTTTTTTTTTTTTTTTTTTTTTTCTTTTTTCTTTTTGTTTCATCATTGTCTGACCACAGCATGCAAGGCAGGTTCCCTATATGGACCCCATGGTCTCTTGACAACCTTGCAAATGTGGTTTTTGATATTCATGAGTTGTCTATGTTGTTAAAGTGATCATTCCCACAGGTATCGTTTTCAGTCATCACTATGGAAAATGAGTTCATTTACATAATTAAACACAAAATGAAAAATAAATTGTTAATAAATATTCTTATAGATCTTAATTTCTTCTTTTGCAATTTTTATTTAAACTTTCTTGCAAATCGATCTTTCCCACAATCTAATGGCCATAGTATGCATCCAATGCAAAGGAAAGTTGTGACTTGTGAGTAGACCTAAATGGTGTGGCCCACTTGATTAACGACCCAGATCTGCTGTCCTCAGATGAGCAGAAACCAATTCAGAAACTAATCTCTCCTCCGTAAATTCCTCCCTTTGATTTCTCTCTCTCTCTCTCTCTCTCTCTCTCTCTCTCTCTCTCGCTCTCTCTCTCTCTCTCTCTCAAGTCATCTCTGCTTCTCTCTCTCTCTCTCTCTCTCTCTCTCGCTCTCTCTCTCTCTCTCTCTCAAGTCATCTCTGCTTCTTCACTCTTATCTATCAATATCTCAGACTTTCTCCAAATTTTCTGTATCTTCTTTTCTGTGGAAACCCAAAAGCATGGTTTTCAAATACCCACATCAGAAAACGAAGAAGACCCAGAAATCTCAATGCCTGTAATCCATTCTAGAAAAAGATGGGTGGCTGTTTTAGTAAGAAGAAGAAAAACCCATCTACTGAAACTTCCTACTTTCAACAGAAATCACCCACTGCAGAATCTCACACACTCCTTCAACCAAACCCCATCAACGCTTCTCCTCCTCCACCACCTCCTCCTACTATCCAAGAAGAAACAGTAAAACAAGTACTTCAATTCTCAGAGACCCCGAAACCAGAAATTGAATTCCCTGATATGATAGAAAGACATGAAAATGAAGAAGAGGATGAAAAAGTCGAAGAACCTGGATTGTTTGAGATAGGTAGCTTGAGAGAGACAGTCTCAACGGCCACGATTGCGGAGAAGAAAGAGGAAGGCAACGGCTGTGATGAGATTGAGATTCTTCCCAAAGAGAAGAGATCTCCGGCGAGGTCCCGGAGAAAGAATCCAGCTTCCGGCGAATTCCAGGGGGTGGTTGAGAGGAGAAAGAATCCAGCTTCCGGCGAATTCCAGGGAATGGTTGAGAGGGGGTTGAGATCTCCGGCGAGGAGATCCGACCCGTTGCCGGTTAGGAGGTCGCCGGTCCGGGATATGGGTCGGCTCAATCGGAGTCGGGCTCCGGCGGAGAACGGCGGATTCCGGCGGGATAGAGGGGAGATTTCCAGGAGGAGGTCGCGGTCTCCGGAGAATCGGAAGAAGGTGGGACGGACGCCTTCGGGGAGGAAGACTGGCCGGTCTCCGACTGGGGCTCTGCTGGTGGAGGCGGGCGACGGTGGACGGAGAGTGGAGGCCGGAGGAGGAGCACCGCCGACGTCAGCGGAGGCGATCGAGAAGCCTCTCGTTTCGTTGGAGTGCTTTATCTTTCTGTAGTGTGAGCCCGTTTGGTAACTCTACTAATTGAGTCAAGTGAAGTAAAGTTGATTTTGAAGAAAGAATAAAATATAAGTGGATTATGATGGTATTTTATTTTTAGTTATTTGTTATGCAATTTTTTTGACTTTTTGTATGAAAAAATGTAGTATTTTTATCTTTTAGTGAGTAAAGGTAGTTGCTTTTTGACTTTTTTAGGAAAAGATGGAGGAAATTTTGGTAAAAGGTGCTTTTGATGGGATGTTTAAATTGACTTAACTTTACTTGACTTTATAAGTAAAATTACCAAACGGGCCGTCATCAGGGGTTTTGGAGAGGTTTCTATCTTTTCATGGGAAAGTGAAATTCCCGGAATTTGGATTCCAATCCTGTTTCATTTGGGCCAAATTTTGAGAAACTATACAGAGTTTCTCAACATCCAGACTCAAGGTTCATTTTGGTATAGAGTGATGCTACCTACACACTACAAAATTCTTTCCACACACTGCATTTATAAAAAATGAAAAATAAGAAAATTCCTAAATTACCCCTTTCCCTCTCCTTCCCTCTCTCTACTCTGGCAACCCCGTCGGCCACCGCCCTACGCCAACCCATCTCCATCTCATCCTCTCCTGCTCTGGTAGCCCCTACCCACCCACCGATAGAGAAGGGGAGGGAGGGAGAGATCGGAGGGAGAGAAAGGATGGGAGAGGGGGAGAAAGAGAGAGACCAGAGAAACGAAGAGGGGAGGAGGTGGTGGGTGTGGGCCGAGGGAGAAAGAGAAGGGTAGGGAGGGAAAGATCCATGGGAGGGGGAGAAAGAGATAGACTAGAGAAAGGGAGAGGGGCAGAGGCGGTGGGTGTGGGCGGATAGAGAAAGAGAAGGGTAGGGAGGGAGAGATCGATGGGAGAGGGTGAGAAAGAGATAGACTAGATTGGGTGTGGGCGGAGGGAGAAAGAGAAGGGTTTGATGGGAGAGGGGGAGAAAGAGAGAGACCAGAAGGGCGAAGGTGGTGGGTGTGGGTGGAGGAGATGGTGGGAGAGGGGGGGGGGGGGGGTCGGAGATCGATGGGAGAGGGGAAGAAAGAAAGAGACCATATTGGGTGTGGGCGGAGGGAGAAAGAGAAGGGTAGGGAGGGAGAGATTGATGGGAGAGGGGCAGAAAGAGAGAGACCAGAGTGGGTGTGGGCGGAGGGAGAAAGAGAAGGATAGGGAGGGAGAGATCAATGGGAGAGGGGGAGAAAGAGAGAGACCAGAAGGACGAGAGAGACCAGATGGGTGGGGGGAGGGCTGGGGGTGGGGATGAGGGCGGTGGGGGCTGCTGGAGCTAGAGAGGGAGACGGGTCGGCGTAGGGCGGCGGCCGGCGGGGTTTTCGGAGCAGGGAGAGGAATAGGAAGAGAGAGGGAAGGAGGGATAGTTTAGGGATTTTTTTTTTTTTTTAGTTTTTTTTTTTTTTAAATTGCAGTGTGTAGATAGCCACACTCTAAATCGAGGGGTTTTGACATATTAGTCCTTCTTGAACTTGATTTTCTCAATTTCATGACTAAAACCCATATAATGTTATTAAACTTATTTAACTCTAGTCAATTTTTTTTTTTTTTTTTTTTTTTGTTATAAACTTTTTTGTCTTAGATCATTTGATATCACAGGAACAATGTATGTCACGGAAACTAAGAAATCTCATGATATCATGTGATTGTCTCATGATGTTATGAATTATATGCAGCATCTTAGGGAAAAGATCCTCCAAATAATAGAACCTAAGAAATGGTAGCCAGATGTGTATTTACTTTTTACAAAATGTCATTTTTCATGTATAAAAAGCAAATTCGCTTGTTAGTTGCATATAGTATATAATACAAAAACTGATGTCACGATCTCCTAAGATATGGTGTAGAAATATATATATATATATATATATATATTTATATTAAAAGGAGTGCTCTTGTGACATTATTAGAATTCTGGTCAAGAAATTGAAAAAATCAAGTTTAAGGATGACTAATATGTTAAAACCCCATAAATGGGTCGGGTTACTTGGGTTCGGGTATTACCAGGTGCGATAAGATTAATTATAAATAGAAGTTGGTTAGAATTGGGTTGTGGAGTAATATAGGATAGTATAAATTGTAGCATATTTATATGTACAAAAATAGTTTGATTTGGGTCGGATCAAGTTGTATGGATCTAAACCTGAAAGCGATGTGGATCTATATACTGTAGCTAATGACATGGGCCTAACTAAACGCGAAACCCTTACTTTTGTTCTCTCTTATGTTGACTATTTACTTCACTTCACCGGTAAAGTAAATTTATGATTTATTATGATTTGATATTATTTCATCCAATTGCTATTCACACATGTCCATCCATCATTTTGTGAACTAAGCCCCGACCCGTGACCCACCAACAAGTAAAAGAAAGGAAAAAAGGCTAAAAAATCAGTTTGCAATATTTCTGCCCTATGTATCCGCGGTGTAACTGCAATTTCCGGTTTTCCTCCTCTCGGAGCAGAGGAAAAATGGAAAATACCAATTTACCGTCCATGCCAGCAGCGGTAAAGCTGCGAGAGTGTCCACATAAAGTCCCAAGACCTTTCCGTTTCCAATTAACATAAAATAGAATGAAAGAATCACTAGTTGCGCTTTTCTTGTAGCCGATATCTAGTGAACTCCCATATGATATGAATAGAGAGAAAAAAACCACACAAGTTGACTTTGGCAATTGACACATGTTGAATTGAATTTCTAGTCTTTTTAATATTTATACTTCCCCATAAATAAAAGTAGACATATATAAATGGTCATCAAATAACATCCCCATAATTAAAGAATAAAAACCGATATATCACTCTATTAAAGCAATTTGCTCTTGTCTACAACTCCATCCTTAAATCTTCATCACTCGTAGTCTTTAATGATCATCGGTTGATTCACTTGATAATAAATTCTTAAAAATTCAATTCCATGCAAACGGAGGGGCCCTTAAGAGAATACATCTATCAAAGAAATTTGAAAAGCATTGAGTGTTATCACGTATCTAATCTAAAGCAATGACACAAAAGATTTTTCAATCTTGTCATCAACATCTAAACTTGATTTTTGTTGACATGCTTAGATTTGGAAATTCTCTGGACCTAACCAACAAGCTGAAGGACTGATGGAACTGGTCAAATCAAGCTCGATAATTATTTAGGACCGTAGCAAAACACCACATAGTTGTTTAGATGCACATAAAAGCAGTGATGTGTCGACTGCTAGGGCATGTTTGTAGGGTTGAAAATGGAACGGTTCCGGATTGGGAACCATAGTGGACCGGGACCCGCTTCTAAAAATCAGTTCCAGTTTCGGATCCGGTTTTGACTTGGAACTTGTTTAATTGGTTCTAAACTCGGATCCAAGTCCACCTAGAGGACGGGAATCTAATTCCAAAATCAGCTCTAATTTATCTTTATCCTTCAATTTTCTTAAAATAAGCATATCATTAAGCTTATAATTGTGCATCAAGTCTACTACCTCTAATATTATACATAAAAGTGTTCAAAAAAAGTTGATTTTGAGGTACAATTTGCAATATCAAATGCTCATATGCCGGGTCCCGGGTCCACATGTCGGAACCAATATGGACCCGAACCCGTTTATCAATCGGAACCTAAATTAGGTTCCAAACCCGGACCCGTTTATGAATCAGAACCTAACATAGGTTCCAGACCCCCGTTTTTTTACGAGTCGGAACTTCCGGATAATCGGAGAATCGGAGATCCATTTGCAACCCTACATGTTTGCGAGTATATGTAGGCTCTTTTTTTTTTGTCCTATTGAAATGAAGGTTTTGCTGGTTCCACGTATATTCTCAACCGTAGATATTAGGGTCTTTGGATTTTTATGGAAACAGTTTTGCACCCAGTATAAAAGAATCAATAATTTCGTAGAACCAGAGATATACTTAGTTTGGAAATTTCTCGGAAAATATAGGTTGTGCATGGGCATTAGATAGTTAAACACATACATAACTGTCATGGGCTGCAATCTCACTTTAAGACCAGCAAAAACGTTGTGCAATGTATGGGCTAAATTATAAATGAAATAAGTAAGAGAGGGTTAAACAATCATAATAGAATGGCCAGTCAAATATATGTTAACTGTAAAGATAATATATGTTAATAGATAGATAGCTGTCAAAAGTTGTCTAAGAATTTTTCTTCTTTCTTTCTAGACAATTTTAACAGGAAAGTCCCCATAGGATTCGTGTTGACCAAAAATGCTAGACACAAGTTTGCCTAGCAGGAGCAAACCTTTGAGAGTCTTTTTCGCCAACTTAGATAGGCCTAGTCGGGAGATGGAGAGTGGTCGAGTTAGGACTAGATCAATTTGGTTAACCAATAATCATCCAAATTTGAGGCAAGCAAGCCCAAACAGAATCAATTTTTCTGTGTTCAGTCCATCTTGTACTTGGTTTGAGAGTGCCCATCCTACCGCTACCTATTTCATAGTGAACCCCACTCTTCATCTGCAGGGATCCGATCCAAAAAAACCCAGATGTTGTTGATTTTTGAAAGTAGGATTTAGTCACGAGTGGACACAGCCCTATTCGTCCACTTCTCACTCACAAACTATTATATATTTGGTAAGCTTACTTTACCAGTTAAGTAAAGTGAAGGGTAAATATGAGAGACATTAAAAGGAGAGGGTCAAATAAAAAAAATATTAGGTTTCGAATACCATCTCTTCCATAAAAAAAGGTTAAAAGGACACTCTCTGATGCAAGTGAATGATAAAAAAGACTAGGGGTGTTCGTTGTCAAGGCATGGCTATTCCGAGAAATGTCCAACGGCCGCTTCTAAACTAGAAGCCTATCTAGGGCCAAACCATTAGTCAGGCCAGAAGCTGTTGGCCCGAACCCAAGCCGCATCGAAATGATGAAGCCCGAGCCCGCCCTATGTTAGACCAATAGAAAAGAAAAATGAGTTTCTTACCATGTCCTAGGTCAGCTCAGCTACTCTGGTCATATCACCTTCTATGGGAGGTCATGGGTTTGAGTCCCCCCATTACAGCTCCCTCCCTTGCTCACAATATATATATATATATATATATATATTTGGGCGGGACGGGGATTCCGGCTCTCAAGCACTAAGTGTAAACAAAATAAAATAAAAAACCTGAGCACGACCCATCTAATAATAACGAAACCCCATTTCCAAAGCCCAATCCATGAGCTCCCTTACAAGAAAAACACTCTTCTTTTTAAAAGAAAAAATAATGATGCTACTTTCTCACCTCTTGATTCTACTACACCTTTACTTTTTTTCTCTCTTATGTCTACCATTTACTTCACTTCGCGGGTAAAGTAAATTTATGATTTATTGTGATTTGACATTATTTAATCCAATTGCTATTCACACATGTGCATCCATCAATTTGTGAACCCGTGACCCACCAACAAGTAAAAGAAGGAAAATATGGCTAAAAAATGGGTTTGCCAGATCTCCGCTGTATTTTGCCGCGGTATACCTACAGTTTCCAGCTTTCCTCCTCTCAGAGAGGGAAAACTGGAAAATGCAAATTTACCACACATGAACAGCAACGGTAAAGCTGTGTGAGTGTTCAAATATAGTCCCTTGACCTATGCATTTCCAATTAACATAAGACAAAATGAAAGAATCCGTAGTTGCGTTTTTTTTTTAGCACATATCTAGTGAACACACAAATGATATGAATAGAGAGAAAAAAATCAAACAAACTGACTTTGGTAATTGACACATGTTGAATTGAATTTCTGATCTTTTTAATATTTATACTTCCCCATAAATAAAAGTTGAAATATATATGGTAATCAAATGACATCCCCATAATGAAAGAATAAAAACCAAGATATCACTCTATTAAAGCAATTTCCTCCTGTCTACAACTCCATCCCTAAACCTTTCATCTCTCGTAGTCTTTAATGATCATTGGTGTGATTCACTTGATAATAAATTCTTAACAATTCAATTCCATGCAAACAGAGGGGCCCTTAAGAGAAAACATCTATGAAAGAAATTTTAAAAGCATTGAGTGTTGTCACGTATCTAATCTAAAGCAATGACAAAGAAGATTTTGCAATCTTGTAATCAACAACTAAACTCGGTTTCTAATGACATTCTTAGATTTGGAAAGTCTCTGGACCTAACCAACAAGCCGAAGGACTGATGGAATTGGTCAAATCAAGCTCGAATACTATTAATGACCGAAGCAAAATACCACATGGTTGCTTACATGCACAGAAAAGCAGTGACGTGCCGACTACTAGGGCGTGTTTGTAGGGTTATAAACGGAACAGTTCTGGATCAAAACCATGGTGGACCCGGACCAGTTTCTAAATAACGGTTCCGATTCCGGATCCGATTTTGACACGGAACCAGTTTAGTTGGTTACAGACCCGGCTCGAATAGGAAAACCCGGATCCGGGTCCACCTAGAGGACTTGAATCTAGTCCAAAATCGATTTTAATTTATCTTTATCCTTTATTTTTCTTAAAATAAGCACATCATTCAGCTTATAACAGTGCGTCAAGTTTACTACCTCAAATATTGTACATTAAAATTTCCTAAAAAAGTTGATATGGAGGTACAATTTGCAATATCAAATGCTCATATGTCGGGTCCCGGGTCCACATGTCGAAACCTATATGGACCCGGACCCGTTTAACAATCAGAACATAAATTAGGCTCCGGACTCGGACCCGTTTATAAATCGGAACGTAAAATAGTTTCTAGACCCCTTTTTTTTTTTTTTTTTTTACTGGTCGGGACTACCAGGTAATATGAGAATCGGATACACGTTTGCAACCCTACATGTTTGAGAGTTTTGGCTTCCTCTTTTTTTTTTTTTTTTTTTTTTTTTTTTCTTTCTTTTCTTTTTTTTTTTTTGTCTAGTTGAAAGGATGGTTTTGATGGTTTCACGTATGCTCTCAACCGCATATATTAGGGTCTCTGGTTTTTTATGGTAATAGTTTTGCACAAAGTATAGAAGATTCAATAATTTCATAGAACCAAAGATATATTTATTTTGTAAAATTTTCGGAAAATATAGATTGTGCATTGCCGGAGATTGTTAAACACATGCATAAATTATTGTCGTGGGCTGCATTCTCAGTTTAGGAACAGCAAAAATGTTGTGCAATGCATGGGCTATAAATAATAAATGAAATAAGAAAGAGAAGGTTAAACAATCATAACAGAATGGACAGTCAAATTTATGTTAACTAAGAAGATAATAGATATAGTTGTCAAAAGCTGTCTAAGAATTTCTCCTTTCTCTTTCTAGACGATTTTAATGGGAAAGTCCCCATAGTATTCGTGTTGACGAAAAAGGCCGGACACAAGTTAGCCCTAGCTGGAGCAAACCTTTGAGAGTCCTTTTCGCCAACAAAGATAGGCCTAGCCGGGATATGGAGAGTGGTATCGTTAGGATTAGATCCATTTGGTTAACCTATAATCATCCAAAATTGAGGCAAGCAAGTCCTTACTAAATCAATTTTTTCCCTATTTAGTCCATCATGTACTTGGTTTGAGAGTGCCCATTCTGCAGCTACCTATTCCATAGTGAAACCCACTTTTCATCTGCAAGGATCCGAAAAACCAAGAGGTTGTTCATTTTTGAAAGTAGGATTTAATCACGAGTGGACACAGCCCTATTCGTCCACTAGTTCTCACTCACTATTTTATATTTGGTAAGCTTACATTACCAGTTAAGTAAAGTGAAGGGCAAATACAAGAGACATTAAATTAAGAGGGTCAAATAAAAGAAAATATTAGGTTTCGAATACCATCTCTTCCATAAAAAAATGTTAAAAGGACACTCTCTCATGCAAGTGAATGATAAAAAAGACTAGGGGTGTTCGTTGACGAGGCATGGCTACTCCGAGAAATGTACGACGACCGCTTCTAAACTAGAAGCCTAACGATGGCCAAACCATGAGTCAGACCTGAAGTTGTTGGCCCGAACCCAAGCCACATGGAAATGATGAAGCCCGAGCCCGACCTATGTTAGTCCTACAGAAAAGAAAAATAGGTTTCTTACCTCAGCTGCTCTGGTCATATCACCTTCTGTGGGAGGTCATGGGCTTGAGTCCCCGCATTACTGCTCCCTCCCTTGCTCACAATATATATATATATATATATATATTTGGGCGGGACTGGGATTCCGGCTCTCAAGTGCAAAGTGTAAATAAAATAAAATAAAAAACCTGAGCACGACCCATCTACTAATAACTAAACCCCTTGCCGAAGCCCAATCCAAGAACTCCCTTACGAGAAAAAACACTCTTCTTTTTAAGAGAAAAAATAATAATGCTACTATCTCACCTCCTGATTCTACTACACCCTTACTTTTGTTCTCTCTTATGTTTTACCACGTACTTCACTTCGCTGGTAAAATAAATTTATGATTTATTGTGATTTGACATTATTTAATCCAATTTCTATTCACACATGTCCATCCATCAATTTGTGAACTAAGCCCCAACCCATTACCCACCAACAAGTAAAAGAAGGAAAAAATGGCTAAAAAATCAGTTTGCCAGATTTCCGCTATATGTTTCCGCAGTATACCTGCAGTTTAAAGCTTATAAATCGGAACGTAAAATAGTTTCCAGACCCCTTTTTTTTTTGCTGGTAGGAACTTCCGGGTAATTGGAGACTTGGATACCCGTTTGGAACCCTACATGTTTGCGAGTATTGACTTTTTTTTTTCTTTTCTTCTCTTTCTTTTTTTTTTTTGTACTGTTGAAATGATGGTTTTGATGGTTTCACGTATGCTCTCAACCGCAGATATTAGTGTCTCTGGTTTTTTATGGTGATAGTTTTGCACACAGTATAGAAGATTCAATAATTTCGTAGAACCAAAGATATATTTATTTTTGAAATTTCTCGGAAAATATAGATTGTGCATGGCCGGAGATTGTTAAACACATGCATAAATAATTGTCGTGGGCTGCATTATCACTTTAAGACCAGCAAAAACATTGCGCAATGCATGGGCTATAAATAATAAATGAAATAAGAAAGAGAAGGTTACACAATCATAACAGAATGGACAGTTCAAATATAGTCCGATGACCTATGCATTTCCAATTAACATAAGATAAAATGAAAGAATCAGTAGTTGCCTTTTTTTTTTTCTTTAGCACATATGTAGTGAACACTCAAATGATACGAATAGAGAGAAAAAAATCACACAAGCTTACATTGGCAATTGTCACATGTTGAATTGAATTTCTGGTCTTTTTAATATTTTTTTCCCCATAAATAAAAGTTGAAATATATATATGGTAATCAAATGACATCCCCATAATTAAAGAATAAAAACCAAGATATCACTCTATTAAAGCAATTTCCTCCTGCCTACAACTCCATCCCTAAACCTTTCAACTCTCGTAGTCTTTAATGATCATCGGTGTGATTCACTTGATAATAAATTCTTAAAAATTCAATTCCATGCAAACAGAGGGGCCCTTAAGAGAAATCATCTATTAAAGAAATTTTAAAAGCATTGAGTGTTGTCACGTATCCAATCTAAAGCAATGACATAGAAGATTTTGCAATCTTGTATTCAACATCTAAACTCGGTTTCTATTGACATGCTTAGATTTGGAAACTCTCTGGACCAAACCAACAAGCCGAAGGACTGATGGAACTGGTGAAATCAAGCTCGAATACTATTAATGACCATAGCAAAATACCACATGGTTGCTTACATGCACAGAAAAGCAGTGCCGTGCCGACTACTAGGGCATGTTTGTAGGGTTATAAACGGAACAGTTCCGGATCAGAACCATGGTCGACCCGGACCCGTTTCTGAATAACGGTTCCGGTTCCGGATCCGATTTTGACACGGAACCAGTTTAGTTGGTTACAGACCCGGCTAGAATAGGAAAACCCGGATCCGGGTCCACCTAGAGGACTGGAATCTAGTCCAAAACCGATTTTAATTTATCTTTATGCTTCATTTTTCTTAAAATAAGCACATCATTCAGCTTATAACAGTGCGTCAAGTCTACTACCTCAAATATTGTACATTAAAATGTCCGAAAAAAGTTGATATGGGGTACATATTTGCAATATCAAATGCTCATATGCCGGGTCCTGGGTCCACATGTCGGAATCTATATGGACCCGGACAGATTTAACAATCAGAACATGAAGTAGGCCCCGGACCCGTTTATAAATCGGAACGTAAAATAGTTTCCAAACCCCTTTTCTCTTTTGCTGGTCGGAACTTCCGGGTAATCAGAGAATCGGATACCCGTTTGAAACCCTACAAGTTTGCGAGTACTGACTTCTTGTTTTTTTCTCTTCCTTTTTGTTCTTTCTTTCTTTCTTTTTTTTTTTTGGTCCTGTTGTAAGGATGGTTTTGATGGTTTCACGTATGCTCTCAACCGCAGATATTAGGGTCCCTGGTTTTTTATGGTGATAGTTTTGCACACCGTATAGAAGATTCAATAATTTCGTTGAACCAAAGATATATTTATTTTGGAAATTTGTCAGAAAATATAGTTTGTGCATGGCCAGAGATTGTTAAACACATGCATAAGTAATTGTCGTGGGCAGCATTCTCACTTTATGACCAGCAAATACGTTGCGCAATGCATGGGCTATAAATAATAAATGAAATAAGAAAGAGAAGGTTAAACAATCATAACAGAATGGACAGTCAAATTTATTTTAACTATAACGATAATAGTTATAGTTGTCAAAAGCTGTCTAAGAATTTTTCCTCTCTCTTTCTAGGCGATTTTAATGGGAAAGTCCCCATAGGATTCGTGTTGACCAAAAAGGACGGACACAAGTTAGCCCTAGCTGGAGCAAACCTTTGAGAGTCCTTTTTGCCAACTTAGATAGGCCCAGCCGGGATATGGAGAGTGGTATAGTTCGGATTAGATCCATTTGGTTAACCCATAATCATCCAAAATTGCGGCAAGCAAGCCCTTGCTGAATAAATTTTTCCCAATTTAGCCCATCATGTACTTGGTTTGAGAGCGCCCATTCTGCAGCCACCTACTCGATAGTGAAACCCACTTTTCACCTGCAAGGATCCGAAAAACCTAGAGGTTGTCGATTTTTGAAAGCAGCAATTAATCACGAGTGGACACACTCACTCACTACTTCATATTTGGTAAGCTTACATTACCAGTTAAAGAAAGTGAAGGGCAAATACGAGAGACATTAAATTATGAGGGTCAAATAAAAAAGATATTAGGTTTCGAATACCATCTCTTCCATAAAAAAATGTTAAAAGGACACTGTCTCATGCAAGTGAAAGATAAAAAAGACTAGGGGTGTTCGTTGACGGGGCGGGGCTATTCCGAGAAATGTTCGACGGCCGCTTCTAAACTAGAAGCCTAACCATGAGTCGGACCTGAAGTTGTTGGCCCGAACCCAAGCCGCATGGAAATGATGAAGCCCGAGCCCGACCTATGTTGGACCTACAGAAAGGAAAAATGAGTTTCTTACCATGTCCTAGGCCAGCTCAGCTGCTCTGGTCATATCACCTTCTGTGGGAGGTCATGGGTTTGAGACCCCGCATTACTGCTCCCTCCCTTGCTCACAATATATATATATATATATATATATTTGGGCGAGACGGGGATTCCGGCTCTCAAGCACAAAGTGTAAATAAAATAAAATAAAAGACCTGAGCACGACCCTTCTATTAATAACTAAACCCCATGCCCAAAGCCCAATCCCTGAACTCCCTTACAAGAAAAAACACTCTTCTTTTTAAGAGAAAAATAATAATGCTACTATCTCACCTCTTGATTCTACTACACCCTTACTTTTGTTCTCTCTTATGTCTACCATTTATTTAACTTCACAGGTAAAGTAAATTTATGATTAATTGTGATTTGATATTATTTAATCCAATTGCTAATCAAACATGTCCATCCATCAATTTGTGAACTAAGCCCCAACCCGTGACCCACCAACAGGTAAAAGAAGGAAAAAATGGCTAAAAAATCTGTTTCCAGATTTCCGCTGTATGGTTCTGCGGTATACCTGAAGTTTCCAGCTTTCCTCCTCTCCGAGAGGAGGAAATCTGGAAAATGCAAATTTACACCAGTAAAGCTGTGTGACTGTTCAAATAACCTATGCATTTCCAATTAACATAAGATAAAATGAAAGAATCCTTAGTTGCGTTTTTTTTTTTTTTAGCACATATATAGTGAACACCCAAATGATATGAGTAGAGAGAAAAAAAATCACACAAGCTTACTTTGGCAATTCACACATGTTGAATTGAATTTCTGGTCTTCTTAATATTTATACTTCCCCATAAATAAAAGTTGAAATATTTATATGGTAATCAAATGACATCCCCATAATTAAAGAATAAAAACCAAGATATCACTTTATTAAAGCAATTTCCTCCTGCCTACAACTCCATCCCTAAACCTTTCATCTCTAGTAGTCTTTAATGATCATCGGTGTGATTCACTTGATAATAAATTCTTCAAAAATTCAATTCCATGCAAACAGAGGGGCCCTTAAGAGAAAACATCTATGAAACAAATTTTAAAAGCATTGAGTGTTGTCACGTATCCAATCTAAAGCAATGACATAGAAGATTTTGCAATCTTGTAATCAACATCTAAACTGGAAACTCTCTGGACCTAACCAACGAGCCGAAGGGCTGATGGAACTGGTCCAATCAAGCTCGAATACTATTAATGACTGTAGCAAAATACCAAATGGTTGCTTACATGCACAGAAAAGCAGTGCCGTGCCGACTACTAGGGCATGTTTGTAGGGTTATAAACGGAACAGTTCCGGATCAGAACCATGGTGGACCCGGACCCGTTTCTGAATAACGATTCCGGTTCCGGATCCGATTTTGACACGGAACCAGTTTAGTTGGTTACAGACCCGGCTCGAATAGGAAAACCCGGATCCGGGTCCACCTGGAGGACTGGAATCTAGTCCAAAATCAGTTTTAATTTATCTTTATCCTTCATTTTTCCTAAAATAAGCACATCATTCAGCTTATAACAGTGCGTCAAGTCTACTACCTGAAATATTGTACATTAAAATGTCCTAAGAAAGTTGATATGGAGGTACAATTTGCAAAATCAAATGCTCATATGTCGGGTCCCGGTTCCACATGTCGGAACCTATATGGACCCGGACCCGTTTAACAATCGGAACATTAATTAGGCCCAGGACCCGGACCCGTTTATAAATCGGAACGTAAAATAGTTTCCAGACCCCTTTTTTCTTTTGGTGGTCGGAACTTCTGGGTAATCAGAGAATCGGATACCCGTTTGCAACCCTACAAGTTTGCGAGTACTGACTTCTTCTTTTTTTCTTTTCTTTTCTTTTCTTTTTCTTTTTCTTTTTTTTTTTTGTCCTGTTGAAAGGATGGTTTTGATGGTTTCACGTATGCTCTCAACCGCATATATTTGGGTCCCTGGTTTTTTATTGTAATAGTTTTGCCCACAGTATAGAAGATTCAATAATTTCGTTGAACCAAAGATATATTTATTTTGGAAATTTCTCGGAAAATATAGATTGTGCATGGCCGGAGATTGTTAAACACATGCATAAGTAATTGTCGTGGGCTGCATTCTCACTTTAAGACCAGCAAAAACGTTGCGCAATGCATGGGCTATAAATAATAAATGAAATAAGAAAGAGAAGGTTAAACAATCATAACAGAATGGATAGTCAAATTTTTGTTAACTATAACGATAATAGTTATAGTTGTCAAAAGCTGTCTAAGAATTTTTCCTCTCTCTTTCTAGGCGATTTTAATGGGAAAGTCCCCATAGGATTCGTGTTGACCAAAAAGGACGGACACAAGTTAGCCCTAGCTGGAGCAAACCTTTGAGAGTCCTTTTCGCCAACTTAGATAGGCCCAGCCGGGATATGGAGAGTGGTATAGTTCGGATTAGATCCATTTGGTTAACCTATAATCATCCAAAATTGCGGCAAGCAAGCCCTTGCTGAATAAATTTTTCCCAATTTAGCCCATCATGTACTTGGTTTGAGAGCGCCCATTCTGCAGCCACGTACTCGATAGTGAAACCCACTTTTCACCTGCAAGGATCCGAAAAACCTAGAGGTTGTCGATTTTTGAAAGCAGCAATTAATCACGAGTGGACACACTCACTCACTACTTCATATTTGGTAAGCTTACATTACCAGTTAAAGAAAGTGAAGGGCAAATACGAGAGACATTAAATTATGAGGGTCAAATAAAAAAGATATTAGGTTTCGAATACCATCTCTTCCATAAAAAAATGTTAAAAGGACACTGTCTCATGCAAGTGAAAGATAAAAAAGACTAGGGGTGTTCGTTGACGGGGCGGGGCTATTCCGAGAAATGTTCGACGGCCGCTTCTAAACTAGAAGCCTAACCATGAGTCGGACCTGAAGTTGTTGGCCCGAACCCAAGCCGCATGGAAATGATGAAGCCCGAGCCCGGCCTATGTTGGACCTACAGAAAGGAAAAATGAGTTTCTTACCATGTCCTAGGCCAGCTCAGCTGCTCTGGTCATATCACCTTCTGTGGGAGGTCATGGGTTTGAGACCCCGCATTACTGCTCCCTCCCTTGCTCACAATATATATATATATATATATATATATATATATTTGGGCGAGACGGGGATTCCGGCTCTCAAGCACAAAGTGTAAATAAAATAAAATAAAAGACCTGAGCACGACCCTTCTATTAATAACTAAACCCCATGCCCAAAGCCCAATCCCTGAACTCCCTTACAAGAAAAAACACTCTTCTTTTTAAGAGAAAAATAATAATGCTACTATCTCACCTCTTGATTCTACTACACCCTTACTTTTGTTCTCTCTTATGTCTACCATTTATTTAACTTCACAGGTAAAGTAAATTTATGATTAATTGTGATTTGATATTATTTAATCCAATTGCTAATCAAACATGTCCATCCATCAATTTGTGAACTAAGCCCCAACCCGTGACCCACCAACAGGTAAAAGAAGGAAAAAATGGCTAAAAAATCTGTTTCCAAATTTCCGCTGTATGTTTCTGCGGTATACCTGAAGTTTCCAGCTTTCCTCCTCTCCCAAAGGAGGAAATCTTGAAAATGCAAATTTACACCAGTAAAGCTGTGTGACTGTTCAAATAACCTATGCATTTCCAATTAACATAAGATAAAATGAAAGAATCCTTAGTTGCGTTTTTTTTTTTTTAGCACATATATAGTGAACACCCAAATGATATGAGTAGAGAGAAAAAAAATCACACAAGCTTACTTTGGCAATTCACACATGTTGAATTGAATTTCTGGTCTTCTTAATATTTATACTTCCCCATAAATAAAAGTTGAAATATTTATATGGTAATCAAATGACATCCCCATAATTAAAGAATAAAAACCAAGATATCACTCTAATAAAGCAATTTCCTCCTGCCTACAACTCCATCCCTAAACCTTTCATCTCTAGTAGTCTTTAATGATCATCGGTGTGATTCACTTGATAATAAATTCTTAAAAATTCAATTCCATGCAAACAGAGGGGCCCTTAAGAGAAAACATCTATGAAACAAATTTTAAAAGCATTGAGTGTTGTCACGTATCCAATCTAAAGCAATGACATAGAAGATTTTGCAATCTTGTAATCAACATCTAAACTGGAAACTCTCTGGACCTAACCAACGAGCCGAAGGGCTGATGGAACTGGTCAAATCAAGCTCGAATACTATTAATGACTGTAGCAAAATACCAAATGGTTGCTTACATGCACATAAAAGCAGTGCCGTGCCGACTACTAGGGCATGTTTGTAGGGTTATAAACGGAACAGTTCCGGATCAGAACCATGGTGGACCCGGACCCGTTTCTGAATAACGATTCCAGTTCCGGATCCGATTTTGACACGGAACCAGTTTAGTTGGTTACAGACCCGGCTCGAATAGGAAAACCCGGATCCGGGTCCACCTGGAGGACTGGAATCTAGTCCAAAATCAGTTTTAATTTATCTTTATCCTTCATTTTTCCTAAAATAAGCACATCATTCAGCTTATAACAGTGCGTCAAGTCTACTACCTGAAATATTGTACATTAAAATGTCCTAAGAAAGATGATATGGAGGTACAATTTGCAAAATCAAATGCTCATATGTCGGGTCCCGGTTCCACATGTCGGAACCTATATGGACCCGGACCCGTTTAACAATCGGAACATTAATTAGGCCCCGGACCCGGACCCGTTTATAAATCGAAACGTAAAATAGTTTCCAGACCCCTTTTTTCTTTTGGTGGTCGGAACTTCCGGGTAATCAGAGAATCGGATACCCGTTTGCAACCCTACAAGTTTGCGAGTACAGACTTCTTCTTTTTTTCTTTTCTTTTCTTTTCTTTTTCTTTTTTTTTTTTTTTTTTTTTTTTTTTTGTCCTGTTGAAAGGATGGTTTTGATGGTTTCACGTATGCACTCAACCGCATATATTTGGGTCCCTGGTTTTTTATTGTAATAGTTTTGCCCACAGTATAGAAGATTCAATAATTTCGTTGAACCAAAGATATATTTATTTTGGAAATTTCTCGGAAAATATAGATTGTGCATGGCCGGAGATTGTTAAACACATGCATAAGTAATTGTCGTGGGCTGCATTCTCACTTTAAGACCAGCAAAAACGTTGCGCAATGCATGGGCTATAAATAATAAATGAAATAAGAAAGAGAAGGTTAAACAATCATAACAGAATGGACAGTCAAATTTATGTTAACTATAACGATAATAGTTATAGTTGTCAAAAGCTGTCTAAGAATTTTTCCTCTCTCTTTCTAGGCGATTTTAATGGGAAAGTCCCCATAGGATTCGTGTTGACCAAAAAGGACGGACACAAGTTAGCCCTAGCTGGAGCAAACCTTTGAGAGTCCTTTTCGCCAACTTAGATAGGCCCAGCCGGGATATGGAGAGTGGTATAGTTCGGATTAGATCCATTTGGTTAACCCATAATCATCCAAAATTGCGGCAAGCAAGCCCTTGCTGAATAAATTTTTCCCAATTTAGCCCATCATGTACTTGGTTTGAGAGCGCCCATTCTGCAGCCACCTACTCGATAGTGAAACCCACTTTTCACCTGCAAGGATCCGAAAAACCTAGAGGTTGTCGATTTTTGAAAGCAGCAATTAATCACGAGTGGACACACTCACTCACTACTTCATATTTGGTAAGCTTACATTACCAGTTAAAGAAAGTGAAGGGCAAATACGAGAGACATTAAATTATGAGGTACGTCAAATAAAAAAGATATTAGGTTTCGAATACCATCTCTTCCATAACAAAATGTTAAAAGGACACTGTCTCATGCAAGTGAAAGATAAAAAAGACTAGGGGTGTTCGTTGACGGGGCGGGGCTATTCCGAGAAATGTTCGACGGCCGCTTCTAAACTAGAAGCCTAACCATGAGTCGGACCTGAAGTTGTTGGCCCGAACCCAAGCCGCATGGAAATGATGAAGCCCGAGCCCGACCTATGTTGGACCTACAGAAAGGAAAAATGAGTTTCTTACCATGTCCTAGGCCAGCTCAGCTGCTCTGGTCATATCACCTTCTGTGGGAGGTCATGGGTTTGAGACCCCGCATTACTGCTCCCTCCCTTGCTCACAATATATATATATATATTTGGGCGAGACGGGGATTCCGGCTCTCAAGCACAAAGTGTAAATAAAATAAAATAAAAGACCTGAGCACGACCCTTCTATTAATAACTAAACCCCATGCCCAAAGCCCAATCCCTGAACTCCCTTACAAGAAAAAACACTCTTCTTTTTAAGAGAAAAATAATAATGCTACTATCTCACCTCTTGATTCTACTACACCCTTACTTTTGTTCTCTCTTATGTCTACCATTTATTTAACTTCACAGGTAAAGTAAATTTATGATTAATTGTGATTTGATATTATTTAATCCAATTGCTAATCAAACATGTCCATCCATCAATTTGTGAACTAAGCCCCAACCCGTGACCCACCAACAGGTAAAAGAAGGAAAAAATGGCTAAAAAATCTGTTTCCAGATTTCCGCTGTATGTTTCTGCGGTATACCTGCAGTTTCCAGTTTTCCTCCTCTCCGAGAGGACGAAATCTGGAAAATGCAAATTTACACCAGCAAAGCTGTGTGACTGTTCAAATAACCTATGCATTTCCAATTAACATAAGATAAAATGAAAGAATCCTTAGTTGCGTTTTTTTTTTTTTTAGCACATATATAGTGAACACCCAAATGATATGAGTAGAGAGAAAAAAAATCACACAAGCTTACTTTGGCAATTCACACATGTTGAATTGAATTTCTGGTCTTCTTAATATTTATACTTCCCCATAAATAAAAGTTGAAATATTTATATGGTAATCAAATGACATCCCCATAATTAAAGAATAAAAACCAAGATATCACTTTATTAAAGCAATTTCCTCCTGCCTACAACTCCATCCCTAAACCTTTCATCTCTAGTAGTCTTTAATGATCATCGGTGTGATTCACTTGATAATAAATTCTTCAAAAATTCAATTCCATGCAAACAGAGGGGCCCTTAAGAGAAAACATCTATGAAACAAATTTTAAAAGCATTGAGTGTTGTCACGTATCCAATCTAAAGCAATGACATAGAAGATTTTGCAATCTTGTAATCAACATCTAAACTGGAAACTCTCTGGACCTAACCAACGAGCCGAAGGGCTGATGGAACTGGTCCAATCAAGCTCGAATACTATTAATGACTGTAGCAAAATACCAAATGGTTGCTTACATGCACAGAAAAGCAGTGCCGTGCCGACTACTAGGGCATGTTTGTAGGGTTATAAACGGAACAGTTCCGGATCAGAACCATGGTGGACCCGGACCCGTTTCTGAATAACGATTCCGGTTCCGGATCCGATTTTGACACGGAACCAGTTTAGTTGGTTACAGACCCGGCTCGAATAGGAAAACCCGGATCCGGGTCCACCTGGAGGACTGGAATCTAGTCCAAAATCAGTTTTAATTTATCTTTATCCTTCATTTTTCCTAAAATAAGCACATCATTCAGCTTATAACAGTGCGTCAAGTCTACTACCTGAAATATTGTACATTAAAATGTCCTAAGAAAGTTGATATGGAGGTACAATTTGCAAAATCAAATGCTCATATGTCGGGTCCCGGTTCCACATGTCGGAACCTATATGGACCCGGACCCGTTTAACAATCGGAACATTAATTAGGCCCAGGACCCGGACCCGTTTATAAATCGGAACGTAAAATAGTTTCCAGACCCCTTTTTTCTTTTGGTGGTCGGAACTTCTGGGTAATCAGAGAATCGGATACCCGTTTGCAACCCTACAAGTTTGCGAGTACTGACTTCTTCTTTTTTTCTTTTCTTTTCTTTTCTTTTTCTTTTTTTTTTTTTTTTTTGTCCTGTTGAAAGGATGGTTTTGATGGTTTCACGTATGCTCTCAACCGCATATATTTGGGTCCCTGGTTTTTTATTGTAATAGTTTTGCCCACAGTATAGAAGATTCAATAATTTCGTTGAACCAAAGATATATTTATTTTGGAAATTTCTCGGAAAATATAGATTGTGCATGGCCGGAGATTGTTAAACACATGCATAAGTAATTGTCGTGGGCTGCATTCTCACTTTAAGACCAGCAAAAACGTTGCGCAATGCATGGGCTATAAATAATAAATGAAATAAGAAAGAGAAGGTTAAACAATCATAACAGAATGGATAGTCAAATTTATGTTAACTATAACGATAATAGTTATAGTTGTCAAAAGCTGTCTAAGAATTTTTCCTCTCTCTTTCTAGGCGATTTTAATGGGAAAGTCCCCATAGGATTCGTGTTGACCAAAAAGGACGGACACAAGTTAGCCCTAGCTGGAGCAAACCTTTGAGAGTCCTTTTCGCCAACTTAGATAGGCCCAGCCGGGATATGGAGAGTGGTATAGTTCGGATTAGATCCATTTGGTTAACCTATAATCATCCAAAATTGCGGCAAGCAAGCCCTTGCTGAATAAATTTTTCCCAATTTAGCCCATCATGTACTTGGTTTGAGAGCGCCCATTCTGCAGCCACGTACTCGATAGTGAAACCCACTTTTCACCTGCAAGGATCCGAAAAACCTAGAGGTTGTCGATTTTTGAAAGCAGCAATTAATCACGAGTGGACACACTCACTCACTACTTCATATTTGGTAAGCTTACATTACCAGTTAAAGAAAGTGAAGGGCAAATACGAGAGACATTAAATTATGAGGGTCAAATAAAAAAGATATTAGGTTTCGAATACCATCTCTTCCATAAAAAAATGTTAAAAGGACACTGTCTCATGCAAGTGAAAGATAAAAAAGACTAGGGGTGTTCGTTGACGGGGCGGGGCTATTCCGAGAAATGTTCGACGGCCGCTTCTAAACTAGAAGCCTAACCATGAGTCGGACCTGAAGTTGTTGGCCCGAACCCAAGCCGCATGGAAATGATGAAGCCCGAGCCCGACCTATGTTGGACCTACAGAAAGGAAAAATGAGTTTCTTACCATGTCCTAGGCCAGCTCAGCTGCTCTGGTCATATCACCTTCTGTGGGAGGTCATGGGTTTGAGACCCCGCATTACTGCTCCCTCCCTTGCTCACAATATATATATATATATATATATTTGGGCGAGACGGGGATTCCGGCTCTCAAGCACAAAGTGTAAATAAAATAAAATAAAAGACCTGAGCACGACCCTTCTATTAATAACTAAACCCCATGCCCAAAGCCCAATCCCTGAACTCCCTTACAAGAAAAAACACTCTTCTTTTTAAGAGAAAAATAATAATGCTACTATCTCACCTCTTGATTCTACTACACCCTTACTTTTGTTCTCTCTTATGTCTACCATTTATTTAACTTCACAGGTAAAGTAAATTTATGATTAATTGTGATTTGATATTATTTAATCCAATTGCTAATCAAACATGTCCATCCATCAATTTGTGAACTAAGCCCCAACCCGTGACCCACCAACAGGTAAAAGAAGGAAAAAATGGCTAAAAAATCTGTTTCCAAATTTCCGCTGTATGTTTCTGCGGTATACCTGAAGTTTCCAGCTTTCCTCCTCTCCCAAAGGAGGAAATCTTGAAAATGCAAATTTACACCAGTAAAGCTGTGTGACTGTTCAAATAACCTATGCATTTCCAATTAACATAAGATAAAATGAAAGAATCCTTAGTTGCGTTTTTTTTTTTTTTAGCACATATATAGTGAACACCCAAATGATATGAGTAGAGAGAAAAAAAATCACACAAGCTTACTTTGGCAATTCACACATGTTGAATTGAATTTCTGGTCTTCTTAATATTTATACTTCCCCATAAATAAAAGTTGAAATATTTATATGGTAATCAAATGACATCCCCATAATTAAAGAATAAAAACCAAGATATCACTCTATTAAAGCAATTTCCTCCTGCCTACAACTCCATCCCTAAACCTTTCATCTCTAGTAGCCTTTAATGATCATCGGTGTGATTCACTTGATAATAAATTCTTAAAAATTCAATTCCATGCAAACAGAGGGGCCCTTAAGAGAAAACATCTATGAAACAAATTTTAAAAGCACTGAGTGTTGTCACGTATCCAATCTAAAGCAATGACATAGAAGATTTTGCAATCTTGTAATCAACATCTAAACTGGAAACTCTCTGGACCTAACCAACGAGCCGAAGGGCTGATGGAACTGGTCAAATCAAGCTCGAATACTATTAATGACTGTAGCAAAATACCAAATGGTTGCTTACATGCACAGAAAAGCAGTGCCGTGCCGACTACTAGGGCATGTTTGTAGGGTTATAAACGGAACAGTTCCGGATCAGAACCATGGTGGACCCGGACCCGTTTCTGAATAACGATTCCGGTTCCGGATCCGATTTTGACACGGAACCAGTTTAGTTGGTTACAGACCCGGCTCGAATAGGAAAACCCGGATCCGGGTCCACCTGGAGGACTGGAATCTAGTCCAAAATCAGTTTTAATTTATCTTTATCCTTCATTTTTCCTAAAATAAGCACATCATTCAGCTTATAACAGTGCGTCAAGTCTACTACCTGAAATATTGTACATTAAAATGTCCTAAGAAAGTTGATATGGAGGTACAATTTGCAAAATCAAATGCTCATATGTCGGGTCCCGGTTCCACATGTCGGAACCTATATGGACCCGGACCCGTTTAACAATCGGAACATTAATTAGGCCCCGGACCCGGACCCGTTTATAAATCGGAACGTAAAATAGTTTCCAGACCCCTTTTTTCTTTTGGTGGTCGGAACTTCCGGGTAATCAGAGAATCGGATACCCGTTTGCAACCCTACAAGTTTGCGAGTACTGACTTCTTCTTTTTTTCTTTTCTTTTCTTTTCGTTTTCTTTTTTTTTTTTTTTTTTGTCCTGTTGAAAGGATGGTTTTGATGGTTTCACGTATGCTCTCAACCGCATATATTTGGGTCCCTGGTTTTTTATTGTAATAGTTTTGCCCACAGTATAGAAGATTCAATAATTTCGTTGAACCAAAGATATATTTATTTTGGAAATTTCTCTGAAAATATATATTGTGCATGGCCGGAGATTGTTAAACACATGCATAAGTAATTGTCGTGGGCTGCATTCTCACTTTAAGACCAGCAAAAACGTTGCGCAATGCATGGGCTATAAATAATAAATGAAATAAGAAAGAGAAGGTTAAACAATCATAACAGAATGGACAGTCAAATTTATGTTAACTATAACGATAATAGTTATAGTTGTCAAAAGCTGTCTAAGAATTTTTCCTCTCTCTTTCTAGGCGATTTTAATGGGAAAGTCCCCATAGGATTCGTGTTGACCAAAAAGGACGGACACAAGTTAGCCCTAGCTGGAGCAAACCTTTGAGAGTCCTTTTCGCCAACTTAGATAGGCCCAGCCGGGATATGGAGAGTGGTATAGTTCGGATTAGATCCATTTGGTTAACCTATAATCATCCAAAATTGCGGCAAGCAAGCCCTTGCTGAATAAATTTTTCCCAATTTAGCCCATCATGTACTTGGTTTGAGAGCGCCCATTCTGCAGCCACCTACTCGATAGTGAAACCCACTTTTCACCTGCAAGGATCCGAAAAACCTAGAGGTTGTCGATTTTTGAAAGCAGCAATTAATCACGAGTGGACACACTCACTCACTACTTCATATTTGGTAAGCTTACATTACCAGTTAAAGAAAGTGAAGGGCAAATACGAGAGACATTAAATTATGAGGGTCAAATAAAAAAGATATTAGGTTTCGAATACCATCTCTTCCATAAAAAAATGTTAAAAGGACACTGTCTCATGCAAGTGAAAGATAAAAAAGACTAGGGGTGTTCGTTGACGGGGCGGGGCTATTCCGAGAAATGTTCGACGGCCGCTTCTAAACTAGAAGCCTAACCATGAGTCGGACCTGAAGTTGTTGGCCCGAACCCAAGCCGCATGGAAATGATGAAGCCCGAGCCCGACCTATGTTGGACCTACAGAAAGGAAAAATGAGTTTCTTACCATGTCCTAGGCCAGCTCAGCTGCTCTGGTCATATCACCTTCTGTGGGAGGTCATGGGTTTGAGACCCCGCATTACTGCTCCCTCCCTTGCTCACAATATATATATATATATTTGGGCGAGACGGGGATTCCGGCTCTCAAGCACAAAGTGTAAATAAAATAAAATAAAAGACCTGAGCACGACCCTTCTATTAATAACTAAACCCCATGCCCAAAGCCCAATCCCTGAACTCCCTTACAAGAAAAAACACTCTTCTTTTTAAGAGAAAAATAATAATGCTACTATCTCACCTCTTGATTCTACTACACCCTTACTTTTGTTCTCTCTTATGTCTACCATTTATTTAACTTCACAGGTAAAGTAAATTTATGATTAATTGTGATTTGATATTATTTAATCCAATTGCTAATCAAACATGTCCATCCATCAATTTGTGAACTAAGCCCCAACCCGTGACCCACCAACAGGTAAAAGAAGGAAAAAATGGCTAAAAAATCTGTTTCCAGATTTCCGCTGTATGTTTCTGCGGTATACCTGCAGTTTCCAGTTTTCCTCCTCTCCGAGAGGACGAAATCTGGAAAATGCAAATTTACACCAGCAAAGCTGTGTGACTGTTCAAATAACCTATGCATTTCCAATTAACATAAGATAAAATGAAAGAATCCTTAGTTGCGTTTTTTTTTTTTTTAGCACATATATAGTGAACACCCAAATGATATGAGTAGAGAGAAAAAAAAAATCACACAAGCTTACTTTGGCAATTCACACATGTTGAATTGAATTTCTGGTCTTCTTAATATTTATACTTCCCCATAAATAAAAGTTGAAATATTTATATGGTAATCAAATGACATCCCCATAATTAAAGAATAAAAACCAAGATATCACTCTATTAAAGCAATTTCCTCCTGCCTACAACTCCATCCCTAAACCTTTCATCTCTAGTAGTCTTTAATGATCATCGGTGTGATTCACTTGATAATAAATTCTTAAAAATTCAATTCCATGCAAACAGAGGGGCCCTTAAGAGAAAACATCTATGAAACAAATTTTAAAAGCACTGACGTATCCAATCTAAAGCAATGACATAGAAGATTTTGCAATCTTGTAATCAACATCTAAAC
The DNA here is from genome assembly GCA_028538565.1 of Umbellularia californica. NCBI lineage: Eukaryota > Viridiplantae > Streptophyta > Magnoliopsida > Laurales > Lauraceae > Umbellularia > Umbellularia californica. The sequence goes on along the minus strand of JAPQWN010000006.1, from coordinate 72,707,725 downwards.
TGGAAACTCTCTGGACCTAACCAACGAGCCGAAGGGCTGATGGAACTGGTCAAATCAAGCTCGAATACTATTAACGACTGTAGCAAAATACCAAATGGTTGCTTACATGCACAGAAAAGCAGTGCCGTGCCGACTACTAGGGCATGTTTGTAGGGTTATAAACGGAACAGTTCCGGATCAGAACCATGGTGGACCCGGACCCGTTTCTGAATAACGATTCCGGTTCCGGATCCGATTTTGACACGGAACCAGTTTAGTTGGTTACAGACCCGGCTCGAATAGGAAAACCCGGATCCGGGTCCACCTGGAGGACTGGAATCTAGTCCAAAATCAGTTTTAATTTATCTTTATCCTTCGTTTTTCCTAAAATAAGCACATCATTCAGCTTATAACAGTGCGTCAAGTCCACTACCTCAAATATTGTACATTAAAATGTCCTAAGAAAGTTGATATGGAGGTACAATTTGCAAAATCAAATGCTCATATGTCGGGTCCCGGTTCCACATGTCGGAACCTATATGGACCCGGACCCGTTTAACAATCGGAACATTAATTAGGCCCCGGACCCGGACCCGTTTATAAGTCGGAACGTAAAATAGTTTCCAGACCCCTTTTTTCTTTTGGTGGTCGGAACTTCCGGGTAATCAGAGAATCGGATACCCGTTTGCAACCCTACAAGTTTGCGAGTACTGACTTCTTCTTTTTTTCTTTTCTTTTCTTTTCTTTTTCTTTTTTTTTTTTTTTATCCTGTTGAAAGGATGGTTTTGATGGTTTCACGTATGCTCTCAACCGCATATATTTGGGTCCCTGGTTTTTTATTGTAATAGTTTTGCCCACAGTATAGAAGATTCAATAATTTCGTTGAACCAAAGATATATTTATTTTGGAAATTTCTCGGAAAATATAGATTGTGCATGGCCGGAGATTGTTAAACACATGCATAAGTAATTGTCGTGGGCTGCATTCTCACTTTAAGACCAGCAAAAACGTTGCGCAATGCATGGGCTATAAATAATAAATGAAATAAGAAAGAGAAGGTTAAACAATCATAACAGAATGGACAGTCAAATTTATGTTAACTATAACGATAATAGTTATAGTTGTCAAAAGCTGTCTAAGAATTTTTCCTCTCTCTTTCTAGGCGATTTTAATGGGAAAGACCCCATAGGATTCGTGTTGACCAAAAAGGACGGACACAAGTTAGCCCTAGCTGGAGCAAACCTTTTAGAGTCCTTTTCGCCAACTTAGATAGGCCCAGCCGGGATATGGAGAGTGGTATAGTTCGGATTAGATCCATTTGGTTAACCTATAATCATCCAAAATTGCGGCAAGCAAGCCCTTGCTGAATAAATTTTTTCCAATTTAGCCCATCATGCACTTGGTTTGAGAGCGCCCATTCTGCAGCCACCTACTCGATAGTGAAACCCACTTTTCACCTGCAAGGATCCGAAAAACCTAGAGGTTGTCGATTTTTGAAAGCAGCAATTAATCACGAGTGGACACACTCACTCACTACTTCATATTTGGTAAGCTTACATTACCAGTTAAAGAAAGTGAAGGGCAAATACGAGAGACATTAAATTATGAGGGTCAAATAAAAAAGATATTAGGTTTCGAATACCATCTCTTCCATAAAAAAATGTTAAAAGGACACTGTCTCATGCAAGTGAAAGATAAAAAAGACTAGGGGTGTTCGTTGACGGGGCGGGGCTATTCCGAGAAATGTTCGACGGCCGCTTCTAAACTAGAAGCCTAACCATGAGTCGGACCTGAAGTTGTTGGCCCGAACCCAAGCCGCATGGAAATGATGAAGCCCGAGCCCGACCTATGTTGGACCTACCGAAAGGAAAAATGAGTTTCTTACCATGTCCTAGGCCAGCTCAGCTGCTCTGGTCATATCACCTTCTGTGGGAGGTCATGGGTTTGAGACCCCGCATTACTGCTCCCTCCCTTGCTCACAATATATATATATATATTTGGGCGAGACGGGGATTCCGGCTCTCAAGCACAAAGTGTAAATAAAATAAAATAAAAGACCTGAGCACGACCCTTCTATTAATAACTAAACCCCATGCCCAAAGCCCAATCCCTGAACTCCCTTACAAGAAAAAACACTCTTCTTTTTAAGAGAAAAATAATAATGCTACTATCTCACCTCTTGATTCTACTACACCCTTACTTTTGTTCTCTCTTATGTCTACCATTTATTTAACTTCACAGGTAAAGTAAATTTATGATTAATTGTGATTTGATATTATTTAATCCAATTGCTAATCAAACATGTCCATCCATCAATTTGTGAACTAAGCCCCAACCCGTGACCCACCAACAGGTAAAAGAAGGAAAAAATGGCTAAAAAATCTGTTTCCAGATTTCCGCTGTATGTTTCTGCGGTATACCTGCAGTTTCCAGTTTTCCTCCTCTCCGAGAGGAGGAAATCTGGAAAATGCAAATTTACACCAGTAAAGCTGTGTGACTGTTCAAATAACCTATGCATTTCCAATTAACATAAGATAAAATGAAAGAATCCTTAGTTGCGTTTTTTTTTTTTTTTAGCAGATATATAGTGAACACCCAAATGATATGAGTAGAGAGAAAAAAAAATCACACAAGCTTACTTTGGCAATTCACACATGTTGAATTGAATTTCTGGTCTTCTTAATATATATACTTCCCCATAAATAAAAGTTGAAATATTTATATGGTAATCAAATGACATCCCCATAATTAAAGAATAAAAACCAAGATATCACTCTATTAAAGCAATTTCCTCCTGCCTACAACTCCATCCCTAAACCTTTCATCTCTAGTAGTCTTTAATGATCATCGGTGTGATTCACTTGATAATAAATTCTTAAAAATTCAATTCCATGCAAACAGAGGGGCCCTTAAGAGAAAACATCTATGAAACAAATTTTAAAAGCATTGAGTGTTGTCACGTATCCAATCTAAAGCAATGACATAGAAGATTTTGCAATCTTGTAATCAACATCTAAACTGGAAACTCTCTGGACCTAACCAACGAGCCGAAGGGCTGATGGAACTGGTCAAATCAAGCTCGAATACTATTAATGACTGTAGCAAAATACCAAATGGTTGCTTACATGCACAGAAAAGCAGTGCCGTGCCGACTACTAGGGCATGTTTGTAGGGTTATAAACGGAACAGTTCCGGATCAGAACCATGGTGGACCCGGACCCGTTTCTGAATAACGATTCCGGTTCCGGATCCGATTTTGACACGGAACCAGTTTAGTTGGTTACAGACCCGGCTCGAATAGGAAAACCCGGATCCGGGTCCACCTAGAGGACTGGAATCTAGTCCAAAATCAGTTTTAATTTATCTTTATCCTTCATTTTTCCTAAAACAAGCACATCATTCAGCTTATAACAGTGCGTCAAGTCTACTACCTCAAATATTGTACATTAAAATGTCCTAAGAAAGTTGATATGGAGGTACAATTTGCAAAATCAAATGCTCATATGTCGGGTCCCGGTTCCACATGTCGGAACCTATATGGACCCGGACCCGTTTAACAATCGGAACATTAATTAGGCCCCGGACCCGGACCCGTTTATAAATCGGAACGTAAAATAGTTTCCAGACCCCTTTTTTCTTTTGGTGGTCGGAACTTCCGGGTAATCAGAGAATCGGATACCCGTTTGCAACCCTACAAGTTTGCGAGTACTGACTTCTTCTTTTTTTCTTTTCTTTTCTTTTCTTTTTTTTTTTTTTTTTTTTATCCTGTTGAAAGGATGGTTTTGATGGTTTCACGTATGCTCTCAACCGCATATATTTGGGTCCCTGGTTTTTTATTGTAATAGTTTTGCCCACAGTATAGAAGATTCAATAATTTCGTTGAACCAAAGAAATATTTATTTTGGAAATTTCTCGGAAAATATAGATTGTGCATGGCCGGAGATTGTTAAACACATGCATAAGTAATTGTCGTGGGCTGCATTCTCACTTTAAGACCAGCAAAAACGTTGCGCAATGCATGGGCTATAAATAATAAATGAAATAAGAAAGAGAAGGTTAAACAATCATAACAGAATGGACAGTCAAATTTATGTTAACTATAACGATAATAGTTATAGTTGTCAAAAGCTGTCTAAGAATTTTTCCTCTCTATTTCTAGGCGATTTTAATGGGAAAGTCCCCATAGGATTCGTGTTGACCAAAAAGGACGGACACAAGTTAGCCCTAGCTGGAGCAAACCTTTGAGAGTCCTTTTCGCCAACTTAGATAGGCCCAGCCGGGATATGGAGAGTGGTATAGTTCGGATTAGATCCATTTGGTTAACCTATAATCATCCAAAATTGCGGCAAGCAAGCCCTTGCTGAATAAATTTTTCCCAATTTAGCCCATCATGTACTTGGTTTGAGAGCGCCCATTCTGCAGCCACCTACTCGATAGTGAAACCCACTTTTCACCTGCAAGGATCCGAAAAACCTAGAGGTTGTCGATTTTTGAAAGCAGCAATTAATCACGAGTGGACACACTCACTCACTACTTCATATTTGGTAAGCTTACATTACCAGTTAAAGAAAGTGAAGGGCAAATACGAGAGACATTAAATTATGAGGGTCAAATAAAAAAGATATTAGGTTTCGAATACCATCTCTTCCATAAAAAAATGTTAAAAGGACACTGTCTCATGCAAGTGAAAGATAAAAAAGACTAGGGGTGTTCGTTGACGGGGCGGGGCTATTCCGAGAAATGTTCGACGGCCGCTTCTAAACTAGAAGCCTAACCATGAGTCGGACCTGAAGTTGTTGGCCCGAACCCAAGCCGCATGGAAATGATGAAGCCCGAGCCCGACCTATGTTGGACCTACAGAAAGGAAAAATGAGTTTCTTACCATGTCCTAGGCCAGCTCAGCTGCTCTGGTCATATCACCTTCTGTGGGAGGTCATGGGTTTGAGACCCCGCATTACTGCTCCCTCCCTTGCTCACAATATATATATATATATATATATATTTGGGCGAGACGGGGATTCCGGCTCTCAAGCACAAAGTGTAAATAAAATAAAATAAAAGACCTGAGCACGACCCTTCTATTAATAACTAAACCCCATGCCCAAAGCCCAATCCCTGAACTCCCTTACAAGAAAAAACACTCTTCTTTTTAAGAGAAAAATAATAATGCTACTATCTCACCTCTTGATTCTACTACACCCTTACTTTTGTTCTCTCTTATGTCTACCATTTATTTAACTTCACAGGTAAAGTAAATTTATGATTAATTGTGATTTGATATTATTTAATCCAATTGCTAATCAAACATGTCCATCCATCAATTTGTGAACTAAGCCCCAACCCGTGACCCACCAACAGGTAAAAGAAGGAAAAAATGGCTAAAAAATCTGTTTCCAGATTTCCGCTGTATGTTTCTGCGGTATACCTGCAGTTTCCAGTTTTCCTCCTCACCGAGAGGAGGAAATCTGGAAAATGCAAATTTACACCAGTAAAGCTGTGTGACTGTTCAAATAACCTATGCATTTCCAATTAACAAAAGATAAAATGAAAGAATCCTTAGTTGCGTTTTTTTTTTTTAGCACATATATAGTGAACACCCAAATGATATGAGTAGAGAGAAAAAAAATCACACAAGCGTACTTTGGCAATTCACACATGTTGAATTGAATTTCTGGTCTTCTTAATATTTATACTTCCCCATAAATAAAAGTTGAAATATTTATATGGTAATCAAATGACATCCCCATAATTAAAGAATAAAAACCAAGATATCACTCTATTAAAGCAATTTCCTCCTGCCTACAACTCCATCCCTAAACCTTTCATCTCTAGTAGTCTTTAATGATCATCGGTGTGATTCACTTGATAATAAATTCTTAAAAATTCAATTCCATGCAAACAGAGGGGCCCTTAAGAGAAAACATCTATGAAACAAATTTTAAAAGCACTGAGTGTTGTCACGTATCCAATCTAAAGCAATGACATAGAAGAATTTGCAATCTTGTAATCAACATCTAAACTGGAAACTCTCTGGACCTAACCAACGAGCCGAAGGGCTGATGGAACTGGTCAAATCAAGCTCGAATACTATTAATGACTGTAGCAAAATACCAAGTGGTTGCTCACATGCACAGAAAAGCAGTGCCGTGCCGACTACTAGGGCATGTTTGTAGGGTTATAAATGGAACAGTTCCGGATCAGAACCATGGTGGACCCGGACCCGTTTCTGAATAACGATTCCGGTTCCGGATCCGATTTTGACACGGAACCAGTTTAGTTGGTTACAGACCCGGCTCGAATAGGAAAACCCTGATCCGGGTCCACCCGGAGGACTGGAATCTAGTCCAAAATCAGTTTTAATTTATCTTTATCCTTCATTTTTCCTAAAACAAGCACATCATTCAGCTTATAACAGTGCGTCAAGTCTACTACCTCAAATATTGTACATTAAAAAGTCCTAAGAAAGTTGATATGGAGGTACAATTTGCAAAATCAAATGCTCATATGTCGGGTCCCGGTTCCACATGTCGGAACCTATATGGACCCGGACCCGTTTAACAATCGGAACATTAATTAGGCCCCGGACCCGGACCCGGACCCGGACCCGTTTATAAATCGGAACGTAAAATAGTTTCCAGACCCCTTTTTTCTTTTGGTGGTCGGAACTTCCGGGTAATCAGAGAATCGGATACCCGTTTGCAACCCTACAAGTTTGCGAGTACTGACTTCTTCTTTTTTTCTTTTCTTTTCTTTTCTTTTTCTTTTTTTTTTTTGTCCTGTTGAAAGGATGGTTTTGATGGTTTCACGTATGCTCTCAACCGCATATATTTGGGTCCCTGGTTTTTTATTGTAATAGTTTTGCCCACAGTATAGAAGATTCAATAATTTCGTTGAACCAAAGATATATTTATTTTGGAAATTTCTCGGAAAATATAGATTGTGCATGGCCGGAGATTGTTAAACACATGCATAAGTAATTGTCGTGGGCTGCATTCTCACTTTAAGACCAGCAAAAACGTTGCGCAATGCATGGGCTATAAATAATAAATGAAATAAGAAAGAGAAGGTTAAACAATCATAACAGAATGGACAGTCAAATTTATGTTAACTATAACGATAATAGTTATAGTTGTCAAAAGCTGTCTAAGAATTTTTCCTCTCTCTTTCTAGGCGATTTTAATGGGAAAGTCCCCATAGGATTCGTGTTGACCAAAAAGGACGGACACAAGTTAGCCCTAGCTGGAGCAAACCCTTGAGAGTCCTTTTCGCCAACTTAGATAGGCCCAGCCGGGATATGGAGAGTGGTATAGTTCGGATTAGATCCATTTGGTTAACCTATAATCATCCGAAATTGCGGCAAGCAAGCCCTTGCTGAATAAATTTTTCCCAATTTAGCCCATCATGTACTTGGTTTGAGAGCGCCCATTCTGCAGCCACCTACTCGATAGTGAAACCCACTTTTCACCTGCAAGGATCCGAAAAACCTAGAGGTTGTCGATTTTTGAAAGCAGCAATTAATCACGAGTGGACACACTCACTCACTGCTTCATATTTGGTAAGCTTACATTACCAGTTAAAGAAAGTGAAGGGCAAATACGAGAGACATTAAATTATGAGGGTCAAATAAAAAAGATATTAGGTTTCGAATACCATCTCTTCCATAAAAAAATGTTAAAAGGACACTGTCTCATGCAAGTGAAAGATAAAAAAGACTAGGGGTGTTCGTTGACGGGGCGGGGCTATTCCGAGAAATGTTCGACGGCCGCTTCTAAACTAGAAGCCTAACCATGGGTCGGACCTGAAGTTGTTGGCCCGAACCCAAGCCGCATGGAAATGATGAAGCCCGAGCCCGACCTATGTTGGACCTACAGAATGGAAAAATGAGTTTCTTACCATGTCCTAGGCCAGCTCAGCTGCTCTGGTCATATCACCTTCTGTGGGAGGTCATGGGTTTGAGACCCCGCATTACTGCTCCCTCCCTTGCTCACAATATATATATATATATTTGGGCGAGACGGGGATTCCGGCTCTCAAGCACAAAGTGTAAATAAAATAAAATAAAAGACCTGACCACGACCCTTCTATTAATAACTAAACCCCATGCCCAAAGCCCAATCCCTGAACTCCCTTACAAGAAAAAACACTCTTCTTTTTAAGAGAAAAATAATAATGCTACTATCTCACCTCTTGATTCTACTACACCCTTACTTTTGTTCTCTCTTATGTCTACCATTTATTTAACTTCACAGGTAAAGTAAATTTATGATTAATTGTGATTTGATATTATTTAATCCAATTGCTAATCAAACATGTCCATCCATCAATTTGTGAACTAAGCCCCAACCCGTGACCCACCAACAGGTAAAAGAAGGAAAAAATGGCTAAAAAATCTGTTTCCAGATTTCCGCTGTATGTTTCTGCGGTATACCTGCAGTTTCCAGTTTTCCTCCTCACCGAGAGGAGGAAATCTGGAAAATGCAAATTTACACCAGTAAAGCTGTGTGACTGTTCAAATAACCTATGCATTTCCAATTAACATAAGATAAAATGAAAGAATCCTTAGTTGCGTTTTTTTTTTTTTAGCACATATATAGTGAACACCCAAATGATATGAGTAGAGAGAAAAAAAATCACACAAGCTTACTTTGGCAATTCACACATGTTGAATTGAATTTCTGGTCTTCTTAATATTTATACTTCCCCATAAATAAAAGTTGAAATATTTATATGGTAATCAAATGACATCCCCATAATTAAAGAATAAAAACCAAGATATCACTCTATTAAAGCAATTTCCTCCTGCCTACAACTCCATCCCTAAACCTTTCATCTCTAGTAGTCTTTAATGATCATCGGTGTGATTCACTTGATAATAAATTCTTAAAAATTCAATTCCATGCAAACAGAGGGGACCTTAAGAGAAAACATCTATGAAACAAATTTTAAAAGCACTGAGTGTTGTCACGTATCCAATCTAAAGCAATGACATAGAAGATTTTGCAATCTTGTAATCAACATCTAAACTGGAAACTCTCTGGACCTAACCAACGAGCCGAAGGGCTGATGGAATTGGTCAAATCAAGCTCGAATACTATTAATGACTGTAGCAAAATACCAAGTGGTTGCTTACATGCACAGAAAAGCAGTGCCGTGCCGACTACTAGGGCATGTTTGTAGGGTTATAAACGGAACAGTTCCGGATCAGAACCATGGTGGACCCGGACCCGTTTCTGAATAACGATTCCGGTTCCGGATCCGATTTTGACACGGAACCAGTTTAGTTGGTTACAGACCCGGCTCGAATAGGAAAACCCGGATCCGGGTCCACCCGGAGGACTGGAATCTAGTCCAAAATCAGTTTTAATTTATCTTTATCCTTCATTTTTCCTAAAACAAGCACATCATTCAGCTTATAACAGTGCGTCAAGTCTACTACCTCAAATATTGTACATTAAAATGTCCTAAGAAAGTTGATATGGAGGTACAATTTGCAAAATCAAATGCTCATATGTCGGGTCCCGGTTCCACATGTCGGAACCTATATGGACCCGGACCCGTTTAACAATCGGAACATTAATTAGGCCCCGGACCCGGACCCGGACCCGTTTATAAATCGGAACGTAAAATAGTTTCCAGACCCCTTTTTTCTTTTGGTGGTCGGAACTTCCGGGTAATCAGAGAATCGGATACCCGTTTGCAACCCTACAAGTTTGCGAGTACTGACTTCTTCTTTTTTTCTTTTCTTTTCTTTTCTTTTTCTTTTTTTTTTTTTTGTCCTGTTGAAAGGATGGTTTTGATGGTTTCACGTATGCTCTCAACCGCATATATTTGGGTCCCTGGTTTTTTATTGTAATAGTTTTGCCCACAGTATAGAAGATTTAATAATTTCGTTGAACCAAAGATATATTTATTTTGGAAATTTCTCGGAAAATATAGATTGTGCATGGCCGGAGATTGTTAAACACATGCATAAGTAATTGTCGTGGGCTGCATTCTCACTTTAAGACCAGCAAAAACGTTGCGCAATGCATGGGCTATAAATAATAAATGAAATAAGAAAGAGAAGGTTAAACAATCATAACAGAATGGACAGTCAAATTTATGTTAACTATAACGATAATAGTTATAGTTGTCAAAAGCTGTCTAAGAATTTTTCCTCTCTCTTTCTAGGCGATTTTAACGGGAAAGTCCCCATAGGATTCGTGTTGACCAAAAAGGACGGACACAAGTTAGCCCTAGCTGGAGCAAACCCTTGAGAGTCCTTTTCGCCAACTTAGATAGGCCCAGCCGGGATATGGAGAGTGGTATAGTTCGGATTAGATCCATTTGGTTAACCTATAATCATCCGAAATTGCGGCAAGCAAGCCCTTGCTGAATAAATTTTTCCCAATTTAGCCCATCATGTACTTGGTTTGAGAGCGCCCATTCTGCAGCCACCTACTCGATAGTGAAACCCACTTTTCACCTGCAAGGATCCGAAAAACCTAGAGGTTGTCGATTTTTGAAAGCAGCAATTAATCACGAGTGGACACACTCACTCACTGCTTCATATTTGGTAAGCTTACATTACCAGTTAAAGAAAGTGAAGGGCAAATACGAGAGACATTAAATTATGAGGGTCAAATAAAAAAGATATTAGGTTTCGAATACCATCTCTTCCATAAAAAAATGTTAAAAGGACACTGTCTCATGCAAGTGAAAGATAAAAAAGACTAGGGGTGTTCGTTGACGGGGCGGGGCTATTCCGAGAAATGTTCGACGGCCGCTTCTAAACTAGAAGCCTAACCATGGGTCGGACCTGAAGTTGTTGGCCCGAACCCAAGCCGCATGGAAATGATGAAGCCCGAGCCCGACCTATGTTGGACCTACAGAATGGAAAAATGAGTTTCTTACCATGTCCTAGGCCAGCTCAGCTGCTCTGGTCATATCACCTTCTGTGGGAGGTCATGGGTTTGAGACCCCGCATTACTGCTCCCTCCCTTGCTCACAATATATATATATATATTTGGGCGAGACGGGGATTCCGGCTCTCAAGCACAAAGTGTAAATAAAATAAAATAAAAGACCTGACCACGACCCTTCTATTAATAACTAAACCCCATGCCCAAAGCCCAATCCCTGAACTCCCTTACAAGAAAAAACACTCTTCTTTTTAAGAGAAAAATAATAATGCTACTATCTCACCTCTTGATTCTACTACACCCTTACTTTTGTTCTCTCTTATGTCTACCATTTATTTAACTTCACAGGTAAAGTAAATTTATGATTAATTGTGATTTGATATTATTTAATCCAATTGCTAATCAAACATGTCCATCCATCAATTTGTGAACTAAGCCCCAACCCGTGACCCACCAACAGGTAAAAGAAGGAAAAAATGGCTAAAAAATCTGTTTCCAGATTTCCGCTGTATGTTTCTGCGGTATACCTGCAGTTTCCAGTTTTCCTCCTCACCGAGAGGAGGAAATCTGGAAAATGCAAATTTACACCAGTAAAGCTGTGTGACTGTTCAAATAACCTATGCATTTCCAATTAACATAAGATAAAATGAAAGAATCCTTAGTTGCGTTTTTTTTTTTTTAGCACATATATAGTGAACACCCAAATGATATGAGTAGAGAGAAAAAAAATCACACAAGCTTACTTTGGCAATTCACACATGTTGAATTGAATTTCTGGTCTTCTTAATATTTATACTTCCCCATAAATAAAAGTTGAAATATTTATATGGTAATCAAATGACATCCCCATAATTAAAGAATAAAAACCAAGATATCACTCTATTAAAGCAATTTCCTCCTGCCTACAACTCCATCCCTAAACCTTTCATCTCTAGTAGTCTTTAATGATCATCGGTGTGATTCACTTGATAATAAATTCTTAAAAATTCAATTCCATGCAAACAGAGGGGACCTTAAGAGAAAACATCTATGAAACAAATTTTAAAAGCACTGAGTGTTGTCACGTATCCAATCTAAAGCAATGACATAGAAGATTTTGCAATCTTGTAATCAACATCTAAACTGGAAACTCTCTGGACCTAACCAACGAGCCGAAGGGCTGATGGAATTGGTCAAATCAAGCTCGAATACTATTAATGACTGTAGCAAAATACCAAGTGGTTGCTTACATGCACAGAAAAGCAGTGCCGTGCCGACTACTAGGGCATGTTTGTAGGGTTATAAACGGAACAGTTCCGGATCAGAACCATGGTGGACCCGGACCCGTTTCTGAATAACGATTCCGGTTCCGGATCCGATTTTGACACGGAACCAGTTTAGTTGGTTACAGACCCGGCTCGAATAGGAAAACCCGGATCCGGGTCCACCCGGAGGACTGGAATCTAGTCCAAAATCAGTTTTAATTTATCTTTATCCTTCATTTTTCCTAAAACAAGCACATCATTCAGCTTATAACAGTGCGTCAAGTCTACTACCTCAAATATTGTACATTAAAATGTCCTAAGAAAGTTGATATGGAGGTACAATTTGCAAAATCAAATGCTCATATGTCGGGTCCCGGTTCCACATGTCGGAACCTATATGGACCCGGACCCGTTTAACAATCGGAACATTAATTAGGCCCCGGACCCGGACCCGGACCCGTTTATAAATCGGAACGTAAAATAGTTTCCAGACCCCTTTTTTCTTTTGGTGGTCGGAACTTCCGGGTAATCAGAGAATCGGATACCCGTTTGCAACCCTACAAGTTTGCGAGTACTGACTTCTTCTTTTTTTCTTTTCTTTTCTTTTCTTTTTCTTTTTTTTTTTTTTGTCCTGTTGAAAGGATGGTTTTGATGGTTTCACGTATGCTCTCAACCGCATATATTTGGGTCCCTGGTTTTTTATTGTAATAGTTTTGCCCACAGTATAGAAGATTTAATAATTTCGTTGAACCAAAGATATATTTATTTTGGAAATTTCTCGGAAAATATAGATTGTGCATGGCCGGAGATTGTTAAACACATGCATAAGTAATTGTCGTGGGCTGCATTCTCACTTTAAGACCAGCAAAAACGTTGCGCAATGCATGGGCTATAAATAATAAATGAAATAAGAAAGAGAAGGTTAAACAATCATAACAGAATCGACAGTCAAATTTATGTTAACTATAACGATAATAGTTATAGTTGTCAAAAGCTGTCTAAGAATTTTTCCTCTCTCTTTCTAGGCGATTTTAATGGGAAAGTCCCCATAGGATTCGTGTTGACCAAAAAGGACGGACACAAGTTAGCCCTAGCTGGAGCAAACCCTTGAGAGTCCTTTTCGCCAACTTAGATAGGCCCAGCCGGGATATGGAGAGTGGTATAGTTCGGATTAGATCCATTTGGTTAACCTATAATCATCCGAAATTGCGGCAAGCAAGCCCTTGCTGAATAAATTTTTCCCAATTTAGCCCATCATGTACTTGGTTTGAGAGCGCCCATTCTGCAGCCACCTACTCGATAGTGAAACCCACTTTTCACCTGCAAGGATCCGAAAAACCTAGAGGTTGTCGATTTTTGAAAGCAGCAATTAATCACGAGTGGACACACTCACTCACTACTTCATATTTGGTAAGCTTACATTACCAGTTAAAGAAAGTGAAGGGCAAATACGAGAGACATTAAATTATGAGGGTCAAATAAAAAAGATATTAGGTTTCGAATACCATCTCTTCCATAAAAAAATGTTAAAAGGACACTGTCTCATGCAAGTGAAAGATAAAAAAGACTAGGGGTGTTCGTTGATGGGGCGGGGCTATTCCGAGAAATGTTCGACGGCCGCTTCTAAACTAGAAGCCTAACCATGGGTCGGACCTGAAGTTGTTGGCCCGAACCCAAGCCGCATGGAAATGATGAAGCCCGAGCCCGACCTATGTTGGACCTACAGAATGGAAAAATGAGTTTCTTACCATGTCCTTGGCCAGCTCAGCTGCTCTGGTCATATCACCTTCTGTGGGAGGTCATGGGTTTGAGACCCCGCATTACTGCTCCCTCCCTTGCTCACAATATATATATATATTTGGGCGAGACGGGGATTCCGGCTCTCAAGCACAAACTGTAAATAAAATAAAATAAAAGACCTGAGCACGACCCTTCTATTAATAACTAAACCCCATGCCCAAAGCCCAATCCCTGAACTCCCTTACAAGAAAAAACACTCTTCTTTTTAAGAGAAAAATAATAATGCTACTATCTCACCTCTTGATTCTACTACACCCTTACTTTTGTTCTCTCTTATGTCTACCATTTATTTAACTTCACAGGTAAAGTAAATTTATGATTAATTGTGATTTGATATTATTTAATCCAATTGCTAATCAAACATGTCCATCCATCAATTTGTGAACTAAGCCCCAACCCGTGACCCACCAACAGGTAAAAGAAGGAAAAAATGGCTAAAAAATCTGTTTCCAGATTTCCGCTGTATGTTTCTGCGGTATACCTGCAGTTTCCAGTTTTCCTCCTCACCGAGAGGAGGAAATCTGGAAAATGCAAATTTACACCAGTAAAGCTGTGTGACTGTTCAAATAACCTATGCATTTCCAATTAACATAAGATAAAATGAAAGAATCCTTAGTTGCGTTTTTTTTTTTTAGCACATATATAGTGAACACCCAAATGATATGAGTAGAGAGAAAAAAAATCACACAAGCTTACTTTGGCAATTCACACATGTTGAATTGAATTTCTGGTCTTCTTAATATTTATACTTCCCCATAAATAAAAGTTGAAATATTTATATGGTAATCAAATGACATCCCCATAATTAAAGAATAAAAACCAAGATATCACTCTATTAAAGCAATTTCCTCCTGCCTACAACTCCATCCCTAAACCTTTCATCTCTAGTAGTCTTTAATGATCATCGGTGTGATTCACTTGATAATAAATTCTTAAAAATTCAATTCCATGCAAACAGAGGGGCCCTTAAGAGAAAACATCTATGAAACAAATTTTAAAAGCACTGAGTGTTGTCACGTATCCAATCTAAAGCAATGACATAGAAGATTTTGCAATCTTGTAATCAACATCTAAACTGGAAACTCTCTGGACCTAACCAACGAGCCGAAGGGCTGATGGAACTGGTCAAATCAAGCTCGAATACTATTAATGACTGTAGCAAAATACCAAGTGGTTGCTTACATGCACAGAAAAGCAGTGCCGTGCCGACTACTAGGGCATGTTTGTAGGGTTATAAACGGAACAGTTCCGGATCAGAACCATGGTGGACCCGGACCCGTTTCTGAATAACGATTCCGGTTCCGGATCCGATTTTGACACGGAACCAGTTTAGTTGGTTACAGACCCGGCTCGAATAGGAAAACCCGGATCCGGGTCCACCCGGAGGACTGGAATCTAGTCCAAAATCAGTTTTAATTTATCTTTATCCTTCATTTTTCCTAAAACAAGCACATCATTCAGCTTATAACAGTGCGTCAAGTCTACTACCTCAAATATTGTACATTAAAATGTCCTAAGAAAGTTGATATGGAGGTACAATTTGCAAAATCAAATGCTCATATGTCGGGTCCCGGTTCCACATGTCGGAACCTATATGGACCCGGACCCGTTTAACAATCGGAACATTAATTAGGCCCCGGACCCGGACCCGGACCCGTTTATAAATCGGAACGTAAAATAGTTTCCAGACCCCTTTTTTCTTTTGGTGGTCGGAACTTCCGGGTAATCAGAGAATCGGATACCCGTTTGCAACCCTACAAGTTTGCGAGTACTGACTTCTTCTTTTTTTCTTTTCTTTTCTTTTCTTTTTCTTTTTTTTTTTTTGTCCTGTTGAAAGGATGGTTTTGATGGTTTCACGTATGCTCTCAACCGCATATATTTGGGTCCCTGGTTTTTTATTGTAATAGTTTTGCCCACAGTATAGAAGATTCAATAATTTCGTTGAACCAAAGATATATTTATTTTGGAAATTTCTCGGAAAATATAGATTGTGCATGGCCGGAGATTGTTAAACACATGCATAAGTAATTGTCGTGGGCTGCATTCTCACTTTAAGACCAGCAAAAACGTTGCGCAATGCATGGGCTATAAATAATAAATGAAATAAGAAAGAGAAGGTTAAACAATCATAACAGAATGGACAGTCAAATTTATGTTAACTATAACGATAATAGTTATAGTTGTCAAAAGCTGTCTAAGAATTTTTCCTCTCTCTTTCTAGGCGATTTTAACGGGAAAGTCCCCATAGGATTCGTGTTGACCAAAAAGGACGGACACAAGTTAGCCCTAGCTGGAGCAAACCCTTGAGAGTCCTTTTCGCCAACTTAGATAGGCCCAGCCGGGATATGGAGAGTGGTATAGTTCGGATTAGATCCATTTGGTTAACCTATAATCATCCGAAATTGCGGCAAGCAAGCCCTTGCTGAATAAATTTTTCCCAATTTAGCCCATCATGTACTTGGTTTGAGAGCGCCCATTCTGCAGCCACCTACTCGATAGTGAAACCCACTTTTCACCTGCAAGGATCCGAAAAACCTAGAGGTTGTCGATTTTTGAAAGCAGCAATTAATCACAAGTGGACACACTCACTCACTACTTCATATTTGGTAAGCTTACATTACCAGTTAAAGAAAGTGAAGGGCAAATACGAGAGACATTAAATTATGAGGGTCAAATAAAAAAGATATTAGGTTTCGAATACCATCTCTTCCATAAAAAAATGTTAAAAGGACACTGTCTCATGCAAGTGAAAGATAAAAAAGACTAGGGGTGTTCGTTGACGGGGCGGGGCTATTCCGAGAAATGTTCGACGGCCGCTTCTAAACTAGAAGCCTAACCATGAGTCGGACCTGAAGTTGTTGGCCCGAACCCAAGCCGCATGGAAATGATGAAGCCCGAGCCCGACCTATGTTGGACCTACAGAAAGGAAAAATGAGTTTCTTACCATGTCCTAGGCCAGCTCAGCTGCTCTGGTCATATCACCTTCTGTGGGAGGTCATGGGTTTGAGACCCCGCATTACTGCTCCCTCCCTTGCTCACAATATATATATATATATATATATATATTTGGGCGAGACGGGGATTCCGGCTCTCAAGCACAAAGTGTAAATAAAATAAAATAAAAGACCTGAGCACGACCCTTCTATTAATAACTAAACCCCATGCCCAAAGCCCAATCCCTGAACTCCCTTACAAGAAAAAACACTCTTCTTTTTAAGAGAAAAATAATAATGCTACTATCTCACCTCTTGATTCTACTACACCCTTACTTTTGTTCTCTCTTATGTCTACCATTTATTTAACTTCACAGGTAAAGTAAATTTATGATTAATTGTGATTTGATATTATTTAATCCAATTGCTAATCAAACATGTCCATCCATCAATTTGTGAACTAAGCCCCAACCCGTGACCCACCAACAGGTAAAAGAAGGAAAAAATGGCTAAAAAATCTGTTTCCAGATTTCCGCTGTATGTTTCTGCGGTATACCTGCAGTTTCCAGTTTTCCTCCTCACCGAGAGGAGGAAATCTGGAAAATGCAAATTTACACCAGTAAAGCTGTGTGACTGTTCAAATAACCTATGCATTTCCAATTAACATAAGATAAAATGAAAGAATCCTTAGTTGCGTTTTTTTTTTTTTTAGCACATATATAGTGAACACCCAAATGATATGAGTAGAGAGAAAAAAAATCACACAAGCTTACTTTGGCAATTCACACATGTTGAATTGAATTTCTGGTCTTCTTAATATTTATACTTCCCCATAAATAAAAGTTGAAATATGTATATGGTAATCAAATGACATCCCCATAATTAAAGAATAAAAACCAAGATATCACTCTATTAAAGCAATTTCCTCCTGCCTACAACTCCATCCCTAAACCTTTCATCTCTAGTAGTCTTTAATGATCATCGGTGTGATTCACTTGATAATAAATTCTTAAAAATTCAATTCCATGCAAACAGAGGGGCCCTTAAGAGAAAACATCTATGAAACAAATTTTAAAAGCACTGAGTGTTGTCACGTATCCAATCTAAAGCAATGACATAGAAGATTTTGCAATCTTGTAATCAACATCTAAACTCGGTTTCTATTGACATGCTTAGATTTGGAAACTCTCTGGACCTAACCAACGAGCCGAAGGCCTGATGGAACTGGTCAAATCAAGCTCGAATACTATTAATGACTGTACCAAAATACCACATGGTTGCTTACATGCACAGAAAAGCAGTGCTGTGCCGACTACTAGGGCATGTTTGTAGGGTTATAAATGGAACAGTTCCGGATCAGAACCATGGTGGACCCCGACCCGTTTCTGAATAACGATTCCTGTTCCGGATCCGATTTTGACACGGAACCAGTTTAGTTGGTTACAGACCCGGCTCGAATAGGAATACCCGGATCCGGGTCCACCTAGAGGACTGGAATCTAGTCCAAAATCAGTTTTAATTTATCTTTATCTTTCATTTTTCCTAAAATAAGCACATCATTCAGCTTATAACAGTGCGTCAAGTCTACTACCTCAAATATTGTACATTAAAATGTCCTAAGAAAGTTGATATGGAGGTACAATTTGCAATATCAAATGCTCATATGTCGGGTCCCGGGTCCACATGTCGGAACCTATATGGACCCGGACCCGTTTAACAATCGGAACATTAATTAGGCCCCGGACCCGGACCCGTTTATAAATCGGAACTTAAAATAGTTTCCAAACCCCTTTTTTCTTTTGGTGGTCGGAACTTCCGGGTAATCAGAGAATCGGATACCCGTTTGCAACCCTACAAGTTTGCGAGTACTGGCTTCTTGTTTTTTTCTTTTCTTTTCTTTTCTTTTCTTTTTTTTTTTTTTTTTTTTTGTCCTGTTGAAAGGATGGTTTTGATGGTTTCACGTATGCTCTCAACCGCAGATATTTGGGTCCCTGGTTTTTTATGGTAATAGTTTTGCACACAGAATAGAAGATTCAATAATTTCGTTGAACCAAAGATATATTTATTTTGGAAATTTCTCGGAAAATATAGATTGTGCATGGCCGGAGATTGTTAAACACATGCATAAGTAATTGTCGTGGGCTGCTGTTGACACCAAAAATGTCACTTTGCCTCTTCAACATCAAGAAAGCTGCATGAAGTCGCAACCTGCCATAAATAGGCAATGCAATTTCTCCAAAAAATCAAATCTTGTCAGAATCAAACAAAAACTGCAAGATCCTTCAAGATAGCCAAGAGAAGAGTACCCATGAAGTTTCGGGTCATTTCAGAATCATTTGGCCTAACTTCGCTTCTCCGACAGCTAAATTGGCTCTCCCGGCGGCGACATCATCAGAGACGTCAAAACTTCGATCAGAGCCTACGGATGACTCCAGCATGTCTCAAAAGGGCTCCATGCCAAATTTCAAGTCAAACCGACAACGTTTGACCCTCCATCAATGCTCAAGCAGCAAAATCAAGCATCCCGGCGGCGGGAACCACCGAAGCCTTCGCTCATCAACCCAAGTGCATGAGTGGCTTCAACATGCTTCCAAAAGGCTGCACGTCGAATTTCAGGTCATTCCGACAACGTTTGACCAGGTTTCGACGCTCCGAAAGAAAATCAAGCCTACCGGCGGCGGAGCTCCCCGGGACCATGGTTTCCAAGACAGAGCCTGTGGATCATCTCAAAATGACTCCAATAGGTTCCCTGTCAAATTTCAGGTCAATCGGACATCGTTTGACCGCACATCAACGCGCGGCATCCCCCTCGCGGCAAAATCAAGTCTACTGGCGACGGGACCCCAAACGGCTTCAAAACTCAAACAAAAGCCTATGGTTGGTCTTATTTATTGCTTAGGAGGCTTCACCTCAAGTTTCAGGTCATTCCGACATCGTTTGACCAAGTTTCGGCTTCTAGCGGAAAATCAGCAGCTCTACGCGACGAAGTCTTCGGCTTTCCCGAAAAATTGGAAACTTTGCACTCTAAAAATGCAAGGATTCTCATCAGGTTTTCTACAAGGAAATCAAGCTAATAAATGAAAAGAAATGACAGGAAAAATACAGAAGAAAACGGCGACGAAAAAGACCGCAAAACGGACCAAAAAGGGGAGAAAAACCCCCAGGGTCGCCGGCCCATGGTCGCCGGCGACCATGGAAGTCCGGGTCACCGGATTTTTTGCCGGTGACCCGTTTTTCCGTCCCTTTTCGCGTTTCGCGCACTTTGGCCCCTGTGGTTTCCTAAAAATGTGATTTTTAGTGCTTGAAATTGACTCATATCTCTATATAGTCCTGTGGCACAAGCAATTATGAAGAAAATGGGCTATGACGCTCAAAACCCAGTCGGTTTGGGAGAAAGACGCGGTATTCTCACGCCATTGGGGCCCACCTTGACCAAAAGCCAGCTGGAAGATTGGAGACTCTACGGTCATGTAGAAAAGTCTTCATATGGGTTAGGGTATGATCCCGACACTCCTCTGAGACAGTTGACATAAAAGCTTAAAAGTCGTTTTACCGACCAAGCCTCAACATCTCAAGTCCACGAAGACATCGATCTCCCTGGATATCTCTTTAAAGAGTTACCTGACAAAGATCCAGGAAGCTCATCCAATTGGTACGATTTCTCTGATGATAAAGAGGAATCGTCCGATAATACAGACTTGTGCTATTCTGACCCAGAAGAGCCCTCGTCTCCAAAAGAAGTACCTTACTTCGACCCAGTTTCAACAGGCAATTGGGACCATCTCATAGCAAGCCTTGAGAAGATCACCAATCAATAAGACCCGTGGAAAGGAACAAACCCTCGGTCAACAAATGCCCTTGGAATCCCAGAAGGTTTCGTTGAGCTAGAAGCCTCCGAAAATATTGTGGAGGAACCACCTTCGAACCTTCTAACAGAAGATCCTGTTGAAAGGATAGACTTGGGAACACCAGATAACCCACGTCCTGTATTCATAAGCAAGAATATAAAGGATGATGAGTTACCCGAGTATATCGTTTTTCTTCGTGAGTTCGTTGATTGCTTTGCATGGTCCTATGCTGAAATGCCTGGTTTAGACCCCAAAGTAGCAGTCCACAAACTCAATCTTCAAGAAGAAATCAAGCCTGTCAAACAAGGCCAAAGAAGATTCCATCCAGATGTGATGGATAAAATTGAACAAGAAGTTCAAAAGCGTCGGCTTCATCCGTGAGGAACAACATCCAGAATGGTTGGCCAACATTGTCCCCGTGACAAAGAAAAATGGGCAGATCAGAGTCTGTATTGACTATAGAGACTTGAATGGCGCTTGCCCTAAAGATGAATTCCCGCTCTCCATACCAGAGGTGATGATTGACAATACCTGCGGATTCGAGCGAATGACATTCATGGATGGCTTCTCTGGTTACAATCAGATAAAGATGCATCCCGAGGATAAAAAACACACTTCATTTTGGACTCCATTTGGCGTGTATTGCTACACTGTCATGCCATTTGGTCTGAAAAATGCTGGTGCCACATATCAGAGGGCTATGATGAAAATATTCCAAGATATGCAGCACAAGACGGTCGAATGTTACGTTGATGACCTCGCCGTCAAAAGCAGAAGAAAAGAAGACCATCTCAAAGATCTTCCGGAAGTCTTCCTCCGACTCCGCAAACACAAACTGCGGATGAATCCTCTAAAATGCTTCTTCGGCGTCTCGTCGGGTAAGTTTCTCGGATTCCTTGTTCGGAAAGCCGGAATAGAACTTGACCCCATAAAAGTCAAGGCTATTCTAGAAATGCCCTCTCCAAGAACCTTGAGAGAATTAAAAGGGCTCCAAGGGAGATTAGCCTACATCAGACGGTTCATCTCCAATCTTTCGGGGAAATGCCGTCCATTCTCTCGATTGATGAAAAAGGGTGTAGACATTGTCTGGGATGCCGACTGTGAAGCCGCATTTCAAGATATCAAGTCATACCTGACCAAACCTCCAGTGTTAGCTGCCCCTGCCACTGGAAAACCATTCATCTTGTACACAAGAGCTCTTGATCATTCTGTAGGCGCTCTGCTTGCACAACAGAATGGTGAGGGAAAGGAAGTTGCTCTATACTACCTCAGCCGCATGCTAGTAGGTGCAGAGCACCGCTACTCTCCAGTCGAAAAGGAATGCCTTGCAGTGATGTTCGCCGTACAAAAGCTACGTCACTATCTGCTTTCCAACACAGTCTACCTGGTCTCGAGGATCAACCTCTTGAAGGTCCTTGTCACAAAGGCCGGTTCTCTCAATGCCCGACTGGCAAAATGGTCCATCCTCTTGTCACAATTTGATATTAGGTATGTACCACAAAAAGCAATCAAAGGCCAAGCTCTAGCAGACTTTCTCGCAGAGCATCCATTGCCTAAAGATTCTCCACTCAGAGATGATCTCCCAGTCGAACCTGTCTACAACGTGGAGACTTCCTCACCAAATGCCTCCTGGGACATGTACTTTGACGGTGCAACCAGGACAAATGAAAAAAGAAAGCTGATCTCGGGAGTTGGCATCCTCTTTGTTAGCCCTAACAGATACATGATTCCACATGCTTTCTCGCTATTGGAACCATGCACAAACAATGCAGCTGAATACCAAGCTCTGATCCTAGGATTGGAACTCGCCATTGAATCCGGTATCACCATGCTGGAAGTCTTTGGAGACTTTCAACTGATCGTCAACCAGATGAATCAGAAATATGAAGTCAGGAAGCCTGATCTGCTGCCTTACTACAACAAGGCACAATCGCTTCTGCAAAAGTTTGACATCTGTCACATCACCCACATTCGTAGAGGTGAAAACATCCGTGCAAATGCCCTGGCCGGACTTGCCGCATCAATGGCGATCCAGGAAGGGGAAAACATGCAAATCACAGTGTGCGAGAGAAGGGTCCTCCCTCCTCTTAACACACACCAAGCAGTTGCTGAATGCCACCGAGTGGTTGGAAGTCGGATCTCTATCCTTCAACCTTCAATCGGCGACTGGAGGGATCCGTTCATTGATTACACTATGTTCGGAATCCTACCTGAAGATCCAAAAGAACGGGTAAGCATCCAAAGGCGAGCCCCAAACTTTCATTTGGATATTCCTTCAAAACTCCTCTACAGGAAATCCTTCAACGGAGTACTTCTACGCTGCTTGTCACAACAAGAGGCCGAAGAAACACTTAAAGAAGTTCATGCTGGTCTTTGTGGAGCCCATCAGGCAGGTCCCAAGCTCTATGATCAGATAAAAAGGTTAGGTTACTATTGGCCTACCATGGTAGCTGATGCAATGCAATTTGCCAAACGCTGCCAGCTGTGCCAAGTTCACGGAGATTACATTCACATGCCTCCAGAATGGCTACACCCTACAGCAATCTCGTGGCCTTTTGAAGCATGGGGCATGGACATCATAGGTCATATTTCTCCCCCTTCAAGCAAAGGTCATCGCTTCATCTTCGCCGCTACGGATTATTTCTCCAAGTGGTCAGAAGCATTTGCGTTCAACGAAATGAAGACCTCATCAGTCCTTCAATTCCTACGCACCAACATCATTTGTCGTTTCGGCATACCTAAAAGATTCGTCCATGATAACGGACCACAATTCCGGGATCATCGATTCTACAGGTTTTGCGACAAATACAGAATCCGAAGTTGTCCTTCGACTCCATACAATCCGGCAGCAAACGGATTAGCAGAAGCCTTCAACAAGACACTCTGCAAAATCCTCAAGAAAATGGTCTCTAGTCACAAAAGAGACTGGAGCGACAAGATGTCTGAAGCCTTGTGGGCCTATCGAACCACCGTTCGAGGACCAACCCATAGCACACCATTCTCCTTGGTCTATGGATGCGAAGCTGTCGTGCCCCTAGAGGTACAAATTCCTTCTCTGAGGGTATCTCTACAAAATGACATGACTAAAGAAAGCAATGTCAAATTGCGACTCCATGAGCTGGACAATCTCGACGAGAGACGGCTCGAAGCTCGACAAAGCATTGAACTTTACCAAGCACGCATGGCAGGATCTTTTGACAAAAAGGTCAGGCAACGCGCCTACAAAAAGGGTGACTTGGTTCTTGCGGTAAAAAGACCAATGGTCTTCGCTCACAAATCCAAACGCAAATTTGAACCAAAATGGGAGGGACCCTACGTCATCGACAAGGTCTTCTCCAACGGCGCATATCCCCTCCTAAACATGGAAGGCGACAGATGTATGCTGCCTATAAACGCCAAGTTCTTGAAGCGGCACTACCCTTGAAGACTTACCCAACTGGGTAAGAGCAATGCCTGTATGGCCAAAACCTGTTCTCAGGTACTCGCTCATCAAACCCACTCTCTTTAGAATTTTCATATCAAATGTCAAAATTTCTAGAGATTCAAAAACAATGCTTACTTTTATCGTTTCATTGTTCAAAAACAAAAAAAATCCAAGTTTAGGAGTCTCTCCCTGACTTGACCAAAACTTTCGATCCTTGAACCAAAATTCATGGTTTGAAACAAAAATCCGGATTCAGGGATTTCCACCCTAGTCCACCTTACCTTTTTACCGCCAAATGGCTTTAGGTCAAAATTTACGACCCTCGTGTCTTTAAACAAAAAAATGGTTTTTCAAAAACCGTGGGGAAGGGACACTTAGTCGATACTCGCAAAACTCAAAAAATCGGAAGGATGCGAACCCCATTCGATACTTCCAAAACCTCTAAAATCGTGGAGAAGCAACAAACCAGTTGATATCCACAACCCAATTTCAAAAATCGTGGAGATGCAACATACCAGTTGCAATCCACAACCCAAATTTCAAAGGTTCGAGAAAACCTAAAATCGTGGAAACGCAACATTTCAGTTGATATCCACAACCCAAATTTTAAAAATCGTGGAGAAGCAACAAACCAGTTGATATCCACAACCCAATTTCAAAAATCGTGGAGACACAACATACCAGTTGCTATCCACAACCCAAATTTCAAATGGTTCGAGAAAACCTCAAATTTCAAAAATCAAGGGGAAAACGACATCAAGTCAATACTCGCAAAACAAAATTTTTGAAAAGCAAGGATGCGACATTCCATCGATACTTGCACCCAAATCCGCGAGGAGGCGAAATTCCATCGATACTCGCAATCGAATGAGCAAGGATGCGACATTCCATCGATACTTGCAAGACCATTCAGCAGGGAGGCGACTCTTAGTCGATACTTGCATTTTTGAAAACCAAAAACCTGGCTCTTTTGCCAAAACCGGCTATCAATGCCACCAAATCGGTTATAAATGCCACACAAAAAAAAAAACCTGACTCTCATGTCAAAACCGGCTATAAATGCCACAAACTGGCTATAAATGCCACAAACCGGCTATCAATGCCACAAAAAATTGGCTTTCACGCCGACAAACCAAAACTTGGCTTTCAAAAAAAAAATCCCGCTATCAATGCCACCAAACCGGCTAAATGCCACAAATTGGCTATCAATGCCACCAAACTGGCTGCAAATGCCACAAAAATCCGGCTTTCATGCCAAATTCGTTTCCCCTACCGAAACAATCATTTGACAAAAGATTTTCACAAAGTGACAAAGCTTTTGATCAAATCCCATTTAGCAATTGCTTTCATCACAAAAAGATTTGAGTGAGCGTAGGGAAAACAAAAAAAAAAAGAAAGAAATGTACCAAAAAAATACATGTGGTACCAAAAAAAAAAGAGAGAAAAGTGTTCACAAGCACTACAAAAAAAGAGTACCAAAAAATATACATGTGGTACCAAAAAAAAGAAAAATAGTTTCTGCTACAAAAAATCAGGAGCTCAGCCAAAAATGGTCTCCAGCCAACGCTTCAGCTCCTCAAGCAAACTTTTGGCCTTAGCCGTCAGAGTTTCCAAGGCACGGTTCTTCAGGAACTTGCCATGAGATGCTGGCGAATGCCGTAACCCTTCTTTTACACCGGGAAGCTTTTCCCCAGCAGTTTGCCATTGTTCGTTTTCTTGAGTCCTCCTCTGAAGAACTTGACCGGCATCTGCAACCCTGCGAATCAGAGCACTCTCCCTGTCACGAGCCTCTGTTATAGCAGCCCACTTGGCAGCGACTTGTGCCTTCAAATGCTCAAGACGTTTCCTGGCCTCCTCAACTTCCCTATCAAGGACGTTAAGGTCATGCCTCAATCCGATGATGGCTAGCTCTTCCAAGTTCTTCTCCCGAACTAGCTGCTTCTTGCTTTGTGTAGCCTCATTCAGGTCAGACTTAGCCTTATCAGCGGGGTCCAAGAACATCTCCTTGAAGAATTGGTCGTCAGGGAAATCCATGGTCTCAAACCACTTGTCACCCAGTGCAATGATCCTATCAACGATCGCCCTGGCACCTGTGACATCCAGACCAACCTCTTCGGTATCAGTGAGAATCTCCTGTACATGTGGGATCATGCCAAATCCGGCATCCAGGTGTCCAGAAAAGAGAGTCTCGATCCAAGAACTCAAAACCCGAGCCAGCACCTTCTTCGCAAATTGAAGAAACGAACTGGATGAAGATTCACCCTTCTCCGTTGATCGGCTGCTCATGTCATGTCCCATTGGAAGAGTAACAAAAGAACTCTTTCCACTTGGAGCCACTGGAAAAGGAATCACAGCACAAGGTATCTCCTCTATCGCGTCAGGACTGGTTGTAGGAGTCTCTACCTCCGGATCGACCTCTGGCATCCCTTGCTCTGGTTCTGAAGAAAGCGATGGACTCTCTTCTGTCACTTCAAAACCTGCAAATGAAACACAAAAAAGTATGAATATGATCCTGTTAAAAAAAATCATCAGGGTCATCACTACAAAGTACCTTCTTCGACGACTGGCGGAACACTCTCTTCCTCCATGAACTCATCGGAAGCATCATCAACATTTGCGTCCATTGATGGTTCAAAGTCATCGGAATCCTGTGGCAAGTCAGCTGACAAGAAAAATGTTAGCAAATCAAGTCGCAGGCAAAAAAAAAAAAAAAGAGAAAGCGAAAGAAGTTATACCAATTGGAGATTCTGGAATCATTCCAGAGTCCCTCAGTTCTTCTTCAGATGCCATAACCGGCTCCATCACCGCCTCATCGGTCGGAACCTCAGGCATCGCCAAGTCTCCATCCTCTGCTAAAAAAAAAAAAAAAAAGCAGCAGTAGGGTGAGAAAACAAATCAGAACATGGAAAGCCCCATAAAAGAAGCAGAAAAAGAAAAAGGAAGAATCATACCTTCACCGATGGTCTCTTCTTCCCGAATCCTCTTCTCCGGAGGTTCGTCAGCTTCCCCTAGCACCTCCTCATTGACAGTGAGAGGGACTTCCACATCAGGAGAGTCTTCGTCCCGCCCCGTGTGACGCTGACTCCTCTTCCTCTTACTTCTGTGGGCTCGCTTCCTAGAAGATCCTGCCCCACTGTCAGAGTCAGGTCTCCCACTTGACTCCTCACTGGATGGTCTGCTCTTACCAGTAGACTCCACGGAAGCTCGCCTCTGTGCCGCTTGCATCCAAGCGTCGAGCTCAGCTTCCTCCTGTTCTAGCTGCTCCAAAGCCTCATCAGGTACTTCCCGAACAGCTTCAGAACCAATGACGCCCTGGTCACCGAGAAAGCATATCTTGTGCTTCTCTCCAGAAAGGAAGGCCCAAACTTCCTCTCGCCGGACGCCATCCGACTTTCCAGTACCTTTCCCCGAAGACAGCTTTACATCAAGCTCCTTCTTGGAAAGCACCCGATATGCCAAACAGCTCTCCGCGAACCACTTCGTGAAGCCGGCAGTTCGGAAAGTCGACAGCTAGGAAATGAAATCGTGGCAGTAGTGTCTTCAGCACTATAAAAAGCCCATGCATTTCTGCCATCCTGCAAACCTCCAAAGCGCTTTACCATGCTTGAAGGTGCTCCAACAACACCTTGTGAGAAGCCCAATTGCAGCGCAAAGCGAGAAGGTACATACGGTTGGATATCGACGAAAAGATGTCTGCGGTACACCATCGTGCCGACGCGTATGCTGAAAAGTCACACCTTCTCTGCATTTGTCAAGGCATAATGTCTCCCTGACCCTGCTCTGGTAGAGTCTCGGGAGGCACCAAAATCAAAAGCCTTCTTCCGCAACTCCGGAGAAAGCTTAACTGAAGACTGCCCCATCTTGACGTCCCTGAACCGTCGGATCCTCATGCGGGCAAACAAAAGTGATTCGGATACGGCTTTTCCCTTAGCCAATCGAATCATCAGAGGATCATCATCCTGCGCAGCACCCAGCTGGTGGAAGCCAGGACAGTGGTATACAAACCACGAATAAAAGATATGGGCTGAAAATACCCTATTCATAGGGAGCCCAAGCCGAACCAAGAAAGCAGCAGCCTGCAGTTCGGTACACAAGTAGGAGTAAAGAGCAGGCACCAAAGCAAGCCGCTCTCCAAACGCCATCTGACAAGCCGGAAATATACAATGCGGCCTGATGTGTGTTCCATCTCCTCCAGCAAAAATAGCCTCACCTAGCCAATAAGTGAGGTAAACTGCAATTTCTCTCCGCAGTGCAATGTCAGAACAAATTACATCTGTACCTGCGAAGAAGTCTTTCAACTCTTCTTGCATGACGGAAACCTTCTTCCGATCCTCCAGGGTCATGCTGTCAGAAGACTCTTTGCTGTCAAAGAAGTTGAAGAATGAAGAGCCATAACTCTTCCAACTGCTGGATCTTACTTTCGAGCCCTCCTTCAAAAAATCATAGAAGGCGACGAGTTGAAAGTATAGGAGCCTGAACTCCTCTGACTGCTCCTCAAGGACACTGTCAATCGGCATGAACTCCTCGTAGAGTTTGCCAAGGATGGGCAATCCAGTAATGGCGCTCAACTCCTTCAAGGAAAAACCAATCTCACCATTAGTTACAACGAAGGTATTGGTTTGTGGGAGAAATGATTCCAACATGGCCATGAAGGCCTCGTCGGAAAAAGCCACGGTATCTCTGAAGGCACGGACCGCGTCAAAAATCCCGGCTTCCTTCAAAATGGTGCCACCAATCAGCAGGACACGATCAGTCCACGACTTCCAATCGGAGTCAACACTGAAACGGCCACGAAGTCGAAAAGGCTTCACCCAATTGTTGTTGTCACCGCTGAAAACGCCAAGGCCCACCGGTCTCAAATCGACCGACGGATAATCAGAGCCTTGGTAGCCACTAGCCGGCATCAATATGTCCATATCGGCAGGCGACTTCTCCGCATATCCAGAAGGACCGCCAACAAAAACCCCGGTCTTGATTACATTTGTCCTTTTCACCCAGCTTGGAGGATCTTCCCTCTTAGAGCATGTGGGAGAAAGGCTCAGGATCGAGATGGTCCGATCAAAAGACGACCGGGTGGAAATAGTTCTCTCCTCACCATCTGCTGTGTAAGAAAACTAAAAACATCTCCTTTGGTATGTCAAGTCGTCAGGGACTGCATCTCCAAAGAAGAAGGTAGGCTTGGGCAAAACCCTCAGATCGTCCATAACCCAAGGACGGTTGCTTACCATGATCTTATAATATTCCTCACTCTTGAGAGCGATCAGTTGTTGCCTCATCTCATCTCTGTTGAGAGAGTCGCACTCTTCCAAGTTTCTCTCAACATACTGGACCTTCTCCCAGGCCTGCTGAACGGCCACATTAGAAGATCTGGCGGATCGACGAGGTACGCTTGTAACAGGCTCTTTACCCTTGTTCGTTCTGGAGGAACCACCTGCAAAGGTTGGAAAGAAAAAAAAAGATCATCATCAAAATGACAGGATTTCGCTAAAAGAAAATCTGGCGAAATTTTGGATGGTACCGGGGCAATTCCGAAGAAAACGGAAATACCCCGAAAGAAATAGAAAGTTTGAAGATGGGCTCAACATCGCTGCGAGCTCCGAAACTCCAAACTTTCGAAACCTCAAAATCTCCGCAAAATCAAGAAGGGCTCAACATCGCTGCGAGCTCCAAAATTCCCAAATTTGCAAAGATTTTCAGGTATGCTATCATGCTCTCAAATTCAATCTACAAAAAGTACATGCATGAACATCTAGATTTGCATAAAAACGCATTATCATGATGAGCAGAAAAAAAAAAGGGAAGAAAAAAAAAGAAGAAAGAAAACATGCAAAAAAAAAAAAAGAAAGAAAGAAGCACGAAAAAAAAAAAAAAAAAAAACAGAAATCACGAAAAGAAGAATAGAAAGAAAAGAAAAAAAAAAGGAGAGAAACTTTCTTTTTTTTTTACCATCCTATTCTCTACATGGAGTTGAAAGAAAAAGAGAGAAAACTTACTTGAAGCCATTGATGGAGAAGAAGGAGGAAAAAGCTTGAAGATCCTTGAAGAAGAAGAACTCTTGGTCTTGGAGCTCTCTTGAGATTGTTGCAAAAGAAAGCAATAAGGGCAAGAGATTTAGCCTCCTCCTTGCTTTTATAGAAGAAAGCAAATCAAAGAAGGAAACAAAAAAAGAAAGGTAAGTGCTACTAATTAGTAACCTTACCAAAAGAGAAGGAATTAGAAAGATTCTTTCCCAAAAAGAAAGATGTCTTTGAGAGATTTTCTCCCCAAAATCAATCAATGAGAGATTCTCTCCAACAAAATAGGAGATTGGAGATTCTTTCCCAAAAAGAAAGATACCTTGAGATATTCTCTCCCAAATTAAGGGAATATGAGAGATTCTCTCCCATAAAGATATTTTTAGATATTCTCTATCCAAATGAGATATCTTTAGATATTCTTTACAAAAATGACCCCACATGAGATCTAAGCCATCCTAAAAAGCTTAAGGTCCCATGGGTTAGCCCATATGAGCCAGGTTTGACCACCTAGGCACTAAAAAAAAAA
Organism: Umbellularia californica; assembly: GCA_028538565.1. Classification (NCBI taxonomy): domain Eukaryota; kingdom Viridiplantae; phylum Streptophyta; class Magnoliopsida; order Laurales; family Lauraceae; genus Umbellularia; species Umbellularia californica. The sequence continues at coordinate 72,677,053 of JAPQWN010000006.1, read as the reverse complement.
AAAATGGGCTTTTAGTCAGGAAAAAAATCCCTCTTACCAAGAGCATACAAAAATGGTTCCATGCCTCTTTTGAGTTGATTGAACCATACAAAAAAAATTTTCCAAGCCCCATGAGCTTCCAAAGAATCAAACCATCCAGCCTCATATATCAAATTGAGCCAAAATCTTGAAATTGACATTTCACAAAAATCCAAACCACTCCAATGGACCCACACAGTCTCAAAGAGTGACCAAAAACCAAATCCTGGTCTCCTAACTTGCCACATACAGCTTGTTAGGTCACAAGACCAGCCAAAAACCAAATCCCGATCCCCTAACTTGCCACATACAGCCTGTTAGGTCTACAAGATCAAAACCAAACCGATCCCCTAACCCGCCATATATAGCTGGTTAGGTCACAAGGTCAAAAACAAAAACCCAAATCCACATCCCTGATGTCATCTTCAAAACTTTGCCTCGAGATAGTGTGTGATTCCTTTCATTACCATAAAATTCCCCTGGAAGCTCAAAGGCTACTCTACCAAAGGAAAGATTGCAAAAAGACTCTTGGTCAAGACTCAAGCTCTCCTTCAAAAAATCTCTTCGAGGCACATCGACTACAAAAGTCAAGCAACTCGTCGCTGTACCTCGAAGGGGCATTTGTTGACACCAAAAATGTCACTTTGCCTCTTCAACATCAAGAAAGCTGCATGAAGTCGCAACCTGCCATAAATAGGCAATGCAATTTCTCCAAAAAATCAAATCTTGTCAGAATCAAACAAAAACTGCAAGATCCTTCAAGATAGCCAAGAAAAGAGTACACATGAAGTTTCGGGCCATTTCAGAATCATTTGGCCTAACTTCGCTTCTCCGACAGCTAAATTGGCACTCCCGGCGGTGACATCATCAGAGACATCAAAACTTCGATCAGAGCCTACGGATGACTCCAGCATGTCTCAAAAGGGCTCCATGCCAAATTTCAAGTCAAACCGACAACGTTTGACCCTCCATCAATGCTCAAGCAGCAAAATCAAGCCTCCCGGCGGCGGGAACCACCGAAGCCTTCGTTCATCAAACCAAGTGCATGAGTGGCTTCAACATGCTTCCAAAAGGCTGCACGTCGAATTTCAGGTCATTCCGACAACGTTTGACCAGGTTTCGACGCTCCGAAAGAAAATCAAGCCTACCGGCGGCGGAGCTCCCCGGGACCATGGTTTCCAAGACAGAGCCTGTGGATCATCTCAAAATGACTCCAATAGGTTCCCTGTCAAATTTCAGGTCAATCGGACATCGTTTGACCGCACATCAACGCGCGGCATCTCCCTCGCGGCAAAATCAAGTCTACTGGCGACGGAACCCCAAACGGCTTCAAAACTCAAACAAAAGCCTATGGTTGGTCTTATTTATTGCTCAGGAGGCTTCACCTCAAATTTCAGGTCATTCCGACATCGTTTGACCAAGTTTCGGCTTCTGGCGGAAAATCAGCAGCTCTACGCAACAAAGTCTTCGGCTTTCCCGGAAAATTGGAAACTTTGCACTCTAAAAATGCAAGGATTCTCATCAGGTTTTCTACAAGGAAATCAAGCCAATAAATGAGAAGAAATGACAGGAAAAATACAGAAGAAAACGGCGACGAAAAAGACCGCAAAACGGACCAAAAAGGGGAGAAAAACCCCCAGGGTCGCCGGCCCATGGTCGCCAAGTCCGGGTCACCGGATTTTTCGCCGGTGACCCGTTTTTCCGTCCCTTTTCGCGTTTCGCGCACTTTGGCCCCTGTGGTTTCCTGAAAATGAGATTTTTAGTGCTTGAAATTGACTCATATCCGACGACATCTCAGATCCGCTGTCAAAAGCATAAAATCATCATTGATCGCTCCAAGATCGCCGACCGGTTGACCTAAAAAGTGCTCTTTCTGTCCGACCGATCGAGAAATCGACAAGACAGATGTCACCGGCCCGCTGCTAGCTATCAATGTCTGAAGTTACATGTTCATCCGATGTCGATCAGCATGAAGATCCATCGATGATCATCGCCAGAAGAATTCCAAAAGACGCGGCGCGGCGCGTGACTCTTCAACTACTCGGCGACCATTTAATGCAGTTAATTGACTAGCTTTATTGCAGTCATTAATTCATTTCTTTGAACGGCCCAATCAGAAGCGAGCATCCAGGAGTTACAAATCAATTAAGTCATGGCATTCAAGCCATGAAACTCCTCCCATTATGTTAATTAAGGTGATTAAAAGCCCTTAATCTCCATCGGCCAATCAGATTCAAGGAAAAAGGAGTTACAAAATCAAGAAATAAATCTTGTAACTCCTCCCATTAAAGCCATTAAAGCCCCTAAGAGCTCTCCTAAATGGCGACCAAAAGCCTATAAATAGGAGAGCATTCCATTGAAATCAAGATCGGAAAGAATCCAGAGCTCGTATCTAGAAGAGAATCGAATCCAGACGGATCAAACACAGAAAATCCAGAGAAAGAAAAAGAGACAAAAACTCTGCTGAAGTTCTGCACCGAGCACCACTACAAGGTGACAAAAAGTCCCTTGGGGGGTACTCCCCCCCAAGGTCCTTGCCTTCTCCCGCTACCTCCAATGGCTTAGACGTGGCTTTTCAGCCCGTCTACTTAGCTTTTTATTGGACATAGGACCTCCTCTTGGTCTTTGTCCTCTAAAAATCTGAGGTTATAGCCAAGCCAAGCGAATCAAGAGCATCCACTATTCTCATCTGCATGGATGATGGCGAAGCCCACACATGGCTTGCGACCGTCAATCTGAACGAGTCCCCCACAATCTCCTGAGAAGTTAGATCCTCCTTTTCTTGCTTTTCATTGTAGTTTGTATTTTTCTAAAAGAGACAAAAATCACAACTCTTGTCTTTCATTATTGATGAGAATTGTAAATCGGCTATAAACGCCAAAATCGGCTATAAATGCCAAACAAAATCGCCTTTCACGGCAAACCAAGAAAATGTCTCTTTTCTTAAATATTTGTGCAATGGAAAACTTGAAAGAAGTTGATTTCCTTTTTACTTGTGAAGGTTGATCTCCGGATTACCACTTGCAATTCCAAGTAAAATAGAAAATCTGGCACACCCACACAAAGAAATGTTGATGCACGCTTCAGCCCCCCGGGCGCGAAAGGGCCGGACCCGACGGACTCCCACGTCCGCCGACCCCGGTAGCACCCTCGGCATTGGAGCGCGTTCCATCAGCTGCATTCTCACTTTAAAGGATGGTTGGAGCGTCTTAAATATTTTTTTTTTTTGTTTTTGTCTTGTTGAAAGGATGGTTTTGATGGTTTCACGTATGCTCTCAACCGCAGATATTTGGGTCCCTGGTTTTTTATTGTAATAGTTTTGCACACAGTATAGAAGATTCAATAATTTCGTTGAACCAAAGATATATTTATTTTGGAAATTTCTCGGAAAATATAGATTGTGCATGGCCGGAGATTGTTAATAACATGCATAAGTAATTGTCGTGGGCTGCATTCTCACTTTAAGACCAGCAAAAACGTTGCGCAATGCATGGGCTATAAATAATAAATGAAATAACAAAGAGAAGGTTAAACAATCATAACAGAATGGACAGTCAAATTTATGTTAACTATAACGATAATAGTTATAGTTGTCAAAAGCTGTCTAAGAATTTTTCCTCTGTCTTTCTAGGCGATTTTAATGGGAAAGTCCCCATAGGATTCGTGTTGACAAAAAAGGACGGACACAAGTTAGCCCTAGCTGGAGCAAACCTTTGAGAGTCCTTTTCGCCAACTTAGATAGGCCCAGCCGGGATGTGGAGAGTGGTATAGTTCGGATTAGATCCATTTGGTTAACCTATAATCATCCAAAATTGCGGCAAGCAAGCCCTTGCTGAATAAATTTTTCCCAATTTAGCCCATCATGTACTTGGTTTGAGAGCGCCCATTCTGCACCCACCTATTCGATAGTGAAACCCACTTTTCACCTGCAAGGATCCGAAAAACATAGAGGTTGTCGATTTTTGAAAGCAGCAATTAATCACGAGTGGACACACTCACTCACTACTTCATATTTGGTAAGCTTACATTACCAGTTAAAGAAAGTGAAGGGCAAATACGAGAGACATTAAATTATGAGGGTCAAATAAAAAAGATATTAGGTTTCGAATACCTTCTCTTCCATAAAAAAATGTTAAAAGGACACTGTCTCATGCAAGTGAAAGATAAAAAAGACTAGGGGTGTTCGTTGACGGGGCAGGGCTATTCCGAGAAATGTTCGACCGCCGCTTCTAAACTAGAAGCCTAACCATGGCCAAACCATGAGTCGGACCTGAAGTTGTTGGCCCGAACCCAAGCCGCATGGAAATGATGAAGCCCGAGCCCGACCTATGTTGGACCTACAGAAAGGAAAAATGAGTTTCTTACCATGTCCTAGGCCAGCTCAGCTGCTCTGGTCATATCACCTTCTGTGGGAGGTCATGGGTTTGAGTCCCCGCATTACTGCTCCCTCCCTTGCTCACAATATATATATATATATATATATATATTTGGGCGAGACGGGGATTCCGGCTCTCAAGCACAAAGTGTAAATAAAATAAAATAAAAGACCTGAGCACGACCCTTCTATTAATAACTAAACCCCATGCCCAAAGCCCAATCCCTGAACTCCCTTACAAGAAAAAACACTCTTCTTTTTAAGAGAAAAATAATAATGCTACTATCTCACCTCTTGATTCTACTACACCCTTACTTTTGTTCTCTCTTATGTCTACCATTTATTTAACTTCACAGGTAAAGTAAATTTATGATTAATTGTGATTTGATATTATTTAATCCAATTGCTAATCAAACATGTCCATCCATCAATTTGTGAACTAAGCCCCAACCCGTGACCCACCAACAGGTAAAAGAAGGAAAAAATGGCTAAAAAATCTGTTTCCAGATTTTCGCTGTATGTTTCTGCGGTATACCTGCAGTTTCCAGTTTTCCTCCTCTCTGAGAGGAGGAAATCTGGAAAATGCAAATTTACCCCAGTAAAGCTGTGTGATTGTTCAAATAACCTATGCATTTCCAATTAACATGAGATAAAATGAAAGAATCCGTAGTTGCGTTTTTTTTTTTTTTTTAGCACATATATAGTGAACACCCAAATGATATGAGTAGAGAGAAAAAAATCACACAAGCTTACTTTGGCAATTCACACATGTTGAATTGAATTTCTGGTCTTCTTAATATTTATACTTCCCCATAAATAAAAGTTGAAATATTTATATGGTAATCAAATGACATCCCCATAATTAAAGAATAAAAACCAAGATATCACTCTATTAAAGCAATTTCCTCCTGCCTACAACTCCATCCCTAAACCTTTCATCTCTCGTAGTCTTTAAGGATCATCGGTGTGATTCACTTGATAATAAATTCTTAAAAATTCAATTCCATGCAAACAGAGGGGCCCTTAAGAGAAAACATCTATGAAACAAATTTTAAAAGCACTGAGTGTTGTCACGTATCCAATCTAAAGCAATGATATAGAAGATTTTGCAATCTTGTAATCAACATCTAAACTCGGTTTCTATTGACATGCTTAGATTTGGAAACTCTCTGGACCTAACCAACGAGACGAAGGGCTGATGGAACTGGTCAAATCAAGCTCGAATACTATTAATGACTGTAGCAAAATACCACATGGTTGCTTACATGCACAGAAAAGCAGTGCCGTGCCGACTACTAGGGCATGTTTGTAGGGTTATAAACGGAACAGTTCCGGATCAGAACCATGGTGGACCCGGACCCGTTTCTGAATAACGATTCCGGTTCCGGATCCGATTTTGACACGGAACCAGTTTAGTTGGTTACAGACCCGGCTCGAATAGGAAAACCCGGATCCGGGTCCACCTAGAGGACTGGAATCTAGTCCAAAATCAGTTTTAATTTATCTTTATCCTTCATTTTTCCTAAAATAAGCACATCATTCAGCTTATAACAGTGCGTCAAGTCTACTACCTCAAATATTGTACATTAAAATGTCCTAAGAAAGTTGATATGGAGGTACAATTTGCAATATCAAATGCTCATATGTCGGGTCCCGGGTCCACATGTCGAAACCTATATGGACCCGGACCCGTTTAACAATCCGAACAATAATTAGGCCCCGGACCCGGACCCGTTTATAAATCGAAACGTAAAATAGGTTCCAGACCCCTTTTTTCTTTTGGTGGTCGGAACTTCCGGGTAATCAGAGAATCGGATACCCGTTTGCAACCCTACAAGTTTGCGAGTACTGACTTCTTGTTTTTTTCTTTTCTTTTCTTTTCTTTTATTTCTTTCTTTTCTTTCTCCGTTTTTTTTTTTTTTTTTCTCTTGTTGAAAGGGTGGTTTTGATGGTTTCACGTATGCTCTCAACCGCAGATATTAGGGTCCCTGGTTTTTTATCGTAATAGTTTTGCACACAGTATAGAAGATTCAATAATTTCGTTGAACCAAAGATATATTTATTTTGGAAATTTCTCGGAAAATATAGATTGTGCGCGCGTGGCCGGAGATTGTTAAACACATGCATAAATAATTGTCGTTGGCTGCATTCTCACATTAAGACCAGCAAAAACGTTCCGCAATGCATGGGCTATAAATAATAAATGAAATGAGAAAGAGAAGGTTAAACAATCTTAACAGAATGGACAGTCAAATTTATGTTAACTATAAAGATAATAGTTATAGTTGTCAAAAGCTGTCTAAGAATTTTTCCTCTCTCTTTCTAGGCGATTATAATGGGAAAGTCCCCACAGGATTCGTGTTGTCCAAAAAGGCCGGACACAAGTTAGCCCTAGCTGGAGCAAACCTTTAAGAGTCCTTTTCGCCAACTTAGATAGGCCCAGCCGGGATATGGAGAGTGGTATAGTTCGGACTAGATCAATTTGGTTAACCTATAATCATCCAAAATTGAGGCAAGCAAGCCCTTGCTGAATCAATTTTTCCCAATTTAGCCCATCATGTACTTGGTTTGAGAGTGCCCATTCTGCAGCCACCTATTCGATAGTGAAACCCACTTTTCATCTGCAAGGATCCGAAAAACCCAGAGGTTGTTGCGTTTTGAAAGTAGCATTTAATGACGAGTGGACACAGCCCTACTCGTCCACTTCTCACTCACTATTTCATATTTGGTAAGCTTACATTACCAGTTAAATAAAGTGAAGGGGATATACGAGAGACATTAAATTTTGAGGGTCAAATAAAAAAGATATTAGGTTTCAAATACCATCTCTTCCATAAAAAAATGTTAAAAGGACACTCTCTCATGCAAGTGAAAGATAAAAAAGACTAGGGGTGTTCGTTGACAGGGCAGGGCTATTCGGAGAAATGTCCGACGGCCGCTTCTAAACTAGCAGCCTAACCATGGCCAAACCATGAGTCGGACTTGAAGTTGTTGGCCCGAACCCAAGCCGCATGGAAATGATGAAGCCCGAGCCCGACCTATGTTCGACCTACAGAAAAGAAAAATGAGTTTCTTACCATGTCCTAGGCTAGCTCAGCTGCTCAGGTCATATCACCTTCTGTGGGAGGTCATGGGTTTGAGTCCCCGCATTACTGCTCCCTCCCTTCCTCACAATATATATATATATATACTTGGGCGAGACGGGGATTCCGGCTCTCAAGCACAAAGTGTAAATAAAATAAAATAAAAGACCTGAGCACGACCCTTCTCTTAATAACTAAACCCCATGCCCAAAGCCCAATCCACGAACTCCCTTACCAGAAAAAACACTCTTCTTTTTAAGAGAAAAATAATAATGCTACTATCTCACCTCTTGATTCTACTACACCCTTACTTTTGTTCTCTCTTATGTCTACCATTTATTTCACTTCGCTGGTAAAGTAAATTTATGATTTATTGTGATTTGATATTATTTAATCCAATTGCTAATAAAACATGTCCATCCATCAATTTGTGAACCAAGCCCCAACCCGTGACCCACCAACAGGTAAAAGAAGGAAAAAATGGCTAAAAAATCTGTTTCCAGATTTCCGCTGTATGTTTTCACGGTGTACCTGCAGTTTCCAGATTTCCTCCACTCCGAGAGGAGGAAAACTGGAAAATACAAATTTACACCGGTAAAGCAGTGTGACTGTTCAAATAACCTATGCATTTCCAATTAACATAAGATAAAATGAAAGAATCCGTAGTTGCGCTTTTTTGTTTTTGAGCACATATCTAGTGAACACCCAAATGATATGAATAGAGAGAAAAAAATCACACAAGCTTACTTTGGCAATTCACACATGTTGAATTGAATTTCTGGTCTTTTTAATATTTATACTTTCCCATAAATAAAAGTTGAAATATTTATATGGTAATCAAATGACATCCCCATAATTAAAGAATAAAAACCAATATATCACTCTATTAAAGCAATTTCCTCCTGCCTACAACTCCATCCCTAAACCTTTCATCTCTCGTAGTCTTTAATGATCATCGGTGTGATTCACTTGATAATAAATTCTTAAAAATCCAATTCCATGCAAACAGAGGGGCCCTTAAGAGAAAACATCTATGAAACAAATTTTAAAAGCACTGAGTGTTGTCACGTATCCAATCTAAAGCAATGACATAGAAGATTTTGCAATCTTGTAATCAACATCTAAACTCGGTTTCTATTGACATGCTTAGATTTGGAAACTCTCTGGACCTAACCAACGAGCCGAAGGGCTGATGGAACTGGTCAAATCAAGCTCGAATACTATTAATGACCCTAGCAAAATACCACATGGTTGCTTACATGCACAGAAAAGCAGTGACGTGCCGACTACTAGGGCATGTTTGTAGGGTTATAAACGGAACAGTTCCGGATCAGAACCATGGTGGACCCGGACCCGTTTCTAAATAACGGTTCCGTTTCCGGATCCGATTTTGACACGGAACCAGTTTAGTTGGTTACAGACCCGGCTCGAATAGGAAAACCCGGATCCGGGTCCACCTAGAGGACTGGAATCTAGTCCAAAATCGATTTTAATTTATCTTTATCCTTCATTTTTCCTAAAATAAGCACATCATTCAGCTTATAACAGTACGTCAAGTCTACTACCTCAAATATTGTACATTAAAATGTCCTAAAAAAGTTGATATGGAGGTACAATTTGCAATATCAAATGCTCATATGCCGGGTCCCGGGTCCACATGTCGGAACCTATATGGACCCGGACCCGTTTAACAATCGGAACATTAATTAGGCCCCGGACGCGGACCCGTTTATAAATCGAAACGTAAAATAGTTTCCAGACCCCTTTTTTCTTTTGGTGGTCGGAACTTCCGGGTAATGTTACACCCCAAGCTTGATTAACCTTGATTATTGCTAATTAATTGAGTATTAGCCAAATTAACTATGCTTGACTCCTAATTATGATAAATTAGTATTGATTAATGCATTTGATTGAGTTGGGTGAGTTTTGAACCCTAAATAGATGAGTTGACACCGATTGACTCGGTTTAATGTAATTAAGAGCTTTTTCATAATTTTCGATTTTCATAAAGTACATCATTTGCACGTCATTTTGCCACTAACACGTGCATTTCGTCGACCCTATCAACTTTCATAATAGGCTTGACCTTGTTTGACCACTTATTGAGAAGATGGACCCCCAATTGACTTAATCTGGAAATGACCTTAACTAATGGGCTAGTTTGCAAAATCCACTCTTACTTCATATATAAGGCATTTCCTTCCTTCACTCATTTCATTCCCATTCTCTGCAACTCTCCATAACCTTTCTCTTCTTCATTTCTCTCCTCATTCAATCATCAAGAGAACTATTGCATGTACTTTGATAACTTGGGTGAATCATCATCTTCATCTTCTCCATTCTCCTTCATCTTGTGTCAAGAGGCATTCTCCAACTCTCTCCATCTCCTCCTAATTTCGAAATCTCTACTAAAGGTGAGTAACAAAACCCTTTGACCATGATTTTGAGCATCTTAGAGATGAATAGACCCATCCTCATTCATGCATTGCATCCTCATCAAGTTTTCATGTGTTTATGATGATTAGGGTTTGAGCATTGGGGCTTTTGGGGTCTTTCTTCTAACCAAGTGTGTGAGGAATTATAAGCTCTTCTTTGAGGCAAGTATAAACATAAATTGGGTTTGCATTTTGTACATTTCATTTGATTCAAGTATTCTCTTTCTCTTTCCATAAAATTGGGTTTTTATGTTTAAAGAAGGTAAATGAGTTGGATTTCTTTATGTAGTTGTTTTGGGAAGTATGGAAGTATTATGTATGTGTTTGGAGAGCAAGGAGGCTCATTTGGAAGAGATTAAAATAGAAAGAAGAAGAAAAATTGAACTCGAGACGTTCTACCGGAAGTTCTACCGGTAGAAACGGCTCGAAATCACACAGAGAGTTGAAGAAAACTGTGAACCCCTGTTCTACCGGAAGTTCTACCGGTAGAAACAGTCAAAAATCTGGCAGAGAGCCTGGAGAAGGAAATTCAGATGCTTAAACCGGTAGTTCTACCGGTAGAGCTGTCTCTACCGGAAGTTCTACCGGTAGAGAAGCCTCAACCGGTAGTTCTACCGGTAGAACTCCTTCTACCGGAATTTCTACCGGTAGAACTGCCTAAACCTTTCTGTTGGACCTCCTTATGGTGTAATGAAGGTGTATTATTACTCCTAGTCCATAATTAACCCTCCTAATCAATCCCAAATGGATAATTAGGATGTACACCCCCTTACCATAGGAACTTAGGTTTCGTTATGTCTTAGTATTGGAACCATAATCCTACTAATTAAGCCCAAAGGAAATCATTAACCTATTGTTAAGCCACGAAGATTAATTTAGAGATTCAACATGAGATCATCGTAAGTGACACTAAGAAAACAATAACATGTTGATTTTATAAATTAATCTTGTATTGGATGACAATAGATTATATGAATGATAACTTATTATCAATTGTTATAGTCGTCAAATAATAGCTTTAAGTATTGGAAACGAGAATTGTATTTACATCCATTTTCGATAAATTGTCATATATAATGCTCTTCATTGGTTATACATTATGTGATATTGATATGGATAACATCATTGGGTGTATCCAAATATTTGAATAGTTACTCAATTTGAATTGCAACGAAATTTGATTTGAATAAGTCGGCACTACTTAGCTTCGACCGGACGGTACTCGACGGGGTTAAGTCTTGGTTTACTATTGAACGTCGCTGCGCAGTTGACAGACTGGAGTACCGGAACTCCAGGACCCGGGTAGGTAGGAGGATCTTTGGCCGGACCCCTAGTGACATCCCAACACGATTGCTCTCAATGAGAGGATGAGCTTTATGTAGTTGCCAATTTTTGTATTATAGTTTCTTTAATGGTTTTAAAAGGAATTACATATCGGATTTATTCATGAAATGGATTATTTAATTTCTCTTTTACTCGTCTTATTTTTATTCTCAAATTGTTATTGTCCTTAAAAACTTCATTGTATCCCTGTTTACTGTTTATGCTTGCTAAATAGTTGTATTGAGATACTATTCTTGGTGTCACAGGCTCAGACGCAGCTCCCGGTCCAACAGAGACCGCGGAGGGAGATAAGGGTACCCAGGAGGTACCTTCGGGACTAGAGGAGTGGCCTGGGGTAGGGCCCATGTAGAGACTCCTCGGTTCGGAGAGCGCCAAGACTTTTTGAGAGCATAGTAGAAGTGTGACTAATGTTTTTGTGAAGTCGCACCAAATTCAATTCATTTTGTTATGTATTTTGATAACGATGTATAGAACTTTCTTTTGGACAAACATTTTGTATCAATGTATAACTTCTTTTGATTTTAAACTTGAATGTTATATATGGGATTGTACAGGGTTATGATGATCATTTGATATAAGCTTCCGCTATTTGAACTGTTGATTGATAGTTATCAGTGAGTTCGACTCACGAATGGAATAGTCTTCTCCTTTGTGTGCTTGTGTTTGACTCGCGACAGGTACAATCACACGGGAGTACGTGTATTTCACCTCGGGGATTACCCTAGGCCAGGGTGATTCGGGACCAGGATGTGACAGGTAATCAGAGAATCGGATACCCGTTTGCAACCCTACAAGTTTGCGAGTACTGACTTCTTTTTTTTTCTTTTCTTTTCTTTTTCCTTTTTTTTTTTTTTTTTTTTTTTTTTTTTGGTCCTGTTGAAAGGATGGTTTTGATAGTTTCACGTATGCTCTCAACCGCAGATATTTGGGTCCCCGGTTTTTTATGGTAATAGTTTTGCACACAGTATAGAAGATTCAATAATTTCGTTGAACCAAAGATATATTTATTTTGGAAATTTCTCGGAAAATATAGATTGTGCGTGGCCGGAGATTGTTAAACACATGCATAAATAATTGTCGTTGGCTGCATTCTCACTTTAAGACCAGCAAAAACGTTGCGCAATGCATGGGCTATAAATAATAAATGAAATAAGAAAGAGAAGGTTAAACAATCTTAACAGAATGGACAGTCAAATTTATGTTAACTATAAAGATAATAGTTATAGTTGTCAAAAGCTGTCTAAGAATTTTTCCTCTCTCTTTCTAGGCGATTTTAATGGGAAAGTCGCCATAGGATTCGTGTTGACCAAAAAGGCCGGACACAAGTTAGCCCTAGCTGGAGCAAACCTTTAAGAGTCCTTTTCGCCAACTTAGATAGGCCCAGCCGGGATATGGAGAGTGGTATAGTTCGGATTAGATCCATTTGGTTAACCTATAATCATCCAAAATTGAGGCAAGCAAGCCCTTGCTGAATCAATTTTTCCCAATTTAGCCCATCATGTACTTGGTTTGAGAGTGCCCATTCTGCAGCCACCTATTCGATAGTGAAACCAACCTTTCATCTGCAAGGATCCGAAAAACCCAGAGGTTGTTGATTTTTGAAAGCAGCATTTAATCACGAGTGGACACAGCCCTATTCGTCCACTTCTCACTCACTATTTCATATTTGGTAAGCTTACATTACCAGTTAAATAAAGTGAAGGGCAAATACGAGAGACATTAAATTATGAGGGTCAAATAAAAAAGATATTAGGTTTCGAATACCATCCCTTCCATAAAAAAATGTTAAAAGGACACTCTCTCATGCAAGTGAAAGATAAAAAAGACTAGGGGTGTTCGTTGACGGGGCAGGGCTATTCGGAGAAATGTCCGACGGCCGCTTCTAAACTAGAAGCCTAACCATGGCCAAACCATGAGTTGGACCTGAAGTTGTTGGCCCGAACCCTTGTCTTCTACCTCAAATATTGTACATAAAAATGTCCTTAAAAAGTTGATATGGAGGTACAATTTGCAATATCAAATGCTCATATGCCGGGTCCCAGGTCCACATGTCGGAACCTATATGGAACCAGACCCGTTTAACAATCGGAACATAAATTAGGCTCCGGAACAGGACCTGGACCTGTTTATAAATCGGAACGGAAAATAGTTTCCAGACCCGGTTTTATTTATGGGTCGGAATTTCCAGGTAATCGGAGAATCAGATACCCGTTTGCAACCCTACATGTTTGCGAGTATTGACTCTTTTTTTTTTTTTTTCCTGTTGAAATGAAGGTTTTGATGGTTTCACGTATATTCTCAACCGTAGATATTAGGGTCTCTGGTTTTTTATGGTAATAGTTTTGAACCCAGCATAGAAGAGTCAATAATTTCGTAGAACCAAATATATATTTAGTTTGGGAATTTCTCGGAAAATATAGATTGTGCATGGCTGGAGATTGTTAAACACATAAATATTTGTCATGGGCTGCATTCTCACTTTAAGACTAGCAAAAACGTTTTGCAATGCATGGTCTATAAATAATAAATGAAATAAGAAAGATAAGGTTAAACAATCATAACAGAATGGTCAATCAGATTTATGTTAACTATAAAGATAATAGATAGATAGTTGTCTAAGAAATTTTCTTCTCTCTTTCTAGACGATTTTAACGGGAAAGTCCCCCTAGGATTCATGTTGACCAAAAAGGCCGGACACAAGTTAGCCCTAGCTGGAGCAAACCTTTGAGAGTCCTTTTCGCCAACTTAGATAGGCCTACCCAGAAGATGGAGAGTGGTTTAGTTAGGACTAGATCCATTTGGTTAACCTATAATCATCCAAAATTGAGGCAAGCAAGCCCTTACTGAATCAATTTTTCCACGTTCAATCCATTTTGTACTTGGTCTGAGAGTGCCCATTCCGCCGCTACCTATTCCATAGTGAAACCCACTTTTCATCTGCAATGATCCGATCTAAAAACCCAGATGTTGTTGATTTTTGAAAGTAGGATTTAATCACGAGTGGACACTGCCCTATTCATCCCCTTCTCACTCACTAACTATTTCATATTTGGTATGCTTACTTTATCATTTAAGTGAAGTGAAGGGTAAATACAAGAGACATTAAAAGGAGAGGGTCAAATAAAAATATATTAGGTTTCCAATACCATCTCTTCCATAAAAAAGGCTAAAATACACGCATATAAAATACAACTGTTAGAATTTTGTGAGGAGTTAACAAAGCTAAAATTTGGAATGAGTCTGCAAAATAAGGCATGTATAAAATTTTAGTAGAATGAAAATGAGAAATTGTTGTTGATATATTGTTTAAGCATGTAAATATATAGGATTAATGAGCTCTGATAACACGACCAAGGGTTGCAAATTTAAGAATCTAAGCAAAGGGGATATTAACCAGAACATTAGCCTAATAGATTGTAAACCTTTTTTTTTTTTTTTTTGGACTGCCTAATTTAGAGTATGTAAATCTACACATCCTTATTTCACACCTCAAAAAAAAGGTATGCTTCCCAAACTGAAACTCTATCTCAATATCTTCCAATCCTATCAAGATTTTATCTGAAAAGAAAATCAAGAATTGCAAAGAATGAAAATTGTGATCCCCATTATATGTTGCCGATGCCCATCAAGATTTTATCCGTTAAAAAAACCAATAATTGCAAAGAATAAAAATATGATCCCCGATCTATGATACCAATGCCCATCAAGATTCTATACTATAAAAAAAAAAAAAAACCAAAAATTGCAAAGAATGAGAATTGTGATCTTCAGTCTATGTTGCGAATCATGTGAGCCCCACTTCTGATTATTATTATTATTATTATTATTATAGTTTGGGTTAGAGCACTATGTCATTATGGGCCCACCTAATTAGTTCAAGTCTTTTGTCTTTCCCTTACTCTTTTCCTCGTCTTGCTTCCTATACAAAAAAAAAAATTTATATTTTCATATTTTTACTTATATTTTTTTATAATGTTCGAGTATATGTTTTTTTTCTTTTTTTGGTCCGTATTGGGCACGGCCACTCACACTAGTTTTTATAATTTCAACTGCCTTAGCATTTTTGGATGCTCCACTATAAAAGAGGATCAACAACTGTACTTGGAGGATAGTTTGGAGAATTTACAAATTGTCTAGGCATAAATTCTTGGAATTTTAGTAAATAAACATGCCCTAAGATCACATGTGTTTCTTTCTTCTGGCAAAAATAATCTTCCCAATAAACCTTTGACTTATGAGGGTGTTTTATATCTTCAACTAGCATAAAATCCTCACCATTAGAGTTTATATTGGGATGACCTCCAACGATACTTTTACCTTATTGTATCAAGGGTTTAGATCATTAGTCCATGGGCCTAAATAGATGATCAGGTTGTGTGACAAAATGCAAATTTACTTATTATAGAACCCTATGAGGTCATAATCTATGATAATTGATCCCATGCTATTAGAGATGGTAAAGTGTCTGGACTGGGTTGGATCCAACTATATTCAGACCAAACACAACACAACAAAGGCCATCAGTTTGGGTCCAACCTAGTCCAAGTTGGGTCTCCATCCTCGGACCCATGCTCAATCCCAATTAAGTCCTAGGTTTTGGATGGAGATCGAAATAGAGTCTTACATGAAATTATATCAGACTTTCATGCTTGTATATGTGTTATTTATTAATAATATAAATACGTACCGTATGTATTATGTGTGCAATTCTATTTCGGGTCCAAGTCCTTTGGTATTAAATTTCATGGACCGAAGCCCAGACCCAAATATCTTTAGGTCTTACTAAATCTAATCCAAAATAAGTATCTAGGAGCTTATTTATATGCATTACAAGACACATAATTTATGCCATAAGCGGCTAAAAATAAAGACTAAGAAATTTTAAAAATGAGCATCAAATAACGTTTTTTTAAGAAATAGAAAAAAACGAATCAAAGGAATGTAGGACATGGATAACTATGATGATGTTTGGTTATTCATTTAATCATTTCCCAACTTTGATTCTATTTCCATAAAAAGAAAGGTCAATTGATACTTATGTTTTTAAAATTGACTATTGATCTTCATTTTTAACTACTTATGACATAAATCATATAGATTCAATCCTTATGTATTTTATTAATACAAATAAACAACTCTTTAAAGCTTTATAAATTATAAATTCTCAAGGATTTGGACCAAAACTTCATGTCAAAGTTCAGACCTCCCCCATGGGACTTGAAAAGATCCCCCCCATGGAATTTGAAAATTCTCATTTTTTTCGAATTCATGCACCAAAACAAAAATTTCTCTCTTCTATACATAAATTGGTAACATTCTCAACTATATAAATCCTTTAACCCCAATGGGTAGCTCAGTTGGCGTAAGACCACGGTTTATACTTTGAGGTTGTAGGTTCGAAACTACACCATCAAACTAGGGTTGCACCATCAAACTAGGGCTACTAGGGAGTTTACCCAGCTTCCCTCTGGATCCAGAGAGACTATCCAAAGGGCTGGGAACCCTCCAATAGCAAAGAAAAAAAAAACTATATAAATCCTTAGGAGGAATCTCATTTTCAAAAAGCTTAAAAAGAGGGATTCTTCACTTGTTATCGAACATTCAAATGATGAATATCACACTAATTAAAGTGAAATTCAGCCCTCAACTCAGTATTGATGTTGGTATTCAATGCCTTGTTAATTGACAAAAGGTAGTAATGTATTATAGGCTCCCACAGGTTGAGTAACGTTACTAAAAGCGTGCTGCTAACTACACACTATAAAATTCTTTCCACACACTGCATTTTTTAAAAAAAATAAAAAATAAGAAAATTCCTAAACTACCCCTTTCCCCTCTCCTTCCCTCTCTCTTCCTCTCTCTACTCCGGCAACCCCTGCTCCGAAAACCCCGCAGACCACCGCCCTACGCCAACCCATCTCCCTCTCTTCCTCTCCTGCTCCGGCAACCCCCACCAGCCCACCGACAGAGAAGGGGAGGGAGGGAGAGATCAGAGGGAGAGGGAGGATGGGAGAGGGGAAGAAAGAGAGAGACCAGAGAAAGGGAGAGGGGCGGAGGTGGTGGGTGTGGGCGGAGGGAGAAAGAGAAGGGTAGGGAGGGAGAGATCGATGGAAGAGGGGGAGAAAGAGAGAGACCAGAGAAAGGGAGAGGGGCGGAGGCGGTGGGTGTGGGCGGAGGGAGAAAGAAAAGGGTAGGGAGGGAGAGTTCGATGGGAGAGGGGGAGAAAGAGAGAGACCAGAAGGGCGGAGGTGGTGGGTGTGGACGGAGGAGATGGTGGGGGGGGGGGGGGAGATCGATGGGAGAGGGGGAGAAAGGGGGAGAAAGAAAGAGACCAGATTGGGTGTGGGCGGAGGGAGAAAGAGAAGGGTAGGGAGGGAGAGATCGATGGGAAAGGGGGAGAAAGAGAGAGACCAGAAGGGCAGAGGTGGTGGGTGTGGGCGGAGGAGATGGTGGGGGGAGGGAGAGATCGATGGGAGAGGGGGAGAAAGAGAGAGAACAGAGAAAGGGAGAGGGGCGGAGGTGGTGAGTGTGGGCGGAGGGAGAAAGAGAAGGGTAGGGAGGTTGAGATCAATGGGAGAGGGGGAGAAAGAGAAAGACTAGAGTGAGTGTGGGCGGAGGGAGAAAGAGAAGGTTAGCTAGGGAGGGAGAAATCGATGGGAGAGGATGAGAAAGAGAGAGAACAGAAGGGCGGAGGAGATGTTGGGGGGAGGGTCAGGGGTGCGGATGAGGGTGGTGGGGGCTGCTAGAGCAGGAGAGGAAGAGAGGGAGACGGGTCTGCGTAGGACGGCGGCCGGCGGGGTTGCCGAAGCAGGGAGATGAAGAGGAAGAGAGAGGGAAGGAGAGGGAGTTTAGGGTTTTTTTTAGTTTTAATTAAAAAAAAAAAAAAATTTGCAGTGTGTGGAAGGATTTTTGCAGTGTGTAGATAGCCACACTCTTTGGTATATTACTTTACTGTTACTTTTCCTCAATGTCTTTGATACACCGTTTTCAAGGAATTGTAACTCCTTTCCACAGAATTAACAAAGCAGGAATTTGCCATGTTAGCTGAAAATGCTCCAATTTTTCACACTTGTATATTTTCTGTTGTTTGGTGCATTTGTTATTTTACAGAAAAAAAAATAAGGTTTGAAATTTTTTTTTTCTTGATTTCGCGAAAAAGATTTTCACAGCTCCCAAAATCACCAAACAAGCCTTGACTGTGGATGTGAACATGGGTGGCAAGGTTACTTTCACTGTTTATATGGGTGGGTTCAAAATTTGTATGAATGATTTGAACATTAAAAAAAATAAAAAAATGTTTTCGTTGATTACATATACAATTCTACTTAACATATATCACTTGCTCAGGTCACATGTTGAGTTGTAAACTGTAAAGATAAATCTTCTCTTTTTTTTTCTGTTTTCTAGAATGTAGCGTGGATCCACTGAAAGATTATTGCCATGCATTTTTGAAATTTTAGGCCCTATGAATGACATTTTGCCATATTAAGGGCGTGATTTTGCACTAGCCATGGAAGAGAAAACCCCGTTGGGTAGATATTCCAAATCCTCTCTAGCGTGGAAAACCAGACAAACCCTCAAATCTTCTTTGCACCAAAAGGAAACGAGGAAGGTGCTAGATTGTCGGTCGTAAATATGGAATCAAGCTGGGTACCAACTGTATATCTAGGTTTGGGTCCTTAATTTAGATTTGAGTTTGGATATAAGGCCCCCACCAGTAATTCATTTTCAACCCTTTAGGGGCTTAGGTCAAAATTTTCCATTTGCGGCCATCAAACTAATCTCTTTGTCTAATGACACGTTAAATCGTGCAGTGGAACTTCCAAATAATTAGGCCAAAAGGTAAGGTCCTTAGATTAAATTTTCCATAGCAGTATGTAACAATGCATGACAATCATGGCAAGGTAGGAATTCAGAAAGGTCATCCCATGACTAACTTGTGAAAAAGAAAACAAAAATTAATAGTTTGATTATAGAGGTATAGTTTGGAGGTCTTCAAATTTGTCTAAATCTAGCCATTAGGAAAGTCAAATGGGTGTCAAATTTGCATGGTACTACAAAACTTGGGTTTGTGCTAATTCATGGAGGAGGAGGATGTGTTCTAGAGGTTTAGACAATCATGTATGGTCAAGATGGGCCTCCAGGCCATTCCATGGTTATGAACAGCCACAGCCTTTGTTTGCCCCTGAAAATCCCGTTTCATGATATATATTATATGAAGCATATAAATGTACAAGGCTCTCCTCGGCTCAAGTTTATGATAAGGTAAGCTCAAGTATGTGATGGGCCCCACCTGGGGACCTACATGGAAATGGGGATGAGGGAAATTTCAAGGACTCCTCGGGACCCTCTTCTCTGTAAAAGACCAGCCCCATCCTTGATTTCTATTATCTCCATCTACGCCCCAAAAGTTTAATGGTCAACGGTCCATTCGGATCGGTACAGAGTCGATCCAATGGTCCAATAAATTCTGATCTGACCGAAGTTGGTGGACATGTGCACTTCAGGGGGGTTGTGTGTTTGGTCCATTTGAATGGACCAAGGGTGGGCCCCACAAGCGTGAGCTTATGGAATTTTATTTTAAGCTTGAGCTTAGGGGAGTCTTGCCCTACATAAATATACTAATTATTTATTAGATTAAATTTATTTTTATATAATAGAAATAATATAATATAATATAATAATTAAGCTGTTCTTTGAGATCTGACCAGAGTTGAAAGTGAGTTTATGGAGTTGGGTCCAAGTCTTTTACATTAGACCCATGTTAAGTCCAGGCAGACAGAATGCTAATCAGGACAATTTCATGGACCTATTCAAGCCTAACCCATTACCATCCTAATTCAAAGCCCATTTACTAACTTCAGTCCAATCCATTCAAACCCAATCCACCTAAACTCTTTGATGGGTCGGTCTGGTTAAAGATGGTCTGGAACCAAGATGCACCTCCTCTCTAATTATAATTTTGATCCTTTGCACACAGCCAATCAAACCGATTAGCTGGATGGACTGTTTTAAGTCAAAATTAACCACAAAGTAATGCATTTGATTGAATTGGTTTTGAACCCTGTTTCACTCTATTTTAAGTAGGGTTAGTTTTCAGGTCAATTACCATGCAAATTATGAAACTAAAATAACAAAAAGAAACAAAACAAAGTTAATAATCTATGTTGGATGATTTAAATTCATGGTACTTCAAATCTGGATTGATTTTCTTTTCATGTACCTTTTTCTGTTCCACTGTATGGACCAGAATAAAATTTGCTCCCTGATCCAGGCCTATGGGTTCCATACATGAGGATCTGAACACAAATACCTAGCAATTTTAATGGGCCAAGCCAAGCTGAAACTTGTTCAAGTCTGATCCATTATTTATCAGGTCTCACATTTAAGCCCAGATCTAGCCCATCAGGCTGAAAGAAAGGACCAGGAGATTGAATAGGCCAGGATGGATAGTTTCCCAACCTAAGCTCCATTGGGCTTTTTTTTTTTTTTTTTTTTTTGGCTATCGGAGGGTTCCCAACAATTTGGGCTGAACTAATCCCTCCATGCCCAAAGGGCAGCCGGGTAAACTCCTTGTAGCCCCAGTGTGGTAGAACAATTTCGAACCTACAACCTCATAGTGCAAACCGTGGTCCAAGGCAAATGGAGCTGCCCTTAACATAGTGAAATGAAACTCTTGTCCATCAAGATTCAAGCTACATAGTGAAATGAAAATAAAGTACAATTCTAATGAAAAGTACATTGAGAAACAAAACTAAGTACATTTTCATGAAACTAACTACACCCCTCAAAAACTTCCAGTGTCTTCAAAAAACAAGCTGTACTGATGTCGAAGTACACTTGTTGTGAGAATTTCTCTCACTGTGCAGTTACAAAGCCTCCACACCACCTGTCCTATTCCCTAACAAATCATGGTTTTAAAACAAGGGTTTAGACACTGTTATATTAACCTAAACTATATGATTAATTGCAACTACAATTATTTCAGTTCGATTCGGGCATTATTTAAAAAAAAAAAAAGGAAATAAAACTTCGCAAATCTTCATTTTTTAAAATTGATTTTCTGGATTTTTTTTTCTTACATTACAAATTAAGATATAAAGGTTGTGAGAATGAAGTTTCAATACATTTTGAGTTTTGGACTAAGCATAGAAAATTAGTCCAGGTAATGGCCCTAACCAAACCCCTGCATGTGGACTCAGTTTTGGCCAAGTTTTAAAACCATTCCAACAATATATAGAAACTGAAAGATTCTTTATCCAAGTATACAACAAGTACAACAACAATCATGCTCCAATCCCTTATCCTCTGTTCTTCATGATAAAATGCACCCAATGGCAAGAAACCATGAACCCAGGGAATTAATGTACGGCCTAACTGACCAATTTCAGATGACCCAAATTCTCCTATATAATTTTATAAACATTTGATTTGGATACAAATATTAATGATACTCAACCTTCTGTGGTAGCAGTGAAATGGAAGAAAGCAATCAACAGCAGCGTGAGTACAAGTCCAAGAACTTAGAAGCTGAGAGGAAAAGGAGGACTAGGATCAATGAAAGGCTCTATGCTCTACGCGCATTGGTCCCAAATATCACAAAGGCAATATGGCTATTAATGAATATGAGGAATTGCTAAGAACTTGTTATGGCTTCTAATTTGATCATGGTTTCTTTGTTGTTTTAGATGAGCAAGGAGACAATCCTCGACGATGCGCTCGACTATATTGAGGATTTGAAGAAGCAGGTCGACAAATTGCAGGACGAGCTCGTGGAAATGGGCGATGAAAGGGAAGAGAAGCAGGAGAGTGAAGCTAGTAAGTGGGAAATGGCACAAGAAGTGCAGAAATGTGAGGTATGCTGTGTGGAGAGTTTTTTTTTTTATGTTCTTAGTTTTCTTCCTTCTTTGCAAAGGGGGATGTTAATGGGCCTGGTTAACCCAGTTTCAACAGGTCCAGCCTGCAAAATTCAGGTGTGTAACATCTTATGATCCCAATTAATAATCGGGTCTGGGTCCAAACAGACCTGGACCCAGACCTGAATACCGGGTTTCCCAAGTACTTTATAATATACAATCAATTGTGATCTTCTGTGCAATGTCGCCCATAGTGAAACATTGCTGTTGGGCCCATCTCTGATATGAGTCCCACCTCTTACACACTATCCCTTTTGAATTGCCACAATTTACAACTTGACACCCATCTAAACTGATCTCACTGTGGGATTTGAGTTACGAAATTTTCTTTCTGTTAATTTTGGTGGTGGTGGTGGTGGTCGTGGTGGTGGGCAATTTGTGGGGGTGGTCCAGCCCAATAATTTTCAAATCTTCGATTAAGTGGGTCCGTATCTAAAGAACATATATACTGGCTTGGGCTGGGAATGGGTTTCTCTAGCCCAGGCCTTGTGAACAGTTTTTGTGTTTGTGTTATTTGTAGCCCCATGGGCTGAGATGAGTTCTAATTGTTTTTTTTTATCAAATAGCCTATCAGCCTGGCCAGGGTTCTATGCATGATTAAAGCCCCATCTATTCTGAAATTGTTCTAGCTAGATCTGGTCCTAATGTTAGAGCAATAACTATAACTAAGCCGGATGGGCTTATACATGCTTCAGCATGGACATACCCAGCCCACAACCAGTGCCAAAATGGGCCCATAACAGCATTTCCATAGCTATTTGGACCATCCAGTTGATAGATCACTTCTTTAGTGGGCCATAAGTGGAAATTGACACAAAGGGGTGATCTTATCTATCATCATCATCAAAGCCTTGCCTTAGCTATATATGTTGGGGTTGGCGTAGCCTACATGAGTTCCTTTTGTCCATTCCAATCTATCCTGAACTAATAGAGTGATTGTATATACATTTTCCACAAATCATTGCTCATATTTCTGTTGTGGTAAAATCCAATAGAGTGATGATGAAATTCAAATTCATGCTATGGCCAATCCTAGTTTCCTAGTAGATGGTCCTAAGCCTAATGCCCTGTTTGGATCTGGGAACTTGGTTACCTCTACTCAATTTACTTGTAAATATATGCTTCATGTAAACTCTATTCACCTATTACCCAAAAAAAAAAAAACACCCTCAATTCACCTGGAACTGATACAGCAAAGAAGAAAATAGTTGCCATTTATCAGTTATTTACAAGAAAAGGGGTTTGTCAGATAGGATAAACAGGGACAGTTTATGTGCTGTTAAGAGGTATTTCCCACTGCTTGTTAAGAGGGAAAAAAATCTAATCCCCTTATTATGTGACCCACTTGGATGCAGGGCATTCATGGGAGGATGGTGTGATTGAAACATTTCTTTGGGGATATGATTTTAGGCAAAAATCATCTCAATCAGTTTATCACAACAACTGATTTAGGGGCCTTAAGGTTATATGGTTTCATAAGTTATATTCATTTTATTGAATCCAACCCAACGGTGAGCCTAATTCATAGTACTATCAGATTAGGCGGAGTGCCAATTCATTGGAGTTTAGTGACAGGAAGGGGGTTTGATTGATCTTAAATGGTCGCACGCAGTTGTAAGAGAGCTACTCTTTTGTAAGCCTTATAGGGTACCTCTCAACAAAAACATAGATGGCATCTGTAAGAGGTAGCTTTTTTTATCACAAATGAGCCACCATAATTAGTCCAACCCCCTCACCCCCAGTATGAATTGTAATAAACTCTAATTTGACACTAATCTTAGTTATGCTCTCCGTTGGATTAAATTTCAAAAAAATGCCCTGCTAAACTAATGGTAGTGATAACAATATGATTTAAATGATTTTTTCTCAAAATCATATCCACATTGAGATCTTTTAATCACACTATCCTTCCATGATCATATTGTAATTTGAATTTGTAAGTTACATTTCATGATGCTGATTTTTATTACATAGTTTAGTCAACATGATTGCCTTTTGGTTGAAAAGGTAACATTTCATGATGGTGATTTTTATTACATAGTTATCCAACATTCCTTCTTTTTAACAGCAGAGTCAATACATTGCATTTTCCTACCATGTGTCCTGTATTCAGTATTGCCACATCTTTACTATGCATTTTGGCTCTGAAAAATGCCCATTTCAAACTTTCATCTCATCTTAGAAATTTCTTAAGCCCAAGCTGAAGGACCCAGACTTGGATATTTTGATTCCCAGGACATCTGTATTCATCAAAGGCAACATTAATGGCCGTTTATAGATTTTTTTTGACAATGTTTATGTTTTTTAACTTTTGGCCCACTAAAAAATTTACACAGAGGCCCCTACCTGGTCGAGCCCATTTGAAATGTGCTTTGTTTATAACTTTATGTGATGATAAAGTCATAAAACCTTTCTCTTTGAAATAACAACAACAACTGATTCCTTTCAATTTGTTGATTATTATACAGTTGGATGTTGTGGTGACTCCTGTAGCTGCCAATACAATAGAAATAAAGATAGTATGTGAAAAAAAGAAAGGTGGTTTTTCAAAACTGATGGCAGCTTTGGGTCATCTTGGCTTGGAAGTGACTAGCATCAATGTCACTACTTTCAGAGGGGTGGCCTTGAACACCATATGTGTGGAGGTAAGATGATAGCTCCTTAAAATGCCATTATGTTACATTAGAGTTTTGAATTAATGGTCATGGTTATTTCTTTAAAGGGTTTTGATACACCAAGAAGATTTTGTTTAACTTTGAAGTAAATTTAATCTCTCTGGTATGCTTGCAGGGTGAACTTGAGATGTTGAAACCAATACAAATTAAGGAGTTGCTAATCGAAATGGTTAAAGAGCATCTAACAATATGAAGATGATTATCATATTCATATTATATTTTTGGTTCACTGTGGATTTTATATAGATTGTTCTAATTGGCTTGTGATTTCAAACAAAATGAATGCTATTGTTGTTTATTGGGCTATACTTATTAGAAAAGAGTAATAGTTTATAGAAGATTAAAAGTTGACATAATGACTTACAAGTTGTACTTCTTTGAAATCAATTAATCAATTGGTTTCTTTATGAATCTTTGTGCTGCCTATAAAACATCTTCATGGTAGCCCAAGCAAGACCTTTTAACTGGGTCTGTTTGTTAGTCCAGCAATCAGGTTACATGAAACCCTAGGGTTTCCAATATTGAAAGCAAGACTCATTGACTTAAAGTCTATGAAGTGTTATTATTATTAAGGGAAATATATTGTTATCCTACGCCATTAACTCTGTGATACTACAAGGCATGGAGGTATAGATCTGGATTTAGAATAGCTCAAGAAAAAGACCCAAAGGATCCATGCTAAAAAGGGCTTCAACAATATCACCATAGTTGATGGAATATAAGATCCTTCTAATTGTGGTTATTAAAACTTGTCCAACTGACTCCCAAAGTGCATCTAGCCAAGTAACTCATGAGGCTAGTTTGACTAATTTTTTGTCCATTCAAATATACTTGGTTGCTATTTGGCAAGTTTATATATGTATCTATTTGACTTAAAGCTTATTTAAGTTGATGTTGTGTGTGCTGTAAACTATTTGACAAAGTTCACATGGTCATTTTGTATATTTATTTGGCTTTTTAGACCTTTCACCTCTTTTCCAAAAAGTAACCAAAAGATAACTTTTTCAAGTGTAGATGTCTATAGAAATCAACACCTTTTGCTTTGAGAATGAAGAGTTTTCGATCTAAGGTTCCTCTTCCTAATGGAGCAAACTTTTTACCCCATGGTTGGGGCCACATGCGTCCCACTCCTAACCCACTTGGATGGGTTTAACAAAAATAGTCTGTGCTTTTTTTTTTTTACAAGTTTGTCTATACGGCTTCATTTGCCCATACTACTTTTATTTTACGACAACTCTTTCTATACCACTTTTATTATAAGACAAATCTACCCATGTAACTTTTTCCAATACGACCAATTTGACCAATTGAATCAAAGTGCCACACATACTATCCATAGAAAGGTCTAATTTGAAAGGGCAGTATTTCAAATAGATAATAAGACTTGCCAAATTATTCATCTTGCTCATTTGACTTGAGTCAACCTAAGCAAGTCTATTTTAGTATTCAAACACTAGATCTAATTCACCTTGAAACCCAGATCAAAATAAATGAGTTTTTTTAATTAACAGAGGAGAAAACCTAAGCTTAACCCTGCTTATTATAAATATTCATCCTCTCACTTCGTTCTATAGAATGGAGCAGCCTATTATAAATTCGACCCCTTCACTCTCACCACCATCTCCCCTTGTTTGATACGATCTTAATTTAACTCTTGTTTTATATTAATTGTTTGTTGGATTCTCAAAAATCATATAGCTTTGGACCATTAAAATTAAAAATCCTTAAATCATCCATAAGGATAAGTCGGATAAGTCGATAAGGTTTTTTTTTTTTTTTCCCTTAATTCTAATCTATGATCAAACACTTTTTATCTTCCCTACTCCCACCCATAGTGATTGACATTCTTTCAAGATGTTGAATAGGGAGGAAATAAAAAATGTATATACCAACCATGGTTTGAGCTAGTAGATTCTGAGTGGCCACAGCTAACTCATCTATTGAAAATCGAAACTACTCAAAATAAGCGCACCCCCAATGAATGGAATATTTACAGATTTTAACCTAACAAGAGTTGGTCACACCATAGGCTTGACCATTTGGGGGGTGGGGGGTGGGGCAGGGGGCTAATGGGTTCATATTGTAAATCACCTCATTCATCAAAGTGGAAACTACTACTCATAAACTATGAGGGCTTTTATTTTAACAAACTCAGGTTTTCAAAAGGTAGGCCCTACCATGGGCTACCACAGCTTCAACTTAGTATCTCTCCAATCAAAGCCTCATAACATAATCGAAACTTCTTAATGGAATGGCTGATGTCCCTAATCACAACCAACAATGATAATATATCATCGTCCTTAACATCAATTTTGTCCCGACCATAATGGCATCCCAGTATGAATTTTATTGCTCCATTCCAATTTTTTCTGTAGTAAAATACATGGATAGGTTACGAATCAAAACAAACATATAAATTTAGACCAATACAATACGTGGATAGGTTGCAGATCATAACAAATATGTAAATTTAGACAAATACATGGATAGGTTGCAAATGTAAATTGATTATCGAGGAGGAAGACTGGAACTCCAAACTTCTTACTCTGGTCAAAATTTATAAGATCACAACCAAAACCACCCCTAATTATTGGTGTGAGTGTTGGCCAATGACTGAGGGGCATGTCATATCAAAAGCCTGACTCTCAATGGTTCCAGGACAAAGGGCAGCCATGTGATGATGTGAACATTTCATACCCTGCCCAAGTAGGACCCACCAAAATGGTACCCCACACCAAGAATGACAGCTCATCTTGATCAAGATGAATGCCACGTGGACAAAGCCCCACTTGCCAATTGTCCAAAAGTTCACATAGGAGCCAATCAATAGATGACATTTATAATGTCAAGCAAAACGACAATAAGGAATTCAATGCAGAATGTAAAGACAAGTAGTAGAAAGAAGGGTCAGAAGTGAAAGCTCACATCCCAAATGCCATGCCAGAGACAAACCTTTTGTAGCCACTAACAGACGGTCCTGATTTGATTGATCATGGGACAATTCCTCGCCGATTCTAAACAACCGACAGACGATTTGAATGGTTTTGCTTCTTCTCTCCTCCTCCTTGGAAGGGAAAGTGTTTTATTTCAGAGAAATCTTGGGATGCTATTGCCTTGGATTCCATGGCAGAAATCCTTGCATTTCAATGGAAACATTGACCTCCAAATGAATCTAGTCTTGTAGCATGTAAAAGGGTAAGCGGTGCCATGCACCTTATCCACTCTGGTCTTGGTAACAACAACTGGAAAATCAAGTAGTGTCATTGAGAAACAAAAATTTTACATGTGGTGTTCACTTTGTTAGCTCCACACCATCTATAATAATTGCTGGAGCAGGCCACATTTTCAAAGAAAGATGTTGTCAGACAACTACAAAGTTTCTTCTTAAAATAAACTTGCAATGAATACATTGACATTAGATATGTTGCCTTTTTTGCCACATTTTTCACCTTCATGCAACACAAGTGTGTTATTTTATTGATAGTTACTTACTTTTATACTATGGGTAGTTTTGGAATGTCCCTTTTGCCTTGCAAATACACTTGGAGGTGCACAGACCCACTAATAAAGTGAGAAAGGTAGAAAATAAAAAGTGCAAGATTAATACCAACAATGAGATTATAATAACAGGAGATGCTCTCACCTTACTATAAAAGATATGGAGGGGGCCGAGAGCATCTCCCCATAAAAAAATATGAAAAAACTAAGAAAAATACAGTGATCTATTTGTAAAAAAATAAGAAGTCAAAAATAGGCAAGGTAAGTCATTTTAAATTAATAAGATTATGAGGGATTTATTATAACTAAACAGAGCAATGATATATTAGTAAATTAAAAAATAATTAGCTAAAACTTAAAATCACCAGTTCTGTTAATAATGAAAAATAAAATAAATCAAAACTTTGAAATCCCAATAGCATTGCTAACTTATTGGAAGATTTTATATTTTTGGTGAGGGACTATGTTGTGCGCTCAATAACTTATCATCCCTTAACACATACAATTATATGGAGTTTACTTGCTGATGTCGAAGAGGGGCCCACCTTCATAAATACAGACTAGTGCAAATGATGGGTCCCTCTAGTACTCATGGGGGAACAAATTTCACTCTTATCATGGTTGCGAAACGCATAAGATTTCTTTGATACCCCCATCCAAGAGTGTCAAGACCCATTAAAGACTATGCATGGGTCAATCCTTACATACTAAGGTGAGAAGCGGGGTTTCTATTTTCTAATCAATTGGGCAATTCCTTGTTCTGAAAACAACATAAGATTGATTGTGTGTAAAATACTTCACAGGACTCACTTGGTTAAGGTTTGTGTTTAATCATGTGATTGCATGTCAAGCATCATATTAGAAATGAAAAATATAAAGTTTTGTCGTCATCATCATTTTTAAATACGTTAAGATTCATGTGAATGAATGCTTAATTTAACTAGCTCATTTCCTTACTACAAAGGCCATATAAGAAGAGATAATTTTGTGTTTTTTACTGTGAATTATAGAGGGATATTATTGTACTTTTTTCTCAAATGGCTTGTTTGGCAAATCAGACCTTTTTGAAATAGGGCTTATTCAGTTAGAATTATTTGAAGTAGAACTACTCTAATTAGAACGTTTACAAACACATGAATATTTTGATACATGTCATTTAATTAAAAATGAAAACTTGTGATATAGGAAAAGTTATATAAACAAACTTATCATTCAATAGAACCAGTACATGTAAATTTGTCATATACTAAAACTTTAATAAGAATAAACGTTAAAAAAAAACACAAAAATCATGTAATTGGCGTAATATTGATGTCTAATTGAAAAGTCACATTTTTGCTACTTCTAAGACAAAGATTCTTAAAGATGATTCGACAAGACACTTAAATAAACTTTTCCGACAATCTAAAGTGCAAGTGGCAAATCTAACCCAACCCACATAATATATGGGTTGGGCCATTGGTCAACAAAACCTTATTTTCGTTTAAATGGGTTAAGGTCAACATGCTTAACCCGCATAATGGGCCTCACATATTTAAATTGGATCAGTTAGGGTCAAATCACATATTTCAACTTTTTTATCCAATTTGGAGGTTTAGTATTTTGGTACTTCTGTTGTCCATTTTATATGGAAAGAGCTGAACTTGTGTAGAGTTTTTGTTTTCCTGTAATTTAACTCAAATGTGGCCTAACATTTGAAATAAATTGGGTTTGGCCAGGATTCCATAGGTTGGATTGGGTTAAGCAAGCTCACCTCCAGCTTATGCAGGTTGGGTCGGGCTAACCTACATCGAGTGTAAGTCAAGATTACTTGTGAACTTCAACGCCTAGATACCCTTTTATAAACCAAACCCGTTTTGACTAAACCCAACCCACATACTATCCCTAATCTTGAACACATAAAACTATATTTGTTTCAGTGTTAAGTCAAATAGACCTGAGTAATTGACTTGCCAAATGGGACCAGAAAGATATGATGAATGCTTATTAACTTACATAATTCATTGAATACTTCTATATATTACTGAGAGGAACTCATATCATGAATACTTATCAACGTATATGATTCATTGAAAAAATTTACATTTTTACTGGGAGGAACTCCCATCACACACACAATAAAACTAACGAGGACATGTCTCACTCATTCATAAATACATGATACATTTGAGGGCAAGAAGGAGGTTGTCTCCCCAATGCACAATGTAAATGGCATCCCTCTTGTTATAGTACATTCTAGGGTGGTCCACCTTCATAAATTCAAACCTCTAAAACCAATGAATCCTCTTGTATACGTGGTAGCCCAAATCACTCTCGTCAATTAGCAATAGGTATAAGGAGAGCCAGGTAAATTTTCCGTAGCTCCAATGTGATAGCGCAGTTTTGAACACCCAACCTCAACTTTTGAGAGTAAACCCTGGTCTCGGGCCAATTGAGATACTCCTCATGATTACCACCTATAAAACACTTCGAGTATGATTTACTCCATTTAAGACTTGCAAAGTTAAAGCACCCTAGTATTAAGAGGGGTCGATTCTTGCATGCATCTCCAAGGTTTGAACTTGAGAAAAAAAAAAAATATATATATATATATATATATATATATATATATATATATATATACACACACACACTAAAAGTTCCTAAAAAGAGGAGTTGCAAAATTCTCCCATGCCTGAATTCCTCAAATTCTTGCTATCACCTAAGCTTATTGCATTGTCTGTGGCGATCCAACCCAAAAATGAATAATAGTTGGATGAATATAAAATTGGGAAGATCATAGGTGGAACAGGAGATGGTCTTTCTTTAATAAGATTATACAATTCCAAAGTACCTTTTGCTATGTGCAAAGAGGAAGAAAAGACTATCCTCCAACTCTAGAGTCGTGGTTGCCGAGGAATTGAATTGATTGATCTGCCAAGGACGATGAAAATCCTAAATAGATACGAGCACAGCAACAGCTCTGCTGCACTGCCCCAAGTACAGTGCTCTCTCTGTAATGGAATTTTAGAGCCCCCATGTGACCACCCCCACTAAAGCAGCAGCAGAGCAGCTTCAGTTGTCAGACACCCCCATCTTTAAAAACCCCATGAAGTCTCACATGCTCTTTACAAAGAGCCTCAGTGAAAATTTTCCAGATTGCAGGTCTTTTGGGCACAATTGCCATTTCTGCTTAGATAAAGATATATCAAGTGTCTTTTTTAGTACTTTGAGCTATGTCTGCTCTCTATGTAATGTCAATGATCTGGGTTTCTTTCCTTTGCACCAACTTAAAAGCCTACAAATTTTTATGGGGGTCTTTGAATTTTCTTATATAAGGGAGGGGTCTTTTGTTGTGTCTCTTAGTAGTCTTTGCTTGCAACAATTCAAGAATAGTGGAGGAGTTTCGGGTCTTTTTTTTTTTTTTTTTTTATCTTGGTAATGGTTGGATGCTTAAGAGCAAGGAAATTTCAAATGTTTTTTGGGTTCTTGAAGGTAGTCGAGATAATTGCAATTGTTTCTGGTGTTGGAGATATTAAGACTGGGAGATAGATTAGAGAAGAGAGGTGTTAAGAGTAGAGAAATCTCAGGCGAAATTTGAGGAAAGTTGAATTTTGAATTTGAATATTTTGAAGTACCTGATGTTGTAGGTAATCCTTCGAGTTTCTCGGAAGCGTCTAGTTGCAACAATTCGAGAAAATTGTAAGTCTTTTTGGGTCTTGTTCTACTTTCTTTCAGAAGTTTTTCTTTTGAGTGACTGAAGAAACTGCAAGTGTTTTGGGTTGTTCTACCTCCTAAAAGGTTATCCAGCAGCAAACTGCTGTTTCTGTTAGTAAAATCAAGCAACCCAAAAGACCCAAGTGAGTAACTGAAACACCAATTGATGTTTTGGAGTTGGAATGTTGGATATGTCTCAAAATACCTTTATGTTGTATTACCTCCTCCTATGTGTTTCTTAAGAAGTTTCTGCTCTCAAAAGTTAAAAGAAAACTGCATTATGTTCTGTGTCTCTTTTTCACTTTTTCTGGCTGCTTAAAAGGGAAGAACTTTAAAAAGCTTTTCTGGGTTCTCTGAGTTTCTGCTCTTCCAGTTCTTATAGTTCTCTTCTAGCACCAAACTGCTGTTATTTCAAGTACTATGAAGCAACCCAATAGACCCCAATAACCAATATACCAACATCTTTCTGTATTTGGAGCATCCATTGAAACTTGCCCAAGATCTCTAAGCCCCTGCTGACCTGTCTTGATGGGGTGGGTTGGAGGACTGGCGTGGGTGAATTACAGCAAGAAGCATTGCAGAAACCTTTTATGGAGGTTGAAAGCAGAGATGAAGAAGGCTGTCAAGAACGGAAGCAAGCAGAGGGTCACATTTGGGTATGATGCTTGGAGTTACGCACTAAATTTCGATGATGGGCGTTGTGGATTCAGAAATGAAACTGATGTGGTCCGCACACTTCATGATCCAGACCTTACTTCAAACCAAAACTCTACTTGGGTTCTTGTTCTCTCTGTGAAATCTCTGTAGATGTGAACTTCTTTCTAGATCACTTCAATTTGGGTTTGTCATGAACTTCTTTCTAGATGTGATGTATTTGACTGAACTAAAAGGAAAGATGTGTCTTTTCAGTAGTTTATTGATTTGCTTATTCTATTTCCAGTTACTTTGCTATGACTTAGTTTCTTAGCTTGTCGTTGATTTAGTTCAACACAGTATAATGATTAGAGTGTGTTATTTCTCTAATCTGCCATCAGTTAGTCATCAATTAGTCCCTTGCAACGCTCAGTCATACCCACACTGTGTGTGTGTGTGTGTGTGTGTGTGTGTGAGAGAGAGAGAGAGAGAGAGAGAGAGTTCTGGTTCAATGGTTGGATAGGACTTTTACTCATAACTTGTATCATTAAAATCTTTTAAAAGATTGGACTTTTGATCATTACTTCTATTATTAAGAACTTTTAAACGGTCCTAGATTGATGAGATAAAGCTAAGCTTCGACGGTGACGTTGATTATAACAACCGCACCACCAATATATTTTTCGTGTTGGGAGATTTTAATGGAAGCCAATCTTTCCAGACCAATGATAATTGGCCTCCACATGTAAGAAAATTGGAGATAAGGAAATGTAAGAGTCAGTGATCTTCAATAACAAAAACTAACTTCCATAGAAAGGAAAAGCAAGACAAAGTAAGATAGTAGTGCATAGAAAGCATGGCTTAAACCTCAGCATCTTCAATAATAGGATAAAAAGCAAGACAAAAGTTCTTTTTTTTTTCCCCTTTATGCAAGATAGTATTCGAATAAATGTCCTTGGCTTAAAGAAATGATAAATAAACCCATGAAAATAACAGAAGTCTAAAGATTCTTGACTAAAGTAATAAAATTCCAACAATAGCTGCCTCCTCTGTGAATGGTAGTATGATTTTTAAACATGGCTGGCTCCAGGGAGAGAATTATCATCATCTCAAAAAAAGTGAAATATCTATTTGCATTTTGAGTCTCACTTAAGAGTATTCAATCAATTCCAAGTGTCAGCCTTCATATTCAAAGCAACTAATTTGCATGATTATGTTCATTTTCTGTATCAATAACACAATCTTCATGGTGTTAAATACATCCAACCATTCATGATTTTGATTTCAAAACAATCCAACAAGTATGTATTGAAATATTGCATGCAAATGTATATGTTTGTACCACCAAGGTTGGATATATAATATAAAGATTTGATGATGACTATGATTCGTTTATGTGTGTGGCATTTGACACCAACACCATTAGTTTTTTTTCTCACAATTGGACCCAAGGAACCAAATTAGTTCTCTCAAATACTTAATGAGGAGAAGATTAACACATAACAAGCTTTAAAAGGAAGTACATAGATATTTCTCTGCCTTCTTATTTTGGTTCCATCATTATCAATTTCATTTTGGATTCTTTCTCTAGGAATTGGCACCATTCTTCTTGAATATATGCCAAAGGTTTATTCCTGTGAAGGTAAAGCAAGATTCCATTCCATGTTCAGCATCCTATGTCTTTTGCTCCATAAACTAACAATCCACAGTTTGATAAAATGGGGGTAAGTTACAAACACATACATTTAGAGGGAAGTTGCAATAGAAATTATGGGAAGGAGCAAAAAGGATCCCCACCTCTGAATTCAATAGAAAGCAGTTTTAGGGCTTGTCTGTTTCATGTAATTGAATTCCTAGGATTTCTAAGACTTCATATTGCTGGAAGTGGTCAGAAATGAACAGTCAAGGCTTAGTATAAAAAAAGGACCAACAAATAACCTCTCTTTTAATGAAAAGTGAATTAAGCAGTCTCTACCACTTAAACAAATAGATAACGAGTGTAGGAATTCACAATTAAATGGTTCATCGATGATTTTCAAGGATTTATCAAAAAAATATTTTTAGCTGGATTTTATCATCACGACATCATATTGCACATATTCCACCATCGTCTTCATGCGGGTGTGTTCTTCACGTTGAAGATCCTGTCTCTTGTATGGTCATGCAAAACTGTTTTAGAAAACATACCCTAAATCCAAATAAAATGAAAGTTAGGTTGTGCTCAACGTTCATGCTTATCAAAACCCATTCGAACCATTGGATTGCCTTTCTTTTGTTATCACTACATAGACCTCAGACCATGTGTCGAAGTCTCGACATCTATATTCATCATTAAGGGTCTATCTTTTTGCATTAAGATACATAGGAATTAAATCATAATAATTCATAGCCAAATGAGCTCCATCACAGGATTATAAAAAGATGTGAAGTGTAAATGTGACTGATATGAGGTGAGGCCGTGAAGGTGAATGAAATAAAATAGCAATAAAGATGGGACCTTGACTTTCTTAAGATTTTAATTACGAGGCAATAACCGGGTATTCATTTCCCATCTTTCATGATTTCACTTTTCTTTAAAATGAGAGGTTGTTTGATGGTCATTTTTAGTATATTCACCTTGGACCTTCATTTTTAACCACTTATGGCTTGAATTCCTATATTATTATTATTTTTGTCAATGCAAACAAACAGGACCTATTTGATCAAATAAATATGTGTTAATTCTGGTTCCACTAATCATCTCAAGGACCTATTCGATCAAATATTATTCCTCTAACTGCAGCTGACCCAAAAATCTGTGTGTTCCATCTACACCCAAGAATCACGACTGAGTCAAGTTTTTTTACATGGTGTACTCACATTTTATCTTGGGGTGAAGAAGATGACAACAACCCAACAGGGAATGTCAAAATGGGCTTTGTTTGATCAAACAGTCTTCTATTAACAAAAGTGGGCCAGTGCACAACTTTCTTGTATCTGAAATTGCAGTTCTGCTGCTGTTATGTGAGCTCTGCTCTGTACATAAGAATGGATCTTGTTTTTCCCATCCTTGCAAGAAAAGTGCAATTCAAGTAACATGCAGGTCAGAGACAGGAAATTTCTCTGCTCAGACCAACAAGAAAAAACATTGTGATAATTACAGAAGCCTCTCTGCACAATGACAAAGAAGCAAACCCAACCAACTACATAGAGAGTAATGAGTAAAGATAGACCAGCCAAAACTGAGTGAAGACAGCCCAGTCATTACATATGAGAGAAAATAAAGTCATATTTTGCAAATGTGTATGTAGTAAATGAGTTTCAATGGTGAGAATGTCTTCACATGGTGCCTTGTGAACTTGCCTGTGGAGCTAACTTGGGGGTCATGCCAATCATGTGAAGGTGGGGCAGGGCGGGCCAGGGCTTGTACAATCCAGTCTATTTAGTTATCAGGGGCAATGTTGTAAGGGCTCCATTGAGCCCACTGGCCTGAAAATTAGGGTGACCAAGCTCATTTATAAAACATGATACCAAGCTTTTAAGCATATACATAGGTTCAAGCCCAGCAAGATTTACTACTGGCTAATGAAACTGAGTTAGACACAGCTGAGGGCCAAAAAATACAGCTCAAATTCAGATCAATGTTGGTCTGGCTCAGTTTGAATCAAGGCCAGTGCGGCCCATAAACGACGGCAACATGGACACATTCAATGCTGGTCCCTGCAATTGAATAGATAGGATCATGGAAGGAGCGCATACCCAGCTCAAGCCCACCTGAAAAAATCCAAAGTTGGCCCAAATTTGAGCCCAAATGAATGATGATTATTACTAAACTCAAATAAAACCTGAATACATATAAATATGCGAAATGCTCTTGGGAGAGTTACTCCCACGTACTATAAGAGTAACTGGTGAGTTACTCTCATAGTACCGTAAGAGTAACTCTCATAGGAACGTCTCCCAATAATTATATTGGTATTAATTATATTTGTTTCCCACTTCGTGTGTTCGAAACTCTCAAGATTTACCTGGTTCACGTGTGTTGTAGGGTCATATGTGCACTTAGGGGTTAGTCCACTCGGGTCAAATACTAAGGAGATACCCTCAACATTAAAAAAAAAAAAAAAAAAAACAAAACCCTTAAACAAGTTAACTTCAGATTTTTGTCCAAGAGTTAGGCTGACTTCCAGTCAAGTGGAAGCCAACATATGAGTGCAAGCATGATTCCTGTGAGTCAAGCTGCCTGCAAGTCAATGACGCGGTTAGTCTGTTCCCTTTGTTCTTGAAAGTGAGATCCATAGGAAGGATCGAATGAGAATGTTGTCCTTGCGTGCCTCTTACGCGGTTTACAAAGAAAACCAGAAACACATATTTGAGTGGAGACACTTAAGTATAGGTTTATTCATAATCACCCAAATTAATCAATATTTTTCAAGAACACCCAAATTAATCAAATTGGAATCCTCTGAGGCACCCGTTCACAACATGCCTTGGTTGCGTGAGATAAGTGAAACTCAACGGCAACAAAAACCACTCAAAAAGTGCCCTCTTGAGTAAGATTTGGCAAAATTTTACTCCAGCAATAGTTAAGTCTCAAGTCGAAAATGAGCATACGAAAGACATACGTAATTACTTATAAATTACATTCCAGTCATCATTTTTTAAGTTACTGACTTTAAACCTCATGCATAACTACTTATACATAAATTTTAATTATTTAAAATTATCTACATATTAAATGGTTAAGAATGTAAATAGCTTATGAAAATGAGACGACTCGGCCAAGTCTCCTTTATTTTTTACTCAGTCCTCTATCAAAATGAGATGACTCGGGAGAATCAATAGTCAGATCAGAGAGTTTCGCCAACCATGGGCGTAACCAGCAATTTTCCCTTGAAAAGCTAAAAAACTTGTAATACTAATAGGTTCAAATTCAAAACACCCCTGCTCCCCAAGTCCTATCATAAGACTAATCATATGATTAACAATGTATTAATCATAATTTTATCCTCTATTAATCATCAAGATTGTAAGCAGTTCAAATTTTCAATAAGTGTGCCCCATTATGGAGTCCTCTACTAGATGGATCCCCATCATGTGGGTCAATTACAAGTCTCATGGCGCAAGCGATAATTTTGGTGCGGCATTGATTTTCAATCGCCGGACCCTATGGAGCTTCCCTAGGATTTGGACTTGAGAAATCAATCCCTACGTTGTTAATTACACAATAGTCTCACAACCTTAATCACCCCTACAATATAGAAAAGAGTTATATATAGTAATAAAATAAATAATCGTAAAGTGATGAAATAGAAAGGCATAACAAACTGTGTAAATCCTCTGTCTTGTCCCAATCTATCTAGGGCTAGAGCTAGACCAGTCGATTTAACTATTGGGCCAAAATATACAACTGGGCCAGTCCATGAGTCCAAATCCAGCTCAAGCAACACTTTCCGGTAAATGAGTCAGGCCGGGGCTTAAACATCCATATGTTAATTTCAGCATATTTAACTACTGTGCGAAAAAACTGAGCTGGACCGAGTCAACGGGCTGAAAAACACCACGCAAACGAGATCAATGTTGGTTGGTCTAGCTCAGTTTGGACCCAGACCAGACCCACAACATGTGGATGTTTAAGCCCCAGCCCGAACCGAACCGAATCGAACATATGGATGTTTAAGCCCCGGCCCGACTCATAATCGTCCAGTTCGGTTTAGTTCGGTTTAAGCCTGAGCCCATAAGGGCAATGATTGCCAAGCCCAAATTATGATTCAAGCCAGATCTGAAGACCCATGATACACAAAAATATATAATACATGCAATGTTTTCAAAGGAAGACCAGGCGGTTTCTAGGGTTGGGAACATCTAGGTGCTGCATGACTCGTCTTATGATCAAATTAGAATTTAAACCCCCCACACTCACTACTCTCCTTTCTACCTCTGAAACAACACTCACCTTCATGTAATTTAGGGCACGTGTGTGCATGTAATTTAGGGCACGTGTGTGCAGCTGATTTTCCATGGAAAAAGTGAGAAATAATTCTCTGCGCTACTTGTGTGGCTAAAAATAGCATAAAAATGAGCATAATTTTCTACAATTTCGAAGAAAAGCTTTCCTTTTTCCCTAAATGAGGGTTTCTGAAAAGTTTTTTTGTGAAAGAGAAAAAAGCCTATGAAACATATTTTTCACGTGCGCAACAAACGTACAGGCTTGTGACAAAAGATGAAAACTAATTTCAAAATAGACAAAGTATAAAGAATTTTAAACGGAGTCAACTTAACAAAGTAAATCTTGGATTTTGTTCGATAAGTAAGCAATTATTGGGTAACCTCTAGTCAAGGTGGCTGATCCTGACCCTCAAATTTTTTATTTTTTTAAAGTTATTATTTAATCTTAGAAAAGCACATGTAATCACATGTGATTATATATCTATCAAAAGGCAGGTACCACTAAACTTCCTCAATTATGTATTTGTGGCATTGGTGTAGTTTAATAGCAGCAGTGTGTGAATTGCCGACATGAATGCACATGATAACTGTGAGTCAAGCTGCCTGCAAGTCAATGACGCGGTTACGGTTAGACAGGCTCCTGTGTATAAATTCTATTCTATTGTTGACTTCAATGAAACCCTCCTATGAATGTGATAAAAAGTGAGTCATCTCTGAGAAATGAGAATGTTTCTTGCGTGCCAGCTACGCAGATTCCAAGAAATACAAAAAAGTAACATACATACCTTGATCAAGCTCAGATCAGATCCTCTCACGCACCCATTCACCAGATGCGGTATAAATATTTTTCGATACTCTTTTTACCTCTTCTTGATAGATGGAGGTGTTTTTGGTGATACGGATCTTTAGTGTTGAGTTGTTCCTATTGTGATTCGAACTCGCGACTCATTGACTTTATATCATATTAAATTTTTTTATCTGACCATTTCTGCAAGGAGAAAAAAGGGTTTGGGATATTAGTAAAGACACCATAAATACTATTCTATACTTCCCTCGGGTGGAGCCCACTCATCAATAGTGGCCATAGCAGGGACCACTTACCTAAAATCTAAACTACTCAAAAGCGCTTTTTTAAATTGAATTTAGCTAGATCTTACTTGAACAACAGTTAATCTCATTGTAAGATCAAGAATATAAAAATATGCACCATTTGGTTGAAAGATGTCTCGAAAACTTTGGAGACTTTTCTTTTTTATTCCTTGAACTGGTTTTTTTTTTTTTTTTTTTTTTGTATTATAATTTTTTATATGTTAGGCTATAACTTAGCCACTATATTGAGGGTTTTTTTCAAAAAAAATTGTCAAAAGACAAAAAAGACCTTACCTTACACAATCTGTAACAAATTTGATACATGTAGATTATAGTATCAACAGATTTGAATATTGCAGGATTTCATCAACACACAATACAACCTTACCATATATGGCAATTTGTGTTAACTTTGATGTTTGGCATTTTTTCTATATTTTCAACATGCCTTAAATTGGTTAAAACAACAAATAAAGAGATAAGTAGAAATGATTGACCCACTAAGTGGTCCACCAATAGATATCATGATGAAACCATCTAACGGCAACAAGTAACGGAGACTCACTCATTTACTATTGAAGACTAATGAGACTCCTCTATTGATATAGGGCTTGTTTGGAAAATCTTATCTATATGAAAATAGATATGCATGAAATAGATCTATTTCAAATGGCCCCATTTGAAATCGATGTTTTAGAAATAGATTGTTTGGTAACATAGAAAAATTGATTGAAATAGATATTTTTAATGCAATGGTTGAAAGCTTTTCATAAATATCTCGGGATCCATGTGGAATCAAGCATTGAAATGTGACGTCATAGCTATATTTAGCCTAGAATTATCGGTTCGGATCTTACGTTTGGGGGCCACGTATGTCAAAAAATAGATATGAATGTATTGTTTGTTTTACAAATATCTCAAAATTTATGATGATCCAACGGCTAAGATTTGAACCCGTAATAGTTCTTGATCTCCTAAGTATATCCAATGATTTGAATCATGATTTATGGTTCCAGAATTTAAAAAAAAAAAAAAAAAAAAAAAAAACCTGGACTGCCTGTGGTCACTTTAAAAACCGTCACTCATGCATTATATTCCTAAGCAATTCTTGTTTTCTTGCTTCTCTAATCATATCTCTCTACATGATTACCCACATGTTAGAATTTTTATTTAGGCTAATCTCTTATGTAGCTCAGGTTGGGTTGACCCATTCACTTATCTCGCATAGATTGGAGGACTCAACCATATTTAGTAAACTAATTAGCCTTAAGTTGGGGCGTGACCCGGTCCATATAGATCTATATCGACCTGATCCTTTCCCACCCCATCTTCCCAAAGATCTAATTACTATGATGATGGATAGATAATCACATCTGATCTAAGGGAACATCATTTGATGGACCTAGTGGATCTTCACCTTAAATCCTTCAGAAAAACTTCTCTTACATACATTAAGGATGCAAATAAGAATCAAACAAATGGGCTCTTAGTGGATCTGCTTTGGTCGAATTGGGTTGATCTTTTGGACCAGCACTATCCAACGAGCCTAAAACCTCTGCCAAGTTCGATCTTAAAACAGACCTACTGAAAGGCCCGTGGGATCAAACCTGGCCATATTATTTCAATTTAGTAAAGGATGGATAGAGGCTCGTGAATTATACACTCATGGGATGTTTCTATGGTTAGAGGATTTTGCAATAAAGAGAAGAATTATTTTGATTTAATCGATGCAGCCTTCTCTTTCGTTGTGTTCAACACTTTCTAAGAAGAAAAATAAATTGATTTTCCTTACGTAGAGAATTCCAATTTCTTATGAAAGTTATGAATGAAAAATTCACATCTCTCTGCATAGTAAAGAATCATCTCGTAATAGAAACACACCCTTAAAATTCACGTTATTCATTTCAATTGGGTCAACTTATATTCTTCTTTAAAATTTTGGGTTCAAATCTTTTTGGTTTATTGAAAATATGTTGCAGCTGCATCAATCTTCCCTAAATAATAATAAATAAATAAAAAAAGAACCTCTTTTTCGGATTATTATTGGGAATTGAAGAACATTGGCTTTGTAGAATAATACACATGACTTTCTATACTTGATAAAGACAGACTCATGAGCTTTAAAATTAGTCTTCCATCGTGTATCATGCGGTAAGGAAAAGTCAGGTCTGAAGAGCAAAGATCAGCCCGGGAAGGAGAAAATAAAATCGGTTGGGTTTTGGTAGGGTCCATTAAGGGGTGGCCAGACACGCAATATATATGGGTCAGTCACGAGTTAGGAGAACATGACCCTCAAAATGGGTCAGGTTAGGGTCAATCCGCGTAACTTATTTGAATAGGTTAGTTTAAGGAAACCCATGTGTACCCATTTAAAATTTTTGGTGGTTTTAACATTTTGATACTTATATAGTTTATTTCATATAGAGTTAGTTGAGCTTGTATTGGCCTACAATTTAACTCAAACATACCCTAAATATTTGAAATAGATTAGATTTGAGACACACTTTGTAGGTTGGGTCGAGTTAAATAGGCTGACCCGCATTCGGGTTGAGGTCGGGCCCACAATGGGTACAAGTTGAAGTTACTTAATCCAATTTTAAAATAGGTCAGTATGGGTTGGTTGTGAATTTAACCCGTTTGTCACCCATACATATTGTACTCAGAGTGGGAGTTGAGTTACCAAACCCAAATGCAGTTCAATGTTCAAGACTAGTACCCATACTTGGACCCAATCTTGGGCCTAAACCTACTCTTGATCTGTGTATATGATATAGTTATATATTTTGAATATATTTATATCGAAATTTTCACCGATGAGACTTTGCATATGAATGGTGCGAGATTTTTAATCTCCTCTACCTTCAAAGTGGAACCCCCTGAATTAGAGGCTCCCTTTTAAAATTCATGCAGAGGAGTCATGCGAGAGTCCCATAGGTGAAAATCTCCTCAGATTCATATTCGAGCTTAGATGCAAATTTTATTATGGTCCAAGTGGTGTGCCTGGACTGGAATGGAATCATAATTAAAAAACACAGAAGAAAAGAAAGCAGGGACCAAATCTTGAGTCAAAGTCTTGGGCTTAGTTCTTTTGAATTTGAGAAATTTAGAGGCCCATTCCCATC
Organism: Umbellularia californica; assembly: GCA_028538565.1. Taxonomy (NCBI): domain Eukaryota; kingdom Viridiplantae; phylum Streptophyta; class Magnoliopsida; order Laurales; family Lauraceae; genus Umbellularia; species Umbellularia californica. Next base: position 72,634,241 of record JAPQWN010000006.1, on the reverse strand, counting down.
CCGAGAAAGACCAACACCTTATAGGTTTTTTGAATAGTTGCTTTTTTAAGTCGAGGGGACTTCATGGGGAAAGTCAAAGTTCTTGAACTGTGTTGGGGGCTTTGGGCCTAATTGCTTAACCCTATCGTTCTTGAATCTTTAAAAAAAAAAAAAAGAGAGAGAAAGCCAAACCCAAGCAGTAATGGCAATGGATTAAATCCTTAACCCTATCATCTTGAAACTAAAAATAGAAAGCCAAACCCAAGGAAGACGTTGATAAATCATTAACATCATCATTCTTAATCTAGAAAAGAATGCTCAACCCAAGCACTAATGGCCATGGATAAATCCTTAACCACATCATTCCTTTTTTTTTTTTTACATACTCCAAACGATTATAGAATTCGTAAATAAGCCCATGTGATTTGAGTATTTAGTGATACTTCATTGCTTTTCATCATTTTAATATATCTTTTATGTCCCCGAAAGAAGTACTCCTAACAAGAATGGACAATCATTTTGAGGTTTGAGTAGATTTTTTTTAATAAAAGAAAGAAGCTTTGGCCTTACCTCCATTAAACAAAATGAATACGTCAATGTTTACAAACATAAAATATTATTATTTTATCCCAAAGTCCCAGTGGCTTCTCCCATGCATATGAAGTCTAATCATATATATATTTGAATCTTTCATCAGTCCAATGGTGGGTTTTACATGGATTCGGTCAATTGTAACAAATTATAAATATATGTGTTGATTGTCATTATGATCATTTCAAATCATAAGAAATAAACCCCATATTGATGAAAAAAACACATTTATGCATGTTACCCTGTCCCACAAAATGTTACGAGCTTTACATGAAAACAACTTCAAGCTTGAAATTACACACACATGGGCGAATAGGTGGTCAAAAGTATCATTTCCCTCTTAAATGCTATAGTAGTTTAAAGGCTACTAATTTCGGGTAATACAGTTTGGCCGAAATGGTCTATTACTTAGTTCAAGATCCCTTTTACTAACTAGAATAAAAGAATTAGTAGATTTGTTCCACCCAAAATGGGAATAGGTTGGGGTTATTAACTTATAATCATGGAATCGACTCGATCATCAGACTATAAGTTCATTCCATACTGGAACCAGAATAGGGTTATGTACATTCTCATTATGAGAATGGGTCATTTGAGCAAATGTAAATAGAGACTATGCTTACATATAGATCCCTACATCGTAACATTCCATTCAGGATTAGGAATAGGCGTAATCGGACCCGCTTTTTACATATCCATCGTTATTTGGGTACCATATTAACTTCTTTAGACTTCAATTGAATCGAGAAATATGTTTGATTGTACATCTTTTATATATATATATATATATATATATATATATAGGGAAGTGCTCCTATGAGAGGCACTCTCACCAACTTGGTGGGAGATGGGTGGGGGCCCTCACTTCCATATCCACTCCCACCAACTTAAATGTGAAGGCCCCCACCCATCTCTCACCAAGTTGGTAGAGTGTCTCTCATAGGAGCACTTTCCATATATAGATAGAGGAATATTCATATATATATAAGAGGTTCTCTATTATTTACTCCTGTATAGGTCTCCATACTCTATGCACCCAACTCAAACCCAACATCCATATCACCCTCTTCATAAAGTTATAAAACCACCACAAATGTATCAACAACCACCACCAAAACCTCTCTCGTAGAGGTGAATCAGGTGAGAATCATCTGATCAACCCACCCACGAGGCAAGGGCTCTAGGCAGTTAGTCCCAAAAACCACCCCACACCCCACAAGTCGGGGACTCCAGGATTGAACTCTAGGAAGTTAGTCCGATCCCCCGGCCGCCCGCTCGGGTCCCCATAGTCCCAGGGAAAAAACCGCCCCCCGTCCCCATCCCCGCCCCCGCCCCCGCCACCGTGGGTCCCCATTCTCCCAAACCCAAACCCAAACCCAATATCAATATACAAAAAACCAAAGATCTGGATTGGGTATTCTACACATACACGTCTCTCTCTCTAACTTTTTTCTTCCTTATCTTAACCTACGCAACCCCCCGCAATCCTTGGCACTGACCCCCGTCTCCTATTCAAAAACTTCCTTTTTACAGCTTCCAATTCCCATTCAAATCACTTTAAAACCCAACCCGTCTTTTGATCATGAGACTATGAGGAGCCAGCCCTCACACGTAAAACAAAATAAAAACGAGGAGAAGAAACCAAATACAACAGCACCAACAAAAAAAAAACCCAGAGCGAAAGTCTTGTTTCACACAGCGAAAGTTCCTCGAATTTCAATTCCCACGTCGAATCCCCAACCGATTCCTTTCCGCTTTTTTTCTTCGAAGCTGCTGCGATTGAGATCCGAATGCCGTCTCTAGAATTCCTGGAAATTGTACAGTTGGGCGATTAGGGTTAGGGTTTTGGCAATTTGCGCGAAATTGCGCGTTCTTTTGTTCTCTTGTTCTTTTTTATACGGTCGTTTCGTGATGCTGCAATCGGACGGATTCCGCGGCTCGGATTTTCTGGAGGAGGGTGGTTTCTACGCGGGAGGCGAGGATCCGGAGAATCTCTCGATCGAACTCGATAGGTTCTTTCAGATTCTCAACGAGAATTCAGATCCGACGACAAGGCGTTCTCCGGTACGTTTGTGTTTTTTGTTGATTAGGGTTTTTGGTTGTGCTTTTGGTTCTTGATGTGTGAGGGTTGTTTTGGTTGATGGAATTGAATTTTGGATTTGGGATTAGATTTTTAGGGTGTTGGATTAATAGTTCCCCACCATCATTAATTGTGTTTGATGATAAAGAATGAAAAGGAAGGATGGATGAATTAGTTCGTGTAAAGGTTCCGTGGATCAGTGTATGTAGATCACAACGTATGGTGATAAAGTTTTAGTCTTTAATGAAATTCTCTGTCACCGTTAAAAGCATTTAAATTGGGGTTAGGGCATTGTAGTTTTGCTGATGGAATGATGGTTTTGATGACTGCAATTAATGTAGAGTGAGGACAAAGATATGATGGATTGTGGGGTTTACTAGGAACATGGCTTTAAATAAGGTTGGGCGAGAAACTTGAACTCACAAAACTGATCCCATATAGATGTTTTAAGGCTTCAATGATGATGGGAATCAAAATTCATTATCTCCACAAGTATAAAGCCATAAAAGTGAACTCAGCTGTAATATCAATTTTCTTCCAGCCCTGAATAAGGGTGCTTCATAAATCATATCCCATTAGAAAGAGCTTTTCACTGCACTATACTTGTGGAGATTGAAGATGCTCTGGTGCAGCCACAAGATTGCGGGCTCGAATCAGTTTTACGGTTTTACCTAAAAAAGAAACATGTGGGAAAAGGCGGGACAACTAAGCGTCACTCCCTTGTAACTGAACCGCTTAGAAGATTCCTGCCATTAAGGGCAGGAGGTGGATTGTTGTTTAGGGGGAAACCAGTTAAACATGTTAACAGTTAGTTGTGCGGTCTTTTTTTGTTGTAGTTCTGAGGCTTTGGTGTGGCTTTAGAGTTTTAGAGGAGGAACAACATTTCAGCTTGGTTGTAATGAATAATTTTGTTGTCTGTATTAGTTTCTGATGTTGTGAAACATGATCCAGAGTAGTCTAGAAGATTTAACATGCAAGAACTTTGTTCCATGCAGTTTTCTTGTGCTCCAGACAATTACGAGAAGACTTCCCCACCTCAAGATGGTAACTACATTGATTCTGACAGCTCCTTATTTCTTAAGCTGCATTAGTCCTTGCATTACATATGAGCAGCTGATGATAACTTTTATGTTAACTGGGGTAAAGATATGTGTGATGTTTGATATCTACCATTACAAAAAGATTGCTGTTTTCATTTTTCTTTGATATGCTTTCAGTTGTCCAACCAACGGAGGCATCTTTACTAGAAGGCAGGTTACTGGAATCCACCCCGTCCTGTTCTTCACCTTGCCACTTTGAAGCATCTAATTTCATGGACAAGGGGTTGAGTTACGGATATGAGTGCTCAGGAAATTTCGACTTTATTGAACTACATTCTACGGGTGAATTTGATCAGGAAAAGCTGGATACTTCATTGTTGACTGATGACAAATATTCTCTTTGTGGTGACCACCTTAGTTTGACACCTGGTTGGTTAACTCAGTCATCTTCAGAACATGACAATCCCCCATGGGATTTAGCTGCCGGTCCTGTGAATGCCCTGACATCTAACAGCACTGGCAACCAGCTTTTGCAGAATGAGACACCTAATTGGACTATCCAATCCAAAATTTCTTCTGGTGAGGCTGACCATTATTCAGATTATACTAGCTATGTGAATATGATGAGCTCAGGAAGCAAAATAGAAAATGGATTCAGGCTTACGAAAGATGAAACTTCATACCAAAAGGAAGTCAAATCTGAAACAGGTATGAAATACTATAATTTTATACTCTACATAAAAGAGTTGCTTTATTTGGGTTTGATACACTAAGATATGAGTGGTTTTTTTTTTTTTTTTTTATACATGCAGAATCTGGTTTTGGCTATGGTACTGTAGATGCATGTGGCATGGCAGACTTGCAAGCACAGCAACGAAATCTGTGTACTTATCCACAGGCATCCATATTTAAATCTGATGTATCTTTACCAGTTTCTCCTCATTCTGAGCTGGACAATGGTCACATAACTAGTATGGAGTGTGGAGCTAGTGCACATTGTTCCCCCGTGTCCTTTTGTAGAGGCTTGTCATCCAATGATTTTGATGCATCTTTTGCTGACCATGACTTGGGACAATTTTTTCCTGGTACTTATCATCATCCATCTGTATTGAATGATGAGCAATCAATGACATTTATAAAGAATGAAGAAAATGACCTGTTGTTCATTCCTCACACCATATGCTCAAGTAGTGAGATGAATTTAGGCGTGCAGGAAGGAATTGTAAGTGTCTCTCAATCAGCAAATCATAACACAAACGCAGATGTCTGTTTACCTAACGGACAATGTGCCGAGTTAAATAGCTATCAGGATACTATTTCCAAGTGTGAAGCTAGTGGGCATTGTTCTCCAGTATCCTTTAGTACAAACTATGCTTCCAGTATCAATGGTAGGATTTCTGCTGATCATGCTTCAGGAGATCTCTTGCCTGCCCATCAGACATCCATTTCACATAAAAATAACATGGCTTGCAGAAAAGAAGAAAGAGGGAATGAAATAATTGCATCTTACAGTACATTTAACCATTCAGGAAAGGGGATTGATGAATCTGTTGAAAAGAGTCTATCAAGAGATGAATCATATGATGACAGCGATGCTGATATTTGTATTCTTGAAGAAATCAGCAACCCACGACATCGACCTCTAATGGCAGAGCATGGAAAATCCTATGGTACTTCTCAACGGTCTACATTTAGTGAGCCTCTTCATTACCCTGGAGTAGGAGGAATTAGGCTTAAGGAAAGTGATGAAAGGCTTACTTTTCATGCAGCATTGCAGGTGATTAGAAAAGCTTTTATCTTGTGAATTATGTTTAATTGTCATGTAGTCGCTATCTGTGGAAATACTTGCTCGCCAACATTCATTTCTAAAAGCATGCTAAACAATCCTTGTTACATGAATCCTATCGCTCTTGATTCCAGGGTTTTGAGGCTTGGACTTGGGGTATGATTCTGTCACCCTTGAGTTGAGCTAGCTTGGCTGGGTTGGACATCACACCCAAAGGCCATAAGTTAGAATGCAAAAAAATCATAAAAGCCTAAAAAATGAAAATAACTTAATATGGGTTATAGGATTTAAGGACTCATGTGTTTGAATTATTATTACAGAATTTAAGTAGTTATATAGATGGCTGATGCTAATGAAGGAGTTCGTAGACAAAGTTTGATCGTTGCTAACGAGGATCTCTCTCTTCCATTGTAGATAAATTCTGTTTGTTTTGTCTTAGAGTTTGGGTTTGTCAGGCTTGTTTGGTTCACGTTCCTTTCTTTATTAGTATATATCTCTTATAATGTACCTTTTGCTATCAATGAAGTCACCATTCATCCGAAAGGGAAAAAAAGAAGTTATACATGGCTGTGTTCGGTTTTGTGGTTTGTTGGTTATGTTCAGATGAATAGTAATTTGATGACAATGCCCTGTGGCAGAGTGAAAAGGTGCTCAGTTTTGCAGCCTTGAGGTTTGTGAGTATGTTACTGATAAAAAGAAGAAGAATAGAAACCTGATCTTTGTATCCATGGATCAAAAGAATGGCATGCCGGCTGAGACCACTCCACTTTTTACTATTTATTGTTGTTCACATTTGTATTGTAGTGTATTAGCCGATAAATCATATGCATTAGCTGATGTGCCCCAATATGATGTTTATTGGCTGATACAACCACATTTATATTGATGGCCCTTTTAGTGACTAAAAACCTTTATTTTCTACATCCTTTTGCAAGGGAAAGATTGTGAGGAGAATTTTTTTCCTTTCTACTAAAAATAAAAAATAAAATAAAATCAAAGAACACTACTTTAAGTTGAAGAATTGAAGACAATAACGTCTCCCGTATATTGAGGGCTTTCTTTTAAGATAGGAAAAAAAATCCAATTGCGAACAAATTTTTAGGTCTTTTTGCTTGTTTTGAGTAGGATCCAAGTCATTCATAATGCAGTTTGGAGCACAGATTTACTCCAACACACAGCATTTGGTCAGTTTGGATTTTTTTTTTTTTTGAGCTTTTCTTATAATTATCCATGGGTTTTGGGGAATTTTTCTCTGGAAAAAAGATTGGATTCTTTTCCCTGAACTTTGCTTAAAAAGATAGTTTCATTATTGTTTTCTGATTGTAGATTTATATGTTCCATGGATTGATCCCTTAGATCTTATTATAGTTATGAAAGATGATCATTGTAAATAGGACCCATGTCAAACAAAGTGTCTTGTTTCCTTGTCAGGAGTAAAGAACTTGAACTTCTATTTTGCCCTCTCTCTCTCTCTCTCTTGGGAATCATTTATTGTGTTGAGTCGATGAATTATGGAATTGGCTATGTATTTAAAGGTCTCATTACTTGTACCTGAACCAATTACTCTTTTTGATGAATTGGAATGCTTGTATTTGTCGAATTGGTGTTCATGTGTATCTAAGTGGCCTTCCCTAATTAAGAAGGATCACTTGAATTGTTTGCCTGAACCAATTACTCGTTTTGATGAATTGGAATGGTTATATTTTTCAAATTGGTGTTCATGCGTATCTGAATGGCCTTTCAAATTGGTGTTCATTAAGAGGGATCCCTTGAATTGCTCAAGATTTAATGACTCAATATTTTTACTTTGGAACCCTTATGCACTCTCAGATGCATCTGCCTTTGGTTGCTGTTACATTTGTTGCACTTATGATAAATTATTTATATGTTTTCAGATAGTGGTATTTTTCCTTTACAACTTATTCGGTATATATGCTTTCCTTATTTTTCTTTCACCTGCAATTTAATTGTTTGCCTATTCATTCATTTATTTATTTTTATCAATTTGTGTATATGTAAATGTTATTATAAAATTCCCATATATTTTATTGTTTTTCTATGTACGAATGATGAAAATTTCCATAGATAATGTATTCTGGCTTGCCTGTTTCTGTGATTGTAATGCCATGATGGGGCTAAGGTTGTGTGATGCATGGCAGGATCTTTCTCAGACAAAGTCAGAAGCTAGCCCACCAGATGGTGTTTTAGCTGTTCCTCTCCTAAGACACCAGGTTCGATTTTCTAAGGTTCATGCATCTATTACAGAGGTGTAGGTAATTCTTATTATCCTGTTCTGTTACTATTTTGACTAAATCAGCTTTTTTATGGTAGCGAATAGCCTTATCATGGATGGTCCAAAAGGAGACAACCAGTATACATTGTTCTGGAGGAATTCTTGCTGATGATCAGGTGAGGTTTCTAACATTACTTTCTGATTCTTAAATTGTGTGGAGCTTATTAAGATGCAGTGCAGAGCACCTTGCTTATTCTCTTATGGGGATTCAAATTATTGCTTGACAGGGATTAGGAAAGACAATATCAATCATTGCACTTATTCTTCTGGAAAGGCCTCCATCTTCTAAATTGATTCCCAAGGCAGTGGAACAGGGTGACTTCAAAGCTTTGAATTTGGATGATGACGACGACGACGATGACGATGGGGCTCATGCCAATTCTGTTGATGCTGCTGTTAATAGAGGTACAGTGCAGAGCCAGAATTCCTTTGTGGCTGGAAAGGGGAGACCAGCTGCTGGAACACTGGTTGTATGCCCTACTAGTGTCCTTCGCCAGTGGGATGAGGAGCTGCGCAGTAAGGTTACGAGAGAAGGAAATCTATCTGTTTTAGTATATCATGGAAGCAATCGAACAAAGGATCCTGATGAGCTGGCCAAGCATGATGTTGTCCTTACAACATATTCTATTGTCAGCATGGAGGTTCCAAAGCAACCACTTGTTGATCAAGATGATGAGGAGAAATTCAGGGTTGCAGATGATGATTTGTCAATGGGATTCTCCAGTCGGAAAAGGAAATATCCTCCTAGCAAGAAAAGTTTGAAGAAAAGGAAAGGAGAAGATGGTGCATTACTCGAGTCTGTTGCTCGTCCTCTTGCAAGAGTTGGATGGTTTAGGGTAGTATTAGATGAAGCTCAAAGCATTAAAAACCACAGAACTCAAGTTGCTAGGGCATGTTGGGGTCTTCGAGCTAAACGAAGGTGGTGCTTGTCAGGGACACCCATCCAGAATGCTGTTGATGATCTTTACAGCTATTTCAGATTTCTTAGATATGATCCTTATGCTGCGTACAAGTCATTCTGTTCCACTATTAAGGGACCGATTCAAAGGAATCCAAATGCTGGGTACAAAAAGCTACAAGCTGTGCTGAAGACAGTAATGCTTCGCCGCACAAAAGGTGAATTATATTTAACCCTTATTGGTAATTGGTTGTTTTGCTTCATTGATGGTACTGCTAAATGTTTTTTAACCTTTTCAGATTCCTAAATATAGAATTTGTTGTTTCGCCATTCTCAATTCTGATAAATTTCTCAAGGTTGTTGTTACGATAAGGAAATCACATTTTCCCTATAGAAAACAGCAGCAGCCCTGTTCTGTTCTAGTCTGTCTTATTTATCAGTGTTTTAGAAGCTAGACTGGAGCAACTGGTCAGGCTGGGTTTTAGAAGCCAAAACTTCCAAACCAAACTATTCAGAAACTCGCAAATCCTTCTTGTTGGTACAAATTAGGCATTGTACATGGCAAAAACAGTGATTTTAACTTATTTTGACTAGTTTGATAGTTTTTCATTTTATCTTTTTATTATTATTATTATTTAATTTCCTTCTTATGATGCTGTGGTTGGACCTAATTTTTTAATGTAGTCTTGATGGAAAACCAGACTAGTGTTTAAGCCCAAAAGCCTCAAATTGTGAAGATTGCTGAGATTTTTAAGATTTCAGAAACTTGTAATTGAAAATAAAATTTTGCATTCACTGGGAATTCACAGAATTTCACTCTATCCGACAGGAAACCCCTTTACTCGGCTAATGAAGATTATTCTTGATTCCAAATTAACAAGGTTAACAGAATTAGAGAGAATGCAAGAGAATTTTAGGAGTAAATTATGTGTCTTCTCCTTTGGAGGACCCCTCACTATATACTTGATCAATGTACAATATTAGAATGTTTACAGGTCTTGATTTCCCTGATTGGAGTAATTAAATCAATTACAGACAATATACAAATCAATCTAAAGTCAACACCCATGGGATGATCAAAGAAGATTTGGGCCCAAAGTATGAGCCCAAGCTTAAGGCTCGTTAACATCCCCCCTCAAATTAATGGTGGTGAATCAACCAACATCAATTTGTCAACAAAGAATCTGTGCTTAACCCGAGGAAGATATTTTGTGAATATGTCAGCAATTTGAAGATTAGTAGTAACATGTGGTAATGTAAGTGTCTTGGCTTCAAAGGCTTCCCGAATATAATGACAATCAACTTCAATATGATACGTCCGTTCATGAAAAACATGATTTTCTGCATTATGAATAGCACTTGTATAGTCAGCATGAAGTGGGGTGGGAGAACGTTGAGGAAAGCCAAGTTCTTTGAGTATCCCTCGTAACCAAATAATTTCAGAACAAGTAGATGACATGGATCTGTATTCATCTTTTGTGGATGACTTAGAAACTCCATCTTGTTTTTTTGCATTTCCACGAGATTAAAGCATTACCTAGATGTACACACCACCCAGTAGTTGAACGACGAGTATCCGGACAACCTGCCCAGTCAACATCACAATAGGCAGATAGAATCAAATTGGATTTTGATGGAAAGAGGATGCCATGCTCACATGTTCCAAGGAGATATCGCATAATTCTCTTGACAGCAGCCAAATGAAGATTGGTGGGTTGAGTCATGAATTGACTCACAATGTTTACTACATGAGATATGTCAGGTCGAGTTGTTGTCAAGTAGACACGACTTCCAACCAGTTTGCGGTAGATTGATGGATTCGAGAGTGGAGTTCCATCATCTTTCCTGTATTTGACATTTAATTCTAATGGAGTGTACACTAGGGTTGTGTTTTCTAAACAAGCTTGAGCAATGGGATCCTTTGTATATTTGTGCTGATTGAGAAAAAGACCTTTACCGGATTTATGAATTTCTAACCCCAAAAAATAGGTTAGTGGACCTAGATCCTTCATATGAAATGATGCATGAAGATTCTATTGTAGCCGTAAGATGTTATCAGGATTAGTGCCAGTGATAATGATGTCGTCCACATATATGAGTAATATGGTACTACCATAGGAGGTATGCTGAAGAAACAAGGATGTATCAAACTTGCAATGAGCAAAGTTGGCAGCTTGAAGGGTGGCCTTAAATTTCTCGAACCAAGCTCTTGGGGCTTGTTTTAGACCATATAGAGACTGTCTTAATCGACATACATGAGTTGTAGAAGGAACAATAAGATCAGGAGGAACCCGTATTTACACCTCTTCTTTGAGATCACCATGAAGAAAAGCGTTCTTCATATCCATTTGAAATAGTGGCCATGACTGAGAAGCTGCAAGAGCCAATATGGTTCGTACGGTAGTCATTTTAGCCACAAGAGCGAAGGTTTCATCATAATCAACCCCATATTCCTGCTTGTTACCTAAAGAAGCCATGAGACGGGCTTTGTAACGATCCAATGAGCCATCTGCCTTGAGTTTGATGGAGTAAATCCATTTACATCCAATTGGCTTATAACATGCAATGGACATTGCACAATGTCCCAAGCATTGTTTTGTTGAAGAGCATTAAGTACCTCATTCATTGCCTATTGCCAAAAATCTTACTTGACAGCCTGCGAATAGGTTAGGTGTTAGGTATAATGACAGTAGATAGGGAAGCAAGAAGGGAAGAAGAAAAGAGACCATAGCGAGCAAGTGGGCGAATGGTACGAGTAGATCTTCGAAGCACAGGAGGGTCTAGATCAGTTTTCAAGTTGGGGTGGATTCTTCTGACGCACATAAACAACCCCAGGTTTAAATCTAGTTACATCGGGAGAGTCAAAAAAATCAGGGAGAATGGAGATGGTTTGTTATGAGCCAGAGTCAAATTGGTGCTGAAAAAAATATTGATTCTCAAAGAAGACCACATTACGAGAAACCCTGGTACGATTAATATCAGTATCATAACAAAGATAACCCTTTTGATTAGTTGCATAACCAAGAAAAGCACATCGAGCTGATTGAGCAGACAATTTATTTCTCTCATGTGATGGGAGATGAACAAAACATATGCATCCAAAAGGACGAAGTTGGCTATATGAAGGTTGTTTATTATAAAGCCGAAAATAAGGTGAGTTGTTATGAAGTTTTGGGGATGGCAAGAGATTTATAAGATGAACTGCTGTTGAGAGAGCTTCTACCTAGAAACGAGAAGGGGTGGTTCATAGAGCATTGTTCGAACAACATCAAGCAAGTGCCTATTTTTTCTTTTAGCAGCCCCATTTTGTTGGGGTGTATAAGGACAAGCTGATGCAGCGTAGACCTCATGGCCACATGTGTAGGGCCCACATAGATTTAGAGATTTATTTTTATGTCCATAGTTGCTAATTTTATTGTAATTAGGATAAGATTCTAGTTTTCTAGTTTAAGTAGGTTTCTTAGGGATTAAGTTATCTTTCTTATTTATATGGCATTGTAGTAAAGAATTATTCAGTTGTTGATTAATGAAATTGGGTTTTTCCATTGAGGTGCGTCCTCGTTATTATCTCTGCGGAGATTTATTGTGTCTTCGGACACGTGCTTTGGCACCCATTGTGCTTTTAGCACTTTCCATGCAAGCCCTAAGAAACCTATTTAAACTAGGAAACTAGAATCTTATCCTAATCAATTTTTGAGCATGAGGATGACCAAGACGTTTATGCCACATGCGGCATTTATTATTGAAATCAGATTTGCAAAATAAAGTAAGCAAAGATTCTTCCCTAGGTGGTATTGAAATGTGAATTGGAAAAAGCTGTCCGCACTTAGGCCCCCTCCCTTATCACCTTCCCCGATTCCTGATACTGCACAAGACAACCAGACGAAGAGAATAATATATTGCATTTATTTTCAACAAGTTGACCTACTGAAAGGAGATTAGTGGCCAATTTAGGAGAGAAATAAACTTGAGATAGAGGCAAATAATGTGGAATATTACCAACAGCAGCAATTGGAAGCCTATCACCACTAGCAGTTTGAATTTCCAAATTTCCATCATATTTTTTAGTACGAGCAAGATGCTTAACTGAGAAAGTCATATGATTGGATGCCCCATAATCAACATACCAAACAGAGGATTTAGATTTGTTACCCGTAAGTCCTAGAGCAGAGAAAGCAGAATGGATCATTTATAGAACCATTTATGGAGGGAGAGTCAGCTGAGCTGGCATAGGTGGTATTTGTGGAGGCATGACATAGGCAAGGGTTTGTGGAGGCATGACAATGGCAGGGGCTGAGGAGAATCCAAGACTTGCATGATAAGCTGCATTATTTCCTGTAGCATTGTGATTTTGCGGTCTCCTTCGACATTCAGAGATGATATGTCCAGTTCTTTTACAATAGTTACACAACTTTTTCTTGCATTAATTTGCTAGATGTCGATACTCCATATTCCTTACAGCTGTAGCATTGTGTCTTACTTACATCACGATTGCGAGGTTTGGCCTGAGCAGCATAAGCATTATCAAGAACATTGCCTTTTTGTGCCATGATGTTTTGAGTAAAAAGGCATTCTTCTCGCAATAATTCATTGAGACACACATCTAAGGAGGGCAAAGGATCCTTGTTCATAAGTTTGGATCGAACAAATTCAAACTCTTTGTGGAGTTCCATTATGAAATTTTTGCAAGGCAGGTATCTCAGTTACAGACACGGTAGCATAGGCCAAGGAATTTAACTCAGTACATAGATTAATAAATCCAGCATAATATTCTTCAATTGTTTTGTTTCCTTGAGAATATTCCGAAAGATCACATCCGAGTTGAAATCTCGTTGCCGAGTTTTCTTGATTATACACCCGTTTTAGGTAATTCCATATTTCTTTAGCAGTCGGGTATGACCGTAGATTAAGGACAAAGTGCGGTTTCACAGAATTTAATATCCAACTAATGATTTTGGAATTATCAGTTTCCCATTTAGCCAAATTTTCAACATCTGTAGGTTTCTCATTGGATCCATCAATATGTCCCCATAGGTTTTTTCCACCAACAAACATTCGGAACTGAAATTCCCAAGAAAAATAATTTTTTCCATTGAGTCTTACCGAAAGAAACTTTGTTTTCTTAGCCATTTAATCAAGAATGAAAAAACAGACGGGAAGACCCAAAAAAAAATGCTACCAAAATAAATCTGAACAACCTATCAGATTTCCGAGTTAAGTAGAGTATGTATTTGTGGTACCTGGAGCCTTTAAAAGAAAAATCCAAAAAGTGCCCTGAAATTTCAATGCCATTAGTCGACTCTGCTCCAGAAATCCTTGCATGATAATGTCCAGAATACTTTGATCAGACAACGGCAATCTTAATTGATCACTTGGAGATCGATATATTGATGGCACCACTAGATGACTGAGTTCCCGAATGATTAATGCAAAACAACAACTCCTTCAATGAAGAAGACCAGATTCAGATATCTTATATGATCAAAGGTGGATCGACAGCCACCAACCTCCAGAAATCCTGTCAAATTTGAATGCTCAAAGAGGATCCGACGAAACACGAGATCAAGAGTCAAAGTATCGACTTCTTTGATAATATAAAAGAGGCAAGAATCCTAGAGACCAAGCCGGAAAAAAAAAATAAAAAATAAAAAATTCTGGGCTCTGATACCATAACAAGGTTAACAGAAATAGAGAGAATGCAAGAGAAGTTTAGGAGTAAATTCTTTGTCTGCTCCTTTGGAGGACCCCTCACTATATACTTGATCAATGTACAATAATGGAATGTTTATGGGTCTTGATTTCCCTTATTGGGGTAATTAAATCAATTACAGACAATATACAAATCAATCTAAAGTCAACACCCATGGGATGACCAAAGAAGATTTGGGCCCAAAGTATGAGCCCAAGCTTAAGGCTCGTTAACAAAAATCACACCCATGGTTCAAAATTGCAGTTTGGCGTGCGTCGCAGGTGTTGGCCAAAATGATATATAGTAGTTAAGGAAATACATAGCAATGCAGCAGTGTGAATTGAAAATGTGGTAAAAAAATCTGCAAAAATATCCAAAAAATTAAGAATGTATGATTTTTTCTTTTTTTTTTTTTTTTTTTTGTGTTATTAGTAACTAAGATAGGGGGCATAGTGGACCCCTCATTGCATGGGAGTCCTATATGATTGTATGATAGATCTATGGGTTAAAAAAAAAAAACTCCAAACTATTTGGATTGATCTATGGTAAACACAGATTTACAAGTTAGAATGCATTAGGGTGTGATTTGGTTGGCCCACTTTGAGGAAAAAAAATTATTTTTTTAAAAAATCCTTAACAATCCAAAAATTAATAGCAGAAGAAACCTAAAAAATAAAACTGTCAAACTATTGGGACTGATCTATGGGAAACATAGATCTACAAGTTTGAATGCACATTAGGATGTGACATTGTTGGCCCACTTTGAGATTTTTTTTTTTTTTTTTTTGAAAATCTGCAAAAATCCGAAGATAAATAGCAAAAAAAAAAAAAAAAAACAAAGAAAGAAAAACCTCAAACCATTTGGTAGTAATCTATGTGAAGCAGAGATCTAGAAGTTACAAGGCATTTTCAAGTGTTCATGAGAAAAAAAGAGAGTGAAATAAGAGGAAAAAAAAGTTGAAAATCCCCTACAGGCTGCTACAGAAAAATAGCGGCCTCATTGGTCCTTATGGCAAAATATTGGCAGCTACACATGTGAATCAGGATCAAACCACACATGCAAATAGAAGCAGAAATAACACTTAAATTTAATTGAAAATACTGAAAAACTGAAGAACATGCTTGGACATCCAATGATGTAGCGGTTGCTTTTTTGAACCATGTGTTCCACACAAAGAAACTACTTTCTGAAAAACTGAATTTGAATTAAAACAAAATTCTGAAATTTCCTAGAAAAAGACATCTAAAATCTTCCCAAATATTAGTTTGAAAGCTTTGAATTCCTAGATGTTTCTGCACTTGATAAAATCAGGCCTCTGAAAATCAAGCCCTGTTGATGATAAACTGATGATTATTGAGATCTGAATATGCGACTGGGACACTTGTAGACTTCTTTGAAAAGCAAAACTTGTAAACACGTAGACTTTTTTTTATTATAATTGGACATTTTATATTACACAGAAACTACTTTCTATAAAACTGAAATCTTGAATTAAAACAGAATTCTGAAATTTCCTAGGAATAAGATTTCTAAAATTCTCCCAATTGGAAAGTCTGAAAGCTTTAAAATACCTGGACGTTTCTGCACTTGTGGAGTCCATCTGACCCACTGAAATCAGACACTATTGATTTAAGAAATCTTAATCATTGAGATCTAAATTTGCGATTTAGTTCTATCCTAGGGCCTCCTTTTTTTATCCAAATCCCTCAATGTTTAATTCAGCTCTCGTTGGCCCTTTTGGTGCTTTCAAAATGATTCATAAATTCTTCTGCAAGGCTGATAATGTTATCTTCATCGAAATTACCGGCATTCTTCCACCATATGTCATGTCTGAGCATGCATTTGTCCCAAGCCCAAATAAACAAGGTGTGGCAACAGATGGGTCCTTCCTTGGCCATAAAACTTGCTGAGCGAATTTTATGTCTAATTTTCTATGGAAGTTTCAGTCAACCTATCTCTTATTTCTATGAAACTATTTAGACTAATTTGTCCTTTCAAGCAGTCAGCTCCACTTTCATTCGTAAACCATTAGTAGTTGTTATGTGGTGTCACTTCACTTGGTTGCAATGGAGAACCTCTTCCCTTCCTTTTCCTTTTGTCCACAAGATCAGTGCCTGTCGCTTAATTGTGTTACAGCTCTATTCAGTCAGTAAAATGGAGCTTAAATATTTCTTCAGTCTTTGGTGTTACAGATGCGGAGAGCTTCCTTCCTTTAGATCTGGCATATATGTACAAAAAGTGTATTCTAGTCATGTTGATGATTGCAAAATAAATAAAAATATATATTATTCATTCTTTTTGCTGGCGGAAGGCTTTGTTCTTTATCTTCTATATTGTCCATGCAGCATTTTGATTGAAATTGACAACTCAATGTTTCTTTGAAAATAATGGAAAGCTCATTTATTTATTTCTATAGATCTTTGACGATATGGTTCTACTATTGTACTTTATGTTTCTTCTCTAACCTAATTGTCTACTTGGGCCTCAGGCGCTAAGGTAGTAAATACAAATTAGGCTTATAGTTTCGCATTTTGACTCTCATTTGTTAGATCCATATAAACCTGAATTCCAGTTTTTGAAGTTTGAAAATATTTTTTAAACATGTTATTGCTTATGTATACTTTGATCCAAACAACAATACTTGTAAAAACTATGTATACTTTGATATAAAGTTTATCGATCTGATTTACCTTGTTAGCTGTTATACGAAAACATGAGGAATGTTGGAATTCTAATTCTCTATTTTTTCCCCTTATTAAGACAGGCCTTTGCATCAGTGTGGAACTACTGGTTCATGCTCTATCTTTTTTTTTTTTTCCTTTTTCCTTTTCTTTTTTTAACTGGTTCATATCCATGGTAATTTTTCTCTAGGTACTCTTATTGATGGGAAGCCGATCATTAACTTACCACCAAAGTTGGTATCACTGAAAAAGGTGGATTTCTCGGAGGCAGAACGTGGTTTTTACTCCAGATTAGAGGCTGACTCACGTGCACAATTCAAGGTGAGGTATTGTTGGGCCAAATGTTTTAATTTTACCATGATCTCACAATTCAAGGTGAGGTATTGTTGGGCCAAATGTTTTAATTTTGCCATGATCTCTCTCTCTCTCTCTCTCTCTCTCTCTCACACACACACACACACACACACACAGAGCCCCCCACCCACATGCACACTCACAAGTAACCTATTAGGCTTTTGTATTTTCTTGTAAGGGTACCAAAATTTCCAGTAAGATCAATTAAAGTACATGATTACATTCTGTTATTTATAAGCCACCCTTTAGCATAAGCAATGCATTTTTAAAGTAATCCGAGTATCAATATGTTCCATCCAGAAAGTGTCTATGCAAGGAAAGCTAATTTAGGGTTAGCAGTTCTGATTCTATAGATTCTTTAAATTTTGTTGGACAAGGGAAAGCTAATTTAGCACTCTTCATGTCTTATAGAAAGCTTCATCTATTTCCAATTGATTATTTATTACAGATGTTGTCCTGTATTGTGAATTTTTTTTGGGTTGCATCATTTTCAGTGTGGTTGTGTATACATGATTCTAACCTGCGTTTTCAAATGCATGCATGGTTATATTCTTTATAGTACCTCCATTGTATTATTTACTTTACTCTTTTTTTTATGTTGTTTTCTGATACGTTTTAATATATTTTCCTGAACAGTATATTCCTTCTCAATATACATGATTTTTATTTTTTATTTTATTTTATTTTGCAATATCTTTTTTTACTTCATCTTAAAGCCGATTGGTTATTGAATATAAGCGGTTTCTATCTCAGAGTTATGCAGCTGCAGGGACTGTCAAACAAAATTATGTAAACATTCTTTTGATGCTCTTGAGACTTCGGCAGGCTTGTGATCACCCACTTCTAGTTAGGGGTTATGATTCTGACTCTCTATGGAAATCTTCTGTGGAGACAGCGAAGAAACTTCCAAAGGAAAAACAGATAGAACTTCTGTATTGTTTGGAAATTGGCTTGGCAATTTGCAGCCTTTGCAATGTATGTGGTTATGCACTCTCTCTCTCTCTCTCTCTCTCTCTCTCTCATGGATTCTTTTCACAAATTTCATTTATGAGATTAACCATAATTCATTTTCAGTAGGATCTTTTGGTGGGTTCTATGCAAATAGTGTGTGCGTGTATTGAAAACATGTTTATGTGAATGAAACTAGGCTTGGAATTCAACTTCCATGTTTCTAAACAGAAATATATTTCTAACAATATGGTTTAAATTTTAAAATGGTGCAGATTGAATGGTTCAGTTGACAGTGCATTGGCTTAAGACTTAGGTTTTCTCCCCAAAGTCTTGTGTTCAACACTTCAACTCCCACTCCCTGCTTTACCCAGAGGGTGTCTGTGTGGACAGTCACCTCTTCCAGAGGAATAGTCCTGTTGGGTAAATACCATTCAAGAGAAGAAAAAGGAGAAAAGAATGCTTCAGTTGAAATACACTGAAAATTTCTTCTGTATCTGATATATAATGTTTCTCTTAGACGAGCTTGTAAGTCAGTTCAAGGTGCACATTATTGCAACCATGAGGTTGTAGGTTGAGTCGTGCTAAAAAAAGTCAAATCCCTATCTTTCCATTAAGTTTGTTGCGCATTGCCTGCAAGGCCTTAAAATCAACTGAATGCCTTTTATGAAAATATAGAAGAAAAAAAGGCATTATGGATGTGCAGAAGTTGAATATGTGGAAGCCATTTCTCCCTATTTATTTATTATTATTTGTTCTTTTTTTTGGGGAAATGAATAATCCTCCACTTTAAACATGAAAAAAAAAAAAAGAAAAAAGATACCCTACTTCAGTTTTCCCTCATAAAATCCAAGTCTCCAATGCCTCCCTGGTGTAGAAGCTCATTTTAATTAGTTTTGATGACTTCAGAGGTACAGTGGGTTTTAGCTCATACTCCAATTTCTAGTTAAGGGTTGTATCTCTGTTGAGTGACACCTATACATCATGCTTTGTCATTTACCAATTTCTCCCTCATCCTTTGTTTCTTTCTTTTTTCTTTTTCGAAGCTGCCAATAGGAAGATGAGTTTATTATTAATCCTCAACCTCTTTCATAAATATAATACATTTCATGAGACACTCCTAGGTGAGAAACAACTTAGACAGAGAACTGTAAAGCCCTACAATGATAGTTTCACTATCCTGTCAGAAGCCCAATATTCTTGAAAGAAGACTGATTATATGGTTTAGGCTGGGGGATTTTAGTCCTACTGAGTACTGTTTAAGGCACCAACAACTATGCCAACTTTTAACAACTGAAGTTCCTATCTTGAGTTCAAGAAGAATGTGAAGGTCTGGTTGAGATGTCCTATCAGATTATTGAAACATTGTTGGAAGTTAGACCTCCAAAAGTTGAGTTATTTGCTTCATGTTCTGTTGTCTTCCATTATATCTTTTTACCACAAAGCATTACTGTGTGGTCACTGATTGTTTTTACTAGATTTGTTTTTTGCCTTGAGTTCTTTGGATGGTTCTGCTGATACCGGTTAGTTTCTGGTTCATTTTCTGTTTCCATTCTGTCCCTGCTGCAACTCTTTAACTTCTCTTCACAAATGAAGGTTTGATGCTTGGTTGCACTATAGCATGGTGATTTTTTCTTAGTTTCTGCTCGTTAAAACATCTCTGCTGGTACCCTTGCAGGATCCACCTGAGGATGCTGTTGTCACTGTTTGTGGCCATGTTTTCTGCAACCAGTGCATCTGTGAGCACCTTACAGGTGATGACAACTTGTGTCCTGCAACTAACTGCAAAGTACATCTCAGTGTAACTTCGGTATTTTCAAAAGCCACGCTCAAAACCTCTCTCTCCGAACTTGGTCGTGATTCTTCCCCTGATAGTTCTGAACTTTTCAACACACCTGAGCTTTGCGCAGAGGCGTTGTCTTCTGATTCTTCCAAGATCAAAGCTGCTCTTGAGATTCTGGAGGCAGTTTCTAAACCAAAATATTCTACATCCAAAACAAGTTGCAGGAAATCTAAAGATGATTTTTCCACTAGTCCAGAAAGTGCTTCTGATTGTAATTTAGGGGTAGAGTTTAATAGTCAGGATAAAAGCCATTTGGATATGCCTAAAGGTTCCAGTTCGCCAGTGGGGGAGAAAGCAATTGTCTTCTCCCAGTGGACGAGGATGCTGGATTTGCTTGAAGCTCGTTTGAAGAGCTCCTCCATACAGTACAGGAGACTTGATGGGACAATGTCCGTAGTTGCTAGGGATAAAGCTGTCAAAGATTTCAACAATCTGCCTGAGGTCTGTCTTCCTCTTTATTTTTAGAGTTTGTTAATTTCAAAGCCTTTTTAAAGATCTCTTGTACAAATGAGCATACAACAATCATACAAAATCAAATTAGCACTTGTCCCAGGCTGTTGCTCAACTTGTTAGGGACATCACACAGTGTGTATTGGTGCATGAATTGAAGCCACTTTAGCAAAAAAGAAATCAAATTAACACTTAACTATTCTCTTTTCTCCTGAACTTTGTTTCTCAAATTGACTTGTCACTTTCTTGTTATAGGTTTCAGTTATGATTATGTCTTTGAAAGCTGCAAGCCTGGGGCTGAACATGGTTGCAGCCTGTCATGTAGTTCTTTTGGACCTGTGGTGGAATCCAACAACTGAAGATCAGGCTATTGACAGAGCACATCGAATTGGGCAAACTCGACCTGTCATTGTTTCACGCTTAACTGTGAAAGATACAGTTGAAGATCGTATATTAGCCCTTCAGGTATTCTTCGTCTTGCTGTCTTAGCCCTTCAGGTATTCTTCGTCTTGCTGTCTTAGGCTCTGTTTGTTGAAATAGGTGAAAAAATTGTAGGGAATGTGAAAGGTGAGACTTTTGACCTCCATACTGGTTTTGAAGAGAGTGAGACTTTTTGCCTCCATACTGGTTTTATCTCTTCAAAATAACTAGGGATTTCTGGAAACAAAGGCCCATTTAATGTGAGAATATGTTGGTAGGACTGCACAATTAAAATAGGATGGCGTATTTCCTGTTTGATGTGTGCATTATTTCCAGAATACACTCTTGCATGCTGGTTATCAAGGAATAGTGCACCCACAATTCTCGGCTGGCTTATTTCCTGTTTGATGTGTGCATTATATCCAGAATACACTGTTCCATTCTGGTAATCAAGGAATTGTGCACCCACAGTTCTATGTACAAGTGAATCTAGTCAGAAGCTGCTACCCCTTTGAAAGGGCTTGTTAAGGCAGACTCATGCCTATGAAAAACAGGACCCCCAGATGTTTTTCAACCACTTTGTCGAACAAAGTGTTTGTGTCATTTTCTTCTCTTTTATTAGTTCTTTAGTGTCCTTTTCTTCTATTTACTTTTCTTTTATATTTTTCCTGATCAGTTTCTTGATATCCTTTTGTTGTGAGCAAACGTTATAGAGTCCTGTAGAGTGCAAGCAGTGATTTGTGTGATGGTAGTCTGTCTTGTTTACCATGTAGTTGTCACATTAACTATTGGTAGGGCCATATATCTCTCCATAGCTAGCTATCTCTAAAGTGAAAACTTCATAACACTCTCCCATGCCCCCACTTCCACACTTTCTTTCTTTTTCTTTTTTTTTCATTTTTGACTTAGATCTGTAGGTACCAAGATGACGAGTCTCAGATCTTATATATATTTCAGTTCCCCTTTGCTAAGCACTTGAGCTCTCCTTATGCTGAGCTTCTGCCTTGTGGGTCCCACCCGGGGATGGAAAGATCTCTCTCCCCCTGTACCTGTGTGTGATGATGGAGACTCGGATGATGATCCCAACCACTTGATCAACAGCCCATAAGTTTCACCATCCAAAATGGGTGCATAGTTGATCTAACGGACAGTCGGTCCATTCGGATGGGTGCCTCTCACGTATGGTGTAAGATGTAAAACTCTAACCCCCTTGTGGGACCCACTTGGATGCATGCAAACCATGGGGAGGATGGTGTGATGAAAAGGTCTCATTATGTAGGTCCATGTGGTCATAATTGTTCGATCACAAAATCGGTGAGAGGTACCTCTTAACTAGAACGTTGTATACGGCTATACGCACGCAGTGTGCACAGTCTTACTGCACACACTGTCTGCTGCAGCCCACTTAGGGTCCTACAGATCATGGGACATGGGTAGGATGGAAAGATGAAATATCTACTCATGATGGACACAGATATAAAAAATGGGGTCAATCTCATGCCTCTAACCCCTTGATCCATGGCTCACAAGCTTAACGATTATATATTGAAGAGAAAAACTGACCCTCGGTCCAATGGTCCATTCCATACTGTGGGTGCGGCATAAGGTGGGCCAGCTGGAACCTCTCACCATATTACGGTGAGAGGTGAATGCGCAGAAAGATTTGCCAGGGTTAGGGGCATCAGATTGACTTGAAATTTGATATTTGGGGCGGCCCCACATGGATCTTTCCATCCCCCCCATTCCCATAATCTGTGCGGCCCCATGTGGGCCCAACAGAATCCACCTCGCATGGTACCGTGCGCGTGCGAGGTGGATGCACAGGAAAGAATATATTTATGTGGAGAGGTACCTCTCAAGGCTTGCATGAGTTGTAAAAATAGAACCCTCTTGTGGTGGAACCGTGGAAGTGCCTAAGTTAAACCTTCTAAAAGTCCTATGATGGAACACATGTTCAGGGATTGGGGATTTGACAATGAACTTTTGAGAATTCAGGAGAGGGATATGGAAGTGACATGAAATTCATATTTTATATTAAAATTTTATACAAAGTATTAACTATTTTCTATTGAGCTTGTAAAAAATAATGAAATTATCATTGTTTACATTCCTTTGTGTGTGTGTGTGTGTGTGTATACACACACACACACTTCATCTTGAGAAGTGAGAAAGCTAATAGAAATGTACACAAATAATGGACTTGGTATAATAGGATATGCTAAACTTGTATCCTAGAAGTATCTATGCGGTCTTGAGTATCATTACATGTGTTGTATCGATGCAACATAGATACGCTGGGTATGTACAAATATTATAGTCTAAAAACTAAGTGAGTTCTAGTTAGGCTCAGCTGTAAAGATGACACACAAACTCGATGCTCCAATCCTTGGCTTTATTATTTAGTTGGTTTCGCGAACAGACCTTAGCTGGTCTTTCTTTAGTAATATGTTCTAGCTCTTCAATTTTGCAGCAAAAGAAGAGAGAAATGGTTGCATCTGCTTTTGGCGAGGATGAAACAGGTAGTCGCCAGACTCGGCTCACAGTGGAGGATTTGGAATATCTTTTTATGGTGTGATTTGCTTTTTAAGTATAATTTTTTTTATACGTGACGGTGAAGCAATGATAAGGGCATGCTCATTTAGCCAGAGATCTCAAGGGAAGACGTCTTGCTGGGGACCTTTATCTTCTTTCATCAGAACAGGAATTATATGCATTGACACGAGTAGGTCTGAAGCTACTTACAATTGGTCTTCTAATGCTGTTTCTTGCTTATACTCAATTTTTTGGGGGTGTTGGAGGCAAAGGCATTGGCTAACAGTAGGTTCTAATGCATAGGCCATTAACCTGCAGCATCTTGTGAATAATCACTATAGTATCTGCACAGTCATCTTTTTTCTTTTCTTTTCTTTTTTTTCCCTTTTTTCTATTTTGGGGGTATTATTTCTTTCGCCAATTGCATTGTATTGCATTATAATCTGAAAAGTGATTGTCAAAAGGATAGAAAAGTTGAGAAGTTGAATGAAATTTGTGTTACCCATGCTTGATCTTTCATGCTGCAATTTTTTGTACAATTTTAGTAGAAATATTGGTAATGCCCCATTAGTTATTGTGCTTTGAATTTAGTCTTGCAACATATTTCTCATGCCAATCAAACAATTGGAGTGAAAAGGCGTTATCCCTTCAATGAAAGAAAAAATAATGTAAGCTACGAAAGTAGTTGAACTTTAAAGAATGGAATTCTTCTTATTGCTTTTCACTAGGAGCGTTTGGATGTGGTGAGCCTGTGGGAGAAAAGGCTGTTCTGTGTTCGCATGTAGTGAACCTGTGCAGAAAAGGTGTGGGAAAGTGGAAGTTGTTCCGCACCCTGTTGTTTTCTCTCATTTGGTCTTTTTACTGCCATACACACGGAACCCCTGTTTTTAACTTCATATTCTGTATTGATCCAAAAGAAGGGGTGCGAAGATGGATTCTGTATTTGAGGATTCCTGCTTTTGCATCAACTTGTTACACGAATGCACTTTTTGAGAGGAATTTTACCCCGACTTGTAGGAGTTTATACTCTCTTTTGATCATTTGCAATTCTGAGAACTGATCCGTTCAGGTGGTACTGCTTTCCTTTTTATCTCTGTCCTTTGTGCAGGTTTCCAGCTATAGTGAAAAACAACAAATCATTCTCCTCATCCAACTCCGACTTTATCACCTCTTTCTTCATTCCACCCTTGGTGGTTATTCTTTTTAGGGCACGCTTGTGTAGGGCTGTGGAATCCTGATTCTGTGGAAAACCAAGTCCGACCTGCTCATAGGAACTGGGTTTCCGCATAGTTGCATAAAACTCGGGTTCATTTTTTCGCTTTTCCTTGTAGAAAAATGGCCACACCAAACACGGAATTTACTGTAACATGGAAACTCCTTTCTACTTGACATGCCTTTTCCGAGGAAAACAGTATATACAAATGTTCTCCACCTGGTATGGATTCTCTGCTACCTAGTGGAAGTTAGGAAATGTGTATATTTTCTCTCAGAAAAAAATCTATTTAAATGTCGTGTGGACTCATGCAGAACTGAAATCTGACAGGGCCATGCATTGGTGGAGTCTGTGTCTGAAAAGGAAAATTCGGTACTTATTGTTCTAGAGTTTTCAGTTCCTACTGTTGGGTGCAGTGAAAACACTTTCTGCTTTGAAATGTGTTTCCACCATAGAAAATGTTGACATGGAATGGCAGAAAATCAATCTCTCTCATTAAAGTTGTGCCTTTGATTGAATGGGCTAGTGATGTTCAGTGAAACTGGTCTTTGATGGATAATACCCCGGGGTGCACAAAAAACCACTAAACGATCCGAACCAGGCAGTATGGAACGATTTATTAGTAGATCGGTTTGGTCGCAGTTAGGATTTGGATTTCCTTCAAATCGTTCTAATCGGTTTTCGGTTTGAATGTGCGGTTAAACTGTTCAATCTGAACCGAGCAAAACTAATTATATAAATATATATATTTATAAATAAATAAAGGAATATAAAGAATTACTTGAAGAAGATTCGAACCCTCACTCCGTTACTTGAAGTCCAACATCTCTCACCAATGGAACTGCCATTTTTTGTGAAAAAAATAAAAAACAGAAAAAACCGTAGTTAGGTTCGGTTTGGAAAAAGAGAAAACTGATGTGTTTGGTTGATTGTTTCCCCTCTAAACCGATCTGAACCGCCCTTATGTACATTAATACCTAATAACCAGCCCTCTTTTATAATGCGGATTTCAAGTCACATGTCATGTGTCTTGAATTTTAACTTCTCTTAGTTTAATTAAGACAAAGAGCACAGTTAATTATTAAAAAAAAAATCTGAGACACATTGCACCAAAAAGAATCAAATTAAAACAAAGCTCCTAATTTAGCCACATTAAGCACTCTTCAGCTTGTGTGGACCTTCGTTTATTCACTACTTCCGCTGAGAACCAAAGCACGTGCTTGCCTTTATCATGAAATTGTATCATAGAAAAATGAGTCGAGTAGATTTGCTGTATAGGTAAAAGAAGAGCCTCATTACACATTGCCGGTTATCCGTTTATTGCTTCTATAATCATAACATCCAATTTCATTTCTTTTGAGTGATGATGAGGCTAGGCTTCTTGTATATATCTAATCTAATAAATTCTCTTTCATGGAGCGCATTTCAGGCTCGCATCTATGTAAAAATCACTCTATTCAAGGAGACTAGGCCCCATGAGAGTACTAACACATGGAGGAAGATAGACTCGAGTGGGCAAGGAGAGAGAACCGCACACTCAGAGAGAGAGTACTCACACATGTAAGGAGTGGGTGGAAGACCAGGGATCGATCTTTGGTCATCCGGGTGAAAAGTAGTGTTGCGAACCAACTGGACGGCCTCGTTTACAACAAAAGTCCATTGTATTGCAAAATGTCTGTCCTCATTGGCTCTTCTTGTTTTCATCTAAGGGGCCCAACTATACCTCGCAACAGATTTTAATCATTATTAGGAGCTAAAATCAAGGGCTTTGAACCACAAAAACTCAACTTTTCCAACTACCAAAAACAAGGCCATGAAATCAACAGCTGACTACTTTAGTTAGGGGAATTTCAATCATTTATTTCATAGTTTTAGATGGGGCTTGGCATGCAACGTCGAATGCAAGTGGGACTTTAAGATGGCTTATCCCTCAAGCCCTTTCGTAAAATAGGGTCGAGGAACTTATCAGAGAAACAATCTTTTTTAAGTTTGTAATGTATAGAAAATCAGTTTCATTGGATGTTGATAACAATATGATAAAAGGAAGTTATAACTTCGGAGGATAGTCACTGTTAAACGAGTGAATGACTTAAAAATCATTGCCTCTGAATAGACAATCAACTATGTCCATTATCACTGTAAAAGAGCACCACTTTCATTGACAATTTGTATGTTTTATTGGTGGTTTCTTTTATATGTTTCAGTGACAATGGGCCTCAAGCATATAGCACAAGAGGATTTGAACTGTACTAACCTCAAGGAAAAGACTAATTAAGTAATATAAACATACCTATAACTCATCATTATCAATAACAACACTATCGCATAAATCATTCGATACAGTTATTTTATGGGTTCGCTGCTCAAAAGAAAATAATAGGCAAGGAATACCAGTGATAGATTTATTGTCCGAAGCATTTCAATCGCCTGCGGGAGAAAATAACAGGTAAGGAATACCAGGGATAGATTTATTGTCCGAAGCATTTCAATCACCTGCAGGACATAAACTATAGGCAGATAGAAATTATACATTAGCATCAGCAAAATACTTAGTGCAACAAAAACAAAAATAAGGACTTTCAACTCGACGGCTTCCTCTTCTTCTCGAAATACATATAACAGTAATCACAATTGTCTGAAGACGCCATATGAAGTTATTCTGGCACAAAATGGCAGGGTGGCAACTAAGAAAAGCTTCGAACACTTCATAGATTACTTGCAATGAGTAGATCTTATAAAAAGCGATACTCAGACTGATAACTCAGTTCGCGATACTAGTATGCCATCAGTGTCTGCATATAGCCATTCCCCATCGCAGATTCGTGTTCCAGCAATGGTTATAGGCACATGTTTCTCTCCAGTCCCCTTTTTATTGGCTTTCATTGGATGGGATGCAAGAGCTCTAACGCCAATATCACACCCATTGATCTCATCGACATCCCTTATGCAGCCATTGACCACTATACCTGCCCATCCATTGTTCTGCGCCTGCTGAACAGGATTGCCTCCTAATATCGCACAGCGCTCGCTCCCACCACCATCGACAACCAAAACTCTGCCGTTGCCCTTTTCCTCGAGAAATGCTCGCACCAGGACATTATCTTCAAACACTTTCAGGGTTACAATTGGGCCAGAGAAGACTTGGCGTCGACCATATATCTGGAAAACTGGACGGAGTGCACGCAGGTCACCACCGGAGATCAGATGCGAGTTCGCATCACAAACTTCAGCAGTTGCCACTGGCAGAGCAGCCATGGATGTGCAAATTCCCCCACCTTCCAAAGGGTACAGGAAAGTATGTACTTGGATCAGTTGGTACCAATTATTTGGTTAGTTCACATTCAGTAATATCCAAATAATGCAAACTAAAAAAATAATTGAGGGTTGTGCATGATGTGATCTCTAATAAGAAAGATCAAAAACATGTTTATGAAAAGCAAAGAGAGATTCGAGTGAAGAAAAAGAAATGGACTGAGTGTAAGAAATCTCTATATATCAACTGGAAGGTAGAAAGATGCCAGCATAATGAAAATCCATTCTTACACGCCCATCATTAGAAATTTTCTTGGAACGATATGGAACTCTGTTACAATTAGATTGAATCTGGGATTATTGGGTTAAAGAACGTTTATGCCTTGCATCAGATCATTCTGATCTTATTGGAGTGAACTGGATTTCAATGCATTTTATACATCAACTCCTTCTGAAACATGTTCTCTCCATCCTCAGTTAGAGCAAAATATACTTATACTGAAAAATAGCCTGTGGCAGGTGGCAATCCTGTACTCTGCTCAAAACCAGCACCAAACAGAGTGTATCATATGGAACTCACAAATCACGGAAAAGTTTACGGAGCCACCTGAAGGCAGAAAAAAGAATCCTCTGCCCTTTCTCCTAAAGAGTGCTATTCATCCAGTTCTTTCCAATTCCAATCTAAGTGCACAAAGATGTATCCATCTACATATTTTCAAAGGTCTTTTTCGTCCTCAATGGGAATAGTGCTTCCCATAATGTAAAAGGGAAATTGAATAATCAAATCCATAATAAAAATTAAAGGCCATGACACAGAATATCTTTCATGCAGACATTTAACAGTGATTTTAATGCAAGTTTTGTAGATGTACAAAGTACACCAGTGACAAGACTAGGCTACAATAATAAGAATGAATTAATGACGTGGGTTGTATTTCTATTGTGGTGGCATTTCTAATAATCCTCTCTCGGTTCACATAATTAAAGTGATAATATCCTCTACTTCTGAGAACCTGAATCTTGTTATTGGTGGTGGCTCGAATTGCCAAATGGGCCGCTTTCAAGTGTGAGTTTGATAGTCTAAGAGTTGATAGTGTGTTGCACAATTGGGAAGCCTCTCTATTTTGTGGGGTTAAGAAAATGAGAAAGGTGTTTTCCTAGGCTCCTCCTTCTGAAGGTGTGCTTAAGTTCAATGTAGATGGGGCAGCTAGGGGAAAACCTAGGCCGGCGGGTATTGGTGGGGTGCTTTGCAATAGTGAAGGCATTGTGTTGGCTTTGTTTTCAAAGTAAGTGGGTTGTATGGAGTCTAATGAGGCTGAGGTGGTTGCTATTTTAGATGCTATCCGGATTTTCACTTCAACCTCTTTTCGTTCTAGGCTTGTGGTTGAAAGTGATTCTCTTAATGCTATATTTTGGGTGTCTTCTTCGGCTATGTTTCCTTGGAAATTTCAGTTCTATTTGAATGAGATTAGAGCTCTATTGTCTTCCATTCAAGTGAGCTTTATTCATGTTGGGAGGATAGCAAATCGTTTTGTTGACTCTTTATCTAAGCAAGGGGTTGACAGGTCTTCTAACTTCTTAGCTTTCACTATGTAACTCGTTTTGTAGTATAATGCTTTTATACCATAGTGCCCTTTGGTCGGGCCTTTTTTGTAAGACTCTTTCCTTTCTTAATATATTCTCTTCGTTGCCTATCAAAAAAAAAATACTATGCCTCTGCAATTGATGCCAATCAAGGTTTGATGATCATGACCAACTTCTTCATTCAATATGCTCGACATGATGTAATGCTAAGAGTGGAGACATATCACTAGATTTTGCTGTTATCATAAAGCATGTCTGCCAATTTTTTTAAATTCTCAGCTAGTTGAGAAATACGAATTTATCCAAACAAAGCCTAGAAGTCACCTGAAATAGACCGAGGCACCTTGCAATGAAAGCCACATAATCTTTCATCACGCCATCTTCTTAGTGTGTGTAGCACATTTTTCTCCTTGTTCCGCTCCTTCAACAAACTTTGACATTTAATCAACACCTCATTTCTTCCCCAAGGCTTCACCATTTCTTCAAAATTGTCGGTCCTTATAAATCATTCTAATTCATGCATTACAAGGTACACACATTTATCAGCTTCATCGTCCCTTATGTCCAATTGCTTTGTAGCTTTCTCATCACTACATTTGGAATTTTGAATAGGAAATATAGTGCAGTGCGAAATTAGTTGTTGCTAATTTTATCAGTGTCAAACTGCCTTTGAACAGTGGATTCATTTTCTTTCATAGAGCTTGCTCATTTCAAAAACTTCAATGTGGGGTTCAACAATATGTTATATGGGGCCATACTGTCCATGGCAAAGTAGAATATCCCTCAATCCTAAGAGTGCCAATCACACTTTGGCACACTTCTAAATTAAAAACATGTTCCAGAAATCCATTTCAGAAATAAAGAATGAAAAAAAAAAAAATCATTATTCTACAAATTGTAAGTGTGAGAAAAATATACCTTCCTACAATCCCAACTTGTTTGGTACTGTTACAAAATGCAGATTCAATCCCAAAATGGAGATGATCCATCACCTTCACATATCCTCCTTAAGCTTTCCAAGCTCCCCATAAGTATGGGACTTGGTAGAAACTTAATGTTTCCCTCAAGAAGCATCCTCGAATCCATACTCCAATCTACACATTCATAAGCCTTCACATATCAATCTTCAACCCCAGTTCATTAGCCATAGACCATAAGTGGATCCACGCGTATCACATTCTCATCTCATGGCTGCAATTTTTTATGGTATCTAATATTTGTGTTTGACCAAGCTCCTTGATATGGGAAAATAAGAAGGCCCATGACTTCCCACAAACTAAAATGGTAAAACTTTTGCCATATCACAGTAAATGCTTCCGGCGAAACTTATTAATCAAGAACTTTTAACCCCCTCTAGCACCTTCACCCCAGGCATCAACCTTCTAAATTTATAACAAATCTCAAATTCAATCTAGCTCTTTGGTTCAACTCTAATTTCATGAGTTAAGATTTCATATTTTTTAGAATGGAATTATGGTTTTATAATGCCTACCACTTGGGGTATATAGGAGAAAAAAGAAACATATGTTCCTCAATTGCTGTCCACAAACATCCTCATTAATCACTATAATCAATAATCTTACAAGAGCTATTTCTGCTCAGCATGAGTTGTGTGGCAAAATGGATTTTTTTAAGGCCATGTCAACCTTCTTGGTCCTACAACTCTGGCCACATTTAACTAAAGATGAAAATTAACTAAAACCATCAAAGTCTTATCGCTTCTAATGCTTGATTAAATTCTGAGGCTAAGTTCTCTGTCACCCCACAATCTAAAATTTCACTTATAACTTGCTATAGTCTTTATTGGTCTCCTCATTCTCCTAATACCTTTTACTTGTAACACTTCAACTTTTCCCAAGTTTTTGAAATGTTCTAAGCACATTAATACATTACCAAACCATTAAGAAACACCTCACCCCCAACTCAAAAAATTCCCAACCTTTATCCATGCAGGACTGAAGCACAGTTCTAAAACTAAATATGTATTACTAATCCAAATTAAACGCTTCCTATCCCCTCCACCCTCTAATCGGAGTGCCTCCAGGTGGGCCCCACATGAGAACTTGTGTCAAAACAGTTTGATAGGATTGGAGAGGCATTCTTTGTCCAACGGTGGACACCACTCCAATTAATCTGACATTTGGGCCCATTTCTCATCGATTGAGGAGATCCTGAAATGTGGGTCCCACTGTCCAATTTGGAGACAAGACCATGTCGAGCCCAGCAATGATGTATGATCATTTCAGCCCATCAGGTGACCCTACTCATGTAAATCTGAGCCCTACACCAGCTAAATGAGAAACAACAAACTAAGATTCCAAAACATACAATCCCCACCCAAAAAAACTACCAATTGATTAGAACTACTCCTTTATATCTTAGGATCATACAAATAGAAACAATGGGACATCACCCAAAAAAAAAAAAAGGATGGGACAATGATAGATCAGGAGATCAAAGGGGTCAAATCAAAATCAAGCTATGGAACCACAAAATATCCATTCAAATTTAGAAAGAAAACACCCTGCAACAAAATATTCATATGAATCTAGAAAAACAACCAAAAATAAATAAAAAAAAAAAAAAAAAAAAAAAAACACAATTCCAAAACTCAGAAATGGGGTTGAAGAAGAGGATGAAGAAAGTAGAAAGGGAAGGAGGGAGAGTACCTTTGTTATGGGTAGAAGTCCTTTTATCTGTTGGAAAGATGAGAGTCTGTGCTTTCTCCAAGGTGGGAGAAGGGAAGAGGAAAGAGAAGGGAGAAAAAAAAATGAAATGAGAGAAAGCATTCTGGTAAATGAGGTTTTGGTGGAAGACTAATATCAATTTCCAGCTCAAATCTTATATAGTTACTGTCATATAAGCCCCTATAGTTTTTTCATATTCACAAATAACAATCTTTATTTATTTGAGCAATGTTTTGTCTACCACAGCTTGCAATTAAAAGAGATTTTGACCAATCAAAGGAATCCCACCCACTTAATCTAGGGGGATGAAAACTTTTTTTCTTCATTTTTGAGTTGCTTGCTCCCCATTAGTGTTGGACCATCTTCCATGTAGTGCCCTGCCAGCACACTCCACATCTGTGCTCTCCCACAATGTGGTCTACATCAGTGCTCTGCTGGTGCCAGGGGTCATCCCTATCAATTTTGGTAAAAATAATAGACCCATACCACTAGGCCATCCCATGATGCTCCAAGGATGAAAACTTCAACAGATATTACTTGATCTAGATTTAAACTGAGGGCATTTGTTCAAATTAATTTGACATAAAATTTGCTAATATTTTCTCTTTGTTGCCTCTACTCTATTCAAAATGAGATTTGATCTAAATTTCTTTATAAATTTTTAAATGAATTATCAATTTCATTGACTCAAAACAAGGGATAGATTGTAGATCGAGGTGATTGGCGATATTTTCAGATAAACAGAGATGGCTCTTGTAAAATAAAAAGTAAGTGGTTATTTTTTTTTTTTTTTTAAGTTGTCATTTAGGGTGTGTTTGTGTAGCCAAAGGATTATGCATTCCAAATGTTTTTATTTCTAATCATGCATTCTACTCTTTACATGGGAAATTGAAATCATCTCTACTAAGAAAATCAATTCATTCCCCTCTATTGCAAGGAAACGTGTCACACCAAATAATTAAAACAAAAGATGGAAGAATAATAGACAATTATCCGACTTTCTCTCTCTCTCTCTCTCTCTCTTCAAAAGGAGGTCAATGAATCAAAACTACTCTTTCTTTTTCAACAAAGGTATCCAACATATTCCCCGGGGCACGTAAAGTTCCCGTCTCCCTCACGCACCGGGCAAGTCAGGCTTTCCCAAGGAAGAGAACTTGAATTCCAAACCACAACCTCCGGTTCGTGACCCATCAAATCCATCAAATAGGAAAAGGCAAACCAATAAATGACCATACATCATCTACATTTGGTAGAATCTGTTACTGGTTCAACCATCCATTTTTTTTTTTTTTACTTTCTATTTTTTTAATTCCAAATCTAAAAAAAAAAAAAAAAAAACTTCCCTAGATGAGACCGATCTTATTCTAATGGTTTTTCTTTTTCTGTTTAACAGTTCTAATGGTTTTATTCATGAGGCAAATATCATGTCCCAGAAACCTCTTATATGCAAAGTGCCCATATTTAACGGTGATGTGTAACACTCTCTGAGATGAAAATTAGGCCAATGTTATGTAGTGGAAGGCAGATGATCATAGAAAAGTAGGCCTCACATAAAATCAGGTTTTATAGTAAATTTACCCTACCCTCTAAATTACTTTTCTTGAAGGAGTTTGCGGCCATTACCCTAATCATTGTTTAGATTTACGTAAAAAAAAAAAAAACTTTGATATCCATTACCGACTGATCTGACTTTAAATCATTATCCGTAGCTGTAGCTGCGTGAGTCCACCAGTGCGGCGCAGCCAAAGACATCCCACTTCCCTTGCTTGCCAAAGTTATCAGTTTTGTCGTATCAAAGAGATGACATGGCCATTAAATGAGCAGGTTTGGTGATGATACATTTAATGTTTAATGTACAATGAATGAATGCTTTCATTGGCATTTATATTCACCAGACGAATGATTCTTCCTTTGAAACTTTTTCCCCCCTTCTCTCTCTTCTTTCATTTCATGGAGGGCTTAAAAATCTCTCAGACAGAGAAACTCTACACACTGAGGAATGAAAAAGAAAAGCATGTATAAACATAAAGAGGTTTTTGAAAACTTGGCCCATGAATGCTAGTCTTATTTCCCATGACGAGTGAGTTGAAACATCACTAGTCCCTAGACAGCTTTCAGCTGGTTCCTGAGAAATGATGATTTGCTGCACAGTGAGGTTTGTTTTGGAGAATCCATATCAGGATTTTAAAGATAACATCGCTTTTAAAGTCAACAAGTTCATTTGTCACCCCCAATTGCTTCAAACAGGGTTTTCCTGTTCAGACCAAACCGGGGATCCGGTTCCGTAGAGAAGAAGGTCATTTGTGTTCTACCTACATAGGATATCAAAAATGAGATAATAGATGAGTTTATGTAATATAAAACTTAAACATGGGAAGCACATTATGATATTTGTTTGGGAGTGCAATTCATGGGGGAATAAGGAATTTTGCCCTGGGGGACACTGTAAAATTGAAAATTTCTTGAGGTGGTCAATGTAAAAGAAAAAAATAATACAAACTTGGTTTTTTTTTTCATTTTTAAAATGGGATTTGATCAAGTGAGAACGGTTCTCACGGACTCAAAGTGAGAATTTTTTATGGGGCCCACTGGGGGTCCCTTTTCAGGATGGGGCTGATGGTGATTGAAAGATTTATATGGGACCTCTCCGAATATCAAATTTGGTCTCATTTCATGCTCCTAACCCCTTCATCCATGGCCAACAAGCTCAGTCCATTCGTATGGGTATATAATCGATCTAACGGTCTAGTTCATTCACATTGGTGCCAAACCCTGAGTTTGAATAATTGCATATCAAAGATTTTTATTATCTCAAAATCAATGAAAATTTAAGACATAAAACTAAATGTTTATGACATTTAATAGGTCAATAAAAATTATGGGGCCCACAAGATTTGTAAAAAAATAAAACTATTAACAGAGTTTAAAACCACAACTTATCAAACACATCACTTGCACTGATAGCCTTTCATATGAAAATGTTCACTTTTACACACCAATATGCGTACATATTGCACATGTATATCATTTACAAATATAAATGAGCGCAAACAAATAGCGCCTAAACAAAAATTAGGATATTTAAGGTAAATTCGGAAAAAGGAACGCTTAAGCTACCTTGGCTAGGCTAAGCTTAGGCTATTTTGAGCTTGGCTGAGCAGCATCAAATGAGCAGAGTTTTTGTTTTATGGTAACCCAACCAAGGGGGCTGGGACCCAATAGAGAGCTTGTACACACACCGGAAGACAACCCACACAAGTGGGAAAAAAGCCCACACAAATGGAAAAAGGTGGCGTTTCGGCCAGGTGAGAACTGCCGTCACTTACCAGTAAGGTAAGTGGTCGTTCTCAAATGAGCAGAGTTAAGGGAGCTAGACAAGTACAAATTTAAGGCTATGAACAGTACTCAAACCCAATAATTGATCAGGAATATGCTAGACCCATTGTAGAATTTCTGAAATTCCCAAACCTATTGAAATTCCTAGAATTTCACTCTCTATACATTTTGTTGGAGTTTCAAATCCTCCATCAAAAGGGATTTGGAATTCCACCTAAGGGGACAACTTTTGGAGAATTTGAAATTCCCTCAAACATGAATTCTTGGAACTTTTGTAAAGGAATGGGCCTTATAGCATCATGCCGGAGTTTTGAGAAATTAGGGAAAAAGGGAAACCAACTTTTTATATAGCAGTGAAAAAAGACATGATAGATGGTGGAGTTGGTAAAAACACGGCTGCAAATAGAGGTTGCGAATGGGTCGGGTTGGGTAAAAATGGGTCTGGCTCACTATGGACGACTATAGGTTCAAGCCGAACCCTTATTCAGCCTGCTTTTGAAAAATGTCAGCTAATCTCAACCTGACCCAACACAGGTCAAACTGACCCACATGCGAAACCCACATAATAGAAGAAGAACAACAAATTTCATAATAGAGATACCACACTACCACAATGGTTTTATATATTTGAAAATATATGGACTTTGAGTCCTTAATGAGGACAATAGAGCTTAATCTGTGGAAGCTTTTCCCTTTGTGAATACCCCTTAAATATCAAGAATCCATCGCTCTCTTAAATGAAAAAAAGGAAGAAAAAGAGAGATTCTTTCTCAAATGAAAGGAAGGCTAGAGAACCCATCTCTTTCAAAAGGGAAGGGTCAATCCTAACTTGACCTGTTTTGATTCGGGTCAGGTTTACTTGACCCGTGACCGACTTGTATACAACACAGTTCGGGTGTGATACGGGTTGGACAGGGTCAGGTTAGAGACTTAGGTCAGATTTCGCCACCCCTAGGTATCAACATGGTGGAGGAGAAGTAGAACTCATAAAGCCAACTCCAAATTAAATCACAAGCTGATGCATCTTCTGTTTGCAGATTTAGTCTTGTGCCACTAAATTAGACAGTGAGTTAAGATGGGTGTTTTCGTTCTTGAATAATAGTCCAACAATACTGCATTTTATTATTATAATTTTCTTGCTATTGTGGTTCTTAATCAGTTGGTGAGTCTTAATAAGTGGACAAGTCTAATTGTCATGATGTAGCTTCAATTATAAATAAGCATAAGCTCTTTTTTAAGTCCAATGCAATGACCTTATTGTATGGTAGGAGGTACGGCTGTTAAAATGCTACACGACACGAACCCACACGATATTAACGGGTTCGGGTGGGCTCTTAATGGGTTCAGGTCGTTAACGGGTCAAACCCATTAACACATTAAGTTAACGGGTCGTGTACGAATTAAACCAGTAACCCGTTAATTTTTTTTTACTCCCTATATGTAATTTAAATTAATTTATATTCATAGAGAAGAAATTAAAATTTATTGTTTTATAGTGGGGTTTTAGGCGGAATCCACTCAAGATCTTTACTTACAGTTTCATGTGGCTTATATATTTTCTCCTTCTATTGTTGTATAAATCTTTTTTTTTTATTTTTGAAATAACTTAATTATTTAATGGGTTAACAGGATGGGTAGTGTAACCCGTTAATTAACGGGTCGTCCTCGGGTTGGATTTTTTGACCCGTTAAGTTAACGGGTCATGTACGGGTTGAGGTGATTTTAACCCGAATTCGTTAACCCGTAACCCGAATTCGTTAACACGACACGATTGACAACCCTAGACTAGGAGGGCAAGAAATCTTTCTAGAGTTTTATGCAGTGACCTCAGCATGGGTTGATTAAGCTTTCTTATGATTCAATATGAGCATAAATGAGTCCATTTCTTTTCTTTTCTATTTTTCTTTTCTTCTGCTAGATGGTTGAGTGGCACACACTTTGTTAAACAACCTACCAGCCTGGGATCGATCCCCGGGCAGCAGCTGTGTGTGAAATCCCTTATTTTAGACCTGACACATTCATTATACTGATAAAAGAACCCCAGTATTTTCTATGCTTACATATTTTTCGATCTAGCATACAATCTCAAATGATTAGTGACTAGCAAGTGGGCCTTCCCTGTTTTGATAAGACAGAACATGAATTGTTGAAGTTTTGCACAGGAGTCCAGATCCCCAGTTTCGTGGGAGATACTGTTTTATCCAATCATGATTTGCCAACTGAATAAAATCTTTTCTTTTCTTTTTTCATTCAAAGAAGTAATAGAAAGGGTGTATTAGTTGGCACGAGATCTTATACAGTTGGGTAAATCATGATTGGATCTGAGTTCTTTGCACATATACTTGTCACAATAAAAATCGGGCTGACCCGACCCATTGCCACCTCCAATCTTCTTTTCTTTCTTTTTATTGTCCGTCAAGGGTATCCTGTGCTATTTGACCTGACATGACTAATCCCCCGGGCACACTCATGACCCTGCGATGCATATCACCACCTAAATCTGGGGATTTTAGGTTAAATTAGAAAATAATTTGAGAATTTCATCCAAACTTATTGCATAGAATACAAAAAATGTAAAACCATCAAGAAGTTATTAAGCATATCTCTTAGACATTGTCGAAGCAATCTTATTCTTATGATTATAATACCTGGTCTTAAGTCACCAAAACCATCCTTAATTCGTTCACTGTAGATGCTAATTACTGCGCATTCTAAAAATCATTGTAAGCTCATTTCTCTTCTTGGTCAATGACTCAATCACCACCACATATATTCGCGTTCAATTTACAGATTAAAATGCTACTCTTGACTTCCATTTGGATCTTTGAAAATATCTAGTTACAGTTGGTATTGACTGTCGCAAAGAACAAAACAAAGAACAAAACAACTGTAACTTGCAAATAACATATGTTATCCCAACACGCGACCCTTCAGTTGATTGTAAAAACTGACTTACAGAGACCAAAATAGGCCTTTGAGGCCTCTGGTTAGTGAGCTAGAAAATTTCTTTCTCACCTGTATGCTGTGCTCCGAAATCGCTTAGTAGTGGAATGTTCAAGAATGGCAAGGAGATCGCGGTTGTTTGTGCACCTAGGAGTCTTGAACTGGTTCACTGCTGCACCCTTGGCGATGAAATAATCCAAAATCTTCTTGAAGGTCCCCTTCTCAACAATGCAGAGCTCCAACGGACCGATCGAATTTGATTTCCTTGATATAATGTAGCCATAGTCGACGAATGACTCATCGATCTCTAGACAGCACTGAGTGAGAATCTTGTCATGAGCAGCCTCAGCATCTCCCTTGATCTCCCAGTAAATTTTGTAATGACCTGGATGGTTGGTCACACTTGCATGGCTAGTGAAATCAACAAGCTCAATTTTTGTTTTGGAGAGGGGCCATGACCCTCTTTCCACAGCCATCTGAAGGTCCTCTTCTGTGTTTTTGTCAATGTTTATAGTTAAGATTAGCTTTCTCCTGCAGATGAATGTTAGTTTTGGGGTCCCTCTGTAGAACCCTGTTACCCTCACCACATCTCCTAGCCTGCATCTGTAGAGCCCTGCAAGAACATAATTTTTTTTTCATTCATACAACCTAAACACAAGGTTAAACCTTCATAATAATTTGTGTTACATGTAACAAAGTAAGTATTTTTTTGTAGTTGCAATTCTTGACCCAATATGTTAACCTGGTCCACACTGTTGAGTCTTTTCAACCCAATTATACTTGGGTTGGGTCCATAAATGCAGCTCCAAACTGAAAACCCAACCCGAATGTACCTCAACTCCCCAACCCAGCCCGAACCCGACTCGAAATATTTAGGTTTGCTTTGACATTTCCATCCTAGTAAATAATGGGTCAGATTGGGCTTCAGCAGTACCCATTAGAGGTTAAGCTCACCTCATTTAATCTCTCTCTTTTACTCGTCCATACCATCCACTGAACTCCAAATGGGCTCACCATCCATATCATCTGAAGCACATCTTTGGGAAGCATTTGGAGGGTGGATCATTGGTCTGCACAATTGTGGCCCACCATCAGATCATGGGGTGTCCTGCGCGGTGATCATCATTAAATCCTTGGATATTGAGAATTTCTGGGATCTGATTACGCAAAGGATGATTTCAGTGCCCGAGCGTTGATCGCCTGAGATGGCGGCCCACCTCAAGAAAATGTATGATCCGAACTCTAAAAAACATTTGAGGATCCAATGGTGTCGGGTCAAGGTGTCATCTAATAAGCTTAATTGGGTCAGCCCAAGCCCGACACTTTATGTTCTTAGACGGGAAGTATTGGCCGAAAGATCTCAGAGAGGTTTGTCAAGCCAAGCCCATTTATAATCGGGCCATGAAATTAAGCCCGGCGCCCTATACCTCATGTCCAAACCCAGCCATTCAGAATAATTTCAAGCCCAACAACTGTAACTTTGACTCTCCACCGTAACTTGATAATGGGCCTAGTGGCCCAGAAAATATGGTTCTACCGTAAAATTGACCATTTCATGTGAACGTGACAAAGGCCCATGCATTCATCAAAACAACGACGACTGATTTTCAATAAGTGCGCCCCGCTAGTGGTGTTCCTCAACTTCAACTTGGGATTCCTTGATCGATCCTCCAAGGCTTTGACCAAGAGAAACCATAAGTTGAAGGAGAATGATTCCATTATGGAGCTCACTTAATCATTCCCAAAATTTTACCCAATAAAAGTTGATCCCACCGTAAGTTTGACTAATTGATTAAAAAATATGATTAATGAATATGCATAATATTTTACAAATCATGTTTTTAAGAAAATCGTTAACTTCACGGTGGGACCAACTCCCATTGGAGTAAAAGTCAAGGACACTGGAAAGATGTGTGCATTTTGCACGGTCCGATTTTTAATAGGTGATCAGATCCTAGGAGTTCCAAATCTTCCACTCCTTTTAACTCACGATTTCTCCAAGCCAAAGTTTCAGAGGATTCCAACTGGTTTGTTTGTTTCCTATTGGGCCTCCACCCACCAGACAATGTGGCTCAGGGCCCACCTTTCTTGATCCCTCCCAAGTGCCAAGTGCCATCACTGCCAAGTGCCAATAAGTAGCGTTTTCTTTCCAACAAAGTAGTGTACTTTCAAACAAACACCCATCTGTACGTGCCATTTTCCAGAAGCCTCACTTGTTGCAACTTTCAATTGCAGCTCCATCCCTATTACCCTTTGCCTGTGAAAGTTACATCTCCTTCCAATGAAGGAGATGCAGACAATCCCTCTACAATAATTAGGGTCAAGTTGTCAACAGTGACGTACAAAAAGTACGAAGATAGAGGCTTTGGAAGGTTTAAAATGAAGGACACCTTACAAAGACATCCCTGTCTTCTTTCATATCTGCAAGAGGTTCTTATGATCAAATACAAGAGGTTCTAGTGGGGCCCACCCTTGGTCTATCCAAATGGACCAAACACACAACCCCCTTGAATTGCATATATCCACAAACTTTTTTGTCAGATCCGAATTTACTGGACAATTGGATCGACTGTGTACCAATCTGAATGGACTATTGACCATTAAACTTTTGATGTCTAAATGAAGATGATAGAAATCACGGTTAGAGTTGATTTTTACAGAGAGGAGAGTCCTGGGAGTCCTTAAAATCCTCCCATCCCCATCCCCATGCGGATCCCCAGGTTGGCCCCACCACACACTTTGAGCTTACCTTATCTTAAATTTAAGCTTATAAAAGCTACCTTCTGTGTGTGTATATATGAGAAATTCTCAAAACTCTCCTGTTCATGTCTAATATCCAATAATTTGTTAGTATTTTAAGAAAATCTTTAAGAAATCTACTTTTGTAAGAGAATGTATAGGAGAGAGAGTAGGATATGTGTATCATTGATGACATGTGTTATATTTTCATTGGCTAAAAGGGGGGTGTTTTTTTTTTTTTTTTTTTGTGAAAAATGCTCGGAGAGTTATGTGGCGTACCTCTATGTATATTTATCACTTTGATCTAATAATCAAAACCATTTGTTTTAAATTATCTGGTCATGCATGTACTTAAAAAACTGATAGATCTTTTGTGCTAACTCTTCAATAGATGGCCGTGTTATAGAACAGCTGGTTGGGACATGGGTGGATGAGTGATAACGTCTGTGTGTGTGTTCGTTTCCCCTATGTAGGCAAGTAATTAAACAAATTGCCATGAAAAATCACATTGATTTTATTTGTATTCCTAATCAAATTAAGAGCATAGGATTAGCAAAGAGAGGAGAGGCAAAGGTTGGGCTTTGTTTCTAAAAAGTGGTATAATGGAAAAGTAATTGACTTAATAAATCTATCTCCAAAGTGGCCATTATAGAAAGTGTCATGCGCTAAAACCATATTGTTACAATTAGATTTATAACCTCATGATTTTTCTAAAAAGGAAAAAAAAAAAAACTCTATGATCATGGGACCCAATTGAGATCTGAAAAACCATTTAAAAAAACTTCTTTCATGAATTGAAGTTATTGGAAGCTTTTGACCCCACTCAATGCTTAAGTTAATGAGCCACCTGTCTACCAAAACAAAAAAATTAATGGGGCCCAATTTTTTTTGTTTAAAGAAAATTTCATTTTTTAGAAATTCTGTCGGTAACTCTTCATTTGCCCTAACTTAACATCTAAATACCTTCCGTATTTAGGCATTTTTGTTTATTTTTGTTTAAGAATTCAATGTTATCTTTGTCGGATTATCGAAAATAGATTATTTAATAATTTTATATTATATTTGTTGAATTATTGAAAGTAGATGACAGATGTTGATAAAGGGTAAAATAAATTAATTCAATTTGTGGAAGATATGTCTATTATTGACCCTACTGATTCGAATTCCTGGAGCCTCCACAGTCTATGATTGGCATGTACACAGAGGTGGGCCAACATCTTCAAACTTGTGGACCCTTCGTAGAATAACTTTTGTCCAATGAAAAGAAATTTACATGCTTGTGTGTGTGGTGTTGAGAGAGAGAGAGAGAGAGAGAGAGAGAGAGAGAGACCTGTAAAAGTGGTGAGGACCACCTCATATTGCTGGCTCATTTTAACCTGAGAGAGTGGCACTGGCTCAGCTTCAATGAAGTCATCAACAGCAAAGCTGTAATCTTGCTTCTGCTTAAAAAGAGGAATGAACTCAAAATAAGAAAAGGTGGGAATGACTGCAAATTTTGCATTCTCA
Organism: Umbellularia californica; assembly: GCA_028538565.1. Lineage (NCBI taxonomy): Eukaryota > Viridiplantae > Streptophyta > Magnoliopsida > Laurales > Lauraceae > Umbellularia > Umbellularia californica. Next base: position 72,591,396 of record JAPQWN010000006.1, on the reverse strand, counting down.
GGAGGAAAAGTAGGTTCCACATTAACCCCTATCCAGCTCTCTGTTGCACCATAATCAGCACTTATCAATGCCAAATCCCCACCATAATGCCTCAGCTTCTTCAAATAAGGCTGCATAGACCCAGTCATTATAGAATACACATACTTGGCATTAGGCCACAGCTCTGGAATCATAGACTTCCAATCCAACCCCTTCAACACCTTGCATTTCTCTTCAATCATCAAAGCTAGAGTTGGGTTTGGAGAGAGAGCCTTCAGGACAGCTTTTCTCATCTGAGGTGAGGTTATTCTATCACTGAGGGTCCCTTTTTTGATATCCTCACATATCTCCTCCCACAGCTCTTCAAATGCTGTGAAGGCCTGGACTATGCTGTATGCAAAGGTGGAGGCCACAAACTCCACTTGATCTGAGAAGACAAGCCCCAGGAGGAGATGGCAGTAGGTGGACTGGCTGTAGTCTCCAGTACCAGAGATGACTTCAGGTGGGCTACAAGTGAATGCTTTTGTAGCCTTTTGCTTGATCTTGAACTCTTCACTTGCATAGTAGTGGGCTGTGGCTGTTGCTACTGTCAATCCGCCCTTGGTTTTGAATTGCTTGCTGCTGTAGATAAATTCAAGGATCCTCCCACCTTTTCTTATTGGAAAAGCCCTGGGACCCATGAAGACAAAGGGAGAAATAATTGAATGGGTCCAAAATACAACCTACTATAAAAAAAAAAATTTGTTTAAACAATTTTTCTTAAAGAAAAATACTAACCAGGAATATGATGATTCCAGTTTGTGTAAGATTCTTATTAGCCAATAATGCATGTTCCCAAACCGAAATATCTATTGAGGAGTGGGCTCCACCCAAGGGGAATACCGCTGCCTCTACTAAAGCCTCAAGGTTTTGATAGGAATGGCTAGCTAAAGAAATTCAAGAATATCAGCCCAATACAGACGTATATATGGACTGATTCATAAAGATTATGGCTTTGGCTGATATAATGTCCCAAACCATGGTTAAGAATCATGGTAAGGCGAGGGACCAAGGGAAAAAATGGTCAAAATCTGGAACGGTAAAGAGAAAGTCATCCAATGAGATAAATTGCTAAAAACTGAAAAAAACTTCATATTGCATATGAAGTTATATTAAAAGCCCTGAGTAGTAGACCTTGATCTGAATGCAGCTGCCAGGCAGAAAGTCTGAAGAGTGGTTTTTGCACTATGGTGAGTGAAAGGAACGAGCTTAGGTCTCCCTTCTGTGGTTCCTGAACTGTAGTAGAATACACTTCTTGTTAGAGACAAGAGGAGAGAAACCATCAACAATTATTAAAAAAAATTCTATGGTAAGAAGGTTGGATATGTTATGATAGTCACTTGGTATTTTCTTATATTAGACTCAACATTTGATTTGATTTATGGTGTGAATATGATTAAAGTTGATTTGCTTTATGATTTCATTATGTTCTCTATCGTTTATCGATGAAAGTAAACACATTCAATTAACATTGCAATATGTGCTAGTGAAGGAATATATACATCTTTTGGAAAGAAGAAAAAGATGTATGTTGTCATTACAGGGATTTATGGCATCTAAGCAAAAAGGAGGAGGTAAGAAGGTACCTTAGAGAGAGAGTGGTGATTGGTTCTTGAGTGAGGAGGGGAGATGGGTCTCCATCTGCAATGCTCTGAATGTAAGGCTCAAAATCTGAATGGGATGCAAGTGGAACCGAGGAAGTGAATAGAGACTCAAGTGCACATGGGTCCATGTCTTGAATCTTGAGGTCTCCAAGCCAACACTTGAGATATTCCACACCAAGATTCAGCTGGATTATCTGTTTGAGAGTCTGGGTCTGGACAAGGGCTGCATGCTCCGATATCTCCTCAAACCAGTTAATTATCTCTTCATCTTCATGGCCATTGTTGTTGCTCATGGTTTCTTTTTTTTTTTTTTTTTGATAGTGGCCGGTGGTGGAAGTTTGGTTGATGATAAGAAATTGCCTTGCAAAAGGTCCTATTGCCCTCTCTCTCTCTCTCTCTCTCTCTCTCTCTCTCTCTCTCTCTGATCTCTCTCTCTCTCTCTATCTCTATCTCAAATAAATTAGTTCTTAGAATGCCAATAATACAAAAAAAAAAAAAAAAAAAAAAAAAAAACGAATTTCTTACAAGCAAACACCTCTGTGATAGGGCCCATATCATCTTCACACTGTGAAAGTTACGGATGAAATGGGAACCACAGATTTGCAATTATCTGATATCAGATTGGGACGCCTGTAAAAATGAACATGAAGGTGAATGGGACCTGAACGTTACAGCTTGGTCGACAGCTCTGCAAAAATCCAATTAGGCATGTACTTTTGTGTGCAGCATGGCTGTAATGTCCTTGGCCTTTCCTCTCTCAATCAATGAGAGAGGCCCACCTTCAAATCATTAATTTTAACCAGTAAATCCAATTACCCCATCTTAGGCCAACATTGATCAAACCCAACGATGGGGTAAATTCTAGTGAGAGTTAGAACTCAACATTCAACAACTCCCTCGCCCCTGCCCCGTCGACTTTACCAAGTGATAGTAGACAACATCAAAGTTCGACAGACAAAAAAAATTCAGTACCACAGCCCAGCCAATGGGGCCGGGACCCAAGAGAGAGCCCATAGATGTGGGAAGAGGTAGGCCACACAACTGGAAAAGATAGCTCCCATACCTAGGTAGAACAACTCGAAGATCGATCGTTAGGCAGTTAGATGAGAGATGGGGCGGCTGATAATCCAACCCCTCATTCGCGAGAGAAATCTTATTGATAAATGAGTCGTTGATGTACTACTTTAAATTTCTTTTCTTACTCTCTCTCTCTCTCTCTCTCTCTATATATATATATATATATATATATATATCCATTTTTGTTGCATATAACTGAAATTCTTGGTCTTTTTTTTTCCTTTAATTGACGCCTTGGTAGTGAATTCCCTGAACCATTATTCTAAAGTGTCATCTAGCAAGTCTACATTTTGTATCCAATCCATTCATATAAATGTTCCAGCGATCCAGCGATTGTTTGGCAAAGGTCATTTTGATATCTGATTCAATCAGCTTTTATATCTTTTGTCTCCTTTTTAGGTGAGAAGATATATAACTTTTTTTTTTAAATAGACGAGAATGTATAAAGAAACCAAACTCCTTCTTCTTTTTTTTTTTTTTTTTCTTTTCAAGCTTGCCCATATAAATTTTATAATATGAAAAGCTTGCTTCTACTATTTTATACTTTACAACAAACATGCATGATTATAATACTTTTATCAAATAACATATATGCCCATTAACTTTGATGGTATGACAAACTCTTTTTTTCTAATTAAATCAAATATATCAAACAATCTATTTCGAAGAATCTAATTGAAATAGCTTTGTTTCAAATAATTCTATTTGAATAAACTCTATTTCAATTAGATAAGTCTTGCCAAACGAGCTCTAAGCTATTTTTAGTTTTGCCTTGGTCATCTTATCCATCACCAAAGCCGCTAGCCTACATGTTATATGCTCATTGATTTGCTAATTTTCAACTCATTGTCCTCAAATGTTTCCCGGAAAGTTTCAGTATATTACTTAACTAGCATAGTAACCCGTGCTCAGCACACTTATGGCCAACTTGAAATTTAAATATTCATACATTAAGAAATTTCACAGATTTTAGAAAGAAAATAAAAGAATAAGAATGTTACGAGAGTATATGTTTATGCAATTCAAGAGCTAGCGGCAAAAAGAGGACAATTTAAGTAGAGGAAGAATGGTAGAGTTTGGATTAAAATAGAGCTTTTCCAGTAAAAAGAAGAAGTGGGGAGTGTTTATGAGTGGTTTTGATAGCGAGATAAGGTACGTAATTTGCATAAGTGGGGAGAGAAAATTTGAAAACATAATAACGAACAATCAAAATTCCAACCGACGGTCAAAATTATAGCCAAAATCTTTCTCTTTAATAAAGTATAATTGCTTTTTTGTATGTATGATTAATGAGTACAACATCTTTTGCAAAGAGCATATGCAACTAAACTTCATCTTCATGATTTCCCATTGACCAAACCAAGATAGGTTTGTTTGGTGCAATTCCACTCCCAACTATGAAATCATATGTTTACTTGAAGATAATCTCATACCCATAACTGACACTTTATAAATTATACAAGTCTTATTTAGCTTTAGTATAATGTAAAACTTTTCTTTCTTTATTGTCCATCAAATTGACTACAATTGACACTCTATCTGGCCTTCTCCGAATTAATAAACAAAATACTATTTTTTTTCTTTTCTATAGTTTTTTGTGATTCTTATTAATAGGAACATGACTTTTGTAATATACCTACCTAGCATAAGCTAATCTAATTGTATTGTAAGTGTTACTTAATTACTCTCTCCTAAAACTTCATCCTATGTGACTTATTATAAGATTTGAACTCACAACCACTCATGTCTTAAAGCTTTTGAAAAGCTACCCTAGTCAGTGCACCATATCATTTACATGATTTCTTGTATGAATCCCAGTATAATCATAATGATCCCAATGATAGAGATTGTTACACCCCAACCCAATTTAACCCTGATTAGTGCTAATTAATGGTGATTTAGCTAAATTCATTATGTTTAGTCGTTAATTATGGTAATTAGTGCTAATTCGCCTATATAGACTAAGTTAGTTAGGCCTTGAGCCTTGGATAGGTGAGTTGGAACCGATTTGACTCAATTGAGTAAAGTCGAGGGCTTTTTCGTAATTATCAATTTTCTCATTTTGCATCGTTTGCCTGTCATTTAGTGTCATCGCATGTATTTCGACGAGTATGTCGATTTTCGTATTAGGCTCTCCATCATTCGAGTTACTGTTGAGTATTTGGACCTAGGGGTGGCAATTTTGCCCCGCCCCGGCCCGCCCCGGCATGCCCGCCCCGCCCCAATCCTTAGGTGGGGCGGGGACGGGGAATAAAACTGTGCCCCGGAGGCGGGGCAGGGCGGGGATGGGTTTGCTCTTTTCCCCGCCCCGCCGCGCCCCGTGTCCCGCCCCGTACCCCGCCCCGCCATTAAATAAGTTTATATATGTATATATATATGTATATGTATGTGTATGTATATGTATATGTATGTGTGTGTGTATATATATGTATATGTGTGTAACAATCTTGAATATATTAATATATTTTAAATAAGGTAAAACATTACAAGAAATGAAGTTTGGTCTAATGATAAGGCAAACCTCTAGTTGCTCCTCCACCCAAGTTCGAATCCCAAGTCTTGCACATTTATAATTTTTACATTTGAGGGGCGGGGCGGGATACCCACGGGGCAATCGGGGTATGGCGGGGCATATCAATTACCCCGAAGGGTGGGGCGGGGCAAGTTCGGGGCGGGGTGGGCCAAGTTCGGGGCGGGGGCGGGGGCGGGGAGCCCCAATTCCGTCCCCGATCCGCCCCGTTGCCATCCCTATTCGGACCCCCATTTGACTCAAAATGGAAATATGTTATTTTTGTGCACTTTCCTGCAAATAGGACATCTTTATCTCTTTATATACAGCATTACCCTCTTCTTTCATTCCTTTCCCTGTACTCTTCTTCTTCTTCACTTATCTGCACTTTCCCAATCATCAAGAGGGCTGGTAGCATGTGCATTTGAAGGCAAGACTTGGAGTCTTCTTCATCTTCTTCATCTTCTGCTCACCCTGGGGACTAAGAAACCACCTTTTGCATTCCTTACGTCTTCCAAACTTAGATTTCCTTGTCAAGGTAAGAGCGAAAACCTTCTTGTTGTGATTTTGAGTTGGAAAAGAGTCAAAGGATTCATGATTAATCACACATGCATGTTCATTTCCTTTTTCCTTGTATATTTGGCATTAGGGTTTGGATTTTTGGGGGTTTTGGATTTCTTTGAGTCAAGTGTGAAGAAAAGATTTAGAAAGCTCATTAGAGGCAAGTATAAGCTTTAATTTGGACTTTATTATGATTTATTGCCATTGATCCCAATGAAATTCCTTCTCAAGGATTCTATCTTTTAATAAACGAATGGGTTGGATTAGATATATGGTTTTGGTTGATGAAATGGATGGAAGAATTGCATGCTATGTAAATGGGAGCAAGAAAGCTTCATTGTTCAAGTGTTAAAGTGGGAAGAAGTTGAAAATGGATGGGAGGAAGAAACAATGAGAATTCTGAAATCAAGAATTCTGGAGCATTCGCTTGAGCGAATTGGAGTATTCGCTCGAGCGAACACCCTCCTGAAGCACATGTTCGAGCGATCAAAAGGATCACCCGAGCGAATACCTCTCTGGATGGGGTCTGCTCGAGCAACCACTTCTGAAACCATCGCTCAAGCGATCAATAGGGGTCGCCCGAGCGATCAAACCTCTGGATAGAGTCCGCTCAAGCAAATCTAAAGCTGTAAACTGGACTTCTTTTGACGCAATTTTTAGGGTGAATTATCACCCTTAACCTATCATAACCCAGCATAATCCTCTCTAATAGATAATTATGGTGCTCACCCTTATTTCCATAAGGATTTAGGATTCTTTAAGACCTTATGACCCTAGAATAGAACTGTTAACTTTGTTATTTGGTCCAATAGGCATTCATTAGTCTAATACTATGCCATGAGGGTTAGTTTGGAAATTCAACGTATTTCTCATAAATGATGACACCTAATATGGTAGTAGTACGTTGACCTTCCCAACCTACCTTGTAATGGACAGTGAAAGACTAAAAATAATAGTCTAGTATTGGTTCGTAAAGATATCTTGATTCCCTTAAGTTACTGCATTTCATATTGGAGTACAATTTCATTATTGATATCAAATCCTGACTAGTAGATTGATAGCATTATTAGTATTCATTGTGGTCCGATTTTTCTAAATTCAAATCGCGACTTAATTATTGTATATCAAATTCAGTATTCGTTGGAAATGTGGATTGAGTAAGTATTTGAGTATATGGGTTACTATTCAATTCGATTATTAACAAATGACTATAAACTTACTCAAATCCAATTATTATTCGGTTGTTATTTGATTCGATCGAGTCAGCACTACTTAGCTTCGACCCTGTGATACCAAACGGGGTTGAACTTGATTTAGTTATTCGAGACTACTGCAATAAGTCATCTGGAGCACCGGAACTCCAGACCCGGGTAGCTAGCTAGTCTTTAGCAGGGCCGCTGGTGACATCCCAACTAGATTCGCTCTCATTTGAGAGAATGAGCCCAATGTAGTAGCCAATTAGTATGTTTTCATTCTATTTGATTCTCAAGCATAAATTATTTGATTTTCGCACAATTTGCTGAGTTAATACTTGTCATTGACATCTATTAATTTATTTGTCTTTAACTCAATTTGTAGCATTATGTATTTCCTTATTATTGCCTATGCTTGCTAGATCGTCGTATTGAGATACTACCCTTGGTGTCACAGTCGCAGGTGCAGCTCCCGACCCTGAAAAGGCCAAGGAGGGAGAGGAGGTTGCCCAAGAGGCTCCTCTAGGATTAGAGGAGTGGCCAGGGTTAGCTTAGATACCTTCCTCGGAGCGCATGTTGTACATTTTGGAAATGAAGTAGTTCGTGTGGCTAGCCCCTTTTGTGTGAGTCACACTTAGATGTGTAGTTATTTTTGTTATTATATTTTGGTAGTATTGTATAGGGTTCTTTTGTACACCCTCTTTTGTACACAATGTATATAATTGTGTAATTCTTTTGTATTAAACTCGAATGTTAATTGGACTGAATGAGAATTGATACCTCAATATGTATGAATTACAGCTTCCGCTATGATTAATTGCTATTGATATGTTTTAGTGAACTCGACTCATGTGTGGAAGAGATTGTTTTCTCTCCTTCGTGTGTTGTATTTAGCTCGAGACAGATACAACATCACGAGAGTACGTGTGTCTCACCTCGGGGATTACCCTAGGTCAGGGTGATTCGAAACAGGGATGTGACAGAGATTATAATATTAGAAAAATCGGCAACAACTATGATGACTTCATTTTTTTTTTATGAAAATTTTTTTTCACTCAGTGGAGCTCACTTTAGATTTATCTTGTTTATTTTTATTTTTATTTCTTTATTGTATTTATATTTTAGTATTTATTATTCTTGTTATCTTTGTGTGTTTTAATTGTGTTTTACAAGAAATCAATAATTTACAGACATTACACAAATGTGCAGTTAGTCTTTAAATCTTAGACATATATCAATAATAAAAGTCTATTTTCAATTCTATTACATATATCTTTTTTTTATTTTTTACTTTTATATTTTGGAACTCTATCATTATAAAGAGTTGCAAAAAACAAATTCCATTTCTGAATCCATACCTGTTCTTATTAAATGTATAAAAAAATACTTTTTTCTTTTAATTTTTTCAATTCTCACTTTAAATTTGTATTAATCTCTTATTTTGCATAAAACTTAAGATGACTTTGTATTAATTTCACCTTAACTTTTAACTGCTTTTTTATTTTCTAATTATTTTTAGTTGTTAGTAAAATGAATACTGCAGTAATTAGTTTTTTTTTCCTTTTAACTCATATGCATGCCCAAGCTTTAAGCACCGGTGGTCAAGCTATTTGTACATTATAAACTTGTATCTTTCAACCACATTTGTTTGAACTCAATTATACATTAGGTGTGTAAACGAAATATAAAAATAGTATGTAAATGAAGCCATTGTCATATAAAGATTTTCACACTAAAAAAGGTGGCTAGTACCAAACTAACACACTTCAGGCACACCCCAAATTGCATTGGCTGCCTAATAAGTGGATTGGGTTCATTTGTGGTAAAGACTATGAAATTTTCATGCGAGAACAATGTTGAAGGAGAGAAGGGAGCAAAATCATTCGGATATAGACAGATCACCAAATGGAAGGCACTTGCATATCCACATCATTGACATTTTACATTGTGCCCTTTTTTTTTAATAAATGTTATTTTTATGTGAAAACTAAAACCAAGCTAAGAATTACAAGCGTATTTTGAATTTAAGAAAGACAGGGAGGACATGAAAATCTGTTAGGCTTATTGTTCGATTTATGTCTTGTATTCCGAGTTTACCGGAGTGGTCCATGGGGTTGGTTAGGCACAAAGATTGGGGTCAAGGGTATTTTGGCCATTGAATCGGGGCCTTTATTTATATATTTTTCAAATTCTTACCGGGGCTTTTTGAGGGGCCAAGAAAGAGGACGTTATATATATAATGGAATCTATAATCGTTCAAGATGTGAATCAGTGCTCTCTTGATGTGGACGTATGCACATCGCGTAACCACATAAAAATTCTCTTGTCTCTCTTGTGTGGTATGCTTGTTAAATTAAAGATATTTGTCCTTTCGCACGCACGTGCACAACAATTACTGATTCTATCGTATTAAAGAGGGTTTATTATATAGTTATTTAGAGAGGGCGCGGGCCAGCCTCCTTGGACCATATTAGCCGTTTGATCAATGATGGTGTCCACTCTTGCTACCTTTAATTGGTTAAATAGAATGATCCAATTAGCCTCATTTTTGTTTTTTTTTTTTGCTTACTCACACTTTAGTTACAATGACCTCTCTTTTATAAAGTGAGACAAGTGGGCCCCGCTTACATTAAAGGTGGCCTGCTATCAAGATGTGCTGGCGCCAGCTCTCACGGGGAGCAGTGGTTTATTGCATAATAAAGTGAACATCTTATCCTTCGCAGGCTGCTGCTCATCTGGCCGACAAACAGCTAACTTGCCCAAACACAGAGGAAATGTATCCCCTGTTTGTACCAAATAGGAAAATCCTGTTTGGACCAATGAAAGAGTGCCATGTAGGAAAAGTGTTACATCTCATCTCAAAAAAAAATTTCATCTCCTAAAAAAAAAACTCATTGCCCATGTGGCACCCTCGGATTGGACCAAACAGGGTTTCCCTGTTTGGTCCAAACAGGGGATCCAGTTCCATAGAGACATGGACTTGGGTGGGTTAATTGGTCCCATCAAGTGCACTGGCTATTATTACCAACCTGCCAAATTTTATTAGGTTTAGAGTCATGGGTTTTGAAGATAATTTCTCCGTTATAACTTATGATTTTGACCGCCCAATTTCAATATGTAACCACCCATGTCCACTTATTTTCATTATGTATACACTCATTTTCTCAGAGACATGGACTTGGGTGGGTTAATTGGTCCCATCAAGTGCACTAGCTATTACCTACCTGCCAAATTATATTAGGTTAAAGTCATGGGCTTTGAAGATAATTTTCACCGTTATGACTTATGATTTTGATCGCCCAATTTTAATATATAACCACCCATCTCCACTTATTTTCATTATGTATACACTCATTTTCTCAGAGACATGGACTTGGGTGGGTTAATTGGTCCCATCAAGTGCACTGGCTATTACCCACCTGCCAAATTATATTAGGTTAAAGTCATGGGTTTTGAAGATAATTTTTACCATTATAACTTATGATTTTGACAGCCCAATTCCAAGGTGTAACCAGTCATCTCCGCTTATTTTCATTATGTATACACTCATTTTCTCAGAGACATGGACTTGGGTGGGTTAATTGGTCCCATCAAGTGCACTGGCTATTATTACCTACCTGCCAAATTATATTAGGTTAAAGTCATGGGTTTTGAAGATAATTTTTACCGTTATAACTTATGATTTTGACCGCCCAATTTCAATATGTAACCACCCATCTCCACTTATTTTCAATAGGTAATCACTCGTTTTCTCCGCTTTATGTAACGTAATCACCCCTTCTTTTCACTTTTCGCATTTATGTAATAACTGCATTTCTATTCTTATTATAATCACCAAATAAATCATTGTCATGAGTATTTGAGGATTGATTTTGCGTAATCTAAGTTTTACTTAATAAATTAATAAATATACCTTTTAGTTATTAGTGAACATGCCTGTGCTAAGCATGGATCGTTGTGCTCGCTCAATATTATTCAACATTTATAGCCGTCTAATATAAGATGATCATATAATAATAATAATAATAATAATAATCTTATTTTCTTTCATTTTTACCATTAGGTTGATCATCTTCAAACTTAGATCATATAACTAGAAATATCCGATAAAGTTAATTTTTGAGACACTCCTAATTCACATCCATCCATGCAACTGAAATGAAATGTGTTTTACCTGGCCATTATGAAGATTTAGCCTTGGGCCCTCTACTATTTTCAGATTCCTTGCGAGAAAGAGAAAGAAGATAGGGGTACTCATGGGCCGAGGCATCTGCGCTTTAGCCCAACCCGAACCTACATTGGAATGGCTTATAGCTCTATATTTATTTATTTTTACTGAGTTGGCCCAGTGGCCAGGAATATTTAAGGAGACTTACCCCTCTAGGGATCGATCCCTGGAGGGTGCTGTGGGAACGGGTGTTGCCATCTCCAGCAACACCCTATGATACCCATGGCTCTATTTTAGGTTCATGGGCCATACATAATCTTTGGCCAGATTGGAAAATGGATTGGGCTGGACCTGTGCCTATACATGCTTAAAGTCTCACCCGACCCCAACACATTTAACACCAAAGGATGTATATATTTTGCAACTGGATTGTCCCTAGGCTTTCCATGGCTGAATTCTAGCTTGAACATTAAGCTCAATAATTAAAATCGACCAGGCTTGATAAGCTTAGGCCCACCCAGCCCAACCCAACCCAACCCATGAGCACTCCTAGACAATAAAAGCTCATTTGGCATGCAAGGACTTAGAAGAAAAAAAAAAAATATCACAAGCTTTCTTGTCTTTTTTTTTTTTGGATTGTTAAACATTAAGGAAACTAATATTAAAATGAAGAAAAAGCAATACAAAAGAAAGCAAACTAAGGATGAAAGATACAAAAGCCTTACACCAAATCCCATACAAGAAAAAACAAACAAACAACACCAAAAAACATCAAATACCAACAAAAGGACCATCCCCACAACCCTATCCACACCCTGTTAGAAAGTCTACAAAAACAGTAGCTTTATCTTTACTTCCCTCAAAATTTTCCAACACAAGGATCAAGGATGTATAGTCCTAGTCCACAGCCTTGATCAGGATGGGAATCCCAAACCACAGACCACAAGACCAAAATAACATGCAGGTTCAAGGATTCTTCTCTGACAAAATGGCACCTTCATTTCTAAGTATAATTTCATAACTTCTTCAAATGCTGGACTGGGACATCACTACTCACAGATAAAGTTGTGGCCAATTTAGGAAGAATAAAGATGACTGTGTCAAAGTATGTTAGAGTTACCATCTGATTAAGATATGTCATATTTGAATATTATGTGTATTCTACAAATATTCATTGGCTATTCGGAGGGAAACATTTTAGAATATCAATTTCAGTAGTCACATTTCCATTACTTTGAATACCAACTGTCCCATCTATAAAAGAAGATGAGAAATTCCCTCCAAAGTTGGAACACCCCCAGAGAGGGTCCACTTATGTTTAACCCATGTTCGAAGTCAACACCTACTCCTTGTTTAGGCTCAGAGACAGAGGTCCTGTATAGTGGTGAAGCTTGACTACTGTTTTGGATTGAAGTGGGAGCAAAAGAAGGGTAACTTAAATGAATTCACACAAACAGGCTGTCAGGTGAACAAGAATTTGGATCCAACCTTTTTCATTAATTTGATGACAGTACAAAGCGAGTGAATGCGTTTTTTCAATTATTTGAAACTAATTTTTGTATATATATATATATATTGCTAACAGAGGTTCCCAATCCTTTGGGCTGGACTATTCCCTCTGGGCCCATAACGAAACCGGGCAAAACCCCTATGGCCCCTAGGTGGTAGCACAAGTGGACTCAACCTTCGATTCCTGAAGAGAGGGTAACCGAGGGTCGATACAAAGACCTCTCTAGCTCCGGAAGAGGGAGGAACTGTGGTCTTGACCACTCGGCCAACCCCTTAAGGTTAAACTAATTTGCATATTGGGTTCTTTTGTTTATAGGATTTAGTAATTTGGGGGATTTTCTCCTTCGCGAATCGCATATGGGCCAGTAAATCAAAGCAAAGGGTGTCCGCTTTTGTGGATGGTGGAGATTAAAAATCTTGCACTACCGTATTGTATAAACTAAGTTGGAGAAAATCTCACAAGAGGACCCTTTTGATCCCTTGCTGCTAGGGGCGTTCATGCCTCAGCCCGGCCCAACTTAGAAAATCAGGCCCATATCTGGCCCAAGTTCGATACGGGCCGTAAATGTCAGCCCAACCCTCACATTTAGTTAATCAGGCCAGGCTGGCGCGAGCTTTTTATGAGTCATTTGGGCTCGATCTCTAGTAATTGTTCGGATTGATTATCACTAAATTATAAGCATTCCTCATTCGTGCTGAGCCGGCCAAACCGGGCTTTGAACTTTCTATCCCTTTCTATCACTACATTATTACTTTCTAAAGTCAAAACTAATAAGAAAAGCCTTGAAAGTTAGTTAAAATAATTAATAATGTGCCGAGCTAGTTTAACCGAAGAGCCGGCAGTTAGATCCTGCTGTGTCCAATTTTAATCAAATGGGACCAATAAAGGTGCTAGTTTAGATGGATACATGTTCAAAAGGAGGTCGAATCCTGTTTTTATTCATTGGACAGAAGTCACAGAACGTTCAATTTTAGTATCTGTTTGGCTCCTTTTGAATTAAGAAATTGTAGTTCACTTTTACAAAAAGTAATAATTAACTTGTGCTCTAACTTTGTACACATGCGGTCCCATGGTCTAGTGGTCAGGACATTGGACTCTGAATCCAGTAACCCGAGTTCAAATCTCGGTGGGACCTATTTTTTTTTTTTTTTTGTCACAATTTTTTTTATATATATATAAAGGGAAATATTTAAGTGAGAACTATTATATGAGAATTTTTTTGCAGATCCCAATCAGCAAGGAATGGCACACATCCAAATGGACTGAAACCGTTGGATCGAGGGTTGAATATTTTTTTAAATATGAAGCCATTAAACTTGTGAGCCACGAATGAAGGGGTTAAGGGCATGGGTTGTTGTCAAACTGTGATACTTGAGATGGTCTCACATAGATCTTTCCCTCCCCCTTGGTCCCATCCCCAAATGGGGCCCACAATTGGGCCCCACAAAAAAGTTCTCACATACTATGTGAGAATAGTTCTCACCTGAATATTACCAATATATAAAAGGAAAATATTCAAGTAAGAACTAGTTTTCACCTATTATATTAGAACTTTTTTGCGGGGCCCAACTAGCAACCAAAAGGGAACCCCCTTGATAGTCACTAATCCCAAGGATTGGCACACATCCGAATGAACTAAACCGTTGGACCGAGGGTTGAATATTTTTTTAAATATGAAGCCATTCAACTTGTAGGCCACGGATGAAAAAGTTATGGGCATGAGTTTGGGGTCAAACTTAATACTTGGGGTGGTCTCATATAGATCATTCCATCCCTTCTCATCCCATTCCCAAGTGGGACCCACAATTGGGCCCCACAAAAAAGTTCTCATATAATATGTGAAAACTAGTTGCCACCTGAATATTACCCTATATAAAAATGCCATTCTTCTGTTTTTTCCCCCTTAAACAACAGATCTTTAAAAAAAAAAAAATGAACATAGTCCCAAATATGAAAAATGTTTTTCATGGGATTGGATTTGGATTTGGGAAGTTTGCCCACAATGTTAGCGGGTACAAAGGAAAGTCTTCACCTACGAGCAAATTGTATACCATGCCCTCAAGGGCCCCACTTGAATGCATTTCTATCCTCGGGGTTAAGATAATAGAATGGTCTCTTTTTAGGGAATAGGGTCATGCAAAAAAGCAGCCCCCATTATATCATTTTATAACTCGATTTAAAAGCCTTAAAGTTTAATGCTCTTTTAACCATAGCAGGAGATTTGTTTATTATTATTATTATTATGCTACCTTGGGAATCGAACTCGCGCTCTCAGTCTCTTGCTCACACACACATGTGGGAGAAAAATATTCAGATAAAAAATAGGCTCTATAGACATTGCACTGACATGAGTGACATGAGTCTCATACTTGCTTCTAGAATGCTATGTGATCAGGGCTATAGTTATGCGAGATTCACCTTTCTCTAATGATTCATTGATGTTTAAAGCTCAATTTCCAAGATAATATATATAGGGCCATATCTTTGATCCGCGTATTAAATTGTAAGAAAATCCAAGTAATGCAAAATAAAATAAAAAAGGAAGAAAAAAGATAAAACAGAAGAGGCTAAAATTGGAAGACTGAAGATCCATGGAAGTAATCAGATATAGTCTCCTATTTGTTAAGAAGACACACATGGCCCTAGTAAATCAAATCATAGGAAAGCTTAGGGTCCCATTTTTCTCTGATAGTGAAATGTTCTGATCAAGAACACCTGTAAGTTGAGGTCTATAGTAAATTTTCTGAAGCTGAAGTCCATCTTTCTCGTAGAGCCTGTAGCTACAAAAGAAATGACCAATCAACTGAATTAGTTGACTAAGGCAGCCATGCTCTGCCCATTTTACTCGGATTGTTGCTGTGTTTCTGAAATTTTTGCCATTTTAATTTGCCTCCTTTTATGGCTGTACTTCAGGTTAAGTATTTTAGCTGGCATGCTTGTGGGTGATCTCGCGGCCGGTTTGGATTTTTGGTGGTTAGCTCCTCTCTTTCTTTTCTTTGTCGGGAGTAGCTAAACAATCTTAGAGCTATCTCAAGTTCTTTTGTTCTTTCTAATCTCTTTTTGAAAAAAAAAAAAAACACAACCTTAGGGTCCCATCCATACCTTGTATTTGTATATCCCTCACTTCTCACGTATTTAATAGTCCAATTTATTGAGAATTCGATGCAAATATGCAAAAAAGACCCATAAGGATAAGATACAACTCAAAAAACTGAGAGAGAGAGAGAGAGAGAGAGAGAGAGAGAGAGATGAACCCAAGCCAGCACTAATTCAATAAATTAATAAATGTAGTGTGTTACAAACTTTTGATTCCTAACTCGCATAGCATTTTCTTCTCCAAATTCTCTACGGGACAAATGAATGTTGTTGATAATCTAGTCTTGAGATTTCAAGGAACAAAAATTCTTTAACAACATCGTAATTGAAGAAAGGCATTCTTTAAAAGAGCAGGCCTTCAAAAGGCACACATAATGCAGGATCTAAACATATTCTAGGCATTCCATTGCCTGCCCTGTGCATGCTCGCTCGTTGATGCCCACCCAACAGCTTTTCAAACTTACATTGAGAAGATACTTCCCATGTTTCCGTGTTGCTGAAGTGATTTGCATGAGGGCCTAAAATAGCAAAGGCGGTACATCTGCAGCACATTATCAAAAGAAAGTACCAGAAATCATGAACGCAGGCATGATAAAAAGTCTTCCATCTTACCCCTAGGGAGTTTCATGAGACTCCCTTCTAGTTCCCTTGGTTGCATAGTGAAAAGTTCCATCACCATCAGTAGAGCCATATAATCGCAAGGTCTTCTTAGGGAGTTATTTTCTAAAAATCCTCACTTCAAAAGCTCTGACAAATTTAAGACCACAAAACCTACCTATTTATACACTGAGAAAGAAAGTAAAGTTCCTCTATTCATTTCAATGTGTGTGAGAATAAGAGATTCTTTCTACCTAGCATATTAGGGTAAGTATAGAAAAGCAAGTGTTGCATGTCTTAGCATCATCAAAGCCTTTGTTCCAATTATGTTGGGATCAGCTACGTGAATTCTGTTTCACCATTCCAATCTATTTTGAGCCTATCTTGAGCCAAATTCTTAGATAGGTTTCACTTGTGTGCCTATATTATGCGAGGTAGAATTGAAGATGTGGTGAACACAAAAGGGTGTACCTGGATTTATGCTCGAACGCAGAAGGATGAGCTGAGAGTTGGGGGCAAGACACAGACCAAGTGGGGCCCAGGAGGGTTGCAGCTTATATTGCCTTCACTCACGTCAGGCAGACTTAGCTGAGGAGGGCGAACATATCCAGAGACCAATGGCACACATATAATTGAAATTACTATCCTTGAACCTGCAGCTATCTAAAGTTTTAGATGGGATTCAGTGAGAGAGAATAATAAGTTTCCAAGTTAGGCATAAACCTTGCTTTGTTGACAGTGATACATATCCACGCTTCCGTCCAGCTATCATCCAATTTTCTGGATTTGCTTTGACTTCATATAAGACTTCAGCCTGTTCCAATATATATACCAAAAACACAATAATCCCTGAATCAAGGTTTTAAAAGAAGGTTTAAGGCCATGTAATATCCAGGCCAAAACAATAGCATAACCGCCTGAACTATGGTATCATCATCACTCCATTACTGAAAAAAAATTAATGAAAATATTTTTTCCATAAGGTTTTTAAGGCTTTTTAGATGCAATGTTTAAAAGGCAGTGAAATCGGTGCTCTAAACATCCAACACAAAACAGAAGAGAGAAAACAGGAAAATGACAATGTTTACCACAGGACGACACATCCAACCACTAGAACAATGTTTCCCATGAAAACCTCTTCTCTCTCCAATTGAAAATTGTATAATAAAACAAAATCCATAATAACATACAGGTGTCCAGGCAATGCACATATATGTGTGTGTATGCTTTGCATCTTTATATAACCCTAAAGTGACAAATCAATTTCCCCACATTTATTGGTAAAACAGTTTCTCATCCTCTCCTCAGTGAAATTAAATCATACCGCATGTGGGCACATTTCATGGATTTGCCCCTGTTCTTCTACCTTTTCATGTCTCCTCTTCAACGCTCCACTTTAAATGACATGAAAATGGTGTCAAACATCCCCTTGGTGTTCGAAGTCACCTTTCAATGGTAATATTCATCAGATACCAACATATGGACATCCAAATAGTCCAATGTGAATGCAACTCGAGCACTCAACCAAGTTCTATGAATTCAGGTCTGTGTTACACTTCTTCAAAACCCTCAAACAGATTGACTGGAATTATTATCCCATACTCGGAGATGATATTCATCTTTGTTATAAAAAAACAAATTCCTAATCGTCCAGATGCATATGAGGTTAATGAAGCCACCCTTTAAAAAGTCAGATATCAGGGCATGCTTCCGGATATCCTGCACATGTTTTATAAATATATTTCCCCCAATAAGCAAAGCTTTTCAAGACTTACATTGTTAGATATTTTCTCTTCCAAATCCTTCAGTCTTTCAACTCTCCATCTCATGGTGACCAGTTGCCCAACCCTCAAGCTAACAGTGGGGAAAGGAAGGAACCCAACAGCCAAGCATGGGTTCAGCACAGGCTTCTGTAAAAGAAGTGCACTCCTAAAGAGCAGTGGTCTTGCACCACTAGGGGCCTCAAGTCCAGCAGGTGTTGCTGTCACAGGTGCGTGTGCTCCGACAGTTCTGCAGCCAGAAATTCCATACTCTATATTCAATATACTCTCTGATTGAAGTGCCTCAGTCTCGTCTGCAATTAATAACTGTAAGAGGTTAGTTCAGGGATGTAAACAGGTTGGGCTTGTGCCTTTGTGGAAGGTCCATCATGAACCCAGAACCAGACCCGACTCAAGATCTAAATACATTAAAATATAATATTAATATATATATACACACATCATTTAAAAAAAACATTATATAGATACATATATAGATGAAATATTATAGTTAGAAACATGCCTCGAACCTGTGACCCTATACTGGCAACCATGAGCATCACCATCTCTGCTGCAAGCTCATAGAAGTCTAAAAAAGGTCATTACCAAGTGCGGGTCCTAGCGAAGCAGAGTCCTAGGAGGGTTGTATACAATTTTTTTTATACACACACACACACACACACACACACACACACACACACATATATATGAGCAGGGCAAGGCTCTATATATATAGGAGCATGGATCAAAATAACGGCTGCTACGCTACTGGGCGTAGCGGTCTTCAATGGCATTTAGCGCCGTTCACATCCGTAGCCGCTACGGGGTGTAAAATTTTCCTACTTTTCAAAATTTTCAAAATGTATAATGATGCTTATTTCTTTTTTTTTCTCCAAATAACATTTTTATGCAACTCTTCTACCCTTTTATGTTTAAAAGAACACCAAAAAACACACAATCTCGCCGAATTATAGTGGATATGGAGAGTTCTTCTCAAAGTTTCACAGATATACAGGACCTCATACAATGAGGGGACCGCTACGCCCCCTTACCTCAGTTACTTTAGCAAAAGAAGAATATTCTCTCATTTTCCAATATTTTAGATTTTCTACAAAATTTTTCAAATTTTTTTGATGATTTTTTTAAATCACACCACTACGCCGCTACGTAGCCCCGCTACGCTACATAGCGCCCGTTACGTAGCGTTTTGGCAGAGGGCCGCTAAGCCCACTGCTACCGCTATTTTCATCATTGTATAAGAGAGCTAGCCCATATATATATATTGGAGGCGCTCCTGTGAGAGACTCTGACCTTACTATGAGAGATAAGGTGGGGGGCATCACATCCATATCCAATGTCAGCATCTTAAATGTGACTTATGTGAGGGCCCCCACCTTAATCTCTCATAGTAAGGTGAGAGATGCTCTCACAAGAGCACCTCCCTATATATATATATATATATATATATATATATATATATATATATATATATATATATATAGACCCTCTGATTTCAGAATAAAAAATGGAAAATTGGCTATGGAGATTCCGCGCAGTCAGAGATTCATACAGACACAAAGGGGTTCGACAAGAAAGTCATTTCGATCCAATCAATTCTTGGGGTCCGATAAAGACAAAGGATCTGTCAGTGACCTAGCACGACAAAGCACTCTCCGAGAAGATGAAGAGATGAACTTTGGAATTCAGTTACAGAGAAATTTAGCAAGAAACTTTCGGGTTGGAAAGGTGCCCACCCTATTAGGTCAAGCTGGTCAGGTCTTTTTTTTAATGAAACCCACTCTTTAAAGCTTGCCTTTATTCCCTCCTTGTCCGGGGTCCCAAAAAGAATGGCTGGTAGGATTGAAGAAATTCGGACGATATGTCCATGGGGAGGGGGAGACAGAATTCATCTCATCGCATGGTCTCCGAAGCTTCGATTTTTAGGCTTGGGCTGGAGCTCAAATAAGCTAGTTGGACTAGAAGCTAGTTATTCCAGTCTACTTGTTGGGCAATATATATATATATAAGGAGGTGCTCTTGTGAGAGCATCTCTCACCTTACTATGAGAGATAGGGTCGGGGCCCTCACATCAATATCCAATGCCAACAACTTAAATGTGAGGGTCCCCCAGTCCCCCACTAAGGTGAGAGATATCTCTCATAGAAGCATCTCCCATATATATATATATATATATATATATATATAAAGTTTTCATACATTGCACTCAGGTAATAGAAAATTTTTGGACCTGAACGGACCCAGACCCAGACCTGACAATTGGGTCCTTAAGAGGGTTCAAACCCAAGTTTTTTAGGTCCAATCCAGGTAACTGGGAAATCAGAGGTCCATTGACATCCCTAGGTTATTAGAAAAGTCAATCACATGGTGCAAACTAATAAAGATATAGGGTTGATTGAAAGTGATTGTAACATTGAAAATGGTAGAGAACAAAACTATCTTATTTCTTTTTTATTTAACAGAATGATCTTCATGGAGAAAATCTTACCGTCTCTCAAGGGTCGTATAAAGTCATTAAATCTACTTCATCCAATCTTCCTCTATCTTGTTCCAAATTTTTAAACTTGGTGGTCGTGGCAAATAAGCTTGAAAAAAAAGAAAATCCAATGGAATTTCCACTGGGAATGCATAGGGAATCAGGTGAAATTCTCATTTAATTAAAATGGAAGGATGTTGAGTTGGAGTTGCCAACTCCAGGAGGCAATGGAATGGATAGTAATAAGAGGGAGGAGAAAGGATGGGCAATGTTAGAAAAATGATGAGAGAGAGAGAGATGATTCCATGAAGGAAGGTCATGGCTTCAAGATATGGGGTAAAAAAAGAGGCTGGGATATGGGGGTTGAGAATTTGAAGGATCAAGCAGGGGGGCTGGGTAAAAACAGAGGCTGGGATATGGGAGTAGAGAATTTGAAGGATCAAGTGTGTTGTTTTGGGTTCTTTTAGGGAAGACTAACAAGATGGGTAGGGAAATGTATGAGCTGACATTTCTTTTCTTTTTAACATTATAAACCGAATGTAAGTTCTGATTGCCTTCCTTCCTTTCACACTCACACATGCATTTTCACAAGAAGCAGCTTGACAACAAATGCCTCACCTTCAATGGTCTTGCTCCTTATGCGAATGCCAAAAAGGATTCCTGCTTTAGTAGATGGAGATATCACAAGAGGGAAGAAGCTTGAAGTTGGTCTTCCATCATCCTTCCCTAGATGGACAAATCCAGCTTGGAGATCCAACCAAGCATCATATATTGTCAATGTAGCCTCCACTTGTGACTGTAATATAACCTTGACATACCATAAAACAAAAGGTGATTCAAGGGCAAAGTAACTTGCTAAGAAACACAAATCCTTGGCAACGATCACAAGGCAGGTTAGTTCTTTAAATATTTTGTGTTCCAACAGCCACATTGGCACACATTAACTACTTGAATTTTTTTGACACAATCTCAGTACATCGTTTTACTTGGTTCCAGCAATTATTCATATAAAGTCAAATGGTTTTAACACATTTTATGTAATAATTAAATGCATTTATCATCCAACTTGTATAAAATAGTCATGGTTTTGCCAGCTAAAAAACAAATAGTAATGTTCTCCTAACAGCTGATGTATACCTGCATATAATGGTTTCAATCTAGAAAATAGTATGCACAAACTACAACAGTAGGTTTTTTCCCCCTGAAACGTAGCAGATCACTTTATCAACCAAAGAAACCAAAAATAGAACAGAAACAAGGAATCCAACCCGTTCAGACTGAGCCTCCCTATCAGAGAATCCACCCCTTTCTGCAAAGTGTGAATATTCCTCTCAAGCCATAATGACCACAGAACAACTAATAAAACTAAGCCTCCCAAAATATAGAGCCCCACACATCTCGAAACCCCCCATGATTCCAATAAAGCACATGCTAATGCAGGCATCAGCCACCAAACCCCGAAAAGTTTAAAATAATATCCTTAAGACTATTGAAGCAAATGAATGATAAAATAAGAAGATGATTAACATTCTATGCTGTATGCAAGCACATGACACAAATATTGAACAATAAACAATACCTCATATGCACTTTTTTCTTTTTCTTTTTTTTTTTAATGGTAATTCTTCATATGACATTGCAAGATATTTGAAGTCAAAAGTTATGTCCAAAATTGAGTGATGGAACCACTCTCGAAGGTGCAGGAATTCACCATAAAGGAAAAAAAAGATTCCTACAGAGCAAGGCCAATTATTAAGCCATCCAGCAGGTCAAACAACTTCACCCCAATTGAACCAGACCCAAACCAAGCCAAGCCCATCGGAGTCAGCAACCAAGCAGGTCGCCTGGACCTGGTGTACAAGTTCCAGCAGCCAGCTGGTCAAACAGGACCAGCTAGTGCACTCCACAGCCTTGTTTCTCCAGATTGCTCTAGATGTCCAAGCAAGGGAACCTAACCTTATATATTTGCTTTCAATTAATTCTTTTTAAGAGCTCTATTGTAATAGGATTTCCCTCATTTAGGAAACTAGTGTTAGCCAAAAGATGTGTGATTATGATCAAAACTAGGATTTTATTCAGCTTTAAACCTTCTTTTTTTTTCTTTTTTTGAATGGTGGCTTTAAACCATTTTACATGTATGTAAAGAGGATGTCTAAAATTCCTGCACACGCAAGCTAACCAAGGACAATAAAGAATCTAATTTTAAAACCCTTAAATCAAAGTTTAAGATGATCAGGTGGCCTCCACTTTTTGTACAGTCAAATTTTAAAACAAAAATATTTTGAGATATATAAATACCTGTAAAAGTATAGTGCCATCATTACACTTATCTGTGACCCGTGTGCTCACATGGAAAGGCTCAGTGAAATGCATGGCAACAGTCCTGCACAAGTTCAGTGGTTCAGCAATTTTGACAAATATATGGATCAACGACAAAATTTCAGAACTACACTTGACAATTTTCTGAACAAGGAGAAGAATAAGTGCCTTTCAAATGTCTGGTTCTGACAAACTCCAAATTCAAGTTTCAGTGCAATTGTCCTCATTCCATCCACAATGCTTGGTTTCTGGGGAGTGACTAACCACAAAACATGATTCAAGTCAGCTATGTACACAATACAGCTGCTCGTTGATGCATGCATATTTAAAATTGCAAATATATAATAAAGTAAATCTGCAAACCTGCAGAAGTTCCTCTTGCAAGCCTGTTGTCAACAGCACAAACTGGAAACCAAAGAACTGATGCTATATTGCTTGCCCAGTCTGGCAATTCAAGTGTACCATTTTTTAGTGTGAATTGCTTGAACTCTTCACTAACAAGAGAAGAACCATCCCGTCCTGCTTCCTCCAAGTCCCCTGTGGGAGAGGTGCTCTTTAATGCCTTTGTACAGCTCTCCATCTCAATCATACGAGACTCTTCAATCATCAAACCTGGACCAGGATCTATATGTAGGATAGCACCTTTGAGCGAGTAGTTAATAGGCCGTACAATTAATCCAACCCACTGAGTTTCATTCATTAACAAAGCAGATGAAATAGCAGCAGAAACATCAACTAACGGTCTCGGATTGAACACCTAAGAAAAGAAAAGTTCATCAATGCTTCTGTTTTTTTTTTTTTTTTTGTTGGAAAACAAGAGGAAAGAAAGAAGTACTGCACATAAGACGCATGAAAGTGACTTGCACTGTATCCTAAAGAGAAGATAAAGATATGCACTAGAAAAGCAAATTACAAATACCCTGCAGTCCTCTCTATCTACAAGTCTCATCTTTTATAAGAATCAAATTATCTAAATAGTACCTTCAAGACAGGTCTTGTTGGTTTCTCATAACTCATAAAATCATCGCTATCCGGGGGCCCGCCTTTTGAGAAGCTATGAGATCTAAAGCTTAAGTGTCCAATCTTTCCTGTAAGAACTCCCAAGATATAGGAACCTGGTTTTTGTGGAGGCAGGTCAAGGGTAATGGTGTTTCTACCAGGATTTAATATGGTGGCAGAAGATTTTCTTATAGCCTGAAAATTTAGAGAATATTATATATGAGATTAATAGCCAATAACCTAACAGAAACAATGCGACTATTAAAATAGCAATCTGCCACAAAATACGCCAAAAATTAAATTATACCTTGACGCCTTCATCCGCACTAAATGTTGCTATCAGTGTGAGACTGAGCGACTCAAGAGTTATATCATCAGGAAAACCACTCCAGACAGTCACAGATAGGGTGCCAGGGTCCCCATCACATAATTCAAGTGGAGGACCAGGATTTCCAGAAAAGGTTATTAAGGATGATACATCTAAGGGTACTTGGTTCTTCATCTCACTATGTGCGAGTCGAACAACCTCTGCCTGGAAGGCTTGGCGTTCTTTCGTCAGGAACAGACCTTTATCCAAAGACAACAATCTGACACAAGAAGAGAGATAGCCAGCTTCATCATTGAGTATCTTCTGGCACTCTGCAAGATTAGGAAGAACTTCTGCCAAAAGGTCCTGCCATCCTTCACCAGCATAGAGTGCACAAACCTTTTCATATGACTTCGCAGCAAGATCAAAATTCCCATGTCGATGGCAGACAGCTGCAATTTCACCATCAAGGACAACTCCATGTCTTTTCCACCAAGAACGATGGTAATTATCAGCAGCACCTTTTGTTAGCTCAAGATACTTTTGCTGCAAAAGAAAATTTATGATGCTTCATTAATGAATAAAATAAAGTAACAAGAGGATAAAAAATCAACCACCAATGGCTCAAAATCCAGACCCATTTCATTTTGAAACAACACTTCTCAAGAAACAATATGCATGGTACACAATGTCAAGATGGTCCCATGAGAATGCAGGAATGACCAGAACACCCGGCTACACCACCTGAGATCATCAGCAATCAAAGCACAGGGATGGGAAGGTCTACAAGTGTTAAGAACACCTGAAATCACTTTAGTAACACCTCTTGGCATGATTCAATCCAACAGTGAATATTGCTCCAATCAATGCTTGTCGGGCACATTACAAATCAATCATAGAAAGGTTAATATCTAATTGCTTGCCGCTACCAAAAGTGAGCAATTGTAATATCAATTCAGTTGGCAGAATGGTATAGCCAGCAGCTACATAACCATATCTGCCGCCGCCACATACCCACACATGAGAAGTTGACACTAGAGCTGTCAGATCAGATATGACCCACCACCACTGCTCGATTAGATGAAAAGATCCTTGCTTTGAAGAAGAGAAACATGAGACTTTCTTACAACCAGAGATGCTCTGATACCAAGGCAGAACTTGGAAGAATCAAAGAAAATAAATTTCTGAAATGAAATCAGATGTTAATCCCTTATGAGGACTCCCTATTTTATATCTGTGCATGACATATTTAGAATGTTTACAAAAATTGTATCCCCTTTAATTGGGGATTACAATCAAAATCCCCCTGAATGGTGCAACCCATCCATACAGAATAACTAATCCTCCTCAGTCATCTTCATGATATATAACATGAGGGCCGTGAACTTAACACATCATCTCGTATTGATCCATTGTCCTTTAATTTCTTTTGCCCCTTGAAGCTAAGTACTTCACGTTATCCAGCAGAAATTGCGACTTCAGCCTCTCTTAAGTCGTATCATCACGCAGAGAACCTTTTCATATCACCATGTCAGTGCCTCCACCAAAGCATAGGATCATCCACTGAGCACATGGTAGTTGTGTCGACCTTGGCTTCCACCTCGACCCTATCCACCTTAAAGTAGTTTTCCATTTGCCATAGGAAATTCACTTGGCTCCTTGGCATCTCAAGCGCCACTAGAAAAATTTGGCTCTAGAATGTGCATCCTTACACTTTTCCACCAACCCATTCATCCATTTGCAATGACTTCTCCAAGAGGCAAGAGTGTTGCCCTAGTCCGAACTCCAAAGGCCTTCATTCTCTGCCTTGAGTTCCTTCATGAACTCCTCCTTCAAAAATGCAAATATCTCTTGAAGATCCTCTTGCATGGCCAAGAACACCTCGCTCACTTGTGCATTGATCAAAGAAGGGAGCTCTGACACGTCCTTGGTTAGCTCTTGAAGACATTCAACCAATGTCCATGTCCTTCTTCCAACGAACTCATATGATCGTCCACCTCAACAAAAGCATGCTTAATGTGCAAAAGACCCCTAATTATCCTTCTACCTTATATAATGAATGGCTAAGATTGAACAACATGGAACTCATCCAATGGATGAGAAACCTTCTAGGGTCGACTCTAGAAACTTCTACACAACTCTAACCTATTCCTACACTTATCCACAATACTAAAAAGCTCAATAAATCTCTACATATATTTCCACAATGTAGAAAAATATCCTAGTTAACTCAACACAATTCAAGACTTCTTACAGTCTTACAGTCTTCCAGGATCTTCCGACCAGGATCTTCTGAAGTCCGAACCCTTCAAGATCTCCATTGATCCTTCAAGATCCGTTTGTCCATTCAGTTGGCTGATCATGATGCTCATGCGACTCTAGGAAGACCCGGACCTTGGCACCCTGTTATCCTGCATCTTAAGTTGTGAGTGCATGAAACAGTGGTGTTACCAATTTTGCAAAACAAGCATGCTAAATGGGGATGATTTACTCCTGCGCACTGTGCATCGGTGCCATTAGTCAGCAGGAACCGGTGAAATTCAGTGGAGGCCCCACCTATAGGACAGTACAAATGTGCACTCAGAGAAGAAAATTTTCCTGCGAAATAGATCCACCAAAGGCACAATATACACATTACATCAATCTTGATTGCTCAATGGTCAACATTATTGTGGGTAGAGCACAACCCACCAGTCAAATCAATTCTGGCAATCATGACAATCAGATAACCTGCTGACCATTTTATTTTTAGCTGTTGTATGCGGGCCACCAAACATCCACAACTAGATTGCCATGCTGATTCAGTATATGTATGCACACGTACAATGGATGAGTCGCTTATGCCCCCTTAGAAGGACTCGTGCAAATAATTGCCATCTAATCAGAAGGAACATCCATTGTGGATGGGTCATTTGTATCAAACTTTCTTAAATGATGCTTGCCCTTGAATATTGCAGAAGTTGGGTGACTATTTACTCAGCATGAAAAAAACAGCATGTAAATCAACATCTTTTTCTACCTGTGTCTGCTTGAAATCCTACTATGAATCTTAAAAGCAGCTGACTAAAGAGGTTGTAAAAGTAGATTACTTTGGCATGAAATCCCATACCAGGTGGAAGTTGGCCTTTTAGTCCCCAAAGTAAAAGAGCATTCCTCAGGAATAGGCATAGTAGATACTAAGACAATGGTCAACTTTTTGGCAAGGCAAGATAAACTCATTACTGACCAAGGGCAAAGCTTGAAAAGAAAACAATCCAAGTATAATCAAAGTTGCATATTAAACCTGATGCCAGGACCTTTCCCCAAGCAACCAGGCAACACAACTGGCTGATCCAGATTCCAGCCAACTCAATGAATAAAAAAGAATGCAACATATACATGAGAGGGACACTGTACAAAATAGAAATAAAAAAGATGCAACCTATATTTTGTCAAACTGGATGCATATATTGACATGGAAAGATGAATCAGTTCCATGCTCCTAAAATATCAAGGTAATGGAAAAAGAAATAGGGGAAGTCAGAGAAATTGAAAAAATAGCAAAAAGAAAAAACTGGAAATCTATAGTAGAAAACTAGAAATACTGTCAAGCAAAACAATTCTCTTCTTAGCGCTATGAAGGATAATTACCTCAAACTCTTGAACAGATGATAGCGACTTCCATAAATCAGCATCAGAAATTGTATGCTGCAGAGCATATTCTGCTGCAACATGGATTTCTGAAAGTCTCATAGGTCGATCAATTGACAACGAAGAGCCCTCAAGGTTTCCTGGTCCAGAGTTAATTCGCATCATAGTGCTCGTCTGTAATTTGTTTGGAGACATCCTTGAAAGTCCATCTGGACCTGAGCTGCCCGCATAACAACTATTTAAGGACTCGAAAGCATCATGAAAATGTGAAAGAATAGTTAATGTGAATCTTCGAAAGATAAGAAAACATTACATCTTCATTACCCATCAGTAGGATTTTGGCGACCATCAAGTAACTCAAACACATTTCCAGCTGAAAAAGAAGCTCTCCGTCGATTAGCCTCTCGCAGAAGAAGAGAAGGTTCAAGAGGTAATGGTTTTCTCTGGATACTGAAGTGCCTAACTCTAGGATTTGCTTGAAGAATCATCTGTTAAGGCAAGATGAGTTCAAACTTCAATTTGTTACATCAGCTACTAACAGGACAGCAAATACAGATTCATGGATGACACCAGCAGTAATGGATTAAAATTTGAAAAAGAAGGAAGTATTGATCAAGTGCATAAGCTTGAAATATAATTCAGTGTATGCTGCATATGGTAGCCCCCATTGGCCCACCAACCTTGACTTCAACCAATCAATTGGAGAAGCCCACTGTGAGCAAGTAGCCAAAATTGCCTTCACTGGATTATGAAAGCCATCAGTCAAGAGCCTGCAAACTGGGAGATTAGTTTGGTCTAACCAACCATTTTGCAGGAAATCTTTAACAGAAGGCTTTGATAAACAATAATACCATCAGGGCATGGGGCTAGCTTAAATTTATTGGAAGCTTGGACCAAAATTCCGGAAATGATAGACATTTAGGCTGCATGTGATCAAGCATGGCCCCCCTCCTATCCAACAGCAGAGACTAGGTAGTTGGGCACCACAATACAGCTTGCAGTATATTATAGTGTGGGCAGTGCATAATTTAACAACAATTTTTTGGATTATCAGTTTAAAATAGAACAGTGAGATACCATAAAATAAAATAAAATAAATAAAAAAATAAAACAACTATGCAAATGAAGCTGACTAGACACATTAAGATGTCCATTGATGGAAAAAGAAGGTAAGGGCACATTGATAGTCGGACAATAATAAAAATACACCTTCGTTAAAATTAATTATGGTGAGAAAACATAAATAAAACAGCGGAGGGAACAACCCACCCCACAAAAACCAGGCAAGGAGCCATGGAGGAACATGCACAGGAGCAATCTCAGGAAGAACAGGATAAAAAAAATAGACTATTCTAGGCATGGTGATTGGGAATAAAAAATCTAATGGTTATGTCCAAGGTTCAAACAATCAACATCGGACAGTGCACTGGCCGGGCCGGAAATTGATATGTATCGGCAATACATATTGGTTATCTTGATAAGTATCGACTATAGGAGCAATTCCTTCAACTATAAAGATATCTCCTATTAATTAAAGTACTTTAAAAGAAAAAGGATTAAAGGCCAGTACAGTATATCCAATAATTCAAAAAGTATCTAAAAACCCCAAAATATTAAAAAATGTGAGATTTTGATTTTTAGTTGCACTATCATGTAGTATATAGGTATGTATGGAAATAAAGCAGGTTTGATATCGTAGTATGATTCTATAGGAACTAAATCGTTGAATCCGTTAGTGATGCAGTGAGATCCTAGATCAGGACCCGCTGGCCCTGATGGACCCATCTGATGGGCTCCACATATTCCACATGTTTTCTAGATTAGTAGTGTTATTTTATTTACTTATTTCTAGAATAGCAAGTTGCTTAATTGTTTAGGAAGATTTCCTTTCTAATTTATATGTTGATTAGGATTAGCTATTTCCTTTCTTGCTTATTTAGAAACAATGCTACTCTATATATAGAGAAGCTCCTTATTGACATGTTTATGCTATATTTTTAATAAGATTTCAGATTTGTTCTGTGACTTCCCCTTTCGGGTATTTTTCCCTAAGTGATCTTAGGGTTTTGAGTCTTAGGGCTCGATCTCACTGTTGGAGGTGTAGATCTTCACCGTGGCCTCCGGGCTACACCATCAATTAGTCAGTTACATCATTTAATCTATTGGCTGAGATTTATACATGAGATTTATACATAGAAGTCAAAATGTATGTCAACGGTCATGTAGGTCAGTCGGTAAGTGCATGAGTGCATGCATCGGTCTTAACAAGCATCAAGACCATTAATCACTAAATGTACTCTCTCTGTTAAAAGTTAAAGCCCATAAAGATAGCAAATTATGCCGCCAAGACAAAGATACAGACATGGCTACCTTCGTGTAGGGGTCAGGAATATGACACTGCATTCTGAAATCTTGGAAATGTTGGATATGGATAAAAGTATCCAATTCATTACATTACATGCCCAACTTCAAATTAACATCTACTATTCGTATAGAAGTTTGAACTTAGAAGTCAGAAAACTTGTAAAGTAACAAAGTTTTGCTGTTCCCATCTCCTACTAACACCTTTATGTTATAAAGTAAGAAAATTAATGGAACTTAATGATATAATGGGTCACATACAATAGGATATGTTGAAATTTGACCAACAAGTATCCACACAGTATCTAACACCAATACCAGCAGTGGTGGACGCAGGATTTCCTATGAGTGGGACGGACCCAAAATGGTAGTTGGGTTTTGGGGACAAACATTAAATTTTCATGTAGATTTTGGGGATGGACCAACAAATTTCATGTGGATTACGAAAGTAGGCCCCAAAACTTTAAATTTTGGAACCGGCCCCCGGACCATATATGTAGGTCCATGAAAGTGATAAAAATAGCTGGCTCGACTCTACATGTCTCTCTTCCTATTTACTTTCAGATGAAAGAAAGGACAAATTTACTTTCCTTGTGTCAAACTTAATTTAAAAAGAGAAAGAGACAAAAAGACTTCATTCTCTATTATCTCTCTCTTTTACTAAAAGAGAAGAAGAAAAAATCAAGCCTCTGCCAGTGGCTTGAAAACGTGTCCTTCATTTTCCATGTACAAGAAAATATCTTCCCTGCGTTCTTCCTTCACCAAGTTGCAGAAATAGGTAGAAACGAAGAACCGAGACGATAACCTGCTGATCTACAGCTCATGTCGCTTGATCCAAACCACCAAATTTACAACCAGCAGGCCAAAGGGGTTATCGTCTGAAAGGGAGGGGCGAAGGCTTAAACTTACGGGGTGCATGGGCCACTGGCCCATAGCCCTCTTGGGCTATTGCCGGATCCAACCTGGGGTGACCACACCCAAGACCTTACACATGGGTCCGCCCCTGAATACCTGTATTGTATCCTGTGGAAGTGTGGATACAAGTATGTCTAACAATTAAGAAGATGACACGATAGCTACCTGGAAAGTAGACATACAGAATTGTTGCATCACAGACAACTAAAAAATAGACAAAAGGAACAATTACAAAAAAAAAAAAGAGGGAAGAAAAACCACATATTGTCAGTAGTGTCAGCAGCAGTATCGCAAATTATTATCAGTAGTGTCGGCTATATCGCAAATTATCAGTTGTATCGACCAGTATTGTCAGCAGTATCGACTGATACAGGTAACGTATGTGTTGGCACATAGATAGCCAGCTAAAAACTCGAAAAAAGGAATAATTACAAAGCAAAACCACATTAAATACTGGGAAAAAATGTAAGAGATTGTCAGCTATATGGGCAAATTATCAGTGTACCGACCAATATTGTCAGTACTGTCAGCAATATCAACTGATACAGGCAACATGTATCCCATGGCCAATACATTCAAGTTTATCGTATTGGCCTCAGACAATACATGATAAATATTAGTCAATAAGATACATATCAGCTACTGCTTTTTTCTTTTTCTTTTTTTTTAGAGGCAATGGTATTTCTATTTTGAATAGAAATGCGAAGAGACCAAAGAAGAAGGGGAAAAACAGGGAAAAGAAAGGGAAAGAGGAGATTTCAAGTGGTTAGGAAGTCCAGTAATGAGCTGGAGGGACTGCTTCAAAACGTCTGGGGCCTTATCCAATACACAGTGCTAGTGGGTGGTGTTGTGTATCCGGGGTTTTACCAATGATCAACCGTAAGGGGGGTCGGCGGGTTCCTCGTCATCAAAAAAAAAAAAAAATAGAAAGAGGAGATTGTAATAAAATAACTCTGCGTCTCAGTCTTGCAGCTCTGGGGCCTGCACTGAGATGTGGATGTCCTGCCAGACACTGTAATCAAATAACTGGGAGAAGTATGAAGCTGGGCCCAGTGGTAGATTATAAATTGTGTTTGGAGAAATAAAGGATAAACATCTAAAATATTATATTTACAGAGGACCAGATGCTATCTGCTTAGTGCCCTTTTGCATGTAAACAACTAAATAAGGGATAATGTCAATAAAGGAAGCCAATCACACTATTCAACATTTCAACGAGCATAAGAGATGTTGACAGTGATCAGATGCATATTAACTGCATGTATGTGTATGATATCTAAGGCACATTTCAATTGGCACTTAACATGCAGAATCGCAGATGGACTTGCCTTCTCTTTTGCAAGGACTGAAGATGAAGCATCAGGGGGGACTGAGGGCCAAACTGCAGGCTTGGGCCAGGGTAACATGCTTAAAGAGGCACTGTGTAAAAAAAGGATAGATTTAATAAAGGTGAATAGCATAGCTATACAATAGAATGAGAAAATAATGCAGTAGTAGCACAACTTCATGGCACCACTAACAGGATTGGACCTCAGAAGTTAGCAAATAAAAAAAGTAACAAACCACAGCCATATACAGTTTAAAAGTGACGCATAAAACTACTGATTAGATCTATGGGAATCAAACTCTACCTGTTGACAGGACTCCTTTCTATCTCCATTCCATATCCAATCAAATATGCAAGCCTCATTAACTGCCAGATCCATAAATAACCTTTCAGTAACCGAGAGCACAGCAAATTTAGACTGGACAAAATATTACCATCAAGTTCCATAAATAACCTAATTATTGACATTCTTGCAACTTAACCCAAAAAAAAAAAAAGGCACACAACTTACACCTCAGATAAAATATATGAACTAATGTTGCAACTTAATTTCAGATTCATAATGCCCCATGTATCATTCCATGTCAAACCAGACAGCAGTTCGTAATTACACTTACTAACATTCTTGAGAAGCATAGTGAAGTTTACCTTAACCCGACTAAGTGAGTAAAGATCACCCTGGAGACGATAGAACTCCTTTTCAACATCAGGTGCCACAATTCCACCATCATAATGGGAACTAGTTGAATTGATTAATGCAAGGCAAGCAGTTATTACCCAAACTTCCCTCAAACAATAAGGTAAGGTACTCTGCAAGAAAACCACGGAGAAAGTTATAGGAAAATACAGTATTAACTGAGTGTTCTGGAATCCTGTAGCTGAATCTATAAATTGCACAAGAAGTTCAAACTAACAAAGAATTAATACATCAACAGAATGCATAACACATACTTCATTCATTGCCAATGCCTTTGAGAAGCCGATTATAAATGAATAACCACGAGATGCAACTTCGAATGGCCGATTAAGCTTGAATAAAAGCTGGGGATTTCAGAACCAATAAAAAAAGGATTAAACTACCACTCAAGCATTAATAATAAAAACAATAGCAGCAATAACGATAAAACTCAAACAAATAAAATAAAATAACACAAAAAGAAAAAAGAAAAAAAACCTGCATCAAACAAATAAAAATTTAAAAATAAGTAAAAACTGAAGGGGCTGTTGGGTGAAGGGTTAAGAACCGCAGACTGCATTAGTGTATCCTAGAGAAAAATGGACAGCATATCCTTGTCCTTAAATATGGGTATATATTCGTTGACTCTGTCAGAACATGCAAACACAAACCACATATTATGGCTTTTATGCAGGCAACAAACAGCTGACAACCAACTTTGTTGAAGCAACTCCATGAAGCCCTAATCCTACACCAAACAGCCAAAGATCCTAGCTGCAATCCTATCTTTCAAAATATGGTACAATAATATTGAAATAAATATTTACATAGGAAGGTATTATCACATTTATATCAACATCAATAATAACGACACAATAGAATGCAAGCAGATAGCAGTGGATTTGGGAATTACTAGGTATTCTCCACTTACATCAAACAGAAGATGCTGGGACAGAACTTAAATTGAGAAAATGCTTAATTTAGCAGGAAGAATAAGGCAAACATATAACAAAAAAGCACGAAGAATTGTATGCTCTGGAGAATGACCACAGGAAATTTGAAATTAACATAATTACCTGTGGAGAATGAAAAATGGCTTTTCCCCCATTCACTCCAACCTTTTTCTTTTCTTTTTCCTTTTTCTTCTTTTTTAATTGGTAACATAACTTGAACCCACAACCTCAATGTTGCAATAGTGAACACCTTCTACGCTACCACGGGCTCATTCCCATTAACTACAATCTTCTTTAACAGAGTTTCTTATTTTTAGTATTGGTAACAAGACTTAAAACCTGTAACTTCATGGTTCAGGCAAGGAACACCTTCTGACTGCTAGAGGCACTCATGATAATTAGATCAACACTTGATTTCAAGTTTAGGAATTAACAGTCACACTTATTATGATAATTCCCGCGAGCAGCCACGTTGTGCAAAATTGCCAAAGGTTAAGTCTGTCTCTAGTCTGGACCCTCCCAGGACCCTGCTTCGGCAAGACCGCACTGGGTGATGACTTATTATGATAATTACATCAGCATTTAAAAAAAACAAGTGTCAAGGGGAGTATGCCATATTTACAGTGAAAAAAGTATTTATATCAACTATCAAGTATGCAGGGGCAACCACAAAACGGGCTTTCAGATAATGGGATACATCCGGCCATGGTCCATAGGCTGTGCTCATGGGCTAAAATCCCACTCGTGTGAGAGGAGACCCATGGTCCTCCACAATTCTAATAGTGACATGATGGAACCCATTTGCTTAACTGTGCAATTCAGCACATGACATACATCACTTGTGTGATATGGGACCCATTTTACTTTTGTATTAGAAATGTGGGATCCACCTACACATCTAAAAGGAAAGAAGAATACTACACTTTAGATTTGTTTTCATCATCTTTTTAGTTGTTAGATTTGAAATCTCGTTCTGTTTAGAAAGTCTAGTAGAGAATCTTCATGTAATTAGATTTCAATTCCTAAAATTTAGGATAGAGACTCTATCCAGGATGTGATAAACTCGGAATGCACGCAAAAGAGATTTCAACTACAGTCTATATAGCATAATAGATCCATGCAGTTCTCTATTTGTAGCAACAATGAATGATATAGAACTAATGATTTGACAATTTTCTTCAGGTTTGTGTAGGAAGACTAGTGTTGCTGAATCCATGGTCATGATTTCGTGATCTTGACTGTTGAGGCTTCAGCTTCAGAGGCTGACCCCCTGGTTGATCTTCCCCTTCCCCGACTGCATCATCAATTAAATAGGTTTGCAATTGACTGCTCTGGGTTGCACACTTCTGATACACTGACTAGATTCTCGGATGCACTGACTAGGAATCTTTCAAAAGTTGATGAAATCTAACAGTCTTTGAGATGCCACCTAACACGATCTATGAAGTGAGTCAAGAGTGCACCAAATAAATAGTAAACAATGCCAAACTCATACCAATCATTAAAGAAAAAAGTCAATTTCATCCATCCCTCAGCTGTAGCTGAGCTGGTTAGGGACATAGGCATGTGAGTAGAGTGTGTGAGTTCGAATCCCCCTGTAGCAAAAGTCAGTCTCCTGGACTAATTCTTTTTCCGTTCTTCTCTTTTCTTTTTCTTTAAACAGTAATCACAAGCCAACTCATGCTCACATTTGATTATATAGAAGATGAAGAATCAAACACTTACACAGAGTTCCAGCAAGAGAATCAACTAAGCAAACTGTAACTCAGTTCATACTATATACTAATCTTTCTTTCCTTTTTGAATGGGATACTATATACTAATCCAGCACCATAATTGGTGTTACCATTATCAATTTACATACCTTAGATTGACAGGCAAATAAATACTGTCTAAACTCGAATTCTCTAAATGAGTCATCTTGAACAATTTGTGATAATGGCTTGTATCCAGGCTTTAGCAGTGCGGCCTGATCATCACCACTGTCCAAACCTCCAAACTCTCTGTGTCTTATAGCTGAAGAATTTACTGCATTATGAATTTAAAATCAACATCCATCATCACAAAGCTTGGTAGCAAAAAACCAATGTCCATTAGAAAGTACAAATTCAAGTGTCCTATTTTTCAAATGCCTGTACTATCGCTAATAAATGAAAATCATAACTATAAGGAAGCAATAGATATTTACAATTCTCCAGACTCCAGAGCAATAGCATATAGTGATAATTGTTAAAAACTGCAGAATGACCATGTCAGATTTGCTTTAAGAACTAAAAAGACAATCAATGCATTATATAGAGGCTGATAGAATCGTTCATTGAATCAATAGCTTAGTAAAGCTTTTATTTTTAATAGCTACAACAATTTCATAAAGGTTCATTTTTACACTAAATAAATAGAAGCTGGTGGCTTAAAAGCAAGACCTAGACAAGTCTGGGATGACTAGGCAAACAGCTGGGTGACACGAGGCCTAGTTTCCAAGTTTGTGACCTCAGCAAAAGAAAATTTGACCTTAAGGCTTTATTAAAGGTAACACAACTTGAAACTGCAACCTCATGGGCGTGACAACAACCACCTTCCAAGTTGTAATTGTGCCCGTACAGGCTGTGGTTAATGCATGGACTTAGTTGAGTATGACAGAAATAAGAACAATAATGGCAATCATAGTGGTGGTGGTGGTCGTGATGATGACGATGACGATTATGATGATGATAATGACAACAACAACAAAGCTAAGTCTCTGCCTTCTGATTGCCCTCCAAAGAAGAACCCTGTCTCGAGAGCAAGCTGTGATTTGGTTTTGTAGCAAATTGCAATGGGTGGAGGGAAAACATGGGGCCGGACCCAAGAAAAGAGGTTCCTTTAGACCTCTAACAAATTGGCCCTCCAAAACTCCATGACAAATGCAGGCCCTAAAGACTGCTTACGCTGCCAAAATCTCAGATGCAGCAAGAGGTCTCCTGCACAGCCCTTGCCTATGACCATGTCATCACAACCCTTAGAAATTTTAGAAACACAGTTGTCTCTCCTCTTCCACCTAAAATAAGATTCTTCCACCACAACTTTCTTTTCCTTAGTAGTTGATTGATTTGAAATCCTCTCTCGTTGCCAATCTCCTTTCACGATCTAAAAAACATTCAACATCTTCTTGCCCTTCTTGTACACAATCTTCCCTAGCAAATGAGGGACGTCCACTCCACATCATCAGCAGAGGTCAACTGAAAGAACTAGGAGGCATCAGACTCCAGTTTGTCATAGTTGTAGCCCTGGATCTGACCTCGTTGTTGCCTGGGTATTCCTACACAGAAACTCCATCAATGTATGACTCCAGAGTCCAGACGCACAAAACCCTTCCTTGCCATAGTATTCCTTGCACCCGCTGAAATCCTAGATACAAAGACTCTTCCCTAACCACAGCCAAGAACTGATTGTTGAAGATGTCTGGGATTAGATCCTTACTGATCAGCTTATGGCCCATTACCTTTAAGCAGATTCTTCCAAACTCTAGACAGGACTTCTCTGTGGTTTCTTCTCTGTTTTTTTTTTTTAAGTAACTGTAAATTTTATTGAAAAACCAAAAGAATACAATAACACGAGTATAAGAGACTTATACCGAAGACAAAATTACACAAGAAAAACCTCCCAGGGAGACAACCTTTGAACCCCTTGTTTGGCTAAGGAGTCCGCCAACCCATTAGCCGATCTAATCACATGATAAAAAACTACAAAAAGAGAAGAAGCGAGCTCCTTGATCTCATTGAGAAAAAACTGAAATTTCCAAGGCTTGACCGCTAACCTCGTAACCCAAGAGATAGCATTAGAAGAATCACTCTCCACTATTAGACGACCCTGAAAAGAGCGAGAGAAAATCCTTAGAGCCTCCAAAATAGCCAATACCTCCGCTTCATTGGAATCCCTCACTCCAACGCTTATGGAGAACATACAAAGGATCACCCGTTTATCGTCGCGCAATTCTCCCCCAATACCCGCAGGCCCCGGCTTCCCCCTAGTTGCCCCATCAACATTCACATCAGAGGAGACCAAAAGGTCAACCTCCTCTCCTTGGTTAATCCACACACCATACACGCCTACCAATAAGAAAGAATGATGTCCATACTAAAGTTGGAGAGTTCTTTCCTTGCTATGGCCCACTATGCAATTCTAACAAGGATTGCTCCTCGAGTTTCCTCCTTCAAATAAGAGACATTTCTAAAACTTTTGTTGTTCCTTCCCTTCCAAATAGACCAAAGGATAGCAAAGGGGGTGATCTGCCAAAGGATAAGGCCACACCTGAAGAAAGGACTGCCTCGCCAAGATTCTGCCAAGTCCGAGATCAACTAAGGGATACACCACTGCAAGCCACACTTGTGAATGAAGAAGCTCCAAAGATATGAGGCCACCTCACAATGCAAAAAAAGGTGATTCACCATTTCCTCTTCTTTACCACACATGATGTAAGTGTTTGACAAGGATTGTAAAGGAATACCTCTCCTTCTTAGGAAATCTATAGTAGACACCCTCCTTGCAATCGCCAACCAACAAAAAGCCTCCACTCGGGGAGGAACTAAACCAGCCCAAGCAAGAGCACAAGCGGGACGCAATTTCGGTGAGTCCGCAAAGCCAAGTAGAAGGCCTTGGCAAAAAATTCACCAGTAGAAGACGGTTTCTAGATGCGCTTATCCAATTCATCCCTGCATAAAAAATATTAGAAAGATAAACCAATAACTCTTCATATTGAACTTCCTCTCCATGACGCAAAGACCTCCTAAAGGACACTTCCCAAGAAACCACTTTGTCCCTCACAACATAAGAATCCTTAACCGAAGACTCTTTGTTGGACACAACTCTAAAGACCCCAGGAAAACGAGAATGCAAAAGACCCACCCCCAACCAATCATCCAATCAAAAATGGACCAAACTACCCTCCCCCACCAAGAACCCCACCCCTTTACAAAAAGTTTCCCCCTGACATTGGACTCACTCCCCATGCTAGCAAGGGGATACCATAAACCCGACAATCTATACCTAGGGATTGGCTTTGGAACCCATCCCCAGTCATCCACCCCATATTTATTGGCAATAATCCTTCTCCAAAGGGCATCCTTCTCTTCCCTAAATCTCTACCACCATATAGCCAGGAGAGACCAATTACGGGTCTCCAATTCCCCAAGACCGAGACCCCTAGTTGATTTTGGCTTTATGACGTCACTCGACTTTAATGGATGAATTTTTCCTTCTTTCAACTTGACCTTCCCACAAGAAATTCCTTCTAATCTTGTCCAACCTCAAGCTCACTTCCTTGGGCATTTTGAATAAGGACATATAATAAATTGGCAAACTGGAGAGACAAGCTTTAATCAAAGTAATTCTGCCCATTAGAGAAAGATATCTCCCTTTCCACATAGATAGTTTCCTCTCAAACTTCTTCACCACCGGATCCCAAACAGATGACACTCTTTTCCTGGCACCCAAAGGGAGACCCAGGTACAATATTGGTAACCCCCCCATCTTACAGTGAATGATACTAGCCAAAGAATTAATCACATCATCAGAACGACCAATCCCCACCAAAGAGCTCATGTTCAAGTTCACCTTCAACCCTGATACTAATTGAAAACATCACAAAATCCTTTTCAGTGCAACGACTTTGTCACTCCTGATTGAGCTGAACAAAATAGTGTCATATGCAAACTGAAGATGAGTTATGGACTCTCCATTCTGACTGGCAGCAAAACCCTCGATAAGGCCAATTACTTTAGCTTTCATCAACAGAGCACTCAGCGCCTCTACCACTATAGTGAACAGGAAGGGGGATAGGGGACCACCTTGACGCAAACCTCTAGAAGCTTTAAAAAGTGGGGACGGAGATCCATTAATTAACACGAAGAAAGAAGTAGAAGTAATACACTTCCGCATCCACCGTCTCCATAAATCACCAAACCCAAACCTGTCCAACATATAATCCACAAAGTCCCACTCCACATGATCGCAAGTTTTTTCTAAGTCAATTTTCAATATCACACCTTCCTTACGAGCTTGCTTCCTAGAATCAATGAGCTCATTAGCTATGAGCACACCATCCAATATCCAGTGGAGGAGACACATATGTTTGAGGAGGGGCAATTGCCCATCCTCAACTTTTGTTTTCTTTTGCTATGCTTGGGGTTTTGGACAATAAAGTGGGCATATTTGTCATTTTGCCCCCCTGCTCAAAAAGTTTTGAAGGTATACTTCTCGGATCAACGCGATGGATACAGGTTCTTTCTTTCCTACATTGATGATTGTTTTTTTGGAGGGGTTTTTTTAGGGTACATTGATGGCTCATGGCTTTTGTACTTTTTTCTTGTAGTAGTCTTTTCATTTATTTTTTATTTTTAAATTTTGCTACATGTTCTTTTATTATTTTTTTCACTAGCTGTCCTTGAGTCTTTTCACTTTTTTTTTCCTCCTACATCTCCTTTGACATTTCATTGTTCAGGAGAGAGGCTACAATATGGAAGTTGTGATGAACACATTGTTAGTAATCAATCAAAGTAGTTAGAATTTAATATAAATTTTAAAATTGACTTGTCAAGGTTTTTGATAGAATCAATGGGCTTAGAAGTTTATATAAAATAGATTTGTGAAGATTAGTGATGGAAGTATGGAACTAGTGGACTTAGAATTTTATGCTTAGAGTTTTAGATAGGATGACTTAGAAGTCGTATGGGTTTTTTTTTTTTTTATCGGTTTAGAAGTTGAAAGGTACAACATTCATTTGATCAATCACCACCACGATATGAGGATCCAATTCTAGTAAAATATAATGATAAACAATTAAAACGCAATATATCTATAGGGTCCAAAATATGAAAAATCGTGGAGAACAATTGGAAAAATTCCTCATTTGCGGAATCGAGTGGTT
Source organism: Umbellularia californica (assembly GCA_028538565.1). Taxonomy (NCBI): domain Eukaryota; kingdom Viridiplantae; phylum Streptophyta; class Magnoliopsida; order Laurales; family Lauraceae; genus Umbellularia; species Umbellularia californica. Next base: position 72,550,418 of record JAPQWN010000006.1, on the reverse strand, counting down.
CATTGATGTATAACTTTTTATGTTTATGCAATTTTCTAATTAATTTTCAGACATCTTTCATTTTGTGAGGGGGTTTTAATTCATCTTTTTTAATAAAATTTAATTAGTATCTTATATAAGAACTGATAAATTTTCTTTTCTTTTTTTCTTTAATTGTTAATAGAAAAGGAAATGTGGCTAAGTAATTATTGACATTGTGTTAGTTGACAATCTTTGCCCCCCGTGGGAGAAATTCCTGGCTCCGCCGCTGCCAATATTTGTTTGCTTCCTATGAAAGCTCCTTGGTTTCTTTGGCAATGTCTATCACGCATTCACCCGACTCGTCTACCAAAAGTTTCAAACACTGCTTCAATCTATCCATGGAGGGAAACCTGTGATACCTCACCCAAATTGTCCTAGGTGGTTGGATAATTATTGGCTTCCATCTCTCGAGAGAGCAGAATATTTTGGAAAGTCACAGTTCATTATTAACAGAGAGAGCTTCCGCAATGACACTAAAAGAAAGGAGAATAAGCTCTCATCTCCCAATCTTGCTTATTTTCACAATCTCCAGACCACAAGCTTCGTAAACACTGGTGATGGAAGGAACAGCACTGTCCCACCTCACTGTACCAAGCTGTTGGAGAACCAGGCCGTATTATTATTACATCTTAAAAGTCACAACTTCTTTCTCCACCAACAGGATCCTCAACTTCACTATGCAAAAACTCTTCACAGCATCCATGTACGAGCCTCTTGTCACCTCAAACTGAAGAGAGTTGAGAATCCCTAGTCCCTACCCATAAAGTTCATGAATCTACTTCATCCTAAGGTCCTGTACAGCAGTTCTGCTTAATTTCTACTGATACATCTGATTCGAGGGTGCTTTGAGCATGGGCAGCCTCTGATCTTCCTCCTTTTTTACCACCCAAAGGTCACTTCTTTCATCAGTCTCCTCCCTGAAGCAAGTCTCCTTCCTTGTAAGCTACTCCTTCGAACGCCTCCAAAGTTTTCATAGCTGTCCTTCTGGCTCTAAATCGAATGCAAGCAAAGCTACTTCCCCTACTTCTCCTACCTTAAGTGATGAACGCATCAACTGCATTGCCAGAGGACACCCTTAACCATTCAACAGACTTATCTTTCAGCATATCAACAAACTTCAAGATGGTGTCTTCCTATTTCAATATCTTCCCCTCTTCCCCTTTTCTTCAGTTGCTGATCCAATCTCTGCTCGTCATGACTCATGGCTTAACCCTCCCATAACACAGGTAAGTTGAAACTAATAATCTAATTGTGTCACTAGCATCAACTGTGCCGTCAAGAATGATTCCTGCAAAAGCTTGGTATGCTTTTTTGGGTTGATTGGGACGGTCAAATTTTAAAATTGAGCAAAAACTGTGGCAACTGATAGGATATTAACCTTTTTGCATCATCCATTAGTGGAACCGTATCATTAGAAGAGACACATTAAATGTTATCTACATGGCCTTGGTGAAGTGGAAGAAACCATGGAGACTCAAGTAACATCCACTTTGATATTATAGTTGTTCAGTCATACTTAGATGTGTCCTTTTGGCCATGCAGGCAGATTCCAATGTTCATGCTTATATTCAAGCCAAAATTGGGGTTGGAATGATGACATGCAGGGAAATATTTGCCCAGCATTAAATGTAATTTCTATATGTATGTGGAACATTCTTACTTAATTACCTTCTAACAATCTCCTCAGTTCTGCCCAACAATAATTTAAAATGAATAAGCAAAAACACAACTCAAAAGGATACGTAGAGACAGAACTGCAGCATATCAACCAAAACAAGTTGAGACCTAATAAAGATTTTGTGAACAAAATCTTGGATTCATACAGACCTGTTTCCAAGTAGCAAAGCTCTAGCTCATCATATTCTCGTAATGCATCCTCATGAAGATGAGCCATCTCAAACATGAAAGCTAAGCTCTCCTGCAAGCATAAGAACAAACAGGATATAAAACTCCAATTCATATGAATAGAGAAACGAGGCAGAAGTATTGGTACTTCATAACAAAAGCTATGAGTAAATTAAATAAACAGAAAAACAATGTCTGTACAGTTTAGTAGTAGTAATGATAACAATAATAATAAAGTCATTTCTCGCCAGTTTAAATGACCTTGAGAATGAAAAAGTTGCAAAAATTCCAAACTGGCATGAAACGCTGTTCACTAAGCTTGCGAAGTTCATCCTCATAGAATTGAACACGTTTATCCAATGTATTCCGGATAGATTCAATCATCTTAGACTCCAAATCTTCCCAAAAGTTAGCATCAATTCCAAGTAAATCTAATTTGCAGCACCTGAGTCCAATGTACAAGACAGAGAAAGTAAGTAGTGTCTTCAGATTCTTTTTAAAAAAAAAAAACACGCCAAATATATTATTAGATAGCCTACAAATATTAGAGAACAGAAATGCTCCTTCCCCCAAAGAACAAAAATATCCATAAATTCAAAAGAAAGGAAAAAGAAAAACCAAGAAAAAAAGGGGGAAAACATCGGTCACGGAGAGGTCTGTGGTAAGAAAGGAAAAATAACTATCATATTTCAACTCAAAGGAATATGCTTGATTGGAGAATTAAGTTGGACCTCATGAAATTAATTGCAAAGAAGACAAACGTGACAATGTTGCATACCTTTCTCTCCTCCTTGAGCTAAAATCAACTTCAAGTTTGGCATATACTTTTTTTGCTAACTTAGTCGCATGGTCATTGCTGGGTTGAGCTTTTGACACGAAGACAATAAACCATTCCCGGTCATCATTTTGAACAATCAACTTTAGCCGTGGTTTTAGAATGGTCTTGAACTCATCAAGGTCCTAGATGTGAGAAAATGATAAATATTACCATGCTACTCAAAAAGGCAAAAGGAAATGACAATAAACATGTCCCCACACCCAAAAAAAAGAGGAACAACAGCTTCCAAAATGTCTCTTCAATTCTTATTACTAAAATAGGTCTCCATCTAACCTAATGGATGGATGAAGAAAACTATACATTCCAAGCCAAAGAATGAGAGGAGTCTTCTTGCAAGGGGAAACACTTGCTCACAACAATGAGAGGGAAAGAGAGAATTTTTCATTGATTCACAAATGAGAGATTACAAGATACTCAGAGGAGGGGAGGTCAATCCTTCCTATTAGGGACCTAGCTAGGATTTTCCCTTTTCCCTCCACGAAATTATCTTTTATTGATTGCATGGCAATCATTATCTTGCCAGTTATGAGATAGGATTTTCTAAGATCTTAGATACAGGAAACTTTGTTTTAAAGCTACTTACTAAGACAGAAAGCATAGTTGGGTTATAGTGCCTGTTGTCCATGAGTTAGGCCCAATAGATCAGTCGTTTATGAGCTTGGCCCAATGGGCTGGAACAATATGTTTAGCCTTGAGAGATTGACCATTATATGTTAGGCCCAATGGGCTGGCTGACAGTGGGCTAAATCTTGGGTCTATGATGCTCTTGGGTTGCATCACACCTCCAGTCATTGCTTATAAATACCTAGAAAATACCCTAAAGCACCTAGTAAAAACAAAGATGCATGCAAGCTAACTTCATCATAGGTTGTAATAGCTCAAAGACAATAAATAAGTTGTGCTTGCTAAAGTGATAATGTATACTGAGATTAAATTTGACCAAAGAATATCTTTATTATAGCAAATATTAGTAATTAGCCACAAATTATATCAAGTTAGTGCAAAGTGGTGCACATCCTGCTAACTTTATGCAAGCACTCAAAGCTACCATAGTAACTTAAATTGTTTGACATAAAAACTTACATTTCTAAGATTTTTTTTTTAATAGGTGTATGCACGTAAAGATTCTCATTTCTTGACATCTTGTTATCATCAAATGCATTTAAGAAATTCACTGTGAAGTTAAATCATTCATATACCTTAAAGAGCTGAAACTACTATGAGAACCAAAGCTCAAGAGATAACACAGAGATTCATTATGATACTTTGGCTCAATGATTAGTAAGGATTGAGAGATTAAGAAAGATGCCGAACATAGGATAAAAGCATGATGGTTGAAGTAGTAGAGACTTGCTTCTAGAGTACACGGTGATCGGCACATACTAACAAGATTGAAGGAAATATTTTATAAGGCAACAATTATACTAATTACGAGTTATAGAGTAAAATGTTGTCCAATCAAGAAGCAACACCTGCACAAAATGAGTGTAGCAAAGATGAGAATATTGAGGCGGATGTGTGGTAAAATTAGGAAAGATAGAATAAAAAAAATCACGCTTTCGAGAGCATTTAGGCGAGCATCAATAGATGATAAATTAAGAGTAACTCATTTAAGAAGGTTTGAACATGTCTAATGCAAGCCAACAAAAGTGATGGGGAGGAAAAAATTTATATGTAGGTTGATGGCCCACCAAAGGGAAAGAGTAGGCCAAAGAGGACGCGGATGGAAGTAGTAACAATAGATCTAAAGAAATGCAACCTATCTGAGGATATATCGGAATAAAGAAATAGAATTTATGTAGCTGACCCCAACATTGTTGGGACAAGGTTTGATGATGATTGACTCTAAAGTTAAATCAAATTATTTTTGAAACTCCCACCTCATTTCCCATGTCTATTTATTTTCAACATACCATTTTCATTTGAGAAGAAAAATACAAAATCAAATCAACTTGATGAGAGGAACTACATATCATAACCAAAACTTAATGGTTCATGAGTTATAATTGAAGAATGTGTAGCCATTGAGATTCTTGTAAGCTGCAACTGGAACAAATGTAAAGCAACAGTAAATGAATCAATCAATATTTTTTAAAATTTTCTTTAGATAGACAAGTGAGAGGATACCTCACAAGTAACAAGGACAACAGTTGCATAAGGCTCCCGAAACCAAAATAAGGACTGCTCCTGTGGAAAACGACTACGTAATCTTGCATCTGTTGTTAATATGAACTCAGCAGGCAGTTTCTCCACATTCACAAGATTACGAGTCTTGTTGTTTAAAACTGCCTTCTTGAATGGCAAACGTTCCTCAAATGCGCCTTTCACACTAGGCCACAAGTTGCTTACATCCTCAACTGGAAACCAGAGCGATAGCATCAAATATGATAAATTTCTTATTAAGAAAGATAAACTTTGGCATTTATTTACTCAATAGAACAATCAGAGCACTCCCAAACTCCAGAAAGAAAGCATGGACTTGTACAAGCCCTTAACAAACAAAACTTTAAGACCTTACAAGCATCTAATCTCTCAAAAGTTGAAAATCGAAACAAAGGCATGGATCAGAGTTCTTAGGAGTACACAGAGAAAAAGTAGCTTGCTGTACATTTCATCATTTTCTAAAATAAACCACCAATCTAAGACAAAAGAAAAAAAAAATCAACTCACTCCCTTTCTCCTGTAATCTTTGCCGCCAGCAGATATTGCAAATATTATAACATGTTTGCATGTCTTCAAGCTATTATCAGTTTCAATATACTTGATTGTTGTACTAGTGTGCTTGTGGTGACACACAAGAGGATATCATACCAAAGGTCTAATTAGTTTAAGAATTATATCAACACCTGGAATGGAATTTTCTTATGAGGCTATAAATTAGGGCTGTACACCAATGTGGACTTTTCTACTGCATAATTTTGTGTTTGGTTGGAAGAATGGAATTCTGATTGTTCTGTATATTTGAAAAGGTGCTTTTTTACTTGCTTATTGCCTCGTTTCTGGATAAAATTTGATGATGATATAATATCATCATGGAATGTATTTCACAATAAATTCCCAATTTCTCATCACAGGGGATAATTCCATTCCACTCCTTCCCACTAATTCCTCAACCAAATGGAAACTAACTAGGATTCCATTTTCCCATATTTTCTGGCCCGAATCAACAGCTATCATCATCGTCATTGTTAAAACCTTGTACTTTCAATTCGGGGTCAACTAAAAGAGTTATAATCTAACTCCACAGAAAACACCCCACCAAAGCTTAAGACCAAAAGACCCACATAAACACTGCAAAGTAGAAAGTATTGCCTCTGATCGTGCGTAAGTGCAAGTAGGTTAGATGGAAAACAACCACCACCCATACATAGTGATAAAGATCTGAGCGGAGAAGAAGAACAGTTCGAAAAAAAAAATTTTAAAATTTGGTTCTTGATTCCACACACAGAGGCAAGCGCACACACAACATTTGCTATAACGATCAAATCGAAACACCCCATGAAACAATTTAAGGGAATTCACGATCTCGGTGAACAAAGACAAGAACTTGACTTTTTTTTTTTTTAATTGTACACGTGAATTCCGGGCCTTTGATGAATAGATCTGGGAAGAGCCTCTTCTCGAAATCCATCACAGAACCTCTCGAATTTAATCTGAAACTCAAAACCCTAAATATCTGGATTCAAAGGAGAACGCATCTCACTTCCCAAGATTGCATTTTTAAAACAACCCACAAACAGCCAGGGCTTTACTCTTCGATCGAGCAACACATTTCACACTTTCTCGAATAAATTTAGGGTTTTGAGAGGAAGAGACAGAGGGAAATAGAGAGATTTACCTGCTATGATGAGGTGATCGCATGAGCTTTTGATAGTCTGGAACTGAGCCAGGAAATTGGCCATGGCCGATCTGCGAAGATCATAGACGTGCGAGGGATCGCAGAGATCGAACGCAGAGAGGGTTTCGGGTTTGAGCTTTTGGTGTGGTTGGTGTGGTGAGAGAGCAGAGAGACCAGCAGCAAAGAGTCCGAGAAATTGCGACAGTGCAGGAGAGTCTGCAGAGATTCACCTTCTCTTTCTATCTCTGCTGCTGGTACTCACGCTTTCTACTGTCTGGCATGGGTAGCAACGGGCCGGACTCGTTTCAGGCCCAGCTCAGCCCAGCCCGACGCTGATTTTTTTCTTTTCTCTTTTTTATGCACGAGCCCCGGCCCCATCATGGTCTTGGGCTCGGCCCTAGTGATGGTTCCAGGATTTTCGTTTTAAAGGGTTAAAACCCAAACGAGTAGATGGATTTTGTGGACAAATTCAGGATTCTTGTATTAATAATGTTGGTTTTTCGGGGTGAAACCCATATCTAAGCAAAATAATAACAACACCAATTCGTTAGCAGCAACAGTATCTAGCAAAATAATAACAATAATTCATTAGGAGCGGCAACAACAATATAGTTATTATAATAAAAGAGGATACACCATTTTTCTTTATGGTGAATTCTCCGACAGAAATTCCACTAAATAAACAGGACATGAGCATATGTGAGAGAGAGAGCACATGGCACTGGAGCTCTCACTAGGCCTTCCCTTAAGCCCATGAGCCAAGTCCATTCAAGGGACAACAAGCAGGGGCTCCTCCCCAACTAGAACTTGGGAGATAACTATGAGAGAGATTCTAAATATCTAAACACTCTCTCTCTTGAGAATTTACCAAACAAGTTAAAGTGGAGTAAATCCTCATTTGTGAGACAATAAACCACTAGGGTCATATTAAAAGTACTAAAGTGTCAAGTCAAAACTCCCTCTTCCTTTTTCTAAAGAAAAGAAGTTGAACATCAACATTTTGTATCCACTAAATGAAAAAAAAACACACACACTTCTTATAGAAAAAAAAAAAAAGAGTAAAAAAGGGTTTCTTATCAAATAACTAAAATAAAAAACCATCATAACCTATTTATATTTTATTCTCTATTGATTTGAGGCTTTATTTTACTTCATTCTACATGTAAAGCTCCCAAATGGACCGGTCATTTTTTAGTTAGAAACTCGGAGACAATCCCAATGTTACTAAGTATAGCGAGGGTAGTAAAAAAATAGATTAGTGGGAAAAAAAAAAAGTGGTGGTTTGAAAGTATAGTTAGCTTTTGTAAAATGAGAATGAGGTGTTTGGATGATTGTGGTAAAATAAATTGTATTTTACTTTTGGGTAACCCACAAGTAGCAAAATAAATATAAATGCTTACATATAATAGCTCCAACAAAAGGAATGATTATGATTATACGGGCCTTATGATAGAGTCCTAGATACATGCATACTTCAATAGCTGCAAAAGAGGATCCAAATTCATCTCTAGCACTACCAATCATCTCCTCCTATTGAACTAAAATTTCAGAATATATCATTAGAAGGGATGAAATTTAGCCTGAACTACTTGGATCGTCATTATATAGGTCCCACGATATAGTCATGTACATATGTTACATAGTTCCGTATAATAATGCAACGGTCAGTATAGAGAGAGACTGAGAAAGAGAATTAAAGGGAGAATAAAGAGTTTTTCTATTATCTCATTATCTATGTGTACAAATATAAGGGGAAAAAATTATTTATAGGCAAAATAACCTCATAAGAGAATAATATTAATTACAATCCTAACTCATTTTGAATAGGAATCCACCCAATATCCATATCACATAACTACAATAGGGATATCCCTGCCAAATATCATATATTTTCCCTTGTACCTTAAAAAACAGTAGTGGTAATTTAACAAAAATCATTTAAAATTCTTTTGAAACAAACTACATTCACCGAACAACAAATTAAAAGAAGAAAAAAGGTCCACAAAAATAGACACCTCCAGTGAGAGGATTTTACTGGTAAAATCTTCATATGACCCCATACCACTAATGAGATCCTAGTAGCACCATATAGAAGGGAGGGGTTCTCTTGGTGCGTTTTTATCATTTTTTTTGTTCATTTAGTGATATAGTCGATATCGACCATTATGTGGTGGCTGCTCTCAATTTGCTTAACAAAAACAGAAACTATGTTTTTCTCTCTTAGTTGCTAGTGTTGCTCCAGAGTAGTGGATGGGGCTAGGGGAGGTAGGGAGAGAGAGGAAACAAAAAAATGGAGGGCCGCGAGCATGGGATCATATTCGTTGTCGGAGGGGGGATGATCGCCATGGAGGGAGAGGAGGAGGGAGAAGAAGGGAGGGGAGACGAAGGCAAGGTTGTAGGTGGAGATGAGGAAGAAAGCCAGGCCTGGAGGTAGTGGAGGAGGGAGGGGATGGGGGCCAAGGACCTGCAGACCCAAAGGTAGTGAGAGGAAGCGAGGGCGGAGGATTTGCATGTGGACTTGCATATCCTTTTTTATTTTATTTTATTTCGCGATATAGTCAATATCGACTTGCATATCCTTTTTTTTTATTTTTAATTTCGCGATATAGTCGATATCGACCATTCTGTTGTATTTAGCAAAAAAAAAAAAAAAGTTATAGGGTGGAAAAAAAAACTGACCGACAGAATGATTGACATCGACTATTTCGTAAAATGACAAAAAGAAAAAAAAATAAAAAGGCAACACGAGGACTTCTCCCATGTCCAACATGATACATGATCCTGGCAGGATGTATGGAGTCCTACGAAGATTTTTCCTATAAATTCCTCATAACTTGCCATAATTTGCACGGTCACCAACTATGGTGTTATTTTGAAAATACCACAACATTCATTTAAAACGAATCTTCTCAAAAAACATTTTATTATTTTTCAAAATAATCGCTAAGAAAGAAAATATAAAAGCAAAACAACAAAGAATAAATAAATGAAAAACAAATTATTTCCTCAATCAACCTCAAATCCCGAACTCTAGAAATTCTTCCGGGGGTACTTCAGTCATTTCAACTTCCCGGGCCCACCATTTAACAGGTGGAAGAAGAAGAAAACCAATTCCGATACGGTTTCGGATAAAGAGCGCCAAAATCTCCCTCTGCAACTCCTCCGAAACTCATTTTCATGGCGTCTCTGCTATCGTGCGCCATCTCCCCCTCCCACGCTTCCTTCCTCTTCTCGACCTCTCTCTTTCAACACCCTCCTTCGCTTCGATGGAGATCCACGCGCGTATGCCGAACAAGCGATTCTCGTCTCCAAATTCATTGCTTTTCTTCAAAGAATTCTTCGCCATTCCATCGAAATCTCCTCGAAAACCGTCTCGCTGTAATCCCCTTCAAGACTCTTTTTTTCTTCTTCTAAATTTCCTGATTGGTTTCGGGTTCTAATCTAGATAGCTTGAATTGGGTTCATGAGAATGTTTGCAGATGTTTGAGAATTTTAGCGGTCTATTGAACTGTAATTGCAATCAATGTGGTAAAACTTGTGGGCTGACCCGTTGTTCAACTGAGTTGAATCGGCTCAGATTCGGCTCAGTCTTGGTCGAGCTCGATTTGCAAGTTCTGCACTGCCCCAATTGTTTAATGGCCAGGAGTCTGCAATTTTTGTATCTGGATAATGTTTCTGTGGTGTTCTAGGAATTTTAGTTTGATGTAGTTGACTTTTCTTAATTTTTACTATTTTATCGGATGTTTTAGTGATGATTAACTCCATGCCTTCGCAACCCCGCGCTCGCACCCAATTGATTGAAATTTGGCTGAGATTGCCAAATTAATTGGTGGTTCTATGTAAAACTCGAAAGGATTCGTGTTTGTTTGTAAAATTCCTTATTTTGTTTATGTTGGGAGTGCTCAGGGTTTTAGAATCATGAGAATTTAAGTCTTCTCAATATGTAATTCATATGAAAACAGTCTTTATTCATGAAAATCTTTGACTTCAAGAAGTTATGGTGCCTTTGGGTGTCCCCTGAATCGCATGTCAATCCAATATTCTGGCAGAAGAAAGTGTATTTTGGCAGCAGGTAGAGGAAAGCACATAATGGTGGCTACAATGTGAATGGATGTGGCAGTCTTCTCTCTTCACTTGACTCCTGATCAGGATGAGTGAGTTTGCAGGTTGGACTAGAAAGGAGAAACACAGTTATATAGGTTATTCTGCCCATTTTCAGGATAGGCACAAGAGTTTTGAAGTTCAATACCACACCCCTGCAAATAGGCTACTATTTCACTAGAAACGTACTCTTTAGCATTGTCAGTTCTAAGAGGTTTCACAGAGACATGAAATTGAGTTTTCACCTTCTTATGAAAATGTTGGAGTATGAATTTCCAGTCAGGGATGATAAAATTTGTAATCTACAAATGAGTTAATTTTGTGGATGTCAATAGTCTGCTTCTGTCGTATGCATATTCTTACTTTTCATTATGTTAGAGTAATCCACAGTTGTGTATGTTTAAAGAAAATTCCATGTTCTGAAATTTGTTGGGTCAAAATTAGGATTTTTATTTTTGTTTTTTTTTTTTTTTAATGTCAGGATGTTCCATCACTGTTGAACTTCTCATTGCTGAACCATGGAATCAAGAAACTTGAGAGGGCAATAGCTGCAATCCTTGTTTTAGTTCAGATCTTGTCTCCATTGCCTTTGGCTAATTGGGACCCTTGGTTTGTTTCTCCTGCCAGAGCGGTGCTTTATTCCCCTGACACCAAGGTTCCTAGAACTGGGGAACTTGCTTTAAGAAAGGCAATTCCAGCCAATTCGAGCATGAAGGCTATGCAGGTGAATCAATTAGTGGAAACATCTCTTTATTTCTTGATAAGATTATAGTTTGTGGAGATTTCTCTTGTTGAGATTGAAACTATGTTCTCAGCATCTATCTTGCCTTTCTAGGATTCTTTGGAGGATATCTCATATTTGCTGAGGATTCCTCAGAGGAAGCCTTATGGTACTATGGAAGGCGATGCAAAGAAAGCTCTGAAGGTATATTATGTTTTTGGAGATATATTTCTATGAATTAATTTCATAGACATGGATTAATTCATTTCCATCTAAATTTGTTTATTATGCAATGAAGACTTTACAATAGCTAGCCAGGGAGACTTCCATGTGTTGAGATGGTTGATTCCAGTTACATTGTGGCATATATCACTTATTCTGATGCACATTAGAAGTTTTCCGAGGTTGTTGCATGGAGTAGATTTGTGCAATGTGCTGCTAAAGGTATTATGGTTCACATGGGCATGCATTGCATCAGTAAAAATCATAAAAAGAGTAATACTTCCATTCTTGCTCCTCCCCTGCACTTCCTCTCATTCCTTTCGTCTGACTACAGTTTCTGTAAATGGGTTTCGTCTGCACTTAGTTTATCGTTTAATCTTCTCTACCAAGGAGCCTTGGATCCATGTTGCTTCGAAATTTCTTGCTGCGAAAATGCATTAACCTCCTATGGATAACATGTTTTGACATTTAGTTTAGCTCTTTTATGTTTCTTCATCGTTCATTGTCCATATGTGATGCAAGCCTCAATCAAGTGAAAGGGCTGTATAGAATTGAAGAACACAGTCCAATCATCTAATCTCCATGTATTAAATAGCCAAAGGGGCTAAAACTATAATTAGTGAAAATTTGTCCAATACTGCCAGGGTGGGTGCCAGCCCTTAACATGTGTGTGTGTGTGTGTGTGGATGGGCTCAATAGATTATAAAATTTACTTATCAGCCCAAGAGAGTGATTGTTTGCTGGCCCCTGGTTGGTCTTCTTGCAGGTGATGAATGGATGTCAGCTGATCTTCATCAATATTTACTGTGTAGACTGTAGATAGGGTAAACTAATAAAATTTAAATCTGCTTCATTTTGTTATGATTATTTATCATGCCTCCACTGTCTAGACCCATTTTGGAATTGGACCGTAGGATTTGAAGCAGTAAGTAACAAATTTGGACTTCCATTTGTCCTTTCCTTATTCAAATCTACACTTTCTGCAAATTGAAATGAATGTGTAGTTTTATTTTTTTCTTACTTCTCTAGTAGTTGAAAAATATTATCTTATTTTTCTAACACTGTGTTATCTGCTGCCTTTGAAAATCCATTTTTAAAGTTGTGTTGTTTTCAGATTGCAGTGGATGAGAAGGAATCCATCTTGAATAATATACCAACTGGTCTACAGGAGAAAGGTTCTGTACTGTATGCTTCTCTTGTAGATGGCAAGGTACTATAGTATTTTGTGATGCAGTTTTCCAGCAAGATAAATGTATGATAACATGGGAAATGAAAATATACATGGAGTTCTTTTGTGTGAATGAGACTCTTTTGATTTTGTTATTTCTTTACTTTGATTAGTGATGGTACTGATTTGTAAAAATTGGTTATAGTTAATGAAATAATTGATTCCCCATCAGGTTGGTAATGTTTAAGCTCTTATATGATTTAGGCTAGGAATGCAAAACATTGAAGCAATCAGAATTTAATTGTTAGATTTTGGAAAAACCCCAAATAGAGACCCACAAAGCCAACCTGGATAGATGGAATCGATGTTCAGTGTAGAAAACTGGAGTTTCATGTTTAGAAAATTGAAGAAAGGAAAAGAAGCAAAAAGGAAAGGAAAAGAATAAAGAAGGAGCTGCATGGATGTTAGGGATGGCAACAAATCGGGTTTGGTATTGTTGGCATAAACCTCAACAATTTTATAAAAATGTATAATTATGTAACTAATATTTCCTTCTGTGCTTTGGTGACTTCTGAGAGTCTTGAAAAATGGAAATTTTTATTTTATTTTTTTTGATGAAGTTAAAGGTGGGTGTTGATGGCATCAAGATCATGGTATCTAGTGAAGGTAGGGCAAGAGGTGGTTCTGAGGTGGGAGACAACTGCTGTTAGGGATTCCTTCAAATTGGAGGATGAAAACTTATACTAATTGCGTTTTCATGCTGCAGTTTATATGTATTTTGTCTTTTATATGCAACTTTCCCACCAAGTGTAAAAATTCTAGGTAATTCATGTTGCTTTCACCTTGAATATCACCTTGTACACAAACTACCAATTTATGCAAGTTCTTGGGTTTTTCTTCATTTCTCCATTCCCAGCTACAAGATTATTTATAAATATTCTACAACATTTTAAAATTATTTTTGCTCTGTGTTTTCTGCTATTTAACTTATATGAGTATATACAGGGTTGGTTATAGTTAATTTTGGTTTTCCAGGGAAGATTGAAGACCCTAATTGATTCCATAAAGGACAATGATGCAGATAAAGTATCCGTAAGTCTAGCCTCTTCACTAGATACCATTGCGGAGCTAGAGTTGTTACAGGTAACTTGAGTGACGAATTTTTTTTATTTTTATATTGCTTGTACCACGAACTTATTTAGAACTTTTGATACACAACATATTCCATACTTGGTTAAAAAAACTTACATATGATAACGGATTAAATTAGGGCTGGTTGCAGCCAATCTAGCGGTAGCTCAGTGGTGAGTCACCTCTCTCTCCACAAAAACAAACTAGGGACTGTTGTAGTGCTGATGGTCATGGGACTTGGATAGGGCCTCTGTGTGGGGGTGTGTGACGCAGCCAAGATCCACGATCGAGCAATAGATCAATCTCCCGAAGGATTGATCGAATCCAAAGATGGATTCCAGCCACTAGGGCAACCTCACAAGAGGGCCTGCATCAGTGTGAGTATTTACCAGAGCCAAAAAAGGGGGGGGGGGGGGGGCGCGCTGGGTACATCATTCTAAACTCAAGACCTGAAAGTAATGGTGCTTCTCTTCCATATGCTTTATTTCTTCTCTAGTAACTGAATTGTAGCGTTGAGATTTCTGACCTTTCATTCACTACTTCGTGTCTGTATACTGACTTTATATTATTTGTAAGTGGCAGTGTATTGATTACTGTTATCAATTATGGGTGTCTTCATAATATCGTGTTGTAACAGGCTCCAGGGTTGTCATTTTTGTTGCCTCAACAGTATCTAAAATATCCAAGGTATGGCTTCTCCTTGTTAGATTGTCATTTATCACATTAACTTGGGTTTTTTTCACAAAAAAGGCCCCTTTATTTTTCTGACAATCCCAAAAGGACCCTGGCCCCCCTCATTATTGGTTTTTATGAAAACCTCGCTCGATAAGTCATCAGACTAGTCAATCTCTCTTTGAAATTTTAAATTGCCTTTTTTTTTAATACTATTTAACACCTGAAAATTATTCATATATGTGATCCTGCATCTTATGTAAAAAGGACGAAAGTGAGGTCTATTTTGGTTACATGTATAATAGTAATGTAGATGCTTTTTTCTTCTTAACTATTATGTAATAGAGGAATGACTATTTAAAGTTGGTTATTTAATTTGGTCAACTAAGATTAGATCATCAAATTTGTACAAGTGTGGTCTACTTTGTGAGAGACAAACCATTCAAAAGATGTCCCACCATTTTACCTATGTAGATTCATGATTCACTACAACAATCACCATTTGGATCAAGCAAATTTCAAAAGATGTGGTTAAATCACATTTTTGTCACATTTTCTTAATAAAATTTTTTTTTCATAAAAAAGGGTTCACATAATACAAATCCAAACTGTGAAACACCAACCCCCCCACAAAAAAAAAAAAAATGTGGCCTAAATTTATGATCGATCATAATAATAATGACATTTGGATTGGACAGATAAGAAAAGCGTGGCTAAATTGTGTTTGTCCAATTGACGGTCTGCATCAGCAAAAGGTGAACCCATTTGTGCACTAAAAATATTAAAAATCATTATCAAATAGGTTTTTAATCACACTTTCCTTCAATCCAATGTTTCATTTCCCTTTCTTTGGAGAAAAACGTCAAGCCTGCATAGGTTAAAAAAGTGGGGCCACAGCTTGAACTGGTCAGAATCTTAGGGAGGTGAGTGAATCTCACGTGTAGATTTGATTTGACTTTTGTTGACCATACTATGTGCTCAACATTATGCAGTCACTTCTCTATCACGTTATTATATTGTAATTATTATATACAGTTATTTCTTTTAGTTTTTTCCTTTTATTTTAATTTGGAGATTTTGCTTTGTATTTATAATCTCCACTGTTCATATCCCAGATCTATACTTGGTAGGCCACCAACTGAAATTTTACATATTTCGGATAGTTCCATATTTCCATGTGAAAAAAAAAAAATATCATAAGAAGCTTATGTTGGTGCTCAGTAAAGGTTGTAAAATGAATCTTAGTTTCGGCTATTTTTTAAATGAAAGATGTAGGATCACATATGAACTATTTTCAATGGCAGAATAGCCGAAACAGTCAATTTTTAATTTTTATCGGTAACAGAAAAATCTTATTAAAGAGAAAGAAGGTGGTAGGGATTGACTAGTTTAATTACTAATCAAGGGAGGTTTAAGTATATATCATTAGGGTAGGGACCTTATTGATGTTGTTTGAAAATTACAAGGCCTTTTTGTTAAAATTCCTATTAATTTTAGGCCTTCATCATATCCATATGCACAGACTCTCTGAATTTGTGTGCGCCTGTCTAAATACACATGAGTAAATTATCCTTGGGTTGAACCTGAAATACCTTGGACTTGATTCTGACACCTAAGTGAATGCTGATGAACATTGAATAAAAACAAAAAATTCATGGGGCAATTCCCAAAGTAAAATTTCACCTCATGTGTGTTACTTGTTTAATAATGAATCTCAAAGGGAAGGCTTTGCTCAACGGTTAACTCTTGTGGCCATGTAGTTGCTTGTGAATGCAGAGTAGTAGCCAGGAAGACATAATTTGTTGTTGCTGACTTGTTAACTTTCATGAACTCAGTAGATCAGGGCTTTATTATAAGAAGAGTTTTATATTTTATTAAAACTAATGAATAAATAATATGTTTTCAAGAAGAGCATACATTTTACCAAACACTACCCTTTTTGACAAAATAAATTAATGTGCACCAATCCCCCTCAATCTCACAATGGATCAACCATTGAGAGTTTGGAATTCAAAATGCTGAAATGCTTGCTAGCCTGAGTCTTCTTGTAGAAACCAACAATTTCAGGCTCTATTGACAAGTAGGGAGAGAATAGATTCTGTTTAAAAAAGAAGCCGTTCATGATAGAAATTTTGATGGGGTTGTTGTTCTCATGAAAAACATTTATGGGCAGCTTGTTCCTGTTATCACAATAGAGACGTGTAGGAGGAAGAGATACCGGTATCCTTAACTAATTGACCCCAGTTGTATTTTGATCTGTTGAAAGGTTTTGGGCACTGAGTATGAAGCTATTCACTCAAGAGTATTGGCAAATGGACCTTTTCCTTCACTGGGTATAGTCTTCTCTTTACTTGATGAGAATAAATTCATCTATTGTGATGAACATGCAAAAGGGGCATTATGATTATACGTGAAAGGTACCTCTCAACCATTTAGAATTTTACCAAAAAGTAACAAAGTGAAAAAAAACCCCTATTATTCTCAACTCTCCTCCTCAAGCTAGAGCATAGATATATAGTCAGATCGAACCAATCTAACATGCTAGGCATCTATGTTCCAATTTGAGGGGGAGAGTTGAAAATATCATTACACATATATTTTTGCTTTTTGGCTACATTTTAAATTTATCTTTCTATGAGGTTTTTTTGAATCGAACTCACACCCTAGTCCTATATAATAGGGGTATTTGGTGTCCCTAAATAGTTGAGCTACAGTTGGGGAACTATAAGGACATTTTGTAATCTTCTATTTCTCAGTTAATAAAAACATGTTTCTCTCATTAGAGATACCTGACCACCTCACCTTTCTATCCTTCTCTGTCTTTACCTTTCTTCTTACTCTTTGGTCTCTTTTCTAGATATCTTCTCCTGGAATAAACCATGGACCTTCATCTTGAACTTGAAACATGCACTTTCCTTGATCAGGTCGATAGGGCTCTTAAAAACTTCCATGAAATTGCTATCATGGTCCAATATAATACCGTTTGGAACCCTGTGTAGCCTCACAACCTCCTAGAAATACAACTGTGCTATGTTAGATGCCCTGTGACTTTCTTATGCCAGGGGCAGAACTATGGTTTTTTTTTTTTGGTTTGGGGGGGGTGGGGTTTCTTAAGTTTTTTATTTTTTATTTTTTTTTTAAAGTTTTTCATATCGTCTACCCAAGAAAAATAATTTCATCTAATGGCCCACCAAAGAGAATCTCATGCTAACGACTTTTGAATGACGTGTATGAATTGACTATGAAGTGTGCAATTTGGAGTTCTTAGCTTACCCCTTTGCTAACTGGAATCCATGACATCTTTGTACACACCTAGTAACATCAACCGATCATAAATGGCCTTCATCTTGTCTTGATCTACCATGATACCATCTTCACTCATCACATACCCAAGAAATATTACCCAATCAAGCCTCGAACAACACTTCTTTGAGTTAGCACGCTATTTCTCCCTTCACAGTTCTGAATACTTCTTTATGATTGCCAACAAATGACTCTACATGTCACGGCTGTACAAAGCAATACCTTTGAAGTATATGTCCACAAATTTATCATCAAATGGCTTAAGCACTTGATTAGTCAGTCATCACCTTCATACAAGTGCTTGGGGGCATCATAAAGGCCAAATGGCATAACAAGCCATCCATACTCCATACAATATCTCTTTAGTGGATTCTAATTTGATGATACCTGCTCGACAGGTCTATTTTAGAGAAGACCGTAGATCTCGCTAGCATGTCAAGCAAATCATCCAAGAGGGAGTAACGAATCAGCATTTTATTAGTGATATTATTTATGGGCCTACATTAAATACATATCCACAATGCCATCCTTGTAAGGAGCTAATAAGGCGAGACTTCAAATGGGCTCAGCTCTTCCTTATGTACCCTTTTTCCACTAAATTAGTCACTTGTCTCTTAAGCTCTTCGTGCTCTTTTGGCTTTCAGGCTCATCTGGTGTGCTGCTAATTGGGTGCATTAGCTCCCTGCACCAAATCTATGCCCATAATGTGTGTCCCTCATAGGTGGCAAGCGTGAGGAGATCTCTTTCGGAAATGTATCAATGAACTCGTCTGTCAATGATCCCAACACTGGTTGGTATAGGTGTTCATTCACCTCTTTTCTGACCAGCATGCCATCCTCTTCTGACCTGTCCAGAAATTACACACGAGAAGACACATCTTCTTTGGAAATTACCTCATGGGTCTCAAGACCAATTTCATGTTCCTTCCAAAAAATATCTGTACTTCTACATTGTAATGGATGGTTCATTTATCATACTGCCAGACCCACCAAGTAATATGTGGCACCTATCCATCTCTGGAACTGCATTGCACCACACATTACCATGTTATAAACCTCTGATTGAGAAAGAAACAAGGCAACGATGTTTAAACATTGCCTCACTCCCTTTCTTGAACCAAGATAGTCTGTAGGATGTTCGATGCATCTCTTGCTACAAGTATATCTTGTTGACTGCTTCTTGGGATATCAGATTCTCATGACTACCCCTATCAACGATCATGCCACGGACCTTGCATTTCTTCGTGCATGACGTATAGTAGATATTAGTGTAAAGCCAATCCTCTTCTTTAGGTTTCTTGGGTGCCGAAGGACACTTCCAACTCACCAAAGTCTTTGGCATCTCACCTCTGACGATTCCTTCAACGCTATCTACATCATAAATGGGTTTACCCTCGTAGCCCTCTTCACAATAAACCAATCCCTCCTCACTTTGCCTTGACTCATTGAGCCCCAGCTAGATTAGCTTGTTGCTTTTGGAACTTCAAGGATACATTGCATAACTCCTTGCACCTGAACCAATGAACACTCTATTGAGGGTTTCTACCGACTCTTCCTTCCATTCGGGCCCTCAATCTGAATGTTTGGGCCCTTTCTCTGAATGTTTGGTTGGCATTTTAACTCAGTTTGTGCCCTTCTTCAATCTATTACTTTTGTCCCTTGTGGTTCCTTGTTGACTTGAAGATGCATGAGCCCCTCCAATGCCCTGTTTCAACCTCATTTCTACTGAAGGGTAATGCTTTCATGTTTGTTCGGATGTAAAGATTAGATGAATGCCTGTCTCATCTGCAATCGTAGACCATAGGTCCTCCATGAATCAGGCAACCAATTACTCTTCACTCTTGGATACCTCATGGTAAAATAATTTCCCCCTGCTTGTGCAAAAATAAATAATAATAATAATAATAATTTCCTCCATTTATCCCTACATGATCCTCTTGCTTCAACCTTTGAAAGTGTTAGTAAAGGGACTGCCCATGGTCATTCAGCAAAACAGCTTCTTTCATGAGACTTCATCTTTTTCCATGAATGAACCTTAGACTTTCCATTCTCTCTATAGCTGCATTGACTAGTTCCCACTGTATGCTTCCTTCCAACTTCATTGCAATTAGCTTGGCTTCATAATAATCGACTATGTCTTTGTACCTTTGCATCCATCATATTGAGGAAATCATCTCCTTGCATCTTTCCCATGCTATGTCAAAATATTGGTTTTGACATCAAGATGTCTTCAGTGATCCTCCTTATCATCCCTTCTTCTCTTTTACCACGGCTCATCATATGGAGCTCCCCAATAAAAAGGGTGAATATCACTTTCGTTAGATCCATCATTGGCACTTGGGCCAAAAGTTCTCTTCTTGCTGTCAACTTAGGAAGTTGCTGGGTAATGTTCTACATCTACCCCTCCAATGCTTCAACTTGTTCCTGGCCAGATCAACATTCTCTTTTTCTTGATGACCTCCTTGGTTTCGGGGTTTCTACCTTGATCATGTGACATGGACAAAAAGGGAAATGTCAGCTTTGATACAAACTTATCTGGCACCATTCAACGTTGAAGGGAACCGCATCAAAAAGGGTGGCTGCTCTGACATGAACAACAACTAATTTCCAATCTCCACTCCAAAACAATTCAAATAGTAATAGAGACGTAGTAGACATGCATAAACCAACGTGTGAATCTCTATTATTTTATTAGAATCCAATGCAAGTCAAGTTTCAATGTTGAAAGCACACTAAGATTCCAAACTAGGGTTTGCTCAAGTATAAAGGAATAAACAACCGGTCAAGAGTGCAGGTCGACTAGTATGGATTTATATCTAGGGAGATGCTCCTATGAGAGTTACTCTCACGGTACTATGATAGTAAGGGGTGGGGACCCCCACATTTAGGTTGTTGGCATTGGATATGGATGTAAGTGCCCCCACCCTTACTCTCATAGTACCGTTAGAGTAACTCTCATAGGAGCATCTCCCATATATACATATATATATATATATATATACATACATATATACATATATATGGCAGCGCTACACAGCGCCCAGGCGTTTTTTAGGAGAAAATGCGCCTCTTGGTTGGGCCCACTTGGATGCATGATGATTATAGAAGTCCATTGGATGGAAAGATCCACATGAAGCCTACCTATAAATCTTGAGTCCATAAGATCATCCAAGCCTTTAGATCTATGACCCTAAAATTTAATGGTTTAGAGGCATCATTTTATCATGATTTCAATGCAATGGTGATGAAAAGTTCAATGAGTGTCACACTTGGACTTGTGACTATTCATGGTGAGGTAGTGTGTGAAAAGACTAGATTGACTCAACATAGGCCCCATGACATACAAAAAGAAAAAAAAAAGAAAAAAAGATGGGCGGAAACGGGGGCATTTTTAAAGTGTGGCGTTTTTGAGAATTTCCCATATATATATATATGAGTTTTAAATTTCGACTGAAAGTATCCCTATAGTTCATCCAGGCTGTACATCTGGTTCAATCCAGTCCTTGGATGCTTTGATCC
This sequence comes from Umbellularia californica, assembly GCA_028538565.1. NCBI lineage: Eukaryota > Viridiplantae > Streptophyta > Magnoliopsida > Laurales > Lauraceae > Umbellularia > Umbellularia californica. The sequence goes on along the minus strand of JAPQWN010000006.1, from coordinate 72,529,040 downwards.
CAACCATTAAAAAGGATATCAAAATGGGAAAGTCATGAACATTCCTATATTTTTAAACGACTAGCTAAATAGATAAAGAAATAGGAACTGTTATAGGGAAAGAGGTTCCACATCTAGGCCCATTATTGGGCTGGTCATGTTGCTTGTTGGTCCCACTCCCAGTCTTGACTTGCTGGCCTAGGGTGGCTGGCTGTGTGACCAATGAGCCTGGCTAGTCCTGCCAGCTGGCATATGTGCCAGTTTGGCAGCCATGCTCCCTCCTAAGCCCTCATGCAATCAGTGAAGGGGCCTGTCCCCCTTGATCATGTCCTCTTTGGTCATGTAGACCTTGACCATGGCATCAACCTCATTGAGATAGTCTCTATCATTACAATTATCAAAATAGAGAGGAGTGGGTCAAAATTAAAACCACCTCATGCCGTAGTGTGTTAGGCTTCAAGTTTTGGTGGCTACTAGGCAACTATAGAGAAAACTGGAGGGCTTGGTGAGGATATTAGAAATAGGATTACTTCGGGGAGGGCAAAGAGAAGATATACTGGTGAGAATTATGTGATTGTCAAGTGGCAATTTTGATTAATGAGATATTTTTATAAGACGGCAGTTTGACTTGCATTGTTACCTGAGATGAATATTTGGCAGCAAAGAAATGATGAGAAGACGGAGTACATGTGGATGAGCTTTGGATGTTGGGATAGATGTATGGAGTAAGTAAAGGTCGGGATTTGAAACAACAGAGGAAATCTATAGGTGGCGTCGACATAAGCGAAATCTAATCATCTGTTGTTGGAGAAGGTTTGACATGTACATACAAGATTGGATGTAGCTCTCATATAGAGAATTGATGTGTTGTTACGACAATATTTAAGGGAAAGATTTGAAAATAGTAGCTGGACGCCACAAGCCAGGTTTTGGGGTGTCAGAGATCTTAGGTATAAGAAAGTATGAGTGGAGAAGTAGAACTCATGAAGCCAACCCTAAATACATGGGATAAGGCTTCCATGATGCTGTTGATGATTTCATCTGGTACAGAAAATGTGTAGTGTCCCCTCATGAATGCCTGTTGCTGTTGCTGTTGGTTTGGGAGTTTGGACTCTGCCATTGTCATCAAGTTTTTTTTCTTTTTTTTTCATAATTAAAATTGTTACTTTTTTCCTTCTAGTCATGACTGATGACCATTGTTTACCACATAAGAGTTATTGAACCTAACAAAACCATGACTTTTGTTGTGTTTTGTAGGCTAACTGGGAGAGGAACTGTTGAGTTAACAATTGAGAAAGGAGATGGTTCATCATTTTCTCCAGATTCTGGGGGTGAACAAAAGAAACTTGCCACCATCCAGGTTTGCTGAAAGCCTGAAACTCATATCATATATGAGAGAAGGTTAGAAATGTCTTAAAAAATCTCTACCTTTAATCAATAAATGTGCTGGCAGTTTCATTATTTTTTACAGTGGAAAACCAATGGTCTGAATTTTTTTTTACACCTAGATCATGATTTTTTTTTCAACTGGATGCGAAACACAGCCCAGACATCCCATCCAACTGTCACTATAGTAGAGTTGTCATTTGTTCATAGAAATTTTCAGGTAACTTCAGTAATGATCCACTGTTGTTTGTAAATACCCATTCCCATTCTAGGTTTATCCTTCTAACTGATAGCATGAAAATTTTTACTTCAAGTCACATCCAAGTTCTATAAAGTTCTCTGTGAGATTCAGATACTTCCTATGCCTTTTGGATTTGCATCAGGGCTTTACAATTAAATTCACATGCGGTAGCTCCTCCATTCAAAAGATTTAAAACAAAGGAAAATAGCATTATGAAAAGAATGAATCAAGAAGGTTGGGCATAACTCACTATGGAAAACAACAACTGTTAGTATACATATCGCACCCGATATAATGGCATGTCTGGATTTTTGAGTTGCTATATTGGACACCTTAAACCTCTGTCTGATAACAACACTGCATCTTTGTCCAAGTTGCATAAGGAGTCCCACAATGATTAGGTGAGCAGTAACATAACTGAACCATGGAAGGTTTTTCATTTCAAATGATAGTTGGACATTATTGGCATCTTTGAATATATAATTCATTCCCATCCTAATAGGAAGCCAATTCAACTTCTGACTTTTTGGTCAAAGAGGGGGCCAAACAGGCACATAACTAATATTTCATGCGTGCACATGCTTTGTAATGGAAAATAACTTTTTTTTTAATGGCAGAAAAGAACTTTCCATGTTGCCATCTAATCATCCTTTATTTGCCCCACCTTGCTTTCATGCCCATCATCGATGGATTTTTGAAGCTCCTAGTAGTTATTTCCCTCTACCTTTTATTTATTTATTTAAATAAATATATTTCAGTTGTCAAGAGCAATGCTTAATTGATGGGTGATCTTCTTTACCTTAAACAACAAAATTATATTGATGAGTAGGTACACTTTCAGGTTGTTCTTGATGGATATTCAGCTCCACTGACAGCGGGAAACTTTGCAAAATTGGTAAGGTAGCTGAATCTAATTAAGAAGCCATCTTTCTATCCCTTTTTCTCATTGTATATTGTTATGTACTTACAATGAAAATGATCATAATGAAAGCCTTATCCCAACTATGTTGGGATCAGCTACATGAATTATGTTTCGCCATTCTAGTCCATCCTGGGCCAAAATTTCTATATGCCCACATTTCGTGTTTGAGCTCATTTCTTATTCTAACCACAAAAACTGTTATCATGCTTCACTCTCATTTGATAACTCTTGGTTTATACAACTATTTTGCCTATGTTTGGTAACTTGTTGATCTCAGAAATTGAATGTGTCAACTGGGTGCTGGGCACCTAGTACATGCATCTAAACTTACTTGACATGATTTTAGCAATTTTTCTTTGTTCTCCTTTGGGTTAAATTCAAAAGTTTGACCATCTCAATTTGCATTTGGTCTTCAATTCAAACTGTGTCCAGTTTTAGCATGAATTTAACAGGACCTCATAATGTAAATTTTTTTTATCAGGTGATTGATGGGGCATATGATGGGGTAAAACTGAATTGTACCAACCAAGCAGTTCTGTCAGACTACAAAGTTGATAATAATGGGTATAAGGTCCCTATAGAAATAATGCCTGCTGGACAATTTGAGCCATTGTACAGAACACCATTAAGTGTGCAGGTCGGTTCATCATGAGCTTATTGCTGCTTTCACCTCATTAATTTTATTTTGCAAATAGTAATTTTTATGTTGTTCATGTGAAAGGACGGGGAGTTGCCAGTGCTTCCTTTATCAGTTTATGGAGCAGTTGCTATGGCACACAGTGAAGTCTCTGAGGAATATTCGTCGCCATTCCAATTTTTCTTTTATCTCTATGATAAGAGAAGTGTAAGTTTACTACACTATTTCCCAAATAATTGATATTACAATTTTATTCTAGTAACTCTGCTCCTGTTCTCTCATATCTGATAGACCTCTTGGAAATTCAAATGCCAATCAATGTATGACGTGGTCATCATCTTTTTCTTTGGTTGAATATGTACTCTCATTAAAAGATTTGAAACGACCATATAAGTCGGCATGAGCTAGGTAAGAATAGGTTGAAAAAAAAAGGTTGAGAAAATAATCTATTTTAAGAACCAACTTGCCTAATCCAAGTAGAAGATTTGTGTAACGAGAAGCTGACATAGAACCATAGTTGTCACTTTCGTCCAGGAACCCCGAGGCTGTTTTGGTTCCTCTAAATTGGAATGTTTTGGACTTCTGTTTAGAAAAGATGATGAGAAAGAATGACAATTACATAAGAAAGAAGTTCTCAACTCCAAACGCGAAATAAAGATTTTCACACTTAATCTCCACTTATTAAGACATCTTTTTCTTTGGTTGAATATGTACTCTCATTAAAAGATTTGAAACGACCATATAAGTCGGCATGAGCGGTGAAGAATAGGTTGAAAAAAAAAAAAAGGTTGAGAAAATAAGCTATTTTAAGAACCAACTTGCCTAATCCAAGTAGAAGATTTGTGTAACGAGAAGCTGACATAGAACCATAGTTGTCACTTTCGTCCAGGAATCCCGAGGCTGTTTTGGTTCCTCTAAATTGGAATGTTTTGGACTTCTGTTTAGAAAAGATGATGAGAAAGAATGACAATTACATAAGAAAGAAGTTCTCAACTCCAAACGCGAAATAAAGATTTTCACACTTAATCTCCACTTATTAAGACATTCCATTGGATTGGGGAAGCAGAGGGGGTTACTGGGCAAGAACTTTTCATCCAATTTCTATCTTGTTTAATGGGTAAAATGGGAGGTAAAAGAAAAATAACTCAAAGTAGTACATATTGTGCAAGAACAACCCATTTTGGCCATTCTGGTTTGTTTTATCTGAAACCAGCCAAAATTGACAACTATGCATAAAACCCATACTCAATTTGATTTACTTCATTCACATTTGTCCCTTTTTTCCCAAGACCTGAACTTACTAGTTTTTTTGACCTTATAAATCAACTTTGCTCTTCTTATGCTTTGCGTGCCTATTGCCTCACAGGTTTCTTCCATTATACTAGGGATCGAATCTTGGTCTTCCCCTTAACAGGGGTAGGTGCCTTATTGCTGATCCAACCCTCATTCGGAAATACTTGGAAAGGGACCCAAACCCTTCCATTCAACATACTAATTATAAGGCAGGTCTTCTTCGTTAACCACAACAAAGTCAGGATGACAAAAGTGCCTGCCAAAGCTTCAAACCAATATCTGAAAAAGTGGAATACAACCACTATGACCACGCAGCGAAACGTAGCGTGATTGGACAATCCTTTCATATGGTGGCAAGTTTCTAATAGGCACTCCCAAACTATTTCAAATGAGGAAACAGAATAGTATGTTTTGTTTGGTTTTATGCACATTCCCAAATGGGAACACTTCCGGTTTGGCCTTAAACATTCCCAAATGAGCAACACTTCCACTTTATTTTTATACATAATGAGCAACAAAATAATCAAATGGGCAACACTACCAGTTTAGTTTTATACATTCCCAAACCAGTCCAAATAGATCATGATTAAAAACTCAGACTCAGATGCGGCCTTGACTGAGTCAGGTCCCATGGGACTCAGACCCTATTACATAAGGACTCTGCTGAGTCCCAGATGACCCGGTCAAGAAACCAACTAAAACCTGATTTACCCTATCTACTGATTTGAGTGATCAAACTGATTTATCCTCTGCACAGGGCTCTATTCAACTTAAATAATCTGGAGTCACAAAATGCAATCGAATTATGAAAAATGTATTAAAATCAAAAGATTCAGAAAAATTTACATCGGTGTGGCACATTATCTATTTTTTCATGATTTGTAGGATTTTTTTAGGACTCAGGAAGAACCTGAGTCCGGGTTTTTAATCCTTGAGATCATCATCATTATCATCAAAGCCTTGTCCCGGCTATGTTGGATCAACTACATGAACTCTGTTTCTCCATTTCAGTCAAAGACCATTTCAAATAGACATTCCTTGATTCTCTTCTGTTGTTGCTGCCTTTAAGTTTTTCCTTATTCCTCAATTTTCTGTTCTATTGGAGCTGCTTGTACATTCCCACCTCCCCAAATCAGCATGCCATGTGCTTCTTGTTTTTTTGTTGCCCAACATTCAGCTCCATAAGACAAAGTAGGTTTAACTTCCATGTTGAAAAAAAAAAAAAAAAAAAGCTCATAATCAAAGTGACACTTGATGATCATATAACACTCCACTACCTTGCCTCCATTTTGGCCACCTTATGCTGATCATATTTGCAACGACCAATTAAACTCCTACATATTATTCTATAGTTGCTAGTGGATATCAAGTCCTACCACATTGGAGGAAACAAGCATATGTGAGTAAGCATGACTGATAACTATTAGTAAAAAAATATGAATATCAATTAGAGATGTCTTGAACTTTGATAACACTTCACAAGCTAAAACTTGGCCATGTATACTTATCAATAAACATTATAAGCAAAATGCTCCTTCAACCTATGTGCTGTGCTACCCCTTTTTATTAGAATATCTTCGATTTGAGCTGCACCAATCTCTGGTCTAATAGTTTCCCAAGGAATCAATCATTTTCTAATGAAGAATCCCATGTAGCACAAATCACCCCACTTTAGGAGCTAAAATCTTCATGTTGGGTAGCTACCATTATGTAGTCAATAACCAAGGAGAAAAAATTGGGGCTCAAGGCAATCTCACACCAATTGGGAACTCAAATGTCATTTTGCACGATTCTCATTCTCGTTACTGCCTATTTGTACGTGTCTTGTATCATTTTGTAGTCATTTGTGATGCCACTTTTCTTCAATGTTTACCAATGAATTGCCTCAACACCCTATCATAAGCCTTCAACAAACCAATAAAAACCATTTGGAAATTACTTTTAAATTTTCCATGAGTTGTCTTAATAGGAAAATGGGTTCTGTAGTACACACAACTCGCACAAATGCAATCTAATTCTTTGATATATTTTTATTTATGTCGTTGTCATCACTCTTTTACTTCTAAACTCTAAAGTTTCATTTTTAAGGCAACTTTGATAGTTTTGCAGTTTGCATAGTTTTGGATATCTCCTTTATTCTTGTAGAAAGGAACCACAATTTTTTTTTTCCTTTTTTCGTCCATTAAATGGACATTATTCTTGGACTAAAAAATCTTGTTCGACCAGTTTGTTAACAAATTAATCATAAACTCTAATGGGATAATGAATTAATCCCAATTTTGGCTATTGTAAATCATGCATTTATGTATACCACTGGTTTTTAATGCTTTATTCTTCATTCTAACCAGGGTAGTCATTACTTCCATTCTGATTGCATTTACATGGTAAGGGGCCGGCCATTTAGTTCTGGCATTACCTATTGGGCACGAAAGTGCAGATAGAATCCAAACGAAAGCAGGCTGAGCCAAGCATATCATTATCATGAATTATTCAACATTCTGTATAACATATTAACATTTCACAAATGCCATTTATTTCTTTTTCCTTCTCAATGTAACAAGATTGCCACATCTTTATTTCTACAGGCTGGCTTAGGAGGTTTATCTTTTGAGGAAGGTCAATTTTCTGTTTTTGGGTATGCTGTCAAACCTCCCAGGAAAATTGTGTTTTCATTCTTCCTTCTTCACATGTTATTTATCATCTTATTATGAATGCCTGAAAGAGTTTTTGACTTACCTGTATTGTGGGTTGTGTGCCTTTTCAACCTAATGTACAGATATACAACAGTAGGGAGAGAAATACTTCCACAGATTAAAACGGGTGATGTGATTCGATCTGCGAAGCTACTGAATGGTCAAGATCGTCTTGTATTGCCTGATGAGAAATGATCTGTCATGCTATTCATCACGGGCTCTTATTCTTTTGTTTCTGATGTAATTTTTGTTGCCTATTTTTTGGATGAGGCTGAAGTATTGATTTTGTTAAGGAATCAATCTGATTTTCTAGGCGTAGATCATCTTGTCTATTTGCATCATATTTGTTGTAATAGTAATCACTGGGCAATCAAAACTGAAGTAGTTGCAGACTTGCAGTCAAGCTGCCAGTGTGGAAAAAATCCTTACTAGCAATTCCTGTTGTATTTCTCCAAGCATTAGAAGGTGATTTGGAAATTTAATACTGGCATGATCTGATCCTTTTTACTGGTTATCTTTCTAATTCAGTCACTATACAGTGTTATTTTTCGATATGTCCATTGACTATTCTAGAATAGACCTATTTGAACAAATCAGTAAGTTAAAGCTAGATTTTTTTTTTCTGTTCTAAAGAACTTCATCATATACTAGACAGGAGTTGCAACTAATCAGAGATTTGTGGGGTGTGTTTTTTGGACTTTGGACAAGCTTAATATTCTAATGTTTCACACATTTTTGGATATGTTACGATTCTTCAACTGGCATGTTGGAATTTTATTTTATGACACAATTTAAATGTTGTGGATAAATTATTTTACCCAAAGATATTTATTTTTACATTACAATTTGCTTGAATGTTGCAATTTGCGAAAGGGACAAGGATCATAATTGTGATTTTAGTGCTTACTTTTTGTGTATGTGAAACCCCATAATCGTCTTTTCTCACTCTCAAAAGGTCTTCTTTGTTCTTATTCAAAATAAAAAGACCCTATATATTAAAAGTAAAGATATCCCTTCTGTGTTTCAACATATTTCATGTCTCCTTTCCAATACATTCAACAAAAAACAGAAGGTCCTTTGTGGTAACTTGTGGTACAGTTACAACTTGCAACAATGGAATGGTTGTCATTGGAACTCTAAATCTGTGGATAGTTCTCTCTTCTGCTTCCATCTATTTTGAGACAGAACATGGAGAAATTGATATTACTCAAGCATCACCAAGTACTCTTGGTCGAAAAAGAATTTTTTTGTGTAATGTAGCTTATGTTAATAACATGACAACAAATATCATGTCAACAAACATTGCTGTTCATGATGCTTTATGTTATTGTACATTTTAATATTTTATCACTGAAAAACTGTTCTGAAAAAAATTCATTTTTTAATGGTCAAACAACTTGGACTCTTATCACATGATTAAATTGTTAGTTCAGTGGGAAATAGATGTTCAATCAGTATCCCTTTTTTCTATTTTTATCTCAACTTCACTTTTCTCAAAATACTTTGGTACTTTGGAGTGATAAGAAATATCTTAAGATCTAAAATTTGATTCAATTTATCTGATAGCAACATATGAATTGATTATGGTTTCCAGAGCATTGGTGCCATGATATCATAATATGACAGTGTTCGATATTTTAATACTGAGCTGTTGGTGGCTGTCCAATCTTCTAGGTTAAACTATTGCAAGCTTTGACTGTTCTGCTCAACATTGCAATATTAAAGGGTGGGGCTGGATTTTTGTGATCTTTGGCAGAGTAACCTTCCAATATTCAGCCTTGTACAAAAATATACCTTTAATTTCCATCCTAGAATGATCAAAGACAAAGCAATTATTGTCTAGTAGAAAATATGTGTCTCTTGAAGTTATAAACAATGTAGTTTGGACTTTGGAGGATTATATTCTATTCATTTTCTGGTGAAATGGATGGTGTTTTTCATGTTCTAAATATATATTTTATTCTTCTTTGGCTTCTTTATTACCTTTTCCTTTCAGTAGTCTCATCTTCACATAATCCACTCAATATTTCCATTTTCACTCTCTGGTTTAGAGCAGGCCAACTAAATGCAGCAAACCAGATTCCAGTGACTGAGATGAGTCAGTAGCCTATCTCCAGTTAGTTAATTTAAGTTTTGTGATTTACAGAGATGCAAAAACAACTACCAAAGCTGTGATCTGAAAATTTCAGATGAATGTTGTAGTAGCTCTTGATATTGTCATTGTCTTATCCTTAACTATCCATCTGGGTCGGATTTGTGAGTTTGATGATTCCCCTCAACCCTGTTTAGAGCTCTGTTCTCTCTAACTTTGCAGTTTGATAAACTACTGCAATAAGGTCTTTATTGGCTTCCCCTTCTCTTGGCTCTTTATGACTTGTAACCTTTCAATATGTGGTACATGTGTTGTTTCTATTCTTATAGAAGCTCTTGACAAGGTTGTGAAAACATTATTTAAAGTGGAGAGTATGGAATCTTAACCTAAATCAATAGCGGCGACTGTTAAAGTAGGATTAGCTCAACAATTGGGTTGCTAGGCAGTTTTGGAAGGCATGCAGATTAGCAGTTAACCAACTTAAGAGGCCCACCCACAAATTACAAGCAACACAAGAACAGGGGGGTAACCATCAGAAATGTAATTGCAGTAGAACTAGAACAGAAAACAACAATAAAAAAAAAAAAAACCTAAGATTAGTGCATGAAAAGGGACACCATCCAGGGCCTCAAAACCAGCAATTAGAAGCCAAGAGAAGCTAGATGCTCTTCACAAATTAACATTCAGATCATCTCAGGGCTTTCCATGGCCTACCCTTGGTCCATCCTGCTTAGGGGTGGGCTTTCAGGCCAGCAAGTTTGGGCAGCACTAAACCCATTATTCCTAGCTCATCTGAAGCATCAGAAGAATTGAGAAAACAACCTGTAGCAGCCTGAAACTTATGTCTAGAGTTGCATCTGAATTAATTGATTAGTAACAAAGAAATGATTAGTAACAAAGCACACGGATTTTCAACTTGGCGCAAATAAAAAGAGATGACAAGAATAATTAGCATAGATGTGACTAAGGTAACATAACATTCATCCAGTCCATAACAAATTCCACACCTCTTATTCAATCAAGACTTCTCCACACCTCTGATTCAACCAAGACAAGAGATCGCTGCGAACAAGCGCCACATTCTCATCTGTCTCTCCAAACACCAATGAATGCATCATACCGTCATAGATCTTTATGCTCTTATCCTTGCTCTTGGCAGTTTCATAGAGAGTAACACTCACACCTGGATCAGTAACAGCATCCGCGCTGCCATGTAATACAATGAAGGGAAGACTCACATCAGATAGCCTGCTGTGCAGATAATCTGTAATGCGCAACAGCTCCACCACTGTGCCCAACCTTGGTTTCCCATTATATCTCACTGGATTCCTTGCCGCTATGAGCTTCTTCTCCGGGACCTTGAAGGACTTATCAAGAAGATCGGCGGTGGGCACAATTGGCAATGTGGGGAAGAACTTGGCGGCGAAGGTGAGAATTTGGGGAATTGGCCATCTGGGTCTCACGTCGTCGGCAATCTTACACATGGGCGCGACCAGGACTGCGCCACTCCAGCCCTGAGGGTCCTTCAAATGGATCAACAAGCATATAGCTCCACCCATGGATTCACCATAGAGGAAGCAAGGGAGGGTAGTGAATTCCGGCTTCTGCTTGATTGAATTGAAGAAGGAGAGGCAGTCGTCGACGACGATATCGACGTTGGGGACGAAGGCCTTGAGGCCCTGGGAGCGGCCATGGCCTTGGAGGTCAAGAGCAAAGCAAGCAAAGCCCATTTGGGAGAGGAAGATTGGGGTGGCCTGGAAGGTCCAGCTGATGTCATTGCCATAGCCATGGACCATGCAGATGATGGCTTTTGGAGGGGTGTTGAGGGGTTCCCATGATCTGGTGAAGAGGGATAGGCCTCTGGGGGAGGTGTAGAGGGACTTGGAGCCATGGATGCCTTGGGAGGTGTAGTATTCCTCCTCTTTGGTGCTACCCCAGTAGTTGGGGTAGTCCTCCATCTTCTCTGGAGAAGGTCTTTGTTTTCTTTCTTCTCTGGAGAAGGTCTTTGTTTTCTTTCTGGGACCTTTTGCTATTGGGAGGTGTTGGGGTTAGATGGATGGGATGGGATTGGGTGGTGCTTTTCTTGTTCAGAAGGTTTTGTGGAGTGGAGAGGGTTAGAACTTGTATATATATTCTTTCCTTGGCCGGAGCCCTGGTTTCTGATTCCCCTGGTACCACTAGCCACTGACACATTAAAATTCTCTTTGGTATTAGGGATTTAACATTTGATTTTGATTTGCTTACATGACAGTGAATTGTAAATTATCCGAGCCTAAACTAGCCTAATTGGTTAGCCCGGGGGCATCCCTGGGTCCTCCATTCACAGATAGCTCCACCCACTCACGCGCCTTGATATTCTCTTTTTCCTTATCTTCCATGCCGCCCAAGTACACCTCCACTGCATTCTCCACCTAAGTACAATCAGGCCAGGTGAGAAGCGACACCTCTTTACTGATTGAGGCATCTCACGCTTTTCTCAGCAAGGATACACTCGACTCAAAAGTCCCATACTATGATTTTAAGGGGAAAAGGATTTTTTTTCTTTTTTCTTTTTAATGGGTGTCGCTGACAAAGAGGGGCGGGGTGTTTCGAACTATGATTGTTCCTTTGGGGAGGGAGGTGCCCCTCCATTGAGCTAATAATGCGTGAATTAGTAGCCCGACAGCTTAAAAGATGTGTCACAAATATGGTTCTTGAGAAACTATTAAGTCTGAAAAATGTTGAGATATTTTCAAACTTAGAGATTTCACAGGATACATGTCAAGCAAAATGAGTAAATTCTAAATATCTAAAATGATTGATAAATATAAAATAAACAAAAGATAGCCTAGAATAACAAATTTTTTTAAAAGAATTTTTCAATTTCCCATTTTTTATTTTGATGTTATCATGTGTTTTCAACATGTTTTAAATCCTGAAAACTATAAGGGTTTTACATTTCTCAACATTTTAAAAAACATTGTGAGATTTGCCTGTTAATTCAGGCTCTGCTCCAATGGGATACATAAACTATAGCCCACGAATCCAAAATTTTAACATACAATTATAAAGAGGGCATATGCATTGCACTCGATATGATAATAGATTCGAGTATGATTTGTGTTCTTTCTTACATGGAGAAAACCTCTCATTGTACAAGCCCACAATGAGTATATAGAGACATGCCTTAACTTTTTTGTTTGTTAGTTAGGTGGTTTGCTGGTCTTTGCTTTGTGGGTTGTTTTTTATTTACTTCTTTCATGAGAACATTTAGAGTAAAATTCTTTTTAACCTACCCAGAGGGCCTTTTTGTTTCATGTAATTGAATATATAGGAATTGTAAGACTTTCATTTTTTTTTTAAATGGTTAAGTTTGAAGAAATAAATGTGAATTCTCAATTTCGAAAAACAACCATCAAATTCTCTCCCCTTTGATGGAAAATGAATCAAGGGTAGGTACGAAATGAATATGGAACTACCATCCTAACAGTTGAAATTCTACAATAGTGTGGGTTGCATCTACGTCTCTACATCAGAGCCTTCACCCCCTCCACTTTGGTAATCTTTTAGTGGAGCTCGTTTGCCATGAGTACCTATGTATTCAGTGCGAAGGATCTTGGCTTTTTGGGTAAGATCTAAGTGTAGTATCTATTTTTCTTTTATAAAGGCCTTATAGGGTCTTTTTCCCCCTAAGTTATGCTGCTTGACTAAGTGTGATACTTCTACTTGATCCTTGGGCTTGGTTGTGAGACTAAGGTGCCAGGACCACTCAACTATGACTGCGTTGACAAAAGGCCTTTAAAGTTTCTTTTTTTTTTTTTCTTTCCTGTTAACCCATTTTTGGTAACTCATTCAAGGGACCTGGGACCCAAGTGAGAGCCCGAACACACACGGGAAGACAGCCCACTCAAATGAGAAAGGACCCTGCACCCACACACGCAGGAAGAGGTAGCGTACCCAGGATTTGAACCCAGAGCAGCCAGGTGAGAACTGTCACTCCTTATCGCTAAGTTAAAGAGCCGTTCTACTAAATAATAATAATAATAATAATAATACACCTAGGTTTGAATTGGGCTTGGAGTTGTACGGATACAATGAAGTCCATGGGAAACAAGTCTGGTTGGGCCCTATACTTTGAACCTGCGTTGGTTCTAAGTCCGAGTAGAGGTATAAAAATTGGCTGCTGCTGCAAACAATCCAGGTCTGGGTTAGGTCTATGGTGAATCTGGGATAATTGGCTCCATTCTGGGATAATCAGGTTTTGGGTCTGTATTAGATCAAGACCCAAACCCAGATTATTTATCAAGACCATAAAATGGGCCGGATCTCCCAGGCTGGGCTCATCCGACAACCTGATAATAAGGGCCACATTTACATCCTTATTTTAGGGCTTCTCATAGCCCAACCTGAGCCTCACCCAACCCGGTATCACATTGGACATGGATTTAGGTTGTTCCTTAGGCTGGTAGACTAGACCTGGGTCTAATTTCCAGTCAGAATTTAGATGGGCCAGGCCATGCATAAGTATGACCAAAGGCACAACTTGGCTCAACATACTATTTGGGTATATATATGTCTTGCAAATTGGCCAGGCCTGGCCTAGTTTTCAGGCCTGTGTACTGGAGAAGGGCCTGAATATTAGGCCTGATAACTAAACATAGAGAGCTTTTTTTTTTTTTTTTTGGGTTGGAAGAGGGAGGACTTGACCTGGGACTAATTTTTAATGTATAAGAGCTTCCCCATCTACTCTTTGTTTAGCTAAGGAATCCATCATTATATTAGCCAAATGATTGACATGCATAAAAACCACTAATGTAGAAGCGACAAATCTAATCTCCTCCATGATCTAGTAAAGTTTCCACAGAAAACTATAGACCCAACCTCAAGCTAACCCGTTTATCACTTAGGTTAGCAATATTACTTATTAAATTCAATTGGAAATAACAAAATAATCTGGGCCCTAGGTGGCCTCTTGTGTTGATAGGGCTATGTAGGATCCACCTATTTTGCATGTTTTGTTCTGTTAATATAAATCATCTTTGCTTGTGAATAAAAAAAAATGAAAAATAAATCAACTTGGAAATAGCAAATGATGACCTAAACCAACCCTGACGATTAGTGCAGTGGCTAGGACTGGCACTCAGGAATCGGAGGTTGTGGTTTTGAACTTGAGCTCTCTCCCTATGGCCAATTGCCCGGCAAAAGGCTAACTTACCCAGTGTGCACTATCTCCTTTGGGCCATCCCAAACTCTAAATGACAGCTCAAGGCTGATTGGGTCAGTCATTGCCATCCCCAAAGATGCAGCCCAATCGACCCATCTCTATATCAACTCCCAGTCATAACTGGATGCCAACAAGACAATCTCCCTCGCAAGTCAGCTCGACCCCAGCATGAGCTCAACCTTGGGTCATTGTCTCACACAAACCAAGCTTAAGCTAGGTGGACTCAAGTTGGCTCAGCTTTAGCTAGGCTGGTTAAGAGGCTTGACTAGCCTCATCTTAAGCTTAACTTGTTAATGGGCTAGATGAAGCATTGTTTGTGGATGTCTTCAGTATTTGTTTTACACAAAATAGTTTTACTGGTGAACATAAAATCAGTTTCATAATTAAGGCCTCGTCCCATCTATGTTAGAGTGCTACATGAATTATATTTCTCTATTTTAATCTATTCTGACCCACATCGTCAAGTTGGCCACGCTTTTTCAGATCTATTGTTATTAAGTTATGTTTTAAAAATTAATTTAATTAGGTTCGATCATATTGCATATTTAAAATATAATAAAGCAAAACCTGACTTTGCAACTTCTTGAAAAGTAACTCAAAGGAGATATTATAAGATCCAAAATAATCATTTCCTCCCAATAGAACTATATTATTTTTCTCATATATAACCACTCAAAAACATATTTACATGGCGATATTTTTAACTTTCCCCCTCACTTCTAATCTTTTTAAGGCCCTAAGATCTATACCATTTAGACATCCAAAACTTGCTTTTACTTTTGGGCCATTTCCATCCATGCATAGTGGTGCTCCTAGTGGACCCTACATGGTGTAACTCGATTAGGAACTTCACCTCTCACGTAGCTATTTAGGGATCGATCTTTGGTTAAACTCGGCTCATTTCGGCATGTTTACATTCATATTCCGTTTCGTTCTTTTTTTTTTTTTTTTTCATGCAAGATCCACTGATTAAGTACAGAACCATATGGATATAACTTAATTAAACTGATTACTATCCTATTGATATTGATGATAGTGGCGCAGGAAAAGGGTGATGAAAGACATGACCTACATTGGAGGCAATTTCAACGTGCCCATACAGATATAAACCCTGAGTGGGTGTCATGTTTTATCATATGGAGAAAAAAGAGAGAACCAATGAAATTAACTCCTCAACCGTCTGATGATCCTATTCTAATCTGCCTTAATCCCATTGTCTTTGGCTTTTAAGCTAGTGGTGTAATGTGTGATGCACATGTACTAGGAGACAGAGAAGCATGTCGAAATTGACTAGAGCAACCAATAGAACAAACCATTGAATGAACTGACATGGAAGTTGGTATCCAAGTCATGGTTCAACCATTGAATAAAAAACTATATCCCATGGTCTGATTTTATGGGGCGATCCTACCATGTGGATTGTGGCCAAATATTCTCCCATTTTTCTACTATTCTGAATTCTGATGATGAAAATCTATGCTGAAATGCCAACTTTTTGGTTTTTTTTTTAATGCAAAGGCACCTTTAAAGGCAATCTTTATCTTCCCCTTTGAATTTAAACCACAGGTTGTGCAATGACTTGAACCAATCTCTCATGTCCTGGTGTTGTTTCAGTGGAAATAGTCAATAAATGAGTTGCTCAACTATTCACTGTAATTACTTACAGTTTTTCCCCATCTAGTGCCTCAATCGTTTTTTTGACAATTTATGAAAGGGGATTTTCCTGTGGGTCATCATTTGCCATCGATTCTCATGCCTGATGGTCAAAGTAAAAGTTCTTTTTTTTTTTTTGGTTCTACTTTATTTTTATAATATTGTAAAATTTTATTGTTACAATACTGCAAGACTTTTATTGAATTATGTGATATCGCATAAAATCGCACCTTTTTCTTTGTATTTTAATGTCCGGTTCCAATAGTACAATAAAGTTATGCGATATTGTAATAAAGTTTTGTGATATTATAATAATGGAGTAGTACACAAAACATATGGGGTAATATCTTGATTTTGGTCACCAACGGCAAAAGTTGACAGTTAATGGTAGTCGTACAAGAAAAACCCCTTTGTAAAACCATCAAGTGCATTTGGTAATAGGTGATGAATTCATAAGGAATTTGCAGATTCCAGGATTCTAATTGAAATTACTAATATTATATTGATGTATCAATCCACAAAAATGAGAACTCACAAATTCTACGAGAGGGGGTTGGATTTGAAAAATTAGCCCAAGTCCTTGAAGATTTACAATTTCCTGCAATTGATTTTCCACAACTTAGTCAAAAATCAGTGACGAGAAATCCTTGAGGATTTAGTTTCCAAACATGACCTTGAGAGTAGATTGTATTTTACCTATGGTATATAAAATCTTGATTTACCCATGTAAAATTTATACTTGCGAAACACATTATAATGTTTACTTGCTTGCACCATTTAAACATGAGTAAATATTGAATGGTTTGGATTACATATCAAAATATTTATTATATCAAAATATATAAATATTTATTAAAAATAATTATTCTGGAATTTAATGGGTCAATAAAAATCTTGAATGGTTTGAATAAAAATTTTGGTACCCACAGGACTTGCAAAGAATGGAAGATGACAAGTTTTGAAATTGTGATTGGCTAGCACCTTATTTGCAAGTCCGTTCTTTTAGCTAAAGAGGCGGATCACATTTTGTAAAGTCTTTCATTAGGTTTTGTTCAAAACTCTAGTCTATATTGAGTTATAATTTTCTATTTTTAGATATGGGCTGAAATTGCCGTCGTGAATCGTGATTGAAGTATGAACATGCAGTTTGAAGAGAATCAAAATTCAGGTTTAAAGAGAATCAATAGTCAGGTTGAAACCGAGCAGAAACGCATCCGGGATAGAAACATTGCTCCCTTGAACGAGCCATCTGGTTGCTCAAGCGAGCTTGGGCAATCGCCAATAGAACCTTCACTCGCACACTAGTCCTGTAGTTTCCGATTTTGAACCAAATTCCCTTTCTTAATCCCATTTGAATTGCCTCTTATTCACACCACTTTTGGCCTATATATTCATGATCCTAGCATCCCAAAACAGAACTCTCGCCAACTCTAAAATCTAGAGAACAATTTGAGAGATCCATCATCCTCTCTAGAGCCATCATTTTGCAGTGCTGAAGACTCAAACTTTGGAATTCTTTCCATCTACTCTCTCGCAGTAGATCTACCTTGAAGATGTATTCTAGGTGTTGGTTTCAAGCACGGTGAAGGTTTACGATGAGGCGTCTGCAAATCAAACAATCCTTAGGTTGAGTTGTAATTGGTTTGGTATGGTGAGTTTTGTAACTTTCTTTATTATAATACTTGGATGTCTGTTTGCCTAAACAATAAGGCTCATTGTTTTTGTCTAAACAATAAGGCCCGTGGTTTTTCTCGAGTAAAGTTTTTCACGTATAAACCTTGTGTCTCCTTCCCTTTGTGGTTAATTATTTTTAATTGGACTTAGGTTAATCAACTAATTTAATAATTGAAATTGAAACCTAATGAAGATACTGATTAAAGAAACTGTAGCTTGTGTTAAGGCTTAATACCGTAACTTACACATTTTAACCCTTCTTCACATGCATTAATTTTTTTATTTTTTATTATGTGAAATGACTCATTTATATATCATTTTCAGATTTCATTTATGCATGTACCTCATAAATGAGATCAAACAAATGTGACTGTAACATGTGCATCATTTACAATATATAAACAGGTACGATGACCTTAATTAAGAATCTAATCTCCTATCTTCTGTTTAAATATTCCAAGAATAATTTGACATGGTGAAGGAATTTATGTGTTCTTTTTTGTTTTGTTTTGGTACCCAACTTAAAGGGATGGGACCCAAGCCCTTTGGTGAGGGGGTAGACTTCGAGTGAGGTGAGGGAAGAAGACATCGGGTGAAATAGCACATCCGTTCGGCGAGGGAAGATGCTTGATTAGGTTCGAACGTAGGTAAAGTAGGTAAGAACTCACAACTCTTACCACTGTTGTTAACACGAGGAAATTCGTGTGTCCTTTCTGAAAAATTGAAATGACTACATTTATTTATTTGACACCTCATGTTTTCCTTTTTTAAAACAAACCTAAATTGCTAGATTATCGATGTCATGTGAGCTTATGGATATCCACTTGGTCTATGAAAGGTGAAGCTAATCCTACAATCATGGTAGGAATGCACACGAGTCAAGTTTGGGTCAGGTCTATCTTGAACTTGATCGAATCCGATTAATATTCCTTTCACCAAGACACTGCCATGGCTTTTCATCAAAGCTGAAGTTTATCAACATGTATATACTATACATAAAACTGTGCGGTTTGGCTTTTCTTTGGGGCCACTTGGCCAACCTATAATGAACTTATTCCCCCACTGTCATGATTCGCCGTGAATTCTCACAAACCCACTCATGGGCGGCGTCACATTGACCATAGTGGGGTCAATTGACCTCACCATGAATTCTCATAAGCCCACTCATGGGCGGCGCCACATTGATCACAGTAGGGTCAATTGACCCCACCGAGATCTGAAAAAATATTTAGAATAAAAATTTTTATGTCACGAATTGAACTTTTGAGTTTGATCCCACTCAATTTAAGAGTTTCACCCCTACATTAGCTAACTTTACGCCTTTTCTTTGTTGATGTGGTAGTAAACAAAAGTCACCATAAAATATCCACTGCCTAATTTAATGGGCCAACTGTCTACCAAAATAATAAAAAAAATTAATGGGCACACATTGCTGATATAAGCTCCAGCAATGAGTTTTTAGAACTTAAAGGAATTTGTGACATCGCTATAAAACTAGTAGAGAGAAAGAAGGATATCGTATACCAATTGGTTTATTTGCTTCCAAAATTGGCGTTGATTTTATTAGTAGCGATTGCGATGGTAGAAAGAGCTTTTTCAGCAATGAAATACGTAAATAACAAGTTGCGTAACGAATGAGAGATGAATGGATGAATGGCTATTTGGTCACATATATTGAAAATGATGTAGTTGCTAGTGTTGATAATGAAGCTATTATGTAACGATTTCAATACATGAAAACTTATTGAGGGCATGTGTAGGAGTTTATGTATGTGGATTAAGAACTATTAGTAACAATGTATTAAATTTTTTTTTTTTTTTTTTTTGAGAATTCAATTTTATCTTTGTCGGATTATCAAAAATAGATTATTTGATAATTTGTATTATATTTATCGAATTATCAAAAGTAGATGACAGATGTTGATAAAGGAGAAAATAAATTTATTCGATTTACGGAAGATAAGTCTTTTGTTGATTCCACTTGCTTGAATTCTTGGAACCGCCAATGATTACCCACTCATCCAACTGTTGATCACTGCTACATGGAAATAAAAAAACAGAGCCTCCCAATAAAACCAAGAAACTTAAGGGGGCATAGATCACGAGATAAGGATGATTTGATGGGATTGATACTATGCACATCTGTAGATTCCATAGTCATTTTTTACCCCCCTCTTCCATAATTGGCATGACTCCAGGTGGGCACCAAAGGCTAGACTTGACCAATTTTATGTGCGGAAGTTTTTCACTTGAATACAGCCTGTTAATCCAATATATTATAATTATACTGTTGTACATATAATATATTAAATATACACTCTGGTGTTAGGGTTGGAACTTGATTGGACCTCACTAAAATGGTCAAAAAAAAAAAAATTCCAAAGTCCAAACCGGATTTCTTTTTCATTTGGGGTCCTCTTGATGACCAGACCATGGGGTCCATTGTCATCTAGAGAGGAGAAGGATTTGAAATGGCTCTGATCTCAGCTAAACAGCAACAGATATGTGGCCTCCACTTCCCCCAAACCCTGCAAGAAAGGCTGCCAACATGACTAAACTCCATGTCAGATGCCACCCATAAGACCCTACACACACAAACATTTTCATTTTAATACTACACCATTTCCTCTTTGATTATGGACTCATGTCATGTCTAGAGAGCACACACTCTAATCATCCTATCTCTATATAAATGCTTCTACTCTCCCCTTGTGTTGCATTGAAAGGCCCTTGAGGAAGAGTTAGTAGTAGGTGGTTTGCCATCTTCTTTGATCAAATTATGGGTCTGAGAATGGTTTTGTTCTTCTTCATGTGGTGGGGTGTTGGGGTCTTTGGGGTGGACCCTGTTCTTGTAGGGGGAAGACATGGGTCAAGGCCACATGTGGATCATCAAGTGACTGGTTTGCCTGGTCAGCCCAGTGTGGCATTCAAGCACTATGCAGGCTATGTGACTGTGCATGAAAAGAATGGAAGGGCCCTCTTTTACTGGTTCTTTGAGGCCATGGCTCCACCCGAGGACAAGCCCCTGGTCCTATGGCTCAATGGAGGTGAGCTCATCTACCATTCTACCTGCACCTTTAATGTGTCGTATAATTTACCCCCAAAAAAATGTGTTGTAAAATGGGTGCTTGGATTTCTAAGAGACAATCACACCGTTGAAGATAAAAGAACATGAGAACTAGAATGTAGATGTAGATTTCGTTGTTGGAAAAAAAAAGGAGATACAAGAGAAAAAAATTGACTTGGGGTATGGATTAAGGTTTTAAAACACATTAAAAACAACAAGATTATGAATCTTAGTTTAATTACATTTAAGGTATTGTATAATACAATTGATGTACTCAATATACATATATAATGTATACAATAGGGTTGTCACATTGGGAATTCTGGTCCCAAAAAATGAATAGGTCTAGTTCGCACTTATATTTATGCATATATGTTTATACTTCGCACATTTATAAGGTGAATGTCGAAAAATGAATTAAGGGAATATGAGAAAGGAATACCCCAATCATTATTCTAGTAGGAGAGCTGCTAATGTCACAGCCCAAGCTTCTCTTTTCACATCTCTTCTCTTTTGGGAATTTCACTCTATACACCCCATTGTTCCCAAAATACCCTTTTCTCCCTTCTCAGTTTACTCCCCTTCTCAGTTTACTCCCCTTCTCCCCCCTCTCCTTGTCGTCGCCCTTCGCCTTCCGCTCTCCCTCTCTTCTCCCTGTCTCTCTCCCTCTCCTTGCCATCGCCCTCTGCCCTCTCTCCCTCTCTCTCTCTCTCTCTCTCCTTGTAGCGGCTGTACACCCTCTCTCCCTATCCCTTTCTCTCCATCTCCTTGGCGTCGCCCTCCACATGCCGCCCCCTCACTCCCTCCCTCTTTCCTTCTTCCTCTCTCTCGGCCCCTCTCTCCCTCCAACAGTGTTGCCAGAGGGGATGGTGGTGGCTGTGGTGGGGGTGAGTGGGTGTAAAAAGAAGTTGGGTAGGGAAAGATTTTAATATATGTTATTTTAGGTAATTTTACACAGGGATATACTTGTCATGTAAAAAAAGGATGTGGAAAGAGAAGCTTTAGTTGTGACAGTATAACAACTCTCTTCTACTAATTCAAATCTTTGAAAAGTCAAGGTCTCATGTACATAGTCACCTTATATCTTTTAGCTCTCACCTCTTTAATAATCATTCGGTGGAGCTCATTTAATAATAAATTTCTATGTATTCATTCATTGTGTATTGCACAAATAGATCCTTAGTCCCGAATTAAAGTTAGGCCCAAATATCATACCTATTTTAAAACTTCTCTATCTGGATCTGAGGCTCTTCTGGTGATCCATTTTCATCCTCTCTCTCTGCAATGTCTGAGTATTTGTCAGAAAGCCATGGGCCGAAGGCACCAAGTCCAATGAACCCATCACCAAATTTTGTTGCCCACTAGTGCATTAATTGACTCCATATCCAAAACTAGTTGTCCCCACCAATAACCTCATTTCATTGTGGACTATAGGTTACCACTTCCCGAAATCATTTATTGGAAAATATGAATAACGCATCAGGACTTTTCTTTCTTATGGAATGGTGAATTATGATAAAAAAAGTTTCTTCGTTTTTTTTTTTTTTCCTAACGGAGGGTTCCAAATTCTTTAGGATTGACTATTCCCTTTGGGTCTAGAGCGAAGTTAGGTAAAACTCCTGTGACTCCTAGGTGGTAGTACAAGTGGACTCAACCTTCGGTTCCTGAAGAGGGGGGAACCGGGGGTCGATACCAAGACCATTAGCTCCGAAGAGGGAGAAACAGTGTTCCTGACCAGTCAGCCAAAACACAAAATTAAAATACATATGTAAATGGTAATATAAGATACATACATTCCTTCTTATGGTGACATGGGTGTTTCTGTTGCAGGTCCGGGGTGCTCTTCAGTGGGCTACGGTGCAACACAGGAGATAGGTCCTTTCATTGTTAACTTCGATGGACAAGGGCTTAAATTCAACCCTTACTCATGGAACTTAGGTTGTAAAATTTCGACTGTCTTACATATATGAATCGATTTGTTTGATTGGGCTTGAATTATTAATATTTCTAAGCATTATCTTCCTAACAGAGAGGCTAAATTAGTTAGGAGTAAGGTTTAAGTCTGCAAAACTTCATCAAAGAGTCTTCTTTTGGTAGGGATATATTAGCAAACCTATCACCACAGAAAATCAAATCCTTGAAAATGATATAGATCAACTTGTCTCACAAAAACCCAAGTTCTGAGATTTGAAATAAAAATAGAAGATTTTATTTATAAACTTCTTATTTCCATTGTTGTTTTTAGGAATTCCCATGGTTGCTTTCGGGAATTGCCAAGCGATCACCCTAATAAACCAAATCTTAAGAAAGTGATTGTCCCATCTATATGTCCACCTTGTGTCCTTCAATCTCCACCTCTTTAAGAGAACACACTTAATTACGATTTTCTAAGAATTCGATACAAAGTATGAATGATGCAATCAACTTAAGTCTTGGACTATTTTGTTGCTAATGTTGCAGAAGCAAATATGTTGTTTCTTGAGTCTCCTATTGGCGTTGGTTTTTCCTACTCAAACACCACCAGTGATTATGATATTCTCGGAGATGACTTTACAGGTAAACGTTTAATTATGAGCCTACCCTGCATTAGTCTATATTCGCTTTAATGAAGAATGTATTTTATTTTTAGCCAATGAAAACAAAAAAAAAAAAAAAACCAAATTATTGGTGTTGTTTGGGTAACCATTTTTGTCAAGTACATTTTTTTAAAATCTACTTCAGTCTTCATACTTCCAATTATTGCATTCTACTTCTATACTCAAATCAATGAAGTGTGAAGAAATGAGTTGGAATGCATTTTTCACCTGAGTATTTCATCACACTTCATTCAGTACTGCTATCTTGTTCATAACATGATAAAGTAAATGAAAAATCATATTTAATATTAATCTTTTTATGTGAATATTTATGATTTGACAGTAATATGCAATTTCAGAATTTTAAGTGTTTTGGTTTTAGTTCTTTTTTGGTCAAAATTGTTTTGGGTTTGTGGTCTTGCAGTCTTACATAATTATATAATTCTTTCATCTGTCAAACCAATGTCCTTTAGCCAATGACACCTACACTTTCCTGCACAAGTGGTTCAACATGTTCCCATCCTATAGGAAGAGGAGCTTCTATATTGCCGGTGAAAGCTATGCAGGTAGTTTTATATCTTTTAGATTGTTCATTCAACTGATATTATAGTGTTAGTTCTAAGCTAATATAGTTCATTTGACATGTGCAAAACAGGAAAATATGTCCCAGAGTTAGCTGAGCTCATATATGACATGAACAAATATCCTTCTCTTTATATTGATCTCAAGGGTTTCTTGGTATATCATCTTGCTTTTGAATTTGTCTTAGTCAAAGTTTTTTGACTCAGTGTGTTGTCCATACTTGATCTGATCAAAACGTTTTGAAAAAGTCTAGATGAACTTCATATGAATTGTAATTTCAATTTTCAGTTGTTATTTGAGTATATATAATTCTCATCCGATGTTTTAATAATTAATGTAGAAAATATGTTTAGCTCAAATTGGGATGGTCAAGCCTAAAGATGAATTAACCTATTCAAACCCAGTTCAACTTGACCCTGCCACTCAGTATATGACTAGGCTGATCAGTTGAATCAATGATGTTTCTACTTTACACACCCTATCCAAGTCCCTCACCATTAGCGCTCCAATCACGGATTGATCACCCGTTGTTTTTTGAAGGGAGGAGCCTTACCAGTTACCATTGAGCCACCAATGGATTGACAATTGCTATGTTTCTAGTTGATCGACGGGTCACAAAACTATAGGATTTTATTTGAAAATCTTCAATGAAATTTAAGTGCAATTGTCAATACTCAAGTTGCAACCAATTTGAAAAAAAACAAAAAAACAAACAAACTATGCCATCTGATCAGGCTTCCATTTTGTACACTACCATCTTAAAACTATTCTAACCGTTTGAATTTTTGCATACTTCCACACCATCATCTCTAATGATCATTACTTTTCCACATAGATTTAAAACTATTTCTCTTTGGTGCCTCCAACATAGGATATGTCCTAGGTAAATGAGTGTTGTGTAAACTCTAATTATATTCATTAATGCAGTTAGGTAACCCTGTGTAAGACCCCGCCCCGAGTTAATCAAGGTTAACTCTAATTAATTGAAATTAATGCTAATTAATCAAGTCTATTTAGACTAATGATGGTTAATGACCCAACTCGAGGTTAATGACCCAACTCGATGAGATTAGTCTCAAATGATTGAATTAAGCCTAATGAAATGATAATGAAGGGTATTCAAGGGATTGAATGAGATTTTAAACTTAAACTAAGAGAACAAGGCCTTTTTCCGTAAATACGGATTTATACGTATTTTGTCGAATACGGAAACTCTTGATACCAACACGTGTATCTCGACGAGTACGTTAACTTTCATAATAGACTCGAAGTCGTTTGACGAGGATTTCGTCAAGTGGTCCTTCGTTTGACTCAGAACGTAAATAACCTTAGTGGAATGGACTTAGTTGCAAAATGAACTCATATAAAAGGAATGAACTTCCTTTGAGTTCATTTCCAACGATCCCAGCTCACTCAAAACCCTAGACGGTGCTCTTTCTTCCTTTCTCTTCTTTCTCCTTCCATTTCTCTTCATCTAGAGTGAGGATTGGAAGCTTGGAAAGTGGTTGGAGTGGAGCTTCATCTTCTTCATCTCCTTCCTCATCTCGTTTTCCATCTCGGAGTAGTGAAGCTTGGAGGGGAACTCAAGGATTTTCTTCTTGGAACTACAAGTGAAGAAGCTCTTGTTAGAAAGACTCTAAGAGGCAAGTGTAAATGTTCATTTATGATCAAACATGCTAATTTTTCAAGTTCTCTTGAGTCATTAGAGATGGGTTCTCAAAACCCTTTTTCTTTCTCATGAAATGGAGATTAGATTGAATGTGAATGCTTAATGGTTGTTCCAAGAGTCCAAGAGGGTGTTTCCTTGGATTTTTATAGACTATTGAAGAGACTGGAGTTGAGAACTCAGTTTTTTTGGATTTGCTTCAGAAGTTCTGAAGCTCGAAAATGACGTTCTGGGTGAGTTTCGGCTAGCCGTAAGGCTAACCGTGGAGCCAACCGCCAAATCCTGTGAAAATGGCGAGCTTCTGGAAAGCTAACCGCCAGTTTTCGGTTAGCCGAAATTTGAATTTCGGCTAGCCGAGAGGTAGCCGTGAGGTAACCGCAAGGTAACCGTAAGGTAACCGTAAGGTGACCGAAAATCAAGACAGAAAATGTCAGCTTCTGGAAAGCTGACCGTGAGCTAACCGCGAAATGGCGGTTAGCCGAAATTGGAATTTCGGCTAGCCGCCAGCCACCTTCCGGCTAGCCGCCGACTGCATTTCGGCTAGCCGTGGGCCAAGTTCCGGCTAACTGCCAGTGAGCTTAATATTGACTTAAAATTTATTGTGAGTGAAAATTTGTCCAATCGATCGGACCTAACGGTCCGATCGATTGTGGGACTCAGTTTGAGTCCAGTGGATTTTGATATTGTGGGTGGAAAATTTTTGGGGACTAAATGCACATATTAAATGAAAATGTGATGTCCATCGAAAATAACACGTGCATTTAGTAACTAATAATTACACCCAGAATTTGTCTAAATTGGGATAGAGACAAGTAGGACCGTGAATGATTAAAGATTCATCTAATCCCATTGAGTCTATAATGACTGCACACAATGAACCACGGAATACTAAATAAATGTAATGAGCCATTGAATAATGAACAAAATGAATAAATGCAATGAATAATGAATAATCCTGCTGCAGCAGATGATTGGGGTGTTCCGGAGCTCCGTGGTGATGCCAGTGATCTCTGATCAAGACACTGGTAGATCCCACATATAGACTGAAAAGTCAATGAAAAGCCATGTACAAGCCATGTAATGAAATATGAATTGAATGAAAAATGTATTGGACTGAAAAGTCCCAAAAGCCATCTAATAAATGCTCAATGTAATCCGAATGACATGAAATGAATGAAATGAATTGCCTAATGCTTCCTTTGGAAGACACTGAACTGAATAACGGTAATATTATTGTACTTGTAATCTAGTCATTGATTATCAATTGACTGCACTGTTCAAAATATTGCGTTAACCTAGATTCAATTGTCTAGAGTTCTTATATTGACAATGGACAGGATTAGCATGAGTTATCGTAATGTGTTTATATCTTGTTGAACCGTCGTGTTCATGGTGTTAATGAATGCATTACAGGCCCAGTTGCCCATCCCGGCCTTGCAGAGGCCGCGCCGCGAGCGGAGGAGGCCCTTCCGATACCTCCAGGAGGTTTAGCCGAGTGGGCTTAGTTCGGAGGGCGTAGCTTTTGGATGTTTTGAGATTATTTTGGAATTTCATTGATACTTTTGTATATCATTTTGAGATGTAATTAACTGTCCCCTGCATTGTATTGTGAATATGCAGTTGTGGACTTCATTGGATTATATTTTTGTAAATGGGAACTTTACTGGTAATGTAAAGTCAATTGTTGTCAATGTACGTATATGTTTCCGCAAAATTGTACATTTGACAGGTATATGTATGTTAGATCCCTTGTGAGTCTTCGTCTTAACTTCGGTTAATTCGAGATTTACGGGAGTAAGTATGCTGACATCGCGATCCGGGTTATTAGGCCCCGATTAGCCCGGCCTCGGGCCCGGGTCGTGACACCCTGAAACATCCGACGTTCATGACTGGAAAGGTCTGGTGGATTATGCATGGAGCCATGCTGTGATCTCAGATGAAACCCACAAAGTTATCGAAAAGTCCTGTGATTTCAATGGTACATGGAGCGATGACTGCAGCCAAGCTGTTGATGAGGTCCTCCATCAGTATGAACAAATTGATATCTACAGCCTCTATACATCATTGTGCACAAACAGTTCTTCTATGAATCCAGATGGCAACAGAAGGAATATTATGCTAAAAAAGTCCTCATCTAGTATGGTGAGTGATGAGAATAGATAGTTTTATGTTCTTCGTTGGTGTTAATTTTTCACTTCTTCTATATAATTTGGAGGAGTGATAATGGCCCGGGCCAGCCCATAATGGACTGGATTTGGGCTGCATTTTTAGGTCCATGAGCTGGGACTGGGCCTAGAATTCTGTCCTGATTGATAAATGGACTGGTCTGGGCCTATTATTGGTAAGGATCCGATTGGCCCGAGATAATTTAACACAAAAGGGTATATATTATTATTATTATTATTATTATTAATTTTTTATATTGGGTTCCATCTATTAGCAAATAGAATACAGAAATATTCCATCCATAACTGATGAAGTAACTCAGTTATGCTCTATTCTATGGATGGGAATTAATTTTACTGATAGTAGTAGATGGAAAAAAGAAGTTGATGTAGATGATGATTATTAAGCAGATGCCCAGGATAATGGGTGGTTATGATCCATGCCTTGACGATTATGCCAAAGTTTTCTACAACAGAGCTGATGTCCAAAAGGCCCTCCATGTTTCTGATGGTCACCACCTTAGGAGCTGGGGCATATGCAAGTAACTCTCTCTCTCTCTCTCTCTCTCTCTCTCTCTCTCTCTCTATATATATATATATATATATATATATATATATATATATATATATATATATATCGGTGTTACAATCAGGAATCAATCCTTAATTGTTTTTATGAAGTGGAGGTACCTCATCAATTGAGCTACTAGTGGATGGCCCAAGATGTGTCTTCACTAGTGAAGCTAATTTTTTATTAGAAAGTAATTTTTCACAATTTTTATAATTATTTTTAATAAATTTAAAATGTTGATTTTCTCATGCATAATTCTCCATTCAAATCCAGTATGTTGGAGAAACACTCCTGCATTGAATCTCCACAAGGAGTTTCTCCACCTTTAGATTTCTCCTCATTTCTTCACCCAGTAGAGAATTTCCCACTTCTTGTTTTCCCCTCATCTAAACTTATCCATTCAGTTTGAGAAAAATTGAAATACCAGACACAATTGTATGGAATTTCACATTTAGTTTGGATGCAGCAATGACATATTTGAAGGATGGATAGACTCAAAGCCTTCAGTTCTGCCCATATACAAGAAGCTTATTGCAGCAGGACTTAGAATATGGGTCTACAGGTACATGAAGGGCAATGAATTCCTATATGTTTCATTTCTTGGTATGCAATATATAGATCCATGGGGGATTTTCTCTTAGAAGCAGACAGCATACAGTTCATAAGCAGTTTTGCTTGTGGGGACTTAGAAGTATGCTTTGATGTGGGGTAGGGGGAAAGGATAGTGTCTTCATGGATAAGGATTATAAAGAGAGAAAAAAAAAACCAACGCCACCTCAGATTATCATTTCTTTAATTGCACAAAGTTTATGGGTCCTAACAGTGATTAAAGATCAGATGAGTGTCAAATTTGGCCCTGTGCCAACTCATAAGGTTGTGGGGGTACTGAATGTGAAGGGGTTGGACTCATCAAAGGTAGCCAAGTAGGCCCTGTATAGCTGGACCAAGTATGAGCCCCATGCCCTATGCTCTTATATGAAAATAATTTTGATAGATACATAGGTATTGCAATATTAGAATTTATTGATTTGTTTGGAGTTTTGGATGCAGTGGAGATACTGATGGAAGAGTTCCAGTGCTTTCCACAAGATATAGTTTGAGTACTTTGGGACTTCCTATCACTAACTCATGGAGGCCTTGGTACCACAAGAAACAGGTTTGATCTTTATAAACTCAATTCACCAAAATAAACTCAACTTTACACTAACAATATCACTTTTGATTGCAAAAACCTTTTGTTTTCATGATATGGAACGATTGGTGGATCTTTTATGTGTTTATTTGGTTTCTAATATCGCACATGGAAGGAGTGGAGGATTGTGGCTCAGATGGATGAGTACGGATCCCTATCATGCCGGTGACGATCTTTCCATGCAATGGATGCCTGGAACTCCACGGTGGACTCACATTATGAAAATCTTGATCGCTCATCTTGAATTTTATCCCCTCCATTAACACATCTTTAAATTTTACTTCGATAGGAATTTGTTTTGCCGTTTGATTGTGCCCGTGACTGAGAAAATGAATGGCACAATGTTACGTGTTATGAATCAAATACCTTAATTCCATTGTCAATCATGGCCACAATCTTAAGGTGGGACAAACTCGTTTTGTAATGAAATTTGAAGATGTCACGGGAGAGGATGGGATTCAAGATAAGTAGTATGGATTATCATCACGTGGGCCCCATGGTAGAGTTTGCGCACTTGTTACAGGGAAAGCCTGTAATTAACGCGGTAGGGGATCCGGATTCTGAAGTCTAGATGAATAGATCTAGCATTCGTACTCACCAATGAACATGAGGATTGTGACACATTTTTTTTTAATCAATCTGACCTAAGAAGTGGGCCTTATTTGCCATAGAACAACATCCATCATGGTCCACAAGGGGTGGGGCATTCCTTACTCAAGGATCATCTTGTGAGGCCCACATGACAGTTGCTATGTATGGTTGTTAGAATGAAAGGTTGTATGCCACATGCATATTGAGCCCATATGCTTTAAGTTCATGATGAACTCCAAAAATGTCCTAAAAACTTAAGTTGGCATTTATCTAAGTAGCTAAAAGAATGATCGAAGTTGAAGACGTTCATACAAGGGACCATTTCAATATCTCTATTTTGACAGAAAATGATTGCTTACACTTGTCCCCTGAAACAGAAAAATGGGAATACGATGGCCTCTTTGCCTCCAAGACTACATGGGAATTCATGAATACTTATGAATATACAAAAATATCGATAAAATAACCTCCCTTTCAGTGGAAATAAATCAAGAAGAAAGTCCAAAATACAACCATAACCCTAGTAACTCAAGTCCCATCTCTATATCCTTACCTGCAAACATCACGGCTTTCGTACTCCTTAATAACCTCTCCTTTAGGCATGTTTGTGTGGTAGCTATTCTGCTAAAAATGCATGGAAAGTGGAAATACTTTTCCACGGTATTTAAAATTCCATGTTTGGCGCAGGCGCAACTTATTATCTTTAAGGAGAACCTAAAAGATGAATTCATTTTCTTTCTGCAATTTTATAGAAAACCAACCATTTCCATTTGTGTGGGGGGTGGGGGCTGATTTTCTACAGTGCCGTACAAACGTGTCCTTAGGTGGTGCTTATTTGACAATAAATTTATATGCATTCAGTTTCCATATAATCTAATGCTAACAAACATGCCTTAAATGAAATCAAGCAAACTTTTTGTAATTCAGAGGACTTCACTAGGGGCATCTATGTTTAATAGGTAATGAATTCCTGAGATTTCAAAATCATGGATGTACTGAATGTCCTCAATTAAAAATGAGTACCCACATGTTGCTTTGGAATTAAATTCTAGGAAGGTGATGGTGGCATCTATATCTTCTCTATCTTATATCCTTCACTCCTCACCCCTATTAAATTTCTATGAATTAATTCAAGTAGTCAAACATACCCTAACAAAATAAGCCAACGGGCCCTAGATGAGTCACTAAAAAAACCTTTTACATGGAAGACATATCAAACTCTAGGTATGGGTGGTTAAGGGCTACCTTTACCCAAGCCCAACCCAATCCATGCCTACATCACGCTGGATTTGGGTTGTGCTTTTGGGCCCACATGCATTGTCATAAAATTTCTCGCCGAAAATTAAATGGGCCAGGCCTGGGCTTATTTACAATGAAAGGTCTGACCCAACCCAACATATTTATCACAAAGCACTAGGGCTAGGCCTGGGATGGACCAAGGTCTGAATATTAGGCTCAATAACTAAACAAGTCAGACTTAGACAAGACTCGGCCCAGGTCGCCCGGTTCGACCTGGGCCATAACCCTGACCCTTGTTTCATATTGAAGTATATCAATTACCAAAGCTAATTGTGGTGGGTATTAATGAATTCAGGTGAGTGGCTGGTTCCAAGAGTATGAAGGGCTGACCTTTGCAACATTCAGAGGGGCTGGTCATGCTGTGCCTATTTTCAAACCAAGTGACTCATTAGCTTTCTTTGCTTGTTTTCTTGCTGGAGAATCTCCACCATATAAACGGTGAATCAATAGCTTCTGTCACCTATATTAATCATAATTTGAT
Source organism: Umbellularia californica (assembly GCA_028538565.1). Taxonomy (NCBI): domain Eukaryota; kingdom Viridiplantae; phylum Streptophyta; class Magnoliopsida; order Laurales; family Lauraceae; genus Umbellularia; species Umbellularia californica. The sequence goes on along the minus strand of JAPQWN010000006.1, from coordinate 72,497,077 downwards.
TCTGTTTTTAATCACTTCATACTATTGAAAAGTATTTATGTTGCCTTTACTAATGCCTCGAGGTTTTGGTAGGAATGGTTATCTTAATACATACACAGATACTTCAGAGATTATATGAGTATTAGCAAGAAGTCGCTTTGTAAGGTCCCGTTTGGCATGTTTAATTTCAGGGTCTATATCTCTTAAAACTGTTTGAGAAAGACATTAGACTATTTGGATGCACCAAATTATATGTTTGTGTGAAATAGAAAATAGACATTTGTTGTCTATTTCATAATGGCCTAGAAATGGTGCTACTTGGGCCACATAAAAACGTCTCAAGCAGGTAGGCCATTTCACTTTATTTTCAGACAAGTTTTTCGGAGCTGAATGGTGATGGTCCTATGATGATGGTTTTTTGGCAATTTTTTGTTGGAATCTAGACTCAAATCAACTTAGCTCCTGTTTGTTTAAATTTCTAAAGTTCAGGAATCACTGCCAATAGTCAGAAGCAAAAAAAAAAAAAAAAAGAAGAGGAAATAGAGATGAATGAGGAACTAAATACAATGGGAACTGAAAAAATCAAATACAAATTAAAAGTTAAACTAAATGCAATGTGATTAGAAGAAGCAAAACTATATTACATTGGAATAGCTTAAAATAAAATAAAATAGAAGAATTTACGGGACAAATCCTCGTAGGACCTTATACGTCCTACCAAGACCCTGTATTACATTGGATATGGGAGAGGTCCTCATGTGGCAAATTTTTTTTTTTTTTTCGTGTGACCATCCCTGATAGTCGATATCGACTATTATGTCAGTAATATTTTCTTCAACATGTAATTGTTTTATTTGCTGAACATAACAGAATGGTTTATATCGACCATATCGCAAAACGACAAAAAAAAAAGAAAAAAGAAAAAAGCTATATGAGTATCCTCCCGTGTCTAATGTGATGCGGGGTCTTCGAATTTGTCCCGTAAATTCCACAATAAAATATTCCACTCAAATAAGAGCTGGTTCACATTAACAGGTAGATTGATCCAACGAAAGTCCTGTTTTTGGACCTTATTACCGCGTACGCTGACCGTATCTGCGCGTCAATCCAGGCCGTTAAATCGGAAAACCCGGTCATCCATACATACTTCATACTGTATCTAACTTCGTATATACGCTGGTGAGAGACCTAAACTTCCAAAACTAACCGTCCAAAACCCTAGATCTGGATCTGAAGAGAGCAACTTATCCAGATCTAGATCTGCAAACCCTAGATCTCTCAATCCGAAGAGAAGAAGAGATCGAAGCAGAAACCATGGCGAATCTGCAACAGTTGGAGGATGAGATGAAAGAGAAGAAGCAGAAGCAGAAGAAGAATAGGAACCATGGCTCCACTACCTTGTTCGTAATCATCGATTACCTCTTCCTCCTCGTTTTCTTCTGTTTCCTCTCTTTCTTTGTCTTGAAGATGGTCGGTCTATGATGCAAATCATTCAACACGACTGTAGCAATCAAGCAGTCGATGATGAATTTGTTTCCTCTTCTTCTTCTTCATCATCATCATCTCCTGATCTGGCAATGGAATGAGGTAATTTCATTCTTCCGACTCCGTTTTCCGAAATTCGTGATATTTGAGATGTTTGGTGAAAAATTCGAGATCTTGGAATGATTAATGAATGGAGATGGGTTTTTGAGGGAACCGAGTTTGGAATGCCCTTTTGTTTATCTATCAACGGAACAAGACCGATCTCGATACCTCTTTCTTGCTATGGAATTGTATGATGAAGAGGATTTGATGTGAATTGAATGTGATTGATCTCTGGTTTATGAAATCATTCTGTTTCTGTTGATTCTAATTCATGGCATTGGAAAAAATTAGAACTTGTCACAACAGGTAGGTAACTGTTTTTTTTTTTTTTGCAGTCTAATACTAGAGGCAGAAACACAATTCATCATTGTGACACCAAACAAGAGAACCTGTAAAACATAGAAAATGAAAACTTGTGCTTAAAAATGAACTCAGTGTGGAAATGAAGAAGATTTGAGCAATGGGTTCTATTGGGACCGCATGGACTTGCATGAAATAGAGCAATGTATGCCTCTGAGTTCATTATTTGTTAATGGCATATTTTGACTACTCTGCTATGAACCTGCCAAAATGAATGAATTTGAAGCTTTGGCATCCTAAAAATCCGTTGTGGATTAATCTCGAGTAGAGCTTGTTATAAGTAACATAAGATTAATTGACAGTGGGTCTATCTGGAGTTGCGAGAATTGATGGTTGAAATCTACATAATCAATCATGAATATTAATTGATGCAACTAAAGTCATACCTGTTGCCATGAGGAAAATGGATGGTTTGCATCCTTGAACTATGACCTGGACTTAATAGATCTGTGATGGCCGCTAATTGTCGTTTTTATCGTAGCCCGAAGGGAGACTGGCGTTCTCCTTCCGTATGTATCAGGCTTCTCCTTTCAGAGCTTTCTTGACAAAACTCCATGGAATGTTCACCAGATTGAATCTAGGCAATGGAAAACATATCATCTTCATTAAAGCTTTATCTTATCAATGTGCGTTCAACTAAGGATGCAGACTTCCGAGGTTTATCTATTATTATGCGGCTATGCCATCCACCAGACCTTTGTTTTTAATTTTATTTTTCTTTTTATCTCTGTATAAAGTAATTTTTTGTGAGAATATAGACAAAAAATTGTTCATGATAATTTCACTGGGACCACTGTTCCTGTTCATTCCTGCTGAATTTCATTGTTTCTTGTTGAGATACTCACCTAGGATTTGCTTGGAAATACTTGTCACATTTTGCTTCATGAGAGACCAATGGCTTAGAAATATGTTTTACACTTTGTTGTGTACCTCAGAAACATATAGTTTTGTGCTGTTCAATCCAGCTGATTTTCTCTGTGTCTTGTCGAGACACCCAACTAGGAATTCCTTGGAAATATCTTACACTATTTGGTTCACGAGAGGCCAATTGCTTGGAAATATTTGTTGCAATTTTTTGTGTCCATCAGAAAAAATATAGTTGCTTGTGTCCTGTTCAATCTAGCTGATTTCTTTGTTTCTCGTCGAGACACTCATTCGCTCATCTGGGAGTTGCGTGGAAATATTTGTCAAAATTGGCTTCATGAGAGACCAATTGCTTGAAAATGTTTTTCACATTTTGTTGCGTCCCCTAGAAAATAGTAGTTGCTTCATTCTTTCTTTTGATATTTGGACCATTGAATTTTTTGGGTAGGTTGTCTTGTTGGACATTATCAGTGACATTGACTTAACAATTTGCTTAATTAAGTGTCACGACCCGGGCCCGAGATCGGACTAATCGGGGCCTAATCCGGATAGCGATGTCATCATACTTACTCCCGTAAATCTCGAATTAACCGAAGTTAAGACGAAGACTCACAAGGGATCTAACATACATACCTGTCAAATATACATTTTTGCGGAAACATATATATATACATCGACAATAATTGACTTTACATTATAAGTAAAGTTCCCATATACAAAAATATAATCCAATGAAGTCCACCACTGCATATTCACAATACAATGTAGGGGAGGTCTAATTACATTTCAAAATGATATACAAAAGTATCTATCCAAAACAATTCCCAAAATAATCCAAAACATCCAAAACCATCACCCTCCGAACTAAGCCCACTCCGCTAAACCTCCTGGAGGTATCGGATGGGCCTCCTCCGCACGCGGCGCGGCCTCTGCAAGGCCGGGATGGGCAACTGGGCCTGTAATGCCATCAATAACACTATGAACACGACGGTTCAACAATGTATAAACACATTTATGATAACACATGCTAAACTTGCCCATTATCAATATAACAACTCTGGACAATTACATCTAGGTTAATGCAATATCATGTACAGTGTAACTCATTGATACTCAATGGCTAAATTTTCAATTACAATAGTATTACTATCATTCAGTTCAATTCATTTATTTCATGTCATTTCATGTCTCCCAACGGAAGAAACTTAAGCACAAGGCGGAAGGGCAAACCGTTCATGGCCCGGCTTTATTTCACTTTCGTTTAATCAATTTAATGAAGCATAAGGCGGAAGGGCGAACCATTCATGGCCGAGGCTTCAATATTATTTCAGTTTTCCTTACATGGCTTATCAATTCATTGACTTTTCAGTCTATATGTGGGATCTACCAGTGTCTTGATCAGAGATCACTGGCATCACCACGGAGCTCCGGAACACCCCAATCATCTGCTGCAGCAGGATTATTCATTATTCATTGCATTTATTCATTTTGTCATTATTCAATGGTTCATTACATTTATTCAGTATTCAGTGGTTCATTGTATGCAGTCATTATAGACTCAATGGGATTAGATGAATCTTTAATCATTCACGGTCCTACTTGTCCCTATTCCAATTTAGACAAATTCCGGGTGTAATTATTAGTTACTAAATGCACGTGTTATTTTCGATGGACATCACATTTTCATTTAATATGTGCATTTAGTCCCCAAAAATTTTCCACCCACAATATCAAAATCCACTGGTTCGCTCGAGCGGATCCAAAATTTTGCTTACAATTTCATATTTGGGCCAGTATCAGGTTCGCTCGAGTGGATCCAAGTTCGCTCGAGCGGACCCAAACAGAACATTCATCGCACGAGCGCACCTAAAGTTCGCTCGTGCGGACACTTTTTCGCGTCAGACAGTAACTGGTTCGCTCGAGCGAACAGTCAAGTTCGCTCGAGCGAACTGTCCAGAACTCCATTTCTGGAACTCCGAACTTCACTCCTTCATTCATTCCTTTCAACCACCCTTTGCATATACATTAAGGATCTCCTATCCTCTCCTCATTCATCATTTAATACACAAACAACTCTTCTATTCCATCATTAATACATCATAATATCCATAGAGCTCAAACAAATCCATATCATCTTATTTCTACAACAAAGAGGGTTTGAAAACCCACTCTTGCAAATCATAACTCAATAAATTTGTAGACTAGCATTTTGAATCATAAATGAGCATTTATACTTGCCTTTAAAGCCTATTAGCAAGAAACCGCTTTGCTAGCTTGACTTTAAGATGAGAAATCCCCAAATCCAAACCCTATTTCCATAAAAACACCAAAACACAAACCCTATGAGTTAAATGAGCTAGGAATCACTCCTAACCATTCATCATAACTTGAAAATCCTTTGAAAGCTCCAAGTACTTACTTGTAGTGTGAGTAGGGAGTTCTTGAGCTTCTCTTTCAAGTCCCAAATGCTCCACAATGGAAGACAAGCTAAGGAAGAAGATAATGTTTCTCCAAAACCCACTTGAAATGCTCCCAATCTCTATATCTTTTGATGAAGGAGGATGAAAGAAAGGAAAAGGGAAAATGTTGCCTAGGGTTTCTCTCTACAATGGAATGAGGAAAGAAAGAAATAAAAAGGGCTTCATTCCTCTTATATAAGCTTCCTTTTTGCATTTAAGTCCATTCCACTAAGGTTATTTACGTTCTGAGTCAAATGAAGGGCCACTTGACGAAATCCTCGCCAAACGGCTTAGAGTCTATTATGAAAGTTAACGTACTCGTCGAGATACACGTGTTGGTATCAAGAGTTTCCGTATTCGACAAAAATACTTATAAATCCGTATTTACGGAAAAAGGCCTTGTTCTCTTAGTTTGAGTCTAAATTCTCATTAAATCCATTCAATCCCCTTCCTTATCATTTCATTAAGCTTAATTCAATCATTTGAGACTAATCTCATCGAGCTTAGTCATTGGCCATCATTAGCCTCATTAAACGTGATTAATTAGCATTAACTTCAATTAATTAGAGTTAATCTTGATTAACTCGGGGTGGGGTCTTACATTAAGTCTTGGTTCTTCGCTGTATTCCATGAAGCAATTTACATTCCAAATATCCTTTGAGTTTGAATCATGTAACGCTATTCTAATTATAATGCCTTTATTCTTGCTTTGACTGGCATTCATTTTGAGTATCTTCATTTAGAAAATAACCTGTTAAAATCTCTACTGGATCTCCACTTAAATGATTCCCCTTTAGAACATTAACTACTTGTCAGATGATAATGAATCATCTTCCCTATTGACGTGCCTCCTGATTTGTTTATCACAGGTGTCTTCCTGATGAACTGCATTTCAGAAATTAGCATCCATAATTCAAGGTGTAAAAAGCTTCTGATTGTTGCTTTATTGCTTCAAGATAATGTAACTGGAGAATATCCCATTATTAATCACACCGGATTTGTCTCGTTAGTGATACTGTTCCCCCCTATTGGGGATTATCTTTATTGTCATGACCCTGCGATACTGTTTCAAAATTTAAAACTTTGTGAATTTTTATGTTCTTTGAGCAATTAAGTTGTTTCAGGTTTGTTTGAAAAGTCTGTACATTCCTATGGAACTTCCATTCTACTGGGAGCATTATTTTATTTTATCTTTATTGTTTTTTTTATTTTATCTGTTGGCGTTGGGACCCTTAATTACAGAGAGTTCTTATGGATGATAGCTGATGGCGTGGCTGGGAGGCCACGATGAAGATCTACACCTCCGACGGTGAGATCGAGCCTTAAGACTCAAAACCCAAAGATCACTTAGGGGAAAATACCCAAAGGGGAACTCACAAGAATAATTTTGAATTTTATTAGAATATAGCATGACTTACAATCAAGCATCCATCTCTATTTATAATAGAGAATGGTCTAAATAAAGAAACTACAATTATTCAATTTTTTTCTAAAATCATTCCCTAAAATCTCTCACTATAATCTCTAAATAAATCAAATAACTAAAATCTTAAATTACTAAAATTAATAAACTATTTAAAGAAAGTATATCATTCTTGGTGGGGTCCATTAGGGGCCTACTTCTTCTTGGATCTCATTGCATCAATAGCTCCCTTTACCTATGAGGCCCGAAACTTGTGACTAGAGGCGGATGCAGACACATTCACTGGGGGGCTGGGCCCCCAGTGAATTTTTGCAAAAAAAAATTATATATAATAAGTGAGACCCAATCTAACCAGTCTCCCAATGACATATAACTAGGCTCCCAGTAAAAAATATTAGGCCCATTCTTTATACATATTATTAGGCCCATTCTTCAACTATTAGGGCATCAAAGGTAAAGATTGTAGAGTATACTGCCCTCTCCAGATCAATTTATGAATGATTGTCTTATATGTTTTATACAAAAAGGGTTACTTGGAACTATTACTAATGATATTGTAATAGAACTTTTTTAGAATATGAAAACTCGTAAGGAACAATTGTGATAAATAAAGATTTTTTTGTTTTATTGCTTGAAACTATTATATTATATTCGTCTCATATAAATAACTAAAAAAAAAAAATCTGGGGGGACCCCTACTATTTAATCATGCCCCCAGTGAGTTTGAATCCTAGATCCGCAACTGCCTGTGACTGACTCCTTCTCCATGCAGAAGACTTGATGTCTGTAACCAGCTGCTATAGTGCAGGCTGAGATACCATTCTATAACAGGCCCACATCTTCTTTGCTTTTGGAGAATCCCATTTGATTTTCTTCAGAATTACTGAAACTCCTAAATTTTACTATGTATCTGAATTATATATTAAATGGCAATCTGACCCAGACCCCCAAGCTCATGGCTGTGACAATGAGCAGCATCCAACTGGGCTCTTGTCAATTTATCTATTCTATATTTACATGGCCTCACCATGATGATTATAACTGGATCCAGGTCTGTATAGCTGAGGCTGACTTGCGAGTCAGGTACAAGTCTATTTAAAACTCAGAAACACGAACTTGATATGGAAGTTCACCAAGTCGAGTAGTATTTATTCAAATATGCTTTAGACTACTTAGTGATTTATTGGGTCAAACAAATTCTAAAAACACGATTAGGTTCAGGCCTTGGGTCCAGAGTCCAATCCTTGTCCAATCCAGTACAACCCAAGCCTGATCCATCTAACATGCCCATGAGTGAGACCTAAATGAGTCAGCCTCTTCACTTAATGAGTAACACACACAAATGTTGCCATTAGAGAAATGCAGAGAAAACTGCTTAGATGAGAAAGAGACCCAGCTCTTATTAGTTATTTATTAATCAGAGGCAAACGGCCAAACAGCTTCTACAGATCATGAGCATTCCTACTAACAAGTCTCCTGCAACTGAAATGAAAACGATCAACTTAGACCTGATATGAAATCCCAAACACTACTCCCACACACCAAGGGAAACATACTATAACTAGAGCCAGACACCACCAAACTCAGACACTACCAAACCAGCTCAAGGAGCATTTGGCGCCAGAACTAAGCCTCAAGCAGGATTAGGTACCTCAAAGCCAGGATTAGGAACAAATGTGTCATCCCCACCAGGAATATATCTGCCATTCACACCTCCTCCAATGTTGTTACTGCCACTGCCACCAAGGATTCCATGACCAGCTGAAGGAAAGCTGCCAAAAGGTGGTACCATGACTCGCCCAATGCCGGGAATCAGAAAGCTTCCGTCATGATCGAGAAAGAACTCAGGTTGCTTTCGGTCGGCATCCTTGGCGGGGTTTGGAAGTTTGCAGGTAGCCAAGGTTAGTTGTGTGATGGACATGAGGATGGAGAAGAGAAAGAGAGAGAGAAGAGAGGGGAATGTGGGTAGTAGTGAGCCATTGTGAGAGAAGTTGGAGAGATGAGTGATGAAGGGATGGAGGGGAGTTTTCTTTTATAATGGGAGGTCTGTGGGAGATTGGGTAGGAACAGGTCGGTGAGTTAAGAGACTAGCTGTAGGCTGCAGTGAAATGTTCACCAAGTTAGTTCCTACAAGCAAACAGAATTTGCTAGAGTTACTGGAGTTTGTACAAGCGGTCCATTTGCTGTGATTAAATCCATTGATATTGTGGTCCTCTTGGGGTTGCCCCAAAGAGAAACCATCCAAAATTATCTATCAAAATTTTTACCATTCCTTTTTTTTTTTTTTTTTTTCTTTTTCCTCTGAAACTGCTTTTTTGCTGCTACTGTTTGATTGGTTTGGTTTTTTTTCATGCTGGTGATTCTTGATGCATGGGTCATATTAGTGACCAGAGGAAAGATAACAGTAATAGTCCGCAGTGCACTGTATGTAGGCAAACCCCAACTTGAACTTGACCCAAATGAAACCTGAACATACCTGGTTGAACTCGACCTGAATTGCAGATTCCCTACCCAAGTACAATTTAGGTTGAATTGGGTTGACTGGTGTTAGGTCAGCACTCAATTTCTCAATTTTTGGAGGTAAGTCGGGTATGGGATTCTCTCTCTCTCTCTCTCTCTCTCTCTCTGCGAGCGCTATCGGAGGGTTCCCAACCCTTTGGATAAGACTAATCCCTTTGGGCCCAAAGTGAAGTCGGGTAAACACCCATGTGGCCCCAAGGTGGTAGCACTAAATAAAATGGACTCAACCTTCAATTCCTGGAGAATGGGGAATTAGGGGTCGATACCAAGACCTTTAGCTCCGGAAGAGGGAGGAACCGTGGTCCTGACCACTCGGCCAACCCCTTGGGATTAGGGTATGGGATTCTCTTATTGTCAGCCTCAGGGTATCTGTTCAAATATTGGGCCCTTGACCAAATGGTTGCAATCTAATCTATGTATCCATTAATAAACTTTTCAAACCCCCCATCCCATGATTTGTTCATCTAGAGGGGTCCCACATTCAAGGTTTCCTAGCCTAATATTACTGTTAGGTTCTTCTGACAAAAGTACAAGAGTTTGAATCAATGCACAGTGTTAAAGCCACATCTTCCACACCGGCTGGAGTGGCTATTAAATTGGATGAATTTTGGTGACCACTTTGGTTACGGGTGGCCCACCTGATATACAGATCTGGACAGTAGTAGCAATGTCAGTATTACTTCTCCAGCTGACCATCAACCAGTTCAAGCTCTCTCCTCATTGCTCTGTTGAGACTCAGCTACTTGTTTACTAGTTATGGTCACCTATATGAAAACAGATGAAAGAGTACTGCTTAGTATCTTCTGATTTTATTAGCACTGTACTTTTACTGGTCTGTGAAGGGGTGAGAAATGGATGGGTGATGAAGGGATCACTGAATGTGACAAATCATTTTCTAACAAAGTGGAGTTGGTTTGATGGTTCCTTGTAGACTTCTACTCTTGATCCTTTACTCCCAACTCCTCTGAGAAGCTCATTTCTTATGATTTTTTCTAAGCAGGAATCAATCAGGAGAAGTAGGTGATTTACTAGATGAAATGGGAGAAAACAACCACTACAAAGATACAATGTAGAAGACAAGATTAGGGCTTAAAATGGGTCAGTTTAGTTTTGAGTCCATACTGCATGGGTCCAAAAACAGGACATGTATCCTTACCCTAACTTAAAATTAGGGACCAAACTCACTGAAATAGAGGGTGGACGTGACCCAAAATTGATTTGGGCCCCTGTAAGGATATAGTACATGCATGTTTTTGGACCATCCCAAATAATCAAAATTGAAATCAATCCGATGTTTCTAAGTCTCTAACCCCTTCATCCATGACTCACAAGTTTAATAGCTTTATATAAAATAGTAAATAAAATAAAATTCACCCTCGATCCAACCGTCTCGTCCATTCATTTCCATGCAAACCCATGGGATAGGGATCGGCAACTATGCGGGGTGGGTGTTGATGATGGATTAACGGTCATAAGGTGGGCCCTATATTTGAATAACATACTTAATTTACATCTATACATAGATAATATATGATCATAGTATTGCGTATTCAGGTCCTTGACTATGAAAAACATGGACTTCAAACCACCCATCCAGATTTTATTTGGGTCAATACAGAGTACTTAACAAAAAAGTCTAGTCCAGCTGTAAGGTTTTTATTATCTCAACCGCTAAGACGGGAGATCAAGCTCACTTACCTTTTAACAGACCAATGTAAAATAATTTCACAAATAGAGTTTTTTTTTTCTTTTTTTTATGATAACGCAGAGTTCCAGCCCTTTCGGCCAAAATAATCCCTACGGGCTCAGGAGAGAAAGTCTGGTAAAATTCCCTTGTGGCACGAGTGTGGTAGTACAGTTTTTAACCTACAACCTCCGGGCGTAAACCATGGTCCTAAGCCAATTGAGCTACATTTCAGGGTTACAGATAAAGTTAATCAAGATTCATGTGGTGGGAGGAATGTTTTTTTGCCTTTTGATTGGTTGTAATTATATGTTAAAATGGTGTGGGTAAAGTAAACATGAAATTCTTTCATGGGGCATCTACCAAAAAATCCCCCTTAAATGGGGTAACCGCAGTTGAGGACCTTAAATTTTTATAATAATGGCCAAGGCCCTCCAGCCCAAATTATCTTTGTTTTTTTTTTTTTTTTCTTTATTGAATATAAACACAAGATTCTAGATTTTAAAAATTTTAAGTTGCAATGGAGTCGGTTCATGTCTTTATTTTCATATGTAGTGGCATTATAAATGAATTTCAATTTAATCCATCAAATTTTGTTTTGAGTTCTATGAGATTTTCTTATAACTATCTTGTGAAATTCAGAATCCTTCCTTACTTTTGGAAGAGATGATAATCTGTTCCCTTCAATTACATGCATCTACTGTACTAATCTTTTATATCATTCCAGCCCTAATCACATCTAATATACAATGGTCCGATGTATAAAAAAGAGCTGAAAACATAACCATACAACTACTTTTTCCCATGTAAATCTCTCAATTCACATCTTGCAGAGTCAAAAAAATTTCACATTCACTCAAACAATATCTCTCTGTCTTCAAAAACAATTCACAGATGGACCAAAAAACCAAATACAGAATACTATCTCTTTAGCTCCAAATGATTTACTTCACCTTACTATATATGGTAATGTGAGTTACACTCAAACCATGGACATGTTACAAAGCCGGCTCGGCGTTGACCGGAAATTCCACCGGCACCGGCTTGGACGCCGCCGCATTGATGGCGACAGCGCCCTCTTTATGATCTCCCTGTCGACGGGCCGCCTTGTGGGCGTCTCACTCACAGCAGCTGATCGGTGCTGGCTACACCTGAACGAGCCGGGGTGGTTCGATGGCGAGCAAGAACACATCGGTCGTCGCCTCGGCAATGCCTGAGCATTGTTCCCGTCTATCCGGTGACCGGAAATGGACACCTTGGACTGATTCCGGCAGCTTTTTCCAGTGGGTGCATCTGAGTTTCTCTCACGCTGCATTTTGTAACTTAGTAACATTCAGTAGTAGCTGAAGAAGCAAATGGTTGAAGTGATTCTGTTGCTATGTGTTTCCTTTCCTTCTTCTATTCTTATATATGTAGTAGGTACATGGAGCTTTGAAAAGGTCAGCTTCTTCTTTTTGACTCAATTTAAGGCTTTTGCTTTGAAACTTCATGTTTCAAAGACCCCCAGTCAATGTGCAAATGTAACAAATTTGACCTACATACAAATTTGTTAGCACTTGCTTATATTCCATTCAAATCAGAATTATATTCACCATTGGACTGATTCTGCAAATAGGAAGAAAAAAAAAAGGTGATTACATAGGATTTAATCATGTTAATCAAATTTTCTTTTTTTAGATCTGATGGTGAATATCAATAGCTATGACGACCCTGATCGTAAAATTGGAAGACGAACGGCTTAGATCAACCTTTAACGAGTGGGCTCATAGGCCTCCAAACCTCTGTTTCTCTTCTCTCTCTTTTTCTTCTGGTCTTGGTCAATGAAATGAATTAATGCACAATGTACAGTGGGCTTGAGAAATTAGTCTGCCACTTACATATCCTACTTTGCAAGGAGGGACCAATCGGATTCAAGTCAAGTCCTATGGGACCTTAATAAGGCCACACTCAATGGTGGACCCTGGATTTTCATTTGGGCGGTGTGCGCAATGGTCGAATTAAGAAGTTAAATAATAAAATAAAATCTTTTAAGGCTTTACTTGAGAAACTTCTTGAATTTCCGCACCCGCGTCGTAGCATGTAGGTTCTGCCACTGGCCACACTCTCTCGGTTCCTCAATCTGAGGCGACTTAGGGAAAAATAGTTTTGATTATATGTATGTACGGTCCTAAATGAGAGTTTTTTCTTTTGGGGTATGAAAGGATAGTCTTATTGAACTAAAGGAGATAAGGGTAAACAAATTACATCTGAAATGCCATTCTTGATGGTCAAAATCTAGAAAGATGTTGAACAACTGACTTAGCTGGGCATATATGAGAATTTGAATCAATCTCATCATCCCTTGATTTGTGACCCAAGTGTCTCACACAGACAGCAAAGGATCATTTGCCATATATATATAAAAGAATAGTCTAGCATCTGGGGTCCACATGGCGTCCTTACAATCAATCTAAGACCTTCACATGCATTTAATTGCCCCCTCCTATATATGTCCCCAACTTGAGTTATTCCTAACGGCCCCAAATCAACACCTAGCTGAATTTTGTTGGCCCCCTAAATTGATCATGCAAGTCTGGAGAAGATCAGGTCTAATCCAATGGTTAGCATTTGGACATCTTTTGTGGCCCTCAAAACAACTCCTCCATTAATTGAATGGTTCTCAATATTTTTTAATACGAGGTATGTCGTAGGAAGACCTTTCAAATCACCAACCTAACCATGATTGCCATACTTGTGAGTGTGCCCAATGATTAGCCAATACAGTTTTATCTAGGTCAGAGATTTAAAACCATAATTCAGGTAGACCCCACACAAGCAGGGGCTTGGCACCTGATGTATGTCCAGCCTTCCATCATGCAGTTGAACCCATGCCAGGGAAGCAGACCATTTGAACAAAAAAAGAAAAAAAATTATAACTAAACCAAAGGTGATGAAGAATCCAGTAACAAAACTAGTGTCTTTATTGCATTCAACAAAAGAGAATTCCCCTTGAAAAAAAATCCTGTTTTCTTACATCTAAACCATCTACAGAACTATATATGAAAGGCAGCAATGTTCCTCTTCAAGGTGAATACAACCTTCAGCATCTCCATCCATCACATAAACAAGCTGTGGCAACTCATGCCATGGACATTTTAGAAAGCCGGCTCGGCGTTGGCCGGAAGTTCCTCTGCCTGTGGCATGACCTCGAACGCCGCCGCACCGGTGGTGACAAGGCCTTCTTTACGAGCACCCGATCGGCCCGCCTTGTGGGCTTCTTCTTAATCACAGCCGCTGATCGGTGCCGCCTACACCTGTAAGCTTTGGGGTGGTTCGACGGCGAGCATGAACATGTGGATTGTTTCTTCAGCAATGCCAGAGCATCGTTCCATTTCTTCGGCATCGCCGGAGCATCGTTCTGGTTCTTTCGCAATGTAGGAGCATCGTTCCGGTCTATCCGGTGATCGAGAGTGGACGCCATGGCTGCAGCTGGATCTCTCTCATTCATCATTTCGGATCTGTGTAACATTGATATTAAGTCAAGAAGAAAGTAATTTAAGTGTTGCTGTTGGGATGTGTTTCCTTTTAATCTTCTATATGTACATATACCTATCATAGACTATGCAACAATTCACTTGATTAGTTGCCTAATGAAATGAAAGAGATCAAAATGCTAGCATATGAGAGTAAAGATGATGATGGCTAACTTCATGAGAACAAAGGTTTTGACCCTCTATGCCTATTGAATAGATAATATTAGTGATTGGAGAAGGCTATAGACTTCCACATAAAAGGGTTTTTTCCTTTTATTGTTGCCTGTGTTTGCAAGAAGCAATGGGCAATCCACATACACATATGACAATAAATTGCTATTAAGCAAAGGACTTTCAAGAAAAACTTACCCAACGACATAATCTGTTTTGATGACTTTGGAGACAGGCGGGTTCAAATGAGCCATTTTCAAGTGAACTTCAATCTCTTCAACTGTTTTTACTAGTGAATGAAGTTCACCCAATAATATTCCATCTTGAGGCAAGTACCAGACCGTAGAAGACATTTGAGTATTGATGACATGTGGGTACAAATGAGTCATTTTCAAGTTGTCTGCAATCTCTTCAACTGGTTTTCCTAGTGAATGAAGTTCACCCATTGTTCTATCCTGAGGCAAGTACCAGACCATACAAGACATTTGAGTATTGGTAGTAGAAAAAATACTAATCAGGATTAAGTAGAGATTAGATCAGAAGAATGATTCTTTATAATGGGTCTGAAAAGAATCATCCATTATGCAATGAACCAGAACTTATGTCTGCACACACACCAGTTTTTGATGTATAGAGAGTAGTTCATCTTCACATTCTTTGAGAAGAAATGCATATAAAAACAACCCATGAAGTGAAAATCAAAGTGCAACTACTCTCTAGAATGCATATTGCATTCAATGAAACTGTTGCTAAAAATTAAAAGTGCAATAATGAATTAATTAAGTGAAAATGATAAGATTAAAACTAAAAACCCAACAATAGGAAAAGGTAAAACAATGAAATAAGACATTCAAAAGAACATCTAAGCAAAGCATACTTACACTCTTCAGGTTATCGCACGCGGACGAAAAACTGCAACAACCACAGGCCAAAAAATGGATATAAGAACGAGTTCAAAGAAAAGAATCAAGTATAGTACTGGATATAGTAAAACATATTTGATAAAACGCAGTTTCAAAAACAGTCTATATGCATAAAAAGTGGAAACTTGTTACAATATCATCCATCTTGGGTACTCGGTCTTGACCAAAACTACCAAGATTTCATTTATGTAGGTTTCAAGATTCAAGATTCAAGATTCAGACGACTCAACCCCCAAAAGAAAAACCCAATCCAAACTTCAATTTCAATCGGGTGGGGCCATGCAAATTTGGTTTAGGAACAGGACAATTTGCACCACAAGATGATACCATTAATCAATGTATATTCACTGGAAGGTATCAAGACTCATGAGACGTGCCCCCATCTATAAAACCCATAAAACAGTAGTACCTCATTTGTTAACACTAAGCATAAATTTCATTCAAATCAGATATTCACCGTTAGATTGATTGTGCAAGTAAGGAAACAAACAGAAAAAAAAAAAAAAGAAAGATGATTACATAGAATTTAATGATGTTACTTACATCTTTGATTGAAGAATGAAGATTAGAGGAGTAGATGGACACCCTTGAAGGGAGAACTAGAAGAAAAATGGCTCAGATTGAAATCTCTCTGCTCACTTTTAATCTGTAGTGTACCTTGATCAATGGAATGTTGTATTTATTGCCACAAGGCACAAGCGTCCTGCACTTTCCTTTTTGTAAGGATGTGTGTGTGGATTCCTTTCCTATTCTGAATTCCGGGCATCCTAATACCATGCAACTTCTTTTTCTATCCAACTTCGCTCAACCGTATGAAACGAGAAAACGAGAGAGCTCACTTAACGATATTAGTTCCTATTCCAAACTGCCCTTTCTAATTTCTTAACAACACCATGTACAATAGTATTAGTACCCATGGAAACTCCTAACTAATGATATAAACTGTAAAAGTGGGTCCAATGAATCAAATTCCTAAAAGCTTAGGCCAAATTATAATTTCTAAAGGTGACCCATGTTAGGGTTTTTGATGTTTCACTTCACAAAGGGTGTTAAAACATTGTAATTAGTGTATGTGTGGGCCTCATATCATCATTCCTAACGATGAGTCTCAACTTATCATTTCTAAATGTGCGTCCTGCACAATAATTTCTAAAGATGAGCCTTGCATATGACAATTCCTAAAGCAGGGCCATATTTCAATTCCTAAAGGGTAGGTCATGTGTGGTTTTTAAAGAACAACAATGGGCCCACTTCATAACATCTAAACGGCTCAAAATCATCATTTCATTATAAATCTATTGCACATTTATCTTTTCCATTTTAATCTCATTTGAAAAAAAAAAAAAAAATGAAGAATATGTTAGTTGGGGATACTCTAGTTAGAGCTTTTATTAAAGGGCTTATTAAAGGGGAAATATTCAAGTGAGAAATAGTTCTCACCGTGCTTCCTTGAGACCTACTGTTGTGGCCTACCTTGCACCAATCTAAACTATGCACAAATAGGGATCCCCTAATAGTTATGGCAAGTGGGAATACATTCAGGACGTGACACATTCTTCTTTTTAGCAACTCTAATTACAACATTAACAACATAATTAGTATCAATTGAACTTTTAACAAGGCAATTGTTATCTTTGGTGTTCAATGAGGATGTTTCGTCAGTGTAGCCAATGTCACGCTTGTCAATTTTTACCTTTTGGCTGCACAGGATGTTATCAAGCTTTTTCGATACGGTGCTCATCCTATTCAATGAAGCTTTAGCAATATCTAACTCCGTTACAACCATCTTGAGTCTTCCATTCAAATCAGCATTCTTGGCTTTCAAAGTCTTCATTTCAGAATCAAGCATGTCACACTTCTATGATTCTGAAGTCATCTTGTCAGTCACTTTGTTTCTCATCTTCCAATTATTGCACTTTTGTAAGAGCTTAAGACAATTCATCTTTAAGGGAGGAATCCTGCTCTTCAAACATTTTTCAATTAATAGCCAATTTCTCATTCATCTTAACTATCTTCATAGTCTTCTTGAAAAGTGTCTTATATTCAGTTTTCCAATCTAGTTCTTCCTCTGACTCATTATTATCATGATCAATTTCATCATCAAGAGAAACATGTGGAGTGGCAAAAATTGAAATTGCCATAAAAGCCATGAATTTTTCTTTGTTAGTGTTAGGCTTTTTAGACTCAGACTTTTTCTCCTTATCATCCCTAGCCAAATCAAAAGCCCTTTTCTTTAACTTCCTATTACCACAATTACTCGCAATGTGTCCGAGTTCTTGGCACTCATGACACTGAATCCCTTTAGGAGATATCTTCTTCCCAATAGATTTAAGAATTTTAGTCAAAGTGCCTTCGCGGTTGATATTCATTCTCAAAATATGTAGGATCTACATAATAAAATAGTGCAGCCCGCTCTAATACCAATCGAAAGATGCCCTTTTAATCTACTAGAATGGATGTTAGTCCAAAAATCAATGCAGTGGAATAAAATCAAAGCAAACTAGCAAGCAAATTTACTAATCACACACCATAAGAAGGCATACACAATTTTTATAGGAAAACCCTATCTAGGGAGAAAAATCACGACCAGAGAAACCAATCACTATTGAACAGTTTTAAGATAAACTCATAGTTCTCTTTCCCAGTCAGTATGTCGACTCAAGGACTACAGTTGTTCTTGTGCAACTCCTCGCTGCTACGATTACTCGCCGCTCACCGCTCCCTGTATTTGATCCTCAAATAACACCTTAAGAACAAAGATGCACAAATCTTCTATAAAGAAGTAAAAGCACCAAACCTTCAGAGCAAATCTTCAGCCCAATCTCTCAATAATAGCTTTAAAGAACAAGGAATCTCTCTTAAGGATTTTCTCACCTCAGAATAAGAGAGAGCAACTTGTCTTACATAGGGTTGAGATAAGTGCTCTTTATATAGTCCCAAAATCGTATGAGAGCCTTCTAATAATGATCCAATTAGAATTGTAACTCAACTCAAATCAGAAGTCGAAACCCGCTGGGGCTCTTAGCGAGCTCATTCTCTAACTCTTGGGCCTAACACTCACCATTGAGGTAACAATGGATTGGCACAGTTGATTATATTCATTTGGCTTAGCATTTTTTTTTTTTTTTTTACATCTTTGTTTTTTTATCTTTTGGTATCCAGCTAAGGGGGCTGCGGCCTAGGAGAGCCCACATAAGTGGGAAGAGAAAGACCACCCCATGAAAAAGAGAGCCCACACACATGGGAAGAATGAGATACCCATAAACGATCCGTGTGAAGAGTAACATACATCTTTGTTGCTTTTGTCTTGAATTTCCATTATTAACAAAAATCAATTGATACCTCACTTGTGTGTGTGTGTGTGTGTGTATATATATATGTATATGAGCAATACTCTCCTAAGCTTCAAGCTTAGGATAAAATCTTGTAAGCTCCTACTTGTTGGGCTTTCAAATGGACCAAACACATGACCTCTCCTAAATTGCACACGTCCACCAACTTTTGGTCAGATCAAAAATTTACTAGACCGTTGGATTTACTATGTATCGATCCGAATGGACTATTGACCATTAAACTTTTGAGCCCATATGGAGAAGATAGAAATTACAGTTAGGGCTAATTTGTTGCAATTAGGATGATCACAGGGAGTCCTTGAAATTCCCTCCATCCTCATCCCCATGAGGGTCCCCAAGCGGGCCCCACCACACACTTGAGCTTACCTTATCCTAAGCTTGAGCTTAAGAGAGCTAGCCCATATATATATATATATATATATATATATATATATATAGAGAGAGAGAGTAAGGCTCTCTTAAGCTTAAGCTTAGGATAAGATTCCGTAAGATAACGCTTCTGGAGCCCATCCTTGATCCATCCAAATGGACCAAACAAACAACCCCCCTAAATTGCACATGCCCACCCACTTTTGGTCAGATCCAAATTTACTAGACCGTTGGATCAACTATGCACCGATCCGAATGGACCATTGACATTTAAACTTTTGGTGCTTAGATGGAGATGATAAAAACCACGGTTGTGGCTGATTTTTTTAAAAGAAGGAGGGTCCTAGGGAGTCCTTGAAATCCCCCTCACCCTCATCCCCATATGGGTCCCCAAGTGGGCTCCACCACGTAATTGAGCTTACTTCAGCTTATCTTATCTTAAGCTTCAGTTTAGGAGAACTGACCCCATATATATATATTTTCATTATTAAGAGTGCTGCTTGCCATTTCTTGTAGTTACTGCCATTTTTTTAAGACTGTTGCTTGCCCCCACTACCAGATAATCCTTAATCTGCCACTGACCCCTCCCCCACCCCGAATGTTATCGATCCCAAGCGTGTAAGTACAGGATCCAAAATCCAAATTTGACTCACAGTTGGATTGAAATAAAAATAAAAATAGGAAAATTGTATATTCTAAAACCATGGAAATCAAGGGCCACTGACAGAGGGGCTATACTGATCTGATAAACTTGACAGTATTTTGCACAGATGTGCGTCACATCCAAATCTTTCGATCTCCACCTTCCCATGAATTAACATGGCCCCCCTGTGTGCCCCACAAGTTTAGCATGTGGGGCCCATATTGCCTACCTACCATCAATCTAATTCCACGTACACACACATTTACCCCCTCCTATCTTCCACCTTCAATTCCCATAAACTGAATTTAGTAGGCCTCCTAATTGATCATGCAAATTAATGTTGGTGAAAATCAGGTCTCATCTTAGTGTTGGGATTTGGATAATTTTTGTGGCCCTCAAAACAGAATCTCCATTTCTCATATACCTAGGTCATAGGGAGGCCTTTCAAATCCCCACCCCACCCAAGCCAACCATGACTATCATATGCTTTCAAGTGCACCCAATGATTAGGCTATACGGTTTTATCTCGGCCAAGATTTAAAACCATAACCCAGGTGCACCCCACTCAAGCAAGGGCTTGGCACCTGATACATGTCCAGCTTTCCATCTTGCAGTTAAGAATCCAGTAACAAAACTGGTGTCTTTATTGCATGCATGCAACAAAAGCAAATTCTAGATCTCTTCAAAGAATCTCATTCTCTTACATCTAAAACATCTACAGAAATTTACATGAGAAGGCTCCATTAATGCTCCTCCTTCACCATCTCTATATATCCATCACATATATAGAAGTTATGACAATTCATGCCATGGACATGTTACATAGCCGGCTTGGCGTTGGCCGGAAATTCCACCGATGCTGCAACGACTGAGCTGAGCGGCGAACCGGCGGCGATAGCGCCCTCCTCAACACCTCTCTATCTCCATGGTGCCTTCTCAACTTCTGGACAGGAGCCGTCGATCCATCGCGATGGGCTGAGCCTGATCGAGGCCTCGGCGATACCGGACATATGTTCCGGAAGCTCGAGCTCTTGGTAACCTGGCGGCCGAGTTCTGTCATCCTTGCCGGAGCATGACTCCGGTCTCTGGCGGGTTTTCCTGTGCCTCTAAGTATCTGCATTGTATGAAAGTTGATGGGAAGAGAATGTGTGTGAGGCTGTGACTTTGTTAGGTTTGTATATGTTTATAAAGCAGTGACCTTCCTTCAATTCTACTTGTCTATTTGATTAATGTGTTTTGTATTTGTATGACTGTTGACCTTTCAACTGTTGACTTTTATGTTGGACCAGGTAGTATTGTAATTGACAACCTTGACCGGATTTTTAATGAGTGTGCGTAAGGTTTGGAATGGTAGTTTGGTTATCTGTTTGGACAAAAACTTGGTCAAAGAGCTAAAGCGGCCGTGGGGGGCAAGGATGAAAAAAATGGTTCCAGGTCAAGTTGGGTTGGGTTCGCATATAATATCCAGAATTGCACTAGACCCGAATTAGGACCCGCTGAAATAAAGGCCCTTGATCCATACACAAATTGAGACCCAGACCCTAATAAAAAATAAAGGAGCTTGATCCATACCCGCACATATTTCAACTATATACTTAATATATTCTTCATCATCATCATCATCATCGTGGCGGCACTATTTTATCCATATGGTTAGAAATGTCCAACGAACTTACAAATGTGCCGAGCTTTTACCTAGGTGAAATGGAAAAGACCATTACTGCAATAATGAATCTCAGGAATATTATGCTTAAAACTCTTACTCCAATTTGTCAATTGATTTAGATCCCTTTATAAAGAAAACTAAGAAAAAAAAATTTCTAATTGCTACTGATGACTACTTAAATTAAGGATACCAAGTACATGAGATTTTGACAAATTAAAAAACAGGGAAACCTAATCCCAGTTATTAGAGGAAAAAACTAATAATTTGCGAAGATTTCGAATCAAATAAGATGCTTAAATCAAATAAGAATTAGCATGCAACAGGAAAATTGACAAAATGGCTTGTGCTTCTTATTCAAATGACCTTCTCTTAGCAGTGTTTTAAAATTGGACTGGACTGTTAGGTCATACCAGTTCCACTAGAACTTGTACCTTCACCTGTCCAGTTACATCAAAATATAGGTACAGGTAATCAAACCTGGTGAGCCAGTTTGCAAAGATCATTTGACACCCAATTTTGAAGACCTCAAAGTTTTGCAATTCATGGCCACTTATTTATTTATTGGGTACCCAGTTTAGGTGGATGGGACCCCAACCCTCTGGTGAGGGAAGTAGACATCGAGTGATGTAGAATAGTCCCTGAGTGACGGAAGGTAACTTCCCCATATTCAAACCCTAGACAGCCAAATAAGAATTGATGCCCCTTAACACAGCAGTAAAAGGCCGATCTTAATTCACGGCCATTTGTGGTGGGTCCCATGGGCTACACAAGCTTAGTCGCTTCATTCTGGGTTCTTATATTATTCAATAAGTTTTCACTGGCAATTGACATTCACATACTGATAAAATTGACCAAAAGTAAAATAACCATCACCTGCCGATATTTTCAACCATGTACATAGGTGTCGTGTGACTTCAGTCCAATGCCAGAAGTTAGAGACCAAGTACAGAAAATGACTGATGAATGTACTGATTATAACATTCTTTGACTTGCACCATCTCATGGGCTTCAACAGCTGATGGTTCTTGGAAGCCAATGGCTCTTGACCAATTCACCTGTGTTTTTTGGTGGATGGTGCTTGGTGTCTCAATTGCCAGTTTCATGCAATAATTAGCATTTAACTTGTTGAATTCGAAGTTTCGATTCAAACCCCAACCATGTGTCCTTTGTCAGTGGGCACTTTGACCCCTGCCTGTGAGGAATGGGAAAGGAATCATAGAAATCTGGTGTCAGCATTTCCTTGCAGCTTCACCAGGGAAGAAAATTGATAAAGCAACAATTTTAGGAAATATTTTCTGAGAATTATGGGGGAGTGGGACAGGTCAGGTCAGGTCTACTTTGTTTGGGTTGACCTCTAATGGTAACATGCAAGTCCCCAACCCAAATCCAACCTGTTTATTAATTACATTATAATTGCCAAAACCCGAAAAACCATCTGAAAGTTACCAAAAAGAAGAATGCTCCATATTGGATTGTGGTCTGGATTCACGTCGTTTTCGGGTTGTGGGGTTCTTGGTGTTTTTTTTTTTTTTTTTTTAAGAAGTAACAATGATATATATTAAAAGGAAAATTAGTACAACGAAAGCGCTAAAACACATAGACAAAGTAATGTTTCTTTGACACCTAACCAATGGCAGCACTTAAATTACAAACACGATCAATCCCGAGCTCGTGGGGTTCTTGTTATGGAGCTACTACTGCCAATATGGAGCAAAGAAGAATTGCTCCACATAAGAAACTATTTTATTCTTTCCTTTTCTTTTCCTTTTGTTTTTTCTTTATAACGGCAGAGGCAAAAGTATTGTTTTGGAAGTAAAATAATTCTAGGGATAATGACGGAGCAGCTGCTCTTATATCCGACAATTCTCCTAAAACAATCGAAAATAATATAATTCTCAAAGAGCTTCACAACGTAAAAAAGCCTAAAAAACCACAGCCAACAACAATCGTTTTCGGCCAAAAACGACACATGTGTCCGTCGGTAGGACCTGGTCTATTTTGTAGTTGCTTTTAACAACGACAGTTAATAACTGTCGATAATTTAAACTAAACGACGGTTTTTACATATCGCGAATTTTTAAATTAACGACGGTGAATAACTATCGGTTAATGCGATCGTTATCAACACATTTAATCAAATGGTCGCGGCTAAACCTTGGATAAAACGACAGTTTCTATATGTCGTTTATTTTAAATTGAATGAAGATTAAAAATCATAATATAATATAAAACGACGGCTAAAAGCCGTCGTTCTATTTATTTTTCTAAAAAAAAATTGAATAATAAAAAAATTAAAAAATTCAACCTGCTGAAATCAAATAATAATCACCACACATGTACATTATCCACTCTTATCCATTCACATACCAATATACAACCATTAACCTTTCAAACATCCATTGAACATCATATCAATCTCCATTTAAAATAACACTAGAAGTGAACATCTATACAATATTCAAAATTCCAAAAGTTGTCCAGGAAACAAAGCTCCATCCAAAACAGCTGAACATCCGTCCCATCATCAAAACTCAAAAAGTTGTCCAAGAAACAAAGCTCCATCCAAAACAACTGAACATCCATCCCATCATCAAAATCCAAGTAATATAGAAAAGAAAAAACTAGCAAGGGAAAGTCCTAAATGTTGGCCAATCAATAATGTCTGCAACCATAATATCTTCCATCTTCCTGGAAAGCTTTTCGTACTGAAAAGGGCGCTCTAAAAGTAATGATTTTTATTCTTAATTTTGTGCAATATCCTAAGCTTGTAGGACATCGCACGTTACGATATCTTATCACGTCCATCACCATGCAGCAACCTTCATCCGAATCTTTTTATCTTGAGTGGCATGTGAAGGTTCCAAATATTCCAAAGGTGATTCCATGGGAGTTAAGGCCCAATGGGTGCAGAGGTAAGGTATTTGTATAGGGCTTTGATGGTACAGCATCCAACAGGCTCTGAACCCAAATTAAAATATCCTGGCCTCTTAGGGGGGTAGTTGCAAAATTTGTGAACCAGTATTAGGATCCCAAAGATCGTGAAGTTTAGAGAGTGAGAAATATCATAATGTTATTTTCATATCTTAATTCGTCGATTCTGAAAATTTTCAACCTTAACCTAATTTAGTTATATCAATTAATGGTCACAAATGTGTCAGCCCCAACTTTTAATTACTAAAATCTCTAAGGGGTAGCTCAGTTGGCCTAGGATCACGGTTTGCACCCGAAAGTTGTAGATTCCAAACTGCACTACCACAGTGGGACCTACAGGGGAGTTTACTTGGTTTTCCTCTGGGCCCAGAGGGATTAGTCTATCCCAAAGGGTTGGGAACCCTCCAATAGACCAAAAAAAAAAAAAACTTTTAATTACTAGGTCGAGTACATCGAATACACAATACAGCTACCCTAACCTACAAACTGATCAAGGAGGGCCTGGGCCCAGCTTATGCTGAAAATCATGCAGTGTAGCCCTAATAACAATCACAACGGTCATGCAAAATTGGTTATGGAAAAGAATAACTCCTAATCTATATCTGCCCCTTCAGATTGCAAAGCCAAGAAGATTGATCTTGTGGCCAGTCTGCGCAACATAATAATTAATAAATATTGAATTTTAAAAAATTATGGTTCAGATCATGCATAACCTATAATGCCCAGACACGGTAAGGATACGGCAAGGATACGATATGGACATAGCAATAACACAGATTTTACACATAAAAAGTGAAGTGCTGCCCACTTAAAAGTATCGTGCATCATAGTGCATAATCCCTTGGACTCTTGCTATTTTCCAAAATTTTCAGATCAATCTGATCATACGAACTTTGTTATAAGCTTTAGGATTACCTTAATCAGCTACTAAAAAAACTAATCTGATATGATCTTGGCATATGTGAGTGATTGTGGCTGCAGCGGAAACACCACAGATGGATGAACAGATTGTGTATCATCAATCGATTGACTCACTCCTTTTCTTTACTACGTGTAGATTTGTAAATATTAGGCTGGATTAGGATTGTGAGGCATGACAATCACAGTCCTAATCAAACTATTAAACGTTCCTTTCTATCTGTGATTTAATGAGAAAGAGTAGATAATGTTTCATCCAATCGAGATTTGCCAACGGTATAAAATCTCATTTTTATTTGCTAATTTTGAAGGAGGTGCATTCTTACAGTTTAGGTTGGAGGCGGGCCCACCCACATGTGATCTGATCACATGTGGGCCCCATCCAATATCATCAGTCCACGCCCTTTCTCAGTTTCTCGAAGCCCCAATATCCAGCCAGATATGGAAAATTTAAATTTAAAGACAAAAAGGACTAATATGATTTCTACGTTGAGCGTTCGAAACTGCACTATCACATTGGGGCTATAATGGATTTACCTGGGCTCCCCTTGGGCCTGTAGGGATTAATCCCGCCCAAAGGGCTGGGACAAGCACCGTTATAGGAGGAAAAAAAAAAACCACTTGGTCTTGGTATTTACTCCAACCTCCAGGTCTTTTTCCAGGTAAAAGCATAACAAGTGGACCCATCTGTTGGGTCCACTCTAGTTACTCTTCATGTGAAATCCTAACCCCTTAATTGAAATATCGGACTACACTATAAACCCTAACCCTAGAACCCTTATCCATACCATCTAAATGCAATTGGGCTCCAATTGAAAATCCCTAATCCTAATTTCAGAACAAAAAGTCTAGTTGTCCTGAACAACTGTCCCGAGCCTGGCCCGACTCCACATGGGGAGGGGCATTAAATGACCAAAATGCCCCTCCCCATGTGGAGTCGGGCCAGTCCCTCGGGACAAGTAGCATGGCTCATTTCAAAAATCTGATGCCCTAACCCCTAAATCGAAACCCCTAGAGGAGATCTATAATATCTAATGACCAATTGAAAAACCCGAATTCCAGAAATATAAAAACTTCAGAAATTTGAAACCCGAAATCCTAAATCAAAATTAGAAATTAAATCCAATCTAGATGATATAACAAAATCAATCTAATTAGGCATTGAATTGAATGTAGAAAATAAGACGAAAGTTGATTGAAGCCTTGAGAAGAAAGGAGAGAAGATCATCTTTTTCTCCTCCTTAAGGAGCCAAAGATATAATATAGACGATTTCCACCAAGACCTAAGATATCGCAAAAAATTAAAGATAAAATCGTAACTTTCGTATCATCATTTCTTGCACGAAGAGTTCAACGGGGGCAATTGCTGAATATAAGAGCAGTGGTACGGTCATTGTCCCATAATTCTATTAAGAAGTTTAATTTCTAGGATTTGATTTTTCTCAGATTCAACTGACCCATTCTTCGAAAGATCCATTTTCCATCAAAAGTTAAAAGAAATAGTTTTTCTAAGCTATGGGCTGCTATAAAACAAGAGAAACTTGAAGCTGTGATGAAATGGTCAAAAAGTTTGGCCAGAACAGGTCATCGACATCATGTTGCCACTAATCTTCAAGTATCAGGTCCTGGAGATTAAAGACACTTTTTGCATTTTCTTCTCAAAAACCTAGTAAATTAGGCACTTGGCTAAAGATTTTTTCTTCAAAAGCAAGGAAAATGGTCATAAACGTAATGGGATTTGGTGTTGCCAGCTGTAACTAGGACTTTTGTATGAAAGGAAGATGTTTTCAGCAAAGTAGGCTAACAATCTTTACAAGAAATACTGAGCATCTAATTAAAAAAAAAAACCTCTATAGTCACAAAAATTGAATGGTTAATTCTCTTAAATAATAGAGATGGCAACACGCAGGGTTAAGAATGGCCACTTGCCTCATTGGTAAGTGGCGGCAGTTCTCACCTAGTTGCCCAAGATTCGAACCCTGGATAATCCACCTCTTTCCACTTGTGTGGACCTTCTTCCCGCTTATATAGTCTGGCTTCCCGTATGTGTGCAGGCTCTCTCTTGGGTCTCAGCACCCTTGGCTGGATTACCCAAAAAAAAAAGGCTGGGTATGGGGCCCAGGCATGTCCCTGTTAGGAGCGGGCTTGGTAGCAGACTAATCAAGATTGGGACAGGATTGAGTTTTGGCTGGCCAGGTCAAAATCACCCTGTTTATAACTATTTTACGTTCTTGTTCTTCTTTGTTAATGATTATTTTACTTTTTTTTTTTCAAAGTTCTAATATATATAACCTATGCAGCACAGTAGGTAATATTGCCACAATGAAAAGGAGCTCAACAGAAGCTTCCATTGATGATATTATTCACTGCAAGCTCACATCAGTTTGCACATGCACAGTTCTGAAATATCTTTGAATTTCTACAAATTACATGGGCTTCCATCCATTAACAGTTACAACATACCAAATCAGCGAAGTAACTCCCAAAAAATGCGAATCAGGCATTCGCTCTCTCTTCAGAAAATCTTGGAAGCTGGACAAGTGAATTGACTCTGGTTACACCTTCCAAGCCTAACCAGTTCTGATCCTCGGCGACAGCCAATGTTCCACTTCCTTCAACTGCAATTGGCATTCTAGCTTTCAAGTCGCCACCTTCGGTCGTCCTGACAGTGAAATTCCGCTGCAGACATGGTTCCAGATTCTGCCCGTCATCTGATTCATTCGCCAGAGAGTAATAGGCCGCAGAGACACTCGGCTCCTCTGTCTCAGATTCACAGTCCATTTTGCCATCCAAATACAAGCACACCACTGCACAGTCATCCATCTTTGAAGTAGGATATTTGATTTTCCACTCGCGAACAGCAGAGTCAACGAGGACCCGTGCAGCTGATGATCGAATTGGAGCAGCAGATACAATCTCGACAACATCATCATTGCTCAGCACATCCCAGACCTACATCACAATGGCTCAAAACCCATCTAGAAAGGATAATCCTTTTTCACAAATGATTTTGCCCAGGCATACACACATCCTTTCTACAGCTAAATCATGCAATCTTTCTAGATAAACTCACACAAATGTGTTTTACAATTTTGATTTCTTTTATCTGATTCAATAGTGCATTAGAACTGGCTATATTGGAATGACTACTTCATGAAGATATGGAAATACTTTAAAGAACCAAATAATGGCATTCATATTAAAATGCCATGTGACCACCAAGTGAAAATAGGCTCAAATATCAAATGAGAATGAGTGAGTTCTCAAGCAAATTTACCACATTTTCAAGTGCTACAAAGGATACTGTTGAACCTAACTACCACATGTAGTAGAAAATTTACAGCAGTTATAAGCCTTAGGAATACAAATGGAAGAGAATGACACAAAAAGATAGTGCTGACACTAGTAATAGCATAGATATTGCTCGCTAACACTTGTGTCCATCTCCTATTAAGGTCTAAAACTCACAGACATCGATCTTTTTTTGTTTTGTTTGTTGCCAGGTAGGATGACTGGTCAGGAGTGAAACCTACAACTTGAAGACCCAGGGATTGATCCCTAGGCATGTGTGTGAAACTAAGTGCCAACGCTTCTTAACCATGAGTGTGTTGGCACGGACATCGGTCTTGAATGATCTTCTTTATACAAATGAAGAAACAAGCTCTTAATTTGAAATTATGATTTCCTGACCTGTGAAACTTGGATCCTTTAATGAATTGCATACCGGAAGCAACAGAATAGCGAGAGAGCTGAACACTCACTTGAGATTGAAACTCTAGAATTACTAGTTATTTAAGGTTTCATAGAATATCTACCAATTGGGCTATATGACCAACTGGTATGCTGTTCATCAAACATTTTAACATGATTGGGACTCATGAGTTGCCACAAATCTCCCGTTCTGTTTTCTTATGAATTTGAAGATTGGAGGATCTGCTCTATCCTATCATTCCATACTTGATACATGTACCTTTACAGAATAAGCAGACTGTCAGCATCAGTTCAATAGTTGCTTCATGTGAATAACTTTACCCACAGAAATAATTAAGCCCCGGCACCACTTTAATTCTATGTACAAATGAAATTCTCAAGCAGACACCTATGGTCCAACGTACTGTCCACTGGCTCACCCACTTCCCAACCCCCTCCTAGGTCTTAATATGGGCGTCATTGGTGGGGTGGACAGTGGACTTATGATCAAACTAAACTGTTGCATCAAACCATTTCCTTGTAAGTGGCATGCACCTCTCACTCTTTTCTTGTAGGCAATCACTTGCCATTCTGATTTGGTTGGATTGCAGTTGTCTTCGACCAACAATCACATACATCTGTGGACAGTTTACTATTATTTTTATTCCTTAGTTACATTGCCTTAGAGAAAAGTATCTACTAATCACCGAAAACAAATAAGCCATTCACAAATCTGAAGAAAAGGAGAGATTTACAATGCTTTATCTCTAAATGTTTCAGTCCTGACCTGTTTTTGTATTTTACAAAACTTATAGTTGGGCCAAACCTTCACCTAAAAACGTTTTGGTCACTATTTGACTTCGATTCATCCGAGAAATCAGTGCGGTGAACTTTTATTGCTCATGCTCATAGTCAACTCTCATAATACCATTTATCAATTTAACCTTCTACATTTATTTCAACTGTTTCAACCACTGCCAAATGCCACTGAAGTTTATTGATGTAACTTAACAATGAGGTGATTTGTACAGCGTCAACAGTCGGTATTTAAAAGAAATCAGTGTGTTGTATTTTAATCTCACACTCCATTAGTAAGCTCTCTCATAATATTATTTGCCCAATTATTGTTCCCCATTAATTTTAAATGTTTCCAGCATTGCCACATATAACTAATCTTTATGGATGCAACTGAAATTGAGGTGATTTGTATTGCATCAATGTTGGGATTCGGTATTTGATGCAGCTGTTTCCAGTTATATTTGTTAATTGATTTTTCAGTTTTTCTTGGCTTGTGTTTTTCTTAACTGACCACGTTAGGGTTATCAAATAAGGCATGGATTTGCTACAGTGAATCCTCCAAATCGCAAAATTGAAAAATCCAACTATGAGACACCTCATACTGACATACAATCTAGTTATATATATACACCCAACAATATTTGCAACTTGGATTATTACCCAATCGGTACTGTTATACAAAGTTCCTAAAAACCAGTAGCTTTAAAGTTCAAGACCCACGTAAATCCAGAGTTCAAGTCTCAGTGAGGGTGGAATGGTGGATCCTTGTACATACCCTAATACCAGAGTCCAACTCAGGTAACTACTCTGTCAAGCGGATCCAAGGTCATAGGTTTATCCCCTACAATTTCAGAGCAACAATTTACATTTATAACAATTATTTCACAAGATTTCTTCATGGATCATGCCTTACCATTTGCATACACATATGCACACACAAACATCATACAGTCAAATCTTGTTGTTTGCTTGAGTTCTGTGACTAGGAAAGCAAAAGTACATGCACTTAATGCAGAAATGATACTTACCCCATCGGAAGCTAGGACAATGAATTGGTCCTTCTCTGTAAGTAACCTATGGGAGAATTCAGGTATTGAGATCAATCCATAGTCCTTCAAACAGAAGTCCCCAAAAGCCCTAGCCATTGCTAATCCAGGAGCATCATCAAATGGCAGCCACACTCTCTGCACTTCTGGCTCATCTTGCAATGCAAAAACCCTGCCTTTACACCGTTTGATCCTCTCAGCTTCTCCTAAAAGGAAGAAGAAAGACAGAATAAGCTTCAACCCAAATTAAATAAGCCAAAGAAATTAATAAACAAGACATACTCGGTAGATCGGGTTTTAGATCAACAGTCAACTGTACTGCAACCATGGAATCCATGCCACACTTTGATCCCAAAACCGCTCGAGAATCCCCAATGTTCCCAATGAAAAGATTCGACCCCTACAAGGAATATTTTTTAGAAAAGGATGAACAGACATAAAAGGAGATAAAACGAAAGAAAACAAAGAGAATGTCTCACCTGTTTCACCAAAGTAACTGCAGTGCTACCACTGCAAAAGCAATCAACAGAAGGATGAGATCTCAACTCCTTGTCCATTGCCTTGAAAGATTTAAGGAAAGAATCTCTCCACAAAGAGATCAACGGATCCTCCTGTGAGCTTTCTTTCACAGAAGACATGGAATCATCCATGTCAATCTTTGCCTTGAAACAATTACCACTTCCCCCATTTTCCCCCATCTCATGAGATTGCAAGAATGACATCAATTTCAGAGGCAGAGCATCCCTCACTCTTCGGGCAACAAGATGCCCATGTGGACCATGCCCATCAAAGACACCACAGAAGATTGCATCTGCTGAAACAAAATCCTACATACAAAAGAAACACACAAATAACGCACAAGAAGCGACTAATGCACACACAGAGAAACCTGAATGAAAGAATAGACAACTTACTTCCCATATGATCATGGCATCCTGATTAATGCCCTTCCTTCCTTGCTGAGTAAAAATACAGGAGGTTTTGCTCCTTCCATTCACAACAATTCGGTTGGGTATAGAAGGTAACTGCTGCAAGGTGATGACTTGTTCTGAGACTGATCCCTTTGTTCTTCTCGCCCTTTGCGATCCGCTTCGAGCCCATGGTGAAGAACTCTCTCCACCACCGCTACGAATACGATTACCAATGGAAAGACACCCACCCATCCAATCAGCACTGAAATACAAACATCCGAAGATCCCCACCTCTCGTAACCAGAAAACTGAACAAGAATACAACCACAGATGAAGCTCCTCCACTTTTGAAACAGAGCTCAGCCCAAATCCCAGTACATGTTGACGAAACTGTGTGTTCTTTGAACTATTTCTTCCTTTGTTTACCAAAGTCAATTAGCAAAAGATAATCTGAAATCCAGATTCTCACATGCCACAGATTCTTTCCAAACCTCGAATTCGGGTGCAACCTCCCACTTGTGTTTAATTATCTCAATAAAACCTGGATCCAACACACGAAACGTGAAGGGATAAGATCCCAAGGTTAACAGGACCTGATTTATTTATTTAACATTATTTAATAAATTCATTCAAGGGATCAATGTTTATTACTAAGAACAAGTCAAGGACAATGCAATTTTTCACCATTAACCCCTTAAAAGGACAAAAGCTCTGGAGTATTTCATTACAGCCAAGGCAGAAAACAAAAAAATAGATATGGTCAAATGGGGAAGGAGACGAGAAAACATTAAAAAACTAAAGCATCATCTACAGATAAAAACAATAAAATGTTAGAAGCCAAACAAAACAAAAGGACTAAGCCAATTTAGAATTCATCGTCCAAGAACATTGCTAATTCCAAGGATCCTCCCTACCTCCAAAGACAATAACAGCATATCCAACAATTTCTCAGTATATGGTAGCCAATCCTTGCTTTTGATCTTCCATTATTCATCCCAACTATAGCAAAATTCCGAAAAAAGCAAATAACCCCAGAAACCAAAAACATAGAGAAATCTGAAAAACAAAAACAAACTGTAGTAATTTTAATGGAGAAAGCTGTAAACGAAATGAAGAAGCAAGAAAAACCAGATCTTTATGACTTCAATTGACAAAAAGCAACGATTTTTACTAGAGAAAAGCGGAAAGCAATAGAAAAAAGAAAAGGAAAAGGGTCATTAAAGAAAGCTCCAAAACCATCCATTTCCCCGTTTTTTACTTCCTTGAGAACACCCAAAAGGGTGAATAGAAAGATGGCAAGGAAGCTCTAAGCAACAATTCAACGAACACGTGATCTACAACAACTTGGGTTTCTTCTCAATGGCAATAAGGAAAAGAGAAAGACAATCCAAACAGAAAAAGACGAAGCAAATGAAGCTTATAGATTCAATCAATCAACCAACCTTACTCTAATCCAAAGGACAAAAAGGCATACAACAAACGACCCATCATAAGAAATGAAAAAAACAAGGAAAAGGCAAACATCAAAGCAGAGAAAGCCTTTTCCTGCACTTCTGCAACAAACCCAGATAAAGATTGGAGCTAAGAAAAGCAAGCAAACCACTTCTTCATAGAGAAAACAAGAAGAAAATGAGTAAAGAACTGTAAAGAAGATAACTTTCTTCTACCTTCTACTTGGAATTTGGTTTCCCTGTAATTCTAATTACAAGTAAAAAGAAGAAGAAGAAGAAGAAGAAGAAGAAGAATTACCTGAGATCTACTGCTATTGTTGTTCTTTCTTTGACAGTGGAAAATGAAGAAAAGAGAGATTTCCTGGAAAAGAAGGAGCAGTGGAGTTTTCTACAGGAAGAAATGAGAAGGTGGTGGTGTGAAAGCTATCATGATCAGAAGAAGCCCATTCAATGCATGAATATGAAAGTGGAAGGAAAAGGTGGGAAGTTGGAGTGGGAAATTTCTCTGAGGGCGATTTGTAGAGAGTTTTCTGATGGGCTATGGACAAAAAAGAACTCATTAGTCAGTGGTTCTCCGAAGAATTTTCTCTAATCATCTGTGTCTTGACCATCACCATGAGATTGATCACAAATTAAGTATACGATGATGATTAAAATTTCTCGGATTAGAAAAAAACAAATTTTGTGTGTTTGTAATAAGAAGAAAGAGAGGAAGTGGGTAGAGTCGCATTAAGGGCACGTTTGTGTATACACTCTTTCAGCGGAGAGAGGAAATTGCCACGTCAGCAAATTACATAGAAATGAAAATCTTGGAAAATGATTTCTATAGAATTTAGAAATTCATGTTTGGTGCAAAAAGAGTTTTCTCATTGAATTGGTGTTAATGCTGTTTGGTGCGGCTGTTGATTCTTTATAGAAAATCAAAAATTCTTATTTGGTGATATAATTTTTTGAAGAAAAATAACATAACATGTATATTATTTATTTAATATTAAATAATAATTTATATAAAGAAATAAAAAATGAAAGATATGTAGGGTTTTTTGGTTGAAATGGACAAGAGTGAGGAAAAGAAGGTGAATTTTTCCGAGAAAATCCATTTCCCATACCCTCCAATAGGAAACTCAATTTCACTATTATCAAGGAAAATGCTGAAAGGGCAGGAAAGCATTTCCGCAGAATTGTTTCGCACCAAACGCCGAAAAAAATGGGTTTTTCACGGAAAACCATCTACTTTTTCTCGGAAAAGTGTTACAGCCCTTAGGGATTGGTTTGTTATCCATGTACTATATTGAAAACCGTTTTGGATTTGCTTTATGTGCGCTTGAGTGATTTTAGGGTCTGTTTCTTTTAGAAATTCATCAGAATTCCTAGACATGATGGGACGTGTTGTCCCCTGAAATTTTTGAATTCGATATTTCTTCAGTGGCATTTTTGAAATCCAGCCACATAAAAGGTCTCTTATGACCTTTGAAAATCTAGGAATTCCACTCCCTTTATATTTAGGTGGAATTTTTGGATGCTCAAGTCCAAATGAGCATTCAGGTATTCCACTATGTTTGGAAATTCACTATGTCTGAAAATTCAGGAATTCTTGAAATTTTAGCGAAAAAACATGCCCTAAGGGGACTTCTATATCTTGGGAATTAGTTTTATTGGGTCAATAACTTTTATAGGAAACCCAGATTATCATCATCATTAAAGCCTTATTTTAATTGAATTAGGGTAAATCGCATGAATCCTTTTTCTTTGTTTTGATCTACTATGAGATAAGTTCTTATATAAATTTCACTTCTTCACCTAAAATAAAGTGAGCAAGTGATTTTGTATTGGATTTTGAATGTAATTTTGAAGCAATGGATTGAGATAATTATCTTGGGCTGCGTCCTGAGGAAATCATTTGAGAAGATGATTGTGGGGGCAGATCCAGCTGCCCATGGATGGGTGAGCGACCGGGGCCATGAGTAGTGAGGAGAGAGAGACAGAAAGGTCAAACACCTGCCCGGGTGCCACGTGGGACGGGCAACTAAACGAGGGAAAAGTCGGGCACAGACATGCCCGTTCCCGTGGGGCGTGGGCTCCGTCTCTCTCTCTCTCTCTCTCTCTCTCTGGAAAGCGAGGGGGAACGGTGGGCGCACTTCCCATTTAAAGTCTCTCTTTTCAAATAATTTCAAAAAAACCCTCTCGGTTATTTAGAAAGAACCCGAAAGAGTCCTCCAAATCTAGAAATCCCCCGAAAAAAAATAATAATAAAAATTATGGTACAATAATCATTAGGGCTGCACAAAAAATCCAGTATCACCGTAGAATCAAACCGAGCCGAACAGACCAAACCGGGTGGTTCAGATTGGTTTTATGTAGATTGGTTCAGTCAACGGTTTGAAAATCATTGAAACCGCTTTACATCGGTCGGTTATCGGTTTAAACCCAGGTTAATTGCTTAAACCGAACTGATCGTATGTATTAACTTGGGTATTGAGTTTTGATTATTTTAGCCTTAGGAGAAGTGCTTATATATTCTATTTGCATGTTACATGTTTGATGAAAGTTCTATAAAAAGTGTGCATTATTGGGTTTTTAGTAGTGTTGCTGAGGGGTTTGGTCTGACCTAAGAGAAAGTAAACTATGAAGAGGCTCATCTCAATTAGTTCAAAATTGGGACTACATTCCACTCGAATCCATGTTGTTGGCAAAAAAAAAAAATAGTTCCTTTTGTGTTGAATTCATTGGTTTGGATGAAGTAGCGTAGTCTAATATAGGTTTTATGCAGAGAAATATGTAAGTGCTTGACCCTTTTATTGGTGTATTTTACTGAAATATTTGAACTGCTTCAGCTTATTGGCCTGAAAAGTTAGCCGAACCTGGCCTGGGCCATTCAATCACATGATCGAATGATGGATGGAAAGAGTTCATCCATCGTTTGATATATGCTTTTTTGGTTGAAAATAATTATAAAATAATCAAACCGAGCCGAACCAAATTGCCCATGTGCACCCAGAATACTCACACTACTTTTCATACAACTATTCCTATGCAACTACTTTTCGTATAACTTTTTTTATTGGCATGCTGGTATTTGTACAACTTCTTCTTTATGCATGAGAGTGAGTTTTACTGTATATTCTTGTAGTGGTTTGATTTTACTTGAAAGAATGAAATAGAAAGACCTCATGTGTATAGGTTAATTAAGACAAGTCATTCCACACGAGTGACCTCAGCCTTAATTCATGAATTTCTACTCTTACAAATTTTACATCGCTTGGAGTGACATATACCAATCGAACAATCTGAATGTAAAAGTAGGGACTTAAATCAATACTTAATCTCATTTTTCGTGTACTTTTCAACTTAATGTTGAATATTAATCTATGTAGTGAATTTTGAGCCTCCATCTATTCATTAGGCAGTGTGTGATATGGATGACTTGGATAAAAACAGTGAGGATCATATGAGACTACAGTTCTTCGTGGGCACGAAAACTATCATGTGAATGTCAGCATATAATCAAACTACTTCTTCTTCTTCTTCTTCTTATTCTTCTTTTAATTGTATTATTTAGTGCCACAATATTTTCTCCAGTATAGGTTTGGCTCTTTCTCTTATGTGAAACTGCATAAAGCAGTTCTATATATATATATATATATATATATATATCACCCTGTTTCTACAAATACTGTGAAAGATAATAGGATAAGTGCAATTTAAGAAGGTTGTGAAGGGATTGGAGTGATCAAAGGTGGCCTTCTATATGAAAATCTGAGTTCTAAAAAAAAAAGTGGGTTATCTAAAAAATTACTCAGAAATTAAACACCATGGTTGTTTGTTGAATTGAATATTTTATTGTTACTTTTGTAGTAAAAGAGTGGTCAAAAGTAAATTTTCCTGCATGGTCTAATTCCATTTCAACTCATACATAGCAGAAAACCATTGCCAGGAAAAGCAATGGCAAACAATTCCATTTCAGCACAAACAATTTAATGTTGGACCATAGAAGATCATCCTATAGTTTCCTTGTATGCCACAGGGTTGATGGATGTATTAGTGTGGCCGTAGGTATAAAGCCCCACTGATGAATGTTCTTTCGGCATCAATTCCCCACAACCAATGACTAAGTACAGGCAATTGTGAGGCATTAAGAGTACATTTTCACTGGAATGTGATTCTCTATCAGTCAAATTAGATTTGGTTTATCACTTGTTGTGAGGACCACTTGATGAAGAATAAAAATCAATAGAACTTGGTCAAATGAATGTGGTTATGCACAAGAACAAGAGATTAAATTATTATAGCATATATTTGATAGTGGGACAAAAAGCTTACATCTATTCTAATGAGGGGTGGATGTAAATGCATATCAATATGTTCATCATTTGATTTACATGTTCTTGGAGAGTTGGAGAAGTAAGATCAAGTGACGTCATGAATTGTGAGTTAGCCTTCTATCAAAAATAAGTTTTATAGCAACAAGGGGTAGCTCAGTTGGCTTAGGACTACGGTTTGCACCAAGAGGTTGTAAGTTCGAAACTGCATTACCACAATGGGGCAACGGGGGTGTTTACCTGGCTTCCCTCTGGGCCCGGAGGGATTAGTTCAACCCAAAGGGTTGGGACTTGGGAACCCTCCGATAGCAAAATAATAATAATAATAATAATTTTATGTAACATTTTACTTGTCTTCACAAAAATGAATTACTGACCTACCCAAATACTGAATTAAGTTTTTTTTTTTTTTTCCACAGTAACAAAGACACCCCTACATCATTTTGACATCCTCAGGTACACCCATTGACTGCTGGCCAAATTTCATTCTTTATTTGTTGTGTGAACATGTATTCTGACATCCTTAAATGAGTATTGTTCTATTCTTGGTATGAGTTCTTATTTGGGAAAATTGAATTCCTAGTGAGGGAGAGGGCTGTTCTCCATAGTCCCCCTGCTTTTATGTTTGTTGTTCTCTTTTGGCCTTAATCAAATTCTGTTTACCAAAAAAAAGAGTCTATATCCTCCATCAATTGCTCTTCTTTAATCTCCTTCCATGTGTTATTACTTTAATCATCTCCATTCCTTGAGAACTTTTCCTTAAATCTGAGTGTGTTTCTTTTTTTGGGTATAATTCCTTAATTTAGTTAGACAACACTGGACCCAAATGCTCAGAGAGCAGCAGAAAGGAACTTTTGCCTAACTGCCTTATTGGTTTGGGCTAAAATGGGTTCAGTTAGGGTCAGGTCAAGCCCATATAGTTTTTTTTAGACCATCAAGACTTTCTAAACTTAGACTTATGCCTCAAAATATACCGGATTCCAGTATAGATTACAAGACCAAGTACAGATTTAATAAAAGACTTGAATGGACTTGTAAATGAGCCCTAGCCCATAGAAAGTGACACTAATCAATTCCAAGTACTTATATACTCTAAATAATACATTTCATCTGCTAACAAATATATATGATATAAGGTGCTGGCATTGGTTATTCAATTCCACATGTATAAAACCCATGTACCTAGACCTGACTTTTAATTGGGATGCATGGATTGGACTCAAACCCTAACCCAAACCCAAATCCGAATAAAAAATAGTTTCAAAACTATACCCTTTTTCATCAGTTCAGTTTCTTTGGCCATTCGGGTATTTGGGGACCATTTTCATCCCCCAATGTTGGTTTTGGGTCCACTTCAATTGATGATGTGCTCTAGAGTGACAGATGAAAATGATATGTAACTTCTTTTCCAACCCCAAGGGATTGGCCTAAGTGGTCGGACCATTGTACCTCCTTCTTCCGGCGCTAGCGGTCTAGGTATCGACCCCCGGTTCCTCCCTCTTTAAGAATCGCAGGTTGGACATGGGGGTTTTACCTGGCTTCTCTTTGGGCCCAAAGGGTTGGGAACCCTCCGTTAGCAACAAAAAAAAAAAAAAAAAAAATCTTTTCCCATGTCGAATTTTGCTAATTTCCTAAGTGCGTACAAGATAAGATTGAAGGGGAGAGCCCAAGTATTTGACAAAGAGAAGCATTTGTTTCAAGGAAATGGAGTGTTTTAAATTCATGGTTCGGAAAAATGTTAGACAAAGTTACTTTGATTGTATTTTAATAAAACAGGAATACACAAAAACTCATTATTCAATCAGAGATTATGACAGTGTCAGTCAAAATGAAACAAAATATAATATATTCCACTGTTCATATGATTAATTTTGAAAATGTATGGATAGAAAGTGAAATATTCACCTATGGGAACATCAACATGCGGACAATTACATCAGACGGTCAAAGAGGGGTTGGGGCCCATCCAAAGAGAAGAATGCCCCTAATTTAAAAGCCTGTCTACTGTGACAATAGTGATGTCCATATATGCAAACGTCCACATGAGAAAATCACTCAGATAGAAATGTCCAAATAAACCTCAAATTCACATATCATTTGTGCATCTGATGGGGTCAATGAACCTCCATAATGTCACATGCCATGTGAAGTGATCGGTCCAGTCAATTTCTTTGAAATGCCAAGGAATGATTGTAGTTGTTTAATAAGCATGATGAATGGTTTTGGGCTTTGGATTCTCAGTCCAAAGTTTATTCTTATTCTGTTTTTTCATTCATTGCAAACAAGGGTGAAAAGTTGACCCCAGTAAGCCTCATTTTAGAATTCTTTTAGCTACAAGGGAAGTGCTTTTGACAAAGAGACATTTCAGCCTCTTAGGTATCTGTTTTCTTTTTTCCTTCTCTTCTTTTTCTTATACTAAGAGAGGGAGATTTAACTGAAATGCCAATTATTTATCTACATATTGTGGAAACTAGATAGAAAAGAAAGTGGGACCCAACTCCCAACTGAGACCTAGAGCATTGAGTCATAAGTGGGGCAGGTGAGATAAATGGTAAGGCAGCCCCTCCCTTGGGAAACATTTGGAGTCCAGATCCTTGAGGCAGCTACTCATGTATCCAGTGAATGGGTTAAATATCATATAGATTAGCAAAATCTAATTTTCAGATCAGACCCTTATTTTAATGGTAACGACAATTATTAGGGGAGAACGACTACTTACCTCATCAGTAAGTGGTGGGAATTCTCACCTGACTGCTCAGAGTTCGAACGCTGGATACGTCGGTGGGCTTTCTTCCTGTATAAGCTCTCTTAGATCCCAACCCCCTTGGCTGGATTAAAAAAATGCATTCCAATTTTCTTAGTGGACTCTTGCAAGGTTTAATGGTGTCGCCGACCTACTTTAAAATCAGAACCACTACAAAGAAATGTAGTGGGAATTCTCACTTGACTGTTCAAAGTTTGAACGCGAGAACGACCACTTACCTCGTCAGTAAGTGGTGGGAATTCTCACCAACTGCTCATAGTTCGAACGCTGGATATGTCGGTGGGTTGTCCTCCTATATGGGCTCTCTCTTAGATGCCAACCCCCTTGGCTAGGTTTAAAAAACGCATTCCAATTTTCTTAGTGGACTCTTGTGAGGTTTAATGGTGTCACCGACCTACTTTAAAATTAGAACCACTACAAAGAAATGTCCCTTAGACATATGGCACAATTTAACTTTAATATGTTTATGCTCTTGGATGAAGATTTAATAAATATAATATGTTTAAATAAAACATTATAAAAAAATCCCTAAGTCTTATCCTCAGGACCTCAGTAGAGCCTACCTATTTAAAATCTAAATCACTTATAAAAAACTCTTTTATTTGGCATGAGATTTGATAAAATTTTGAATTAATATATTATGGGACTATTGTAAGATCAAGTAAAATATACTTGAATTCACACGTTTTTATACATGATTAATTTGGTGGTGGTATAAGGAGTGGGTTTGCTCTCCATGTCTTGAGTTTGAAAGAGCCCTTGATTTACCCAATA
The DNA here is from genome assembly GCA_028538565.1 of Umbellularia californica. Classification (NCBI taxonomy): domain Eukaryota; kingdom Viridiplantae; phylum Streptophyta; class Magnoliopsida; order Laurales; family Lauraceae; genus Umbellularia; species Umbellularia californica. Next base: position 72,455,962 of record JAPQWN010000006.1, on the reverse strand, counting down.
TGCATTTGTGTGGATTTAGTGGGCGTGGGTCAAAGACCTCAGGCATACCCACATCATTAAAAAAATTTGTTGATGGTTGTGTCTCCAATTAGAGTGAGATTTGACGAGATCCTATCCAAGAGGAGGGGGATTTATTTGAAGCAATTCAAATATTACTATTAAAAGGAATTTTAAACTTAATCATACTTGAAAGAATACAATTATATTTTATAGGTTATAAATGAAATTGAGGTGGAAAAAAAAAGGTTTATCATACATTATGGATGGCCCCATAATAATTACTCGATTCAATTTGAGTGGACTTTTCCACTCACTGTTGTCTGCATTGCAAAAGCAAAACTTAGTTGAACTTGAACTATAGGCACGCTCATTCAACTTCATAACAGAAATTAGCCTTTATCAAAACCCCATAAATTGCTCTTACTTCTGCCTCTTTGAGAGAGAAGAGTCTTGGGCCCTTGGCCCACTAAAAGTTCCTGCACCAAAATAGAGCAATTCAACATTGTCACATAACCAAAGGTTTTTTTTTTTTTTCCTCTCTATCGGAGGGTTTCCAACCCTTTGGGCTGGACTAATCCCTTCGGGCTTAGAGGGAAGCTAAGTAAACTCTCCTTTAGCCCCAGTGTGGTATTGCAGTTTCGAACCTACAACCTCCGGATGTAAACGTGGTCGTAGGCCAACTGAGCCATCCCCTGGGATTACATAACCAAAGGTAGATTACCGTTAAATGCATTTAAAGTAACATTAGAAAGAAAAAAGATTTGCTAGGGCCTTTATTAGTACAATCCCTCTATTCATTCTAACATTTAGAGGAGTTCTACATTCTTGTATGCGCGTAAAATAATGTTACGAGGTTTAAGAGAGGGAGAGAGAGTATGATGCTCATAGAGTGTTTTTTATGCATAAATCTTCATATGAAAATGACTTTATTTACACATTATTTTTACACCTTATCCCAACTAAACGGGACCATGCATATGTAAATATTCTATATGTGCATCATTTACATATGTAAATCGGTGTAGACATACAACCCCTAAATAGAGACCTGAATCAATTTCATTAATCTTTTGAGAAATACACAACTATTTTTATTGGGCTTTAAAGGCCAGGCTCAACCCAAGCTCCATCGAGCCCCAAACCCTAACAAGCCCAATCTAAATTGCATATTAGCATGTGGGCTTGGGCTTTTTTTCTGCCAAGTCCAACACCAGCTCTCAAGTTCAAAACTGGGTGTCTTGCGCCAAAAAAACATATATGAACTCTCTCTCTCTCTCTCTCTCCCGCCTTTTTTTGAACAAGAGGCAAACCACATGGTGTCTGGTCTCCTCCCTCTCAATCTCAAAACCTGCATTTCCCTCCTCAAGCAATGCAAAACCCTCAAAACCCTCAAATCCATCCATGCCTCCATCTTCAGATCCCATCTCCACCTCAATCTCTTCCTCTCCACCAACCTCATCTCCCAATACTCCTCCCTAAACCACATGCATTACGCTTTCGCCGTCTTCTCCGCAGCCCCATCCCCCGATGTTTTCCTCTGGAATGTCCTCATCCGTGGCTTTGCCGACACCGGCCACCCCCACCGCGCCATCTCCCTCTATCACCGCATGCGTGAGGCCGGTGTCGAACCTGACAACTTCACCTTCCCATCTGTCCTCAAGGCATGTGCGGGCCTCGGAGACGTAGAAGAAGGGGAGAGAGTTCATTTTGATGCTGCCGGGTGTGAATCCAATGTTTTCGTAGCCAATTTTCTCGTGTCCATGTATGGGAAATGCGGGCGGGTTGAGGCCGCACGACGGGTATTTGATAGAATGCTCGAGAGAAATGTGGTTTCTTGGAGTGCGATGGTCGGCGCATTTGTGCAGAATGGCTGTTTCGGAGATGCGATGGGGTTGTTTTGGCAGATGGTGGAGGAGAGAGTGAGGCCCAATAGAGTGACTGTCTTGAATTTGGTTCCGGGTGTTTGTCGAATGAGCGAGGCGGATGAGATTTACCGTGTTGTTGTGGAGAATGGGCTTGATTCGGACATATGCATTCAGAATGCTGTGATGGTCATGTACTCAAAATGTGGGAGAGTTGATCTCGCACGCGGTTTCTTTGATAAGATCGATAAGAAGGACTTGGTGTCTTGGAGTTCAATGATCGAAGCCTATGCTCGGGCAGATATGCCCATAGAGGCGTTGGAGCTCTTCCAACAGATGAAGATACAAAGGATTTTCCCTGACTATGTTACTGTTCTTAGCGTAATCAGTGCATGCTTGAACTTAGCTTCCCTTAGGCAAGCTCACTTCATTCATGGTTTCATAGTTCGGAGCTTGTTTGAAGGCCAATCGGTGGTAGAAACTGCCATGATTGATCTCTACATGAAATGTGGGAGCACAGAATATGCTCGTCGAATTTTCGATCGAATGCATGAGCAGAACTTGATTTCATGGAGCACCATGATAGCTGGATACGGGATGCATGGGCAGGGGAAAGATGCCCTGGAAATATTTGATCGTTTCAAGTGTTCAATGAAACCAGACCACATCACATTTGTTTCACTCTTGTCAGCATGTAGCCACGCCGGTTTGATTGCTGAAGGTTGGCAGTGCTTTAATTCTATGACCAGAGAATTCGGCATTGTACCAAGAACTGAACACTATACTTGTATGGTGGATCTGTTGGGCCGTGCAGGTCACCTGAAAGAAGCTCAAGAGTTCATCCAGAGCATGCCAATAAAGCCGGATTCTGGTGTATGGGGGGCTTTACTTGGTGCTTGTAGAATCCATTCAAATGTAAAGCTTGCAGAATTCGCAGCAAAATCATTACTCGAATTAGACCCAGAGAACTCTGGTCGATACGTATTGTTATCAAACATTTATAGGTCCTTGGGTAAAACTGAAGAAGCCAATAGAGTTCGAGGTTTGATGAAGCAGAGAGGGGTAAAGAAAATAGCTGGTCTTACGTTTATAGAAGTGAAGAATAAGCTTTATAAGTTCACAGTGGGCGATCGGTCTAATCCACAATCAGATTTGATCTATAGAGAGCTGGAGGTATTGATGGAAAGGATTAGAGAAGCAGGCTACATACCCGATACTAATTGCGTGTTATATGATGTGGATGAGGAAATGAAAGAGAAGATGCTGTACCTGCATAGTGAGAAGCTTGCCATTGTGTTTGGGCTCTTGAATTCAGGGCCTGAAACTGCAATAAGAATCATGAAGAACCTCAGGGTTTGTGGGGATTGTCACACTGCTACAAAGTTCATCTCTGCGGTTACAGGAAGGGAGATTGTAGTTAGGGATGCTCACAGGTTTCACCATTTCGTTAAAGGGATATGTTCTTGTAGAGATTATTGGTGAACATGGTTTTAGGAGCTACTGAAATGGGGTCAGCTTTGCAAACAGCTGATGGGGTCCAGATTGAAGATTGAATCCAGACTGTACTTTTGATGAGCTGCCCTTGGATGATCCATGGCCCAAAAGTGGGCCAACTGGAAGCTCTTAACCATCCATGTTTTAAGACGCAATGAGATTTACCAAAAAAAAAAGGATGGAATGAGACTCGATTCAACTCAACCAACTGGACTAAACTTGATGACCTGCTATGAGTAAGCCATGGACCGAAATCTGCTCTTGCATATAAATGATGTCATGGTTGTAATCATCCAGTTCAAGTTGTGTTTGATAGAAAATAAATTTAATCTTACCATTTTCTATGTAAGCTATGGATTGATTTGATAATTTCGATTAAAGTTCTTTAAACAATTATCTTATGGACATTTGATCATCAAAATGCAGTTGTCTTTATCAATTCTTGTGAATTGTGACTCTCACCTTTCTTGTCTACCGTCCATCTAGGTCTGCAGGGGCTATGCCAGCTAAATGATAGCGCGAATCAGCCTGTTTGTGCTGGGCTTGAGCCTATTTCTGGCCTTCAAAAGTGGCCCTTTACAGAAGATTTTTAAGGCCCAAACTTGCATTCTCAACAAAATTGGATACATATTTTTTATTAAATAGATTGGACTCTGCCCACCATACATGGCATAATTTCTATGTAAGTAGGAGTCTATGATGGTGATGATGGGAATTACTAGATGATTGGAATTAATCAACATGATGATGATGATGATGATGAGGAAGATTTTCTCCTGCACACACACTCCTAAAGGAGCATGCATCCAGACCGTGACCAAAGGCGGGACCCCCTGAATTTCACTGGGTCCTGCATGATGAACGGCACCAATGTGCAATAATAATCACAACAACAACAACAAAAATGACAACAACAACAACGATGGTGACGATGATAACAACGTTGGGAATTACTGAATGAGTGGAATGGATCCCCACATCTCATTTTTCTGATAACAACAGCAGCAGCAGCAACATCACACCCAACTGAAAGGCAAAGGCATTACAAAGCAATCCATGTCCATTTCACAGTAAAAGCAATAACTTCTCAATTAATGACTGAAATAGATCTATAGCAACTATGGTCAATTGATGCTTGATGTGGGCATACTGATGAGGACCCACAAACATCAGCATCATTTTCATAGAACACTGCTGAAGATTCAAAGAAAATGATGGCTATCAAGAATGCTACTATTGTTACCCCTTCCTGAAAGTAAGGAAAGCTACTATGGTAAAAGGTTATTCATGCATTTGGACCTTAGGTTCGGGGCAATTGATGGGCCAATAGGAAGAATATCGGGTTGGGGGCAATTTCGACGGTGCTGGGCATGGATCTAATCCGATGTAACGAACTTAGATCCATGTTTAGAGTCCAAAACCCTTAGCGGACTGGATAATATTGGCCCAGTATTTCAACCCCTTTGGAATGTTTACTCCCAGATTTATATTTGTATGTATAAATATTATATAAAAGAAGTTTTAGGGAACATTCCACCATGGGTGAGAACCACCATAAGAACAAATTTGACACTCATCTGGCTATGTCGACAACTTTGAAGCCCTCAAAAAAAACTTTCTACGATTGATGGTATTTTGTATGCAAAGAGGTATAGAGGTCATATGAAGAACTTTAAGCGCACTACGACTGTCATGCATTCGGGGGGACCTCACAAGTTGGATCAGTTTTAAGTTAGGAAAGGTCTGGTCATTTTTATACCTAACTCATCATATATAAATATCATAAATAAACTTAATAAAATAAAACTATAATGTTAGATTCATGATGAATGTAATAAGGGATATATATTGATGAATTTAGACTTGACTCTAAAGCCTGGATCTGGGTTTGACTGTATAACCATTTCAGAACCTAGTGGGATCTGGGCTTTAGGGTTGTCAGACTCAGTCTTGGACTTGAACTCATTAATTGTAAATTATCTCTTGAGCATCATCACAGGAGTGTCTGGCAGCATAGGTGGGTGGGACTTGGCAAAAGCTTGTTCAGATCAATTCATTTAGGTGTTGGGGTCTTTATTCAGGCCTGATTCAGCCTCTGGGCATGAAAGCTAGGCCCAAATATAGCTGTAAGCAAAATTTATGTCCCTTTTCATTAAATATGTAGGGCCAGGCTGAGCCTATAATCTGGCTTTAATGCACCCTTAATCCAGACTGGTCTGGGTACCCAGCCTTCTTGCCATTCAACAACAAAGTCTGGTTGAGCCCATCCCAGAGTGACTAGTAGGAGTAGACTGGCTCAAGTGTGGTCCCACATCAGCCCGGTCCATGCTATGTCCTAGGTGCTTTAATCTGATTAACTGTTATTGAGCATTTATGTGGACCCCTCCTCCTAAGTTGCCTGCAAATGATAGCTATTTTGTTTTTTACCATAAACAATTAGAGGTAAATAATGTTACAGTAATTGGATTTACAGGTACACTGAGTGCAGGGAATGATCCAGACAGGACCTAAGAATTTAGAGGGCCAAATGCAACTTGACCAAAAGTACCTTTATATAGCAATAAATAGCTGTAGTCAGGTCCTATGTTTGGGGGTTGCGTGGCAATTTTGCTAACCACAATTTTCTAGATCATTTAGTGATATTTTCAATATTAGGAAATGGTGGGCCATGCCCTGATTTTTTTTCCTTAATTTGAGTGGATCCCACAGAAAACTATATATATATATATATTTTTTTTTTTTGCGAAAAAAGATCATCTAGGTCATTTAAACAAATAGGGCTATTTTGGACTTATAGGACAAATGGAAATACATTATTATTTTCTTAAAGCCCAATGGAAAAACTTGAATAAGTATGTCTAGGGGCTTTTGAATATTCAACAAAAGAAAAGAGTTTATTCCCATTTATTAATTTATTATGGGCTCTATTACAATTAGGCAACAAGGTAGGGGGCACATCCAAAAGAACCCTAGCTGGTGAATTATCTACTTTTCATGAGGGAATCCAGCAAGAAATGAACAGCAGTGGTGCCAAAGATCATCCAACAGCTAGCATAAAAGAATATATATATATATATATATATACTTGTTTGCATATATACCCATTTCTTTTGAGATTGATAGAAAGACTATAACTACAATTCATGTGCCTAATGCCATTGAAATATTGAGTGGAAGTAGCTTATTAACTCCCTTTTTTCTTCCTTTATTTTTGTGGATAGAAGAAGCTTAACAGCACTTCTATGGTTAAATATTTCAGTGGGCATTTTCTTTTTCTCTTTGATAACTGCTCGGATTAAGACAAGGGCACTCGGCGTTTTGTCCCTTTCAGAAGAAAGGCAAGTGAAAGCATTTGTCCCCTGCTACTACTAAAACTAGATCAAAACAACCATCAATAAAAGCATCCTCTAGACCACCCTTTTAATCTTTCTCTGTTAAGTAAACCAAAGCAAACCCAACCCCACTAGAATCATCTTGATGGGAATTTTTACCGTCTAAGCATATATATGCGACTGTGGCACACCTTGTTCTCACATTTTGCTTTTGGCTTTGAAATGAGAAAATGACAATCCCATCATAAGAGGTGGATGATGAAGCATCAAACTAATATCTTTTGTTAGATGAGGCATCTTGAGGGCATGAAATGGTACATGGATGTAGAGATGGAAACGGGTACTTGATTCTTCGACTGCCCTAATTAAGGTCCTGACCTGTGAAAAATTGGGTTTAGAACCTCTACTAGATTCCCGATTCATAAATGGGTCCAAATTTGGAATCCAATTTAGGTTTCGATTGGTAAACGGGTGTAGGTTCGGATCTCTATATGTTCCGACCCGTGAACCCGAGACTCAGCCTGTGGATGTGCATTTTTAAGACATGGTTCTTGACTATGTATATGCTAATATAAAAAACTTCATGTATCAATTAACTTATATATTGGTTTTGAAGATGTTGGAATTTAACAGTTGTGGAAGGTATTATTGGATCAAATGATATCAGTTTTTCGGACTTTGGGGTTGAATGATATACCTATTTTAAGCAAAAATAAAATAAAACAAGAAAATAAATTGGATCTGGTTCTTGACCTGGACCCAATCCTTTTATCGGAATGTAGTCCAGAACCACGTAAATAGGTTATGAGCCGGAACTGAAATTGCCTTCACAAATTGGGTCTAGTATGGAACTGACCTATTTGCATCCCTAGATTGATGTATTAATTCGTGGATCAAGTAGTTAAGTTCAATCTAGGCAGCCAAGAAATACAAACCAGAGTATATTTTAGTCATTTAGTGGGGTGATATTAGTGGAACCATCAACACTAATGCATTAATAAAAAGATAGTTGTGAGTATATATGGTGATTTCATTTTCCTTTTTTGCAAGTATAATAACTTGGTTGATGACTGTTTAATCATTAATGTGTGTGTGTTTTTTTATTTGGTAGAAGACTGCTCAGATGAACTCCATTAACAAAACTCATTCATGGGTGTAGAGACTGGTTTAGTAGTGATTTCATTTTGGTGAAGATGCGATCTTAACCCTCAAGAAAGAAAATTGTTGCATGCACCATTCAACTCAACTATGGGCTCTACTTCATTAATGAATATATGGTTTGTTGCTGGCATAAGCACTCCATAAAGGTTTTGTAGGTTGGGGATTCTTACATCTTGTATTCTTATTTTTATTATATGAAGGGTTATTTTGGAATATAAGCCATGTGTTTTTGCTAATTTATGAAAAGATCTAAGTATTAATTGATAATTGTAGGAAACCCTAAATTTCATTGATATGTTTAGGAATATCTTGGACGGCCAGCCAAACATCTTATGATTGGTTTTTTTTTTTTGGTAATGATCTTATTATGATTGGTTTTAAGCAAAAGAAAGACTATTTTGTTTTTTTAAAGATCAAAATGTGCTCTTGTTCATGAGAAAATGTCAGGTCCTTTTTGAAAAGTAAAAAGAAACTATCTGGAAAACTATTTCAAATAACATAATGTACAATTTCAGGTGGGTTCATCCAAAATAATGGTGAGGACCAACACCTGCTGGTTGTGGAAATCAAGGTGAATGAAACACAATATTGGCACCAATCAAAAGTTGTATGCAGACAGAGGTGGGGCCCACTCATAACCCATATCATAATGCATAATGGAAGTGTTAGGTTGATAATATAAGCATCTTTTCCATCTTCTTCCTTACTACTCACTATGGGTGGCAATTCCTGACCCAACCCACCAATCCAACACAAACCGGACCTCATAATTCAGTGTTCCGGTCGAAACCGTTCTTTTTCTCTTTTTTATCCCCCTAGAAGTTGGTCCGGGTTCAGCTCACATTTCCGGCACGATCAGTAAATGAGTTGGGTTCAGGTTGGGTGAATTCCTGCTATTTGACCAGCGAACCTTACTAAACCTGAAAAAAAAAAAAAAAAAAACCCGCACCATGATCCGTCTATGCAGCCCTAACTTAACCTGTTACTATGACCCGTCTTTTCTTTCCATTCCTGCTTTCCTTCTAAAATTCCCTCATCAAATCCAATCAATTTGTTCAGTTCAATGAACATCAAATCATGTAAAATCGATCTATGTATACCATGATTTTCAATGTCGTATAACTTACTTGACCCGAGTCCAAATGCTCATTAGGGTTTGACCCAATTCACTGAATAAATGAATTGCACCGAATCTTTCAATCCATTCAATTGGTCCTAAACATCTGCCTCAATTATCTCTGAATGTAACTTAATTCAGCTATCCTAATGATGCCACCATGAAGACAATAACACCGCCACCGCCACCACCACAAAAAAAAAAAAAAAAAAAAAAATAATAATAATAATAATTATTGCCTTAATGTCACAATTTGAAATGATATGGATGTGCATGAACATAATCTGATTACTAAGAACAGCAATCATATGCCCCAAAGCGCGCCTAAGTCATTCTTGATAACCCAATTAAGCAAGATATGTCATTTGATATCGATTGAGCTTGGACTTTTGACCGATCAATTGATGAAGTTTTAGATCACACTTCTAATCCGATCATTACCACTAGGAAGAGTGCAGAGAGAATTTTTGTTATAACTGGCATCGATTCATCATTGACCATCGATGGATCGCAATTATTCGAGGCAATTCCAAGGAGTCAATCAATGAATTGAACAAAGTTTTTGACCCAATGCGCCTAACTTGTGGTGGATAAGGATTAGAATGTGCCCATAAGGTCGCCAACGACAAATCGCCAGGTGGACAGGTCAATGGAGCTTACATAGGATGCCATGTCATTATTTTTGGCATTCTCCTTGGTTGTTCACAGGCAGTTAGTCCAACTCATAAGAGCTGGCAGGGACTGTAGGAGATGAGAATATATACATCAGTACTGGTTCTTGTTAGGGAGGCCCTTATCTTTGAAACGCAAGCCATATAAAGGGTCCTTTCCCATTTATTGTATTGATTGAGATGGTTAGAACTTCTGTTAGAGTTAAGGAGAGGCAGTTGATGTCAAAGGGTCATTGTTAGGCATCTTTGTCAAAAATACCATTTCAGAAATCAAATTCTCTCAAAAAAGAAGGCATATATTCTCTCGATTTTGGTTTTCCTTGGTGTTGTTGAGAAAATATAGGTAATGTTAAATTTATTTCGAATACCGAAAATTTAAATATAAATTACAAATTTGCTATTGACATATGTGAGTTCCTTTTCAAACTCTTATTTTGAGCTTGTGATTCATGAATTAAAGAGTTTCTATGGTCACCACAAAATATCCAATTCAAGTTGACTATCACTAATCTTCACATGTAAAGTAAAATGATTAACTTCAATGTTGGAAATTATTCTTTTACAGATGATCAATCTAATGGAGGAGTATTGTAGATTAAATCTTATATGCGTGCCAAACACGCAAGAGGGGATAGGGGCATTTTTACATCCGGATTACACTATGCCCACATTTTATCATTTCTCCATTTCAGTCTACCCTTAGTCAAATCCTACTTCCATCAATATTTCCTATTATGGAATATTATTTTTTTCAAGATGATATTTGGATTGTGAGAAGTTTTATGCTTGTTGTCAACCCACCTAACGCAACCCCACGTTTTTTTTTATGCAGTTTTAAGACTGGGATTATGCCTACATTAACAAAATAAGTAAATAAAATGTCCCAAATATTTTTAACACTCCAGGGATTAGTTTCATGTGTGGGATGTGCACATGCCAGTGATGGTGATTGCCTGTGAACAGATGGAAAATAACGTCCAACTGCCTCTCTCACGTGTGAGTCATGTAGACAGAGCAGACAAGAGAGAGAGGAAAAGGAGCCTTCTTCCATGCCTTGTTTTTTCTCTCGTATGTATCCATAGCAGTACCATTCCCACCTATACTGAAAAGCACACTAAACCATAGTGAAAGAAAAGAAATGGAGTTTCCCATGTGAGATTTCACACTCTCCATCAAAGGTTTCTTGGGTCTTGTTTGAATTTTACTCAATCCCTGTCCCATGCTGAAAGCATTGTAAACTGTAGTGAAGAAAAACAATGAAATTCCCACGTGGGGATTTCTTACACATACTTCCAAGGGCCCTGTCTTTTGAATGGTCATTTTCTGTTTTACTCAATACCAAAAGAAGATGAACCATCTTTAACTGGTTGAGGTAAAAAAGGCCCAAAAATGGGAAGTGCCACCTTGTCCATTGACCTGATTAAACAATACCTACTACAAACAAACAGAACCCAGATGGGATTTTTTCAATCCACATCAATGAAATGAGTCTGTACTGTGACCATTGAAGATTGGTTTCATACTACACTATGATGAGAGGGGTGGGGGAGATTGAATTGTTTGTATGTATCTTGACAGTTGTAAATTTTGGTTGTGATGATATGATTCATTTGTGCCTTTGAGGAATGTTGAAGATGGGTATAATTTAAGAGATAATAGTCAATGATGATAAGATAGATTATTGTAAGACCAACATATCAGCCAATACTAAGAATTTTGGCCTTGGCCAATGCAACTTTCAAAACTAATCTTAAAATCATCTCATGAAAATAGTTTTCGTATGCATAGCATGGTGGAAAATGAAAGAGAAAAGACAGATCCTTAAAAGGAGCATCTGTGTTTGAGCTTTGTTTATCCCGTTCAAACTGTCAAGTCATTTGTGCCAGCCAGGGGGTCACCTTACCGACATATATGTGCATGTGATTTCCTAAGCCAAGTCACCAACTAGTCCTAGTAATTTAGGGTCCAGGCCGACCCCTTTTACCTTTGGTTTGGGTCATCCAATTTTAAATAGGTAAGGTTGGAATTAAGTCCATTTTTGCTAATCAACTTGTTAACCTGGCTTGAATCCAGCTAATTGCACTATAAATTGCCAACCTAATGCCAAGTTGGGACATTGGTGAAGGATTTAGGTTGACCCTTACAACTTTTTAGATGAATATTTAGGTTTTTATTTTTTATTTTTGGTACTCCAGCAAAGGGGGTAGGACCCAAGAGAGAGCCTGCACGCATAGGAAGAAAGCCCGCTCACTTGGGCAATGAGTCTATACACATGGGAAGAAAGCCAACACAAGTGGGAAGGAATGCCGCACCCATGGGAAGATGTGGCATACCCCGGGTCCAAATCCTGGGTAGTTAGGTGAGAACTATGTACCTCTCCTTACTACTCTAGTAAGGAGCTGTTCTCGATAAATATTTGGGTTGAAAATGTAAACCCAATTAATAAGTGGTCGGGTTTTGATTGAGCCTTTCCAATATACTGCCAAGGCCAATTCAACCCAACCATTGCCACCCTAGGCAGCTCAAATTAGCTACGATTTTTACCATCCCATAAATCACGAGGCCATAAATTTTCCTATCGTCAAGATCATTTCTTTCTCATGATCAACATAACAGTAAGTACCTAACCTGTAAGATCCTACATCGTTCATGAAGTGTACAGAGCCTGGGCTAACATAGAAGACGCCGTCTATGCTTAGTATAACGTGTTTTGGGTCTTATAGGGGCCCAGAAACACAGTCGCGCGGCTCATAGGGCCAAAGCGGACAATATTATGCTAGGTGATTCGGGTCGTTACATTTGGTATTAGAGTTCGAGTCAATGATGGCTCTCCTCTGAGGATGGACATCGCTCATAAAGCGTCCGAAGCCCGGGCTACTATAGAGGACGCCTTCTATGCGTGCGGCTTATGAGGCCAAAGCAGATAATATTATACGAGATGATTCGGGTCATTACACAACCAATCATAGTGATGTAAGTGACATGTCTCTTCATGAGAACAAGGTTTCATTAATGGTCTCACTATGTGAAAAGTGAACCCTAGCTAGAGAAGGCAATAGGTTGCATTCATATCGACTGTGAGTGGGTGGTATTGGATCTGTGATGCCACCTAACTCAACTTTTTTGAGAATGAGCCAAAAATTTCATAAAAATTTTGCTATCCTAAATAATGTAAAAATACTATAACAATACATTCATGTCATAATTATATTCCAATTGAGTCGGATCACTCATCATGGTGTTCGAGTTTGTCAGGCCATATCGAATTGGACCCAACCCATCTTTTCTGAACTTTGGCGCATTCATGGGATTCTCAAGTAGGGTTAGGTCGCATCACAGATCAACACCACCCACTCAGAGTCTATACGCAGCAACCTAATACCTTCTTTATCTAGGGTTCACATTTCACATTGTCAAACCATTGATGAAACCTTCTTCTCATGAAGAGTCATGTCATTTATATCACTGTGATTGGTCTAGTACTTACTGTTATGTTGATCATGATCGAAAGACATGATCTAGACAAAAGGAAAAATTATGGCCTCGTGATCTCATGGAACATCAACATGTGATTTTGGCGACCTGATTATTATTTGGGTCCAAGTTGGGGTCCAGCTTGAGCTTAACCCTCCATTCGGATTCGCTGTCCAAGTTAATTTATCTTTCATGGTTGTTTTTTTTTTTTTTGTCTGTCTTTTTTAATATAAAGGCTTTTAGAAAAATTGAGTTCAACCCTCTCATTGCCCTAATTGTCAACTATTAATGGTGATGTTACTGCTGCTGCTGTTGTTATGATTTCAGGGAAGAAGTCATTGTTGTTAGATAAGTGAAGTTGGGTGGTACATTTTTCTGCGACAGTAGTTTGGATTTTTTTGTTGTCGTCCGGGGTTGGGATGGCTGGGTCTCAAGAGAGAGCCTGCGTATGCACGAAAAAGTAGTACATTCAAGTAGGAAGGAAGCTCACACAAGTGGAAAAGAAGCTCGTACAAGTGAGAAGAGGTGATATACCTGGAACTCAAATCCCGAACAGTCAGATAATTAGAATTGACGCTCCATACCACACAGGTAAGGAACCGTTCTTTCTCTCTACAACAATAGTTATGTAAGTTCTTTTCTTGTAAAAAGTGATCAATTTCGTAGCCCATTACAAAAAGGGCCTTTGTGTGTTCAGCAATCTAATACTCTTGGCTCTCACAACAATCGCATGAAACTTATTTAAAGGAAAGCCTCCCTAAACTTGGGTTTCAACCATCAACGTCTCTCTAAATTCAAAAAGTTGGGTTTTGACCTTTTTACCAAGTATGCCAACAAGCTAAGCTAGACTTTCAAGCTGCTAGAACTTGGCTCAATTGAGCTCGAGTTCTATTAGCCAAGAAGGCTCAATTGATCAGCCAATTTGGCTAGCTAGCAGTGAAAGGTGCAAGCACAGTCTCATCAATTTTTGAGTGGGAAATGTCACTCACATGGAAAACAAACTTGCTGGGTCAGTGAATCCAGTGCTTTAGCTTGTCATGAATCGTGACACTGTTGACAGCGAAATACATGGAATATTTTACTTCTTTACACGATAGGACAGTTGTACGATGGCCTTTCCCATACAGGTGGATAGCTCTGCCCATGTAAGAAAATCAAGTGGAGATGCTTTGATTTGTCTAATCTATAAATATGAAATGGATGGTTCACATCATAACTTTATGTTTTATTTAATTTTCTCCTTATCATTATTGTTTTTCTATTACGTGGGAGGAATTTATACCATCCTACTCCTATACTAGCTACTACTACGTTAAAAAAAAGTGACTTCTAGCAGAAAAAATAAACCGCCGATAAAAACCGCCATTAGTGGCGATTTTTTCCCGCGGCTAAAAGTTGTGTGTATTGAGTTCTTAGGGTCAATCTCTAATACTTAGGTGAGAGGAGGATGCATCTTACCACGAGTTATCCCAAGTTCTTCACTTTTTCATATTTAATAGTCTTACATCAAAAAGGAAAAAATATGTTCAATAAATGTGATTAAGAAGGGGCATATCTCGAAGGCCTCTTGTATGTGGTGGGTCAATGGACTATATAATACTTGTCATGTGTCCTATTTGAAAACATTGAGACATTCCCTGCATATATGTACGTGTTGGTTGTCCACAAGAAAGACATCACGCGGTCTTCCATTTTTTCAGTGTGTGGGACCTCTTATAAGTATCATGGAATGGCCTAAGTCCAAACTTGACACTCGCCCAGTTGACGTTTACCGCTGGATTGAAATCTAAAGCAAATGATGTATTCTAAGACTATTAAACTTGAAAGATCAATGGATTAAAATAATCTAGCGGAGCAATTTTAAACATAAGTAGATCCCATTGAGATCTTTTGATCCTTCAACTCCACCATGGTTGGCATGGTCCCAAGTGAGCCCCACATGGAGAAATTGCAGGGGAGCACCCATGTATGTATCTCTGCACGCATATGCATGCGAATTTTCAAGGACAACTTCATGATTCTTTTCTTAGGATCGGTCCAACCTATGGGTCCCTATGATTAATCTAAGTTTCTCACATGCATATACACATTTCCACCAAACCAAAGTTGGCATTTATCTTAATTTTGAAGGCCACCAATTTGATCATGCAAAACCTGGCCAAAATTAGGCCTTATCTAATGGTTAGGATTTGGACAGACTTGAGGTCCTCAAAATAGTACATTCCCCAATCAAAACTTGGAAGGTTTACATTCTTCTCACATAAGTAGGTCATAAGAGACCTTTTAAATTCATACCCTAAGCATGCTTGTCATGCTTTGTTGGGGGGGGGGGGGGGGGGGGGGGGGGGGTGTTACCTGGACAGGTCGACAGGACTGACCCAACATTTTAAAAAAAGAGGTATGCTGACATGGTTGAAAGAATCCTCCGGTGCCGGCCGATAATTTATATATCATCAGTATTGATGGCGTATCGCATATTTATCCCCAAGTTGTCGGTCTGGGCTAATATATCGGCTGATAAAATCCCTAAATCCCTTTTTTTCCTCATCTTCTTACCCATTTCAACGATTTCCTCCAAACATCAGCATGCCTCTTTCTTTTGAGCAATTCTAAATATCTTCTCAAGCCATCAAAAGATTTTAAAAACTAATTTTCCACATGGGCTACCTTAAATACATGTTCAACGTCAAGATTTGCCGTAATGTTTCCCCTCAACTATTTGAAAATTGATCCAATCCAGCTTTACTATTTGTTTTCATAGAATACATAGGAATTGAGTACATAAGAATTCAAAGTCAAATGAGCTTTAATGAAGGATTATTACGGTGAGAGGTGAACGATTTGAATTTTGACGCGAGGGATGTAGGATATAAGGTACCTTTATTGGTGAAAATGCAATCCTCAGTTTTCTAGAATTTGAATTAGATGGTGGCTGGACATTCATTTCTCACCTCCCCTCATTCATTTTCCATATTCATACTCACATTTGGCTCTTCAATTTTTATCATTTTTAGGTCTAAAAAAAAAGCCTTAGAATTACCATGTATTCAATTACATGAAACAAACAAGCCCTAAATAGCATTAATAAGCAAGGAGTAAAACAAAATTTATATAATTTTGGATAAGACAGTGATATCGGGTGCCATGACTTATGGGGACTGATAATTTGATTTATAGTTGTTACTAATGGATAAAAAACATTATTTCCTAATATTTATAATATTCTAGATTTTTTAATTTTTTTATTAAGAAAATTTGCAGTGTGATTATCATAATAGATTGCAAATAGCGATCGATACCGATATTACTATTTTGAACCATGGGTATACATGTGTGAGACCCCAATCTGCTTGGATAATCCCTAGGCAAGACCAGGTGAAGTGATCCTGTGAGCCAATAAAGGGGAATCCACAAGGGTATGGAATAAGGATGGATTGCTTCTGTAGCATTGTGAGGCTTTGCCTACAGCGAAAAGATCCAAGTCTCAGCCCTACGCTCGTCTTAACTCAACATAACGTGCTTTAAAGCCGTGCGGTCCCAGTTCCATAAGAACTCTGCAGTTAAGTGTGTTCCGGAGGAAGCAGTACCAAGGATGGTGAGCCAAAGTAGACAATATCATGTTGAGTTTGGCGGAGATATAACAACATGGGTAAGTGTATGTGCATGCATGCACAACACGAGGCAAGATTTTCCCTTAAAATGACCCACTTAAAAGTGGGGCTCTCCTAGATGCATTATAACCATGGGAGGCTAGACAATGAAAAGGTTTGGATGCTGATTAGAGGAATATAATATATTCCCTTCCCTTCCCTTCCCTTCCCTTCCCCTCCCTCTACACTTTGGCCTATTATAGTGGATTGGATGGCTCTTACGACACCATGGCATTGTTCCTTTTTTCTTTTTCTTTTTCACATCTAACTAATGCATATTCTAGTTTTGATTGAATGGACACATTTAAATTTTTTTGATCAAATAGCTTCAACATAGCTAAAAGCTTATCAATATTTCACGATACCAAAAATGTTCAAAGGCATTGCTAGTCTGATTTAA
The DNA here is from genome assembly GCA_028538565.1 of Umbellularia californica. Taxonomy (NCBI): domain Eukaryota; kingdom Viridiplantae; phylum Streptophyta; class Magnoliopsida; order Laurales; family Lauraceae; genus Umbellularia; species Umbellularia californica. Next base: position 72,438,801 of record JAPQWN010000006.1, on the reverse strand, counting down.
CATGTACCCAAAAAAAAAAAGAGAACCCAAAACTATCTATGCAAGTGTGAAATCTGGCCACAACCCATAAGAAGATGACATTTATTTTGAGACATTTAGGACCCAAATTCAAAGTTTTACCACAATGCAATTTAGATGCACAAAAACATCCATGCGGTGGAAGTTCCACCCATGAAAATAGCTTGAGCAGGTAAAATTGGATAGGGACTGTGGTCGGCGCCCTGCAACTTCCTATGGGTCCCTCTTGCACTTAAAGAGGAGGACAAGAATATTATCATCTGTTTAAGTCACTATTAGCATCTGGTCTTGAGTCACCTCACCCAAGCCAGCTTCCCTCACTATCATAGTGGCAGGTAAACTGCTTCGGTCATGGTCAGGTTGGGTTAAAAGCACACCCAAGTTCAGCCTGAATTGAATTTGATTAACCCCAAGTTAAGTCCCTACTTTCTGGACATTGGATTCAGTGTCTCACAATCGCCTACTTTATGAAAAAAGTTGAAACCAGGTGATCAGGGAAGTCACTGTTTTGAACCAGATGGGGACAGTGTTCTCCTATTGGCCTTGTGGGACCCATTTACATGCAAGATTTTCAATTGAAAATGGGTAGCTGGAAAGGTCCCCTCGCAAACGAGGGGATCCAAAAAGATCAGTACCATCAGATTATCCTAGCTCTTAATTTAACACGTTAAAACTAATGGCAACTTAACCATAAATTTTTTAGAGATTTAATATTCCTAATGTGAGTGAAGGATCATTGCGTGTAAAATGGGACCGGGTTCTAGATTATGTGCTGAAAAGAGTATCAAAGGGGTTGCATTGATGAAAGGTGACCGTAAGTAAGCCCCACAATACTGGACTTCACTTGCAGTTGCTCGTAGGAGAACATTTTCTGATTAAGTGGACTATAAACACAAACAATGTAAAAAATAATATATAATGTTAAAAGGAGTAAACTTCTTTTGGGGTTTTATTTGGATACAAGACACTTGAGAGAGACCAGCCGTGGAGTTCATTGAGTCATTTTATAATTGAGAAAATGGGACTAGGAAAGGAAGAAAGGCTTCCTGAGCAAACACACAGGATTCTCTCACAATCATTTAAATAGGAATAGGAATCTTAGCTAAAGAAGGTAATTGGTAGAAAGGAAGTGCAGGTGAAAAATCATCAGACAAAAAGGTTTGGTCGTTGTGCATGAGAAGGTCTGAATGGCTGGTGAGCAGAACACCCTGTTCACCTGAGACCTGTAGTCAGTGAGGGAACTAGAAAATCTTCCATGGGATCAATGTGGAAAAAAAAAATAGTAGGTGTAATACAGATTACCCTCTAGGAATTGGAATGGTGGGCAGTTAGGTGTAATACAGATTACACTCCAGGGATTGGAATGGTGTGAAACTTCAACCAATGCAAAAGGGGGTTGGAATTTAATTTTGGTTCTGATAAGAAAAAAATGGATATAAATATGAAACATATTGTAGGATCTGGTAACAAATCACATCTGATTCCAAGTCAATAAAAGTTTTGACCTGGGATATTACATTTTCTATTTACCACATATCTGGACCCATCTGATATTCTGATAGGGTTCCATGGAGGATCCAGATCAATCTTTTAGAAAACAGTAGTCGGAAGAGTTACAAAAAGGAGTTGGCATGGATCAGAGATGAGGCCATTTATACCCAGACAAATGAATAAAAACCTTCACCACAAAGTCTTAAGATATGGTGGTACTACCTATTATGAGTCCAAATCTGTCTCTTTTAGAGGCAGTGGTCGATAACAGTCATATCAATGTCCAATTTAAATAGCTGCAAATACACAGGAAGTAGGTGGGTGCCATTTGTGAGAATCTGATTTGAACATAAGGGGCCCCATCTTCATAAAATGGGTGCACTTTTCCAAAATACTTATTTCTAGCCACACTAATAAGTGCAAACTGAATTCATTGTCCCTCTATGTGCTGGTCATAGCAGTGCTTCTAATAAGACATTTTTGTTGATAATCCCTTGTTTTAGCTTATAGAAAGATGGGTTTTTTGGACACCCAGCGAAGCATATCGGGACCCATGAGAAACTCAAATATCGATCCTGATGCAGTTGGGTGAGAAATGGACGTCCAATCAACTGGACAACCCATAGCTCTCAATCGAAGAGGAGTTGATAAGAATTGTCTAGCTTTTTATCTTTTGTTGAGTTTTCTTCTCATTCACACTAAACTAGGAATAATTGAATGGAGGCTTGGCCAATGGAAATGGATAAAGCAACCGAACCATCAAGATGGGTCCGATGTGGACGTCACAAATGCAATGAAAATGTTTGGTCATTTTCAGTGGATGTGATATGTGGTTTGGATATGAACTTAAGGGTTGGTGTTGATTCTCTGTTCAGAGATGCCCTGATGCATAGACCAGCCATGGCACACATTATCCATGTTGGAGAACCTCAAACCATGACCTTATCCCAACAATGACTAGGCAACATATCACCCAAAATGCTTCACCTGAAACTTAGGTGAAGAGGTACCAGTGCAATGTACTTGACTTGAGTAGAGAGGCTTGATGGTGTGGGGCATTATTCTTGGCAGGCAGGAAATTTCCACAATGTCCCATGTCAAGGGGAAGGGACCAAATCGGTTAAATGGATTAGTCTTTTCATCTAAGGAATCATGAACCCCAAGGGGTAGCTCAGTTGGCCTAAGACCACGGTTGGTTTGCATCTGGATGTTGTAGGTTCGAAACTGCACTACCACACTGAGGATATTGGGAGTTTATCCAGCTTCCCCCTGAGCCCGGAAGGATTAATCCAGCCCAAAGGGTTGGGAACCCTCCAATAGCTATAACAAAAAAAAAAAAAAAAAAAAAAAAAAAACTTGGGAATGATGATCTGGCAGTATGCCCATTTTTGTGCCCATTGATTTCTTATTCCCCCCTAATTGAATCTTGCAAAAAACTTATAGTTAATTGACCATTAAATTGTAAGGCTGTTGATCAAGGGTTAGGATGTAATATGATGGGACCCATTTTTTGCATGATCCTTATTTGTAAGAGATCATTCCATCCAACCTACCCTCGGTGACAGGAGTTATAGGAATACATCCAAATGGATCCCATATGCTGGACCCCACATTCATGTTAAACGTTCTGCTTGGAGGAGAATGTTTTCCTTGGGTTGAAATTATTTAGATTCATTCAAAGTAAGTCCTGATCCTCTAAGTCTCTTATTAGAGATTTCATGATTGAAAGACTATAACTCTACAGTGTAACCCATCTACTGAAGTAACCCATCTACTGAAGACCCGAGCTGTTCGAAATGAATGCCCTCACCATGTGTGAGATGTCCCGGAATTTTTTTTAAAAAAAAAGAGTTAACCCCACCTTAAGATTAACCATATGATGAATAATGTGATCAATTCAATCTTGTGCATTACATTTTGAGCAAGCTACAACACTTTTTAAAATCTTTGTTTTTGTTCTTTTGTTAAAAGAAATTATGTTAGAGCTATAGTTATTCCATGCAAAATGACCCACGCTGTAAGGTTGGAAATGGCTCGAGGTGTAATTTCCACCAGCTGGAATGTCCATGAATGCACTTTTGCTTGCAGATGTTCTAAATAGCGGACCATCAAAGAGGCATGAAGATCGGGAAACCTTCTGAATTAAAGGCGGCTGTAGCAGTGGTGGAGTCCAGAAATTTGTAGGGAGGCATTGTATAAAAAATATAAAACCCTTGGGGGAGGGCAATGTGAAAGGAATAGGCAAATTCCCATAATAGGAAGGGGTTTTCGAAAATACCAAGGACAACCATGGCCCCAACATGCGTGGACATCTGCAGGAGAAAATTTCTCATGACCGGAGTGAAAGATGCAAGATTCGGGCAAACCTACCAATAAGGCCCGCATTTGTACACGAATAATCTTATCCAAACTTAGGCCCATCCTTGGGTGGCCAATATTAAGGATGGAAGAGTTGAAATGGTGGGCCCCAGCTTGCCTTGATAATCAAATCCAACGGTGGGCATGAGAGGTAAGGGGCCCCCACACCAAACAGTTCCATGAGTGATGTGAGGGGGGTTCCGGATTTTGGCAGCCGCATAAGAAAAGCATGACATCAAAAGCGTAGAAGCACTTCTCACCCCCAACAAACGCTCGTTTGTTGCCTTGTGCTTCCCTGTCCCCACTCCAAAAAAAACAAACCAACCCATCCACGTGTCTCCCTCTCGTTCGTCTATTCCTCACACGCGTCGCGCGATCTCTGGTGCACGTTCGGTACACCAGCGGCATCAACGGCCCCTTGACGTCATCTCCCTCCCACGCCGTTTAAAACAAACTTTCTCCCTTTCCTTGCCACCCCACATTTCATACTCTCTCTCTCTCTCTCTCTCTCTCTCTCTCATTCATTGAGAGAGCAAAAACAGAAGGAAAAAAAAAGCTCTATTCTCTCTCTCTCTACATAACTCTGTTTCTTTGAGAGGGAGGGAAGAAGGAGAAGAGAATTGGAGTTTTTTTTTCCTACTCAATTTAACTAATTGAATAGTGGAATCAATGGAGAGTACTGATTCTTCATCTGGGTCACAGCAACCACAGCTGCCGCCGGGCTTTCGATTCCACCCGACCGACGAAGAGCTCGTCGTTCACTACTTAAAGAAGAAAGCCAGCTCTGTCCCCCTTCCGGTCACCATCATCGCCGAAATCGATCTCTACAAGTTTGATCCATGGGAGCTTCCAGGTAATATTGAGTTTTTTTTTTTAAATTATTTCAATGCAATTCAATTATGTTTTGGTGTTTTAGTAGGGACCAATAATGCAAATTTTGTAGGTAAGGCGACTTTTGGAGAGCAGGAATGGTATTTTTTCAGTCCTAGAGATAGGAAGTATCCTAATGGAGCAAGGCCTAATCGGGCGGCGACGTCGGGGTATTGGAAGGCTACTGGAACTGATAAGCCTATCTTGAGCTCTGGAGGTAATCAGAAGGTTGGTGTGAAGAAGGCGCTGGTGTTTTATGGAGGAAGGCCTCCTAAAGGGATCAAGACTAATTGGATCATGCATGAATATCGCCTTACTGATAGTAACTCAACAAAGCCACCCAATTCTGATATGGCTTCAAAGAAGAACTCACTAAGGGTATTATTCTCAATCACTGACTTTGATTGTAGTTTTTATAACTAATATTGGTTCATGGGTTCAATCCCAATTGACCCAAAAGTGGATGATTGTGAATGAGAATTGATTTAAAGTATACCAAACATGCATGACATTGATCAAAGTGATAGGATTGAATTGTATACATGTGAATGATGATTTGTTTTCTCTTCTTGGTCAGCTTGATGATTGGGTCTTATGCCGGATTTACAAGAAGAACAACTCTCAGAGGCTTATGGAGAGAGAAAAGGATGATTCCATGGATGACATGCTCGCTTCATTGCCAGCTTCAATGAATGGCCAACACCACCCTAAACCACCACCTCAGAAGCCAACCAACTTCGGCACATTGCTGGGCAACGACGAGAACTTCTTCGAAGGGCTATTAACCGACGACGGTATCGATAGCAATCCTATGCCCCAATTGGCGACGTCGTCTACCAACACAAAGTCTGACCTCTCCATGGCCCCTTCCACTGGTGCACTGCCAATGAAAAGAGCCCTCAATTCTCCTTATTGGAGCGAGGCGATCCCCACCGGACCACCTCCGAAGCGGTACCAAAGTGGCGGCAGCAACACTGATCATGTCACTGGTGGGGGAAGGAACAGTGGAGGCAACTCCATGGCAACACTGCTCAATCAGCTCCCACAGGGAGGCACTGCCTTCCACCAAAACGCCCTTCTTGGGTCCCTCACCGATGGCACTTTCCGGCAGCAATACCAACTACAAGGCCTCAATTGGAACTTGTGATATGGCCATGAGCCTTCAGAAGAAAGAGAAGAATTTCCATTCCATTATTATATCCATCTTCCTGTATTCAGTACACAAGGTTTAACAAACAAGAATCAAAATTAGGGAGCCACAAATCGGCATGGAAATCAAGCTAAGACCAAATCAAACTGCGTAACTATTTATATATTGTTGGATTTGGCACCGAAGATCTTCTTGCAGATGGAGCAGGTAAAGATCAATGATAAGGATAGTAGGCCATTAGATTCTGTGAGTTACCTATTTCAACAAATTAAAGGTGAGGTGGTAAGCATATATAAAGAGATACTTTTATTATTATTGATGAAATTGCATATATCTATACTCACAAACTTATATATTGCAATAGATTTAGTTAGATAGAAGAAACATAAGAGCCTTGGAAGAATAACATCACCTCATATTACAGGCAAAATGATATATCAAGAGAATACTAGATACTTGTATAAACATTTCTACTGTAGAACTAGTAGTCTTGTGTCCTTTTTTTTTTTTTTTTTTTTTTGCACTTATTTATGGAAATTATGATGCTGATATTTCTCCCTCAATTGAATGGCATATCCCACACCAAGGGGTTAGCCCAGAAGCTGGAGCTTATGACTGTAATTGCACCATGATGACATTGTTGCAGTGCATATATTTTGAATAGCCCATGCAAAAGAGACCATGATAACAAGTTCCTTAGCCTATACCTAAGTTCCACATCTTCAGAACTACCAAACAAACTTACTGTATCTTGGTAGATGACTGATTATTACATATTGACTTTGGGTTTCTTATTGTGTCCTTTTCTTTTTCTCTCTCATGGATGATAACATACTTGTTCAGGTGGTCTGAATCTGTTACAAGTAGTGACAAAAGGACTTGATCAGTTGATTCCATAACTTCCCTATGCACATGAGTGCTCTTACCCACTCAATAATAAAAAATGACAAATGATAATCACTATTATTATATTTGCATTATTCATTGATTTTTATGTTTATAGCAAGTACTTCACCGACAATGTCAAAAAGATCAAGTAGTTCATTGGTTACTAACCAAACCAAACCAAACCAAACCAAGCCTTTTCCCACTAGGTGGGGCAGTTCATTGGTTACTATGTTGAAAAAATCCATGATTTATTTAGACTAAGAGGGGATTTAAAATAATGGTCATCTAATTGTAGTGGTTTCAAAAAAAAAGAAAAAAAATGTCAATGGACTTTTCTATATGGATATTCTGCTGTTCTTGGTAAATCTCCACATGCTTTTCTAGGAAATCAGGTTCAAGACGTCACCGATGGAAAATCGCATTAGCTGTAAAGCACCATTGATTAATACATGTAATTCTCCATGGTCAATATCACTTGTGCGGTTAAGAATCCAGCAAGTCTTTCAACCCTAATCACCTTTATTAGCCTAATCAGAAAGCGTGGACGCCTGCCATATGCTGTCTGTAGGCAATTGGTCATGGCCTAGACCCTGTTCATGAATCTAAATTTCAACCCCATTTTTGAAAATTGATATTAGATTTCATAGTTTCATAGTTTAAAGGTTAATTTAAAGATTGGCATTGACCTTATGGGATGTGGAGAAGTTTGCCTTTAGCTGATGGTGGGAAGAAACCTAAACAACCACCATGTAGCACTTCTTCAGAACTCCTTTTGCTAATGGCTTTACTACACTGTTCCTTTTGGGTAATATGCAAGCTGGTGTGATGCAGAAGAAATCATGCTTCTAGACAGCTCTCAATGCTTTGAATTAAAAGTCAGTGTTCCTTATCTTCCTTTGCAACAACCTTGGTATTTATCTTGAATTCTTTCAGATACATCTTTTGGTAAAAAAATTCAGGTACTTGTGGGGATCATTTTCTCTTCATGGGTTGATGGGACTCAACAAGGTATATTCCAAGAACTATAGGTCACACATATTGACAACAGGGGCTACCTCACGAACGTTCCTCTTGTTGACTATGGGTCCTTCTCACCAACAAGGGATCTAACCATAAATTAAACAAGATAATCAACCTCTAATACCTTTCCATTTCAAGGATAGAGAACAGACAAACTTTATAAGCCTTCAAATCATGGGGGACTAGTTATAGAATTATAACCATTAAAGCAATTAAAAAGGAAGGTTATCCTCATCTCTTCAGTAATGATGTTTTCACATCATTTGCAACTTTTCGCTTTGTCATATCCACAGAAATTTTACAGCTCTGGGACCCATCACAAATGGCCATGGTCGAACAGATTTTTGGGAACAAAATATTTTTGGTAGGCAACTCCAGATGATTGGCCTAGATAGCATCTAGGTGGAGTTGCCTGCTCATATGGCTATCTTCCTGTGTAATCTAAGGTACTGTTTGGCTGGAGGATATTTGAGAATTCTTGCATGGGTGATCTGAGAATTTCAAATGTTATCCCATGAAGTCACGTATGCTAAAGGGCCTTGAGCGTTTTGGAGATAAAATATTCTAAGAGTTTGGAAAATCCTATAAGCTAGAAAAACAATATAAATATGGAGGGATTGCAAACCAAATAGAGAATTCCAAATGTTGGGGAGATATCTGCAAACGTGCTGTTAGAAATTTCCAGACAAATGAGAACTCTTGCGAACAAGAGGCCTTATGGTCATGGCTTATGATCTTTACTTTCAACATTGTATACCCAACTATAGGTAAGAAAAAGCACCTTATACAAAGGGTTGAGCATTCATAGGGGTAGGCTTGTCAAAGGGCCTGGCCCGGCCCGGGGTTATCCTACCATAACCGCAATATATTCAAGGCCAGGCCTGGGTGGGCCAAATCGCTTGAGGAGCCTGCACTGCTTAGGCCCTTACCCTTGAGGGGCCAATGTAGGGCCTCGGGCTTGAAAAAAAGAATACCAAATTTTAATTGTTTTCTATACTGCCATCAAGCATCAATAGATTGTTCATATAATTGTAGTTGATACTGCCCAAAACTTAGAAAACAAAAAATACAAAAGTGTACACCTACCAATAAAGACAAGGTGCCGAGACTTTCAAGAAATGCAAATAGAAATACGTATATAAAATTTAAAAATAGTTCTATTGGTACATTTAGATATAGCCAAAGGAAAATTAAAAATATCAAAAACTTTTAGCGACTGTAGTTGAATAAATGTTAAAGATTAAAATAAAGATCAACATTTATTGGCACCATAAATAAAGATCAATATTTAGAAAAATAAAAACAATGAAATTCAACACCAATCACAAATTACTAGTTGTTGATTTCTTTCTTTTCTTGGGTTTTCACCCACTATTGATACATACATCACCATCTATCCTTATCTCCATTTTCTATTATTTGATTGTTAGTCAAGGTTTTTTAGCTATTTATATATAGAATATATATTAATAAATAAATAAAAACACTAGGACCGGGCCGGGCCTGGTACTGTCCAAGCCCAGCCCTCAAAATAGAGGGCTTGTAAAATTCTGTCCAAACATGGCCCTAGGGCTTTTAAAGAAATCCAAAACCCTCATTTTAAGGGATTTCTAATGGCAGGGCGTGTCAAAGGGCTGGATTGATGGGCCTAGTTGAGAGAGAGAGAGAGAGAGAGAGAGAGAGAGAGGGTATATTCTGCAAGAAGCATTCATTGGGTGGGCAGTGCATGTGTGAGACTTTTGAATAGAAGACGATCAGTTACAACCATGAACCAGCAATTTTAGGGCATTGAGGTGAACCTTGGGATGCATGTGAGTCTGATAGACCAAACTAAAACGTATGCTTAAGGTCCAAAACCCTTAGAAGGTTGGATGCCTTTGGCCTAGGGCCTTAAGCTCGTTGAACTAATATTACTCCTGTTTATATTTTACAAGTATAACATTTGTCACAAATTATCAAAAATCTATGATGATGTAAGATAACCAGCTTAATGATTTTGTGGTTTAATCTTCAAAGATGTAAGATAATCAGCTCAAAGATACTGGGGGTATACTAATTTAATATAGCAAACTGATTTTTTTGGATTACAAATATGATACGTACAGATATGAAAAAAAAAATGATATATAAATGGCTAGTATTCGATCTCTTGATGAATTGCATAACCAAATGCAGTTACTGGGTGAAGCATGCATTGCAACTTTTTCAAAGTGAGAGATGTGAAAGAGTTACACACTTATTTAGCTGTGTGAAGATTTTATATAAATGAAAGGAAACAAACATGATGATGAATAATCGTTTATACATGTGAATTATTTACATATGTAAATTAGTGCAAATAAGTTACCCCAGAGAGTATCTGGATACCTAGCAAAAACACAAAGATAATCCTTAAATTTCCATGATGTCACCTGTGGGGCTTTGGTTCCTTCCCACCATAAGAGTTTGATGATAAGGTGTTCTTGCTTCCATTATGGTGATATGGAATATTAGGCTTATTATTTTATAAGGACATCGTTAGAGTCGTCCATGACTCGGGAGAGGTTAAGGAACTTATAATGTTTGTTGGAGCACCTGCTAGGTTAGTTTTTTTTTTTTTTTTTTTTTTTTTGTAAAAACCTGCTGGATTAGTTGTGGATATTGTAATGACTCTCTTGTTAAGACATGATCATGGTCGTGATGGCCACAACCATGGCCTTGGCCATAGCGCAGTCACAATCATGACAAAGCTCACGGTGCAAAGTAAAAGATCAGGATGTGAAAGGCTCTGATATGCAGCCGGAGATTTACAGCATTCTTGACAGTTGGAAATCTCGACGGACCTCCTACTTCTGGATCTCAATACAATGATGATAACAATACATGACTCAAGGCTCCCAACTCCCTTATATAACTGATCCCGAGTAATGTTTCAAAGAGACATCTCCGTCGAGAAACTCACATCCCTAATTTTGATAGGAGTCTACTACGTGAGGATAATATCTGATCCTACTAATCGAACTGATTACTACAAAATCTCTACCTCATCTACAACAGTTCAAGTCTTTTACTCTAGTGGGACTCTTATTCTCTACTGGCAATTGTCATTTGTTAGATCTGATGTGGGTCCCGTGGCATGTAGGCCACATGATTTCCTTCAATCTCTCATTTGATATAGGACCCATAGGGCCCATGATCCATTGAATCTGTTATTAACTTTACCACAATGAATTTTATTTGAAAACTATGCTAAATTATTTGATATGATAACGAAAAGCCAATCGACAATTCCATTTGTGGAAATAGAAAATTTCAAAACAATCAGAGTCTCACTAGTACAAAGGGCAGACTGTTGATAAAACACAAGCCTTATGCATAGATAGTGGGAGGAGAATTATGTATGGGATGTTGCGTGACCAAGTTTGCGAGACTAGAATTTCTCTTGCCTTGGTCATGTAATCAGATTTCCAAGTAATCCGGATGTGCCAGTTTAGCAGGTGAATAAAACGAATTTGTGGTACAGCAAAACATTTGCTATGTTATTTGTGACATTTTTCACTTGGAATTTCATAGTTGTAAGATGCCCTAGTTGAAGTAGTGACATGGACTAGAAGGGTCCACAGCTAATTGTATCTAGCTTTACCTTAGTAAGTACTTTTTTCCAAGAGAAGAAATAGATATATATTGAAACCTTTATGAGAAGCAGAAGTCGAATACACAACTAGAAAATGCAGTAGTCCAATTAGCGATCAGGTTGGAACCGTTCATGGATATCTTAAAGTTGGTAGGAACCGATTAACCGGTGCAAGTGTTAAATACCTACCATCATATAAGTGAAATGGAACATTAATTTTACTGCCCCTCATTTGATCTCGAGTGTGCCAAAAGTGGAGTTGACCGTTGGCTTTTAATGAGTTATTGTCTAGATAGCCAAGTACGCAATCCATGTGGGGACACATGAAGATATTTAATGTACTTGGCATTCGTGCCAAGACGGAGATTTAAAAAAATCGTGAGGCCAACATGTCACTGATCCAACGTTACATCAAGCAGATGGCAATTACCTATAGAGAATAAGACTCCCACCATAATAAAACACTAAATCTGTTGCAGATAAAATAGGGATCTTACGGTAATCGAATAGATTAGCTGGAGATCTGTAGATACTTTCCACTGTATAAAGTACTACGTATCTTCGGCTGCATGTTGGAGTCTTCCACGTTCCAATCATTCAAAGAGCATAGACATAATCGAAATATCAACATACAATGAATGTGCATATATTCACTTTGTTAGAGATTTCATTCTGAGCAAAGTGGTGATGATTAGAGGGGCAATCGTATGGTACAAGCCTGATTTGAAGATAGTCGATCCGATATGCACACTCATCTTTGCAGTAATTGTTTGTCAGTTTGTGGCACCATATTCAAAACCCTGCACAGTATGTACCATGTTCTGATTGAGAGCACCCCAAGAGAGATCGATGCAACAATGCTTGAGAGGAGCCTTTGTGAAATGGATGGTGTTGTGGCTGTTCATGAGATGCATATATGTGCCATCACCATAGGGAAGGTCCTCATAGCTTGCCATGTTTATCCATAGAGATTATGGTATCAACATGTAACCATATACAATGGCGGACCCAGGATTTTTATTTGGGTGGTGCGGACAATGGTCAATTTAAAAAAATTAAATAATAAAATAAAAAATTTAGAGTGTTATTTAAGAAATTTTTCGAACCTCATGGGTGCGGCGCACCCTCGTGGCTACATCTAGGTCCGCCCCTGACCATACAGATAGAGCGTGCTAGTATGAACTTGTAGGCATTAACAATACAAGTTATAACTAGTTATAAAGTTTAGTCTCTCTCAGAAAAAGAAAATGTCATTCACTTCAGTAGGGATACTATGTTTTTTTTTCAATTATTATAAATAAAAATTATTTCAGAAAAGCATGTCTCTTGTCAGGTGAAATATTAGTCCAATATTTTTTTTTCTTTTTGCTATCGGAGGGTACCCAACCCTTTGGACTGGACTAATCCATTCGGGCCCAGAGGGAAGCCTAGTAAACACCCCTGTGGCCCCAAGGTGATAGCACTAATGGACTCAACCTTTGATTCCTGAAGAAGGGAGAACCGGGGGTCGATACCAAGACCTCTAGATTCGGAAGAGGGAGGAACCGTGGTCCTGATCACTCGGCCAAATGTTCAAAGTCACATGTTGCGCTCCTATCCCCTTGTGATTTAGGCCACCCAAATGGTACAAATGTGCTGGAATTCATTATGGTGCTCCTTTTGCAATTCATTATCATTTTGGTTCCTTTTGCAATTCTTCACCATTTCCGTGTTTTCAAAGCCTTGCAAATTTGATGGTATATATGGAAAATGAGAAATCACTGCCTCTTCACTCCCTATACATTCACCCCATTAAACTCAAAAATCTCCTGCTGGTTACTCTCTCAGGTATGCAAACTGAAGTTCAGTGACATCCCTAGGAAGGCCTTTTTTAAATTAAATTTTGATGGAGCTGTAGAACCTTTCAACCAACCAGCAGGGGTGGGTGGAATCACAGGAGATTACAAAGGAGAAATGTATGCAACTATTGCAGAGAAGTCCTTCGCCAATCTAAATGAGTTCAAAAGGATGATTTTACTGATAAAACTTGTGGCTGATGGACTCATAGAATTAATCAACTCCTGGCCTCATAGAATCTAGTCTTAGAGTGAGGAAAATCTAGTGTGAAAAACCAATAGATCATCTTCAGATTTAACAAGCTCTGGTCATTGATCATGGACCAGCGAAAATTCATACTCACATTACAGTGGTAGCCCTTCATTTTGGGGGATGAAATTCCATAGTTCTTTTATATGTTTTCTTAGTTGATCAATAACATGCAGTGATATTCCTATTCCATCTAAAATATAGGCTATCCAATAGGGAGATACTTAGCATTGGGCACATGCATATTTGGTTTGGACTCATTAGACTTGAACTGGATCCAATTATTAATCAGGCTGTGGGCCTAAACCCAATGATCACAATATCCTAAAGAGATGTCGCATGACCGGGTTTTCGGGCTGGATTCTTCTAATGACTGGACAACTAGGGCCCGGTTGACCTCCTTATTGTGAATTCTTATACAGGGTGGGGCGCATCCGTCCTCTCTAACCATAGCCATTGCCACATTGGGCTGGATTTGGGCTCTATATTTAGGTCCATAGGCCACACCCTGCAGGCCTAATATATTGTTCCAATTTCAACATAAGTGAGGCATGGGCCAACATTCCCTTAGTTTTTGAATGGGTCGGTTATGGACCCGGGCATTTGGCTCAAACCCAGACTGTGAAGACTCTACTATTTGGGAATGTTTATCATGCCTACTTTGGTAGGTAAGGGAGCATTGCATGTAGCCATTGTTCCAGACATGTGGTCGTACAAGAAGAAGGTGGAGATCTTTGTCAAATGGCTTACAATTTGGGCCACTTTGATTTACTAGTTGGCTTTATACAAGATATACATGACACCCACTTTACTTACTCGGCATTACTCATTATTTTTCCATTCTATTCCAGGGCCCTTCCTCCAACCCTTTTGGTGGTAGGAAGAAAAGCTTTAAAAAAGAGACAGATGGAAGTTTGGTTGGTGTTTATTGAAAGTGATTGAAGATGCAACTCTGATAATCCATGGCATCAATTGGCCCACTCGGCTTTTGTCTCAGTCAAGCAACATGTAGCCCCTCAAGGCTCACGCTATGTACCAGACCTAAAATGAGTACGTGTCTCTAGTCAATTTCCCATTCGACCATTCCTCATGGTAGAGATGATATTGGAAGAAAAACTACAGCTTCATTATTCTTCCACCTCATCTCATCAATATGGCATTTTAGAAATCAGTCAACCTTCAACAACAAATTCATCCCTCCAAGCAGATTAAAGGTCTTTTTTTCTAATTAACCGAATTCAGGAGTTCTTTAGTGGGGGAGTGGGGGGGGGTTTTACTTTTCAGCTAAAAAAAGAAAGTCAAATTTTCATACTTTTTGATAGATTCCACCAAAGGGTCCAAGTGATGGCAATTTGAGAACAAATAAAGGAGGACACTGGAGAAACACCTGTATCACATGATGAGTAAGAACTATAAAAGTACTACCTTTACCTAGGAACTTGTATTTAGTGGGTAAGGGATATGGCCAGGTGCATGTTGCAATGGTGATGATCTCGTGATATTATTGTGTAGACGTCCGCACGAAAAAATCTCTTCAATAGAAAATTTTATATTAATCAAACTATTATATTTAATTTAAATCTCATCAGGACCAACCAACAGGCAAAGAGAGCTTTTGAGAGTGGTCTTCTTTCAGTCGAATGGATGTCATGCTCTGCTGCAGCGGCTCCTGTCTTCGCAGTCATCTCATAAAGAAAGAATAAGAAGTCGTCTCCAATTCAAATACAATTCCGTTTGAACTTGAAATCCTAGTCATGAATCTGGTGTGGAGAGATTATCTTCTCACTTCTCAGCTAAAAATAAAGAGCAGAGCATGAAACCTTTCTTAGGGTTTATTATAGGAAAATTAAAAGAAAAAAAAAATCATCACAAGGCCTTCCTTGTTAGATGGAATATTATATATTCCCTTGGTACTTACATTTCTCAATACTAGCTCTGCCCTTGTGCTTAGGTATAGTGGTGGATGGAGAATTTTCATTTAAGGGGTGCAGGTATCTGAATAACTAATTGGGTTTTGTGATCCAAACAGGTTTCTCATATTGGTTTTGGGGGCGAATGCACGACTTTTATATGAATTCTAAAAATGGAGATAGAATTTTCATTGTGATTTAGAAGCAGACCGAAGTCCAATGGGTGCGACAAGCGACCACCCCTACATGGATACACTTAGGTTTGCTCTTGCTCAAGTAAGTAATGAGATAGTATAAAATGATTTTTTAATAATAAGAAATATAAAAAAGAATTAGAATGTATTTTTTATCCTAATTTCTTTTCATTTACATTCCAAGTCTTCTTGCATTTCAAGTTATTTAAAAATGAAAACAAATTAGGAAAAAGCTTCTTTTTTTTTGTTATTTAAAGAACTACCGGCACAGTAACCCATGCTAAGCATGGACAAAGCCCATGTGGCTAGGGCCCGCCGATCCATCTAGCTACTTTTGAGGGGTTTTTTTTTATAAATAATTATATATTGTGGTTTGGTGGTTAGGTTAATTTTATCTAAAAGACTGAAGGTCATAGGTTCAAATCCCTCAACCGTTACATTATTTTAGTCTTTTACCAAGAATCAATAAAAATGTCAAAATTGAGAGGAATTTGGTCAAGATTGAACCCAAAACCCTTAGGTAGCGTTTGGTTCGCTGGAATGGTTTTAGACAGGAATGGAATGAAGAGCGGAATAAGTTTGGAATGGAATGAGGAAGGAATAGTCATTTCCATTCCAGCATTTGGTACGCTGAGGAATCAACCTAGTAATAGAACTCTGAATTTCTATTCTTGCGTTTGGTATACTTGAATGATGTCCGGAATGGAATAAAATTTACATAAAACTGACTAAAATACCCTTGTTAGAATTTTGAAATGGAATGGCCTTGTTAATATTAATATTAATTATATAATATTAATATATTAATATTATTAATAATATTTGTATATATTATATTAATTATTATTATTATTATATGAATAAATAATATAAATTTATAATTATATTATTATATAATATACTAGTTATAAATATTATAATTTATTAATATTTATATAATTATAATTATAAATAATTATATAAATATTATAATTATATTTAATATAATAATTATATTATTATAAATATTAAAAATAATTATATTATAAAGGATTTTACTGGAAAATTCCCAGTATTTGTCCGTTGCACTTGATAGTGCCTCGGAACTAGTACTACACAAACGGGGTCCGTCAGACCCCGTTTGGTTTTTTTTTCCCAATTTGAAATGAGTGACGCTAGCGTCGCTCAGTGTTGTTTTTAGTGACGCTAGCGTCACTGTTCGGCTTTTTATTTAAGCCCCAAACACTTTTGTTTTCCACTCATTTCTCTCCCCTTCCTTCCTCACCACCACCACCATCACCATTATCTAACATTTCATGTGGGACTCATGGCAACCAGTGGCGGATCCAAATTTGAAGTTAGGTTTTAGGGCCAAACCTTTGATTTTTATATAGATTTTGGGAGTGAATCCATGAATTTCATGTGGGTTTCAAAAGTAGACAAAATTTTTTAAATTCTGGAAGCAGAACCATATCCAGGCCCGCCCCAGTAATATATGTAAGTCCACCAAAGAAAAGTGATAAAAATAGCTTACTTGAATCTTCATGTCTTTCTCTTCCTATTTACTTTTAGATGAAAGAAAGGACGAAATTGCTTTGCATGTGTCAAAGTTAATTTAAAAAGAGACAAAAGACCTCATTCTCTCTTGTCCCACTCTTCCTATTTACTTCAGATGAAAGAAATGACAAAATTACTTTCAATGTGTCAAAATACCTCACTCTCTCTTATCTTTCTCTTTGATTAAGAGAGA
This sequence comes from Umbellularia californica, assembly GCA_028538565.1. NCBI lineage: Eukaryota > Viridiplantae > Streptophyta > Magnoliopsida > Laurales > Lauraceae > Umbellularia > Umbellularia californica. The sequence continues at coordinate 72,421,475 of JAPQWN010000006.1, read as the reverse complement.
AGAAAAAGGTTAAGCCTCTACCAGTGGCTTGAAAACGTATCATTCGTTTTCTGTGTATCAAAAAATCCATGAGTTCTTCCTTCACCAAGTTGCAGAAACTAGTAGAAACGAAGAAGGAGACAAGAAGAGTGACGATAGCGTCACTAAAAACAACACTGAGCTCTGAAAAAATAATTAAAAAAGAAGAAAAAATGGCGGGAGGAATTCTTCCGTGGTGAAAGTGTTCCGAGGCACTATCAAGTGCAACAGACAAGTACCGGGTATTTTCCAGTAAAATCCTCTATATTATAATATAATATTATAATATTAAATATAATTATAATATTATTAATAATATAAATTATTATTATATTATTATAATTAATATTATAATTATTATATTAATATCAAATACCTTTGTCTGGGGCATTTCGGTCTCAACCAAAAAACATAAAGGAATGGAAAGGCCATTCCTCTGCCTCCCCAGTGGAATGGTCATTCCTCTACTTAAAGGAATGGTGATTTCAGAGGTAATGGTCATTCTGTCACTTTTGTGCGAACCAAACGCTATAATGATCATTCCGTTAGAATGACCATTCCATTCCGACCTTCATTACAGCGAACCAAACGCTACCTTAGCTTTTTTGAACCTATTATTTTTTGAACCTATTATAATAAGTCAATTAACACTTAAGTTGCAAAAGTTATTTGTTAAAGGTTCACTTGGGTTGATAGGAATGTTGGAACTTAAGTTTTCTTTTTCTTTTTTCTTTTTTCTTTTTTCTTTTTTCTTTTTAGGTGTAAAAAAGAAGTTTTATCAGCAAATGAAAAAACAATATAGAACTAAAGTCAAATCTCCAATCCAAGCGGGAAGGCAATCAAGCCATAACGGATCTTATACTTGAGTCTAGATCCTTCCCTTTGGACCCATAAAAAACTCCAAACCCGATTACATTGCACTCCCATGAAAACTAAGCTCGTCCGTGTTTGACATCTCTGATTTTAATTATTACTTGTCTAAATGTCTAAAGCAAGTCGAGATTTAGAAAATAAGAGTGTTTGGCACACATTTCTACCATCTACCCACTTTAGATAAGTAAATGTAAACCCTCTAAAAACCAACTACCCCAATTCTAGGGAATTCAAAATAAGAGGCAAATAAGTAGAGGCAGAGGATGATGCTAGGTGAACAGTACTTTAGACGTCCTCATGGCCCGTCCTTTTTTTGTTTAATTCTAAGAGAGTAAGGGCTTGTTTAGTATCTCTACTCTTTTTTTATAGATCCATCTAAAATAGAGCCATTAAAAATAGAGCCATAAAAAAAAGAGAGGCTATATAGAATAAAAAAAAACACGTTTGGTAACGTACGAATCTATTTTAAATACCTCGCCTCTATATTTTAAGACTCAAAAGCTCTATTTCTCATCTGCCCACTTTTGGAACATTTGGATTTTAGAGGATTTACCTCTAAATGTTTAAAGCGGATAGAGTCTAGAATCTTATACAAAATGCTTTAATTGTTCAAACTTCTGTCTGATTTAGACATTTAGAGAAATAGAGGCATGAAATAGAGATGCCAAACATGGGCTAAGTCTAGATCCAAACCGTTGGATACAAGGGTTGATTTGTTTGTTATACACAGAAATAGGCCTGAATCTGGATAGTCTGTTGGGATTGACCTCTTTTAGAATTCAAGTGAGGAAAGAACTATTGGCCCCTCATCTGACCAGTTTTCTTGAGATTCTCCACGTGAGTTAGCGGATTGGCCTCAATCCGCCGCCAGAATTTCTGAAGATTCAAAAGGTCAAACACGGCCTTGAGTCCAAATTTAAGTTGTTTGATCATTGTATATTTTGAGATATTTGTAAAACACTCCAGTTACTTAGATCTATGTTTTTTTACTTCTGTGGGCCCCAAACACATGTTCTAAACCATAAATCCTCTATAGAATGATAAATACGGCTATGGTTTCTGATTTCAAGGCTCGATTCCTCATTGATCTCAAGAAAATTGCAAAAGGACTTTCTACCGTTGGGTTGTGGACGTGTCCATTAAGCAGTTTAGTATTTTTCTTTTTTTTCTTAAATTCTAGGATCATAAATCATAATCCAAACCGTTGAATAGATTAAGAAGTTCAAACACAACAACAATTTCAATTTTCATTTGATTGGTTACCATATATTTTGAGATATTCACCAAAAAAATCCACACATTTATATCTTTTTTACGTCCATGGACCTCAAAAGTAAGATCCAAACTCTTACTTCTCTTTATAAGGGTAAACATGCATATAGGGTCAGATTTCAAAGCTTCAATCTTTATGGATTTCGAGAAATTTGCAAAGAAACTTTCAGCCGCCAATTAAAAAAATGCAAAAAGTCTATTGCAATCAGTTTTTCAATACCACCAAAGAGACTATTTCTAAAACGTCTATTCCAAATAGGTTCATTTGATCTAGATCTATGTACATCTGTTTCATATAGATAATATCGGCCAAATAAGGCCTAAGTTTGTTGATACCCTAGACGCAAGAAACTCATGTAATATGTTGAAAATTCTTTGACTCTTCTCGATTGTACTTTAGTTTTCAAAACCTGTCTTACTATAAATATAATAATAGGATACACATTTTAATAACACAAAAGCAATCAACTTTATTAAGAATTTGTTGGGTAGAAGCATCTTGTGAGAGTGGTAGCTTTGCTGGCATTCTTAGCACCATAAGAATATATACTATCATATATTAATCACTACTACCTGTAAGTAGGCATGCAAAATGCTCAATCTCCCATTCAGTTTTGATGCCACTAGAGCCCACATAATCACAAAAATTAATGGGAGAACAACAAACTTCAATATACTAAAGTTTGAGAATGGCTTAACTTTTCCTTAGCTTAGAAAGTTTCATGCAGGTTGTGTGTGATTATCATTTGATTAATCATGCAAATTTTGACATTATTTTAGTTTATCTAACAGCTAGGAGTACGTTGGCAACCTTGAAGCATGCAAAAATAATGATTCTTTCTTGAAATCAATTGCTAATTCTTTTGGAACTCGTAAGCTATCCTTCAACTAATCCTACAAATGAATCTACACAGTTTCATATGGTATTGGTAACTACTCATAGAGAAATCATAAAGTGCATAGGCCTTAAAAAAAAGATGAAATAGATTCTCTCAAAAGGAATTTCAAATGTCGAATCCCACTTAAACAGTTAGAATGTCAGAATTTTCAGAATCCAAATATCTAAACGAAGCGTTTCATGTCAACTAGCATTTAGAATTAAATCGAATCTTGGACCCATCAAATTTCAAACATAAATCCCACAATGTTAATAATCAAAACCAAACCACTTACTCCTAAGACCAGTGGGCCCCAATGGCGCCAGCTCAATACGTATGTATGTACTCCATCACACCAAAGTCTCATGTCACAAAGAGAAAAAAAATGGTCCGAGCCCAACACAGAAAGCAAGGACACGTGTTGCGTGCACGAACGTAAGCGCATACGTCGGCAGAGCATGCAGTCGTGCAGCAGAGCAAGCTACTGCCAGACCTTTGACCAGCATTAAACACCACGTGCGGAACAAACGTGTAACTCATTCATTGGACTAAATCGTCAATGTCAATCCACAGGCTGACATTGCTTGCAAGCTATGTGTTAATCATCTAATCTTACTCATCATTCAAACGTGGGCAATCAGGGTGCAATCTAGCAATTTCTTTTTTTATTTTTTTCGCGCCTGGGTTTCAATTTTTTAGACTGGACTAATTTCTTCGACCCATAAAAAACTGAGTAAATTCCCTTATAGCCGTAGTGTGGTAGTTCAATTTTGAATTTATAATTTACAGATGCAAACCGTGGTCCTAAGCCCACTGGACTACCTATTGGGTTTCAAACTAGCAGCTAATTACCTTGCTTTTAAAGTCTTCTTTGGCTAGTATGCCTACGTTTGACCCACACTTTGTCAAACAATTAATTTAAATAGATGTTTGAATAGGTAAGAATCTGTCTGGTTCAATTGCAATAGTTATAAGATGTCTTGTCATTTTGAATCCGGATACCGACCAGGGAAAGTGGCATTTATTAGGATCAATTTCATGAATCCTTACTGTTTATTTCAGAATCTAGGATTTTCGAAACACAGCAACAACATTTCTGTCAAGAATTTCTAATCAAACTGGTCTAAAATCTCTAAAATAAGTTTTATGAATTTCTAATTCAGACAGCTTTGAGATCTTTATTTTATTTTTATATTTTTTTGAAAAGTAGTAAAATGTGCCTATTGAGCATTCATGTAATATATATATATATATATATATATATATATATAGAGAGAGAGAGAGAGAGAGAGAGAGAGAGAGAGAGAGACTACATATGTGACCACAAAAAGGACAACCAGGGCTAGTTTTTGCTTGTGGCCCCAGGCTTGGATGATGCGTCCAATTAACTTGTAATTGGTCTCGGCCCCTTTACATGGGTGCTCATACAACCAAACTTGGTCCACTTGTCAGTGCCAAACATTATTAGATGAACCACTTTCTATCTTTTTCTTTATTCGTTGGGGTTCTAGTGATTGGTTCACTCTCTTTAAATGGTGGGAATAAATGTCACTGGTGCAATTTCAACATTACTTTATTGTTGGCAGTGTTGCAGCTTCAACTGGGACTTTTATATTGAGGTCTTTCTCCCAGTGAATGAAACAATCTACCAGTCGCCACATATTCACATACTTTGGAATCCACGCTTGGTGGGCCTTTCCACCATTGTCACAGATGTCTGTTTCCAAAAATAATTGTCAAGACAACTATCAAATTAGTAAATAATGATTTTAGCAAAAGAAGTTTTCAACTGATTCAGACATCTTAAGAAAAGATCTTATAAACTTTTAATTGCGCATTTGTTTCATGGGTTCTTCTAATTGGATTCCCTTTTTATTGTTCTTCCAAAAAGTTTATTTGGACAAACTCTATGGACAGAATTTGGGACAAACTGTCCACGTGGCGCAACGCGATGGGCTCTCTCAAAAGTTGAAATGCATTGTCCCAATCACGTTGTGCCACGTGGACAGTTTCTCCCAAATTCTGTCCATGAGTTTGTCCATGTAGACAAACTGTTGTTCTTCACCTGTTTTTATGCTGCTCTCGTAACTTTGAGGAAACAAAAAGTCTATTTGGACAAACTCTATGGGCATAATTTGGGACAAGCTGTCCACGTGGCGCAATGTGATTGGGCTCATTCAAAAAGTTGAATGCATTGTCCCAATTACATTGCGCCACGTGGACAGTTTGTCCCAAATTCTGTCCATGAGTTTGTCCATATAGACAAACTGTTGAGGAAAACAAGAAAAATAAGGAACATTTTATGTGCAATCCAGTAGATTTGATGTCATTATTAGTCCCATTTTATGCTCAAAACCAGCATTCCTATTGATCCAACCCATTCATATCGCTAGTCCCAGATGGGATTATATAGGATTTGTGCATATGGACATCTTTGCACATTTTGACAGTGGGGTAAATAATGTGAACTTAATGCTAATGTTGAGATCTCTCGGTGATCGAACAGTCGGTTCCCAACTCGCTTAAATAAGTTGGCCTCAAGTGTCATAGTCCCACATCTCTTGACTAGCACGGAGTCTATGCCACACCGAGTTAGATGCTAACCCAGCAAGTTTAGTCCGAACCACCGAAGGATCCCAATCCAACTCAACAACTAATTAAGACTTAATTGATAGATTATCGTTGCCAAAGCCAACTACTTAATCTAACATGGGACCCGTCGCTTGCGAGCCACACGATTTCTTATACATATTTCATTAGCCTTGTTAATTATACACAAATCCTATTAATGAATTTCTTTCTTACCAAGTAATATATACTGTTAGTTTGATTACATTATGTCTATAACCACAAGGGGGAGCTCATTGTCCTAGGACCATGGTTTGCACCAGGAGATTGTGAGTTCGAAACTGCACTACCACACTAGAGCCACAAGGGAATTTTACCTGGCTTTCTCTCCTCAACCTGTAAGGATAATTATGGCTCAAAGGAGTAGGAATCTGCGTTATAACATGTAGGGATTATTCTAGCCCATAAGACTATGTGCTTGCATTTAAAAAAAAAAAAGATTACATTTTGTGTATGATGCACAACCAGTAATTTGGTACTTACACGGTTGGTTGGAAGGATTTTTTTTTTTTCCCCTGTTCCAATACATATTTGATATATGCAGTATCAAATTTTAGAAGGATAGGGTCCACATGGAGTAATAATGTGGCCAGCACAGAACCTATGAGTTCGTATAATTTTTAAGTGTATTTATAAATCAATTCTCATAATCTTAATGTGAAGTTCTGTACTTCCTGTTCAATTCCTGGGCTTTGAGTCAGGTTTGAGGCAGGGGTTGGAATGGATCAATATGGACCAGATTTGTGCTATGGGGTAAAATGTGTAGAGTCAAGTTCCAGTGCAAGCTATTTCTTCATCAGGTTCCCTTAATTAATCCGCCAAGTTTGAATTAGGTCGACAAATGTGGTGCCACCAGTCTACTCGAATTAGATTAGTTTCAGCTAAAGTTAGCAAGAAGAGTATAAAAAATAAATAAATAAATAAACTCAATCTTAACATGGTTGATTTGTTAAGTGGATTAGATGCAGGATCAACTCAAATCCTAAATTAGGAGGTACGAGCTATTGATGAGTCCAATAATTTGAATCACAAGTCAGAAGTTTTTCATGAAATGATTTGGATCCAGAACTGTGGAAGCCCCATAAGTCATCATTACAGAAACATCAAGTGAGATGTTCAAGTGATGGGAACTGACTCTAAATACAATGCAAACAACAAAAAGGACCCTAGACCTCTAGTAAATAGTGATTCAATTCCAACTGTATCACAAATCTCAACACATAGAATGAGTATATTGATTTTTTTTTTTATCGAAAAGTTTCCAACAATCCTTTGTAGTGGACTAATCCTTATAGGCCTAGAGGGAAGTTGGGTAAACTCCCCTTGTAGTCTCAACGTGGTAGTGTAGTTTTGAACCTACAACCTCCGAGTATATTGATTATTTGTAGATTGAAAAGTAGAAAGTGGAAAGTGGCCTCTATGTCAAGAAAGTTCATTCAATCTAATTATTTCAACCGTGGATTGAATGTAGGTGAAATTTGACTTCTTGTCAGTAGACATCCTTGATGCGAATTCATGTGTAACATGTGAGTGTGAACTGCTGCCATAATTAGTTAAGGACTTGGTATGTGGTCCACGGTCCACCAGTATGCAAGAAAATCACGAGGTACAAGAGATTGGAAGCTCTTATCGATCCTGCATTAGTTAATGAGCTCCACACGATTAATTATTATATGATATGATTTGTGGGTTTGATTAAGGAGGACTTTCTCCAATGAGCATATTGCATATGGAGTCCAACTCTATGGGGCCTATCTGGATCCATCTATAAGCACAACCCCTCTCACACTCTCTTCTAAAATTGATTTAGAACTATGCTTGTTTTCACGCTAATCTAACCTTCATTTACTATCGGATTGAGCCTCAAAGAAATTTATGAGTAGAATATTTTTTACCTTTACTGCTATTAAATTAGGAGCTACGATATTTTGATGGAGCTATTTTTTCTATGACAGTTATTGATAATGTGGCCTTTCCATCTACTCTCTTAGTGGTAGGCTTGCTCTAAGTGGGCCCCACAAGCTGGATTGATACTACATTACGCTCGTAAAAGGAGAACTTCCTTTTAACCAAAACTTAGAATTTCTTTTTTTTTTTTTATGGACGGTGAAAAGACTCATTAAGAACAATGGCCAAAACAAAGCTAAAAGCCTAAAACAACGGAAAAAAAAAAATGGAAACGATAGGGAGAGATTACAATAGCATATTTTTTAACACACCCAACTCCAATTACATTCCCACACCCACTGAAGGAGGCCAACTCTCAACCATTTGCTTGCCTAACACATTTACTTATAAAATTGTGGAATCTAACCTCACCAACCATATTGCGAGATAACTCTTTAATTTCAATAGCTCCAAAAGCTTTTAGCAGTTACTCAATGACGAAGCTACTAATGCATTGAGATGGGTCCAAATCCAAGATTCTGGGTGTGGCCCTTTCACAGCCATCGATGCTCAAAAACACGAATAGATCTCCACCGTCCAGCCAATAGAATGATTGCACGCACTCCCACAGCAGAAAGTGACACGAGTCGTAAAACGAGTAGAGTCAGCAAAGAAGCGAAAGGAACCCGATACGATACCTGTGCAGGTGTCACCAACCTAAAATCGTCCTTTTCTCCCGTTCCAGCCTAATCCGTGGACAGCTGTTCTCCAAGGTCACACGTGGACCCTCGCCGCACCGCCTCCTTTTTTCTTTCTTGCCGACGTGTTTTTCACACGTGTATAAAACCTCGGGCGCTTTGCAATCGACACGAATAAGTCGTGTCGCCTTCTAGAACGATCCCTTGCCCCTCCCTGCTTGGCTAAATGCCACGTGTTATGATTCGCTGGCTGAGTCAGCACCTAATCTGGCTTTGCTTTCTAAACTGTGTGCATGCACCGATGGCGACTTCTCGGAGGAAATATCGTTCTCGATATATTCTATTCCCGAGAAAATGAAGGATTTGACAACGGCGCCGGACACTCTCTTTTCCCTCTCTCACTTCCACTGTGGTCTAAAAGAAAGAAAGAAAGAAAAAAAAAAAAAACGTTTTCTTTTTGGTGCTTTCTTTTAGACACTTTTTGGCCAGCTGTTGTTGGTCCTCCATCTCTTTTTGACTTAAGTTTGGTACTGTGAAGCCTTTTGAATATTCTCAGGATATTAAGATATTAACATGTAGCAAGGTGTTTAAGGGCTAAGATAAGATATAACACATGGAGTTGGTTTTTGAAATATTTCTTGTTTTAAATGGCATTGGTATCGAGGAATGGGCTCCAACACAGGAAGTATTGAAAAGTATTTATGATGTTTCCATTCATATCAGAAAGAGTTTTGAAAAGTATTTTTGTAATCTCTACGAATGTCATGACTTAGATAAACAACCCAATATGGTATTATATGTGATAGGTCGCAAGCTCGAATCTCAAGAGAAAGGATTCAATGCGAAAGTGTGTGAGTCGCCAAAAGTATGCAGACCGAGTCCAACCTGAGAAAGAGTGTTTAACAATATAGCTCTATTAAGGAGTGTTGAAAAGTATTTATACTGCCTCAATTAATACCTCAAGTTTTTAGTAGGATCAATTAGGCAAAGAAACATAATACTTGAAAGCAAAGTTAAAATTCAATAACAAATATTGGGTATAGTATATTATTCTCAACATATAAAAGAATATTTGATGGATTAGTTATTTGTAAAATGTATCTTCGACTGAATCTAACCAAAACCTTCTTTTAAAGATAATAAAAATATGTGTTTGTTTATGATACCTTCTTTTAGAGCCTCTCGTGAAAATAAAAGTTTTATATTTGAAATTCTTTGTTAATTTAGTGAAATTTAAAACTAAATCTGACCTTCAAAAATGTCACTTTTGGCACTAAGCTCTAGCATAGGGTATATAGGAGAATTTCAAAATACTAATGGAGGCAACACTCGAAGAATTTATAATCCTTTCTAATGCTGATTAGATTGATATCTTCATACTTATCTTTTATTGATAAAATGTTGAAAAAACTATTTACATACGTCCTAATGCAGAATAAACTGATATTTTCATCTCATGTAGAACCCATAATTAAAAACCCACACTTTTTACAAAGTTATTCTCTCTTTATTTTTTCTTTTGATTAAACTAGGTATGTCCCATGTAGTATCAATTTAGATATCATCACTTTTTTAAAAGAGGTTAATTTTTAGCTTTTATATTGAAATGTTAAAAATGATCGTGAAAATAAAATTTATAAATGCCTATTTTATTTTCTTTATAGAACCCATATAGTTCCAAATGAGGATGGCAACGGATCGGATCCAAACATGTTTATATGTAATAGGTTGGGGTGAAACAAACGAATTTGCCTTCAAAATGCTGCAGTGTATAAAAAAAATTAAGAGTGTTGGGGAAAGAATATTGAAAAAAAAAACACTAAAGTTTTCTATAATAATATTAGGAGGTTTTTTAAATTTCTTGGAGCGGTGAATATAAAAAGACTTAAAAGTCTTATAACACTTGGGGGATTTGTATATCTTAGGGCAGCAATGGCCAACCAAAACCCCTATCCTGCTCATATATTTGCAGATAATCATGGTTGCAGGAGTCAATATACAAGCTAAATACTGTTTAGATAATAAAAGACCATATCAATAAGATCCCAACTCCGTTTAGACTTTATAAGAAATTTTTAATCACCAAACAGAGTTAGATTTCATTCCAAACTCTTCTTGAGACTGATTAAAACTTCCGAAGAATGACTGACTATTTGACTTTAATCAATGCTTAATTCAGCATGAGGCCCAACCAATGAACACAATTTCTAGTCAAAACTACAAAAATTTTCAAGTAATACACACACCCAATGACCATAACATAACATGACTTTCTTCTTTACCGACATTATCAATTTTTCGTCCCCTTCCTAAACTATCATCTCAGCATTTGGTAACAAACGTTTCTCAAGTAAAACTCCTCTTTATCGATGACACCGCGCGGATTCCAGGATAAGCTCGGGTCGGAACGAAAACGAATAAAACGACAAAAACACGTGTCGGCCTCTCGCCAAAAGGCCAGCGCTAATGGGCCCCACAATATAAAACGCCACGTAGATTCTAACCCCGACCGTACTTATGACCCCCAACTCTATAAAAACCCTCGGATGGCCGACGGAAACTGAAAGAAAGAGAGAGAAAGAGGAACAACAGAAAGCGCTAGCATACGCCGAGTTATCGAAAGCTAACGTACGCCGAGTAAATTTGACAGCCGAGGAAATGGGCCGTGTGCAAGCGGAGGACGTGTCGCAGCTGTCTCTCCCTCCCGGGTTCCGCTTCTTCCCGACGGACGAGGAGCTTCTGCTCAACTACCTCTGCCCGAAAGTCGCCGGGCAGCACTTCCCAATTCAAATAATCGGCGATATCGATCTTTACAAATTCGACCCCTGGGCTCTTCCAAGTAAGCCTTCCCCGCCTGAGTTCGACTCAGCACCTTGAATTTTCCGAGTCATTGAACGAGTTTGATTGATTAAATTGGACCCAATGTTTTTTATTTGTGTGTTTGTTTGCAGATAAGGCTCTGTTTGGAGAGAAGGAATGGTATTTTTTCAGTCCCAGGGACAGGAAGTATCCGAACGGGTCTCGACCCAATCGGGTTGCCGGGTCGGGTTATTGGAAGGCAACGGGTACGGATAAGTTGATAGCAGGAGGAGGGAAGAAGGTTGGGATTAAGAAGGCTTTGGTTTTTTACATTGGAAAAGCTCCAAAAGGAAGCAAGACCAACTGGATTATGCATGAATATAGGCTTCTGGAGAACACAAGGAAGAAAGGAAGCACTCGGGTAAGAAGTGGCTTGAAACCCAAACAACTATCAATTCATTATAAATCTTGTTTGTTTTGATTCAATTAAGAATGACCCACAAAGTTGAAATGTCAAATTTGAAATTTTAGTTCATAAGAAAAAAATTTTAAAAAAAAATTTATTTATAAAGAATCTCAAACATGATCTCATCTTACCGTTCAATTGAGAAATGATATTAATTTTCACAATGAATAGTCTCTTACCAACTACACTAATCCTTATCTATCAATCTCTATTAGTTTATAATAGATTTAGACCAACAATGAATAATTTTTTTGACATTTTCAAATAACCACTCTATCCTTTTAATTTTTTTCTATAAACAACCATTATACTATATTAAAGCCAAGCCTTTTAAAGTTAGTTTTGACCATATCCTTTTAATTTTTTTTTTTATAAACAACCATTATATTATATTAAAGCCAAGCCTTTTAAAGTTAATTTTGACCGTATCCATTGATTTTGACAGTGATTTGGATACCTTTTATATAAGTAATCCATGTTATCCCCACACTTTCACTTGCAACCATACATTGTTCGCTCTTCTCATTTTCAACCACTTCATTTTCTATCCCAAATCACATATACACTTTCAATCCAAATTCTCTTTCTCCAATTCTATACAACAGAGTCTTGGATTAAAAGCAAAAAAGACTGTCATAATCTTTTTTTCCGTTGTTTTCTATTGGAAAGTGTTTTGAGGATGATTCTATGTGATTTAAATTTTTTTTTAATTGATTTTTATATAGTGTGCTAGTTTCCATTAATGTCTCACTTTGTCTATATTCTAAAAACCATCTTGATTGACAATCAAGAGCCAATTATCATGATGGTTGATTGAATTCAATAAAATTCATCATTGACAAAGACCCATATGAGAATTTTTCATAGGGAAGAATAGAAAACAGTACCCATATAAGAATTTCATTGATATTTTCTCTTCTTGCAATCAACTAATCTCATTTTCATCTCATTTTATATATGTTTCAGTTGGATGACTGGGTGCTATGCCGGATATACAAGAAGAACTCCGGCACGCAAGTATCGGAGTCGGCCAAGGAACGTAACGCTATCGGATATCCGTCACCATCACCCAGTCTTAACGACGTCATCCTCGAATCTCTCCCAGAAATCAACGACCGGTTCTTCTCCCTCCCACGTATCAACTCACTGAAATCCTTCCAGAACGACAGGCAGACCCATCAAGGCATCGGAAACGTTGATTGGATGGGCCAGAGATCAGAATTCGGATCCAACGGTCAGAATCAGAGCCAAGGGGCCATGGCCCACTTCAGCTTCCCCGCAATACCACCCCTCTGTCAGGTGGAGTCGCCGTCGGAGATGCTGGGCAGCTCCGTCGAGGACGAGGTTGAGAGTGCTCTATTCGAGAACGGGTTGACTCAGCAGCAGAACCCACACTTGACTCAGTGGGTCGACTCGTTCGTGTCAGCATACCCTGCGCAATTTGCGCCTGTAAGCTATGGATGTCGGCAGTGAAGATTTGGAGGGGTATACTTGTAATTATCAGGAATTCTTTGGGCCTTTTTGGGTATACAAAATTTCGAAATGGCCCCTCATGTTTTGTGACTTTGGGGGCACACACCCTTTTGGTGGATTTAGAAATAGTGCCCCATACTGATCAGAGCTGTAGTGGGTTGACACTTGACAAAGAGGGAAGAACTATTAACAGAATAGCTTCAAAGGGTCTCCTCTGGCTTTAGGACAAATGGGCTGGGTCAATTTTGGGTGTTAATACTTTGGCCTGGAAGGAGGATCTTAGATTGCTTACAAGGTAGGATTATTGGACTCATCTTCATTGTAAACTATGATATGGTATAAGGTGATGGGGACCATTCATTTGTTAAAGGCCTTATAATGGGTCTGTTAAAGGTGAAAATTATTAAAAGGTTTCTGCCATATTTGCCAAGGATGTGTTTTGCTTTGCTTCCTGTGGGCCTTGGGACAGTATGTGGCCTTTAAATCTGACCCTGTGTTATGCTTGGATTCTGGGCTCTGTGAATGATGTCTGTTTTTGCACTTCAATCCTCCTTACTGGTCTTTAAATCTTAGAAGTTTGTGCACCACTGTAGTCTTTGTATAATCTAGAGTGTGATGTTTGTGAGTCAGGTCCTTCAATTTCTTGATTATCAATGTTACCTGACTGATCAGATTTGGGAAGTTTTTATATGGACTTTCTATGGCAATGTTTACATACATTTTTATGTTAAAATGAATTATATGATAATGTATTTAATAATATTTAAGAGTGAATATAGAAGTCCCCCCAAGTGCTAGGATTCAGTGCTGGGTCTACTTTTCATAGAGATTGATGAGGGAGACAGGTTGGTCTGATTGCTAGCAGAGGTGAAAAGGAGAGATTCAAAGTAGTGTTTAGGTTTAGAGCTTGTTCTCAAAAATGGATTGGGATTTAATGCATTATGTTGTAAAGTGTGTGCATGAGTATTTACTAGAGAAGAAAAACAGAGTAGGATTTTTCATTTTACAAATCTAACCTTTTTGTATTGCAAGTCTTGTTAGAAAAATGGGTTGTAATTGAAAGTTCAAAGTGTAGTGAACACATGGAACTTGGAATTACACAAATCCATTGAGTATTGAATGAGTAATTTGTCTCCCTAGTTATCCCACTTGAAATGAAATGAGTGAGAAATGAATGAGGGAAAGTATGAAAAACACTTGTCCCACATTAGAATAAAACCAAAGAGATGTTGAGTATATATAGAGAAAGTATGACTATAAGGTTGGGCCCTAAGGAGTACTACTAATTTTCCGTGGAGACGGTACGCAGTCAAGCTCAACAAAACACGCTCCGCCGCCGCCGCCGTCCGTCTGGCCCGGATCAGGCTGATGTGTGGTTTCTTTTTGGATCACAGATTTTTTATTTTTTATACAAGGCCCAATCCGAATTGGATCTATAAGGCTAAGTTAGTTTCTCTTGAAACAGTTAGTGAGATATGCCTTTTCAAAGATGATGCAATGGTTCGAAACATTGTATAATGCTGAAATGGTGCAACCTTTCGAATCAGTGCATGGGACTGAAGTGGTGCAACCTTTCATGTAGGGTTGTTTCCAACAGCTACTATACAGTTTCAAAGAGGCACCAATCTCCTATAAATAGTGGACGAATTTGAGAGAAAAAAAGGACGAGATATCATACAGATTTCTCTTTTTCTCTTCTCCCTCTGTTCTTGTTCAGATACTGATCTTGTGTTCGTTGTTCTTTGGAATTGAAGTGCTAATTTCTATAGAAGAAAAAATCCGTTCTATCTTGGGAGACAGTTTCCGATTTAACCTTCAGCACCTTAAGGGGGAAAATTTGTCTTAAGGACATAGTGAAATCACTAGGCTCGGATTATTTGTTTTGAGACTTCGACATATAGGTCTGACTAAAGAAATACAAAGACCAAAAAGGTATGTACTGTATTTGAATTTTAGTAAAGAGTTAATATATTTTTTTTTTTAAGTTGTATATTACTAACAAGTCCCACGACCATTTTTACAAGTAAGAAGTCTTCACAAGGTGAAGCCTGCTTGGATTCATCATCTCCAAGAACTAAAGAAAAAGAAAACTCTTTATCATTCAGTTTTTGCCAAAATTGACATTAATCTCTCATCAAATCCTCCAAAACATAACTTAAACTACCTAGAATCTACCTGTCATCAGTCACTATAGAAGGAAAGAAACATAAAAGAAAAAGGAAACACTAGAAGGAGGAAATGGAAAGTTTTAAAGGAAGAAAAAGCAGCAATGGAAGGAGGAAATGGCAAGTTTAAAAGGGATGACCAATGAAAATAAAATAAGGATGAAGCAAGTGGAGTTGTGAAAGTCTTTCTCCTTTTTTTTTTTTTCCTTTGTTAGATAAGAATTTATCAGCATCCACAACAACCAACAAAAATCAGGCAAAGCAATACCAAAAACATAAGCCAAAGCAACACCCAGGTCCAGGTCAACACCCAAAAAAACAACTGGCCCCTAATACACATGCCACAAAAACCTGCCTGGCCACTAAAGAGATGTAAAACAAGTGGAAGTGTGAAAGTTAATGGAACCCAAAACACAAAATGAGTGAGTTGGAGGAATTTGGTTTGAGAACGTAAATAGATGTTGGTGGTGTATGCTTGTATTTTATGGCAGTATAATGCCAAGGGCATGTGCAAATGCTTCACTTAAAAACTTCACAACTTCTCTTATATTATCAACTCATTGGACACACATTTGAACTAAACCAGAACTCAGAAACTGCTGCGAATTTTCATGGGGTAAAATATAGCCATATGCAGGTGGAAAGTGCAAAGCTTTTGTGGGGGTATAGTTTACACGCGTTTTTAAAGCTTTTGTTCCCATGGGACTCGAACTCGCGAACTCTACTAGCTCACACACACACGTCCTTAACCAGCTGAAAACTATGGCTGAGGGAAAACATTCACTACTATTTTTCTCTTGAAATATCATTAGGCAGATTCTTAGTCACAATTTGGGTGGGGAGTCATTCGGGATGAATTCACCTGGGCTTATATCTGGGCCAAATAAGGACTGAAGGATCGGAATCTGAGTTAGCATGTTATGGACATATGGTCCAAGACCACCCAATGAGATTTTGGTCTATTACATGCTTTCTGAGTCTCTTTTCAGCTTGATAAAGGATCCAGACCCTAAACCTAAATCCGGGCTTGGCCAATGGCTCCAGTGGAAATGGAGTCGGGCTCAATCAGATACAGGCCGAACGTGGCTCCATTGCCAGACCGACCCTAGACTCCACAAGAAATATAGTGAGAGGGAATGTTCCAACATGTGGGGCCCATCTATGACCAATTCAACTCTCTTACAAGCACACACTTGTTATTGGCTCACCCCAAATGTATCTACTGATGGGTTGGATCTTGAGAAACAATGGACACATAAACTCATAAGTCATTTGTTGGGTCTATAGTTGTCCACAGTGTATAATGTGCCCCAGTCTTTTAGAAATACGGGTGTTCATGGCCTGTGATGAAGCCCACCCAACTCCGACAGGGACCATTAAAGTCAGGCCCAATCCCCCATTGACTAAATTGGGCCGGACCGTACATTGCATTTTATGATTTGTACGGACTTTCTAGTAATTTTTTTTGGAAAACTATCACTAAATTGTAACCATTCTTTATTCATGCTGGGTTGGGTGATGGGGTTTCATAACTTAACCCAAGCCCAGTCCATAATGGGCTGGGGCCCATCCCGTGAGAACCCCCTATTCGTTTATTAAATGGGCTGACCCAAACTTGTAACCAACACTGACTGGGCAATCCGACCCGACCAGCCTAACCTACTCAAGCTGGACCACAGTTGTAGATACTTGGCCCAAGCCTGGCAGCCTCATGTATTCAAATTTTAAGGCTTGGGCATTAGCCAGGCCTGGCCCATTTGACTCAAGCAAGCCTAAGGCTAATTAACAGCTCAATTGTTGCTATATACTTGAACTTATACAGCATTTGGCCCAAATGATTAATTAGTCAATGAAAATACAAGTTGAACTTTAATTATAAATAAACACCAACATAATGGAAAGTACTCCCAATAAAACTTACAGGTATTATTTATGTTATGTATGTAAAACTAATTAATTTAGGTGCTACAAATACAAAATGAGTACTAACTCAAACAAGTTGACCCTAACCCATTCATCTTTTATTATTATTTGATTGGGTGGGGCTTTATAGGCCTCATGAGGAGAGGGACGGGGGCGCATAAAAATAAGGGGATTTTGGCCATAGGTCCCGCATCATTTGATTTTAAAGCCTAAGGTCCTCGACATCTTTTCGTAATGGCAGCGGTCCTCCATGAAAATGACGCAGCAACAAAGACTAAAATGCCCCTCCCTGTACACATCGGAATATATGTCGGTAAAAACGCTCATCCTCTACTTCTTCCTCACTTACCTCAAGCCAAAGGAAAAAGCAATCGACAGTACAACCAAAGCAAGAACAAAGTCAATCAAGAAACATATAGGGTTTTCTCAGTTTTAAACTATTTTATCTCACTTTCAAATCTATCAAATAAAAAAGGGCTTCAAATCAGTTTATTTCTTTCAAACTCGGTCCAGACTCAGATAAATTTGTTTGCAACTTAAAGAAGTTCTCCAAAACTCAGATAAATTTATCTGAGCTTTGCAAGATGTTAAGATAAGTTTTCAGAAAACTCAGATAAATTTGATATTTCTCTGAGTTTGCTGTTAATTTATCTGCCCAGATAAATTTGCTTTGGTCCAGACTCAGATAAATTTTTTCGCAACAAAGAGAGGTTCTTCAAAACTCAAATAAATTTGTTTGAGTTTTCTGAGAGGTTAAGATAAGTTTCAGAAAACTCAGATAAATTTTGAGTTTGCTGTTATTTTATCTGCTCAGTCAATTTTGTGTTGGTCCAGACTCAGATAAATTTGTTCGCAACAAAGAGAGGTTCTTCAAAACTCAGATAAATTTGTCTGAGTTTTCTGAGAGGTTAAGATAAGTTTCAGAAAACTCAGATAAATTCTAAGTTTGCTGTTATTTTATCTGCTCAGTCAAATTTGTGTTGTTCCAGACTCAGATAAATTTATTCGCAACTCAAAGAAGTTCTTCAAAACTCAGATAAATTTGTCTGAGTTTTGCAAGACGTTAAGATAAGTTTTCAGAAAACTCAGATAAATTTGATATTTCTCTGAGTTTGCTGTTAATTTATCTGACCAGACAAATTTGCTTAGGTCTAGACTCAGATAAATTTGTTTACAACTCAGAGAGGTTGTTCAAAACTCAGATAAATTTGTCTGAGTTTTCTGAGAGGTTAAGATAAGTTTTAGAAAACTTAGATAAATTTGTTGTTTTTCTGAGTTTGCTGTTATTTTATCTGAGTTTTTTTATATATTATCTAATTTTTGCGTGAAGTTATTTGACTTTAAAATAAAGTTATCTCTGTATTTATATGAATTTATCTGTCTTTTTGTGTTTATCTATACTTTGTAGCAACGTCAGAACAAGAAGAAGAAGAAGAAGACGACGATGAGCTGGAGCTATAAATAAGGAGAAGATTGCATGACAACTATACAAACAGTTAGAAGGGTAGATCAGTCATAACAAAGTATGACGTGTCACGCAAGGGACCACCGCCCAAAATAATCACATGCGCAAGGGACCTTAGGCATTAAACAACTATGCTCTGTAGTGGAGACTTTATAGCCCAGTAATCAGGGATGTATCGCTAATTTACCCTTAAAATAACTTTTGACATTTTCATTATCATTATTGGAGCCGTATTCTATGTATACTAGCAAAATGCCCCGCGTGCGATAAACCAAGGGTGTAAGGAGTTTTAATTAATGTTTTATACAACTTTATTTCAAGTCTTTTTTAATCCCTAAGAAAGACCTAGTACAATTAGCATAGTATCTTTTATTCTGAACTAGGTACCTAGAAATCCCAATGGACCAATCCGATAACCCCAAATACAAGACATAAACTCAATACAAATGCCAATCAAGAAATTAGTGAAGGTTTTGGGACTTTCATTGCAATATGTATTCCTCTCAACTCCATGTTGACCATGTGGCGGACCTAGAATTTTCATTTCACGGGTGCGAACCTTAATAGGTAGTTTGATAGTGGGGGCAAATTGAGGATTTTCGCATGGATTTTAAGGATAGATCCATAATTTTTATTGGACTCTTTAAAGCGTACCATGGTTTAACAGCTACGGCCGCACCGGCGTGGCTGTGCCTAGTCCACCCCTGACCATGTCACTCAAAACTGTCCACAGAAGATTAGCTGCAAATGAAAGCCACCAACGCACTTTGACCCTTTAATTGAAAGGGCCATCACCCAACACGAGATCCCCCCTACCCAAAAAAAAAAAACAAACAAAACCGAACACGAGGTCAGCATTCTGGACATGTGGAATGGTTCATTACCAATCAAGCATTACGTATAATATGATCACCATGAGCCCAACTTTCTGTGAATTCTTGGATGGCAGTTTTAGATGAGGTGTCAATGAGCCTCAATGAGTGTGATTTAAGATTATTCAGATGACCATTTAGATCATGTGCCATTTTATTAATTCTTTTTTGCAGCTTTTTGTTAATTTTTGGATGAGGTATTAAGGATGCACATAAACTGCTATTTAAGATTTATTTAGTTGGCCGTTTTAGGTTAAAAGGAAAAGAAGAGAGACAATAAAATATAGAAAACTGCAAGAAAAATTGCAGAGAAGTTGGGGGAAAAAGAAGATGATTTCTTGAGTGTTTCTTTAGGAACTGGTACCCAAAAGGTCAGTGCTCTCTACCAACTCTTGTGATTATATTCTCTCCTCTTGTTTTAATAGAAGAAAGTTTTTGTCATTTATTCCCAATTTTGGGATTTTACCATATTTGAAAGAAACTCTTATGTATATAGAGAAATTGATGTATGATTATGATTATATATGTATAATATATACTGGGAGATGCTCCTATGAGAGATGTCTCTCACATATTATATGAGAGATAGGGAGGGTAGGGGCCCTCACATCCGTATCCAATACCAACAACTTAAATAAGAGGCCCCCACTCTTATCTCTCATATAAGGTGAGAGACATCTCTCATAAAAGCATCTCTCATATATATTATTATGGCTTGTTATTTAGGATCTTAGCAATACATCGAGTTGTTTGGTTTGTAGTTTGAGCATCTATTCAGATCATTGTTGATGTGGCTTAATGAAAAGAGAGAATGGATCCATTTTTTTTTTTTCAACCTCCATCCAGCTTTAATGTATAAGAATGGGTTCGGCTTTTGAGGGGTGAAGTCTGCTCCAACTAAGAAGAATTAAAGAGGTGAGGGGTGATTTCATGCTAGCGCGGGTTCACGAAGGATATAAATAGAAATATAAGTTGGACCTAGACTTTCCGATGCACAAACTTACGCTTCAGATCTATATGGACATATGACTTGATTATCTTTAACGGCTTGAACAAAAAAAAAAAAGAGAGAGAGAGAGTCAAAGAGACGAATTAATCAGAGAAAAAGGTCAGATTTTGGATTGGATGATTGAGATGGATCCAAATCAAATGCCAAATGTTCAAGGTCAACTGAGGGTTTAAAACAACATCTTAATGATCCTTTTGGACCATTTAATGAAGTCTAATCAAGCCCCCAA
This sequence comes from Umbellularia californica, assembly GCA_028538565.1. Taxonomy (NCBI): domain Eukaryota; kingdom Viridiplantae; phylum Streptophyta; class Magnoliopsida; order Laurales; family Lauraceae; genus Umbellularia; species Umbellularia californica. The sequence goes on along the minus strand of JAPQWN010000006.1, from coordinate 72,400,820 downwards.
ATGTGATGAATGATGCAACAATGCTGAGTTGTACATTGTTTAATTTGGGACCGATAGATCATGACCAATGCACCCATGATCCCGCCCAAATGGGATGCCCATATTTGGTCCACTCTCATGCTGGGCAGGTCCAACCAGTTCAAAAAGTGGGCACCATAGGCCCCTTAGTGAGGGACATCCAATAACCCCGATGCAGGGGATGTTATGAATTGGCAACATTCTAAAAGCAGATTCTTTGACCATGAAGAAATTTAAAATAAAAAAGAGTTCAAAAGAAGATGCATGAGTTAGGAAACTTACCAAGTAGTAACAAAGGTCAAACAAGAAATCAAGAGGATCCTTAATTATAAGGAAGAGGACATCAAGTGCCAGTGGATATGCTACCAAGGCTTTCTATTTTAATTCCATTAATTTGAGTTAAGTAATGTATTATAAGAAAGACATTTTTTTGACATTTTTTCTATATTGCTTAGATATGTTGGATTGCAATGATTGGAAATAGGTTTAAAGTCCAATTTATTGAGCATTATAAAAACAAACTATAATAATTCATATATTATTCAACAAAATTACATTTTCGCAATTGTTATCATTTTCTCCAGTTTGATTTGAGACTAATTTCTTTCAAGGATTGAAGATTATTCCAAGTTGTGGATTGTGTTTGGGATAAGCTTTTTATTATTTTTCTCTTTGAAATTTATTGAGTTTATGTAGATTCGGGTTGGGAGTTTTTCCAATCAGTTGAGCATATACATTCTTATTGTATCACTTTCTTAGTATCTAGTTTGCTACCGTTAGCAGTGGTGGACTCGAGATTTTCATTTGCGATGGCCATAATGTTAATTTTGTCATTATTTTATCGTTTGAGGGGTAATGGCTTATATCCGATATATCCAACGGAACTTAGGCTTTTTCTCCATATTTAGCTTGCATGTTTTGGGCTTTTTTGAGGTCCACCGGGCCAAGTGCCCCCAAAAGACGGTACCTGGATCAATACTTCGCTACAATAATGAATGGGTAATCATTCATGCCAAAGGAAATTTGTTTCATAGTACAGTTTTATTTCTTTAATTTTAACTACTTCAATAAGATGGCATCTATGAAGATTCATACTAATCTAATAATACCCATGCAAACAAATGAACCCTAAATGCTACAACCAAAAATCATATGCATAAACATGAATTTACGACCGAGGATCATAAACATGAATGTAAGCTAGCTCTCTCTCTCTCTCTCTCTCTCTAATCCGAAAGTTACATCCAAACAGTGTGATTTTTAAGTCACTGCATCCCAGTTTTGCATGCCCGATGTCTAGATTATTTTAATTGAGAATTTGGGAGGTACCCAAATGACAAGTTAGTCATAGATAAGCAACATTCTGCCAAAGGATTCCTATAGTTCTTAAATATGGTAAAATCCCTAGAAAACCCTCTTTGACTAGGGCTTCTCTTTCTTTTTCTTATAAAGAACCTACCTCTACATGATCAATTGAATCCCTTCACATACACTAATTCCTTTTGAATTGTCGCATGTTTCATTTAATTTGATCAAAAATGATAATACCCGTTGCATTTGATCCTAATAAATTTCCATTGGATAGTAGCGATTAACATTTGAAAACCTAAAATCAAGGAGTCCGGATCCACTGTTTCGTTGAAACTGGAGAATATTGTTTCATCAATTGATTAAACTAATATAGCACCCACCCCTTAATTCACTTCCTAACCTACCTACCATGGTTTATCACTTGATTGACAAGTATTTACAGTAGGGCCCACAGGAGCTGGTTGTTTTTCCAAAGAAAAATGTCCGAACTTTAGGTAGCATTGCATCTTTAAACATTAATTTAAAACTAAGAAAGCATGACAAAGTAGATAAGCTTAGCAAATTGAGAAGAAAAGTAGCTATCATCACAAATGTGAAGGGACAGAATTCCCCAAAGGAAGAAAACAAGGTGACAGCTTTCAAGAGTAAACATCTGCCCTCTCCGGCGAATTGAAGTTAAATGGTGGAGTCCAAGATGGGCCGTGCCAACTTTCTCATCTATTAATTTACTGTTGGAAACGGGAAAAAAATCATTGCACCTCTTTCTCTCTCATCAAATTTGGATCCATATTCTACCCAAAAAAAAAAAAGGATCCATAGGAAGCTCTAGAGCTACCTAGAAGCAAGGTCGGCATAAAACTCCGTTCCTATGTTTTTTTGAACTCACGTATGCAAAAAAACATAACTCATATATGTAAAGTGATTGAAACTTGCATATGTTAGGAGACACAACTCATACATGTAAGATAAAAACAACCCACATATGCAAGGAGGGAGGAGATCGGGCTCGAACCTTGGAAATGCCGGTCCTTACCACTGGGTAAGGCCGTTCTCCCCGCACCACTCCTATTAGTGGTCGGTTTGGTCATATCAAGTTTGGGATGGGATATGGGTGCTCATATCATTTTTTACCTAGGTTAGATTTGGGACAGGTTCGAATTTTAGGTGTGCTTGACATATCCCGCTCCAATTATATATTTTATACACATTTTGTGCATTATTTTAATAAGTCTATTTTCTTTTTCTTTTTTTTTTGTATCCAGCTTAGGAGCGCTGGGACCCAAGTCCTCTCGTGAGAGAAGTAGACCTTAGGTAAGATAAGGAAGCCCTCAGGTGAGTGAACTAGACTTAGGGTGTGGTAGGACTTTAGTGCCCGAAACCTCCTATCAGCCCTCTCGATCCCGCTCTGAAAATGCGGCGCGGATCCGTCCTCGAGCACAGTTCAAGCATTTTTTCAGCACGGTTTGACCATCCTCGGAGTGCGGTTCGATCGAATATGGAGCGAACCGTTCAAAATCTTTAATTTTTTGTGCATTTTCTTTTTCTGTAAGCCTGATATTTATCTTTTGATTGAAGAAGCTTCTTTTGACTTATTAATTATTGTCTATTTTATATGATCAAATTGCAGACTTAATTTTTTTTCCTCCATTTTTAGTACTTGAATATATAGATAAGATATATTTGTGCCCATTACTTAATTGTTTATAAACCCACAAACACTATTGTTGTATAGGCGCTCCGGATGCATTCCGGACATATAATTATTTTAAGATTTAGCGTTTTGGCGCTCCCGCTTCGCGCTCTCGGCACTTAGGGTAGGACGGCCCTCGGGTGAGAGAAGGTGACTGTCCAAGTTCAAATCCTAGGCTAACAGGTAGTAACTGCTGCCTCTTACCACTGCGTAAGGTATTATTCTTTCCGGACACTCTACTTGATTATGAGATTACAGGTTCAATGACTTTCCTTCATCCCCCTTTACAAAGAGAGTTATTTATTATTTTTAAAATATGAAGTTCACATTATTAAACCCATACCTCTCTTGGGTCGGATTTTGTATTACAAAAACTAAACCCTCTATGGCTCAGGTCGGGTTTGAAAAGTGGAATATGTGAGTAAGGTCACAATTGGGTCGGTCTAAACAAGAACCCGACCCGACCTGTTGCATATCCCTAGTAGGAGCTGGGTTGAACTCAACTAATTTTCACCTATATCAACACTTTACCCATGCCATCTTTTGATCAACAAAATTCAGTTTCACACTTTCATGCATATCTATTTACCCATAATTGGCCACAGCATAATAACCCGTGCTAAGCACGGGCATGACCCATGTGTTGCTCCAAATAACCACTTTAACAATTTATTTTTTTTAGAAATATTTGCATATAGTATAGAATGGTGTAGCGGTTAAATTAAGTATTTTAGAAACTAAGAGGTTTTTGGTTAGAACTAAAGCCTGCGTGATGCACGGGTGGAAATCTCATGCAAATTAAGTAATAAATATATTATTATTAAAATTAATTCTTAATAAATAAAAAATTATTTGACTGAAGGATAAACCATTTGTGTAGTCATCAATATTATAAAATAGTTAAGAAAGAATAAATTCATGTGTAGAACTCAAATAATATGTGAGTACATGATATTATCAAAATCCTTATTCTGATAGTAAAAATCTAATGGCAATAGAAGCCTCATGAAAATCTGAGGTATAGCTCATGTGGATGAAAATTAAGTGCCCTTGATGGGTTAAATTACCCATATAAGAATTATGAGGATTAAATGGGCCTAATGGATTAAATCACCCACCTTAATAAATATGTGAATTAAGTTGCCTCTAATGGTTGAAGAATTAGAAGATGTGGGGTGAAAAATAAATTTTGTAGAATACTATAAGTCAGAGAGGAGAGATAACCGATGTGCTCTCACTTTCACTTTAGACAGGCCATTCACATCTTGAGAATATCTCTCACTGTCACCTATTAAGATAGGAATAGGACTCACGTCTTGTGTTCAAACTCCACCTCAGATTTACCCCGTGTGCCTTTTTTTAGGTTTAACATGCACCACGTAGGGGTAATTTAAACCCATTTATGTATAAATTGACATGCCACCACTTTGATTACTCGGTCAAATGCATTTTGACATTTTTTTTATTTATTTATTAAATTTTAAATTTCAACTAATTACATTGTAACTCATCAGATACATTACGGCTTTTGGACCCATGCTTTACCTGAAAAACAGAATAAATCAACTTTAGACTGAGAGCCCAAAGATGTTACCCTCTCTACTCAGTAGTGCTCCACCTGACTCCATCCCATCATCACAATTATTCTGTCAGACTTGGACTGGGTGAACCAATGGTCCAGATCTCACTAATACCACGTGTTGGTTATGGCATGGATCCCATGTTCCCATCACAAGCCAAGATTCTGCATACATTATTTCTGGCCTTTGAACTTTTCAAAAGTGAAAAATAGTGGTTCCTGAGAAGTATGTTTATAAGGATTGGCCTTGGTCTTTTGTAATATACCAAACCCTAGAAAAGTATCTTTACCTTTCAATGGATGCCCTGCAGATAATGGAAAAATAACTAATATCTGAAGGGCACTGAGCTTTCCTATGCCCACAATAAGAGAGTCCATACACATGGAGTGATGAATAAAAGTTTTGGGACCACTCTTATTGGATCCAACCTAATATAGGACAGCATAAAGTCCAAAATATCTATTTTATTCTGTTGTGTGGGACCCACATATGACCATTCAATCAATCTCCTTCAATTGACATTTGACAATTGGTAATTGGCAATGCTACCAATTTGATATGGATCAAACAATTATCCATTTACTGATCAAGTGGCATGCATAATGCATCCCTTTGTTGATATTTTATGATCTTTTCTCTATATTTTTTTGGTTTTTTGAGCTTTTATGTTTCATCTAAAGCTAGTTTTTAATGATAATAGATTGGTGGATGAGAGCGAAAGAGATCGGGTGGCAAGCGAATAATGAGGGCTCTATTGTTCACGTACTCATCCAAGTCTCTATCATCAGGGCTGCAACTGTGTATTGATCCCTAATCGTTTCTATGGAAGAAATGTGTCTCATCAACTGAGCTACCAATAAATAAAGGTGAATATTCACAAAAGGTCATCAAAGAAATCACCTTCCAGTGAAAAATGATTACCCATCAATCACCTTACTAAAACAAACAGAAAGAGCTGAGAGTATATTCACATCTTCACCTTCTATATCGTTCATCCCTCACCTCTTGAATATTACTCAACGAAACTCATTTTATCATGAACTCCTAAGAATTAAATGTCTCCGCTATCCAATCATGCATTCTGTGAGCCAATGGAGAGGCATCTATGGGCCAGTTTGGTCCATAACTTTGACCCAGTTGGACATGGTTTCCGGTTGGACATATTCAAAATTCAAAAGTTAAGGTTTCCCCTATTGCTATTCATAGCCAACGTTATGGGCAATTGCACATCAAAAGTTGGTCACCTACCCCAAACCACTCTGTAAATATGTTCCAATGAAAATTTTAAACCAATGGCTCAGCCCATGGTTACCTTCTACTGAACCTTGGATTTGAAATATCTCAGTTATGCCTACTGCTCCTTATTCTCTCTCTTTACAATAAAGGGAACCAAAGTGGAAGGAGAATCTGTTTGGATTGGATCAAGTCAAATCCGGGATGCACTTACACCTAAATCTAATAACTTATAGATGGAATGTGTCTGATGATTTTTTCCTTATCTGGATTAGGTTTTGACTAGAGACAGTAATCAAGAGCTGGTTTGGTGTACGGATATGATAAGGTCAGGTGGATTCTGACTATTGTTATTGTTCCATCTCAATTCATTTTTCTCATCTTGTGATTCCCTTGGACTCGATCAAAACTAGGAGCAAAACCCATTCAAGGGCCCACAAAGAAAGGAAAATTATCTATAAAGCAAAGAAAATTTAAAAGTAATGACAAGTTGAATAATATTTTTAATGAGGTTGAGTGTTTACCAATGTCTGAACCCTTTGACCTCTTTTGCGTGCTTCTGATTATGAAACCATGGAAGTTTAGAAGGAAGATTATAATATTCAAGATTGAGTAGGAAGTTGTTGTTGTTTTTTTTTTTTTTTTTTTTTGGCTTTTTCAAACTTGAATTTTATAGGAAAGAATGGGAGAGTGGAACTTGGGTACAAGATAGAAGAAGATAAATAATCTATAGAGAGAAAATATAATTAATATAATTAATCAAATGATATAGTTAATCAAATACGGACAATGTTTTAGACTGATGGGGCCACCACATAAAAGGAAAATTAGAAGATATCCATCCAAAAACCTTGGGCCAAGAATGTTATTTTAGTTAATATATGATGGTATTTTGTGGATTTTTATTTTAGTCTTACGGTCAATGTTAAGTTATATATAGTTATTAAATATTGATAATCTTATATGCTTTGATATGTTAAATGATCTTTCCATTTTAGCTATAAGAAGTGATAGAAATTAGAGGTTTTTGTATACTCACGCAAGATTTGTAGGATTTGTAAATAGGCCACTGCATTTTCATTTTAATACCTTTTGTGTCCCCAAAATCAATAGTCTTCCAATCACCGTAGGTTTTTAGAGCGAAATGACACTTTTGTCCATCTATTTTATCTTTATATACATAATTTCAAAAGCTTAGACTCAATTTTTTATAAAGCATGTAATATTAACAATTGCACTTAGTGGGAGAAAATTATAGCCTCACACAACTTTATTTATTTTTATCAATTTAGAGCTCATTTCATTAAATCCAAATTGGTCATGCAACAATTATAACCAGTTTTGATTTATCCAATCCATACATGACCCATCGTTGGATTGATGAAAGTTGCAAAATACATTATTGTGATTCATGTCTAATGGGTGTAAAAGACAAATAAGGGGAACATGCAATGTAAAAAATATATATATTAATTTTTTTAATTTGCGAGGAGGGTGATGCTTGGCTCTATGTAAAAGAAATATTGGGAGAAAGGGGCAAATATAAAAAATATATATTAATTTTTAGCCGGGGGGGGGGGGGGGGGGGGGGGGTGATTTTAAACTATTTTCAGATATGAGTAGGGGATTCAAGCCTTAGGCCCTTGTTCCTAGGTCAACCCCTGATCATGTGCATGAGAGAGTTATTGTGAGAAGTTATTCGGACTTAAGATAAAATAATGGATGTAAGGGCAAAGTTGTCATTTTTATAAAAACCCAATACAAATCTCATTGTGGCTGGCCATTCTTGTTAGAAATGTTGATTTTAAGGACATGAAAGGTATTAAAAAGAAAAGGCAATGGTCTATTTACAAATACTGAAACCTCAGGCAAACCTTAGGGGTGTATATACAAAAAAACTCTAGAAATTATCCAAGCCTTTAAAAAAATTGAGCATTGGTACAATTGATTTAAGATGTATTTAAATAATCAAATGTAAACATTTTTTATTTCTTATTTCAAAATTCTTTTGTAATATATTAAGGCCTGCACAAGCGACACGGATGGCTCATTTAAGTCTCGGCACAAAATTCGACCTCAAGATTTAAAACATTTAGTGAAACCCTATAATGGAGCCCACCTATTGAAAAATAAAGTCTCTCAAAATGAATGCACTCCCCATGTATGGGATTCTCCAAACTTTGCTCCAATAGTAGTCAACTCCATCGTAAGATTGACCATACAATGAACAACCTAGTAAATCAATGGTGGTTGATGTTATAGTAGGGCCAACTCTTATTAGAGTAAGGTTTGGGGAACCCCATTGGTTCATATTTTTAAAATATATTCCACTTGGTGGATCTTTTAAAGCTCTGGTTTAGAAAATTATTGAATTGAGAATTGGTACTCCATAATGGGGTCTGTTTTTAAAAAACTTAAGCCGCACAAATTGAGCATTCTTCCACGTACGGGAATACGGTACAGGATGTCAAAAGAGTTTCACTTCAACAGGAGTTTATCTCATAATAAGATTAACCATTGATTAATAATGTGATAGTAAACATCACACTGGGTCTACAAGGGAATTTTACCCAGCTTTCTCTCACAGACCCATAGGAATTATTCTGACCCAAAGGGCTAAGAACCCTGCGTTATCAAAAATAAAAAATAAAAAATGTGATACTAAACAATAAACATGATCAATAACATTTTAACCACATTATTAATCAAAGTGACCAATCGAAATGTGGGACCAACTTTTATTCCAACCAAATTTGAGGAGAGGACATTCATTGTTAGCTGATCATATGACAATGAATGTGCCTCCACCAAATTCCACTCTTTCTTTCTAGATTGATGAAATTGTCACATTAGTCCCCCACCAAATTCCGCTGTTCTTTCAAGATTGAGTCTCAGGGGTTGGACTCATTAAACCCTCCAAGTTCTAGAGAGAAGAGGCCCCATCACATGCCACCTGGCCTATTAGAAGAAACGACAGAACTACCTTCTTATCCTGGCGTTTTCAAAAATAAAACTCCATGGGCACAAAAGGTGGACGCTTTACCTGACATAAAAATCGAGTCGCCGCTCTCTCACTTGGGACGAGGAAAGTGTTTTGTTTTTGGGTGGTGTTGTAAGCATTGTTTCTGTTGCAAGAGAAACGCGTTACAGCTTACACCGCTCTTAATTCGCTTTTTGCTTCCAACCCGGTTTCTGTTTCGAGTTCTGCTTTTCAAGCTCATACCCAAGCAAGCATTTCACATGTATTAAACTAAACATTGAAAAGAAGGTAAAATCCGATCATCTGCCCTCTTTTTGCCTTGGATTGTGAATTGGGTTTTGTTAATCAATCAAGTATTTCTCCAAAGAGCAGCAAGTGGTTTAGATGTTTGCTTCGTAGTTGGAGGCGCTCTTCTAATAAAAAATGGTTTTTTTTTTCGAACTTTAGACTACAAATGGAGATGGAATGTTTCTTCTTTCTTTTGGGGGGTGGTGGGATTTTGATCAAGTTGTTTGAATTTTAGGATTTGGGTATCTGGGTCAGCTCTGTTTTGATTGAATTATAAATGGTTCGGTTCAAAATTCAATCTTTTTTCCTTGTTTGTTTGTGGGGTTCGATTTTGCTATTAAGGGGAAACATGGGTTTTCTTTCAAGACTTGGAATTTGATGAATTCAGGCTTCTGGGCAGGTTTGAATTCTTCTCATTTCCATCTGAAGAACTGGTTTTTTTTTTTTTCTTTAATTTAAAACTCTGATCTTGTCCAACTGCAGACCCAAGTAGAGCCCATTTTTTGGTTTTTGTATCTGACATTTTTATAGAACTGCTAAAGGCTAAAGCGTTTTTGAGGGAATTGAATTTGATGGTGTGGATCTCTGGATAGGTTCCATTTCTTTTACTCTTCATTGTAATGAATTTCGATATGTAGTCGATTGCGCAGAAAACGTTGATTTTACATGCTTTTGATGTTTGAACTGGCAACCAAGGAATCTGATTTTCCTCTCTCTCTCTCTCTCTCTCTGCTTTCTTTCCGTAGCGGACACTAATTTCCTGCAATTCTCGACAAAGAAACGTGTTTCTTGGATTGTGCTTCACACGCAGAGCAGTCGAGTTCTCTTGAAGAAGAAAAAAAAAAAACAAGAAGAAGAAGAGGGAATAAAAACTATTAAATTTTGGTGGGAGACGCTTTTACCGGTAAAGATTACAAGATAAAACGGTTGGGAACAGAGGGAGAAATTTCATCATTCCGGCAAAGATTCTGCAAAAAAAAACATTTAGTGGGTGTTCTTATTTTCCTTAAATTCCTTTCATGGTTTCTTCAATTTCCCATGAATCCTTATGGATTGTATTTGATGATTCTCTCTTTCTTTTATATTTGATTTGCAGGAGTCCCTGTTCCTGCCATTGAAGGTGGGGATAGATCGGATTAGATGGGCGTTAATTCCTTCCATTTCCTAACAATTAGCTGTCTCTAGTCAAAGAATAGAATTTCTTTGGACCGATTTCTCCTCCTCTCCTCTCCTTTAAATAGAAAATATAACAAGAGAAGAAGAAAAACACCCCAACAATCTCTTTCTCTCTCATCAATTCAAAGACTCAAGTCCTTTAAAGGGTTTTTCTACTCTCTCTCTCTCTCTCTCTCTCTCTCTCTCTCTCTCTCTCTCTCTCTCTCTCTCTCTAGGATGCCTATTCTAAGAGGATCAGGGAGATCAAACCTTGAATGTTTCCTCCATTGCACGACGCCCGTTGTTCCATCACAGTTTCTTCCTAAGGTTTGTTTATTGCTTGTGGTTTTGGCATCTGGGTTTTAATGTGGTTACTCCCTATCATTGAAATTCAATATTATTTTGTTATTGATTGGGTAGACTTCTTTGAGAAATTTGAATCGACTCTGGCATCCATGGGAGAGAGAAAACATCGAGTACTTCACATTGGAAGATCTTTGGGGTTGTTATGATGAATGGAGCGCGTATGGAGCAGGAGTTCCGATCATCTTGAACAATGATGAAACGGTCATTCAGTACTATGTTCCTTATCTCTCTGCAATCCAGATCTACACCAGCGGTAGATTACTGGCTAATTTCAGGTAGTCCTTTCATTTCCCCAATCTGTACCTTCTGTAATTTAGTTATTGAGATTTGGCCATTATAAGATTGAAATTAGTTAAACCGGTATGATCGATCACCAAAGCATTGCATTCATTGGATTTTGTTTTGGAAACAATGCCCATGGAAGTAATTAAGTTGCATTTGGCTCCTTATGGGTTTAGAGCTTGGAAAATTTTCTTCTGATGTTCATGAAACTCAACCTGAAATGACCTGTAAAACTCACCCTTTGTCATTCCTTAAATAGGTCAAATTTATGGATTATCTGTTTTGGAACCTTCTCTGTGTGACATTCTCCTCTAATGGCCCTGCGGCATTTATTGAGTAATTTATCTTGATTTTGGTGGTTATACTACTCTCACCTGATTTTGGTGATCTCTCATGGGTGTCATATTTCATCCACCCATGAGAGATTATTATATCTCTTTACAAAGAAATTCATTGCTTCTTAATGTCTCTGGCAATCCATTTTGTGGACTAGTGTTAGGATATGGTAACTTGATTTTGTTGACAAATGCCATTCTAGTGGGGTAACAAAAGCACCTCTCTAGTAATTAATTGCAAGATGTTTTCATCTGATAGGAGCTTCAGAGAAGAGAGCGAAGCGGGTGATTCTGAGACAAGGGATTCATTCAGTGATTCCTATAGCGATGAGAGTGAGAGTGAGAAGCTGTGTAGATTGGATGGTGGTTCTTCAGAGGATTGTGGGTTGGAGCAAGAGAGCCCATTTCATTTGAGTGATCGGCTCGGATCTCTTTACTTTCAGTACTTTGAGAGATCAGCTCCATATGGAAGGGCTCCTCTCATGGATCAGGTAGATTTACTGCTTCATCTATCTTGGAAGCCTATAGTCATGTTTTCTTCTTTCCTAACACCTTGTTTGCATTACCACTACAAACAACTCCAGATTCCCTGATTTTTTGTTTGGAAGTTTGAACTTTAGAATATTCCTTCTATAATTAAAATAAACGCGGGTAGTAGCTGGATATTGATTAAGTTCATTTGGTTCCTTTTTCAGATATCACTTTGTTTAGGAAATTATGAAATCATGAGGAAAAAAAAGTGGTATTCTTTGCATCCATTTTCCTCCCAACTTTTTGACTTTGAAGGGAACCATCATTCTTTACTTTTTCTCTTTTTTTAGTGTCTTAGGTGATAGGGCATTTATCATTGTACGAATTTATTCTATGCTTATAGTTTCAGTTTATAGCAAGATTTTGTGAACTTTATTGAACAAGAACTGTTTATAGAATTCAATCTTATATCTTTCTTGGAATTATTGTTTGGTCATTGTCGACGCGTTATGTTGTTTTCTCACCTTATAATTGTTCATTGTTTCACTGAATCTCCTTTTAATCTTTCCCACAAAAATAAGTGGTTTTGAGAGTTTTGCCTAAAAAATTGTATGTTATTTCTAACCATCCATCATTCACTATCTACTTCAGATAAATGTTTTATCTCGAAGATTTCCAGGATTAAAGACATTGAAGAGTGCCGAACTTTCACCAGCTAGCTGGATGGCAGTTTCCTGGTATGATAAAAATTTATTTATTCAAATCAAGTTGCATATTTTCCTACGTGCAACTAAATGGAATTTTTGTTTTGAGACAGGGACAAAATACACATAGAAAAATAGTAAAGTGTAATTGCTGAAAAGATGCCATTGGATTAAGACACTTTTTCTAAAAATCATTGAAAGGGAGGGAATTATTCTCGGAAACTTTTTTATAAAGTAAAAAAGCAACCTCATTTTTTCAGGTACCCAATTTACCACATTCCCATGGGGAGAACGGTTAAGGATTTATCCGCGTGCTTCCTTACTTACCACACCCTCTCATCATCATTCCTCGGTAATTTACATTCCTTTTTCTCTGTTTCCTCGATATTTATTTATTTATTTATTATGCGTTCGTGAATTATATGTTAATTTGGAATTGGACTTGACTGAATCAATGTGCACATTGCACTGGTGTGAGCAGAAGCTGGGCCTGAAGAAGATACTGAAAGCACCAGAAGGAAGCAAAAGGAAGAAGGGCTAGTACTTTTTCCTTTTGGTTTGGCTACTTACAAGATGCATGGGGGCGTGTGGGTCTCAAATGATAGTGGGAGGGATCAGGAAAGATTGATATCAATGTTGAGCGCCGCAGATTCATGGCTAAAGCAGCTCAATGTCCAGGTCCGGCACCATGACTTCAACTACTTCACAGGAATTCGCCATTGCTAGAGCAAAAGCTCTTCATTTATGCTCTCTCCCCATTTTTGGTTCTCTCTCTGTCTGGGGAGATGTGAAACAAGTGAAGGCTTTGCAGTGCTTTTGGTGAGACTCTGCTTTGAGGGAATGTAGATATGGTGAATTCTCTTTGGGAGATTGGTGGGTTGCCATGGTAGACCTGGCCCAGCCCAGACCAGGCCCACCCCAAGTTACTGCGCCTTTTTTTTTTTTTTTTTTTTTTTTCTTGTCTGTGTGCGCTTTTCGTTCATCCATCCAGAGAGAGTGAGGGCTTTCAAATTTGGGCTTGTTGTTGGAAAGATGGGCTTCATGAGAGATGAGATCCATGGATTACTGTGGTTCAAGAAAATTTCTTCAAGTTTGGAGGCAAAAGGGATTTTCTTTTCTTCCTTCTGTTGATTTGTTTTTGATGGTTCATTTATGGATGGTCATGATCATAAAGATTAATTTATAAAACTAAAAACAAAATAAGAAAGATATTAACATCATTACTATCACCATCATTGGGCTTTTTGAGATTGTACTGGGGAGAACTGCAACTTTTTTGGAACTATCTGTATTCTGTGCCATTTTTAATGATAAGTCTAAATTCTAAATGAATGCACACTTTCAATTTCAGCCTCCACTTTCTAAAGGGTGTAGACTTGTTTTTGTTTTCAGTTTCCTAATCTACATGCAAATTTCCACTACCATTGGCCCACCAAATCTCCTTTGTATTCTTTGCTTCTTCATCAGTCTGTCTTCCCCACAAGGCTGCTAATACATCTCTTCTTCTTGATGCAGGCACAATAAAAGAACCAATCCAAGTTCATATGCTGTCTCCTCATTGAATTAGGACCCACACAAAATTGATCGGTTTAAGTGGGTCGGGTTGGGTTGGCCCGTATTCAACCCATATCAAATGCGGGTTATGTGGGTCGTGTTGGGTTGACCCAACCAAAGGTGCAGGTTGTAAATTTCTGACCCATTCTGAAAATGGGTCAGATACGGGTTTAGGTCCAAACAGGGGACCCCACCAAATGACCCAACCTGACCCTTGTGCCACCACTAAGCCCCCCACCATCTCCCATGGCTTAATTTATCATTGTTGTTATTAGATGTTATTAGGACCTAGTCGTCCAATATAATCACACTAGCACGTTCCTTTGTTAAATAGTATATTAAAAATTTATTTTATTATTAAACTTCTTCACTTGACCATTGCCCGCAGCACCCAAATAAAAACCCTAAGTCCGCCATTGACACAGAGTATAACGACTTCTAAGCTCATGATATCCTCATAAAAGCAGCAAAAGTATTTTTAAAAAAGTATAAAAAACAAAATCACTTGAATCCTTTCCATTTTGACCCTTAGTTTCTTTTAGAACAAATTTTTACTCTCCCTTGATGACTGGTAAATATAACATTTACTTTATTTTTCAATTTTCTTTCAATACCTTAATAATCTTTTAATGGTTTTCTTGTATTTGTTCATTATCTCACAACTTTAAAAATCTTTAAACATGTATTTACGAATATAGAAGAGCAGGGCCGTCTCGAGATAATTTGAGGCCTAAAGCGACAATCCTAAATGTGGCATTTTCTATGTTTTAATATTATTATAAATACTTTATTTAAATTTTACTTTTCTTGGTTTTTTATGATGCACAATTACTAATTAAGTTTTTATATTCAAGTTTTGCTAACCTATCTTATGTCCACCTCCAAAACCCACATGAAAACTTTGGACCTGCCCTCAAAACTCACATGGAAATCTTGGTTCACAGAATCCATCCAACTACCAATTTGGCCCCCGCTCCATCCAACTACCAATTTTCACCCGCGCCCCCCCTCCCCTCCCCTCCCCTCCCCTCCCCTCCCCCAAAAAAAAAAGTTCTTGAATATTCCACTGGTAGGGCTCGAATTATTTTCACCTATGCACAGTGCGCATACGCACCATGAGTCAGGACTATCAAAGATGGACTTCAGAGTTCTGCCCCACGTATTAGATGTTCCAGATGCACGGTGCCCATATGCACTATGGGCAAGTGAATAAATTCCGATAGGGGCCCATTGTTTATCTTAAGTTTTAAGATTTATTATTAGGGCTGAAATCCCAAGCTGTGGATCTATTACAATCACATCATAGATTAAATTTGAATAGGCTCCTATTGAAATAGGGTACTAAAAAATATTGAGAAATGCCTGTAAAGCAAATTCATGATTGAATGCATAGTTGAGATTTGATACACATAGACTTCTAGAAATAGAATGTTGTGCTAAATTCAATTGGACTCTTAGCAATAGTAATATAAGGGGTAGATTTGGCAATATAATAGGCCATAAATGACACTTTAAGGCCCCATAAAAATTGACAATCTTAAGAGAAAGTTATTATGGGGCCTTATATTTTGGGGAGAAAAAAATGGCAGTAGCCAAGTTTTCTTTTTTGGAATTTCGAAAGATGACAACTGCTATTATGAGGCCTTTTTTGTAGCCTTATTTTTTGGGGCCTAAAGCAAAGGCTTTATTGGCCATATGCTAGAGCCGGCCCTGTAGAAGAGAATGGTTTATTTATACAGTGTTGTTCAACCATTTCTAAATCATGCATGAATGAGGTTGTCCAATGTCCATAACAAATTTGTGACACTTATAATACGGCATAAACTTGATCACAAAATACTCATTTATAAACTTTCTATAATTAATTAATATAAAAAAAATACTGCATGTGGCATTATGGTACAATTTTTTTTTATAACCCATCAAGTTAAATTATGGTTGACCCATGCAAAAATAATATCTAGTGGTTTAATATATGGTTTCTTTTAAAATAATTAAGCTAACCACTACGCCACACAATAATTTTATGTAAATGTTTATCAAAGGAATTTCAAAAGTAGTTAGATGGCGTGGGACCCTAGCCACGTGCAGTCTTATAATTACTTTTGAACATTGACGCCACGCCGGTTAGACTTTAGTAGGTATCATATATTCAGAAAGCTGACTATATTTTTTGAATGTGGACTCTTGTTAATTAATACTATTGGTACTATTTTTTTTTTCTTTTATTTTTTCATATTTATCCATCGTTAAGCATGGGTAGTCAAGCTTTTGAGATAGTCATGATATACAATTTCATTATCTAGTCATCAATTTTTTTGATATAATTATATTACTTAATGTGTTTAGACTTTCTTTTGTTAAAATGAAAATCTTATTCATCAAATTTGATATGATGTTTACCATTTTTTATTGAAAAGTTACTTTTTTTATTCGTGTAATTCAGTACAATAAAATTTCATCAATAAAATGTGGCTCACAAGTAACGGGAGGGTATTGACTTTCAAAAGAGTGGGGTTTATATTTGGACTTTCTGCTTTAATTTAACAGCTTTACACAAGTAAGCCCTAATAAAGTGTCTATTTACTTACATGGGAATTGATACGTAAGACATCACAATGGTCTCCAACTAGAATTATTACAATGATATAATGTGGAGATGTAGATGTAAAACTCACTCTGAAGGATTTAAATCACAAGGGTCCTATTAGAATTCTTTTAAGATGTGAGCTCAGTAAATGATATATGAAGAAGATGTAGATGCGATGCTCACTTTCCAAGGATTTGAATTATCATAGCAGTAGCTAGTATTATTTTTCCATCTCCCATAAATTCATTTTTATTCCAGACGAGATAATCTAATTGTCATTTTCGGAATTTTACCTTTATATCTTTCATTCAACCATTTTTAAAAATAAATTTTTTTACAATTCTTAAATATTTAATTAAATAAAAAAAATGGATTTTTTTGTTGAAAATATAATTGTTTGATTCAAGAAAGATGATTACATACTACTTTATCCACACTAGACAAACAATCACAATTTAAACTTAAATTTAATTTTACAAGAGGGCATGAGCTTTGAAATTGTTAATTTTGCACTACTGTGAAATCCTATCCATGTAACGAAAATACATATCTTTTTCTTTTTTACCTTTTTTTTTTTTTTTTCGCTATTGGAATGTTTCTAACTCTTTGGGTTGGACTAATCCCTCCAGGCCTAGAGAGAAACTAGGTAAAAACTAGGTAAACTCCATTGTAGTCTTAATGTAGCAGTATAATTTTGAACTTATAACCTCCGGATGAAAACCGTAATCCTATGCCAGTTGAGCTACCCGTTGAAATTAAAATAACATATCAAGATGGTGGGTCAAATAGTTAATTTGGGCAAAAGCCCTGTACACCTTTTCCTAAGCCTTACCAACCAACAAGCCACATGTCTGATTTTGACACTTGCACATTACAAAATGGAAACTAAATAAAAGCCACCGAGACAAAGGCTTGTTCCCTGAACACATGGGTTTGCCATGCACCAAAATAGCAGACACATGACACATTGGTGGGGTCCAATGCCTCCACCTTATATCCAGTGGGTTGTAAGTATGTAACTAAATTATGTCAATTGAACATTGTTTCATGACCCGATCACCATTTTAGACAAGAACAAAAAAGACCTGTGATTAATTTATCATCTTAATTAAATTGCTCACAATGTCCAATAAAACTATTTTTTAGTCTCATAATCACTTTGTTCCATTAAGCATACCAATTGGGAGTAAATCATGCCAGCTTATCACTAACAATAGTAATATATATTCTTAAAACGATTAACATCAATTGATTTGAATTAAAAATATGATTTTTAAAAAATTAATTAAAATAAAATCACATAGATAAAACTATTAAGTTCAACATGAAAAGCTTTTATTTTAAATATTACACCCTGTGACACTTCATTTCCTTCACATGCATGCCATATGCACTTGATTACACAATATTGTAGTGTAATCCTATTGAAGAATGCTGAACAGGGCGGAATGAGATAGGAAAGGCAAAACCTGAACTCATCTTCAAATAGGCTCATGTCAAAATAAATTCATAAATGACCCGAATATGTAAACCGTAAAGCCTTTCTTTTAAACCTCTTTGTGTGAGAGGGAGTCTCACAAATCTCATATAGCCCCAGTGTGGTAACGCAGTTTTGAAATTGAACCCTCAACATATGGGAGCAAACATGGTCTTAAGCCAACTAAGGTAACCCTTATATTCTCGAACATGTAAAGCCACCATCTTCACTTAATTGGAGTAGGTAACCCATATATTTCCAAACATGTAAAGCCACTATCTTCACTTAATTGGAGTAGGTTAGGGTGACTAAGACGTTTAACCCAACTCTTTGCCATCCCTAACTTCAATCAATAATTGGTACCAGCGTGGTATTGCACAATATGGGTGATATTTTTCAAAAGAAATATGATAATGTAGCGGTATATATCTAAATTCATTATTTTTTTATAATTTAGTTATATATGTAAAATATTGTTAGAAAGTGAAAATAGGATGAGAAAAATGCAAGGAAATCAGGAAAAGAATCTATAAAAAAATTTATAATGACAAGCACTCTATTTATTATACGTTATATTTCTCTTTTTTGCTATATATATTGGACTACTGAACTGGAGTGATACTTATAGTACGATAACTCGAAGACCCATGAGCATGTTGGCCTATATTTTTTTATTTATCTAATAATCTAATATTTATAATCTATTTATCTTTTAAAGACATTTTCCCAAAATTTGAAAAATATCACAATGATAACTTCTTTGATAAAAATATCTCACAAATGGTCAGGTCACGAGTAGGCCAGGCCCACATCACCTCATCATCCCTCTTCATGACCCTGCCGACACTTATAATTGTTAGAGCGCTCTCTCTCTCTCTCTCTCTCTCTCTCTCTCTCTCTCTCCTCTCCCCCCCTGTCTCTGTCTACACTCAATTTCCATCCATTAAATACAAACAACCCTTCATCCATCTTCTGACAATCGAATTTATATTCCCATCAAAACTTCCACTGCCACCTTCATACACGTAGTCCCTGCATTTTTTTTTCTCCAGCTCCCTTATCCCATGATTTGCAAATACACAAAGACAGTCCCATCTATAGATAGATAGTATTATCTGAACATCTTTCTCTCTTTCTCTCTCTTCTTCAGATACCAAGTGAAGTGATGAGGAGGAAGGCCTTGGCTTTGCTATGTTTTATCATTTCATCTGTTGTTGTTCTCTGCACAAATGTAGAGTCGTTTCCTTCAAACATAAGCAGCAGCAATGAGCATTATCAACACCAGTACAGGAGGTTCCTTCTCAACAATGGAGTTGGCCGTACACCTCCCATGGGGTATTTTATTTTATTTTTTCTCATCAATCTCTACTCACTCCCTTTTTGTTTTCTGTCCCTAACATTCATTTGATTTTGAGGAGTCAGTGGACTGCTACCATCCATTATTCTCTGGTGTATGTTCGATCCTTCTCCATCTATGTATTCTCCATCTATGTAGTTCGTTTTTCATCTTTTTACAATCTGGGGGCCACCGTGTGATGTGAATCCAACGGTGAATATAATTTGATAGGATGTTATTTGGGCCCATTGTAATCATGGGGTGGTTGAGATTGACGGTTTCTCTCCATCAATGGTTGGGCTCCCTCAAAAAGTTTAGAAAGGAATGTACAAGGTTCTTGTTGAGTCCGGATCCTCCTTAGTCCTTCACTTCAGAAATCTTGAGTTAAAAAGTAGGATTGGTGGGGCCCACTAATTAAAATCATATATACCCTTACCATGTATAGCACATCCCGAATTTTACTTAGATTGGAAGTTGACCCACCGTTAGATTTACCATCAGTTGACCCTTCTATAATATTAGTATATATGCTCCTTTTACCTTACTCTCTACTGCAGCACTGCATATAGGCCTCACATTCAAGATAATAGTCTAATCATGTTCATGGAAAAACCAGCCACTGCTTGGTTTTCAAAACTATTGATCAAATCACCTCACTTTGGAATATGCAATACATCTGAATTAACCAATAGATTAATGAAAATCCTAACCATCTATAATTTGCAGTGTTTCTCTTTCTTTGCCCTTTGTTGATAAATTCTTACTCAATGTTACAGTTGTCCAATTAGATAATTTTTTAGCCTATTGGATCTGATCAAGATCAAGGATAAATTTTTTTTGCAAAAGGCATATCAATAAGTTACTATGTGGAAAAAACTTCATCTCTATACTTTACCAATCTATCTTGCTTGTTTGAGGAATGATTATATAAAAAAAAATTTAAATGCAGATGGAATAGCTGGAATCACTTTCAGTGCAATATCGACGAATGGACAGTCAAAAGAACAGGTACTGCTTTGTTTGTAATATACAATCAGGCAAAAAACTTGATGAACAGCCCAAATGAATTTTGAAGTTATTGTAGACTTAAGAATTTCACACAGCAGTTCCTATGGTCCGCCTGTTGTTCACAATGGCAGTGGAATAAATTCTCTCACTGAAAAATAGAAGAAATATGACATTGACTTGTACTTGTTGGAATTGTTCAATAAAGAAGAATAAATTCTGTTCTTTTATCCTCAAGAGTCAAGAATAAATTCTGTTCTTTATCCTCATGGATTAAACATTTCTAGGCATTAGATGTAAAGCCTTGAAATGTCCATTGACTTCACATGGAGACCATGATAACCAAAACTTTTGAAGGATGAGTCCCACCATGAAAATGCCAAGCCACATATTTCTTCAGTCTCAGTATTTCTACTATTTCGCAATTTTCTAGTAACTTTTCCATTCCATATGTGACACATCCATACCAATCCAGCCTGTGAAATGGTGGCCCCTGCTGTTGATGGAATATAGCTTGAAAGTCTCATTGACTAGTGCCATTCAAATAGATTGTTGAGAAGATAACAGAGGGCAGTCTGAATTCAAGTTTTTTGTGAGACTCATCTAGAGGCATGCCAATCATGGGAGATGAGGGATTGGAAGTCTAGTAACAGGTTAGGTTTTCAAAACATTGGGCTCTATTACATCATTCAAACCCTTGTTTTTAAGGGTTCAAAGTTTGACAATTTTTAACCTTAAATGAAATTCTTATTTTCAAATGAGAATATAGTTAAATCTCTTAATCAGCTGATTGTTTGCGTATAACCTATCCACAGTGGGCCTGGCCTATGGTTTAACCTCTCTGGATTGGTATGATGTATGCAGAGTGTGGATGAATTGCCACATATTTTTGTTTGTAATAGACTTGAAATAGGACTGTGACTGTGACACATTCAACTGACTTGATCTCATAGTTTTATTTGTTTATTAATTTATTCCTTTTTGTGATGACTGAAAACAGCTGATGCTCTGGTATCAACGGGTCTGGCAGCACTCGGATACAAATATGTAAACATTGGTATGTATTTCATGAAATCTGATCCTAGCTGTGTAGAGGAACATGCCAATTCAAATGCCAGAATGGTTGTCAAGTGATAATTGATGCTGCTAGTCCTATTTCATAAAGGCATCTAATCTAATGACCCGAATATCATAACTACTTTTCTAGAAATCATAGCTAAAAACTTGAACAAATTCTAAATCTATGAACCAGGAAATTCATGCATATTCCTTTCTTCTTCTAAAACCCTCTAGAATCTAAATCATTATATTGCAAGGTCGTCTTCTTTCATTTTTCCTCTAATACATGCCTAAACCACTACATGGAGGCCTACAATATAATTTCTTCTTACATCACTCCTCCAACACATGTCTAAACCATCTCCATGGAGGCCTACAATATAATTTCTTCTTACATCACTCCTCCAACACATGTCTAACCATCTCCATGTAGGCCTACAATAGAATTCCTTACTCTTTGGTTAGAGACATTTCACTAATCTGATGTGGTATAGGGGTAGCCGGGTAGGTGCCTTATATAGGGACAGTTCATATGTTGCATATGCTTTAGTTCAAAAAATGCCCTAAATAGTTGGCTGTCTCCTTTAGTTTGCAAGATTGCCTCTCTATGTGAACAAATTTATTCAGCCAACTACAACCAAGACCAATGCTGGAGTTGTTGCATCATAAGTTTCCTCATGTTTGTATCCATGAATGTTGGTTGTTTCTCTTGGGTCGTGTTAAGGGAGCTTCAAGCCCAAGCCTGACAATCCTAACCAAAACCCGACCAGAATTTCGGTTTGGGTAGGTCGGGTTTAGGTTGGTCTTGACCCAAGTTGCCCCCAAACCGCCCACCCCGCCAAAAAAACATTGAAACCTCATCTCAACACACCCAAGAACAACAACAACCAAAAAGGGGGGCCACCTGGTGTACTTCATAGCGCCCACCCATCCCAGCATATAAAGGGGGAGACTCCAAATCAAGCATCTGCTAAATTCAACTTCACCGATCCCCAGTTGTAGCTCACTTGGTTAGGGATATGGGTCTTTGTGTGTGAGTTTGAGTCTCCCATGTAGCAAAAGAATGTAGGGGGGAAAAGCCTTCACCAAACATTTCTAGGCATTAGATGTAAGGCCTTGAAATGTCAATTGTGTACATGAACAGAGAGTTTCTATTTTTACCATCTATTTCATGGCTTGCCTGGATGGCTAGAAATGCCAATGGCGTTGAATTATGGTAGTTGCCTACTTTGGAGACTCCCTCTTTATCTAGTGGAACCAAATGGGCCCCATGAACACTCTAAGTGGCCACTTTTTGTGTCAAACATTGAATCCCTACTTCCTAGTGTCTTAAGAATTGAGAAACTCACCCAATTCATTGAACTATCAAGTTAAGCCAACTCTCCCTAGCTCAAGTGTGTTTTTTTTTTTTTTTTTGCCAAATGAGTTTCTAATTATACTATGGTACAAAGGATCTAGATTCTAGACTCCTTAAAATCAATAATATAATGGTGCATTACTGACAATATATAGACCCAACCATCACAGATGACTGTTGGGGAGAGAGAAGTAGAGACGGGAGAGGGAATCTTGTGGCCCGAGCTTCTACTTTTCCTTCTGGCATTAAAGCTGTTGCAGACTATGTTCACTCAAGAGGATTGAAACTTGGGATATATTCAGATGCAGGGTATATAACATTTTACTTTTTTTTGGACTTCTTCATGGGTTCTTATGGTGGTTGTATACAATTGCATGTTTATACATATTTGTGCCAAGGATCATATATTCTTACAAAAAAATTCAGAAATTTATGGTTTAAACCCCCAACTCTGGCTCTTTGATCTATTAGTGCTGTCTGAAATTTTATGCTTGACATTAAAGAAAACCTGAACTCGGTGGCAGTTTTTCCCCTTACTCAAGATTCAATAAATTGTAATTAATGTTTGTACTTTCTCTTGTAACATTCACTTGAGAACTGGAGAATTCTTTCCTCCTTTTTTTCCCCAGAAATTTCTGGGTCACTTAAGATGCTTTTTTTGTCCCTTTTACACAGATCCCCTTACTGATATTTTCTCTTCATAAAGAAAAAGTAGAAACAAATACTGTCTTTTTTGTGTCTCTAAAGAGTAAAGAGAATTATCAAATTGAATGGACATCTAGTGGAGTTTAGTTCAGGACGGTTAGACAGTTATGTTGTTCTTTTAAAGTTTTAGAAGTTCTCATTGCAATTTAGTTATTAGTATTACCTAATAACCTCTATAGTAATTGTTTGATTTCAGTCCAATTTAAAGAGTTTCTATTGTATGATATTTTGGGAATCTTCTCATCGTCAAAGCCTTGTCCCATCTGTTTGGGTTAACTATGTGGGTTCTACTTTTCCACTCATCCTCATTTAGAGACATTTTCTCAGTCACTCCACAATCTGCATGTCATTTACAAGTATCTATTCTTAAATCTTTATCATTCTTTCCCTTCTCCCAGTTCCATGTACCACGTGCAACAATTAAAATCTTCATATGGAATAATTACTCAACAGGGTTGCAACTTTAACTGAGTTTATATGTAAGGAATAATATAGATGTCTGTGGTTTTTTTATTCCTATTTTATTAAATCTCTGATTTATATGTGTATCTCATTTTGGTAAATATTACATCATAATTGGAGGCAGCACGAAAATCATTACATAGTCCTCAAGGACTCAATCACATGACTTTGCTCCCCTAATGGGAGGCGCCTACTCAGTGTGCCAGTTGTGTTGTTAGGCTGTTGCATTTTAACGTTGAAGTACTAGATCATCATATTCTATCGCAACCTTGAGGTTGGGTTCAAGTCATGTTACCGATAAAAAAAATGAGCATATTCTATTTACCTTCTCAAATAATTAGAAGATAAAACAGCTGCGTAGGTAAAAATGATTTCTTTTTACAGACACCATGGAAAGGTGATGAGAACCTCTAGTTTCTTATTAATGACAGCAAAAATATTGAACCATGAGGTTGTGGGTTCATGTCATGTCATGTCATGGATAAAAAAATGAGCATATTCCATTTACTCTATCAAATAATTAGAACATAAAAGCCAGCTGCATAAGTAAAAGCGATTACTCTTTATAGACAGCATAGAGAGGTGATGAGAACCTCTAGTTCTTATTTATGAAAGCAAAATTGTTGGTCATCTGTTCTCAATTTTATACAGAGATTGTTTTTGCTCTGTCTCAGTTACACAACCTGTAGTAAAACAATGCCAGGTTCTCTAGGACATGAAGAGAGAGATGCAAGAACGTTCGCCTCATGGGTTAGCTTTTCCAATTTTCTATACAGAGAAACGTTATTCGATTTTATTTTTTAATAGTTAGTAGTATGATACTATAATTTGTTTTCCGGATTTTTCTCTATATCGTGTTTGATGTGCCCTAAATATTTAACATAGAATAGTTGTATGGTCATCTGGCAGGGAGTTGATTACTTGAAGTATGATAACTGCTACCATGACGGGTCAAGGCCACAGGACAGGTACTATTTCTATTGGTCAATAAGCCCTTATTATGGCTGACTGGTGCAAATACCTGTACTAACTGACAGGTTTTTTCTATTCTTTCTTTAAAAATGATTTCAATGATATGGTTGAAGCACAGTCACTCTTGTTAAAACAATAAAGATTAGACAGTAGAACACTTGAGGGTCCATGAATTCATCAATTAAATGAGACAGGTAAGATGAGAGTTCTTTCAATTTGGCATAAACAAAGAACTCGGCTATGGTTATTAGACTCGATCTCTATTGAAGGTTCCTATGGAAACGTGGGGAAAAGAAAAAGAAAGTAGTATAAAATTCTATTTCAAACTATCTCTTACCCTTTTTTTCAGTTGAAAAAAAGCAGAGGGAAGTAAATAGCATTTCACTGGCATCCCTACAGTGTGCCTGGCAATAGTACTGGCTAATATATGACCAAGCTTCTCTTTCTTATCTTCTCCAATTTTTTAATATCAAATGTTTGATTTCAGTACGTAAAAGTTCCTTTGTTTTCTTTCTTACCTATTACATTTTTCAGATACCCAAGGATGAGTTACGCATTACTAAAGGTTGGCCGACCAATCTTGTACTCTATTTGTGAATGGTAAGCTGTACACAACAAAAGCTTACACTATTGGTGACTTATTGTATGGCATAAGCTTCAGTTCTTTGCTAATAATTATGGTAGCATTTTAATAAACTCTCAACTATGGGACATTTCTGTAGGGGGGAACAGAATCCAGCAAAATGGGCTGGCAGATATGGTAATTCATGGAGAACAACAGGAGATATTGAAGACAAGTGGGAGAGGTTTGCATCTTATCTTTTGGATTAATCCCAGTGGAATTTCCTAAGAGTTGCTGATTGGTGTTTTTATTCTTTTATTTTCCAGTATCACATCTATTGCCGACAAAAACAATGTATGGGGAAGATTTGCCGGGCCAGGCAGATGGAATGGTATAGATGTTCTGTTTAAAACTCTAATTTAATATTATTTGGAACTATGTGACTTTGGCATAGATGGAAACGCCCATAAAATCAAACTTTGCAAGCAAGACACACCAATAACTCCTTGCAGTATGCTAACTAATGGATACAGACATGGATACGAGCGCGTGTTTGATAACACACAGATGTATGACCTTTGAGTGAGTGTTTGATGACTCAAGGTGTGCAAGTCGCAGACAATTAGGGATGAAGATGAGATACTTGATCTATGACAAGTCAAAGCGTCCAAACTCAAGTGATGAGAATAATGCAAATTCATGGTCACTACGCCCACTTAGAAGACTTGAGCAACGTCCCCTAGGATTTTTGCAATTAAATAAGCATATTTTTCTTGTTAAAGACCCTTTTTTAGTCTCTTCGCTTGACAAGTTGAAAAATGTGACTAGGACTCTTCAGTTGCTCAGTCTTAGAATTAAATACTCTATCATCAAGTAATAAGATTATTGTAATTTGTTTTAACTATTTTAATCATTATAGGGTTCTCGGCCATATCAGTTTTGATGAATGCTATTCTACTCTTCGGGTTTGAAGACCTTTCAGTTTCTATATGAAGCTTGAGAGTGAGTCATGTGGCCCATACCATTTGTTTGGAGTGATCCCTTTCAGCAAAGGATTGGATTTGCATATGACCAACAGTCACTGATTTGCTGCAACACTACACTATGGGATCCACTTCACATAATACAAAATCCTTTAGTTACTTTCCTTTTGTGTCTGTGGTAATCAAGACTCGGACATCGGTTCTCAAATCTTAAATATAGACTTTGGTTTGAAGGGTTGCTGGCAGGTATTCGTGTTTGTTTGCCATCGACAATACGATTGATTTTGATTGTACAAATTAGTTGTCAGGGCTTAGCCCGTGGGTCCATCATCTTGTCTTGAGGGCTCACAATGGATCCTTTTCCCACACCAGTTGTCAACTCCTTTTAAGGAAAATGGACTTCTGCCAATAGATTATCATCATTCTCAAGTTTCAGCTGATTTTTCATACTTCAGTCCTACTTTCAGATTCAGCTGACTTTCATTAACCTAAAATGCATGTGTAAAATGGGAAACCCAGTAGTTTTTAATGGCTCTCTGTGGTTAATTGCCTCATGAGTTTTGCTCATTAATGGTTTAGAAATGGCTTAAATAATCTATTATATATTGCTTTCCTTGTAGATTTGCATCCTCACATTTACTTTTTGGTGATGATTTTCTTCAAGGGGACGCTACCATGCTGACAACCTCTGATATTGACAGATCCTGACATGTTAGAAGTAGGCAATGGAGGAATGAACATCGAGGAGTATCGTTCTCACTTTAGTATATGGGCTCTTATGAAGGTCAATTATCAACATCCACTTCTTTTCTGCAACAGTTAGTGTTTACCTTCCCTTTATCTACATCTGATGATTGGAAGCTTACTTTGGCAGTCTCCTTTACTCATTGGTTGTGACATACCTCATGCAAGTAGAGAGACACTTGCAATCCTTGGGAACAAGGAGGTTATTGATGTTAATCAGGATCCACTAGGAGCTCAAGGGAGGAAAATTAGATCATATGTTGGCCTAGAGGTACCTTTCACCTTTCTACTTCTCTTCAAATGAACTGTTGGAGGTTTGCATAAAACTTGGTGAGGCAATAGCCTAAGACAATTTGCTGTCCTGGTCTAGTACTGATTGAAGACAGAGATATGAAAAATATGACATTATTTTCTTCTTGTTTTTGTACTGAATTCTGTTTTATGAGCTCTCAATAAGTTAATAAAGATATTTTTATTCAAAACTTTATATGGTACTGTAGAAATATTGACAGATTTCAATAGTTTTTTTTTCTGGATTTGGTAAATTTTCTGGAGGATTTTTTTATCGATATATGGATGGACCTTTTGTAATGGAATTCCAGATGAACAATGGTCAGCTACTTATATTTTTCTTGGCACTCACTGGCTCTTTTATTTTTTTTCCCAAGCAACACCCAAAACAATATTGTTTTGTATAACAAATGTTTTAACATTTGGTGAACGAATAGAGGAAATCACTGTTCTCTCTCACTGGTGCAAGTGCTATTATGATACAGGTGTGGGCTGGGCCGCTGTCAAGAAGAAGGGTAGCCATTGTTTTATGGAACAGAAGTGGATCGCGGGCGCCCATTACAGTGGGTTGGAGAGAGATTGGATTATCTCCCTATTCTCCTGTAATAGTCCGAGACTTGTGGGCGGTATAAAACCTCTCCCTCAACTTTTTAAAACAATTAGTTAGTAGCTGATAAACACAAACAGAATATGTGATATGTTCCTATGTTCTAATGATCAGTTTATTATATGCTTATCATGTTGTTTTCCTTACAGCATTCATTTGTATCCAAGCGTTTGCGTTTCCGTCTAACAGCTGTTGTTGATCCTCATGCTTGTAAGATGTACGT
This sequence comes from Umbellularia californica, assembly GCA_028538565.1. NCBI lineage: Eukaryota > Viridiplantae > Streptophyta > Magnoliopsida > Laurales > Lauraceae > Umbellularia > Umbellularia californica. Next base: position 72,372,480 of record JAPQWN010000006.1, on the reverse strand, counting down.
ACTGACCCCAGCATGAATTAAACAAAGCAAGTAGAACAAGAAAGACAAGACAGACAGAGATTTCTTTAGACAGACTGGCAGACTTCTTTTCACTTGTTTAAACAATATAGAGATTCCATTTTCAATGCACGTAAATCAAAAGCAAAAGCTGTATTCTTTTGAAACCAAGGGGTTGCTGATATGAAGATTTTAATGTTTTCTCCTGTTTTGTTTGTGACAGTACAACTCAAGCGTTTTTAAGTATTTTGGCATGGCTTTTCTTCCTCTGTTAATCGCAATTCATTGGTGAGTCATGCTCAGCCTGTCCCATTGAGCAAGTTTTGGGAAAATAAATTGAATCATGCTTAGGCAGTCCGACCTAGTTTGAGAACTCTCATCTATATACGAACTGTGAATTAAAAAGCATGTGGAGATTGGGAAGGGAGGTCTCAACCCATTAATTTAATTTTTGCTACTACATTGGGAACTCAAAAGGGGTCATTGCTTTGGTGCAATGGTAAAAGTAGTTCGAGACTTATGAAAGGTTAGACTCTCCCATGACCCTGCTTCTGCGGTCCGGCAGGACCACACCGGGTGATAACCTTTTCTTTTTTTTTTTTTTTGAACTCAAAGTCACAGAGTCATGTCCCTTACCAGCTGTGCTACAGCTTGGGGGCGGTCTCAACCCATTTATTTGATTGGAACATACAACAAACTATGATAAAGATTGAGCACTTCCATTTTTGGGCCAATTACTCAATCATGTGTTCTACAAATCAGTTAAACAGAAGGTTTGGATGAGTTCCAATTCATGGCGTTGGCAGTGTCAGTGGAGGAAATGTAGGATCTTACACCCCATTGAACTACCACACGGTGACCTCAACAATCCCTCTCTCAACGGCACACCCGCCGCGACTCCTGCTGCGCAACTCGCAAAACGCGTATTCCGTTACTCGAATACCCGACATATCAGGCTCTAATACCACTTGTAGGATCTTACACCCCATTTGAACTACCACTTATCCCAAAACCAATTGGTGATAGGAAACGGCACAAAAATGGTTTTATAGTAAGGGCGAGGGCTCGACCACAATTATGACCGCTCAGGAGCAAGGGTGGACGTTGACCTCAACAGGGAACATGTTCTCCCACAAGCATGACTCATTTGCAGTCCAGTTCCATGGTGCCCACTTCGGTGCACCTTTGATCAGTACAACCCCATTTGATAATCTTGTCATATCCCATGATCCGACATCAGGCATAATTTTAAACTCCTGCAGTTTATGTTCTTATCTTTTATCCTCCGGGGCGCATGTAACAGGCCTGGCCTGGATAAAGCCATTTAGGCACCCAAATATTCACTTTTGCACCTCTGTTTTGCTGAAGACACCATTTCAGTCTCGCCCGATGATTGCATTTCGTAGACTTCATCAACTATCCTTATTTTTTCATCCCTATGGCCCCATATTGCAAATCTGTCATCTCATAAAATGTCCTGTCAATCAAAATGCAATGCCTTCCCTGGTAGAAAATGTTAAATCCATCCCCATGATCTGTTTAGGCAATTTGGATACTGACCGGATTTATTGCACAGAACCAACCCATCTCAAACTTCACTATAAACTGAGGCCAAGAGAATTCGGATAGGAACAGCCAAAGTTAAAGTGGCTATTGGTTTTTGAGGTGAAAAGTGCAACTGTGAGGAATCACATATGGGTTACATGACAACTGCTCTTTGTTTACTAATCACTGCAATACAGACATGGGTGAGAAACTTTTGTGAAGCAAATATCAGACACAAAGGTGAGAAATAAAATTTACCTTCATGAGCACTCAGTGCTGGTGGTTGCATTTCGACCTGCTGCTTCTCTGAGTCATTACTGTTATCCACTGCTGATGGTGGATTATGAACAGTTCTTTTAGTCCTCCGTTTGGCCATAAGATATGTTTAGAGCTACCAAATATGGGGCTGTGATATGATAATGACTCTGTTTGTGCCAAACAAAGCAGGCCCAAGCCAAATACATAAGGTAACTGTTGAAAGCTAATTGTAGCAATACACAAAATTAAAGATGATGAACTGATAACAATGATGAGAACTAGTATTAAAAATAAGTGAAACCTCAAGATTCAACAAAACTGAGGCACCCCAGTTGACAGGTTTTAGAACTATGTCATATATCAAGTACCAGTTAAAAAAATAAAATAAAAAAAAGGAATCTGTTGGAATTTATAACAACTACTTATCATATCAGATGGAATTGCAGTTCCTTTAACCTACATAACAAGAGCACTCAGGTTTTGGGTCATGGGTGTGTTTGCATATAAACCCAAAAAACACAGTTCATTTGTGGTAGAACTAGAAACCACAATACAAGGGATGTCTGATATCATTTTGCAATATACTGCTGGTAGGAGATATCATCCTAAAGTTTGAAAATTGCAGAGGCACAGTTGGAAAGCCTTCGTTTTCCTATCAAAGTAAACAGAGATTCATGCTTAGATTTTCAAATTTTGGGGGTCATTCTTGTAGTATAAATAATGCCAGAGATCCAAACCAAAGCCCTGATCTCCACCTCCAACCAAAATCAAATCACCAAATGCTAGTGGCATTCCCTCAGTCATAATCCTAGAAGACATATTCTCCAAAAGCACTAGAAAGGGGAGATGGGATTGGGGTCGTGTTTGGATTAAGATGGACCCCAAATCTTAGTTTAGAAAGTGGAAGTTTATTGATTTGAATTAGTTTTTTTTTTTTTTTTTTTTCTTGTTCCTTTCTCTTATCCTTATATTAACAATTTATATTTTGATTGGGATTTATTAGGGTTTGAGCCTTCCGTGCGGACTTGTTGTGGGCCCTACTATGGGTTCCATTTTTTTTTTTTTTTTGCTAACTGAGGGTTTCCGATCCTTTTGGCAGGACTATTCCCTCCGGACCCAAAGAGAAGCGGTAAAACCCCTGTGGGCCCTAGGTGGTAGCACAAGTAGACTCAACCTATGGTTCCTAAAGGGGGGGAACCAGGGGTCAATACTAAGACGTCTAGCTCCAGAAGAGGGAGAAACCATGGGCCAGATCACTTGGACAACCCCTTGGAGTTACCATGGGTTCCATTGGGGATGAGACTGGAGGATGGAAAGATCCATGTGCGATCACCCTAGGTATTAAATTTGACCTCAAATGTCCCTTAACCCCTAAGTGGCCTACAAATTTAACAACAGAAAGATTTTGACCCCTCGTCCAACAACGTGGTCCATTCAAATGGGTGCCAAATCTCTTGGTTCTTATTTGGTGTAGGGTTTGAATTGGTGATAAGTGGGTCCCATCACATGGTTTGTAGGTGCTGAGAGCCGTACGAATCAGTTCTCACTTGAATACTTCTGACTTTTATCAATGCTTATACTTGCATTAACCGGTCTTGTTTCGCATCTCTACTCTTGTTCTAACAAAGCTATAACGAAAAAAGAGGCTACAAATAAGGCTTTTCATTTTTAAGAGTATATTTGTCTTTGTTTTTCTAAAGTAGGTAGATAGTAGAAGAGAGTAAAACCGTGTGCCAAATGTTTTTTTTTTTCAAACTTCTACCCGCTTTAAATATTTTGTATGATTAAACGCCTAACTAGTTAAAAAGAAAAGGTAAATAATAATTTTAAGTGTGATGCTTCTTGGGATTTTTTTGTTTTAAATAACAGTGAGTGTCCCAACCTCATGGGGGCTGGACTAATCCCTACAAGCCCTATGGGAGCCGCATAATTTTTCAACGGCCTGAGTATGGTAGTGCTGTTTTGCACCCTCAACTTCTAGGAACAAATAATGGTTCTTGGCCAATTGAGCTACCCCTCGGGGTTATGATATTAGCGGAAGAGAGGAAAAAAAAAAAAAATTTAAGGATGGGGCAGGCACGGGCCCACCGGCGTTGCTTATGCTGGGCCCAGAAGCATTTCACAATTAGGGCAAGGCATGATGCGCCTTTGTTTCGATACAACTGGAAACTCTTTCGTAGCGGCTCTGTTTTATCGTCCTTGCCCCTGCACTTGCTCTCTCACCCTCTCGTCTTAAACCCTAGCAAGGGATCTTCTCCAGCGGCCACTACTCATACAACGGTCTCTCTCTAGATTTGCTTCATCTGTGTTTCCTTTTTTTTTTTCTTCCTGAACTGAGGACTCTGGAGTTCTGAATCGTGTGTTTGTGTTTGTATTTGTATTTGTGTTTTTCCTGATATGGGTTTTATCTCCCGGTGTCTGTCAATGCCTTTTACATCCATATATGCTGAAGTGTTGTTGTTGTTGTTGATGATGATGTTGTTGTTGTTTTTCTGCTTATAGTTGGATTGAGCGAAGATGACGACTGTGGTGGTAACAACTGAAGAAGATCCAGTGCTTTTGGCAGTTCGATTCACATCGGAGCTCGCTTGGGCTGATGCAGGCCCTGAGGTTTCATCCTTTTTTTCCTTTCCTCTACTTTCTGCAGAGCATCTTGAATTTATTATTTGTTTTTTCGGAAGTAATCGTTTTTGGGTTATGATTTAGTTGGATTAGTCGCTTAATCCTCTCAATCATTGAGGATAAAAACAAAGAATGAAAGAGGGAAATGATTATGTGATGTTATGTTTCTAACTATGCTTATTGTGAATTGGTCACTTTTTAATCATATTTATAGATTTAATGTCTTGATTTGAAGAGATCCTAGAGTAGACTTTGAAATTGATACTTGACATGTAGAAATACCAAGTTTAGCGTGGATTTTACTAATGGCCTGTCTGTTTGCATACAATACGTAGGAATTGAAGTGATGACTTGTCCCAAGTCTGTTGGGGTCGATTATATGAATTCTAGTTCTCCATTCCAATCTATCTTGAGCCAATGTTGTACTTGTTCGGAGGAATTCAAGCCATTAGTGGTTTAAAAAAATGAAGATTTAAGGTGAATATGAAAAAAAGTGACCATCAAATAACCTTCCATATAATAGGGAGAGTGCACAAAGGGTAGATTGGAAATGAATACTTGTCCATCACCCTAGTAATTCGAATCCTAGGGAACTCAAAGTCCCAATTGCGTTGCTACCTTATATCCTTGACCCCGTACCTCATATCCTTCTTGCTTTACCTCTTTAAAAGTCTTTCAGTGGAGCTCATATGACCGTGAATTCCTATGCATTTAAAATTCCCATATATTCTATTGCAAACAAACAGGCCCTAAGTGGCGTGAAGCCGTGAACTACCTTTTTAAATGTCAGTAGCTTTCTACCATTACCCTATTTGAATTTCTTTCTTTTTTGTTAAAAAATAATATTATTTTTCTATTGTGTCTCTCTTTGAATGGGTTGTTCAGAAGCTAAAACACTCCTTTCCAAAAACAAATGGGAACAACCATTCAGTGGAACGGATAGATGTGATTGAATGTGGTGAATCTTTGTTTCATCCTTAGCATTTGGGCCCAACATTGAAAGCTGCGATCTGTTATGTTGGATTTCTTCTTCTTTATAGTTTGAATAAATTGTGCGCTGGTTTGGCACTCCTTCTCCATAGAGCAGGTGCAGTGTTCGAGTATGGGCTAGTGCTCCCTGATGATGCTATGATATGTATGCTACCCCATCTCTTTACATAAAATAAAATGTTAGATCTATATGACAACTTTTTAACTTCATCAAGGGTAAAGCTCAAATTTCCGTGAGTCCTAGTTTGTTGTCACGGAGATGATTTTCTCAATTCATCCTTGAATAAAAGCTGCTACTGTACATAAATGTGCATATCCTCACTTGTATTTGGATTTTTCCTTTGCCTCATTTCAATCTCCCAGTTGAAAATTTGTGAACACCCTAACGATTTATTTCCAAAGATACTACTGTACTTCAGAAAATCGGAGCACCTATCTCTGATAATAAATAAAGCTCCCACTTTTTTTTTTTTTTTTTGTTCTTATAATCTACCCAGTTATGAACTCTTTATATAGTAGTTATTGAAAGTTAGATCCTCGCTAAATGGCCTATAGATGCTTCTATTTGTTAAAATATTAACATAATTTTAGTTGTGAGTCATTCAATCAATCATGAAACCCGTACCCTACGTGTCAGGATTTGGAGTTTCCTTCTTGCTGATTCTCACTGTCTTAGTACCTCCTTGAGCAGATTTTCAAGAAAGTAAACAAATAAAGGAAAAAAGAAAAAGAAGGTAAGAAGGGATATGAAGAGACAGAAAATGGAGAGAGCTTTTATTCCTTTTTTTTTTCTTTTTAAGATCTGAGTACGAGCACTTGGCAGACAAACTACTGTTTCCCCATGGAAATGCATCTTCAACACCACTTCACAATTGAGGTAAAAAAGAGGATCTGGTGAGCTTAAGAAAGTTCTTAACCATTCCTATCCCCAAGTAAGGTTTAGATGCCTCTAAAGTGTAGATTGGTTCTGTATTGATGCAAAACGGGGAAGAGAGGCTGAGTGGGTGGGGGGAGATGGAAGAAGCTTGGGATACGTCAAACCTCATGCCTGAATTGGATAGGCGTCACACCCTTGGCCTCACGCTAGATCCTTTTGTAGGAGAGAAGAAGAAACCAAAAGCACTCGAATCTTTTTTCATTAATCACCTGATCCTTTTGTAGGAAAGAAGAAGAAAGAAAAAGTACTCGCATCTTTTTTTCATTAATTATAGTCTGAAGCCAAATGAGGCATTACATCACTAATATAGGTAAAATATAACTCTAGAACTAATCCGGACCTTCCGAACACATTGATGGTCACTATTAAAACATCCAACTACTTAAAACATAAACCATTAAAAATATTTAACCCTAAATGAAATTAAACAAAACATGAACTGAATGAGCCGGGCCCCATGGGCTGGTTGGCCCATGGGTTTGTCCTGCATCATCTATTTATAGAGTAACTAGTAACTACCCAAAGTCAGCTCTTGCCTCTGGATCAATCAGGATCCCCAAATTTTTTAAAGGAAGAGGAAATTTGAAGTTAAGGCATATTGGCTGTTTCTGTCAAGGCATTTTTCAAGTCAACCTCCACAGTTGATGGTCAGTACAGGTTCACCTCTTTTGGGCCCTAAATGGTAGGACTGTCCTTTGGATGTCTAAAATACTTATACCGGTACTTTCTATTCTATTCTTTTCTTTTTCCCCCATAGAAAGGTTTGCAGAAGCTAGAGCAATTCTATTTATGAACTGCCTTGTTGTGAACGTGAGAGTGGTTACTGGTTACACTCAAATCATATGTCCAAATAAAGGTGCATTTTACATCCTTTTGTTCAGTAGAACTTGATTCCTTTTTTTTTTTTCACTTGGAGGAAGGTGTACAATTCCTCGGAGGAAAGGTCACCCTTATCAGGTCAGTTTTGTTGAATTTGCCAATGTATGCCCAGTCTCTGTTATTAATTGCATAGAGAAGCTGCAGTGTGATTTCTTATGGCATGGTAGATGTAAGGAGAAGAAATTTCATCAGTTGATTGGTCTTTGGTTTGTAGATCAAAGGAAGAAGGGGGCTTGGGTGGCCTCTTTGACAGATGAATCAAGCTTTGTTGGGTAAGTGGCTTTGGAGGCTCAGAGAGGATTCGGAGGGAGGGTCTATGGAGACAATTATGGGAGGGAAATATGGATTTTTAAGAGATGGATGGGATGTCCAGGATGATTCATATAAATTGCCGGCTATTTGGAGAGGTATTCTATTAGTGAAAAGGAGCTTCTCATTGAGAGCATCAGATATCATGTTGGAATGGGTGAGAGGATTCTTTTTTGGCTCGATAGCTGGGTATGCGGCTGGCTGTTGGCTGTCCAGTTCCCAGATTTGTTCAATTGTGCAGTGAACAAGGAAGCTATGGTTCAATGATATTTGACGAGAGTTGGAGATCAGGTGGTTTGGAGCTCTAGATTGAGGAGAAACGTGAAGGAACACCATGAGTATCAATCCATCTCTGTTCATAATCTCCTGAATTGAGTCTTCATCCCAGATGGAGGGGTAGATGAAAGGGTGTGGAATGCATCAAAGGATGGTTCTTTTTAGGTTTCTTCTTTTTCCTCTATGCTATTTCTAGAAGAACTAAGGGTAAGAGTTTAGTGACTGGCTTATGTAAGTATTAAGGCCCCTCCAAGATAGGTGATTTCTGGAAAAAGAGTTCTCACCATGGACAATCTAAGGCGGAGAGGGAAGTTGGTGGTTAGTGACTGCCCCATGTGTTTAAGTGATGAGGAAATGGTGGACCATCTTCTCTTGAATTGCAAGACCGCTCATGGAATATGGGACTCGGCTATGAAGTTGTTTTAATTGCAGCCAATATTCATCATACCTTTTTCAAGCGTGGAAGCCTCGGACTGTATCGCCTAGAGGCAAGAAGCTGTGGAGATTGACTTTTCTTGCAGTTATTTGGACCATTCGGAAAGAAAGAAATTCTAGGTGTTTTGAAGGGATTGTAACGAGTGATAACCGTTTGGTAGAAAAAAAAAAAGTTCACCGTAGCTTTCAATGTGGCGATCAGTCCTTTTAAAGGTTGTTCCTTGGACCATATTATTTTGAGCTGGAAGGATTTGGCTTGCTCCTTTGCAGGGGGTCTATGATGTAGCTTGTTTTTGGGTGGTCTGTTGTGTTGGTAATATCTTTTGCTGTTTGTACCTTGTAGTGGGTCTCTTCCTGTTTTTGGTGTATTAAGCTTGCCAGTATAGTCCTCATGTACTGCTTGCTTTATTTAATGACAGTAACCATTCAAAAGAAGAAAAAAAATCCTTTTTGTTCACTTCAGCTTTCTTAAATATCTCAGTTGGGTTATCAGGTAGTTATCCTATTTTAAAATTGTTTATTTTGACAGGTTGCAGAGCCTCAGGTCACCCGACTATGCATTGAGGCACAAGAATGCATCGTTACGGGCAGATGGTTAGACTTGGTTTCCCTTATGCTCACTTCAGCAGACTTGATATTTTCTAGAGTTTCAGAGAAAGGTATGATAGCTGCTTGAATTTACTGTACTTAGTTTAAATAGCTGCCATTTATTGCTGCTTGAATTTACTGTGCTTAGTTTAAGTTACTTAAGCTGCCTTGATCTGACAATATAGTATTCTATTCTTGTTGACGAGAATATTTGTTTGTGTTATATTTCTTATTATAGCTCTGCTAGGTCAAAGTGAAAATTATGTTCTAACAAAATCAGAACATCAACCAAATGTTGAGGCATCATTTTTCTTATAGGAATACTCTTTACCTTTTCAACAAATTAAACTTCATTGCAACTTTACTCCAATGCAGACTGTCCAAGTGATGACTCCTGTTGTGGTAGATGCCCCCGATGATTACATTGATTAGTTGATCCTTACCATTCAATATGGTGTTTATTACCAAGTTGTCAATAAAGTAATTATGTAGAAGTTCAAATTCAATTAGAAGATCTGATGGTTCAAGTTGTCCCTCATCTACAATTGTAACCACTATTTGGATAAAGAGTCTGAACTGTGCGCGTATACACCATGTTTATTTTGGATGCATTGTTATGTGGATGAAAAGCATGAACCCTTATTTGCAATGATTGCCAGCGAGACTGTTGGTCTATTTATGTATACAATTCAGTATTCTGCTTGCTAAGAATCTTATTAAACATTTAACCAGGATGCTTCAAAATACCAATGGTCCATCTTTAACAGGATCCATTATTTATTTTTGCACATTCCAGATCTGGAGTTCATCTTAACTATTACCTGCAACCTTGTTACGAAAACTGATAGTCCAGATGAAGCACTTGAGATGGCAAAGCTTATATCTGCAAAAGTAGCCCAACAACCAAATGAGAAGCCTGCATTGCGCTTGAAGATGTAATGTTTTTAATTTTTGTGCTTTTCACCTTTGGATCTCTGTTCTCATCTCTTACAGGTTTACTTGCTTGTAACAGCTTGTTCAATCTTTACAATCTGCTGGAGACCCCTTACAGCCGCTTCTTTGTTTACACAAAGGCCCTTAATTTGGCAGCTGAGGGAAAAGTTGCTGAAAACATCATTCCCTCTTTTAAAAATATTGACAGTTTCTTGAAAGAGTGGAATATTGGGATCCGGGATCAGAGGAAACTCTTTCTCTCCATCTATAACATTTTAAAGGAAAATAAAAGGTACATGTCACCCTTGTAGAAATGAATTTGTTATTTGTATTATTCTAACTATGTTTCTGTTTTTTACTGGGGTTTTTGTACTTGGCAGTTCGGCAAAGGAATCCTTTTGTTTTTTGACAAAGTACTTGGCAACTTTCTCTAGTGAGGATGCCTATACCATTAGTGATGCCAAAGAGGAAGCTGTGCGAGCTATCATAGAGTTTGTGAAAGCACCCGACATTTTTCAGGTACCTCATTTGAGTGATTACCAGATTATTTATTCATTTATTTGAAATGACAATGAAAATGGGATTCAAAGAATGCTTGAAGTCCAAAGTTGAATTTTTTTTTCCTTTTTGGGTCCAGTGGACAACTTTCTATCCTATCACCACGTATTTATGAGTTCTAGGCTTCTTTCTCCAGTGACATTCCATGGGTTCTATCACACATAAAAGGGAGGGAGGGATTTAGATGTGTTGGGAAATAAAAGGTCAAGATTGAGCAAATTTTGCACAACCCTGCTGCTGAATGTGAAATTTGAGGTTCTTTCTCTCATTAGAGTGGGAGAGATCATATGTTTTTGTTTCAGCAAGAGAAAGGAAGGAAAGCTCGAATGTAAAGTTTTAGGGGGAGAGGCTGGCACCTTCCAGGTTGTGTGGAATTACATCTTTGATTTGGGGACAGATTTGGCCACCTGCAAGTCATAGACTTGACCAATTTACGTGGACTTATACTACATAAAAGAAGGTGCTTCGAGTCGAGTACTGACTCAGTCAAGTTGCACTGAGTCACATTCGACTCAGTGAGACTGTCTTAGTCATCTCAACTGATACTGCTCAAATTCCTGGAGTTTTGATCTGTTCCTTGGAATATGCTCGTTTTGACAAATTCTTTCCTCAACAACCGTAGATATTTATAGTCATGGTAAACTATTGCACATAACTATATCACAAGCCCCAGTTAATATGGTTTCTTTGTTTTCTATATAACTGGGTGGTCTAGAATTCAAAGCCAGGTAGATCTGTCATCCTTGTTTAGGTAGGGAATCCTGTATACTTACAAATGTTGCGTACTCTCTCTCTCTCTCTCTCTCTCTCTCTCTCTCACACACACACACACAATAAAAATAATCATTTACTGTAGTATGTAGACTGTAGGTTTTACTTTTAAGGATTGGGAGCTCAGCAATATCTTAAAAAGGGGAACATAAGAGATTTTCTCTTCTTGTTGGAAGAAACTTTGGAGGCTTCTGGGTATCCTTTACTTGGATTTCAGATGATTAAAACAATATTTTGTGGAAGATCCAGGCAATCAAAGATTGGATGCACTGTGGTTTTGGAGAGGATCAGAGGACTTACGGTTATGGTTCCTGTTTGACCACTTAAGTGCAGGCAGTTTGCTACCATGTCCTGTGACAAGCCATGGCTCTGTGATATAGACCGTTTATGTGATGGAGTTGTGGTGGATGATTTCCCATAAAAGGTCTTCAACAGTGAAACTCCATTAATCATTGTTTTCAAATGGACTGTTAAGAATCTAAGAATATCAGTGGTTGAGTGCTTAGAGGAAAATGTGTTGCTATGATCTCCATTCTGTGGTTTTTGTGTTCCATCATTAACTGTGATGCATAAACTGCCTGGATACCATTTGTCTGACATGCATAAAATGTGGATGCGAGATGGATGCTTTAATTTCTCTTTACAGGATGTATGTCCTTCGTCTTCCTGGTGTTTTTGGTTGGTATAACAGTTAATTTCAGATCCTGTCATTTTCTTGCAGTGTGATCTGCTAGATATGGCTGCTGTAGGGCAATTAGAGAAAGATGGCAAGTATGCTTTGGTTTATCAGCTCCTGAAGATCTTTCTCACTCATAGGCTGGATGCCTACTTAGATTTTCATGCTGCAAATTCCACTTTATTGAAGAGCTATGGTGAGAATTTTTTTCCACCTCCCCTTTTGTTTTCTCACTCTTTGTTTCTGACGATCCATCCCACACCCCCACCCCCCCCCCCCTCTCTCTCTCTCTCTCTCTCTCTCTGTGTTCAAATAATGGATCTACCGATCTACAGGTCTGGTTCACGAAGATTGCATTACAAAGATGAGGTTGATGTCACTGGCTGATCTCAGTTCTAATGATTCTGGTGTGATTTCATACGCTGTTATCAAGGATACACTTAGGGTAAACTTTAATTGCCCCCCTCTCTCTATATATGTGTGTGCGTCTTTCTCTATACCAATTGGTGTAAATCTCATTGCAGGTAAGTGACGATGAGGTTGAATTTTGGATTGTTAAAGCAATAACAGCGAAGCTACTTGACTGTAAGATGGACCAGATGAACCAAACTGTAATAGTGAGGTAATTCTATAATTTGACCTGCAGTTGGCTAACTTTTCTGTTAATCTGCAATCTAGCATTTTGCTTATGATTACTTCCTTACACGTCTATTAGGCCTCCCTCTTTCCCATGTACCTTGTAATTGGAACCCTTTGCTCTTTGTACCATTCCAAACCATGCTCGATATGCGCAAACATTTACTTTTCAAGTATAATAGACAAATAAGATACTGAAATTATATAAGGATGCCTATGTCCTCTGAATGGATAATTTTACGTTTGGAATACACTTCTCATTCTCCCCAGTCATGCTTCTTCGCACCTTACCTTTCTAATAATATGTAGCGTCACCATTCAAAAAAAAAAAAATGTAATGTTTTCATTGAGTCCCCATCAACCCGATATTTAGTTTCCATATAATATTATTTAGAAATATGTAATGACGACATACCTTTCTATAGTTTCCATTGCCTAATTCTCAATTCCCAATTAAAAGTTATTACCATTCTTTTTTAAGCCCATTAAGTTTTAAAAATCTTGGGAACCTGGTGCAGCTCTACAGTTTCTATTTCCAAAGTCTGAGCTCCCAATCAGAAGCTGCTACTATTATTTCCAAATCCCGTAAAATTTTAAAAATCCTTGAAACCTGTTTCATTTCTATAGTTTCTATTGCCTAACACTCAGCTGCCAATTAGAGGTTTCTTTTCTATCTCCACCAATGTCCATCTTGTTCCTCCCTTTACTAAGGTATGGCCATAAATATCTCTGATTGATGTGAAAAAATTTTACTACTGGATTGAATCAGTGCCAAGGAATTGCTTTATGAAACACTCTATATTATTACAACTGCAGTGCCAAAACTACTAATCAGTTCTCATGTTTGTGGGAATTCTAGAAAAGAAAGACTTGTGAATGATTGTTTGATTTAATAACTTTTCTTCCCTTCTGGCTTGACATTGATTTTCTTGCAAAAATTATTGGTCTTTCATATCTTTGGTTGCAAATTTAAGGTCAGTGCCTTCCAAAACATTTTCTAACTCAATTGGTGATTTGGTGTAATACAAAACTTTTGAAAACCAAATTGAAGGAAAAAAATGCAGTTATGGATATGGATGGTTCTTATATTTGTTACAATTGCTGCATTTAATTAGTATTAGAGGTGAGTGGTGAGGCCCAACTGATTATCAAGATCAAAAAACCATGGCCTGTTTTGTGTGTTTACATGTATATGGAAATATTTACAAGGATAAATGATAGATAGAAAACCACTACCACTGTTTTTCATTTCTTAGCATTGTGTGTCTAAGATTTAATGTAGAGCTTGGCTTGTTTTTTAATGGTTATATTAGAAATTTAAGATGAATTAAGTACTGTCATGTAGATACTCATCTAGGTAAGGAACATAGCATCTAATATAGGTGGAATGTTTAGTTAAAAGATCACAATTCAATCAAACTAAGCTGTCAACCTCTGTATAGGATGAATTGTGAATCTAAATTTTATTAACAAACATATTAGTAATAGGCTTGGATCTGTCCCCGGCTGTTGCTCAACTATATAGGAACATGAGTCTCTGTAAGAGTGCATGCATTCAAATCTTCTATTGAGCAAAGTTAAAAAAGGGTTTAAGACTCAGGCTTCTCCTTTAAATTTTGCAGCATCCTAACCATTCATTCTCCATGGAATCCCAAGGGACTCCTGCATGGCTGCCCTCCGGGAAATTCGGCCCCTGCCTTTAATGCATGAGGGTCCCGCCTTGTGGATGGTGGGGATTGAAAATCTCACACTGCCCTTGTGCGGGACTTCCATAGGTGAAAATTCTGCTATATATCATATTGGAACCGCTGCCGCAGATGGCGTGTTGTACGAATTTTTTTGTGGATATTTTTTTTTCCAATTCTGGACAGGCTTGTGATATTTGTTTTATTGTTTTTTTTTTTTTGTGTGTATTGTACGTGTGATGTGGAGTAGAAATCTTTGCGATTTAGATAGAGGGTCCGTATCCTTTCCTCAAACCACATTAGTTGCCTTTGGGCATGATCTTGTTGGAGTGGCCCTAGGAGAAGGTAGGAAGATTGATTGGCTATGGTGGCTTGAGTGTGGAGACTGTCAAACTTCCCTACTTGTGGGATTTTACTTTCATAGGGAGGCTGAGAATCTATTAGCTTTGGAAGGCAGGAAAATTGATTCCATTAAAAAAAAAAAAGTGGGAAAATTGATGGTGACTTCTATATATATATATATATATATATATGTCACTTACGATTCATTCTTTATCCCTTAATTCAATGACCAACGTCTCCTTTGTGGACTGAAATTTTAATCATGTTTGAACAGATTCCTTCTACTTCTTCTGCAGTATTCTCTTTTCATCCTAATTGATTATTGATGTGCAGTCGATGTACCGAGCGCGTGTTTGGCCTGTCACAATGGAAAGCCCTCAGATCAAAACTTGGAGTTTGGAGGGTAAAACAATTCACCTTTGAAATTTCCTTGTCTTGAATCTGCACTCTTTTGAAATGTTCTTAATCGAATTTTTATTTTTATCAGATTTGCATTACCTTAACAGTTTTTTTTTTAATAGGGTAACATTGCAGGCGTTATTAGCACGATACAAGCCAACAAAATTTCCGACGATGGGGCCCAGTCCGTTCAGGGTTTGATGATCCGTTGAGAGGTTTTTCATCCCATTTTTCATCGGCTGTTTAATTTTGTTGTTACACCTTTTCATGAAGGAGAAGGTTTAGAGAATGTCTTTATGGCATAGGTTCTACAATGCTCATTTATTATTTTTGTTGGCTGTTGATAGTTAACCAGATGTTATTGCACTGGAAATTTCCATCATCATCTCTCTCTTTGGACGCTGTAGATTTAGTGTACTGAATTTTATCTCCTACTTTAAAAGTGCCCAACATTCTCCTGCTTTTAAAATCTGTGCAACAGGCCCACCATGATAGATCCAACCAGCTTGTACCACATGCCCTCATAAATGAGCACTCTTCCTTTGGATTAATCTCACATAAAAAGCCCAAATGATTCCATTGGGGTTAAGTGTGAAAATTCCTACAATTATTCTCACTCTAATTGGGGTGATTTTCTTTCCCTATGTATGATGGTTGTGTCGGATGTGAGGCTTATATTTATGGATGGATGGATGCAGCTTTTTAAAGTGGACCATTATAAACTGTGGCAGACAATTTGTGAACATCCATTGAAAAGAAATCGTGTACTTGTTCCCATTAGTCGCATTGTGGATTGGTGGAACCAAGGTGATGTTTGAGACGAAAAAATGGTCAACTTTTCACAGGTTCACTGGGGCCCTCCATTTGGTCCCGAGGCACGCCTGGAACACAATCCCGACTTTTGGCTGGTAAGCACATCAATTGAAAGATAAGGCAGGTGTCCTGTCGAAGTGAAGAAATTCTACCTAGCGCAGGGCACGTTTGTTTATGTGTGGTAGAGGTAGATGCAACGTGATAGTAAAGTTGAGGCAAAGTAAAGGTCTCCAAATGCCTTGTGGGAAGGAAGTACATGCAAATATTAATGAGGCCGCCTCTCCCTGTAAGCTAGGATCCTGTTAAGCTTGGCTCTAGTTCAACTTTGTGAAATTGGATACTCTTTAATTAATTTTATTTCAAGGCTTGATCTATTTTTGGATCATGGCTCAGTTTGCTATTACATACAAAACTTTTAATGTTTCCTTGCCCAAGTGTGTCTCTGGCTTGTGAGTGCCTGGACATCCGCTGGTAATAAATGAGCCATGGTTCCAAGCGTGTATTGGGGATATATTGAAAATTTGAAACTCTCTTCTTTGTTTATGGTGAATAGAATTTCATTCATCAAAATAGACTAAAAAACGACTAAGGTAGTGTTTGGGTAGTCTTATTTCTGCATCTTATTGGCTTAAAACTAGTTCGAAACACATTTAGAGTGTTTGTGAAAGATTATGTCTACCTCTATTTCAGTCTGTATAAAGAAGCATTGCCTCTTTTTCAAATGGGAAGGAAAATGATCAGAATCGAAATAGAGGCATGCATCCGAAGCGGGAAGACTTATGGAGTTACAGTGCCATGGACGATAATGCTCCCCTCCATGCTTTGTTTAATTTTTGTTAAACTATGTGACCAATGATGATCCTTAGAAATATTAATAAGGTCAAACACGGCCAATATACCAAATTTCAACCGTTGATCTATATTGAATCTCGAAATATTTACTAAAAACCGAATAACCACAATTCTATTTTTATTTTTTGAACTTTTGTGGGGCCTATAATTACAATCAAGACAGTTAATCTTCTTTGAAATGCTGAAAATGGCGAACTATAAAATTTTCGGCCTCCAATTTAATGTATAGCTACCACAAATGAAGAAAAATCTTAGAACATGTGACATTAAATAGAGCCTCACCCAATTAGGAACATCAACATTCCAATAAAAACCCTTACCAAGCCAATAACCGTGCTTGGCCAAAACATGAGCAGCTTTAATTGCTGGGCGATCTTGAAATTTGAAACTCTCCTTGATTGGAAAAGAATGAAGTATATGTGAGTAATGGGGGCATACAAACTACAAAGCCCCAATTAGAAACATCAACATTCCAACAAAAAATCTTACTCCTTAAATGGAAAAGAATGAAGTATATGCCAGTAACTGTCAAACTTTTTAGAATGTATTTGTGCACGTGACATGAAAGAGGAATACTTGTTTTTCCTTTTGTGGCTCTTCAAAGGAGGTCGTGCATGATTTCGGTCACCTTGCATAAAAAAGTGCACAAATTCCCTTGTCCATTTCTGAAGTGGATATGCACCAAACACACTTTAAAGGCATGTTTGTGTAGAGGCAACTTCCATGGAAATATGAAATTGCCACATTAGCAAATTCTATGGTATTTAAATACCTTATAAAAGGTTTTCTGAGGAAGTTAGAAATTTATGTTTGGTGCAAAAAGTTTTTCTTCAATAAATTGGTGCTAATGTTGTTTGGTACATCTGCAGATTTCTTTAGTGAAACCTATTGGGTGGGGGTGGGAGGGGAGGGAGAAGAAAGAAGGTGGCTGGGTGGAGTGGGAGCAGGAGTGAGGAAATGGGGGGGTCAGTTTTCTGTGGAAATGGACTTCCCATACGGGTTGGGAGGGGAGGGGAGGGGAGGGGAGAGAAAAGAAAGAAGGTGGCTGGGTGGAGTGGGGGCGGGAGTGAGGAAATCGGGGGTCAGTTTTCCGTGGAAATGAACTTCCCATACCCCCCCTAGGAAGTCCCTTTCCATGCCTAAGAAGGAAAAAGTTGACATAGCGAAAAAGTAGTTTCGCAGAAAACTACCGCACAAAACACATAAAGAGGGAGTTTTCCACAGAAAACCACTTCCTTTTCCGCGGAAATGGACTACACAAACGTGCCCTAAAGAATGAGTCCATGGAAAGGGGCTTGCAGACGATTTGAATGTTCCAAAGTTAGCATCTTTAGGATTACCTCCATCCATGAAAGCATCAGATTGGTGGCATGGATCACCCTGTGCCCTACATGGGATTAGCAGTTTTCTTGGTTTCCTTTTCTGGTTGTGAACAGCTTGCAGTGTCCTCACGGGATTAGCAGTTTCCTCCGTTCCATTCTCAAGTTGTGAAACAGCTTGCACAGTTGCATTGGCTATGACAACACAAGTGATTTTTCTTTTGATTCATGCCTCCATCGTCCCCGATAAACAGGGAGATATGTTTTATCCAATCATGATTTGCCAACTATATAAAATTTTATGTCAGTTAATGCATCTCTCAATTGCTTCTTTTCAAAGTGTAACAACTTGGAGAGAAGCTGAATTTTCCCTTCTAGTGCATTTTACTTTAACTCCTTCCTCTTTCCTTTATTCTTACTTTCCTTTTACTCTCCCTCTCGTGTAAACAATCAGACCCTGGTCAAGTAAGGCCCTATGATCTAAAAGTTTAAAGATAGATTAGGGTACATGGATTGACTTGGCCTGCATATTCTTGAGCATTTAGAGGTTTGCATCAATAGGTCAAGTGTGCAAAGGTTTAAGGCCTTCTTCGATGTCACCTAACTTCAAAATGCCAAGGTATAATTCTAATCAAATGAAGTGAGGTAAAGGGTGAAAATAAGAGGAAGAAAAAAGAGGTCAAATGAAAAAAAAGGTGAATTTTTTTTCACTTAGTGAAATGAGAATTTAAATTTTTTTTATTTTATTTTAAATATGGTTTTCTTGTCATTTAGTGGCATGAAAAAGTAACTTTTTTATTTATTTTTTGTCATTTAGTAGAGGTGTTTTTTGAAATATGGTACTTTCTAATTTGACCCATTTTATTTTATTGTCTCTTGCAATGATGATTTGCCCTAATTCAATAGTGAAGTGAATTTACTAAACGGGCCAGGCCACGTAGGGTTAGATGGCATTGTCCGATGGCAATCTAGGTCCTAGCAAGGTTGGATTTTGGGTTTTTACCTTTGTCTTACATTGTCACGTATTATGTGTCTTGTTATATTGCATACCTCACATGGCTTGTACATATTTTTTACTTGTTTATACACGTTCTTCCTGTTTATAGTTGATGTCTTGACATGATGGACATATACCTGGGACTTAAGATGGACCTAGCGACCCTTGTTCTAGTATGGACTTGTTTGTACCCTTTTGGTGATAACTTAGTGCTAGATGAGCTTAGAAGTATAATGCTACACCTCTTGATATACTTGCATTGTTAGATGAATTGGTTGTGTATCTATCATGTCTTGTTATCATGTTCGGTTAGAGTTATCATTGTTCCATGTGTCGGCGCCACTTAGTTTCGATCCATTTTTAGTTGGCCCTATCTTGCGTGGATTTAGCCTCGTTTATACTTACTACAGTTGAGCCTCGTTTTGGTGTAAGTATACACTCTAGTACCATACTCAATTATACTTGTAGGCCACAAATGAATTTCCGTAGAGAGACCTACGATACACATGCTGGTTTTATTTATTTATTTATTTATATATATATGAGGTGCTCTTATGAGAGACACTCTCACCTTACAACGGGAGATAAGGGTGAGGGCCCTCACATTTAAGTTGTTGACATTGGATATGGATGTGAGGGCCCCCACCTTATCTCTTATACTAAGGTGAGAGACATTCTTGCAGGAGCATCCACACACACACACACACACACATATATATATATATATGAGAATTCTCAAAAACTTCCCATGTCAAAAGGGGGCGTTTACACCCCTCTAAAACATACAATAAGAATCGTTTATATATTGTTGAGTATGATCTTTTATTGAATATCTAACTAAATCAAGAGACATAAAAAGAAAAACAAGGACTCATTTAGCGTCACTTGTGCAAGTTTTTAGGGACTCATTTATTTGTAACTTTCCCCCATGGGTTCTCCAAATGGATGAAAATAAATGACTAGATTTTTATGAGCCCCCATTTACACAAATAAGTGTTTGGCCCACTGTTAGATTTTGAGATTTTAAGTTTTCTATAATAAGCATTTTGATGGTGGGCCAATCCTATTTGGAAAAAAATTATGCAGGCCCATAAAAGATGAGGGAATTCATTTTGATTGAATAAGATTTTTTATAAGTGGCCCGTAACAATTTCTACAAATTACCACCGGTTTTGATCATTATTAGTGGGTTTGTATTAACTTGTGAAAATCACCGTTTGCTTTGATAATTTGTCATTTTTACAAGTGGCCCGCACTAGAAAAAATGATTTACACACACGATGAATGGGTGTTGCTTCTACCTGTTTTGGTAAAACAAATTAGGTAATTGAAAACATATTTTTAGTCATTAAAGATCTACAAGTATTTAAATTTATACAGCCCCCTAAGATAGGATTGATCATTATCTCCAATTTACCAAATTTTTAGGCATTCCAAAAATGAAAGCATTTTGAAGTTGTAAAGTTTTTTAAAAGAGGGAGTAAAAATAGCACATAACTCCATCTCATTCGTCGTACATGGGGCGTTTTTGCTTCACAAAACGCCCAGGGCTTTTTGTAGCTCTCCCCATATAAATATATATATATATATATATATATATATATATATATCATCACATTTAAGTTGCTGACACTGGATATGGATGTGAGGGCCCCTACCTTATCTCTCATATTAAGATAAGAGATATTTTTACAGGAGCATCTCCATATATATATATATATATATATATTCTCACATTTAAGTTGTTGACATTGGATATGGATGTGAGAGCCCCCACCTTATTTCTCATAGTAGGGTGAGAGATATTCTCACAGGAGCATCTCCATATATATATATATATATATATATTTGTATCAATCGGTAATGTCATATAGGCCCGAGTCAGACATCAAATTGCTTTGATTTGAATTACCCGGAGGATACCTAATATATAAAAAAAGGACGTATAATCAAACCTATTTCTCGATTCAATCGAAGCACAAAGAAGTTAATATGGTACCAAATAACGATAGATATGTAAAAAGTAGGTCCGGTTACACCTATTCCTATTTCTAAATGGAATTTAACGACGTAGGGATCCATATGTGAACACAATCTCTATTTACATATGCTCTAATGACCCCTTCTCATAATGAGAATGTACATAACCCTATTTCGGTCTGGTCCGGTATGGAATGAACTTACAATCTGATGATCGAGTCGATTCCATGATTATAAGTTCATAACCCCAGCCCATTCCCATTTTGGGAGAACAGGTCTACTAATTCTTTTATTCCAGTTAGTAAAAGGGATCTTGAACTAAGAAATAGACCCTAGAAGCTAAAAGAGGATATCTTGAGCAATTGCAATAATTGTATTCATTGATATTCTTGGTATAGTAGATGCTATCACACATACAATCATACTCAATTCGATGGAATTATTTGATCTTAAGGGGGATCTTCTATAATTTCGCACGTGAGGAGTTATTTCTTGGTTTCGTCCGGTCATTAATAATATATATAGGGAGATGCTCCTGTGAGAATATCTTTCACCTTGCTATGAGAGATAAGGTGGGGGCCCTCACATCCATATCCAATGTCAGCAACTTAAATGTGAGGGCCCCCACCCTTATCTATCGTAGTAAGATGAGAGATATTCTCATAAGAGCACCTCCTATATATATATATATATATATATATATATATAATCTACCTCCCGCCACGGACATCTTGCTTGCATCCTGTAGTTGGGGCGATGAGCTCACATAAATTGTCATTCTACTAGTTTACACATGTTTAGACTTGTCTTACACGATCGATTCATGTCAATCTAAGTGTCTTTAATTCTATTTTGATGCAATATGTTTTGAGTAAATCTACTTGTCTTTTATATGTAGGTTGTCTTTGGCTCTATTTTAATCTAATATGTTTATGCTATTATATTTGCTTACTTGCTCTGACTTATTACCCTTGGTGTTATAGGAGACATCGCCGCCACCGCCAAGATGGATCTACATGCAGCATCCACTGGCGTAAGGGCGACGTATGTGTGTGTGTGGCTTGAAGATTTTCAATTTGGATAGTTATCGTTGTTTGGCCCTAAAGGGCATTGGTTGGATCTTGCTAAGAACATGTAATAATGGTTGAACTTTTATACTTCCACATTAATTTACTTTGATGGATTTGTCTATGCTTTATGTCAGGACATCTTAATTCCTTAGAAAACAAAGATTTTATAGTATAAGAAAAGCCAAGGCAGATGAAATCTTTCAACGAGGAACCAATTCAAAGAATTATTAACTTTGTGGAATTTTTGAAAGACGACGATTTTCGTAGACAATGTAAATAATTAAACCATATTTACAAATAATTGTACTTGTACAAAAGAGAGCGAGATGGTGTAAACCCATAATCTAACAGTGACTCTAGTTCAAACTTATTTAAATTTAATTCAAACCTATTAAGAATAATAATTAATATTCAAGCCTCAACATATTATATCAATACTTTTTTTTTTTTTTGGCTAACGGAGGGTTTCCAACCCTTTGGGCTGGACTATTCCCTCCGGGCACAGAGAGAAGCCGGGTAAAACCCCTGTGGCCCTTAGGTGGTAGCACAAGTGGACTCAACATTCGGTTACTGAAGAGGGGGGAACCGGGGGTCGATACCAAGACCTCTAGCTCCAGAAAAGGGAGGAACCGTGGTCCTGACCACTCGGCCAACCCCTTGGGGTTATATCAATACTTTCTTGTACATTAGGCTTCCTTCGTTTGTTGTCCTGCCAAAATGTTTACCAAGTGCATTAGTGATCAATGCCTATTTGTACAGTCCACCACTGTCCCATTTCATTGTGTATGATCCTATTGAAGTTGACCACTTGCTAAAGTAGATTTGTTGTGGCCCATTCTAAGAACGATACAGTTTGGATTCCTTACAAGAATTTACTATGTTGGGGTTTTCAAAATATGATGTGATATCTTGTCCCTTGATAATTAAAGTGTCGTGTTTCTTTCACCAGAATTCAATATCCAGCCACTTAAAAAGTCCCAAATGACCTTTTGGAGTTCCTGAAACTCAATTCTCTATACATTTGTTTGGAATCCCAAATGTTCCACCAAGAAGAGTGATTTAGAATTCTACTTCAAGGAGACAGCTTTTGGAGAATTTAAAATTCCTCCTAACATGAATTCTTCGAATTCTGGTGAAGAAACATGCCCTAAAGGTGAATACTTTTTTCACACTCATTACTACTATTAGAAAGCATTTATTGCATGGACTGGCATGTGAGAAATTACTAAAATTTGAATCGAGACAAGTGCTCGACAAATTAATTATGCAATATAAAGTAAACGTCTCTCTCTCTCTCTCCTCATGTAGTCATACTGGCTATGGTCTCGACCCACATCTCTTGTTGTTCTCTTGTTGTCAGGAGCAGACCCAGTAAATTCAACTTGGGGGCTCTATGTAAAAGAAATATTGGTTGATGGGGCAAATGTAAAGAAAAACATACTAATTTTCAAGATTTTGAGGGGTTCTTAAGAACCTTAAAGTTTTTAAAGGTATGGGCTCTTTATAGTTCTCTTATTCATTCAACATCCTTCTTCATCTTTCTCCTTTCGGAGATGACGCACAAAAGAGAGATCGATAAAAAAATAGAAGAGAAAGTCTCTTGCATATTAAAACCTTATTCTTTTCTATGTTTAAAAAAAATTTAGTTTTTAATTACTGGTAATAAAATGAAAAGATCAAAAGAAAACGACTAGGAAATCAAAATAAAAATAAGAAAATTTGCTAAAAAGTAATCTCCATCGTCGTTTGCTGCAATAACACAGGTGCAATGGTTTAGCTTCATCAAATAGATGTGGGAACATCGCTTATAATTTGAAGAAGTAAAAGCATGATCATTAATCATCTAATGCGCAGGTTTAACAATGATATTTTACCATGCATTGAAGACTATGGATTTTTAAGAAAATCGTACCCTATTTGCGTACAAATTCATTCTCTTTTGAGTATTCAATATTCACCCTTTTTTTCACGTCGATCAATTATTTCCAAAGCTAGTGGATTATTTATATAAATCAAGGGCTGTGTGTATTCATACTAGAATCATCGTCATATAAAAAACTTCCATCCAATATTTGTAATGCCCATGCAAGTTCAGCGTGGAAGCCACCATAAATTATATTTGCTTGGATAGATGGACTATTATCAATAGATCCTGTCAGTGAAATAAGTATAGCCTCTTCCATAGACTATTGGGATGACATGTTGTATTTTAAAGAGCTGAATCCATATATTTGGTGATCTGTAAATGAAGAAGTTTATATTTATGAAAGTATAATCTCTTACTACATATATGTTTGCAAATTATCTTATAGCCACATGCTGGTTTCAAAAAACTTAAATATGACTAACCAGACTTTTTTTTTTCATCACAACATACTCAACTGAAATAGATGGCAACCTGTCTGAAAGAAATATTTCAGACATTTTGTGAGAGATGACCATCCATTTGAGAGAGAGAGAGGGTTTGAGAGATGGACAAAGAGAAAACAGAGGAGAGAGGTAGTTGAATGGAAAGGGATTATTAAGAAGAGAGAGAGAGATGAGAAATCTAATGAAACAAACATCTAGGACTTTTGGAGAGGTTTGTCATCTGTTTAGTTGTGTTTTTGGGGGCTTTTGTAAAGGATTCATCTTTAACCGTATAACTTTTTAAAAATGACACAATTTATCATTGCTTGTGAGGAGTGTGCAAGCATGAGAGAAGCCACTCCGGCAAATCGAGCAAGGTGGCAGGATCTTCCGACTGAGTTTGACATGGTGCTCGAGTAGTTGCTTGGTCGGAGCAATCAAGCGGCGGACGAGCTAAGCCATAAGGCCGAGTTGGCCGCATTGAAGATAGACGAGCAAACTGTATTAAGCCGCCTTAAAACAAACATGCACGACCCAATATGCAAAGGATTAGAGAAGGATCCTCTCGCGAAGACTAATTCAGCTTGTTGAAGAAAGGAAGACTCGACGGTTTTGGATCGATGATGGACTCTTGGTCACGAAGAGGAACCGCTTGTCTGTACCTAGATCTGAGGACTTGAGGAAGGGACTTATCAAGGAGTGCCACGATACGTTATGGGCTGGGCACCCTAAGATACATCGAACATTAGCCTTGTTGGAATGGGGCTACTACTTGCCAAGGATGTGAGATGATGTAGAGGAGTATGTTCAGACATGCCTCATATGCCAGCACATATAAGAGGCGTTATCTCATGTAACCGGGAGATAGTACTGTACTTATGATACTGTGAGAGTAAGGGGTGGGAGCTCTCGTATCCACATACCGAACTATCCAAACAAGCCATGATTTGTTTGTTACCTTCTACAAAAAGAGACGAAAGCTTTTAATGTTGAATTAATCACAAATTCACGTACTTTCTCAAATAGTTGAAACGCCTGTTAGTTTAATGAATATATAAAATTCCCATCATAAAGAAAACGAAAAAGTTCTCTAAAACAAATGCCCCTCAAAGCACTCAAATATTAGTTTAATCAGTTTTAAGTCAAGTGTATCAAAAAGAAAACAAGAAATAGCACCTTAGTATTTTTGAAAGGATGTGAAAATCACAATTCCAATTAAAAAAAATTGTTTTTATTTTTTAATCATCAACTATGGACCTTCTCATAATTATGAATGAAACTAGGGTGTTACCTGTAATAAACGAAATTACAGGGGTTTTTCCCTATTAGGGCATGACCTTCCTTTTAGTACTACCAGAAACCCTAACTCCATTTTCTCACCTCAGCTCTTCCTTCCTCGCCCTCCCCCCACTTCCTCTCTCGACTCAAACCCTAGCGAGGGATCTTCAGCTTCACCTCCTTCGGCCACTACTTGATACAACGGTCTCTCTCTCTCTCTCTCTCTCTCTCGATACTAGAGATTGCTTCGTTTGTGAAAGTTTTGTTTTTTAGGATTGCTTCGTCTGTGAAAGTTTTGTTTTTTCGGATTGCTTCTCTCGATACTAGAGATTGCTTCGTTTGTGAAAGTTTTGTTTGTTCGGATTGTTTCGTCTGTGAAAGTTTTGTTTTTTCGGAAGTGTAGAACGATCCAGAACAGGAAAAGGATTAGAAGCCCTTCGCCTTCTGAAATCAGCCTTTTTAGGAAGTGGGTTTCTTTCCTTTTCTTATTCCTGAGATGGGTTTGGTTTTTCCTTGATTCCAATGCCGTTTTTCAGTTTTTTTTGGTGATTTCTCTTGTTATTCTGAAGGGTGTGTGTGATTTTTTCGCCTCTTCTATTGATTCCTGAGATGGGTTTTATTTCTCGGTGTTTGTCGGTGCTTTTTTTTTTTATGCGATATATCCAGATATGCTGAAGTTTTGATGTTGTCGTTGTTGTTTCTTAGCTTTTCTATTTATTCTTTGAGATGGGTTTTGTTTTTCGGTGGTTTTTAGTTCGGATTCTCGGTTTTTCAAATTTTTTGCGATTTGGGTTTTGTAGAAAAGGTGCGGGATTGATTTCTCTATTCATTTTCCATCCTAGACTAATCAAGATCTCGCCTTAATGGGACCCTTAATCAGGAACTAGGAAAAGATGGAGAAAAGTGAAGACTTTCAGGACCTTAAGGGCCTGTTTGGATGTGGAGGAAATTTTGAACCATTGGCAGGCTTCTCCACCTCTATTTTATCTTCATGCTCTTCTGATCTAAACAGACTCAAATGAATTAGTTAAAACCATGGCTGTGGACATTGCTGAAAGCGAGATGTGAACTCACAAAGCCTACCCAATTAAATGGATAATGTTTCAGTTATGTTGATAAGGATTATAGTGTTGTTGATGATGATTCCTTGAGATTGCTTTCACCTGAAAGGGTATTGTTATTATTTTTTTGGTAAGTTGCAATGAGGGGCAGATGGGATGCATTTGTACACTTATGTTGCATTTCATGCCCTACCTGTTAAGTGTAATGGATATTGGTTTAAGCTATGAGTGCACTGTAAAATGGATATAGATGCAAATCCTGATTTGAGTTGTAATGTGTGGCAAATGATTACCTGCATTGATGCGATGCACAATGAGCATAAAAGCATCCATCTATTCAATATTCAGTTTACTTGTGGTGTTGGGTACATTCATATGCAACTGAAGAAGGCACGAGCCTTTTGCGTGGTTGGAAAAAGCTCAGTGTTGCAACCTCAAAGTTGCGGGTTTGAGACTAGTTACCATAGAAAAAAGCCTCTGAAATGTTGTATGTATTGTTGGGTTTAGAATGGAAGAAGCAATTCTATGCCAGTAACGTGTTTTAACTGCTTATTTTACATGCTTTCCAATGTATAGTTTGATGATAAATGGAGTGATATAGATATGTGGATTGGCATGTCATATATATATATTGTTGGCATTGGATATGGATGTGAGGGCTCCTATCCTATCTTTCATAGTACGGTAAGAGATTGTCTCATAGGAGCATCTCCATAAATATATATATATATATATGCATGCTTTCATCCATGATTAATCAAATCTTGCATATGATTTTGTTTGGAGTTGAATTCAACTCAAATTCTATAAAGATCGGGCATTTGATATGAGTGGCTTAGTTCGAGCAAAGTTGGGCCCCACACAAGTTAAAACAAGATGGTTAGCTTTACCGACCTTTCATGACTCTTCCAAATTGCTTTGTTGGGTGCAACTGAAGTTGCGATGGTAAACCATGAATAAATAGCCATTAATTCCTTTCTTCCTTAGATTTCGGAGCCCGGCACCGCCTTCCTTGCAATTGCCATTTCCGCTCCCACTTTCCTATGCCGTGGCCTTTTCAGAAACAATCCCTTAAAAGAAGTTATATATCTTCTTCTTGACCATTTAATGGGTCTTTCCATCTTTCCTGGTAGTGTAAAATGTTGTGGCTAGCTTATGTAGTATTTATTTTCTTTGTTTTTATGCAACCAAAATTGCCATGGTAAATCATGGATAAATAGCCATTAATTCCTTTCTTCCTTAGATTTCGGAGCCCGACACTGCCTTCCTTGCAATTGCCATTTCCGCACCCACTTTCCTATGCCGTGGCTTTTTTACAAACAAGCCCTTAAAACGAGTTATAAATCTTCTTCCAGCCCTACACTGCCTTCCTTGCAATTGCCATTTCCGCACCCACTTTCCTATGCCATGGCTTTTTTACAAACAAGCCCTTAGAACGAGTTATAAATCTTCTTCCTGACCATTTAATGGGTCTTTCCATCTTTCCTGGTAGTGTAAAATGTCGTGGCTAGCTTATCTAGTATTGATTTTCTTTGTTTTATGCAACCGAAATTGCCATGGTAAATCACGAATAAATAGCCATTAATTCGTTTTCTTCCTTAGATTTCGGAGCCGGACACCGCCTTCATTGCAATTGCCATTTCCGCTCCTGCTTTCCTATGCCGTGGCCTTTTCACAAACAAGCCCTTAAAACGAGTTATATATCTTCTTCCTGACCATTTAATGGGTCTTTCCATCTTTCCTGGTAGTGTAAAATGTCTTTTCTAGCTTATTTAGTATTGATTTTCTTTGTTTTATGCAACCGAAATTGCCATGGTAAATCACGAATAAATAGCCATCAATTCGTTTCTTCCTTAGATTTCGGAGCCGGACACCGCCTTCCTTGCAATTGCCATTTCCGCTCCCGCTTTCCTATGCCGTGGCTTTCTCACAAACAAGCCCTTAAAACTAGTTATAAATCTTCTTCCTGACCATTTAATGGGTCTTTCCATCTTTCCTGGTAGTGTAAATTGTTGTGGCTAGCTTATGTAGTATTGATTTTCTTTGTTTTATTGGATAAGATTGGTGAGTAACTGACTCATGTTTTGCAGGTTTGCCTGCGTTGGGATTTGTTTTTCTGATGCATAGGAGGAGCTGAAACCCAACTGATTCCAATTGTCATGGGTTTCGATAATGAGTGCATACAGAATATTCAGTCTCTCGCCGGAGAGTACTTCTGTCCCGTTTGTCGCCTCCTTGTTTATCCAGATGAAGCTTTGTACACACAATGCACTCATCTATACTGCAAACCTTGCTTAGCATATGTCGTAAGCACAACTCGCACATGCCCCTATGACGGCTACCCAGTGTCAGAAGCAGACTCCAAGGTTTGTCTAACTATTATCTGAGTTTCTTCTACATATTATGTATCGCCATTGGACTGTCTAATATTGTAATCACTGCAGCCTGTGACAGAAGCAAATAAAGCACTTGCTGAAACCATTGGTCGAATAGCAGTGAATTGTCTCTATCACAGGAGTGGATGTGCCTGGCAGGGTACATTGTCGGAAACTACTGCCCATTGTGCTGGATGTGCATTTGGCAATTCTCCTGTTGTGTGCAACAGGTGTGGGACACAAATTGTGCATCGCCAAGTTCAAGAACATGCGCAAATATGCCCTGTAAGTCTAATGCTGCCTCTTCATCTGTATATACAATCTAATGGTACATTCTTGTTGCTAATATGACCTTTTATTTATATAAAACAGGGAGAGCAACCTCTAGCACAACAGGCTGAGAATCCAACAGTTCCTGTAGAGCAAAACCAGGCTGCTACTCAAGCAGGAGTGCCTGCTTCGCAAACCCAACCCTCTGAGACTGCTGCTGCTCCAGGGGCTGGACAAGGTCAAAATCAAGGTACTTCAAATGCACAACCACAAGCTACGCCTCAGGTTGCTCCCACTCCGGAGCAGTGGTACCAGCAGCAACAACAGTACTATCAACAGTATTATCAGCAATATCCGGGATATGATCCTTATCAGCAGCAGTATCAACAATATGTACAGTATCAGCAGCAGTTTGCTGCTCATCCTCAGCAGGTAATACTAGGACAGCCTCAACCTCAGCCATTTATCCAGCCTCAATCTCAACCCCAGCCACAGGCCCAGGTGCAGCCCCAGCCTCAGGCACCATCCCAGGGACAGTCCCAGGCCCAGCCCCAGCCCCAGCCCCAGCCTCAGCCTCAGCCTCAATCTCAGCCACAGGCCCAACCCCACCCTCATCTCCAGCCTCAGGTAGCATCTCAACCTCAAATCCAGGCTCAAGTACCACAACAGCAACCGCATGCACCTGTGCAGCCTCATCCTCAAATGCAACCACAAAGTCATGTGCCACCCCTTGCACAGCAGCAAGTTGGTCATCCTCACCTGCAGCCACATCCACAACAGCATCCCCAAATGACTCAACACCCTCAGCCACATCCTCAAATGCAGCATCCGCAGCCCCATCCCCATCCCCGGCCTCAGCAACCGCAACCACAGCCACAGGCCTATCCTCAGCCCCATCTCCAGCATCCTTCCCAGCCCCAGCCCCAGCCCCAGCCCCAACATCCAGCAGCACATGCTGTGACTGGCCACCAGTCTTATCCACAGCCTCAGCCTTACCAACAAATGCCGCCTGGTGCCCCACAGCACTCCGCGCACATCCATCCTCAACAGCAGGGTGCACTACACCAAATGTTGCAACAGCCTGTTCAAATGCAGGCTCAGTTTCCTTCACAGCAACCATCTCAGATGCGTCCTCCACACAACCCTGTGCCACAGCAACTTCCTCAACAGCCAGTCATGACGCCTATGCAAGGCCAGCATCCACATGTTCCTCCAGTGCAGCAGCAGCAGCTTGCATACCATCCAGGTCAACAAATCCATCATCAAGCAATGCAGCTACCTCAACAGCAACCTCTGCCTCACCAGCAGCAGCATTTCCCACAACAGCAAGGTCATGCACCTGTCCAACAATCCCAGCCTTTTCATGGACAGGCACCTGGCACAGTTCACAATCAGCAGCATCAGCAAAGCCCCTTTGCACCACCACAACCAATTCAGCCTCTACAATCTTTGCGTCCTCAAGGCATGCCTTTGCAGCAGCCAGCTCATTCCCAACCCCAGCTGCAGCAGAACTTTCCACTGGCACAGGGTTTGGCAACTCATCATTCTCAAAATCCTGCTGGAAGGACTATGGTACCTAATCAGGCAATGATGCATCAACTGCCTAACCAGACTCCTGTTGGGTCGGCCGGTTCAATTCTGGGACAAGATATTCATAGTGTGACTAAAGTAATACAGCCTGGTGTGGGCCAACCTTCTCCAAATCAAGGTATTCTGTCATGGACGAATAATCACCCCCTGTTAGCTTCCGATCAGCAGCCGGGTCCCTTGCAACAGTCTTTACTGGCACGATCTGATATCCAATCTACTCTGCTGTCAGTTTCTTCACACTCTCGAAAAAACGCTCAGGTATCTGCAGCTCAAGCTACCTTAAAACCAATATTCACTGAGAAGAACCAAGGGGACTTGATGCCTGGGAAAGCTGGTGAAGTGCCCAAGTTAGATGCTGATGGAACAAATGTAAATGTATCTAGAGTAGCTGAATTGAAGGCTCCTATATCAGAAAATGATTTGAAGTCCTCAGAGGGTGAGGAGAAGATGGTTGATGGAAGTGATGATAAAGGCCGACCTGATCGTACCGTAAATGAGATAGACTCCTCAATGAAGCATGAAAAGGATCTCAAGTCATCAGAAAATGATGGGGATTCAGAGGAGCCGGTAATTAAGCAAATGGTGAAAGAAGAGACGTCTGAAAAGTTCGAATCTACAGAGGCTGGAAGTGATGAAAAAGAAGATGAGGCTTCCCAGCACACAGTTAAGGAAGTTCAGGATGGTCCTGCACATAGAAGTCTTTCATCTTTACCTGCAGAGAATCTTGAAGGGAAGGATGTTAAATTGCGTCAGGATCCAGTAGACTCGCATGTTCTCCGACCGTGGTCTGATGGCAGTGGGAGTCTGAATTCTCATCCGGGGACAGATAAAGGTCCACGGGGACAAGCTCTGGGTGCAGTGCCAGAGAGGAGCATGCATGCTCTTCTGCGTCCTCCAATTGTTGGTCCAGGTTATGAAAGGCCAGTACCTCCTCCTGGTTATCATGACAAAAATTTACCCCAGTTCCCTCATCAAGGGTCAGTTCCAGATGAACACCGGGGCTTGCTGTCACCTGGTCAAATGCCAGGCAAGAATTTTGTTCAGCCATCTCATCTTGCTCCAGTTCCTGATCAGGATCGGTACCATTTGCCTGCGCCTTACGGGCCTTCTCTCCACATGCAAGACCGTGTATCTCAAAGGCCGCCTGGTCCTGGTGGAATGTTCCCCCCATCGATGTCTCTGCCCGGGACTAGCCATGAAAGGAACTTCCAGGAACCTGTAGCACCTCAGATGCAGATGCATGGGCCACCAATGGTCCACATGAGGCCCCAGGGTCGTAATGCCCTCGAAGGTTTCCCAGACCACCAGCAGGGACAACCTTCCATTGCACAAGAGCATTTCCAGACTCCCATGACAAAACAACCTCATGGTTCTTTTCCTTCTGAAATTCCACCTGGTGGCTTCCCAGGCCGAGGCATGCCTCCTCTGTTTGGGAGGGAACCGAGTCTTTTGGGCCCTCCACAGGGTTTCGAGCTCCAACCATCTGGTCCTCATGGCAATAGGCAAGGCCTGATGCGCCCACCTTATGCTGGGAGCCAAAGAACTTCTCAAGGTGAGCCTTTGTCTAGAGTGCCTCCTGTAGCCTTCGATTCTGCTAGAAGCACGATGCCAACAGGTCCTCTTGGCCTTGAAGGTCAAATGAGTAGACTCTGTCCTGCTAATCCCATAGAAGCTGAAATGTTTGAAAGCAAGAGGCCTTTTTTTTTTCCCTGAAGGCCATCAACTTGATTCATGTTTTCCTGTAAATGCAGAAAATTTTGCCTTTTGGACCGCCTTTGTTATCCAGTCTAATACTATGAAAGTGAATGGTCTTGCAGGCAAGGGAGCAGTAGGTGGAATGCAGGACACATCATTTCTCCATGGTCTGCCGGAGGAAAGGTTCAAACCTTTTCCAGAAGAGAGGTATAAACCTGGTTTGGAAGAAGGATTCAAGCCACACGCAGATGAACGTTTTCAGCCTTTCCCATTGGATTCTGGTCGGCGAGTTGTTGATCGTAGGGAATTTGAAGAAGATCTTAAGCAGTTTCCTAGGCCCGCAAATCTGGATGGGGAAAATATGTCAAGACCCCTTGACCGGGGACCCCTCACTTTTGGTGAAAGACCATCTCATGTGTTAAGTCGTGATATTGGACTGAAATCCGATGGAAGTGCTGGTGTTCCATCTGGCAGTGCTTTTCCAGTTGGCAGTGGTGGTCCTTTACATCTAGTGGAAGCTGGTGATAGATTGCGGCCAGGTTCTCTTCCTGATAACTTAGGAAGAAATACAGATCCTTCTGGGGCTCCTCCCGACTTTCTTAGGCATGTTTCAGAATTTGGTCGGCATCCTGCAAGAAGTCCTGGTAGGGAACATCCTGGCCTGCCTTCAAGTAGATTTGGAAACAGTCCTGCTGGTCTTGGTTTAGGTAGCCAGCCACGCTTAGAAGATTTGGATGGCCGAGATCTGCATGGTTTTGGTGAACGTTGTAAGACTTTTTAACCTTCTTATTTAACTTGTAATGTTGGTACATTCCATGAAAGTAGTTCTAATGCTTCCTTTTGCTGCAGGGTTACGCCGAGCTGAACTTGATGGTCCTGGAAGCTTACGAATAAATGAACAGCTTGGGTCTGGTAGGCCACTCCATTTAAGGAGTGGTGATATGGTTGGTCCAGATTTGCTGCCCATCCATCTTCGTGGTGGTGAACCCATTGGACATGGTAGTTTGCTAAATCATGTGCGGAGTGGAGAGCCTCGTAATCTGACTGGTCATTTGCATCTTGGTGACCCACTTGGTCCGGGTCAGTTGCGTATTGGTGAGCCAACTACTTTTGGAGGCATTCCCAGCCATTTACGAATGGGTGGACCAGGGCATTTGCCTTCACATTTACGTATTGGTGAGTCTATCGGAGGTGGAAACTTTCCAAGCCATCCGCGGATTGCTGAGCCAGGATTTGGTAGTGGTTTCCATATGCAAGGTTTCCAAGTGGGTATTCATTTCAGCATATTCTGTCCATACATTTTTTTTTTTTTTTTTGTTCATTATAGCCGGTCTTCTCAACCATATGACTCTGCATTAAATTTAGGGCCATGCAAAATTCAGTATTTCACTTCTACCTAGGTTTTAAGTATCCACCAATGTAATATTTGTTTTCATTGGTGGTTTATGCAATGCAGTTAACTTGTTACTGATATCAGGCTTCTTAGCCAGTTTGCATTTCTACTTGATGGAGATGCATTCAGCTGACTCTTTATGTGTAAAATCTGTGTCCCTGCCTTGTCCTTGCCGTATCCATGCCGTATCTATGCATCATAGATTGGGCATCTATAGAAAGCACTGAACAGCATCAAATTCTGCTGAAGATCAACAGAAAGGGGAATGGGTACACTGGGCGTGTCTGTGTTTCAGTTATAGCAAAAGAAGAATCAATGTAAGAATGACGGCTCCAGGCACCATTTAAAAGCTTCACAACCTGGATACACAAGGAACCCCAAAAGCATTAAAAAAATACTGAAATTAATTACAAAGGGAAATTAGTTTGACTGATTTAAGCATGTGCAAGAAACAGAATGTTCCCATCATGGGTATCTAGGGAAACTTACAAAGCATCGAATTCTGCTAAAAGACAACGAAACTTGGAAATTGTGGGGCACAATTGCAGCTCTAGCAGATCAAAGGAATGGTTATTCCCAAATGGGAATCTGCAAAGCACCACAAAACCATACAATTTTGTAGGAGTTAAATATAATTTGCTGCTTTTTTACCATTTAAGAAATTATTTATTTATTAATTTATGTGACTAGGGTGGTCCTCAAGGTGATATGGAGTCTTTTGATCATTCAAGAAAGAGGAAACCTGGGAGCACCGGATGGTGCCGAATATGCAAAATTGACTGTGAATCAGTTGAGGGTCTAGAACTGCATTCACAGACAAGAGAGCACCAGAAGGCGGCGATGGAGATGGTTCTAAGCATAAAGCAGGACAATGCGAAGAAGCAGACATTGTGAGTCCCTGAGTTGCTTGGGCTGTTTTGAGACAAGAACATCTGATCCAAATATTTATTTCTTCTTTTGCAATTTTTTGTCAATGCAGTAAGCTTACTTCAGTTGACCCCATTTTGTAGATCTTCTGAAGAACATGTTTCTCGTGAAGATGCAAGCAAGAAGAGGAAAACCAATTTTGATACTCGTGGAACTAGGAAATAGGACTTGTGGTCAAGTACTGCAACATGCAGGGAACAGTTGATGCTGAAGTAGAATTGGCTGTTGCTGGGGTTTATGTTCCATTTCTTCAATCTTCAGTAATTTTCATCAGAGTTGCATAGGTCTTTTGGCATTATAGAACTGCTTTTAGCTTTCAGGTTGGTTTAAGTCAGTTTTTCCTTCTGAGGTTTGCTGCCATATTTGTTAATATGGTCTCTGGAACAAAGTTTCAATGTTAAGTTTGTGTTTTGGATTTTCTAACTTTGATGCTCTTTGTTGAAGTTTCTATTTGATTGTTATAGTCTGTGATAGTTTCTTGCCATGGCTTATGTGGCAGCCCTTCTTTTTTAGTTGTTCGTATTGCTTGTCGTAAAAACTCATGCTGAATACCTGGATCACATTATTGTTCTACTCTGATAGTTTCTTGTCATGGTTGGGCCTTTATTATTATTTTTTTATTTTTATTTTATTTTTTTATAGTTGTTTGCATTGCTTATGGTAAAAACTGATGCCCGTTTCTTCGATGCAATGAGAGTGTTTAGAGGAACCATTAATGGCCTCCTCATTGTGGAAAAGATGCAGCCAGTGCAGGCTGCAACTATTCCAGTTACCAATTACAGTCCTGGGTTGCATCTGGAAGTTGGACGAAGATGATAAAGGACTGAAGAAACCCTGTAAATCTAGGATTTCTTGCTTACAAATCTTACAAAGATGGGATGGATGCTTTTGTTGGTTAGGGTTTTCTTCATTTGGAGAATGTGAACTGATGAGTGCATTAACTGCTGATTGAGAACTTCAGAATACACAAACTGCCCAGGCAAACAGATCTGTGAACCGATGAACTGATGATTTGTCAACTGCGGCGGAGATTTCTCTCGTTTATAGAGAGTAGGGCATGGTTTGGTATTTTCAGCTCCAATGGGAAGAAAGGATTCTTTATGCGAAACGAGTGGTTTTGTGTTGAGAGCTATATGGGTAACTCCTTTTGGGTGACAAATGAAGAACATCCGGGCATATTGAGAGGAGATCAAGGGCTTGTTTGTGTACAACGGCGGAAGCGGAAGCGGAAGCGCACCCTGGAAACTCAAATCCGATCTCGATAAGAAACTTGTTTCTTTACGAGCTAAGAAAACTAGGTCACTTTGGTAATTTTTTTATCGCCGAATCCACATTGCACCGAACATTAGAAAATATCAGGCGCAGAAATGTGACTGGTTTTCCACTTGACTTCTGTGGAAAGCCCCCTGCACAACCTTAAAGGGCATGTTTGTGTAAATGCAACTTCCATGGAAAGATGAAATTGCCACATCAGCAAATTCTATGGTTTTTAAATACCTCAGAAAAAGGTTTTCTGAGAAGTTAGGAATTTAGGTTTGGTGCAAAAAGTTTTTCCTCGATGAGTTGGTGCTAAAGTTGTTTGGTGCAGCTGTGGATTTCTTAGTGAAAACTACTAGTGGGTGGGTTAGTATGTGTATGGGGTAGGTGGGTGGGGTTGGGTGGAGGGGAGGGGAAAAAAGAGGGTGGCTGGGTGGAGTTGGGGTCCGGGGGTGGGAGTGAGGAAATGGGGGTTCGTTTTCTGTGGAAATGGACTTCCCATACCTCCCC
Source organism: Umbellularia californica (assembly GCA_028538565.1). Taxonomy (NCBI): domain Eukaryota; kingdom Viridiplantae; phylum Streptophyta; class Magnoliopsida; order Laurales; family Lauraceae; genus Umbellularia; species Umbellularia californica. Next base: position 72,335,908 of record JAPQWN010000006.1, on the reverse strand, counting down.
TTATGATGTCTATTTCCAGGCGTAGGAAGGAAAAAGCCGGCGTGGCAAAAAAGCAATTCTGTGGAAAATTGCCGCGCCAAGTACATGAAAAAGGAGTTTTCTGCAGAAAAACACCTCCTTTTCTGCGGAAATGGGCTACAAAAACGTGCCCTAAAATAAAAAGAATGGAAAACCAAAACCTGAAACTAAGCTATGATACAAAGTTGAAATTTATGGTCTACATCTAACAAATTCTGTATTCTGTTTTGTTGAGAGTGGCTGAGTACGAACAAAAACATTAGCCTAAAGCAGGAAACCTATTTAACATGAATTTAACTATTCTTAATCTAAGACAACGATATCCTCATAGTAACGATTTAACCGTAATTATGAGAAAATTACAAATTAGTCTCTAACTATTTCTTAACATAGTCATTCATTGTTTGCTCTGTTTTCCAGTTTGGGCAATATATTTATTCCTCTTATATTGCCTCTTCTCTTCTTTGTATTCCTTTTTCTTCGAAATTTTGTAGTTACCGATTTACTAAAAAAACTAATGCCTGCTGGGGGTTGACTTTTATCATGTTCTATTAGTCTTTTGCTGGAAATTTACCATCCCACATGGATTTTTATTGCATGGATAGCATTCTTTCAACTTTTTTTGGGAAATGGCCTTTCTTTTCTTCAAACCGCGCCCGCCCCCCCCCCCCCCCCCCCCCAAAAAAAAAAAAAAAAACAGTACATGAGCCTGTATCTAACAGGGCAACAAGCGGGAATTGGTCCCTGGTTGTCCTGGTGGAAAGGGGGTTGTCCTGGTGGAAAGGGAGAAGTCTTATCACTGAACCATCAGTTGATTGGCAAATGGCCTTTTGTTTACAAGTAGGTCATGAACTACTTCTGGTTCTTTCTATCATTTTTCACTTTCTTTTTGTCTATCCTGGTCCTCAAACTCAGTATTTAAACCATCTCATTTCTCTTGGTCTACGAGGATAGCCTAAAACTCTGATCTCATTTTTGTTCATTTTGACTTTTTGTGAAATTTTGTGTGTTGGTTTTCCCATTTTGAGTATGATTTTTAATTTTATTTTATCATATTCATACATATATATTTTCCTAAATATTTTATTTTCCCTACTTGGTTAAGTGTGTTTTACCATATCTATGGTAACTATTTGTCAGCTCTCTCTCTGCCTTTACTATTCATTTTTAATTTTTTGATAGTCAGCTCTTTCTTCCTTTCTTTCTTTCTCGCTTTCTCTCTTCTTCTTCTTCTTCTTTGGGTAAAAGTCTAGATTGTGTCATTAGTATCACTAGATTGACATTGTCTCTGTCTTCATTTGGTTTGCCAGAAAAATCTCATGAAATGTGACAGAGAAAACTTTTGGAGTGGAGGATACATCAAATTTTAAACTAAATGTGGAACATGAGATGGCTTCGGATTAGGATAGTTTTCATTCCCTCCCATGTATGAGGTGGAAAAAAAAAATACATACTAGATTTTATATTTTATGCTGCTTGGCTAGGGTGGAAAAAGAAAGTGAAATCTCAAAACTTCTATCCTGTGAAAAAATTGAATTTATAAACTGGTTCGTATCTCATCATCGCAATTGTAATTGTAGCCTTATCCCAGATAGGCTTGGTTTTGTCCCGTTTTGTTACATCCTTAAATAGGGCTGTAATTGTCAGAAGTAGGCCTGTCAATCTGGCCTCGAGACAAGGGGGCTTGGCCCGGCTCTCAAAAAACTCTTAAAATAAGTGCTTCTGTTTCTAAGGAAGCCCTAGGGCTGGGCTCGTACAATCTTTTGCAAGCCCTGAAATTTGAGGGCCTGGCTTGGACAGTACTAGCCCAGCCCTGGCTCTCCTATTTTTCTCTATTGTATTTATTTATGTAAATATATACTAAAATGCTCTTATGAAAGTCACTTAGCATTAATAAAATGAGGATATGAAAGTGTGAAGGTAATTCCATACCCCCCATAACCATTGTATACCCTAAAAACCTTTACACGCATACTTGGTTCATTTCGTCTCTCCTTAATTATTTACATTAAGTATTATACTTAATGCATAGGAAATAAGGGTTGCATGGTTGCTTCCAATCCCTTTCTTCTAGTTTTATTGCTTCTTTTTATATTATTTTTATCTATATTTACTAGTGCATTATACTTTTTCTTGCATAGAGTAACTTGGGATGCCAACTAATTCATATGAATTGTTTGTATAAGCATGAAACTTAAAGGATATGGGGCGATCCAAATATACTTTTAATTAGATAATTGTTACTCCTAATTTTTATAAGTCTAAACTAATAGTGATTTTTTAAGTGTAATTATTTTTGTGACTAAAATCCAACAATGCTTCATAGTGAAATTAGTGTTAAAATTGAAAACAATGTCAATTCATAAAAGGTAGGTGAATGTAAATGGTTCAAATTTCTCAAAGACGAGACTCTCCTGAAATGATTTTATACATGTTTAACCATTTTCCTTCTTTGACAAAATAAATAAAATTGTACACCTAGAACCCAAGTCAGCAAAACATGTATGACTTTATCCAATAAAAGAAAGTTTTTAGAGATGGTTTCTATTCTCCAAGAGAATGTTTGGCAACGAAAGAGGAATCCTCTCTTGGGAGGAATCCTTGGTGCCACGGAATCATACTTTCCTTGGTGAGGATTTTTGAGGGAGAGGATTCATTGAATTCCATGTTTGGCTAACATAGAGGAATCAGTGATAATTTCTTTAAATCCACACTTGGTATGCATATCAAAGTCAGGGAAAAAAATTGGCTCTTAACATTTTATAATCAATAAAACATTCACTGATTCACATTCAACTGAAAAAACATGGCTCTCACATTATATCATAATCAACATCCCTTTCACATTCAATCATAATCAGTATCACCGAACCATGGCTGACATTCAACTGAAAAAACCCAACAAGTAAGAGCAGAAATAAAGAAATATATGATAAAAATAAAATAAAGAGAAAATGAAATTTATCTTTGATATTTTCATTTGAAGATACCACAAATGATCCCATTAATGTGAGTTTTAGAATAAATATAGGTTACATTGTAGTGTTATCTGTTAATGAGGCCCAAACTCACAGGCCCAGTTAGGCCCAGTCATTGTATTATTAGTCAAAGCACACATGTACATACTTATCTTATTAGCTATTCTTTAGGATCTGAGATATGATTAGATACTGTAATTGGGTGTAATTAGGGCATTTAGTCCCTATATATATGAGATACAATCGACCCTCAAGGGGAGAGCATTTCAACACATTGTTTTCTCTCTGTTCCATCTTTCACATTGACATGGTATCAGAGCGAGGCGACAACTAGTGCTTCTGTCATTCTTTTCTTCAAGATCCAATGTTCTGTGGATTCTCCTAGTCATCTTCCAAGATCTGGAAGCGATTCAGAGTTTTTTTCTTCAGTCTGATCGCCTGTGATCATCTCTGATCAACTCAGATCAGTCGTGGCCCACCTGCGATCATCATCAACATATCAGCAGAATCAGCCCACCTTGGTCGTCTGCTTCTCTACTTATTTATAAAGAATTTTTCAAGATTTATGGATCATCAGAGGTAGGTCTTCTACTATTTTTTGTGGATATTCAGTTTTGTCCACTTGCTTTCATCTCAGCCGTCCCATATTTTGGATTTAGATCTGTTCTGCCTGGGACCACTGCCAATAGTTGCGAAAATAGTGTTGGGTTTTTTTTTTGTGCACTGTTTGGTTTCTGCGTCTGTTTTCTGCTGCTGGGTTTCTTGCTGTCCATTTTCTTTTGGTCTATTGCTGCCTATTAGCTACATATATCTGCTGTTACACCATTCCCATCGTCAGATCTGTCCACTGATCACTTGGTGAGGCCCACCTACAGATCTACACAATCCTGACAGGATCGTCTGTGTAAATTTGTGCACAGTTCTTTCTGTGGCTCTGGGAAATATTCTGGGCATCTTCAAAATGAAGAACGCCTTTCTTCATGGTGACCTTAAAGAGGAAGTTTACATGCGACTGCCTCTAGGTTCTCCAAACCCATCTGATGGACAAGTTGCCCTTTTAAAACGGTCCTTGTATGGGCTAAAACAAGCGCCAAGAGCATGGTTTGACAAATTCAAGGATGCTTTATTCAAGCTGCAGTTTCAACAGAGTCCTTTTGATCCATCATTGTTTTTACTTCAGAAATCTACAGGACTCACTATTCTTCTAGTCTATGTAGATGATATTATCATCACTGGCACAGATACCGCCATGATTCACGATCTTCAAGTTTCTCTGCATCAATCCTTTCAAATGAAGGATTTGGGTCCTCTGCAATACTTTTTGGGATTGGAAGTTCATCACTCTGAGAAGGGGTTGATTTTGCATCAACATAAGTATACTATGGATTTAATTGAATCAACAGGACTGTCAAACTCCACACCTGTGGATATCCCTCTGGAACTGAATCTTAAACTCCATAGTGACAGTGGTGATCCCCTTCCTGATCCGACATATTATCGACAGCTTGTCGGTAGTCTTATATATTTGACTACTACTCGGCCTGACATCAGTTATGCAGTTAACTTGATGAGTCAGTATATGACCAAGCCCCATCATCTACATTTAGCAGCTGTTCGACGGATTCTTCGTTATCTTCTTGGCACTTCTCACAGAGGCTTGTTTTTTCCTGTTGGTTCTCCAATGACATTGACTGCCTATTCTGATGCTGATTGGGCCGGTTGTCCTGATACTCGTAGGTCCACAACGGGCTGGTGCATGTTCTTAGGTGATGCTCTTATTTCATGGAAAGTGAAAAAACAGGACAAAGTTTCTAAATCATCAACTGAGGCAGAATACCGGGCCATGTCGGCCACATGCTCTGAAATTATATGGCTTCGTGGACTTCTTGCGGAACTTGGCTTCTCACAACCCTCTCCCACACCATTACATGAAGATAACACCAGTGCCATTCGGATTACTGAAAATCCAGTGTTTCATGAGAGAACTAAACACATCGAGGTTGCTTGCCATTTTATCAGGGATGAGTATCTACGCGATGTTATTTCTCTTCCGTTCATCTCCTCCAGCCTCCAAGTTGCTGATATTTTTACCAAAGCACTTCCACGACCTCGTCATCAATTCTTAACAGACAAATTGATGCTGGTTGATTCATCGGCATCAATTTGAGGGGGGGTGTTAATGAGGCCCAAACTCACAGGCCCAGTTAGGCCCAGTCATTGTATTATTAGTCAAAGCACACATGTACATACTTATCTTATTAGCTATTCTTTAGGATCTGAGATATGATTAGATACTGTAATTGGGTATAATTAGGGCATTTAGTCCCTATATATATGAGATACAATCGACCCTCAAGGGGAGAGCATTTCAGCACATTGTTTTCTCTCTGTTCCATCTTTCACATTGACATTATCACCCTTCACTACATGGACAAATTCTCCAAAGTTGGATTTAATGTTTTTTTGATTTAATTAAGAATTGACTTGCAGGAGTATATAAAACTAGAAATTTAATAGTCCAATATATGAATGATTTCATGTTCTAAGTTAGAATCAAGTATGCGCCTGGCCAAAACTTTATATCCTCCACATGAACAACGCTTGTGCTGGCATAAAAAGAAAAACCCATTTGCACCTTATCATGTATGGGTTGCAATTTGGGCAAAAGACACAGAGAGGGGGGCCTGCACCTTGGGGCTGGGTTGGGTGCGAGAGAGGCCTGCACGTTGGGGCTGTGTTTGGGCGAGAGACCTATTGCCGGTGTCGACAATTCCGCAATGACGACGGAGAAATTGATCGAGAGAGGAGGCTTCGTTAGGGCAGAGAAGAGTCGTTGATGAGAGTAGTAAGAGTCGAGCCCTCTTTCCTATGCAAAGAAAGCAGCTTTTATGCTGCTCTCTTTTAATAGAGGATTCATCGGTTCCTATTGGGGGAGGTCGGATCGTCCAAATAATTGGATACAGTGATTTTAAAAATCCATGACGAGGAAAATCCGCATTGTAGAAAACTTACCAAACATGGGTTTTCCTTGATTGAGAGAAAAACCAGAGGGGCTTTCTCTCTGAGGATGTAACCATCCTTTTTCCCAAATGTTTTCTTAATGGTCCCTTCGCAATAGAGGTTAAACAAGATACTGCTCAGCCGACACTAAATATTTGGTAATAGTGTAAAAATAAATAAATGATGATTTTCTTATTGCCCTGGCCCGGCATTGGCCCTCGAGGGTAGGGTAACTGGGTAAGGGCCTAAGTAGTTTGAGGGCTTTGGCCCACCTCGGCCCGGCCCTGCATGTATTGCTGGTAGGGTAAGGATAACTCTTGCCCGGCCCGGCTCTTTGATAGCCCTAGTGAGAAGTGATAGCCTGAAGCATAGTTTTTATTGGTTAGGAATATGATTTTGTTACTACTTTAGAAAAGAAAGAAAGAATAGCATTTTGACTTAAAATTTAATTACCAATAACACCACTAATTTTTAAATAACCAATAAAAAAATTAAGCGAATTTATTTGTAATGACAGAACATCAAAGTTCTAGCATTGACAGTATTGGTGATGTAATTTAGAAAAAAAATAATATGATTTGACAATTTGTAGCCTAGGATTTGGTTTAGGATAGATTGGAATGGAGAAACCCAATTCATTTAGTTAATCCCAACATAGTTGGTGCAAGGCTTTGATGATGACGACGACGATGGTGATGACAATGATATGATTTGTAGAGATAGCATTATGGATGAACTAATTTTGAAAGCCTAATAATAAGTCCTTAAAATTCACTGTTATTAGCGTTTTCTAAACCTTCATTAGTTTGGGAAATACTAACTTTTAACATCTAGTTTTCATTTATGGTTGTGTTTGTGTATTGGGACAAATTCATAACAAGATGACTCTGTACATGGATGAGACTGGTTCTATACTGTATTGCTGGTGTACAACATTGGCTATGTGAATGCTATTGGTGTGGGTTTTCTACATGGTGTCATTGGGCATCACTTTGTCTTTGATATTATGGATGATTGTCTTGTTAGGAGCGATACCTTGATCTTGGAATATACTGAAAATTAGCTTTCTCCAGTGCCTACCATTCATGGTTCGGCTTACACATTGTGGTGGTGAATCAAAGTCTTGAGAACATATTGTGAAGTTTGGTGGAAGATCATGTTACTACTTGGGATCAAATCATACTGATGGTCAGATTCTCCTAACACCCTTTGGTGAATCGTTGAACCGATAGATATGCATTTTACTTAGTGATGGGTATTTGACCATTACATTGTATTGATTTGATGCTAATTTAACTGAGTTGCATCTTAGTGAAGAGACACATCCACCACATGGGGGAAGAAGTAAAAGCCTGTCAAGAAATTGTTGCTCGTAATGAAAGTTGTGGAGTTGATGTGGGAGATATTGGTGATGGTGCTACTTGTAAGTTTTTCTAATGCCGCATCAATATAACCACATTGTCAGTAACAAACACATTTTTTTATTGGACAAACCAAAATGCAAGTTGTTTGATGGGGCATTTGTTTGGGGTATAGCAATGAACTCTCCATTGTGGGTTTATATGTTATCTCATTGTGGAGGGTAGTGAATTGAAAATCCTCACCCAAATAAGGCACTGAGAAGAAGATCAGAAAGAGTTTTTGCAACTCTTTTTGGAAAGGTTCCTTTCAAAAATAATGTTTGCACTTTTATGGAAATGGAGATGGGTTTTGGCAAATTATTTCATTCAATTTTACAATCCTCTTCAAGTTAAGCTATGAAAGAAGTACATGGTTGATCTCTCTCAAGTCTCAAAGATGAATTTAACCACAGAACCAAATTCTGCCTAATGGAAAGTTCAATATTATGAAGAAAATAAACTCTGAAACTTACTAGAATTGGCTGAACTAGGCACTCATGCTGCTTGGGCAGATACTCGAAATCACAGTGCTAGTGTTCTTTAATCTAAGCCCTAGTGATATTATTGGTTTGTCATACATCATATACGCATGTTTTTGCATAGGTAACATGGCTTGTTGCGACAATGAGCACCTTCCAACGTGTTCTACATTTGTGTGCATGTATGTACATGGGCACGTGTGGTGTGTAGTGGGTGTGCTTGTAGGGGTGTCACAGTGCTCCCATGCATTTTTTTTTTCTTGAAAACTACCCATTTAAGTGGAGCCTACTTAGATGCATGGCAATCTAGGGAGTGCAACAAAGGAAAGGTTTGGATGTAGTTAATGGAATTCTAAGTATCAGGCCTATCAAATGATCCTAGCTCATAGCTTTTGAGTTCTCAAAGTTTAGTGGCTACATTGTGAATTTGTTGTGACAAAATCCAACGGTGAATAATGTTGAACAGTGTGAAATTAGGATCCGTGCCTATTAAAAGGGGGTTAGGTGTGTGCGAATGGTTTGGCTTGATTAATAAGTACGATTACTGACAAAATGCACTCAAAAGGTGGATTATGTGGAGAACTACACGCACACATGTATTAGTATAACATATATGTTATCTTGGTGCCTGAGTCTTAAGGTTGGCTGGAGTTGCACACAAGCTTCATGATTAGGCCAAGCCTGAACTAAAACAAACTCAGTTTGTGGGCTTGTACATGCAGGCTTGATGTTTGCCTGATCCAAGTTATACCCCTGATCTCAATATCTGTTCCATGTTCATTGTAGTAGTAAAAATAGATCTGCAGAAGTGCAACCTTTCTGAGGATCTTGCTCAGGATAGATTGGAATGGAGGAAGAGAATTCATGTAGCTGACCCCAAAATAGTTGTGACCAGGCTTTAATCATGATGATGATGTCCATTGTGGAAGACTTGATAAAAGACGATTATAGTTGGCCTACTCTGGATGACCTTGAATTCATTGCCATTGGCAATTTGGATACAGATAGGCTTGAAAGATCCTTTAAGGAGGAGGTTAAGGAAGTAGTTTTTGATTTGGGAGCAGATATAGCACTTGGTCCAGATTGGTTTCCTATGACATTTTTTTCAGAGGTTTTGGAAAGATGTTAAAGGGGAAGTGATGATGGCTTTTATGTCTGTACTTCATTCTAGAGGTAGATAATCGGAAGGGGGAAAAGGTGAAGGTGGGTGGGTGGGGGGTTACCTCTATTGCAGTTATTGTTAAGAAAGCGAATGTAGAACGCATAAGAGGCTTGCACCAATAATTCAAAGAGTATTGCCAAATATTATTTCGGAGACTCAGGATGCTTGATGCAGTGGCAAATGAATGCCGTCATTTTAAATATAAAGATAGGACACCGGATGTGATTTTCAAGTTGGATCTTGAAAAAGTATGTTATAGGATATGGTTTCGGATCAAATGGAGTAGATGGATCAAAGAATGCATATCATCTGCCATGTTTTCAGTTTTGATTATTGGATATCTCCTAAATGATTCTTTCAGGAGCAAAGGAGTTTCGAGACAAGGGTACCCATTTACTAACTCCTGTTCTCTGTTCTATTTGTAGAGGTCTTAATAGAATGATTGAGGTGGCAGGAGAGGCTAATTGGATCCAAGGATTTAAACCTGCAGGTGAGGCTCTTACCATAAATTATCTACAATTTGAAAACGACACAATAATTTTCTGTGCATCGGATATTGATCAGTAATAAATGCGAAGGCAGTTTTGCTGTGTTTCAAAGCAGCATCAGGACTCGATGGTGGACTTTTTCAAGCGTGAGATTATAGGAGTGAGAGGATTTTAATCAGTATCAGGAGCTTGTAGAGTTGATGGGGCACACATCTAGCTCTCTTCCAGCTACTTATTTGCATTTACTTTTATGCTTGGGTGCTGCTTCAAAATCCCTTTGGAACCTGGTCACTGAAATGGTTGAGAGGAAATTGAGTTCATAGAAAGCTAAATATCTTATCTCTGGACGGTCACATTACCCTCCTAAAATCAGCCCCCTTTGATCCTCCCATCTTTTTCATGTCTCTATTCAAATGCCCTATTACGGTAGTTTTGAGAGCCTTCAGGTTTTTTTTTTTTTTGATTGGCAAGGTAGTGGGAGAGACACTAGTTTCATCTCAGAAGTGGGAGACAATTTTGCATGTGCAAAGAGGTGGACCTTGGTTCAAGAACAATGGAGCTAATAAATCTAGCTATTTTTGGAAAGTGGTTATGGAAAATTGCAAGATTCAGATGGGTTATGGAAATAGGCCAGCATGTTTAAGTATGGTTTATCCAGTAATGGTTGTTACATTCAAGATTCTCCATATAGATATGCAGGTCTTTGGAGGCGTATTATGCCTGTGAAGGAAGTTTTCATATCAAGTTTAGATGAAAGATTGGCTCAGGTGAGCAGATTTTTGGCTGGATGCTTGGGTTGGAAATAAACCTTTAGATTAGCTGTTTCCAGATCTTTTTCACAGCTTAGGACAGTTGAACTCTGGTTAGCAACTATGTGACTACTTTTGGCGGCATAGTGGTCTTTGCCTCTTTGGGGCCAGTTTTTAGAAGGAATTTAACAGAGATTGAGGAAAGCCAGTACCAATGCATGCTAGTTAATGATTTCTTATTTTGGGTGGTATCTTTGTGATGGATAATCTTTGAAAGTGGAAAATGATCAACTGTGCAGAAGCAGAATCAGTACATCTTCTATTTGCCACCTTGCCCAAGTCCTGTGGAAATAAGTGGCTAAATTTTTTTGGCTGCAATTGACTTTTCCTGAAAGAGCTCCGTCCTTTATTTTTGAGGCTTGGAAAATGATTGTTGGCTCAATTACAGGAAAAGAATAATTCATTAAAAAAAGGAAAATAGAAGTAGAGGGTGAATGATGTGGAAGGTATTCTTTTTCGTGGTTATTTTGGTGATGTGGCAAGAAAGAAATTAGAGATGCTTCAAGGCTTCGTTTTCTCTTGTGGAGACTATAGTAGATAGATTCTAGTTCTTTTTGGTCTTGTGGGTGTCCGTCCTCCATCTATATAGAGAGATTTCTCTGAGCCTATCATTAGAGGTAGGGTGAAGAGGCTTTCTCATCTGTTTATAGTTTCGCCCCAACCTAGATTGTCTCCTCTGCCGAAAGGGTTTGAAAGTTGGTATTAGGGGTTCATCCGAGGCAACAAGGAATCTGCCATTGTTTCCTTTTCAGGCCCTGCTGGAACTTCTTCAGTTAAGAAAGTAGAAATTTTAGTATTAGGAATGGGGCTCTGTGAAGCTTCTCGTCTTGGTTTCTGCTGCATCCTTGTTGTAGGTGTCTCCTTGTGTGCTTATTAGATGGGCAAGTTGGCAATGCAGTCATCCATGGGAGTTAGCAGATGTTGCTGAAGTGGTGCTGCACCAAGCTAGGTGTCTTGAAGCATGCTTTTATTTTGTTAAATGAAATGAAAATTCAATGACGGACCTCTTTCAGAAGTGGGAATTAACTGGGACAGCTTGTTAATTTACCAATTTGTCTCTCATTTTGTTTGGTCTTATGGGTACTTTTTTCTTTGCTTTGATGTATCCCTATACCTATTCAGTATACCCCTCCTATCCTGTTGGGGTTTTGGTTTTTAATAAAATTTAGCTATTACCATTAAAAAAAGAGTTAAAATTAAAAGAAAAAGGTAAAAAGAATAAGGAAACGACTTTTATTCATTTCTGGCTTTGTGCTTACACTGGGATTTTGTAAGTGCACAAGAGTACAGCATACATACGTAATTTGATAAACCCTGGAGGACAAGTAGTAATTGTCAAGTAAACTTCTGTCTTTTTAAGTTATTTGATAACCAGCTCCCAAATGGAAACTCAACTATGGTTCTACAATAACATAACTTTCGTCTGCAATTCTTCTTGTTTACTCCACTCTACACGAAGACCTTTCCCTCAAGTGGCAGTACTAGGGTTATTATATATCAGTCTTTTGTGTTTTGATCAACAGTTATCTACCAACTTTTAGGCATTTAGTTTGTGAAGTTCCACACCCTGCTGAAGCGCCAATGATTGGGCTCTTCCTTGGCTCTTCAGACTGGTGAAGCTTGAGGTGAAGTCTGGCTAGAAAATAGGTGATAACTGGCAGGTCTAAATGATTTATTTTGCGGACTCTGTTGCTCGCTTTTATAATATAAATATTGTAATTGTTATACAAATGAATGCCTCCATATTTAATCAACTACATGATGTTTGCTAGAACACAAAATGGGTTCTGAAAAATATGTGAAAACATATGAATGAAATTAAGAGTGATATCCTTTACTGACCAGAAACCTCACACTAATGGGTACTTGGTAATCTGTTTCATATCTCTACCTTGTATTCTTCACGACTGTAGTTTGGAAACCTATTCTGGCTATTTCACATCATTTCTATTCTTTTACTGAAGGCACAAGGGCCTTTTCTCACATATCTTAATTTTTCACGACGTCCTAAATCACTCTTTTGGATTCTGCCCCTTGTGATTTAATACATAATCAGCCATTGATGGCCATGACAGTGGTTTTGTAGATGATTGCTTGGTCTTCCTCCAGTGATTTGATACACATGCAGAGATTATGGTGCCTTGTTGCATTCTAATTATTCGTTTGATGGTTGGAGTTTTCATGTCGTCGACTCTGCTTTATGGTGCTTGAGGAATTTGTTAAACTTGGGGCCTTGCACAGATTGGTCAGTTTCAACTCATTTTCATCAGTGTGCTAATTATTGATAATTGAGACCTTTTGCACATACCTTTCACTGTTGTTATTTTTAATTTTTATTTTAGTTGTTCCATTATAGACATGGATTGGGAAAGTTATGTCATAGTATCACCGACCCCTAAAAAATAAGTATCCAATATTGACTAGTGATTCATACCTACTTATCCTTCATGTCCTCTTTTATCACCATGTGTCTGAAAGCTGATACATATTAAATACTATGTAGTGCACTAGGGCCTGTCCTTTACATTGGACTTGGGGGAAACCATTTTTTGGAATGGACTACTACTAGGGAAATGATGAAATTAGGTAATTAGGTTGCTACTAATTTCAAACCGTTTTTGTCACTAACATAACAATCATTGTAGTTGCGATATTCAGTTTGTTTCATCCGAAACTGCTGAATAATTTCAGCTCAAAACCGAACACCAACCAACCATGAAACAATGCGGTCTGGATTTCGGATCAATTCAGCTGAAACCTAGGGATTCGGACCAGAACCTTGAATTTCCAATGAAATGGAAGAAATCAGAGGATTTCGGTCGTTTAAAAATCATTGGAAAAAGCAAAAAAGCACAGAGACTGATGTGCATGTGTCCCAGAAAAGAATTACAGAAAAAGGGAGAGAGATTGGGGCCTGGTTTGGGGGAGCCCCCATGGCGCCTCAAGTAAGATTGGTGGGCTCCATAAAAGTCTAAACCGTTTAAAATCAATGACCCACTCATGCATGAGGCCCAACCCAATTTCACTCTAACAGGAAATAGGGCCTCATCCAAATTTCAATCTAATAGGAAATGGCGCATTAAATATAAAATTTTTAAATAATTTTTTTAAAAGGACCTCAAAATTTGAATTCCTTGAATAAAATTCAGATAAAATCCGAAATCTTGGCCATGTAGAAATAACATATTGAAATTGCTGATTTATTTGAATAGATTTAATGTATCAATTTATATGTTATATTTAAAATTTAATGTTTGTTTTATACTTTAAGAAATACATATATGTATATGTGTCTATATATATTAATATTATTTTTTATACTTCTCAGAAACGTAACTCCAGACCACTAATTTTAAATTTTTAATCAGCTCAAACATTTTGGTTTGGAGGCCAAGCCAAAATGGGATCCGTCAGGAAGGAGATTTTCAACCATGTTTGCCTCTCTTTCATCGCACTTTGTGCCTCATTTTATAACCCTTGATTAATTTTACTGCCCTTCAGTTAGGTTCTTTGCAAAGGATCATCTAGAGCAGGGAGAATTGAATAAAGGAACATGACATTTATAGGTTAGTTGTCTTTGGACATTTAGAAGAGGTTTAGAGGTCCTGTGGATTATTATACCATTTGAAGTTCAGAGGTCCTATTAATTACAAATTTGGGTGTCTCTAACAATTTTGAATTCATTTAATTAATAAAGAAAACAAGACAAATCTTAAAATATTAAATTCGAGACACCCCAGTGGCAAGGGTGTCTCATCTTGCACAGCTGCCCAGGCACCAATCCCTGGGCAGGTAGGCTGTCTCAAAGGTTGTGTACCACTCACCTATCTAGCCATAAAAGAAAAAAAAAAATCTTTAATTATTATTTTCATAGAACTATACATGTTAAATTTGGTTAGTTAGCCCTCAATTCTGCTTTTTAGAACCTTTTGTATTGCTGTTGCGTTAGAATCTGTTCACTTTGTGCATATTTAATGACTTGAGTGAAATACATTGGCTAAAAGTTGTCGATATATCCAAGACCATGTATTATGCAAAAAATAAAATTTTTAACCAAAAGAATTAAAAAATGTTTCTCTCTCTCTCTCTCTCTCTCTCTATATATATATATATATTTGGTTTCATATTGCCAAATATTTCATGTATGGATCAGGGCAACAATAAACTAACCCATTCTAACTAAGTACACGTACAATAATTGATCTTATTTCGAAAACAAAACTTGCACACATTCATTTGTAAGGCTCGCTCAAGTTGAAGTACAAATACTATATTTTATCTTACCATGATAACAATGATTTGGATTTTTCTCCCCCATAATCACAATCTCACAAGATGGGAAGGATTACAGATGTTCTTCACACAAGCAAAAACCCTAAAAAGGACAAAGAAAAGGGTAGGTACATGGTTTAACATATCTGTTGATATTGGTAGCAGAAATCGAATCAATATTCACAACTTATCGGTTTGGTTCTTGAATTGCAAAAAATTTGAGAGAGAGAGTCATAATATTAGCAATCCTTTTTTTTTTTTTTTTTGACAGCAAGAGAAACCTAACATTTTAGATTGAATATTTGGATTTATTTTTATTTTTTGATTTAAGGAGAACAAGAACTATTGCAACTTGTTTATCTTTCTATTAACAATGACAACTTAAGCATATTTAACTATTAGCGTATATCAATTATGATATATTAATATATTTTATTGACGTTCTTCATATGATACTATCAGTCTTTTAGGCCATTGTATTTATGTTATGAATGGAGAGTCATAAAATTAGCAAATTTTTCCCCAATTTTGATGACAGCAAGAGAATCCTAACATTTTAGATTGAATATTTGGATTTATTTTATTTTAGGATTTAAGGAGAACATGATCTATTGCAACTTGTTTATCTTTATATTGACAATGACAGCTTAAGCATATTTTAACTATTAGCGTATATCATTTATGATATATTAATATATTTTATTGATGTTCTTCATATGATTCTATCACAATCTTTTAGGCCATTGTATTTTTTGTTGTTTTGAATGGATTATGAATATTTACCTTTTCCTTTTTTTTTTTATTTAATTTTTTTAAGAAAAGTGAAAAAAAGATACGATTCACAATACCATTCGATTCATCCCCTAGAACGATTTGTTGTACGATCATAATTTTCAAAACAATGCAAGGGCCTATTGTTAGATTGCTTAGGGGTCATTTTTTTCGTCCCATTTACGTATGTAAATGACCCGTATGTAAAACAGTTCCACATCATTTACGTTTGTTTGCTGCATTTGCAGACTAGGTGTGAATGAGATGTGATTCCGGTATGTAATGACCTGAAAAAGTGCCCTTCATTTTTCACATCACCACAGGTGTGAAACTGTTTCACGCAAGCTCCTCATTTCCACACTGGGTGTATAATGAGATGTGATTCCGGTGTGTAAATGACCTGAAAAGGTGCCCTTCATTTTCACATCTCAACAGGTGTGAAACCGAATCACACCAGCGCCTCATATCGCGAATGAACAGTGAATCAGGCATTAACATGCCCATCACTATGCTTTTCAATTTTTGGTTAAAGTGGGCCCCTAAATAACAATCTGAACTGCTAAGGATAGTAGGAAGGTCAAAAATGGTTGTGTTGTCAAATTTCAGCCATTGGATCATTATAGGTTTTGAGATATTTGCGAAACAGTTCAGCCATTTGACTTTTATGTGCCCCATTTTCATGATCCTAACCATTAATCCTCTTCAGAAGCCGACTACGGCCATGGGTCAAATTTTTAGGTGTTGATTCACCATGGATCTTAACCCAACTCGGTTCAGGCTGTCGCAATTTAAAATAAAAATAGCTGGCCGAGTTGCATGGCTGACTCACATAGGACTCACCAAGTGTCATAATTCAAGTCTGAGTCCCATGGTACCCTACTCGTTTAGGGTCGAGTCCAAGTTGACTCGGCCGATTTTTTAATCCATGCAAAAAACTGATAACCGATGGAAGCATATATTGTTGAGTAAAAAAAAGCAGTACTTTTTTTTTTTCCTTCAAAATTTTGAATCATCTGGGCACCTAATGCAAGATCCGAACTGTACACCCTCTTCATATGGTCAATAACGGGCTACCAGCTCAAATCTCTTCTGCTGATCCTTCATGGATTGTGAGTTATTTGCATGGATGTCTAGACTGTTAGATCTTCAGTTCTGATTTATGTGGGCCTCTTTTTCCCAATCCGACCCATTGATCCTCTTTAAAAGACCAACAATGGCTAGTGGGTCGAACCTCATCACTTGATTCATCGTGGAATTTTCAAAATTTGTGAAAAACTGTGAACCATTGGATGCACTCAGATTCACGTTTGAAGAGATGTGAAAATGACAAACAATGGAATGTATTTCACATGCGACTCATTTGCATATGAAAATGATTCATATGTGAATCATTTACATGTAGATCATTTTTCTATCACATGTGAAATTGACAAATGACCCCTTAAGTTATATCATATGAGCCCATTGCCACATTGATCAAGCTACATCTCCTAAGAGACTGAGATTTGGTCATCAGGGCCTCTCCAATTGATCACTAAAATATTTGGATAAATTCAAGTGGCTTAAAGTGGTTAATCTAACAACGGACCCAACATGAAGTCTTTCCAACTATCTAAAGTCATTAAATGGATAATAATGGCCAATGATTCTAAATGTGCGACATGGTTAATTTGATGATGGTCCCACCTTTGATTTAAGTGGAAATTTTCACGAATTTGATATAAATTATAAAGATTATTGGCAAAATATTAAATAAAAAAACTTAACATATTTAACAATTAAAGATTAAACTACGATATAGGATTTTGTGACCGGGGAGCTATGTTTTGGTTTATAGTGTGTTTTAATGAAATAAAAGTTTTGTTTTTCTATTTTTGGGGTAATTTCTTCAATTTATTTTTGTGGTTGAAAAAACTCACATTGCGATGGGATGGAATGGTTGTGAATAGCGATGTCACATAAGAGATCTCACCCTAACTTGTAAGCTTTAAACTAGGGCATGACCTCTTCTGTTATTATTTAAAGTAATAAAGTTAGGGGTGGTTCCTATCTTGGTTGTTGCTTGGCTCTCACTATGGTGGAGGTTTCGTTTTTGGACTTTCTTGTAGGCGATTGTGATCATGACTGGGATTTTGAACCATGAGAAGGAAGCAAAAAATAAACCTGTCAGAATTTTGAACAGATACTGGCTTATACGAACTGGAATTTATTGGCTGGCATGTGTCAATAAATTGGTGGGTATAGGCAGTAATTTGGGGATTTGATTTGTTGTGGAATAAACATTAAAAAAGCATATTGGTACCAGGGATACCTTTTATGTTGGCTGATATGTAGCATTTCGTCTGATATTTGGAACCATTATTGTATCCTCTCAGCTGTTCCTTTTCTTGTTATTATTATTATTATTATTATCATTTTCTATTTTGATTTGATTTAGATCCTGATCTGTGCCCATGATTTCTTGTTCCTTGACATCTATATAACTTCCTTTACATCTATATAACTTCCTTTCTGATTCTTCGTTCCATTATTCAACTCCCAACTGAAGTATGGAAACTGTTGGGGTTTCTGTATTCTATTATTATTTTTGGCAAAAGTCAGCTGTTGACTTTACTTTTTCAGGCAGCCTTTGAAGCACCTTCAGCCTACAGCCTAATTGGATTGTTAAAGGGCTCGGTCCATACCTTGTTTCTGGACAAGGAATTTTTTCTTAATTATGCGGTCATTGTGAGTAGCTCTCAACAGTCTGTTACAAAATCATGTAGATCATACTAGTTTAAATAGATAATATAGAACTTGAATTTATTTTTGCTTTTATTTCTAGCTTTTCAGATTTTTGATTCATTGTTAAAAAATGTCAAACGCGATTTGTTTGTCACCTGTCTTTTACATAGTTCAGCCATTATTTGAAAATGTAATTCTTGATTTGTCTATCATGAAAATTAGACATCTGATCTTCGTATGGACAGTTTTGTTGGTTGTGGAAGTGAACTACCGTGTTCTATATTCCAATTCTGTGGCATTTTAAGGAGAGTTTGAATTACATTATTTTTCACCGAAAACATACAACAAAATTATAATAGATCATTTTACCCAATACATTCAATGAAACTATATATGAATATAATCTCTTACATGATTAAACACACAAGAGGACTATTACTAAAACGTCATTAAACGCTCAACTTTTTCCTCAGAGAATTTTACGAACTCTCATGGCATTATATACTTGAGCAACATCATGAAATAGCGGCAAAGAAGATTTGATACATACAAAAACACTTGTATGTTAAAAAAAAGGAAAAGACTTAGGTTGCACCTGTATGTGACTAGATTCAGAATTTATTCAATCAGCCTTTAGTGCTTCAGATTGTTTTTCTTCAGTGAAGCTTTTTTTTTTTTTTTTTTTTTTGGTGACTTGTTTTGGTTTCTTCCTATTTCTTAGAGAGTTGGATAAGATCTCAATGGTTTGGTAACTTTCGGTTATGTTGGTTGGTGACGCAGCACAGGTAAGGTAAGAGTAGCCAAACATTACTCTCCAAGAGCTTATGGATAGACATCCAAACTGCCTTGGTCTCACACCAAGAGATAACACTCAACTCGAAGAAAGAAGAGGGATTACAGTCCTTTATAGACTCATACCCTAATTCTATTTTGGAAATAATTCTATTCGAAATAAAACTCTAAACCAAAGAGTATAACACTTTCTGATAAAATGAAAATTTTATCCTTTACATTTAGCTACTCATTATTTTAACTGAATAGGAAATACTGTCTTGGAGAATAATCTGCCAGGAAGATCTGAAAATCTTCTTTAATGGGCTTTAGTGGGCTTGGGCTCTTTGGATTTGGTTGAATAGACCATGGGTCTGGCCTGCATCAGTTGTCTAGTCGAATACATTAGTCATCCCTTGGTAGCATTGTAAATTTTGCCCTATAGTTCCTCCACTTATCCTTCGCCTGGTATTTCAATGTGGAGAGTTAGTCTAAACCAAGGATTAAAAAATTGGGCTCGAGACTTGCCTCGGACGAGTTGGCTAGGACTCGACCGAGTTAGGTCTAGTCGCTCAGGAAATTTAAAATAATAAAGAAAAAATAAAAAATAATAAAGAAAAATATCCTAGGAGACTCCATCAACAAAGATTTGTTGTATTTTGATGTAATGATACTTTTTTAATGAATAGAATCCTTTATATTTCCTATTTTGTGTGTAGTAGTATGAGTATCTACAATATATTCTACGCCAACAATTACATGAATCAATCATGATAAATTTACTATTAACTAGTTAAAAAAAAGTTATTACCCAGTGGGGGTCCCACTGAAGCAGGGACCTAGGATGGTCCAGACTAGAGATAGACTTGAATTTTGACAATTTTGCACAAAGTGGCTACTCGTAGGTCTCAAACCTACGTTATCACCCATGGCACCCTAGACTTTTACCATTGCACCGAAGCAATGTCCCTATAAACTATTAACTATTAAGAGACAAAAATCATTTAATTGCAAATAAAATATTAAATGACAAATGAAGATTCAAGCATGAAGCCATGAACTATGAAGTATGAACTATGAATAGATAAGTAGCTACTAGTAACCATACATTTAACTCATTTTAATACCATAATGAATGTGTTTCTAGTTGGATGCTGCTCTCTTCTCGTCCTCATCATCATTTTGAGTTTGACTATAGTATTATTCAATGCTAAAGTCAAAGAAGTCCCCCCCTCTTGTTGAACTGGTCCATATCCATGATCTGTAGGCATGAGGTGTTCTTGTCATATGATGGATTAGGATAACCATAAACCGTTGGTGGTGGTTGTTGCACTTGCACGAGTATCCAAACCCCTTATTGTGGCTGCCCATAGCCATATGGAGGATCACGATACTGCTTTCTACACCTATGTGATGGATCACCGTACCCCTCTTTCTGTTGCCCATACCCATATGAACTATCAGAATTTTTAGGCAAAGAACTTGACACCATTTGTCGTCGATTAGAATACTCTCCTGATACCTCTCCTCCATTTTTGCCCCAACCACTAGCAGGCTCTCGCGGATCATCATTTAAGGGGTCATGGATGTGAACATTGTGCTCATACTCTCCATCACCACCACTACGACCACCTTCTTGTACTTATTCATTCACTTTATGATCTTGTGGTTAGCTTGTATTGTTAGAACTTAGAAGACGATGTCTTGTGTTGTTGTTGTTCTTCTTTTTCTTCATGTGTGGCAAACCTCTGACTTTGAGTCTGAGTGCTCTTGCCACCTTTTGTCTTCCTTTTGTAGTGGACAATTGGGTCCTTAAGACATTTCTTTGCTTTAGAGAAGGTTGAACATGAAGCCAATTGACTGTTACCCCCTGTCACATGTTCCGATCTAGAACATGTCATCTTTGGCTCATGGCTATGCCCACGCTGATGTTGTGAATCTTGCGACAACGATGGTGCGCTACACTCTTGCCCTTCGTAGTGGCAGATTTGCGAAGGGGATGTGGGGATGGGGATGCACGTTCTGGGATTGATGACTATTAATTCGCTATCACAACCACCATCACCATGATTACCATCTCGACCGGACTCATCAATATCATGCGTTTCTACATCAAGGAATTCTGTATTGTTCCTCCTTTGTAGCCAACCATTGAAACAAATGGTCATCTTCCTCGAATATATAATCCTAATTAATTGGATCATAGTCTATTTTCTTTTCTTTGCATGTTTCTTGCCCCTAACCTCATTATAATGCACAAAGACCAGTTTTTCCCAACTGATATTTTATCAGGCGATTTCGGCTCTCCAGTGGATCAAACTAAATGTGCTCCAGTTTCTCTCTCATTCGGAGGATGATGCTGTTTGGCTCAAAATTCTCCCTGCCTAATCTCTAAGATCGTGAGCATCATCGCAAAAGTTGTTCCACCATTCAATTGTATTAAAAAAAAAAAAATAGTACAAAGCTATCTATACTTGAATAAAGTTGTATTTGTTGTATTTAAAATTTCACATAAGTTATAGTCATTACTTATAAGAAAGAAATGAATGATAATATTAATTTACCTAGGTCCATCTTCGTACGAGCTAATCTACAAATGTTAGACCCAAAACTCCCAAGAGCGCCTTTATAATTCTTCAATTATAAATGTTAAAACTGAAAAATTACATAACCAATAACCAGTACCTCATAAACTAAGATTATGATGATCAATTGAACTGAACCTACCTGATCAAGGATATCAATTTGTTTATGCTTGCTTTTAACCATTGTCTCCCAAGAGTTTTGAAGCCTCAAAGTACTTCTTCATGGTTAGAGAAGTTCTTGCTATAGTAGCATGATGGGTTCAAGAAATATGCTGTATGATGTCCAAAATATTGATTTAGTTGTACATTAAATTCTAAAATAAATAACTTTGTACAAAACCCAAAATACCAAAAATAAGATTTACCTACAGCGTGTTTATCTTGATGTAATTGATTATTCCATCTATGGTCAATAATTTTCCATAACTTCTTAGAATGAGCTCCATATTTGCCTTCGACCATTCCTCTTTAGCAAGCTTTGCCCGATCTAGGGCATCATACACAAAGCCCATTGTGGGCTTCATATCAACATCTACTAATTTCAACACCTTCACAAGAGGCTTGAGTATGTGTGTAATTTTATCAACCCTAAACCAGAAATCTATTGCAAGAATAATTTGCGATAGTGATGAGGGCAGGTGGGGAAAGTTTGAGTTCACTTATGCTGTACTCGTGAAAACCTGCATTAGATTGACCTTGTAACCACATAGGCTCTCTAGGGCCACAAAATGAGTGGAAAACCTTGTTATACCCGGCCTCAGCGGGTCATGACCCTGATTGAGTTCTCTTAGAAGATAAGTCATAAACTGATGGTTATAAATCGTGCTCGCTATCATCATTCCCTCAATTGGTTTTTTGGTTATCTTCTAATTTACCAATGTCCTCCAACATAAGATCAACACAATGTGCCGCACACTGCACACAAACAATATGTGGCTTCTTCTCAAGTAATATCATTCCCGCCGCCTTAAAGTTTGCTGCGCTGTCTGTCCCAACTTGGACAACGTCTTCCCATCCATCAATTAGCTGTATTGTTTCTTCTATTAACATGTATAAGTATAAGTATTTGGCATCCTGGCGATGTCCGGATGTGTCGACTGACCAAATAAAAACGGTTCCCATGGCTTAGTAAGCCATGAAGTTAATTATGTGCTGCCTATTACTGCTTGTCCATACATCCCACATAAGTGTATTATGCGCTGAAGGTATTATGCTAGATATATTTTTGTAGGAGTGAGATATTGTAGTATTTGATCCATTTGCAATATTAGAAAATGGGGAGGAGAGAAGGATAATGTTTGTCATAAGCATCATTTGAGTCAAAGCACTTGATCTGAAAATTTGAAAAACAAAAAACAGAAGGATAGACAGAAATAGATTGAACTACATGCATGGCTGAAGGTATGATACTCGACATACTTGTATAGGAGTAAATTATTGTGACTATTGGCACAGTGCCTCTCTTGGACCTGGGAATCCCTAGGCCCTGCGCCTACTTGCATGGTGAAACTGAAAACTGGAACATAAACTTAATTCTATTCTTATATTTTATCCACCTGGGCTAGATTCTGCACTCCTTTATCCCTGAACTTGGATTGCCCTTACCCTTTGAGTTCAGCCTTTAGATACATAGATCACTTACTCAAACCGTATCACTTGTGAACAGAATGGAATCATGCATGCTGTAAGTAGACTCAATTTGTGTTGACTGGGGTTGACTTAGTTGCGACTAGCTGTGAAAAGTATAAAAAGACGTTTGTTGTTGGGACCCTTTCTCCCTGAACTTGGATTGCCCTTACCCTTTGAGTTCAGCCTTTAGATACATAGATCACTGACTCAAACCGCATCACATGTGAACAGAGTGGAATCATGCTAGATCACTGACTCAAACCGCATCACATGTGAACAGAGTGAAATCATGCATGGTGTAAGTTGACTCAATTTGTGTTGATTGGGGTTGATGTAGTTAGTTGCGACTGGCTGTGAAAAAAAATTAAAAAGACGTTTGTTGTTGGGACTCTTTGCTCTCAAGATCAAGTTAGACAATATCATTTCGTATTTATTGTTTTTGACAATAATGACATCTTTCGATCATTGGAATGTCCAAATGTCTTGAAATGCCCTTGTTTTCTGTCTAGATAGTGTTGTTTATGAGTTGTGTTAGGATTGATAATAGGAATAGCATCAAAGGTTGTAATCTTCAAATTGCATAGAATGTATGTCTTTTTTGCATTTAGCTTGGCAATATTGGCGTTGGCGGACAGGAGCAGAAATTGATATTATGATAAATCTATGTAAAGGCTTAAATTCAGATCTGAGGCCTTCCTGCTCACTTCAGAGTAGAAGTTATGGATGAATCTCTCTTTGATATTATTATTAATTTAACCAACTGATACAAAACAAGAATTTTTGACTGTACATTTTATTTTTTAAATTTATTTTCCGTCAAGGATTTCATTTGATATAAATTTGACTTTACAGAGTCCAGTTAATTAGTTAGAGAAACAACCTTAGCAGTCCCAAACTTTTCCAAAAGGCATCCTGATCGGCAGCTTATCTGAATTTGTGATCCAGGTTTGAATCTTGTCATTGTTTGTCATACACTTATCTTCACAATTTTCTGGCTGTTTATTATCAGAAAGTTCTAATTAAATAGGGCAAGTATGTCTCAACGATTGTTATTGACTGTGATGCACTGATACTTCAAATGGCAAACGTATTGTGTCCTACTGTAGCAGATACTTAACTTTTTTTTATGTGTAAAATCTCTGTCCCAGCCATATTCCTGCCATTTGTTGGCATCATAGGTTTCTGATTGCTCTTTCATACTTGGATTTAATTATGTTTGGTTAGCATGGGAAGAAATAAGACCACAGTAGATTGATTTATTCCAGAAGCAGCAACTCGTTGGTCGATATTTATAGACGTAATCACAGTCTGCTGTTAAAGAAAAATAAGGTTCTACATTCTTGAAGAACAGGATTTAGTTCTTACTTGATTTAGGGGGATATAAACATTATCAGATTTTTTTTTAATAAACTTAGCAGAGTTGGAACAGGAAGGTTGAAGCGGGTTAAAAAAGACTAATTCTGTCACCAAATGAACACCAAATGAAATAGGCAGTATTTGACAATATAATCGGCGTGTAGTGCCAATATTTAATGAAGGGGGATCTTCATGTGCATCTATCCCTCACCATTTTTGGTGAGGGACACCCCTTTTGGGGGTGTTTCAAGTAGAAGAGGGGTACTTTGTACCTCCCTTTTGTACTTGAAACACCCCCAAAAGGGGTGTCCCTCACCAAAAATAGTGAGGGATAGATGCATATGAATATTTCCCTTTAATGAATATTTTCGAAATAGCACTTGTAGAGATTAATTTGCAATGAGAAATGGCATTTTTGAAAAATGGAAACAATAGAAAATACAAATAAGTAGCTATAGGCATTTGAAAAAAAAGGGTGGTAACTCTAAAAAGGAGCTTTCACATCTAATCAGATTTGGCCTATTAGATTCAAGAATCACAGAAGTTGGCAGGAAGGAGTACCTTCTGAAGCTCGAATCTTGTGAAACTCGTGTGCATGATTCATCCTTTAATCTCCTTTGGATGAATGTCAGTAAGTCTACCTAAAGATTAGAGGTCACAGTAATGGGTAGGGGATTTGTAGAGTAAAAATATGATTCTTGAACCATCAAGAATGTGGCTTTGATGCCATGTTAGACTGGGTCACATCAGAGTTTTGAGACCCAAACTGGACCAGCTGGTTGAATTGGCTTCACCTGGACTGGTGTCTGGCCAATAGAAACTGTCAAAACCAGCGGGAATCAGTGCAAATTTCAATCAAGCTGGTTTTAAGTACTGGGTTTGCCCATAAGGTTTTTATAATATAATTTTAAAATACGGAGTTCTTGTACCTGACCCCAATATAGTTGGAACAAGGCTTTGATGATTATGATGATATTTTTACCGTATTATGTTTTTCTATTCCAGTTTTTGAGTTAATCAAAACTTGGTCTGGTTGACCGATCAAACTGTTCGCTCCACTCATCTGTCTTTCTGTGCATTTTTATGAACACTAACCACCTTCACAACCATCCAAGCCTTATCCCATTTATTTGGCCTCATTGCAATTCTACTAATGCAATCTTTTTTTATTTTTATTTTTTTTTCGCTGCTTGGCTCAGTGGTCAAATTGGATAATGCAATCTATTTTTCTCTGTCATCTCGCAATATAACTTGGCCTGCGCAACTATTTCCAAGTTTTCATTGGCCTCCTGCTCCTACTTTGTACATGCCTTTACTCTCTGAGATGTCTATCCTTTATTCTAGCATGTGCTCAGTTATTATGCAGGGCTATTTCTGGCCTTCCATGCAAATGCACATTCGTACTGAGATGCCTAAGCTGGATTCTTGTGTTATAACCTGTTCTTTACTGTTATTCCTGTTATGTACTCATCCTTTAATTTTATCCGTTCTTGAGTCTCCATTGCATCTGCTTCTTTCCACAAAGATCTTTTCTATTTCTTTGTTTTACATTTTTAAGCTCCAAACAAACATGTTTCTTTAATGGAGGTGGCGTTCGATGTTTACATATGTTATGCTGGCTTGCGTCCACTTTAACATCATGCACCAAATTTAGTTAAGTGTTATTGGTAATCCCTCCATTTCTCCTATAGTTCTTAAGTATCAGAACATAATAAACCGTGGCACATACTTGTTTTAAATTTTGACTCGATCTTTTTTTTCTGGAACAAGGCTTTGAAGTTTTTCTCTCCAAAGTTCTCAGGTTATTATTTACTGCCTTCCAGACATTAAGCTTTTCTCAGAAGATGAAGTCTTAACTTCATATGATTTACTTTCCATTTTGTCTGACTCATTAGCACATTATTTGCGACCAATATACACCATACAACTTCATCCTGGATACTACCATACAACTTTCATTGATATTTTTTATGAAGAAGTTTATAAGGGCTAAAAGTAGCCCATTGGTGCGGAACACAAATAGTGTCGTGGTTTGCAGGAATACAGTGAGAATTTTTATTTTATTTTGTTTCCGTTCATGCATTTGCTGGCTGCCAACCAGATTTGTTGGTTGTATTGATTTCGATCAATACAATTTTCAGTGACTTATGATCTATAATGGGATCCTTGATTTAGAGAGTCTGGATTGGCATGTACATAAGTATTCCATGTATTTAGTGGATCCATTTCTACAAAATCCTGTAGTCATCATGCACTTGGTTGTGTATATATTGTTATATTGGTTGGCTTTAACCTCACTCCCTGTCTTGACTCTTGAATTACCAGTTCGTCTATTTACTGTTTTGAAAATTAGATCTTGTTGGAGTACTTGTGGTCTTAACACTTCTGTCTTGTTTTTCCCCCATTTATTATTTATAACCATTTATTGAGGACTTTATTCAAGCATCTATGATGTTCAATTTCCTAATGTTATCCTTGCACTTTGATTGTCAGTGATGAAATTAAAGGGGGAGATAATGACTGAGATGCCCTTTATATTTATTTTAACAGGCATAATGTTGCTTGATGTGTATGTTAGTCTATATCGGTGTTATCTATCTGCATTTCTTCTTGAGGATTAAAGACGATTTTTAAGGAACTGAGATTCAGTTTGGCCAAATTTTTTCTTTCATACTTCTGATTTTGTTAGCTTATATTTCCTCTATAAGAGTGGATTAGGTATTTATTGATATTTCTCATAGAACATGCGCACACAATAACACAGACAAAAAATGCTATTTGAGAAACAATTATCATGTAACTATATGTGCACCTCATGGGTCCATCTCTGATCAGTAGTCTGACGACACCTCTTTTAACTCATGACTTGATGATACCAATGTGTAATCACCTGCACAGTTGAATGGTAAAATGGCTTCCTCTCTGTTGCTGTTGATTATTGGATTGCATTTGGTGAAAGGCACTCTGAATTGGATCATGTAAAAATTATGTAGTGTAGTTTCTAATTCGGTCTTAAGGCTGTAAACCACACGTCATTTTTTCATCTAGTTAGATTGTGCTCTACCCTAATTCCTGCCTTACAGGGCATGAGTCAGTTTAATATCTGAAAGGGAAGGGGTTTGTTGGAGAGTGTAGGCTTTATCTGGGCATATTGCCCTGGTTAGTGAATCGTGAGGCAGGCATTTTGAATTAGTTGGTCTCTTCTGCTTGGGATGACTAGTTATTCTTGGGAATCTAAGAGCTAGTTGTAACCAAAGTTCTGCCATCCTGTGAAGTTTGAGGAAAAGCTGTTTAGGTGAGCATGAACAGACAAACCCATAAATTCTAAGACTAGGGAAGACATAAATTCACTCCCCCCAACCAACACGCACGCAAGCACGCACTATACGTAAAGGCGTCGACTTGACTCCACTGGTACTATTCAAAGGAGCATCTCGCATCTGAGAGCAATGTTCTTTCTTTTGAGGCGTGCCCCTTTCCTGCTTCTTGGTGATCGTCGCATCTCGTGTTGGAAGGAAGTCATAAACTACGATTTAGTCTTGCTTATTCGCTCAACCAATGGGACCAATCCACGCCAAAAGCCTCCTTAGCAGGGCGCAACTGGTGTTCGGACCAGAAGACCAAGTCGGTTTCCAGCGGAAGCCAAGTCTCCATGGGACAACCATGGTTTTAGGTCGCATGGAGCCTAACATTACACGGGGTAACACCGCTCGGGTATTCGCATTGTCGACTGCGGACCGGGACTGGAACATCTTTTAGTTATTTAGTTTGATCAGAACTAGAATTAATGTGCAATCTATCCGTGTTTTACTTATTTTGTTTGGTCAGAACTAGAATTAAAGTGCAACCCATCTGAGGATTTGGGCCAGTATAGATTGGAATGGACATTTAAAAGTCATGTAGCTGTCCCCAACATAGTTAGGTCAAGGTTCTAATGATGACGCAAATAAGTAAGGAGTTTTTTCTGGGTGTAAAAAAATTCTTAGGTTGTCATAACTTTATTAAATCTTTTTTTATCTGATTGGCTTGATCCTTTTGTTTTTGTTTTTTCTGGAATGCTGCTAACTCTCTGTTTCAAGTGTCTACTCGTGTGTAAATAGGTGTCTTGAGGCTCCTCCTTAGTGTTACTCGTATAGAAGGCATGTCCTATTGGCTTTGTATCATTTGGTTGGTTCTCTGGATGCTGGTGTATAAGAAATCTTTGTATTTTTATTTTCCCCCCCATTTTGGGGTTTGTTGAATCTTATCAATGTTGCCGATCATAACCAAAAGGGGACATTGGTTTTTGAGGTTTGAATGTTACTTACTATTCCTTGGTGGTGTTGATAATTTAATGACCACTATTCTTTGCAAATCTAAATGCTCTCGGTGTGGTACAAAAGGAAATGCTTTTTATAGTAGGAACCAATAGGAAGAGCTATAAATTAACTTTTTATTGACCTTTATTAGTGTTTGCCGACTGATCTTGAATTATGCCAAGAGTGGATTAGGTTGTGACTGATGTGGAATCAATTTAGGAGTAATAGGGGTATTTACAGGGGTATTTAGTTTTCTGGCTTTTCTTATGCTGGGCAACAAACCTTTTGTCGGGCAACAAATCAGGGCTTGTTTGGTTGCAAGTATTTTGGAGATTCCTGACAAAAATGTGGGGGAATTTCAAACTGCTTGTTCAAGACTTGGAATGTTATGGATTAACTGAGCTGCCATGGGCAAATCTGTCCCTTTTTTCCTGCAGAAATTTGCAAATCAGAATTTTACTAGCGAAGTGGAATTCTACTTTTGGGGACAGCATTTGGAATTTGTGTGATGCACCAGACGACAAATCTTGGAATGCTTGCAACTGAATAATGGGTCTTCTATTTAGTCCTACCCTTGCTCTTGCTAAATATGTGATGTCTGGGCTATGGGCATATGTGGTTTAAAGTTGTAAAAGGGGCCTAGACTTCTTATAGTAACACGATATTAAAGTGATTAACTCGTGGGACGGTTTTTTGTGATCGTTTGTTTCGTTGCTGCCCTACTGATCTGAACACTCGATGCCTTCTGAATTTTGGTTTCCCTCATTACTAGCCATCTTCGTTTTATATATGTAATCTAATCCACTCAATGTTTACTCTTGTGAAAATAATTTTTCAAAAAAAAAAAAAATAGTTAGCGTTTTACATTTAAATTCGAATTGCCTACATTTACGTATGTAAATCTTATTTTCATATCCTACGGTTAGAAGACAAACCCCTTAGAGCAAGTACATAGGTTTTCTTTTCTTTGGATGAGGAATGCAGGAAGTTGCAACTTTTCTTTGATCTACATTCCTGTGTTCATTCAGTTGCATTTATGAGGGCCTATGTCAACTGCTTGGCAGTGTTTCGGGTAACATTATTTTTATTGTCTTTTTGCTGGAACATTCATCAACCTTTGTTTACGAATGAAAATCTTCATTTAGTAGGATTCTCAAATCCGACCATATCCCCACACGAGATTTGAAAATCCTCACTGTGGTGGATTTCACACCGAACCCTATTTTTCTCATGTATATGTTATCAATACACACCAACATTAATGTTAAATCCTCAACTATACAAATACCCAACGAAAAATCCTGGCAGTGAAGAATCATCAGATTTATGGATTCATCGCCAGTTATCAAACATGCTCTACAATTTATTTCCAGAAAACAACATATATCTTCCTCATTGAGAGTTTTCCTATATTTATCAAGCTGCAGCAAAAAGATAATATAATAAAATAAGTACCCTAGTCTATTCATGTCCGTATTATCTCTTATTATTCCATGATAATTTTAATCCTTATCATTAGTGATGATTATCCTATATTGAAAGAAATGCGGTGCATGAAAATAAAATCATTCCGACTTTTAGGGCTTGTTTGTCCGCATAGTATACGTAGGAGGTCAAGCCATAAAGTGGTTTAAAATAAAGATTCAAGGTGGATATACGAAAATGACCATCTCCTTGAATGGATAGAAAGTGATTCAAGGTGAGATGAGAGATGAATATCCTGTCAATATCCTAGTAATTTAATTCCTAGAGAAGCCAATGTCTCATCTACGTTCCTACCTTCCATCTTTTATCCTTCATTTAGTATCATTCACACTACACATCTTTATTAATCCTTGAATGGATTTTATTTGATCATGAAATTCTGTTTATTCTTTTCCTATGTATTTTATTGGTTGAAAACAAAGTACCTGTCTGTGAAAATGTTCGGTCACCCGGATTCACATGGGAAATGGGGGAAAAAAACTTAGATCATTGAACCTGAATTCACATAGGAATGAGTGAAAGATAAAGTTCTTCATCGGGAAAGAAGTGGCACACTGTAGAATATGTTACATGTGTAAATATTTCTTTCTACATACTAGACCATATTTTGTCATCTGCATTTTTAACATGTATGCAACAACTTCAAACTCAAAAGGAAGAAGAAAATCTCATCACTTGGATGAATTCCATTTGATTGCTTCCTCATTGCTGATAGAATAGTTGGCAAGAAACTCTTTATACCATTTTGCAGAAAATTTGGGAGTCCGCATAAGCGTTCTGTAGTCAACATAGTAAAGGCCAAATCTTCTGGTAAAACCATACCGCCATTCAAAATTATCAAGCAATGACCATATGAAGTAGCCACGCACATCTGCACCCTCCCTTAAAGAAAGGTAGTTAAAAAAACAAACAAACAAACTAACTAACATATAAGTAATGCTTCTCCAATTTTATTTTATTCACACTATCATCTTTATAGGGTTGAATTTGTAGGGTGAAATTCGGGCTGATCTGGTCGATAATGGCTCGACCCAAGCTTGACCCAGATGATGATTGTATGTGACCATAGCAACCCAATTTGTAACTATCCTGCCCTTGGGTGTTCTCTATGCCTTTTGAAGGGTATAATTTTTGGAGAACTTGTGTATTTAATAAATAGTATAGAGTTCTTTCTTACATAATTAGAGTACTATACATATGTTCTATATAAGTCAGATATCCGAGTCAATTGGGGTGCTTGAAATCCCAAACCCAAGCCTGTCCATATCCAGGTTCGAGCGTGGACAATTGCAACCCGTACTTCGCCTTTTGCGGGCGGGGTCATGTGGGTTCTGGTTCAACCCAACCCAAGTGAAGCTCCTATGAGTAGGGTAAAGTCTTAGTGAAATTGATGGAGAAATATTCTAGTCTACCAAAACCAGAGCTCCCCCATTTCCCACCAAAACAGGTCCAAAGATTAATCAATTCTTAGCACTAAGACATAAAAAAAAATCTTAGCACTAAGACAAAACAAGAAATTTGATTAGTTGCTGTCCTCCATGATCTGCTTCTCTTGTTGACTCACCTGATGGCTCTTAGTAAAGAAGCAAGATAGCTCTTATGATATTCTACTCTCTTGAAATCATTCAGTAACTCACTCCCCGGGTCACCAGGTTGGTCCAGCTGAGCAAACCCTGGTAAGCAAATATGTAATGAGAAACTCTTCCATCAAGTAGAGAGAAGATGGGTGAGTAGACTCAGTTTCACTAGGCTTAGCGCATCGAGTTCAATTTCAAAATTAACTTGAGTGAACTAAAATCAGATGTGAAAGAACCATTGTCCAGTAACAGTTTATGTTCTTCTCTTTTCTTACCATTTTCAGTCACAAACATTGTAGTATTGTTGTATCTTGTAACAAGATACTTGATCGTTTTCTCCATCCCATTTGGAACTATGAAGAACGTTGGAAGCGATGTCTGTTGCGATGAAAGATTAGGCTCAAGTTAATACTTTTTTTTTGTTGTTGTTTGGATTTGTAATCTGTACTGAAAGGACTTCTTAAGAAGTGAAAGTGCACAGATGGGAAAAATGAAGAATGATTCAGCAGGCACTGCGACCATGATTAGATGATCCTAAGCATCTGTTAGGGGCCTCCATATAAGATGATCATCCAAGCAAGCTCAAGTAAGACTCAAGCATGGTCAGTCCTTTGCTTCCCACTTTCCATCTTACCATACATGGGTAGGGAATGAAAATGGATCGTGGAAATACCCAAAGGAAACAACTTGGGAAAATCGGATAATTTGGTCCCTTCATCCGGGTCTTGGTTTGGGTTCATGGTCTCATAGTAAAGACCAGAATACCTGATGCCATAACCATATATTATATATGGAAGCATTTGGTTCTTGATTTGGGTCTGGCTCTAAGCCCTGTAACCTGGACTAGAGTCAGGCATGTCCTGGTAGGGGTCCTCTTTCTGCATTGTGGATTTGGGACAGGATACACAATGGACCAGACCCAAATTTGATGCCATTTCATATCTATTCATGGGGCACTGATTGTCCATTCAAAATGCTTGCAGGCCTTGATCACTGCAATATGATGCAAACTGGATCATTCTGTAAAGCAGATGACACTTCTGTACCCGTTCGCCGATAGGAACACCATCTCTTTCTCCTGTGCTCTGAACAAAGCCTTCAATCAAGTGACCACCAGAGTCGCAAGGAGAGTATATGCAGTCCTTTGCATATAGAACTGTGTAGTGATTGACGCCAATGAAATCGAGCCCATGTTTCAGCTTCTTTGATTCCTCTGAAGAGAATATAGGCAGTCGATGGCCTAGAATGCGGCGCATTTCAGAAGGATAGTCTCCATAGAAGAAGGGATCCAAGAACCTGCACAATAACAGTGTCTCAAGTCCAGAATGAATCTATAAGAAGGAAATCTGTGATGTGTTGGGTCCAAGTATGGTGGGCCTAGATTCAGGTGATCCATATCCTAAGTGGGGCCTTTCCTGGATGTTCAATGAAATTAAGAGTCCTCTCAACAGATGTCCATTTCAACTGATAACAACCATTACTTAGATAATTGGGATTCTCTGTTCCCTTTTTTTTTTTGGGTTGATGGTGGACATGATCAGATGGATGATCTGGATACTCAATAAATGGGCCCCCATCTGTTTACAATGTTAGGCCCAAACAAGCTGTAGATTCATTCAGGTCATCCACTTGATATCAACTGCAGAGTTGTCTAAGAACAATGAATGGAGGACTTCTCAAGAGTGTAGCTGAGTTCTTAGCAACCAATGCCATAAAAGGCTGGAGGAGCTAATGTGCAACTAGATTAAAATGAACCAGGCCAGGCCGGTTGAAGCTTGAAGTATAGAAGGTTCAGTTAATAAGAAAAACACCTAGACCAATAATCTTGCCCATGGGTCTGAAAAGGCCTAAATTTAGTCACAGAGAACACCCACCAGTTATTCTATAGCAGGCCAGTGGGGCCATCTAATCGGGCCCTTAGTGAATGGCCCAATCATCGGATATCTTGTTTCTAGGGCCAAAAGCACATTCACATCCCATGGGTCCAAAGAAAGCTGGAGAAGCCCACTTAAGACTCCAAGCACAACCCTGATTTAGATGTAGAGAAAAAAATGGCTATAAATTAGCCAAACTTTACGGCTTGTTTGGTATCTCTACTCTTTTTTTTATAGATCCATTTAAAATAGAGCCATTAAAAAAAGTCATAAAAAAAAAAGGTTAGAATAAAAAAAACGCGTTTGGTAATGCACGAATCTATTTTAAATACATCGCCTCTATATTTTAAGACCCAAAAGCTCTATTTCTCATCTGCCCAATTTTGTAGCATTTGGATTTTAGAGGATTTGCCTCTAAATGTCTAAAGCGGACAGAGTCTAGAATCTTGTGCCAAACGCTCTAATTGTTTAAACCTCTGTCTGATTTAGACATTTAGAGAAATAGAGGCATGAAATAGAGATGCCAAACATGGGCTTACTGTTTTTTTGGGTCCAGAAACCAATTCTAAAGACCATTCATATGGGCCCCTTATCAATATATGCCAAACACTGGGTAGAGTGGGATTGAAAGGTATTAATGTGGATTCTAAGTGACCATTTATTGAAAGGCCCCAAAGTCGAACCGATATCCATTTACTTATAAAACTTTTATATGCGGGGGCTTTTTAATAAATGGAAACAATCATCAGATCACTTTGATCTTTCAAATCAGTAATTTATGTCTTAAAGTGGGCTCCACAAGGGTAGGAAAAAAAAATGCAGCCCAAATTTAATATTTAATTACATCCCACGTGCGTGTGGTGCATACCATGCCACAAAGAAAGCAAGGGCCCTTTCTACAGCTTTCTGATCTGCCTCTTCTTCCTTGAGTGGTTCATACATGACAGCATGCACAGCAATCCCAATACGCCCACCCTGTTTGGACTGCCATCAATTTCAAAATATATGAGAAAATTAAATACACATCTTGAGTTCAGACTACGGATTCTAGAGGCGTTGACTTAGATTACGTTAGGTAACAAGTGAGGAATTTATAAATACGAGGATTCCTCGTTATTTTTAGAGCATGTTTGTAACAGGCAAGGAATCTATAGATCTGATTATTCTTCACTATCACTGGAATAAGGATTCCTCGCTAGGGGATTTATATAGTTGAAAATTTCACATTGATATTGGTGTGTATCGATGCATCTAGTTGTGAAAAATAGGGTTTAGCGTGCAAATTCACTTTAAGTGGGGATTTTTAAATCTTATGGGAGGTGGTCGGATCTGAAAATCCTAACAAATGAAGATTTCTATTCGTCCAAATTCTCGGGAATTTACAATTGCCAAACATGAATTAACCACAACTTTGGGGAAACCAAAAATCTTTCCCAAAAGATTTGATTGCCAAATGTGACCTTAAAATAGGGCTTTCCACACCCAAAGTTTGTATGGTTGAGGATTCCTTAAGTCAACATTTAACAGGTGAAGAATAGGATTTTATGCACCTTTTCCCTTTCAATGAGGATTTCCACATCCTATTAGGGGGTCGAACTTGAGAATCCTAAGATTGAAGACCTCGAATGGCACAAATCCTTGAGGTGGATTTTCCACCACGGATACCTTTTCTCCAGCTACTATTCTTAAAGCTATATGTGAAACTTCACCAAAATTTTAATGATTAAGGATATATTTGATAGCATGTGTGGATCCTGGAGGAATCGACAGATTTAAGGATTCCTTATTGTCCCTAAAATAGGGAATCTTCACTGAGGATTTGTATAGGTAAGGATCTCACATTGATAGTGGTGCATATCGATGCATATAGTTGAGAGAAAATTGTACTCGGTGAATAATCTGCCAATGAGGTTTTCCAAATAATATGAAGGAAGGGTCGAACTTAAAAATCTTCACAAATGAGGATTTCCACTGGCTCAAATCCTAGAGTATTTACAATTTTCAAAAGTGGGGTTTCCACGACTTTGTGAAAAATTGATGAGGAATCCTCGAGTACTTGATTGCCAAGCATGACTTATATTTGGTAACGGATGAGGAATCCACCGATCTAAAGATTCTCCACTACCCCTAGAATAAGGATTCATGGCCGAGGACTTCACATTGATATTGGTGCATATCAATACATATAATTGAGAACAATTGGTTTAAGTGCACAAATTTGAAGTGAGGATTTTCAAATCCTACGAGGGGAGGTCAGATCTAAAAGTCATCACAATTGAGGATTTCCATATGTCCAATCTTCGGGGATTTATAATTGCCAAACAAGAATTTGCCATGACTTTGTGGAAAAGCAAAAGTCTTTTTCTTGAGGATTTGGTGGCCATATGTGACCTTATGTATAAGTTGAAGGAAAATGGGTGAAATGTATTTCCATTTCACCAATGCACTTTTGAAAATATATAGCTAAACCTCCAAGGGAAGAGGAGGTAGTTAGGTTTGAGCCTGGTCTGGAATAAGAAAGTGGGGTCAAGTAGCGCTTTTAGCAAAAAATAGTTTAGATAAAGGCCAAGGCAAAGCATGGACCCATGGATCCAAATAATTGCAGTGGCTCAGTTAAAATTAGAAGTTATGGTCCAAATTATCTTCAAAACCTTTCAGATTAATATAGTATAATGGGATTCAAAACAAGACAGAGCCACCTTCTTTGTGGGAAGTGGGCAACAGAGAAAAGGGGTCTCTCATTTCTTCCCTGCCTCATTTACAATGACATCAACATGGGTATTTATTACTATTACCATTACCTGATAGTGCTTTCTATAATTATATACTGCCTTGGCATGAGAAAGTATTATGTTGTGTGCTGCAACAAAAGGCTCAATCTCAGAATTCCCATCAGAACAGTTGCCAAATGGTTCAGAACAGCGACCAGGAGGGTATGTTCCCATGAGATAACCATATTTGGCCACCACATTGGGCTCATTGAAGGTAGCCCACAACTTCACCCTGTCACCCAACTCCCTAAAGCAGATTTCAGCAAAATACACAAATTCTTCCCTGCCAAATACCCAAGTCCATCAAGTTAAGACATAACTCATATATTATAATTATTAAGGCAGTGATTGAAAAGTAGTAGTTTTGGTAATGCAAGCTCCTAATAGTAAGTAGCACTCAACTGCATTTGGCTACTTAGCCATGAACCATATCTGTCCTCCAGTACTTGTGGTATGTCGTAGTGGTTCAATGTAACAAATGGTTGGATTCCTGTAGTCGAGTTCCATCAGATAACTGAAGATTCATTCCCTTCTGTTTGATAGAATTCTGAAGGATCTAGGACTACCTCTGAGTAGAAGAGCATCTATGAGCTTGTTATAGAACATGATCCCAGCAGGGTTAATGTCACCTGTTCTCCCACCTAAAGACAGTCTAAGAAAATCAGCAGCACCTAGGGTGGCAATTCTTGGCCTACCCCAAACTCAATTGAACCCCACCCAGTAATTCAGGCTTAGGTTAGGCTATGCACTAGCACTTTGACCTAGGGCTGCACATGGGCGGTTCGGATCGGTTTAACACTAAAACCAACAACCAAATCGAACCTGTCGGTTTTTTAATTAACCAATCCGATACGGCCGATGGAGAGGGCTTAAACCTAACCCAGCCGAACCAAACGGTTCGGTTCGGTTCGGTCGGTTAAACCATTGTTTTTTTTATTTTTTTTATTTTTTTAAATCAGACATTAAAAATTTCAAAATGATGATACCCCATCGTTTGCATTTATTCCAATGTTTAGTGCAAACATAAAAATCCAACATTCCAGACTGGACTAAATGCATATAAAAAATAATTCTACTCAAAAAAGAAAGTTTGGACTAAACAAAAAAAAAAAAAAAAAAAAAAAAAAAAAAAAAAAACCAAACCAGCTTGCAGTGAAACATTCATTTCACATGATACCATTTGGAATTACAATAGAATAATAGTTCATGTCAAGAAAAGTCACACGCAAATGGAATCTGTATCAGAAGTTTTTCAGAAATGAAGGTTTCTTAACACA
Organism: Umbellularia californica; assembly: GCA_028538565.1. Taxonomy (NCBI): domain Eukaryota; kingdom Viridiplantae; phylum Streptophyta; class Magnoliopsida; order Laurales; family Lauraceae; genus Umbellularia; species Umbellularia californica. Next base: position 72,298,184 of record JAPQWN010000006.1, on the reverse strand, counting down.
TTGATTAGGTGAGACCAAAACCAACCATCAAAAGGCTAGACTTTACTGGCTTTTCTAGCATTCTCAAGAGTGCAACCTTCTGATAAAAACTTCATTGAAACGAGGTATGAATTATGATGGAAGAAAAACACCCCGTAAAGTAATCCCTCTATCTGGAATGAAGTATCAAAAAGCATTTGAGAGATTAGAGGAGATGCACTGAGGCAGAGTTGACGGTCGAGTTCATGTAAGAATGGAGTTGTGGAATGTAACTTTGAAAGTAGTAAAAAACAAAACCCTAAGGCTAAAATGGTAAAAAAACAATATTAAGTTACTGCATACAGTTGGTTCGATTTAAGCGGTTAACCGTGGGCTCAAACCGATAACCGACCGATGTAAGCGGTTTTTATGATTTTTAAACCGTTAACCGAACCAATCTATTATAAACCAATCCGAACCGCCCAGTTCGGTCGGTTTGGTTCGGTTTTGCGGTGATACCAGATTTTTTGTGCAGCCCGACTTTGACCTACAAACCAAACCGGTTAAGATAGTGCTTAGGTTGACTCTTTTAACTTTTAGTTAGTGATTGTGTTGACAGTTTTAATCCAGTTGATAAAATGGGCTGGGCTATGTTTGAGCACATACATGTCCATAGGGTTGAACCGGACCCAAACCCGACGTTACCATTGCAACTCCTGAAGTTAAAGGTCACAGGGGGTGCCAAACAGGCATCATATATGAGCCGTTGAGTGGGTCTCGGGTCAATTTAGAAAACTCTAACCTGTAATTAAAGATGACCATTCACTACTACCATTAATGTTGAAGTCAATTTAGAAATTCGATCTTTCACTATTACCATTAATGTTGTCTTTCGTCACGAGATTAGAACAGCCAACAATATCGCTGATGCTTTAGCCAAGCAACGAGTGGAAAGAAGCTATCATTGGGACGGTTTTATTATGTAATTGGGGTTGGGTGGGGTACAATGCTCTTGTACCTTTTAGTTTAATTTTCTTTTATCTTTCTTTTCTTGTGTTCCGGCCCTATTGTTGTTTGTCTTTTTGTATTCTCTTTTTCGCTTAATGAAAGTTTCAATTACCGATAAAAAAAAAAAAAAATTGAAGATCACCGTTCCAACTTGAACAGGATGGTCAATTACTGATCTGTGAAGGCAGGCCTATATGAAATTGCATTAAAAATAATGTGTTAGATGGGTTGGGTTGAAAGACCAAGTTGAGTGAGAGTTGGGGCCTGTGGGTATTTGACTCATTCAATAAATGAAAACATCCTCTCTTGTGCTTAAGTGCCCACTAATTTTAGTACATGAATATGAAAACTTCCTACTCACCAGGTAAAATTCTTGCCCAGGAGATAGAGAAACGGTATGAATTTATGCCGAGGGAATGCATCAGCTCTATGTCATCCTATTCCAAGCAACACCAACAAAACATGGGCTTAATTACTGAAGAAATCCACTTATGAAGGAGAAAGATCTCTTCTAGTTCTACCATGTAAAGATGGTAATGGTCGTCTGCAATATCTCCATTTTCTCCACTTCTTATGTTTCCTGAAGAATGTCAGCACAAGAAATGGAAACCCAATCAACTCATGCAAGTTATGAGTCAACCCATGAGATTTTTCTTCTCTCTCTGTGTCTCTCTCTCATGATTTTGAACTTTGTCCTGTTTATACCTGGTTTATGACTGAAAATGTCCCAGTTGCTAAGGCTCTTACCATCTTCTAGAATTGCTCCTTCAAACTGCCAAAGTAAAATAGTTTTTTTTTTTTTTTAGACAAATCATAAAAGCAAGAAGAAGAAGAAGAAAAAGAGGAGGGACCTGATAAGATGAGGATGCAGTTCCAAAGAGAAACCCATCTGGAAACAGACCTCTATTGATCTGCTCTAGAGAATTGCCAACAAAAGACAGACCCAACAAGAGAAGGATCAAAAAACGCAAGTGGGTTGAGATTTCCATTCTTCAGAATCAAATCAAACACCCCACTGCTGCTCTGTTTTGGGGTTCACATACACATTATATAGTAGGAAGTTATACCAAAAACTACAGACAATTTTTCAATGCTTACAAATAACTACCGTAACAGCTTCGATTGACTAGCTTAACCCGTATCAAGGGTCATTTGTGGAACACTTCATACTTCTTAGTTTATTTTGTTTTGATCAATTTGTATGAGTTTATAATAAAACCGGGGTGACAGAAGTAACATTAATGAGGTGATTGGATGGACGGCGAATTGAAGTAAAGTGCGGTAAAGCCTCCATCATTCAGAAAAAAAGAGGGGTCATATTAAAAGTACATAAATTTAAAATTCTCTCTTTCTTTAAAAGGAATAGTAAAAAAACAACATAATTTCTCCACTAAAGGACAAAACGATCCTCTTTTTACATAAAAACTCAAAAAAATTCCCTATCAAGCCACTAAAAATAAAATACCATGATAATCCTTTATATTTTATTTTCTCTTAATTTGATGCTTTATCTCACTTTACCACAATTCACCATCTGTCCAAACAAGCAAATGATCTAATGTGGAGATGTAAATAGGACGCTATGGGGTTTTGAGGGTCATGGTTGGGCAGCTATTGGGAGTGGAGAGTACTCTTTGAGTCCGGATCTGTTTCGCCTTATCAAATCATGTCAACTGTATAAAATTTTCTTTTTTCCTTTTTTCATTCTAAGGAGGGCGCATTAGTTGGCATGATTTAATAGGACGAAACAGTACGCATTAGTTGCCATGATTTAATAGGACAAAACAATATCTCTCTATTTTAGCGAAAGATGGGATCTAGACTCTCCTTTGATAGGAAGGAATTGCTTTTAATTCCTACAATTCAGCACTAAGTAAGCAAATAACTAACCTAATAAATAGGCCGTATGCAAACTCCCATCCAGATGCCAGCACATGATCATTTCTCTTTAAAGAAATAATAATGAACAAAATTTATAGGTATTGTGCTTTGCAAATCCAATTTGCTTTTCTTTATATTGGTGCAGAATTACTTTGCTGTAAGTTCTAGGGAGTGAGAACAAAAAGAAAATGTAATGAGAATCCACATTCTTTGAGATGATTTTATTCTAAAGGCCCATTAAATATCTACTCCATCGGCATCAAGGGCATGGGCCCTCTTCTCAAAATCACTAGCCCATGAAAAGAAAGTAAAAGGCATCTCCTCAAACACAAGCTACATTGACACAAAACGACCCCAGCCAACCACTTGATATTTTTCCCTTTGCCTTTCATATGATTATGATATTTCATGATCTTTCGCTTTAGCGGGAAGAAAATTATAAAGAATAGTGGCCACACAAAAGTCATAAACCCTATGGCAAGTATCTAGAAAGATTGAAAATGAAGGGACGTGTCCCTCAATTATTGGTGGGTAGGAAATCCAGTTTTTTCATTATTCCTGAGATGTGTACTTTTTGATGGATGGGAAGGGAATCAGTGCTGGTACCACTAATTTATTTTGGTGGGCCATATGTGATGCAATCATTCATTCCTGCACGGCTGCACCGCTTGCAATCAGTTATATGGTCCAGGACGAACAGGAAGTGGATAATGTCGTTTGTCCTGACATTATCACCGGTTCTTGTTTATTTGAACAGTCAATTCCTCAAAGAGTCCAGTGTGTGTTGAACAGGGGTTTGTTTGCAAATTGCAATTCTTGAATTTCTTTTTCCTTTTTCTTTCTTTTTTTTTTTGCTGAATGGTAGATTTGTATTAAGGAAAGAGGAAAAACATGGGCACCTAAGGCCCAAAAACACACAAGGAAATTATACAGGAGTTTAAAAAAGAAGAGACCACAAAGAAGATATATATTGCTTATGGCTTGCAGACAGGTTCTCTCAAAAGGTAAGAGGCTAATATAGAGCTGCCGCTGTGGATAGCGCGCTCGCTCCTTCAGCTCCACCCAGGATCCAGCCGGGGGTGGGCAGGTTAACTTCAAATTTCCTTGCCACTAGGCCAACTGTCGAGCAAAAAAAAAACAGGGAAAAGGGGGAAAATAGCAACTCTTGACCTGCATTCGCTAACGCGCGCCGGCCGATCCAACACGGCAATCCTTGTTCTTGCTGACAATTCCAATCCATATAATACATGCGTTGGATTTGGGTCGAGTCCATACATTTTACTTGACCTTCAACCAGAACCAAATCTTCAAACCCAACCCAACTCCACCTTTTGTAGTTCAACCAGCAACTAAGCACAGCCCTAGAGCTCCTAGAGTTCAGGTTGACATTTTCAATATCAACACTAAATTAGTCGGACCCGGGTTGGGCGATCCAGGTAGACCCTTTCCACCCTTTGCTTAGTGTAGTAGTAGTTGTATTCATTTATTCATTTGTGCTGTGCTGGAATTCCGCAGCACTATTGTATGCATTTCCCATAGGGCCATGGTAAAGCAATTCCTCTCTCCTCTGATAATAATGAATTCCCAAAGGAATTCACAACAAAATAGTTGATTTTTTCCTTTCTATGTGGAGAAGAATTACATGCACCAAATAATGAAAAAATGGCAAGCATAAATAATTGGAGGCTATTCTATGCTACTAGAGAATCCTCGATATTACAAAGGTGTCTTTAGAGATTAAATGGGCAGCTGTTATACTATATTAAGCTGAAGGGTCTTTGAAGTGACAGTTGGTTACAATTTTGACGGCAAGCTATTCTTCTATCCTCCATTATCTCTCATGAATACCCACTTCTTATCCCATGTAATACCTATTTTATCTTATATATATAACTACCCATGTCTATTTTCCACTTTTCCTCTTTTGATTGTTGGATACTGCCAGAAATGATGCTATTAGGTTTTGTCTAAGTGAGAAGGAAAATATTAAAATAACTTTACAAATACTCTTGGTAGAATAGCTATAATTATAGATATATGGTCATCTAGAGGAAATGATAATTATTTTTGTATTACTGCCTATAACATGGATACAAAATGGGTTATTAATAAGTGACTAATTAGTTTTTCTAAACTTGAATGGCCACACAGTGGCAATAGGATAAGTGTCCTTATTGTGGAAAGATTAGATGAATATATATATATATATATGGGAGATGCTGATGCTCTTATGAGAGTATCCCTCACCTTATTATGAGAGATAAATGTGGGGCTCTCACATTTAAGTTGTTGGCATTGGATATGAATGTGAGGGCCCTCGCCTTATCTCTCATAGTAAGGTGAGAGATGCTCTCATAGGACTGTAGGAGCATCTCCATATATATATATCACCTTAAATGACAGCCCCCACCCCTATCTCTTATATAAGTTGAGAAATATCTCTTATATATATATAATGGTTCTATGAGAATAACCCTCACACCACTATGAGAATATTTATGTATATATATGTATATATATACATACACATATATATACACATACATACATACATACATACATATATCGAGTTGTTCCTCCTAGAATTCGAACTCGCGACTGGTTGGCTCTAATACCACCTATACATACATATATATAGAGTCGTTCCTCTTCGGATTTGAACTCACTACTAGTTTGCTCTAATACCACCTTGAGGCGTTAGTAGAGGCAATATAAATACTTTTCAATATTTCCCATATGTTAGGGCCTACTCCTCAACAAAACTTAAGGCTCTAAAATGAATAGTTGTGATGATTCGATTGATGTGATTCTTGTCTAAATAAAATCGAATCTACATGGAAACCTTTCCTTAAATGATAGGCAAGTAGTGAAAGGTACCTCTCAATAGGACGTGATCCCCATTGGGGATAGTGATAGGCTCAATCCAATTTGTGAAATCTTCAATTCCCTTTGTTACAAGTTCTCTATAAGAAAACTCAACATATTTTCTATACAATCTGAGGGTGCGTTTGGTATAGTGTCATTCGGATGTTCCCATGTTCTTATGAGATGAGGATATGCAAAATATGTTTGGTTAGAGTAAATCATTTTCCCAATTTTTTTTCTCGGTGGAGGGAATTTCAAAATCTTAACCCACTGGCATTAGAGAGTGGAAAAAAAAAAAACCCTTCATTTTTTGAAAATAACTTACTGCAATTGTTTCCTACTTATCTCTCGTCTCTTATCTTTTAAGGAAGACCATTTAAAGACTCCAAATTCTCACTTATCCTAAAGGTAGGCCCCATGTTTACAATCTTAAAAAATATGAGCCCACTTTGTAATTCCTAAAGGTAGGTCACATGGTCACAATAACAAAAGGTGGGCCCATATTATAATTCCTATAGTTGCGGGACCACATTATAAGGAGCCACATTCCCATTCTAAAGGTGAGCATCACATTATAATTTCTAAATGTTGGCCCCGTGTCCACAATCACAAAAGAGGTGACCCCACTTTGTAATTCTTAAAGGTGGGTCACATGGCCACAATCGTAAAAGGTGGAACCACATTTTAAATCCTATGAATGTCATGCAGAAATTGACGATGATCTAATTTTTGTTATGGCTGAATACTATTTGCAACAGTGGGAGCATCTCAAGGTGGCCCACAAGGGTCCCGACAAGTTTTGATTGAAAACTTGGGCTCAAACAGTTCAGATTTTAGTTTAAAATTATACAACAGGGACTATTTTGGGAATGTGGAGAAGTACATGGACTGTTTTACAATTTTACAGAAAATCTCAGAACGTAAAAGGGGTCTCACGTGTACTATTTTCAAGCCACAATTTGGTGGGTCAAACTGGCCCAATCCAAAAAAGGAAACCACCAATAGGGTCGTCCATGAGGGCACTTTCAAATAGTGCAGGCACTTCTATCAAAGGATGGTCCATTTGGGCCCCACATCAGATCTGCTGCAAGGCATCCATGATGATCTGGGCAAGGAAAGTTGCTATTTGATTTGATTTCTTTTCTAATCTCTAGCATGTTTCAGTAGGAAACTTTTCATATGACTTCTAATTATTGTTGGCAACCAATTATAATAGGATTACTAGTGTTTTTTGTGGTTTTAAGCATTATATAAGGGATGTTTGGGTCGTTAGTACTGTTCATGCCACAGTACCCGAAAATAAAAAGTTTCAGAAAGCATAGTTTTACTTTTTTTTCCTTCTCTCTTGTATCATGTGAATGCTAGGAGATTGAGAAGGCTCTTTAAAGGTGAGTTTGGTGATTTTTCAGCTTTGTTCCTTCACCATTAAAATTCTGAATTTCTATTTTTCTTTACTGCATATTGGTGAAGTGTTGGGATATTTCTGGTTTCGGTTATTTGGGCCCTATACAGTCTGATTGCATTAAATCGGGATTATGTCAGAATGTAAGCACACCAATCAGATCCCAAGTGTAGGGTGCGATTGTAGTAATAATTTGGTGAGTCTAGGTCGATCCACATGGAGCAATGCTTTTTAAGAAACTTTCCAACTTTAACCTATCCTAAATAAACATTAAATCTGCCTAAATGGACACTAATTAAATTACATCAACTTTCCAAAAAAATAAAAATAAAAAAACACTAATCTAAATAAAGAAACCTAATCTAGATATTACTAATTAATCTAGAATAAAACATTCATGTTTACCTGGTTTTCAAATCGCGCACTTTTGTAACACAGTTGGGTCAATTTTGCTGAAACTGTGCAGAATTTTTCACTATTCACATACCAGGTCCTAATTTAATCTTTCTAATCAATCATCAAAGATTGTAATTTCAGCAACAAAAGCGTATTCTAAAGCAATTTCTAAATATGATGCATGTACAAAAACACTTTCCAACCATAGATTATGCAAGTAATAAAAATAGAAAGTTTCTACTAAACATGGAAAGATGCAAGTTAGGGTTTCTAAATCAAGAATTTGCAAGAAAAAAAATGATCAGAATATTAACTTAAAATAAAAACAAAAGGGGTGGACAAAATGAAAAGCGGAAGAGTTGTATCAATGATTTAGAAACTAGACGATCATACAAGTATTGAAAATGCGATAATGAAGTCCTCTTCTCAGAGTAGGAAAAAAATGCAAGTAATTACTTGATGTCTCCCGACTTTTAATCCATTTATTTTATTTTAAAAAAACCTAGATCTAATCTTGTGAAATATCGTCTCCAATCAAAACACATAAAAGAATTCTAGAACTAGAAAATTAAATCACTTATATAAAGAACACGCATAATTAATCCAAGTAGTGTCTTTATTCCTTGATCTTTGAGTACAAGAAATTAATGTTCTTCTCTCCTTTTCATTCTCTCAACGTGGTCTCTCAACCTATGTCTTAAAGAATTAGAAGAAATAAGAAGAAGAAAGGGACTTAGAGAGAGAAAGGAGTGGTGTGGAATGGAATGGAGAGAGAGAAAGCCTCCAAAATTACTACCCAAAAGTCTTTGACGTCCAGCCCCCTTGGCTGGTCTTTTTTTATATATTTTGATGCTCTTTGTTGCCAAGAATTCCCCTCCTTCATAGGGCTTTTGTTTCCTCTTTTGCCTTGATTCTTTTTTTCATCTCCAAGCTACTCTTCTCTTTTTGGAAAGACTTTTAAATTTGAAAGATCTCCTGACTTTATTAGGTTTCTTGATGCACATACCTTCCTTGTATAATTCTAAGAATATCTCTAAAAATTGCATGATGATATAGAGGGAAGAAACTTTTCGAATATTGAGATTTCTTGTAATTTTTGCCTAAAACTGAAGCAGATAATTTCCTGAGGTCATATCTCCCTCAATATAACTCTGATTTACGTAATCTTCGGCTCCACGGATATCTACTCGAAAAGAGCTTTCCAACGGTGGCTAGATTGTGCCGATCCGACACTTGGTTTGAGAATTATGGCCATTTTAAATTGCTGCTCCTGAAAAATCCGGGAATAATTATGTACAAATGGAAGCTTCTATGTTGGCATGCAATGGGGTGTGTGGGGGCCCATGTCGGACGTCCAAGGCATGCTTGGACACTTTCCTTGCTTGTTTATTTGACTTTCCTTTGACCCCTCTTATCAAATTTCATCAATGTGGGTCCCATGTTGATTTCTCCTACTAATCAAAAGAAATAAATTTATCATTAAATACATGTAAGAAAATAAAAATGAATCACGCATGGGACCCTACATGCCTAATGGTGCACCCAAATGACAAACTTTCCAAAAATAGCATATGGTTCCAAAAATAATAGGTATATATTGATGAAGCAAAAAAAAAAAAAAAAAAAAAAAAACTGATTTTGGGGTGATAAATGAGATGAAAAACCTTAATTTCATAAAAGACATGCAATGTGATGAATTTTGACCTATTTTAACCATATTTCGAAAAATAACTCCAAATGCATGAAATCATGAAATTGAGTTTAATCTATGCAATTAAACCTAATTAAGTCCACAAATGCTCATTAAATGATGACCTAATGACCTAATGGTGCAAAAAATAGTAGGTATATATTGATGAAGCAAAAAAAAAAAAAAAAAAAAAACTGATTTTGGGGTGATAAATAAGATGAAAATCTTAATTTCATAAAAGACATGCAATATGATGAATTTTGACCTATTTTGGCCATGTTTCCAAAAATAACCACAAATGCATGAAATCATGAAATTGAGTGTAATCTATGCAATTAAACCTAATTAAGTCCACAAATGCTCATGAAATGATGACCTAATGACCTAATTTTGTGGACTTATCACACCCCTCAACCAGCTTTTTGCTAGTCCCTTAGCAAAAGAAGCAATAAGGAATAAAACTCATATAAACTAATCATAAGGAAAAAAATTAATGCAGAAAATAGAAATGAAAAACACCACTTTTACTGGCACTTTCAATTGCATTTAGCGTATATCATAAGCCCTTAAACCCCTATATTCCCCCTAGTGGGCGAGTTGTGCCTCGTGAGCGTTTGCAGTGAATGTACCCATAAAATTCTTTTTTTTTTCCAATCCAAAGTAGAAACCTAACAAAACCATAGGAACTTTTCTAAAAGAAAATGTTCAAACACCGGATATTCTCAATTCTTGGAATTTTTCAAAGGCAAATCTTAAATTAGGTTAACAAATCTCATCTTTTGGTTAGAAATTCTCGAAATCATGTTGAATTGATTGTGCATGGTGATAAGTGAGTATACGAAAAAACATAGGTATCAAATGATCCACCGAGATCAATGTAGTGCCGCCCATGTTTTGTTGAGTACCACCATGTTTGGATCATTAGATGGCCCACAATATTTCTACCATTAAATGTGATGGGACCCACCATGATTTTGTCACTTGGATTTGCCCCCACTTAATTTTGTATATATATAAGATTTTCTAAATAATTGTTTTTTTAAAAGAAAGGCGTTTTATAAGAATCTTTTTCCAAATATGGCTAAAGTCATTTTGCTTTATGGTAAAATGACTTAATTTTAAATTCTCTGAACAAATCGGGTGTCTGCAGGTGAAGTGCAAGGAATTTTATTTGAAAGATTTAATGAAAGAAAGAGTTTTATTAAAACTACTGGTCATTTATAACATAATTAATTAAAAAGAAATCCATACACAACACTTCAACAATATGTGACAAATATATGAAAACAATTTGATATTCAACCTGCTCAAACTACTTGTATATTTAGTTATAATTAATATATAAAATTAGATTAAAGCTTGAGAGGTTCAACTATTCAATAGATTGCAGAGTTTCACTACTGGATCCTTGACTTGAGTAGAGATCAGGATAACAAATAGTCTTTTTGTTGTCTTCTAGAAACGTCTAGGTAGTTTAATATTGTACAAAAGAGAAATCCATGATACCCATTGAAGGATCTCACATATCTTGCGCGTGAGCACAATGTGCCAGCATTACCACCACCATTTCCCTCTCTCTCTCTCCCTATATATCTACTCTTAGATCTCTCTCTCTCTCTCTCTCTCTCTCTCTCTCTCTCTCTCTGTCTCACATAAATCTTCCTGAAAGAAGAATACCAAAGCTGCATCTAGGCTTTGTTCAAAGCAAAGGAAGTAGTAAGTGTGTGAGAGAGAGAGAGAGAGAGAGAGAGAGAGAGAGAGAGAAATGAGGGCAGAGGTGTAGTTGGAGGTAGTGCAGCACAACGCAGCAAATGGTGAAGAAACTCGTGTTCTCGGAAGAGCCAACCGTCCTGTTACTCTTAGGGCATGTTTGTGTAACACTTTTCTGTGGAAAAATGGACGGTTTTCTGCGGAAAACCCATTTTTCCGGTGTTTGGTGCTGAATAATTCCGTGGAAATACTTTTCTGCCTCGTCAGCAATTTCCTTTATAATGGTGGAAATGGGTTTCCTATGGGGGGGGTGGGTATGGGAAATGGATTTCATCGGAAAACTTCTCTATCTTTTCCTAACTCTTGTCCATTTCAACCCAAAAACCCTACAACTCTTTCATTTTTTATTTCTTTATATAAATTATTGTTTAATATTAAATAAATAATATACATGTTATGTTATTTTTCTTCAAAAAATTAAATCACCAAATAAGAAATTTTGATTTTCTATAAGGAATCCATAGCCGCACCAAACAACATTAGCACCAATTCAATGAGGAAACTCTTTTTGCACCAAACATAAAAATCTAAATTCTATGGAAATCCTTTTCTGAGGTTTTTATTTCTATGGAATTTGCTGACGTGGCAATTTCTTCTCTCCGCGAAAATGGTGTGTACACAAACGTGCCCTTAAGGTCTTTTCTTCCTCTTCTACATATATATATATATATATATATATATATATATATATGGATAGATTGGTTTTCGTTTTTCGTTTTCTTTCGTTCTCTTTCTAGCTCGGGGAGAAAAAAAGCTTATCCTCGGAAATGGATTTCCTCGGAAAACTTCTCTATCTTTTCCTCACTCTTGTCCATTTCAACCCAAAAACCCTACAACTCTTTCATTTTTTATTTCTTTATATAAATTATTGTTTAATATTGAATAAATAATATACATGTTATGTTATTTTTCTTCAAAAAATTAAATCACCAAATAAGAAATTTTGATTTTCTATAAGGAATCCATAGCCGCATCAAATAACATTAGCACCAATTCAATGAGGAAATTCTTTTTGCACCAAACATGAAAATCTAAATTCTATGGAAATCCTTTTCCGAGGTTTTTATTTCTATGGAATTTGCTGACATGGCAATTTCTTCTCTCTGCGGAAATGCTGTGTACACAAACGTGCCCTTAAGGTCTTTTCTTCCTCTTCTACATATATATATATATATATATATATATATATATGGGGGGTATTCATATGCATCCATCCCTCACCATTTTTGGTGAGGGATAGATGCATATGAACATTTCCCTATATATATATATATGGATAGATTGGTTTTCGTTTTTCGTTTTCTTTCGTTCTCTTTGTAGCTCGGGGAGAAAAAAAGCTTATCAGATCTTTGAAGGCAGTATTTTCTCTCTCATTCTTTTTTCTTATTCTCTCTCTTTCTCATTCTGTGTGTGTTTTCTAGAGAAAAACCCATCTTCCTTTTGATCTCTCTCATTCCCCTCCCTCTCTCAGTTTCTTTAACAAAACCTTTATTCTCATACCCCCCCCCCCCCCCTAGTATGTATTTATTTTTCTATTTAAGGGCATGCATCCAATGGTCTTTCTTTTTTGTCAATACGATATTCTTATGGGGATTTGACATTTCAATGCCCCTAAAACACTCAATTTCCAATTTTATGACTAAAGTTATGTAAATGTCACCAGAGTAGTTTGACTCTGGTACACTTTTTTTTTTTTTTTTTTTACTTTTTTGCACTTGATCCCATGATACCATGGGAGTTTAAAAATCCTTAATATTATGGGACACATGACTCTTATGACATTTATAGAACTTTAATCATGAAATTCAAAATTAGGTGTTCTAGGGGCATTGTATTTTTATTGATTCACTTGCATCTTCCTTTCCATTGTATTTGTAAAATATTTGTTGTGCTTTTAAAGGATGGAATTGAAAAAATAAGACAAAGCATTGTTTTCATCAAAAGTAAAAACAAGAGTCCCTTTTTGAAAAGTGCCCTTTTGTATCTTTCCTATTCTTGGCATGGGAACAAGCCATGCATGAATTCTTTTGTTTTTCATTCACTTGCACTCTTTTGTAAAAGAGCATTTTGTTTTGTTTTTCATTCATCTTGACCTTTTATTATTGTTTTGCAAGAATCTATCACTAAGATTCTCCTATTTTCTACAGTAAATCTATCAGCTCTCCCCTTGGACATTGCTTTTGAGGTTCTGGGGAGAATCCCAGCTCTAGTAGTGGACTGTTCCAACCCTTTCTCAATTCTGGATAACTACACCCTGGCTGACCCTGCATTCTCTTACTCCCAATCCAAAAATCTCATCGCTGCCCAATCCCGAGTTCCAGAGAATTCAGGAGCCTTGCAGGACCCTGTTTTAGATCCCAAGGACCTCCTAATCGCCTCTTCCTCCACTCATGCCCCAGGTGACCTTTCTGCTGTTCCGGACCCGGTAATCTCCATCTCCATTCACACAGTCGCCCTATCTCCGGTTAGCCTTGCATTGTTGTAGACTTATACCCATACAAAATAAAAGGGAAAAGGAAACCTAAGCCAAAAGGACAATCGTCCCTAGGTCCTAAAACGAGAAGTGCTTTTGGCCCTCCCTCTCCCTCCATTTCCAATGTTTAAAGCTTTATTCTGGAACTGTAGAGGTATTGCTAATACCCCTACAAAATCCATGCTTCATCACCTTCTTTCCTCCCACTCTCCAAACATTTTATTTCTATCAGAGCCTAAAATCCCAAGTGATTCCATCCAGTCAATTGGTGTTCATTCTTCAGGTTTTATTTATTCCTTCTCCAACTCCAACAGCTCCCTTTGGTGCTTCTGCAAATCCAATTCCAGTCTCACTTTCTCTCTTATTAACCATTCCCCTCAGCATATCACCATCAAAATTCAAAACCCCATTTCCTCAGCCTCCTTCATGATCACTGGAGTCTATGGTTCAACTGACTACAGAGTCCGTAGGAGCCTGTGGGACTACCTGGTTGCTACCTTATCTACAACTCTTCTTTGGTGTGTTATAGGTGACTTCAACTATATCCTCCTGGCTTCTGAGAAACTTAGTCTGCGGGCGCCCTCCATCACCTCTGTTAAGGATTTTGGTGATATGGTTTAGACTACAGGCCTTAAGGATCTTGGTTTCAAAGGCAATTGTTTCAACTGGGCAAATAATAGGCAAGGTCTGGCTTATGTGGCGGCTAGATTGGATCGTGCTTTTGTCAATGGTTATTAGCTAGATAGCTTTGATGACCCAACAATCTTGCACCTTCCTAGGATTTCTTCGGATCATAGCCATATCTTGCTGACTCACAGGAATCTTCTATCCCCTAGGAATTTTCCTTTCAAGTTCGAAGAAATGTGGCTCTCTCATGATTCCTTTCCTGAGGTTGTTGAAAAAAGTTGGGCAATCCCTTGCAGAGGCTCTCCTCAGTTTATTCTTGCAACTAAATTGAAGACTCTTAAAAGCAATCTCAAGGTTTGAAATAGAGACATTTTTGGCCAGCTCAGGCATAACATAGCTGCTGCTAAAATAGCAGTTCTAAAAGCTCAAGAAGATTTTGATTCCGGTCCTTCTAATCCTCTTCAAAAGGGGCTTAATGATGCCAAAGCAGTCCTCCACAACTGGCTTAATGCTGAAACAGCTCATTGGAAATAGAAATCCAAAATTTGCTGGCTCCAGGATGGGGACAGAAACACCAGGTTCTTTCACCTATCTGTTAAATCTAGGAGTCATCACAATCACATTGACACTATCTCTGTTGGTGGTAATCTTATTGAGGATGAAGGCCTTATTAGAGAGGAAGCAGTTTCCTACTTTTCCCAACTGTTCCATTCTGCCCCATCCTCTCCCAGTGATATCATATTTAATGTAACAGGGCCTTCAGTTACAAGTGATCAGAATTTGATGCTGACAGCTATTCTCTCTGCTGATGAAGTTAAAAAGGCAGTGTTCAGTCTGAAGAAGAGTAGCTCCCCAGGTCCTGATGGCTTCTCAGGGGTTTTCTTCACTTCCTTTTGGCATATAGTCAGCTCCGATGTCATTAAGGCAGTTGCTCATTTCTTCTCCTCGGGAAGACTGCTGAGGGCCTCCAATGCCTTCTTCCTAAGTCTGATTCCTAAAAATCTAGCTCCCAAATCTTTCTCAGACTTCCGCCCAATTAGCCTCCTTAACTTCTCCTACAAGGTCATCTCCAAAATTCTAGCTTCCAGGCTAGCAGGGATCCTTCCCTTCCTTATCTCCAAGCATTAATCTGCTTTTGCTAAAGGTACAACAATTCATCACCATGTGGCTCTTGCTCATGAGCTGTTTCAACAGCTCAAATCCAAATCAAGAGGAGGCACAGTTGGTCTAAAGCTTGACATATCTAAGGCCTTTGATAAGCTCCAATGGAATTTCCTCTTCAGGGTCCTGGAATTCTTCCAATTTTCCCCTAAGTGGATTCAACTGATGAAGGAGCTGGTTTGTAGTAGCAAAGGATCAGTGTTGATCAACAAAAGTCCCTGTGGCTTCTTCAGTTCTACTTGTGGTCTTCGTCAGGGTGACCCTCTCTCCCCCTACCTATTTATCCTGGCGGAGGAAATTTTAAGTATTAATCTGGAAAGGCTCAGGCAAGATGGTGCTATCTTTCCCATATCTACTTCAAGATCCTCCCCTTGCCACCTCCTTTATGCAGATGATATTCTGATTTTCTTAAAAGCTAACAAGGCCAGTTTGCGGAGGCTTCAAGGCCTTCTCAGACTCTATCAGGACTCTTCTGGCCAGAATTTCAACCTGCAGAAAAGTCAATTGTTTTTGGGGAACTGTAATGCCAGAAAATCTTCTATGGTTTCTAGCATGCTTGGGATTACCAAGGCCTCTCTTCCCTCTCTGTACCTTGGAATTCCCCTTTTCTTTGGCAGTGCTCGTCACCCTTACTTCAATAAGATGCTGGACTTCATAAGGCAGAGGTTAGCAGGTTGGAAAACAAAACTTCTTTCCTTTGCCGGTAGATTGATCCTTGTTAGGCATGTGCTTTCTTCCACCCCCCTATATATTTCCCTTGTTCTTCCTCTCCCTGTCAAGACATGTCATGTAATCGAAAGGCTGATGAGGAATTTCCTGTGGTCTTCAAATCCGGAAAGACTAAAATCCAATCTTGTCAGATGGGAGGTTGTGTGTTTACCAAGATCAGAGGGTGGCTTGGGTCTGCGAATAGTTAAGGAGTTCAATAATGCTTGTCTTCTAAGATTGGCCTGGTCAGTCTTCTCCTCCAACTCCCTTTGGGCTATTTGGTTCAGAGAGAGATACCTTAGAGGGAAAACGATTACGCAGCCAAACCTGCTCAGGGGTGGTTCTTGTATCAGTAAGAGCCTAAGGTCTTACTCTACCATTATCAATTTGAATTCAAGCTGGAAGATTGGTAATGGGCAGTTAATCTCCTTGTTGTTTGACAGATGGATTGATCATATCCCCATAGCTGAAAGGTTCCCTACTTTGTACTTCTCAAAGCTAGACAAGGTGGCTGATATCATAGTGGATAACTCTTGGAGTATCTCTAACCACCTCCCTTCCCAGCTGAAGGCCTTCCTAGATCTCTACACCTCTTCTATCTCCCTTGACAGCAGCTTAGGGAAGGACAACCTGTGTTGGCATGCTAGTTCCTCAGGGGATCTTTCAATCAAGGAAGCTTGGAACTTGCTGCAGACTAGAGATACGGAGTTGCCCTGGTCAGGGCTCATTTGGAACAAACAGATCAACCCCAGGCTGGCCTGTTTCAGTTGGAGACTAATGCATAGGAAAACTCCCACTGATCAATGGGCTAAGCTGAAGGGCTGGTCACTGGCGTCTAGATGTACTAGTTGCTGGTCTGAAGAGGAATCGGATGTGCACCTGTTCTTCTCTTGCAATCTGGCCTCCAAGATATGGAATTGGATCATTCTTTCTTCTGGTGCTCAGCCCCCCTATCTCTGCCTCTGTCATATGGAACCTCCTCTCCCGAGGAAAAGATATTACTGGTAGAAAGAAAGCGGCAGTCATTTTCTTCCAAGTTACCTTCACTCTCTGATTCTTACGGAATGAAGAGAAGTTCAACTCTAAAAAGCCTTCCATTTCGAGAGCCAAGTCTAGAATCAGGGACTGTTTGCCTGGAGAGGTTTTTATTGGGTGATCATGTTCTAGATAGTCTTCTGCGCTCGGCGGTCAGTATTGTTTCTTCAGCTTCGAGCCTTCCTAAGGATCTCTCCTGTATCTGCTTTCAGTTTTTAGGTGGTGTTCTCGGGTAGCGTCTTAGAGGTGCTCTCAGTGTTTGCAGTTGCCTTCAGTCTGCCCCTGTGAGTTCCCTTTTTGTGCCGGGTGGTGTAGTGGAGCTCGCTTCTTCCCGGTCAGCTGGCTCTCTGTTTTGCTTCATTGCTTGGGTTCTGCCTTCTTGTGGTGGGTAGTTTTCTTTTCTCAGAGTGTTTCTCCAGTCTTCTGCAGTTTGGAAGTCTTCTGCTATGTCTTCCTGCAATTGGTTTAGAAGCTTTTTGATTTGCTGCCCCTTGCTTGTCTTCTGCTGTTGCCCTCTTTGTGCTGTTGCAGCCTTTTTGTGCAGTTCTTGCTGCTTGTAGTGCTAGAGCTGGGTGGAGTTGTCATTGTTAGATTGTCTGCAGTAGCTTTTCTCTTCCTTTCCAAAGATGTTGCTGTGGAAGTTGGAGTAGCGAAGTTCTGCTGTGGGTTGAGCTGCAGTTTACCCAGTTGCTGTGTAGTCTGGGAGAGTTGGCAGTGTGCTGCTCTATTTTGGTGTTCTCAGTATTTGATCAGGGTAGCGCATTCGATTCTTCTTTGCATTTTGTAATGTCTCCTCTCTCTCTCCGCCGCTCAGTTCCTTCTTTGGTTCCCGCTCTGACTTTTGTTGCTTGGAGTAGCCTGTAGTGTCTGGTGCAATGAAGTGCAGAGCATGTAGGAGTGCTGTTTGTGCAGGAGTGTTTTCTGATCATGGTTGCAGCTTCCTCTCGTAGTTCGGTTTTGTTTAAGTTTCTTTGTGGTTCTGCTTTGAGCTGCTGCTGAGGTAGTTGAGCTGGGGTGTTCTGGTAGTGGGCTGTGTTGAAGTTCAGCTGCTGTTTCCTCTCTGCCTTTGTTGTTTTTCTTCTCTCTCTTCGAGAGCAGTTGCTGTGGTGGTCGAGCAGCGTAGTTCAGCTGTGGGTTGATTGGAAGTCTGCCCAGTTGTGGAGTAGTCTGGGAGAGGCTAGGCTCTGTGCAGTTCTTTTCCCTTGGAGTAATCAGTTTTTGATCTGTCTGGTCTCCTCTTTGCATTTTGAAGGGCTTCTTCTCTCACCCTGAGGAAAAAGTCCTCTCTTTTCCCTCCTTCTCTGTGTTTTCCCTTTTGGATTGTATAGCTGCTTGGTTTGTTTCTTGTTTGCCCTCTCTGGTGGTTGTCTCCCTGTATTTTGGGGGCCATTGGCCTTTTCCCTCATCCTTAATTCAATTTGCCTTTAAGAAAAAAAAAATGATGATGGTGTTGATATCAAAATCGTTGACGTGGTGTGGCCCATCATGGAATCTTTTGTAGCCATAACTTGTGAAATTGGGGGTTGGCAACATGAGCCCCAATCCACAAACCCCATTTAAACCTAGCCCATTAGACCTGTCCAACCCATTTGCCACTCTAATCATATGCTATAAATGACTCTATTTGGATGACACTGATTGTCTTTGTGGCCTCTGCACAATAACTACATTCATGGCCATCATCTTCAATTAGGTCATTCATTAGTTATTAATTGGCCCCCTATCATACTGGCTTTTCTCAGTTATAAGCAGAGAAGAACCCATTCAAGCATTTCACGTATATATTTGCAACTAGAAATGTCATTAAAAAACCAAGTCCATCAATTAACAGGACCTATGTTTGAAATTTGAGTCATCCAAAACTACTATTGTCTACCGAATTTCTATTATGCTTCCTAGAATAAAAAGAATTGTGATTCTTTAATGTTAAAAATACATCTGCTTTGCACAAGATTATATGACAGTTCAATAAGTGTGATTTGATTGGAGTTGGGTTATTTTAATATGATGAAAAATAGCTGTCCCGAATTTTTTAGTGGATTAGATTTTAAATACGGGTCCCATTGATTGATGTATATGGAAGCAATCCCCTGTTTGGACCACTCAGGGGGTGCTACATGGGGGTGGGGGGATGTCATATCAATGACATCTTATCTCCTCCATTTAAAAAAAAAATTTGCTTTCCATATGGCACCCCTTAATTGGTCCAAACAGGAGATCCTCTTCCATGTATTGATGTATATATATATTTTTTGCTTAAGGGTAAATTTGTATTAAAAAAAAAGAGGGAAGTGGGCAAAAGCCCCCAAAATTACAGAGAGGAAACCACTAGTCAAAGGACACACAAAAGTTAATTGGGTGTTTTCTAATCAAGTCAAAGTTGAATGTCACTCAGTTTTTCTTTTCTCATACTGCATATTGTTGAGCTGATCTCACAAGAAATTTATTAGGCTCATTGTCTCCTTCTAATGGGAGCTTGAAGATTTTCATGCCATTACATGATGACAAATTTTGATTGGTTTAGATTTTTCATGAGTAGGCTCCGCTGAGAGTCCTCGTGATTTTATCACAAGTCCAATTCTGAAACAATGCAGAGTCCTTTGAGCCAGGGGCGGACCCACATACATTCATGTGGGGGCAGACGCACCCGTTGAACCTCGGTCCACTTCTAAAAGTATAATGAAAATTCTAACTCTGCTTTGAAAATCTACATAAAAATCCCGCATCTGCCCCCAAAACACAAAAAGAAAATCCAGGGTTTATTCCAAAAAGCCAATTGCTTGTTTGGGCTCGCACCCCTCAAATGAAAATCCTGTGTCCGCCACTGCTTTGAGTAAGGTACACTCAAATGATTTCAACCATTACTTGCCCTTTGTATTGGAAAACCTGGCTCTGCCATTGAATATAAATAGTAAGATCTCCCTTTTTTAATAGATTTGCATATTACATTCAAAACAAACATTAAAAATCTTTTTGATAAAAGTTTTTGTCTAGCAAAACGCGTCACTTGAACATCCGACCTACCAACCTCTCGTACCACATGTAGGATCTTATATTTAATTAAAATCTCACATATAAGTGTAGATTTGTTCCCAATGTCTTGTGTTTGAAACTTGCCCTAGATTCGTCAGGTATGCCTTTGTGTGGGTTTAACGGGTGCCACCATGGGATAAGTCTTGTTCGGTCAAAGGCCTCAAATATACAAATGCCATAAAAATATAAATTGCGAGATGAAGTTGGTTTCTTTTGTAAACACAAGTAATTGTGCCTTTTCTCCGTTCTTTTTTCTTTCTAAAATTTTTAATTTTTTCTTCTTGTTCTCATTCTAATGGCCTAATTTAAAGGAATTATGATTTTATAGTGGCACCACTGACTAAAAATATTAATAGTCCAAGTGTGGATTCTCCTCTTTTGTATGATGTGGCCAAATTTTATTCTAATATAAGTTAACCCTACCATAAAATTGAGCTTATATAAAACATATAAATAAAACATCCAAAAAGTCTTACGTGTTTTATACATCCACATGTACTTCTCCTGATTGTAAATATGGTCTACTCCATTTCAATCTAAAGCATTGAAATCAAGGAGCCTAGATTTTTAGGGACTCAAAAAGGACTGCGAACTAATAGTGTAAAATAATTTTCAAAAAAGCTTCTTTAATACTTTTCTATTAAAACAAAAAAAGAGAATCTTCTCTGATGACGGGTTGCAATTTATCTCGTGGGGTCAGGCTAACCTCATATTTGAACTCAATTTATACACACATTCAAGCCTAATTATTTTCAAATACACACTTGATTTTCATTAATTTATATCACATTTCTCAAATTTAAATGTTTTTAAATATTAGTTGCAAACATAATTTCTTAACAAGTTATTCAATGAATTAAAAAATTAAAATTATTACCCAAATCTCATTTTTTTAGCCTTTTAATCTTGAACTTTTTCTATATCTTTTCGACATAGTTTTACAAGCAAATTTTAATCATTAACATGACACGGGCTTGCCCACTTAATTAGCTTCTAATATATACAACCTAATAATAGTTCAGATTTAAACCGATTCTTATCTCAAGGTAAGGAATCCTTATTTCTAACAAATCTTAACTAATCCTATGTCACTAATAAGGTGATGCTTTCTTTTATGTTCTTTATTATCTCTTCAACCTTGTTTTCCTTTTTTTAATTTTCTTTTAATTAATTAAGAAGTTTTCGTTACCCTTAAAAAAAAAAAAGGGTGATAATGCTAGTAGCTGACCAATGAATGATTTAATATCAAGTTGAAAACCATCAGCCACAGTTGACTAAGTAAAAGTGGACTGTGGAGAGAGGACAGTTTCAATTTCTATGTAGCCAACCTTATGAAGAGAACCCAAGCTACGAAATGCTTTCCACAACTGACGTGGATCCCAGTAAGAGGAAATTAATGAGAGCACATGTAACTACTGAAACCGTTTCAGTTTCTCTATCAGCAACTCAATCAAGTGAGGTCGCTTTATCTGATTGAGTTAGGTCGCTTTATCTATCAATGGAGTCCAGATATGGTGAGATAAAACCCCACGGTGACCTGTGAGTGGGACCATTCACGGTCCGCGGCATCACCATGGCACCCTGCCATACATCCGAGGAGGGACTGTCTGCGGTGACATGTAGACACTGAGTGGTCCACTCCCAGTGAAGATCCAATGATGAAACGGCCAAAGGAGAAAGCAAAATGAGCTTCTTCTTTCTCAACAGCTGACATGGCATCAAAACATGTCTTTTGGGATGCTCCTCTATTGCTTTAATATATGTAGGAAAATCTAAAAGAAGTATAAAATCTTTGGCTTATTTTCAAAAGAGTACATGAAAATTTTAATATTTCAAAAAAATATAAAAGTTTTTGACAGTTTTTATTGAAAACCATTGTGGAAAACTTTTGCACTTTTTAAAATTACCCAAGACTTCATGTGCTTTTTTTAAAATGAGCCAAAAGTTTTATACTTTTGTTGAGATTTTTTCATATATATATAAAATTAGATTAAAGATTGAGAGATTCAAATATTCAATAGATTTGCAGAGTTTCACTATTGGCACCGAGAGCGAGAAGAGGATGTCATATAGCTTTAGTTATCTTTTAGAAAATCTAAGTAGATAATCTCACACAAACGGAGAAATCAGATCCATTAAAAGATTTCTCATATCTTACGCATGAACACAATTTGCCACAATCAGCACCGCCATCTGCCTCTCTTTCTCTCTCTATATATCTTCTCTTAGATCTCTCCATCTCAGTCCCTGTCTGCGTCTCTCTCTTGATTTTCTTTGAAAGAAGAATATCAAAGGTGTAGCTCGGTTGGTAGTAGTGAGTGAGAGAGAAATGATGGCAGAGGTGCAGTTGGAGGCACCGCGCAAACCAGCAGATGGTGAAGAAACTCATTGTGTTCTCGGAAAAACAAATCGTCCCCTTACTCTTATGGTCCTCTCTTTCTCCTTTTGCATACATAGATAGAATAGTTTTCAGTTTTGGTTTTCTTTCGTTCTCTTTGTAGCTTGGGGAGAAAAAGGCTAATCTTTGAAGGCCATCTTCTTCCTCTTTCACTAGCATGAAGCCCATGTGCGATGCACAAGTTAAGTCTCGTACGACCTGAGTAATTTATTAAAACTAATATTCCTTTCATATAAATTCATTTACAACAGAATAATTAAAAATTTCAACTCAACAAAAAAATTATGAAAATCAAACATTTACACCCTTAATTCACGTCGGCATACACGTTTCATCTTAGAAATAAATGATTCGTATGCAGTTCTGCTTATAAAATTCTCAACCAACACAAAACCACAATTCTTATTTTGGTGAATGATCCAAAGCCTCAAATAGAAAGTATGATGAGATATTCAAATAGAAAGTATGATGAGATATATCACCCAGTAGATCATATAAAACTTCAAAATCATCTTATAACAATACTACACTTATTAATGCATGCATTCAATCAATTATGCACTCTTTCTACATCCATTCATTTTCATGTCACCCGAATTTGATGCAGTTTGAAGATGTGGTCTACGAGATCCAGATCAACAACAGCAGCTATTTTAGTCGATGCTGCACAGTTAATAACCAAACGCCGAAAATCGAGAAGAAGACCATCCTTAAAAGGATTTCCGGTGCGGTGTTGCCAGGTGAGATGCTGGCCATGCTAGGCCCATCTGGCAGTGGCAAGACGACGCTGCTCACCGCCCTTGGAGGCCGGCTGGGGGGAAAGCTCTCAGGGACCATCACCTACAATGGCAGACCCTTCTGCAACGCGATTAAGCGGAATATGGGTTTTGTGACCCAAGATGATGTGCTCTTCCCCCACCTCACAGTGACCGAGACATTGGTGTACACTGCATTGCTTAGACTTCCCAACAGCCTCACAAAAGAGGAGAAAGAGAACCATGCGAAAGCAGTGATGGCCCAATTGGGGCTCACCAAGTGCAGGAACAACATCATAGGAGGGCAGTTTGTGAGGGGAGTTTCTGGGGGAGAGAGGAAGAGGGTCAGCATAGGTCAGGAGATGCTGATAAACCCTGGTCTGCTCTTTTTAGATGAGCCCACTTCGGGTTTGGACTCGACCACGGCCCAGCACCTCATGTCGATGTTGTTGGAGCTGGTTCGAAAAGGGAGGACTGTGGTGTTGACCATACACCAACCCTCGAGTAAAATCTTCTACATGTTCCACAAGGTTCTTCTATTGTGTGATGGACATCCTGTGTATTTTGGACGAGGATCCGATGCAATGGGCTACTTTGAGAGTGTTGGGCATGCTCCTTCTGTTCCTATGAACCCCGCGGATTTCCTTCTAGACTTGGCAAATGGTATGGCTTTTCTATGTGAATCCTAAGTTGTCACTGTCTATTTGGTAGTTAACAAATTCATGAATTGGTATCATCATAGAATGTTGTTACCTCAGAATATCTATTTTGGATTTTAAAAAGGTTTTGCATTGGCCATCAACCTACCTACACAACCATCCTTCTTTGTCTGTATTTGGGATTGGCAGTAAAAGTTGACAAAGTTAATTAAAACAAATTAGATTATTTTCGAAATTTGATAATAATGGATTTCACATTTTTCTAACATGAGTTTCTCAATTGATGAGACAAAAATAAAATTAAGAATCTCAATTCATTGCAGGTATATCTTCCAATGACTTGGAGGAGAATGATTTAGAGGAGAGCCAGATGGCTGTAAAGCAAGCCTTGATTTTAGCTTATGAGCATAACATCAGGAATAAACTAAAAGGGGACCATGAAGGGATCAACAATCAAAGCCAAGCAGGCATTGATGAAAAGAATATTGCGGCTTGGAGTACAAATTGGTGGCAACAATTTACAGTTCTACTAAGGAGGAGTGTGAAGGAAAACAGACATGAGATCTTCTCTATTTTCAATATCATCATAGTTTTATTCAGCAGTTTCATTATTGGTCTCTTATGGTGGCGATCCGACACATCACACTTACAAGATCAGGTTCAAAACCCAAACTTTTTCTCTCTTAGGTATCTGCTATTTCCTCTTCCTTAGGCCGAGATCTTTAATCCCCAAAGATGTGATTAGTTATTTGAGTCTTCTCTCTCAAGAAAAGGGTAGAGATCATAATTAACCACCCTGGTGCAATTTAGAAGAAAAGCCTTTATAAGATAAAAATGTTATAGTGTCCTAAATCCCACATCATTTGAATATTTGGTTGAATAAATGAATGGGTGGTTATTTAGTTTTCTATGCTATTGGGTGGCGCAGCGGAAAATACCTACAACCAACAATCACATGATGCAGAACATTTATGAACACTACAATATATGTGGTTTGACAAGATTGCCTACGTCTATTGAGAAGAGAAACCTCTTTAATTGCTTCTTCCATCTCTTACAAGTTAGGGTTACAATACATCATTATATATTCATTTTTATGCCCTAAGCAAAAATACCTTCGAATCCTGAACTTCTGTATTGGCTAACCTAGATGAATAGATTTGGTTAAACTAAATTACTAGACATACCCCAACACTTGCATCTTGGGTTGTGTTTGAGTTTTAAAACCATGGTCTCTGTGTGTTGAACATTAATCATAATTATAGTATAACCCTATTATTATTGGAAGTTTTAAGCACATAATGGAACTAACATTTTTTTTTTATCAGTATAATAACACTAACCTATATAACACAGATTTAATCTAATCACAATTTATGATAATTTTATTTTCATAATTACAGATCAATTCATTAACTTATTACAAGTCAACCCCATCTGTCACTTAGCAGTACGCATAGTTGTATCTATTTTTTTTTTTTTTTTTTGGACGTCAATATTGTATCCATCTTCTTCAATGATTTTGTTCTATGTAATTCTGCAGATTGGGCTGCTTTACTTTGACATTAGTTTCTGGGCCTTCTTCGCTCTCTCAACAGCTCTCTTCATGTTCCCTCAAGAGCGAGCAATGCTAATAAAGGAGAGGTCTTCCGGCATGTATCGCCTCTCCTCTTACTTCTTTGCTAGGTTGGCTGGGACCATGCCCATGGAGCTCCTCCTCCCAACTGTTTATATCAACATAACTTATTGGATGGGTGGCCTCCGGCGCACTGCAGACAGCTACTTCAAGACACTCTTTTTTCTCCTTCTCAATGTGATAGCTAGTCAGGGCCTTGGGCTCGCCATCGGGGCACTAATCATGGACTTAAAGTCTGCGTCGACGCTTGCATCCGTGATCATGTTATCATTCATGCTCGCCGGTGGTTTCCTTGTGCAACATGTCCCTGCTTTCATTGCCTGGATCAAGTACATCTCCCTCTTCAATTACACTTACAAGCTTCTGTTGGCCTCTCAGTATTCAGTGGGGCAAATGTACCCATGTGGTAGCTCCTTCTGTCTTGTGTCTGAATTCCCGGCCATTAAGAATGTTGGGCTTGACCATGCTGCATTCTCCGGTATCATGTTGGTTGTCCTCACTATCTCCTTTTGGCTTGTAGCGTATCTTGGCCTAATGAGGGTGGGTGTGAAGAGATAAAGAGCCGGGATGGGGACTGAGACATTCATGCTGTGAGTTAGCATCTCAGTGTTCACCTGTGCACAAGTACCCTTATAAAAACCATGTACCTCTTAAAATCTCTTCTTGCATTTACCCATGAGTTATATTTAGTTCTGTTGTTCCTAGAGCTTTCTTGTGTAATATCTCTTAGCACCATTTTCCCCTATGATGGAAAAGTATAGGGGTAGATAGTGCATTAGTTTTAAGTAGTAATGTAAGGTCGGTTTGTTTTGGTACTATCTAATTAATTGTTATAACAAACCTGAAACATGATTGTCACGCCCCCAAATATAAAACCGGGGTTATGCGTGAGATTAGGGCCAATTAAAATTTTTCCAATATCAATCAAATGTAACTTGGCCCCAATCGTGTCCCATTTGGATCAAAGACCGCTGTAAGATATAAACATTTCATCGAATACGTATAACAAATAGCAGAAGCTACAAACATACAATTGGTATCTTAAGATGTATAGTTAAGAGCAAATATTGAAATATATTAACTAGAGTTCAAGTTTTGAAATAGTTTAGCCAAAAGTATTATTTACATAAAAGGCCACACTAAAACTTGGGCTTAATCAAAAGATAAACAAAAGTAACCAAAAGGTGAATCTATCCAAGTAAGTATGAAAGCTCTCGAGTACGGGGTTGATACGGCTATACAATGCCGTCCATACTACTGTCTAGGAGGGCATCAGGCTGATCCGCTTGAATTTCCTCCATCGTTTCCTCCTTGGTATAAAAGGGCTTGGTATCTATGCACAAAGAGTAGCATCATCAGACACGAAGGTCAGGAAATAATATATATAAATTATCAAAGATATGCAGTACTAAAAAGAGTAAACGATAGACAAAATCATAGGAATGCATAGCATCGAAGTCATGAACAAGCTAATAGAAACATCTATCAAATAAGCCATCCACATATACTAATCACCAAGGGATAGTTCAACATCGCCCTGCCGGCTCTACATGTGAGCTGTGGTAGAGTTAAGCAAAAGGCACGGATAAAAACCTGGCAAACAATCGGAATGATACCCTTTAAAACAAATTATCAAACTTCTATTCAAAATGAGTATCCAATGGTGTACATCCATCTAAAATATAAAAAGTCGTAGTGCAGACGTTCATTCCAAAGTCCTTACACAGATAGTGCCCCAAATGTGTTGGGCGTTAACAGCTGAGTGGTGCCTGACCAAATCAAAACCAAAACCATTAAACTTCTTCGAAACATCATCATCATAAGTAGTTCTCAACAAGCTTTACAATCAAAGCCGCCTAGCCTCAACACTTCCATCAAACTTCAAAACAAACGGAACATCATAAAAGGATCATAAGTTCATCATATAAGTTCTTCATGTGATCCCAAACAAATCAAAGTAAACAAAGCTAATGAACATGAACATTTCATGTAAAAGGTGCCAGTACAATTCGGAATCATAAGCGATAGACAATCCAATCTTAAATACAATGTTAATCCCGAAGCATATATATCCCTACTCAGTCAATAAAAGGGATTAGGGTTTGCGATACCTGAACAAACAGTCTTCGTGCATAGATATAAGAAGGGGGTATTCCGTTGTTCCATACTGTACAAGATTAAGATAGGTTGAATCCCGATACAACCGGAATAAATATAAGAAATCGTTGGCTCCAAACATTCCTCGCACATAGTCAAATGAGTCGAAAAAGGGTAATTAAGGTTCCACCTAAGTCCATAGATCAAGGGACAATCCCTTTCAAAAAGGGGGAATTCGGTCAAGATAAACATCAGGGTCGGTTAACCGACCAGTTCGGTTAACAAAGGGTTGACCGACAGATTGATCGACTACATAACTCATCCAGAAAACATGCTTTTTGGAAATGGGACCGACAGGTCACCGAGCTGTATTTCGGTTAATCGACAAGGTGACCGAGAGCCCAACTCCTTCAAAAATGCATTAACCTGGAGTTGGAACCGACAGGTCGCCGAGGGTCACCGAGTTGCAGTTTGGTTAACCGACACACAGGTTCGGTTAACCAACTGCTCCCAGAATTCTGAAGCGAATTCTGAGATTGGTTCAGAAATGTAGAGTTTCACTCCCCTCCTTCATTCACACTTGCAGGCAAAGAGAGTTGGCCTTGTCCTCTCTACATACATCCATACCCCCTCTCATCAAGTCCATTCAAACCAACATCCATCCCATTCAAACCATTCAGTTCATATTATCTTGTTTTCATCAAAACAAACTAAAATGAGCATATGGTCATTTAACATCATCAATCATCAAATCAAGGCGAAACAAACATATCAAAGCATAATTATACATATTAACTTGCCTTTGACGAAGAGCTTAACAAGCAAAGAGGAAATTAGGGGAAAGTCCTCCTTGGAGCTCAAACTTGTGCAATTGGTTCCTCAACCAAAAACCTCTCTACAAAATGAATGCAAAGGGAGGGGATGGGCTTCTCTAATCCATTTCTAAGCCAAAGGAAGAAGAAGGTCTAAGTTTAAAAGCTTTAGGAACTTACCTAGCCAAGGTTAGTGGGTGGAAAACTTAGATAAGTAGATGGTTGGGCTCTTGGAGGCTTGGGGAAGATGAACTGGAGCTTGGTCCTCGTCGTTGGAACTTGGGTGGCCGGAATTAGTGAGGCGGCAAAGAGGGAGGAATGAGCTTGGAGATGGCACAGTGAAATAAGATAAAAGATGGAATGAGAGAAAGAGGATAAGGAATGGTTGTAGTGACTTATATTAGGTTAGGTTAATGGCTAATTTGAGTTTAGTCCTTGATTTTCTAAAGATGATCTTTGGGCCTCTTCGACACGTTTAATCGAAACGAGACTGAAGACTAACGTTCGTGAAATGCGACCTATCTGATGCACCAAAACTCACAAAACTCATAATCTCATATAAATCCCTGAAAGCTAATTCCCGAAATTCCAAACCAACCCCCTACTTTACCCAAACGAGCTCGGACTCGTGCGAGACTTCGCACACGTGATCTACAGGTCAAATCTGACTCGCTAATACTCTAAACACACTTACAAACTAATCAAGCAATTAATTAGAATTAATAGAAGATTAAGGAACGGTATGTTACAATGATGAACTGAGTAAAAAAAAAAAAAGAGAACAATATAGTTATAGTTTGTAAATGTTGCTTGTGAAAAGAGAACAATATAGTTATAGTTTGTAAATGTTGCTTGTGATGAATAATGATTTGATTGCTTTTAAAAATGCTCACACCCTCACACCCCACACAACATTGCAACCTAACTTGAATCTGATTCCGTATTTAAGGGTTCTGAAGGTTGGCTTTTCATTTAATTGTCGATATTTCAATCGAAACTGAGATAGTGATGAGTCTCTACTAAATCAAAGATTGATTCATATCTAAACGAGAGCTGTATGTTTTAGAAATGTCTTAAATAGGAATAAATGGATCCGATCGTATCCTATTAAAAAATGAAAAGATTTGTTCTAGCATATAATTAATTTCAGTCAACAATTTCATTGGGTGTAGTAGTTGTATTGTGTTTTTTTTTTATTTTTTTTATTTTTTTATTTTAATGAGATCTTTATCCCTTAGTTAAAAAAAAGAGGTGAAATAGTATTTCTCACCCCACTAGAAATCAACTCTATCTAGCCTGACTCCTTGCACTATGAATCACAAACAAATTGAACCGGCAATTTAGAGTTGAGGCTGCTTCTTTGTTGTGGTTGGATTCAAGCTGACATTTACAATAGGATTAGGTTGTGTTATTCTTGGTCCAAACTGCCCTCAAACTTAAAAAAATATAGCTATACTTTTCTTTGAAAATATACACCTTTGAATTCTCTTTCCTTTTCTGAATTTTTATATTATCTTAAGATGCCATGTACACTAAAATTTATTTTTTTAAAAACCCCAAATAGCTCAAAACTTGCTTGTCCTAATCAGACTCGTTGTTTCTTTTTTCCCTTTTTTTTTTGGTGGCAAGGGTTTCCCTGGATATATAACCTGGAAAGACTTGGATTAGCCAGATTAAGTTGGTATGTGGGATTCTCTAGACAGTTTTTTTTTTTCTTTTAAAGTAGGCTCTTCAGATCAATCTTTTCCCAAATAGGACTGAAGTGGATTTGATTTGCTCTAATAGGCTTTTCAGAACGTTTTTCCAAATAGGACTAAGGTCGGTTTTCTCTATAGTAAAAAAGATTCAATTTTAAGTTTTTTTGGAAAAAAAATGGGTGTTTGTCAAAGTGAAGTGGAAGCAATTTTGAACGACTTAATGAAAGACAAAGTTTTATTAAAGTTACTGATCAGTTAGAGGGTTTTTGATGATTAGGCAAAGTGATAAGTGTTTACTAGCCTAATCCTGTGACGGGTAATTCTCATGTAAATCGAATTTCAAATTAAGATTGATATCATTTATTTGTTATTTCCACCACTAAAATGAATAGCTAGCAAAAGTGTCTTTACATGTATAATTAGGGGTGGACATCTTTAGCGATGAAAGTTCATGTTTTAGCAGCATTTTTGTTTCGCGGCTAAAAAAGAGTACACATGTAGTGATATATATATATATATATATATATATGGAGATGCTCTTATGAGATATATCTCTCACCTTATATGAGAGATTGTGTGGGGGCCTTTACATTTAAATTGTAGGCATTGGATTTGAATGTGAGGGTCTCCACACAATCTCTCATTTAAGGTGAGAGATATCTCTCATGGGAGCATCTCCCATATATATATGTCATGTCTTAGTTCGGCCCTCTAGCAACAGTAGACAAGATGAGAGTATATCGTTTAGCTGCAGGGGTGGACCTACATCTAGGCCTGGGGGGCCATTGCCCCCCTTAAGTTTTCAAAATGTTATTTTTTACCACTAATTCTTTTATAATTTTTTTTATTTTCCCCCCTAAATGTTAGAACTTTCTTTTAATAATTTTCATTCCCCCCCCCCCCCCCCCCCCCCCCCCTTCAATTCTACTTTCTGGGTTCGCCCGTATCAAGAAGTTAAATTATAGAGGATTTTACCAAAAAAAAAAAAAACTTTAGGTGACCATTGGGCCTAAAAGATTATTTTAACCGAAGTTGCACCAAATCATTCATTTTGCCTGAAAATGTTTTTTTTTTTAGCACTTTCAACTAGTGTCCGTAGCGACCTTAGTTTTATGACGCTAAAGGTCCCTAGGGACCTTGCGGTGTATACAAATTAGAACAAAATAGGCGTGTTTCCTCGTGTTTTGTTGTCAACAAGTCTATTTTCCTTCACCACGTTCGTCTGCGCCTCGGGTTCCTTTGTTGCAGATGGGTTTAGTGGCTGGGTATTGTATTATGCAAGTTGTTGGCTGGGGCTGGGGGTGGGATATGATGTGAGAAGTGTTGACAATGGTGCAAGTGAGTTGAAGTGGATGGCGCAGAGGCTGGCTGGCTTGTATAAATGGTGGTATTTGTTTGGTTTGTAGGCCAAAGAGGTGGATTGTTGTCAGTTGATTTTGTTTGCAGTGGAGAAATGAGATATTGAGGAAGATTAGGTGTTGGTATGTGATGGGTGGAAGTGGACACATGAGTTGAGTTGCAGGTGGTTTTACCAAGATGACATATTGGTATGTGATGGGTGGCAATGGAGAGATGAGGATGTGGACTGTGATGATGATGGAGAGATGTGATGGTTGGTCTGTTGTGCCTGGGCGCAGATGAACATGGTGAAAGAAAATGGACTTGTTGACAACGAAACACGAGAAAACATGCCTATTTTGTTCTAATTTGTGTACACCACAGGGTTCCTAGGGATTCTTAGCGTTATAAAACTAAGGTCGTTATGGATGCTAGTTGAAAGTGTAAAAAGAAAAAACATTTTTAGACAAAATGACTAATCTGGTGCAAGGTCGGTTAAAATGATCTTTTAGGCCCATTGGTCACCTAAAGTTTTTTTTTTTTTTTTTTTTTTTTTTTTTTGTTTTGTAAAATCCTCTAAATTATAAAGAACAATGCTAGATAACTGATTTATGGCCATTAATTAGACAATTGAAATATATACTCCTCCCTCTAAAGTGGGCAATTGGGGGTACTAGATTAGTTAAGACTTTATATTGATTGGTAATCTATACACCATGTGTAATTCTTACATTTTTTATAGGTACTCTGTTTCATTTGTTTAAAGAATCAGGATCCTCGAGATGAGTCACAAGAAATTTATGAGGATCCAATCTGAAATTTACTAATGAAAAAGATTTAACCACCAAAGTAAATTTTCTTACTTTTTGTAACCTTGAAAACTTTGTTCATCTAAGATTCCAGAATTCTTATATGGAGATCTTGAATTTTTTAAGTGTTTGACCCCTATATGAAGTAGCTATAATATCAATGTAAAAAATTTCCAATGTGAGAATTTTCTATCAGAGATACCTCTAAAGAAACAGGCCCCTTGACTAATTTCATAAAGCAACAAATATCCTCATCAGTTTTTTTTTTGGAAAGAAAAGAAAATAACATTCAGCAACTACAACAAACAAACAAAAACAAGGCCACAACCACAAAAATATCAGCCAAAAGCATTACCTAGACCCACACGCAAAAATAGGCCGACCCCTAGACCATGAGCCAGGCGCCCCACTTGGCCAGATAGGGGACCAATACATTAAACTTTCTAGAAATATTAAACGCTTTAAGTTAATTGAATCGAAAAAGGAGGAGCAAGCCTGATGGTTGCTAATAATGGAGGGAATCCGCTAATCAAATTCTCCTTTAAAGGCTTGCACCACTTCAAGAGCATCCAAGCACAAAATGATTCCTGATTGCCCACTCTCTAATAGTATTCAAGGCGAAAAGTGCCGACCTTGCTTTAGCCTCTTTAGCGGAGAAGGCTATGGGTCCTTAAGCAGCACCTACAATCACAAGAGAACCATCATGAAACAGAGCAAAATCAAAGGTTGATTGGCTAGTGGACATATTAAAAGCCACATCTTTAAATAGCGGGACATCACTCTCCATATCTCTTTCTCCAAGATGGGGGAGTTGCAAGGGAATGAGAACATTTGGAGGAGGTAAGCTAATTCTAGGTGGAAAGAGAATGATATTGGCAAGGGGAGTAGCCCACAATGAGTTTGGCGATTTAATTCCCTTTTTTAACTATAGACTTATTTCTTACCTTCCAAAGAGCCCATGAATTTGCAATGGATAGAGCAAGGGATCCGGCCTTATAGAGTAGATTTCACTCTATATTAACTTCCTATTTCCACCACCCCCACCAATAAACCATATCCGAATGAGACCCAAACTGCAAACCGCTCTAGCAAACTCATTGGAGCAACATATGACCCAAAGTTTCTAATAAAGCCAACATGTCCAAATTTAAATTTGGATCTCCAATTCTAGCTTTTAATATAGATCAAACGTGAATAATTTTCCTTAATCACTTCCAGCCAAAAAATATAGGAAAAACTTCAAAATCAGAAATACAAAGAAAGAAGATACATTTCAAAATGGGCCTTTCTTAAGTTTTTGAAACTTCTTTCAAATCAGGACACCCTTTCATTCCTCCCCACCCACCGACCAGCCACTTTTCTTAAAATTTTAAAAAACTCTGGGAATGTCCTTTTGGGTGGTGAGGTGATGATGAGAAAAATGGCCTGATGAGAAAAGGTGAGTCATCATGTGTTTGGTTGAGGTGTTGAGATGATGGTAAGATGAGATGGAGATGAAGTGAAGAAGGATGATGGGTTTGAGGTGTTGATGTATGAGGTCAGGATAGATGAGTGGGAATGAAGGTGGGCAATGCGTGATGGAAGGATGAGATAGGAGGGAAGTGGGGCTTGGTATGGCTTGTGGAATGCTGTTTGGTTAGAGGGATAAGAAAGATAAAAGGGAGAAGAAGGGTTCAGTTCAGGTTCGGTTTGGACTGAAAGTGGGTGTTTGGATGGGCTGATGAATCGATGGTTGATGGCATCTGGGTTGGTTCTGTAAAGTAGTTTGCATGTGAAGTGGTGAGTGGAGGTGATGATGTGTTTGCTTCTTTGATGGTGTGGGTCTCGGTTTCGAATGAGAAAGATGCAGGTGAGCTCTTAATTGGTTAGGTGTAGATGATGTATGGAGATGAGTAGAGA
This sequence comes from Umbellularia californica, assembly GCA_028538565.1. Lineage (NCBI taxonomy): Eukaryota > Viridiplantae > Streptophyta > Magnoliopsida > Laurales > Lauraceae > Umbellularia > Umbellularia californica. The sequence continues at coordinate 72,264,077 of JAPQWN010000006.1, read as the reverse complement.
GATACTTAGGGTGGACCCATGAAATTGAAGGGGGGGCTTTATGTTAAAGAAAAACTGGGATAAAGGGCAAATTTAAATAAATAATATGTATATATATATCGGAGATGCTCCTAAGAGAGATAAATGTGGAGGCCCTCGCAGTTATCTCTCACCTTACTATGAGAGATAAATGTAGGGACTCTTATGCTTAAGTTATTGGTATATAAAGGTAGGGGTCTTCACATTTAAAGTTGTTGGTATTGAATATAAATGTAAAGGCTCACACCTTATCACTCATAGTAAGGTGAGAAATGCTCTCAGCATTTCCCTATATATATATATATATATATATATATTAACTTTTAGAATTTTCAGGTGTTTCGTTAAATTTCTAAACTCTTTTTAGGTAAGCCCCCACCCTCTTATTCCTAGATCTGCCCCTGATGAACATGTACAGGAACGAAGATATATGGATGGTGGAGAGATGAAGAGATGGGTCGATTGTGCAGGCTGTTTGGTTGGGGAGATTAAGATCAGAGAGGCTGTGCTTTTGGTTGAAGTGGTTTCAGCTGGACCAATGGTGTTGCGGTCTAGTTGGGATATCTTAAAAAGGGCATTATCAGAACCGTTCCAGACAAAAGTGGCATTATCAGAATCTTTCTAAAGAAAAGTGGCCAACATGCAGAAGGGAGAAATGAACGGATGATGTTCTTTTCCCAAATAACTCTGAAAAACTTAAGGCCTGTTTTGTAATGTATCATCTTTATCCTCTAATTCTAAAAGAACTAAAAAGTTAGGCCTCATTTTGAGACTTTCCCAAAAATAAAAGCTGGTCAGGAGATGGAACTCTTCCCAAAAGATTTCCAATCATGAGCATTGGTGTTGAGAATTCCCTCAGTAGCTAGACTGATTATGTGGAGAGTTTTCCATACACTATGTCGGGCCAAATTCTTTTATCCTCTCCCACCGAATGAGAGAGGAACCTGAACCTCATCATCAGATAATTCAGGCTGTCGAGGATCCAACTTCCTTTTCTAAAGGCATCAGTACTGGTTCTCAAGTGGCCGTGGAGCATTACAATTCAGCAGTGATTCAGACCTCTTTAACAAAATATGTAAGTTAAGTGGGGTCCACCTAACAAGGTGGCCGGATACAAAAGATACTCGATCGGCCAGCGGTTTCTTTCACTAGATGTCTGTTACAGGTTTGATTTGCTGAGCACAGACGCGACCGAGCTAGGTCCCTGCTCCATCTAACTATTTTTTTTTTTTTTTTGATAAATAATTACATATTAGTATTATATGGTATAGTGGTTGTGTTAACTATTTAAAAAGAAACAATGAGTTATGAGTTAAAATCTCGCGAGCTATATATTTTAGGTTCTTATAAAGGCTCAGTGAAAAAATGTTAAAATTAAAAGGAATCTGATCAAAATTGAATACGAAACTGGCCCATTACTTTAATATAGTCTAATGGTAAATGCAATATATCTGTTTCTTCAAAAAGTTTGAGGGACTGATCATAGTATTCTATCTTCTGTTTTCTGCACATCAACTGAAGGGGCGAGAAAGATAACTGATTCAAATCTCACACATCAACTGAAGGGGCAATGGAAATGTTGACTTATTCAAATCTCATACATGTTTTATTTTTTAGGTAAAGACTCACACATATTAATAACAAGGATTAGTATGTTAGGAAAGATAGGGATGTAGGATATTTTGAAATATATTTGAAAAATTAAAAAATTTTCAAACAGAACAGATGACCTTGGGAAAGGGAAATGTTTATTTGTTAGCATGTGAGTTAGGTCGACCTAAATGGGTTCTCGCTTAGTTAATCCAAGCCATTTATACCACACTCCTTTGACACCGTGCATATGTGCAATGACACTAAGCCAAATTTCAATCCAATCAAAGAGATATACACTGTTAGAATTTGGGCCATGAGCTATGGGTAGAGAAATTAAGTTTACACAGAGACGACTGTCCATGATTGGCTCTCAAAAAACTGCTGAACTAGAGAGACTCTCATAGGAACTAGAAATTCAATTAGTAACCATAATAAAAGTAGAGCAGAAGTTTCCAAAATGCCATTTTTTTTTTTCATGTAGGGTCCTAAGTGCCTAACTATGATCAGTGCAATCTAGTCACACACACCTTGCCCCTGGAATTGGTCTCTGCTGTCCTTCTTGACACTGCTTTGGGCATGAATTATCATTGGATTTTATATATCTATAAACTTTTAGGATGATTTGAAAAATATTATATTTTGCCGACCCCTGATCCACATGGAAATATCTTCACCATCTTGCGTTAGATTATCAGGTTATTGGTTGGCAGTTCAGTAGAAAAGGAAATATTTTAAAGTTAGTCTAAAGTTGAGAATGGAGGAAATTTCGTGTAGCTGACTCCAATGTATAGTTGGTGCATGGATTTAATGACGATGGTGATAACCTTAGATTAATGGTAAATAAAAAAAACTTGTACACAGTAAATCATACGCTGTTGTTATCGTCAATGACTAGATGGTAAAATCATCTTTGTATGAGTGGCCCCCTCAGACTTTCTCATGTCTCCTTGGAAATCAGGACTACAAAAACCCTAACTAATTAAACGTTATACAACTATCAGGGCCGGCGGACCCAAGTGTTATCATGCGGGTGCGCTTGCACTTGTAAGAATCAAGAAACCCCTTAGATAATATTGTAAAAAGATAATTTTATTATTTAACGGGATGTTATACCACACCACTCAATTGAAAATCTTGCGTCCGCCATTGACGACTAGGACATGCGAGTGTGGCCTTCTAAGCTTCATCGAAGATCATCTATATAAATGAAGTTTATCCATCAGAAGGCATAAAATGAATCCCGACTTGAGAAACACAAGCCCTATCTTGCCCGATTATCCCTACACGGGTCATAAGTGTCAAGGCCAAGCCTGTCCATTTAGTCAATTGGGCTGGGGTAAGCCTGGTTTTTTTCACTTGTTTGGGTTTTCTAGTAATTGCTTGGCAAAAATCAATTACTAAATTACAAGTGCTCCTTTATTGGGCCGGAATTTGGGTTTTTCTATCACTTAATTAGAACCCCGGACCAAAAATTAAACAGCCCCAAATTATATATTCAGGCAGAGCCCAAAATGGGCTTGGCTGCGAGCGATTGGTCCCGGTCTGTCCGGGCTCATGACTTTTAAAAACAAGGGGCTATCCAATCCAAAATGTTTCAGGTGAGATCATCAGAAGAAAAGGCAACGCTAATAGGGTGAAAAGAGAGCAGGAGAGAAGCGTGCATATAACAAGGAAGAAGGGAAGAAAGGAGGGAGTGAGTGAGTGCGTGCGTAACGGAAGGAGCCGATTAATGCTGCAACTAACCGCTTTCTCATCTCTCGCGCGTGAGTAGAGACCGGCGCGCCATAATTGATCAACAACCCCACCATCTCTCCATTTAATTGCCATCTCTAGGATCTAGCCACGCATCTCTCTCTGAGATATATTTTTTTTGTTTGAAGCAATCCCATCAAAGGAGAAAGCAAGAGAGAAAGATCTCTGCTTATGACCATAACCTGAGGAATAAACTAAAAGAAGACCTTGAAAGGATAAACAGTCAAAGGCAAGAAAGCAGTGATGATAAGAAGATTGGAAGATGGAGCACAACATGGTGGCAGCAATTTACAGTTTTACTGAGAAGGGGTGTGAAGGAAAGGAGACATGAAACCTTCTCTGGGCTTAAGAGCTTCCAAGTCCTAGTCTCTTCTGTGATTACAGGTCTTCTATGGTGGCAATCTGATATTGTACACTTACAAGATCAGGTTCAAAATCCAAACAACTACTCTTTCCGTAACTTTTCTTTCCTCTCCATGAGAGAAATGAAGACAGAGGTGCAGTTGGAGCCCATGCCCAACAAAGCAGATTATGAAGAAGCTCAATGTATTTTTGGGAGAGCCAACCGTCCTGTTACTCTTAAGGTCTCTCTCTATCTTGGGTGTGCATTTATTTTTCTATTAAGGTAGGAGGTTTTGGCTTTGATTGTTCGATTATAATTTTGACCCCGATGATTATGTAACTACTCATGCAAATACCCACTCATTTTTCCATCAAACTACTCTTGTTTCAGTTGTTTCTATTGTAATTATACCTTTTTTGCACAAATTTCTTTATTTTTATTTTATCCAACTTGTCTTATGGAAAGAAGTAATTTTTTTTAATATGTGATTATTTATATTGCATTGTAGGAAGATACCGTGCTGAGCATGAGTTCCTGGGCTAGTATATATTAAGGGATCCAGATAGGTCTTTCTTCTTTGTTGTTACCAATTGTGGGACGGTTTTTTTTTTTTTGAAACCTTCTCCTTTATCACTTATCAGGGACAAGGTTTTTGTATTTTGGGTTTAACCCACCTCTTTGAACATAATCTAACTTACTATTAAAAAAAATTCTTATTTATTCAATTAAGCATCATTACCATCGTGTTTTTTTTTTTTTTTCAAATAAGGCAATCATTTGATGAAAAAGAAGAAACAAAATTAGAAAAAACATTCATTTAAAGGTGTCACCAAAAGACAAATTACAGAGCTTTTTAGGAAAGTGCTCTTTAGGATCTTTCCTCTTCCGTTTAGGAAACAAGCCATGCAAGAGTTCTTCTTTTTTTTTTTTTTTTTCATTTATATGCACTCATCATAGGCTTACTTACATGAACATTATATGGTAAGGTCTCCCTTTTTAACATGAGTTGCATATGTAAGTGCAAGCCACACTTTTTATTATTGCGATTACATCCAAAGCAATTTTATTTCATCACCTATAAATCATACAGAAGTTCAAATGAATCTCAAAACAATATTATTTACATTTATTACACACACTCTATCCAAGTGCATGCAATCAATTAACCATGCACTCTTTCTAGATCTATTCATATTTATTTTAGTATTTGCATACGGTGCAGTTTGAAGATGTGGTCTATAAGATCAACATTAACAAGAGCAGCTGTCTTAGCTGCGGCGGCACAGGCAACCAACAGGCGAAGATGATCCTTAAAGGGGTGACCGGAGTAGTGCAGCCGCGTGAGATGATGGCCATGCTTGGTCCATCTGGCAGCGGCAAGACTACACTCCTCACTGCTCTTGGAGGTCGGCTAGGCGGAAAGCTCTTGGGGACCATCACCTACAATGGCAAGCCCTTCTCAAACGCCATGAAGAGGAACATGGGCTTTGTCACTCAAGATGACGTGCTCTACCCCCACCTCACAGTGACTGAGACTTTGGTTTTCACTGCACTGTTAAGGCTTCCAAACAGCCTCACAAAAGAGGAGAAAGAGAAGCAGGCAAAAGCAGTCTTGGCCCAATTGGGCCTCACCAAGTGCAAGGACAACATTGTAGGAGGGCATTTTGTGAGGGGGGTTTCTGGGGGAGAGAGGAGGAGGGTCAGCATAGGTCAGGAAATTCTTGTAAACCCGAGTCTGCTCTTTTTGGACGAGCCCACTTCGGGTTTGGACTCGACCACGGCCCAACGGATCGTGTCAATGCTGATGGAGCTGGCTCAAGGAGGGAGAACTGTGGTTATGACCATACACCAGCCCTCGAACATGATCTTCTCCATGGTCCACAAGGTTCTTCTCTTGTCAGAGGGTCATCCAATATATTTTGGAGGAGGATCTGATGCATTGGAATACTTCAAGAGCGTCGGGCATGCTCCTTCTGTTCCTATGAACCCGGCAGATTTCCTTCTTGATCTTGCAAATGGTATGCCTTTTCTATGCTAATTATACTTGGTTGATCATTATAGGTGCATGTTGAAGCAGTTCATGATTCCATGGTTTGCAAAATGAATTGAATATTTATTCTTCTGTGTGAATTCTACAATCCATAGAATCTACAGTTTTTATTTAGTGTAATGATTGAAAGTGGAGGAAGAGATAGCATACATATTTATGGTAAAGTAGTTACTATATGTAAAATAAGAAAAGCAGTTAATTATGTGTAATCATCAAATGCAAAGGAAGTTATTCCAAATTTCATTTTCCAAATGATGAACATTTTCACAAGTTTTGTTCGATGGAAGTTACTATGGAAAATATCATGTCATTATAAGGATTTTGGGATTTTCTGGATATTTTTTGAAATTTATGGCAAAGATTAATTATTTTTAAATAAAAAAATTAATAGAATAATAGAAGTAGAAGTTATCATACAAAAGATGGGTTTTTATACAATGCTAATGACTTTTTTCCTTCTGCTTTTTTTTTTTTTTTATCATGAGAATATTGCAATCTCTTTGAGAAGACACGTTTGTTTCATAATATTTTGGTAATTTCAAAAGTCGCCAATACAAATTTATGCTAATTAGAAAAATTAATTTAACTTCGCTAAAAGGGACTTTGACCTGGATCAGGACCCAAGTTGGGTCCAAGTTAAAAGGTCAATACCCATCATGTACTTAAATACATTTATACATCTGAACAGAGGTCAAATAGAAAATGGGTCGGTGTTGAAACCAAAACCTGCTTCGTCCAAAGGCCCATTTGCATCTCTCAGTTGGAATGGTGGAAGGGATTCCCAACCACTTTCATTTTGTGGTGGATGATTCCAATATCCTATGCTAAAGAAAAAAGGCCTTTTCTCTTTTAGCAGCAGAACTTGATACTAGCATCCAGTTTACATGAAGCGAATTTATGATTTGAACTTGATTATGCTTTGACCATTTGAATATGTTCTTCACACTAGTGGCTCATCCACCGATACAACTTCAATCCATGAGGCCAGCCACTTGCTATGTTACTCTTGGGCTTCAGGCCCAGAACTCAGAACTTTAACAGTGGGGGCTGGGCGGACCTAGAAAATGGAACTAGGGGGGGCCAAATGAAAATTATTGAAAGAAAGTTCTAACATTTTAGGGGGAAAAATAAAAAACTATAAAAAATTTAGTGGTAAAAAATAACATTTTGAAAACTTAAGGCCCCCCTAGGCCTACATGTAAGTCCTCCCCTGGGGCTGAGCCTACTTGTTTCTTATCGAGATGGGCTCAGACCTGGCTGTAGCGATCTGCAAGGGAAAAAGAATTATACTAGGACCTTTTGAATTTATGAGTCTTAGGAGTCAATATTTTGGGATGCATAAGATCCATCAATGACCCCATGACTTGGAACCACCATAATGTGACATTTTTACTATCCATCTACACAAATGAATTATATCAACAGCAGTCTTGCTCTTGGAACATCAATCTTTGGCCCAACTCTCATCTACATTATGACCTTCCAATCCAAACCCCCTCTTCTTATGGTTCATTTTACCCAATTAGGTAAGAATGGCTCTCATTTTTTTTTTTTTTTTTTGCAGGCATATCTTTCAATGATTCAGAGGAGAGTCGGATGGCTGTGAAGGAAGCCTTGATCTCTGCTTATGACCATAACCTGAGGAATAAACTAGAAGAAGACCTTAAAAAGATAAACAGTCAAAGGCAAGAAAGCAGTGATGATAAGAAGATTGGAAGATGGAGCACAACATGGTGGCAGCAGTTTACAGTTTTACTGAGAAGGGGTGTGAAGGAAAGGAGACATGAAACCTTCTCTGGGCTTAAGAGCTTCCAAGTCCTAGTCTCTTCTGTGATTACAGGTCTTCTATGGTGGCAATCTGATATTGCACACTTACAAGATCAGGTTCAAAATCCAAACAACTACTCTTTCTGTAACTTTCCTTTCCTCTCCAATAGACTCAAGCCTATAATCACCGAAGATAATTATTTTTTTGTATTTTTCCCTTCTCTCGAAAAGGTGGAGATGATTAATCGCCCTAGTGGAATGCATAAAAAGTAGCATTCTAGCGAGGAAGGGAAGTGTCCCAAAATCCACACCACTCAATTATTTTTGTCAAATGGGTGGTGATTGTCTGGTTTTCTATGCATTTGGGGCTGTTGTGGAGATATGAACCTAAGGTTAACAATGGGCCTTGATATAATGCGAGGGAGAGAGATGTAGGGCCTTATCACTATGCTAATGGAGATAAATATAGATGGTCTGCCAAAGATCAAGATGGAGTTGAGGAGAGCCTTAGCCAAGCAAACTTAGAGCAATGGACTGAGACAAAGTGAAAAGAAGATGAAGAGGACAACCCTTGCCATTCTTGTTATGATTTCTCAGACAAGAATCCTCACAATTAAATAAACTCTACTTATTCACCTCTTAACAGATTCTTAATCTATCAAAAGAAGACTTTACCCACCACCCCTGTTTTTTTAGTGAGGTCTGACCCTTGTTTCTTTTACTGGGAATGCTTGGACATTATAGCTCATGGCTGGACGATGGTTTACTCTTGCTCAACCCATTCTACTATGAAGTATGAACTACTTGTCCAGTAAGCCTCTACCTAAAAGAATAAAGACAACAATAACAATAATAAAGAAGTTTTTGTGTCCTAAATATAATAGTTCCAAGGATATACTAGCAAATGTGCTGTGCTTTGGACAGGCAATTCTATATATGTAAATCCATGTTAAATCAGGTGCTGTAGGCAACTGTGGCCTTGATGGCGCTTGAGGTGGAGCGCTTGCAACTACAACTAGGTCCTGCTTATATAAAAGCAAATCATCATCATCAAAGTCTTGTTCCAAATAGTTGGGGTCGGCTACACGAATTCTTTTTCTCCATTCTGATCTATTTTAAGCCAAATTCTCAAATAAATCATACTTCTTCATATTAATTTGCTCACGAAAGTAAATCTAACCAACAATATGCCCGAACTCACAACTGTCAAAGGATGAGTGGCTCCTACAATGGCATGTGCCGGTGTCATGGTTTCTTCCACAATAATCACATAGAACACCTTGTTAAAGTCCCTGGTCGGCTCTTGGCCTCTTATTCTGTGATATTGGCACTCTAACAAACGTGAGTCCAACCAAATCTTACAATTAATTATGATGGTTGGCACAATTGAGAGATCCCCAAGGATAGTCGGCCTAGTAGAAGATTATTAGGGGTAGGCCGAATGGGACATAAATGAAGGTAATAAAATTAGATTTGAAGAGGTGGAACTTATATTAGGATTTGACTCAGGATAGATTGGAATGGAAAAACATAATTCATGTAGCTGGCCCCAATATAGTGGAAAGAAGGCTTTAATGATGATGATGATGATACAACTTCGAAATCTTTGTCCAAGCATTTCTCTATTTCAAAAATTATACACTTATAATCTTCTACTAGCAGATTATTCTTGGAAATCTCTCAATTGTGCCAACCATCATAACCATAATTAATCTTAAGATTTGGTTGGACTCGTGTTTGTTAGAGTGCTGATACCACTAAAAGCCTATGATTCTCGTGGATTAGATTTCAAAGGGGCTGATCGGTTGGCCTCAAATCCATGCTCAAGATCCAAAACCCTAGGTTTAAGACCAGAAGCTAAACTACACCCATCTCATTTGTGTTTTGTATGTAATTATATCAGTTCGGACTCGGTTTGAAAAGGCTACAACAGGGCCATGAGCTTGGCCTGGATTGAACCTACTCTGTGAATTCTATCCTTGCTGTAGTCTATTTGTGTGAATCTACTTTCATCACCTAAATGAGGATGTTCTCCATCCACACTGATTTTTTCTTGGTGTAATTCTACAGATCGGGCTTCTTTTCTTCTACACTGTATTCTGGGCATTCTTCCCTCTCTTTCAAGCTATCCTCACCTTCCCTCAAGAGCGCGCGATGTTAACAAAGGAGCGGTCTTCTGGCATGTATCGGCTCTCCTCTTACTTCATGGCTAGGATGGCCGTCGACATGCCCATGGAGCTTGTCCTCCCAACCTGTTTTTTGACCATAACCTATTGGATGGCGGGCCTCCAGCCCACAGCTGCCAACTACTTCACGACCCTCTCTGTTCTCCTCTTCATTGTGGTGGTTGCTCAAAGCCTCGGGCTCGCTCTCGGCGCACTTGTCATGGACCTCAAGTCTGCAACAACGCTTGGATCGGTCATCATGCTAACGTTCATGCTCGCGGGTGGGTACTATGTGCAACATGTCCCTGTTTTCATTGGATGGGTCAAGTACATCTCCATCAGCCAATACTCCTACAAGCTTCTGTTGGCCTCTCAGTATTCAGCAGGGGAAATGTACCCATGTGGGTCTAGTTCCCTTTGTCCTGTGTCTGAATTCCCATCCATTAAGCTTGTAGGATTGGACAATGTTGGGATCTCCATCATCGCATTGCTTATCATGACTGTCGGCTACCGGCTAATTGCATATTTTGCCTTAATGAGGGTGGGTGTGATCTCATAAGAGTTGGGACACCGCAAGCACCCTTTATGAAACACATAGCTTTAGATCTCCTATTATTTTGCCTTTGTAAGATACTTACATTGAAGCTCATGTGATGCATAGGTTAAATCTCATGCACCCATTTGTGCTCTTTATATGTTTTCCCCTTCTTTTAAGCTAATATTTGATTCCTCCTCACTGCCATTTTCTGTGTTTGTTTGATTGCATTGCATCCCATAGTATCAATAGAAAATTGGCCGGGGCATTTTCTTATGCCCATTCATCTGAAATCTATATATTTATTGGAATGTGGTCTTCCTTCGTTTAACCACATGCCTCCAAAGTTTCATTCCTCAATTCATAGCATACATGAAGACATTTGTCATAATCTGCTCTCTCACCACTCTTCTCTAAACTAACTTCCGTACAACTTCCTAAAAAAAAGGTCCCACTACGTAACTGAACTGATCTAATACTGGAAATACAAATAAAACTAATTTTGTTCTTGAAACACGTCCTCTCCCCTTCTCTCTGATCAGACGCTGGATGGTGGGTCAAACAGGGCCCACCTAGCACGGGTCCACCACCTTCTGGGTTGCCCGTGGGTCTTCCTTCGGATCCACGGTTCATATGGGTTATTGGGTGATAAAGGAATTCTTCATCAAAAATCTTGTCCGCACACTCCGCAACAGAATGGAATTGCGGAAAGAAAGAACCGACATATTCTTGAAACTGTTCGTACCCTTTTACTTGCATCCTTAGTTCCTCCTGAATTTTGGTGTGATGCTGCACAGACTGCGGTATATCTGATCAATCGTCTTCCTAGTACTGTTCTAGGCAAGACTACTCCTTACAGAATTCTCTTTGAACATCCTCCTTCATATTCTCACTTACGTGTGTTTGGTTGTTTATGTTTTGTTCATCTTCCATCGACTGAACGCACTAAGCTATCTCCACAGGCTGCTAAATGCATCTTTCTTGGCTACAGTTCTTAACACAAAGGGTTCTTGTGTTATGACCGGTTTGAGAAACGCATGCGAATCTCTCGAAACGTGATCTTCCTGGAACAAATTCCTTTCTTTTCATTGCGTTTAGATCATCACCCTATTGCTGTGTCCTATTTGCCCCAATTCTCGGAGTCTGCTTCTACCTCCCCAGCTTCAGCCTCTCCGGCTCTCAAGGTCTATGTCCGGCGTAACAAGGTTCCTCCTATGGTGCCTCCCTCTCCTGATCATCTCACAGTGCCGCCTATTGCTCGTACAGGTAACCAATCTTCTTCTGATAATATCCTCTCTTTGCGACGATCTAATCGTCTTTCGAGTGCCCCTAACCGTTATGGCTTTCCTGCTCTCTTTTCATCATTAGATAGTGCTCCTATACCCATCTCATATTCACAGGCCTCGAAGATTGCTTACTGGCAGGATGCTATGAATGAGGAATTGTTTGCTCTCGAAGCAAATCAGACATGGGACTTGGTACCGGCTCCTGAAGGAGCCTCTGTGATTGGCAGTAAATGGATCTACTCCATAAAAGTCCACTTCGATGAAAGTCTTGATCGCTACAAAGCCCGATTGGTTGCATAGGGTTATAAACAAGAGTATGGAATCGACTATGAGGAGACATTTCCACCAGTGGCTAAAATGACCACCGTTCGTACTCTCCTCTATGTCGCTGCACCCCGTAACTGGCCTTTGTGGCAAATGGATGTCAAAAATGCATTTCTTCATGGGGATTTACAGGAGACTGTCTACTTAAAGCCACCTCCAGGATATGCTTGTCCTCCTAAACATGTTTGCAAGTTGCGGAAATCGTTGTATGGACTTAAGCAGGCTCCCAGGGCTTTGTTTGATAAATTCCGGACTGCAATTCTTCAAGCTGGATTTTGTCAGAGCCATTCGAATAGCTCACTATTTCTTAAATGGACAACGAGGGGATACACCTTCCTTTTAGTCTATGTTGATGATATGATCATCAGTGGCAATGATAGTGCTAGCATTACGGATCTTAAACATCATCTCACTCGCCACTTCAGAATGAAGGATCTTGGTCCTCTCACCTACTTTCTAGGGCTGGAGTTCTTGCGTAGCAAATCTGGCATTCGAGTTCATCAGAAGAAATATGCTACAGATTTGATCACTTCGGCACGCCTTGATGATGCTCACACTTTTGATACACCTATGGAGTTGAACAGTAAGATTAGTACAGATGATGGCCCTCCTCTGGATGATCCCTCTATTTTTCGGCGGATAGTTAGTAGTTTGCTATACTTAACTATGACTAGGCCGGATATTTCTCATGCCGTTCATACGATTAGCCAGTTTGTGAGCCATCCTCACAAACCTCACCTTGCTGTTGCCTTGCGCATACTCCGCTATGTCAAAGGCACCCTTAATCATGGTCTCTTCTACTCTTCGGGCGCTTCTCTGCACTTATCTGCTTATGCGGATGCTGACTGGGCTGGTTACATGGCATAAAATATCGGCCGATACCGAGTCATATCGGCCGATATGACTCGGTATCGGCCGAGACCGAGCCGATATCTCAATGAGATATCGGTCTCGGTCATATATCCCTTCAAAATCCCGAGATATCGGCCGAGATGATATCATCTCGGCCCTAACCGATATCTCGGCCGATATTTTCAAAATATCGGCCGAGATGGTATATAATGGAAAAAAGCCCTAATTTTTTCTACTTTTTCCCCATCTTCCTCTTCTTCTCTTCTCTTCTCCAACCATAGCAGCAGCCACAGCCTAGCCACTCCCTCTTCAACATTTCAAAATCCCACATTAATTTTTTGAAGAAAATATTATCTAAGGTATGAGAAAATCAACCCAAAGCATTTTATCATGTGGTTTTTTTTTTTTTTTTTTAATTTTTTAGATGAAGTATAGAAATCATTAGGTTTGTCATTTATTTATGTTCTTCATTTAGAAGTTAGATCTACATACTTTCATGCTAGATCTACTCATACACATGATTTTGAACTTTTTTTTCCAATTTTTTTTTATTTTCGGATTTTTTGATATTTGAATTATTATATATCATTTTTTGGGGATTTCATCATAACTATGTTCTTTTAATGATTCATGATCATTGTATGGTGTATAAATGATTGATTTACAAACTTTTATGCTAGATCTATGTATTTTGAATTTTGAAAATGATTTTATTAAAAAAAAATTTCTTAAAAATAATTGTTGTTACTTGTAACTTGTTAGAATATTTGTGATACTAAAGGCTTATTAATAGTGTGTGGATGATAAATCTACATCTACTCATAGTCATAGACTCATAAACATGATTTAGATTTTTATTTTAATTATTTTATTTTCGGATTTTTTAATATTTGAATTATAATATATCATTTTTTGGGGATTTCATCATAAATATGTTCCTTTAATGATTCATGATCATTGTATGGTGTGTAAATGATTAATCTACATAGTTTTATGCTAGATTTATATATTTTGGATTTTAAAAATGATTTTATTATTTTTTTTTCCTAAAAATAATTGTTGTTACTTGTTAGTTGTTACTTGTTACCTCATATCAAAGGCTTATTAATAGTGTGTAGAATGTAGATGATAAATCTATATCTACTCATAGTCATAAACATGATTTAGATTTTTATTTTAATTATTTTATTTTCGGATTTTTTAATATTTGAATTATAATATATCATTTTTTGGGGATTTCATCATAATATGTTCTTTTAATGATTCATGATCATTGTATGGTGTGTAAATGATTAATCTACAATTCTACATACTTTCATGCTAGATCTATATATTTAGGATTTTGAAAATGATTTTATTAAATTTTTTTTCTAAAAATAATTGTTGTTAGAGTATTACTATTACATGAATTTCTTATTTTATAGGAATAAGATGGTGCGTAACATAGATGCGGGATGGAGCCATGGTGAAGCAGTCGGAAGTAAAAGTAAAGTAAAATGTAATTATTGTGGACGAGTGCTCAATGGCGGGATTACTCGATTGAAACAACATTTGGCACATGTATCAGGACAGGTGCAAAAATGTAATAAAGTGCCACCAAATGTGAGAACTGAAATGCAGGAGCTCCTTAATGCATCTGCACAAAAAAAAGTTGTACAAGAAAGAAGAAGAACTGAGGAATTTGATGCATGCAGAGAAGAAGTATTTGGTTCCTCAGATGATGACGATGAAGACCCGGAAATGAGGAGGGCTAGGAGAGAAAGTGTGAGGTCCCTTCAGGAGGAGGAAGAGAGGAGAAGAATGCAATATGAAGCAGCTACTAGAGGTAGCCAATATGAGCAGGGTGGGTCATCCGGACTTGGGGGAGCGAGTTTGCGACGGGCATTTAGTCAAAAACAACCGCGTCAAGATCCAGACATTGAGGAGATTGAAAGACCTCCTACACATGCACCTCGTAGGCCGGATGTGGTGGGGCCAACTGACCCATTTGCTTATAGAAAACCAACATCAAAGCAGCCCAGCATTATGAAAGCATTAAAGGGCAAGTTTAGTAAAGCAAGAGAAAATCTAGTGAGAGCCACTGGGAAGTTTTTTTTGGATGGAGGCATTCCACCCAACAAGGCATCTTCTCCTTATTTCACCACCATGTTAGATGCAGCTGCAGAACATGGTCCATGTATAAAGGCACCCACCCCTTATGAGATTGGGCATGTCTGTGTTGAGAAAGAGTATGAAGAGTTGCAAGCTTGGGTGCAAACTTTCAAATGGGCATGGAAGGAAAGAGGTTGCACACTAATGTGTGATGGGTGGACGACCATCACACATCGTCATCTCTTGAATTTTCTAGTCTACTCATCTATGGGCACGGTGTTTATCAAATCAGTTGATGCAACTGATTACGTCCAAGATGCAAAATATATTAATAAGTTATTGAATGAGGTGATTGAAGAAATTGGGGCAGATTCTGTAATTCAGGTTGTTACTGACAATGCTGCAAACATGAAGGCTGCAGGAATGATGCTTATGAAACAAAGGCCAAGGATTTTCTGGTCTCCATGTGCAGCACATTGCTTGGATTTAATGCTTGAAGATATTGCAAAAGGAAAAGTCATGCAGCAAGTGATTGGTAAGATAAAGAAGATTACCAATTTTTTTTATCAATCATATAGACTCATTTCCATGATGAAAACATATACAGACAACCATGAATTACTACGGCGTGGCATCACTAGATTTGCCACCCACTTCATTGCTATCGAAAGTGTTTACAAGTATAGAGAAGGACTTCTCCAATTGATAAAATCACATGAATTCCTGAATTCAAAATGGGGAAAGAGGCCAAGTCCCATTACTCTTGAAGTATGTAAAATAATTGAGTCCAACAAATTTTGGCCTCATGTGAAGGGTATTTTAAATGTTTTTGATCCCCTAATAAAGGTTCTTCGATTGGTTGATGGTGATGATAAGCCAACAATAGGCTTCTTACATGAGGCCATGGAGAGATCAAAGTTAGCTATCCAAGCAGATTGTAGATATTACAAAAAGTATTGGAAGATCATCGACGATCGATGGGGACGACAATTGAAACATGATTTACACACTGCTGGTAAGTGAAGGCTATTTCCTTTAATACTTGAATTGTTGTATTCAACTCTCTAGTCTCTCCTCACTATATTAATTTATCAATGACTAAGATTCATTGGTTTTACAGGATACTTCTTTAATCCCCAATTTACGGATGGACACATATCAGATGAAATCCGTGTGGGACTAAAAAATGTAATTGAAAGACTGGCAGAGAGTACAGATGAAGCAATTTGGGCTACTAATCAGGTAGGATTGTAGGAAGTATGATAATTAAGAAAAAAAGCATATAACATTGTAATTTCTCTAATTTATTTTTCTACATTAATGTCTTCAGATTGACATATACAACGTACGTGCGGGAAGCTTTGGAACGACGACTGCGCGAAGAGCTATCACACAGACCTATCCTGGTATTGATTGTAATGTCATCTCTATATTATTCAAGGACTTAATATTATTTTATTAACTCTAATATCATTTCTATTTTTTTTCAGCTGAATGGTGGTTAAATTATGGAGAGAGTGCTCCTGCACTAAGGATGATTGCTATTAAAGTCCTTAGTCAAACTACATCGTCTTCCAATTGTGAAAGAAACTGGAGCACCTTCTCATTTATCCACACTAGACCAAGAAATAGATTGACAATGCAGAAGCTAAATAAATTGGTCTACATCCACTACAACCTCAAGCTCCGGAGTAGAAATAGAAGGAGAAGACAGTTTGAGGATCATCGAGATTATTTCTGTCCAATTAATTTGGACTATATCTTTTCAGATGAGGATACTGTGTTAGGTCAATGGCTGGAGGAACAAGAAGAACCGCTGTTAGACCAAGACCCGGAGTTTGAGGAGTTGATGCAAGATTTGACTGGGGATAGGCCTGAGCCAGTGAGGGCTGCAGAAAGGATAAAAGAAATAAACTTGACAATGCAGCAGGGGCGTGCACCTAATACAAGTGAGCCAAGGGGAAAGGAGGTGGACGAGGAGAGTGAGTCAAGTATTTTTACTTCTTCATCATCAGCAGGAATTCCACCTGACTCTCCCGGGGATGAGGGTCATTATAGAGATGATGAGCCTGTCACTTATGAGACGGTTGAGCATTTTCCTGATGCTACTGAGTTAGATCCTCGCCGTGGCTATGTTAGACATGTTGGACAGACTGAGGCAGGGGGTAGTAGTAGCGCTGGTACTCATGGTCATCATGGGAGTTATGTTGGCCAAGGTGCCATGTATGGACAGCATGGGGGTTATGTTGGCCAACAAGGTGCCATGTATGGACAGCATGAGGGTTATTCATATAACCCTAATTGGGTACCCCCTTCTCCAACACCCATTATTTCTATTGAACAGATGTTAATTGAGCAAGGGAGGCTTAACCCACCAGTTAGCCAACGACCTTTATATGCCCCTCATGCCTATTTCATGCCATTTGACTACAACCAGTCATCTCAATCCACAGGAGATCAGGATAGTTCATCATCTTATCAAAACCAATATGAATATGGTCATGGCTATGGTAGTGCTGCGCAACAGTATGGAGCATATCTTTTTAACCAATACCGAAGAAATGATGATGATGATGATATCGAGCCAGGACGACATTCCACTTGGAATTAGGTTGTCAATCTGTCATTCACTCATACTCATCAATCTCTCCCTAGTACTAGTCCCCTCTAATTTCAGGTGAACCATGAACCTTTTGATGCCCAAGTGCTTTATGATTTATCTATCTCACTATTATGTTTCTGATTTTAATGTGTCATCTTCAAGGTCTTGAATTTCACAACTTATTTGATGATTGAGTTAGCATTAAATGATGATTGATATGTTATCTTTATTTTCTTATATTTTACACTAATAAATTGATCATGAGCATTAATAATGGTTGCATTATATGAAATACTAAAAAAGATAGCGAACTGTAACACAGACAGGACTCATAACTTAAGGTGACCGAGATTTTGATTTATTGTTATTACTAATAGAAAAAAGTATTGTATTCCAGCATTTTCTAATATTCTGGATTTTTTGGATATTTTTGCAAATTTTTTTGGATTAAAAAAAAATTCATACCGCGATGACCGCGACGGACCGATATCCGCGACCGATACCGATATCATATCGGTTTTTCGGCCCGGCCGATACCGCGACCGAGACCGAGATTTTAAACCATGGCTGGTTACCTCGACTCTCGGCGCTCTACCACGGGTTGGTATATGTTTCTTGGGAACTCTTTGATTTCATGGAAGTGCAAGAAGCAAACCACAGTTTCGAAATCGTCTGCGGAGGCAGAATATCGGGCCATGTCATCTGCGAGTGCTGAAATCATCTGGCTACGCCGTCTTCCCTGTGAGTTCGGTGTCACTATTGGTAGCTCTACACCTCTTCATGGGGACAACACCAGTGCTACACGCATTGCAAACAATCCGGTCTTTCATGAAAGAACAAAGCATATCGAGCTTGATTGCCACTTCATCTGTCAGCATGTTGTTACTGAGAAGATAACTCTGCCTCATGTCTCTACTCATGACCAATTGACAGATATCTTCACAAAAGCACTTCCCAAACCGCGTCATCATGATCTCACTAACAAATTGATGTTTTCTGCATTACCACATCAATTTGAGGGGGAGTGTAGAAGATAGTGTGGGCTTCGGATCACTTAGGCCCACGGGCCCAGCCCACATAGGTTTATATCTATATAAAAATCCTACGTGTGGGATCATTGATTAGATTTTATTGCTGCTAATTTCCCTGTACAACTTCCTTACATAGATTAGGAGATTGATTCATTCTTTATGATGATTGTATTAATTAGCATGTTTAAAGCCCTTGATTAGGGCATAATGATAATATAAAAACACTGACGATCCTCTTGGTGGACATTAGTTTCTCTCCAACTCTCGTCTCTTTCTTCTTCATGTTATTACATAAAATTACAATTTTGCCTTTGTAAGATACTTACATTGAAGCTCATGTGATGCATAGGTTAAATCTCATGCACCCATTTGTGCTCTTTATATGTTTTCCCCTTCTTTTAAGCTAATATTTGATTCCTCCTCACTGCCATTTTCTGTGTTTGTTTGATTGCATTGCATCCCATAGTATCAATAGAAAATTGGCCGGGGCATTTTCTTATGCCCATTCATCTGAAATCTATATATTTATTGGAATGTGGTCTTCCTTCGTTTAATCACATGCCTCCAAAGTTTCATTCCTCAATTCATAACATACATGAAGACATTTGTCATAATCTGCTCTCTCACCACTCTCCTCTAAACTAACTTCCGTATAACTTCCTAAAAAAAAGGTCCCACTACGTAACTGAACTGATCTGATACTGGAAATACAAATAAAACTAATTTTGTTCTTGAAACACGTCCTCTCCCCTTCTCTCTGATCAGACGCTGGATGGTGGGTCAAACATGGCCCACTTAGCACGGGTCCACCACCTTCTGGGTTGCCCGTGGGTCTTCCTTCGGATCCACGGTTCATATGGGTTATTGGGTGGCCCATCTGAGTTCCGGTATCAACGCAAGAAAATCAAGCACTTACCGAATCTTCCCAACCAAATACCCTGAAATAATAATCCTCCCAACCAAACACCCTGGAATAATCAGAACCAAACACCCAAATAAAATCAAATCCCCCTAAATAAACAACTTTTTGGTCCTTGACCATATCGGCGATCAGATCAACCAGTGGATCCCACAATATTCTGCTGCAAAACTGATTTTGTTCCTAAAACATGTCATCTCCCTCTCTTTGATTTCTCTCTGATCAGATGCTGGATGGTAGCCCTAACAGGGCCCACCTCGCATGGGTCCACCACCTACTGGGTCGCCGGTGAGTCCTCCTTTGGATCCACGGATTAGGTGGGTAATTAACTTTGATTGAAGTGAAATTTGGGCAAAAACTAATTCAGATAAAGACATTAATTTTGAATGGCATGGATTTAATAAGGGGTCCACTATTTTTTTGTAGTGACTAAATGGAAAACGAGAAAAGAAAAGAAAAAAAAAAAAAAAAGAGAGAATAATGTGTTTTGTGCATATTCTTAATTGGACTGGGCCCACCTTTTTTGGAGTAAGTTTTGTTCTAGGATGAGTACAAGGGATAGTGACTTTGTACTGTTTGGATTCCTCATTTGGACTTTGACCCCACCTTCTTTCTACGATTTGGCTCATATTGTTGTACACTTGCATTGAGTTTGGTTGTCATGGTAAAAGTGTGGCCCACATGCAGATTTGAATGAGTGGGCCGCATGGGTAGGCTAGATTGTTAGTAGGGGAGATTTTTGAGAGGCCAAACTAGAGGTGAAAATCTGGGCCGTGCCGGCTGAAGAAGGGCCCGGCTCGGGCCGGCACAGCCCATGTAATTATGCGGGCCGTGCCGTGCCTGGCCCAGGTCCAATGGGGTCAGCCCAGCACGGCCCAGGGCACGACTCTGGTCTTGCCGTACTGGGCCGGGTCCTAGTCGGGCGTGGGCCGTGCAGCCCGTGGGCGGCCCACATATCCCCCTCCCTTTTTTTTTTTTAAAAGATTTTTTTTTAAAGTTCTTTTAAGCCTTAGAGACTTAGACATTTAAACTCTTCACTTTTGGTCTTTGACCAATTTCATTAAAATAAAGAAATAAAAAGAAATAACAAATAGAATAACACTAATGATGTTTTGAAAAAAAAGAGTTTTTTTCCGTTGGCCTTATCCTCGTGGCCCTTTTGGGTACAGTAAGGGCTTAGCTAATGTAAGATAGTAGATAACTTTCTCCCGGTCTAGCCTCGGCCAGCATATGTTAGGGTAGGTAAGGGTGGACATCGGCTAGGCCCCTGCCCAACCTTTCACAAGCCCAAATTGATGGAATAAGGCTATGATATTGATTATGATTATGATTATGATTATGATTATGATTATGATATGCAAGTATGACTGGCTGGGTTAATGTGCCTTAAGAATGTTAGGCCCAAGAATATCCTGATTAAGGATCAGGCCTAATAACACTACTTATACTTAATCCAATGCAGGCTGAGCTAAGGTCAGGACCAAACATGTTCAATCTAAACCATTGCTAATAAAATATTCAGTGGAAAGAAAGAAGTGACATGTTAGCTTGTTTGGTGTACTTAAGAGAGATTAGTAGACAAGTATGATTTAGCTTTTGATGATGATGATAAATATCAGTCTAAAAGAGCTCATCCTACTGTGTTTATACCATAAAAGATCAAGTCAATTGGTTGCACTACAGTAGTATTCCAAGCCATATTGTAGGGCCAACTCCAGCACCTGTGTGGTTGGATAAAAAGCATTAAACGTTAGCATCTCATTAATTATGATTAAAAGCGTAACTTCAAGCTATTAACGTTATCATCTCATTATTGGGGCCCCAAAATATGTAGATAGAAAAATCAAACTCA
This sequence comes from Umbellularia californica, assembly GCA_028538565.1. Taxonomy (NCBI): domain Eukaryota; kingdom Viridiplantae; phylum Streptophyta; class Magnoliopsida; order Laurales; family Lauraceae; genus Umbellularia; species Umbellularia californica. The sequence continues at coordinate 72,242,897 of JAPQWN010000006.1, read as the reverse complement.
ACCATACACTTGAAATGATTGTGATCATTAAATCATTTTGAAATTTGGCCATATGCACTTAAATATTATATATATAATTCTTATCCAACCATCCACCGTGCATATAATTAGCGTAAGTCTGCACCAAAAATAGCTTAAGAAATTGGTATTACCCCCCCATTTGACCGTTTATAGCTGTTTTGGAAGGGGGGGGGGGGGGGGGGGGCGGGGGCGGGGAGGGTTAAAAATGTAAAAAAAAGGGGGGGGGGGGGGGAGGGTTAAAAATGTAAAAAAAAAAACCCATTTGACCCTTTTTTTTGTTTTTTGTTTTTTTCTTTTGGGGGGGGGGGGGGGGGTGGTGTTAAAAATGTAAAAAAAAAACCCATTTAACCCTTTTTTGAGGAGGGAGGGAGGGGGGTGGGAATTTTCAAAAAATAGAGCCGTTGGGCTCTGGCTGGGCCAAGTCTGGACGGGCCTAGCCGGGCTTGTCTGTTCCTAGTGCCGGGCCGGGCCGCCCGTGGGCCTTGGGGACCTGGCCCAGCCGTGCCTCGGGCCTCGCAGTCCCTGGCCCAGCACGGCCCAGTGGGACTGCCGGGCTGGGCCGGGCTGGCCCGTTGACCAAGTCAACTGGCCCAAGCACGGGCCAGGCACGTTTTTTTCGTGCCGGGCCCGTGCTGGGCTGGGCCGCCCTCCCATATTTTCACCTCTAGGCCAAACCAATGAATCCGGTAGTTGGGCTCACCACTTAGACACAAACTATTTGAAATCATCATCACTTCTTTTATGAGGGCTGGACTGAATTAAAGTGGGGTCCACTTTCATTGGAACATATGTAAAAGATTTGACTAAATGAAAAAACAAAAAAACAGAGCGGGAGGAAATATGTACGGGAGGAAATATGTGCTTTTGTGCATAGTTTTAATTGGACAGGGCCCCACCTATTTTGGAGTAAAACTTGGCCTGGGATGAGTACATAGGATGGTGACTTTGTTTGGTTTGGATTCTTTTGGGCTTTGGGCCCCACTTTATTTTGAGTAAAATTTCGCCTATGATGAATATATGGGATAGCTACTTTGAAAGGATTGCGGGCCATGGGATAGCTACTTTGAATGGAGTGCGGGCCACTTACTTTGGAGTAAAATTGGTTGGAATGAATTCATGTTCCAGAGGCTTTAAACCGTTTCAATTATTTAATAGTACTGTGGGGTCCACTTGCTATGGAGCTAAATTTGGCCTTAGATAAACTCATGGAATAGTGGTTTTGAATGGTCTGGACTGGGCCCAAACAATGACTGAAATTTGACTAGATTTTATCTAAAAAAATTGATGAAATTGGGCTGGGTTACAGCCAGATTTCGACAACAAATGGGCTGAGAGTTTGGTTAAGTCTAGAACTCTAATGGGTAAAAAACCACGCCAAATAGATAGATGTGGTGGGCTAAAACATAGACTAAAAGAGAGTCCTAAATGGACTGAAAATTGGCTTAACAAATTACTATGAAAAAGTTAAAAATCAGATCTGTGAATAGACTTAAAATTACTCCAGAGTTTGGCTACAAATAGGATTTAGTTAAAGTGGATTGGCTTGAAAAAAAAAGTGTTTTTAATGAATACAGGCCTGAACCCTTGACCAAGTAGGCTAAAAAAAATGGCCAAATAAAAATGGGTTGAGGTTGAATACTCAACCCAAGTTTTTCATTAGAAAGGGGTTAAAATTAGCCCAAGTATCGCTTTAAATGGGCCAATAAATGAGAGCTATAAATATGTATCAGGGGCCTAAGTGTGACTGTAAAGCAGCAATACATAACTAATGGTGGCGCTACAAAGGTTAAATATGGTGACAAATTGTGACTATAACTGGTTTTAGACTTAGCTTGAATGAGGGTTGAAAATCAATCGGGTAACATCAGACATACAGGTAGGGCTTTACTAAACATGTACCCTGAACCCAAAACTCCGATTCAATCAGAACATTATATATGTTGGGTTTTCAACAAATGTGTTAAATTTATCTAAACAGAGAATGAATTTAGATTCTAGCTTGATTGTCTACATTGGTCTATGGTGGGATTACAAATGGGTTACAACTTGACCAAAATTGGTTTCTCTAAATGGGTTACAACTTGGCCAAAATTGTATTCTTTAAATGGGTTTCAGCTCAAACTGAAATTGGAAACTGTCTCATTATTGGGTTACAATTTGCCCAGATTTCCCTTAGTAAACTCTCTCATTATTGGCTTGAAAGGGACAGAAATTGGCTAGAGTTTCAGCTCATTAATGACAAATATATTGGGTTGAATTCAGGCCAGATTTTGGGCCTAAATAAGGCTAGATTTTGGGTCTAATTCAAGACAGAATATAGGGTCTAAATCAGGCTAGATTTTTGGGCGTAAATCAGGCTAGATTTTGGGTTTAATTCAAAACAGAATATTGGGTCTAAACCAGGCCAGATTTTTGGGTCTAAATTGGGCCAGATTTAGGTCTAATTCAAGACAAAATATTGGGTCTAATTCAGACCAAATTTTGGGTAAAAAATCAGGCAATAATTCTGGGTCTAACTCGGGTTAGAATGGCAGTTCAAATTATGCCAGAATTACAGATTCAAGTCAGTCCAGAATTAGTCCATACTTATAATTCTAAACCAGTTTAGACTTATGGGTTAAAAAAAAGCCAAGATTAGGCCAGAATTACAAGCCTAAATCAGGCCAGAATGCAACCTAATTTAGGCCAAAATATGTCTGTTATTTATTTATTTTAACACGTACGTGCCCGGGCTTCATCAACTCCATTTACACCTCACGTAAAAAATAAAACATCTGGAAAAACACATAAAGATCAAATTAGCAACAAAAATAAGGACTTAAAAGTTTACTAATTAATAAATTTAATAAAAATAATTCATTTAAGTCTGTGCATTTGGTGGTTCCATGGTCCGTGCATAGCACGGGGTTTTGCTAGTATTATATGGTTAGAATGGAGTCCATAGCTTCTATAGTTGGTGCCCTAAAATATAGGTATAGCTTTATATATATTAAAGCAAAGAGGGAGGTGGGCTGTGAGGGGTGCCACCTCATCTCTAAAAAGTCTCTCTGGGCTGTGAGGGGTGCCACATCAACCCTAAAAAGTTTCTCTTTTCAAAGAGAACTACTCTTTTTCTCTTAAAACCTTTTTCATAAGAGATTTTTATGAACGTTTGAATTTGAGTTCTATTCTTGCCATTATCAAAATTATAAGCAATAAAGCAAAGGGGGAGGTGGGCTGTGAGGGGTGCCACCTCATCCCTAAAAAGTCTCTCTGGGCTGTGAGGGGTGCCACATCAATCCTAAAAAGTCTCTCTTTTCAAAGAGAACTACTCTTTCTCTCCTAAAACCTCTCTCATAAGTGATTTTTATGAACGTTTGAATTTGAGTCCTATTTCTTGCCATTATCCAAATTATAAGCAAATATTTACAGTCTATTTGTTTTCTTTTTCTTAGATCTTCAATAATCAATGGGTCCCATGTTAAATATGTTTTGTGGGTCCTACCAATGATTGAAATCCAAACTGTTGCTCCTTTACTCTCCTTTCAGTTTTTCTCTTTAAATGGATGGATCCTATAGTGGGCACCAGTTCGTATTAAATATATTTCAAGATTAGACTCCAGTATTGGATGAAATCCTAATGGCCTTCTCTTAATCCCTTTTTTCTAAGAGTGGGCCCCACTGATGGAGGGAGGCAAGCCCATTGGCCGTTGTCAGATTTTTTAACGGATGCAAATCAATTAATGAGCCTCACACATTTAACTTATTTCTGTAGTGGGACTCACTTATGGATTATGTAGAGATATTAGTTTTCTAGGTTAATATGGATTATGGATTATTCTCTCTCTCAACACCATCTATCTTCCATCCTCTAAAGATTGTCTTTTTTTTATTTTAATATTTAGAGCCCACCTTTCAACAATTCACACTGATAAATTTTTCATTATAAATATCATTTTCTTTTAGTTTCCAAATAGAGCTCTACTCTATTTAGAGAATATTACACGTGAACGAAAATCAGACCCGACCTTTTGGTAGATCACCTCATAGATGGGTTTGTGATAAAAATGTTTTGAGGTTGGATTTTTTTTTTTTGAATCTTATAGGCATTATTTTCTGATCTGATTATATAAACAAATGACCATAGGTTTGCCCCACCATAATTACACTTCCGTGGGCCCACATTGACCCATAATTAAGAGATATATAAATTGATCCATGGTGGGCCAATTATTACTGGGATCAAATAATACTGGCCTGTGGTTTTAAAGTATCATAATTTATGGCTTTTAAAGTTAAGGTGTTTATACATTTTTAAAAAAAATCTAGAGCTAAAAAATGGTTTGATCGATTCTAAAATGGTATTGGCGCTACTTCAAAGGAATTGAGAAGAAATTTGTGCGAAGGGATTGAAATGACCATTGGCCTATATGAAGATTACACTTGTATTTGTGATTGAATATGTGTTGACTGTTTTTATATAAATATGTAAGGATATATTCTTATATGTTTATAATTAATTTTGATCTCTCATAAATTAAAAATGTAATATCTTATTTTTTGCCCCAAGCTAAGCACGGGGTGTTATTGCTAATTATATGTATTAAAGCAAAGGGAGAGGTGGGGTGTTGGGGGTGCCACCTCATCCCTAAAATTCTCTCCTTTCGTAGAAATACAAAAGAAAAAAAAAAGGGGGAGGGATGAACTGATTTCACAATCTCCTCTTCTCAAACTCCTCAAATCTCCTAATAGCCAATTCAAATTCTCCATCCCCTCTCATCTTCCCTAAAAAATCTCTCATTGAGATTACTCTCCCCTACTCAATTTCCTCAAATCTCCTAACTCCTAAAATCTCTCCATCCCCTCCAATCTTCCCTAAAAAATCCTCTCATTTAGATTACCACCCTATCATTTCACTTGCCACATAGCTTGGGGCAATTTCTTCGTTTGAGATAGATCTTTCGTCACTTGCCACATTGTTTCTGCCTGCGCAGATCCATCTTTTCACAAACGTCTTTGATCTAGCTTGGGGCAGTCTCTTCATCTGAGATAGATCTTTAGTCACTTGCCACATTGTTTCTGGCTTATTCTAGGCGTCAGTGCTAGGCAAAATTTCAGGTTCCATGCACCCCTTTTTTTTTTTCCATCCATGAAGTTTAATGACGATAAAAGGAAAAAGCTAGGCAAGATTTCAGGTTCGATGCGCCCTTTTTTTTCCATCTAGAAAGTTTAATGACGATATCCGAAAAAAGAAAACAACCTGCAGAGAGAGAGTGAAGAGATGGGAAAGGTGGAACTTGGAAAGTGAAGGATTGCAGATGGGGAAGGGCAAAGGACGTCTCAGTCAAAGCTACTTTCCCCACTTTCCAATATATTAATTTAATATATTTTCCCTGTTCCTTCCAACTTCTCTCTCCCGCTCCCTCTTTTCAGTCAAACCTTAACACAAATGGTGAGAAATCCCAAGTTAAAAGCCTGTTTAAATCTGAACCATACAAAATAATTATCTTATTGGTTTATAACATCTGTATTAAATATTCATTAATCCGAGTTTGATCTCCCGTTAATTTGACATTTAGATGAAAGATGTGATGATAATCATGTATTTTTTTTTTATCAAGCAGCCAATCAACGGTTGAAAAAACTCCAATTCATGTAGAGATTTAAGGATACCCTACTTAAGTACATAGTATGAATTTGAATGATTAGAATATAATAGATGGGCCTGGCAATGAAGTTACACTCCTTTTAACTCATGAATTCTCTAAGTTACAATCTTTCAAGAGGATCCTTAATCATTCCATTTAAATCTTGTCCTTTGTCTTTCTCGTTGTACTCGTTCCGGCTATTATTACTCAGCACTCAACAAGCTGTTCTCTCTATACTATTTGAAAGCATGTCTATTTAAGTTTATATATATATATATATATATATATATATATATATATATATGGAAATGCTCCTATGAGAGACACTCTCACCAACATAGTGAGAGATGGGTGGGGGCCCTCGCTTCCATATCCACTCTCACCAACTTAAATACAAAGACCCCCAACTTAAATGTGAGGGCCCCCACCCATCTCTCATAAAGTTGGTGAGAGTATCTCTCATAGTAGCATTTCCTATTATTGTAGTGTACGTTAGACTTATCTAATGTTAAATTTGAATATGTGCTTCTCTACTTGGGCCAATAAGGAATCCTAACCGATCAAAATAATTTACTCCCCTTTATATATGATTAATCAGATTTTAATTTAAAATGAATTAATAAATTATAAGATTAAACAATTACAAGATACATGAATAAAATATTATAAAAGAACTCACTTATCTATACTAAATAAATCAACGGTTCATCCTAAGTAGTTTATACTTTTTGATATATAGGCCCCTCTTTGAGTAGCAAAAGTATATTGATTGACACTAGAATCAGGCGAATGGCGCCAGGCCATGTATTATGTACATTGAGGACAAGTTACTGTTCCAGTGACCTGATTAATAAGATTTCATTATAATCCATTACATTTACAAAATGTTTTTCACAAATTAGGTATGCTGGAAAATTCTCTTGATCATTGAAGTGAGAACAAAATCAGGTGCTTTACAGATTAGTTGTTTCTCAAATCAGGTATGCTTTTTTATTTTATATTTTTTTTCTTTTTTACCTATACAATTATTGAATGTATATCATAGAAAGTGCATTTATAATAGCTGTCCAATTTAAGAAAATAATACATCCTTTTGCTTTTATATGGGCCACTACACATACCTCTCAAAATCTCCTCCCTAAATCTCCATTTTAAATTTCCTTTCCAAATCTTCTTTCTAAATCTCTCGACCGGTTTTTCCTAATTTATCTAACCCAATCCATTTTGCAACCCGTGAGATCTCCATCCACTCTCTCATCGAGCCATCAATGTAGACATCTCCTCCCTATAACTTATTACCCACTTCAATTCCTCTCAATTTCTTGCGGGCTCCGCCTATAACATATTGCCCATTTTCCTCACTCAGTTCATGCGGTCCACTACACTCAAGTTAAGAATCTATTGGCACATACAATGGACACACCCTTAAAATAAATTGAAATCAGTTTGTAATCTTAATCAATTTAATCTAATCTATTAGAACATACAATGGACCTTCCTTCTTTATATTGGAAATTTTATGTAATGCACTTACCTCATAATTTTTTTGCATCTTGAGTGGCCCAAAGAAAAATCTAAATCTTCAGCATCATGTAGTGCTTATCTAAGAATCACAAATTGTAGATTAATATACAGCCAAAATATTTATGAGTGGCCCCACCTCACAAATTTCTTTCATTGAAATTATTTCCTCAAATCACCCCCAATTGGACTTGACTCTTATATTGGACTTGACCTACCATTAGACTGATTACTATAAAGTATTTGACCAATTTCATAAAAAGATATTTTGTTCATGTATTTTACAAGTAGATAATATGGTGGTAAACTCAGTTCTTATTGAAGTCAAATTTGGATTGTCCGAACATGGTATAGATATTTATTTTGATTGATTAAGATTTTTCATAAATGGCCCTACTGAAAAGCCTCATGAATTTCTCTCAAGCCCGGGGCCTTTATTCCGAAATTATTCTAGGATTTCTGCAGCCAATGGAGGCTGTCGAGGATCCTTACATAGTTAGATACTCCTTTTTAGGCATAATTGTGCCACAAGTGCCATGGAATACATCTAAATTCAGTTGTGATTCAACCCACATTACCGAAAGTAAGCATATTAAGTGGGGCCCAACTGGGAAAGTGTTGGGATAGAAAGATAAGAGAGCTTATAATAGATTAGTAGTATTTTTCATTTATTTTGTTTTGGCCCGAATCAGATAGTCCTAGCATTCTATTTCTGCTCCTGTTTTCTGACAATGAAATGAACATTGGATGGCAATGGGTCGGACATGCTCCCATTAGAGACGGGTTTGGTAGAAGTTTCTCCCATTAGGACCTAACCCTATTTTACCGGACCTATGCATTTGCCACCCCTAGTTCCTTGGGCTCCTAGGTCATAACCAAGACCCTAAAATGGATGTCCAAAGTTGTTTGTTTTTAAAAATTTGTCAAAACACATTAGTAGTAGGAAGGGATACTTTTATGTATAATATATTTATTTTGATGGGTTTTCTGTCTAAAACCATAAAATGGACGTCGAATGATGTTTGGCTTTGAAGATTGTCCAAAACAAATTAGTAATAGGAAAGGAGAAGATACAGGGTTGGGATGAATGGCAAGATTCTCTCTCGCAAAAGCTGAGATCATCACATAATTAAGAAAAGGAAAGGCAAATAGGACAAAGCTAATGGAAACGGGAAACGGGAAAGGGGATTGTGTGCCAACAAGAGTATTTCCTAATAAAGGCTCTCTCCCATCTCTCCACCCGAGTAGAGAGAGACTGAGCAACCACCAACTCTCTCTCTCTCTCTCTCTAGATATTTAAGAATGTGTTTATCTAATTGTAAATTAAAACTTAAAAACTAATGCTCTTTTATTTTAGACCTTAATTTAATTAGCTCTTATTAATTAGACTATAGTTCCCAAACAGTCACTAAGATTAGGATTAGTATAATGTTTTTCTAATTTTATCTTAGTGTTTTTTTGTATAATCCTCCTAAGGTTTGTATGATTTGTAAATAGGCTCCTGTGGTTTCAGTCTTTGTAAATAGACCCCTATTTTTCACTTCAATACCTTTCATGTCCTCAAAATCAATATTCCTAATGAGAATAGCCAATAGGTAACTACCTTGAGATTTGTGTTGAACTTTCATAAAAATGACAGCTTTGCTCTTATATCCATTAAACAAAAACGGGTATATTATTATTTACAAAAATACCATTATTTTATCCTAAGTCCCGGCGGTCTCTCTCAATAACTCTTTAATGCACATGAAACCTAATCACGTATTTTGAAGCTTTCATCAATCTAACAGTAGGTTGTGCATGGATTAGATCAATTATAAACACAGACATTGATTGTCATTATAATTAATTTAGATTTAATGAGATTGACCCTATATTAACTACGCAAGCTTTTTTTTTACTGTCGGTCCCAAGCCCGGGTAAATGAGTGGCGTTGCGTTAGGTTAGGTAGGTTGACAACCCGCATAAAACTTTGTTACAACCCAAACATGGATTTTGAGATGATGATAATGATGAAATAGACCCTATATTGGACAACAATAGATTTATGTATGATTATTCACTCCCACTAAATGTAATTATTAATATTTAAAGCTTCAGAGAAAAACAAGTTCAAGCTTTTGAATTTATGCATATAGGGATAAAGAGATATTAGTGGAAGGCTTGTGTATCTAAGGACACAAAAGGTATTAAAATGAAAAGGGAGGGGCCTATTTACAAATAATAAAACCATAGGGTCCTATTTACAAATTTTGGAAAACCTTACGTGTGGGCATATGCAAAAAGCTCTTTTATCTTATTTGGAAAACTTGTGTACTTTATAAATGGTATTGATTGTAAACTATGTATTCTCACAATAAATACATGTGTGTGTAATGTAATTCAGGTATTCAAGTCAATTGGGGTACTTGAAGCCCAAACCCAAGCCTGAACCATATCATCCTGGGTTTCAAAATCCAGGGCCATGACCATGATTGGATGATCCTAACCATCTATAAGGTGTCTGCATACAGTATTTGGACAACTATGATCATCCAAGCCATCTCATAGAACTGCAGCCTCAATAATGGTGAGTCTTTGTTTTCTGCTGTCCACCTTAATGCAGATGGTAAGGGATGAAAATTGGTCTCCAAATACTCGAACTTCAGATGGACCCAAACTGAAAAAATAGGGTAATTTGGACATACTTTCTGTTTGGTCATGGCTCGGTTTCATGGCTGCATGACTGAAGACCTGAATAATCAATTTTACAACCGTATGATATAATAGTATTTGGATCTGAATTTGGGTCCGCCTCCATCCCCTCTCACATGGATCTAAGTCAGGCAGGTCTGCCTAGGGTTAGGCCTGTTGATTGAGCCCATTGAAATGGGTACCCGGCCCGCTCCAAGTCTGAAAGCATAGGGCTTTTAAAAAAAAATTGAACCCAGCGAGCTCGGCTTGGACAATGATTTTGAGACCCGGTCAAAATGGAACTGGGACATCACAAAACAAGTCCAGCCCGGCTGGCCGCAAGGAAAATTAATTAATTTTTCAGGAATTTACCTAAACTGCCCCCACTAACAGCAAAAAATGCCTAGTTAGGCGGGGCAATTTTGTAACTTTGCCCCTCATAATCTTTTGTAAGTTCTATTTATTTTTTATTTTTTATATTTTTGTATTTAATGGTTTATTGATGGTTTTTTTGCTTCCTTTTCTTATTTGTAATGTTCCCATTGTTTCCCTTGTGGTAGCTATTTTTACTTTAATGTTGTTTTATTTTTGAAAAAAAAAAAAAAAAACACACGCACTTGGCTGCAGTGGCTGGTAGTAGTTCAATTAGTTAAGTTATTATTATGTACTATTAGACATAAACGAAGGTCATTCTAAATGGGTCATGCTGTGAATCATTTTAATTCTGAGAACGGCCCTGTACATGATACGTCAAATTTTAGCTACTGTGATATTAATCTCTCGCTATTAAGGATCATTTTACCAAACCTACAAAGGCAGCTACATTAGTCCGCAGGAGCACCATGTAGTGGACTAGCGACGAACATTTCACATTTTACAAGGGGGTTTCTTTTGGGCAGAAAATTCACAAGGGGGCTCACATTTCAAATTTTGTGCATCAGAAATTTACATGTTGAATTCTCCAATTACTAGAAAATGATAGGATAATTCCTTTAACTCATATTCAAGATCGTGCTAAGCGTTGGCCCGACCTGGGCCCGCACGGGACTGGATAGGACAACCCCTGGCAGGCCAGCCATTATTTATGATGGGAATGGACAAACCAAGCCTAGGCCCGTCCCATTGACAGGCCTAGCCAGGGGTCCCTTTTCTGTAATTTGGGTCAGGGTGCACATTGGAATTGGCCCAACCCAACGCATTTTCATCCTTAAACCTGGGACTGATTGTCCATTTCTTGCAAGGGTTGACACTTCATCATGCTCTGATGAGAACACCATCCTTTTCTAATACTAGCATGAATGCCCCTGCGATGCAGGATTAAATATCATCCAAATAAAATAGTTAATAAAAATTAATAATTAAATTAATTATAAACTAATAAAAAATGATAGAAATATTCAACTAACATCCAATAAAAATGAGATGCAATTTTTTCCTCCCAACCAAGTATGCATGATTTATAGATACATCTAGGGACATACCTCCCTGCACTCCAATTGGCCAACTTCGAGGTAAGCCCGGCAAATGCAACACGGAGCATGGTGCCGAGCTTTGCCTAACCGTTATACAGCTTTCAAGAGAAAGAATTGAAAGAAGCAAACATCAAGCACATGGGCCACTTCCCACGGCGTTTCAAATGGTCACGCAGCTTCCTTAAACACAAGGTACATAGACTTAAAATGACCCCAACCACTTGGTGTCTTTCCCTTTCCATTTCACTTTCATAGGACTATGATATTATATTATCTTTCGATATGGCATGAAGGGACCATACAACTCTAACCTATGGCAAGTATATATCTTAAGATCGAATCTTTTCATTCTCTAGTCTACATGGAAGTAGATGAATAAGTAGATGAATGATAGGATTTTGAGAGGAGTTTCTTCGTATTTGGAGGAGATTACTGGAAAGCACGTGTTTTATGAGATTAGCTGAGTGGGTTTTAAAGAAAAGTATGTATCTAGTGTGTACTGACAATGAAGAGTAATGTTCTATCTCTCTCAGCGTGTGGAGATGGACTCTGTTATCGTATATACATTGCTAATATATCAAGGTTACAGCAGCCCATTTAAATGATGTGATATCTGAATTTAGTAGCAAGAGACTCGTGGAGGATTAGATGAGATCACATGATTGTAGGAAAGCTACTGGAAAAGCTGTTGATACGTGAAGACTTGATTTTATCTACATGTGTGGTGTTGAGATGAAAAAATATAGGAGTTTTGACAGAACTCCTATATGTCAAAATTCAAGATCAAGGATCATACGTGAAGACTTTAATTTTATCTCCATGGCATTCCTTCTTGCATGAGTTGGCATTCGTTCTGCAGCATCATGCTTCTTTTCTTTTCTTGGTTTGGGTCTCTCATGGGCCCCAGCCCCCTTCGCTCGGTACTTAAAAAAAAATGTTACATATATTCAATCCAATGGTGCACTGCTGAAGTTGTTTTTCCATGAAAATAAATTTCATGATTATGTCACATGACTTTTTTTTCAAAATATGCCTATATTTATAACAATCCCGTGGCCTCCACGCATCATCTTGCCGAAGTTGTTTTTCTATGAAAACAATTTTCATGCACAAACATTCCACATGCATTGTAAATAAAAAAAAAGTAATTGCAGCAAACAATGTACCATTTATTGGTACTCTGTTCGCTTTATTTGTATCTACATAGGGACCACAGAGGAATTCATTTATTTAAGGTCTTTATACATTCACCACAAAAATTTTTTTTGGGCTTCTGCTACTGTCTTTGACTTTGAGCAATTTGATACTTGAAATAACTCTAATTGAAATCAAGTGTAATTTGCCTTGATGATAAAACAAGGATAATCTTGAGTGGGTTTTGACTTTCGAGTTTAAAGATGAGCTCCATTAGTGGATAGAAATGGACCACCTAATTTAACTAGAACTCACCACTGTTTAATTTTGGGCATGCATATGGTTGCCTATCACAGAGGGATAAGAGTGTGCAAGGAGCTGCATTGATCAAATGTGGGCTTAAGTGGGCCCCATTGAGCTGGAATGTACATGCGGTTCGCTTGTAGAGGAAAATTCTTGTAACATGCTTTATCAGGATACAGTTCCATATTATTGGAAGAAAGTAAGCATTACATATAAATTAAAAATTTATATATGTATGTAATATAGTTATTATAGAAGGAGATGCACTTATAAAAGCATTTTTCACCTTACTATGAGAGATAAAGTGGGGGTCCTCACATCCATATCCAATGCCAACAACTTAAATGTGAGGGCCCCTCACTCCTATCCCTAATATAAGGTGAGAGATATCTCTCATAGAAGCATCTCCCAACTATAGAAGATGCAAAGGTGAAATGTGTACATAAAAAAGGGACATCAAGGGCCTATTTGTTTCCCCAGAATACATAGGATTTCATGCTATAAATTGAAATGCATGTGTATTTCAAAAGAAACCTTGAGAGACTGTTTGTTTGTATTAAAGTACATAAAAATTCATGGTGAAATAAACTCTACCAAATAATTATTAAAGAGGTGAGAGGCGAAGGATATAGGGTAGAAATGTAGATAAAGATCTTCACTTTTTTATGTATTAAAATACTAGGGTGACGGCTAGGTATTCGATTTCCATCCTCCGAAGACCATGTTTTTTTTTTAATTTACCTTTGATCTTCATTTTGAACTACTTATGGTATTAAATTTCATGTATTATTTCCGTATATTTGATAAAAACAAGTTGTGCACAAAGTTGTTCAAAGGTTCCAGAGGCATCTGGCAAAGAGATCCCCTCTCCCTTTTTTTATTTATGATCCTGGTGGAGGCTTAAGTTCACTTTTGGTGAAAGCTAGAGAGATGGGAGTGATAAGTGGGTTTGAGGCTAGTAGAAATGAGGAGGTTATCACTCACTTGCAATTTGCAGATGATACGATTCTTTTCAGCTCCACTAAAAGAGAGAAAATCATGGCTCTTAAAAGAATTTTGTGGTGTTTTCAACTGGTTTCAGGTTTGAAGGTTAACATTTCCAAAAGTCGTTTGGTGGGAGTTGGGTGCTCTGAAGAGACCACTCAGTCTTTGGCAGCCATGTTACATTGCTAATGGGGGAGACTACCCCTGTTATACTTGGGCCTTCCGATAGGGGTGAAGTCAAGATCTAATTAGTCTTTGTGGGATCCAGTCATTCACAAGTTTGAGAAGAAGTTGTCTTCTTGGAAGCGACAATATTTATCTTTGGGCAGAATGATCACTTTGATAAAAGCTTGCTTGTCAAACATCCCAGTTTACTATAGGTCGCTTTTCAAGATGCCGAAGGCGGTGGTGGAAAGACTAGACCGTATTCACAAGAACTTTCTTTGGGAAGGTAAGATTAATAAGAAGAATCTGCATTTAATGAAGTGGAGTGAGGTGATTAAACCAAAGTTGTGTGGGGGTTTAGGCCTTGGTAATTTGGAGTATAAAAATACGGCTTTATTAGTGAAGTGGTAGTGGAGGTTTGGAGATGAGATGGAGGCTCTTAGGAGAAAGGTTATTCCTGACAAGTATAGGGTGGACAATTCGGGGTGGTGGCCTAAGCCGGGTTATAGGTCTTGTAGATCGAGTTTGTGGGGGTGTAATTGCTTCAGTTGGGGATTCATCTTTTGTAAGTGGGGAAGTATTGTCCTCCCTTATAAATCTCCAAAATCTCCTCCCTAAATCTCCATTTTAAATTTCCTTTCCAAATCTTTTTTCTAAATCTCTCGACCGATTTTTCCTAATTTGTCTCTCATTCAAGTCTAACTTAATCCATTTTGCAACCCGTGAGATCTCCATCCACTCTCTCATCGAGCCATCAATGTAGACATCTCCTCCCTATAAATTATTACCCACTTCAATTCCTCTCAATTTCTTGCGGGCTCCAACAATAACTTATTGCCCATTTTCCACACTCAGGTCATGCGGCCCACTACACTCAAGTTAAGAATCTATTGGCACACACAATGGACACACCCTTAAAATAAATTGAAATCAGTTTGTAATCTTAATCAATTTAATCTAATCTATTAGAACATACAATGGACCTACCTTCTTAATGAAAAGTTTATGTAATGCACTTACCTCATAATTTTTTTGCATCTTGAGTGGCCCAAAGAAAAATCTAAATCTTCAGCATCATGTAGTGCTTATCTAAGAATCACTAATTGTAGATTAATATACAGCCAAAATATTTATGAGTGGCCCCACCTCACAAATTTCTTTCATTGAAATTATTTCCTCAAATCAAACCCACACCCCCCCCAAAAAAAAAATCATTATCTTTTTGGGCCCGGGCTTAGCACGGGCGTTTGACACTAGTTTCTTAAATAGATGATGTTGTGTCTGCCCCATAAAAGAATATGAGAATTTGTAATTTAGCTATTTACCAAAAATGATATTTTTGTTTGCATAAATCACTTGTAAAGTGAATTCAAATGAAGAGTCACTTTAAAAAATAATAATAAAAAAAAGGAGGACTTATCAAAAAGTACAAAACTTAAAAATAACCTCTACTTTTTCAAATGTCAATGTCTCTTTCCACTAAAAGGCAAAATCTCCTATTCTAATTATTCAAAAAAGTAAAAAATGTTGCTAGACATCTGAATTGAGGGCATCAAATGAGCAGGCAGCTGTTTCCCGGTGACTTCAGAGTTCAGATTGCTAGCTAATCTTTCTACCCTCCATTTTTGGCTCAAACTCGTGAGAAATTATTGAGGCTCCGTGACAAGGTTCACTTATTATTAAAAAAAAAAAAAAAAATCTACCCTACCCAAAATAAGGGCCCTTGCAAATTTTCACTCTTATATTGGACTTGACCTACCATTAGACTGATTACTATAAAGTATTTGACCAATTTCATAAAAAGATATTTTGTTCATGAATTTTACAAGTAGATAAGATGGTGGTAAACTCAGCTCTTATGAAGTCAAATTTGGATTGTCTGAACACAGTATAGATATTTATTTTGATTGATTGAGAATTTTCATAATGGCCCTACAGAAAAGCCTCATGAATTTCTCTCAAGCCCGGGGGCCTTTATTCCGAAATTATTCTAGGATTTCTGCAGCCAATGGAGGCTGTCGAGGATCCTTACATAGTTAAATACTCCTTTTTAGGCATAATTGTGCCACAAGTGCCATGGAATACATCTAAATTCAGTTGTGATTCAACCCACTTTACCGAAAGTAAGCATATTAGGTGGGGCCCAACTGGGAAAGTGTTGGGATAGAAAGATAAGAGAGCTTATAATAGATTAGTAGTATTTTTCATTTATTTTGTTTTGGCCCGAATAAGATGGTCCTAGCATTCTATTTCTGCTCCTGTTTTCTGACAATCAAATGAACATGGGATGGCAATGGGTCGGACATGCTCCCATTAGGGACCGGTTTGGTAGAAGTTTCTCCCATTAGGACCTAATCCTATTTTACCCGACCTAGGGCTCCTAGTTCCTTGGGCTCCTAGGTCATAACCAAGACCCTAAAATGGACGTCCAAAGTTGTTTGTTTTTAAAAATTTGTCAAAACACATTAGTAGTAGGAAGGGATACTTTTATGTATAATATATTTATTTTGATGGGTTTTCTGTCTAAAACCATAAAATGGACGTCGAATGATGTTTGGCTTTGAAGATTGTCCAAAACAAATTAGTAATAGGAAAGGAGAAGATACAGGGTTGGGATGAATGGCAAGATTCTCTCTTGCAAAAGCTGAGATCATCACATAAGAAAAGGAAAGGCAAATAGGACAAAGCTAATGGAAACGGGAAACGGGAGTGTGTGTCAACAAGAGTATTTCCTAATAAAGGCTCTCTCCCATCTCTCCACGCGAGTAGAGAGAGACTGAGCAACCACCAGCGCTCTCTCTCTCTCTCTAGATATTTAAGAATGTGTTTATCTAATTGTAAATTAAAACTTAAAAACTAATGCTCTTTTATTTTAGACCTTAATTTAATTAGCTCTTATTAATTAGACTATTTATAGTTCCCAAACACTCACTAAGATTAGGATTAGTACAATGTTTTTCTAGTTTTATCTTAGTGTTTTTTTTTTACATTCCTCCCTAAGGTTTGTATGATTTGTAAATAGGCTCATGTGGTTTCAGTCTTTGTAAATAGACCCCTATTTTTCACTTCAATACCTCTTATGTCCTCAAAATCAATATTCCTAATGAGAATAGGTAACTACCTTGAGATTTGTGTTTAACTTTTATAAAAATGACAGCTTTGCTCTTATATCCATTAAACAAAAACGGGTATAGTATTATTTACAAAAATACCAATATTTTATCCTAAGTCCCGGCGGTCTCTCTCAATAACTCTTTAATGCACATGAAGTCTAATCACGTAATTTTGAAGCTTTCATCAATCTAACAATAGATTGTGCATGGATTAGATCAATTATAAACACAGACATTGATTGTCATTATAATTAATTTAGATTTAATGAGATTGACCCTGCATTAACTACGCCAGCGTTTTTTTACTGTCGGTCCCAAGCCCCCGGTAAATGAGTGGCGTTGCATTAGGTAGGTTGACAACCTGCATAAACCTTTGTTACAACCCAAACATGGATTATGAGATGATGATAATGATGAAATAGACCCTGTATTGGAGAACAATAGATTTATGTACGATTATTCACTCCCACTAAATGTAATTATTAAGATTTCAACCTTCAGAGAAAAACAAGTTCAAGCTTTTAAATTTATGCATATAGGGATAAAGAGATATTATTGGAAGGCTTATGTATCTAAGGACACAAAAGGTATTAAAATGAAAAGGGAGGGGCCTATTTACAAATAATAAAACCATAGGGGCCTATTTACAAATCTTAGAAAACCTTACGTGTGGGCATATGCGAAAAGCTCTTTATCTTATTTGGAAAACTTGTGTACTTTATAAATGGTATTGATTGTAAACTATGTATTCTCACAATAAGTACATGTGTGTGTGTAATGTAATTCAGGTATTCAAGTCAATTGGGGTACTTGAAGCCCAAACCCAAGCCTGAACCATATCATCCCGGGTTTCAAAATCCAGGGCCATGACCATGATTGGATGATCCCAACCATCTATAAGGTGTCTGCGTACAATATTTGGACAACTATGATCATCCAAGCCATCTCATAGAACAACTTCAATAATGGTGAGTCTTTGTTTTCTGCTGTCCACCTTAATGCAGATGGTAAGGGATGAAAATTGGTCTCCAAATACTCGAACTTCAGATGGACCCAAACTGAAAAAATAGGGTAATTTGGACATACTTTCTGTTTGGTCATGGCTCGGTTTCATGGCTGCATGACTGTAACAACTAGGACATGTGAGTGGGGCCTTCTAAGCTTCATCGAAGATCATCTATATAAATGAAGCTTATCCATCAGAAGGCATAGAATGAATCCCGACTTGAGAAACACATGCCCGTATCTTGCCCAATCCTTGCACGGGTCATAAGTGTCAAAGCCAAGCCCGTCCATTTAGTCAATTGGGCTGGGGTAAGCCTGGTTTTTATCACTTGTTCGGGTTTTCTAGTAATTGCTTGGCAAAAATCAATTGCTAAATTACAGGTGCTCCTTTATTGGGCCGGAGTTTGGGTTTTTCTATCACTTAATTCGAACCCAGGACCAAATATGAAACAGCCCCAAATTATATATTCAGGCACAGCCCAAAAAGGGCTTGGCTGAGAGAGAGTGGTCCCGGTCTGTCCGGGCTCATGACTTTAAAAGCAATGGGCAATCCAATCCAAAAGGCAACGCTAATAGGGCGAAAAGAGAGCAGGAGAGACGTGTGCATATAACAAGGAAGAAGGGAAGAAAGGAGGGAGGGAGTGAGTGCGTGCGTAACGGGAGGAGCCGATTAATGCTGCAACTGACCGCTTTCTCATCTCTCGCGCGTGAGTAGAGACCGGCGCGCAACCCCACCATCTCTCCATTTGATTGCCATCTCTAGGATCGAGCCACGCATCTCTCTCTGAGATATTTTTTTTTTTTGAAGCAACCCCATCAAGGAGAAAGTGAGAGAGAAATGCAGACAGAGGTGCAGTTGGACCCCATGCCCAACAAAGCAGATCATGAAGAAGCTCAATGTATTTTTGGGAGAGCCAACCGTCCCGTTACTCTTAAGGTACTCTCTCTCTCTCTCTCATCTTCCTTTTTTTTTTTTTTTTTTTTTCTTTTTTTGTGCATGTGTTTTCTTATAAAAACAAAAGAACCATCTTCTCTATGATCCATCTTCTCTTTGATCTATCACTGATAAAGATAAAGATGTTTTTCAAAATGATCAGGGTGATATCCCTTGAAATAATCCAAGTTTATTTTATTTGTAAACTTTCTAAGATTGCATCTACTTCTAGTTTATGAACTTTCTAATTTCTTTGTAAACTTTCATTATAAATAATAATAACTCTTTTTAGGGTTCACTCATGTTTTGAGTGAAACCTAGACCCACCCTTTTAATGATGGTCCTTTTGTTTTCTTGATCAGAGAAAACATCCCATCTTCTCATCTCTGTCAAACTCCTGCCTTTTTGGGTGTGCATTTATTGTTCTATTCAAGGGGATCCGGATGGTCTTTATTTTTTTGGTTGTTACCATTTTATTTATTCAATTAAGCATCTTTACGTGTTTTTCTTTTCAAATAACCTTTGGGTTTTTAAAAGGCAACCATTTGTTGAAAAAGGAAGAAACCAAATTAGAAAATAAAAGTAGGGTAAAAGGAAAAAAGTAGCATTCATATGAGGTGGAATAAAAAATAATAAGACAGAATTTCAATGTCATTAGAAGTACAACTCACAGACGACCCTTTTGGAAAAGTGCTACTTTGGATGTTTTCCTTCCCTTCCCTTTTAGGAAACAAGCCATGCATGAATTATTTGGTTCCCCATCCACATGCACTCACTACAGACTTACATGGAAGAACATACATGGTAAGACGTCTCTTCTAACATAAATTGCATATATTATTAGTACAGACTACACTTTTTTTTTATTTATTCCAGTGTAAGATTGGATAGCAAGATTACATTTTTTATTTTTTTGGTTTTGCTGAAACGAGACACGTTTGTTACCAACACTCCATGTATGCCATGCAATCAATCAGTCATGCACTTTTTCTAGATCCATTTATATTCATTAGAGTATTTGTATTTGGTGTAGTTTGAAGATGTGGTCTATAAGATCAAGATCAACAAGAGCAGCTTTCTCAATCAATATTGCGGTGTAGGCAACCAAAAATCCCAAATTGAGGAGAAGACAATCCTTAAATGGGTGACTGGGTCAGTGCAGCCGGGTGAGATGCTAGCCATGCTAGGCCCATCTGGCAGTGGCAAGACTACACTCCTCACTGCCCTTGGAGGCCGTCTAGGTGGAAAGCTCTCAGGGACTATCACCTACAATGGAAGGCCCTTCTCCAACGCAATGAAGCGGAACACCGGCTTTGTGACCCAGGATGATGTGCTCTACCCCCACCTCACAGTGACAGAGACATTGGTGTTCACTGCACTGTTGAGGCTTCCCAACAGCCTCACAAAAGGGGAGAAAGAGAACCATGCCAAAGCAGTCTTGGCCCAATTGGGGCTCACCAAGTGTAAGGACAGCATCATTGGAGGGCAATTTGTGAGAGGGGTTTCTGGGGGAGAGAGGAAGAGGGTCAGTATAGGGCAGGAGATGCTCATAAACCCTAGTTTGCTCGTTTTGGATGAACCCACTTCAGGTTTGGACTCTACCACAGCCCAACGGATTGTGTCGATGCTCTTGGAGCTAGCTCAAGGAGGAAGGGCTGTGGTGATGACCATACACCAGCCATCAAGCAGTCTCTTCTACATGTTCCACAAGGTTCTTCTCCTATGTGAGGGGCATCCTATCTATTTTGGAGCAGGATCTGATGCATTACGGTACTTTGAGGGCGTTGGGCATGCTCCTTCTGTTCCTATGAACCCAGCAGATTTCCTTCTCGATCTTGCAAATGGTATGGAATTTTTTCTGCGAATACTTGGTTGATAATCATTGATGCATGTTGAAGCAGCTCATGATTCCATGGATTGCTAAATTAATTGTATGTTTTTTGTTCTTTGGTATGAATTCCGCAATCCATGGAATCTAAAATTTGTGGTTAGTGCAATGATCAAAGGCGGATGAATTTTTTGAAAACTTGAAAGTTGAAATGTGCCTTTTAGCATCATATCCTTGGAATTATGTAGCATTAAAAATTGTATGTACACATATCTGCTCTTGTAGAATGTGGCTGCATATAACCATTCCTAAGACATACTTTTTTGTGTGTAAGTCATAAATATATTACCATGCCCCTTTTATCCAACAAAATAGTTATTTCCCTGAAGTAGGAAATCTCATTAAACCACCTTGATTGTCAATCATTGGCCTGTTTTGATCGATTGATAAATCTCTAGGATGCAAGATTCCTTAGATCGAGTCTAATTTGGATTCATTGGGGGTGACAACATGGAAAGATAATCAAGTTTGAGCCAATTTTATTACATTCATCTAAGAAAAGTTTTTTCCTCTTATACCAACATGTCACACTTGATCAGCCGATAAGAGAAATGGACTATGATTGTGAGTCAAGGTAGTTGATCTAAATGTTTTTCCTTTTGTAATTTATATAAAATTAATGACTATATAAAATAAGGAAAGCAGGTAATTATTTGTAATCCTCAAATAAATAGGTAGTTATATTAAATTTCACTTTCTAATGATGAATATTGTCACAAGTATTGTTCCATGATAGTTGTATTGAAGATTTATTCTAAAGATAAAATTGTTTTTAAATAACAAAAATACAAGAAAACAAATTAAAAATATTAGTTACCGTACAAAATACGGGTTTTATACAATGGTTATTAATTTCTTTTCTTAACTGTCTTGATCTTGACACATTTTTTATTTTGTTTATCATGAGAATATTACAATCTCTTTGAGAAGAATAACTCTTTATAACAATATTTTGTTGATTTCAAAATTCTTCCATTTTTTTTTTTATCACGTTGACCATGCATCAGACATTCATTCACTTATACAAACTCGAATTTAAATAAAAGACCCAAACCTGATCTGAACCAAGTGCAAATTCTCATATACAAATTTAAGATATTTTTAACAATTATCTTAGTTTCAATATGAAACCCAAATCTAGATTGGAACCCATACCCGAATTACAAATGATTCCAAATATATAGTGGACCTCTACTCAGACCTTTCTTCAATTTGGGTCCTGGGCCTTTCAGCTGTTTGGGGATGTTACCATCTGTACGGGAAAAGATTCTCGCCCACTTGGATGGAATGAAAACAGGTCAAATTCTCGCCCACTTGATGGAATGAAAACAGGTCAAATCCTCATTGTGATATGAAAACAAGTCAAAACATAAACAAAACCTTCCCTTCGCTATTCCGAAGAACACCTCCAATTCCTGCCAAGCCCGGTTTACCTCTTGCAGCTCCATGCACATTAAACTTCAACACACCAGGAAAGGGATGAGACTAAAGAACAACTCTCCTCACTTAACTCAATATGCTACCCATGCACGCTTCTCAATTTATAATAATGTCATTAAGACTAAAATTTGAGCACTCTTTTCTAATCAAAGCCCAATTAGCGATCCTCATAGTTATTCTATCTATCATCATCGGAAGGAAAGAAAGTCACCCTTAAAATTCTATCATTCCTTTCCCTCCAAATGGACATTAAAATAACAAAGGGAAGCATCCTCCAAAAAGTATGACCACTACCAAAAAAAGTCCTCCCATCCACGCCTCCGTTGCCTCTGCAATCTTCTCCGCGCAACACCGCACCTGCCAATAAAGTGACCCCAAACACTTGTCACCACCTCACAGTAAAGAAAAAGGTGGTTAACTGATTCCTCCTTCTTTTGACACATCACGCAGAGATTTGAGATACTAGACGACGTTAGCCCTCTTCTTTTCAAGTTGTCTACTGTAGAAACATTTCCTGAGATTGCTAACCAATAAAAGACTTCCACCCGGAGAGGAACCAGTCCTAACCAAGTTTAAGGTAAAGATGTTGTAGAGGATAGGTTCCCCTCCAATGCCATGTAAAAAGCCTTTACGGAGAACTCCCCGGATACGGAAGGCGTCCAAATTCGAGAATCCTTAGAGTTCCTGCACAAGAATACATTAGAAAGAGGACTCAACAACTCCCCATACTGCACTTCTTTGGAAGAACAAAGACTTCTCCTAAAAGACACACCCCGCAAAGTACAACCCTTCCTCTCCTCATAGCAATCACGAACAATGGCCTCCTTGTTGGAAACCACTCTAAAGACTCTGGGAAATAACTCACACAAGAGACCCACCCCCACCCAGTCATCCAACCAAAATCTAATAAACCTCCATTCCCTCACAATAAAACTGACAACTTTTGACAACACTTCCCTACTAACAGAAGAAGAATCTGCAACCGAAGCAATAGCACCCTACAACGCTGACCTACGGTACCTCGGATCGGGAACAGGCCACCACCCCAATTGGTCCTCACCATACTTATCAGTAATGACTCTCCTCCAAAGAGCCTCCATCTCATCCCCATATCTCCACCACCACTTAGCCAATAAAGCCATGTTCTTGATCTCTAAATTACCAAGACCCAGCCTTCCACTACATTTTGGCTTAATCACCTTACTTCACTTGACTAAATCTAATTTCTTCTTATCATCCCGACCCTCCCATAAAAGTCTCCTCCGAATGCGATCCAACCTCTTCACCACTTCCTTCGGCATTTTGAAAAGTGACATAAAATCGATGGGGATGATAGATAAGCATGCTCTAATCAATGTGATTCTACCTCCAAGGGATCAGTGATGTTTCTTCCAAGATGACAACTTCTTTTCAATTTTATCAATAACTGGATCCCATAATGATATTGAATTCTGTTTCACCCCAATAGGAAGACCAAGATACATGAAAGGGAGATTTCCTGATTTACATTGGATCATGGCTGCCAATGACTGAGTAATCTCTTGGGAACACCCAACCCCAACCAGCTTACTCTTGGAAATATTAACCTTTAGACTAGAGACCAACTGAAAGCACCTTAAAACTATTAATTCTACCCCTCCTATGAAACTCAGAGAGCATATCTCTAACATCCTCCTTAAGGAACTCCCAACCAGCCTTAATGAAGGAAAAATTGAAACCGTTCGGACCCGAGGCTTTATCTCCATCGCATTCCTTTGATGCTTTAGACACCTCTTCCTCAAGCTCTCTTTCTAGCCAATTTTTAACCTCAAAAGGAATTATTGGAAAAGAAACACCATCAAGTTTAGGCCTATTGAAATTCTCACCCTTGTAAAGGTCTTCGAAGAAACGGGCAACCTCATTGATCTCAGGAGGACTATCAAGAACTCTACCATCTCTTCGTACCTTCCCAATGAAATCCACTCTACTTCTCATAGTAGCCATCCGATGAAAGCAACTAGTGTTTTTATCACCCTCCTTTAGCTAAGTGATTCTGGATTTTTGCCTCCAAGATATTTCCTCTATATGATTTAAGCTCCAAATCCTATTAACAACTCTCTGTTTAGCAGCAACTTCCTCTTGGCTCAACTCCCTATTTTCCCCAACTTTATCAAGATCTTCCACCACTCTAGCGAAAGCTTCTTTAGAATCTTCAATGCGACCAAAGACCTCTTTGTTCCAACCTTTGATATAATGCTTGAGAGCACATAACTTCTTACAAACCTAGCCAGCGTAACCTCTAACTTCCACTTGACTCCACAAAAAATGAGCTAAAACCAAGAAGTCTTTATTCTCTAACCAGCAGTTCTCAAACCTGAACGGTTTGGGCCCCCAATCAACATAGTTAGAGCTCAATTTGATAGGGCGGTGATCTGAAATTAATCTTGGGAGTGCTTCCTGAATAACCCCAGTATAATGCTCGTCCCACTCCTTAGATAATAAAAATATGTCAATCCTGCTTATAGCCTCCTGCTCTCTGTTGTTAGACCACGTGAACCTTCTACCGTGAAGAGGATGCTCAATCAACTCATTATCATTGATGAATTCAGAGAATAACCGCATAAAGTGAGAAATGGATGACCCCCCTTTCTTCTCGTAAGGATATCTAACCATATTAAAATCACCCTCAAACACCCATGGAACATGCCAAAGAGATTTGACGTTAGATGGAACCTCCAAAAACTCACTTCTATTTGACTGAACGTTTGGCCCATAAACATTAGCAATAGCCCAAACAAACCCATCACCAACCCCCTAGAATTTGACAGCCAAAACCCTCCCTGCCAAGAAAACATCTTCCGCTATTAACACATCCTCATTCCATATAGAAATCAAGCCACCTGAAGCCCCAATTGAAGGAACCCAATTCCAAGCACAATTATGACTGCCCCAAACTTCCCGAATAATACTATCAATGTCAGAAGCCACTTTAGTCTGCTGCAAAATCAAACAATCTAATTTGTTTTTTTTTACTATCTTTCTAATGACCAATCTTTTCTCAGGCCTACCAAGCCCTCTCACATTCGGGCTAAAGAACCTTGGAGTCACTATTTTGGGATACTTTAGGGCCATCTCACCCAATGACCCCATGAACTGGTGCAACCACAATGTGACATATATTTGACCCATATGCACAAATGGATTGTATCAACATCAGTATTGAACTTGGAAAATCATTAAAATTTGTAAATATAACTCAATTAGGAATGAATGGTTTTCACTTTTTTTTTTGCAGGCATATCTTTCAATGATTCCGAGGAGAGCCAGATGGCTGTGAAGGAAGCCTTGATCTCTGCTTATGACCATAACCTGAGGAATAAACTAAAAGAGGACCTTAAAGAGATCACCAGTCAAAGCCAAAAAAGCAGTGATGATAAGAAGATTGGCAGATGGAGCACAACTTGGTGGCAGCAATTTACAGTTTTACTGAGAAGGGGTGTGAAAGAAAGGAGACATGAAACCTTCTCCGGCATTAAGATCTGCCAAGTCCTAATCGTTTCTGTCATTGCAGGCCTTTTATGGTGGCAATCTGACATTGCACACTTACAAGATCAGGTTCAAAACCCAAACAACTCTCTTTAAAAATACTCTTTCCTCTTGAATAGACTAAAGATAGACGACTAACTAGCCTAGTGCAATGCATAAAAATTACCATTCTGTAGAACAAAGGAAGGGTCCCAAAACCCACATCACTTGAATATATTTTGGTTGACTAAGTGAACGGGTGATTATCAATGGTCCTGAATATAGAGGGAGTTCAGCCCGTAATTGGTCCATGCAGGCGGGCCACAACATGCATTTGGGTCTGATCAGTCGGACTCAGTTTTATGTTCAGAATCCAAAACCCTTTACAGTCTTGATTTGGGCCTATGGTCTTAAGACCATAAACTCTTATTATGTCCATTCCATTTGTGTTTTATACGTATACATAGCAAACAAAATAATATCAACATATAATCTAGATATGTCATACAAACGGTATGTTTTATGATTTGCTTGAATGTTTTTCATTATCAGTTCAGGCGAGATCTGGCCGTAATATTGTACTGATGGTTCTTGAACGGGTAGATTAGCAGCAGAAGTATATTTTTATGTTGCCTTTTTGTGTGGGGGTTTCAGATATTGTATAGGCCTGAAGGGTTGGGTTTTGTGGTCCTAATTGGGTCTTGTCCTGGAGCTTCCTTGAATACATGCAAGGCCCAATAGAGCCATGACCCTGGCCTGAACTCATTCATTAAGGATTCTTCACTGTAGTAGCCTATTAGTATGCATCTTTTTTCTTCACCTGAATATAGTAGTTCTCCATTCACACTAATTTTGTCTTGGTGTGATTCTACAGATTGGGCTGCTTTTCTTCTGCACTGGATTCTGGGGCTTCATCCCTGTCTCCCAGGCTATCTTCACCTTCCCTCAAGAGCGTGCAGTGCTAACAAAGGAGCGGTCTTCCGGCATGTATCGCCTCTCCTCTTACTTCATGGCTAGGCTGGCTGGCGACATGCCCATGAAGCTTGTCCTCCCAACCTGTTTTGTGACCATAACCTATTGGATGGCGGGCCTCCAGGCCACAGCAGCCAGCTACTTCATGACCCTGTTTGTTCTCCTCTTCAGTGTGGTGGTTGCCGAGGGCCTTGGGCTGGCCCTCGGCGCTCTAGTCGTTGACCTCAAGTCTGCGACAATGCTTGGATCGGTCATCATGCTATCGTTCATGCTCGCCGGTGGGTACTACGTGCAACATGTCCCTGCGTTCATTGCGTGGGTCAAGTACATTTCCGTCAGCTATTACTCCTACAAGCTTCTGTTGGCCTCTCAGTATTCACCAGGGGAAATGTACCCATGTGGGTCTAGCTCCCTCTGTCCTGTGTCTGAATTCCCACCCATTAAGATCGTTGGGTTCGACCATGTTGCAATCTCCATCATCGCATTGCTTATCATGGCTGTCGGCTACCGGCTAATTGCGTATTTGGCCTTAATGAGGGTGGGTGTGACATCATAAGATTTGAGACACAAGTACCCTGATTAAACATACAGCTCTAGATCTCCTAGTGTTTGCCTTAATGAGATATTGAGGTTGTGCTAGTCTCAGGGGGCTGTTTTTCATTTATTTTGTATTTCTCAGCATCCTTTCTCCTTCCCTATGATGCAAGGGGTAGATTCTCCATTACTTTTGAGTTATAATCTATGAAGGCCAGTTTGTTTGTACTACTGAATTACATGCTATAGAAATCTGAAACGAGATGAACAGAGAAGCCAACAACTTTGAGTTGGGTTGTAAATGTTGCTTTTGATGAACGTTGATCTGATTGTTGGAATGAATTGAATTCTACGAGCTGGAAAACTCTCTGAGATTCACAATCCTGAAAGGAAATTTCTGTTAATAGATCCGAAGTTGCCGAAGTTATGTTCTGCCATTGCAATTTAAGGCCGGTAATTCCTAACCAATCCGCCAACTTAAACCTAATTATGACTCGGGTAATTCAGGGTTTGGGTTGGCCCTTTGCATTGGGAGCGCTCTGTTCTTCCCTCTTTTCGGATGGTAAATATTTCTTAAGAATCTTCACCGTAAAAAAAATAAAATATCTTAAAAAACGGAATTCGTGTAGCTGACCCTACCGAATTCCTCCTTTTCTAGTCTACTTGGGAGACTCTGAAGTGGTCATCGGCCTGCTAGACCAACTGTTGGATCCACCACCAAACCTTTGGTCTATTTAAATTTGAGAGCTATTCTTCTAATTTACTGCCATGTGCTTTGGGGTGGCAAGATCTGACCCACTAACCTGATCAGAACCTAACTTGGTAATCTAGATTTCAGGTTGATCCTTTTGTCCGTAATTGGATCTGGTTTATAATTCCAACCGAACTGAAAAAACAGGAAAACCAAAAACAAAAGAAGTTGGATTAGGGTTAGTCCATAAATCTACCAATTTGACCTGAACCCAACACAACCAAATTCATAATATGACCTGCCAACCAAATCCGAACCATCCCAGTGAGTAAGACAGGGATTGTGTTGGGTTTAACTTCAGAGTTGGGCTCATGGTTTGTATGACCCTACACTCCATTGAGTTACCACTTATCCCAAAACCAGGGCACAAGGGCTCGACCACAATAATCCCTCCCTCAACGGCACACCAGCCGCGACTCCTGCTGCGAAGTCGCAAAACGCGTGTCTCGTGACTCGAGCTTCATCGTAAAACGCGTGTCTCATGACTCAAGCACCTGTCCTACCAAACTCTGATGCTACTTGTAGTACCACTTATCCCCAAATCAATTGGTGATTGGAAATAGCACAACAATAGTTTTATGGTGATGGCGAGAGCACAACTACAATTATGACTGTGTGGACTATTTCCACCGAAACCGATGTTACCCTCGGCCTCGGCAACGGTACCAATCAGAAAAGGCCTTAACCCCCACCTTTCCGACACAGCAGCATCTCAGCCGTTGTCAAGGTGGGATTGGCCCCGGTAGAAGCACCGATCACATCTTTCCGAGCTCAGCCTCGCGCTGGCATCCTTGTCCGATCTCGGGATAATTGATCTCGGTGTCTTCTCCAGTTCGGCCACTCGGCCGAGGTGAACACTGGGAGTCCAGTTCCCATTATGAGATGGGACGGGTGCTTTATAGAGAGCCCCTGACAGGTAGGGTGGCCACCGGCCATGGATAAGGGCTCGTTCCTATCAACAGATCACATCCACATTTATGTGAGGGATTTGAGAAGAGGTCTGATGGGACAAGTATCCTCACCTACCCCCACTAAGGATCCCAAATGTGGGCTGATGGGACAAGGGACAAGTACCCTCACCTACCTCCACTATGGAATCTTCTACTCTCCTCTATATATGCCTGCATGAAGAGCCATGAACAGGTACATGCAATATACAGCCTGCACTGTTATATTTAGCTAAACACCTTCTTCCCCACATCACCCTAGTTCAGTGACTGCACTAAATCAGGCGTCGGAGTGCCTTTGGCTGACAGCAGCCTCAGGCCCTGACTGTCCTTTCTTCTTTCTTTCAGGATTCAGGCCGTCGGAGACATCCCCGATCAGGCCGAACGAGATTTTTCAAATCCCCATCATCATATAAACTAAGTCCGTGATAATTTAGGCACGCACAATGACCGTTCAAGAGCGAGAGTGGACCTTGACATCAACGTGGTTTACATTTTTATAACCCAATAATAATTGTTAATGTTCAGGTTGGTCATGTACATGGCTTTTCTTTCAAAGTGGGGGTATAACAGTTCGGTTAACCATGTGTTTTGTAAAAATGATTAATCGAATCAAATTTTATGATTCAGTTCGATTTATAATCGTGAGTCGAGACCAAAAACCGAAATAGAATCGTGAACCACGGTCTTCCTGTTTTAATAATTGTAACCGTAATCGAAACTGTGGTTGTGGTTGGGTTCAGGTCGGTAAGATGATTTATACCCCTATTTTTATTGGTAAAGTATTACTCTGTTATAAATTTTAGAAAGTGAAACTCTGGCACCAATGCACCTTTTTTGAGATAGTTTTCCCTTAATATCTATGCATTACATGTGCACATGACACATGTACACATGAATTAATGAATCCAAGGCATGAATAGTTAATGAATGACTGAAAGAAGCAAACATCAAGCACATGGGCGGCTTCCCACGACGGTTCAAATGGAGAGGCATCTTCCTCAAACACAAGGTACATAGACTTAAAATGACCACAACCACTTGGTGTCTTTCCCTTTCCATTTCACTTTCAGAGGACTATGATACGATAATATTTTGTGGAGAGTAAATTCATGTCCAATCACCATTTCTAAAATTCTACCGGTTAGAAATAAAAAAATTCTAACATGCTTGCATTAAAGCTATGACATCATAGGACAGTCCCTTGATATCATGGAATTTATCAATTTCAGTGACATACACTATTTTTATAATATCATATTCTTTTTTAATGGAAATAAGAGTATGCGACGACAAAGCCTACACACACACACACACACATATATATATATATATATATATATATATATATATGAGAAGTGCTCCTATAAGAGATACTCTCACCAACTTGGTAAGAGATGGGTGGGGGCCTTTGCATTTAAGTTGGTGAGAGTGGATATGAAAGTGAGGGCCCCCACCCATCTCTCATCAAATTGATGAGAACGTCTCTCATAGGAGCACTTTCCTATATATATATATATATATATATATATATAAAACTAAATAGTGGAAGATGATTCAAACTATTTCTCGTTGCCGATTTGAAAGGACAACATGAAGGATAAACTCTGTGGACCAAGCACCTGCGGCTTTTGCAGATCATGTTAATGCTTAGACATGTGTCCGTGGCTCAAAAATTCTGAAGCTACGATATAAGAAAATGAGTCATTTTAATGATTTTTATTTACAAGTACTAGGGCTGTCAAAATGTCACACGACCCATTAAAACGACACGAACCCACATGATATTAACGGGTTTGAGTTGGCTCTTAATGGGTTCGGCTCGTTAACGGGTCAAACCCATTAACACGTTAAGTTAATGGGTCGTGTAAGCATTAAACCAGTAACCCGTTAACAACCGCTTAACCCGTTAAATTTTTTTTACTCTCTAAATGTAATCATAATTAATTTATATTCATCAAGAAGAAATTGAAAGTTATTGTTTTATAGTGGGTTTTTAGGTGAGATCCACTCGAGATCCTCACTTATAGTTTCATGTGGCTTATATATTTTTTCTCCTTCTATTTTTGTATAATTATATTTTTAATTTTTGAAATGATTTAATTACTTAACGGTTTAGCAGGTTGAGTCATGTAACCCGTTAAATTAACAGGTCGTGTTCGGGTTAGATTTTTTGACCCGTTAAGTTAACGGGTCGGGTATGGATAGAGGTGATTTTAACCCGAATTCGTTAATACGACATGATTGACAGCCCCAACAAGTATCATACAATTCATACAATGGAGTTGAAAGAAAATTTTACTTTATAAATCTTGATATACGGTGTCCTCGTCTCAGTCCATTGTATATATGAATATGATGATCATATTATGGTCCCATGTTGGGGCCGTTTTGGTACCTCCAACTGCAACAGGGTGTTGAATCAGTGGAAAGATCTTACCATCAGCAGTGTTTCTAAAAGCTATCCATATAGAATGAATATATCTATGTTGGTTCCAGGTATCAATGATCCATGGGTACCCTTCTTGCATGAGCAGGCATTCCTTCTTGCATGAGTTGGCATTCCTTATGCAGCATCATGCTTCTTTTCTTTCCTTGGTTGGGGTCTCTCATGGGTCCCAGCCCCCTTGGCTCGGTACTTAAAAAAAAAAATTACATATATTCAATCCAATAGTGCATTGCCGAAGTTGTTTTTCCATGAAAATAAATTTCATGATTTTGTCACAAAAACTTTTTTTCAAAATATGCCTATTATTTACAATCCCTTGGCCTCCACGCATCTTCTCGCCGAAGTTGTTTTTCTATGAAAACAAATTTCATGCACAAACATTCCACATGCATTGTAAATAAAAAGTAATCGCAGCAAACAATGTACCATTTATTGCTACTCTGTTCGCTTTATTTGTATCTACATAGGGACCACAGAGGAATTCATTTATTTAAGGTCTTTAGACATTCACCACAATGTTTTTTTGTTTTTTTTTGTTGGGGGGGGGGGGGGGGGGGGGGTTGGCTTCTGCTACTGCCTTTGACTTTGAGCAATTTGATGCTCGAAATAACTCTAATTGAAATCAAGTGTGGGGGGGGGGGGGGGGGGGGGGGCGTTGTCTTCTGCTACTATCTTTGACTTTGAGCAATTTGATGCTTGAAATAACTCTAATTGAAATAAAGTGGGGGGGGGGGGGGGGGGGGGGTTGGCTTCTGCTACTGTCTTTGACTTTGAGCAATTTGATACTTGAAATAACTCTAATTGAAATCAAGTATAATTTTCCTTGATGATGAAACAAGGATAATCTTGAGTGGGTTTTGACTTTCGAGTTTAAAGATGAGCTCCATTAGTGGATAGAAATGGACCACCTAATTTCACTAGAACTCACCTCTATTTAATTATGGGCATACATATGGTACTAGATCACAGAGGGATAAGAGTGTGCAAGGAGTTGCATTGATCAAATGTGGCCTTAAGTGGGGCCCAGAGAGCTGGAATGTACATGTGGTTCGCTTGTTGGAAAAAATTCTCCGATGGTAACACGCTTTATTAGGATACATTTCCATATCATTGGAAGAAAGTAAGCATTATATATAGATTAAAAGTTTATATATGTATGTAATAGTAACTATAGAAGATGCAAAGGTGATATGTGTACATCAAAAAGGGTCATCGAGGGCCTATTTGTTTCCACTGAATATATAGGATTTCATGCAATAAATTGTAATGTGTCTATCAAAAAGGAACCTTAAGAGACTGTTATTGAAATGTGTATATCAAAAGGAACATTAGGAGGCTGTTTGTTTGCATTAAAATATATAAAAATTCATAGTGAATTAATCTCTACCAAAGGATTATAAAACAGGTGAGAGGTGAATGATATAAAGTAGAGATGTAGACAAAGATCCTCACTTTTCTTTGTATTGAAATACCTAGGTATTCATTTTCCTTCCTCCAAAGACTATTTTTTTTTTAATATACCTTTGATCTTCATTTTTAACCACTTATGGTATTAAATTTCTTGTATTATTTCTATATATTCGATGAAACCAAGTTGTGCATAGAGTTGAGAAAGCAACCTACAATCAAGGCTTGCCATACAAGAAGAAGCAAAAAAATAATAGTAATAATAAATAATAAAAAAGCCATTACAAATCAACGAATTGGGCAAGAAAAAGGGGATAAAATGTGAAGAAAAACCAGCACCAAAAAGGTCAACCCAAAAAACATCCAGGGTCCCAAATGGATATGAAATGGGCTGATGTATTATAAATGGACTAATGAATGGTCCTAAACCTACCAATAAGCCTAAAACAGACAGGTAAATGGGCACACTAATACATTTGTCATGTGTTTTCTTTCTTTTCTTTTTGGCACAGGTCAGTCCTATATATTTTGGGCCCAAGATCCTAGCTCATATGAATCCAACCCCAGTAAGGCCTGCTGAGAGCCTTTATAGAGAGAGTGAGTGAGACGCACGAGCCCATAAATGTGCCGGAATCATGAATGGAGATCGAATCCCACGTTTAGAACAAAGGCATCACATCGTTATCAATTTGGTCACAGAAAATAGACCAAAAGTGTCACAAAGAAAGTGGCCCATTTGCACTCCCCTCTTTTATGTTTTGGCCTCTTTTATGTTTTGGCCTTCTTTTGGGTGAATATTCGCATTCCTCCTCACCATCATTGTTTCTGTTTGTTTCATCGATCGTGGCCCATGATATCAACAGAAAATGGACAGAGGCACTTTCTTCTGGGCCCCTCTCATCTAAAATATCATTAGCTTGGTACCAGTTTAGGAGTTTGGTTCCTCTACTATCAGTGGTGGATTCGGGATTTTCATTAGAGAGGGTTGAATCCAAATAGGTAGTTAGATTTTGAGCGAAATTCAAAACTTTCATTTGGATTTTGGGAGCAGACCTATGATTCTCTTGTGAGTTTTGGAAGCAGGATCAAGACGTTCATGTGTATTTTAGTAGCACGCCCAAGTCCAATGGGGGAGACCACCCCCACAACTGTATATGTAGGTCTGCCCATGTTTATTGTCTTGGAGGGATAATGCCCTTTGGCCTTACTTAAATAAAACATGATGTGTCTTTGTGGGCTAGAGGATGCAATGAGGGTTTGTTGTTTAGCTAGGTATAAAAAAAATTATATTATAAAGAACAATGCTAAATAATTGATTTAAGGCAATTAAATAGACAATTTAAATGTATTTTTTTCCCTCTAAAGTGAACTAGTAGGGATGTTGGAATAGTTAGGCTTTATTTAAAGAATCTGAATCCTCAAAGCAACGAGGATCCAATGTGAAATTCACCAATAAACCACTAAAAACAAACAACATATATCCCCCTCTCTCCATGACATTGGTATTTAATTCTGAGGCCTTGACCAAACAAGACTACAAGACTATTTCCCAGCGTGGCACCGCTAATTCCATACACAAACACTAAGAAATTTAGGTTGTATGTCGGACACAAGACATCGAGAGCAAACCCATACCTTCTGCCGCTCCACCAATTCACTAGGTGGGTAAACAAACTCTCTTAACTTACATGAGCCCATGTAAACTGAGGCTCCTATAGGAGCTGGTCCAGTCATCGATTGATCACTGCTAAATCACACCAATAAAACATTGTAAAAGAAATCAAATATTTATAGTGATGAACAGCGGGTCCACGTCTTATCTGTGTGAGTTTTGACTAGGACCAATATATATGCCAAAGGGGCATTTATTTTAAGCTTTTGCAAGCCGAAGCCTTAAAACTCCAAGTTAGATCGTAAGTTAAGTTGAAGCAGTAGTAGTGATGATGCTTCAAAATAGGCATGTCAATTGGGCCGGGCCGAGTCAGGAAAAAACCTGGCATGGCCCTCCATGGGCACGGCTAGGCTGGAGTGGGCCGGGCCGTGCCGTGCCAGGCTGGTGGGCCTGGCGTGCCTCCTTCATATTTATTTTCATTTTTTTCTTATCAATATTAAAAATAAGAATTAGAACACAAGCACGGAGAATGACAAAGATGTTTAAGTGGTTCGGTCAAACTCGACCTACTTCACTGAGAATAGAGAACCATCTGGATTTTAACTTCTTGAAGGTTTCTAAATAGAATTACCTTCAAAACCTTATAATCTTTTTTAGAAAATAAAAATAGAAAAAGAACGAAAAACTTATATATTTACAAATTATAATGAAGGAAAAAGTAAAAAATCATATGTGTAGTCCACTAATGTATTCTACTGGATTATAATCTTCCATTGATGTCAACTCTTGCTCCCTCTTATCTGTCAAATACTAGTCTCGCAGGCAAACACAACACTCCACCGTTTCTTCAGTTAAATTTGCTCTTTTGTCATCTACCACACTCCCACCTGCACTAAAAACATGTTCTGATTCTACAGAAGACATTGGAATAGTAAATAAATCATGAGCCATGTCGGCCAACACTGGATAAACGATTTCTTGTTACTTCCACCAGGCAAAAAAGTCAAAACTAGATGCATTCTACACCCGTATTACACCAATATCAAGATACGATGATAACTCCGTCATAGTGATACTTGAACTTGAACCGGATGACATGCCCATGGACAATGAAGAATACCACACGTCCCAGTCGCCAACACCTATTTGCTGGACTTCTGAATGGCCCATACTAAGCCCAGTTATACCTTTTGCTCACAATAAAATTGAAAAAATGCTTGTGAATTTGCCCTTATATTTGAAAACATATTTAAATCTATATAATTCATATCTTTATTTATTCCATCAATAAAAAATTATACACCACTTAATTTTAACCTAAGATCAAATACTGCTACTAAACTAAGTATGTTAAGTGGGGTCCACCTAGCAAGGTGGTATGATAGAAAGCTAGGAGGGCCGGTAACAGTCTCCTTCGGGAAAGATGTCTGTTACTTTGTCAGGCATATTGGGTTTGATTTGCTGAGATAAGATCAGAGAGAGATATTAGGAGAGAAATTTGAATTGCAAGTCTTCTGTTTCTTTTCTATAACATGAAATCCTTTTTCCTAATAAAGCTAATGGATGGGTTTCTTTAAAAAGTTTGGGGGCAGATAGGGTTCTATCTAATTCTATTTGTGTCCATCCATCAAATGAAGGACCAAGAAAAATGTTAAATGATGCAAATCTCACATCTGCAAGTAAATGACAAAGATGAATATGTTAGGAAGGATGAGGATAAAGGCCAACTTATCAGTTAGGTTGTCCCTATCTACTGGATTCTCTCTTTACTTGATCCAAGGCATTCATGCCACAGCCCCTTCCCTTACCGCGCACTGAGTTGAATTTTGATCCGATCAAAGTGATCTACACCGTCAAATTTCAACCATTGGATTAGCATTTAATAAGCATAAAAAAAGTAGGAGCAAAATTTTCCAAAATGCCTTTTCCGATTTTTTTTTTTTTTTTTTTTTTTTTGAGGACCTACCTATGTTCAATGGATTCATCTTAGACATATCTAACCCTGAAATGGGTCCCTATTGTCCTGTTTTGACACTGATCATTCGGGCATGAATTAATTTTTGATTTTAACCATTAGCATTTGAGACATAGAAAATTTAGAATTAGGATGATTTTATCAATATCAAGAAGATTTGCCAGACCCCTTGATTCAGTTACAAATATCTTCCTCATCTTGCCTTAGATTGACAGATAATGGAGTTGGTACACACGCCTAGGTAATTGGTGGATTGGCATGAGGCTAGGTTGATCCCCACCACTTTTGTTCGAAACCCGCCCTAAATTTACCGCATGTGCATTTGTTGGGGTTTAGCGGGTGTCACCTTGGGGATTAGTTCCCTTGGTCAATGACCAGAGTGATACCTTGGGGAATAGAAAATAAATAGGTTGGCTGTTTGTATAACCTAAGCCAAAGGTGGCAAAATAAAGGGATTGTACACAGTAATTCCACGTGATACAAAGAGATATTGGATCCAGATACTCCACAGGCAGAATTTCTAAAATCTTAACGTCAAGAATTACTGATGCTCAAAACCCCTGATCCACACGCATTTGATCAAATGGGCCCCGGGCCAAGCCAGGTTTTATCACTAATCGGGACAAACTTCCGGCTTTCAATCACTTAATAGAAGATCAGCCCAAATATTAAATGAACCCCCAAATCACTTACTCAGGCCTGGCTCAAAGTGGACTCCAGCCCATTGATCACCTTAGTTTCTTTGAGAACTGATTTTAACAAATCAAACGAGAGAATAAAGAGCATCCCATCCAAAACTTATATCTTAATGCGAGAGGCGAAAAGATAGTGGGTGAGAAGTGTGTATCAACTGCTTTCTCATCTCTCATGCGTGATGCAATTGCCACACCACTTAAATCTCCATCACTTCCTTCATTTTCATTGAGACAAACCCAATCAAAGGAGTATCTCGGGGTTATTGTAGGAGTGAGAAGTGAAGAAAAGCAAAAGGAGAAAGTGAGAAAGAATATCAATCACAATCACTTGAAATGCTAGAACAAGCTGCTCATTCATCTCAAATTTTGAAAGGATTTAATGCATCTGTTGGCAATGAATGCACTTTATATTTGTTGGTGCTCAAATTGTTGGAAAAATGGCTAAGAGTACCTCTAGTTTTTGACATTAGTTTTTGTCAAGTTTGAGTCGAAAACTAAGTGAGACCTTCTTATCCTTTTAGGTGGGAATATATGAGAATGTAATCTACTCCATGAGTAGATTAATAACATGTATTTGGTTGCTCGAATCCATTAAAGAGTGAATATATTTTTTTTAATTTTTAAGGCATTTTTCAAGATTCCATTTGCATGTTTATAAATTCCTCATTTTTCAGAAAGAAAATATTAGATTCAAATCCATGCATATGGGACCCAATTTACTCATGACAAACAATTGGATCTCAAGACATGGTCACTTCTATTTTTCAATTATTTACCTTGTTTCATGTACTTTATTAGAGATGAATGCTGTCATGAAGTTATAACCATTTATCTAGATTTTTTTATTGGTTTAAATTGTTTAAAATGATGGGTCCCACCATAGATAGATCATCCATTAAAAAAATACAAAAAATGAAGTTTGGAATAGTGTGTTTATGGGGGATGAGGTAAATTCGGATAAATCATTTCTTCTCTTATTCCTTTCTTCAGGACTCCCTATGCATTTTTCTTACAAAGTAATTTTTGTGGAACTGCTCACCTACCATTTATGAAGCATGATTTGTGTTTTCTGTAACAGAAAACCTCACCTACCATTTATGAAGCATGATTTGTGTTTTCTGTAACAAAAAGCCTGGGAACAAGGGATTTCTTCTCCGAACTAGCAGCTTGAAGAAAACAGGCTCGTCTGAAAATTTCCAAGCACTTGCAATTGTTATTCTGGCTTCCAACCAAGATCTTATTTTAAATTCATGATGATGGCACTCACTTCATTATCTTTGTGAGGAGCCGAGGAAGAATGTATTGGTTGAATTTCTACCTCAAATTTCTGGAGCCTTCAGAGTAGTGAGTAGTGTTATTAGTAAGAGAAGCTGAAGACTATACAACACCAACAGCAATGGAGAAATCTGAGAAATCAGTGCCACCCAAATCTGAGAGCAATGCCATACATCATAGGTACAATTGCTAGAGAAAAGCTACCCCTGTTTCTTCTTTCTATTTACTCTTGCTTAAGTAGGCTATGTTATTTTCTACATGTAGGGCGCCATTGAACTTATGCAAACTATCATGAATAGGGAAAGTTCTAACCATTGGATCGGTGGCCTACCTACCCATGGTTAAAGAAACTTATACCATCACATGATAGAAATTAGAAATTTGAGGTAAAGTTGGCTCTGCTTTTTAATATGGTTTTAGAGCAGCAAAACATGTGCCACACACTGCGAGCAGCAAAACATGGACCATAGCAAAACATGTTGGAAACTGCATGTGTCAACTTGGGAATTGTCCGAGTCGTATTAGGATCACTCTTGACTTGGAAAGTGTGAAAATGCAGGAAATGAGACCTTTCAGAAGCTTCGGACCGTCTGCACTGCATCTAATCTCATGGTTTGTGTCATTACAGTCTTCAAAATGAAGCGCATCTCTGCTACCTTACTTACCAACATCTGGAATGGGACTACAAATTTGGCAACATTGGGGGAGGCTTTTCTCTCTGATGCTTACTTTGGCCGTTACAAGATAATTGAGTCTGACTGTGTCGCTTCATTTGTGGTAAAATAACTTATCACAAATGAAGTGACACAGGTGAACCCAATTGTCTTGCAACGACCAACAGAGAGAAAAGCGCCCCCCAATGTTGCCAAATTTGTAGTCCCATTCCAGACGTTGATAAGTAAGGCAGCCGGGATGCGCTTCATTTTGAAGGCGGTAGTGAGATAGGCTTCATTTTGAAGGCGGTAGTGAGATAGACATTGAGATTAAATGCAGGGCCGACGGTCCCAAGCTTCTCAAAGGTCTCATTTCCTGCATTTTCACACTTTGCAAGTCAAGAGTGTGATCCTAATTCGACTTGGACAATTCCCAAGTTGACACATGCAGTTTTCCAACAACAGGGTGTCTGAGGAACTATGGTCCATGTTTTGCTGCTCGCAGTGTGTGGCCCATGTTTTGCTGCATCCCACAATGGATTCAGGATGCTAACCATATTAAAAAGCAGAGCCAACTTTACCTCAAATTTCTAATTTCTATCATGTGATGGTTTAAGTTTCTTTAACCATCGATAGGTAGGCCACCGATCCAATGGTTAGAACTTCCCCCATTCATGATAGATTGGCGCCCCACATGTAGAAAATAACATAGCCTACTTAAGCAAGAGTAAACAGAAAGAAGAAACAGGGGTAGCTTTTCTCTAGCAATTGTACCTATGATATATGGCATCGCTCTCAGTCCTCTATGTTTCTTCACGACTTTGGGTGGCACTGATGTCTCAGATTTCTCCATTGCTGTTGGCAGGGGCGGACCCAGAAAATGGAACTATAAGGGGGGCCAAGTAAAAATTATTAAAAGAGAATTTTAACATTTTAGGGGGCAAAATAAAAAATTACAAAAATTTTAGTGGTGAAAAATAACATTTTGAAAACTTAAGGGGGGCCATGGCCCCTAGGCCTACATGTAGGTCCGCCCCTGGCTGTTGGTGTTGGTATAGTCTTCAGCTTCTCCTACTGAATACTCTGAAGGCTCCAGAAATTTGAGGTAGGAATTCAACCAATACCTTCCTCCTTGGCATGGTTGGTGAGCTGTCCCACAAAAATTACTTTGTAAGAAAAATGCATAGGGAGTCCTGAAGAAAGGAATAAGGGAAGAAATGATGAATCCGAATTTACCTCATCCCACATAAACACACTGTTGCAAACTTCATTTTGTTTATTTTCTTAATGGATGATCTATCTATGGTGGGACCCATCATTTTAAACAATTTAAACCAATGAAAAAAAATCTAGATAAATGGTTATAACTTCATGACAGAATTCATCTCTGATAAAGTACATGAAACAAGGTAAATAATTGAAAAATAGAAGTTACCATGTCTTGAGATCCAATTGTTTGTCATGAGTAAATTGGGTCCCATATGCATGGATTTGAATCTAATATTTTCTTTCTGAAAAATGAGGAATTTATAAACATGCAAATGGAATCTTGAAAAATGCCTTAGAAATAAAAAAAAAAAAGAAAAAATAACAATTTTAAAAAAGAAAAGAAAAAAATTTAACTGATTTAACTCCAAAAATAAGAAGAAGAAATTAGAAAACAGAGAGTAAAAATGCAAGAGAGAAGAAAAATGAAAAATTATTGATGTTTATTAAAAAGCAAATCTAAAGAACCAAACACCCAATAAATGCAAGAATGGACCCACTATTTCAGATTATTGACATACAGATTCAAAATATATAGTTTGATCATCAGTTGCTCTTGCATGATCAGGGCCTCTTTTAAGACATTAGGATATCATATCTTTATATTTTATTAGCCCTTTCTCCCCTACACTGCTTCATTTTCATTTTTATAGGGCCGGCTCTAGCATAATTATAGGGCCTTAAAGTGTCATTTATGGCTTATTATATTTCCAAATCTGCCCCTTTTAATACTATTATTAGGAAATTGATTTTAGAGTCCGGATCACCAATCGCATTTGTTATACATTCACCGTAAGTGGACCAATAATACTCCGAGACGCCATCCATTATTTTAGGTGATTCTCTTTCATCTGATTTAAACTTTTTAAACTTCAAAATCACCTAAAATTTTGGATGACGTGGCGGAGTATTATTGGTCCACTCACGGTGAAGTTATAACAAATGCGATAGGTGATCCAGACCCTTGATTTTAGCACACCATTATATTTTTAGCAGTCCATGTGTATCAAATCCCTACCATACATTCAGTCATGAATTTGCTTTGCAAGGCTTTCTCATTATTTTGGGGATAAGTAGTTGGATTTTGTGACCCCAGATTTTAATGTGAGTTTTGAAGATGGATCCAAAGTTTTCATGTGAGTTTTGGAGGTGGACTTAAGATAGATAAGCAAAATTTGAATATAAAAACTTAATTAGTAATTTTGCATCACAAAAAAGAAAAACAAATAAATTTTAAATAAAATATTTATAATAATAATAAAACATAGAAAATGCCTCATTTAGAATTGTCACTTTAGGCCTCGAATTGTCTCGAGCCGGCCCTGTATTTTTAAAAGGTTCATTTTCTAAACTATTGCACGTCAATGATTTCCATCACATTCCCACCCATTTGAGACCCCCACCCATGAAACAACCTTTTATGGGATCATTTGCAGGACCAACTTTACAAAAGATGCAATAGACCATTTTGCATGGCCTAATGCATCCATTACCGAATTCTTCATTCATGGAGATCAGGGTATTTCTCCACACAGTGGAGAGACCAAATTCAAGGTCTCCTCTATTAAGAATTCTTCGACGACGACAATGATTATCATGAATGATGAATGACGATTAAATGGATGGATGGTGAGTCCCAACTATTAAAAGGAACACTAATCTAGAAAAGGGCACTACAATAAAGAACATCTTACGATGATTTAAAAAAAAAATATACATACCTAAAATAGTTTTTTAAAAAAAAAACTCCAGAACGTTGTGTGATTGCATTTCACATCCTTTTATAGAGATACTAGCAAAACCCCGTGCGATGCACGGATCATTGAATTTGTTGCGAGTTCAATTTGCAGGAGTTTGAATTTATTTTTAAATTAACGTTGATATCAAATTGCATATGCTAACAAAAAGTATTTGGTGGGCCACCAAGGTCAAAATGGCATCATGTTTTTTTTTTCAAATTAATTTGAAAGTTGTGCGTGCATGTCTAGTTAAATTGAAAAATTATTTATTGTGATCTCAGGCCTTTGTAGCGGATCAATTTGCAGGGGCTTGAATTTATTTTTAAATTAACGTTGATATCAGATTGCATATGCTAAGAAAATGTATTTTGTGGGCCACCAAGGTCAAAATGGCATCAGGTTTTTTTTTTCTTTTCAAATTAATTTGAAAGTTGTGTGTGCCTCCCGTTTAAATTAAAAAAAATTATGTAATGTGATCCCGGGCCTTTGTTGCGAGTTCAATTTGTAGGGGCTTGAATTTCTTTTTAAATTAACGTTGATATCAGATTGCATATGCTAAGAAAATATATTTTGTGGGCTACCAAGGTCAAAATGGCATCAGGTTTTTAGATCGGACTATAGAACCACCAAATGCATAGACTAATACGAATTATTTTTAATAAATTTATTAATATTTTTTATTCTCTGTATTTAGAGTCTAA
Organism: Umbellularia californica; assembly: GCA_028538565.1. Taxonomy (NCBI): domain Eukaryota; kingdom Viridiplantae; phylum Streptophyta; class Magnoliopsida; order Laurales; family Lauraceae; genus Umbellularia; species Umbellularia californica. Next base: position 72,200,137 of record JAPQWN010000006.1, on the reverse strand, counting down.
GAGATGCATTTTCACAACTCGCACGTACCAAACCATATTCAATTGAAAAAAAAAAAAAAAACAGAATGAAATTTTCACAAATGTCAGTACAGTAATCTTCCTATGATTCATCACTTAATAAAATCATAATCCCAAGAAACCCAAAATCCCATTACATGGCCAATATTTATTTATATGATCACAATTAACGTACGGTCTGACTTCTCATTTCCAACTCGTATCTAATCACCAAAACCATAACCATCATTCAAAATTCCATCATTCAAGATTTCGACCTCTCGCTCATTTGCTCTTTGCCTCCCTTGAAAGCCCCTTCTCGTACCCAGACATCAACTTACCATAAACCTAAGCCTTAAAAGTAACTACCCAACCATATATACCAAAAGCAACACGACCCAAGCCACTGATGCAATGGAAACAAAATGCAACAAAGTAACCAAAACTACTTTCTAGGAAAATCAGAAGGAAATGTATCCACAAGACTGCAGTGACAGCCAGCAGTTGCAAAATATACCCTTTCAATAAGAAAGTGTAGAAGTAATAATATACACTCAAGTCTCTCCTCTAGGTCACTCAATATATATATATATATATACACACACACAGACACACTCAACTCTTTACATTCAGGATTAAGATTGCTGCAACTAAGACAATCATGTACCAGTTTTAACTGGCCATCTTTTATGGCTAACAGCCTAACACAGGCAGCAGACAAGAATGACTTCAATTCCCGCAGCAGTAGTAAAAGACTACAGCAGGGCAGAGTTACCACAGAGAAGCTGGAAAGTACTCGCTACTCAGCAAACTGAGAAAGTGGGTTCAATACAGTAGCCTATTTCATTCATATCATTCTGATCATTCTGGGAACCTTTATTTGGCCTTGTCCTAATAGCTATCTTAACTTGTTCAGATGGCTTGGTCTTCAAGGTGGGCGATGGTAGGAGAGAGGAACTAATGGAAGATGGTTGTGAGAAGGACGGTGTGATGGGCATTGTGGAAGAGTTACGGGAAGTTGGTATTTTTTTTTGGAAGTTACGTGGTTCAGAGACATTGGTGTTCACTGCACTGTTGAGGCTTCCCAACAGCCTCACAAAAGGGGAGAAAGAGAACCATGACAAAGCAGGCTTGGCCCAATTGGGGCTCACCAAGTGTGAGGACAGCATCATTGGAGGGAAATTTGTGAGGGGGGTTTCTGGGAGAGAGGAAGAGGGTCAGTATAGGGCAGGAGATGGTCATAAACCCTAGTTTGCTCCTTTTGGATGAGCCCACTTCAGGTTCAGGTTTGGACTCTACCACAGCCCAACGGATTGTGTCGATGCTATGATGCTATTGGAGCTATCTTAAGGAGGAAGGACTGTGGTGATGACCATACACCAGCCATCAAGCAGTCCTTCCTCCTTAGCTAGCTCCAATAGCATCGACACAATCCGTTGGGCTGTGGTAGAGTACAAATTAACCTGAAGTGGGCTCATCCAAAAGGAGCAAACTAGAGTTAATGAGAATGTCGTTCTTCTCCTAGGGGCATCCTATCTATTTTGGAAGAGGATGTGATGCATTAGGGTACTTTGAGGGCGTTGTGCATGCTTTCCTAAAGATGAGAGAGAGAGAGGACCTTAAGAGTTAAGAGTAACGGGACGGTTGGCTTTCCCAAAAATACATTGAGCTTCTTCATCTGCTAGCTATGTTGGGCATGGGCTGCAACTGCACCTCTGTCCCCATTTCTATCTCACATTCTCCTTTTCACTGAAGAAGTGACGGAGATTTAAGTGCGGCCTCTACTCACGCCTCACGCGTGAGAGATGAGAAAACAGTTGGTTGATACACACACTTCTCACCTCTTGCATTCAAATGGCCTCTTTATTCTCTCGTATTGGTTGATCATGAGCCAGGCCTGAAAAAATGATACGTGGTTCATTTAATATTTGGGCTGATGTTCCATTAAGTGATTGAAAGCGGAAAGTTCGGCCCGATTAGTGATAAAAGTCTGGCTTGGCCCGGCCCATTTGACTAAATGCGTGTGGATCAGGGATTTTGAGCTTGAGTAATTCTTGGCGTTGAAATTTTAGAAATTCTGCCTGTGGATTATCTGGATCCAATATCTCTTTGTTTGATTGTATCACGTGGAATTACTGTGTACAGTGTGTTCTTTTTTCTTTTTTTTTTTTTTTTTTTTTCTTTTTTTCACCTTTGGCTTAGGTTATACAAATATTCCACGACGGTATCGCTCTAGTCTTTGACCCAAGGGAATCAATCCGCAGGGTGGCAGCGGCTAAACCCACTCCAATGGACATGGGGTGAATTTAAGGCTGGTTTCAAACAAAAGAGGTGAAGGAGCAAACCCAGCCTTATGCCACTTCACCAATTACCTAGGTGGGTGGGTACCAACTTGGTTATCTGTTAATCTAAGGCAAGATGGTGAAGATATTTGTAAGTAGTGAATCAATGGGTCTGGCAAATTTTCTTGATATTGATAAAATCTACCTAGTTCTAAATTTTCTGTCTCAAATGCTAATGGTTAAAATCAAAACGTAATTCATGCCCGAATGAGCAGTGTCAAAACAGGACAATAGGGACCCATTTCAGGGTTAGATATGTCTAAGATGAATCCGTTGATCATAGGTAGGTCCTCAAAAAAAATCGGAAAAAGGCATTTTGGAAAATTTTGCTCCTACTTTTTTATGCTTATTAAATGCTAATCTAATGGTTGAAATCTGAAGGTGTAGATCACTTTGATTGGATCAAAATTCAAGGCTGTGGCATGAATGCCTTGGATCAACTAATTAAAGAGAGAATCCAGTAGATAGGGACAACCTAACTGGTAAGTTGGCCTTTATCCTCATCCTTCCCAACATACTCATCTTTGTCATTTACTTGCAGATGTGAGATTTGCATCAGTTATCATTTTTCTTGGTCCTTCATTTGATGGATGGACACAAATAGAATTAGATAGAATCCTATCTGCCCCCAAACTTTTTAAAGAAACCCATCCATTAGCTTTATTAGGAAAAAAGATTTCATGTTATAGAAAAGAAACAAAGGATTTGCAATTCAATTCAAGTTTCTCTCGTAATATCTCTGTCTCTGTTCTTATCTTAGCAAATCAAACCCAATATACTTGACAAAGTCACAGACATCTTTAACAAAAGATTTACTTGTTGCTTATTTTACTTACTTTAGTTGTTAAATTCTATTAACATTCTCACACATTTTTTCACTTATTTTAATTCTCACACTCCATTTTTCTATTTACACCATCAATTCCACCTTTGATTTTACACTTTTAGCACATTTCTTTTTTTATCTCTATCCACTCATTTTCTATCTTGTTCTCCTTAATAGTTAGTTTTCATATATGCTCTTAGTTTCTTTTTATCTTGATCTTTCACTTATTTTCACATACTCATTCACTTGATCTATCTAACATTGCTCTATTGTTCTTATATTAACATTGTCATTTTGATTTTGTTATTAACTTGTTACTAATCCTGTTCTTTGTTTGTTCTTACTTGAGTTTTTCTATTTTTACTAACATTTCTTTGTTGTTTAGTTTCTTGTTTTCTTTTAATTTGATTTTTTTTATTTCCATTGTTATCATATCGTTTCGTGTTTCCATTATTTTTATTATCTCCATTTGCATTTGTTTGTTATATTTGAGTTGATACTCATTTTCATTGATCATTGTTATTTTCCTTGTAACGATTCTCGTGGGAACGATATTCGGACTTTCATAGTCTATATTACTTGAGACAACCATATACTTGGGGAAATTCACAAACAAGTTTTTGTCGCCGTTGTCGGGGATCGGCGTACATAGGAATCCTTGATTTTAAGGATTTTCAACTCTCATATAGCTTAGTCGCATTTTTATTCTTTCTTTTAGTTTTCATTGTGGATTCAATACATTTTCCTTGTTTGTATTTTCAGGGATTCCACGGTTGAAGCAAGGAAAGAGGAAAAGAGCAACCAAAGAACTCTAACTTAGGATTTTAATTTGCTTTCTTAGAAAATCTTGTATTAGGATTCATTTCAAGTATGTAATAATTTTTAAAGTTCCTTTAAATTTTCAAAGCATTGTAATAACTAAAGGAGGATAGTTGGACGATACCGTCACAGCCCCCCGAGTTCGTACATCGAAATTGGTGTCGGAAGCTTGGGTCGACTTCAATCGATCTTCCCCTAATTTAGTTTGGGAGGTGCGTATTTTGATACACCCACACTTATTAGGTCAATTTTGTTGGTTGTTTGATTATTTAATTGCTTTCTAAGTATTTAAACATTTTAAAATACACAAAGTAATTTGGAAAGCACATACTTAGTAAGGGCAATCATATCTCCATCAAGATAAGGATTGGATATTTATCACCATTTCCTTGCCAATAGGAACTCATTTTCCTCAAAGATGCGAGCAAACCTACCAATAAGGCCTGCATTTGTACACAAATAATCTTATCCAAACATGGATCCATTTAGGGGCCCATCCTTGGGTAGGCAATATTAAGGAGGGAAGGGTTGAAATGGTGGACCCCAACTTTCCTTGATAATCAAATCCAACGGTGGGCATGAGAGGTAGGGGCCCCACACCAAACAGTTTCATTAGTGATGAGGGGGTTCCGGATTTTGGCAGCCGCATTAGAAAAGCATGACATCAAAAGCGTAGAAGCACTTCTCACCCCAACAAACGCTCGTTTGTTGCCGTGTGCTTCCCTGGTCCCCACTCCAAAAAAAAAAACCAACCAATCCCATCCACGTGTCTCCCTCTTGTTCGTCAATGCCTCACACGCGGCGCGCGAGCATCAACGGCCCATGACGTCATCTCCCACCCACACTGTTTAAAACACACTTTCACCCTTTCCTTGCCACCCCCCTCGTCCTTTCCTTGCCGCCCCCCATTTCATTCTCTCTCTCTCATTCATTGAGAGAGAAGTAAAACAAAGCTCTAGATTTTCACCTGTATACAGGTGATCAAAGGCTGGAGACCACAAATTTCTAAAAATGTGGGCCCATGTATAATTTCTAAAACGGGTTGGCCATGTTAATGGTGGGTCTAGATAAAGATAATCCCCACATGCCATGATGCATAAACAAGTGTTATTTCAGTTAGGGTTTCTACTAGCTATAACACAAGAAATTCTAAGAATTCAAGATGTTTGAAATTCTCAGCATGAATAAAATAGGAAGTTGGGGAATGATAAATTTCAACAGCATTTTAGAACTCTAACATTTGGAACTTTTAAATATCCACCATGCATGAATTCCAAAAATTTCAATAAATAAGTCCGTATTTTAGTAACACAGGTTCGAGACCTGAGAGTAGTCACTTTATGTAAAATTATCAATGTTAGGTTTGTCTCGAATTTAGAGCCTTGCAAGATTATGCTTCGATAGGACTTGCACTGAGTATTGAAATGAGAAAAGTCAGTATTTTATATTCTAGTTTGTTCGTACATATTCCTTTACATTAGATTAAACTACGGAAATATTCAAATCTCATGACCAAGATATGAGCTCTTATCTCACACAATGTGGGGCTTTACATCTATAAGATTGCCTTCTAAATTTAAACCCGTCAATATTATGGTCCCACTTTTATTAGCAGTTCAGAGGTTTCTCTTGAGGTAAGATTTTGCCCGATGCCAAATTGCCTATAGATATGTTGCGCACTCTTATATGAAAACTATGTGGAATGGCCTTGTGAGCTGAAATTTATTTGGTGAAACAAGTAGATCTGACAACATGCTTCATACCGAGGGCACGTTTGTGTAGCATGTATGGAAAAGAAAGTCCGTAGACTTCCACTCTTTTTAGATTTTTTTCCCTACTTATACTGAAAAACACTTTTCGTAGAATTGTAAAAAATTGCATAGTTTATATGCTTTTTGTCGTGAAAGGCCACTTTCACCAAACTATAGAAAAAAAATTTGTGGAAAAATGATTGGATTTTTCTTTCCATTTCCTCAAGAAAGAAGTTAAACAAACATCCCTTTAATTTTGGAATTTTGATTATTTGAGAGCATACGCAAAAAATTGATAAAAGGACCTTTTCCACAAAAGAGACTCACCTCATTCTAGTTATAAACATTGTTTTGTATATGTTTCTGCCACCCATAAATGAGATATCATTGTCGCTCGAGAAGTATTTGGATGTTTTTAAATCATAGATCTTTAGGATATTAGTATTCACAATAAAATTTAAAAACTAATTGAGTAAAATATAATAGGGGATTTTACTAAAGAAAACCTCTTTAAATCCAGTGGAGACCAAAAAGGTCCTCAAAGTTTTTTATTCACCAGATTGGTGCAAAAGCCAAAGATCGGGTTTTTCTCTTCTTCTTTTTATACAGAGCAACGATATCCACAATAGGGGATTATAGACGGAATATTACTTATCATTAATACTAATCCTTGTACGGAAACGGATCAGGAGGGAATTTAGAATTAAAATGATATTAATTTGACCCCTTATCTGAAAAAAGAAGAATTTACTTGACTCTTACTAATCTGATAAAGTGCCAAACAAAAGACCCATTCATCCAAAATCCCTTAAACTACTGAGGCTCCCCAAAATGAGAAGTACCCCATCTGATACATTTCTATGTGGACCTCGCCTTCTCGGACAGTCGAAAAAAAAAATAAAAAAAATCCAGATCTTCTCCCCTATTCCAATAGTCACCGGGGGTGCACCAAATTAAAGTCAAGGCCTCTCAAAGTGAAGTATAAAGAAGACTGTAAGGTTAGAATGGCAGATATTGCGATTATGGTTACAGGGTCATGTGGCGCGACAATGTTGGACAATTATAGTTCTGCTTTCCTTCTCCCAATAAAAACCATGATCTGTTATAAGGCCTTGTCGCAAGAGAAAATAAAGTGGCACTCCTGCTAAAAGCAGAAGAGGGAGAAAAGAAGAGATGCAGGAGAAGGAAAAGATGAGCCTTGGAGCAGAGATATTGCTTGCAGCGTTTGGTCTATGGGGAGTTTTCATACGCCCTTTGCTGATGAGATATGCAGGAGAGCTGGCAGAAGTTATGTGCAGGGCCATGTACAGGATTGTGAGAGGGAGGCCTTCTTTGGTTCTGGCCACCTATCTTCCCTACTCTGCTTCTTTCTTGCATTGATACTGATATGTCTCTTATCACTTTGTTTAATGGTTTTTTTTTTTTTTTTTTTTACTATAAGGGTAATTGTATTAAAGAGAAGGAAATAACAGAGAAAAGAAACTTTGTTTAATGCTTTTAACTTCTAATACCCCATGAAAAATCTTCTGTTTGTTCTGTTCTTATGGAAATTAAAGAGAGTAAAGGAATCAAGAAGATCCCTTTTGCAGGATCTTTCTGCTGCTTGTGTTTCTTCTTTGTTTTCCCTCATTCACGGGCACCTGGATATTTTTGTCTTTTCTTGAGTGGCCAATGTAATTTATGGGTGAAAAGTGGGGGCCCACCTGGGAGTTGGGAGTTGGGGTTGGGAAGGGATCTTCTTGATTTGAGAAGATGTTTCTTTTAACATCTTTTCTTGAGTGGCCAATGTAATTCATGGGCTAGGAGTATTTCTTTTAACAGTAACAAATGATATCATTAAAAGAGAGATAAGATACAGAGCATACCAGCACAAAAGAAAATTGACGAAGAAGGTGCAAGAAAGATGCACCACTCCCAACTCCAATTACAAAATTGCACTCATCAAGGAACCAACCTATCAACCTCTTTACCTTTGTGGGCTAGGATTAGCATTCGCCTCAAATTTAGCACGTATCATTTGTAATTTTGAAGGATGGGGTTCGACCATCGGCCCCTTCATTCATATACCCCAATCTTCTTGTGAGTTGATCTCCGTCCTAATTTTGAATCAAAACTATTTCTTTGCATTAGATCAGGTGGAGTTGTACCTTTGATTTAATTGAAAGGCTAGGAATATCTTGATATCCGGACACTATAATATTTAGGCAAGATAATAGATCTAATTGATTGGCTAGGAAGGCTTTAGTGGAAAAAGGTTGCACTGGCAGAGTGATAGTGTTTTCACTCAAATTTGACACTTTCTGATTGCGTCAAGATAAGTGCTATACATCATGTGGGGCTATGAAACTCTGAGGCCCTAAAAAAAGTCAGGGGTTGGAATCATCTCATTGCAATGACATAATAGTGTGCCCCGCTCTTGATTGCAAAATCAATTTTAAATACAATAAATGGAAATGGGCCACTCTGGCCTGTCATTACTTTAAGCCCAAGCCCGCTTTGGTCTGCACATGTACACAGCATCATATAGACCCATTGGCTTGGGAAGGGCCAAGTTTCACAGCAACAAGAGTGGGCCCAAGTAAGGATTGATCACATGTAATCATGTATTTTATTGGTGACCCACATAATGGTGGTTCTGGATCCGACAGAAGACGGTGTGTGTTTTATCCAAAATCTTATCTACCATTAAACATTCCCATGAAACCATCCCCTGTGATTAGAATGCATTCACACAAGAGACTTAAATTTTTACCTCTCATAACATATATGAGAGGAATGGTTGCAAATGGATATTTGATTATCCGAGTATTCAACTCTCCGATCCCAATAAAGTTTTGTATTCTTGAGAAATTTGGATTCAAAATTGTATTGCGCTCAGATATGGAACCAGATCTAGATTTAGGACTTTACATCCACGTATCAAATATGATATATAAGTTTTAAGGGCTTACATAACTTGAGTCGTATTGATATTTGAGATGGTCTACTTAGCTGTATTGATATTTGAGATGGTCTACTTAGCTTTAGTTAATCACGTTCTATTTAATAGTTCCATTTATATAATTCAAATAATTATTTTGAAGCCTTTTTATCCAATTATACGAATGTAGCTTCACATCTTATTATGAAATTAGAACCCCCTTAATGTTATAGTTCATGCAATATCTGCAGGATTTAGCAAATACGTGTCCGATCGAGTCAAATTCTGATCTAGTCTATAGGGACAAATCCAGGTCAAGTTCCCGAATTCTGAATTTGACTTGTTTGCATCCGGGTCAAGAGGCACGCACCTACCGATCCATGAAAACGATCATAATACACACGTTATACGTTATACATTAATAGTCTACTAGTTTGTTAAGGTATTATATGCTAAACATTGATTTGATACATAATATTGATTTTGAATTTATTTAGAACTTCTTATTTATTAGAGGATTTTATGCGAAAAAATCCCTTACATGGCCCGTGCACGAAAAAGAGCCTCATACATTAACCATTGTTTTGAAGTAATAAAATAATGGATTGTAAAACCACTATTAAATTTGAGTGTCATACAGTCAAGGGTTAAGATAATTTAGTGGACAGAAGATTTTGTACGTGTGGATTATAGCTAGATCTTTCAGTCCCCAACTTCCCACGAAATGAGGTGGCCCCAAGTGAGCCTCATAAGGCTGTATGCAAATTCTATACATTGGTTTTGATATACAATTCTATTCAAGTCCACATCTGGGTCCAAAGATCTCGATATTCATGGACCCAAACCCAAAATCCAAAACTTTCCAGGTCTAACACATCATACCCAAAATTGGGCATGAAGGTTAAATAGGTCCAACCGTCCAAGATAAGTACTTGACCATATTTTTACTGGTTAGGCATGCATGGGTACACATTGCCACCCTTCCTCTTTTTTTTTTTTTTTTTTTGCTATCGGAGGCTTCGCAACCTTTTGGGTTGGATTAATCCCTCCGGGCCGAGAGAAAAGCTGGGTAAACTCAGCTGGGTAAACTCCCCTGTAGCTCCAGTTTCAAACCTACATCCGTCCGGGCCGAGAGAAAAGCTGGGTAAACTCCCCTGTAGCCCCAGTTTCAAACCTACATCCCTCCGGGCCCATGCCAGATCTAAGACTTGTAGGGAGTTCATCCACAGCACACCGCTAGGTTCGATCTGGCGTGAGTCTAATGGCAGTCGGGCCATACAATTTTCTTAATAATCTAACACACTTTGCACGAATGCCATGTAAATCAAACTTGTCAACGTAGATCATCATATACTCTAGTTCATACATACATCTCCAGCCTAGTAATGCCTTAATGAAGGAATATACGTCAATTCCACTAGTGAGATCCTCTAGATTGAAATTTTAGGTCTCTCTCCCACATTTTAGGTATACAAATATCATAATTTAATATCACGAGGGCTTGTAGAATTGTGGTTCCATTCACCGATGTGATGGCAAACTCGTAAAATTTGCATCGGCTTATCTGTTCTTACCAATTTCAAATATCCATAAAGAGATCCAACCTGATGGCCACTTGGTTTACTGCATTGCAAGTTGTATATCAGCTAATTATATTCTCAATAAAACTGCAATGTCGGTTTTCTTTATACCAAAAAATAAAACCTTTTAACTGCAATGTCGGGTTAAAATATAACAAAACATGGACTTCCTCACGACCAAGTAACCATCCCAATAGGCAACCATACAACCATGCAGTTCAAAGACAACTACTGTGCCACAAAAAGGGTTTAGCAAATGTCTTCGATGTACAAAAATTCCTCTTATTCACTTGGCATAACATGCACACCCGAATAACTTAGGAATCTGATTATGAGATCAACGACGATCCATTTTCGGTCTCATAAATCCGGAATTACAGCATTTTATACACGATGAAAATGTCATGCATTATGCACTACAACCTCCGGCTGCAAACCGTGGTCCTAGACCAACCAAGGCACCCATTGGGGTTAAACACATTGCCACCCTACTCACAAGAAGAGAGAGAGAGAGAGAGAGAGAGAGAGAGAGAGAGAGGAGGGGGGAAAAGAAAAAGAAACAGTAATGAAGCTTCTTACATTAAGAAGTGGTACAATGTTACAACTCACAATTGTCCTATCAAAGATTAAAAAAAAAAAAAATACACAATTCTGCACAGTAACATCAAAATTTGTTTATTAGTTCTTATTACAAAAGAATGGTTTCGATTGCTTTGTACCGGTCTCACTTATTCTACTCGTCTTCTCCCTTGTCAAAGCAAGCCCTTGGGCCTTTGACCAAGAAATCCGACGCCCTTCCTGTGGCTTCTTAGGGGGAGACAGTCTCGCTACAAAAAGTTGCCATTAAATTGACAACTTATTTCATACAAGAGGAATGTTGGAACTTGGACGTGGTAAACATATACAACTATGAATAAAAGATTTAAAGAATGGTCATTTCCTATCACTACTTTATTTGTTGAGTCTACTGTGTACAGAGAAGAATAATTCAAATCAAGGGAATGGGCGTTTCTTTTACTGTCAATGTCTCTCTTTCATTTATATGCCGTCGTATACACTCCTAAGGATGATGTCTGTGGCGCTTCTAATCAACTCTGGCCAGTTCCTGAAGGATCAAAAAAGAGGAGGGAGAGAGATTAATTTACTTTGAGAGAGAAATTCCATAGCATGCATCTTGAATTTGGTGATAAAAACAACTGATGAGTTATTGATTATAAAAGAACCCTTGTGTTAAGGTGACTTAGTAAGAACATAATCCAAACAAACTCAATGGCTATACCAAGCTGAAACTCATCATCCAACGTCCATCCTTTCAAATAGAGTCGTTCATCTGTGCTATGAGCTACAGACGGTGCTGATCAGCTGTGGGTGGCCACATTGTGTTTGAATCATAATTTATCCATTTTGATTATGGGTTGTGGACACATTAGAAAGCTCTACATTTTCATAGCCCAATCCCATGCAAAATGATTTTATACATTTTCTCAAGTAGTTCTAAATACAATCTTCTTTTATAAAAAAAGACCTTTTATTTAAAAAAAAAAAAAAGCAATCATATTTAATCTTTTGAGCAAAAAAAAAGACTGGATCAAAATCCCCTTAAAATCCATCAAAGAATTTTGACCAACATTCAACGGGTCTTTTTAAAACATTTCACAAATAGGTAGAGGTTTTCTTCAATTACCTAGTGCCCTTAAAATTAAGCAGGGGTGTGTATGCATAATACCCTGGGTAGCTATGCTACCTAGAAATTCTCTAACATGTAATAAAAGTATCAGTGAGAGAATAGTCATATTATGCGTTGACCAGAGAAATTATCAGTGTCATCTGCTATAATGTGTAAATATCTTAAACAAATTGTGAGGGTTTGGTAAGTATGACTTTTCAAGAAGATGGTCATGAATATGACTTTCAAGAAGATGGTCATGAGTATGATTTTTCAAGAAGATAAGTCATTATCATGCACACAAAACCTATGATTGAGATGCTCAGGTTTGAGTACTCCAACATCTAATCAAAACCCAAAAAAAATCAATGACTAACAGATGATAGAAATAATAAAATGTGTTTCAAGTTTTTCCAGGGAAAAAATGAAAATAAAAAATGTTTCAAAACTTCCGGCCATTTGCCAAATGGCACTTATACTACAACATGAGAAAAGGTGGGGGCCGATGAACAAATGCGCTATAGGTACAATTTACAATCAAGGTTGAGGACACAACAAAGACAAGTTTGCATTTCTGTGAAATTTTTCACTGAAAGGATTACTGTCAACGTTTCCTTGAAATAGTTTTAGTAAGAGGATTTTGATAGAAGTTTGGAAAGAGAGATGATCCATCACTATTGTGCTAGCGCCAGCTAAAACCAGATTTCACCACTGTGAGGGCACGCCTCCGTTTGATCGAACATGGCTCATATCAGAAACCTCCCTGTGTGAAGCCAATGCCCAGATTTTCACTCTAGTCAAAGTAGAACAGGCTTTTAGATTGATCATAAGTGACATATATAATCATTTTAAAAAAAATTCATGATCAACCTGATAATGGTTTATCATGTTGGCCTTTCATTTGACTCACTTTCCACGCACTGAGGTAGGCATAAAATATGCTGAGCTTGTTCTCCTACGATTAACTGCTTCAAAGTTTTAATAACATCTTAACCGTAGATTTTTTGTTGCCTATATTATGTTCACCTTTATATTATATACTGTTATTATATTATAAGTACATCAAAAATACCTAATAAAAGAGTAAAAAAGGAAGATTAAGAAATTCTTCTATGATTTAATTAAGTATTTTTAAAAGGAGCCAAAAAACTCAAAATAGATTTTTGAACTAATTTATTGGCAAATACAAAAGGTTTTGGCATTGAGTGATGCCATGTTGTTACCCCATCGATCGGACAGGTCAAATCGTCAAATCAAATGTTAGTTGTTGTCATACCAAGCATGAGATCGTTCGTTATTTATAGAGAATAAAAAAAATATAGCAGAATATTTTAAACAAGGAAAATATTCAAGTGCATCCATCCCTCACCATTTGTGGTGAGGGGCACCCCTTTTGGGGAAGTTTCAAGTACAAAATATTCAAGCTCTTTTGTACTTGAAACTTCCTCAAAAAGGGTATCCCTCACCAGAAATGGTGAGGGATGGATGCACTTGAATATCCCCCTTTAAATAGTATTGCTACGAAACTATATTATTTACCACAGTAATGTCAATATCTTATATTATTGTACAAATTAGCAGATGCCTAGAATGTCTATATATACCACAAAGAATAAAGTTGCGCTCACCGTTGGATTGAGATGATTTTATCGAGTTAGTAGATTAGATCAAATTACACATATTATTGATTGTTTTAAAACTCATCTAAAACTAACTCATATCAAGGTTAATTTTGACCATAATGACACTCATTGTATACGGTTCAGTCCAAATCAACACCCTTGCATTCCATTTCTTTCATTTTTTTTAGCACCTAAAAACTGTAGCAATGAATGAAAACGAAGACTTGCAAAGTTATAATCTCTGATCAGCATCATTTAAAATTTTTCATGTAGTAAAAAGAGCACTAAAACAAAATGAGATGTAAGTCAGGATCGATATATCGGCCGATATGCATTCTAAACCATGATTTTACCTTAAACCCAAAGTAAATAATTCATTTAGTCTATTATAGCTTGTATTTTTGCATGGCTTCTATTATATATTAAACCCATTTAAGGCCATCTACTATATATCAAAAAAATGAGGGGAACTTGAGTCCTTAGTCCTTACCCATTTTGTGAGTCGAAAGTAAGCCCTACAGTGTATTTGGCCTCCTCCAGAGCTCTTCTAAACCTCTCAATCTCGTGGGGTGTACATTTCTTATGCTCCAAAAGCTGTAGCTCCGATGGCTTAACATCACAAAATATTGGGACCACCTTCTTCTTGGCCTCAACCAACCTAGCCAGCTCAAGTAAACAGAAATAGGACTCGCAGTACCGGGGAGAGAAGACGGCGATCCCGACCTTACACCGCTTTATCGCCGACCCAATACTATCAAACAGCTTATCACCAGGCTCCATACTCTTGTTATCCAAGAAGGGGTGGAGGTCATGCTGGAGGAGGCGGTCATAGAGCAAACCGGCGACGGTTCGCTTCGTGTCGACCCCCCGGTGGTTAATGAACACGTCGCAGGGCCGACCCGCCATCCCCACTTGCCCGATTTGTTTCACGGTGTGTGAGAGTCTGCTAGGGATAAAACGTTGCATGGTCTTACTGCAAAAGGAAGGAAATAGAATTATGTTGTATGTTGCAAGTGTTTTAAGGTGATTTTAATGTGTGGTGGTTCCATGTGGTGTGAGTCTTATATATGCATGATAAGGGTCCGTTTCTGAAAGGTTTTGATTTCAAAGAATTCGTCTTCCTTGCTTTGATTCTTTAGTGGTGGGGAGGCAAAAGATTAGGATGTTTGAATGTGGGGGTGGTATGAAATTCAAAACGGCTTGAAGGTTAAGCTAATGCCAAACCTTCAAACACGGTCTGTGAAATGTGTGGGCCGTGGTGTGGGCCGTGGGCCTTTTGTTATCGTATCCTCTCTCTCTCTCTCTCTCTGTGTGTGTGTGTGTGTGATTTGTTTTGACGAGGGTTTTGTGCCGGTTTCCTATGTCAAAGAATCTTTTCTATTTTCAAATCTCATGGGTAGAAACGTACTTGGACCTGGGACAGTCTCACTTTCCTTGTTCACTACATGTAAAACGATGCTTTGAACGTTTCTGCATTCTGGAAAAGTGGAAAGCTGGAACTCAAAAGTTTTACCTGTTCTTGGGCTGCCGTACGGTGGATCTTTCAACATCAGGAAAAGACAAATGTTGTCTGATAGTGGGCCTATGTGTATGTATCATGCATGGTTCAGGTCGTGCTGAGAAACTTTTGTTGACCCCTCGGTGGGTCCCACCACTTCAATTCAAATAACTCAAAATCACAACCCCACTTCCCAAATTTCACTCCGGTTGGAGTTGTGCCCTTGATCAGATTTGTCATGTATAAAACAATTGGTTATGTTCGATTAGTCATATGTTTAACACATGATCAATTGGATGGAGGGCCTAATTTCATCAGGAGTAGGCCCAGATCCAGTGGGAGGGTTGCCATTTTAGGAGTTGTTCGTCACTGATGGAGGACCCTAAGGATATGGGATCATATTATGAGGGGTCTGATGATTGATAGGATGAGGACCACTGCGGATGCATAATTCAATGAGGAATTGTCACCATTTGATCGATGATCTGCAAATTAGGGCTTCATGCAGGCTGATTATAACCTTACCCAAGATCATCCTCATTCGACATTGGGTTGTTTTATTTGTAGGCCTGGATCCATCCATCAGGTGAGGCTAGGACAGGGCCCGTTGCTTTGAAAATTGATAAGACCCACTTGTTTTAGAATTGCACGGCCAGGCTAGGACATGTAATCATGAAGTTTGGACCAAGCCCAGGCTCAGCATATTCAGCTTGAGCTACTAAATAAACCTTTTATGAGCCCTCAAACCTGAAGGAAGGCCCTTTGAAATCCAGTTCAAAGTGGGCCCTACATTATGAACAAAACAGGTTAAAGCAGGGGACAGGATGGACAGGGTGTTGTGATATAGGATAGTGTAAACCATCCTCGCTTTGGTTGGATTCATCATAGTCATTTTCATACTAACCCTTTGAACAATTAATGGTCTTAGAAACCATCATTTCTTTGAATTTCAATTCCATAATAGCCATTGGATAAGTGTTAAATTTGTACCTTTGTAAATTCACTGTGGTTAGAACATTAATTGAGGGGGGAAATTGATTCATAGGTGGGTTAGGTGGCCAAAAAACATAGGATTAAATGCTCATGAGCACATGGCGGCAGTTCTCTCATCAGAATCTAGCAGAACTTAAGCTGAACATTTGTTGGGTTAGCCAGCTCTGCTTGTTGACAGTCCTAGGCAGTAAACAGGATCTGTGGGGAATGCATACCATCCATTCAAAACTAGTAGTTGAAAAACGAATATGATGAAATTAAAGGGAAATCACATGCCCTTTGAGATGAACACGTCAGAGACATTGCTTAGTTGTTTCTTGCTTGAAGCTTACCAGATCATTCCAACCTTCCCTACGTAGAAGTAATGGCAGATGGTCTCAAAACATTATCTTATTAGTGAGATTGTTTCTGCAGAAGCACTGCCATGAAATTTCGTTTCATGTGCTTATACCCTTCCTGTTTTCTCCATTTCAACATGCTATTGCTACAATAAATTTACGAAAACACTTGGGCCCCTCCTCTCCTTTGCCTCTTTCCTATGAATTCCAAGGAATTCATTCTATAGAGTGAGTTGACCGAGTTTTCCCTAAGGGCCAGTTTGGCAACTCCACTAATATAGTCAAGTGAAGTAAAGTTGATTTTGAAGAAAGAATAAAATATAAGTGGGTTAAGATGGTATTTTGTTTTTAGTTGTTTGTTATGGATTTTTTTTTACTTTTTGTATGGGAAAGTGAGACTTTTTGTATTTTAGTGGATAAAGGTAATTGCTTTTGTCACTTTTTTTGAAAAAGATAGAAGGAGTTTTGAATTAAAGTGCTTTTGATGTGACATTTTATCAGAAAAATGGAGACTTTACTTGACTTTTACTATGCTAGGAAAGTGTCAAACTAGCCCTAATGAGAAGTTCAGAGTGAAGGATTTAAACTGATATTGTGCAGATGGAGACAGTAATTTTCCTACTTTTTAGTTGAGTTTCTTTAGGCATTAAATCAAACCACCCACACCCCCCCCAAATTTCTAAATAGGGTCCTATTTGTTTCAGTATCTAAGTAATACATCCCTGGTTTACATTTAACACACTCCATGCCCCCAATACCTATAGCCTTCAACCACTATTACTGTTAAGAGTGAAATGAGGATACTTGTGCTCATCTACCCCTAATTTCAAAAGGTTGTATCTCTAAAGCTTGTAACATTGATAATTACTATAGTGCATCTAGTAGGAGGAAATAGCCCTACATAAATACATTTTTAGCAATTTGAGACTCATTTTATTAATAAAATATAAATTGATCATAATGACAATCAATATCTATGCTTATAAATGATTATAATTGACATAAGCCATCCACAACCCACCATTGGGTTGATGAAAGTTTAAAATTACGTGATTGACTTCATGTGCATGAGAGGGTTATTGAGAGAGAGAGAGAGAGAGAGAGAGGCCAATGGGACTAGGGATTAAAAATGGTATTTTTAAAAATAATGACATTAATTTTTTGTTTAATGGGTGTAAGCAAAGCTATCATTTTGACACAAACCCCATGGTGGTTGCCCATTCTCATTACGACTATAGCTTTTGGGTACATAGAATGCATTAAAATGTAAAAGTAGGAATGTATCACTAAATACTCAAACCACAGGAGCCTATTTACAAAGTCTATAAACCTTATGGTGGCATCTTAAAAAAAAAAAAGAAAAAAGAAAAAAAAAAAAACCTCCTAATTTAATAGGATGATGGGTGGATAATCATTACCTATAAAATAAAAAAACTATTTAATGGCCCTCCGTAGATCTTCATCTTTAATCCACTTGATCACCTTTGACCCCTTTAGTAAAAAGCGATTTCTAACAAATCCTAGAAAACTCGATACCAATTAAATAGAAAGGTCATAAGGAAGAGGCGAGGGTGAATCTCTTTGCGGTAAAAGCCACATGGAATCACTGATTATCAAGAGTGGAGATATTCTCTAACGTGCTCAAAGTTGTCAATGTGTTCAATGGCGAGGTTTAGTCTATTCAGCCTATTTTATTGAGACCTTGATGTTTCTGACATTAAACATATTCCTCGGCTTATGAACAATATAGCTCTTAGTCTTGCTCAGGGTGTCCAGGATTTTTATTTAGGTGGGGCTAAACTTTTACTTAAGTTTGCTAACTTTTTTCACATTGTAATCTCAAATGAATGGGCACTTTTCCATGGTCAAATCTCTTGCCGAATTGAAGGGTCGTCCCACTACCTCTGCCAAATTCAGGTGATCATCAATCCATCATCATCAAAACAACTAAGATAACGTTTCTTTTAATCTTAAGTGTTTAGATGTCTTCAAATGGTGATTTGGGTTAGCACCCAGTTACCTAATTTGGGTTTCCAAAGGGATTCTATTTCGACCTAAGAAATTTGTTTTCCTACACTTACCTAACTATAAAAATAATTCCCTATAATTGGTCATGGGCTCATGGCAAAGAAGAAAAATTGTCACTTATATGTAACTCAAATTATCCAAACATATGACCCCTAAGGCCTGATTTAGTTGTGAATTGAAAATTAAAATGTGCCCAAATGGTGATTTGGTCATCTTCGGACTTGTAGATATGCTCAGATTAGGTGATTTAGGGCTTGGGGTTTAAATTAGGATTTGGAGATTAAGGGTTTGAAATTAAGATTTGGAGATTAAGGGCTAGAGTGATTAGGATTATATTAAATACGAGGAGGGAGGGTGATTGCTTTATTTAGGGTTATTTAGCCAGATAGAGACTAACCATGAGAGTACCGGCTACGAGAAGCTCGATCGGCACAAAGAGGATCTCGAGTTCTCAATAAAAAGAAGATGTCAAAAGAGAACAACGCGAATAGGATCTGGTACTCTCAGTCACCAAGGTTTTGTAATATAGGGCGATCACAAGGTTTAAACTTGGGTGGCTAATTATTATATATATGTGGGATAGGTAAGGCCATCTAAGATTTTGTAATTTCAAAATCAACCTGGGGCGGGTATGCATAGGTCCGCCACTGGAATCAGGTATTGTTTTGTGGAACTCTTTTGGGTAGATGTTTGCTTCTTATTTTTTATCCTAAGAGAAGGCATTACATTAAAATGAAAACAAAGAATTGCAAAATAGACCTAAAATCCTTACGGCAACCCAAATAAAAAAAATAAAAATAAAACATTGATCAAGGGTAGGCCTCAACAAGTAGGATATGTGAAATATAAATCCTGAAGTTTTCATGTATGAATCCATAAAAAGTTAGCTCTTTGATGAGAAGATGAATACAAGAAATTCTGTCACTGATGTTAAGGAGTTCTTCTACACTATTGCTATGCTACATAGAAGTGAGATTCTATTGTGTCATGCGACCTGAACAGGGAAACTCTGCTCATGGAACAGGGTATGATTTGCTATGACACATGCATTTCTATGCCATTGGACATGTCTCTGCCTCTGCTGCGCAGATGAAGCTCACCATTACCAGCCGGCAAGGCGAGCATGACCCGCAGGCGTGCGAGCAATCGGGTAAGCTTGATCCGGCAACTTCAACAGTACTGTCGGGACTCCTTTCTCTCGCTTGCCCCCTCTCCTGGTAGAAGTTCAGTTTTGCCGCCTCCACTTTCACTGGTCTGGGATGTGTGGATTGATGATGATGGCTATGATCTGAAACACGAAAAAAATAAAAAGTACCTGTTTAAGGTTTTGCAGGTGACCAATTGAAGCATTGTTTTCGACTCACTTAAGAGTGACTCGGAAGGCATGGAGTTGAATACTCGGGCCAGCTTATATGAGTTTCTTTGGCAAACTCAGCTGGACTCCTTCAACTAGGCGCCTTTTGTGTTGAGTCAACTCTGCTGACTCGGAGCGAGTGTCGTTAAAAAAAAAATTAACTATGGAATGGAAAATGTGAATTTTTGAACCGTGCTCAAAACATTTGCGTTCTCCATTAGAAAAAAAAAAAAAAAAACCCTACTAAATCTGCCCCTAGTTGGGGCAGGCTGGATTTAATGTGACCCATTGCAAGCCATAACATATAGCATATATGCATATGTATGGGCGAAAGTATATAAATCCAGACTCCAGACATACATTCAAGCAAGATAATTTGTGGGCTATGCCAATTGCCAACCGACAATGGGGCTCCATTATAACTGTTTTTCCAGACTGTTCCAGTCTGAATTGATTAAATGGCTAGGCCTCATTTATAGCAAGTTGAGAAGGGATAGACCCGGGTCATTTAGGCCCATTGACTAATACGGGCAGGAATTCTAAGCCCAATAACTAAATGGACTGGACTTGGAGAAGCTTAGGCCAGGCCTGGCCCAGTTATGAGCAACCCACAACGTTTAATAGGAATTAGCAATGTAAGTGAGAGAATTGAAAGTCTTCAAAGCAAAGCAAGGAAATGATGAGAGAGCAGAACATACGTGGGTGTGTCCGGGCAACGGGCCTTGCTAGGACAAGCACTGGAAGGACAACTAGACATGCCACAAGGGCAGCAGCACATATAGAAATCTTCATGTGGGTGTAGATGATGTATTGCCTGAGTAAACCAATTGCTTTGGGGATGGATTGAAGAGAAAGGGAAGAGAAGAGGTTTATATATATGAAGGATAGGTGGGATGAGAGGGATTAGCTATTGAAGAGCATCACAGGCAGAGTATGTTGGGATCACATGAACAGGGTTGGTTTGAGAGAGAGATGTCACAACTCTTTAGGCAGGAGAGTTGTGAAGAAAGAATGCTCAACATGAGATGTTGCATGATTTCTGTTAGTGGTACACGGGGCTTGGATGTTTCTTCCCTTTCCCATAATAGATGTCCAGAAGAGCTCATCAATGAAAGCAAGCAATGAAAATGTGGGTCTCTTCCTCCATCCAGTTTCTCATCATAAATGTCCAAACTAGCTATTTAATAGAAACAACAAAGGAAAGAGAATGTAATGTGACTGCCATTACTCTCTCTCTCTCTCTCTCTCTCTCTCTCTCTCTCCAATGGGTGTCATATGTCACACACTACATGTGGGGTGATTCCAAGCACGAAATGAATATATAGGGAGTGGAGAGAAGACCACCTAAATCTACTTCATTGTGTTTAGTTTCCAGTTGACATTATTCGAGAATTAAGTTGTATTAATAATATATATCATCATGAATTATGAAAAAATTGGTTTAATATTAATAGAAAACTTGATTTGGCGAGTTTTATGGGCAGTGGCGGGCCTTAAATCTTTTTTTTTTTATATTATTATGAAGAGGATGCTAGTGTCCGTTACTCTTTGGGGCACTTTTATAATGACAAAAGAAAAGAAAATAACTTAATTCTTTTAGAATTTCATTACAATGAGAAAAGGAAAAGGAATCTATTAGTTTCTTTATGACCCATTTGATTTATTGGAATTGGAAGGATAAAAGTAGAAGCGAACGCATTCAA
Organism: Umbellularia californica; assembly: GCA_028538565.1. Classification (NCBI taxonomy): domain Eukaryota; kingdom Viridiplantae; phylum Streptophyta; class Magnoliopsida; order Laurales; family Lauraceae; genus Umbellularia; species Umbellularia californica. Next base: position 72,178,700 of record JAPQWN010000006.1, on the reverse strand, counting down.
ATGCATCTAGAAGTAGCATTAGTGGGGAGATAAAATTAGTAAAATCTATTTGAAATGGTATGAGCATGTCCAATGCAGGCCATCAATGGCACCAGCAAACTTTGGATATGCAAATTGATGGCCCACCAATGAGAATGTGTAAAATCTAATATGGATTGCAATACAAATAAACTTAAGGATCTTGATTTATGAATTAAACAATTGATAATATGAAATTCTAAAAGTGTACCATGCGCCAGGATTGTGGTGATTAAGTTGTTTGGGTTTTCTCCTATCTCCCTTGTCACTCGCTCTGATATGTATGCGTGAGAGTAAATGGGCACTTTTGCAAAAATCATGAGTTGAGTGAGGGAACCAAAAAACCCTGTTAAAGATAACCCTAAAGAGATTTATTTCATTCCCTCCAAGATAAGCCAAACAAGAGCCCCAGATGAATTGGGCTTTCTTAAAGTGAATTCAAGCTAGATTTATTAAAATCAGAACTAAAGGGGAAAGCTTATAAAATTTCAATTGACCTAAAATGGGGCCCTAACGTTATTAGACATGTAGTAATGGGGACCACTTACGTCTAACGGAAGGGATACGCGAAAAAGGGCATGAAAGTAAGTAGTAAAAATAGATATGAAGAAGTACTTGTTATATGAAGATTTATTTTAAAATAGATTGGAATGGAGAAACAGAATTCATATAGGCCACCCCAACATAGTTGAGATAGGTCTTTTATGATGATGTAGTTCTGAAAATGGCTTAAATTAAAGAAATAAAGGTAAATATTCATAAATGGATATCAAATAATTTATCTCTTAATGCGAAAATAGACCATTGGCTATTTGGTTATTTAATGCCTACCCTCTTCCTCTTATTGTATGGATTTGTGACAGATACATGTTGAAGCAGAACATACCTGAAGTATTAATATGATATGGAATAATATGATACAAACGGAATTAAAATTGTACTTTGGGTGTTTTGGAATAATTACTGCATTCTTGCTGCCTCTAGTTTACCTAATTAGGCTTTTGGATTAATAATTCCCTTGCTGGGAAATCATACTTTAAGTTGATGGATTATCAAAGGAACTTTAACCTTTTCAACATTGTGATTGAGAGGCATTTATTTTAACTGATAATCGAATTTAAGGAATAAGGATTTCAAGAGAAGTAGGCCACAAGGTAGGATATATAACAGAGGATGGGACACCAATGCATGTGATTTAAACACTAACTAAACCATAAAAGGAATCTCTAGGCTTCATTGCTGTGAGATTTGGGCCTAGTATCAGATATCAATGCAGGTGACCATTCGTGTGTATTTAAAAAGTGGGCCCCACTTAAGTGATTTAGAGAATTTAGTGGGCCACCCACAGAGAATATACATGCTCCTCTGCATGGATTTTACTTTGTGAAGAGGGATAGCTCAGTTGGCGTAGGACCACGATTTGTACCCGGAGATTGTGGGTTCGAAACTGCACTACTACACTGGGGCTATAGGGAAATTTTACCCGGCTTTCTCTCTTGGGCCCGTAGGGATTATTCTGGCCCAAAAGGCTAGGAACCCTACGTTATCAAAAAAAAAAAGCCATCAAAGGTAGGGGATTAAAGGGGTCGAGTTACAAACTAATATCTCTAGACCAGACTCCAATGGACCGGAGAAGACGACTTTAGAACATTGTATAGTTCTTTTTACCTTTTCTTTTCGCTTGGCGTGCCACTCAACCAAATGGCTAGCAAGTTTCATTTTTATTGGCGGGGGATTGAACCCGCTGTGCGAGGAGAGGACAGTTGCCTTGCCACAGATTCAATAATAGGTTAGCCCTTGTGAGCCTACTTGGATGTATATCAATTGTGTGGAATAAGATCATAGAAGGGTGTCACTGTGGATTGAATTTTGGGCAATAACTAATCAAATCAGATCATCCCAACCACCATTATCAAAGTTAATCATGCGTACAAATATGAATTGACCTGGGCTTTATTATCAATCGGGTCAAAAAAGAAGGTCCATACCTGGATTTTCCAGCCAGGTCCTATGGATAATCGGGTAATCTGAGGTCCATTCACATCCCTGGTCAAAGGAAAGGGAGCCATCCATGCCCAACCACCAGCTCTCCTTTCTCCTCCATTCTCATCTTTTCCCTCTCCACACATGTAGGTCACCCCCACATGCCAAGGCAGAGAGAATAGAATCACGTTACCTCCTTCCATTCTTCAAACAACACAAAAGAACAAGAAGCACCACTTCTCATTCTCTCCATCCACCAGGTCTCTATCATTGAGAGGAGGAGGGAGTGAGATTCTCATTGTCCTGCACCTGGATCCTATCTCTCTCTCTCTCTCTCTCAAGATCTGGTGCTTGGACCATAACCACCACCAAAGGGCTCATCCCAAGTGCTAGAGGCGCGCCTTTGATGCTTCTAAGACTCCCAAATGTGATTCAATTTTGATTTGTGTTCGCGGAGTATTCAATTCATTCATATCCTAATCCCATTAGGTTGTGAAGAGTCGGACCGTGGGATCTATATAAAGAGTTTTTGTTGTTCTGATTAACTCATTTCAGAAAAATTAGAAGCAATTGGTGTGAACCACAGCAGTCTAGATCAGACATCGCCGCTGGTCTACTTCCACAGTAGACTCATTTTAAGTGGACCTTTCACATATACCATGGACGTCGAGTCTAAAGGCGGTAGGGATAAAAACCTCCGGCCACAACGCCGCAAAGTACCCCGCTACAACTCCAACTCCAATCGCATGGGTGGCTGCTGTAGATGCATCTGCTGCTGTTGTTGCTTCCTCCTCATCTTCATCTTGATCATTGTCGCGCTCACCGCCTACCTCTACACCCTCTACCAACCCAAGATCCCCTCCTACAAGGTGGAGAAGCTCAACATCACCAGGTTCCAGGTCGACGAGAGCTTCGACCTCCACACCGAATTGGTTATCACAGCAAAAGCCCAGAACCCGAATGAGAAGATCAGCATCATTTACGGCGAGAAGAGCAGTGTTTCGGTCTCTTACAGGGACTCAACTCTCTGCTCTGGAAAACTCCCAGGTTTTCGACAAGGCCATAAGAACACCAGAGTCATGAATTTGGTGCTAAAAGGGAAGAGTGTGTTTGGGTCTGGGCCTCAAGAAGCCCTCATGGGCAATAAGAAAACTGGTCGAATTCCCTTAGACATCTCTGTGAAGGCCCCAATAGCACTAGATTTTGGGTCTCTCAAGACGATGGAGGTGAAGGTGCTGGTTGATTGCCATCTAATTGTGAATAGCTTGTCACCAAATGAGGAGATTAAGATATTGTCCAGTGACTATAAAGTTACGGCTAAGACGTGAACGTCATGGAATTCGTAGATCCTTTGGTTCTAATTTTTACACATTTATGATGCATGTGTTGTTGTTGATGTTGTTGTTAAAGATAGAAATTTATGTATTTCTCTAGATCTTGGCGATGGATCGATTTCTTTTGTACATATATCTTGGCCTTCATACTCAACAACATTCTTAGCTCTGAAGGGCATGAGGGCTTTGTAATATCCCAGACCTCGAGGATGTAATTAGGCTAATTAATTAATTTAATTACATCCGGGATATTACGGGCTCTCCAAAGATTTCAGAGTTGTATATATACATGTTAGTATAAAACGTGGCATATATATATACAAAGTATAAACATCCTCTAAACTTTATATTTCCTTTGAAAAGAAAAATAAAACAGAGTCAACCTAACTCAAGCAGAATTGCACTTTAGTCTTCTTTTTAATAAATTTCTTTAAAATTTTATGACTGAAATGCCACATAGGCAAGTGCGCCATATTTAGTGAAACCCCTTGTTCATTATAATTTTTGTGCAAGGAAGGGCTCGAACTCATGAACTCCGATCCCACCCCTTGAAGTGAGTGGTTTGATGCTTCTAACCAACTAAGCTACAGCTTAAAAAATGAGTTCGAGCCTAAAATCTCTTAAATTGTTTTACGCTTAAATTTTGGTACAATGTACAATGGCAAGCAAGGTCTTGTTGGGTTTTAAACATCGTGCAATGCTCCTTTACATACAATCTCAATGACTTGATGAGATTGGAGTCCCTCTCCTTGTAGAAGTTTGTATTCGAGAGTTTACATTTTCATGAACATAAAAAGAAATCATAAGATCATTTCATTAATTTTATCAAAACTTGTTACATTTCAACAATGCAATAAATATCGACCAATTTTAACCGTTTTACTCATAGATGCTGGTACTTTTAACCATCAGATTTTTTCTTATTGCTGTGATCGTAATTGAAATTTTTAACTGTTGTCCATCATGATTTTACAAGGCCTTCTTTCTCAAAATCGAAACCATTGGATCAATTCCATTGATAAAAACTATTGAGCTTTTTTATATATCCCCTAAGATTTTTAGAATTTGTAAAGAGGCTCTTGTGGCTTCATGATTACTAGCAAAATTACCCGTGCTGAGCACGGATATGCAAACATTGTAATTGAAACATTTATGTATGAGAATTTCATAATTTTTTTAGAAAGAAAGCAAAAGAAGTAAAAAATTTTTGAATATGTATATATATAATCGAAGAATTGGTATATCATAGAATGAAAAAATGAGAATTGGAGTAGAATGAGGATTATAGAGTTTGGATTGAAACAAAGTCCTTGAAAAATAAAATAAAAGTGGAGAGCAGTTGTTAGTGGTTATGATAAAGAGATAAAAAAAGGGTAGTTGATGTAACTTCCGGTCAAAATCATAACCTACAGTCAAAATTGGATGTAAAACCTACTAAATATATTATAATTTAGTAGCTTTTATATATACTTTTTTATTTTAATACCTTTTATGTCCCAAAAAATTAGTAGCTTTGCAACTACTGTATGTTTTTACAGTAAAATGTAACTTTTTCCCATTTCTATATTGCTATGTGCATAATTTCAAATGCTTGGATTTATTTTTATCTAAAGCCTATAACATTGGCGGTAATTATGGTACATTAGTGGGAGAGAACAAACTTACATAAATCCTTTTTTTTTTTTTTTTTTTTTTTGTCAATATGGGGTCATTTCATTAAATCTAAATCGCCCATAATGGCAATCAACACATGTATTTATAATTGATTATAAGTGACCCAATCCATGCTTGGCCCACCATTGGCTTGATGGAGGATTTAAGCCGGAGTGGACCTACATGTTACCACACAGGTGCGACCGCACCGACGAGATTTAAGAAATTTATTAAGAAACACCTTAAAAGATTTTATTTTATTATTTAACTTCTTAATTTGATCATTGCCCGCACCAACCAAATGAAAATCGTGAGTCCGCCGTTAGCTTTAACCTTCATGTACGATAAACGATCGGGACTTAGAATAAAATTATAGATAATTGTGTAAATAATGACATACCCCATTTTAATTTAATGGGTGTACGGCTAAAGCTGTCCTTTTATATGAAGAAGCCCACCACAAACTTTACGATGGTTGCCCATTTTCATCACTACTACGCATCAATGGGGACATGAAAGGTGGAGGCCAAATTTAGAAATATGATAAAGCTTAGGTATATAAAAAGTACTTAAAAACACTGTTCAAACAAGAGAGGGTAACGGGCCTAATGGCTTAAAAAGGAAAAGAAGGACGTTAGATCCTTTCAATCCCACCAGAATGCAGTTGCTCTCTTATCTCTTTTAGTTATCTTCTTCTTCTGCATGCATAGCTGTTTGAGAGATTGCGTGTGCTGTTTGCGGGTAATGGCGTTCTCTTCCCCTCCTAAGAATAGCATCCAAAGGAGAAAAGTGTGGAGAGATTTCCTCCCAATCTCTTTTCCCTGCCAAACCCAACTCCTCCAAATCTTGATTCCACCTGGGAGCTCCCCACCCCAAAAGGGTAATCTTTGTTTTCTTTTCTTCTTCTTCTTCTTGTTGTTGTTCTTGTTATTGTAATTGTTGCTGAGAGGTTGTGGTTGTGGAAGAGAGAGAATAGAGATAGGGAAAGTGAGAGCCCCCATTCCCCACTCTCCCCTTCCTCTTCTTTTGAGAATCAAAGCACTCTTGGGTTTTATTGGATTTTTCATAGGAACATTACATACTAATAATAATACAGAGAGACAGGATAGAAAGGGGGAACTTTAAATGCTACCTGTTGCAGTTGATTTATCGGCATTCAGTTGGGTCAGAGAAGCAGCAGATTTGAAAGTGGAAGGAGGGTCCTCTTCTTTCTTCTACGTCGTTGCTGTTGTTTTCGTCTTTTACTTGTTCTTTTTTGCTTTCCAACAAGAAGGAGGAGAAGGCAATGGCTTTGGGGTTCTGCCGTGTGCCGCCCTTGTTGCTTCCTCGCTCTTGGGCAGAGGAGGTGCGTTGTTATTCATTTATCAGAGAAATATGGTAATGGGTTTGGATGTTTTCAGCATCTCATCCTATGTTTTTCTCTTAATTTGTAGATTCATGTTAAGATGATCCATTTAGCATTTGACAGAGTAGATGTAGAGAACATGAATTGTTTCAAATGACTTTGAACAATGACATTGTGTGAAATTCTTTTCCCGGGATGGTGGCGCTGTATACTGGAATTTGATGGGCCATGCTAAGGGAGGAACCCATTATGGATTTCATGTAAAAAAAAATTACAACTTGTTTTACTTTGAACACAAAAAATAGGACAGGTCATGGTCAATTCGTCGAATGAGCATGGAGGTATAGAAGGGGAGGCATGTTTTAGGATTTGTGCTCCTATCTTGCAAGTGAAATTCATGGCCATGCTTTAATGCTCACTCATTGTCACAATCATGAGGTTGCTTGTTTTATGATACTGGATACTTCAAAATTGACAATGTATCTGTATCATATCTCATTCAATGTATCATCTTAATTTGTAACATCCATGTCCCTGCTGTGTCCATTGCATGTCCTTTCTGTATCCATGTTGTATCTAGGCATCATAGGTTCGAGTGATGATGCCTATCTAATAATGAAAGTATGGTTTTTATTGAATTATGTGAATAGTTTCATTCAAATTTTGCAGTCATCTTGGTTTTATTCACAAGTCCAATCTCTCTCTCTCTCTCCAAAATTTGTTACTATTTCTTTATATCTTTTCTATCAAATCCCTTATAATTTGTGAATCCTTAATTCTTTAGTGCTAGCCTACTGATGAAAATCTGAACAACTGAAGTAGAAGTTTCCTAATAAAGCAAACTGATGTCATGAATCATGACAATTGAACATATGAACTTATTGAATTGTTCCTATCAGTAGAGTGAAAATGGTATGAACTGAATTCATACGAAATCATGGATTCTGGGCTGTCAAATGAAGCAAAACTGAGTTGAATTGTGAATCTGGCAACTGCTAAAACTTATGTACTAGAGCTCTTTTACCGTTTCAATAAGACCAATATGCCAATCAAATCAGAAATAACAATTGGATGACCATTCCCCCATTCTGTCTCTAAAGAACATAGCCTGCAATGACCTAGCCATCTATCAATGGTCATAAGTATTTAAAGGGACTGACCTTGTAACACTTCTGATATCTCACATGTAACATCTACTTTTAATATTTTGTGAATGTGTATTTTCTGATATAATCAGTAGAAGTATACAAGGCAGAATTTATTTTTGTGTTTACTGCATAAAATTATTATTGTGACAAATACAATCAACATCAACGGGAAAGGGGTAGGCCAAAGAAGAAATGGATGGAAGTAGAATAAGGATAGATTTGAAAAAGTGCAACATATCCAAGGATTTGACCTAGGGTAGACTTGAATGAAGAAATACAATTATGTAGCCGACCCCAATGTAGTGGGTGACAACTGACAAGGCTCATCATCAAAACCTCATTCCAACTATCTGAGGTTGGCATAAGAAATGTGTATATGCAAATATATATATATATATTTATAATATTTTTAGAGTTTGATTGTTATTTTATATTATCGTTGATATCAGTCATGTCTCCTATGGAGCAGAATGTTGGTCAATCAAAAAGCAACATATGCACAAAATGGAGGTAGCAAAAATGAGAATATTGAGGTAGATATGTGGTAAAACTAGGAATGATAAAATTAGAAATGAGCGATTTTGAAAGCATTTAGGGGTAGCATCAATTGGGGTCTGGGCACGTCCAACAAAGGCCAGCAATGGCGCCAGTAAAAATACATTTAGGTATACAAGTTGATGGCCCCCTAAGGAGAAGGTGGATGGAGGTAGTAGAAATAGATTTGAAGAAGTGCTACTTATTTGAAGATTAAGCTTAGGATAGATCGGAATGGAGAAACATAATTCATGTAGCTGACCCCAACATAGTTGGGACAAGGCTTTGATGATAATGATGATATCAGTCTTGACTAATAGTCCAACTCCGGTGATGAATCTTGAGTTAAGCTTGTTGAGCTATACTATACTAAACTTGTTTTCTAATCATGGTCGATAATTATAGAACTTAATTGATATAGTCATCTCTTATATGGTACCTATCTAGTATAGAGTGGCAATGTTAATGATGTTATATGGGTCACATTTGGCTAGGAGGTACCTCTCACAGACTTGTGCCATAGTTAACCTTTTTACGATTGCATGGGACACCGCATGACAAATCCAAGCCCCTCACACTCACTAACCCCTCATGAATTAGCACTCACCCAAATTTGGCACTAATCTAAATAATCATTACCGTCGGGTTAAATTTCAACAGTTTCTAAGTTATTTTTTTATGAAATTTAATCCGATGGTGATTCTTATTCAAGTTAGTGCCAACTTTTGGAGGGCATTAATTCGTTCGGGATTAGTGAACATGAGGGGGATGGATTTGACATGGTGTTCAAGTGGTGGTAAAAAGGTTACCTCTCATGCAAGTCCGTGAGAGGTACCTCTTAACATAGCCCTGCATGTATGTATGTATATTTATATATATGTGCACTGTAATGCAGCCGGTCAGGAGCCCTGGTGTGTTCCAACATCAACGAGGCTTGGCATCAGGTGGTTCTTGTGGGCGGGCGGGAAACTTTGTCCTGATGGTGGAGCTCAGGAGCAGGATCATGAGATTCAGAGACATTCTTGACCTTTCTCCTTGCAAAGCATCCACTCCCATGAATGAGGTCTCCTTGATAAGTGTTTTTCTTTTCAGAAAAAAATCATAGAGAACACCTACGCTGCGTTTGATTATGCACGCACCCAAATAATTAAAAGATAGTTGCTTGTCTCAAAGAAAGCTACATTTTTACACTTGTTTATGGGCCATTTTCTTGCAGTTATTGATGGTTACAGTGGAGAACCTACAAAAGCTGTATCCCAACTTTGTCTCATGTCCTCCAATGTCTGATATGATAACAGCCTCTTCATATCAGGTTCAACAATTTATTTATTTCTTCTAAGATTGTTAATTGTATATTTTGTTAATTAATTGAGAAAAATAATCTCCATATAGGTACTCCATTATTTCTACGAGTTCCTTAAATCTGTTGGAGATTCATGGACTGAGACTCATAATTGGTGTAACGAATTCAATAATGAGAAAGATGTTATTGAGGACCCCAGTTTGGAGCAGCTTGGTATGGAAGCTTCTATTATTGTAACATTTGTTCTTCTGTCACAATTTATTGGAATTATTTTCCTCTGTTGTAATTGATGATTTGCTATGTTGAAGGTGAAATGGTCATGGACAGGCTTGGTTATATGAATGCAGTAGCAAAAGAATTTTTGTTTGTGATGGATGAGAAAGATGAGGAAAATGCACCCATTGTTGAGAGTACACCAGATTCTGCATCTGAAGACTTCTTAAAGAATTCTGGTTTTTTTAACAAACTCACCACATCTCCTGACACCCCAACTTCAGTCCTAACTGATGCAACCCCCTATTCTATAAATATTGGGAAGTTACCAAATGTTTCTTATTCACAGCCTCTTCTCTTGCCTCTCAGACTAAAGGCCATAAAGAAGTTGATGCCCACTGATGTAAATTGCTTTTCGTTCCACATGTTGCCTCATGCATCTATTCAAAACTTCAGTCCAGCAAATCAAAGGAACAAGATATCGGAGCCTGATCACTGTGAGACAAGAAGCGATTCCAAGGCTCTGCCCATGGATGTATCAATTGCTTTAGAAAATTCCATGACACAAATGGATGAGACTTCAAAAGTCCTGAATCATGTTTCTCACGATATCACGAGTGAGAATGTTGATAATGTCAAAACGTCTGCCAAATCAAGCATGCGGCCACCAAATCCACTGCCGCTACCTATACTTCTGGCAAAAGAATCTGCACTTCCACCACTACCACAACCTCAGCTTACACTTAAGTCAATACAATCTGCAACGCCACCACTACTTCAGCCAAAACAATCTGCACCACCAGCACCTCCACTGCCTATGCTTCCACTAAAGCAATCTTCATCACCATTTTCACTACCTTTGCCAAAACAATCTACATGCTCAACACTGCCACAGCTACCAATGCTTCCACCTAAAGAATCCACACTCCTTCCACCTCCACCTTCACCTCCAGTGATTCCACCAGAAAAATCTGCAGGCCCACCACTACCATCATCACCTGTGATTCTGGTGAAGGGATTAGCACCGCCGCCACCTCCTCCACTTGGTGCAAACAAATCCTTACGCCCCAAGAAAGCAAGTACAAAGTTGAAGAGATCAACCCAGATGGGGAGCCTGTACAGACTACTCAAGGGGAAAGTTGAAGGATCTAATCTCAGTGGAAATTTGTCTCATGGGAAAATTTTTGGAGGTTCTGCTGATAACAAGGCACAGGGGATGGCTGATGCACTGGCGGAGATAACAAAGAGGTGTGCCTTTTTCTAACATTTTACAACAGAATCAAAAGATATGGAGTAAGAATGTTTGAGCTGATGCTTACTCTTAATGTGGATTCTATCTGTTTTTCCTATCAGGTCGGCTTACTTCCAAAAAATTGAAGACGATGTTCAGAAGCACGCAACTTCAATCATGGAGATGAAATCCGCTATCAATTCATTTCAAACTAACAGCATAGCTGATTTGCAAAAATTTCACCTATATTTGGAATTTCATCTTGAAAATCTTACTGATGAAACACAGGTCATACTTGGGATGAACTCTTTCAATTGGATTTTATGTTCTTGGCTGTCATTGGCCTCTTTCTCCTTATGTAACCAAGTCATTGCCTTCTAAGATTTTCAGGTGCTGGCAAGGTTCGATGATTTTCCTACAAAGAAGTTGGAAACAATAAGGACTGCAGCAGTAATGCTTTCAAGGCTTGATGGTATAGCCACCAACTTGGAGAGCTGGAAGGTAGAGGCTCCTATGGCTCAGCACCTCAAAAAGGTTGAATGCTACTTCAACAAGGTATGTTTTTAAATATTAACTTCTATCTTTCTTCGTGTGATACCATCATTGTCTTCTTCATGTACTTTGCATTATCCATAAACATGGACAGATTAAAACAGAAGTGGATGCAATTGAATGCAAGAAGGATGAAGAAGCTAGGCGGTTTCGAAGTCATAACATTGTATTTGATTTTGACTTTCTGTTGCGGATCAAGGAATTCATGGTGGATGTTTCTTCTAACTGTATTGAGATGGTGCTTAAGGTATGTGAATCGACTGACTTATGCCAGAGGGATATGCTTATGATTCTTGTAAGATTTTCCTTCCTTGAGATCCCCTTTTTTTTATTATTTATTTTGGAGATGCCATTCAACAAAAAACTAGTCAAACAACAACATCCCACAATGAAAATGAAAGCATGTACAACCTTAAGAAGACCACTCAGAGAAAATGAACTCTGGAAGAATCCCACAAAGAACAAGATGTGAAGAGAGTACCAAAAACCTAAGCCTTAATTTTAATGCTTTGCTACCATGACAATCTTGGAAGTGGCATAGAAATAGATAGATATATATACACACACACACACACACATATATATATATATATATATAGAGAGAGAGAGAGAGACCAATCAAGGAATCTTATAACTAAATAGCCATCACCAAGAAACTACTTAACTTTATAAAAAAAAAAAACTCCTCATAAATCCACCCATCAAGAAAATTCTGAAATATCCAAATGTGTAACCCTAGAGTTAATTCCAAATTACACTTCCCAAACCATGTTCAAAACCCTCAATTCCTGTCCCCAGTTCGACCCCAACTAAAGCAAACTTGCAAAACTTTCATCTCAAAACCTATGATACCCGGATACTTGTATAAGTCCAACATGTCCATGTAGGACCAATATTCCATTTCTCACTCAGAAAAGACTTTTCAATCTTCAAGAACCCTCTCTCTCTCTCTCTCTCTCTCTCTCTCTCTCTCTCTCTCTCTCTCTCTCTCTCTCTCTCTCTCTCTCTCTCTCTGTACCATTTACTATCAGACTGTAGAAGGGACAGGACATAAGAGCTCTTCTCTCTTCCTTTGTACCATTTACTATCAGACTGTAGAAGGGACAGGACATAAGAGCTCTAGTTTCTATTGTAGACGACTACTTGGTTTATTGCTTTTGTTTACCAGAAAAGAAGAACATAAAAATCATTGAAACTATAAATTTCTACTATTTGAAGACTTTGCAATTTCCAGTACCAACTGATACCCATTACATATCAGCCAATGTTTTGAGCCAAAGAAGCTAGCTTTAGGGACCTTGGAATAGGAGGCGTTCACTTCTATTCAAAACCCTTCACGAGCCAGTGTCATGTCCACCTATTGAGATATTGTGCTAAAATAAATTAGAGTAGGTCAATGTAATGGCGAACCAATCTCTTTTATACTTATACTTAAATCCAGAATCTCATTATCTTTAAGTTGTCTACTCCCATGCATGCACAGAGGGTGATAGATGCTAGTTCTTTTTAGTTGTGCCTCCTAGTTTTTGCCAACTATCAATTAAGGGCTCAGTTTGGGCCTGAATCATTGCTTGGGTCCTGTCTCTAACAAAAAGAATCTAAAAGAGGAACATATATATACTCCTTAAATATTTCAAACCTCAGGCACATTGAATCTGTTTTTAATTTGTTTTCCTTTTAAATAAATTTCCTGCAAGTTCTTGATGGACCTTGCAGTAGCTGTTTTTCAATCACAAAAATGGAGAAAACAATCTGGTCCTAGCCTTAGAAGGCCAATATCTAAATCCAATACAGTCAAAGCATTTTAAGGATAAACTAGAAACTACTGAGTCAGACTTGGCACTAATTGATTTTCAACAAATTTCTGGCTTGTTCTGTAGGAGAGCAATGAAGTTAAGGCAGATGCTGATAGAGAAGGTGGAACCAAGCTCAACGCTCGTCTGAAGGCTTGCTCTCAGTCTCTTTGGAAGGCGTTTCAGCTGGCATATCGGGTCTATAATTTTGCCGGTGGTCAGGATGATCGAGCTGACAGGTTGACTAAAGAATTGGCTCAAGAAATAGAGACATTTACTAATCACTATTGATCGATTCTCTTTGCAGATTTTACGTATTAATTGTGTGCCTTGTACTTGATTGTTGTAGTCTGAAAGTACCCAAACCTTTCAATCAGGTGCAGCCTTCAATGGTGACCGCATCTCCAGTACTATTCTTGTTGTGATTACAATGTGAGAATTAGTATGTGTGTGTTCTTATGATATTAAATAAAGAAGAAACCCACTGCTTTGAATATTTTGGTGTAGAAACAATGTTTTAGGAGGATGCATGTTGTTCTTGTGTAGCCCACGTGTCAGGCTCGTCCATGAAATCTGTTGGGCCTGCATGTGAGGGGGAGTATTGGGAAGTCCCACATCCCACATCGCCTAAGTAATAGGCTTGACATGTCTTAATATACCTGTATGGGCCTGCCTTCCACCTATAAGCTCATAGGTGGAAGGCCCAAACAGGTATATATGAAGCCTTTCCAAGGGCATTACTTAAGCGATGTAGGATGTGGGCTTTACTTTACCAACATTATTTGATGGTCCTGGTTTTTTATCAGGATTAGTGAAACTTTATAAAGCATTCGGGGGGTTTTCTTTAAATCTTTGCAATAGAAAGCAGGACCATTTGAAAATGTTTGATCACCGCAGTATTGATCCATCAGCCAAACTGCCCACGCCTGGTTTGTGGTTCAGCCCGATCTCCCTCTGTGTATTTCTAGTATGACTGAACCTTGATTTCAGGGTGACCCAGAATCCACCCTAGTTAGTGAATCTCAGACATGCGATTGTTGGGGAATTTGTTGATCACAGGTCAAGTGGTTTGCTTAAGAAATTATATCCAGTCAATATATGCTGTTTCTCATTTTTATGCCATCTTTTTAAGAGGTTCATTTGCATGACATTGCTGCAACAACAGAAATAGCTTGCTAGCAACAGGTTCTACTTGTGCATATGGTCGCACAGTGGATTAACAGTTGTGGTTGCTCTTGCATTTTTGTCCTAAGCTTTTCTTCCAAGCAACTAGACTCACTACTGGGCCTGGACCTTGGGCCTGTTTTTTTGAGTGGAATAGGAATGCATGCGTCATGCGGTTTAGTTGACTGGCCTGCACCTAAAGCCCTAACAGGGCCGGTTTGGATTGGTTTGGTTTTGTTTCTTTGGATTTTGATGACTCTGGTCTTAGGCTTTGAACCCGATATACTTGATGAGTGGTCTGGATTGAACATGGGCATACAAGCTTCAGCTCGGTCTAACCTCATTGGCAAAGCTAGCAGGCCAACAAATTATTAGGGCCCATTTTGCAAGGAATGCAGAGTGAAGGGTCGAGTGGAAATCTACAAGAGCCCACCAAGTTCGTTGGACTTAATTTCATTCTATGAACAGTGTACAGTGATCTCTACCTTTGATCTTCACTGTTGGACCCTTGACAAAGAAATTCATTTCTGTGGAGTTTCACATCAATCGGAACTGGCCTTACTTGCTTTAGTAATAGATATCTAAAAATCTTACTCTGTTATTGATCAAAGATTAATTTATTTGTAGTTACAAGACAAGCCAAAGAACTCATGATTGGGTAGTGGTGTCATCTTAGTTCCACAGATGCCCGGGGATAGAGCCCACATTCATCAAATATAAGTATCACTCTTGGACCACTTTCCCAATGAAGCAAAAAACTTTCTCCACTGAATTACCCTCCTCACTTTTTTTTTTTTTTATTGAAAAGCATTTATGCTTTTTCTACTATAGCGTTTCATTATGGTCTAAAGAAATTTAATATGGTATCAAAGTTAACCGATCACGAATTCGAGTCCCATGAAAAACGTCTCAATGTTGGGAAAATATGCGTGTTGCGAAATGCTGACCGACCAGGTATGACCCGAGTGGGAGTATTGAAAAGTATTTATGCTACCTCTATTAAAGCCTCCAGCTTTTGATAGGATTGATTAACTAATAACGAAATTTAATTTTTTTTTTTTTGTCCCCAAGCCAACGAGAGAGCGCACACATGGAGCCCACATAAGTGAGAAGAGAAAGCCTACACAACTGGAAAAAGTGTATCCAGGGATCGATCCGTCCCGGGTTACTCAATTGGTTAGCAACCACTTGTGGTCTCCTCGCATATAGTAGCCCTTGGTTTTCTCTCACTATTCAACTTTCATGAGCCTAAATTCTGAAAGAACTGCGTGTGCAATTCAGAGATTGCCATGGGGGCTGGTGATCTCCGGCCGATGGGTTCTCTCTCTCTCTCTCTCTCTCTCTCTCTCTCTAGATTTTTATGTATTTCTCATGAATCTCAGTTTCTACGTATATAATGCTCAAGAGATCTGTATTCTCCATCAATCCAGTGAAACAGTACTCTCCGGATTATTGCTAATATGTGTGTTAAACTAAGGAAGCTCATGTGATCCTTACAATGAAGGAGTCACTGCGGCTCTATGGTCAATCCATATGGAGCCTGACGGGCCCAAACAGACCAACATATTTGACATTCATCCAGTCATTTTCAAATCCAGGAGCATTTTGGGGCAATATTAATATCATCGCGAAATCCTTGTTCCAACTTTGTTGGGGTTGACAATATGAATTATGTTTCTCCATTTCGTTATTATCCTAAGAGGGGAAGCATCGGTATATGATAAATTAAAGAAGAGTTGAAGATGATTTGAGTATATTGAAAGAACTAACTGGTCCCAAATAGGTGTTGGAACCGAACTCACCATGGGTTGAAGTCAAGTAAGAGTTCAAATCTCCTTTATATAGAGCAATCCCTAGGAGTCGCAACTACTATGGACTTTATTTCTAGTGGAATCCCACGTCTCCTGACCAGCGTGGGAATTCTGCCAACTGAAAGTCGGGACTTGATCCCAACTCTACTACCAAGAGTTTGATCCTTATCTAACTCAATCAAATCAAGACTTGTTGGGAGTTCATCCGCGGCGTATTACCGAGCTAGATCTGGCGTAGGCCCAATGGCAGTCGAACCACATAATTTTTCTAACAATCTCCCACTTTGCATGAATGCCATGCAAATCAAATGAGGAAAGTCAAAAGACCAACTTGGGGCAAGGCTTCGATTACAACGACAACTCTCTTTATATATATATATTTATATAAATTAAAATCTTTATAAGAGAGATGTCCCTCACCTCCCGCTAGAGCTCCCCCTACTACAAATAAATTGATGCTCATCCTAATTAGACACTTATATAAATTGTAAGAAAGAAATTCACGAAGAAAAAATAAATAAAACTTAAGGAACCCTTGGAGCCTGTTCTTTTAGTGAAATTTTTTACTAGAATTCATTATGATAGGAATTCTTTACCACCCTTGGCACTTCCGGATGCAATGTTTCTCTAATAAAATTTTAAATTCCAACCACCTAAAAGACCCAAATATTATTTGAGATTTTCAAATCTCAGCGATATTGTCATTAGGAGGTGGATTCGGGAATTCCACTCAACGGACAACTTTTTGAGAATTTACAATCTCTCTGAACATAAATGCCCTCGTATCTAGTAAAAGAACACGACCTTAAGTTCCCACTAATGATCGATTGGAATGATGTTTAACATCTAAAATCTAATCCACAGCTACACCTTTTCACCCCAACCTTTCCTTGTGATTGCTTGGATGCGTGTGTTGGAAAGTCTTACTCTCACTAGTTGGAGAATTCCTGAGAGGTACGTCAGTTGGAGAATACCCGACCACGCCAGGTCCACTTATAAATCCAAACGTGGTTTTCGTGTCAGGTATTGGTTCAATGTATAAATGCCTCATTCTCTCAACTAGACATGACACCGTTTTCAAACAGGTCAGTGTCAAGTGCCTCACTCAAAACCTGATAGAAATCAAGGGGATTGTAGGGTGGGCCACCCATCATTTATACTAGAAGCACTGATGCACCGAAATTCGTTGTCTCAAGAGATTCAGCCCCTGTTGAGTGACCTGACTCGGATGCAATGCAGCCCATGTGCCCGGCCCCTTGTGAAAGCCGGTTTAACTCTTGGAATCCTCTCTTCCCTCTTGTTCGAGTTTCATCTTTAAATTAACACTTGTATTTGGGTTTTTGCGTATTAATCTTTTTTTAATTTAATAATATAAACTTACATAATGTCACAAGAGTTGTTTGACTCTGATTAGATTAATTTTTTTTCTAATTTCTTTTACCTCAGACCTCATGACATTATTGGATTTATCAGTTTCCATATAATACACTTTCCACAATCGACAAATGAATTTAATTTTTATAGAATATGAGAAATAACATTACGTGAAAAGTAAATACAAATCCAACTACCATTTCGTAGATTCTATCTCATGGAAAAAGATTTTACCGTAGATACTTTACGAAAGTCGTGATATCATGAAATTTATTATTATTTTTTTTATTTGACATTATCTTCTTTTGTTCTCTTAAATTAACAATTCACTTCACTCTACATTCACTTTACTTTTTATAATAATAAATTTACCAAATGCACCTGACAAACCCACGTGGTTTGCTTTTACCAGCCCACGTGCTGCCTGTGAGAACCATCCCGTCATTAGTCATTAGTCAATTGCCTAACTCTCTCGTACTATGGATAAGTTGTGGCAGGAAATGGACCCCCCTGTTTGGCCCAAACAGGAAATCCTGATTGGGCAAATCAATCAGGGGTGCCACGTGGGGAAAGGTGTCACATTTTACCTCAAAAAAAATTTTCATCTCTTTGAAAAAAAACTCCATTCCCCATGTGGCACCCCCGAATGGACCAAACAGAGTTTCCTGTTTTTCCGTTTCCGATGTGGCAGGTGGGCACGAGAAAACCTGTTTCATTTACTTTTTCCTTTTTTTTTTTTTCCTCTTTGCCTTATATTATACTAGCTACATCTCCCGTGGCTAGCCTGGGACAAAATTATGATATAATAAAATTAATTATGAACATATAAGCATATATTTATGTATATTTATATATAAGATGACAATCTTGAGATGATGAAAGGTAGATGGTGTTGAAAGAAAGAATGACTGTAGCAAAATAGAGAGATTTTAAGGGATATTGATTGATAGAATTTATGAGATAGAAGATATGGATAAAGAAATTTTTTTGGGAAAAAAAATGTGGCATGTGATGACATGGAACATTAAAGCACTCTATGTTTTTTTTCTCCATATTTATTTGAAAGAAGAATGATTGGGTTGCTGAGGTGGCACCCCTCACAACCCACATCCCCCTTTTCTTTAATATATATAATATAATGGTCATTATTATTTGATAACTACTTTTATTATAATCTTGCTTGTGAAGTGATTGAATATGAAAAGAATTTCTCATTCCAACCTAGATTCAAATTTTAGTGAGTCCCCCAAACCACAAATGGATTAGTGGCAGGGAAATCTTAGTTTCATGATTTACTTTTATTCCATATCTATATATTTTTTGCTCTGATTTTTCATTGCAACTACCCAGTCATGCTAAGTTGCTAACCATTTAAAGATACAAATGTTGTGTGGTCATTTTTCATTTTTTTTTTTTTTTTTGAGAAGGAATATCATTCACTGAAAAGAGTCAAATAAATAAACAACAAAACATCAAGAGAGGAATTTAGTCATCCACTTCAAAGATTCTAGGTCAAGAGAATAGTATTATGTTCCATTTTGACAATAAAATGAGAGTGGTCCACAAAATTAAACATGTGTATTGGGCTATAAATGCTAACTGCTCCTTGGTTTCCTATTATTTAAAGAATTTATAATGTTTTAAGGGTTTTTTTTTATAAAAGATATATATCTTAAAGACCAACGAAATAAAACATAAAAAATTACACAAAATTAAGCATTTATTCAACCAACCTGAGAAAGGAACAATCCACTCAGAATCATGGCTCCAAGAATAACTAGCTTTACTGAGAAGATGGGCAGCTCTATTAGACTACTTTTCTTTACCGTTTATAGCTTGCACGGCCTCAAGGCATTCGACAAATTTGAATCGAATGCCTTGAGGCCGTGCAAGCCATAAATGGTAACGAAAAGTAGTCTAATGGATCTGCTCATCTTCTCGCTAAAGCTAGTTATTCTTAGAGCCATGATTCTGAGTCGATTGTTCCTTTCTCAGGTTGGTTGAATAAATGCTTAATTTTGTGTGATTTTTTATAAGCTTCTTTATAATAAAGGATTTCACCCTCCGATCAATATCTTCCCTTCATTGATCAATTATGGGCTATACATGATTTTCCAGCATATGGTCATTTGTCTGGTTGTAGGACTGCAGGTAAGTATGGTTGTCCTGTATGTAGTGAAGGAACTGATTCGGTGTGGCTAAAATATGGAAAAAAGTTTACCTACATGGGACATAGAAAATTCCTACCAATTAACTACCCTTTCAAAATCCAAAAATCCCAATTTAATGGGAATGAAGAAAATGGAAAACATCCTAGGCATTTGATTGGCTCCAAAGCCTTATTAAAAAAGGAAACCATTAATAGCAATTTCGGGAAGGCAGAGAATAAGAAGGGGAAGAGACGTCAAGAGGAGAATGAGATGATTGCATGGTCAAAGACATCTTTCTTTGTTGACTTGCCATATTGGAAGGTGCGCTTAGCTTTAACTCCTTATGTTAAAATAACGCATCAAATAAAATGCTATACTAATATAAATTTATCATTTTCATAGGATCTGCCTATTCGCCACAATTTGGATATGATGCATTGGAAAAAAATGTTGTTGAAATTTTACATGCAACAGTCATGAACACTGGATATGATGCATTGGAAAAAAATGTTGTTGAAATTTTATATGCAACGGTCATGAACACTAAGGGTAAGACTAAGGATGGCATTGAAGCCCACCAAGACTGTAAGGCTATGAAAATTAAAATTTTTTTTTTATGGCCAATGGAAAATAACGGGAAGTTGACTTGTCTAGAAGAACCTTACACTCTATCCCGATGGGAGAAAGATTTAATTTGTAAAACCCTGTATCCTCTGAAGGTTCCTATTGGGTATAGTGCAAATTGGAGACACAAAGTAAGATTGGAGGATAGAGTTCTCAAGAATATTAAATCACATGATTATCACATACTACTTCAACAATTATTACTAGTGTTGCTGCTACACGCGTTTCAGTTCCATAAGCCATTACTTGTTGTTATTCGGCAACTTTCAATATTTTTTAATGTCTTATGTTCAAAAGTTATCAATCATACAGAACTGCGAAAGATGAAAGAAAAGTTGTGGAAACACTGTGTTTTTTAAAAGTATTTTCCTCCATTTTTCGTTTCCATGACACACCTTATTGTGTACTTGGCGGAAGAGGCGCAGGTTTGCGGACCCGTTAGATATCGATGGATGTATCTTTTTGAGAGGTAAATAAAATGCTTAATTGCTTGAGATTGTTCATATTAATCACAAGTTCGCACAGTAATCTAATTTACGTATCTTTTTTTACCAGGAAGATGAAAACATAGAAATGATAAGTTGTGAATCAAATATATCCAGAGGGTTTTGTTTCTGAGTGTTACCTCATAAATGAAGCAATACTGTTCGCCATGAATTACATTCCAGAATTTCGATGGCACAAAAAAATGCCATAAGCAAGGAAGGTTGGAGTGGATGGACAAGGAAGGCGAAGTTGCCTATCCTATCGATAAAAAATGGGAAGGTCTACATTCTTGAAAATGTGCAATATCAGCAAGCACACAAATGGTTACGAAAGTATTCTACTGAATGTTGAAAGTAAATTTTAATGATCACGTGAACAACTTTATTTTTTTAAGGGAGATGCTCCTATGAGAGCATCACTCACCTTATTTCTCATAGTAAGGTGAGTGTTGCTCTCATAGGAGCATCTCCCTTATTTTAATGAATAAGGCATTCACTCTACATAAATAAATACATGATTTATGCTGAATATGTCGAAAGCCTAAGATCTAGTAATCAATATCAAAGAGGCAGTACTCAAGTTGAAAAAGGTATTAGATTACATACCTTGGCTTAGAAAGCAATTAGAGAATGAAGAAAATTGTATCCTCAAAAGGCTTGCGGATGGACCAAGTTTTCAAGCCATTTTGTATACATTCTACATAGTCAATGGATATGCTTTCTATACAGCGGAGGCAGAAATGAACAAAATGACGCAAAACAGTGGAGTCTCATTGATGGCCTTGACCCCTTTCAGGGCAAATGCGAAGGACATGAATCTTGTGCATGAAGACTCTGCTTACTACAGTATAGTCAAACAAATTCTAGATATGGATTATTATGACTTTAAGCGCGGGTAGTATTCTATTGTGATTGGGTGCGTTTAGACAGTCATGGATGTAGAGCTGATCCAAAAGTGAACTTGGTCTACGTTATTTTTACAGTATCATTTTGCATGTTGATATTATTCTTAAATGTAACATAATCATAAATGTAAAAATTTGATATCTTTTATATAAAATTTTGCTTTATTTTTTTTTAGTAACATCTATTTAAAATTTAACATATGTGGTTGCATGCATTATGTCATATGATTAACCATCATCAGCTACCACGTCTATAGTACAAGGATGTGGTTCTCATGAGAGTATGAAATGCATATCCCAATTCATGTTAATTTGAGATATTAACTTTTTTAATGTTCATATATTGATATGTCACTTGTAACCGGTCATGTCTCCCTGGTGACATTTAACATTGATGGGCAACCCATCGGTGACAGTGCAACTAGGTTGTCCACAATGATAGGGGGATCTGTGAAGTATACTATACTGCCCTCATTCGATAAATGGTCAAACGTGCTCGATGTAATGAAGGAGAAAGTGTGGAACATAGTAACTGTGAGTAATTGTGCATTTGGTTCAAGCAGTTTTCATATATTATTTATATTTTTTGGTTGAAGTGGGTACTTATGAAGGTAAATGAGTGTTGGAGGAATCAAAAGTCAAAACTGAAGCATTACATATATTCTAAATATCACACAGATGCAGGTAGAAAAAAGAATGTACCTAAATTTGTCAAGGAGGATTGAGAGAGTTTTATCGACATGTGCTCGACATATGCGGCATAAGAAAAGAGTAAGCTGGGGAAGGCCGCTAGGCAAGCTATGAGGTGCCCACACACTTCTAGTAGGAAGGGGTAAGCGAAGGTTGCTGATGAACTAGTAATCACAATTATGAATTTTCCAATTTTTCCATATTTCAACAATTTTTTTATGTAATCGGGATGTTCACTTCTAACATTTTTCAGCGGCGAAAAAATCTCGACAAGAAGATCACACGTACAGATGTCTGGCTCGAAACTCATACAAAGAATGATGGTTCTGCTTCCTGTGAAGAAATGGTAAGAAAAACCTAATTGCAATTTACTGCATTTGCACTAAGTTTAGTTAGGGGATTATCACATTTGCAAGTCACCAAATTGATTTGTTTTTAAGATATATAAGAATTCTCATTCTTAAATTCATTATGTAAGTACTATGTGATGTAATAATATGGATTATTGATATTGGAGTTTTGAGGGGCATTGGAGTTATATATATGAAGTACTTTTAGTACCGTGTGATGTGATGATATGGATTGTTGATATTGGAGTTTTGAGGGGCATTAGAGTTATATATATGAAGTGTT
Source organism: Umbellularia californica (assembly GCA_028538565.1). Classification (NCBI taxonomy): domain Eukaryota; kingdom Viridiplantae; phylum Streptophyta; class Magnoliopsida; order Laurales; family Lauraceae; genus Umbellularia; species Umbellularia californica. The sequence continues at coordinate 72,155,757 of JAPQWN010000006.1, read as the reverse complement.
ATATTAATAAGTAATACAATTGTGCACCCAAGATATTTTTCAGGGTCCGAAACGTAAGGGAGACTCTGTCGAAATTTTTCTAAATTTATAACTTCTATTTTTCCTACTTTATTTAATGCATAGTTTTATGGTTGGAAAGTTGGTCATGGAATTCATTATTGTTTTGTTTTCTATTTAACCATGTTTAAGTTGTTGGAGAATCAAGTTTGAGAACTAATTTGAATTGGATACAAGTCACAATTCTGAAAATTAAAAAAAATCTGCACAGTTGACAACAGATTCAGCATGACTCTAAGCCAAAAGTATGCGATTCAAAACCAAGGCAAATCATCTTATTTTTACTCAAAACATGTGGATGTTAAACCTTGATAGTTGTTCTGTCAAACCCCAAAATTTTGGCTCTAAAAGATTTCGGAAAGTTGACTTTCCAGAGGCCTAAACAGGGAAACTCAGTCAGTCTGTGCAGAAATTATGCACAGAAATTGTGACTTGTATCCACATTTAATTTTCTTCACTATTTTTTGTGTTTTATTTTTTCTAGTTTATTTAATGCATAGTTTTATGGTTGGAAAGTTGGTCATGGAATTCATTGGTGTTGTGATTTCGTTTAACCATGTTCAAGTGGATGGAGAATCAAGTTTGAGAACTGATTTGAATTGGATACAAGTCACAATTATGAAAATTAAGAAATCTGCATTGTTGATAGCAGATTCAGCATAACTCCGAGCCAAAAGTATATGATTCAAAACCCGGGCAAATCATCTTATTTTTACTCAAAATTTGGGGATGTTAAACCTTGATAGTTGTTCTGTCAAACCCCAGAATTCTAGCTCTAAAAGATTTCGGAAAGTTGATTTTTCATAGGCCTAAATAGGGCAACTGAGTCAATCTGTGCAGAAATTCTTCATAGAAATTGTGACTTGTATCCACATTTAATTTTCTACACTTTTTTCTGTTATATTTTTTCTAGTTTTAATACATAGTTTTATGGTTGGAAAGTTGGTCATGGAATTCATTAGTGTTGTGATTTTGTTTAACCATGTTTAAGTTGCTGGAGAATCAAGTTTGAGATCTGATTTGAATTGGATACAAGTCACAATTCTGAAAACTAAGAAATATGCATTGTTGACAGTAGATTTAGCATGATTCTGAGCCAAAAGTATGCGATTCAAAACCCAGGCAAATCATCTTATTTTTACTCAAGGTTTGGGGATGTTAAACCTTGATAGTTGTTCTGTCAAACCCCAGAATTTTGCCTCTAAAAGATTTCAGAAAATTGATATTCCAGAGGTCTAAACAAGGCAACTCAGTCAATCTGTGTAGAAATTCTGCACAAAAATCAGTCAATTAGGCAACTTTAGGCATTCATAAAATCTTCATCTTAATTCCTTTTTCATTTTCATTTTTTTTTTTGTTCATGCATCATTTTCGTACAAAGCAGACTTGTTCATAGTTTAAAACCTTATTATTGTTCAGAGTTTAAAACCTTATTATGTTTTTCATTTTACTGGAAAGAGTTCACATAATACATGAGAATAACCCTTTCTTTGCACAAGGACATCTAGATCAAGACCCGGTGGCACGGGTATGTGGTCGTGATACTCGTGGACATGTGAAGGGCATGGATTCAGGAATTTCTAAGTATGTCATTTCGCGTTCAGCTCCTTATAAGAGAGCATTAGAGCAGGAGAAGAAGTCGAATGTCACCTTTCATACTGAGGTGGAACAGCTGAAAGAGCAGATGAGGGAAATGCAGCAAATTCTCGCATCTCATGGTGGGGGATAGATGAAATTTTTAAGTAATCATGGGAGTTCATCTCAGGTACTTTATTTATTTTATATTAATAATATATTTCCTAATATAATTAAATATCCTATTGATGAATTACGCACTTTTCTTAATATATAATATATGTAGGTAAGGCAAGATTCCTCAGATCAGGAGACACAATCAGACCAGGCAACCACTGATCAATCAAGTTCACCTTTTTCTAAATTTGGTGCATTTGATTAAAAAAAATACATGTGTCGCATATGGAAGACAGTCAAATGAGTCTGTTGAAGAATCAAGTTGGAAAATGATCATTTTAGACGACATCATTAATGAGAATGTTGACTTGATAAATGAACAAGGCAAGATAGAAGATCTCACACCAAGCGATCCCATAGATTGGCCTGAATTTAGAATAATCTCCATTTAACATTTTTAATTAAATATTTTGCGACACTAAATTTAGTGATGGATGGTTACATTATTAATTATGTTAATGTTTTAATTGATAGATGGTTAATTATTGTATGGTGGTTTGAAATAATGTTGGAAGTTTTATTATTATATACATGTTTGGGTTGGATGTTTTAGAAGAACCATTTAGTTTATTGTTATGGAATACACATTTAGTTTATTGTTATTGATATAAAACAGGTGCATTTATTTTTTTTTTTCATTTTTAAAATATTTTTTTAAATAAAAATAAAAAAACCTTGGCCATTGGCATTTTTTTTTAAGTCAAAACAATCACGGTTTTGTGTGTGGCTTTATTTTATTGTTATCCACATGTAATGGTTGTGGTAATTTTTAAATTTTCTACAGGTTCGAGTTGTGGCTTTTGAAATACTGCACCATTCGTCGCCACAGCAATTGGCATGGTCATATATGTGGAAAAAAAAAGGGAAAAACCATGGCCATTGGCTACGGTTTTTTACTACTTATGACGTAGTTTACTTCACAAAGGATTGATGTCTAATTGAAGTGGCCCACCACATGCTATTAATCCATAAAAATTAACATTGATTAAAGGAAGACCAATGGAGTTTGGATGATCAATAGGAAGCTCCAATATCTCTTCATGATTTGACATGTGATCTCCATTATTGGTGGGTAAGGTGTGGCAATCTTTTGACATACACAAGATATCAACCAGCGAGACATATTTTCCTAAACAGTTCAAGCTTTTCTAACCGGCATTCTGAGGTGTAAATTGTCTCAAGCGGCATTAAGGGTTTGAGGTGGAATTCTCTATCCGAATAAGTCAAAGAGGGCAAAATAGCTCCTTTTGAAATTTGGGAGCTTCTGGGAATTTCTCTCTCTATATATTTTGAATCGGTAAGATACCGTTAAAAAAAGCCCAAACATGAAAAACATGTTCATTTTTCTTGTCTATTGATGCCATAGAATGTGTCTCGATCAAATGATTGTCCATTGGATTCCCTTCTTCAACTTACTAATTTGATGACAACCATAACAAAACGGCAAACGCACCGGCATAGACAAACCCCGGATTTATCCGAAAACGAGGTTCCGTAGCAGATTAAAACATTATCATGTAAGGCTTAATCTTGATTTTCTATAATATTTTTGAAAATATAAATATAATTGGGTATTAAGAGGATTATGAAGACAATGCTTATTGCACGTGACAGCGACCGCAACTATAATGTAAACAAAAAAAGAGAAAAAAAAAGTTTTTGTAGCAGATTAAAACAGTATCATGCAAGCCTAATCTTGATTTTCTATAATATTTCTGAAAATATGAATATAATTGGGTATTAAGAGGATTACGAAGACAATGCTTACCGCACGTGACAGCGACCGCAACTATAATGAAAACAAAGAAAGAAAGAAAAGGAGGTTCCGTAGTAGCAGATTAAAACATTATCATGTAACCCTAATCTTGATTTTCTATAATATTTTTGAAAATATGAATATTATTGGGTATTAAGAGGATTATGAAGACAATGCTTACTGCGAGTGACACCGACCGCAACTATAATGTAAACAAAGAAATAAAAAAAAAGGAGTGGGGTGGAGGGGAAATTTATTCTGAGATCAAAAAAATTAAGAGAGAGAGAGAGAGAGAGAGAGAGAGAGAGTATTTTATAAGATTAATAAACTGTTAAACTGAATTTGAGAGAGAGTTCATCTTATAAGATTAATAAATTGTTAAACTGAATTTGAAAAAGATCTAAACATTACTCTATGAATAATACCTATTATAGTCCGAGCACAGTAAAACATGAAAAACATGATTTAGATTTTTGGACATGCCCGGTGGGCTGACTTGGAGCTAAAGCATAGAGTATGTTGTAGAATTCAGGGAAATCATGCCGCAGAGGATTTATAAATTCTCAAAAAGCTGAACCCTTTTACTCTCATGTTGAGAAAGAAGGCCTGTTGACAGTAAAGATTGCATTTTAGTTATTACCTTGGCTTACAATGCCCTGATTGACCCAAAAGACCAATATACGTAAAATACAAGATATTTAGCCCAATAGGTAAGGCCGAAATGAGTCAATGATCCTATGGCCTAAGGTCTATGTCTTACCCATTAGGAGTTTGAACTCTAGGGTATGTTCATCTGCTGGAATTAATAATCGGAATTTGCGATGTTAGAAATTTATAGGCTTAATGTGAGGGCTTATTTCCTTGACATTTGTAGATGTCATATTTTTTTATTAGATTTTATATTCTAACTACCTTAAAAGTCTGAAATGGCTCCTGAAATTCTTAGAATTTCAGTTTTATTAGTATTTACAAATCCTCCACCCAATGACCTATTTCTTCTCTAGAACTCACTTAATTCTTATTTAGAGAACTTTGAGATTCTCAGGCACAATGAAATTCATGAATAATATTTTTACTTAATCATTCAAAAATCCAACCAAAAAGCAAAGCAATGCAATTTAAATTTAAAAGTCATTTTTATTTTTTAGGTGGCAAAATATATATAGGAAAACATTTAAGTGCATATATCACTCTCTCACCATAATAATGAGGAATATATGCACTTGAATATTGCTCGCGTGTATATATATATATATATATATATGATATTTGAAAATACGAGGAAATAAGCTATCACATCATACCATGAGTTCACTCGTCAAGAATGAGTCTTGGATTCCATGCTCCTTTGGGTCAACCCAACTCACTCGGAGTGGAAAGGTGCCCATTGATAGCTCTAGTCTAGACTTGTCGGTGCACAGAGCTTCCCCCTGGCCATGTAGCCATGAAAAGAGAAAGTGGACCCCACCTCTGACATAAATAATATCAAGCCGTACGGCCTCCAAATGCTACCTTATCAACTAGCTTCTATAGCTACAATGAAACCGTACAACAGTTGGTGGGTGAATCTATTTTATTGTTGTAAACGGATCCTGTTTGGGCTAAAGAGTAAAATCTTATTTGGACCGCTCAGGAGGTGCCATACGGGGGGAATTTTTTTTTTTTTTTCCTCTTCCGCATGTGGCACTCTCTTATTGGTCCAAACAGGTTTTACTGTTTGGACCAAACAGAGATCATTTTCCTTTGAAACACTCTTCCAGTTCAGAGCACATGCCCTCCACTTTAAAAAACAGCACTTTCTTCTTTTTGGTTGAAAAAAGAAAACTTTGAAGATGATCCCTATCTTTCCCATGGCACTGTTTTCTCACATGATTGGAGAAACGTGGGAATTAGTATACAAGTGGGCTTTAAAAATTATGTACCACCCAATGATTCCTAATTGGGCTTATCATATGAATAAATCTTTTCTTAATTTATCATCTAGATTGAGAATTGATTAGAAACAATAAATAGTCCTATCATATCATATCAGTGTCTTAAAATCTGAGACCTAAGGTCCCACACTCCACTTGTAAATGCGGCTCATCTATTATAAATTGAAACCAGCTTAAGATTCAACACTCGTCCAACTGTTACTTACTATTGAAGTTAACAAAATAATATCTTCTAAAATCACTGACACATGTCGGATATTGGTTTTTGCTTATATAGATGAGAAAAGGGACCGTTGTTAATATGATTGATTAGGATGAAGAGCACAGTCACTTTTTTTTTCATTATGGTAAAAAAGAACAGCTACTCATGAACCATGAGCTTCCATTGTGCTTTGGTTGTTTTATTTATTCAGGTAGGGAGCTTTGGTGAATTAGGTAACTCAAGTGGGTAAAGTTTCACGCAAATTTATCCACCGTTGAAAACGAAAATTGGCCTTTCTAAACATTTGAAATGGCTATATGGCCTTCATTATGAAACCCAGCACTAGATATTAGCCGAATGGATAAAAATAGGGCCTAGCCCTACAGCAGTTTTATAAAGTTTTGTAGGGTCCTAGGTAAGCATGGCATTTTTATATGAGGGATCTTCATTTGTATGCATCCCTCACCATATTATGGTGAGGAACAACCAAATAGGCCCCACTGAATAGGGGCAGGATGGAATGAGGCATTTTAGATCGGCCCAAATATAAGGTTTGAGATCCATGTCTTTAATCCCTTCATTCATGGCGCACAAATTTAACGACTTTATATTTTAAAAAATTGGCCAATGATCCAACAGTCCAGCCTATTCAGATCGGTGAAAATTCAATAGATCCAGTGCATTTCATGGGATTCCGAGTGCGTGGATGGTTAAGATGGATGCACATGTATATTTCCAAAAAAAGAAAGGTCATTTGACATTCATTTTTTTTTTTAATTCACATTTGTCTTTGTTTTTAACGACTTATGGCATAAAACTTATGTATTCAATTCATATATATTGTAATGCAAATAAACATGTACTAAAGAAAATTCTCTTACCAAAAGAATGAGAAAATGAATTTGGCCTTCCATGAAATGAAAGGTAGCTTAGATGACACCTCTAAAGCGAACTTCTAGAATTTAAAGAAGGCAGAAATAAAATGAGAACTGCAAAAATTCTTACCTTACAAACGATAAATAATAAAAGCGCATGTTAGGATGGCCAAAAACAAAAAGCAGGGTGGAGATGTGGAGACCCAACCATCCTTTTCAATAAAGTTAATATCATCCGAGAATCTTTCAAAAGGAAACGAAAAGAAAGCCCGCACCTGCAATGGAGGGGGATGGAGATGGACCTTTCATAAATATAAAGGAATAAATGGCCACTAGATTTCTGGGAGGATTGCATGGTCCCCGTCCTGAATTTCTTTTTCAGTAAAAGGCGAAAGAATAGTTTGCTCTGTGCTCACCACCGGCTCTGATCTTCTTATATAATGTCTCATTGATGCCAGGTCCTGAATTTCTTTTATCGGAGAAAATTTTGAGTATATCCATCCCTCACCACAAATGGTGAGGAATACCCCTTTTGGAGAAGTTTCAAGTATAAAAGAGAGGTACAAGAGAAGTACACTTCTCTTTTGTACTTGAAACTTCCCCAAAAAGGGTGTCCCTCACCACAAATGGTGAGGGATGGATGAACTTGAATATCCCCCTCTTTTATCATTGGGACACTTTGATTGGTCCATCATTTTTCTTTTATCATCAAGAGTACATTCATCTCAACTATCAGCTAGTCATAGTTCTATTCCCACTTTCTTGAGTTTTCTTTGAAAAAAAAAAACTAAAACCCTTCTTGAGTTGCAATGCTTCCTTTTAGGGCCACCCTAGGAATTTATCCCATGACTTTATCTAGCCATGTGGGATGGAGGGACTGTATCATAGTTGGCAATTCCCTTTTGGTCTAACATCCAAAAAGGAGTATTTCGATATTTTGGAATTTCGGCAAAGCTTTTCGAAGTAACTTTTCAAAATATTATAAAATAAAAAATATATACATATATATAAAAAAAAATAGAAAAATAAAAATATAATATAAATTATGCACATTTTTTTATATGAATATTGGGAAGAAAATCTAAAAAATAGTAAAAATTGTGCTGCAAATTGAAATGGACGGGCAAGGACCGAAATGGACAACCAAAATTGCCGGAATGGATTGGAATTCAAACCGAATTTCTTTTTGGCTCCATTCTGTTTTGGCCAAAGGACAAGAATGAAAAGTTCAGGCCATTCCAGCCTCAGCGAAATAGAATTGACAACTATGGATTGTACGGCTTGGAGATTAGTCAGGTACTCTAAAAGGCCTGAACACTTCATCAGCGGAAAAAAAAAGTCTTCTAATAGGATATTAAAAAAAAAAAAACCTCAAGGCCAGGGGCCAATAGTCTTAACCAAATGCTTGCAACCCAGTATGGTGCCAGATCCTGACCATTGATGTGGACCCCAGTATCTCAACCACTCAAACTGCTATAAATACTCCTCCCCAATAACTACTGATCTCGTAACACAGTTATGGGTGGGAGGAGCAAAGGAAGGGTACCTAAAAATTCCCCTTTGGAGATTTTTTTTGGTAAACAGTACCCTTTGGAGACTATGACCCAGATCTAACACATTACACATGCTACCAAAAAGCTAAACATGCTTGCAGATTTTCATTCAGATGTATTTTAATGGTACCCATAGGGCTGTGACCAAAAAAGAGACACACAAGTGGGAAGAGAAGCCTAATCTTTGAAAGCCCCCTTGGGAGTTCAAGAATCTTATACATTTTTTTGCATACGGGCATAGCTCCTAAATTTCATACATGTTTGACATATATATGGCCCCTCCTTCCCAAGACATTTTTTATAGAGCAGCCCCCCTAAGAAAGATTTCATGGGTCTGCCCATGCCCACACACACGCGGATAGTGGCATATTTAGGGCTCAAAGCTTAGGTAGTTGGATGACACGCGGGATTGCCAACCAACTGAGCAATCCTTTGTTGTTGTTTATTTATTTTACTCTTAGTCCATTATTTTTTCTTTGAATTGAAGTGCAAGCTACTCTTATAAAATGAATTTTCTTTGGAGGAATACTAAAGAGATAAGAGGTTAAGGATAGAAAGAGGATGGAACTCTCACTTTCTTACAATTTAATTAACTAGGGTAATGGATTGAGATTTATTTTTCACCAAAGGATATATTATTTGAGAGCTATTTGTGGATCTTCACCTCTAATTTTTCAATTTTAACCACTTCTTTAGGAACATATTTCTTAGAATTCATAAGAATTCAATTCAATGCAAAAAAAAGCCCAAAATGGCGTTTCTAACCATGGTTTAATTAACATCCCAACATGTGTTATTCTGGTTAGTGTTGTTCATATTTTTTTGGTCCTCACATCAAATAGGACTCGGCAGTGTGGTTTGGAAACCTGACTTGCTACACTTGAGTGACTCAATGGGAGATTGATTGTGGTTGTACTTTTGATAGGCTTAATTAGACTCGACACGCTTTTAATCTGAATTGATTATGCCAAGTTAGAGAGAGGATCGATGAAGCTGAGTTTCTTAACATTTGGTAATAATTGATGAAAGATTTTCAGCCTATCCAAATCCACTAATGTTATCCTTTTCTCCATCCAAGGGGATAATATCTAATCTTGTTTGTCCTTAATAAATACTTTTGGGATGCTGCTCTTGTCAGTTTGTGCATTACTAACCTACAAAACCACTTTAATAATAAAGAGGAGTCCAGTACTAGAGAACTGGAAACAGTGGGTAAATGTCCATGGAAATCTTCCGAACATTTGTTTGTAATATCTAACCCAGCATCTACTTTTTTCTCTTTCCTTCCCTTTTGTTTTTGGTTGTCGTCGTCGTCGTCATCGTCATGGATCATGAAAATATCCATGAAGATATATTTTTTTGCCATTTATTTAATTTATACTCTCCCCAACATTTGTAAACCTATTTTTTTCTTTTCTTCTCATGGGTCCTGAGCTGGCACCTATGAAAGACCACCCATGTGAGAAGAGAGCATGCACACACACAGGGAGATGGCCCATCACATGGGAAGAGAACCCATATACACTGAACGAGTTCGCCCACGCAGATAGGAAGAGTGCAGTACATTGAAGGATCGAACCTGACCAATTGATTGACTGAGAGATGAAGTTGCTAGCCAAGCAACCCTTGGTTCTTGCTGCATCTACTGGTAGTGCTGCATGATGAGTTATTTAAGACATCATGATTCTTTCAAATCTGACAAGAAACAATTTGATGGGCTTCACTTCTCTAATTAAATCATAATTTGCATTAAATGCATCTACACGAAAACAACTCTATCAGTCATGGTTATCCATCATGCTAAGCTAATGAAATGATGGCCAAGATAAACGCTAGTGAACAGCTTACAATTATTCACAAATCTCACTTATATCACGGGAATTATAAATGGGAGAAAGCCTAGAAAAAACCCTATAAAATTCGAAAATTAATGATTTTTTCACATGTTCCCGTTCCCCAAGGTTTCTTTTTTCACATTCAGCCACCCCAATGAAAATTTCCTGGGTCAGCCCCAGGCTCTACCCACATGTTTAATAATGGAAAGCCTAGAAAAAACCACAGATGTTTCACTGTCATACTGTACAATAGTTTTAATCGGGTCTCAAGTGGCTCTTTTTTGCTAGCAACGAAATGAAAAGGTCAAACACAAAAGGAGAAGTGGAAAAGCCAATGACGATTCATTCCATTATTAATGCCCTAACTTGTTATATTTTACATGTGCTAGAAATGGATCCTCCTACCGAACCACATGGACCACACCCCACCGAAGATAATGCTAATCAAAAGTAAGCAACTAAGAGATTGTTAGGTATCATTTGCTGATATAGACAGCAAGAATAGAGCTGTTTTCACTTTTAAGTTTCGTAAGGAGCTTGATGTAATTCCATTCTTTGGTAGGGAGCGTAGAGTTTAAAACCATTCTTTATGCACCCCGACATGCACAGGTGCAAATGGTTAGGATTTCCACTAAAAGCTATTGATTTATGGTCAGCAAATCAAATCTTTCCACCAAAGGAGAGTCCACAGCCAAAATGATTGAGAACAAAAGCTAATTTAATTACTATGCAAGAGACCATTTAATATTATCACCTTTGTGTTTGTTTAGAAGAAATTAAATATATAATAAGAATAATAATAATCTCTAACTGCATAAATGGGACAAAATATATGTACAACCCCCCTAGTTTAGAAGAAATTAAATATACAATAACAATTTATTATTATTATTATTATTATTTCTTAAAACCTCCTTTTTTTTTTTTTAAACTCTGCCATTAAAAACCTGCTAACATTACTTAGGACAATGTATATAGAATAAAAAAGCAAAGAAAAGAAGCTTGAATAACAAACAGACCAACTCAAGAAAAACTCACACCCAGTAGTAGAGCATGATAATTTTCTTATTACAACATCAGACAAAACACAGCATGACCAATTAAACATACATTACATACTATACTAGCCATGCACCTAGACATGGGAGATAGGTACCCAATATAAACAGAAGAACAACTTTATTTCTACTCTAATAAAGTAGAAGGAATTGAAGTCAAGATCTCTCAATCTTAACTTCAAGTGTTCAGGAGATCAATGCTTACACCACCAACAGTAACCTGCCCTAAACGTGGGACCAAGGACACCACCAGCTTCTCAGCCGCTTCAGCATCAATATCCTCCAGCAAATTGTTGATACCAATCTTGAGCTTAGACTTCTTGGTCTTGGTCGCACTTGTATCCTTCCCACTGCCATGGTGGGGCAGCTTCACAAAGCTGCCTGCAAACTCACCAAGGCTTGGGCCGACTAGGTCACCCGAATAGGGGGTGGTGATGTAGACGTCGAACCTAGATGGCTCGAAGATGGGTGCCTGGATGCCCTTGACGACAAGAACCTCCACAGCATCCTCCTTCTCGGTTTTGGATCTGGACTTCTTGGGCCGGGTCACCAGGACCCGGATGGTGGCCTTGTCAAGGGTCCTCGGATCAGACCCGAACTCGCTTACTTTGATCAAGGACAGTGTCTTGGGCTGGGCCTTGACCTTGACCAGTTTCTTGCGGAGACCCAGCTCGGTCCATGGTAGGTCCACATCTTCGTAGGAGTATTTCAGTTTGATGGGGTCGAAGCTGTCCTTCACCTGTGCCACCCACAAATGTTCAAATATCATCAACAACAAATTATACCTCTCTAATTGTTTAATTCATTCATCTAACTACTTTAAGGATGGCCGTTCCTTCTTGATTTTCTTTTCTTGTTCAAGGTCTGCACTTTTAAATTTTGATTTTCTACGGAAAAACTATTGAACATTATTGAAAGTTTGAAATCATTGTCCACCTGCAAATGGATCCTAGGCGAATATCATGAAAATCATCCACTTGTATTTTACTTTTAATTTTAGATTCGTTGGGACCTCTTTTTTTTTTTTTTTATTTCTTCTTTATGAATTAAAAAGAGGAACTTTCTTGACTAGCTATTGCTTGCGTGGGTGAGGTCTTTGTCTTCTATAGTGAGCTTGGTGGCATCAATTTGGCATCTTCTTCAGTGTTCCACTAGAAAACAAATGCAATGTATGACTTGGGTGTGGAAAGAGAAAAAGTAAAACCAAAACGATGATGGAGGGCACTTTAATATAATGTCATTGGACTACCTTCACTTTCACCAGTTGTTTGTTCTCATCTACAAAGAGGAAGGAGGCATTGAGCCAGTCATCATCCTTGAACTCTTTCTTGTTGTTCCTCATGGACCTGTAAATATGCCACATCCGATCCACGTTCGAGTGGTGGCAGAAGAAGATAGGGTCTCGGCCCGCCGAGTAGAAGTTGCCCATGTTCATGTAAGGGACCGATTCTGGCCCGGTCCACTGGTGCACCGAATTGTGTATGATCTCAAGCCTTCCTGATGAGGTGTCAGTGTCTGACTCAGTTGCCTCCCCAGCCCTTAATGGGTCCCCCATGAACAGCTCGGGCAGGGTCAAGCTCTCCTTGTAAACCTTGCTCAGCTCCAATAGGTTTTGATTAACAACCTGTAGAAAAAAAAAATCACATACAACATGCTGTTTATATCTACCTCTTTGATAGGAAATTGAAATCTTTTCTACCTAGGCCTATTAGTTCATTTTTTCTCTTTTCCATTTGAGAAAATGTGGAATCAAATAAGAGAAATGTACGTATGCTATATGGAAAATCATTAGATTTTTCACTCTTATCGGAAAATCCTCTCTTTGTAGTCCCCATGATACACAACACCAAAAGACGAAGAAATGAAAATGTGTTCTAATACTTTTTACACATGCATTTAACCAAAAGTCATAGTTAATATTAAAGGGTCACATAAAGCACTCACACTCATTCTTAACTAACCACATTTTTTTTTAAAGAAGAATGTCTTAGTCCTACACCTAACCTCACAAGAGACCATGTTAGCACACATCACTTGTTTAGAAAAAGAAGACTCTAAAGACATGGATCAATATCTATACTTGTTATGAGGCATGGATCATCCATACTTCCATGTCTCTTGATTTTTGTTTTCAAAAGCTCCAAATTAAGATAGTATCAAAGATCACCTCTTGCACTGCTTCGTCTGTGGATGGGACGGTGTCACCATAGGCATACTTGTAGTCGAGCACCGCCGGCGGGTAGTGGCTAAGATTACGTAACTCATCGTAGAGCGACGAGGTGGTACTGTCGATGAATATGTTTGGTATGTACATCCCATCTTGGGTGTCCCAATTCCAGAAAGGGAGCGCGAAGCTATCGTCGCCGATGAGGCTCCCCAGAATTCTCTCATAGAAATGGAGGTACCAGCGGTGCCACGGCAGGAACAGCCAGCTGAAGTGCACCTGAATCTGGACACCTTCGTAGCCAACCTGGTCATAGGCGCCATTGCAGTATTGGCAATGGACATTGGCCTGCTGCATCCACCCTCTCGGGTCACTCGGATCCTTGGTAGTCAGCTCCCGCATCTTGGCAATTGCCTCCTTATACTTCTCAATCTCCTCCTTCTCTAGCAAATGAGCTGGGCGGCGAAGCCGCATCGGCTTTGATGATGCCGGGAACACATAGTCAATAGGTACAGTCTCACTAGAGTAAGGAGGGCAGCATGGGACTTTGCCGACGCCGGTGCCACCGTCGGCATAGTGGCATTTGGAGAGGTCTGGTAGAGCTACTGGCGCTCCAAGAGCAATGTTCTCCCGGCCTGCGAGGCTGGTTGCACCATAGAGGCCTCCTAGGCCTAGGAGAACATTGCGCCTGTCCAACCGGAGAGGAGACCCGGATCCGGATCCGGATCCGGGTACTCCTTTCTTGGTGGAAGTATCAGTAGTATTAGTAGTATTAGGAGTGGTGTTGTTACTGCTGGTACTATTGCAAGATGTGTGGAAACGCCTTGTGGGGGCAATGTAGGTTGGATGGAGCTTTCTGGGGTGGTGGAGGGGAGAGGTTTGGGTGGTGGAAAGGAAGGAAAGAGATGCCATGGTCACCAAATGGGTCTTTCTAGGGATCGGTGTGGAGACTAGAGGGTGATATCAGCTCTTTATATAGAGGTATAGAGGTTGTGAGTGGGAGACCTCTCTCTCTCTCTCTCTCTCTCTCTTCCTTCTTTTGTTTTGTGGTAGTAGTTGGAGGAAGGGTATGGGTGGGAATGGGCTCTCTCTCTCTCTCTCTCTCTCTCTCTCTCTCTCTCTCTCTTCCTTTCTTTTGTTTTGAAGTAATAATTGGAGGAATGGTTTGGGTGGGAACGGGGATACTGGTTTATGTTTTCTGGGGATCCATCCATGCATATAAGAAAATGAGGGGAGGGTCAATCTCCGCCCACGTGGCAAATGTGTTCTAACTCAGATGGCAATGGGTACCCGTTTAACTAGAGTCGATCCATATGCCCCACCCACATAAGTAGGGAACTGACTACTGAGGCTTATTAGGTGGAGGGGTAATAAAAGTGTCCTATGGTTGTTCAAATGCATCCATCGATGCAGCTGGAGCTTATAAAATTCAAAACTAGGCAATTAAAAATGTCATATTGTATAGGCCTGCAGGAGTCAAATTTTAGTCTAATATAAGCTGAGATCATCATCAGAATAATAATAATAATTATTATCATTAGTATTTGATGTAAGGCAAGTGTATTTGTATTTAGAAACAAAAAAGATTTACATGAGCTTGAAGCCAGCCCCAATGTATATCAGTGAACAAAGAGGCCCACAAAAAAACAGGGGAGGGCTATACAAAACATGATCAAACAAAAGATATATATCTGAGAAGAGGTGGAACTAAGGAATTTGAAATCCCAAAAGGTTGAAGATCGACTGAATAGGAAGGCTGCTGGACTTTTTTCTCAGTTAATTTGTCATGTAGCTTGGTATCCATGAAATTAAAGCTAGGGTTGATTATTAAAAACAGGAAAAATAAATGCACATGTTGGATTACTCTATTACATTATTACTGTGAGTTTCACGGGGTGAGCTGCGGCTAACATCTTGGTTTTGTCATGTAGCTTGGTGCCCATGAAGTCAAACCTAGGGTTGAATATTAAAAACAGGAAAAATAAATGCACACGTTGGATTACTGTATTATATCATGGGATTTTGTTGGATTACTGTATTATATCATGGGATTTTTACTTAAAAACTAAGCTTAAATTTTAATTAAACGATTTTATTAAGAAAAAGAAAAATGACGAGTAAGTTGTTTGTACATTTTTTCTTATAAAATTACCGCAGTTGATGATATTGTTAGCTTAGTTGATGATATCGCCACCTGGTTGATGATATCTTCAATTTCCACTTACACGAAAAAACCCAAAACCTCCCTTGCACTTTATCTCCTTCTAATACAAATACAAAAAGAATATAAGCAAGATGACAAAGAATCAACTAAGGGCTGAAACAAACTCAATATTCCCCACAAAATGCAATGATTTTCATAACCGTTCAGAATACCTCTACTGCTCAGAGATTGCCCCAACATTGCTTACAAAACATTAAGATTTACAAGATTCCCCTAAACAAACAGCTCTAAGACCCCAAATTTTTACAAAGCATATCTAAATCCATCTCCCCGAAGCCACCGACTAAATCAAGAGAAAATCCTCAGTTCGCATTTCACCTAACACCTTGTACTTTGAATTCACACCCTCAAAACTCATGACAATACACTTTAAAAAAGGGGCGAGAAATGGGTGGAAACCAAGTATAAGACCCACACACCTGAGGAAGATTGTCAAGACCATCTAAAGAAGACAACCGGGACATAAAATGCAATAGTTTAACAACCTTTCCATTACTAGATAGAGGAAGATGAAGCAATACATACTTTTTTGCAATGGAAGCTGACGATATCATCGCCTGGGGTAGTTTTGTAAAACAAATGCATGAACGACTCTCTCGTCATTTGATGATTTTTTTCATAAAACCATTGAATTAAGATTTAAAATTAATCTTTTCGTCAATATCCCTTATTCTATTACTGTGAGTTTCAAAGGGTGAGCTGCACTAATTACCATGGCCATGCAACGTGGGCTGCCCTGTTAGTATTACAGCCCACCACGAATATAGAAACATGGACTTTACTCAATTGGGCCGGGCTTTCTGTCAGTAGTTCACGCTTTCTATCACTCATTTGGGCTTTCTAATCACTTGTTTGGGTAAAAAATCACTAGAATACATGTATTAGTTATTTGGACAGGGAAGAGTGGCCTTCGGGCTTTCAATTACTTGATACAAGACCGGCCCATATATTAACGGGCCAAAATATTGTATCCATGCCGAACCCGAGTAATAAAAATCAAGCCCAAAACCCAGTCCAAAGCGAGCTGGGCCTAAGTATTGGAATTCAAACAGGATCGGAATTATATTCACCGTTCGAATACCCAACGCCACCGATTTCAATTAAAGTGGATATGCAATGATCATCGGATCTTTTGTTCTGAGGATTCGGATAATTTATACATTCACATATTAAAAGGATATGTATAGGTTTCAAGGGCCTTAAATGGCTTTAGTTATATAAATACTTTTGAGAATCTACTTAGTTTTAATTATATACCGCATGTATTTTATTATTTCTCAAATTATACAAAAAAAGGTTTTTTTTTTTAAGGTCTTTTATACAAGTTTGCTAATGCAATGTACATCTTATTTCAACTTCAGTGTGGAAACCGAATTGGTTCTTTTAAAGTTGGTGTTGGATTCAAATACAACATGTAGGTTTCGTGTTGGATTTGAATTCAGTTCTGAAACTAGATTTATGAAACAAATCCGGTCTGGGTCTTCTGTGTTTCTTTCCCGAATCTGGCTAATTTATTAGGGGTGTTCATGCATTGGGCCCGGCTAGGCTAAGGTATATCATATAAAGGCCCGACCTAACTTTAGAAACACTGGACGAGGCCCGGCCCAAGCCTGACATAGGTTGTTAAAGTAAGGCCTAAGTGGGCTTATTTAATCAATCAGGCCAGGCCAAAGTGTTTTTTTTTTTTTTTTTTTTTTCTAATATCAGCTTTGTGAGCATTTAGCAATTGTTTGAACTAATTGAATTAATTTAAATGCAATCCTTACACGGGCTGGGCCAGGTTTTGGGCTTTCTATCACTTAATTGAAGCCCGATCCAATTCTTAAATGGGCCCTAATTACATATCCTAGCCTGGCCCGGCCCATGAGCATCCATATCATTTATGTCCCTAATCCATAACCCATCCACAAAAATAGGGTGTTGGTTCTTATTACGTTGGCAATAAATAAAAAGAAAATCTTCAATTACGTTGGAAAATTAATAATAATCTCTCTAAATTTAATAAAACTATTTGCGATTGAATGCTTTTGTTGAGGGGTTTTTTTTATTAAAAGGCAGATTGTATTAGAAGAAAGGTGGTTTCAAAAACAAAAACAAAAAAAGCCCCAAAAACAGAGAAGCAACACCAAGAGGCAAAAGTGAACTCACAACAAAACCAAAAAAAAAAATAAAGGTATGGGTGTTGCTGTTAGCAGAACTTTTCTGACCAATGAGAGTCTGGAGGTGATATTTTAAGTAGAAATCTGGCTCTCCATAGAGAGGAAAAATTCGAATTAAAGATGACTTCATTTCTAGAGATCCATATAATATAGGCAGTGGAGAAGAGGATAACTCCCAATGACCGAACAATCAAGTTGATTTCTATGTGTAGTTAATAGTGAGAATAAGTGGCAGAACCAGGGAGAGGCTGGCTGGGGCCATGGCCCCCCATTAATTCAAAAAAAAAAGAAAAAACCCTTATGTTTTAAGAAAATTTATAGTTTTATACATATGGCCCCTCCAAAATTTTCAAAAAACCCTATATATTTTGAGAATTATATGCACTTTTTTATATGTGGCCCCTCCCCCACCCCACCCACAAGAAAAAATTCCTGGGTCCGCACTGAGAACCATAAGTCTAATAGAGCATTTGACCGGGCAAGGGGCCTGCCGGTAGCAAGAGAGTCGAGGATCGTAAGGATTGAAGAGAAATTGTAGAGGAAAAACAAGTGAATATCATCTTCAACAGCACATTGACAGAGTTGGCACCTTGAAGATAGATTTACCCCCACTGGCTGAACCCAATCTTCAGTGGGAGACTTCCTTTGAAGCAGCCTCCAAGCAAAACATGACAGGCTCGGACTCATGACAACATTCCAAACAATGGGAGTCCATGGTTTCCTAGTGCACCTGGTTCTAACAAGGTGCCAGGCCTTTTTCAGATACAACATTCCGTTTGAGCTTCCAGGGAAGAGACGCCTGCTAGCAGTGCCTTCTAGAGGAAGATGAATGTCGAGGGTAACAAAAGGACGAAGTTTAATATCTTGAGGTTGGGACTCTGGGATGAGCCACTGTTGGGTTTATATTTTCTTGTGTTCTAAGTCTATCGGAGTGGTTTATTGGACTGGCATTAGGGTTAAGGATATTTTAGTCATTGTACTTGGGCTTTTTTAGAAGCTAAGAAAGCATATCACTCTAAACTCTGAAGAGAGTCAAAATGTGAGTCGTTGCTCTCTTCCCATGGACTAGGTGGTTTTGTTGGAGCACATCAAGTTTTCGTCTCTCTCATACGTGGCATCATTGTTTGATTGCTGGTTTCGCACTTTGCACGCATGAACACAACAACCATGACGAATCAAAAATTAAATTAGCTAGAGACCAGGTCATCAGAGGAGAAATAGTAGTGAGGAAATCAAGTGCTATGGGGAAGCGGTTGAGGCGGCCTTCGAACCAAACGCCGAGCACAAAAACTACTTTTTTTTTATTCATTTCAAAACTTGTTATGGCATGGAAAATAAATTAGAGTGAGAAGCCTACAATTTCTCATTCATGCAAGACACGTACAACAATACTACTTTCCACTTCCTTTATTGGTCCGATAACATTGGAGCCATTTCTTTGGCGTCCAACCCAGTTTTTCATGCTCGCACCAAACATATCGAAGTGGATTATTATTACATTAGAGAAAAAGTTCTCCGCGAAGAAATCATCGTGCGATTTGTTTCTACTCTCTACCAGTTGGCCGATATATTCACAAAAGGTTTAACATCAGCTTGTTTTTCAATGCTTCGAGACAAGCTCATGGTTCGCCCAAGAACCATTAACTTGCGGGTGCATATTAGTATATAAGGTATAAGGAACAACCGAGAGCAAGTGTAGCTAAGGATGATAGATATACCCTGACTGACTGAAAGTTAAATAATACTTATCCTCATCTTGTATACAGCTGATGTAATCTGTAACTTCTCCTTTATATATATAATACAATAGAACCCTCTCTCAAAAAGATGAGAGAGAGAGAGAGAGAGAACTTCTTTCCAACACTTACAACCACAACTCTTAACAAGTTACCATCAGAAAAGAGCTACTCTTTTCTTTTTATTTTTTATCCCAGCTAAGGGGCTAATCTCGGGAGACTTGCACATGCAAGGTAATTATAGATAAAAAAAAAAAGATAAGAACTGGTTCCTTATAATTAAGAAGTAGGAACGAAGTCCACAACACTAGAACACTTGATGAGAAACAAGACATGACAACTAGGGCTGTTAGTTGAACGAGCCCGAGCCGAGTTCGAGCCGAGCTTAAAAAGCTTGTTTCTTAAACGAGCCTAAAAAATTGTTCAAGCTTGGCTCATTTAGGAAACGAGCCGAGCCTGAACGAGCCAAGCCCGAGCCGAGCCCGAGCCGAGCTCGAGTATTTGCACATAAACAAGCCGAGCCTGTCGAATTTGAGCCGAGCTTCTAGGGCTTGTTTTTTAAATGAGCTTAAAAACTTGTTCAAGCTCGGGCTCGTTTAGAAAACGAACCGAGCTTGATCGAGCCGAACCCGAGCCGAACTCAAGCCAAGCTCGAGTAGCTCAGTTTGATTAACAGCCCTAATGACAACTACACCATGCCGTGAATATGCATGTTACATACGCACACTACCCCCTAAATGCAAACCCACATAGATTTAAATGACCCACTTTAGTGAACCCTATTCTTGTTTGAATCAACATCGCCAATACAAAGTAATCCATCACTTTTCTTTTACCATAATAACACATTCACACCCAGCCTTATTGAGCTCGAATTGTTTCTCTATTGCTTATGTCCTGGAACTCATTTTGGGCTCTTAGGACTAGAGTAGTTGGAAATAACCCTAGAGTTCAGCAGCTCGATGATCGGTGTCGATTTCACTCAGAGGGGTGTTTTGTACTAACTCATCGATGCTTCTCGACTCAAGGCATAGTCCATCTCAGCTTGTCGAAGGTGCCCATTTCAACAATCTTAATCTCTAGAGGGTCAATCGTCTTGTCGAAAACTCGACCTTCACGGTACACAATGTTAAGAGATTCTTCTGCTGCAAGGCAACATTCCTCAATGACCGATGATGGTATAGGAGTTTTACCAATGCGGAGCTCCCAATAGAGAACATAGTGACCAGGGATGCTTGAGGTGTCTGCGTAGCTTGTGTATTCAATGAGCGATGCACCAAACGGTTCTAAATGTTTTATGGCATTAATCATTGCATTTTGTAGATCCACCTCATTGGTCTTATCAGCATCAATGCTCAAGACTACATTCTTTCGATATACAAAGTTGAATTGGGGGGCCTTGTTCCTGAATCCGGTGACCCGGAGCACATCCCCAACTCTATAGCGATATAGACCTACACAATTGAGAATGTAACATGAGAAAAACACTAGTAGTATATTTAGCAAAAGTTCTTAAATTAGTATCATACTTTATTAAGGAAGACTTTGGTAAGGTGATTTCTGAATTTCGTCAAAAGACAAGAATCAATAGAAAAATGAATGTGTCTTTTATAACACTCATTCCTAAAGTGCAAAATCCTGTGGAGTTAAAGGACTATAGGCCAATTAGCCTTGTGGGATGTGTATATAAACTGTTAGTTAAGATTTTGGCTAATTGGCAGGAAAGTGCTTCTCCTCATGTTATTAGCCCTTTTAAAGGGGCTTTTGTGGCGCGTAGGCAAATTCTTGACGGAGTTTTGATTGCTAATGAAACTGTGGATTCATGGAAAAAGTCTAAGAAAGAAGGAGTCAGTTTTAAAATCAACTTAGAGAAGGCTTATGAATATGTAGAGTGGGATTTTGTTGACTACATGTTATTTAGGCTGGGTTTTTGGGGAAGTTTGGCATGGTTGGATCCATGAGTGTATTTCTACCACCTCTTTTTTAATTCTAGTTAGTGGCTCTCTAACTAAACTGTTCAAAGCTTCTAAAGGAATTCGGCAACGGGATTCGCTGTCCCCACTTATTTTCACAATTGTGGAGGAGGCCTTGAGCTCTCTTTTGATGAAAGCTAAAGAGTTGGGAATGACTAATGGTTTTTAGATGGGGCGGAGTGGAAAACCTATTACTCATCTTCAATTTAAAGATGACACAATTTTGTTCAGTTTGACCAAGTTAGAAGAAATACAAACCCTTAAAAGAATCCTCCAATGTTTCCAGTCAGTGTCAGGCTTGAAGATTAACATCTCTAAGAGTATGCTGGTAGGAATGTTCAAGCGAGACCATGCGAGCTTTGCAAATCAAATTTAAATGTAGATTTGGGAGACTTCTCATTATTTAACTTGGGTTGCCTATCAGAGCTAGGCAAATATCTAAGTCACTATGGGATCTGGTCATTGAGAAATTTAAGAATAGGCTGCATTTTGGAAGAAGATGTATTTGAAGAAGATGTATTTGTTTATGGGCAGAAGAATCACTCTTTTCAACAATTACTTATCTAATCTTCCAAGCTACTATATGTCGCTATTCAAAATGCCAAAGGTGGTGATTAAAAAGTTAGATCGAATTCGGAGGGACTTCTTATGTGATGGTCAGGGTGACAAGAAGACATTACACTTGATCAAATCGAGTGAGGTGATTAAGCCTAAATCTAGTGGGGGTTTGGGTTTAGGAAGTTTAGAAATTAAAAATTGGGCTTTGTTGGCTAAATGGTGATGGATGATTGAGGAGGAAAAGGAGGCTCTTTAGCGTAGGTTAATTGCCGATAAGTATGGTGAGGATAAATGGGGGTAGTGGCCTAAGCTTAGGGCTAAGTATGGTATGTTAGGTGTTTGGATTGCTATTGCAGTTATTGGAGATGTGGCTAATGCTAGGGGTGAAGCTTTTGTTCAAAGGGGTGGGTGGGGGTGGGGAATGGTAAGGATGTTAGATTCTGGTTGGATGACCGAGTGGGTTGGGGACTTTGTGTGGGTTATTTCCTATACTCTTTTGATTGACGACCAATAAGGAGTCATCTGTTGGTGATTATTTTGAGGTGAGTGGCTGTAATGTGTGAGGTGTTCTGTTTAAGAGGAATCTCTGGTCGTTGGTAGGGAATTGTATGAAGAGCTATTGAGTATTCTTGCTCACATGTTGTTTTGCAAGAATATTAAAGACTCTAGAATTTGGAAGCCTTCCATTTCTGGGGAGTCCTCTACTAAATCTTTATACTTAACTTTGGAAGGTGACCCCACACACTTGACTCCTTCATCCCATGTATGGTTGGGGCTGGTTCCCCCTCGAGTTGAGGTTGGTTCCCTCTCGAGTTGAGGTTTTGTGTTTGTTGATGTCAAGATTTTGCCAAACAAAAAATGCATATGGCAATTAGTCTAAGCCCATTAAATTAACATGATTCAATGACATGAGTCATCAAAATTTCAAAATAGTTTTTTAGTAAAGAAATTACAAGAGTAGCTATTGGTTAAGTGGTGGAAGCTAATGCACATCATGCCAAAGGTCTAAGTTTCAAATGTGGGCCCCACAAAATGATCTAATGAGAGCCATTTGACCCACTCAAATATTAGAAAGAGAGAGATCGTTGTGTAAGTTTTTAAAACTCCCCACCTCTTCCTCACGATCTTATCATATTGGGTTGGGAAGTTGCATAACTTCTCAAACAGAGAAAAATAAAAGGAGGAGAAGTAAAGAGGGAGAGGAGATTTCGTTTGGTGTTGCAGAGAGAGAGAGAGGTAAAAAAAAACAAAGAAAGAGAAAGAGAAGAGAAAGAGAGGAAAAGGAAAGAAGAAGAAGTTGTTCTTCTTCTTTGTCTCTGACATAACCTCACTCTATTTTCCCATCTCATCTTTTCCATGTTGGAGATTCGGAACCCTCTTTAGAGGGATTCTGCCCTCCAGTCACCGCATCACCTCCGTACCCACTCCATCTTCATCTTTCCCACCACTTCATTTCTCCATCAAATGAAAATCCAAATCCTTATGTTACAAAAGGATTTATTCTTTAAAACTTCCCCCTTTTTTTTAATGGAGATTCAGATTTCTCTAAAAGAATTATGCCTTCCCACCTGAAGAAAAAAATTGGAGATTCAGATTTCCTAATGGAAATCTGCCCTCTAAAGTTTCTGAAATTAAAACCTCATCATTTAAATTTACAAATTGTTGTAATTGCGCTAGCAAGAATTAATGGAGTCCACATTGCACACTGCACCTACTATGTTCTCTGCTGCATCAGTTAATATTTTTGCAATCTTAAGGACCAAACATGAATCTAACATCTGACCAATCTCAGAGCTGAATCCCAGTGAATAAAATGATTGACACATGTAAACATTGACAAAAATAATACAAGAAAACACAGCTCTTGTATAAAAAGAAAAAAAATCTTAAATCCCTCTAAACAAACAGCCCATATATTGGCTGTGAATGGGTTGAAAATTTTCTCTTCCAGTTTTTAGAGGTCCCCCAGCATACCTTATTCTTCCACTAGCAAGTTATTTTGTTGCTTGCCAACAAGTCAGGATTGGTCTAGGGAAAGAATGCCAATGGTTTGGTCTAAAGGCAAACAACACTTTGTGTCTTCATAATGAAACAGCTCAGAATAACTGGCAGAGTCATCAAAGCTGTGTTGATTCCAAATAAAAGGATTTGCCTAGCGACACAGATCCTTCGGTAGCTCATTTTCTAGTTGGCTTTCTTGAGAATTCACCATAGGACACTTACCAGCAAAAGAGCAGAACCCACATTTCCATCTTTCATCCTTGGAAATAAAACCAGCCTCTCGCTCTCCCATCCAGAACTTAAGACACTGCAAAGTTTGACTCTTGAACCACCTTTCATCATAGTTGAATTGATATTCACCCAGCAATGAATTGTCTCCCTGATATTCACATATCAAGAGAAGCTGTTCACTAGATGAAGGAAGCAAATGACAAAAATCCCTAAAATACATCATGAATTCTCTAAATGGGTCAAGAGACAACCCAGTCAGCAACTAAAATTAGACTGGATCTAACCCCAAATACGTACTGAATTAGGCTAGATTTCAACCCAAAATCATGACTAAAATTGGGTTAGATTTTGGCCTAAGCGCTGCTGAAACTGGGCTGAGTTTTACAGCCAGATTTCGTCTGCAAATAGGTTGAAAACTCAGTCTAGGGTGGGGCTCTAAATGGGTCAGAAGTTAGCCCAAATATTGGCTGAATTGGGCTGCATTTTAGCCCAAACACTTGCTGAAATTGGGATGGGTCACAGCTAGATTTCGTCTGCAAACAGGTTGAAAAATTGGGCTCTAATTGGGTCAAAAGCCACCCCAAATGAATGGATATAGTGGGCTGAAACACAATCTAAAAGAGAGACACAAATAGACTGAAAATTAATTCAGTACGCTCCTATAAACAAATTGAAAATCAGTCCCATGAATAGAGCTAGAAATTAGTTATGCGGCTGCAATGGACATGGATAAAAAATTTTGGGTTTAAATAAATAAAAGACCTGAACCCATGACATGGATTCAAGCAGAACATTGAACTCATTTCTAAACTGGGTCCTAAAAATTAAGGAGTGAACCCAGGCTATATATTGAATCTGTAGCCAAACAATTTAACTTGGCGTTATCCAATCCAAAAAAAGATTGAGATTTACAATCTGCTAGCATGGTTGCCTATATTGGTTTATTGATTTCTAATAGGCTTATACACCAACCCAAACTAGTTTCTCTAAATGGGTTGAAACTTGACCTAAACTATTTTCTCTAAATGGGTTAAACCAAACTGTTCTAACTAAATGGGTTGAACCTTGACCCAAACTGTTTTAACTAAATGGGTTGAACCTTGACCCAAATTGTTTTAACTAAATGGGTTGAACCTTGCCCCAAACTGTTCTATCTAAATGGGTTAAACCTCGACCCCTGAACCTTGACCCAAACTGTTTTCTCTAAATGGGTTAAACCTTGACTCAAACTGTTTTCTCTAAATGGGTTAAACCTCGACCCCTGAACCTTGACCCAAACTGTTTTCTCTAAATGAGTTAAACCTCGACCCCTAAACCTTGACTCAAACTGATTTCAGAGAATGGGTGAAACTTTGACCTAAACTAGTTTCTATAAATGGGTTGAAAATCAACCCGAACAATAGTAAAAAAAAGGCTGATTATAAATCAGAGATTGGCCAGAATTGGCCGGAAATATTGTCCAAATATTGGCTGAAATTGGGCTAAGTTATAGCCCAAATGTTGGCTAAAATTGGGCTGAACTGTGGCCCAAACAATGGTCAGAATCAGACCACTTTATTAGAGTATAAATGACTATAAAATGGGTCTCAACGAGCCATTACAATGTCAATATCCAATCAGAAAATAGGTCCATAAATCAGCCTATTTTCGGGTTAGGAATATGTTGTCATATAATTGGGATTGGGCAGGAAACAATTTTGTAAAGGGACTGAAAATAACAATTACAATGGGCCTAATCAGAATTACAAATTCAACTCGGGCCAAAATCAATATAAACTTATGAGCCTAAATAAGGCCAGACTTTGGGTCCAATTTAAGATAAATTTTTTGGGCCTAAATAAGACCAGATTTTGGACTTAACTTAGGCCATAATTCTGACTCTTACCCAGGCCAGAATTACAGTCTAAATCAGGTCAGAATTTGGGCCTAAATCTGGCCAGGTTTTGAGTCCAAATCATGTTAGAATATGGGGTCTAATCTAAGACAGAATTTGGGCCTAAATTGGGGTCTAATCTAAGACAGAATTTGGGCCTGAATCTGGCCAGGTTTTAAGTCCAAATCATGTCAGAATATGGGGTCTAATCTAAGACAAATGTTAGGCCTAATTCAGGCCATAATTATAACTTCAAGTCAAGCCAGATTTTGGGCCTAAATCAGGCCAGTTTTTGGGCCCGAATCAGGCCAAAATGATAGATAAAAAATATGCCATAACTTAGCTAGAATTACAAGGCTAAATTAGAAACATAATCATGAAAAAATTACAAGTCTAAACCATGCCAATATTTATAGGTCAAATCGGGGTTAGAACAATAGACCAAAATCAGCCCAAGTAATTATTGGAAATTGGACTAAGTTACAACCCTGATTTTAACAGAAATTTGAATATGATGATGACCAAAAAAATTTTTTTTTTTTTTTTGTTGCAATACTGGTTTTAAAAAAATGATGAAAAGATTGAAATGTGATCTTATAAAACAAATATATATATATATAGATTGACATGAAATTTTAATCAATACAAATGGGAATACCGAATGATATAAGAGAAAAAGAAAGGCAAACATAACCCACTTTTGATCTCTACAAATTGTTTGTATTCCTAATGCAAGTTTCTTCAACCTCCCAGCAATTCAAACTTTCTACGTATGAATTGGGTATAAGATGTTTAAAGAGATAAAAGGAAGGAAGTTAAGAACTTCTCCTTGATACAAGGGAGCCCAAACCACCACTTTTCAAATTTCAAAAAAAATCTCTCTAAGAGAAAAGGGTCAAAGCCCATATATCTAACCAAAGGTTTTGGGTCACTAATCCAACTCAACTCATTCAACAATGAGGCCTAGCCATTTCAAATCCATTATGATGGGCCAATAAAAATATATATATAAGGAGTGACCCATTTCCATATAAAAAAAATCATCATCATCGAATTCATCAATTTATGAACCCAATCGAGAAATGATCACAAAGATCCAAGTGAATCTAAAGAACTACTTTTGACAGCAAAGACGAAGAGAAAGAACTTATGAATTATATTTATTTAATTCCTGTATTTTCTTTGTAAATTTTATTGAGTCAATGTCTCGATAATCAGAGGTTTTCCATTGAGGATGTAATTAACGATCGATGAGTTCTCACGATCGGGAGTGTGATATACCTATAAAATTGAATGTAAAATCTCCCATTAAATGAGGGAAATTTGTATCCAATGAATTTTAGTGCATTTCTTTATTTATGCATGAATTTATTGTGTACAGTGTTGGTTAGCAGTTGCAGGAAAAGTGGCTGCTGTGGATAATCTAAGAAAGAGAGGGATGACTTCTATGAACGTTTCAGACGTTTGAACGATGTGTGGCAAGGAGAATGAGACGATTAATCATCTTTTCTTACATTGTGAGGTGGCGGTCTAACTTTGGAATGACTTTATCAGGAGGTGTGGTATTGTTTGGTGTTGTCCAAAGAATATAGTAGAAGCTACGGATACTAGGCGTGGAGGGTGTTTCATTGGTTGTGGGCGTGTCTTATATATGGAGAATGATTCTGTTTGCTATTCTGTGGTCTATTTGGAAGGAAAGAAACGAGAGGGTATTTAGAGGCTCATCATCTTTGGTGATTGCTTTGATTTCTAAGGTTGCATTTAGGATTCCGAATTAGGCTTCAATTTGGAAGGAGTTCACAAATATAAACTTAAATGATATTATGTACAACTAGGAAGTTTGTATGTTGTGTTTTCCTTTTAAGGTGAGAAGATCCGTCCATTGGTCTCCCTATCCTTTTGGGGTTTTAAAGTTCAATGTAGATGGAGCTTCAAGAAGCAAGGCAGGGCTGGCCGGAATTAGAGGCATGTTGCGTAATTGTGAGGTTGAGGTGCTCCATGTGTTCTCTAAGAATGTGGGAATTTATGACTCAAACAAAGTGAAGATGTTACCTATTTTGGAAGGTCTTAGGTTGCTTGTGAGGAGTTATATTGGTACTTTTGTAGTGGAAAGCGATTCCTCTATTCAATGAGATTAGATCAGTCAATTCAATTGTGGTGGATGTGATTATGTAATTGGGCTAAGGGTGATATAACACCCTTGTCCCTTTGCCATACCCTTTTCTATCTTTTTTTCTTTTTCAGCTTTGTATTTGTTGCTTTTTTCTAATGTAGTTTTGTTACCGTTTATAATAAATAAATAAATAAAAACACTAATTAACCGATGTATGTTGTGACAACCAGCTCATACTCCTTTCCAAGCTTGTCACGACCCGAGTCCGAGATCCGGTAACCCTGAGCCGTGAGTCCATACTTACTCCCGTAAATCCCGAATTAATCGAAGTTAAAACGAAATCCACAAGGGATAAATTCTCAATAAACCTGTCAAATACACAAACTTACGGAAACATTTATATTTGACAATATCAATTTACGATTTACATGTATACAAAATAATGATCTTTATACATGTATCATTTACATCGTTTACTTGTCAATCAGTGCATATCCAAAACATTATACAATGACAATTAACTACATACCAAAATGATTAGACAAAAGAATAACTTCTCAAAACATTTTCCAAAACATTCTCTCAAAATGTTCCAACTCCGTTTCGCACTCGGATACCCATATCAGATGGTATCCCGTCCATTCCATTCATTCAATCCTCCTGGAGAAACCTGAGCGGCCTCCTCCGCAGTTGCCGGGGGCGCTGCTGCTCCGGCATGGGCAAATGGGCCTGCAATGCCATCAATAACACTAATGAACATGGCGGTTCAACAATGTACAAATAGATCTTGTAATAGCATGTTAATCCATAAATTAAGTTTATTCCATTTATTAGTAATAGCTCCAATTCTGGATAAGTCTAAAAAGTTCTTGCAATAACAATATGTGAACATAAAGTTAATCTTCTGGTCATGTATAGGGTGGTCACTACCATAGCATTCATTTTCATTTACCGTCTTCCCTCAAAGAAAGGATTCATCATTACCATCTTCCCTCAAAGGAATGATTCATCTTCCAAATGGAAGGCATCGATCAAAACCCATAGATACGATCGGAAATAGTGGGACTTACCAGTGTCCGATCCAAAGACAACTAGCATCACCACAGAGCTCTGAAACGCCCCCAAATCTATCTACTGCAGTAGGATTAGTCATTTGTTTCATTTATTAATTCATTGAACTCATTTAGAGTTCTAATATAATAGCTAGGTAGTGCCAGACTCGAAGGTCAATACTTTTCAGTAAGCAATCCCCTTTTCTGGGTTCAATTCAATTCTATGATTCCCTTCATAACAAGAAAATGGGATAATAGTAATACCAATCTATTAGATTGGAATATAACGTTACAATGAGGGAATTACTAATCAATCATGATTCTATTGAATTCTATCTCAAACCTAAACAACCATTTAGGTGTAACCAACGGTTACCAAATGCACATGTTATTCTCGATGAGCATCACATTTATATATTTAAAGTGTGTATTATAGTCCCCGTAATTAACATCAATGAAAGTTTAGTCCACAATTAATTAACTATGAGACTCTTCCTTCATTATCCTTAATTTTTAACAGTTTCACCTTACCCCATGATTAGTCTTAGAACTAATTTAGGGAGCATTTATATTCATAAGGAGTGCTCCAAAATTCCATTAACAACTAATGTCTAGGCTAGTATCAGGTTCACTCAACGGTTACCCGGTGGTTAGCCGAAACCTAGTTGGTGGGTAGCCGAAATCTGGTCGGCGGCTAGCCGAAATACGGCTGGCGGCTAGCCGAAATCTCAAATTCGGTTTAGATTTGTGTACATCACTGTAGTAGACAGCCTAGAGCACCGGAACTCTAGAACCCGGGTAGCCAGGAGGACCTTTGGCCGGGCCCCTGGTGACATCCCAAAAAGCGTGCTCTCTATTAAGGGAGGATTGAGCAAAGGTAGTACCCAACTAGAATATAAGTATTGTTTTTGTGATTCGATAAATCATGATTTATTCTTAAATGCACAATGTGCCTAGTTTCTGATTATTCGACATCGTTCAATCTTCTGTCAAGAATTCAAATTTGATATAGTATGTGATATATCTTAATTGCTCATATATATTGTTGAATCGTCGTATTCATGGTGCTACACTTGGTGTCACAGGGATCCAGGATACCGAAGGGAATAGCTAATAACCCTTCAGCCTAGGGATTTGATCTGTAAAGCTCATGGTTAACTTTGACCGTCAGAGTACGTACAAGTGTGGTAATTTATAACTTGAGATTCGATAGTGAATCTTGCACTTAGTTTAAGTATGCATTGAAGGTTTAAATAATTAGCTTTGTTCTAGACTAATTATTATGAAACGGTATGGTTAATTGACTGCTCATGGCTTTGATATTGATATTGTACATGCTTCCGCAGTTAAATGTTGATTAACATATTTCAGTGAGTAATCCTCACACATGAAATGTGGAATTTTCTCCTTCGTGAATTCAAACTTGGTCCGGAACAGGTGCGAGTGCATGGGAGTACGCGTGTCACACCTTGGGAACCACCCTAATCATGGGATTCTCGGGTCCGGGATGTGACACCGAGATCCAGTAACCCTGAGCCGTGAGTCCATATTTACTCCCGTAAATCCCGAATTAACTGAAGTTAAAACGAAATCCACAAGGGAGAAATTCTCAATAAACCTGTCAAATACACAAACTTGCGGAAACATTTATATTTGACAATATCAATTTACGATTTACATGTATACAAAATAATGATCTTTATACATGTATCATTTCCATCGTTTACTTGTCAATCAGTGTATATCCAAAACATTATACAATGACAATTAACTACATACCAAAATGATTATACAAAAGAATAACTTCTCAAAACATTTTCCAAAACATTCTCTCAAAAAGTTCCAACTCCGTTTCGCACTCAGATACTCATATCAGATGGTATCCCGTCCGTTCCATTCATTCAGTCCTTCTGGAGGAACCTGAGCGGCCTCCTCCGCAGTTGCCGTG
The DNA here is from genome assembly GCA_028538565.1 of Umbellularia californica. NCBI lineage: Eukaryota > Viridiplantae > Streptophyta > Magnoliopsida > Laurales > Lauraceae > Umbellularia > Umbellularia californica. The sequence goes on along the minus strand of JAPQWN010000006.1, from coordinate 72,124,703 downwards.
GGCGCTGCTGCTCCGGCATGGGCAAACGGGCCTGTAATGCCATCAATAACACTAATGAACATGACGGTTCAACAATGTACAAACAGATCTTGTAATAGCATGTTAATCCATAAATTAAGTTTATTCCATCTATTAGTAACAACTCCAATTCTGGATAAGTCTAAAAAGTTCTTACAATAACAATATGTGAACATAAAGTTAATCTTGTGGTCATGTATAGGGTGGTCACTACCATAGCATTCATTTTCATTTACCATCTTCCCTCAAAGGAAGGATTCATCTTCCAAATGGAAGGCATCGATCAAAGCCCATAGATAAGATCGGAAATAGTGGGACTTACCAGTGTCCGGGCCAAAGACAACTAGCATCACCACGAAGCTCCGGAACGGCCCCAAATCCATCTACTGCAGTAGGATTAGTCATTTGATTCATTTATTAATTCATTGAACTCATTTAGAGTTCTAATACAATAGATAGGTAGTGCCAGACTCGAAGGTCAATACTTTTCAGTAAGCAATCCCCTTTTCTGAGTTCAATTCAATTCTATGATTCCCTTCATAACAAGGAAAGGGGATAATAGTAATACCAATCTATTAGATTGGAATATAACGTTACAATGAGGGAATTACTAATCAATCATGATTCTATTGAATTCTAGCTCAAACCTAAACAACCATTTAGGTGTAACCAACGGATTACCAAATGCACATTTATATATTTAAAGTGTGTATTATAGTCCTCGTAATTAACATCAATGGAAGTTTAGTCCACAATTAATTAACTATGAGACTCTTCCTTCATTATTCTTAATTTTTAACAGTTTCACCTTACCCCATGATTAGTCTTAGAACTAATTTAGGAAGCATTTATACTCACAAGGAGTGCTCCAAAATTCCATTAACAACTAATGTCTTGGGTAGTATCAGGTTCACTCAACGGTTACCCGGCGGTTAGCCGAAACCTAGTCGGTGGGTAGCCGAAATCTGGTCGGCGGCTAGCCGAAATACGGCTGGCGGCTAGCCGAAATCTCAAATTCGGTTAACTGCCATTCAACGGTCAGGTTTCCAGAAGCTGACATTTCTGGCAGGAATTTTTAACTCGATTTCGGTTACCTTGCGGAAATTTCGGCTAACCGAAATTTGGCGGTAAATTTTCCAGAAGCTCACCCATTTTATGGATTTCTATGGTTGGCTTCACGGTTAGCCTTGCGGCTAGCCGAAATTCACCTAAAACTTCATTTTCGAGCTTCAGAACTTCTAAAGAAAATTTTGAAAACTGAGTTCCTTGAACTCCAATCACTTCAATAAACTACAAAATCCTAAAAAAATATACACATTTGGAATAACCATTGGAACCTCCGGCTCCCCCCTCACGCACCATCCATTCACAAACAATACTTCTAACACCCATCAATCATCACATTCAATCCATAGAAATTCTATAAACTTCTACACTGATTAACACTAATCACAAGAAAATGTTTATACTTGCCTCTTAAAGGTTGGCTAACTCAAGGTCCTTTGCTTAGCTTGGCTTGAGCTTAAAACCCCCAAATGAAACCCTAACTCCATGAAAACACCCAACCTTTAAGCTATTTATGCTAGAAACATTTCCTCACTACTCAATAGAACTTGGAAATCCTAAGAGAATGTCAACTACTTACTTGTAGCTCCAAGCAAAGAGATTTTAGGTTTCTTTCAAGCTCTACACTTCAAAAATAGAGGAATGGCTTGAGGAAGAAGATGAAGATGAAGCTTGTCACTCAAAATCACTTGAGCATTCCACCAAGGGTCACTCTTGAAGAGGAAGAATGGAAGAGAAAGGAAGAAGAAGATGAAGAAGGTGCATAGGGTTTTGGGTGAAATGAGCTCATTCACTCATTCCATTCTAATATAAGGCCCTCTTGGACTAAAACCCCCTCCTATTAAGCATTATTACATTTTGAGTCAAATGAAGCCTCATTTGGTCCATTTGAGGTCAAATGGAATCGCGTTTATTATGAAAGTTAACGTACCATTCGAGATACACACGTTGGTATTAAGAATTTCCGTATTCGACGAAATACGTGAAAACCCGTATTTACGAAAAAGTCCTTAGCCCACCTTATTTGAGTCTAAACTCATTTTTAACTAACTCAATCTCATTTAAATTCATCCCATTATACTTAATGCATCATTTGAGGCTAATTTGTCTCTCTTTGGTCTCTAAACTGCATTAACCCAATTATTCGTGCTTAATTAGCAATAATCCCAATTAACCCAATATCTTTCCTTTGTACAGTGATAACTTGCTGTAGAAATGAGGCGAGACGGCGCGTTTGGGTCAAAGAGGATTTCATGACTCCGTGATTCCTGACACTTTATTTTACAGAAGTTTTTCTCTTCCGCTATCACCTTACTTTTTCATTAAAAGCAACTGTTGTGGAAGATGAAATGTGAAACAAATATAGGTTTTTTCTTCTCGGCGTTGCACAAACGCATCCTAAGAAAACTTATCAGATAAGGTAATTCAAAACTGGACCCAACTCGCACATGTTGCACTATGCGAAGGGTTTTGGATTATCTGATAAGAAGACCCGAATGTGATGAACAGGTGTAATTATTAGGGTTGGAAATCGGTGACATCCGGTTGGCTGAGCTAGCATTGAGGAGGTAATGTTTGAATAATATAGCAAACACATGGGGACACAAAGGTGGCTGGATTGTATTTTTCGGTGCTCCTAAGACAAGTACAAGCAGTCAGAGAAATGAGGTCCGAAGAGTAACATGCTGATTGTCTGCTCTCGGAGAATGACAACTAACATGGGATTTTCAGTTTTGGATGAAACTAGGATGGTGGGACTGGAGGGGAAAGACTAGGACTAGATTTGACCCAAACACAAAGAGTGCCTGGGTAAATATATGACATGAAATAGTATAAAATTAAGATAAGCATGATTCATAGGTGTAGGTGTGAATGAATTGGATTGATCAAAGGTGGGCTCCCTATTCGAAAACCTAAAATGAGCATCAAGAAAGTAGACGTGTTACACTAATTAGAGATACCTCTCACATATTTTTACAAGAAATAATCTTTTTAACAATGCGTGGGACACCTAACAATTCCAACCTCTTTCATACTTACTAACTTATTATGAGTTAGCGCCCACCTCAATTTAGCACCGATCAAAATAGCAATCACCATCAAATTAAATTTCATTAAAAATACAACTTAAGAAACTATTTAAATTCCAAAAAGATGAGTCCTATGTTCTAGCTCCCAAACGTGAATCCCATATTATTATTTCTAAAGGTGGGGTCCATGTTTTAGTTTCTAAAGGTGTTCTCATGTGTCACTCGACGGATACAAAAACAAGAATATTGCAATGAAATTGGATGATCTCAATGTGAGCATGTATCCTCCTAAATAGATCTCTTGTATTCCAATTAAAGCAAGTATTAGTCATTACAGCCTAAGAATTGAACAGCTATAATCCAATCCGTTTGTGTCATCTATAAATAACTATGAAAAAAGATATTTAATTATGGTGCAATGAGGCTGTTTTTAATTGTGTGGTCTATTCTTAACATCATGTTCACAATCACAAAAGGTGGGCTCACATCTCAATTCTTATAAAGCAGTTAGATCTAATGTTCTAATTTTTTGTTGTTGCAATGGCAAAAGCATATTAAATCAAAGAAAGCTTAGAGAACTATGCCCCAGAAAATAAACAAAGATACAAGGGGATTGAACTAACCCACCTCAGAAAACTAACAAGGGTGGAGCCAGAACACTGCTGCTGGAACCAAAAGCAGATTGGGCTGCAATATAGGCATGTGGGCTGTTCGAGTTGAACCACATAAAGTGTGGGTTGAAGTTACTTGACCCGTTTAGGGAGGCTTTGGAAGGAATGTGAAGATAAATATATTTTTTTTAATTATTGAAGAAAGATGCAAATATTATTAGATAAACATTTTGACAAAAGAAAACAAAAACTTGCATGCCTGTATTCGAATTGGACTCGGACCTTCATCCAATGGATCCATTTTCCATTAACCATTATGGGGCATTCTCAGATCTAGGTTCCAATGTATTTACTTGGACCCTTCAACAGGATTTGGGTATTGTAATCCATACCGGGCCTCGACAGTTCCACTTGCATTCAGCCCAAATCAGCCCATTGGCAGTCCATAAATATGCCAAAAGCAGTTGGATTCGCGTCTTGCAATCAATATCAGGTCAGGTACTTCCTGAATTTGATCCGCTGACAGGCCCAAGAGTTTGTCAATGCTACAGAATTTGATTGGGCTCCTATAGCTCATAACATTGATTCATGATCCGTCTGTCTTTTGTCAAGGCCATGTTCAATGCCAGCCCTGCCTAATAAGCAACAATAGGCCACAAATTTGAAACGTTTTGATCTAGGGACATGGCCCCACCATAACTTGCAGAAGAACTCTACTTCCTTGATCAGATCCATCCTAAACGGACCAAAGCCTGTTTACTGTTTAGTTGTAAGGCATGATATGTTGGGTCAGCCCATTTGTAAACTTTTCTGTCCTTGCTTGTGATAATTTTCAACTGGGTGGGCCTATACACAGGCCATTACGCATAGATAGGCCCAAGGCAGCCTAATACCAGCCCACAGGCCTGAAAATAGAGTCCAAATCTAGTGACTGCTTTCTAGGCTCATCCTGGGCCTGGGTTTAGGCAGCATATGCCCTGCCCTAATGGGATTTTAAATGGGCCCAGGCTATGCACTTTCTCAACGGAGCGCGCCAAGGAAATCCTTGCATGGACCTTTAGGTTTTGTTTAGATCATTAATTTAATTTATAATACTTGTTTACACAAGTATGTACATTTAAATATATGTAAATTTATATGATAAAATATTGCATACATGTCTATGAACATAAAATTAAGCATTATGCCTTCAGGAAAAATAAAGGAGAAAAGGCTATGCATTATGTATCATTTTATACTTAAAACAATCGGGCAAATGATCCGGGTCTGAGTCCATCAGGTCTGAATCCAAGTATGTAATTGTTACTGATGATTAATTGGGTCCAGGGTGGGTTCATTTTCAGGGTTAGCCCTACCCAGCCTTGATCTAATTAGATGGCTGGGTAGACGTGTCTAGTGGGCAATATCGAATGATTCACTAATGGCGATTTATAATCCACTTCACATGGTAAGATTGTTTACACATACATAATAAATTTATTTCATAACATATTTGAGCTTGTGTTGAGCTGTTAGCCAAGCTTAAGCCTTGATTAGCTTAACTTGATTTTGGCAAACCTGAGTTGAATTCAATTTAAGTGTGTAAAGCTGATCTTGTCTCACACACTCTACTAGTGTAAGCTGGGCAATGCTCAGCTCGGCTCAGCTTGTTAGCAAACATTCATCCCTACATCAAGCGTTTTAAGAAGAGAAGAAAACTGGAGGGGGTGTTTGGTTGCTGGCACTCAAGAATTTCTATCGGTAGATTTTATAAGTCTCCAAATAATATCTCCTCCATATTCCCTAATTCCTCCTCCATACACAACATTTGGAATGTTGGGATTTGGAGAATTTGAAAGGTGGAAAGTGATGGTTTAAAGGCTAGGTTTTTGTAATTCTAGCTAGTAATCAAACAAGGAGTTTTAGGAATCTTATAGACGGCATTGCTGTCGACAAATTTCAACACGTTTTAGGAATTTCTAACACCAAGTTAATTAGTGGCTTCTCTAAAACTCATAGGATTCAAATGTTAGAATTTCCAAAAAAAAAAAAATATTAATTTAGCCCTTTGGAATGTCACTTTTGGCTTTTCAATCTCTAAATTCAAATAGCCGTGATTTGTCCAATATATTTTCTCTAAAAGGTGAACTAGTTAACTAAATGGAATCATTTCCAAAAAAAAAAAAAACCCTTCCATGTGTTGAAATGGAATCATTTTCAATCAAAGGGCCAGGAGTGTGAATGAGTTTGAATTGATCAAAGATGAGCCTCCCATGTAAAAGCAAAAAAAGGGGGGTTCAAAGTTACAAATATATGGATTGATTTTCACCAAGTCATCAATAAATCACATGTCCATTTTTTTATTATCATTATTATTATTATTATTATTTTTTGTAAATAACCACATGTCTATTTGGAGTGATGAAAAGGCAAATGTAGACAGAGAATATCCCAAATGCATCTCACTATTTCCAACCACTTAAATTCTCATAAAAAATTCTAGCAAACAGAGGCAGGCCCCAGCTAACTAAAAATCAAATGCATGATCAATTTATTTATTTAAAATAGTTATTGATGGAACATGCAAAAGTTTATTTATCACTTCAAAAGATGAGCATACAACACAAAAGACAAATGACATGGAATCAATCAAGAGAAAACAAAGAGGTATGTGTGTGGCAGCTGCAAAAGCAGTTGATTGAGGCTCCTCCTCCTCCTCATCTTCTTCTTATTCTTCTTCTGCTCAAGTACTAAATTCTATCTTCAACCCTCCAACAGACACCACATCCTTCCCTTGGCGTGGGACGAGAGTCACCACCACATCTTCATCATCATCAGCATCCAGGTCCTCCAACACCTCCGTTATCCCCAGCCTTAGGGACGTCTGCAACTTGGTCGTCTTCTTCCCATGCTTGTGGGGCACGTTCACGAAGCTCCCCACGAACTCGGTCGAGCCCGGACCGCACGTGCCCTCATCTTCCTCGGCCACGTTTAAGAACACGTCGAACTTCACCCGGACGTCCCTCTCCAGCTCTATGCCTTGAATCACCAGCACTTCTTCTTCATCATCCTTCTGCTTCTTGCTCCTTCCCTTCCTCGGCCTCTTGACCGAAACCTTCACTATGGAGTCGAGGTCTCGAGGGAACCCAGTTGGGGTCTTGCCTTTTAAGGCCTTCTTCGCGGCGGCCTTCTTCTTCAGAGGCGTTGGCCTGGACTTGAGCCATGGGATATCAACATCTTGGTAGGTGTACCTACGTTTGGTGGACATGTTATTAATCAGATTAAGAAGCCAAATTCAAAGTAATAATAATGTACAAGGAAAAGTCTTCCAAGGTTCTTTATTGACTGACTCAGACCTAACCATCCCAAGATTTTATCTTTTTCAACATAAGATTGATTACAATAAATGTTTTCTGAGTTATCAGTATGACATGAATGTGTAATTAATTCTTATTTGAATGAAATTCGAACAAAGAGAGGGCACTTATTTCGACAGGTTTAGATATTTATGTGAGATCTAATAGGAGCGTTGTAAAATCAAACTTCCAACTGTAACATAAAATGCAACTCAATTGTGTTCACCTCCTCAGTTTTGTTGACCAAAAATTTTATAAGACGGGACCCTCAAGGCAGACTCACATGGTGCAATATTCACAAGGCTCCTCAGTTGGATCACTTGAAAGAACATCTAAACTGTTCAAAATAAATGCTCTTGTAGTATGATAGCCCACCAAATTTCAATGCGAGTCGGGTCCACCGTCGGCTTAGTCACTATATTGGCTTAATCACTATATTTTTAAATGTTTTATGGTGACCAATTTGAGGGTGAGGCCAACTTCTATTGGAGTAACTCGTGGAAAATCAGTTAGTAGGATTTAAGATTTTTCAAGTGAGCCCCACTGAGGAACCTCACAAGTTCATTCAGAGTTGAAACTTAAAGACTAGGTTACTAACACTAAAAGCATATCGCATGTGCTGACCTAAAGCCCAATTTGGAAGAGCAGTTGGGATCAGGCATTTGGAAGAGTAGTTAGAATGAGAAACTGAGAAAGACAGACAGATCTTTAATTACCGAAGCTTAGCCGAGTCGAGGCAGTCCTTGACCTTGACTCGGACCAGCTGCTTGTTCTCATCATAGAAGAGGAAGCCCGAGTTGAGCCAATCCGGGTCAGTGAAGTCCTTCCTCTTCCCTCCCAGGGTCTTCCACACGTCCCACATCCGGTCGATGTTCGAGTGGTGGGCGAAGAAGATGGGGTCCCTTGCCGCCGAGTAGAAGTTCCCCATGTTCTCCGTGTTGGGCTGAGTCCGGTCACCGGTCCAGAGATGGACTGGCCCATGCGGCACGTTCTCTAGGGACCCGGGACCGGGGTCCGGCTCCCCGCCGGACCGGTACGCCGCACCCATGAACAGCTGCGCCGTCTTGCCACTCGACACCACCTGCTTGTACATGATGGAGAGGTTGCTGGCTATCTGCTGCTTGTCGGTGTTGGTGGGATCTTGGAAGTTGTAGTCCAAATCCGCCAGCGTCGGCGGCTGGTGCTTGGCGTCTCTCAGCTCGTCGTAGAGCGGCGACGATGAATTGGTGTACATGGACGGCATTGGCATTCCGTCTGGTGCGTCCCAGTTCCAGAAGGGGAGAGCAAATGTCTCATCTCCAATCAACTTGCCCAAGATCTTCTCATAGAAGTAGAGGTAGTAACGATGGAAGGGCAAGAAGAGCCACCCATTGTGAACTTGTAGCTCCAAGTCAGGAAATCCAACCTGGTCGTAGGCGCCGTCGCAGTAGGCACAGTGGATGTTGGCCTGCCATATCATAGGTTCGAATTAGAATTTGAATAGATTTGAGTTGATTAATGTGAGATCAAAATTGTTCTCATTTTCTATGCAGCCTCTGTTGTTTCAGTCCTTCTGATGCAAAACATAAAAATTTAAGATTAAAGAAGGTCTCGATTGCCTATGGGAAGAGTAGGAATGCAGTATTCCTCTCTCTTTTAATATCCTCTTGCAGCACAAATGCATGATTTCAATTTTTTTTGTCTTGTATGTGATGCTTCTTATAATAATAAGACAGAACAGGGTCAGAATTTTTTTTTTTGAAATGTAGGGCTTAAAATATATTCACCTGTTGAGTGAAGTTCCTGGGGTCATCAGCTGGGAGAGCCTTCATGAGTGCAATTGCCTTCTGATACTTGGCTATGTATTCTTTATCAGCAAGATGAGCGGCGGGACGAACGCGCAAGGGTGAGGAGCTGGAGGGGAGCTTGAAATCCACAATCTTTTGGATGACGGGGGGGCAGCAGTTGGTGGGGGTGGCACCAGCCGGGAGATCTGCTGCTCCACATTGGGAGATATCAGGTGGGAGTACTGGTGCCGCAGCGGCCTTCTTCGGGTCGATGGAGAAGGCGGTAGCAGCGCCATAGAGGCCTCCCAAGCCTAGAAGAACATTTCTTCTATCAATAGTTCTACCATGGTTTTGGGTTTCATTTTTTTCACTGTTGTTGCTGCTATTGCAGGAGATTGGTTGAGGAAGGTGGTGGGGTCGATGGTTTGGAAGGAGAAGAGGTTTCTTCTTGGCTTGCTGATGGAATGGGGTTGAAGAGGAGGAAGAGAGAGGGGTTGGTGTGCTCTTCAGGGAGAAAGCCATGGCCTATGGATGGTGTGATTGCAGAGGAGTGGTGGATGCTTTTATAACTAGAAAATTTTGGGTCCTCTGAGAGATGATTTCCCACACGTTTTCCTGTGTCCTATTTTTCTATAGCGCCTCCAACGACTTTGAATTCTGAGGTTTGACTTGTCTAATTGTGTGGGGTTGGGGCCCACCCATCTGTAGAATTGCATTTCGGAAAGGTGGCTATATATCAAATATCAATTTCATGCCTCCAGCTCACCATTGTCGTGTGCTAGCCTGAGAAATTCAGAAAACGTTTGATTTCATCCATTTAACGTTGGTTCATATCATTTGATATTGTCAAACTTTTGTTGGACCTAGAGTTGCTCTTTGTCCAATTGCTATAAATTCATCAATAGAGCATGGCATGCGTTTGAAATTTGAACCCAACAAAATTATTATCCTACCTTTCTTAGTTACAAAGAAAAATAATTTTGTTAGCCAATGACATAATAATCCAATCATGTGTCTGAGACATGATTAATGTGATGATTTTTTTATTATTATTAATTCTTACAAGAGTAAAACTCTCTTTGTAATTGCTATAAGAATAAAAAAAATTGGGATATATATAGATTTTGAGACAGGCGTGCATGTTGGAGGAGTAAAGATAAAAGTGAATATCAAATCACTGAAAAAAGGTAAAAATAAAGTACGTTAAAATAAAAGGTCACTAGCAAATCAACCCGTGCTTAGCACAGGCATGTTTCACAAATAACCATCAAACTACATTCCATTAAAAAGAAAGTCATATCATGCAAAATCACTAAATACCTACTAATCACAATGATGTCGTGTATATGGAGCATATATTAAAAAATAAAAAATAAAAGAAGAGGAGATTATGATGATATTTCTTCTATCAATCCAAGAGTTCATAGAGTAGAAATGATTTATGAGAAATGGGGTAAAAAGAAAAGGTATATGAGATTTAGGATAGAAATGAAGATGTTTCAAAAGAGTAAAAAGTGGAAAGAAAACTTGAGTGGTTACATGACGAACGGGAGAAGGTGGGGGAGTCGTTGAGAAAGGACATAACTGTCAATCAAAATATGATAAGTTATGGTCAAAATTCTCTTCAAAACCCATAGCTTTAAAATAGTACAATTGATTTCTTATAATAGTTTGCCAATGATTTTGGCTCTAATGGATGGATCCATCAATGTTAGTCACCTATTAAATCCAAATCACTCAAAATTAATTATTATCTATGTATGTTTTAGCAGTGGCCAAATCTCTCCAATCGGACTTTGGTCCTACTCTATTTTGCTGCTAATACATTGATTTCTTTATATTACATATTAATCTCATATTTGGTGTGTAGAGGGTCCATCTCGGTTGGCCCATTATGTGAAATGTAAGAAGATTCGTTGTATCTTTCTTTCTTGTTTTTTTCCCTTAGGGGTCATTTGTTTCCTGTGAAAGTGATCCACATGTGTAAATGACCCACATGTGAGTCATTTGCATATGTAAATGACTCACATGTGCATCAAATTCCACTGTTTGTTACTAGCATAACATTTCACATGTGAATCTATGAATAGGTTGTATATTGTTTGATAATATCTCAACATTCAAGCAACATCAATGGTTGAAAATTGGACACATGACCTTGTTTGAGCTTCTGAAAAATATGAACGGTCCTGATTTTACAGGTGGGGCCCAGAACATTAAAAAAATATAAAAAGCGGACTGGGTATGTTAGTAACAATAGGTTTATATTGTTTGATGATATCTCAACCTCCATGCATCATCAACGGTTGAAAATTGGACACATGGCTGTGTTTGAGCTTCTGAAAAATATGAACGGTCCTGATTTTACAGATGGGGCCCAGAACAATAAAAAAAATCATAAAAGGCGGACTGCTTATGTTAGTAACAATAGATTAATCTAACTGTTGTTATTATGTTGATGATATCTCAACCTCCATACATCATCAACGGTTGAAAATTGGACACATGGCCGTGTTTGAGCTTCTTAAGAAAATAAACGGTCCGGATGTTACAAGTGGGGCCCAGAAAAATTAAAAAAAAAAAAAAAAGGCGGATTGCTCACAGTGGCACTAGTCCGCCTTTGTAACAGTGATATGTGAAAGAGTTTCACACCTCTTGAGGTGTGAAAATTCAAGGCAACTTTTGACATGGTTTTCATACCATTTACACATTAGATTTACACATGTGAATCAAATTCACACAAAACAAACGTGATATATGCGTAACAGAAACACATGTGATTTAATTACATATGTAAATGGTGACAAACAAACGTCCCCTTAGGTAAAAGATTCGCTGTATCTATTACACCCCAATTCTACGTTCTCTTCTCGTGTTGGAAAGCCAACCAATTGAAATTTCAACGTGACTAAAGGCCATGGTCTAACTTTCCTGCAAAAGCAAAAGGAAATCAAGTTCTTATCTTTTCCCATGGAAAAGCTTGCTCCCATGCACACGAAATCTTTCACTTTTACAATTTACCATTAAAATATAAGTGACGTCACGTAAAGCATTAGATGAAAAGAAAATAAAATCTAAAGAAATTATGATGGTATTTATCTTTAGTTGTTTATTTTGTCATTCGGTGGAGAGAGGAAGTTGCTTTTTAACCTTTTTTTTTTTTTAGAATGAAATTTTGAAAATATATGCTTTTGATATGACCCCTTATTTAAAAAGAGGAGCATTTACATTACTTTTACTAACCTAGTAAATCTCCAAATGTGGGGAGGCATTTTGTTACATCTATCTATCTTGCATTGTATTCATAGTTATTAATTTCGTTTCGTTTCGGCCGAAATGGCTGAAATTTTCGTTTCGGTCAAGTGGCCGAAACGAAATTTCAGCAAAAAAATTTCGGTTTGAATTTCGGTAAATATCGGCCAAAATTAAAGATTTCGACCAATAACTTTTCGGTCGAAATGAAATTTACAAAATTAATTTTTTTTAAAAAAATTTTACACATATATTTTGTATTTCTTATATTTTCACAAAATATAATTCCAAAAAAAAATACTATAATGGATTAAATCTATATTTATTACTTTTTCTATTTTTTTTACTTATATATGTATATATATATTTTGTTATATTTTTCCCAAAATGTAATTCCGAAAAGTTTCGCCGAAATCTCGAATCGGCCGAAACTTTTCATTTTGCATGCCAGAGCGAAATGAGGTCCGAAACGATATTAACAACTATGATTGTACTACTTATATTTCTAAAAGTGGTTAAAAATGAAGAAAAAGATTTAAATCCAGAAAGTTTCCCACCTACCACCTTGGTAATTTAAGTCCTAGCAAAGTCAAGGTCTAGGTTAAATCTCCATTTTATTGAATACATGATCTGCTCAGAATTAATTAACCTCTCTTGGTACGTTGGTATGCCAGATGTCTCCAATTATTGGCCCAAAAGAAGTGGGTCTAACTATAGGATTGAGCATATGAAAAAAAAAAAAAAAAAAACAAAAAGAAAAAAAAAACTTTATTAATTATATGCCAACTCTATGGCGGGACCAACTCCTCTTTGAGATGTTGGATATTCTATACGTGGACTCCACTTTGAAGTTCCACTCATTTTACTAAGGACTGAGACATTAGAGGATCCGGACTTTTTGCTACATTGGTGGCACCATACCTCTTTCCCATAATCAGTCTATTGGTTTGATCGACCGCTATCAGGCTAGTATTAATATTAATGACTCGTAGGAGTCCATTTGATCATGAATTTTTTAGTTTTCAAATCAATGTAACCTTGTTTACCAAAAAAAGAAAATCATAACTACGTGAGCCCAAAATGGTTTTTATGGCACCGTTGTTCTGCTGCATTGGCTCACCCTCAATAACTAAATGTTTTTGGACCATTTTTAGTCTTGGGGAATGAATTGTAATGCATACAAAAGGGTTTCTAGAACTAGCCATCTTAAAAAATAAAATAAAATAAAAAAAAAAAAACGTGTGCCAATGCAGGTTACAATTTAAGTGGAAAGTTTCTTTGTTTATTCTTCTTTTAAGATGACTAAAAAAAACTTCCTATTAAAAAAAAAAAAAACAACTTACTATTCAAAATGAAACATTTTGTATATAAAGGAGCCATTTTGACCCCCATAAATACCCCCATAAACAACTTACTATTCAACTTAGTCATGGACAAAGTCACAAATGCTTTTCTAACACTCCCTCATTCCCTCATTCTGATACATTTGTTTTTTACCTAACAATTTCTATCAAAATTTGGTGGCATTAGTAGAGGTCACAAATATTATATTTATACTATGGTTTATTTACAACCAAACTATTTATAGGAAATTTAACAGAATAAAAAAGAAACAAAAATACCAAAGAAGATAGTTAACAGAGATGATACAGAAGCAATTGACAAAGTTGGTCATTGACAAAGTCAAAAAAGCTTCGGCAATAGATGAAGCATAAATACTTTTTCAACACTTCTTCTCATTTTGATACACATTAAGTTTCCTCCGCTAACCATTCCTACCAAGATCTCAAGGCGCTTGTAGGAGGTAGTGAAAATACTTTTCAATTCTCCCCCTCGGATGAAACCCAGTTTTTTTAACACTAACCCTTGGGTGGAACTCGGTGGCCACATTCTTTTTAGTGCTAAATTGTTCCACCTGGGACTCAAACTCGCAATTGGTCAGCTCCGATACCATAAGAACAATTCAGTGTTAGAAAATAATTCTTCTCTCTGCATGAGAGTTGAGAGCTCCCAAATATTATATTTATATTGTGTTTCCATTACAACTCAGCTATCTATAAGGAAATAGAAACGGACTAAATAGAAGCAGAAATATCAAAGAAGATATATACTTAACAGAGATGATAGAGAAGCATTTGACAAAGTCAGTTCTTCAAGCCTTCAGAATTGCAACCGAAAATGGATGTTGAGCTTCAACTGAGTTTGAGCCTGACTGGGTTAATTAACTGAGATTGGCTTTAACTCTTTTCATGATCCTAAGTAAAATAATCTAAATATCTCCAGACACCCAGAATCAGGAAGTATCTCAACATTTTCTTAATACCATAAATTCCTGAGAACAAGATTCTTGACTTGTTTATTAGGACTGAGAAGTGTGGGTGTGTCCAGAAATCTAGTCTAGTTCCCAAACTTGTATCCTTAATTAACTCCAACCAGTTTATATTTAATTAGGTCTGGTTGACTCTATAGTGGTAAGCCATAACATTAAAATACTAATAACTTTTTTTATTAGATTAATGGCATCTTAGTGTTGGATTCACTTGTACTTTCAAGGTTGGCTTGGAATTTATGGACCGACCCATTAAAATAAAAGAAAAGAATGTTAAAAGTGCCTGCCTAGATCTTTTGGCAATTGAATTATAGGCAAAGTTTCCTAACTCGGTATCATACTCAACTAAAAGGAAGTGGCAGAGCAATAAAAATTTACCTTGGAGTCCATGTGCAAAAAATGCACCAAGTTTTCCAAACTTATGGGAAGCATGGCCACTCCACTAGGGAAGCAAATGGGCCAGGTTCAAGGTGGGACCATGGTGATCCATACCCGGATCCATCTTCATGGATGTGGTTTCCGATCCTGATCCAACATGGACCATGGACCCAAGTGTAGTACTTGGATTGATGTCAACTTTACAAGGGCAGACAAGTACATGGCATGGAGCTCCCGCTACTGCAGGGTCTAGTACGCAGCCTTATCCCCACAAGCGGAGACGTTATTTCCACGTTTCGAAACAGTGGCACCGAGGCGCAATGAACCAACCTTACCGTTACGCCAACGCCTTTTCTCAAATCATTGTCTACTTTAAATAAGAAAAAATAAAAATCTTCATTTTCTTTCAAATATCTATAGTAGCAACATTTGATTTTATTTGATTTTATTGGTAGAAAGTAGCAACATTTGATGAGTCACCAACACACTCATGGTTTGTATACCTTGAAAACAGAAGAAAAAAAAAACCCCACTTGCAGTTGAGTAGTGTTGGCAACTTTGAATCAGACATATGGTTGTCTTCTAGTTTAAAGTATCACTCATAATCATTAGTTCCAATCAGGAAAATGGTTGGCTGGAATTAACATTAATTTCTTTTATCAGTTTGAGTTGGAATTAACATTTTTGACCTCATTAGTGTATAACTAATATATAAAATGTGTAGTCTATTCTTGCCCCTTGACTCGTTAACATATACAACCAATCCGATTGATTGGACTACCCCACCAACAAATCAGATTTGTTAGCAAGAATGGCTCCTTATCCGAGTGGTATGGAGCGTCAGTTCTTATCAAACCCCGAGTACGTCACCTCTTTCTTCTTGTACAGGCTCCTTTTTCACTTGCGTGGACTTCTTTCCCGCTTGTGCGGGCTTCTTTTCCACTTGAGTAAGCTGCATTCCTGTGTGTTTGTGGGCTCTCTCTTGAGTCCTAGCCCCCTTGGCTAGGTTACCAAAAAAAAAAAACTTTATTAGCACATTAGCATGTTTTACAAAATTAGGAAATGCAACTGTCTTAGCACGTGAAGTTCAACTCTATTGGGGCCACTTAACTCACCATCCACCTTTAATTAGTGCAGCCTTTTTCACACTCTTTATCCCCAAATGATCTGTCATCATGCCTAGTTTTTCGCTCATTAAATATTTATTAATTGTTGGATTGACTTTGAGAAACAAATCTATATTTAAAAGGACCGATTAAATTTAAAGTTGTTAGGCTGGGATAATTTGATGCCTTTAATTGTGGGCATGACCATTGCCTATAAAGAGACATTTCCATCCATATTACCTCCAATGATAAAAAGACGTCCAAGTTGCGAGAATGTTGTCCCGCAAGTGCGACATGTGCGGTCCAAGTGCATGGGGCCAACTTGAGCCCAACATTTGATTAGTGCTTTTACTTTGATGCTCTTGTCATTCCATGACATGGCATGAAGACCAGTTTCGCACTCACTAATCTAATCTCAAAAGTAAAAATGAAAAATCTACGATTAAAGTGTCATTAAACTTTAAGGCTAAACCAAGGGTTAGGATAATTTGGCAGGTGTACTTTTCAGCTTCACTCACCTTTCCATCTGCCTTACCCCTATTGATAGACATATATCTAAGTGGACCCTATAAGCTAGACTATAAATTAATATGCAATATCCTCATAGGAAAACATTGTCCTCCAAATTAACACTAAGATTTGGATCACATTTTAATACAAGAATTTTGCCCATACAACTACCCCAAAATTTCACATTTGCCCTCATATGATCTAAGTTTAAATATTTTCCACATTAACTGATAGTGCGAGACCATGCCACATACGACATTTGGTACCCCAATAGCTTTATAGAAAAAAAGAAAAAAAAGACAGCTCTATAGAAAATGTTAAGCCTGTTAATTTCTTTACTAGAATTTTAGTGGTTGCGGTTTTTGAGACAAGATGTCAGGCATTTCCAAATCCCTTATTTTTTGACGAGAATTTATAAATTCCAGTACATGATAAGTCCTAATTGGCTTTTCTAAATCTCTTGTTTCTTGACAAGAATTTATGAATTCCAGCACACGATAAGTCCCAATTGGCTTTTAGGAATTCAAGAATTCCACGTTCTTTGCATTTTGATGGAATTCCAAAATGCTCATGTTCTTGAAAGAATTTTGGAATTTCACCTTGTCTAAAATTTCAAAAATTCTCTGGACAAAAATTCCTTAAATTCTAATAAACAAATACACCCTAAATATCAACCCTTCACCAGACCACACAAAATGTCATCTCCACTCTCCAGGCACCCTTACAATCAAAATCCCTTCCACATATATGGATATAAATGCAGCTGCTGGTAAGTAAAAGTGTGAAACTGGCCGCCCCCCCAAAGCTATGGGAGCTCTACCTGGTGTCCCATCTTTGTCCCTTGCCGACAATCTCAACAAATGGTGGCACTGTAGGACTCGTGACTCGTGACTCGAAATGGATGGATCGCAGATAGCTAGCCTCACGTGCCTTATGTGGACCAGTGTGGGTACACAAAATTGTCAGAAAAAGGACATCCATATGCGTCTTGTCCTTTTGGACTTTGGAGCCGCCCCTTGCTTGGCTCTGCCTCACAAATCACAACCTTTTTTTAAGTTCAACCTCTTTGAAGCCGCCTTGCTTTGACTGCCCTGCCCCCTTTACCTGTCCCTCTTTGAAGTGAGAATTTCTATGTCGTGGCCAGATTTTAGTACGCAACCATTTTTTAGATGATCTATCCAAAATAGTAAAGAAGCGAAGAATGGATCTACTACAGAAAAACATCACACCATTGACATTAAGAACATCAATTCAATAGTGGATAAGTCTCATCACCAATCCAACAACCGTACTCAATCGAACTGTGGAAAAGTCTCAATAATCAATTGATACAATTACAAAAGGATCGAGATAGCAACCAATGATCGATCTAACATGGAATAAGTCTTATTAGACCAATTAATCCAGAGTTCTATTAATCTTAGTCTTATTAGACCAATTAATCCAGAGTTCTATTAATCTTTTAGCCTTGAAGTTAATTGCATTAGACTATGATGAAGTTGGTAATGATGAATCATAGGAGTACAAAAAAATCCATCGATCCGTAAATACGATCCAATCCGATCCGATCTGCAGATTTTTATTCGATCCGAAGGTAATCAGATTGGTGACGGATTGAAAATTTTGTAATTTGTTAGCAACGGATCGGTGGCGGATTTCACCATCAATCTGCGGATTCAATCCGATCTGATCCGTTGACATTAAATATAAAATATATATAAGGGGTCTAAATATAAATTAAAATGTCTAAATTTAAAATAAGAAAAAAAATTAAGTGGTCAAAATGTAATTTTTTTACAACATATTCGATATTTTTCTTTTAATATTTGATTGAACAGATTAATCCGATCCGATCCAGTCCTCCACGGACCGGATTTTAAAAACCACGAATTGGTGACGGATTCCAAATCCGTCAATCCATAGGTAACAGATTGGTGACGGATTTGGCTCAATCCGCACCAATCTGATCCGTGTACACCCCTAATGAATCATGTGACCTTTGAGCTGATCAAATATTTGACATAAATCTTGACTCATTTTGGATTGATATTTGGCCATATAACTAATACAATGTGAACAACAATTTTGATTAGCTAAAGATGAAGGTGGTCCAGCAGTTTTTCTTTTTCTTTTTTTGACATCCAGCTATAGGGGGTCAGAGCCCTCGGGAGAGGAAAATAGGCTTCGGATGAGGTAAGAGAACCCTCATGTGATGTAAGGTGGTTTGATAGTTAGAATCAAGGTTGGAAGATTTAGCGAGTTGACTCATGACTCTGCTGATCACCTCGTTTTGATAAAAGACCGAGTTAAATATAATATAAACTATGCCGAATCAAATATAAGTAATTAACGCTTTGGGTTTGTAAAAATGATTAATTGAAATTTGATGAATATACTAATTTGAACTTATTATTTTATATATATGTCCGAATCACTTAGTCTTCCAACCTTGGTTGGAATGAGAGAATTCTAAGAAGTCTACTCTTAGAAAATTGCATGCCTAATTTGGGCGGGGCTTCATTAAACTCTCCTCTCTTCATTAAATAATCTTCAGACAATAAAAGAAAAAGAGTTTGTCACGCAATGAGCGAAGTCACAATCAGTTAGACTCTTAAAAGTCACACGCATGTGTTGAACTCCTGATCCTAATAATTTAAAAATGTATTCATTTCTAGATGAATCAGGATATTCACATACTTTGAAACCATCTCCCTTTGGCTCTCCAAAACCACTGTCCAAAAAAGTTGAAATATTTTCTAAGAGGTATAAAAAGGCGTGTTTGGGAATTAAGTAGTTAGAGTAAAGTAAAGTCAATCCAGACAAGAAATGACAAAGGGCCATATCAAAAGTACACAATTTCAAAATTCTCTTCGAATTTTTAAAAAAAGTTAAAAAAGCAACCTCCTTTCTCCACTAAAAGATTAAAAAAAACTCCACTTTCCTATATAAAAAGTTAAAAATATTTCATACCAAACAACTAAAAACAAAACATCATTATAACACCTTATATTTTATTCTCTCTTGATTTAATGCTTGACCTCACCATACTTCAAGTAACCGAATATCCAAATAGGGTGTCATTATATTTTGAGATATGGGGCCTTTAAAAAATTCCTTCTAGAATGAGACCACTTCACAAATAAATGGTCTTCTGTCTCTAGTGATTGAGAGCATCTAGTACAATTTGCTGGCACATATAAGATCAGATTTGCAAGGTGTCCTCTTGTCATTAAACGGCCTTTCAAGAAGCCTCCAATTTTCAAACAAAGAAGTTAATTTTTGAAGGAGCTTTCGGATGGACCACAATCATTTCCATGGGAGATAAGGGCCTGCAGTAGGCGCGGGAAAAAACGAAAATGATAGATGTTGGTTCATTTCTGCACACGTTCTGAGTGCCAAACGTTGGACATCTCAATCACCGAATATGTTACTCTGTTACTCCACCAAGGATGGATGGAGACAAACCATAAATATTTTTAGATACACCCCTTCCTTCCTTACTGTAGAGCCCACTTTTCAACACTCCCTCCCATATAAAATTCGGTCGGCATATTTTTGGTGGCACAAATTTTTTCGCGTTGAGTCGTTCCTCTTTGGATTTTAACTCGCGACCGGTTAAATATAATACCATATTAAGTTCTTTCACGCCCGATTGTTTATCGTGGAGTTTGAATTCGTGACAGGTTGGCTCTGATATCAAATTAATTTTTTTTAACTAACCAGTGCTACCAAAGCCTCGAGGTGTTAGTAGAGGCATCTTAAATACTTTAGAATACTCCCTCTCGGGTGGAGTCCACTCCTTAACACCCTATGCAAGATTTGCACACCAAGAGTTTCATGCCTATGCAAATGTGAAAGTGATTCGCACCACCTCTTGCAAAATGGCACTAGTATAGTATCTCTTACGGGTGACTTTTATTAAGTTTCTTTAGCTAACCAAAACCTTAAGGCATTAGTGGCATAAAACCTTTTCAATACTTCCCCTCGGGCGGAGCCCACTCCTCAGCACTCCCCCTCAGATGAGACTCGCTCGGCGCATTTTTAGCCAACGCCAATTATTTTTTCAGCACTGAGTCATTCTTTTTAGACTCGAACTCACGACTGGTTGACTCTAATACCATATTAAGTTTCTTTACCTAATTGTTCATAGCAAAACCTTAAGAGATTAGTAAATTTAGTATACATACTTTTCAATACTCCTCTTGGACAAAGCCAACTTTTCAGCAACCTTTCCTTGTTGGCCTCATCAACTAACTTTATTTTTCTTTCTGCGGCCCTCATATTTGAAGTTCAAAGCTCAAACCACTTTACTTAATTTGTTTATTGAACTAATAACCCCAAGACTTTGAAACTAATTATCTTATATTTTTACAGACTTTGAAGCTACAATTTGTTAAGAGAAAATGAGTATATTACACACTATAAAGACTTGGTAAGCTGCGGACAAGAGCATAAGTACATGAATGCTACAAACCAAACATATAATTACACAACAGGGCTCTAAAAGTGGTACTATATAAGTGATCATACAATTATTTATTTATATACGACTTCCAAAATTGAATAAACAAAGGAAATCAATCAAACCAACATGTATCAAATATTTCTAGCTTCCTTTTTTCAATGTGGAGAGGAGGTATCTCTATCATATCCTTATCTGTAGATTGACCACTAATTTTCTTATTATTACAAGATTTCCTTTTTTCTTTTTCCTTTATTTCTACGTTCTTTCTATTTCTATTTGTTTGATTTATGGGGTCTCACATGCATAGCAGGTACATTTTACTAGTTAGCATTTATATACTAATGTGCTCGTGTGTGTGGAAAAGCATAACCTACAGTCCACAATCAATCACACAAAAATAGGAAAACCACTCTTTACTCTGCACTCTTTTTTAGGTTTATAGTTAAATGTTACACCATATTTAGTACTTAATCTTTATTAAGCCTTAAAAGGTCTTGATATATTTACCAAAGTACTCCTTACCTTATCACCCAGCTAATCTAATGGACCAATCTGGTTAACCCAGTATACAAGATATAAACCCAACATATACAAATGCTATCGAAAGGCATATTCTCAAGAAGGCCCACTTTTGTAGAGCCTCCTTTTGGTTTTTTATCCATCTATGGATTACTATGATTAATCCAATTCCTTCAAACACATCAACCCTCTGAATTCTAAAGTCTTAGGTTCTTTATTTAGTTTTGTAGACTTTGATTATATTTTCAGGATCTTGAATAGGCAGGCACATATACTTGCTAAGTTTTATTGCTCTACTAGATAGGATGTAGGTTAGGGAAGTGCTTTTGTTGTTCTGTCTAAAGGATAATTTAGTCTTATTCTTTTTGTCTAACCTGTATATGTCGTTGTTGTTTCCCTTTTAATGACTATATGCATATTTACCCAAAAAAAAAAAAACTACTTTGAATTTGCACTTTAGATTTTCTAGACGTTAGACGCCATTGAATTTCATATCAATAAGTTTTTATTATGTATAGCCGTAAAGCTTTGAGGACTAAACATTAACTCCTATTATTAATTTTTCTATTGGTCTGCTTAGCTTGATTATCATGCATCGTCAGAGTGGGATCGGAAAGTCTTAAACAGAAAAGGAGTGGTAAAAAAAGTGAGCCTAATCTTGATTCATGACATCTAACATCCATCACTGTTAAGGTCATCTTAGACCAATGTCAACATCAAGGAAAAAGTAATTGCTCCAACAATTAACCAATGAGGGAGAAATGAAGGGAGATGAGGCAGAAATGTCAGTGTCCTTGTTGAATACTACAATTGAATGGGTCCCATGGGGCTATGACCATCAGCCTGATCCAGAGAATGAGATCTAAAGCTATCTTATCCTTATGTGAATCCATTAGCCTCCATTTCTACCTAAAAGACTCGAAATTTATTGTGCTCTTCCAGTTCATATTTTTCTTCCCAGACATATGAGCATTTATGAATTTAGGTGTGATATTGGACGTTTTGGGACTTCGTAGCTGTTGAGGTCAATGTCTACTCCCCATTTCTTAGCGGCCATAATTGTGGTCGAATCCCCGCCCTTACTATGAAACTATTATTGTACCATTTTCTATCACCAATTGGTTTTGAAATAAATAGTAATTTAGTGGGGTGTAAGATCCTACAGTAGCTTGTTTTGGATGGTGCAGCCCATAGGGCCCCAGGACAAGACAAAGTTGTGGTGGTGATTTTTTTTCTTTTATTTCCCCAGTTTGGCGGGCCCTCCAGTAGTAGACCTCTGGTGAAGTAAGGGAGCTCTCAGGTGTGTGGGAAGTAAACCTCTGGAGAGGTAGGATAGCCCTCTGGTGAGGAAAGGTAACTGCCTAGTTTCAGCCAAATAAGAACCGCTGCCTCTTACCACTGGCCATGCGTAGTTGGGGTGGAGATGTTGTTTGGGATGACATTGCCCCACTATGCTTGGATGGGTACTCTTCTGTGTTGGACCATGTGGACCCCACACGTTTTGCGCACAAACCTCAAAAGGTTATATCACACGGTCACTGGTTTTGCATAATCGGAGGACCATTTGCCCGGCTTTGATGGGTGAATCCGATCTCTAAACGTAGTATGCATATGGATGATGAGATCCATGAACAAGATAGATAAACGTACATACAACAAATATCTGGCGATCACCAACCTCGCGGCCAGTCGCTGGTTTCTTTCATTCTAGTGCTTTACTTTACATGTGTTCTCTCTTTTAATGAATTAGTCCTTTCGAAGGAAAATAAAATTTAGGAGTGCTCTAGGGTTGGGCCAGATCAAACCTGACTTACCTCAGCTCACAAAGGACTTGGATATGGGCTATGGTTTGAGGCCTGTAGACCTGACCCAGCTGGCCAGATCTCCCATCACAGGTTTTGGCCTATGTTTGCTTAGAGGCCTTTCTTGGTCCAACATTTTTAGAACAAAGGCGTATATAGTTGTTGCCAATCGACTGGATTAAGCCCTGAATATTGATTAGGCAAGATAATTAAACTGAACAGGTTTGGACAAGTTTCAACCTGGCCCATGAACACCCTATTAATATTGCGAAAACCAACTTGTATTGCTAATATAGATGGTACAAGATATGTACTATTTTTTAAACTTTAATTAAAAATTAAATCTTAACAGTATGCCCAATATGACCATCCATATCAATGATACCAGAAATATTTTTTAATTTTTTTTCCCTAGCCAACATGGAGTCGAACACATATACTTTTTTTTTTTTTTTTTCGAATGAAAACACAATTATTTTAAACTTATTGAATATCATCAGCCTTTATTAGATCTAACGTCATCAAATGAACGGTTCGTGGTGGTGGATAAATGGGTAGTCACAGATTTGACCATTCAATCAAAGGCCATGAAATAAAGTATGGATAAAGGAGCTATACTTTCTCATGTAAGTAAAGTGGTCTGTATAGGGGTGTTAATGGATTGGGCCGTGACGGGCTGGCTCACAGATTATCCAAGACCGGTCCATTTCATCATTGCACCAAATATTGAGGCACAAATCAAGCTCACTGGCCTGGAACTGAAGCTCAGGCTGAGCCCAATTACAAAAACATATACACCTTTTTGTGTTAAATATGAGAGTGAATGCTGGGCCTGTGAGGAATTGGAGGATGATTGGATGAAGCGTGCTCCAATCAATGAAAGGGATAGATAAACAGGCCTGGATACAGACCATGGGCCTGAAAACATAGCCCATCTAGCCCATGAGAACAGAAGCCCACTGTTGCTAATTGGCTAGTTGTCCTCGCCCATACTCACCGTGAAGAGAATAAGGCATGCCTGATCACCACTGCTTTTACCTCCACCCCCTCACTTTCCTGCTGGTTTCAATAACTAACTCTTTTGCTGAAGGCACAATTCATGTATGGCAAGGTGTCCTGGATGGCATGGCTGGCACTATTCAATCTAAAGCCCATTTGATGCGGTGCAAGATGAATGTTCATGGATCAAGCCAAATTGCAGAGGCAGAA
Source organism: Umbellularia californica (assembly GCA_028538565.1). Classification (NCBI taxonomy): domain Eukaryota; kingdom Viridiplantae; phylum Streptophyta; class Magnoliopsida; order Laurales; family Lauraceae; genus Umbellularia; species Umbellularia californica. The sequence continues at coordinate 72,100,308 of JAPQWN010000006.1, read as the reverse complement.
TGTTGCAGAAATGGACGTTCAGACTAGGCCAGTAGTGGCTTGATTGGAGCCTAGCTCATTTTAACTCTGGAATGAACTGTTTCTAACACACAGACGCCTTGGCCTGATATTAGACCCAACAAATCTGGCTAATCCATAATTTGTTTGGATGTTCCAGTGACCCAACCATAAAACATTCATACACATATCTGTATCAAAAGAATTTCTTGTATGCTTTAAGAATGTAAAATGAATGTGAAGATGGAATGAACATGTTGTTTATGGTATCAACCAGCTAATGACATATACCGGCAGGTCAGAATCAGGCTAAAATAAGTGTCACTAACCTGAAGAAAGGTTGCTTTTCAAATGCTCTTTCTTGAGCGCAGTAAATTTGGCTGCCAAGTCATCATAGTCTGGGAGCTTTGGATGGACATGGCAGTTGGGCTGTTGAAACAGGAAGGAAGCGGAGCGCGGAGTTTTGTTTGTCATGACCCTCGAATATGGCGGATGCGTCTTTGTCCATGACCCAGATGAAGGTGGCAGGTTCTCATTTGAGTAGGAGATGGAAGAAGAGCCATTACCTTTCTCGCTGCAATTTGATGATTCTTTTATGGCCTCCTTGTGATTATGAGACCTCAGACTTTGGGATTGAATTATATTGGAATTCAAATCCATACATGGTCTTGCGCACATTGCATCCTCAGTGGCTACATGGGTACAAGTTGCTCGACTGTAGGTTGTTTTGATTCTGTTAAATTCATGGTTCTGTGGATAACATGGATCTGTCTGCTCCTGCAATTGAATGCTACAGAAAGAGCCTGTTAATGTTGTAACACAGCTCCTTTTGAGAGAGGGACTTTTCCATTCAATCTTGTGGTCGCTAGCAAAGAAATAACATGGATGTTCCAAACAACAGTCATGCACTGTATCATATTTCCAGCTGCAGCTGCTGCATGATTGTCCCCTACATCCATGGGATGTGAAACTGCTATCATCTCCCCATGTTTTATGCGCATAATAACATTCTGGGGAATGTTTCCTCCTGTTTCTTGACATCTTGTTCATGTGCAATCCATCTGCTAAATTCAATATATAGTGGAGATGATGATGATCTTGGCTGATTTTGTGATTTAATTTCATAAAATTTATATCAGGATCTCTACAAGACTCATCATAATACATCGCATATTCCACATCCTTTACACTTGTGGCCATTGACATAGAATAGTCCTGTCGCTGGTGAATCTTCCTAGATGGTGTTCCGTGTATTCTGTAGAGATGACCCAATTCATGTCTATATGGACATTCAACATGTAATTCACTCTTTCTTGACCTTATCCTCTCTGATTTTCTCCTCTTGCTAAAATCCCTATAGCTTACACTTCCATCATCCATTTCTCCAAACTTTTTGATCATTTCAGAACAATTGAAATGATGCAAGCCTGACAAACTGGCTCTACTAGCTCTTGAGGGGCTCTTGCAGTAGATAATGTAACTATTTTCATGGTTTCCTTCTCCATGTGACCCGGAAACTCCAATTTTGTTTTTAGATCGATTCAACCTGCTTTGTGGGATGTGTTTCTCTTCATATGGTAACCTGCATTTGTTACTTGGAAGTGAGTTGGTTGGTGCTAACCATCTCTCATCATCGTCTTCTTCATAGGCTAGCATGCTGAAGAGAATATCCTCTGCTTTGTCAAGAGAGACTATGGTTTTTTCATATGAAGGATCTAATTTATTTAGCTTCTCCACTTCTTGCATGCTTGTTTGGATTGTGGTAGAGTCGAGGGGCTGAATATATGATGCGCATTTACAAACATCCATGACATCAATGGAACTAATAATATCAGAACCCTCATGAGACTGACAAGTACTTGGCACTGTTTTCTTGAGATGCGATGAAAAGTCGCTTCTAGGCTTCTCCTGCAGAAGCTTGGTGAGTCCAAGATGCCTCTGCTGATAATTATGCAACTTCTCTTTGTCAATTGAAGATCTCACCTGATCTCCTATGATGTCTCCAAAACCGACTTGAATGATTCTTTTGGAGAATTGCTTTTCTAAGTCACAATCACTGCCTTTGACAGAAGGATTATACACCTGAAATTATACAGTGAAGATGATGTGAATAGAAATTACGAAAGGAAAATCATGAAAATGTCGTTTTCACTCGTATGAAAGGAAAGAGAGTATAGCATCTTTGATGAACTCACAGATTCTTTATGGAAATGAACTTGCTGTTGTTGCAATTTGCACCCATCCTCTATCTCTTGGCATCCAAGTTGGAGGTTGTGAGCTTTGGCGATTTCCTCCACTAACTTGAGCTTTGCATCATATGAAATTGTCTTTACATGAAGGTTCTCACTTATCTACATGGAAAATAGAGATTGTTTATCAAATAGATTGGAAAAAAAATTAGCTTGGTTTACAAGTATTTTTTGCAGAATGCATAGTAGCATAAGGATTTTGGGACTGTTTGTTTGATCAGGAATCAAATTCCTAGAATCCAGGAGTGCCTTCCTATTGAAGGTGCTAAATCTGAAGTGAAGATCCACGAAGGGCCACCAAATAGTCACTTTGTTTGGTAGGAAATGATTACCTAGCCATCACCCTAGTAAATAAAGTCCTAGGAAGGTGAGGGTCATTCGTGTTCTAAATCTTTACCTTATTATCCTTTACTCGCCTTTTTTAATACTACTTTATTAGACCCCCATTTGCCATGGAGTCCATAGAATTCAATACAAAGTAGGAAAATGAGGGATGAATTCTAATTTTTTCAAAATAGAAGCTTTTATATTTCAATGGATAAAAATGACTATATTAAGAAACTATTCATTGTGCTGCAATAGTAGACAAATCCAAGCTGATGAAGAAGAAAACCTTCTGGTTCACATGATTCCCAGGACATAATTCTACCGCAGCCACCACAAAATCATTCCCGTAACGCTCTCCAAACAGCTTTTGCAGCGATTGCAAGTCAGGCAGATCCACACATCGGGTTGCAGCGAATATCAAACTTGACACCGCTTCATTAAGGTCATTGGGGCAATCCCTGTAGAAACAACAGTTCAGGAAAATATCAGCGGATAAGACCTACATTTGCTGGATTCAAAATATTGATTTGTAAGCAAGTCTAATTGGTGTCAATTATCATAATACAGAGAGTGCTTTATAGTAGATGATTCTATGAATAACTCATACCTGTGTCTGCGAATATAGGGAAGGTTTAGGATGATAAATTCACAAAAGTTGTCCAATAGATCATATGCTGCAAGTATGCTTTGGTTCTTGAAGAGCTGCTCAACCTGCATAGGAGAAAATAATGAGCTATTCGGATAGTTGCAAGCTAAGTTTCAGAGGGATTATTAGCATCGGAATGAGTTTAACGTAGAATGCATCATCATTAGAATTAGAGCCTTATCCTATGAATCTGGGGTGGGCTAAAACATTTCTGTTCTAAAACTCCTCACTAGAGAAAAGGAAAAACAACACCCTCCAATATAGCCAAGACCATAGAACGATTGTGAACAAAAACATTAGGCCTCTCTCTCTCTCTCTCTCTCTCTCTCTCTCTCTCTCTCTCTCTCCATGTCTATGTTCATGTGTTAGGAAATTCTCTCCCTAGCATATGATAGATGCTATAGATTGTAAGGAACTCATCTTTTACACTCTGATTCCATCTACTTTACTTAAGAGTCAACTTTGTGATTCTGTTATTCCATTCAACCCTATTCATTTATTATGAAATAATATTCAGATAAGATTTTTAATTTTGAATATTGAATCTATCATTCCATTTCTTAGTTGTTGAGTCGGCCCTTAACATGTGTAACAGATTTATTTGGGATCTATAAAAGCATCATTCAACTCATAATCATGTCCACAAATAGATCCACTCTGGATTTCAATATCCAATCAGGTCTTCAACATGGCATAGGGGTTCTTAGGCTGGTTTCCTCTTCTTGCTTAAGTTTCCTCTCATGGAGTAAAATAAAGTCACCACATTGTGCTCCTGCTTTTAAGTGCTCTTGAAGATCCAAGCGAATTCCTGCTGCTACCTTGGTGGTGTTCTCAGTGTTTCTAATTATATTGTCATTGAACTTTCTCTGTTGAAGATTTATCCTAAGCCACCCATCCATGTTATTACTTTTAGGATTTTCTTTGTTATCCTCTACACTTCAGCTGGAAGATCTCAACCCAATCATCAAAATTACACTTGATGGTTAAATTTTCTGCTGTGGAGATCAGAGTTTCTGCCATACTGAGAGGACACCAATTGTTTGGACATGTTGATTGCACTGCCATATCTTAACCATTATGCCCTTGATGAACAACAAAAGCAAATCTCAACAATCAATCTAGATTACATTAAATGGCAGTGACAGGATAAACTATTGCTTGGATGGATCCTCTTGTCTCTCTTGGAAGGGATCATCGCTCATGTTGTAGGCCTTGAGTGATGATCCTCTTGCTCATGGAAGAGTAGTGCAGCTCTGACTTGAATTACAAAACCTGAAGAGGGAATCTCTTAATTGCGGACGATCTTCTGGTCAATTAGAAAGAGCCATAAACTCCCTTTTTATTTATAACTAATTCATTCAGATATATGGGGGAAAACACCGCAAAATGTCTTGACAGTCCTCACTGCTTCACCCAAGGTCTTTACGCTTAAATGGCCTCCATCTTCTCTTGGTACCTTCTGTAAGTAACCCTTCAATTCGTCTCATAATGGAAGTTTTTGGCATTTCTGAAAATGTGCCCAAACTATTTCAAATCACATTCTTTGATTTTTTTTTCCTTGCCCTCAATTGCAGCTGTCAAAAAATTGCTTCTGATGTACTTCTTTCTAGTTCTATCTTTTGTATTGTATCTTAGATACTTGATTACATCAAGGTAACATCTTGCATCTATAATAGAAGAGAGGAAGATCATAAGAGCTTGAATGATAGAAAAAGATAAAAAGAGATGAGAAGTAGCCAAAAACAATATTACCGGTGGTACTGCAACTGACTAATTTCTTTTTATCAGAGGTGCTGCAACTAATTTTCCAGAATAAGCTTTTTATAATTATTTCAAAAAAAAAAAAAAAACTCCTAAGGTCCATCAAAGGAAAATAATTTAACAGTAAGCAAAATTGTTGCCTATATATGAACTAAAAGCTGGGATTTTGCCCCCTCACCCTGAAATATCTACTTTCTAAATGACTGCCCAATTTAAAGGAGGGCCAGTAATTTAGTAGTTCCTATTGTTATTCTCATAAATCATAGCATGGAATCAGGAAATGCTACAATTTGATACTGGAGACACCAAATAAGCTTAACTTCTTGTTTAACACGACACCAAGATCTTAGTAGTATGGATCATTATACCTGTTCTTATTGAGAGTTGTTTGCAAGCAAATCATGAGATGAGTTAATGCAATTTCGAGTTTGAACTTGGTTATAACATGATAGAAGGGGAAAGTAATTTGCAAAGTAGCCTTTAAATGTTTCTGAAAAGCTCGTAATCAGTTGTCACAGGCCACTCTTCCAATTAAGCTGTTGTACGCGTGTTTATGGAAGTCAAAACCTGCAATTGGCAATCAAATCACACAAACAAATACACAGGAGATTTACATGGTTTGGCAATACGAGGGTTTACAAGTTAGACCCAAAACCTGGTCCCTGGCTAACTGAATGGACGCATCCGGTTAACCCGGACTAAAAGACATAAACCCAACACAAGCAATGTCTAAATGAGTGGTAGTGAATAACTGTGAATTGTTTCATCTGGAGTTTCAAGCAGTCAACATGCCATGCATCAATATTGAAGGATTAAATGTGATGTTGACTGCTTGGTAGGTTGTTCTCATTCTCCCTGTAAGTAGTCCTGCACTCCTGCTGCCACTGGGGCAGCCCATCAAGTGGGAAAAGAAAAGGTTTTTCAAAGTTGGATTTCAGTAGAGAAAAATAGAAAGTGAAGAAAGTTACTATATCAGGCCATGGATTACAAAAGTACATAAGTAGAGCCCATTTGCCTAAATCAACATGTTTCATTAGTAAAGGGGTATCAAGGAGCAGGGGCGGACCCAGGAAATTCTCCTTGGGGGGCTCGATGTAAAAAAATCTTGGGGGTGGGGGAAAATGTAAAAGAATTAGTTTTGAGAATTTGCAGGGAGTTCTCAAAGAATTTTTGACATTTTTCAGGTCTAGGTGGGGGCTGAAGCCCCAACCCTTGTACTTGGGTCCGCCCCTATAATGAGGAGTGAAAAGGTCTAAGGAGGTGGTGTAGACAAGACCATTACCTTCCTAGGATTTAATTTAATGAGGTGATGGTTGAGTTTTGAGTAATCATTTCAGATCAAAGGATATATCATTTGATGGACCCTTGTAAATCTTCAACTTCAATTCTTCACTTTTTTCCTTGTGAATACCTTTATCATATTGATACAGGGGGAAAAGTTCCTGCAATGCAGTTTCTATATCCATCTCAATTGTGAGGAATTGATGGTGAAAAATTAAAGAAATAGTTATAAATGGTAATAGAAATATAGAGATGGCAAAGGGAGAATGAAAAAAAAAAAAAAAAACAAAGAAAAAGAAGGAATAACTTACCCAGGTAAAGGCACTTTCATCTTGTCCATTCTTGAGAAGCTGAACAACATCCTCTCGCAGTTGTCGCACAATGGTGTCTCTCTTGCTCCTCAGTAGCTTCAGACGGCATCGGATGCTCTTGATCAACTCTTTACTGTGAATCATAGCATGCCCGATTCCACAACAATCACACCGAAAATAAGCAAAACTAAATATCCGAACATATGAAAATTCGATAAAAAAAAAAAAAAAAACAAAGGAAACAGGCAATGGGGTTCTTATTTTCTTTCTTCTGTACCATTTAGACGCCTTGCTCCAGCCAAACAGAGTCTCCAGCATTGGAGAGAAGGCAGCTCCAATTCACCTTGAAAAGAGCCGCGTGATTCTGTTATTAGATCTCCAATTATGCTCCATGAACTCCTCCACTATTACCAGGACCCCCATCTCTCCATGAAAAGTAGGAAACTCAATTTTCTTATTCAGTTAAATGAGCATGACAATGAAAATCTAAAAACAGAGCCCAGATCACAAAATCTCAGTTCACAAACTATATGATAAATAGGATAAGGAAGGAAGGGACTCAATTGGTTTCTTTTTCATATATCCTTATACAGAGTAACATAAGCAGGAAAAGCAGAACCCAGAGCACAAATCACAGATTGCGAACTGCATCCATGAATAGATTAAGGAAGGAGGAAATTCAATTGGGTTGTGGAGATTCTAAACAGGACCCAGATCACAAAATCGCAGGTTATGAACTGTAATATCTTTAGCTACTAATTCATTTGAAAGGCTACATAGTGATGGCCTCCTCATAGAGCTGCAAAGGGGGAGAGAGAGAGAGAGAGAGAGAGAGAGAGAGAGAGAGATATGTTCCATGGCCAGTACCAGAAGGCAACTGAAGTAGTTATAAGAGAAGAAGTGGGGAGGAGTGGGTGTGGTGTGGTGGGGCAAAGGAAAAAAAAACTGCCCAACGGACTTTTAAAAACAAAGAGGGAGTAGCAGTTTTACTGGTGGGGCCCACTTCTAACTGTCAATGATGAGAAGGGCCCACTGTGGAATGACCTGTACTAGGATCTTTATGAAAAAGAATAGTAGTGGTCTTGAGCTCTTTTCCCCTTGTTTTGTATCTCTTTGGGTTGGACCTGGGCCTGTTTGTTTGGAGGTAATTCAGATAAGAACTGTAGTAGTTGGGATTATATTTTGGGGGGTGCTGGTGCATGTCCTGTAGCAGGCATTCTAAATGGTGAATTTGGTTGCTAGAATTTTATAAACCAACCTACATGAGAAGTTGCTTTCAATCTTTCTTTTAGGTATAAAATTTCAGCTTTGTTAATGCTGGACTCTATTTGAGCAATTGAAATTTCTCTTGTGAACAGCATTTGGAGTCTAGAGAGAAGAATTACTTTAACTTTGTTTAATTGCCTGGTGGTGGAATCCATGTATCTCAACCTGCTAGAGCTGCATTCAATGTAATATTATTAGCCATATTCCATTCAAATAAGGCGCCCACGATGGATTTAGTCTAGCCCTTGATCATATAGAGTACCAGTACTATAAATATGATAGCCTTATTTCATTTGTAGCAAGCAAGGTCTAATTTCTTAAGTCTCTTGTTTGGGGCTGATTGGAACCTCAAATCTAATTAAGTTAAAGTCTAATATAAAAGCTTTAAACTTTTTAAGTTTTAATTTACAATTAGCATGTTTGGTAAAATTATTTTTGAAAAAGAACTTTTATTTTTCTATACACTGTTTGAAGAACATACAAATAAGAGCTTATAAAAATATAACATCACATGCATATTTAGAAAAACATCCATTCACCTTTAGGAATTAGAACATGGGAGCACGGGCCCTCTTTTATGAGAATTTAAATAAACATTCAGCTTTTGTGATTGTGAACATGAGACCCACCTTTGGGAATAACCATGCAGGCCTACCTTCATGATTTCTTTTACATGGGACCTACCTTTAGAGGTTAAAACAAGGAACTTGCCTTTAGGAATTAGAACATGGGGCCCACTCTTATTACAACTAGAATAGGGCCCACTTTTAGGAAATACAACAAGGACAACCATATAAATTATTGTAAATGGGATCCACCTTACATTATGGGGCCACCCTTTAGTGAGTAGAACATAGGGCACTTTAGGAATTACAATGTGGGTCCACTTTTAAAGGAGTTATAATGTGGCTCCACCTTTTGTGATTGTGGACATGGGACCAACCTTTAGGAATTTCAAAGTGGGGCCACTTTTTGTAATTGTTAACATGGGACCTACTTTTATAAATTGTGATCATTGGGCCAACCTTTTTGAAATTTTAATAAGACATATAATCGGTAACAAAAAAAAAAAAGAATTATACCGAATGTCTTAATGAAAAATGATATGTATCTCTAGGATAATTTCAGAGGACACACCCTTTCTAATAAATGAAAAATGATAAAAATGCCCCCTCCAAAAAAACCTTTGTTTCATATTCTCTACGTATCTGGTTCAAAAGAATAATAAGAAATAAGAAATGACATGCAATCAATAGTTAAATTGATTTTATTTTTCTCATCTCCCATGGCTAATCCACTAAGCCTTTTGTATTAAGAGACCGGTGGGACTCCAATATGGAACTTAACCCAAAAACGGCCTCTTACCTTAATGGTAACAAGTGTCAGTTGTTACTTTCCTGCCCATGGTTCAAACCAGGACTGGCACCTTTCCTCACCCGAGGATGTGCTACCTCACCCAAGGTCACCACCCCTCACTAGAGGATCCCCCCACCTCACCCGAGGTTTACTCCCCTTACCCGAAGGCTTCCTCGCTAGAGAGTTAGGGGCCCAGCCCCCCTAAGCTGAGATACCCAAAAAAAAAAAAAGATTGGCTTGCTAAGCTCATGCCTAAAACTGAGTTTAATAATATGAGCCCAAGCTTAAACCCAAGCCGAACCAAGTTTCTATATGTAACAATGCAATATCATATAAAACCAATTTAATGCAATAATATGAGCCCCAACGCCCCCCCTCCCGCAAACATACATGTGCGCGCGAAAGATCTTATGGAGTTTGCATTGATTAGTGGGGAATGGACCATTGGATCCTGTGAGGCCCGTGGGCCAAAGCGGACAATATTATGTATGAATATAGGATGGGGCGTGACAAATAGTATCAGAGCCGACTCTCGACTAGTTCGAGTGTGAGTCCTCTGCCGTGGTCTAGTGCAAGTGGGCAGGTCTCCATGTGGGAGGGCCAAGAGGGCTGGCGGGCTACAGAGACTGGCAGGCTACTGCACATTAGGGGTGCACGGCGGGCGGCTTGGGCGGTTATTGGGCGGTTTAGGCGGTTTTGTTTTATGGCGGTTTGTAAAAAATAGAAACTGTAATTGCCCAAAGTATAGGCGGTTTGGGCGGTTTTTTTAGCGGGCGACTTGGGCGGCATGTTGGGCGGTTTGGTATTTGTACCTATCTCTCTCTTTTTTTTTATTTTTTTTATTTTTAATAGAATGTAACTAAAGTTTCAATGTACTTAACATAAAGAATAAAAATTAAACATTGTTTTTAATAAAAGTCAATAATCAGTAATAAACAAAATTTTCAACTAAGTATATTAATCTAAAATTAAAGTCCAAAGGCATCACCAAAATTAAAAAATACAATCACTTATATAATCTAACGTCCAAAAGTCAAAAATCTAATTGTGAATATGAAGCGTTTTTTTAGCAACTATATATTTTTCGAAAGATACGTGAAGTCTTTGAAGAATAGATGAAGAGTTGTTGTTGTTGTTTTTTTTTTTTTTTTTTTTTTTTTAATTATGAGCGGGCGGGGCGGTTTGAAACCGCCTACTCAAATGTGAAACCGTAACCGCCCGCTCATTAGTACGGATTGAAACCGCCCCGCCCGCCTAAAGGCGGTTTTGATGTATATCCACTTGTAGCGGGGCGGGGCGGAGCGGAGCGGGCGGGTTGGCGGGTTACGGTTATTTTTGTGCCGCCCTACTGCACATGGACGTGCAGCCTTAAGGGGTTAGGATCTTCGAATTGTTGAATCGAATATTAAGGAGCTTTTGACTTAAAACCGTTTAATTTGTTGGCCACAAATGAATGGGTTAGGATCACCACATCGACTTGAAATTTGATATTTGGGGTGGTCGCCTTAATCTTACATCCCTACCCCTCCCATGAGGTATGGGGCCCCAGGTGGGCCCCAACAACTGATATGCATGCACATGAGCATTATTTATTACATCTATTTACATCTTAGCCATAATATATATAATTAGCATAGTCAAGCCCAATTAATGATACATATGGGAGAAAATGGGGTACGCAATGGTAGAATGGAGGCTTACTAAAGTCACTTGTGCATTATAATCATCCAAATGGGGGGACGTACATATGATGGATAGACAGAATAAGTCAGATTGATCAATGGAACTATTTATTGATAGGAAGAATCCAGCAAAGATTTGAGTGCAGCAGGTGTTGAAAACTGATTTCAAATTATGTTAGGAAGAAAATCTATATTTTAAATTGTTATTAAAGAGAATTCTAAGCATTTACACACACTTTGAGAACTATCAAGTGAACGACCTCCTCGCAAACACAACTTAATGGCATTGGGTCTCACAAACTAACGTGCCCAGTATCCCAGGAATCGATCCTTACGTCCTCAAAAATATAAAAATAATAAAATAAAAGCTAGGGTTTGTATCTTCCCCTTGTTAGAGGGATGTGTGTGCCTTCCTTAAATGATTTTCTTAACCATGTTTGATAGAACTAAGAATTTTGAAGTTTCCGTATTAATGTCTTCCTTCCTCCTTCTAAATGGACCAAGGAATATCAACTGCTACTAACCTCACCATTCTCAGGAAAAAACACACTCTCACACAGCCCACACTGGGCTACATGAGAGAGACACTGTTGTTCCAAGGGCTGGGCCTGAGTTTTAGCTAAAAATTAAATGAGTTGGGCTAGCTTGTATAATCAAATTAAATTCTTAAAAATAAGCATCATACAATCTTTCTTTTTATGGAAATAGAATCAAAAGAAGATGGAAAATAAATAACTAAGGTGATGATTGGTTATTCACTTTGCATTTCTTCTATTTCTATTTCCACACAAGGAAAGGTTATTTGATTCTATTTTTTTTTAAATTGACCTATGCCCTTTATTTTTAACCGCTAATGGCATTAATATTATGCATTCAATCCCTACGTATTTTAATGCAAACAAACAAGCCAACAAAATTATAGATAATTATGGAAATCGCTGGTAATGAACAGAAACATGTTTTCCAATCATTAAAAAGAAGAGCTTGTAGCATAGTTAGAAGGTACTCCTTGCTTTCTTTGACTTCTTCTTGTTGTTTTCTTCTTCTTAAAGAATATTATCTTTTGGTACCAAAAATATAAAGGAACTTTTATGAAGTAATTTTACATGATCCAGCTGATCTTAGATTTGCCTGATTCGGTGACTTACCATGCCATCTCGAATAGGGCAATTAGGGCGAGTAAAAAAAAATAAATAAATAAATAAACAATATAATGGACAGAAATATTTGAAAGAGAAATAATCGCAGGGTTCTTGCGTGCAATCCATCATAATTTTTTTGGGTCATCTGGCTACCTATTATCAAGCACAACTCAAGTAAAAATTAATCAATGATGTCTACTAAAGCCATTTAATTTGAGGGCCAGAGATCAAGGCATTATAAATTATCTAACCATGTTGATATTTTGCACTCCCAAGTTCCATTCAGATCTTTCCATACTTCAGCCCTCCCATTATTTGCATAATATTTGTCGACAATTGTTTCCTTTTTAGAATAGGCTTTAGAATTAAGTACGGAGGATTAAACCAGATTTTAGACTTTATCAAGGCGGGTAATTCCTAACTCACCCATTTATCCAACCATGTCATTCAAGGTGTGGTTTGATGTTTCTCAAACAATCAATAAAAGGTCATGTGTGGATTGAGAACATTCTTACTATTTGACCCGCCAACTTGTATTAAAACGACCAATTCCATCGAACCGGCCTGAGTTCAACCTTTCCATCAAATTCGACCCAAACCTTACCCAACTCATTGCCACACAACCATTCATAATAAAATTTTATTATTTAGTATTTTACCCCTTCAATCCAAATTTAGGACCCTATTTAACCTGCCTAACGTCCTCCATTTTCTCCACCTCCTGTCAATTCCCATTGCAAAGCATTACCAGCCCATTTCCAAAGCCGGAGTATTAGCAACGCTCAAGAGAACAGAAAGGTATCTCCCTCTCTCTCTCTCTCTCTCTGACCTTTTCTTTTCACAGCCATGAAAAAGTTTATTTGTTAAGAAGAGAACAGCTGTGTCAACTCCCATTCATCCCTCATTCTCCAGCCTCAAAACCAATACATAGATGGAACTTCTTGGAGGCATTGATCATTGAGTCATTACGCTCCACAAAAGCTACTGATTACGTAAAGGTGAGATATGTTTTCGATGATCCAAATATGCATGGACAGGAATAGGATTGCCCCACCCTTCTTTCTTTGGTCGGCAGGATGGCCCACCCATGATGATCTCTGCGTACCTAATGAAGGGTTGTGATCACCGCTTGTCATAGCCTATGATGCTCAGATGAATCCGGCAGGGACACCTCATGATTATGGTATGACGTCCATCAATTTTACTCATAAAAAGTGAATTATCGAATACGATACTGATAGTATGGCCCCACCCGTGATGTCTGTGGCCTCCAAATGAAGGGTTGGATTTACCTTTGCCCCATTCGAGGGATCCTTGTTGACAAAGTAGGTCCCACATAATCCAAGTTCTTGATTCCTGAGAAATGGGCCCCACCCTTTGGAGGTGAAACTGGGAAATCACTTCTTCACGTGCATGGCAGCTACTCTGACGATATTATCATCTGGGGAGAGTTTCAGGATACTTTCAAATTTGGGCGTTTCTCGAGATGCTTATCTGGAAAATATATGAGAACTAAACTAATTTTTGTATACTTTTAAAATTAAAAAACTATCTCACCATCTTAACCATCAAAGCCTTGTTCCAACTATGTTGGAGTCGATGCATGAATCTATTTCTCCATTTTTAATCTCACGTAAAGTTATTTTTTATAACTCATTCTTGGATTGTGATAAAAGTTTTATTCTGGTCGCCAACCTACCTAATGCAACCTCTTAATCAAGGTTGGGACTGGCACTAAAAACAACAAAGTCTAAACTGGTGGAGTGAGTTCCAGCCATTCATCTAAACCATCAAATTTGGAGTCATACCTATTTGACACTTAGGAAGATATGATTCAAGAAAGTTTTGTGCTATACCGAACCCATGACAATTTAGATGACTTAGATTGTTCAATATATATGCCAAGTATTAGTAACTGACTTGGATGGTCTATAAATGAATTCACAACTGAATTACCTAACCAGACACCAAATATGGAAGTTTTTAAAAAGTAAGTTAAACTGACCAGTTTTCATCTGAGGAATTGTAGAGAACCAAAGAAGCAGCCTCTGGCCTAGAAGATCCATCTCCAAGCAACCCCTCCAAATGAATGTTCGAAAAGTTCGTTGTCGACAAAAAATTGGATAACTTCGCTCTGTCTTCCGTCGAGTATCCTCTCTACTCCAAGCCTGAAAGGATGTCAGTTCACGTCGACTTAAATTCACCTAATTCTCCTCAATCTAATAGCACAAGTCGGCTATCATTGACGTTGAATCGGCTATCATCATCGTTGAATCTGAACCGGCTATCAATATCGTTGAGTCGACAATCATCGTCAGTAAAATCCCAAGGCGATTCTGTTCAACCAAAACTAAAAGAAGGCCGGATTAGAAGCTTAAAGTTCCTGGACAAGGCAACTTGTGGGAAGAATCCAGAGGCATGGAAGAACGTCGAAAAGCGGTTCAAGCAGTATGCCGTCGATGGGAGGCTCTCTCGAGCGAATTTCGGGCGTTGCATTGGTGAGAATTGGACATTCTTTTAAAAGAATTTTAAGAGCAATTTGAATATAATTAGCCACCTTCTTTAGGTTCCTTATTTTCTCTATATTTTGAAGGAATGGCTGATTCTAAGGAGTTTGCAGCGCAACTCTTTGATGCCTTGGCAAGGAGTCAGAAAGTAGAAAGCACCGATGGTATAATGATAGATGAGCTAAAGGGGTTTTGGAGTAAAATGTCAGATCAAAAGTTCGAGTCCCGGCTTCAAATTTTTTTCGATTTGTAAGAATCATCCTCTGCCCTGTTTTAAGGGATAAATAAAAATGATACTAGTTGGAACAGTTGGTTCAATTGGTTTCTTTGTTTTTTCTTTTATCTTAATTGTAGGTGCGATAAGAATGGTGATGGAAAACTTTCCAAAGATGAAGTGGAGGAGGTAAGATCGAAAACCATATAAACTTCTCTATGATCCTTCTCATCATCACTCAAAATGATTCACTCGTATCTTGAATTGAAGGTGATAATGATGAGTGCCTCTACGAACAAACTAGCGAAGCTCAAGCAACATGCTGCTACCTATGCCTTGTTGATAATGGAGGAACTCGATCCCGACAAATTGGGTTACATTCAGGTATTACGAGACTCTAAATCCTTACTAAAAATATTAAAACAGATGTGTTTAAACATGAAATGTTTGGAATAAGTAGAGATGGCACTGTTCTGTCTCTAGATATGGCAGCTTGCAACCTTACTAAAAGGAATGCTGAGCACACAAGCAAGCGAACCATCTGTTGGATGTAACTCGACAACAGCCAAAATGTTCCCAAAACAATATAGAAATTCAATTGACATATTCCTCATAAGGATGTCAGATTTCTTACATGAGAATCGGAAGCGGATATGGATTCTTCTACTATGGTTTAGTGCAAATATGCTTCTATTTGGTTGGAAATTTAATCAGTATAGATATAAGCCTGCATTCGAAGTAATGGGCTACTGTGTCTGCCTGGCAAAGGGCGCAGCTGAGGCGCTAAATCTAAACATGGCAATCATACTCCTCCCTATGTGTCGAAACATCATAACTCAGCTTAGATCGACCTTTATCAGCTCCGTAGTTCCTTTTGATGACAACATCAATTTTCACAAGGTACTATTCTCTTTCAACTACATTGATTAAATGCTCAAGAATCACCCTTAATTCTAATGATTTTCATTTTTTGTTTTTGTTTGAGGAGAATGCAGGTCATTGCATTAGGAATTGCAGTGTGGAGTTTGGTTCATACGGTAGTTCATCTAGCATGTAATTTCCCAAGGCTAATTTTATGCGATGGTTCTGTATTCAATAGAACTCTAGGATCAGCTTTCGATTACAAGCAACCCTCATATGCTTCTCTATTGGCGAGTCCTCCTGGTGTTACTGGTATCATCATAATCATTATAATGTCTTATTCCTTCATATTAGCAACACACTGGTTCAGGAGAAATGTCATCAAGTTCTCGTCGCCTTTCCATCACTTGGCCGGCTTCAATGCCTTCTGGTATGCCCATCATTTGTTGGTTCTCGTCTACATCCTCCTCATCATTCATGGCTCCTTCATTTTCCTTGCAAAGGAGTGGTTTAAAAAATCAGTAAGTCATGACCTTCATTATCATCATCATATTAGCATTGTCTCATCTTTCTGGGTTCATTTAAAAGAGTTTTACTTTATAAGTCTTATATTCTAATTATAAAAAAGAAGGAATAAAAGTGCTAAGAAATTCACTTTTTGTGTGTGCTTGTGCATGTCCAAAAAATGTTTTCTCTTGCATTTCTCACATTCAAATTTCAAATAGATCAGTATCCTCAATTGTTGTTATATGGACTAATTTACCAACAAACTTGCAGACATGGATCTATATTGTAGTACCAGTCTCCCTTTACACTAGCGAGAGAATAGTCAGAGCATTTCGCTCGACCTACTACACTGTCAGCATCATAAAGGTCTGTGATTATAAAATGGTTTGTGGAAAATTAGTTGTAGAATGTGGCTTTTGACTTTATGTTGCGTTCGGACTCTTGTTCTTTTGAGAGCCAATGACATTCATAACTAGGTTTTACCAATATTAGTAAGAGTGTTTAAATTTGTCCAAACCAGCACATATCAGAGTGATCACCTCACCGTGCATTGTGCAGGCCGCAATACATCCAGGAAATGTACTTGCATTATATATGAGCAAACCTCCAGGATTCACGTATAAGAGTGGAATGTACTTATTTGTCAAGTGTCCTAATGTGTCGACGTTTGAATGGTAACTGAACATATGTTTTAGCTTGGAAAAACATATCCAATCTACATATCACTTTCCTTCTAGATTGCTCACTTGTGCTTTTATGAAAAATATTCACAGGCATCCCTTCTCGATCACTTCTGCACCAGGAGATGACCATCTTAGCGTGCATATCCGAACTTCTGGTGACTGGACGTCAGAGCTTCGGAAGAAATTTGCTGAGGTTTAGTATTAATGAACCAGCTGAAATAAAATCTCTGTGTACATCATTTTATAAGTGGTAATGAATAATTTTGACTCTCTTTTGTAGGTTTGTGAACCTTCTGTTAATGCAAAGAGGACTGATCTC
The DNA here is from genome assembly GCA_028538565.1 of Umbellularia californica. Taxonomy (NCBI): domain Eukaryota; kingdom Viridiplantae; phylum Streptophyta; class Magnoliopsida; order Laurales; family Lauraceae; genus Umbellularia; species Umbellularia californica. The sequence continues at coordinate 72,083,199 of JAPQWN010000006.1, read as the reverse complement.
ACTAAATTAGAAACCTCACTATTTGCAGATGATTCCCTTCCCCAAGAAAGGTGATTGGAACTAAATAACTTCAACCAGTTTTTCTCAAATCAGTAATAATCAATTGTGTTGTTGTTTATTAGGTCCTAATTCTCTACTGTCACAGATTTCCAAGACTACTAATTGATGGCCCTTTTGGGGCCCCTGCTCAGAATTATAAGAAGTATGACATTCTTTTGCTTATTGGTCTTGGAATTGGTGCAACGCCATTTATCAGCATACTAAAGGATCTCCTTAACAACATTAAGTCCAATTATACCAATCAGGTGAGTAAACACTATAAGGTCCTGTTTGCTTAATTTGTACCATTTTTCTAGGAACCATAGAGAAGTGGCTTTACGGGTATTGAAGGGGTGAATAGTGGTTAAGGGTGGAGATCTAGATGAGGCCATCAAGTTCTTTGGGTTTAATTTCATAGGGTGATGGGGAAGCATTTATTTCCAATCAAAGGCCAGACATTTGTTTATGGTCCTATGAATATCTCTACCCTTCATACTCCACTCTCACCCCTGACGGAAGCCTATTTCTTTGGAAATCCTAAAACTAATGAGGAATGTAAGTAAACAGGCTTTTAGTGAATGTTTGTGAAAATTCCAACTTAATTCCTAGAATGTCATGGGAAAGGGCTTATAATCTATTAGTCAAAGGGAACATCAAATTCCCAGTATTTACCTTCATAGGTGTTAAGGGGGGCAGTCATATCCCATCATAGGAAAGATACTTAGATGGATCTCAATTTAGTTTGCTACTCCTAGCCCCTTTCCTTAAGGCCCTTTATATAAGCAATAGAGAAACCAGGGTTTTCTTCTAGGGCTCGCAATCATTTAAAAAAGTCTACAGATTTTTTAATAGCCAAAGAGAATCCTAAATTTGAAAATATCTCAATACTTTTAAAGATATTATTTCTCGAAATTTTGTGAGGACAGCTGAAATACAAAAATAATAGCACTCACAAAAGCTTGCAGATCGAGCACATTACATTTTTAATAATATGTTTAATCATACGCTAGGACCAACTGCAATTGGAGTGAAATCTGGTGACACCTAATGGAGGAAGGATACTTCATTTTTAGCCACTCAGATTTTCAAAATATGGGACCAACTATGGAGTTCTAGGAATTCAACAGGAAGTAGCCAAACATGACCTTAATGAATATGCAACTATCACTCTACTTTTTACCAACATGTAAGGGGGACTCTTACAATGCAGGGAAGTCTTGTCACAAATTCGGTCGACCTGAACAGAAAAACAGGCAAAGGTCCTGCAAGAGCCTACTTTTATTGGGTTACAAGGGAACAAGACTCCTTCGATTGGTTCAAAGGAGTCATGAATGATGTCGCCGAGAGTGATAAAAATGTGAATTTCCAACCAGTAAATCTTCTTCCATTGTCTCTTTGATGGCCATCACTGAATACGTACAGGTGAGGAAAGCTAATTAGAAAGGTCTTGTGGTTGCAGAATATTATAGAAATGCATAACTACTTGACTAGTGTGTATGAAGAAGGCGATGTGCGATCAGCGGTCATCGCCATGATTCAGTCACTGCAACATGCCAAAGATGGACTAGATATTGTTTCAGGGAGCCGGGTAATAAGTTACGTTCTTCCATGAAAAACCTACTACTTTATTTCATGTCGCAGGGTGCATTTTGATCTTCTCTCTCTACAAAATCATTGCAGATTCGAACGCACTTTGCAAGGCCTAACTGGAGAAATGTGTTCACTCAGGTGGCTAGGGCCCATAAATCTTCTCGAATCGGTGAGCTTCGGCTCATTTCTATTTCATAACTTTGAATGTTCTGCATTCATTTTCATATCCATGGAACTGCAGGTGTTTTCTATTGCGGACCCCCAACGCTTGTTGAACAATTGAGAGAACTTTCACTCGAATTCAGCCATGACACCACGATGCGCTTTCAATTCCATAAGGAGAACTTCTAGGACAGATCTACAGGAATATACAGCTAAAATTATTAACATGTACTCAAGAATCAGTTCATCATACAGTGGAGCGCACATGATTTTTTTTTTTTTTTTTTTTTTGTGAAACGGAGGAGCGCACATGAAGTATATACATGGGCAGTTGAAAAACTATGGATTGACTTGTACATATGCATACACTCGAAAAATTAACATGTTCAGACTTGATAAGTGTTCTCTTAATGGCTCCTTAACCGTGTGGCGGTAAGTTCACCCAAAACTGCCCATGGTTCGAACATTCCCGCGTGTGCAGGCTTCCTTCCCACTTATAAGGGCTTTCTTCCCACGTGTGCTGGCTCCTTTCCTATATGAGCGGGCTGTCTTCCCGTGTACTCGGGCTCTCTCTTGGGTCACAACCTCCTTAGCTCGGGTATCAAAAAAAAAGTGTTCTCTTGTAACGTAGTTTTAGCTTGTACCAAGATTCATTCTCTGAACCTCTTACTTCTTGGTTCTTTCAAACTACACATTAATACAGAGAGCCCCTTTTTTTCTGGTTTTACTGCTTAGTAGACTTAATTTATGTTTCATGATATTGTGACACTTATTAACATGAGTGAAGCATTTCATGCAAACAGGAGGTAATGGGCCGCTCGGTGGACAGGGCTTGTGTCAAGCCCAGTCCACATCTGGACTCCCTAGCCATAAGCTTGGTCTGAGCCTGAAACAACCCTCTAAAGGGAGGCACGAGGCCAGCCGAATAATAATGCTGGGGCTAAAGCCCTGAACAAGTGCAGCCCAATAGGGACCTTTTTTTTTTCTTTCTATCTAATTTTTGGTTGAACCATCTTGTTGATGTCAATAGGTACCCGTTTAAAGCCCAAGAAACAGCCTGATTAAGGCCCATGTCAAGCCCTAGAAAAGCCCAGAAGAATCTTGATATAGCCCTGTTTTAGGTCTGTTCTAAATCTTCTATATGAAGACTTTGAATTTGGGCTGGGCTCATCGGGCTTCTAGACCTATAGTGTTGAGTCCATGCCCAACCCAACTACGTACTAATCGGGCTTGCAAAGTCCTGGCCCTCTCCTGACCCGAAACGGCTGTTCTTGTTACCAAGCCCAGTACTTCACGGGCCGGACATATGCTTGGTGGCCCATGCTGAATCCTAAGAGGGGTGTGTACATGAAAGTAGGAGTGCAAAATGCCATGTCTGAGTAGGGACAGCCTGTGGGTCCCACATACCCCTTCTTATGATCAATCTAAGGCCTTCACATTCTTCTCCACAAATTAACAATAACCCAAATATGACATAGCCGAGCTAATGTGAAGGCCCTCCAATTGATCATAGAAATTTCGACACCATTTCACTTTAATTAGAAGCTAGATTTGGATAAAGTTGAAGTCCTCAAAACGGTTACCATTTTTTTTTTTACACATTTACGTCATATGGAGACCTTTCAAAACCCTAAACTCTACATTATTGTCATGCTTTTAAACTAGGGGCATTTGGGCGGAGGTCCCTCAACTGTGATTTTTATTGCAAGCGGTCCACAATACTTTATCATACTGACAACAGTCCTCTTGTAACTGAAAAGGACAAAAACGCCCTTGTACATGTCAGCAAAAGCAAAACTCAAACAAATTTATCTGAATTTTCAAAACTCAGATAAAACTCAGATAAATTTATCAGTCTTCTAAGGCAGTCTTTTCACTGTTTAAACCATGGTTATGATCAGATATGTAGCCTGTGGACTGTGGTCCTGGACCATCATTTCACACGTTAAAACCACTTACAAATTGACTGACTTGGGCTTTCTTGAAATCAGGACACAGGATACCTTGTGAATACAACAACCATAACATGTTTGGTTTCTCCCATAGTTCCCTGCTCCTACTCCTTCTCCTTCTGTCTGTTGGTAGAGAAAGAAAACGCGAATCATAAATCACAACCACTGCAATAAGAAAGGAAAGATGGATGTGGGTCGTCGGATGGCACCACTTCACATAACTATTTGTTTGAAACTCAGAAAAGTTCTTCAAAACTCAGATAAATTTGTCTGAGTTCTGCCAGAAACTCAGATAAATTTATCTGAGTTGTGCCAGAAATTCAGATAAATTTGCCAAAACTCAGATAAATTTGACAAATTTATCTGAGTTCTGCCAGAAACTCAGATAAATTTATCTGAGTTCTGCCAGAAACTCAGATAAATTTATCTGAGTTTCTGGCAGAACTTCGACAAAATTTATCTGAGTTTCTGTCCAGTTTATCAGAGATTCTAGGGAAATTTATCTGAGCTCGGCGACACCAAAAGTTAGAATACGGAAAATCAGATTCTAATAAAAATTGAAATCCACAAAAAAAAAAAAAAAACACTTGATGACCACAATCCAATCGAGAAAAGAGAGGGAAGAAACAAGAAAAAATGCAAAATGCTCTCTTTCAAATCAGTTGTAGAGAGAAAGAGAGATTTGGAAGAGACTTCAAATGAAAGAGCAAGATAAAGTAAAAGTCTGTCTATCTTTGAAGAAATGAAAGAGAGAGAATCGGAAGTCATGGTGCGACGGAAGGTGCTCTGCAACGATATTCTGCAACTATAGAAAGGAATAGAAAATGGAAAATGAGAGAAGAAGAAGAAAGGAGTTTTCTGGCACAGTTGAATGGGGCAAAGTAGTCATGAAAATACATGACGTGGCATATTAGGGACCTCTCACTAAAGTATCTCCAGCTGTCTGGACTATAGACATTAGAGAAAAAGTAGTTGTCCTTAATGCCTTAGAAGACCGTGCTCAAGGACTTTTGGCTAATTTACCCTTAAGGTCAAGTAAACTCGAGTCATGCACAAATATTGCACATGCACTTTGACACATCCAAGCCATCAAAAGATGCATCCACCCAAGATCACCTATGGCTATATGGATCCAATTTTCACTTCAATCATAACAAGTGGGGGCTACCCCAAATTCCGGAGTGCCCAAGTTCGAAGGATCCAAACAGGGCCTTGTGAGGAAATAATAATTTACAAGGGCAGGTGAATTAACAAAAACCAGGTTTGAAAACAATAGGGGTTTTAACAGGAAAAACCCTCTTACGTGGGCATTTCATTGATTTGGACCCAATAAAAATGGGCAAACAGAAAGGGGCCTAACTTTAGGTTTCTCTTTTTATTTTTGTCTTTTAGCGCTATAGTCGATATCGACGCTCGAAAAAAAAAAAAAAAAAAAAAGAAAGGACGAGGTGTGCACCGGCGTGGAGTGCAATGGGTGGCAAAGGGCAGTGCAGGGAGAAAGGAGAAGGAGAGGGGGAGAGGGGAAGGAAGAAAGAAAGGAAAAAAGAGGAAAGCCACCTCGGTGGGGTATGCGGGTGTTGTGCGGTGGCCCATCAAGGCTCATCTCCTTCATCTCATTCATCTCATCTTCACCATCCCAAGACGCAGACCTCTCCCTCCTTCTCCTTCGTCTTCTCCGGCCAGCCAACCCATCGCTCCTTCATCCTTTCCATCCCCCTACCATCAACCTCCATCTCACCTTATCTGTAGCCCTCACGCATCTCCCTTATCTCCACGCGGCCCATCATCATCTCTTCTACATAGCATCCTTTTCACTGCAAAAAAACAGAAACCCACATTAGAATTAGGATTTCAGGACCTATAAACAACAATAGAGGCCAATAAAAAGCCACAAGTGGCAGCTTCACCTTCCCAAAACGGCGATGGGGGTTGTTGGATTGAGAACCCAAGAAGGGGTGGGTCTGGGAGAATGGGTTGAAAGGGGAAATGAGGTTTTGGGAAAGAAGAGATTGTAATTGGAGAAATGGGTTTTGGGTGTGGAAGAAAGAGGAAGGTGGGTAAGGGTTTTGCATTTAAAAGTGAGGGTCTCCACCGTGGCAGACCTCTGCATCTTAATCTCCCTCACGTTCATCACCATCTCATGGGTGATCCCTGTGTTTTTTATGTTTCAACTAAATAGTCGATATCGACTATGACTGTGTTTTTTATGTTTCAGGTAAATAGTCGATATCGACTATGACAATGGTCGATATCGACTATAGCGCTAAAAGACAAAAAAAAAAAGAAAAGAAATGTAAATTTAAGGCCTATTCTGTGTGCCCATTTTTATTAGGGCCAAATTAAAGCAATGGCGGTGTAGGAGGGTTTTTCCCGTTAAAACCCCAAAATAATAAAAACATTAGAACAGTATTTCACAACCAAATAGTAGCAGATGAGCAGTGTCGATATGTTGACAATCTCCTTACACAACAGAGGAATTCCTCGACAAGCACAAAAGCTTTCCCTAAAATTTGTACACTCCTTTTTTCAATTGGCCTCTTTTCACATACCATTGGCTTCTTTTAGCATCTGAATTGTTAGAACCATGTATCCTAAAAAAGGTCTGGTTTAGGACCTATAGCAAGGACCTGATTGACTTGATATAGTTAGAAGTACTGGACTCAAAATTTAAACATACTGTTACATAATTATATATCATTCACATTTTTTTTTTTTTTTGGTGTGTGTCTATATATATATTGCTAGGTTGGCCTACTGGCCAAAGTGCTACATTCAACTTGATCAATGCACAGGGATCAATCAATCCTTAGGCCCTTGTATGTGATACTAATATTTAGTCATTATTCATCATGAGATTTTATCACATCAAAATTGCAAGTGTATAGCCATTAAACCTCCTCAAACATTTGACCCGAGATCTCACACACATCCATATATGGGATGTGCTCCTGTGCAGATGTCTCATGCATCTACCCTGTGAGACAAATGTGGAGCAGTAGACGCCCCTATCAATCATGGGGGAGGTGGGAGGTTAGAAGATCTCTGGATGTCTCACGTGTAGCAAATTTTCAAATTCATTAGAAAGTCCTAATCCCTTGATCCATGGTCCTGAAAATCTAACGACTTCATTAGTAATCAATTTTTTTGGATCTTAATCCAAAATTCAGTCCCATTCAGAAGGTTAAAAAAAAAAAAATAGATGGGTGAAATTAGGAGGGCAGCTGGGTGTTGGTGACAGGATTGGATAGATCATAAGAGGCCCCAGGTGCGCCCCCACATAGACTCTTTCAATTCCAATCTTATGTATAGTAACATAAGATGTCCTTCAAACAGTAGGGGTTTAAAATTTCACGTGCCACTTAATAGGATTAGACAACACAGTTATTCAATTAAAGATTCACTGCAACCACTAATTCTCTGCTCCCTGCATGGATGTGTCCTTTACTGCATACATAGAGCCTCCCCCTTTCCTAATTTTGCCCCCCCTAAGACTGACTGCTTCTCTGCCTGGGATTTCTTTTCCCTTTCTCTTCTTTTCTTTATCAAAGCAGATAATTAAACTATACATACAGTAGTCATTTTCAGCCTTTCATCTCTACAAGTAGGGCTCATGGCTGGTGATGGGGGATCCAGATCATGGTTTCGAATTTTAGAAAAAGGTTTCATCCATGATCATGAAATTTATCATCACTTCTTTTTTAACCTGATAGGAAACACAAAAATATCCATGGGTGGGGGTCTAAGAGAAACTAGCTAGAGTTGAAATGGTTGTGGCATTTATGTTGTTAATTAATCAAGCTGTTGATTCTGCAGCTCTAGCTAGATAGATCTAAGCAGCTATTAATGTAATTTTATTTCAGACTGAGAATATTAAGAAAGTTGGATATTTTATGATAAATATGAGCTTATATTACATCAAGATTAGATTAGAATCATGTTATGATATGATCGGAATTAGAATTGTATTAGTTTAGATTTCAACTCTAGATTTCCTTTTGTCTTTTATCATGGAAAGAAATGTTAAGCTAAAATTAGATAAGGGTCCCTCCAAATAAACTCCACAGGTAAAAATCATATCAAACAATGTAAAATTGAAGTGAAGAATTAAAAAGAGAAGTATAATGACAAAAGACTCTATTCTATATTGCCTGTTTCAAACAAAAAGAAAAGGATCTAATCTTAATTAGTGACATATTTCTATTGCATATTGTTTTAACATAATAAATACTTTCTAATATGCTATATATCGCTATTGAACGATGCAAAAAGAAAATAACTCCACCACACAGCTAATTGCAAGCATATTTAGCCCCAAGCCCAAATAAAAGATGACGTTAACGTTCGGTTGACACTAATGCCTGCTGCCAATATAGAAAATAGTAAAAATTGATTTTCTTGTTTTTAGGTCCTAAGCCCAGCCCTAACCTGCAAAGGTAAGGTAAACGCCTAAGTAACATATATTGAGAGCAGGGTAACAATAACCTTGGGCTCAGACCTTTGATAGCATTACATCCCACATTTCACTGATTGATCAATCATCGTCGCCGTCGTCGTCATCATCATCATCATCATCAAAGCCATATTCCAACCATGTTAGGGTCGGCTACATGAACTCGGTTTTTTCCATTCCAATCTATCTTGAGTAGAATCTATAGACAAATTGTATTTCTTCAAGTCTATTTTTACTACATTCAACCATGTCCTCTTCAGTCTACTCCATCCACTTGGTAGGCCATCAATCTGCATACCTAACTTTTTCTTATTAACACCATTGTCGGCATACATTGGACATACCAAAACCATTTCAAACTATTTTCTCTATTTTTATCCACTGTTGATACTATTTCTAAATTCTCTCAAAAACACTCATTTCTGATTTTATTCTTTCTTCCTGGACCACATCCATCTCAACATTCACATCCTTACTACCATTCGATTTGTACGTATATTGTTTCTTGTTTTGCCAACATTGTACTCATTTAGTTCTAATTTGTCTTATCACTATCTTATAAAAAATTTCCTTTAATTTTATTGGAATTCCTTGCTCACAAATCACTCGGTAAGCGAGTCTAATCACTAATTGATGGGTCCTCCAAAACAAATGAGTGCTCGACAAAATTTAGGCTTGACCCAAAGTGTCTTAGCCATCTATCTATCTCTATTGCAACCAATCAGATGACTTTCATCATCCAATCACGCTAATCTAGGTACTATATCATCTGCACTAATTGACCGATCACTTTTACCAAAAGAAAAAACATTGACTGATCACATGCATCAGCAAGAGGTGGTGCCGCTCATCAATTTCCTGTCAGTATCAGCCATTAATTATCAATGGCCTCAAGCACATATTCATCGCAGAAGCTGTCGGGGCTCGACCCATCACGCATTTGTGGCTCAGGAGGTCCAGCTCACACACACCAAATGCATTGCCTTCCTGTGCGCTTTTTTTTTCTTTGCTATGGGTTGTAGTAATCCTTCCGACCCCGGGCTTGCCGGATAAACTGTACATCCGGGTACTTTATCCCCTATTGCTTTATCTCATATTGTTCCAATGTAATAGTGCAGTTTTGAACTTACAATCTTCAGTTGCTTTATCTCATATTGTTCCAATGTGATAGTGCAGTTTTGAACTTATAATCTCCGAATGCAATCGCGGTGGTCGGAGACTAAACTAAGCTGCTAAGATTGGGGTTGCCTACCTGTGCTCGTAGACAGATAGAGAGAGACCGAGCTTAGCTTCCTTTGAATGATTTCGTCATCATCACCATATCATTTACTACCCAACAGAAAAGCCCTTGCACACAAGCCCTGTAATATGAGTACTCTCTCTCTGTCTCTCTCTCTCTCTCTCTCTGGATAAGAAAAAAGCAGTATTAAAAGAGAAGGAAAAAGGAGACAATTCAATGACTCTTAACCAAACATCAGCATGACAAGCATCAGTACTTTTCCTGTCTTCAACCCGCTGATTATATTATTATCAGCTCTTGTGTCTCAACTCTCAATCCATTTTGTCTCTCTTTCCATCCCTTTCTCTTTTCTTCATCTTTGTCTCTTCTACCCTAGTTTCTCTTTTGTCTTTCTTCACATTCTCTGCGGTCTGAAGAGCCGATTGTTTGAATAAAATCTAGCAAAAGAGATGCCTCAGGTAGCTTCAACAAGATGGTGCCCCACACCTGAGCAGCTGATGATCTTGGAAGAGATGTATAGGAGTGGGATAAGGACTCCAAATGCGTCTCAGATTCAACAGATAACTGCCCATCTTTCCTTTTATGGGAGGATTGAAGGTAAGAACGTTTTTTACTGGTTTCAGAACCACAAGGCCAGAGACAGGCAAAAGCTTAGAAGGAGACTCATTAGACAGCAGCAGCAGCAGCAGAACCAACAACAACCACCACAACAGCAGATGGAAGATTCTGCTGCTGCCATTAGACTTCCAAATGAAAACCCACCTCAGTTTCTTCACCAGGTATCATTTCATTATCATTTTGTTGTTCGTTTATTTTGGATGTTCTGTTCCTTTTTTTCTCATGTTTTTTTCCTCTGGGCTTTGTTTCTTGCAATGGACTTTCATATGAATAGAGGATGATGTGACCATGGTGCTTAACGTCGCCATTAATGAACTGTTCATGACAAGAAGGATTGTGATGTTTGTTTATAACTGAAGTAGTACCCAAAGGCTTACTGAAAAGGTAAAAGGCTATAATAATAAACATATTCTTCAGTGCAGGTTGATTGACAATAGTAGGTCCTGAAGCATTCCATCCATCTATTCTCCATTTTATAATGGATACTACAAGCAAATACTAGTTTTTGTTTTTTTTTTCAATTTTTGTTGACATATCCACATGTAATGGGTGCATGTCGAGTGTGCAGGCCTTGAATTGGATGGGTCATGAAATAGGAAGTAGAATCACACTTCTTGGAGGTTATGATCACAACCATTTGATTGGAAGATGTGTAAGAGAGAATTATGGAGTGTCTTCGTAGTTAACTCTCTACTTCTCCCACAAGATGAAAGGTTAGGATTTGTGATCAATCTAGCCATTGTTTATGGTATGGCCCAAGCATGTAGCCTTGGATTAGTTTGTCATACTTTTTTTTTTCACAAGTCTGCACATGAGGGATCATCTACCATCTGATTTTAGTACAAAGTTTTCTTATGTTCAAATAACTTGTATCAAGCTTAGATTCAGTGTCATTGACAATAGATTTAGTGGCAGCTAAGGGAGAAAAGAGAAACAACCCATGAAGTATTTTATTCCTGAAAACAACTCAAGGATTGATAGAAACATTTAGAACTGGTACACGGAGACATGCATTCATGGGGCAAAAAGACAAAAAAGAGGTATACGTGTGCATTTAACATAAGCATGCCAATGCAAAGCTCAAAATCTTTAAATGCATTTGCTATGAAGATGATGAGAACCGCCCATCAGTATTGCAGTAATGCACACTGTTGACTCCCTATTGATGGGCTTTTATAACGCACTTTCCTAAGCACTGTGACCTCCATATTGTTGCTAGCTTCTTCTTTTTCATCTTTAATTTTTTTTTGTTTTGGGGATGAACATCTTCTTGATAGCTAGAATCTAGATAACTATTTGATGACTACCATACAAGTTAACTCGTTTGAAGAAGCAAGTAAGATAGCATGTGGTTAGATTTGCACGAAGACCTTACTGTTCTAGTCAACCCAAAGTCCCTTAAACTGATTGATAAGCTGCCTGAGACTCGAGAGTTCACATATTTCATTGCAGATTACACAATCTTTTGGTGAAAACCTCGAAGTGTTCAACAAAAGAAAGGTGACTAAAGCATGTCAATCCCTAGAGCACCCGACTCGAGACTACAACGAACATAGCGTTTTGTAAGCTATGGTTGCATGAGCTACCAGAGTCAGACCAGGTACTAGGTAGGTGTCTTAAGTGTAAATAGCTTCATTTGCCATAAATTGGGATTTTGTTGAGACAAGATAGTAACTGCCATATAGCTTTTTAGGACTTGGGTTTTCTTAGCTAAGATAGGAGTGAAAGAAAATTATTATTTTAACATATTTTTTAATCTAGTGCATATTGTTATTATCAGAAACAACAATTAAAATAATCAAATCTTGAATGGCTGTGATTTAGCCACAATGGAAGACATGAGCTTGTGAATTTATACAATCAAGCTCAAATCCCCGCCGGAAAGATCAGAGTTCAAACTCTAGTTGTTATTTTGTTAGGAAGAAAAGGCTCCCAAGTGAAAAGACTTGGATTTAAATTAGATTCTGTGGGTTGATAATTGGCTTGGTCAAACTCAATTAGCGCAATAGAGCCATCCAATCTCGATCCGTCTACCCAGTCCAATGGGCCTGTGGGCTACTTCAGCTGACCATAACGAGTTACTCTGGGTTTGATTATCTGATGATATTGCATTTCTCTCATTTATTTTGTCTCCACTTATCAGGGAGCTCTAGAGGACACAACAAACCAAGTGAACTTCGCTTGCCAAACAAATATTTGGAAAAAAGAAGGAATGGAGATGGAGATGGAGATGGAGATGGGGAACCCTGCAATGGCATATGGACAGGATTGGGTGGTGATGATGGATGTGTGTCCCACAAAGTGTTGCAGGCCTCTCAAGACCCTAGAACTCTTCCCTATTACAAGCACTGGCCTTAAGGAAGAGTTCAAGCCATCCAAGCCCTTCCCATGTTCCACTTCCACCAACTAAAACGGTTTAAGTGAATGACCCATGCTCTCTCTCTCTCTCTCTCTCTCTCTCTCTCTGCGTAGTATCTCTTCTTTTCATGGTTGCAAGAGTAGGGTAGAAAAGGAGGAAGTCACTCGTTGTGTAACTGGTACTCTATCTAACTTCTGCAGGCACTACTATTGCAGTCTTCTGTATTTTTATAATTCCAAATTAGAATCTCTTTGGACTTCAGTTTGTCTTGTTTTTTATGGTTTGCATCTCTTCTTAAAAGCTGCCAAGTGCTGCATCAGTACTTGAGACTTGCGACTTGTAGAATCAGCTTTTATTGTTTTGGACCAGTCAATTGCATGCTCTTTTGTGGTAGCCCTTCCATATTAACATAAATATATATTTGTAATTAACTTACATTTATTGGTACTGGCCACAGACCCAGATAGATCCAGACAGAGGGCTCTTGCTGGTGATATTCGTTGGCAAGATCGCCCCAAAATACTCATAGCTGTGTTTATATAAACAAAAATAGAATTTCTATAAGAACTTCACATAAGTTATGTAAAAACTAGCTTTGTACGGCTCACATGGATGCGCATCCTCGAACTTTCAAACCGCAGTAGCATTTGGGATAATTTCACAGTGCATTTTATTCACACAAACTTCTCTTTATATACTAAAGAAAAGCATACTTTAAATTCGTTGAGGTCAACGTCCACCCTCACTCCTAAACGGTCATAATCGTAGTCTAGCCCTCGCCCTCACCATAAAGGTATTGTTGTGCCGTTTTGTTAGGTTTTTTAGTGTTGGCTAAATTCATGGGTTGGACAAAACTCTGGGTCTTTGAGTTGTAATGTTTTATTTAGAAAAGACCTCTGAAGTTAGAAGATCTAAAGGATTCAGAAGGAGAAAGCCTGAAGGAATTAGAAGAAGTCTGCTGGAGAAAGAGAGCTGAATTTCCGGAACATATCCAGAGAAGGGTTCGCTCGAGCGACCATTTCATTGGCTCGAGCGAACAGTGTTCTGTCTTTTCCAGTTCTGAAACAGAGGGTTGTTCGCTCGAGCGAACCGAGAGATCGCTCGAGCGAACCTGGCGCAGACAGTGTTACGAATTTGGAAACCTGGTTATCTAATTGTGTTCAAACTGCCTGTTTTAGTCCTAATCATCTTAGGCAACCTTAAGCACAAACCAAGGGCTATTTAAAGGGTTCTAAGGCTATTCCAAAGACAGACCTCACCTCTCATAGTGCTGAGTTAGAGTTTATCATTGAGAGAGTTCTTCTCTAGAGCTTTATGAAGTTGTGCTGCCAAGTTCTCTAGAGTCACTTCTTCTGCATCCTTTGTAGAAGATTATCTTCCTGCGAGAAGATTTGAGGAGTCAAGTGCTGGTCTGGATCTGGTGCAATCAACGGTGTGAAGTCGTTGAAGCGTGAAGCGACACAATGTAACTTCAGTCCTTGGGTAGGGGATATCTAGAGAGGAGATCTGAGTTTCTTTTAATTGCGATATTCATAGTGCTTGATTTGATCCAGATTTGATCGGTGGTTTTTTACCCGATTAGGGTTTTCCACCTTAAACTTGGTGTCCTTATGATGTGTGCTTGTTGATTTATTTTCCGCTGCATATTATTTATTTCTGCACACATTGGTTGATTGTTTGAGTAGACCAATCTAGAGATCCCGGAGACCCCTCCACTTTTTCACGTTTCCTATCACCAATTAGCTTTGGAATAAGTGGTAGCTCAGTAGGATGTAAGATCCTACAAAATTCAAACCAATACATGCCTCTAACAAACTATAATAATTCTTTATATCTAACTAACACCCTCTCGCTTAATCACTGGTCTTTCATGTTTAATGGATCGTGTGATCGTTACCTTTAAAATAATACAAACCCTTGATCCCTCTTGATATCTTGCACAATAGATCATCTCTTTTTGTTGCTGCACTAATCATATATTTTTCCATAGTATGAAAAAGCATTTCTACAATTCTTATTTTGCCAGTGAAAAACCAGCCACACCAGCATGTCCTAAGTGAATTATTTCTTCTTCTTCTTTTTTGTAAGGGGTTGGGAACCGATAGAGACTCCGTCACCAGATATAACACCCGCTTCCGCACTAAGAAATTCTATACCTAGATTTAAGACTCACTCCTGCAACAGAAACTCAATCAATCCTCAAATATAAGACTTAATATTCATGTGGAGGATCATAATAGATCTGATCTAGTGGGACGGATGAGGATTTGGATGTCTTAATTTTTTTTTTCTTTGGATCACTTTTGAATTAATGAAATTAACATTGTTTATGTTCCTTTCTACATAATTATCAGAATCCTATGATTCGTATCCCGAATCTTAAGGAAAGCGATTTGTATCTTTGCAACGAATCTTATTTATAAATGAATTTTAGGATTCCGATGTGAATCCTACGATTGGATCCTCGTTTCATTAAATCTCATGATTCAAGTCATTCAGCTAAGTGAGAGTAGCTACAATCAATAAGTTAATATTAATAACCTTTTACCTTTTTCTTTCTTTATTCTTTCTTTCTTTTAGCAATTTTATTTTTAAAAGGTTATTTAGTTGTTAACGAAATTCCCTAAGAACTTTTTACGGCTTTAATAAGGTTTTAAAGATGAATAAAAACATGCATTTAAGTAAAGCATTCAACTGTACATATGGTACTTGTCTATATCTTCTTCTTTTTTTAATCTATTTTGGTTTTTTTCTTCATAATCACTTTCATAACTTCGAGAGATATTCTACTGTGTAGATTGTTGGTTTGGATTTTTTTTTATCTTTATATTTTTATTTAAAGGGAATAAATATATATATATTGATACTTTAAGCTTATTTAACTATTTACACATCATTTGTTATATATATATATATATATATATATATATATGTCATGATGTTCTTGATATGATTGTATGATAGACTTTTATTATATTTATATTTCTATGAATGGAAAAATGGATGGTTATGGATAATTACTTTTTTTTTCATTTTCTTCTAATATTCCGTTTATTTTTCATTTTTATTAGAAAAATAAAAATCTTACGATTCGTGATACGAATCGTGATTCAATTCGATTTATGGTTGTGAACGATTTGGGATACAATTTCGATTTTTAAAAATATGCCTTTCTAACATTTTCTATATTGAGAAGTAAAAAAATGTAAAGAAATATAGGAAATAATGAGCTTGGTAAGTAGTTTATGCTAAACTTATACCATACAAGTATTGTATCAATCTGATACGGATACATTGAGCTTGTACAAATATCTGGGTATCATAGGCCCAAGACCTATTTGAAAAGCTTTTGGAGGTCAGTAAATTTTCTACAATTTCTTTGAAGAGGAAACCATCCGAGGAAGCTCACAAACGCACCCTAGTGTTAGTTGAAGTATTCATTAGCTCAGTCGGTCTGGGATTATAGTTTGTTCTCGAAGATTGAGGATTCAAAACTGCACTATCGCATTGGCTCCACATGGAATTTACCCTGCTCTCCTTTGGAGGGGTTAGTTCGGCCCAAAGGAATAAAACACCCACATGCGGGAATGGAAAGAATTATTGCATGCCCTCATATAGTAAATTTGATATTAATACATTTCAATTTGATATGAAGACATTTCTCACAGTTATGGGAATCCAGCCCCGGCGCAAACAAAAGTGCACTTAAAGCCTAGAAAGTTATTACTTTAATCATCTAATCATGTTGGTTTGAGAGATGATCAGATATTGATTCACTGACCTTTTCACCCAACTATTTTACCAGGGACAAAGCTATTGTAGATTATATTATTTATATTGAGAGAAGGAGAAGACGACAAAACCAGGGATGAAAATTCCAAAAAATGGGCTCTGGTAGGATAAGACAGCTCCAGGGATTTGTTGGTCGTGGCTGCCTACTTGCTCCTTTTTGGGGAGTGGAGATTGCAGCGTTTAACTCTACATGCCTTCCACACTTGAGATGGCAATGAAGTGGAACAGTACTACTCTGTCTGATAGGTGCATTGAGAGGGCTCGGAATTAAATTCCCAAGACAGTCCAGAAAAAGAAGTCTTGCGTTTTCCTGACTATCCAGTGGTAGTGGTACTCAGATATTATCAACCAGTCCTATCCATAAAAACAAATTAATGGCCAAGATTACTTGATCCCATGCAGTGATATTATTTCTACACTTTTATTCCACTTCCAGGTGTATCTCTCTCCATTTGGGCTCTGTCTCTCTTTGATGGTCATGCTCCCAACCCTTTCCCCGTTGGGCTAATTCATCCGGTCGAGAGGGAAGCCGGATAAATTTCCTATAGCCTAAGTGTCGTAGTGCAGTTTCGAACTTAGAATCCACATAAGGAACATATTATAGGTGGTGCTTGTGATATATTTTATTTAGCATTCTGGGACAGTTGTTACTTGTTACCTCATCAAAAAATAAAGATGTGATCCGTTCATTCTTCCAGTCCCACCTTGAATGCTCTCTACACAGATTTATGCAATTTTTGAAAATCATAGCCACTGAATTAGCATGCATATCTGGTTAGGGTCGCTATTGATGTAACATTTATAGGCACAATGAAAACCGTCTCACTTGTTAATCAGGTTAACATACTGAATCCAAACTCAATCCCAAAGTTAAAAGAGCTACCCTTACTCTCCTTTTTTTCCCGGGCTTAGGGGCTGAACCCAGCCCTCTTATAAGGGAAGTAGAAGTAGGGAGCCCTTTGGTGATGGAAGTAGCCTTCGGGTGAGGTCTTACCCTCGAACACGCCTTCTCTAATAATTTGAAACCTGTTCATAATAAATTGTATGGGACTATTTAGTTTCATAATCTTTGGATCATGCACCAAAATGACTGTCATTATTGGTATCAAACAAGTAGCAATTCATACAAGTTAAATCCCCTCATCAATATTGGTCATTGAGAGGCTTTAGAATTTCTTACTTACATCAATGATTTTTAATCATGGTTGATTAACTATCTAACAAAGTAGGGGTGTTCACAGGCCAGCTGGGTTGAAGCTTGTCCACAAGTCCATTCTGACCTAATATTCATATTCAGTTCCCAGTCAAGCCTACTTGCCTGAAAATCAGGACTAGGCTAAGCCCATTTGCAAAAATATACAGCTCATTGTGTTGAAAATCAGGCCTAGGCTGAGCCCAGTCCCAAAAACATACACCTCATTGTGTAAAATATACAAGGTCGGGCGGGCCTTTAAGTACACATATGCTACGGCCTGGTCCATTTAAATTAACAATTAGTCCAAAACAATATGCTAGGTATAGCCCATGGGCCTAAAGATAGAGGCCATGTACAGCCCAATAGGGCCTGGTAAGGGCTAGCCCTGCCCATGAGAACCCTCTTTTTTTATTGGGACCAATTAAACAAGACGGATGTGCTCTACATGTGCCACATTCGAATCTTAGGCCTTCTGCAATATGCGTGTATTGTTTTATTTTTTAACTAAATTCATTTAGAAGTTTCGCGCTGCAACTTAGCTGGTTAGAGACACCAACCTCCAACTAAAACAGGGATAAAGAAGGGGGTTGCTTACATATTCTTGGATGCATCATTTGCTCGTAGGAGAACATTTCTCTGGAACGAAAACTAGAAACTAGCCCTAGCCCACAGGCCTTAAAGACATGTAAAAACTGATCTAAAATGGGCTAGGCTTAAAGGCCATACGCCAGCCTAGCCCATTAGAGCCCTAAATTCTTCAGTAGGTTGGTATAGATTTTGTTCTGGATGATGATGATAAATTCTTCAGTAGGTGGGTATAGATGTTGTTTTGGATGATGGCGACGACAACGATGATGATGATGATAGTGATGGTGATGATTGTGTCCGTAGAGAATTGGGTTTTCTTAAACCGAAATCAAAATAAGGAAATCTATGATCCAAAATACAGAGGGTATTTAGACCATTGTATTGCTATTATCTATAGTATTTTAGTCTCACCTCTGACTGAGTTATACCAATGGTTACGGCTGGTGATTCTTGACTGACCTGAGCCGATAAGTCAGGGTTAAGGTTGACCCCTTTTATTTCTTTGGGCTCAGGTTGACATTTCTAGCCCAGTTAGCAATTGAGTTGGATTTGGGTTTAGTCCAGTCCTGTTATTTGACCTGTCAATACAGCCAAAACTTGACCTGACCTGAATAGCAGCCCTATAGTCTGCCAAACCCAACTTATTAGGGTTCAGGTTGATCCTTTCTGTGATTGGTTTGAGTTGGCGTTTTCAATCTGATTGATAAATGGGTTGGGTTCAAATTGAAATAATACATGCCACCCACAACCCGTTTCCACCCCATCCCACATTAGACCATCATCAGTGCATCAAAATAAACAATACATGAAAGGGTCATTACAGGTTGGTCACATCCCTTTCAATTAAGAAAATCTTTCCATATCAAATAGAATTTGCTCATATGCATCCAAACACAGCTTCAACATCCATAACCATATTAGGGTTTTGGTCAGGATCACATGGCTTTTATATTCAAACAAACTATGGATAAGAGAACCATAGAAAAAAATCTAATTAAACTAATCAGGCTTATGCTAACCCTGAGTGGCACATCCATAGCCGACCAATTCCAAAGTACCTTCTGGCTCTCAATGATTAAGGGGCCCATGCTTTGTTGTTCTCTTTCATATTAAATCAGTGGGTGTATGAAGAAAAGGGAGTGTAATTGAATACTCTTCTCCATATACCATTCAACCCAATATTTTGAAGACTACTTAATGCCCACCTAATCATCATTTAGTTTAATGAGAATCAAATTAGAGGAATAGAGAGATTGTTTGTGCCTTACATGCTCCAATCACACTAAAAAGTGGAGAATATACAGCTACTTTGTTCTGTATGCTGTATCTGTAGGCTTTAAAATATTATTAACCGCCATCATTTTTCTATTGAAGAAGATCACTGCCTTTGACAATTTCTTTTATGGCAGCAACATTTTCATGTGGATAGTAACAAAAAAAAAAAAAAAAAAACTTCCCCACATGAGATGTGTTGTTTGGTGTGAAGAATTTTCATGGATATGTGGTTAAATTGAGCCGTACCACATAAACACATTTTGAAGATTTTAAAATTGGAGGGAGTGGGGTTCAAACATCCATTTCAATAGATGGGGATAGAAAATGTAAATGGAGTAACTTCTAATGCAAAGGAAGTAAAAACTGCTCAATAACTTCCTTCACCAGCCCACCTGATGTATACCACTTGGATTAGAACTTGATCGGGACATGTCATTTTGGGGTCATATGAAGGAAGAATTTCTCCTACTTGAGATCCCTCATGGCATACGTGATTTTAGTACGCGCCTTTAACTCAGCGAGTCCGCTTTTACGGAGAGTGCATTGAAAATCCCACACGGTTACTACAGCAGGAGAAAATTGTGTTTTATAAATTTGGAGATAGTTGCATAAATTATCCAAGGAACAATACCTGATTATGCCACTCTTTCTACCTTCATGGGCTTCTCTTCCCACTTTGTAGGCTCTCCTTCCCACATGTACAAGCTCCGTTGGGTACCAACCCCCTTGATTCGGGTGCCAAGTCTAAAAAAAACCTTTCACTATTACGTTGCAAGTCTAATGCTATTTCATAGAGTAGTATACTCAAATTTTTGTTTTGGAGAATTTTTAAGCCTTTCAAGCCAATCCTCCTTATTTCATCTTAATATAAGCACATACTATTTGTAAAGGGGTTGTATGTTTGTACTCATTTACATATGTAAATGATACACATATATTATGATTACTCTTGTTTGCAAGGTGTGAAAATAGCGTGTAATGAGACCATCTTCAGCCTCTCTTTTATATACCTAAGGAGAATCTAATCAATTACATGTGTAAATGAGAAGAAGCAGTGGTACAGGTTAAAGTTGTGGGTCCAAACCCCTTCAACCATAATTTTTGTGCTTTTGAGGACCCCAAATTTATAATTTGACTTGTTCTTCTTTATTTGCCTAGTTAACCGTAAGAAATTTAATTTCATATTTTAACTCTTCAAAGATTTTGAGAAAACTGTGGAAAGCATCCAAGAAATCTCAACCTAGAAATTCAATTTTTTTAGCTTTTTATAGGGCTTGTAATTCAAAATCCAAGCAGTTCAATATTCTAATTTTAAAAATGTGTACCACGACATTTAGTCTCATATCTTAAATTTTCATGAATATAAAGAAATTTATGAAAACATAAGAAGAAAATCAATCACATCTAAAATTTTGAATGTTATCATTTACTCATGTGAAAATTGTGATTTTGACAAACAAGATAATGCATCCGGCGTATGTAATATTTCCATATAAGTCCTTTACATATACAAAAACCACTTTCGCACCATGTGTAAAAGGCAAACAACCTCAAGAGAAGATCATCATCAGAACGGCAGCAAGAGAATATGAAAGAAATATTACTGAGACCAAGGAATATTGTTGACCATTGAAATTAAATAAAGTACTTTAAAAAAGAACTAAAAAAGAACAAAAACAAAACTCTCAAAAAGAAATGTAATTCGGACTAAGGGCCGAAATCTTTGCTAGAATTTCTAATAAGAATTTGTGGTGTTTGGATTTTCTGGATATTTATGTGATGCCTTATCTCTTCGCATTTGCAAATACCTTATTTTCTTCACAAGAATCTCAAAATCTCACTCACTCAAAAAGTTCTCAAATGCCTTGGTAGAATTTCCAACTCCTTTGCTTTGTGATAAAATTTCCGCATGTTCAAGTATAAATTATTATCCAAGATTTCCATTGTATGTGGGAATTCATAAAGTTTTCAATTAAAAATTCTCTTAATTCTAGTAAAAAAACAGACACAAACGTTCAATTTATAGGTGGGCTACATCAAATGAGACACCCATTTCCATTGAATCGAGATCCTTTGAAGGATTTTACCAACGACGACCATGAGTTGACAATTCCTTGTCTCCAAACATCACATGGACGGCCCCTACTTCAGGTAAGGGCGCTTACCCACGGTAACCTGACGTACCATGATAGGTTCGCTCACAATCATCATAGGGTAAAGCATTACGGGATTCGGAACCCTAAATCCTAAACCATTGTGTCTTGTATCTCCCTATTATATATTAATATCTAATTATGTCAGCTATGGATGTTAATTTTAAAATCTGTTTTGATAAAAGAACCATTCTTTTCAAAAACATGCAGTGGGAAAACTCTTAATGATTGAGAGAGAGAGAGAGAGAGTTTTTTTTCAAAAACATGCAGTGGGAAAACTCTATTGATTGAGAGAGGGGGAAGGGGGGGTTTTTTGGGGAGAACAAAGATGGAAGAAGCATAAGGTTGAAAGCTATGTATCCATGGCAGAGAGAAAGCAACATCCTAATACTCTTCTTGTTCTTTACTCTCTCTCTTTCTCTGTGCTGTGGAAAATGGAAGGTCGCATTTAATTTCAACGGGACAGATTTAACGTTCGAAATCAATATCAAAATCAAATGCATCCTCAGCCACACATTTCATTTCTTCCCGTTGGAAGGAGAATGGAGATCCCCCCACCAAACCCTTTCAACTTCCAACGGTCACAAGAAGAAGTCTCTAGAAGTTGATGGAAACGGACACGTGGCATACATAAACGGCTTTTGCAAGCGAAGATGATGGTGACATGAACTACAGAAATCAAATCGACTTGTCCCGGAACGCATGCTTCGAGAGCTTTTTCCATCTCATGTGCGTGTGGGTGTGGCCCACCTGCATGACATTGAATGTCAATTTTAACGGCTGCATATGATGCACACTTAATTTAATGAGATTCTATGGTGAATGATGTGCAAATAATTCTGAAATTAGATTAAGAATTTAAATGGGGAGAACATGCCTTCTCTTATCAATGGTCCAATAAGTTAAAGAGATTTGTGAAAATAATTATTTAATTCTTAATGAGATAAATTCTTGGGATATTGCCTATACGTCTATCTTTACCGCAGTCGCTCGCCCGTCATTAGTTGAAATTGAAGTATTTCTTATAGGATTGTTCGTGTGATATTCTAAGGCAGTGCGATTTCACATGGATTATACCATGCGATGTAATTAGGGCAGTACAATATCCCACATATCACCATGTACGATATTCTACGAACATCACTATAATTAATATTTAAACTTCAGTTGTTCTCGAGCAAACGTAATGTCTAAGGATAGTCATATGGTCATAATCCCTTATTTTTTGTCGGGATTTTTTTTTTTTTTTTTTTTGCAGAGATTTAGTTTTTTATGAATTTTTTTGTAAAGTGGTATAAAATAATTAGAGTGTGGAAAAGTAACCGTTTAAATTTTTTTAATGAGATAAAAAGTTTTTGGCTGCCGGTAAAATCTTTGCAAAATAATTTGAGAGAGACCCAAAATCTTTGGTGGTTACAACTTTAATCTTTAATTTGCATGTGACCAACCACAAATGAGTTCGCACAAAAAAAAACAATCATGCAAATAAAAGACGTTTACAGATAGACCAGCTGAGCAGAGAATGATGTGGTGGGTGTGTGGGTGTGGCCTACCTTATTCATGTGGAATCCACTTGGAAATCCTTAGCTGCTAAGTCCTGCCCAACACCTGTTGTCATTCCCTTCTGTTCATCTGATAAATGAAGAAAACAGACAAGTAGAAAATGTTAAGATGTGATGCAAAACAACAGTACCAGTACCTACAGTACCACCCTTCATCAATTACCAATTCAAGTGCACAAGTGGAGGTATTTATTTAACATATGGTGCTAAGGCCCAAGACAAGATAGGACCCGAATTGATTGTGGGTGAATTTGAATTCAAACTTGGCCCCATTCAAACTTGAACATAATGTTAGGAAAACCCTAACTTAAATATTTTTTACTATGGGCCATGTTGGGTCATCCATTTTGAAGTTTGGCCTGCCTCAATTGTACCTTGTATTGTCATCCTTCAATTCATAATTAATAAACAACTTGGCAGTGCCCTCCATTAGCAATCTAGCTTCATGAATAGAACTCCATTGGACACAACTATTGTATGATTAGAGATGCAGCTCGGTCAAGCTAGCAAGTATTGAGAAAGAAAAAGCTTGTAGAAATTGCATTTCTTAAAATAAAGAAAAAAGGAAATCTCACACCGCATGCAGGGCTCCCGTAGGAGAAAATGGCTTCAAATATCACATGATAATATTTTTGGCCATGTAGGACTATCTTAGGAGAAAATGGCTCGTACGAATATAACATGACAATATTTTGTGGTCATTCGATGGTCAATTAAGAT
The DNA here is from genome assembly GCA_028538565.1 of Umbellularia californica. Taxonomy (NCBI): domain Eukaryota; kingdom Viridiplantae; phylum Streptophyta; class Magnoliopsida; order Laurales; family Lauraceae; genus Umbellularia; species Umbellularia californica. The sequence goes on along the minus strand of JAPQWN010000006.1, from coordinate 72,059,504 downwards.
CTTGCATATACACATTAAAGAGATGAGAAATGAAGCATATTAAGTAGTAATCTATAAAGCGAACACACTGCCGGCATCCTAGTATCACACTACCTCAAGAGAACGATCCCTGGGCAAGTAAGCTCACATATAGTCTCACTCAATGTAGCATCAGTCTGTCAAAGTTTAAAAAATAAAAAAAGGATAAGCTCTGGACATTAGTAGCTAGGATGTGATTACCATAGAAGAGTATTCATTTCCATTCTTTTTTGAGTCATTTTGTGTAAGGACCAATTTGGTTCAAGTCATTTTTCACAAGAATTTGGGTGGATGAGGGTTTCTGACACTAGTTTTAGTTTTTCTCCTTAATAATTTCACATGTGGTGTTTTGTTTTAGAATTTCAAATATCTACCCACCAAAAGGCCAATTTTTTAGCTCTTTAAATTCTCATAATTCCAAAATTCAGAATGCTAGAGAGATCTAAGCATTTGCAATTCTACTTATGGGTACAATATTATAGAGAACTCCAAAATCCCCTAAACAAGATATCATAAAGTCTTGCAGCTAAGCAGGCCCTGAGGGTGCGTTTGTATGACAAAATGAACACACTCATTACAAGGGAAATTCAGAGTTTCCATACAAAATATTTTTCAATTGTTTGATGCAATACACATTTCTTATGAGAAATAAAAAAAAAAAAATGAGTTAATTTTCCTTGCTAGGGAGGATTTCAAAATCCACGTAGAAGTGAAACTATTTCATGCCTATCATTGGAACTTTGACAATAGTTTTTTATATATTTTAATCACTTTTAAAAACACATTTCAAGAAATTCTTGTCTTTTCATTCTAGATCACCCTGCTGTACATCACCCTGCAACATGCCCCTAGGAAAGTAAAGTACCCGTAATTTCCCCACCAAGGGTCCAACCAGCCAACAAGATTGAGAAAACACTTTCCAGTGAGAGAAGATAGAGAGAGAAAACTTAAAAGGGCAACTTGTAACGGTTGGAAAATCAAACATGGCTTCTGGTTGGATGCCAGGCTGACCAGTCTGCAACAGATGATTAGCCTTCACGTGGTCTTGCTGTCACTTGGGCCCAACCTAACCCACCTCACAGCCCTTTATTGTGCTATTATTGGTTATTTACACCAAGAATACTGTTCTCTCTAACAATATCTAAAAAGGCCTCCTGTAAAACTAATTATGCAGAGCTGGAGTTTCTTCTTAAAGTTCAAAAAATGAAATCTCTTTGAAACTACTCTACTTTTGAATAACTTCCATGAGTTATCTGGTGGATTTATTAATTAGTAAGCATAAAAATGATGGTGTCAAACTTCAAAGTGAAGAGAAGGAATGACTGTTGGAGATATAACATGGAGGCCCTAATTGGAGGAAAAGTAACTTATAAGGCCAAAAGAGAAGTAGAAGAATGAGTTGAGTATACATCTATTCTAATAAGGACATTTCTTTCACCCAATTTTATTGAATCCGGATACCCCATTTGAACCAAATAAGGAAACCATGTTTGGACCAATCAGGGGGTGATACATGAACTTGTTGAGTTAAAAAGAAGGGGCTAGCCAAGTACAAAACAATGTGTCACCCCTCATTGGTTCAAACAGGGGATCCGATTCAATTTTATTTGGTGCCTTGGTTTAGTAGAATTGAATAAAAATGGTGGATTTGGTAACTAAAGAAAATAGGCATTTATATCATATGAAGTATCTTATAAATTTGTGCAGCCACCCTAAGTAAATATTACTTATATGCAGTCTAGTTCATACGACTCATAGATACATTTATAATAGTTGGTGTAATACAAATAGAAAGGTTTAATCATGGATAAAAGGTGGGTAGAAAATCACCTCACCCAATGACTCATAATATTCAGTTTAATAGCCTTTAAGTTTTAATTATAGCACATCATTTATATTTCATTAAAAAGTAATCTAGTAAAGATTACACACGTGTTGAATTGGGTCAATTGGTAATTCAGTGCAGATTAGTAGTAAGTATAAAGCATCCAAGTAAGACTGCAAGAACTTCACTGATATGCAATGATCCTTAGTGAAATTTTATATTTTTAACATTTACAAAAAGATTAGTAAAGCAAAAAAAATGCACATCTTAGGAGAGAAAATATGCTTGTTTGATCCATATGGTAAGGGGAATTTAAAAGGCTTTTTTACAAACTAAAAAGGTAAAGTTAGGGATGTAAAGGAGTCCCGGTTCTCCGATTACCCGGAGGTTCCAACTCGTTAAAAACTAGGTATGGGTCTTTATTTAGGCCCCGATAAGTAAATGGGTCCGGTTCCATGGACATATGGACCCAAGACCAGACATATTACCTCAATTTTCGAAAATCTCTTCTAAAACTCATGTTTTTAATATTATTCTCTACTTAGACCCGAACCTAGATCCAAACCCGTCTCATATATGGTTCCCATTCCAGTTCCTGAGCCAAGAAATCAGATCCGATTCCACCTTCTCCTTAACGGTTACGGGTCCCATTCCACATGGACACGGACTGGAATCGACTTGTTTATGACCCTAGTTTTTGGGTTGGTGGCCTAGGTTTATAACCCTAGTTTCTAACATAAACTTAAACTAGGTTATAACCCTTGTCTTTATAATTCTTAGAGCAAGAAAACTAGAAGTATCTCCCTGTTTTGTTACTATATCAGGGGCGTTTTGAGGTTTATAAAAAATATAGGGGGTCTTTACAAAAAGATCATTTTATTATTACTTTCCTTCCAACAAAGCCCTTCCACCTCTTATCCATATAAACTCCACACTCCCCCCTCCCATCTCCTCATTCTGCAACAGCTCAGAGAGAAAGAAAGAGCTTAGAAAAAAAGAAAGAAAGAAAGAAAAAGAGAGAGAGAGAGAAGAAGAAGAAGAAGAAGAAGATGACTAAGGAAGTGAGTGTAGAGTCTGAGCATCATGGGAAGGACTACAGAGACCCACCACCAGCTCCCCTCATTGACATGGGAGAGCTCAAGCTCTGGTCCTTCTACAGAGCTCTCATCGCAGAATTCATCGCCACCTTGCTCTTCCTCTACGTCACCGTCGCCACCGTCATCGGCCACAAGCAGCAATCCGGCCCCTGCGGCGGGGTCGGCCTCCTCGGCATCGCCTGGGCCTTCGGCGGCATGATCTTCATCCTCGTCTACTGCACCGCCGGCATCTCCGGTCCGAACCCTCCTCACCCTTTTCTCCATTCTTCAAATTTCGGCCGAAGCTAATCGTGTCGCCCGATACGTAACGTTTCAGGAAATAACGGAGATAGATCGGACGATACTTGAGTGTTTTTGGATTTCTGCGATGCAGAATCCGAAACACGTGTCTCTGAAGCCATGGTTTCTGCTTTTGTCCTCTTTTGAAACGATTTTCATGTGGAAGAGGGCTGAGACAGGCCGATATTTTTGTTCTTTGCCGATATATCGGTTATTACATAAGTGTTTCGGTTTTGGCAGATGCATTTTCCGATATTCGTGGTTTTGAGACCATGATTCCTGCTCTCATCCTCTTCTCAATGTATGTAAGTTGTAACTCTGTCTCTGATCCTCTCTTTTTGGGTTTTTGGGCAGGTGGACACATCAATCCGGCCGTTACATTCGGTCTCTTTCTTGCGAGGAAGGTATCGCTGCTACGAGCGATCTTCTACATGGTGGCTCAGTGCCTTGGAGCCATCTGCGGGGTTGGGCTGGTGAAGGCTTTCATGCATCATCCCTACAACCGTTTGGGAGGTGGGGCTAACGAGGTCGCCCACGGCTACACCAAAGGCACGGCCTTGGGTGCAGAGATCATCGGCACCTTCGTCCTTGTCTACACTGTCTTCTCCGCCACCGATCCCAAGAGGAGCGCCCGTGACTCCCATGTACCGGTACGTGTTCCCGTAACGTCTCTCCTCACAGCTTTCTTGCCTTTGAAGCAGGGGAAGGTTTAAGAGAACTAGTGATTTCATGTGGGTCTCCCTTGAAAATCTCAAATTCGGCTGAAAAATTATTGTATCTCCCGATACGTAAAGTTTTTGGGCTATGAACGATACCGGTTTTTTTATACATCTCCTCGTTTCATATGTATAAAAAAAAAAAAAAAAAGAAGGGCTGAAACAAACTGATGTATCAGTGTGGAACCGTTATTTAGGCCGAAATCGTTTTTGGCCAAGACCAATGCTGGGTTTCCGTTGATTTTGTCACTTCAATCGTATTCTAACTACATCTTTTACAGTACCGATATGTCGGCCGATACAGTGTCCGAAACTGTGTTCTGAAAACCATATTTTGTTATATGCAGGTCCTGGCCCCACTGCCAATTGGGTTTGCTGTGTTCATGGTCCACCTGGCGACGATTCCCATCACTGGAACTGGTATCAACCCTGCAAGGAGCTTTGGAGCTGCTGTCATCTACAACAATCACAAGGCCTGGGATGACCATGTAAAACACACACGCTCTCTTCTCTCTCTATATATATCTTTCTATATGTATATATTGCATTTTCTCTCTCTATGCTGCATTTTCTCATTTGGTTGTATGTATTTTTTGGGTTCTGATTGGTGTCTTCCTTGTGATGTGTGCAGTGGATTTTCTGGGTTGGGCCATTTGTTGGGGCACTGGCAGCAGCTGCCTACCATCAATACATTCTGAGAGCAGCAGCCATTAAAGCTCTTGGATCCTTCCGCAGCAACCCTACCAACTGAAGTACTTCCATTTGTTTGCATGTGTGGGAGTGAAAAACTGGAAAAACTGGAAAGAGAGAGGAAGAGTTTTATTTTACTCCTTTTTTTTTTCATCTTCTTGTTGTTGGGTCTTTTTAGGTGGTGTTATGTATTATTGGGGGTCTTTTGTTTCCTTGCCATTTACTGTGTTTGCTATTTACTCTCTATGTGAATTATGAAGATGAATTCTTTCTGAAAGTCTTATCCTCCTCTCCCTTCCTCTCCCTTCCCTATGTTAAATGTCATATGAGACAAAGGAAGAAATGTTTGTTTAAAGGGACACTAGGTAGATGGTGTGAGTAATAGTAATCAATTATAGCTTACAAAATAAGGCTGTTTCAAAAGAAAAGGAAAGGGCATCTGGCACTCACATATTTAGGTGAATCCCATGGGGCTCTTGGGCCTACTTGGATCATTCTATAGAAGAATTGCAATAAATCACCCCGGACCTCTGCATACGATTGATCACTCCCATCTCATGTCATATGCTGGAAAATGCTCTCTTAAGTGCATTCCAGCTCACCTTGGATCAGTACAGGCTAAGATAATCTGAATGAGACAATTCAAATTTAAGGCCCCCCCACAAGTTGGACAAGTCTGCTTGTAGGAGAACTTTTACAGTCATCTGATCTTCACTTCAATTTAAATCTTTATAAATCAAGGGTTAGAATTAAATGATGGTTCCAATCCGGTACTCTCAATGATAGAGATGCATGTTAGTATAAATGAGCTTGTATGTGCTAGCCTGGTTACTCACAATCATCAACACCAAATGAGCTTGTATGTACTAGGCTGGGTACTGGGTAGGAGAGAATTGTTTCTGAAAGTGCAGTACTCTTTAGCATCTCTACTATCAAAAAGGCATGCATCCAGGTGGGCCCCCCATGAGCAGAACTGCATAAGAACTGTTTGTATGGTCTAAAACTTTTCTATTCCTCCTGAATGTCCATTTGGTTTGATGGTTAGCTTATTTGGTGAAGTCATTCGCATGTCAGTGGTTAAATAAAGTCTTCTGGACAATAATAACGAAGGAGTTTAATTTTCCTAACAATCAAACATGAATGAGCACAGACATTACTTGGAAAGACCACACAACACACTCATAGAAGTTTTTTTTTTTTTCTTTACTATCTATCAAAGGCATGCATCCTGGTGGGGCCCCCCCATGAGCTGAACTGCATAAGAACAGTTTGTATGGTCTAAAACTTTTCTATTCCTCCTGAATGTCCATTTGGTTTGATGGTTAGCTTATTTGGTGGAGTCATTCGCATGTCAGTGGTTAAATAAAGTCTTCTGGACAATAATAACAAAGGAGTTTAATTTTCCTAACAATCAAACATGAATGAGCACAGACATTACATGGAAAGACCACACAACACACTCAGAGAAGTTTTTTTTCTTCTTTTCTTCTCTCTTTTTTTAAAGGTACCTTTATTATGTGACAAAAGGATTTTGTAATTGAGAAATTGAAGTGATATTCCCTCTAGCCCCTTCTTATTGTTTGGTGCGTTACTTTATTGTAGGAAAAAAGTTATTTTTTTCTTGTTGATAGAAAAGATTTTGATTTCCTACGAAAAAAGTGAGATCCCACATTTATTCTTTCCCATTGAAACAAAAATCCTTGCCAAGCATATAATCCTCTTATTTGGATGAACACACCGGTCTACGTAAATCCAGATTCTCATCCCATGCACAAAGATGGTTGTTTTTTTTTTTTTTTTAATATTTATTTATCTCTAATTTCTACCTATTTTGAGTTTCCAGTTAAGACTACTTAAGATTGGGAATCACAAGATATATGATACTTTATATATAATGCGCCAGCAAAGATTGTGATCCAAACTCAATTTTACAAGACAAATATTTATTATTTCCATGCCATGACATTAATCTATGCCTTTCTTGGAATCCAAGTGAATTCCATAAACAGCTTAGATTTTTACCTCTCGCACAAGTGTGAGATGTGCCTCTCAGCAAAAAGTGAACTTATATAAGCTTTCTATAGAAAGCTAAGCTGACATGAAAATGCCCCATTCATTGGGGCTCATCTGAATCCATAACAATCAAGGGAGGCCATGACAATAATAATAAAATATATATATAAAAAGAACTTTTAAACCTAGAGTGACTAATATGAGATATTAAGCCAATCAAATTATCACCACCCTTAGTTTCAAGTCCTAAAGATTTTATTTGATGACCAAACTCCAAACTCAAATAAATGTCCCAAATCCATATCTATATCCAAATATGATTCAAACCCCAAGGGGTTGGCCCAGAGGTCAGGATCACGGTTCATCCATCTTTCGAAGCAAGAGGTCTTAGTATCGATCCCGGGTTCTCCCTTATTCAAGAATCGAAAGTTGAGTCCACTAGTGCTATGACCTTAGGGCCACAAGGGTGTTTACCCGACTTCCTTATGGGCCTGGAGGGATTAGTCCAGTCTAAAGGATTGAAAACCTGAAAATAGAAAAAAAAAATCAAATATTCTTCTTATGAATTCAAATTCAAAATCTAACTCCCATAAAAAGTAACTAGAATTCAAATAAGCATGAGCCCGGCAAATTGTAAACCAAATGCCCTACTTTCTTTGAGGTAGGGTCCTTTCACGTGGTCTTGTGGTGGGCAGTAGCCTCTGCCTAGTCCCTGGCCACCCCCCACCAGAAAGAAAAGAAATGAAGAGGGTCATGGCATGGCGTGGGAGCAAAGATACCATGAATGAGACATTGATGATAAGACGAATTTGGTGGCATATCACATGAGAAAGGGAGAGAAACCCAGAACCTTTCTATGTGGTCCCTCTTTTACTCTTCTTTTTAATCATCTTATTATCTGTAAAGCTATCAACATGAAATCTTTTCCCATTTCAAAAGTTGGTGTAAAGACAAAGAGGTAGTTCCTCTCCCTTTTTTTTAAAGCGACAAACCAATATTTGCTCTAAAACGATTCTATTCTAGGCCTTCTTCATAGCTGCATGCTCCTCCTGCTGCTGCCAGGCATGTTAGAGCCTGCAACTGACACGTGGCCTCTTTCTGTTTGTCACGGATAGAGTTGTCACATGGATGGCAGGTCCCTTTATTCATGATGACTAGAAATGGCCAAAAGAGATATATATACAGAGAGAGAGAGAGAGAGAGAGAGAGAGAGAGAGAGAAATTTCATGTTTCTGTTCAAATATACTGAAAGAAAGCAGCATTATGTGATGGAGATTACTACTGATTCCCAAGAAAACTTGCATTGTGATGGAGATTACTGATTCCCAAGAAAACTTGCACTTTGTTTATGGGTCTCTCTTTCTTTCCCTCTCATTAGTGGTACAACTTCTGTTGGGTTTAGCTAGTCTGGTTGCTGTTTGGAGTGGTTGATTGTCTGATTGTTGTCTTGGTATCCTGTGCTCCTCTGTGATTGTGTGTGATGGATTTCCTCTTCCCCTCTTTATAAAAATAACATATCATCATGTGGGATGGCAAAAGGTGGTCATGACTCATGAGCGTCCATTTAGGCACTTACTGGGGCTAGTTTCTCTACCCATGAAAATAGGATCTTGAGTATTTAATTTGGACCCAATTTTTTTCTGTTTTTTTTTTCCTTCCCTGTGTGTCAAATTCTTGTGCACTTTACCTCTCTGGGTTGCATTTGTGGTGTCCATGACAGCGGAGCAACAGCAAAGATTCTGTTTTTACTTCATATAAAGGTTCCACTAGTTTTATAGGAAAATATACAAACTGTGACACCCCAGTCCCACATCGACTATAGAGACATCGACTATAGAGAGGAAAGTGAATGGGTTATGTATAAAGCTTACACCCTTACCTTGCATGAGGCCTTTTGATGGGTTGAGGCCCATCAGAAGCAAAACCGTGAGGCAAGATTGGATGCGCTTGGGCCAGATCCTCTGGTCAAGTAGCCCATGAGCTAAAAGCGGACAATATCATGCATGTGTGAAGGGTGGGGTGTTACAAATGGTATCAGAGCCGACTCTTGACTAGTTCGAGTGTGGGTCCCTTGCCGTGGCCTGATGCAAGTGGGCGGGTCTCCATGTGGGAGGGCCAAGAGGGCTGGCAGGCTACAGAGACTGGCAGGCTACTGCACAGGGACGTGCAGCCTTAAGGTGGGTGGAATGTGACGCCCCAAAGTCCCACATCGACTATAGAGTCATCAACTATAGAGAGGAAAGTGAATGGGGTTATGTATAAAGCAAAACCGTGAGACAGGATTGGATGAGCTTGGGCCAGGTCCTCTGGTCAAGTAGCCCATGAGCTAAAGCGGACAATATCATACATGTGTGAAAGGTGGGGTGTTACACAAACTTTCATACATCTATCACAAAAAATGGGGATCATCTAAGGATTTCCCCCACGGTGACCGCAAGTAGATCAATCATGGTCCGCCATGTCATCGTGGGCAGGCCTTATCCGGATGTATGCCAAGTTGTTTGTAGTGACGTGGCAGACTTTGATTGGTCCGCTCATGATCACCGTGGGAGAAATCCTGAGAGGATCTGGACTCCTATCACAAGCCTTAAGTATCCTCAATTTTAGGACGACACTCACTTTCTTCTTTTTTGTGTGGACCTCTTTGGACCTTGTTGCTCTATAATGTAGAAAATGTGGGCACCTCTTTTGTTGCACACGCTGATGGCCCATCAAATGCAAAAGCTCAGGGCGCAGGTTAGGGACAGATTTTTCTTGGCTTTTTTGTCAAAACAAACATCATGACATATGACGAACCAATGCCCAGAGCATGGCATCAGTAGCATTGATTAATCTCACTCAACTTGGAAGGCAACATATGAAATCAAGTCTCGCCGAATACTCACTTGAGTAGCCCAATTCAATCCCGAGGGGTAGCTCAGTTGGCCTAGGACTACGGTTTGCACTCGGAGGTTGTGGGTTCGAAACTGCACTACCACACTGGAGCTACAGGGGAATTTTATCCGGTTTTCTCTCCTGGGCCCGTAGGTATTATTCTGGCCCAAAGGGCTGGGAACCCTCCGTTATCAAAAACAAAAAAAAAAAAAGACTAGCCCAATTCAGTGACCCATGAATCTGAATCTCTGTGGTCAAGTCAAGATGAGATCTTAGATGATGGTCGATGGGCCTTCACTTTTGATAAGCACATCACATATGGTTCAATTGTCCAAACTACTTACAAGTCCTAATGACAACCAAGAGAAGTTTTGGCTTTTTTTTTTTTAGCCTCAATACAATACAATGACTGGATGGATGTGGAATGCTTGCATTTCATCCTCAACTTTCTGTTAGAAGGCTGTCAAGTCAAGCAAAGAGTCCTGACTCATGACTATCCTATAGGATAAAGATCAGCTCTTTCCTTTCCCTCTCTATTGTCCAGTGTCCACCAATGTCTAATTCAAATTTCAAGGCAAAGAAATTCATCAATTCTAATGAATTGACAAGATCATGATCAAACTGGTACAGTTTTGAGTGTCTGTAATGAATGGTTATGATTATCCTATCCATGTGCAGCCCATCTCCCATTTTCAAGGACCTGATGGTGTGATCCACCTATATTTAAGTACTCAGGAACTGGGTGAATCTCAGGTGGGCCACACAATAAGGGTGGGTTTAACCTACTAAATAAATGGGACAGCTATTACACGGCCTCAGTCTCTCATGATTGCGACAATGAGCACTCGGAAGACATGGATCAAAGTACCAATGATAGATATAAAGAAGAGAAATATAATCTCTCTCTAAGAATTTGGCCAAGATATAATGAAATGGCAAAACAGAATTTATGTAGAAAAAAAACGCCAATATAGTTGGGACAAGGCTTTGATGATGATGATACTTGGAATGCATTTTTGTTTGTTAAATACTGTCAATTTCGATAATCAACCAAGATTTTGTCAAAGGTCTGAAATATACACTAAATCCCTGTGATCAGTATTGATATATTCCAAACATGATTTTCCTAGTAATTCTAAGTGCTCACAATCCTAGAAAAATAAGGAACATGAGTTTATATAGGAAAACATAGAAATGCCATTTCAGTGTTTTTCTTTTGAATTTTAAAGAAGTAAGGACAGAACTTGTAATGGACCAAGGATCTCATTCTCAGGCCTTTTGGTAGACAAAACCAAACCCAGCCCATTTAGTTTTTAGCCAAAACTCAGGCCTAGCTGTTGGAACTACAGTGGCACCCTTTTGTGGCCCAAAGTCTGATGCACTTAGGAAGGACCAATATATAGAGATAGGAGTGACTTGACCCATGAAGGTCGATTTTCTTTGGTCCATTTAGAAGGAGCAAGGAAAACAATAACAATGAAACTTCAAATTTTTTTAGTTCCATCAACATGGTTAGCCAAATTACTTAAGGAAGGAACACACATATTTCTTAACAAGGAAGAGAGGTATTTTACTTGATGGTTCTAAAGTTTGTATAACTGCTTAGATTTTTCTTTAGTAACAACTTAAAACAAAAATTTTCTTCCAAATCAGTTTTCAACACCAGCTGCACTCAAATCTTTGATGGATTTTCCCCATGAATAAGATGGGTCCCCTAATGCCCAAATTGAGAGAATGGGTATCCAAAGTTTGAGCCTGTGCCCAAATTGAGCAAAATGGGTATCCAAAATTTGAGCCTGTATATTATTTTGGCCTGGTTTGGTTCACTGCATTGACCCAATAAATAAGTATGAGTTTGGGTCCATGGATTTTATATCTGAGGATCTGAATATTGGATCAGTGTTCTGTGTATATATGATTCTAATTATATTAGAGTATATTATGATATGCTAAGCACAGCTTTCAGCCCACTTGAGTGCATGATAGACAGGTGGGCTTGGTCTGGGCTGATCACTAATTGGTAACATGTAGAGAATCAATCTGACCCATTTTGTTAATCAGGTTGAGAATGTCAATTCAGACCCAACCCAAAATTTTAAAGGGTCAAGTGACCTATTAATTAATCAAGTGGTTCTGGATTTGGTATATGGGTCATAGTGCAAGCAGTTGGCTGTGACTTGTGAGCCCAGGTTGGCAGTTTGAATTGCAAGAAATAGAAGGCTTAACCCTAACCCATTTATGAATCAGATAAAATATGTAACCTGAGCCCGACTTTTCGAACCTTACATTACCAAGTTGGGCTTGGGTCAGGTCAAGAATTGCTACTTGGCTTGCATGAAAACCCAGTTGAGGCTGAGCTTGTTTCACACTCTTTGAATTTTGAAGCCTGAGAGGATTTTGGATCTAGCTTAATGACTTGAGCGAGGTTTGGTCAGTTAAATCACCATTAGGGAAGGCTAACTTGATAGTGCATTAATGGATATACGAATGCTGCACGGGCTTGAATCAAGTTGACATCGAACTGGGTCTCACAGACCAAGTGATCTACTTGATTAAAGCTCTCGTGCGCACTCGACTTTACCCCATGCATTAGAAAGTTTTGGTCTAAGAGTTAAATCACCATTTAGCAAGGCTAACTTGCTAATGCATGGGATATACGAGTGCTGCACGGGCTAGAATCAAGTTGACATCGAATTGAGTCTCATAGACTGAGCAAAACTACTTGATTAAAGCTCGTGCGCACTCGATTGTGCCCCATCCATTAGTGAGTTTTAATCTAAGAGTTAAATCACCATTAGGGAAGGCTAACTTGATCGTGCATTAATGGATATACGAATGCTGCACGGGCTTGAATCAAGTTGACATTGAACTGGGTCTCACAGACCAAGTGATCTACTTGATTAAAGCTCGTGCGCACTCGACTTTACCCCATGCATTAGAAAGTTTTGGTCTAAGAGTTAAATCACCATTTATCAAGGCTAACTTGCTAGCGCATGAGATATACAAGTGCTACACGGCCTAGAATCAAGTTGACATCGAGTTGAGTCTCATAGACTGAGCGAATCTACTTGATTAAAGCTCGTGCGCACTCGATTGTGCCCCATCCATTAGTGAGTTTTAATCTAAGAGTTAAATCACCATTAGGGAAGGCTAACTTGATCGTGCATTAATGGATATACGAATGTTGCACGGGCTTGAATCAAGTTGACATCGAACTGGGTCTCACAGACCAAGTGATCTACTTGATTAAAGCTCGTGCGCACTCGACTTTACCCCATGCATTAGAAAGTTTTGGTCTAAGAGTTAAATCACCATTTATCAAGGCTAACTTGCTAGCGCATGAGATATACGAGTGCTGCACGGGCTAGAATCAAGTTGACATCGAATTGAGTCTCATAGACTGAGCGAATCTACTTGATTAAAGCTCGTGCGCACTCGATTGTGACCCATCCATTAGTGAGTTTTAATCTAAGAGTTAAATCATCATTTGGGAATGCCAACTTGATGGTGCATTGGATATACGAGTGCTGCAGGGGCTTGAATCAAGTTGACATCGAACTGGGTCTCACAGACCAAGTGATCTACTTGATTAAAGCTCGTGCGCACTCGATTGTGCCCTATGCATCAAGAGTTAGCAATTCTAGATGGTAGTCTTAACTTGTAGACCAAATCACTCACCCACCACGAGAAAGATAGAAATGAAAGCTTATGTAGCTTGATTGTTTTTGTTATAAGTGATTGTGAAGACTCTTATTTATAGTCATACTTATACAACCAATGGCTAAGATCATTCCATATGTCACTCATCTAAAGAAAAAGAACTTTCTAGATCACTCGTCCATATCCTTCTACGATGTGCCCTCATATTTCTACATAACTCAGGGCTACCCTAGAGTCATCTAGATTTTTCCAGTCCCTTGTTCCATTGATCAATCTGAGTTATTTCTGTCCATCCATCGTATGTGCGTGCCCCCACTTGGATGATTATAATGCACAAGTGACTCCAATGAGCCTCCAACCTATCATTGTGTGTCTCGTTGCCTTAATTATGTGTTTTTTGTTAATTGGGCTTGAGTATATGAATTACATATACTATGGCTAGTATTACTGTTTAAAAAAAAAAAAAAAAACTATGGTTAATATTAAAATGTGTAATAACAATTTGGGTACATATAACAATATTTACATAAAGGAATGCTCATGTGCATCCTTATAGTAACTTGCTGGGGCACCATAGATCATGGGACGGGTAGGGATGGAAAGATCAAGGTGGGACTCAAGTTTCAAGTCAATATGGTGATCCTAATCCCTTCATGTGTAGCCCACAATTTCAATTATTTTAAATTAAATTGTTTTTGTTGACATTCGATCCAACAATCCAATGTTCCTAATCCCTTCAAGTTCAACTATTTTAAATCAATTTGTTTATTGATGCTTGATCCAACCGTCCGTTCCCAACTGATCGGTGCAAACTCCATAAGATTCGTCACATATAAGATTTTATTATTTATTCATTTTTTGGGATGGAGGAGAGGATTGGTTTATATGGTCCATCCAGGTTAATCACAAGGCGGGCACATATGCTGCCTTACATTGTAAGAATGTGTGAGACAGACGCACAGGAACAAATTGGATTTATATAACACCGAGGGGTAGCTGGCTCAGTTGGCCTAGGACCACGGTTTGCACCTGGAGATTAAGGTTCGAAACTGCACTACCACATTGGGGCCGCAGGGGATTTATCCGACTCCCCCTGGGACATAGGGATTATTCTAGTCCAAAGGACTGAGAAACCCTCCGTTATTAAAAAAAATCGGATTTATATTATATGCCTTTTATACTTATAAAAACTTGGTCTTGGTCTTACTTGGGCTTACACTTGGGATCCAATTATATGTAAAACTCGGGTTTAGGCTTGAGCTTACCACCATGCAATTTGGTTCGGTCTTGGGCTAAGTTCCATCCTGGTGTCTCACTAGTCTCTTGATACAAAAGGCTCAGTGGATTAGCCATGGGAAGCAAAAAAAAAATGAAATCAAATTAACTATTTAATGCATGTCATTTCTTGTTTAGTATTCTTCTGGATCAGAAAGATATAGAATATGAAACATACTTTTGTCATTTTTCATTTATTTGAAAGGGTGTGTCTGATTGACCAAGTTTCCCAAGAGCCACATATCAGTTTTTCTTTTAATTTATATTAAATGTCCATTTAATACTTAGCTTAAGAAAGGCAGCAATATTCACCTGCACACCTCATATTGCACAAAGCGTACTAGGACCATCCCCTAGGCTGGACCCATCTTTGGATTTCACACGTGTGTGGTTCGGACGTACGGTGTATAGGTGAATATTTTTCAAAAAGGACATTTAATATAAATTTATTTTGTTACCTATTATATTTCTATTCATTGTTCAGCTTCGAAGGAATGTACCCACAGCCCAAAACTAAAATCCAGATTTTATTTGTTACCCATTATATTAAATCCATACCCCCACTTTCTGTTTTGCTACATGGGAGATTCGTACTCACACACTCATGTCCTCACCAGCTGAGCTACGCCGTGGGACCATATTCGAACTTTTGAGTCTCATGGTCTGAGCCATATTCATCTACAATTGAACAATTCTTTTCTAGCACATTGTCATAAATAAAGCAAACTTATTTTAACCCGGGGTTTATTTGTTTGACATGAGAGGAGTAATTATGAGTAGGAGTCGAATCATAAATAAAATTAAAGAAAAGATCGGGCTAGAATAAAAGGCACACTAGAGGGCAAAATCTACCCCAATCTATCCAAGTTGGGGAGAGCTAGTAAATGAATGGGGATGGAGAAAATGGCGTAAAGCCCTATTTTATGTCACATCGAATTTTATTAATCACCACGCTTTATGATTAAAACACCCATTAAGCAAAACTTTTAAGTAAAAATATTGCTCTTATATAATACATCAAAAGCATGAAATGAAAATCAAAAGCATGATAACAAGAGAAAGGCCATCTGATGATTTCTGCCCTTTAAAATCTCAACCATACTTGTACGCAACCTGCAACGGCCAACCACATCCTTCCTTCTTTTGCACATTTGTCTTTTCTTTCCAAGCAACTTTTCCATGATTTTATATGACAACTGATCCCCCACAATCGATGCTTTCTCCAACCAACAGCCGATCTTTCCCCTTGACATGTGGCATCTATTCTAATCTAACTGATTTGCTTGTTAGGATCCAGCCTACGGATGTAAATGGGTCTCGATTCTTTGATTACGCGGAGGTTTTAACTCGTTAAAAATTGGGTCTAGGTCCTTATTTAAGCCCCAATAGGAAAATGAGTCCGGTTCCACCTTGGTTCGGACTCAAGGACCCGAGACCCGACATATTACCTTAATTTTCAAAATTTTCTCCTAAAAATCATGTTTTTTTAATATCATTCTCTACTTAGACCCGAACCCTGATCCAAACCCATCCTATATATGGTTCTGGTTCCGATTCCAGAGTCAAGAAACCGGCTCCGAAACGGTTCTAGGTCCGGACCCGATTATACCTTCTCCTAAACGATTCCAGTTCCGCATCCATCATGGACCCGAACTGGAACTGACCCGTTTGCAACCCTACCAGCCCCCCATGTCCTAACTGTTTCTTTCAATGAGCAGTTGTGTTGGCAATGGTGTATCAGTTCAGTACAGCTTCTTATTAACGACCATTGTGTAGCCCACCATTAGAGACCCAACAGACTGAACCTCATCCCAAAAGACCCATATTAATGGCTCTTAGTGAGATTTGACCATTGAATGATTAAATCAAGAAAATTGAAAACAAGGAAGATGGTCACATTGGCCTGCTAGATAATGTACAACTATCTCACCATTTTGTCTAGTGGATTCCAATGTCAGTAGGTAGCCCCATAAATCCCAAACGTTGAAGATAATAATATCAACTTTAAATGGGTATAACTTTTGATCAATCCCTATATTGGTTCGCTACACACAAGTACTCATTTTGAAGTAATCAACATGCTTGATGACATGGACAAAGTAATTGCTCTCGGCAAGAACAAAATGAGACCATTTCGAGGATCAAAACGCTATAAAACTTTCTATTAATGCTAATATGTTTTATTATTCTCATTTTAGAGGTATTCAAGTCTTTTTGAATTTGAGTTCCCATGAAAGATCTTGAATGGTAATTTAGAGTCTAGTTCAAGAGTTTTTTTTATGTAATTTGGATGTTTTTACTGTTTTTAGTAACTTTTGCTATTTTAAGAAAGATCGAATCTTGGGGTGCTATATAAGTCATTGTTCTGTTTTTAACAACCATAATGGGATGATCTATGTTCTTAATTCTTGGGAGAATTTCAAAAAAGTCCTTAAGTTTCGGCCTTATTTTAAAAAAGGACACAAGTTTCAAAACTTTTCAAAGTAGTCCCTACTTTTTTAAAGAAGTTTTCAATTAAGGACATCCATCTATTTAAAGTTATTCTTCGGCAACTTTTTTCCTGTTTTCTTAAATACCCAAATTACCTTTCATTGAAATAAAACTCCCATTCACTTTCTCTATATTCTCCTCATTTCCCTTGCCAGTGTCCTCGCGGTGATCAAGAATACCCATTATTCCCACAACGATTGGCTACATGTAGTGGCTGCCGAAACCATCTCATAGCTTTAAATGAAGAGTAATTTAGGTGTTTTCAAAATATTGAGGGAAAAAGTCACCATAAAATACCTTTAAATAGCCGGACGTCCTTAATTGAAAATTTACTAAAAGCTTAGGAACTAATTTGAAAAGTTTCAAAACTTGTATCCTTTTTTTGGAATAAGGTAAAAACTTAAGGCCATATTTGAAAATTTCCCTTAATTCTTTCACGTTTTCCATTACTACGCCCACTGGACCATGTTGCAGCACCTCAATTAGCAAAAGCGTACCCGGCCAAATTTGAGGACTTCATGATCCTGGAGGCATGTTTTGTAGACAGCAAAAAAAACAAGGAAGACAAGGAAGAACTAAACTGCAAGAAATAGGGTCTGTTGGGTGGTGGATGTTCGGTGAAAATACCTAAGTTGATGAGATGCCTTGATTGTGCAACATGCAAGATACAAACTTGATGAGCATATTAAGATTTTCAAATAAATGTAGCATCCTCAGGAATATTTCATTAATTTTGTCTCCTTTGAAATCAATAATCTTTAATGCTGTAAATCAATGAAAGATAGATCTCATATGTACAATTCCAAACAAAGTTTTGTATGTTTTTTTCACTTCTTGTGCAGCCCCACTAGATAAGTGCCAATCAAGAGAAATTGAGGAATCAACAAGTGATGACATAATAGATTAAGGGTGGCCTTAATCTCAATCTCATCAAAAGATCTTAACCCTTGATTTTCGACTCCTCAAAGTTCAATGGCTACATATCATGCAAATACATTGTAATTAAAATCCATCTAACTTTACTTCTAGATTAGTTTTAGCTAGACTAGGACCAGTGCAGGTTAAAAAGAATTAGATGTTTGTGAATGGATTGGACTGACCATAGTTGGGTGCCAAATCCTTGACCTAAAACCTCTCCATGCGATGGAGTCATGGGCAAAATCCATGTGGAGGTTGAAACAGGCCCCAACATGTGGGACCCTGAGTGTGTAGGTGGGCCCACATTGTACATGAAAAGAAGTGAATGGTAATGAACATTCATGGCTAATCCGGACAAACCCTGCCCTCACATAAAAAGCATGTGACAAAAACACATTGCACAACACACGCAACATGTTCAAAGTTCAAACACAAACACATGTATGATGTAATAAATATTGAACACTAGTCATTCCAAAACTGGAGTGTGACACATGATATGTGATTGATCTAATGACCCTAGTAACTTAAAAAGAGGTTTTTTATTTCGATATTTACGGTCGAGTGGCATAAGGCATGGATTTGCTACGGCCATCTTGTGTTCAAAATCTGCCCTAGATTTATTCGGTGTGCATTTGTATGGGTTTAGCGTGTGCCACCCAGGAGATTTAGGATCAAAGACCTTGCAAATATCCACCCACATCATCAAAAAATAAAAAAATAAATAAAATCCATTTAAAAACTCTTAATTCCATCTGGATGAGCTGCTTTAGCTGCATGATTTCCATGCAATCTCTTAAAATTAAGACACGTAGCAAGTTTTTCTAAAACCAATTAGCCACATCAAATATAGGAAACTTTATAAGTTAGCCGGTCATAAAAACACAATCTTATAAGACATTAATCATCATCATCATCATCATCATCATCATCATCATCAAAGCAACTGCATGTGTTGGAAATAAACATCCAATGAAATACTACAAAACGCTTTGTCCATCCCTTATGCCACTCCACCAACTCCCAGGTGCGTTAGTTAATATAAAAATATACAAATTGAAATTTCATGCAGGCCCATAAGCATCCCCCCTGCCCAAATTTTGGCACAAGTTATTAAGTGAGAGAGAAAAAAAAAGGGGACAAGGGGACAAGGAGTGAGGAAATCGTGTGAAACAGCCAAAATCAAGGGCAAATTAGAGAGAATTGTCTGTTTCATTTCTATATAACTTCTTAGCAGTTGGCATTGTAGCAGTGTGGAAGAAAAGAAATCTCAACAACAGAAAAGAGCCTTTTTTTTCCATCAAAAGCCCAAAAGAAGAAGAAATAAGATAAAAGGAAGACTTGGGTGGCAACAAATATGTATACATAAGGGGCAGGTGACGTTGGAAGGACACTTCCATTGTTCCTAGGAAAGAAGAGAAGCCTTATAAATAACATTAACATTCCTCTCTAGCTAAAAGGAATCATCAGTTGGGACTTGAGACATTTCAAGAGATAAGTGTGGTAGGTATGATTATGTTATGCAAAAGACTCCTCTTGGATCTATTATTATGTGATTATTTCTGCAATTTAGGTGAAACTGCAGATTGGATATGGGCTCGGCTCATCTTAATTGTGTGATCAATCAAGGGCCTGAAAATTGACTATTTAGGCCCAGTGGTTCTAACCATCTGTTTTTGGAGAGCCGTAGTTAGATGGCTAAGATCATTTAATCCTCTACCTAATCCTAAAAGAGGATTAGTTAATGGTATCCAGTCCAAATTCAATCCTTCTTTGCTGCTCTCTAATCTACCCTCCTTGTGTTTGTGGGCCTAATAATGTGTCTCGCGCTAGTGTTAGAATTAAAGCATCCATCTTTTTTTCCATTAATCATGGTTCTGAAATAAAGCATGATACCCAATTCACTCCTATATCACAGATACATATTGCTGTTATAGGTTGGTATAGCCATGAGGGTCTATTTAGTTGAAAATAAAACCACATCAATACTCACCAATAGATAGCAGCCCTATTGGAAGTACATGACTACATGTCAATCCTTTGCCCCCATTGCAATTCCTCATAAACATGGAATTGCAGATGGGCAATGAGAAACATGCTCACTTTCCATTTGGGTATGAAATGGAAATCATGCAACCAAACAACCTTGGGCAGATAAATTGATTTTGTCTCTCTCCCCTTCTATTTTCTTAACCATATGGAGTGGGAAAAGGAATGATATATAATGTCTTGGTGCAGGCTTTCTTCATGTTTTCATTTACTTGACCAATGTTGAAAGAGGACCAAGTCCTTTCATGGCCACTGAAGATTCCTGAATTTTTCTTTCCCCTTTGTGTTATTAGCATTCAATCTTGAATAGGACATGATATAGATTGTTGTCTTTTGAAAATAGTTACCAGATTACCAAATGATGAGATAGTGTCATGCAGAAATGGACCCTCATATGTACCAGTTTCATGTTCTATATGATCGTTCTGCTTGGAAATACTCCTTTTATGTGTTGTGCCTCGACATATGACGGTTGTATACTAAAAGGCATGCAGTTACAACTAAAAGACATGCAGCTATCCATAAAAACTTAGTAAATCAGATATCATATCTAATTTATCAGGAAATTGTTCCTGCCAATAATGGACGTAGTGTTACGTTCTTCGTTTTGTGTCCTTGACACCATGCCATGCACGCAGGGACATTAAAATCCCTGGACTGGTTTTTTGTTCACACACAGATCACTACATGCTATTTTTGCATAGGAAGTTTTTTACTTCTAATAGCCATCTTATAAACTGAGGTTTAATGTTGTTTGAAACCACATATCCTACTATTTGGGATTTGGTTATTCCGATTCCTCTTCCTAATATCAGATTACTGAAGCAATTTAATAGGTTCTTGATAAGTCACAAGATCATATAACCACCAAAACCTTTACTTACTTTGCAAGACAAATGTTACCTGTTAAACTCTTCAATTGCCTCAGAATCATCCCTACTAAAAACAGCATCTTGTTCTCCCTTCTTTAAACAAGGAGTGATAGGTGCTACTAATCTCAGCTGAAACTACACTAAACAGTCTAAACCTCACAAATTATACCCCAGGAGATTGCTTTAGCCCCTAGATAGGTTTTTCTTCCTAGTATAAACACCTTCTATCTTGCAGATTGACATTGCATATAAAAAGGAGTACCATTTAATGAGTTTCAATACACATAAATTATCCCATTTCAATTGGTTACAAGGTTTTTTATATACTTTGTATATCGATTTTCAGAAGAAAAGGACATCACAACCATGTTCAGCAAGTCAAACGTCAATGAGGAATACATGCAGGCCTTTAGAACAAAGTCATACCTGGACATGTGGAGCAAAGCTCAATCACAAATCCAAAGAAGGGAAGAGGAATGCCACTCATCATCTCCCTTCCCTTCTTGCTTCCACCTCTCAGACTTCCTTCTTGAACCTCAACAAGAAACCCTGCTTGCAATGATCGATGACTCACAACCCCACACCCTTGTCCTCGACTACTTCAACGGCAGCTTGGAGGCCTGCCGGATTTGTGACTTCCTTCTGCACTGTATCACTCAAACGCGCACTAATTATCACATAATTCAAACAGTTCTTCAGCATACCAAACAGGCAAAAGGCAACTATACCAATGAGCAATGCCAGTTCATAACTGCGGAGTTCATGTCATTTGCAAAGCTCAAAAACCCTCTGTCAGGCCCAAGCTCAGTAGACTTCCAGCAAACTCATGACCTTTATGGGTCAATGCTCAAAAAGCTCATGAGCACGCGCAGGAAGCTCAAGAGAAAAGTGAAGGTCATCAACGTCTGCAAGAAAGCAACAGGACTGAGCCTCATAGCTGGATACGGAGCACTTACTGCCTTGACAATAGTTCTCGCCCATACGTTTATCGGCCTTGTAGCCACACCAATTGTCATTGGTTATGCTAATCCCTTCTTCAAGTACAAGTTCGTAAACATCAAAAAGTTTAAAGAGAGGTCTCTTGTGAGACTTGCACAGCTTGATGCTGCGGGCAAAGGGGCATACATTCTTGACAGGGATTTTGACACTATCGGTCGACTCACAACTAGGTTGTGTGATGAGATAAATCACAACAAAGCTATTGTTGAGATGTGCCTGGGGACTGGGAATAAGAGCCTACTGAAAGAAGTGGTGAAGGAGCTTAGAAACAATGAGTCATGCTTTCTAGAGCATTTAGATGAGCTGGAAAAACATCTGTACCTGTGCTTTCTTACAATAAACAAAGCGAGAAGGCTAGTTATCAAAGAGATGGCAGTGAACCATCAGCACTCATCATGATATCAGCATTGAAGATTTCTTTGTAATTTCTACTATTGGGACCTTCCTTCTTTCTTTCACTGTATATTTTGTACATCCGTATAATACTTAGCACTAGCATTCTTGTGAGGGAAAAAATGTACATGAACAGTGTGTAAATATGTGAAAAGGACAGCATGCAACAATCTTGATCCCTGATGCTCCTCCAAGAAAAAAAGTTAGAAAAAAGAAAAGGTTGTGTATATAACTTGCAGTTACTTTTCTTTGTATTGATATGAGTGACATTATTAATTGATGAAGACATGTGTATTTTTCCTTCTACATTGAGGACCCTTACTATATTTTCTTTCTTTAATTTCATAGCACTGATTTCCAACATACACTAAGAATGATAGTTTTTAGTTAAATTGGATCGAACACTACATGGTTCATACGGTGGATGGGCACCAAAGAAAGAAATTGCACTGTTCAAGCAACCCTAGCCATCCAACAGATGGCAGATAAAGCAAGTAACTTTAGCCTCGTTAAACAAGAGTATCTTAGTCTTTTACATACTGAGTGGTCCTTCTTGGATGTTCATCTTCCCCCCATATATCATTGGTCTTAAATTTTTTTTCCTCTCATTGCCTCTGAATTGTATTCATGCTAGGATAAACTGAAGAGAAAGTAGAAAAGGGCTTCTATATTCACATTTGAATTTCAAATTCTGTGACTTCTCCTGAACTTTAGTGAAAGAAAATTAAAGATCTTGATATGAACTTAGATGTGAATGCCACTAGACACAATTCAAACAAACAAGAAATGATTACATGTTACACTATCCTTCCAAGTATCAGCCGTCACCCTAAAACACGTACATCTGGCACATCCAGGAAGAACTATAAGCTTACATCCCGAGTTAAATAGAGAGAGGGTATTTTGTATTAAGTATTGACTACCTGAATTTTTAAGTGGATTTTCTCTTTTCTCCTCCATTTTTTTTCCTTTTTCTCTAAAAGTTGTTTGGAGTGGAATCAACTTCAATCTTATTATTATTTCAGTTGTTTTCTCAATCCTTTTGAAAGCTAAATATGAGACAAATGACATTTCATCTTGTTACTGTTTCTAAAACTTCTGAACTCTGTCCATCTTGTATAACTCCAACCGTTTAATCATTAGATTCATTAACTATCACATCCTTATTTAAGCTGGTGTTAATTCTTCCAATTTTTCTCATTGACTGTGTATTCTGTATTGAATCTTCAATGATCCGAAGCAGCTGCTTATTTTTCTCACCAGTTTCCTCTGCTATTTCCCCTGCGCCATCTTGGTATTCTCTTCATTATTTGGAGCTGGATTGAACACAAGCTCCTTTTATATATATATTAATATATATATATATTTAGAATAGGGTTGGATGTGGGGTCACTTTGCTGAAACTATTTTGATCTTCCGATTGATTGGGCTTTTACGCTTTTAGGTACCTATGATAGGGTGTCCAGGCAGTCAATTTGGTTGGCATGGAAGAAAAAAATGCCTCATTAATGGTTATATACAAAATAAACCAAGGCATGTAACTGACAAGATATTTCATTTTATTCATGAATGTAACAGAAAAGCAGTACCATATGAAAGCTGAAGTATGGGACTACTTCAATAGTGAGCTACAAAATTTGTAATAAATGAAAGCAAGAAGATATGATAAGGAATTTAGAAGAAGGCGCGAGGAGAAGTTTCTAGTTATTGAGCTCTAGATAGAAATTTGGAGAATTAGACTATTTGGACATCATACCTAAAACAGTAGATAAAATAGAAAACATAACCCAAACATAATATAGAGTTGAGATTTGAACATAGTACAGTACAACTAAAATGTAAAGGTAGGAGCTTGTAATTGTGCTTATAATGCTCAAAACTAACCTTCAACACTTACCAACTCTTCTCTGGGAAAGCCATGGAAACCAAGTATAGAAAAACTGAAAAAGGTGAAATTTCACTTTCAAGTTTGTTGCTTCGGCTTGTAGCAGTCTGTATGAGTCCTCATATTGCTCCGTATTGGCATGACTGTCATCAAAACAGCATCCCGGCTACGTTCAGTATGTTCTTCTCAGCCAACCTATGTTATGCATGATTGCTAGGTTTCAAAGAAAATGACTTTAAAAGGTTTAAGTGGACAATAAAATATATGCACATGGAAATTGCAGTAGACTTCAAAAATATAATTTGGTCACTCGTGGCTTGCTCTACTTTGAAATTTTCTTCATTAGACTATCTTCTTATCACACTAATGACAGGATGTGATAGTTGGAACAAGAGTCATTTCACTTCAAAGTTGCTGTTCAGTTCCCCAAACTCCGATAGGTCATGAGGATTGGTGACTTGAGATACAAGATAAAATTTGATGCAGATTTAAAAGGAATCACAAACATTTGGAAGTCTGAACAAAAATAACTTGGAATGGAGGTTCTTGAATTAATTAAGGTAAAGAGTAAAATAATTAAAAAAAAAAAAAGAAGAGAATTTAAATTATAATAAAGGAAGGGGCATTAGGAGCAACCAAAGGGCTGAAACAAAATTGGAAGAAAAAGGTAAATTCCAGAAAACATTGTGCACCAAGGAGATACTTTGGTGTCAAAAGAAAGAACGATGGGGATAAAAGAAAATCAATCCACTAAGGCTTTCAACAATCTGTCCCGTCTGGAAGTTGGAGAATGATCAAATTTTCTTTCAAAGAAGTTCATTGTTCAACCTGGACAACAAGTTCACACAATCACACATCTCCAAGTCACCTTGACACAAGCATGAATAGTTCAACCCACCATATTTTTTGCTATCCTTTTCCGTGAAAATCTATTCGATTCAAATCATATATATTGTAAGTTATAATATGCATAAGAAGTTGAAAGCCAAACCCAGATTATCATTTATGCCTGAAACTCTAATCAGACCCACTACAACCATGACAAGCTTGGACATGCGCTCAGGCCAGGATTTAAAAGAATATGTAGTAAAATTCGGGTCCATACGAGACATTTTTTAACAAATGTGCAACAGCTACAATATTGCATCTGATGGGACAACTGGGCCACCCAAATGCCACATGTACAAAGTGGCAAGGTTTCTCTTTTTGTCTTGCCTGTACACTCATCTCATTAGCCAAACCTACGCAGTTCATAAACAAAACAGCAGTTAAGACAGGCAGTTCTATTGTACATCCACCACACCACAATTACCAGTCTATTAGAGTGAAGGCTTAAATAGGAATAGCCATCATATGGATGTAACTGGTTCTTTATTTTGGGATCAGTTGATATACAAAAATATGTTATCCTTTGGATGTAGTAATATGATATTACATCATCATCAAAATCTGGTCTCAACTATGTTGAGATCAGCTAGATGAACTCTGTTTCTCCATTCCAGTCTATACGAGGCCAAATCCTCGAATGATACATGATATTATAAAATATACCTATTTATATAGGAGAGTGACAACAAAACAGTGGTCAAGTAAGGTCAAATGAAACATATACAGGTTTCCTCCAACTTTCAAAGATCCAAAGCATTCAAGTTGTAGCCCCACCCTGTTCATCCAGAGGAGGGCTGAGCTCCTCAAAAGAAAGGAATATCAACTGTTGGATTGAAAAAGTTTATGGGGTTTAAGACAATTTACAAGTCATCAAAATATGGGAGCAATTAAAGAAAACTTCACTATACATTCATGCATAGGAATTTTCCAACTCAAAGGACTCTTCAAATTTTCTATTAACTATGAAATAAGTACGCGTAACTATTAACAATATGCAATTTGCATTAACATAGTGACCTGTTTTGTTCCATCAGAAAGATGCATATCTAATCAGTAATTGGAACCAGCAGATGTTTCATTTCTGTAAAAGCACTAGCAGCTAATCCACCTATAGACCATCGCAGCTCTGCCCTGCTAAAACAATAAAATACACAACAGCGGCAAAGCCATCAATCATACATAAAATAAAAATAAAGATAGCTGGTTGACTCATCTAACTTCCCATATCAAATGATGAACCAATGCAGGTTAGTAACAAAAATGGAGAAAACAAAGTTTACTTGATCAAACATAATTATCTTGCTCAAGTTCCACTGGAAAGTAACTTCCAATATCATCAACTCAAAGCACTTAATGGCAAAAAAGGGTAAACAAAAGAAAACAATATCTTATCTTCCAATAAAGGAAATATCAACCACTTAAAACTGATTTGGATCAAAGGAAAGACATGTATGCGATTCAATAACTGAAGGGGATTCAAAGAAGGCAATTGAGTGAGTAAGGAAAAGATAGAACCATGGTGGCTGGCTTCCATTTTGAGGGAGATACAACTTATGAGATACAAATATACATTCATAAATGACAATGACTTTTTCTCATGTTTATAGAGAAGATAATATAGAGGCTAATGCTTTAGCAAAACAGGGAATTGGAGCAGGTAAAAGCTGTGTCACAGGATTTATCCAAAAACAAAGAAACCATGTCACAGGAAGGGTGTATTTCTCTTCTTGTCTTCATCTACAGTACATAAAAAATTATAACTTGTATTTTGTACTTCTTTCTAAACCAAAAAAAAAAAAAAATTGAAGTAGAAGTAATTCCACAATCATAATTATTAGATATCCATTTTGCATTTACTAGGCAATGCAGGTTATCAAATGGATGTAAAGTGAAGAAATTACAAAAGTTAATAATCCAAGCCCAAATCATTAAAAAGACTAGAAGTGTCATGTACTGATGATTATTACTGTATTTACATATTAAATAAAGGAAACAAGTAGAACAACGTGCACAATTATACTATACATTGGCTTTAAGAATAATAGTATGTGCTTCTAAAAGTGTATGCAATTGATTTGAACATGAATTGAACAAGAGAATAGGAACCCATGAATTAGGTGATCATCTAATCAAGCATATTATTTGAGGAAACACCAAAATCAATGCCAAGGCCTTATCACACATGGCAAATACACTGATCCAGCCATTATGCACAGTTGGATTGAATCATGATAAAATATGAACTCTGGGAGCCTAATAATGGTGAGAATGATTTGATTAGTGTGATAATTGGCTAACCCCAAATCCAAAATGTGATTTTTATCTTCCTCTAACCCTGTGATTGGATGCATTAAGGAGTGCCTCACATTTATCATTTGTTAATTGATAGAATGAAACCAAGCTTCCATTCTGTAATCAATCCCACAGACTTTATAGTGAATTGAGAACTTTTAGTTGAGAAAATGAAAATTCTAAGTAATGGGGTAGAGAAGAGGAGATCAGACCTGTACATACTGGTCTTGGGGAACATTAAATGGATCAAAGATTTGCGCTTTTTTGGTATGAGATGAACAAGGAAATGAAAGAGGTGAAGATGGGTTGATGCAGAAGAACAAAAAGTTAACAGGAAATGGCATGGGGAGCAAAATAGTGAGCGAATACGATGGCAAAATGGGAAGCTCCTGTATGCAACAGTGAAGGTGGAATTATTGGGTGGAATCAGCCCACCATATATATACCCATCCGAGGCAATTCACATGCATAAATATAATACATTCAAGCTTTATAAACAAGGCTATATTGTCATTTTTATCATAATAAAATTTTTGTTGAATTATTCTTCTTCTTCTTCATCATTAAAGTTTTTTTCCAATTATGTTGGAGTCCCTTCATAAATTTTGCTTTTTCATTCCAATCTTGAGTCAAATCATTAGAGAAGTTGTATATCTTTAGATATATTTTTACTATCATTATCCACATCCTCCTTTTCTTTTTCGGCCTACCCCTTTCTCTTGGGAGGCCATTAACCTGCATAGTCAAACTTTATTTTATTCGTGACATTGTCAATTTATGTTCGATATGCCTGAATCATCTAAAAACCTTGGTTGAATGCAATTGATCTAAAAAAAAAAGAAACTTAATTGAAATTTATATCAAACCTAGCAAAAAAATCTTCTACAAAATTTATATGTGCCATACAATGGAGAGTGCTACTCTAATTGGGAGTTAATCTAATGAGGGACATCCTACATGGACAATATTGGACATCAGCGTGGGATCTTGGTCACCTCTAGAAATAGCTCAGTTGGCCTAGGACCACGGTTTACACCTGGAGGTTGTAGGTTCGAAACTGCACTACCACACTGGGGGATTAGTCTAGCCCAA
Organism: Umbellularia californica; assembly: GCA_028538565.1. Classification (NCBI taxonomy): domain Eukaryota; kingdom Viridiplantae; phylum Streptophyta; class Magnoliopsida; order Laurales; family Lauraceae; genus Umbellularia; species Umbellularia californica. Next base: position 72,031,179 of record JAPQWN010000006.1, on the reverse strand, counting down.
AGGGTTGGAAACCTCCGATAGCAAGAAAAAAAAAGACGGATACCAATTAAGAGGGATGGGAAATGGAAAGCATTGTCCATAGACGATGGACTTGTTAGATGTTAGAAATCATACCAATATAACATTCAGAACCCTTGATTTAATAGTTTAGAAGTTCAATGATTTTTTTTATTGATAAACTTAGTGTAGTTATTTGTTTGCATTAAAATACATAGGAATTTAATACTTGGAAAAAAAATTTAAGTAGTTAAAAATGAAGACCGAAGGCTAGGTATTCATTGCTCATCTTCTTGAGTCTATTTTTTTATAAAAGAAAAAAGTCATCTTATGCTCATTTTTTAAAATTAATTTGTTTAAAAAAAAAACCTAATGAATTAAATTTCTATGTATTCTAATAGATGCAAACATGACCATGTGAAATAGTTCCCACCAAAATTAGGTAACTCCGGTCCCAAGAAGTCACAGGGGATAGTTAGCATTATAGAGTTGAAATGGTCAATGATGAGCCCCAACTTAAGATGTGCATGCGAAAAGTGTGTGACACATAACTGTATCCTGATAATGATCTTACAATTTTGGCATACTTATATATCTTGTAAAATGCACAATTTGTTCGCTGAAGATTGGGATTTGGTAGACAATTGTTATGTTATGGGCCCACAAATGCCTTATTGGTTAACTGGGGGAGATTAAAAATTAGTTAATTTTTATCTTTTTCCTTATTTTTGAATGGTAAAAAAATATTTTATTATTAAAATTTGGTGGTTTTGAATAAATGGGATTTCAAATTAGGATCTTACATGGGCATTATAAGTAGGGAAGTAAATGGGTACCCGATTTTCCGATTACCCGGGTATTCCAACCTGTTAAAAACCAGGTCTGGGTTGTTATTTAGGCCTCAATCGTTCTTATTTAAAAAATCCATTAAAATGGGTCCAGATCCGGTTCCACCTTAGTTCGGACCCATGGACCCAAAACATGACATGTTACCTCAATTTTTTAAATTTTTTCCTAAATACCATGATTTTTAATAACATTCTCTACCTAGATCTGGACTCGGATCCAGACTCGTCCCATATTTGGTTATGGTTCTGGTTCCGAAGCCAAGAAACAAGTTTCGGGTCCGGATTCGATTCCACCTTCTCCTTAACGGTTTTGGTTCCGAGTCCACCATAGACCCGGACCGGAACCAACTTGTTTATAACTCTAATTACAAGGCTTGAATAACATGGAAAAGTAGGATCTGAATTCTGAACATCTACTCTCTTATTTAAATAAGAATGTATAGAAGAACGGCCTCTTACCCCAACGGTAAGAGGTGGCAGCACCTTCTACTTGGTTGGAGTCATCTTTTTTTTTGTCCGAGGGCTGCGGTACCTCACCCGAGATTTACTTTACTCACCAGATGGCTCCCTCACCTTACCAAAACCTACTTCCCTCACCAAAAGCTGTCCCAGCCCCCTAAACCGGGTAACAAAAATAATGGGATGCACAGGGATTATCTATGAAATTGTCCTGGCTAAGTCCCCTTTTTACATCCCCCCTCTCATACGTCCAGTGGACCCAAATGCTTGCTGCAAATGATGTGCTCTCTTTTCTTCAAGTAAAATTTTATCCTAAAGTTTATAAAGAATGTTCCATGCTTGCTATTCTATCCAAGTACCAAATCAAAGTGAGACTTCGAAAAGGGCAAAAGTAGAGAGTTTATACTATTTTAATTGTGAGCTATGTTTAGAATATTTGACAGATGCATGCTAGTCAACCTTATTAAACCCTGGATCCCACCCACAGTGAATGTGGCATGGGAGAGGATCAATCCAGACCATCCAAATCGTGAGCTCTATCGGTCGAATATTCGAATACAAAATCTGGAGTCAATTTAATTATGTGTCTCTGCATGAGTGTATTCCGGTTTCAATAACTCACCCATACTTTTGTTTTTTCTCTATGGGAGGGTTCTTAATCCTTTAGACTTGACTAATTCCTCCGGGCCTAGAAGGAAGCCGGGTAAACACCCATATAGCTCAAAGGTGATAGTACTAGTGGATTAAACCTTTGATTCGTGAAAAACGAAAAATTGGGGGTCAATACCAAGACCTCTAATTCTGGAAGAGGGAAGAACCGTGTCCTCACCACTTGGCGAGCCCCTTAGGGTTGAAGAACCCACCTATACAAGCAGCATAATTGATCTACAAATGATCACTATGGTCTAAGCTCTTGTTGGCATTACTTCATATATATAAAACCACTATATTGTTCTGAGTCCTTTAATTGAATGAACATGGCCCGGTAAAGAAACCATTTAAAAAGATGATTATAGATGATATCATGTATTAACTGCACAAAACATGATGGGTTGTTATTTATTTATTTATTCATTTATTTTGTTGGGCTATAGAGACCATTAGCATCATTTGTACCTTTAAGTCTAGATCATTCTAACCATTCCTAAATTAGATCAATACTTTCAAGATTCTCCAATTTGAGAAAGCTAAAACAATAATTCGTTGCCATTATTACAATGCTAACAGCAACGTACACCTAATTTAACTTATGCAAAATCAATATTATGTGACCTTATTAAATATCCTCTTAATTTTAGACGATAACTCAAATTTCGCTATAATTAGGGCAATCATGTTATTTGTGTTGGGTCTATATCGGGCGACCTTATCAAATGCCTTCTTAGTCTTAGACGATAATCCAAACTTCATTGTAATTAGGACTATTAAAAAATTATGTTAATTGTAAAAGATATAATTGTTCTTTCTTTAGATACTCAATCCAACGGTCTATATCACTGTTAAATTCAAAGGTTTTTATGCTAATATTGTGGAATCAAAAGATGTATAGTCTACACAATTTGAAACTTGAAAGTAAGAGTGACAAATGGATCGAATTTATCCAAAATGGGTCAACTTGATACGGGGTATTTTACAGATTAAAGTCCAACTCGTATCCAATCTCTTGCTTAAACTAGTCAAGTAACTTGATCTGACCCGCATAACTTATATTCAATGCGAGTCAGCCCATTTAACCTGACCCTATAAAAACTTGCCCCCATTCATTTTAATATTAAGGCTATATTTGGGTTAAGTTGCATGCTAAAAAAAAAAACCTATCACAAGCGCGACTCAGTCCATACATATACGGGTCAACCCTAAACAAACCCATTAAAACAGGTTTGGTGGATTGCGTTGTTTAACCCAAATCCGACTAATTTAATTGCAGGTCAGGTTCGCATGACCCTAACCGACAATATTAAGTTTTGCATAAGGTTGGCGGGTCGGGTCAGTTTTTGAAAGCGATCCTACTGAGGAAGGAGAAAATCTTCTAAAATTACCATATTATTATTATTATTATTTTCTTTTGCTATCAGAGGGTTCCCAACCATTGGGCTGGACTAATCCTTCGGGCCCAAAGAGAAACCTAGTAAACACTCATGTGGCTCCTACGAGGTAACATTAGTGGACTCAACTTTTAATTTTGAAAGAAGAGTAACCGGGTCGACACCAAGACCTTTATCTCCGAAAGAGAGAGGAACCATGGTCCCGAAGACACGCCTAACCTCTTAGGGTTTAATATTACCATATTAGTTCATACTTCCTTTCTAACCAACATTATGTAGGGCTTTCCAACTATATTAATAGCCTCCACTCTGAGGCTATACTATTCATCTCTCTCTGCTAGGGTTTTAGGAAGAGCCAAACCCTCTCGCCGATTCTCTCCGCTGCAGGTAACAAAACCCAAATCCCAATACTTCTAATTCCTCTTCTTCTTCTTCTTCCTCTTTCGAGATGATTGGTGTGGTAGTTTTTTTTAATGTTTACATGCCCCCAGCCAAAAGCCATGGGTCTTGATTGCTTCTGCTGTGATTATTTTATGGGCATGGGTTTGATTGATGAATGGGTGGTGGGGTGGTGCTTGAGTGTTGTTTACATGGTAAAGTTTGATGCTTTTCTTTTTTAATGTTAGAGTTTGATGCTTTCTTGGTACTGAAGATTGAATCAGTTGGGTATCTGTTTGGGTTTTTGATTTATGTCTTGGATTTATAGTGCATATACAGGGAATGTGTTGGGTTTTTTTTGTTGATGGATGCATATAGATTGCTGAATCTTCTGTTTGTTTGTGCTGTGTGCTTGTTTCAAAGCTATTATTGGCGATCTAATGACTTCTTCTTTCTCTTCTCTCCTTGTTTTTAGAGGGGTAGATTTGGACTGTTAAATGATTTGACAGATTAGTGCACGATAAAGACGACAAGGTTCAATGATGCACAAGAACTTTGATTATTTTGGAAGAAATTCACATGTCCCATTGTGAGGATCGTCACCCATATGCGCATGGGTGGGTGAGGGCAAGCGCTTGCGCGCGCACACACTAAAATGGTCCTATGACCTGCATCATACATAGGACCATCCTGAGCATTGGCCTGTGGGTGGTCCACTGCTTGCACTGTTCTCCCCTCACACTCAGTTTCTCTTTTGAATATACAACATACTCATGTATGGACTCATCTGAATTGCATTAACCATTGGATTGAACTTTAAACTTTTTGATCTCTTTGCCACTGTGGATGCGAAAGTTATTGATTATAGGTAAGAGTAGAGATTTTTTTTTTTTTTTTTGTGAACAATAGTTTTCATACCTACTGAGTGTCTGAGAACTCAAACAATTTGAGTAGGGTATGTTGCTAATGGGGTGACTGGGTCGGGTATAACCCAGCTGGGGTGATTGTGCCCCAAACTTGATTGATCTGCTAGACAACTAGGAACTCGCCCAACTCACCTGGCTGAGATGAGTCCGCCAAATCGAAGTCAAGTAAAAGTTAAGAAAAAAAAAAAAAACACCCATGTCAAGAATCTAACTAGCCAAACCCCTGCCTTTTTTGTACTTCCCTCCATAAAATCTTACACACAGCCTTCTATCTCTTCTAATCGCATTTTGTGAGTGGAATAAAATGAAACTCTCTATCTCTTCTTTTTTTTTTTTTTTTTTTGAATTTTTTTCCCTATGATCTCCTTTTGGAATTAATGTGATTATGAAAACTATCTGTATTGTTTTACTTCTTCTTTTTCCCCTTGCAATTGGCTTGGAACCTAAATTGAAAATATTGATATTTTTCTCTCCCTCTTTCTTTCTCTTTAGTTTAGCCCGAAATAGAAAAGTTCCTTTTCCTCCTTTTCTTTTCTTTTTAAGAAGAAAATAATCATTAGATTAATTTTCTGTGCTTTCTGACATTCTGTGTTTGCAAGTGAAAATCCTTAGAATTCTTTCTGACCTTTTTTTTATTTGGCCTTCTATGTTGTCAGTTATTCACGAGCACTAGAGAGAGAACCAAGGACTTTGAAATTTGCATCTTGCAAATGCTATTTGTCGATAGAATATTCTTTTGTAGTTCTGCCATCGTCAATGCCTTTTTCTCAGTAGAATATTCTTCTAGGCATCACTTGCAAAATTATGTAACCTATATTTACATTAGAATATAGAATTCATCATACATATTTTTATGTGATAGTGTGTATATATATATGTTTATTATTTTTTTACATGTTTTCTTTGTTACCTATCATAATGTTTATATTTTCATAAAAAATAATTTAATAACCTGCCTAGTCTCTTGGTCAACTCGACCGTGTTACCAGTCGAATTTGGTCAACCCACTTGGTTGGAAACTTATGCTGACTATGAACTGCATGAGCGGTGCCATGTTTGCCTTAGTCAAAACTATAAGGCTTCCAGGTTCCAACTATTTTTCAATTAAGAATAGGATTGGAAATAAAGTTCCCTTCATTCTTTCTGTACTTAACATTCAACTCTAAAGATGTGTCAACTGGTTTAGCATCATTCAATGGAGCAATAGTGTTATATCCTCAGTATACTTGTGCTGATTAATACAAATCCCTTTCTTGGATCTGGGTATTTCAAGAGCTAAAAACTAGGTAATGATTCCTTGGTCCATGAGCAAATGAAACCTTCAAGAATGCATGTAGCTAGCGTATACCCAAAATACTATTATTTATCAGTATTTATCAACATCGAAGGAAGGTGCAATGCCTGTGGAAGTTGCATTAATTCATGGAGGGATCATACTGACTTTGTTTAAAGTAATTGTCCCGTAGATAGTCATATGATAGGTTGTAAATACAAATCACACAAAAGGAGTATTTTTTTGGAATGGCAAAGGATAGTTTTTTTAATTGAATAACTCTCCAAAGAATAGTCACGATGATCCAAATGAAGAGATTATGAAACTCGAATGTTATTAACATTCCCAATAAATACCCACAGATGTTCAAAACAAGTCTTAAACTAAAGAACTGTGCTGTATAGAACTGATCTTTGATCAGATTTTTCAGTTGCAGTTCGGAAAAAAGGGAAGGGATAAAAGGTTAGACAACCTTATTTCCTTCAATTGAGAGTAAATACACACACACACACACACACACACACACACACACTATCTAAGAACATGTGTGTCACCAATGTGGATTCAAGAGATGTATCCCTTTTGTTAGAAGTTCTTCAATGGCTGAGATGCTATTTTAATTTGTTAAGTAATGAAATGAATGATTTAGGGGTTTACGGACTTTTAAGTACTACTTAATTATTGCAAAGGGACATCTAACCCTAGACTTGTTTATGATATTTTTATCTTCAAGAAAATTTCTTTATAAATTTCTGTCTCTTCTCTTATTGGTTGAGTGTCTTCCATTTGATTGAAGATATCTATTGTGGATTTTTACGATCAACGGCAAGTGGATATCAAATTTTCTTCTTTTTTGAGCGGATTTTATGTTTGATTAAAGATTGGGGTATTTAGGCTCACCATCAGTCGTATTTGGCTTCCCTTAACTACATCACTCTACCAATCTAAAAAAATCTTGGCCAACCACGTTGACCATCAATAACTATTTTCCTTGACAACATCCATAGTGTAATTTTTTTTTTCTTGATGAAGTTGAACTTTTATTTCAACAAAAAGAAGAAAAATACAAGAGCCACAACGCAATCAAAACCAATTACTTAAAAAATTCTAAACATCAAATGAAATAGAAGGTCGAAAAACTCTTTCCCTAGTAAGGCCGTCCACCAGGTGCCAATGCATTAGCTTCTCTTAAAATATGATGGAAAGAAGTATTCAACTGCCTTGAGATATCATGCACCTCCTCTCCCAATTTGCAATCCTCTTAAGGATGAATAGCCCTCCTAGAGCCACATTGGATAGATGAAAAAGAATCACCTTCAAGAACAGGATTTAAACATCCCATCTTAGCCAACTCACAATCATGGATCAAAATAGTGCCTGTTGCGCTACAATCAAGACCGCTACGCTAAATGGTTTTAGCGCCATTCTCATTTGTAGTGGCTGCTATGGGGCCGCTACACCCGCTATGGGGTCACTATGGAGTGAGATTGAGTGCTACTTTCTAAAACTTTTTAAAATGCATAATAAAGCTTATTTCTTTTCTTCTCCTCTCCAAAATTATGAAATGCATAATAGTTTGTTACTTAGTAATGCTAACTAACATGAATGCATGGGAAAAATTAGATCAATATTTTTTTTAAATAATCATTCAACGATACAGAACTTCTCTACACTGAAGGGACCGTTACACCCCCTATCTTAGTTATTATAAGGAAAAAAGCATCAAATTCTAACATTTTCCAATATTCTAGATTTTTTGGATTTTTTTTCAAAGTTTTTGTATATCCTTTTCGATTCACACTACTACCCCGCTATGCAGCTTTTTGGCCAGCGACTGCTACACCCGCTACAATTGCTATTTTGATCATTGCTCACAAGTCACAACATCCAATCAACAAAGCAAAAACTTTTTTTTTTTTGAAGAGTAAGTGAGTTCTTCATTTTCAAATAAAAGAATAAAAAGAATCCACTGGCCCTGAACAATTCCTTAAAACATTTCCATTCAATTCCTAATGACACCACCGATACCTCCTCTTTGAATGCTTTATAAGAAACTACCATCAAAATCCAACTTATATGCTACATTAATCTTTTTACGAATTTATAATGCCATCCCCCCTGAAAAAATGAATTCCAAGATTTATTGGTAGCTTCCAATGAAAATCCTTTAATCTCCTTTTTCATACTCACCGGCTCCGACACTGTCCAAACAATGGCCTCAATAATTTCCTCGGTAGTTTTACTTTTATTCTTGAAAACTCTATTATTCCGCTCCTGCCAAAGCTTCCAAACAGTAGCATATAACATTAACTTCCATAAAATTTTATCACGAATAAATTTACACCCCATGCGCCATTGAAGAAAAAGATCTTCCACAGTTCTTAGCATAACCCAGTTTAATATCAAAGAGGTAAATGAAAAAAAGCACCCATTAAATCCTAGTCATTTCAATCAGCATTAAACACTCAATTTAATCTAAATCTGGTTAAATCTAGGAAAATTTTCTTGCTTTTAAGTAAACTACATAACAGATTAATCTGCTAGTAAAATTGGTCTTCGATTGTGAGTTATGGTGGAGAGAGATGGAGATGGTTATTTGTAATAAGTAGTTGTATGTAATTGTTAAAAATTATAGATGGTTACATGTGCACTTCCCTGCATATAAAGTTTAACACAAAACAATATACTGGGTCTTTGAGTTAGGTTCTGGTGGAGTGCATCGGAGTTGGGTCCATGTCCTATACTTGATACATTAGACTTCAATTGTACACAGGACACAATATGGGCATGTTTGTGCTACTTCTGCAGACTTATTCTTTTCGAAGGTGCCTTTCCAAATCACCCTCCAATCCAATCTCCCAACCTAATTAGAAACAGTTTTCAGCAAATTTGAAAAAAATTGGACTGCTTTTGACATTTTTCCTCAAGGAAAGTAAACCTCTACAAACATGGGAAGATGGAGTACACATAAAACATGTTACACAAACATGCCCTAATTGGGGTTTAGACTTGGGTCCACCGTCAACCGAACCCAAACCCCTCTATACTCCCTAGTTTCACATAATCATATTTAGTGAGGTCTTCTTTTGGATGATGCTTTTGTTGAAGTTAAATTTGATGTTGATTAAGACACTTAATAATGGTTTATATGTGAAACAGATTTCTGATTTGGACATGTAGGGCCTATTTCTTTAGGAGAATTCCTAACAGGAATTTGTGTTGTCGGGGAATTTCTGGACAAATGATTTGATGGCTGTCCCATTGGCATTTCCAAATTCTCCTTTTTTTTTTTTTTTTTTTGCTAGAATTCTGTATTCCAACCACCGGAAAAGTGTTTTTTTATCTTTTGGAATTCTCAAATTCCAACCTCCTCAAGCATTTACTCCAGCCAAGAGGAGGGTTCAGGAATTCCACCTAGGGGACAGCTTTTGGAGAATTTACTAATTCTCCATACATGAATTCTTTGATAGAAAGAGGCCCTATGTAAGGATTATAGTTTCAATTTTTCTTTTTTATTTTATTTTCTTGTATCATTTAGAAAAAGACTAATGTTCATATGTTTGGCTTTATACATTTATACATGATATGTCTTATCATTATTCAAATACTTTGTCTTGGCAATTTTTATTTTATTTTATTTTTAAAATGGTAACATGACTCAACCTGCAACCTTGTGGTTGTAAAATAAGCATCTTCCAACTGCTTTGGGCCCTTGTTGCTTCTATGGTATTTTTTTCATTACTATTTTGGGAAATTTTTTGAAAGTTTTCCATTAATAACTCCATCTCTATTAAGACCTTACTGTTATTTGTGCCAATGCCTCACAGACCTCTTACGCTGCATCATCTCCCAACCAAAAACACTTGTACATTTTCTCTTCCTCTATTCCCTTCATAAAACCAAAACCTGCATCCCTAAACCCCAAACTCCAAGCCTTTTTCATCAATTGTCTCTGACGAAATGGCATTCGGCGGTCGCTTTCGGGACTTATTGAGGAAGTACGGGAAGGTCGCCCTTGGGGTCCACCTTTCAGTCTCTGCTGTCTCCATCGGCGGCCTCTATGTTGCAATAAAGAACAATGTCGATGTCGAAGCCCTCCTCAGCAAGGTTGGTCTCTCTGGTGACTCCAAACAAGAACCTGCTTCTAATACCCCTGCCCCTGTCTCCCTTCCCGACTTGCCTGACGATGCCGTCATTGAAGAACGCCCACCAGTTTCAGATTTGCCGGAGCAAAAGAAGAACCGAAGTACTGAATTGGCTGTTTCTAGCGGTGGTGCCCTCGCCCTTGCTGTCCTTTGCAACAAGGCATTGTTTCCTGTTCGGGTTCCAATCACTATCGCTCTCACCCCAGCTGTATCAAGATTCCTTGCTAGGCGGAGAATCATTAAGAACCATGTATGATCTCTCTCTCTCTCTCTCAAAAACTAGGATATACAAATGAAAAGAAAGGGCTAAACCTGTGGAATCCATTGCTTTCTTTGTGGGTTATTTATTTTGTTTAAGTTTAAAGACCTTTGAATTCAGATAGAGCTTGAACAGGAGAGACGATGGTCTCTTAATTTTGATTTCTCATCTGTACGCTCTTTTGGGTTTTACTTAGTTGTATGCAGAAAGATCAATTTGTAGGACTTGATGAATCTATAAAGGAAACTGAACATGTTTCAGCATTTCGGAGAAATGGTAGGAAGATGTGGTTATTTTCTTTTATTATTTTTCTTTAGGTATAATGATTTCATGGAATGTTTTAAGTTAAAAAGAATGATAAGTGCTGAAATGAGTGAACCATTAGTTTTTGGAATGAGTGATTCTCAATGGAAATCGTCAATTTGATTCCTCAAAAGATTCTTATTCTCTACTTCCTCTCTTTACTGCATTAGGAAATCGATTTTGAGCTCATTGTAAAATTTTGGAAAGTCTCAAATATGGGAAAGAAAAAGAATCTTGTGATGGAAGAAAAAAATCCCAACATGTTATAATGATTCGAAAAGGCACAGACAGTAAACAACCAGAGTATATATGAATGGTAAGGTCCACTAAAAAATGTGATTTTCACAGAAATAGGAGACACTTCATCAGCAGAAGTTTCCCAACGGGAATCAGAATGTGTGTGCATGTGCATGTCTCTATATTAAAACACTAAAAGTATATGGAATTTTTAATATAAATATTATAATTTTTCTTACTATTAACTTTCAAAGAAGAGAAAGTTTAACTAAAATTATTATAGTTTTCATGGAGTTTCATATTCCTTTGCAATTATTTCCGTGGTTCATTTTGGTTCATTCATACTAGCTCTTGGATGACCACTTCTTCCATGACTTAGTTCCCTTATCTCCTAGGAGAGTCTGTGTACTACACCCTTCTGATAGAGTCAGCATTAAAATGGATGTTGGCTATCGGACTTTAGCGGAAGTTTTCCTGGTTCTTCTTGCTATTCTCCTCACTGCAATGGTATACTTGTTGTCAGGTTTTATTGTCTCGAGACTGTTCAGTTGTCTGCAATGATCCAAGATAAAGCGAGTGTAGATTCATATGTAAAATAGAATATGAGAAATTATGATATAGATGGAGGAGAAACAGGAGAATGCATGGTTTTCATCCTGAACTTCCTAAAGCAAAATCTCAGCATTCCTGTTATAACTCTTGTCCCTTCTGCCAACTTCATTCTTATCTTGCACACAACTTGCCTGACATATGAAAGGAATAAAACATACATATATACACGTGTTTGTGTGTGGTTTTTTTTTTTTTTTTTTTGCGGGAGGGAGAGAATAAAACATTGAGTTGTATAAGGAACATAAAGATAATACAAGCACATGCCAATGCATTTTGCAGGATTCCAATGAGAAGATGGTCTCGAAATTCCTGATTTTGTTAAGAAGCAGTGTTTTAAAACTCAGCCTTGACCCGGATTTGGTCAAGGATGAGTCAGGCCTTAAGGGACTTGACCAAGTCCTATGGAATTTGAAATTTGGGATGGCTTTGGGTGCAATGGCATCAGCTCTGCTTCTGTCTCCCCTCTCTACTTTTTTTTTTTTCAGCTGATCTGGCCTAGGGCAAGGGTGGCTACCTAAACCTACCTTCCTACTTTATAAGCAGAAATTGCAAATTTGCAGTTCCTCTCCTATCCTTTCAAAATTCACTGAATGCATGCCCTCTCCCAAACAAAAGAGGAAGAAGCAAACCTCTTAGATCCATCTCTGAGAAGCATCCATTTCCGAGTACCTTTCCAATGATGAGATTGTTCCATGCATCAGATATCTTGCTCAACTCAACTTGATTTTTTTTTCACTCCATCGTAAAATCGGGGAAGGTGGTTTGAATCAACACTTTTATTCAGCATCTGGCATTCTTTGAATTCCTTCCACCATTAAGCGGTTCCTATACCTTTTCCACTAGGATACTATTTATGCGTTCCTTGGATTTCTGCTCTATCATATCTGGTATACAGCAAATGGGGTTGAGAACGGTCAAATTATCTCACTGAGTTCATCTCTAATAACCCCATTGCCGAGCCATACAAAATATTCTCGCCTTCCCTTTTGACTCTGATCAATGTTCAACTTTAGCCCTCTGGCCAGAGGAAGGATCCCAATAGGAGGGTGGTTTTAGAGTCAACTACTGAACCATCAATTGAACCTATGGAATCCCAATTTAGATCCAAAAGCTGAAATTTCGAGAAAGTTTCCGTCAGTGAATGAATGAATGGTTTTACAAAGAACTGATACCAAAGATGAGCATTTCCCTTCTAATGTTTTTTTATTTCTTTTGCTTCAACACCTCTTATGCAATTCGCATCTGCAATATGTAACTTGTAGCCTTTTCAAATTTCTCACTGCAGCTGCTAGAGCATGAAATGTTACTAATTTAACTTCCTAGAATCTATTTCATTGACTGTTAATCGCCCAGCGTCAAGACCCAATTGTGTTCTAACTTGATACTTCTGTATTCTCATCCACTGTCATGGGCTGATGTAGATGCATGGTTCCTTTCTCCCAAGTTAGACATGAGCTAGTTTGGTTAAGTCGATAATGTACAAAGTTAGCCCCTTTTCATCTTCTCAACTGGACCAGGCAATCCTGCTTGTCAAGCAAATTGAAAATGTTATGATATTTGATCATCAATTCTGATAACTGCGCCTCTCAAATTGACTTGGTTTGGCCATCTTGCCTTTATAAATCATTCCTTGTATGGTTTTCTTAACTCTGATGACACCCCGTCTTTGTTATGATTACCACCATTGAAAATCATTTCCTTAATTGGTCCAAAGGTTCTTGTCTGTGCTTGAGAGTTCTTCTCATTGCATCCTTGTTATTTTGCTCTTTCAAACTTCTACTTGCCCATTCTTCATCACTAAGAAAACACGGTGACAATTTTTTTTTAATCGCTAAAACTGTGATGGTCTTATATCTAAAAAGTTGATTTTTATCCTGTTTCAGTTCCCTTTCCTGAATTAAAATCTAGGCTGTTACAACCTCAAGACGTTTACATTAACCGTATGAACATATCATACATTTGTCTTCCCAATTTGGTAGAGAATCTATCACGTTAAATGCAATCTTATTTGTTACACAAGTTTAAAGGGTGGGGTGTACGTGTTAGTAGAGACTTGAATGAGTCAAGTAAGCACAACTCTGCTTCTGTGCTAATCAAGCCGAGCTCAAGCTAGAGCCTATTTCGCTTTGCCTGTTTCTTATTTTATTCTATATGTCATACATAAGTATACATATCATCACACAATAAATCATGTATGATATGACTATGTAACATATATAATCAACAGAGGCCCGCATATGATAAATGTGCTTAATAATTCATGTTGGAGTTGTGACAAACGTTTTATGTCTCTACATTTACCAAAAAAAACTAAGCATTCTTCTTATTTTAGTACTAGAAACATATAGCTATATGTTCCATTTCATAGAATGTCTCAGAGAAACCATGCAAACCATACATAAATACACAATCATAGAACAGAACATAAGAATAGCAGTATCACCAACAACTTTAGATCCTCGTGCTCATGAGGGGTAGACCTCAATAAGGGACCTAAGACCCAACACTGGTGAAATCTTGTAATCATCAAAACCTGCATCCATGAAGATTTTTCGCCATTCATGTTCTTCTCTCTCCCTTCCCATTGTATTCACCAACATCAGAACATCAAAGTAAAGTTGTGTCTCCATCAGCTTGTGATCTTTATTAGCATTCAGAACCATTTCCAGGATGATCACTTTTCCTCCCTCTTCTTTTGAGGGAATCGCTTCCTTGCATCGTCTCAGTATCTTAACACATTCCTCATCACTGCAAATGTGTAGCAGCCACTGCAAGTAGTGATACTTTATGCTTTTTAAGCATCATCAAACAGTTCTATGTATGAAGTTCTCTCATTCTTTTTAATGACTTTTAGTAAAACAATAGTTGCTGAACTAAGCAATCAATATGAGAAATGATATGCTAGAAGCAAATGCCTTAAGTGCCTGATTTGTAACGATATAAATGTAAAAGCATTTAAGAAATGCACGAAACAGAAAGTGAGGAACACAAGTATTTGTGAAGGTAGACAAATTTTCAAGTAATGGTGAGTAAAATTAGTTTCACATGTTATTTTCTTTGGTGCATCTTACCATTTTAAGCGTCCGTTTGTTTGCATGATATTGATTTCGGATGAATTCATAGAGATTAGAATTATAAAGAAAGAAATATTGAAGATCATGTTTTCCAGCTTTCCTAGGATTTGATTTACCGGGGTTGATGGCGAAGTATTCACTTCCTATCGTGGGAGAAACTATTTGATGGCTTTGTAGAGCCGTACAAGATATGAAAATTCTTTTAACTTTATTCATTACTGTTTGGCCAAGTAATCACTTCCTATAGATCGATGGTTGTGGATGGAATCCAATGGACTCCATGAATTCCATCCATTACTTCCTATTTTACACAACATTCACATCCCACTAAGAAAATTTTCTAGTAATGATATGATGTTGTCGTTAGTAGGATTCTACCTGAAAATTTCTAGTAGTAGGGTACGTTTGGTAGTATAGAAGATTCTTTGCATCCTCTGAAATTAGGCTATCCTCACTGCGGATTTTTAAGAGGAGGAATCATCACATTCCATGTATGGATAGAATAGCGGAATCAAACCGTAGACACTATACTAGACCCAAAGATTCACCAGTTTTCACGTGTTTTTAACCGTTTTTAACCTTAAATTTAAGAGGTCACCGGTTCGAATCCAGTTGGGCCCTCCGAGAGAATAGACTTTCTTTTATATTCGACACCTATCTTCATTGACCACCTCCTATAGTTTTACTTGATGCATGTGTATAGGATAGGGATTAGATCTTGACTGTCTAAAATCAAGTGTCTCTTAGGCTTAAGAGCCAAAGGCTCCTGGGCTGGGCGGGAGATACACTGGGTTATCATAAAAAATAAAAAATAATAAAAAAAAAAAAATGAACAGTTGACATCGTGATTTAGGGCCCACAAAAGTCCAAACATGGTCATCTATTGGTTAGGAGATTTTCACAATAATCTCAAAATCCATGATGGATCAATTGTTGAAATTTAGCCCCTTGCCAGAGTTTGGCCTTCCGTAGATGATGAAAGGTTTTGATTGTGATTAGAGGCCCACGGGAATGAATAAAGTCAAAAGAATTAAGGACTGCATGTAAAAGGGTGTGGTGGGCCTTATAGATCAATGGTGATCTGGAGCTTTTTGTATTTTTTTTTAGATCCACAATGAATTAAGACATCAAACTTGACCCCCTAGCCTTTTTCAGCCTTCCAAAGAAGATGATCAGTTTGGATTGTTATCTAGGGGCCAACAAGAAAAAAAAAATTGTAAAACAAGGTCCCTCCAAAAATATTACCTTTTTTTTTTTAACTGTAGCCCTGCTTGCACAGATTTGCCTGTTCCAATTGAGGTGGGGTGTTTCGGACTTGCAAAATCAACTAATATTTGAAGATTTAGGTTTTCCTCTTCCTCCGCGTGGACTTTTACCAAATGTGGATTTTCTGAAAATCTGTGGAAAATCAGGTAGTTTTCCTTGCTGAGGATCCTTACCATTTGCCAAACGGGTACCCTCAATTCTTTAAAGAGCCCTGTTACTTGTCCCGGGAAAATGACCTTTTTGCCCCTCCCATGTGGAGTCAGGGCAAGTCCCGGGATTAAATCCCGGGACAAATAGACTTTTTGTTCTTTAAAATTGGTGTAACTTCAATGATTATTGAATTTCAGATCATTCCAGGGTTTAATAGTAGATACAGGATCCAACCAACCAAAAAAAAAAGTAGATATAGGAATAACAAAATTCTAACAGCAGGAACTTTATCCAAGATTCTATCTATAAATGCTTATGAGATAAGACATTTGCAGCATCTTTAGCTAAAGCAGTTTTGGAACCTATTAGGCGGATAGTCAAAGTTTGTTCTAGCCTTTCCTGGTGTAACAGCTTCAGAATCAGCTTCTCTTATATTCGACAAATGCATGTGTCACCAAGGTAAATAGAGAACCATAGTTGCCACACTAGGAAATGGATATAGGATGCAATAGGAGTATGGATGCAAATGGGTCGGATCCAGGGATGAAACCATGGTGGATCAGACCTGTGCCCGTTTTAATAAATTGGAACCAGTTTCAGTTCTGACTCGTAACCTATTTTTTGTATAAATATGGTTCCGGCTTCAACTTAAAAAAGATGAGTCTTGATCCAAAAAAAAATACACATTGCATTAGTATAATTGGATAAAAGAGCTTAACATAAATACTTTTTCGAAATAAAAGTAGGGATAATAAACGGTACTATATACTTAAAGTTAAGTCAGCTTTCAATTATGAATATAACTCAAGCTATGTAGGCCATTAGAAGTGAAAATCTATACAAAGTTTATATGTGAACGTTATTGTCATGTATTCGGAGCCTTGGGTCCGAACATACTAGGATCCGGTTCCACACCAACAGATCTGGATTTGAATTTCTCCAGAATAAAAAATAGGTTTTGAACCCGCTTTATTTAAAATCGGAGAATTCAGAAACTCGGATACCCATTTGCATCCCGCCAAATGTTGCCTTAGCAACATTTTGTCAAGTATTTATGTGGAAGCATGAAAGAAATGTGGGTAGGAAAAGTGAAAATCCATGTAATAGCAGCTACTATGCAGAGAATTTAAGTACCTTCATGAAAACTGCATCAGCATGAGGGATGGATTCAAACATGTCCCCTCCAACAGCATTGATAATGCTATCCTTTGGCAAGGTTTCAACAACATGCGGGAGATCAAATACAGTGCACTTCACGTGTGGGAAGGCCTCTGCGATGATGGTTGCAGCAGTCCCAGTGCCACCACCGACATCGACCAAAGATCGAAGCCCATGGAAGACTGGTGCAAGCTCCTTAACGATGATGCTCATCACAAGCTGTGTGTCACTGGCCATGGCCTTATTAAACAGGTTGTTGAACTCAGGGTGATTGGCAGTGTAACCCCAAAGACTCGTCCCATGCGCAGTCTCAAAGGGGGTAAGTTCATTGCCTGTGAACCAACTGCTGAGGAAGTGCCATGGCGACACCATGACTGAGTCCGTCTCCATTAACAAAAGTGGTGACACACCCGGTCTCGTCGACAGCAAGATCTTAGATGATGGTGTGAGCACATAACCTTGCTCGTTTTCTACCTTGTTTTCTTCTTCATTTTTCTGTATAGCAAAGATGCCTGAGTGAACCAGAAGGCGCATGAGCCGCTGCAGGAAGGCGGTTTTTGTGGGGGTGATCGGAATGGAAGCTGCCAATTCAGAGAGGGTGATGGGTTGGCCATGGTTGTGGATAATGTCTGGTATGCCTAGCTGAATGGCACACTTGAGAGACATGGAGCTTATGAAGCTGAATGTGAGCTTCCACACATGAGCATGTGCTTGCAACAGATCATTGGATTCCTCGTCTTGTGCCATTCCTACCCCCTCACTCATCCTTAGAGTCAAGTCTATTTTCCATAGATCTATCTAATCTCTCCTTTCCTTATATAAAAGAGGCATAGTTGCATGGTTGCTTTTAGTGCAACCACTGTGGGGCCCACAAAAAAAAAATAATATCTATACCCTTATATTATATATTATATGTATTTCTATACCCTTATAAATACCCTTATATAAAAGAGGCATAGTTGCATGGTTGCTTTAGTACAACCACTGTGGGGCCCACCAAAAAATTTATATCCTTATCCTTATATAAAAGAGGCATAGTTGCATGGTTGCTTTAGTGCAACCACTGTGGGGCCCACCAAAAAAATTATAATAATATCTATACCCTTATATTATATATTATATTAATATCTAGACCCTGATATCTATATCTCCTTATATAAAAGAGGCATAGTTGCATGGTTGCTTTAGTGCAACCACTGTGGGGCCCACCAAAAAAATAATAATAATATCTATACGCTTATATTATATATTAAATGTATTTCTATACCCTTATAAATACCCTTATATAAAAGAGGCATAGTTGCATGGTTGCTTTAGTACAACCATTGTGGGGCCCACCAAAAAATTTATATCCTTATCCTTATATAAAAGAGGCATAGTTGCATGGTTGCTTTAGTGCGACCACTGTGGGGCCCACCAAAAAAATTATAATAATATCTATACCCTTATATTATATATTATATTAATATCTAGACCCTGATATCTATATCCTTATCCTTATATAAAAGAGGCATAGTTGCATGGTTGCTTTAGTGCAACCACTGTGGGGCCCACCAAAATAATAATAATAATATCTATACCCTTATATTATATATTATATGTATTTCTATACCCTTATAAATACCCTTATATAAAAGAGGCATAGTTGCATGGTTGCTTTAGTACAACCACTGTGGGGCCCACCAAAAAATTTATAATAATATAATATCTATACCCTTATTATCTATCTATTTCATACAAACTTTTTCACTACACCATTGTGGGGCCCACCCCCAAATATTATAATATAATATAATAATATATTATTATGAGAAATTGTAAACTTTTTCACTATACCTTTGTGGGCCCAACCCCAAATATTATAATGCAAACTTTTGCACTACACCATTGTGGGGCCCATCCCCCAAATAGTATAATATAATATAATAATATATTATTATGAGAAATTGCAAACTTTTTCACTATTATAATATAATATAATAATATATTATTATGAGAAATTGCAAACTTTTTCACTACACCATTGTAGGGCCCACCCCAAATATAATATAATATAATAATATATTATTTTGAGAAATTGCAAACTTTTTCACTACACCTTTGTGGGCCCACCCCAAAACGTTATAATGCAAACTTTTTCACTACACCATTGTGGGGCCCACCTCCAAATATCTACTATCTACTATCTACTACTATTATAAAAGAGAGAAAGTTGCAAATTGTTTTTCACTACACCATTGTGGGGCCTACCCCCAAATATTATAATATAATATAATAATATATTATTATGAGAAATTATAAACTTTTTCATTACACCTTTGCGCGGCCAACCCAAATATTATAATGCAAACTTTTTCACTACACCATTGTGGGGCCCACTCCCAAATAGTATAATATAATATACTAATATATTATTATGAGAAATTACACACTTTTTCACAACACCTTTGTGGGGCCCACCCCCAATTATTATATTATAATATAATATAATCATATATTATTATTATATTATAATAATAATAATATAAAATCTATATCGATACCCTTATTATAAAAGAGAAGAGAAGTTGTATACTTTTTCACTACACCTTTGTGGGGGCCCCCAAATATTATAATATAAGATAATATAATAATATATTCTTATTATATTATAATAATAATCATATAATATCTATGCCCTTATTATAAAAGAAAAAAAAGTGTCATGCTTTTTCTCTACACAACTGTGGGCCCCACTTAGTATTATGATATATATATATATATAATAAAAGAGAACTACACATATGTGCACCCTAATAAAAGAGAAGAACTTGTCATGCTTTTTCTCTACATATCTGTGGGCCTCACTTAGTATTATTATATTATATTATGTATATATAAAATAAAAGAGAACTACATGTCTGTGGGCCCCACTTAGTAGAAGAACTTGTCATGCTTTTTCTCTACATCTAGACATTTGTGGGCCCCACTTAGTGTTATTATATTGTATATATATAAAATACAAGAGAACTACACATCTGTGGGCCCCACTTCGTATTATTATATTATATATATATAAAATAAAAGAAAACTACACATCTGTGGGCCCCACTTCGTATTATTATATTATACCACTTAGTAGAAGAACTTGTTATGCTTTTTCTCTACACATCTATGGGCCCCACTTAATATTATTATAATATCTGTATGCTCCACTTAGTATTATTATATTATATATATATATGATAAAATGAGAACTATACATCTATAGGCCCCACTTAGTAGAAGAACTTGTCATACTTTTACTCTACATCTACACATTTGTAGGCCCCACTTAGTATTATTATATTATATATAAAATAAAAAAGAACTACACATTTGTGGGACCCACTTAGCAGAAGAACTTGTCATGCTTTTTCTTTACAAATTTGTGGGCCCCACTTAGTATTATTATATTATATTTTATATATATAATCAAAGAGAACTACACATCTGTGGGCCCACTTAGTATTATTATATTTCGATGAAATGCTTAGATCAAATGATCATGAAAAGAGTTGTGTTTGAAGAATTTGTTAATTCACTACAACAACTCAAATGAGAAATTTCAGTTGAAATTTTCATGTATAGAAAAATTTAACTTCAATCCCAATGCCTGTAAAGACACAATTTGCTTGTAATCTTTGTGATTTGTTGTTGATTCATTTAAAGCTATGAGTTGTGTACTGTTTTGGTTGGTTAGTATTTTGTTTCATTGAATTTGGTAGGTATTTGGCGCTAGGTTTTAGACAAATTTTAATGGAAAATGGGCCGGACGATCAATCTATATTGAAATTGGTGAGTGTTTTGCCGAATCATGTATGACCAGAAAATGTTGGTTTTCAACTTTTTTTTAAAATTAGTTTCCTTCCATATATCTTGTTATCCCATCTTCTTTTTATTTTTTTCTATTGAAACTTTTACTAAATTTCATAAAAACAATGAGTGATTGTAAATTACTTAATTTGCCAAAAAAAATGAGTTATATGTAAATTGGTCATTCTCCATTGGGATAGTTAATATTGAGTTTGTCAACGACTTTATTTTTTCAGATTATCATACTGAAAGAGTATGTTCCTTGAAAGAGTATGTGCCTTGCACATGCAATGCATGTGCAAGGCTCCACTAGTATTTATAACTTTAACCTTGTTGTCCAGTGTAGCACTTCATGCCAAGAGAAATAATTGGAGTGAGAGTCTTTTCCCTTCAAGTGGCTCAAAATCATTGCGATTGATGAAATAGCTAGAAATCTCACAATGTCTCTTTCGTGACTGCAATTATGTTCTAGACACTATCGCCTCACATGTCCAATATTTACAAACTTGGAGGTTTTCTTAGGGGGGTATTACAGGGAAAATGTTGAGGGGAATAAGTTAATTTCAAAAGAATAATATTACAGTTTGTCTATATGGACAAACTCATGGATAGAATTTGGGACAAACTATCCACGTGGCGCAACGTGATTGGGACAATGCATTTCAACTTTTGAGAGAGCCCAATCACGTTGCGCCACATGGACAGTTTGTCCCAAATTCTGTCCATAAAGTTTGTCCAAATAGACTTTTTGATAATATTATTGTGATCTTTTGATAAGATTAAGATATTATTGTGAAAGTGTCGAACCATGTGAAAACCCTAATATTATTGGGAAATGGATTCCCTGTTTGGTCAATCTCAGGGGGTGCCACATAGGGTTGAGATGTCATATCCCTTCTCCTCAAAAAAATCCCATCTCTTTAAATAAAATCATCTTCTCATGTGGCACCTCCTGATTGGTCCAAAGAGGGGGATTGGGAACCATATTATTGTGGTGCCCATAATGCCGCCATCACTAGTTCCAGCCTGGAGTTGGGATTTGGGAAGGCCCTTGTTGCAGGGATCTGGATAGGGATGTCAAATGGGATGGGCCGGCCCAGCACGGCCAGCTCTAGCCCGCCAGTCAACGACCCGTGGCCCGCCCCGGCCCGGTCAACGACACGGCCCGTGACACGGACCGGGCTGAGCTGAGGTGGCTGGGCCGTTTGGCCCGGGCCCGCCAGGCACGTGGGCTGGAGGCAGCAGCCCGCCAGGCCCGCTGGGATCGGCCCGCCCAACGTCCATAACCACTTTTTTTTGAAAAAAAATCCATTTTACACCCCCCCCCCCCCCCCCCCAGCAGCTATAAAACGGTCATATAAGGGGTATTTTGTGTCATTTTTCATTTTACAAAGTCTATAAATACCCTAACCCTCCCATTCTCATTCCTCACCAATTTACACAACTCTCTCATTCTCTTTATACATTCTCTAGCTCTCTCTCAAAGCATTCAACTCTTTCACTCTCTCTAAGAAGTTTTTGGAGGGCCAAATATCAAGTCATCAAGAAACAAGATTAAAGGGGCCATCAAAGATTTAGAGGTATTTATATTATTTAAATTTGAGATTCCATATATATAAGTTTATATTATATTATATTAACTCTCATTTTCTCCCCTTTCGTATATTAATTATCACAAAAGAAGGTTATTAGAGCCTATTACTGTTATTGCTTATTAATTTTATTTTTTGAAATATGGCTAGAAGATTTTCCACAGAATCTTCTTTAGTTAATTTAGGGGAAGAAGAAAATTTTATTGAATTAGAAGATGAAGTAGGTGATTTACTTCCCCTCATTCCTTAGAGTTTTCGTAAACCAACCAAGAGGAATAGAACTTCACTTATTTGGGAAATATTTACAAGGTTTGAGGTTATTGAAAATGGAAAAACAGTTAAAAAGGCAAAATACAAATTTTATAGTAAGATTTATGGTGCCCAGTAAAAAATGGGTACCGGCCATTTGGCAAGGCATAGGCAAAAATGTCCAGCCTTAAAAAAGCCGACGGATGCAGGGATAGGGAGGCCTGGATCACAGACCCAAATTTCTAGTACTGGTGGTGGTAGTAGTAGTAGCAGTTTGAGTCTTTTTTCTTTTAATGCACAAAGTTGTAGACAAAATCTTGTTAAAATGATTGTGTTATCCGAATTACCATTTTGTTTTATTGAAAATGAGTTTTTTGAAGAATTGGTCAAGAAATACTGTCAACCATAATTTCACAGTATTTCAAGAAATACAGCCAGAAATGATGCTATTAGACTTTGACAGGAAGATAAAACAAATATAAAAAATTACCTTGCAGAAGTTCCTGATAGAATAGCCCTAACCACAGACATGTGGACATCTAAAGGGGGTGACAGCTTTCTTTCTATTACTGCACATAACATAGATTCAAAATGGATTATTAATAAACGTATAATTAGTTTTAGCAGTCTTGAATGGCCACACAATGGCACTAGAATAAGTACATTTATTTTGAAAAAAACTAGATGAATATAATATTAAAGAAAAAGTCTTATCTATAACTTTAGATAATACCAGTAATAATACAGTGGCTATTGAATTAATGAAAATGCAGATGCCACTTGCAACTCTGGTAGATAGCTCTATCTTTCAAAATAGATGTGTATGTCACATCTTAAATCTCATTGTAAAGGTTGGTTTAAAGCATATTGTAAGTTACACAGATGCTATTAAAGATATTGCTAGATTTATTTTCACCTCCGCACAGGGAAGACAATTGTATGCTGGAATATATGCGAGGCAATGCATATCAGCTATTAAAATGCCTAAGGAGGTAGAACATAGATGAAATTTTATGTATGATTTGTTAAATAAGGCACTTGACCGGAAAACTGTTTTGAATGAATTTTGTGCTTTTCATGCACAAAATTTGATGATTAGTGATGAACATTGGGAGTTATGTGCCCAAATAAGAGATTTATTAGAAGCTTTTTATACTTCAACATTATTTTTTTCCGGAATATATTATCCCACATCTAATGAAGCTTTTTAAAATTACTTTACAATTCAGTAGATTTAGAGATCATGTTTTACTGAGTAGCACTATTAAAAATATGAAAGAAAAATTTAATAAATATTGGAAAGAGGCTCTAATGACATTTTCTTTAACTGCCGTATTTTATCCTAGGTTAAAATTAAGTGGTACAGTTTTTTATTAATGAAATAAATAAAAATATGAATTATATAGATTTAAATATTTTTTCATATATTAGGGCGAATTTATATGCACGTTTTCAATTTTATTGTGAGCAAATGAGTACAACTGGGCTTAGTATGGGCCATTCAGAAGTCAAGCAAACAGGTGTTGGTGAGTGAGATGTGTGGTATTCTTCCCTGTCTACGGGCATGGCATCTAGCTCAAGCTCAAGTAACACTGTGACGGAATTATCATCATATCTTGACGTCGGTGTAATACGGGTGCAGGATGCATCTAGTTTTGACCTTTTAGCTTGGTGGAAGCAACAAGAAAGCGTTTATCCAGTGTTGGCCGCCATGGCTCATGATCTATTCACTATTCCAATGTCTTCTGTAGCATCAGAACATGCTTTTAGTGCAGGTGGACGTGTGGTGAATGACAAAAGAACCAATCTGACTGAAGAAACGATGGAGTGTTGTGTTTGTCTACGAGACTGGTATTTGGCAGATAAGAGGAAGCAAGAGTTGACATCAATGGAAGATTATGATCCAGTAGAATTCATTAGTGGACTACACATCTGATTTTTTACTTTTTCCTTCATTGTAATTTTTAAATTTATAAGTTTTTTATTCTTTTTTATTTTTATTTTCTAAAAAATTTGTAAGGTTTTGAAGGTAATCCTATTTAGAAACCTTCAAGAAGTTAAGATCCAAATGGTACTCTCTTCTCAATGGAGTAGGTCGAGTTTGACCGAACCACTTAAATATCTTTGTCATTCTCCGTGATTGTGTGATGTTAAAATTTTTTTACTTATTTGATAATTCAATAGCCACTGTAAATTAAAATCCATTAATTTTTAACAATCTCATTATTGAAAATACAGTGGCTATAACTAAATAATGCCAGTTAAAATTCAAATGGTTCTCTCTCACATTAACTGTGTTTTTCACTCTGTGTTCTATTCTTTTTTTTTAATACTGAAAAAAAGGGAAAAAATGAGTTGGCCCGCCTGGCCAGCTAGCCCGACACGGCCCGGCCCGCTTCAGCCCGGTCAGCAGGCCGTGCCGTGCCAAGGTTTTTTCCTGCGGGCCAGGCCCATTTGACATCCCTAGATCTGGATCTCCTGACCATGTTTGGATCAATCATGAGGTGCACATGAAATGAGGATTTTTTTCAACCCTACTTGCCACCTGATTGGTCCAAATAGGGATTCCCTTTTGGACCAAAGGAACCATTTCCCTTGTCAGTATACTCTTTTTGGGTAGACTCAGAAAAGGACTTGCTCCTGCAAGGTAGGGACAGGACCCATTCCCAATCCTATCTTGTCAAATCAGTTACTGTTTTTGTTTTTCGGAGATGGGTGCACTGTCCATAAAACATGGCAAACGTTGCAAAGTATAATTTTTTTTTCTTTTTTTGGTAAAATCCCCTTACATTTTGTGAAAGCAAAAAACAGACCCTCAAATTTCAAAATCCAACAAAAAACCGCCCTGAGAGGGGTTATTGAGGCTCATTTGTTTCTTTTTTAAGTATTTTACAAAAAAAAAAATTCTTTAGACTTGGTGGAAACAAAAAGGCCATTGAATTTCAATATCAACCAAATAGGCCATGAGCGGAGATATCATTGGTGTTTCTTCTTATTAATTTTTTTTCTTGTTCTTTTGCTGAGCAACGATATTGCAACTCATGGCAGGTAACAATAACATTGCCGCTCAGCAAAATAACAAAACAAAGAAGTGAGATGTGATATCCTCGCTCAGGGCTTTTTTTGTCTTCACTAAGTTTAAGGAAATTGTTTTGATAAAATTATTTTATTTTCTTTTTTTTTTTTTTTTGTTATTTTGCTTAGTGGCAATATTGTTGCTCATGACAACAAAATAGAAAAAAGGAAACAAGCAGCAATATCCCATTCAAGGCCATTTTTTGTCTTCACTAAGTTGAAAGGAATTGTTTTTGGCAAAATCATCTGTTTCCTTCCAATAAAACTGCGGAAGAGTTACAATGGCTAATAAACCCAGTTAAACATTTTTTTTCCATAAAAAAAAATGAAGCTTTGTTTCGTACAAGATAACTCACAAACCCCACCAAATTTGTCTTGCCAGTGAGATCGACCAACATGCCCTGTGTTCAATGGTGGACCTAGAATTTTCATTTGAATGTGTGGAAAATGATCAAGTGAATAAGTTAAATAATAAAATTAAATTATTTAACATCTTATATTTGGGGTTTCTCGAATCTCATGGAGGGACTGAACACTAACTCCACCTATGCATGTTTTCTATATTTTGCTGTCATTTCCTCCTTCATCCTATCAAGTTGGGAAATTTTCTGTATGGTAATATATAGTCATTGATTTCTCTCCCTTGTTACCAAAGTTGGCCATTTTACCTACACGTTCTCCGTACAGTCCATACTGCTCCGCAAACCAAAAGGCTTGTTTTTAATTGCGTTATCACAACAAATGTTACGATATCACAATTTAAGTTCTGATACCGCAAGTTATAAAGTTGCGATACTGCAATTAATGTTGTGATATCGCAAAAAATACGTGAGGCTTAAAAGTCAACGAATGCATTTATGTTTATAATTTCTTTTCATTTCGTTGCTTTCGTCTCTAGCTTGAGCTTTATCCGTCCATTCTTTGTAAGAATAACTCCGCATTTGAAATAAACCAAATGAGACAGCGTAAGCGATAATTTTAGTTCCACCATAACAAATTCAAGTAAAGTCAGATTTAACACAGCGTGAGTTTCAATTCTTCAACTTATACTAGCGGGAAGGTCCATAGAACAATACAAGTAACACGCATGTTTACCAAAGAAGAAGGGGGTGGGGCGATAGTTTTGATACACGCAGTTGATCGTCTCGGTTAGAAACCAGAGCATTTAGGGTTTTCTAAACTAACAAACACAGATAAATAAAAAGAGGAGGAAAAGGAAAGAGAATACCAGATCTCGCTAAAAGAGAGAGGGAATAAGGATTGCCATGTTTAGTAGGGGCGACAACAACAACACCAAGCTTGGAACGCCCAGATTGCGAAACAATGGTGACTAAAATCCCTAGTTGATAGAAACAATGGAGATGATGATGCTTCTTCGACATTGAACGGACGTTGGCTGCCTGACGTATTTGC
This sequence comes from Umbellularia californica, assembly GCA_028538565.1. Classification (NCBI taxonomy): domain Eukaryota; kingdom Viridiplantae; phylum Streptophyta; class Magnoliopsida; order Laurales; family Lauraceae; genus Umbellularia; species Umbellularia californica. The sequence goes on along the minus strand of JAPQWN010000006.1, from coordinate 72,003,886 downwards.
AAATAGGTTGTTAAGTTTGAACAACTAGTGCCCATGATTTGCTGCATCTTTAGCTGAAGCAATTTTGGAAGTTATCAACCCATGTCATGGAAGGTCCAAATTTCTTATGGACCTTTCCTACTGTTTCAATGGATGGTAGGAGACTTCCAAAATGTAATTAAACCTTTTCCTAATGCAGTAATCACTTTATAATCAGCTTCTGATACATTGAACAAATTCATATGCTCACCGTGAAAGTAAAGAAAGAAGCATATAGTTATCACAATAGAAAAACAGATACAGGACGAAATGCGAGAAGGTGAATACATGAATGCGCCTCATCTTGATACATTTTGAATAGTGTCATCTATGTGGAAGCATGAACCAAATGTGAGAGCAGGAAGTGAAAATCTAACTGTTTTTTGGGGAGAGGCAGTTACTAAGGAGAGAAGTGCATTTAAGAAAACTGCATCAGCATGAGTGATGAATTCAAACATTCCATGTCCCCTTCAACAGCATTGATAATGCTACTCTTTGGCAAGGTATCGATTGCATGTGGGAGGCAGAACAATGTGCACTTCACTTGTGGGAAGGCCTCTGCGATGATCAATATCGCTGTAGTACCGGTGCCGCCACCAACATCGACCGGTGATTGAAGCCCTTGGAAGACCGGTGCAGACTCCTTAACGATGATGCTCATCACAAACTGTGTGTCACTGGCCATGGCCTCATTAAACAGGTTGTTAATGTTGAGGGAGTGGGCTCCACCCGATGGGGAGTATTGAAAAGTATCTATGCAGCCTCTACTAACGTCTTGTGATTTTGGTAGTAATGATTAAATTTAAAACTCAGGGTGACCTGCAGCGTAGCCCCAAATGCTAATCCCATGCATTGTCTCAAAGGCAGTGGGCTCATCTCCCATGAACCAAGTGCTCAAGAAGTGCCATGTTGCCACTTCAACTGGGTGTACCCGCCGCCGTTAATAAAAGTGGTGACAAACTGGTCTTTTTCAAGAGGAAGTGTGACGCTTTGGAGTCTCACATCGACTGTAGAGAGGAAAGTGACAAGGATTATATGTAGAGCTTGCACCCTTACCTTGCTGGCCTTTTGGTAGGTTGAGGCCCATTAGAAACAAAACCAACTATGAGGCCCGTGGGCCAAAGCGGACAATATCATGCATACATGTGGAGTGGGGCGTTACAAGAAGATCTTGGATGATGATGTGAGCACATAACCTTGCTCTTTTTCTACCTTATCATCTTCATTATTATGTATAGCGAAGATGCCTGAGTGGACCAGAAGGCGCCTGAGCCATTGCAGGAAGGCGGTTTTCGTGGGGGTGATCAGAATGGAAGCGGACAATTCAGATAGGGTGATGGGTTGGCCATGGTTGTAGATGAAGTCTGCCAGTCTTGTATGCCTAGCTGAGTGGCACACTTGAGAAACATCGAGCTTATGAAGAAGCTGTATGTGAGGTTCCATACAGTAGTTTGTGCCTGCAACAGCTCATTGGGTTCTTCTTTAGCCATCTATACTCTCTTTACTCTGTCTTAAGACTTGTGCTTCTATCTCATCTATCTAGCTATCTATTATAACTTTAACCATGTTGTCTAGCTAGGCAGAGTGTTTCCGGATCCAATGGCCAGTAAGTTATCACCACAGATCAAACGTTTAGAAATTTCATTGGGTCTGCATTGTCAAAAATACCGTTCTTACTGCATTGATATACATCGAGAGAAGGCCTGCAAAGAGTCCTTTTTTAACAATTAGCAGTTTGATTTGTGAACCGTTGTGGCACAGTTTTCCGAGTTGAGTCCATAAATCCATCATATGTTCCCACCTAAGAAATCCAAGCCACTCAAAAGAACTGCAACCTTATGCATTAAGATTAGTGCATACCAAACTCCAACCCCCATTGGCCTTACCTTAAGATTGATCCCCTGTTTAAACATGGAATTTTACTTTGGTTAATATTTTAACCATGTGTTCTATAAGTGATAAAATGGTACGCCCAACTTCCATTGGTCTAAAATTTAGACCATGGGTAATATAAGAAGATATTTATTTTGAGTGGTTTAAATTTTAGATGTGAATCTAGTGTGGTTTACACAATGAACACAGATGAATTAGTTTATTGAACTTGTCAAACTCGAGCTCTAAATTAAAATAATGGAAAAGCAAATCAAATTAACCTTACTCAAATTTTCTGATAATGTAAAATTACGAATTGTGAATCCGAATCCAAAATCACTATCTCTCTCTCTCCCCCCCCCCCCTCCTCCTCCTCTGTTTCTTCTATCTGGCTCCTATTTTCATCATTTTTTGGTGGGTGATGAATGATGATGGATTTGAAGTTCTCAGGCCTCAATCTCTTGTAACTTTGTAAGGACCACCTGCAGCCCATCTTACATGTCCTCATAGTGCACCACCTAATGATGAAATACATGGTCACAACTCACAACTCAGGGGAAAGGGAGGGTTTGCTGGTGGGGGTGGTTGTGGGTTGGTTGGCAATGTGATGCTTGAATCATGTTGGGCCATTGATGAAGTCACCACTGGCAACTCCCTGGATAACCCCACATGCACGTTTGATAAATCTAAAATCTCCTTACACTGACTTGAAAATGATGTAATTTCTTACTATTGAAGACATTAGTCACCATTGAATTTTATTATAATAAATATGCATAGAGCCATTAAACTCTGAGGGCCTAGAACTACGGCTAGAATCATATTCAGAAAATTTTGTTTCATTCTTTTTTTTTTTTTTTTGGGTTTTACTCAAAAAATAAGTATCTTCCCTCTTTGGGTATCCTCCAATCCAAAAATCAAGTAGGTTCATTTATTGAGGTGGCTGGGAAAAGATTTTCAATTGGCTTCTGCAAATCAAGCACCAATTTTTTTTTTCCCGCCTTTGATGGCTCTATGTATATTTACTTAAAATTCAATTGGCCTAAAATTGCTTAGTCAGGACCTTGCTGATTTGTATAATATTATGAATAATACATCCCAACAGAATAGAATGGCCCAGGAACAAACCACCACCATATTTCAAGCACTGTTTTGTTTGCATAAAATAAAGGGTTAAAACAAGAATAAAGGAAAGAAGAGGGGGCTGAGTCAAAGGCATTAAATGACAAAAAAGTTACTCCAAAATTTACAGTTTTTTGTAATTTAGTGCTTGTTAAGAGTAGTCTTTTCGTCATGAGCACTTTTACTCTCAACCCCCTCCTCTTTCTTTCTCATGATTTGACCCTTCATTTTACTCTACTCTCCCCTTGCAAACAAACATGCAGGGAACAAGACCTGGATCAGAACTTCACATGAAAAGTTGAACTGCGTGTTGCTATATTATATTATTTGAGTCATATTAACAACTACCATGTCTAAGATGATTCATCATAGCTCAAAAGAATTTTTTTCAAAAAAAATGCCAGAGATGCAAAAAATTTAGTATAAACTAAACCTGAACAGTGGTATTATATATATATATATATATATTATGATACTGAGGTTAATATACATTCTTGTATGACTACAGGGAAAAATCAAAGAATGGCTGCCAAGAATAAAAATGCCATCAAGTGAGTGAGTGCAAACAAAGAACCAACGTGGGAAGAACAGCTGAGGATAGGTGGCACTGGTAGTACTGAAACCTGAGACTCATTTGGGGTTTGGTTAGTTGCTTCTGGGGTGTAACTACCTGGGGCAGTAGGGTTTTCCGGGTTCATAGGGAGAGTACCTGAATCTTCCATAGCATAACCTAGCAGATAAAGTAAAGGTCACAGGGCTTAGTGGACATATGAAAATCTACGGTAATAAAATCTTGGCATAATTGCACTTACAGTCAAACTTCTTCCAACCCAAGACAAGCTTTTCCCGATCAAACACAATGCGCTGGCCAGTCATATAATTTTCTGCATGCAGAGAGAGAACCATTACCCAGATAGACATGGATAGTACAGATGCAAAAGCTCAACATTATTTGCAAAATTAGATCTTTGGGGCCCTGCACTGAAGCTTTGTTTTGACATGTCCAAATGCTGTCACTCTTTTTTAAAATAAGATAATGGTGTTGGGTAGAGATAAGAGGATGAGGACAGGCAGCAAACTCATTTGCCCTGAAAACATGGGCATGACTATATTGCTGACATTTATATTTTTTTCATTTTTACATACATTTATACTTACTGTATTTAATATTAAAAAATCATTTGCATAGTTTTATTTTAAAGTTAACAAATTCAAAAAACAACAGCCACACTGATCACAGATTGATCCCATACCAATACCTATATCCAGTGATACATCCATTATAAAGTCGGTAGTCTTCAGAAGGATATCATCCTGTCCCTAAACCATCATTGATAGACAAGAATGGGATAATTCAAAAATAGTGAACTAGGATGATCCAATCTGGGGAATTTTGAAGACATCCACTATCCATGGTTGGGCATCAAAATCAAGAGTATGAAAATCAGCGGATGTGACTACGGTGCCCACACTTTAAAATAACACATCAATATCACGTCAAATATGACACTTCATTTTAAGTGTACAATTTAGTCCCTGCCACATCAATCATGTGCCTTCGAGACGTATTTGGGTATAAAATAGGATCAACCTTGCTACTTCAGAGGCATAATACTATTTTCCAGAGAATTGAATATTTCAAGGCTTCTGTCGTCAGCCAAATATTATCATATGAAAAGAAATAGGAAATTCAACTCCAATTGATACATGGCAATGTTTGGCAGGTATGCAAAATTTCTGCCTTCATGTTTCAGTGTCCACCAATATGTATTGAACTCAAGTTTATCAAACTCATGGCAAATATTGCAGCATAAGGTGCCAAATCCACCCTAAATTCACAGGGTCACCATTAATAAGCACGTGGAAATCACACCAAGATCATTGTCACAAATACCGGATGCTTTCAAAATCTCAGGATTCTCTCATGATATAAATGAGAAAATAGTGGAAAATAAAAAAAATAGAAAACATTTAAAATCCTTGAAATGTATACATATCTAAATATATTAGTATTTCAAGTAAATATCACACCATTATCACATTTCTGAAAACATTTTTTAATTTATTGTAATATCTTCACATCTTCATTTAAGACAGAAACATGAAAATAACAGGGTATTTTCAGTACAACAGGGATATTTGTGACAATTAACAAGATAAATGATGCAAACCCTACGGTTAGGGCTTGCATTAGAGTGAAGATCCACATCGCTCCGAAATCCATCCATCCATCCCCATTACTCAACCCTCCCAAAATCCAACTCCATCAGACCCCTGCACCCGAAACCCATCTCTGCCAATCCCCATCACCCCAGCGACCTACCTAAGCCCCAATCGAGCCACCGAAATCCCCTACCGAAACCTCACACCCATTCCAGACCCTACGGTCAATAAATGACAGCATACTACATGTAAATGTTACTTGAACTTGAAATGAAAAACTTACGGCCAATAATATTCAAACTGCTACTCTTAACAACAGCCAAGCAATATACAACTTCGACCTGCAAAATAATGACAGAAAATTATTTATCCAGGTTGGAAGAGATATTGCACTAATCTTTGGCAGAATCTTGATCTTACCCGCGTAGAGATCACAAATACTGGTTCGGAGACAGAGAACAGGCCTCCACCTTTCATTGTCAGACTAATGCTGGGTATCACACTATCATTCTCAACAGGACTGCAAAAATTCTTCAACCAATTAAGTCTGTTTCAGAAATGGTGAAAAGAAAAAACACAGAAAGCTAGGCTTGTGTTCCTTTCTGATTGCCCTTGTCCTTTCTATGTGGGAATCAAAATTCCAAACTACTGATCTAGAAGGTCCTCCTTTGGATGGGTCACTAGCAGGAAAAACCTTAGATATACTAACCTGACATAAAATTCATATAGAAGTGAAATGCAGAAATATGAAAGACTGTTTCTTGCATGAACATTAAGGATGTTAAAGAACTCAATTCATTGATGCTGGGACCTCCCAGATGAGCGGTTTGGATCACCACATGGAAAGAAACAAGAGCGAAGCAAGGAGAGAGCACTAGGAAGGGCATTTCTCAAAAGCAGAAATTTGAGTTTAAGTTGATCACCTCCTAAAATAACAGTATTTGAAGGGGATCCTAGAATCAGGCGAATGCCTCTTATCTTGTGCCTGAGAATTGAACTGCAAAATGCATGAATAAAAGCACATTTAATATTTTGCTAGGACTAAATGTACTGTATACAGCTTGAAGTGTAATCGAGGGAAGCTATCTTGGCATGCATTAGATTTTATTTGTAACTAGTTCTCACCCCTCTTGTTTATAATCATTTAATTAATTTTTGAAAGTTATAATCATATAATTAATAAATAATTCTGTGTTTTTTGGAAAAATAAGAAATAATTCTGTTAAATGTAGGAGGTTCTATATATAACAGAATTTTCCCTTGATAGTTTGAGCTAGAAACACACACATGAGAGAGAGAGAGAGAGAGAGAGAGAGAGAGAGAGAGAGAGAGAATTGTCTATCAAGAAAAATATCAAATTTATTTGGATTTATTGTGAAATGCGTTCTTATATGACATGTAAAACAACATTTTCAACACTGACCAAACTCAAGATGAAGCATGAAAACTTACGCTCTCAGAAAGAAGTGTATAAGCTGGATCTGCCAAATATGTGAATGAGGTACCAGTGTCAAAGAGAGCGCTGAAGGTTGTATCAATAACACTTGTCCCCACAAGCAGTCCAGTCACATTGACATTGTATGTTGGGCTGGCAAATAAATTCAAACAGGAAAAGTAGAATGATCAACACCTGTTTGGTGGAAGCTATTGCAGAGACTCCTAAGCACATGGCAAAAAGTAAATTAAGTTCTACCCACTCACTGTGATTCTCTATGGTTGAATGGAGTCACAGCTTGATCTGGGCTCCCTTGGTCTCCAAAAAGTATTCTTCCAACTCCATTACTTCCAAAGCACATGGAGAAGGAATCTGTTGTCAGGCCCACAGCTGATAAAATGCTTGGAACAGATAGTTTATCCATACCAAGCCCCAATAAACCATTAGGAGCAGCAATATCAAGAAATGAACCACTCTGAACCTGCCCACAACTGCAAAACCCAAAGTGACACTACCTGAAAACTTGAGTTGTTGGGATGCTAAGAACAAGAAAGAAAGAGAAAAAAAAAAAAAAAAGGCAAGAATGATTATGGCTGTGACTGAATAGCCTGAGTTTATCCCGCAGATTGAGTGTTTCTCCACCCAATACAAAGTTGGCTATGTTAGATGTCTAGCCCAAAATGTTGCCAGTCTTCATTTAGGGTAGAGAAACAGTAACCCCTTGTGCAATTCCCTATATCTGTTCCAACATACAGAAACAGGTAAAAAGCCACTCTACCAAGCAATTGGGTTCACTTGGCATAATTATTTAAATATGCACCCTAAACACCCATATCAGCATAGGAATGGGAAAAAACTTAAATGAGGTTCTCAAATAATTCAAAAGAAGTAAAGTTTAATGAAAAAATTCTGGCAAGAAATGGAAAGGCATCCTACCCAAATATTATCCGGGCATTAACAACTTCCTTTAAACTATCTTCTGTTGTCAAGTACATAACATCTTCCACTAAAACCCCAGCAGATGAGGTATTGCTAGAAACATATGCAACCTTATAAGGACAAACATCGGAATCACTGGAGCATTGACGTTGGGCTTCACATAAACTGTTGGTGCACAAGATCTTTTTGCTTGTTAATGATGTATTAGGGCTGTAAATATTTAGCTCGAAATTCTGCAACTGTACAAGTAGTTAAACAAACAATAAGCACACACAGGAGAATAAATGTTCATTAGAAAGATGCTTGAAATCACTATTAAGTCTGAAATGCTAATTAGAAACAATAAAATCAAGAAAGAAAATAAAAAGAAAAGGAAAAAAAAAAAGGTGATTCCACTGCAAGTGATCAAGAAAATAAGGGAACATAAATTGGAGCATGGAACAAATCCTAAACATTTGATTATAATTTACTGCAGTAACACAGCTTGTCTTTTCTTCCTCTCTTTTTTCACTTCCCATGGTAATGGAACAAATAAAGAACCTCAAGAGGCAGATATTATCAATAACTAGTTGTCTGAAGTAATTTCTGTTTCATGTGAAAATCAGTGTGTACTTTTTTTGTCTGATTTTTGCAAATTTAGGAGATGCCTTTCAGTGGGTCATGTCAATAATTATGGTGGTGTTCTTAAGGGTGTGAGACACATCTAGGAAATATTTACATGAATCTGCTTAGTGGACACAGATCCAAAAGATTCAAAAAGGGCTTTGAGCGGACATGCATTGCACAAAATGTTCATGTCAGCAAAGGTCGCTAGTGGTAGACAAAGGAACCCACTACAAAGAGGGCAAAGAATACATAAACCTCCTAAGGCCAAGAAAACAGAAGATAATATGAGAACCTTTCTCTAGGCATCAGTGGCCTCATTGCACTTCTCAGAGTATGTTAGAAGGAGACATGGATGTGCCGTGAGAGATAATGAGAGCTCCTTAAAGACATTCTCTAACTGCCACAAAACTGCACAAGAACCTGTGGCCCATTTGATTACATAAGAAGAGTCACCTTCTGGTATAAGAAGGGCAAGGTGGAGTCTGTCTGCCTCTCAAAGTCCAATCAACGTCGTCGTCACCTTGTATTGACCCACTTGAGACTAATAAGACCCGCGAAGCATATATCTGATGAACTTGAATTGCAAATAGCCCTTCTACCCCTGCCAATCTAGGATTCCCCAACACACAAGCATCAAAATTAGCTTATAGGAGCCTGTAGGAGGCAGACACCATTTTGGCATAGGATACAAATGAAAATCAGAAATTACTTACTAGCCAAGATTTCAACATGTTAGCTGAAAATGCATGAAATGAGGCCAAAGCCCAAGATAGTGCTTGCTTACTGATGATAGTTATATAACAGATGGGGTGGAGCCGTGGAGGCCATTTCAATTCAGAAGACTTGTTGTTCATTATCGCTCCATATACACACACCATAATGTAGCCAAAAATGATACCATCCAGAGAATACTGCCTCTAGCAGGCCTAGTGTCAAATCTCCAGATAATGAGGCAGTCTCTGAGGTCTTCAGGGCTCCCAGGGGACCCCAAACCATAAGAAAATAGAGGTCCGCATAGAGCTGGTAACCTTGCATGGAAGAGATAGTTCACAGACTTAGTCTCCGCAAGATATAAGGGAGGCAGCCATGTACAATGATAAGCTATCAGCTCCTGAAGTTGTTTGTTTGTTTGTTCTTCCCCTTTTTTCCTTTTTGTTTGTTTATCCACATTTGTGACAACTCTAAGGTGCTTGATGGTAAGGAAACTGTCTTGGATGCCTTGGAGGGCTAGCCAGCTGAAAACGAATGACTTCGGAGGAGCCTCAGTGTACCATAAATGTTGGCTAACGGAGTGGTAGGAGACCTCCTCCCAATAGGTCTAGAGAGGAAGTGCACAGAGAACTGTTCAAATGGATATCACTTGCCTAGATACATTTGTCTTCCCCTAAGCTAGAAATATAAAACAGAACCAAGGAGTCTTAGGAGCAACACAAGCTGGTCAAATTCCACACCATTAAGATGAACCTAAAAGTCAAACTCTAGACCATGTATCCACAGACAGCTTCCATATGGTCATTAACAAGAGGACTAGAGTGGGCAGCTAGGTGAAGCGTACCGGGAACTGGTTATAAAGGAAAGCATCCCTCACCTGGTTGTCGTTTTCGTTTGTTTTGGTCTGTGGGTGCGTGACTACGTGAGTCGAGGCGGATTAGGATTTAGCCCAACCAATATCAAACCCAACCAGTTGGCATCTCCTACCAAAATCAAAGATTATGGCTGCACAGGCTGAGATTCAAATTTGAACCAAAATTGCCAAAGATGAGGAGCTCGTTTGTTTTTCTTTTAATTTGAGTTGGTGTTTTACTAATATGCCCTCCATTAGGACTAAGCACGCATGGTTTTTTGGTGGAAGAGCCTTATGTAGTAAGTTGTTCCCTTCGTTGTTTTGCTTCTTCATTTGAGTCATGTCACCATTCAAAAGTTCTGGTTATTCTTCTTGTGCAACTCAGAGGGCTCCTTTTCCTTTCTTTCTTCTCTTCATTCACCATAATAAAGATGGTGATTCATTTATTTGGCATGTATATATAACATATTGCACTGTTAATTAAGTAGAATGAATTATATATTTATAGTTTATATGATTAAACCTTTTTTTACATTTTTCTAAATTTACATAAATTTGAAGGGATGCCACCTCGAGGGGTGTCCTCGTCATTACATTTAAGAGTTAGACCTTCTAGCTTCCCCCATTTATTGTGCTCTCATAGGTTGCAATAGATCCATCTGTTTTCATTAGCATGGTCAACCTTGCAACAGATGGATAAAATAGCAGCATTCAGACAACAAAGAATCAAATGATGATCTCATAAAAGGTGCAGTCATCAAAAAAAAAAAAAATCCAATCCATATGGAGTTTTAAGTTTTAAAAAAAATTCTTTATATAATTCACATAGAAAATCCAATTAATTCAATATTCTCAAACATGGTCAGTTGGTCACAAACATACATAAAAAATCACCGAACAGAACCACACATTCACGTGATGGTTAGGTATAACTTAAAATACTTTAAGGACGACCGTTTAAGTTCCAGCCCATCTCTTCACCTTACACTCTAATTTTTCTCATTTAGTTTCAACACATATGTTTTAATTTTCTGTAAATGCGGTACCGCTGACCACCTAAAAGGGAAGGATAAGGGAACAGAAAACAAATAAGTGACATAGATATCCAGGAAAAAAATAGAAAAAAAAGAATTTCACGCATACTAAATTAATAAGATTATCCAAATTCAAAGGAAGACCAAATAGATGGGATAACGTCACAATGATGATCGTGATCACAATGTCCAAATTTAATGATGCCCAGACAACTCAATCCCAAAAGAAAAACCCATTTAATGATTTAAATACTACTTCACTAAAAGTCACCAACACAATATTGTAGGAATAAGGGACATCAATGTACTAATTATAACAAAAATAACAAGGCATCCTACTATTAAAAACATCACGAAAATAACAAGGAATAAAACAAAAGACAGAGAATTGAAAACAGACATCCAGAAAAGGTCACTGCTAACAAAATTTCAGACACACTGAATTACAAAACTGGTCTAAGATTATCCAAATCCCAAAAAGGCAGACAAGACAGAAAGGATAAGGCCATGATGATGATGATGATGTCCCAAATCCCAATTCAAAAGGAGAAGAACAAAAAATTATTGTGCATGTATCCAACTTATGTGAGGCCAATCAGCAAAGCAACATCAACACTATATCCATTTCTGTGTACAAGATGAAACAATAGTCCATCCCTGATCAGGTCAATCACAGGGAAGCACTACGAAAATCACACAAACTGAATGATCCATAACTTCCACAAAATGAAGAATTCTGCAAATAGAATGCAGACCCTGTCTTAAATCATGATTGCCCACTAAACAAACAATCATGATTGCTCAATTGGTGCAACCTTTGGACCATGGCCTACCCCACAAAACAAACTCTTAACACCAAAAGGCAAAGACTCATTTCACTCCCAATCTAAAAAGTCACCATCATAACAGTTTAGGGAGTAGGGACATACATATGATTTCTACAAAAAAACAAAGTTGACACATACTAATCATAGTACAAATAACAAGACAACAAATGAAGACAACAACAAAAAAAAAAAATAACAATCAAACAAGGAAACAAGAAAAACTTACAAATCCATAACTGGCAGATGAAGTAGGGGCGCATCTGATGCAATCACAAGGCACCCAAAACAGATCGCTCCCGGTGTCGAGTGCCACCATATACGTCTGGCTCGGCATCCCCAGCGCAACAGTTGTGTAATGCAAGCTGAATTCCCCCCAAACAAACCAACAAAGAACTTCAATTCCAATCCCAAATCCTCTGCAACCCACTAATCCAATAAGAATAAAACCAAAACCACAGAGACAGAGAAACCAACAAAACCATACAATCCCAAAGTGCTGATCTGAAACGTCGAATTCCCTTCGGAGAAGCTCATCATCCGGTGGCCGAGGACTGCGCGGTCCTGAGCAGCCAAGGCGGCGTAGTAATCGACGGAGCCCTTTTCGGGCCAGTCCTCGGGGCGGAATCCGCCGCCAAGGGACCTTTCCGCTGCCCACCGCTTGACGGGTTCGGAGAAGCGGTGGTGGAGATCGAGGCGGAAGGTGGTGGCGCCATGGAAGCAGCTCTGCAGGAGCGAGAGTGCAAAGAAGAAGAAGAGGAGCAGGAATTCATTGGAAGAAGGAGGAGAAGACATGACTAGGAAAACCCTAGAATCCTCATAAACCCTAGAAGGGAACGCATTTAGCAGAGAGAAACCCCCAAATTGCAGATCTTTTCAATGGGGATTAGGGTTTCTGGGGATTAGGGTTTTATGAGGAGGAAGATGGGAAAGTGCAGAAGGGGAATTTATTATTTAGTCCCTAAGTTTTGTGGTAATTTCTATTTAGATACTGTTTTGGGGAATTTTTCAAAAGGTTTAAAACTTTTGTCTAATTCTCAAGAAAGCATATGAAGGTTTGAACATTTAAACAAAAAAAAAATGTACAAAAGTTTTTTACAATTCTTTTAATCGAGTCCTATTCCTAGATTTATTTTTAAGAAATAATAAAGAACATCATTCTTTTATAAGAGGTTTTATCTTTTCTTGACCTCTTTCCTCCCCATAAATAGTCATTTTGATTTTGATAATTATAACCATTTAATGAAGCTATATATTTAATCATTTGAAATTCTTTTTTTAATCTATTGTCCATGCATAAAGTCAATTGAAGTAGCCCCATGAGGTCATTTGGGTTGTACTCGATCATTTCTCTTTAGTGATTTGTTAAAGGAAGATTTTGAAAAATGGCATGGGTTATTTTTGTTAGTTCTCAATTTTTTTATAAAGAGGATTTGATTGAAAGAATTGTGAGAAAATCTTATACTTTTTTGAAATATTCAATCATTCATGTACTTTTTTCTCAAAATGAGCCAAAGATTTTATCCTTTTTTAACATTTTCCCGACTTTTAAATTAAAAAAAAAATGTTTGCGACTATCACATGCACCAAGTTAGGGTGAGCCAAGTGGGGACCCACTTCCTATTTGAAATATACACATTTCATTTTATGTTTAAGTGACATATACTTATAGATTTGTTTGTATATCAACAAAATAGCAAGAGCAAGGAATAAGACAGCTCTCATATGTAAACATCAACAATACCAAACAAATTAATGGAGATTAGAAAGTAGAGGTGGCTGAGTTAATGTTCTCCTACAAGCAACTACGAGTGCATTCCAACAACATGAGTTCCACTTGGGCCCCACCTTTCATCAATGTAACCACTTTGATAGTATTTTCATCCCATGATCTAGCATTATGCCCAAATTCATACTCGCTAAAACTTAACTCGCCATTGAATTGAATTCCAATAAAATCTATGCTTGTGATTCCATTAACTTGAGGTTGTGATAATATGATTAGGCCGATTTTTTGGACGTCCCTTACTTATTATGAGACCTTTCAATATACTCTCCTCTCATTTATAAACTTGCATCTAAGTAAGCCGTATGGACCGGTATGTATAGATCCTCTATTCTATCAGCTTGTATGAAAACATTTCTCTGGGTGGCATATATGAAAATTAAAAAAACATAGGGGGTTGTTTTAAATTCTAAAAATGTACCTGGCCACATGCATATTTAGAACTTTGGCAGCACACATGAATTTATCATTTGTGTGGACGCTGACCATGTGGAGAAAAGTGAAATCCTCATTTTAGAAGCTTATGATAACTACTTTGGCTTTGTAATGGGACCACATATAAAGAGAGATCCATTCATCCTTGACCATGGCTCTTCTTATAAATTAATCTATAAGGTTATTATTCATTGCTTCAAATTAAAAAAATTCCAATATATTTTGTGCTAATTAGATGCAGGCTAAACATCACCCACTAAATTGTTCTGATTATATTATATATATTTCAAGAGCCTCAAAAAGTGACATATATATGGGTAAAAAAAAAAAAGTTTGGTACATGGTACCTTTCAAATATTTGTATAAGAGGCATGTTTTTCACCTGTCGAATAAGATACTATGGTGATTATTATTCAAATTAGTGCTAGGTTTGGGTGAACGATGACTCACTAGGTTGGATTTGTCATGGGATATAGGTGTGTTCATGGGCTGGGCTGAGCAATATTCAGGCCCAGCCCTGATTTTAAACAACAGGATCAAGCCTGACGCAAGCCCGACTCGGGCCATAAGTACCTGCCTGATCCTAGCCCACCTATAATATATTTAGCCTGGGCCCGAATCTATTATATTTTACAAATAAAAGAAAACACATTTTCTAACCCAGCTTATACCTCACCTAGTTAGGAGTGGCTTGAGTCTGGGCCTGAACTTGAGTGCTACTTTGGGTCTAATGTGCACCTAAGAACCAATGTTCAAACCTTTACCTGCGCAATAAGAAATATAAAAGGCCTTAGTTATGATTACGGTCTCAGTGGAATTAAGACCCTAGTCCATTAAAGGTCCCTTTTTCAGTAAAGGAAAACTATTTTTTTTATATAAAAAGATGTAAAATCAGTATTATTATGGATATGTTTGTCTATATGAAATTTAGATTTTAGAAATTCAAAGAAATCTATTCTCATTAAAATGGCTAAAATTAAAGGGAAAAAAAGATGAATATCCACAAATGACCTTGTCTCTCCTTTTACTAGGAAAAAATGTGATTATCCACAAAACTTGTAAAATTGGGGTCTTAGTAGCAACTTCAACTTTTTTTTATCCGTTCACACTATCTCGTTCATCATCCCTTTATTAGAAGCCATTTTATCACGTAAACTCATGATAATTCAATTTCATGCAAACAGAAAAATAGTTCGAGATCTTAAATTAGTGACGGTAACCAATTCACATCAAAATTAGGTCAATTTCCAACCTTACTATATACGCATCACATGTGTAAATCATTGCAGGCAAGCATGACTCGCGTACAATCGTTACCATACTCACTAATTATATATGTAAATAGGTGTAAACAAACGACTCATAAACAGCTCAAAATGCGGACCCATATGCGCCGTCTTTTTTCTCTGGGCCCACCAAGAGGCCCATTTAACTAGTCGGGCCCTCTTCTCGGGTATATGTCCCAAAGATTCAAACCTACAAAGAAAGCCCACATACACTCTTCCATTTCCCTCTTCCACAAGCACCAAAACCCTAACACCTCCATCTCTCTCTGCAACTAAAACCCTAATTATCTCTCTCTCTCTCTGCAACTAAAACCCTAATCCTAACTCTCTCTATCCTCTCCAATGACGACAATGCTGGTAAAACCCCTCTATATATATATATATATATCTAATTCTCTCATTTGATGCTATCTTCTTCTGTCTGATCTCATCATCTTCTTTGTTTGTGATTTGATCCTTTTGTTGTTTGTGATGAGAGCAGCAACCCCAGATCATACTTCTCAAGGAAGGGACAGACACATCCCAAGGTAAGGCCCAGCTGGTGAGCAACATCAATGCCTGCACCGTCGTGGCCGACGCCGTACGCACCACCCTCGGCCCCCGGGGCATGGACAAGCTCATCCACGACGACAAGGGAAACACCACCATCTCCAACGACGGCGCCACCATCATGAAGCTCCTCGACATCGTCCACCCCGCCGCTAAGGTCCTCGTCGATATCGCCAAGTCCCAAGACTCCGAGGTATCGCCACTGCTATTGTATTTGATTTGATTCCGGTACTGGGTTTCGCGGTTTCGCCTTAGATAGTTATGAGTTTGGGTGCATTTCTAGAGAGATGAAGTGGGAGGATGTCTTTATTGTGAGGAAAGCTACAAAATTTAGTACCCCAGTTGTAACTACATGAATTCGTTTACGCGAAGGAGCGAGGGTTCTTGCAATTGGATAGCTTGAATTACCTGGAAGTGACGGTTGGTTTACTTTTTGCCATAACCAATTATGGGCAAATAGAATTGTGGGTAATTCGATTTACAGGCACCGAGTGTAGGTAATTAGATTTACAGGTACTGAGTGCAAGACAAACAGTTTTGACCTTCAGGATCTTTGTAAACTAAGTTTAGGTAACTCTGTTCATGTAGAATGAGGGTTTGTGTGTTTCCAAGGATAATCTTAGACCTGTAAGTTATGGTTATTTTCTTCTTTGTTATGATCAGTTACAGTTTGACTGAGAGCTCATATGGGTTGCTAATTCCTATAGCCTTTTCACCACAATTTAATGCACGTGATGGGGAATTTGCTTTGTTGTTCTGTAACTGTGTTGCCCAAACATGATTCTTTGGAGCTGTTATTTAAGATCAATGAGCCTTTGGTGGAGAATATGTAAGTAGAAAGAGATCTGAGGGAAGGACGGTGATTTTTCTGTAAAGAGTCTAAATCTCAGTTTTTGTAATAGGAATTATTTTATGGCACTATGATGGAAAGGTCTGCAATCTACATCATATATCAACACACCGGAGATATCTGTGTCACACAAGCTAAATGAATTGGAAGTTAACCGATATGTGTTGTAGTTAAATGCGAGAAAATACCCATTAACGGTCGAACCGGTGTGTAATGCAAAGGGTGAGGCACACTTCCATTATAGGAGAGGTCAAGAATTGAAGAACATAAGTGCCAGTTTAGTGTTACTGTTACTTCCCAATGAGGGGAAAAAAAAATCAATGCACGAAAACTTAGTTCCCAATGAGAGTGTCCTTTATACTGTCTACAGAGGTGGGTATCACATTACATACTTCTGTCACATCCATGGGAGGAATGTACTATTCTGCCGGACTTCTCTTTACACAATGAAATAAATATACTATAATACTATAATACAATGAAATAAATATGTCAGTTGCCAAGCGTGAAAAATCTAGAGATATTCTTCACGAGACATGCTCAGAGTTATGGTCCATGTGAATTTTATTGGAGTGGAATAAAAATGTATTGGAATTGAAGGATAGATATCCTTAAAGGAGTATTCTACATTTCTCTAGTTCAAACTCAAATCTGCTGGGTTCTAGTGTGTTTTCACCTCTATATTATATGCTCTACCAGTTATAAATATATAATAGAATATTGGAAAATGGAAATCGCTAAAAGGGGGGGGTGTGTGGGGGCGCTAATATTAGATGGAATTTACCTAAGTCTATGGGGGTGACAATAAGCCTTTGTATGTATAACTTGGAGACTTTTGTCAACATGAGTTTGAGAAAGTTCTCAGATCTTGTTGATGCTCATGAGTTAATCGATCTTCCTATGATTGGAGGATGGTTCACATGGACAATTAACCAAGAAAAGGCTCTCAAATGCGAGCTTAATAGATTCTTGATTACTGAGAAATGAAAGCAACATGAGCATGAGTAGGAGTAAGCAAGCTGGTTCTTTGGTTAAAAGGGGGAGTAGATAGATCTGATTTGAATGTAGTAATGAGTTGATGAGGGTATGATTTTTACTGTTAAGGGTGGGGATGCTTGTAACAGTACATTACTCATTCTGTTGCAGGGTTGTTTCTTCCTGTTTGTACTTTTATTTATTTCAGTGAAAATCCTTTTGTTATCAATAAAACAAAACAGAATGGAAGAAATGTTTAGAAAAGCATATTGATCTACATGCACCAAGCAGACTTCACACCACAATCTTGCTTCTGGAGTTTGGAAGGATTAGATGGGGTTTGACAAGAGCATGTAGCACAGTCGGAAGGTGCTCATTGTCATGATTACGAGTTTGTGGTTTAGTCATATTTCCTATCTAAAATAGAAAGATTCAATGTTAACAAAATCAGTGATACACTAGGAGTATTAGCTCCTGCTTCGGCGACAGTGTTGGATGTTTTACCCAGTAACTGCCACATGATTGTTAATGTGTGTTTTCTTTGCTTGAGGAGTGTTGATGGTGCTTTTTAACTTTTGTAGACGAATATAAACAATTGATCACATGTTCAATGAATAAAAAAATGATATTAGCTGTGGGTGTGGGCCGTGTGGCGATCTCTGCATTCCATTCTCTTTCGATGTGGGTGTGACCAAACAATATTTTTATCTTGGATAACAGACATATCGCGTCATTCACACTCGGAAAAGGCAGTTGAAAGTTTACTTCACTTGTTCTGTTTTTATTCAGGTTGGTGATGGAACCACAACTGTTGTGCTTCTTGCTGGAGAGTTTTTGAAGGAGGCAAAACCATTCATAGAGGATGGTGTCCATCCTCAGAATCTTATACGCAGTTACCGGACTGCAAGCTATTTGGTACATATCTCAAATTGTCTTCTGTTTATCAGTACTGATGCGATTGATAGTTCATTGATCATGAGCTAAGTAACTTCTGTCACAGGCTATTAATAGAATTAAGGAGCTTGCTGTTAGCATAGAGGGGAAAAGTCTTGAAGAGAAGAAAGGTTTGTTGGCCAAGTGTGCTGCTACAACACTCTCCTCGAAGCTTATTGGTGGTGAAAAGGAGTTTTTTGCATCTATGGTTGTGGATGCTGTGATTGCAATTGGAAATGATGATAGATTAAATTTAATTGGCATAAAAAAGGTTTGCCTTCCTTTAACAGATGTTGATTGCTTGCTATCATTCTGTTTTAATTTTAAGCTGCGGTTGCAATGTGATGTATTGTTATTGTGATTAGTTAACTGAATGAGCCATGCCTTCCAAACTTTTGGACTAACAATGGGCTCAGGCTTGCATGTTTCTTGTTTCATGGGATTAGTGGGATAGATTGAAAATTTGGTTCTTAAGAATCCTTTGCCTTGACTTTTGGGTTCATCCACTTGGGACCTATAATCATGTACATAGTTTAATCATGTTGTCTGAATTCATGTTTGCTTCAATATGTTGGAAAGGTTACTAGCTTGCATCTAGGCTTTTAATGAATCTGCATATCAATGTAATAATGGCGCAAGGCACAAGCTAGGCACTTGCCTCTACACCAAACAGAGCTACAACCGGGGATTGATCCCCGGTTGTTTCTGCGGAGAGCGAGATGCCCACCACTAAGCTATAAGAGGATTGGAAAAGTACAAACATAACATAATGAGAAGAGGAAATGAACTCTAATACCAACTACTATCATATTGATAATTCATAAATTAAAACAAAGTTTTAACTAAACCAACAAAAGTAAAATATAATTGGTAATAGTTCCAATATCCAATATAAACCAACAAAAAGTAAAGTTCAAAGAGTTTTGATGAGAAAACGTTGGTTGGGTCCCTAATGAAAAAAAATGGATATATTTAGCCTTAAGAAAAAAACATAAAATGATACCTTCAAAGTGAAATCAATAGAGAAGAAGATAAATAAGACTAAGTGAGGTTTCATACACTTACAATTGACTCTAAGTGGACTGTTACCCTTGGCTGTAGCAGTGAAGAAGAAGTGACCAAGAGAAAAGAAAATCAGATTGGACTGTTATAGTTGGCTGTTACAGTCCATGCTTGGCTGTGGCAATGCAGAAGCAATAGCAGCAGAGGAGGAGAACAAGAAGAAGATGGAAAACTCATTAAGAGGAAAAAAAATTTGGAGGAAAAAACCCAAACGGCTGTTATAGCTGACTGTAACAGTTGACTGGATGTAAAAAAAGTCAGAAGAAGGTGAAGCAGTAGGAGAAGGGGAAGCAGAAGAGGAGAGGTGGAGATTAGAGGATGAAGAATGATGCGGCTCCGCATCAAAATCACTCGTGAGAAATTTCATTAATTAATAACTAACTAAGCCAAGAGGCTTTACATGACTTATATAGGAACATAATAAAACCTAAAACTGATATGGACCATCCAAAAACATTGATGGCCAGGATTGAAACATCCAACTAAATACAACTTAAAACATAAAAGAGTAAATAAGACTCTAAATAAACTAAGATAAGTGGGCTGGGCCCATTGGTGGGTCGACCCATGGGGACCATGGGTCTGTCCTGCATCAAAGAAGATTAGGGGCACATTTGGTAACAGGTGAGGAAACGAATTTGAGGATTCCTTAGGATTTTACATTGATATCGGTGTGTATAGGTGTTTATAGCTGAGAAAAATTGATATCGGTTCGTTAATCCGCAAAACTGAGGATTTCCAAATCCCATGGGGGGAGGTCGGACCTGAAAATGCTCAAAAAATGAGGATTTCTGCTGGTGCAAATCCTCAAGGATTTACAATTTCCAAATTTGGATTTTTCAATCCTTAGGAAAAATCGGTGAGGAATCCCCGAGGAAAACTAATAAAAATTTTAATATACCTTTCTTTAAGAGACCCTAAGACCTTACCGACAAAAGAGATTGTCTATACTTGTGGGCATGTGGCATTCAATTATATGAAAAAACTGATTTAAAACTCTTAAGGCAGCTGTGCGTGTTTAGGAGCACATGCACCTAAGTGAGCTAGGTGCAAGCCTAAGAATGGGGCTTCACTTGGGACCCAGGCTAGGCACATGACCCCTTTGGTGAGCTCTGATGCATATGATTTTCTCTGTATTTTCCTAGGCCCAAATTTCTTTTTCACACTCGGTTCAATGTCAATAGAACTTACTTCTAAAAGGAGATGCTCTGATAAATTGAGTCGAAGTGCTCACTTATCTTTCATCCTGGAAGGCATGCGGTGTATACCCAAGCCAAGGGTGCTGGGACCTAAGGGAGCCCACACAAGTGGGAAGAGGAAGCCCACACAAGTGGGAAAGGGAGCCCATGCACGTAGGAAGAGAAGCCCACACATGTGGGAAGAGTAGCATACCCAAGGATCGATCAGTGGGCAACCGCCGATTGACAAGCGGGGTTGCCAGCCAAGCAAGCAATCCCTGCTTGTCGAAACGACACGTTTTGTTTGTTATTGATATAGCCATGTCAAAATGAGTTTTTCCTTATGCATATTTCTTCTTGCTTCTGAGTGGTTGTAACTCTGATTATGCAGTACACTTGTCACCTAGTCACTTACTATCATGTGCTATAAAATTTAAGCTGCGACTCCTATACATGGTTTCTAAGGTTGTATTGAAATTGGTATTCAGTTTGATTTCCTTAAATGAAAGTGGTATCTATTGCAAAATTGTTTCCTTCATAGCTTTTGCCTTTTCACTATACCTTCCTATCCGCAATGGGGAGTTCTTATTAAACTTGATATTGACAACTGAGATTTATTTTTTCTTTCTTTCTGTAGGTTCCTGGGGGTAACATGCGAGATTCTTTTCTAGTAAATGGTGTTGCTTTTAAGAAGACATTCTCTTATGCTGGTTTCGAGCAGCAGCCAAAGAAATTTCTAAGCCCAAAGATTCTTTTGTTGAACATTGAATTAGAACTGAAGTCAGAGAAAGAAAATGCTGAAATCAGGTGACTTTGAGACTCCGAGTCAACCCTTATATTTAATTATCGTTTCTGAATGGGCTGATTACAATCTTGAAGTTCACTTCTTGCTATAAAAATTGTGCCTTTTCTTTTCTATTTGCAGACTATCAGATCCATTGCAGTATCAGTCGATTGTTGATGCTGAGTGGAATATCATCTATGACAAGTTGGATAAATGTGTGCAGAGTGGAGCCAAAATAGTCCTTTCACGACTGGCAATTGGTGATCTAGCAACACAGGTTACTTCACTGAACTGATGTTCCATACGAAGTTATCATTTTTTTTTATAACATCATAACAGTTGAAAATTTATTTCACTAAAAAGAACAAACATCCAAAAACAGGGGAAAAAAGGAAAACTAATAAAAATTATACACCAGAAGGGGATAAAGAAAAACTAATAAAAATTAATGAGGCATCATCTACTCACTTGTTGGTTGTTGTACAGTACTTTGCAGATAGGGATATTTTCTGTGCCGGTCGTGTAACAGAAGAGGATCTGCAACGTGTTGCTGCAGCGACGGGTGGAACTGTGCAGACTACTGTCAACAACATTGTTGATGAGGTTCCTTTTATGCCCAACTTTTTGCTAGAAATATACATTCTTTTACCAACATTTTTTTGTTCTGTTTTGTTGAATGGAGTTTCACAGGTGGCATTCAGATTTCATTTCTAATTGAATATGACAATTTTGAAAGTTTTCAGTAATATTATTGATAACCTTTCCTGACTTTGAAAGCCTTCCCCCTGACTAATGGTGTCTGTGGAAAAGGTCCTGGGATCCTGTGAAGTTTTTGAGGAGAAGCAAACGGGAAATGAACGGTTCAATATATTTAGTGGCTGCCCTTCTGCTCTGACAGCAACCATTGTTCTTCGGGGTGGAGCAGATCAGGTGCAACTTTAGTACATAGGATGCTGTCTTGATGTGTGTTATATCTATGAGTTAATAAAGTTCGTTAATGAAGTTCATTTTCTATCCTTTCCCTTCATTCCTGTTGCCTCAGTTTATCGAGGAAGCTGAACGAAGCCTGCATGACGCCATAATGATAGTAAGAAGAGCTCTCAAGAACTCCACTGTTGTTGCTGGGGGTGGTGCCATAGATGTATGTAACAGATAAATCCTATTGAGAGCCTCATTTGTTGACTTCTGTGTAAGATGTTGTTATTTCTGAATTCTGACTCTAAATGCTGTTTTGGTAGATGGAGATTAGTCGGTACTTGAGGCAACATGCACGGACAATAGCTGGGAAGTCACAGCTATTTATAAATTCATATGCCAAAGCACTTGAGGTGAGCACTACAGTAATCTTTAATCTAATTTTACTCTGTACATTTTCAAAAAAAAAAAAAAAAATTCTACGCACAAGCACATATGAGGGATTTTTTTAATCTGAATGGTTTGGACTGTCTATTTGGTAGACCGCATGTAGGGCTCCTTATTTCTTAACTAAGCTATCTGTTTATGCCTCTATAGAAACTCTGCCTATGCAGACAAACAAATGGAATTTTTTCCTTATGTTAGGAGGTATGGCAATGGTATCCCAAAGATTGGGAAAAGAGAGGAGAGGGGAAGGGCAGAGGGGGGGGAGGGGTGTTGTTGGGTTGGAATCCACTTGCAAGTATCTAGTTATCATAGATGTGTGAACACCTTGTGGGATCCTCCTGGGCCCACCTTTGATCAATCCATCCCTTTCACACTCCCTACCCATGCCCCCTACAATTGTAACTGGCACTCACCCTAAATTTGACCCTCATCCAGACTTTTATTTCTTCAATTAAACATCCCATCTTTCAGATGATTTCGCTCTTTGTTGTAATAGACTTTTCAATATCCCACCCTTGGATTCGTAAGTATGCATGCAGGTGGGACCCAAGGTGGTATCCATGTAGATGTAGCTATAGGCAGACCAGAGTTTAATGATGACATGGCTGCTTGGCAATTTAAAAAGATGGGCGGGACGTGTATGTTAGCATGTGAACAGAGAGTGAGTGGAAAACCATCCCTATCCAATTATGCTGACATTTTAATCTGGGGTTATGAAAATACTAGTTGTTGCAAAGCTGAAAATTATCAAGGCCCTAGGTTATGGTCCTAAGGTGAATAGATGGGTAGATGGGGGCATCTTTCTCCCACCCTTCTATTGTCGTGGAAATGTGGTCTCTCACTCCTTCCACCCACTCTTGCGAATTGGCTGGGATGGATAATACTTGCCATTCCATTACCAGTAGATTACTAACCATTTAAAGTTCCAAACCTTTTGCTATAGCCCTTGGATGAAGCGAAGCTGTTGGAGAGTGGGTTTGGAAAATTCCAGGCAATATTGAATTGAGAAATCAATGTGCCAGGTTGTACTTAAGGCTATATAATTGAAATTGGTTCTCAACTTTGACTCAGGCCCAGGTAGGTCCGTCCAAATACAGCACGCAGACTGCCTTTGAGGATGAAACTTTGAGAGCTTTCCACTTACAATAAAAATGGAAAAGATTTGGGGCTGGTGCAGACATTGGGGTGGCCTAGATTCTCTCAGACTGGTACAGGAGATGTTTAAGATTTGCTGGAGTACAAAGGATCTAAAATGGTTAATTAACTCATTTCAATTGAAAGCTCTTTATATTGTATTTATCTTGGAATATCCAAGACTGCCTTAGCCACAATGGAACATGACTAGTGGCACTGGTGCTCTACTCTTCCTGGTCACACCCGCTTGGACTTGATGTCGGATAACAGGTGAATTGCTACCCTGCCTGCAGGAACTGGGGCTCATGTTTCTGTCCGGGAAAGGATTTTACAATTTTGTGTGCTTTACATTCAAATGAGACTTTTGATACACTTATTTTGCTTGATTTTTGATGAATGTGGCCAACATTTGTTCTATTCTTATGGAAGGAAAAAAAAAAAAAAAAAAAAACATTGTTCTATTCATGCAGGTTATCCCTCGACAGTTGTGTGACAATGCCGGTTTTGATGCAACTGATGTACTGAATAAACTCAGGCAAAAACATGCTCTCCCATCTGGTTAGTTTCTCATCCAATTTTCAAGGTTGTCCATGCACAACGTTCTTTTATTGATATACTAAATGGTTTGTAACAGGTGAAGGTGCGCTTTATGGTGTGGATATCAACACTGGTGGGATCGCAGATTCATTTGCTAACTTTGTGTGGGAACCCTCTGTTGTAAAGGTATGATTAGTCCAATGCATACCCTCCCAAAAAAGGGGAAAAAAGAAAAGACAAGCTAAGCAGTATATATACTTTTGTCCTTTGGCAACTTCTCTTAACTGTGCATGTGTTGACAGTATGATTATGAATTGCTGATTGCAGATTAATGCAATAAATGCCGCAACTGAAGCGGCTTGTCTTATTCTGAGTGTGGATGAGACTGTGAAAAACCCAAAGGTGAGCCGTTTTAATTTTTTTAATTAAATGGAAAAGATTGGGATGGTGTTGGTGAAATTTGATTATGTTTGTAGGCCATTGGCTAAAAATCAAACTGGCTGCAGTTTGTACAACCCTCCGGTTTTATAAGGCATGTTTGTGTAAATGCTGAAAGTCTGCGTTCTGCAGTTTTATGTTTCTTCAGTGCGTTGGGAATGCGGTTCTGCCACCAACCCCATACAATAGGAAACGGTTTTGGCATCTTGCCTATACTCAAAGAAAATCAGTTCAAGTTATTATTATTATTATTATTATTATTATTTCAGCACAAAGTCGCCACAGGAAACCATGGAGAAGTGGCGCCAGAGGAAATTACGGGTCTTCCACGGCGGCAGTAATCCTTGGTGCCACACAAATTTGTACTTAACATTCAAGGAATGCTGATAAAAAAGGGGTTAGAAAGAAAAAGAACAGTGAAGGAAAAAGTCAACTGAAGGTCCACAGTTCACCCACGATTCACCATCCTTTTTTCTCCTAAAGAATCTGATGCAGTCCTCAACATGAGAACATGAGATAAATTCGGTGGGAAAGGGCACATTTAAATCTTGTCCAACCTAGGACATTGAACACGCCCAAAGTGAACAAAAGGGCTTCACAGCCAACACATATAGTCGTAGGCTGATTAGTAATAGAAGTATATCACCCTCATTGTAGTTAAAACCATACGTGTAAAACCTATTCCTATTCTAATGGTCCTATAAGGACTCCAATTCTATTTAGAATTCCTAGTGCAAATTAGGACAGGATGCAACCTTCTTCCAACTAAGACTCCTGACCCCCAAGCAATAGGTATGGAGAAGTTATCCCAATATTATATCGTCATCATCGCATCATCAGCACTGTCTAATCCTTCTCTCTCCTCAAATATGGGTTTGTTACTATAGGACTCCAACCAAGCTAATCTGACAATACCTATCTATGAAGCCCCGTGTGTGTGCGTGTGGGTCGAATGAGATAATATCATTATCTGGTACATGAGTGTTGTTAACGTCACCCTGACTTGTCTAGGATCCTTTATCCTACTACAATGATGGGAGAACAATCTCCCATACTGAATGGAGTTAATCAGGTGTTTGTGATTGATCCAATAGCATGCCCACTGCGACCAGAGTGAAATCTAGCCTGCCTTCAACAATGATCTCTCCTCTAGACTGCCAATTCAACCGGAAAATGAATGGATTAGATTTACATCTCCATCTTTTATGGCCACCCAACCTGAATGTCCCAGACTACTGAACAAGCTTCCAATAGACTTCAAGGTCCTAAAGTGAGGACTTCGATTTGTGAGTGATATGGAGCCACCAATGATTTCTCAATGCATGTTAGCATTCTTTCTTAAAACTGCCAAAGCCTTTGAATATTTTCAGTCGAATCCCTTAATCTGTGAGAGCAACTTACATATTCCTTTATACTGCCCTTAACTGTCTCCAGTTATCTTTGCTTTCAGGAATACCATGTTATTAGGGTCCTTAAGGCCTTCTTCTTTGGACCTGTATCTGACCCTGAACTTGGAACCAGAGCTGGTATATTTTCAGGTTGGGTCCAGTTAGAAATTAGGCTGTCTGAAACATTTAATTACTATCCAATTTACCTCGTGACTATGACAGTCGATGGTTATATTTCTTGTACATGTACCATTGTTTTAATCAGTTGCAATGTGCTTGGCTTCTAGTTTCGAACTTTCTCCGTTTTAACCAATCTCTGCTCATGTCAATGCAGTCGGAGAGTGCTCAAGGTGAGGCTGCTGCTAGTGCAATGGGTCGAGGGCGCGGTGGAGCTGCTTTTCGTGGCCGTGGAAGAGGCATGCGAAGACGGTGAACATGACCTGGATCAGATGCCTTAAAACTGGATCTGGCCCACTGCACGCAAGGATTTAAACTGAGAACAAATGTTTTTGTTTGTGCGGGAAAAAAATGGTTGGTTTTGTTAATGCTGTTTTTACCATGTAGTTTTTGAGGGGTTCATTAGTTGAATATCGAAAGAAGTCTCTCAATGGTTATTATCCCTCATTTGTAAGCAATGCTTATACTTTGAGCAGAGCAGGCATGGAAGCAAGAATGCATGAAGGATTAGGTACCAAATTTTGATTATCAGTATTTCATGAGCTTGTAGGGTTAAAATCCAAGACCGGTCAAAGGAGATTGACAGTGCAGTTTGTGTGCGATGTCTGGAGGGGTCATAATGGTTAAGATTATGATTGGATTATTTTAATTTTTCTCAGTTTGTGTTTTTAGTCTACAGATGACTTTCTACAGGAATTGCCATATTCCAGTAAGTACAACAGTAGATCATAAAGGCTTCACTTTATGGACTTCATATTTTCACCAATGATTGAAACTGGGAAGAAGTATCAAAAATTAAATTTATAAACACGAAATTGATTATCATTTTCACCTTTAGAATCTTAAAATATAAAATTTTCGAACATTTAATAAAACTTTAAACATTACAAAAACCAATGGCTTAGTTGCATTACTTAATACTAGATTTATTGGAATGTATGGGAAAGTAATGAAGAAATTAGTGAAGAGGGAAGTGAAGGATATTGGATATGTAGATCACTAGATGGGCCCTTACTTTCTGTCTTATAACTTTCTATCAAAGGAGACACAACTCGGTGGCAAATTGTATTATCTTCTCCTTCAATTCTAACCCCTTAATAGGAAGGCTTTTTTTTTTTTTTTTTTGTTTTTTGTAATCCAGGGTCTCTCTCTCAACCCAGCTTGCCCAGTCCAAGAGTCTTTGGTCCAAAGGCCGAGGGATATTCAATTATGAATAGCCGATAACTAATACCTAGGGGCACATGCAAACCCTCATGTCCATATGTATCCGGTAAAACAATGAGTTAAGGAATAAATAGAATGTAACATAAGTACAGAAAAATGTCTAATAATCCCTTGATAACCGATTCAATATTCCAAAATTGATTAAAAATATTTTTTTATCGGTAAAATTTTATAACTATGACGAATGAGTTTAATGCCTCAAGCAAGTGATCCAAGGAAGATTTACCCCGTAATCTTTGGATCTGCCCTAAGAATCATGAATGAATCAAGCTTTGATTTTTCTTTTTTCTTTTTTTTTTTTTTTTTCCCTTTCATAAGCTGTAAAGTATTATACTGATAGTCATGTGGAACTCTATTTATGAAGAAAATATTGACTAAAGATGGACAAATATACTTGTATTGTTTAATTTCAAAACCTAAAAAGAAATCAGCATGCATTTCTCGTGCTATTTGACTTCAACCCAAGAAGTAAGAGAAAGAACCATAGAAAAGAAACTCAAAAGTATATGGCTATTGGAGCTTTTGAAAGACTTTATTTCCTTGATTGCTTATGTTTGCACCTTTTTGACTTTTAATACATATTGTTATCGAGATATCATCACAAAACAAAAATATCACAGCTGATTCTGTGATTAAATTATTGTGGAATTTGAAAATAGCATGAGAAAAGCAAAGCAAATAAGAAATCATGAAAAGATTGGATAGAATAAGCTGGTAAAGTTATATGAAAATCATTCTTATCATGACATTTTTAAATAACTTTTATCATACTCTTACTAGTTAAGAATAGATCTTTTTCTGGGACAGTTTTCCAGTACCAACACAGAAAACACTAAAGTTGAATGTTTCATGACATTATTATGAGAACCTGTGTTTGTTTTTCCTTACCCCAGTGATAAGGAGTAACAATTCTCGTTGGGGGGTCCACGCTTCAAATCTGGCCTCTGTGACGCCCCGGAGTCCCACATCGACTATAGAGAAGAAAGTGAATGGGGTTATGTGTAAAGCTTACACCCTTACCTCCCAGTAGGCCAAAGCGGATAATATCATGCATGAGTATGGGGTGGGGTGTTACAAATGGTATCAGAGCCGACTCTCGACTAGTTCGAGTAAAGGCTGGCAGGCTACTGCACAGGGACGTACAGCCCTAAGGGGGGTGGAATGTGACGCCCCGGATTCCCACATAGACTATAGAGAGGAAAGTGACCTTTTGATGGGTTGAGGCCTTGTGTCTTCTTCCATGTGTGAGTTACCATCACCCCGCATGCATGTGGGAATATCATAGCGAATACCAAGAATGCCATCATCATCATCAAAGCTTTGTCCCAACTATGTTGGGGTTGGATATACGAATTATGTTTCTCTATTCCGATCTATCTTGAGCAAATTCCTCAGATAATTTTTAATTCTTCATATCTATTTTTACTACATCTATCTACGTTCTCTTTGTCCCACCCCTTCCCCTTGGTAGGCCATTAACCTTCATGGATAAACTTTTCCTTATCGACCTACTTGGACATGCCCAAACTATCTCAAATAAGTTTTCTAATTTTATCCCCTATTATTGCTACGCCTAAATGTTCTCGAAAGCGCTCATTTCTAATTCTATAATTCTTCGTTTTACCACATATCCACCTCAATATTCTTACACCCATTACCGTTCGTTCATACATGTCTTTAATAATTTTAATATAATCTCTTCGAATATTCCTCTTATTTAAAACCGACCAAAATAAATATCTAGGTACCCTGTCGTAGGCTTTTTCTAGATCAATGAAAACCATATGCAGATTTTTCTCTTTGCTCGATATTTTTCCATTAATTGGCTAAGTGAGAAGATAACTTCTATCGTTGACCTCCCTAGCATAAAACCAATTTGATTTTCAGATACCTTGGTCTTCTGTGTAAATCTTTGCTCCATTACTCTCTCCCATAGTTTCAGAGTATGACTCATAAGTTTAATCCCACGATAGTTGGTATAATTTCATATATCTCTCTTATTCTTATAAATAGGTACCACAACACTTCTTCTCCATTTATCCGGCATTTTCTTGTCATTAATATCTTTTTGAAGAGTCTCGTTAACCAAATCTCCCCAACTTCTCCTAAGCATTTCCAAGCCTCAATTGGAATGTCTTTTGGACTCATAGCCTTTATTGTCTTCATTTGTTTTAATGCTTTCCCCACTTCTTCTACTCTAATTCTCCGAAAAAAGTATGCGTTGCTACTAAAGTATCCTCTTTTGTTCTTATGTCTCCTATATAGTCTTCATTTAAAAGTATGCTAAAATATCCCCTCTAACACTAATTTAACTACTATAATTCTATCACCCAATTTCTTTACCCCTATGATTTTCTCTTTCAAATCCTTATCTACAACTATACCCACTCCATTTCTTGTGTTGTTCTTTTCTGTGTAAAAAAATTTATAACCATCAGCAAGCTCCTTAACTTTATCCCCCTTCCACTTTGTCTCTTGTAGACAGGCTGCACTAACTCTTCTCCTTTTCATTACATCGACTAACTCCATGCTCTTGCCTGTCAAGGTTTGTATATTTCAAGTATTGAGTCAAATCTTCATCTTCATCTTCTTTTGATGCTTTTGGACAAAGTTCTTTAGCCGCACTCGTCCAGAATAGTGCGGTAGCTCTTGCCCACTTTCTACTGCAACCGGATGACGCTGCAATGCGTCGCTTAAAGCAAGGATTGCCCAAGCATGATCTCGGAATGTTATAATCTCAGAATTCATGTTTGGGTTGTGACAAAGTTTTACTCTGGCTGTCAACCTACCTAACGCAACATTCCTCCTTTACCTGGGCTTAGGACCGGCAATAAAAGAACTGATGGAGTTAATACCGAGAATGTATGTGTTACAAATTCTATGCCCATTGCTGCAAATGCCCATAAAATGTTGGGACACCTTTAATTTAGGGTTCTCTCAGGAGTCATAAGAAAATGCCATGAAAAATAAATTGATTTTTTAATAATTAAAGGAGCAATTATTTTTTTTTTTTAAAGTCAATAAGATTACTATTAAAAGTTGACATTGTATATTTGTTACTTAATCTTGTGATTTTCTAGCAGTTGTATCAGAAAACTTTCAATCACACCAATATTGAAAATATCATCTTATTATTTGAGAATTAACATTTCCTAATAGTATTGCAACAATATCAGGAAAATATATATTACATGTTGCTGATGGGGTAGTATGGGTTCCATTTCAAGGAAAATAACTGATGATGATTTGGGTGAAACGACTTTTTCTGGAAGTAACTGTTTTGTGGATTGACTTTTCCTTCCCATGTTAAAGACAATATATACCTAACCCTATTGGGGGAGCTTTTTTCCTTCTGGAAATGATCTGTTTGGCATAAGCTTAACTTTAATCAATAAAACAAGAGAGGGGCTGGCAAAATTCAGCTGTTAGCAATCTGAACTTTCTAATTGGGAGACTTGGGACAGAAGAAACTGAAATTGATGGTAAAGAGAAAGTCAACAAAAAGTTTCAATGAGCTTCTGAATCCTCCTCTCTCTCTTTTATAGTTAAATGGTTAGGAACTAACTTTTATTATATTGTTCATTCAAGTTGACCCAAGGGGTCCAAATATGGATGATTATTTAAGGCCCAGTACACGCGTATATATGGGCTTGTTGGGCAACAACTATACTCTCTTTAAGATCAGAAGGGCTAGCCTATTGGTCCCAACTAAAAGCATACAAGTAAGGAGGGGTAGGATGTGTGAAATGTCTCCCCACCTACTTGGTGCAAGATTTAGGGACCATGAATTTATTATGGAAGGTAACATATATTTTATGTCCCATAAACTATGTCTCTCTCTCTCTCTCTCTCTCTCTGAGACAAATATTGCATATCATGTAATCTTAGAAGTCCAAATAGGCCAAATATATCAGACAATAGCCAGTATTCAAAACCACATTTGACCCACCAGATGGATGGCATGGATCTCATGCACACTTGTTGGGTAGCCCAAATATAGATAGACTGCTAAAATTGAATAAATCCATTGTCAGAGAAAAAGTTCAAAACCTTTTATATTCAATGTTTCACATCAGCAAACAGTGGTCTCCTGTATGGCCCTATCATCTCAAATCATTTTGGATCACTAACATGTAACAAAGTACATTTCATTAGCCTCATCCCCCCCCTATAATATTTCTACATTGATACATCATTTTCATTGATGTAGTTGGAGATAGCGATTCCTTGAAGATGACCTCTTAACAACAAAACCCAAACTGGATTTGGTCATCTCTTTTTTTGCCTCTTGGAGTTTAATGGAAGTTTTGTATTATTGTCTGTAAGCTTTGGGCTTATCATTGCTTTTGGTCATGTAGAGTATTCATGTAATAAATTAAAGAAAATTAGGGTAGGGTACTATCTTAAGGTGGCAACTCTAGATCTTGGCCCTACACTTAAACCCAACTTCTAACCTAAGTTCGAGGTTTGGGTTGATCCTTTTTCATTTATGGGTTGGAACCGACTTTTCTAACCTAATAAATTAACGGGTTGGGTTCAGGTTGGGCCCCTTGCTATTTGACCACCGAAAACCTTACTAATTGTACTATAACCATCAAATCAAGTTGTATCTATCATATTAATTAAGGGTTAGGATAGGACTGACCTCTCAACTTTAGAGCTGAGTTAAGATTGACATAATCAAATCAATTAATAAATGGGTTGGATTTGGTTTGAGGCTATACATGTTGCCATCCAGCTCTACACTTAGCCAACCTGACTCAATTCACCCCTACTAACCAGCTTAATATAAATCAAACTTACCACTTGTTCTGTAGTCCACCTCATATGCATGTCAAGTAGACCGAAAAGTTTTTATATGTATAGAAGTTGTAAAATGCCAAATATCTATTTAGGTATCTATTTAAGAGCCCTAAAGTTTAACGGTTGTGAATGCACCTGTGAAATTATTAAATCTCAAGCTCCTTAAACACATAGTTACTATCATCAAATAGTACTAGTATTTTGCTCACCTCTAATTCATAATAAAAACGCATAATATCAGCTGACGAGTAACCAGCATTCCTCATGGCAGGTCCTACATCAAGATTCATTTCATTTTTTCCACCAACTTTTTTTCCCATGAAGATTGATAATATTAAGTTAGTAAGTAACAAGTTGGAAACACGATGACCATCACAGCCTTGGATGCAATTTTAGTAATTCCACATGGAGGATGGTGGTGAATCAGAGCCGTCTATGACCTTGCAATGAATGTGCCATGGTTGAGAATAGTCACTGATTGGACTATCCTGGCCATCCCCTATTTTACTTTGAAACTCAAGAGCAACAATTTTCTAATGTTCACCTAGGATCAAAATCATCAAGAAATTTAAGTGAAGCAAGCAAATAAAAGCTAGCTGATTAGACTTGCAACCTCATAGCTTGCCTGTGTGTACTAGAGTTTTCCAAAATGCAACATATGATGAGGCCCCTGGTAGGGGGTTCTTGATGTTCCTGAATGATCAAATTCAGATGTTTTGTGCAATTGTCAAATATTAAAAACCTCTTGAAACTGGTCCAAGGATATATCCATTAAAAATAATAAAAAAAATTCTCTTTCAACTCGAGGAAAATGATGAAGGGCCCAAATGCTTCGTACGCCAAAAGGGCCTCATTCCACGGTATCACAGTGTAATCCGATATGTCGTGAATCGTGATATTATGGAATAACCTGACATGCAAATTTCATTAAAAAAGATATTCTGAGATATCATGGAATAACCCAACATTCTATAATATCTTGGAATGGTTCAAAATTGAAAGCAAAAAAAAAAAAAAAAGTGGCAGGAAGCTCTCAGTCATCAATATCAAGTGTTTGGGCCCTTCGTTTCTCAACTTTAAGATGTTTTTTTTTTTTTTTTTGTGAAAATCTCTCGCTTTTGCATGTATATATTTAAATTAGGAATTCTAAAAAAATAAGTAAAAAAAGAAGAAAAAAAATCATCCATTCCACTATCATAAAAGGTCATATCTTAAAAACCCCTTCACACACCCCTCATTGAGCCTATTTCTTTACTGAAATTCATGAAATTTTTGTCTGGAGAATTTTAGAATTATCTATCATAGTGGAATTCTTAAATACTCTTTTGCACTTGAACATTTAAAAATTCTAAAAAAAGGAAAAAAAAAAAAAAAGGAGAATGGAACTTAGGAATTCCAAAGGTCATTTACTGGAATCTTGGAATTTTCTTTGAGAAACATTGAATTTGCAAGTTCTAGAGACCAAAAAAACACCAAATGGAAAAGTAAAGAAACAGCCCATTCTTCTAGCCTGATTTGGCCATTGTTTTAGTCAACAAAAACTGGTGCATCATCAAATGATACAACCGTCCCCCAATTGTTTTGTTGGGTCAGGAAAAAAAGAGTGATAAAAACATTACAAAAATAAGGAGCAACATACAGGTGGTTAGGTTTGAAACCATGACCAATGGGCCCTCAAATACCCTCCAACAGGATTCTTTTTGCAATAGATTCATGCACTTCAATCAATCCAATCAAAGAGATCAGCCATGACCCACTTATGTTGAGAAGAAAGCATATGGGGCCACTTCTCTTATTACTACATCCATTCTATCCATCCTCATTCTATCCAATCAAACACAACAACCAGTGAAAAAAAGAGTATTTTGGTGTCAGTTGCCTTGAAAGCAGAGAAGAGGGTGTCCCCTGTCCCACTAAATTTATTATGACAATAATTCAAGAAAGAGAAATGATCCAGGCCAACCATAGCCAGTCCAACCTGCCTTGTGGGGGCCCACTGCAACTACCATGGTGGATTGCCTCCTTGGAATGTTTCATTGGTGATTGAGTAGGGTTGGATTTCACTTGAAGTCAATCACCATATCACACATTGGATCAAGAGCATGTGAATAGGAAGATCAGAGAATTATTTTGCCATCTGATCTAGTGCCCCACTGTGAGATGGTTAAATTTGAAGTTTTTTTTATCAGGCTAATTGTTGAAAAACTATCATTAAAAATACATTAATCTTTGAATAATTAAAACAATACATAGTATGAAGTTAATAAAATAGAATCACACATTGATGAAGCTAAGCCACTTTAAATCCTCTGAAGCATAGGCCCATGAGATGTATGAGAGATTCAAGAGGAAATGAATCTGAGGTTCACCTAATAAAAGTTTCAACTGCACAAAAGAAATCTCCTCCCATTGTATGTTATGTGGTAAAAACCCACCATAAGTTGACAATATTATTGATAATGTATGAAGCACTTCTTATAATTTAATTTGCGTGTTTTATATGCATGATGAATCTTATCAAGTGACAAACTTCTTTTCAATTAAAATTTTGCCACAGACCATATAAAAGAGGACAATTATTTTGAGCGATTTGAGTTTTTAATCAAGCGAGCCCACCATAGAGTTGAGCATGAATCCAAACTCATGGTATCGGTGTGCAAGGGAGTCCGCACCTCATCCTTTCTGTTTGGTGCAGCGACAAAAACGAAGGAGAAATCTTCTTTTTTAGGTGTTATTTCAACCTTTAAGAATTGCAAAGAGTCTGATAGCCCCTAAACTAATGTGTGATTTAAAATCTCTGTATGAAAGAAAATTAATCTGGGAAGGTGATTTTAGTAACTTGGATCAGACTCATCCCACTAATCCTACATGTTTTAACTATCAAACTCCTCTAGCAACTTATTGCATTTCTGGGGAACTTGGGTGAGTGCAGTTTTACACCAATACACAGGGCTCTTTGATTTGGAGGTTTTGGACTTTATGAATTATAAAGGGTTGAAAAGGTATTTCAATGTGACTAATCCCAGCAATGTGACAGATTCTGTCAATAATTTCTAAATAGGAAGTCAAAAGGAGAAACTGAATTCTAATTGAGATTTTCTCAAACAAACGTGAAACTTGAATAGATAACAACACTGGGTTCTAATTGGAATTCTCCCAAACAAATTTGAATGGACTACACTTTGAATTCTAATTAAGATCCTCCCAGACAAATGTGAAATTTGAATTGACAGCATTTACATGCCCTTAATGAGTTCAACTTGGGGCTTTCTCTGGTCAAACAAAGTATGTGTGGCTGGAGAATTAGTTAAATAGAATGGAATAAAATTATCCCTCTAGTGAATAATTGACAATTAACTGTAGAATTCATCTCACAGCCACAAATAGAAAGTAAAAGGGCACTTCTAAAGCTATGTTTGTGTAGCGGTCGCAGGAAAGAAAAGTGAAAAAATTACTTTTTGCCAAAAAATCTATGGTTTTTTATGCTTTTCCTCACAATGATGGAGAGTGGCGGATCCAGGATTTTAGTTTATGTGGGGGCGGATAATGGTCAATTGAAAATATCAATAATTTTCTTACTAGGTTTTTTCACAATAATAATAGAAAAGGAAAAAAAGTATTGCATTTAAATAGATTAGGGGTTGTTGATCTTTTTTATATATATCTTTCCACATCTAATTTAAAGATAAAGTCAATTGTGTCAAAATCATTACCGACTACCAACAATCTCCATTTATATAATAGGTTAAAGACATGATTTTCAACTAGTTTTTCTTTTTGTGAGGAATCCTATTACTAATGCCAAATTCATAAATAACTATTTTCTACTACTAAAAAAATTAGCGCATGAATTAGCAACCGTACTACAACAATACTAAAAAAAACCTCCAGAGTACCCTAAAAATTAAAGTAATGATCATTATATTGTGAAAATTAGTATCATCTTAGTCTTTAACCTTTCCTTAAGCCCCTAATAGTTCATGTATCACATGAAACCACCTATATTTGCAAATGATCATTATTAGAATAATCATAAAAATCATATTATGGGCTGAGAAAAAATCTCAAAAATAAGAAATTAGGGAATTAGGGATTATGAATTAGGGGACTCTACGGGATTAGGGCTTACAAATAAAAGGAATTTAGGGAATTAGGGCTTACGGTTTGCATATAAGATTTGGTGATTTAAGGCTTATGATTTCATTTAGGATTTGGGGATTTAGGTTTGGAATTATAATTTAGAAATTAAGAGTTCGGATTTAGACCTAATTTTTCAAAATCCATTGATCCAAATCTAGAGTTCCTTTGGAGAGAAAGAGAAGCGAAGCCTTACTAGGCACCTTTTTTCCTTGCCTTTATATCGAGTAAACGCAAGGTTAAACACT
The DNA here is from genome assembly GCA_028538565.1 of Umbellularia californica. Classification (NCBI taxonomy): domain Eukaryota; kingdom Viridiplantae; phylum Streptophyta; class Magnoliopsida; order Laurales; family Lauraceae; genus Umbellularia; species Umbellularia californica. Next base: position 71,967,023 of record JAPQWN010000006.1, on the reverse strand, counting down.
ACTATCTCTCTCATCTATATAAAGAAACCCATCACTCATATAAAGCAAGAGAGAAGAACCACACATAGTTGTTCTTTCAACCACTTCTCCTGCGCTGCCGCCGACTCCAAGCTCCACCATAGCTTCCCTCAATAGCTTCTACAATGGTGGATTTGGAGACGACCCAGATGATAAAACCAATAAAAAGAGAGACAACATTTAAGAAAACAAGGCCAAGATCACATAAAAGATAAAAAAGTGCAAACAAGAGTCTTCATCTTCCTCCAGTCATAAAATGGAGACGAGTTGCGTGATCTTACTCCCCCGCAGAGATTGAAGGAAAAGAGTTTTCTTTTTTTCTTTTTTTTTTCTTTTTTTTTTTTTGATTCCTTTCCACCAAGGAAGAGAAGAAAAGAGTCAACGAAGTGGAGCGATTTTTTTAACTTACATGAGGCATGGGCCAAGGCCCATTCAACTCTCTAGTGATTTTTGAATTTAACCGAGGGCTAACATAGGTCCGCCCCTGATGATGGACAAGGTATTCCTTGGAAAAAATATCCCAATTTCCCCATTTTATTTTGGTAGAAAAGCCATCAAAGAAATGTGGCCTAAGAATTTTAGGTTTCTAGAGACACATAATTACTTATGAGATGGAAAAATCTTCATTTTCAAGTGGCCCAGCTTACCACCAGATAGGATTATTTCATTCCAATAATTCATACCCTGAAATCCCTCGAGCCCAGAATCTCAGCCGACACTGACAAACCCTATTAAGATTTCTGCACAACTTTGCAGTCTTTGGTAGACAATCTATAGTTGCACGAGTATGTAGTATGTACACCTATTGAAATGAAGACCATGAAAAAAAAAACAAAAAACATTTTTCACGTTTACTCCAACATGTGATGCAACATTAGACAATTTTTCAAAGATGAAAGCTCTTGCTCAGGGTCATCAATCCAAGTACAATAATTTGGACCAAGTACTCATGCCTTTCTACCCAAAAAAAGAAAGAAAAGAAAATAAAGTACTCATGCTTAAAAGGAAATCCAATGAGGGGTAATATTTAACTTAGGTAGAATAGTATTTTTCTAATAATATAGTTACAACATGAGACCCATTTAATTTACCCGGAAAAAAAAAAGCATGAAATCCATCTTTAGGAATCAAAACGTATAGGGGCCCACCTTTATAAAAATCACAATATAGGGTCACCTTTTGTGATTGTCAACATGAGACCCGCCTTAGAGAATTACAATATGGAGCCACCATATTTTATTTTCTTCTCTTATCTAGTTTTAGCAAGATATATGAATAGTGATTTTCTTTACAAGGGTGTAAAGACCTTTACTCTAATGTAAGTTTCATTCTTTATCATTAGATAGTGACCTTTAACTATTCAATAATTGATTCTGTTTTGAAAAGTTTTTAAAATAGGATTTTCCATTGTAGCCTTTTGCATTCAAATTCAAACACCATAGAAATTAACTCCTAAATTGGTAATTCTCTAGAAGGGGATTCTCCACCTTTACATTTCTACTAATCATTTTCTCCTCATTCAAAAAGGTATTAAGATTCATTGAAGGTAGAAATTATTATAACACACATATAGAGAGAGGGAGCTGATATCATGATGGAGAAACAAGATTTGCAGTAAAGGGGTTTGGATGGGCTTTACTACTAACTACAACCTCTTTCTCCCATTAGTTTTTATGTACCTTTTTTTTTTGGTACCCCCTGTTGGGATGGGGCGGGGGGGAGGGCTGGTCGGCTGGTCCCCTATAGACTCGCACATATGATGAGAAGAACCTGCAAATGCAGGAGGAGAACTCGTACATGCGAGGAGAGGCGAACTCATACATGCAAGGAAAGGGAAACTCGCATATGCAGGAGATCGGGAAGAGGTAAACTTGGGTAACTCACTGTTCTCAATGTATTATTACTTCAATGCATGTGAATCATCAGGGAATGAATGATACTTGGGTAAAAACTCAAATTCATGTGAATGTCATAACATTTGATTAATAACATTAGAACTTAATGGTATTTAAGTATGCAGATTAAAAAAAAGAAGAAAAACAATAGGAGTACATCTAAAACAAGTGCTAAAATGGTCCATAACTCAAACGGCCGATTTAATTAGTAATAGACCGGAGTCTACTTCGTCCAAATTAAGGCCAATGAAAATAATTTCCTAAAGCCAAAGTCCCATCAAATTCATCAGCCCATTTTGTAGGTTTTCAACTCTTATTCCTCTTACAAACAAATGCATTCTATATTAGCAAACTGTAGGTGGCTCCAGAACAATATGTTATATGGGACATTCTTTACATTACATGCTTTGCCCCCAAGTCTTCTAAATTAGAGATTTTCCCTAAACAATCTCTCTTTTGTTGGACTCCTACATAAATCTAAGAACTTTCTATTGACTACTATGAGTTTATGACTCAACTTGTGAAAAGGAAGAATAGCCAAGTTTGACCAGGTAACTGGATGTATTGTACAACAATTCCTGCCCCTTCTTTCTTACACTTCCGTACAAGAGGGAAAGAGAGAGAAATATACAAGTTTTGGTAAGACACGCAAGTAGGAAGAAGATCCAGAGATCATCATCACCCATATTTATTTCTACAATCAGGTGTTGATTCTAACCATTGAACCCTGCAGTGTGAATTGGACGGAATTGATCTCTTGGGTCAATTTGAGGGCCAGTTTGGCAACTCTACTAACAAAGTCAAGCGAAGTAAAGTTGATTTTGAAGAAAGAATAAAATATAGATGGATTACGATGGTATTTTATTTTTAGTCATTTGTTATGAAATTTTTTGACTTTTTGTACGATAAAGTAGATTTTTTTTGTATTTTAGTGGATAAAAGTGATGACTTTTTGACTTTTTTTTTGTCAAAGATGGCGGTTTTTTTTTTTATACTTAAAGTGCTTTTGATGTGACATCTTATCTGAAAAATTCAGGTACTATTTGACTTTTACTATGCTTGTATAGTGCCAAACTAGCTCAAGGTTGTTTCTTTGTTTAAACTTGTGATGCCTAGTTTGTCAAAAGTCAAAATATTTTGGGATTTTGTTATGTACCAAGGTATAGCTGACTGAAATTACACTTGTACATGCATTCTCTATGTATTTTACATACATAGGTCCTGCGTAATCATAAAATGCAGCATTTAAAAGTGTGGCCCACCTTTATAAATAAAGAAAAGAATCATAGATTAGTCACTAATGTATAAATATTATATTGTGGAACATCAAATATGGGGACTACATTTAGAAATCAAGAAATGAAATGTTTTTTTTTTTTTTGCTAACGGAGGGTTCCCAACCCTTTGGGCTGGACTATTCCCTCCGGGCCTAGAGAGAAGTCGGGTAAAACCCCTGTGGCCCGTATGTGGTAGCACAAGTGGACTCAACCTTCTATCCTGAAGATGGGGGAACCGGGGGTCGATACCAAGACCTCTAACTCCGGAAGAGGAAGGAACCGTGGTCCTGACCACTCGGAGTCTCACTAATGCATAAGTACTGTATTGTGCTTGTATAGGGCCTGCATAATCACAAACTGCAACACTCAAACGTGAGGCCCCACTTTAAAAATCAAGAAAAAAGAGATATGGTACATGGAATTCCTACGTAATAAAATGTCAAAATATGTACATTAAAAAAATAATAAATTCGAATATATGAAACAGACTCTCATCCAATCCAATATGAAGACATGTTGGTGCCATGTAATCATAAAATGCAACAGTTGCATGTGGGGACCTTGTCTGAAATGAGTTTCCAAATCCCTGGAATCAGATTTCTAAAATCCCAATTACTTGCTTGTGATTTAGGAATGCTTGATTTTGGACACGAGAGTTCTTGAATTCCTGAATTTTTAAAATTTACTATTAAAAAGCAGGGAACTTCTGAAATGAATTTAAAAAATCTTAGTCAAAATCTCTGTAACAAAAACTCTAGGGAAGAAAAACTCCCTTGGGTGACTAGATTGATTACCATTCAAAAGAAAAAAAAAATGAAGACTAAATTGATTGCTTGGTCCAATCTAATACATGATTTGCTTCATGAACTCAAAGTCCAATTGACTCAAAAACCCAAGTTATGAAAATCAATTCACTTCTCTCTAGTCATGAAAATCAATCCACTTCTCTCTCTATCTCTCTCTCTCTTCTTTTTAAGCACTCAACAGGTTTTTATTTGGACTACTTAAAAGTCAAAAGTAACTTTTCTAAACTATCTTGTTAGAAACAACTTTCCTAAAACTATCTTTTTATAAGCTACATTTTAAAAGCAATTTATAAAAAAAGGAGGTTGTTTGGTTAGCATGAATTTCTATATGCTTTTTAACATCAATAGCACACAACATATGGTTGGTTGGTTGGTTATAGTTTATATATAATATAAAACAACTTTTAACATATTATAACAGAATGATATATTAACATTTTAATAATAAAAAACTTATACAATTTATAAAACCCTTTTAGGTATACAATAACCTTACATAAAACCCTATGTGTCAAGCCACTTGTTATATGGTATCATCGCTATGATTATTGCATAAAATAATGAGATATGAATAAGGCCCTACACCATTTAGTTTTCCATGTTCAAATATAATTTTATGAGAACTTTCTCCTACAAGTGGGCTGCATCTGCAATCCAGCTCTTAAGGGCCCACTGGGTCCACCTTCAATCATGGCAACGCCTTTCATACACTTATTTTACCATGATTTGGAAACTTGCCAAATTGTATGTTCATCAAACCTTTATTAACCATTAGAGCGAATCTAAAAAAAAAATTATTGTTAAAAGATCATTAAACTTTAAGGGTGATAAATCAATGGCTATGATAATTTAATGAGACTCTTTTTCACATGATGCTTATTTTTAAAAAGACATTTCCATCTATCTTACCCCACTAATAGAATTGCAACCGAGTAGACCCCACAAGTTGGAACCCAAAGTACAGTATGTTTCTTGCTCATAGGTGAAGATTTTTCTACATATCAATTAGTAGGGTTCATTTACAAAATATAAAGCACTTACAAATTAAGAACTCTTGTACTAGCTCTCTATATAAAAAATCTCACTCTAATCACAGTATGAGGCTTTAGATATATAATATTTCGGCTAAGTTTGGCTATTGGCCCGGAGCGATATTTTAAATCGAAACACCTCGGGATTCATCCTTGGACGTATGTGTGATACCAAGATACGAACACCACTCAACCATGACCGTGTTGGCAGGGACACCGATGCTATCAAGTTACTTTTTCTAATGCGTGTATTTTAATCACTTTCAACAATTGATCAATTTTGTAAGTAGACTAACACATGTTAAAGTGAAATGTAACTCAAACATCAATACACAACATGATCTACACCTTGGGCTATTTGGATTTCATGGATAGGCCCTATACATGGGAGGGGAAAGGAGCTAATTTTTTTTTTTAATTTTTTTAAAATGGTAACAAAGATTTGATTAGAGAAGCCATCATGTATGCTACTGCCCACCATGCTTCCTTTTTCTTCTTCCTGCAAAGATGAAAAAAGTGTATTTATAAAAGTAAAGCGAATTAAGATGATCTCTTTAGGAAGTCTAATGAAGCCAATGAGAATGAGTTGAGTTTCTAATGCTCCAGTCCATAGTAATTCGTCGGTTCATTGTTGGATAAAATCTTCAATGAGGATAGGATAAAATCAATGCCTGAAAATCTCCTCTCTCTCTTTCACACACATGCACTCTCTCTCTCTCTTTCTCTCTTTCACACACACACAACACAATTACAACAACACCTGGATGTATGTGTGTGGACCCAAGAGAAGTGCTTCTGCTTTTGCGGGCTTTTAACCCTTCACTCTCCCTCTTGATTTTATGGCTTTGTCTGCTCTGCTGAGAGAGACGAGAGAGAGTTTCAGTTCCCATCGCCAAATCCACTAATTGCAAAGAAAAAAAATCCCCGCTTTCCTTTTCTCTCAATCCTCTCTCTTTCTCTCTCCCACAAAGAAAAAAGTTGAGAAAGAAAGAAGAGAAACCCACCCATCTCTTTCTTCATTTGATTTGATGGATCTCTTGATCTAACTCCCCCCCAAATCACATGGACTGCTGCCTTCTCATCAGATCCTTGCCTATCTCATGTCAAGCAACCTAATCTCTAATTAAAAAGCCTTGGTAGAGGAAAACAGTTGGAAAAGGTGAGATCTTTCTTCCACTTTTGTACTTTTTTATAAAAAATCTCCCTTTTGCAATGTTAAAAATTCCAACTTTGTATGATTTCATGCGATGCGGTTTTGGGGGTTTTGTTTCATGGGTGTTCTTCATTGAATGAAAGGTGATATGGGTTTTTGATTTTGGGTTTTGGGTATTTTGTGCTTGTGGGGTTTTTTCGGTGTTAGCAAAGAAAGGAGTATTGCTTCTTTTCTAGCACTTCTTTTCGTGAAGATGATGATTGGTTTTTGTTGGGCTTGATTGTAGAGTAGAAAAGGGAGGTGGGGTTTTTGAGAATCTTGTAAAATTGCAACGATTCAGGGCTTTTCTTGTATTGGAATTTGGTTTTCTGGTGCTGATGGATTGTTTTTGTGGTGGGTTTTGCTGGTTACAGTGCTGAGAGAAAGGAATTGTGTTATTGGTTATTGGATCTTATTGCATCCTTTTGGATGAGTAAAAATCAGAGGGTGGTCTGGATGAGATGAGGGATGTTATCAGCGTTGATGAACCTTCTGACAGCCTGTTGGCGGCCGTCATCGGATCGACACATTCATGCTGGTTCAGATCCCGTGGGGCGGCAAGACGGGCTTCTTTGGTACAAGGACAGTGGGCAGCACCTGACCGGCGAATTCTCGATGGCTGTAGTTCAGGCAAACAATTTGCTTGAGGATCAGAGCCAGATCGAGTCCGGCCCCTTGAGCTCTTTGGAGTCGGGGCCCTATGGAGCCTTTGTTGGGGTCTATGATGGGCATGGAGGGCCTGAGACTTCGCGCTACATCAATGATCACCTCTTCCACCACCTCAAGAGTAAGAACCCACTGCTTAGTATATTAGTATTGATTGTCTGAGATTTTAATTGCTAGATTGGAAAGCCTATGAAGTATGGAAGCTTACTCTTATTTTGGTCTCATCATATGAGTTTTGGATTCTGATTGGAAATGCAATTTATGCGATTGCATTAGTTCTTGTGCTTGAATTACATCCATTTCAATACTTTCTCTTAGTTCTATGTATGTTCTGTTCAACAATTTCTGCTGTCTTGTGTATTAGAGGCAGTGAATTGTTTTCTTGTACCTGTAGTGTGGATGTTTCCTTTCCTAAGCAGTGTAAGGTTCCCCTTATTGCTAATGGTTTGAACTTTTTATGGCCTCTGTGGTTATCTCTTTTGTCCTGTGTTTGGCATGACCCGTAAATGAGATACCGTTCTTCGTAAAAAAAGGGCCGTCGATAATAATCATGGGAAGAAAAGGAGGGAGAAAACATCATCCCACCGAAAGTGGCTTTTGATTAATACAAGTTACCTTTCAAAAAATAACAAATCTCTTTTCAGCTCAAAGAGCAGAGAATTTTGTTAACTGTGATTAAACTTGATCCGGGACATCTGTTTGCTATTCTGGATTTTTTGGTGCCTTTCTCCTTTGCTGATAGGTTCTCCTCAGAAAGTCTGCTTTTCATGCTAGAATTTCTCTAAACATGTCTTTCCTTCTTCCTTTCATTTCCTTATATTAGCCTATAATACTAAGTTTCAAAGATGATCGCTAATTCAGCCAAGATACATGTTATGACCTGGCTGCTAATTTGCAGGGTTTGCATCAGAGCAGCAGTCAATGTCAGCAGATGTTATACGGAAAGCATACCAAGCAACGGAAGAGGGTTTTTTCTCTCTTGTTACTAAACAGTGGCCCAAGAAACCCCAGATTGCTGCAGTTGGATCTTGTTGTCTTGTTGGTGTGATATGTGGTGAAACTTTGTACGTTGCAAATGTTGGAGACTCTCGTGCCGTATTAGGCAGACTTGTCAAGGCAACTGGAGAGGTTCTGGCCATTCAGCTGTCAGCAGAGCACAATGCCAGTATTGAGTCTGTGAGGCAGGAATTGTTTTCATTACATCCAGATGACTCACAGATAGTAGTTTTAAAGCATAATGTCTGGCGCATAAAGGGCCTCATACAGGTACTCTCTCATTTGTTTGTGATAGTGATTTGTACTTCAAATATTTAAGACAACAATATTCATTTTGAGCCTGTTTCAATTCTCTGCTCTTTTAACTTGATGATCTTTTGGTTTAAGAGCTGTGAAGCAAATGATTGAACAACATTGAATATTTTGAATCTTCAGCTTCCTTTGTCATGTTCTCCCTTGGTCAAAATGAGCTGATTCTTCTTCCAGTACTTACTTGGTCTCGAGTGCATCATATAATTGTCCGCTGTGATGATTTTTATGTCTTGAAGATTGTTGTTATCAGATCTATTCACACTTAAAATACTTTTCTGAATTAGATTTCCACAAAAACTGTGTTTTAGTACTGCAGCCAAATTATTCTCTTTTACCATTTAAATTGTGGCCTAAATCATATTGTAAGATCCATAACAATGGCCTGTAAGATGAACTGAAAGCAATCCTTAGACCAGAATTTTGGCATGAGGGATCCTATGGTCTGTGATGCATAATCCCTGCTATAGAGGCCTGTAAGTGGCTTTTTCGAACCCGCAAACATATGCTGATTTGACAATTCTACGTTCTTCATGATTTGGTTTACTGATTTAGCATGGACCACATGTTCTTGCTTATTTAATTGATGGCCACCACATGAGGGGCCATCTTCCTTTATCAGGTCATCTCAAACAACATCAAGCGACATTCACATTCTGGCTTAGCAATTCCCAAATTAACACACCACAGATTCATTGATTTCCAGCAACTTGCTAATTGTTGCATCTAGCTTATCCAACTTCATCTCCTCTGAATTTCATTCTGACAGTGGCATGCACAGCCCTCAACTTCCTGTGCTGCATCACATTGGGGTAGAATGGGATCACTTTATAACAACGATTAGACTAGATCTGACCTATGCAACTAAATATTGGCTAATTAGGAAACAATACATAGCAGAGATGAGAATGTTGAGATAGATGTATGGTAAAGCTAGGAAAGATAGGATAAAAAATGAGCGCATTTGGGAGCATTTAGGGGGAGTATCAATAGGTGATAAATTAAGAGAGACTTGTTTCAGATGGTTTAAACATGTCCAATGCAGGCCAATGACGTTGCCAGTGAGGAAAGGATTCTCTATGCAAGTTGATGACCCTCAAGGAAATGGGGTAGATAGAAGAGGATATGGATGAAGGTAGTAAAGATATGACGAATTGCAACCTATCTAAGGATTTTTCCAAGATATACTCACATGGTGAAACAAAATTCATGTAGACAAGTCTTTGATGATGATGAAGATGCCATTAAGAAAATTAAATATTTGTGTTACATCATCGCCCTTGGACTTGGAAGATGGAACCGAGGACCTGTTGTGCATTGTTTTGGACCTTCACAGCTGCGTGTTATCCTTGTACTATGAGTGCTAAGTTTGCTGTAAGTGCGTTGACGGTGTCCTTGAACTGCGAACTTGCAGCAGTTTCTTATGAGCTGGGATTCGCTGCATGTTCTCCATGTGTGCTTGAATACTGCAGAGCATGATCCTTCAATCCTTTGCATTCACAAACAGAGGACAGTGGCCCTTAGAGAATGTGGTTAATGAAGAGGTTTAAGGGTATGTGAGGACCTGTTCTTTGTCAGCAGGGCCTTGTGGAGCAAGCTAAACAAGCGGGTGAGCTCTTCCCTATAACAGAAATCAATTAAAGTTTAGAATGACTTTGACTTCCATTCTGGCCTGATATTGACTCATCTTCAGAGTGATGCAAATGTCAAAGCAGATTGATTGTCTGATGATTAACTGTGTTGAATTTTTCTAGGATAGGACAGGATTCCCTAGTTTATATATCGATACTTGCCAAAATCTTTTAATTTATTTTTTCTTTCCTGCGGTGCCTACTTCCTTCAGTGCATGAAAATTTTGTACCATTTTCAGCAGTTGACATGCATGTTGTAATTTCGACTGCAGTGTCCATAGGGGTGTACATCACTGATATTAATTGTCTGTGGCTCTGGTGCATCCTTCAGCCCATGGCCCATTCAACAATCTTTTGGAACTTGGAAGCCCAAGTAGCAGGTCCAATGCGGTCAAAATTGGAGACCATAAGCAGATCCATTAGAATTAGCAAGGTTATTTTTTTAATGGTACATGATCCGAACTCGTAACCTTGTGATTGCGGCACTGAGCACCTTCCAACTTTGCTAGAGTTCGTCTTTGTTATTAAAATTGGCAACATTCTTATTAGTAATCAATATTTGTGTTGTCTTTGTCATTAAATATATGATTGATATCTAGTTGATTTGAGTTTCTATTTTGAATTAGATGTTGGGGGTTTGGGTTTCTGTTCGCTAGGTGTTCTTTGTAAACGAAGTACTAAATAGGGATTGAATGTAATTTTCAGGATATGCTTTTTTGGACTCAAAGAATTGAGTGTATATTTTTTCTTGAGTGTGCGTGCTGTAGAGGTTGAGAGACATTTTGGTCTTGCAAAAATTGCAAGAATTTTAATATTGCCTTGCTCGTGTAGGTATGATTCAGTACTTGGTTTAGGGTTGTTTCTTATTGATCGATTGGGTTAGGCCTCTCATTCAGGCCCGTGCTTGCACAAGTTTGTATCACCGTACCAGAGCTTAAATGATATTGACTTCAGCCGCTGATTGCAGTTATCTTCTTTGTCTTTAATAACTATCATCTTCTCCAATCATCTTCCTTATTCCTTCCCTTCTTTTCTTATTTCTATTTTGCTATCTTCAGCTTCATCTTTGTTCAACCCTAAAACCCCATCTCCATAATCGAGGCACAACATGGAGTTAGGATTGCAAAAGGTCGGGTCCGAGACAACCATATTGTATCCGGATCCAGATTTGTTTTTAAATGATGAACCCGGAACTCTTTATAGAAAAGTAGTTTATAGAAAAGCACCAGCTTTACCCCTTTATCAATTGTCTATTTTCTTCTTCTCTTTAGCTTTGCACCCTTTGGTCAATACCAAGCCCACACTTCCTAGTCCCTATTGTCCCATCTTTTTAAACCCTAGCCCGTTGCCACCTCCAAATCCCCTATATGAATTCATTGGAGACGAGGTCTCTCAGGCTGGTGAGAACTGATGCATTCCAAGTGCATCGTGGACCTCAAAAGCCTACAAAAGGAGGCGGCCCGCAGTGGGCCAGCCCATTGGGACCATTGTTGATTGGCCCATTGGACCTAGCCCATGGTCGGTTTACCCATTCGGCACAACTATATGTCTATATCTGCCTTCTTAGTATAGAAGATTTCTAAGGGTTGCATTCCGAGTTTAACTAATTTCTAGAAGATTTCTTAGATGTACGTTCTTATTTTAGAAAATCTTTAGACGATTTCCTAGATCTAACAAGATAGTTGATTGGTGTGTGATCAATAAGAGAGTGGAAAGGTATTTAGGAAAAAGGAGTTTGGTGTTTCATCATATCAGAGGGAGGAAAGAAATCCTTAGTAAGATCCCTAATGGGCAGAATCTTCATCTTAACCTCTTATCAATTCCCTCCTTATGTATTCTCTCATTTATACATATAGTGAGAATTTAACTTTCCTCACACATGATTGTAATTGCATTTAGCAAGCACTTCTCCTTGTATGAATACTCCTTGGGTTGCCAACACAATTCCAAAAGCTGGGCATTCATAGTGAATGTGTGAAGACTCCATCCATGATTAGGTATCTTGGTGCAACTCGGCCGAGTCACAGCTTGAATCTGTATGACCCTACTCAAACAAACCAAAACTTGAGCTAGGCAATTTCAGTTTGGTTTTGGGCTTGGGTCTGGTCATTGAAGGCCTAAAATGAGAAGGCTTCCCTATTGCCTCTCTCTTCCATCTCAAAGGTGGATAAAACCCTAGCTCTAAAACGACCATTAGAAGATTGGACATTTAGAGATGAAGCATCATTCATTGATTGGTCATCTTGGTGGATTTGTGCTAGTTTGTGTTTATAATTATTTGTTGATCCAAAACTAAAAACCCCTTGACACAAGATTTTACTAGAATGAAGTATTTCATCCATTCCAGTTGAATCAAATCGGTCTTGATAAGTTTTGTATGAGCGAAATGGTTTATTATAACTATTTAAGTAAAAAGATTTGTTGTTGTTCATCTTTGTCTATTGTTGTATCCATTGTTCCGAAATTGAAATTGTAATGCAAATTGTTTGAGGGGATGAATTGAATCGTATCGTGAATCTTAGAATTTTTTTTTTGTTCTTCTTATAAAAATAAAAAATAATTAAAAAATAAAAAAAGAGGAAAAAATAAACAGTAGTTATTCATAGTCAATCCATTTTCCATCCATAGCATCATAAATACAATGACAAATATTACTGATAAAGTGATATGGAGAACATCATTGACATATATTAATATATCATTAATGAATTGTGTAAATAGTTAAAAATATGTTTAAGATACTAGTGTTATTAGGAAAAATAGAAAGCTGTAATATTTCGTTCTTGTTCTCTTTAAATAAAAAAAATAAAAAAAATCCTAATCATCAATTTTAGATGGTAGGAAGTAGGATGTCTCCTGAAGTTAAAGAAGCGTTCCTGAAGAAAAAAACTGAAAACAATTGAAAAAAAATTAATATAGGACAAGCCCCCCATACTTATAGTTGAATGCTTGTTCCTATTATTAAAAAAAAATGCTTGTTCCTTTATTAATCTCTAAAATCTCTCAAAAATTGCAAAAATTCTTAAGAGGTATTGTTAATTGCTAAAGATCCTTTTAAAAATAGAAATGGTAAAAAGAAAAAAAGAAAGAAAGAAAAATTAGAAAATCACTAATATTAACATCTTGGTTGTGGATATTCAATCTTAGCCAATTTGTTTTAATCGTAAGATTCAGTGAAAGCATATATATATATATATATATATATATATATATATATATGAATTTTTTTCCTTAGCATTTTGAATTGTAGGATTCTGATAGTGATGGTAGTATCTATGCTGTGCTTTCATCTCTTGTTCGTAGATGATGTGTTCTCATTGAATGTTTGTGGTTTTATATTAATCTTTTAAGAATTCAAGTTTGTAATTTGGAAAGTACTCTAAGTTCTAAATCTTGCTTTATATTTTGAGATAAGAATTGATCCCTTTCCCTCTGTGTCAGCATCTGTATTGTTGCAGCATATTAGGGCTTTGGAACTATTGATCTTGTGGGCTATCACATTCACAGGACTGAACACAAAATCCACATTGATTTGTATTATCAGTATGGTTTCTCATTTGGTTGTGCATTTCTGCTCAAATTTTTAATTGTTCATTGCGAAGCCCATAATCTGATTTTAACTTGTACCAATAGCGAGAGTGCAAGTAGGTTTGGGTAGTGGCCAAGCAGTAAAAAAAAAAAAAGAAATGTTTTTTAATGGTCAAAGACTTTCTAGGAGGTCACCTATCATGGTATTACACTCGCCCAAGCATGGTTAACTGCGGAGTCTTTATGGGACCCGGTGCATTAGCGCTGGTATGATTGCACGAAAAAAATAAAAAATGTTCCAATCACAATGATCACTAATTAGCTCCTTCACAACTCATTGCCCCAGAAGTGGGCCATGTTTGCAGTGGAGATGCTGGAGCCTAATACGACCATTGCTGTCATGTGGAGAATTTTCAGTCGCCAAATTTGCAATGCCTTTTCCAAGAGGACAAGCAATTTATTCTAGTGAGAATTCTGTATGGGTGGGGTCTACCTTTTAGTGATCATAGTAACCATTTGTTTAGTGGATTATCGAAAAAAAAAAAAAAGGAAAAAAGGAACGCAACCATTTGTTTAGTGGTCCCCTTGAATGGGTGATCCTGGAAATGACTTTTCCAACAGATCTTTGCCATTTGAGATTTGGTTTTTAAAATGGAGGTTCAACTTGAATACAACCATGGCCCATATCCAACTGTGTAAAAATTTGACCAATCGATTGCAGGAATTGTCCAATAGTGGACAATTGTGTTCTGTTGCCTATGCATGATTGGTATTACTTTATGGATGGTCTGACTTATTGAAAAATGAGCACCACTCTCTGATTTTGCACAGTTGGAAGGTGTTCATTGCTGCAACCAAGAGGTTGCAGGTTTGAGTAATCTTACCAATAAAAAAAGAAAAGAAAGATAGATCGAGCTGTTACATATCTCATGTGGTCACTGTATGATACTATGCTTGGAGGTTTCCCCCTCAAATTTGCATTCTATGATGGCCTCTTTGTCGAGAAGACTAATGTTAGATTGCACCATTCTACAGCATTAATCACTGGACTGATTTTGTAGCTTAAGGATTGTGAGCTACAGTTTGAACACTATTTTCATTTGTAAATTTGTAACACTGCTATGTTTTAAATGGGATTTGGTTTTTTCTCTAATGTTCAACAATACTGCATTTGTTTTTCCAGGTTTCTAGATCAATTGGTGATGTATATCTGAAGAAGGCTGAATTCAACAGAGAACCTTTGTATGCTAAATTTCGTCTTCGCGAACCTATCCGAAGGCCAATACTGAGTGCTGAACCATCGGTGTCTGTGCACCCTCTTCAGCCACATGATCAATTTGTTATATTTGCATCTGATGGGCTTTGGGAACATCTTAGCAACCAGGAAGCTGTCAATATTGTTCAGAATCATCCGCGCAATGTAAGTTCTCATTCTCAGTATGGCTTCATACCGACTATTAGAAAATTGACTAATTCTGTACTTTCAGAAGCAGGTTTGATTAGTAATTTATTATGCAATTTTTTAAGATTATGAATATTAGGTAATTTCTATATGACTTCGTTGTATGGAGTTCAATGACCTAGGCAATAAAGTTAGTGCAGTGATCATGTGAGAATGTCCAAATATATTCTTATTGTGCAGACACTTCTGTGAGTCTGTGCTGAATGTATTGGATGGAATGACCTTGTCAATAAAATGAGTACATTGATCAAGTGAGAACATTCATATATATTCTTATTGTGTGCATGGTTTCGTTTCGTTTGTGTGGGAGAGGGAGGGAGAGGGAGTGAGAGACCCATGTCAATGAGAAGATTATCTAACTAGATAACGAACCAAATTCTACTTGCCTTGCTGATTGGAATTCCAACAAAGGGAATGGTTGATGATATGCTTTACAAAATGGGCATCCAGCATTAATGCTTTTTTTTTTTGAACAGTTTCATTAAAATAAAAAAAAAGCAGTACAAGAGATGAGAACTGAAAAACAAAAGCAGGACATGGGAAAACAAAAGAAGGAAAAAACCCAAGAACAAGCCAACTCCTTCCAATCGGACATAATCTGATCTATGGTATAATCTCCAAAAGATGGGTTAGTGGATACCCAGAGGGCAACTAGAAATTTAGTTCTCTCCACCATACAACATTAATGCTATCTCCATGGTTCTTCTTAAGTGGACGGCCTCTAACAAGCCTTCAATTTTTCATGAGTTTTTGTCATGTGCATCATGAGCAAGATGTGCATTCCACAATTCCAGCGTTTCACTGCGACAAGCTTTATTTAAGTATGCTTCTCTTGCTAATAGAACGTACATGGCTTCTTTCTTTCTTTCTTCTTGTGTTTTTTTTCCTTCTGGTTGTTGGACATCTCTTAATATCTTTACCTTATAATGTCAAAATAGCACATTTTTGTCGCCACTTTAATTTTCAATTCCTATGCCAAATTCTGTCAAGTTGGACACATGATACGCATCTTCTACCTTGCTCTTCCCATCACCACATTGCGGTTGCATGTGACCATTGGGCAATTCTTCTTGTATTTTTGCAACAACAGACTTGTTTCGGTTGGCAGTTGTTTGACGTGACCATTGAGACTGCAATGTCAATTAGTCATTTTGTGTATCCAATAGTTTTCTTGTCAAAAGACCGTGTTACGCATGCATCAATCTAATAATCTCGACTTGGCATCTTTGAGAAACAAATTAGTCTAGCAAAGGGGAGTGAAGAAGAATGTGATTAGCTGATGTCGTAGAAGAGGTTTTAGATCTAGCTTGTCACCTTCGAGCCTCCTTTCATCATGTTCATGGGAGTGAAAATTTGAAAGCAGACTTTAGCCAAGGAGGGTTTAGAATGAGAAGTCAGGCTATTTTCTGAACGATAAAGTCAGGCTATTCCTAAAATGAATTTTTCATTCCAATCCCCCCTTCCCCCCGCCTGCGCGCCCGCGCACACACACACTTCCCTCCTCTTCCAAAAAAACGAACGTAAGAAAAAGAAATGATGTGATTGACTGCTTCCTCCTTGGACCAACATAGGAAGCATATATGGAGCATGGCAAAATTGAGAGACTTGTTTAGCAAAACACTTAGATCTCCAATATGGTTTTGATGGGAGAGATTAGAGTGAATGTAGATTTTCTTGAGAAGATTCTACTAGCTTCCTCGGCGGACACTTGCTTATGCTTTCCCGTTCTGGCTATGCCTACATTCTTCCAATTGTGAAATTTCACAGTCCATGAGATTTCTATGAAATACTACCCACCCCTCCAAATATTTTATATACTAAAGTTTACACACATCCTGTGCACGCAATACCCCTTCATTTGTCTTTGACCTTTCTTTCACATACCATATTTTGCTGCTATTATTTTTCCCCACGATGCCTTCTTCATTGCGAAACCTCCTGTGTCATTTTGATGACAAAGTCCAATTTCTTTGCCTTTGCAGTTATGCTACCTTTCCCATGCTCATCACTGAAAGCCAATTTTCCAAATGCACTTTCCTCTGACCTCCCTACAATCCTATAGAAAGTTCCATTGAATCTTCTCAAGAAAATTAGCTACTTCTGCGGGGATTTTGGAGAGAGATGGGTAGTAGTAGATGGGTAAATTTTGTAGGGTTGATTTAATGAGGGTTATTCTTCTAGAAAGTTTTGTTAAATTTTCATGAGTTACCTTGTGACAATAATATGATTTTATTTTCCAGCATATGCAACTGAGGATCATTTTCTTGCGCAATCCATACTAAGTCAATTTGTTTTGAGTTTAGCCTTGCACCGCACAAAAAGAAAATCTAGATTTGTCTAACCTGATGCACTTATATGGATGAATTTTTTTGAATAGGTATCTTGCACTTTATTGAATCACACACATAATTGTATGATTGCTATTTATAGATTTTCGAATAAGCAAGATAAGCTCTTCAAAATTCAAATAAGAATTCAAAATTGTACTGAACTGTCCTTATCCCCATGCATCTTACCACTGCAATTTACTTTGATGGCCATATGGATGAAAAATTACCAAGAGATATCGATCTCCACATCTGACTTCAAATTTAAAATCAAATCCCATAACTACCTCTATCTCCTATCAAGGCCAAACAATTTCCTACTTTCTGACTAACAGGCGAGTAGCAGGTCTAATCTTTGGCTAGGGATCTCTCCTCTGGGGCCCATTTTCAGGGTGGCTAGGATATTTCACACACACACCACCTAGTGTACGTGGCTGTATAAAATCCAAAAGGTTTTCCAGGACATGTTTTTGCCGAGCTCTTTACTAGGAACCTCGATCCTTGTATGGATGGGATAGGACTTGGATGATGGTGATGATGAAACCTCTATGTTTAATATTATTCACTGATGATGATTAGTTCACTGCCATAGCCTGTATCTGCATATGCTCATAAAGAAAATTAATTGATTCACTACTGATCTTGCAGGGAAGTGCTCGGAGGCTCGTGAAAGCTGCACTTCAAGAAGCAGCTAAGAAAAGAGAAATGAGGTATTCGGACTTGAAGAAGATCGATCGTGGGGTTCGTCGGCATTTTCATGATGACATCACTGTTATCGTCCTGTTTCTCGATTCTAACCTTGTAAGCAAGGCCAGTTCAATCAGGGGTCCTACACTGTCATTAAGAGGGGGTGGGGTTAATGTGCCCTCAAATTCTCTCGCCCCCTGTGCCACACCTATGGAACTTAGTGCTTCCTGAAGACAGCTTATGTTCCTCCACCATACTAATTAAAAGACCCTTATGGATCTCCTATAACTGGAAAAAGGAGATGGGAATCATGTTTGATTCCTTATTCTCTAGGCTGTTACATCAACCTGCAGGAAATCTTATTCTCTCATGCTTATAATTAGAAACAGTTACTTCCACGGTAGCTTATGGGCAGGCACAAAAGTGCTTCAAGGTAACAGTAAAATTATCTTTTAGGATAGTTCCTCCACATATTCAAGGTAACTTTGGAGGTCATTGGCTTTTGTAAATTGTGTGAAACCCTCTTGGTATTTTAAGTTTCTTGCTTTTTAGTGCTCTTTACTCTCCACACTTGTATATTTTGGGTGATGGGTTTCAGCTTAAAAACAGTAGCAAGTTCCATCTGGGTGGCATCGTGGCCATCGGACAAGGTATTAAAATAGTTGATGAGGTCCTTGCTGATCCATTGAAAGAGATTAAACGAATGTGCTTTGACGGGCAGCAGAAGGAAATCAAGTGTCCCTTTGCATGTAGCATTGTAGTGAAATAAAGAGGAATGCTGGCGTAAAGGGTGACTTCTCTCTTGACATGTGCAAGGAAGGGGATGCCATTTCTAAAGCGGGCATGCGAAAGAACTCGAGAGAATTGCAGATGGTCTCTCCTTTTCAATGTACTGGTCCATCCATTCTCCATGAACTAAAGTTTGCTTATGTTTTGTTTTTTCACTTGTACTTTCTCCTTTGTATTTTCTCCTGTGAAGCTTTTAAAAACAGTACTGAGTTTTGGATGACCTATAGATGGAAGTGATCCCTGGCTGACCTATGTATTCTAGTTCAACCCCAATTTGGATGGTGTTGTGTTAAGCTTGCCTTGAATATGTGATTCTGCACGTTTCTCATACTGGGTTTTGTTCTACTTTCTCATTGATGTTGGCATTGAACACTGAGATGCATCACCCTGACCCATCCTACCCAACCACCAGGGCATGAGGTGGAATGACAGCATGTGTTGTAACATGTTAGATTATGTTCTAATTGGCCTTTATTTTATTTTTTTGGTTGGGGTTCACTTGCTTAAGTAGATTGATTGGGTACCAAGTTTCCTGAGCGAGTTCTCAACCTATGTTAATGATGATGCGTTGGACATGCAACAATTCAAGAAAAACTCTAGTTATGGACTTGTTATGTTCATTATTATAGAAAGTATGCTGTGTATGAAGCTAAAGCAGTTCTTGTGTTGAGCTGTAGAATCCTTTTTTTGCCCAACACCAATCTGGCTGGTTTCTATTGTTATGAAGATTTCCTCATTCAGATGTTCATTTTAGATAGGTTTCATCCAGCCCCATAAAAAAAATGCTAAATACTTGAATTACTATTTAATATGTAGTCTATCAACAAGGCTAAGTATTTCTCCACTTGGGTGGGGTGTATCACAGTGTCCTACTCTGCCAGCTTTTGGACAAGAAATTGATCTTGATCTTTAGGCAGCACAATAAATGGCCTGTGCTTGAACGTAATTACAGCATTTTTATAAGTAATGGGGTCCAAGCCTGTGTCGAGGCCTGTTTGCGACTCAGTGGCTAGGCTTGGGCCTCTTTCAGGGAAAATCAGCAGGCCTGGATTTCATAGTCATCAGAGGCCTACCCTATGTATTTGGCGTCATCTGGATTATAGTCCTAAAAAATAATTGGGCGGAGTTAGGTAATTTATGCCAACGGATCATAGCTTTACCACTCACTTCAAGGAAGGGATCCAATTGGGACCTGTGTGAGTTTCCATGTTTCTAAACATCTCACAAACAAATTTGAATTTTTCCCCCTTTTCTGTGGCCCAAGTACCTGTTTCCTTGGTGGTATATTTGATCTCTAGTTTACTAAAATCCCAGTGCATGTTTCCAGAGCTTGTTTAATATTCCAAGGGGTGTGCAGGTGCCAATGAAATTAGGGTGTGGGTACTTGACTTGGGAAGGTCCAATTGTAAGTCTGTTTGGTTCTATTCAGGTCAGTCTGGGTCCATTAGGGATGCAAAACCATGGTGGATCCGGTTGGTCCCATATCTGGATCGGACATGAAATCTATGTATAGTAATCAGGATTTGGGTCCCAGACTCTGGATGCACCATGATTTGCATTCCTGATGGACCCAGACGGACCTGAGTGATTTTCGGTCATTTCCAATTTAATAGACCCAATTCAGACCTAATATTAGACGGACCCAATCTGACAATCCTGTATTGTATTGAAGATGATTTTTTGTTCTTTCTAAAATATACTAGTGGTGGCTAGGACCCATGAGAGACGCCAGCCATGGGGACATATGCCAACCAACTGGGTCATCCCTATAATCCCACAAGTGGGGCCATTAAATGTCATATGATTAAAGCTATCAACTATGAATATAACAATCTATGTAGGCCCTTAAAATCTATATATATTTTTAACATGTGAACGTAGCCCTCCTAGATCTGGATCAAATCTGAATATATATGGATCCAGTTCGGTTTCTATATGCATGGATCCTGATCTTAAATCTGAATTTCCCCTCATTCCAAAAATAGGTTCCATACGTGAAGACTTCGGATACTCAGATTATCGAATACATGTTTGCAACCCTAGGGTCCAGGTAATCCAAGGACATGTGGACTTGGACCCAATGTAGATAGCTTTAACAGATAAAATACCCACATAAAAAATAAATTACTTATGCTTCTTGCATTATTTACACAACTAAAAAAAAAGGGGCATTCATTGGCTACCCGGGCATAAACGCCTCCCTGGTTCAGAGAATTAAAGCATCAGGCCAGCTTGCAGTAAAGTAGGATTTGTGTCTTTGTTCCTGCAACAGAGACCCAAAAGTCCTCCGGATAGAAGCAGTTTACCTATCCTTTAACAAGCAGAAACCAAATATGCAGCTCCCCAATCCATGACAATGACAACCATGGTGATGACACCAAACAACCAGAATCCCAATCATAAAAGGTAGTTTGTTTGCACTCATTTACATAGGTAAATGTTGCATGCAGGTAACATTTACACATGTTCACATTTATTTGCACTCATTTACATATGCGAAAATGGTGTATAAATGAGGCCACTTTCAGCCCTAAATTTACACACTTCAAGTGGTAAACCATCCCCCGGCAAGTCCCATAAACCACCTTTCTTTATTTTTTTCTTTTTCCTTTAAGTCTTGTAGGTAGGCCCCAATTTCATCATCCAAACTGTTCATCTTTTTTTATTGAACATGATAAGCCCCAGGATATTTAGTTTCATATCTTAATCTTCATAGAAATTTTGAGAAATATGTGTACATGCTAATTCCCAACCTATAGATCTTGTTTTTGCCCCCAATTACCGAACCGTTCAATATTCTCAAATAAAGTGAAACTAACATGGTAAATTTTCGTAGATTTTGAATATGAGAAACACAAGCACATCTAAAAGTGTTCGATATTCTAATTCGCTTATGAGAAAATGGTGCTTCCAAACAAAACAAGGTAATATTATATATGAACCCTTTATATGTCAAAAGCCCATTTTCATATCCCACGCGTAAAAGGCACGCGACCCCTGATAGTATGATGTAAAAGAACTGCTGTACACAGTCAATATTCTTAAGAGTAATCCAGGAAGGAAGCAAGCTCCAGTCCTTTCTTTTGTACATTGTCACATTCCTAAGGAAACACGACAGTGGTGCTTGTTCGATCATGCTGGAAGGTACATTATACAGTTAAAATAATACTGAAAGCTTCTGATGCTCTGCTGTAGATTCTATCTTAGATAGAGTGATACCAAGAGCTGTGAAAAGAGAATGAATTCGCTTACTATCGCAGCAGGTGAACGTATGCCAAAAACAGGGACTATGTCAACCTGCAACCAATTCTCAACTGCCGATCCAATGACCGCACCAACGACCAGGCCCCCAACTGTAATGATAGTTGCCTTTCCTGCCATTTTTTTAAAAAAGAACAAAAATAAAATAAAATAATTAACCATTAAAATCAAGAAGAAAAAGAACTTGCTGCAGCTTTGAAAAAAAAGTTGAAGACTAGCACCTTAAAGAATTGAGAGACCAACAAGTGTCAAGAAAATTAGAACATAGCAACAATCCAAAAATAAATAAATGCCAAGAAAGAAAGAAGGATTGATAGGATAGACATCATAGTTACCAGGGAGAGATGAATTCAAGAAGCAAAGTGGAAAACAGTGACATGAAAGAAAATGTAATGTGAAGCAATGAATCAAGTGATAAACAGCTGAGGGGCAAATGGGAAAATCCAACTATGAAATGCATGAGACAATTGCAAAGCAAACATTTAGGAAGCAATTGAGAAGCAAACTATGAACACATTCATATGATGGTTTAGATTAATCATAGATAGGCACACTGTACAAATGGCCTTTTTTTTCTTCTTCTTATTCCTGTAGTTCAAGACTCGCCCACAACAGAAATTGGTAAGGCATAATGAACTGCACTTACAAATATCTTTCAATCTGTGCCTAAATTGTTAAAAGGACCGAGATTATTTTTTTAATGTTTCTCGCCCGTTTCCTATATATTTCCACAAAAGTAATTACATTTCAGAATCAAATCACAAAATAAATAAAATAAAAGATTGCATAATTTCATTTCCAAGACACTTCCTTGGAAAAATGTCCCCACCATTATATAAGGTTCTCAGTAACTATGATCCAGAGTTTTATTTGATGAGCCACATTAAGTCCTAGAGCATTTCAGGTTAGCACAACAACAATCCAGGGAAGGATGTCAGACTATACTGGCCATATCTCCTGAGAGATGTTTTAAGTCAAAAGCTCTTTAGCAATTTACACGTATAATAGGATGGAACAGTTAGTTGAATTGCACTAGTGCAGCTGCTTTCTTTATTGAAGCATTTCAATCAAATTTAGCATGTGCATAATTAATAGTGAAAAGGGCTTTGACATTTGATAGGTTTATTGATAAAAGCAACTCCAACCGCAAATAATTTTAGTCTGCACATGACTAATCTGTCCTTAGGAGGTTTTTAGTTAATTTGAGATTAAAATTAGACAAGTGTTGACCCAAAAAGAAAAGGCAAGGAGAAGAGAGGTCATGGTTTCTCACCTAAGTTAATGTTCTTCTTGGTCAAAAAGTACAATGAAGCTCCAAAGCTAGTGGCCAAGATAAGGCCTGGAACATCAGCTCCAGCATATGGCCCTGCCGAAGACGTGGAGGCTCCATTGACAAATGTGAAAACCATCAATGCTCCGTAAACCCCTGCTTGTATGCCCAAACTACCAGTAGAGGGTTTTTCAACTGAAACTGGTGCATTCTTCACAGTTTTCTGTAGCCACTGGGGCATTGCATTCATTCCTGGACTACTTACAGGTTTTACATCAGCATAACGAATGCTGCTACTCACAACTTTACCTGCCCTACGCTGCGTCAAACTTTGCATAAGCAACATGTCATATGCAGCCTCTACCTGAAACACAGGCACCCATATTATTTTCATGGATGAAATAATTGTGCGAAACCACATGAGCATAAGTGAACCCAGCAGGGCATCCAAGAACAAAGACCATGAGTTCTATCAAGTAATGGAGAGAATATAAAGTAAAACAAGCTGGGGTGTCATAGGGTGTTGCTGTGGATAGCGACACCCGTTCCCACAGCACCCTCCAGGGATCGATCCCTGGAGAGGCAGGTCCCCATACATGTACCTGGCCACTGGGCCACCTCAGAAAAAAAAAAAGTAAAACAATCTGCTTTTCATCCTGTGCAAATCTGGACATATGGTTTGACTCTCACAGAATGTATGGTCATCTGTTCTGCTACGCATTTGGGCTAAATAGAAAGTAGGAATACTATGAATGCACTTAAAATGTTATTTTCCTACTTTCTCAGTATATAAACTTGCAAAAAAGCCACAGGCCCTAGCTTAAAAACATATAAGTGATTAATTTCAAAATAAGAGCCCCTTCAGTTGGTTTGGAAAAGGAATGAAAATTGTTTAAGATCAATTGCAAATTTCATTTACAATTTTGTTTTTAATCATGAGAATCATTAAGTGGCCCATCACATTTTCCAACTATTTTCTAGTTCTTTCTCTGACAAAGTTTGTTGGATTTCATATTTGTAATAGCTATTTGAAACGGTTTCTAATGTAGTGATTTGATGTCCAGTGTATACCATGACTAAAATTCACAAAATATCCAAGTGACCACTTTGAAAATTATTAGGGCAAACCATATATATAAATGCAACAGAGACACTGAACATAAAATTCAACACGGATTTCTTTTAAAAATATCAAAAGAAGCACAACAATCTATTAGAAAGAAAAAAAAAATGTGACATAAAAAAATTATATTGGCAGTGGCAATTGGCAAAAGATTTCCAAAAAAAATATTGAACTTTAAAGCTAATAAGAGAATTAAAATAAATACGGTAATAAGAAATTTAAAAAAAAGAAAAGAAAAGATGACCAATTGTCATGCAAAACAAAACTAAGAAATGACTTAGTTTGAAATTCGAAAAAAAAAATGCAATGATTAGAATTTTTAAGGAAAAGGCAAAAATATCACATTAGTAATGGAAAAGCTCCAATTTGGAAATTAAAAAAAAAAATCAATGTGTGCATTGCAAATTGAACAAAATAAGAAAAAAAGATGGGAACCCAACTAACTATCAAGTAAGATAAAGGAACAAAGGCACAAAGTATATTACAATGTTTTATGAAGCATGTGTGAAATAAAAAAATTAAGTTCAGTAAGACAAATAATTAAAAATATAAAATATTAGCATTCAAAATCATAAAGAAACTATATAAAAATAATATACCACACTCGCTGAAGAAGAAAACACTGGAAAATAAAATTAGAATCTATATCCAAACGAAGTAAAAAAAAATGTAAAAATATATAATAAGTTGGTGTGGGGTCTGGTGAGAGTCAAAACTATAAGGTAGTGGTCAAGATTGAATTGAGAGCATTCCATATAATATACAATAACAGGTTGATGTGGGTTCTGGTGAGAGTAGAAATTAAAGGTAGCAATCAAAATTGAATTGAAGGACAATTTTCTCCTGCGCTCTTGTGCTCTGTAGTCCATTCGGAGCGGTGCCGTCATGCATCATTATGGTGGGACCTGATAAATTTTGGAGGGTCCCGCTTTTGGGGATGGTTCGGATGTGTGCTCCTGCATAAGCACACGTGCAAGAGGGAATTTTCCTTGAATTGAAAGCTTCTGCTTAAATATACAATAGTTGTCAGTTCAAATTTAATATTAAAATGATGATCCCATGTCCACAAGATCAACTACAGAGAACTGATTTTACCTACCCCCCCCCCCCCCCCCCCCCCCACAAAAAAAAAACCAGAGAACTGCAACTTAGTACTCGGTGTAACATGAGTTTTTTATGTAAACCCTAAGTGATTCCATTATGGAAGATCTCAAATAGATATAAAATTGTAGCTTTTGTGTGCTGGGGGGGGGGGGGGGGGGGGGGCGGCGGCGGGCGGGCGTGGAGGAGAGATCCGACATGGAAAGTTAGTTACATTATATATTTTCTTGGTCAAGTTCCACTAGAGATCCAATGTGGAAAGTTTTCAACTCTAAAAGCAATTTTGTTTAGTGCATGAAGAGAAATCCAAAATTCTAGTAGAAGGCCTCCATGATGCTAAGGATATGTAGAAAACTTATTCTCAAAACATGTATGTTTTAATAGCAGCCATGAAACAAGGAAGAGAAAGAGAAAGAACAAACTAAAAATACCGACTACACAAAGCATTGAAAACCACCAAATTAAGACTATCCATCCAATGCTCCACCAAAGCATCCACTCTGCCGTTAGATTCTGTCAAAGCGTGACAAAATTCCATGTGAATCAATATGCAAATCCCTCAAATTCAACAAAGTACAAGTGCATTATCCAAGGCCTAGACGCAGCTGATTGCATCCACATATAGGATTTGCTGAGCCAGTATCCATAACGACTGTGGAATATAGCACATAAAACATGAGAGCTTCCTTGCTAGCCAAGACTTCCTCGTTGTAAGTCTCTTACACCAGTGGGCCTCATCAAATAATGCTCCCTGATACCCTTTAGACCTAGCTTACCCCTTGCCAGTGCCACCCCATCAACATTATATTTGTGCATGTTTGGAGGGAAGGGGGATCCCACTGTGTGATGAGCACCACCTCCTAAAAAAAATCTCCCTACTACTGAAAAACTTATTAAAATCCTGACTCAACCAATTCTCATTGCTAATGGCTCAAGGTCAAACTCCAAAAACTAATGTATCAACCACCTCTTCAAACCATGATTCCATGTTGTTAAAGATGCAGTTACCCCTTTTCTTCCAAATTGATCAAAGAATAGCCATAAAACACCATTTTCCAGATGATGTGACCCTGTTAGAAAAGGGGCCTCTTCCTACCTTTGAGCCGCCTCGCCAATCAACTCCATTTAATGAGTAATACCAACGCAAAGTACTCAATCTGAAAAAGTGGCTTAAGAAAAACAGCAATCAAGGAAGATAGGGTTCATGAACAAGTATCCCACATTACAAAGGAGCATGTCCACTGAATGAGGATTGTTCAGACGCCTGTGCTTCAAGCTGTACACTGTGGGCACTTTATCCAGGACTCCAAGCCAAAAGAAAGCATCCACTTTAGCGAGAGTGAGGCCTTGATAGATAAGAGAGCATGGCAGGCGCAACAAAGAAACTATAATTGCATTCTTATAAAGGCTTAGCTTCTTCTAACACTTGCATTTTCCAACTCCATTTTACGGACATTTTTTAATGGCTTCTAGTGGGCATCCTTCAAACTATTTTCTTAGTAGTTATGATCAAACAAGACTTTATCATTCTTCATATCACCAAAGCACACTCACCATCACCAAAAAGATCTCTTCTTTGTGCACCAAAATTAGTATTCACTTTGCCATCACGGCATCACCTATTGGCAGACCTTTAAACTTGAGTATGTTTCCTCTATTAACCAAAAGCATCCAACACTCTTTCTGGTCTCTATTTAAATATAAGACTTGAAGATTCCTTTAGTTCTCTCATTTTTCCTTGTTAACTTTCTTCAAGCATATTTCCACCTCCATTGACACCCACTTCCTGTCTTTACCATTTTAAGGACTCCAGTCATACTTTCCCCCTTGAACTCTAATAAACTATTTCCTTCTTTTTTTGCCCGCTGTTCTTTGAAGGAGAGATTCAATTGCCATCGATGATTAGCATTTGTAGAAATAGCATACAAAAGTAAAGCCCTCAGACAGTCTTTAACTTTGATTCTTGGAAGTGAAATCAATCATCAGTGACAACCTTTCAAAGCTCTTAAAATGAGGACCAAAACCTTTTTCTGTGGATTTAGTAGAGGTACAAAACACTAAAGAGTTTAATTACCAATATCACTCATTTTCCTTTTTGAAACTCAACCATACTTATTTTTACATTAAGGCTGGAACCACCATGATAACCCTCAACCATTAATCTTTGACCGAGGACTTCTCCAATGTTCAATAGAGCTTGGCTTTGATTTCAGATTGCCTGCTTTCATTTTTTGCCTGCTTTCATAAACAGAACATGCTACCATGCTAGCTCATTAATTATCTTCAATTTGGTTCACAAAGACAATGTTGCAGGCTTACTGCTTTCATTAAATATCTTGAATCCTCAATGGTCCTCAAAGAAACTACACCTACTGCCGAAGACAAGTGGTTGGGGAAAAATATTTTTTGTTCAATAGGTATAGTACATGGGCAAAAATGTATGGTTGTGATTGATGGAGGAAGTAGTGAAAACATCATCTCCCAAACTCTTGTTGATTTGCATGAAGCTGAAGGTTTACAAGCATAATCGTCCATACTTTGTCAAATGGCTAATGACAGGTGAAGAAGTGCAACTGTGACATACATGTCAAGTTACTTTTGCATTTAGTGATGATTATATAGATAGAATTTGGTGCGATGTGCTACCAATGGATCATTGAGATATACTATTGGGTCAACCATGGATGTACGACAAGAATGGAACTCATGGTATGCGCGATACCACATAAACATTCATACACGGTGGAAAGCAAGTTACACTCCATCCAAAGAAACCAGAATCACCGAAGAAGGAAGTGCTTATCGCACACCATGTCTATAGAGGCAACATGAAGAAAACCCGGATTTGAGGTTGAACTCTTCTTTCAACCTGGGGGGAATGATGCAGAGTGGGCCCACAAGTGGTCCCACCTAAGATAGTTTAGGAATATTTTATTTTAGGTTTCTAATTTTACTAAAAGAGTTGCAATTAGGGTGGTTTCCATTATTGGATTAGGTTTTCTTAGGCCCTAAGTTTGCTTTTCTATTTATATTGCATTGTTGAACTCTTTTTCTTAGGCTTTGATTATTGGAATAATATTATCGCGGGTTTTTTTTTTTTCCTTCGGAGAGATGCGTCCCCGTGTTAAGTCTATGTGGAGACGTTTTGAGGTGTCTGCGGACACATGCTTCAGCACTCCACGTAAGCCCTAATGCTAGGGCCTGCATAAGACAATCAAACTAGAGTTATCCCTAAGTAAGGGTTCAGAAATAAATCTCCAAAAACAAGTAGGTTGAGAAATACATCTCCAAAAACAAGTAGCTAGAAGGACTGCTCACAGGGGACAGATATTATAGTGTGAGTAAACATCTCTTTGGTTCTTATCTCCATCTACTTAAAGCATCAACATGATGACTTGAGAACTCCTTTTGGTTCAAAAGTTGATGCTTTGACCTTGGCATCCACATCCAAGCCAGCAGAGATGGGATATGACAGACAAGAGATTCTCAAATATCATGGTTGGTTGAAGGCATAGATGCGAGCCTGAGCTTGTGCTCGAGCATGAGAGCACCCACCATCACCAGAAGTGCAGCTGTTTATCGGCACTTACAGGTTCTAACTTCTAACTCTCACATGCATCCTTGTGAAGGAACCGTTGGTGGTGGTGAAACATCGTCGTATACAAAATAAAGAAACAATTTCCTACAGTTATTTTTGTATATTGTATCTGATTGTGGGTACAAATGATATCTACCAAGGTTAGATGATGCATATGGTGGCAAAGATGAAGCAGGAAGAGTAATGGGTGTTGGAGGAGAGCGGCATTCTGGGGGCCATTATGGACATCAGGCACAATAGGACTTTGATGCCCGCAAAAGGATACATGAAAAATATCTACTTCTGAGTGGCCCAATTTCACATAAAACCCACGTCTGTATCCCTTTTCCCAACTGCTGGAGCCATAGTCATTGAGCTTTTACAGTGGAAATAAGCCCTACTTGTCAAAGGAGCAGCAGTTCTTTGATTTTACTCTTATCAGCCATTTACACCTGAATAATTTAATTGAAACATTAAATTCTGGTCAGCTATATGTTTCACATCATTTCTCTGCCTTGGATATTGACTCTCCATTTTTAGTTGTAATATGAGTAAAGGAAAGACTATCATTTCCTTGACAAGTTTACATGACGATATTTCCTTTGCTCCCTTTGATTTCGTTAACAGCACTGTTAGGGGGAAAGCTCACGTTATTTCACATTCTGGTTTTAAATATTGTGTTACCTTTATTCATGATTAAGTCCTTCACTCGTTAAAAAAAATCAGCAATTTTTCAAAATGATTAGTCAAACAAACTTGTTGAAATGTGTCAAAATCCTTCGCTGATTAAAGGGGAGAAACTGTCCACTGACTTTCGAATTTTTCTAGCTGAAAAATGGTGTCATATTGCAATGGTCTTGCCCTCACACACCACAGCAGAATGGTGTTTCTGAATGAAAGAACACCATATACTTGAAACTGTGCTCACATTTACGATAAATTCTAAGGTCCCTCACTTTTTGGGTGCAGGTTTCTACTGCTGTTCATATTATCAATAGACAATTTTCCTCCAAATTTCATATTCAGTGACCAACTCACCCTATTTTCGTCTTTTTTAGAAGCATCCTTATTATGAGTTACTGCATAAGGGCATATACATTGGGATGCATTTATTTTGTACTTTTCCTCCATAAGAACATACAAAAATCACTCCATAGTTTGTTCCTTCTGTCTTTCTTGGTTATGTCAGTCATCAAAAAGGGCTTGTTTGTTATAATACCAACTCCAAAAAACTCCACATCTCTCATAATGGTTCCTTCATGCAGCAGTTCTTTTTTTTTTTCCATGATTTCCCTTTTTGTCTCCATCTACTTCAGCTTCTTCCTTTTCCTTCCTACCTATTTTTGATGTCCTGATGTTTCATTTGATAAATTCTCCAAAGGCATATTGTATTGAGTCATAAGCAGAA
Source organism: Umbellularia californica (assembly GCA_028538565.1). NCBI lineage: Eukaryota > Viridiplantae > Streptophyta > Magnoliopsida > Laurales > Lauraceae > Umbellularia > Umbellularia californica. The sequence goes on along the minus strand of JAPQWN010000006.1, from coordinate 71,936,669 downwards.
TGCCGTGTGCCCTTGCGACCTTTAGATCTTGCTCCAACAGATACAGATCCAACACAAACCATGAGTCCCCACCTTTGGTATGTCAATTTTCTCACATTTCTCATCTACTTGATCGTTATGGCTATTTTACTACTTCTTTATTGGCCTCATTAAATTTTGATCAAATCCCCTTTCCCTATAAACAGACTCTCCAACATGATTGTTGGGCAAAGCCATGTCTAAGTTTTTTTTTTAATCGATAAAGGGCCAATTTTATTTCATGAAAAAGCCAAATATGACCAACCAGCAAAAACCAAGGCTATAAGATAATCGTACCCTAGAATGTAATTACACTAAGGACATAAACAAAGGGGAAGATCTATCAGCCCCTTGTTGTGCTAATACATCTGCGAAACCATTGGCTACTCTAAGTCTCTAACCACATGACAAAAACACATGAAGATTGGAAGATATTGCTTTAATCTCATTGAAACAAAATTGAAGCTTCTATGTCAGAGGTTCTTCATGAGTAACCCAAGATTTTGCATTTGCATTAAAGGAGTCACTCACCGCAATCAAACTTCCTTGAAAAGAGCTAGAGAAAATCCTCATGGCCTCAAGAATCACCAACACCTCTGCTTCATTGGAATCTCAAACACCCACCCATTTAGAGAACATGCACAAAATCTCCCCTCTATCATTTTAAAGAACTATCCAATACCTGCTGGATCCTTGGTTGCAGACATTGGAATTTAATCATAACTAGGATTTGGTTGATTGCAAATGGGTATACAATGTGAAGCCCAAGTCTGATGGCTCTTTGGATTGTTACAAAGCAAGTCTTGTTGCTTTAGGAAATCGCCAGAATTATGGAATTGACTATGGAGAAACAATTTTTCTTGTGACAAAGATGACCACAGTAATGACTCCTATTGCAATAGACGCTGCAAAATCATGGCCCTTGTTTCAAATGGATGTTAAGAACGCCTTCCTACTACAGCATCTGCTAATATGTTTTTTCAGCTATGATAATAATTATATGGGCTTAAACAGGCTCCTCATGCCTAGTTTATAACATTTAGAGGAACCAATTCTTCTGCTGGTTTTCCTTAAAGCAAGTATGACCATTCGTTATTTCTTCGGTGAAATCCACAGGATCTTACACTTTTATTGGTCTACGTTGATGATATTCTAATTTCTCGTGATCTAAATGGGATCCAGCAAGTCAAGAACTATCTTCAATCTTATCGCAAGATGAAAGATCTAAGGATGTTTGACTTATTCCTTGGACTTGGGGTTCAGACTTCTCCTGTCAGGATCTTTGTTTGTCAAAAAAAAAAAAACACCCTCATGACCTCCTTCGCTTGGCACGCTTGCTAGATGCCAAGCCTGCTGACATTCCATTAGAATTAAATGTCAAGTATTGCAAAGATGAGGGCACTCCTCTTGATGACCCTGGATTTATAGATGCCTCATTGGCAGCCTCATCTACGTCGCTGCTACTCATTCAGACATTTCTCATGTTGTCAATATCTTTAGTTAGTTTATGTCTGCTACTTCACATTTACACATGGTAGTGGTTCAGTGCATCATTTGATATCTTATGGGAACCACGGGACGAGGGCTCTTCTTTCCATCTCAATTACCTCTTACTTTGAAAGCATATTCTGATGCTGATTGGGCTAGATGTTCAAACACTAGATGGTCAACTACAAAGCGGTATATGTTTCTTGGTCTCCCCTTGGCCTCATGAAAATGCAAAAAACAGGCTCGGATCTCTAAATCATCCACCGAAGCATAATATTGGTCTATGTCTTAAACTTTCTTTGAAATTCTTTGGCTTCATGGGTTGTTACGGGAGTTAGGCATTTCATTCTCATCACCCACTTCACTGCATGTTGATAATACCAGTGTCATTCAGATTGAAGTACTCATCTTTTTCCATAAGCAAACAAAACATATTAAGGTCAATTGCCACTTGATACGAGAACCAGTGGATAATGGCATGATCACTCCTCCATGAGCCTTCTGGTCTTCAGCTCGCACACGCTTCCACTAAGGCTATGACTCGAGATGGACTTCGCTTTCTAATCAGCAAATTGATGCATTTCGAACATCCGCATCAATTTAAGGGGGTGTCAAAATGATGGTAGACCAAAATCCATGCACTCCAAGAGCATCATACGAAAAATGGACAATATCATAAAAGTGTAGTCCCCAAGACAACCAGACATTTAAAGATACCGTTGTATAATTAGTGATTTGATTGGCTTCATAGAGGATCATAATTGACATGATTTCAAACAGTTGTAAAGATGGTTAATTAAAGGGATCAAACCCAACAAAGGGTCGAACAATCCAATCCATCAATTTCTCTTTTCCTTCTTCCTTTTCCCATGCTTCTTCAACTGATCTAAATAAATATGTTTGAGGGATGTTATCAATAAATAGAGGGGTAACCACAATAGTTAGACTCTCTCTCTCTCTCTCTCTCTCTCTCTCTCTTCTCTAAGTTATTTCCTACAAATCATTAAAGATTTCAACCATTTAAAACAATAATTATCTTCCTCAACTTCACACTTTGGATATAAGGATTAGAAAAGCAATTGAATTTGTGTAACTCAAACCAACTAAGAATGCACTCGACCACATTTTCCACACTCTTTTTCCTTCTTGTTTTTTTTTAGAAAACCAAGCCATTAGCAACATTGAAACTATGCCGATCTACCCCAATTCTGCCAAAATGTCTACATCTGCAATTTTTAGTCTTGGGATATGGTAAAATGATGCATTTGTGAAGAAGTATAAAGTATTTATTTCATTTTGGATGTAGAAGAATCTAAAAGATCTCTTCACCTTGCCACTGGCCCATGATCCGCACCTTCCGGTAGCACCGAAATGAGATGAAATTAACTTGGGGCTTTTCATGGCTAAGATTACTACTCCACATGAATTTCTTACTTTTACAGAGACCCAAGAAGGATATCCCAATTTCTCTGGTATGAATTTTAAAATTCCACCTATTCCAGATTGACTCAAGTTGCTTTTAGAACGAAGGATTAAAAACCCAGACTCGGGGGCAACTCAGTCCCCCATAGAGTCGAGCAGAGTCGGCCAAGTTGTCCCCAGCCTCTAAAAACCACTCTCAACATTAATAAATAAAAATAATTAATATGAGAAAAAAATGAAAAAAATACCTTAAATTTCTTGAATCCAAAAGCCCTCTTTCAGTTGAATCCTTTGATCTTGTCTGGGCTAGATCTATCAAAAAGTGTGATTTGATATTCAGAGATGGAAGGTTTGAGCCCTCCACCCCTGAAAATGGCTTCCCCAGTCCCCACTCCCCAAGCAAAAACCAAATCTTAAAATGAGGGTTTTGAGAAGAGGCCTTCAATGTTGTTTAAGCTAGATCTCTCAAGAAAAGTGGATTTGATCTTCAAAGATGGAAGATTTGAACCACCCATCCCCGAAAATGACGTCCCCAAGCAATTCCCAATCTTAGAATGATGGTTTTGAGAGAAGAGATAGAGTTTCTATACTCACTGAGTCGCTTACTGTGTGACTCATCTGACTCGCCTGAGTCCTATATGACTCAGGTGAGCTGCCTCTCTATTTCAAATTTGAGTTTGAGTCGTCCCTCACTTGACTCAATAACGGCCGACTCTGAATCAAATTGCCCAAATCAACTCAGACTCGGTGGGTTTTAATTACATGTTTAGGACTCCCATCCACTACCCCTTTGGAAGTACCTGTGCCAAGTGATGACAGACCATCAATTGAAGATTTCCAATCCTTTGTGGAAGTCTAATTCCGACATGTAATGGAATCCCCTGGCTTGAAGACCCCAATCAATAATCAAAGATTGATCATTACACAGGCAGAGGTAGTAACCATGTTGAACCTTTACCTTCAATGATCCTGTTGGGTCTCTCCTCCCAGACACCTCATGGAATTGCAAAAGTCACCCTTCTATATAAAAAATGACCCTTTACTTCAAAAGATTCTAGAGCACTCCAGCCCCAAGAGATGAGGAAGAGGCAACCCAAATGAGACTAGTGAAAGAGCAATGAACACGAAGGCACTCACTGATACAGCCGTTGGAGACCAATCCAGCAAGGCTTAATTTTACAAGGAACTAATAGTTTGCAAACCACTTTATATAAAAAAAAAATTTGAGAACCGTTACTAGAATGTATTGCTGAGACAATAGATTTTCTTGGATGATTCAACTAGCCTCCTCAGCCCATACACGCCCATCTCCCTCAAATGCCTTATCTTATGTAATTTCACAAGGGTTTTCAACAGCGAGAATTTAGTCCATGAGGTTCCTTAAAGGATTTAAAAACTCAAATCTCCCATTCCACACCCACCATCTCTTTGGACATTTGAACCAACCAACTAGTCTTTGAAAACAATCATTCAAAAGCCTTATCTCCCAACTTCAGTACCCTCCCATAATCTCATTAAAGCCCCAATACCAACAAGAAATTGAATTTCCTTCATACGCACCTATCCCAATTCTCTCCAAAACCAGAAACCAATAGTAAAATCTCCACACTCAGAAACCCACATAGAATTTCCAATCTCCAAGCCAACCATCTATCTGAATATTGACATTACATCAAACAGAATTCAAACATCACCCATATCCAACATGGTGCAATTTAAAAACTAAGGAACCAAAACCCATATCAAAACACACAAATTCAGAACCAACACCCCACAAACAGAACCCAAACCCATCAAAACCAGAAACCCCATCTCAACATTCAAACGGAAACAAAAGAAAAAACTGGTCGGTGGGGTGGGCGCGCACGATAACTCACCTGCGCCACGGCCTCCTGGTCGTCCTTGCAGGAAGCGACGATTGAATTCTTGGCGCGAAGGATGTCGTCGAATGAGGCCCCCTCGGCTACGCCCAGCAGCTTGAGGGCGTTCTCCACCGACATCTCGAACGGCGCCGAGTCATCCGCCCTCGACGCCGCGGCGGTCGCTAGCCTGCTCCGGCGGTGCAGGATGGGCCCCAGCCTCGGCCTCTTCCTGTCCTGCGCGCCGTGCGCCGCCTGGACCCGGCGAGCCCAGTTGGGTCGGTGCGGCGTGCGGTAGAGGAGGCCGCAGGTGGGTCTGATAGAGAGAGCGGCTGCCATTTCATTCATATCTCTCTCTCTCTCTCTCTCTCTCTCTTCAATGACTGAGCCTCTGTGTGTGTGTGTGTGTGTGTGTGATTTTTGGGTCCTAGTGTTTTTCCACCGCAGAAGTTCATTTCAATCTGTGTCCCTACCCTTTAAAAGACAACTCCAACGTCAGACAGAGAGAGAGAGAGAGAGAAGAGTAGAAGAATGATGGATTGTAATATTACCATTGATTCCTTACTTGTACACCTGGTTTTCTTTTTCTGTTTACATGATTGATGATCGATTGCATTGCATGGTTGTGATTTTTTTTATTTTTATTTTTTGGTATGTGGGGGTGGGGGAACACCAATGATCTTATCAGTAATCACATGGTTGCCTGCTGATCAAATTTGGCTAAGTTTGTGGGGGAGGGATCATGAATTGGCAGGTTGAACTGTTTGGGTGGAGGGGAGTTGGGATATATGTGTCATTCATTGACTGTGGCCGGCTACCAAATCAGTTAACATTGAATAGATGGTTTAATTAAAAAGAAAGGGGATATACAAAGTTAAAACAACTATCATGGGATTAAATTTACGAGCGGCAAGTAAGGGAAAGATTTAGAGAGAAGATTTAAAAATTATAATATCTTTATCGATATATAAAAACTGTTTTGTATATAGTATTTAAAGATATAATTTTATGAGTTTTGAATAAAAGGAGTGTTCCAAGAGTTTATATGAAATCATTAAAGATATGTAAGACCTGCATGTAGAATGATAGGTGAGTTTCTATTGATAATGGATTTGCATTAGGGGTCTTTTTTGAAGCTTTTATCTCATTATATTGATTATGGAAGAGTTGACTGCTCAATTTTCTATGGGAGGTACCTTGACATGTGTTATTTGAAGATGATATAACCTTGATAATCAAGAAATAGTTTGGATGTGAAACTTCCACAACGACGAGACACTTTAAATAAAGTCTTACAAAGTGGAATATATGAAGAGCAAGGCTCTCCTAAGCTCAAGCTTTGAATAAAATTTTATAAACTCATGCTTGTGGGGCCCACCTTTGGTCCATCCAAATGGACCAAACACATAACCCCCATAATTGCACATGTCCACCAACTTTCGGTCAAATCCGAATTTACTGGACCGTTGGATCGACGATGTATCGATCCGAATGAACTATTGACCATTAAACTTTTGGGCCCATATGGAAATGATGAAAATCACGATTGGAGCTGATTTTCTGCAGAGAGGGGGATTTCACGGAGTCCTTGAAATCCTCCCACCCACATGTGGGTCTCCAGGTGGGCCCCACCACACACTTGATCTTATCTTATCCTAAGCTTGAGCTTAAGAGAGCTAGCCCCATATATGAATTGTGATTTTGGCAAAAATATTTTAAGAGCTATGAGAATTACAACTCAAGCGATATGAAAAAAAAAAACCTCTCATTTTGATAACTTGCGTCAATAATTAAGGGGTGTTTTGAATACAATCTATATATTTTTAAGGATTTTACTGTATCGTCTATTAGTTTAGAATACCGTCTATTAGTTTAGAATACAATCTACACACCTCAAAACTAAGTGTTTGGGTAACTTAGAAGATATCCTACAATATCTCACTTTCTGACAAAAACCTTTCTATTAAAATATTCAGGTATATTTGTAGAAAACAATCGTTTATTAAGAAAACTACTCAAAACAAGAGCCAAAGTTTTCGCAAACATGAGTGGATGTACATGAGATACTACTACCATGGTGGCCCACTGCATTATTAACATTGATGGTTTCGCTATAATTTTTAACATTGATGGTTTTTATAGGAGTCTTACTATGACTCTCAATATTAGATGGGCTCTTCTGATTTTATAAATTTGATGCGGGTCCCTTATTAGCCATGTCATAATTACATAATTCCCTTGTTAATTACTAATATTGGTAGGTTTTATGAATGTTATACTAGATAACTTCTATTATAATTATCAATATTAGGTTTTATGAATGTTATACTAGATAACTTCTATTATAATTATCAATATTAAGTGAGTTCTATACTACCAACATTAGGTGAGTCTCATACTAATTACTAATATTAAAATATGTGACTAATTATTGGTTTGTCATCATTAAATGAGTCCATTGTTTAATGGCTCCCTAATCATTGCTATAATTAGCTCTGTTAATATGACTGTTAACATCAAATGGGCCCTACATTGGTTTTTGTTACATCCCGACCCAGACCCAATTCAACCCTGATTAGTGCTAATTAATGAGGATTTATTTTAATTAATTGCGCTTAGTTTCTAATTACGGTAATTAGTACTCATTAGCCTTTATAGACTGAGTTAGTTGAGCTTTGAACCTTGAATAGGTGAGTTGAAGTAGACTTGACTCAGTTGAGTAAGGTCAAGGGCTTTTTCGTAATTATCGGTTTTCGCATTTTGCATCATTTGCACGTCATTTTGACATCATCGTGTGTGTTTCGACGAGTACGTCGACATTCGTATTAGACTTTATTTCATTCGAGCTACCATTGAATATTTGGACCCTCATTTGACTTAAAATGATAATATGCTATATTGATGGACTTTCTTGCAAAATGGCATATTTAACCCCTTTAAGTACAACCTTATCCTTCTTTCTTCATTTCGTTTCCTTTCCTTCTTCTCTACTCTCCTTCTTCATTTCTCTTCTTCACTTCTCATCATCTCTTCCCTCAATCATCAAGAGTGAGTGCATGTGCACTTGAAAGCTAGGAGAGGACTCAACTTCCTCTTCTTCATCCTCCTCTCTCCTTTGTGGGCAAGAAACCATCTCCACCATCTTCTTTTCCCTTCAAATTCGAAATCCTTGCTAAGACATAAGAGTGAAACCTTCATGTTGTGATTTTGAGCTGTAAAAGAGTCAAGAAACTCTTGGAGTGGACATACATGCATATTCATGCCATTTTCCATGTGCATTTGTGACTTTAGGGTTTGGTAGATTGGGGCTTTTGGGTTTTCTTGAGTCAAGTTATGATAAAGGGATTTCGAAAGCTCATTAGTGGCAAGTATAAGCTCTAATTTGGATTTACTTGATGATTATTCCCATTTGATTCCAATGAAGTTCTTTTCCATGACTCTACTTCTTTAAATAAATGAATGGATTAGTGTGTTTTTATGGTTTTAATTAATGAACTGGATGAAAGGGATTGTATGTGATGTAATGGGAGTAGGAAGACTCCATTCGTGCAGGTGTTAAGTGAAAAGAAGTTGGGAAAATGGATGAAATGAGAAACTAAGAGAATTCTCGAGATCAGGAATTCTGGACAGTTCGCTCGAGCGAACCTTCTTTTGAAGCTTGGGTCGAGCGAACAAAATGATCGCTCGGACGCCCGTCTTTCTGGATGGGTCCGCTCGAGCGAACATGGGTACGTTCGAGTGACCACACCCCCTAAAAACCTCGCTCAAGCACACAAAATGAGACATGCGAGCGACCAACCTTCTGGATGGGTCCGCTCGAGCGAACCTGAAACTGAAAAACCTGGTCCTTTTGACCCATTTCTTGGGGTGAATCTCCATCCTTAACCTATCATAACCCCTCTTAATTATCCCTAAAATAGATAACTAATATGCATACCCTTGTTTTCATAGGATTTAGGAACCTTAAGACCTTTATGACCATAAAATGGAACCGATAACGTTATTAATTAGTCCAATGGGTATTCACCAGTCTAACACTATGCCATGAAGGTTAGTTTGGGAAATTCAACGTATTTGCCATAAATGTGACACTACTAAAGTAGAAATAAGTTGATCTTCCCAAACTTACCTTATATTGGACGGTGAAAGACTAAAACCCATAGTTTAGTATTGGTTCGTAAAATATCTTGATTCCTTTAAGTTATTGCATTTCGTATTGGAGTATAAATTCTTATTGACAATCAAATCCCGATTAGTAGATTAGTTACATCATTAGTATTTAATGAGGTCTGATTGTTTACGTTCAATTCGTAACTTCAGTATTGTATATCGATTCAGTATTCGTTGAAAATATGGATTGAGTAAGTATTTGTGATATGTGATTTCTATTCATTTGATTATGGATAGGTGAAATACAAACTTACTCAAATCCAATTATTATTTGATTCGATTGAGTCGGCACTACTTAGCTTCGACCCTGTGATACCCGATGGGGTTGAACTTGGTTTAGTTATTCGAGACTACTGCAGTAAGTTATCTGGAGCACTGGAACTCCAGAATCGGGTAGCCAGTTAGCCTTTGGCCTGGCCACTAGTGACATCCCAACTAGATTTGCTCTCTTTTGAAAAGATGAGCTTAAGGTAGTAGCCAATTTGTATGTTTTCATTTTTACTTGATTCACAAGCATAAATTATTCGAATTGCGCACAATTTGCCTAGTTAATACCTATCATTGACTTTTGTTAATGTTAACTGTCTTTAATTCAATTTGATACATTATGTATATCCTTATTATTGCCTATACTTGCTAAATCATCATATTGATGATACTACTCCTAGTGTCACAGTCGCAAGTGCAGCTCCTGGTCCTGAGAAGGTCAAAGAGGGAGAGAATGTTACCCAAGAGATACCTTTAGTGGTCTGAGCCTGAAACCGTTTAGTGATCTTCCTCGGAGTGCGTGAAGACCTTTTGAGAGTTCCAGTAATGAGCGTAGCTAGCCCCTTTTTGTGTGGGCCACACTTAGATGTGTAGTTATTCTTTTGTTTATATTTTTGGTAGTGCTTATATAGGGTTCTTTTTACATACTCTTTTGTAAATCAATGTATATACCTGTATAATTCTTTTGTATTACACTTGAAATGTTAATTGGACCGAAAGGGAATGGATACCCTCACATGAATGAATTACAGCTTTTCGCTATGATTAATTGGTAATGATATGTTCTAGTGAGTTTTAACTCACGTGTGTGGAAAGTTATTTTCTCTCCTTTGTGTGTTGTATTTGGCTCGAGACAGGTACAGCACATGGGAGTACATGTGTCACACCTCGGAGATTACCCCAGGCCAAGGTAATTCGGGACCGGGATGTGACAGTTTTAATAGGTGGGCTCCTCAATTATATCTAACACTTGATAGGGCCCTTTGTTATAATCACCATTGGATGTATTACATTGTGGTTACCAATATTCAGTGGACCCACAGGGATTAAACAACATTGCTTGTGGTTTTTAACATGTCCAGTAATTTTCGTCATATTATGGTTATCAATCTTAAATCACTCCAGCGTGACTACTAGTTAGTGTTCTCATTGGGTCAATCATCCATATTTTTCTCTTCATATCTTGTTTCGTTGCATCATCCAGTGAAAATTTTAGAAATTGACCAAAACCATAAGTGGCACAGTATTACAATATGAAACTATTTTATGTTTTTTTATGATGAAATCTTACAATATTCAAATCTAGTGATATTGTATTATGCCTTAATCCAAAAACACCCTTAGTAATAATGGAGAGATTGAGGAAGATACCAAATATAAATAACCACGGCATATTTGAAGTGAAGACTTTCATATGGAGTCTTTGTGATCGGCACATACTAATAAGATTGAAGGAGAAATTTTATTAGGCAACGATTAGACTACTTATGACCAATAAAGAAAAATGTTGGCCAGTCAAAAAACAACACATGCATAAAATGAATGTAGCAAAGATGAGAATATTGAGATAAACGTGTAGTAAAACTAAAAACTATAGAATTACATACAATATTTAGGAATAGCATCAATAGGCGATAAATTAAAAGAAACTCATTTGAGATGGTTTGGACTAACTACAACACCATTGAGAAAAAGACTTTATATGCAATTTGATAGCAAGAGCAGAACTAGGGGGCTAGGGGGCCAAGAAAAGCCCATAGTATTATGTTAAAATTTATTATTTCTTATTTTGTGCTACCAACTTCTTTTAACATTGTGGCCTTCAAGTCAAACTTTGGTTCTACACTTTTCTTCTTCTTGTTTTTTTTTTGTTAAGTTTTTCTTTTTTTTTATAAAGGTTTGTCATTTATTGATAGCCAACCAAAGAGAGAGTGTAAGCCGAAAAGGACATGGATGAAGGCAATAAAGATAGATTTGAAGAAGTGCAACCTAGTTGAGGATTTGGCTAATGATAAATTAGATTGGAAAAACAGAATTCATGAAGTTGATGAGCCCAACATAGTTGGGACAAGGCTTTGATGATAATGATGATCATCTATTTTACAGTTTTAAAGAGATAGATCTTATTATATATATATTTTTGGGAAAACAGCATAATACCTACATGGACTTTGGTCATTTTGCAGAATACCCCCTGCACTTTGGTATTTTGTACTAAACCTACTTGTAGTTCTAATTAACATGCAAAACTCACGGATTCTGTTAGAATTAACGGCGTAGATCGTATAAATGGTATCTGGTGTATACTGGTGTAAAATTATTCACCCAAAAAAACTTATTTGCCCATGGGGAGAAAATATCCCAGGGCCCACTTTTTTGTCCTCAATTTGCAACCCTCTCTCTCTCGTCTGCACTTCCTCTCTCCGGAGAGATCCAGAAAATCTTTGGCTTGCGCTCCGCCCTGCGCTTCCATCTCCTCTCTCCCTGTATCTCGTTAATTGATTTGGAGGTTTCCCCATCTCTCCTTTATTTTCTCTATTTCTCATGTTGTGTGCAGAAAAGCTTTATGTGCTTCTCGTTATGCCCATTTGAGTGAGTTCAGAGCTGATGAAGAAAACCCGGAACAAAAGGTGGAAAAAACATTTGAAAAAGAGACCCAAAGGAGAGAACAGAACCTAAGGAGAGAAAGAAGGAGAGACCCAAAGGAGAAAAATCTGATTTGTAGGGGATTTCGGCAAGGCGTGGAAAAACGCTTTGATTCGGATCTAGCTTCCATGAATGCCTCTGAAAGAACAGTCTCTGGAATAGGGGATTTTGATCTTTGTCTGGCGGGTCCAACCTGTGTCTCCCTCACAATTCCTCGCGAAGAAGGTTGTAACCCAGCATTTGAAGTGGTGGGTTTCAATACAGGGAGGATATCATCATGGTGCAGGGAGAATGGAATGAACAGAAATTTTGAAGAATCCCATCTATGGCAAACTGTTTGTGAGAATTTTGCCCTTCTAACCCAAGAGCTCTTCTCTTCCTCCATGCCCAAATTCCAAATCAGCCACCAGACAAAAGGATCAAAGCATATATACCTTCAAACCAGAATCAAAATAGGAAGAAAGGAAATGGCCCTTTCCCTTTCCATCATTCTAAAATCATCTCAAATCCATCAAAAACATTGCCAATTCCACCAACCCACCAATACATTGATCCAAACCCCTACTTTCAATTCATCCCTAACTGATTAGACCCCTCAGAAAACCTCAATTCAAATAACATATGGCTATGGTTTCAAAGCCAAATCCAGCCCCTACAAAACCTTATCTTTCAACCCCAAATTCCAATCAGATTTTGACATCCACCCATAAACTTTGTACCCCAAATCCCACCTTCACCAGAGCCCTACAAATCCACAACACAAACCCAATATTAAATTAAAAACAAAAAACAAAAAACAAAAAAAAAAAAAATTTGTCGCGAATGGCCGCCGTCTCCTTGCTAAGGCCAGAGCAGAACTCGTCAAGATCACGGCGGTAGTTGTGAATGACGAATCGGAAACTCATATCGGGTGGCTAGGGTTCTGATCAGGCCGAAAGAGGGGAAAATGAAAAAAAAAAAAAAAAAGCCAAGAGACATCTTATATATGGAAGGGTAAATTCGCCATTCCATATTTTCCGTCACGGCCGTCTCTATTTGCATTGTGATTTAAAATACAAATAGGTTTAGTACAAAATACCAAAATACAGGGGCTACTCTGCAAAATGACCAAAGTACAGGTAGGTATTTTGCTGTTTTCCCTATATTTTTTCCAGTTGTTGTTAATGTGTGTGCATATATTATATGGATATTTTACATTGCTAGATTCTAAGACCTCTATTTCATTCAGGGGTCAGGCTTGGTTCTAGAACATGGGCCTAAAACTCATCTGTAGGCCCAGCCCATTTGCAAATTATACAGGTTTTTGTTTTAGATGTTGTATGGATCCAGACCTGACCAAGCTGAACCATAAAACGGAGAAGTGAAGACTTTCCGCGGATTGAATCGGTGGAAAAGTTGAAAATGCAGACTTTTCCTTAGATATGATCGGCGGAAAAGCTGAATTCCAGAATTTTCCGTGGGTCCTAGCGGCTGAAAAGCTGCAATTTCAACTTTTCCACAACTCTACACCCCTTTCGACTTTTTTTTCCCCACAACTCTACACCCCTTCTGGCCTTCCTCTATGAGAGTAGTTGAGTTTAAAACCGCATCCTCTTGTTCCTTAGCCATAGTCCAAGCTAATTGCACTACCCATGAGGGTTACAATTAAGTTGGAGCATTCTCACAGTGGCCAAGAATTTTCATTCCATAAAAATGTCTGAATATTTTCAATCATAGGGTTTTTTTTGGGAATGATAGGAAACATTCTCTGACAAATGAAATAGTTGTTAGATAACAAAATATAAACAAATATGAGATAAACATATAGTAGGTTGAAAATTACTTTTATAGACTTTTCCTACTTTCTAATTTTTTCTGATTTTCTCTTGATCTTCTAGTATTATTTTTATTTAGTACACTGTTTTGAGAAATTATGATATTTCTGGCTAAGCAAACTTGTTATTTTTTAAAAATAAAGTTGGACTACTGGTCGGGAATGACAGTTCAAACTAAGGTGCCAAAAAGTAACCCCATGATTCTACACCGATGCAAAATAGTAGTTATGAATTAACCCTCTTAAAAAAGTTTTTTTTTATAACATTAAGAATCTTCTTCTTTTCTATGATAAGACAGGAAATTTTCATGCAAGAGATCATAATGTTTTCCTTGGCATTACATGCACATTTTTTTTGCATGAATTGAACACATAGGAATTCATGGTAAATAAAAAAGCTACAACAAATGATTAATAAAAGATAAAGGGAGAAGGATATATAAGAGACGGAGATGTAAATGAAACTTTTGACTTTCTTAGGATTTAACTTACTAGGTGATGGCTGAGTATCTATTTTTCATCTTCCCTTGATTCAATCATCTAGAATAAGATTTATAGGTCCCCATAAATAAGACTCCCAATAGGATTGGTGGGCGTGGGTTTGTTGACTGTTTGGAACTTGTCTATATAATGATAATGGCAGCCAACCCAAGGGTTATATTATTCTCCATTTAGACAAGAGGCGAAGCGATTCATACCACTTTTCAATTGTCGGAATGCATATAGATCTTTGCCCGCATGTTAGAGAGTGTCTGCATTTAGATCCATCAGTCCAAGTTGAGAAGGCAATGGGGCAAGTTAAATGGGTGACCCCATCACCAGGGGAAGGTTTGGCGGTGGGCTTACTGGGTTTGGTGGGTATAAGGTGGGCATGTTTTTGTCAGGTTGGGTCCAAGTTTAGGCTGACTCATGCGAAGCACGACCTGATGCCATCCATATAGCTAAGGGTTTTTTTGGACATTTCAAAAAACGGCAGGGTGGCTCTTTACACGAACCAGTTTCTTGGGGGCTACTTACAAATAAACATAAAGGAAGGGGTTCAATAATGCCAAGAAAATACCTTTCTAATAATGAGGGGAAAATCCTTAACTCATGGGATTAGTGAATAGTGATTATCCTGTTCATCAGTCGCCCGGTCACATTTTATATAGGTGGCACTCGAGGATAGGCTGAAACAGGGGATCCGGACTCCCCGTTCATATGAGGTCCAACTCATATGGCTTACCTTTTTACAATGTTGATCAAAGGATTATTTCTAAGAAGTGACGTCTTTTCCAAGCATGGGAAAAGGCCTTAGAGCCGGTTTGTTTCATGTAATTGAATTCATAATAAGTATTGAATTCCCACCGGTTCTAAGTAATATGTTTTTTAAAGTAGCTAAAACTGGAGAAACAAACGTAAAGATTCATTAAAGGCCATCAAATAACCTCTCTTTCTCTCTCTAGATTGCTACACAAATAATCACACTTGGAAAATAAATTAAGGGTGATGCAAAATAAATACGTAGCATTTGCCCTGATCAATCAAATCCTACAAACTTTCACTTCTTTTCACATTAATGTTCCTTCATTGGAATTCTTAGGAAATCAAATTCATGCACAAATAATGTCTTAATTTTTTGGAAGTTGTACCCTAAAGTAGAATTCCTAGAGCCTACTCCCCACTTAAGCACAAGTTCCAGTCACAAATTCTGATAAAGAAACGGACCCTTAGGCCCCCAATTTAATGGATTTGGATTTTGGGCCACATTATCTCATTTCGTGGGGCCCGCTTTGGCACCGATATGAATGGTTAGTTATTTGATAACAGCATTTTGGATTGAGGATGACTCAAAATTGCCTTCATTAGTCCTATGATGATCATGACCACCTCATGGGGCCTCCAAAATAAATGGCCACGATAGCTTTGATTTAATCATTCCTTTTTCATATATGCACTTGATTCAATGACAATGATCATCAAATCAAATTGAATTTATGCTACATATAATCACCAACCGCATGTCATTCCTGCTTGAACCATTCACCATTGTGTATATGCAATGCAATTTGAGCTGGGCCTAGGCTTCTGCATAGGTCATATGCTATCTATTAAGGCTTGGGTTTAGCAATTCAGTTTCATTGTGCCTGGGCCACTTGCAGAACAGATCTGGGCTGGACCCACATGGGTCAGGGTCCGGCCCGAATACCCATACCCTTTTCAGCATCATTTTTAAGAGTGAAATGTGCAATATAGTATTTGAGTCCAGCCCAATAAGGGTTTTGGGCCTTAAATTTAGTCTCAAGCTGGGCTCGAAGCCCCACAGACAGTCCAAATGCAGCATTATTGGACTCGGGTGGCATCGGGCCGCACCCGGGTCCATTGCCAGCCCTAAGTAAGAACTTAGATTAGTATACATGTTTCCTAAATTGATTAATCAAATGCTCTACCTTTCATCCATGAAAGAAGGAAAAAAGGTGGAACTCACTTGAATATTGACTCCACTAATCCAATCAATGAAATAAAACAACCATAAGAAGACATCCTTTTGGCATCACTAGGCCTTTCACATTCATAATAAGACCATGTCTCCCAATTATCCTCATCCAATCAATTGCATTTCTTCCATATAAGTTAAAGCTTGTTTCTAGAATTCTATCTGCTTTATTTGACCACCTCTTACTATCATAACATAATCATGATCAATTTGGTCACCATTCCCCCCTAATCACATGCCAAAAGGGCACACATGTGCCACATCTAAGCCATCCAAAAGGTGGACCCTGCCATATCAGATGAATTGGTTCATCAGATATGCCACATCACATGGATTAAACAGTAGGATAGGTAAAGATAATTTACAAATAACCACCTAAACTTTTCTTGACAGCTAGAACTTACTGCATTTTTCAAATTAATCTTCACTAATTAGTGTGACACGTATAATTATATATTATAGTGGAAGGTTTTCGATTCAAGTTTGACCAAAATAAAACCCACCAAACTAGATCAAAAAAATAGAGAAACCCAAAAATATTTGAAAAATGTGATGGGCCTACATAATAGTTCTTGCGATTTCGAAAAAAAATGAAAGTGAAATTTGCGATTGATTTTGAACAATCTTCATTCATTTTCCAAACCAGGTAAAGGGGTTCTCATCTTGAAATTAAGGAACTAATATATTTTTCTACTAGGGGCCAAGCTTAGAATCCTACTCTGCTTGTCTTGCTGAACCACCACCTTGACTGCACTCAAAGGCCAAATTAAGTAAGTCACTAAATCCCATGTAAACTGTCATAAAAGCATCAATGTGCCCCTCCATTGAACCTGGTTTTTAGATTGCATCTATGATGTTAGCACAAAAATTCCATTAAACCCCAGTTAATTCAACCAGGGTCAATGTCCTAAATCAACCCCCATGGCCCCAAAAAAAAAAAAAAAATTTTGCTGGATTCTTGAAAATTAGTCTTTGAATACCATTCAAGATGGTTTATTGAGATTGCCATATTGATGGATGTGGTTACCTGTAATTATCAAAATCACATGCTGTTATTACTCATCAGCAACTCCCTTAGAAAACTTCCTTTTAATGACCACATTCATCTTACTACATGACCCACCTAAGGAGTGCCTTTTGGACTAAGTCATCAACAAGTTGGGGTCCAACTGTTGCATGGCTTGGATGTTTATCATGTGGGCTACCACTGGACCTCTGGTCACATACTAAATGTAAACGGCCTAATGTCTTATGTGCCGTCCATTCCTAGGACCAAGTCCATCATCTCTCATGCTTCCATGAAAATGTAGGCCAAAAGATGACGCGAGAAAATGACTTTTGGATACTTATATTTTGCCGGCAATCGCTTCATAGCTTCAATGTTGTATTCACCAACTCCATATTCTGACACTTCAATAACCTCCACACACACACATAGACCCTCTCGCTCTCCGGCCCCCTTGTGTGCTTGTTCATGCAAAGGAGAAGACATGTAAAATGGTTGCAAGGGAATGTAAAGAGAGAGGATGCATTGAAGGGGCAATGTTGGTTGAACATGCTCTTCCTTTATCCTTCCATTGAGAGAACATAAAGAAGAGACATAAGGGACTGATCATGAGGTGAAAATCTTTGCTGGGTCTATGCTGTTTCTTCTTTCTCATACATTGATATCAATTATAGATACCATGTCTCAAATATTTCTTAAATGACTATATAGTGATCATGGCAATGATAACACAAAATCTACTTATCCGCCCTTCTTTTAGTTTCACCAAAGAAAAAAAAAAGGGAACTACTATTTTCTTCTTGATGATTTCCTTGAAAATAGAAAAGGTTATACTAGCATGAGATAACATCTACTATAATGTCAGGTTAACGCCTTTTGAGGTCTTATTTGCAAAATGATCTTTCTGGAGCTTTGCATGATACATAGGTACTCTTATGTGGCTCCAACAGCATCACCTCCACGACCATTTTCAGTACGAAAGGAGCCAAGGTTCCCTCATAAGTATCTATGGGGAGGTATTGCAGTAGGAATGGTGATTGTTTTGGTTGGTATCATGCTATATGTTTGCATCAGGAGGCGCTTCTTTGGTATATTCAAGCGACCATGGAGGAGAGGTGAGATCTGTACTTGGTACTCATAGCTTTATTAATTTCTTCTACTGGATCAATAACGCGAAAAAGTTAACCAGACATTCTGCAGCGATCAAAGATAAACATAAGATGCTTCCAGCTGATAGAATTGGAGAAGGCTACCGATAATTTCAGTAGAGAGTGTTTGGTCGGTTCGGGTGCCTTTGGCAATGTGTATAGAGGAACATTTGAAGACACAGCACTTGCGATCAAGAGAGCGCATACTAAGTCTTATCAGACCATCAACGAATTCAGAAATGGTTAGGATTTTATTACTTGTTTTGTGTGCATAAGCATGTAACATATTGATTGGCTGTATCAATTAAATTGTGGATTCTTAATTTATTTTTTTTCTCTCTTTTGTTTTTGAACCAGAGGTAGAACTGCTTTCAAGAGTAAAACATAGGAACCTTCTAGGCTTGGTTGGTTTCTGCGAAGAAGTGGGTAAGTAATATTGAATATCTATGAAGATAAGAGCAAAAAGAAAATAACAATACTACCTAGTGATTTCTAAAAATCAATGAGCAATGTACAAAGCAACTAAATTATACACTCAACTACAGAGAACTCTGATTTCTCTGTAGTAGATGCATACTGATCCAAATACATAGATTTATCTGCAGTTGATGCATATGCTGATTGGCAATATCAGCCAATAAATAATGAATTAAGCAGCCTCTTGGATCGAGCCTGACATCTGCTATGATATCATGTTCCCGGATACATAATCAAAATCTGGCCTTGAGCAATCCATAAAATTCATAGGAGATCAAGACATTACAATCATTTAATGCATACCATTATATTTCTTTTTGAATTTAATACCATAATATTTAGAAAGTGCCTCTCACAGACCTTCTTGGACTATGCAGGACAGCGAATATTGGTCTATGAATATGTACCAAATGGATCTCTTCTTGAATACATTACAGGTAAGATGCATCTGTTTAACTATAATATCACAAAGCAAATAACATTGATTAAGCATCCAAAGAAAAAGGTCATTGAATGCTTGCTATAACATTGTAGGAAGAAAAGGAAAGGCACTAACTTGGAGACAGAGAGTGAACATAGCTATTGGGGCAGCTAAAGGTAGTATACACTCTTTTAACAATCACATTCTTCTATGTTTTATGGTTTAATATTCTATCTTATACAATTCAAACATAACCATGAGATGTTTTTGCAGGCATTGCTTATCTCCATGAAGGCGTCAAACCGAGCATAATTCACAGGGATATCAAACCAAGCAACATTTTAGTTGGAGAGGGGTTCGAAGCCAAGGTTTCGGATTTTGGGTTGGTCAAATCGGGGCCTGTGGGTGATGCGTCACATGTCAGTAGCCAAATCAAAGGGACTCCAGGCTACTTGGATCCTGCTTATTGTGCTAGTCTACACCTGACTCCATTCAGTGATGTCTATAGCTTTGGGGTTATACTTCTACAGCTTGTGGCTGCTAAGCCTGCAGTTGATAAAACTAGAAATAACTCTCAGTATCATATCACTGAATGGGTAAGTAGTTCTCTTCTTGTTACTTTCTGACATTGCCTTTTGTAGAGCTTGCCAATTTGTATAAAGATCTGGTGGTTTCCTTGTAATCCCAGAACTACCCAAAAAAAAAAAAGAATCTGTACCATCAACTCTCAAGTTGCCAATCATTCTATGTGTTTGCTGGCACAGATGCCGAGATCCAGTCCATTCTGTGGGGACATATTTGCCACAGATACAGATATATAGTGCCTGATATAAAGATCTGACCTTGCATCTTTGTATGGATATAAATTATACTACTGTAGAGTTCTTGCTAAGAGCACACCTTTTGTTCTGTATTTGTTGCCTTTTTGGGATTCTTTAGATAAAAACACAAAATGTCAGATTCATAGCTTCCCTTATTTAAGTATTCATGATTATACTTGTCTCCCCAAGCACTTGTTCTACCCATGAAACATTAAATTATGAACTCCATAGAAGGCTCCAAAAGAAGAGAATTCCCTAAAATTTTGGCTCTCCCAACTACATTGCAGGCAAGAGCTAGCTTGGAGCTAGGCAATGTAGAAGACATCTTAGATGAAAATCTACTGAGACAAGAATGCAACAAGGAGATGATGCTGAAGATGGGACAATTAGGACTGAGATGCGTAGTGAAGGTTCCCCGACAGCGCCCAACCATGACCCAAGTGGGGCAAGAACTAGAGGAAGCACTCCATTCCACAGAGGCATTCATTCACAAGCAACCTTCCAGAGGTCCTAGAAAATCTGTAGAGCATGATGATTCTCAAAGCTTTGTGAGCATAGATGGTGTTAAACTTCAAAGATTTCATGTTGAGATGGAGGGCCTATCCTTCCAAAGCACAAGCATGAGGTGCCTGGAGGTGAACAGTATTATTGGTGATGACATTGGCCCACATGCAATGGTAGGAATCGGCGAGGAATCTGATACAGATAGCAGCGACCGAATATATGGAAGATAGTTTGATTATGCGAAATTAGAACGATTCTTCACTCTCTTGTGCTTGTGAAATTTATGGAGAAAATATGCAAGTATAGGCTATGCTTTCTTGTTTACTTCTACAGCAATTTGCATGACTGAGCCTACTGCTTGTACATTTTGTTATGGGATTGAAGGGAGAATGAATTCCTAAAATTTTGCTTCTAAACCTACATGTTTTTTCATTCAAAGCAAAATAAAAACAACAGTAGGAAAACAAATTAGAATCATGAGGAAACACAGTAGAAATGATCAAGATACAAAATGCATCATATGGAAAAACATCACAATATTAAAAAACAAAAATTGATTGGTAACAAAAACATTCATTCAACAACGATATTACAATGAGGGATGAAGAAAAGGTACAAGAGTATTGTACCCTCACCCACCAAACACATACAAAAGACACCAACCAAAACTAACATGATCACACCGTCCCCAAGGAGAAGACTACTCGACCCCTGATTAGCTAAAGCATCGGCCATAGAGTTAGCTGATCTAGCGACGTGATGAAAGACAACAATATATTTTTTTTTTTTCGAGGTTGAAGAATGCACTTGTAATTTGTCATATGTCACATAGTCCATTTCTCAATTGCTTTTGAAGTGCTTTGTGTGTGTTTCACAGATGCTCCTAACGCTCTTTTCCAACCTTTATAACTTGAATCCCTATTTTATGTTTCACATGCTTTTCTTATACTTTCTTTCTCCTTCGATTTCTTGCATCACATCTCGAATTCATTTCTATTATGGCAATATGATTTTGGTTTATATTTTTCTAGAAATTGATCTAAACTTCATTTGTAATTTTTTTTTTTTTTTGGGAGGTGTCCCGGTCTTTTGGCCGGACTAATCTCTACGGGCCAAGGGAGAGCTAAGTAAATCCCTTGTGGCCCTAGTGTAGTAGTGCAATTTCGAACTCTCAACCTCCCAGAGAAAACCATGGTCCTAGGCCAACTAAACTACCCCTCGGGGATCATTTATAATATTTTACGACATACTAACTAAAAGAAACATAGCTAAAAGGCCCATATTCAAGATGAAGAGAGCCCTTTGGAGTTTTGGAATGTTGTCACCATCAAAATTTTTATTAGAGGTTGTCACCATCAATATTTTACTGCATAGTACCATGCCTGAAAGTATATGATTAAGAAAATAGTATTAATGGATGAGTCATATTGATCATCTAAATGTGTGGTAGAGACGATTGATGCTGTTCTTCATAACTTGGTCAATTGGCTTCAACCTAATTGGACCCTAATGCGAGGGCAGCACTTGGACCTTGACCTGGGATCAGACCCAATTGTTCATCACTGATTCCATGTCCAGGACTAACTAGACACAAACCTGTTAACATCCTTGGCAGCCAAGTCTTAGGCTGACATAAACTTACTCTTGATCCAGCCTGAACTGGATTTGGTTTCCAGATTCGACTTGGCATTTCCAATTTTCCAACCCCAAGGGTAAATGGGTTGATTCTGGTTGGGTTCAGGTCAGATTCATAGGTTGAAGAGGCATCTATAGACCTAACCTGAACCTGAGATTACTGGGTGGGTTCAAGGATTGGGTCCGGAATTGCCACCTGGCCACTGACATCATACAATGGGTTGGTTCTTCATCTGGCTGAGCCTGCTCTTATTGGAGAACTTGGCCCATGCTTAAGCACCAGTTATGCATTGCTGAGTAGGAATAAGTCCAAACTTAACCTTCTGAGGATCAGGCAAATTATCATTCCTATGGTCCAACATGCGTGGTACTACTACTGCATTGGCACACAGACCCAGATCCTAACTTCAAGCTTATTGGGCTTGGGCTCATATCAGCTCGAGCCTTTAACAAGTGGGTCTGCCATAATACTCATTATACATTTTCAGATCCAGGCCCTTGAGTCTGTTTCGAGCCCTGAAATCGTTATTGGGCCGGACACCTAATGATGTGAATCCATCCCATTTGAGGCTAGGCATAACAAGTCCACAACTCTATTTCTATGATGGAATCCTCATCTTTGGGATGGTTTAGATCCAAATAAACTCATGGATCTTAAACCCTTAAAATGCAATCGAACAGTTAAAAATGCCAATTTAGTGCAAGTTTATATCAAAACCACACAAAAAAATCTGTAAAGGTAATGGTCAAAACTACACGACACATATCGAGAAATAGTATTTGCCCTTTAAAACCATGGATTAGATTCATCATTTTCCATGGGTAGCATGCATCTGAATCACTCATCTTACATGGATATATAATTTGTCAAAAGTAACATAAAACTACACAGGTCTAAACAATTTCTAACGTAGCTCCCCTGTTTACCCCCAAAAATGGCTCTAATCAGAATTGACTTGACAACAAAAATACAAAACTACAAATTCATGGGCTTCTCTGGAACAAATCAGACAAAGGGCTTGTACTCTTTATTTATGTGATTGTTTGTATGTGATAGAATCATAGAATGGAAGTCAACGTACTTGTCATATCAGGTGCCAAGGCAATTCTGGATTGCTAACATTTCAGGGATTAGGTAACAATTGCTTTGACATGAAGCAAATTTGATTTTTCTTCAAATCACGACAAATTAGAGGGTGTAAAGATAAGCAGACAATGAAGTTCAGTGCTTAATGTAAAGCATTGTATCGTTTTCCATGGATTATAGGTCCACATCCAACAACCTCTAATATGCTACAGCCTACCAATGCCACCTTGCAACTAAGGATCTATTTGCTTGGACTATACCTACATCATATGTCAATGTATGTTGGTCCCAACTCCGCGACAAACAAGCAAGCAACAAAAACTGATCGAAGAAAACTGAGTAATACTAGAAAGAGTTTCAGAGACAATATTTGGGTTTTCAATGTCAAGTATTAACCACTTCAAACAGTAAATGGTCGAAGTTTTCATTGATTGATTCTATGATAATTTCACCAAGATGGTACTATAACACATACACTGCACACCTTTCTTAAACACAAGTAATTGGTCATCCCCCAACCACAGATTCTGGAAACCCAGATTTTAATGCAGGCATATATGGTCCAAAAATCACTGATGGCAAGCAAGCTTGTGAAATTTTAATTAGTAGCAATCAAATGCGTCATCAGAAAGACAAATCAAGAATGAGCACATGTCCATCGTCGGTGTGAGCAGTTTGCATAGTTCAGATTGAGTACACCCTAGATGTTTCATATGTGCATTAAAATCAGATTGTTATTATTGTAGAGTTGTATTTCTTTAATCATACAGCTGATGAATGAATCAACAGACAAGAAAAGACAATGGAAATTTGGCAATCTGAGCTAGATTAGACAATAGTAGTTACAAACAGGTGAAAGGAGAAACAAATCAAGAACCAAAAACTGATGAATGAAACAAATCTATAGCCTCAAGATGGCATATACAACTCAATATGTCAAATTTACAGTAGGAGATCTAGATATCACGTCTGCACAATGGGCAAGAAGCATGCCTTATGAGCCAATTATCAATGCAAGGTAGATGAAACATGTGCTGGCAGTGAGGCAAGCTCCGCACTGTCTCCCCAACCTGGAAGTCCTGAAATTGCAAAAAAATAACATCCATCTGTAAGATTCAAAGCCTAAACAACATTTTAGAATAACAATCCATTCTCTGTAAATTTACAGTAAAATAGCAAATCAACTCCATGGGATTTGATTCAACCATCAATGTGCTGGTGCCAATTTTCATAATACCACTCAAGTCGTGGCCAATAGTTCAAATTAAAAAAAAAAAAAAAGCGCCAATTTTCATAATACCACACAAATGGTGACCAATAGTTCACGTTTATTTTATTTTTTTTTAAATCAGGTGGTTAGAACTCAGGACCATCGAAAGGGTAAGACTTTCAGGTATCTTGTATCCACAAAGTTCAACCATATGAATGGTTCAAATAAACGCCTCACACTAAGAATTGACCATATATAAGAGATGAGTAGTAGGTTCTATGGCTAACAAACCCAACCTGCAGACACACTGAACAGCCAATTTGCTCCCCAGAAGCATCTACATTGTTTGTGGCTGTAATCCTCATCTTTGGGAGCATGTTGACAGATTCTCCTGAGAGACCTTCGGTGCCATCTGTCGCAAAAATGTCAGGAACCTCGTCTGCAGTTCTTTCAACAGCACTCATCTGTTCAAACAACATCCAAAATTGGCATCACATTGCAATTCTCAGTCTCATTGGAGCATCCCAAACTCAGGTGAAGAAAGTTACCTGATTCTCTACTGCACTAAACATTACAGGACCGACCTGGTCCCGAACAAGTTTACCGCTCAAAAGATTCGAAAAGACGTCAACCTGCGAGAACCAGGTAAAAACGTGAATTAATACAATAATACCTACAGATATACAAAAAAACCATTGACTGGAAATTTCGTGAAACCACTACTGATCTTCATTCCAAGTGAAAAACTGCAAAGAATGATATATATGGGTCTGTTTGGATGTCCCCAAGAATGCAATTAGAAGTGGCAATGTATACACACCTAATGAAATGTTTGCCAAGGGCCCATTTGTTTAATTGGTAATGAATTCCAGGATTTCTAATGAATGGCTTTCTATCTAAGGGGCTAAAAGTGAAAGACTAAAGGCGACTATTTAAGCGGGGCCATCGAATAATCTCACCTTTGATGAGGAAATGATTCTCCATCCATTACCTGGTAAATTAAATTCTAGGAAAGTAATAGTTCCATTTAGATTTCAACTTCAAATCTTCACTCTAACCTCTTTAATCCTCCTTCAATACAAACCTTTCTCCTATGAACTCCTAGAAATCAATAAAAAGCAGGCAAACCGACCCTAAATAGGATCATTTTTTTTTTCCATCTTTCAAATCGAAAAATTCATGATGATAGTAATAATAAGCACTAGTTTTGCACAACAGGCTCAGAGAGAGAATGAAAAGAACAGAGGAGCATTGGATGATGTATAGACAAGCCCATCTGCTAAAAGAGGATCACCCAAACATGCCTTCTAAAAGAATGGATGGACATGAAGGCAAGTGCGCGAGATACTAAAGGGATTCAGTAATTACCATATACAGAAAACTCCGAACTCCTGATTCATCAGATTGCCAGAGCAGAAGAGTTGATTCAAAGACCTCAATGGAGAAAACAGCACCGGAAATGGCACCGATTGCAGCCCCGCGAAAGAAGCCACTCTCTGTTGCTTGGCCTATAAATGCACCTGTCATGGTCCCTATCAGAGAACCCACTGCAAAACACAAGCATCCAAAAGTTAGACATTTGCATGAATGATTGAGGGTACAAAACCCAATCTTTCCATGATTTCCATAATCATCCATTTCAGTTCTCCATTGATCTAATGATATGAAATGGATGAAAATACCTTCTAACATTGTACCCCAGAAGAACAAAAGAGGAGGCAAAAAGGGAATAATGGAAAATCTTCTCTATGAGAATCTCAAGCTCAATATAAAAAGAGCAAGTTCAGTTAAACATGAATCAATACTCTTAAAAGGCATTTGTAAAGAAGAGTTTCAAGGATGAACAGAGCAAGCAATTGGGTAACCCTTTTTTTAAAAGAAAAATAAGCATCTCATCATATCACACCCAATCATAATCATAGCAAGATAAATAGCAAAAGCCCCACATCATAAATCACCTGAAACCCCTTAATCAGTTCGCCCAGAACCATTAAAAATCTCATGCAACAGAACAAAGAAGCAATCTTTTGCAAAAGAAAACACCCACCTTTTAATATTTATTTCTCAACTCTCCACATGAATAAATACCAAGTTGCCAACCATTATAATTCATCAAAAAAGAAAGAAACGAGAAGGTAGGAGAGAAGAGACCAACCCAATGCAAAAATGAAGACGAAAATGGCAGAGATGAGCCTCCCAAGCACTGTAGAGACCCCAAAACCAGTACCATCTCTTCCTCTTTCAGCCAAACTGCTTTGATCAGAAGAAAAAGTTTGAAACATATGAGGAGAAAAGGAAGTAAGAGATGGGTGGGTGCAAAAAGTATCCATCTTTGCTTCTTGTTGTTGGAGAATCAAACAGAACCCCAGAAAAAGTAGTTATTGGGAGATGAAATGCAATGATAACAGATTCAGAGAACCCCAAGAAATATGTACTATAAGTAGAAAAGAATCAATGGAATCAAGAGATACTTTGTTGTTAAGTCATGAATGAGGGGATTGTTGAAAGGGAAGAGAGGAGAGAGAGACAGAAAAGCCAACGCGTCTACATAAAGCTGTTTTTGAAATCCTTGCACTTTCTCCTGTCCCTGTCTCTCTCTACGTATGTTGGTGTCAGAGAAGGAAGAAAAGCACCAGTGGATTCCTACTTTTCAAACATACACACAGGTATTCCAGAGAAGCTGAAAGCTCTAAAGTACGACTTTTGGTTTTACTCAAAATAACAAGTGACCACTCCTGGAATCCAAAACGAGTAAAACTGAACAAACAAGGTTGGTAAAAGAATCTTCGTTCCTGGCCATACATTCATCCGAAGATAACATCATTAGAAGGCCTCATGTCTGACTTTCAATGTATCAAGATCCGCTTTGGATCCTCTGATGCCCCCGCGGCGGCATAAGTTGACGGCTCACTAAAGGGAAATTGGAATTAGTAATAATAGATGCGGAGAAATGGAACCAATGCGTAGATTTGGCTTATGATGGATTGAAATGGAGAAATATAATTTGTGTAGTCAATGTGCTTGCAATTGATTATATTGCATCAAGTTTTACTCCAATCGAAAGTTGGGAGGTGAGACGCATTCATTTTAATTGGAAAATAATATAATAGATAAAAAAGAATGTGGAGTTGCATACTTTTACGGTTGATCAATCCTGGAGTTGACTGAAATTCACATGGAGTGAAACTTGGTTCAATGTAAATACAAGAGGACTTTGATTTTAAGTAGATTGGATTATATGGATGGATTTATATGGCTCTAAGTGCCTAGTTAAGGAGGATCCAAATTAACCATGGTCTATATACCCAAGAAGATTGGGATCATCATCATTTTCGTCTAAGGACATTAATGGGGGCGGGGGTGGACCTAGGCACAAGCAGGTGGGCGCAGTTGCACCCGTTAAAACGTGGTGCGCTTCAAGAAAATCCAATAAAAATCGTAGGTCTACCCTCAAAATCCACATGAAAATCCCTGGTTTGACACCAAAACCAAACTACCTATTAGGGTCCGCACCCGTCAAACAAAAATCTTGGGTCGGGCTTGAATCCCAATCATGTCGGGCACAGAGGTTAGTCCATTTAGGCTGACATGGACATTCATTTGGGATCAACAGGCTGGGCCCAGATACTTGTGGTTTGAAATCCTAAAAGGAACTTGTGCATGCCCATATATCCAAAACAGAGGGAATCAAAATCTGGGATACAAGCTCAATTTTAAACAGACTCAAACCTGGACATAGGTGAGCCTGGGCCCAAATCCAGTCCATTGACAGCCCTAATTTCATTGTGGTCCAAGCTGACTTGGGATGGACTTGGTGAGACTTGGCCATATTTTCTGATTGGTCAATGCCCCAGTCATGAGGGCAGTACCTTGGATTCATGATCATGACCGTTGGAATCAGATGGAAGTATTTACAAGGATGGATGACAAATGACAATACAGAATGAAAGTCCAATTCCAACATTAGACAAGTCCAAGATCAATATCCAACGCCAATATGTCTAAAGGGTCGGCTACAAAACAAGAAAGTCAATATATCTAGAAAATTGAAGAAGAAACCCCTTTCAATTAAAGTTGGGAAACTCTTGAGTCGACCGTCTCACTCAATGTAAAAAATTTGACTTGGATAGATTCAACACGCAGACTCGTAAGAGCTATATCTTTTTTAAAAATATTTACAAATGATCCATTACTTATAAAATATCAAAACATATTTATTTACATGCATTAATGATAATCAATTCAAATTAATAAATTTATACATGCAAGAAAATTATTACAATAAAGAACATAAAAGAAAAATATTATATATTACATAATTGGTTAGTCCAAATATCAAAGATAAATAATCAAATATAAGTTTCAAATTACATTTTGATTCTAGTCATTGTTTTTAATTTACCGACTCCAAACCTCATGCATGATTGCTTATAAATAAAGATTAATTGTTTAAAATCAAAATTTCCTATTAAATGGTTTGGAATGCAAACAACTTTTTAAAATGAGATTTCTCGTCCGAGCCTTCCTTATTTTTGACTCGTCCTTCATCAAAGGGAGATAATTTGGGAGAGTCAAGAGTCAACTCGGAGAGTTTTCCAACCATGCTTCCAATGATAAGGCTTAGACGTGAATGAGGAGAATATGAGATATCTGGTTGCTCAAATGATCCGTCAGTCTTAGTCCTAATGGTTCAATGCCTATGCACCATACAATTCTTTTATGATAAAATATAATGGTAAATATTGCTTGACATAATATAAAATTTAGGGTTTTTCTTGTTCAAGAGAGTTTCCATTTGCAAAAGGATTGGATTGATTAAAGGTGAGTCCAATTATGATGACTCATAAAGGGACATTAGAAAATTGGGTTGATTCCATTGTGTTGAGTTTCAGGTTGGTTATGGATAGTAAAGTATTTAAGTTTAACATGATGAAAATGGTAGCTCAGTTGGTGAGGCACCTCCCTTCCATCAAAATAACGTGTAAGTATATGTGGGTGTGTAAGTACCCTTACAATATATATATATATATATATATATATATATATATATATAGGAAGTGCTTCTATGAGAGACACTCTTACTAACTTGGTGAGAGATGGGTGAGGGCTTTCACATTTAATTTGTTGACATTGGATATGGATGTGAGGGCCCCCATCTTATCTTTCATGGTAAGGTGAGAGTGTCTCTTACAAACGCACCTCCCTATATATAAAAACATCAAATGGGACTGAATTAATTTTCCGTTTTTACTTTTCTACATGGAGAACTTGCAAATTCAGACACTTTCGCCCCCAAAGGGATTTTTGAATCTACACACTCTTGTGCCTGAGGGTTGCACCATGCATTTGGCCTCCTTTGAGTAGCTGACCAACAGCCAAGACTAACATCCATAGTTCAAAAGTAAGAAATCTGACCCTCCCAAGTGGTAAGAGTCTCGCTTCTAACTTTTCTAGGATTTAAATTACTAGCGTAATGGTTGGTATTCACTTTCCATCACTCCTTATTCAATTCCCTTTAAATATGACGGAATATTTTGGTACATTCACCTATGATCTTCATTTTCAACCACTTATGATATTAGTTTTTATATATTTTATGCAAACATACAGGCCCTTGGTAATTTTGATCTTGGACTACCATTCACATGTGAAGTTTTACTTTCCTTAATTATATGAAAACAATTATATTTCACTGTTGGCTTGGACAAAGATAATTTATCTACATTTTTTGCATGTCCAAATTTACAGTATGAATCCATGGTAGATAGGCCTTGCTCTATGGAAATTTTGATTTTGTTTGAAAAAAAATGTGATCAAAATGTGATTCAACCTTAATTTCATATTACTGTTTGAGCAAAGGTAGGGGGGGGTTGGGTCTTCTCATTTATTGAATGACTCAAATCTTCCACAGATTGGACTGCAAATATAGGGATTTGATTACTTGACCCCATAATGCGGTCAGCCAGACTGGAACGTGCATTTTGTGCGAAGACTCGGACTGACAAGAACGCCCGAGTTGCGTGGGTGTGAAGAAAACTCATTTTCCAGGAAACATGAAGGCATCTCTAGTCTGTTGGGAAGATTATTTGATCCAAGATTTTGGCCTTCCAAAGGTCCTCCCTTTGATAGAGACTGTTAATAAGGGACCCACTCAAAAGGGATGTGAGGGATTGGATCCACCCCTTTAATCATCTGACTCCAAAAAATTTAATGGGTCAGGCTCACAGCTCACCCAAGGTCCCCATCATGGGTATTTTAACTATTTGGGTATGAGCTCGACTGGACCCATCAATAATCCGGTTTAGAAACAGGGTCCATTTTTCAAAATTTTTGGATTTCTGTCTTTTGGGAGGTCCATTGAAGCCGCTAACATAGACTATTAGTAATGATTCGTAAATGATGCTTTAAACTTGAAGACTGAGGGATTGATTCTTGGGCATGTGTGATGTTGGGGTGCCAACACCACTCAAGGTTGCGTGTGTTGATGTTGGCCTTAGACATGCTGGTTTACATGTACGGTAAAATAAAGTAAACATAGATGTGATATCATGGCAAAATTGTGATAAAATAAGGTCAGATGAAGTATCTATTACTTCATTACAATTTTCTTTAATATTAAAAAAATTAGCTCTATCAGGGGTAAGGGGGATCATTGCCATAATGACGCTTAGAAACACACACACACAGCCTGGAAAGTGCAGTACCAACAGTAACACGGGTTGGGAATGCATCTGGAGCACAACTTTCTTGACGGAATGTTTGTTTGCATAAACTATATATAGGAATTAGGAATTAATTACCCCCAAAGAAAATAATACATTGGCATTCAAGGTCGAACGAGCTCCATCAAAAGACCATTCGAGGGGGGTGAAGGATATGAGGTGGATATGTACGTGACAGCTTGACTTTCATAAATATTGAATTATAATGGCTGGGTATTAATTTTTCCATATTCCCTGATTCAACTTCCATTTTAAGGAGAGGATATTTGATTATCATATTTGAATATTCACCTTTGCATATTTGTGTGGGGATATTTCCTCCCATATCCACCCCTGCCAAGTGCATGATTCAGAATGGCCTGATGGGACTGGGCCCAGAAGTCAAGCCCGATGGGATTACAGAGTGGGCTGTGATGGGATCAGGCTCTGACAGAGCCTCCCTCTTGTCTCCTCTCTTCCTCTATGTATACACAGCAACAGCTCCAGAAGCATGATGACCAACGAACACCACACTCACTGGTATGTCATTTCTTCTCTAACTACATCTCCAACCTTTGTTTAGTCATGCAACTAACTTAGGCATCGGAGAGCCCTGCGCTGCCCAAGCCAGGGTCCTCTGACCTTCTTCTTCTTCCCCTTTCAGGCTCGAGGCAACGGTTCTTCCATCACTACCAAGGAGCTGCAACCTCCATCCTCTTCCAGTGGGCCTCAAAATCACTCCCCCCAGGTCTGTGAGTTTTTGTGCGCTTACAATTGGCGCCGTCTGTGGGGAGAGATCAAAAAGCCATCTTCCCAAACACCATGCCTCGAAGAGCCTGAGAGGTTTTCTGTTAAGGTGCTGGAGCTGCCATTTTCAAAGACGGTCGACGTGGAAATCTCTGGAGCAGCTGTGGAGTCCTCGATCTCGACGGTGACCGAGGGCTCCGTGATCCAGAGCGCTGACGGGAGCAATTCAAACAATGAGTTCGTCCTCGTCCTGATATCCGATCTCGGCAGCTCCACCATTTCGGCATTCCCATCTTGGCGACGCCCGAAGTCACTACGACATTTTCTGCAGACGTCTCCTAGCTTGAAAGGTCCCCAGCTGAGGAACGGCAGAACTGAACGACACAGCAACCAGGCTGCTCTTCTTCGTCCTCACCCAGCTCGGCAAGTCTCCCGATTCTACAGAACTCCATTTTAGAGTGCCCATCTCGGTAGCACACTATTTCAGCTTGGATCCTCCATCCCAGCAGAGCTCTCCCAGTTCAGCCTGCCTCTAGCTGGGCAGACTCCAGCTTGGCAGACAGTCCGTGGCAACTCTCCCAGTTCGGCCTGTCTCTAGCTGGCAGACTTCCCACCTCGGTGAACCCAGCTCAGCACAACGATCTCGCCAGCACCCCAACGCAGCAGGCATCCCTACTCGTTTCCAGCTCAGCACGATCATTTCGGCAGCCACTCCAGCTGGCTGAACTCTCCAGTTCAGCACGCATTCCAGCTCGGCAGACACTGCATCTCGTCTCAGCTTCCAGTTCGACAGTTCGGCAGTAAAGGAGCATTCCAGTTCGGCAGAGAGCTTCAGCTCGGCAGGTATTCCCAGCTCTGCAGAAGTCTCCAGTTAGGCCAAACTCTCCAGCTCGGCAGCTAAGCAGACATTGCAGCTCAGAGATCTCCCAGCTCGGAAGAGACCTCCAGTTCGGCAGAGAGCTGCAGCTCGGCAGGTATTCCCGGCTCGGCAAAAGTCTCCAGCTCGGTTGATGACACCAACCCAACCTGAAGTCAACCCCCTCCTTGTGTAGACCGTAGCATCTTCTAAATATCCATTTAGAGTGCCCATCTCGGCAACACACTATTTCAGCTCGGATCCTCCATCCCAGCAGAGCTCTCCCAGTTCAGCCTGCCTCTAGCTGGGCAGACTCTAGCTCGGCAGACAGTTCGTGGCAACTCTCCCACTTCGGCCTGTCTCTAGCTAGCAAACTTCCCACCTCGGTGAACCCAGCTCAGCACGACGATCTCGCCAGCACCCCAACGCAGCAGGCATCCCTGCTCGTTTCCAGCTCAGCACGATCATTTCGGCAGACACTGCATCTCGTCTCAGCTTCCAGTTCGGCAGTAAAGGAGCATTCCAGTTCGGCAGAGAGCTTCAGCTCGGCAAGTATTCCCAGCTCTGCAGAAGTCTCCAGTTAGGCCAAACTCTCCAGCTCGGCAGCTAAGCAGACATTACAACTCAGAGATCTCCCAGCTCGGAAGAGACTTCCAGTTCGGCAGAGAGCTGCAGCTCGGCAGGTATTCCCGGTTCGGTAAAAGTCTCCAGCTCGGTTGATGACACCAACCCAACCTGAAGTCAACCCCCTCCTTGTGTAGACCTTAGCCTCTTCTAAATCTCCCCACACAACACCAATTCCCGCTTATGCCCCTCAACCAGGCACTTATTCTTCGAATTGCCATCTGGGTTTTCTCCCTCATGGGAGAGGGCAATTGGGTTTTCTTTCTCCAGCACAATCTTGTGGAGATCAGACGAATCAGGGCCGTTGATCTCGCGGGAGCAAACCAATCGACAGCAATCGAACAAATCGATGAATGAATTCAGACTGTACAGATCCTTCGCAGAGGATGTGTGGGCGACGAAAAACCCTTCGGGTTTTAGGGTCCGGCAGATCTCTGCGGCGAGGTCTCCGAGGCGGAGAACGTCGTCGACGCCGGTGGGGAAGACGAAATCAAAAGTGTCTACGCCGAACGGGTGGCGGAGGGCGTCGCCGCAGATCACCAGCGGTGGCTGCGGCTTCTTGGTGATTCCGACGGCATCCGGGACGCCGATCTCCTTGAGTGCGAAGACGTCCTGTCCGGCGACGGTGCCGACGGAGAGGCACTTGGATGAGGGGGAGAGGTTGTATTCGCTAGATGCGGGCGGGATTATTCACGACCTGTTACAGGAAGCCAAGAGTAGACCCTTTGCTCTCTGGTCTTCTCTCCAGATCAGCAACAATCTCTTTCTTTCTGGGGCTTAACAATTTTGTTGGTTGGGTTTAAGAGATTAGAACAGAGTTCTCTCATAAATCTCATGTACAGTGTTGTCAGGGTCTTCTCATAAATCGAGCCCTCGAGATCCGTTACTCTCTCTCTCGGGTTTAGATCTGTTTTCAACGTAGCAAAATCAAGAGCCCTATCCTCTGAATTTTAAATTTGCAAAAGGCTGAAGCAAGGGTCCCATCCAAACTGAGTAGCAAGATTTTCAAATCTGGTAATGGCCCAACTGTTGGGTATGGACGGCCTCTGAGGCAAATGTTGTCCTCCAACATTGCTCTCGGCCAGACTCTTCACTGCGGCCTGCACCAGCAGCACCTCGATAAGAGTGCCAACTAGTTACAAAATCACGCTCGATGATGGCACCAGCGTCGAAAAAATAAAGCTCGGTGATGGCACCAGCTTCGAAAAAATCACGCTTAGTGATGGCACCAGCGTCGAAAAAATAAAGCTCGGTGATGGCACCAGCTTCGAAAAAATCACGTTCGGTGATGGCACCAGCGTTGAAAAAATAAAAGCTCGGTGATGGCACCAGCTTCGAAAAAATCACGCTCGGTGATGGCACCAGCTTCGAAAAAATCACGCTCGGTGATGGCACCAGCGTCGAAAAAATAAAGCTCGGTAATGGCACCAGCTTTGAAAAAATCACGCTCGGTGATGGCACCAGCGTCGAAAAAATAAAGCTCGGTGATGGCACCAGCTTCGAAAAAATCACGCTCAGTGATGGCACCAGCATCGAAAAAATAAAGTTCGGTGATGCCACCAGCCTCGAGAAAAAGATTACACTGGCTCCGGTAACAGTACCAGCCAGTCACGTCCCTCACCTCGGCATACGCGCATCTCGGTAAATAGTACCAGATCGCTAGCCACAGACTACACTGGCTCCGGTAACAGTACCAGCCAGTTACGTCCCCCATCTCGGCTACGCGCCAGATTCCGCCTACACGGCGACAGACTACACTGGCTCCGGTAACAATACCAGCCAGTTACGTCCTTCATTTCGACCACGCGCCAGTTTCGGCCTACACGGCGAAGGACTACACTTCTGGCGACGAGCCAGCAGGTCGTGTCAACCAAGCTCGGTGATGGCACCAGCTTCGGAACAATCACGCTCGGTGATGGCACTAGCGTCGCAAAACTCAAGCTCGGTGATGGCACCAAGCTTTGATAGACCGTCAAGCTATTTAGCTTTCAAACTTCCAAAGGGTTGGAGCACCCTAAGAAGTTAAAAGCTGGGGGGCTTTGTGTGGGGATATTTCCTCCCCATATCCACCCCTGCCAAGTGCATGGTTCAGAATGGCCTGATGGGACTGGGCTCAGAAGTCAGGCCCGATGGGACTGCAGAGTGGGCTGTGATGGGATCAGGCTCTGACAGAGCCTCCCTCTTGTCTCCTCTCTTCCTCTATGTATACACAGCAACAGCTCCAGAAGCATGATGGCCAACGAACACCACACTCACTGGTATACCATTTCTTCTCCAACTACATCTCCAACCTTTGTTTAGTCCTGCAACTAACTTAAGCATCGGAGAGCCCTGCGCTACCCAAGCCAGGGTCCTCTGACCTTCTTCTTCTTCCCCTTTCAGGCTCGAGGCAACGGTTCTTCCATCACAACCAAGGAGCTGCAACCTCCATCCTCTTCCAGTGGACCTCAAAATCACTCCCCCCGGGTCTGTGAGTTTTTGTGCGCTTACAATATTCATTTTCAACCAATGGTGGATCCAAGATTTTCATTTGAGGGGGGGCGGATGGTGGTCAATGGAAAATGTCAATCATTATGCCAAGACTTACAGGATTAACACTCGGTCTAGTCTCAATAAGGTTAGACCTAAGAATGCTTTAACTATCCTGATGCAAATGTCACGGGCTGCAAGCTTTAGTGCACGGGCTAGAGACTTCACTCTTGTATGCCTAAGTTAGCCTTGAACCTTGCTCACCAAGGGTTTGGGACACAACTAGCAAGACTAGAACACAAAGGAAGCAAGAGAGTTTGAGAGAATGCTAAGAATGCTTTGTATTGCTCAAGTTTGGCTTGTGTACAAATGAGGGGTGATCACCCCTTTATATAGGGCAAGGCCCTTACAATTTGTGGCTACAATTATGTACAAGTGTGTGGCTATTATTAGCCTTCTAGAAAATACAATGGTCTAGAGACTTCTTATGTGATCTACACACACTATGTCTCTAGAAAGTTCTAGTGTATGCTCAAGATCTCTATAGTGTTCCGGGGTTCTCTAGAATGTTCTGGACCCGAAGGACTTTCCACATGCTTCCGGAACCTTCTTGAGTATTCTAGCATGTCTGTGTGCTATAGAGACACAGATTGTCAAGCTGCTGATTGGGGGACTGTGACACTCTCCCCCACCTAATCTCGTGACGTCCTCGTCGCGTCTTCATCGTGGTACCAGCCAATCTTATCTTGGAATTGCCATAGTGCTTCCGCCGGTTCCCAACTTCTTTCGCTCTCGGGTAGCCCCTTCCAATGCACCAAGTATTCATGCCTTGGTCTGTAGTTCTTTCGCCTGACCACCCGATCAGCAAGGATGCTCTCGACCTCTTTGTCATAAGAGGTCTTAACTCCCACGGGAGCTCGTGTGGAATCGCCTCTGGCTGGATCATCCTGGTCTTGATGGAAGGGCTTCAGCATACTCACATGGAAGACTGGATGAACCTTGAGATTGGGCGGTAGTTCAAGCTTGTAAGCCACCTTGCCTACCCGCCGAAGAACTCTGAAAGGGCCCTCATATCTACGTACTAGCCCTTTATGGATCCCTTTGTGGCGCAATATCAAGTGCAGCTTCACCATCACCAAGTCCCCGACTTGGAACTGCACGTCCCGCCTCTTTCGGTCTGCCCACTTCTTGTTGCGCTTGGCTGCTTTGTGTAGACAAGCCCGAGCTAAGTCCGCCTGCTCCTGCCATCCCTTGGCGAACTTGTAAGCTGCAGGGGTTGGTCCCGTATATCCTGCAGCAATGGTACCGGGTGTGAGCGGTTGTTGCCCCATCACCATCTCAAAGGGGCTCTGGTTCGTGGCCTCACTCCTATGCAAATTGTATGAGAATTGAGCCACGTCCAGCAGTTTTGGCCAGTCCTTTTGTGAGGCACTCACATAATGCCTTAGATAAGACTCCAACAAGGCATTTACCCTCTCAGTTTGCCCATCAGTCTGCGGGTGGAGACTTGTAGAAAACCTTAAATCTGACCCGAGCAGTTTGAAGAGCTCTGTCCAAAACCGTCCCGTGAATCGTCCATCTCGATCACTAACGATGGATTGCGGTATGCCCCAATACTTTACCACATGCTTGAGGAACAACCGCGCTGCTTCCTCTGCTGGGCATTCCTTAGTTGCCGGAATGAAGGTGGCATATTTTGAGAATCTGTCCACCACAACCATGATGCTCCCATATCCTTCTGACTTGGGTAACCCCATCATGAAGTCTAAGGAGACGCTTTCCCACGGGCGTTCCGGGATTGGCAGTGGTTCCAAGAGACCTGCCGGCAGCTTCTGCTCTACCTTGTCTTGTTGGCACACGAGGCAAGTTTTAACATAAGCTTCGATATCATCCCTCATATGTGGCCAGTAGTAGCGTTCCTCCACAAGTGCAAGGGAGCGTTGCACACCCGGGTGCCGAGCCCACTTGGAGTCGTGGCACCCCTGCATGACCTCCTTGCGTAGCTTCCCGTATTGTGGCACATAGAGCCGGTTCCCCTTGGTGTATAACAAATCATCCTCACACCAGAACCTCCTGGTCTTGCCTTCCTTCGCATACTCGATCAAGCTTTTCGCGATTTGGTCGTGAGGCAGCCCCTCC
Organism: Umbellularia californica; assembly: GCA_028538565.1. Classification (NCBI taxonomy): domain Eukaryota; kingdom Viridiplantae; phylum Streptophyta; class Magnoliopsida; order Laurales; family Lauraceae; genus Umbellularia; species Umbellularia californica. The sequence continues at coordinate 71,898,665 of JAPQWN010000006.1, read as the reverse complement.
TTGATGCGTGCTACCAAGGGACCTTGTGGTCGGCTGATCGCAGCAAGTTCTGTCTTCCGACTTAGTGCGTCGGCCACAAGATTTATCTTCCCCGGCTTGTACTCCATGATACAGTCGAACTCAGCAAGAAAGTCTTGCCACCGAGCTTGCTTGGGAGAGAGCTTCTTCTGGGACTGGAAGTAGCTTGTGGCCACATTATCAGTTTTTACCACAAATCTGGAGCCTAATAGATAGTGCCTCCATGTGCGCAGGCAATGAACCACGGCGGTCATCTCTTTTTCTTGCACCGTGTACCACCTCTCGGTATCATTGAGCTTCCGGCTTTCAAATGCTATAGGGTGACCATCTTGCATTAGCACCCCACCAATGGCAAAGTCAGATGCGTCCGTATGCACCTCATACGGCTTGGAGAAATCTGGCAAGGCTAAGACAGGCTCTTCCGTGATGGTACGCTTTAGTTGATCAAAGGCCTGCTGGCACCCCATACTCCACTCCCATACTCTTCCCTTCTTGAGCATGTCTGTCAATGGTGTGGTGATGTTGGAGTAGCCTTTGATAAAGCGCCGGTAATAGTTCACCAACCTAAGGAATGATCGTAACTCGGTGACCTTGGTTGGTGGCTCCCAATTGACAATAGCCTGCACCTTACTCCCATCCATTCGGATCTGGCCACCCCCTACAATGTGGCCTAGGAATGGTATCTCATGCAAGGCAAAGGAGCACTTCTCTTTCTTGACATAAAGTTGATTCTCCCTCAAGACCTGGAACACTTGTCTTAAGTGTTCCACATGCTCATCAAGCGATTGGCTATAAACCACAATATCATCAAGGTAAACAACCACAAAACGATCAAGGAAAGGTTGTAGTACCTTGTTCATGAGAGTGCAGAATGTGGCTGGCGCGTTGGTGAGTCCGAAGGGCATCACCAAGAACTCATATGACCCATACCGTGTGACACAAGCTGTCTTTGGCTGGTCCCCTTCTGCTATGCGCACCTGGTAGTATCCCGATCTTAAGTCTAGCTTGGTAAACCATCTAGCACCGCCAAGCTGGTCGAACAAGTCTGCGATGAGTGGGATCGGGTATTTGTTCTTGACCGTCAGCTTGTTGAGCACCCGGTAGTCGATGCACAATCGCAATGACCCGTCATGCTTGCGTTGGAACAGCACTGGTGCACCGTAGGGCGCCTTTGATGGTCGGATGAACCCTGCCTCTATTAGCTCCTTGAGCTGTTTGCGTAGCTCTTCTAACTCCGGGGGTGACATCCGATACGGGGCTCTTGCTGGCGGTTGAGCATTAGACACCAGCTCTATTTTGTGATCCACCTCCCTCTTTGGTGGTAATCGCTTGGGCAGCTCTGGGGGCATCACATCCTTGAAGGACTCCAGCATATCTAGCACCTTTGGTGGAGTCTCGTCCCTGGGCTCCGGGGCCTCATCAAACTTTAACGCTGCCAAGTAGGTGTCTTCGTTCTTTGACAAGCCCTTGGCTAGCTGAATTGCTGACAACACCTTGGCAGGTTGGCCGGATTCCCGTCGTACCGGCACAATACATTGGCAGCGGGGGTCGAGAATGCACAAACAATTGGCAAAAGGTACAAGAAGAGCATTTATACGGTCAAGGAAATCTAAACCCACAACAAGCTCATAGTCATCAAGTGGGATTACCTCGACTGCTTCCTTGCCCGTCCACTGTCCAAGCTGTATTTCTGCTCCTTGTACCCTGCCCATGGTCGGGACCTCTTTGGAGTTAACGATTTTGATCCACCCGTTGCCTTTCTCAATCCGTAGTCCAAGCTTCTTGGCAGCTGTCTCAGACATAAAGAGATCGGAAGCTCCGGTGTCCACGAGGGCGTTCATCTTGTTGCCCGCCACCATGATGTCTACAAACATCAATCCCTTCTGCCTAGCCGACTTCTTGGTCTTGATGGAACTAAGCATGATGGAGCCGAGCTTGAGGGTCTCCTTTTCTGTCTCATCCTTTTCCACAATAGCTGCGAGCTTACCTCTCTTTGGGCAGTCACGCATCCGGTGTGGCCCATCACATAGGAAGCATGCTTGTGGCTCTCGGTCTTTCTTTTCCCCATCCTTGGAAGACTTCCACTTTTGGAATGGCGGCTTCCCACTGCCACTCTTGGATGGCCTGTCTCGGTCCCTGCCCCTGTCCCGTTCCTTGTCCCGATCCTTGTCTCCCCCACCTTTGCCCTTGTTCTTGGAGGAGTCAAGCTTCTCCGTCTTCTTGAACTCGACAAGGGACTCGGCCACGGTCATGGCTCGTGTGAGGTCTTGGACGCCCCTACGTTGCAACTCCATCTTGACCCATGGCTTTAGACCATCCATGAAGGAGAAGAATGCCTCCTTTTCTCCTAGATCCGAAATCTGGAGCATGAGCTCGGAAAACTCCCGCACATACTCCCTCACCTCACCACGTTGTGAGAGCCTACGTAGCTTCGCTCGAGCTTCAACTTTTGCATACTCGGGGTAGAACTGTTGCCGGAACTCTTTTTGGAACTCTTCCCACGTGGTGATGGCAGCACCGCCAAGCTTTGAGTCGTTGCACCTGCGTCGCCACCATAGCAAAGCAACATCAACTAAATACATTGAGACAGTGCTTACCTTAGTGGCATCCTCCACTATGCCCATCACCCGGAAGTATTGTTCCATTCCCCACAAGAAGTTGTCGATGTCCTTGGCCGACCTCGTGCCCTTGAACTCTTTCGGCTTCGGCACGTCCACCCGATGCGTAGGTACAGTAGCAAGCACACCACCACTAATGGCTGCTTTGCAAGTATTGAGCTCCTTCTTGAGTTCAGCCATCTCTTCTCTTAAGGCCACCACCATGGCCTCTAGGGCAGCATCCTTCTGGTTGACAGTATCCAAGCTCTCATTGAGGGCACCTTGCATCTCCCCCTTGAGCTCCTCACCCATTGAGGCCAGCTCTTCGATGCGTGAGTCGGTGTCCTCGAACTGATCTCGCATTCCCCCAATGGCTAACTCAACCTTAGCCAAGCGGGCCTCCATGCTAGACATCACGTCCCTTGATCCGCCCTTCTTGCCCTTGCCACGGGCCTCCATTCCTTCCGCACCAGGGTTGCAAACGTCAGAAGTGGATGTCATGTCTTGCCTTGAGCGTAGTCAAACCGACGCGGCTCTGATACCAACTGTCACGGGCTGCAAGCTTTAGTGCACACACCGTGCGGCCTTAGGCTAGAGACTTCACTCTTGTATGCCTAAGTTAGCCTTGAACCTTGCTCACCAAGGGTTTGGGACACAACTAGCAAGACTAGAACACAAAGGAAGCAAGAGAGTTTGAGAGAATGCTAAGAATGCTTTGTATTGCTCAAGTTTGGCTTGTGTACAAATGAGGGGTGATCACCCCTTTATATAGGGCAAGGCCCTTACAATTTGTGGCTACAATTATGTACAAGTGTGTGGCTATTATTAGCCTTCTAGAAAATACAATGGTCTAGAGACTTCTTATGTGATCTACACACACTATGTCTCTAGAAAGTTCTAGTGTATGCTCAAGATCTCTATAGTGTTCCGGGGTTCTCTAGAATGTTCTGGACCCGAAGGACTTTCCACATGCTTCCGGAACCTTCTTGAGTATTCTAGCATGTCTGTGTGCTATAGAGACACAGATTGTCAAGCTGCTGATTGGGGGACTGTGACACAAAGATGCTCCTTTTGTATCCTTCAAGTATTCTTTTTGTACTCAATATTTTGGTGTATAATTTGGTCAACAAAACAAATCTAACATCACATATTAAACTTAAAACAAAAAAAAAAAAAAAAAAAAAAAGGGGGGGGGGTCAACACATATAGTTTGTCTGACTTAAGAAGGAAGGAACATCATCCACAGGAGAAATGGCTTGATTTAGTCACTTCGAGGCTAATATCTCAACAGAAGTCATAACCGACCATATATATAGACAAAATACTTTATACAGATAACTACAACATTTACACACACAGTCTATTAGGCTCGACACCTCTGGCCATTCCTCTACACACAAGAGTAACAAACTTAGGCCTCAGATAACAAAGCTGGTACACATGAGAGTAGCAAAGACAAAAGGCCTAGCAAGGTGCAAACTTAAGACTATATCTATTAACAAGAACTTCATTTATTTCTGATGCTTGTTTGATCTAGGCGCCCTTATCCTTCCTAGGGGGGTTTGGGGGAGGTGCTTGGACATAGTACAGCAGGCGCACCGGAGCACCACGGGCTTGTTGAGGAGGCCTGCCTCCCCTCCAGCTCTGGAATTGGTCCAGGAGGTCAAATGCTTCCCTTCCGATTTTTTCCAAATCGCCTCGAGCCTGAGGTGCCATTAGAATGAACCTAGTAATAACAAAAAAAAAACCCAATTCAGGTAATCTTGTTTTGGGATACATAGCTCCTCCGTTTTTAACTCCGCCTATGTTGGGGTATCCTTGACATAGCCGGTCCCAAGCCCGGACAAAGGAGGAGGGTTGTGCGTTAGGTAGCCGACAGCCAGCACAATACTCAGTCGGATTTCTTTATGGATTTGAGACCTAATGATATTTCGTTGGGGCGTCCCCTACTTAGCGACGCGCTGTATAGTCCGAGTACAGTGATAAGTGAGCAAGGACCGCTGCATCGGCGCCCGGGTGCAGTGCTAAATAGGCAAGGGTCTCCACACTTTATTGGACGAGTGCGGGGGGTAAGGAAGCTAGCCCAAAATAGAAGGCTGAGATTAGGTACTTGGAACATTGGGAGCCTAACTGGGAAACTTATGGAAGTGGTGGATACAATGGAAAGGAGACGAATCGCAATTGCCTGCTTGCAAGAGACAAGGTGGGTGGGACAGAAAGCTAAAGAGATCGAGAGGACTGGGTATAAGTTATGGTATACGGGACTTAATAGAGCGAGGAATGGGGTTGGCATAGTAGTGAGCAAGGACTTAAAGGAAGATATAGTTAATGTAAAGCGCTGTGGAGATAGGATTATTGCAATTAAGTTAGTGTTAGGAGAAGAGATAGTGAACGTAATTAGTGCTTATGCCCCCCAGGTGGGCTTAGGAGATGGACATAAGGAGAAGTTTTGGGAAGACTTGGAAGGAGTGCTACTAGAGATACCCCAAGGCGAGATGGTCTTCATAGGAGGAGATTTGAATGGCCATGTAGGGCGCGACGTAGATGGATATATAGGAGTACATGGGGGACTTGGATACGGTAATAGAAATGAAGAAGGGAAGGATATTTTGGACTTTTCAGTGGCTTATGATCTCATGGTGACTAATACCTTTTTTAGGAAGAGAGAGGAGCATTTGGTGACTTATAAGAGTGGCTCCTCAAGGACACAGATTGACTTCTTCTTAATTAGGAAAAGAGACCGCTTAGCTTGTAAAGATTGCAAGGTGATACCGGGGGAGAGCTTGACTTCCCAACATAGGTTGTTGATCACAGATGTGCAGCTACAAAGGTGGACTACAAAAAAGAAGTTGTATAGATGCTCAAAGACTAAATGGTGGAACTTGAAAGGTGATAAGCAACTAACATTTAGGGATAGAGTACTAGAGGAAGACGTTTGGGCGATAAATGAGAGTGCAAATAATATGTGGGATAAGGTAGCAGAGTGTATTAGGAGGATAGGGAAAGAAGTCTTAGGAGAATCCAAAGGGGGTGCTCCGGCACAGAAGGAGGCATGGTGGTGGAGCAAGGCCGTTCAAGACAAGATAAGAGTTAAAAGAGAGAGTTTTAAAACTTGGCAAAATGATCGAAATGCAGCAAACTTGGAAAAGTATAAAGAAGCAAAAAGAGAAACCAAAAAGGCAGTTAGTGAGGCCAAGGCAAAGGCATTTGAGGAGCTATATAGGCGACTTGACACTAAGGAAGGCGAAAGAGAGATATTCAAGCTTGCTAAAGCCAGAGATAGGCGGACCAAGGACTTAAACCAAGTTAAATGCATTAAGGATGAGGATGAAAAGGTATTAGTAAAGGACGATGAGATAAAGGAGCGTTGGAAGAGCTACTTCTACAAGTTATTTAACGAAAGCAGTAGTAGTGACATACAATTGGGACAGCTTACCATTTCTAGGGAAGAATCGAATCATATGTTCTATAGGAGAATCAGTAGGGAAGAAGTTAAAGAAGTATTGAAAATGATGAAGAATGGGAAAGCGGTTGGGCCAGATGGTATCCCTATTGAGGTCTGGAGGTGCTTGGGGGAGAATGGCATAAATTGGTTGACAAAACTTTTTAATGTAGTGCTAAAGAGCAAGAAGATGCCTGATGCATGGAGGAAAAGTATTCTTATACCCATATACAAGAACAAAGGAGATATTCAGAACTGTGCGAACTACCGCGGGATTAAATTGATGAGCCATACGATGAAATTATGGGAGAGAGTTATTGAGAGAAGACTAAGAAGAACAACAAACATTTCAGATAATCAATTTGGTTTCATGCCTGGGAGATCAACCATGGAAGCTATCTTTCTCCTGAGGAGGTTAATGGAACAGTATAGAGAAGGCCAGAGAGATTTACATATGGTGTTCATTGACTTGGAGAAGGCCTATGACCGGGTTCCTAGGGAGATTCTATGGGGAGTACTGGAAAAGAAAAGAGTGTGTGTCGCATATATTGAGGCGATAAAGGATATGTATGATAGAGCCGTGACATCTATAAGGACGACTGGTGGAGAGACTAAGGAGTTTCCTATCACGATTGGTCTACACCAAGGCTCAGCGTTAAGCCCGTACTTGTTTGCCCTAGTTATTGATGAGATTACAAGACATATTCAAGATGAGGTGCCGTGGTGTATGCTATTTGCAGATGACATTATTTTAGTAGATGAGACGAGAGAAGGAGTGAATGCTAAGCTAGAAGTATGGCGGAAAACGTTAGAGACAAAAGGGTTTAGGCTAAGTCGATGCAAGACGGAATATATGGAGTGCAAGTTTAGCCAAAGTAGGACACTTAGTAACATAGAAGTAAGTTTAGGCACACAAAAGATTGTAGAGAAAGAAAACTTTAGGTACCTTGGATCGATGGTGCAACAGGATGGAGGGATTGATACTGATGTAAGTCACAGGATTCAGGCCGGGTGGACCAAATGGAGGAGTGCTTCGGGGGTCTTGTGTGATCGGAAAGTCCCCCTCAGGGTTAAAGGAAAGTATTATAAGGTGGCGGTAAGACCAGCATTGTTATATGCATCAGAGTGTTGGGCAGTAAAGCATAATCATGTTAAGAAGATGGAAGTTGCGGAGATGAGAATGCTAAGATGGATGTGCGGGATCACAAGGAGAGATAGGATTAGGAATGAGGAGATTAGGGGCAAAGTAGGAATAGCACCGATTGGAGATAAAATGAGAGAAAATCGACTAAGATGGTTTGGCCATGTTAGAAGGCGTCCAATGGAAGCACCTGTTAAAAGGTGTGAAGGCATAGAGATTGCCAGGAGTAGGAGAGGGAGAGGGAGACCCAAGAGAAGTTGGAAAGAAACTATTAAACATGACCTTGCTTACATGGATCTAACGGAGGACATGGCCCTAAACAGATTTGATTGGCGTCGTCAAATCCATATAGCCGACCCCACCTAGTGGGAAAAGGCTTGGTTTGGTTTGGTTTGGTTAGCTCCTCCGTTTTTAATCCCTTTTTTATAGAGAGACGGGTCAGTAGATATTTTGATATAAAGTGGTCCTTGAGGATCTTTTTCACTTTGAAAGGTTCTTCAACAGGGAACTTTAAAAGATATATGTTCCATGGGCTTTTAATGATTTGGGAATCTTATTAGTTATTTGTAGATTAGGCAAAATTTGAGTTGGGTTCGAAAGTATTCCAAAACAAAATAATGCTATATTATCTTATCTGCCTTTTGAAACTTCAATGACTATGAGACGCGTTACAGATTCAGGTTCCGGTGTGAGAACTAAAATATCCTCACTCAGACCGGACCCTAAAACCCGTACTTTCACCCAACCCAAAATCGAATGACCAATTCAATTACATGAACTGCAATACTAGGCATTCAATTACATGAAACAAACGAGGCAGAAGTTTCGTAAAATTGTAAAGGGGATGTTTTAATGATGTTCTTTTAAGTCTATTGGTGTCAAATATTCTAATGAGGCAGAAGTTTATGCCAAAAGTTCAAACCCAGATGACCAAAAACACTTGGTATACAACAGTTATACCTGCCCTGCTCAGCCAAAGCATTGGCTATGCATTAGCAGAACATATAGTTTAACTCCACTTCACTGGACAAAGACAACACCTTCATGAAACAAAATGCATTTCCATCTAGGAAGATAACATGACGGTTCCAGATCATCATAAAGTCTAAAAAAGCACTAGCTCCAGCTCAGTGATTGATGGATTCCACTAAAAGGGGCATGTCCTTGTCCAGATAAGGACAGCGGTGCACAAGACAACAGACAAGGTATCTAAAATTTTCTCATGAGCGTAAAAATATATTGGGTTCCTCACACATATAGAGAAAAAAATGTTCTATAAGCAGCACAAAGAGATTTCGTTTTCTTTAGACAAAAATGAATGGCTGCACTTCATCCATTAAAGCATCCATTATAAGATTTATTATCTAGGGGAAATGGGAAATCATCAAAAAAGCCCTCAGTCTCTGCCCTTTTATAAAGAAGATCGTTTATAAATAAGAAGGGACTACTCTGCGATGGAAAGATACATATAAAACGTAAAAGAAAAGATGTCTCTTTGAAAAAAGAGAAGTCTTTGTTGAGAAAAATAAAATGGACGTTTGGTTGAGAAAAAATGACAAAGGCATTCAATGTAATGGAAAGAAAATGGTATTATTGTCAATTTAAAAACTTAGAAAGAATAGGGTTTCTTGAGTCAAAGAACTTGACAACTTTCTTCAAACTATCAAGTCATAAGGATTCTCTCTGAGAAAGGGTAAAAAGTGGGGCCTTTCTAATAATTCCCCTATATTGTATGTGTGTACAGAGTTCCCCCACCATAAAAAAAAAAAAAAAAAACAAGAAACAACTTAACCTAGAACTATCAACTCTTGCTCAACCCCCACTTTTGCCACACTGATGGCGTTCCTGTTGCAGGTTTTCTTTTTTTTTTTCCCCACAGCTTACAGTCTCTTCATTTACAACTTGTAGACGTAACGGGAAGAAACTGAAACTGGGGATGCTAAATCCCAGATTTTTCTCAAAATGTTTGCCTACACCACAGTTCTCTACTCTCCTTGATTGCCCAAGAGACTGAATTCCTTGAACCTCTCACAACAATGAGATTTTCTGGATAATTTTCATTGAATATCTTTAACACCTCACACAGTGCAATAACTTTGGCTTCATTAAACTCCTCGACCAGTCCTAAGACCATACATGGCTTCACCTTTATGATGAGATTCTCAATATTCCTCCAATTCATGGTGGCTCTAGCTAACCTTTGGCTGCCTCATGATATCGAACTTCAGAATGCCGAAAAATGGTGGTCTCTAATTCTCTTTTGCATCCTTATTAATGTGTCTACCCAAAACATCAGACGGTTTTAAAGCCCCAAGCTCTTTCCTTGACAAACCTAAAAGGCTAGCATTGCTTTTAACAATTGACTGTGTATTACATTAGAACTAAAACCCCAAATGTAATATTTTCAATACTTTTGGGCTTGGAATGCTCGCCACACAAATCATAGGGAAGTACAAGAGGAAGATGAAGGCGGCTTTATACATATGCCAACAATGTAAAGATTAGGAAGAAGGCCATATTACTTGCCCATATAAGAATGATGATGATGTTACTGACACTGGCAATGATGCCAATAAGTTATCAAGAAGCATTGTGCAAAATTGAAAATGGGGCAGGGCTTCCAAATCAAGCCCTGAGAGTTATCACGTACTGGTTTCCGTCCTGCCCTAGTGGATAATATAACCTCTTATGCTTTTACATTGTTCTGAACTATGATCAAGAAGAGTATTAATTATATGGGACAACCGGCTCTACAACAAGTATAACTTTAACTGTATAGCCAAAAAAATCCTTAGAAGATGACACTTTGTATATCCTTTGATATCCTTCCTAATCATCAATTCACCCAAAAAAACATAGTTCAATCCCCATCCCAACACAAAACCATATACCTCCCTCAAAATCCTTCACCGTGCTGGTTTAGAATCCCATGACTGTACTGTTGCAAACCATGGACCTGATCATCCTACCTTCCCCTAATCCCATCCTCTATTCCTACCTGTTTCATCAAACCCTTTTTTGGCCATCCTGTAAACTATCACCATCTTTGCTAATAGATAATTTCTTTCTAGAATTCTCCCAGTACCCCCAACATAATTGCATATTTGTGTTCATCCCCTCTTCCTTCCCAAAGAAAATCTCACAAAGGCTAGTCTACTTTCTCAGTATGCTCAAATTGGACAAAAGATGAACTGAAGTAAATTATTAGTAACTCTGTCTCTTCCATTAAGCAAAATATAGTTTCTTCCCCAAGTTTATATGCCGAATAGCATACCCACTTTAAAAAACACTCACTAGGTCTAGCATGGAGATAACAGCAGGAACCGACATCTGATAGGAGCCAACAATGAGAAATTACAAAAATACCTCAACTTATGAGGCAAAGAAGCAATGCCTCCTCTTTCATCTTCAACTGCAACTCTCATCATGGCACTTTGATAAACAATATGATTTGCCCCTGACCCAAATCCCACTAAGTAATACCCCAAATCTGACCGCAAATGAGAAACAAGAAAAAAAAAATCAAACTTCTAAAATTTACACACACAAGAGACGTGTCCCTCTACCTAAAAAATTAATATGCACCACAACACACAGACACACCCTGCTGCCTTCAAAAATAACTAACCAAGAGAACAAGGATAAAGAGGTTTCAACAACAATCGCAGCAATTATTTACAGAGAATATCTTGGATCTGTAACAGCCGAAGGGAAAAAAAAAGTGGTCGACATAAATTCTTTCATCTGCTATTCCTTTTCTATTGGTTTCATCTTCTTTTCCTTTAATCACGCTACATCCATGATTAAAGCCCATCATCCCGACAAATTGTTTATGAATCTCTAACAAACATGATTGCAGACTCTCTAAGTATATCCTACAAAAGGTTCTGGTCCATTTGGTCATTTCTCTAAAATGTATCCTCTCATGAACAAAAAGAACACCATTAACGATTTTGACAATCCTTCATGAAGGTCATAGAAAAGTAACCAGATTAGGTCACATTTGGCAACCAAATCTTCGAGAAAAAGATTTCCGCTTTCCACAAAGTCATGGAAAACACACGCTTGGCAATAGTAAATCCCTAAGGATTTGGACCTATGGAAATCCTCATTTATTAGGATTTTCAGGTCCAACCTCCCCCCATAGGATTTGGAAAACCTCACTTGTAAGGATTTGCACACTAAAACCATTTTTTCTCAACTATATCCATCGTTATGCACCAATATCGATGTAAAATCCTCAACAAAGAAGCTCATTTCTAGGGGCAATGAGGAATCCTCAGATCTGCGGATTCCTCACCTGTTGCCAAACGTGCTCTTTAAGGGCCCGTTTCTTTACAAGAATTTCTGACAAGAATTTACCATGTTGGGGTTTTTTGGACATGATGTGACATCTTGTCCCCTAGCATTTGCAAATGCCATGTTTCTTCACAAGCATTTCAAAATTCCAGCTACCTAAAAGGTCTCAAATGACCTTTGGGAATCCAAGAATTCCATCCCCTTTGCTTTTTGGTGGAATTTTTAGATGCTCGAGTACAAGGGAGCATTCAGGAATTCCATTATGTTGGAGAATTTCAAAATTCTCTAAACAGGAATTCCATGAATTCCACCAAAGAAACAAGCTCAGCTAGAATTCCCCATACAAGAATTCCAATACAAGGTGGAGTTCTTGGATGCTCCCTTGCACTTGAGCATCCAAGAATTCCACCAAAATACAAAGAGGCTGGAATTTCTGAATCCCCAAAGGTCATTTGAGACCTTTGAAGTGACTGGAATTCTGAAACGCTTGGGAAGAAACAAGGCATTTACAAATGCCTGTGGACAAGATGTCACATCATGTCCAAAAAACCCCAACATCACAAATTCTTGTCAAGAATTCTGATAAAGAAACAAGCCCCTAGGACGCATTTGTGCTATGTTGGAATTTTGCGGCACTGCAAAAAAAGAAATTCCAACCCCTCCCATGGAAATGGCCTTCCACGGAGTTGAAGAAAAGTAGTTCAATGTCTACTCTTTCTACACTGAAAAAAATGGTTGCATCTAATGGCAGAAAAAATGGCAAGCGGGGAAAATAGGATCTTTTTCTGTTCTACCAAGTAATCCTCGATGTTGCACAAACTTGTCCTCAGAAAAGAAAATCCTTTCAATCAACTAGCATCAAAAGATTCCAATACATCCAAAATGTTCCACCCATATTCCCTTAAGTTTCCAAGATGCAAGTAGGATTCAAATCCCAACTTGATCTAGCACATTTACAGAATTCCTGGATCGCCTCCAAAAGATACAACATTTAATACATCTCAACCCAAGTTAGGAAAGCTAACAAAATGGTTCACAATTTCATCATTTCACTGGTTCAATCTAACCAAAAAACTCAAAACTTGAAATCATCATGCATCCAGGAAAGGGAATTTGGATGTCAACCTTGGGTAAACCACCAAACGCCTTCCCACACAACTTCCTATGGACTCCTCTAGGTAGTGATTAATGATTAGCAACCCCCACTTCAACCACTAATAACTCCCATCAAAGTTGAGCATCAAAGATCTTAGACAGGGATGCCAAACCAAACAATTTCATCATCAACCACTTAACATCACTCTCTCGAAATCATACTTATTAGGATTAGAAGGTTCACTAAAAACGAAAACCTAAGAGATAAATCTTCATCTAGCTTTTGATGATACATATTCATGAGATATTTAGACTGTACATTTTAAAATACTCCATTAAAACAACTCATCCAATATTTAGACTAGATGAGTACACCACCAGACAGAAAAACACACAAAATCCAACCTTTAAGATAGATATAAATGGCGTTAGCTTCAAATAAAGTTCCTGAGTTTGTAATAGACATCAGCTCCAACCAAGAACCTTCGAGAGTTGTTAGAAGCTAGCACTAAACCGCACACATGAAGTTCCAGCATGTAACTCCAGCCTCTTTGAACAAAAACAGCAACAACTTAGGCACGGTGTACTGGAAACTTTGAAGGAGGTTAATGCTAAGAGCTCAATGTGGTTCCAAAACAAAAGGAAATAAATCCGAGAGGCCTTGCAATGGCCTGATTCTTCACAATTGGGGTCAAAAGCTCCACAATGGAAATAGCAGAGAAAGATGAAGATGTGCCCTCATTTATGTTAAATTTCAATGCCCTTTATCCTACCCAGGACAAAATAAAGTCGATATACATAGCAGACATTTCAAAGTCACACCATTTAAAGGCCCAAATGGCCTAAAATAAAAATTAATTCATGCCACTGTAAGATGACAAATTTTGAAGAACCTTCACTTTTTTTCAGTTAAACCTCCACAAGTAGGGGTGTGCAAAATATCCGCTTAACCCGCCGACCCGCAACCGACCCGCCCGCCATGTGCGGGTCATTAAGTTAGGCGGTTTGGGTTGGGCGGGTTAGACCCCCAAAATTGCAGATTGGATTGGGTTACAGATTGAAAAATTGCCAACCCGCTACAACCCGACCCGCCCGCTTAATTAATAATTTTACATACATAAAAAAAATATATTAGTTGAAATTGTTAAGTATTTAAAGTTAATCAATTCACCTAATAAATTTTTACAGCTAATCAATCATCAATTCCCTAACAAAATCTAAAAAGTCTATTTTGTGAAGAACTTTTGTTAGAATTGAGTTTATTTTCAATGGGTTTAATTTGATTACATTATGGCTTTTGAGACGATGCATACCATTTTGAAGTTTATTTGTTACGTTGGTATGTTATTATTTTGAATCCTTGATATGACTTTGGGAATGTAATTAAGACTTTGAGTTTGTTGATTTAATTCTACTATTTTTTAATTTCCTAAGTTGTAAGGCAAAGCCTACTTTTGTTAGAGATGATATATCTCTTTTTCATTGACTCTATGTTTGTGTTGGAATTGAGATTATTCAATGAAATCTACCTTTAGTTTTTTGTGTGCATTAGTTATATTTTGAGATTATCCATAACAAATTGTAGTTGGTGATAATTAAAAAAAAAAAAAAACATTGTTAATGCCAACCTGCCTAACCCGCTGAGTTGAAACCGCCAAAATTTGTAACCAATCCGCCGGATTTAGACTTTGGTGGGTTGGTGCGGATTGAAATTCTCCCAACCCGCTAGTGGCGGATTGGATAGAAATATTGGCCTTTACCCGCCCAATCCGACCCGCGCACACCCCTATCCACAAGTAATAAGGTGGTGTTTGGCGTCTCTACATCTCACCTCTATATCTCTTAAAACTGGTTCATGACGGTTTTAGACTGTTTGGTAATGATTTTTCTCGCCTTTGTTTCAAACCACTTTTAGATGAAAACATCTATTTGGGACAACATGAGAAAGTGCCCAATAAGAAACAGATGTTTTTGTCTGAAGCGGACAGACAACGTGAGAAGAGCGGAGCTACGGCATGAAACGGACGGAAATGAGGGTCAGGATTTTTCTCTCCTTTTTTTTATAAATTATGGGACCCACAAGAATCATCCAGTCCATTGGATATATTCACAAGGCCAAACATGGCAACTATACCAAGTTTAAACCGTTGATTCATCAAGGATCCCAAGATATTTGTGGAAAACCGCAGAACCCTAAATCTACATTTCTGATATTCTCTGGGCCCATAATCAAAATCTGAACCGTTGATATTCTTGAGGGAGGTAAAAACGGCCATGTGTCTAAATTTTAGTCCTTCGGTCATCACAGATCTCGAGGGAATTATGAAAAAACGTGAACCATTGATTCACCAAAGAGCCAAAACGGCTGGGTTTGCACGGGATTAGGAGCAGTCCGCTTTTTGTATTTTTTTATTAGACTGTGGGGCACCAAATGATGATCTGAACCATGAGATCTCTTTATAAAGTCAAAACCAGCTAGTGTATAAAATTTGAACCGTTGATTTGATAAATATCTCGAGATATTTATAGAAAACTCTAGACACTTAAATATGTATTTCTGGATTCTGTGGGTGCCTTGATTAAGATCTGAACCATTGACCCTCTTGGGAAAGATAAATATGGCTTTGTGGTTAAATTTCAGCCATTGATTCTTCATGAATTTTCAGAGATCTATAAAAATAAAAATAAATACTGACCCATTGATGCACCAAAGAGCCAAAAGTGTTGGTTTACACATGATTTTTATCGGTCCATCTTTCTTCCTTTTTAATTGTTGGACCCAAAATGTTGATCTGAACCATTGGATCTCTTCAAAAGATCAAACATAGCAACTGGTTCAATTTTGGGCCGTCGATTGATCAAGGATCTCAGGATATTTGTGAAAAACAGCAACCCCTTATATATAAATTTTTGGATTCTGCGGGCAACCCTAATCAAGATCGGAACTGTTGATCCTCTTTGGAAAGGTAAAACTGTGTTAGGGTTCAAATTTTAGCCCATAATTCATTGTGGTTCTAGCGAAGTTCTTTTAGAAAAATGTGAACCGTCAGATACTTAAAACCTCTATTTCAAAGTATATACTTGTCTTACCAAACAGTCTATTTTTAAAAACATCTATTCTACACAGATCTATTCCGTACAGATCTATTATTCATAGATCTATATTTTAAAGATAAGATTTGCCAAACAAGGCCTAAGTCTACTTCTCTTGCTTGACATTAGGAATGTAAACAAGCTGAGCCAAGCTTGAAGCTCAAATCATGTAAGTAAGGCTCATACTTGGCTTGAGCTCAGCTTAGACTCGAGCTTGATCATATTCATCATGAAAAAACTAAGCTAAGTTAAAATTGAGCTTGGCTTTTAAAGGCTACCTAATTCACTCAGAGTTGAGGAAATGTGGTTATAAAGCCGGCTTTTAAAGCTTTCATAGTCAAAGAATATGACTACAAAGCTAATGAATCAACGAAATGTTTCTCTTTCTCCCCGTGTGTGTGTGTGTGTGTGTGTGTGTGTGTGTGTGAGAGAGAGAGAGAGAGGAGTTAAGACTTAGAGAGCAAAAGGAAGAGGGGCATTCATATATGAAGAGGAAAAGACAACTATTAATTTCGGATGGCTTCAATAAAAGAGAAAGGATATTAATTTAGTACTTTAAACCATTACAGAATATGAATGGGTGTCATCTTGTCATAACAGTTATGCCAGATGTTGAAATTTTTTTGAGGGTCCCATGATTCCACGCTCCTCCTTCTAAATGAAGACTCATCTCTCAAATTTAAATAATACAACCTATATCTCAATAATAAAACTCATTTCTCCTCCTTCCATCTCCCCTCTCCTCCACCTTTGATTTTCAAACATGGGTTTAATTTAAATATCGGCATCAGATCCATATTGATGCAATCGCAGGGTTAGGATGCAAGTGCCGAAGAACAATTAGGGTTTCGAAGAACAATCACTCAAAGAAAAAACGGTCTCCAACGAAAAATCCACACAGGGAATTCTATTACTCAATTCTAATATGAGATTACCAATCTCTACAATGCTGTATATAATAAAAGAAACTTAAGCCCTAAGAAAGCATTCCTAATCAAACTAGGAAACCAAATAATAATCCTATCCTGCTATCCAAATTAGAAATTAACCCTAATTACAATCGTTGCTAAACTTATAATAATAATTAAAAATAAGAGATTTTCATGGGTGGGACCCACAATGTGGCCCACGATGTATAGCAACCGTGTGCTGCTGCATCACATACAATGGCGAAATTTTGACAAGTACTACCGAGAGCAATAAATATCAGTGTGATTTCCTTTTATAATGGATTCTCAAACATTGTATTCTCAAGTCCTCATATTTTCCAAAAGTTCTACAGTCACTGCGGGCAAACAAGAACCACTCCCAACATATAACCAAATTTAGTCAAAACATAAGGAACACGCCACATTCTTCATAAGCATAAAGAACAAGTCAGAGAAAAGCTATATATACTTATAGATCAAGCCAATGAAAAAAAAAAAAAAAAAAAAAGAGATCTCTCTCAATCCATATTTCAGTAATTCTTCAAACATTATATAATATATAAAGAAAAACATGAGTACGTCGCCACAACCACATTTTACAAAGACGGTAATTGCCATACCATATGCATTCATCATATATAAAAAGACCAAATCAGAGAAAAGCTTAATTATGACCCGGGTCAGGCCTGAAGAAGAAACAGAAAAAAGAACATTTTCAGTCCATCCTTCCCTGTAATTGTTTATCCACCAAGCCATTCTAGTATCAATTAAACAAGCCCACAAACCACAAATTAGGAAAAAAAAAAAAATATATATATATATATATATATATATAAAGTTAGGTAATTTCCACAACATATTCATTCATTCTAAATGAAAAGGAAAAGAAAATGAGAGGGAGGAGAGATTTATTATGTCTAGATCATGCACATATTATAAAGAAAGTTGGTCATTTCCATACCATATTCATTCATCATACATAGAAACATTAAAGATAAAGTTAACCTATAAATCAAGCCGGAGAAAAACAAAATAACTCTTTTAATCCACCCTTCCCTGAAATTATTCATCCACCCATCATTCTACAATTATACCAATTGAAAGCAAGGAAGAGGAAAAACATGTCAAAAAGATCTAATCAGTGGCAAAAAGATCTAATCTTTCATCACTGAAAAATTCAGGAACAGCAGAGAGATTACCAAAACCATCATATGGGCACATATCTCTTCACCAGCTGCTTCCCCGCCACAGCAGCTCCAACCATCAGCCCTCCAATAGCACCCGCCACCGCAGCCGACCGCGGGCCCGACGCCGCCTTGAACAGCACCCCAGTGCCGAGCCCAGCGACCACGCTATTCACGATATCATCACTCCCTCTGACCTCAACCATCCCGCTCTCCAGCCCGGCGTAGAGCAGCCCGATCACGCCAAGCCGGTTGCCGAGCCGCCGTCCGGTGTGTCCGGAGGCGTTGAGGACGCGATTGACGCGGAGCTTGAGGGTGTCGCCGGGCTCGGAAGACCTGACACCATCGACGAAGCCCTTGCCGGCGCCGGCGATGGCTCCGGAGAGGTAGCCGCAGCCGGTGTAGTAGGTGAGATTCTCGCCCCAGGAGCGGCGCTGCGCGACGGATTCCTCCTGGAAGAGGAATTCCGGCGAGGTGGGGAGCTGGTAGAGGTTTTGGATGGGGATCTGGAGATCGTGATAGGGGTTGTAGACGCGGCGCCGTTCTTCGTTGAGGTTTGCTCGGTCTGTTGTTGAGGTCGACATCTGGGTTTTTCTTGTTTTAGGGTTAGGGTTTCGGTCTCTCTTGCACGAGAGAGAGAGGGAGAAGGAAGAACAAGGCTCGAAGGGCCGTCTGGAAAGAAATAGGAAGCGGCTGGCGAGTGGAATGAATTTTACATGTGGTCCGTACGCCTGCAGGGTTCCGTAGAACCCACGCTACGGCTAAATAGGGCTGGGGTCTGGGCCTAGGGCTGGGTTTGTGGTCTGTGGTCCGGGTCTGGATTGTATTTATGTTTAAGAGATTTAGATCATACAACCTTAAACCTAATATTGCCTTAAGAATGCTCGAAATTTAAATATTTTTTTGTAAATCTTATATTATATTATCAAAAAAACGATCGTGCGGTATGATGCATGTGATATCACATAATCTTTAAGGCGTTGCATGAACAACTGTGGAAAATAATTGAACTTCGACCGCAAAGGGGCGAAGTGGGGGTCTAAAGGTAGTTATACAAACAATATTCTTTCTTATATATTTATAAACTAGTACATTGCCCGTGCCTAAAGGCACTAAATTGCGAAGCCATGGGAACAGACCCATGGGTTTAGTTTTCTTGGCTTGTTTCCCCACCATTAAATTGCGATGGCTTATCATCTTCACAATTCTCAATTGAGTCCTAAAGAAAGATAAAAACTGAAATTACTATGACCCCAAAATGGAAAAAAAAAATCAACAATTAAACCAAACAACAAAGAAATCACATATCAACCAACCCCTTGGCAGTCGTATGCCTCTTTCTGTGCAAATGTATAACATAATCTTTAAAAAAAAAAATCACACACACACACACACATAATCTCTCTCGTAGTAAAGAATTCCATGAAAAAAAAAAAAGAAAAGAGAGAGACAGATAGATTACTTTCAGTTCTTCCAAAGCATGAGGAATACTATCAATACCTTGCTAAGAATACCGATTTTTCGCCTTCCTCGAAAGCACCTGAAACAATCAAAGCCGCCTTAGAAAGAGAGGCGAAAAAAAAGATCCAACAAAAAAAAATGATCAAAAGATACTAAAATTAACATACCCTAACGCTTTCGAGTACATTCACAATATCACAGATCCGTCTCCGCTCAACACCTGAAAAAATCAGCAGCAATCCAGAACTTACAAAATCAAAATTAGAAAAACAAAAAATATGAAATTCAGTTAAGTGAAGACAGATCAGACATCCAAATGAGAATCTAATTAGTTAAAAGTTAAAAGACTATAGATACCTTATTAGCCAGCCATTTTATTATGCTAGTCGCATTGATCCTTTTAAGTACCAAAGATTATCGAACTCGAGCTACAAAAGAAAGAATTATTAATAGAAACCGAGTTTTCTATAAGGAGTGATAATAGAAGAAAACAAAATTGTAATACTATGTAACCTAATGTACCTATTTTTATACGGCATACTACAAAAGAACTTCAGGGTAAACAATATTGGTAGTGGAATCTGTTCCATCTTCGGCGAGAAGGACAATTATACGCTCAAAGGACGTGCACCTCGATAATGCCACATAGAATTGCCCATGACTAAAAACAGGTGTACGCAGATCAACCCCAACAAATTTCAGAGATTGTCCTTGTGATTTGTTAATAGTCATGGCATATGCCAATCGAATTAGAAATTGACGCCTTGTCATATGAAAAGGAAAATCCGAAGATGACGGCGTTAAGGATATTCTGGGTATGAATGCCAATTTTCCAAACTTTTCTCCACTTAGAATCTTAACTTCAATAATACGGGAGCCGCACCTGACAACCATCATCCTTGTGCCATTACAAAGTCCATCCTTTGGGGCAATATTTCTCAATAATATTATAGGACAACCCACCTTTATCTCCAGTTTAAAAGGCGGCAGCCCAGTAGGATCTAATGAATTTAGATACTCATTGGGATACCGGTTAGTGATGGCTCTATCCATTCCGTCATCATCTGACATCTTGTCTGCAGCCAAATAAGTATAGATATTACCCGGAAAAATATCTAGTGCAGTACGATTTATAGTATTCACGTCATCATTTCGAGCTGATAGAATTGTGCGTTCAAGTAAATATGTCGGCATTGACGTATCTGCTACATCCAATTGGGGATATACTGTTGACAATAACTCATTCAAATCTCGACACTTATGTATTGTCGATGGAAGGCATACCACTTCTTGAGGATTTGTTCCAACCTACAATATTTCATTGAAAATCAATGACCACGAAAGTGCTAAGTATGTTGTTTGATTAAACAAATGATTAATTAAAAAGAAATATATAATGCAATATTACCTCCATCAAGAATTCCGCAAAAGCAGTATCTCGAGGATTTGTTATGTTCAATCGCATGTTCAAATTCAATGTTAGGACGCATATATCATCCCACAGATGGGAACGTCTAAGTGATGCGCTAACAATTTCCTCACGAACTACTTTAGGTACAACTGGTAAAATTTGACGAAAATCACCCCCAAGAACTACGGTAGTGCCCCCGAATGGCTTAGGATTGTCACGAATGTCACGTAATGTACGATCAACTGCTTCGACACAATACTTATGTTGCATGGGTACTTCATCCCATATTATCAGTTTTGCCTCTCTTAATAACTCTGCCTGTAAAGACTGCTTGGTAAACCCGCAAACAGAAGTTTCCAACACATCTAATGGGATGGCAAACATTGAATGTGCAGTACGACCTCCTTCCAATAGCAGCGATGCAATTCCGGATGACGCCACAGTAATCACTATATGACCGAGATTACGACACTTTTGTGCAATTGTGTTGTACAAAAACGTCTTTCCTGTACCGGCACCCCCATTCAAAAAGAACGTAGTTCCTTTATTTTCAAAGTTAGAACTAATAATGGCATCATAAGCATTGCGTTGTCCTCTGTTAAGGCGACTAATATTAGTATCTGTATCTGCCTGTTGTGCTTGGATTTGGAATTGTCGATGTTCTAAAATCAATCTATTACCAACAACATTGCTCCAATTTTCAATAGGCTGCGGCATAGGTGGAAAATCAAGTAATTTCTGACCTGTTTCTTCAAGCATCTGATTGAGAAGATATAGACCATAATCTTTGATTTGAGCATCAGTTGGATTAGGTATGGCAAATAATGTGCGGAGTTTGTGCGCTAGATCATCACATATATTTATAGAAAATCGTTCCCATAATTCTAATGGTTGCAATGGTGAACATTGTGTGAGAATAATACAAAATAATCTCCTCAACTGATATCCAGTCTTCATTATTGCAGCCTCTTCAAGACAATGAACCCACTCATCGTCATCTTCCAAAAGCCCTCTAGCAACGCATGCTAACTTGAAAGTATCATATACAACATTGTCCACCGTGCGTAAGCTTTCGTAGGAGTTTGGTCCTTTGACAACAATCAATAGCAAACGGAGATAGAATTTCTCACCACAATTAGGGCTGGCAAAGTACATTCTTCCAATTGCGTGTCCACTCTGCCTTGGGTTCCACATATTATTTCTCTTGTCCCAAACAAAGTATTGCGGAAATTCTTGATAAGTGTAAGGGGTAGAGTTTGGGTTTGAAGCATACCAATAAAACAACCCAGTTAGAGTTGACCTCTCTAATGCAGCTCTAGCAATAATATCTTCTAAAGGCTCCGTGGGATTGAAATTAACACGATGCATTCCAGGTAAATGGAGAGCAAGTCGTACAACTGCTGGCACCTCTTCATGCATATGATGACCGAATATTCGCCAAGCAGCTTCTAGCGGTCCAATATACCTTCCATCAAGGTATTGTTTAATTTCATTTACCGATCCTAACACCATCGTTGCCCGATCATAACCCTTGTATATGTACTTGTGAATGTATTTTACACATCTTATTCTAGCACAAACTTCTACATTAATATGGAAGTTGAATAGTTTTGACATATGAGCATTGTACGGCACAACATCCCTACTATCAACTTCTTGCCCCCTTACAATGTACACTTTCCCATCATTCCGACGGCGATATATGGGATATCCGTCTTCGTCCATGGTCGTTGAGCCTGCAAAGTCCCGAGGGTACCTTTTAGTGCATTTTCCATTTTCCATGCACGGTGCTTTGGGATTTCGAGCACCACATGGTCCATGTACCATACAGACCTTGATCGTATCAAAAAGTTCAGGATCATCTTCTGGAATTGGAAATTCAGCACAAACTAATTTGTCAACTTGAGCGCACGTATGAATTTTTTCTTGACCTTTAAGAAAGAACAGGGCATGCATTTGTGGCAGACCATGTTTTTGAAATTCAATGGTAAACACATGGGCAACTTTGTGACCAAATACTTTGTTTTTTTTCTATCTCTTTCATCAAAGCTTTTCTCTTTAACTCGAAAATACGGGCAACCAAATCAGGACGATCAACAGCCATTTGATGCGACAATAGAGCTGAAGTAATTTCCGGCCATTTAGGATTTCCAGTCATGGTGAGAAAAATATCAGGGTGATGGTTGTATCTCGTGATAGCCATTGAATCTTGAAATATCTCAAACATATGTCTAGGGCTGCCAGTAAACGAAGATGGCAAAATAAACCTTTGACCAATTTGATTGGGGTTCAAGTCATCAGGACCAATATCAGTCAAATCTTGGTATAGAGATGAACGAAGTTTTCCTTGATTGAGCTTATAGTATGTCAATCGATTCTGCTCTGTTGCTGCCCAAGCATCCACCAAGAACTCTTGAAACAATTTTCCTCCTCTCAAAATCGTTGAATACTCAGTTGGTCGCTCAAACAAACGGTAACTATAGAAATCCATCTGAGTTAGTCATTCAGCCGCAGGCCGACAATCTTTAACATCCCATTGCTTCATCTCAGGTTCCCATCCAAGCTCACCATGTGGGAATAGTAAAACATAGTGTAACGGTAGATATGCTGGGTGACATTCGTTAATTTGCATTAGCTGATTATCTCCTCTTAAATGTAAAATAATATCTCTCATGCCACTGACGGTAGATCCATCCCCTGGTATAATTACTGCAATTTCATCACTCGTTGGTAAATTATATCGTCGCCGATCTTTTGAAGAACTGTAGTGAAGATGGGCAGGTAAAGTTTGTCCGGACACATCCAGTTGATCAAGAATTGCATATGCCTGACGAAATTTATCCACAAATGGATTGACTTGCAACAAAGTTTGTTGAATTGTTTCAAGAACATCCCTTCTCAATTGCTTATTTCTACGATTACGAACTTCCAAAGCTGAAGCAGGATCATAAATATACAGCTGAGCATATGATGCATCCTTTCCTTGTTGCGGCAGCAATGAACCTGCTCGATGTCGAAGTTCACCATGGATAGTGAAAGATGTAGGACCCCTTCCAGTAAGTACCCTTGGATCTAAGGTGGCACCAAGACTGGTAAAAGCATTGGTTGCATTGTACACTCGAGCATGTGTTCGAAATGACTTTGATCGATCATCATTCCCATCAAACAATGCTCGAAGTGGTGGAGGGGGTGTAATAAGTATAGGTAGCCTTATCTTTCCTTGTAAACAACAAGTGCCAAATAACGGACGACTTCTAGAAGATCTTGTCAATCTCTCATCCATCCAATGTAGGGCTGAACAATGAGGGCATAGAATATCCATCCTGCCAAGATAATGCCTTCCTAAACTTATGTGAGGTATTCCTGAACTCATAGGCTCTTCCAAATCATCACCCAATTCTTCGTCACAACATAGCTCCACTTGGTCGTTAAGAGTATGCCTTTTAAAATTAAGATAGATTTAGTTGAAAAAAATGTGTACATCTGAAATATAAAGTTTTGGGAGCTGCAATTCATCCAAAAAAAAAAAAAGTCTTACCAATTGGTTTGTGGAGGGGAAGATGTGCTTGGCACGGCGGATAGAGACGTGGAAGTTTGTGCGACCCTTGTCGCTTTTCCACAGATTATGTTATCAATGATCCATGTCCGAAGTAGTTTAGAGGACGACGACTGGGTGTTATAGAAGGAGAGCTCGCATGTGGTACCAATTAAACACATTTGTTAGTTCTCTCTACTTGCGACCGTTGTCTCAATTGATAAGCACTACCTTACTTCAGATTTCTCTCTCGGTCTCGTCTTGCGCGTTGGGCCAATTTTGCTTTTGATATCATATTACCGTTGGTTACCTAGAACATCGACAACATTTATTCTTTATTTAATTTTTTTAAATTAATCTTGATTGGAAAGGGTATCAAGGTTTGGTTAATACTTTCATGGTCTATATATAAAGAGTATGAAGTACCTCACAAATACGGATGGGAGTCACATTATGCTCTTCGCGGATTACAACTCCAACATTTATATCTCGAAGTAGCTCAATCTATAAATGGAGAATTTTAAAGTAAATAAAGAAAGAGACAGACAATAATAGAAGGTAGAAAATCCATAAAATCTGTAGTTGTTTCAGGGGTAATAAATAGGGTTTGTAGAAAATCCATAGAGCTTTGATATATAATAAACAAAGTATATTACCACATGATTTTCTTTTTCCATAGCACATGTGGCTTTTCCTTTTCCCTTGTCTATAGAGATTGTCTTATGCCTAAATTGAGCAATTGTGTTTGATGTTCGTAAGTCCTTCTGAGTAATACATAATTAGAAGTGTATTAGAGAAATTAACAAAGCCGATCATTGTTCAACCTAATGAAAGTAGATATAAGCACCTCATGCATATGGGTCGTATTATCATGGACAATCCCATTGTTTATTTCTTGTAGCGATTGTACCTATAAATAGTCTTCAAACTGCTAATAAGAATTTTTTTAAATTGAAATTTGCATAAGCTTCTATACATTTTTTAAAAAAAGTAATGGCATTGCTTTCTCTCCATTTTGCATGTAATATGTTTTTCCTGAAAAAGACTTCCATACATAATCAAAGAGTCTTACATTTGTATCCCTTGGCAAGTATTGATTTGATCGCACAGCACTGATTCTTACACCTGTATCCCTTAGAAGTCGTTCTCGTTCCCGTCGTGCACATTGCGCTAGTATTACTTTTGATATCTCTTTGCTAGCTTGTGGCTAAAGTATCCATAGAAGAAAATCTTATTTCATGATTATGTTCGCAGTAGTAGTAATACTAAAGCAATAATTGCAAATGCATAAAAATATTGGCATCAAGTTAGTCGACTCGGAGTATTTTTTGTTCAAATGAAAGATTGAATATACCTGTGAGTTTTCCTTTCCATTGCCTATATGCGTTGCCTTTCCTTTCCTAGCCATTGCTTCTACTACTACTGGTATTGCCCATTAAAAAATATATAAAATGTATTAGGAGTAATAAACAGGGTTTGTATAAATTTAGTAGTTGTATGGAGACTATCCTCGTGAACATGGACGTCAATGTTGCTGTCTCGTGGAGGTTGAACCTTTACATAAAAAGCCAATTGAAAATAATAATTACAAAAAAACATGGGTTAAAAGATTTATATATTCGGAAATGATTTTTTATCATAAGATTCTTACACTTGTATCTATTATCAAGTCTTGTTCCTACATTTGTACGATTTATACAAATGAAAAGACAATGAAACGTTTACGTTAACTTTTAGTAATAAAAAATATTTACAAATTAGGACACAGACAATGTCAATCATAATATTAATGTTGAGTACCTGTAACTCCATCATAGCAAGCGGTGGACCTGTAGGCATATAGAAACTATGTTAATAACTAATAATTCATTATGTTAATGGTAAATAATCAAATGAAACTATCTCAGATGTCATCATAAGAGAACATTTTTACCTGGAATATTGAGATCTACTTTCATATGGTGTTGTTGCTGTTCAGTCCATCCTCTAAATCGCTTAAAGCATTCACCGTTCTAATGTCTATCTCGATCTCTTCCAACATTTCCCCTAATCCCCTCATATCTACGAAATTAGTCTTGAGCCTGGCGTGGATGTCTTGTACCGGCCAAGGATGTGGTAGATTGCTTACTATGGAACGTACTATATCTACAATATTCGGTTTAAATCCTCTTCTCTTGAGATCGTAGAACAACCGTTCTTTGTTCAGCAAATGTTCCCTAACACATGTTCCTTCAACCATTTTCCCTTTCCTGAACTGTATCCATGAGGGCTGAATATATTTTTCAAATGATTCTAATTGGTCAACAAACTCCACTGCATGCCATGGTCGCAATATTTCAAATATCCTTTTTTTTATAGCATCCCAAACTGGTGGCAATGTCTCAGCAATTTTTATCATTATATATCTTTCAGGGATGAAGTTTCCACACGCTCTTAGCGACTGAGCTAGTTGTATTTTGCGGAAACCATGCCTTGCTATTGGTGTGTCATGTTTGAATGGTTTTTTTTCAAACTCTAACGTCCATTCCCTAACACGCAGAGGTGTACTCATCTTACCTGGTTTAGAGCTCTCAAGTTAAATTATAAATTGCCATTTAAATGAAAGCAACAACAGTTCAACCAAATTAGTAATAACATAATAAGCAAGTTAAGGGTGCTTATGGGCCTGGCTATATCATACCCAAATCCAGCCCCGCCAACATCGGGCTATTTTATAAGCCACATTTTTTATTTTAAGACTATTTTTGGATCCATTAGGTAAACGGGCCAAGTCTTGTATACTGGATGCTTAGAGGAGCACCTTTATCAGGCCTTTTTAGCAAAAATAACATATTTTTTTCAAATACACTGGTCTGGATCTAGGCCTAACAATTAAGCAGGCTTGCCACTGGGCTTGGTCTAGCTTCCATGTGGGCTGATGTAAGCACCCCTAGGTGTAGAGTAGATGACAATTCCAACATCATTAACCTGTTTCTGTATCACATATTTCTTCAATGATGAATTGATGACATCTTTCATGGTCATGGCTTATCATGAATAATTTCGGCTTTCATGGGTGCCACACTAATCTATATAATCATGGCCATTCAGAGACCCATGTCTTGTCAGATATGATTCCCATAAATTTTGGGAAAATGATTATTATACAAATATATACATCCAAGTCGAATTGAATCTTAATCCTCTAAGACCAGCCCTGTAAATCCAGTTGCCCATCTATAAAATTTAAATTGCTCAAAATAATTCATTCTTTTTGTTAATGTTGATCCCAATTTCATTTCAAATGGTCAGTAGTGTAGAAACTGTCTTTCACCCAACCACCCCAACATCATTTTTAATCATACTCACTATCTGTATAATGGGACAATCGATGAAGGATCGGATGGAGCACACATTGTAAAAAGTGTGAAAGAACACCATTAATTATTTCAATTTATTTCAATTTGTAATATATTTATGATGTTTGTTTGGCTTTGGTGATGCTAACACATCTATCAACATTTAGATTCACTATGTTAATATTGTTTAATATATAATTTTTTTGTTATGATATCTTTTTATTGTTTTTATTTTTATGAATAATGAGTATTTCATTTTGGGTTCTTCCTTTTTTTTAATATATTAATGTTGTTTGTTCGCTTCTGGTGATGCTAACATTATTCAACATTAAAAATCATTTTTTTAATATTGTGAAATTTTTATTATTTTCAATTTTTTTATGAAAAATAATTATTTAATTTCCCTTTTTTTTAATACACCTATGATGTTTGATCACCTTTGGTGATCCTAACATATTAAACAACATTAAGATTAATTTTTACAATTTTTTTTATTTTTTTATTGTGATATAATTGTTTTATTAATTTTTTTAAGAAAGATAATTATTTATTTAATTCCTTTTAATACATTTATGCTGGTTGTTTGTATTTGGCGATGATAACATATTAATCAACAGTAAGATTCATGTTGTCGATATTTATTTTACGAAAATTAATTATTTCATTTCGTTATTTGCCTTTTTTTTAATATATTTTTTATGTTTGTTCGCAATATTATGTCTTCTATTAGACCCAATATTTTGTGTCTGTAATTAGACACAAAATATGGCCTAAATGCCTTATTAAGTCCCAAGATATAGCTTTAATTATACCCAATATATGTGTCATTAATCACCTGAAACACTGTCCAATTTCAGTTTCAAAATAAAATTAGTCCCACTCTCATCATGCTTGGATCTCTAATTAATCAAAGGCATGCAGTTAGACCCAGTACCCAATTCAATCAGTCGTTATATTTGCAAAGGCAATAAATCCTACGTCATATAATAAATATTTTATATTTATTTAAACATAAGCATGAAATGGTAATTTAAAAGATTTACAGTAATAAAGATACAGCAAAGGATAGTATTGTATGAATTAAAAAAAAAAAAATCAACGCATCAGTATTGTATGGAGTAGCAGAAAAGAATACCTCTATCCAACTTCTAGTGTGAATTGTGATGTCTTTTTTTCCTTAGACCTTTGCCGGTATGATGATAGTTAAAAGTAAAACTGCAAATTAAAAAAAAAAAAAATTCAATATCCTACCATTACTCTACACATGTTATCAACTTCCGGATTTATATGAACGTTTCTTTGTCTTATATTAGTTAACCACATCCTAATCTTGAAAGCAGAGCTAATTGAAATCAAATGAACAAATAAATAGAAGTAAAATCTAGTAAAATTGCCAGGGCTAAATATTCAGAACTAAGAAATAAAGTGATATGTTGTTATTCATTTTTTGTTTAAATGGGGGATGGAAATGCACTCATAGATTATGATTTAGAGTTAAATGTGCCCCACCAGATTATCCAAACGTTACCGTTTTAGAAGCAATAATTTTCAAAGAAACTATTATCACTTGTGTACATTGTTTGTTATGATCCATCAAAATAAGTGGGCTGAGTGGCAACTAATTAGAGGGCAATTGAAAGATTGGATTGCTCACTGGTGGATTTAGCTGCTCATTTAATCTAAATTGATCCTCCCCACCAGATTATCTCAACCTTACCATTTAAGCCAGTGGTTAGAAATTAGATGGATTGGAAATAAATTTCTCTGAAATGGATTTCTTGTTTCTTTATATATTTAATATCCTAGCAAAAGGGTTCATGTTTGGAAAAAAAATCAATATGTGCATTTGTTAAAAAACCCTAAATGAATTATATACTAATGCGCCCCAGAATAATTAATCTTTATTTATTTTTTTGCTCGGGGCTAGTGCGCAGCCGAATGGGATGGAGTTCAACAAAATATCCCTGATAGGGATCTGATGTTATTTTAAATAGTTAATACCCTAGCAGAATGCATTGCTCTTTTTGAAAAAGACATCCCTGACATGGTATGTGCATAGGACATTGCTCTTTTGGAAAAAGCCAACATCGTATATTGTTTGGTAAAGGCCATCCCCGTCTATTTTACTACATCGCCATGGGGGAAGGCACAACACAACAACAGCTAACATGTATTATTTTTATTTTGAAAATTTTTATTTTTTTTATTATTTTTTCCCTTTTTTTATTAAGTAATTTATATGTGTTTTATCCAATATTGGACAGTCTGTGCCGGCCTTTAAGTTTTTATGAGTTTTTATCAATTAGGTAGATCAGATCCGTCCAAATGTACATAAATTAAAACGTTTGGTCAGCTCTGTGTTGTTATTTTGATTTTTTGGTGTTTTTCGAAATGTTTTATGGAAAAAATTTCAACAATGGAAAGATCATTTCCTAACCCAACCTATTCTGTCTATTAATAATTTGAAGTTACCAATTATTTGATAAATTAGTTATATATTCAAGTTTACATAAATTGATTAATGGCATCTACCTGACAAATGTACACATGAGAATGTTAATAAATATATTCAAATAATAGATTAACAATTAATAAATTTGAGTTGTTGAGTGCATAACTATTTTAAGTTCTTGCCCGTGCAAATTAAATGAAAGTCACCTTCTTAATATTTGAGTTCTTTTATGGATTAAAAGAAAATGGCTGTCACTAATTAAGCCAGGGTTGGGCTAGGTCGATCACATGTTTCCAATCCAAATATCTATATAATTGTATCGGCCTTATACTCACACGGCCTTATGAATTTTGTGGTTTTTTATGAGTTTCTATTAAATAACTTTTATAAGTTTTTATGAAATAGTTTTTATGAGCTTTTATTAAAATATTGGATAGTTTGGCCCGGCTGTTTTTTTTTTTTTCAAATAATTTTTATAAGTCTCTATGAAATATTTTTATGAGTTTTTATTAAATAATTTTTCTTTAATTTGTATTTAAATAATTTTTATGAGTTTTTATTAAATATTGGATAGTCTGGCCTGGCCTTTGACTTTTTATGAGTATTTTTAAATTAGGTAGATCAAATATGTCCAATCCAAGCCATATTTTTGTGATTTTTTTCAGATATTTTTATGAGTTTTTCCGGATATGTTTAAATGCACATACTAACATGTATTATTTTTATTAAATAAATTTTTTAGTAAAATGTTTGTATGAGCTTCTACAGATGTTTTATGAAAAACTTTTGCCCATTCTACCTAATTAGGTAAGCCCATTCCACCTATCGAAGGCCAATTCAACCCATGCATGCAAACCCGAAAACGCACAAATCCCGTAGTGGACCACCTTCTCACCATTGCAAACAACGGGCCACACTTCTTCTTTTTTATTTCTTCCTTATATTTTTCTTTATTTGTTCCTTCTTCTTTCTTTCCCATCCTGTATCTCCCTCCTCATCAGTAAACATCACAGTAAACATGATCACATATCCCGTAATGGGCTTACCACTGCAAAGCCCATTCCACTGCTGCCTTTCACCCTCACAGCCCCCTCCCCGCCCCCTCCCCCTGAACCCATCTCTTTCTATTTCTTTCTTTTATCTCTCCGTCTCTTATTCCCCTTTCCCTTCACTGCGAACCCTTCTTTCATTCTCTTCTTTCTCTCATTCTTCTTTCCCATGAACCCATTTGGTGCCACAAACAAACACCTCTCTTCCACCCCTACACACCTGAAATTCTGAACTGAATGGTGCATCATCTCTAATTGCTCTGATTTTTGGGTTGGGCTGTAGTTGGGCTGCAGTTGGGCATTTAGGCATTATAATTCAGCCTCAGCCTATCCAGAATTTCAGGATTTGGACCCAACCCAAGGCCTAGAGAAGCCCATTTCCAGCAGAAACAGGAAGGTCCCAGCCCATGTGCAACCATATATTAGCAATCCTGATTGTTCAAATTAACGAACAATGTATAAGCAATTAAAATAATGAACCTCAGTGAACTGGCAACATCCATCCACCGTTGATTTGCTCAGGTTTATTATGAGCGAAACAAAGTGGGCCCCATCTATCAAAATGCCTGGCTGGTAAAAATTTAGATATATTCTGAATTTGCTTTCTTTATACTCCAGCCCAGGAGACATCTGTGTATGGTAACTAAATCCTCCCAACTCACAATCAGTTTCCAATCCCATTTGTCATCCTAGCAAAAATTAAAATGATAATTTCAATGGTAAAATGGGCCATGAACCCATTTTATTTCTTCCTTCTCTTCTTTCTTTATCCTCTTTTATCACCTTCCTTCTTCACTGCTGCATTCCACCCCACCCCCACCCCCCCCCCCCCCCCCAACCCATCTCTGTCTCTTTCTATCTTTATTCTCTCCCTCTCTTCTTCCCCTTTCCCTGCACTGCCCACCCCTCTTTCATTCTCTTGTTTCTATCCCTCCTTATTTCCATCAACGAACATGAACCCATTTGCCTACACACCTGCACTAACCCATCTATCACTATCCTGCCACTCTCTCCCTCTCCTCACTCCGCCCCACTTACTATTTTTTTCATTGCCCGACCCACCCAACTCACAATCAGTTTCCAATCCCATTTGTCATCCTAGCAAAAATTTAAATGATATTTTCAATGTAAAAGGTATTTTTAAATATACTGTCTGGCATTGCTCACCTATCGTCCATGATAGAATATCATATAGTTATCATACATTTGGGCCACATATATTATAAAAAACTGATATATTGCTAGCATACAGTCTGGGCGGGGACTATGGACTGAACAAACAAATGTATAAGCAATGTACACATTAAATGTGTGCCTAATATACATTAAATGTATCCTAGTATGATAATAACAAACAAATGTATCCTGATTGTTAGGATGGATGTCTTGCTAAATTAATCTTCAGATTAGCATGGATGTCTGGCCCGGCTTGTGATAGATGGGGAAAAGGAAGGGGAGTGATAATTTCTAAATTAATTGGAATATACTAACATATGAGTGAAAGAGGTATGATAATACAAACATCATGTGAAAGTGGGCCATGAACCCATTTTATTTCTTCCTTCTCTTCTTTCTTTCTCCGCTTCTATCACCCTCCTTCTTCACTGCTACATTCCAACCCCACAGCCCGACCCCACTCCCTCTCTCCCTTCTTCACTGCTGCATTTCTCCCCTCTTCTATCTCATCCCACGCTCTCCTTGTCCCTTCTTCTTCCTCTCCCTGCCAATGCACCCTCTCTAGATCCACCAAACTACTGTTTCCATTCATTTCAACCCCATCTATATAAGTTGAACCCAACCCAACAACCTTCCATATACTTTACCCGAGCCCAGTACACTCCTGCACCCAGTATTCTTCTCTCTTCCCACTCTCTTTTATCCTTCTATTCACTGCGTCCAAGCTCATCGCCCCTGCCCACCTGAACGTCCAGACCATTTAATTTTTGTTTTTCTTCTTTCTTTCTCTCCTCTTCCTCTCTTCCCTACTCTAATCTCTTCCCCCACCCACTCCCTCTCTCTCTCTCTATCTCCCTCTCTTTCTCTCTCTGTCGGAACCCATCTGCACATCTGCACATCCGCCCCACTCTATCCATCCGAGCACAGCACTCCGGCTCTCTCCCTCTCTCTGCTGGTTCTCTCTTTCTCTCCTTCTTTCTCTGTCAACCTGATCTCCACTTTATTCCACCGGCGCACCCATCTTCTCCACCCGAACCCTGCCCACCGGCGCACCCATCTATTTCTCTGCTGATTCTCTCCCTTTCCCTCTCTATCTCATCCCACGCACTCCTTGTCCCTTCTTCTTCCTCTCCCTGCCAATGCACCCTCTCTAGTATGCTTCTCTCTTCGCTCTCTCTTTCTTTCTTTCTATCTCTGTCTCTCCTTTGCTTCTTCCACCCTCACCCTGCCCCACTCCCTCTCTCTGCCCACTCCGTCTCTCCCTCTCCCTGCCACTCTAAACTACATAGATAATCATTGAATAATGATATAGAAATCCTTAACATATAATTTGGAAATTAATGAAAATAAGGAAAAAGGTAATCAGTTAACACCTTTAAATAAATTTGTGAGAGAGAAACTAACATGACATCAGTTGTTTGGAAATGGTAGGATCTCCTTATCTTCTCTTCCCCATTCTATATCTCTATTTCTTTCTGCTCCTCTGGTTTGATTTTTTTTTTCCTATTCTGTGTATTTGGATTAGGAGAGAGAGCAGTTCCAAACTCAGTTAGAGAGCAGTTCCAAATAGGGTAGTGGAGAGAGACGATAGTGGAGAGAGAGATTGGAGAGAGGGGTTATATATCTTAATCTCAGCCCTTGGATTTATGTACATAAATCCAAGGGCTCAAAATGTCCTAGATTCAAATACTGCTCCCCCATATTATATAGACTAGTAATTGCCTGTGCCTGAAGGCACAACGTACCACGCTCTGAGCACAACTAAATCTAATTACTCTTCTTTTGACTACCTAACAACTAACATCGCCCATAATTTAACAAATTTAACTCAAATTTTCTATGTGGCCCATTGGATCAATCAGCTTCAAATCAAGCTCAGCCGGATTTTATTTTTTTAGGTAAAACATCCCAGCCAATTGGTCCCTTGTTTAACCACCATTGAATACCAAAAGTGGCCCACTACTATAAGCAGTCTAGTTTAATTGCATGCAAGCCACGTTTGCATCTTCTACCAAAACAATCCAAGTTAGCCCAGATTCCACAATCCGTGAAAAACAGCATATATATATGTGAAGGGGCAAACTGATAAGTTGTGGGCCCAAATTCCACACCGTTCAATCACTCAATTGCAATTATAGCCGTGTATTTAATCATATCTTTACTTGCAAGGAAGTTTTGAAAAGATAAAGGCACGTTTCGTAATTTCACAGAAAACCAAGGACACTCCCATATTCTTGGGAAAAGATAATGGCAGGTTTCGTAATTTCACAGAAAATCAATGGCACTTCGGTATCCTCTTGTCCTTAGTAAAAAGTTATTGCCCTTCTGTTTTCAAATAATTACAAAATTACCAAGCTCCTGAATCCCTTCTCAGCCCTTAGATTTATGTACATAAATCCAAGGGTCCAAAATATCCAGGGATTCAAAAACTGCTCTCCCTTATTATATAGATATATATATAGGGAGATGCTCCTATGAGAGATATATCTCACCTTATATGAGAGATATATCTCTCATGAGAGCATATATATATATATATATATATGAGCATTGAGCAACGCTCTCATAAGCTCAAGCTTAGGATAAAATCTCATAAGTTCATGCTTGTGGGACCAACCCTTGGTCTATCCAAATGGACCACACACATGACCCCTCTAAATTGCACATGTTCACCAACTTTTGGTCAGATCTGCATTTACTGGACCGTTGGATCTGCTATGCATCGATCCAAATGGACTGTTGATAATTAAACTTTTGGGCCCATATGGAGATGATAGAAATCACGGTTGGAGCTGATTTTTTGTACAATGGAAGATCCCGGGGAGTCCTTGAAATCCCCTCCACCCCCATTGCCATCCCCATGTGGGTTCCCAGGTCGGCCCCACCACACACTTGAGCTTACCATATCCTAAACTTGAGCTTAGGAGAGCTGGTGTGTGTGTGTATAAACACATGGGAAGAGTGCCATGCGTGGGATGGGAAAAGTGGAATGCATGGGCATCAATCTCTAAACAACTGAGTGAGATACTGGATTGCCAACCAACTGTTCTCAACAAGACATATCTTAGATGTACTTTTTTTAAAGGCGAGTCAATACTTTTTGAAAATCTCTCTAAAAGAAAAGTTTAAAAATCACCACCAAACATGCTCCTGACTCATAACTGAATTTTCTTTAAAAAAAAGAAAAAAAAAACAACAAAAAGTCATAACTGATTTTTACCCAAAAAAATAGTCCTAACTGAAGAGGGATCTTATTTGTGTATGCCACTCCTTTTACTTTGTGGGCTCTCATTCTTATTTATGTGGGCATTCTCTTTCCACTTTGTTGGATTTTTTCAGTCTTTCTTTTCTCTTGCGCGGGCTCCCTCCCGTGCCATCCCCTTGGCTGGGGTAAAAAGATAAAACCTCATGTCTAAATATAAGGTGGAACTTATAAGTCCTATATCTTGTCTGAGTGTGACTCGGACTCGGACTCGGGCCCTTAGATTTTATGTGGCATGGCTGGACTCAAGCTGTTATGAGTTCAACCCAAATCCAACCGTTGAAAGCCTTAACCTCCATCTTCCCCACTGAGTTCTTAGTAGAGACTGGAGATGTTATGAGTTCAACCCAAATCCAACCGTTGAAAGCCTTACCTCCATCTTCCCCAGTGAGTTCTTAGTAGAGACTGGAGAGAGAGAGAGACCAAGAATTGTTCATACACGATACGCGGTATTATGACTACAAGCTAAAAAGCCACCAACTCTGGTTTTAGAAAAGTCATCCTGACCACAGAAACCAGAAACCATGGAAAATGTGGTAATGTGAAGCTCATATAAATCCATAGAGTCAACGCATTGGGTCTGGTCTAGACCTTGTCTACTTGGGTCTATGTAGGCCCTATTTGTTGTGGACCCCATCTCGGTCATATATGAGCTGTATTGGCTCCATTTTCATAGGATGGATCTTCTTTAAGCTGAATCAGGATCAGAATTTCATTAGACTGAAACCTGCTTTGAATCAAGTCCAAGGCATAATGAGATAAGAACATTGAACCTGAGCCAATGTCTTCATTTAATCTGCATTCAGATTCTAAGAGCGATTTTCAACATTCTCAGCTAAAAATAATCAAACCTTATCAAGGGGTCCAAAACCAACTCCTGACCGGTCAAAGTGACCGTAACTTTTGAATTAACTCCTCGAGTGAATTACCCAACCAGGCTCTTAATCGAAGGAAGGCACGCGGAAAGAAAGGACAGTAGAAATTACAAGGTAAGAAAATTCTCATTTCCTTTACTTGTCTCTCTACATGGAGAGCTGGCCCCACAAGAAATGCAACCAATGGCTCAATTGAAAAATGACCATTATTATATATTATAGATTTAGAAATCAATTTCAAAATTGAGCTCTAATTTCGCAATTGATTGCAAAATTGGAGCTCAATTCAATTTCAATTTTGAGTAGCAACAAATCCAATTTTCGACGGACTCTTTATGGATAGAGATATTCTTTCACACGTGATAGTTCCTTTTTCTATTTTGTTGCAAATATCTTATCTTATCTTATCTTATTTTAGGTTCCAGTATGTCTAGGGTGATATTAAATGCATTTTTATTCTTTTCTATTTTACAAAAAATTCCAAATCTCTTGGGCATGTTTGACACTTAACTAATTAAAGTGAAGTAAAGTGAATCTAAACAAGAAATGACAAGGGTCATATCAAAAGCATACAATTTCAAAATTCCCTCCGAATTTTTCAAAAAGAATAAAAAAATCAACATTTTTTAATCCATTAAAAGCAAAAAAAACTTCACTTTTCTATAAAAAAGTCAAAAGCATTCCATACGAAACAATTAAAAACAAAATACCATCATAACACCTTATATTTTATTCTCTCTTGATTTGATGTTTCACCTCATCATATTTTAATTCATCGTCCATCCAAACATGCCCCAAAAGATGATTTAGCCCCTTGTTTATCATCATTGAAAAAAATAGGCTCACCCATTGTTTTCAATTTTCAGCCCACAAATGTAACAGGAGAAAACTATGGCCAGTTCTGTAATTTATCCAATAATAACAGAAGCAGCTGTCAGTGAAGACTGAAGGCTCTCTCCTCTTCTGCAACTCCCCTTCACACTCCATTGCCCTTTTGCCATTAAAAGGAAGAAGAAACCCCACAACATCAAACAACAAACAAACTGATTTCTTCTTCTTCTTCGATCAAAAGCTAGGGTTTCTTCTTCTTCTTCTCTTTCAATGGCGAAAGCCGGACGCCACTCTCGACTCTTCCCTTCTCGAAGATCGTCGACTTCGACTCTCGTCCTCTCCATGCTCCTCCTCCTGTCTCTCTTCCTCATCCTTCTCGCTCTCGGAATCCTCTCTCTCCCGGTCAGCACCGGCGGAGATTCTCCCAACGCCGTCGATCTCAACACCGTCATGAAGGCCACCACGGATCGGTTCGTCTGCTCCAATCTATTCAATCTCTCTCTCTCTAGGTTTCGGAATTCCGATCTGTTCAAAGGATTTCCAGATCGATGCGCTTCTCTGAGAATTTGACTTTTAAAATTTTTTTTTTTTATGTTCTTTTGATTTGGTTGCAGAGTGGAGGAATCGGGAGGAGGGAAGCAATGGACGGAGATTCTGTCGTGGGAGCCGAGGGCGTTCTTGTATCACAATTTTCTGGTGGGATTTTGAAAGTTATGGATGAAATGCAATTTTTGTTGAATTTATGTTTTGTGATCTTGTAGTTACTATAGTTTCTAATTTAGCTTAGCTGCCTCTTTGTATGCTTTTTTTTTTTTTTGTTAAAAAAATATTTTTTGTTTGGGTTTTGGATGTGTTTATTGGTTATTTTTGTAATGCAGTGTGTGTTTATGATCTTTGAAGGGGTTGTAAATTTTCAAAGAGAAAGATCTAAAACTTAACAAGTACTCTATAGGTTTTGAGGATGGCAATTGGGAGTTTTAGACTCCAAAGTCAAAGCCCAAGTTCGTAGTTTCGTATTTAGTTGACTCCTTGTATGAGTTGATTTGATTCTGGTTGTGTTTATGGAAGTTGGAGTTTGATTTATGAAGGACCTTGAATTTCCGGTTGATGCAGTTGAATTTTGTATAGGAGTGTTTCTTTTGTGTGGATTTATGATTGTTGGGATTAGAAATACTTGAATGAACATGCTTTGTGATTGCTGTAATTAGAAATACTTCATATCCAGAAATTGACTATGTAAATGGTTGTCGAGATCTGGTTTCCCATTGTGAGTTCTAGTGTCCGAATTCATAAAGAGAAAACTTTGATAGTGGATATGGTTAACTTGCATTGGTTTGATATTTTAGTCATTGAATTCTTTTTGTTGAATTTATGTTTTGCAATCTTGTGGTTAATGTAGTTTGCTAATGTAACCTCCTCTTTGTATGCCTTTAAAAAAAAAAGTAAAAAAAAAAAATATATATATATATATTTATATGGTGAAATTGGTCTGGGTTTCTTTGCTTATAGTCTATTTTTGTATTCTAATTCTCAATGAGCAGAGATCTATACATGACAAGTTCTCTATAAGGGTTAATGAGAGCAATTGGAACTTTGAGACTCTCAAAACTAAAGCTTAAGTTTGGATAGATTTTGGTATGAGTTGTTTATTTGTTTGTTTTGATGTGGAATTGGTTTCAGTTGTGTTTATGGAATTTGGGGTTTGAATCTGGTGAATATTGAATTTCCGGTTGTTGTATTATTACTAGAGGGCTATCAGATTTCATTGAAAATAAAAGCCTGCATCAATGACTACTTTTTGCCTTATGTCCAAGCGATTAGATTTTAGAAACCTCATTGATTAAAGAGCCTCCCTGAAAAGAGACCTCTGAGATGCTTCAATGCTTACTTGATGATCCTTACCTCTGCCTTATTTGAAGCCATCATTCCCTTTGGTCTTATTTGAATCCTTAAAAAGCTTCAATGCCTCGTTAGGAATCAGATTGACCCATACTCTTAAGTTGTAATATGTTTGATGAAGCCATTTCAAGAACTCCTTGTGATTTTCCAATTGTTCCCATAAAATCATTTGGGAAAAAGGGTTTGGTGTTTCTT
This sequence comes from Umbellularia californica, assembly GCA_028538565.1. NCBI lineage: Eukaryota > Viridiplantae > Streptophyta > Magnoliopsida > Laurales > Lauraceae > Umbellularia > Umbellularia californica. Next base: position 71,859,383 of record JAPQWN010000006.1, on the reverse strand, counting down.
AGGACATGTTAACTTGTACTTTAATGAAGCTGATGTGTGTGCTTTTCATTACTGGGACTTTTGTGTGTATTATCATGGGCATTATCGGTTGTCCCTTCACCCTGGTGTGCCCCTCAGTGGATATAGATAATTAGAAAGCTTTATCTGAAATTATTTTTGGGAAACTCCAGATAAAGCTTTATCTGGAGTTAGATCCCCACTTCGACTGGTTCCATCTATTAGGTAATCAAGGTGCTGCTTAGTTGGCCGAGGTGGATGCTTTTTGGGTTTCTTCTATTACTTGTAAGTTGTAATTTGTTTTCTCGTCTTTAGTGTGGTATATCGATTATTATATCAAGAAAAAAATAAAAAAAATAAAAAAAAAACTTTGGTACCTCGGCTGCTTTTATTTGCATGTGCTTAGATTTGAATCTGTTGTATATTATTCTTTGCTATATATATAAAAAAAAAGACCTTGAAAAAGTGCTCTGTATCTGTCAGAACCAATAAAAAATGCTCAGATTTGAATCTGTCTTATTTTTGTTGAGTGCTTGAATTCCATAGGTAATTTGCATACAAGCCTTATGCTTTTGCTTTGAGCCAAGTAGGTGTGGTTATAGAAGTGCAAATTTTTATTTTCTGTTTAGATCATTCATATGCTTTTATCGCTATATTTCCAAGCAGTCAAAAGATGAATGCGAGTACCTGATCGAACTTGCTAAGCCTTACATGGAAAAATCAACAGTTGTTGATAGCACAACTGGTCAGAGTAAGGACAGCAGGTTTGCAAGTTTCTCTGTTTTTGAATGAAAAGCGAGAAGTGCATTTCTTCTTATAATAAATACCTTATCACAATCTTTTGTTCTGCAGGGTTCGTACAAGCTCGGGGACTTTTCTTAAGAGGGGACGAGACAAAATTATCAGGAATATTGAGAAAAGGATTTCAGATTTCACCTTCATACCTGTAGGTATGTAGTTGCTGGCAGAGTACTCATTTAGACCTTGGGAGTTCGATACCAGTTCATTTTGTTCATCTTTTCATGGTTTGTTAGAGACTAAAGGACTTTCATATTATTTTGACTGATTGTTACAAATGTGCATATATGGTCCACAACTGCAGATGGACAGAATTACAAAAAAAAAAAAAAAAAAAAAATATCCATGAATAGCGAATATTACAACTGACACCATTTACAAACACACTGGACTATATGTGAAAAAGTAACTGGGGGTCTATCTTTTCTCCTAGATTGGTATAGTGTTTTGGACTTTTGGTATGCCTGAATTACCAAAAATAGAAGAGATTAACTGAATTGGTTTTCAGAAGAGAAACTAAAGGTATATTTTGATGCCAAGTATGTTTTCTAGGGAAGCAAAGACATCAAGGATCTCTAGTTTCAATAGATTTCTGTTTGTTGTATAACTTATTCAGACAAATCCTCACAGATCTAGAAAAATCCCAGGTTTTGGGGGGATTTCTTTGATTTTGAAAGACAGATGGTATTTCTTTGATTCCAAGGGAAAGGAATCAGAGAAATCAAATCATTTTACCTTAGAAGGTTAGTAACTCTTTGATCTCAACAAATTTCTGGCAATTATCCAAAAATAAATTGTCTTCAGCTCTTCGCCACCTGGGAGCTATGATGCATGGATACTTCAAAATGGGAACGTATTGTGTCGTATCGTATCTGAAACTTAACTTTTTATGTGTAAAATTTATGTCCCTGCCGTGTCCATGCCGTGTCTGGGCATCATTGCCTAGGAGTAAATAGTCCTCAAATGTGGTGTTTCTACAGATAAGGAAAATGCAGAAAACTAGGAAAGAGAAGAGAAGGAAAGCAGAACCTCAGAAGAAAGTAGGAGAATGAGAGAGTAAGAAGGAAGGAAAGCTGTATGTTTCTTATGTCAGACTACTAATTGCACTTTATTACAATTAAAAAATTCACTTTAGTATCTGTGATAGGAAAACATGACAATTGCAGAAACATAAAAAACCGCCTAAAGAAAAATTATAAAAAAAAAACCTGTAAACAAAAGAAATTACAATAACCCTTCATATTGACATATAAATCTCATCACTCATTTATCTAAACATGCTAAGATGGCTAGGCTTGTGAGAAACTGGAACAACACTATTTTCTAGAAGACAGTCACTTTTTGTTCCTGCTATTTACGGGGACAAATCTTTCTTATTTAATCTCACAATTCCACTTCATGGAGCACTGTTTTATTCTTTTACTTAGTTCTTAAAAACCAACTTTGCAACTAGCCTGCTCTTGGGATGGAGTCCATGAGGAGTATGTACTAGTTTCAGTCTTGCTTGAACTAATAATATAGCCTTTAGATAAGAATTTTCTTAAACTCTACATAAATGCCCTAAAAATGCCTTATATTGTTGGAGAAAAAGAGAGACCTCATTTATGTTATATATAGAGCAAACTTAAGGGACCTGCATGGATGAATTGCAACTGAATAGGACGTGGGGTTGTGAAGGAGGGGCAATATGGATTGGGGATGGGCTACAGTTTAGCTTGATTAAATGATTATCATTAATAAATTTAAGAGCTTGCAAAATGGACCATTGGACCAAACATTTTTAACAACATGCTTTTTAGACTCCTGATCACAAGGCTATGATTATCCGGTCCAAGAGAAATTTCACCAACCCACAAATAAATTCCATCCCCTTCACATCTCCCTTCCTTTAACCCTTTTGAATTGACATTCATCTATGTTGGCCTCATATCTTTCCATCATTTATTCAATAATTGAGATCGTTCTGGCCTAAGGATAAAGTTTATTTACGTCTTGTTGGTAGTCATTAACCACTTATGTTCTGAATATTTATGGGTGTCTAGAATTTGTGCTGAAAGCCTAAGGAAGTGACATTTGTCACCGATGAATGAAAGGCAGTGACTCGATTTTGAATTTATTCCACATGTTCCAGAAGATACTCATCTTAGATGCCACAAAAAAAAGGCACCCAGCTGCTTGGGAGCCTACTCACTGTATGGTTTTTGATCTACTTACTTTATTTTGCAGTATATTATTTTCTGTCTATTTCATATAGTTTGCTTTTACTGCTGGTGTCTCAAATTTTAGAGTACCTTTGGCATTGGATGCTCCTTTAAATCTTAACTTGCATTTATAGTCTCTTTTGATAAGTTGGTTTCTATGTGTCCTCATTTTACTTTTCCTTACATTTTACTTAATTGTTTCTAATGCCGGTGTCTTCTGATTTTCAGACCATGGAGAAGGGCTTCAAATTCTCCACTATGAAGTTGGACAAAAATATGAACCTCACTATGACTACTTCCTTGATGACTATAATACTAAGAATGGGGGTCAGCGGATAGCCACTGTTCTCATGTATCTGTATGAGTCATACTCCCACACAAATGCATTTTATCTAGTGGTTTATGTTCCAATGGGATGTGCATTGGATTGCCTTGCTCACTCACTCACTCACTCTCTCTCTCTCTCTCTCTCTCTCTCTCTCCAGATCAGACGTTGAAGAAGGTGGTGAGACAGTGTTCCCTGCTGCCAAAGGAAATATCAGTTCTGTATCATGGTGGTATGAGTTATCTGAGTGTGGAAAGAAGGGCCTCTCAGTCAAACCAAAGAAGGGGGATGCTTTGCTTTTCTGGAGCATGAATCCTGATGCAACTCCAGATCCATCAAGCTTGCATGGTCAGTTGTTTATATGGCCGATAGAAGCTATTAGATCTTCATTTATTATCGACAGATATGCTTTACTGTGAGAATACATATTTGGTTTGGATGTAGTTGTTACAAGTTTTAGGTCGGTGGTTTTATCTTTCAATGTAATCTTCTAACTAGGAGTTTTTGTTATTCCTCATGACGATGTGTTCTGTTGGTGGTGGTTGTACAAAGTCAACTAAGTTTATACTGGGAATTTTTTTAAATTAATCGTCTATGCTGTTCTCATTTTGTGTTCTTCCAGGTGGTTGCCCTGTGATTAAAGGGAACAAGTGGTCATCTACAAAGTGGTTGCGTGTCAATGAGTACAAGATTTAATTTAGGTAATTTTTCTCTTCTTACTTTTGGATTATTTGGAAAATATTTGATAATGTAAACCTCTAATTTTGTCTCTCTTTTTATGGTAACTTGCGAAATTTTTTCATTTATTAGTGATATTGTATCCATCATGTGGGATTGTTCTCTGATTGTTCTTTGAGTACTTTCCATAAGTTGCTATGTTATGTCAGTGACTGTTAATTGCATAGCTTAGCTGAGAATCTTTCCTTTCTATCAATGTTACTGAGCCTTCAACTAGTGACAAAACCACTCTCCCAACAATTTGTTGCTTATGGGACAGGACCGAAGAACAAGGATAGATTGAATAGGAAGATGGCATACTCGTATATACTCGAACCATGAAGCTTTTGTGACCATTGATATTAATATCCATCACAGTGTTATGTTTCCCCAGCTATGGGAGATAATATTTCTTTTTGGTGCATAGATGTGATCTAATCCCTAGAAAAGGGTTTTGAGACGCACAATAGAAATTTGACTGCCGGATTAAATTTGACACCAGCACATCTCAGGAGGGTCCCCATGATGACCACATGGGATCCAAGATTGCAGTCAACAGAGGCATGGGGCATGAAAATCTTCTTTTTTTTAGAAAATTCTTTAAAAAAAAAAAAAAAAAACTTCCTTAATGTTGACTGGTTGCCTTTTCATTTTGGTTTTGTTAGGGTAGTAGGATTAATGTTAACTTATCTTAGTTGTTTATATAGAACAAGATGACTTAGGTAGCTGTTGGGCTTTTATTTCTCTGGCTTTTGATTGTATTTAAGTTTGTGGGGTGTGCATCTGTGATATTGTTGATCTTGATCTAATTTTTTTTTTCCACAATTAACATGTAAATTCTTTGACGTGAATGCTTTCTTTGGCATGAAGCTGTATTCTTCTTCTTTCACGAAAATATGAATGGTTTTAAACTGCAGGAGATGAGGTACTGAACATTGCACATGATTTAAATGTTTATGTAGATCTTAGTTTGGGTTTTCTATTGACGCTTTTGTGATTTCTCCGTTATGCATTGCCTGCCTGCCTATGTGATTGGATGTGATTGACTATTTTCACTCTGCATGCTAATTAAGTTCTCCCCAACTGTTGTTGATGTTCTCTATTATGAGTGCTATTATTTTCTTTTTTGGTTTAATATTCTGGTATTGTAATCATTGAAATTATAATTTGAATGTCAGTCAGCTACATTAAATAAAATTTATTACTTCTGTTTAACCTTATATTTTTTGACTTTGGAGAAAACCCCACATTCTGCACCTAGGGTGGTTGAGACTATTTTCTGCTATCCAAATTATTCTCTTACACTTTTGGTAGGACCTGAAATGTGATGAACATTGTTTTGTGACATACGCTGATTCTTCAGAAAAGGCTGCTATTTTCACCCAAACTAATCTCTTTACAGTTTAGGTAGGACAATGGATTTTCTGAATATTGATTTGTTTCAGAAAATGTGAGATGGTATCAGTTAATTTCCATGCTGCTCAAATGCAGTCTGTTCTGTTACGAGTTCTAATTATGATTTGAGCTTCACCCGAACAGAATCCAGTGAATTTGTTTTGAGCTTGTCTTTTCCCACTGGTTATTTATCCTTCAGTGGTGACTTGTACTTTTATAAAGTAGTAACCTTGATCATTTATATATCATATCCTCATCTTCAAAACTAATGGTGGAATATTCGCTAAACATTCATGAAGAAAAAAGAAAAGAAAAAAAAAAAAAAACAAATTGGAGGATATTCAGGTGGTATCGTCTCAGGTTTTGTACATGTGATACATGTTCCTTCTAATCTATATCTCCTAGTAAAGGCTTTTGCATCATGATATCTGTTGTATCAGCTTTTTTTTTTTTTATAAGTGGGAATGGAATGAAATCGCATAATAACAATGCTAGTGTTTTTTTTATTCAACACTTCCACTGCAGTGGCCAGTGGATACTGCCACATCTTCTCGATCCAATCTAATATTATTGTTTGATTAGATCATTATCTTATTATTTCTAATTCACGATAATTTTTTTTTATTATAACTAATATTACCTTTTGCAGGCTTGCTAGATTATGATGAGTTCAGTTCATTCATGTGGATTATTAGTCTTAGAAATGATGGTGCGGTAGTTTTATAGCATTTCAGAAAAAGCTTCCACCACAAACCGGGGCCCTTTAAGGCATGATGCATTCTTTACAGCTCCTTCATGGCTTCAATTTTGACATAGATTGTAGCTACTGACTAGCACCAACTCGGGACGATTTGCTGAAAGAATAAAACCAGCCTTTCTTGTGAGAATAGGGTAATTGTGGCTGGAGATGTAATGTAAGACTGGTTTTCTTGCACCACAGCTGTTATACAATGTACAACTGTATGAGAAATAATTGATGAGATAGTGGAGGAACTCAGAGATGAAATTGTAACTGAAATATGTAATTGTCATTAGTTCTTTGTGACATGATTGATTAGATTTGTGTGCCTCAAAAATGGAAAAAAGGAAACTATTTTTTTTTTTTTTTTTAATGTTTGGATGTATGGTGATTCTATTGTTGAATGTCTTGTAAGAATGATATTGTCAACTAATGAATTGGGAGGCTGGTTTTTACTGGAAAAATCTCAATTTTCAAGCGATCAAATGTAGAGCTCATGGGAGGATGGGAGGCAGGAGATTGTCCCTCTCCAGTGGTTAGTTAAGGCCATGCCTGGATCCTTTGGTGTGGTGTTTCTTTCACAAGAATTCCAAAAGCCACCCCCATATTCTTGGGCCTGTCTCTTTACTAGCATTTCTTATAAGAGAATCTTATTTGCTTGAACCAATCTTTCAGGGCCTAGCCCATGTTTGACATCTGTATTTCCAACCTCTATGTGTGACTACAAAGTTCATTTACTCAATTTCTTCTCTAAAATCTGTCATGTTAATATCTATCTCCAACCCTTCTAGCAAAAAAAATTAATAATATTAATACAAAAAAAAATAAAAAATTAGTCTATCTCCAACTCCACTCCTATCTATAAAATCAATTCTCTATAAATTTGAAAATAACCAATATCTTCTTAGATTATTGATTTTGATCTTTCATGATGCGGTCCATATTTAAATGGACAATATTTTGAAAGATCATGTGATACAATGCATGTGTACGGCCATGCATAGTGGGCTCTCTATAGAAACTTGAAATAAGTTATGTGAAAATCATTACTAAATGTGGTTGCATGGATGGATTCCTTTGATACTACTTTATATGGACCATAATTTAAGTGTTCAATAGTTCAAAAAAGAAGTATGTGATACCATGTGCCTAGAGGGCCATCCATTGGCGGGTTCACCTTGGTTGCAAAATGCAATTAAAGCTCAATCTTGAGCATACAACATAAAAGACACTTCTAAGGGGTCCCACTATGCAGATCTTATGACTGAAAAATATCAACCTCTTTCGCTTATGTGTTATCCCACACAAGTTTTAGGGAACTCAATAAACCTAACTCATGTATAAGTGGGACGTACCAAATAAATATTTTACTAATCTATGTAGGACTTGATATATTAAATATCATAGTCACCTCATGTTATTTACATTATCTACGAGACTCATTTGATGAAAGATCAACATATATCTATTATTTTTTTTTCTGACAAGGGTGTTTGGCATCTTCGAGAACCGATTATTTTCCAGGCATCAGAAGTCCCTGCCTCCCTCATGCACTTGGTAAATCAGGCATTTGCTTGGGCAAATGGCCATAGGGACAGACCACGAGTTAACATATATCCATCATGTAGTGGTGTTTTACTTCTATTTTTTGGGCTTTATAATAATAAAAACTCAAGTATCATCATCATTCTTCTCTTTTATATAGTTATTTTATCGCAATTTCAAAGTTAGATGACAATAGCATTTCAATCTAAGTTTTATAAATAAATTAGTTCAATCTTTTTGCTAAATAATATATTTATTTATTTTGCTTTATCTTTTATCGATAATATTTTAAAGAAACCAATAGAATCAAATATTCTTACTGGGCTAAGCATGGGCCATCGCTGCTAGTTAATCTTAAACTCTAAAATACGACTTAAACATATATCTAATCCTAATTAAGACAAACTAGCAAGAGGATCATGTGATCACCTACTGTTTTCTAAGGATCAACAACCCAAATATTAAAGCCAAATCTTGTCCACCTTTGAAGAACATCCCAACATTAAAATCAAGTTTGTTTCATATAATGTAATTTCTAGTATTCTAAGACCAAGGATGAATATAAAAAAATCCAACAATTAACAATCACGTAACTGCCATTTAACGGAAACGATTGGCGAGCTCATTTGCCCATGAATTTCTAGATATTAACGATGATAAAAGACAACAAAACCACTAGATATTACATGGCACTGCACCTTCGTTCTCCAAATGGAACACAACAAGCACATTGATATGATTTTGTTATAGTAGAACTAGAGCTCGATCAGTTGTAAAGCATGTACTTTGGTGTTGCACTGAACTTCTGGTAGCCTTTGATAACTTTAACGACAGCATCAAGAAAATCCTTTTCAGTCACCGTCTTCCTGCGGACTTTGATGGCATGCATTCCTGCCTCAGTGCACACACTCCTGATGTCTGCTCCTGCAGAGATGATAAAAGAAAATTATGAGGATCACTGTTAGAATTTACTTGTGGACAATATCAACAAGATGCAAATATATCAGGCTTAGATAGGCCACCCAAACAAAGTGGAGACACTATAACTTATGTGGCAATGAGTTTGTATTGATACAGGTGGGTCAGAACAATGAAGTTAAAAACCTTCTGTAGATATAGCTCTTTCCAAAGAACTGGCCCCAAGTCATTTTAAGTATGTCCAGATCATTTGATGTTTCTCTTAACCAGCGTTGGCTTTAGACCATGCAGGTTATGTAACAGACTAACTAACCTGTTGGTTGCCATAAAAACTTCGATGTTTCCTCTAGCATCAAAGCTGTCGAGCTGATTCACAATTTCAAGCATGGTGCGTTGGACTTCATTGTCACCACCCACGCCATCATCAAAGTGACCACCACCTATTGCATCTACTTCATCAAAAAATAGAATGCAAGCCCTCTTTGACCAGGCCATCTATAACAAATGATATGATTCAGTACCACAAACATAAGATGTTGAGAAACATTCAATAAAAAATAATCATATGACAATTTACTTGTCAACAACTAGAAAAGAAACTTGCAAATCATGAAGCAATGAATGAGAGATGACCTCAAAAAGCTCGCGAACCATTCGAGCCCCTTCTCCAACGTATTTCTGAGCACCTTTAGATGGAGCACATGATTGGAACAAGATTAAGCTCAATCCAACAGTGTGACACACTCCTATTGAAATGAAATATGAGGGTGCTTCATTGGAGGGGATGGGATTCAAGATCAACCCGTCAGATTATCATTATATGGACCCCACAATTTTTTTTCCAGGGATGCTGTATGTATAAAGTTTTGAACCCAAGCCAGAGGAGGAGGGCCGCTCGATCTCAATCTGATGGTGGGACCCACTTCTACTGTGGGCCCCACGGGAGTTCTTTCTGGGTACCCAAGCCCTCTAACCATCTTCTCAAACTGTGAACAGAGTTTCCATACCACCGTTTCTAACACCCTTTCACATCCTAATAAACTGGTGTGCCAACATTGGATCGTATGCACAGAATTTACAAGTTTCCACCTCCTGCAGCAGTTGCACCCGTGCACCAAAGTCCATTCATCATCATGCAAAGCTTCCATGTCGACTTTTACCAAATGTCTTTTTATCTTACTACTGTAAATTTGTTTCTCACATTGCCCACCTAATGAAGATCATGCCTCAGTTTTGGATTAGACCACCAACATGATAGAACCCTAGTCCAGCCTGAACAGCTCAACTGATTAGAGAAGCCATTCTCCCCATCAGGGGGGCGACTCTCCTGGATTCGGATAGAGTGTTCCATAGACCCACAGTCCATTGAGCGAGGAAAAAAAAAAAAACCAGCCTGATCTAGTAAAGCTTCGAAGCAAGCATTATTATGCTATTGATCTGTGTTACCTCTCTTTCTTAGAACTTAAATCTTAAGAAGAGCTTCAAACACATCCAATGGTTTTTTAGTGTGTTCTGGCCATAGAATTAGAAACTGTAAATGTGATATAAGAGTGTACATATCTGGTAACATAAAGGAAAACAAAAGGCCAACATTTCTGCAGCTCCTGAAAATCCAGCAATTCCAAAGAGATTTCACAGACTGCCCTCTAACCTGCTGTTCTCCAAATCAGGGTCGAAGAGTAAGGGCAAGATATCTTCCGTTCCCAAAAAATTCGCAGATACATACTCTGCCTGTTCATTCAATTCCATTCCATCTGGTTGATGTCTTCAAAATCATGAAATGCATGATAATTATTAGTAACCCTGTTTAATATTAAAGACGTCACATGATACCATTTTATGTAGTAACTTACAAAAGAATTTTTCAGATCATTCAATGAAATCGGCAGTAAGACTAAGTAAACAAATCTGAATCTACTTTCAATACATGTTTTCCTCCTTGAATTCTAATTGCCAATCACTTCAAAATACCCAATCTAAGGCTAAGTGTTAATTTGAACCAAGGATGAATATGGAACCAAGGCTGATCACAACTCGAGCGAAAATGTATGAGGTGCCTAGCTGCTAGTTACACCATTTGCTTTTCATGATTTCTGCTTTTCTGCAGCCTGTTCAACAACAAGTAATTACCATTAGCCTGATTATAGAAAAAGAAATCGTAATGATAGAAAAAGTAACTACAGAAATAAACCAGTATTGAAAAAACTAGATAGCTATCTGATTTCTGGCCATTTTACCACAATAAATTCAGAAAGCATAGATGCCTCCATTTCCCCCCTTTTTCCCCTATGCTAATCATCTTTCAATCACATCAGATGAATGTTAAATCATGTGTTTTAGCAAAGAATTTCTGTTGTCTACAACATGAAATCTTTATTGGATTTCCTATTTTCCACATGACCTTCTCAGAAAACTCATTTATAATCTTAAAAAAAAAGAGAGAGGAATAACAAGCAAAAACCAACAAGAAAGGAGGTTCTCTAATATGGAGTATAAATAAACCACCGAAGTTTAGGACAAAAGGCTCAAACCTTTTGGAGCTTCTTTAAAATGGAATCTTCATAAGCCTGATATCCAGCACCAACAAGATTGCCTAAATTTGGAGTTTCAGGTTCAGCATATTTTGCAGGAGAAGCGCTTGGTAAATCAGCAACATTGGAATGAAGAGGAAGAATTAGCAAAGGGTTTGACAAATCCCCGCACATGTTTCGTGTAGCAGAAACCTGTAAGATAAAAGGAGAATGTTACAGCTGCATGTTAGGCATAGAAGAACAGATACATATTTTAGCAAATGCAGCTATCAAGATGATAATGATAAATAAAACAAAAATAAATTTTGGACCGAATATATTAATTAGAGAAATAACTGCATAAAGATAACAGTACATTTCACCGCTATTTTAAACATCTTTTTGCCAGGATTATTGTTCTGAACTGCAATTGAACATAATATGTTGAGTTGTGATGTAAGATTCGCATTATGATGGTTTTGACTGAGTGGATGATGACCCCAGGCTATGATGTTGACAAGATTTATTTACTAATTTTAGTTGAAAACCAACACCCTCAAGTCGATGAGTCACTAACCTAACAAGTTCTATTGAGTATTGATAACCCACTTTGCGAAGACAGCGTGCTCTTAATTCAAGAAAGAAGACACTTTGGTATGAGCCATCTTACATCTCTCTAAATTTAATGCAATGAACCTCAATGCTGAAAAACTCAGCAATCTGTAAGTTTACAGCTAGACTTGACTGAATTTGCCTAAGAACAACCAAATATTCAGAATACTTGTGAAATTGATGTGAAAAACAAGGTTATACATAATTCTCTAGTGTTCAGTCATCTTCCGATTCAAACTAAATCATCATCATCACCTACTGATTTAATATTAGAGTCTCCTATAAGCCCCCTAAATACGAGTGGATTAGTGATCAGATATGGGACCTTCCTTCTTGTAAATTTCAAACCATAATAATAACTAAAACAGAACAGGATACAATAACCAACAGCCAGTCAATTGTACATGAAGAGAAGGGAGAAATTAGAGACTACCTACAAAATCAATCCGGACCTGGTCATGCAGATGGGATTCTGATATTGGATTTATTTTATACTGATAAGTTACAAAGCCTAAACAGAATAAAATCTACCCACAGAAAATGGGCAGCGACTCCCAAATATATGTTAACTTTAAAACCCTACAGAGTTTTCCGATGGTCATAATGTCTTTTCCTTTCACACCCCTTGGTGGGGAAGATCTCCTGACCAAGACACAATGATTTCACTCACTAGAAAACCCTTTGCGAACACACTAGGCATAGTTATCAAATTCGTTATGGACGAAATGTCCAAACTTGTTCGTTTCGAACGCAAAACCAAACCAAACATCCCGCTTGAAGACGTTCGGTTCAGATTTCGTTTGATTTCGCCCGATATAGAGGGTTTCGATCCAAAACCCCTAATTTCGGACGAACTATTTCCGAATCCGTCGATTCGGACGAATCGAGTGGCCAAGCATTAAAAGTAGAAAAAAAAAATGGATAAACTGTATTTGGGCATTTGAACAAATCTGAACAAATAAATGAAATCATTGTAAATACCTTTTTTCGCGTGATCGTTTGTTCCATCTTCTTCGGTAGCATGGAACCTTCTATCTATAAATTGAACTGAAAACTGCAAATAACAACTACAAAATCTTCTCTTGCCCTATTTCCATTTGAGATTGTTCACTGGCGAAGCAAAAAGTGTGAATCCTCGCTCCTCCCTCATTGAAGGTCATCACTGCCGCCAACTCGGATTTCCTTGCAAAAATCTTGATGGAATGCCAGGAATGTCAAAATCTCGTCATCATCTGCCATTTCTTCTTGTTTCTTTTTTGTTTTTCTTTCTTTCGTATGTTTTGATAAAGGGGCAAAGGGGTCGGAACTTGGGATGCTATCTTTATTAAGGCATTTTGATGTTTCCTTTTATGAATGAAGGGCCTTGACGAGCTATGATGCATTGATACGTCATGGATACGGCGATGACACGCCATAGACACGGCAGGGACACAGATTTTACACATAAAAAGTGAAGTATCGGATACGATACGACACGATACGTTGCCCATTTTGAAGTATCCGTGCATCATAGCTGACGAGTTCCAAATAGTGAGGCCCATTAATTTTTACTATGTTGGGAAATTCTTCACTGGCCCACATATATTTAATCAATGATGAAATTGGAACGATACTTAGCGTTGAGTAGTTAAGAGGCCCACTTAATAAAAAAAATCAAGGGGCCAAAAAAAGAAAATGCATATGATCAAGGCCCATCATGAGTTGAGTACGGTAACGTTTGGTGTTATTAAATATTTTATGAAATCATTTTTAAAAATATCAATCTAAAATGGGCCATTGATGCAGGCCGGACAATAGGTCGGCCAACGCATTGGGTCCAGTCCATAGGCCCAAGGGGACATCCATTTAGTTAGGAAACATTATTTAGTAGTTTGGTCTGTTTATGATTAATATTAGTTACTTTCCTTTTTATTTTAGATATGATTCATATATTAGGAAATATTGTTGATTAGGGATCAAGCCAACTCCTTTATAAAAGGATGTTAGGCCTCATTGTAATAGACATGCTTATTATTAATTAATCTTTTAAGTTATGATAGTTCTCTCTTCAATTATGGTGTTTTCTCCTCTTGTGAGGTTGCTCTAGTGGCTGGAATCCATCTTTGGATTCGATCAATCCTTCGGAAAATTGATCTATCGTCTTGATCGCTGATCTTGGCTGCATCAGCCATTTAATTTGAGCAGAGCAATAATGTTTAATGAGTATTGTTTATGCAAAATTAACTGGTTTTAATTTTATATAAGTGGCCTAGTGAAATTTTTGAATAGCAAATTTGAGCGTTGGGCCCTGGCTCACCACTAGTTGAATGGAATTTTGTATATTGTTTCAATATATATATATATATTAATTTTTTAAATTATCCGAAATGAATACCCTAATTGGAAAGCAAAATGCCCGAATTGGCCGAAATGTTTCACTTTGGAGCCAAACCAAAATAGGGTCCGAAATGAACTTGACAACTATGGCACTAGGCTACTCTGCAGGAAACCCTCCTTGAGTATAAGAGACTGGCTAGCTTTTTTTCATAATTACGGTGAAATGGAAGATCCCACATTCCAACGCCCAAATGCACATCACAGTTAAGGCAAATGCCTAACCACTGTGCTTACCAATTCTATTTGATAGTGCCTTAAACAACAGATTAAGTTCCATTTACAAATGTCGGGGTGGACCATGACAACTGTTCACAAACACATCAACAAAAGAAATTCTTATATCAGAAGAGAACTCTTGTCCTTTCTTCCTATCAATTATGGATCCAGGTCTTACTTAGACATAATCAACTTATTCATGGAGTAACCTTTTGAGTACTAAACAAATATTCACTAAATGGTTCAATTATGGCATCAGCATACATTTGACAGGATGGGGTTAAAAACATGAAGAATCTGAATAAAGCAAACTAAAATCTCTTTCTGCCCTATTTTTCTGACATCGAAGAATGACTCCGAAAGAAATCGGAAGTTCGAAACTAATTCTACGTTTACAAGAGTCACTGCTCAATCCTCAAAGATTTAACAACACACAAACATGATAATGAAATTAGAAAACAGGGAGGAACCAGGCCGCATATCAATATCACTTAATGATTGATCACTTGGTCTCAATGGTTACTTAACACAAACAAAAGGATTAAATACATGGCAAGTAGGAACTGGGGCAACAATCAAATCTATTCAAATTCCATCAAGCAAATCCCTAGAATGCTTCCGATTGGTTCAGCCAACCTTCATGATTCCCAATTAGGGTTCAGTTATTCTGAACTGTTCAGTTATGCTGTCAACAATATCAACAACAGTTCACAATTACTTCCGATTGGTCTTTAGCTTGGTTTAAGTTTTTTACATTAAGTAGAACTCTTTAGCAAACACTAGATTGATGGGATAATGCTACGATAAGATGATGACTACAACAAATAAACAATCACCAAATTAACAAGAACATACCGCTGCAGCCTTCGATTTCATGACAATTAGCGCTGACCTTCTCTTCTTCGATCCTTTCACCCGAATTACAACATCCTCAACCTCTCCAAACCTCCCAAACACCTCCTTCAACCTCGCCGCGCTGTAGTCCTCCCCCTCCCTCTCCCAAGAAACCTTCAAAATCTTCTCTTTATCCAATTCATTCCCCGCCTCCTCCGCATTCGCCCCAACAGCGGTATCTCTATCATCTCCCTTCTTAGTTCCCTCCGCCATCTTCTTCGCGTACATCTCACGAATTCTTGCCACCTCCTGCTGGAACTTCTTTGCAGCCGCCTCCTCGTTCCGCCGGTCGAGCTCAGAGGGGTCGACAGAGCTTGCCTCCGCGGCCCGTTCCCGCTGGTCGAGATCATCCATCATTCTCCTGCGTTTGGAGTCGAGGCGGGCATGGTGGCGGAGGCGGTCGAGCTTGGCGGCGAGGAGAGCGTCGAAGGCGGAACGGGCGGTGGCATCGGAGAGGATCTCGTAGGAGGTCTTGAGCTTCTGGAAGTTGGAGTGGGCGAGTGGGTCGTTGGGGTTTTTGTCGGGGTGGGAGATGAGGGCTTTGGCTCTGTAGGCCTTCTTGATTTCGTCTTTGGACAGCTTCGCGCCTTCTTTGCCTGATGGGAGGCCGAGGATGGCGTAGTGGTCGATCTCTACTGCTGCATCCATGGCTGGAGATGCTGCAAAAGAGGATTTTTAGGGTTTCTCTATCAATGGATTTTGATTCTGAGTAAAGGGGGGGGTCTTTTTTTTCCCCTTGCTGGAACTGGGTTTTTGAGGAGGGGAATCTAGGGTTTTGAAATTACCTAATTCAATGTTTGGGGCTTGAAACTCGAATCAAATTGCAGGTTTTGATTGTAGGAAGAGAGGGTTTTCTTCTGCTGAACTAGGGTTTTTTCGGAAGCAAGTTTCTAGGGTTCCGGTGCCTTTGGGAGGGTTTTTGTGGTTCTCTCTCTCTCTCTCTAGAGACATTTTAATATTTTGGGACTCGTTATTTTTTATTTAATTTTTAAATTCATTATTTTGTATTAATTATAGTAAGAGCGCATTCCGAATGCCCGAATGAGGACATTATTAGAGTTTATAAAAAAATATAAATCATAGAGAAGCTAAATGAATGCTTCGGTTATGTTGGTAAATGGAATTGAACAAAAGCAGAAAACCAAAGCTCGCGAATAATGTTCGGCACATATATATATATATATATATATATATGGATAATAAATCTTGGGTTTGTGAGTATTATGTTTCGAATTCGCAAGTCATATCTCGAAATAGCAAGAGATAAAGTGGAGGGCAGTTTGGTAAAAAATTGAAGTCTCAAATATAAAATGTTTTTAGACATTATATGTATTCGATCATGCTTTTGGAGGTATATGGATACTTGAGGCTTCTTTTAATGAAAATCCCTTTTTCCCTAAATGAAGTTTTAAGAAGCCCACGCACAACCCAAAAACATTATCTTCCTCAGTCCAAAATAGAAACGAAATATCCCATCAAAACTATTTCACTATGATCATCAACGGTATAGGCCCACCTAGGATACCATGGCCAGGGGCTCCAATGGAAGAGCTATTACAATCATCTTATCTAGATGTAGGGATGTCAATGGGTTCCCGATTCTCTGATTACCCGAAAGTTTCAACCCGTTTAAAACCAGATTTGGGTCCTTCTTTAGGCCTTGCTAAGTAAATGGGTCTAGATCTTTTTTTGGACCCGTGTCTAAATGTGTCTAGTTTTGGTTCCACCTTGGTTTCTTTGAAATTAGATTTCCTTGAATTGGATTGTTTCCCAATATCATTCTCTACATAGACTTAGACCTATACCCAGACCCAGCCCCGCCCCATATATGGTTTTGATTCCGAGTGCAGTTTCACCTTTTACTTAACGGTTTCGGGTCCAGAACGGCCCATTTACATCCCTATCTAGATGGCTGTCTTCGTATTCTCCAAGGAAGGTGTGATATGAAATAGTTTGATGGCATCTTTTCAGTATAGATTTTCTTGAGATTTCATCCAATAATGAGTATGGATTAAATTGGGCCTGATGGAAAATCCTACAATGATGAAAGCCAGATATGAAATTTATGGTGGGTCATGCCTAATGAAAACCTAGGTTGCTCAAATTTAGGTCTACTCTTTTATGGAATATGGATAAGTTTTAGTATAATATGAGTTGGCCCCATCGTGGGATTGGATTGTAACAAACACATGAATAAAAAGATTAAAAATTGAATACCAAACTAATTTCTTAAATATTTGGGATCACTTTTTTTTATCATTTCAACCTTTTTTGCACTTTTTTGATGATTTTTATTATTTAAACATGTTTTTTCTTGCTTTTTGATTATTTTTATTATTTAAATCATAACAATTCTTTCGTGCTTTTTAGGTCTTTTTATTAGGTGGATAAATTAATATATATGTGAACCTAACCTCATACTCAAGCTTGATTCTTACCGAGAAAAAATAATAATTTTCATTCAAATTGAAACCTTATCTTTTCTTTCAAATCACATAAATCACATTAAAATGGGTCAAAATATTAGGCATGAATATGATTTTTTTTTTTTTTTAATTCTAGATACTTAAAACTAATAAATAATGAGACTGTATATGTATTTTAAAGATGTGTTAGCTTAGATTCGAGAACGATTATTCATTAATTATAAATAAGTGGAACTAAGAAAATTGAGAAAACCATGTCTACATCCAAATTTTGACCCATCTTAATTTGGGTTTTATTCTCTGAAAAAAAAAAAACCATGCTTGACTATTAAATAAAAATCAATTTTGAGTATGCGGATAGGATGGAGTTGTTTGTTTGACTTAAATAAAAATATGAAATATTAAAGCCTATCTCAATTTAAATTACATGATCTAAATAAAAATGAAGTTTGTATTCAAACACAATTGGCTTAGATTTGAAAAAAGGATTGAGGTTTTTTTTTTTTTTTTATTTCATATTTTCTTTCTTCAATTGAAAACTGTAAAAGAGGTTTTTTTAAAAGAGAAAAAAATCTTTTATACTTCATTAAGAAATGCCTTTTCAGCCATTAAAAATCTAGGCTCTATAATATTAATATTTTGGAGTTTAATAAACTATAATCCATCTACATGTCCAAGAAAGTGGGCCCATGTGTAGAGCACATGAATAATATACATGAATCTTTGTGATATTTTATTTATATTTTCTATAAGATCAGTCTTACAGTGAGGGTGCATTGGACCCGGTCTAACCAAGTATTTGGAGCCCAATTTCAATAATGAAGGATTGGGATTGTGTCATGGGCCTAAGGGCTGGTCCAAATTGAGCTTTAGAGTTCAGATCTCTTATCAAGCAAAATTTGGGCCTCAGACTCTAGGCCCATTGGAATCTGGTAATAGATAATTTCAATACAGTATAGATGGAGGTAGTAAGAGTCAGAACATAAGGGCTGTGTTTCATTTACTTTCCCTTCCAGTACCCCTGATTGGAAGAAATTCGCAGCAAACCGAATAGCAACTTCCTTGATTACAGTTCAGGAAGTTTTGATAGAAACATGCATTATAACCATCAGGGCCAGGGATTTGTCTTTTCTGATGTATTTATGTAATGTTAGTCATGAGCTCTTATGATTTATGAAGATTGTAAACTTATAAGAATCTGACCATTGGTTTATAATATTATTTATTGGCCCACACTGCATTCAAATGAGATGGGAGATCATCCCTGTTGCTTCTCCTTTACTTCCAAGTAGGTTAAGAAAAATTTTCATCAGGCCTCATGAAAGCATACAGCAACAAAGGCAGTGGTGGGGATGAAAAATGAGATAGAGGAGATGCATATGATCAAAAGAGGTAAACCAAATCTCTTTCTCTCTCACCTCTTTTCTCTCTGTCTCTGGAAAATGATCCTGGAAAACTAAATGGGCGTGTTTATTGAGCAAAAGTTGAAAAGAAGGAATCATTCCCCATCCACAACAAAAGCTGAGCAAAAGCACAACACAATTCATCTTCAAGAACCAAAAAAAAGGAAAACTTCAAGACCAGAACCCCCAAATAGTTCACATATTGCAGCCAATTAAAAGTACAGCATATTGAACTTTTTTTTTCTTGTACCCAGCCATGTGGGGTTGGGGTGGAGAGAGTAGTAGGCCATGGGTGAGGTGATGGAGCTCTCGGGTGAGAGAAGGTGACATGTTTAGGACTTGAACTGTGAAAAACCAAGTGATAACTGACACTTCTTACCACTAAGGTGAGGGCGCTCTCAACATGAGTCTGATTGAAGTTATAGATCTTTTAGTTAACTACCATTATTTTCAATACCAAATCCTAACCCAAGGCTCAGCGACTCCAGGTCATTAATCTAGTGGGTCTCATTTTTAGGCCTCAAGATCATGGACCACTTATTGCAGGTCATTTATGTAAAGGTACTCATTTCAGGTTAAACCAAACTATTAACTACATAGTCAGTCATGAGCCTGATATACAATCCACACATCGCCATGATGCCACCAACACAACTTTGGGTTGGACCTTGATTCTACTAAAATATCTCATCAGATCTCCCATGTCCTAAACTTATATCGAACTTGAGGACCTAGGTCCTATTCTTTTAATAGAATTTTTTTTATAAGAATTTGGTACGTTGGAAATTTATAAACATGATATGATGTCTTGTCCCCTTGTATTTGCAAATATGATATATTTATTGATCACAATCTTAAAATTCCAACTACCTAAAAGTCTCAAATGACCTGTGAAATTCGTAGAAATTCCTAGAATTCCAACTTCTTACTTTTTGTTAGAGTTTTTGGTTAAATACAAAGTACTAGGATTCAGGAATTCTACATGTTGGAGAATGTATAAATTCTCTAGACTTCCAATAAAAACAGACCCTAAATCTTGGTCTATATCAAGAAATGGATGCAACTCATCCCAGGCTATTCCAGCCCAACCAACAACCCTTCCATAGATAACTGCAGAGCATACTGTCCACGTATTAGCAGCAATGGTTCAAATAGCTATAGATTCCAACTGACCCTAACCCAAAATTCTCAGCTTCTGTTGGCAGATTGAAAAGTACAATATCTCGGTTTGGGTTTGAGTCGGCTGGTTGGCTAACATCTATGGTCTCAATCCAAACCTAACCTGTTTATTAATTTGACAAAAGAATGCTTGCCCAAGTTTTCGAATTCCAGGTTGGGTTTGGATTGAGAATTGCCACCTCTGGCCCTTAGCCCATGGTCTCATGTGTAATGCCCAAAACCCACATCAGGGCTAACATTTTCTGCCAGCTTCACCAGCACAATGAGAGCATGTGAAAACAGAATCAAAATTCAGCATAATGGAACAACAATTCATTGATTTTTGTATATATATATCAAATGTCAAAACACGAAAGTCTATGGAAATCCAAATTCTCATTAAGTCTTCCAATAAACTGATTGAATCATATCATATAAGATTTTGAGAACTTATGTGACTTTGACTCCTTGGTATCTAAGGATCTCTCCAATAAGCTCTCCTTTACCTGAGCCCACATACCTTCCAGATATCTCTCCATCTCTTATAAACAAGAAGGTAGGAACCTCTACAACGTCCATGTCCTTCAAGAACTGCATGCAGCTATCATTCTCATCACCATTCATCCTAGCAAACACAACAGTATCAGTCATTTGCTTTGACAGCTTGACCACAGTAGGATAGACCTTCACACAAGGCCCACAATGCTTCAGGCCCACGTCGAGCACGATCAGCTTCCCGTCCTTCTGATGGACGTCGATGAGCGCCTCGACGTCCTCCCGGGAATGGAGTTGCACCACCGCCGAGTGGTTGTCGCCGTAGTAGAGGACATCGCCGATCAGCTCGTCAGGTCCAATCCCCTCCTCTTCATGGATCTTCTCCATGCTCTTGTAAAAGCTGAAGTGGGGTACCTTCTCTATCTTCTCCCTCGCGCAGAGCGCCTTTGTGTCCTCTGATTCATCACCCATTACCAGGAGGAATTCGACGTCGTTGCAGGTGCGGCTGAGATCGGCCATGAACGGGTAGATCTTGCGGCTGTGGTAGCTATGGCTCGCCGCATACTCGACCACCACCAGCTTGTTTTTTGCTGTTTGGAGGGCGGCGTCGAACTCATCGATGCTGTGGACCTGCTGCACTCGCTCGTCGCTTGGAGCCTTGCGCTTTTGAGTGCCGCTTGCGGGTGTTGCGGCCGCCTTGGGCGCTAAGTTGGGCCGGAATTTTGTAATCTTTGGTGCTGTATATCTGGGCCTAGTGAACAAGAAGAGAGATGATGTGGATGAAGATGGAACTATTTTGGTGAAGGTTGAAAGAGACGAAGGGGGTCTGCTGGATAAGAAGTTTGTGAGAGTAGCCATGTCTGGTTTGTGAATTGTGGAGGAGAAAGGTGAAGCGGTGAGGAATGGAAAAGGGTTGTGTTTGGAGGGATGAGGCCAAGAGAAGAAGGAAAAGGGAGATGAAGGATTGGATGTTCCGCCATTGTTCTCTTAGATTTTTTATGCTCAAAGGAACCTTATCCGCTCATTTGGTTTGTGGTTTGTAGCTCATGTAATAATCAACTTCTTGTCTCCTTCTTCTTGATATCTTGTTTAGTTGGGGAAGATTTTATTGGGCCTGAATTAGGGGTAGGGGCATAAGATGGTTTTGTTTGGCAACATAGATATATACCCAATAGGACTTAGAGTGGCATAAGGAATGGGTTTGTTCCTCATATTTAGTATTCAAATCCATCCCACATTTGCCCGGCATGCATATGTGTGGATTAATTTTGCGGGTGCTACTAAGGAGATTAGTCCTGTTTGGTCAAAGATCTCAGAGGTACTCCTATCATAAAAAAAATATATAGAGATAATATATATGCGCTCAAAAGAAAATATAGATAATATATATGCGCTCAATTTGAACTTTACTCATTTATTAATCAGATTCAAACTTCAACTTGACTGAGAGTCAGGATTTACAGAACACCCGTCGTATAAACATGAACCCATATTACAAGGTCAGGGTTGCATCTAATGAGGAATTGTCAGCTTCATGTCAAACTTTTTAGAAAGCTATTTATTGAGTCTAATTGCTTATGTTGTGCATGGGAAATAGCTAAATGGCCTAGGCCTGTGTCAGATTTTCTTCCCATAATCCCAGCAAGTCCAAAGCCTTTAGTAATATTCAATATAAAGGGTTGTGTTTGGAGAATCTGCTTGCAAACCAAGAAGCGTTGGATAGTTGAGTGTCAGGCATGTCTATCTCCGAAAGTAATGATGTTCTGTTTTTAAAAGAAGAAAAGAAGAAAAAAAATGTTTTAAATGCTTCATTAGATGATGTTAGAAATTCTACGGCAAGCTCTAGTGGTGAGAGGATTTCTAATAAAAATTCTAATGGAGATGAGAATTCTAGTGATAGGTATAAACCTATTACATGTCATAGATGTGGCAAGCTTTGGTCATAGAAAGAAAATTGTCATGTGGAGTTAATTGATGGGAATGCAAACACAGTTCATGAAAATGAAGGTGATCGGCAAAGTGATTAGGAGAAATGTTCTTCTTCCGTTGTAAGAGAAAAGGAAGTTGATGCTAATGCTTCCATTGACTATGAGAAGGAGTGGATCATTGGCTGATAAGTCCACAAAATTAGGTCATTTAGTCATCATTTCATGTGCATTTGTGAACTTGATTAGAGTTATAAATTGTATAGAATTACTCTTAGTTTCATATTCTCATGCATTTGAGCTTAAATTTGGAAATTAGGTCAAAATCGGTCAAAATTCATTAAATTGTATGAATTTTGTGAAATTGGGGTTTTCATCATCAAATCAACACACAAATGGGCCTTTTGGTTTTATCAATGCATGCCGATTATTTTTAGCATCGTGTACTGTTTTTGGAAAGTTGGTCATTTTTTTGCATCATTAGGCATGTTAGGGTCCCATGCATGTTTCCTGTGTATTCCTTACATATGATTATTGTTAAATGTGTTTTTTCAATTTGTGTAGGAAAAATCAAGAATGTGGGCCCACACGTTGATGAGATTTGAGAGAGATAGAGAGAGGAAAAGAAGAGAATCAGGAAGTGAGCAGGGAAGGATCCCAAGTATGCCTTGGACCTCCAACATGGGTCTCACACACCCCCATTGCATATCCAACATAGAAGCTCATTTAATTGTACAATTATTCCTGATTCTCTCAGGGGTAAAAAAATTGAAACGGCCATAACTTTCAAACCGAGTGTCGGATCTGCACAGTCTACCCACAGTTGAAAAGCACTTTCTGAGTAGATATCTTTAGAGCCTAAGATTACATCAATTGGAGCTAAAATGAGGGATATTTGACTTCTAAATTTTAGTACTTAAATTTCTACTCGGGATTGCGATTGTGCATATGGAGAGGGACCCACATATACATGGAAAGGCTTGCTCATCAAGGCACAAACTTTTGAAGGGAACCGACTAAGAATTTATATTGTTTCCTAACATGAAAGATTGCTTGAAGCCTAAGCTAGAAGTCTATTCAACTATAGAAACAATGAGGAGATTTCGCTTAGAAGTTACGCCAAGAATCAAACCAAAGAGGAAACAAATTGTACCAAGAGGAGGTGGAAACAAAGTATAAATAAGGCCAACCCGTAATGGGGAACTCCAAGGTTCATTATGCTTAGACTAGGCATTGAAAATCAATTTGGTGAATCAGAGTCCAGAGAAATCACGCATCTTAAAATTGGTTGCGTATTTTCCTACTTTGAGAAGAGAGGACAAGGCCTATAATGCCCGTATTTTCAATGCTTGACCATTGTTGAGTTCTAAGATCTTGGAGGCATAATTTTCCACTTTTATTTTTTTCACCACTTTTATTTTTATTTCCAATTATTTATCTGATTGATTTTATGGCAATTATTCTAATTTAGAAACTTTGCATCTTTTATGATAAGTTTAGAAATTTTCTATTTTATTCAATGCATAATCTAAGGTTGGAAAGTGATCATTGCATGCATTAGACGTAGGGATTTTCAATTGCCCATTTTCATGTGTTGGAAAACCAAGTTTTGTGGACTGATTAGAAGAGTAAATTCGAACTGATACAAAATTGGCAACTTGAAAGCCTAAGAATTTTGCATAGTTTCAGTAGATTTGATGTGACTGTATTCCAACTGTATGTGCTTCAAAAGTCAGGATAATGAACTTATTTTCCGTTGAAACTTTACAGATTTGGACTTTGGGAATATGCCTTTGTAACCCCACCGTTTCCGCTCAAAACAACCGTGGAAATTTACTTTTCCATAGGCCCAAACAAGGGTACTCAAACTGCCTGTTGCAGAATTCTGCAGCATAACTAGTTTAAGTAGGCATCTTGTTGCATTCATATCTTTTTTATCTGAACTCCTTTTTCACCTTTTTTTTTTTTGTTCATGCACCATCAAAGTTTGAATCTAACCATTATATTTAGGTTTAGTTCATTCTAAGTAAGTCATACAGTCCATCAAAATTGGGCTTACGCAACAGTTTTCATTTTGGGGTCATCACTTATAAAGTTTGAAGACAAATATGCATGTTTGGATTGGATGGTGACGAGAGTTATTCTCATTTGGGTTTGCATCCCTCTTCTTCCCATCTGCATTCCCATTTTGAGGGCCATTCCGAGACTCCGTCACTCCCATGACTTTCACAAACGGCGTAGGGGAGCAGATGCAGAGTGAGGAGGGTATAAATAGGATTTTTAGTCTGGTGTGGGTTCTCTATTAATAACTTTCTAATGCACATAAAGCCTTATAGCTAGTATAATAGTCAACCCAACAGTAGGGAATGCAAGTATAGTATTATAATTATAGTATTTATTACTTTGGACTAAATAAAGTTATATTGATAAAAATGAGTTTATGTAGTGGCACACTCTACAACTAAATTTAGTATAGATATTTTTTTAGCTTGGTTGGCCTAGTGGCTGGTTGACTTGAAGGAAAGCTACCCTTCCAGGGATTGATCCCTGGAGGGAGGTGTGGGAGCGGGCTTGCTATCCACATCAACAACCCTATGATTCCCAATTTATTATAGATATTACCTATGTTATAAGTTTTAGAGAAAAATAAATTCGAACTTTTGAAATTATACACATATAGAAGAGAATATATGTCCCATGGATGGCTGGGTGTGTACTTTTAGTATGATCATCAAATGGGGTTGATAATTGATATTTTGCATGCCCTTTTTTTTTTTTTTTTTCCTTTTTTAAGCATACAGCCCGGCCCACCCCCCCCCCCAGCCCCCAAGATCAAGTTCACATGGAATCGGGATCCTCTCAGTGGCCTTACGCAAGGTGTCCGGGCGCAAGGTGTCCGGACTTTCAGCCCTTCCTCCCTTCCTCCCTTTTCAATAGTAAAGACTTCTTAAAAAGAAACCCCTAACGAGTAAACTGGTAAGGCTTTTCAATGGGCCTCTCAATTGTTGAAAATAAAAATTGCCTTGATCTTGAAGGGGTCCTTCTCAAAGTACTTACTCCAATAACAGTTGATGTCGAACCCCCTATTCGATTGATCACGCTAAAACTCAAGTGATAAATTTAATATGAGATGGATCCAACTCCTATCGGAGTAAAGTTCAGAAAATATTCATATTAATTTAGGACATTTAGTTTGAGCGGTTCGAATTTATGTAAGTGAAGCTCACTAAAGAGCTTGTCTAATATCTCTTATGATCGGGTTTTACTCAAGCATACCAATGTTCACTAGCATCCTATTAAAGCATTTGATGGTATGGACTAATTAAAACAACTTTCACATGAGTAACCCATAAGAACTCTCATTGGGCCCCACTGAAAAGCCTCTCTATAATATCTTATGATCAGGGTTTAATCAATCCATACCAATGTTCACTGATACCATATTAAAGCATCCGATGGTTATGAATTAGTTAAAACAACTGTCACTTGAGTAATTGATAAGAATTCTCATTGGCCCCCATTTCTAAAAGCACAAAACTTATGCCCCAGTAGTCTTGTATGAATCCCCGCCGATGTGTGCTCCAATAAGTTGTGAGCACCTTCACACTCGGTTGGCTCAGTGGCCAGAACATAGGAAGTAAAGGGCTCCCACCAAACTTAGAAATCTAATGGGAGCTATGGGAGCAAGCGCTTTTTATATCGACAAGGCCAGCCCTCGATTCCAATCAGAATTTGTTGATTTTTTATATCCTATAGTAGTCAATTTCACGATGAGATAAGCCATTATTGCAGCAATATTGGTAAAGACCTATATAAAATTGATCATTTAAGATGTTTGATATGAACTAATTAAGACAACCACGTTACAAGATATTAGAAAGTCTCCTTGTAGGCTCCACCCCTTCCACATGCCCAAAGAGACAGGAACCTTTGTCATGACCGCAAGCATGTCACTTCTCCACAAATAAGCATGCAAACCTTCTCTTTGGGATCTCATGCTATGAAAAATCAACTAATAGAAACAGAACTTTTAAGAGGGAATCCCCAAAGCTGAAGTGGGGTACAGCATTTCATACCCATATTCCCATTAGAGCACATAAAGGAGAGATTCTTCCTCATGTAAGAGAGAGAACAGATCACAGGGTCAATCTGGGTGAGAACAAGTCCAAGCCCACTTGTCCTGTCTAGAGTGAATACTAAATTTGGACTAACCATATTTGGCTCAGGCCCAAGATTTTTTTCCAAGATTTTTTTAAGACCAGGTGAAACTTGGGGTGAACTTAGGCCTGGCCCAGGCTTCAGCTCAGTTTCTTAAATGAGGTCAGGCACTGAGCCTGCAATTTGGGTTTCACCTGGCCCCAAAGCAATATAGGATGGTCATAATCTAAGTCAATAACCAAAGTGGCCCACATGAGTTGTCCCATGACCCATCCACAGATCACATGTTTCTCCCTCTAATAAAGTAAATAACAGATTAGTGATGGGACCAAACATCTCATATTACATATATTTTCTCACTTGATTATACTATTCTGTATAGAGAACTGAGAACTGGACTGGCGTTGTTACAAGAGAGAGTACTTTTTGGTTGGGCCATGCACACTCTTGATATGAAGGAAGTGAGGGAGGAACAAACTTATTTGTAACTCAATCTAAAACCAAAATGATACCTTCTGAGTGCAGGAGTTAAAAATTCCACTCGCCCTCTTCCAGTTTTCCATGAGTGAACTTACTACATGCAACTTCAGATTTCAAAAACGTCCGAACAGCCTCTATTTCAATTCCAGAAAGAAACTCACATATAAAGAGAAGATTCTGATGAAAAGAAAGTATACACATCTGTAGCATATTGTAGCCTTCCTTTCTTCCACATCCATTTATCTATAAATCTTTCAAAAAGCATAAGAACAGTGGAATGCCCAAATAGGTATATGAAGCCATATCAAACACATTACTTGTGTGATGTGGGACTTTCCCAACACTCCCCATGACGTGCAGGTTTGACGGATTTTATGAACGGGCCTTCCACGTGGGCTACACAAAAACGATGAGATCGAAACCCGCTCTGATACCATGTTGACAACCACTTACTCTAAAAGCATAAGCTGATAGATAACGATGTAAAAATGTATATCAAGGTTACAACAACCACCCTCCCCCCGGTGCACGTTCGGGCTCCTTCATGGGAATTGTACCCTTCATGGGAGAATACAGGGACTCCGCATGAAAATCACACTATCCGTGAGAAAATACAAAGCACAAAAGCCCCGAGAATTCAAATACTAGACCTCCCACTCTAATATGGCTTCATATATCTGTTCGGGCCTTCCACCTATTAGCTTAAACTTTTGAGTTTGTATACAGTATCTTATATGGTATCGGAGTTGAGAATGGCTATATTTTTTGTGGCGGAGAGTATGAGACCCCAATCTGCCTTTGATGCATGACCATGTCAGGCTTTAACCCCACATGAGGCCTTTAAAACCGTACAACAATATTGGGTTAGAATCCCATGAGTTAAAGAGGACAATATCGCATGGATAGTGAAGCCAGGTCTTTACAAAAGAATTAGTCCAGCAGTTTTGCCACTTCCTCAAAACTTACCCAACAGGAACATGAAGAGAAAGAAGAAGAAAATTTACATGACAAAACAAACATTCTAACCGTAATAAGAAACAATAACAGAGATGAAAGAAAAGAAGGTCTGTCTTGATACTCGAATCCAACCATCTTTAGATGACAGAAGGCCCATCTCAAATCTCACCTTCCCAACAACAAGAACAAGAAAAACAATCAAACAACTTAAAATTTAACCCTTATTAGAAATACAAGCAAACAGAAGAAAAAGAGACAAGAATTAATTAGTCTGTTGATAACCATCTTTAAATAACTAAATTAACCCATTATCATTAATTCCCTTTCCCAACAAAAAGAACTAGACAGATAATCAATTAACTTAGAAACAAAATGCTTCATAAAAACTATGAGAGGAAAAACCATAGCTATATGGAAAAGATATAGAACAAGGGAGAGTAGTACCCCATCCCACCTGTTGTTGAATTCCAACCATCTTTCTTAATCATCTCAAATTCTCAATCCCAAACTCCAAATTCTTAGAAATGGGGCTTTTTTTTTTCTGATTGTTCTCAAGTTCTTAATTTCCAATTCCAAGTTCAAGAAACAGGTTTTTAGCTTGGCAGAGGATCATGTATATGGGCGTAAAGATCCCCTTCTCCCCTCCCTAGTAAATATGCCCAGCAGTCTTGCCAGCATCTCATGTACACCCACCACACCAGAGATGTAAGGGCTGTCACCACCACACCACCTGCTCATAGGAGATAGTGCACCTGGCCTGAGGACTCGATAGACCTCAGAATAGAGGTCATTCAGCGGGGCGCATGGCAGGTGGCCCTATAGCCCATTGAGCTATCACTTATCTTATCGGATCTTACACCTCATTGAGTTACCACTAATCCCAAAATCAATTGGTGATGGGAAACGGCACAACCATGGTTTTATGGTGAGGGTGAGGGCTCCACCACCATAAAGAAAAAAAAAAAAAAAAAAAAAAGGGTCCCAGCCACTGAAGCTGGGTTACCAAAAAAAAACCACTCCAGAGATGATTTTGTTTAGGAAAAATCATACCTCCTATGAAAGAGCATAAATTTCCATAAACATAATCTAGAAATGCAAACCTACTTCAGATTAAAAACCCCATCTGGTAAAACCATCAAATAATATACAATATGAAAAGAGAGTAACTACTGACAAATTACTTTTTAGCTTCCAAGGACACCTTTCTATCTGCCCCCTTCTTTCCATTGAGAAATGTGCATATTATTGGGCTCCATGAGCTAGACTTCATATTAGTAATATCTAGTCTGCTTGTGGAAGAACATTGTCCTTTTAAAGTATAGCTTGGGGGATGTTAATGGACTCTGAAATTTACACACATCTCATTGTGAGACATGCTTGATGGGGCCAACCTTATTACCCATCCAAATGAATCACACATACACGACCCCCTTACCGTCATCGAATCCTATGGAGTTACACGGACTCAAATGAACTCGACCGTTGGATTGATGGTCAATTTTTGTTATCTGATATAAATGTTTATGGACCACGGATGAAGAGGATAGTTGATACCTTGGTTGGCCCTACTTGAATCTTTCGATCACCCTCTGTCCCATGTCAGTAGGTCCCAAGGTGGGCCCTAATCTAGGTAGTCCACACCGTAAAACTGTGAGGACCGTCCTCGTACGACCGGTCGCATATGTCTTTGGTAGCATTATACTTTGAAAAATACTAGCACTCTTTCACATATTCTTTGCCTAAAATCTCTCTTAAATTTGTGATTTTGTAATCACAACAGCAGGAATAATATTCATTTAACACCTCATAACTATTATTAGGATCTTTAATCACCAATCAGATTGCATATGGCTTGGAGTTGTTTCATTGGGACGATCCTAACCATCGTGTTATGTGGATGTTGAACAAGGGACTGTTTGTTGAAATCTACTGGTCAAAAGAGGCCCATTCTTCATGAATTCAAACCATGAGATCGAATTCGAACATGAACCTCAAATATAAGTAACCTAGCTCAGGTCCATATCTACGTTGGATGGTTGTGTCTTTTTTTTTTTTTTTTTCTTTTTTCTTTTTTTCTTTTTTTTTTCTGTTAATTCAGATAAGGGGCTGGGTCCTCAAAGACTTGCGCAGGAGAGGTAATAGAAAGAAACTCACACATACAAGGAGGACTTTTTTTTTTTTTTTTTTGAATAACTCAGGTTCCCAGTCCTTTGGGCTAGAATAATCCCTACGAGCCCAAAAGAGAAAGCCGAATAAAATTCTCCTGTAGCCCTAGTGTGGTAGTGCAATTTCGAACCCACAACCTCCGGGTGTAAACCGTGGTCCTAGGCCAACTGAGCTACCCCTCTGGATTCACATATAAGGAGGACAAACTCACACATTCGAAGTAATATGGACTCCTCGTAACCTCCGGGTGTAAACCGTGGTCCTAGGCCAACTGAGCTACCCCTCTGAATTCACATATAAGGAGGACAAACTCACACATTCGAAGTAATAGGGACTCCTCGTACATATAAGGGAGTAGGTGGCCAGGTTCGAAACTTGATCACCTCGGTGAAAACTGCCGCATCTTACCAGTAGGTTAAGATGCCGTTCTCCTATGTTGGATGACTATCATATCATGCTTTGGTGCATAGCAATGATATAATCAGACTTGCTCAATGGTACCACCAGAAAGTGGTGGAGCCACATATAGTTGAGGGGGGCAACTTTTACTCCCTTCGGATTAGAAAAACTCACTTATTTTGTATTCTTTTACTATTTTCTTTCCCCCTCTTAACTTCTGTTATTTTCTTCAAAATTGGAGAGAATGATCTCTCATGTATATCATAGTGTTGTTGTCTTTGAACCTTCCTCCCTCATCAATTTTTTTAACCTTCAGTCAAAAATAGAAGTGCTTAAGGGACTTCTACACTAATTAGTTAATTATATGCCTCGAAGTTTTCATCAACTTTAGCATTTTTGTTTAAGTAGTAAAACAACTTGAGCTTTAAATTATGGGCCAAAGTAAAGACTTTCTTTACATTAACCTCATATAATGAGGTGGGAATGGCCTCTGGGATGGCTAGAATGTTTGGCACGTAGGTGAATATTTTCCACAAGTATATGTGCTAAAATCATGCAATTTACAATTCTTCGCTACTCTCATGGACCCACTATTGATTGTTGTTGGGTATAGAGCAATACGATTCATCATTTTTTTAGATAAATCTAATAACTAGTTTATTAGTTAAATTGAGCACATGATTTGAAATTTCTAAAATTATGTTAACATGTTAGTTTTTTTAATTCTTTCTCAATTAATACTTCGCAAGAGGTATTTTTTGCCCCTCCTTGAAGAAAATCATGGCTCTGCCACTGCCTCCAAACAAGGTGAATGAAGTTATCAGGGGAGGAACTGCCATCAGCTTTGGTAAAGTAGGGATTCAGGTGGCCACTTAAGACGGGCACATGTTTTTATGCTTGACAGGTCTGGCCTAGATCCATTTTTTAAGGTCCATATGAGCCAAAAATTGAAAAAATGACTGCTATAGAATCACGTTTTCCACATTATGGAAGAAGAACGATCTAGAGTTTTTCGTGAATTTCTCATGATCCATGATAAATCGGGCCTTCATATTTGACCTCATAGTCGTTTTTGGCCTTATGAATAGGTTTAATGGTTCATATTTTGCAGAAGGGGCCCACGTAAGTCCAGAAATTGAGATCCACCAGTCAGGATTTTTTTCAAATATCTCAAAACCTAAACTGGACCAATGACCGAGATTTGATCACATGGCCATTTTGGGCCTTTTAAAAATGATTAATGATTTGGATCTTAATTATAGGATCAAAGAGTTTAGGTTTTCAAACACAAAACCAGTATAAACTCTAATTTACTGCCGAAGTCCTTGTACCTCCACTTTTCTTGTTATTCATGGATTTACAAGATCATACGGGGAGAGGTCCACTACAAGTGAATTACCCAAACAGGCTCAAAGGCTAACATTTGCGAAATTCTAAAACCCTACGCCAAAAATTCTCAAAATTCTTGCAGACAAGTGTCGGCTGCGAAGAAGTATCATAGGACTCATATGCTTTTCATACGACAATGTTTATTTTACCATTTGACCGAACATCCCTCCAAGTTGTGGACCTCATGGTAGATGGGTTGGTACTACTAATCATATGTGATGTCTCCATCATAGTTTCAACCTAATTTGTAACCATGATAGTGATGCCCTATGGACCACTTATTTTTGTTCATATAATTGAGCTCAGTGGGCCTCACATAGATGCTGCCAATAATAGAAGGTAAATATTGTCTTAACAACCAACCAATTTGTAACTTGGACAAGTTCCTAAAATTGAATCCAATGGTGAGTACCAATTTATGCTAGGGATTAGATTGATCATAAGTTTGGCTCAGATGGGCCCACTCCTAGTGGAAAATCTTGAACATATTGGATCTTGAATTGGAGGATGGCCAATGTAATCAGGCTCCGAATTAGCTAGAATAATTTGGTTCAACAATTTGTATTGAATACTCTAAGTTTGATGGCTATGGTCGAAGAATCAAATTTAAAATTTGGGTCACATATAATCAACACAGTCTTATTCCTATCCTACCTGCATTCACAATCAATGCGGTTGACTGCAGTAGGTTGAGTTGGGTGGGGCTTGTTACTGTAGTTCAACCTATAGGAATAATCAATTAAGTGGGAAGTAATTACTAGTGAGATTTGATCTTGTGTGGCAAGCTTATGGTGGGGTGGGTGTGATGATCTAAATTGGGGCTCACCTGGGGCCATGACAATGACCATGAAGTGCAGGATGAAAAGATCACAATGAATTTTTTTTTTTTTTTTTCAGTTTTTTTGGTACCCGAGCCTAGAGGGTTGGGATCTAAGAGAGGTCACACATGTGCGGATAGAGAGTCCACACCATGGAAAGGAGAGCCCGCATAAGTGGAAAGAAAGGCAGACCCAGACATTGATCTCTAGAAAACCAATTGATAGGTGAGATTGCTAACAAACTAAGCAACCTTGGTTTCTCCACAATGAAAGTTATGTTGTACAAATACCAACCTTATAAGATCATTATAGCTCCTTAATTACGACCCTCGAGTTAAAGGGTTTTAGAGTAGGGATGCAAAGTGAGCGGGCCACCCAGGCCCGACACAGCGCTGCACACCAATGGACGTGTCATGGCCCAACACGGGCACGACCCAGTTCCTAGGCACGGCCAGGCCCGGGCAAGGCACGACCCATAGTATGGCCCACCCCTGCATAACTCATTTAGGCCATAACGACCATATTACAAAAATTTTAAGCCATCAAAGAGATTTTGGTGTATGGGGGACCAAGATGATTGAGCAACTCATCTATACTCTCTCTAGGCTCAAAGAAATTCAATTAGTGTATGGGGGACCAAGTTTAAGCCATCAAAGATCTCTCTCAAGTGGGAATATTTCACCAAATATCACAATTATATTTTCTCATTGTTATAAATTTAATTTTTAAGCTGGAAACATTTCAAAGTTGTAGATTTTCTCAAGGAAATTAATGATGAAAGATGCAAGTTAAGCACTCTATCTCTATGAATAAAATGAGATTCTCTATATATATTTCTTCATGAGGCTCTAAAGATATTTCTTCACAAAAGTAGAAAAAACATGTGGGCCAGCCCAGCCCGGACCGGCCCATTTACGGCACGGCACAGCCCAGGCAAGGCCGTTTGGGCACTGCCCGTTTTGCATCCCCATTCTTGAGGCATCAATTTTCAGATTTGGATGCAACAAACTGTACTATGAGTTCAGGGCACCAGATCATTAGTCAGTAATAGTAGGCTGGACTCTGTTTGTGAAGGTGGGGCCCACACCAAGAATGTTCCAACCACTCCTTATAAGACTATGAAATTGATGACACACCTAATAACAACTATGGAATACTCGAAATGCTTGGAGTAATGTTGGAGATTGCACAACACTTGGAAAAGTAGCACACAGAGAGAGAGTGAGAGAGATAACAGAACAATTGGAAAAGTAGCAGAGAGAGAGAGAGAGAGATAGTTAAATGGAGTTTTTCTCAGGGCTGGGGCACTTGTTTGTGACTCTATTCCTGTACTACTATGCTTCATACTTGGTTACTCCGGCAATCACTGATGTTACCATGGCTGCACTCTGCCCCGGCAAAGACGAATGCGCGCTTGCCATTTATCTCGCCGGAATCCAACAAGTGGTATGATTTTCTCCACAACTAAGTTCAAGCTTTCTACGACGAACTATTCTTCTTCTTCTTCTTCTTTCGCTTTCTTTACACCAATGGTGTCAATCCACCATTTGTTATTAAGCAACACTAAAGTTGCTCAATCAAGTTATATATTATTCCTTGTTTGATATATATGAAGTACTTAGGCTTTGGTATTTAGTAGAAAAAGTAAAATCAAAGCAACATGGAATATGGGATATGAGAGACTTTCATTAAGAGCATTAAACCTGTTGGTGTGAGCTTCTGTCGTACTTCCCTAGTAGACATGCCTGCATAAAAAAATGCATGTACTTGCACTCATGTGTTCCATGCTTAGTGACAATTATTATTAAATGCTACGTAATGTTTGAGAGGTAAATGTGTGTTTTGATAAGAGATTTTGGTTGAATGTTAGATGGAAAGAAAAAAATAAATGATAATTATAATAATTGCAGGAGACATCTTTTACTATGAGATTATACTTTCCATTTGGTGCATGAATAGAATCTTATAGATTTCTCATAATCAAATGATTTCTCTTCAGTACCCATAGAATTTACCTTTCACACTGATTTTTTTGTTAAGATCTCAAGATTCAGCAATGGAATAGCAATCGAATTCAAATATGCGGCCTCATCGCTTTTTTCATTTGTTTTTTCAATCATTATCCTACAAAATGAGCTTTAAAATTTTTTTATTTTTCTAAAACTTTACAACATTTTTGGATTTTTTTTTTTTTGGTTGTAGAGAAAATGGTCAATGTAATCTAGATAGTAGTCCATAACAAATATTCAAGTCAATGCATAAAGGTTTAAGCATAGAACTCAAAATGTTTGAGAATTTCTAAAGCTAGCCAGCAAAACCTTGTTTATGTAAACTTTTCAAGCTCTCTTATTTCATCTGGAGAATATTAAAAACAAACTCCAAAAAATGCTCCAAATTTTGAAATTCCAAATGCTTTTTTTAGATTAACATTAGAGGTTTTGAAATGCTTAAGAGAATTCTCGAACTAGGTCGAGTATTTTAAAACAATCATTAGACTTTCCTAAATGGGATGTTGTACCCGAAATCGCGCTCCGCAGACTACAGAGTACCCACAGGCCCTAAAATTCAATAAAAACATCTTCACAATAAGTTTGATTTTAGTACAGACAGAAAAACAAGGTGAAGCCTCTTTTGTTTTGATCCAGTACACCATTCCATGTGAATGTGATTTCATAGGTTGTTAGAGGTCCTACAGTGGACCACATCTTAAATGTCGCATTGCCTTTTGGTGCATGTGTGTTTAAGCATCTTTGGCAAATTATAGGAAGAAAAAAAATCTTGATGTTATTTTTTTTTTTTTTCAGATCTTGATGTTTTAAGCTTTTGATAGCCTATTTTGGAAGTAGGTACTGAGAATCAGTGGAACTCGATTAAGTCAGTTAGTTTGGTGGAAAAACTGAGGACTTGTGAGAAACTTGGTCCTCAAACAAGTTTTGTCAGATGCAACTTGGATGCAAATCTTTGAGCCTGTTTGGATGTATGGTGAATTGAAATATGGTGAGGTGAAGCATCAAATCAAGAGAGAATAAAATATAAGGTGTTATGATGGTATTTTATTTTTAATTGTTTGATATGAAATCTTTTTGACTTTTTGTACAGGAAAATGGAGTTTTTTTGTTTTTTAGTGGAGAAAGGATATTTTTTTGAGAAATTCGGAGGAAATTTTAAAATTGTGTACTTTTGATATGACCCTTTGTCATTTCTTGTCTAAATTTACTTTACTTTACTTTAACTAGTTAATTGCCAAACACGCCCTAAGAACTTTATAAATTCCCCTTCTCAGTATATTTAGACTAGGTTTTCACTTTTCGACTTGGTCATGGCTCAGGCAAGTCTCCAAACTAGGTTCACACAATGATGGTCCTTATGAGAGTTGTTTTTGGTAAAACCTTTTGGGAGTTGATGTCTATGTTGGCATGCTTATGGAGGCAAGTAAGTTGACCTAAAGTGAACAATGAGGATTTGCACGGTTCACAGAAAACCCTGTCTCTCACCTAACTGCCATCCTGTATATGTTTTTTTCTGTGTTTGTGGGTGCTCTCTTGGGTCCCAACCCCCTTGGTTGGGGTACCAGAATAATAAGAAACAAAGTTGACCTAAAGTTAAAGAAAGACAAATTACACAAAATAATGGCATGATCATGTCCGTTCTCTTTTTATTTTAAAGATCAAATAAGAAACATGAATAAAATATCACAAGTCAACTATATCCTTCATTCTCCTTTTAAATTCTTGAAATCCTGGAGAAAAGAAGGTTTATAAAACTCAAATGTTTTATGAAGGTCTTTTTCATGTTTTGGTCTTCCTTTTCATTTCTTTTTTCCTCTCCTTGTAAAAGCTCAAAACAAAAGTATCAAACAGAGAATCCAAATGAAAAGATAACAATAAATCTAATGATGAAATCATATGAAAAAGAAATACTAAATCAAATTATAGGATTCAGGTCCCATTTGGACACTAAAACTATGTAATATTTCACTTCCTACCTAGGAGCCCTTTGTACATTTAATTAGGTGCAAAGAACCAAAGGATTTGTACTCTGTTGTGCATGAGTAAGATCCAAGTTACTAGCTCTTCTTTCTTGTTTTTTTTCTTCTTCTATTTTTATACATACAGTTACTTGCTCTTGAGTCATGCAATACTAAAGATGACCCAGACAGTGAGTAAGATGGCACAGAAAAGTACTGCCCAGATTTATGCTGAGAGTACTGCACCATTAATTAGTTTAGATGCAACTACTTGTACTAGACTTTTCAATACAGACAGATGAATTTCTCAACCAATTTGTAGTCCCATCGAGGGGTGCAATGGGTCTATTTCTCAATTTGGGTCAACCCAAAGTTGAGTACCACTATATTGAACATGTATTTAATGAACCTATTCTGAGCCAACAACCCATTCACCAAATAGTTATAAATGTCCACAAAACCCAATCTGTCCGAACCCTGAATTACCAAGTTGGGTTTGAGATAGGCTGGTGCAATCGGCCAAGCCGAACTTTAGTAAGCACAGACGTAATCCAAAACCAATCCATTTATTAATGAACTCCAAATAATTAACCCAAATTCAACCCGGAATTAAACCAAATCAACTCTGACCCTGAATTACTAGGTCAGGTTCAGGTAAGGTCAAGATTTAAATTAATTAGCCTTATGTCCCGTTTTGAGTTTTGAAACTTGGGTTGTATGCAGGTCATAGGAATTGGTACTATGGTGGTGACCCCTTTGGTTGGTAATCTCTCTGATGAGTGTGGGAGAAAAGCATTGCTGACACTTCCTCTCACTGCCGCTGTCTTTCCCCTAGGTAAAATCTTATCACATTGATTGATGATAGTGAATTCTCCATGAGCTCCTTGTTAGCTTATTTGTGATGAATCCAGTCTTTTCACAAATACACATGACCCACTTGAATTGGCATTGATGGTGACTTGACACTGATCTGAATATTACTCACTTGTGGATTTCATCACATTAAACTTGCATGATGATATATGGTCATTCAACTTTGAGCCTAATGTTATTGACACTTGTAATCCAAAGTCAGTGTATTCTTTACTTGCTATTGTCTAGATTTTGCACATCTAGATAGGACCCACATGGCTGCTTTCATCATTGTGGTTCATCTAGGTGGGCCCCAAAGGAGCTCAGACATTTTAAAGGCCCCATTCTCTTATGAGAACACCTAATAGAAATGTGTGGTGTTGGAAATTTTTTAGACAATGATGTTGTGGATGTGGTCTTAGAAATTTCAAGATTTCAGGTCTCTTTACTAAATTTTTGAATTCCATCTTGCTAGAGAGTCGTATTTATCCTATGAATATTCAAATTTCAAAAGTTATGGAAGGACAAAGTGGAGATAACCAATTCTCTGCATACGCTACACAAAAATACGTAGAAGTTATAAAAATTCTACTCCCTCCATTATTTTGGAGGGGACTTTAGACAAGAGAGGCCATGATGGCTTCATTAATGGAGTGGGTGAGGCCCACATCTATCATTTAGCATGCTTTTGGCCACTTTTGCAGACAGTAATTTTGGCCATTGACAGGTGATTTTCAAGCCATCCATAGGGACCACAGTAGGGGACCATTTGAATCTTGAGTGAATCTGATGAATGCCACCACATCAAAAGGATGTGAATGAGTGTAGGATGGATGAGTCACCCCCAAACACATATGATGATAGATGTAAACCCTAATGTACGGTGGATGACTCACCCCCAACACACATGTGAAAAGAAGGTACCAACACTTGCATTGCATTGATTATCATTTCATGTGGCCTTGTCTTTAAAGACTGCACAATAAGTGGTAGAAAATGGCACAAGGGACTGAAGACTTGTGTGGGGTGTCTCATGTCTGTTGCATTGCTGTGATGTCGTTATGTACGAAAGATTGCCTTATGATCGTTGTCTGATAGGCTCTGACAAAGAGAGATCTCCAGGCTCAGTTGGGCCTACCTGTTTCAAAATTGAGCCAACCTCTCTTTCTGACACTTCAAATTTGGGCACAACTGTGATGCAGCAACTTGGTGAAACACATGGGTGGAGCCCATCTACTACAAATCCGATTATCTCATTATCCTCCGTTACTCTTCAACTCCCAACATTTTCTCTCTATTTAAATCTTCTTCAAGGTCCATTTCAATGGGCCAACTATTAGATTTATCGGTGGGTTTTATAGATAAGACTCGATCTTCTAAGCAAAAAAGGAGAAAAACGAGGGGAGTTGACAATATATTCAATGTTTACTCAATTTAGAGGTGGCCATCTTATTGATTAGAATAAGACTTTATATTTGGTCACTACAATATTGGTGTTATGGGTGATGAGGGGTTTGGATTTTCAAAAGATTAGCGTCACCCAT
Organism: Umbellularia californica; assembly: GCA_028538565.1. Lineage (NCBI taxonomy): Eukaryota > Viridiplantae > Streptophyta > Magnoliopsida > Laurales > Lauraceae > Umbellularia > Umbellularia californica. The sequence continues at coordinate 71,820,003 of JAPQWN010000006.1, read as the reverse complement.
GTGTTTTATGAAGGCGATGCACTATATGCCCTATAAGATTTTTTTGCAATAAGAGTTGATTCCACTGTTACATAAAGCACTTGTTTAAATATGCCGTTTACTATCCATATTTATTAATTGCTTTTTTTTTAATCAAATGATCTGTTTTACCGTGAGATAAACTTTTGTTAGAGTAAGATATGGGGATACACTATAAATTGAAAGTGCTTTTATTTTGGGTGATCAGGAGTAGGTAAGTCACTCTAGAAAGTTGCACTTCTTTTAAGGTAGGGTAGCTCCAAGCAAAGACTTAAGATTTTGGACTCTACTTTCCGTTGATTCCTTTGAAAAAGTGGCAAAATTGATAATTTTTTTCCAATATCGATTATATTGTAAGAAAATGCTGAATTCTAAAAAAAAAAAAGATTTTAGCACTCAAATATTGACGATATCTTCTTTTTTTTTCAATGGTAAACGCTCACACATATACACTACGAGATTCTCACATGGTCAGCACTATCCCCATTTATTTTTATGGAGGGGAGGCGTCTTGCCACTGGGCTACCGTAGATAATGGAGATACATTCAAATATTTACTTCTTTTTGCACTTGACTCGGCTTGGGCAGACCAAATCAGCCCGAGTCCGAGTTTTAAAAACCTTTGCACTCAACCTTGTTTGGATCTCCAATGAATCATATGATCAAATTCAAAGAACTTAAAGAATAAAAGCTTTGGGAGTAAAATCCTGCTTGGACGAGAAGAGGCAATGATAAAATAGCAAAAGCAATAAAGGGACACTTATTTCTCCACTTTTATGAAAGCAGCTAGCCAGCTGCATCCTGCAATGTCCAAAGACCATCAGCTTCTTTAGTTTATCTGATCCTTTATTGACCATTCAGTCACACCCTCTGATTGATGTTTTAAGGTTTGGTGTAGATTGGGATAGATGCTGACTTTAACCAATTCCAAGAAACCCAAGTGAGGATTCCAAAAAAACAAACACAAGTGGGAATTCCAATGGACCTCCATTTCAGTGTCATCTTTGAACCTCCCATTGAGTGGTCCATGAGTGAGTGCTGTTTGCAAGTTGCAACCTTTCTACATATACTGCTAATGCCCATCTAACTTTTTCTTTATTTTTGTCTTGGCCCGAATTACAGTCATGTCATGCTTGAGAAAGTAATGAAAACCACCTCATTGTCTATACTTTCTCCACTATTTTGATGGGCCATCAAACTAAGTCCCATATAAGGTGCCAGGTCTCACTTAGTCATGTGCCATGTTGTATGTTGTTGTGCTCACAAGCTATACATACAAGTGGACTTTTTATTAGACATCTATCAAAAATCATTTTTATCGTACTGAATAACATATTGATATAAGTTGATTAGTAGAATCTGGATCCTACATCCATGGCTTCAATACCCTCTCTCTTTTTTATCTTTTTTATCCTAGCTTGGATACTTTCATTTTTAGTAGCAAAAATATCTGGAGCCTGATGTGGGTTTCTCCATTGCACTTGATTACAGTAATATTGGCCTACAGCAGGACAAAGAACTACTTCTGTGCTTACTACATACTCAACATCCTCACTGGCATGGTTTGTGGGGGCAGTGTCCAGTGTCTTGCACTTGCCTATGTGGTAAATACTTCAAAACATCATATTGTTTCTCAAGTTCTTTAAGATTATGGTGAGATTTGATAAAAGAAGATAATGGATTGTGAACCCATTCTTAGGCCCAACTGGATGGCTCTTGCCAGCATAACTATAGGCCCAATGGATATGAACAGCGGTTGAGACTTTGGCCCAACTATCTCGCTTGGGGCTGTCAACTGAGTTGGTCCTGGTCTGGATCTCTCTGAGCCTAATCCTATAGCACTGGGTTGGATTATCTAACAGGCCCAACATATATGAAATCTGTAAAGGTTTTGGCCCAACTATCCTTTCCTGAAATCCAAACTGATCATCACCATATACATCTTTTGGAGAGAGGGATCACCAGATCAATGAAGAAAATCCCCTGCCTTTTGGGCTATCAATGGGTCAAAATCGGGCCAAACTTATAGCCCGCGCTTTGGCCTTGGTTCAACACAAAACATGTATCCCAAGTACAAGCCCGCCATAAGAAATATAGGAGGCTAAATCCTACTGCTAAAGGCCCAAGCCCAATTAAGAGGTGAATCCGTATGAAGCCTGAACCTGTTGAAAGCTTGTTTTCTAGTCAAATACCTCTCTTTCTACCATGAAAATAGACACTTAGAAGGGTATACAACCTTGTCAACACAAAGACATATACGTATTTACATACACATATGTATTAAAAATCTATCTATAGTAAGAGCTCATCAAGACTGTAGACCGAATTTAGCCCAATAAGGCATCTGACCTCCAAGGGCACCTTTGTGCCGAATCCGTGGAAAACGGATTACTTGGACTATTGCCTTTTCGCAAAAAAAGAAATTTCCCTAACCCCCCAAGAAAATGTTTTCATGTGGTATCACTGAAAATTTAGCTCATTGTTACGCTTTTCCTCACAAAAAAGCATCCAACTTTTCCTCGCCTTTTTTTGTGGAAAACGTTTGGGCCTGTTAGACAGTTCGAATCCTCAATTATCGAACTGTGGTTAGGTGGGCTCAGGCTGAAAGTGGGTCCATTAACAGGCCTATCCACCTGTACATACAGTTGGGAAAGTTGAATTCATGTAAATAAAATCCCATCCATCATATCAAAGTGGAAAATGTTGAATTCATGTAGATATAATCCATGCATCATCAAAGTGGGAAATGATACTTAAAACTTGTGACTGAAATCAAAGTCTCTTCTGATTTGAAAAGGCAGATAAAGTTAGAGAAGGACAAAGAGCATCAGCCTTCGGATTGCTGTCGGGCATCACTTCTGCTGCATTTGTTTTGGGAACCCTCACCTCTCGTTTCCTTTCCTCTTCCTCTACCTTCCAGGTTTCTCTTCTTTTTCTTCATGTCTCATTGAGTTTTGGGTTCTCTGAATTTACCCCTGTACTTTTATATATTTGTAAAATAACCTCCTTAGATATTAGAAATTAATAATTACAAACGGCACCTTATTTTTTTATCGATATATTCAGTCTGGGTAATTCACTTAGTAAAGTGAAATAAAGTGAAGGGTCGCCTTAAGAGACAATAAGATGAGAGGGGTTGTATCAAAAATGCAAAACTTCAAAAATCATCAAGTCTATTTTTATGAAAGTCAAAAAGTTATTTTCTCGTTCCACTAAATGACAAGCGCCTTTATTTTTCCAAAAAAAGGTCAAAAAGGTTCATTTTCATACCACAAAATTATAAAAAGTCAAGAAGGTGAATTTTGAAAATTTTTGGATCTTTTCGAAAATATCCTAGTTTACAAGTGAATTTCCCAAACAGGACTGTACATTTTAGGTCTTTGTGAAAATATCCTAGTTTACAGGTTTGCGAATTATTTTTTGGTTGACGCACCCATAATTCACCATCACCATCCATCCAGCCAAACATTGTGTGCTATTGTGTGATGCCGGATGAACAATGATGTGAGCCATGCGTGGGCTCCACCGCCCATCAAATTTAGGTGCTGCTCCAACATCTTAGCTCTGCATTATCAAGCTTTGAGACTGTTTGGATTATTCCAGCGGTCCACCATATTTTCATCATTAGGAGTGGTAGGTCTATAATTTTGATTGACCCCCAGTGAAAGTTCATAATTTTTTATAATTAATTATTTAAGATGGCTTATTCTCAGGAGAGAAAAATTCATATTAGAATTTGCAAAAAACCCATTAGAAAAGTTTGACCTGCGCATTATTTCAGCAAGAGGGGAGGGTTTTTATACAACTATTGATTTATTAGGGGTTATTTACAAATAGTCAAAAGCTAGGGGGTCTGTATGCAGAATCCCTTATTTTCTTCTCTACACCTTTATCCAGGTTGCTGCTTCTGCATCAGTGCTCTCAGCAGTTTACATGAAGGCTTTCTTGACTGATTCCAAATGCAGCAATAACACTTCTCATCTGTTCATGAAGAGGACTCCTGGGGCTCTTCTAGAGACAGATGACTCTCCAAAGACTCACATATTTAGCAGAATTCCATCAGTGCAGGATATGATCTGCTTATTGAGGAGTAGGTGAGTGCATTCTTTAATTACCCCAACTTCTCATTTCCAGTTATTTTTGCTTCATCATAAGCTCTAGAATATCCTTGATGCATCTCTAAAATTAAGGCCTTAAATATGGCAAAAACCCGACCCGACCCGCAACCCAGCTCATGTGACCCAGCCCAAAAAGTCCTCTAAAAAAATCATTTAAATTATGAGGGTCCCACTACCAGCAGAGGTATTGATCACTTTGTTTTGACCTATTGGGTGAACTGACTCAACTAGGCCTTAATGAAAATTGATCCCCCAACATCTGGAAACATTTTCAATTCAGTTTGGGTCCAGGTTCGGGCCCATCGGGTTTGGACTTGAATATCTGAATAACACATCTTTATTTAGTATTTAGTGTATTTATAATATAAAGTCCATGGGTAATATTGAAGACTCAAAATTTATATAGCGACGTCTCCAACATTGTTGGGACAAGGCTTTGATGATGATGATGATGTATTTATATATAAAGTAAGCTTTCAAAGATTTCTTGGTAAGGACAATATTTAGAGCATTTTTTTGTCTTTTCTAAAGATGATGAATAATGATCTCTAATAAGTCATTCTTACAATCTAATTAACAAATGTAATACAATTTACTGTGATAGGCTTATGAGCCTTAATGGGTCCCAAGTCCAGTCTGAGTCCAGGGTACACCATGGATCATATCCTTATTACAGTTATTACCCTACCTGTTTTCATTCCAGCCAATTACCTTTGCTAAATATTTAAGAGCAAGGCTAATTTATGACTCTTTACTCTTTGGCATGGTAATTTTTGCATCAATTAGTACAGCTGATGACTGGTGTTCTGACATTGTAAAAAGAAATTTTCATGCAGTAAAACATTGTTGCAAGCAGCCATTGTTGCATTCTTCTACAATCTTGGGGAGAGCGGGTTTCAAGCTTGTTTGATGGTATCTGTCTCTCTAACATGTTTCAAGCATGAACTTGCTTCCTTTTCTCTTTTCTTTTTTTTTTTTGGATGCCGAGCAAAGGGTGAGACCCCAGCCATGGGCAATAATGCCCGCTCACTGGGGAGAGAAACCTGCTCACGTATGTATATAACTAAATGAACCACCTTCTATGGGTTCCTAGGACTGGCTCTTCTCAAGCATGAAAATACTAGTATCCAATAGCTATTGATATCCAATAAACTATGGAGACATTTGGCTAGTTTATTAAATTTGTGACCAAGGAAGGGATGCTGTTCTGTTTCACATTCTATGCTCAAAGTAGTTGATTGCTTTTATCTTGATGAAGTTCTATTGATTGGTAATTCAAGTTTTAAATATTTATTTTGATACAGTACTATTTAAAAGCGCGGTTTCACTACAACAAAGATCAGTTTGCTGAGTTGTTGCTGATATCTGCGATTGCAGGAGCCATCTCACAGGTACATTCTAATATTCTATGATATGGTTGTGCACTAGTAAGCTGAAAATTGACAGGGACTTTGAAATTTCTTTTAACTAAATTTTTGTACATATCTTTTTCAAGAATTACATTATACTGAATTTTCCATGCAGTTGCTTCTTATGCCAATGTTAGCACCTGTTTTGGGAGAGCAGAAGTTGCTTAGTATAGGGCTCTTTGCATGCTGGACCCATGTAATTTTCTTTTGCACCTTCTCTTTCATTATCTGTTTCCACTCTTTCATGATTTATTATGTTTTTATATTCATAGAAAATTTTCTAGTAACAGAGCTTTTGTTTAAACTGCTGCAGATATTTCTTTATGCCTTATCATGGTCCTCTTGGGTACTACTCTGAAACTAAGTCTGAAATGTTTTTTCCTTTTTATTGCAATCAATATTTACTATGCTCTTTTTAGACATGGGTTTGTCTTTATCTTGGTCCAGTGATTTCAACAAAACTTTCATGTTTCTTTTTCCCATTCTTTCTCTAGTTCAAATTACAAAAATGGATCACCCTGAAAGGGGATGATTACAAGCTTACTACAAAGGATAAAAATGAGGAAAGGAGTGTAGATATAAGAGCTCTACAATACAAATCACTACATAATGGAAGAATGATAAGTTATAACTAATTGAGAAAATTTCATGCCAAGTAATATCTTAACAGTATGGATTGGATGATGAGGATGCTTGTCTTATTGTTGGTTCCTATCCAATCGAAGATTTTTGGGACTTGTCACCATTCCTCATTGAGGAACATGCAAATTGTTTCAATTTTATAATTACCTATAAGTGCTTTGTTAATATGTCATCTTGATTTTTTTTATTACATGTCGTCATGATTTATCTTCTTTGTCATTTGATTTATTGCAGGTTCCTTATATCGCTTGTACATTTACAGTGATGCTTGTTTTCACTGACCCATGTGTAAGTATTTAATGTCCTGGGTTCTGTTTAATTGGTTTGTCAGCATTAACTTAAGGTTTCTTTTTCCTATCCATGTTTGTAGATAAGAAGCATCGTATCCAAACAAGTTGGTACAAATGAGCAGGTAGTTACTCTGCAAATATAGCATGATTCTGGTGAAATACTTGATATGCTTGGTTCTTATTCATATTGAATTGTAATTTCTAATGCCCCTGTTTTTGCCCTCTGTTTTCTTCTTTCTTTTTTTCCTCTTTATGAACTTCCTTTTCAAACCATTGCTTTGTAGAACAGTAGATAACAATATTTGAGTCATACATGAATTTATTTTTATGTTGAGATGTAGTCCATGTTGCTTTTTTTCGACAATTGTTTTCCCACAGTAATGAACAGCGGGTGGGGCCTACAGTATTACAAAAATCACCCACCCTCACTTTCAGGATGAGAATCACAGCAGGTGGATTTTGACCAGATGGAACATCATTCCGGTTAGAGTGATGTTCATTGTTGGATTGAAGAAATATTCACCACCCAAAAAAACAATGAAATCACCATATGACAATGATTTCTTGGAATCCAGTGGTGAGAATCATTCTTATCAGAGTGAAATCTGGGTTTGTGGTAACTTTCAAGGTGGGGAATCTAGTATTCTACATTGGTCATTTTTCTTTTGAAGCATACTACCCTTATTTTTCATGTTCTCATTGAAGCCTGCTCCAGCATGTCGGTGCTTCATCGCATTCCCTAAAATATCCAACTTATTGCAGGGAAAGGCTCAGGGGTGCATATCAGGCATATGTTCCTTCTCAAATATCATAGCTCCATTGGCATTCACTCCTCTAACAGGTAAACCTGTTCATTTGATATCCCGCGTTAGTTCAGAAATGATCCCGCATTAACTAATCTAATTGCATTCTTCCAGCTCTGTTCCTGTCAGAAAAAGCACCATTTCATTTTCCTGGTTTCAGTATCATGTGCATCGGATTAGCATCAGTAAGCGCACTGTAAAGAAGTTTATGTATGCATTTTCTTTAACTCTATGATCAAATACACTATTCAATGCAGCATTTTTTTTTTTATGCAGATGACAGCCTTCATACAGAGTATCATGATGAGAGCTACTCCCTCTATTTCAAGTAGTAAGGTCATCGACACCAGCCACATGCTAGCATAGTCCATAAGCTTGTGAGTGCACCAATTAAGCACTACTTTTTTCCCTATCATATACATAGATCTTCATCTGAAACTTTGTACTAATGGAAGAGAGAGCTGAGTCTAAGATCTATTTCTGTAATCTGTATTGGAATGGTTATGATTCACCAATCTATGTGCTGCACCATCAATACCACAATGCTGGACTGTAGATTGGTCAAGTAATGGCCCAGTTGAGAGTTGAGGATCTGATACTTATGTGAATGATGCCTATTACAATGGCTGAAGGAGCAGGTTTCTATTATCTCAAACCATAGAGTGAACAATCTCTCTATCATTTGGATACTTGTATTGTTTGGGCTTATAAATGACTTAGGTTTGTTTGACTCATCTGGTTTTGATCTGCACATTTTTTCTGGTTGTGAAATGTTGTGTATAGAAAGGCCTGCAATTGTCCACTATGAATTGGGTTAGTGTTATAAAATATATAATTTATACATTAATGATGCACATCCTGGCCTGAAGGCTGTGGTTTTGGCAGTCCATTGCTAGGGTGCATAGCCTGGCCTGAAGGCTGGTGAAGTAGGGGATGGTGATGGCTGAGGTGTTCATTGTTGGATGTGGGTGTGGCTTGGATGATACTTGGGCCCGCGTCGGTTGCCTAGTAACAAATTGATTTTGAAGTTTGGATCATATCCACCTAATGTATTTGTGTTTATGAATGTGGAGAATCCGTGGATGATATCCATTCAGACGAGGAGACTGTCCTAAAACCTCATGTAAATGGTGTAAACCCCTAGAATAAAATATAAAAAGAGAGATTAGAATCATCACCTCAATCATGTATGTCCGGAATGCAAAGTAAACTCATTCAGACTTACAATTGGAATCAAAGCTGAGGCTGCAGGTGAAAAAAAGGGGAGAGTCCACATTTCCAAGTTCAGTCTCCCTCTCAATGGGCTCATTTTCTTATTTCGCAAAAGAACGTGAAATTAGATTGATCACTTGTTTTACACTTAAAACTTTCCTTTGTTATTCTTTCAAGACTCAGGACCGGGACTGGGGCTCATCAGGCCTTACAAGTTAGGTTTGGAATCTCTAATAATGGATTTGAAGGGTCCATCAGGCCTAACAAGTTGGGTTAGAACTTAAAATCCCCATGGTGGGCCGAAATCAAGCCCAGATGTGAATGGATTCAATCACATGTAAGTTTGTAAATGGACTCAGGGATAGTCCCATCAGGACCAACAGGGCAGGTCGGAATCCCTTAACTGAATTTGGACTATCCATCAGGGCCGGAATACACTAATCTTTACTTTAAGCAGACATAAACATAATGGGTAATTTTCTCGTAAGGGACATCTCCTATGAGCCATACGACACATGAAAAATCTGCAAAATTTTCTCCGATGTTTCCATCCACCCATCAATCAAAGAGACTGGAGACCGATACAAAATTATAGACCCCTTTGAATTAAAGACGCCCACCGAAGATGAGAACATTCCCCTAACAACAGCATTGTTCGAGGCTGCAAAAGTCAAAGGCAAAACATGAAAGATAGACAATTTCAAATTAACGGCAATAGTCCAATGATGTATCAAATTTGAGGTAATAGCTTCTAAGAACGTCCATTCAAAGAAAGAGAACAAAAAAATCTCCATCATCACATAATTTTATAGTATAATTGGATAATCAAGCAAACCGGTTGAATCAAATAATACATTCAACACCACTGCAAAGATTAGTGAATCCGATCAAAATTGGATGATCATTAATAAATCTAATTAAGAACGATTGAGCTCTATCTACCATGAAGATACACTCACCATAAACAAAAGAAACAAGTGCTGACCATGCAAAGGGACCGAGTCTAATAACAGATTGTAGAATTCATTACTTGAGACACATGATATGTACAATTTTTATGGGTTATAGTGATGTGTTCAATGGTAAAACCAGATGGTCAGAAACCATCATCCCCATCAATAAAACCCACCAATGCCACATCTGTAGAATCATCAGTCCTGCCTTCCAAATCCGATGTGATCCAAAGCAATGAGAATATATGCATCATCACATCTTCATCAGAAAACCAAGAGATCCATCTTCTACTCTTGTAATTCAGCTGAGCAAGGACGACAGCCCACTGCCAGTCATCAATCATAAGAATGATTTGTCGAAACAGGCATCTGCATCATCGTCGCCATCATCATCATCCTTGCTGTCATCATCATCGTCATTGTCATCGTCATCATCTTCATCGTCGTCATCGTCGTCATCATCATCAACTACGAAATCGTTGTCGTCGTCGTCATCATTGATTGCAAACCAAGCAATTCGACTGGGCATCAGAACCTTTTCCACAAGGAAAAGCATAGAAATTAGAACTTCCACTACTGCTCAAAAAAAAATTTGAAAAGATGTAGAGTCCTTGCCCTAAGGATGTGCACAACATTTTCAGGTGGCACAGTTCCTTCTCACGGTGCACATAGTTACATTCATCGTTATGTTAAGCTGATGGGCAGAATATGGATAATAGATGACCTAAAACCTCCCAGATTAGAATATCCCAACTATCTGATCAGTGGCTTAGAAATAGTTGGCTAAAAGAAAACTGCACCAAAGACTTTTTGAAGAAATGATTACGATCGTCGATCTAGGAGATCGTTAGGGCATCCACTGTCCAATGAGTCTGGCTGGCTGTCTAGATCAAGCCAGTGCCCCAAAGAGAAGTGGGTGCATTAGCAAAAATCGCACTTCCCATGGATCAGGACCCTACAATTCCTCACAGAGTTTCAGATCGAGTGACCAAAGACTGAAATTTGGAAGACAAATCGCATGCACATACCTCTTCAACATTTGCAGGTAATGATGCCCGTTCAGTAGCTTTGGGGGTCCACATCTTGATGTCATGCTCAATTCCACTGCTCGCAAGAATGGCCGCATGTGGGTGACATTCAACACAGTTCACCACATGAGTGTCAGCTGGCATCACACGCAAGAGTTCCGCATCCTTCTTCCTCCAAATGAAAATTCGACCGCAATCTGACCCGCTCACCACGTACTCACAATTGGGGCCAAAGAAATTCGGACCTTTCACAGTGGCAAGATTCCGGTGCCCCTTGTAGACCTGGGGCCTGGTTTTAGCATCAATATCCAGATTAGATGGATCAAAGCCCGTCCCAGCAACTGCATCTGGGGATGACTGAGATGCTGGAACTGGATCAGGCCCCAGTCCTAAATCCCTTGAGAACAGATAGATCTGCTCATCATTGTAAGAGACAAGTAACTCACTCTGGTCTGAAAAGGCCAGGCCACTTATTCCAACCTGATCATCCCCAACCAGGTGCTGAGGACAGAAGCAATCTACAGGGTGGCCGTAATTCGTCGATCCATCCAAATTACACTTCCGAATGTCATACAAACGAGCATATTCATCAGTTCCCGCAATACCAAAGATATTCGGATTCCTTGGGTCTATTGCAATTGCATTTAGATGCACAATTGGGATTGGCACATTATGTGAGTTACCATGAAACAAACGGCAGGTGAAGAGAGCTGTCGCTGCTCTTGTTCTCAAATCAAACTGCACAAGTTTGAAGTTAGGATATCATGAAAAAATTGTGACTCGGGGAATTCCCAAATGAAAAAAAAAAAAAAACAATGACTAACTCACATGCTGAACCAACCCATCTTCACCGCAGCTGTAAAATATGTGAGGACTTCCGGGCTCAATAGCCAACTTATGAACCCGGCCTCCATGCTTGCCTAAATTTGTAGTCTCTACCTGCCCATCTTCTCTTATGAGAGCATGTCTCACCTGGCGGGAACAGTATAAACAGATTTCTGTTATCCAATCACCTCGTAGAAAGGTTTGGTAAGTCTGTAAATGGCTGAAATAGGTAGGATGCTTGTGCAGACTTTTACAAATATTAAACTTGAAGCATCATACATGACTCCATAGATGTTACCCATTTTAAAGCCTCCATGCATAAACTAAGGTAGGTAGTTACTGGAATAAGGAAAATTAATCGCCTTGTCACTCTTGATTTTGCTTGGATTATCTACTGAAATGTACGAAAGCGTGATCCAACTCTTGATTCCACTAATGGTTGTCTGTTCCATTTTCAAGGGAAATTAATCCCTTAAGTCATTGAAATTAATGCGCAATATTTTTAGTGTTGTTAAAGGAAGATAATCTTTTGAGATGTCTTGAAAGGGATAAGAGTTGTTGCAGGATATTAAGAGATTGGGTTTGTTTGTTTTTCATTTTGATAAAGCTGATCCAACTGTTATATTTTTGGAGATTTGACAGATTAATTCTCTTTAAGCTGCCCACATACACTGAATCTGGGCCATTTGCCTCCATTTATTTTCTACATGTGCACCACCTAATGAATGGTGAGTGAACAGGTCTGCTATTTGGGCTGCCCACATTGAGGCCCAGATGATGCTTTTCCATGATAGCATGTCTAGCCATGCGTCAAAGGTCAAGGTACACATGCATAGGCAGACAATCACTGTTTGTATAGTGTCACAAAAGAAAGATAAAACAGTAGGTTCAAAGCATGGAATCATTCTACCCTTAGGTTATACCTGGCCATCTGCAGCACAAGTAACAACACTTCGATCCTCAGAATAAGACATAATCTTTGCTTGGAAAACATTGTCTGTGTGCCCGGAATGAAACGATAGTTTGACACATCCTGCATCCCAATTCCATAGCATTATCATTCTGTCATCTGAACCCGATATGAGAATGCCACCATCTTGATTGAAGCTCACTGTGTTGACACAACCTCTATGCTCGGCCAGCGTCTTATGGATATCAAGACGAAGAACAAGATCCTGAGCCATAAAACAATCATAGAAATCAAGAACAGAACGTAAAATTCAAGTTCACTGAAGTCAAAGTAGGATGTTCTTGACCTCAACTTGCATCATTTAATGGGAAGAACCTTTCTTCGATTTCATATGATTCATAAGCCGTGATTGGATATAGTCATCCCAATTCCCAACCATCCCATCCATCCATGGGTCAAAAATGGATGACTAATAAGGTGAAATATCCAATACAAAGAAGCATCTAATCTGCATGAATACTCAAAACCTCGTGGGCTTTAGGACCTGACTCCAGATCCATTGATTTGGATTGTCTCAAAATTGATATGCAAGTCATAGAAGTTTAATTGCAAAAGTATGAAACCACTTGAGCACTTCTCAACATGAAGACATAGTAAATTTTATTGCAATTCTATCTGCAGAACGACGAATGGATGGTTGACGTAAAATCCTCAGGAGCTTTGGCCAGATGATAATGATGCAAAACAAGTGTTGGAAGTTGCATACAAAGCATAGCACTAGGGGTGTGCAAGGGAGAAAATAATATATATATATATATATATATATTAAAGATGGATAGGAGCATTTAATCAGAATGAATTATTTACAAGACGCACATGGAGTCAAGTTAAACCTAAAGAACGGATCGGATCCATTAATTGGATTGTCCACAAATCAGAATATCAGCCATACAATTCTAACAACTGTGTAAATAGCAATTAAATACTTGTTAACATGACAACATTGCAAAATTATGATCAATGCAATCAGCAAATGGAAACAAACCCCCTAAAACAAAGTTGAAAAAGTCTCACACGTGAGTCAATATAGGTGATCATTTTCAGACTTTTTAGATGCATACCCAGTGTTGGAACATACCATACCGGGATACTTGTACATGCCTGGCATATCCATGATGTCGAACCAATATGACACTTGTATCGGTACTCAATACGATACCGATATTTCTGATATACAACTTTTTCATATCCTAGTTACCAGGTCCATTATTTCATAATGTAAGCAACACTGTTTTCATTAATTATGAAAAGTTCCAAATAAAAATATTATGACAGCCGTGTATGTATCAGTGTCCTAGATTTTCAAAAATCGAGAGCCATATTCCCGATCCCCATATCCAAGTAGGTTGGAACACACATCTGAAGATGGGCAACTTGCCCAGGGCAACGCAAAATAGCTAAGTTGTTCCTTGTACTTCATAATATAAGAAAACATAATGCATGGAATGCCAAATGCAATTCCATCAATTGGCTTTATGTAAGAGAGCCGAATCTCCATGCAAACTCTTCACTATTAAGTATTAACGCATTCCAAAAACAATTAAAACTGTCTCTATTATTTAATAAATTATCTCTATTATTCAATACAAAAAAGACTACTACTCAAATATCCAAGCAGGTACTACCAAGTCTCCTAATCCCACTAAACCCCAACTACCATATAAAATACTAAGAGAATGGGAATGTCATATGTTGCATCCAATGGTCTACAACATCTAGAACATAGGCTCAAAGAATGGACCATTTAGGTCACACATTCCAAACGATCTCCATCAGGACATTTTGCTAATCTGTCACTTGAATAAATGCTATGATTTGGGGTTTTCTTAATTCATCACTTAATAGATGCTATGATTTGAGGTTTTTCTAAACTATTATTTCATTGTTGAATATTTGTTTCTTAGCCAAAATGAGGAAGGTTTTCAAATATGTTAGATGCAATTGTAGAATCCATTCCTCCCTTTCCAGTTAAGGCAATAAGAAGACCATATGAGTAGTTTTAATATCATTTGGGGATCTGACATGCATTAATTTTCTATTGGGGATAAACATGATTATGCAGGTCGGGTCAGCTTTACCTCTTCAATAACGTATCAGATGTGGGTTGGAAAAACAACCTATTTAATAAATGGGCCAGTTTCAATCAAGTTGTAACCTATTACATGAGTCTCAACCAACCCAAACCCGATCTAACCCAAGTTGCCCAACCCAATGCCATCACTACCAAAAAAGGCTTCCCTGTAAGACATAGAATAGGAGCAAGGAGCAAGGAAAAGGGAGAGACCTATTACATGAGTCTCAACCCAACCCGAACCTGATCTAACCCAAGTAACCTATTACATGAGTCTCAACCGTAACGAATTACATGAGTCTCAAACCACCCTGAACCCAATCTAACCCAAGTTAACCAACCCAATGCCATCACTACCACAAAGACCTCCTTGTAAAATGTAGAAAAGAAGCAAGGAACAAGGAAAAAGGGATAGACCATTGAAAACTTTCAAATGAACAAGTGAGGAAGGACATGATGGATTACATGGATTTGCTAAAGATATGGTTGCAAATAGGGTTGAGAGGAAAAGAAGACCTCACAAAGCTGGCTCCAAGTAGATGGATAAGAATTCAATAATAATGATGATGATAGTAGGCAAATTGGTAAGGTAAGTGAGACATAAGCAATTGTTTGATTTGTCTAACGTCACTGTCCCATGAAATACTTCAACAAAGAAGGAGATGATCAATCCCACATAGTTCATTAACTATGCATCAATATCTGGGGCTTTTTATGAGTATGTCCATACCTAAATGACCACCAATTATTCCATATTGTTCCTTTCCTGTTAAAATTCCCATCTTGCACCCTTGATTGCACTTTGTGAGATCCATGTCCAATCAACATCGATCTTTCTAGTTTGGAAATAACTCATCTTCAATTTCCAAGGACAGTGCTTGGAAAGGAAATGGAATCTTGTTATTCCATCTGATCCTCCATTATACCTACCGTGGAAACATAGACAAAATGGTTTCGAAGGATCCTTATAGTAAATGTAACTCCTTGGTGGCAGTGGTGCGGATATGGACATCGCATCTCTCTTTGGTTCAATCAGTTAGTCAGGATGATAATAATTTTCAAATGATAAGAAGTTCATCCTCATCACTCAAGTCATTGTGCAGACACCCTGATTCGAAGTGGAATTAGGTTCTGAACTTTTTAGCATACCCATCAAACGAGTATCAATTGCTATTGACATCCTACCCGTGGTCAAACATCATATACAGCCCATTTTTCACAGATGCTCCTTCCATTCACCCTATTATTAAATATTAAGTATTAAACACCAAGATCAAACAAAAACCTCCATCTACTACTAAACAAGGAAACAGGAGGGAAAAGAAAATGGAAAAAATTAGTTAATATACGACAAAGGTTATTTAAAAAAAAACACTAAAGGGTAAAATCTAAGACATGAACACCAGAAAAGTATAATCTGATAGGCTGATACAGAACAATGCTTCCTAGTTTTGCAAGTTGAATGCTGCTACCAAGCAACTAAACCAATATCTTTTTTATACAAACCTTGATGAAAAAGTTATTTATCATAAACTCTGTATCTAGTAACTACCCTTTGGATTCACACTAGACCCAATTTACACTCACCAGAACATATCCAGAGTCAGATTTTCTACTCTTGATCTTAGGGCTTTCATATATATGTCATAATATGCCACACATACTGATTCTTGGTCCACACCTTATCCTAGTTAGAGCTTTCCATATCCCACCCCAATCATCTCCTCACACGAAAAAGAAGGAGAAAAAAAAAATCCCTAAAAAGTGACATGCACTGAAGTGAGCCTGTGGGCTATCACTCACAACAAGGCGAGCTACAGCACTCAGCACTAGTGTGTGGGGTGACTGGTGTGGTGAGTCCAAAGTCCAAACCCGCAATAAATAAATAAAAAAAAATCATTGGATCAAAAGAGACCTGATGATAATCGATTAGGCAATGGAATGAGGGTGGTGGGCCTCTGCACTAAGATCAAAGAACATTATCCACTACCCCCAAAACGAATTACATGGTATTATTTATGGGATATAGGACTTGGTACTCCAGATAACTGCCAAAAGATCTAACCTCATTATAGAGCACAACTACTAAGTTTCTTCATAATAATTGTCCAAAGTCAGATCCTAGAATCTCATAAACACATTGCTTCCTGCCTCCAATAAATTATTGTTTCCTAGTCTATTTCTCAAAACTTATAACCCGAAATAAGAGCTTCCTCATTGAAGATATTAATATTTTAGTTAAGTCCTTTTGCTCCGCCAAAAGGGCATATTTGGGTCTTTACAGGGACACTTTTGATCTAAGTAAGCATGGAAATAGAAGGATTTTCCCCCCTCAAGGATACATGAGAAGTAACAATCACTTTAATGTGAACTCCAAAAGAAAGATGTACAAATAATACTAAAAGAAATTATATTAAGGAATTTTCTTTTAACTCGAGAATTGCTTTGATACAACCTTAAAAATTCCACAACGAATAAAAAAACTTAACAAGTGCAAAAAAATTATCATCTATTTAATAGGTAAATTTACCTCGATGGGATGGGCCACTATCATCTCATTTAAAGGGAAATTTTTTCACGGTGGAGCTTAACTTTCCTTCATTAGAGAATCAGGTCTTCTGTTGTTTTCTTTTTAAGTGGGTACTCGGTAATGATTGGCCTGCTTATATGTAGACAAACAAATAAATTTTGTTGGGTAAATGGAGGATAAAAGGGGTTCACAGGTTCATGTTGTATATTATCTTGTCTATGTGGAAGAGGCATTCTTTCAGTGGAGTGATGGATTCATAACATATGAAATAGGACAGTTAATGGCATTTCAGCAGCCTCTAACCCTATGTTTGGGAAGGGAGGAGGGGAGGGGAGGGGAGGGGAAATTTGAGGGGGAAGGAAAATGAAGGGGAGGGGAGGGAAAATTAATTTTCCCTCCTCTTGTTTGGGAAGTGAAAAAGTAGGGGAAGGAAAGGGAAAAAGTATAATTTTGTTTGTTTGTGAGGTAGGAAAAAAAAGACCATTTTACCCTTACCCCTTTTTCTCCCTCACTTTCCCCCATTTGGACATTTTAAGGGCAATAGGGTAATTTCCTCCCTTTTCCCCTCTTTCTCCCTCACTTTCCCCCCATTTTTGGGTGGAAAATTTTTGCCACTAAAAGACAAAAATTTTCCCCCCCTTCCCCCTCCCCCCATTTTCCTCCCCCCCCTTCCCAAACACACTCCTTCTTTCCTTCCCCCCACTTTCCCCTCCTTTTTTTCCTTCCCCCCCTTTTCCTGCCTTCCCAAACAGACCATAAATCTGATTCGACATAATTCATGAATCATGATCCCTTAAAAAAAGAAAAAAGAAAAAAAAAAGAGTTATGTATTTTTTATTTTTTATTTTAGGGTGCATCACCCTTGACAGTCACCAGTCTCCCCCTCTTTCAGGTATTATTCTCTTCTCTCTTTCTAGTTCCATGTTCTACCTTCATTCTCTATTTAGCATGAAACCTCTCTTTGTATCTTCTTTCTCGAACTTTTTCAGACAGATGGTGAACCATATTTGCTTGATTTGTGGTCCATCTGATATGCATTCAAGTTCCCAATCCACAATTTGGTCCCTGTAATATTTTACTAATTTGTTAAGGTAGGTTCATTCAGTTGGTGTCATGGATCTTCCAAATTGTAATTCAAAATCACCAAATTCAATGAATGAGTTTGATTTTCAATGAATTTGTAGGTATGTTGTGGTTATTGTGTCTTATACCAAGAACATTAGTGTTTTTTTTTTTTTTTGAATGGTAAAAAAAATGATTTCCTTCAATATAACAAGTACATTAGTGATTAGACAGTAATGACCTTGTCATGGTTACTAATTATGGTATTAAACCAATATAATATATCCATGATAAAAACCAAAATAAGCTTTAAAAAACTCTCAAGAATTAAGGGAAACCCCACTGCATTCTACCCAAGCCCTCCAAATTTTCAATTAAGGCACACCAAAAAACTCCTAAGCAGTCATCCAAGAAATAATTTCAGTCCGAGCCTTAATTGCCACACCAATAGAAGTATCAAACTTGTTGAAGATTTGATTATTCATCTATAATCATATTGTAAAAAAGAATCTCCACTGAAGAACAATATCAAAATAGGTGCCTCTCTTTTTTAAAATAAGAAAATCACCAATTATAAGCTAACTCCATCTTTGTTTCAAAGAAAATAAAAGGATGATGTACATTTTCACCACTTCAAAGGCTGCACAGATTAACACACACATCCTAACAGGAGCCCATGCCATAATGGAAGGAGTTCATTATTGCAACCTTGAGGTATTGGGCTCAACCCATGCCACCAATTAAAATAATAATAATAACATCCTGCTACTCCGGAGACGATTAATAGACAGGATCTTGTCAAATACTGGAGATGATTAATATAAAGGATCTTGTCTAATACTGCACCCATAAAGAGAAGCTAGAGCTCTCATGGGTCCTTTGGCATTCCACAATCCTCTCTTTTTTTTATATTTTAGAATGTCAAAGTTTGTGTTGAATTGATCATTTATGAAATTTGATTGTTTCCACACCTTGGCTAAACTAGGGGTGGATAGATCTTTAGATTTGATTGCTTTCACTATGTAATGTGGTGTTCATTGCTTTTTCGATTATAATACTTTTCTACCCTTTTCGATTATAATAATCCTATTTGTTTACATAGAATACATAGGAATTAAATACATGTGAATTCATGCTTCGAGTGGCTAAAAATGATGAACAAAAATCACCATCAGATAACTTTCCCTTTAATGGAAATTGAATGATGGGAATTGAATACACAACCATCACCCTAGCAATTCAATACCTAGCAAAATCAAGGTTTCATCTACATCATCATCTTCATCATCATCAAAGCCTTGTCCCAACTATGTTGGGGTCGGCTACACAAATTTTGTTTCTCCATTCCGATCTATATTGAGTCAAACCCTCAAATAAGTTACACATCTTCATACCTATTTTTACTACTTTCATCCACGTCTTCTTCGGTCTAACCCTTCCCCTTGGTGGGCTATCAACCTCTTCATAGACAATTTTTTTCTTACCGACGTCATTGCCGGCCTACGTTAGACATGCTCAAATCATCTCAAACGGGTTTCTCTAATTTTATCCTCTGTTATTGCTACCCCTAAATTCTCTCGAAAGCACTCATTTTTAATTTTATCCTTCCTATTTTCACCTCACATCCACCTCAACATTCTCTTCTCTGCTATATTCAGTTTGGACATATGTTGTTTCTTCATTGGCCAACATTCTGCTACATAGGTCATAGCTGTTCTAATCGTTGTCTTGTAAAAATTTTCCTTCAATTTTATTAGCATTTGTCGGTCACAAAGCACTCCAGAAGCAAGTCTCCGCTTCAACCATCCCGTTTCTATTTTATGCTCGACATCTTCATCAATCTCCTCATCCTTACTAATTATAAAGTCAAGGTGATGAAAAAAATCACTTTATGGTATCCCATGGTCTTCGATTTCTCACAGTAGTCTCAGCTCTTTCTATATCCCCACTAAAGTTACAATCCATATATTCCGTCTTTGTACAGCTTATTTTAAAGCTTTTGAATTATAGAGCCTCCCATCATCTCTTGAGTTTTACATTCACACTATCTCTTGATTCATCTATCTAACACTATATCATTTGCAAATAGCATACACCGACGTACCTCTTCTTGAATATCAGCAGTTAACTCATCGTGCAAAGGGATAAAAGGCTTAGGGCCGACCCCTCATGCAAACCTATGGTCATTGGGAATTCCCATCTCTCCCCATAAGTAGTTCTCACACTCATTACTGCTTCTTCGTACATGTCTTTATTAAATTCAATATAACCTCTCGAAACATTCATTTTATATAAAAGTAAAACCCACCAAATTAAATCTCTAGGTATCCCGTGGCACGCATCTACATCTCCACCTTATATTCTTCACCCCTCGCATATTTAATAATCCTTTGGTGAAGCTCATTTGAACATGAATTCCAAAATATTCAATTCCAATGTAATCTAATGCAAACAAACAGTCCCATAGTCTTAAATAAAATCAAAACTACTTTTGAGATGATTTGAGAACTAGACTGAATCAATATTCAAGTATTGAGTGAATTAAACTAAGAATTACTCCATCCTTGTTACATCAAACTGGCAGTCACAGACGTGGCCACTAGGAACTTGTTTCCATTGCCAAATTCCAACTCCGGCTTTAATATTCAATTGGATCGCAATTCAATATCTAGTTATATCTCTCATGGAATCAGAGCGAGCTATCATACATTGTTTGATCAAAATTAGTTACCCATTACCTCAGATGCCCAGATCCGATGAGCGAAGGTTCGTGGGGGGAGCTCTCCGACCTCTCTCTTCCACAACTCTTCGATTCCACGGCCGACCGTACGGCGCCTCTTCGGAATCTTCTTCATGTTCTTCTTCGATCGAGCGAGTTGAGGAATGAATGCGACTGCGAAAACGAAGGAAAGAAAGAGAGAGATGGAAGAAGAAAGGAGGCGATATCATAGCCGTTGGATATTCGGCGGAAACGGCTTGAGTGGACGGCAGGGATTTGATGAGGAGAGAAGGGACGGCAGGTATTGGAAGCTTCGTCGCATTCGCTCCATCATAGATAGGTCGATTTGGGTGATTGTTTTTATTAAATACCAGTACATTGCCCGTGCCTAAAGGCACTAAATTGCGAAGCCCTGGGAACAGATCTATGGGTTGAGTTTTATTAGCTTGTTTTCTCAAAATTAAATTGCGATAGCTTATCATCTTCACAATTCTCAATTGAGTCCTAAAGAAAGATAAAAACTGAAATTACTATGACCCCAAAATGGAAAAAAAATCAACAATTAAACCGAACAATAAAGAAATCACATATCAACCAACCCCTTGGCAGTCGTATGCCTCTTTCTGTGCAAATGTATAACATAATCTTAAAAAAAAAATCACACACACACATAATCTCTCTCGTAGTAAAGAATTACATGAAAAAAATAAAAAAGAAAAGAAAAGAGAGAGATAGATTACTTTCAGTTCTTCCAAAGCATGAGGAATACTATCAATACCTTGCCAGCAATACCAAATCTTCGCCTTCCTCGAAAGCACCTGAAAGAATCAAAGCCGCCTTATAAAGTGAGGCGAAAAAAAAGATCCAACAAAAAAATTTTTATCAAAAGATACTAAAATGAACATACCCCAACGCTTTCGAGTACATTCACAATATCACAGACCCGTCTCCTCTCAATACCTGAAAAAATCAGCAGCAATCCAGAACTCACAAAATCAAAATCAGAAAAACAAAAAATATGAAATTCAATTAAGTGAAGACAGATCAAACATCCAAATGAGAACCTAATTAGTTAAAAGTTAAAAGACTATAGATACCTTATTAGCCAGCCATTTTATTATGCTAGTCGCATTGATCCTTTTAAGCTCCAAAGATTATCGAACTCGAGCTACAAAAGAAAGAACCCTTAACAGAAGCCGAGTTTTCTATAAGGAGTGATAATAGAAGAAAACAAAATTGTAATGCTATGCAACCTAATGTACCTATTTTTATACGGCATACTACAAAAGAACTTCAGGGTAAACAATATTGGTAGTGGAATCCGTTCCATCTTCGGCGAGAAGGACAATTATACGCTCAAAGGACGTGCACCTCGATAATGCCACATAGAATATCCCATGACTAAAAACAGGTGTACGCAAATCGACCCCAACAAATTTCAAAGATTGTCCTTGTGATTTGTTAATAGTCATGGCATATGCCAATCGAACTGGAAATTGACGCCTTGTCATATGAAAAGGAAAATCCGAAAATGACGGCGTTAAGGATATTCTGGGTATGAATGCCAATTTTCCAAACTTTTCTCCACTTAGAATCTTAACTTCAATAATACGGGAGCCGCACCTGACAACCATCATCCTTGTGCCATTACAAGGTTCATCCTTTGGGGCAATATTTCTCAATAATATTATAGGACAACCCACCTTTATCTCCAGTTTAAAAGGCGGCAGCCGGTAGGATCTAATGAGTTTAGATACTCATTGGGATACCGGTTAGTGATGGCTCTATCCATTCCGTCATCATCTGACATCTTGTCTGCAGCCAAATAAGTATAGATATTACCCGGAAAAACATCTAGTGCAGTACGATTTATAGCATTCAAGTCATCATTTCGAGCTGATAGAATTGTGCGTTCAAGTAAATATGTCGACGTTGACGTATCTGCTACATCCAATTGGGGATATACTGTTGACAATAACTCATTCAGATCTCGACACTTATGTATTGTCGATGGAAGGCATGCCACTTCTTGAGGATTTGTTCCAACCTACAATATTAAATTGAAAATCAATGACCAAACGAAAGTGCTAAGTATGTTGTTTGATTAAACAAATGATTAATTTAAAAGAAATATATAATGCAACATTACCTCCATCAAGAATTCCGCAAAAGCAGCATCTCGAGGATTTGTTATGTTCAATCGCATGTTCAAATTCAATGTTAGGACACATATATCATCCCACAGATGGGAACGTCTAAGTGATGCGCTAACAATTTCCTCACGAACTCCTTTAGGTACAACTGGTAAAATTTGACGAAAATCACCCCCAAGAACTACGGTAGTGCCCCCGAATGGCTTAGGATTGTCATGAATGTCACGTAATGTACGATCAACTGTTTCGACACAATACCTATGTTGCATGGGTACTTCATCCCATATTATCAGTTTTGCCTCTCTTAAGAACTCTGCCTGTAAAGACTGCTTGGTAAACCCGCAAACAGAAGTTTCCAACACATCTAATGGGATGGCAAACATTGAATGTGCAGTACGACCTCCTTCCAATAGCAGCGATGCAATTCCGGATGATGCCACAGTAATCACTATATGACCGAGACTACGACACTTTTGTGCAATTGTGTTGTACAAAAATGTCTTTCCTGTACCGGCACCCCCATTCAAAAAGAACGTAGTTCCTTTATTTTCAAAGTTAGAACTAATAATGGCATCATAAGCATTGCGTTGTCCTCTGTTAAGGCGACTAATATTAGTATTTGTATCTGCCTGTTCTGCTTGGATTTGAAATTGTCGATGTTCTAAAATCAATCTATTACCAACAACATTGCTCCAATTTTCAATAGGTTGCGGCATAGGTGGAAAATCAAGTAATTTCTGACCTGTTTCTTCAAGCATCTGATTGAGAAGATATAGACCATAATCTTTGATTTGAGCATCAGTTGGATTAGGTATGGCAAATAATGTGCGGAGTTTGTGCGCTAGATCATCACATATATTTATAGAAAATCGTTCCCATAATTCTAATGGTTGCAATGGTGAGCATTGTGTGAGAATAATACAAAATAATCTCTTCAACTGATATCCAGTCTTCATTATTGCAGCCTCTTCAAGACAATGAACCCACTCATCGTCATCTTCCAACAGCCCTCTAGCAACGCATGCTAACTTGAAAGTATCATATACAACATTGTCCACTGTGCGTAAGCTTTCGTAGGAGTTTGGTCCTTTGACAACAATCAGTAGCAAACGGAGATAGAATTTCTCACCACAATTAGGGCTGGCAAAGTACATTCTTCCAATTGCGTGTCCACTCTGCCTTGGGTTCCACATATTGTTTCTCTTGTCCCAAACAAAGTATTGCGGAAATTCTTGATAAGTGTAAGGGGTAGAGTTTGGGTTTGAAGCATACCAAGAAAACAACCCAGTTAGAGTTGACCTCTCTAATGCAGCTCTAGCAATAATATCTTCTAAAGGCTCCGTGGGATTGAAATTAACACGATGCATTCCAGGTAAATGGAGAGCAAGTCGTACAACTGCTGGCACCTCTTCATGCATATGATGACCGAATATTCGCCAAGCAGCTTCTGGCGGTCCAATATACCTTCCATCAAGGTATTGTTTAATTTCATTTACCAATCCCAACACCATCGTTGCCCAATCATAACCCTTGTAGATGTACTTGTGAATGTATTTTACACATCTTATTCCAGCACAAACTTCTACATTAATATGGCAATTGAATAGTTTTGACATATGAGCATTGTACGGCACAACATCCCTACTATCAACTTCTTGCCCCCTTACAATGTACACTTTCCCATCATTCCGACGGCGATATATGGGATATCCGTCTTCGTCCATGGTCGTTGAGCCTGCAAAGTCCCGAGGGTACCTTTTAATGCATTTTCCATTTTCCATGCAAGCTGCTTTGGGATTTCGAGCACCACATGGTCCATGTACCATACAAACCTTGATCGTATCAAAAAGTTCAGGATCATCTTCTGGAATTGGAAATTCAGCACAAACTAATTTGTCAACTTGAGCGCACGTATGAATTTTGTCTTGACCTTTAAGAAAGAACAGGGCATGCATATGTGGCAGACCACGTTTTTTAAATTCAATAGTGAACACATGGGCAACTTTGTGACCAAATACTTTGTTTTTTTCTATATCTTTCATCAAAGCTTTTCTCTTTAACTCGAAAACACGGGCAACCAAATCAGGACGATCAACAGCCGTTTGATGTGGCAATAGAGCTGAAGTAATTTCCGGCCATTTAGGATTTCCAGTCATGGTGAGAAAAATATCAGGGTGATGGTTGTATCTCGTGATAGCCATTGAATCTTGAAATATCTCAAACATATGTCTAGGACTGCCAGTAAACGAAGATGGCAAAATAAACCTTTGACCAATTTGATTAGGGTTCAAGTCATCAGGACCAATATCAGTCAAATCTTGGTATAGAGATGAACGAAGTTTTCCTTGATTGAGCTTATAGTATGTTAATCGATTCTGCTCTGTTGCTGCCCAAGCATCCACCAAGAACTCTTGAAACAATTTTCCTCCTCTCAAAATCGTTGAATACTCTGTTGGTCGCTCGAATAAACGGTAACTATAGAAATCCATCTGAGTTAGTCGTTCAGCCGCAGGCCGACAATCTTTAACATCCCATTGCTTCATCTCAGGTTCCCATCCAAGTTCACCATGTGGGAATAGTAAAACATAGTGTAACGGTAGATATGCTGGGTGACATTCGTTAATTTGCATTAACTGATTATCTCCTCTTAAATGTAAAATAATATCTCTCATGCCACTGACGGTAGATCCATCCCCTGGTATAATTACTGCAATTTCATCAGTTGTTGGTAAATTATATCGTCGCCGATCTTTTGAAGAACTGTAGTGAAGATGGGCAGGTAAAGTTTGTCCGGACACATCAAGTTGATCAAGAATTGCATATGCCTGACGAAATTTATCCACAAATGGATTGACTTGCAACAAAGTTTGTTGAATTGTTTCAAGAACATCCCTTCTCAACTGCTTATTTCTACGATTACGAACTTCCAAAGCTGAAGCAGGATCATAAATATACAGCTGAGCATATGATGCATCCTTTCCTTGTTACGGCAGCAGTGAACCTGCTCGATGTCGAAGTTCACCATGGATAGTGAAAGATGTAGGACCCCTTCCAGTAAGTACCCTTGGATCTAAGGTGGCACTGGTTGCATTGTACACTCGAGCATGTGTTCGAAATGACTTTGATCGATCATCATTCCCATCAAACAATGCTCGAAGCGGTGGAGGGGGTGTAATAAGCATAGGTAGCCTTATCTTTCCTTGTAAACAGCAAGTGCCAAATAACGGATGACTTCTAGAAGATCTTGTCAATTTCTCATCCATCCAATGTAGGGCTGAACAATGAGAGCATAGAATATCCATCCTGCCTAGGTAATGCCTTCCTAAACTTATGTGAGGTATTCCTGAACTCATAGGCTCTTCCAAATCATCACCCAATTCTTCGTCACAACTTAGCTCCACTTGGTCGTTAAGAGTATGCCTGTCAAAACTAAGATAGATTTAGATGAAAAAAATGTGTACATCTAAAATATAAAGTTTTGGGAGATGCAATTCATCCAAAAAAAAAAAAAGTCTTACCAATTGGTTTGTGGAGGGGAAGATGTGATTGGCACGACGGATTAGAAGTTTGTGCAACCCTTTGTCGCTTTTCCAAAGATTGTGTTATCAATGATCCTTGTCCGAAGTAGTTTAGAGGACGACGACTGGGTGTTATAGAAGGAGAGCTCGCATGTGGTACCGATTGAACACATTTGTTAGTTCGCTCTACTTGCGACCGTTGTCTCAATTGATAAGCACTACCTTGCTTCAGATTTCTCTCTCGGTCTCGTCTTGCGCGTTGGGCCAATGTTGCTTTTGATATCATATCACCGTTGGTTACCTAGAACATCGACAACATTTATTATTTATTTAATTTTTTTAAATTAATCTTGATTGGAAAGGGTATCAAGGTTTGGTTAATAGTTTCATGGTCTATATATAAAGAGTATGAAGTACCTCGCTCATACGAATGGGAGTCACATTCTGCTCTTCGCGGATTACAACTCCAACATTTATATCTCGAAGTGGCTCAGTCTATAAATGGAGAATTTTAAAGTAAATAAAGAAAGAGACAGACAATAATAGAAGGTAGAAAATCCATAAAATCTGTAGTTGTATCAGGGGTAATAAATAGGGTTTGTATAAAATCCATAGAGCTTTGATAATAAACAAAGTATATTACCACATGATTTTCTTTTTCCATAGCACATGTGGCTTTTCCTTTTCCCTTGTCTATAGAGATTGTCTTATGCCTAAATTGAGCAATTGTGTTTGATGTTCGTAAGTCCTTCTGAGTAATACATAATCAGAAGTGTATTAGAGAAATTAATAAAGCCGATCATTGTACAACCTTATGAAAGTAGATATAAGCACCTCATGCATATGGGTCGTATTATCATGAACAATCCCATTGTTTATTTCTTGTAGCGATTGTACCTATAAATAGTCTTCAAACTGCTAATAAGAATTTTTTTTAATTGAAATTTGCATAAGCTTCTATACATTTTTTTAAAAAAGTAATGGCATTGCTTTCTCTCCATTTTGCATGTAATATGTTTTTCCTGAAAAAGACTTCCATACATAATCAAAGAGTCTTACATTTGTATCCCTTGGCAAGTATTGATCTGATCGCACAGCACTGATTCTTACACCTGTATCCCTTAGAAGTCGTTCTCGTTCCCGTCGTGCACGTTGCGCTAGTGTTACTTTTGATAACTCTTTGCTAGCTTGTGGCTAAAGCATCCATAGAAGAAAATCTTATGTCATGATTATGTTCGCAGTAGTAGTAATACTAAAGCAATAATTGCAAATGCATAAAAATATTGGCATCAAGTTAGTCGACTCGCAGTATTTTTTGTTCAAATGAAAGATTGAATATACCTGTGAGTTTTCCTTTCCATTGCCTATATGCATTGCCTTTCCTTTCCTAGCCATTGCTTCTACTACTACTGGCATTACCCATTAAAAAAATATATAAAATGTATTAGGAGTAATAAACAGGGTTTGTATAAATTTAGTAGTTGTATGGAGACTAACCTCGTGAACATGGACGTCAATGTTGCTGTCTCGTGGAGGTTGAACCTTTACATAAAATGCCAATAGAAAATAATAATTACAAAAAAAAACATGGTTAAAAGATTTATATATTCGGAAATGATTTTTTATCATAAGATTCTTACACTTGTATCTATTATCAAGTCTTGTTCCTACATTTGTACGATTTATACAAATGAAAAGACAATGAAACGTTTACGTTAACTTTTAGTAATAAAAAATATTTACAAATTAGGACACAGACAATGTCAATCATAATATTAATGTTGAGTACTTGTAACTCCATCATAGCAAGCGGTGGACTTGTAGGCATATAGAAACTATGTTAATAATTAATAATTCATTATGTTAATGGTAAATAATCAAATGAAACTATCTCAGATGTTATCATAAGAGAACATTTTTACCTGGAATATTGAGATCTACTTTCATATGGTGTTGTTGCTGTTCAGTCCATCCTCTATTTATCGCTTAAAGCCTTCACCGTTCTAATGTCTATCTCGATCTCTTCCAATATTTCCCCTAATCCCCTCATGTCTACGAAATTAGTCTTGAGCCTGGCGTGGATGTCTTGTACCGGCCAAGGATGTGGTAGATTGCTTACTATGGAACGTACCATATCTACAATATTCGGTTTAAATCCTCTTCTCTTGAGATCGTAGAACAACCGTTCTTTGTTCAGCAAATGTTCCCTAACACATGTTCCTTCAACCATTTTCCCTTTCCTGAACTGTATCCATGAGGGCTGAATATATTTTTCAAATGATTCTAATTGGTCAACAAACTCCACTGCATGCCATGGTCGCAATATTTCAAATATCCTTTTTTTTACAGCATCCCAAACCGGTGGCAATGTCTCAGCAATTTTTATCATTATATATCTTTCAGGGATGAAGTTTCCACACGCTCTTAGCGACTAAGCTAGTTGAATTTTGCGGAAACCATGCCTTGCTATTGGTGTGTCATGTTTGAATGGTTTATTTTCAAACGCTAACGTCCATTCCCTAACACGTAGAGGTGTACTCATCTTACCTGGTTTAGAGCTCTCAAGTTAAATTATAAATTGCCATTTAAATGAAAGCTACAACAGTTCAACCAAATCAGGAATAACATAATAAGCAAGTTAAGGGTGCTTATGGGCCTGGCTATATCATACCCAAATACAGCCCCGCCAACATCGGGCTATTTTATAAGTCACGTTTTTTATTTTAAGACTATTTTTGGATCCATTAGGTAAACGGGCCAAGTCTTGTATACTGGATGCTTAGAGGAGCACCTTTATCAGGCCTTTTTAGCAAAAATAACATTTTTTTTTCAAATACACTGGTCTGGATTTGGGCCTAACAATTAAGCAGGCTTGCCACTGGGCTTGGTCTAGCTTCCATGTGGGCTGATGTAAGCAACCCTAGGTGTAGAGTAGATGACAATTCCAGGATCATTAACCTGTTTCTGTATCACATATTTCTTCAATGATGAATTGATGACATCTTTCATGGTCATGGCTCATCATGAATAATTTCGGCTTTCATGGGTGCCACACTAATCTATATAATCATGGCCATTCACAGACCCATGTCCTGTCAGATATGATTCCCATAAATTTTGGGAAGATGATTATTATACAAATATATATATCCAGGTCTCATTGAGTCTTAATCCTCTAAAACCAGCCCTGTAAATCTAGTTGCCCATCTACAAAATTTAAATTGCTCAAAATAATTCATTCTTTTTGTTAATGCTGATCCCAATTTCATTTCAAATGATCAGTAGTGTAGAAACTGTCTTTCACCCAACCACCCCAACATCATTTTTAATCATACTCACTATCTGTATAATGGGACAATCGATGAAGGATCGGATGGAGCACAAATTGTAAAAAGTGTGAAAAAACACCATTAATTATTTCAATTTATTTTAATTTGTAATATATTTATGCTGTTTGTTTGGCTTTGGTGATGATAACACATCTATCAACATTTAGATTCACTATGTCAATATTGTTTAATATATAATTTTTTTGTTATGATATCTTTTTATTGTTATTATTTTTATGAATAATGAGTATTTCATTTGGGGTTCTGCCTTTTTTTTAATATATTAATGTTGTTTGTTCGCTTTTGGTGATGCTAACATTATTCAACATTAAAAATCATTTTTTTGATATTGTGAAATTTTTATTTTTTTCAATTTTTTATGAAAAATAATTATTTAATTTCCCTTTTTTTTAATACACCTATGATGTTTGATCACCTTTGGTGATCCTAACATATTAAACAACATTAAGATTAATTTTTACAATTTTTTTCATTTTTTTATTGTGATATAATTGTTTTATTAATTTTTTTAAGAAAGATAATTATTTATTTAATTCCTTTTAATACATTTATGCTGATTGTTTTGTATTTGGCGATGATAACATATTAATCAACAGTAAGATTCATGTTGTTGATATTTATTTTATGAAAATTAATTATTTCATTTTGGTATTTGCCTTTTTTATATATATATTTTATGTTTGTTCGCAATATTATGTCTTCTATTAGACCCAATATTTTGTGTCTGTAATTAGACACAAAATATGGCCTAAATGCCTTATTAAGTCCCAAGATATAGCTTTAATTATACCCAATATATGTGTCATTAATCACCTGAAACACTGTCCAATTTCAATTTCAAAATAAAATTAGTCCCACTATTATCATGCTTGGATCTCTAATTAATCAAAGGCCTGCAGTTAGACCCAGTACCCAATTCAATCAGTCATTATATTTGCAAAGGCAATAAATCCTACGTCATATAATAAATATTTTATATTTATTTAAACATAAGCATGAAATGGTAATTTAAAAAATTTACAGTAATAAAGATGCAGCAAAGGATAGTATTGTATGAATTAAAAAAAAAATTCAACGCATCAGTATTGTATGGAGTAGGAGAAAAGAATACCTCTGTCCAACTTCTAGTGCGAATTGTGATGTCTTTTTTTCTTTAGACCTTTGCTGGTATGATGATAGTTAAAAGTAGAACTGCAAATTAAAAGAAAAATAAATTTCAATATCCTACCATTACTCTACACATGTTATCTACTTCCGGATTTATATGAACGGTTCTTTGTCTTATATTAGTTAACCACATCCTAATCTTGAAGGCAGAGCTAATTGAAATCAAATGAACAAATAAATAGAAGTAAAATCTAGTAAAATTGCCAGGGCTAAATATTCAGAACTAAGAAATAAAGTGATATGTTGTTATTCATTTTTGTTTAAATGGGGGATGGAAATGCACTCATAGATTATGATTTAGAGTGAAATGTGCCCCACCAGATTATCCAAATGTTACCGTTTTAGAAGCAATAATTTTCAAAGAAACTATTATCACTTGTGTACATTGTGTGTTATGATCCATCAAAATAAGTGGGCTAAGTGGCAACTAATTAAAGGGCAATTGGAAGATTGGATTGCTCACTGGTGGATTTAGTTGCTCATTTAATCTAAATTGATCTTTCCCATCAGTGTTGACACCAAAAATGTCACTTTGCCTCTTCAACATCAAGAAAGCTGCATGAAGTCGCAACCTGCCATAAATAGACAATGCAATTTCTCCAAAAAATCAAATCTTGTCAGAATCAAACAAAAACTGCAAGATCCTTCAAAATAGCCAAGAGAAGAGTACACATGAAGTTTCGGGCCATTTCAGAATCATTTGGCCTAACTTCGCTTCTCCAACAGCTAAAATGGCGCTCCCGGCGGCGACATCATCGGAGACGTCAAAACTTCGATCAGAGCTTACGGATGACTCCAGCATGTCTCAAAAGGGCTCCATGCCAAATTTCAAGTCAAACCGACAATGTTTGACCCTCCATCAATGCTCGAGCAGCAAAATCAAGCCTCCCGGCGGCGGGAACCACCGAAGCCTTCGCTCATCAAACCAAGTGCATGAGTGGCTTCAACATGCTTCCAAAAGGCTGCACGTCAAATTTCAGGTCATTCCGACAACGTTTGACCAGGTTTCGATGCTCCGAGAGAAAATCAAGCCTACCGGCGGCGGAGCAACCCGGGACCATGACATCCAAAACGGAGCCCATGGAACGTCTCAAAATGACTCCAATAGGCTCCCCGTCAAATTTCAGGTCAATCGGACATCGTTTGGCCACATATCAAAGCTCGACATTTTCCCCGCAGTAAAATTAAGTGAAGCATCGATGGGACCCCAAACGGCTTCAAAACTCAAACAAAAGCCTATGGTTGGTCTTATTTATTGCTCAGGAGGCTTCACCTCAAATTTCAGGTCATTTCGACATCGTTTGACCAAGTTTCAGCTTCTGGCGGAAAATCAGCAGCTCTACGCGACAAAGTCTTCGGCTTTCCCGGAAAATTGGAAACTTTGCACTCTAAAAAAGCAAGGATTCTCATCAGGTTTTCTACAGGGAAATCAAGCCAATAAATGAGAAGAAATGTCAGGAAAAATACAGAAGAAAACGGCGACGAAAAAGACCACAAAACGGACCAAAAACAGGGGAAAAACCCTAGCGACCCTGGGCCATGGTCGCGGGCCCATGGTCGCCGGCGACCATGGAAGTCCGGGTCACAGGATTTTTCGCCGGTGACCCGTTTTTCCGTCCTTTTTCGCGTTTCGCGCACTTTGGCCCCTGTGGTTTCCTGAAAATGTGATTTTTAGTGCTTGAAATTGACTCATGTCCTCCGACATCCGTCAAAATCACGGGTCAACCTCCAAAAGTATCAAAATCAACATTGATCGCCAACCGGTCGACCAAAAAAGTGTACTTTCCGCCCAATCGATCGAAAAATCGACAGGACAGATGTCACCGGCCCGCTCTTAGCTATCACTGTCTGAAGTTACATGTTCATCCGATGTCGATCAGCATGAAGATCCATCGATGATCATCGCCAGAAGAATTCCAGAAGACACGGCACGGCCCGCGACTCTTCGACTGCTCGGCGACCAATTAATGTGGTTAATTGACTAGCTTTATTGCAGTCATTAATTCATTTCTTTGGACGGCCCAATCAGAAGTAAGCATTTGGGAGTTACAAGTCAATTGATTCATGGCATTTAACCCATGAAACTCCTCCCATTATGGTAATTAAGGTGATTAAAAGCCCTTAATCTCCATCGGCCAATCAGATTTAAGGAAAAAGGAGTTACAAAATCAAGAAATAAATCTTGTAACTCCTTCCATTAAAGCCATTAAAGCCA
Organism: Umbellularia californica; assembly: GCA_028538565.1. Lineage (NCBI taxonomy): Eukaryota > Viridiplantae > Streptophyta > Magnoliopsida > Laurales > Lauraceae > Umbellularia > Umbellularia californica. Next base: position 71,786,950 of record JAPQWN010000006.1, on the reverse strand, counting down.
ATAAACTCTCCTAAATGGCTACCAAAAGCCTATAAATAGGAGAGCATTCCATTGAAATCCGGATCGATCAATCGGAGATCACTTCCAAAGCACCACAGATCCAGAAATCTGAGAGAAAGAAAAAGAGAGAAAAACTCTGCTGAAGTTCTGCACCGGCCACCACTACAAGGTGACAAAAGTCCCTTGGGGGGTACCCCCCCAAGGTCCTTGCCTTCTCCCGCTGCCTCCAATGGCTTAGACGTGGCTTTTCAGCCCGTCTACTTAGCTTTTTATCGGACATAGGACCTCCTCTTGGTCTTTGTCCTCTAAAAATCTAAGGTTATAGCCAAGCCAAGCGAATCAAAAGCATCTTCTGTTGTCATCTGCATGGATGATGGCGAAGCCCATACATGGCTTGCGACCGTCAATCTGAACGAGTCCCCCACAATCTCCTGAGAAGTTAGATCCTCCTTTTCTTGCTTTTCATTGTAGTTTGTATTTTTCTAAAAGAGACAAAAATCACAACTCTTGTCTTTCATTATTGATGAGAATTGTAAATCGGCTATAAATGCCAAACAAAATCGCCTTTCACGGCAAACCAAGAAAATGTCTCTTTTCTTAAATATTTGTGCAATGGAAAACTTGAAAGAAGTTGATTTCCTTTTTACTTGCGAAGGTTGATCTCCGGATTACCACTTGCAATTCCAAGTAAAATAGAAAATCTGGCACACCCACACAAAAGAAATGTTGATGCACGCTTCATGCCCCCCGGGCGCGAAAGGGCCGGACCCGACGGACTCCCACGTCCGCCGACCCCGGTAGCACCCACGGCATTCGGAGCGCGTTCCATCAATCAGATTATCTCAACTTTACCATTTAAGCCAGTGGTCAGAAATTAGATGGATTGGAAATAAATTTCCCTGAAATGGATTTCTTGTTTCTTTATATATTTAATATCCTAGCAAAAGGGTTCATGTTTGGAAAAAAATCAATATGTGCATTTGTTAAAAAACCCTAAATGAATTTTATTCTAATGCGCCCCAAAATAATTAATCTTTATTTAATTTTTTGCTCAGGGCTAGTGCGTAGCCGAATGAGATGGAGTTCAAGAAAATATCCCTGACAGGGATCTGATGTTATTTTAAATAGTTAATACCCTAGCAGAATGCATTGCTCTTTTGGAAAAAGACATCCCTGACATGGTCTGTGCATAGGACATTGCTCTTTTGGAAGAAGCCAACATTGTCTACTGTTTGGTAAAGGCCATCCCCGTCTATTTTACACCTTCTCCATGGGGGAAGGCACAACACAACAACAGACTAACATGTATTAATTTTTATTTTTAAAATTTTTATTTTTTTTTATTTTTTCCCTTTTTTTATTACGTAATTTATATGTGTTTTATCCAATATTGGACAGTCTGGCCTGGCCTTTAAGTTTTTATGAGTTTTTATTAATTAGGTAGATCAGATCCGTCCAAATGTACATAAATTAAAACGTTTGGTCAGCTCTTTGTCGTTATTTTGATTTTTTGGTGTTTTTCGAAATGTTTTATGGAAAACATTTCAACAATGGAAAGATCATTTACTAACCCACCCTATTCTGTCTATTAATAATTTGAAGTTACCAATTATTTGATAAATTAGTTATATATTCAAGTTTACATAAATTGATTAATGGCACCTACCTGACAAATGTACAGATGAGAATGTTAATAAGCTGTGACTGACAGTTAAATATATTCAAATAATATATTAACAATTAATAAATTTGAGTTGTTGAGTGCATAACTATTTTAAGTTAATCAAATTAAGATGTGCAAGTTAAATGAAAGTCACCTTCTTAATATTTGAGTTCTTTTATGGTTTAAAAGAAAATGGCCGTCACTAATTAAGCCAGGGTTGGGCTAGGTCGATCACATGTTTCCAATCCAAATATACTAATAATTGTATCGGCCTTATACTCACACGGCCTTATGAATTTTGTGGTTTTTTATGATTTTCTATTAAATAATTTTTATAGGTTTTTATGAAATAATTTTTATGAGTTTTATTTAAATATTGGACAGCTTGGCCCGGCTTTTTTTATTTTTTTTCAAATAATTTTTATAAGTCTTTATGAAATATTTTTTTTATGAGTTTTTATTAAATAATTGTTATTTATTTTTTATTTAAATAATTTTTATGAGTTTTTATTAAATATTGGATAGTCTGGCCTGGCCTTTGACTTTTTATGAGTCTTTTTAAATTAGGTAGATAAAATATGTCCAATCCAAGCCATATTTTTGTGATTTTTTTCAGATATTTTTATGAGTTTTTCCGGATATGTTTAAATGCACATACTAACATGTATTATTTTTATTAAATAAATTTTTTAGTAAAAAGCTTGTATGAGCTTCTACAGATGTTTTATGAAAAACTTTTGCCCATTCTACCTAATTAGGTAAGCCCATTCCACCTATCGAAGGCCAATTCAACCCATGCATGCAAACCCGAAAACGCACAAATCCCGTAGTGGACCACCTTCTCACCATTGCAAACAACGTTAACGGGCCACCTTCTTCTTTTTTATTTCTTCCTTATATTTTTCTTTATCTCTTCCTTCTTCTTTCTTTCCCATCTTGTATCTCTCTCCTCATCAGTAAACATCACAGCATGCAAAGCCACAGTAAACATGCATGCAAAGCCACAGTATGCAAAGCCACAGTAAGCATCATCACATATCCCGTAATGGGCTTACCACTGGAAAGCCCATTCCACTGCTGCCTTTCACCTTCACACCCCCTCCCCCTGAACCCATCTCTTTCTCTTTCTTTCTTTTATCTCTCTGTCTCTTGTTCCCCTTTCCCTTCACTGCAAACCCTTCTTTCATTCTCTTCTTTCTCTCATTCTTCTTCCCCATGAACCCATTTGGTGCCACAAACAAACACCTCTCTTCCACCCCTACACACCTGCACAAACTACTGGTCTCCCACTTACTCCCCCAATTCTCTCTCTCTCTCTCTCTCTCTCTCTCTCCCTCTCCCTGCCACTCTCTCTCTTCCTCTTACTCACTCTATCCCTCTCCTAGGGGTGTAAATCTGGGCCGTGCCGGCACTGAAGGAGGGCCCAGCCCGGGCACGGGCCGGGCCGGCACGGCCCACGTAATTACACGGGCCGTGCCGTGCCTGGCCCAAGGGCCCAGGGGCCAGCCCAGCCCGGCCCAGGGCACGACTCTGGTCGTGCCGTGCTGGGCCGGGCCCTAGTCGGGCCTGGGCCGTGCAGCCCGTGGGCGGCCCACAATATTTTTTTTTAAAATTTTTTTTTTTTTAGGTTCTTTATGTCTTTTTTTTAGGTTCTTTAAAAAATATGTCTTGGACCAATTTCACTAAAATAAAGAAATTAAGAGAAATAACAAGTAGAATAACACTAATGATGTTTTGAAAAAATACATCAAATAAATTGTATTTCCTTGAAATTTAAGTTACAAAAGTTCAAAAAAATTACAAGTTTGAACTTGGATCAATATATATAATGAAATTCAAACCTTCTAATAAATGAAAAAGAATTACAACTTTAAAAACCTATGATACATTCTAAAAAATAAATTACAACTTTATAAACCTATGATACATTCTAAAAAATAAATTACAACTTTAGAAACTTATGATACATTCTAAAAAATAAATTAGAATTTTACAAACCTATGATACATTCTAAAAAATAAATTACAAGTTGAAAGCCTATTATACATTCTAAAAAAATTATACTATGATATATGTAACCCTGCTAGCTCGTCTTCTATCTCGATCTCATCATCATCGAGGTGTTGTTCCCTATCATGTGCTTGATACCAATCCCGTAAGCACATGCAGGTCTCAACGGTTTCTTCTGAGAGCATAGTCCTCCTAGGGTCAATAAGGCGCCCACTTGCACTAAATGCTTGCTCTGATGCAACTGTAGACGCTGGTATTGTTAGAATATCACGGGCTATGGCGGAAAGCACGGGAAACTTAGTTTCGAATGATTTCCACCATGCCAAAAGATCAAAATCATCTTCATCTTCATCCTCGACCACAATAGGATCGCTCCCCAAGTACATTGTTAATTCATTAAGGTTGTAAGATCCTCCGGAAGAAGAGGAGTTACTTCCATGAGATTTCTTCAAAATACTCCAAATAGCCTTCTTTTTTCCTTTATGTACTTGGGGAGGGCCTGTTGGGACCGTGGGTGCTATCGATCTACCTAATCGGGTGGCATAATCCAAATAAAGTGTTTCTAATTTTGTCTTAATTGTTGTAATGTCATTTATATTAGTTGTATTCATATTAGAGTTTATTTCATCAAGAAGGGTTTCTACACCCTGTAATTTCAATCTAGGGTCTAATATAGCAGCTATACAAAATGTTAAAGGAGCTATTCTCCAATATGATGAAAACTTTGCCTCCATTTGTATACACATGAGTTGAAAAATTGGAAAATCTCTATACTTTTTAAAAGTAATACTTATTTCAAAAAAATGGGATAAAGCTTGATTTAATGTGGGATAATATACCCCAGAAAAAAACAATGTTGCATCATGAAAAACTTCTAAAAAATCTCTTATTATCTCAAGAAGGGTCCATTTATCATCACTTATAAAAATATTTTCATGCTCCAAATAAAGTTGACAATATTGATTTAGTGCCATTTTATAGGCACATGATTCTTTTAACATTTTATAGGTAAAATTCCATCTATGCTTTACATCATATGATATTTTCTTTGGTCTTAGATTCAAATTTACACATATGTCCCTCCACCATTGTTTTCGCGAGGGAGAACAAAAAATGTATCCTACAATCCATTTAATAGTCTCTAAATCATCTCTAATTAATTTCACCCCTACTTGTACAATAAGATTTATGATGTGGCATGCACATCTATTGTGAAATAGATCTCCATTTAAATCAAGTTGAATTGATTATTTTATTAACTCTACTGCGACATTGTTAGTGCTTGCATTATCTAAAGTTATAGAAATTATTTTATTTTCAATTCTATATTCTCTAAGTTTTTCAAGGATGGTGGACCCTATCCTAGCACCAGTGTGTGGAAATTCTAGCATAGAAAACGAAATTATTCTTTTCTGCATCACCCAATCACTATCAATAAAATGTGATGTGATTGCAATGTACCCCAGATTTTGTTTGGAGGTCCATAAATCTGAAGTTAAAGCTATTTTTCCAGGTATATTTTCAAAAACATTTTTTAAATTCTCTTTTTCTTTCAAAAAAGTTTTTATTGCATCATTTCCAGCAGTAATTCTAGATATTCTTTGCCATGAAGGAACAAAGGCAGACCTCAAAAATCTTTCAAAACGTCGATCTTCGGAAAGTACAAATGGATAATGGGAAGAAACTATATACTTAATAAGTTGATATCTAGCATTAGTAGGGTCATAATTGAAAATTCCTAAACCGCCAGATGAATCTGTTTGAGAAAGTTGTGTTTGAACCATCCCACGGCTCCCACCTTTTCCCTCATCGTTAGCGTTTTTCGCTTGGTCGCTTAGACACTTTTTCATGTGTCTATTAAGGTGCCCAGTGCCACTTGATGATTTGGCACTGAGGAGATCTTTGCAAATTTTACATTGTGCCTTTTCCTCTGTTCCTCCCGTGGGACATGGGACAGTAACTTTAGTAAAACAATTCCATACATGAGAAGTCAATCTTGATTTTCTCTTCTTTTTAGTTGCAGCAACCGAAGACGATGCTGGATTTTGGGGATTATTGCTATCTACTTCTATGTCCTGATTTTGATCTAAATGAATAAATCCAGGATCTTCCTCATTTAGAGAGAAGTCAAGGTTGAAAGGTTGTGATGGTCCAGCCATTTTTCTAAATAAAAGATAAAAAAATTTTTGATAAATAATTATGTATAATGTGTTTTTTGTGATAATTTATATAAGAAAGGGGAGAAGATGTGACTTAATATATAATATTACTATGTATATTATTACTAAGTAAAACTCAAAATTAAAGAAAATAAATACCTTTATGAGAGAGGCTGAAACTTGAAAGGGAGAGCTAATGGAGAAGTTCTTCTTAGTTGAATCCTCCACTTTAGAGAAGTCACCCTCACTCTTCACTTCTTAGAAAACTTTGTATAGAGAGCTTAGACTTTAGAATGAGACTTAAGAGAGCTTAGAGCCTTAGAACTTTAGAGGGAGTGTGAGAAATGAGAGAGTAGATGAGTGTAGAGAAATGAGAGAGTAGATGAGTGTAGAGAAATGAGAGGAATAAGGGCTATTTATAGAATTCTTAAGTGATAAAATGACATAAAATACCCCCTCATATGACCGTTTTATAGCAGTTGGGGGGGTATAATGGTAAAAAATGATCAAAAGACACTAATACCCTCCCATATGACCGTTTATAGCTGTTGGAGGGGGTTAAAAATGTAAAAAGACCTTTTTTTGGGAAGTGGGGGGGATTTTTTGAAAAAAAGAGCCGTTGGGCTCTCTGCGGGCCGTGCCCGGGCCGGGCCGCCCGTGGGCCTGGCCGTGCCTCGGGCCGGGCCGGGCCGGGCAGCCCGCGGGCTCTGGGCACTGGCCCAGCACGGCACGGATTTTAGCCGTGCCGTGCCGGGCCGTGCCTCGGGCCTGGGGGACCTGGGCCCAGCACGGCCCATCAGGGCTTCCGGGCCGGGCCGGGCCGGCCCGTTGACCAAGTCAACGGGCCCAGGCACGGCCCAGGCACGGTTTTTTCGTGCTGGGCCCGTGCTGGGCCTGGGCCGCCCGCCCATATTTACACCTCTACCCTCTCCTCACTCCAACCCACACTCTCATTCTCTTTGCCCGACTCTCTCCACTCTCTCTCTCCCCCCCCCCCCTCCCCCTCCCCATCCTCCCCCTAAAACCGCATTCCCTCTCCCCATCTCTTTCCTGCATTGTTTTTCTCTATCTCTCTCTCTCCACTGCTGGTCTCATTGTCCGACTCCCTCCTCTCTCTCTGCCATTCTCTCTCTGCCCCTCATTCTTTATCTCTTTCAAATAGTGAAACAACTCTTTCAAACAAACAAACAAAGATCAATTTCAAAGATGAAACTCTGTATTCACCTCGCTCTTTGAAGCAGTGAAACAAAGATGAATAAGAAAGTTACAGATATTGTATAGACACGTTTGGATAGGTAAGGACAACGGAGAGAAGATTTCAAATACTTCTCCCCCGTAGTTTTATCATTTTGAAATTTGTATGCATTCCTGCTCGTTGTTGCAGAGGAGTCATAATCAAACACAGATAGAATCAACCTATGATAGCAAAATTGTAGTGCTGACCTATGACAGACGTTTTGGCCCTTCCTTTCTTTGCTCGAAATGGTAGAGAAGAGAGAGGATGGTAGAAGTTCCAGCGCTTCCTTTCTTTGGTCGAGATTGTAGAGAAAGAGAGGTTCCGTTTGGATCAGAGATTTGTTGGAGAAGAAGTGGAGGAGGGATGTTTCAGCGCTTGGATCAGAGATTTGTCTGCATACATGCACACAGGTGTCAACATACTAAGGCTGTATACATTCCCTTAGTGAGAGAGAAACTAACATGACATCCTCTGGTTTGATTTTTTTTTTTCCATTCTGTGTATTAGGAGATTGGAGAGAGAGCAGTTCCAAACTTAGTTAGAGAGAGCAGTTATTCCAAATAGGGTAGTGGAGGGAGACGATAGTGGAGAGAGAGATTGGAGAGAGGGGTTATATATCTTAATCTCAGCTCTTGGATTTATGTACATAAATCCAAGGGCTCAAAATGTGCTAGGATTCAAATACTGCTCTCCCATATTATATAGATTGTACGGTGCGGATTGCATGAAGGGTTTCTGGGGGTGGTGATGATGAACGGTGGGGATTATGTTGGTATCATTAGGGTGCTGGTGTTGGGTTTAAGGACTCAAACTCACACACTCTTATCATCCTAAAGGGATTTTGGTATTCTTAAAAATCTAATTTAAGACGCGTAATAATCTAATCTTAATTTTCACTATATTATATTGCGTTAATTTGGATCAAGGGTAGACTTGGGTCAAAATTGACAATCAAAGAGGCTAATTCAATTCTGTCTTGTTGCCTTGAGCAACCGAACCCAATGACTCTTAAGCCCTATAAGTGATAGTACATCCCTTTAATCATATAGATGAAGGAAAATCTCAAAGTCATCCTAAAGTTTCTTTTGTTAATTTTCATAAAGAGTGTTAATTTATTACTTTGAAAAATTAAGGGGCTCATGATAAAGCATGATGGAGAAATAAAATTCATGTTGTGAATCCCAACATAGTTGGTACAAGGTTTTTGATGAGGATGATGTATTATAAAACATAGGGGATCATTTGCCATTTACTTTTGTGGCAAGAAAATGAGATTTACATATATAAAGAAATGCTACATATGCAGACCTTACAGGTGTGAAACATATTACCATGTTGGTTAAAATCACCCTAAGTATATCCAAATGAGACATAAAAATATCTAAAGGAGCAACAATTTTCGATCCACTCTACTCTCCTTTTCTGCTCAAATTCTCCTCTTTCCACTACTGACTCTTAGATTATATTAACAGGTGCTCTCATAACCTTTGTCTTCTTTCTAAAATCTATTAATCTCCTACATGTATGGATATTTAAATTGCAATAATGGCCATATCCTTGCTTGACACTGACTATAATGCTAGTATAACATTTATTATATGACATACCTCTTTGAAAACCCTAGCAAAAAGAACTCATTCCTGGGCTTGTTTGAATAAATCAGGAGTGGAGTAAAGTAAGTTTAAAATGAGAAGTGAAGTGGATGAGAAGTGGGCCAAAGTTAATGTAGAGTAATTCCCTTCACTTTGTTTGGATGCTTGGTGTGAAGTTAAGGTTTGGAGTATAATCAACTTTTACTCAAGGCAATATGAGTATTGAAGGTTGAAGTGAAATGGTGTGAAATAAATAAATGCGTGGCTGACAACAATTTTTCCTTTGTCGGGCCAAACTCATCTGAATAGAATAGGATTGAAAATTAAAACTGCTATGGCCCATTTAACTTTCACTCTACTCTATTTGTTGCCTATCCCAAAAGACAATATTGACCAAATGGTTCCTACTCAAGTTGCGGAAGATCAGATTTGCCAAACAAGCCCTTTGGAAATGTAAAACAACATTTATTAGAGTTAGAAGACCTAAATAAAAAATAAGAAGAGAAGCCAGGGGGTTATCAAAAAATCCTCTCTTTAGGGTGCGGACTATATAACGTCGCGTGCCTCCATCCTCCATCATCCTTCCTCTTGTTTCCCCGGTACCAAGCTCTCTCTTTTTCTCGCGCTTCAGCTTTCGCTACCATCTGAAATGGTACTCCCTCTCTCGCTCTCTCTCTCTTCTCTTTTCTCTTCTCTCTATATCTCTCTTTTCGTAACACGGTTCGGTTTTCTTTCTCGTATCGGTTTTGCAGGCGGATTCCCCTCGCAGAAGGTAAACCCTAAAATCCATCTCTTTAAATCATATGACTTCTTGCAATTCCTTTCCTTTTCTTTAGATCTTGCTTTGTTGTTATCATAATCTTTGATTCAACCGATCCTTTTCCACATCCGATGCGAAATCGATGTTGTTTTGGAATTCTAGGGTTTGGTGGTTTTTTTGTCTTCATAGATCAAACTATGTCCAGATCCGCACTGTGGGTCCAATATTCATCAAGGATGGATCAGAAACCCTAATCATCTGAGCTAAAACCGGCATGGGTATCAGTTTGATTGGTGTTATAATCATGTTGTATGGGTGTAATCGAATTCTGATAAATCTTTTGTAGGGTATGTATTTCGCTTAAGGTTGCATCTCTCTAGAAAAATTTCATATATTTTACTGTCCATTTAGCTTGTTCCCACTTTTGACAAAGGCATGTGCTGCACTTTTCCCAAAACCCCCATCTTGGGTTCATTGTTCATGAATCTAAACCCCACTCATACGACGCAACTGTGAATATATGGACGGCGCATAAAAAATTCACTTCGTTCGGAGGGAATGCCATTGGTGGATTGATCACATCTAAAATACATCGGTGGATTAACTCTAATGGAATGAATCGCGTTTTTACATGTGATCAATTCATGTGGTCCAATCTGATTGGAGTGTATTTTGGATGAGTGACTAAGGGCCAACTCGCTTTCTTTCTTTCTCCTCCTTTTTTTTTTTAATTATTATTATTATTATTTTTTTGGTTTTGTGGGGCTTATCGTAAATGGACCCATGGCATGAAATTCAAAAAACGAGTGATAATGATTGGTTGATCATATATATGTACAACTATTTTAATGTATGATGTACACTGAGTTGTTAAATTCCCATATAATTATTATTATCTTTTTTTATTGGTAACAATAACATGCCTTGAAACCATAACTTCGAGGTTGCAATAGTGAGCATCATCCATGGTGTCACGTGCTCTTGTCAAATTCCTGTACAATTATCAAGCAATGCTCGTGGAAAATGGACTGTAGGAAGGGAAGTGTACATTGTCTCCTCTGAGAATCCACATTTAATCAGGGCCAAGTATTCCGTGCTGGAGAGGCCTAGTTTTCAGTGATCAGGACCGTTCAATTTAGTGGGTCTACCGTGGCTATAATGATGCAGACATCTTCCTACTGTTCATTCATCGCCATCTGATAATTATCTTTGTAAGTGGATGATTAAAAAAAAGAGAACAGTCCATGTTCTACTGCAAGAAGCTTCACTAGTTGGATACTTCTAATTATCTCTTGGTAGAATTTTTTTTTTTTTTTGTGGCATACATATGGTGGATATTACTAGATGATGGTCTAGATTACTGAAAGATGTTTTCCTCTTGTATATGATGCTTGGCCCAAGCAAACTGTAGGTTCTATTTGATATTGCATAGTTAACCCCCTTGTGGAAAATGAGCCATTTTGAACAAGCCTTCGAGTTTGGAAGTGCTGTAGGCTTTCCTGTCTCAGATGTTTGTAAATTATGCAGCAATGGCCGAAGTACTTGTATGGGCTGACAATATAATTTTAGCAGATCATATCATAATAGATTGAAAACTTATGTCAAGAACTCCTTGAAAATTTCTGCAGTTGGTTATTAGACTTGTAAATTACAATCTTCTGTGTATTGTTGTTTCTTTGAAACAAGAATCCTATATTCATGCGCAGAATTGTAAATTACAACCTGAATCTTGTTTTCTATTTGAAACAAGATATTACTATATTTATATGAGAGTCGGCTGGATAATGCTGTGGTCAGCCTACTTTCACCTTTGATATTTACAAATCTAGCATGTTCTGGGCTAAGAAACCTCTAGGTCAGCTCCTGTATTTATTTCATTTTAAACTCAAGAAACTTGTATGTTGGTGCCTGGGCTGTTTTTCTCAAGTCCGAGGGTCCATGGTTTGAAGATTTTCCTATGTTTTGGCCCACAGTTAGGCTGATGCATAGCTTTTCTGAGGTTTATCTTGTCAAGATCAAATGGAGCATAGTTCGGAGTTGGTGGATATCTTTTGTCTTTCTGTCAATGGACCCTTGTAAATTCCATTAATAAAACTGACATTTGTTATAAAATCAATTAAATTAAATTAATTTGACAATTTAAATTATATCAGTTGTAATACTATTCTGTACTTGCTTATTTATTGTTAGCAGATCCACACTCCAGAACAATTTACCCTATTCATATCAGATGATTGAGATGGCTATTTGTTTAACTTGTTTGGAAGAAACTGGAAATTGTCGTTGGTTCCACACGGTAAATGGAACCTATTCACTTCTGCAATTAACACTTTTTCCACCAAAAATTTCAAGTGAGTTGGGCGACTAATCTCATCTCACTGTTTTTATGTGAAACATACCTTATCTACTTACATTGAATTGACCATAACTTTTAGTCCCTATTAAATTGCATGTTATCTTGTATTTATATTTTCTTTGGTTTTATTTTTCCATGCACTGCTGCACTAATAATGAGCTAAATCAATGTATCAGGTATTCACGATCCCCTTCACCTAGGAGAGAGCGGTCCCGATCTAGATCACGATCCAGGTCTAGGTCAGTATCCAGATCGAGGGCCAGGTCCCATTCCAGATCAAGATCCAGATCCAGAAGCCGTGGCAGGTTTGAACAAATCCAAACTCTGTAGATCTTTGAATTGAATATCACTCTAGCTTTATCTGATATGATCCCTCACATGAAATTTCAGGAATGATGCTGTAAATCCTGGAAACACTCTCTATGTGCATGGCCTGTCTAGTAGAGTCAGAGAAAGAGACCTTGAAGATCACTTCTCCAAGGAGGGCAAGGTTAGTGCTTAATGATATGTAACAAATGGTTGCTCTTTTTCTCCCCTCGATTAAATTTAAAGCGGCTGTGAGACATGAGGGGAACACTAGCGCAACTATTTGAGCAGCCCTTAATCCTAGATTCATTTCACATTATTTATTTAGTTGTATCTTTATATTTTATTTATGTATGTATAAAAATGGTTGCAACACAAATACACTTACGTCATGATCTGATGAGTGACTACTATCATAAAATTGGACATATGGCATGTCAGTGAGTTTGTGGTTTGGGCATAACTCGACAGTCGACACAACCAGGTACAAGGTGAGTTTGGAGTTGGACTTATGTTGCCATATCATTATTTATGTTTATTGTGAGCGATTCAGTCTCTCTCTTCTTTTTTTTTTTTTTAATCTTGAACATTGATTTCACCGAGAATGGGATGGCGATGCAGAGCAGCAGTAGAGTGGAAGCATGTTGGTCACCATATCTTTGAAAATCAAGATGGCACATGTTGATGCAAAGCAGATTGGGCCCACTCTGACGAGAAAATGGCCTTCCCTACAAAATAATCAAAATCATGTTGGGTTCACCTGCTTATGTATTCATTTTCACAATACAATGTTGGAAACTGCCATGGACCTACCTAATGATGCAAACATGATCAACCTTTGCATTTTTTTTATGGTGACCACGTTTTCCATCATTATGTAAGCTTTATGGCATTTACCATCTTTTTATTTTATTGGTAGTCATTTTCTGTCATTGAGTATGCCCCAGTGAATCTTCATGTGAGTTTCCCCTTGATTTTAAAATGTTGGATGTCCCTCCTACTTTCCACCATTTGGATGAACTGCAGTTTGATTTCCATTAGAATGACCATAGTGTGATTAAATTGTTGTTGGTTAGGCCCCACTTTGGCTCCATCATTAGCTTGGTTCCACATTATTTCTTATCTCTGCGAGTCTAATGTGGGGCGAACCATGATTCCAATCAGTGGGTGGTGGCACCATGTCTCCATTAGTGGTTGGGCCGCTGATTCCATATTTTGGTTGGATGTTCACCATGTTTTCCATCATTAGCTTGTGTTATTGTGTACTTATTCAATAATAGGTGAGCCCAATGCAGTTTTTGTCATTGGGTGGTCCTACCATATTTCCATCAATCGGTTTGCCCTTTCGTGTTTATATTATTGGATCTCATCTTTGTATTAGTACAGCTGTTTAGGTTCTATTGCAAGCCATTGGTATACAACTCTACATTTTATTTTTTTTCGAGAAACATTTTAAAGATGGCATTTTTATCAACAAAGAAAAATCCTAAAATATGTACCTCATGTTGACAAAACATTTTGTTGACAAAAATCCCTTCCGTGTTTATATTATTGGCCAATATGTTCCTCATGTTGGTCCCTCCCTACCCTACAGTGCTCCACCCATGTCTAGGTGGCCACAGCTGCATTGCATTGTCGTGCTACTTGTAATCAATCATTTTGCATGCATGCACACACACATAGGCAGGCATGCATTTTAAAAGGGGTGGGGAGCTGTGAATGGAGAATCATGGATTGGAGATGGGTGAAACTTTCATAGCAATGTATAAGGAGTCATGCATGGCATGTATATTTGCTGCTTTGTTTGACTCCATATCCAAGTTCTGCGAGTTTAGTACTTGCATTGCCATTTATAAAAAAAAAAAGAAGAAGAGTTTAGTACTTGCATTTCCTTCATTAGCTGTTTGGATCTAGTGATGCTAATATATTTGCTTCTGGTAGGTGATCGATTGTCATCTGGTTGTTGAGCCTCGCACCAGAGTCTCTCGAGGTTTTGCATTTGTGACCATGGACACTATGGAGGATGCTGATCGTTGTGTCAAATATCTCAATCAGTCTGTTTTGGAGGGACGGTACATAACTGTGGAGAAGGTAATTTCATACTACCTTTGATAAGATAAAAATGACTGCACGGAAGGTTTATGATTGGTTATCCCTTCTTGTTGACGCGAAGGTTTTTGGTTATATTCAGAAGACATTGCATCGAGCTATGTTGGCAGCAATCAAGAAGGATGAGTTCATCCATTTCAACTTAAGTTATACAGCTTGATGAATGGCCAGCTAATGGTTTTTTCAATGCATCTCATCAACTAAACATAGCAAATATTCCCAACTAAACAACCTCAGCATTCACCTTCAACTCTCAACTAATCAACGGACATTACCAACAACTCTCTCTAACCGGGCATTTATGGTACCTCACAGCTGACATTCATCTAAATGGTGATATTAGTCATATGGGATGTTTGTTTTTTCGTTCTTTTTGTGTTTTTTGCCTTTCCAGTGGCATGGTTAAGCTGCAGCTCATTTTTGTATTTCTATAAAAAGGATTGCTAAGCCCACACATGGCTCTCTTCACTTGGTTCAACAATGTGTGGCTGTGCATGTTAGTGTTGTATGGATACCCCGCATTCAAGGCATGCGAAGGTGGATCCTTCAGTTTGGCTTACGTGGCCCAAAAACAGGCCCGGTCCACAAATCATGTAGGGCACATCAACTGGATGTTGGATGTGGAATGGAAGTGGCTATGGAATTTTTTATTTTATTTTTTTGCCCTTATATCTTTTTATTAGGTGCTTATTTTGCATGCACGACTCATCTGATAAGTGGATTGATCTGGTTTCTGAGCCAGAACACAAAGGATTGGCCAAACTGATTTACAGTTGTTGAACATGTCCCTCAGTGGCACTTGCATTCTAGCTTGATTCTGTGCAGGCATAGCAAACCTCACTACAGAATGCTGGTGTCCTGTCTTTATATTTTAATCTTTATTTTCTTTGACAATATTGTATCCTTTGCTTGAGCTGCTTTGTAAGATATAAAGAGCATTGAAATGTTTTTGTTTCCTTTTCAGTCGAGGAGGAAACGCCCTAGAACGCCTACACCTGGAAACTACCTTGGTGTGAAGAACATTCGAGAACCCAGTGAGCTTTTCTTTTTTCTTTCTTTTTACCCAATATTAATCTTGTTTTCACTCATTTGTCTTTGTTTCATTTTCTTCTGTATGTGGTAGGCCATCGTCATGATCGTGGCAGGTACCGTGGAGGCTATGACCGTGATGACTATGGTGGTGGTCACCGCCGCTCTCCAAGGCGTTCCCCTTACCGAGGTCGTGATTATTCTCCTCGACGCTCACCTTATGGGGGTAGATCAAGACGGTCCAGGTCCCTTCCCTACTCTCCATATCAAAGCCCAGAGAGAGGTTATGGGCGTCGTGTTTATGCAAGGTGAGGTTGGTTGTTCCTTCATCTTATGTTCCCATTTATCGTGTTAAGATGGATGGTTAAGACCTTTCTGTGGTAAAAAAAATTATCCTCTGCACTGTGTTTGAACTTTATTCGACTCTAATAGAAGACTGATTCTGATAATTTGTTTGATCCATATGAGAGAGAGAGAGAGAGAGAGAGTCATTGTAAGGAATTGCCAGGCCTTAGGGTGGAAATGGCATGATGTGGAGTTTCTGATATTTTTCTTAGCAGGAGGGGGAATTTCATGGTTGAACGGCTTACTGGAAGCTCTGTTAATGAAATGATGAAAGTGCCTAAGCATTGCTTCCAGTTCTATTAATATGGAATGTGCAGAACTTGTGCTGGGTTGCTCTGTTAATGAATGATAATAGTGCTTCTGTGTCGGCTCCGGTTATATTACTACAGAATGTGCAAACTTACAGCGTTCATGGGCCTCACTAGGTTCCACCTTTGATCAGGGCCCCTCCATGATCCGGCACCATTTCCAAGTCTGTGCTGGGCCTTTAAGTCACTTTTATAGTGAATCTTAAAAAAAAACTCTAATGGTTAGAAGGCTATTAAATTTTAATGCCCTAAAATAAGGGTTTAATGTAATCTGATGGGGCTGTTTTGCCTCTGTGACCTACAGACAATACGACCAGGATTGCTTCCAAGTAGACCCCGTGAATTGGATCGGTTTATAAATACATACCCATACCTCCTAGAATAAATACATACATGTTCCCAATAATTAAGAGCTTGCTTCCCACTAAAATTGTAATTAACTACACAAATACTCTAATAATCTAATAACAAATTGCCTTGCTTTCTTATCGTTGAATTCGCCCAAACGGATCTGACCCAATACCAATCTAATTGGATAGTCTCCAGCAGGTTCTTTTTTTTCTTTTTTTGACCCCTGACGAGGGGGCTGGGACCTCAGATACCACCTGCACATGCAGGAAGGATGGGTTAAGGAACCCATGCAAGTGGGGTGAAGGTGGGAAAAGGGGCCCATCCAAGTGGAAAAGGGCAGCATACTTGGGATCAAATCATGTGGAGTGGGGGATCAAATCACGTGGAGTGGGTGAGATGTGGGGTTGCTAACCAACTTGCTGGTTCTTACCTAGAGCTAGGGGCCTAATCATTAGAGCTAGGGACCTTATCACTAGAGCTAGGAAATGTCCGACTTCCGGATGATAAGAATCTGCCTTCCATTCTCTAAAAGGGGTTTTGTCAAGGGACTACTGAAAGTCAAGGAGAGAAAAAAGGTCGGTACCATCATGATGAGCTAAAATGGCAGTCTTTTTTTAGGTAGAGAAACATCTGGCTGATGTTTGAATACTGGAATCCAGAGGTCTAGTACTTGACTGAGTTCTTCTTGAGTCCATTGCGGAAGTGGGGCAAGATATGACCAATAGTACCAATCTGGAAAAATGGGGTATGAGAATATCTTTTTCGGGCCTGATTGATGGAAAGTGAAGTCTGAGAGTATACAGTTTGTTCTCAATCAATAATGAGATTAAGGTTCAAATCAATCAGTTTGCATATCTTATAATGAATTTAGGATATGGTCATCATCTTTGAATATTGAGTTTCATCATGTATTTCGGTCGGGGAATGACATAGTGGATGCTTTGGCTAAGTTGGGGATAGAAAGAGAAGTAGCTTTGCTTGTTCCTTTGTAATTTATTATTTTGTGTTGGTATTTAGTTCTAATACCTACGCATGTTTTTTCTTTCCATCTTTCTTGTACCTTTTTAAAGTCTTTAATATATTTTACCATTACCGATAAAAAAAAAAGAAGTAAATCTCTTATAATGGTCATGTACGTCTTGAGCGTATGATATGTTTTCTTTTCTACACCTTAGTGGAGAAGGACCCATGAGAGCACTTGCACATGCATTGGAGGACCATTGCCATAAATGACTTTTAAATTTTAATTTATCTAAAGGGAGTTTTAGTTCTGCCCACCCCTGTGCATATGTGGAGAGAGAGCACCCATGGATGGAGAAAACACCGGGGTAAAGCCCAGGGATTGATCTCTGGTCATTCGAGTGAGAGGCGGAGTTTCAAACCAAGTGGATGATCCTTTGTTTGAATGCATGTGAAATGCACTTTACTTTCAGCAATATTTTGAGCATTCTTGATAACTTGGAGACTTTTACTTGAAATGGCATTTTGTCGTTAATATTGTGACGTCACAAAAATATAACAATTAAATCATAAGGGAATCAGGAAAGAAAATATTTAACAATTAATTTATTTTTCAGTGATAGTATGACAACAAAATCAAGTTTGACTATGAAAACGTGAGAATGACATATAAAGGTGTCTGTCATGACCAATACCAATTTCTGTGTTAAGATAGAACTAGCATAGTAACCAGTGTTGAGCACGAGTATGCCTAAATATTTATACAACTGTAAAATAAACATTGACTTGAATGGCAACCCAAATACAATGTACAATAGTAAATTTTTAGAAATAAAAAAAGAAAACATATGATTGTACCGAGTGGTGGACCCATGATTTTTGTTTGGGTGGGGCTAAACTTTGCTAACTTTTCTCACATTAAAAATACCTAACGAGATAATGTATTGCATTTAAATAGACACAAAGCCTTTTCCCATGCTCAGATCTCTTGCCTGATTAAAGGGTCTTCCCACTACCTTTTCCAAATTCAGGCGATCATCAATTCATCATCATCAAAATAACTAAGATAACATTTTCTTTATTCCTAGGTGTTTGGATGCCTTGAAATGGTGATTTGGGTGAGGACTCAATTATCCAATTTCGGTTTCCAAAGGGGCTCTATTTCGATCTAAGAAATTTGGTTGCCCGTACTTACCTAGATCTAAAAATAATTTCCTATATTTGGTCATGGGCTTATGGCAAAGAAGAAAAATTGTCATTTAAATATAACTCAAGCCAGCCAAACCTATGAACTAGGCCTGATTTATTTGTGAATTGAAGATTAAAGTGTGATCGATGGTGATTTGGTCATCTTCGGACTTATAGATATGCATAGATTAGGTGATTTAGGGCATAGGGTTTGGATTAGGATTTGGAAATTAAGGGTTTGGAATTAGGATTCGGAGATTTAGGGCTTGGATTTAGATATAGAGTTATTAGAATTATACTAAATCTGAGGAGGGAGGGAGATTACTTTATTTTGGGTTATTTGGTGAGAAAAAGACTAACCATGAGAGGATATCAAAAACTCAATAAAAAGAAAATGTCGAAAGAGGATGACACTAAAAGGATTTGGTACTCTCAGTCACCAAGGTTTTGTGACGTGGGGTGATCACAAGGTTTAAACGTGGGGTGATTGTTTATTCGATATATGTAGGACATGTCAGGCCCATTTAAATTTTTGGCAATTTCAAAATCAACATGTGGCACCCGCCCCAAGTTGTCTATATGTAGGTCCGCCACTTACCGTGCCTATTTTCACAATTGAGAGTAGGTAGAATAGAAAGAAAATAATGTCAGGCCCATTTAAATTTTTGGCAATTTCAAAATCAACATGTGGCACCCGCCCCAAGTTGTCTATATGTAGGTCCGCCACTGACCGTACCTATTTTCACAATTGAGAGTAGGTAGAATAGAAAGAAAATATTAGAAGTGAGGTAGAACAAAATGGGAGAATATGCATAAATGGAATAAGAGATGTGGACGGCAAGGGGTTTTACCAAAATCAAAAGAGGAAAAATGGGGAATAGACATGGGTAGTAATATGAGATAAAATAGGTTTTGTATGGGATAAGAAGTGGGTTATGAGAGATAGTGAAGTTGAGAAGAATAACTTATTGTCAAAATTGTAACTAACAGTCCAAATTAGCTCAAAAACCATTCACTATAATATATTATAATGTGTAGAAACGCTAATTTAGTGACGGTTCACCAGAAGGCACCTTACTTACGTAGGAGAAAGAAGGGATTGATCCCTGGCGGTTTCGTGGTGGGTATCTCTCAAGAGCGCTGACACAAGTGGGAAGATGAAGCACACAAAGTGGGAAAGATAGTTTGCACTTGTGGGAGAGCTGCATATGGCATACCCAAGGTTTGATCTTTTCACAAAATCAAATGGGAAGATGAGGTCCATAGAGTGGGAACGATAGCCTGCACATGTGGGAAGAGTTGCATACGGCATACACAGGAGTGGATCCCTTCGCTGGGAAATGGTTTTTCATAGAATCAAGGGATTTTAGTTCAAATCTTCTTTCTTTCCATGTAGAAGAATACCTCAGCAAACAAAGAAAAAATAGAACTTTCCAGTGATATTTTTAAAATCCTCAGTGTTAAACATGATCAGAAGATGCTTCTAACAAAAACAAAAAACAAAAAAAAAAAAAAAAAAGAAAAAGAAATAGAAAAAAGGAAGATGTTGTAAATGACTCCAGAAAATGCAACTGGCTATATGCATTTATTCTTAAGAAGTCCATATGATTTTATACTTCTCTATTTGTATATGCATATATTTTTTTGCCAAACTATTTGTCTATGCATTTGGTCCAGAGAAGTCCATACCGAACACTCTTTGAAAAGTATCCCTTTGTAACAATATATAGGTACAAGTGCATTCTCTGATGGTACCTGACAGCCTATAACTCACCACAGGGCACGGACCAACCTCTGTCTCAACTATGGACCAATTTTTTTCCACCAAAAAAACTATACCAACTTTTATCTCAACACTAATGTTAACAACAACCAATGACAACTATTGAATGGGTTGGGTCTCGATTGGTTGACCTCTTAAGGCTGAGGGCAACAAGGCTGAGTCCGGATCCCCTGTTTTGTTGAAATAGAGAGACACTGTTTCATCCAATCCACAATCACCAATTGTGTAAAATCCCGTCCTTAAATTTTTTTTTTTTCATTTCAATAAAGCAATTAAAAGGATGTATTAGCTAGCATAAAGTTTTACACAATTTGCGATTATGGATATGAAACAATATCTCCTTCCGGACTCAACAAGTATGGGTCTAACTGGACTCATCCATTTGTAATCAGACCAGACATGTAGCCCATATGATGAATCAAACTATTCTTAATTATTCAAAAACTTTAACAAAACCAAGATTTATTTATGCACACAACTATCTTGTTCGACTCCATCATCCCCAAGTTACTGATCCCCATTGTGCCATTCCACAGCGGGACTCCCCAATGAGGGGTCTACTCTAGATTATTGCCAACATGGATTCTTTCCTCCCATGCCATGCATAGCCCATGTTTGGCATCTCTATTTCTTGCCTCCATTTCTCTAAATGTCTAAATCGGACAGAGGTTTAAACAATTAGTGTGTTTAGCACAAGATTCTAGACTCTGTCCGCTTTAGACATTTAAAGGCAAATCCTTTAAAATCCAAATGCTCCAAAAGTGGGCGGATGAGAAATTAAGCTTTTGACTCTTAAAATATAGAGGCGAGATATTTAAAATTGATTCGTGTGTTACTAAAAGCATGTTTTTTTTATTTTTATTCTAACATCTTTTTTTATGGCTATATTTTCGATGGATCTATAGAAAAAAAAAACAAAGAGCGGAGATGCCAAACAAGCCCATAATATGTGGCAACTAATAGTACTTGTGGGTGTGAGGGAACCTAAGCAGTAGCTGTCATTTAGGTAAAGAATTCAATGAAAATCTTTTCAACATTCAGACGAGGGAGAAGGGATACAGGAGAAAATTGCATTGCGTTGGTAAGGAATGGTTGAACAAACAACACTACATTGGATTGAGAATTGAAAGCTGAAAATGAATGGTCACCATGCTTTGGAGACTTTCAATAAAAAAGCAATAAATGGTCCTTCCTCATCATGCAGAGATGCTCCTCTCCGTGAAATCAATTATCTCACCATAAATGCACCAAATTTTGACAAGAGCTTTCATATATTCCAGAGAGAGAGAGAGAGAGTCTCATGACAGAGTTCCCATTTCATATTAATGCTCTGCCCTGTCCTCCTTTTTGGTGGTACAGAGTTATAAATGCTCTTGCATTCCCAACCTTCTTCAATTCAAGCAAGACATTCCCCATTCTTCATCTCCCTCTCTCTCTCTGCATTTGATTTTCTTGCTCTTCTTCATCATACACTAGCTACCCATTTCCTCACCTCGATCTTCTTCTTCTCTTTATGGATTTTTCTGGGTCATCCTCAAACCTTACCCAAAGCCTCTTGTTCTTATAGAACAGTCCATTTCTTTCACGCGCTTCTTTTAACTGCAACGAGGAACATCAACTATGAAAGAATGAGAGAAAGAAAGCGTTGGTCTTCATTTTGAAACGGTTACTGTGATGTTGGCCCGGCTCATTCAGAGATGGATACGGAAGAACAAGGAAAAAAAAAATGCAGTTTCTGATTGAGCCGCGCCAATATCTGAGTACTCTTTCAATTTCCCCCACCTCTCTCTCTCTCTCTCATTTTACTTTTCCAATGCCTATACTGAGGTTTGTGTTTTATTTATGTAAATGAATGCAAGTACATCATGCATAATCAACTTAATAGTAGAGTACTTTAATATATCTCCCAGGGTAATCATAATCATAATCATCATTTGTTTATATCTAATAGAACTTCCAGGCTAATCCCTTCTAAAAAGTGTCAAGAAGTATAATAAGTTTATCTAATCAATTGTCAATGTGATGCAGCCATTTTCATATCAACATGTATGCTGTAACCACTATGGATAAATGCATGTAAATTGCAGGTCTTTAATTATATATGCCTCCTCTCTTTGTTTTTGTAAATTGCACGTCAGTCATTACTGTTCATCACAAGGGGTTCAAAGTCTGGTGGAAAGACCTTTTACGACATT
This sequence comes from Umbellularia californica, assembly GCA_028538565.1. Classification (NCBI taxonomy): domain Eukaryota; kingdom Viridiplantae; phylum Streptophyta; class Magnoliopsida; order Laurales; family Lauraceae; genus Umbellularia; species Umbellularia californica. Next base: position 71,764,599 of record JAPQWN010000006.1, on the reverse strand, counting down.
TGGGGTTGTTGGGGTTGGGGCTGGGGGAGGGGTTGGTCTAGAATATGAAAGGAAACAAATTTTTTTACAACATTGGGGCTTTCCAAATTTCTTCAGGGCCAATGTAAAAAGAAATGAATATTTTCACAATACCCCCTACTTCCACCACTCATAGGGCTTACTTGGATGTGTTCCTGTCATTGCGGGTTGGATAGATGGAAAGATCTCCAAATGAATGCAGGTTCATATAATCAACTCCATGACATTATTCTAGCCATTGATTTAATGGCCTTTCAACAATAAATCTTTTTGAGTTCTGGTCTATAGGTGAGTTAAATTTTTTTTTTTTTAATGAACAATCTTATGTTCATTGTACTAAATCATGGGGAGATAAGAATTTGAATAGAGTTCCACCGATCAAAGGTGGGTTCTAGTGGACCCATGAAACAGACTGCACATGGAGTGTGCTTGTAGGAGAAAATTCTCCAAAATCTAATTCTTCTCTCTTAGCCTTCAACAGTTGATGAGACTTTCCATGGGGTATTTTCTTCCGCTGGAATTCTAATGGGCACATTTAATTTAGGGGTCTCATTTGTTTTCGGATGGGCTGAAATGGAAAATCTGCATTCTTCCATTTTCCTAGTTTAGATTTTTTTTTTTTTTGTGCGGTGGGGAGAGATAAAACCGCGGTGCCAATAGAAGCCCTCTTTATGTTATTTATGTTACTGATTAGAATTTTAAGATCTAAAAGGCGCACTGAAGAACAGACCTTTGGCTAGATTCCATCTTCTCTTATGTACTCTCTCAGTTGGTGGAGGTTTAAATGTTCGAAATTGGGTGGCTTTCTTTAATGCAATATGCACATTTCATCTTAGAATCACCTAAATTTTTTATGGTTGAATCCACTTTGTACTGAGATTGCCCGTAATGGACGGACCATTTGAAAGCAAGGAAGCAGAGGTGGTTCGCATTGATTGAATTATTATGAAAAGTTAGGTCACTTATTAAATGACTTTGCTGACATATGTTTTATTTTTTTTTCTATTACATGGGAGGAATTGTAAACAATCAGGCCAGGGTAATCCTTGGGGCACTCCATTCCTTTGGCCGGCTTGCTCCACTCTAGTGCGCTGTGCTCCATGCTCCATGCTCCAGGACATGATATGTTTCACTGTGTTCTGCTAGTGCCAGGGTTGAAACCTGGCACTTGAGGTGAGCCGAGATGCCCTTTACCATTAGGTTATCCTACCGTTCTCTTTGGACATATGTTTTGGGCTTTGGGGTTGCGTAAATGTTTTCCTTCAACCATGAGAATCATATATATGTTTATTACAATTGCTTTTTTTTTTTTTTTTAATTTAAAGATCATGTCTAATTGGAGTTGGGCGTATTGTTAGATTGATCATACGATGAGTATGTGAATAAAATTAGAAGCCAAAATTGACTATATTACCGGGTCCTTGGGACAAGCTTTTATGATAGAGATTTCAGAACAGATCCAACAGAAACCTCCAGCCTTAATCTAGGCGTTCACGACTCACCAGATGCCACCAGCCCAGAAAGCTTGGCTGCCATATTGACTCATTGCACTGGTGGGGCCTACTTTGATCGAAGCAATGCCAACCGCTGGATGAAACCCATTCTAAATATATGACTAATTTGAACAAAATGGGAATTTGGCCAATTTTCTTATAAGCTAGGTGTTACATCTCTCACTGGGTAAGCATTGATCCAATAAAATAAGTATCATACCTAAGAATAAGGGGTTTCGCATTTAAATTTTTTTTAAAAGTAAGTTGGGATTCTATTCAAAAGTGGGTGTAATCCAAAATAGTTCATACTTCGTCCTCAAAAGAGAACAAAGAAAAGAGAAAAAATTGCTTACATATGAGTTAAATAAAATGCCGCCAAGCATCAAGTTCTAATGCACATAGCCCGGGCACAAACAAACTAAAGATTAAGTAGCCGATGAAGTTCCAAATCTAAAAAATTCTTAGGCGTGGGAGGACACCTTTGCATTCTTTGAAGAAGCCACCAATATGGCTTGAATATCTGCACAACTTGATCTGGATGAGGTGCATGAAGAATATCATGTACTTCGAGCATTTGAAATCTGGACTGCCAAGTGGACAGTAAATGAGATTTCATAACCTTCGGTAAACCATCCTCCACTTTATAACATAGTTGATTCAGATGAGGTGCAACTAATCCTAGTACTACTAGCACATCATGAGTAAGATCAGTTGCAATGAGGGAGAGAGCACCAGAGGGTACCCCGTATCAGACCATAAAATGCTCATGACCATTGGAGTTAACCGAGCAATAGTAATCCTCCACATTAAAGGTAGAGTCTTGTAACAATGCTTAGATGCTTAATTTGGTCAGGGGGAAGATCCCAATAATAATAAATATGGTTTGGAAGATTAAGTCCTAAGAATAAAATCCAATTTCGAATCTGATTTTGAATACAAAACACAACAATCTCCATTCCATATTCATTTCACGAAATATGCACGAATTTTTTTCTTGCCACACATTCCAAGCAATACCTAGGAAATTAATTTACACAAGGTAATAAGATATTTATCATTTGGATTCACTCTAAGAACAATGGACTCTACCATCTCAACGGGAGAAGCACAAGCTATGGGTTGAAGATTAACCAAATGAAGCATAAATCTCCAAATATTAGTAGTGAAAGGGGCAATGAAGAAAGGTATGCCGACTAGATTCCCAGTTTGCCATACACAAAGCACATGCAGAGTCGCATTGAACATTCTTCTGAATGAGAAAATCTTGTCTTTAGGCAGCTAGTCATCACCATCCGGGAGCAAATTGAGTGCTTCCGAATACAACCCTTAAACGAAATGAGAGTAGCCTGAGGGACCGGATCACCAATATGATTTGAAAGTATGTTATAAGCTTCACTTTAAAGAAAATGTCCCATTCTCCACTAAGGTCCAAATGGTCTCATTAGTAAAATTTCAGCAGTAATACGTTCCCAAATATAATGCAGATCAATCCTTCTTCTTGGTGTAAAATACCATGTATCATCACAAATATAATTACTCGCGGGGACATTAATACCAAACCCAATACTTGGCTGGAGGCCATACTGATCTATTGATCACCCATTTCCCAACCATGGATCAGTCCTTAAATGAGTCATAGCACCATTTCCAATCAAACGACGAATAAACGGCAGCCCGATTCCACAAAGACAAAATAGAACGCCATCCCATGGATGAAATAGAGCTGAGACCCATCATCTGATAATGACAGGCGCTGCCAGGACATCTTCTAGTAGTGACTAAACAGAAAATCAGCTTCATTACACTTAACTTACTACTAGCATTATCTCATTAAGAATTCTCTAATGTGAGGCCTATAAATCTAACATACGGGCTAATTTTGAAGTTCCAATCGCCAAATGCCGATGTGTTTATGTGTGTTGGCTTGTGGAATTTCACCTGAAATTAGTTGGTCCGAATTTACAATGATCACTGATTTATTTTTTGGTACCCCAGCCAAGGGGGCTGGGACCCAAGTGAGAGGCTGTATACATACAAGAAGGTAGCTTACTCAAGTGGAAAAGAGGCATGCACAAGCAGAAAGAAAGCCCACACAAGTGAAAAATGTACTAAATTATAATTATAGTGAAATTTGCCGATCAACATGCAACTAGATAAGTTTGAGACATAAATTGTAAGAGGCAAGTGGGCCTAACTTGAGTTTTAGAGTAAGTTACATGTCTTGGAGTTACTCAATTTGAGTCCAAATCACCTTTGGCTCAAACTCACAAAGTTTGCAACTCTTTTAGTGGGGTTCACTTATTTAAAATTTAAAATATTTTAAAATAAATGATCTTCTCTTACATGGATTATAAAAAACATTCAAGCTAGGCTCACAATCACATTGATCATCATTAAACTATTTCTACTTGAATTTTATAAGTGATTAATCTGATGATGGATCCATCTATTTAGGAGTTCATAAAAAAGAAGTGGCCAGTTAATATTTCTAATAGATAATATGAGTTTCCGGATTCACATCCTGTGAAGCTTCCAGTTCAGAAATCCCAAGTTAAAGGAGTTGAACTCTGAAATGTGGATGTTCCTAAATTTACTCTAATAAGAGTTGGTCTGCAGTAAGTTTTATCATTTCTTCAAAAAAGAATTAACACATTTGTCAATCTACAGTTGGACCAACTCTTATCGAAAAGAAATTTGGAGATACCCTCGCTAGTTGTCGAAAGAGGATCTTTATTTTGAGTGGATCGGATTTCCAATAGATGGGCTCATAACTCAACTTCCCATTCTTTGAAAATAAAATTTCAAAGTCAAAGCTTCAAGAGGACCTGGACTCTTTCTGTGAGTATCCTTAGAATGTGGACACATCCAATCTGTGTTTATCCTCACACCTCTGCCTACCTCCGAACCTGCCGGCACGTGCCAACAACAAGCTGCTGTTGCATTTCAAATTTGAAACTGCTAGATTCCCAATGGTCACTGGAATGCTTGCACTGGAATTGGACTATGGGCATAAGGGGTGATCAATCCATTCATTCTACACACACATGCCTATACTTTGTAACTTGGCAATGGTCCTAATTTGGGGTTGATTTTCATCAATACCAGTCTTACAATTTAGCGCAAAAAGTCTTTATCTATAGCAATTCATTAGATGTTTTGGCCGTTAAATAAACGCAAAATCATTTGATCGGACTAATATTGGCCCATCCATAATCTACTTAATCTTCAAGCAACCATGTGTGTTGCGACTGGACTTCTTCTTTTCTTTTCTTTCTTCTTGTTTCATAAAATTTTCTGGCCTCATTGATTGTGCTAATCTAAGCTTACTATTTTTCTACCAGATGTTAAGGTATCAAATCTGATGGTTAGGATGATTTGATTGTGGTGTATCCAACCAGGCCCTTAGAGGCTGGGCTGCTATTACAACCTCCCGGCTTTGCAACACTCAAAAGCTGAAAGCACACAAGTTCTTGTTTGAGTTTGTTTACATGGGTCAAACAAAATTTTAAATCACTCAAAATAAATGCCCCTTCTTAAACGAATCTCTTCAGATTTCTTGTAACAAGAGCTATTGCTCTTACAAAATTAAGAGAGATCACTTGAAAGATGGGTGAATAAAATAATAAGTTGAGAATTTTCTTCTACGAGCAGACTCAATATTAGTTACAGGCAGTCTAGCTGGTAGACCTACTTAGATGAATGTCCATCACTGAGAGGAGGGCAGATAGAAATGTTTCCTTATGGACAATGGAGGAGCCAAAAAGTAAAATTAGCCCCACCAGATAATACAGCTCTAAACTTAAAAGATTCGAAATTTAATGGCATCTTAATCATTTATATATTTTTTGAGATTCAATTCAAAAGTGAGCTAAGGTTTAACGAGAGTAAAATTAAGCCTAACAACAAATCAAGGAAATTTTAAATGTTATCAACTAGGCTTCACTGATTAAAAGTAGGCCCAAATGAGCCTTGTAGAGCGTGACTGCATAATGAGTTGCTAGCACGAGAACATTTTCAGCAAGCAATCAATTTGAGGGTGATTCAACTCCTATTTGAGTGAAATTTGAAAAAAAAAACCCGAAACACAGAAAGATTAATTTGTGGGTCCCACATAGGAGGTGAGTTATTTCAAGTTTGTTTGAATGCTAACAATAGAGGCTCTAATCCTCTTCTTGTGACTCGGAGCCAAGTCACAGATATTAAAGATGGTTTGGACACCTGTATATATTATTAAAAGCTTGAAGTTTCTATCATCTTCAGTGCATGAAAACACAACACAACACAACTCTCTTTCCCTTCTCTTCCGTATCTTCTCTCTCTCACGTAAAACCGTGAGATCTCTTCTCCTTGGGCTCCTTCTGCGTTTCTTCACAGGCCTTTTCGTTTGCTTGGGATCTCGAAAAACCTAATCTTTTTCATTCTATCTCTTTCTCTTTCTTTCTCTTTGTTGGTCGAATGGCGATCGAAGAGAACGTGAGCTGCAGCAGCGGAAACACAGATTTGTCACGGCACGAGCGCCACAAGCTGGAGGGGTACAAGGAAGTCCTTCTCCGCCTCAAGCAATCCTCCATCGAAGAGGCCAATCTCCCCGGATTCGAGGAAGAGCTCTGGTCCCATTTCAATCGCCTCCCCTCCAGGTCTATATATTTACATCTTCTTCTTCCACCACAAGATGTTTGTTTCTTTGTTTGTTTGAGTGTTTGATGGGTTTTTTTTTTTTTTTGGGTTCTGTTCACGATTACAAGCACTTTGATTTCTCATAGTATTATATTCTCTGTGTTTGTGTTTGTTTTGTTTAATGGATTAGATTGGAAGATGTTGGTCATGTTATAATCCATTGGTGGTAATGAGGGATATGTAAAGATTGCTGCTTTTTCACAAAACTATCGGTTTATGGAAATTATCTCCTCCAGAGATTGTTGGGGTATTATCAAATTTGGAGTTTTATTGGGTGTTATTATGTGGAAAGTGTTAATCTTTTATTGATTAAAAAAATACATAACAACTGTTGTTAACTGCTATTTTATAGATTTCCAAGCCCCCCATTCTCTTAAATTTTGTTTGGATGTTATTGAGATTTTTCATGATTGAAGATATTGCAATATTATTGGGGAGACTACTGTTTCAATTGAATATTGCAGTAATTTCAAATGCAAGTGACTGTGTCCTATGGAAGTAGAGTCAAAATTTGGTCTTGCCACTTACAAGTTTTTTATAGCCTCAATGAGGCGTAGGAAGGTCCAAGGCAATTCTCATACCATGTTTGCTCTTCATCAATTAGATGAAGAAGCATTTTGCCACTTTTTTAAGACAGTCACAGTGTTTGGTCATTGGATAGGATTTGATTCCGATATGTTGGTTTTACAATTCATTTGCTGCTGCTTGTATTCTTTCTATGGGATGCTTTCTTTTACTCTGTGTGTAAGATGTTGTCTGTTTGATGACTGGGAATGGGCTTCTGTTTGTGTTTTGTATTGTAGGTATGCTCTGGATGTGAATGTGGAAAGGGCAGAAGATGTTCTCATGCACAAGAAGTTGCTACAGCTGGCGCGTGATCCAGCTAATAGACCGGCTTTCAACATTCATCTTGTTCAGGTAAAATGATCTTGGCTCTTGGATGCCCATTTTCTTCTTCTGCATGTTTTGGATTTCAAAAAACCCAGTTATTGACCCTCTTAATGTTGAATGCACTTTACGTTATGGGAAAAAGATGGAGACTTGTTGCTAGATTGTGTTTCACATGTTTTGGGATTGCTTGATTAATATTATGATTATGTCCTTACTTAGTTGGCCTTCGGTTAAGGTGATAATGTTCGTCCCTTGTACCCTTTATCCTTTCTTTTCTCTCTTATTCGGTGCTACCACGTGCACAAACACACACATGGAGCACCAATATTACAAATATAGGACACATGGTCTTGACTTGGTTCCTTGCTTGAGTAGAACACATTCAGCCAAATTTGGACCAATGGGATAAGGCAATGATGATGATACAGGGCAGATGTGTTGTTCTACGTTCACGAGTTACTAAGCATTCTTTCTCTAGCAATCCGTGATGGAACCTTTTTTTTTTTTTTCCTCTAGTAAATACTGAACTCGTGCGCACACTCACAGACTACACAGTTGTGGTTGAACCCTCGAGCTCTCTTTTGGGGAAGGCAAAAGGATAGGGATTTTTAGGAGGATTTAATGTTGGTCGTAATAGGGTGTCGAACACTTACCTGTTTACCTATAGTGTTTAGATGACACTGTTATGTTTAGCTTCTCTAGATGGAAGGAAGCGGTGAAGAGAATCCCAAGATGCTTTGAGTTATCTTCGTGGCTAAAAATTAATTTAGCCAAGAGCATGTTGGTGGAAGTAGGATGTGCCAATGAGGATATTTAACCTTTGGCCAGGAAGCTTCCTTATAAGGTTGGAACATTGCTGGCTCTTGGGGATAATCCAATCTCGAAGACTTTTTGGGACTCGAATAATGAAATTTTTTTAGAAGAATCTTTGTGGAAAAGGAATTTCCTTTCTATGGGTGGAAGTCTGACTCTAATTAAATCCATGCTCTCCACTTTGCCAATCCACGACATATCTCTATTTAAAATGCTGGTGGCAGTTAAGGTGAGGCTAGATCATATTAAAAGAAATTTCCCATTGGAAGGATGTAGTGACAAAAGGAAATTGCATTTTATGCATTGGTGTGATGTGATGAAAACTAGAGTAGTTGGGGATTTGGGTTTGGCATATTTAGAACTTAAAAATTGGACATTAATTACAAAATGGTGGTGGAAATATGGGGAGGAGAGAGAAACCTTGTGGGGGAGTGTGGTTGTTTTGAAATATGGTGAGAATGAGTGGGATTGGAATCCTAGGAGAGCCCCTGTCTATCAGATGTCTGGTTGGCAGGGTAAAATATTAAGGGTTGGGGATGGGTATTTCAATAGTGGGATTGTTTCCACTAGAGGGGTTTTAGAGCGGGGAAGGGGAGGGTAATAGGTTAGATTTTGGGTTGATGATTGGTTGGAAGTGGGTTCATTCGCAAATCACATATACATGAACGAGAGTTTCAATATTAGGATACCTAGTGTTCCAAACCGCACAAGTTGAGTGTGGCTGCTCCTTGGCGACAACAACCCAAATCCCTAGACTTTGTCTAAGAGGTGTCTGCATGATCTATCAAGGACGTGCTTGATCAGTTGTCCAATTACGGGACACTCATGTCTTTCTCATCCATTGCTAGAATCTTATAGGGTGGTCCATAACATCCAAGCTAAGCTAGCTTTGCAACATGTCCAAAAAAAAAAAAAAAAAAAAAAATTTGAAAACATATATGAATTGTATACAATGTGCACATATCACTAGATACCCAAATTGATCCTTCATGGCAATATATGCTAGAAAAGCCCAAGGGAACAATAAGGCAACTCACTTGATGGTGAATCTTCATTCCTATATGATGGATGGACAAGATTCACAGACATGTCTCGACCTTATGCAATCAATCATCCCATCAAGGGTAACCATTTGGAAAATATAACAGTATATAATCTCTATGTGGTTTGACTTGCAATTATATATATTTTGTATCTATAGTTAAGTTGCTGCAATACAACAATGTTAACTGTTAACAGGTCCTTAACATCGGTGAAAACCTAGCAAGAATCTCACCAACTAATGGTCTTCTAGTTGCAGCATGACCATCATAAAAATTAAACTTATTGAATACTTACTGAAATTCTATTCTTATTAGATCCATCTGGTTATTCTGAGGGAGCAAGCTTAAGATCAATGTTGTACATTGGGTTTAAGATTGCAAATGAACTAGACTGGGGCTTGTCAAGGCCCAATGATGAAGGACTCCTACTAGTTTGACTTGATTTTCCGGTTAAAGATTAAAATTCCATAATTGATCATCGTACATAACATGAAGAGACTCACAGATGCTCCTGCTGGGGGGCCTCAGAATGGAGGTGCTGTTGCACTGATGATCAAATATGTCAAAGTTACGCCCTCGTCGGGAAACGACATTTCTGGGCCTGATGGTAGTTGAAAAATAAATAACTTGGTGATTAAGTCACAACAGTGATGAAAAACAACTCAGTGCTTTGCAAGAAGTTTGGTGGGTAAATTAAGACTTTCATGGGGGCTGATTTTTCTCCCAAAATTTAGGGGCTCATGAGGTTTCAATTAAATGTTTGAGAGGGGATATGCTTCTCCTCACATTCAATATAACAGAGATGAGGAACGTTACAAAGGACACCTTATTGTGGAAGGAAATGTTCGTTTCCTTCAGTGGGAGCCGTATTTGACCCATATGGTTCCACCTGAGACATGTAGAAGATTATGGGCAGTGTTATGGTGTCCTGCTGTATTCATGAGATGGGGAGGTTTCTGTAGCCATTTAGAATCGGTTTGAGGATCTAGCTATTGTGGACAAAAAGATTGTTGACAAAAACTTCTTAGAATATGGTTGTCTCCTGATTATTGCTGTTTCTTATGTATGGAGTTGATGCAGAGGGCAGTATTTGGATATTCTTTTACAATTGTTGTGAAGAAAAAAAGTGATCTCTGAATTAAATCGGGGCTGTTAGTTCCTGGGAAGGGGAATGAGAGGATTTCAGATGAAAACTTCCCAATGGTTTGTACTGATAGTTAGAAATCCCAAGATATCACAATTGTAGTCCAAAGATGCAAGATGAAGAGGGGAAGTACATGGTGCAGAATTTCTATTGTAGAAGAGAAACAGGACTTTCTTGAAGTGAAGCAAATGTGGATGTGTTTACACCCATTCCCATCCTTAATTGAGGTGGCATTATTACTAAAAACGAGTGGCATGGATTATCAATTGGTGTTTACTATTTAAGGAATCCTACTGTGATTCAAATTCAAAATTATGTAGCAGATTGACTCATTAAAGATGATGCGGGGCTTGTTTTATGATGCATTATCCTGTTTGCTTTTTCTCATTTTCTATTGCAAATTTAGTTATTCCAAATAATCCTTCCATTTAAAATTAAATCAATACAAATAGCCTTCATGCATGGTGTCAATGGCTCTATTCTTGGGTTCTTTGCTTTGAATCATGATAAAGATGTCCACGCTAAATAGAAAAAAAAGAAAGAAAATTCACGTAGATCCTTTATAAGGAGCAAAAAATGTTTGCTTGATCAAAAGATCAGCATACAGAATACTTAACTTCTTTGACAAATGTTTGTTAAAATCTATTAGATTTCTGTAATGATTTTGTAGGCATCACCAAGATTTAAACTCATTGCCATTGTTTTTTTTTTATGCTTGATGTCACTTTTTGGGAATTGCTTTCTTCATTATTTTTATTCTTTGTTTTGTCTTTTTAATCATTTCGTAAGACATCAATGAGATGCCTCCCTTGTTATATTGACCTTTTAGTTTTAATGTTTTGTCTTCGTCTATTTTTTAATGTGCATTGAGAGCTTGAGTAACTGATTGCTACTTTTTGATTCATGGCCCGTTATCAAATTCCTTTCCATGCAGGTTCCTCCATTGAGAGATGAAAATGGAAATAATTCTTTTGAATCCGATTTTCTGAGGAAAGAAGATGCTCAAAGTTCTTCTAGCCAACTTAATAAACAAAGGTTTCATATGGTTCTATTCATTCATCCATCCTTTTTATTCTTATTCTTGTGCCTGGTTGTCCCTTGTGCATATTTGCATTGCTCTTTCTTTGCATTTTGTTCTATTCGTCCCCTAATGTTTTACCCTATTTTTCTTATGTTGGTACTTTCATGTTTTCACATATTCTGTAGCATTCATCCACCTCCAACATTTGGTTCATTTCTAAATCTAGAAGCCCTTGCTCTTGAAGATGACAGAACATATGTTCAGGATGGAGATAGAGTGGTGAAAGCAAATCGAGTGTTCTCTAGGTAATTTCTATAAAGAATTTTTTTTTATGGTAGGAATGCTTTTCATTTTTCATGTTATAATTGGAATTATTTTTCTAGCTTGTTATTGCTCCCCTTGTAGTTTGTGAAGTAAGTTATGCTGGATATTTAAACAAAATACTCATCCCCTATGGTGCTTTGTTGATGATCTATGAGGTTCTGGTCCGTTGTTACGCTTTGGAGGCATATATATACCATCGGAATGGACTACACCATTGGATCCACTGTGTAATTTTTTTTCCAGTGCACTTTGTGACGAATAGATGAATATTATAAATATGATCCAAATACAAATCGCATTTGTGATAAGGAAGGGTGTAAGACAACTGATTGAGGCATTGTCACAATGCTAAAGATCAAGTACGTGTGGCGTGAATACATCTTACAACATATTTTTATTAACCAAAGCTAATATTTTAAGTGAAGGAGAAGTGGTGTTGAAATAAGGTCCAACTAATTGAATGCTTGCTTATCCTTTCGAGGGAAGTAGTATCTTTTACTTTTACATTGAGATAGTCTTGACTATTGCATCATTGCCTACTCTTACCTTTCAAGTTACCCATTGGATCAATTGTGCAAGTTTTTTTTAAGGGACGGAAATTTCTGGGCCGTTGATCAGGTTTACCCCTTATTTTGTACATAAGTAGGCCTCAACCAGATCTTTCGATCTCACAGCCCCATCCCCAGATGGGCCCCATAGAAAGGTGTGCATGGAAATCCCCATGTGGTGCACGCGCAGGGTATAGTTATATGTAATATATTTATAAATATATATTATATTCCAAAGTTGATTGTTCCAACTTCTGATCCCTTGGCCTGAGAAAGGGAATCTAAGCTGCTTTTCTTGTTTGATTCAATGTTTTCTATGTGATGTGTCTAGCCTTTTTGGTTGTCGGTTCCTTTTGTATTATCTACTTATATTATGATGCAGACTTTATGAAAGGGTTTGGATCGAAGCATCGATGCACGTAACAAATATGCACAAAGAGGAGGACGAATCTTAAAGAAGATAATCCACGAAGGAAGACTTTATTCAATTCTAAATTACCATTAACTTTCTTCAATGCCCATATAAATAGGAAAAGAAACCCTAGAATCTGGGACTCCAAAGTCCTAATCAAACTAGGAAACTAAACATGGAATCCTACTGAAATTAGAAAGTTAATCCTAATTACAACTCATTAATGAAATAAGAAACAAGATGTTTAGACTTTCTTGGGTCCCACACCTGGGCCATGGGCCTTGTCACAATGGCTTATCGGCTTTGCATCATTCTCCCCAAGTTACAAAAGAGGTCAAACTTGAGGTTTTTTTTTTTGTTTTTTTGTTTTTTTTGCATTTCCTCTATAGAGGTGGTTTACTTGAAGCACTTCTTTTGTTACACCTGGCTCTGACCCTTTCTTTAGTGGGATGTGGTGTGATGAGCTTTCATTTTGATGACTGTGTATGTATCGTCCTGCATTCCGTGTGTCCCATTCTTGTCGTATATCCATGGTGTTCCAAGTAAAATATCTTCCCTATCCATCAGGGCTACATCGCACCATATGATATCCGTATAGTCTTCACCAATGGTAGAAGTAACATGACATGTATGCTGTCACCTGTCATTAACCAACAAACAAAATAAGGGCGATAGTGCTTGCATACCTTAAGCTTTAGACGATCCGCAAATGCTGTGATATGTTGTCGTTAGAACTTCCCCCGTCAATCATGACAGTGCTAACTTCCCATCAACCATATCTATTGAATGAAAGATATTATTCCACAACCATTTCTTCTCAACAGTTGGCAGGAGTCCCTCTGGTATGACCATTTGATTTAGCAGGACTTCACCAATAAAGCTGTTGCAACATGTTCTATTAAAACTGAGCTTTTATCATTATTAATAAAATTTTGTTGTGATACAAAAGTACATAATGGTTCTTGATCTCCTAAATACGCCACATGTCATGCAACTGAAGCTTGTCAGCTTTCCGGAATTGTTCTTCAAATGGCATTTTCATTACATGATCATGTCTTATCGGCCTACCTGTCATGTAATATAACAATTTAATAGATATGCGCATTAGTAGAATTGTTATATTAATTAACCATAAGTTCTATTATGTTTTAGTTTAGGAAAATTGATTTCTTAATTGATTTACTTCTTGTGTCAAATGGGAGATTTTCTCATGTTTTTGTTCCAGAATCAAAATGGCCATTTTCACTTATTTCTTTGAGGCATTTTTTTTTCTTTTCCAATAATATATAAAAAAACTCTAAAAATTAAAATTGGCTAACCTGCTGCGTATATTTCATTGCCAAGGGTGCACAGGCGAAAATGGATTGCAAATCCGGGTCTGGCTGTCTCCAAAAATTGAAAATCAATCCTGGTAGTCAATCTGATCAATTCTGACCATTGACCCAGTGCTAGGTTTTGTGCATGGGTCAGGTCACTCTGTCCATATTTCATTCTAGATCTGACCTGGTAGTGCTGCCTTCTTGGGCTGAGTGAGGCACTGGTTTTTTCCTGTGACATGCACCTGTACTGTACAGTTGCTTGTTTGTTGGTCCGACATGTCTTAACCTTAAACTTTGTACCAATAACTCTCTCAGTTCCTCTCTCTTCCCTTTTCTTCCTTTTAGATAGTCAAAGATCTTTTACCTAATGAGACAAGAAAATGGAAAGAACCCCAAGAGGCTTTTTTGCTGTCCCTTTTGGAGGTTAAAGGAATTATAAGAAAGAAGATAGTCAATGAAACAGTGAAACAGCAAAACTCTTTCCTTCTCTCTCTCTATCTCTGAGAACCAAATGAGAGAAAGGATATTTTCTTGTGTTTCTTTTTTCCTTTATGTTCCTTTCATGATCAAGAAGAGATCTTAATGAGGAAGATTCCCAATCCATCACGACCCACCACTATCTAGTCATAGTTACGACTTATTAAAGAAGAAAAATTCTACACTTCTTTATGTCCCACATGTTGGCCACGAGCCTGGCTGTGTTCGGCGCACAGGCTTTGCATCAATAGTTCTATGTTTTAATGTGATAAGTTTGCTAACCTTCTCTCCAAGAGTTCATAGAATTATGCTAAGTTCTGTATCATACCCCACTCACTAGCACCGAAGTTTGTAACTAGATTTGTATCATATTTATTGTAACTAATCAATTCTGTATCAATTATGCTAAATTCTTACAAAATATTTTTATTAACCAAAGCCAATATTTTAAGTGAAGGCGAAGTGGTGTTGAAATAAGTTCCAACTAATTAAACGCTTGCTTATCTGTTTGAGGGAAATAGTATCTTTTACTGTTACATTGAGATAGTCTTGACTATTGCAGTATTGCCTACTCTTACCTTTCAAGTTACACCTATGGGCCCAGAGGCTAGAACTGATAAAAAGCCCACAGATCAACCTCTATAGTGGTTTATTTTTGCCATAGAGATTTTAAGAAACCAAAATTTTCTTTTCAATTTTTGCAAAACAAAGCCTAAATGTAAGGAAAAAGGGTTATAATTTGTAGCAGGTCTACAAATTTCGGTTGCTGTCGTTTAGTTTCATTGTATTTTCCCTTTGATTTTTTTTATAACAATAAAAATTTATTTCAACTCAAAGGGAAAATACAAAGACAAAAGGACAAACTAAACAAGGGACAAACAACAAAAAACGATGTTAGAAACAAAAATAGATAGATTCTCGAGTGAGTCCTTCCTTTGCAAAACCATCAGCTATCACATTGGCCTCTCTAAGAATGTGATGAAATGAAGCATGAAGCTGATTGGAAATATCCAGCACTTCTTCCACCCAATCTGCCAATATCCAAGGATGCATGGTCTTACTTACCTGATCCCCATTGAATAGCAGAAAAAGAATCTCCTTCAATAAAAGAGAAATAACCACCCAGCTTTAATAATTCCCGACAACCAACTAACATAGCAAACATTTCAGCTTCATTAGCATTCGAGGCTTCCACTGGCCCAGAAAAAAACTCCTAACAATATTACCAGAATGATCCCTTATAACACCCCCTATACCACCTCGCCTAGATGATATGTGAAAGCTCCCGTCAGATTAAGCTTTAGAATATCACTAGGAGGAGGCATCCAACTGATTTGACGAGACGAATTAACATGCCATCCCCCTTTTAAAACAGCATCCCATGACCTGTTAAGATCATCCAAAAAAACTCCTTGAAACGCATCTGTCATAGTCTCCCATTCTAAAACAGTCCTGACAATTATCTCTACAATGTCTTCCACTGTTCTACTGTTGTTCTGAAACAGTACCGATTGTTTTAGTTTCATGGTTATTCATTTTTCATCAACATGCTAAGCCCTTTATTTTTAAGTTTCTGCAATAATTGCTTTATGGTTGTTATTTCTATTCTGACAGTACTAAGTTTGAACTACACTGTGTAGGACCATGCATGAGATCACCTTTTCAACAGATGACAGGCCGAAGCTTCTCAGTCATGTAATTGACCAAATCCCTTTAATCTTTTTTTTTAATAACCAAGTTTTGACTAAAATGAGTCTCTCTCCCTTTATTTTATTGTTTTCTTGATTTGGTTATTTAGTTATATTTTTATTGTCTTTGTACTCCTAGTTGACGGCTTTACTTGCTGAGATTGGTCTCAACATCCAAGAGGCTCATATTTTTTCAACTGTTGATGGCTACTCATTAGATGTCTTTGTTGTTGATGGTTGGCCGTATGAGGTACTTTTACACCTTCGCTTTTTTACTTCTAACAAGATGGGCCTCTTTTTCATGGGGAAGCATGTTCATCATGTGACTTATCACAAGTCCAACAGTAGTTCTACTATGAATAAGGATAAAATGTGTTGGGGAAATCTTTTCCATCCCATTTCCTCTACTATTTTATGTTCGAATACCTGGTTGCCTGTCATATTAAGTTCATGTTGTGATACTTTTAAGAGGGATTTATCATCCTGGTAGGTTGCAGAAGCTTCTTGTTTCTGCTTGTGCTCATATCTCATATTGTACTAGTTCATCTCTTTTTTATGCAGCTTGTGTTAGCTTGATGCAGTTTTGATCACAATTTTAGGGAAGGAAGAAATCTAATAATTCATAAATCACTCTCCAAGGATCCCCCAACACCGCCAAATATGTGGAAGAAACATAAACTCAAACCAGAATAACATTAGAAACTCCTTGAATAACTGTAACTTGAAAACATCCCCAGCTACCTGTATCCAAACTCAAGCTAGGACCACCATATGATAGAAGAGGAAGAAATTTTTTGCCGAGAACTAAACCAGATATTCCAAATCGAAAGGTTACTAAAGTTTGGCTCTTTGATCTAATGAAGAAGTTTGAAAGTAATGAAAACTCGAGGTCAAGTTCTTTTGAACCTTTTGAGATTGACTGCAAATTGATCGAGGAGGACCATATCATAATATTTGGTTCAATTAGAAAGGGTCAACAGATAGAGAGATTCTTACATTTATGTAAGAGATTGTTTTGTGATATCTTACCTTAAGCAGGGATTTTTTTGTTTCATCTTTATCTTTGTCTTACATTGTGTGGGTAATATTTTGTCTATAGTATAATTCTGGATTGTAGGATCGGATACATATTTATGTTTTTTTAACTGGGAGAACTACGGAAAACACTTTTACAGCTATATACGTTCTTTTCTTTTATGAATTGCTGGTTACTTGTTATAATGTAATACTTTCGCTGTTGTTTATTTTTTTTCCTTTCTTTTTGTTTTTTGATAACTATCAATTTTATTCCCAAAAAAAAAAAAAAAAAAGAAACAAAATAAGAGAACATCTCAAGCAGAACTAAACAGAAACAAGAATACTAAACATCAAAAGAAATTTGTAGCCACTCCTTCCCTTCTTCTTTCATTTTTCTTTGAGTTCGTTTCTACATTTCCAAAATCCATTTAATTAAAATTTTGATGGTTGTGGTTGTTTGTTAAAAAATAATGGAGATTATTCTTGCTGAAACCTTATTTGAGATTATCTCAAATGTTGATATGATAAAGTTAGTTCATTCTGAGAGACTTTTTTTTTTTGTTTCCTTCAATTTGATTTTTGATTGCAAACTGATCAAATAATTTCCTTTTTGAAAATTTTAGGAAACTGAGCAGCTTAGACAGACACTGGAGAGGGAAATTTCAAAGGTTGTTGTAATATCTCTTCCATTTATTTTGGAAAACAACAATTGATGCATTGAGTACAGATTTGTTAATATTGTGTTATTGGGTCATACTGATAAAAAAATAGTATGGTGTCATCTAGTTTTTTGCATGGCTAATGTATCCAGATGGGAAAGCAGGATTTGGCTATATGAAACATTACGGATCTCTTTTGGTCTTCCTTTCTATTTTCTTGTGCATGTTTTTCTGTAGGTTTGGTCATTAATGCTTAACTTGTTGATTATATAGAATGTGTCCTTGTGTTGAGGGTCCTATGGGAATGGTAAATTGCATAGAACACTTTTTCTTTATTCCTTGAGGTTCTTACAATACATTTGTTAAGTGGTGCTGCCATGTTGAATTATTTTTCTTTACAAATACTTTTATGCTGTTTTGGTACACTTTAATTGATCTAGATACATCCCTTTTCTTTTACATACCATATGCTTTTATTAATACTAACCACTTTATATAGCAATTAATTTTCAATATTAGCATACAGTTCTGTATTTCATTTTACGTTCTCATGCTCAGTCTTCTAGAGTCCTTGTGTTGGCTCCTTAACCTGTGTTAAAGTGTCTAAAACTCAATGCATATTATCAATGTTTAAGTTAGATGAGTTTTTCTGATATATTTTAGTATGTTCCCATGGTTGACTTTTGGCGTCAAACTTGCTAGATATCTTTTCAAGCAAGGCCTTGTATTTCATGTAGTCCGGAAACCCAATTTCCTCTAGAGCCCATTTGGAAATTCTTTGTCTCTCCTAAAGTTATATCTAATAAATCCAAAACCATGTACCCTAAAGGAGTTAAAACCTTACTCTCTGTGGAGTCGGATGACTTCATGCTTTTCAACTTATTTCTAGAGAAGCTAGAATGGAACTGACATACTAGTAAAAGCAGGATAGCTGAGGGAGAATCTTGTTGCTGGAAGTGTAATAACATTCAAAATAGTTCTTCTACAGCTTGTAAAAGAAAAGAAAAAAAAAAAAAAAAGGAAAAAGAAACAAGGAAAACGTTTGTCCCTTTACGTCCATCTTCCTGTTGGATCCCTGTATGATCCTTTAGTTTCCTGTTGAAAACTTAACAGATCTGTTGTTATCTCTCAATATAAAAAGAATTACATTCCAATTTCAGGACCAGATGAAGCATGCACATGGTGCAATATTGTTGTTATTGTCATTGCTGTTGTTTAATTCTCTATGAAACACGGGTTTGTTAATTGTACTTTGAAGTGCACTGCAGAAACAGCCTTGGTTGAAGCTTCATTCATTTCCTGATATCAAGGATCATGTCCAAACTGGGGTAGTAGCTGTTCCAGGTCATGTTGAAATTCCTTCCGATGGGAGTGATGTCTGGGAAATAGATCCACGGCTATTGAAGTTTGAAAATAAAATAGCATCTGGGTCATTTGGTGATCTGTAAGTATTTCCAGCTATCTATTTTGGATCAATTTTATTGTGGTTTGAACTTTGAATCATTGCTTAATCGTGTAGTCACTGATTCAGCTACAGAGGAACCTATTGTAGTCAGGACATAGCCATCAAAGTTTTCAAGCCTGAGCGCATTAATCTGGATATGCAGCGAGAATTTGCACAAGAAGTTTATATTATGAGGTTTGGCACACTCTTGTAACAATTTCTCAACAACACCAGGTGTCCCTTCGCTTTTTCATGAAAGTGTGTGCATGGAACTTCACGTTCTTTTATTTCTAAATGGTTCTAATATAATTGTCCCAATCAATTTAAAAATAACTATGGTAATCACCTTTCTTCTATCCAACATTGAATGTGATCTCTGTGTTGGTGACAGGTGCAGTAAAAAAAACTTATGTATCCATAGGAATATAGATCTATGCACAAAAAGAACATATTTTTATGATTAACTACTGAAGAAAAAATATTGAAAACAACAAAGAACATAAATCACTTTCTTTCTAATGTATGTGCCTGTGTCTTTGATTAGAAATGTACCTGTTACATTAGCCTTTTAGAATTGGTTACCACTGTGTCTTCATCAAACATAGATATACACTTAAGCCATACCTTTACATTTATCGCTAGGAATTGTGAATCATGGCAATTATCTTTTACTTCTCAAACTTATACTCAAAGCTGCTGGCTTTGATGGGACCTTCCAAGTTTTATTTAGTACCAAAGAGTGTAGCTTGGTTAAGTGGCCACAAGGAGAACTTTTATGGTGCATGAAACCTATTGTTCCTGGCACTTTCTTCTGCATAACCAAAGGAATCAGGGAAATGTAATAATATATATACCTATGCACATACATATATAGGGTCGGGATCCTGTGCAGTTGTATTGCATGGGAAACCATGCGAGACAACCGTGGGGCCCACATGGGCCCCCACTAATCATGGGTGAGGTTGGGGATCTATTTATCTAGATGGGACTGGCCAATATATAGAATTTCATTCCCGTCAGTCTCACTCAATTCGGTGCAAAAAACATGGGGCCTGAGAGGCTGAGACATTTGTGCAGGGGAAAGGGGCCCCACAGGTTGCTTCATATGGTGTGAGATATCTGCATAGGAGCATTGGGGTGTGTATAACTATATATATACACAATGACATACATATACATGGTTACGTCCTGCCGGAGAAGTACCTCTCATGGATCACATGAGTACACATACACATACATGGTTACCTCCTGCCAAGAGGTATCTCTCATGGATCGCATGAGAGTAAAACTCTAAGTACCTTGTGGGACCCACTTGGATGCATGCCAATTATGGGAGGGTTGTGTGATGGAAAAGTCTCTTTGTGCGTATGATTTTGGGAAAAAATCATCTCAATCAGATCATCACAACCATTACTTTTGGGGGCCTTAAAATTTAATGGAGTTACACTTTTTATGAAATTAATCTGATGTGGAGTGTAATTCAGATTAGGGTGAATGCCAAATCATGGGAGGTTAATGAGTTTGAATTTGTCATAGGAGATCCCATGTGGTGGAAAAAAAAGTACCTCTCACAGCGGGAAAAAAGTACCTCTCACAAAGAATGTAAACCTACATATATAGAAATCTTAATTGCGTGGTTAAAGTAAGAGGAGATATACAATGAAAAACATCTTGCTGACATTCGTATGTAGGTGGGTACATTCCTTGCCAGTGACCTTTGCTAGTAACATGAATGCTTTCTTGTCCTTGTTTAAATTTTTTTTTTTTTTAAATTGTTGCAGGAAAGTTCGGCACAAGAATGTTGTGCAATTCATTGGTGCATGCACCAGGCCCCCAATCTTGTGCATTGTGACTGGTATGATGATTGAATGACTTCTGTAAATTTCTAGTGCCAATATATGAAGCTTTATCATAAGGGAATCTAGATTTTATGATTTTTCTTTGAAAGTATTTATAGCAATAATTGGTTTTATTGTTCTTATTTGTTTTCCTTTCCAGAATATATGTCTGGTGGAAGTGTGTATGACTTCTTGCACAAACAAAAGGGCACCTTTAAACTTCCATCTCTACTCAGAGTAGCAATTGATGTTTCCAAGGGAATGAACTATCTGCACCAAAATAATATAATCCACAGGGATTTGAAGGCTGCCAATCTTCTAATGGATGAAAATGAGGAAAGGAATTTGCATTTTACTTCGATTAATGGCTATCCATCTTGCAAAACTTGTCAGCCATAATATTTTCACAGTTTTATATATTTACTGGAATCTGTTTATGTTAATCAGTCATTATAAATTGCTTTTGTACATACGTATTTATTGATATAACATGATGAAAATGATCCTATGCTTCCATCTGCACTAGACTGACAGCAACTAATATATTATTTTTCATGAGTGGGGCCCATGTTTGCTGGATTTAACCCATTCATCTCATGCATCAAATCTTTTTAGGAGCCAGCACAAGTTTCACTTTAGTGAGAGTGATATATATATATATATATTACAGTTACAGGCATGTGGTGTGAATGGGTTGAATCAAACAGAGGTGGGTCCTTTCATAGATTAAGTACTGTTAGTTTGTTGCTGATGGTATCATAAGATTGTTTTTTATGTTGTAATGCTTTGGATCAGTATACCAACATGATTGGGAATTTTAATAAACAAAAATCTTCTTCATAGGTGCCTTATCCCATCATTTTATTTAATAATGCATGTTTCAGAATTATTAAATTTATGGACATGGAATTTCTTTTGGTAGGTCTCCACACTCACTGGTGTGACTGACTTCCAAAGGGTTGAGCAGGGCTCAAACCCAATACTGCCTTCGTGAGCAGAAGTCTCTACCACCAAGCTATGCTTGAAGGGCTGTTGATATGGAATTTTTGTCTTGCTTTGTATCTCTAGTTTTTTCTTTCAAGGAAATCTCATTACCAATTAGAAGAAAGAAGTTACTGAACTAATATTAGTCTTTTATAAATATAAATATTTTGTCTCCAAGCATAAGGTTTATATTACAGTAGAAGTTCATAATGGAAAAAAAAAACATGTCAGTTCATGATACTGGCTTTCATGATGTCTACCTTACAATAATGCATGAGTGGCATTGGAAAAATGTAATATTTCTTTTTTTTTTTTAAATCATCGCGGCAAATATTATTAAAAGAAGACTTAAAACAGACAAAGCAATAATACAATACAAAGTAAGAACCCCAGGAAAAAAAAACCGGGTGTAAGAGCAGTATACCCAAGCCCACATTACATAGAAAACCCCACCCAAGGAGAAAACCCTCAGCCAGGCCATCTGCCAAACTATTAGCTGACCCAAGAACATGATGGAATTGGAGATCCAAATGGGAAGTCAATAACTTGATCTAATTAGAAGAAAATGGGAATTTCCAAGGTTTCAATGCAGAAGACGACACTCATGAGATAGCTTTCAAAGAATCACTACACCATGCTGCCCATGAGAGGAACCATAGAAGATCCACAATGGTTCAAGAATTGGCAACACCTCAGCTTTGTTAAAGTATTTCTCTCCCCATACATTTGGAGATAATGACCAACACATCACAATTACTATTCCAAAGACCCCCTCCAATAATAGCTGGGCCAAGCTTTCCTCTAGTAACCACATCAGCATTGAAATCACCCCGGGCAGAGGAGGGCACCAAGAATCCAGTCTCCTCTCCTTGCTTACACCACATAACATACACACCTCCCAATTGAAGAAAATATCATCCACAGAAATCTTTGAAGCCCTTTCTAATTAAAATCCACTTGGCTATCCTAGATTAATTGCTGAAAGAAGATTCAGAAGAGAAAAAGAAGCACCCCACACAGACCAAGGAATAATCCTCTAAAGAGAGACGCTACACCCTATAAAAGCACCGAAACTCCAAGTTTCCACTAACTTCTTCAAAATCCTTGGAAAACACCATAACAATCCACACTTGAAAACGAAATGGCTTCATATGAGAGAAGTTACCTTACAATGAATGAAGAGATGACTAATAAATTCGGCTTCCTCTTCGCACAAAACACAAATGTCTGAAATAGCTTCAGACGTCATGCCTCTCCTCAAAGAATCTGCCATGGACACTTTCCTACAATTACCAACCAACAGAAAGCCTCCATTGAGGAGTCAAGCCTAACCACACGAGAGCATAAGCTGCCCTTTGAATATGAGTACTCTCTTGCTAAATAAAAGGCCTTCACAGAGAAACAACTGGAAGGTGATGATTTTCATATGCTAACATCTCTGTCATTTTTGCACAAAACAACGTTAGAAAGTAGACTCAACCACTCCCCATACTGAACCTCCATAGATTGATGCAGGACTCTCCTAAATGACACATCCCAAGGCACATTGGGATCCCCAGCCATAGAAGAATCCAAAATCGAAGACTCTTTGATAGACAGAACTCTAGGAAATAAGACATGAAAAGGACCTACGCCCACTCAATCATCAAACCAAAACCTAATGCTTTCCCATTCCCAACAAGAAAACCCAACCCCCTTAGAAAAGACCTCCCCCAGACATTAGACATAGCCCCCACATAGAATTTTCTGAAGCAACGAACCCCACTAATCAACCCCATACTTACAGATGAGGTGCTTCTCTCTCATCTCCAAACCTCCACAAACATTAGTTAAAAGTGCCCAATTTATTTAAATCTAGATTGCCAAGACCAAGGTCCCCAACTTCTTTAGGCTATTGGAATGATTTGGTTCAAGCTAGTGGCATGATTTGGAAAAATACATTGTGTGTGACAGTACATATACGTGTTTAGTGGCATGATTTGGTTCAAGCTAACTGCATGATTTGGAGGTGCCCAATGCTACATCTCTGAATATACTTCTTTGTCAAAATTATTATCTGCCCAATTTGCTAATATGATGATGATATGTAGATACCACAATCAAGATTATGGTGATTATTTATTTTACTTATATTACTTATCAATTTTTATGGCTAACACCGAAAGCTTTATCTTGCAGGTTGTCAAGGTTGCTGATTTTGGAGTTGCCCGGGTGCAAATTCAATCTGGAGTTATGACTGCAGAAACTGGAACATACCGCTGGATGGCTCCTGAGGTGACATTCTGAGGATGTTTTGTCTTGGTTACTTGATGTTGGTTAGTGATTCTTTGTTGCCACTGTTATGGACTCGACTATTTTTCTTGGAGAACATTTTGAATTGTTCAAGATGTTTCATGTTGATCAATATATAATTTTGGAGCATTCTTATATTCTTAAGAGGGGCAGCAAAATCTACAGTGATTGACATGGCATCTAAAGTGCTTGATAGTAGCTCTCAAAGCCAAAAAGAATAGTGACATAAAATCTTTTACATGATATGATAAGACCAGGGTTAGAGAAGGCACACTTGGTCACTCACCCACCAGGAGAAAGCACCCGGACCTGTGCGCCACCGGATAGACTGCTTTCAAAACACATATAAATCTACTTTCAGGTTATTGGGAAGGGAGATAAGAGAGGACATATGGGCCTGAAAATGATTGACTAGTTTGATGCTTGGATGATGACAGAATCCCAATCACCGAGTTCCCAGAGAAGTGAATTATATGGCAACACTATTAAGCCAAACTGAACTAATTAGTCTAAAAACAAAGTTGATAGATCCTGCAATTTGTGGCCTCAGTAGATGATTGCAGGCTGCCTTCGCAACCTATCATTTTCATTGATCGATACAGGATAAAGTAGGACTACATATGTGCTTCAACATAGGCATGCCTGATCTCGTGATAATCATATTATTCCGTTTATATTGTCCAAATGGATGATATTAATCATAACTAGGGATGAATTGTACTTTTATAATGAATAACAATTGTAAATTATAGAATTTATTAAAATCATGTTTCAATCACATTACTAAAATACATGGGATCTATCTATGATTAGGACTAGAGGGGATGGGTTCCAAAAATGCCCCTCGTTATAGAATGTTCAGTGTGTGGAGTGTTATCTCTAACTTTGTGGATGTGTCCAATGTTAGTGGAAATTTCTTACCAAGGGAATGCATTTTAAAGTTGAGAACGGGGAAGTGTTCAATTTTGGCATGTTCTTTGGGTGGGGTAAGTCCTTGATGTCATTTATGTCCTAGGTTCTTTAGGGAAATGTGTCATTAATAAAAGAGTTTTAGGCTTGGGTAGGAGATGAGGTGCCATGGGAAGTGGGTGGTGGGAGAGTTCTCTGGAAATGTGTCATTAATGAAAGAGTTTGATTTGTTGTCAAGTCTCCTTTCTAAGATTTTTATTTGCTGGGATGAAGCAAACAATCGTATCTTGAAGCCAGATTTTTTTGGAATGTCTTTAAATAAATCTTTTTACAGGGCTCTTGGTACATCTATATTGGTTTGATCTCCGTGTGCTTTAGGTCTGGATGAGCCTTGCTCCTAGTGTTGAGACTTATTGTTGGCTTGCAGTAGGAGGCAAGATAATGGATAATCTTATGAGAAAGGGGATATCCTTGGATATCGTTTCGAATATGTGTTGTTTATGCCTGGGGAAAGGGAGCCAATCAATCATTTATTTCTGCACTCTGACAAAGCATCTTACATTTGGGTCACTTTCTCAGTGGTTGTGGAGTAGAATGGTCATGCTGTTTTCCTAGTTCATTAAAAAGAAATGGTTAGTGTGTGGAGGGTGGCAGCTCTTATGGCTCCAGGTTGGTGCCTTGGAGGGTCCTCATTTTTCCTTTCTTTGGTCTTATCTAGAAAGAGAGGAATAAAAAGATATTCAAGAGGTAGATTTTGATTTTGGATGCTCTTTGATCATCTGTGTTTAAGAGGACTACAAAATGGACTATTGGAAGGAATTCTCCATCTTGAAGCTTGATAATGCCCTTCACAATTGGGAAGCCTCTATGATGTTGGGTCTTAGGGAAGAGAGAGACAATCATTTGGTGGTATTCTCCAGATAGAGTACTCAAATTTAATGTGTATGGCCCAACTAGAGGTAGGCCAAGGCCCCCGCATGTGTTGGTGGGTTTCTTAAAAATCATAAAGCGGAAATGCTATTTATATTTTCCAAGCAAGTGGGAGTGAAGGATTTGAATGAAGTGTTATCCATTCTTGACGCCCTTTGGATTTATTTAATTTATTTCCCCAACAGTTTGACTTTGGAAAGTAATTCATCCTACACCTCTCCTAGTTGAATTCCAAACGGGCATACAGAAATTGTAATTCTAGTTAAATGAGAGCAAGTATGTCTTGAATGCTTTAGGCATTAAGTCGGTAGGTTTGTGTCACAGCCTCGCCAAACTCAACATGATATTTTCCTCTTTGGCCCATGTGCAAGCGCAAGGACTTCCCTAGCGGTCACCCATCCAGGTACTGCTTCGGCACGAGCACGCTTAATTCCGGAGTTCTTATGGAATCCGGGACCGTATGACTTTAAAACACATCATGTTGAGTTAAAATGGGGTTTGACTTATAAGCCTAGGGTCAGGACTTGGATATTTCCGATATGGGAACGGTGAAGTCCCTATATCCTGGTTGTTCTTGGCGGGTGATGGGCACACCGGATTTTAACTGGATCTCCCACCTTGGCCCAAGCTCGCCGGATCTCACACCTGTGACACCTCAAGCCCATTATCTACATGATATTGTCCGCTTTGGTTTAGGACGTGAATATTTCCGATGTGGGACTTAGTGTTGTCCAAGCCCCTTAGGAGACAAGCAAGCTAACAAACAAGACAAAGGAAAGCCCAAGCAGTGTCATGGGATTTCAACCGGGGCCCACTCTCCCCCACCGAAAATAGAGCCGCCATCGGCTTTGATACCATTCTGTAACGACCCGGGCCTACTGTCCACATGATACTATATGTTTTGGCTCATGGGATTTCAACCCAATCTTGCTGCATGGTTTTAAAAGTCCTTATGTGGAGTTAAGGCTAGGCCGGACTTATATCCCCAGGGTCAAGACGTGAATATTTCCAATGTGGGACTTGGTGTAATCCAAGCCCCCTGGGAGGCAAGCAAGCTAACAAATAAGACATGCAAGTCTAGGCAGGTGGGATCTCACATTTTGCTAATGACATGGGGAATGCCTTAGCAAAGCAAGTGGTTGGCACTTGATAGAAACATTAACTTTGATACTTGTATTCGTATTAGGCACTTTGGTAATCTTGGATACTTAAATGATGAAAAACTATGTTAATAATGGGAGCTTGGTTTCAACCCTGTGACATAGAAGGAATAGGAAAGGAACATATAGAAATATTTTAAAACGTATCAGTTGTCCCGATCTACGAATCTATTCCAACCATCAACGAATTCCTAGGATTTTAGGTGGAATGGGGGTGATAATTCTTTCTACTTCTCAAGGTATAATGACAGATCGAGCATGTGGAAGCTCAAGGCTCCTTCTAGGGTTGTAGTTTTTGGATGGCTTGTTCTAAGGAAAAGAATCCTCACAATGGACAATCTAAGGCTGAGAGGAGTGGTTGTTGTCAATGGATGCCCTATGTGTCTAAGCGAAGAGGAAACAATGAATCATCTACTTTTGAATTGTAAATTTGCCCATCTGCTTTGGAGGTCAGTGATGGATTGTTTTGGGTGTAGTCGGGTTTTTCCAAATTGTATCGTGGAGCTATTCCAAGCTTGGAGGTCTCCGGTCTGATCGCACAAAGGGAAGGAGTGTGGGGTCTGACTTATCTTGCAGTCATTTGGACAATTTGGAAGGAAAGAAATTTACGGTGCTTTGAGGGGAAGTCCAACAATGTTGGTTCTTTAATAGAAAAAATCAAGTTCTTGGTAGCATCCTAGGTGATGATTGATGAACATTTTAGACCATTCTTAGTGGATCAAATTATGCATAACTGGGTGGAAGTGGCTTTCTCCCAAGCCCGTCTGTTGCAGGATGGTTCTTATCTAGCTTCTTTCCGTGTTGGTGTGTGTAGCTTTTTAGGTGATGTCCGTGTGGGTACTTGATGTCCCTTTTGTGTTTTATCCCTTTGGGGTTGTTTCTCTTTTTTGTGTTTGCTTGTTAGTATAGTACTTGTACTGCTTGCTTTTAATGAAAGTAACCATTCAGAAAAAAAAAAAAAAAAAAACTATGTGAATAATTTCTATGCTTAATCTCCCCTTTACTTATTAGATTAGCATTTATGTACATTTTGCCTCAAAATAATATCATCCTTATATAGAAATGCAGCCTATCCAAGGTTTTGGCTTAGGATAGATCGGAATAGAGAATTAAAATTCATATAGCCGACCTCAAACATAGGTGGAGCAAGGCTTTGATGGAGTAGGCAAGTGGATCGGGTCAAAGCGAGTTGGGTTAACCTGGGCTGTATGGATGTTGAAGCTTAAGCCATATCCAACCCGTTTTTCAAAACAGATGATGTAACCCTAACCCATAGGTACTGCGTGTCCACTCGCATCCGACCTCTATAACGCATATCAAACATAGTTCAACCCATTTAACTTAGATCTGAGCTCGCCCAACTTGTAGAAGTTTTGCCAAAGTCCAATCCATTTCAAATATTTAGGTGATATTTTTTATTTGAGTTAGGTTTGGTCAGATTTTTCCACTCCTAGCTTATGTTCTTCTATCTTTAAAGAAACGTTTTTAAATTTTAACATATATGCTATGGTGGACCCAGGATTTTCATTTGAAGGGGGCGGATGCAAACATGTAGTTGGGTTTTGTGGGCAAACCTAGGATTTTCATGTGAGTTTTGGGGGTGGACCTGGAATTTTCATGTGGGTTTTGAAGGCGGACTGAGGATTTTTCATGTGAGTTTTGAAAGTGGACCCAAGTCTAATGGGGGCAACTGTCCCAATTACCATATATGTGGGTAAGACCCTGCATATATGATTTCTTTAAATCATTAACATTTATCATATAATTATATTTGTATGGGTACATCTATGTGTTATTGAAGAATTTATTCAAGCACTTCGTGAACAATATATTTTCCAACTTAATCTCTAACCAAATGCTTATGGGAATGCAACCAAAGCTACAATGATCAAACCACCATAAAAGTAGAGATGAGGAAACATCACCATGATCATTCAAGACACAAGATATGCGTGGTTCAACCACAATATGTGACAAGATATACGTGGTTCAACCACAATATGTGACGTACATCCAAGGGGGAAACAATGCAAAGCTTTTCGTACTCTTTAATGGAGATTACTAGGCAACTAAGTTAAGTCTAGAGAACCCACTTACTAAATACAAGCTTACTATAAAGCTTCTCTCCTCCCCCCTCTTGGTCTCCTTGTAGAAAAACCCTTCGCTCTTTTTTCTCTCTCCCGATCTCTACAACCACTACGATGTAATTTTCTATTGGGAGCAAGCTCTACAACCCTTGGATTAGAGTCAATCATACCAAAAGGAGCTAAAAGAGAATACGAATAGAAAAAATAGAAGTACAAGGGGGTAATGAGATAGAAGGATTTGGCTTAACTCATGTTGTGCACACACACAAAACACACATATGGCACTATGTATCAGGCTTCTTTAAGTTATTCTATTGAACCCCTGAAGTGGAGTTCGATCTTTTGTGCTGCATTTCTGCGGGCTTAGATTTCATTGGAATTAGGGCTTGTCATAGGGTTTCTTAAGAAGTTTATGCAGAATCCTAAAATTTTGGATGGGACCTGGGACCTGGGACCTGGAAGTTCTGAACCTAAGATTACTGGTCAGGTGTGAAGTTTTGAACCTAAGATTACCGGTCAGGTGTGTGTGTGTGTGTGTGTGTGTGTGTGTGGGGGGGGGGGGGGGGGGGGGGGGGGGGGGGGCGCTTGTCAAGGTGGGGCAATTGTGCCCCACTCAACTTCTTTCGATTCAATAAAATACACCGATTAGTTTCACAGTATTTTGATTTCTTTCAATTTTGACCCTCATTTGTTTTTTTCTTTCATAAAAGGAGAGTTTTGGAAAGTATCTAGGTTCCTTTTGTCTTTTGTTTGCTTCCAAAAGATAACTCCAAGTTTTTAAGGAGTCAGACAAAGTAAAGCCTTCCCTCCCTCGCCTTTTCTCTCTAAATTGGAAGTCTTCGTAAGAGATATTTCTTCTCTACCTTTCTCTACAACTAATTGAATTTGGGAATGTAGCTATCCTTTAGATTCAAATAAGATTTGGTCCCACTGTATTTGAGCATATGTTTAAAATATGATGTGCTCAATCTCATGGCACGGCCGACTCCTGTTGTAGTAAAATTTTGAGGAAAGTGTATTATACCTTAACTCTTCACTTTTTTTATAGCATTGTTTAATGGCGCGGTGTTGTGCTCTCAACCATCCATGCATGCCCTGGGCATCAAAGCCCATCAAACGATCACAAGTAACCAATCAATGGATTTCCAAGCATCCATGTCTATCATAGGCGTCGTGGCCCCATTAAACAGTCATAAGTAACCAATTCAGATGTTTTCGTTATGGGTGGATTAGTTTACATGTGATCAATCCGATATAAGCTCTATTTTGATTAGAGTGAGATACAACTCTCAGTCCTAAAACAACGAGCAAGTGATTCTTTTGAGCGATTTGGATTTATTATGGCAAGCCCTATTATTTTTGTATTTTTAACTGTCCTCAAAGTATTGAGAAATTATTTTCTTAAAACTATTGAAGAACTTTCAAATTTAGGAAATTTTTAAGATATCAATAAAAAATTTTAAAAAAATAAATAAATTTATTTTAAAACTATAAGTAAAAAATAAATAGATATAAAAATATTATTAATCCCCTCTAGAAAAAATACCCTGGCTCCGCCACTGCCTGGGATAGAGGTACACCATCTTTGTACTGGAGTTCATTTATCTCCAAAGTCTGCTGATGTCTCTGGATCTGATCCTAATTATCAGCAAGCTTATTCTTCTCAAAGGAAATGACCTACAAGTGTCTTTAAATCCCATAATGGGTCTCAAACTTCCCAAGACAGGCCCTTTGGATTCTAATGCTTAAGACATGCCTTTGGATTCAAAAGTCACTTTTTCCCCCTATATTAAAATGCTTATTGTATTTTATAATTGAAGGGATGGATAAATGTACTTTTTTTTTTTTTTTCTGGCAGTTTACACAAACAATGCTTAGCTATTTTTCTTATTCTTCTTCATTCACTGAAGGTCATAGAACACAAGCCCTATGATCACAAAGCCGACGTTTTCAGTTTTGGGATTGTTTTATGGGAGCTCATCACAGGAAAGGTGACCACTTATAAATATATTTTAGATTTCAGAATTAAATATTTACTGCTACATGGCATTTATTGTTCGTTTTATTAGATTGTGATGGCACGCATTTCGTGATGATGACTGCTGTACTTCCTCAGGTTCCCTATGAGTACTTAACCCCACTTCAGGCAGCTGTAGGTGTAGTTCAAAAGGTATGTATCTGGTTTGCAATCCGTCTGTGAATACTCCAAATGGTTCAAAATGTACTTGTTCATCATCAGCTGTGACTTCTATACTCTGAGATTTGTATAACATAACCCGAAGAAAACTGATAATTAAATGAGAAGGAATAGATTAAAAAAAATGAGTTCTTAAATGTGGTATTAACTATGGAAATGCTGCCCTTAGAAGGGAAGGACCTTTTGGTTTCTTTCCATTGGAAGATGTGGAAAATTAGGAAATGTTCTCCTAGGAGCAATTGCAAGCGCTGTCTAGCACTCTGGTGCCCTCTTGGGCCCACTTTTATCTGTAAAGCTCCTTTGGTAGTCTTTTCATCCCATGATCTGGCATCAACCCCAATTTTACACTCATTGAACCTTCACTCACAGTAGGATTGAATCTCAAGAAAATAAAAGGTTAGGATGCCATTAAACTTTAAGGCTGTTAAATCAAGGGCTTGGATAATATGGTGAGGCTGGTTTTTTGGATCCCCCTTGTCCATGAGGAGACCTCTCAATTTGCCCTCCTCCCATTGGTAAAATTGCATCTAAGTGGGCCCACATGTAAGCTGAATGCAGTCTGCTAATAGGTGAACATTTCTAGTGAAAAATCACCATGGCTTGGGTAACAGCAGTCTTATATATTATTTGGATCACTGAGTTAAATGTGTGCCGGTCTAGAGTTGTAGCTCGTAAAACAAAAATATTGAAAAGAAAGATCTGATCAGCTCCCATGTTGACTCTCACATGACACTTGATTGCATGCAAGTTGAATCTAAAAGATGAGTTCCTCTTGCTACAACTTTGATGTCATATTGGTACCTTATTCATAATACAGAGTAATGGTGTGATCAGCCTTTTGACATTTTGTCTTAAAAAACAATGGAAACTTAATCTGCCTTTGAAAATGGCACGGGCTAAATGTGTCTTTAAGAGTTGCAATGCTACTTTTTTCTTGAAACATAGATTGGTTTTATTTTATTTTTATTTTTTTTATTTTACAAGGAACTTGAACTCACGCGCCTACACACACTGCACATATCCCTATCAGCTGAGAAACAGATATGGACTTAAACATAGATAGTTGCATGCTGTTACCCTTATAATCTTTTATTTCTATACCTTTATGATATTCAGGGCTTACGTCCAACTATTCCAAAACATACTCATCCAAAGCTTGCAGAACTGCTTGAGAGATGCTGGCAGCAAGACCCATCTCTAAGACCTGACTTCTCCAAAATCATAGAGCTCCTGCAGCTCATTGCGAACGAGGTATCACATTCAAGGTGAAGATTAATATTCCTATAATTCAACATTTTGGTTTCTGACAAATTTTCCCAACAGGTTGGTTCTGATGGTGAGGAAAAACGAAAAGAGAAGACAGCCCATAGATTCCTTTCAGCCCTCAAACGAATCCACTAACTGGCACAAATTGTTAATCTGTATCTATGCTTCATCATGTGGTTATTTCTGTTCCAGGAATTCTTTTATCTGTGCTGTACAGTGCTACCTATGAGACAGTAATCTCGATTTTTTTTGGGCTGGCAGTGATCTTGGCCACCTTTTTTGCTTTGGCCAATAAAAAAAAAAAAAAAAAAAACCCTGCATTGCTGTAAAATTTTTCAGAATTACTTCATCCAAACAGTTCCAAAATAATAGATCAATTTTTTGGGTTAATTATTCAGTTTGAGGTTTTAATATCGGTGTGTCAAGTCTTACATATATAGATGGTTCGGATGTATCATAAAGTCGGCCCGACTATGTTGTCCCTCGCCATATGAACTCGGCCCGACTATGTTGTCCCTCGCCATATGAACTCGGCCCGACTATGTTGTCCCTCACCATAATATAGTGAGGGATGGATGCGCATGAATATTTTCATATATATATATATTATTGGATGGCTGTAGAACAATGGTTATTGCGTTGCTCGTGGTAAAGCTCACCGTGCAAGCGAATATCTGTTAGCAGTTACCATAGTTGGTCATTGCTACACCACCATAGTTGGTCATTGCTTTATGACAGTTTGTTGATCGCCCAGTACAATTAGCAAGTACTATCTGATGGGTAATTGCCTATAAATTTTGTAGTCATTGGATATGACTTCTCAGTTCTTCCTCTTTCCTCTGTTTCACCTAAAGCATGGACTGATTTTTCTACATTTCCATATCTTCCCATTAGTTTTGTTGTCATTCTTTCAACTTCAAACTCTATTAACCTCTAATTTGTAGTCATCTTCCTAATTAGCAAAGAATATTGTAAATCCTATGATTTAGAATATGCTCATTGTATGGAATAGAGAGATTCCCTCCAGTGGAATATGATCTTCTAGGAGTAAGGGCCTTTTGTTTTCTTTTTGGTACTCCTGACTGTTGATTTCTTGTGTTCTTCATACAGAGCAATCCAATTAACAACCTAGTAGACAGAATGAGTTATAATTGTTCACCAGAAAAACAAGTCCAGATGATGTGTGCATGGTCCAGAATTGAATCTATCCCATCCTCCCCCTTACCTACCACCCGATTTGGAAGAACATTTCCCCCCTTGGAATTTCCCATTTAGGGCCTCTTCTTGCATAAAATACATAGGAATTTTTTTTAAGCGGTTAAAAATGAAGACCGAATGCTAGTGATTCATTTTCCATCTTCCTTTCAATCTATTTTCATAAAAGAAAATGTTATTTAATGCTCATTTTTTAAAATTTACTTGTGATTTTCATTTTTAGTGGCTTCAAACACATATAATGTATTGAATTCCTATGTATTTTTAATTCAAACAAATGAGACCCTAGTCTTATCATACTCAATCGTATGGATCACTGCATAATGGGCACCGTATACTCCTAATTAATTGTGCCCAGAGGCCTTTTTTGGATCTTCGTAAGTTGAGTTCAAGTAACTCGATCAGTTTACTATCAGGGTTCATGTGCATGCATAACTTGAGTTTCCTGGACACCTAAAGTTTATTTGATAACTGATTACAGGTAAATAACTTTACAGGTAAACTGAGTGAAGGATTATCGAGTTCTAAGTCCATGTGATTTGATCGCTTTCTGCGTTTCTACCTGGTAATTCAAAGTCTCCTGGGTATCTGCTTTTTATATTTGTTCGTACTGGGGATTTTTTTGGGGTGAGTTTCGTGACTTGACCTTGACTAAGCCTTTTCCAACCTATATTTCGTACAGGATATTCATTTCTATCCAAATTCCAAACATTCGGGCCTTCAATTGTTGATCGTCTTCTTCACATATTGATCAATTTGATGTTAAATGTTATTCCAATCAGTGAAACTTGGGCCCAGAATTTATTTTTTATTTTTTATTATAGAATTGGGGTCAATGATCTTGAAACAATACACGACCCCCGACTGCAAACAAACGAAACTATGTGATTTGATTAAAATTGTTCTACTAGTGCAACTATGGATGACTTTGGAATTCCAATTTGAATCATTTTTCTACCTGAGTCGAATCTCCAAATGGTACGCATGGTGACAATCAGCCCGTGGCACACATGCAACCTATGTTGTGCATGTGTGCCACGGGCTGATTGTCACCATCATTCTCATTTTATTTCGCCTCATGATACATGGTCAGGAATTCTAACCATCCACGAATAAAATTTTCAATTAATATTGCCCCAGTCGCTAATCAATCTTAAGTTTCCTCGACACATTCCCTTCTTTATTTTTTTTTTTTTAAGGTGGTCAATGTACATTTTCATTTTCACCGTTGTTAATATAGGATTGGATCAAACAATATCTTTTTATTTCTATAAAATAGAGGATTTGAGCTCAAGCAATTGATAGTGATGTGACATTTTATACATGTTGTATTTAGGGATAGGACAAAACAATATTCCCCATACGGTAGATCTGGACTCTCTCCTGTCACATGAAGTGATTGATTGTTGGCAATGGATCCTAAACGGCCAAATCAGCTTAGAAAATTAGATACAGATCTAGGATTTGGTCCCATTTTACATTTGGGTTCACATCTCTTTTATGAGGATTTTTCACAGAAGGCCAAAAAATATTTTTATACAACCTCACAAAGGGCCCATTTATTTTGTGCTTTTACTAAAGGATAAAGGGAAACTGTTCTCCAACCTATGGGGCCCACTTGGGCCCACATTTGATCAAACACGACCCTTTGATAATATCATCATCCCACGTTCTGGCATCTGGCCTGATTTTACACTCATTGAACCTTCACTCACTGTTGAACTAAATATTAAAAAATGGTTAAGATGACAGTAAACTTTAAAGCCGTTCAATCAAGGTCTAGAATAATTTGGTGGGGCTGAATTTTTTGGTTCCCCACCTTGCCCAGGCAACCTTTCCATTTCCAGCTTCCCAGGACAATATAATCTTATACGACCCTTTGCATGGAACTGCATTCCTAAGAAGTCATGGTTGCCCGTTTGTTTACATGGAATTTTATTCTTAGGAATTCATGGTAAAATGAGTTCCAACATAGGATTGTTGAAGTGGTGAAAGGTAAAGGACATAAGATGAAGGCACAGATTAGGCCACCAGCTTTGCAAGGATTTGATATTTTCCTTAATGACCTGTTGCATGGAATTGAATTAAATAAGAAACTCATGGTGGCTTTTTTTGTTATCGTGAAACTGAATTCCTAGAAAATTCATGGTAAAATGGGTTCAGACAATGTATTATGAAAGTGGTGGTTTTTATTTGACTCACCTACCATAGGGAGGATGCCCCATCTACGATGGGTCTGCCCCCAATAACTCTAATCACCTTATTGGTGATTATAAATTTAAAATCCTATCATTGATCCCAATTCTTTTGGCCCCAATTTAAAATTCTATTACACCGCTTGTAATAGATATCAGCCATCTGATTATTGGGACTCAGTCTCAACCGTAATTTGGCATTTTCAATGTTGCATAAACTACAACCGTCATTTGTCACCCATAATTAATGATATAAGGAACAAACATGTCTTTTTATCTTTTTAATTACAATGGAACCGATTGTAATCATTATGTACACTTTGAGTGTCATGGATATGGGTATGTGCATGGCCCATTGGCCCTAGCTATGGGTTCGGATTATGAAAAGGTATCTTTGGGGATGGAATAGATCCCAAGTCCTAACAACACACACACACACACACACACACACATATATATATATATATAGGGCCAGCTCTCCTAAGCTAAAGCTTAGGATAAGGTAAGTTGAAGTAAGCTCAATTGCGTGGTGGAGCCCACTTAGGGACCCAAATGGGGATGGGGGTGGGGGGGATTTCAAGGACTCCCTATGACCCTCCTTCCAGTAAAAAATCAGCCACAACCGTGGTTTCTATTATCTTCATCTAAGCACCAAAAGTTTAATGGTCAATGGTTCATTCGGATCGGTGCATTGTCGATCCAACGGTCTAGTAAATTTGGATCTGACCAAAAGTTGGTGGGCATGTGCAATTTAGGGGGGTTGTATGTTTGGTCCATTTGGATGGACCAAGGATGGGTCCCATAAGCGTTAGCTTACGAAATCTTATCCTAAGCTTAAGCTTAGGAGAGCCTTGCCCTATATATATATATATATATATATATATATATATATATATCTATCTATTCAGTTATAAGCTGGGCCCGAGCAAGGTTATAACAGTGACCCAACCAAAAGAATACCCATTTTTCGTTCTTACTGGAGAGAATGGTAAAACTAAAAGGAAAAAAAAGAAAAAAAAATTCAAATAATAAGTCACATACTTCTGTAGAAACCCAACCCCTTACAAAAGACCTCTAAACATGAGACATATCCTCCACATAGAAATAGTTCCTTCTAGCCTGGACGACTGATTCCAAGGATTTTCTTAGGCAACCAGCCCCACTCATCAACCCCATACTTACAAATGAGGCGCTTCTCTTTTATCTCCAAAACTCCACAAACATTAGTTAATTGAGAGTCCAATTTTTTAAATCTAGATTGCCAAGACCAAGGCCCCCGACTTCTTGAGGCTATTGGCATGATTTGGAAAAATATAATGTGTGGCAGTACATATACGTGTCTAGTGGCATGATTTGGTTCAAGATAACGGCATGATTTGGAGGTGCCTAATGCTATGGTTATAGCCATTATCATCATCACCACCACAACCATCATCAACATCTTTGTCATCTGCATCTTTGAACATACTTCTTTTTCAAAATCATCATCTGCCCAATTTGCTAAAATGATGATGATATGTAGATACCACAATCAAGATTATGGTGATTATTTATTTTACTTATATTACTTGACAATTTTTATGTCTAAGTGTCTAACAGTACCTAATGCTTCATCTTGCAGGTTGTCAAGGTTGCTGATTTTGGAGTTGCCAGGGTGCAAACCCAATCTTGTTATAATTGTAGAAACTGGAACATACCATTGGATGGCTCCCAAGCGATATTCTGAGGACGTTTTGGGCTTGTTTCTTTGCTAGAATTCAAGGAATTCCTGTTTTGGAGATACCTAAATTCTTAGACATAGTGGAGTTCCTAGATGCTCCCTTGTATATATACTTGGGCATCCAAAAATCCCAACAAAAGACAAAGGAGCTGGAATTTCTGAATTCCCAAAGATCATTTAGAGTTGTAGATTAGGCCCTGACTTTCCAATGACATGATATAATCTTCTATGACCCTTTGCATGGAATTGCAGTCCTGAAAAGTCATGGTAGCCTGTTTGTTTACATGGAATTGTACTTTAGGAATTCATTGTAAAATGTGTTCCAGCATAGATTTGTTGAAGTGGTGAAGGGTGAAGGACATAAATGTTGGAAATTTTCAAAAAAGTAAAGAACCGTTTAGACTTTATTTCTATAATCCTACATTGGAAATGATGAAAAATAAAATGTCATTTATTTATGCTTGTAAGTGTAACTCTATTGAGTTGACTAGCAAAAAGCCCCTTGAGATTTACAGTTAAATCTTATGCAAATTGAGAAATAGATTAAATGTAATATTTAAATTAATTATTAATTAATAAAAATACTAATTGACTAATGATAAGTCCATTTGTGTAATCTCAAAATATATATTCAAATAATCCAATAATTAACTAAAAAGAACATGATAATGTTTCAATTAAATTCTTAATAACATTAGAAGCAAAAATATGGATTATTAAGATTTTCACTGAAATTGGAGTTGGTGTGACCATTGAGTTAATCATATGTTAAAGTTTGATCTAGACAACAACATTTTCAGCAAGCCACTCTCAGTCTCGACGGACGAATGCTGATAGACTTAATACATCCTTAACTCATAACATGATTGTCCAAGCATGAAATAGGAGTACACAAATGTATGGATTGATTTTGGCTGCAGCTTTAAAATATGTTCAATGAGCCAAACTATGATAAATTAAATCTGCTCATACCACGTGCCTCTCCATGAAATCAGTCCAATAAAAGGTAAAACGTCATTGAAAGATCACACCTGAAAACGTGATTTACTATATTGGACTTAATCAAGGAACCAATTAAAAATACTAAAAAATTAGCCCAACACTCGAAAAATTAGAAAAAGAAAAAACCCACAAATTCCAAATTAAATCAATTTGCTCCTGAATTTAGCAAGATGGTGATCAGAATACGCTTTTTTACATTGTACGACCTAGGATTCAAAATCATGGCTGCTATTTCGACAGCCTAGACCCAATTTGATTTGGGTTGGCTTGCTTCTGGGTTAAAAATGGATAATGGACCAAGTAGCCAATATGGGCTTGGGAGCTGGCTTGGTAGTTGTTATCTTTATCCACCATGGTAGTTATTTTCTTTAAACCACCATGGTAGTTATGTTCAAATGCCCGTTGTCCAAATGGACATATTCCTTCGTAAACAACTCTTACGGAACCAATTTAAATCCCCAAAGGTCATTTCAAATCTCTAACAGTTATATCCCTACAATTGCATCCGATTGCTTTCTATATATATAGAGAAATGATTAATCTTTTATTGATTGTCAATTTCTTATTTAGGGTGGGACCATTGGTGTTCAAGAGTTGGTCTTGGTACTGCAGACTGCAGTCCAACATACAGAGGATCTGGGCCTGTTTTATCTTTGACTGTTAGTCAATAATGGAACTGAAGTAATTATTGTGTACACTTTCACTGTTAGTTAATGCAGATTTTAATAAACATAAAATATAGAGTGGCTTTTATGAAGTTCTATGAAAATATAGGGAATTATTGCAAAAAGAAGAAGAGACTCTTGATGACATAGCTTTCCAAAACTAAAAAGAAAAATAAAGCATAAAATTAATTGTTAATATGAAAATATGGCACTA
The DNA here is from genome assembly GCA_028538565.1 of Umbellularia californica. Lineage (NCBI taxonomy): Eukaryota > Viridiplantae > Streptophyta > Magnoliopsida > Laurales > Lauraceae > Umbellularia > Umbellularia californica. Next base: position 71,724,937 of record JAPQWN010000006.1, on the reverse strand, counting down.
AATCTGACTGAGGTAGGGGTATAGATATGGGTATGGGAATGGCCCCATGGGTTTTTCTTTTTAATTTTATAGAAGGTATATTTGGATATGGTGGAGCTCCTAAGTCCTAACAACATATAGCGCTATACAGGTATAAGCTGGGCCTGAGGTGAGCAAGGCTGCAAGGGTATAACAAAAACCCAACCAAATACGGCCCATTTTGAGTTCTTGTTCCATAATGCTGACTGTATTTCTCCTTTTTTTTTTCCCTGTAAACAAGTGTGAGAGAGTGGTGAAAATAAAAAAAGGAAAAAGTTTTAAATAATAAGCAGCTGATTAAGAACTCCAAACATCCCTGCTATTGCTAGTACGTAGAGAGTGTCCCCCCCCCCCACCCCACAACACACACACACACACACACACACAAAGAAGATTTTGAAACTTTAGTCCACTCCTATTCAAAGAAAACGAAACCTAAACACACACACGGACACGAGTCCCCAACCCTAAAAAAGGGTTAAAAGTATTTGTATGGACGTGATGCATACACACACGTTTTAGGTCCAAGTCCAGTCATCTGCGTATGGATCCAACTACGGTCTCGTCCATGCATTTGTTATAGTAGAAAATTGGACGAGTCACTCCAACCCTAAAAACAGGAACAAAAGTGCTTGAATGGACGTGATGCATAGGCTAGGCACACGTTTGAAGTCCAAGTCAAGTCATCTGCGTAGGGTCCAACTACTCTCTAGTCCATGCATTTTTTATCGTAGAAAATTGGACCGGTCACACACACTCCAACTCTATAAAAGGGTTAAAAGTATTCAAATGACGTGATGCATACGCACACGCTTTAAGCCCAAGTCATGTCATCTGCGTGTGGGTCCAACTATTGTCGAGTCCATCCATTTTTCATCGTAGAAAAATGGAACGTAACCTCGCAAGTCAAGTCATGTTGCAGAAGCATGGCATCTACTATAAATAGGTGGCATGGGAAGGGATTCTGCATTGCCAAGTCCATACTCCACACCCTTTCCATAGTTCCACTGAACTGGTAAGAGAGAATCGGTTGGTGATGGAGCTCTCGTGTAATATCGTTGTTGTTGCTGCTGTGAGGTGGCTTTGGTTGTTTTTTATTATCAATGCAACGCTTTTCATGTGGCCTGTGGTGGGTTCCGTTACGACAAAAGTTTCAGCAAATGCAACCGATGCAGCCGCTCTACTCGCTTTCAAGCATCGGCTACAGAGCAATTCCTTGAGCACATGGAATGATTCTCGCCCTTTCTGCCAGTGGGAAGGAATCACATGCGGTCAGCGACATTCTCAGAGGGTCGTGGCCATGAATCTGACCGGGCTTCAGTTGGTAGGTCCTTTGTCACCCTTCATTGCAAATCTTACATTCCTTCGTAAAATCGACCTTAGCGACAATAAACTTCATGGCCAAATCCCCCCAGAAATTAGGTGTTTGTTCAGGCTCAGGCACCTCTATCTTTATGAGAACTCATTAGGGGGAGAAATTCCAGTCAATTTGAGTCGCTGTTGGAGACTCAGAACCATCGATTTTGGTGACAATGAGCTCGTAGGTAGGATTCCTGTTGAGCTAGGCTCTTTGTCAAGGCTCAGTAGGCTCCGTCTTTCTAGCAACAGTCTCACAGGAAGTATCCCCACTTCACTTGGGTACCTTTCATCTCTCACTTATTTTTCTGTATATGGTAATGAATTAGAGGGAAACATACCAGAGGAGCTCGGCCAGATTAGGAAACTAATCTTTTTCAGCATAGCAAAAAATAAGCTATCTGGCACTATCCCTCCCGCACTTTAAAATCTCTCATCTATATGTCACTTTTCTATCACTCAAAACCAACTGTGTGGAAGCCTTCCACCCAATCTCGGAGTCACTCTTTCCAATCTCAGGCGGTTTTATGGAAATATAAACCGATTTATAGGACCCATCCCTATCTCATTGACCAATGCCTCGCAACTTGAAGGACTTGGATTGGGCAAAAATCGATTCACTGGATCAATTCCTACGAACCTAGGTAGGTTGCATCGTCTCCGTGATTTAGCTTTGCATCAAAATCTACTCGGAAGTGGGGGAGAAAAGGAAATGGGCTCTCTCTTCTCTAACCAATTGTAGCCTTCTCAATGTCTTGTCAATATCCACCAACTGGCTCACAGGTGTATTGCCCAACTCTATAGCCAATCTCTCAACTAATCTTCAAATGCTCCTTTTAGGGGGGAATCAGATTTTTGGGAGCATCCCTTCATGCATAGATAATTTGCAAAACTTGATTTCATTGGCCATGCATTCCAACTTCTTGACCGGTATGATTCCAAAGAGTATTTGAAAGCTTAACAAGTTAGAGGTTTTGCGTTTGAGCGAAAATAATTTCTCAGGTGAAATTCCAGCTTCCATCGGCAACCACACTCAATTGTCTGAATTGTATCTTCATAGAAATAACTTACAACGAATCATACCTTCAACTCTTAAAAACTGTCAACGACTATCAAGATTAATCCTTGATCACAATGATCTAACCGGTGATATCCCAAAACAAATTTTTAGCATTACAACTCTCTGAGTTCTCAATCTAGAGGGGAATTCTTTGGTCAGGTCCTTGCCAATGGAAGTAGGCAACTCAAAAAGCCTTCAAATGCTGTTTGTTTCTGAAAACAAATTGTCTGGTGAAATCCCCAGAAGCCTAGATAGTTGTCTTAGTTTGGAAAGCCTTGATATAAAGGGTAACTCCTTTCAAGGAACATTTCCACCTTTGAGTTCTTTGGTAGGCATGTTAGATATGGATATTTCAGGCAATAACTTCTCAGGGTTAATTCCAACGTATCTTGAAAAGCTTCGTCATCTGCAATATCAAAATCTATCTTATAATGATTTTGAGGGAGAAGTACCACAAGAAGGAATCTTTAAGAATGCAAGTGCAGTTTCAGTCATAGGCAACAAAAAGCTCTATGGAGGAAGTCCAGCACTGTTGTTGCCCAAATGCCCGAGCGAAGATACTAAGAAACAAAGCCAACACTTTCCTAAAAAACAAATGATTGCCATACTCATCGGTTCAGTCCTGTGTTCGGTTTTGCTATTGCTCCTCCTTTATTATTATTATATAAGAAAATCCAAGAAGGTTCCACGTCCTCGTTCAATAACACACCCCTTGGAGGAGCAGCTTACAAAAATTTCTTATGGAGATCTTTGTAAAGCAACTGATGGGTTTTCTTCAACCAACTTAATTGGAGTTGGGAGTTATGGATCTATCTATAAAGGCTATTTGGATCAAATTATGAAGATTGTGGCAGTGAAGGTGCTTAATCTCCAGCGGCAAGGAGCTTCCAAGAGTTTCATAGTCGAATGTAAAGCTTTGAGAAATATTCGGCATCGAAATCTTCTAAAAGTTCTTACTATTTGCTCAAGCATTGATTTTAAAGGTGATGATTTCAAAGCTCTGGTTTTCGACTACATGGCTAAAGGGAATTTGGAGCAGTGGTTGCATCCAAGCATGGATGAGCAAGATCAACCCAAGAATTTAAACCTTATCCAAAGGTTAAATATAGTTGTTGATGTGGCTTCCGCATTGAATTATCTTCATACTTGTTGTGAGAAACCAATAGTTCATTGTGATCTAAAACCAAGCAATATTCTTCTTGACGACGACATGAACGCCCTTGTTGGCGATTTTGGATTAGCGAGGTTCCTTTCTAAAACTACCAGCAATGTATCTCAGAATAATACCAACTCATGTAGCATAACAGGAACTATTGGATATGTAGCTCCAGGTGACACTCTTTATCTTTCACTTTTATTTTTACAAGCATAATTAGCTATAACCATTAGTTAATTCCTTTTCCTTTAATACCATCATGAATTTTAATCAAGTAAATAAAATGATTATAGGAAGCAATCACATAATTATCAACAAAATCCACATATCTTTCTTTCACCACAAAAAAAAATGACAAGGATAACATGGCAAACGAGACAGTATATTAAAATTATTGAACATGTAAAAAGCTATTTATTTCAATTAATAAAATGATTTTATACTTTGACGAAGTAAATTTACTTAAATGAATTAATATTATTCTTTTTTTTAGAGTTGCCCCTTTTTTCAATAAATTGACTTGTACACTATTTTATGGAAGTTCACTAAATCTAACCAATCATTTATTGGACGTGCTTCAAATACAACTTTTGTTGGCGATTTTTGTTACGCACTTATTTTTTTAAAACTTTGTTAGGAATGTCTATTCTTCACCATAGTAGTCTAACTTCATTTACAAGTAAAATAATTTTTTCTTTTGTCTACAAATGTGAAGTAGATGTTGCCGTATAAATGACCAATGTGAGGGATCCCTTTTTGATGGTTTTGTAGTTTATATTTAGCTTAATCTATGGTATTCTCCGCTTTTGGAGTTTATTTGTTAGAATATTGTGACAACTTTATGGTACGATAGAAAAAGGTTTTTCAGTAGTCAAGAATTCAAACTCAATCACTGGAACATTGGTTTATTATACCCATTGAAAAATTCTTTACTTATGTTTTCATAGATATTGAGTCTTGCATTCTTTTTTCTTGAATTAAATCATAACCATAAAAAATATTTGGAGTCAAATAATGACAGAGTATGGAATCGGCAATGAAGTATCCACATTTGGAGATATCTATAGCTATGGAATCTTTCTCTTGGAGATATCCACAGGAAAGAAACCAAAGGATGACATCTTTAATGGAAGTTTAAGCCTCCATCAATTTGCTAAGCTGGCTATACCCGAGTGAGTGATGGAGATTGTTGATCAAAACCTACTCTCAGTAGAAGTTGAAGGTCTTAATGAATGCCAAACTCACACAAATGCAAAAAGTAAACTTGAGAAGTGCTTAATATCTACCATCACAGTTGGTGTAGCATGTTCTGTGACATTTATAAAGGACCGAATGGACATAGAAGTTGCTACGGCGGAGATGCAACGCATTAGAGATTTATACCTTGGAGTTGGAATCAATGATACAAACAACTGAAGCCTATGTTGGCCACAGGTATATCTTTTTTCACCTGAGTAATTATTGAGATATTGTTTGTTGGTATTACTAAGAATATTCAAACAGAAGGCAGTGTGCTTGAAAAATATTACCTTTTGTTCTATAATGTGGTTTATTCTTGGTGTGATTGTGTAAAGATGGTTGTAAACTAGGGCCATCTACAGGAATGAGTTTAACATTGATTGGACACATTTGAGCTTAGATTGGATTCAACATGCTTAGATCCCACCCCAGTAGATAAACAAGTTGTATCCTAATTCGAAAACTGATGCATTGAAAATTTTAAACTAAATTAATGTACATAAAGGTTTTTTTTTTTAAACAAAGACTTGAAAAAGGGTTTTTTTTTTTTTTTTTTTAACAAAGACTTGAAAGTGCAAACATATTTGTGGGGCCCACATTTTATCAATCTAACCTCGTACAAGGCCTATGACCTATTAATATGGCACTAGACAAAATGTGATCGACAGCAATAATTTTAATATTCAATTTTATTATGAAAATCGAGTTTTAAATTAATGAACATTTAGGCCATGAAAATCAAGGGTTTGAATGAGGAGGAGGTTGGCGCATACACTGAGACCTTTCTAGTCCCCTTCCCCATGACTAACGTTTTAAAGAGGTGGCCCTACAAAGATTTCCTCCTAGAAGAGAAGTGAGCATTTTTTTACATATGTATATAGTACATGCATCATACATACAAATACACACCAACACATACACATGTACACATATATATACACGTACATATACACATACACACAAAAATATAATAAATACATGCGACTGATCTCGTGTGCCTTGTGCTAGGTGGTAAGCCGTAAGTCTAGGGCCCCACTAATCAATGGGATTGTAGAGGTTTGAAATATTTGGATGGGCCCTATGTTGGAATACCATTTAAGGTGATCCACATGACCACCTAATCTCTCTCTCTTTCCATATGAAAGGATGCATGCATGTCTATTTGTTTTTGTGTTTTTTCATTTTTCCTCATTCACTGCCATTAAGGAAAACTAATGGCTGGTGTCCCTTGATGGAAGGGATGCTTTTGGAAAAGCCTATAAAAGGGAACACCTTGGGTAACTCTCTACACTTGAAGTTTTTGTAAGCAACCATCATTGAGACTTGCAGGAAGGGAAGTTGCAGAGAGTTATAAACCCCAGTAAAAGAGAAGATCCAAAGAAAGAAAAGCCTAAGAAAGCTATGGATCCAGGTATGTCTTATATATTTGATATAAGATTCTTGAGTTGTGTTATTCAGATTAAACCCCTTACATCTTGATCCTGCTAAATGGATAAAAATTTTAACAATTGGTATCAGAGCCATTGGTTTTGGTTTTGGGTTTTAATCTGAATAAACTCTCGTTGGTTTCATTTGGGTAGTGATTGTCTGGTGATATTTCTTCTTCTTGATCTCTGGGTTTACCGTTAAAGTTTCTGGTATGAACCAAAAACATCTCCAGAATACGAATTAGAGAGAAACTACGAGATATTTCTTCTTCTTGATCTCTGTGTTAAAGTTTCTGGGATTAAACCCAAAAGATCTCCAGAACAAGAATCAGAGAGAAACCATACAACCCATCTTCTCTTCTCTGTAGCAGACCTGAAAGAAATTACATACATACTGGTGGTTTTTGTACTGTCCATTCTATAACCAATATGACAGATCTAAACCGTTAATATTAACAAACTAACATTTCTGACCTATTGATGTGACTGGCCAACACCCAGGTTGACCAGATCAAGAAAGAATTTAATGGATGAAGTTTCATTTTCATGATTATGGACTTATCTGGGCTCAAATTTTGATCTGTTTTCATCTACAGATTCATTTTAATAAGATCTTCATGATTAACAGTTTGGATCAGTCATAAAGTGATTCTAATTTTTGTGCATAATTTATAAATTTTACTTTAACTCATTAAAGTTATATTTCCGCACTTAGTTCTTATGATCGGAGTTAATATTTCCTTTTATATGCATGTTTATATAATTTATGCCAAATGTGAGGAGGATCAATGGTTGGATTGAATGGACCCATCAATCTGATAAATCAATTAAAGATATTAGGTATTGATTAATGGCCAAATTAAAGTTATTTTGGACCATTAATCATATAAAGGGTACCTATAAAGGAAATGTGATCTAGCAAAATAAAATAAGTCAAATGATCATCATTTGGATTCATTTTGTGCCTAGCTAATTTGGGACATTCAATGATCCATATTACTTATGATGATATAATAGGACTTATGAGATCACACAATGTTGTTGTATATATTAATTCAAAGGTAGAATTTTTGATTAATTTGGTAGTCACCAAAGTGGCCCGGTTATGATAAAATTCTGTTTTTAATTAAATAAATCACTAATCCAATTGTGTGATAAACAATGACACTATATGGCAATTTCATTTATGAGATTGAGTATCTGCCCAAAGGTTTGATAATCATTTTCATAATTTGAAAATTGGAATAAGACATGCTTAATAAACATATCGAGGATTAATTGTTCTATGACCCAAAGGTAAAGTCAATTGATTTGAGACATGTTTTATTAACATGGTCTTATTGATTATAGGAGAGTGATAATTCACATTTTGTTTTCAACCCAAAGGTAGAATTACAATGATGTACCATCATTCTCAACGTTATTATTATTTTTAACTCAAAGCATAAATTTAACGTGTGTATGTTTATTTTTCCAGCCTCCAAATCTATGACCTTACCTTCCTGCTTAGGGGCCATTCCCATTTTAGATGGCTCGAACTTTATTGATTGGTTAGACATGTTGATGCTGACCTTTACCTATCTAGACTTGGACATAGCTGTTGATGAACCTATGCCCCCAAAGCCTACCGAAATGAGTTCAGCCGCTGATAAAGCAAATTTTGATAAATGGATGAGATGTAATAAAGTTTGCCTTAGGATTATCTCAAATTCTGTTTCTAAAAGCATTAGGGGATCACTTATAATTAAGGATAATGCTAAGGATCTCCTTGATTCAGTGAAAAAGCAATTTGAGATAACAGACAAGGCCTTAGGTGCATCCCTGATGAACAAATTAACAAATTTAAAATATGATGGGACCATGGGAGTAAGAGAGCATATTTTAACCATAACGAATCTTGCTGCTAAACTAAAGGATGTTGACATGAGTGTATCAGAAGGATATTTAATCCAGTTCATCCTTGACTCTCTCCCTCCCTCTTTTGGCCCATTCAAGGTGGCATATAATCAGAACTCAACTCCGTGGACTATAAATGAATTGATCGCTAGATGTGATCAAGAGGAACGGAGGCTGAAGGCTGAGGGGCAAATTACAGTCAACATTGTCTCCCAAAATAAATTTAAAGGAAAGAAAAAGGTTAAGACCGAAGTTCCAAAAGAAGGTGTAAAGCCAGGAAAGAAGAAAAGGGCCACAAAGAAGTGTTTCTTCTGTGGAAAGAATGGCCACTTCAAATCGGACTGTCTGAAAAGAAAAACTTGGTTCGAATCAAGAGGTAATCATAGTAATTTATCTCTTGTTTGTTCAGAAACTAATTTAGCAGACGTCCCATCAAATACCTGGTGGGTTGACTCTGGGGCAACCGTTCACGTATCTGGTTGTGTGCAGGGATTCCTTTCAAAGCGGAGTCCAAGTGATGGTCAGCGAACCATCATGATGGGGAACCGACAGGAATCGAGAGTTGAGGCCATAGGCACCTACCGACTTGTGCTGGATACAGGATTCTCGCTGGATCTTCATGATACTTTCTATGTCCCGGCTATATCTAGAAATTTAATTTCTATTTCAAAATTGGATCATGATGGTTTTGTATTTAATTTTGAACATGGATTGTTAAACATTTATAAAAATGCTATTTTAGTTGGGAATGGATTTTTATATGATGGATTGTATAGATTAAGGTTAGATTCAGCATATGCACAATCACTATATACCCAGCACATTAATTATGGGATGAACATCGGCATGAAAAGAGGAGTCATAAATGAGAACTCATCTAACCTTTGGCATAAAAGACTGGGACACATCTCCCGAGAGAGAATGGTGAGATTAGTGAAGGATGGGTTATTACCAAATCTTGACTTCACTGATTTCGGTGTGTGCATTGATTGTATTAAGGGTAAACAAGCTAAGACAATCAAGAAAACTGCCACAAGGAGTTATGAGCTTCTCGAATTAATCCATACAGATATCTGTGGTAAAATACATATACCTTGTTTTACGGGTGAAGCATATTTCATCACCTTCATTGATGACTACTCACGTTATGGTTACGTTTATCTAATTAAAGAAAAATCTGAAGCCTTGAATGTTTTCAAAATATTCAAAGCTGAAGTAGAAAAGCAATTAGATAAACGAATTAAAGTTGTGAGGTCAGATAGGGGTGGGGAATATTATGGAAGATACACCGAATCAGGTCGTAACCCGGGTCCATTTGCAAGATTCCTTGAACAAGAAGGCATTGTTGCCCAATACACAATGCCTGGAACGCCTCAGCAGAATGGTGTTGCTGAGAGGAGAAATAGAACGTTGATGGATATGGTTAGAAGTATGGTCAGTAATACCACATTACCTGAATCTATGTGGGGTGAAGCACTGAAGATGGCAATGTACATTTTAAACCGTGTGCCTAGTAAAGCAGTACCTAAAACTCCTTTTGAGTTATGGACTGGTAGAAAACCCAGCCTAAACCATTTTCGAATCTGGGGATGTCCATCTGAAGTGAAAGTATTTAACCCACAAGAAAGGAAATTAGACGCTAGAACTGTAACTGGATATTTTATCGGTTATTCGGAAAGGTCTAAGGGGTATAGGTTTTACTGTCCTAATCATTCCACTAGGATTGTGGAATCCAATAATGCCAAGTTTTTAGAGAATCACCAAAACAGTGGGAGTTGTGGCACAAGGAAAATCAATTATGAAGAAGTCAGGGATGTAATATTACCTAATAAAAGTGGCATAGTTGTTCCAGTTGATGTTGATATTCAAGAATTACAACTACAACCGAATGAACGAGATGTAACTCTTGATAACATTGATACTCAAATGGAACAACCCATCAACAATGAAACACTCTCTGGACAAACTATTGAAGGTGATCAAATTCCAAATGTTACACAACCAAATGTAAGTGAAATGAATATAGAAGAATTGAGAAGGTCAACTCGAGTGAAAAGACCTGCTATTGCAGATGATTATGTTGTGTATTTGGAAGAGGCAGATATTGGAATAAAAGAAGATCCTAGAACATTCAAAGAAGCCATCAACAGTGACAATTCTGATAAATGGATGGAATCTATGACAGATGAGTTAAAATCCATGGCTGAAAATAAAGTTTGGGATCTAGTTGAGCTTCCTAAGGGATCCAAAACTGTTGTTTGTAAATGGGTCTTTAAGACCAAAAGAGATTCCAAAGGAAAGGTTGAACGATTTAAAGCCCGACTTGTAGCCAAGGGTTTTACTCAGAGAGAAGGTGTTGATTATAATGAAACATATTCTCCTGTATCAAAGAAAGATTCATTTAGAATTGTTATGGCCCTGGTAGCTCATTTTAACTTAGAGTTACATCAAATGGACGTCAAGACTGCATTTCTAAATGGGAATCTAGAAGAGGAAGTATATATGGACCAACCTGAAGGTTTCGTTGAACAAGATAACAATAAACTAGTCTGTAAATTAAAGAAGTCAATATATGGTCTTAAACAAGCTTCTAGACAATGGTATCTAAAGTTCAAAAACATTATTACAGTATTCGGTTTCACCGAAAATGTTGTTGACCATTGCATCTATCTCAAAATAAGTGGGAGTAAGTTTATGATTTTAGTTCTATATGTTGACGATATTTTATTGGCTAGTAACGACCTTGGTATGATTAGTGAAACCAAAGGTTATCTTAAGAATAATTTTGATATGAAAGATATGGGCGAAGCAACCTTTGTAATAGGAATCGAGATCTTTCGGGACAGATCTCGAGGATTACTTGGGTTATCACAAGAAGCCTACATCAATACTATTCTTAAAAGATTTCATATGGAAGGGTGTAGGCCACAGAATACACCTATTATTAAGGGAGACAAATTTAGTAAGGATCAATGTCCAAGAAACGAAATAGAAAGGGAACAAATGAGCAAATGTCCCTATGCAGCTGCCATAGGAAGTCTGATGTATGCACAGACTTGTACCAGACCAGATATCAGCTTTGCAGTCGGAATGTTGAGTAGATACCAAAGCGATCCGGGCATGGCACATTGGATCGGAGTCAAGAAGATTTTACGGTATCTACGTGGTACTAGCAAATACATGCTCACATATAAGAGATCCGATCATTTAGAAGTGATAGGATACTCAGATTCAGACTTTGCTGGATGTCTCGACACTAGGAGATCCACTTCCGGATACATCTTTCTTTTATCCGGTGGGGCAATTTCATGGAGAAGTGCAAAGCAATCACTAACCACTCCTTCCACATTTCATGCAGAGTTCGTGGCATGCTTTGAAGCCACGGGTCATGCAATGTGGTTGCGTAATTTCATATCAGGACTTAGGATCATGGATCAAATCTCCGAGCCTCTGAAAATTTACTGCGATAATGATGCAGCGAGGCGCTTTGCCCAAAATGACAAATGTTCAAGTAAATCTAAGTACCTGGAAGTTAAATATCTTGTTTTAAAAGAGAAAGTACGAGATCGTTTGGTGTCAATTATTGGGGCTCCAACAGACTTCATGATTGCAGATCCACTAACGAAGGCATTACCTTCAACGGCCTATACTGGACATGTATTAAATATGGGCTTATATGAACTGCCTTATTAAGATTTATATGTTTGTTTGACACCATGTACTTTGATAATTACAGTTGCAATAAAAGAAACGATTTCGTTAGTCTCATTTTATTTTTGTCATCACATGTGATTAATGTAGATAAAGTGAGAATGTAAGGTTATGGCATTAAAGTACCCTTTAAAATAGGATTGCCGTGTTAAGATCCTATTTTGATCCTTATTAAAGACTTGATTAGGGAAGAATATTGATGTTGTGATTGTGGAAGGAAATGTGTCAATAATGATATGTGACCGCTACAATTCACATTAGTATTTTTGACTAATCACAGGTTAAAGAATGGCATAAAAGCTGAATGAAAATTATTTTTCAAAGTGGTGCACCAGTCAAAGTCATTTTTTTTTTATTTTGAGTTTCCTTAAAATTATATTTATTTAAAAAAAAAATTTCGAGATATATGCATGTGGTCACGTGGACCAAGTGGGAGACTGTTGGAATACCATTTAAGGTGATCCACATGACCACCTAATCTCTCTCTCTTTCCATATGAAAGGATGCATGCATGTCTATTTGTTTTTGTGTTTTTTCATTTTTCCTCATTCACTGCCATTAAGGAAAACTAATGGCTGGTGTCCCTTGATGGAAGGGATGCTTTTGGAAAAGCCTATAAAAGGGAACACCTTGGGTAACTCTCTACACTTGAAGTTTTTGTAAGCAACCATCATTGAGACTTGCAGGAAGGGAAGTTGCAGAGAGTTAGAAACCCCAGTAAAAGAGAAGATCCAAAGAAAGAAAAGCCTAAGAAAGCTATGGATCCAGGTATGTCTTATATATTTGATATAAGATTCTTGAGTTGTGTTATTCAGATTAAACCCCTTACATCTTGATCCTGCTTAATGGATAAAAATTTTAACACCCTACATATGTATAAAATTTAAGTCCTCATTAGATCATCCAGCACCCCACACCCCACACCCTCGGACCAATTCTTAACCCAAAAGTTCAACAATTTTATATGAAAAGACAGTCGTTCCAATAATTCGGTCCATTCGGCGCGGTGTAAAAGAAATGAGATTGATAACTATCAGGGTAGTGTGTGAGGCAGGGGCAGCCGAACAAATCCGGAGGCCCTAGGCGAGAATATGAAAGTGGGCCCTATTAATAGACAATAATTATTAAAATATATTCATTTAAAAGATATTTTTCTAGCTTTTTGATATGCAAAAATATTGATTAAATTTTTATATTCAAGTTTTATTAATATATCTTTTTCAATAGATAATATAGCTAATCCATTTAATCTTTCTTGTGACATAGTTGATCGGAGATAAGATTTTATTAATTTAAGTTTCGAAAAACTTCTCTCCACTGAAGCAACTGTTACTGGTATTGTTAACAATATTCTAAAAGCTATACATGCATTTGGAAAACAATCTAATCGTTTTATATAAGTTAGGGTTTCAGCTGGAGTATTAATTTCAGATTGTAGAACTTTTTTTAATAGAGTCAATTCTTGAAATAAATCTAAACCATCAATATCAAAAAATAAGTCATGCTTCAAAAAAGTTTCAAGGTTAAGACAATAACTTTTCAAACTATCATCATCTAAGGATTTTAATTTTTTAAAACAAAATAGAAAACCAAAAATATTTTCATATATTTTGAATTGTTCAAATCTACTCTTGATCGAAGAAATAGCTAGAAACAAAATTTCACTAGTTTACCTGACATTTTCATAGAAATAATTATCAATATGCTTCCTTGTACGTATGGATATGTGCAGAACATGGGCCATCAATGTAACTGATTTTAATTTGAGTAAAGAGGCAAATTGCACACCACAAATCAGTATTGGTGCATGGGGTGGGGTGGGGCCCAAAAATCTTATATATACCCATAACTAAGATTCTTAACAGGGGGCTCCAAAAATTTGCAAAAATTGGGGGCCCTAGGCAGCCAACTTAGTGGCCTAGGCCTAGGGCCGGCCCTGGTGTGAGGTCCATTCAATAAGTCATCAGGTGGTCTCACGTAGAGATGCATGCATGTGTAGGTAAGACCCATGGACATGGAAAAGGTATGCACTGGATAGCTTCTGCAAACATACATATATGCGCGCGTATATGCTCTATATATTTTTATATCTATGGCCTATTTTCCTGTGCATTAACTTCTCACGGATCTTAATATGCGAGGTAGGATGGAGTCGCACTTGATTCTAATATGAATGGACCATCCAAACCCCCACCCGTACAGGTCATCAAATCCTATGGGTTTGCACCGATGTGAATGGACTAAACCATTAAGGGTCCTTCATATGCATCCATCCCTCACCATTTTTGGTGAGGGACACCCTTTTTGGGGGTGTTTCAAGTACAAAAGGAAGGTACAAAGTACCCCTCTTGTACTCCTTTTGTACTTGAAACACCCCCAAAATGGGTGTCCCTCACCAAAAATGGTGAGGGATAGATTCATATGAATATCCCCCTATATATAAAGCCATTAAATTTGTGTCACAGATGTATGGGTTAAGGGCAAGAGATATAGACCTGAAATTTGATATGTGGACCCTATACGCATGGATCCTTCGATCTCCGGGTCCCATGATCTGTGGGGCCCTAGGTGGGCCCTAGTAAGCTTCCTCGCACAAGAAGAGAGAGAGAGAGAGAGAGAGAGAGAGAGAGAGAGATCTGCACCTCTGCATACCACCTATTGGATTCATTTTCAACCCCATCGATCATGGTAGAGTGGGGATGGAAAGATCTAAGTGGCCACCATAGATATAAAATTTCAAGTCAATCCAATAATATTAACCCCTTCATCAGTAGCCTACAAATTTAACAACTTTAAATCAAAAAAACTTTTAATAGTTGATCCAACCGTCCGCTCCCAATGGATCGGTGCAAAATCCATTGGTACCATGAGATACAATGGATTGACCACTAGATGGGCCCCACATACTGCGTCACTCAATAGGACTGTACGAGACAGATGCACAAGAGAAATGGGTTATATACACACAATACATCCTCTCTTACAGACAATTTAGTTAAATTGTCTATATGGACAGCCTTCTGGGGCCCACCCGGGGCTTGACAATCATGGGGATGTGGGAGATTGACAGATCCCTGATGGGACCCACCCATGTGCAAAATTTCAAGTCCATTGGATCGTCCCAAGTTCGATTATTCTAGAAGGTTTTTATTTTTATTTTTAAATCCAATAGTGAGTAAGTATAAAACCTGAGGCTTATGACATTCAGGAGATTGGGTTTGAATGTGGGACCCCCTCAGCTGGAGGTATTTGGACAATGCCAACCTGCTTTGTATCAAGATCCTTAAAAAGCTAAAGGCAACATGAATAAATCATTGTGGGAGGTGGAGTGCAAGAAAGGGAATTCATGATTTTTGAAAGGTTTCATGGGAGCCCTAAAACTTGTTATTGAAAGTGTTAGATGGATTATTAGAAATGGCGAAAGACTTTCGATTTGATATTGTAACTGGATTCCGCGTGAAAATGGTCATAGAAAGTTTATCTCAAATAGTTCAAATGCTAATCTTCTTGTTAGAGACCTCTTGAATTCCAATAGGATTTGGGATAAAATTAAAATTCATTTTATGCTTTAATGATATGAAAGATGTTTTATATATGGGAAATATTCAAGTGAGAACTAGTTCTCACATATTATGTGAGACCTTTTTTGTGGGGCCCAATTGTGGGCCCCATTTGGGGATGGGACCAAGGGGGATGGAAAGATCTATGTGAGACCACCCCATGTATCAAGTTTGTCCCCAAACCCATGCCCCTAACCCCTTCATCCGTGGCCTACAAGTTTAATGGCTTCATATTCAAAAAAATATTCAACCCTCGATCCAACGGTTCAGTCCATTTGGATGTGTGCCAATCTTTGGGATTAGTGACTATCTAGGGTTTCCTATTGGTTGCTAGGTTTGG
Organism: Umbellularia californica; assembly: GCA_028538565.1. Lineage (NCBI taxonomy): Eukaryota > Viridiplantae > Streptophyta > Magnoliopsida > Laurales > Lauraceae > Umbellularia > Umbellularia californica. The sequence goes on along the minus strand of JAPQWN010000006.1, from coordinate 71,709,174 downwards.
ATGGGTTGCTGGTTGGGCCCCACAAAAAAGTTCTCACATAATATGTGAGAACTAGTTCTCATTTGAATTATATATATATAGGGGGATATTCATATGCATCCATCCCTCACCATTTTTGGTGAGGGACACCCCTTTTAGGGGTGTTTCAAGTACAAGAGAAGTACAAGGGGGGGGGGATATTCAAGTACAAGAGGGGGTACAAAGTACCCCTCTTGTACTTCTCTTGTACTTGAAACACCCCCAAAAGGGGTGTCCCTCACCAAAAATGGTGAGGGATGGATGCATATATATATATATATATATATATATGAAAGATATGTTGAGGACATCCTTAAGATTTTTTACTTCGTGTCATAGTGGAGAAGACAAAAAGAGTATGGACCTTTACTAAAAATAATCATATCACTAATAAATCAGCTTACAAAATAATAATGAAGAACAATGCTAATGAGAGCCTACCTATTGTTTATTAGAAGTCCCTCCCTTAGGAAGATTTCTCTTCCTCAAAGAAAAATTTTTTTGTTTGAAATGCTTCAAAAAGGTTATTATAGTAAGATCTTCAATCAGTTCTAAGATTTTGGACTTAAATGATTTATGTACTATCTGTGAAAACTAGATGGATTCAATTGAGCAGCATCTTTTTTTTTTTTCGCTGTAATTTTGTGAGAGCATTCTGGTTTGGCTTGCACCTAATTAACTTGTTATCTCCTAATATTCTAGAAAATGGTATTCTGGATTGATGGAAAGAAGGGTTTGACTCCAATCAACTGGATCTACCACTCAACAACAATCTCCCTATATTATGGATTCCAGCTTATGGTGGGCAATTTGAAAAGCTAGAAATGATTTTATATTTAGGGGCATTTGTTTTACCTTGAAAAATTATTGCACATACCAAAAGCATGGTTCTTTTCTCTAATGATCTTACTGAGGATAAAGTGTGTGCGAGCCTAAAAATTACGGACTTGGTTTAGATGATAATGGGAGTTAAAGATATGCTGTTTAGCTGAGCGGGAACGTCCTTGATGGTCTGGAACCTGAAAGGGAGAAGAAAACAGAGGTCAGGGCCCGAGGCTGCTGTCAGCCAGAGGCACTCCGACGCCTGAGTTAGTGCAGTCACTGAACTAGGGAGAAGTGGGGAAGAAGGTGTGAGCAAAATAACAAAGTGTAGGCTGTATATCGCGTACCTTTTCATGGCTTATCATGCAGGCATATATAGAGGAGAGTGGAAGGTTCCACAGTGGAGGTAGTGAGGATACTTGTCCCATCAGCCCACACCTAGGATCCTTAGTGGAGGTAGGTGAGGATACTTGTCCCATCAGATCTCCCCTCAAATCCCTCACATAAATGTGGATGTGATCTGCTGATAGGAACGAGCCCTTATCAATAGCCGGTGGCCATCCTATTTGTCAGGAACTCCCTGTAAAGCAGCCGTCCCATCTCATAATGGGGATTAGACGCCCAGTGTTCACCTCGGCCAAGGGGCCGAACTGGAGAAGGCACCGAGGTCAGTTATACCTGAGGTCGGACAAGGATGTCAACGTACGAGGCGGAGTTCGGAAGGATGTGGTCGGTACTTCTACCGAGACCAATCCCACCTTGATAACGCCCGAGGCGCTGCTGTACCAGGAAGATGGAAGTCGAGGCCTCTCCTGATCGGTACCATTACCGAGGTCAGGGGTAACCTCGGTTTCGGTAGAAATACTCCACACAAAGTGCAAAGTGGTAATGGCCTTGAGACATTTTGAGACAAGGGAGATGAAGAATGTTGTGTCGCTATTTATGGATGTATCTTTTAAAGCTCCAAATGGCTTATCTGCTATTGGTTTCTTGATGTTGTATAATGGCTCTTTAATTCATGATGCAGGAGGAGCGTTCAAAGGGCCGAAGCTTTTTCCTCTTAAAGAAGAAAGAGAATGGTCCTCCTTGCGCTAAAAAGAAGCTGAAGATGGAGGTTACTCAAACATTCAGATTCTGTCAAATGCTTGTGAAGTGAATAAAGCAGTTAAGGGCAATGTTGATTGGTCAATTAATTCTGTCGTTTTTTTTATGTTGTTGAGTTTGTTGGGCACTTTGATAGTCCATTAACATTCCATATTTACATAAAAGATGTTTACAATAATCACATAAGTAGGGGTTACAAGAACACCCCCTACATAGGTAAACAAAAGTATAACCAACAACTATCAAGGGTATCCCACAAAAGAAATGATCACCATCCAAGAATATCATCTATACCGACTACAAAATAACCCAAAAAGTAGTTCAGGTATTGCTCTCCGGCGGAAGATACTTAAATGGGGCCTTCAGCTGCCCATTCCTCTAAACCTGGTGAAACCTCATAGGTCTCCTCCTCTCCCTCCTGAGTCTTCTCAAGATCAGGAGGTGTACCTGCGTATGTGACACCAAAAGGTAGTATCATGAATACCACTATTCAACAAATATAGGCCATAATCTTTCATCACATGTTGTATCAAATTCGAATTATTGACAAGTGATTGGGAGGAGATCAATATTTAAGTAAAACGAAGCAATTGTGCAAAATGAGTAATTTATGCTTTAAGAATCAAACACGGAATTAAACATAACGAATAGGCTACTACATTTGTTCATCCTCTTCGATAAAGAGCAAATCTTGTTGGGATGTCACCAGTGATCCAACTAAAGGTTCTCCTGACTACCCAGTTTTGGAATTCCGGTGCTCCAAACGACTTATTACAGTAGTCTCGAATAAATAAACCAAGTTTAACCCCGTCGGGTATTACTAGGTCAAAGCTAAGTAGTACCAGACTAATCGAATCGAATAATAATCGAATTTGGGTAAGATTTCCACTTCATGTCACTTCAAATCGAATTGAATCGAGTAATGTTTATACACATATAATTGCTCAATGGACTATACATTAGAATACTATCATATTTCTATAACAATTGTAATAACAAATTAAGGATAGACTTATCGAATTGGAATAACACTGTTATGAAGTTGATTACTTAATCGGGATTTGAGATCAACAAAGGAATCCATTTCAATATGCAAATGTAATTGATTTAGAACTCAAGGTATATTATTACCAAACGACCCTAATCTATCTATCTACAGTCTATCATCATCCAATCCGATGTAGTTTTTGAAAGTCAATGCACTACTATCTTAATTTGGTGCCACGTTATGTGATTAAATTTCTAAACCATAGACTAAAAGGATAGGTTACACAGGCAGTCCTAGCCTACAAGGTCCTCCAACATGAAATTCCTAAGGTTACGGCTGTCGGTCAACCCTCGGTTAGCCGAGTTCGGTTAACCATAGCTGACCGAGGTTTGTCAATAAGGGAAAAGGTCTCTCTTGTTATTCTGACCGAAGTAGTTCGGTTGGGGATCGGTGAGGTGTCGGTGGTTAACCGAACTCATGAGTTTGGTTAACCGAACTCAGTTCCCTGTATTTTTTTCACATTCTGGTTTTGGAACTGACCCAGTGCCGGTTAACCGAGCCTTGACCGAACTCCCTGCATTCAGAATGTGAGAATTGCCAGAGGCGGACCCAGGTTATGTCCATCTGGGGCGGTCGCCCCAGATCAAATCCAGAATCTCCCAAAGAGTGGGATGGACCCCTGGCCAGAGGCAGACCAGGTTATGTCCATCTGGGGCGGTCGCCCCAGATCAGATCCAAAATCTCCCAAAGAGTGGGATGGACCTTGGCGAATCATCCAATTTCTTAAAAGGCTCGCCCAACCTTAAATAGAAAAGAAAACTATCTCAAGTTTTTTCATCTGCTGTGGCTGATTTGCATGAGATCTCCTTCGTCGGCCCCTGCTCTCTCTGGTAGGTTTCAAAATGGTTACTTTCTCTTTCTTTCTAAGCGGGTCCTATACATTTGTAGTGTTTTGAGAGATAACAATTTGATGAAAGTCCCCACAGAGATGTTAGCCTAGTTGGCTTACTTGATATTATTTTTATACAAGGGGGCTGAAGTTGTGTTTCTCATGCTTAGAATAGGATTAGGATTTGGGTGCAAACTATCATGTCTCTATGCTGGGGGCATTTCATGAGCTTCAGAGTTTTACTTTATGGTTTTGACTTCATTATAGCTGTGGATATCTTATAATGAACAATCATCTTGTGAATTTGTGTTCAAGTATGGATGATCTGATGTGCACATTAGCTATTTGTTAAAATTCTGCAGTGAATCCTATTGTTTTTGTTTTCATTTCATTGCATGGATGCTCTATTTAGTGCCTGGTTGTCCATGGTTATAGGGATTATTGGAGCAATGCCAACAAAATATACTTTTTTTTGTTTTATGGAAAATCATTTAAGTAAGTTGGTGATGAACTTTTCATAATAAACACCAAGCAATATCAGCATGATTATTGATCCTCTTTGGGTTAGGAAGGTTGGGAAAGAGAAAAAGATGAGGCTAAGTTTAAGGAAAATTTCCATATTTCTTATAGGAAACTGAGGAAGGATTAGACTTTTTTAGGTCCTCGGTGGGGTGATTTTCTTTGGGCAACAAAATTTAGGTTTAGAAAATTATTCAATCAACAGCCAAAAGCAACAATCAAGAGAGAACAAATATCATGGACTTTGTAAGAGTTCTGGGACACTGTTTAAGCAAGGAACTCTTTTACATTGATGGAGATTTTCTATAATCTTTTTATTTTATTACAATTAAATGTTTACCTTTGTAATTTTTTTATATTAATTTGCTATACATTTTCTCTTTTCCGATGTTAATGTGAAGAGCATATAACAAAAGAATAATTGTTGTTTTCCATGGACCATTGTCCGCCCCACATGAACAAAAATTCTGGGTCCGCCACTGAAAATTGCCCCGTTCCAGTCAATTTCCCCAACTCCAACTTTTGCCCATTTTCATTCTCCATTCCAGGGCATCTTAATACTAACACCTACAGTAACTTGAGCCTACTTGCTCCCCAAATACTCAATCCATTCATCCATTTAACTGATTACAATTCTAACTTCTACTCCAATCAAAATCTCAAATATCCCATCCAATTCCAAATCTAACATATGAAAGAGGCCAAGAATATATAGAATCAGAATATGGGTACTGAAAATCAATGGAATAATAACATGCATTTATGCTTATAACTGAATACTTGCCTTGGATTAGAGCTTTCCAAACCCTCTCTCTACTCTCCCTTGTCTCATAACAATGGGAATCCCCAATTTCAGAATCCTAACATAGAATGCATGCCAGATCCACAATAAGGATGCATGCTTGTAGCAGAAAAGAATCTCCTTGACTCAATTAGTCAATAAAATCTGAATTGAGGTTGAGGTTCTCACCTATTGTAACTGAGAGGAAGTTGTAGGAAGGTGATCTTGCAAATTCAAGAGATGAGGAGGTAGAGAAGCATAATCTCTCCTTTAAATCCGCATGCAATGCCTTCTTTTGTTGATTTGAAGAGATGTAAGGGAGAAACGTAAAGGAAGGAAGGAGCTCACTCTCTCTACAACACTGAGGATGACGACTGAAACGAGGTTGGTTTGCTTAAAGAGGTGAGTTAGGACTTTTGATGGAGTCCAGTTTTCATGAATTTTATCATTTAAAGTCAGATGGTGCTCAAATCAATGAATCTGATGTGTAATGAGGTAGGGTTAAATACAAAAGTTGCTTTGCTCAACAAGATATACTGATGATGCTAAAATGGTGTGCATATGATGTAAAATTTAAAAAAATTATAATTACAAAAAAGTCCATTGCTCTACCTAAGCGAGTCAAATCAAATTCAACTACCTACCCAAGACCCGTGGTCTAGCCAAAAGGCTAAGATAAGCCTAATTTTCATTAAAATGGCTTAATTAGTATCTAAGCATAATTAAATTAAATAAAATAAAATTAATTCAGGCTAAACACAATTAATTTAGGTCGGGGTGTAACACCTAACTTCCAACACTAACTGGTCTTCTAGGGTCCACCTTGATTCATGGCAATAAGAAAGGGTAAGGAGGTGTAAAGGTCTCATTGTGAATTTGGGTCGCCTCTTTGTGGGGATATTTTCATATTACTGAGATTGTTCTAGCTTCGGTAATAGTACCAGCTAGGCATATCTTCGTCTCGGTTTGATGCATCTCAGCAATAGTGCCAGAATGCATCCATATTGAGGACATGCCTGATCTCGGTATCGTCTTCAGTTCGGTCCGATTAACCGAGATGAATACTAACGCTCCATCAGTTACAATTGTACCCCTATAAAAGCTTGTCCACGTTGTAGAACATGTCAAGAGATATGGATATATTTGCGATCTTAACAAGTCCGTATCAATTTAGGCACGCACTCCCTCGTTTAAGAGACATATTTGTCCTATATCATCCCCAATGAGATTTGGCCCTTCCATGTAGTTAGAATTCTACTTAATGATAGAGATATTTGGGATTGAGGTTTAGCCATTTGGATTGCAAAGGTGATCCACTGAGGGACTTTTAGCAAAGAAAATCTCCATGACCCACCCTCTGGAAATCCTAACTCCTGTAATACTTGTAATTCCTCTATGAAGGATGTACATGGAGTTGTAGATTAGTCCCAGACTTTCATATCCAAAGACATGATGTTTCCTTCTGTGACCCTGATCGTTTGCATGGAATTGAATTCCTAAGAAGTCATTGTTGCTTGTTTGTTTACATAAAATTGAGTTCCCACGAATTCATAGTAAAATGGATTCCAACAAAGGATTGTTAAAAAAAAAATAAAATCTTAAAGTGGTGAACGGTGAATGATATAAGATGGAGACATAGATTACATTCTTGCTTTGCAAGGATTTGATCTTTTCTTTTATAGCCCTATTGCATGGAATTGAATTAACTAAGACTTCATGGAGGCATTTTTGTTATGGTTGCTTTTTTGTTATCGTGAAACTGAATTCCTAGAAAAATTATGGTAAAATGGGTTGACACAAAGTATTATATTTAGGGATATAAACAGGTCGGTTTTGGTTTGGGTCCATGGTGGACCTGGAATCGTTAATGAGAATGTGGAATTTATTAATGAGAAGATGGAGCCGGAACCGGTTTCCTAGATCTATAACTGGAACCATTAATGAGAAGATGGAACCAGAACCAGCTCCGTATATGGGATAGGTCCGAGTGCGGGTATAGGTTGAGAATGATATGGAGAAAAATCTAGTTTTATGGAGAGATTCTTGAGAATTAAGGTAATATATCGGGTCCCGGATCAACGGGTCGGAACCAAGATGAAAGTAGACCTGGATCTGTTTATGTCACAGTCCACAAATGGATCTGGACCCCTTTACTTATCGGGGCATAAATAAGGACTCAAACCTAGTTTTTAACAAATCAAAACCTCCCGGTGATCGGAGAATTGGGGACCCATTTATATCCTTATTATATAAGAGGTCATTTTATTTGACTCATCCACAACCGCTTTATCAATAGCTCCGATCACCATTTTGATAAAATTTAAAATTCTATCATTTTTACAATTTTTTGCCCTCGATTTAAAATTTGATTACACCACTTGTAATAGATATAAGTCTCATCCGTCATTTGCCTGCCACGATGATTTGCATTTTCAAAGTTGTATAAAGGGGATTTTACCAAAAAAAAAAGTACTTTAGGTGGCCAGTGGACCAAAAAGGTCGCTTTAGGGGACATAGCACCAAACTAGCCTTCCCGCCTGAAATTCCTTTTTTTTTTTTTACTTGTTTCTTCGAGGGTTAACGTTGACCCTTGCTATAACAAGTGAGGGTCGACGTCGACCCTGCGTAGACA